>OW203988.1:2948228-7948228 GCA_934047225.1 Ypsolopha sequella | reverse complement strand
TTGTATATGGTTCCTATTCGTCAAACGAGGTGAAAAAGTGTGTTTGGAGACCTCATTTCAACAATTATTTCTATCGAGGAAAATTTATACAAACATGTTTTCCAATTTCAAAACCCTAGATTATATAGACAAAATGCATACACCAGAAACTGATTATAATTTTCCGTGTCCGTGTATTTCATGAAATACACAAACAAAGAAACACCCGTATTTTTTTGCATATCGCCAGTTAGCGGGTTAATATAGTTAAATTGTAATGTAAGATAGTATATTGTTTTATGTATTTATAATGGTTATATTGGTCATAATTTTTATTTATAATTACCGAGGAGATAACAATACATTTTCTGATCCACTTGTTCAGTTTACGACTTATTGGTTTTTCTATCGTAAAAAATTATCGAACTGATAACTATATTAGGTAAAATTTAATAAAAAGAACAAAACACACAAACATCAAGTTGTTATGTTCGTTTCAACTTGAGAATAAAATCAGAAAGATTACGTAACCGGAAGATGAAACTCGATTGTCGAATAAAAAACTTCGGTCACAAAAATAAAATCATTATTCTTTAATTTACGAAAAAAAAACACAGGTGGTCTCATCAATGTTGCTTCTAAAGTATTCCAATGGTTGGTAGGTATCTACTATGGGAGAAAGTGATGTAAGTCCACTTTTCACCCGTTCTACAATTGCAATAAGAATGGAAATATGTCTGCGCAGTTTTCCCGTTATTGCTTACGTAGACCCCAAAACATATACGGTTACTATATTGTATGGTAAAATAGTGATTATGTAATTTTTGACGTTAATTGAATGCATTTCTTTCTTACGGACATCAAAAAACGAGGTTAATTTTATTATTTCGTATATATAACGCTTGCAACAAACACGGAAGTTATTAAGGCGATATGTAAAAGTTTTAGCGTCCCTGTTACTCCATATGCGAAAAAACCCTCAGTGCGAGAGGGACGGATTTGTGGAAAAGTAGCAAAAAGTCGGTTTTTTATTGATATAAAATGTACTAAAGTTGCTATCAAAATTTAGTTTAACCAGCCCCCCTATTCTGTATCTTTAGTTGCCAACTGCACGAGGTGCCTATCATCAAAAACATAGCTAAAAACTGAAATTTCAAAATTGCCTTTAGTGGGTATTGAACTATTAACAATCTGTGTCGTCACTTCAAGTGCGAAAATATCCTTAGGACATCGGAATTCGATAGTATATCTATGTTTTTGATGATAGACACCCAGTCCAGAAGGCAACTAGAGATACACAATAGGCCCGCTGGTCCTAGATATCGTTAAAACCCATCTAATAAAATATAATTGCAGTCATTCTAAATTGTCAAACTAGGAGAATTGGTGCCGAAAAAGACCTCATTTCAATAAATATTTCTATCGAGCCGAATTTCTCCAATCGCGTTTCTGTTTTAACAGATCCCTAGAAAAAGAATCCAAAAGTAATATTTTTTTTTTTCAAAATAATACATTATTTATTGAAGTAGATATGCACGTTCATAAAGTGTCAATTTTTTTTTTTCGTAGCGCCTTAAGGGGCCTCTTCCCAGCGTCATCCGAAAATGACTCTAATGATAAAGTTATTTCTCTTAAACGGTATGTTTAAAAATTATGAATAAAAATATGTATTGTTAGTTAAACTATAAAGAACAAATTCATTTGAGGAATAGGTACAAGGACTTTATAGCAAAAGTTTCTCATTTAGTACCTAAAATGTACAAAATTTATTTATGGTGAGACTCCGATGTTCGTCCGTCCGTCCGTATGTCACAGCCTCAAACTTTAGCACCGTTAAGGCGTATGACCACGCTAAATATGCAACTCGATGTGTGTCGGTACAAATATCAACGGAAACGACATTGAAATAATGTTCATTTCAGCGTGCCTTGAAAACTAGCTGTTACGACAACCACTGCGTCTCCGGGTAGCGCAAAATAGGAGAAAATAATACTTTTCACATAGACACCATGAACAGAAAAAAAAATTTGAACTTAAATTTTTTAGACCTAAAAATTGCCTATAATTTGGTAAAATAATAATTAAAATCGCTTTAGGCGTTTGGAAGGAGTAAGAGAATTCTTGTGTTAATCGTGTGAAACTTTCCATGACTTTCGATTTTTTTTGTCAAAACTTACAATAGAAAAACAAGTTTCAATTTGAAACTATGACAGAAATAAATTTCTATGTTTGAACACTTGGCGATTTATCCATCGCAAGGAGATATAAAATAACATTATATCATTGAAGTATTGGTTCGAATCCCGGTTCAGAGCTCCTCACATCCAGATTTACTTTTCTTTCTGCGTTTCTTTACTTCAATAATATAATGTTAAGTTTCAATTTATTTTTGACTCTTTAATGCCTATCATATATTTTTATGAAAGTTTTTGGACCACCCGTGTGGGAGGAGTAGGCCTTCAAAGACAGGTCCAAATTGCAGTTGGCATATCCATTCGCCTTAAAGATAAAGGCTTGAAATTTAACACAAAAATAGCATTAAACTGCCCACATAACACGGTGAATAAGAAATATAAATAACATATACAGTATAATATGTAGCCAATAATAGTTGTCCACTAGTGACACAATTAAGGCCCTTAATATCGCCAAATGGGTACTTTCTAAAGCCTACTCCTCTTTTATGGCCAAACCAAAAATATTGAAAAAATGTGTTATGGATTATCAACTCTAGGACAACATATGCAACATTTTTCTTTTTTGTACCACCAAAACTTCTATATGAAAAATTGCTTCAACTGAATGGTGTTTTTTTGGCTTGAATTTCCTACTGCTCCTAAGCGGCTTAGGTGATTTAATTCATTTATGCTTTGATAAAAAGATAAACTTGATAGCTATAAATATAACATAGAATTATTCAATCTAACAATGACGCCCATGTGAAAAGTATTATTTTCTCCTATTTTGCCCTTTCAAGGACGCAGCGAGCGTCGTAACAGCCACCACGCATTGTGCACTGATTTGAACGTTATTTCAATGTCGTTTTCGTCGATATTCATACAGACAAACATCGAGCTGCTAATTTGGCGACGGTAATCGCCTTAAGTTACTCTACTAGGGAAGCTGTTCAACGTGTTTCATTCAATGGTACTTCTCTATTTACACGGTATTCCTATGTTCATAATTATTTTGTTATTTGCGTGCTGTATACTTCCATAATAAATAGTTTCCGTCAATAGTATTTCCTGTACAACCCATAATTGGTCAAAAACACACTAGTAGTTTTGATAACCTCCCATCTCAGATAATGCTGTTTTAAGCTCTGAAAAAAAAAAAAAACACCGGTGAGAATGAAAAACACCTTCAATAACAGGTTTTCTGAGATCAAAACAAATTTAGAATGGTGGTAACGAACGGGTAAAACCACCAGTGTTTATACCAGGCATGGACAACTTTTCGGAAGTCGAGGGCCAAACAATAATTGAAGTTGCGGGCCCTAAGTCGATGCGTATATTTAGTTTACGAAAATGACGTCGCACCTGTTTTTGATCTTTATTTGTAGAACTTTCTTAATTGTTTTAAGACGTCGTGAAATATCTGCTTTTTTCTCGAAAAAGCGGTATAATTTCGTACGATTGCGTAATGTGTTGGTCTTTAAGCCATTCAAATTCAAATCAAAATTGAATTTTTTGGTTTTTCACGAAAAAGCAGCTTTTACGCGAAAAAGCAGCTTTTACGCGAAAAAGCAGTTCTCGCAATTAGGTATACGGCGACATATACAAGTAGTATTCCTACATGCAAAAGCAAAAGGGTTGTTCTGTTCTAAATCCGTGTTCCCAGGCCTCCAAAATCCATTGTTTTCAAAAAGTAAAACGTCATAAACTACTAATTTTCATTCCTTCGAAAAAAATAAATAAGAAAATATAAATTTCTCACCGCCTCCCTGTACATAAATAATAAATTCCAGTAGAAACATATACAACGTGTAACAGAAATGTGTAACCATATTTGAAGAGCTTATTCAGTCAATGGTATAGAACAACTTTTACTATGGAGCCAACCCCGAAATCTCAAAAATAAAATCTGCCCTTCCATACAATTCGGCCGAACGGCATTGCATTTTTCTATGAAATAGTAATTTTTTTTTCGAGATTCTGGTTTTGTTCCATAGTAAAAGTTGTTCTATACCATTGACTGAATAAGCTCTTCAAATATGGTTACACCTTTCTGTTACACATTGTATATACATATATACTTCAGAGCACTACAGAGCGTTTCTTTTCTAAATTGTACTTAAATTGATCGTAATTTATAATAACGCACTTACGTCATAGTAAAATGACGCACCGTCTTAAAACATAATTGTGTTTATATACGCTATATGCGTGAGGGATATCCGTTAATGGATAAATAACTAAAAAATGTGGTGATTAAAATTTGTCATATTATATACTCTACATTAAAATAACTATTTAAAAAAAGAAAACCGGCCAAGTGCGAGTCCATTATGTATAAAAACAGAAAAAAAAAACATATCTGTTGTATGGGAGCCCCCTTAAATATTTATTTTATTCTGTTTTTTAGTATTTGTTGTTATAGCGGCAACAGAAATACATCACGTGTGAAAATTTCAACTGTCTAACTATCACGGTTCATGAGATACAGCCTGGTGACAAACGGACAGACTGACAGCGGAGTCTTAGTAATAGGGTCCTATTGGTTACCCTTTGGGTACGGAACCCTAAAAATCACAGCTAAATCACCCGCGATTTATCAATTATTTTGTAACAATCGGCAGACAGTCGATGTCCTGTGGCGAAAATGATATCGTGATTTTAATAAAATATTAAATTTATGTTTTGAAGGCGGTGCAAATAAATTTTTAGAGGGCTGGGGATAACCCGTGCAAAAACGTATTTACAGGACATCACAAACGCTTCAAAATAATTTCATTTTTCATAGTCGTGAATTTAGCTGTAATTCTTAAGAAATCCTTAGTATGGAAAATCTTATTATTTTTAATACGAGTCAAAATATGTTTTTGCATATAAGAAGCTATTCTTACGCCCTTTGTACACCGACCGACGACGCTTCGTAATGCGAAAACGTAGCGAATTGATGACGAACCGCTAAAATAGACAGAGAGCGAGATGGAAATATGTTTTCAGATATTGAGACGGAATAAATCGCAATGAGTGCCTTTGTCCACGGTCCGGTAAATGACGGCTCCGATAAATGTCCGTCAAACGCCGGAGCCGGATATCGAATGGCAGCAAACAGCCGATAAATGACAAACGTTCGGACGAACCGTGGACAAATCCTTGCGTGTTTGTATTGCGAGCATACCGGAGCAGATAAATGACGGGCCCCGGCATGCTACCGAAGTAGCACAGTTGACTAATTCGTGCGCAAGAAAAATTTTCTACCTCCAGGATCGTCAAAATTCAGATATAATTCTGAATTATTTAGTCCAAATACTGACAGAAAATAATTTGATTGCAAAAATTGTGGCAAAATCGTCTTTAATTTTCTAACTAAATACTAAACACTGTAGTCCTATATTATGTTTATAGTGACCGTGTTTTAAAAATCTTAAATTTTAAAGTGTTATAAGTTTATTGTTGGTTTTTTTGTTGTGCTACTACTTCTGTAGCCGACGACAATTATGAAGTTGTCCCGTTTTGAGCAAAAATTAAAATGGTCACGTTATATATGCCGGACCGTGGACAAACGCTCTTACACTTAGTTACGCTGTTTCGCGTCGTCGTCGTCGGTGTGCAAAAAAAAAAGAAAGGTCTTGTGTCATGTTTTTACATTGACGCAATAAGTTGTTCGTGACGCATACAGAGATTATTATAATCTTAAGTTATACCTTTTTTTGTATCTTGGCGACGGCTGCTATTTTAAGCGCCAATTTTTACCAATATCAAGTTAGATTATGGTCACTTATTCAGATTTTCGGACGCCGTTTGTTCATCACGCACGGTACAATTAAAAAAAGGTAAAAAATAACATAGTTATATTTTAATGTTATTTGATAAGATACATTTTGCTAGGATACAGATATTTATTTAGTAGAATTAGATAATAAATATGACATATTAACAGACAGGAAGATAAATATATATTATATACCTATTGGTACTTTAGCAAAACCTACCAGAAAAGGTTACCAAATCAGAGAGTTAAAAAAACTAAAAAGGCTTGCCTTTTCTGCCTGCTTAATACATGTCCTGATTTTCCGTCCTTCATTAGATGATTGCATTGTTCGGGGGAAAATTGTTCGAGACACGCAGCGCTAGGCCAGGAGTCAGGAGTCATAATGTCAGCTTTATTATGATCTAGCTAGAATTGTAGAGGACACGTAGACAAGTGCAACAATTTTCTACAATTAGATAATTGACCTGGCGGAGGGCATTCTTGCGACTGAATTACCTTCGGGTACTTTAGATTTATTATAAATAACTACTGTATTAGGAGCGAAAACAGATGCACACATGCATAGACGCGTACGTATGATGTTATCGGCCAGGGTTGGATTTTGTAGTATAATTATATTATTTGTACCATATTTTCATGACATGTAGTATGTAGTATCGTAATGCAACTGTACTACGTAAAAATATCATAATTTTATCTTCAGGCCAACCGACTTGTTTTATTGGTTGAGACGTTTTGCTTTTTAACATTTACCCTACAATATAAGGAATTTCTGTGCGTTATGAATATTTTTAGTAAATTTTTTGAAAATTTTGCTAACAAACTCTTTTATTAAATTATGAATACTTTTAGTAAATTTTTTAAAAATTTCACTTACAAATAGGCTACTTTTTTTCAATTCAAAACAATCGACGAAAAACGAAACGTAGTATAATTTTAGCCAAGTAGTATATTTTTAATTCCCATAGACAATAATTTTCCGAGGGTCTGAATCCAATCCTGTTATCGGCAGAATTTCGTATTGGCATTCACCCGAGTATCTACGAGATCGTCGTACGTACGCGTCTATGTGTGCGTGCGCCTGTTTTCGGTAGTTATGCGGAGTAAAAATTCTTTAAGTGGTTATTTTGTGCTATAACTCTCCGTTTTATCATAGGATACTTTTTTCTCGGATTGTTTTTTTTTTCCTGGCTTCGGTCACTTACGGTCACTTCTCAGAGCGCCATTTTGCCACAGATCAATTTAAAATTCTTTCAAACGAAGTAAAGCCATCATGGTATAACGTTGAAAATAATATTTTCTTTGTAAAAACTGTTATGAAGTGGATACGAAAAGATGGATGCGTGCGGAAAGAATTCCGCAGATCAAGGCATTATCGTATTTAGAGCTTGACAATAAAGTACTTTGACAGGGGAGTTCTTTCGTGAATATAACTTTGGGAAAGCTTATCGGTTTCATCTGCGCAATAAGCAAGGATAATTTGATTTCTAATGACCTATTATTGCGTTTTTTAATCGTTCATTATTTGTTATTAGTTCGTGAGCGATTGCGCTGTCGTCTGATATATTTAGGAATCCTATAATTATGATATCTATGGTCGCGATTCATTCCTTCCTCCTTGATTGAGCAAAGAGGCGACTTAAGACATCTATGGTCGCCATTAATTACTTCGTCTACGATTGAGTAAAGCGGCGACTTGTGAAGTATCCACTGGAAGTATCCAGAGATACAACCGTAAATTAGTAGTCAGAACACAACCCGCTGCTTTTTGGCTTGGCTAAAAGCAGAAGCATAGTCATTAGATTTTTACAAAGAACAGAAAATGTCTCACTTTAGCCGAAACTATGACAGAAATTTCTATGTTTGATCACCTGGTGATTTATCCATCGCAAGGAGATATAAATTAACATTATATCATTGCAGTATAGAAACGCAGAAAGAAAAGTAAATCTGGATGTGAGGAGCTCTGAACCGGGATTCGAACCCGGGACCTCTCGCCTCGCTTTGAGCGATATTGTGACTACATGTTAATTCTACGGGATACTATGCAAAAACCACGTATTAAAAGTATTGTTTTGGTTCCAGTTTCATCGAGGCAGACAAAGTGTCCGGTTTCTGGACGTGGATGTTCGTGCTGTCGAAGCTGCCGGAGCTCGGCGACACGGTGTTCATCGTGCTGCGGAAGAAGCCGCTCATCTTCCTGCACTGGTACCACCACATCACCGTGCTGCTCTACTCATGGTTCAGCTTCACCGAGTACACGGCCTCGGCGCGCTGGTTCGTCGTCATGAACTATTGCGTGCACAGGTGAGCGCATTCACACTTAAGGGGGAGCCCCTGTATTTTATGAAATATTTTTCTTTTTTATCTCTGAAATTGAGTACGCATTTTTACGGGTTTTAACTCCAAGAGGTCTGTTTTCATTCCTGCGACTTGCGACCTTAATCCTTTGTTGATGTTGATTATTAAGGGGCTCCACAATGCCAAACATCAGTTATGCATTGGATTCAGTTCCGTCAATGTAGAGGGTAAAAATAAAAAATATAATGGCTTGTTTTTTGACTCAAGACAATTATTAATAACACTTTTTGAATAAACATACTTTCAATCTTCTTTTGATTATGTTTTAATTATGTTATGAGTTTCCATATTTCAAAACCGATTGAAACGAAACCAACACACGCAAATACTAACTAGAAAAACCCATCTTTGTTACATAAATAAATTATAGTTAACGGGACACCTGACGCTAGAACATCAACAACAACAGGTTTTCAAGGGTTCATTGGAAGAAACTAGGTCTCACCTCATATTGAAGAAAATATATTTGATTTATCGATCTTTTATCTAGGGATTCCGCATATAAACAATATTTTAAGATTTATACTTTTGTCACAAAAAAAATGTTTTTCTCTTTTTTTGGTTTTCAAACGTTCGTTTCAAAGACGCGGTTAAGAGATCAACTTGATTTTTTTTTTTATAAAATAGGCAATAGAAATATGAAGGGATGTTACCTAAATCCAATATTTTTTTCCTTACAAAATATTTCAGTATTAGCTAAAAACACACCAATTTGTTGTTTCGCTGCGTGATCACTAGTATTAGAGTAGAGGCCAAAGAGCCAACATATAATCGCCTCTATGAAAAGCAAATGAGTTCATTGCCATTGGACTTATTGTGCTGGACGGGTAATAAAAAAGTTGCTAGGTTAAGCCATCCTAAAGTCCTAATGTAGCCGCGATTTCAAAATAACTGAAGTTTTGCGTGCGCGGCATCTGATTAGAGCAGGATAGACAGTTAAAAACAAAATCGTTACAGCAAGACTGAATTTTAGCATTGTGCAGCCCCTTAATAGGCCAAGAATATAAAAAAATGGAGTAGAAAGAAAGAATATTATCATAGCCTCGCCATATAGAAGTCGAGACGAGATGGTAGTGTTTTTGGCGCACGGTTTATTATTTAAAGTATACTAGCGACCCGCCCCGGCTTTGCACGGGCATGTATTATACATATAAACCTTCCTCTTGAATCACTCTATCTATTAAAAAAACCGCATCAAAATCCGTTGTGTAGATTTAAAGATCTAAGCATACATAGGGACAGACAGCGCGAAGCGACTTTGTTTTATGCTATGTAGTGATGACAGACGCCACGCAACATGCAAGGTACCGCTCCATCAAAATTTCATAGATGACGCTTCACGCTTCCCGCGTGGTTTATGACCTCATAGTAGTGCGATTTTAGTATAAAACCAACCCTTCTGACAATTACCAATATTGTAAACTTAAAAATCTTATATATGATGTTGCGGAAACCGGAAACTGACGATAGTACTCGACTCGTCCATACGAGCAACATATCGTGAAAAAAAATCGAGAATACATGTAAAAAAACCGGCCAAGTGCGAGTCGGAGTCGCGCACGAAGGGTTCCGTTCCATTATCTATAAAAACGGCAAAAAAACATGTCTGTTGTATGGGAGCCCCCTTAAATATTTATTTTATTCTGTTTTTTAGTATTTGTTGTTATAGCGGCAACAGAAATAAATAATCTGTGAAAATTTCAACTGTCTAACTATCACGATTCATGAGATACAGCCTGGTGACAGACGGACAGCGGAGCTTAGTAATAGGGTCCCGTTGGTTACCCTTTGGATACGGAACCCTAAAAAACAGTTGTAATTTACATTTTGGTCGAGTGGGTATGTAACTTTTTTTAGTAAAAGTTGTTCGTATGGACGAGTATAGTATCTCGAGTCAGAGAATTTCTAAACTTTGTGAAATTTGAAATTTGGCAAAACCAATGAAGTCATAAGTAAACTGGCAAAGAAACAAAACTTCTTGGAATACATTTAGAAACTTGTTTTGTTACGCACTATGTTTCGCACCTTGTTTTGTCTGCAAACGGTCTTGTTTGTAGTGTTTTCCGAGAATGTACGTACAGAATAAACTCGATGACAATATTGCCAAGTTCCGTGGCGTAAAGGGTAACCGGTATTGATTTTACATTTATATTGATCATTTAGTAAGCAGTCTTACTACACATATGTGTTATTGATCTACCTGGAAATAACTCGCTGTAATGATACGGTTAGATGGGTATTAATTAGTGGGGATTTTACGATGTGGACATACAGGTATCTTTAGGTATTCCCGGTATCTTCATCTAATGTTGCATCTACGTGCCAGAGAGTGATGCAGTTTAAGGGGCAGGTAGCCCCTTAATAAAGGTTTCAGGAATAAGAAACATACATAAACGTTTGACATTGGTTGGGTAGGTGGTAGACTCAGTATGATTACAAAAAAACTCTTGAAAAAGGAAGGCCTCCTCTTAACCAACTTATTTTATCACTTTATGTACACTTAAATTAAAAATTTTAATGACGTTTTAATTACTTTTTTTTTATTTTGGTTACGAGGTAAAATATAAGTACAGTTGCTTGCAATTCAAACTCCTTATTTGTAAACGATTTTAGTGGTATCACGTTTAAATAAAATCTGCCAATTGGTAGCCTGTCGTGCCGGCGTCCGTACATGAAACTTTTTTGTACACGTTTTATAACAACTTTCAGTTAGTACGGCGATAACGTCTTATGGATTTATTTATTTTTATTAATTTTTTATTTGTAACACTGCACATTTACACAAATAACTTAAAGACAAAAAAAAGAACAATTAAACATGGTGTACAAGGGCGGCACTTATTGCTAATAGCAATATCTTCCAGGCAACCCTTGGTAGCTAATAGAAAGATGAACAAATTAACACGTGGAGGTGTAAATACTAATCAGAAAATAATATCAGATTAAAATATAAACCTAAATATCTAAGACGTAAACTTACATATAAAAATACATGAACACACTGAAAAAAAATAATATATACCTATAAAATATACACATACATATATAAATAATAAATAAACATGAAACAATTATAATAATATTGGATATTTGAGTTACAATAAAAATTAAAAATTAAAGACTTATTTGTCGTTATTAAGATTATAATATTTATATATATTTAGGTTTTATATGTATTTATTATGTTTTTTATTATTATTTATATATTTATATTTATATATATTTAAAAAACACATTTAAAGAGATATATTTTGAACTCAAAATATAATAAATATATATAAAACCTAAATATATATAAATATTATAATCTGGATATTTGAGTTAGTATTTATTTACAACAGATTATTGGATGAAGCGGTATCGTGCAGCCGCCGCGATTACCAGCGGCTTATCGGTCGACACGAAACATTCATAGTTCAGGGTTCTGTCATAAAACTGAAACCCTACAGTGCACTTCTGTTGACCGTTGAAATGGTTTATATCTAAATAGTATGCCATCTAAAAGTTGATTACAAATATTGACGGAACCTATGCACTTCTGTTGACCGTTGAAACGGTTAATATCTAAATGATTCGACTGATGATAATTGTTAACCGTAATGCCTCTTTTATTAAGTTATTAATTTGTTTATTCTTTGTTAACATACTAACATTAAGTTAAGTTAAAAATAATTAAAAATTGTTTCATAGTTTTGTATGTACCTTTCTGGCTATTATTATAACAAACCGAAATTATGGGAATGTGCTGACTCCTAGCTTACAGTTAAAACTTTTTTAGGAGTCAGATACTCACTGTATTTTATGATGTTTTACGGTAAATAAAGATATTTTATGTTTATATTTTATGTTTATGTTTATGTTTTATGACGGCCCCATACCGAGGGCCGAAATATATCGAGTTATAATTTTTTTTTATTGTTTTAATAATAATAAATAAATCAAAAGTTCATAAAAGTAAAATATAATATATTTATAAACGTTTAATATCTAAATAGTATGCCATCTAAAAATATTGACGGAACCTATACGTTTCGTACAACTTCGAAGCACTTCTCAATGTAAATTCAAATGAGTAAGCAATCGGCCATGACACTTGTGGGAAAAGGCATTCTTTAATATATTACTTACTTATTATTTTGTCGACGGGACTGTTGCTTAAATACCTATATATATCTGTTGAAATTCTATGAAAATTTTAATTCTATTTTTTCCGTGTGTTATAAATATGTATATAAATGTTCTGGCTTGGAATATTTAGGTATTGTTTAGATTTATCTAAACGAATACATATAATATGTACATACAAATACAAGTAGATGTTAAGGATTGTTACTTCAGATTTGTTATGATAATATAAAAAATTGCGAGCGCTCTTAAATAATTCCTAGGTAATAAATAACTAATAACAATGTATATGTCGCAGGTAAATTGGCAGAACCGTGAAATTATAATTTCACTGGGTTAGGTTAGTTTATAAAAAACCTAACAAAAATCTATAAATTATAATTTCACTGACAATGGTGTCGATTCGGTATAACATGACTTAACTTATTTGACAGGACTAACCTTATTTTAAGCGTCCTGTCTGTCTTTTTGATACAGAAAGAAAAAGACAGAACGCTCAAATTAAGTTAAGACCTGTCAAATAAGTTAAATCGTGTTACACGGAATCGACACAAATTTACCTGCGACATGTACAGTGGAGACCACATCAAGCTATACACTTGCAGTACGAAATTAGCCCCTACAGAGAAGAATATAAGATAAGTACAAAGTCCAATGTGTCTTACTTGATGCTGTCTCCACTGTACAAATAATGCACTATATGCAAAAAGAAAAACAGTTCATCAAATTATGTCATACTATGAAAATCCAATAATTATTTTGAATACCATAATATTTTTGCATATATTTCATTGCATTCTATATGTATAGACAGTATTTTCGTGATAAATATAACTTACGATTTCCTCATAAAACAGAAGAATCGCTCCTTAATCAAAATACTAAATATTGGCTAGTGCCGAAGGAAAGTTGTTGTTAGCCTGAGAACATTCCGAGTAGGAACAATAGTAATGACACAAGACACCAACTGACATAACTCTCCATTGTTCTAGCGTGATGTACTCCTATTACTCGCTGGTCAGCATGGGCCACTACCCGCCCAAGTTCCTCGCGATGATCATCACGTTCCTGCAGCTCACCCAGATGGTAGTCGGCTGCGCGGTCAACATCTGGGCCCATAACTACCTCGCCACCGCGCCCACACACTCCTGTCACATCAGCCATTTCAACATCAAACTGTCCATGGCCATGTACTTTTCTTACTTCGTCCTCTTCGCTCGGTTCTTCTACAAGGCATACCTCTCACCCAAACACGGCACAAAGAAGGCCAAGTCAGAACCGCTGCCGGAACAGAATGGAATCAATAAGAAGGTAGCGTATGATGATTACCCGCGTCAGAGAAATGGCGGAGTCGGAGTGGGGCCGGCGAATTAATGTTGTGATATTCTATTATGTCGTGTATGACGTACATTCCAAGGTCGTGGTCGTGCGTACCATGGTCCGCATGTTTCACTGTAGAGGCAGAGTAGATATATCTATAGAGTAGTAAATCTTAGTACCGACGCTTTGATTCGAACTCACGCACACAGATGCGTGCTCTACGCGTCATCTCAGCGAGGTTCAGTGGAGTCTCAGTATAAATCTCGTGCAGCGGCGTGTAGAGTACGCGTCTGTGTGAGTTCGAATCTGAGCGTTTGTTCTAAGATTCACTACTGTATATATATAATTTTGCTCTAGTAGAGTGTTCGGTTTAGCGCCTCTGTGATCGGCCCCGCCCACGTCAGTGGCAACGTTTTGATACAAGCCTGAGTACGTTCGTTGTTGTTGTTTATCGTATTTATTACTTAAAAATGAGTGATTTAATATAATTTATTATTGTAAAAGTATAGTTGAATAGACCTGTACAGTTGGAAAGGTTACTTTCACGAGTCGTGTTGTGACGTTTAGAGATAGTTTTTAATACTTAAACGCTTGTCAAACAAGCGGAGGTACTAAGCGATCTAATTCCTGCTAATAAGAGTAAGCAATATTAACTACTTTTGAAAATTAACTGTTTCGGAGTATTGTAGAGCGTTGGCTTTCAACGTGCCTGTAAATGTTACTTAATTGTAATCGTTCGGCTAATGCATCATGAGAAAGTTCAAAGTAGATAGATCAGTAGAGTCCCCGGAAGCCGATGTATTGTAAAATGACGAAACTATTATTTAATACATTGACGTTATGTAGATTTGGAACTGATCTTTGTAAATATATCAAGTTAGTTTGATATGCGGGTTCTGTTTAAATGTACAAAGTCGACCAGTCGGTGTGCTTTTCCGTGAATAGCGTTGTTTGGGTGAGATACGCCTTGGGTTTGCGGGCAGGGGACGGGAATGTACAACTATTTCGAGCGCACTAACCCCTCACCCCGCTCGCTTTCCGAAGGCATTGTCACGTGTATTTAAAGATATGAGAGATTTGCGATGTTTCTGTTAGTGTAACCTTGACAAACTAAAAATCCTTACCTCTAGCCTCTAGTACATTAAGAAGTTCATCGAATTACCTTGGGTTCTAGTGTTCTATTATAGATCAAACCGGGTCAATTTTGGTCTAGTAACGTTATAAATAACGAGTCACAATTATTAGAAAAGTGGTTATATTATTAGGCTGTTATTGTTACTTTCCAGTCCATTGCTCCATTTGTAATACAATGAATTGGTTAGTAGCTTTTTAGGAATAAATAGTATTATAACTCTGCCGAGATATATACAATAATTTGCATTTAAATATTGTAAAAACTAAACTCCCAAGTTACTATATACCTATATATAAGGTCTTTCAATTTAAATGGAAAGTAATTTAGGAGGTGATTCGGTATCGTTAATACATCACATTCCACTGCAAAGCACTTTTTTTTTGCGCGCACTTTTTCTTTACTTGTCCATACAAACTGAGTCAGCTGATCGGACCACTTTGTACTGAGAAGTGAAAAAAAAGTTCGCGAAAAAAAAAGTGCTTTGCAGTGGAATGTGATGTATTAACGATACTAAATCACCTCCTAAATTACTTTCGATTTAAATTGAAAGACCTTATATAAAAGAAATGTCAAAATCCATTGTTGTCTCGGTGGAGTTACTTTCGAAAATGGAAGCTTTAAATGTTATGTGCACACAGGCTTAAAAAAAAATTATCAGTTATTATGTATTTTAAATTAAATTGCATAGAAAAATTTCCTATATTTGTGAAAAAGTTAGCACATTGCATTTAAAGTCTCCATTTTGTTTTTAGTATTTAATTTTTCTTCCGAATTTATATTGCTTATATCATTAATCGTTGGGGTCGGAAATTATAGTACCGTTTCGAGATGGAATTTTAATATTTTTATTGGATTTTTCTTTTATTGCATTTTTACACGTATATATTGACATTCGCTATCATTTATGATGACATTTGCTTATTTGTTTTTATGACTTAACGTTGGGACGTTGATTATAGTTGCAAATGCAGTTCAAGCTACCCATTTTCATTTGATTTTAACCTTTATGACATTGTAATAAAAACTATTAAGAACTGCCATTGGGTAGGTAGACGTGCGAGCGACCGTACAGTGCCGCTGGATTGTGTTTTCGTTTATATATATATATATATATATATATATATATTGTTCAATATGTATATGTACAGATGTCGTACAGTTACACACAAATACCTATAAATATTTTAGGTGATATACAATGCTGGTTATCCCAGTTATGTAAAATGTAATAAAGGGTATTGTACAAAGTTTGCATAAGGATGAGCTGTTTTATTTTTGTGATATACCAGTAGACTTTTCTCTGTCGATGACCACATTCGGCTATATTTGTCCATCTATGTTTACTTTTGTAATTCTCAAACACACTGTATTTCTTCGCTAAAGTTGTTGTTGCTTTTTATAATATTTCTTTTACTAGGTTTTATTATTGTCCATCATTCATGAAACATAATATAATGCATTTATTTTATATCAATTGTTGAAATGAAATTTCTCACAGCTTTTTATATGTAAACTAGGCGGCCGTTAAGTCGTATTTTTTCTATATTTTTCGAGAGAAAATACAAAGATTTCTAAACAAATCAATACACATTTTAAAACCATGTCCGTAATATATGACATTAGGAATGTATTGAAGTTCATTCATTTATATTTCCTGGGCAAATAAAGCATTATTGAGTAAAATATTAATATATCTTTTATTTTCTAAATCCTCCAATCTTCGTTCTACTGAGCAAAACAAAAACGAAGGACCAAATATATATTAAATCATTTATTCGCACAGATACAATATACATTTCTGTGTTGATTGGTTGGTATTACCCGAAACTAAATTACGTACTTGACTTGACTAACCCCCAGTTTCTGAAAGGCCAATCAAAGTTAACAGTAGATTAAAAAAACTTAAACCGCAAATAACGGTGAAAATAAAGCATATATGAAGTCTGAATAGTGATGAATCAATAATTAACTTAGTTAATTTTTGATTTCAATGTAAAATTCCCACTTTTTCTGGCTTAATCCGCAGATAATTATTTTTTAATCTACTGTTAACATTGATTGGCCTTTCAGAAACCGGGGGTTAGTATTACCACAAAATAGATACTACCAGAAGGCCGACTCGATGACGGAGCGAAAACAGCGTGCGTCATGCATAGACGCGTACGTATGATGATCTCGGCAGAATTTTGTATTGGCATTCGACCGACTTCATTCGAGATCGTCGTACGTACCGCGTCTATGTGTGCGTGAACCTGTTTTCGCTAGTTATACGGAGTAAACATTCTGTAAGTGGTTATTTTGTGGTATTACCGTCAGCGTGTACCAAACGCACAGCTGACATATTACATCACAATATGGTATTTAAGCGATCGACAATACACATTAAATTCAATTTTTAATGCTATCTATATTTCCATGTGCGAATATAGACGAGATAGTTTTTAAGTGAGAGGTGGATAGAACGGTCAGCATTTATATTCCCAATATTGATTCGGGTTATAATCAAAGATTTCAAAAATTTAGATGAGCCCTGGCACATAAAATCTATTGCAATGTTTGCGTTAACATAATGCCGACGCGCGCACAATATGAGTGCGAAATCTATTTACCTACGGGCAGCAAACTGATCAGACTACTAAAGTCGTATAAATTCAAAACTTTAAGTGCATTTAAGGCGTCCAACTATCACTGTGTTCAGATGAGCACTGATTCCAAACGTGTGACCATCACCCATTTAAAAGTGGAAACATTTTGGTGCTGTCATACTACGGTAAGGGCTTATCTTTACTTTTGAAATCTTTGGTTACAATCAGAAATATAACATAAAAATGTATGTAAATTACTTAATACCCACTACTGACAGTGACAACCGAAAAAACAATTGGAATAAAGATGAGAAGACTAAATTAAAGAATTTGAATATATTGGCCAAACTCTGCCACAGTTCAAGAGCTATCGGGAGCTTTGGCTTAGGTTCTCCTTTGAGTATTTTTTCTGGCGCATCCACCTCAGTTTTGTTCATGAAGGTGTACATGTAGACCGCTGAGTCACTTCCAATGTTAATGATCCTGTGGAACCTGCCAGAATTTATGAAGTAGTTGTCTTCAGTTGTAAGGACATACGATTGTCCGAGAGGTAAACTTGTCACCTCTTCTTCGTAAGCTATTTGACCTTCTAAAACTGTTAGTGTCACATTGACCAGTTCAGGCGGAAGAAAATGTTCTAAATAGTAACCTGCAAGAGAAATAAGCCAACGTAAACAAGAAAAATAATAACTTACAGTCTTGAAGGAATGATTGGTCTTGTCCCAAGGTTAAAACATAATAAACGGAGAGCTAGCGACCAAATCGGTCATGTGGCTTCAGCTGTATTGAAACTCCGTTAGCTACTTCCCTGAACAACCTTTTCCGATAATCTTCGTGCTGGCAGGCCGCGGGCGGTGGGTGCGGGTGTAGTGTGGTGCGGAAAAAATGAAAAAAAAATTTTTGCTCAGCGACTGTAATTTTTTTTCAAACAGTTGCTCTGTACTCCCTGTGCACCCAAAAAAATTTTTAAATTGATCGGGTGGTGGGAAGGGGTTGCCAGCGTTAATTAAAAGTACCAAAATAATAATAATTTTCATGTGGGCTCAGATATCAGCCGGCGAACGCGTCAGCGCGCTCACGGCTCACGGCGGCTTGGTACTTTTAATTAACGCTGGCAACCCCTTCCCACCACCCGATCGATATAAAATTTTTTTTGGGTGCACAGGGAGTACAGAGCAACTGCTTGAAAAAAAAAAAGTCGCTGTGTCCACATTTTTTTTTCCCCACCCCACTACACCCGCACCCATCGCCCGCGGCCTGCCAGCACGAAGATTATCGAGGAAAGTAGCTAACGGAGTTTCAATACAGCTGAAGCCACATGACCGATTTGGTCGCTAGCTCTTAGACTATAGATCATTATACCTAATTTGCTCAGTTACATTATCAAGGCATTATAGCACTAAAATTGTTAAGCACGTGATGAAAAATGCGTGTTTACTTACTTTATGTGTAACAACATAAACTATAATACCTACCAGGAAAATCTGCTACGAAAATAACATCGCTGTAGTTATTCCATTTGAAAACATCGTCTCTTATTTCATCCATAATACCTCTCCAGTTTGAAGCATCAGCCAGGAGAGGCATCAGCCAATCGACATCTTCAAAAGGTGACCATGAGGCCTGGAGCAAATCAACTTTGGAGTCGAACATTCGCTGCTGGAAACGTCCATTCATCGAGCACCAGACATCAATATACACTGAGATATTCTTCGATGCTTTCCCATCTGTCTGCCAAGAATTCGGATTCGTTTTATACAAATCATCCATCAAATTCCGTTTCAAACAATGCGCGTACTGATAAACCATATCTCCATGTCTCGTCCAGCGGTCGTTTGGGGTCCAGACGTAAGGGTTAATGAAGAACTCCTTGTGTTTGTCATTGTCCACAACTTTGACGACGACGGAGTTCGTATCCCAGGTGTGGACCATCATGTCCCATGAGTAACCATACAGACCTTTCGTCCAGTTATTATAACCCTGGAATCATTGAAAATGTACCAGCAAAAGCCTTATAAATACAGAGTTAAATTACTATACTGTGGCTAGCACGCGCCAGAAATACAGCGTCCATCTATCCTACACACGCTCTCACTTTGTCAATGTTTGAAAGAAAGCAAGAATAATGGAAAGACACTGCATCAACGGCGCGTGAGTCTGGATGCTTTACCTTGGTAATAAAGTGGGAATACGGCAGAAAACCTTGCAGTGCCATGTAGATTATTATGATATATACTGTCATTTTACTTTTAACACATCCTTTATCAGTCTTATTTTTATCTTTTTTATCTTCTGTTTCCTTCATTTCCTCTTTTCCATTAGAATGAAAGGGATGTGGAGTTTTTGCTACGTCTTGTTGATTGGTAACTGCCGTTTCATTTCTGTGTTCATTTATTTTTGTGAATTTCAAGAAGAAATCACGAATGCCATTGAAACAAGTTTTAGGCCAATCAAAGGGGTAGAACAAAGGCATGGTTGCCAGGCATACCCACGGAAACATTCCTAGAAATACACAAAATATTGCTAAATGAAATTTATACTTGCGATTGTCGGCACTTGGTGAATTCACTTTTTAACTCAAGATTGCTAAATGAGCCTTCACAAAATATTGCTAAGTGAACCAATCGAGTTTTTAAACATTCTACGGAAAATTTGCATCAAATGCCAAAATAACACGAGTCATGGCTTTAAACTAAAATGCGTGTGGTCAATTGGAAACAATTAAGTGGCGGTCGAAGTATACAATTAAGGCAGTTTGTTATGGTGGCGATTCCTAGAAGATTATTATTGACTTACCCGTGTAGCGCAAGTGGTTTTTCTTAAACATATTAGGTCCTTACATATGACATTGGCGTCTTGTATGGAGAATTTGAAGGAAACTCAATTTTCAGTACAAAAATTTTCGCATTTTTTTTAGGAATGTCAAATCCAAATTTTATAACATTAAGACATATAACATAATGACAACATTAAGCTAACAGCAACATAAATTTGATTTCTGAAGAGTGTCAGCTGTAAAAAATGATTACGAATCTTATGGAAATGGATGGCATTTAGGACAAACTGTTTTTGAAGATTTGATTTAGTTATCAAACTGAAAATAAAAATAAAGTTTAATACGTAGATGTAAAACCTTGAAATCAACTTTCAAACAAAAAACAAATAATGGAAATAGCTATTGAATTACTTACAGGAATTATGAATCTGAAAGAAAATTTCGCCAATTTCATAGGTAAGTACCCAATACTAAATAAGTAACTTACCGATTCTGAAAAGTCGTATATTCATGAGATGAAAGGCAGCACAGAACACCATAGCTGTATGCCTCGTCTTCGACCACATCATCCAAAAAGCAATAGTTAGATCGAAGATGAAAGCAAACCAGTGTACTATCAGATAGTCGATTTGTGGCACGCTGAGAAACAATCTAGAAAGAAAACAAAGTGACAGTGATTTATAAATTTATCAGGCAATTCCCAAAGGTTAATTCAAAAAAAAAAATTTTTCAAGGAATAAACGCCATTTTAGATCGTAATTTTCATTATTATGGTACATAATTTGATCATCATTTTTGTAATGATTTTTTTAAAGAATTTTCAGATATGACGTCACTTGGGGCATTTTAGACATTTATACTGATCTTTGCCTTGCTTATAAAAACGTGGCCTGTCTCTGTCTTCTCATCTGTCAAATCAGTTGGAAGCAAATTATTATAAATTTATCTTGATAGCAAAGGAGACATTTCTAAACAGCCGTCTATCAAGTGAAGTTACACGAAGTCAAATGGAAGTTGCACCTTTTTCGTAAAAAAAATCATGAGGTTTTTTAGACCAAAAATACGGCTTATGAAACCAACATCCCGAAATACTTTTCGAATTAACACACCTTAACATAATTTAATCTAAGCGAGTTGATGGCCAATTAAAAAATGGAAATTCATTTTAAATAAATTCAGTATTTGTAGACAATAGTGTCTGGTGACTGATAAGTCTAAATTTAGTTAAATAGACCTTGTTAGTATACAGGTCAGTAGGACATGTACTAGTTTTAGACTGTGGTCCTTAATTGTTAAATAAATATTCTTAGGAATATTATTGACCGTCTGTCAATCAGGCGGATTAGCCATCTCAGCTGTCCTAGGCCATTCGGTACGCCGCCCTTTACTCCGAACTTTTCAGCTAGTACTACCGTCGCCGGCCGCGGGTGCAAATTAGCCGCCCTATACCTGGCCGCCCTAGGCCCGAGCCTAGTCAGCCTTATGGAAAATCCGCCACTTCATCCAATGTATACAGGATGATTGGTAATTCGACCTATTCCTTTAAAGGAGTTACACTAGGGATTATTTCCAACAAATAATACCTACCAACTAGGGGTTGAAAATGATATTTTTTTTTCAAGTAAAACACGTCGATATTTCGAAAATTACAAAATAAAAAAGGTTTTTCCCCACTAAAGACCTTTTAATTCCGAGATTATGGGAATTCAGGGCACGTTTTTTTTTTTTAAATCATCACTCATCTATCATTGATCAGAAATATAATAAATAAGTGCTGAGAGAGGAATAGGTATTTTTAAATTATTTATTTTTGGTTATTAGTCTGAAAGTTTGAAAAATAATACAAAAACCTTCTTAACTCGGAGACCATTCATTTTCGACACCTAGTTGATAGGACTTAATTTGTTGGAAATGATCTCTAGTATAACAACTTTCAAGGAATAGGTCGAATTACCAAGCACCCTGTATAAATGTAAGTAGCTGTTTATAGCACCCAAGGGGCTGCATTGCTAGAATGTAGAGTCATGGAGGGGTTTCCATAGACACCTTCTTACACAGTCAGCAATTGAACTAACTCTAGTGCACCGGTAGTGACCACGGTGATCCTCTGAACATCACTATGAATATTTATTAAAAACATTCAAACGTAGTAGATGATAAGTTTTGAATAGTTCGTACATAGCAATTGGAGATGAGTATATTTTCTTGTTTCATACTTTTTAGAGCGTGATTTTACAGTAGTCGGGTTTTAGTTTTTGAACTCATTTTTTATCCGGTATATTTAAGGATGTCAAACGGTTGCACAGAAACGCATCGGTTGTTAAGGTAATTTAATTTAGTAGGGTCACTTTCGGAATTTATCGACAAAGTCGATAGACACCACTTCTACATTGGTGGGTTTCATGATATAAAATCGCAATTCTACTTCAGATATCCACCAAAGTAAAGGACGCTGACATTTTAGACAATAGCCCTGCTGGTCGAGTTCTACCTTCGACTTGCGCACCATAACTTTCTTTCGTCACTGTACTTTCATTCATCCTCTCTACATGTCTAAACCACCGAAGAGGAATTCTCCTGGACAATCAGTTGCCGCGACCGTACTACGTAGTAAAAGAAAGTTGTCCATGCACCGCTACCATACACGAAGGCTGCAGTAGGTAACCTTCCAGCACCTTCGATAGACCACCAGGTCAAACACCCCGAGCCATGCTCACCCACTTAGCCCTCAACTAGGCAAACGTGAAGTCACTAGACAAGTTTACATTCCTAGGGATCTGCCCCGCTTATGTAAGTTCCCGGTTCTAGAATTTCTAGACGATATGATATTGCACTGAGCGACTAGTAAGGTGTGTGGATACTAGTATGAAATGCGAAGCAATTTAAAATGAGATATAATGAATAAAAGTTACCGAAAGCGATTCCTGAGACATTATTGTGCTAAAGGTAAAAAATAGTACATTACGATACGAGAGCGATGAAACGTTTTCTGACGAGTGTGAGTTTGCGGCACGAGCCGAAGGCGAGTGCTGCAATCACACGAGTCGAGAAAAAGTTTCTCGCACGAGTTTCGTATAATTTTTTATAGTACAAGTGCGGAAAATGCCGACTTTGCGCACGCAAATATTTTGGAATAAATAGATCACAAATTATGTAAAAAGTTAAAGATATAAAAAAGTATTTTATAAAATACCTTAATCGAAGGTATTCACGATTAAGGGTTGATTCTCCGTATCTGTTACAAAATATTAAGAAATCTCCCCCCCCCCCCCCCCCATATCCGCCAATGTGCTCGACTCCCGTACGAGATATCAAGTTAAAACTGATACCTCCTACATAAGTCTACGGCCCCA
The DNA here is from genome assembly GCA_934047225.1 of Ypsolopha sequella. Classification (NCBI taxonomy): domain Eukaryota; kingdom Metazoa; phylum Arthropoda; class Insecta; order Lepidoptera; family Ypsolophidae; genus Ypsolopha; species Ypsolopha sequella. Next base: position 7,924,654 of record OW203988.1, on the reverse strand, counting down.
TAATGCTGTAAAAAAATCAGGCTTCTAACTCGACGCGAAAAAGAAAAGAGGCCCTTTAGAATTTAGATACACAGACTGTAAGTTAATGACCATAACCGCAAGTGGAATTATTTACTATAGGTAATGTCTTTAGGGTTCCGTACCCGTATTGTGTGGTGGTACGAACCCTTTGTGCGCAAGTCCGACTCGCACTTGGCCGGCTTTTCTTATTTTTTTTAATTTCGGTGACCCCAATGAATTTCTTTTCCTGTAGCCTTTATAACCTACCTTACCGACTACCACATTCATCTGATGTCACAGACCCGGACACGCCTTTATAGTTCTAACCCCTCGGCCATAGCTTCAGGCTTCGAGAGGCGCGCCAAGCGGTTCTTCTTGCGACGGCGCCGGCGCGGCGTAGAGAACAAATGTATGAAGTTGTATAGAACCGGCCATGGGTCGCCGCTCTCGCGTCTTGTCCGGCTTCGAGTGACTTGCGCTCTTTTGACGGCGGTGTGCGGGGAGGCGGGCGGTTGAAACAGTGATCAAGCGCACAGGACGAAACTAGTGTCGTGTCGAGCGCTTTGAGCAAGCGACCGCTCTATACATGAAGGTGCTGACGGGTGTCGTGGCAGGGCAAAGCCCGTCGCAAAAACCGCCTGGAAGCGCAGCAAGAAGCGCCGCCAGAAGCCTGAAGCTGTGGCCCTGCGGTAACAGTTCGTTTAGAAACGGAGTTAGGGTATAATAAAGAATCACCTGAAAGGAGTAAACACCCAGTGCTGGCTGAGGTTCGGCAGGGAGTACCCAGAGAGCCACTCCGCAGTGCCCTTCTTCAGTCCCGCCACGAAGTAGAGGATGAAAAACTGGTACTTCAGCACCCAATAGTTCCAGTAGGGGACTGTTTTGCTACGTTTGCGCTCATCCATATGGGCGTCTAGGGACCTAAAACAATACATTTGCGTCCTCGAGTGTTCCGAGTACCGAGGTATGAATAAACCCTTAGAATACCGTGTAAGTATATTGGCTTTGGTTCAAATACCTATCTACTTGTGTTTCTTACGATGTTTCCAGCCCATTGGTTTATGTATGCTATACTTGTGTGAAAACTTTACCCTCAGCGCTGAAGTTAATCACCCTACCGACTGCCATGAAAATTATTGTATGAGTACGTACTATTTATACCTTCGATCTTTGCGAAATTATTATGCTACTTGTTCCTCTCTCTCTCTCTTTCTCTACATACCTATTTAATCAAATGGCACGACGATGGCCTGTATGAACCATACGCATACACTCGTGGACTCAATGATATTAGAAGCCAAAAACTTGGCTAATTTGCCAAGCTGAACTCATTATTGCGTCAGCGTGAGCGCTCGACGGACGTCGCACGGGGCGACGCACACCAACATAGAGGTCTTGTCTCTTTTTCGCTCGCGACAATTCCCATAGCTTAATTTCTAAAAGATTTTTTTCGGAGAATATTAGTCATTTTATGACATAGTTTTCATTATGGTGGTATATAAATTAATCATTTTTTTAAAGATTTTTTAAAGAAATATCCGATATGACGTCACTTGAGAATTTTAGACATTTTACTGATTGTGGTGTGTGATTTCTTATAAAAATGTATGTCTATGTCTAACTACCCATCCATCATCCATCTGTCAAATCAGTGGGAAGCAAATTACTTTAAATTTATCTTGATAACGAAGGACACATTTCTAAACAGCCATTTCTCAAGTGACGTCACACGAAGGCAAATGGAATTTATCATGATGAGCTGTTTTAGATCACAAGTTCTAAAATACGGCTTATTAAACCTAAATCTCAACATGGTTTTCGAATTAACACACCTTAACATAATTTAATCTAAGCGAATTATGACTTCCATGTGTCAATGTAACATATTGCAATTCTACGTAATTGACTGAAGTAATTTATGTTGTGTGCCGTTTTAGAAGTTCAATTCTTTCAAATATATTTATTTGCCAGAATACACATTGAATGGTGGTAATAGAAAATGGTATGTCTCGGTATTCAACCTTAATTAGGCATGCAAATACTAATTAAAATTTAATTCTATAAACAAATTATCATACTATTTTCATAAACAAGATCAGTTTTAATATGGATACAATGTCAATTTAAAAAATTTCAATATGTCAAAATTAAGCATGTCGAGGTTTGAAAGCAAAAAAATCACCTATACTATAAAAACTGCGCTCTAATAGCCAATTTTTTAGTTTCGTTTTACAATATTTACCTTGCAATGACCTCAGGTATGCTGGTAGGTTATTATATATCTCAATACACATATTAAATACATTTTTCCTATATAAAAAAGATCGACAGGTAGGCTTAAATAGCCTGTTTATACAAGGTGACTTTTTGATCATCGTCCAAATTCATACTCGTGGCTTGGTAAGTGATCAGTATCACGGATCAATAACAATTTTTGTGAAATTCGTTAAATGAAATTTCGACTCCCAATAGTGTTTCATTTAGGACTGGAAGTCAATTGCTACGGGAAGCCGAAATTTCATTCTACGAATTTTACAAAAATTGTCATTGATCCAAGATACTGATCACTTATCAAGCCTCTAGAATGAATTTGGACGATGATCAAAAAGTCACTTTGTATATTGAGTTCTAAGATGTCTATTTGTATGGTCACATCTATACTTTCTTCTAATATCGTTGCGGGGGCTACTAAAAGGATTTCTATTCTAGGCAGTTTTCACGTTGCAAAAAATGTGGTTATCGTATTTTTCATGCTAGGTATGTTCTTATCTCCGCGAGATCTTCTTTAGAGGGGGTTTTATGCCTAACCAGAACTCGGAATTAGGTAGTGTGATTTTTGAATTTGTAACTATATGGCCCGGATATATGGATACAATGTTTATAATGTATATTTCTTTATTATTAACTAGCGACCCGCCCCGGCTTTTCACGGGCATGTATTATACATATAAACCTTCCTCTTGAATCACTCTATCTGTTGAAAAAAACCGCATCAAAATCCGTTGCGTAGTTTTAAAGATCTAAGCATACATAGGGACAGACAGCGGAAAGCGACTTTGTTTTATACATACTATGTAGTGATGATTCATCTAAAATTACAAATTCAATGCAACTTTTTATTTATTAAAATCACTTTGTACCACCTTTTTTATTGAAATGTCGCACTTTTTCCTTTTTATATAGTAGCAGACGAAATAATATTCAGAAAACTAAGGCACGATAGTTAATTAATATAGATCAGCCGATGAATATAACAATATAATATAACAAAACCAGATCAGAATTCTAATGCTGAGAATATCCATATTAAAATCAACATAGCACAAGTATCTAATTCCGATCTCTGTTAATAATCTAAGAAATAACAAAAGTGAAACGAGAATATCACAGGTTGGGATAGTCTACTAAACTCTATGAGCAGGAAACTAACCAGTAACAGTTGGCGGAAGTCGTAGAGAGAAGTGTAGCGACCAGACCGAAGAGGTAGCTGTGGTTGTTCCAGAAGCTTTTCTCAATGAGGAAGATGTACCAGTAGCAGGCAGTGAATATAACTGCACTGGTGCGGTACCGGTACCCCAGCAATATACCCAGAGCTCCTAAAAAAAACTACAGCTTGTATAAGGTGACTTTGATTGTATTGTATGATGATGATAATGATGACGATGATGATGATGATGATGTCCTCCTCGACGTATCCGTCGACCGCGACCTTTATTGTTTCCAGGCATGAGCTCGGATGGGGCTGGGAAATCAGAGTTTCGTCAAAAATATCCTGTCACACGAAATACAGTGCAGTTGCCCATATGAGTTGTACGTATAGTTATACGTGGGCTTGGGCTATTGTATGTATACAAATTTGATTGTATACAAATACATCGTTACGACAAAATCTCCCAGGGGGTGTTAGGTTGGAGTGTGGAGTGAGGCAGGGTGGCCTGACATCACCTAAACTCTTCAACTTGTATGTGAACCAGCTCATCGTCAAGCTCAGCAACGCCCAAGTTGGTTGTTCAATAGACGGGGTAGCTATGAATAATATTAGCTACGCGGATGATATGGTGTTGTTGAGCCCGTCGATGAGGGCCCTCAGACACTTGTTGGGAATATGTGAGTCCTATGCGGTGACTCATTGACTTAGGTATAATGAATCAAAGAGTGAGTTAATGGTGTTCAGGGCAGTTCAGAAGAGCTACGACACCGTTCCTGAACTGCTACTTAATGGAACTCCTCTGAAACAAGTGGACAAGTTTAAATACCTGGGTCATTGGGTCACTGCGGATTTAAACGACAATGCAGATGTTGAATGGGAGCGCAGGGCTTTGTGTGTTCGCTGCAATATGTTGGCTCGTAGGTTTGCTAGGTGTACAAAGGAAGTGAAAGTCATGCTCTTTAAGGCATTCTGCCAGTCTTTGTTCACCAGTAGTCTGTGGACCGGATATACGCAGGGAGCATACAATGCCCTGCGCGTGCAATATAACAACGCGTTTAGGGTGTTGTTGGGGCTGAGGCGCTTTTGTAGCGCTTCTGGCATGTTCACAGAGGCCTATACCGACGGCTTCCATGCCGTATTAAGAAAAAGGTGTGCGTCTGTTGGAGCGCGTGCGTTCCAGCTCCAACAGCTTGCTGAGCACGTTTGTAGACAGGTGGGACTCTCCGATTCTACGCCACTGGATTCGATTGCATGTCCATGTGTAGTGGGGTGTCGAATCACGCTTCTATACATGTAAGCTGTATTAGCATAAGTTACTAACAATAGCATAAGTCGTTTTATTACTAACATGTTTTATACGGATCTTTGATCTGAAATAAATAAATTTGATTTGATTTGATTTGATTTAATGTGAAAGTCACAGTCCACACGCGTACACCCACGTTTCACCGTCGTTATTACGTCCGAGCCCAGGGTGGTAGGTGGTTAGGTTTAGTACTTCGAGCACAGAATACAAATCTGCTTTTACGGGATTCGAACCCGCGACCTCCAGATTTGTGATCGAGACATTCGAACCACTAATTTACATTACAGAGGCTGTGATTTTTTTTTGTAGCTGTACAAAACCAACAAACCATATTTATGTGTCATAGAAATGACTGGGCATTTTACAAGGGTTTCAAAACATTTAAGGAAATACAAGTTACCAAGCCACAGCGCAGCATATACCAACGCCATGTAGGGCATAGGGAGGCCGACCACGAAGGGAAACAGTGGGAAGTGGCAGGACTTCGGGTCTCCCCAGCGACGGTCCATGCTGGCTCCTCCTCTCTCGGCAGGGATGTCGAAAAGCATCGCTACACCTGTAAAGGATCACGGACGTTCAAAAATCCGGACAGAGTTATGTTAACCAACAACTGAAGCACCCCTAGAAAGCCAACCCGCAACCAACATACGAGCCGGCACGCACACATTTACATGCACATGCCAATAAGCCGCCATTTTGAACCTTGCCCGACGAAACGCGTTGACGTCGTTGATTTTTTCAACGTCCGTAGTAAGGCAAAAGATGTTTAATTTTAAAATCTGTGCGAAAAAATGATGGCGCTCTATGAGGATGTCTACATGGACAAAGTCGCGGAGAAAAGCTAGTTTTACATAAATCCTATAAGGTGCACAGTGTTTCGGAACTACCTATAAGAAATTGAACAGATCATGCTTAACACTAGGTTCGGCAAAGGCAGAGTAAAAATATGGAGACTCCCAGAATTTCGCTTAGGCGGCGTGTAGAGCACGCATCTGTGTGCGTGAACTTGAAACAGAGCGTTTTTCTAAAATTCCCTACTGGATAAATTTTTACTCTGGCAAAGGTTTGGCCAGTTCACGGCTCCGATCGATTTCCTCATCAGATTGCACGCCATGCACGCGTCCTCATCATGTGTAGATTCTGTAGATATAACCACCAGCTACACATACTAGAAGCACAAAATAGATAATACCAGAAGGCTGACTACATACAACAAACGAAAACAGACGCACACATGCATAGACGCGTACGTATGATGATCTCGGCCGTTAGATCGTCGTACGTATGCGTCTATGTGTGCGTGCGCCTGTTTTCGCTAGTTATGCGGAGTGAACCTTCCGTAAGTGGTTATTTTGTGCTAGAAGGGACACTCAGAAATTATTGCTCACTTATTTTATTAGAAATAATTTTTATGCACATATAGCAATCATGTGTTAAGTGCTAAATGTAATTACCGAGTACCTAAATTAAATATCCTCTAACCTGACTTGGCTATCATAGCCGATGGTCGTTATCCTGTCACGAGCTACGACAGTTATAATTTATTGCACTCTATAACAAGATACATGCGGTTAAATTGGCATATCTTTTTGAGTCATAATATGACAATGACAGATAAGGGGGTGAGTCATATAAGGGGGTGAGGGGGTATCTACTTATCAAAGATTTTCCTATCCAAGCAAACCGTGCCGTCTTTTGAGCAGATAAATAGTTATAGTGATAAATTTTATAGTATATATAATCGGGTCTACCGCGATAAATTTTTACCTTTTTACGAAAATGGGACACCCGACGTTTCGAGACAGTTGCATGTCTCGTGGTCTACGGGAAACTGGCAAGTACGGCGAGGCGCAGTGATGAGATGCAGGTGACGACTGAAGTATTTTCCTTGTACCCGCATAAACACTTTAGTCTTTAAAATTAATTGTTATCTGATTCACGCACGGCACACAACACTCAAAGTATCCAGAGATGCACTAAGAGAAGAAACCCGCGATTTAAATTTCCCGATAACTAGACTCCATGTGGGAGACAATTTGAAACCATCTTCCCTATTGAAATTATTTGGATGTTTCTTGATTTCAATCGCTTCACGCACAATTCTAGAGTAGTAATGGCGATCGGTGGAGAGAATTTTCGGGTTATGCAGTTCTACTCAGTGGTTGGTCCCGGATTCTAAAAGATGTTCTGCTATCGCTGATTTGTACATCTGCCGGATTACATATATTATAATGTGTACGAAACGGGAGAGTTTAAAGTTATATAAAAAAAGTTAAAGTAAAGTTATATACAACGTGTAACAGAAAGGTGTAACCATATTTGAAGAGCTTATTCAGTCAATGCCATAGAACAACTTTTACTATAGAACAAACCCTGTATCTCGAAAAAAAAAACTTTTTCATAGAAAAATGCAATGCCGCTCGGCTGAAATGTATGGAAGGGCAGATTTTTTTCTGAGATTTCAGGATTGGCTCCATAGTAAAAGTTGTTCTATACCATTGACTAAATAAGCTCTTCAAATATGGTTACACCTTTCTGTTACACCTTGTATAGTGATAAATTGATAATAGATCAACGAAAGTACCTATTCTAAACGGTAATTGAGGCTGGGTACTCTCTGTTCCCCTCCTTCAAGCTAAAGCAGCAAAGGCCAACAACAAAAAGTCCAACAATAAAAAAACTAAATTGGTACTTACCAAAAAGAATCCTAGTCACAGCCAAACTCGAAGAATCCCTGGGCGAGTATAAATAATCCACTAATTTACCAAATGTTATATGCTTGAATTTGAAACCAAAATGTGATGAAAACTTTTCGTTAAACGTCTGGTACCAAACTAGATACTTTTCTTTCACCATCATATTAGTAGGTGTTAGCGTTTTGAAGTCTTATTGAAGAATGTGATGTTCGGAATAAGTTTAGAACCAGATACAAATTTACTTATACAAAACAAAATCACACGTCTTATTAATTATGAACGGTTCCATGTGTTAAAACCACGGAGCTTAAATGAATATAGACATGTTTTATCTGTCTTATAAATCGTGGTGTTATGGATAAAATTAAGTACAAAAGTAGGCATGTATAAAAATGAAAGAAGACAACTAAATCTAAACGTAGCTTATCATAGAATATGTTTAAAATCTGGCTACCGAAAGATGAGACTCAGTTTTTTTTAACTAGAGACTGAGCCCCAAACTAGAAAACATTTTACAAAAAAAAAATATTTTATTTGTATTTTTTGTATTTATTTATTTATGGAAAAAAAAATGACATCAGCATTCGTGTTTAGGAAGGAGCACTCGTTATCCGACCGACAAGGACGAATGACTTTGATAGCACTAATGAGCCAAAGGCCTGTTACAGGACCATTAAAAAAATAAAAGGCAAAATTTAGTGAACATAAAGGTCAAAGAGAGGATTGATAAACAAAATACTACAAACAAACAAATTATTAATGTTAATAATAATAATAATACTTCTTTATTCGAGTAACAAAAAGAACTCATTGTGTTAGTTATATACAAGGAAGGCTTAATTATCTAGGATTAGTTAATACAAATATTAATAATTACATACAGTCATTTTATAATTGATTACATAATATATTTTACTTTATTAATGCGGTAACTGCATCCTGCAAAGTAAGTTAGACTAAATAAGTTTATAGCACACCGTGCGTAAAATGACCACTTTACGCACGTCGGCATTTTCCGCACTTGTACTATAAAAAATTATACGAAACTCGTGCGAGAAACTTTTTCTCGACTCGTGTGATTGCAGCACTCGCCTTCGGCTCGTGCCGCAAACTCACACTCGTCAGAAAACGTTTCATCGCTCTCGTATCGTAATGTACTATTACTATGCACGAGTTATTTAATATGGATTGTTAATAAGTAAATGAATATGGAACGTATATTTACTTTATATTATATATGTATTAAATATAAATATATACCTGTATATGATTATGAAAATAGATTCTAGTAATAATATACGTAATTACTACTATTTCCGCAAATATGTGCTGTTATGTGATTTCTTCACCCTTCCAATTCCGCGTGGATATAAATATCACGAAATACCGTCCTTGTCTCGACATAAAGATAACAAACGAAAAATTTAACCGTCAACCGTTCCAAAACCACCTGAGTGAAAACTTACAGTACATGGGTTGTTCTCACATTCATCCAAGAATGTCGAAAAATGATTCTCAAAGTCCTCCACAAATAAAAATATAAAAATGTATTTATTAAAATTGGTTTAATTTTCATCCAAGAAATATATCAAGATACAGTCGGTGAAAGAAGCTTAAGTGTCAAGTATTTTACGTTTGAAACCTATGATCGATAACTTTTACCATAGTATATTCTTATACTGTGCTATTACGTTATTGTTTACCAGCAAGGGTTAACGGTATATAGTTATCAATATTATAATAAGCTTCTATGACATAAATTGTGAGAGAGACAAAGCATATAGTGCTGTGGCTGTCTTTTGCTTTAGCCTGCCATTTGGCCAGCTCCATTGTTCTAATGTTTGCGAGACCAACACTTACCTACGGCCAATCAGGTAGAACATGCAAGAATGTTATCTAAGAACCGGTAAAAAGCAATAAACATACCCTTTTGGTTATCGGCAAATATAAATTTCTTAGTAAAATTTAGTTTGCTTGTTGGTGTCGCGCAAATAACATACTGCAAAAAAATTTTCAATATTTAAACTCAAACTACTATGCTACAATAATAATTAAATGCTACAAAACCTTTCCGTTTTGAAAAGCCTGTTTGTTATAATATTAGACAGTGGTTCCATCTGACGACCGCAATGCATCCATCGTCTTGTTAAAAATGTATTGCACAAAGAGATAACTCCACACACTTTGAATTTAATTACCTGACTGTACCTCAGCTACTTGGATGAGAATGAAACTAAAAAGCGGTAATAATATTAAAGTAATAAAACCATGGATGATTTTGAGAACTGATGTAGGCAATGTTTATCTTTTATATAACAAAAGAATAGAGGAACTTGAGAATAACCCTCAGAAATGTAAAATTCAGTTTTGACAGTTTAGGAACGCTACGCTAGTAGATGTGGGAAAGCATTTAATTTTATAAAATGAATGCTGCTACTCTGTAGGCAGACCGTAGGTAGATGATCGTGGAGGTTTTCCAGGTCACTAAGCTTTACGCGACACATTCTTGAAATCTTCACACAATCTAGTTGCAAAACTTTTCACTTTGGTGGCATTTTGATTTTCATAAACTCGTTTCAAACTTCATGAATGAATAGACCTCTAATATTAACTGAAAACCGTATTCACTGATTTATATATTACATACGAGTATATACGTAACTAGTTCCATATTGAAGCGAAAATTGTATCTTCATGAATCTTTTCCCAACTAATTTCGCAGTTGTGTTTCTTTCGCAAAGTTTAAGGTTTTTTTTTTGTTTTCAGAAAATGTCAGTATCATAAATATACATAATGCATACAGCCTGAATTTTCTCATTACCAGACCAGAAACCAAAGTCCTCAGCACAATAATAAAGAATACGTACCATAAACAATAGAACAGGATAATAGCTATACTCGTATATTTATCTAAAATAATCAAAGTGTAGAACAATAGCAAAGATGTTGCAACAGCAAAACAAAACTGCACTTAATTGCAACCTCAGCTATATACCTCGGTAACCTAGCTACATATCTAGCAGTAGTTAAGAGCCTGGAAGTCCGCCAACAGTATCTAGAAATTTATGCTGCACCAGTTGTTACTTCGTCAATAATGTGCCAAAATTTTACAAAACTCTACAAATTGCATCCAATTTGGAATCAAGTATGGCGGCCTGAACAACTCTACTAACCACTAACCACACGACAAGAAGAAAGGTTTCAAAAACATCTGTCGGCAGGGCCCCACTTTCGCGTTTCATGCGCCGTTTGTGATTGTACTCGTCCATACGAACAAGTTTTATGGAGCCAATCCTCGAATAGCTAATAGCTACCCAACCAAAATATATGAAACCGTTTTTTTTTTCTCGGATAGTTGTTCGTATGTGCTAGTACTATCGCCAGTTTTCGGCTTCCGCAACTTCATCTTAACACCTTGTATATATATATATATTATCAACACATATATATTTTTTTAATAATAAAATTGGTGAAGAAAGCCGTCAATTTAACTTTTTCAAGAATCCGTCCCTCTCTCACTTCGGGTCTTTCCGTGTGAAAGGTGATGAAACAGTGACGCAAGTGCGACCTGTAAGTTACAATAATCAGCAATTTGTGAATACAAAAAGAACCTGTGGATTATAATTATAGTCTTTTATTCATTAAGTTGATCAGAGTAAGCTATATTTTTTAAGGTTAAGTAAAATTTAATAAACGGAACCCTTATAGGTTCACTTTGTTGTCTATCTGTCTGTCAAGGTCTTTTTGCTCGGCCCCGAATGATATTTCAAGTTGGAACTGATACCTCTTTTTGCTCGGCCCCGCATGATATATCAAGTTGAAACTGATACCTCTTTTTGGTCGGCCCCGCATGATATATCAAGTTGAAACTGATACCTCTTTTTGCTCGGCCCCGCATGATATATCAAGTTGAAACTGATACCTCTTTTTGCTCGGCCCCGCATGATATATCAAGTTGAAACTGATACCTCTTTTTGCTCGGCCCCGCATGATATATCAAGTTGAAACTGATACCTCTTTTTGGTCGGCCCCGCATGATATATCAAGTTGAAACTGATACCTCTTTTTGCTCGGCCCCGCATGATATATCAAGTTGAAACTGATACCTCTTTTTGCTCGGCCCCGCATGATATATCAAGTTGAAACTGATACCTCCTACAGAAGTCTACGGCCTAATGGTGCTGTAAAAAAGGCAGACTTCTAACTTAACGCGAAAAAAAGTTATTGCACTTTACATAATCAATTTCATACAAATTTGCTCACCATGAAAACCATAGATAGGCACTTCCAGTTGAGTTAGAAACTTGAAATTTCGTTTACAGGTATGTCTTAAAGCAAACGTATATGAAGAAATCTGAAAATTTGCAATATTTAATTATTTAGGAAGTTATTAAGGATCAATGTGGAGGTGTAAACAAAGTTGTTTTCAGGGAGCTCCACCAACGCTGGACTTTTGTAGTGCCATTGTGAGGTAGGTCGTAAATGTATAAGATTCTGTCGAGCAATGAGAAGCGGCCAAGTGCGAGTCGAACTCGCACACAAAGGGTTACCACCACACAATATTGGTACGGAACTTTAAAAACATGGTAAATAATCCCACCTGCAGTTATGAGTGACCAACTTAACTTGACACTTACGATCTATTAAACTCTATGTATATATATATACATATACATATACATATAAAAGGTATAATTAAGTTGGTCGTCGATAATTTTCTAAATGATTAAATATTTGTAATTTTCAGATTTTTTCCTGTGTGTCTGCTGTAAGAGCTACCTGTAATCGAAATTTCAAGTTTCTAAGTCAACTGAAAGCACCCAATGGGTTTTTATTCATTTGCGGTATGAAATTGATTCTATAAATGTAAAGTGGTAAAACTTTTTTTCGCGTAGAGTTAGAAGCCTGATTTATGAAGTCTCATAAGGGGCCCGAGCAAAAGGGTCGTGACAGACAGACACACGGACATCAAAGTGATCCTATCAGAGTTCCGTTTTTTTCATTTTGATGTACAGAATCCTAAAAAAAATGGAAATCGGTCTTCTAAACGCGGAATTAAGATAAAATGTGCATGTTTCCCCATCTCTCTCTACAAACCCAAGTCTTGACGTTCTGTGAAGATGAGTCGGCAAGACATCTTTTCTGTTCAAAAACCCTGCTATAAAATCTGTACCTCCATTAGGACAACTCCGTGGCCCGTGAATATACAGGGTAATACATTTTTAAATAAAATATGTACATGTGCTGAACGTATTTATTTTATACACTAAAAATATTGATACATGATTCTAAACAGACATTAATTTATTGTCAATGATATATGTATCATTTCAAAACAGTGATAATTTAAAGATTTTAACAATCAGGTAATTATCATAACTTATTTTATTTTTGGCTTAACCTTTTGATATACTTCTGCATCCTTAAATAATAATATTTTTCTGTGCATAATATTTAGATTACTTCATACTTAAAAACTGATTTTTATTTAATTTTGTGGTAAATGTATAATTGACATAGATTTGGCGATCCAAATAAAAACAAAAATAATTTAACGTGACTATACTCAAAACTTAATCTAAATAAATAAACGAAATCTTATTAACTGCGAAGTTAACCCAGTATACTAACTAGAATCACGACCAGATTTTAAAATATTTTTAATTAAAATTGAGTTATAGTTATTTACTTGGTTTAAAATAATCTCTCATAGGTATGTATATGTAAGGTGGCCTTGATTAATCCAGCCAAATTAATATTGGAAACTTGGTAACTGATTTTAAAGACAAAAACCATGTTGTATTTCGCATAGAACATAAGATTATCTCTTTGGGTGGACCGTTGCTGTTCACTAACCAAGTCTCCGGTATGAATTAGGCTGTATAAATCAAAATCACTACACATCTATTTAGTAACGCAGTGTAGTCATAAAAACCTTTAAAAATAATTTATACAAATTAATAAGATTTTTTTGTACGTACGAACTTCATTCTTAGGTTTTTTCAACAAAAATATAGATCTACGTAATATTGTAGGGTATAATCTGTAAAGAGATGTTTAACATATTTTTTACTTACACTTCAACACACGTAAAGTAAAAGCATTTAAATAGGTACATAATTAATAAATTAATTAAATACTGTCTGCACAAAATATTCGGATTAAAACACCATTAACAACAATTGAAATACAATTAAAAACAAGTCACAGTCACAATTTAAACAAATAATTTTATGTAATATCATATGACACTTTTACGAGATCAAAAATCAAAATCCAAACAGTATAGATAAGTAACAGTATTACATCTAGGACAGTGTCCTTGAAACAACGCTCGGTAGACGCACGCATTAGGGCTGCCCACGTAAATGCGTAGCGTCTTACACTCTCTGCGTCCGTACTTAACTGCGGCGCACCCCTACTATGAGGTGTGTACCGAGATTTGGAAGCGCGCGTTTCGGCCGTTTTATATGAAGACATAATACTATTTTACTTATCTATACTGTGTCCAAACACAACTTCGTCTAGGATAATTATGTAATGTACACTGGAATAAAACAAAACTATTAACTCTTTATTTCTTACACGATTATTACGTCACTGATCTTCTATTTACGGAATGTGGTTGGTTACAAAGAAATATAAGGCGTTATGACAACAGTCAACATCGTCTTTATCACTCGACAATACGATACATAATACAAACGACCGCAGTAAGATAGTATATAAAGGGTTAATATATTCCACAGTATGCAGATAGAATACCATTCTTGTCTACAGTTACGTATGTAATGGAATTTTTCTTGGTTATTCGTTACAAAGAAAAAAAAATACGCAAAAGCTAATTTTTTCAACATCTCAATTTCTACGAAATCAGTTAAATTTTTCTGTGAATATTATGAGATTCCAAAAAAAGAATAGCGACATAACTGTGCCTCTGAAAATGCCTTCGACAAAAATATGCACCATCATCATTGTACTCGAATCATCGTCGATTACTTGAAACGAAATTATTACTACAGAGGCCGAAAGAGACTTACACGCATAAGTTAGCCACTGCGAGCTAATCTATCCTTTATTGTCTTCGTGCTACAGTCCGATTTGTAACAAACTTATGCGCATAAGGAACCTGTCCCACTGAAGGCGAGTTAGATGGTAGAGCAATTGTTTATAGGAACGAGAGAAATATTTGGTAATGTCACTGGAAAGTGTCTATATCGCGCTAAAATATTCATTTTGATTTCCTGATGCTTTGATTCCTTAACAATCCGTATCGGAGGCTTTGTTAGTTCCTATTTCTGAGACGAGAATTGTCACCGGCAATCAAAATATAAATTATTATGTATCTCTGTTATTTACAGTGATTCATACGGGATCTGTACAAACAAGAAGATGGTCTATGATAGCTAGTCGCTTCGCCGGCGGTCGGACAGGTGGCTAAGACTACGCGCACGCGCTACGAAGCGTGCTATCTACGTAAAACTCCATGGTTATCGATACTTGGTTCAATGTCCTCCGTAGATGACGCCCCCTGGCCCGGGGAGGTTGGAGTTCCCTGACAGGAAGATGTCCACTGCTCTTGCCGCCTGGCGGCCTTCGGAGATGGCCCACACAACAAGAGATTGCCCGCGGCGACAATCTGTTCACAAATAAATTTCATATGTAGTGAAAAAAACTTGTAGGGGCAAAAAATGGGTAGTAACTAACTTACCACAATAAACAACTATTTTCCACTATAAACACCCACGGTTCGGTCATGACTAGGGTTGCCAGATATTTTTTGATCCTGTAAGGGACAAATGCAAAATTTGGAGAAAAAAAAACGGGATTAGAAATTTTTCCCCGGGACAAATGAAAAACATGTATTTTACGTTCTTATTTTTATGTGCTTTTATTGCTAGTTATATTTTAAAGAAGATGGTTGACTTTTAACATATATTTATTTGATTTCTCATATTTTATAAAATCCGGCGCACGTCAGTCCATTTCAATGCCATCTGCGAAAAAAATCCTCTCTACAAAGCAATTGGAACAAGGGATACTGAAGATAAACGATATAATTAGAAAAATGTAAGGGGTTTAATTCCTGGAAAACCCTTCCATTATTTTCTTCCACTTCTCAATTGCACCTATACTCAATACTTTGGTCATCAAACAGCGTTGCAATTTCCAGGCTTTTTTTAATAATTTGAAATATATTGAAATAATTCGGTCATGCGCGACGCAGTGCCTAATATTAATCGAATAATGTTGAAATACGGGACAGAGGCTGTCCCGGCGGGACGTTTAAAATGATGCCTGAAATATGGGACGTCCCGGGAAATACGGGACGTCTGGCAACCCTAGTCATGACCTCAACAAACAAACGTCAAAAGTTTGGGGGGAAAAATTGGCTGCCAAACGTGATTGTGCAGCTAACTTCAGGCCACTATAAACCACCACGGTATGTACTATGGTGGTTGGTTTATTTACATGACCGACTTACCCACGATAGCACAGTGTGTTTATTTTGTTTAATCTGATGACCACACCCATAGTATTAGATATGTTTATATTGTGCCGTAATGATCTTGATCTCGGTCGTTCGTGCGTGGGTTCATTAATTTATGAACGAAAAAATCAAACGTGTTGTTATTCATACGGCAATTGCCGTAAAATACGGCATTCTATGATTTTTTTTCAGATTATATGGCAGTATTTCTACGTACCGTATTATGAAATACGGAATTTTAATTTATTAATATAATAAACAGTTCTTAAATAACACGGTAATTTTACTTTTTTTTTCCATAAATATACGGCAATTTCGAAATTTTACAATGACGTGGCTGTGACTAAAAAGATATATTTAGATTTTATGCACAATAAACCTTTTCGATATTTAAAGATAGGCACCGTAAATAAGCGATAAATAGGCATAATAATTAACAATACAATAAAGTAATAAAAATGTCGTGTCTACACATTAAATATTTTTGCGAAATTTTAAATGAAATAGTAATTGCATTGTAATGAGGACAAAACTAAAATTTTTTCAATTTTTTTTTTCTGACTTTGTGTGTGTTCCGTTTTAACTCGAAAACCACTCGACGGAATTTGACGCGGTTACTTATCATCGTAGTGACCCTAGTATAGGCTTATGTTTATAAAATAACCACCCAGCCGAAAACGGAGCAAAGATAAAACCCGCGCGGAGGCGCAGGCGAAAGACTAGAATTTACTATAAAATCCAAAGTTAACAAAAAAAATATACAAAATCCCCTCCTCTTCTTCCCTATGAAAACCCGCCCGCATCAGTGTGCGTTCTCATTTTTTAATTAATTAATAATATAATAAATATAAATAGTAATAAGTTAGAATAATCTCAATGATACAAATGAACAACATTAACAAATGAATAAAAAACATTTGACTAATGAAATGAATCACAAGTAAATAAAAAAAAACGACTTTTTAGTAAGTTTAGTTTGACTCGTCAGTAAAATATACGGCCATTTTAAAGACGTCACTAGGGGTCACTAACACCAGCGAAGCATCAGCGTTTCACGCGGTCAGTGTGTGTTGTCATGATGAGCCACTCGAAAGTATTTCAAATAATTTAAAATATTCGCATACAAAACCTTCCTGTACAAAAATAAAGACGTACGTAAGCAAGAGTGCAAATTTAGGCGAGACCTTCTACCGTGTTTTTATTATCAGGTATCTCCAGTAAAACGTGATTCTTAACGCACATATACCTACTAAAATTAGCAAACAATTGGACTTTTTTAGGGTTCCGTCCGTACCCAAAGGGCAAAACGGAGCTGCTGTTTGTCTGTATGTTCCTTCGTATGTCACGGATCTCTAGCTCGTAGACGGAATAAGTAACAGACCTGAAATTTGGATATTTTGTTTGAAATGTTGATCCAAAACCAAATATTCAAAAATAAAGGGATGGGTGCCGGCAAAGAAGCCAATTTTAGACCATTTTTGATACGGGGTCTATCTCAAAAACAAAACTACGAAGTTAGGAATTTAGAATTAGTTTTAGTTTTATTTATTAAGGAAACTTACATCTGATCTTAACTAAACACTTAAGTCTTAGTATAATTGTACAGTGAGACCGCATCAAGTAAGACACATTAGACTTTGTACCTATCTTATATTCTTCTCTGTAGGGGCTAATGTCGTACTGCAAGTGTATAGCTTGATGTGGTCTCCACTGTACATAATTTCAGCCAATGACAAGTTTCAACCAACTAATCTATTTTTGAGTAAACAAAGTATTGCAGTGACAAAAGGTTACGTAAGTACAAAATTCTTATGCTAGGGATAATACTATTGAACTTACTAATTTACATTTAAATAAAAAGAAAAAGAGGAAGTAGAAAATAAACTTGAGTTTCTGTGAGAGCTATGGAGGGGAGGCAAGAGTGTTATGGTGCGTTGTGTACGTGGGAGGGAGGGTGTGTTTGTGTGTGTCTATCCCAGTCAGTTTACACATTACAGCATGCTTGAAGCTTCTTATAGAGAGAAAATAGAGCTCCTGGTCTTCTAAAAAGGCCGTTTTGCATGAATCACATTATGATTCTGTTATAATGCCGTCTCTTTTGCACGTGTGAAAAAATTCTGACTCCATCCAAAAAATTTCAAAATTCAAAAAGTATATTTTGCAAAGTAGGTATATATAATACACGTTTCACAAGTCAAATTTTAATCTTATAAAAATATATGTAATAAAATAATAAATGTACATGAACTACTTAGATTAAATGTTTATTTAATTTATGTAGCAATATATATACGATTAAAATTATAGGTAAAATATTATTATACAAGGTGAAATCCAATCAACCGCCCGAACCCATACCGGAGACCCGGCCAGGGACCAGGAACAAGATTCAATGATCACCAACCGAGCCCCCAGCACGAATCCAGGCGGCCGACCAAATCCCATCCTATATACTACATGGTAATAGGTTACATATATAAATACATGCCTACCTCCGCCCATTCGATTAGTCTTGCTAAGAAGAACGGGCAAGAAACTTGGCAAGATCATGTCTTTTTTTTTTAACATAAACTTAAACTATACATTGAATTACTTATATCTACTTTAACCAAGGGATAATAAAATACAAGACAAGACAAATCATTTTATGATTCACCCAAGTCGGCCTTTTAGATCCCCTAATCAGCGAACAAGTCGTTATATTCTTTAACCAGCTGCACTAATATTATAATTCCTGTATATTATGTAACATTTACTGTATTTAAACAACAAATACTGAAAACGCAGATTTATAATGTACTTTGCAAGCTTTGTGACCAAAACAAACAAACAAATCTTTCACGGGTTGTTGCTGTTCCGGAACCCTAATAGAGCGAGGCTCGTCTTGCACTTGGCCGTTTTTTTTGTAATAATTTTCCATAAGTTAATTCGCATACAAATACCATACGTGCTTAGTGTTTATATATTTTTTGACAACTACTTATCGCAGCGGTGTTGACAAGTAACACGTGAATGTCTTGTGTTCTAAACGTAAGTATGTAGTTTTTGTGTAATCCTATCGATACCATTACAACAGTGAAAGAATCGGTTCAGTAGTTATTACTGACTATATCCAAATTCAAATTCAAATATTTTATTTTGCAAAGTAGGTATAATGTATATATAATACACTTTTTACAAGTCAAATTTAACCTTGTAAAAATATATGCAATAAAATAATAAATGATGTACATAAATTAAAGGTTTATTTAATTTAAGCACAGTGGAGACCACATCAAGCTATACACTTGCAGTACGACATTAGCCCCTACAGAGAAGAATATAAGATAGGTACAAAGTCTAATGTGTCTTACTTGATGCGGTCTCCACTGTACCAATATATATACGATTAAAATGATAGGTAAAATATATATTATACAATATGAAATCCAATCAACCGCCTGAACCCATACCGCAGACCCGGCCAGAGACCAGGAACAAGGTTCAATGATCACCAACCGAGCCCCCAGCACGAATCTAGGCGGCCGACCAAATCCCATCCTATATACTATACTAATAGGTTACATATATAAATACACGCCTAACTCCGCCCATTCGATTAGTCTTGCTAAGAAAAAGGGCAAGAAACTTAGCAAGATCATGTCTTATTTTTTAACATAAAACTTATACTATACAAATGATTTCTATCTACTTTAACTAAGGGAACTGCCTGTTCCCTATGTCCCTAGTAAACTACCCGTCCCCAGGAAATAAACTATAGCCTGATTCAAGTGTGTCGGGGGCGTTTCAATTTTTTATTTTATACTTGTTATAGTTCTTGCAATCTACGACGACACATCTGCTTTAATAGTGTGAAGTATCTGTACAACAGGCAATTGCGCGTGTATTAAAAGTAGAGCAAATCAGTCGTCGTGAATTGCAGGATCTGTAAAGCTGCGTACAGATAATGTGCAACACAACATGTAATGCAACGTGCAATGCAACATTTCTTGTACATTTTAAGGCTCCGATTTCCTATACATTTTAAGGCTCCGTACCAAGCTAAATGCACATTTTATTTTTAATACTACTGGCAGTTTATTATCATTACAAAAATATATATATGTTATAAATTTGTAGATCTGAAACGTGATTTCATCAACTTCGGTCGAAAGAAATAAAATCGCAGTCAGCTTTAAAAATTCATTAAATGGCGTTTATGTCATGTATTTTTAAAGCTAAAAACCTGAAAATTCGCCAGAATTTTCCATTTACATTATTTGAGACATTTATTTGTAGGGGGATTTTTAATTAGATGTCTTAATGTAGCCGCAAATTCAAAATACCTGATGTTTTCGATGAGCGGCAGTTGATTAGAGTAGGACAGACAATTCAATTACAAAAGCGTTGGTGCAGGACGGAAGTTTAGCTTGATACTGAGCCTTAGCGTGTTCGTGAACACACTAAAAACAACTGCGCAACAAAAGGCATATCGGACGCATATTCGTAGGGCATGCGCGCCGCGAACAAACATTACCTACAAACCAGCGTAAACGATGACGGGACTGTACGTAAGAAGAGCGCAGACTATCCAAAGCGTTCGGATTACATTGCACGTTGCTTTGCATGTTGCAGATAATCTGTACGCGGCAGGCGCTCTTATCCCAAAATCAGTAATTTCAAAGTCAAATAGAACTTTCAAATATCGTCTAAAACTTCCAAAAAAAAAATACGCAATATAGTTCGAACCTTTATCTAGGTCGTCCACGCATGTGTTACACGAACAGATAAACTTTGCTCGATAGAAATAATTCACGAACACAGCATGTAATAAGACCTTTCAAATCATGCCATTTCCATAATTCCACTCTTTTATTAACGAAACATATCTGGTAATATTGCTCTTTAAATTTTCTAGGTCGACCACGTAAGTGGGTTTTAATAAACATATCCCTTATTTTTAAACAATTTAAAAACCGATAAAAACAACGAAAAATTACAAAAGTGTGATTATTTTCTTTACTCTTTACACGTAAAGAAATTATTTATAATTATTTATAAGTATTTTCTTATCCCTTGGTTAAAGTAGATAAAAGTCATATATTGTATAGTATAAGTTTTATGTTGAAAAAAAAAAGACATGATCTTGCTAAGTTTCTTGCCCTTCTTCTTAGCAAGACTAATCGAATGGGAGGAGGTAGGCATGTATTTATATATGTAACCTATTAGTATGTAGTATATAGGATGGGATTTGGTCGGCCGCCTGGATTCGTGCTGGGGGCTCGGTTGGTGATCATTGAACCTTGTTCCTGATCCCTGGCCGGGTCTCCGGTATGGGTTCGGGCGGCTGATTGGATTTTACCTTGTATAATATATATTTTACCTATCATTTTTATCGTAAATATATTGCTACATAAATAAACCTTTAATTTAGTTCATGTACATTTATCATTTTATTACATATATTTTCTTTATTAGATTAAATTTGACGTGTAAAAAGTGTATATATCTATACCTGCTTTGCAAAATAAACTATTTGAATTTGAATAGACAGAGAGTCACTCTTCTGGGATAAGACCGCCTTAACACAATAAGCAAGTAACACGTACCTCCAGCGGCGAACACGTTGTTGATGGGCGTCTTGTAGATATTCTTCTTATCAGTTTCCACGTTGCTGCGCGCGTCCAGAGGTAACTCTGTGGACACGTTTTTTTTTTTTTGTTACTTGGTGCGAGTGGACTGGTAACTTTGAATAAAACCACATAAACTACTGATCATGCTTAACAACTTTGTCAAAGAAAAATAACAGCAGCAAAGATTATTTTTTTAACCTGTGTGATGTTAAAAAAATTATCCACTCCGACCGTCCGACCACTTCGACTCCTAGTCGGTACGACGCTGTTGAGCCCGAACATGGCCAATGTAGCCGATCTTCCGAGTAAACCCCCGTGCGAACTGAGCGCACGTGAGTATGCCGTCCACATAATTAAAGTGAATGGCCGCGGGAGATCGGGATTTTAACTCGCCGCGTCGTAACGTCGTCGAGATCAGATTTGCGCTGTTCCTTAACCTGTGTACTGTACAGTTGACAGCTAACTTTATGTGCGCCTTTTTTAAAAGCCTAAGGTGTATGAATGAACTGATATTCAACTGAATGACTGACCTAGTTGATATTAAACTGAATGACTGACCTAGTTGATATTTAAATTATTGACTGATCTAGTTTATATTAGATTTGCGCTGTTCCTCCTCCTTCCTGTTCCTTAACCTGTGTACTGTGCAGTTGACAGCTAACCTTATGTGCGCCTTTTGTAGAAGCCTAAACTCTACGAATATATGATATTCAACTGAATGACTGACCTAGTTGATATTAAACTGAATGACTGACATAGTTCATATTTAAATTGATGACTGATCTAGTTTATATTAGATTTGCGCTGTTCCTCCTCCTTCCTGTTCCTTAACCTGGGTACTGTGCAGTTGACAGCTACCTTTATGTGCACCTTTTGTAGAACCTTAAACTCTATGAATAAATGATATTCAACTGAATGACTGACCTAGTTGCTATTTAACTGAATTACTGACCTAGTTGATATTTAAATTAATGACTGACCTAGTTTATATTCAACTGATTGACTGACTTAGTTGATTTTAAACTGAATAACTGACCCAGTTGATATTAAACTGAATGACTGACCTAGTTGATATTCAACTGAATGACTGACCTAGTTGGTTAGCGATGTACCGCTCCGGGCCGAGGAAGCCCATTGCCAGCAGCACGAGCTCAGCCTTGTATATCTTGTCCGTGCCGGGCACTTCCTTCATCTCCCAGCGGCCGCCGGCACCGCGAGTCCATTCCACCTCCACGGCTGACACGCCGCACACGTTGCCGTTACCTGTCATCAGAAAACACACGGTCAAAGGAAACAAGGGAAGGGGGCGGGCGGTTGGTAATGTAATTTGAAATATGGATCTTAGTCAAGTGTTTGTTATTAAAAGTTAAGACGGGGTCTAAATTCTGTTACTTTTTTTGCTTTGTCAAAATTCTTCTTAATTGCTAGTTAAAAGGCACCATCACGCGTAAACCTCCATACAATGTGATGTCACAAAATTGTGAAGTGTCAATGGAATGTTATTATAATATTTTAGGCTGAGACTATCTATGTTGAAGTTGAATTAAAAATCGTGACTTTTGAGTAATATCCTTAACAAGAAACCCCTAAAATACGAGTACGTTAATTTAACGGTTTTACTAAAAGTGCAGCCGAATGTGCTTTTATTGTTTTAGGTAAAATTAAAACGAGTTAAACATCGAAAATATTAACTAAAAATAATGTTTAGAAACGTTCAAAATATTAACAAAATTATGTTTCTCCTGAAACAAGTTTTCAATTTTTCACCCGCGATGAAATCGGCACGATTGTATTGTCTTCGCACGTTTCATGGAGCGTGCATATTATATCGAAATGAAACTGCATGACCACTGTGTTGGTTGCGTCATGATGTCTGCTCTTAACAAGAACTAGCGAATCATAGAGGAACTAACACCAAAGAGGCGCAATGACACTTGGTTTATTAGAAATAAATTCTGCCAATTTCTAAGCCAACACAACGCGGTGAAAGAGATGGAGAATCCCAGGTAAGTGGGAGTTAGATGCATACAGTCAAGTATATGAAAAAAGACTGAGTAGTTATCGTTACCGATGGGCCGGCATTTTTCTCTCAGGGCTAGTTGCTCGATGTACGGTCAATAAAAGAGTTAAGTAACCAGCCCCCCTATTCTGTATTTTGGTTGCTAACTGAACTAGGTGCCTATCATCAAAAACATAGATAAAAACTGAAATTTCAAAATTGCCTTTAGTGGGTATTGAACTATTAACAATCTGTGTCGTCACTTCAAGTGCGGACATATCCTTAGGAAATCGGAATTCGATAGTATATCTATGTTTTTGATGATAGACACCCAGTCCAGAAGGCAACTAGAGATACATAATAGGCCCGCAGGTCCAGCGCAAACACTTTAGTCCTAAAACCAGCTGACAAGTGATTGATGAGATGAAGAATACTGCATGTTTGTATGTATTGACCAAGTATTCCGTTAGATCTTATGATCAAACAGTTTCCGCTGGGCCTGTAGCCTAAGCATGAAAACATCTCCGTATAGTTGCGTTTGAAACTAAACTTAGATTGCCATACGTAGCTGTTAGTTCCGCTACTGTCCGCTTGGAGCGGTATCCCGGATTCTATACGATTTTGATGTAGTTTGAAACGCAACTATACGAAGATGTTATCATGCTTAGGCTACTGGTATCTCTTGTTGACTGTACATAATGAAATTTCACGGGAACGATAAGATCGAGGCCCACGAATGTGTACTGACCATCATCCAGGAACTCCTTGGTGAGGGTCGAGAACTTCCGAGGGTCGTTGCCGAACTTGACCTTGACTTCCTCGTGTCCATAGTCCACCCTGCATACAAACCAATACATCACTTACATACCTTCAAATGTATCAATGGGGAACACACCAAAGATATTATACTTAAACCCATACAAAATTAATAAATAAAAACTTATTCTTTAAATTGTCACTAAGACTTAAAAGAGGTTTCGCAACCGGATTGTGAAAAACCAGCCTTTTTCTTAATAGATGTTGCCATCGCAAAGTTTTCAATGGTTTCTGTAAATTAGAATTTCAAATTCAGCAGCATACACAATACATAGGTAACAAAGGTTAAATTAAATTAAATAATAATTAAATTTGGTTGAATAACTATTGAGTGAATTTTGAATTTAAGTGTCCTGTTTCGATTAATTAGAAAAAGGCGGGTTTTTCACAATCCAGCTGCGAAACCGCTCTTAAGTCATATAACAAAAAAAACGTAATTTATTGTAGCGTGCGGCTTTCAATAGAACTTAGCACTCCAGTCTGGTTATAAACCTGTTAAGTAGGTATAAAGCATCTTTGAATACCTACCGATTTTACTTCTTGTGAATGTCGTTCAAGACGGACTTAAGAATTTAGTTCTTAATTATTTGGGATAGGGACATGATCTTGCTAAGTTTCTTGCCCTTCTTAGCAAGACTAATCGAATGGGCGGAGTTAGGGATGTATTTATATATGTAACCTATTCGGATGTAGTACATAATTATAGATTTTACTTATCATTTGAATCGTATATACATTGCTGTATAAATTAAATATACCTTTAATTTAGTTCATGTACGTTTTTTATAAGATTAAATTTGATTCGTAAAAAGTGTATTATGTGTACCTACTTTACGAAATAAACTTTTTGAATTTCAATTTATTATCTTTCGGCATACAACTCTCTCTTCCTAAAAACTATATGAGAGAGAGAGAGAGAAATTCGGGCGGCCAAGTAAGATAGCGCGTAATGTACAGTGGAGACCACATCAAGCTATACACTTGCAGTACGACATTAGCCCCTACAGAGAAGAATATAAGATAGGTACAAAGTCCAATGTGTCTTACTTGATGCGGTCTCCAC
The DNA here is from genome assembly GCA_934047225.1 of Ypsolopha sequella. Classification (NCBI taxonomy): domain Eukaryota; kingdom Metazoa; phylum Arthropoda; class Insecta; order Lepidoptera; family Ypsolophidae; genus Ypsolopha; species Ypsolopha sequella. The sequence goes on along the minus strand of OW203988.1, from coordinate 7,899,241 downwards.
TGTACCTAAGCTAGTGGTTGGGTAGTAGTACGTTTTTTATAAGATTACATTTGATTCGTAAAAAGTGTATTATGTTGTCGATTCGGCTAAACACAATTTACTAATTTGACAGGACTAACCTTATTTTAAGCATTCTGTCTTTTTCTTTTCGATACGGAAAGAACAAGAAAGAAGGCTCAAATTCAGTTTAGTTCTGTCAAAAAAGTCAAGACGTGTTGCGCCGAATCGATACATATGTGTACCTACTTTAAGAAATAAACTCATTTCCACACAGATTTTTCTCAAATTTAATTACTTACTTTTGACATTCATTTAAATATTCATTTATACAGGCTGACTTTTAACCTAACCTTAATAATTTAATATATTTAATACAAAAATAATCCTAGATAAATAATTATAAAAAGAAAATTGCCTCTAGATCACTGCCCTGCGGGAGAGTGCCCAAAATACTTGCCACATTACCTCTCTGTATGGCAAGACTTATACGCTGGCCTAGATAAGAGCCAGCTCGCCGGTCGCCGCTAGTGTTCACAAGCTTTACAGAGGTCCGTGACAAGCTGACGCGCCTCCGGACCCCATGTCCCCATTGTCTCGACCCCAAAAGGCGCAAACATGTAGCTTGAACCTATTGCCACATATCTACGCCTCTTGGAGAGCTCAGCAGCGGCCGCCGCCGAACCAGCAGCCCTACTGCTTTGGGAAACATGAGAGGGTGCCAGCGTATCCACGCAGGTTGCATCCCACACGAGCGGCCTCCCATGCTTCCACGGTATTAACGTCATACCGTCGGGTCTCTTTCCGTCGTCACGAACCAATCCAATAAAAAATAAGTCAAATAAACTATTTGAATTTGAATTAACTATCTTTCGGGATACAACTCTCTCTTCCTAAAAACTATATGAGAGAGAGAGAGAGAGAAATTCGGGCGGCCAAGTAAGATAGCGCGTAATATACCTAAACTAGTGGTTGGGTAATAACAAAACATTCTGAAATGAGAAGTCAAACAGGTAACCTCTTCGTTTTAATGTTTGCTAATGAACGGTCTTGAACTTTAGATGACATTTCCGCATAGACAAATACAGAGGTGGACTAAGGGTTGTACAAGTTGTGATGATAGAAGCAACCTCCCTTATATACTGTGAACTGGACAACTTTAAATGACCGTTTAACATTGCGTAACTTGGTTAATCGGTTTAATAAAAATAATATAGATAGTAAACTACACTTGTGGTAGTCTAACAGAACGCTGGATTCGTGCTGGGGGCTCGGTTGGTGACCATTGAACCTTGTTCCTGGTCCCTGGCCGGGTCTCCGGTATGGATTCGGGCGGTTGATTGGATTTCACATTGTATAATATATATTTTACCTATCATTTAATCGTATATATATATATATTGCTACATAAATTAAATAAACCTTTAATTTAGTTCATTTACATTTATTATTTTATTACATATATTTTTGTAAGATTAAATTTGACTTGTAAAAAGTGTATTACACAAACCCACTTTGCAAAATAAACTATTTGAATTTGAATTTTAACGCATTAGCTTAAAGTACATCTTTAAAGTGTTTTTCACGTCTTTCCATCATACTTGCTCTCTCGCACATTGACAAACGCGGTATGCGTGAGCGCAAGTAGGATAGATATACGCTGAATCTCTGGCTCGTGCTAGCTACACAGATTTAAATTATACTGGAAGTGAACGTTGTCACTCCTTTTGTCCGGTTACGTCACATGGACAACATAAAGTTGATTTCTGGTTTGTAATGCACTTTTATAATAACATAAAAGTCAATAAAATTAAATACCTATATTTATTTATGTAAAATTGGATACACTTATTACAGGTCGGTTTTAATGTTAAAAAATAAAAAAACAATTGAAGTATAACACGGCGCAAAACAATAATTAAAGTTTGGGTTAGTCAAATTTACTAAAATAATATTATACTAACAAAAATAAAAGTATATTAATAAATAATAAATGTAATGCAATAAAATAAATATAAATACGTTAATTAAATATATATTATGCCTAAATCCATCCATTCGATTAGTCTTGCTAAGAAAAAGGGCAAGGTCATGTCTTTTTTTTCTTTTTTTTTGTAATTTCTGTTACAAGCCTTATACAATACAAAGTATTTATTTAATAAAAAAAAGAGGCCGTCACCTGAAGACTCTAGGCCACTGCGGCCATGGGTTGTCCGCACCTCTGCTTGTCTTGGGTTCTGGTAGGATCTCGAAAGTTGTGATCGACGCGGCGCCCTGCCGCAGCGATGTCGCTATGCAGTCGCAACTGATGGCACAAAGAAATAAATCATTTATTGTTAAACAGTGCTATGAAGTGTTCTTTTAACTTATTTCTTACAATAAATAACACGGGAAAAATAGCTAGGTAACAGTAAAAAAAATATTGTCGGTGTTTTATTAATAAGCCGTATTTTCGGCGTTGGTATTGATTTATCCTTTCATACAAATTGGTAGTTGTTTGTTTCGCGCTTTCTGATATAAAGGCAATCAAAACGGAACAGTTGTAATGCGAACCTATCGCCATATTTATTTAATGTTTGGAAAAGAAAGAGGCAAGTTGCGGTGTGTATTGAATAAGTAAACATATTTGCACACTCGAGGCATCCTCGGGATTATCCTCGTTTAGGGACGAAACACGTGTCGATAAGTTTTCTTGCTTGTTATTTAAGATTGCTTTATTTTGTGCTCGTACTGCTTGCTTTGCTTGAGCATGTTTTATGCGGGAGGGCGGGCGGTGCTTGAGTCTGCATTTTGAATAGCATGGTAAGAGTGTTGAGCGGAATATTGCAAATCATTAATATATCCACAAATTCAAAGTATATTTAGTTGGTTTATTCTTAGTTTTTGGTTGCATAAAAAAGTCATTCACCTCACATTCTAAAATCGTTAATATTCATCACATTAGCGTACAAAATTATATGACTACATTCCTTTGTTTTGACTCATGAATGGAAACAAAACAAGATACTGTATTTGGAGTCTTTGGTAAAATGAGATTCTTGGAAAAAAATGGTTTTTACTTAAGGCCTAAATGTTATATAATACCATATAATACTTAAGGTTTCTTGCCTTAACGATGTCTTGCGTGCAGATAGTTTCAGCAGACTTACACCATCCATCACATACACTGATTCAAACTTTATAATTATCAGAATAATTAAGTCGGGTTAAAAATTAATTTACTTAGATTTATTCCCCTAATTTTTGAAGTTTATAATTTATTATCTTCTGAAGCTTTTTTAAAAAAATTACAACTCAAACTATTGCCAATTTCATTTATTATTTTTATTTAAAAAGATTATAATATTTATATATATTTAGGTTTTATATATATTTATTATTATTTACACATTTTTGTTTATTATATAAAGTATTGTTCGGCATCAGTCTTGTAAATAAAAAAAGTCTTTTTTATTTTTTTATTTACAAGACTGATGCCGAACAATAGTTCGAAATATATCTCTCTAAATGAGTTTTTTAAATATATAAAACCTAAATATATATAAATATTATAATCTTAATAACGACAAATAAGTCTTTACTCTTTAATTTTTATTTAAAAAAAGACATTTTATTTCAAACATTATGATAACATTTTTTTAATTATAATTTGAATAATTTTTTCTGTATTTATAAAAATAGGATCTGTTCCTTTCCCTTTTTGATACCCCAATATTGTAGAAGGATTATCATCAATAAATTGTTTTATTTTAATAACTCGACAAAAAAAAAAATGCCGAATTCTCCTATTGACGAAGATTCGTCAAATAGCAAAACACCGAGCGTTTGGAAACTAACGACGCCGTTTGTAAAATGCCGTATTTTATTATTTACCTGGGATATATGCAAAATACTAGCGGACGCAGCATTGTTCCCGTGGGTCCCGTTTGTTCGATCCCGTGGGAATATCTTAAAATCCTTTTCTAGCGGATGTCTACGTCATACAAGGAACCTTAGTAACAAGGAACCTCCGTCAGACAGTCAGGTTATTCTTTTATATACAGGGTGTTTGGGACATCGATGTAAATATTTTCAGGGATGAAAAAGGAAGTTAGTTTTAAACATAATCTTGATAAAAACACTTGTACTGTTTCACAATATCACTTGTTATTACTCCAACCGGTTCCGCATTACGGCATTATCAAGGAACACTGTTAACTAATTAAACAGTGTTCCTTGATAATGAACTGTTAACTAATTAAACAGTGTTCCTTGATAATGAACTGTTAACTAATTAAACAGTGATCCTTGATAATGCCGTAATGCGGAACCGGTTGGAGTAATAACAAGTGATATTGTGAAACAGTACAAGTGTTTTTATCAAGATTATGATGATGTTTCACCAAGTGCCGACAATCGCAAGTATTAATCATAGTTTTAAACATTTTTTATAGAATTTACTATTATGCAAAGTTTTGTAGTTTTCGAGATATAGACATTTTTCAGTTTTGTCTACTTAAAATTAGAATAAAACACTATAAATAGCTAAAATTTACATTTTTAATTTAATTTATTTCCTAAAACGCATCATTTAAACAAAAAAACTACATAAATGTGTTCAAAAAGAAGGGAAAATAAACATTTAGCTAAATACAGTACAAAGAAACAGTATTTTTGTACATTTTAGTAAAAAAAATATTTATTATTTTTAGCCATAAATAGAATTTGGTTAGTTTTTAATTGCATTTACCTAATTTTAACTAGAAAAAACTGAAATATGTCTATATCTCGTAAACTACAAAACTTTGCATAATAGTAAATTCTATCAGAAATGTTCAAAATCACTTCCTTAATCATCCCTCAAAATACTTACATCGATGTCCCAAACAGCCTGTACAGGGTGTAAAAGCAAAGGCAAGAATCCTTCTAGGGTATGTTAGTATGAATCATACAGTGTTTAAAAAAAATAGCGGCAATTTTTTTTTTATGTAGCAGTACCACATAATAACACGATTTGTTAAACTTGAAATACTCTAATCCGGCGGACACTCTCGCTGGTCGTTGACCTCTGATAGCGTCAGTAGCACAGAACATAATTACTCAATGTAATTGGTCGTTACCGCACTACGGGGTGAATGAACTGCATTGATAAGAGTGCGTAGCTGGATCTTAGGAAAACAATATAATTTTTGGTAAAATTTAAGGTATACTTTTTTTTATCGTAATCGTATCAGTATCGTGTATACTTTCATACCCTAAAGGGATTCTTGGTTTTGCATTTACACCCTGTATAGAGGACTAGCGGACGCTGTTTCTCCCGGTCCCGTGAGAATTTTCTAAGATCCTTTTATAGCGGATGTCTACGCCACACAAGGAATCCACAGTCCAAATTCCATGTACCTAGGTTAACCTGTTTGGTGTGGGCGTTGATAGATCAGTCAGTCACGGTATTATTTTATGATCACAATAAGGGATTCACAATTAGGGATTCCAAAAGCCACACCGAGCTTTTTACACACACAAATACGTTTTAAATCTAGGGAAATTATTGGGGATATATACTAGACTATATACACAATGGAAACACGATTTGACAAAGTTGGCTCGATAAAATAAATTCGCAAAGTTACCTCTTTTCGAGTAATTCTTTTCTCTATTTCCCTACTTTTTTATATCAATAAGTAATTTGATAGTATTATTCATTTACTAAAATAAAGTTCATAGATGACTGGAACGTTTATACACGATGTTTTTTTATTTAAGAACAATATGATGAAAATATAAACGAAAAACATTGAAAAAGTGCAAAAGTTTGGTTATTTTCTTTACTCTTTACACGTAAAGAGACAAAGGCAAAAGCTCGGTGCGCCCTTAAATATCTTCTCAGCGGATGTTTACGTCAGACAAGAAATCTACAGTCCAAATTTCATGCTCGTTCAGCCGGTTGGTCTGGGCGTTGATAGATCTATCAGTCTGTCAGACAGGGAAATCTTTTACACATATAGATAGATATCTCACCCAGTATCCCCACCCCCGATGACGAGCACATTCTTATCCTTGGCACTGAGCTCCGGGTTATCTTTCGGCGGATGCCCTTGTCCAGTAGGGCCCATCTGCTTCTGCTGCCAGTTCTGCAGGAATTCCATGGCGAAGTGAATGCCATTCAGTTGTCGGCCCTTCAAGGGGAGGTCGCGGGGCCAGGTAGCGCCCATGCAGAGGACTGTAGCGTTGTATCTGTAGGGGAAATGACATACGGAATATATGTGTATGCTACAGTTAAAACCCTATGCAACAGGCTTTCAGTTAGAACTAGTTAAAACGGGTTTAAACTGAAAACGTAAAAGGTAAAAACCTGTAACGTAATAGCGACGGTAGCTCATAGGTAGAACGCTACAAGGCGACAAGGCGAATCGGGTCAAATTATATTTTTTGAACTATACATAAATGTGCTAAACAGTTGTTGTAAATATAAACTTTTATTTATTATGCGGAATTAGAAAAACGGAAGTCGACAAAAAATTAACATTTTGAAACATAATTCGTGATAGGAATAAAGCATAATGGAAATTTGGTATGTCTCCCAAGATCAGAACTACGCATTTTTTTTTGGTCAGTTTTTTCAACTACGAATTTTAATAGGCACTTCAAATTTATTCACGAAAACAGTCAATTTAGTTTAACTAAAAAATTCAATAGGCCCCTTTAAATTTTATTTGCTAAAACATCCTATAAATCTAATTCTTTATGTGCGTTATGACATTACACACACGCCATTCAGGCTCTAAAGTCTAATTTCTGTCAATCGTAAACGATTGCAAAATTGTTCTACTATAAAAATTACACAATCAAACTGATCTTTCTTCACAAAACAACTCACTCGTTAGCCAGCTCATTGGCGGAGATATCCTTTCCGACGTCTACATTACACTTGAAGGTGATGCCCTCGGCTTGCATTAGTTTGACTCGTCTGCCGACCACCTCCTTGCTCAGCTTCATTGTGGGGATGCCGTATTGGAGCAATCCGCCGGGACGATCGTTCCGTTCGAATACTGTTACTAGGTAACCAGCCTGGGGAATTTGGTTTTTGGTAAAAATTGCTGTGATTGACTCGTTTGTGGAATAAGGGGCTGCACAATGCTAAAATTCGGTCCTTCTCTAACGCGTTTGTTTTTTAACTCTCTATCCTGCTCTCATCAGATGCCGCGCACGTAAAACTTCAGTTATTTTGAAATCATGGTTCCAATCCAATTCCAATCTGTATAATTTATAATATAAGAGGAGAAACTGGTTCCTGAATCTCAGTATTAACTTTTTGGGAGCCAGTTGCTTTAAAACAATTGTGACTTTGTGTATGAAAATAAATACTTTCTATGTTTTATGTTATGTTTACAATACGGAAACCTAGGTATAAAAAAAAAAAAATAGGACATTAACCATAATTTCTTTATGTAATAAAGATGGTTTTTTCTTGTTAGTATCTGCGTGTGTTGGTTTCATTTCAATCGGTTTAGAAACATGGAAACTGAATCGCTTTTTTCGTGAAATTCATGCTTTTTTAAAAGTTATATAATTAATAGGAGTTTGAAAGTATGTTTATTTATAAAGTTTAATTAATAATTACCTTGAGTCACAAACCACGCCATATTTTTTTCAAAAATTTACCATCTACATTGACGGAACTGAATCCAATACAAAACTGATGTTTAGCATTGTGGAGCCTTTTAAGTATCGCTTAGCGAGATTTTCTTAAATCAGAACATGGGGGATACATAAATTGGTCAATTCCAATGCTTTTTTGCCGTCTAATAAAGATTATTTCCACAGATTACGTCTACTTTGACAGTACCTAGACATTATTAAGTTTTTATGAGGTAACAAACTACATGCATATTTATTTGTTATAGTTTTAGATTACCCGTTAAAACGATACATGTTTGATCGATTGATATCACAGACCATTTACTCATTACACATTTTATCAACCACGGACATTCTGCCAGTGCCGGGGTGTTGCGGGGTAATGCAGGGAGGGTACTAAGGAAATAGACATGGGATAGTGTAGAATGACATTTGTGTTCGCGAAAAAGGTTTGCCTTCCTTACGACGTCTAATGGGTAAGTGGTCTGTAGTTGATATTATTGTTCTAATTAATTATCGATTTTACGGGTTAAGCCATTTCGATTATTTATCCTATATAGATTATGAAAGAAAATACCTTGTTTAGTTGATGAGCGCACGCCAAACCAGCAGGTCCTGAACCGACGACTGCGACCGACTTTCCGTTGCGGTATTCCGGAGGCTGGTCAAAGATACATGGTCATTAGTAATTAATTAGGTCTAGATTGATTAATGTTGAAGAGGCGAAAGAGATGTGTCAGGCAGGAATGACTTGGGATCTTAGCAAAAGGAAATCTCTCAAGTTAAGAGGCTATGCGAATTTTATTTTTGTCACTGTCACTCCAAGCGAAAAATCGCGCAGTGCGAGAGGGGCGGATTCAGGGCAAAAGGGAAAAAAGTTGGTTTTATATTTTTATTAAAAAAACTAAAATAGCTAACAAAATTTCAAATATCAAATCTCTAGATATTGTTGAAACACACCTAACAAAATATGTTTGAGTTCTGTATATAGTTCCTATTCGTCAAAAGAGGAGAAAAAGTGTGTTTGAAGACCTCATTTCAACAATTATTTCTATCGAGAAAAATGTATCCAAACATGTTTTCCAATTTCAAAACTCTAGATTATATAGTCAAAATGCAAATACCAGAAATTTATTAAAATTTTCCATGTATTTCATGAAATACACAGAAAAGAAACATCCGTATTTTTTTTGCATATCGCCTTAACTAACTTTATTAAATTCAACGTAGCACTACACAAGTGACTGGTTTCCGTCTGGGACATATGTTAATATTTTAAGAAATTAATGGTATATGTTGTCACTTCGTGATGGAACATTTTAACAATGATAGAAAATTGAAAAATACGTGCATTATGTTCCACTAATATATTACACAGTTATATACTACAAGTATTTTTCAATTTTTTATCAATATTTTAAGAGTAGACGGGAAAAACGGTCGAGTCACTCCGAATAGATATTGACAAAAAACCAAGATATGAATCCATATCGAGAGCATGGAACTGCAAAGGCGTATCTACAGATTTTATTAGCTCTATGATGTACTGAAAAGTAGCGGTTGCTCCACTGGTACTAATATGCCCAAGTCTACGACGTGAAAAGGCGTTTTTATAATTAAAGAAAAATATTTATAAATGACTAGTCTATAGAATGTTTACACTGTTGATTGTTGGCACTTGGTGGAACTTGGAATACATAATGAACAGAAAATCACTTGTACTATCCCACAAATTTATTTAATACTTCCTGACCGGTTTCGCCTTTATGGCATTATCAAAGGAATTAATATAAGATCTTAATTACACAATAAATAGTTTACATCAGCTGATGACTAGTCTATAGTTTATAATTTTGTAGATACGCCCTTTCAGGTTGAAGCCCTCGATATCATGACGGTGTGTGGTATGTGTGTTATTTATTATAAACAAACGTTACCTCTGGCTCCATCCAGCCGCTCTCGAACGCGTTGTCGATGATGGCGCACTCGATGTTCTTGATGGTGACCGGCGGCTCCGATATACCGAGCACGCACGCGCCCTCGCACGGCGCGGGGCACACGCGACCCGTGAACTCTGCGCACGATAACGTACCCGTTAAGAGTGCAGCATATAAGATCAGAGGTGCGATTGTGTAAGGAAATAGTCATGAAATCGTCTATCGCTATTGCTTTAAAAGGTAACGTGATTGGCTAGAAATGACGTGACGCATCACTTCTAGCCAATCATGCGTACTTTTGAAAGCAGTAGCAATAGACGTTGAAGTTAGACAATAAGGCATCTGATTGAACACCATCAGGTGTTCAATCAGATACCTTATTGTCTATTGCATCAATCAGAACCAAACTCTATGACGTTTCCTTTTAGTTTAAAATAGCGCGTTCTCAGCCGTAGCTGTTACGACCACTAAGAAACACGCGCTTGCGAAAAACTGTTTTTATTTAATAACTCGGCTTATAGATGAAATTATTAAAATCTTTAAAAAATTAGACGGTGTTTTTGGTATTTATTTTTAATACACATTTCAAGGCTGTATACATTTATGGAAGGTCTTTCAACACTCAAAAACATGAAAATTATAAGTATCTTCGTAGTTTTTTTCTATCGAACAAACTTGAAGCTTTTGCGTTTTTTCTAAAATTTTTAGATCAGCCCTATAGTCCAATTTTTATTAAACCGATTGACCAAATTACGCAATGTGAAATGGTCATTTGAAGTTGTGCATCTAACTTATGCGGACCCTTAAAGATCGATTTTCAGATTTGGAACGAAGTAAGAAGAAACAACTACAGCATTCAAACAATAGCTACCGGCTTCAAACGATGAATGAAAATGATGTACTTGCAACGCAAAAACTGTTTTGTTTTTCTTGTTTTATGATACTCATCAGAAAAATCAGTTGAATTTTCCATAACTCAAGAATTTATTCTCTAAGAATTTGTATGAAATTAGGCATCGATGCCATTTTCGAAATATAGGTAGAGTATCAAAGATATTATTAAATAAAATGATTAAGCCGTACATTATTATTTAGTATTACCTGGGAAGTTATTAGTCTGCAACAACTGCTTTAGAGCCTGTTTCCAATCCCCTTTAAAGATGAGATCGTTCCACTTCGGTATGATGTTGCCCAACGGACAGCCGTGCCCGCTCTGACAGAACGGAACGCCGCACTCCATACACCTGGCCGCTTGCACCCTCAGCCCGCGGCGGACGTGGTTGAAGTTGTATATTTCGTCCCAGTCGCGGAGACGCTTTTCTGCGGGACGATACATTGACGTCTCGCGAGGGTATTTTATGAAGCCCCTGCAAATTGACGAATGTTTAGCGAGTTTTGTTAGTAACTGTATTTTGTTAAATGATAACTGAACGGTGTATTTTAAAGTTGAGGAATTTGAAAAAAAGAAAATTATAAGATGGATTTAGACTATAAAATTTTAAATTAATGGGATTTCTGTCTTTATCAGTCAATTGCTGGACATGGACCTCTACCAAACAGCGTTTTGTTAAATTGTTTTTTAAGTTGTTGGCCATTTGGCCTTTACAACTTTACTGGACATAAGAAGAAAACGCTGACAACGTTCACGTTCCATCAATCCATCAGCCAGTATTCGTCCACTGCTGGACATAGGCCTCCCCCATATTACGCCACTCTTGGCGGTCCTCAGTCATCCTCATCCAGGCGCCACCCGCAACGTCCTTCAGATCGTCAGTCCAGCGGGCACCAGGGCGGCCTACGCTGCGCTTTGCTGTACGTGGTCTCCATTCCAATGCCTTACGGCCCCAACGGTTACGTTCACGTTCAGTTAATTTTTATAAGTCATCTATTGGAGAGACGCCATAGCGCGCCACAACACTACCAACAGTGCAAGAAAAAGTTCGACCTAATCACTAATCCGCTTGGTGATCGCAATGCTAGTTAAAACTTATTTCTTCACACTGAAGTCACAACAGTTTTCGCGATTTTGTGTTGCTATACCACCAGCAGTCTTTCACCTCATTTGCCTTGACGTCTTACCTGGTCTTATCCAGAATCTTCTCCAAATTCTTCTTATCCAGCTCAATATCCCTGACAGCCTCCTCGATATCAGCGATGCCGTTCTCATCCTTGCCGTTGGTCTCAGCTTTAGCGACATTAGCTTGTGTTGTTGCAAGTTGCTTCAGCGCCCTCTGGTACTCGTAAGGGAAAACTTTGATGAACCTCTTCGCTGGTTCCGGCCAAGTCTTCAGCATTTCTTCGGCGACTATCGATCTGCAATTTAAAGAGTTATTTATTTGGACGATTATGCCATGCAAAGTCTGTAAGTCCGCTTATAGTTTAATAAACATTATACTGTTACAAAACAAAAGGTTTTGCGGCAAAATTCAACTAATTATTGAATCAGGTCAGAGAAAAATTCAAGGTATCTAATAGGTCTTCACCTATGAAATTGCTGAAATTTTCTTACAGATTCATGAGTTCATAATTCCTGTAATTCAATAGCTATTTCAATAATTTGTTTTTTGTTTGAAAGTTGATTTCAAGGTTTTATACCTACGTATTAAGTTTTGTTTTTATTTTCAGTTTGATTATAAAAATTCAATCTTCAAAAACAGTTCGTCCTAAGTGATAAGATTCGTAATAATATTTTACAGCTGAAACTTTAAAAAAAATAAATTAATGTAGCTGTTAGCTTAATGTTGTCTCATTCATACACAAAAGAAATTACATAATTTGGATTTGTCATTCCTAAAAAAAATGCAAAATGTTAGTTCTGAAAATTTAGTTTCCTTCAAATTATCTATAGAAAACGGCAATTTCATACGTAAAGACCTAATATTAATGTCTTTAATCAGGTGATTCTCTAGTTAGTGAATGTGTGGGTGTGAACGCACACTACATGTATAAGTACTGTAAAGTTCGCACAAAAATGTATTTCCGTTTCATATGTCTCATTCTCATTACATAACCAAAAGTTAACAAACGCACCCAGTGTACTGGACGAACTCCTCGAGCAGCGTCTGAACAACTTTGAGGTCGTCCTCCTGCTCCAGCGGACACAACTCCACCATCTCGGGGTTACACTTCAGGTTGAAGGAGCCGTCGATGTCGTACACGTATGCGATACCACCTGCCGATGGTAACAGAGCTTTATACAAGTAATTTACACCGCTAGAGAACCAATCACAAGCGTCGACGAGTAAAGAGGGCGAGGTTTGATTTTTTTTCTTGCTCTCGCTTCTGATTGGTTCCCTAGCGGCAATACTGACAGACGCACTTGGACTTTATGAACGAGTGTTCATTTCTCATTTTTCGTGAAACTGTTAGTTTAAAATATTATAAATAAAGTCACGCGAATTTTTGATGGTCGTAGATAAAGTATTGTGTGCAACTGGACATTGGGACACTCGTGCAGTCTATTACGAAACCAAAGTCTCACATTATGTTACAGTTGCACAAAATACTATTTTACAGGTACAAATACAGGTATGCACTGATTTAGTCGCGTAGACATGAACACTTATGTTTAAATTTTTCCCCAGAATTTTCTTTTGATCCCATCGTAAAAGTTGTTCGTGTGGACAAGTGCTATGATCAGTTTTCATATTCTAAACCACAAATATATCACGGTGTACATAAAATGGCAAAGCCCTGCAAACATTCTAGCCATTCGGGCTTCATCTATGGGTAACCATATTTACACTGTAAAATAACTCGATACTAACCGCTCATGCCAGCAGCGAAGTTCCTTCCAGTCAACCCTAGAATGAGCACGGTGCCAGCGGTCATGTATTCACAGCCGTGGTCTCCCACACCCTCCACTACAGCCGTGCAGCCGGAGTTACGGACACAGAACCGCTCTGACGCGATACCCCTGCAAGACAACATAATACACTGAGTAAGGGACAGTGAGAGAAACTTTTATATTGTTTCTAATAACTTTTGTTGATGTTACAACGAGTAACAATAAATAACAGTATATTTTTCAGAATCATTCAATGAATTTTCATTTTATTGCAAAAATGGTTTAATTCAAATAATCATATCGCCACCTTGTTTTGCTTTTCATACATTATTTTCATAATAAATTGTATCATTATCAAATGGAACAATCAGTTTAATATATTAGTTATAATAAATTTTAGAAAAGTCATTAATAGTTGGATAAGTAATATTTATTGAATTATCAGTTTGTAATCGTTCTTCTAATCAAAATAATAATGTTGGATAAAAAGTTTTTTTACTAATATTTTTATATTCTTCTTCTCATGGATGAGAATAATTATCTAAACAATAATTATATGGTCTAGACCAGGCGTCGGCAACCGGCGGCCCGCGGGCTGCATGCGGCCCGTAAACCGCTTTGGTACGGCCCGCAACTACTTCATGATAATTATATTTGGTAGTACTTTTTTGTGTGAGCAGCTTCAGCAGATGTTTTTCATTCTGAATTATCCAAAAAGCAAGCATTGTTTTCTGTTAAAGAATGCACAATTAGACGATATACTGCGTATTTCCACATTTAAAATGCAAGCGAAATACGAAAACTTGTATGTCAAATGCAGCCGTAAGAATCGCATTAATAATTTTAATAATTAATACTTAAAATGTTTAAAACTACAATAAATATGATATTTATTTAAATACAAAAATGAGATGCGGCCCTTGTTGATCCCCTGGTAACATTTGTGGCCCTACTATATCATAATGTTGCCGACCCCTGGTCTAGACGGTTATCATCAGTGGCATAGTTATCATCGCCACTCTTCGGTTAAAGGTTGTATTTACTTACGCTTTCTATACAATCCTTGACAGATAGTGCACGTCAGGTCAGTCACCGATAAATTTCTATGCGCATCTGTGGCAGAACTGTAACGTACAGTACCCAGCAATAAATAATGCACATCGGCTATCTTCGGCTTCGCAGAGCACCGTCTCTGTCACCGGACCGTTAGTGCTTCGTGCAACAGAGATGACGATACGTTACGATGTGCATTATTTACTGCCGAGATCTATATATTGTGTACCTGAAGTAAGCACGTCCTTGGGTTGCTCCATACAAGCAGACGTTACCGACAATGACGTTGAGATGAGACTCGAATGTGGAGTTCTTTGGCGGATAGATGATGATCTTACCACCGGAGAGACCCTTTCCTGGAAAAAAAATGGTTATCAGTTTCTATCGGAATGTTGAAAAGACATGTTGAAGTTATATCACTAAAATTAGGGTGAGTGTCCATCATAACGAAATAGATAACACAACTAAGATTCACTATGATTTATGCGAGAAAAACTCGACGTTTCGGTCAACTTAAGAGTGACCTTCATCAGGCGTTGTCGCAGGCGCCGGAGCACCTCGCGAAGCCTGATGAAAGTCACTATTAAGTTGACCGAAACGTCGAGTTTTCTCGCATAAATCATAGTGAGTCTTAGCTGTTTTATCTATTTCGGTATATGTTGAATTATTGAAAATACAAAGGTATTTATTAAAATGCAAGTTTAGTTTGGTAGGAAGTAAATTTGTATAATAGACAAGTTTTTAGATTTAGGTATATTTACACTTGAATGATTTTCAATTAATTTACTGAACTTTCATACCATTTTTTGTCTGTCCCCCTTTTAATTTTCTTGTGATAATAATTTCTTCACCACTCAAAGGTTGGCTGGAAGAAATCGTGTCAAGCGAGAAGTCCGCCTTTGTACAAGGGCATATAAGTTTTCTTATGTTTCCCTACACCGTTCAGCATGTGGTAAGTAAGAACAAATACTATACACATAAATTCCGAAAAAAATCATTGGTGCATGCCCGACCGGGGATCGAACCAGGATCTCAAAATTGAGAGGCCAACGTTCTACATCTGTGCTACCGCTGCTTTAATGTTTTAATAATACGAACACCGGCGAAGATACGCGTCGTATCATGTAGATAGTGGCATATTTACCCTAGGGGCAAAAGGGCCATGGCCCGGGGCGGTAGGCTGCGAGAGGTGGCGCAAACGGGGCGGTAGGCTGCGGTAACTGCACCTCACGCTCAGCTTTGGGCGCCTTTCATTATCAATCGTTAGGTACCTATCTGGTTCATTCGTCCATCTTCTAATTTATATTGCTTTTTGACTTTAAAATGTCATAAAAAAAATTGTTCATCGGAAAATATGTAAATTAATTTAAGTTAATTTCTTTGAAGGTATTTTTAGTTTTTTCATTCATTATCATCACAGCCCACATCAAGACACTGCTGGATTTTATTTTATAATTGAAATATTTTTGCTTTTTTCTCGTTAATTTACGGGTTACAACCTTAAGGCCCAGGGCGCCGAATCTTAAAATACGCCACTGCATGTAGATCTGTAATTAACTAGTAACTGACCGACATAATCGTTGGAGTCTCCCTCGAGCGTGCAAGTGATCCCCTTAGACAAAAACGCCCCGAAGCTCTGTCCGGCCGAGCCGGTCAGGGATATGTTGACCGAAGTGTCGTCCGGTAACCCTTCGTCGCTGTATTTCCTGAAATATATAAATATATCGTCACGGCATGAATCCCCGAAGGGGAATCAGATGTGTGAATGTGAGTTTCACCGACGATTATTACGTCCCAACGATAGGTCTCACTACCCCTCACTACCAATGGGTAGTGAGACCAATGAGTAGTGAGACCGTTTTTCGGGCACTAATACACGCTATTTAAGGCATGCAGGTTTCCTCACGATGTTTTCCTTCACCGTCCAGCAAGTATGTACAAATACTGTAAATTCCGAAAAACTCATTCGTGCATCGAACCTGGGTCTCAAGATAAAAAATAAGTTTTATCTTTATTAGTTTACAAGGATAGAATTAAAAAAAATTGCCCCTTCTTAAAAACTGTACTGGAAAAAATACAAGTGAGGTTGCAAAAATGGCTGTACTCTGAAAATTACTTAAATGTGATTTGACCACTTTTGAAAATGACCTCCTTTCCCGTCTCTTCCACACAGTACATTTTCGACTTACATGGCGATGTGGTAGGAGAGCGTGGAAGTGAAGGCTCTGTCTTCGTTAGTGATCCTCAGCTTGATGTCGACGTGTTTCTGCGTACCGTCGAGGATTCCAGCGCATTTCTCTATCAGTTGGTTGTCCAAACGCTTCTCCAGTTGGAAGTCCTAGCGGAGAAGTAAATAAAAAATTGTGTGAATTGGCCTTTTCTTTTTTTCGTCAATATTTTCGTTAACCGTTTCGAGGATAATAATAATATAATAATAACTTTATCGACCAAAAAGTTACTAAAAATAAGTCACAAAGTTTTGAACATTTAAAATTTCATAATAGTAAGTGTTGAATAAATAATGTTTTTAAGACTTTTCATTGGCCTTTTATTGTTTTAGATTGATTATAATATATAAATAAAAAAGTATTTATTGGTTTCGAAATATATTTCGGCCAACTCGAAACCAATTAATACTTTTTTATTTATATATGATAAATCTATCTAAAACAATAACAGTAAGTAGTTAGACAAATACATAGTCACTCAGTTAAACTAAAAGTATGAGCTATACAAATATAAATCAAATCTTTGACACCTGAGCTAAATCGAAGGATCTGTATTTCAGGTGCCAAAATAGCTTATCTTAACCGTTTCTGGTATACAGATATTGAAACAAGTAAGCATAATCTTTATTAAATGAAAAAAGTGGTGTCTTTCATTCGACCTTCAGTGGCGTTATCATCAAACATTCCAATACGAAAAAATATATTTCTTGAACGCATCCTTAAGTCTGACAAGGATTCGACCATTCAACCTAGTATGATTACGTCACTTCCTGTATATACTAAAATATTTATAAAATTGGTTTAAAAGCACGTAAATTATTGAAATTGCAAACTTGAATTGATATTAGTATGGGCATTTTAATATTTAGGGTCAAAATAAAAAACCTAAAGCTAATGTTTGTGCACAGACGTTCCTTAGGACCACAAAAGTACATCCTTAAAACCCCTGACCCATAGGGTGTCCGCGTCCCCCCCTCCCCCCCCAAATGTGTCTCCATTTGCAGTATTTTTCATTTTACTAAAAACGGTATGAGTTAGGTGAAAACTGTCAAAGAAGTAATTAATTCTCATTATATTACCTACGAAATGACATTTATTTTATACTAATTAAAAGTTTAGTTTTTGAGATATTGTTATGAATATAAAACAAAAAATAAAAAATACTCGAATATTTTACAAATTACATGATTTTCTGAAACAGCCGTAATATTATTGATAAAACATTGTGAGTAAACATTATTTCTCGTATGTTTGTCTACAAAATAAGACTTTTTTTTCTGAAGCGGTTTAACATTTTGCAAGATAATGAAAGTTAATATATTTTCCACAGTAAATCATATTGGTAAATTACACTAAATCCTAGTTCAAAATGTGTTTGTATTTATGTATAAAGTTGTCATTTAGGTACTCATTAATTGCCTAAACATAAAATAAATAACTTTTATTTAAGTGTATTAACCATTTAATCATCTAACTAAATCTTCCGTATTATCATATGATACGTTACCACATGTTGGACCTCGGCAACGTCCACACAAAACCCTTCATTTTCGTCCAGCACGCACACAATCGCGTCTATTCCCGCACACATTTTTGCAATCACATGATACAAGGTTCATTAAGTGGTCTGGCGCAGGTGGCAGCGTGGTCGCCACTGGTATTAAACTATTTCCCACAGTTTTCCATCCCCAATCCTGTGGATTTAATTGGTGCCCAAGCCATTCTTGTACCTGGAGGTACACACGCAATGAATATTGGCCACATGGCATGTGGCACATGCACCAGGATGCTAGGATGCTAGTTGAAAACAGGCATTTACTGGCTGTTTGGCGATTTTGCGTAGATATTTAGTTGGTGTCAACTCGTCAAGCGTTTCACAACCGCAATTGTTATCATAGAGAGCGATGGCGAATTTTTCGCCAGCCGCGACTATTTCTTCTTTGTCAGGATGGGGCGATGAAAAAACTTCTGTCATATTTATCAACGATGGAAACTGCTGAAGTTTTTTCCATGCATGTTTTTTTCCCTTGTTGAAAAAGGCACTTGTTGTGTCACAACCAGTAAATGCATGACTAAAAAGCACGGTCTTTTACGTGGCACCCAAACCTTCGTTTACTTGGGCGATATTAAATATTTTGCCAGCTGTCTGCGATGAAGGAGAGTGCAAAACTTGTATTTTCGAATCCATCTTTGATCTTGCAACTAGTATAATCAGAATATCTGTGTCGTTGGCTACCACTTAGACGTTTTTTGGCCATCATCATATTCCAGGGCTTTGCCGGCTGTCGTTGAATCCGCGTCACCAGGACATTGAAGGGCATTATGTCCGCCAGTATTGAAATAAGAGACCAGTAATTGAACTAGCTTATTTTTGTTAACGTCGTTTCTCAAAAAATCTGATTGTTGGACTGTGATGAAGTTGTTAGGATCAACAGCTATTCGGTGAAGATTTTGCCTTTGTCCTGCGACGACGTTCTTCCCCTTGTTGTACCCGCCGCCGCCGCGCGGTGCTTGTAGCAACTGAAGTATAATGTACTACGTACGTTTTTAGGTAAACTTTATACAAAACATTTGGACCTATAGTATTGTGACGTATTGTGAACAATACATTGACTTCTGTCTTACGATACAATTATATTTAGATACCTACTTTACCAGTTAAGATCTTTTTTTAACCGACTTCTTTAACCGACTTCAAAAAAGGAGGAGGTTCTCAATTCGACTGTATTTGGCGTATTTCCTACGATATAGCAACATAAAAACCAATATAAGAACGCTGACTTCGAAATAACATAACGTTTCAGGAAGAAAGAAGTCGGCGAGTGTTGCTTCGGTAGGTCCATCGGTCTTTATAGAATTATTATTAACTTTTTAGTGAATGACTGCTGTTACTATTGAAGTCGGTTACTATTTTTTTGTTAAAAGTTTATTTTATTCAAGTCAATGGTTTAGATGTAATGAACATAACTTCATTACATGGTCAATTTAAGAAAATACAGTCTCATTTTGTAGACAAAAGCACGAAGAATAATGTTTTAATAAGGATTATTTACTTCTTTGACAGTTTTCACGTAACTCTTACCGTTCTTACCGTTTTTGAGTAAAATTAAAAATATTTCAAACGAAGACACATTAGGGGGGAGGGGGAAGGGGAGACGCGGACACCCTAGGGGGTTTTAAGGATGTACTCTTGTGATCCTAAAGAACGTTCAAACCTATAGTATCTATTGTGAACAATACATTGACTTCTATGTTACAATGCAGTATAGGTACCTACATTATCAGTTCAGATTTAATGAACTGTAACTTCATTACTTGGTCAATTTAAGTAAATATAGTCTCATTTTGTAGACCAACGTGTGAAGAATATTTACTTCTTTGACAGTTTTCATCTAACTCTTACCGTTTTTAAGTAAAATGAAAAATACTGCAAATGGAGACACGTTTGGGGGGGGGGAGGGGGGGACGCGGACACTCTAGGGGTCAGGGGTTTTAAGGATGTACTTTTGTGATTCTAAAGAACGTTTGTGCACAAAAGTTAGCTTTAGGTTTTTTTTTTGAGGTCGCCCTTATAGCTTCAACCAATATTCCCGTAGTATATATGTATACCAAAAAGCAGACAAAAATTGCACATTGAAGTTGAAAAAACGGCCGAATTACTGAGTACATAGAGGCCGCTTTCTATTTTACAAGGGGATTTAATTTTGAAAAGTTGCAAGTGACTTGGTATAACCAAAAAATGTTGGTGGGCAAAAGCGACTAAAGTAGGAAAATATGACATATTATAACTATTCGACATAACTATTCGAAGACGTTTGTCATTGCCATAACATTCAATAAATGAATGGCCCCGTGAAAAACCTGCTTTTTTCTAAATAATCCATATAGAACACTTAAAATCAAAATTCAATCAATGGTTATTCAATCAAACCTTATTACCTATGTATTGTGTATGTTGCCATCGCAAAGTTTCCATTGGTTTAAGTAAATAAGAATTGAATTTTTTTTTAAATCATAATTGATTTAAAAATGTATTTCAAGTTAATTATAATTTATGCATTATTTTGAAAACAAATCAACTCATTTTCACAATGAACGCGTTCCTGTATTGAAATATCAGTATATTTTTATATTAACTGATTAATTACCAAAGCACAAAACTCTTTGAATTTATAAAAAATTCCCGTTATTACCGAAGTTTGCGACAGCGATATTGAAAGTAGGAAATCGTGTCAGATGACGTCACGCGACATGCCGTTGAGCTCATTTTGATTGGCAATAACTTTGTAATTTTTTGATAAATCGAAAAAATAATTTTACTACTGTTTTTAGCTTTTTAAACGCAATTGATTTTCACAAAAATCTTAATGTAGAGACGTGAGCTCATTGTGATTTCTGGGAAAGTCTCTCTAGTTCACAATTTTTCCCCGGATATTGTCCGGTACATACCTGAGACTTGGATCCTCCGATGATGTTGACCCCCGGGCGCATGTGCAAGGCGTTCTTCAATATGAGACTGAGATTGAGCAGCCTCGCTTTGGGATTCTCGTTGTTCTCGCGAACCTTCAGAAGGTCGGTGCGGCCGATCAGGTCCTGGAACCTGCGCACACCCACGTCGGCCATGTGTTGACGGACCTACGGAATTATGGCAACTCTTATTAAGAGGCGTCGTTAAGCGCAAACATCCATACAAACGCTGTCACCACATTGTGGGGTGTCTGTGGAATGTTATTATAATATTTTAGGCTGAATCCATTAACGGTATCTAGATCTATGTTTAAGTCGAACTAAAAACGGTAAAATTTGAGTAATATCTTAACAACAAACCCCTAAAATACGCAAATTTAACGTTTTTTTAACAAAACTTAGCGGAATGTGCTTTTATTGTTTTAGATAAAATGAAAAAATTAATACCAGTCAAACATCGAAAATTTTATATAAATAATCTAGTAATAATAACCAAAAATAATGTTTGAAAATGTCCACAGTTTTGCCAAAATGTGGTTTCTTCGGAAACAATTTTTCAATTTTTCGCCGGCAACGAAATCGGCACGATTGTATTGTCCTCGCAAGTTTCACGGAGCGTGCACCTTATAGCGACAAGTGATCTCAAGATCTTTGACAGTTTAACTGGAACCAATCGTAGAAAATGCCAAGCGTAAATCGCGACCTCCTCATTATTGGTCAAGACGTTCGAGTGCAAGAAGCTTATAACCACACTAGAGTGCTAACTTCCCATAATAAGACCACGCTAAAAAAATTACCCTAATTTTTTATCTTTGAAGAATAATAGAGACAGCGATACCTTTACAGAGAAAAAGTTTTATGAGTAATAGAGATAAAGACACATAAAGTTCATTTTATTCTAGAGTGCGGCTTTCAATAGAGGTTAGCACTCCAGTCTGGTTATAAACTTCTTGTTTGAACCGCTAGACCGTTGCGACCGACGGTCTTGTTTATATCGTGGACGAAGGATACAGACCGAGGATTACTTATAATGGTTTCGTATTTTGATAGAGCTGTAAGTGTTTAAACTGACCTCTTCAGCCAACATGAAGAGATAATTGATGACGTGTTCCGGCTTGCCCGCGAACTTCTTCCTCAACACCGGGTCCTGTGTGGCGATCCCGACGGGACAAGTATTCAAGTGACATTTCCGCATCATCGTGCAACCTAGACAAAACCAGTATTATTCATAAACACAATTTAGATATAGTCAAATATTTTGAATACATTTTTTGGGCCAGGATTTGAAGGCGTGAAATCACATAACGCCCTCGTGAGCGTTAAATATGTGTAGCAAGTATGTAGTTACAAAAAAAAACGGTGTACAGGTAAAGTGGAAAATTTCACGGGTCTAGGATAGGTAGGCCTCTGGTTTATTCCTCCAAGGTAGACCTCGATGGCACAGTCGATAGCGCACTGGCCATGTAAGCAAGAGGTCGCAAATCCTGACCTCAGATTCTTTTTCAAAATATTTAAATTACGTAAAATTTGTTTCTTTTGATCTTTTTTAGTTTGTGATCCACTCTAAATGATATTAAGAGTATCCAAAGCGATGGATTTCGCTATAAATCGTATAATCATAGTATTATTCATACTTTCAGAGACAATAACGAGACACTATAGATAGATCAATGGAGTCATTCTACGGGCGGTCTGTGTCCCTGAAAGAGTCAATATTGAGATCTTTGAAATTGGCAAATTTTCCTTATAGATTCACGAGTTCTTCATTCCTGTAATTCTATAGCTATTTCCATTATTTGTTATTTGTATAAAAGTTGATTTCAAGGTTTTAATCTACGTATTAAATTTTGTTTTTATTTTCAGTTTGATAACTAAAATTAAATCTTCAAAAACAGTTCGTCCTAAATGCCATGCATTTCAATGATAAGATTCGCAATATTTTTTTACAGCTGACACTTTTCAAAAATTAATAATCTATGTGTATAGGTAATAGTTTAACGTCATTAATTATAATATGGGGAAATACGCAGGGGAATAATAAAGGTTGGGTTTACTTAAATTTAATAAAAAGAATACACTTGAATGAAATAAAAATATAGGAATAAGGAATAAATAATATTATAAATATATGCCTGGCTCCGCCCATTCGATTAGTCTTGCTAAGAAGAAGGGCAAGAAACTTAGCAAGATCATGTCCTTTTTTTTTCATAATATTAGTTACAACAACTAAATGTAAAAAGTAAGCCTACACTTTAATTGAATAAAGAGATAAAAATACAAGAGGCCACCCTTAATTAATGGATAATAACGATAGAATGGTTGTAGGGGGGAGGGGGGGGGTCGAAAATCGATGAAGTAATCCCTGCGGTCCGTAATAGAATTATATAGATAAAAGCTATGAATGAATTAAAGTGTGAGCGATGACTGGTCCGTAATTTGTGAGCTAGCAAACGATGTGAAAGATAGCTTATGATTCGGACCGCATTAAAAAAGATACATCTTAACCATAACCTCTTATCACAGAATACAATACGATTATTTGATTTTATTTCGTCAAAGTGCCGTGATTCGTGATGGAACAAGAAGAGTTTGTAGCACTGTTCTTTAACGTAGACTCAGATAGCGACGAAAAAAAATATATACATATAAATTCTTCCTTTTCGACGAAGAGTTCCACACGACTTTTCATTTGTTTCTCTCATGGCCGAATAAAACATATACTATTGATTATCTGATCTGAACTGCTGAAATAATTGAGCGAAAACAATTTTTGACATTCCATTCCGTTCAACGCTCACATCGCCTCACCTCCGTCGCATGAGCCATGAAAGTCATACGAATGAATGAACGCATTTGCT
The DNA here is from genome assembly GCA_934047225.1 of Ypsolopha sequella. NCBI lineage: Eukaryota > Metazoa > Arthropoda > Insecta > Lepidoptera > Ypsolophidae > Ypsolopha > Ypsolopha sequella. Next base: position 7,875,297 of record OW203988.1, on the reverse strand, counting down.
TCACTCATGGATTATTAGCCATTCACCTCATTCATTCGTAATCGATTTTAGCGAAATAATTCTATTTCGGAACGCGGGGATAGTAAGGACGGCCCTAGGCTCATCCTTATGATGTAAGAATCATCGGTGAAAAGAGGGTGCTGACTGTTTTAATGACAGTACACACTCGTAAACACCTCTGACACCTCCTCGGGGATATATGCAGTGACTGCATTCGTTTATTTTAAACGATCATAATTACCTAAAGCAATAAGTGGAGCAGTACTGAAGCCAAACTCATCGGCTCCGAGAAGGGCGGCCACCATCACGTCGAAGCCAGTCCTGATCTGGCCGTCCGCTTGCACAACCACCCTGAGAATTTTATTAAATTAATTATATTTTATTATATTTCAATGCAAGTGCTCGTAAAGGCCCACTTTTTATGCATCAAAACCGAACAGAAAGTCGATTATTTTGCCCTAGGGCTTTATTATTTTTTATTTTTATTGTATTTACAATGGTTGGCTAACCTGCAACCTTTCCTATGTACCATAAATGTTTTTCATTTTTCCTTTTTTTTTTTCACTGTTTAACGGCTCTGGATACAGTCCTTTTGAGCCAATTATAATTTAAAGTTCACAAGATTATATTTGTTTTATTTCCTCTCACTATGCATTGAAAAACTTAGTATGATACACGGGCGTAAGAGCAATAAATTACTCGGTTACGTTTAAAACACTCGCTACGCTCGTGTTTTAAATCGTCCTCGTAATTTATTCCTTTGCGCCCTTGTAGCATAAACTACTATTATTATAACGAACACTTCTTGCAATACCTTATTATAAGACTATCTCACATACAAATTCCCCACTCTGCCGTATGATCAGTGGCCTGAACTCAGTCCTCGGTATTCTATAGACTCTGACATTTTCAATGATTCATGGAACCAAATTTTGAAAGTTTGCTCTGAGCATTGCGAACGTAATAATGTTGTAAATATTTCTAGTTGTGTTTAACCACGTATTGATTATTATTAATTGTTTATTAATTACTGTAACAGTTTTAACCGTTGTAATTAATTAGTTAAATAAATATAATAGTTTATGCTACAAGGGCGAAAAATAATAAATTACTTTTAAACGTAACCGAGTAATTTATTGCTCTTACGCCCGTATATCATACTACGTTTTTCAATGCACAATGTGAGGAAATAAAAAAAATATAATCAAAGAAAACAATTTAATAATTAAAGTTGAAAGTTACATTGCTACAATTTTGCAAGTTAATGATTGGCTTAAAAGGACTGTATCCAGAGCCGTTAAACACTGGAAAAAAAAATAAAACATTTATGGTACACAGGAAAGGTTGCAGGTAAGCCAACTTCTCACAATAAATTAAAAAAAATATATAATAAAGCCCTAGGGCAAAATAATCGACTTTCTGTTCGGTTTTGATGCATAAAAAGTGGGCCTTTACGAGCACTTGCATTTAAAAATATTTTATAGTTCTTGCAATCTGCGACGACTAATGTGCTTTGCTTGTGTGGAGTATCTGTGTAATATGTAAATGTGTGTGTACGTCGCGCTCCGGCAGCATAGATATCATAATACTATTGTCCAATTCCGGCAGGCACGCACACTGATATGTACTATACAACATGTAACAGAAAGGTGTAACCATATTTGAAGAGCTTATTCAGTCAATGGTATAGAACAACTTTTACTATGGAGCCAACGCTGAAATCTCAAAAAAAAATCTGCCCTTCCATACATTTTGGCCGGGCGGCATTGCATTTTTCTATGAAACAGTTGAATTTACTTTTCGAGATACATGTTTTATTCCATAGTAAAAGTTGTTCTATACCATTAAATGAATAAGCTCTCCAAATATGGTTACACTTTTCTGTTACACGTTGTTTATGGATCGGATGTCAGGGCTTTGACAGCGTACCGGTTTGCTTTTGAAGTTTAAGACTCCTTCTAGTCGACCAAATGAGTACAAAGACAATTCCTTTCGGGGACAGACGTAATAGGGATACAAGGGGGTAGCGGGGTACACTATATCATTTTGTCAACTAATAGGAGTCTTACAATGACTTACTACAAGTAGAGCAGATTAGTCATCATGAATAGGGGAGATGACAGGGTAAACAAAATATTAGTCTATTTAGTCCGTCATTTAGATTATCAAAAAATATTAGATACGTATTTTTTCTTTTGTCAATCAAACAAAAATGACAGAGATAAAGCGCGTCAAAGTTTGGGAGTGGGGGCTGGTGACGTCACGCCTAGTTAAAAAGTGTACTGAGGCGTGGCGTCACGCGGAACTTTAGCGGTCTATATCTTCATAATTTTTTGTTTAATTGACAAAAGAAAACTGACGGACTAATTAGAATCTTTTAGTCATCATGCCTATTGCAAGAGTATAGAAATATGCACAAATCTGACATACACCAATGTGTGCTATGGAATAGAAAAGTGACACTCCGACAATTGTGCTACAAAGAAATATGGTCACTTGGTGCCCACTACAATCATGGATTGAACAGACAACACTGACCGACAGAAAATCTAAACCATACTCTCATCACCCGCATCACCCTCACACTAATTACCCCTTTGCCCATCCCTATTCATACTTTTTCAATCCCCATACACATAACCACCTTTCACGTTCTCTCCCTCACTTATATACATACACGTAATTATCATCTCTTACTACAAACGTAAATAGGAACTCTCCGTCCCTCGAAAAAATACCTTCTTAGCCTCTCTGTGCATAAATGACAGAACTGGGATGATACTAGGAATACCGATGATGCCTCGGTTGTCAATAAATTTTAAAACTTGCATTCGTAAAATTTATATTCAAAAATAGTGCCTACTTGATTCATAATTTTGCAAGAAGTTCAATTTTAAAAATTTAATATAATGAATCAATTTAGAAGTTACTTATTTGCCTCTTCCCAAAATACAAAGTTATGACGTCACTTTCATACAAAAAATCGTTTTTGACGTTTCATAAAAGGTTGTTGTTTTGACTAACAAACTAAATCTCTATTGTAATTTTTTCTACATGTCATATACTTATTAGTCAATTTTTACTACTTGACAGAAGAAAATTAGAACACAGACTAAACGGCAATTTAAAGGGTGAACAAGAAATAAAAAATACATGTTTCATTATGAAAGTGATTCAGTAAAGTCAGTACAATATTATATGGTGTCATTTAAAGACACCTGACCTTTTACACCCGGCATATTATTATGATTTGACTATACATTGATTGCACATCCAAAAAATGTACCGTTAAGAGGCTATGCGAATTTTATTTTTGTCACTTTCACTCCAAGCGAAAAATCGCGCAGTGCGAGAGGGGCGGATTCAAGGCGAAAGCGAAAAATGTTAGTTTTATAATTTTTATAAAAAAACTAAAATAGCTAGCAAAATTTCAAATATCAAATCTCTAGATATTGTTGAAACACACCTAATAAAATATGTTTAAGTTCTGTGTATTAAAATATGTTTAAGTTCTGTGTATGGTTCCTATTCGTCAAACGAGGAGAAAAAGTGTGTTTGACGACCACATTTCAACAATTATTTCTATCGAGGAAAATTTATCCAAACATGTTTTCCAATTTCAAATCCCTAGATTATATAGTCAAGATGCATATACCAGAAACTGATTATAATTTTCCATGTTTTTCATGAAATACACAGAAAAGAAACACCCGTATTTTTTTCGCATATCGCCTTAACCGCTCACATGTTTAGTCAAGAACCGAAACAATTGATTATATTATTATACAAGGTCACATTAATTTTAAAGACTCAGTAAGTGCTCAGTGTCAAGGTTCGATGACCCTTTTTGTTACATTGTTTTTTTTTTACAATCACAAGCCCAGCCCCGAGTAGTAATTACTATGATATGGAATATCAACATTATATTTTGCGAAATTAGGAAAAAGTTCTATCGAACCGTAATACTGACAACTTACCAAGCCTCCAGTAAGAATTTGGCTGCATAAATTAATGTCACCTTCTACAACGTGTAACAGAAAGGTGTAACCATATTTGAAGAGCTTATTCAGTCAATGTTATAGAACAACTTTTACTATGGAACAAATCCTGTATCTCGAAAACAAGATTTCATAGAAAAATGCAATGCCGCTCGGCTGAAATGTATGGAAGGGCAGATTTTTTTTTGAGATTTCAGAGTTGGCTTCATAGTAAAAGTTGTTCTATACCATTGACCGAATAAGCTCTTCAAATATGGTTACACCTTTCTGTTACACGTTGTATATTTTTATCTGTCCATGGGTTCAACAAATGCTCCGATAAGGATATCTGACCTGGATCTGAGATCGTTCAAGACGAGCACTTGGTGTGTTTCAGCAACACCGAGCTCCCACGGGAGGCCGGCACTCTTGATCCCGGTCCAAGAGGACGCGCCGGTGCCTCCGTCGTGACCGGATATCACTATGTGTTCCGCTTTACCCTGAATTAAACATGAATTGTGTTACTACAAAACGGTGTTATAAGTCAGTCTTTTACAATATGACAAAAAGGACAACAGATTTAAATACAATTTTGTAGTAAAGCCGAAAGTTCTGTGGTTAAGAACCCGCTCCGAATCGTACTTCATACATATCTAAAAACCATAAGAACTCGCGATAGTGGAACAATTTAATCAAATAAATTTTAGGCTTTCATTTAGACGGTCAATATGAAGTGGTGTAGTCCCTGAGTTTTTCACAAACATCGCGTTCCAGGCCAGAAAAATGTTTAAAATAATGGGTCACCCTAAAATTGAGTACTTTTACAAGGCTTCGTTAAGTGAGTTATGAACATTTAACAAGCAAATTAAGCACATACACTACTTGGAAGTATCATGAATATTCTAATGAATTAAAATAGAATAAAAAATAACAAGTAATCGGGGCACAATTAAGGTATTCGGAAATAATTATTATTTCCAAAGCAAAGGGCGAGAGTCGCTCAGCACAGTTCGAACGGCGTGGGGCTAAGCGTGAGACGCTTGTTTAGACCAGCCAGCCAAATATGCGCTTTATTGTCGCGATACGTTTCGCTTCGCATCGGAGTTGGCGTCGACCCGCACCGGGTTCTTAAGTGGTTCGTGTATTCTACCCCTAATTTGTATTCGATCTGCGTGCTTCGAAGTGCATGTTCACCCTTAAATGCATGGTGATGGATATTTCCATAAACCCATACAGCAACAAATACAATATAATATATTTTAACTTTTTTGTTACTGTGGCACCTTCCTGAAGGACTATTGCATGAAATTAAACGGAATGAAACAGTACACAATTTGCTTTTTTACATACATTGTGTACTTTTTCAATATTTTTGTTAGTATTTGCAAATAAAATAGTCCAAAAACGAAAATAAGTGGTTGCGAAGAAAAAACATTTTTGTTATTAAAAAAAGTACAATAAATACAAATACAATTTGTAATATTAAATTGTAGATATTAAAGAGCTGATTGTAAAAATATATAGTTTAGCTATATTTACTGAAATTAATTTCGAGAAAACCTCGCAAAACCATGAAAAATTTATTTTTACCTACAACAATCAAATGGTGGACCGAAAAATATGGTAATATGTGCTTACGTAAAGATTACAGGCAAAATATAGCGGTCGAAAAATTCACGAAAACAAAATGACAAAATTTAATTTTTCATACACGATACGGACGGAACCCTAGTCGCGAGTCTGACTCGCACTTGACCGCTTTTATTTTTTTTACTATTCGTTTTTGCGTTCTGCTGCAGACAGACGGACAGACAACCGGAGTAAGGATTTCCTTTTCCTTCATTGCTTCTCACCTTAGCGACTCCAGAAGCCACGACCCCCACTCCCACTTCAGACACCAACTTGACGGAGACTCTAGCGCGCGGGTTGGCGCACTTCAGGTCGTAAATCAGCTCAGCTAGATCCTCGATGGAGTAGATGTCGTGATGGGGCGGCGGCGAGATCAGTCCTACCCCGGGGACCGAGCAACGGGTCTTAGCGATGTCTTCTGTCACTTTGTAGCCTGAGAAATTTTGATAACATTATTATAAACTTTATCATGAAAAAAAGAGACGATACAAACTGTACACGATGTGAGAGAGAAGAGGACCTCCTACACTTAGTCCTCGAGTGTAAAATCAACGAACAATGTAGGTTGGATTTCTTAAATGAAACTCGGTGCTCTACTGGCGATTTTCTCTTCTTTCTCCATCAAATCTTAAGTTCAGGGTTCACGGCCGAATATAGTGATAGATTTGTAAGTTTCATAATAGACTCACTGAACCTTAGATCTGAATATTATAAAAACACTCATAGTAGTAATCCCAACTGTTTTACACATCATCTAACATTGTAATTATTTTTAAGCCGAATTAATCTTAAGATGTATGGCTTATAAAATAAATAAGATTAAAAAAAAAAAAAAAATTTTTATTAGAATCCATAACTATAAACAGAATATTATGTTTCATACGTATAGTACGTACATATTCCGTTAGATTGTTCCTTTGTACATGTATGTGTATCGGTATACATATTATTTATGTTTAGATAATAGGTATAAAATATTTTTTCATTACTTATGTTATGCACTGATGTAAATTTCAAAGATAAAAATGTTTCTGTTTTCCCAAAGTTGACTGCAAGAAATTTCTTGTAAGAATAAGTCCGCTCTGGCTTTCCGTCTGTTCTTTTTATCTATCTTATCTCATGCTATACAGTGTTTATTCATTCATTCATTTATCCCACTTAAGAAATACTAAGTCAGAATGGGAATGTTTGTGTGACTCAAATGGAATAAGCGAAAAAGGTGTGTCAGGGTCGTAGCAGGTGGAGTAGTAATTGCCGATCACTCTACGAGTCATGCGTGAGTATATTATGAATTTTAATTTTAAAAATATCTCTTTTCGAACAAAAAAAAATAGTTTTATTAGGTGACATTAAATTAATACAGCCAAATTCATATCGGAGGCTTACAGTAGTACGTGATGGCCTCTATGACAGCTGAGTTTAGTGATGGGGTACATTTAACATTTCGGTTCTAAATAAAAATCAAGTTTGAGTTTACTCAACATTAAACACGTCATACAACATAATATTACAAAAATCTGCTTACAAAGTAGCCATAAAATCTAGAAAGTAACTGGTTTATAGTTTGGAAACAGACGGAGCCGTAGAATTAGGGAGAAGAGAACCCTTTAATTATCGATTACGATTCAGCCACTAGCATACCCCGTTGAATTTCTTTCCATTGTATTCCAAACAAGATTACCCTTGTTGCCAGTACAATGGAAAGTGACATTTATAACTGAACAAATAAGATACACTGTGGCCATAATCTTAAATGTGCCTTTGTACTTATGAGCACGCTTAATAGTTAAGTTGTACGGTAGATTAAAGTGCACCACACACAAACCTGAGAAGGTTTATGTTGTGTTTATTGTAGTAGATTTAAACAAAATTTTATGTAAAACAATAAATAAATAAAATAAAATTCTTTAGTATGAATGTCACATAGTATATAGCAGCAAAAATATAATACAGCATATTTACCTGGCAATTCACCTCCCTCGCCGGGCTTGGCTCCCTGCGCCATCTTGATCTGTAGATCATCAGCGTGAGCCAAGTATGAAGCTGTGACGCCAAACCGACCCGAAGCCACTTGTTTGATGGCTGATCGCTTGTTGAACTCGGGGTCCTGAGACAAAGTAAATGGCTCTTAAGACAGGAGGTGGTAGAGCTGATACTAAGCCCCACTGTGGCGGTACCACCATCTTACTCGCAAACCCCTCCGAATTTAACCGACAATTAACCCCCCCCGACAGCTCTTAAAACAGGCACAACCATGTGGCCCACCATGCCTGGGACCGATATATGGCGGTATACCTATCCCCAATGAGACCGTGTCCTACATTAAGAGATTTTTATGAAAAAGCTAAAAAACCGAAAACAGTAGTAAAATATTTTTTTCGATATCTCAAAAAATTACTACGTTATTGGCAATCAAAGTGAGTTTAACTGCTTGTCGCGTGACATCATCTGACACGATTTTATACTAAAAGTGAAAAATATCGCTATCGCTAACTTCGGTAATAATACTTTAATAAATGTATAATATGCCTCTATTAGCTTTTTATTTAGAAGTACACATATATAACTTTAAATATATATAATAAATAAAAGAAAATTTAAAACTTGAAATATATTTCGGCCCACTAAGGGCATTAAGAGCCGAAATATATTTCAAGCTTTAAATTTTCTTTTATTTATTATATATATTTAAAGTTATATATGTGTACTTCGGTAATAATAGACATTTTTCAAAAATTTTAAAAAGTTTTTTGCTTTGCTGTAACTAATGGAAGAAATAATGGTTAATTTATATACCAAAATAATGAAAACTATGTCCTAAAATGGCGTATATTCTATATAAACAAAGCTTAAAAAACAAATCTTTTAGAAATTAAGCTATGGGAATTGTTTAGCTATAATGTTATCAAATAATAAACTTGTTGTTTCTCAAAACTCTGAGATCTCGGTTACGAAAGCAAATTTTTAAGGGTAGTATGCAATTAATTTTTACTGTTATTAATTTATTATACATTTTTCAAGATGATGGAATGACTCTGTCTATGGCGCGTTCTGCAAACCATGAGATCGAAAGTTACCTGGTTCAAGTATCGGTCAGCGTTCTCCCCCCCCTCACCGGTGTTGGACTTGCCTCCGATGCGATTCATGGCGATGGCGAGAGTCGTGTGGGCCTCCAGCGAGATCGAACCGAACGACATCGCACCTGTTACAAACAAATAGTACATTACGATACGAGAGCGATGAAACGTTTTCTGACGAGTGTGAGTTTGCGGCACGAGCCGAAGGCGAGTGCTGCAATCACACGAGTCGAGAAAAAGTTTCTCGCACGAGTTTCGTATAATTTTTTATAGCAGAAGTGCGGAAAATGCCGATTTAACGCACGCGCAGCGTGCGTAAAGCGGTCATTTTACGCACGGTGTGCTATAAACATATTTTTACCGACATTGTTTATCCGATGTTATAATATAACATCATAGCCGCAAGATAAGATTTTAAATTTACACGGTCATTATAAACATTATTAGGAGTACGGGTCTCACCGTGTTTGGTTTATATATTTTCCCGAATTTTCGGCAGAGTTTCATCTGCCATGGTCGCGGGATGACTATGGAGCTAAGCGAAATTCGCAACTTTTTTTCTCTTCCTCCCATACAAATTGCCCCGATCAGCTGACTGGTCTAGTATGGAAAGGTGAAAACAAATTTTAAGAATTTCGCTTAGCTCCCATACAAACAGTTGTTCATATAGACTAGTACTACGAGTACCTATGTTTTGAGTTTCGCCAACTAATATTATTTAAACTTATATAAATCAATTATAATTTCAACTTCTGTTAAAATTGATATAAAACTACCTGTGGCGAATCTCTTGACGATTTCAGAAGCGGACTCCACCTCATTCAGCGGGATCGGTTCGTCAAGTTTCACCAGCTCTAACTGACCGCGGAGTGTGCACGCCCGGACTGACTCCAACGAACTCTCCCTGCAAGTTAAACATACATGTCATTTGAGATATTATTACTTTAGATTAGAAAGTTATAACATACAAGACATTATGTTGTGACATGGGCGTAGCCAGGGGGGGTTTGGGGGTTCAAACACCTACCCGAAAAGTTTAATATATTACAACCCTACCCCTACTTTGACGTTTTCCGGGCCAACTGCCACTTCTGCTAGCAGCTGCGTTTTGACTTTGCAAACAATTTTTCTCAAACATAATGAATATTAATTTTATTTCATGCACGTTTTATCGTTTTATTTTCTTGAACTCCCCCCGAAACTAAAACTTGGCTACGCCCATGTGCTGTGTACATGATAGCAAAAATTCTGACTAAGACTTTACTTAGTTAACAGAAAATACTCGTACATGTTGTCAGACGGCAGTCGTAATAACACCTTTCACGCGATCTATCAACATAACAACCCCAAGGGGGTGTCATGACGTCACACATACCCATTTTCACTAACCACAAACAAGGCAACGCTTACCTAAGAGTTCCGTAACACCCGATTTAAAATTTGAGAATTTTAGGTCAAGTGGCGCTTAACTACGAAATGCAGCGCTATGATTGTTGGATTCGCCACCTGAGTACAGCTTTACGAGAATTTCTTAATTCAAAAATTAGAATTACGTCACCTGTATTTATCGTAAGCGGAGCTGTTCTTGCTAAGAGTAGCTTCCTGTAAGTTTGCGATGGACATCGGATCGTTGATGTGCTTCTCTCCGCCCGCGCGCCAGTGGTAGAACCCTGGGTTTCTGCAAACAACCCCACTTGTTAGTTTAGGCTGCAGAAAAAAAACTTGTTTCATTTTGTGGGCGACTTTCCATTCGTCATTGTGACGTTATTGGTGTGTTTTGCGCTGTGTTACATTTGAAACAACTTGCAGGCATACAATTGAAACGATAACGACATAAGCAGCGGGTTATGTTAGAGATACAACTGTAAATTATTCAAGTGGATACTCCTTACGTCGTCTCTCAATCACAGAGGTAAGAATCAATGGCGGCCATAGATATCGTAATAATATGTCAGTAATGGCAGCGCACGCTTACGAGGTCATTTTAATTTTTGGGGTTCCGTACCCAAAGGGTAACCAACAGGACCCTATTATTAAGGCCCTACGCATCCAACACAATAATGGTATTAAGTAATTTTTAACTCAATGATATCGTCAGAAAGTCTACATTAGAACGCTCGCTTCGTGCGCTGCGAGCACGCATAATCGGTGAATTTGCGAGGTTTTTCTGGAATTTCTGAAAAAGTATTGAGAAATAAATAAAAATGGGTCTATAAGTGTCTTTAGTTATCTGTAAAAAAAATTCAGGAAAAGTTTTAATGCTCTCCGTTGAACACCTTTGCTATAAACACATTTATTCGCAATTTGACGAGCTTACTTTGTGATTTTGTTATATCGAGTGAAGTTAACTCAATTACGTTTTTAGATCAACTTGTGTTTAGAGTATATCCTCTTTTGTAACATATATTTAACTTGTATTTGAATGAGATATTGAACTGACAATATTAATTAAACAAAATGCTCATTTTGGAATGGCAGGGCCTTAAGACTCCGCTGTCCGTCTATCACCGATGTATTTCTGTTGCCGCTATAACAACAAATACTAAAAAACAGAATAAAATAAATATTTAAGGGGGCTCCCATAGATAATGGTACGGAACCCTTCGTGCGCGAGTCCGACTCACACTTGGCCGGTTTTTTTTATTCTTCTCAAATAAGCATTAACTTATCATGAACAATAACTACCAGAAATCAAATTATCCTTCATTAAAAAGACGTTCCGGAAGTGACATACAAGTTCTGAACACGCCCCTTATATGTATGAGATGCGAACAAAGAAGTATCCACTTCAAAATATTTCGATGAAGATATTTTGGCCTCTTCAATGAGGTCATCAGTCGATCTTTAATATTTTCTATTTAATGCTACGATTTATAAATAAAAAGGTAAATTATAGCTAATCTTATCTTTATTTAATACACGTATTAATTGAAATAACTTGAATTGAATTGAATCATAAAAATTACGATAGTACGGTTAATTTCCGTTGAATTGATTTGACTGATTACAGAAACATTCATAATGTTTCCATCATCCTTCTATGTGTGCTAGTAAGTTTTACGTTTTTGTTGAATCCAGTTATGGGTTTATGTGTTTGTGTAACCGGGTTGTCAAAAAGGAAGAATGAAAATGTAATACCAAATGCTCTCGTATTAATTAATCAACAATTCAAAAGCCTTGCTCTTATCAATATTTCGTATATCATCCGCCATCCATTAAATATCCTTTCTCTTTCTATACCGTTTTATTATATATATATATATACAGATTCTTACGAATATTATGGTAGAAATTAAATAAAAAAGAAAATTTTCGATATATATTTCCACCCACTTGGGGTCGTCGTCAGTCGAATATGGAATAATATCAAAAATAAAATAGAGAAAACAATAAAATGACAAACTTAACCTATTTAATTTACCTTTTTGCTCTCATCTGGTGAAGGTAGAGAAGGGTCTGTCTGTCGGTCAGTGTTGTCTGTTTAGTCCGGCTCCGTAGTGGGCACCAAGTGACCAAATGTAAGACAATTCCCAAGTTCTCAGTTCAATGTCAGTCAAAGGGGGGTGAATTTTCTATAATATAAATTCTCTTTCTATACCCTCTTTCCCGTGCGGACCCCGTTGTTCCCGAAACAGTGAGAGTTTTTAAAAATCCGGCCTTGTTCCTTATCCACATTATCAAGGGAACCTCAGTGCAAAATTTCAACTTACTAGGTCTAAGGGTTTGGGCTGGGCTTTGATGAGTCAGTGAGTCGGGACTATGTTTTACTATTTAATGTGTCATAGAGACAAATAAAATCCTGATTCATTTTATAGGATTCAAGAAGGTTTCGAATAATGTGAATTTACCTCAGCACAAGGGCATCTCTGCTATCGGTGTAGGTTAAAGCGTGTCTGTCAAAAACTTCCTGAGACAGAACTTCCAACGTTACTCCACCTAGAATGCAAAACGATAGATATATATATATATATATAAATAAAAAACTGAATCCTTCCTCAGTTTTACTACACTCGGCGTCAAAAAAATCGCACCTGTTCATGAAAAGTTTGCTTCGAAGAACTTTCATTCATATTTGGAACCAATTATAAGGGAACTATTTAGTATCAATTGAAAGGGCATTTAACGACCTTGAAATAAACAATTGTTTCATTTCATTAACAAAACAAATCTCTCGAATGCGTGGTGTTTGTTTCTTGTTTTGTTGTTTGAAGTAAATTTTCCAAAAGGCGCGATTTTTTTTACGCCGAGTGTAGTATAAACGTTAGTTTAGAGAGTCTGAGTAAAATACCTTAAGGTATACACAGACTAGACTAGAAACTAGTGTAAAACCAGAAAAATATATACTGGGTACACAACACAAGCCTAGTAAAAATCTACAACACTTATTTTTATTCAATTTTTAAACAAACTCGAGCACTGTGTACGGGGAAGCCGAGTTTCCCAAAAAAGGTCATAAAACTTTTTTCAATGCATGTGCTCGTAAAGACCCACTTTTTAAGCATCAAAACCGAACAGAAAGTCGATTATTTTGCCCTAGGGCTTTATTATTTTAATTTATTTACAATGGTTGGCTAACCTGCAGCCTTTCCTGTGTACCATAGATGTTATACTTTTTTTCCACTGTTTAACGGCTCTGGATACAGTCCTTTTGAGCCAATCATAATTTAAAGTTCACAAGATTATATTTGTTTTCATTTCCTCACACTATGCATTGAAAAACGTAGTATGATACACGGGCGTAAAAGCAATAAATTACTCGGTTACGGGTAAAACACTCGCTACGCTCGTGTTTTAAATCGTCCTCGTAATTTATTCCTTTGCGCCCTTGTTCACGCCACAAGCGTGACGCATGCGCATGCGCATGGGTAATCTCGCACCACAGCGCCTCGCGCCAAAGGACTCACGCGCCGGCGGCGCTTGCTTTTTCTCTTCCGCGCCAGACGTCTATCGAAGCGCACGTGTGCACACTGTTCGCGCCGCGACACGCCGATAAATCTCGCTTACCTACGCTCATACCAGTGTCGTGTTCACATTACTCCACGAACCAATACATCCTGCTCATCCCTGCTCAAGACCAGCTCGATCAGCCCAACAAGAAGGGACGCCACGCGGCGCATTCGCCGGCAACCATCCAGAACAAAGGTTAGTTCACTCACGTTTTTTCCCACATCTTACCCGTGTCACCTCATCCATTTTCCCTTTCTCATCAGCTCTGCATTCATGTACTAGCGTGTACAGCCCTTGTAGCATAAACTACTATTTTTAGATCGCTTATCAAACCTATAGTATTAAGTTGGCTACATAAATCAAAGTCAAGTATTCAACATTGGCTACTCACCAATCCTAGACTGCGTGCCTTTGAAGCACTTATCGATAACGTCTTCATTCAAGCCCACCGCTTCGAAGATCTGCGCACTCTTATACGACTGGAGCGTACTAATCCCCATTTTCGCCATCACTTTGGCCAAGCCTGTTTCCATGGCGTTCTGGTAAGCCAAGTAGATATCTTCGTCAGTCAAGGTTGGGTCGAGGATGTTGTCGTTGCGGAGAGCGAAGGCGAGCTCGAACGCTAGGTAGGGGCAGATTGCATCTGCACCGTAACCTGGAAAATAACACAGAAGAGTCAACATTGGATGACTAGATTGGTGGATGTGTCAGGATCGTTACAGGTGGAAATCCATAGACTCTGCCTACCCCTTTGGGGGACGTAAAGTACGCGACATTGCGGGACTGCGGGCGGGTACATACATGTCAGTATGAAATCGTCCGCAGCCCCGCCTGTCGTGTTATACTCGAATAATATGTATATTTATTGAAAAGGAAAGAAGCGTTGGAAAGTATATGCAACGACGCCCCCCTAGCTTTATTTTTATTTATTTATTTTTATTAAAAAATATTTATACTTTATACATAAGAGTGTATCGGAAACCTTTTGAGGTTTTTATGTGCCTCTCGCGGTTCCAGCCTCTGCCATACGAATACCTCAAAAGCTGTTCGCTCAAGTCAACAACCCACCCATCGAACCCTTTAGGTGAGAAAATTATTGTGTTTTTTCTTGCAGCGGTCAAGCGCTGAAATGCGCATCGGTATAGAATGTGTTATGAATGTCACCGCCCTTTAATTATTTTGCATCTCATTTGAATGGCTAGGTTGTTCAATAAATGACGGCATTTAATTGAATGGCTAAAAGGTGCTCGGCCAAACAGTTGAACGCAACGAGGTACCTTAACTTTAACAACGAGCAGCCTAGCCATTAAATTGGATGAACAACCTAGCAGTCCTAGTAGGAGGCTTATTTTACTATCCGAAAGCAACATGAAACTCACTCTGCACATTCACCGCTGATTTGCGCTGTTCTATGCATCTACAAAGTTTCTCTGAACCAAAAATGGCAGAACTTACCGAGTAAAACGCACATGTGATGCACTTCCCTCGCTTCAGCTGTCTCTACAATGATGCCAACCTTCATGCGCTGACGGGTCTCGATCAAATGGTGATGCACCGCACCTTGAAAAAAAAAAGAGCTTTATAATATTACATATCAAAACTTTTGGTCCCAAAGACAGTATTCAAGTAACGTGCTGTAGCCATTTTGAATTTTAACAGGATGTGTAATATGATCCTTTTGTTTTTTTTTAAGGTCGCTTAGCGCAAAATGCATAACTTTTTCTTGCTAAGAAATGAAAATTTGAAAGCATTTTGGTATGTGGCAATTGACGCCAATAGTTCAGTATTAGTGAGGTTTATGAAATGAGAGTTAGAAATTGTATACACAATCAGTCCTGAACAGTCCTGATCTTTTCAAAACCAACTTAAAATGCTGTTATAATTTTTTTTGGACAAGATCATAATTAACTGTGCCTTAAATTTCAAACTCATGGTTTATAAACCTCACTAATACTGAACTATTGGCGTCAATTGCCACATACCAAAAGTTTTTAAATTTTTAACTTTTTAACAAGAGAAACAAAGTTAAGTTACGCACTAAGCGACTGACGTTTAAAATTAAATTTAAATTGTTACATAGTAATTCATGAATTATTTTCTTGTCAACTTATTTATCGCGGCGATATTTATTTAAAGCACCTAATAGTCACATAACTTAAATCGCGAGTTATCATCAAACATAAACCTAAATAGCTTAAATTCAAAATGTGCAAGTACACAATTGAAGTACGGGTACCGTCTTCAATTAATAAAATAAACAAAGGAGTCAATACAGGATTTAGATTATATTGCAAAATAAAATCTAGCAGAAATTTATATTCAAAATTACGTTTTTTGCAAGAGTACGACTGCTAGCTCAACCCAAATCATATTGAAATAACCATGATAGTATTCTCTCTGTAAATCTCTAACGGGATATAATTCTTAAAACTATGCATTATTATTTGATATCGAGAGTGTTGAATTTGAAATAGCGTTATAAAAACGTTATTTTTAGACAGGTAATCATGAAATCTGTACCCCTATTATAAATGCGAAAGTATGTTTGTTGGTTTGTCCTTCTTTCACACAACAACGGATTGACGAGATTGTTTGCATAGAGATATATAGGTATATGGGCCGGACAGTGACGTAGGCTACTATTTATCCCGGGAAAATTCAAACGGTCTCGGCACGATCGAAGCCGCGGGTAAAGGCTAGTAACGTTATATATAGTTCTTAATATCAGTTGTATCTCGTTTCGATACGTTGTAAAACACTTTATAATGACATTTTTTATAACGTTATAAAGGCATAGACTAAGTATTACTACGTATAGACCAACAACCCCCATACATCAAAGCGTAGCAAATTTTTTACGCGCCCTTACAGTACCAGATGTCGCCATGTGTTGCAAATAAGCATAATTTGTTTAATTGGATGCAAGTAAACTCTCATGGTTACCAAGTAAACATGTGGTGGCTGTAATAGCTTTGCTTAGAAAAACTAGATGGCGCTAAATTGGCAACACTAACAGTGAATATTTTAGCGCTATCTATTTATCTGTGTGGGAATTACTTATGTTACGTACATCGCTATGCCACAAGCGTCACCAATCGGTCTTTTTTAGCATTGTTTAGAGGATTTAGCAACGCCATCTAGATTTCGTTAGAATTTTACACCTTTTGTGTGGCAAAAAACTAATTTATGAGAACTGCTAGTCTATACGTAGTAATATTTAGTCTATGATAAAGGTAAGATCATGTTTGCATACCTAATGCAAGGAGCGAGCTGACTGGAACGCGGTCTGGGCCGGACGCTCTGTCTGACACCACCAACAACTGGCATCCGGACCTCGCCGCCGCTTCAGCCTCAGCAGATATGCGGGTCAGGGCATCTGACAGACCGAGAGGGCCGTCATTGTAGCAGTACGTCCCGTCAAGGACTTTGGTCTGTTAATGAAGAGATTAGCAGTGTCATAAACCGATATACTAATTTATGTTTGAGCACATCAAGCTAATAGCAATAACGATTTATCCAAAATGTCTGGAAGAAGATGTTTAAATACAACGTGTTAAATACAGAGACAGACCACTTTTACTATGGAACAAACACTGTACCTCAAAAAAAACTGTTTCATAGAAAAATGCAATGCCGCTCGGCCGAAATATATGGAAGGGCAGATTTTTTTTTTGAGATTTCAGGTTTTGACTCCATATTAAAATTTGTTCTATACCATTGACTGAAAAATCTCTTCAAATATGGTTACACCTTTCTGTTACACATTGTATAATCTCGAAAATATACCGACAACCGCAAAGCCATTATAAGCTTTCGAGTAATTAAATCTTCTGAAAAATCCTCAGATAATTCGAAATAGGTATATCATTTACAAAAGCAGAAACTGATAGAAATAAATTTCTATGTTTGAACACTTGGCGATTCATCCATGCATCGCAAGGAGATATAAATTAACATTATATCAATGCAGTATAGAAACAAAATAATCCAGATTTACTTTTCTTTCTGCGTCTCAGTATACTGCAATGATTTCATGTTAATACAAAAGCAGAGTTTGTATTTAATAAACTCACGCTCCACCCGCGATGGTTGGTCTTCTTCAGAGCTACAAGGTCGGGCAATGACAGGATGGGCTGCGGCAGGAACAGTCGGTGCACGAACTTCGAAGACGGCTCCAGGATGTTGGGAGCTGGGCCGATTGGGCACAGCAGGGACATCACTATCTTCTCCCTGGAAGAATTATACAATGTTACACATCTTGTAGAGAGAATTGCGGTTTGCGAGATTCTCAACGACAAGCATTTCGGTCAGGCCCATATACAGGGGGGACATTTGGGTGTCATGTCTACCACCGAAAGCTTTGGTTTTCAAAAAATCTAATAGTTTTATTGCCTTATATACATATCACAGTAAAAAAGAAATTGAATAAACATTATTTTAAAGCCTTTTTAGCTTTTAATTATTTTAAAAACAAATTATGAATATAAATGAAAAAGTATTAACTATTATAATTGTATTATATGTCAAATATCTATTTTTATAATTCGACTGACGACGACCACAAGTGGGTCGAAATATATATCGATAATAGTTAATGATTTTTCATTTATATTCATAAAAAATAATTTATTAAAATAAAAAAGAAATTGCTGATATGTCAACCACCTGTTCATAAATTAATTTAAAAAAAATCATGGATGGAATAAAACACGTATTTTATAACAGTTTTTCTGTAAGTTTTGTCTCCCCCTGAAAACGAATCTTAGCTATGGGCCTGATTTTAGTATATTCTCTTTTTAACGTGGAGGAACGATTGGAAGGATTTTAATTTGAGAGACAGACAGGCGTGAGTTTAAAAACTTTTTGAGTGTAAATGCAGAAAACAGCGCAAATCAGGGGCGGATATGAGAAGTAGGTTTCATGTTCCTGCTGGATGATTTTAGTATATTCTCTTTTTAACGTGGAGGAACGATTGGAAAGATTTTAATTCGTAGTTTCTGCCTATCTCTTTGAGAGACAGACAGGCGTGAGTTTAAAAACTTTTTGAGTGTAAATGCAGAAAACAGCGCAAATCAGGGGCGGATATGAGAAGTAGGTTTCATGTTCCTGCTGGATGATTTTAGTATATTCTCTTTTTAACATGGAGGAACGACTGGAAGGATTTTAATTCGTAGTTTCCGCCTATCTCTTTGAGAGACAGACAGGCGTGAGTTTAAAAATTTTTTGAGTGTAAATGCAGAAAACAGCGCAAATCAGGGGCGGATATGAGAAGTAGGTTTCATGTTCCTGCTGGATGATTTTAGTATATTCTCTTTTTAACATGGAGGAACGATTGGAAGGATTTTAATTCGTAGTTTCCGCCTATCTCTATGAGCGACAGACAGGCGTGAGTATAAAAACTTTTTGAGTGTAAATGCAGAAAACAGCGCAAATCAGGGGTGGATATGAGAAGTAGGTTTTATGTTCCTGCTGGATGATTTTAGTATATTCTCTTTTTAACATGGAGGAACGATTGGAAGGATTTTAATTCGTAGTTTCCGCCTATCCCTTTGAGAGACAGACAGGCGTGAGTTTAAAAACTTTTTGAGTGTAAATGCAGAAAACAGCGCAAATCAGGGGCGGATATGAGAAGTAGGTTTCATGTTCCTTCATGATGATTTTAGTATATTCTCTTTTTAACATGGAGGACGATTGGAAGGATTTTAATTCGTAGTTTCTGCCTATCTCTTTGAGAGACAGACAGGCGTGAGTTTAAAAACTTTTCGAGTGTAAATGCAGAAAACAGCGCAAATCAGGGGCGGATATGAGTAGTAGGTTTCATGTTCCTGCTGGATGATTAAGTCAGCCTCCTAATTGGACTGCTAGATTGTTTATTGAATGGCGGCATCCAATTTAATAGCTAGACTGCTCGTTGTATAAGTTAAGATAGCTCGTTGCGTTCAACTGTTTTGCCCAACACTTTTTAGCCATTCAATTAAATGCTGTCATTAAATGAACAACCTAGCCATCCAATTGAGATGTTAAATTAAGTATAGGGCGGCGACATTTATAATACATTCTATACCGCTGCGCATTTCAGCGTTTAAACGCTGCAAGGCTGTTATTTATACATAATAATTTTCTCACCTGAAGGGATCGATGGGCGGGTTGGTGACTTGAGCGAACAGCTGCTTGAAGTATTCGTATGGCAGAGGCTGGAACTGAGAGAGGCAAGCTAGGGGGGCGTCGTTGCCCATACTTCCCAAAGCTTCTTTCCTGTTCAATAAATATAGTACTTAAGAAAACAAGAAAAGTTCAGTAGTTCCTCCCGCTTTATAGGTTTCCAGCAAATTTTAGTTGTTATTATATCGGATTGAATTAAAAACATATTCTTAACATTATTTACAGTGCATTAAAAACTAGAAAAGATAACTCGGAAACAAATTTCAAGACAAATATTTAAAAAAAAAACCGGGCCACCAATCGAGAATATTCATATGCGTTCAGTATGAGGCGGTGTATCAAATAGATACAAAAATTATATGTACAGATATGGTGGAAAAGTTCAAAGGTCTAGGATGAGTACTTCGCTGGCGCAGTCGGTAGCGCACTTGCCGTGTATGCAGAAGGTCGCAGGTTCGAATCCAGGCCAGAGGACTTTTTCAAAATATTTGTGTCAAAAATATTTATTTTTCAACATTTACTTTAATTATGTGTTAAGTTAAGTATCCAAAGCGATGGATAATTATACTATTGTTCGGATTTGACGAATAGTTTCAGCTGTTTAGACTGCGTTCGTCTGGGCGAGTTTGTTTACATTATAAATATACATTTTAATACCTTTTTTTTATTATTAAGAGCGGTTTCGCAGCCGGATTGTGAAATACCCGCCTTTTTCTAATTAATCGAAACAGAACACTTAAATTTAAACGGTTGCGAAACCGCTCTTAATAACTCGGATCGAAGGGATTCTTAAAACGTTATTTGAATAAAAAATCAAACTCACTTGTTCTGAATCATAGGCAGCAACAGCATAGTGATGGTCTCAATAGTATACCCGTACAGACCGAGTCTCTTATCTGCGAGTCCAGTGATCACCGAGCCATCCGCCGACCCATTCGACACGGCAGTCGAACTGTTAACTGATGACACCGACTTGTGGATATCTTCCATTGTTATCTGCATAAATTAGACGAAAGTTTTGAAATTAGGCTGTCGTGGTGAACAACATGCTATAAAATAACGCAACTTTACACTAATAATTAATCGTAACTTTACACACGCATAACCAACCATGTGTAATGTTGCACGGTTTGACGGTATGATCTTACTTACATTTAGTTTAGTACAAAGCGTAGATTTAAAATTAATATTATTGGTATCACGATATATTGAGTAATCGTAAAAATCTACATGAAAACTATCTATAGTAAAGCAAATAATGTAAATGAATCATTGAAATGTAAAAAAAACAATTGAACTTTATGGGTATGAAACTATAGAAACTCTAAATATTACTAGTGTTGTACCATTTCCGTAAAATAAGATATCAAAATAAGCATTGTAAATGAGAAATAAGCGTATCATTCCTAATTGCCATAAAAAAAACAATAAAGTTAAAACATTTATTACATTCCTTCGCTATCAATAACTTGAATCGCATGTTTATGTTTCAAAAGTACGATTTTCTACGAAATTCCATCAGCAAACATCAAAAACCACTAAAATAACACACAAAGCACTTTCATGCCGCACTTCGCACTCACCATCTGTTTAAACATTTGTTTAATACCAGCATCCAACACCACGCAGCAGAAATAGAAAAACAGAAACAATTCAATTATTTAACAATACATGTACAATTGCGAAAACAGACAAAACAAATTTTCGAGACAACAAACTATTATCTAGCAAATCTACTCGCACAAGGGATTTTTTCAAAACAATGTTATAGAGCAGGGGTAGGCAACCTTATGATATAGGAAATGATATACAAATGCTACCAGGGGATCAGCGAGGGCCGCATTTTGTGCAGTATTGGGTCTAAATGTACATATTTTAACCGAGAACAATGCTTGCTTTTTAGATGGTTCAGAATGGAAAATGTCGCTCACACAAATATGTACTACCAAATATAGTTATCATGCAGTGATAACTATATTTGGTGGTAATAAGTGGTTGCGAACCTTGCGGGGCACACCTAAGGGGTACACGGGCCGCAGCCGGGACATTTCTTGCGGCCCTCAGAGACTAGAAGAGATATTCGTTTGGAATTTAGGCGCTTCATCTCTAAAATCAAACGCCGCGCCGTTCGGCAACAAAATAAAAGCAGATATCGACAATCTGGTTAAAAAGAAACAAGTTCAATCCTCACATTAATCTGTATCTTGTAATTTTTAAACAAATAAAGAATTTCAATTCATTTGTTTGTTATTTAATGTTCACGTGCTGCAATGTGGCCCTCCGACAGACGTGTACCAAATTTTTGGCCCTCGAGCTAAAAAAGGTTGAAGACCCCTGTTATAGAGCATTAAACGAGACAAAGACTACACAATAATAAAGTATATCAAACATTAAAATAATGTATTGAGACTACATTTTGTAATTTGATATCATTGCCAATTCACAATAAATGTATGCTTTTTGGTTTAACAAAATTTATAATTACAGACGCATGGATAGTCAAGTAGTCAAGTGGCTAAAGCTGATATTCAGAGTACCAAAGTTCGAACTCGAATCGAACTAAGCATTCGAATCGAAGTTATTTCCATACTATTTGACAAATGGGAGTGCTAAACTCTAGCTCAAAGAGAACTGTGCGAGATGTATTGTGTAAATTCCAGAGGGCTCCCAGGCTAACATTTGTCAGTACACTCTAAGGTACCTTCATGCCAAAGGTAAACAAACTTCAGGCAACTTCACCCAGTGTTATTTCCTGAATTCCGTAATGTTAAATTCAGGATTCTGCCTAAATAAAAGCTGTATCAAAGACATTCATGGTCTGTGCCTATCTAAAGTTTCATTAGGATCACCGGTAGACCGAGACAAAGAGTGCATTGGGTGCTTACATATGAAATTGGCGAAATTTTCTTACAGAGTTCATAATTCTAGTAATTCAATAGCTATTTCAATTACTTGTTTTTTGTTTGAAGATTGATTTCAAGATTTTACATCTACGTATTAAATTTTAATTCGTAAGATTCGTAAATATTTTTTTACAGCTCACACTTTTTAAAAAAATCAATGTTGTCTCATTCATACACAAAAACAAAATTATCAAATTTGGATTTGTAATTCCTAAAAAAAATGCAAAAATGTTAGTACAGAAAATTGAGTTTCCTTCAAATTCTCCGTACAAAACGCCAATTTCATATGTAAGGACCTAATATAAACCAAAGTAAGAATGAATCAGATGACCTGTTCCTTGAGCCACTGCGAATGCGGGCGGCTGCGGGCGATGTTCATCTTAAGTTCGACATCTTGGATCATCGTGTGTTCAACCGTGTCCACTAGCAACATGCGCCCAGGCTTCAGACGACTCTGCGACAAGAAAACAAACATCATTATATTTTTGATCGACGCCATGTTGAATGAGTTTCTGAACGAAACGGATTATAAAGGTGAAATTTAATCAACCACCGAAATTCATACTGGAGACTCGGTTAGTGATCAGGAACAATGTTTAATGAACCTTAAGCTGAAACTAGAAAAGAAAAATGTTTTGCTGCTTATACTAGGAATTGTAGTTGAACTAGTCCAGCGGGTCTACCGCGTAATTCTGATTTTCATCAACATCAACATGAGATTGAAATTTGACGTGCGTGCGACGACGCCCGCCTAACATGCCATCTCTTTTGCACGCACGTCAAATTTCAATCTCAAGTTGATGTTGATGAAAATCAGAATTACGCGGTAGACCCGCAGTTCGTACAAGAACAATGTTTCTGATCACTAACCCAGTCTATAGTATGAATACAAGGCGGTTGATTAAATTTTACGTCACATTTAGAAATTAAATTATACCCAATTATGCGTGTTGCGATGCGATAAAGGTGTCTATCATTTTTGTATACATTTTTATTGTTATATTATATTGTTTATATGGGTTTCTGTCGGAAAAACAAGGTTTACAGATTTTTATTACTGTTGTTACGTAGCTACCTACGTAGTCTACCTTAGGCTAACACAAAATAGAAGTAGGACCTATAAATATACGTTTTATATTGTTATATATGCAGGACGTATATAGAAACGCAGTAGGCATGGAACGTTTCACAAGTCGCATGTGAAAAATCATATGAAATGCGTTTTCATACGTCACACCTGCCACCTTCCTTCACATAGTCTGTTAAAAATCACAGATCATTCGCATAGAAGAGAGAGCGAGCGAGTAGGGACGAATCGTACTACAGCGGGCGTGTTAGAAGGAGGAAGGCATATTTTGCTGATTCGTCGCTACACTAAAAGGGACCCGTATACGAATTGGTGATTTTTTCCATGACTAACGAATGAGAGTATTTAAAAAAAAACCTTAACGATAGATGCCGTAAGGTGATAATTATAGCCAGTGTGACATTAGTGCATTTCACATGAGAAATCATTGTCTGTGAAATTTCACATGTGAAATCACTGTGAAAAATTAAAGTAATTTCATCAAAATTAAAATGAATTAAATGTAGCAATAATTTCCATGCATTTAACGCAGAACAAAAGTAAATCTGGATGTAATTAGCCCTGAGACCCAGGGGCGAGTACAAGTATGTATAGTTCGCGACATGGCGGGAGTGCGGGCGTGTACATGTCAGTATGAAATCGTCTGAACCCCCACCTGTCGTGTAATATAAGTATATATACCTTCAAAGTTACTTTCTCCGGGTCCACGTCGTAGACCCCCACTTCCGAAGCCATTACCAGGATATTCTCATTCGTCACGTAGAACCTCGACGGTCTCAGACCGTTCCTGTCCAAAACGGCACCTGAAATTCGATCCTATGTTTATTATAAGCACAAAAACAACAAACAAGGGAGTGTCAAATGTGTTTTCTTTATCATAAGCACAAAAACAACAAACAATGAGAGTGTCAGATGTGTTTTCTTTATTATAAGCACAAAAACGACAAACAATGAGTGTCAGATGTGTTTTCTTTATTATAAGTATAAAAACAACAAACAAAGGGAGTGTCAGATGCGTTTTCTTGTACTGAACACGCGGAACAATCTTTTTTCGCCGACGATTTTAACGTCCCCAACGTAAGCCTTTTTAGGGCATTTATCTCAGTGTTTTCCTTCACCATTCAACAATTTAAAAATAATAAATTAAGGCGGCATGTAAATAAAATATTTAATAAAGTATTTCATGAAGTTTTCAAAAAGTTGTAATTAATTTCTGGTATATGCATTTTGACCCATATTTGGACCATATAAGGTTTAAGGTAAGGTTGACCATATCATCTAGGGTTTTGATTTTGGAAAACATGTTTGGATAAATTTTCCTCGATAGAAATAATGATTGACATGAGGTTTCCAAACACACTTTTTCTCCTCGTTTGATCAATAGGAATCATGTACAGAACTGAAACATATTTTATTAGATAGACCGATTTTTGATTTTGGAAATTCATTCAATAGCTTTTTTTACAAAAATAAAAAACATGTTTTTTTTTCTCTTTCGCCCTAAGTTCGCCCCTCCCGCACTGGGCGTTTTTTAGCTTAGAGTCACAAAAATTAAATTTACATAGCCTCTTAAAACGACTTACCAATATACCGGCCATCAGTGAACGATATCAAGGCGGGACCGTCCCACGGCTCCATGCCTGACGAAGCCCACTGGTAGTAGTCTCGCTTCTCCTTCGGCATGGTAGGGTCGTTCTGCCACGCTTCCGGCACCATGGTCATCACCGCTTCCGGCATGGACCTCTGTCCGGCGTGCAAGAGGAACTCGAGGACACAGTCGGCTGATCCGGAATCTGAGAGATTCGGTTCCACTACTGGGTATAGTTTCCTAAGTTCTGTAAAAAAAGGTTATAAGTGAAACAATTTAATATTTATAATCAACTAATATTGACAATCGAATGTTTGTTCAGTGAAATAGGGCAAAAGTGGTTATTTTGATACAAAATGAGCTGTAACTTAAGTTAATTTAAATAAAAAATGTTTTTAGAACAACTGTAATACACAAACTATCCATCACAAAATCCAATAAGTTACATGAGTTTAAAACCACAACTAATCAATTACATAAGAGCCAGTTTCTCTTCAACACGTTTGTACTTTCCAACGTTTCAAAAGAAAAACCTCCACAAAATTCAAAACAGAAAGGTATGCTTACCATCACCGAAGACATCACTTCTCATGACCCCTTCGCGTGCCTTCATCAAGTTAACATTACCTCGTAATGTATTTATTTCGCCATTGTGGGCAAGCACTCTGTAAGAGACAACCCATTAAAAATAAAAATGGTAGTAAGAAATCAGAAGTCAATTGAAAATATGTCTTATAATTGCGATCGCACTTGGTGACACTTGAATATCATTTATCAACAACAAACACTTGTACTAATTTCAAGATAATTTTGTTAATTATCGTAGAACTAGTACCATAACAGTGTTTGTTAATGCAAAGAGTTAAAAACTTACTTCTGTAACGAAAGATAATCATTCTAAAAGAAAATATGAAGTTGTTGATCAACTGCTGTTTTAATTTAGTAGACGGAGTATACGTCCCGAATATATTCGTAAAGTTGTTGGACTCGAACTGATAAGAAGCCAATAGCCAACAAATAGATAATGTCCTTGACATATTGATAGATCAAAATAAGGCAAAGAATAAGCACCTCAAAGGATGGGCACGTTCCCAGCTCGGGAAGGTGTTGGTGGAAAACCTGGTATGGACTAAGGCGAGGTATGTCGTGAACGCTGGGTTGCACAGATCCTTGAAGTACTCCTGTAAAAATATGTTCAAACATCAGCATATGTCTACTTTTGATAGTACATATCTTTAAAATATATTGTGAGAAGCGTTTACCCATAGTTGGTTGGATGTCAAAAGTCCCTTGTAGACGATGGTCCTCAACGAGAGACTGCAGATGTAGAACCTGGCTCCCGGAACCACCAGCTCATGGGACGCTCTCTTGCGCAGCACGAAGACCTACAAACACAAATACCAACATTCCATCTCTCCACAGTACCACCAACTTGACAAACAAAATATCTTCAGGATCATGCAATTTACGTTTAAAACTCCGCCCCCACGGTGCGCCGATCCAAGGGCCGCGCGACAACGATCTGAAATAAAACTTTTAAAAGTGCCATGCATACTATTCGTCCCTTATACCGTACATTCGACCTTCCATACTTTATAAACGAGCTTTTCGGGAGCGTGAATCCGCAATCTGATCACTAGCATTGCGAGTTCACGCTTATAATTTTGTAAAGCTAGTTTATAAGTCTTTCGTTCGTCTCCTGGTGTGTTTGTGTACCGTTCTCTGTCGTCAGATCCTCGGGTTTTCTCTTACCTGCCTGGCGAGCTGGGTCTCGTCTTCGATATCTCCCGTAACAAATACTTGACGCATAAATGGCTCCGAGTTACGAGCCACTTGACCTGAAAACACCAGCCAAAAATGGCCATTACTACTTCAACAAACATTTCATATTTCGAATTATTGTCTACTATGGTAAGATAGCATTATGTATGGCCCGGAATCTTAACAAAATGGTAACGCAACACTTTGATGGTAATATGACCACATGATCAACTAAATTGATCTCTAATCTCTAAAGCAAATTCCAACGCATGACTTCTGAATTAGCAAATGTCATAAATGTTTTTTATAGTCAAGTTACGGCCTCGATAAAATGGAAAAAAAAATATTCTAAAACATTTTATCGTAAAAATGAAATAACATTTATGACAATTTCGTTATTGTTCTATGAAAATAATGGATGTTAAAATGAACATTTCAAAACAAAATATACCATCTAAGTGTGAGCGAAATAATTGCGTAATTAAACTTACGAGAACTTTTCATTAATTCTGCTTGAAGTTCATTAATTAATTTACATTATTTACATTGATGACTAATTTGAACACATGTAAACCACAGTAACTTATACTACAACAAATTAATTAAAATATTAATGAACCTCAAGCCCCTTACAAACTAAATTACTTTGAACTTTTTTATTATGTTAAACTACAATTTTATTAGCAGCTAGACCTGCCATTTTATGTACCTGAAAATTCTTTGATCTGAAATAACTTTTTTCTCATATTAAAAACTTGATCGGACAAAACTATGCTGTACTTCGCTAATAGAACAAAAGTACTTTTCCCTGGATATTTCCCAAGTAGGTAGCACAAAAAGAGCTACACAGAGCTATTAACAGGCACATAAAACGTAGTGTCTTCGCCCATTCGTATGTTAAATGGAACAAACCGGCAGATCATGAAATAGCATGACCGCAGCGTCACAGAGTTTAGCTTCTCTGTAAACTACGCAATCCGACCTCTATTCTCATACTATGACCTGCAAAGTCGCAAAGAAATGGACACGGAAAACATCTTTTATGGAATAAGCGGGGATATGGGGAAAGTGAAACTTTACATCCATGACATACACAATGAAGCTTCTTGACTGAATGACCAATGTTAAAAATACAAAACAAGGAAATTTTCCTAACCGGACGTTTTTACATCACTTTTCGCTGACAATGGAAACTATGCAAAGATGTCATAAAACCAACTTCAAATGAAACTATTGATTACTTTTATATCAGTAATTAGAGATGCTCACTGCATCGGTATATTAATTTCGAAATGTAAATATTTATGACGTTTGAATCCGTTAATTTTTCTAATAGTTCTTTTGGTATGCACCAAGAGCAAACAATGAGCAGCTCCAATTAAGTATTTCAAAAAAATATATCCCTCAAAAATTGTGCAATGTACGCTGGTCGCTAACAAAAACCGAATAAGGACGTACTATATTTGAAATAATACAAAACAAAATTGAGCATTTTCACTCACCGATAGTGGAATTATTGGTCGGCACGGTGCGCCAGCATATCACTCGCAGTTTGAGGCTGTCAGCCAGTTCCCCAAACTTCTTCTCTATGTCTTGATGATGAAGCTTGTCCAGGAAGAAAATGCCGCTCGCGTAACGACCAAAAGGCGGTAAGTCGATTTGGTGAGAGTCTCTGGACAGACAGAAAAAAAATGTTACTTAGACTTCTTTTATCTAAAGAATTTATAAATAAAGTCGATTCTAAAGGCTTTACTTTTAGTTTAGTGCATTTAAAACTAAATTTTCTTTTGAAGCTTAATTCTTTTGAATCTGCTTTAATGTGTGTGTAGGTAGGATACATAATCTGGCTTGAATATTAACTGCTTTTCACATCAACATTTGCAAAACATTGTGAGGTAATAGTAGAATTTACTTGGAAACATATTTATAAAAGTTCGTGTCCGCCTACGTGAATAGTATTCCAAAGCAGGAATAACAGCTGAAAAGTTTAGGACATTTTCTGTGTTTACAAGGATCGTTTGTTGTAACACTAGGCATTCCTGAAAA
The DNA here is from genome assembly GCA_934047225.1 of Ypsolopha sequella. Lineage (NCBI taxonomy): Eukaryota > Metazoa > Arthropoda > Insecta > Lepidoptera > Ypsolophidae > Ypsolopha > Ypsolopha sequella. The sequence goes on along the minus strand of OW203988.1, from coordinate 7,846,120 downwards.
TCAATGAAGTCATCAAGTTCATTCCGAAATTTTATATATACGATACGTAATTTGAAAGCTATCAGAGGCAGCTGTGGAAGCCAGATACAACGAAGTTATGTAAGTATACCTATAAGTGTGTAGGTAGGTAACAAAGGTCAGACTATCATTGAGCCAACGCGAGAAAGAGATGGCAAGAAAGTCTGCGCACGCATCCGTGACGTCACAGCTGAAACCTACCCGCAAGCTCTACGTATTGACGAATTACTCTACCAAATTGAGAAAACCTATACCAAGAGGAATTTATTTAACCAACATTCTTATTAGGGGTAGTTTTGTTTGAAGACCACAACGGCTTCTACTCGTTTTTATGTCTTTCCTAATTTAGTCGAGTAGATAGAAGGAAAGGGAAACGTTTCGGTGTTTTCTGCTAGCACAAGCCAGTGTTATATAAAATGGAACATTTTCCTAAGCGACTGCAATGAGCTTCAAAATATTTACGTATGATGATAACGGATTTAATCACGGTTTTTAATCATATTGGTTTTGTCATTAATTTCTTTACTGAGCTGTGGCCCAGCAACTTCGGCATTCGTTTGTTTCGTTTTGTTTCGTAAACATGCACTACAGAAAATAAATAAAACACCTTGTCAAGTTGTGTCAATCAAGTAGATACGAGTATATATAGTGAAATATACAGCCAACTCTACACAGCCATATTAAAAAGATAAGCGTAGAAGGCTATTTTATCGGTAAATTTTATTGATTAATTAAAATTAAACAATTTGTATTGAGGAACTTTCCATAATATGGAGTGGTATTCACAAGTCCCTGCCGCCCTCTCGATAGAATGTCGGAAATGGAAGATGCTGACGCCAACTTGACAATCAGAGAAATAGATTATTAGAAGAAACAATTATACTGATCCATTAGCTACTCTAGCAGAATAACTTCTCGGAATAAGTCAGTAGTTCAGATTCTAGATAGCTCCTAGATCTGAATAGTAAGGATACTAGATTCTTTATCTTGGACCCGAGTTCAAATCGAGCCGATCGTGCATGCAACAACGAGATTTTCGGGATTTATGTGCATCGTATATTTGTGTCTTTACCACTTGCTGAATGGTGGAGGAAAGCCCTGGGGCTCTACCGCGTAATTCTCATTTGTATCACCTTCAAGCAAATGCATGCGAAATTCAACGCGTGCAAAAGAGATGGCATGTTAGACGGGTTGACGTTTGCACGCACGACAAATTTCAATCTCAAGTTGATGTTGATGAAAATGAGAATTACGCGGTAGACCCCCCGGTAGGCAAACCTGCATGCCCAAAAAACAGTGTATTTGTGCCCGAAGTATGGCTGTATAGTAGTACAAAGACAGTGGGACCACGAGCTATAAATCGGCTGTACTGCGCATCCCCTAGCATGTGTACATATGTATAAGGGTTCATTGTTTTAGAAAGTTATAGTGAGAGTCGTGACGGTATGCAGAGGTAACCTTCTCTTCGAAATTGTTATTTACCATCTGGCAATGTAATGTATTAATTCCCTATATTTAATAGTTTCCTGTTTGTTGTTACTTGATGATGCCGTGAGACGAAACCTGTTGCGAGTTATAATTATACTGATATTGTGAAACATTAAATGTGTTTTTATCAAGACTATGTACATATATGGAGATTCTATTGCACTGAAATCATATAAGGACATCCGTCTGACAAAGTTTGCTTAAAAATCAAGGATGTTATCTAGGGTTGCCAACTCTCGAAGGAACCAACCCAGACGAATGAAAGTCGGTAATATTTGGTAATTTTTTTATTTGCTTTGTTTTGTAGAAGCATCTAATAGTTTTTAAGCATATAATCATAAAAGATTTACATGAAAAACTAAAATTTATTTCGTCATTAAATTATTTATTTCGCGCGATTTATGTATTTCTTTAATGACAATTATTATATGCTAGAAAATCCGGAGATTTATTGCATCGCAGGAGCTCAGGAGTTTGAACCAAGGAATATAATACTCCCGGTTTGAACAATATTCCCGGAGGCTCCCGGGCATTCCGGGAGGGTTAGGAACCCTAATCTTGTCGCTCGAGTTACGTTCAGATAATACCCCAGAATTTTGAATAGTCAAAACGACACAGCTTTGCATGCTGCGCAAATAAACAAAGTCAATAAATTACAAATACACAGTTAATTATGTATGAAACATTACGCGCTATAGCTAAACTACGAAGTATGTAAATATCATAGCCGCACACATTTTATCTCCACCAAATAAACTATATTCTATTCTATCTCCACCCTGTCATCGCACGTAAGTCAGGAAAGGACTTTTGATATACTTCAGTTATTCTCTTCTTATAAAATAAATCATAAGTTTTTACCAAGTGTTCGTCTCGTGCTATTAGGTATATTATTCGGTGCCAAGTGCCCTATTCTAAATACAAGTCCAAAAATTATAGAGACTTAGGGCCGCTTGCACCAAAATCATAAATCTAGATTTAGTCGCTAAATCGAGTTTACGATCTGTCAGTCAATACATATCTGTCAAATTAAACTTAGCTTACGTGCTAAATCTAGATTTAAATGTTGGTGCAAGCCGCCCTTAATACATCTCGTGCGCGTGACCTTGAATACATACCAGTTTTAAACCTTAGAATAACTGGCTTTTTTTGTTTTCCCGCCAATTTTAGCGCGGTTTCGGTATTTTCACTATATCTCAAATAGTTATCAGAATTTAATGCGGTTTTCTTTGTCTAAAACTAGATTAAATTTTCTATATGTTTAGAAAAAAAACAATAAAAAGGATTTTTGTTTATATGTAGGTACGGGCGGAAGTGCGCAGAGAAAAAAAAATTGTTATATCTGTCTATACAACAATAATATTATTTTAAAAATAAATAAACAATTAAAAATATATATAACTATAACAATGACATTTTTTTTTTAGTTTTGGTGTAAATATAAGGTCAAGAAATAGTACCCACAACTTTTTGTTATTATTATTTTTAATTTATTTAATATTGTAGCTTTTCTTTCTAGCTTTCCAACGACACCCATATTGTATATAATATAATATAGTTACTACTCATACTTTGCATTTGCCACGATCTTGTCTTAGGAAGTCCGATCGGACCTGTTACAATTCTTCGGGTTAACCCTTCCGCTTTATTTAGTAAAGAAATAACAGAGAGGGCACAATATTATATGGCGTTATCATCCAGTTACCATAGAAGCCATATGACTGCATTCATTAGTTTGTGATACGTTGCTGCTCAAGTGGCAAATTGATAGGCGAACTACGAACTGAATAGGGGAATCATCCAATGTGACTTCGTTTTCTTTTGATGCAGAAAGTGACCTTGGATGAATGATGTCACCTTTTCATAGAGTTCAAGTTTTCTTATAGAGCATAGATCTTTCTAGATAACGTGAATAGTACATTTTTAACGTGATTTAATCAAAAAGAAAATCTACATCTGTAGCCAGCCAAGAAATAATTAAATTTTACGACTCAAGTATGAAATATTGCCGCGGCTTGGTAAAACAATCTGTCATGGCATGAAATAAAACAGTTCGTATAGTTATAGCGATCGTAAGTGAATTAAATTCATCGCTTGAAATTGTTGTGACTCGATCACTATGTTTAGTCTCCGGTGGACCTCGCATTCATAACATTCTTCACAAGACAATGCATTGGAATCAGATGAAAATACCAATAAGGACGATCAACCTCTGGATGGGCTTAGCTTTTCAGCATCCATCGATATAGCTTTCCGCATCGCTGTTAGGCTATTGGTGTTAGAGTGAAAGAAACGCACTGACTGGCTGGCCGACAAGCGAACGAGGCTTATATCACAAACCGTTGACACAAATATCACAGACCGTCCACGGACAGCAGTGTCCGCCGTGCTAAATCAAACCGTTGACGAACAGCACCAATGATAAATATCATTGGACAGCACATATCACAGACCTTTGACGGACAGCCAGTGAACGTTTTTTCATTCGCCGCGGACACAGTAAACGAAAAAACGGACAATCAATTATCACTGAACGTTGATTTTGCTAAGTAAAATCGTGCTAAATAATGCTTTTTACATGCATGTTTGGCGATCGGGGCAAACCCTACCTAGTTCGCCTACAGAACGGCCATCATGAGTTGTGGCGCCTTGGATGATTTTGAACGGAATCTTACCACATTACGTCTATAATTAATACTTGAAATAGAAATTCACTTTTTATGTTTTTGTGAATTCCTTTATTTTCATTCTTACGTCTGTGACTGACATATTAAATACATAGATTTCAGTGGATTTCATAAACAATTATATAAAAAACTATTTCCTGAAATGAGTTCTGAACATCCTCCTAACTAAAAAAGAGAAACAAAAAAAAACGAGATTCCGTACAGATGGCAATGTATGTCCAGCACTGAAGCTGACGATGATGACTGGTGATGCCTCATTGAATAGCTTGGTACAGCCAGTAGTGGATCATCGCCACAAGCGGTCATAGTCTATGTTTACGGCAGGGCATCGACGTGTCCACTAAGAATGGATCTCGATGGCATTTCGCCAAGATCAGCCCGGTACATCCAGACATTGACCAAGCGTGTAGATTGTTGATCCTGAGATGACAAGCTTCCTTTGGACGTAAACCAAAGAGAAAACTTAGGTTCACCAGCATTGACGTACATGTACTACGTCAATGGTCATCGATAAAATATTACCGAGCATAAGCAACCTAGTGTAGTGTTAATCAATTATTTAATTTAAAACAAAAAAAGCAATTAACAATTACACAGCAGGAATTGCGACAGCTAAAATGCGAGAAAATCATAGGCCTTTCCTGTTCTACTCGTAGTTCCAGTAAGACAGTGAGAACCAAATGGCGTCATTCGTCAACAGACTCAACAGTCATGACATTGTCCCGCGAAATAGAAGACGAAGTTTTTATTTATTTTCCTCGAAAATTCAATTTACACCACGCAGCAATTTATATGTAAAGCACAATCTACAGAAGGAGACATGCGTAACCTATCTTACATCTTCTGAAATTCCGATTTTCATAGGACAATCCTAGGATACGACAGTTCCTCTCAGATAAGCTTCTCTCAAGTAAACGCCGGCCTAAGGCTTCTACCAACGCCAACGACCTTGAACTAAGTAACTTTGTAACCATTTTATACGGTAACTATAGCATTTTTCCACTGAATAAAAATACATAGTAATCTGCATGATACAAATAGTGATGTGGTTTTTCCTGAATTTCATTATAACATACAGAAGTGAAGCAAAAAAATTCACCCAAAAAGTTTACCCTTATTACTCGATTTTTTCTTCACTTGCAACAACATAACTGCTGCAGTTTTTATCGAAACAGTATGAAAATTTATAAACTTCTAGACAAAATAATATAAAATGATTTGGTTTTCTCAGTTCTTGGAAATTAATTTTATTTTAGATAAAATAAATTAAAAACACACTATTTTCGCACTTTCCAGCCGCAGCGACTAACGTAACAGCCATGTTGCAGTGCGAGCTGATAAGGACTTTATTTTTAATATGGTTTTGTTCGAAATTTCAACCACCACGAATCAAGTTGCTAATTATTCCGAAGGAGCCACCCTAATGTTAGATGTACAAATATAGAACAGAGACACAACAATAGTCACAGATGTGACATGATTGACATATGGACGACCAGGGATGCCGTGCAAAGTAAACAGAACGTCATCTTATAAATAGTAAATATTTATATTCTAGGAAGCAGTAGCTCAGTCGGTGAACGACAGACTTTCAGTCAGAAGGCCCAGGGTCCGACATGTCCTGAAATTATGTATTTATATGACCGAAATACGGCGATAGACTCATTGAAAAATTTTTTTGACAGGTTAATCGTCGGTAAAAGGGTGGAGTTAAAGTATTAAGTAATATAAGGTCATTATTATATATTAATAATAAAATATAATGTTACCATTCGGCTTTTCTTTATAAATATTGATATATATAGTGTTTTTTTTCTGTAAATTATACACATTAATTAATATGGGCAAGATATATTTCGAGTCCTTTTGGACTCGGCATCAGTTGCATTGACAATACATATGACATTATAAATATAAAAGACAATTTTTTTTTTCTTGTGTTTTAGTGTTGTTTGTTAAGGCCTGGTCCAAAGTGGGCACCAAGCGACCAGATGAATGAGGATTCCCACGTGCGAAGCTGAATATCTGTGAGTGCCGGGTGAAATGACTTAATGATGCGAACTGTGAAACAATGGTTGAAAGGCGAATTGTGAGTGCGTGTGTGGGTTGGTATTGGTAGAGTGTTGTTGTTCATAGAGTCACATGTGTGGCGATGTTGGTTGATGCGTATGTGGAGTGCGTTTTTGGTTTCACCTACATAGAAAGCCGGGCAATGTCGGCATTCTAAGAGGTAGATGCAGTTGCTTGTCTTGTATGTTGTGTTTGTTTGTGCATGTAGAGGTTTTTGTGTGTGGTGAGTGTTTATGAGTGGGTTTGTGTTGATGATAGAGCAGGTTTTGCATCGTGGCCGCCGACATGGTGTTGTGCCTGTGCTTGTGGTGTTGGTGTTTTGTAGAATAGCTTTTGTTTTGTTTAGGATGGATTTTATGTTAGCATTTTGTCTGTAGCAGATTGGTGGGTTCTGTGGTAGCAAATCTTTCGTTTCATCGTTTTGGTTGAGGATGGGGAGACTATCTTGGATGAGGCTTTTAAGTTTATGACTACCATCGAAATATGTGGTGGTAAGTTTTAGTTGGTTTGTGTAGTTTTTATGTTTAGTGTTGTTGTTATGGTATCTCGGTCTGTGGTAAATGTGTTTTCGTAGGAAGTTGTCTGGGTAATTTCGTTTTAGTAGTCCTGTGTGAATTTTGTTTTGAAAGGAGTTGAGTGTTTTTTCGGTGTTGCATATACGACGACCACGGAGCGAGAGTGCATATGGGATGGATTGTTTAATGTGAGCGGGATGGCAGCTGTTGTAGTGTAAGTATTGTAATTTATTCGTTGGTTTGAAATGGACAGATGTAATGATTTTGTTTTCGTTGCTGAGGGTGAGGTCGACGTCCAGAAATGTGATTTGGTGTGGTGAAATGATATGAGTGAATTTTAATGTGCTATGGTTGTTGAGTCTCGTGATGAAGTCTGTCAGTGAGTCGTGTCCGTGTGGCCATATGATGAATATGTCATCAATAAATCTTTTCCAGACCAGAGGTTTGAGGCGTTCGGATTCAAGGAAACTGCTTTCTATGGATGCCAAAAACAAGTTTGCGTAACTGGGGGCCATTCTAGTTCCCATTGCAGAATTGGGGTGTTTTAACTGGGGGCCATTCTAGTTCCCATTGCAGAATTGGGGTGTTTTAACTGGGGGCCATTCTAGTTCCCATTGCAGAATTGGGGTGTTTTAACTGGGGGCCATTCTAGTTCCCATTGCAGAATCAATCAATCAATCAATCAATCATTAGAGGACCAATCACAAGCAATAACTGTCTGTCTTAATTTCTTAAGCCACGCCTTATTGCCAGTATTCAACCACAAAATTTACGATTTGGTTCTTTTCTTTCTAACTAGATAATATGGTAATATTTCGGAATAAAAAAATATTAATAATTCTCTATAATTCTTAACAAATTTATGGTAACTCAGGGGACAAGTTTGTCCCCGAGTTACTATGGAAAACCGGCCAAGTGCGTGTCGGGCCATGCGCAGTGTAGGGTTCCGTAGTTGCCCTGCACAATATGCGGACTTCTTCTCCAAGTATATTTTACAAGTTTTTCGACTAATACAGATCGCGCCACTTCTAGTACGCTCGGAAGTTGCTCTTACCAAGAACGGCCCATACATACATTTTGTTCCTGCTGATGCGAATCGCCCCGTGTTTAAAGGGGACTAGAAGTTTGGCGCGATCTGTACTCGTTAACTTGTAAAGCCTACTTAGCTGTGACAGTTTTTCTTGTAATTTCGTTGTGTTTACTACTGCCGTGATTTTTTTCAGGTCTCCAAATACAACCGTTTCGCTGGCAATGGGGGGAACACTTGACTCTAACAAAAATTAACACTTTTAAGCTTAATATTTCGCAAACGAAACCCTGGATTGAAAAATGGTCTTCTCACACCCCCAATATTAAATTACCTATCCCACGACACCCTACACTAGGAGATAGACGAGAAAAAAAAATCATCCCCACTTTACGTGTAGGGGAGGTAAAAAAAATATTTTTCAAAATTTTACTGTACTATTTTATCGGCGTGATAAATATATATACCCATCAGTGGCGTGCACAGAACTTTTTGCTGGAAAAGCAAACATTTGATCAAGAACAACAATAAAAAAAATATGAAAAAATTTAAATATCACTTTGAAAAAAAAATATTTGTATGACGCCAGGGTAGACAATGTCTACCCTAGAGTAAAAATTTCCTATACAAACTTTTTTTTTTCAAAGTGATATTTAAATTTTTACATATTTTTTTATTGTTATTCTTGACCAATTGCGTGCTTTTCCAGCAAAAAGTTCTGTGCACGCCACTGATACCCATGCTAAATTACAGCTTTCTAGTACTAATAGTCTCTAAGCTAAGCCGCGGACAGACAGACAGACGGACATGGCGAAACTATAAGGGTTCCTTGTTGTTGACTACGGAACCCTAAAAACGTGTTGTCAACTGAATTCCTCCCTAGTTTTGCTGAAAATTACAATAATTATGAAATATTATTTGATTCGAATAATAATACGAGGGTGAATCCAAAAGTTCTAAGCCCGACCTACAAAGAGGTATCAAATCTTTGTAAATCTACCGTCATTTGTTAGAATGTTTTTTCGTGATTGATTGTGTGAAGTTGAAGTTCGATACTGCAAGCTATTATTTTTTTGTGATATTTTGTTTAGCGCAGTCTGACGGGATTTTTCACAATGGAGAAAATTGAACACCGTGCTGTGATTAAGTACCTCAATAAAAAAGGTCTTTCACCTAAAGAGATTCATGAAGATATGGAAACAACATTAGGGGAATCTGCTCCATCGTATTCCACTGTAAAAAAGTGGGTATCTGAATTTAAACGCGGTCGGGAGACCAATGAAGATGACCCAAGGAGCGGAAGGCCTTCAACGTCTACCACTAAAGAAAACACTGACAAAATTTGTGATCTCATCCTAGGAGACCGACGATTGACCATTAGTAGGATAGCTGAGATCACAGGCATCAGTTATGGCCGAGTGCAAAACATTATAATTGTAGAATTGGGGTTCCGTAAGGTTTCTGCTCGCTGGGTCCCAAGATTGCTTTCAGCTGACCAAAAACGAGTTCGATTCACAATTTCGCGTGACTATTTGGAAGTTTTTGAGGCAGATGCTGAGGATTTTATGTCTCGTTTTGTTACCATAGATAAAAGCTGGGTTCATCACCATACTCCTGAAACAAAACAGCAATCCAAACAATGGAAAAGATCTGGCTCACCCACGCTGAAGAAGGCCAAGTGCGTTTTGTCAGCCAACAAAGTCATGGCATCTGTTTTTTGGGATTCGAAGGGAGTTATTTTATTGGATTATTTACCTAAAGGTGAAACTATAAATTCACGCTATTATTGTAACCTATTACGAAAACTTCGCGAAGAAATAAAAGAAAAACGGCCGGGGATGTTGCGTAAGAGAGTTTTGTTTCATCAAGACAATGCACGAGTTCACACTTCGGTTGAAACGATGGCTGTGATCCATGAATGTGGTTACGAGTTGCTGCACCACCCACCTTATTCGCCGGATTTAGCCCCCTCTGACTATCATCTCTGTCCAAATTTAAAAAACACTTGGGGGGATCTAAATATTCGACTAGAGAAGAAGTGATAGTCGCATTTAATGACTATTTTGACGACCTTCCGGAATTTTTTTTTTTCGTGGGTATAAATAAGTTGCAGGTCAGGTGGAAGAAGTGTGTTGATCTAGATGGAGACTATGTCGAAAAATAAAAATAATTTTGAACCCACTTTTCTTTCATTTTCACGGTCGGGCTTAGAACTTTTGGATTCACCCTCGTATTTTTATATTTAGTTAAACTTGCTTTTTTAAAAGAATAAGCAGTGTGGGTAAAGAAGTTGATTGACCCAGAAACGATACATTATTTTAAGCGTGAAAGAATTGAATATAGATGTCGTGGGCAGATCGTAGAATTGGGCAGATCATAAAGTATGAAGATTGATTGTAGAATTGGGCAGATCATAAAGTATGAAGATTGATTGTAGAATTGGGCAGATCATAAAGTATGAAGATTGATTGTAGAATTGGGCAGATCATAAAGTATGAAGATTGATTGTAGAATTGGGCAGATCATAAAGTATGAAGATTGATTGTAGAATTGGGCAGATCATAAAGTATGAAGATTGATTGTAGAATTGGGCAGATCATAAAGTATGAAGATTGATTGTAAAATTGGGCAGATCATAAAGTATGAAGATTGATTGTAGAATTGGGCAGATCGTAAATCGAAAATCTTTCACCAAAAATCAAAAATAGATGCGACAACGAGCGGAGCGAAACCTAATGTTAGGTTTAGGCTGCCGTCAGAGGTGCGATTGTGTAAGGAAATAGTCATGAAATCGTCCATCGCTATTGCTCTAAAGGTAACGTGATTGGCTAGAAATGACGTGACTCATCACTTCTAGCCGATCACGCGTACTTTTGAAAGCAATAGCGATAGATGTTGAAGTTAGACAATAAGGCATCAGACGGACTGCATCGCAGTAACTGCGCGCAGTCGATATATTCAACTGCATGCAGTTATCTGCAGTCGTTTGCGCAGTTGACGCCACGTATAGCCCAGGAGCTTACATGTAAATGAATTTGGGGAGCCGAGCGAAGGGGAGCGGACGACCCTTCTAATTGTAACAGAAATATGATCTGGCAGATCATGATTTGGCCAATTCTACGATGTGTCGACGACATACAGAACAGAACAGTTGATAGAACAGTTGAAGAATTTTATGGTACCTTACTACTGTAGTGACAGATAACAAAATGTTTTTATTTATGATAAGCAGAAAGTCAGAGGGCAAATTAATCGGAAAAATATCATTGTTAATAACAATTGACTGTGTACACTATATCATAAATATTAGTTAAAATATATCAGTTAATAATAGCCTATTTGACGTCATGTATTGCACAAGTATTTTGATACGCAGAGCAGAGGTTATGGGAAGATTTGGTCAGAAATGCTGTTCATGGGACAATTTCTTCAATTCGATGTTTTCATGATCATTGAACGCATTCTTAGCGGCTATTCTGGCAACACTTTTCACAAGCTTTATTTGTTATAAGACTTTGTTTATCGCGTGATAAATTCCGTGTGATGATAATTCTACTATGAATGATGAAATAAACTACAAATAATTTATGTAAAAAAGAATTTTTACGGTATTCAATTCCACCCATCCATCAGCCTAGTTCGTCCACTGCTGGACATAAGCCTTTCCAGGACTTTGCCACTCCCAGCGGCGGTCATCCTGGACGAATTGCCCATACTCACACACGCTAGGCAGGCGGATTGGCGTGCGCGGTGCAGGAACCCTCGCACCAGTGACGCCGCTGCCCGTCACCAGTCTGTTCCATATAAGGCCCGGCTATTAGGGATGGATATACCGCCATCCATCGGTCCCAGGCATGGTGGGCCTCCTGGTTTTTTGTCTGTGAGCTGTCCTCTTACTCTCCAACGAATTACTTCGAGGGGGTCTCCAAGTAAGATGGTGGTACCTCTACGGTCGAGCCGGGCATCAGCTCTACCACCTCGGGATTCAATTACTACTTATGAAAAATTCGGGACGTTACCATCGGCTAAAAGTGGAACTTTTTTTAGGAAAAATTTTGAGTAATCGAGAAAAAAAAATCTGTTGATTCATACATTTTGGTCGGGTAACTATGTAACTTTTCTATGGAACAGCTGTTTTTTTTTTCGCGATTGTCTCCTAGTAAAAGTTGTTCGTATGGACGAGTACTATCGCCAGTTTCCGGCCTCCGCAACTTCATCTTAACACCAAGTATATTGTGTATTAAATAACAGGCACAATGAAATAGGGTAAAAACGGTTACACGTAATACATAGACATACGCTTGTAATTGTAAACGCACAAACACACATAGAACAAAAATAATACACTGCACTGCTCGTTCACATGACTGGCTCGTACTTATAGCAAAAGTGTCGTGACGGTCGAAGTCTTACACTTTTTTCGGCCTACCTCTCATTCGCCAAGTGTCCGGAGTGTAACGTGCGATAAGGAACTTCGTTCCCATAACAAACGATGACAGAACGAATGAGCAGACATACAATGGTGTCGATTCGGCTAAACACAATTTAACTAATTTGACAGGACTAACCTTATTTTAAGCGTTCTGTCTTTGTCTTTTCGATACGGAAAGAAAAAGACAGAAGGCTCAAATTAAGTTTAGTTCTGTCAAATAAGATAAGTCGTGTTGCGCCGAATCGATACAATTATCAACAACTAGAAATGAAGACGTAAAAATCTTTTGTCAAGGATCCAAAGCTTCACACTGACATCCCTAACAAATTAAAACTAGAGCGCCATCGGTCATATTTGAGACAAGTTTAACCTTGAAAATTCATCACCAAGCGTTGTTATTCATCAATCAAAAACTAGTAATAATTTAGGAGCGAAAATAGAAAAGCCGTCAAATTTACGAGCAGGATTATAATGTCTCTTGCATCAGTAGCAAATAAATATTACTAAACTTGATGCCGATAAAAAACGTAGACTGGACAAAGTACTACATATTTTCATCTTCTACAATGAACCTGCAGTCTAATTAGACAGCCAGAATGATTACACTAAACAGATAGACTGAAAGACAGACGCTTAAGAAGATAGCATACCCTAGGAACTTTTTTTATTATCCGTCCAGCACAATATAAGTCTAACGGCAAAGACCTTATTCGCTTTTCATAGAGGCGATTATATGTTGGCTCTTTGGCCTCTTGTTCTTGGACGTGTAATACTAGTGATCACGCAGCGAAACAACAAATTGGTGTGTTTTTAGCTAATACTGAAATATTTTGTAGGGAAAAAATATTGGATTTAGGTTCTTGAAACGAACGTTTGAAAACCAAAAAAAAGAGGGTGGAAAACATATTTTTTTGACAAAAGTATAAATCTTAAAAAATTGTTTATATGTGGAATCCCTAGATAAAAGATCGATAAATCAAATATATTTTCTTCAATATGAGGAGAGACCTAGTTTCTTCCAATGACCCCTTGAAAACCTGGTATTGTTGATGTTCTAGCGTCAGGTGTCCCGTTAAAAAATCTAGGCCAGAACCAAAGCAGCTTCAATTCGATTACGATTTTATATACGCTTCGAAGAATAATAAAAGAAAGCGTGGCGAGAAAATAAATTGGGAAAGTGAAAATAACAAAGGAAATTAATGTTATATGTAGTCCTTGGAAAAAGTATAAAAGCTTGTTTGTGACGGTTATTCAAGGTGAAATCAAACATTACAAGACCTTTCTGAAATATAGTTTAGACATGCTATGTATCTTCTTTTAATCGATAACAAACAAAGGGAGGGCTATTCAAGTAGTCGTACAAGTCTCCCCCTACGTACTCATAGGACGGGCTATTCAAGTATTCATACAAGTCTCCTACTACTCGTATGTTGATATTCATTATCGGTTACACTTAGAGGAAATGCGACGTATCGTGATAAAAAATTCCACTAAAACGCTTGATTTTTTACTAAGGTAAATGTATGATTAACTCGCTCGTTATCGATAAGTGTTGCCATTTTAGAAAAAAAATCTTACTTACCAGTATAATTATTGTTCATTTAAATGCCTAGAAATAGCAATGAACTATTTTTAAATAGCAATATTTCACAAACAACGCTTATTATAGGTATAAGCTTATGCTAGAAGCGGCCGTTTTTTGCAAAATTTTAAATCTATATGTCCATCCATCCATCAGCCTGTCTTTGTCCACTGCTGGACATAGACCTGCCAAGATTTCACCACTGTTGGCGGTCCTCTTGGAAGAAATGGCCATACTTACACACGCTGGGCAGGCGGCAGTGGCGTGCACAGGACTTTTTACCGGAAAAGCAATCAGAAGGTCAAGTACGACAATAAAAAAAATATGAAAAATTTTTAATAACACTTAGAAAAAAATAAGTTTGTATGGCGCCAGGGTAGGCACTGCCTTTCCTAGAGTGACCATTTTCATACAAACTTTTTTTTTAAATTGTTATTTAAATTTTTTCATATTTTTTTTATTATCGTACTTGACCTTCTGATTGCTTTTCCAGAAAAAAGTTCTGTGCACGCCACTGGCAGGCGGGTTGGTGAGCGCAGTGCCGAAACCATAACACCAGTGACGCCACTGCCCGTTATAAAAAGGCCGTCAATGAGGGATGGATATACCGCCATCAATTGATCCCAGGCATGGTGGGCCATCTGGTTGTGCGTGAGAGCTGTCCTCTTATTCTCCCCCGAATAACTTCGGAGGGGTTTGCGAGTAAGATGGTGGTACCTCCACAGTCGAGCTCGGCATCAGCTCTACCCCACCTGACAGCTCTATAATCTAAACGTATCGAAAATTAACTTAAAGCAAATAAAAACAGTTAATTGCTATATCTACACTGGTGGACATAAAAATCGACTCAAGCATTGTTGTTCTACATTTAAGGAAATAACCCAATCATACAAACATAAAAATATGAAATATATAACATATCATTTTAAAGGTATAGGCCTCCACCTTTGATTAAATGCATTTTTGTCTTAAAGTATTTGCGATACAGGCTGTAATTTTTTTTTTAAGTGATGAATTAATAAATATTGAAATAATCAAATAGCGAAAAATTAAAAAAAAAACCTTCTTTTACAAAATCATTCATTTATTCATTAATTAAGTTTAACATTAGTACTTCGTGTTCCCCCCTCTAGCCCTTATAACTGCTTGCAGCCGGTTCTTCATTGACCTAATAAGTTTTTAATTAATTAAATGAATTTCACGTCCTGTATAGCGAATACTTTTAAACCAAAATGCATTTATTCAAAGGTGGAGGTCTATACCTTTAAAATGATATATATTTCATATGTTTATGTTTGTATGATTGGGTTATTCTCTTGAATGTAGGACAACAGTGTTTGAGTCGATTTTTATGTCCACCAGTATAGTTTAATTGAGCAAAGTTTCAAAAATTATTCTGGCAAGTAAGATTTTTTTTTTCTAAAGCAATGGCATCACTTTCGTTTTAGAGATTGATAACCATAAACTAAACAGTCCGGGAGTCCTTAGCTAAAAATAACGCGATGCGATAGCTCGAAGTTGGCTCGCATATAAAAGAACACGGAAAATTAAGTTATCATTTGTGAAAGCATCCAAGTTCTGTCTATTTAATAAAAAATGATAAGTATAATACATTTTTTATCGTTTTAGTGACGATATTTTCGAAGTTTTTCGTTGAGAAAAGTAGTTTCAATTTATTTGATTTTCATCCCTCTCTTAAACACTGGTCTTTCTACTCGGTTTCAACACCTGCACCGAACGTGATAATATATTGTTGTATTATTTGTATAATGTATCCTCTATGATGTAGGTATATTGAAATCTCTATGTACCCGTGTGTCATTGAATAAAGACCAGTGTTAGACTGACAATTCTGGTGGTTGGTTAATTAAAGTTGGTTTAGTTTAGTCTTTTTTTTTTTCTTTTTTTACTTTGTATGACGAAAGATTTTGAGTTTTCTAAGAAGGAATCCACATTATCACGTTCGCGCCATCAAGTCTATCAACGCCTAACTTGCCGGCAGCGGCAGTAAAATACTATTAACCAAAAACGTAGTTCAGTCATCTACAATAGCAACTAAAAGAATATATCATTGACAAATTTAAATTTAACATTAACTTACATTAATCTTTAACTCAACATTTTTTGCAAGCAAGTTATTGTAATAATATTAGGAAGAGCGGTCTCGTCCTTATACAGGTGTATATAAACTTAATTAATTAACAAGGTAATAAAGCCGATTCTGAAGGCTTTAATTTGGTTTTAGTGCTGTCAAAACTAAATTCTCTTGATTGCAAAATACTCCTTAAATGTTAAGAACAGAAGCTAAATTACTTTGGAAAATTTTAAGCTTTGACTGAAATAAAATTAAAATTAAAGCCTTCAGAATCAGCTTTACTGTATACCTAAAACTTGTTTTTATAAATAAACTATTTTGCATTTTTTTTTTGTATTTTGTATTGACCTACACCTAAAGTTAGAACTTAGTTTGCTAGAAGATACTTCAGTTTCATGGCCCCGCGTCTCAATAACATAATCAATACAACTGATGAAAAAATCTAATCTCTAAACAAGCCCCAGGTTATGGCCATATTTTTAGATTGGCTCAACACAATGGATTATGCAACCACTGAGAATCTCCTAATGACCCCGAAGTAGTATTGATTGTCTATAATAAACATATTAATATATGTTATTATAATACAAGTTATTGTATGTAAGCATAGACTAAGTATTACTACATATAGACTAGCAGTTCCCATACATCAGTTTGTACCCACAAAAAAGGTGTAAAATTCTAACGAAATCTAGATGGCGTTGCTAAATCCTCTAACGAGCACGATGCTAAAAAAGACCGATTGGTGACGCTAGTGGCACAGCGTTGTCACGTAACATAAAATAAATCCCACTTCGATAATAGATGGCGCTGAGATATTGACTGTAGTGTTGCCAAGTTAGCCCCATCTAGTGTTTCTAAGCAAAGCTATTACAGCCACATGTTTACTTGGTAACCATCACAGTTTACTTGCAGCCAATTAAACAAATTATGCTTATTTGCAACACTTGGCGACACCTAGTGTCGTAAGGGCGCATAAAAAATATGATACGCCTTAATGTATGGGAGTTGTCGGTCTATACGAAGTAATACTAAGTCTATGATGTAACTAATACCACAACATCTAATTTAATTTAAAATCTCACTCATACGCACACCCTTCCCTTACTCTCTCACCCCCAAGTAGTATACAAATACTGATCCCAATACCACGGTCGTAGGGCTAGGGCACACATTTATTCACTTAAGGGGCTTGGTATCGCCAAATGGGTACTTTCTTTTTTTTCTTTTCTACTCCTCGTTTATGGCCGAACCAAAAATATTGAAGAAAAAAATGTATATGAATTATCAACTTTAACACAACGTACGCAACATTTTTGTTTTTCATACCACCAAAACTTCTATAAATGAAAAAAAAATTCAACAGAATGTTTTTTGGCTTGAATTCCCTACTGCTCCTATGCGGCTTGGTCGATTTAATTAATTTATTCTTAATTGCACAAGATAAAATTTTCGTACATAGGCGAGCTTAATACTATTCAGTATTCTCTACCAGCTTACCTTTGGTAATGGGGAAGTTGTTGAAGGTAGTGCCATGGTGTCAAAATTTTATAGGGTACCGATTTAAATATATTACTCAAATACTTAGTAAATTATAATATACTATGTATGATAATAAACATAAACAGTAATTAATAGGAGATAACAACATTAAATGATAAACTACATATACCACTCGAAAATTTTACATACATACATAAATAAATAAATAAATATAATGTACATATACGTATACTGAAGAGATATTTAAGTTTATCAAGTTTATTATAGATAAACTTGATAGCTATAAACATAACATCGAACAATCACGTCCACGTGAAAAGTATTATTTTCTCCAGCCACTATGTATTACGCGCTGATATGAACGTTATTTCAATGTCGTTTCCGTCGATATTCGTACCGACAAACATCGAGCTGCTAATTTGGCGACACTAATCGCCTTAAACTTACACATACATAGCACACACTGTTACAAATATAGTTTAGTTAACAATGTCAATATGTTACAAGCTCGCTCCGAATCGTTCTTCATACATATCTAAGTACAATAACTCGCGAAAGAGAAATAAAATTAACAAATAAGTTCATTTAGATGGTCTATATGAAGTGGTGTATGTCCTTGGTTTTTTTGACAAACATCATTAAGACCAGAAAATATTAGGTGTTTTTACAAAACGGTGTTTAACTTTAGACAGTGTTTAAATCTGTTGCTGTCACTCTTTTACAATATGAAAGAAAAGGCGACAACAACAGATTTAAACACTGTCTAAAGTTAAACACCGTTTTGTAACACAGAATATGTTTTCGCCCTAAAATCGAGTACTTTTACAAGGCTTCGTTAAGTGACTTATGAACATTTAACAAGCAAAGTAAGCACATACACCATTTTGAAATAACATCAATATTCTAATTTATCAAAACAGAACAAAAAATAACAGATAGTTGAGGCACAATTAAGGTATTCGGAGATAATAATTATTTTCGACGCAAAGGGCGAGGTTCACTTAGTACAGTTCGAACGGCGCGAGGTGAGGCCCGAGGCGCTTGTTTAGATTAGCCAGCCAAATATGCTCTTTATTGCCGCGATACGTCTCGCTTTGCATCGTAGTTGTCGCCGCCGCGGAATGTTTCCTTTGAATTGAAACTGTTACACATACACTGGGGAAGACACTGACTTCTGACATACAGATAATACCTAGTTCAGAAGTCAGTGCATCAACTACAACTGTATAAATTTTTTTTATATCAATAAAGAATTATCTTATCTTATCTCTGGTTAAGGGTCCGTTTCGCCAAACATGCTCTCGCGTTTGGACAATTTAGCATATTAAAACAAAATATTTTTAACAAATAAAATTTATGTAGGTAGTTAAGGAGTTGAACTACATTATAATTTTACAGATTTCACACAAGTATCAACAAGCATCGGGAAAAAAAATCGGAAAGATCACTAAAATCACGAAAAATGTAATTTGGCGTTGCAAACTGAAAAAAAACTTTTTTTTGTTCCAAATTGAAATATATATTTTTTTACGTATAGAGTTCAAAGTACCTTATTCATATAAAATATTAATATTTTTTTCCTTTCGTTATTTAAAAAGAAAAACACAAACTTCCAAATTCTTTTTGCGTAATTTTTCTGTACAGGAAAAATGTAGAATGTTTGAGTATTTCTTTTAAAATAACGAAAGGAAATAAAAAATAATAAAAATCTGTAAAGGCTACTTTCATTTGTTTGCTCTATAAAAAAAAATTTTAGTTTGTAGTTAGATCAGTAGACTGATCATACTAGTTCCAAAGCCAAATTACATTTTCTGTGATTTTACTGATCTTTCCGATTTTGTTTCTCAATGATTGTGATGCTTGTGTCAAATCTGAAAAATTATAATGTAGTTCAACCCCTTAAGGCCCTTAATACCGCCAAATGGGTACTTTCTAAAGCCTACTCCTCTTTTATGGCCAAACCAAAAATATTGAAAAAATGTATTATGGATTATCAACTCTAGGACAACATATGCAACATTTTTCTTTTTCGTACCACCAAAACTTCTATATGAAAAATTGTTTCAACTGAATGGTGTTTTCAGGTGTTTTGGCTTGAATTTCCTACTGCTCCTAAGCGACTTAGGTGATTTAATTCATTTATGCTTTTATAAATAGATAAACTTGATAGCTATAAATATAACATAGAATTATTCAATCGAACAATGACGCCCATGTGAAAAGTATTATTTTCTCCTATTTTGCCCTTTCAAGGACGCAGCGAGCGTCGTAACAGCGACCACGCATTGTGCACTGATTTGAACGCTATTTCAATGTCGTTTCCGTCGATATTCATACAGACAAACATCGAGCTGCTAATTTGGCGAAGGTAATCGCCTTAACTACCTACACAAATTTTATTTGTTAAAAATATTTTGTTTTAATATGCTAAATTGTCCAAACGCGAGAGCATGTTCGGCGAAACGGACCCTTAAACGTTGCGTTCAACTAATGGGCTTAGCATCTTTTAGCCGTTTAATTGGATGCCGCCATTTAATTAACAACCTGGCCGTCCAATTAAGAAGCTGATTCAACCAGATAGTAGCGACATCTATAAGTAGTTAATCAGGAACCATAGACGAATACAGCCTACAGACTCCTCATAACAGGCGACCGCTTTCTGTCAACACATCTGACTGAACCAGCAGATACAATTCGCCACTCCAAAATTATATGTTTCGGTAGGCCAAACCAAAATGGCTTCTATATTCATTACGTTAGAGTCTTTGTCTTCGGGAAAGATAAGTTTGTGGCGCTATACGTAAGATTTAAAGAGCCAATAGGATTGCAGTATCCCGTTTCGATTGTTGACAGAATTAGTTGTACGCAAGACAACAACAATAGACGTATTTCTGGGCTGTATTGTCTATGTTAGGAACCTCAGGATCAAAACGAAGGTGCTGTCAATCCTCTCATGTATCGGTATCAGTTCGCTTTGTACCCACAACAAGATTATTGTACTACCGACAGAATGTTGCGTAGATATAGCAAGGCCACGACTTGTTGACATGCCTCTTTCATTGGTTGGTTCTGCTTCTTATTAATACTCATAGGAATTCAAGATTGGAAATACTTTTCGTCTCGATAGAGTTAGGATTTTCATCTGTGACGTTGTGCGTTTTATTTAGGTTAAAGTATGCTTTATTTGCTAAGGATTTTTATGCTGTTTGGTTTTGTTAATACATAATTATGCATTTTTATTGGTATAAGTTCTTTCGTATATAAGGTCTTTCAATTAAAATTGAAAGTAATTTAAGAGGTGATTCAGTATCGTTAATACATCACATTCCACTGCAAAGCACTTTTTTGCGCGAACTTTTTTTCACTTCTCAGTACAAAGTGGTCCGATCAGCTGACTCAGTTTGTATGGACAAGTGAAGAAAAAGTTCGCGCAAAAAAAGTACTTTGCAGTTGAATGTGATGTATTAACGATACTGAATCACCTCCTAAATTACTTTCCATTTAAATTAAAATACCTTATACCTTGTATATGTATATAGAAGGTAAAAAAATTGACTAAAAATCCATCCAGTCATATGGCTATTTACTTAAGGTTTGTGACGTCCTGATGGCTTTTTGGATGGGAAAAACAGCTTGACTTTGAACAATATTTTCATACTGTTCTTTTAACGCAAGAATAATTTTCAGAAATCCATTTTTTCCTTTATTCTTTAAATAACACTATATATTTTTTTCATAACTTTTAAACATCTCATTTAAGAGAAAAGAAATATCGTTATAGTAATTTTTACGATGGAAGAGCCGCCTTAATATGAGCATAGTCTCTACATAGTCGAAGTCTGAAATCAATTGTTTCAGTAAAGCGACTACTGCAATTATAGCAAAGTGACCATGAACTGCTATCTACTCGTATAAAAAAGTAATAAATGATCAATCAAGTCGTTACTTTGGTTCACTTTACTGAAGACTATATAAGTGCAAACAGAATGCAGCTACAATGTAAACAACCACTACACTTTTCTTAATTGTTATATTTAATTTTTGGAGTAATAAAAAAGTGATATTGTGAAACAGTACAAGTGTTTTTATCAAGATCAGAATGCAGTTAGTGCAATAAATAGTTTCAACAAAGCAGTAAGGTAAGTAAATTATTTTGAAGACAATTTCCAAGTAAAAACACCAGGTGTTTGTTTAATAAATCATATATGTAATAAAGATTTAAAGTAAGTACAGCTAGATAATACGTTTTCATATAGATAAGGTGACTTTAAATGATACACATACGTTGAATGATCAACTACATAGCAAAGGGTCATTGTTTATTTTTGTAAATTTTTCAAAGTTGAAGTTTGGCTTCCTATACTTACTGTATTCTGATAAAATCAAACTTAAGCTTGTATCTTAGTGGATTTGACAAAGTTAGATTCTAATTTATACAGGTTGCTCTGAAATTCGACCTATTCCTTGAAAGCGGTTACACTGGAGATCATTTCTAACAAATAATGCCTATCAACTAGGGGTCGAAAATGATAATTTTTTTTCGAAAAAAAACACGTCGATGTTTCAAAAATTACAAAATAAAAATGGTTTTCTTTCCACTTAAGACCTTTTACTAAATGATCACTCATTTATCATTAAACAGAAAAATAAAATAATTTGTTTTTCGTTACCGGTCTGAAAGTTTGAAAAATATGTTAAAAACCTTCGTAACTCTTTTTTTTTTTATGCGTTTATTGAGTAAATACAAGAAAAATATACAATATTATACAACTTATACAGCTAACGGAAACCATAAAGAGGTTTATGTGTCGCTGCAAGCGCTCACAACTAAAATTTTACTTATTTAATTTTATAAATTTTTTTATCGAGATAGTGACACTTTAAAATAGTTTTTATTTTGTGAGGATTACGATTCAGTTGACTTATAATTTCACTTGGTAGTTCGTTTAATATCTTTGGTAGCATGTACTCCCAAGTGCGAGTACCATAGTTATTGTTGTAGGAGGGTAGTTTGTATGTCGGTAAGTATGTCAGTTTACGAAGTTGATTTGGTCTTGTTTTTTTTTTGTATTTGGTCAACTTTGTCGTACTCCTCACAAATAGGACCATTTACTTTCGGCCCCTAGTTGATAGGGTTAATCTGTTGGAAATGATCTCTAGTATAACTCCTTTTAAGGAATAGGTCGAATTTCCAAGCATCCTGTATATTATGATTAGAAATTCAGATTAAATTACCTACAAGCCTACAGAGCCCGGAAAATCTTCCAAAAGCATCGAGAAAGGAACAACATCCCATTCGGATATGTAATCTACATCAGCTGATAACACCACCCACACTAGACTGATAACGCGTATCATATACAAGCCTCATTATCACTTGTCTTATCTCTAATACCTTCCCTATGTTGCAGAAACGAGAACGTCTGTTAGTTTGTCATTATCATTATATCAAGACACCTTCAGACATTCGACCAGTGTGTCATGTCGTCCCTTTCACATCATGATTGATTGAAAGGGATGACGTAATAGTTTATATTATTTGACGTAGGACTGCCCTACCACACGCCCTGCCTGAAGCACTTAAAAATCAGAAAATTTAATCATATCTTAACAACAAAACCCTAAAAAATTGAGCCGAATGTTTTTATTGTTTCAGATAAAATCAAAAAATTAACACGAATGACGCATTGAAACAGCCGTCTATATTAATTTTGATGTTGAAAAGCCTTCACAATATTGAAGGAATGTTTACCATAGGGGCTGACTGAAAGATACTCAATCTTACTAAAACTTATTTTCCAAGATTTTTAGGTACATTAGCACAAAAGGTATTTTTAAGAGATATAGAGTTGCCAGATACAATACATAAATTCTACATTTAATGTTGGTGTTGCCAACAAATATCACAGATTATTAAAATAGTTACATCTGGAATTACACAGTATTGCCAAGATTTTGTTTTTCCTGACACACATTTTCAATTTTGTGCCCGTGACAAAATCGGTGCGGTTGTATCGCAAGTTTCATGGAGCGTGCACGTTATAGCGAAATGAAATAGCATTACATTTGGTCACACCCAAAACTGCTACGCTCATAACGACCGCCCGCCCAAGGAGGAACGATTCGTATCCGCTACGAGACGCACAACTTGAGATGGTTCTTCTTATTTTGAATTAAATATATTAACGGGACACCTGACGCTAGAACATCAACAACACCAGGTTTCCAAGGGTTCATTTTAATAAACTAGGTCTCTCCTCCTATTGAAGAAAATATATTTGATTTATCGATATTTTATCTAGGGATTCCACCTATAAACAATGTTTTAAGATTTATACTTTTGTCAAAAAAAAAAAATTTTTCCAACCTCTTTTTTTTGTTTTCAAACGTTCGTTTCAAAGACGCGGTTAAGAGATCAACTTGTTTTTTTTTTATAAAATAGCGAATAGTAATATGAAGGGATGTTACATAAATCCAGTATTTGTTTCCCTACAAAATATTTCAGTATTAGCTAAAAACACACCAATTTGTTGTTTCGCTGCGTGATCACTAGTATTACGCGTCCAAGAACAAGAGGCCAAAGAGCCAACATATAATCGCCTCTATTAAAATCAAATAAGGTCTTTGCCATTAGACTTATTGTGCTGGACGGGTAGTAAAAAAAGTTTCTACGGTATGTCATCCTCTTAAAAAAATGTAATATGTCTCGAAACAAATAACACGTCATACTTCTTTAAAATTTTTACCGTCTTCATTGATGGAACTGAATCCAATGCAAAGCTGATGTTTGGCATTGTGGAGCCCCTTAAGGGCTTGTCAGACAGAAATATTGGCGTTGTCGAAACGAAACGATGATGGTGTGTTGTTTTGTTTTAGTGGGCGAATTACTCTGTAAGTGTATGATAGATATTTTGGCGTTTTCTGTGAGGCGTCTCTGATACACATCTATCAGTATTAAGAGGATAGTTTCCGCAAAACCATAATTTATTCTTCCTGGTTTGAAGAATCTAGCAATATTACATAAAAAAGAAAAATATGTATTTTTTTCGGGAATATAATACACACTCATATCGAAACAGAATCCTCAGAAGTCATTTCAATATTGAGAAATAAAGTGCCAAAGATGGCTCTAAAAAAAGTTGTCATGTCAAGGTTTAAATTTATTAAAGTAAAAACCAGTGGCGTGCACAGAACTTTTTTCCAGAAAAGCAATCAGAAGGTCAAGTATGACAATAAAAAAAATATGAAAAAATTTAAATAACACTTTGAAAAAAAAAAGTTTCTATGAAAATGTTCACTCTAGGGTAGGCAGTGCCTACCCTGGCGTCATACAAACTTTTTTTTTCAAAGTGTTATTTAAATTTTTTCATATTTTTTTTGTTGTCGTACTTGACCTTCTGATTGCTTTTCCGGAAAAAAGTTCTGTGCACGCCACTGTAAAAACCCGTTCATATTATTTATGGATTAAATTCTGTATAAACTTTATGAAACTCTTAACGGGACAGATATTTTATAGCAACTTTGCTTTTTTTTTTAAATAATAAAATGAGTGAAAAAAGTTGTCATTTTGACTTTTTTCCAGAATCCGTCCCTCTCTCACCGCGGGTCTTTCCGCACGGAGTAACAGGGTAGTATGCAAGCGGAACCTATCCTCTTAAATCGCAAAGGATGGTGGATACGGAAGCTGAATAGGAACAATGTAAGTGCAAACGATGCCACGTGCAGACAGCTACCTAGTATATTAGCATAATTATCTTATGACGGTTGGGTTAAGTGTTTAGATAATATAAACAGATATACTGTTCTATTGTGATATGACAACTAGTAATATTATCTACTTGTTTACATTTATTGCACACTTCAAGGTCACCTGACAGTATTTTCCCTGGCATGTCCGGAATTGTGACTACCTTCAACGATTTAGGTTAAGATTTATTATTAAAATGAAATCTGTCCTGCTCCAACGCTTCATTCTATCCCGCTCGGTGGAAGCTGGCCGCTCAGAAAACTCACGATTTCAAAGTGTATTTTTTAGTTGTTAATAAAATAAATAAATAAAATGTCTTTATTTCAGGCAATGTAAAACCCATAAATTTAAATTACAAACAAAATTAAAATTAAATTAAATTATCTTACATACTAATGAAAAAATATATACTAATAAATAATTCAACCATGTGAGAACCAGAATCTATTTAATGTTAATGTTTAATTAAACTGTTTATACAAATATTGTTTCCATACAAAACTAGATAATACTAAATCCTTTCATTTTATATTTTTTTCATAGCTTACTTATACGTATACAAGAAATGAAACTGTTTTTTAGCTAAAAATTATGTAAAGTTAAATAAATTGCATAAAATTCCTAAATATTTTAATGGCCCGGAAATTTATTTAAAATGAAGCACTTTCGGGTAAAAGACTTTCGCTTCAAGAACGCGGTTTTTATAAAATAGGCAGTAGAAATATGAAGGTATATCACCTAAATTCAATACTTTTTTCCCTACAAAATATTTCAGTATTAGCTAAAAACACACCAATTTGTTGTTTCGCTGTTTAAGGGCCTACCCTAGCAACTTTTTTTATTACCCGTCCAGCACAATAAGTCTGATGGCAAAGACTTTATTCGCTTTTCATAGAGTCGATTATATGTTGGCTCTTTGGCTTCTGTTTCTTGGACGCGTAATATAGGGACCACGCAGCGGGACAACAAATTGATGTGTTTTTAGCTAATACTGAAATATTTTGTAGGGAAAAAAATATTGAATTTAGGTAAAATCCCTTCATATTTCTATTGCCTATTTTATAAAAAAAAATTCAAGTTGATCTCTTAACCACGTTTTTGAAACGAACGTTTGAAAACCAAAATAGAGAGGGTGGGAAACATTTTTTTTTTTGACAAAAGTATAAATCTTAAAACATTGTTTATAGGTGGAATTCCTAGATAAAAGATCGATAAATCAAATATATTTTCTTCAATATGAGGAGAGACCTAGTTTCTTCCAATGAACCTTTGAAAACCTGGTGTTGTTGATGTTCTAGCGTCAGGTGTCCCGTTAAAACTCGCAGACGAGTGATAGCTGATAGATGAAATGAAGAATACTTGATAAATAGAGCGTACATTTAGGTATTGACCAAACATTACTCACGTCATCTATTACACTTCTGTGGATCGTAGGATCAAAGTGCTTGCGCTGGGCCTAGTTACTTATCTCTTTTGTTGACTGTACATGCTCGTAGCTTAGAAATAAAAATATAAAATTGTTACTTGTCGTTGTTGGTTCTTGATGGAACATTTGAAACATCTTGTCAATAAAACACATTCTTGGTAACTGTTCCACTTTTATATCTATATTACACTAGCGATCGGTTTCGTTATAATAACATCGTCAGGCTATTGGATACGAATCATGAGATGGAAAATGTATTGTCGAAATGTCGATATATGTCAAAATACATTTTCCATCTCATGATTCGTATCCAATAGCCTGACGATGTTATTATAACGAAACCGGTCGCTAGTGTAATATAGATATAAAAGTGGAACAGTTACCAAGAATGTGTTTTATTGACAAGAAAATAAAAATATATTTGGCACTTTTTAATTTTTATTTTGAATATAATTTCAATTTCAATGAGTCTGGTCCTGGCAAGTCTGGGATTTTATCAGATAAATTCAAATTTGTATAGCTAGTAACTCTGCGACTGCGTTCTTGCATAACAACTTTATATGTCGTTCTTAGTTGTTTGTTCATGCTTATATATTCATAAATGTAATTATATGTGCATATCATGTGTAACAATATTCACAGTACACAGTTATACATACGTGTTATATACACAGAACGACAATAACTAACATAGTAAACTATTCGAAACTATGACAGAAATAAATTTCTATGTTTGAACACCTGGCGATTTATCCATCGCAAGGAGATATAAATTAACATTATATCATTGCAGTATAGAAACGCAGAAAGAAAAGTAAATCTGGATGTAAGGAGCTCTGAACCGGAATGTTCTTAGCTTAAAATTAAATGTTGTATTATGGGAGTTATCAAATCCAAAAGAGTCGGAAACACCTCAGAAACCCCCTCAGGGATTAATGTCGTGACGATATGTACAATTGAAGTTTTACAAAGCCAAGGCTATATAATCCCCCAATGATCCCCCTCTATATTGACCCAAACAGTGCTGCAAACTTAGCGCGTTCGGCGCTAGATCTAACGGAATTTTCACTTTACTTTCAAATCGTTTTTGCACCTAGTGCAAAACACTTACCTATTTAAATTTTTTTGCTCCTATTTTTCATTGACCCTGTAAATCAAGCGCTTTTTTTAGAGGCAGTTGGCAACATTGAACCCGAACTGTAACTCTTCCTGGCTGCTAGTGTAATTCTCTACGCACAACCCAAAACTTAGTTTTCATTTTAACGAAAGCTAAAAACCTAAAAATGTAGCCTTCACGCGGTATGACCATTCCGTGCTAATATTTGCTGATGAAGTGTTAATGGTTTCAGTCACGACTAACTACTTAGGTCGTGTAGAAGACCTGAGAGTGACCTTAAAGATGAATTGCCGAAAAATGCAGTGTCTAAGGTGGTAACAGAGGATCTCGGTGCAAAATGCACGTCATAGGTATATTGTTTTCCTTGCTTTTGAATAAAACGCTTTAATTTTTTTATGTACCTAATGACATGAAATGACATAATTTTCTTATGAAAATAAAATGCATTTATACCTTTTATTGAAAAGTAGGGAAAACAATATTATGATGTGCTTTTGCACTGAGATCCCCTGTTACCAACACATCCTAATATATTTGGTTTTAAAGTTCCTATTTACAGACCAACAGGTGGTAGAGCTGATGCCGGGCTCGACTGTGGAGATACCACCATCTTACTTGGAGACCCCCTCGAAGTAATTCGGGGGAGAGTAAGAGGAAAGCTCACAGGCAAAAACCAGGAGGCTCACCATGCCTGGGACCAATGGATGGCGGTATAACCATCCCTTATAGCCGGGCCTTATATGGAACAGACTGGTGACGGGCAGCGGCGTCACTGGTGCGAGGATTCCGGCACCGCACTCACCAACCCACCTGCCCAGCGTGTGTGAGTATGGGCAATTCTTCCAGAATGGGGACCGCCGGGAGTGGCAAAGTCCTGGAAAGGCTTATGTCCAGCAGTGGACTAACTAGGCTCATGGATGGATGGATTTACAGACTTAGTTTTCATTACTCTATTCAAAAAATAATCTCGTATTTCTTGTGAGGTGTGATAAGCTCTTTATTATGAAACAGACAAATATTAAATTCTGTCAAATATTAATACGACCAACATCTGTATCTGCATCCTAGCAAAATTTATCCTAGCAAATAACATTAAAATATAACAATGTTTTTTTTTATTGCACACGGCGTCTGAAATTCTAACTAACCATTTCAAAATCTAACTTGACACGGACACAAAGTGGCGCTTAAAATAGCAGCCGTCGCCACGACACAAAAACAAACAAAAAAAGTGATCGCGTCTAGACTACAGATTAAATTATTTTTGTAAATAAGTACCCACGGTCATGTCATTAGTCAAGGGGAAACAGTAGCGCGCCGCAAGGACTTAAGGCACTACGGAAAAAAAATCGACACTTTTAGAACTTCTATATCTACTTCGGTAAACAATGTATAAATTTTATAAAATAGTATATTATTTTTGAATTGTTTTTCTAGGGATCTGTTAAAACAGAAACGCGATTGGAGAAATTCGGCTCGATAGAAGTATTTATTGAAATGAGGTCCTTTTCGACACCAATTCTCCTGGTTTGACAGTTTAGAATGACATATAGACTGCAACTATATTTTATTAGATGGCTTTTAACGGTATCTAGGACCTGCCCCCCTATTGTGTATCTTTAGTTGCCAACTGCACGAGGTGCCTATCATCAAAAACATAGCTAAAAACTGAAATTTCAAAATTGCCTTTAGTGTGTATTGAACTATTAACAATCTGTGTCGTCACTTCAAGTTCGAAAATATCCTTAGGACATCGGAATTCGATAGTATATCTATGTTTTTGATGATAGACACCCAGTCCAGAAGGCAACTAGAGATACACAATAGGCCCGCTGGTTAAACGAAATTTTGATAACAACTTCAGTACATTTTATATTAAGGCGATTACCTTCGCCAAATTAGCAGCTCGATATTTGTCACTACGAATATCAACGGAAAAGACATTGAAATAACGTTCATATCAGCGCGCAATGCAAAGTGGCTGTTACGACGCTCGCTGCGTCCTTGAGAGGGCGAAATAGGAGAAAATTATACTTTTCACTTGGACGTGATTACTCGATTGAATAATCTTATGTTATGTTTATGGCAATCAAGTTTATCTATTTATCAAAGCATAGATGAATTCAATCGACCAAGCCACTCAGGAGCAGTAGGGAATTTGAGATCAAAAAACACCATTCAGTAAAAAAAAAATTCATGTAGAAGTTTTGGTGGTATGAAAAAGAAAACTGTTGCATATGTTGTCTAAGAGTTGATTATTCATAATAGATTTTTTCATTATTTTTGGTTTGGCCATAAACGAGGAGTAGGCTTTAGAAAGTACCCATTTGGCAATGGTAAGAGCCTTAATAAAAAACCGACTTTTTGCTACTTTTCCACGAATCTGTCCCTCTCGCACTGAGGATTTTTTCGCATATGGAGTAACAGGGACGCTAAAACTTTTACATATCGCCTTAAGGCGATACCAAAAAAAAAATGGGGATTTTTCGAATCTATTTCCTCCACTATAACATCATCTACGTATTTCATTTTTAGGTAAATGTTTATTGAGTATATGATTAAGATTCTCACTAAAGGAAAACGCGATTGGATGAAATTTTCTCGATAGAATTTAATTCCGAAAAGACCTCTAAATTGTTTTATTTTTTTCCTGTAATTCTGAAATCTTAATTTTATTGTGAAATTGCATTCAAAATGTGGATATTATGTATTTGTAAAGTCTCCTTGAAAATCTACATTTTATATTAATAAAAAACCAACTTTTTGCTACTTTTCCACGAATCCGTCCCACTCGCACTGAGGGTTTTTTCACATATGGATTAACAGGGACGCTAAAACTTTTACGTATTGCCTTAATTTCGTAATTTTATGCGGAAACTAAAGCATATCACTACGAAAGTTAAGAATTCTAACGAAATAAATTTTAGGAACAGGGAATACATAGCTCTAAGAATCTACATGTTGAAAGGTCTAAAAATTCATCAGTACCTAAACATTTATGTATTTTTTTTAAAACACATTATTATCCGTTACTTTAACTATAATTAAATACACATAAAATATAGAAATTTGTAGTAACGCTTCTAGGATTTTAATAAAAACACCAAAACTACTTTCAAAATCATGGCCTCATAGCACCCACGCTTCAATAGATTGACCGGGAAACACTAATAGATATGATGTGACTTGTAACTTGGTTAATCAGTTTAATTAAAATAATATAGATAGTAGACTACGCTTGTGATAAGATGTCTAACAAAATCGCATTTTACCTTTAATTTTACTCGATAGGAAAAAAAAGTTATCTTATGTTTTTCAGGTTTTACCAAAAACAAAAAATGGGGTTTTTTCGAATTCATTTACTCTACTATAACGTCATCTACGTATTTAATTTTTGGGTAAATGTTGATTGAGTATTTGATTAAGATTCTCACTGAAGGAAAACGCGATTGGATGAAATTTTCTCGATAGAATTTAATTCCGAAAAGACCTCTAAATTGTTTTATTTTTTCCTGTAATTCTGAAATCCTAACTAATTTCATTGTGAAATTGCATTCAAAATGTGGATATTATGTTTTTGTAAAGTCTTCTTGAAAATCTTTTTGACAAAATAGCTTATACATTTTATATTAATAAAAAACCGACTTTTTGCTACTTATCCACGAATCCGTCCCACTCGCACTGAGGGTTTTTTCGCATATGGAGTAACAGGGACGCTCAAACTTTTACGTATCGCCTTAAGGGCCTTCCTCACCTTGAAAATTGTATGAAAAATAAGTGAACCACGTAAGTGTACACGTGGGCACATCGTAGAATTGGGCAAACTGTAAAGAATAAAATCGAAATTTTTCTCTATAAATCAAAAATAGGTGCGACAACGAGCGGAGTGAGGAGCGTGTTAGGTTTAAATGTAAATAAACTTGGGGAGCCGAGCGAAGCGGAGCGAAGTGAAGCGATCTTCCAGTTTTATCAGAAATATGATCATGATCATGATATGCCCAAATCTTCGATGTGCCGAAGACATAATTATGCAACCTTAAAGATACCCAGTGGCGTATTTACCCTAGGGCCAAAGGGCCTTGGCCCGGGGCGGCAGGCTGCGAGGGGGGGCGCTTTTCATAATCAATCGTTACTTATCTGTTAATTTATATTGCTTTTTGACTTTATGCTTCTATCACAGATAATATAAAAATGTTCATCGAAAAAAAAAGTAAATATTGAATAAATGGTGTTTTATATATGTGTATATGGCCTTTTGATTTTTTCATTATCACCATCCTCAGCCCAAATCAACACACAGGGTTTAATTTAATTTAACTATTGAAATATGTTTGCTTTTTTTCTCGTTCATTTATGGGGCAGCAAACCTTACAGGCCCAGGGCGCCAAATCATAAAATACGCCACTAAAGATACCCATTCATTTACACCCAGGAATGCCGTATGATTTTTCCCGGCTAAAACACAGGTCAGCCTGTCAACCTTGGGCTATGGTAAGGCCACATCTATTGATAGATTGAATATAATTGGTAATGGAATGGAATCAAACCGGACGAACTCTTGAATGGCGTCTGTGCACCCGAGATTGAGTCGGGCTAGTTCTTATTAGGGCGGATCGAAAATCTCTCATCGAATTTGAAATAGGATGGGTGGAATTCAAATAAAAAATCCAATTTTTCGTCTTCCGCCTCAATATTTGATTCGAAGTTTCAAAAAACATGTGGAAAAAAAATTCACTTGTAATATTGAAAAAAAAGTAGGTAAACTGATGTAAGTATATCATTAAAAATTTCATAAAATATTCGTCACTTAAGACTTCTAAAATTAAATTAAATCAGTGTAAATTCACAGAATTTCTCATTTGAGACATTTTCATAATTTTATTTCCTACGACCTCAAAACAACAGAATTTTCATGACTTATTTTTTGTGAAATAATTATCTGCATATCATTCGTATTTGTCATACTATGAGAAAAAGTTTCGATGAAAATCTAATTTCAATAATTAAACCTGTAACTAGCAAAAACTAGAAAAAGGTTCCAGAATTTATATACTACTTCGATCAATAATATTGTTGATTAAAGCTAATTTATCAAACCATATAACTCTAACCATATACTCTGATAAGCAACTACGAAAAATACCGATTTAAGCGAAATAGCCCCTTAACATAATTCATTTGTTGTTTCATTGCGCGTTAGGTCAATATAACACTGAAAAAAAAATATCGGTCAAGTGTAAGTAGGACTCATGCCCTGAGCTACACTAAATATAATAAAGGTAGACCTCGTTTGTTTGTTAAGGCGATATGCGAAAAAAATAGGAGTGTTTTTTTTCCGTGTATTTCATGAAATACACGAAAAATTTTAATAAATTTCTGGTATATTTTCCCCATTTTGACTATATAATCTAGGGTTTTGAAATTGGAAAACATGTTTGGATAAATTTTCCTCGATAGAAATAATTGTTGAAATGAGATCTTCAAACACACTTTTTCTCCTTGTTTGACGAATAGGAACCATATACAGAACTCAAACATATTTTATTAGGTATGTTTCAACAATATTTAGAGATTTGATATTTGAAATTTTGCTAGCTATTTTAGTTTTTTTAATAAAATTATAAAACCAACTTTTTTCCCTTTTGCCCTGAATCCGTCTCTCTCGCACTGCGCGATTTTTCGCTTGGAGTGACAGTGACAAAAATAAAATTCGCATAGCCTCTTAAACGCGCTCTACATTTTTGCCGAGACTCTCGCCATGCATGAATGGGACATAGCTATATGAGTAAAGGAGGTAGACCCTATTGCGTTTCGTCTTACTCGTATAGCCTTGTCTCCTTCAGGCGAGAATGTACAGCAACCTTTAGGGCTAACCTTTGAACCTTCGCTAATTTCGCGTTTCTATTGACCTGTTTTCTTTCGGCTCTACTTTAACTGTTTACATCCTTTTTTTTCATACCAACATGGTATACTACAATAAATCTTACTTATCATCGTGTAATCACGACTATGCTAATTAATTATCCATATTAGGATGTGTCGTGTCGTAGATTTTATCGCATGTTGTGCAGTTTATACAGTAAGATGAAAATAAAATGTGCGAAATTTGAACGTAGTATCTAATAAGAAATTTTATCCACAATAAATTTTATCTACACTCAGGTATATCGTAAAATTCTGATTATAAATTTAATAATAGTGCATTATAAATGACATATTGTATTTACTTTTAGTACGGGACTCACCGTGTTTAGTTTTTATATTTTCCCGAATTTTCGACACAGTTCGCAGTCGCGGGATGACTGTCATCCCGGGATGAATATAGGTATGTTTATAGTGACCGTGTGCATTTAAAATCTTATATTTTATTCACTTGTAAACGTCAAAAAAGCATTATCTTTAAATAATGCTTTAAAATATTGTTTCTGCTACACTAAGTAGTACGGTACTAAGACCATACAAAAAAAGCTTGTCGATTGGAAAATAACGACGGTTGAGTACCAAATACTGCTATCTTACATTTTATCAATTTGAGGTTTTAGTGGGAACCGATTTAGTGGGAACCGATTTAGTAGGAATCGTTTCATAAGTTGGCATATAAAATGCTTATTACCATTAAAATTGTAATATATTTTTGAATAATATTCATCCAATCCAAATAAAAACACAAAGTAATCGTTTTTTTCCTCTCCTGTAAAATTTACTTTTCGTAGATAGCAGTATTTTGTACTTAAGGCGTTATGTAAAAGTTTTAGCGTCCCTGTTACCCCATATGCGAAAAAACCCTTACTGCGAGAGGGACGGATTCGTGGAAAAGTAGCAAAAAGTTGTTTTTTTATTAATATAAAATGTACATACTAAAATTGTTATCAAAATTTCGTTTAACCGGGTTCTAGATACTGTTAAACTCATCTAATAAAATATAATTGCAGTCCATATGTCATTCCAAATTGTCAAACCAGGAGAATTGGAGTCGAAAAAGACCTCATTTCAAAAAATATTTGTATCGAGCCGAATTTCTCCATTCTCGTTTCTGTTTAACAGATCCCTAGATAAAGATTCCAAAAATAATATACAATTTTATCAAAATAATACATTATTTACTGAAGTAGAAAAGCAATTTCTAAAAGCGTCGATATTTTTTCCGTAGTGCCTTAACACTCGATATGTAGGTAACTAACAGTGGCATGCATAGAACTTTTTTCCGGAAAAGTAATCAGAAGGTCAAGTTTGACAATAAAAAAAATATGAAAAAATTTAAATAACACTTTGAAAAAAGAAAGAACATTTTCATACAAACTTTTTTTCTCAAAGTGTTATTTAAATTTTTTCATTTTTTTTTTTATTGTCAAACTTGACCTTCTGATTGCTTTTCCGGAAAAAAAAGTTCTATGCACGCCACTGGTAACTAACTACCTATTGCTAGTACTATTAGTTACTCTGTGGTATTGGATGAGTTTAAATAAAATAGTTCATACACTACAGCACATAACTAGGTATTAAAACATTCATGTGATACAAGGAAGGTCAACTCGGGTATTCTTAAGCCTACCATGGCTTCCAAGTGTGTAAAATTCAAATTTTCTAAATCATATTGTGTGTAGTTGTATGTGCCGTTTTTTATGAATAAAAATAAAAATGCATGTCGTTTCATATGCCAAGGCCGTTTTATAAAGGGTAGTACCTATTTAAACGAGCGAATATAAATTCAGATTTAAGGTGTGAAAAATACTGAATATAGCGTACTAAAATACTAAGTGGGCGAAAGATTGGGGGCGACAAAAAATGTTGGAAACGGTGACTTGAAAATACAAATTTGAGTTGAGTTGAATAATTCTCTAGCGAACAATTTTCTATTTTAGTGACAATTGAATTTTAAGTAATTCAACTAGGGATGTTGCCTCGCTTTGCTCCGTTTCGCTCGGCTCCGCTTCGCTCGGCTCCTTATTTTATCTTGCATGTTTTATTCGCCCGATTAATAATTTCCCTTTTATAAAGGTGCGTTACACTCGCGCGCTCGGGTCCTAATGCAAAAGACGATGCAGTTTGTTACTTAAAATCTTAGCTAAAAATACTGTTTTACAGTTTTCAGCCGACACGCAAAATTTAAAATAATGGTGTAATTGTTAAATGAAATATGGGGTTATTAAGAGTGAACGGTCGTCGTTCCAGTTGGACATTAGCCAGCTTCATGGGAACAAAAACTAAAACTTTGATGTAATCCAACACTTGGCAACGGGCCAAGAGCGAAACTTACAGAAAATCGATTCGTGTCGGTCTACCGTCGCGTCGTCACCGTGAGACGTGACGTTGTTACTTTAAAAACTAGACTTTTGTCTCCTCCACTGTTTTTCTTCGCCTAGTTTCACCAGAAAAGGTATTGATCATATTTCTTACTAGCTTTTGCTTGCGGCTTCGCCCGCGCTGATTTAGTTTGCATTTTTCCGGGATAAAAAGTAACATATCTTTACGCAGAAAGTAACGTCGATCCGTTGCTGCGTGAAAGAAGAACAAACTAACAAGTCAACAAACACTTTCGCAATTATTATTGCGGATGGATAGCATAAATAAGGCAACTGATCTGATTACTGATCAGCTCCCTTCGGTTATAGAGAAATGATACCCTAAAACTTCCTCAAGGATCTTAAGGCGCCTGTTCCAGCGTCATCCGAAAATTACTCTTACTAATAACGATATTTCTCTTAAATGAGATGTTTAAAAATTATGAAAAAAAATGAAATATAGTGTTATAAAAAGCATAATAAAAAAATATATTTCTGAAAATTATTATTGCGTTAAAAGAACAGTATGAAAATATTGTTCAAAGTCAAGACTAAAATTAAGCAAAATTTGTATGTTTCTTGCACTTAGGAAAAGCACAAGGAAAACATTACTTGGAAAAATCATCTATGGATTTTTTTTCCGTATTATTTTCGCCTATTTTGCGCTGTCCGGAGACCCTGCGACATCGTAATACAGTGCGCGCTGATATGAACGTTATTTCTCAAGGTCGTTGGCCACTACCTGCCCCTTAAGATTGGAAGCCGCAACCAATTCCTACATACGTATGTAGTCGAACCACTTATTACGCTGCACAAAAATAATACAGGTAAAGAAAATTGTTATTTTCCTGTAACTTGTTCGACCTTTATGATTACGATTTCAATTTATGAATCGTTATAAAAGCTATCGAGGTTTTAAGTAGATTTTTACGATATTGTGAGAAACCATTGTTTTTGTTGAACTAGTCATGAAAATTGCAGATAAAATCCTATTTGCAGTTTAATTAC
Organism: Ypsolopha sequella; assembly: GCA_934047225.1. Lineage (NCBI taxonomy): Eukaryota > Metazoa > Arthropoda > Insecta > Lepidoptera > Ypsolophidae > Ypsolopha > Ypsolopha sequella. Next base: position 7,809,123 of record OW203988.1, on the reverse strand, counting down.
GTCAGTTGGAGAGCCCCAGTTCGTAATGCGCACACAATGCTTATCTTGTGGTAAGGTAAGCGTGTATGATCTTGTCTGTCGAATGTTGTGTTGTAGCATTAAGGCGATTACCATCGTCAAATTAGCAGCTCGATATTTGAAACTACGAATATCAACGAAAACGATATTAAAATAACGTTCATATCAGCGCGCAATGCATAGTAGCTGTTACGACGCTCGCTGCGTCCTTGATAGGGCGAAATAGGAGAAAATTATACTTTTCACTTGGACGTGATTGTTCGATTGAATAATCTTATGTTATGTTTATAGCTATCAAGTTTATCTATTTATCAAGGCATAAATGAATTCAATCGGCCAAGCCACTCAGGAGCAGTAGGGAATTTGAGGTCAAAAAACACCATTCAGTAAAAAAAAAAAAACATGTAGAAGTTTTGGTGGTATGAAAAAGAAAAATGTTGCATATGTTGTCTAGGAGTTGATTATTACATTTTTTCATTATTTTAGGTTTGGCCATAAACGAGGAGTAGGCTTTAGAAAGTACCCATTTGGCAATAGTAAGGCCCTTAATGGGCATGCATCCGCCAACGACCTTGAATCGTCCTGTGAAGTAACGTTCATATCAGCACGCATTCATTGGACGATCGCTGCGTCTCCGGATAGCGCAAAATAGGAGAAAAACATACTTTTCGCTAGAACGCGATGAAGGGAAAAAAATATTTAAACAATAATTTTTTAATTTGTTGAAAGAATCATTTCAAAATCGCTTCAGACATTCGGAAGGAGTAAGAGAATTTTTGCAAAAATTATAAGAAACTTTCGATTTCTTTTTACCAAAAATAACAACAGAAAATAAAATGTTAAACTTAAAATTTATTTTTGATCTCTTCGAGCCTATTATATATTATTATTTTTAAAAAAATCGGACCACCCGTGTGGGAGAAGTAGGCCTTCAAAGACAGGTCCAAATAGCAGTTCGAATATTTTGAACAGCTATATCTACTAAACGCACCAATAAATCATGACAATTTTTACACCTTGCGTATAGTTTGCATAGCAGTGGCATGCATAGAACTTTTTCCGGAAAAGCAATCAGAATGGTCAAGTTTGACAATAAAAAAAATATGAAAAAATGTAATTAACACTTTGAAAAAAAAAGTTTGTATGACGCCAGGGTAGACACTGGTATCGATTCGGCGCAACACAACTTAACTTATTTGACAGAACTAACCTTATTTTGAGCGTCCTGTCTTTGTCTGTTCGATACAGAAAGAAAAAGACAGAACGGTTAAATTAAGTTTAGTCAAATAAGTTAAAACGTGTTTACCCGAATCGGTGTTACTGTCTAAAAGCAGATAAAAAAAGCTGTTTTCCTTAGTTTCGAGACCCATTTTTGTGATTTTTTTCTATCGAGGAAAGTTGTCGTAATTGCGTTTTTGGCCCATCAGTTATCAGAACACTAAAGCAGTGGCGTGCATTAAACTTTTTTCCGGAAAAGCAACCAGAAGGTCAAGTTTGACAATAAAATAAATATGAAAAAATTTAAATAACACTTTGAAAAAAAAAAGTTTGTATGAAAATATTCACTCTTGGGTAGGCAGTGCCTGCCCTGGCGTCATACAAATATTTCTTTTTCACAGTGTTATTTAATTTTTTTCATATATTTTTTATTGTCAAACTTTACCTTCTGATTGCTTTTCCGAAAAAAAAATCAATGCACGCCACTGCACTAAAGCACATCCTTGAAAACGACTAATTTTTTTGAATTTTTTAAGTACTAAATAAATACATATACAGTTCAATAAATTTTACATATACACTATAACTGCGCCTTAAAAAAAATGAATTTCAAAAAAGTGAGAAAACCATATCATTTTGGCTTGGACCGATTCTCCGTATTTATTACAAATAATCATACATACATAATATCATTAATCATAATAGTGAACTATTGTTATACATTGCTCACCAGTTTCCGGCTTCCACAACAGTCTACATTTATTCTACCGGATTAAGTAAAAAAAAAAGCCTTTTCGAGAGTCTATTTTGTGTCAAAAGACGAGATGACGGCATTTCTTTTGAAGCAGCGGTAGGTGTCAGTCGGAGGAATGACCCACTTTGCATCGTCTCGCTAAACATAGTACTCACCTCAACTGAGCGCAGTACAGGTGATGCGGGATGGCAGTCAGCACGCCGGCGCCGTCGCCGGTGTCGTTGTCGCATGCGCACGCGCCGCGGTGCTCCATGCGCTTTGCGAGGACTTCAGCATCGCGGACAATCTACAACATTTATCAAAACTTTGCATCACTCTGACAGCATACAGTTTCTGCTCAACTATATTTCAAGCCCTTAGCTCCATAGCAAAAGATGTTAGTATAGACGGGTACTATCTCTAGCTTTAGGCTTTTCAGACAATCGCCGGTGAAACGCGGGTGTACAGAGTATGGACTGTGACTTGCATTTAACAGGTCACACTCGGAATATATCTGACACCCCCTCGGGGATTCATGTCATGACGATTTGTTTTGTTTGTTATGTTGGTATGCAGGTGAACTTACTTTATGACTACGCTTGCCGTCGATGGCGACCACAAAACCGACACCGCAGGCCTCGTGCTCGTTCTGAGGGTCGTACAAGCCTTGCTTGGGCGGCCCTTCCCACTCCATACCTGCGGACATAGCCTGAGGTGAGTTTAAGAGTTTCCGAAAAACCATAATTTATTCTTCCTGGTTTGAAGAATCCAGCAAAAATTAAAAGAATTATTTCTTCCGGGAATATAATACACACTCATATCGAAACAGAATCCTCAGAAGTCATTCTAATATTGAGAAATAAAATATCAAAGATGGCTCTAAAAAAAGTTTTCATGTCGAGGTTTAAGTTTATTAGAGCAAAAACCCGTTCATATTATTTATGGATTAAATTCCGTATAAACTTTATTAAACTCTTAACAGGATAGATATTTCATAGAACCTTTGCTTTTTCTTAAATAATAAAATTTGTGAAAAAAGTTGTCATTTTGACTTTTTCCCAGAACCATCCCTCTCGCACTGCGGGTCTTTCCGCATAGAGTAACAGGGTAGTATGCAAGTGGAACCTATCCTCTTAAGGTCCAGTATCAAGCTAAACTTCCCTCCTGCACCAGCGCTTTTGTTTTTGTTTTTTCTGTCCTGCTCTAAAAAACTAACAGTTATTTTGAATTTGCAGCTACATTAGGACTTGTAATTAAAAATATTTCCTGTCAAACCATATAATGTCCTAAGTCTATGTGTAAAACAAATATTCCTTAAAAATTGACATTAATTTTTTGGAAATTTTTAAATAGGCTAAATTAATACCTAAAGATGTCTGCGATAACTGCATTTTGCTTTATACTGCGCCTTAACAGTACAGTACCCGGTAGTAAATAATGCACATCGGCTATTTTCGGCTTCGTAGAACGCCGTCTCTGTCACCGGACTGTTAGTGCTTCGCGCGACAGAGATGACGCTACGATACGATGTGCATTATTTACTGCCGGGGCCTGTATATCCGCAAATACAGAGGCACAGTTATAGAAACCATATAGAATTTGGCCCAAGTCACTATAAAAGCAATATCCAGGTAGGCAAACCACGGGGCCAAAGCCAGTAACATTTGTTACTTGTGGGTCTAGGCAAATAAAATATAAACACTATACATATAGAGTTCGGCTCAAAGGTACATAAATAATTATGGTAATTTAAATTCTATCAATGTTAAGAAGATTGTTATAGTTTTTTTTTGTTGAAAGATTGAAGATTGTTATAGTTGATGTGAAATATTTTTATTTAAGATCTTCCCTTGAAAATGGAGTAAAATCCGAAACCGGTTGGGAGTTAACCAAAAATAAAGTGAAACTAAAGTACAAGTGTTTTAATTCAAGATGTGTTTCAAGTTTCACCAAGTGCCGACAATCGCAAGTATAAATTTTGTTAGTTTTGTCATGTTCTATAGGCCGCCCCATATTTTTCCTAAATTACTCCAAGAATACTCAACATAAGAAAAAATACATATTATTCATTTTATAGTTAGCCCAAGCAGTTTTTTTATGTCATGGTCAACAGTTTAATGTTATCAATATCAATCTAATAAAAATTAACTAAGAAGTACCGCGATAGACCTCACCACTCTAGGACGATGCAAGGGTATTATTCCTTATTCCTTCTACTATCCCAATATTTTTTATTTTATTTAAGTATATTTTCTTATTAAATTTAAGTAAACCCAAGCTTTATTATTTCCCCGTGTATTTCCCCATATTATTATTTATTACATACAACTATTACCTATAGACGTAGATTATTTAATTATATTACATTAAAACTGACCTGGAATAAGTGTATCTGATACACCTACATTACATAAATGAATATAATTTCATTTCATGAGTAGATACATATTAAATACTGACTTTTTTGTCGTTATAAATGATTAGAATAAGATAAAACAACATATCGCTGGTTTCCAATGGAGAAATATTAACTTTTACATAGTTTTTTATTTATTTGTTAGTTTTGTCGCATGTTGTTGCTGCACCAATAAGACTTTTAAAATTCCCGGAATCCAACATTTTCAGCATTCAACATTATGAGAATCCAACATTATGTTCCGGAAGGAATAAAAATTTTGTTATATATATTTCGGGCCATTCGGGCCCAGGTTGCACATTTTGTTGTTTGATTCTTTGGACCGTCAGTGCATTTTGGCATAGTATCTTTAAGGACCCCGCGCGCATCAGTCACAATGAAGTAAAAGAAAAAGAAAAATATAATACATGTAAATTTTTTATGGGTAAGGGACTCACTCAGGGACATAATAATCGTCGGTGAAACACAGATATATAGAGTCTGGACTGTGACTTGCATTTCACATTTAACACTCGAAACACCTCTCACACCCTGTCAGGGATTCATGTTGTGATGATATACCTATTTATTTTATAAAAATTAAACTCCTATCAAGAACTTAAGCTATGATATCTCACATGTTTATTGTTTTACTTGCGGTGTTAGATCTATAGACCAAGTGTACACCACGTAAGCCAGAATATAATTTTCTTTATTATTCAGAATTTTGAAGGTTGTGAGTGATCAAAACTGAGATATGCGGTGTTAAAACTAAGTTATGATATCTCTCTCATGTTTATTGTTTCATTTTCAACTAGCTTTTGCCTGTTATGTTGTCTGTGCTGTTGAACAAACATTTGTACCAAACATCAATAAACTGAATATAATCTTCCAACCTTGCTTCGCAGTAAAATTTGACCTTTACAAAGCGTTGGTTACATAAATGAAGCATTGACTTTTGATTAAATAACTATGTAGTTAATAAATTAAACAAGTCAATAAGAAGTCACAAGATACAAGCCTGCTGAGTACTTGGAAAAACTTGTTTTATAATCTTTAAAATATAATATTTACCATAGTAGGCAAATATCACATGAGATTTATACAAAGTCGAGGTAAATAAGATATTACTGCTGGTTTAGAGGGGTGAAGGAAACGAATAGTTTATGTCTCCCTAAAATTAATGTAATTAACAGTCCAAGCAAGTTCCAGTGAATCAAACACTATTTGACAATTTATTACATATTTTAAGTTAGTCCACATCATGGTAGTCTTAGCTGACTGTAGTATGATTCTTTCGGACCCAAGACCACCCTAGCTTAGCTTCAAGCCAAACAAAGTTAGTCCAAATCATGGTAGTATTTTTAACTGACAGTAGTAGGATGCTTTCAGACCAAAAACCCCCGTAGATTAGCTTCAAGCCCCCCCACCCCCCCAAAATAATAATGTACATGTTCCGCCGCCAATGATGAGGTTGTGTTCCGATACCCCATTAAAAGATTAATAGAAGTCCGGTATTGTGTTCCCTCATCGACACTCTGACCCAATGGAGTAATGGAACGCTACCCAATTGGTTAAGATGTCTTACCATAATTTGGACTCACTTTGTTTTTACTACCTTTTGAGTCCTAGAGTGGATCTGAATGAAAAAAGAGTCGCAAATTTTAATCTTGGTCACTGCATCAGTATACTTTTGCGGGGTTCTAATTCTGGTTTGGTCGAGATTGCCCTTACAATCGAGGTATCTCATTTTGTCTGTCAAATCACATACATCAGGATATACATAAATCAGAAAATTTTACAGGCCGCAGCGACGAGTACGTTGTCGGCCTGCAATGCTGGCATTGTAAATTGCCCAATGGCAATCGGCGGCGCAAGGAATATTCGGTGATAAGCCTTGCAAGACGAAATCGCTTCTAGCTTCCATACCCATAACAGGTATCAAAAATTACTGAGGTTCTCATATATTCTAAAGAAATCGGATAAAGTTAAAACAGACAGAAGACAGCTCTGTAAACAACGACATCTGTAAATAGGTACTTTTGAAAAACTGGCTGCCTTGTTGGCGATGCAATACGACGGATTTTCTTCCTTACTAACCTTAGAATAAGTTCAATAGATGTAATAAACTTATTTAAGTGCGAACACAACCTAGGGTCCTCACTTTTACAAATATGTCTTTAGAAACAAAGAGATTTCGATAACGTTTCAAATGAAACACTTGTGAAATGAAATCGCCGGCAGCGTGCAGTGACCACTCTACAGTCGACTACAACGGCCGGAGAATCGCGAAAGACTGAATTATTTTATTTTTCCTTCATCTTCATTCATTCAATCCAGTCTATTTATCGGTGCGCACCGCCCACCTGACGAATAGAAAATTGGTCACGTTTAACCCCTCGCATCGCCTGCAGCGATGAAGAGTGCACGTTGCAAAGAGTTATAGTTATAAATTACCATTTCGCACGACTGTTACAAGCATCGCAAATAATTTTCGATGCTCTCTGCGTCGTATTCGTATACAAACCACAAACTTATCTGTCCCAGTGGCGAAGACTGTCACACAGTAAATATAGAAGCTATTTCATTTTGGCCAACCGGAACAAATAAGTTTATGGCTCTGTATGTTATTTGTCATTTTGACAGGTAAAAAACGGTTAATTATCACACATCCATCGCCGCAACCCGTTGCACAGTTCATCGCTGCGGGTGATGTGGCGATGCGTACTTTGCTTTGCACACCACCACTGAGCACCTTTACCACAGGAATTTTGAAATTGCTTCATATCGATTTATATTATTATAGAACCTAAATGTAACATGGGGAAAATGGGGAAAAATATTGCTTTTGTAAAAAAATTAGAAAACACCATAAGACAAAAAATCGTTATTATCATGGTTCCGATCACAAATAAATTAGTTTTTATTTTTTAAATAGAGATAAATTCGTTCTCATCAAACATATGTTTTTGAGTTGGCAACTCTCACCATTTCTCGTCAACACCTATTGAGACTGTCCAAAAATATATTTTTTTTTAATTTGCTATCAGAAAATCCCTCAGAGTAAGGAAATTAAAATACCACTTGTTGGGACGCACCGGTGAATAGCTACTTGCTTTTCCTTCACTCTGTAAAAGTCAGTGAATAAATTACGAAAATAATGATCACATTTCCATGCGGTCCGAAATAGAATTACATCGATAAAAGCTATGAATGAATTAAAGTGAGAGCGATGACTGGTCCGTAATTTGTGAGCTAGCAAACGATGTGAAACATAGCTTATGATTCGGACCGCATTAAAAAAGATACATCTTAACCATAACTTCTTACCACAGAACACAATACGATTATTTTATTTTATTTCGTCAAAGTGCCGTGATTCGTGATGGAACAAGAAGAGTTGGTAGCACTGTTCTTCAACGTAGACTCAGATACCGACGAAAAAAATATATACAAGGTGACTTTTTGATCATCGTCCAAATTCATACTGGAGGCTTGATAAGTGATCAGTATCTTGGATCAGTAAACATTTTTGTGAAATTCGTAAAATGAAATTTCGGCTTCCCATATAAATTCCGTTCCAGTCCCGAGTGAATCACTATGGGGAGTCGAAATTTCATTTTACGAATTTCACCAAAATTGTTATTGATCCATGATACTGATCACTTACCAAGCCACCAGTATGAATTTGGACGATGATCAAAAAGTCACCTTGTATATATAAATTCTTCCTTTTAGACGAAGAGTTCCACACGACTTTTCATTTGTTTCTTTCAAGGCCGAATAAAACATATACCATGATTTGTCTGATCTGAACTGCTGAAATAATGGAGCGAAAACCATTTTTGACATTCCATTCCGTTCAACGCTCACATCCCCTGCGTTCCGAAATAGAATTATATCGCTAAAATCGATTACGAAAGTATGAAGTGAATGGCTTATGATCCATTGTAATTCTATTACGGACCGCAGGGATCGCCTCACTTCCGTCGTATGAGCCACGAACCCTGCGGTCCGAAATAGAATTCATACTTACGTAATCGATTTTAGCGATATTATTCTATTTCGGAACGCAGGGGAAAGTCATACGAATGAATGAACGCATTTGCTTCACTCATGCCCTGCGGTCTGTAATAGAATTACAATGGATCATAAGCCATTCACTTCATACTTTCGTAATCGATTTTAGCGATATAATTCTATTTCGGAACGCAGGGATGGATTATTAGCCATTCACCTCATTCATTCGTAATCGATTTTAGCGATATAATTCTATTTCGGAACACCGGGAAAGAAACGCAATTTTATCATTCATTCAGATTAGTGTTGTGATTTAAAAATGTACTTTTAGTAGTAACGTAGTAACCCTACTGTGGTAGTAACGAACGTAGTAAAAAACGCGTTGAAAATCGTATACTGCTGTCAGTGTTGAAACCTGAACAAATTGTTAATTTATGAACGGCTATCAGGTATGTACCTTTCACCACAAAAAACCTCAATCTGGTGGATTGTTGAAAAATGTCGTTATTAACTATTATTTTACTATAGTGCGACCTGATGCAAGTTTTTACGTGAATTATGTCCCAAAACATTTTTTACAACATGTTGTAAAAAAGGATCAGTTTCCATAGACTTAGATTAATTGATAATGGATGAGTTGATGGATAGATGAGTGTAGTTTGTTACTGTTACCTACACATCAGTAGCGAGGCGAGTGAAGCTGTGATCAAAATACAAGTTTATTTGATATGACCGTAGGTACTCATAATGATACTATTTTAGTTGATGCACATCCCTACTACTATACCATTGAATAAAAACTTCTTCGTTCGTTCACTCTGTTAAAACGTCAATTCTGTCAAGAAGCGCGAAAGTGGTGGTTGTTTGTTTATTATTTGTAAAGAAAAATACGTGTTTTTATTTTCAAGTATTGCCTATCAAGACAATTTTAAGAATTCTGTGATACAATAAAAATAAGTCAATTGTGCTTAATTCTAAGCAGTGCTTGCTTGCAGTGATCATCCAAAAAGAGGTTGAATTTTTTTTATATAAATTATAATTTTGAAAATTAGCTTCCGCAACCCGTAACTTGTAAATTGCCCAGTATACTGCAAACTACCTTTTCAAAATGAGTTTGAGTCGTCTCAGGAGTGTAATCAGGAGCGACTGTATGGTGAAAGTTACGCCAGCAACCAACATATTGATTTCGAAACTTTGGGTACCTTGCGCCGTCCGCGGGCTGAGTACGTCGCATTCGCAACATGGGTCTATTGCCCAACACTCGGCCAAGCCCGACTGGAATCGGGCTGTGAGCGAGGCGGAGAAGATAGTTGGGTACCCCACTTCGTTCTTGAGTTTGCGGTGGGTTCTGAGCGACGAGATCGCGAATGTTGCTCTCCACCTTCGGAAGCTGGTCGGCAGTAATCACCCATTGCTGAAGACTGCTAAGTAAGTACTAAGTAAATTGGTAAACTAGAGGGAAAAGTCTTTTATCTAATATATATTGTACTAAACATGAGGGTTCTACAGTTCTATCAAGCCTGTTCCACTCCGCCAAGGCTAAAAACATCGGCGGCCTACCCTGGCGCGGAGCCTTAAGGCCCTTACCATTGCCAAATGGGTACTTTCTAAAGCCTACTCCTCGTTTATGGCCAAACCAAAAATAATGAAAAAATTTATTATGAATAATCAACTCTTAGACAACATATGCAACAGTTTTCTTTTTCATACCACCAAAACTTCTACACGAATTTTTTTTTTACTGAATGGTGTTTTTTGACCTCAAATTCCCTACTGCTCCTGAGTGGTTTGGCCGATTGAATTCATCTATGCTTTGATAAATAGATAAACTTTATAGCTATAAACATAACATAAGATTATTCAATCGAGTAATCACGTCCAAGTGAAAAGTATAATTTTCCCCTATTTCGCTCTCTCAAGGACGCAGCGAGCGTCGTAACAGCCACTATGCATTGCGCGCTGATATGAACGTTATTTCAATGTCGTTTCCGTTGATATTTGTAGTGACAAATATCTAGCTGCTAATTTGGCGATGGTAATCGCCTTAAGTGTCTCTGAGCAGTGGATCTTCTGTAGTACTATGATATCTTCTGTGGTTCTACCAACACCATCTAAATGTACACTGACAGACCTGACAGTAGGTGTTGGTTAGGGTTACCAGACAACAGGAATTTTCCTAAAATGTCAGGAATTCTGACCAACTGTCAGGAATTTTTGAAAGAGAAAGAATAAATGCTTAAAATAATATGAGTTACATTGTTTTTGTTACAAAAACAGTTCAAAATCGCACTTACATTAGTAAAAGTTTTAGGAAATTAACTGAATTGTCAGGAATTTTGTCAGGAATTCACGTTACTGGATCTGGTAACCCTAGTGTTGGTACTATACAGGCCCCGTGGCAAAAATGTTGAGGCAGATTACTCTCCAATGTTAGCCTTCCTGGTTCCTAGTTTTGCATCTGGTGGTTAGTATGTTGTTACAAGAGCAAGAAGATCTACAATCTGGTATAGGTACAGCTGTACCCATAGTCCTCCCTTGTCGCCAGGCCTGGTTCTACTAGGGTGTGCATCCTTAGACTATAATATGAAGTTATGATTCTTAATTTTCTCAAGGTCCTAATCTACTTTTCCATGCCATTGCACAACCTATTTTAAAATTATAATAAATAATAATAATAAATTGCTTTATTTCAGGCAACAAGGCCCATAAAAATAATTAATACATTTTTACTTAAGTGTCACTTTGGCACAACGTCACTTTGGCATAAAGTTATACTTGAAACTGACAGACAAACACTGATAGCAAACTATAAGGATTTTCCCAAAACTCTAAAAAAGGAGGTTCAATGTAAAATTTATTCTATTTCCTATCTCTTTAAGTTATACTTAATTTTCTTATCTAAAGTTTAACAGAATGTATGTACATAATTCTACCAAATGCTATGAACTATGAATTTTTAACAATTAATTAGAAATTAGAGAAATTGATGATTAATTATAATTATTATAATAACTCAAATATAATACTGATTCCCCACTATTAATTATTATCTACTTAAAACTAATTAGAAAAATTGGTGATCAAATATAATTACAAAAATATGCTATGATTACAAGTACTTTAAAAATCAAGTTAATCATGGTATTAGGTAGGTATTTTATTAATTTATGGCAATTTGTCGTTTTTTTAACATAAATGGTAGTTTTGACTTATTAACTGACAACTTTCTAATAACACAAATTTTTTGTACAACAAAAATTTTGAGCTCATTTTATGTTCATAACCGAACTAAGCATAGTGTATGCAATGTTTATCATAAGCAGCTTCTAACTTGATTGTCTTAATGACTTAAATGTGTAGATTACTATAGCAATTTATTAAATTTTTGGTAAAAATAAAAACTGCACATTTTAATAATGTATATTTTTCCACTGTTATTATCTTAATTAATCAATGAATGTTTATGGAAAAAAAATAAGGTTTCAAATGATTTCAATCAATCAACCCTGCACAATTCTGGTGAGCTTTCAGCTATTGTAATAATTATATTTATCAACTTTTTTGTATTTGCGTTATGTACCTACATAGGCATGTATCATATTTTTACTTATTTAAATATATAATGTGACATTTATTTACACAGCCAAATTCATACTGGAGGCTTGGTAAGTGAGCTATATTACGGATTGATAACACTTTTTGGTGCTAATTTTGCAAAATAAGATGCTGACCTCCAATAGTGACTTGGGGCTAGACTTGTGTTTGTAGGGATCACGAAAAATATAATTTACGAATTTCACAAATAGGGTAATCGAACCTTGATACTGGGTACTTACCGAGTCTTTAGTATGAATTTGGCTATATAAATAAATGTATGATTTTATTTTATTAAATTAATACTAAATTTAAGTAATCCAAACTTTATTTTGTTTATACTGTTGATTGTTGACACTTAGTGGAACTTGTAATTCATTATGAACAGAAAATCACTTGTACTATCCCACAATTTTTTTAATTTTATTTGTAGTATAGTACAAGTGATTTTCTGTTCATAATCTAACTTTATTCCTTTATGGTATTTCCCCATATCATATATACACGGTGACTTTTTGATCATCGTCCAAATTCATACTAGAGGCTTGGTAAGTGGTCAGTATCATGAATCGATAACAATTTTTGTGAAATTCGTATAATGAAATTTCGACTTCCCATAGTAATTCACTCCCAGTCCTGAGTGAATCACTATAGGGAGTCGAAATTTCATCATATGAATTTTGCAAAAATCGCTATTGATTCATGATGCTGATCACTTACCAAGGCTCAAGTATGAATTTGGACGATGTTCACAAATTCACCTTGTATATTTTCCCCGTTTATTAAAAGCTCTCACGCCTAACTTCCCACCCTTATCAACATCTCTTCTCTACAGGAACCTCATCTACAATGGTAAAAACAATATGCAAGCTTGGGGCCTCATCGTGCTGCTTGTGTCGAAGGCGGCCGGCCACAGTCCCGAGATCCCCGACATGGAACAAGATAAAGCCGCTGGAGTCCTACACAGGTCATTTATACCCCTTACCTAGCATGCAACTAGAGTCTAGAGTGCTTGTGTCCATATAAATTTATAAAAACGTAAACAAATATGCGTGTTTTGAGACAGCGTCGTCCGTGAGACAGGTGTTCGAGTGCAGCGTTCTAAAATAGACCTTCCCTCTGCAAAATAGAGCCTATAAAATCTTCTTTCCTAAAGATTTTCGCAGTATGAAAAAAACTGTTGGTATGACCAGTACCATTTACATCTGGTATAACTTAACCCAGTGGCGTGGATAGAACTTTTCCTGAAAAGCAACCAGAAGGTCAAATTTGACGATTAAAAAAATATGAAAAAATTTAAATAACACTTTGAAAAAAAAAGTTGGTATGAAAATGTTCACTGCCTACCCTCGCGTCATACAAACATTCTTTTTTCAATTTTTTTTATTGTCAAACTTGATTAAGTTCTGATTGCTTTTCCGGAATAAAGTTCTATGCACGTCACTGACGTAACCCTTCCCTCCCCCTGCAGCCAGCGCGCCCTGGCCGAGGTGACCGAGATGATCCGCACCAGCCACCTCGTGCACAAGGGCCTGGTGAACATGAACACGAGGCAGCTGCTGGTGTCCGGCGAGCCCGACGACATGATGTTTGGGAACAAGATCGCGCTGCTCAGCGGAGACTACTTGCTCGCCAACTCCTGTTCTGAGCTCGCCAACTTGCGGTAAGACTATGAGATGCACTCCTGCTGTGTCTACAGCATTATTTATGTATTTATTTATTACTAGCTTCTGCCGGCGGCTTCGCCCGCGTGGCCTACAGGAAACAAATGACATTTTTTCAGAAACAAACATTATAAGCGCTCTTACTCCCTTCGGCCTCGCGGGCGCGTTCTCCATATTCGCATGCTCGTTTTTCGGCCTCGCTAGATACTCCCGGCTTCCACGACGACGCTGCGAAGAATACAAAATGCAAAAATATTTATTTCGGTAAAAAAACACATTTTAACAAAAACATTGTTGAGGCCTTCTTGTAAGTATAAAAATACTTGTAACAGAAGACCCCAGACAGAAGACAACTTTATAAACTAATTAAAGTCGCAGAATTACTCACTGAACGAATAGATTCAGATGTTAGTGTGTAAAGTATTATAATAGGTATGTGCCTTGCCCGCGACCACACCCGCGTTTATACATCTCTGCCCCGTTTTCGGCATGGGCGTTATTTTTTTAACACGTCTTATAGCCTATAATTATGTTGAAAATATCATAAATTTTTCGAAAGGGCTTGTGTAGTTTTGTGACTGATATGGCTAGTTAGTTATATATACTTTTCCTTGATGGCATAAAGTTATCGAAGATCTTGTCTTTTGAGTCTAGAAATCTAATCCTGCTTGGATCTTGAAGTAGTAAGTTTCACGACAATTTTAGGACATGTAAGAGGCAATATCGTTGTGTTTTATTGCTTTAATTTATATTCTGAACTCATCTCATCGAACCTTTTCGAAATACCAATGGACGATGCAGAACATGTACAAAATCAGACTTGGCATTATTTTTAGTTTGAACTAAAGGAAAATCCGCGTTTATTGCGCATTTGATCAACACAAAGCGACCAAAAAAAGATTAGCCTTTCGGCACATCAGTTGGTCTTCAAAAGAAAGCAACACCGCTGACCCATAGTTTGCAAGTCACAGTACAGACCTTCGTCATGCAATACTAATAGGGGTCAAGACCTCAATTCTGAGTGGTCGAAAGTCATGTCAGCTGCATGCATTTTGAAAATGCGTTCAGGGGCTCTACCGCGTAATTCTCATTTGTATCAACTTCAAGCAAATGCATGCGAAATTCAACGCGTGCAAAAAAGATGGCATGTTAGGCGGGCGTCGTCGCACGCACGTCAAATTTCAATCTCAAGTTGATGTTGATGAAAATGAGAATTACGCGGTAGACCCGCTGTTTGGCTCTTTGCGCGAGAAGCAATCAATACATACTTATAACAAGAAAGAAGAAAGAAAGAAGGAAAGAAAACCTTTATTTGTTGCTACACAAACAGAAAATAAAAAAACAAAACACTTTATACAAAAAACAAAGGAAACAGAAAAGTAATAATAATAATGAAACATTTAAAAGAAAATAATAAAACTGGAACCCGGTGTGTCTTTACATAATAGTAGTTTATGCTACAAGGGCGCAAAGGAATAAAATACGAGGACGATTTAAAACACGAGCGTAGCGAGTGTTTTAAATGTAACCGAGTAATTTATTGCTTTTACGCCCGTGTATCATACTACATTTTTCAATGCATAGTGTGAGGAAATGAAAATAAATATAATCTTGTGAACTTTAAAATATAATTGGCTCAAAGGGACTGTATCCATAGCCGTTAAACAGTTGAAGAAAAAGTATAACGTCTATGGTACACAGGAAAGGCTGCAGGTTAGCCAACCATTGTAAATTAATTAAAAAAATAATAATAATAAAGGCCTAGGGCAAAATAATCGACTTTCTGTTCGGTTTTGATGCATAAAAAGTGGGCCTTTACGAGCACATGCATTGAAAAAATAGAAAGGGAGTGACTAAAGAAGAGTAATAGAACATAAATTAGCGATTTTAAGAATTATTTTCTATCTGTTTTTTTGTTCGCGAACATCTCCGAAACCACTCAACGGATTTGGATGCGTTTTTTTTATTATAATCATAGTGAACCTGGCTGACATAATAGGCTCTAAGCCCTTCTAAGGGATGTTAATAAAATAACGCCTAAGCCGAAAACGGGACAAAGAACGCGGGTGGAGCTAGTATAGAAATAATGGTTTCTTTTAACGATTATTAAAACATACATTATTATAAATTTAATTTGCTTGTGGAATATTGAATATTTCCGTATCAATGTAATGGTAACGCACCCAAGTTAAAAATGTACCTTGGTGCTGTCCATCGTCTAATTATATAGACAATATAATTTTAATAAAAATAAAATAATTTTATAAAACAAAAACGGTATTACAAGTTTACGTAAAAAAATAGCTTTTTTCTTTTTTTCGCAACACGACGCGACGTCTTAATAGCGCAACAATACAGATCTCCATCAGCTACGACCCTGACACTTCTTTTGTTGTTTCCACATTAAAACCTTTTATCAACCGAATCATATAATGAAAGTTTCCCGTGCTAGACCCATCAGCGTTAGGTACGCTCTTAATTTGGTCGACTGACATAGTTTTTATGTTTAGAAAAGACATGATCTTGCTAAGTTTCTTGCCCTTCTTCTTAGCAAGACTAATCGAATGGGCGGAGGTAGGCATGTTTTTATATGTAACCTATTAGTATGTAGTATATAGGGTGGGATTTAGTCGGCCGCTTGGATTCGTACTAGGGGCTCGGTTGGTGATCATTGAACCTTGTTCCTGGTCCCTGGCCGGGTCTCCGGTATGGGTTCGGGCGGTTGATTGAATTTCACCTTGTATAATTATAAATTTTACCTATCGTTTTAATCGTATACATATTGCTACATAAATTAAATAAATCTTTAATTTAGTTCATGTCCATTTATTATTTTATTACGAATATTTTTATTACATTAAATTTGACTTGGTATACCTTCTTTACAAAATAAACTATTTGAATTTGAATTAGATATCTAGGTCGACCCGGTAGAGTTTTACCTTCCACTTGTGCTCTGACATTCGTAACTCTTTTTGATTTTTCTGCATGTTTCGGTTTCTTACCCAAAAAAAAAACAACTTTCCATTTCAACACGGCCAGCACATCAGCAGAATTTCGTAAAGAATCGCAATGACATAATGAATGGACATCGACATAAAACTAGTTTGTCATTATGTGAACTGGGACACATCAGCTCTGAATCGGAGCGAGACCATATTATCATAATCATTCACTTGCACTGCTGGCACCAGTTTTATTAGGGTTCTTCAGGAAATGCAAACCTTGAAGCTTTAGGCTGTTTTTCTATAACAACCACAATGTTGATTACGAAATCTGGAATGTCATTAATATACATACATAATGCTCGAACATGTACTAGAAAAACATGGGGCTTAGGGTCGTCCTCATTTTAACTTTTTAATGTGTTCTCTGTAGCTAAAAAGGTGTAAATACATTTTTTCACATTTTTTTTTACAAAAGTTAAAAGTTAAAGTTTGTGGTCGCTACCACAGTTTTAAAAACTTTAATCCTCATACATTGAGCGATTTTTGTTACGGATATTTAAAAAAAATGCTGAAAGTTAACTTTTGAAACAGGTAAAGAAAAACGGTTGCATTTTTAAACTTTCTGTACTATACTATTTTATTTTCAAATTATGACAAAACGGGAATTTATTAGTTTGTACTGATTTCTAACTTTCAGGGGTGATGAGCAGATAACTTTTTAAATATATTTTTTTCGATATCTACGTTCTAAAAGCTAACATTCTGCATTTTTCAAAATGTTAATCTCTAAAAAAATGGGTCTATGTCTGGGCATTACAAAATTCAAAACTGTGGTAGCGAACTCTAAATTTTGTCAAAAAATATGAAAGAAATCTTTATTCCTTTTTAGCTACAAAGAACAAATTGTGGGGGGAAAAAGCCCCTGGTAAAACAGAAAAACTTAAAAGGAGGACCACCACAATAGAGCTATAGTAAAAAAATCTACCACCATTTTGGAGGTAGAATCTTCGTTTCTCTGTTGACCCCAAAACTTCGCGTATCAGAGGCTCTCAATTGAAACGAGTTGTTGTCGTAATATCATGATGTGCAGTTGCATAATACTTTTTATAGCACACCGTGCGTAAAATGACCACTTTTTAAAATGACGCATTTTCCGCACTTGTACTATAAAAAATTATACGAAACTCGTGCGAGAAACTTTTTCTCGACTCGTGTGATTGCAGCACTCGCCTTCGGCTCGTGCCGCAAACTCACACTCGTCAGAAAACGTTTCATCGCTCTCGTATCGTAATGTACTATTACGTAGCGTTTTTATTCTAATTTTGGCCTTGTTCGGTGAGCTTATAATATTATATTATAAGTAAAGGTACCGGCACGGTTTAAGATTCACGAGCAAAATTGGCGGGAGAATGCGCAAAAGTAATCTATAGGAACTGTTGGAGGACAGAAAAGGGGGGCGCGACGGAAGGGCAGGCGCCGCGCGGCTGTGATTTGTTTGTTAGTCGCTCTCTGTTTGCCGCGTTGTGTCACCGCATGTCTCCGGGTGCTTGAGTACAATCACGGAAACAAACATTTTGAGTGAAGCATATTATTTTATTAAATTCTGTTTTTGAACTGCAATTTAGTTACCAAGATGCCGAAAAACAAAGTTTTGACTAGACAGGCAAGGAAAATGGTATATGACTTGCACTGTTTCAAAAACAGAGACTGTGGATATAGTTGAACGTTTAAAAGAGGTAATAAAAAAGAAGCTACCGGTGAATTATTTCACCTTTTTCATTCGTGTACCTTTTACTCATATTAATCAATTGAGTCATACATAACACATCCGGTGAAGAGGAGAAAATATTCACAGTTCAACGCTCATGGAATTAACACCAGTATACTACGGTTATCATATAGTAACCAATTTACTTGAGAGAAGAAAAGTTATACGCCAAATTAACAGGAGAACTCCTTGGAAAGTCATCTCTTACCACACAGGAACGAGAAACAGTCACTACCATTTAATATATATTTCCACCAATAAAAACTAGGGGGCCAATTCTAAACTTGGCAAAATTATTAAAACAGACCAATTTATGTGTCGGAAGATTAGAATTGGCCCCCCAGTTTTTATTGGTGAAAATATACACCAAATGGTAGTGACTGTGTCTCGTTCCTGTGTGGTAAGAGATGACCTTCCAAGGAGTTCTCCTGTTAATTTGGGGTCTAACTTTTCTTTTCTCAAGTAAATTGGTTACTATATGATAACCGTTGTACACTGGTGTTAATTCCATGAGCGTTGAACTGTGAATATTTTCTGCTCTTCACCGTTTGCCCTTTTATACTCGTACTTGCAGCTGCAATTGTCGTTGTGCCCTTTCTCGGCAACTTGTTGTATGTCCTTTCTTGGCGGATCGAGGTCATACCCCTTCAACTTGCAGAGGGGTGGCATGGTATTTTGTACGGTGTTGTACTTGTAATTGGGTTTAATTTTAAGCTCACGGATATATCTCTTTGTTCGTGTGCGGGCTAACCTAGTAGTAGTGGTGTTAACCTAACCTAACCTAATACCAACCTAACCTAACCTATAAATCAACCTAACCTAGTAACCTAAATACTTAGTTAACCTCCAAATCAACGTAACCTAACCTATGTGAATTTGTTTGACCTAAGTCAACCTAACTTAATATAGTAATAAATTTGTGTTATTGTGTCAATTAGTCTGGTCACTAAAATTTTCATTTTTCAAGTATGTAAATTTTTTCGAGTTAATTCCTTGATTTATTATTTACGTGTCTCTTGACGTCCCCTATATAGATCTACAAAAAAAAATGGATTTTTGCAAAGGAAATTTAAAGGTCAGCGAAGTAAAAAAAAAAAAACCTAGAAATGTTCTTATTATGCTCTGCTCTCGTGGTACTTGTGTACCCTTGCGTGGGAACAGAGCTCACCATTAGTACAGTTTAAATCGAAGTCAACTTTAACTGTAGAGGTCCTGGTACTTGTCTTGATGGTATACACTAGCCTAGCCTAGCGGCCACTTTATTTGGTATATTGCATTCATTATGCCATCTAAATACTGTGCGTTTTACCGCGTACGTAACATCAACCTAACCTAACCTGAGTATAAGTTATTTATTTATTTATTTGTGTTACAAAAATACTAAACAATACAGGAGTGCAACAAAAACCTGTGGGGGTTTATCCGTGCACCCCGTGTAG
Organism: Ypsolopha sequella; assembly: GCA_934047225.1. Classification (NCBI taxonomy): domain Eukaryota; kingdom Metazoa; phylum Arthropoda; class Insecta; order Lepidoptera; family Ypsolophidae; genus Ypsolopha; species Ypsolopha sequella. The sequence continues at coordinate 7,789,326 of OW203988.1, read as the reverse complement.
TTCCGATATAATTACTTAAAGTCAAGACAGGAAACACTTAAAATGCACCTATATACGTACTTACGTACCAAACAGTATACTTGCATGCAAATGCAATTTGATTACATCAAAGTTGGAAACTTAACTTCTAAATAAGTTTGTAGGAAAAGTGTGTCAAGAGATCAACAGAAGACCCAATAGCGCACATTATTCCGTATCCTAATAGAAAGTACGTAGGCACAGTAAGTCGTGTATAAGGTACGACGTCGGTGAAAGTTGCAGTACATATTGCCATTGTACAAACGAACTGATGACGAAAGAGAAAGTTCTGGGCATCAAATTCTATTTCTGCTTAATCGTCCAAAAACTACATGAACATTTTTTCCACAGGATTTTCAATCTAATTTGCTACTAAATAAGGTACAATATCGTCGAAAAATTTGTGCACTTTGGTGTAATGCAATTACAAATTGCACGGTCATTTAGTAAAGACTAAATGATAGAAAGTTCAAGGTACATTGTAACGATTGCAAGCCAAGATAATGGGCGTAGAGATCCCTTTTTTGAATTGGTTTTCGTAAAAATATAAAAAAGTTCATGTAATTCCTTTTTAAGGTAAGCGTCCACAGTTTCACATCGTACGCATCGAACGGACCGTATCAAAAGAATTAGTTTGTGGCAGTGCGTCTACTGTATTTGCAGCAATCGGATTTATCGGATGTCATTCGGGTTTTCGTAGCGAGCGGACGGGTGGAAATTGAGTGCGAGATAATGGAATTACGTGGGGCGCGTCCACTAATCGGCAATCCGTATGACGTCATAGGCACGCATTGGAATAGTTGCCCCTCCTATCGGAGCAATGTCGTCGGCATTACCGACGACGATGGGCCGATGCGTGCGGTCCGTACGATGCGGATCAGTGGACGCACTTGTAGAACTTCCTACACGAAGAATATTAAAATCCGTTTGATACGATTCTTCCGATGCAAATGATGCGGAACTGTGGACGCAAACCTTTAGAGTCTTAGAGCATGTAACAGGATTGTAAAATGTTAAAATTATTTCTGTCATGTACTATGACATTTATTTATATAGACAAATTCTTACTGAAGACGCGGTAAGTGCTCAGTTTCAAAGTTCGATGACCCTTTTTGTGAAATTAGTAACTTATTTTTTTCGTGTTTCCTACAAACACAAGCCCATCCCCGAGTCTATTACTATGGGAGGTCATCAGTCCGTGATACTGGTCTCTTACAAAGCCTCCGGTATGAATTTGGTTGCATAAATTAATGTCACCGCGATTTCGGGATGAAAATATGCCCAAGCGTGCATGCAGATTCCGAAAGTAGCACTCGAGGGATTGTATAACCACAATTCACGTAAGTTTCCATTTGATCCCCAAGAACTCTTCCTTTGTAGTAAGTGGTGGAATCCGGAACTTTACTGGTTAAGGCGATACGTAAAAATTTTAGCGTCCCTGTTACTCCATATGCGAAAAAACCCTCAGTGCGAGTGGGACGGATTCGTGAAAAAGTAGCAAAAAGTCGGTTTTTTATTAATATAAAATGTACTAAGCTATTTTGTCAAAAAGATTTTCAAGGAGACTTTGCAAATACATAATATCCACATTTTGAATGCAATTTCACAATGAAATTAGTTAGGATTTCAGAATTACAGGAAAAAATAAAACAATTTAGAGGTCTTTTCGGAATTAAATTCTATCGAGAAAATTTCATCCAATCGCGTTTTCCTTCAGTGAGAATCTTAATCAAATACTCAATAAACATTTACCCAAAAATGAAATACGTAGATGACGTTAAAGTGAAGTAAATAGATTCGAAAAAAAAAACATATTTTTTTGGTATCGCCTTAAGAACGCGTTCCTAAAAATACACCATGTTCACCTTCACAAAATGACGACGCGTACTTTTACTTCAATGAAACCTTATAAGGAAAATCCTCTTTCGGGCGAGGGTAGCCAACAAGCCAACAGAATACTAGAACAAGAAATCCGTACGAAATATGGCTCACATAAATTATTTCAACTTTTAGGTTAATGTTATTCTTTATTCTTTATTCTTTATTGTACACACATATACAGAAACAGGGATACATATAATATTTACATTTAAACAATATGCACATTGGCGTGCTTATCTCTACGAAGAGATTTCTTCCAGCAAAACCAACAGGAAATAACAAACAAAAAAAAATAATTTAAACGAGTAATCATACAAGTGCACAAGGAGATTGATGCAAATTAAAAATATAAATATATATAACATAAAAATAGCAATAATATAGTATTCAAATACTTACTATAAATACACACTATAAAATACAAATACAAAAAATATATATATATATGATTTATGTTATGTATGATTTGTGTTATGTTATGAATCTACAAGAAATTTGTGTCAATTTCGACTAACAAAACATTCACGGTGTTACTACAAAACAGTGTTTAACTTTAGACAGTGTTTAAATCTGTCGTTGTCACCTTTTTTTTTCATATTGTAAAAGAGTGACAGTAACAGATTTAAACACTGTCTAAAGTTAAACACAGTTTTGTGGTAAGACCGCCAATTTTCTCGTGTTTCCTAAACTCATAGATAAAAAAAATAAACCAACATGAGAAGTTTAACGTCGAACTAAAATACAAAATTCAAATAAAAATTTTCAGCATGCAATTAATTTTGGTTTAAAATGGGCATTTTTGAGTGAAGGCCTTCTCCATCGAGTGCCAAAGATGTCTGTCTGGGCCAGCGGGTCTACCGCGTAATTCTGATTTTCATCAACATCAACTTGAGATTGAAATTTGTCGTGCGTTCGACGACGCCCGCCTAACATGCCATCTCTTTTGCACGCGTTGAATTTCGCATGCATTTGCTTGAAGCTGATACAAATCAGAATTACGCGGTAGACCCGCAGATCGGGCCAGCACTTTCTTGATATCATCATAATGTAAATAAATACCTTTGTAAAATAGAGACAGAATAAAAATACATAAATATATCGTCACGACATGAATGCCCGAGGGAGGGTCAGAGGTGTTCCGAGGGTGGACTGTGAAAATGCAAGTCACACGCGTTTCACCGACGATTATTATGTCCCAACGTGATGGGTGGTGAGCTCTATCGCCGATCTTCGGACACAAATACACGCTTTTTAGGGCATCCAGGTCTTCTTCACCATTTAGAAAGTGTTAAGTATTAGATATATATATAAAAAAAACCGGCCAAGTGCGAGTCAGACTCGCGTACCTAGGGTTCCGTATTGGGAATGATAAATTTAATTTTGTCATTTTTTTTTCGTGAATTTCTCTACCGCTTTTTTTTTCCTGTAATCTTTACGCAAACACATATTACCATGATTTTTAAATATTTTTGGGTCCGCCAGTTTTGGAGATAAAGGGGGGGGGACGTACATTTTTAATGGTTTTTCAAGGATTTCTCGAAATAGATGCAATTAATAATAGCCAAACTATATATTTTTACAATCATCTTTTTAATACCTACAATTTGATAGCATATTGTATTTTTATAAAATTTTAATACTTATTTATTTTACTTATTTTTTTATATTTCTCATTTGTGATCAACTTTTTTTAAATCGCTATAGTATTTCTGTAATTGGCTAGTTATGATCTATAATGGACATTTTTTTCATATATTTCGGTTTACCTGTTTTGGAGAAAAGGGGGGGACATTCATATTTTTTTGGTTTTTTAAAGATTTCTCGAAACCAGTGCCAGTAAATATAGAATATTTGGTACCCATATTGTATTTTTAGGATAATATTTTTTTTTCTCACTTTTGTTATGGAAATATTTTGGACAATTATACATTTTTTCATATTTTTTTTACACCGTGATGTGGGAAAATTAATGCTATTTTTGTGACAAATTTCATGTCTTTCTCTTTAACGGCGCTAAAGTTATGAGGCTGTGACATATACGGACGGACGGACAACGGAGTCTCACCATAAAGGTTCCTTTGTACTGTGCATGCCCGACCGGGGATCGAACCTGTGTCTCAAGATTGAGAGGTCAGCGTTCTACCGCCTGAACAATCGCCGTTTTTTTTTTCAACACAAAAATAGCCCTTAATTTCTGTTAATCCTTCCAGAAATCAAGAGCTGGTGGAGCTTATGTCTTCAGCGGTGCGTGACCTCGCCGAGGCAGAGTTCCTGGGAGACAGAGACGAGCAGAACAATCCGCTACCTTCACGACCACTGCCCGAGGGGGCTAGGCAGACTGCTTCAGGTGAATTATACAAATAACGACATGAATTATCGAGGGAATGTCAGAGGTGTTCACGAGTATGGACTCTGAAATGCAAATCACAGTCCACATTCGTACACCCACGTCTGGCTGATGCTCACTGTAAAAAGTGGGTATCTATAAACATCATTGCAGTATGGGAAAGCACATCGGTAAATTCACGAGTTGTGTTGAGACCTGGATAGCTCAGTTGGCAGAGCAACCGCCCGGTAAGCGAGAGGTCCCGGATTGAATTCCGGTTCAGAGCTCCTCACATCCAGATTTACTTTTCTTTCTGCGTTTCTATACTCCAATGATATAATGTTAATTTATATTTAATTTCATTTCGATTTCTATGAGGGGAACAAAAAAGACTAATGTGGAACTGTCACCACTAATGCGGGATTTCCCCCACTAGCTAGACTAGACCATAGAGACGATAGACTTTATTTACCAAGAGTTGTTTCTAGACAAACGGTAATATAAAAAATCCAATTTAACGGCTCGCACGTTTCTGTGCAATCGTGCGTGTATGTAAAAACTTTCTGGGGAAATTAAATAACGTTATGGAAAGTTTGTTTAACTTTATTTATCTACTCCTATACTGTAATAAGGTAATTACAACATCAAAAGCGGTATTATAAGCAAAGATTTCAAAAGTTTAGATGAGCCCTGGCACATCTATTGCATTATTTTTGAATGCGTGCGTTAACATATGAGTGCGCAATCTGTCTACCTACGGTCAGCAAACCGATCACTGATCAGACTACTAAAGTTGTTAAAATAATTAACTTTAAGTGCACCTAACTATTACTGTGTTCAGATGAGCACTGATTCCAAACGTGTGAGCGTCACCCATTTAAAGGTAGAAACATTTTAGTGCTGTCATAATACTTTTTTTTTTTTTTTTTTAGTTTATTTATTCATAGTTAAATTTATTTACATATTTAAGAGTTTAAAGCCATCCGACTAAAACCACATGGTTTATGCGCGGTATGGCGAGATCGCAAACTTTATGCTTAACTAACTAAACTAATTCTAACTTATATTATGTTATATAACATCACACAGCCACAGGCTGCTGATGTTGAAGAAAATAAAGCTTTATGGCACTTTTTCGCTTTTTATTATTATTTAAGTTTTTTAGTCTATCTAATGTATGGGTAGGTATTTCATTTAGTATTAAAGGAAGCATGTACTCCCATGTTCTCATACCATATATATTATTATAGTTAGGTAGTTTATAAGTAGGTAGGTAAGTTAGGTTTCGTAAGTTCTTAGGCCTAGTTTTCTTAATAAGTTTATCTTCATTATCATATTCTTCACAAATAATAGCCATTTTTATTTTACTATAGATATTAATAATTTTACAGAAGTCAAATAAGCCTTTTTCGTCGCCATTGTATTTGTTTTTAATATTGTTAGGCACAATGACTTTTAATAATCTAAGTTGTAGTCTATAGATGTTGTCGATATAGCTTTTATAAGTACGACCATAACTACTAATACCATAGCTTATAATTGAGTCAGCAAGTGATAGATACATTATTCTTAATATATTATAAGGTAATTTGTATTTAATTATACACAATTTTGATAAAATGCCTCGCAGCTTGTTACATAGGTAAGGGCTTAATACGGTAAGGTAATACGGTAAGGGCTTATCTTTACTTTGGAAATCTTTGATTATAAGTACCTAACGATGGTTGACCGATGTTGTAGTATTACAGGAACCAATCACGCAATAACCTTGTTACCTCTGCCACGGAAAATGAAAAAAATAAAAGAAATTGAAACCCAAGGGGGGACCCAGTCCCCATACAAGAAACTTCGAAAATGTAGTATTTTTTATACGTTATTTGTTTCACCTCCACTTTAAAGATAGTACATACATACAAGTTTGAAATATGGTCCGATTGTTGTACATACTCTAAAGTACAACAAATAAAAAAAAATAGGGTTCCGTGCTCAGAGGGCTCTGAATAGTTTATTAGGCGGTGCCGTTTTATCGCCTTGTTTTTGTAGCCTTCCTATTGCTAATATTGTTGTTTACCAAAAATATATAGGGTATAAATAAACAATTTAATAGTATAATAGTATAATGTAGTAGTATAATGTTTAATCGCACGCGACGAAACTTAGTTTAATCACAAGTGCGAGGAGCGTGTCACGATGTTTTTGCGATTAAACAGTATGCCACGCTCCTCGTACCTGTGATTCAACTAACGCGCGTCCCGCGCGATTAAACATTATGCTATGGGCCCAGGTTTCCCCACGTGTTTATACTAGGCACATAAATTCCGAAAAACTCATTGGTGCATGCCCGATCGGGGATCGTACCTGGGTCTCAAGATTGATAGGCCAGCGTTCTACCACTGAGCTACGTACATAAGGATATTACATAGAGCAGAGTATTTTTATTCATACTTTTAACAGTTAATTATTCCATACCACGCTTGGCACGCTACAAGCTGTTTTATTAACATGCTTGTTAAGTAAAAACCGACAAGGCTCTAAATCAATAGGAATAGAGACCAATTTCTTTCAACTATTTGTTGTACTTTAGTGAGTCACGTGTAAATTTTGCGTGCTCATGCAATGTTTGACTTTGCTAAACATTTGCAAAATGTTCTCGGATACGAAGGAGTGGTTTGTTAGCATATACAAGTTCATGGGAAGTTCATAGTACTTACCTAGTTAGAATGAAATAGATGTGACAAATTGTAAATTTTTTTGGCCTTAAAAAATTACAAGTTATCTTGAATTCAATTTTATTGACATTTTATTTTATTTTATTCACATACTGTTTGTGACATTTTTGTATTTTTCTGTGTAATATGATGTTGTGTTTTTTTTTATCGAACCCAGTTCTGAAATAAATGATTTTTATTTTTACTTTTGTATAAGGCACGTTTCCAAAAAAAAAATCACGCTAAGCGATATTAAGGCAATGAATCAGCCAATCATAGCGCTGCATTTCATAGTTGTGCACCGATTAACTTGTAAATCTTGAAATTCTCAACTCTGAAACCGGGGCATAGTAACCTAATTATCTAATATCTTAGTAATGAGTATTTACCAAGTTAATTTCAATTACAAATTGTACCACATTATCGATCAATAGACTTATAATAATCCCAAACGATGCAAAAAATCCCATTGTCTAATGAACTTATTACCTTGTTATCTAGTAGTTAGACTTAGCGCTAATGGTAACTATCACGCTATGAAACTGACGGAGACATACCGCTGAGAGAGTGTCAAGATTTTTCGAGTACTGTTTGTATGTACGTAAATACTATATTGCACAAAATAATTTTCAATACACAAAGGCGGACTTAATGCTGATTAGCATTCTCTGCCAGTTAACCTTTGGTGATGTAGAAAGTTTTCTAGGGTAGTGTCAGATAAGTTGATTACTATAATCAATTCGACCAAGAAATCATATTGCCATAAATACTATATATTATACAAGGTGAAGTTTAATCAACCGCCTTAATTCATACTGGAGACTCGGCTAGTGATCAGGAACGAGTTTCAATTAACACATTTTTGGAAATCGTAAAAAAAAAATTTTTGCTCTCATTCACACTGGACTAGTTCAATTACAAATCCTAGCATAAGCAGTAAGCAGTTTCACCTTATATGTACATAGAGTTAAGTAATTATTGTATATCTATACATATATAATATACTCACAAATACAATAACTTGAACAGTCAACACTCGTCCCCTCTTTTCGTCGAAGATTTTTACTTTCCAACTTGAGGGTGAGCTCGAGACGAATGGACGTGAGAATACAAGTTTTTTAGGGAATGCAGGTTTATCGCACAGTGTTTTCCTTCAGCAAGTTGTAATTATACAAATACTAAGCACATTAATTCAGAAAAACTTATTATTGCATTTTCGATTGGTAAGATTTGAATCTAGAATGAACGAAGACAGACGTTAGACAAAGTAGCCCAAGCATAAGTATTCTGAAGTGCAAATTGAGTTAGTTTAAAGTGTCAATACAAATAGAAACTGCCTGAACGGTTCCTATAGTTATTATTCTGGTCGCGAGCCGATCCAGCATTCAGCACGTAGCATCGATCGACGTGTGGCTTAGTTCCTTACGAGTGGACAATCGTGCATTTTAATAGACGATGCGATGGTAGGTTATGCCTATGAATATGCCAGTTCGGAATGGAATGTCTTTGACTATTTGTAGAGGTTTTGTTTTGAAGTTGTCGCCTCTACCGTGGATTCGATTTTAGTAATAGATCACTAGAGTATTTGTTTATTTACCACTTGCTAAAAGTTGAATCTGCATGCCCTGAAAAGCGTGTATTAGGTATGATGACTGTTAGTCAAATCAACAACCTTTTATGAAACGATCAAAAACGATTTTTTGTATGAAAGTGACGTCATAACTTTGTATTTTGTCAAGAGGCAAATAAATTACTTCTAAATTGATTCATTGTATTGAAATTTTAAAATTGAACTTCATGCAAAATTATAAATAAAGTAGGCACTATTTTTGAATATCAATTTTACGCATGCAAGTTTTAAAATTTATTTTCAATGCATGTGCTCGTAAAGGCCCACTTTTTATGCATCAAAATCGAACAAAAAGTCGATTATTTTGCCCTAGGGCTTTATTATTATTATTTTTTTTAATTTATTTACAATGGTTGGCTAACCTGCAGCCTTTCCTGTGTACCATAGATGTTATACTTTTTTTCCACTGTTTAACGGCTCTGGATACAGTCCTTTTGAGCCAATTATAATTTAAAGTTCACAAGATTATATTTGTTTTCATTTCCTCACACTATGCATTGAAAAACGTAATATGATACACGGGCGTAAAAGCAATAAATTACTCGGTTACGTTTAAAACACTCGCTACGCTCGTGTTTTAAATCGTCCTCGTAATTTATTCCTTTGCGCCCTTGTAGCATAAACTACTATTACAAACCAGGCATCCGTTTAGTGCCCATAGTATGGCAATAACGCTCACCCTCTATCACGTACGTTGAGTCATAGAAAGCGGGGCGTTGCCGGGACGCCAGGATGGCCTGCTGCTGGTGGCGGCCGATTTACCATGAAAGCGTACGAGAGACGCCACGCCAAGCTTGGTGTGAAGTGACGTTTCTCATACAAATTCATAGAAAACAGCCCGCCAATAGCACACTATCACCAGAAGGTTTACTCCGCATAACTAGCGAAAACAGGCGCACGCACACAGACGCGTACGTACGACGATCTCAGATGAAGTCGGGTCGAATGCCAAATACGAAATTCTGCCGAGATAATCATACGTACGCGTCTATTCAAAAATTCAAAATTCAAAAAGTTTATTTTGCAAAGTAATAAATGTACATGAACTACTTAGAATAAATGTTTATTTAAGTTATTTAGCAATATATATTAAACGATTAAAATTATAGGTAAAATATTATTATACAAGGTGAATTTTTTTTTTTTTTTCATTTTCGAATCCAATCAACCGCCCGAACCCATACCGGAGACCCGGCCAGGGACCAGGAACAAGGTTCAATGATCACCAACCTATGCATGTGTTCGTCTGTTTTCGCTCCGTCGTTGAGTCAGCCTTCTGGTAGTATCTATTTTGTGCTATCACCGCGTCTCGCCAACACTACGCTTTCTTTCCGCCAAAGCCTCTGGTGTCGAGAAAACAGGTGTAAATCGATTAAACAACGACTCAAGTTGCAAGGAAGGAAGCTAAATGAAGACGTTAAATTCCTACCTCCTATTAGGCCATTTTGTTTTACCTGTTGTCGGTTTGTCGGTTACGATCCCCAGAAGTGAATGCTTTTACAATGCTCGTGCAGTACAAAGTGCTCGTTGTCGCATTGTGAAAAACTACTCGGGAAACGATTATGTTAAAACGCTCCGTTTCAAAATTTTACGACAGAATATTGTTGTTGTTTTGTTATACAAATTGCTGTTTTGAAGAATTCTTTTGTTGTTTTTTATGCTATGTTACGTACATAAGTCATATTGAGATCCAGTTTGTATTTGATTTTGCGTATCAATAAGTTTGGCTCGCCTTGGCGATAGTCAGTTTGTCAAGGGACTTCACAAATTCTGCTAATAAAGCCATACCGAGAGAGAGGTTACAGGGAGTTGCGTCGTAACAGGGGACCTAAAAAGACCAACTTGGGTGAATCATGAAATGATTTGAAAGTAGGATAGAGTCAGAGTTTCTTCATGCGTGCAAAATAGACGGCATTACAACAGAATCATTATATGATTCACCCAAAGCGGCCTTTTTAGAAGACCTGTCATGCGTCCGTTACCGAGTACCGTAGATATTGCGGAAGTCCCTTGACAAACTTTTTCCTTTCGCCTGCTTTTATTATCCCACATTTCGGCCAAGCACTTTCATCCTAGATCTCATGAACTTTCTAGCAGTCGAAAAAAGAGAACACGACGAGTCGTTTGGCGGCATGTTTTCGTCACGAGGGTGGTGAAAAGACACCTCTGAAGCCGTTGGAATGATGGGATTTCTCAGTCAATCAGTGTGCAGTAATCAGTGGTTGACTCAGTTCACGCAACTCGGGGATGCTCCTTTTAGGATGCGACGGTCCTCGTTTCCAAACGCACGAATTATGATTGTTTTCTTCATTTTTGAATAAACAGTATTAAGTTGATGTGATTTTTTGTATTAAGCGACAATAGTTTAATGTCAATTCCCATAGTTTAATTTTTAAAAGTTTTTTTTTTATATTTTTTTTTCAGAGAATATACGCCATTTTAGTACATAGTTTTCATTATTTTGGTATATAAATTAACCATTATTTTTTATGATTTTTTAAAGAATTGTCCGATGGCCTTGTCACTTAAGAATTTTAGACATTATACTGATTGTGATGTGTGATTGCTTATAAAAAAAAAGTGGCCTGTCTCTGTCTGTCTACTCATCTGTCATCTAGCTGTCAAATTAGTCTGAAGCAAATTATTATAAATTTATCTTGATTGCAAAGGACATATTTTTAAACAGCCATTACTCAAGTGACGTCACACGAGGGCAAATAGAAGTTGCAGCCTTTTCGTAAAAATATTCATCATCATGAGGTTTTTTAGACCAAAACTTCGAAAATACGGCTTATTAAACCTAAATCTCGAAATGGTTTTCGAATTAACACACCTTAACAAAATTTAATCTGTGCCAATTAGGCTTTTCTAGCAAAGTTTCGTTATTTTATGCATTACTTTGTAAATGATCCTGCACAACAACTTAGAAGCGTGTTTATGGTTGTTGTACAGGATCATTTACGAATAATTGCATAAAATAACATCACTAGGCTAGAAAACCCTAATTGACATTAAACTATTGTTGCGTAATGCCATATACAATTATACAACGTGTAACAGAAAGGTGTAACCATATTTTAAGAGCTTATTCAGTCAATGGTATAGAACAACTTTTACTATGGACCAAAACATTTTTCCGAAAAAAAAAAATTTACTGTTTCATAGAAAAATGCAATGCCGCTCGGCCAATATGTATGGAAGGGCAGATTTTTTTTTGAGATTTCAGAGTTGGTTCTATAGTAAAAGTTGTTCTATACCATTGACTGAATAAGCTCTTGAAATATGGTTACATCTTTTTGTTACACTAATAATAATAATTAATATATTTTATTGAAAAATAAGTTGTGAGTTTGGGAACGAAATCTGTCGCATCCACCTTAATAGGTTGAATTTAAGACGAGTATTCGCTGAAGCGATAAACTTTACCCTCCTGATATTTTAGTCGTCTAATCTATGGAATCTAAATGGAGTATCTTACTTGGAGACCCCCTCGAAGTAATTCGGCAAAAAACCAGGAGGCCCACCATGCCTGGGACCGATGGATGGCGGTATATCCATCCCTAATAGACGGGCAGCGGCGTCACTGGTGCGAGCGTTCCGTCACCGCGCTCACCAACCCACCTGCCCAGCGTGTGTGAGTATGGGCCATTCTTCCAGGATGACCGCCGGGAGTAGCGAAGTCCTGGAAAGGCTTATGTCCAGCAGTGGACGAACTAGGCTGATGGATGGATGGAATCTATAGAACGGTTTTTAAATTATAGTTTTCAGTTTATAACGTCAGTTGTTCTGTAATATATGTATCCATGTACCAGAATGGGAATGTGTGCTGAACCCTCTACCGATGGTGGGAGTGTTGGGCGCGGCGCGTCGTGAGTGGTCTGCGCGGCACGTGCTTGCCGCCGGCGCGTTGCTCGGCAAAAGTTGCTCCGGCGCCCTCAAGCTGGCTGGACACGCTCAACCGCTTCAGACACAGGTAGGCGCTTGTTTGTAGTCAAATTGTAGTTGATTTTATTTATTTGTGTAGTTTCATAGACTAAATCTAATGCGCTATACAATAATAAAAAAAAAGCTAACAATAGAATATAGTAGTCAATACAAAAAGATAATATAAAACAAAAATAATAGGTAATAATAATTATTTATTTTTATTTTATTTTGTTCGGAAAACTTATACCTAAGTTAATATTTAATGACAATTTGTTTATGGGTATTTAACAAGTTATTAACAAGTTTACACATTTGAGTTAAAAAAAATTTTTTGGGTGATTCCATGCATAAGTCCCAGAAAAATGAAAAAAAAAAAATTAATATGGTTCAGAATATTGAATTTAGAGTTCAGGGATTTCATTGATTATTCATGCTCGTGTTTGTCAGTTATGATGATACATTATGAGTAAAATACACTTGTATCTGTACAGCAGTGGCGTGCACAGAACTTTTTGCTGGAAAAGCAAACAATTGGTCAAGAACAACAATAAAAAAAATATAAAAAAATTTAAATATCACTTTGAAAAAAAAAAATTGTATGAAGCCAGGGTAGACAATAAAGCCGATTCTGAAGGCTTTAATTTTAGTTTTAGTGCTGTCAAAACTTAAAATTTTCCAAAGTAATTTAACTTCTAACCCTAACAGTTAAGGACTATTTTGCAATGAAGAAAATTTTGTTTTGACAGCACTAAAACTAAAATTAAAGCCTTCAGAATCGGCTATAATGTCTACCCTAGAGTGAAAATTTCCTATACAAACTTTTTTTTTTCAAAGTGATATTTAAATTGTTTCATATTTTTTTTATTGTTATTCTTGACCAATTACTTTGCTTTTCCAGCAAAAAGTTCTGTGCACGCCACTGCTGTACAGTGAACCTGATTTATTCAAGTATACCTCAGAGGGAAGTAGGCGAAAACAAAGGGATGAGAGGAGAGTTTATATTGTATGGGTGCTCTAATACACAACAAAATTCCTAAGAATATCCGAGAGTTAGATGGAAATGAATTTAAAAATAAGTTTAAAACAATGTAGCTGATTCTGAAGGCTTTAATTTTAGTTTTAGTGCTGTCAAAAATAAATTATTCCAAAGTAATTTAGCTTCTGTTCCTTAGCATTTAAGGACTATTTTGCAATAAACAACATTTTGTCGTGACAGCAGTAAAACTAAAATTAAAGCCTTCAGAATCGGCTTTAATATTGCTTAATAAATGTTACTATACCATAGAAAAATGTCTTCTCGATAATCTAACTGAAAGTACAAGCTGAGAGTATCTTATAACTTGTATAATGTATACCTACTAAACATGACTTAATTTGCATTTATTATACTATTTTTAGAACATAATATGACATATCATGTAATGTGGAATTAGGATTTATTATATAATTTAGAATTTAAATATTCAAATTGTAGGAGTCCGACTGACATTTACCAGAGGCACATTGTCACCTCTTTAATATTTGTATGCCTTTTAGGCTAAAACGTGATAGATCTAACCTCTTCGTCAAAATTCAAAATTCAAATTCAAAAAGTTTATTTTGCAAAGTAGGTATATATAATACACGTTTCACAAGTCAAATTTTAATCTTATAAAAATATATGTAATAAAATAATAAATGTACATGAACTACTTAGATTAAATGTTTTTTTTAATTTATGTAGCAATATATATACGATTAAAATTATAGGTAAAATATTATTATACAAGATGAAATCCAATCAACCGCCCGAACCCATACCGGAGACCCGGCCAGGGACCAGGAACAGGTTCAATGATCACCAACCGAGCCCCCAGCACGAATCCAGGCAGCCGACCAAATCCCATCCTATATACTACATAGTAATAGGTTACATATATAAATACATGCCTACCTCCGCCCATTCGATTAGTCTTGCTAAGAAGAACGGGCAAGAAACTTGGCAAGATCATGTCTTTTTTTTTAACATAAACTTATACTATACATCAAATTACTTATATCTACTTTAACCAAGGGATAAGAAAATACAAGACAGCAGGAATTCAGGTTAATGAAAAAAGAAAAACATATATATCTTTGCCTACCTGTCTCATATAGTCTATTTCCTTTTACAGTCTGTAATTAATTAATGTTAACTCTTAAGAGGAATCAAAAGTTAGGAAATTATATTAATTAATTAAATTATTACCTACTTTCATTAAAATCAGTATCACTATAACACCATGCTTCACCATCATCCAAATATTCATTTATTTTATAATATGCCTTTTTCAGTAGGCCCTGCTTAATATACTGTTTAAACTTATTCTCTGACAAAGTAAGGACCTCCTTTGGAAGTTTATTGTAAAATCTTATACCATGTCCTACGAAAGAGGTACTCACTTTGGCGAGTCTGATTTTTGGAAAAGCCAGTTTATACTTATTTCTGGTTTCCTTACAATGTTGCTCACCAAGCCTTGGGAGAGACTCAACATTTTTTCTGACATATCTAAGGACTTGGTAAATATATTCACAAGGAACAGTTAATATATTAATTTCTTTGAACTTTTCTCTTAATGAATCCCGGTGCTTCATATTATAAATAGCCCGAATTGCTCTCTTCTGCAAAACAAAGACTGCGTCTGTATCCGCGGCTCTACCCCATAACAGCATGCCGTATGACAAAATGCTGTGAAAGTAACTAAAACTCGTTCACCATCTTTTATATTTTACATATCTCTTGCTCTGTAAGTACACCCTTACACCCCTGAATGCCGGGGTGTATGACTATCATTACAGCATAGGTTTTGGAATTTGAAAAAAGAACTGTCATACTCATACTGCACGAAGAATATTTTTAAAAAGTTAATATTTTTTTTCTCGGTATCGATTAATTACTCGAATCGGAATCTAGACAATTGATTTTATAAAGATTTTATTTTAAATATGGAACTATTTGTTTCCACATCGTATGTTAGATGGAATCGATTTAAAAATCAAACTGGCCAGCAAGATTTGACGCGCTTGCGTGCGTGAAAAAAAAAAAGGCAGTCTACTAGTAGGCGCGAAAGCATCGCGAAAGTAATTAATTTTCTTGTTTGAGTTCTTTTTCAAAAGTTTTAAACATGTCTAGTGACGAAGACATAGATCTAACGCCCGATTTTATTAAAGAAAGGGCAAAAACAGTTGTCGAAAATATATTACCGCCGAACTCGAAAGAAAGATATGTAAAGGCATACGACGAATTTATGAAATGGCGGTCAGAAAAAAAAGTGAAATCTCTTTCTGAAAGTGTTTTTATATCATATTTTGATGAATTATCTAAGAGGCTACAACCTTCCAGTTTATGGTGCTTTTATTCCATGCTAAAATCTACAATGATGACAAAACATGACGTGAATTTGAAAGATTTTTCTAAACTTACTGCTTTCTTGAAAAGGCAGTCTGACGGATTTAAAAGCAAGAAATCGAAGGTATTTACTGCAGAAGAAGTACAGAAATTCTTAAATGAAGCTCCGGATGAAATTTATTTAGCAATAAAGGTACCTACGTATTTACTTGCCCTTTTTAATAAGTTACCAAAATATTTCACAAAAATACTATGCGAATTTGGTGCCTTTAATACAACTTATGTCTTTTTTACAGGTTGTTCTAATTTTTGGGATATCGGGAGCCTGCAGAACCGTGGAATTGACAAACTTGACAATAGAAAATGTAGAAAAACATAACAGATTACTACTCATAAAACTGCCTAACACGAAAACTAAAATTGACCGGTCATTTGTTGTGCATGAAGAATTTGCAAATTATGTTGAAAAATATCAAGCTCTTCGGCCTGAAAACGTGGACACAAATCGTTTTTTTCTTAATTACAGTAAAGGAAAATGCCACAGACAAGTAATAGGAAAAAACAAATTTACAGGCATGCCAAAGCAAATAGCCACATATTTAAAACTGAGTAACGTAGAGTTATACACCGGGCATTGCTTTCGCAGAACATCAGCGACTCTATTGGCTGATTCGGGAGCCAACCTCACTCTGTTAAAAAGGCACGGCGGCTGGAAGTCCAGCAAAGTGGCCGAAGGTTATATCGAAGATTCGGTGGCAAACAAAAGCAAAATTACTTCTAAAATAACGGAAAATATAAACTTGAAATCACCACGTCAAAGCACATCATCTGAGCCATTTTTTAATGAAGAAAATAGTACCAGTCAACTGCCGCCATTTACGATGCAAGAACCTCAAGTCACTCAAACTCAAGTCTTATCATCACAAACTCATACTCAAACTATAAATATTCCTAAAAAGAACGTGACCATATCTCTTACAAATTGTAATAATTTTACTATTAATTTTAATTAAATACACATTTTTTTCTTCTTAATAAATGTTCATTGAAACCTGCTGTCTTGTTGTTTACTTACCTCACAATCGATATGTAAAGCAGAGTATTTATCTCGGGCGTAAGCATCAATTGCATACTCGGGTTAATTAGCGCCTTCGCTTCGCTCAGGCGCCAAAAACCTCGTATGCAATTGATGTCATACAGCCCTTGGTTAATAATCTACTATTACTCATGTTTTTACAAATAAATTTCTTGGTCTTGGTCTAAGTGTTGCTAAACACTAGTGTTCACTTGACCGTTTTTGCAATTTAAGCATTTTCATGGGTTTTGACAAACATTTTAAGAAATAATTATTGCTACAAATGAATGCTTTACTTTTAAGTAAAGGGCTTTAGCCCCTCAGCCAAAAGAATATGACCGTGGTCCAATGATATAAAATAGTGATGCATCTGATACCCATACAGATACGATATATCGGCAAACCAAAACTATCGCCGATATATCGGCATCGGCGATATTTTTATTGCCGATACAACAATACTTTTAAAATTTCGCGCTTCAATATAAATATAGTAAGTAATGTAGCTAATAAATATAGCGCGTGTTGTTTCGTCTATTTCGTTGAGAAGCGCAAGGATGATCCCCTTAATAACTAATTATCACATTGTAAGTCTGTAATTTCTTGTATTAATTAAAAATAAACAACGTGTATGTAACAGAAAGGTGTAACCATATTTGAAGAGCTTATTCAGTCAATGGTATAAAACAACTTTTAATATGGAACAAAACCTGTATCTCGAAAAAAAAAAATTACGGTTTCAATTACGATGCATCGCTACTATAAATATCTAATTATACCAGCCTTGTGGCCCCTTCTCCAAATCGTTTCACTTAATACCCATGCTCAGCTCCCTTTGACAATAACGATTTCTCATGACGTCACGCCGAACGACGAGTCACTTGTTCTACAGTTCCCGGCAGTAAATAATGCACATCGTATCGTAGTGTCATCTCTGTTGCACTAACAGTCCGGTGACAGATATGGCGCTCTACGAAGCCGAATATAGCCGATGTGCATTATTTACTGCTGGGTACTGTACATAACTGCCCAGGGTGCCCGGTCGTATTTGGAGTAATCAGTTGTTGTAATAAATTTACGCCAATCGGAATGGCCCCTTTCATGCACCCCAAAATGTTTTCAATGTCTCTGTTACAAGCCAACTAATGAACTATCTCTTCTTTATTACAGGGCTACCTCTTCGGTTGTCACCTAGCGCTGGCCTGGCAAGCGTTCCTCGACCTAGAAGCGTTCACGGGCCCAGAACCAGCCAGTTTCTCTCTAGTCGGAGCTCCACTAGCGTTCACACTCGAGGCGAGGCCGGAGCTCTATGAGCACATCGAGGCTGGCCGGCGGACTGTCAACGATGTGGATTATCATGTGGTAAGTTTTGCCGCTTCGGAAAAGCATCGACAATCGCTGACAAATTGATCGTATTGTTTACGGTGTATACAGGGTGACTGGAAATTGCTCTTATTCCTCTCGTGGAAGTAAACTATGATTCATTTGTTGGAGTGATTTAACCCCTATCACTTGGCGGTCGCAAATCCGCCATTTCCGAGAAATTTTTTATTTTTAAATTTCAATTTTAATTCTTTGTTATCGTGATTTTAGACATGCAGCATAAGATTTTGCAATTATTTGAGTGATTTTTAGCCTTAAGGAGATTGATCAATCAGTAAGCTATCAGTTCATGCCAAATTTCAGGCCAAAAAACAACAAGATTTTTTTTGGCGTTTTTTATTTGCCAAATTTCGCAATTTTATAAGTAAAGCAAAGAATGTCGATTATCTTGAAAATTACGGATTTGCGACCTCCAAGTGATAGGGGTCAAATCACTCCAAATTAATCGTAGTTTCTTCCCACGAGAGGAATAAGAGCAATTTCCAGTCAACCTGTATAGTGTCCCTTATTTTTCGAAGTATTTAATTTTTAAACGTATACCCTCTTGTTTTATTTGAAACTCTTTCATTCGTAACTCTGTCTGTCCATTTAATTTAAGACTAGCTTCTGCCCGCGGCTTCGCCCGCGTGGCCTACAGGAAACAAATAACATTTTTTTTAGAAACAAACATTATAAGTGCTCTCACTTCCTCTGGGAGTCAAGGTGTAGTGCTCGGCCGAAAAACGAGCATGTGAGGACGGAGAACGCACCCGCGAGGCCGAAGGCCAGAATGCCAAACACGGGGACTCACCGATCAAAGTTTTTCCGAAAGAGTGTTAAAATCCCTATCAGTTGTCAAAAAATTTCAAATTTGAATACAGCAGCGTGATTGGCGACCCCGAATGCCCCTTGAGTTTTATGCAAATCGGAATACTTTTTTGGACCTGTCAAAAAACTGTCAAAACATGTCAAATTTAATTTTTTTTTGGTCATGTAGCCCCAGCTTGACCGATCACAATAGTTGAAACCCGAACTTCCTACGATTAGCCGTTCGGGAGATATGGCCGATCAAATGTTTGGCAATTTTTTTTTTCGACTTTTTTTTTAACGTCATCTAGATCTTGCCGAGCCCTTTTCTTAAAGTACCATGAACATGGGTCTAGCATTAGCTGTTTGGGAGATACGGGCCTGTAAAGTTTTGTCAGCAGGTAGATTTCGTCGAAACCTTTTCCTAGACACCCATCAACATGGGTCTAACTCTAGCCGTTTGGGAGAATCAGACCGTCAAAGTTTTCACATAAAAAAAAACTTTTTTTGGTACCCCGTGGTCCAACCCATTCAATCTTCCATTCCAAAGATATTTTGCTGGGATATTGAAAGATATAAATAGATATATAGATATATAGATAGATACAAATACAAATTTAGATAGATATATAGATAGATAGATATATATAGATAGATATATAGATAGATAGATAGATATTTTCGTAATTAACGTCCTAAAAAAACATAAAAACGACACCCATATTGATATTTACACATTTCAACATATCAACCCCATCGCACCCCAACAGGGGATGATGGTATTTCACGTCCAATACGTTGGATTTAGAAATCGTTGTTGTTTTCGTAATCAGCGACCCGATAAACCATACAAACGATACCCATGTGGATGTTCAGACTTTGTCACCCCATTTCCCCCTTTTAGGGGTGGAATTCTGAAAAAACCTGAAACACATGTTTACTAATTTATAGATAGGAGTACTCTTGTGAAGTCTCGAATAAAATAGTCTAACTAATCCTGTTTCCCCATACAAACTTTGGACCCCCGTTTCACCCCCTTAGGGGGTGAATTTTGAAAAATCCTTTCTTAGTGGATGCCTACACTATATAAGGTATCTATTTGCAAACTTTCAAGTCTCTAGGACCAGCGGTTTAGGCTGTGCGTTGATATATCAGTCAGTCAGTCAGTCAGTCAGTCAGTCAGTCAGTCAGGACTTTGAATTTTATATATACAGATTATTCGGTAGACCAACTAAATTTCTTGATGATGTAACCCAGTATACAATATACACCCCGTAAGCACCCCGTCTCTTGACGTTGTGATCTTCTACTGCGGCACATACACATCGACAGAGGTAGGCATGTATTTATATTAGAGATGAAACGGATATCCGGTTACTATCCGGTATCCGGCCTATCCGGCCATATTTTTGGTATCCGGTATCCGGCCGGATAGTAGCCAGTATCCGGCCGGATACCGGATACTTAACTTGTCATACAAAAAGTCGTTTAAATCACAAAATAAATTATTGAATAATCTAAATTCTAATACATAAAGTAAATAAGAGTAAACCATGGTAAATAAAGACAAGCTTTACAGCAATTGCTGGGAATAAACGTTTGTGCTTTTCTTCATACATTACACCAGCTTCAGAAAAAAGTCTCTCACAATATATATACTGGATGTAAATGAACAAGTATCTTTTAATAAAAACACATGGTCTAAGAATCATACTGAACAACTTTTCCAAAGAAACATACTTGTGGAAATGAAAAAATATGTTCATGTTTCTTTAGTCATTTGGAAAACCTACTGAGAATTTTGATAGGGCAGTTTCGATTTTTTTTTTATATATTTTTTTTTGGAAAATTTGTTCAGTATGAACAGTAGATTACGCAGTTTCATTTAAAGATACCTGTCCATGTATATACAGTATACACCGCTGCAAGGAGACAAAAGATACATATTTACGAATTTCGTTAGGATCGGAAATTGTTTCGCATTTGCAGACCACCATTTGTATGATTGTGATACGACCATTTAGAAATGATCTTCATTTAGAAAATGCACAAATAACCTCGCCCAGTTGCATCCGCACGCAACTTGGTGCGTAATGTTTAGACTTGCTCAATTCGTGCGGAACGCATATCTTGAGCCGGATATTCGGCCGTCGTATATCCGGCTATCCGGCCTAGTGCCGTGCCGGATATCCGGTATCCGGTATCCGGCCAAATCACTATCCGTTTCATCTCTAATTTATATATGTAACCTATTACTATGTAGTATATAGGATGGGATTTGGTCGGCCGCCTGGATTCGTGCTGGGGGCTCGGTTGGTGATCATTGAACCTTGTTCCTGGTCCCTGGCCGGGTCTCCGGTATGGGTTCGGGGCGGTTGATTGGATTTCACCTTGTATAATAATATTTACCTATAATTTTAATCGTATA
Source organism: Ypsolopha sequella (assembly GCA_934047225.1). Lineage (NCBI taxonomy): Eukaryota > Metazoa > Arthropoda > Insecta > Lepidoptera > Ypsolophidae > Ypsolopha > Ypsolopha sequella. The sequence goes on along the minus strand of OW203988.1, from coordinate 7,767,797 downwards.
TATATTGCTGCATAAATTAAATAAACATTTAATCTAAGTAGTTCATGTACATTTATTATTTTATTACATATATTTTTATAAGATTAAAATTTGACTTGTGAAACGTGTATTATATATACCTATACTTTGCAAAATAAACATTTTGAATTTTGAATTTGACACATTTACAACAATGTCTTTGTTATGTCTCTTTTTTAAATCTTTTTTCTGTGTACGTGTTAAATTCTCAAGTATTTTAGATGTGAGCTGTATTTGTTTCCTTAATTGCTGTGTATGTATGTGTCATGGTGCTTAATAAATGTTTTATCTATCTATCTATCTCTTGTCAGCTATACACAGCAGTGCTGGAAGGCGACGGTATAGAGAAGACGAAGCAGCTACAACGCGAGCACATAGCGGCCGCTTGCGATGTTCTCGAGAAGTTCCCCAACTGCGACGCGAGGACCGCTCTTACCAACATCATTGTCGCCATGCATGGGGACCACTTGTGAGTGACCTTGAGATAGCGTTATAAATAACGTTATTATAGAGTTTAAAACAACGTTATTAATTAACCGTTTTGAAAGAAACGTCGACTTCGTCGTAAGAATGACACTCGCCTTAAAAAATAGTATCGGTGAAACAGTTGGCTTGTAGTCAACAACAATAATACGTTAGGCACTAACGGTGAGTGTATAGCCGTTTCTATCAAAATATTTTAGTACATCAGCTCACGCGAGTTTTAACAAAAAACATTAAAAGCTGTTAAAGTGTATTTAATTTAAAAAAAAATATTCGCACCTGCGAGTTTTAACAGTTACAAATAACGTTGTTTGGAGAAATAGCCATGAATCTAACGTTAAATATCGCTAATAGTATCAGTAGTATCTAGTTTTGATACGTCATAACGTTATTATTAACGAAACGATTATACAAACGCTATAAAACACTTATGTACTGGTATTTGTATTTATCTGCAGGACCTTTATTGTTGAAGAGTATCTGACAACCGTAGCCACTGTACAGTGCTCCCAAAGTGAAAATGCGCATACAAATCTTCACCACTGTTCGTCAAAGTTCGTATTTCCTTACACTTTCTATACAAGCAATACGGTCACGTGGTACGTCCAGTCGCTTGGCTATACATTTGTATGTGCATTATTACTAGTGAGTACTGTACAGTGCTCGTCAAATAACTTTGCGGTTGTAACGTCACTGAAGGCTGTAAGGCCGTATACTCGATGACAGCGGCCGCGAATCAGACTGAAGTGCTAACCTCTATTGAAAGCCGCACGCTAAAATAAGACCTTTTTGTGTTTCTATCTCTATTACTCATGAAACTTTTTCCTCTGGATGGGTAATCGCTGTCTCTATTACTTTTAAAAGGTAAAGAATTTCAATTTTTTGGCGTGGCCTTCTTATAGGAAGTTGGCGTTCCAGTATGGTTTTATTATATTATAAGCTTCTTCGTTCAAATGCATAGATTTGTATCAATGGCTGCGGCAAGGCGAGCGATGCGTTTAAAGGCCACTGAAGCCACGCTGCGCTGCCCGCTATCATCCAGTATACCATAGATTTAGAATACACTACCGTTAGATTGGTAATGCAAAGGACACAGAGCACATATAGAATTGTATTATAGCGAAGTGGCGGTTGTCAGCGAATTGAGTCTTTATACCCTAAATGTTAGAGACCGGCGGGTCTACCGCGTAATTCTCATTTTCATCAACATCAACTTGAGATTGAAATTTGTCGTGCGTGCGACGACGCCCGCCTAACATGCCATCTCTTTTGCACGCGTTGAATTTCGCATGCATTTGCTTGAAGTTGATACAAATGAGAATTACGCGGTAGAGCCCCAGTATAGCGGATTTAAGAACAAAATGTGTTTGGGAATGATGGATGTTGATAAAAATAACGTTTCATTAATAATAATAAGCTATCTCAGATTTAGATTAAATGATACCAAAGGCCTCTTCAATGTTGGCTTCGGCCCCATGAATGCCTTTCAAATGACCGGGTCCCTATGGGCCCGTGACTGAAAAGTGTACCTACATAATAATAATGTAAAAGAAGAATGGTAACAGGGTAATGAAAAAAAAAACACATTCCGTTTTAATCAATTGACCAAGTATATATATATATATATAGGTATATGTGAATAAACTCTGTGATGCTAGCACATAGTTAGTTTTGGACAATTTACAACTTTTGTCTTCGATCATAATTTTTATGAATAAAAATAATATTTTTGTACGAATCTCACTTGTAATTTGTAAACTGTATTTATTTACAAATAAAGCAAGTGGTTACAGGGAATCGGAGAGTTTAAAAAAAAGAAAGTTTCTTTATAATTAGACGAATTATGTACATAGAACTAAGTATTATAAATCTGTGTTTCTAATAAATATCTTAGTTTTACAAAATACGTAATTATATAATAATATGCATAAATATATGCATAAATAATTTATGCAGCCAAATTCATACTGAAGGCTCGTGCTCGATATCAAGGTCCCGATATCCTTTTTTTTTGAAATTGGTTAATTATTATATCGTATTGAGTGCAAGCTTGTAAACATACACATATGTAAGGATAAATAATAAATAAAAAAACGTGTTTCTTACAAGTGCAAGCCCAGCCCCGAATCAATTATAGGATATATAATATTATATATATTATAATCAATTATAATATATATAATATTATATATATTATAATCAATTATAATATATATCTCTCTATAGGAGAAGAAAAAGTCCGTGATACTGGTGTCGATTCAGCGCAACACAACTTAACTAATTTGACAGGAATAACCTTATTTTGAGCGTTCTGTCTTTGTCTTTTCGATACAGAAAGAGAAAGACAGAACGCTCAAATGAAGTTTAGTTCTGTCAAATAAGTTAAGTCGTGTTGCGTCGAATTGACACAAATAGCGTACAGAATCTTTCCTAAATCTCGGATATGGTATATAGCCTTAGAGCGACTTTCGCCCTTATTGCAAAGGCAATAAAATAAATAAATAGTAATAAAAAAACTCGACTACTTTTTTTTCACAAAGAAGCCTCCAGTATACATTTGGCTGAATAGGCTTTATAAATTGCCGTCATCTGCAGCTTAAGCATGAAAACATATCCGTATCGTTACATTTGAAACTAAACTTAGGTTGCCATACATAGCTGTTAGTTCCGCTACTGTCCGCTTGGAGCGGTTTCCCAGATTCCATACGATTTTGATGTAGTTTGAAACGCAACTATACGGAGATGTTTTCATGCTTAGGCTACTGGTATACGATTGTTATGAAAATAAATGATTTTTTTAAATGTATGTGCATGCATAGAATTTTTCTTTACTCACCACTGGTTAAACGGTGAATAAAAACACTGACGAAACCTGCGTGGGCTAAAACGTGTCTGTGCTCGGCGAGCCACTACAAATAAATCGTCGGTCAAACGTGGGTGTACGTGTGTTCACTGTTCAAGTCATAGTCAACACTCGGTTACACGATGACGACGTGACGTAATATAAACTAAAAAGATTTTTGTAAAAAAAACAATTATTGATATTTCGTGTCAACATCGTTCACGTAGATATTATTATCCGTCCAGTCTTAAGTCTAGAGTCAGCTCCGTAGCACGATAACGCGCGACTACGTTTGTCACGCGTTTTATCTTGCACCTTGACCAAAATAAGTGCTATGATAGGTCGATCGCGCACAAACGAAGTCGCGTCATCGTGCTACGGGTGCAGATATATTTTTATTATTTGTATATCTTTTTACAAAAATAATGTTACCATTTTACATGAGTTCACAAAATTTAATTTAATATTAAGAATAACATTTTTGATATTGTAGCTGATTCTGAAGGCTTTAATTTTAGTTTTAGTGCTGTCAAAGGTAAATATTTATCATTGCAAAATAATTCATAAGTGTGAAGAACAGAGGCTAAATTACTTTGGAAAAATTTAAGTTTTGACAGCACTAGAACTAAAATTAAAGCCTTCAGAATCGGCTTAATTGTATAGGCTCAAAATGAACTTGTACTCGTATTAATTAGTATTTTTAGCTTTAGCCATATTTTTAGTGCCTATCGTTATACAATGATATCGATTCGGCATAACACGTCTTAACTTATTTGACAGGACTAACCTTATTTTAAGCGTCCTGTCTTTTTCTTTCTTTATCGAAAAGACAAGGACAGAACGCTTAAATTAAATTTAGTCCTGTCAATAACTTAAGATGTGCTTCACCGAATCGGTACCAATATGTCCAAATAAACTTTAGTTTATCACACCCTTTAAGGGTAATACCAAAAACGGGCCAAAACATTGTATGCTCATTTAAATATTAGATAAGGTTAAGGCGATATATACTGCAGAAGTGCTGCCACTTGAGAAAAAGAAACATTATTTACTTACCAGAATAATTATTAAAAATCTGCTCAAGTAAATGTGTAGATATAGTAATGAACTATTTTTAAATAGCATTGTTTTCATAGACAACGTCTTTGATGAGCTAAAATTTTAACTTATGCCAAAAGCGGCCATTTTTAGCATAAGCTAGAATTTTAGCTCATCAAAGACGTTGTCTATGAAAACTATGCTATTTAAAAATAGTTCATTGCTATACCTACGCATTTACTTCAGCAGATTTTCAATAATTATTCTAGTACTAGCGACCCGCCCTGGCTTCACACGGGCATGTATTACACATATAAACCTTCCTCTTGAATCACTGTATCTATTAAAAAAAAACGCATCAAAATCCGTTACGTAGTTAAAGATCTAAGCATACATAGGAACTTGTAGTGAAGTAAATAATGTTTTTTTTTCCTAAAGTTGCAGCACTTTCGCAGCATAAAGCGCCTTAAGTGATGTTTTTATCGTATATTGACGTTGTATATTAAACAATTTGTAATTTTGTACTTAAATAAATTTATTTGTCATTATTATCTTCGTTTTTAAATTTTTTCCTTGTTTACGAAGCAGACGGGGAAACAAATAAAACATGCACTTTCTTTTAAATTATTGTATTAATAAATAATGGTAGTTATATTTACATGACACATTCGATAACTCTTTTTTGTTTTGGCAGAAGACAATTAAAATATCGTTCGACAAGTTCGTAGTAACTTAAAACGTAATACGAACTTATAGCGTTCGCTTGACTAAAGTAAATGCTTACAAAAAACCTCACATTGGTAATATATCACCCAAAAACGCATCAGGGCATCAGTCATCAAGCGAGTTCACAATCTTTTTGGTTACATACAACACACTCGAATACTGGTCGTTTTATTAGGTTCCTATAACATAATGTAGGTATACTTTTCTCATCAATTCAAAGACATCCTACAGTAAGAATATCTACCCGGTTGCCCGTTTCGAATATATCAGAAGTGGGGTCACAAAATTCATGGATTTTCTTCACATGCAAACACTGAAGACAGACATACAATCACTCGTGAGTTTATGGGTATATCACAGGTTTCTAGTGTGACCTAATAGTTTTTTTTTTTTATAGAAGGCCGATGATACATGCATTACATTACTACACATAAAATTTAACACTTTGGTGAATTGCTTGCACATCAAAAAGTTTTATAAAATATTAACAGTTATTTTCGTAGGGTCACAAATGGATCTTGCGTTTATTGGTTTACGTTTGTCGGTGTGCTATAGTTAATTAAAAATACTGTGATTGCTTCTGATATGTCTTGTCGTACAATGCAATAAGAATTGAAGAACTAGAATAATAAATCGTTGAAATGTTATCAACTAGTATACTGGCAAGACTTCGGGCATTACCAATGCTACGTACACATGTTAAACAATAATATCCAATTACAATTTTAGGCAAATTTTGTTAGAATTCCAACATTGCTCCATAAGACCGATGACATTATCGCACCATTCGTTTTTTTTATTTTCTCATAATAATATTTCACTCCTACGTTAAAATGTACATAGACTCTATGGCCTATTATTGCTTAATTTTTATAAGTTTTGTTCTCAAAACTTTAAACCTAATAATAATTTCACGTTCGTCCCAATAATTTTACCATTCAATAAATACGTACACGTAAAAAATATAAACTATATCAATAGTTTAATCTTTAAAACAAACTTTGCTTACCCTAATTATATATATTAATAACTATTCATCATATCAGTATGTTTTCATTCAATTTCAATAATATGCCTACTTTATAATCTTTCCAAGCGCCTGAAAAATTGTTAATTTGCAAATACATAATTTTATCTTATACAGGTAGATAATTTATTTATCATTTTATTGTAATGTTACCTACTTTAAAGAATTTTAAACATCTCGTTTTGGATGTTATGTGAGCCATGTTTTACAGATATAAGGTCACATTTTTGGTTAAGTTCTGAAACAGTTCGCTTTAACTCCTAATGAAAAGTAGCTGAACGAATACAGGCACTCGATTTGAAAAGTAAAGAAGGCTGTCTTGCTTGAAATATACTTAAAACAACTGCAATAATTTAAGTCATAAATGAAATATATTAAATATTAATGTCTACCATAAGTCTAAAATATTACAAAGAAAATGATTCGATAATGATTCACAAAATACGAATAAATAAGTTAAATAGTCTAAAATATTTAAAATACACACGACGTCTTAAACCTAATCGAAAAGCACTCACATCTTGGTAAAACCATGGTTGCAAAACCGCCATGGTTTAATTAATAAAAAACAAATAATAATAATAATAATATGCTAAAGATAGCAAGTCAGAGTAATAAAAATATTGGCAAAATTACAATAAAACAACTAAATGCAAACAAAGGTACAAAAAATAAAAACGAGTTAAACACGTTCGCCGAAATCATTCATTCCATCGAGGAACTTCGTACAACCTTTTTTGGAAATGTGATGTTTTGTACTTTTGTTCTGGATTATAAGGTTAATTGTAGGGTTAGTAGTTTACTGTATGAGATCATTTTATCGCATAAGAAGTTAATTATGCGTTACATTAGAAAAAAAAAAACGTTCACAAAATATGCAAATAAATCATACATTAACGAGACTATTTTATACAAATACAATAGAACTTGTAAATTAAAAACTAACTTTCGAGAGAATGTGAAAAGTAACCGGTATTAACGTAAAATTACTACAAGAATATACAAAAACTTATACATTTCGCGGTTGATACTAAATAACGTAAGACTAGTTGAAATGCGATAAACACTACAAATTAAACTTATAAATTACGAATCTTTGTTTAAAAAATCACTCGGTATATACTTACTAATAATGTGACGACTGTACGGTACAGATAGTCAATTCCAAATATAAATGCATGAAACAACTTTTATAACTTGTATTGGACCAGTCTAATCAATTTTATTGTAACTCCATCATCGTCCAGGAACTACAATATTTCTTGGAAAGCACTATTTAAACTAATCATAAGTCGATCAAGTCCTACGAAACAAGGCAACAGAGACTTAGATCGCTACGGAAGGGATGTCATTGCATTGCTGCTTGGAAGAGCACTGACCACCGGACGGTCCGGGCCTGTGTCAGGTACCTGACTCCTGGTACGGACCTGTTACGGTGCAAGGATGCATTGGGAAGAGCGTCGTCCACGACATTGTTGTCTGAGTGTCTGTTCGCATCATTATCTGACCGCTTTTCTTAGCCGCCTTCGTCGCTTCCACCAACGCTGATAGTGAACTATACCCCCCCGGAATAGCATTCTCGTTATTCTTCCGGTACTCCGGCCCGGGAGTCTGTCTTTCCGCTCCGGGAGTCGACGCTGGTGAAATTGAGTGAGGGGTCGGCCCGGGAGTCGAAGGTGTAGCTGGAGGGTTTAACCCTAACTTTTTCAGCCTCATTTTCTCTTCCCATTCTTCCAGTCCGTGTTTTGGTCGGTTCAGATTGCGGTGCTGATAGAAGACTAAAGATATTCTTGTTGGATTGACTCTGTTGGGACTTTTCACTGATGTCGTGGAATGCATTTCGTGTTTTGCGCATTCGAAAAGAACGCTACCATGGCCTAAAGCGATTGCTATACCACCCATTTGGCTGTCTTTAAAGCATTCTAAATTATCACTGAACTCGGTGACTTCTCCAATCGGCTCAGCCTTAGGCGGATCAGGCGGATAAGGGATGGAGAACGGTGGTGGATATATACACCAGTTTGGTGATGATTGGCACCAATTCGGACTAGGGTTCTGGTAGAAGTTAGACGCAAAATTTGGATTGTATTGGTAGCCGTACGAATTGTAGCAGTGGGAATTTCTGAGTAGCTCTTCTCTTTTATATTTCTCTGCGTTATAGTATGCCAAACTGTTGTAATCACTGTACGAGTTTTCATAGGGGTTATAGTGTCCATAAGGATTTGGTGGGAAAGGATAAGCGTTTCCCATTTGAGGGTAGTTCCCATATCCTTGGATACTAGTTGGAGTTTGATTGGCGTACGAATTTTGGTTGACGGCATGGAAGCTACCGGTAGTACCAGAGAACTCTGGCACATTTGGTTTATTTACAATAGCCATATTCTGGTTAAATGCTTCTTCATGATTTATAGTGAAATTATTTTGTGAAACTGGTGTTTGCGGATTTGCATTTGGGATTTGGACACTATTATTGTATGGACTCCGATGTTCATAACCTTGATTTAAGTAAGGTTTTTGCTGTTCCGAGGGTGGATATGGCTTTAAGAAAGTAGAGTTTTCTATGGCCTCAGGAGCAGCAACAGTATGATTTGACCTTGACGGCGGTCTTGCTTTTGGCACTCTGAACAGCGCATTTTCATCTGCTGAATCTTTAGGTTTCCCTGTCAAGGGATCCCATTGATTCTTTGGATCGGGAGATTTCCATATACTTTTACGTTCAGGATTGTTCGGATCAATATTGCTTGGAGATTTTAGTTCTGGGACTTGTGATATAGGCGATGGTGGAGTACTTTGCGATTTTTGCGATATCTCTGTTAATCTTGGAGAACTGGGTAATTCAAAATCTGGTAGAGCCTTATTTAATTCAGCAGCTACTGTGTTTTGCTTATCAGATTCCGCAGCAGCTTTTTGTAACAACGGATCAGGATTCGTTTCGGAACTTTTGTTGGAATCTGGACTGTAGTTATTGGGCGGGATATTTAAATGCGCTGTGGTAGAATCAGGATCCTCTTTAACGACATTGTTAAATATTTCTGTGTTACTGAAATCTGGCCATTGATTTTGCGGATTGTTATTAGCCTCAGGGTTTACATTTGGAGCGTTAACAAAATTATTCTGATCTCTTTTTTGAAGACCAGCTGCAAAACTTGGAAGTTGATTTGGGTTTTGGCACGCGTTTCCGTCAAGCAACGGAGACACGTGACTCTGATTATACAACGCATTCTGATGATGCAGATTATAACTCTCCTGATAAGAATTATAAGGCGAATCTAAAACTGTACTTGAAATCTGATTGCTTTGAAGTTGAGCATCAGTAAAGTTATCTATCATTGTTGCCATGTCTAAGAGCGCAGGATTCCCTAAGTTTGGATTCATTAGACCTCCCGGATTATTGTGCATATTAGGATTTACAAAGGCAGAGTTATAATGTCCTGGATTATTTGTAAACGCGCTGGTATTTGATTGGTTTAAAGCGGGTGTCTGAGTTCTGGGTGACGAAGCTTGGCTTCTAGGACTGGCATTGCTTCTTGCATCTGGTTGAGGAGTTCTTGAAGCTGGTGGTGTGTTCAAGGGTTTCTTCTGGGCGTTGTTACCTCCAGGGCTTTGTTGGGAGGAGTTGCTGCCAGTTGAAGTGTTATTGGCGTCTGAGTTTTCTTCCTCTTTCCGTTTCTTGCCGTGACGCCTGCAGGGTTGTAAGGGAACAGACCTGACACGCACTTCCATTGGATACCTGAAATAAGAAAAGTTAATTTGTTAGTGTCAATGGCATAAATGAATACCATTTTAGGTGACAATACTGTTAAGTAAATAGAAGTATAATTAGATGCTTATAATGCGGTGTGAAACCATAGTGTGAACTTTTTAAAAGGCTGCCATTAGAAGTGTTCTTACAGAAACTAAGTAAGAAATACAAAGTTGTACATCACCACTCACTTGTTCAAAATCTCCAACGCTCCAGCTTTAATCTTCTCCTCCTGCCCTTCCTTAGAGCCGAACTCATCGGTATTATCCAGGACATAGAGAGGTAACACATGAAGTTGTTCATCTTGCGGTTTGGAGATAGATCTGTGTTTGGCGAGGGTGACGACGGCGGTGCAGCCGTTGTTCATGTTGTGGAGGTCGCGATGTGCGTGCGCGCAGAAGTCTATGCACGCTGTTACCCCTGGAAATGTAGACGGATTTATTAGCTGCCAAGAAAATATAAGAGTTGAAAACAGATTTTCTATTATACCTGTTGGATTTTTAGTTGCAGAAAAGCCGAAAATTCGTAATAGTACTGGTCTACATGTGTTACTTTTACAGTGGGGCCAATCCCAGAGTCGCAATAAAGATCTACTTTTCCATATATCATGTTCCTTTTCTATGGAATAGCTGATTTTTATCTCCAGTTTTCGACTTTGCGGCGAAGAAAAATCCAGTCATTTTATAAACGACAAAGGACGCATAGCAAATTAAGGAATATAGAAGGCAAGTTAAAAGGCTTACCAGAAAACGGTCTCCCAGGCTTGAAACCCAACCGACAATCCGAAGCTTCCTTCTCAAACTGGCATTGGTTCTCAAACGATTTTGGTGCCAGATTCATATAGAGTGGACTAAGTAATGTCGCCAGCACATGCATTCGTTCTTCGATTTCGCTCTCTTCGGTCTTGACGGATAGACGGAACTTCCTGACGGTCTTTGAGCGCGCGTACTTGCAGCCATTGTAATACATGGACCAAGAGCAACCGAAGCTGTAGGACGCGCCGCAGGTTTCTGGATCCAGACCTGAAAAAGATCAGAAATTGAAATCAATCTATGTCGAATAAAAAAATATTAAGGATTTTGTGTAAGGAAATGCCGTACGATATTTTCAGGGGCAAAATGGCGACATTTGATTTGCAATAATAACGCCGAGTACCTTTGCTGACTGTTATGTCCACTCCCGCCGAAGCATTCACACAGAATTACTTGAAATCACAGTCTTCAAATACCTCCATATAAACAATATATATTCATACGTACCTTGACAAGCGCAAGTGCGATTCTCGTTAGTCGCACAACGCCTGGTGGTAGGAAGACCATATCTATTCAACTTATGGGATAGTAATGTGTAATCCAAGTCGGCCTCTGATTGTGGGATTCCCTCCCATGCGACTAGGCAGACCACGATCCAGCTTGTTGCACATTTGTGACCATTCCGACACTTCACTACTACAAGAACCTTTTCTGTGTGGTTTGTTCGCCTTATCACCTGAAAATAAGCATGACATGTTTTAAATTAAACTTTTTAGTAGGTAGTGGATTATTGGGATCAGTTTTCCAGAACTGTAGCTCTTATTATTATATCTTATTATATGAGGTGAAAACATTACAATAATAAAATAAAAAGTCGTTTCGATCCATACACTCACCCACTTTGCCATAGGGCAACCCTGAGCCGTTTTCCCTTCTTTGCCCGTGTAGCAGACCTTCTCTATCCTCAGTTCTTTGCCTGAAAGACCCGTTCTTCCTTCTAACTCTTTTCTAAGTTCTGCTAATGTCGCTGCCGCGCCTAAAGTAGAAAGCATGACATTATTTCAAATATTCATACAGCCTTAAAAATGTGGATTAGTGAAACTGATAATTACCTAAATGTGTATAATAACTGCCGGGTTCTGGAGGATTTTTATCAGCTGGAAAACAGTTACAATCTGGAACTTCTGTTCTAGAATTATTTCTCAGCCTTTCCAAATTCTCGAGATATTCTTTCGAATAGTTAAAATGGTTGGCTTCCTTCTGATTCTTGGCCACAGCATCCGGAGTAGTCGGCTTTGCTTGTTGAGTTTTTGGATCAGTTTTGTCTATCGTGTCTGGGTCATCTTCTAGTACTTCATCTTTGGTTTGCAGTCCAGGACACGCGCCGTCTCTTAAATGTTCTGGTGGAGGTTTCTTTGTAGAACCTTGACGACAACAAGCATAACCGACCTCGTTTCTAATTATAACTGGCCCACCATCACCAGGAAATAAGTACGGCTCACTTTTGGATAAGTGGCCAAAATTGCTCTTGTAGATTTTGTGCCCAGGTGGAGAATGCTCAGACTTGATTTGTTCAACGTAATAGGGTGGCTTAGGTTCCGCCGGTGTACTTCTTCCAGAGTTCGATCGATTCCTTTCCGGTTCTCTTCTATGATCGTTTAAGCTCAAGCTCCTGTTATACCTCTGGAAACCTGCGTTCGATGTGTCTTGTAACCGAGGCTCGTGAGTAAAAGTAGCATTTTGTTCAATATTTCTTCTGTCATAAGGAAAGTGACTGCTTTGGAAGTTCTGGTAATTTGCTTGAGGAACTTTTTGGCCGAAATTTTCCTGTTTTATTGTCGATATCGGTGGCAAAACGGTGCTCGGTCTGGAGACCATTCCGTTGGGATAATCTCTGTAAGCGTGGAGTCCTGGCATTTCATTTGGTTTTGGATACAGATTTTGGCTTAACGATTTAGGCGGCTCTGTTTTCATTAATCTATCATCTTTGGGATACTGATACGTTTCTGGGATTTCCAGTTTAGGAATCAGTGGCGCTGAAGGGTGCCGAAACTTTGGTTCGAAGACTTCTCTATCATAACTTCTAGTTTGTGCGTTTGTGTCCCTAGCTGGGGCACAGCTTTGTTGATTCATCTCTGATACTGGTCCAATTAGCATTTTAGATTGAAAATCTTTACTATCCTGCTGATTATTATAATTTAAACTATCACTACCGTACATTTCTGCATATTTTTGCGCTTCATATGGAATATTCGAATAGGCTGTACCGTATTGACCCGCTCTCATGTCAGCATAAGATGGTAACTTATGAGGCGTCTTGGTTACATTGTTTGTTGAAGCGTGTTTATCATAACCTCTCGGGACTTCTGTCCCCGTCCCCCCCTCCCATACGTGGTGGCCACCACCTCCGAATTCGCCCGCGCCATAGGCTTGGGCGTTATGTGCATAATTACCAGCGGCCGAGTAAGTGACTTGGCCGCCTACACGGTAATTATCTCGGAGATGGTGGCTATACGATAAAAAATGACCGGTAGTATTCCTGTCATCTCCCACGGAGGCTGGCACCACCATTTTGCTTCTGTCGTCTAATACTCGAGGTGGCCCTTCTCCAGGATCGCCTTTATCGGGGGGTGTGCTGGTGCCGTCCCGCGCATGGTTCTGTTTGTTTAATATCATTGTTTTCAGTCTCGAGTTCAAGTTGACCCTGTCTGATTGCGAGAACATTTGTTGAGCTTCGGCCTCTTCTTGCCTCTGCTGTTGTTGATGTTGTTGTTGCTGCTGCATCTGCTGATTCTGCATTTGCTGCTGTTGATTCTGCATTTGTTGTTGGTTAGCCATTTGCTGTTGTTGGTTTTGCAATTGCTGTTGTTGCATTTGCTGCTGCTGTTGTTGCTGGTTCTGCATTTGCTGATTTTGCATGTTTTGATTATGTTGCCATTGTCGTTGAGACCAGTTGTTCTGCTCGCGCGTTCCGTTCTCTCTGTACTGCTGTTGCTGCATGTTATGTCCGCCATTAAAATTGCCCGAGTACCCGCTACAATCTAGTGAAGCTCGCGGACCGTTGCTCCCCTGCAGGTACCCAGGCTCGGCGTTTCCCGAATGCTGTCCATTCGGCGTGTTCTCATTCTGCTGTCTTTCTCCCTCGCTATTAAGCGCCTCTGCTGTTCCATTTTCACCGCTGTTATAACTTTCATCTGTATGCTCGGTATTGTAATCATTTCTCTCGTAAGAATTCTGTTGACTGACGGTGTAAACTGGTGCTCCGGATGTCGGTACGGAGTTCTGATAGGAGGCAGCTGATGCAGGTCTTGAATCGTTGCCAGTTGTTGCGCCTGGAGTCGGGGCTTGCTGGGCGTACTGCTGTTGGTACTCGTTGGTGTAATGGGGTGCTCTCGGAGAAGGAACTGGTGTGTAAGCACCGCGATTCGAAGGTGGTCTTTGCGCGGGCACAGACTGGACTCCCGTCTGGTAGTAGGTGTTGTTCGTCACGTCAAAAGTCGTGGCGACGTTCTGGACGGTATAAGTGGTGTTAGCTGCTTGGTAGTGAGGCGACGTGGCGTATGCTGTCGTATGGTTGCCTTGGTAGTCTAACGTTGTTTGACCTGTCTGTGTCGGGAGTTGTTGGATGAACTGGTTTTGCCAGCCTGCAAAAGACGAAACATTAATTAATGCGCCTGCTTCTAAGTGAGCAAAATTACTTGACTAATGGATAAGGCCACTGAAAGGTGTGGGTGTGTCTTACATATTATTTTACCTTGTGACGGATCTGCTGTCTGCCATGCTGGGAACCTATTAGGGTCTCCCGCGTAAAACGGCATTGGGGCCTGAAACAAAATATACAATATTTAAAAACCTTTGTTTGCCTTAAAATATGTCAATGCTCAATACCTCATTCAAATTGTTAGGTCCGAAGTAGTAATTTGTAGTAAATAAAAGGTAAGCTGTGGCCTCGAGCGGCGTGTGATTACGTTAGGAAGGTTTACATGAGGAGTGTAGTGTGTAAACAATGTGACGAGGTCTTTGGGTGGCCTCGGCCTCGATACTTCGTCGAGAATTTGGACCAAGATTGTCAAGACATGTAAAGCAAAATTCGGACAAATTGCGAATCCGACTTGCGCATCGAGGGTTCCGTACCTAATGGAATAATCATAAAGCTTACTTTTCAACGCTATAACGAGAGGCTACGTCTTACAAATTGTATGTCTTTATATCGATTTTATATATACCCAACCTGAAAAATAGTTCGGTACCTACGCGAAAATTATCGATACCTAAAATTAAGTTCATATTTTCCTATTTGCAAAATTTATGATCATTAATTAATAAAGCGGAAATCGAAATTATGCATACATGTTTTATAATAAAATAGGAAAACTGTATTAGCAATATAAAATAAACTTTTAACAAATAAATAGTAACCGACTTCAAATGTTACTCCAGTCAATCACTAAAAAGTTTAAAATAATATACACTACACTTACTGACCGATGGTAAAGAAATAACACGTTTGCCGACTTCTTTCTTTCTTTCTGAAACATATGTTCTTTAGAAGTCGGCGCCCTCATGTTCGTTTTTATATCGTAGGGAATACGCAGACTTCTAGATAACATATGTTTCAGGAAGAAAGGAGTCTGCAAAAGTATTATTTCGGTAGCATCAGTCAGAATATAATTATTTTAGACTTTTTAAATGACAACAGTTACATTTGAATTCAGTTACTATTTCTTTGCTAAAAGTAAATTTTATTTCACATTTTTAGTGTTGACGGGTAAAATTGTGAAATATTAATCGTTCTTGTAAACGCGCTGTTGATATAAAAAAAAGAAGGTCAAATAAGTACATTTTCAAGCAATACCCTGTAATCAGCACCCTAATACAAACTGATTGCCGCAATCTCAAGTTAGGTGCTGTCATCCGTTGAGGAGTTCTATGGTGATGAAGCCAGGGTCGAAGGGCAGGTAGATGAATGACAATTTTCAAGTAATACCCTGCAATCAGCATCCTAGTACAAAGCGATTGGCTTAATTTTAAGCGGTATGCTGTCATTTTCTGAGGAGTTCCAATCTCTAAGAGACCTTCATCAGATCATGGCCAATCTAAAAATGGCACCTACCTGGAAGCACACTCTGACGAACAAAAAAACAATCATTTAAATCGGTTCAGAAATGACGGAGCTATGGAATAACATCCGCGAAAACAAATACAGTCGAATTGAGCAACTCCTCCTTTTTTGAAGTCGGTTAAAAAGCGAGCTAAAATTCTTACAGTTTGCGGCAAAGGTCAAACAGTTTGTGAGTGAATAATAGGCGAAACGAAACGACGAAATGGAATCCATTGTCACGAAACGAACCACAAGCTAAGTAACCTAAAAAGACACCTAAAAATTTGTAAATCCAAAGAGTTGAAACAAAAATCTTAAAATAGTTTACTTTTACAAAAATCAAGCAAACGACAACTAATTTTTTGTTGCAATAGAGACTACGTCTTAAACGACACGTAGAGCAATAAGCCAAGAACTTTTTAATGTCTTACATAATGTATTGACGAAATAGTAGTTTATGCTACAAGGGCGCAAAGGAATAAATTACGAGGACGATTTAAAACACGAGCGTAGCGAGTGTTTTAAACGTAACCGAGTAATTTATTGCTTTTACGCCCGTGTATCATACTACATTTTTCAATGTATAGTGTGAGGAAATGAAAACAAATATAATCTTGTGAACTTTAAATTATAATTGGCTCAAAAGGACTGTATCCAGAGCCGTTAAACACTGGGAAAAAAGTATAACGTCTATGGTACACAGGAAAGGCTGCAGGTTAGCCAACCATTTTAAATAAATTTAAAAAAATAATAATAATAAAGCCCTAGGGCAAAATAATCGACTTTCTGTTCGGTTTTGATGCATAAAAAGTGGGCCTTTACGAGCACATGCATTGAAAAATAGTTTACTTTTACAAAAATCAAGCAAACGACAACATATTTTTTGTTGCAATAGAGACTACGTCTTAAACGACACGTAGATAAATAAGCCAAGAACTGTTTAATGTCTTACATAATGTATTGACGAAAATAATATTAAAATCAGGTAACGAACAAAACAACATGTTCGTATTACGAACATTGTACCTATTTTACATAGGTAGATTGTTGTTACAGGTCGCGGCACAATTTTTTAATGCCCGGCGAAAGTGGTGGGGGACTAGCGCATGTGTTCATTCGCGCACAAAATTACTAAGTGCGATAGAGAAAAAATTATTAGCGCAGTCAAGGTCAAACCTCATAAACCGTGCCGCTACATGTACTAGATAGTTTGGAATAAGGTCTACAACTACAATAATGTCCAAATTCAATATATTATACTGTTTCGAGAAATTTCATCCATCCATCAGCCTAGTTCATCCACTGCTGGACATAAGCCTTTCCAGGACTTTGCCACTCCCGGCGGTCGTCCTGGAAGAATTGCCCATACTCACACACGCTGGGCAGGCGGGTTAGTGAGCGCGGTGCCGGAACCCTCGCACCAGTGACGCCACTGCCCGTCACCGTCTCTTCCATATAAGGCCCGGCTATTAAGATATACCGCCATCCGCATCGGTCCCAGGCATGGTGGGCCTCCTGGTTTTTTGCCTGTGAGCTGTCCTCTAACTCTCCCCCGAATTACTACAAAGGGGGTCTCCAAGTAAAATTGAATCGAGGAATTTATTCTTCTTAATTCTTATATACCAACGAATGGAATAAGTTAGACAAGTTATTTAATTTAACAAACCCAAGTTAAGCTTTATTAATTTAGAAGACGACGCGACGTGACTTTGTGCATATACAGTGTGTCCCTCGTACAAGTGCACATCCGAAAAGGGGGTGAAACTAGACCTTATTTTATCGACAAAAATGTTTTTTTTTTCTAGAAAATCTTTGTTTTATAAATTTACGTTTTAAAACTTTTTTTGCCTACCATGGAGACTATGTATGAAATATGTCATAACTTTTGATCTATCGCGAGTAATGCAATGAAATAAAACCTGTTATAATCCTTCAGAATAGATGTTGCATACCAAATCAAAAAGAAAACATAATCAACTACCATTACCATAAAAATAATATCCTAAAAGATTATTATAAAAGATTTTTTCAATAATAGTCAATTTTTTCAAAATAATGTCCCCGTTTCACTGTACTTTTATTCCTATTTATCATTGCCTATTCCATTATCTTTCTAACAAAAAAAAAATACAACGTTCTATCATAAATACAATATTTTCTACGAGCGGTTAACCAAAGGCACTGCGCTCTCGTCCCATACAAAGATACCCAGGTGGAGTATTTTTCCAAGATAAAAAAAAACAAAAACATTTTTTTCTTTGTTTTTGTCGATATATTTAGATCTAGTTTCACCCACTTTCGGATGTGCACTTGTACGAGGGACACACTGTATACGTACTTCCATTGAATTCGACGGCCAACCAAAAAAAAAAAAAAAGGATATTGTGTAAGCTAGAAGTAGAACATAATGTTCAAGTTTATTTAAAAAATATATATCTTAAAACAGAAGAAACCAAAGTGATTAAAACATCAAAACATTCCTAATTTATAAACAAATTACTTTAAGTTAAACATACACACGTTAATTTAATATTTTCTCTTTGGAAGGAATTCATATAACTTGGTAGAATTAAAATTGTCCGCCGTATTCAAACTGGAGGCGAATTTTCAAAGTTATGTTTAATTCTTCGCAAATATGTTCACGGTGCTTTCGCCCTCGTTTCTTGTTTCCAACTTTAGTAATTTAATATTTTCTTTAGCTACGTACAACATGTAATGTAAAAGAAACCGGTCAAGAGTGAGTCGCGTATTTTTTATTCCGTATACCGTATAGTATTAATAAGAATCGACGCATGGATAATGAACGAAAGATACATTTTTCTGGTGCTTTTAATGCCCATAGCTTAGTTCCTAAAAGATTTTTGGCACCTGGGGCATTTTAGGTATGATACTGATTGTGGACCTTTGCATTGCATTGCTTGTTGAGGCTCCCTCGCTTTTGCAGCGCGTCTGGCATGGTTGCAGAGGCTGCTATCGATGATTTTTTTGCACTTATGCGCAAAAAAGAATCATATTTAATGCGCAGGCTTAGGGAAAGCAGCAACGAGGTCCTGAAAATGATATCGGACAGAATGGATGCAGCTGTCTTCCGGAGGTTCACGGAGTTGCACATTCTTCGTAGGGGTCGCTGAAACACCTGGCTAGCTGGGTGGGTCCTTCCCGTTTATATATATACAAGGTGAATTTGTGAACATCGTCCAAATTCATACTAAAGCCTTGGTAAGTGATCAGCATCATGAACCAATAACGACTTTTGTAAAATTGATAAAATTAAATTTCGACTTCCCATAGTGATTCATTTAGGACTGGGAGTGAATTACTATGGGAAGTCGAAATTTCATTATACGAATTTCACCAAAATTGTTATTGATGCATGATACTGATCACTTACCAAGCCACTAGTATGAATTTGGACGATGATCAAAAAGTCACCTTGTATATATATATATATATATTTTTTGTTATATCTTGCTAATACTAACATAGTTATAAGGTGTGTCATGTTACTAACCTCTATGGACTTTATTGACTGAAAATAAAGTTGTTTTTTTTATTTAAAAGTGTGTCTTTGAGTGTGGTCATCAGATTCAACAGAATAAATACGCTCAGCAATCGTGGGTAAGTCGGTTATGTAATTAAACTGAATAAAACAAATAAACCCATATGGACCTTGTGACCGACTATTGAAATGTCCCACCACCAACCACCATAGTACATACCAAGGTGGTTTGTAGTGGCCTGAAGTTAGCTGCACAATCACGTTTGACAGCTAATCTTTCCCCACGACTTTTGACGTTTGTTGAGGGTCATAACCGAATCGTGGGTGTTTATAGCTCAGAACAATAATTGTTCTGAGGTTTATAGTTGAAAATAGTAGTTTATTTTGATCTGATGACCGTATCCTCTGTCTTCTACTCATCTGTCATCCATCTGTCAAATCAGTCAGAAGCAAATTATTATAAATTTAACTTGATAGCAAAGGACACATTTCTAAACAGCCTTTTCTCAAGTGACGTCACACGAAGGCAAATGGAAGTTGCAGCTTTTTCATAAAAATATTCATCATTAGGTTTTTTTAGATCACAAGTTCTAATAAATTAAACCAAAATCTCAAAATGGTTTTCGAATTAACACACTTTGATATAATCTAATCTAAGCGAATTGTTACGGTTGAAATAAAATACAAAATTGAATGGGTTTAATTTAAATTTCCTTGTAAAGTTTAGTAGGTGTTTACCTACTTAACCAGCTTATATTGCGGGTGTGAAGATAACTGTTGCCAGTTGTACACATGCGCGCACATCCCTTCCTTACAAATTGAAGGTCGAAAAGCTCATGCTATCAAATCATCCTGCAGCAAGGTTTTGATTTAAGGGGCTGCACATTGCTAAAATTCAGTCGTGCTCTAACGCTTTTGTTTTTTAACGCGCACGCAAAACTTCAGTTATTTTGAAATCGCGACTAAATTAACACATTAACTATAGTTTTTTTAATGTAATAAAGATGTTTTTTTCTAGTTAGTATCTGTGTGTGTTGGTTTCATTTCAATCGGTTTTGAAATATGGAAACTGAATCCCTTTTTTCGTGAAATTCATGCTTTTATAAAAGTATTATAAGTAAGTGAACATTGAAAGTATGTTTATTTATAAAGTATATTTAATAATTATCTTGAGTCAAAAAACACGCCAAATTTTTTTCAAATTTTTACCGTCTACATCGACGGAACTGAATCGAATTCAAAACTGATGTTTAGCATGTACCCTTAAACTACTGCTGGTGCCCTTGGGTGTGTACATCTCACTCTTTCACACGACTCGTCCCGCACTTATCTCTCCGTCGTTCGAAAGAAGATGAAAACTGGAAAATTATAGCAATGTTCCCAATATTCATTGAATTTACAGAGCCGTATTTTTGAATCGTTCCTTTTCAATTCACGTGCGAAAATATATACCTGTCTCATCTTGCAAATGACAAGTTCTGATGTCCCATACAACCATTTTGGTTGCAACGTCGTAACTGCTACATTTCTGTGTTACAACCCAAGTAACAAATTTCGCCGCTCTGACCGCTTAGTTTCGTCGTTACGTCAACAAGTGGGGAAGTTCCGAAACATACATTTGGTTGTGGTATATACACCATGTTGTAAAGTTGTAGAAGCTTGGTTACCAGGTTGTTACGAAATTTTGATGAATATGTTGTAAAGTTGTAGAAACTTTTTACCAGATTGTTACAAAATTATGCTCGCATGATTGAATGACAACGAGAAACGAAAAATCGAATTGTGTGCCAATGTTTTATTTACTAACTGTCATGTCAACTTTACCGCAGCCATTTGTTATTTTCATTGTTATATACCTATGCCTGTTTTTAAGTTATTTATGCGTTTGACAAAGTGCGCAATCTAGTTCATCGCCTAATTTGGAAAGAAAATCCCAAAAAACAGGAGCACCCGTGAAATAATGAGAGGTAAGCCAAATCTTTAGTTATTTTTCATTATTTTGCATAAATAAAAACATGCAATAAATATGTATGTTGCTAGCAAATCGTTCAGTATGATGTGTTTGGATCTAATTTCATTATATTATAAAGTATATAGCTGTAAATTTGGTTTATTTTGATTTCATAAGGGAGTTGCATGCCTTAGTAACATAGTGCACACCAAAGTGTATTTCAGTAACAAATTCTACTATGGCTGCCGTGCTAATCCGATGTCAGTGGCTCCAAACATTTTATTTGCCCCAATATTTACATCTGTGGTTAAATGTATTACTGTCTGTTGATAGTAAGTTGATTACACTACTTGATTGATTACATCAAGAAGACCATTAACTTTTATCTTCTTTGTTGTTTGTATTTTTGAAAAAAAAGCTCTTGTTTCATTATAATATATTCATTAATAGGCCCTTTAAGAATTGCAATATACGTACGTTGATTACAATTTATCGTTTATAAGTTGGAAGTGCTCCGGCTGCCGGATCCAGCACTTGGGGCGGGTGCCGGAGCCGGCATTTGGGACAGCTGCCGGAGGTCACGCAATAGGGGGCTTTTATAATTTTGCACGGTAACGGCACGTTTTTTTTTTACACAGTAATTTTATATTCGAATATTTGAACCATTTCATTATTAGAATATTCAAATGCAAGCCCTAGCTATCAGGGTGCTCCACGTGCAAGTGAGGTTAGCATTTAGGCCGGGCCTTTTGATTTTTGGGGCTCAAGTAATTAAAATATTTTCTTGATATTTTTTCAGATCCACATCAGCCATGAAGTTCAGCCAAAGCCACACACAGGAGAAGTTCCCCAGAATTAGAGGCCACAAAATCTTTCGTAATTTTTTTCAGGTGTTCGAGATATGATTCACAAAATTGATTGTTTCGCAAACAAAACGTGCTTACTTAAAAAACTTGATGAATGAAGGAAATATTAGTATAATTATTTCAAAAGTGTTTTTAGAAACGTAAAAGAAAATTAGTTTCCCATAATTAGGGGTCACAAACGGGATTGATTTTCCGGTGATTTAACAGTGACAAGTTTTCGGTAAATTGTATTTTGTTTCAAAATAAAACTGTATTTGAAAGAATAAGTCTTTTATTTTCCACTTTCTTAAATCAGTCTAAATAGGTAATAATATATTTTGATGCTAGTGCGAGATGGTCGATATTTCAAGTCGAGGCAAAAAATAGGACAAGAGATATCTACACTCGCACGTGTATCAAACGACGTTTTTTAATACATCTGCGAAAATGACATAATAATAATAAATTCTACGATATATTTAATTTATGCTCTACAACAATTATAAGACGGTTTAGACGTGGACGTTGTTTCAGTTTGTTCTTTCAGTCATAACCCGTTTTAAATTAATCCGGTTACTTCCAGAAATACCAACAAAACGATATGCAAAACCAGTCCACAGAGTGCTTACTTAAACGATGCTAATGTTATCCTCTAGATGGTGCTAGTGATTGAAAAATAAAACACTGCGCATGTGATACAGGCACAAAATCTAGCATATTTTGAGCAGGTGCACTAAAAATGAACTTTTAACAAAAAAATAGTAACAGACTTCAATAGTAACAGCAGTCATTCACTAAAAAGTTAATAATAATTCTATAAAGACCGATGGTACCAAAGCAACACCTTTGCCGACTTTTTTCTTCCTGAAACGTTATTTTATCTAGAAGTCGGCGTTCTTATATTGGTTTTTATGTTGCTATATCGTAGGAAATACGCCGACTACTAGATAACATAATGTTTCAGGAAGAAAGAAGTCGGCAAAAGTGTTGCTTTGGTACCATCGGTCTTTATAGAATTATTATTAACTTTTTAGTGAATGAATGCTGTTACTATTAAAGTCGGTTACGAATTTTTTGTTAAAATTTTATTTTATTTCACATTTTTTAGTGTTGCTGGGTTAAATTGTGAGGTATGGGTAGTTCTTGCAAACGTGGTGTTAATATAAAATGAAGTTCAAGTGAGTACAAGTAGCCATGTTTGAGTAGCTTCCTGCTATCAGCACCCTAACACAACATGATTACCACAATCTCGAGTTATGTGCTGTCATCCGTTGAAGAGTTCTACGGTGATGAAGCCAAGATCGAAGGTCAGGTGGGTACACTGGCAATTTTCAGCAATGCCCTGCAATGAGCACCCTAACACAAACTGGTTGCCGCAATCCAAAGTTATGTGCTATCATCCGTTGAGGAGTTCTATGGTGATGAAGCCAGATCGTAGGTCAGGTGGGTATTCTGATAATCTCCAAGTAATATCCTTGTATCAGCACCCTAACGCAGTGATTGCCGCAATCTCGAGTTATGTGCTCTGATCCGTTGAAGAGTTCTATGGTGAATATGGTGATGAAGCCAGGATCGAAGGTCAGGTGGAAGAATGTCGATTTTCAAGTAAAAGCTTGTAATCAGCACCCAGGCACAAAGCAATTACCTCAATTTTGAGAGGTATGCTGTCATTTTCTGAGGAGTTTTACTGCTTATCTCTGAAGACCTTCATCAGATCATGACTAAACCCAAAATGGGACCTACCTGAAAGTACATTCTTTCAAACAAAAAAAGAATTATTCAAATCGGTTTAGAAATGACGGAGTTATAGAGTAACAAAGCCAAAAAAGAAATACAGTCGAATTGAGAACCTCCTGCTTTTTTTGATGTCGGTTAAAAATACTCCTACTTACACAAATTAAAAGGGATTTTTAATTTTTATCCAACTTTGATTTACTTTTGATACATAAAGTGACAATCATGTGGTAGGAAGGAAAAATTCATTTTGAAACTACTGTTGTGTTTATAATATAGGTAAATCGGTAATAAGTCGTTGAATGCTCACAAAATTTCCTCATGGTAAATCCAAACGTAATTCAATCAAAGATTTCAAATGAGTTCAGAACAAAAGGTTGGCAAGAACTTACTTTTTTGTAAAAGAAATCGAATATTCTCTGATCACCTAACGGTTACGACTCAGTTTCGATAACAAAACCTAGTTTCCACATTTTTAAAGAACTATTTAAACACAGCTTAGTAGTATAAACAGGAACAATGTAGTTATACTGTGAGCACTTTCGGATAATGTAGTAGCAGTGTAGAAGCATAATGTGAACTAGTTTACACATTTTTAAGGAACTATTAAACACCGTATAGTAATATTAACAGTAACCATGTTGTTATACTGTGAACACTTTCGGATAGTTTTGTTCTTGTTATTACGATGTAGTAGCAATGTAGAAGCATAGTGTGAACTAGTTTACACATTTTTAAGGAACTATTAAACACCGTTTAGTAATATTAACAGTAACCATGTTGTTATACTGTGAACACTTTCGGATAGTTTTGTTCTTGTTATTACGATGTAGTAGCAATGTAGAAGCATAGTGTGAACTAGTTTACACATTTTTAAGGAACTATTAAACACCGTATAGTAATATTAACAGTAACCATGTTGTTATACTGTGAACACTTTCGGATAGTTTTGTTCTTGTTATTACGATGTAGTAGTAATGTAGAAGCATAATGTGAACTAGTTTACACATTTTTAACGAACTATTAAACACCGATCAGTAACATTAACAGTCAACATGTAGTTATACTGTAAACACTTTCGGATAGTTTTGTTCTTGTTAATAGAATGTAGAAACAATGTGATAATATTTACGGAACATCGCATCCAAAATTTGTCTCACACAATTTTAGATGCATAGTTAAGACTATACTTCTACATTTTGCGGCTAAAACTTCACACAGCCGCAAAGAGTATTAACTATTGCGACTCTACGACCATATTCCAAGTGCAGATTTCTATGTTACCGAAATTTCAGCCGCCGCGGCCGAGTTTGGTTGTATGGGGTGCTACGTGAGATGGGTATATACTTTCGCACGTAAATTGAAAACAAATGATTCAAAAATACGGGTCCAGAAACAGAATTGTTAGTGCGCTCGAATTTGCACTTGCCCGGTATTCGACTGTGGAAATTTAAAATTTATGACCAAATTTTGACCAAATCCAACGGTTTGGATGCCATTTGAAAGATAATTTTGATTACTTTTAATTTGTGTGATATAAAATACTGAAATAAAATATTATTTTAAGAATAAATGAGAGTTTTTTAGGGTTCCGTACCCAAAGGGCAAAACGAAGCCATATTAATGTCACTCTGCTGTCCGTCTGTCTGTCTGTCTGTCCGTATGTCAAGGGTCTCTCGCTCTTAAACGGAATGAGATAGAGAGAACTGATATTTTGATATGTTTAAAACCGAATATTAAATTATTACGAGCTTTTCATTAGTAGTGTTATTAAAACAATTAAAAAAAATTTAACTCGATATATTTCGGCCCTCGGTATGGGGCCGTCATCAGTCGAATCTTAAAAAATTTAAAATGTATACTAAATTATTTTTCAGGCGCCTCGTACAGGAAAGTTAATATTTTTTTGATGAGTGTTTTCACTTAATTAAGAAGAGTCCTAATATCTTAAACGGAATCATCGAAAGTCTGGAGTTGTTGATGTTCTAGGCTCTGTACCAGCCTTAACATATTTATTTATCAACAAGTCTTTGAGTTTGCCATTGCAAGAAAATTATGTACCCAACAAAAAAAAAGAAAATTTAACATCACTTTACTAAGAGTTGTTGAAATTAGGCTTTCAAAACTTTAACGTAGGGAAAAGACAATGTTTTTCCTGTCGTTTTACTAGAAATACTGCCAAAAATAACCACTGGAATTTAAATCATATTTTGGAATTCCGGCAATGGTGATATTGTTTTGGTTTTGTGTGATTTGTGTGGGCTCGATATTGAACAACATTACAAATAACGTATTGCTATTGTTAGTTAAAATATTATTGCAAACTCTCTTATTAAATTGTATTAAAGTTTTTTGATACTGGCCGCAAATACTATTTTGTGCAACTGTGATAAACTAAGGGCAATTGGGACACGAGTGATTTT
The DNA here is from genome assembly GCA_934047225.1 of Ypsolopha sequella. NCBI lineage: Eukaryota > Metazoa > Arthropoda > Insecta > Lepidoptera > Ypsolophidae > Ypsolopha > Ypsolopha sequella. The sequence continues at coordinate 7,741,616 of OW203988.1, read as the reverse complement.
TTTCGAAACTGATCGAAGCTGAGTTTCGTAATAGGCGGCACGAGTGTCCCAATGGCTAATTATATCACAGTTGGAAACAATACTTGAGTGCTGATTGGTTATTAAGAGGATGGCATACCCTAGCAACTTTTTTTATTACCCGTCCAGCACAATAAGTCTAATGGCGAAGACCCTATATTTGCTTTTCATAGAAGCGATTATTTGTAGGCTCTTTGGCCTCTTTTTCTTGGACGCGTAATACTAGTGATCACGCAGCGAAACAACAAATTGGTGTTTTTAGCTAATACTGAAATATTTTGTAGGGAAAAAAATATTGGATTTAGGTAAAATCCCTTCATATATCTATTGCCTATTTTATAAAAAAAAATCAAGTTGATCTCTTAACCGCGTTCTTGAATTTTTCGTTAACGGTGTTATAATAATCACAATCACAGCACAGAACCGCGGTGTTATAATGTGTAAGTGTTATAACATCGGTTTTTGTGATACTTACAAACAACGTAAGTGGTACTTGTAAAATTGTTTTTGATTCTAATTCAAAGGTTTTGATTACTGGTATAAAAAACCGGCCAAGTACGTGCCGGGCCACGCGCAGTGTAGGGTTCCGTAGTTGCCCTATACAATATGCGGACTTCTTTTCCAAGTACATTTTTTAAGTTTGTCAACTGATTCAGATCGCGCCAAACTTCTAGTCCGTTCGGAAGTTGCTCTTCCGAAGAACGGCCCATACATTTTGTTCCTGCCGATGCGAATCGCCCCGTGTTTAGAGGGGACTAAAAGTTTGGCGCGATCTGTACTCGTTAATTTTTAAAGCCTACTTAGCTGTGATAGTTTTCCTTTTAACTTCGTTATATATACTACTACCGTAAATTTTTTCACATATCCAAAAACAGCCGTTAAGCTGGCAGGGGGACACTTGACTCTAACAAAAATTTGCACTTTAAAGCTTAATATTTCGCAAACGGATCCCTGCAACGAAAAATGGTTTTCATACACCCGCAACATTTTTGAACGACCTATCCAACGAAACCCCACACCATAGGATAGACGAGAAAAATAAAATCATCCCCACTTTGCGTGTAGGGGAGGTAACTAAAAATTTTTTTTTTAAGTTTTTTGTTTTACTACGTTGTCGGCGTGATTATACCTATGCTAAATTACAACTTTCTAGTATTAAGAGTCTCTGAGCTTAGCCGTGGAAAGACAGACTGACAGACAGACAGACGGACGTGGCGAAACTATAAGGATTCCTTGCTGACTACGGAACCCTAAAAACTAGAAAAGTACGGTCAATTTGGCTTGTTTTTTTTACTTATGTGCAAGGAAATAAAGCGATACAGCCAGCGAGTGGCTGCAGCGATAAATTCAAACTGAAGCGGCTGCGCTCAGAAATTGCCAAAGTTATACAGGACTGCAAATTAAAAATTTTGCTTTAGCTCCTTTCTCTCACATGTTGTGTCAGAACTTTCTTATTTTTATACGGTAAAATGTTTAATTTTTTGATCTTGCAGCTTTAGTTTACGGCTGTCTCGAAGATTTTGCACTATACAAGGTGTAACAGAAAGGTGTAACCATATTTGAAGAGCTTATTCAGTCAATGACTTTTACTATGGAACAAACCCTGTATTTAGAAAAAAAAATACTTTTTCATAGAAAAATGCAATGCCGCTCGGCTTCATAATAAAAGTTGTTCTATACCATTGACTGAATAAGCTCTTCAAATATGGTTACACCTTTCTGTTACACCTGGTAGTTAAATTATCTTATTGTGTATTACTCATTTTAATTTGTTAAAAACTTTATTTATCATAAGTAATATAAACAAAACAATAATTTTCCGCCAAACTGTTAAGACAGTTTATCGGCAGATATACACTCTCTCTTAATGCTAGCACTTATGATTACATAAACTTGTTAAATAAATATTTGATATAAACTAATAATCACTAAACTTAGTAAAACAAAAAATTAACCAATAGCTCATATATATCATATATAGCTCAACAATAGTAGTTTTGTGTGGTGACAAACAAACTGCCGTGTGCAATCGATGTACGAGTATTCCTTTTGTTTTCTAAAGTCTGGGTATTATTATGTATCGAAACACAGCTTAAGGGCCTTACTATTGCCAAATAGGTACTTTCTGAAGCCTAGTCCTCGTTTACGGCCAAACCAAAAATAATGAAAAAATGTATTATGAATAATCAACTCTTAGACAACATATGCAACAGTTTTCTTTTTCATACCACTAAAACTTCTACATGATTTTTTTTTTTACTGAATGGTGTTTTTTGACCTCAAATTCCCTACTGCTCCTGAGTTGCTTGGCCGATTGAATTCATCTATGCTTTGATAAATAGATAAACTTTATAGCTATAAACATAACATAAGATTATTCAATCGAGTAATCACGTCTAAGTGAAAAGTATAATTTTCCCCTATTTCGCTCTATCAAGGACGCAGCGAGCGTCGTAACAGCCACTATGCATTGCGCGCTGATATGAACGTTATTTCAATGTCGTTTCTGTTGATATTTGTAGTGACAAATATCGAGCTGCTAATTTGGCGATGGTAATCGCCTTAAGCTGTCCAGTAACCTGTAAGGTACTTTGCAGGTGGACAGGAAAACGGTAACTGTTGTTTTTGTTTTTTACTAATCAGCAATGCGAGCACGTACGCATCGATTAGATAAATTTGACAGATAGAATCGGTAAATTCTAAACGATAACCCTTATTGATATGAAATAAGAGTTACATTCTTATTTATCGAATCGATGTCGAGTCGATGCCAAGTTCATGCTAGTACCCCTGAAACGAATAAAAGGAAAAGCTTTGTAATAAAAATGTATTTCCTCCATATTCCTCGTCGAACCATGAAAGAATATCTACAGGCTGTACTACAGGCTTCTATACTAATAATAGGTCTTTACCTATGAAATTGCCGAAATTTTCTTTTAGATTCATGAGTTCATAATTCCTGTAATTCAATAGCTAATTCGATTATTTGTCTTTTGTTCGAAAGTTGATTTCAAGGTTTTACATCTACGTTTTAAATTTTGTTTTCATTTTCAGTTTGATTATAAAAATTAAATCTTTCAAACAGTTCGTCCTAAATGCCATCATAAGATTCGTAATAATTTTTTACAGCTGACACTTTTGAAAATTTTAATTAATGGTGTTTTTTTTTTGAGATTATAATGTGTGAAAAAAGTTTGCTGACTGTTTTATTAAACGAATCTTAGGGAAGGGAGTCAAGGGTGAAGATTCTGTCTGTAGTTACTACGACGTAGGTGGAGTCGAGGACAAAAGGCTAATAAATATTATATATTGTTTACATTGCGGCTGGCTACACGATCGGTAGCTTTATGCGATTAAGAGGCTATGCGAATTTTATTTTTGTCACTGTCACTCCAAGCGAAAACACGCTCAGTGCGAGAGGGGCGGATTCAGGGCGAAAGCGAAAAGTGTTAGTTTTTTAATTTTTATAAAAAAACTAAAATAGCAACCAAAATTTCAAATATAAAATCTCTAGATATTGTTAAAACACACCTAATAAAATATGTTTGAGTTCTGTATATGGTTCCTATTCGTCAAACGAGGAGAAAAAGTGCGTTTGAAGACCTCATTTCAACAATTATTTCTATCGAGGAAAATTTATCCAAATATGTTTTCCAATTTCAAAACCTTAGATGAGATTGTCAAAATGCATATACCAGAAATTTATTAAAATTTTCCGAGTATTTCATGAAAGACACAGAAAAGAAACACCCGTATTTTTTTCGCATTACGCCTTAAGCAATATTGTAACGGTCAGTCCATGGATGGGTATCCGTTAGTGTCATTTACATGTAGGTCCCTCCATATTTCAGAAAGAACTGACCACATGATCAGACGATTACAGGAGGTAACGTTATACAGGATGGAAATTTTCATTGAGATGGCAGCACCCCTTATTTTAACTGATACAGGGTTTTCGTCTTAGGAAACGTTCTTTCGGTTTTGAAGTTATCTATGAACTTAAACTCATCCTTTTCAAAATTATCTTGACTGCAAATAAATGAAGAAATATTTTTTTTTCGAGTAAATTAATGGTAATAAAGATACACCAGCTAAATTGTTGTGTTGTTTACGAAAAGTTGTAATTTTGTTCTAGTCTGTTATTATCTGCTGTCGTGTACTTTGTTATAACTACTGGTAATTATAGTGTTGACAACAATGTTTGAAGCTTACACGCCTTATATACGTAACAATTTGAGCATATATTAATAAGTACGACAACGGCACAGGGCGTCCCATTTCAATGGGCCTTGGAGGGAAAGTACCTTAAATATTGAAGATAGTAAATTAGTGTCGCCAGATTAGCAGCTCGATGTTTGTCGGTACGAATATCGACGGAAATAACATTGAAATAACGTTCATATCAGCGCGTAATACATAGTGGCTGTTACGACGCTTGTGTTTTTTGGCTTGAATTCCCTAGTGCTCCTAAGCGGCTTTTTTTGGTTTAATTCATATATGTTTTGATAAATAGATAAACTTGATAGCTATAAACATAACATAGGATTATTCAATCGAACAATCACGTCCATGTGAAAAGTATTATTTTCTCCTATTTTGCCCTATCAAGGACGCAGCGAGCGTCGTAACAGCCACCACGCATTGTGCGCTGATACGAACGTTATTTCAATGTCATTTCCGTCGATATTCGTACAAACAAACATCGAGCTGCTTATTTGGCGACGGTAATCGCCTTAAGGCCCTTAATATCGCCAAATGGGTACTTTCTAAAGCCTACTCCTCTTTTATGGCCAAACCAAAAATATTGAAAAAATGTATTATGGATTATCAACACTAGGACAACATATGCAACATTTTTCTTTTTCGTACCACCAAAACTTCTATATGAAAAATTGTTTCAACTGAATGGTGTTTTTTTGGCTGCTCCTAAGCGGCTTAGGTGATTTAATTCATTTATGCTTTGATAAATAGATAAACTTGATAGCTATAAGTATAACATGGAATTATTTAATGGAACAATGACGCCCATGTGAAAATTATTATTTTCTCCTATTTTGCCCTTTCAAGGACGCAGCGAGCGTCGTAACAGCCACCACGCGTTGTGCACTGATTTGAACGTTATTTCAATGTCGTTTCCGTCGATATTCATACAGACAAACATCGAGCTGCTTATTTGGCGACGGTAATCGCCTTAAGTTAGTTTTTTTCGATTTCAGGCTTGGCATGGTACAAAGTTGCACATTCGTATAGACGAGAACTAACTCTATTTTTTGGACGAGTACGAACTATAGGTATATATTATTTATTTTTCAGCGAATAAAAGCCCAGCCTGTATAAATACTAATTGTATTTTATTGGTTATAATATACTTTAATAAAGTCGAGAGTTACGAAGACTCTATAAACATACTTTGTCACTCCCGATCAATCATTCAAGTTTATCGACGGGATCCTAAGTAAATATCGCTGTAATGAAATTAGGCTGAGAGTATAATAATAAAATGTATGCGTCTTCATAAAGTTGTGCAATCTTGTCTTCGTCTTGAAGGCCAACTGCTCTGACTTATTGATTTCCAAGACCAATATCAGACCAGAGATATTTGTGGTCTTGTGGAATAATCTATGCATTTTCTACCTATATTTTGTTAAGAAAGTTGACTTTGGTACCGATTCTGTGAAGCACATCTTAACTTATTTGACAGGACTAAACTTAATTTACGCGTTTTGTCCTTGTATTTTCGATAAAGAAAGAAAAAGACAGGACGCTTAAAATAAGGTTAGTCCTGTCAAATAAGTTAAGACGTGTATGCCCTGTCCATGCCATCATAGACAAAATATTTTTGGTAGCAATCAATGTCAGTGATTTTTAGTTTGTTTGGAATCTGTGCAAATTTTGTCTTTGATTCTGTTTCTAAAGTATACGACAGTGCCATCTAGGAATCTTATTTAACACTAAATTTGACAGACCGAAAAACGCTCTTCACACACATGTTTTGAATAAATCCATGGTCTTGGCTGGTAAGACCAAGGATCTAAAATATTTTTAGAGCCCATTCCAGGACAGAAAAATAAACGAAATGATATCGAGTGGCCCCACCGAATCATGATGAATGACCGACCGATATCATTTTCTGAATATTTGTTTCAGGCTTACGGTTTTCTTCAGAAACGTTTCAAAACCATTCATGCTCATACGTTCTCTTAACGTGCGGGTTTAAGAGGAGGCCTTCCTTTTTCAACAGTTTTTGAACGATTGTATTGAATCTACCACAGACGCAATCAATATGAAACTTATACATGTGTTTTCTCAAATCTTTATCTTTACGTTGTAAGTACGTTGTAAATTTTACCTAGTTTTACCTAATTGGAAAACTTTCGCTCGATAGATTTTATTTTTGAAAATAGTCTCTTTTTGTGTTTTTTTTTGTTTTGCGTTTAATCCATTTGATTTTTATGTGTCATATTTTTCTATCAACACGAAAATCTTGTTTATTAACCAATGTAACTTGGAAAGTGACTTAAATGCAATATTGTAATTTTAGTCGATTTTAATCTTAAAATTAAACTCGTTTTGAATCGTTTCGCCCGCTTTTGGCGCACGCGAATTTCAACTTTAAGAAAGTTAGTCTACGGGTTATAATTGCAAATCCGCTGTGCGCTTAAGGTGATATATCATCCGTGCAAAGGTCCCTGTTACTCCAGGCGGAAAGATCCGCAGTGCGACAGGGATGGAATCGGGGAAAATTGACAAAATGTCGGTTTTAAATTAATAAAAAATTAACTAAAATAGCTTTGAATATTTCCATTTCCAGTAATTTAGATATTGTTAAAACCCATCTCAATAAATATTTTTGAAGTGTGTATACTGCCCCAATTTGCAGAATATCAAAAAAAGTGTAAATTTAGACCTCATTTCAATAATTATTTCTATCGAGTGATATTCCTCCAATCGCGTTTCTGATAGACCAAAATTTAGCAGAAAGTCCCAAAATTGTTATACTAATTTATTTAACTTAGGACTTGGTTTGTATAGCAGATAAATAACTTCAAAAAGTGTCGATATTGACGATATACCCCCTTAAGGGCCTCGTCTTAAGTCCCTCGAATTTACATCGCCCGTTACATCACGCACGCGAAGAACAGAAGTCGCATGAATAATGAATGGCATGCAAAACCTAGTTTTGTAGATAAAGGCTGAAACATGAAGATTTCATAGTTTTGGCGAAAACGCATTGGTTATTTGGAATTTTGGCATGCCTACACATAAGGTGACTTTTGTTTATATAGCCAAATTCATACTGGAGACTCGGTAAGAAGTCACGACCAAGACTGAATGACCCTTTTTGTGAAAAACGCTAAATAAAATGTAGGCTTCCTATATGAATTGGATCGGAGTTGTTCGCAAATAAGTAGGGCCACAATTTTTTTTTTTTTTCATTTTCTGCAATGATGGTCATTGAACCTTGGTCCTGAACTCCTGACCACTTACCGTGTCTACTATATGAATTTGGCTATATAAACAAAACTAACCTTATATAAGACTAGAAGAAAGAAGAGGGAAAGGAATCCCCACTCACCATAGGCTGTGCACTAGGATGCTCTTGCTTCATCGCGGGAGCAGTGGCGGGGGCAGGGCTTGGGGCAGCGGGAGCGGAGGGCGCGGGGCTGGGAGAGGCCGCGGCTGGCACGCCGGGGCTCAGGCCTGCTACTCCGGGGACGCCGGCGACTCCTGGCGCGCCGGGCACTCCTGCCGTTCCACCGAGGGGCTTGCGGCCGCGGTAGCTCTGCGAACAGGTGGCAGGTTAATGGGTTGGTCGTAGAGATGTGGTGTAAGGGTATCAGGTTAACGGTGGGGTGCGACTGCAATTAGCCTAAAAATTTGAATTTTTTAACGTCAAGTGTAATGTTTTTGAACAGACTTAAAACCTCAAAAAGGAAACAGTTAGCTGAAAATTATAAACAGAACAAAAAAAGTATTATAGTGTCACAAAAAATAAACTTTCAACTACTTTTTTTTTTAACTATCAAGCTTTTTATCTTTCTTTTTTTACTTTTAGTTTTGGATAAAAGCTCTAAAAACCCCGCAAGTTCAGTCGTGGGCTACAAGCATAGTAAATATATTTATACAGTAGTGAATCTTTGTAAAACGCTCTGTTATTCAAACTCACGCACACAGACGCGTGCTCTACACGCCGTCTAAGCGAAGTTCGGGGGAATCTCTTGCGGCGGCGTGTGTGAGTTCGAATCTGAGCGTTTGTACTAAGATACGTTTGTATAAATATATTTACTCTGTTACAAGTTGCGGTCCGAGCCATAGAGAATATTATGGCGTAGAAGTTTAAAATTATAGTAAGCCAAGGAAGAAATTCGTGTAAAGGAATGCCAATAACTAATGGGAGAAGGGAAATTTTCAAATTACTACAATCACATGCACAGTTACTCACAGATAAAGCTGATTGTGTTCGAAGGACTTTATGAGGTCAAAGGTCAGATTGGTAGTTTACAATTGATTGTGCAATAGATTACAAAATATAATAATACAAATTACTATGTTAGACTCTGAGTAAGATTTGTAATGACTAACAACGATTGAGGCTGACAAGGCCTATATAAGAAAACCGGTGAAGTACGTACGACCTGAGTTGTAAAGATAACGTATTGATAAGAGAGCGTACGGATGAGCGTACGCCGAAAACAGATAGTCGTGTTACCGGAAATTCTGCAGAAATTCCGTATGAAATTCCGAGCGGTAAGTTATTGAGGCGACTAGCGACCAGGGTTGCCAGATATCAGCTACCTCAATTCGCCTAATTTTGACTACCAAGTGGCCTAAATCACCTAATTATTTATTTTTGTCAAGTAGCCTAATTCGCCTAACATTTTGAGCTTTATAGCCTAAATTTAGCCCAAATAAAGAAGAAACGTACAGTGCAACTATAAAGTCATGAAATAAATAGGGATGCCATTTTCTTAAAATGTGAGTTAAAATGAGTTAGAAAGATTGTTTTCTCTATGATAAACGCGTTTGTCTATCTCACTCCTACAAATTTAGTGGATGCAATGGAACGCAAACAGCGTGAAAGAACTGCGGACGTACTATATTACGTTTTGTTACAAGCATTTTATGGAATTATTCAATAAATTTGGAGTAACCCTGAAACAGTCTAAATCACCTGTTCTTTTTTCCTAGGTAGTCTAAATGGCTACTGGTAGCCGATCTGATTTTTGGTCGCCATTTGACCCCCTAAGGTAGCCTAAATGGCGATAATTCGCCTAATCTGGCATCACTGCTAGCGACTGCACCAATTTCTGACAGTATTAATAAACGGCGCGTATATAGCATTAACGGTAATACTGGCCATCTATCTCAATAGATGTTTCCTTTGCCTGAATACAGCACTCTGATTGGTTAGATCCGACCAGCGAACTGTAAACAACGGACGATCGCCATAGTTTCGCAATTCGAAAATTTCAAAGGAACGATGATGTGGGTAACAAACATGAAATAATCATTGTAGAAAATGATTATACTTCTGATATAAAAGTCAATTTCATTACTGATGATGTTGATACTGGTTAGTAATTTGTAATCAAGTGGATGCGCTATTACTTGCTTCAATAATAATATAATAATTACTTATATTGCTCATGAAAGTAGAAGTAATAACTGGGTAATCAATAGACTATACTTTGGAAAATGAGGCCGGCGCAATTTAGACATAAAATAAATTGATATTCGATTACAATGGCTCGGACGTGAACTTTCATAAAGAAGGTAAAATATTATAGTAATTTGCAAAAAATACTAAATTAAAGTGGGGAAATAATTCAAAAAGAAAACGGCTGCCAGGGCTGGCGCAGCAGCGGCAGCGGCCGAGGGATCAAAGAGGCGCAGATATGCAGAGCTCAGTTCTGAGTACATGTTTGCGCCTTTTGGAGTCGAAACCCTTGGGCCGTGGGGTCAAGAGGCGAAATGTCTTTATAAAGAAATTTCCTCGCGGCTGGTTGACGGTTCGGGGGACCCAAGAGCTGGCGCATACTTTGGACAACGCCTTAGTTTGGCAATCCAAAGAGGAAATGCTGCCAGCATTCTGGGAACCCTGCCACAAGACGGCAGCGATTTGGCAAATATTTTCTACTTAGTTTAATTTTACTTTAGGAGACATTTTAGTTTTATAGGTAAATTTGTAAGGTTTAATTTTAGTTTTATTTCATGTTATTTAAGTTTTTATGTTTCTGTTAATAAGCTCATTGAAACAAAAAAAAAAAGAAGTAAAATAAATAAAAGAAAACTATCAAGTAATAAAACCATAACTTTCGTCAATGATGACGTATGTGCTGAAAATACGCATCACTTGTTCCTAAATGAATTTAAAAAACTATGAAGTTATTGTCATAATATAAGTATATATATATATTTTAAATATAGCCGATCTTTCTGCCTACTGGTTTAGTAGATATTATTAGATATTTAGACCGCTTTAATGTGCACTCTACCGTACATGGACAAAGCAGATCACGCGCCGCTGCATCCGAGGGTACAGATGTGAACAAAAGTGGAAACGAACAACCGAAAGTAACACTTTTTTCTTTGGTCATGATAATGACCCGAAACAATATGTAATCTTTTTAAAAAACCTTGTTGTTTATAAAATATGTACAGCAGGTACACAATGTAGTTACTCAGGAGCTAACAGCAGGTCTTCAGCCAACCATCGAATTTCGAAAAAAAAAATCAACTGTTCTCTAGAAAAGTTATATTGCTAATCAACCAAATTTTTTTTTCACGGAAAGTTGTTTGTATGGACTACTACTATCGCCAGTTTTCGGCTTCCGCAACTTCATCTTAACACCCTGTATATACCTATATTATATATGCTTCATTAGACACCAGAATACGTAGTAATACTTTATATTTTCTGCCAGAATCGAATACATTTTTTTTAAATGTTTAGTAATCGAGGATTTCGTATTTTCCCCAAGGTTCTCTACATTCATCTCAGTCGGGACACAGACACCGAAGAATTAACAGAATTAATAAGTTTGTAGCTGTTTTAATTGATAACTCGATAATAATGAAAACGTCTATTCTGTACAGTAAAACATTTTCGTGAACTCTTCTCTTTCTAAGTTTTTTCTGTCTTTTGACGTTTGCATTTCCTGACACAAAATAAGAGATCAGACAGCCATTTTTAGCATGATTATATTATAATTTATTTACTTCCAGTAATGACGGATCTTTTCTTAATTTTGTGTAACTATAAAGATAAAACAACTAATTATTATTTATCATCAGTCAAATTATGTTTTTTGAAACCTGTTGTGCATGACTGTACAAAATTTCTCCATGAACAACTGTATTCGATAAATATGTATGTTTGTAACAAAAAAACATGGACAGATGAAGATTGCCTCCAAACTAATATTTGTAAAGATTAACTAACATCGTGCGGGATAACAATAATTTCTTCTCTACGCTTGATTGAATTACAACTTCTTTGTTAAAAAATTGAATTTTATTATGAAGTTTTATGCCTCACTGAACTCTTGCGTATTAGATTATTCGTTTTAAAATCATAATTGAATTGTATTTTTTGTGAAGATTTTATTTTTTTATTTCGAAGAAATAAGATATATTCTTCGTGTATATTGCCTTTTTTGCAATGGTTTTTAAACTGAAGTTGAGTTAAGTGGATTTAATGGTGAAAATTGTGTTTATTGTGCATTTAATGATCGAAATATCGTGGATTTAATAATTCGAATTTTTATCGAAAGAAAATAAAACCCAAATAACATTGAAAACCTACCTATAAAATAAAACTTACCTAAAACAAAAAACGCATAACTAATGAATACCGAAAATTGTGTTTATTCTGAAGTTGTTGTGAATTATTTGGAAGATTATTATCCGAAGGCATATTTTTAATTACATAGGAAATGTATTGGTAACATTTGTATAACTTTTTTTAATATTCATACGTAAAATCGCCATGACATGAGTGCCGGAGGTTTACACCCACGTTTCACCAACGATTATTCCGGTGTGATAACCTTGACGTGGTGAGTCCTATCGCCGTACTTCGCAGACCGAAAATAAGGGTTACCGGATTTGAACCCGCGAATTCCAGATTAGTAGTCTAACCACTAGACCAGGGATGGGCAAACATTTTCCTGCGCGGGCCAATATTTACAAACAGTATTTAATGGGGGCCCATGTTTGTGACTTTTTAAGCATAACAAAATTCTTTATTAAAATTAAAATATTTATATTTTCCGAAATAAAGTTATTTATTGACTCACAGGTTTCAACAACATCGGAATATCTCTTATTTATGAAAAATTTAATGATTATGAACTTTTAGATATTCAAATCAGGTACAGTACCTGGTACACTACGAGATACACTACGGGACATAGATATTTATTGTAGGTAATCTATAAAATAGTAACATCTCGAACATAGATGTGATAATGTATGCAAGTCTATTTAAGTTTGTTATTATCTACTTCTGGGTCGATGGGCGTGGGCAGGATTGCAACCTTTAGCGGGGTGGAGATGGCCCGTGGGCCGTAGTTTGCCCATCCCCGCACTGGACCAATGAAGACAATCTTTGGCACATTCCGTACAGGGCCGCATGGTTTGCTTGCACAGTGAGATGAACACCAACAACAATAACTCAAAATTTAGCAGTCAGACAAAGCGACCGCCGTTAACTAGAACAAAGGCGCTTTGTGCGACTGGACGAATGGGCCCAAGTTTGAGAGAGCTCCCTTTTAGAATGGATAGGTACTCAGTTCCTGAATAACTTGGATTTTTGACAAATTGTAATTTTAATCTTTTGAAAACATATGAAGGATACGCGGGAAGAAAGATCATTGTCAGTTTTTTTTTCAAAATTGAGTAAATAGTGCCATCTCCTAAAATGTCTCGATAACAATGATTGAACGAAAACAAAAACTTGAAAAAAGTAACACAGTCCGCAGAATATCGCTTTTAAAAATAAACCGGACAGAAGAAGCTTAAACCTAACCTAACCTAACCTAACTTAAAGAAAAAGGTCATAACTAGCACAAAAAGAAAAAAAAAATGTCTTTTAACTGTGATTATGGGGGGCTATGGGCTGATAGTAAAGTTTGCTTTTGAGAAAAAATATATTATTACAATAATTAACAGTGATTACAATAAGCCCACTAAGCAGAGTTCTAAAATAATAACCTAAGCAAGTTTTTTCTACTTATTTCAAATTTACCTTCTGTTTGACTATGATCCCTCTTCCCGCTTACCCTTCATATCAGATGTTTCGTTGAATACTTCATAAAATGTATTCCAGTTTTTAGGGTTCCGTACACCCGAAGGGTGCCAAATGGGAACCTATTACTAAGCCTCTGTTGTCTGTCTGTCTGTCCCCACAGCTTCCGTTCGACTCACACTTGCGCAAATTATTTAATTTTCTCATGGTTGGTGGAACCAGCCGTTATGCTGGCTTTAAATGGTACCTACACATTAAGTATGAAGTATGGGTAGTATATATAGATACTTTATGTTCTCTGGTATAGGTATATGAAAAAACTTAGGTTCTTTCTGTTTATTGACAAACCCAGCCTAAATTAACAAAAAACTTAGGTTCGTTCTGTTCAAATATTGGATTTCCCATTGTCGAATTTATTTGTAAATTTTGAAGGTTCACCTTTCAAATATTGATTTCCCATTGTCGAGTTTATTTGTAAATTTTGAAGGTTCACCTTTCAAATATTGTTTTTTCCACAGTCGAGTTAATTTGTAAATTTGAAGGTTCACCTTTCAAATATTGTATTTCTTATAGTCGAGTAAATTTGTAATTTTGAAGGTTCACCTTCTAAATATTGTATTTCCCATTGTCGAATTTATTTGTAAATTTTGAAGGTTCACCTTTCAAATATTGTTTTTTCCATAGTCGAGTTAATTTGTAAATTTGAAGGATCACCTTTCAAATATTGTATTTCCCATAATCGAGTTAATTTGTAAATTTGAAGGTTCACCTTTCAAATATTGTACTTCCCATTGTCGAATTTATTTGTAAATTTTGAAGTTTCACCTTACAAATATTGTATTTCCCATTGTCAGATTTATTTGTCAATTTTGAAGGTTCACCTTTCAAATATTGTATTTCCCATTGTCGAGTTTATTTGTAAATTTTCAAGGTTCACCTTTCAAATATTGTATTTCCCATAGTCGAGTTAATTTGTAAATTTGAAGGTTCACCTTTCAAATATTGTATATCCCACTGCCGAATTTTTTTGTAAATTTTGAAGGTTCACCTTTCAAATATTGTACCTAGTTCCCATTATCGAGTTTATTTGTAAATTACTAAAACGTTACGGCAGTGAAGAATCCAATTGATTTGATATAATAATAGTGAGTATATTTTGCATAAAGTCCATTATTTTTAACTTAATTTTTAGGATTTGTTGTTGTAGCATTCAATTTCGTTACAAACTTCAATTGAACTATAAATTGGCATTATCAAAAGGTGAAACACCTCTCCCATTAAAGAAATGTATGATTTCCTGTTGTTTTCTATCGAAGCTTATCGAGTGCCCGATCGCGTTCCGTTTTGAGTCCAGGGCAACTATTCGGAGCACGTAAACATACGTCACACAGTGACACGCGGTTGTAAAATATTATGCTTTACTCCACTAGAGATTTATTATAGTTCTACTAGGGTTAGGAAGCTCGCGTACAAAAGTGCTGGCTGCCTATAACGTTCTGACAAGTTTTGACAATATCATGACTTTAATTTTAGTCTTATAATTAGGTTTTAATAAGTCAACTGTTCTAATGATCTTTTATTTTAATTATATCTTATTGTCACTTTGTTAGCCACCTGTACGAACATTGTATATCATCTATATTGTAATCTGTTTGCCGGCACCCATGGTACAGACTCTCCATGGTCTAGTCTGGGAGCCACTGAATGCTGCTTCAATTGTAAAACTGTTTATGTGAAATAAAATATTTTTCATTTTCGTTTTCAAAAAAAATATTGTTCAATCATAACTCAACAACGAATGTCGTCAGCTGGCTGGGTGTGGATGAGAAAGGGTAGATAGCATGAAAAAAAATCGAGAATAAATATTATCTGACGAATGCTGAAACTTATATGAGGGTAATATTATAATAGATATATGTTTAAGAAATCAGCTGGACGAGGGGTGGTGGATTTTGCGTCAGCTGATTGTCCAAAAGGGTCCAAAAACATAAAAAAGTAAACTATTTGACGAACTTTGAAATTTGGATATATGACACTATTGATATTATGTTTATTTTGCGAAATCCATCGCTATGAATATTGGTAGCGCGCTTGTCTT
Source organism: Ypsolopha sequella (assembly GCA_934047225.1). Lineage (NCBI taxonomy): Eukaryota > Metazoa > Arthropoda > Insecta > Lepidoptera > Ypsolophidae > Ypsolopha > Ypsolopha sequella. The sequence goes on along the minus strand of OW203988.1, from coordinate 7,726,251 downwards.
GATAACAAGAGGTCGCAGGTTCGAATCTTGGCCCGGGGAATTTTTTCAAATTCTTGTCTTTGGATTTGTTTCTGATTGATATTTTCTAGTTTGTAATGCATTCTAATAATATTTAGAATATTGATATTATATCTTTCCCTCGTTAAAGTTTCAGCATTCGTCAGATAATATATTTTTTCATGTTTTCAACCCTTTCACATCCACACCCACCGCTACCCAGCTAGCTGATTGCCCATTTGTAGTTCACTTATGACTCTTATGAGTGAACAATGGATTTTACATATTGTTAAAATTCCTCAGATAGAGCACTTTTGTGTGCGGGCTCCCTGACTATAGCTCTCCGCTCGGTTTTGGCTTTCATATTATTGACATTATGTCGTCCACCATATTATTTACAAGTACTTTAATGTAAGTACGACTTCTTGATGTCTATTTATAAAATCTACGACCCTGAAAACCCCGGAAAGGACAAAATTTTAGCATTCTTTGGGCAAAAAAAAAAATTCCCCCATTTTGACTTTTTGGCCCTTAAAAAGCAAGATACGGCTGGCAACATTGAAAAATCGTTATCGAGGGTGTCTAATTACCCTAAAAAAACGAGTTGCCAAAATGTCATTAAAAATGCCGTTAGTAATAAAAATAAGCAACTTTTCTTATTTTTGTGCCCGTCTATATTCTCTCATTTCTTAGCCTTCGAAAGACAAGGAAACCATAGGTTCGTCTAAAAAAATCAAAGTGTACTCACTTAAGGCACTTCTTCCAGCGTCATCCGAAAATAAAACGAGATGTTTAAAAATAATGAAAAAAAAAATAGTATTATTTAAGGTATAAAGAAAAAAAATCATTTCTGAAAATTATTCTTGCATTAAAAGAACAGCATGAAAATATTGTTATTAAAATTGGTTATTTCTTTGAAACTACTTCTTTCAAATCAGTTCTTGCACTATAATACAAGGAAAATATTGCTTAGAAATATCATCTGTAATTTTTTTTTCAGACAATCGCGTCCATGAGAAAAGAATTATTTTCCCAACCCAGCGACGTTCGCATCGTCGTAATGCAGTGCGCGCTGTTATGAACGTTATTTCGATATAGTTTACCGACACAATTCGACTCAAGGTCGTTGGCAACTACCTGCCCCTTAAGGCGATACGTAAAAGTTTTAGCGTCTCTGTTACTCCATATGCGAAAACACCCTCAGTGCGAGTGGGACGGATTCGTGGAAAAGTAGCAAAAAGTCGGTTTTTTATTAATATAAAATGTACTAAGCTATTTTGTCAAAAAGATTTTCAAAGAGACTTTACAAATACATAATATCGACATTTTGAATGCAATTTCAAATTGAGATTTGTTAGCACTTCAGAATTACAAGAAAAAATAAAACAATTTAGAGGTGTTTTCGGAAATAAATTCTATCCAGAAAATTTCATCCAGTCGCGTTTTCCTTCAGTGAGAATCTTAATCAAATACTCAATAAACATTTACCCAAAAATTAAATACGTAGATGACGTTATAGTGGAGTAAATGGATTCGAAAAAACCCCTTTTTTTTTTGGATGACGTTTACATTTTTCGAGTGTAAAGTACTACGCACAGTGTGTGTTCTCAGACAAGGTCGTGGTATCTTTGATCTCTTTGGCCGCGGTCCAAAGATTGATGAAATGTTCAGTGTTTTAGTTTGGTTTACGATATTATTTTCAGTGGTTTCAGTGACATTGTAAATGATGGTGTAATTGTTTACGACAGAAATAATGATTTGTTAAATGTTTCAGTAGAAATTATTGAAAAAATGTGTAGAATCACAAAGGGTTCGAAGAAATCGGATTTTTATAATCATTTAGTACCAACTGGTAAATTTTAATTACATTTTTATTTTTCAAGATTTTAAGAAACGTTTATTGTATTGGTATATAAAAAACAGTTAAGAAGAAATAAACTGTTTTTAGAAGAAGTAATAATTTTTTTTTTAAACTTTCTGTTCAATCGGTCTGTGTGAGGTCATATTAGTTATAAGTTTAAGGTGATATATCGTCGGTACAAAGGTCTCCGTTACTCCAGGTGGAAAGACCCGCAGTTCGAGAGGGACGAAATCAGGAAAAATTTACAAAAAGTCGGTTTGAAATTAATAGAAAATTAACTAAAATAGCTATGAAAATTTCCATAACCAGTAATTTAGGTATTGTTAAAATTAATATTTTTGAAGTCTGCATGCTATCTCAATTTGTCAGAATATCAAAAATAGTGTAAATTTAGACCTCATTTCAATAATTATTTCTACCGAGTGAAACTCCTCGAATCCTGTCCCAAAATTGTTATATACTATTTATTTAACTTGGGACTTCTTTTAAACAGCAAATAAATAATATCAAAAAAGTGTCGAGTTTGACGATGGTCCAAGGCAATCTTCATACAAACTTGTGGGAACCAATAACGACGACAGAAATATTATTATTTAATTCTGTTACCTTTTTACACACGTTCCTTTGACTTTACATCACTTCAGTCATCTATTTAGACTTTTTTCCGTGATAGGTTAAACCAAAAAATAAATATCAACATGAAATTGTAATAATTATTAAATTAATAACAAAATTAAACTCTATTTGTACTTTTTGTTTAATCAAATCAGTCTTTGTGTTTTTTTTATATATACATATATCATGATATGTATATATCAAGGTATAAAATTCATGATATACTGATTTATTCACTGGTTTATTCGTCCAAGTATACATATATCAAATCACAACGTACATAACTCGTATATCCTCGGACCCTGTCACAAATATAGTAAAAGGTTTACGAATTGTGTGCCAAATAAAGAAAACAATCTGAAATTTTGATAACAAGTTAATAATAAACACCGTATCGATTGAACAACCTAATAAACGACTGAACCAATTAGATAAACCTTATCCATAATACAGATAAAGCCCAAATCAACGAAATTAATCTTACTTCTAGTACCCAGATAACTAGAAATTTAGGTCACTTAAATGCACAGTGTAAAAAAATTTACTAGTCAAACAAAAGCCTTTAAAAATTCATGAAACTCCATCTTTATTATTATGAAGGAACAAGTTTATCCTGGCAGAAATTGGCAATAAAATAATACTGTTGATAGTAAAAAGCTCCGTGGTAAGTAAACTCTTGCCGTGAAATGTATGTAAATAAATTCTGCATAGAAAATAGCAATATTTTACGCAAACGACTTTCGTGGCCATAAAACGGCCTCATTACTAAAATATTATTCGGCAATTTAAACAAATATTTGAGAAGGTATCGCGATTCCCTTTTCATGAGTAATCGCCCTTGTTTTACGCTGCTCTATTGTTTCGTAAAATAAAAACGAATTACAAAAAGCCCGGTCTATTCCCGTGCGTAAAAAAAAACGTTAAAATATTACGATTTTATTTTTAAGACGACATTAACGACTCTGGGAATGAATTATTTGATCCATGAATAGCCGTGTAAAATGTAATTCAAGGCGTTTTGTTAATTTCGAGCGCCAGATCTGTGAAATTATTCTTGCATAATTTATAAGTAGTACCTGGCTATATCTACGTATTTCTTGTGGGATAACGTTTCACAAATCGTTGTAAAAGTATCTCATGTTTGTTCTGTACATATCTATTGTCTGACCCCATTTATGTTGTACTCATACATCACAAAGCAAAGGCCCTAATTTATACATTTCTCCGATCTCATCAATTCATCATGCTGCTAATTCTGCGAGGCTATTGGTTAGTGCAAGTAAAACTAAGAAAGATAAAACAGTTTTCACTTTGCCTTGCTAATCCCAGAAATCTGAAAGCGAAGATGCTGTAAGAACTATCTGTGGAAGATTTCTGGTATCCAGTTGTTGGCGCCAGTTTCGCTGGCATGCCAGCGCTGGCAAGGTACTGGCTCCATGAAAACACTCTTTTCTCTGGAATAGAGCCCGCGACTATTTTTCATGCCAGTAACCTCCACCCGCAGTCATTTCATTTGCCGCCACTCTGCTTGTACAATTCCTAGGGTGCAATTCCTTTCTTGCAAAAATGACTCGAAAACTGAGTGAAAATTAAACTTTTATGTTTGTCCAACCTATATTATCTGTGGTACAACTTTACAGAGAAAAGGACTGTTTATGGAACAATCTGAAGGACTCTATAAAACAAACAAATGCATGATTCAGCGCTTCAACAAATTCGGGAAGGTACGGGTATAGAAGAATTTACAAATAAAGGAATAAAAGCAAAAATTTAAATTATTAGAAGAACCTACTACTTAGAATTAGAGAAGATTGAGAAATCCACAAGATTTGGTGCTGGGGGGCCGTTTATAATTCTTTTTTTTTCCTCCAACATATTAATCAGCTCCATTAGTAACAGCGCAAAAATTTTCATTACTCATTTCTTTTTCAGATGCCGTTCTCACAAATTTATTTTTAAAAACGTGTAGTCATCACGAAAAAAAGCTTGACTGAATCGGGCTCGTTCGAACGCCACATGCCAGCACTGTCCTAGGTCAGTGCTGGCATGGCGGCAGCTCGGATGCCTACGGCGCCAGCAGCTGGATACTTGTAAATCACCCTTTATAACGGTCCGATTGAGACTTCCGAATGCGTCCCCAAAAACGGTCTGACAGACTAAACGACCAGGCCGACTCGCGGCAGCAAATGTTTTTTCTAGCAATACTTACTGTCCTTCTTCTTCTCACAGTTACTGTGTCATGCTGGTACTCGATGAGATATAGTTACCCACAATAAACCTTTGTTCTAAGGGAATTATTCGGACCTCTCAAAAGATATCTTACATGCGCCAAACTGCATAATTTCACTCATCGCTTCATCATATACTTAAATTCGGTAGCGCTAGCGATTAAAGAGTTCTAAATCTTTGCATAATGGATCGTTTAAATTAATTGATGAATAAGCTGTAAGGTAAGCAATATCCATTCATTCAACTTATCATTCGTTAGCAATTTCAGCGATGAGTCTGTATCGGACCGCTATAGGAGAGTGAACATCAGAACATGTGTTACCATGCATGTATGTATTGTACTGGCACACGTGTTGCAGTCGCGTTGGTATCCAGCTATTTATGTCCTGGCCGGGAGATCCCAGTGCTGGATACGACGAAATTACCTGTCACTTTGTACTTTGATATCTCTTCGGGTTTTTAAATACCTGATGTATTATCTTTAACCCTTTAAAGGTCATACGGTTTTCGCATGAAATATTGAAGTAAAAAAAATGATTTAATTATAAATATAAAAAGTAATGAATAAATTTAAGAAAAAAATGTACAATATATTTTGTTACCATGACAGTAATTAGTGCGAGTAAGCAAAAAATATGAAGAAAAACAAAATAAATATAAAATAAATTATTAGTTAAAGTACAAAAAAATTGGTGGGAAAAATATTCCCTCTGCCTTAGAAAATTTCAACACGCTATGACATGGAAAAGGGTCAGAGTCCTTAAAAAAAACAATGAAAAGAAATATGAAAGTTCTAACACCGAAACCACGAATAATACTTAATGAATGAAATATGGTAAGTAACTAACTGATGACTTTTTGTATAAAAGCAACAAAATTATTCTTGAGGATGACGGTGATTTGGAGACAAAGCTTAACCTTCGTCAACATCCTTCGACGTCCAGAAATACTTAAGTAAAATAAAAAGCCAACTCACGCAAAACTTTATGTTTCTCATAAATAATTCAGGATCGTAAAACTGGAGCTTTTTTAATGAAGACAGAATAATATATTTGTTTCGCGGGTAGGTCTTGTATCTTTGAATACATTAGCCCCGTAGAAGATGGATGGAAGTCGGAATGTTCGATAAGATCTAATGGAAAATAGATTGACATCATTTTCTGGAACTGTTCATTTTGTATACGTATTCATTATTTTTCAATGCATGTGCTCGTAAAGGCCCACTTTTTATGCATCAAAACCGAACAGAAAGTCGATTATTTTGCCCTAGGGCTTTATTATTTTTTTATTTTTTATTTTTTTACAATGGTTGGCTAACCTGCAGCCTTTCATGTGTACCATAGACGTTATACTTTTTTTCCACTGTTTAACGGCTCTGGATACAGTCCTTTTGAGCCAATTATAATTTAAAGTTCACAAGATTATATTAGTTTTCATTTCCTTACACTATGCATTGAAAAATGTAGTATGATACACGGGCGTAAAAGCAATAAATTACTCGGTTACGTTTAAAACACTCGCTACGCTCGTGTTTTAAATCGTCCTCGTAATTTATTCCTTTGCGCCCTTGTAGCATAAACTACTATTGTTGAACTTTGTCCGTAAAATTTTGGTTTTAAATTATTTCAATGTAATGTTTTTCTTAGTTTGTTAGGGGTTCAATCAACATTTAGTAGCAAAGATTTCTATCACATTCTATTGTTATCATTCAACAAACAAGAATCGTCATAATGTTTATTAAATAGCATAATGATTATAGCAACAATCGTTATTAACTTGTTCGTTATTTCCTAAACATCCGATCTAATGTCCAAATATTATTATTCAAATATCAAATGACTTCGATGTGATTATAGAGCTTCTATACTCAAAGGGAATTGGAAGTGAGGGAAAGGGATAGAGGCTTGTTACGTCATCGACGCGAGCGCTGTCGATCTGGCAACGTTGCTTGATCGATGTTTTGTAAATAGAGTTCCCGGTGGCCATTGTAGAGGGAAAAGGACAGAAATACTCAACAAATATTAGGAAATTCTGTTATGCGCAGCACGTAACATTTTGGCATAGATCTAAGCAATTTTTACTGTGTGCATTACTTTCCCAACATTGACAAACAGAAGCATTTTTTATTATTATTTTTATTATTATATTTTATTGTTTTATGTAAAATGTTGACCCAAAACCGAATTTTGAATTTAAAATGTAAGTAATTAAGTTATTTTTCAGGGGGGCCTCATACATGAAAATGGCGGCGACAATTTTTTTTTCAACTTGTCATTGTCTAAAACTCATTAAATAGAGTATAAATATTTTTTTTATTTTTTTATCCTAAAGAATAAAGAAACGGGGAGCTATCAAAGTTGCCATTTTTAGACCATTTTTGTTACGGGGTCTATCTCAAAGGCCAAAGCAGTCAGGAATTTGAAATTACTGTATATTATGTAACAAATGCTGTATTTAAACAACAAATACTAAATACGTCGCTTTATAATTTAGTTCTAGGGTTCCGCCCCCGAATACTCAACCAACTTAATTTTGCAGTTTTTTAATGACTGACAGAATTAAATAAATATCTATTTTGAAATAATTGGTCACATGTACGGAACCCTAAAAGAACGAGGCTCGACTCGCACTTCGCCGGTTTTTTGCTACTTTTGGCTATAATTGGCAGTGCATTTGGTGCATTTAGCATTTGAGTGCATTTGTGGGTGTGGGTATGGAATCCACGAACAGATTGCAAAAATGTGAAATAAATGAAAAGATAAGAAAAATAAAATGTCAATTTATGATAAAAATTATGATAAAATTGAGAGAGTGATAAGAAAAAATTTTTACAAATTTAAACATAATTAATAATTACTTATGTTGTTTCAAAGGAGATGTATTGAATTTTCAATAAAACATAATGTCGATATAGTGTTTTATTTCTTATCTGAAAACTCATAAAATCATACTGTCGCACTCGTGACAAATGAAAATAATTTTAGAAACTAAACCAGAACTATTTTTTACATTTAAAAAGTCGGATTATTACTGAAATTAATATTACGATGCTTTCATTCAAATTTTTACACGATCGTCATGAAAACTCAAAAGTATCGCATCGCATAAATAATCTTCTAACACGTCACCCGTTACATGGTTCTTTACGCTATTTTTGCTTGAAATTGGTATCAATTTTACATGGAATTTTGGTATGATCACTCCCGTATTTTTTTATAATTCGCTTTTTAGTGTTATACAATTTTAATACCTTATTTATATTTTAAAAACAGCGTCACAATGTCGCACCCGTTACAATGGAAATAACCAGATATAAATGATGTTATAATACCATTTTTTAAAACCCCAAAACGATGTTTGTGTAACGTATTACTTGTAACTTCAGACGACACGGGTATATGGGAAGTATAGAAAAAAATAAGAAATATATTTCGGCCCTTAGTGGGCCATCATCAGTCAATACTTGACGGCCCACTAAGTGCCGAAATATATTTCAAGTTTTAAATTTTCTTTTAATTAGGTATTGTATATATTTAAAGTTAATTGTGTAATTCTAAATAAAAAGCTAATTGATGCATATTATATATTTTATTAAAAAATAAGAAAGTATTTAATACAGTTAAAAAAAAAATCACAAACAAGAATATTGTTAGTAGGTACGTTTTGGGATAAAAATCTTCGAACCTCTGGTCCGTACTCAATATTACTCGAAGACCATCACGCGAGCATGCCACGCTCTGACTCTGCACATAGCTAGCTGAAGCACCAGACTATAATATGTGGAATACGTATTGAGACGATTTGAATGTATTTAAGGTGATATGTCGTCCGTGCAAAGGTCCCCGTTACTCCAGGCGGAAAAACCCGCAGTGCGAGAGGGACGGAATCGGGGAAAATGATCAAAAAGTCTGTTTTAAATTAAAACAAAATTATCTAAAATAGCTACGAAAATTTCCATAACCAGTAATTTAGGTATTGTTAAAACCCATCTAAATAAGTATTTTTGAAGTCTGTGTGGTATCCCAATTTGTCAGAATATCAAAAAAGTATAAATTTAGGCCTCATTTCAATAATTATTTCTATCGAGTGAAATTCCTCCAATCGCTTTTTCGATAGCCCAAAATCTAGAAAAAGATCCCAAAATTGTTATACTAATTCATTTTACTTGGAACTTCGTTAAAAGAGCAGATAAATAACTTCAAAAAGTGTCAATGTTCACGGTATAACCCCTTAATGATATTATTATGTTTTTATTGCGAAATCCATCGCTTTGAATACTCTAATTATTATTAGAGTGCATTACAAACTTGCAATCAATCAGAAACAAATTTAAAAGCACAAATATTTTTGAAAAAATTCTTCGGGCCAGGATTTGAACCCTGTTTCTGTTCAGAATGAGTAAGGCGTGAAATCATATAACGCACTCGTGAGCGTTCAGTATGTGCATTACAAGTTGGTATATCGAGTAGTTACAAATAAATTCGAGGTACAGGCAGGTATGGTGGAAAAATTCGTCATTCCAGATACGAACTTCGGTAGCGCAGTTGGTAGCGCGCCTGTCATGTAAGCAGGAGGTCGCAGGTTCAAATCCTGGCTCGAGGAATTTCTTCAAAAAATATTTGTGCTTTTAAATTTGTTTCTGATTGATTGCAAGTTTGTAATGCACTCTAATAATAATTAGAGTATTTAATGACAATACCTGACACTAGTTTTGAAGTCTGCACCTCAGTAAAATGATCAAAAGGCAAGTCCAGATTTTTGAATAAGAAAATCCAAGGCTAGCTTCGGAAGAGAACATCTTTGCTGCAACTGGCATTACTCAAAAAAAGTTAAATCTCAAAAGAATATTTGTTTGTTATTTCGTTAATGTTGTATTGTGCAATTTGTAAAGCCATGGAGAATGTTATCGCTTCTTGATAACAAATTTAATTACATGTTTCAATGAATGGGGTTATTGTTAATAAATTTTTTCGTTCATTGAGTAGATAACCAGTTTATATTTACATTATTGTTAATTAGTTAGGTTACATTATGTATGAAGGTACACATTTTTTTGTTTGTAGCTTCGCCGGCATAGTTTTTGTGTTTTAGGGAACTTGTCTATTTCCCAGGAAGTAAAGTTATGTGATACAGTAATAAAATGGGTCGTTCCTACTGTATATATAAAATGAAATGAAATTTCGACTCCCCATAGTGATTCACCCAGGACTGCGAATGAATTACTATGGGAATTCGAAATTTCATTATACGAATTTCACAAAAATTGTTATCGATTTATGATGCTGATCACTTACCAAGCCTCCTGTATGAATTTAGACGATGATCAAAAAGTCACCTTGTATATGTATTGTATATATACAGGCTGCTCTGAAATTCGACCTATTCCTTGAAAGGAGTTATACTGGAGATCATTTCCAACAGACAATCAACTAGGGGTCGAAAATGAATGGTCTCCGAGTTACGAAAGTTTTTAAGATATTTTTCAAACTTTCAGACTGGTAACGAAAAACAAATTATTCCAAAATAATGATTCCTCTCTCGCCACTTATTTGTTATTTTTCTGATTAATGATAAATGAGTGATAATTTCTAAAAAATACACATGCCCAGAATTCCCATAATTTCAGAAGTAAAAAGTCTTAAGTGGAAAGACAAACATTTTTGTTTTGTAATTTTTGAAACATCATCGTGATTTATTTGAAAAAACATTACCATTTTCGACCCCTAGTTGATAGGCATTATTTGTTGGAAATGATCTCTAGTATAAACCCTTTCAAGGAATAGGTCGAATTTCAGAGCATCCTGTATATACACAGATATACGTATATATGTTTGCTCATGGTTTTGTTAAGCGCAACTATTTGCGATGAATCCCTAGAATAAGTCACCCATGTATGTTTTCGTTTAATTGTTAACTGTATTTACGGTGGATTTCTGTCACTAGCGATATTTATTGTACTCCTTTTTTCAGTATTATCATTAAAACTTTATGTGCTGTTGAAGTCCCAAATAAAAAAATAAAAAATGAACTAAAGTTATACGGCAACAAAAACACAAAGCAACTTTTACACTTATACGTATATTTACTCCTACGTATGTATCCCTATTTATTCACATTTTCATATTAGGAAAATGAAGATACATTTTAGTACAGCACAAAATTGTAGCTCGTCTATTCATTCATAAATGTGACTTTGCCATAAAAAACGGACAAGTGCGAGGAAGGCTCGCGACATAAAAGTTCCGTTCCGTTATATACGGTAACGTAGACTGGAATAAATAAATAAACTTATTGTTACGTAGAAGACACCGTATAAAATGAACAGCAATTAACCTGTATAATGGATCCGAGTGACGGTCGTGCCTGCTATCTTTTGTTAAGGCGATATGCGAAAAAAATACGGGTGTTTCTTTTCTGTGTATTTCATGAAATACACGGAAAATTTTAATCAGTTTCTTTTATATGCATTTTGACTATATAATCTAGGGTTTTGAAATTGGAAAACATCTTTGGATAAATTTTCCTCGATAGAAAGAATTGTTGAAATGAGGTCTTCAAACACACGTTTTCTCCTCGTTTGACGAATAGGAACCATATACAGAACTCAAACATATTTTATTAGGTGTGCTTTAACAATATCTAGAGATTTGATATTTGAAATTTTGCTAGCTATTTTAGTTTTTTTTAATAAAAATATAAAACGAACTTTTTTCCCTTTTGCCCTGAATCCGACCCTCTCGCACTGCGCGATTTTTCGCTTGGAGTGACAGTGACAAAAATAAAATTCGCATAGCCTCTTAAACTATTGTTTTAGGGTTAATGAGAACTCAACAAATTGAGTTTTCGCCTCACTGTCTGTCCGTTTGTCTGTCGGCGTAGTTCAAGAACGGCTGGGCATGTATAGGTAGATAGAAAATCACATATAAGAAAATTACCCGCGTAAGTGAAATAAATTATTCAGTCAGATCAGTTTTTTTTTTTTTATATTTGTTTGCTTGAAATTTGTATCTGATTGATTTCTAGTGTGTAATGCATTCTAATACGTACATCCATATATGTATGTATTCTCTCGCCTGTCTCCCAGAGGGGTAGGCAGAGACTACAGATTTCCATCTGCTACGATCTAGACGCACGTCTTTCGCATCTTCCACATCCATCAGTCGAGTCTAGCCATACAAGAATAGATTGATGGAATAATTATTAGACTATCCAAAGCGATGGATTTCGCCGATTTTCGCTGTAAAAACATATAATCTAAATTGTTCAGCTCTCCGTGCTATCATAAACTAAATATTAGGTACTTGGTCTATAGTACTATGCAAGCAAAGCTAATTTTTTATTTATTCACGCCGTTTAGTTTTTTGGGAAAGTTGTTAAGTGCGATCAATGGAGTCTGTGATTTTTTTTTTTAAATAATAATTTCTTTTTTTTTTCCTTGCTACGTCTGGGACGGCGGCAGAGACTAAATAGATTGGTTTCCCTCTGTTTAATTGAATAAAAAGGACTTTGCACTCACTTTTCTATATAATTTAACAGTAAAACAAATTTATGCGGCCATTCTTTTCTGTAGCGTAAAACAAAAAGATATAAAAGATAAACAAAAAGATAAGCAGTCTATTTACAGCAGTTATTTTGAAAATTCATGTGAGATCTCAAAATGAAGTGCATTTTAAAGCAGTTTCAGACTTGATAAATTAATCATTGACGGACGAACAGACAGACAGACATACTGACGATAAATTGTTCTATAAAATTTACGTTTTTTCATTTTGAAGTGCGGTACCCTAAAATGTATATTAACAGAATATTCGGGCCATTTTTCTGCCTCTGCTATATGGCTTATGAGGCTTTTAAGGAAATTTTATTAGTAAACGGAAAGTACAAGGACCTTTCCTAAATAAGTCAAAGGAGGGTAGGTAGAGTGCGCAGGGCGGCCGTCGAAATCCGCCCAGAGGGGTCACTGACCCAGCCGCCCGCCCATCGACCCGGCACCCGCCCGCCCAACGTATTGAACCTTCGCGGATACCATGTGTCTTGTGAACCAAATTTTGTTTATTAGATTTTATGAAATAACATTTCGATCGTTGTTAGCTAAATTTCCGCTTCTTTGGGAAAATCAGAGAAATTTTAACACAACAACGTCTTGCACTTGTCTTCGCGCATCCAAAAATTCGAATCAGATTGGAGCAATGTCTGTACAATCACTTTTTTTAGGGTTCCATACCCGAGGGTTCCAAACGAGACCATTATTAAGCTCCCGGTGTCTGTCCGTCTGTCACAGGTTTACAGCTTTTACGGGTTTTATGTGGTTCTCAAGTTATAAGCGAACATACAAACAGACTAGAATGGTCGCTCTTCAACTCCTATTAGCCGCAGCATGATGATATTACAGCCTATCTTACTCAAGCAGAGCCGTTCATTCATCCTCTAGTTCAGCGTTTCTTAACCTTTTTTTTTCACGGACCCCTTAGGAAATCAAGCACAATTTTAAGGACCCCCTTAATAAAAAAGCAGCAATAAATTTCGGGTCATTTATTGTAGTTCTACAAATTACAAAAAAGTTATACTTTTTCATATAAAATACGTTAATGAGAAGGTTGGTGCTGCTTTTTTCAACTAAATTAGTGATGTTTGGATTTATATTACTACTTTATATTTATAGTTTATATTACTATACTATATTACTACTACTCAATAGCACGGCGTGCGTAGCATTTACGAGACTTTTGGTAGCATTTATTAATGATTGTTAAATGGTCCACAGATTACGCTGCGGACCCCCATACATATGCTCGGGGACCCCCAGGGGTCCGCGAACCACAGGTTAAGAAACGCTGCTCTAGTTATAAGCGCACATAATAATAGGCATGTGGAGTTGTTTATTATAATATAATAAATGCATAATTAAATACATATTATGTACTATCGAAGAAAAATACGTAAATCTATTTTTCGGACGTATTGCCATAGTGATAAGATTTGATAAGAGTGAGTTCTTCGATGGTACCTTAGAAAAAAATAAAGAAGTCTTTTGCCCACTCCGCCCAGGCCACCTCTTGGTTTATTGGTCACTGCCCAGCCCCTTTAATCAACGCTGATTTATTGAAATCTTTCCCACAGCCAAAGTAACACTGAAAAATGCACCAAAGTTAGACCAGCGCAGTTCTTCTCAAGACAAACTCGTATAGCAGAAAATGTAGAGTTGAAATAAATATTTATATTTGCCTATAATAAGCTTTTCATTGAATGTAATAATTATAAACACAACAAAAATAACAGTTTTAATTATTTTCGAGATTTATTTCGGCCCACCCAACTGATGCCGGCCCCAAAGTGGACGAAATATATCTCGGTGTTTAAAATGATTAAATTAAAAGAAAATATGATGATGGATGAAAGAAAATATAGAGACAAGACGTAAATACGTGCAACTACGCTATACGAGTACAGATTTAGTTTTAATTTAGTTTTGTAACTAATTTTAATTTAGCATATTTATTAAACCTATCTTATCATTAAGATACATATATGTAATATTTGACATGCCTCATGTAACATTCTCTGTTATAATGGTCAATAAATGAATTACTGATTACTGATTCAGACCCTGAAGTAGTGCTGTAAAATTAAAAAGTTGTATAAAGTTTCAAACTACAAGATCATTTGTGTAGTCCAACGTTATTTATATCAACGCGATGATTATGATATATTATAACGTAACGTGTTATTATTTATTTCATTACGAAAAATCAAAACGTTATTTATTAACGATACGGATCAATAACGTTAAACATACGGTTTTAAGGTCTGAGTACAATACTATCGTGCAAGTGTTAGACAGATACAGAGTGTCAACAGGCTGCATTTACACAAACCACAAATTCTAGTGATCTACCCAAATAATTTCCTTTCTACCAAGAAATAACCAGTTATAAAAAAAAGTATTATTTAATTATTTTTTTTATTATTTTATTACATTTTTATTTTTTTATCGTCAGTATTATAAGAATATATGTGGTTTTAGTAAATCTTACCAGTCTACGCGTACCTCTTAGGATGAGGTGTAGGTAGAAAAAAATTACGCAAATGAAAAGAACAGAAAAAATAGCGGTTACACAAGGAACAGACAGACATACAACATTCAAGACTAACTGTGTGTATTTACCTTGATGTCTTGTAAGACCTGGGGACAATTAGAAATACATTAGTGTTTTGGCGAAAAACCTTGTTCTTAGAACTAGGATTTGTACAAGGTTACATGAAATTCTGATTATTAATTAATATAATGTTATTTATTTATATTCTTAAATATCATAACTTATCACAACTCCTTGGCGAATAACCTTTGTTAAGCTTTTTGTGCTAAAGGTTATTAATCACATATGAATAATTTAAATTGTCTAATTGAATAAATTGAAGCAGATTCTGAAGGCTTTAATTTTAGTTTAAGTGCTGCTAAAACTAAATTTTCTTCAATGCAAAATAGTCCTTAACTATTAGGAACAGAAGCTAAATTACTTTTGAAAATACAAAAATTAAAACCTTCAAAATCTGCTTTATTATGTAGATAATATCATCGGTCATATATTAAATACTAATAGGACCTTTAAACAGGCTCAAGTTATCAAACAATCTTCGATGAAACTTGAGTATAGTGCATGTATACTTGTATTTATTGAATAGAAATGTGATAATAAATACTTTTACTTTATGAACGCTTTTTTTTTTACTGTTTTATTATATATATATATATTTACAGATTTTTATGAATATAATGGCAAAAATTAAATAAAAAAGAAAACTTTCGATATATATTTCGACCCACTTGGGGCCGTCTGACTGACATTGAACTGAGAACTTGGGAATCGTCTTACATTTGGTCACTTGGTGCCCACTACGGAGCCGGACTAAACAGACAACACTGACCGACAGACACACCCTCCTCTACCTTCACCAGATGAGAGCAAAAAGGTAAATGAAATAGGTTAAGAAAATAGGTTAAGTTTTTAATTTTATTGTTAACTCTATTTTATTTATGATAATATTCCATATTCGACTGACGACGGCCCCAAGTGGGTCGAAATATATATCGAAAGTTTTCTTTTTTATTTAATTTTTGCCATTATATTCATAAAAATATTGAATAGAAATAAAATGTTCTAGTTTCATAAATAAATGGAAAAAAGCTTCCCGTTCGATCACAAAGGTCTACATAACCGGTAAAGATGCGGGTAGTTTATCGACAGCGACCCGGTACAGCCACCCGGGCAAGCAGATAAACCGATCTGACACCGGGATGGGATAGTTGCGACTGTTGACTTAGGTCAGGGATCCACCCACATGCTTTTGTGAAGTCCACTCAGCTGTTTAATCTCTCATTAGAAGATACTTGTATGTGTTGCGGAACTGAATTAGATTAAGGAAAAGGACTCAATTCATTAAAATGCTATTGTGTCAGGTAAATATTCATATATACAAGTGACTTTTTGATCATCGTCCAAATTCATACTGGAGGCTTGATAAGTGATTAGTATCTTGGATCAGTAACAATTTTTGTGAAATTCGTATAATGAAATTTCGGGTTCCCATATAAATTCAGTTCCAGTCCCGAGTGAATCACTATGGGGAGTCGAAATTTCATTTTACGAATTTCACCAAAATTGTTATTGATGCATGATACTGATCACTAACCAAGCCACCAGTATGAATTTGGACGATGATCAAAAAGTCACCTTGTATATTTAAATTACACGGATATACCTTCTTAATATAATTTAAGTGAGAGTATGGTAGTTTTAAGTTTCATTAAAAGGTGTTTCTAGTTTTAAGTTCCCATTAATTGCTGTGCCCCCACGGGGTGTCATGAACATATAAAATCTTATCTGTAACTACATTGCAATAAATAATTTTTCAATGCATGTGCTCGTAAAGGCCCACTTTTTATGCATCAAAACCGAACAGAAAGTCGATTATTTTGCCCTAGAGCTTTATCATTTTTTTTTTCAAATTTATTTACAATGGTTGGCTAACCTGCAGCCTTTCTTGTGTAGCATAAATGGTATACCTACTTTTTTCCACTATTTAACGGCTCTGGATACAGTCCTTTAGAGCCAATCATAATTTAAAGTTCAGAAGATTATATTTGTTTTCATTTCCTCACACTATGCATTGAAAAACGTAGTATGATACACGGGCGTAAAAGCAATAAATTACTCGGTTACGTTTAAAACACTCGCTATGCTCGTGTTTTAAATCGTCCTCGTAATTTATTCCTTTGCGCCCTTGTAGCATAAACTACTATAAATTTAAATTCAGCTTTCTTAAATGTAGTTTAAGAAATTTTAATGCAATGCTGCTTTTTTATGGAACAGCGAGCCCTGACGCATTAAATGTGTTCTGTGTGGCTAGCACGCGCCATAGAAACAGCGTCTATCTATCCCACTTGCGCTCTCACGCATAGCGAGTTTGTCAATGTGCGAGAGAACAAGTATGATGGATAGACAATGTATCGACTGCGCTTGCCAGAACTCCTGAACACGGGGCGTGTCTATATTGCAGAACAATGAGGGAGTCGATATGCTTGCTACAACTAGGGAATACGACATTCTGATAAAGAATGTGATAGTATGGTTTTAGGATGTAAAACTTTCAAGTTCAGACAATGAAATTCATTGGATCGAAAATTTTGAACGATTATCTAACGACGAGGTAGAAAACATTGTTTAACTTTTCTGAAAGGGTTTTTGGGGCAGATAAAGAGGATTATAATGTTGTAGTTTTAATTATATTCTAAAATACATTAACATAAATAAATATGATCTCCACAAACAAAATATCGGTCTTATATATAATTCAAATAAAATACACATTTTTGTTAAACAAGGTACCTAAACATAGAAAATAAAATTATAATCAAATTGTAATAGTACTAAATTTTATTCACAAATAGTTACAATTAATTACAATTAGGAAATAGCTATTATTATTATTTAAAATCAATGAGGTTTTTAGTTTTATATACAATCATTGTTTAAAATGCCTAACAATACAGCTTAGGACTAATTTGTTATAATATATACCAAAAACATTATTTATTATAACAAGGACTATACTATCATACTTTATATTCTATATATTTCTACACTTCTCACTCGCATATAATGTACTCAGAGTTCATTGATAGACGGGGTTGTAATGTACCTAAACAACTTAAATCATTTGAGTGCTAACATTATTAATTATCATATCATAAAGTTATCTGCTCAGCTCGTGTCTGTCTACCGAGCCAAGCCCACAGAGGTCAGAAGTATATTGAGGAAGGTCATTACTTCCACATCAATCATCAGTTATCCAAGAACTTTAGTGAAACGCTTGCGGCTACATAATCCTTTCAGGAAAACAAAAGCTTAATCTTCGCGATTTAAATCCTTTCCAGGAACATCTTGTTTACAAACAAATCGTAGTTTCATTCAAAGCTGAATCAGGGCGTTTTCTTTGAAAAGCCTCAGCTTCGGAAAGCAGCTGAGGACCCTCCTGTGACTCCGCCCTTGACCTTCGCCGGTCAACGCCTCGCCAGCCATTTGTGAGATTTATCAGAGTTACTTGAGCACTTCGACGATTGTTCAAAGGTCCTTGACTTAGGAAGTAAAATCTTTCGTAAACTGAAAATGATTCCAGAGTTCGGTTGACGCGGTAGCTTTATGACTCGGTTATTTTGGTCTCGCACAAAGCATTCCGGTCTCGCGAATAGCGCCATAATATTCACTTTCTTCAGACCACAGGTGAGGAGAACCGGTCGTGTCACGTGCACGCCACATAATGTTTCTCTTTCATGTTTACATTTCCCACGTGCGCTGTTGCGAAGGAACTCACTTTGCCAAGAAGTGCCGGTGAAATATATCCGGTCGCGGGGGAATAAGCGCAGACACACGCCAGACTACCAAGCCCTTGAACTTTCCCGGGTAACCCGGGTGTTCTGAGCCGGGAATTACGCATCCCTCGTGCGGATAAATGGCTACGATTGTCGGGACTACATAACGAGTCCGCCTGCTGAGACTCACGGTCAAATGCCATTCATTTCACTGTGAGGCAGCTTCTTTGTAGCGGAAGCCTGTTTTGTTTGGATAAAAAGGTACTTACTTATAGAGGTACCTGTGTTTTTATTTTCAAGTCTAGGTACTGGAAACTACGAGAATTCTAAAAAAAAGTCCAACCTAGGCACTACGTTTGGAAAAGGTACGGAAAATAATGTAGTCATGTTTATTGCGTTGAAAATCTTACTTCAATTTTCACAAAAAGGGCGATAGACTGCTGCTTTCTGAATTTTGAGACCAAGGTTCGATCCCTGGTCGGGCATGCACCAATGAGTTTTTCGGAATGTATGTGTATTACCTTGCTGAACGGTGAAAAAAAAACATCGTGAAGAAACCTGCAAAGCGTGTATTTGTGCCCGAAGAATGGCGCGATCAAAGTTACTTGTATTTCATAGTTCACACTCTGGAGCACCCCTGACACCTCGGGTATTCATGTCGTGACGGTATATATGAGGCAGAAGGACAGTAGTCATCATCATCTTCAGCCTCTTCCATCATATTCTGAAGGTTTTCTTGACTAATGAATCCAATAAACGTATGAACGGGCACAAAATTGGCCTCGACCGGCGCGCGCTGTCAAAAGACAAAAAACCCGCCGAAAAACTGTTGACACAGAGTAGTTTTTCAATAAGACCACAGGTTAGTATATGATTTGATATTAATCTACACTAACGCAAACGCTCTATGGAAAACGTTCCGATTTGAACTCATGTCTACTTCTCCCACATATACATATATTTCGTATTGCAAACGTATATCAGAGAAGTGCTGAGACGGGAAACATTCGATACCTCGAGCTTGAAGCTGGTTCGAGTCATCAAAGCCGTCGGCAGTCAGACAGCGTGGTGTCGATTCGACGAGTCAACGTGCCGGCGCGGCCGCGTGACATCTCAGTCCATTCATACATGAACATTGTCTACGTGATCTACGATACTAGTACACATTCCTCTCTCTATTACTACTGTTTTTTGTTTACTTATGTCCATACAATAGAGGATTTGCTTGGCGGTTTTAAGGTTTGGGCATGAAGAGTGATCAAAGTATGGTGTAAGTGCGACTAAATTGGTGACATCTGGAGAAGGGCTAAGTTAAAAGCACCCGGATTAGAAGAGCTTGTATGAGATGGACCTATTCTCTGCCTGACCCTGTGTGAGACACATGCCGATATGTTTTATAGGTCTGCCAACACGTCACGGTATATGATAATTCTAAATCCGCCCCTTTCAGTTTTGAAATAGGGTCAGTGCTGGATTTATAATTTTCTAAAGTACAGGCTAGTTCATTTTGCGCCGCTCATAGAGGAAAACAAATCTATGGAGCCGCTCCTCCCTCCTTCCTATCTATTACTAACTTGTATCCAACCAACAATTTTATTAGAAATTAGTCATAAAGTAAAGTCTAAAAATAAACAAGAACGCGAGCACCGCCCTATAAAATCTGCCACACCTAGGCCGCAGCATATGTAGTTCCTATTGGAAAATCCAGCAATGAAAAGTGTTGTAATTTTAAAATGTAACAATGCTTCTAGAAGACGACTAGTTCTCTACTGTAAGTACGACGGACCAAGGGCCGTATTTTTTAATCGTTCGTTTTCAATTTACGTTCGAACGTATATACCCATCTCACGTAGCACATCAGAACTTGTCATTTGCAAGATGAGACAGGTATATATATTCGCACGTGAATTGAAAAAGAACGATTTAAAGTATTTTTGAATCGTTCGCTTTCAATTTACGTGCGAAAATATATAGTATATACCCATCTCACGTAGCACATCAGAACTTGTCATTTGCAAGATGAGACAGGTATATATTTTCGCACGTGAATTGAAAAAGAACGATTTAAAGTATTTTTGAATCGTTCGCTTTCAATTTACGTGCGAAAATATATAGTATATACCCATCTCACGTAGCACATCAGAACTTGTCATTTGCAAGACGAGACAGGTATATATTTTCGCACGTGAATTGAAAAAGAAAGATTCAAAGTATTTTTGAATCGTTCGTTTTCAATTTACGTGCGATCTCACGTAGCACATCAGAACTTGTCATTTGCAAGACGAGACAGGTATATATTTTCGGACGTGAATTGAAAAAGAACGATTCAAAAATACGGCTCCCAATGGGGTGAGGAATGAGTATGACATTTCAACACGAGTTTCTCGCTTTATTCCAGCCAGATTACAGGAATCCTCCCTGGAGAGAAGAAAATATAGGGAAACTTGTTGATCTTTCGATTCATGGAAACGTGCGAAAAATAGTTTTGCGGGAAAACAGTTGCGTTCCAATATTCTTTAGAGCATAACAGAAAAAAGTAAAAGCTACAATAGCGATCTCATCACTCAAGCGATCTCTTCCAGACAACATTTGGGTGGAAGAACTTTTAAATTCAGCAACCAACTGTTACGTTCAGCAACGAATGGTGAACGAGCTATTATTAAAACTCGTTTAAAGATTTACCGGCGATATTTCAGGTTTAATTACAAAATAACACTACAATGTGTAATACGGGAAAATTATACGAACTTTAAATAAATAGACCATTCAGTACGGAACCCCGGCAGCCAGTTAATTACTGTTGATATGACTCATAAAGTCAATTAGTACGCTGGAGCCATGGAAATGAGGTGAATTAAAATTTACTATGGTACATGACACAAATACGACGTGCCAAGGAAGTCTCCAAAGGATATTGAATCGTATGTTGTGGTATT
The DNA here is from genome assembly GCA_934047225.1 of Ypsolopha sequella. NCBI lineage: Eukaryota > Metazoa > Arthropoda > Insecta > Lepidoptera > Ypsolophidae > Ypsolopha > Ypsolopha sequella. Next base: position 7,704,743 of record OW203988.1, on the reverse strand, counting down.
GGGGTTTGTTTTTTGGTTGGTCACGCTGCCAGCCCGTAGGCATTCGGGTAAAAGTGAAAATTTACAGCGTTCGGAAATACGTTGGAAAATTTTCCTCCGGCAGCAGAAGCCGCCGACCATATTGATTTTCACTTTTTATACGTCAGGCAGACCGACCGACGGCCACTTTTTCATACGAGACGTTTTATTAGGGTTCCGTAGTACCTAAATGGTTTTTGTACCTTTATGGTGAGACTTCGTTGCCCCTCCGTCCGTCCGCATGTGGCACCGATACTGGCACTGATTTCATGAAATATTTGAAAAACCACAAAACCATGTATGTCCCCCTCCCCCTTATCTCCGAAACTGGCGGGCCGAAAAATATGAAAAAAATGTCGATTATAGGTCATAAAAAATAACCTGTTGTTTCATACATTTTGGTCGGGTAGTAATGAAACTTTCTATGGAACAGTTATTTTTTTTTTCGCGATTCGATAGTTGGCTGTATAGTAAAAGTTGTTCGTATGGACGAGTACTATCGCCAGTTTCCGGCGTTTTTAACACCCTGTATAGCTTGGCCATATTTACTTGCATCTTTTGCGAGAAATCCTCGAATGCCACAAAAATGTATCTCCATGCCTTATCTCCAAAACTAGTAGAGCGAACAATATGAAAAAAGTCATGGTAATATGTGCTTACGTAAAGATTACAGGAAAAATATAGCGGTGGAAATTAAATTTTCTGTTCCCAACTGTCGATTTACGGAACCCAAGGTAAGCGAGTCTGACCTCTCACTTGACAGGTTTTTTTTTATATTGGCCTCTCAGTAACCTGTGCGGTGCTCTTTTATTCATCCGATGCATTTATGAAAATTCAGATTTGCGATGATATTTTTGCGATTTATTTTAAAAGGAAACTTTTCTCGTTAAAATTTTCTGCTTTAAAACCCTAAATAGGATTTGTTTGTTCAGATAAAATACTAGAAATAAATTGCAAGTCCTACAAAAAAAATCAGTGGCGTGCAGAGAACTCTTAGGAAAATATTACCTATTGGAAAAGCAATGAGAGAAGGTCAAGTTCATTGACGATGGTGAATTTGAAAATGTATTGTTTGTATGACGCCAGGGTAGGGTGGACAGTTGTATCGATTCGGCTAACTTATTTGACAGAACTAAACTTAATTTGAGCCTTCTGCCTTGTTCTTTCCGTATCGAAAAGACAAAGACAGAACGCTTAAAATAAGGTTAGTCCTGTCAAATTAGTTAAATTGTGTTTAGCCGAATCGACACAAGTGTCTACCATAGAGAAAATTTTCGTACCAACTTTTTTAGTTTCAAGTTTTTCATTTAGTTTGAAGAAAAAACAGCATCGGAAAAAAGGCAGACGATAAAATCATAGATTACGTCGTATATACAGGATAGGATGCATCTTACCAAAACTCAGATCGTAGGGTCAGCAAGTCAGCAGTATGGAAAATAATAATATTTTATGTAGATTACGCACTCATCGGTTTTTAATTTCACAATAAAAGCAAGACTTTTGTTTCACACCATTGTTTAGGGTTGTCTAAGCAAAGACTTTCGCAACGTTAGTATGCTAGGATATGGGCGAGTATTAGCGTTCCATGTCTTACGCTTCTTCAAATGCGGGCAAGAAACCAATAAGGACAGTTTGACAATGGCCATCAGGGAGGACAAAATATTCGGGGAAACCACGCACCATTTTCATGAAACGGAACGTGTAAAAAAGCACGTGTTGTTTATTTACTACACTATCACACAACGACCTCCTATCACTTCATGTTACACGCGCATCGACCTGAATGAATCGAGTGCTCGGCTAGGCTGACCTACATTTTTATTCGCTACGCGTACAGTGTCGTCATTGGCCTCGGGCCTATGCATAGCACTTGTGGTAAACGGAACGTTACCTCACTCATACTGGTTGGTAAGGTTTTTGCTTTTTAGAAAAATCAAATTACGCGGTGACCCTGACAGAACATTTTGTCTTTGCGAAGTTGCGAGTTGATCGATGAAACTTTTTTAACGTGAATGATGTCTCATAAAACGGGATGCTAATTTCGGCAAATGTTTTAGGCTATTTCTTTTATTTTGAAAAACCTCGTTTACTGTCGGAACAATTAACTGGCCTGCTAGAAGCCCCGATCTCAGTCCGCAGAATTGTTTTTTATGGGATTACCTGAAAGCCCACGAAACTGACGCAAATATCACAGAAATAAGGCCTATCTCTAGAGCAGGGTTTCTCAAAGTGGGATTCGTGACAAGATTTACGTTATGGCGGCTGACTGGCTAGCTCGCCCGGGCAACACGAAAATTGAGCAAAATTGCTCCGAAAATCCACTCAGTTTGCGACAAGAAACAAGCCCACCTGTCACATTAACTGATTAACAAATTACTTTGTGACTGTTTTATCTTAAATATTAAAATAAAAATCCTTCTAGGGCAAGTTTGTTTTAAAGGGGTTCCCAGTCGACTGGGAAACTTTATAGGAATACGTGGGGCTATAAGTTCGAGAAACCTTCCTCTAGAGCAACGTTTCTTAACCTGTGGTCCGCGGACCCCTAGCGGTCCCCGAGCATATGTATGGGGGTCCGCGGCCTAATCTATGAAATGAAACATTCACTTCTTTTCTCAACGACATACCTCTGTGAAAACGCATTCTCTGCTCTTGTGTATACTAAAAACAAATACAGAAATAGATTAAAAGTGGAATCGGATTTGAGACTACAACTCAGTAGTAATATAAACCCAAATATCACTAATTTTGTTGCAAAAAAGCAGCACCAACCTTCTCATTAACGTATTTTATATGAAAAAGTATGTACTTTTTGTAATTTGTAGAACTAAAATAAATACTCCGAAATTTATTGCTGCTTTTTTATTAAGGGGGTCCTTAAAATTGTGCTTGATTTCCTAAAGAGTCCGTGGACTAAAAAGGTTAAGAATGCTCTAGAGTAATGTCAGTAAAGGAGATAAGATAAGTAACCAGTCCTAGCGCAAATACTTTGATCCTTTGACTCACAGGTGAGCTATAGATGAGATGTGAAATACTTGGTCAATACATACATACACATATGCACTATTTATTAAGTATTTTTTATATCATCAATCACTCGCCTGTGGTTTTTAGGATCTAAGTGCTCTCGCTTGGCTCATAAGATTTCAAAAGTTTAGATGAGCCCTGGCACCTAAAATCTATTGCATTGTTTTTGAATGTCTGTGTTAACATAATGCCGACGCGCGCACACTTATGAGTGCGCAATCTGTCTACCTACGGTCGGCAAACTGATAAGACTACTAAATTTGTTAAAATTATTAACTTTAAATGCACTTAAGGCGTCCAACTATCACGGTGTTCAGATATTTATTCTGTGGTTCAGATGAGCACTGATTCAAAACGTGTGAGCGTCACCCATTTAAACGTGGAAATATTTTGGTGCTGTCATAATACGGTAAGGGCTTATCTTTACTTTTGAAATCTTTGGCTGGGCCTGGTTATTTATCTCTTTTGCTGTCTGTACCAATGCAAACTATTTTTCTTCAAGATTAGAAATATGTCAGTAGCGTAACGGTCAGCATTTGGACATTGTAATGTTTGCTAAATAATCCTCCATTAAAAGATTTTTAACCAAATGATTTTTATTTTATTCGACTTTCAAATACCCGATACGTTTTTTGGACAACTTGTACAATTAATAAAACTGTTTTGTAGCTGAAAATAATAGAACATTACTTAATTGTATGCAGTGAAGCAAGACTAATTGTGAAAAGAATCTTGAAATAATTTAAATAGAGACAAGGACATTGTATTTTTTATTTTTTTTAACATAATTTTAATTATACAGAAATTGATATGTCCTCGCCTTTATTTTATAATACATAGTTACATATGTAATGCGCATAGAAATTATCGCCAGTTTTCGTATTCCCGAAAATACCCGAATCATAAAATGTAAGAGCTCGGAAACTTATTTATTATAGAGAAAATAGGAGTAAAGTTATATTAGAACCTATTCAACATTTGGATGTTATTTTGGTTGTCTGTAGTGGATTGTGTAGTGTAGTGGATTGTATAGAAAGGGTATGAAAATACAACTTTTGCCGAAGAGTGGCGAAAATTCCTACGCGCATTATTTATATGGTACAATGGTGTCAATTCAGTGTAACACGACTTTACTTATTTGACAGGACTAACTTTATTTTAAGCGTCCTGTCTCAGTCCTTTCGATAGAAAATGACAGAACGCTTAAAGTTTAGTCCAGGGGCTCTACCGCGTAATTCTCATTTGTATCAACTTCAAGCAAATGCATGCGAAATTCAACGCGTGCAAAAGATATGGCATGTTAGGCGGGCGTCGTCGCACGCACGTCAAATTTCAATCCCAAGTTGATGTTGATGAAAATGAGAATTACGCGGTAGACCCGCTGATAAATAAGTGAAATCGTGTTACACCGAATCGATACTATTGTCTCAGATCAATACATCAATGTATATATAGATCTAAACATTATATTTTACAGTATCTCGTCTATATCTCGTCGAGGGGATATGACACTGTGATCCTAAGATTCAGGATTACCTAAACTAGGGAACAGGATAACTACCTGGGTACTTAAGATAATTACTAAGACATAGAATAAAATATATCAGTCTTGTACCTAATTTTAAGAATATTTTTGTAACGAAAATAAAGAATTATATATTATATATAACTGTAATGGTTTAGCAGTGTGCAATCAGTAGTAAAAACAGAAAGTTCTGAAATCAGGTTATCGCACCTTAAAGAAAAACACTAAAATAAAACCTAATTGAATCATAAGTTTCCAGGAAACCGGGACGTTCCAAAGATAGCAACGTTTATCGTACTCGACTCACATCTAAATACTGTGTTATGTAAAGTTTACTCGCGATAACCGAGCGATAAGCGAAACCTATGATTCAGCCTGGAGCGCCGTTTAGTGGCTTTTTTCTTTCGTATTTGCCGATAAGGGGCAACCAACAATTTGGGACCGCTTCTCCAACCGATTAGCGGTGACAAATACAAGATAATTTTGGGCAGGACATCGTTCAAGTGATTTACAAGTTTATCGGGAAGAAAAGATCTTAAAATTAAATCCATCTAAGGTACAAAACCGTTTCAAAACTTTTTTAGGGTTGCGTACCCAAAGGGTGCCAAACGGGACCCTGTTACTAAGTCAGTCAGTCTCTCTGTCACAAGTCCTCAATAGCATCAGCCGTTATAGGTAGCCAGTTGAAATTTTCATAGAATAAGCTGTACTACGGCCTCTATCAACACAAATAATAATTATAAAAAAAATGAAGCCCACGTCCACCTACAAAAAAAACCTCGTTTAGTACCATTTTTAACGTTATCATGTCCCCCCCTTATCTCCGAAACAAGAGTAACAAGAATCATGGTAATAGGTAAAGATTACAGGGAAAATATTGCGGTTAAGATATTAGGGTTCCGTAGTCAGCGGGAGCCGCAAATTAGCGGCTTGTTTGTTGCTATGACATCAGTATTGTTGTAATTTACCATGTTTTTAGGGGACCGTAGTCGTATTGTGTGGTGGTATGGAACCCTTTTTGGGCGAGTCCAACTTGCGCTTAGCCGAATTATTTTCATTTGACAAGGGTTTGTTGCTTTAAGAAAGTAGTACTTATAGTAAAATCCGTAAGCAGAATATGTGGTTTAATTTACTTCATGTTAATTGTTTATTTACACCGGTGTAACTTTGCCTTTACATCCCATCATTCCCTCCATGTCATACCAGCTTTAAGGCGCTACGGAAAAAAAAATTGACAATTTTAGAAATTGCATATGTACTTCAGTAAAGAAGGTATTGTTTTGATAAAATAGTATGTTATTTTCGGAATCTTTTTCTAGGGATCTGTTAAACAGAAACGCGATTGGAGAAATTCGGCTCGATAAAAATATTTATTGAAATGAGGTCTTTTTCGACAACATTTCTCCTGGTTTGACAATTTGGAATGTGACGTATGGACTGCAATTATATTTTATTAGATGGGTTTTAACACTGGTTAAACGAAATTTTGATAGCAACTTCAGTACATTTATATTAATAAAAAACCGACTTTTTGCAACTTTTCCGCGAATCCGTTCCTCTCGCACTGAGGGTTTTTTTGCATATGGAGTAACAGGGACGCTAAAACTTTTACATATCGCCTGAAACGTTATTCCGACAAAATTAGGCTTCAACTTGGAACAAGCTCTACAGATGCGAACTTCAGACACTGTAACTCAATTTGAGAGGACTTTGAAAGCCTTTTCATGGCGATCACGTGTGGACACGTGATGCACATACTGGAGGAAAGGATACTGGGCGGTTGGACAGCAAAACAGAAAGGATACTGGTTGAGAGGACAGCAAAACAGAAAGGATACTGGTTGAGAGGACAGCAAAACAGAAAGGATACTGGTTGACAGGACAGCAAAACAGAAAGGATACTAGATGGTTGAATAGCAAAATAGAAAGGATACGGCTGGTTAGCAAAACAGAAAATATAGGTTGTTTGGAAAACAAAACAGAAAATGTATGGGCTGATTGGAAAGCAAAACAAAAAGAATAATGGCTGGTTGGACAGCAAAACAGAAAGGACACTGGTTGAGAGGACAGCAAAACAGGAAGGATACTGGTTGACAGGACAGCAAAACAGAAAAGATACTAGATGGTTGAATAGCAAAATAGAAAGGATACGGCTGGTTAGAAAGTAAAAAGGAAAATATAGGTTGTTCGGAAAACAAAACAGAAAATGTATGGGCTGATGTGATTGGAAAGCAAACAAAAGGAATACTGGCTGGTTGGACAGAAAAACTTTGTTAGACCGCAAAACAGAAAGAAATTGCACACATAAGCGCTTGTCCAGCAGATAATAATATTGGTTGGCTTGGCTGGTAGCCCTTCTGCTCAAGAACAAATACGACCTTACGTGGTCTCTACAATCAATAACAGAAAACATATAGAGCGAAATATGGTTTTCAGTATGCCTGATCGTGGGTAGTATTTTAAAATAACTGTGTAGATTGATCTGAAATCAGGGCATTACGGAGAAATACGCAAGGACTCATAGAAAAAGATAAGAAATATGTCGGACGTTAAATTAATAAAATGAATTTTACTTATTTATTATGCTCATCAACATTTTGAGCTGGGATGTTTTTGTGTTTAATATGAAAGTAGATGAAAAATAAATAACTCGTTATTTTTTCTTTTCCCTCTGTTGCAGAGTGGTGGAGCGCTCACCTGCTAACCGAGAGGACGTGGTTTCAATACCCGCGGTGCACATTAAGGCGATATGTAAAACTTTTAGCGTCCCTTTTACTCCATATGTGAAAAAAATCTTCAGTGCGAGAGGGACGGATTCGAGGAAAAGTAGCAAAATCGGTTTTTTATTAATATAAAATATACTAAAGTTGCTATCAAAATTTCGTTTAACCAGCGGGCCTATTATGTATCTCTAGTTGCCAACTGGACAGGGTGCCTATCATCAAAAACATAGATATACTATCGAATTTCGATTGTCTAAGTTTATGTTCGCATTTGAAGTGACGTCACAGTTTATAAATAATTCAATACCATCTAAAGGCAATTTTGAAAGTTCAGTTTTTATCTATGTTTTTGACGATAGGCACCCTGTCCATTTGGCAACCTAAGATACAGAATAGGGGGGCTGGTCCTAGATACTGTTAAAATCCATCTAATAAAATATAATTGCAGTCTATATTTTATATGTCATTCCAAATTGTCAAACCAGGAGAATTGGTGTCGACAAAGACCTCGTTTCAATAAATATTGCTATCGAGCCGAATTTCTCCAATCGCGTTTCTGTTTAACAGATCCCTAGAAAAAGAATCCAAAAATAATATACTATTTTATCAAAATAATACATTATTTAGTATTTACTGAAGTAGATATGCACGTTCTAAAAGTGTCGATTTTTTTCCGTAGGGTCTTAATTTCTCGACGGTCTGCGACTTCTGCGAGATTTGAGCTGCTTCGGTCCATTAGTGCCCGAAGTACACACATTACGTTTGGGACGTAATAACCGTCGGTGAAAAGCGGGTGTACCAAGTGTGGACAAGTGATTTGCATAGTTGCCGAACCCCCGTCTTTATCTAGGGAAGAATTAAAACTTCAAAAATTAAACACATGAAAACTTCATAAACGAAAATATATGACGAGTCAGCCTGCATCAAAGTTCACCTCGCTGCAAAAAGTTTTATGATGATTGGTTCCGACCGTTTTCGCTTCTGAACATCTTTTTACTGAGGAATTGGCCGCCCTGTTTATGCTTGCGCTCCTTCAGTACAGAATAAAAGATGCGTTTCAATTATTCAACCACAGAACATACTGGTTTCAACCAAGTTTCAACACCTTCTTCGAGCCTCCGACATGCGTGAGACGGGAGACCACCAAAGTTTCATAGCGATCCGTTGATTGGACTCCCGTATACAATATTATTGATGTATGTTTTAATAACCCCTTTGTGGATTCGTAGCCAAGAGGGGGAGGGGGGGGGGGTTAATTTAGCTAATATTATTAATCAATTCTTAATGACATACCACATAGCAATATTTCCAGGAATAAGGTAAGTAAATACCTATATTAGTTTTTTTATTTATTTCAATGATTTCAAGAGATTACGACGTCCAAATTCTCCCCCCCTTTATCTATGGGCCTGATAGTGATGTGCCACATCTCCAGATTCTCCAGCCGTCATAATCGGTGGAGTGCAACACGTGCAGCGGTCCAGTGGTGATCGCGTGCCGGCGGGTTTAATGACCTTCCCAGCACTTGCCTAGCGATTTAGTGCAATACAACCGGTTCTTTCTACCCATCATACGACAAGCTTTGCTTTGATTTATTGACTGATCAAAATTACAAGTTGAGAAAGTTTGATTTGAGTTGAGATGCACCTAAATGTCATCTAAACTTCGGTAAATTACTTAAAAAGAAAAAGACAAACCTAAATATTTCTTGAGCACGAGCACCGATCTTGCTTCCGCACAGCTGACCGGTTCGGCAACGTTCACAAAATCCAAGGTCTACACCAAAACAAACCACTGAGTTATTTTTCAAGCACGGTAGAGTTTCTGAACTTTTTCTAGAGTGTCAAAAATTGCGCGGGAAAGGTTCAATAGTGATGTGCAATTTGCGATCGATTGTTGCACCGAGAATCGATGTTTCCATTAATTACGTAAGACGCGGTATGAGCAGAGCGTCGACGCACGTGACTCGCGGCCGTGTGACGGAACGAGGCGAACTCGTCGTAGCCGCCGCCCCCGCCTACCCCGCGCCTTCCCCTTCCGCGGCCCAAACGAACCAACATACGTACAACGTACAGCAGACGTTGATAAACAAATTATATTACAAAAGATCTACGTATCCGTACAGGCCGTAGATACCTACCTACAGAATGGAGTGAGCAGAAATGTAAGTATGCAATGAAGAATTTAGATGACAAAAACAAAATGTTTCGTGATAGGTGTCCAGTTTTCTTTTTCGTAACTTACTGTGCAATATTCTTGTTTTTGGTTTCTTTACATGTCTGAAAATTTCAACCTGCTACGTTCATAACAAAATAAAGTAAACAATCGATTTATTAGCACAACCTGTTTCCCGAAAACAAAATTAAATAACGTAAAAACAACCTAATAAATTCCGCTCTACGTACAAACAAACCTAACCTACCTACATTTCTTTATAGATAAACCAAACAACAGAAAGGTGGTAGGTACGGTATGCAATATATGCACGTCGTGCGTCTCTTTCGTATCTCTGGCGCTCGAGGGCTTTCTCGAAACCTCGTCTTTTTCTGCCGGCCGACAACTCACGATTGAATACGATAGCGACCGAACGATAACTTTTTATTTTATCATCATATCAGTACGTACATGAATACGAAGTATGAAGATAAAGTTAAATAAGAAAACTGTAATTTCGTCATCAGTTTTTAGACAATATGTTGTTATTTTTTGTGGTGTAAGTACTTTTTACATGTTGGAAAGTAGTGTTGGGAAAAACAAGACGCCTGACGTAGTTGATGCAATTTAGCAGCGACCTCAATATTTTCCGTAGCCCGTGCCAGGCAGACATGACTCCGCTTCAACGAAAAATCTATATTTATTATTAGATTTTAAACAATATGCAAATTGAAATTTTAAGGTCTTGCTATAAAATTTACGTGGTCTTTATAACCTGTAAGTATTAAGGCGATATGCGAAAAAAATACGGGTGTTTCTTTTCTGTGTATTTCATGAAATACACAGAAAATTTTAATAAATTTCTGGTATATGCATTTTGACTATATAATCTAGGGTTATGAAATTGGAAAACATGTTTGGATAAATATTCCTCGATAGAAATAATTGTTGAAATGAGGTCTTGAAACACACTTTTTCTCCTCTTTTGACGAATAGGAACCATATACAGAACTCAAACATATTTTATTAGGTGTGTTTCAACAATATCTAGAGATTTGTTATTTGAAATTTTGCTAGCTATTTTAGTATTTTTAATAAAAATATAAAACCAACTTTTTTCCCTTTGGCCCTGATGCCGCCCCTCTCGCACTGCGCGATTTTTCGCTTGGAGTGACAGTGACAAAAATAAAATTCGCATAGCCTCTTAATATTCTTGCACGGAAGCACTATCAACCACACGATATAGAGAGTCATTTTATTGTTAATTATTATGAGAAATCAATTAGGTATTAAAATTTCAAAAACCCGTTAGAGTTTTTCTTTTTTTTGGAGGTGTATAATTTAATTTTGTTTTTTTTTTCAAGTAACGACCCTATTTAATGTAAATTCCTCAATGAAATTTAAAGGTGTAAACAATGAGGTTTAATTTCCAACTAAATGAGGGCAAAAAATAGAACATTCTTAAAAGAAAAGAAGTATAAGATGATATCAAAGAAAGCCTTTCAAGTATTTCCCACATTTCCGCTAATGAACAATTAATTCAGCAGGTTCCGCTCGTAGCGCGTAGCACATCGTAGCACAGCGCAAGTGTTGCCGGTGCTACGAAACTTTTCTTACGCAAGCAATTTTCTTTATTTTGCATATCTGTTTATCCACTTGAATAAGTTCACATTTTGTTAACATATCACTTTCAATAACAGAATAACAATATTTCAGCAGAGCAGTTTGTATAAGGAAAAGTAAAATATTACCACGTTTTTATTAACCCGCTTTCCTTTCTGTCTGCTTGTCTGTTCGGTACATTATACATTTTAGTCCGTTTAAAAAGTAGTAATTTAAAAAATGTTTTTTATCTAAATAAGTCTTTTACTCGACTCGATAAACTTTTACTTTACTCGGGCTCGACTGTGGAGTTACCGTACCACCATCTTACTTGGAGACCCCCTCGAAGTAATTTGGGGGAGAGTAAGAGGACAGCTCACAGGCAAAAAACCAGGAGGCCCACCATGCCTGGGACCGATGGATGGCGGTATATCCATCCCTAATAGCCGGGCCTTATATGGAACAGACTGGTGACGGGCAGCGGCGTCACTGGTGCGAGGGTTCCGGCACCGCGCTCACCAACCCGCCTGCCCAGCGTGTGTGAGTATGGGCAATTCTTCCAGGATGGCGGCCGGGAGTGGCAAAGTCCTGGAAAGGCTCATGTCCAGCAGTGGACGAACTAGGCTGATGGATGGATGATTTACTTATCCATACAAACTGCTCTGCTGATTTTTTAAATTTACTTTGAAAAGTTAAAACACAATTTAATATTAAGTCTATGTAGATGGGAACACTGGCCATGCCGGTGCTTATGCAAAAGAGGCCAATATATTTCATCGCTCCTCCATCTATTGCAGCCCCATTATCATCACAATCACTTCGGCTATGTACTGGTATGTGCATATAAGGACTACGCATACAACTAAAGGGTTTAGGTTCATTAGCATGAACTAAGGACGTATTGATATATTTATTGAGTTATGTATTACTTTTACTAAGCAAATATAATAATTTTGTCATTATATTGTTGTTATTTGTGATCGAAGGAAAGTCTGCATGTGGGCAACGTTCTGAAAATTTAAACAGCGTATTTAATATTAGTAAGAAAGGTAAGTGATTAAGGCGATACCACAAAGAAAATGGGGATTTTTCGAATCCATTTACTCCACTATAACGTCATCTACGTATTTCAATTTTGGGTAAATGTTTATTGAGTATTTGATTAAGATTCTCACTGAAGGAAAACGCGGTTGGATGAAATTTTCTCGATAGAATTTAATGCCGAAAAGACCTCTAAATGTTTTCATTTTTTCCTGTAATTCTGAAATCCTAACTAATTTCATTGTGAAATTGCATTCAAAATGTGGATATTATGTATATGTAGAGTCTCCTTGAAAATCTTTTTGACAAAGTAGCTTAGTATATTTTATATTAATAAAAAACCGACTTTTTGCTACTTTTCCACGAATCCGTCCCACTCGCACTGTTTTTTCGCATATGGAGTAACAAGGAAGCTAAAACTTTTACGTATCGCCTTAATTACACTTTAGTTGAACACTATACTTTTCATCGCTAATGCGACTTAGAGATTTGGCAGAACAGATATTTTCCATTGCCATTTAGCTAGACGAGTGCTTTACCAGCAGTTAGTAAAGCAGCCTTCAAATTTACTTGCATCCCTAGGACTGTAAATCGAATTGACATCCGGTTTTTCGAGTTAAATACGACCTACTTTCAGAGCATAGTGGTCAAAATATAATATACATTTTAAAAGTTTTTGTATTTTACTTGTTGTTTTGCCGTTTCTAACACGGTAACACGGATATCAGTTACGTTCGGCTGCCAACTAAGAGTACAGTTTATTTATAATTCAAGGGCATATAGAAGCTGAGAAAGGTAGGTTACAAGACTTACAAGTATTTAGACAGCATTGTATTTTATAAATTTACCGTTTATTAATATGAAAACCTCTATGTGCCGTTAAGCTATTCTACATAGGGGTCTGTCTGTGCAGCAGCAATATTATTCAGCTGAATATGCAATTAAATGTGTGGGTAGCTTCAGCTTTTGAAAGTCCGTAGGAGGGAGTGAGGCAGCGATACGGCTAGCAGCCACCTCTCGATATTATATTGAACAAGTTATAACTACGTGTATTAGAGAAACGAGTTCGTACAACGTTTTCTCATTTCCCGGACAAAACTTTTCTAATATTATAGTTTCATTCATATTGCCGGTAGTTTCGCGGAGTTTTCTTTCGAGGAAAATGAAAGACTATTTCCATAACTATTATTTCGCTTTTATTGCTTTGTTAGTTTTCTTTTGCTTGCAATAGATTCTGTTGAAGTTTCTTAGTTTATCGCTTGGAAATAATGCTTGTTTGTTCTCGCAAATAATAATATATGCTACAAAAAGTTACGTTTCACTCTACATTTAATACAAGATGAGGCAACTGATACAGCAAAAGTTCTTCTTTAGCAATGAATTATAAGCACACTTTCAAAATATGATTAGATTTACGTATTCTATTTTTTGCAAATAATTCAACATCCAATTCGTTTTTAATATGTATTACAAACATCTCGAGGGCTTGCATCGTATGCAAGTCAACAAGGCAGAATCCCTTGCAGCCTTGACCGCAGACTATAGAAAAAAAACAAAGTCTCGGGAACTAAGTAAGGTTACTTATCTCTAGTATCTCTCTATTTATTATCCACGTTATTATCTAACTTTGTTAGTAATATAATAAAGCTGATTCTGAAGGATTTAATTTTAGTTTTAGTGCTGTCAATACCTAAATTTTTCAAAAGGAATTTAGCTTCTGTTTCTAGCATTTAAGAACGATTTTACAATGAAGAAAATTTAGCTTTGACAGCACTAAAACTAAAATTAAAACCTTCAGAATCGGCTATACTATATTGAAGTTTTGTTTTAAAAAATATCTCATTCAAAATATGAATAATAAAAAATTCATAAGTACTAAACTTAACTAACTATACTTATATTTAGCTAAAAAACTCTTCAAATGTAAGTTTTAATACCGATCTTGAAGTACTTATGTTTAAAATGTGAATATATAAGAGAAAGTAATTGAATAAAGTAAGGTTAGTCTCCAAGAATTCGAACCAAATGTAAATGTTGATTTTTAATTATGTGGAGCTCTGCAATTTATGCAGGGCCCCGTCTCGCCTCAGTTTTCTGTATAAACAACAAGAACGAACGAGCTCGCGTTCAAAAATATGCTGAAAATTAATAATATTAAATTTCAAACCAAAAGAAATGTTTTACTGACGAAATCTTTTCATTTTAAATTATTAACGATTTGATGATAGTGTAGCGGTTTCCATTTATTCAGTAGCTTTCATCAATTCTTTCATTCATTCATTTTTTTCATTCAGTATCAGTAGTTTATGAGATATGTCGCAGACGGACAGACAGAAAAACGAGCAAATGAACAATATCTACTAAAAATAAATACACTTCCGTATTTTTTCATGGAACTTTTATCCTTTGTTGTGGGTAACTTACGAACATGGTTATTTCATATTTTCGGTCCAGTAATTTCAGAATCACCACATTAGTATATTGTTCACCGAGGGAAGAAAGTGGCAGATTACCAACGAGGATCTAGGTGTAGTTTGTGCCGAGGCGTAGCCGAGGGCCTTAATACACTCGAATTGGGGAATCGCCTTTCTCGCGAAAAAGCAAGCAAGCGGTCAGTATCATTTTGCGAATTTGGTTCTTGGACATAAAAACTTTTTGTCTTTTGGTATTGTCTTTTGGTAAAGAAGGTTAACGAAGTTAAAAAAAAATAGCACATTTACAATCGATTTTCATATTACTCTTTGTGCCTGCTCAGTACGTTAACATTGGATTTTTATACACTTTTTTCGGCCGCATATTTGTATGACAGTAATAATAAAATAACTGCATCGTTTTCAAAAAAGTAAGAAGGTACTTTCCGAGCAGGTGTGGTATAAAGTGTATTATCTCGTATTCTAAAATTTCATACCTAAAAGCAGCGATCATCGCTGCCTAGAAGTATTTTTTCACAATAATGCGTGTTGCTCCTTACTTCAAACCTCTAGCTACATGTAAATAAATACATAAAGATGGACGGAAGGATGGACAGAGAACGAAATTCTGCCATTACGATCCCTTTTTAACCCTTGAGGTGCGATACCTTAGAAATACTTAACTTTAATTAGAGAGGCTAATACAAAGACCTTCTTAAAATAACATCATAAAAAGCTGCTTAAGAAATAAGGTAGGCAAGTTGGGCTTCAAGTTTCATTATGAAAAAGTTTCCCTATGTCGGCCCGAGTTGAACTTTTTCTTCAACAATGGTCGTAATTAAAAGTTGGCGGGAATGCGCTCGGTGACAGCGCGGCAATCCGCCATTATCGCCCGGTGGCCAGGGCCGGACAAAAAGGGCGCCAAACTTACGCAGATTAACAGCTTCCGAGTTTTTGTTGCATCCATGTACCCCAAGTAGTTCAATGCAGCTTTTGACTTTTAATTGACTTTCAAAAGGAGACAATGCTTTTGAAACGAAATGGAGTTTTCCTGTCATTTTGATTTATTACGTTGGTAGTAAAATAAGGGCAAATCCAGCAATAATAAACAAAACAATTATGTATGTAGACTTTAATTCAAAATAATATAATGGAATTAAAATATAATTTAAAATGGACTAAATGGAACAGCTTATAACTTATAGCTTTATATGATTTTGCTATTTTTACATTTTGTAATTTGTCATCGTTTAATGGCGAAAACGCAATTCTTTTCTGTAAAAATAAACCCTTATTATATAATATATATATCGCCGCGAAAAAGCGGAATAATTTCGTATGATCGCGTCAAAAATGGGTCAGCCTTTAATAATCCGGTTTTTCAAGAAAAAACTGTTTTTTCGCAAAAGGCGACACATACACACTGCTACTATAGATTTAAGAAGTACTACCTACTTCGTACTCAATTATCTTTTATTTTTTTATGAATGCTACGAGGACTGTCTAATATAGTTTATATATAGCTACGATATATCATACATATACCTACATAATATTTACGAGTCTACAATTTCCGAATATCATCTTACAAATTAATGACCACATGATACGGAAATTAAGGCCCGAACGACTGGTGGCTGGGGGTAGGTGTTGCCCCCCTTCTGGGGGCGCCCTCTCTAGTCAGGGTGGTTAGAATAGCAATCTAGGGGGCGAATAGTCTGGCTAGCTGAAATATCTAGCGTTGCGAACTGCCCATCAAGCCTACGAAAACGCATTAGGCTTGTAGATGAGCGCCGGCTGCATATTTCACTAGCGTATGCATCGGCGTACTTCTACATTTGTGTACAGAATAATTTGTGCATCTTTGCGTGAACTTCGATTTTCTATGTAGTAAATATTAACACGTTGAGAGTCGATGTGAGCTTTAGACTCGAGACAATTAGCCGTAACAACTTCGTTAAGTACATGACAGGTAGAGTTAGATAAAGAGCTACGCGAGGAGATAAGAGGATGTCTAATAAATAAATGACGTCCTAATTTACCTAACCGTTCTTCAAAATTAAATATTTTTTATTCTTGCGAAAAATTCGCGAAAACACGAAAACAGGAGACGAGGAAACGCAAAAAAATGACGCAGCAACATTTTCATTAACGTGATCGATTTTCATCAAGGACGTAATAAGAATGCAAATGGATTCTCGAGTACAAACATAATTCAATTATTAACGGAGACAGGTTCGTGATATACTATCATATTAAATGAATTTTCGTGGTTCTACCTACGCCTGCTCGGTCGCTATCGGCACACTAACTTATGAGACTATTTAATTAAATATCTTTATGCGATTTATGCCCTCGATAAGTTCAAGGCTGAGCTATCTCGAAAGCTTGTTTGTGTACATATTTCAACTTTGTTTACGATTCGATAATATAATAACTTTACGAAGCGTTTTATTTGTAGCCTATATTTAAACGGGAAATACACTTTCTTTTTCGTTATTTGAAGACAAATCTAATTTCACGCCGTTATTACTTAAGATACCAATTTTCACTGCGCTAAATTGAATTTTCCCCGGAAAAAGTTCGCTCCACACGTGAATTGAACGGAAGCTCGTACGCATTGATATATAAATATTTAAACGACAATATAAAAAGTACTCGTAGCGTTCTATAGGCGATCTCGGAACGCGGCTTAATCCGTGTATAAAGCAGATTTTGGAACGTTCCACCGGTAATCCGCGATATATTAAAAGTCGACGGTTAAGCCTCTTTGCTTGGGTACGAGAACATATGAGTATACCGATACGTTAAACTCAACACAGCCACCTGCTACCTGGATTTTAATTTTAATGATTAAATACCGTTGCATTGTAATCTATTAATAAAAGTGAAGTTAGCGCGCACCGCAGACAGATATGTGTTACAGTCGCTTTCCTTCCTTCTACCACACGTCAAACACAAAATAGTTGTGAGGAAGGACAGGCGGGATAACCTTACTTTTTTGCCTGTGACTGCGGGCTGCGGACTACCACTACACTACACCCTGCACCATTCTTCTAGCGGTTAACATAAAGCCCATTTTGGGGTAACCAAGCTTTGTGTTTAAGTTTGCGGAGTGTACCTACGTGTCAACACGGCTCTGACCAATTTATCGCCAACTGAGGCCACTTGTTGCTTGAATTCTTTCACGGCACGGGACAACCGCAACCATCCCACTGAGCGTTTACGGAAGTGGTTATGAAATCGCAATTCGAACCGCGGTGTGACGTCACGCGGGAAGACGCGGTGCGGTCTTGTTTTGCTTGTTTGAGGGAGGTGAAAGGTGATCAAATTGGGAAGAGTCTTATATAAATAAGTACTAAGATTATTTTTATATAATAAAAATACCTGGTTGTTTAAGAAAACCTGGTACATTATTAATACAATAATGTTGTAAAATTTGCCGGAGCGTGATTTTTTTTAACTGATATAGTTTAACAAGGTCCAGCGGGCCTATTATGTATCTTTGAATCGGTTGACAACTGTGTGCGTATCAACAAAAACATAGATATACTATCGCATTCCGAAAGTCTAAGGATATGTTCGCACTTGAAGTGACGTCATAGTTCGTAAACAGTTCAATACCCACTGAAGGCAATTTTGAAAGTTCAGTTTATATCTATGTTTTTGATGATAGGCACCTAGTTGCTAACCGATTTAAAGATACATAATAGGCCCGCTGATCATGGTTGCCAAATTTCGTTCTGCAAGAAAAAAAAATCTCTACATTGTTACACAATCGAAAGTAGCTCACTAACACTGATGATTTTTGTGATGAAAGACAAATTACACTTTAAAATCCAAAAGCTGAGGACAGATCTATAACAATCAAAACATGAAGATCCAAGAATGATTTATTACAGTTATTGTTCCCTTAAATCCCATTTTTTACTCTCTCAATAGAATCTATATTTGGTGATCAAACCCGATCTGTACGATAAAAGATCCGCCACAAACTACGCTATTATCCCCGTCGATATAATCTCCAAGGCCACGACTGGCCTCATCTATTAGCATCCTCAGAGGGCAGCTTTAAGAGTCAATTTGCCGTGACACTTGTTGCTTCACCCTGGATTCTTTCAGCGCAAGAATCGTGTATTTGTGACAACGGCAGCGTTAGTCGGTGATGTAGCAGATTGGAGGGGGATTCGGAACGTACCCGTACAAGGTGAAAAAGGTCAATGAGACAAAAAAATATTGAATCTAATTTAATTTGAGAGAATTTGTAAATACCTTATATATACTATAGGGGCTAATTTAGCCTGCTGCAAGTGTATAGCTTGGTATGATCTCCACTGTATTTAATTTAAATCCTATTTTTATTTATTTTATTATATTATATTGATATGTAAGTATCATATTGATAATTGTTTCAGCATTTTCTTTCTTCGTTTGTTTAAAGCATTTTATTTATGAAATTTCTGATAAGTTTTTGGTGAGGCCTAGATTCTTAGGTACAAGGAAACTTAATCACCAAATTAATGATCTTTTAACTTGTAACATTTCATCTGTCAATCAAAAAATAGATTTGTATTTTCATTTAAAAACATAAAAATATACATGTAGTAATAAAGTATATTTGACACAATCAATCTATTTCTAGAATTTGATCATGGCGTAGTAAAAGTTGTCAATTTGTGTTATAATGTCGTAGGTACTCAGGGTTACGTAAAAAACAATGTCTGTGAAATAATTTAAAAACTACTGGCCGATTAAGCTGAGCCGAGTCGATTACACTGCGAGCTTATTTTTTTTTGTCGAGTTTCCTTTTCGAATATATTTTGCATAAGTGCTATAATCTAAATAACACTACTTTTGCAAAGAAAGATACCCGTTATATTGAGTTTTTGATACGTGAACTCTAATGCACCGATATAAGGTCGTGTTTTGAGGCAGCCAGCCCTGTTAATTTCGCGTGCAGCATTTTAAAATATACCTTCCTTCCTTCAAATAACCGGTATATTTCCTAGGAAAATTTGTTCAGTAAGATCAAAAGATTGAACGGTTTCAGTGAAGGTTACTTCTCTAGTTACTTGGTGGAGGTGTATGATTCTAAAATAATAATTTTACTAAAATTATGCACAACACAAAAAACAAAAGACAATCAAAAACGCATTCGCCGACTTATTTTCCACAGCGTGGCATGCTCTAATGCTTCTTAGTTTTCCAATGTTTTACGTCAGCTTAGGAAAATAATTTTTTGTTAGATTACAAAGTTAGAATTGATTTGGTATCAAAAAAATGCTTCTAAATAAAGACTTCGAATTTTAAGATGCATCAAAATTCAAAACTGGAAACTCGTTTTACTTTACGTAACAGGAAAAACATTTCAAAGTCTAAAAATACGCCAGTATTTTTATAACGATGAGATTGCGAAGGAAATACCTTTTTCCTGAAAAATCGTCTGCTATAAAATGTAATGGCGTGTCCTATACCGAGGATTTTCCAATAATAGTCAAAGGCTCCTTTGCCCCGGCGTCTGCGGGCAGAACCATCCATGTATTGCCTCGTTAGTAGACTACTTAACCTATACACCAACAGAATACGCAATGTATACCAAACTATTGATATTTTAGTGTGTGCTTGTGCGAATGTGTGTGTGTCGGACCAGACGACTTCAATGGTAGAGTGGAAGTTTTTTTTTTAGGTTCCCGCGCGTTGCTAAAAGGCTTTGACTTTAATTGGCTTTTAGCGGAAGTAATTTGGAAAAGATTTCGGCTGTTTTTAATTTTTCGCTTCCTTCCTGTGTGCTATTTAGGGTGATTAGGGACGCAAAAATTTCGATTTTATAACAAGATATTTAAAAAAATGCCAGCCTTAGAAATTACTAGTGGTTTCAGAAAATATAACTGAACCTGCACATATACAATTTATATCCTTTGGAATATTTATTTGACGACATTTTTACGTAACATAAGAAAGCCTAAGTAAAGTAATTTCGCTACAGAATTGTATTTTGGAGAACAATTGAAGAAGTTTTGTTCTTATTTGAGGCGGTAATCAAAGAAGCAATTTGGCTTCCCGTGTGCCGTATAAAATATTTAGCGAAGCTCCCCTCCGGCTTAGGTGCGCTACGATGCCATTCAGCTGAACTTATAAATTCTTAAATATATGGCGAAAATTACGACTTCCAACAGTTGATTGAATAAATTTTGAACAGCAACATGTTGGCGAAAATCAAGACTTAAAAGCCTTTTTTTTCTGGTTAGAAATTTTTTTCTTCCGTTTTTAGGGTTCCGTACCCAAAGGGTAACCAACGGGACCCTATTACTAAGACTCCGCTGTCCGTCTGTCACCAGGCTGTATCTCATGAACCGTGATAGTTAGATAATTGAAATTTTTACAGATGATGTATTTCTGTTGCCGCTATAACAAAGAATACTAAAAAACAGAATAAAATAAATATTTAAGGGGGCTCCCATACAACAGACATGTTTTTTTTGCCGTTTTTGTAGATAATGGTACGGAACCCTTCGTGCGCGAGTCCCGATTCGCACTTGGCCGGTTTTTCTTTAAAGAAAAACACGAACATTTATGCTTTTAATGAAAGTTAGGCAATAGTTTAGAGTAAGTACCCAATAAAGGCGGGTGGGGGGCGCCTCCCTGCCCAGGCTCCCTAGCGCGCCCGTATATACCCACTTTTTAATATACGGATTTCAAAATTGTAGCATTTAGGATTTTCTACTTCGGAATTCGGGATAAAAGTTATTTTTTATTCTCAAAACATAACCTCTCATGTTTTATGTTCCGTCGCGCCAGCTATTGTGTTAAGAAAAAACAATAATAAAGTCTCAGGGAAATATTGATCGCGGGGCCGCGCGTGCGCTCTACGACTAAATTTGCAATTACAACGGGCGGCCTGAGCAAACGCTCGAGTTTATAATACGAACGCGGCCTCTGGCGGCGAACATCCCGAGCTAGAGCGGGACAGATATACGATTAAATAAATTTAAATTAGGACCGCCATTTTAGAAAATTTTCACGTTGTTTTTACGCTTTCCATACATTCGGTATGTGGAAGGGCGAATAAATATCAATAATGAAAGAATTTTTCCGGTTTAATATTTATTTATGATCTTAGATGAAAGTGAAAAAAATATCGCGAAAGGAAAAACTTTGAAGAGAAAGAATTATTACAGAGTCAACAGAACATCGATGTTTTCTCAGCCTTGTAAAGTTTTTTCTTTAATTTTTCCCGTAATTAAAATTTGCATTAGAAAAATACTCAGTCATTTAGCATTTTATGAAAAGATTCGGTTTGCCTCAATCCCCGAATACATAATGTTTTGTTTTAAGATATAAAGTTGGCAACAGGAAGTTATAGTAACTTGAAACTTATACGTGTTGATAACGATGTGAATCATTGCTTTAGTGAGCAAAGAGAGTGTATGTAGATTGGCAATTAAGCGATAAACGGTTGTACGAGTCCATCTACATGGATCAAAATCTCTGTTCAATACTAGGTACATACCTACGTATATAGGTTCTGTAGGAGGAAGTGCAAGTGCAGCGGGGAGGGGGTGGGGGTAGTCTGGTCGCCATGGCAACGCCAAGATGGCGCCTTAAAATTAGTCCGTCTGCAGCGTGCTTTATATGCATCGTCTTCATTATATAGATTTCAATTTATTTCGGAATTGAGCGGTTAGATTAGAATTTCTATTAGTTTTGGGAGTAGCATGTTGTTTGTACGAAGTGTTTGTCTACATGTTCACGCCTCGTTTAGAAATGTACCGGATTAGACTATGAACTCCAAACTTGATACTCCCTTAAGGAAATTGAATTTTAGCAGAGTACCAAAGTAGGATGCATTCAAAAATAAATCATACCGATAGACTTGTATAAATATTGTAAAGGAAAACTTATTTAAATAAGAACTGACCCTCATTGAATAAAAAATATTATTTTTATGCCTTAAAATAACTAAAATGTCCCTTTACGCCTGGATTTTTCTTAAGATTCATACAAAAGGTAAAATCTGTATGTGACGTCAACAATTTATTTCCTTCATATTTTTTTTCATAAGTATTATCTAGCGACATCTAGCGACATTTCTATACAGTCCAAAAAGCAAAATTTGATAAAAAACCATCATAATAGCTGTCAGGATATCGTGAATATTGCCTCGTTTTACGCAAAGTTTAACAAGTTGCATAATTTTTATCTATACTGGAAACAAAAAAAGAAAGAAATACAGACGTCGTTCATATAAAGAAGACTAAGTTTATACACTTTTCTATAAATAAACAGTTCAGTTTTCAAGTGAAACCATTTTACAAATTCGGCGCTTTTTGAATATCTTGCCGACAGATGGATCGGAGTTCGGTATAGGGGAGAAGGGAAACATATATAAGGATGTGTGCAAAGTTTCATTGAGATCAAAGCCATCAGGGCGTCACAAACTCCTAAAGCATATACATATATGTCTGGTGAGCGGGATGGCCACCTTAAAATAAACCAAAGCACATAGTTATAAAATAAAAAATATGTAGTAAAATGAAATTATTTCTGCTTAGAGTAATACAATTAAGAAATAATTCCCATCGTAAAGGAGCCAAGCTCGAGCGTATAATAGGTGCGAACGAGGTCATGTTTCGTTTAAATTAAAACGAAAACGTTGCAGCTGGAATTATATTCTTCTTTTGTGATTAAAAATAAATAATTTTGTGATTAAAATAAAATAAATTTAGGTAATTAACCTGTTTAGTTGCAATCATAGACAATACAGCCCAGAAAGACATCTATTGTTCAACATCTTGCGTACAAATAATTCTGTCAACAATCGAAACGGGATACTGCAATTCTATTGGCTCTTCCAATCTTACGTATACCGCCACAAACTTATCTATCCCGAAGACTCTAACTTAATGAATATAGAAGCCATTTTGGTTTGGCCTACCGAAACATATAATTTTGGAGTGGCGAATTGTATCTGCTGGTTCAGTCAGATGTGTTGACAGAAATTGGCCGCCTGTTATGAGGAGTCTGTAGGCTGTATTCGTCTATGGTTGCAATAAAAATAAAAATTTAACAACAATGCACCGTGTCGACAAGTGCTACGCGCCTACGCCGTAGACACACCAAATAAATCTTCGTAGATCTTTGTTCGTATAGCATAAAACTTTTTGGAAGTATGCGTTTCTAAAAAAACGGAAGTAGTATTTGG
This sequence comes from Ypsolopha sequella, assembly GCA_934047225.1. Taxonomy (NCBI): domain Eukaryota; kingdom Metazoa; phylum Arthropoda; class Insecta; order Lepidoptera; family Ypsolophidae; genus Ypsolopha; species Ypsolopha sequella. The sequence goes on along the minus strand of OW203988.1, from coordinate 7,681,044 downwards.
ATAATAAATTTATTATAAAGAGGTAACTGCTGTCACAAAATATACGAATAAATATTTTTGACGGAATATACCGGGTGAAAATAGACTGCTTTCTTTAAATAAAACAACTTAGGTACTTTCCAGACCATACAAAAATACATTCCCAAAAAAAAAATCATCTCTCCATACTAAACTTATATAAGAACCTACGTCCTACATATTGTAAGGTTGGAAGATCGTCCAAGATTGTAAGCTTTGTATAGGCAATAGTTATTTGTGTTACAAAGGGCCCAAGTAATATTTTGTACGTCAAGGGCGTTATTTTGAATTCAGAGCGAAGCGAAGGATTCTACAGGATTCTAAAGTAGAATCCTGAGCTTAGCGAAGAATTCAATATACGCCGCCCGAGAACAAAATATCTTGGCTCCGAGTTATACACACTATTTTTCATCACTACCTATGGGAAAAATAAAAACCTATATTGTGATAATAACTGTTGCAACACATTAGCTGCATCATTTGCTATGTTTTCACGAGTTTTCACATATCACTATCACTACTTGAGCTCATTTTTAATTGTTATTTGCAATAACTTATCGAAGACTAGCTTGAAAATTTCTGAGAAAGATGAAATGAAAAGAAAGAAGAAAACACGTATAGTTTTTTTTTAGTGCGGATTGCCGCCAATGCCTAACCAGCCAGTAACTTCTTCATAAATTATGCGTTCGTCCTCTTTACGCTAATCTATCAGAAGAAAGAACGCGGACCAATCAGAAGAGAGAAAGCACAAGCTCCCATGGAAATAAAATTGACTTTGGCTTAGAGATGCCACTTCGTGCGTCAAGTGCACGAAGTGGCATCCCTGCTTTGGCTCTCGCCTCCCACTATCTTCTAAAGCCAATTGTCGTTTTTCGAATAGGTGTGATGAAAATTAAATTGATTTAATTTAACTTTTGTTTGCTTAGTAATGTTTCTTTGGGAAAGTTGTTCAGTATAGTATCATCTGGTATTAACTTATACACCTCAAGAAGGGGTAATAAATCGGTGAATAATAATAAGCTTCAACGAAATCTCCAAGTTTATCCATCCAATAAAACTTTGTCACAGTTTGTTCCATAGTTGGAAGTAGCATCGTGTTCAAAACAAGCGATATTTATCGCAACTAGAGATTGAAACAAAATCGAGAACTACAGCCACGCGGATCTACGAAACATAAACGACACGAAAAGAAAGAAAATAACCTGCTATGTGGAAGTATATTTACTAGCGGCAGTAGCGTGCATTAAACTTTTTTCCGGAAAAGCAATCAGAAGGTCAAGTTTGACAATAAAAAAAATATGAAAAAAATTAAATAAAACTTTGAAAAAAAAATGTTTGTATGACGCCAGAGTACTGCCTACCCTGGAGTGAATATTTTCATACAAACTTTTTTTTTTCAAAATGTTATTTAAATTTTTTCATATTTTTTTAATGTCAAACCTTTTTGACTAGGGTGACCGTCGTATGAGGAACGTACCTGTCAAATTTCAATTTTGTAGGTTCTATAAATCCGGCACTGCAGAAGCAACAAAACTTGAACAGCTTGTATCAGACCTTAATAATAGTACATTGTATTAAATTATATATAATTAGTCTCTTGTATTTTATTCCAATATAAAAAACTACAATAACTTATAACATTTTTAACACATTCTTTACTCACCCTCATACTCACAATCTTTACGCAACTCACTAACATTCAATAAAAATTATTATTTTATATAAAATTCACCTTTTTAGTTTTTTTTAGCCTTAGCTTTTAGTAGTCAATTAAATTTAAGACTCAATTTTAAGATCCGAATTTTGTTGTCTGTTTTATTTTTCAAATATGTTTCAATAGTATAAAAAGATCCGAAATGGGCCTGAAATTAAATAAATAAATAAAATTTCAAATTATTTTTCTTAACGAGTGTCTGCGTCGTATAATAACTTACCTGTTAGTAGGCTTTATATTTGTGAAGATTTGGAGATAAGCGGGTGATCGAGTGAGTGATATTTCACTTTTATGCAACGAGTCCAAGAAAATTAGACAAATAGCTAAGACTTAATTACCAAAGGCGATTTTTGGGTGGCCCATTTATTCTTATTGTCTTGGAAGCGTAGTATAGACATATTTATATCTCCAGTCAAATAAAGTATGAATAAAGACAATAACATAACAGTTATATATTCAGCTTTTTATTTATAGTTGTAGGCATTAAATATCAACAATAAAAGTAAACATTATATTTTATGAAATATTTCAGCCTCTTCAATGAGTCCGTCATCAGTCGAATCATGAGGCCGAAATATGTCGTAAAATATAAAGTTTACTTTTATTGTTGATATTGGTGTCGATTCGGCGCAACACAACTTAACTAATTTGACAGGACTAACCTTATTTTGAGCGTTCTGTCTTTGTCTTTTCGATATAGAAAGAAAAAGACAGAACGCTCAAATTAAGTTTAGTCCTGCCAATAGGCGAATGAATACGCCAACTGCAATTTGGACCTGTCTTTGAAGGCATACTCCTCCCACACGGGTGGTCCAAAAATTTTCATAAAATATATGATAGACATTATACAGTCAAAAATAAATTTTAAGTTTCATAAACTTCTTTGTAAGTTCTATTGTAAGTTTTGACAAAAAAAATCGAAAGTCATCGAAAGTTTCACATGATTAACACAAGAATTCTCTTACTCCTTCCAAACGCCTAAAGCGATTTTAATTATTATTTCACCAAATGATAGGAAATTTTTAGATCTACAAAATTTAAGTTCAAATTTTTTTTCCGTTCATAGCGTCCATGTGAAAAGTATTATTTTCTCCTATTTTGCGCTAGCCGGAGACGCAGTGGTTGTCGTAACAGTCACTTTTCAAGGCACGCTGAAATGAACTTTATTTCAATGTCGTTTCCGTTGATATTTGTACCGACACACATCGAGTTACTTATTTAGCGTGGTCATACGCCTTAAGTTAAGTTGTGTTGCGCCGAATCGACGCAATTAAATCAAATAAAAAAAAAATAAAAACAAAAATTGAATGCCTACAACTATAAATAAAGAGTCAAATAAAGCATAATTTCACACTGATCACAATTGAATGAGGAATACGTACCTACATTGACTATGGCATAACTTGACAGATCTTTTTGTTTTCATAGTTTATCAAAGGCTATCTCCTCCTCCAAAGGTAAGGTTATACAATTTATTATGTCATTTATTATTTTTCCAGCGGAACAACTTCATCGATTAATGTTAAGTAACTAATTATTTTTATTTCTTCATTACAACAGGGCGGGCAACTCCTGCGATATAAATATGTGCTTAAACACCACATGAACAGATGTGCAGTAACATAAAGTTGAGAAACGTTAAAAAGCCGAAAGGTGGACAAGTGTGTAAACATAATAATTTTTAATCAGTTAAGAAATAATCGGCCATAAAACTAAAACAAAAATAGCCTCTTCCACAGAGCAGAGTAGTTTTCTCTGGTCTCAGATCGCCGCCTCGCTACAATACAACAAACGAGCGATCTTCAGTAAAGTTTGGTCGAACAGATCCCCTGCAAAAATGGCGGCGATCGCAATCTTCGAAATACCCTCGTTAGAGTACAGTCGAGCTCTGTACACACGACAGACGGTGACCAGAAGGCTGATTCTGGTGGCAAAAACGTCGCCTTAAAGGTACAACAATGCCTACTGAAAATTGAGCGGAAACTTGCTGATTTGAAAGGCCAATAAAAGAAAAAGTAGTAGAGATATCATTATAATGTAATTTTTCTTGTAAAATACATCATCTGAATTTTTTTATTACATATTTATAAAGATTAGATCGGTCAAATGACGGCCATTATTGTCAATGCATTGAATTACCCGATTTCTGAAGTTCTGCTTAACTCTTTTAAGCATATCGACGGGTATGTTGGCGATCTCTAAGCGTACATATGTTGTTTTTTAGGCGAGGACTTTTATAATGGGGTTATCTGAAATCTATTGTTTACAATGACCGTCTAATGACCCTACCTCACCTAAAAAGCAAGATACGCCAAGATGCTTGAAAGATTTGAGCGGAACTTCAGAAAACAGGAAATTCCGTCCATCTCGCACTGCGGATCTTTCCGCCTAGAATAACAGGGATCTTTGCACGGACGATATATCTATTGCAGATGAGTGGAACTTTAAAACTAGGAATTGAGCCCATCGTTTTATTCTGCCCTCTACATTCTTTGCAATGTAGTGAAAATGAGGTGTTGTCTGTAAATACATAATGTTAGGTAACTAAATGTGTACAAATCGATACCAACTCTATCGGAGAGGATGTCACCAATACGCATCTTCGCGTAAATTTTGAAAAACTATACAAGCGGACAAATCATGTTGCATTCTACCCTTACTTCGGTTTATGTTCCATGCCGAAACTCTTCGATTCAGTTGCAGTTATTTTCTCAGAATCGGTTCCCAGACACTCCATGAATGTGAAAACTTGGACTAGAAGAGTCGAGTATGTGCAATATGGTATTAGTATTTCTTAACTATTCCGTCTGTGATTTTTATTTATTTGTGACTGTCTGGACTGTTGCGAGGAAGGTTACTTTCACTATACTTTTGTGTTTTATGGACTGCGATCTTTTGTTTTACTTACTACTGTTTTAGAAAGTTTAGCGCGTTCATAGCATGTTCAATCAGTAACTTGATAATACTTTAAGAATTATTGAACTCGAAATTGTGCAATGGCCGCTCTCCATCGAAAACTATAAACACAAACTGACAAACAGTCGGATTTCCTAAACTGGTTATGCTTACCCATTTTGAGTTAAATAAAACACATAATATAATTTTATGAAAAGATTTGCAGTTGCAGCAATAAGGAAAGTAAATGGTGGTAAGTGCTGAAAAAGTACCTGAAAACCTGCAATAATTAGTGAAAAGAAAAATTTTGCGTTCCAAAAAGCAGCATGTTTACTGAAAATCCATCAAAGTTTACAGGAAAAGCGTAAATAAACTAGACAGCTCAGGCGTTAATGAAACACGCTTTGGGCGGGATGTCCACTGTCCCGCGAGCCCCGGGGTATATCCCGTGAATGGGCTGGTATTTGTCGAACTAGCGCAACTTTCGGTCATGAACACTGACCGGTCAATGCAAATATGCGTCACGCACAGTACTCTTTATTTCCCTCTACATTCGGGTGGTCACGGCCGGCAGTGAAAGTTCAGCCCGTTTTTGTGCACACGGCATTAGCAGATTTATTTTGTGACAAGTGTCATGGTTACGTCGTGAGCCGTGCTGCGTCATATGGAAGTGACGAAAAATTGTAGGGTTTGGGATTAGGGTCATTTTATGTAAAAAAAAGACTAGCCAAGTGCGAGTCAGACACGCGTACCTAGGTTTCCATATCGTGGATGATAAATTTAATTTTGTGAAAAAAAAACATATATTTTTCTTGTATCTACTATTTACGTTAATTATTTCATATTTTTCGGTCCACCAGTTTCGGAGATAAGGGGGGACATGCATATTTTTGTGTTTTTTTTAAAGATTTATCGAAACCAGTGCCCGTAAATATAGTATAAGTATATATTTTTTACAATCAGCGTTTTATTATCTTCAATTTGATACCCATATTGTATTTTTAGGATAATATTTTTTATTTTCTTACTTTTGTTTAGGAAACATAAAAAATAAAAATTTTACACCTTTATTTGTAGGCAAAGTAATGCTATTTTTGTGCTAAATTGTAAGTCTTTAATAGTCTTTATCTTTAACGGTGCTAAAGTAATGAGACTGTGACATACGGACGGACGGCCGGACGGACGGACAATGGAACTTTAAGCCGATATGCGAAAAAAGTACGGGTGTTTCTTTTCTGTGTATTTCATGATATACATGGAAAATTTTAATAAATTTCTGGTACATGCATTTTGACTATACAATCTAGGGTTTTGAAATTGGAAAACATGTTTGGATAAATTTTCCTCGATAGAAATAATTGTTGAAATGAGGTCTTCAAACACACTTTTTCTCCTCGTTTGACGAATAGGAATCATATACAGAACTCAAACATATTTTATTAGATGTGTTTTAACAATATCTAGAGATTTGATATTTGAAATTTTGCTAGCTATTTTAGTTTTTTTAATAAAAATATAAAACCAGATTTTTTCCCTTTTGCCCTGAATCCGCCCCTCTCGCACTGCGCGATTTTTCGCTTGGAGTGACAGTGACAAAAATAAAATTCGCATAGCCTCTTAATAAATTAAGTTGTTTACGCTAATTTAGACTACTTTGAAATATGCAAAAGTTATGCCTTCATAATGACAACAACTATCTACATATCCCTGAGATTGTTTGACGTATACCAAATATCATCATCATAATTTCTTATTGAAAGTACCCATGTAAATCTAAATAGTATGCCAAATACATATGTAGTAAAGTATACTACTTTATGTAGTAAAGAAAGTCAATAATAATCGTTTTGTAGATATGGTTATTTTTAAGTCAGATCAAAATCATACCTACTTTTTGTTACGTGCAAATAAATCGCGGAAAAATGAGCTGACCAATTTTGTCTCTTATTATTATTATTACATGATTATTATTAAAGCGAAAAAAGTGGTCAGCAAAACTTTACTTGAAGGTACCTACATATTTTGTTGAGCTAACTGAGTTGAATTTTCAACTGAACTGAAGAAACGTAAACCTAAACTAATCCTTGCATGAAACCGAATTGCATAGTTTCCAAACAATGTCAACCTCTGATAAAAAAAGCAAATATTAATTGTTAAACTCGTTAGTCACCAAAAACAAAAAGGGCAGGGATACACATGACAGAATGAAATGAAATAAAGATTGATAAAATGAGGAAAAAGTAAAGAAAAGAGGAAAGGGAAGACTTACCGGCGTCGTCGCGCCCCGGCCCCTCCCGCGCCCTCTTCTCGACTCGCTCTTGACCGTCTGCAAGGTGCCGTCCGGTGCCATAATAAGCTAAAACAATACATACACCACAGACTTAACAAAAAGCGAAAATAAAAGAAACAAGTAAAAGTAAGGAAAACATTGACAACATAGGAAAAAATATTAACACAAAATAGGGGAAAATTAGATTAAACATGCAGTAGGATGGAAAAATAGAGATGTTAAAGATGGCGACTGATATGTTATTGTTTTAGTAAACGAAAAGTGTTATCGTAACAAAAAGACATTTATATAAAAGCTCTGTAAAGCCTTTTCTTTCAGTAGTGTCATCTATGTTTCGATAAGAACACGAGAACTAAAAGCTTCTGGGCCGGTATTTCAGTAACATTCACGATATTGTTTAAGTTAGTTCAGCTATTCGGCGCTAGGTGGCGTTACGTGTTTCGTAGTTTTCTGTTTACCACTCTGAACACAGATGGCGCTGGTGCAGTAAAAGCTTTTTCATGAGCTTTTCAAGATTTCATCGGCATGTATTTTTTGTATACTTATATTAATTTAAAAAATAAATGATTAAATTTTTGGTACGTTTATCGTTTTTGTTGATTTCTTTTGCAATATAGCTACAAGTAAGCCAATAATGATTATTTTTAATATAACAAGGAACACAACGAGAGGTCACAAAATACACATTTTATCTCACACACTTCACCTAAATCCGTCGAATGAAGTGTTATCAATGACAATGAGAGCTCTTTTAAAAGATAAGCCACATCTGCTGCTAAAGGCAGATCTCCCCTGAATTCTCGACCAACCATACGAAAAAAAGCCAAGGGAATAAACTCCTTTCTACATAAAACACGTTCATTTCATTTGGACAATTTCAATGGATAATATTATGTCGCAGGTAAATTGGTAGGCTTTCTATAATCTAACCTAGCGAAAGACAATTTACCTGCGACAGATAAGTATAAATCGACTACAAACTTTGCTTACTAACACCTATTACTTCTCATAAACAAAAATCCATAAATTTCTGGTCCAAGTAAGCCCCCCATAGCAAAATCCTGTATCCACCCCTGTCTGCTGCTAATTTAACCCAAGTAAGATACCCAGTTTGTTTATTCATCTTATTAAATTAACATCACAGAAAGCGGTCCAGAAAACTAATCTATCCGACCTGTTACAAAAACACGCGATTTGAATAAGAATAGACTCTTCTAGAAGGAGACAGATATAAGTGCGAGTGGGATAGAAGAGAAACAAATGTCGCTTGCGCATCTAATACAAAAACAAGAGTAACGAACTAAAACGCCAGGTGTGAGCTTTGCTGAGCCATGTGCTCGCTTGGTTTTACATTTACACAGAAATTACACTTATTTATGTGTGCGTTTGTGTGTTCCATTCGGAAGCCGCCAATTTAATTAGTGATGAGGCCAGAGAATGAAAAAGCTCGTTAGGTATCCGGTATTTGTGCGCGAGAGCACGCGACAAGCAACTGTTGTCGTTGGGATGTCACATGGCAGAATGGAATTTTAGTAGCAATGAGTGGCATTTCATGAGTTATACTAGTTAATTTAGAGTAAAGTGTAAAACTGTAACTATTGACCAATTTTGTACAATCTTTTTCAAACACCCGTACCTACATTGTATTCTTGGACATAAACCATTTTAAGATCTCGAAATTCACCGCTTTGTCAATTAAAATACAAGTGCCATTTACTGAAGCCACATTGAATACTGATCATAATTTAAATTTTTTCGTAAGGAATACGCTCCTACCTAAATGAAAAAAAAAACAACATTAATATTTTCAAAATCCAGATAGAAACGCAGGAGAACAGTAAATCTTAGAATCTGTGAATCAAGACCCAATAGTTTTTTTATTTGTTCATGTAGTTATGTTAATTTAACAATATATTATCTGGAAAACATGGTAAGTATTTTTCAATCTTTGGACTCTATTAACAAGATGTACAACTAGATAAGTTAATAAGGTATCCTATCCACGCGTAGGATTCAGTGACTAAGAGGGGGGAATCCCCCATCAATGATTCGTTTATTAGATGCGTGGGTGATGCCGAGGTGTGGACACGATGCGTGGGTGCGACCAGAAGTTGGGGCAGGTCGTCTCGTGTACATTCCTCACTCGTCACGCGATGTACTTACTTCATTGGTTTTAAAATTACTACTAACTTGGGTTACCCATCTTAACAGCTTTAAGCCTCGAGGCTAATTTAAACCCGAACTTGACGTGTCGTAACTTTTCAATAGCATTTTTAAGGCGGTTTTTTCAAAGAGTGATGCAAAGATTAGCTGGCCATATTTTGAAACGATAAAAATATAATACGTGTAAACGTACGGAATGGAATGAAGTTGATGGATGGAAATGTAGTTGGATGGACAGTTAAAAGGAGGCAGGTGCAAAACCATTGTTAAAAAGAGGATACTGAAAGCAAAAAAAGTAATCTGGAACTTTGATCGGTATCAAAACATCGAGGTTAATTGGTATGTGAGGCCTTTTGTTTACTGTTCGTTTGTTCGTTGGTAAATTGCAGACCGTTACTGGATATTTAATTCTGCTACTCGACGCCAGATGGCGCGCGGGAAGTAATTTGCGAAACTACGCCTAAACTAATACTATGTTATGTATGCGGGTTGCATATTTATACAACTTTAAATGTAAATTTTACGGATAAATACGTTGAATAAATGATCAAAATTATACCGTGATAACTGACTGTTGTCAAGTTTTTCATTTCGAAACACTTTCTTGTAAACCTAAATCATCGCAATTATTGATATCGAATTAGAAAATCATGCAATAAATCGTGTTTGATCCTAAAGTAGGAATCATTAGTTTTATATAACTATCGGAAAACTTTTCAGTTTAAAATCTCGTGCCTTTTAAAGAAGAGTAATTTTAATTTTAGCAAGAGTACTTACTATCTTTTTCAGTGTCAAGTTGACACAATATCATTAGTTGATAGTTCTAGTAACCATTGGTGATTATTTAAAAAAGTCCAAGTCCTCCGGGGACACTTAACTAAACTACAATGAAGCAATGAAGACCTTATTTAACAGTTTTAACACACTCAGTGCCAAGGATATTTTCTCAATAAATATATTCTTCTTCAAATCCTTTGACTTTGACATTTTCCAACCGATTCACAATACAAAACTGCGTATTCTCCAAGGCCAGCACTTTTAGACGCCATAAAAAAGTTATAGAATGGTGAATACTGAGTGATACACTGGCCTACGAAGTAATATCAGTAGCCTAAGCATGAAATCATCTCCGTATAGTTGCGTTTCAAACTACATCAAAATGTATGGAATCTGGGAAACTAACAGCTATGTATGGCAACCTAAGTTTAGTTTCAAACGCAATTTTATGCTTAGGCTACAGTCACAAAATAGATACTACCAGAAGGCCGACTCGACGACGGAGCGAAAACAGACGCACACATGCATAGACGCGTACGTATGATGATCTCGGCAGAATTTCGTATTGGCAATTCGGTAGGGGTTGGATTTCACTTTGTATATTTTACCTATCATTTTAATCGTCTACATATTGCTACATAAATTAAATACACCTTTAATCTAGTCCATGTACATTTATTATTTTATTACATATCTTTTCATTAGATTAAATTTGACGTGTAAAAAGTGTATTATATACACCTACTTTGTAAAATAAACTATTTGAATTTGAATTGAATTGAATTTGGCATTCGACCGAATTCGACGGAGATCATCGTACGTACGCGTCTATGTGTGCGTGCGCCTGTTTTCGCTAGTTATGCGGAGTAAACCTTCTGTAAGTTGTCATTTTGTGCTTCAGTACACCCCGAGGTGTATCATATATGATATATTGGCGTTAAAACCGGTAATTTAGTTTTACGTGAAGCGCGAGTATGCCACGGACAAAAATGTATCATTTTTAGTGACCTTAGGAAACATTTTTTCCTTTGCACCGAAAAAACCCTGCTTACATTTCATTATAAGTGTAGATATGTGTAGGTTATTATAAATTAAAATATCGATGCTATTTGATATAAAAATAATATCAAAACAATTCATATTTTACAGGCAACTAAAGTCCTAACTGAATCAAAGTGAAATTTAGAATTTTCGGCGCAAAAAGTGTCAGTTCACATCTTGTTTGAGTCAGTCAGCGGTTTTAAAAGATGTTATGGAATTTGACATGCGTAAATGTAGCGAAAAATTCTTGCTCTCTCGATTTTCCATCGCAAAAGTAAATAATAGGATTTGGTTCTTTCAAGTTCTTTTTTAGAAGGAAACCTTTTTTTATACTATTCAAAAGCTTTATAAGTATAACCTATTACCTTTTGTAACTTTTATAAACTAACTTTTTATAAATATAATGTAAAGTTTAGTTTCGCTTATTTATTTCAAATAATTCTGAAACGTGAAAACAATTTTTGCACGTCAATTTCACGAATTTCCAAGAAAACTATATTTTGGGGTTATGTATTAACTTATCCAGCAAGATTTTCACCCAACCAAGTCTATCATAAACGCGTTATGTTCAAATTGCAGTATAATAATCGATTCTGGAAATTATGCCTTCAAGGTTAGACGAATTCACCCGCCGCGCTATATAGATAGGTGAATATTGCTTCATGAGTCGTAGCAAAGGGGAGGAATATAGTGAGCTCATGATTTTGGATCCATTATTTATCAAATAAATGAAAGCTAAACATAAATTAAGGCGCTACGTAAAAGTTTTAGCGTCCCTGTTACTCCATATGCGAAAAAACCCTCAGTGCGAGTGGGACGGATCCGTGGAAAAGTAGCAAAAAGTCGATTTTTTATTAATATAAAATGTACTAAGCTATTTTGTCACAAAGATTTTCAAGAATACTTTACAAATACATAATATCCACATTTTGAATGCAATTTTACAATGAAGTTAGTTAGGATTTCAGAATTACAGGAAAAAATAAAACAATTTAGAGGTATTTTCGGAATTAAATTCTATCGAGAAAAGTTCATCCAATCGCGTTTTCCTTCAGTTAGAAACTTAATCAAATACTCAATAAACATTTACCCAATAACGAAATACGTAGATTACGTTATGGTGGAGTTAATGGATTCGAAAAAACCCCATTTTTTTGGTATCGCCTTAAAAACATAATGTGAGTGACTACGAAAATTAAAAAAAAAGGCGATGTTGGATCCAGAGCCAATCTGACCTAAGGGATTTGGTAACTGGGTATACGATAATAAATAATTATGACTGCCATTTAATTGTACTAGGGTTTCACCGGATAGTACCGCAATTTAGATCGTTTTAAACCGAAAATAAAAAGCTATGTAATTTTTTTTTCTTGTGCAATGATTTAGGTATCTGATACAAACCTAGTGCAATCAAATGGCAGTCATAATTATTTATTACTAGCTATTGCCCGCGGCTTTACCCACGCTGATTTACAAAGTTTGCATTTTTCCGGGATAAAAAGTTGCCTATGTCACTTTCCGGCCCATAAACTATCTCCATGCAAAAAATCTCGTCGATCCGTTGCTCCGTTGCGTAAAAGAAGGACAAACCAACAACCAACAAATCAACAAACCAACAAACACACTTTCTCATTTATAATAGGGCTATGGAGGTACGAATACGGATTATATTATCCGAATTTGATCTGCACCTATCTGAGGAATATCGGAAAACAGGTGAAACCTTGCCCTTCGTAAACCCACTATATTCTCTAACCTTCAGTTAATGGGAACGAGGGATTCGACCTTGAGGGGACACAGACATGATTGGGGACATCGAGTAAGGGTGCTGGCTGATAGACTTCAAATTGCCTGAAAAACGCTGCGTAGGGAAGCATTGGCGACACCCTCATGTTCTCTAAATTAATAAATAATACTATATGAATTCTGTTTACATTTGATACGTGATTCAGGCAGAAAGTCAACAGAAATGGTTGTTAAATAGTTTAAAAGCGCTAATAGCTGTGATATACACCCAGAAGAACAACGGAGACTCACTGTCATGGCTTTTTTTAGTGTGCAGGCAAAAAAAAATTAATCGTAAAAGCTTTCGTGTCTGTCTTTCTGCTCGTGTCAAGAAGAACAGCCCTGCCCGACTGTCTGACTGGCAGGGATTGGAATAAGGTAGTGTGATTTATGAATTTGGAACTAAATATTGATATGTCAGTATATTGCTTTAAATATCAATTCACCGGAGATAACAAATTCTAAGCAACGACTAATATGAAATAGTATTTTTCGTGCCGAGTAAAAGAAGACGCTTTTTCTTACCCGAGGAAAGATGCTTCTTTCGGCGTAAGCTGAAGGCGAACGTCGAAAGCTTACATTTCGAGGGTAAGAAAAACCATATTTTACTCGGTACGAACGATCCTTTTTTCTACCTTTCAGATGAAGTAAACATTAATTCATTAGAAATACTTTCTGAAAAATTCGCCATGTTTTCCCCCAAATTTTTAGTATTTTACCCCGCGGCGCGGCTTGAAGTGGCAGTATATGTTTTTTTATTCTCGGTCTGCCGGCCGTCGTGGTTCTATTAACTGACCAGTATGATCCTGCCAACTACGAGGCCGCGAAATAATTTCGTGTGTCAAGACAAACTTGGGACGTCCAAAGCAACCTAACTGAGTATGAAATGAAATTGCATACTATATTTCGTACTTACCGGAGAGTCATTTTGAAACCGGCTCCAGAAAGTTCGGTTTTCGAAACTAATTTCGAGTATGCAATGGAACTTTTCACTGAAGTTAGTAGAAAAAATGTATTTTTGAGCTGATTACATCTACAACAATGAAGGATTATATGATTGAAAGGGAAAATCATTTGGGAATGGAAAAAACGATAAATAAATGAGAAATGCCCAAAAACATGACACTGGACTCGTGTATACAAATCTGTCTTTACACAATTAATAATTTAGTGGTGTGTAAAATGGTAAAATAAAGCTATTCTATTCTATTCTTTTCTATAAATCACGTACAAATAACGCTATATACGTGTATTTCAAAAATGCCAAGTTATTCAAACCATAAAGAAAATTCTATAGTATTTAGCAATTACACTGTCTGTCTGTCCGTCGACTAACTTGCATGTTACAATGCAATTCAGTGTAAAAACATATTTAAAACAGTCTAGCTCCAGCAGAATCCTATAATTTTCTTGCTGCAACATTACTAGAGTTAGTAATTTCCCAAGAATTTGTTGTTGAAGACTTGATTTTTCTTTCGCAGGTTTTCTTTTCTTTTGCGATTGGATTTGTAATTTAAATGTTTTAACTTTCTTCAAACTTTTTATCGTTTTATTACTGCAATTTTGTTTTGTTCATTGTTTGTTTGGAATAAATTAAGGTAGCAACGATTTTTTTTTTCAATTATCAGAAGTAAAATGTAATGGTGTCACGAATATGACGTCTTCAAAAACAAACAAACCAAGAACAAAGTCACGGACTTTGAATCGCACATCCAGAAATCTGATGTCCAAGTATAAACAGATCAATTTGTATAATCCGTCGCAATTGTCTGCCTCTTTCATCTGGCAGGACAAAGAGAGAGAAGTATTGTTTCAACGACGAAGCGAGGACGGGTCGATTGACATTTTTATCCGAGAACGGAAGCTCAATTCAGTGCAATCTGTGCGCGAGCGCACGCATACTGGTTATTGAGTTGAGTTGCTGTTTACGTGTTAAACCTTTTATGGCAGTATGAACAAAAGTTATAAAATAAACATTTTAGAGAAACCGACAGACAGCTGTAGCTCAGTCGGTCAGACGCCGACTTTTAATTCGAGGACTCGAGGTTTGATTCACCCGTTTGGCATGAATTAATGAGATTTTTTGACATTTATTTTACTGTCGCCTGCGCGTCGACCAATTATTTATTCCCCGTTATAAAGACTAGAATCGTATAAGATTAGGTAGCTTGAACGCCTGGTGATTGCTGTCTTTAAAGTGTTTCTACCTCACTTATTATTAAACGTTAAGGGATACAATGTATGGTGAACTTGCAAGCCCTAAAAATCCCAAAATATGTCGTCAGGCGGAATAATCGCGATGATAACAAGTGGGTATATAAGTATATGATTTGGTTGTACTTGAAAAACCTTTGAGAGGAAAACATATTTATATTTTCGACATTGTTCAGAGGTAGATCTGAGTTTTAAGGCGTTAGTTTTATAAGAAACCCTTTTGGGATTGCTACGTATATGTAAAGAGCATTCCTTTGTGGATATTACTGCCCTTCTCAATCATTATTTTCTTTTATTCATTTAGATCTGCAGGTACTCTTAGGTTTCCTAGTCTCGGTTTTCACTCTTTTTATGATTGTTTTAGAATATTTCATTGGCAGGTTGTTTTAGAGCAGCTGAATCTGTTCAACGATCAAGTAGTTTAATTTAACAAATTGAACGCGCCTTCCGTCCGCAAAGTGGCGGATACGGCGTATGATGTCGCTCAGTTTGCGTCACAACTACCTATACATACCCGATCGCACTCAAAAACAAAATATTATCAACGATGGACTATTTTTTTTCATTTCGTGTTCATTTGTTCAGCCAGCAAAGCTAAAAAGGCGTTATTCATAAATTACGGTCAAAGTCAATTTCCAAACTGAGTGTAACAAAGAGAGACGCCAATCACGAGCAAACATTCGAATTATTTAAATTTAAACTTGGAATTCGTGTGAAAAGCTCGCCGATTGGCGGATGAGTCAGCGACGCAGACGCATTGTGCTCAATGGCTGACTCACGGGATGTCCGTATTACAGTTTTTAGTTTTTTACCAACATCCAACACAATAACGGAAAATTAGGGCTATTATGCAAAATGTGGTAAGACAATGGAGTGTAAGTAAACCCCCTTCTGACATCACTAATCACTAGTATTAACACGATCGAAAATAAGCAAGAGCCTTCCTTCTTTTAGGCTTCAGCATCATTTTCAGGAAACACACAGCCGCTGCAAAGCCTGGTGATGCGACAGATAGCGTTCCAAACCGCAAAACTTATTATAGTTTTTTTCATATTTGAATTAAAAAAATTAACTATGCTCGCCTAATGCTTAAATAACAGTAAAATTGTGTTATTTTGTGCTTTAAGTTTTATTGATCCTGCACAAAATATAAACACGCTTTAAAGTTGTTATACAGGATGGCAGGATCATTAAGAATGTAATGCATTAAATGACACAACTTTGCTAGAAAAAAAACCCTATGGTGGCGTATACCATAAATCACAGTTGTTTAATGCTACTTCAAAAATAAGAGTAACATACTGAGGCGTAACGTCGTCGCGTAAACGTCTTCACTCGCCCATATGAAGGCAGTCTAAATCTGCTGAAACTGGTCGGCTTTCCCGATCATAACACGTATTGAGGTGAGCCGTTTTTATATAAATCATGAATTATCCTCAAGTCTTATTTAATTTTATAAGAGTAACTGTCATAAGTATTGCGTTTGGGAACGTTATCCGGCGCAGTGTCAATAACTTGTTTAACGTTATTTCAAATTAAAGATGATCGAAGAACCACAGAGCTTTCTCTCGTTAGAAGAGACAGCGAAAGATTTAATAAACCAATCAAGACATCTTCTATTCTTCAGTTGACTTGATAACGAAAGTCCATATGTTTCAAATGTTTACACATGTTTCCACATGTACCGAGGTATTTCCCAAGGCCAAGGGTCGTGCCTGACCTACAGGTTCGTATCAGCATCACCCTCGGAGAGCCATTTTTGTGACGCGTTTTTATTTGGGGTCGAAGCCCTTTTGGGTCCCGAAGGGATGAAATAACACTTTCCTTGTAGATACGAGTATTTTTGGATCAAGTGAGGCTTTTTTTGGTTGAAAACAGGATAAGTGCTTTGTAATTCGTAACTTGTTTTATTTAGATTCGAGTATTGTTGACAATTTTGGGGAATTGGTTTTTAAAATGCGAATTGCAAAAGCAGTATGATATGAAATTTCGTAGCAGAATAAAACGTGAAAGTGATTGGGTCCTTAATCTCTTAACTCCTTAATCACTTATTTTATCATATTGAGTCCAAATCAGCAAACTTAAGCTTAAAGCTCGCCATGTAATGCCGAAAAAGTTTTACTGACACATCTTTCCAAAATTCCCAACTCCAGCTTCAAAACTTTCAACTTTAGAATTGTGTAGGTAGACTTTCAGCGACTTTTGTGTATAAGTATATTCCCCATACAAATGAGATTATGTTTTAAATTTAATATCTGAGCGGGCGCGATATCGTGTAACTTTCGGGAGCCAAGACAATGGCCCAATGACATTCTCAAAATATCTTCTAACTCTTAACTTGCAGCACTTTCGGGTAATTTAGGAGACTTTAGGCCTTTTGTATTCTTTGCCCTTTTGCTTTAATCATTGGGCTTCTACAGAAAGAGAAAACCCTTTTTAAGAAAGTTATATATTACAAGTAATTACAAGTTTTCCGCAGGATAATTATGTATTCCAAAACGGAGATAGCTAGGTACAGTGCAAGGATCTTATGGCGCGTGGATTGGTTGTGTCCAAAATCGGAACTAACCACCATTCTCCTTGTTTCACAGCTGCGCCCCCCTGTTACTGACATCCACGCGATATCAGATCCTTGTAGCACAGTATACGTAGATTACGAAGGTACCTATCAAAAGTTTGTAAGGTGTGCGTTATGCAAAGTGTACAGTGCTACAAAAATCTTTTGGCGCGGATGACAGTGACAGGGGGGCGCAGTCGTGAAACAAGGTATAGGATAGCAGCGTTAGTTTCCATTTTGGCCACGACCAATTCACGCACCAAAAGAACTTTGCTGCACTGTAATTTGCTTGAAAAGTCGCTTTATTTGACACTTAAGGCGTATAACCACGCTAAATAAGCAACTCGATGTGTGTCGGTACAAATATCAACGGAAACGACATTAAAATAATGTTCATTTCAGCGTGCCTTGAAAAGTGGCTGTTACGACAACCACTGCATCTCCGGCTAGCGCAAAATAGGAGAAAATAATACTTTTCACATGGACGCCATGAACGAAAAAAAAATTTTAAACTTAAATTTTTTAGATCTAAAAATTTCCTATAATTTGGTGAAATAATAATTAAAATCGCTTTAGGCGTTTGGAAGGAGTAAGAGAATTCTTGTGTTAATCATGTGAAACATTCGATGACTTTCGTTTTTTTTTGTCAAAACTTACAATAGAAACAGTTTATGAAACTTAAAATTTATTTTTGACTCTATAATGCCTATTATATATTTTTAGGAAAATTTTTGGACCACCCGTTTGGGAGGAGTAGGCCTTCAAAGACAGGTCCAAATTGCAGTTGGCGTAATCATTCGCCTTAATTGTGTCCAAAATCGGAACTAACACCGCTATCATACCCCTTGCTTCATAGCTGCGCCCCCTGTCACAGTCATACACGCGCCAAAGATCCTTGTAGCACTATACACTTTGCATAACGCGCCAAAAGAGCCTACACGGTCTAAAAGCCTTAATTCAATTGGAACAGCCATTTATGAACTACGCAACAAAAAGGCAGGAGGTAAAGTGGCTGAGGCTTTGTTGTAACGATTAGCATTTACAGATTAAAAAAAGCTCTATTTGTATTAAATCTTCAAGGGAACCGATATTCGAGCAAACTTTACAGACTTTTCCGGACGGTGTAGGTGCATTATAGATAATTTTGCAACTGAAGTTTGTTACAAGTTGTTCTTTGGACATGATCGATAGCTTTCGGGTAGTTTCGTGAAAAAGGAAACTTAATATGTGGCTTATTGATTTTATGAGATTAATATCATACATTTATTCGCCTGAATTTTTCTTAAGACTCATACAACAAGTAAAAACTGAATGTGAAGTCAACAGCTTATTTTCTTCATATTTTTTTTTCATAAGTATTATCTAGCGACATCTAACTACGTCTCTATCCAACCCAAAAAGCAAAATTTTATGAAACCCCATCATAATAGCTGTCAGGATATCGTGAATATTGCCTCGTTTTTACGCTAAGTTTAGCAAGTTGTATAATTTTTATCTTCACTTAAAATAAAAAAGAGAGAAATAAAGACGTCGATTACTTATGTAAAAAAGACTAACTTTATACACTTTTCTATGAATAAACAGTTACCGTTTCATGGAAAATAGTTTTTAACCAAAACCATTTCACGAATTCGGCGCTTGCTGAATATGTCGCCATCTTGCACCTCTTGATAAGAGATGGGTCGGAGTATGGTGTGGGGGGAAGGGAAACATATATAAAGATGTGTGCAAAGTTTCATTGAGATCAAAGCGGACGCCACAAACGCCTAAAGCATTTATATGGCAGCTGAGCGGTATGGCCCACCTTAAATTAATCTTTTTGCTCGCTTCAGTTACATTCACTACTGTGCAAAAATTATTAAAAATTATTATTAGATTTTTAACAACGAAATAATATTCACGTGGGAGAAATATAGCAAAACATTAACAAGGCTATTGATTCCTAATTTCCCATGGTAGTTAAGGGCCCCGGTCACAAACTCGTCGCGTCTAGACAAACAGTGATAAAGGATCTCCATAAGGTACCGGGTAACGGAGGCTTTTCGACCCCTCAAGGATTCAGGGTCACGTGACGTCACCGCTATAAATATACGAAGATCTGGAAGCTTACGGTTTGGTTGAGGCAAGTAATAATTTAGGTTTGTTTTATCAGGGCCTGTTTTCACTGAGCATTTTGTGGGACATTTCTTCTAAATTTGGTTAAATACAACTCAGATTTTTTTCAAGTATTGGTGTCAGTGTATCATTCATATGAAATACAACAAAATTGAGTCTTAGCTGTTTTTATCTGTTTCGTTATGATGGACACTCACCCTAATTTCAGTGATATAACAACAAAAATTGTTATATTTTTATCATTCTCGCAAATTATATTCGAGTTCGAACAATGTAGCACATTCAATGAGTATATATTTAACAAATAAAATTCGTGTAATTGGTTAAGAAGTTTAACTACTTTAGTGTTAATTCGGTGTAACACGATTTAACTTATCTGACAGGATTAAACTTAATTGGCATAGATTAAATTATTTTAAGGTGTGTTAATTCGAAAACCATTTCGAGATTTAAGTTTAAAAAGCCGTATTTTTGAAGTTTTGGTCTAAAAAACCTCATGATGATGAATATTTTTACGAAAAAGCTGCAACTTCCATTTGCCCTTGTGTGACGTCACTTAATTAATGGATGTTTAGAAACTAATTTGACAGCTAGATGACAGATGAGTAGACAGACAGAGACAGACCACTTTTTTATAAGCAATCACACATCACAATCAGTATAATGTCTAAAATTCTCAATTGACAAGGTCATCGGACAATTCTTTAAAAAATCATAAAAAAATAATGGTCAATATATATAGCAAAATAATGAAAACCATGTCCTAAAATAACGTAAATTCTCCGAAAAAAATTGGAATTCAAGCTTTCTGTCTCTTTCTTTTTGTAACAAAAAGACAAAAACAGGATGCTAAGAATAAGGTTAGCCCTGCCAAATAAGTTAAGTCGTGTTATACCGAATCGACACTATTGTATTTCTTTGAGATTTGACACAAGCTTAGAGAAACTACAAGATCACTACATTGCGACAAAGCTCTTTTGGCGCGTCGATTAGTCGTGGTTAAAATCGGAAATAACGTTGCTATCCTATCCCTTGCTTCAAAGCTGTGCGCCCCCTGTCATTGTCATCTACGCGCCAAAAGATCCTTGTATGAATGAATGAATGAATGAATATATTTATTTATTTCAAAGATAACTTATAATCTAAATACATCCCACAAAACCATGTAGAAATTTGGTTAGTCTGTGGGGAGGGAGTCGCACTTTCGTTTTCTATAGTTACTAAATTATAAGTAGGTAGGTACATTAATAGTAAATAATTAAATGCTATTTTAATCTGTCAATGTTTTCATGTTTTTTAAAAGGTAAGTTTTATATAACTTCGTGAATTTATTCTTATTTTGTTCAGATCTTTTATGAGTAGGCATTTCATTATATAACATTGGAATTTTGCGCTTTAACATTCTGCCGCCAAAATAGTTATTCACTTTAACAGTTTTATATATACCTTGAACAGCAGCTCTCGTGTTGAGTTGAGCCCATGCTGTATAGGTATCTTATGATCTGGGGTGCTATGGCTATTTACTGCAATTATGTATTTATATTTTAATAAAGCCGGTAGTATTTTACAGATTGAGTAAAATATTTTGATATTATTTTTGTGTTTTTTTTCTAACATTTTTACTGACTAGGAATTTTATAAATTTTATTTTATTGTAGCACTGTACAATCACGGAAAACTATGATCTGTCTACAGATCTGACTACAAAATAGAATAATCTTGTTTAGAGTCATGAATTCTAAGTAATCTGTCCATATTTTTTTGGGTTGTATTTAAACGCACAACAGAAAACACCTACAAAAAATGCTAGTGCAGCATTCTATCAAAAATACTAACTGCACATCAAAACAACTGCAAACCAAAAATACTAACTGTGCTCTAATAGGATTTCTGGGTTGAAATAAAAAAATAACCACGAAGACCGTGCCGCGACTTGCTATACTTAACCTTCTAACCTAACCTACCAGCTCTCTTCTGCGCTGAAGAATTTTTGATGGCGATATATATTATTTTTCTCAAATATTCAATATTTTCTCCATATAGATAAATCACGCAAAAAAATGCATGTTTGAGTATTTCTTTTAAAATAACTTAAAGAAAAAAGATTAAAAATAATTTATGGATAAGCTACTTTGATTTCTTTATTAGAAAAAAATACTTACACCATTTTTTGCGACGCCACAATATGATATTTTCCATGATTTTTGTGATATTTAGTTATTTTCTGTATGATTGTGATTGTCATATCTAAGCGATGCTCGATGTAGTTGAACTTCTTAGGTATTTAAACAAAATTTATTTGTTACAATTATTCTGATTGCTAATTTGTCTAAACGCAAGCGCATGTTAAGCGGCGTCGATCCTTAAACTGGTAAGAAAGTTTTAGTTTTTTATAATTAAGACAGAATTTCAGGTGTTTATTTCAAGGTATGTATAAAAAGCCGAATAACTTAGAGAAAGCTCGTGCCACTGAAACTTTCACCGCCTACTCCCTAGATTAAAAACTCTGCCACGATATTGGTAGAGCCGAATGCTCAGATATTTTTCAGGGCTGAAATTAAGCGACTGTCACCGGAATTAAAACGTAGGTATTCACGGAGAATGAACAAAGAAATAGCGAGGATAAAAGTGTGAAATACCTCTAAAAGTGTTAGTAATCTTTTATGTATTGTGCAAGAGACAATATTTCATATCATTAAAAGTTCGATTTATGCCTGAAATACGCAGATTTCAAACACCACAAGAATTTTATTTCAAGCTGTAATGGCGGTGTTAAAAAAAGCTCATTTTTAATTTTTGAGCATAAACGTTCCTTAGAACCAAATAAGTAAATCCTTAGAGTTCCCAACACCTACAGAACTGGCGACCCCTCCTCAAATAGGGATATCTCAAAGACTTAAATCAAATTTTGTCATACCATAATAATTTAAACCATCTTGATTCTATGTATCTCTAAAGAATAGTAATCCAGATCGCAATCTAGATTGTGGTTCGGATTCATCTTGCCATTCAACAATATATACTTACAATAAAAAGTTACGTTTAAATTTTTATTTTCGCTCCTAAAATTATTCATTTTGAAAGATTTTCTTGAATAGCTAAATGTTACCGACAGTCCGACATTAATTTATCTTACTGGATATCAAAACATGTTTGGTACGTTGGTTTAACTGGAATACATTGAGAATAGAACTACGAAGAGTAGAACAATCTGGACAGTTATAAAAAGTTTCTATGGAAGTGGTTCCATAGAAACTTTTTATGTTAGTTTTCTGGTAGTTTTCTGGTAGATGGGGCTGCACAGGCAGCGCAGATATAAGAACGAACCATTGGCACCTTGTCTTATTACATTTTTAGTTCTTTCTTTCTTTCAAAAAACATCTAAAAGAAGGTTCCGAAAAACCTCTTCCAATCGACATACCTAGTATGTATAGATATCCTCAAGTGATTTACCTCCTAGAGTAGAGAGAGACAAGACTGCAGGGGTGGTTTACCCCTTCACTTGTCGTCAACCGCGCGAGAAGGTATCACACAAAGGGGTGCTGTCGATTTATGAAGCCTTGGTACTTTTTGGCAGGTTGATAGACGTTTGCGTGAATTATTTTATGGATACACTTCGTTCGTTTCTTAAACTGTCCCAATGTCTCAAACTATGTTACAATTGCTCAAAATACTATTTGAAAATCCTTAGATTGTGACGAAATAAATTGGGCTCAAAGATAATATTATCTTAGAAGCCGTGTCTCTGGGTTCTATCTGTACAGCATCACGACGATATTCCGGGACCCCTGCCCCTGACTACGCTGGACCCCTGGATGACCCGGGAGGTCAGCTACGAATCTCAGTTGACAGATGAAAATAGACAGATGTGTTTAAAAATTATTCCGCGAAGTGATCGGCAAATTTTTAAGGTGATATATCGTCCGTGCAAAGGTTCCCGTTACTCCAGGTTGGAAGACCCGCAGCGCGAGAGGGACGGAATCGGGGAAAGTTGTCAAAAAGTCGGTTTTAAATGAATATAAAATTAACTAAAATAGTTATGAAAATTGCCATAACCAGTAATTTAGATATTGTTAAAACCCGCCGAAATAAAAATTTTTTTAGTCTGTATAATATAACAATTTATCAGAATATCAAAAAAAGTATAAATTTAGGCTTCATTTCAATAATTATTTCTATCGAGTGAAATTCCTCCAATCGCGTTTCTGATAGACCAAAATCTAGAAGAAGGTCGCAAAATTGTTACTCAAATTTTATTTAATTTCAGATGTCTTTTGAACAGCAGATAAATAACTTCAAAAAGTGTCTATTTTGACGATATACCCCCTTAAAGATTTGTATAATTATTTTTAGTGTTCCGTGTCCTAGGGTGAGAATCCGTTGTCCGTCCGCGGACCCTCAGTGTAAACGTCACCGCCTCGTAACTTTCGATTCGTTTAAGACCTACGTCCCCAAAAATTTTGTAAAATAAAATTTGGAAAACGGTAAAAATCGCTCAAAATTATTTTACCATAAACTAAGCGCAAAAGTAGACATCGTGCTACGAAATCTATTCACGGTTTTTTGTTTCTAATAATGCAATATGGTTCTTGAATTGTAGGTACAATAACATTAAAAACTTAAAAATAAAAGGAGTTTGGTATTTTGTGCGAATAGAAGACCAACTGAAAGTTATTCCGATTAATGAAAAACTTACCCTTAGGATTGCATGCAAATATCTAGAAGCACCCGAGTAGCGTTATGAACGGTTCATCAAGTAAATAGCATATTGATTTTATCTAACTATATTGAGGTCACACGATTCAAATAAAGTCAGATTAAGCACCTCATTTTGCTTCAAACAGAACTGAACTCTATGACGTTCCATTTTAGTTCAAAACAGCGCGCTCTCAGTTGTGGCTGTTACGACCACCAAGAAACACGCGCTCACAAAACCTGTGTTTTTATTGATGAGATTATTATTCTTAAATTGACCGACAGGGTTATTGTTCACTGATTTTTAAAACAAGTTTTTAGGCTGTATGATTTAAGGAAGGCTCTTTAACACTCAAAAACCATGAAACTTAGAGCTAATTTTATTCTTTTGAATTTTTCTATGATGTGCCTATCAGCCCTATAGTCTACTATCTATATTATTTTCATTAAGGCGATTAGTGTCGCCAAATTAGCAGCTCGATGTTTGTCTGTACGAATATCGACGGAAACGACATTGAAATAACGTTCATATCAGCGCACAATGCGTGGTGGCTGTTACTTGATAGGGCGAAATAGGAGAAAATAATACTTTAGACGTGATTGTTCGATTGAATAATCCTTTGTTATGTTTATAGCTATCAAATTTATCTATTTATCAAAGCATACATGAATTAAATCGACCAAGCCGAATTAAAGCCAAAAAAACACCATTCAATTAAAAAAAGTTTTGGTTTTACGAAAAAGAAACATGTTCCATATGTTGTCCTCGAGTTGATAGCCATTATACATTTTTTCAATATTTTTGGTTTGGCCATAAAAGTGGAGTAGGCTTTAGAGAGTACCCATTTGGCGATATTAAGCGCCTTAAACCGATTGACCAAGTTACACAATGTGAAATGGTGATTTGAACTTGTGCATTTGACCAAGTACCAAAATAAACTTCCGTCTCGCACCAACGCTTTTGTTTTTGAATTGTCTATCCTGCTCTAATCTAATAAAATTATGCAAAGAAACAAATTTACAATATACAGAGTGTTGATTTGGTCAGCAACTTCCGTCACAGGGTAGGTTGTGTTCACGACGCTTATTCCAAAAAACGGCATACAAAAAATACCACATAAAAAAGAAGATATGACCTTTTTTTGTACTAAAACTTTCTTCATAAATAGTCACTACAGCACGAAGTGATTAGTACCGACATACTCGGGTGCACCCCTCCCCACCCTGCTGCCGCTCCGCCAGTGCTGAGTTAATTTCATCATGTGCGTCGTACACTAGGCGTTTTAAACCGCCCCTAAAAATCGTAAATAAATTTATCTACTTCCATACATAAGGTAATCACAACATCAAAAGCGGTTTTAAAAGTACCTACATGGTTTGACCGATGTTATAATATTGCATTATAAGTAACACCGCAATTCTGCGCAGTGATTGGCCAAATTTATTATAACACGGCCAGAGAACCATTCACAAGCGATAACTGTCTGTCTTAATTTCTTAAGCCACGCCCTCTTTAATCTCTCGATTGATTGATCTTTTGATTGGTCTCAGGCATCTACATAAACCCTATGGGGTCAGGGTATCATGATGGGTATCTATCACAACAATATCATGACGAGTGTTCTATTGCTAATTTTTCGTGAAATAATTTTTGACGCTCCTAGATAAAGTATTATGTGTGACTGGACATAATTTAGACATTGGCACACTCGTGCAAGTCCTTTATGAAACCCATTTCGTTCGTTTCTAAAACAAGCAATCGTGTCCTAATGTCTCAATGAATTCATTTTCAATTTAGGTTATTAGTTTTTTGATTCTGACATAATATGATATGTATTTATTTAATATGAGTGAAATTCATAATTGAATACATAATATAACGACTTACCCTTGTATAACGTTATTAGTTATAATTGTGGCGAATAAATGATGTCTATGTCTATGTTGCACAAATACTATTATGAAATTATATAAATATTAATTATAATAATTACATATTTTTATATTTTTTCGTCATCAGTATCGTGAACAGTTGCACAAATACTATTATGAAATTATATAAATATTAATTATAATAATTACATATTTTTATATTTTTTCGTCATCAGTATCGTGAACATTACTACTCTGTGACGGAAGTTGCTGACCAAACCAACATCCTGTATAATATTTTGTATTAGACATTATATTAAATAAACATAATATATTTATCTCATATTTGAATTCACAATTAACAATAAATAAATTGAATTAACAATAAATGAATTCCCTTAATTATTTTTGAAGAATTTTAGTTATAATAATTGCAATTAATTGTTTGCAGCTTGACTTCCCCTAGAACGACAGAGAGATCAGTGTAGAAAGTCGTTTAAGAAAGTGAGATGCACGCATACAAGGTCACCAGCAGTAGTCGTCACCTTAATCTTGAGAGTGGACGAGCGTGCAGCGATGAGTCTTTATAGCTAGGTGGGACAAAAACCGTCGGTGAAAAGAGAAAATGAAAATTTCTTTATTTCAAAATAAGGTACCTAAATTATTAAAACTCTAGTTCCCACAGAAAGTTTCCTTGTGTAGTGGAAACTAGGCTCCTCCCAAAATATATTTAAACATAAACTGTGTTACTACAAAAGGGCGTTTAAGCGATGTTTAACTTTAGACAGTGTTTAAATCTGTTGCTGTCACTTTTTTACAATATGAAAAAAAAGGCGACAACAACAGATTTAAACACTGTCTAAAGTTAAACACCGTTTTGTAGTAACACCGAAAGAAATTAAGAAAGTGCACGAGTGTTGACTGTTCACTGACATTCCACTCTCGGCAACACTGCTGACACCCCCTCAGGGATATATGCCGTAACAAATGTAGGACATGGTATAAGATTTTACAATAAACTTCCAAAGGAGGTCCTTACTTTGTCAGAGAATAAGTTTAAACTGTATATTAAGCAGGGCCTATTGAAAAAGGCATATTATAAAATAAATGAATATTTGGATGATGGTGAAGCATGGTGTTACAGTGATAATGATAGTAAGTTATAATTTAATTAAATAGTATAATTTCTTAACTTATGATTCCTCTAAGGTGTAAACATTAATTGATTACAGACTGTAAAAGGAAAAGGACTATATGAGACAGGTAGACAAAGATATATATGTTTTTCTTTTTTTCATTAACCTGAATTCCTGCTGTCTTGTATTTTCTTATCCCTTGGTTAAAGTAGATACAAGTCATATATTGTATAGCATAAGTTTTATGTTGAACAAAAAGACATGATCTTGCTAAGTTTCTTGCCCTTCTTCTTAGCAAGACTAATCGAATGGGCGGAGGTAGGCATGTATTTATATATGTAACCTATTAGTATGTAGTATATAGGATGGGATTTGGTCGGCCGCCTGGATTCGTGCTGGGGGCTCGGTTGGTGATCATTGAACCTTGTTCCTGGGGCCGTATTTTTGGGTCGTTCGGGTTCGGTTCGCGTGCGGAAGTGTATGCCTGTCTCATCTTGCAAATGACAAGTTCTGGTGTGCAACGTGGGATGGGTATGTGCTTTCGCGCGTGGGTTGGGAACGAGCGATTCGGAAATGCGGCTCCTGGTCCCTGGCCGGGTCTCCGGTGTGGGTTCGGGCGGCTGATTGGATTTTACCTTGTATAATATATATTTTACCTATCATTTTAATCGTAAATATATTGCTACATAAATTAAATAAACCTTTAATTTAGTTCATGTACATTTATTATTTTATTACATATATTTTCTTTATTAGATTAAATTTGACGTGTAAAAAGTGTATATATCTATACCTGCTTTGCAAAATAAACTATTTGAATTTGAATTTGAATTGAAATGTTTTTATGTTTGTTTGTTTTTAATTGTACAAAAACGTTGCGTATTTCGCAAACATGTTTCAGGTTCTCACGACGCACAGAAGCCCCGAATACCTCGGTTTGTTTACCAACAAGTGGGCTACAACACGCACGCACATTGCGTTACTGAATGAACGTTTACAACCTACGCTGAGTAAAGGATCAGGGAAATGAGCCTTGTTGAAGGGGTTTCCGAGAGAATTAATGAAAAATTTACGAGGTAAACATACAGCCATTCGTTACAATCATTAGCCAGTTAACCCTTTATTTATAAGGTACTGGCCCATGTACCTATATGTATGCACATATATGCCACTGAAAATTAAGTAAATTTTCTAAAAATTAAAAAAGCTGTTGGTTTGCATTTTCAGGTAAATAGTTATAATGAAACGAAATAATAATTAAATAATATAATTATTTTTATTATTTTTTATTATTTATTATTTTTATTATAATTATTTATTAAATAATAATAAATGAAATAATAATATTAGTTTATAATGAAACGAAATAAACAATTTGATAGAAAAATTTAAATAAATAAAGTCCAATTCGAATTAAAACTTATTCCATTACAGCTAGAAAAAAAATCAATCTAGTGAGGCTGTATCCACTTGAAATTTGTTTCATTATTTTTGTAACCGGTAATTTAAATGTTTTTACTTTATATGAGCTTTTAGTTTTTTTATTTTTTATTTCGTATGAATATATATTTTTATATGCATTAAAATATCAACAAAAATTGACGCTACAAGGTGGTAGAGCTGATGCCGGGCTCGACTGTGGAGGTACCACCGTCTTACTTGGAGACCCCCTCGAAGTAATTCGGGGGAGAGTAAGAGGACAGCTCACAGGCAAAAAACCAGGAGGCTCACCATGCCTGGGAACGATGGATGGCGGTATATCCATCCCTAATAGCGGGGCCTTATATGGACCAACCCGCCTACCCAGCGTGTGTGAGTATGGGCAATTCTTCCAGGATGACCGCCGGGAGTGGCAAAGTCCTGGAAAGACTTATGTCCAGCAGTGGACGAACTAGGCTGATGGATGGATGGATAGATTGAAAGTTAATTAATTTAGAGTTATACAAGTGCCGTGCATGGCTAAATTTAAAACTATACGAAAAAAAGGTCGATTTTAAAGAAACTTAAAATGTGCTATTAGATTTTTGAATAAATAATTTCCTAATCGACCACCTTGATTTAAAAAAACAGACCTGTACAGGAGACGCAGTTTTTTTTAAAATTAATAATGATCACTTTGCTTTTGTTTGCTGTACCTTAAGTCTTATTTATTACTTACCAGAACTTGATCCATAAAAGCGACAATGGTGTCGATTCGGTGTAATACGACTTAACTTATTTGACAGGACTGACCTTATTTTAAATGTCCCGTCTTTGTCTTTTCGTTACAGTAAGAAAAAGACAGAACGCTTAAATTAAGTTTAGTCTTGCCAAATAAGTTAAAACGTGTTACACCAAATCGACACTAATTTATGCTATAATAATATATACAGTGTCAAGTAAAAACTGTTTTCCATGAAACGGTAACTGTTTATTCATAGAAAAGTGTATAAACTTAGTCTTCTTTACATGAACAAGGTCGGTATTTCTCTCTTTTTTTATTTCCAGTGTAGATAAAAAAATATACAACTTTCTAAACTTAGCGAAAAACGAGGCAATATTCGCGATATCCTGACAGCTATTATGATGGTGTTTTATTAAATTTTGCTTTTTGTGCTGTATAGAGGCGTATTTAAATGTCGCTAGATAATACTTATGAAAAAAAAAATTAAGAAAATTTGTTGCTGACTTCACAATCAGTTTTTACCTTTTGTATGAATCTTAGGATAAATCCAGGCGTACAGGGGTCTCTTAAGTTTATTAACCTTAAAGATTTCAAGTGATTCCGGAGACAGAAAGACTATCTATTTATTGACAGCAAATGCTAAAACGGTTTAAATTTTTGGACAGTACCCTAAAAATAAAGATAGTCGTCGTGTTCCTCAATAACTCCGTAAATAAATGATACGAGATGTTTCGGGTTGGGGTCCCTTCGGGTCCCTTTTGGAGGGGTCCGTCTGGCGCTCGTCTAGCCCTCTGGGGTCGGAAGGGTTTACCGAGATTAATGCGTAATCCGCTGATGGTCCCTACCGACGGTCTCCATTCAAGGTCAAGGGTTTTACCAGGATTTCCTGAAGGTTTCATAAAGAAAAAACGAAAGCTACGTTTGAATGCAGAAACTACTGGAGTTATTTTGATTGCGTTGTCGCGGTTAAACATACATTAAGAAGTGAAAAAAAGAAAAACAAACACCACCATCTTCAAGCAAGTTGAACCGCGGCAAAAAGAAAAAGCATTTGTATCTATATATTTCTTCGTAGAGCCTCGTAGCATGCCTACGACGTAGCAGCGTAGCAAATATTCTACGAGTAATCGACATACAATTGAATTTGATAAATTATAATTTTTAGGTATAGTTTATAAACAGATCTCCATTTGCTACGATGCTGACACACCTCTTTCGCAATATGGATATATGGATGATATCTGTAGAGTCTACCAACCCCCTGGGAGATAGGCGGCGTGAGTATATATATATTTTTTTTTAAATAGCTAACTCTCGGAGCATTTCGTGTATCATTAGACAGTTACTTTATGAAAATTTTATAAACCTACAAATTTGTTTTTTTTACTCTATCACGAACTTTTGAATTTCTGAGAACTTTCCATTTCTTTTTCTTGTCTCAATCTCACTAATCTATTGAGTAAGAAAATATTGAATAATGATTCTGAATGAGTGGACGGTTGTTTGTATGATGTCAAAAAAAGCAGTTTTAGGTTCAAAATTATGAAACCTCATAACATAAATACTCATTTATTTTGCACCAAAATAAAAGAAGTTATAAAATATTTTAACAGAGAGGGAACAATAGGCGGTCTAATCACTTAAGCGATTTCTTCCAGACAACCTTTGGGTGGAAGATAATTTAAAATAGAGGATAAGGCGTAGGTGGTGTAAAGTAAACATATTATTATACGTAATAAATAATCTAATTTCTTATGTTTCCTAAATATTAAATTATCTACATGTCAATATACATAATATACTATATTATATAAATACTAATATATATTAATATAGCAATATCAGAGAGATGAATATCCCTACATAATATGTATCTTAATTAATGGGAGGAAAAATATTCTTTAATTTAATTCTCAATACACCACAATCAATAAAATTGTAATAATCCCGCCAAGTATTTCAATTACAGAACAATATTCCAATCTACAGATTCAAATATTCGATTTCGTCATCGCCTGAATCCGGAAACGATCGAGCACGTGTTTGAAAACACCACCAGACATGGACTTTTACAAAAGCTCCTATCACCTTTGAATAGGAGCTAATTTTCATCAACTCAGTTGTCTTAACCCCGTAGTGGTTTTTGCGAGAGGTGCGGTGGGGCTGCAGGGGGTGAGGAATGATGCCCACGGGGGTGCGCGGGTTTGGGAGGGTGTCACTTTCACCCCAGCGGCGTCAAGGTCAGGCGGACACTGCAGCCTACCGGCGAGAAGCGTATTTAGAATATAATGTTTTAAACTTTTGGTACAATGGAATATGATTTGGGCTTAGATTATTCTAAGGATTTGGGTAATAGCTACTAGAAATAGGATTGTGGCAAAAAAATATGTACATATCAGTAACAGTACGTACAGTGGAGACCGTATCAAGTAAGACACATTGGACTTTGTACCTATCTTATATTTTTCTCTGTAGGGGCTAATGTCGTACTGTAAGTGTATAGCTTGATGAGGTCTCCACTGTACATGAAATCATTTCTTTGTTATAGTAAGTCGCGTTTGAACCTTTATTCAAATTTTGGATCTTAATAAATAAATACATTAGGTAAATTTTCGCTTTATTTATGTTTTTTTGGTGTGCAATTAAGAATATTTAATTGTATTATAATATTTATATTTATTTATAATATAGTTTATTTTTAAGGTGTTTTAGTTTATTTTTAAGGATATTTTTTGTTTAGTTTAGTTTAGATGTATTTATTTTAGTGCTTTTTATTTTAATTTTAATGTAATTTAAGTTTATTGTTGCAATAAAGATGCTACTCTTTATTAAATGAAATGAAACATTTTATTGTGTAGTTATACAAGGTGACTTTTTGATCATCGTCCAAATTCATACTGGAGGCTTGATAAGTGATCAGTATCTTGGATCAGTAACAATTTTTGTGAAATTCGTATAACGAAATTTCGGCTTCCCATATAAATTCAGTTCCAGTCCCGAGTGAATCACTATGGGAGTCGAAATTTCATTTTACGAATTTCACCAAAATTGTTATTGATGCATGATACTGATCACTTACCAAGCCACCAGTATGAATTTGGACGATGATCAAAAAGTCACCTTGTATATGTGTAGTTGTAGTTATATTGAAATTAACTTTAGTTTCGGGGCATTTATAAATCAGTAACGACGATATGGCCTTCAAAAAGATTCGAAAAATTTTATATTGACACGTAAGTAAGCAGCGCGAGATTAAGTTGGAAACATCAGAAAATATGTATTTCCAATGATCTTTAATTCGCTTTCAAGCTATCCAGATATCGAGATTCAATAAAAACTACGTATCCATCCAAAAAATATCTCAAAAATCACTAACACTCGATTATAGACTAGACGCTCTCACAATTTGTCGACGCGGCGTAAATTTAGGCGGGAAATTGATTTTTTATGCCATTAAAGGCGAGAAAGGGGGTGAGGTGGAAGTCACGGGAGGGGTTAAGTTGTTATCGGCTTTTCGCGCCTACAGCCGTGAGATCTTAAACGTTCTGATAAGTTTCAGCACCCTGTATTTAGGAAATATTGATTCGAACGTGCAAAATAGAGAAAACTATGAAAAGAACGATGTGTTTAATGGTTTCCGTATTAAAGATGGCGGCTTAAATTAAAAGCATAAAAATGTCCTCAGTAATACAAATTAAAAACAAAATAAACACAGTGAAAGAATACAAAAGTCGCCAATAATAGTAGTTTATGCTACAAGGGCGCAAAGAAATAAACTACGAGGACGATTTAAAACACGAGCGTAGCGAGTGTTTTATACGTAACCGAGTAATTTATTGCTCTTACGCCCGTGTATCATACTACGTTTTTCAATGCACAGTGTGAGGAAATAAAACAAATAAAATCTTGTGAACTTTAAATTATAATTGGCTCAAAAGGACTGTATCCAGAGCCGTTAAACAGTGGAAAAAAAAAGTATAACATTTATGGTACACAGGAAAGGCTGCAGGTTAGCCAACCATTGTAAATAAATATAAAAAATAATAATAATAAAGCCCTAGGGCAAAATAATCGACTTTCGAATCGAAGTGGGCCTTTACGAGCACTTGCATTGAAAAGATTATAAAGGCGTTAGACCCAAACAAAACTGGATATTTATTGTCCTTTCCCATCTAAATAACTTTAATTATCCAAGAATCACGTCGCGAACGTCTACCAAAAGAAAGCGAAATGAAAACGATCGAACACGGAAACAACATATAGCTATAAAATGCAACGCGACGATGCCACATCGCACCCACACGAAGGAAAACCTCCGTACAATTTCCATCAAAACAAACGCATACAGACAGACCCGTCTGCCAAAAAGCGCGCACACACGCTCAAAAGTCAACATAGGGATACCAAAACTCGGAATGAACTATTCAATCGGTGTGAGGGTGTGCGTGAGGGAACGAGAGGGAGAGTGTGACTAAATTTCACTTTCATTTTGGCAACGTCGCACCTCCCCGTTCGTCGACATTTGGAATGGGGTGGAAATTCGTACAACAGAACGGTAGTGGGCGCACTAGCTATTGCCGAATGCGTATGGCGTAGACGAAAAATTTTCTAGCCGGTTTTCCATGGTCATTATTCAGATGGGTTTTCACTTTCATTTGGTGCAGAGAAGGTGTTAAAAATAAATATTTTGTGGAATTAGAAATAAAATAACAATCACACCAGTATCTGACTTGTCAATGAAGGCACGAAATTTTCCACGAAGTTTATAAAATTATGAATCGATGTCTTCTATAAAAATGTTACGATGATGATAATAGTAGTTTATGCTACGTAGGGCGAAAAAGAATAAATTACGAGGACGATTTAAAACACTCGCTACGCTCGTGTTTTAAACGTAACCGAGTAATTTATTGCTCTTACGCCCGTGTATCATACTACGTTTTTCAATGCATAGTGTGAGGAAATAAAACAAATATAATCTTGTGAACTATAGATTATAATTGGCTCAAAAGAACTGTATCTTTAAACAGTGGAAAAAAGTATAAAATTTATGGTACACAGAAAAAGTTGCAGGTTAGCCAACCATTGTAAATAAATAAAAAAAAAATATATATAAAAGCCCTAGGGCAAAATAATCGACTTTCTGTTCGGTTTTGATGCATTAAAAGTGGGCCTTTACGGGCACTTGCATTGAAAAGTACATTATTGATCTAACGCTTTTGTTACAATGAAAGAAACATAATAAAACGACAACAGTTTACGGCATCTGGCTATTCAGAAACACCGAAGCAAAAGATTCTAAATCCTCTATATTTTTTTTCACAATTTCGCATCAAATCAAGCAAGAGGGGTTGGAAGAAAAAACTACAAAATGAGTCGGTAGTAAAGCTAACGGGATAGTGTGTAGGGATTTCAATACTTCAAAAGCTTAAATAGTTCCTCGAAGTGTCATCATGAAAAGAGACGGGGTGATGCTATCTCTCTCTATTTTACGATCAAGGGGGACGCTTTGGAATTTTAATATTTTAGTGCCTGCAGATAAAGTAATATGAACCTCATTCAATGGCGAACCCCTATTTCTACGAATTTCTATTACGAGTTGGTTGGACTGTTCTTAAATGTTCATTTGCTAACATATAATAGATTTTTACATATTATGACATTGCCGAAATTTTCTTACAGATTCATGAGTTCATAATTTCTGTAATTCAATAGCTATTGCAATTATTTGTTTTTTGTTTCAAAGTTGATCTCAACGTTTTACATCTACGTATTAAATCTTGTTTTTATTTTCAGTTTGATTATGAAAAAATGAAAAAACGTTTATTTGTCTCATAAAAAAAAACTATGAGTAATTAATTACATAGTATCACTACACTCCATACTAGAATACTCTGTGTAGTAAAGTGTAGTTTCCTCCAAATATTCTTTAAAAAACCAACAATAAGAAATAACAATAAGAAACGCATGCATAATTAAGAATTGATTAACATTTCAAATTCAATTTTAGTGATAAGTATGATTAAGTTAAAGCAAAACCAAAAATAAAAATGCTTTTAACAATTTAACGCATGCATAAAAAATTAAAGATAATAATAATTTGAACTAAATTAAGAATGGATTACAATTTCTAATTCAATTTATTTATAAATGTGATTAAATTGGAGCAAAGATAAAAAAATTAAACCTTCAAAAACAGTTCGTCCTAAATGCCATCCATTTCCATGATAAGATTCGTAATAATTTTTTACAACTGACACTTTTCTAAAATCAAATTAATGTTGCTGTTAGCTTAATGTTGTCTCGTTCATACACAAAAGAAAATTACAAAAATTGGATTTGTCATTCCTAAAGGAAATGCAAAAATGTTAATACTGAAAATTGAGTTTCCTTCAAATTCTCTATAGAAAACGGCAATGTCATATGTAAAGATCCAATATGTATATTCCTTAGAATAATAACGCCTTATTATTCTAAGGTATATTCATACCAAAACAAGATTAGACTTGGAAAAATCCTCTTCTCTTAAATTATAATAGTAATAATTAAAAAAAATACTTAATAGAATTATTGTAAAACCATGTTTACAACTTTGTAGTATGTAGTATAAAACTACAGAAGGGTTGCTGGAAGCACAATATCGATTTTCTAACAATTGTTGGGTGATTTAACCTTGATTCAGCACCCCAGTGATGTAACCAACTGATACCCGCATATTATACTCGTAGATTTAGATTTTTTTAATATCTACGTATAGATAGAACTAAAGTAAGAAAAGTGTGTGTACGATTGTTTTATTGCTTTGAATCGGCCTCCGAACTTTAAGAACATGAATTTATGTCGCAGGCAAATAAGTATAATTCAGCATTTTATAATTTGTCTCGGCAGAAAGTAATTCTGTTAGAAGTATTGAGGGTCGCCTCGCTTCGCTCCGATTCGCTCGGCTCCCAATATATATTTATGTGTAAACCTAACACCGCTCCGCTCGACTCAACGGATTTAGCTGAACGGCAAATTGCAAAACAGATAGCGTTTGTACACTGACGACGCTGTTTATAAAATGCCAAATTTTACTATTTGCCTGCCACATTAGGTATACTTTATTTAGTTCATTTCCTTAGGTGGTAGAATGCAAAAGAAAGCAATGCATTTCCAAAAGCTTTCAATATTAAAATAACTTGGTTTGCTTTTGTATGACACAAATATAATATATTTATTATTAAATAAACAAACATATCGATATATATTCCCGCTGGGGTGTCAGACGTGTTTTCGAGTGTGAACTTTCACTAGAACAGTCAACACTCGTATTCCCTCTTTTCACCGACGATTTTAATGTGCTAACGGGATAGGGGGTGGGCTTTACCACCGTACTTCGGGCACAAATGAA
Source organism: Ypsolopha sequella (assembly GCA_934047225.1). NCBI lineage: Eukaryota > Metazoa > Arthropoda > Insecta > Lepidoptera > Ypsolophidae > Ypsolopha > Ypsolopha sequella. The sequence continues at coordinate 7,644,218 of OW203988.1, read as the reverse complement.
CGCTGGTTTACTTCACACTGTTTTCCTTCACCGTTCAGCAGTTGGTTTACAAATACTATGCACATCAATCTTGAATATGAATGTAATAATATTGCCATATTTTAATGTTATGTGTAAACTATATGTTTGTGAATGTTTTTTTTTTGTACTTGTAAATACTTAATTGTACATTGCAATGGATATCTGTAATGCTTTAAAAATAAATAAGTGAGTGGTTAACCAAAAAGGGACCTCAAGGGAAAATAATTGATTTCGAGTAAATCGCGTTTGAAGTTTGAAGTAGAAACAAGTTTGTGTAGCTGTGTGTAGTAAGGTGTAATTTGAAGTAGAAACAAGTTTGTGTAGCTGTGTGTAGTAAGGTGTAATTTGAAGTAGAAACAAGTTTGTGTAGCTGTGTGTAGTAAGGTGTAATTTGAAGTAGAAACAAGTTTGTGTAGCTGTGTGTAGTAAGGTGTAATTTGAAGTAGAAACAAGTTTGTGTAGCTGTGTGTAGTAAGGTGTAATTTCTACAAAACTTTCTCGGTTCACAAAAAAAAACTACGGCACCTAAAAATAATGCTGGTTAGACCAAAACAAAGCTAAAAGACCATAGATCCAAAAATTAAAAAAAAAAAAAAAAACGTTTCTAAGCCCTCCAGCCCCCCTATTCTGTATCTTAGGTTGCCAACTGGACAGGGTGCCTATCGTCAAAAACATTGTTAAAAACTGAACTTTCAAATTGCCTTTAGTGGGTATTGAACTATTTACGAACTGTGTCCTCACTTCAAGTGCGAACATATCCTTAGATAATCGGAATTCAATAGTATATCTATGTTTTTATGACACGCACGTCGTCCAGCGGGCCTATTGTGTATCTCTAGTTGCCTTCTGGACTGGGTGTCTATCATCAAAAACATAGATATACTATCGAATTCCGATGTCCTAAGGATATTTTCGCACTTGAAGTGACGACACAGATTGTTAATAGTTCAATACCCACTAAAGGCAATTTTGAAATTTCAGTTTTTAGCTATGTTTTTGATGATAGGCACCTCGTGCAGTTGGCAACTAAAGATACACAATAGGGGGGCAGTTGGCAACTAGAGATACATAATAGGCCCGCTGGTCCCTTTTTGGTCAACCACTCACATATATGAATAAATAAATAAACTCCAAAAAAGTCATTGCTGCATGCTCGACCGTCTTTGGCAGTATTGAAGATTGAGTGTACAGCAGTGGCGTGCACAGAGTTTTTACACAGGGTAGACATAAAAACCGGTCAAGTGCGAGTCAGACTCGCGTACCTAAGGTTCCGTATCGTGGATGAAAAATGTAATTTTGTTTTCGTGAATTTCTAAACTGCTATATTATTCCTGTAATCTTTACGTAAGCAAATATTACCATGATTTTTTTTTTATTTTTCGATCAACCAATTTTAGAGATAAGTTGAGGGACATCAATTTTTTTTTGTAGTTTTTCGAGGATTTCCCAAAATAGAGGCAAGTAAATATAGCTAAGCTGTATATGTATTTTTATGCGCATTTGTAACCGGCATCGTTCCAAACAGTTTGGTTATTTGAACATAACAAGCAGGAGAAACAAAACAGTCGATTAGTATGTTTACAACCTGTCAGCCAGTTAAATGTTTCATATTGTTTTGGATTGAATTTTCTAGTTGCTTTACCTTTTATTTGAATCCGGTACGAAGCGGCTTTTCTCGATTACTTACTTCATTTTTTTTCAGCAACACACAGTTTTGAAAACGTACCATTTCTTAATTTTTGCACACACACATTCCCAGCACAACTTTCACAGTAGTTACAGTAGTCATTTTTTGCAATTTTTAGACCCAATTTTATTTTATTTATACTGCTTGTCATCAATTTGCGTAACGAACCAACGAAAAACAATAAACAATAATGGATGGCGCCGGCTCAGCTGCTAAGGCGGCTTCGTAAGACTTCGGTAATTTTCGGTGAATGTCGTAAAACTAAAAAGCCGTCGGCTTTTTGCAGATTTTTCGCATACATCTCGCACGCAAACAAGCAAAAGCTTTTGCATTTGTGTGCCATGTACTTACAGTAACGCACACAACAAAGATACTGTTGGAATAATGACCCACACATATAAGCCGGTACTGGCCGGTAGCCACGATTCCGCGATGGCTGGTCCGAAATTGAATTACAACGAATCATAAGCCATTCACTTCATAGTCTTTCGTAATCGATTTTAGCGATGTAATTCTATTTCGGAATGCTCGAGCATAGATACTTTATCTATGGCTCGAGTGAGCGAGCGAATCGCAGCTGTGAACTGAGACTCGCAGTTCCCGCTAATGACAATAGATGGCGGTCGGTGTGGCTACACTTTTTTTTTTACGATATGCGTAAAAATGCGTAAATGATGTGTATTTGTCAGGGTAGACAGTGTCTTTTTGTCTGTATGGACTGCACGCCACTGGTGTACAGCATCCTACGAACTAAGGAACCGTTGCTGTTTAGAAATAGATATTCTTTATTTGCATCTCGTATAGAGAGGGCCTGTCCAGAACTTTTAGATACCTACGTCACAAAGTAGATACTACCAGAAGGCCGACTGGACGAACGGAGCGAAAACAGACGCACACATGCATAGAAGCGTGATGATCTCGGCTTTCGTATTGGCATTCGAATTTCGACCAACTTCATCCAAGATCGTCGTAACGCGTCTATGTGTGCGTGCGCCTGTTTTCGCTAGTTATGCGGAGTAAATCTTCTGTAAGTGGTCAATTTGTGCCTACGTCATATTCGCGACGAACTTTATAACGAAGGATAATTTGATTTCTGATTATAGATTATTATGTTTTTTTTAATCGTTCATTATTTGTTATTATGATACGTTTATGCTTGTTCTAACGGAGTAATAAAACAAAATTACCTCGTAAGCGAATGCGCTGCCATCACTGACATAATATTGTGATATCTATGGCCGCTAATAAAGAAGTATTCACATAAATAATTATAGTTTCTCTGACAGAACCCGCTGCTTTTTGTATGAATAAAAGCCCATTTTATAATCACTAAGAAACACTGCAGCTTTAGAGAAATTGTCTTCTAGTTGGCGAATGAATAAAACATAGAAGACTCTAACAAAGTGTCGTTCGAACATGGCACCAGCGACTGAAAAGGGCAAAAGGCTTCTGATTGGTTCGTACTGTATGTTCATTTCGTTCGTTTGTCACTAGGTCAGCCGTCATTGGCCGACTCAAAGACACAGTGAACTCTATTGTAGCCATCGCCGTACAAAATTGTGTTCAACACACTTTATCATGGGGTAATTTTTCAACTCTAATCAGACTTCTATGTTTTTTTTCGTTCACTTCTTCTAGTGATATTAATTCACCGACATTTTTATCCACAAAACAGAGGTTTAGAATAAATTATTTCCGATTGAGCAAGCAGGTCGAAAACTCATGAAACTCTTTGTTATTCCGAATAATTTAAGATAACAGCAAGGTCGTCTTTTATAGCATATGTTTGTTATTCGGGCGTATAGAACTTTAGCGTGTGTATGGAATTTACGTAACTCTGTGAAATTAAAATACTATTCTGTAACTACTTGCCTTCTTGGTTAATGAGGGATTTTCTTTTCTTTTTTTTTTGCTCTTCCCTAGTCGCTGGATAGATGGCGCTGAACTTTTTAAGTTACTGCAAGGAATGGAACGTCACATAATTTTTTGATTATTTCACTTGGATGTAATTTTGAGATCGTAAAACGAAACGTACATAAAATAGTAGTTTATGCTACAAAGGCGCAAAGGAATAAATCACGAGGACGATTTAAAACACGAGCGTTGCGAGTGTTTTAAACGTAACCGAGTAATTTATTGCTTTTACGCCCGTGTATCATACTACGTTTTTCAATGCATAGTGTGAGGAAAAGAAAACAAATATAATCTTGTGAACTTTAAATTATAATTGGCTCAAAAGGACTGTATCCAGAGCCGTTAAACAGTGGAAAAAAAGTATAACATCTATGGTACACAGGAAAGTCTTCAGGTTAGCCATCCATTGTAAATAAATGAAAAAAAATAATAACAATAAAGCCCTAGGGCAAAATAATCGAGTTTTTTTTCGGTTTTGATGCATAAAAAGTGGGCCTTTACGAGCACTTGCATTGAAAAAGTAATTAATGTCATTGTCACATCACATCACAATGGCATTTTGAAAATAAATAAATAATAACAACAAAGAAAAAGAAAAAAATATTTAGCAATCTTTTTATGAGTTTTCTACGCCAGAAAGAAAATGTCCCAAGAGAAAAAGAAGAGAAATCTGTGCCTTGTGGATTTGTGTAAAAATGGAGGCATACATCTTTTCCTAAAGATGAAATTCGTAAAGCGCAATGAGTACAAGCCATCGTACATTTTAAACCTGCCCCCCTATTCTGTATCTTTGGTTGCAGACTGAACTAGGTGCGTATCATCAAAAACATGCATAAAAACCGAAATTTCAAAATTGCTTTTAGTGGATATTGAACAATTAACAATCTGTGTCGTCACTTCAAGTGCGAACATATCCTTAGGAAATCGGAATTCGATAGTATATCTATGTTTTTGATGATAGACACCCAGTCCAGAAGGCAACTAGAGATACATAATAGGCCCGCTGGACGGAACATAACAAAGCATTCGCACATATGCGCACACATGTCAGTCAACCAACGAGCGTATGTGACGTGACGTGACGCAATGTTTTTTTTTTCAATCGTTTTGGCTTTGGCACCTAGTTCAGTTCAACGCCATCTACAGAGTTCTTGGAAACTATGTTTTTTTTTTAATACTCAAAAAAAGCCTCTCATTGTAACTAAAAGCAAGGTTATCCATTAAAAAGTTACCAAATGGAAGCAATTTCCATATAGAAAAATCAATTACAACAAACAATTTCTCTAAGATATATATTTTATTAGACGGACATAGACTCGAACCAATATCGTAACCCAGAGAAATCAGTGGCGTGGTACTTGCGAACTCATCAGGCCAAAAATAGGCCACATGCGAGACCGAATGTCAATAGAGATGTGATATGTTGTCTTGACCATAGGTACAGGTTGACGCGCCGCCCACTTTTTACACGACTGCCCCCAAATAAAGGATTGTATTGTTTTCAGGGATCATGTATTTTTCTTTATTCTGTCATTCATATTCATATTCATATTCTTTATTGTACACACAAAACATCATTTTTACAAAGTACTTAGATACATCATGTACATAGGCGAGCTTATCTCTAAAAAAAGATTTCTTCCAGCAAACCCGGATTGAAAAAAGAGAAGTAATAATAAAAAGTAGACATACATACGTGTACACTAAATATGTTAATATACTTACACCCTATGATTATAAATAACAACAATATACCTACATAAATAATAATTAAGTAACTATTTAAACAATAAACATATTTACTTTATAAATATATTTACAAAAAATAAGATAAAATACATGTATAATGAATTCATAATGAATGTGGTGTCATTAGAATCTCTATACCAAGGGTCGGCAAATAATTTTAAATGGGGTCCGGGATACAGCGATATACAAAATATTCCTCGAGGTCCAGAAAAAAAAAAAAAACTCAATACTTTCTATTAAAGCCTGACCAGGAAAATAAAAACCTGCTAATTTGCTTTTATGATTTTTATTTTATGATTGCAACACTCTGAGAGCACACACGAAAAAAGAACACCACACTTTGACAGCAATCGACATAACGACGTTTTAAAGTTGAGGTTGCCAGTAGAAAAAAATATTAAAAAAACTAATTCCGCAATATGGCGAGGTTTTTTATTTTCTTGTTCAGGATTTACTTTAATTATTATGACTAATATAAGGTAATTATATAAATGTATAAAACATATAAATCTTAAAAATTTATTAACTAAATGAATGCGAAAATTTTCACCTACATTCTACGTGGCAGTTATGTAGGTATAAATATTATTTAAATTTAATAGGTGGGTAAGTTATTCAACAATATTCGGCGGTCCAAGTTTCGACCTGCGGTCCGTATATGGGGCGCGGTCCGCCTGTTGCCAATCGATGCTCTATACCAGGAGTCGGCAACCGGCGGCCCATGGGCCGCACGGTGCTGCCCTCAAGGTTCCCAATCGCTGCATGCTAACTGTGTTTGGTGTACATATTTGTGTGAGCAGACATTTTAGATGTAATATACTGCACATTTTCACGTCTAAAATGCAAGTCAAATGCAGCCGCAAAAATCGCATAAGATTTTAATAATAAACTGTGTTTTAAACTACAATAAATATGATACAAAATTTACTAATGCTTTATTTATTATATGCGGCCCTCGCTGATCCTCTGGTAATATTTGTGTAATATCCTATGTCACAAGGTTGCCGACCCGGATTGGCACTGAGTATTAAATAAAAATTAATAATAAAAAATATTAAAAACACGACTGCCATAATCACAAAATGAACTTACGACAAAATGAAGTAACGACACCCAGTGCAGTCGGGGGACATACAAAACAACACGTTTACAATGTAGAGCTGTCCCCTGACTGCACCGGGTGTCGTTACTAAGTTCATGTTGAAATTATGGCAGTCGTGTTTTTTAATATTTTTTATTATTTCTTTTTATCGCATGCGTGTTATTAGTTTGCGTGAGAAATATGAGTACCTATGTGTGCCGTTCTTATTTAGATTTTGGGTTTATGTCGGTGAAATAAGTGGGAGTTAGAGTAATAAGGCAAATCTCTTGAAATCTGTGTCTCAACCTATCCCGAATTAGCGACATAACCAGTTTCTTTGATTTTTCTAATAATGGAAAATATATTGAAACCTCTTGATTCTTGATACGATTTGATCTTCTTGATTACATTTTTCTATTCTTTGCAACACACTTTCGAGGGCGTAGCCAGGTACGGGCAGAGGGGGGCAGATGTACCCCCTAGCAGGTGTTCGGACTTTCATAACAAAAAGTAAATTAAATAATGTTATACGATTGATTATTTTATTAAGATACTCTTCGCACTTTATTAAAAATATTATATTTTTGTATGAGCATGCGTATTATTACAGTTTTTTCCGTGCCTGCCCCCCACCCCCTAAACAAAATCCTGGCTACGCCCTTTTGCATTATCATAATAGTTAAACAAGGCAATGGATTTTTTAAAAATAATGAGGAAAATTTGTATGAATTGAAACCTATAATGTGAACTTAGAATCGACCTAAGAAGTTCTGCAGGCATAAAAATCAAAATCTATTATATAAAATCGAAAAGCTAGAAAGGGATAAAATTCACCGGAAAGAGTGAAATGGTGCTCTACACACCTTTGTGTGCGCGTATCAATCACACAACCCCAAAATCGCGAAAAAAATTATGCAATTCGATTCCTTGGATTGTGAAAATAATGAACGGTATAAACAATATGGGTTTGGATACATGATCGCTTAATAATTAAATTATGAAATCAAAATGTTCCGCGTTTCAGAAAAGTCAGATCTATATGGCATGTCTAAACGGCCGTTCATACTGGGGCTCTACCGCGTAATTCTTATTTGTATCAACTTCAAGCAAATGCATCCGAAATTCAATGCGTGCAAAAGAGATGGCATGTTAGGCGGGCGTCGTCGCACGTCAAATTTCAATCTCAAGTTGATGTTGATGAAAATGAGAATTACGCGGTAGACCCACTGTTTTGGGTTTGCAAAAACGTAATCACAAAACGCAACTTTAAACGCAAATTGAACGTCAAATGATTTTTCCAGAGAATTCATTTTATATTAATTAATTAATTCCAGAGATGATCTTCTGCATCCAACGTCACTAACAAACATCTCTTCTCTATGATTCAAGTGTTTCAAGGTTTTTTTTTTTGATAATAATTATTATATTATCAACACGGGCAAAGCCGCGGGCACATCTAGTTACAAATAAAATTTAACCGGTCTCGCTTTTGACCGTATTTTTTTTCACTTTTATGCAGGTCACGCCTGGGGCTTTAGAGCGATAATTCGCTGTCAAATGTAAATTCATCGACAAATTCACGCAGGATCAATGGAAATCGATTGGCTAAGGTTGTACAGGCTGCGCAGGCGTCGAGTTGCGGCCGGACGTCGCGCGCAGGAAGTGGCGCGTTGCCGGACGCGCGCCATCTTGCTTTTTGCTCTTGTCTCGGCACAAGCGCAATGCCGTAGGCGTTCTTTTGTTTTTTTAACGCAACATCTGATTAAAAGGTTTAATTTTCGTGTTTACAATCCATACTTGAATGGGTTGATGAAATTTATAAAGCTTTTATAAAACTTTAATCATAATAACAAGAAGTAGTTATTGAAATAAAACCATAGAGAATTTAAAATTTGGAACTCTTATATAAACATTGAGTAAGGTTTACAAAGTTAAGTTTATCCACATTTTATTGTATCGCAACATTTGACAGCTCAGGTAACTGTCTCCGCCGAATAAAGTCGCATTGTCTACCAAAGTTTATTCGTTTACAAAAAGTTCCATACAATAGCCAGGTAGGCTCTTTTGTGCTGACGAAAACGCATGCGAACTTGCGCAACACAAAGGTATGATTTTGATGTGCTCGTATACAATATACGATAAATTATTTGCTAATTTACTTTATAGATGTGAAGATTGCACCTGGTGATAGTGGACTTTGAAAACGTTATAAACTGCAAAATATTAGTCTAAACCAACGAACTAAAATGTTATGGAAATCTATCTCAGAACATCCCTTCCTAGAATTATGGCCCCACGACACGGAGGTTGTGTGTGATTTTGAGTATACTACACGTACTACAATAATCGCAATATGATTGGCTAGTGATAATCACAACATTCTGATTCCAGCCAATCATAGACTTGAGTCGGACCGAAAAGAATGGACCTAGTCGTAGTCTTTATGTCATTGTATAAAAGACGAAAATGTAAAAAGCACTATACGTGGTGATGTGTCAATCGTTTATGAGGTTATTTCGTTTTTAGAGGTTTTGGTTTTAAATTTATGAAAATTTCGAATACTTACGCATAAAAACTGATGGACTCTTGCAGTGTTTGTTCGAGTTGCTTAAGCACCATTTCACGGTGCAACCCGGCATTTTGTTATAATTTTATTGTGCTCAAGACTGATCAACGCAATACACATAAATTTAAGCCTTGCCCACCTGAGCACATAAACGATGGCGTCAATTTTTAAGCGAGTTTACGCTTCCTTAAAATTTTAGTTCGTTCGTCTAAACCTGCCGGAAATATCTAGGCACCCGAAACTCCCCCCCGCACTCCGCTGCCTTTCGGCGGAACCGAGGTCTTGAGAAATTTTCGAAGGGATGTTGTACATATACTTCATCTTAAAGAGGAATTAAAATTCTAAGGCAAGCTAACGAGCACTTAAGTTTAAATCCGAGCCCGAAAAAGCCTAATTAAAAGAAAAAAGTAGCGGGCCTGAATCGTAATTAAAGAAATGGCAACATCGCTTTTCCGCGAAGCAAGAGAGGGCGAAAATGCAACGTCGCTTTTCACCCCCAGATGCCCTCCTTCCTTGCCTCTGGCCCCTCGCCCCGCGATGACTCATTCAACCTTTTCAGCTATGTCAGTGAGAGATCAATGTTTTAAAAATACGCGGTTTTATTGCTGGCCTGTAATATTGCATTTTGAGGCTGAATGCGGTTTGAACCTTTGCCGTTGTAAATGCGCACAGTGTATTTAAATATAAATAGGCATAAATGTATTTATACGTAATAGTATACGTAAATAAACTTAAACTTAAATAGGGACTAAAATACATAAACATCACGTACAAATATTACCTTATTATATTGGTCGCCATCGTTGGTGTAGAATAGGTGATTTCTGTAATATTTAAACCGGATTAGGGTCCACTTACCTGAAACAAGGAATAATACAATAAGAATACAACGGTCCACCATAAAACTTTTACAGCGCGATAGCTTATAACCCGGACCAAAACAAAGGTAACATTTTATTCTGAGAAATTGGTAATAATTTCTAGAAAAAGCAAAAATCATGCGGACGAAGCCACGAGCAAAAATCTAGTCTCATAAACTTTATTTGCCCAAGTGATTTGCAATTAGACATTTTTAGTTCATTAAAATCGTAAGTAATTATGTTATTTTGTTATATATAACCTAAAATTTCCTGATTCTCAGTAGCTCTAGTAAATTTTACTCAATCCACATTCATTAGTGGTTACACTTACATTAACGGGACACCTGACGCTAGAACATCAACAACACCAGGTTTTCAAGGGTTCATTTTAAGAAACTAGGTCTCTCCTCATATTGAAGAAAATATATTTGATTTATCGATCTTTTATCTAGGGATTCCACCTATAAACAATGTTTTAAAATTTATACTTTAGTCAAAAAAATATAGTTTTCCACCCTCTTTTTTTTGGTTTTCAAACGTTCGGTTCAAAGACGCGGTTAAGAGATCAACTTGATTTTTTTTTTATAAAATAGGCAATAGAAATATAAAGGGATGTTACCTAAATCCAATATTTTAAAGCAAATAAGTTCTTTGCCATTAGACTTATTGTGCTGGACGGGTAATAAAAAAAGTTGCTAGGGTATGCCATCCTCTTTCATTACACAACCTCCTCTCACACACGCACACTTTTATACACTCCTTTTAATATTTATGTGATTAAAAAATGTGTCATTTTGTCCTTGTCTTTTACAATTATAATTTATGTTATTGGCTTTGTCTCTTGTATTTTTTTGTTAATATTATGCTTAATTTTATGTATTGCTGTTGATGTAAAAATATACCATTAATAATTAAGTTTACATTGCTGTTTTATTTCCTGATTATATTTTATATACATAGAATATTAATTTATTAGCCGTTTAGTAGGCGGATTGTAAAAGCTCGCCTTTTTGTAATTAATCAAAACTGAACACTTAAATTCAAAATTTGCTCCATTATTATCCTACAAAACCTTAATAAGTACCTATGTAATCTATGTTTTGTGAATACTGCCATCGCAAAGTTTCCATTGGTTTATGTAAATAAGAAATTTTAAAGTTTTAAATTTCACAGAAATAAATAAATTACAGTATACACAATACGTAGGTATTAAGGTTTTGTAGGGTAATGAATAATAGAGCAAATTTTAAATTTAAGTGTTCAGTTTTGATTAGTTTCAAAAAAGGCGGGTTTTTTACAATCTGCCTACTAGAGGGCTCTTAACAAAAAAGTGCAAAATTTAACTTATATTATAAGCCTAGTGCCCGTTTTTTCTAACCTTAGGTGACGCCTAAAAGCGGTATCGCAGCCGGATTGTGAAATACCCACCTTTTTCTAATTAATCCAAACAGAACACTTAAATTCAAAATTCACTCAATAGATATTCAACAAAACTTTTTTACCTATGTATTGTGTATGTTGCTATCGCAAAGTTTCCATTGGTTTTCGTAAATTAGAATATCAAAAATTTTGAATTAAAAATATTTCGAAATTCTAACTTACAGAAACCAACGGAAACTTTGCGAATGCAGTATAAACAATACATAAGTAATAAGGTTTAATTGAATAACTATTGAGTGAATTTTGAATTTAAGTGTTTTGTTTCGATTAGTTAGAAAAAGGCTGATATTTCACAATCCAGCTGCAAAACCGCAAAAATTGGATGCCTAAATATTTAAGATTTCTCAAGATAGTAGAAATAAGAGTTCTTAAATATTATGCCATCCAATATAGGCGTCATCTTAGGTTATTGAAAATTGGCATAAAGCTGGCATTATAAATTAGTTAGCTTCTACAGCCTGTCAACGGAGTGCCACAAGAAGACCGACCTCTTAAAAGACTCTTTTAGTCATGTAGCATCATTAATCCTGTATAATGGAACAATCCTATAAATCTATCTTCGCCTTGTCGACCAGATGTCGGTACGAGAAAAAACCTATTGCAGACGGACATATGGTACTTCCTGATAGGTCCACAGCCAACCTTTCGCGCGACGCTGGAAAATAGCTTTTACAGTAAAGAAATAGGATTCGATGATGTGGTTTCAGTGGTTCAGTTTATTTTATAAGGTTGGTATTACCTGCGCTCGCAGCTGCATAGCGCGGTTTGCGCACGCGCCGCCGTATGTGTACATGTTATTCATATTCTTTGTTGTACACGAAACATGATATTTATAAAATGCACTTAGGGATATCATGTACAGAGGCGAGCTTATCTGTAAGAAGAGATTTCTTCCACCAAACATGGATTGATAAATAGAAGTCATAACATAATAAATAAGTAGTCATCCACACGTGTACATTAAAGCACCTTATTATTTCATAACTAACTACAATAAAATATACTTACACTTTATAATTATAACTCAACTAACTACGATTATTTTCAAAGATTTAATTTGTTATAAAAATTATAAATTTTAATTTATAATAATTTTTATAATTCCTTTGTGTTTTAAAAAAATATGTATTTTGATTGGTTCAAATAATATTATTATTTAAAATATTAGTTTTTATGTTTAATCTTTTTTTTTATAATTCTAAATATCATTAAGTTCGCTTCTGTATGTACATAACTTGTTATTTTGCAATAAAGGATTTTTATTATTATTATTACCTACTTAAACAATAAACATATCTAATTATCTATCTACACATTTTGTACATAATATTTACAGTAACTGTAACCTAGTACCCTTCAGCCAGGAACCGTCCTGGGCCAGTAGCACAGTGTTTAATCGCGCGCGATGCGACGTGGTTGAATCACAAGTGCGAGGAGCGTGACACGATGTTTGTGCGATCAGACATTACGTCACGCTCCTTGCACTTTTGATTCAACTAGTGGCGTCGCGCGCGGTTTAACACTATGCTACGGGACCTGATCCGGTCCACCGCGACACCAAGGTATTATGCAAGGTGAATTTGTGAACATCATCCAAATTCATACTTGAGCCTTGGTAAGTGATCAGCATCATGAACCAATAACGATTTTTTTCAAAATTCATTAAGGCGATATGCGAAAAAAATACGGGTGTTTCTTTTCTGTGTATTTCATGAAATACACGAAAAATTATAATAAATTTCTGGTATATGCATTTTGACTATATAATCTAGGGTTTTGAAATTGGAAAACATGTTTGGATAAATTTTCCTCGTTAGAAATAATTGTTGAAATGAGGTCTTTAAACACACTTTTTCTCCTCGTTTGACGAATATGAACTATATACAGAACTCAGACATATTTTATTAGGTGTATTTTAACAATATCTAGCTATTGATATTTGTAATTTTGCTAGCTATTTTAGTTTTTTTAATAAAAATATAAAACCAACTTTTTTCCCTTTTGCCCTGAATCCGCCCCTCTCGCACTGCGCGATTTTTTGCTTGGAGTGAGAGTGACAAAAATAAAATTCGCATAGCCTCTTAAGAAGAGTGACAGTACGTGCACGAGTCAGCTTGTCCCTAGAAGACAACAAAAGTTCAAATCGTTCACGAAGATTGGAAGGGGAGCGAGGATTATTGAGAATGCTGTTTCATGGATTTTGATATGGATAGTTGTGCGAAGTTTGAGCTATATATTTTATTTTGAAATGATTTCAACACCTAAAACATAATAGCTGCAAATGGGTAGGCTGATAATAAAAATAAATGATAAATAAATAAATAAATGATCGCGCGTTATGAGGTGAATCCGTTCAGGTGATATGTAAAAGTTTTTGCGTTCCTGTTACTCCATATGCGAAAAAGCCCTCAGTGCGAGAGGGACGGTTTCGTGGAAAAGTAGCAAAAAGTCGGTTTTTATTAATGTAAAATGTACCAAAGTTGCTATAAAAAATTCGTTAAACCAGGTCCTAGATACTGTTAAAACCCATCTAATAAAATATAATCGCAATCCATATGTCATTCCAAATTGTCAAACCAGGAGAATTGGTGTCGAAAAAGACCTCATTTCAATAAATATTTGTATCGAGCCGAATTGCTCCAATCGCGTTTCTGTTTAACAGGTCCCTAGAAAAAGATTCCAAAAATAATATACTATTTTATCAAAATTAGTACATTACGATACGAGAGCGATGAAGCGTTTTCTGACGAGTGTGAGTTTGCGGCACGAGCCGAAGGCGAGTGCTGCAATCACACGAGTCGAGAAAAAGTTTCTCGCACGAGTTTCGTATAATTTTTTATAGTATAAGTGCGTAAAGTGGTCATTTTACGCACGGTGTGCTATAAAATACATTATTTACTGAAGTAGATATGCAAGTTCTAAAAGTGTCGATTTTTCTTCCGTAGCGCCGTAAGTCCTCAATTATTGTTGTTTTAATTTACTTTAAAAACATACAAACAAACATAGTCCCAACTATGGTTTACGACCTTAAGTCTGAAGACGTTGTAGTGACTGCTTTGGGAATAACTTTAGCTACCTCGGTGGCACAGTTTCGGTCCTTAATTTGTTTAATATTGTTAGAATTGATGTACTCTACTAAAAAACGATTTTTTGTCTGAAAATACATACGTATACTTAGTAGTGACGTCATAACTTTGTATTTTGACAGAAGGCAAATGAATAACTTCTAAATTGTTTCATTGTATTAAATTTTTTAAATTGAACTTTATGCAAAATTATGAAAGAAGTAGGCACTATTATTTTATGCATATTATATCCTTTATTGTACACACACACAAAAAAAAACTTAAAATAAAATTACAAAATTGAAAATAATATGCACAAAGGCGAGCTTACCTCTGTAAGAGGTTTCTTCCAGCCAACCAGTGTTGTGGTGAAAGTTAAAATTACAGAGGTTGGCAGCAAGCGTACAACTTAAACATAATTGTCAACTAAATAAATAATCTACTTTAATTTACACAACACAATATTGTGTATAAACAATGAATAAAATAGATAAGATAACAAATATAATGAACATAAATAAATAATGTAGAAGTATATATATATATATATATACCATATATATACAGATATCTATTAATATATACATAAACAGTTTCAAAATATATAACATAAATATTACTCATAAGTCATAATAAAGAAAGTGCTCTTTTAATTTGTGTTTAAAAGAAGATACTAAAGCCGATTCTGAAGGCTTTAATTTTAGTTTTAGTGCTATCAAAACTAAATATTCTTCATTGCGAAATAGTTCTTAAAGTTTAGGAACAGAAGCTAAATTACTTTGGCAAAATTTAAGTTTTGACAGCACTAAAACTAAAATTAAAGCCTTCAGAATCGGCTTTAATGTCCGACTATCTCTCAAGATTTTAGGCAGTGTGTTCCACATTCTAGCTGCACGAACTGTAAAAGACTTGTAGAAGTTGGTATGACAACGAGGCACTTCTAAGCTTCTAAGGTCACACGATCTCTGAAGTTTTTTAAATATATTGGCTACCCAGGCATCATGAAATAGGAGTTTTAATTAGTAAAATTATCATCACAAAACAGTTAAAGTCGTGTTATAAATATTGCGAGAATAGCCACCCTGTGCTACACAGATTTTAAAGTGAGCTTTGGCATATTGTAGATTTGTGTACGTAAATATGAGTGTGGATGAATAAAATGGTTGCAAATTATCTAGAATAATTTTATTTATTTTGTATGTATAATATAATGAATTCTTAAAGCCAGTAATAATATACCATAATAATATAATAAGATTTCAAATTCTAAGCATAGTTCTTGCGTCCCATAGAAAAAAGTTTTCTACCTGAGTTGGGTCGCATAAATGGAACAAAAAAGAGGTCAACGAACTCTAAAGGACCAGCTGCTCCAATTTAACGGCGGCTTGAACTGTCAAAAATTAATAAATGCAAGCGATTTTATAATAAAATGATATGATGGATTGTTAACGCTCGGCCAATTTGCTGAAGTCTATTTTATATGCACGAGCAAATGCTACTGTAACTCCTTAAGGCGCTACGGAAAAAAAATCGACACTTTAAGGACTTGCATATCTACTTCAGTAAATAATGTATTATTTTAATAAAATAGTATATTATTTTTGGATTCCTTTTCTAGGGATCTGTTAAAACAGAAACGCGAATGGAGAAATTCGGCTCGATAGAAATATTTATTGAAATGAGGTCCTTTTCGACACCAATTCTCCTGGTTTGACAATTTAGAATGTCATATCTACTGCAACTATATTTTATAAGATGGGTTTTAACGGTATCTAGGACCTGGTTAAACGAAATTTTGATAGCAACTTTAGTACATTTTATATTAATAAAAGACCGACTTTTTGCTACTTTTCCACGAATCCGTCCCTCTCGCACTGAGGATTTTTTCGCATATGGAGTAACAGGGACGCTAAAGCTTTTACATATCGCCTTAAAATGACATTATTTTCTTATTTTTATCATATTTGAATCATATTTCGTATATGTTAGTATTAAACAAGGTGTTTTTTTTTCAAGATTCTAAATTTTTTTTTCATGAATTAACCAGCTGCTTAGACACAATTAGACAGTAATCCCTTTTGATTTGAAACAAAAATCCATCGACAAAAGCACAAAGACGATTTCAAAGCGAATGTCAGCGCACTGACAGATGACGCTCCACCATAGACAAAAGACGACAGATGCGCGTCGAATCCTGCGCCGGGGCGCATCATTATTACAACAAACGGCCGCAAACGAATATGTTCCGATGTGAAATGCGCCTATGGCTATCATAATTACTGTCTATTACAAAATGTGTAGTCCAATAAATTTGTTTTTGAGGCGTAAATATGAGAATGATGACGTGACGTGTTTTGTGTGAAAAATAATTATAAATTACGTCGATAATTATAGATTAAATAATTTGATACATTATACAAAAAAATATACATCGTCATCACGACATTAATCCTCGAGGGTGTGTCAGAAGTGTTTTGAGTAGATATGGACACAATTTCGTGATGACTGGTGAGCTTTATCATTAGTACTTCGGGCACAAAAATGAACCCGAAAATGTTGACGGCATGGATCTCAATATTTCTCAGCCATAAAACATTTGGAACTGATATTTATGTATTTCATTTATCATGTCATGTCTTTGACATCATTTTGTAATTGCTGTTCTTGATTGATTAACGTTATTAGAAGAGAAAAAAATGTCAAAAACTGCTCTTTAAAACCAAACATTTTCATTTTACAGGGACACGAGATTGATTTAAGCCTCAAATCTCTCTGTACAAATTAGTCTAAGTACACACTTTTTAAACAAAAAATACTGTTTTGGCGCATGCGACCTTAGTTCGCGAGCGTACATTTTTTATCCATACAAAGTAAAGCGTTAAAAATTGGAACAGTTCCCAAAGTCATTTTCCCAGGACATGCAAGAAAAAAAAACAGTAGGCAGCATAAATCAAATAAAGGTGTCTCGGTATAGCGTTTCAATATTTGAGTTGTAGGCTCGGCGGAAGCAGGCGCTCGCTCGAAATCCAGAGCTAAATCATAAATTATACGTTACAGTTCCCGCCGGGCTCCTGTTACACCAGTTGTCACATCATTACGATTATCAATCGGATTCGAGAACGTTATCGACCCGCTCTGTGAAAAGCAGTGAATAAGGTTTTTTTTACGTAGTCATTGCTACGAATTCAATGCTGGGATGTTTTTCAACAATTTTCAATTGGCCTCTTCTTTTTCTCAGTTATAGTTACAATTCCCATGGCTTCATTTTTAAAAGCTTTTTTTTTATTTTTTTTTGCAGAATTAACGTCATTTTGGTAAATTAACCATTACTTTTTATGATTTTTTAAAGAATTGTCCGATATGACGTCACTTGAGAATTTTAGACATTACACTGATTGTGATGTGTGATTTTTTCTAATTAATCGAAATAGAACACTTACATTCAAAATTCACTCATTAGATATTCAACAAAGCCTTTTTACCTATGTATTGTGTATGTTGCCATCGCAAAGTTTCCATTGGTTTCTGTAAATTAGAATATATATATTTTTTAAATTTAGAATTTATGAAATTCTGATTTACAGAAACCAATAGAAACTTTGCGATGGCAGCATACACAATGCATAGGTAATAAGGTTTTGTTGAATAACTATTGAATTAATTTTTAATGTTTCGATTAATTCGAAAAAGGCAGTTTTTCACAATCCGGCTGCGATACTGCTCTTAAAGTCAATTAGGCTTTTCAATTAGGCCATAAATCATATTAATTTAATACTTTTTATTTAATAATAAGAAAAAGAATCATAAATTGTGCGTTCGGGAACGAGATCCGTTGCATTCACCTTAAATGTAAAAAGTGATGTCTTTCATTTGACCTTCTGTGACATCATCACCACACGTTTCCATGGGCATTAAAAACAACAGTAGGTTATGGGGAAACGAGTCGTATGCTCTACGAAACGCAGAACTTAAGATGGTTCTTCTTATTTTTCAGTCACAAATATTAAATAAACGTGATTTATGGCATTTCGCGAACATAGTTTAATGTCAGTTAGGCTATTCCCGCAAAATGCTATTATTTTATGCATTACGTTGTAAATGTATGGGCACACAAACTTAAAACACGCTTTTAAGTATGTGTGCCCATACATTTACAACGTAATTCATAAAATAACAAAATTTTTCCTGAAATGTTTAACTTACGCTAAACTATGTTCGCGAAATGCCATAAATCACGTTTATTTAATATTTGTGACTGAAAAATAAGAAGAACCATCTTAAGTTCTGCGTTTCGTAGAGCATACGACTCGTTTCCCGATTTTAAATTTACATAGTCACTATAAATAGGAAGCTCGTACACTGGTCAGACAAAAAGGACTGTGTCCCAACGTACCAAGGAGCAAAGATTTCAAAAGTTTAGATGAGCCCGGGCACCTAAAATCTATTGCATTGTTTTTGAATGTGTGTTGAATGTGAAATGTCACTCTTTTGGCTTTATTCGTATTTCTTGAAATGTTAGTGGACTTTAAAATGCACACGACGGCATACTGAGACCCTTTTCTCGTAAAAATTCATTAAGGCAACCAACTATCACTCTGTTCAGATGAGCACTGATTCCAAACGTGTGAGCGTCACCCATTTAAAGGTGGAAACATGTTGGTGCTGTCATAGTACGGTAAGGGGTTATCTTTAATTTTGAAATCTTTGCCAAGGAGCACATCAGAGCAGTCGTGTCAGAATCGTGAAATTAACAAATCAGCCATAGCAGACAATTTACATGTAACAGGTACCAATCACAGGGTTGAGCTGCATATACTAAGTATTCTGTCGACGAAACGTAATTTTATTCCAAGATTAGTGAGGGAAGCAGTTGAAATCAAGAAACATAAAACTTTCAACCGAGAAGATGGCTTCAAACTGTCGAGTACTTGGAATCCAGTGATTGAGTTGTGCGAGAGCAAGGCTCGTAAAATATCGTGTGATTTTCGAACGGACACTGACAGTGTAGTGCACGGAACACTTGTGTAGTGTGTAGGTCGGTAGATGAAGAAAATCCAGTCGTCACCGCATGTAACAATAAACGAAAGAGACGGAGGGTAGATCGCTACGCTTCCTAGCCAGTCGTCATCGCTGCACCAACCAGTCCACGGAACACAACCAGTCATTCCGCGACCATGTCAGATGTAACTCTGCCGAAAATTCAGGAAATTCGGGAAAATACAAAAACCAAACACGGTGAGTCCCGTACTCCTAATAATGTCAACAGTAGGTTTGTGCCATAGACGAATACAGCCTACAGACTCCTCATAACAGGCGACCGATTTCTGTCAACACATCTGACAGAACCAGCAGATACAATTCGCCACTCCAAAATTATATTTTTCGGTAGGCCAAACCAAAATGGCTTCCATGTTAAGTTTGTGGCGCTATACGGAAGAGCCAATAGGATTGCAGTATCCAGTTTCAATTGTTGACAGAATTATTTGTACGCAAGATGTTAAACAATAGACGTCTTTCTGGGCTGTATTGTCTATGGTTTGTGCTTAAAACTTGTACAGAATAGATAATATTTTTTTCATTCGCGCCTAGTGTTTAGGAACCGCTCTTCTGTATCGTATGTAAGTCTGTAACCTATATATTTACACGCGATACAAGATACACGTATACAAGAGCTTTTTTCATTAAACTAGTGGGGGGATGCTATCGCCGTACTTCGTCTTTAACCAACTATCCTGATATGCATCAAACAATAAGGCTGACGACCTCACAGCTTCAGGCATACACCCTCGATCTTCAGCGTTGACCAATCTCCCGTGACCTCCGGTTGTTTTCTCAGCTCATATCAGCTTTCCGCTTAGTGGGGGAAACCTTTCAGGCGAAATTATACTGGTTAATTGCAAAGGTAAGATACCAGTCGGTTATTGTAGTACTGATAGGTAAATTGCACTTTTTATGCGTTAATGTAATTGAAAACAGAAGAGGAAGATGTTCGGGTACCTTCTTGGGCTTCTAATAAACATCATCGTCGATGTGAAAATAGAGGGGAAAAGATGAAGAGGCAGACCGAGGATGATGATCATCTTAAGGTTGGTCGTCATGCCCCGACCAACTTAGCTGTGGGCGTGGCCAAATGTCATGCTGTTTCATTTCGCTATATGATGCGTTCTATGAAACTTGCGAGGACAATACAATCGTGCCGATTTCGTCACCGGCGCAAAATTAAAAACTTGTTTCAGGAGAAACCTAATTTTGGCAAGACTGTGGACGTTTTCAGACATATTTTTTTTCTTACTAATCTAGATAATATTTTCGATGTTTGACTTGTATTTATTTTTTTGATTTTATCTAAAACAAAAAAAGCACAGTCGGCTACACTTTTGGTAAAAAACCGAAAATTTTACATATTTTAGTTATTTCGTTGTATTACTCAAATTTCACGATTTTTAATTACACTTAAACATAGATATAGATAATGTTAATGGACTCAACCTAAAATATTATAATAAATTCCATAGACACGCCACAATGTGGTGATAGCGTTTGTATGGAGGTTTGCGCGTAACGACGCCTCCTAATGCAAAGACAGGAGTTGCACGTTACCAGAACTAATAGATCTGGACATAGAACGATGAAAGATGCTACGCCGACAAGAGCTTCCCTCTCCCATTTTGTCTCTTTTCAAACTCATTTTAAACCGTGAAATTGAGATATATTTTTTTTTAATATATACAAGGTAAATTTGCAAACATCGTCCAAATTCATACTTGAGCCTTGGTAAGTGAACAGCATCATGAACCAATAACGATTTTTGTAAAATTCACAAGACGAAATTTCACAAAAACTGTTATCGATTCATGATGCCGATCACTTACCAAGCCTCCAGTATAAATTTGGACGATGATCAAAAAGTCACCTAGTATATGTCATATTTCACTTATTGATCTTCATATTTCAGCCGTTCGGCACGCGATTACTTGCATTTCCCTGCATCGATAGGCCTAATCTTTGATGTCATTATAATTTTATTCGGGTTAAATTATGTTTTGGACAATAATCCTTCTCATTCCAAAATAAGAAATACAAACACTTTGAAATCTTCTGATTTTCGAGTGGCCTGCTTCCACTGAGCAGGATAGCCAAGTGTAAAATGAAAGCGTTAGAGCAGGACCGATATCTCCGGATAATGACGATGATGCGTAAATGCCGTGGTATCTCAGTCAGTCAGTTATAAGCCATAGTAAACCAAAGGGTCCAGGTCAGTTTCCAGCCATGCAAAAAATACGAGTTTTTTTATATCACTAAACACTCAACGGAGAAGAAAAGCTCTACAAGAAAAATCTGTATATCCTAAAAAGTATGTATTTTTACCGACAGTGCGGCTTTGGTTCTATCTCCTGTAACATAGAGACTGAATAATTGTCGTTGAAAAGTCGGTGTACGAGTCATTGTGTTCTTGGAACGTCCTCCGGGATGTATGTATCGACGATATATATTTATTATGCGTCAATGCACAGTAAATAGAGGATAGAGGGGAAAAATAGATGCAATCTGGGTAAATAGGATGATAGGAGGGGAGGGTGGGGTAATTTGCGTAGAAGATGATAATGAGGCTCGTTTGTGGGCTTTTTTTACGATATTTTTTTTAAATACGAATATATTGCTGATAGAAGGCATTTTCTACTTATTTTAGACGCTTCTAAGAGTTTCATTAGGTTAACAAGGATTTTTTTTCCCAGTATCGCTATGTGTTATCTTTAACTGAAAAGCAAACATTTAAACATTTTGATTTACCACAAGAATTATTAATTTTGACAAAAAGCAAAACTAATAGGTATGGTCGGTGGCCCTAGGTGACGTATATAAACTGTTTGAATCTGTGAAAAATGTGATGCGATGTGATAATAGTGATTGGTAAGTAGAATACGAGATCATGAGACAAATTTAATTGTGCTACGAATTTGCTACGAGTCCGTAGCACGTAACTAGAAAATTATCGACAATGCACGATACTTTGTCTGATTATGACGTCAACACACAACCTTTTTCTGACATTTAAATATCGAACGTGCATGAACAACGTCATAGAGACCCGAGTTCATCTAGTTAATAAATATATTCTAGGCAAAATATAATCGTGACTGCATATGTATGAACATAAAAACAGGTAAGAACCTCGTATAGCGAAAAGAGTAATGTCTGTGTCATTTTTAACAAGGCCATGAGGTTTTTTCCGATTGTACATAAGCATCACTTTAAAACTACTGATAACTAAGATGAAATGATATGACATTTTAATTTCTACGTTTTATTTTACAGAGAATTGGTTGCTTAAGGTTTTTGTGCTCTAAGTTTTTCATCTATTTTATGCAATGGTATCAACATCTGAAGTTGAAAAGCTTTTCGGTTTAAAGTTAGCCGAAAGTTAAGTTCTCATGTTTCAGTATGCATAAAGAAAAATAAAAGGAAATAATGTTACTAGGATCGCATATTACGCACGCACTGCACTTTCAGCTCGATATTCGCACGCGTGGCCTACCTCGAGGCGCCCCAGTTGCTCTGCTAACGATGCTTGCAATGTGATGTGTGCGACCCCTGCCCCTAAGCGCTATATGCTCCTGGTACCTCGCTGCCTATACAGGTGGATATCATGTGTCTTCGGACGTAGGAGGGTGCATGGAGATGTCAAGATCTAAGCGCTTGTTAATTGCGGGGAATTGAGTGGAAAATATGTGGGGAATTAGGTGATTTACTTTTACACTTGACCGTAATTTTCTTGGCGTTGTGGTGATTTGTGACCGACTCTTTCAATGTCATAAATTTATCTAAATATCACTTTATTTGTTTTTACATAAAATATTGTGAATACACCAACACACTTATAATAATAATATTTTTAATATAAGCTTTATGACCCGCTACAGCTTGTTTTTGTAATTTGTTGCTGTTAACCAGGGTTGCAATAAGAAAATAATAGGTTAATATAAATATAGTATGATATCTATGAAAAAGAATCACGATTTTTTCGAAAAAGCATAAAAGTTTGCTGGCTGGTTAGAACTCATGTGTGGTTTGACAGTCAAATTATGCAACTTTACACATTACTCGGATCTTGATTCACCAACAATCAACTTTAATTTTATTAGTCTTCCTAGTAGTTGAAAGAAAAACAAATTATGCTTCTCACATAACGTGATTTATCATTTGCCTCGCGTTTTTACAGCCCTCGATTGCGATCGGACTCTTAACTGTAACTATTATATCCACTGGGTACGATTAAACGTACAATTTAATGAGAAAAAAATAATTTAATGAGCGTTAATTAAAAATAATTTTAATCAAAAACTCTACAAACAGAAAAAGCTACTCCAATGCCTCTAAAAGTCCATTTTATTGTCCTATGTACTTAAAAACCCGGCACAATTTCCAGCAACAAGAAAATCACCCTACCTGTTCTAATTATTGCGTAGGTAAAGAGTAGATGCCCTATACCTACGAAAGGGGTAAGTTGCGTATATAAAGCGTATTTCTAGAGCTTACCGTTTACTAGGTTACCCACGACGCCCCTACCCTTAGGCGTTGCAAGTTCCATTTGTGTGCACAGAACGCTCTTTACTATAACTACCACGAGCTATAACTAAACCATAGTGTTTTCATCCCTCTTAAAACGCTACCTAGATAAAATGCGACTCGGAAAAATCAATAAAACATGCGGGAAATAGGGGAAAACCGATGACTGTATACACATGATCGTGTGACTATGTAAATAAGTGCTTGACAACTCATTTTACTGAGTATTACTGCTAAGGTACTATATCATTATATTAACTACTGTACTTTTTATTTGCGCGTAAGAAAAAAAATGTATTGACAATTTTCGGCTTGGTGTTTAGTTAATAACACTCCTATAGCCAATATCTTGACAGTGGCTTTCGAGTTAAAACGAAACATGCAGACAAACAAAAATACAAAAAATTGTAATTTTGGTCTCAGCACAATACCAATAAAATAACCCATTTTATTTGAAATTTCGTAAAAATATTCAATATCTTTTACGACTTTCTATGGCTTTATTATTAGTGCGAGTATATATGTAAATAGATATTATATTTTATGTACATGTTAATTGGTAATTAACATCTTCCTCTCAGGCAGAAGATGATTGTAGAGCTTTGAGATAATAAAAAAACCCGTAAGTGATCTAAGGAAATTAAAAAGTTCAATATTTTTCAAGATACAACGAAAATTAAAAAAAAAAAATTACGTTAATTCTGCTGATTTAAAATTGTATTGGACATCGACAATCTCTTTAAGAGATAAGCTCACCTAGTTGCATAAACTTAAAAATTACTGTAATATTTTGTGTGCAAAAAAGAATTTGAATATGCTTAATAATCTTGGTGTTCTGTCTCTTTCTTTCAGTATTGAAACAACAGGGACGGAGCGCTTGAATCGGGTTTGGTCCTGTCAGACATGTGACACCGATTTGACACCAATATGTAGTTTAACAAGTCAACACAGATTCTTGCGTCTTTTTCTTAATTTAGTTTTTTGCAAATTGTTTCATGTTAGTTCCTAGTATAACATTATGTATATTTATTGTTAGCATAGTGAAATCAGTAATTGGCACTATTAGCTGATGAAATATTTAGTTAATATTTTATGTATTTGCTGTGGATTTTTGTTTATAAATAAAATAAAATAAATAAATAAAATGGATATGAAGTGCTCATGATTCTTTTCGAAAAATATTTTGGTATAAATGGAATAATAAGATTTCAGTACATCATTAGTTTACTTTATTATTATCTCGTTGTCATAACAAAGCAAAGTACGTAGCATATCCTCGCTAGGTCATAGAAGTTTATCATTAGTAGGTTAGAAGTACAGGCAGGGGGTGTGCAGGGGGAGTAAGCACCACTTTACACGGAATCTCCATGTGTGTTGCGTGCACTCGGTTATACTTGGAACCTTTGTATGTTTTGCCTTGCGAACGGTAAAGAAAACTGTTAACGTGTAGATATATTTAAATTTATTTAATTATCAAAATACACACTTCCGAAGTGAAATATTGTTTTTATAAAAATTTCCACACTTTCTAGTTTAATACGTATGTAATTTATAATCTGTACAGAACATAATTTTAATTTATTTTTCTCAGTTTTAATGCTAAAAATTGCTATTTGTGACGATTCGGTGCAGCACATCTTAAATTTTTTGACAGGACTCTTAATTTAAGCGTTCTGTTCTTGTTTTTTCGATAAAGAAAGAAAAAGATAGGACGCTTAAAATGAGGTAAGACCTGTCAAATAAGTTGTGTTACGTTCATAAAACAAGTTTTATGAAAATTTTGACTTCAAGACAGTTATTTACTGCTACAAAACTGTATATATATAGATATTCTCCTGTGTTGTATTTTTAAAGATTTTTTTTTATGTTTTCCATCACGTTACATAATTTATGTGTAAGTACTTACCTATGTATAGTAAAAATGTAATTTTAAAAAGAAAAGACATGATTTTGCTAAGTTTTTTGTCCTTCTTCTTAGCAAGGCTAATCGAATGGGCGGAGTTAGGCATAAAATTAATTAATTTGACGTTTTTTATTTATTTATTTTTATATAAACTCAGTTGTATTTATTGCTTCACATTATTTATTTCTATATTTTTATTTTGGCAAGAATATAATATTATTAAATCTAAATAAAACATACTAATTTTTTAAAATTGTATTTCCCTTTATTTATATTCAGTTAAAGTTGTTTTTTTTATTATTTTACATTAAACCTGACCTGTGATAAGTCTTTATAATGTATCCATATTACATAAATAAATATATTTCATTTCATACGCAGGGTGTTAAGATGATGTTGCGGAAGCCGGAAACTGGCGATAGTAGTCGTCCGTACGAACAACTTTTACCTTAGAGAACATCCACGACTCGCGAAAAAAAAAATCTGCTGTTCTGAAAAATTACTTTTTTTTTTTTTCGTTTCTCAATTTATTTTTACAAATTATTGCTCTTAACACTATATGACTTGCCAATGTCTTCGTAGTCGCTACGGGGCGCGGCGCGTAGCAAATTATACGCATATTTTAAATTTGTTTTTGCATTTGTGCAAAATATACTTGTCTTTATCGATATCAACGATATCAACGCTTACTTACAAAAAAAAACATTTCTATAAAATCGCAATGAACATTTATTTACATACTTACAAATGTAAGTAAATACTTACAATATGATACAATTTCTGATGATCGGTTTTTTGTTTTTTCGAAAAAAAAGCGACTTTAAAATACTGATGGGGTTTTATAGCTTATAAATTTATTATTAATTATTAATATTATTAATATTATACATATAGCTTTATAGCTAGGTTCCAGAAATAATTTTGAAAGTTATTTACTTTGAATAAAGTACAAAAAATAATGTTTACTGAAAAATTATTACTCACGGATTATTTTACTATAAATCAAATTCAAACAATTCAAATTCAAATAATTTATTTTGTAAAGTAGGTATACATAATATACTTTTTACGAGTCAAATTTAATCTTATAAAAATATATGTAATAAAATAATGAATCACTAAATATATTATAATACTATAAGTTTAATAATACTATAAATAGTATATATAAATAATTTACTTTTGCAGAAAAAAGAATAAACTTGTTTTGCTGTAAACAAATAAACTGACAAAGAGGGAAGGTACTTAGCTCGTAGCTATTACATTTTCTAGTATAAATATTCCTGGTAACAAGGGTGTGAGTGGTTCAATTATCGTGAAGATCGCAACTCTTCACGGCACTATCGCTCGTTTGTGAACTTAATGCGTACGCCGAGAATGTGGAGCCTGATTCCGTTATAACCTGAATCAATAGACCTTGCGAGTAAAAATGGCGACCGTTCTATCTACCTCTCACTTACCGGAGATAGTGTGTAAGTGAGAGAACGGTCGCAATTTCTATTAATTCGGGTTATACCTTCATTTTTGTCGTGATTTGTCGTTGTTTCCGTAGCTTCGCAAGTCGCTTTAGATTTTTGGTTACCTCGGCATAGCCGATAAATTACTTTCCTGATTTATGTATATTGTTTGCGAAAAAATGCATAGGTCTGCGTTTCCATAAGTAGTTTGGGGTTGTTATATACTGGTGTTAAGGCGCTACGGAAAAAAATCGACACTTTAAGAACTTGCATATCTACTTCAGTAAATAATGTATTATTTTCATAAAATAGTATATTATTTTTGAATTCTTTTTCTAGGGATCTGTTAAAACAGAAACGCAATTGGAGAAATTCGGCTCGACAGAAATATTTATTGAAATGAGATCTTTTTCGACACCAATGGGGTCTACTTTTATAAAGGCCACCAATTGGCGCCACTGGCACGTAAGGTATATGTCAAAGGTTTGTTAGGTTAGATTTACATAGAAGTTCGATTTTTGTTTTGCTTATCCATATAATATATATATTTTTGTCTTTCTTAAATGCGAATAAACAATGCCGCAATGATGTGCAGTTCCGTTATGTTCAAAAATGAAAGGAGGACTTATGTTTTGTTTTAGCCCCTTTTTTATTTAGCTCTAATCTTAATTCATTTACTTTCATTGCACCGTACCTTGAATAATAAACCTGAAACTATGAATTTATCTCGACTAATACACAAATAACTAATAAAAAGCCATAGCTTTCGCCGTTTCGCGGGCATTTGACGTTTCTCTATACCTGTCGCCTCAGTGGCGCCACCTGACGTCGATAGTAGCCCTCATTCTCCTGGTTTGGCAATTTAGAATGACATATGGACTGCAATTATATTTTGTTAGATGGGTTTTAACAGTATCTAAGACCTGGTTAAACGAAATTTTGGTAGCAACTTTAGTACATTTTATATTAATAAAAAACCGACTTTTTGCTTCTTTTCTACTCTCGCACTGAGGAGTAACAGGGACGCTAAAACTTTTACATATCGCTTTAAGACTTGTGGAAGCCGGAAACTGACGATAGTACTCGTCCATAGGAACAACTTTTACTATGGAGTTGTAGTAGCTAGTAGTTTAGGCATCGTACATTTGGAAGAAGTTTAG
The DNA here is from genome assembly GCA_934047225.1 of Ypsolopha sequella. NCBI lineage: Eukaryota > Metazoa > Arthropoda > Insecta > Lepidoptera > Ypsolophidae > Ypsolopha > Ypsolopha sequella. The sequence continues at coordinate 7,615,748 of OW203988.1, read as the reverse complement.
TTGTGGAGCACGAAGACAAAGAAATAAGTTAAACAGTGTTCAGTTTGGCGCCTCTTTCTCTATGTGTGTCGGTATTAGGGTTGCCAACCGTACTTTAAAATAAAGTATCTTACGTTGTTTTGGGTCCTTGTACTTTATACTTTTGAATACCAATAAAGTACGTGAAAATACTTTATTTCAATCTTTACATAAAATTAGACGTAAACTAAAAACAAAAACAGAGCCGTAAAGAAATCCAAGGGAAAATGTATGACTTGCTTCATTGTGGATGATATTTTTATGTTGTGCGTTTGTGTTTATGCAAATAGCACAAAAAATACAGTTACACAAAAGGATTTGAGGATGTTAGTATGGAGTCTGGCCTTCCTGGTTCCTACCGCCCGCAGCTACCGTGACATTTTTTTCAAAAAATCTTTGAACTCCCTTGAATAAAGAATACTTTTTTCTAAAGGACCGTACTTTTTATTTACCTTCCCTGAAATCAGATATACTTTATTTCTTCTAAAAAAAGTTGGCAACCCTAGTCGGTATCGACAGTTAGTTTCGTACTACGTTAAAAACGGTAAAATATAAAATTAATTATTGTCGCTAAGTAAATAAAGTAGTTTGCAACGCGAGCAAAACAATATGCGGTTATGAAACCGTGCAGGAGCCAACCCTCGAATCGCGAAAAAAAATCAGCTGTTCTATAGAAAAGTTACATAACTCTGATTGCTAATGCATTTAACAACTGTTTTATTCCTCGATTTCTCGATTTTTTTTCACGTAAAGTTGTTTGTATGGACAGGTACTATCACCAGTTTTCGGCTTTCGCAACTTCATATTAAGTATGTTATGTATAATAATATTTTTTTTATTTTTTATTTTATTTATTAAAGAAACTTACAGCTGATCTTAACTAAACAATAACATCTGTGTGTAAATGTACATAGTTTCAGCCAAAAACAATTTTCAACAACTATAACTGTTCTAGAGTCAACAAAGTATATGCAGTGTAAAAAAAAGTTATGTACGTAACTAATATATTTACGAATTGACATTTAAATAAAAAATAAATAAACTTTAATTTGATTTATTTAGAACCTAAATATTTTATTTAATAAAATAATGAGGATTAATTAAGAGATTATGTCTAAAATAAATTGAATGAAGTAAGTACTTCGACTTTCGATTATTTCAATTTTATTTACTAGTATATAATACACATTGCAAAATTTAATTATTTTCAATTAAAATAGCTCTAATAAATGTATTATATGAATTTATGCATTTATTAATTGAAAAAGGCTCTTCTTTACTGAAAGTTACATCGTAACCAAGCGACAGGGTTTTCATTTCATCAAATGTCACAAATACGTGTCTAAGATTTCTAATTATAAAGCGTGTATAGAGAAGAGAAGCTTTAAAAATATTCACAGAGCTTTTTAACAAAACTTCAGAGTGCGTGCAGAATTAGGACTCTTTTAGAAGAGGAACTAAGGGTAGAAAGGACCTTAGAGAGAGGGGGTAGTAGGGGAGAGGGGATATCCTGCACCACTGCGTATAGGGGGTAGTTTCTAATGAACTGTAGAATGCCTGTAACCCGCCCAGGATTTCTACCTGAATAGGTTTGTTTTATAGGTCTAAAGGAGAAGAAAATATATTTCTAAATCTTTTTTAGATATCTTTATTTTAATTTTATAATAAGTAAATAAAAATATACTTTTTTAATAATTAGTTATGTACCGCCTTTCATTTTAAATAAATTGTATTTATATTGATATAATAGTAGTTTATGCTACAAGGGCGCAAAAGAATAAATTACGAGGACGATTTAAAACACGAGCATAGCGAGTGTTTTAAACGTAACCGAGTAATTTATTGCTTTTACGCCCGTGTATCAAATATAATCTTGTGAACTTTAAATTATAATTGACTCAAAAGGACTGTATCCAGAGCCGTTAAACAGTGGAAAAAAAAGTATAACATCTATGGTACACAGGAAAGTGTACAGGTTAGCCAACCATTGTAAATAAAAAAAAAAATAATAATAATAAAGCCCTAGGGCAAAATAATCGACTTTTTGTTCGGTTTTGATGCATAAAAAGTGGGCCTTTACGAGCACATGCATTGAAAAAACAAAAAGATATACAGTTTAATGTTTGAGTCTTACAATTGTTTTTAATGCCTTGTGTAAGGGAGCTGCGCTTTCTATCTCTCTCGTCGACATATAAAGTCTCAAATGAGAATCTGAACAGCGACTCCCAAGCATGTTCTGTGTTATCCTTCACAACATTGCTTATCAGCTCTGACAACCTTTCTGCGACGCTGATACGAGCACCACGCGGAATTCGCTTCACAATGGGACGGCATTCTTTTAATTTTACTAAAGTCTCGTGAAACGGTTCAGTTTGTTGATCTCCAGTCGCTAAATCAACCAAAAGAGAATCAGTTAGTTGGGATAGTTGTTTTTTTGTGTGCTGTCTTGTAATATGTATTCTTAGTCCCTTCTGCCCTCTATATAAGCGTGATGGCTGGGAACACAGTGAACATTCAAGCAGATCGTTTTGCGATGACCTATCATTCTGGACTTCGGCTCCCCTCCTTTGACTTGCGACGTAAGATGGACCAGCGGTCTGCGACATTCATAATATTTACCTGTTGATAACCTACTGTAACAAATTTGTGTTTGAATCTTAAATATAAATGTAAATTACTTAATCATAATATGCATTAAAAAGTAAAAATAAATAACAAAGGAATTTCACACATTTACAACATTAAGGTCGTTTGTTCACATGCACGAGAATTAAAATCAAAAGGCCAGCTTATAAGGCATCAAGAAAAGCAGCAATCTTCAAAATCATATCTTCTTGATAAAATCTTATGTGTATTTCTCAGCCGCGAGGTGTTTGTAAGGCTTTTAGAATCTGCTGGCACTAGATTTATTACCTTTATTCTGCTTTTTTGTGATTCATGTATATTTTTCTTGCCGTCACTGCCACGTGGGTTTGGTGGTGGAGGTGGAGGTAATAATTTAGTGGAGGGAATGGAAAATAGAACACTGTACTTCCTGAAGATGTTTTACTTTAGATTTCGACGTTAATTCCACGATTTTTGATAAATTTTCAGTGGTTTGGCTTTGAATAGCGCCAAATGTGAGCTATTTATCTCTGAAAAGGTATGTGACTCTGGAAGAACCACAATTATTAACAAATTTAATTCTTTGGCCCCAAACGTTTCAATTATTGATAAATTTTCACTTCGCCTTTTAGGAGTGCCAGTCCTAGAAGACGCGATGCCACAATATTTAGATGACGAAAAAGCAATCTTTTTTGAAACAATTCCTCACCTCTCTAAAATCAGTGCCCATATGGCTTTCCAAATAATTCGATTTTGTTTGTTTGTACCTAGTTTCACATACGCTCTCAGAAGTACCCCAATGTTTAAACTAAAAACACTCCTCTTAAGCATCGATTCCATGGTGCAATCGACTTTGACCCAGATCCTGAACTTGCCTATATCTCACCGAAATTGGCTCCAAGCCTCACTTCCCATTCGTTTTGGAGGTTTAGGTATCAGAAACGTTTCGGATGTGGCTCTACCTGCATTTTTGTCTTCCTGCCACAGCACAGAGACCTTGTATAAGAAACTTATTCATCCTTCCTTGGGTGAAATTGAGGTCTCGTGCTGTGGCGAAGCCAAACAGGCGTGGTTGATTACCTGCCCAGGCGAGGACCTTCCAGAGAATTTGGCAATTCAAAGACAATGGGATGAGCCCCTTTGCCAACTGCGACAAAAAGAGCTACTTGATTCGAGCACCAGTGACAGGGATCGTGCCCGACTTCTTGCTGTGGCAGAGCGAGAGTCGGGCTACTGGCTGCAGGCTCTCCCATCACCCAACCTTGGGACTCTGCTGGACAATTTATCCTTTTCCACGGCCATCGGTTTGCGACTAGGGACTTATTTGACACAGCCTCATCGCTGCCCTTGCGGAGCGGATGTCGATCAGTTTGGGCACCACGGGCTCTCGTGCCAACGCAGTGCTGGCCGTTTTTCGCGACATGCAGCCCTTAATGATATCATCAGAAGAGCTCTTGCCACCGTCAACGTGCCAGCGGTACCTGAACCGTCTGGAATGTCACGTGACGACGGCAGGAGACCTGATGGTATGACTCTGGTTGCTTGGAAGAATGGTAAGCCGCTGGTGTGGGATGCTACATGCGTGGACACACTAGCGGCTTCCCACGTAATCCGAACCAGTAGGGCTGCTGGTGCGGCAGCGGACAGCGCTGAGGACAACAAGCGGCGCAGGTATGCTTTCCTCGGAAACAATTATATATTTGCGCCGTTTGGGGTCGAGACCTTGGGCCCGTGGGGCCCGGAGGCGCAACGAATTTTCAAAGAAATCTCGCTGCGCCTTATCGACACGTCAAGGGACCCTAGGGCTGGCGCGTACCTCGGCCAAAGGCTAAGCCTGGCAATACAACGAGGTAATGTCGCCAGTATCTTGGGGACCCTCCCGCAGGGCAGCGATTTAGACCAAATTTTCAGTTTATGAATAAAATGTCAGGTAAATTTGGTACTATTATCATTATTATTATTGTACATTTTTCTTAATTAGATTTATTTTTTAGGCATTTTAATGTTATAGTAGTTTTAGTTATTTTTTAAGTTTAAAATTTTTAAGTTGTATTATAATATTTAAGATTTTGTAAAAATTGAAAAATAAGAACTTGGTAAATAAATTCACAAGGAACCGTTTAATGTTATATTTCGACCCCTTCAATGGGGTCGTCAATCGTCATCAGGCAAATAGAAAATATAATCGTAATATGCTAATATGACATATAACGTTAAAAAATCACTGACCTCTACTCAAAAAAGAAACAGAAACAAAAAAAAGGTTTACTCTCGCAATTTACAGCCTTTAGAAACAAATTTAAGAATAAAAAAAAAACTTTCTTTTTCTAAGTTATTAAGATGGTAAGAGGTCGAAAATGAACATGTTAATGTTACATAAATTACTTACAACAAATCATAAAAAGCTTGAAGGCCCATGTAACCAAGGTACGAGCAGGCCTGTCGTAAATATCGTAATTTACATATGTAACAATAGTCGTGTAAAAGTTTTACGATCACATAAACGATAGATCGATACACTGAAAGAGGCGATATAACATGTTTTATACAAGTTGTATTAAGGTTACAGCGCAAATGAAGAGTATTTATTACTCGACATAAAAAACCTATTCACTTTTTTGAAGAATAAAACTTGAATATATTCGAACTTCTGTTTGGCGTACCTTTATTTTATACAGCGAAAAAAAAAACATATCATCATGTAATATCAGAGGTGTTTTCATTTCAATGAGCCCGTCCCTACATAAAGATTTTTATGAAAATCAATTGCGCTTAAGAAGCAGTAGAATAAATATTTTTTCGATATCTCAAAAAATTACGAAGTTATTGGCAATCAAAGTGAGCTCAACGGAATGTCTCGTGACGTCATATGACACGATTTAATATTAAAAGTGATAAATATCGCTTTCGCTAACTTCGGTAATATTAGAAATTAAAAGAAAATATACTTTTGTGCTTTGCTATAGCTAATTAATCAGTAACTATAAAAATATACTGTAATTTTAACTTCGGAATGTCACTAGAGATGTAAATTTTTGTAACACTGTCTTTTCACTGACAAGTTAAGGCGATATGTAAAAGTTTTAGCGTCTCTGTTACTCCATATGCGAAAAAACCCTGAGTGCGAGAGGGACGGATTCTTGGAAAAGTAGCAAAAAGTCGGTTTTTTATTAATATAAAATGTACAAAAGTTGCTATCAAAATTTCGTTTCCAGGTCCTAGATACCGTTAAAACCCATCTGATAAAATATATTTGCAGTCCATATGTCATTCCAAATTGTCAAACCAGGAGAATTGGTGTCAAAAAAGATCTCATTTCAATAAATATTTCTATCGAGCCGAATTTCTCCAATTGCGTTTCTATTTTAACAGATCCCTAGAAAAATAATCCAAAAATAATATACTATTTTATCAAAATAATAAATTGCTTACTGAAGTAGATGTACAAGTTCTAAAAGTGTCGATTTTTTTTCCGTAGCGCCTTAAGGGGTGAAGTGAGCTTTATCGCCGTGTTTTGGGTACAAAAAAACGCTTTTTTTAATATATTCCTAGTGTTTTCCTTCCCCGTTAGCAAGTAATAAGTACATAGATTTAACCCTTAACTACGTACCCCCTATTTTTGTCACATAACCACCTAACTGCGGTCATAGAGCCCGTTTATCAAATGTCAAAAACGGTAGTAACTAGTTAAAACAAATATTATTTTTGTACATGTACTGTACGTATTTCAAGATCCATATCGTTTAATTAAGAACAATAAAGTACAATGTTACTTAAATAATTCAGTAACAATAAGCAAAAATCACTTCTACATTGTAAATTCAATGTGAAGTAAAAACCCATGAGATTTACATAGAGAAAATGCCGACTTGCAACCTTTTTTTAATCACCTACAGCGAATTCGCGCGAGTATACACCTGACAAGTGCTTGCAAATTATTGCAAGGCATCGACGAAAAGGTACATAGACGCACAGATTCCTATGGCTTACTTTGGCCGAAGAAATTGGAAAACAAAAGCCGCTGGCGTCTCTGAGACCGACGTAGTTAAGGGTTAAACCTATGAAGAAGTACACAAAATAATATTGTGCATAAATTCCAAAACCCTCATTCTTGCATGCTCGGACGGCAGTATTCAAACACATAAATATTTAAAGTTCGGCGTTCTACCGACTGATCTACCCCTGCTTCTGTAAAACGGTTTCTTTTCTTTAAATCCTTCCTTCTACATCCTTCTTTCACAATCCTTTTGCATTATAGGTCTCAGTAATTAGAGATGCGTTCGAGCATCAGCCCTAGGGTAGGGGTGGGCGTAAAATGTGAATGCGTGAGCACGCGCGCTTGCTGCTACGTCACACTGCACTTGTGACTGAACGCACTTTATGTGGACTTAATTTGGAACGCTATCTGCTTCTTTTTAATTTAACTAAACGCTGCAATATTTTTCAAACAGTTCTTTGAATTACAGGGAATATTTGGCTCTTATTTCAACATCTTCACATAATAATGAATAGGATTTAAAATTAAGACGTGATAATAAAATAAAAAGCAAATTATTGTAGTTTCAGCCTCGCGTCGAATGCATCGCAAGGGTGCATCCACGCACCCCTCGCTGTTACAAACCCACACATATACATTTTTGTATACATTCACGCGGAAACTAGGCCGCGATTGGTTGGCCATCTTTGCGCTTGTGTGCGTACTTGTTGGCCGGAGAGAAGAGGTGGTATAGATAGAGTTATTTATAGCTGTTCTAGGCTGTATATGAATTAGTTGCGTGCGTTGGGGTAGTCTTTGCTAGGAAAAAGTATTGATTTGTTTGTCGGTAGCACCGTTTGTAGGCAGTTTTGCAGTGGAGAGATTGAGACGATTTGAAAGTTGATACATTTTTTTAATAAAAAAACTCCAAACATCGAGAATCTCAACTTTTGTACGCAGGAACAATATTGAAATTTTCGATGCAATATGCATTAAAAAATATTAAATGTGAAGCAAAACCGGTTAGAACCGGCTAAGCGTAACCGTTTTTTAATTCAATGGACACAGCTTTAATTCTCTATTTAAATTTTATTTATCAACGGACAAAAGTGCTTTTATTCTTCAGTGAAGTTTATGTAGCGGCCATTTTGGATTTAAATTTTTGAGACAACTTCTATTAAAATACAAAGTTTAATGTTTTCTTGTCCCGTAAAGTTTAATGCTTAAAGATTTTATGCAACGGAAAAAGCATTTAGTATAAAGTAAACAACTAGCAACCGCTCTACAGCTGTTGTACTAATCCCGTTTGAAAAAGTTTAGACCTCTATTTGGAGAACAGATTAAAACGCTATATGCCGATTACGAACACATGCGTGTGCTGCGTTGTCAGAAGACAACACCTGAATGAAAAAAAAAAAGCAGACGACTTTACAACATACGATGGACACAAGCTTTTTTGCAAAGCACAATAGTAATAAAAAAGCCGTACAAAAACGGACATCATTTTCTAAAAATGCTTAGTTTGCAACGCATTGTTCCACGCGGGTTTACCTAATGTTTTATTTTTCATAATTTTCACACGCGCCCAGTGCGCCACTGTTTAGACGGTATTTTTTTGAAACGTGCCGTAAACACGCTGCACCACATCCTGCCTCTTTTTTGTTGGCCACACATACGCTTACGTTGACAAACGAGAAAAAAACAACTTTTTATGAACTCACATGCATGTCGTATAGTAATTTTTCGGTACAAACACTGCTTCATCGACGAAGAATAAAAAAATCCATTACGGCTGCCCCGATTCCAGTTACTTGCTTAATGTATGTAGGTATAAGTCATGCACGCAAGATGCATCTGTAATAAGTCAATTCGTCCTGCCCGTTACATCAGCTGATACCACAAAAACCTGAATGGTAACATCTGCCGGCTCGAGGCCGTGAATCATTGGCCCTTGGCGCGTGCCGTACAAAAAAAAAGAAAAAAAAAATCAAAGTGTTAACTCCTACCGACCGACCGTTATGATCGCCCCGGTCCCCCTACGCTGCGGGCGTATTCACGTGGCCATTCTTCGGATTTCGTTCAAAAATCGAAAGCGGTCTTTTTGGCAAGTCGAGGAATCAGCTATATGATTTTTTTTTGTATTGTTCGCTACGCAACGGTTCTTTTGGAGGTTTGGTGGGACTGAATAGTTTAACAGTAGACAATTAAAATTCACCTTACGATTATTATGGCTTGTTTACACTATATAAAAAGAATGAAGAATATCAAAGCACAAATAAATAAGACGTAGGGATAATTTGTATTTATAATATTGTCTCAAATGAAAATTGTATTCCTAATACAAACTTATCTTGGCTATTAATCAGTCGCGAAGAAATATCGTCGATTAAAGTGAACAGATATTTTCGGCAAAACAAAAAGGCAATTAAAATCCGAGATAAAAACAAAAGCTTGTGATTTACCGCTTTCTTATAATGTTTATTGCGAGAAATGTTTGCGAGAAAAACACATTTACTCCTAGGGAAGGAATTTTTTTGGCAACCATTTCGCCATTTCTGATAATGTTTTATAAAAAATACCTTTTACATTGTTTTTCTAAAAGTCTCTGAGAAAATGGTTTTGCGGTTTTTATTCCATAATTTTGCCTACGAAAGATATTTCTTTTTGTCAAATTTTTATGGTAACATTTACTTGATACATTTGATTTTGCTTTATGATGATAATAATAATTATTTTAATAAAAGTAGAGCAAGATTTGGCAACGAAAACACTTATTCGATGTTATTTATCGTTCTTCTCGCCAGTAGAATATTACTTTTATTGTGTACCCGCTATATTACGAATTGCCAAGATTTAATGAGTTGTTGAAGAATTATGTTTCACTATTTACGAATAACTTAACTCAAAAATATTTTCATGTTTTCAAGTGAGAAACCGGCTGCTAGACTTTGTTCTGAACACTTCTGAAAGGTGCGTGTAAGTTCTGAAAAGGTGCGATATTTTTTCTTACAATCGTTATCTAAACGAAACATTTATTTATCAGACACCTTTCTAAAGGCGTTCCTACACAATGCTGTACGATACCAATCGGAGTTGCGATAAAAGCGTTAGGTGTTCGGTTTTGAAATGCTACGCCATGATTGGAGCCTGAACGTAGGCGCAGCTGTCGCGCACATTGCGCGCAACGCGTGCGCACTACATACGTTAGAAACGAGATTGAGTGACGCCGTATCACGTAAACCACAATAGGTAGAAATGTGGTCTATTAAAGTTTTGCAAGTTCTTTTTTTAATATTAAACGAACTCTATAAAATTAATTAAACCCATAGATATCTTATAATCCCTCATGGGTTTTACTTTTAATGTTTGTAGTTTGTATATATGTTTTTTTTCAATGCAAGTGCTCGTAAAGGCCCACTTTTTATGCATCAATACCGAACAGAAAGTCGATTATTTTGCCTTAGGGCTTTATTATTATTATTTTTTAAATTTATGTCTGAGAAGTTGGCTAACCTGCAACCTTTCCTTTGTACCATAAATGTTATACTTTTTTTCCCACTGTTTAACGGATCTGGATATATCCTTTTGAGCCAATCATAAATTTAAGTTCACAAGATTATATTTGTTTTATTTCCTCACACTATGCATTGAAAAACGTAGTATGATACACGGGCGCAAAAGCAATAAATTACTCGGTTACGTTTAAAACACTCGCTACGCTCGTGTTTTAAATCGTCCTCGTAATTTATTCCTTTTCGCCCTAGTAGCATAAACAACTATTATAATTTACCCCATTTAGCAAATCAAACTGATATATTTTTTCAGTTGTGATTTTTGCTCCAAATACGAGTATAATTATGGTACTTGTGTTCAATAAATACTGCTCTACACATTCACAATGTTTTATTGATTTTGGAGAGTTTGTGTTCGAAGTTCGAAAAAGTTTCATTTTGAAATCCAACACATTTTGATGCGAACACACAATAAACACCGGTGTGTCATTCGAAAAAAAAAAAAAAGCCTCAACTGTTCATAATATAGTATATCGAAAGCTTTTCGATAAACTTAGCAAAAGCTGCGTTTATAAGAGCTTTTAGATTAAAATAACTAAATTATGTCATTAATAAACCTTAATCTACTATATTTTATTTTGTAAGTTCCGTTAGCAATACAATACTTATATGAACTATGTGTGTACTATTTTTTATAGCAGAAAGAGCATAGAAAGCCCATCGACTATGTGGTGTACGAGCTTGTACATAACATAGAAAAGGTCAGCCTTCTACAGACTCACATTTCTTAACAGTCTTTTTTTAAGGCGATTACCGTCGCCAAATTAGCAGCTCGATGTTTGTCTGTATGAATATCGACGGAAACGACATTGAAATAACGTTCAAATCAGTGCACAATGCGTGGTGGCTGTTACGACGCTCGCTGCGTTCTTGAAAGGGCAAAATAGGAGAAAATAATACTTTTCACATGGGCGTCATTGTTCGATTGAATAATTCTATGTTATATTTATAGCTATCAAGTTTATCTATTTATCAAAGCATAAATGAATTAAATCACCTAAGCCGCTTAGGAGCAGTAGGAAATTCAAGCCAAAAAACACCATTCAGTTGAAACAATTTTTCATATAGAAGTTTTGGTGGCACGAAAAAGAAAAATGTTGCATATGTTGTCCTAGAGTTGATAATCCATAATAATTTTTTTCAATATTTTTGGTTTGGCCATAAAAGAGGAGTAGGCTTTAGAAAGTACCCATTTGGCGGTATTAAGGGCCTTAAATGGCTACTTTATCTGTTACTTCAACTTAACCTCTCTTATTCCTTAATCGATTTTGAAACGCTATCTCTTGCGTGCTCTCACACGAACAAAATGTTTTTTTTTGTTAGATATGAAAAAGATAAGGGCTGATAAGGGCCAGGTGTAGACCGCCACCCGCTATTACCGCCCAGGCGCCTAATTATACATAAGCGTGTGTATTTTAACATTAAAAACGGTAACTTTGTACTTTTATTACGTGTATTAGGGGTGATTTTTGCGTCAAATTACGCCGGAAGGTGTACAAATCTTTGTATTTTATTATTTACCTTTCTTTTTTCACTTATGAAATAAGAGAACTGTTATTACGTACTCCCAGTAACTAAGTAAGCAGTAAGTAATGTTTTCTACGTAATTTTAATATTATATTAATTTTGGAGTAATGATTTAGGTTGAGGCTATTTTTCAAATACAGAATGGATTTTTAGTCGCTAAAAAGCTGAAAGTTAGAGATAATACTCGTCTACACATAAATAATTTTTACTATAAACTAAATATTAAAGAGAACTTATTTGTTTTTTTTATTCAGCTTACACTATACACGGTGAATTTGTAAACATCGTCCAAATTCATACTTGAGCCTTGGTAAGTGATCAGCATCATGAATCAATATCGATTTTTGTAAAATTCATAAAATGAAATTTCGACTCCCCATAGTGATTCACTCAGGACTGGCAGTGAATTACTATGGGATGTCAAAATTTCGTTATACGAATTTCACAAAAAATTTCATCAGTTCATGATGCTGATCACTTACCAAGCCTCTAGTATGAATTTGGACGATGGTCAAAAAGTCACCATGTATATTTCTATAAAAACACTTTAATAATTTCCAGATATATTTCGACTTGTAAAGTCAGCGTCTCAGTGGAATTAAGTAAAATTAATATACATAATATGTAAAAATGTCATAAAATGAAGTCAATCTTTAAATAAACTATAAACTTTATACTATAAACCCTACTTCGAGATCGCGAAAAAAAAAAATTAGGTGTTCTAACACGTAGGTATTTTAGGTAGGAGTAGGTATTTTTTCTATGGACGAGAAGTCTTTTTTCGCAATTTCTGGTTTATGTCCATTGTTCACACATATCTAGTTTTCAGCTGTTCAAGCGACAACATTTCAGCCTGTATAGGTCATAGCTGCTTTGAAAATACAGAAATAATCAGAAAGCCATGTTTTAAGAGTAATAAAGAACGCGCACAAAAGCCTTGTTTATGAAATAAGTATAAATAAAAAGCTCAAAACAACGAATTGAGTCCGGCATGAAGTTTCTCTTTGTACAAAAGAGTTATGTTCTCATTAAAGAAAGGATTCCTTTAAATCCTTCTCGTAAATTTCAAGTCTCCTTACTAAAGAGATGAATGACAGAAAGCTATAAAATCCGAGTCAGCTTTTTATAATTTTCATCAGTAGCAGTGACCTCGAAAAAAATAACTACAACTATCTTTAATAAAATAGTTGTCGTTATTTCATCTCTAGGACATAAATTTATTTCACAGCCCAGTTTATCACAGCACGGAATCGGTTAGTTTACCATAAATATACAAACAAAATTGTTAGATGTTTTGTGTCAGATATTATATTTTCAGATTTATTAGTAATATTTTCGACAGTGACAGTGATATCCGAATATTAATTTTATAATCTAGTTAACAAAATTATTTATTTGCAAATCTCAGCTACAATAATAATTAATATAATATAAATAAATATTGAAAATTGACTTTTTGTCTTTTAAATGATTATAATTACATAGAAAAACAGTTAAATAAAAATTTTTGTTATTTTTTCATTGTGACTGACGTCGGGCCCAAATGGCCCAAAATATATCTCACAAAAAATTTTCATTTAACTGTTTTTCTATGTAATTATAATCAATTAATATAATAATGATAGTTATTATAACTATATGAATAACTGTTCTAGTATCTCGTAACCAAAACCGAAAATGTGTAAATTTTATTTCACAATGATCGTCGGTTTTCCCCACGGCCTTCTCTAAGGCGTTTTATGGGCCTTGTTTTAAAACTAATTTGCCTAACTTACTCCCATCCACTTATAATCGTAAATTAGGCCTTCTACTGGCCTCAGTTATTCTTCACGCGTACTCCTGAAGAGGCTTGCTAGAGTGATTAACTGTAAGTACAGCTGTTAATTGCGAATTGGTATTTATTATTGGTATTTGGAGATGATTGCGTCATCTCAGATGATAATTTATAAATATACTAATGTCGAGAAAAATTATATTACAGCTTATTTATATATTTTACCAATGTTGATAAAATAACTTCACTTTAACGTTTGGATATGTAGTAGATTTGTAACTATAAATAAAACTGCCGTTTCAAAAATTATATGATAATGATAAATTTTAATTTCTGTAAAATACTCGTACGAAAAGTTTGCCTTTTTTCTGCCTGATTATTAGATCAGTTTGATATTTTACAATAAGAATTTTTAGAATATTTAAAATGGCCGTAAGTAAAGCATTATTAAAATTTTGAAATCCTTTTTTTATTAATAAAATAGGATTTGGAATCCAAAAGAGACCCGTTAACTGAAAAGAATCGCAAGACTTTGTCATTAAGAGAACCTAAAATATATTCCAACTCCCCAAGATTACGCGCAAAATTTTGCCATTTCCAAAGGTTTCCTGTCCTATTCTTCGGAAAGCTTTTAAAAATCCATTACTTTACGTCTCTGTTACTCCTAGTTAATTCTCTCTGTTACAGCCTCTATCATTTTCTTCCCAAAAGCTTCAATGAAGAAGACTTATAGTATTTCAAAAAAAGAGAAAAGATTTCCTCACGCGCTACTAATTTAGCCTCTTACATTTTTTTATTGCGATGTTATGGTATTAATGATTGTGAGATAAAGCTTTGTTTCACCTAGTAATTTGCGTTTTCTGAAGGTTTCTGCTTCATTACATGATGTTTACTCAAAATATGTCGAAAAATGTACAAAACGACTTCATTTCGATAAAAAAAGCGAATTCAACGTTTTTTCACTGGCTTCCCAACCTTCACAAGACAATTTATACGACTCATTTAAATATCTTAAGGCGCTTAGTAGCGCCAAATGAGTAGTTTCTACAGCCTACTCCTCGTTTATGGCCAAACCAAAAATATTGAAAAAATGTATTGTGAATTACCAATTCTAAGACAACATATGTATGCAACATTTTTGTTTTTTATACCACCAAAACAACCATATGATAAAAAAAAACAACCGAATGGTGTTTTTTGGCTTGAATTCCCTACTGCTCCTAAGCGGCTTAGTCGATTTAATTAATTTATGCTTTCATAAATAGATAAACTTGATAGCTATAAACAAAACATAGGATTATTCAATCGAACAATCACGTCCATGTGAAAAGTATTATTTTCTCCTATTTCGCCCTATCAAGGACGCAGCGAGCGTCGTAACAGCCCCAATGCATTGCGCGCTGATATGAACGTTATTTTAATATCGTTTTTATCGATATTCGTACCGACAAACATCGAGCTGCTAATTTGGCGAAGGTAATCGCCTTAAGTCAACCGAGTAGATGCAACCTGCGAAGTAACAAATAAGATTCTCAAACTGTACACAGACACATTACTTCCGTAGGCTGTAGAATGAAAATATGGCGGAAATGTGAGGCAGCGAATACGTAATGCAAATAAGTACACTCAAATACATAAGTCATACAGAATTTGCGTCATTCAGTTATCGATTTGCTAGTTTTTGTCGCACATGTACCTATGACTTACATAAATGTATAATACATGAACGCTTGCATACATCGATTCTAAGGCTGACCTTAAAACTTTGTGAATGAAAGGAATATCAATTGAAATAGTGTAAATAAAATCAACAAGTTAGAGATTACTGAATAAAACATCCTTAATAAGTTCACGTCATTTTATGAAATCAATTTCAAGGCCGTATTTTGAATTGTTGTTCTAAATGTTGGAAGACTCTGCGTTGTTAGAATCAAAACAATTTAGTATTTTCAATAAGGGTTCTTACAATCATTTAACTTGCGGATCAGTACTTAGTTGACATATATGTAATGTAATATGTGTTTCGGATAAAATGATTGTTTTTGAACGTATCCGATAGTGGTCTATGGTATTTTGTCTATGGACACTCGGAGCTGTCACGAAAAGCCTCGGAAAGGTCTACTTTGGAAAAGATCGCGGTCGATTTTATATTTGGTATATTAATTGATTAAAACAGGGAAAATCGGTGTGGATAACATAAAAAACATTTGTGAGTCAGGGTCTGACAATATTTTGGCGGGAAGGCCACTTTTAGTTTGGTTTCTTTGTGTGTGACATAACCTGCATACACGCGGTTTTCAACAAGTGCGAAAACATTGACCGGTTATCATATCTTCTGGGTTTTGGATGCATCCAGGGGTAGATGGGTTGTGTTTAGGGTTCTCCGTGGAGGTGAGCAACGTAACACAACACCGGCACACATTTGGACTCCGTGTACGAGAGGGACTCTTACTGCGGACATCTCCTAAGTACCATTTTCTGGTAGGAAATTTTGTACTTACTTTTTGTAGAATATAAGCAGCTTAAATTTACATGGACGTAGATTAGGGACAGCTTATTCCCTGTTCCAACTGCTAACATTAGTTTCTACTACAATATGCATATGCAGTCTACTCGGGATCCAGTAGGGATCTTCTTGAATTATACAATTTTGTTACCCTTTGACTTCTTATTTTATTTCTTTTTTTCTATTTCTTCCTAATTATCACACATACATTAAGGGAGGGGAGCTCTGAACCTCGTAGCGCACTCGCTTATCGTACTTCGTCAAAACTCTAGAAGGAACATTTATTTATGGAGAGCCACCTTCACACCGATGGGACTCTCTAAGGAATCTTGCTCGTGTTTTGTCCGAAAGATCTTTTATACTGGATCTGTATTTATTTTTGGAAAACACGAAATAATTCAGTCAATGCGACGTATGTCGATCCATAAAGGTTATCGATTGCCAACTAAACACGAACAAATAGTCCTTTAAGACGCTATGCGAATTTTATTTTTGTCACTGTCACTCCAAGCGAAAAATCGCGCAGTGCGAGAGGGGCGGATTCAGGGCAACAGGGAAAAACGTTGGTTTTATATTTTTATTAAAAAAACTGAAATAACTAGCAAAATTTCAAATATCAAATCTCTAGATATTGTTAAAACACACCTTATAAAATATGTTTGAGGTCTGTATATGGTTCCTATTCGTCAAACGAGGAGAAAAAGTGTGTTTGAAGACCTCATTTCAACAACTATTTCTATCAAGGAAAATTTATCCAAACATGTTTTTCAATTTCAAAACCCTAGATTATATAATCAAATTGCATATACCAGAAATTTATTAAAATTTTCCGCGTATTTCATGAAATACACAGAAAAGAAACACCCGTATTTTTTTCGCATATCGCCTTAACCTACCTATAAAACCTAGCCTTACCTAAACCTAACATATTGCCTAGCTATACGTTACAGTACGTAGTCGACATATATGTACTTAGTTGACATACATCATATATGTACGAACTCGTAAAATAGGCTGTGATATCCACTTCTAATTTTGGTTCACTTGTTCTAGCGCAAAAAAATCATGGCAAAATCTAGTTTCTCGAAACATCTTGTGCCTGTAGATATGATGCGATTTATCGGCTTGCACACACACACACAAACACACGTCATTAATATCGAATAAAAAAATCATGGTAAATATTATAATATCATCCTAAAACATATTATATTGAAAATAAATGTGAAATATTGCCATATTGTAGCCGTTGCCGTAGGAAGTTAATAGAAACAGAGGAAAGAAGAACCACAGCATGATAACTGATGTAGCTTTAATACTATATTGTTATATCTAGGTAAACCTTTAATTTAGTGCATGTACATTTATTATTTTTCAATGCAAGTGCTCGTAAAGGCCCACTTTTTATGCATCAAAACCGAACAGAAAGTCGATTATTTTGCCCTAGGGCTTTATTATTATTATTATTTTTTATTTGTTTGCAATGGTTGGCTAACCTGAGCTTTTCCTGTGTACCATAGATGTTATACTTTTTTTTCCACTGTTTAACGGCTCTGAATACAATCCTTTTGAGCCAATCATAATTTAAGGTTCACAAGACTATATCTGTTTTCATTTCCTCACACTATGCATTGAAAAACGTAGTATGATACACGGGGGTAAGAGCAATAAATTACTCGGTTACGTTTAAAACGCTCGCTACGCTCGTATTTTAAATCGTCCTCGTAATTTATTCTTTTTCGCCCTTGTAGCATAAACTACTATTATTACATATATTTTTATGAGATAAAATTTTACTCGTAAAAAGTGTATTATGTATACCTACTTTACAAAATAAACTATTTGAATTTGAATTTTGAATTGAAATTTGAATTTAATGTATATGGAAAATGGCACTATCTTTCTATTCAGTTACTTGCAGCGCTTCAGCTTGCTAGTTCAATGCTACATACTTGCCATTGCGGGGTGCGCAGTGAACTATACAGTTATCTCTATCTAACATACAGAAAATCATACCTTCTTCTCAGTCAGTTTCTCACAGCGCTTCTGCTTGCAAATTTAGTGTGACTTGTTGTTGCGGCAGGGCGCGTAGACGCCGCAGTTGTCTTTGCGTTGACACCCGATGTAGCTCTGTAACTATACAGTTATCTCTATCTAACATATAGAAAATCATACCTTCTTCTCAGTCAGTTTCTCGCAGCGCCTCTGCTTGCAGATTTGGTGTGACTTGTCGTTGCGGCAGGGTGCGCAGTCGCCGCAGTTGTCCTTGCGTTGACAACCGATGCACTCGCCACAACGTTTCCGCTTTTTCTTTGTCTGGAAAACAAACGTTTAGTTTTAGAAAGGAATCTGTTATATATATATATATATACATATGTATATTATATGTAATATGTCAATAAAGGGTAAGTAATATAAAAGCGACTAACGTCGAGGCGCTGAGCGCAATAGTGGTGTAAACCATTTTATTTAGCTTTTTGAGTTTCTATACATAAAGCAATAAGGTCTTATAATACAAGATCATTGACATAAGTAGGTTACACTACTTTTGCGATGTCGATTCAATCTGGATTTCTTAAATTTTGTCAAACGGAACAATGAATAGTTGTAAAATGAAGTAAATTGACAGAATTTCTATCGTACTACAATCTGTTATCAAAAGGTCTGGAAGAAATCGCTATAAGTGATAAGGCCGCCAATTGTTACCTTCCTTGTTCTGTTACTTATTTTTTTATTTGGTATATAAAGATTATTAATTTGTCTTGTCTTGTCTATTGCTATTCGTATTTCAATATTTTATCGGACACGAAAAATAAGGCCATCGACAAAAAAGGTCGAGAAAATCACGAAAAGTTATTCTGAACTCCTTGAAATTTAAACATTGCTTTTTTGGCTTTTAGAAGCTGACCCAAATTAAAATTGCAAAGTGCAGTTGCGTGCTCTAATGGAAGTTGGGTCCCGAACCTCCTGGTCTCGTGCAATTTTGATCGTGCAACGGGCCCCTTATCTCCGATCGAAACGGCCCGATTGTGTTGCCGCCGCGCCGAACAGCCCCGAACTGCAACAGCTGACGGACGAATTTGAAAAAGGAATACTTGCACGCATTTGTCTTTTACCGTTTTAATTGCCGCTTTTTTGTAATAGCATTCAATAGAAACTAGCAATTAATGAGTATTCTAATGTGTATATTATCACATATATATGGCAACGAGGTGGCCGGTCCAGCAGATGTTCTAGATGCACTTTACAAAGTTCAATGTCTAAACTTAACGGGAGAGGTAGGTTTTTGTAGTTTCTAAGAAGCTGGAGAATGTATAAGATGCAAATATGATCCAATTCATTATTCCAACGAGTGTAGAATCACATGTTTCTATGAATCAGATCGTTTATGAGTGAAATGTTCATCATATTTCTTGATACCGACAAAGTAAATAGTCTATTTTGAGAAATATTTCATTGGAGAGAAGTTTAAGGCGACACCAAAAAAAAGGGGTTTTTTCGAATCCATTTACTCCATTATAACGTCATCTACGTATTTCATTTTTGGGTAAATGTTTATTGAGTATTTGATTAAGATTCTCACTGAAAGAAAACGCGATTCGATGAAATTTTCTCGATAAAATTTAATTCCGAAAAGACCTCTAAATTGTTCTATTTTTTCCTGTAATTCTGAAATCCCAACTAATTTCATTGTGAAATTGCATTCAAAATATGGATATTATGTATTTGTGAAGTCTCCTTGAAAATCTTTTTGACAAAATTTCTTAGTACATTTAATATTAATAAAAAAAAGACTTATTGCTACTTTTCCACGAATCCGTCCCACTCGCACTGAGGGTTTTTTCGCATATGGAGTTACAGGGACACTAAAACTTTTACGTAGCTCCTTAAAGAAGAATGTACCTTCTTCAAAGATTGAGAAACACGGTTTCTTTCGTTTTATGGTCATTTACTATTTTAAAAGGGTTAATTTATATTCTTTGATTTTTATTTTCTTTAAATTGTATAGTTCAGAAAAAGGAAAACTGAAAGCTGACAGAATCTCCTTAAGGTAAATTTTATTTTCTAGAAACAACAGGCTAGTTTTTTCAATATCATAGGTTATTACCTATGAAATTGTCGTAATTTTCTTACAGTTCATAATTTCTGCAATTCAATAGTTCCATTATTTGCTTTTTGTTTGAAAGTTGATTTCAAGGTTTTATATCTACGTATTACATTTTTTTATTGTCAGTTTCATACCTAAAATTTAATTTACAAAATTAAACAATATTTCTTATTTAATTTAGTCTATTTTTATTTTATATTCTTTGTAGTATGTATATTTTATTTGTGTATATTTTAAGTATTATTTATAATTTAGTATTATTTATGTTATTCAAGTTTCTTGTTCATAAAATTATTTTAATGTGATGTATATTGCTTGTGAAATAAATATTTACAGATCCGTTTCCATGATAAGATTCGTAATAATTTTTCACAGCACACACTTTACAAAAGTTAAATTAATGTTGCTGTAAGCTTAATGTTGTCTCATTTATACACAAAAAAATATATAAAATTTGGATTTGTCATTCCTAAAATAAATGCGAAAATGTTGGTACTGAAACTTGAGTTTCCTTCAAATTCTCCATAGAAAACGGCAATTTCATAGGTAATTACCTATTATATGTTTATTGAACTATTCCTCGACTGACTGACAGACAACACACAGCACACACACACCACACCCTCACACATACTCACACACCGCTAAAGATAAGACCAGGAAAGGAACATATGGTCCAAAAAGTGTACAAGAAATGTTTAAAAAAGTACCTTTTTCTACTACCTGAATGAAAAAGTTCCATTTAATACTCGAAATTAGTTTTAAAAATCGAACTTTCCGGGCCCCGTTGCGGAATCAGGTCAGTTTGAAATATCGTATTGAAATTTCATTTATTGCAAAATTAGGTTCTTTTTGACGTTTATCTTCATTTCATGCTAAATTAGGTTCTTTTTGACGTCCTTAGTTTGTGTTTACAATCGAAATTCCTTGCGTTCCGATTCACGGCATAGTCGATTATATCGCGTCTGACACTCTTTTTTCGCAAAATGATACTGGCCACAAATAAAAGCGGCCGGCCGAAACCTGAAAAAAAAGGTAAAAACTGCGCCGCGCTTTGCAAAGTCATAAAATACATTAAATTTAAGAGGAAAAATTTAATATTTAAATACATAAATCGGGTAGAAGAAAAAGTATCGTTCGCAACGAGTAAAAAATGGGTTTTCTTACCCTCTCGGGTAAGAAAATCCGCCATTTTATACTCGTCACGAAATATACTATTCTCTATTCAATTTAAAGCAAATGCTAAGATTACTCCATTTCACCCACAAATACTGTACTTAAATAATTTATTTTTGTAACTTATTGTAAGCATTTTGTTTTGTGGCAAATAAATAAAATTTTCTTTCTTTCTTTCTATTCAATAAACATGTAAATATATATTTTCCAATGGTTACAAAACTGAGTAACCAAGCAACTTGTTTAACCGACTAGGCACTATAATACTTTGTTTTTCGCCAGGTAATTAGGTGATAAAAATTTATGAATATCGCCCCCTACCGCGTTATGGCTAAACTAACAAAGTACCCCTTCTGTAACGATGTTGTTTTTCGTTCTTATTTTATAGGTCTAAAGATTTGAATGTTGCGGTCAAAACGGAAACAGTACGAACGACTGGTCCAGTATAATAATAAAATTTATGAAAACTAGTTTAAAAAAATTAAAAAATCCTATAATTGGGTTTGTTAAAACTGGTCAGCTATCCCGATCATAATATTGATTGAGGTAAGCCGTTAACAACATTATGAATTCGCGTCAAGTTTCATTTAATTCTATAATTGTGTTTGTTTTCCTAGTAATATAGTTTTTGGGCCAAACAAAACAATTTTCATTATAATTATCTACTCGCATACGTTTCAAGGCTATATTAACAAAGATATTTGAATAAATATTATAGACTTTAAACTGATTTAAATCAAAACTATTTCTAGTCATATTTTATTTTTAAATATTTTTTATATTTCAGTTTTGCATGCCCATTTTCTAGCTTTTCACGGAATAGTAAGTAGAAAGCAAAGGCGCGTGTCTGATTGGGCGACTGAATCATAAAGGCGCCGCCACCCACTCAACAGTCTGTTTGCATTCCGCTCCGACTTTTATCTCTTTGAGACTGAAAACTATTTCTTTGCCACCTTTTTTGGCTATAAAACATGCCTGAAACGAAAGCCTTTCTGAGAAAATTTTGATAACTTTTGTCGTTTCTAAATTTATTGCTTCCATTGTGTTTTGTTCTTTGTCTTCCCACTTTTCTCCCTTTTTCGTGTGAAATCACAAAATTCGCCCAAAATATAATCATTGTTTTTCTATTCTAGGAAATAGTTCAATGGATTATCCCAGTGACTCATGATCATGAGTTGCTCATGAAAATCTTTGTAACGTTGAAGCTCAGGTTAGTCACAATGTTGGGCACTCGTATAATTTAAATTAAATGGCGCCATGTGACTCATTTACTCTCTCTTTTTAATATCCTTGAAATAGGTTAAGTGTAAATAGTTTTTATTTTTTATTTTTTTTTACTGATGTGTTATATTTTTCTTTTTACTTCATTGTGACTGATGCCGGGGCCGAATGGCCCAAAATATATCTCACTAAAATTTTATTTTACCTTTTTTTATCTAGTTCCAATCATTTAATAGTAGTTTATGCTACAAGGGCGCAAAGGAATAAATTACGAGGACGATTTAAAACACGAGCATAGCGAGTGTTTTAAACGTAACCGAGTAATTTATTGCTTTTACGCCCGTGTATCATACTACGTTTTTCAATGCATAGTGTGAGGAAATGAAACAAATATAATCTTGTGAACTTTAAATTATAATTAGTCCAAAAGGACTGTATCCAGAGCCGTTAAACAGTGGAAAAAAAAGTATAACATCTATGGTACACAGGAAAGTCTACAGGTTAGCCAACCATTGTAAATAAATAAAAAAAATAAATTATAATAAAGCCCTAGGGCAAAATAATCGACTTTTTGTTCGGTTTTGATGCATAAAAAGTGGGCCTTTACGAGCACATGCATTGAAAATTACATTTGAGTCACAGAAAATTTCACCGAGAAGTTATTATACTTGGGGTTAGTTGATAAAATTTAATTTTAATATAAAAAAGAGTTGTAGGTCATTTAAGTTCAGAATCGCATCGCGCTTCATATATTATATTGTTTTTCAATTGTTATCGACAATCGAGAATATTTATTTAATTATATGGTTAACAATGTTTTACTTAAATTTATTTCAACCAATTTTGTGTGAAAGGTAAGGGGGCGAAAGCAAATTTTAGCAAGCTAGTCAATATTTTCAAGATGCTATAATAAAAACTAGCGATTAAAATTTATTTACATTATAATTAAAAACTATGCGATGAATTATTAACAAACTGCATGTATTATGTGCATTGAATGAAATGTTACATCATTATACAAGCGATTCAATTTCATTTTTATTCAAAGAATCCTAATATTCAAGGATTACTAAAATTGTCCAATCTCACGTATAAAAACCTTCGACCAAAATAAAATAAATGGACGGGCCATAGCGTACAGATTTTTGAAGTTTGTAAAGTGAGCGCCGGCTCTCACTTCATCTCTGTCTCTGTCTGTTAGAAGAGTGACACGTACGCTTATTATTACATGCCATCCAAATAACTGACGAAAAAATACCTTCTTGTGCATTTACAAAGTGCAAAAAGCAAAATAAACTTAAAATAAAAATTTGGTATCGAAGTATATATCCAATTGCTTAGACTCGTTATGAGTGAGGAAACTGTTAAGACAAGGCCCGTCCATTCATTTTATTTTGGTCGAAGATAAAAACAAGGTTCTTTTCACTATACGAATTACTTTTATTCTATGTTATAAAATAAATTAGTTCACTTTTTTTAAACAACATTCGCACTCGTAATTCAACCTAAAGAACAGCTGCACGAATAGCTTTTTATAATTATAGCAACAATTATAAAAATTGAGGCACTCTACATTTGTAGCGAAATATCTGAGCACATCAATTTCAAGCCGCCATTGCGACGTTGAATTACACAACACGTGTTATAAAAATTCCTAGTATTTTGTGCAAAAAAAGCATATTATCATTCCCATCTTGCTACGTCTGCTGTTTCGTCCATTTTAACGAATTCCTGCTTGTAATTGAAAATGATCAATCAGTTGATAAAAATCATTCATGGCAGCTGGTCTTCGGATCAGTCGCTGGATTGTTTAATAGCCCCAGATCAGTTGCCCGACAGATCGTAGTTCAGATAAATTCTTGGAATTTACAATTTGCTTGCCTTGGTTACGATGCTTCAAAGAATTTAGTTTTACGGCGTCATTCGTTAAAACATATACCTTATAAAATTGATAACATTTTGACATTGAATTTCTTGAAATTCTTAAATTGAAATGTTAATTTTATTGACGTCAAATCTAAACTGTATTCATTGTAAAAAATATATATATATTTTTTTGTAATTTCTGTGTTATGTCACTTTGTATTTTATAACATTTATGAGTAAATTTACGATTTCCAATAAATTCTATACAATGTGTAACTGAAGAGCTTTTTCAGTCAATAGTATAGAACACCTTTTACTATCAAACCAACCCTGAAATCTCAAAAAAATAATCTGCCCTTCCATATATTTCGGCCGAGCGGCATTGCATTTTTCTATGAAACAGTAAATTTTTTTTTCGACATACAGGGTTTGTTCCATAGTAAAAGTTGTTCTGTACCATTGACTGAATTAGCTCTTCAAATATGGTAACACCTTTTTGTTACACGTTGTATATATACTAACTGATAGGGTGCAATGAAGTTAAATTGAAGTTATTTTAAATACTACAACAAAACTACCTCGAAACAGGGTCATTATCTAGGCTCGAGTGAAACATGTACACAACATGCGTTAATAACTTATAATTTTGTCTTGTTAGTAGCAGAATATGAATTTAATATAAATAATTTAAGGGCTTAATTAATAAAAAGGTATTTAACTTATCGCACATCTAGATATCAATTATTTCTAAAAACATAGAATGACGGAAGCAAAAAACCGCGCGTTCGTGTCATAATTAGTCACTATCGGTATAGTGGTGATGTAAACCAGGGTTGTTCAACACTATACTTTGTTCTGTGTCGATTCGGCATTTGACAGGACTATTAGTTATTTTAAGTGTCCTGTCTTTTTATTTCTTTATCGAAAAGACAAGGACAGATCGCTCAAATTAAGTTTAGTCTTGTCAAAAAAGTTAAGATGTGCTACACCGAATCGACACCAAAACCAAAGAAATGTATGGAAAATATTTATTCCGAATAACGTCGGGCGCCTACCCAATAATATAAAACTAATAATAATGTAGAAAAAATATCGTGTCTGTTCACTAAATATTTTTGCGAAATTTTTAATGAAATGAGTTATTATTAAGGGGCTTGGTATCGCCAAATGGGTACATTCTAAAGCCTACTCCTGGTTTATGGCTGAACTAAAAATATTGAAAAAAATGTATATGAATTATCAACTCTAACAAAGCTTATGCAACATATTTATTTTTCATACTACCAAAACTTCTATGTGAAAAAAAGTTTCAACCGATTGTAGTTTTTGGCTTGAATACGAATTACTAACTATCCCTACTGCTCTTAAGAGGCTTGGTTGATTTAATTCATTTATGCTTTGAGTAATAGATAAACTTGATAGCTATAAACATAACAGATGATTATTCAATCGAACAATCACGTCCATATGAAAAGTATTATTTTCTCCTATTTCGCCCCATCAAGGACGCAGCGAGCGTCGTAACAGCCCTATACATTACGCGCTGATATGAACGTTATTTCAATGTCGTTTCCGCCAATATTCGTCCCATCAAACATCGAGCTGTCACCAAATGGTGACACTAATCGCCTACACGGCGAAAACTACAATTTTTGTCTGTCAGTCTGTCTGTCTGTGCCGTTTTAAATCGAGAACCACTCAATGGAATTGGATGCTGTTTTCGTTACTATTATCGTAGTGACCCAGCGAGTCTACCGCGTAATTCTCATTTTCATCAACATCAACTTGAGATTGAAATTTGGCCTAACATGCCATCTCTTTTGCGCGCGTTGAATTTCGCATGCATTTGCTTGAAGTTGATACAAATGACAATTACGCGGTAGAGCCCCAGGTCAACATAGTATAGGCTATATGGGGTGTTGATAAAATAACCACCAAGCTGAAAACGGGACAAAGATTGAAAAACGCTCGGTAATTGTGTCGATTCGGCTAACTTATTCGACAGAACTAACCTTAATTTGAGCCTTCTGTCTTGTTCTTTCCGTATCGAAAAGACAAAGATAGAACGCTTAAAATAAGGTTAGTCCTGTCAAATTAGTTAAATTGTGTTTAGCCGAATCGACACCATTATTACAAAAGATTACCCCGACTGACTAACTAATCTATTAACTCTTAGACCAAACGGCTGGTCCTAGGAACAAAAAATTTGGACTGTAGTTTCCTAAAGAAACGGGATCCACGGGAGTCCATAGTTATGTTATGAAGAAAACAAAATGTCTGATTTTGTGAATGCTTTAGATTTTTGTTTTTCCACAGAATATATAAACGTGTAAATCTTGTACAATCATGGCATTATTAGATTTTACCGCAGTCACAAGCAGCCCGCGGACCGTAGATCGGTATATTTGGACAGAGCTGATTCAAAACGCTAGGCAGCTGCGATAGCGCAAAGGTGTTCGCTATTAGACGAGTAAAGGAAGCTCTGACATTTGTTGTGGAATGTCGTCTCAGCGGATCCTTCAGTTACGTGCTTTTTATTATTGTAGATGGCGTAACTGTTTCAGTAAGATGTTATTTAATCGGTTGGCTACCTGGAAATCCTATTAGAAATAGCAGGTTCCATTAGAAAAACACAACACGCATGTTTTGCAAGCACAAGGTGTGGGATGTAAGAAACCGAAGCTTTTAGAATTTGTGCGATGGAATAGAAAAAAGAATGCATTCCATTGGGCATATAATAATGATAATGAATGTAAGAAGAGGAACAAAAGAAAATATATGGCGCGCAAGGAAATAATACCGAATTGGCGACATACTGGAAAAGGGCATAGTCAAAAGCACCCGGAATAGAAGAGCTTGCATGACTTGAGTAAGAGGTGTGTCAGGATCGCAGCATATGGGAATTTGTAGGAATATCTAATCCTAATTTTAAAATTTATCCAGAAAAAGACAATTTCGTCCTTTGAAGCAAAAAATTAAATTGCTAAAAATCACCCAAAAGGTCTCCTAAGCTGGACACGCGTAAATCGCCCCCACTTTAATTTGTGTTTTAAACGAGAGAGAGAAAGTTAATTTATTGGAGGAGCAAGCGAATCGGCTAACTATTAAATTTATAGCCGCGAAGACAGCGAGTTGGGCCATTCCGCAACTTCACCGGGAATAAAAACTGCTGGCGGAATAATAAAAGGTGGAATTACGGCGAAACTTTCTCTTTTTCGGGATCTTCATTCTACGAACATCCACTTTCGTTTTGGCCTGTGTTAGATGAAATTCTGAGAATTCTAATATCTTTCGGAGAACACTCGAGTCCGCTTTTGCAGATCCCTGGAGGCTTGTTTACGCAATTCGTGTCGAAGGAAAGATTAGTTCGCGTCTGCCGATTTTAATACAATAGTACCTAAAAACGCGCGCGTGGAAATTCCGGTAGAACGAAATTGAAGAAAAATCTCATTTATCTGATTGGTAGCGATATTTCATTTAAATATTAATTATAATTTAACTTGAGAGATAATCCAGACAAAATCAGACCGAATAGGTACATAAATCATAAATTTGAGTACACTCACCTGTTTTTCACTGGATATGTCATCGAGATCCATGGGCCCCGTGTTCATGGGGGGCGCTCCATGCATCGGTGACTTGAAGCCAGCAGTTGAGGAGATGGCAGCCACCTGGCCGCTGCTCTCAGACCCCATTTCCATGTTAGAACAGTCAGACTCTGAGCTGTTTGCTCGCATTTTCCGCCTCTCTTTCTTTCTAAAGTCTGATCTTGTTGGTGACGACCCGAAGCCATTCGGTTTCTTCTCGTAGCTGTTGTCTATTAACATGGGGTTTTGGAAATTACTGTGGTGTAAACCGTTCGGCGTGTACTTGTCCTGCAGCGACTTCATGTCGAAAGGCTCGTTCTTGAGAACGTGCACCACAGTCGGATTCTGAATGTTCTGTATTAGGCTCCCGTTTTGATGCAGGAGCGTTCCATTCTGGTGTAAGATTCCATTCTGTGTGGGGAATGCATTGATAGTGGCGATGTTTGGTTGGTAAAGCTGTATGTGGCGGTCATCGATGTAGGTTTGACCTGCAGGCGTCAGTTCGCGTGCCTGCAGTGGCGCCGGCACGATTGGATAGCTTCGGGCGTTGACCGCAGTCAGCGTGTGGAATGTTGCGTTGACCGGTGACAGGGTAGTCAGCGTGGTGGATAAAGGCGCGACCTGGGCCAGGGTAGTCAGGTGCGCTGGTGACGAGGGTGTCGTGAGCTGCGTGAGCTGTGTGAGGTGACTAGGGCTCGCGCTAGGGGTGTTGCTGGCGGTGACCGGCACCGGCGTCACACTCGGCAGCCCAGTCTCCGGTATCACCGTCGTCTCAGGGAAAGCTTGGAACTGACTTTGAAAGGACGGCAGCTTGTTCGTGATGGGCTGCAGCGTTACGGATTGGTAGGACTCGAGCGGGGTGGAGAACCCCGCCCGGAGAATGGCGTCCTTGGAGTTGACGGTGAGAGGCATCGATTCCCAGGGTCGATACTGGGGCTGGCTAGAGATGATGGAGAGCGTGTCTCCGGTGCGCTCGTAGTACTCCCAGCCGGGTTCCAGAAGGCGTGAGTCGGCGAGCAGGCGCTGCTCGTCCGACATGTCGCCGAAAGTCGCGAAGGGCGGCAAGCTCTCCGCGTCTTCTAGCAGCCGCTCGCTCATTACGGCTTCCCGCGACGCGGCCGCATCGCGGCTTCGGCACGCACGCTCTCTGGTTCACTATTCCAACTACAGAAATAGTTCACAACGCTACGTACAAAAATAAGGGCTCTAATAAGTCTACAATAGTTGTACTGAACACACGGAACTACAGAGTCACACTAGCACTGGAACTTTTGTTAATTTGTACTTTGAGACCTCTCGATAGCGTTCAGGCGATAGGTTATATAGCACTTATATTACGATTATACGGCACACTGGTTTACACTACACTAATCACAATATCTTCGATTTTACGGCTAAGAAATAAATTATGTAAAAAATCCTTAACGATTAGAGGCAACGTCTTAACAGATACGATTTTATAAAATCTTTGGCTGACTCTTGAAATGCTCCTCGATGGCTGGTGCGTTCCTTTAACTGCTAACGATTATAAATACTTATTTGTGCACTCATTTAACGAATTTTTTTCTTATTGTTTTGGAACGTTTAAATACTGGTCGTTGATTGTTTGAATTAATTTTAACTTTCGCTCGTTTTTGAAGGCTCGTTTTTATTGTAAATACCGATCACTTCAGACTTAAATTAGTTTGTACTGTTTGGGAGTTAGCGTATACTATTATGATTTAATTTTAATCGTTAAAAGGATAAAAAATAGTGCTTATATTTAGTTGAAACGAAAGATTTGACTGTAGGCTTTGGTTTGAGGATTGTTTTAGAATGTTTTGGTTGTATGAAGCGGCTTGTCCTTGCGCAGTTGAGATCTGCCGATGTTATCCGTGCGGTCGGCACCAATCTGTGAACAAAAAATACAACTCAATAAACAATAAATAAAACTCAAAGACATGAGAGTTCGGAAGAAATAGCAGGCTATAATTTGTGCTATTTTACGTTCCTCGCTCGGCGGGATAAATTCAAAATAATAAGGTGGTAAAGGAATTCCGTAACTATGTAAATTTGAAAGTTACGACTGCGTTTGGACATGTTTACGAGAGGTGGCGGGATGGCGCATGCGTCCTAGAATGTTTTGCGGAATGACCCGAATCGATGGCGCGAACGGCGAACACTCGCCTCCAGAATCGAATTAGGATTTCATTTCTCGATTATTGCTCGCTTTGTATTTTCATAACAAGTTTAGGTAAAAGAAAGTTGGTAGAGACAAACGATACACTTACATAAAGTGCTTTTATTTTTACTTTGGAGTTCTGCTTCGGAAGTTCTGTCGCTCTTCCCTATATTGTTTGCGCACATATATATTTTATAGAGACATCGTATGTGACGTTGAACTTTCGTTGACTTCTTTTTTTGTGTCAATGTATTTTTCTTTTACAATTAAAACGAAATAAAGGCGGATAATCAATGATATTTTGTATAAAATATTCTTGCAAAATTGCATCTAAAATATGTACTTGTCAAATTAAAGGATTTGCTACGAGTGGTCTACGAGCTACGCGACCGTGCTACGTTCAAGCGATGTTCTACGAATTCAATATTTTGCAAAGCGCACTTTCGTTTTCTCGATTATTTTCCGCGAACAAACACATGTCGATTATAATAATCACATTGTCACGTGCCAGTAACATTTCCTGCCCAGTAACGTCATCTCTCTTCACATACATTCTTTTCACCCACTTTTTAATGGGGTTTACAACTTAGGTTTACAATTATTTAATATTAAATTTTGGTTTCTGTCTAAATATTTTGGTTGTGTTTTGTAAAAGAATATATCATAACGACATGAATCCCTGAGAGGGCGTCAGAGGCGTTTACGAGTACACCACGTTTCAATAATTAATTAACGATAATTAGTAATGGGTGCTGAGCTGAGCCCTCTTGCGGGCACAAATATGAACACACAGCGTTTCTTCCGAACCACGCAGCCCAGCACAATTTGAACCCGCGACCTTCGGATTAGTAGTCTGACGTTCAAACCACTAGACCACAGAGACGGCGTCTGCATTTTAGAAGCCGGTGCTGGACGACGCCAACTCCGATGCGAAGCGAGACGTATCGCGACAATAAAGCGCATATTTGGCTGGCTGATCTAAACAAGCGCCTCACGCTTTGTCCCACGCCGTTCGAACTGTGCTGAGCGAGTCTCGCTCTTTGCGTTGGAAATAATAATTACTTCCGAATACCTTAATTGTGCCTCGATTACTTGTTATTCTGTTTTAATTATTAGAATATTGATGATACTTCCAAGTGGTGTATGTGCTTACTTTGCTTGTTAAATTTTCATAAGTCACTTAACGAAGCCTTGTAAAAGTACTCGATTTTAGGGCGAAAACCTATTATTTTAAATATTTTTCTGGTCTTTAACGCGATGTTTGTGAAAAAATCAGGGACATACACCACTTCATATTGACCGTCTAAATGAAAGCCTAAAATTTATTTGATTGAATTGTTCCACTTTCGGGAGTTATTATGGTTTTCAGATATGTATGAAGTACGATTCGGAGCGGGGGGGCTGGTTCGAACTAAGCTGCCCAATAAACAAAAACGTTACTTAACGTTAACTATTAGAGTCGAGTTTTGTTTAGTGCGAGGTAGGGCGCCTGCGACAAAAAAGAAAGTTATTTTGCAGGTTATTCGTGTTTTTTGGAAAACTAAGGCTGATATAAAAAAAAAGCTTGATTATGCATTTAATACAAATTATACAATGGTATAGCTATAAACGATAAGGTTTGAGAAAAAAAAAATGGAAACTTTTCTTCTCGGTCAAAATTCTGAGATCCCTGCGACGGAAGATTATTTTCAAGGGATAGTTTGTAATTTATTTTTACTGATAAATAGCATTTTTTGATGCTTTATTGAGTCTTTTCAGCAACCTTACACTAGACATCAAAAATTTCTAGTTTTAGTCTAATCAGAAACTCCGTAAATAGCTAAATAAACATTAATAAAATAAAAATTTATATTTTAAATTTATAATTTAAATTTTTCTCATATTTTAAATATATGTTCTAATATAACTATATCAGATTATGTAGATCTAAAAAAGTAATTTAAGGGGCTGCACAATGCTAAAATTCAGTCCTGCTCTAACGCTTTTGTTTTTTAACTGTATATCCTGCTCTAATCAGATGCCGTGCACGCAAATTTTCAGTTATTTTGAAAACGCGGCTATATTAGGACATTTACTATAATTTCTTAGTGTAATAAAGATGTTTTTTTCTAGTAAGTATCTGCCTGTGTTGGTTTCGTTTCAATCGGTTTAGAGATATGGAAACTGAATCGCTTTTTTCGTGAAATTCATGCTTTTTAAAAAGTACTATAATTTAAAGAAGATTGAAAATATGTTTATTTATAAAGTGTAATTAAAAATATTCTTGAGTCAAAAAACACGCCATATTTTTTTCCAATTTTTACCGTCTACATTGACAGAACTGAATCCAATGCAAAATTGATGTTTAGCATTGTGGAGCCCCTTAATTTACTTCGCTCGATAGAAAAATCGCAAAGTCAGCTCTAAAAAATCTTAAAATGACGTAATGATATGTACTTTTCAAGCTATAAACCTCAAAATCTCAAGGTTTTTTGTTTATAATTCCTAATGTACGTGCGTGGCAGTTGATTAGAACAGGATAGCCAATTATGAAAGCAAAGCGTAAGAGCAGAACCGAAGATTAGCTTGATACTGGGTCTTAGGAGAATATCTACTTAGGGTTATGTTTGTATGACAAAGTAGGTGCTATTGTAGGTAATAAAGCCATTATAAAGCTTTGCGCTACATATTTGCTTAATAAATTACAAAGAATATCAGGTACAATAAATAATACGCTATTTTTATTAATGTATTCATAATATTTTCTATGTTGTCCAGGAAAACTGTCTGAACTCAATCGACCAAATACAAATCAGTGACCCTAATGGCAGGGGTGGTTGTGTGTATTGCACCGTAGATAGTTCCTTCTCTTTCACACTAGTGTGTCAATAGTGTTATCTCACTTACACTCGATACTTGTTAAAGAAAACGTTTCAATTTTGAATCCCGACTACCGAAAAGTCGAATTATATAAAAACTGGCCAAAATAGCGGCGATCCGTAATCTTTTTAAAACAATTTAAGAGGATAGTCCCTGCAAAACCATAATTAATTGTTTGAAGAATCTAGCAATACCAAATATATAAAAAATGTACTTATGCTAAAAAAAATGCTAATTAATCATAATATTCATTATAATGCGATATAATAGACGGAGAGCTAGCGACCAAATCGGTCATGTGGCTTCAGCTGTATTGAAACTCCGTTAGCTACTTCCCTGAACAACCTTTTCCGATAATCTTCGTGCTGGCAGGCCGCGGGCGGTGGGTGCGGGTGTAGTGGGGTGGGGAAAAAAATGAAAAAAAAATGTGGGTTCAGCGACAAATTTTTTTTTCAAACAGTTGCTCTGTACTCCCTGTGCACCCAGAAAAAAAATTTAATCGATCGGGTGGTGGGAAGGGGTTGCCAGCGTTAATTCAAAGTACCAAAATAATAATAATTTTCATGTGGGCTCAGATATCAGCCGGCGAACGCGTCAGCGCGCTCACGGTTCACGGCGGCTTGGTGACATGACCACATGACCGATTTGGTCGCTAGCTCTTAGACTATAATGAATACTATCGAAACAGAATCTTCAGAAGTCATTACAATATTGAAAAATAAAAAGACAAAGCTAAAAAATATTTCATGTAGAGGTTCTTTTAATCAAAAACTCGTACATATTATTGGTGGATTGAAATCTGTATAAACTTTATAAAACACTGAAACGAACAGATATTTCAAACCACATTAATTTCATTTTTTTAAATAATCTTGGATAAGTTGTACAGTCGCCTGCAGTTCTAGATCCTTATTTGAAACTATTTTAACGGCTATGACACCTCAATAAGAACTACCAGAAGGTAGTCTTGTCCTGCTGACATCCGTACATATTCATCAGTAACATGAACAACTTCAATTAAACCTGCACATGTCAAAGCCATAACCTTTGTAGAAGGGCATAATAATCCGGAATTAAATGAAGCCCTACACGTGAATCTATTAATAGTATCTATTTGAAGTTCATAGAGAAAGCTCGCTCTAGTTCCAATACTATTTCAGGACGTACTATTATAGTTTTGTATAGTTTTAATAGTAGTTTATGCTACAAGGGCGCAAAGGAAAAAAATACGAGGACGATTTAAAACACGAGCGTAGAGAGTGTTTTAAACGTAACCGAGTAATTTATTGCTCTTACGCCCGTGTATCATACTACGTTTTTCAATGCATAGTGTGAGGAAATGAAAACAAATATAATCTTGTGAACTTTAAATTATGATTGGCTCAAAAGGAATGTATCCAGAGCCGTCAAACAGTGGAAAACAAAGTACAACATTTATGGTCCACATCAAGGGCTGCAGGTTAGCCAACCATTGTAAATAAATATTAAAAAAATAATAATAATAAAGCCCTAGGGCAAAATAATCGACTTTCTGTTCGGTTTTTATGCATAAAAAGTGGGCCTTTACGAGCACATGCATTGAAAATTTTTAAACGTCTATCTATGTATATCTGATTGCAATTTGACTTGAAGGACTTACCTGATAGATTTTTGTTGGTTTGAAAAAAGTCACTGGTTAAGGGGGTAGAACCTTTGTTTTTCAGTTTTTAACTTTCTTTTTTGTGAAAGATTACTTCGTTTGAGTATTATTAATTATTTTGTTTTATGACATCGCTTACTCTTTGGAAATTAGTTTATTTTATGATGTTAACTGTAATTTATTACAATAAATGAAAGGATTTTCTGTAATAAAGAGAACTTTACTATTATTTGTTCTATACCTAAAGGAACTGCGTGCCTCTAAGGGTCCACTAAGTACCTATTAGATGCATGTTTTGCTTTCAAAATGAAAAGTCAAGAAGTTCATAAAATCGTAATCATATAGTAAGGGGTCATATTGTCTAACTTCAACATCTGTCACTATCGCTTTCAAATGTATCGTGATTGGCTAAAAATGATTTGTGACGGCATTTCTAGTTCTAACCAATCACTATATACATTTGAAAATAATATTGATATAAATGTTGAAATTAGACAGTAGGGAGCTGGTCTTCTCTTTGACCTTGTCCTATCACACATACAACTGTAGCCGGTATTACACGAATGTTCTAAAGCCTTCATGTACGGGTAATTCAATTAGACCTAGCTACTACCTACTACGTCCTTTCATTCAATAACAGAACCACGTGTACCGCCGAAAGCGTGTAGTAGGACAATTCCGAAGGGCAATCTGCTGGGCAATATTGGCACCAGTCACCAATACCCAGCTACCCACCGGCCGAGGCTGTCGTATCGAACAGCCAATGACAGGTCACGCGGACAAACTAAATATGGAATAAACTTGTGTATTTTATTTTAGTCAGAATCCAGTAGAGGCGCTCAATATGCTTCGTCTGCAGATTGTGACGTCAAATGTAGGAGTAGCGGAAAAGTAATTATTTGAATTTAGAATTTATTCATTTGTTTCTATTTTTGGATTCGCTTTGACATCTGGGAGAGGTTTTGCATTTGTTTTAATAATTTACTTTTGTATAAAAAAGTGATGGAAAGAAGAGATGTCTAGTCGCATTTCATTAATTTTGCGTGATTTCAGGAGCACCAAAGGAATCTCTCAAACAAGTATCATTTTCAGTTTCGTTTTTTAAAAGCGGCGCAGAAAAGGAGTTGTCTTTTGTGTTTTTTTTTTTGTGGAGGCATCAAAGAGGTGGTAAATTGCAACACGCTTGTTTCGGCGTTTTTCACCTCCCCTCCTGAGAGTACTGTCTCAAGTGAAGAGATGGTATGATTTAAGCATTTTATGACGAAAACATTCGCTGGTTTAGGACAGGTAAAATACACGTTTTCAGAACTCTGAAGTTTTGACGAACTTAAAAATCAAAATGGGGCTATTACGCAGTGAATAAGAAGCAAGGCGAACTCTTTGTACGTCAACACAAAGAATAAGCCGCTAAAAAAGAAGATTAAAAGCACTTCTCGTACGAAGGAACGCGACTTTGCACCCATGTGTGTGTGTAAGGACATGTCTGCGAGAGTCTGGCTGTGGGTGTGTGGGTGCGGTGGGCCAGTGTGAGTGGAACGCGATAGTATCTGGGTTTCGGTTGTCAAGGGCAACGGTAGAACGCTTGCAGCGAAAGCATCGCGCTTTCAGCTTTGCTGTGTAATTATATGGACTTATTTTTAGAATCGGATGTTGTAGCTTTTTTGAGCGACGCGACTACGATGCAACGAGGAGCTTTTGGTTGACATTGATCCTGGTTACGTTTAGCATTTGTTTTCTGCAACTTTAAGGTTCCGTTACTTTTAACAAGTAATCCTTATAAGCTCGGGGTGGGATCCATTTAACAGCGTCCCTAAACCAGTAAGCTTTTGACATAATCTAAGATATCTAAACTTATACTTAATCTTTCTTCTGGTCTATACAAATAAAATGCAAGGTAGGTATGTCTGTTGTTAGTATGTATGTTCGCTTGTAACTCGCTTGCCACTGAACTGGTTTCGATGTGGTTGTCACTGTTACATAGTAGGCCTCTACTTTTAGGTATGTGCTATTATTCATTACACCGCCATGGAGTGTAGTAACCATTTTTTAATAACTGCCTTTTGTGCTCTTGTAGTCTATGTAGTCTCTCTAGAGCGAGCAGAGTTACAGGCAAAAGGCTAGTCTATTCATAATACAATCTTCATAACATCTGCTTTATGAAGCTCCAATATCAAACAGACTTTATTAAAATTCTGACATAACATTACATTGTTTGATCAAGTAGGCTAGGTAATATTTTTTCGTCTTTAACAGCTGTTGCTACAAGTATAACATCCGGTCGCAGCGCAAGCGCACACTATATACTCGAATACCTGTGCGCAATGCCGGAAACTGATATCTCTATCATCCTGATCGGTTCACGGATTACAATTATTATCAGCGATTGAGCTTCGATTTGGATACGTTTTGAATTCAACAGTACTAAGTAGCCAATAATTTATCGTTTAGTATTTCCCCGGGGGAATCACCTGATTTCCTGAATTATTTAATAGAACTACAAATAGGTTTATATGGATATCTATCATCAATCAGCTCAGTGTTAAATATAGGCCTCTTCTTTGCTGCACCATTCTCTTCAGTTTCAAGTCAGCCTCATTCCAGCAACTTAACCATATCATCACGTTGACGGACCATTTTGGTCTGCCCACAAACTATCATCAATCACACCACTGTTGAATATTGGCCTCTTCTTTGCTACGCCATTCTCTTCTGTTTCAGGTCAGCATCATCCATTGTATTGCCTTCCAGCAACTTAACGATATCAATGTTAAGTTAATTAACAATACTAACGATAACGTTTCCTTGGCCTTGGTGGCCACTCTAATTACTGCATTGTTGACTGTGTTACACTAGGGCAGTAACATAGTGGCTTTCGTCCTCCCGTTTGACTAGTTGACCTGCTCATCTCCGTTTTAGTTCCTGGACTTGTTTACCGACGTCTTCAACTGGAGTTCGTTTTTAAATCTCAATATTCAATATATTGTGCATGGTCCACAAAAGAGATGCCTAGTAAAGCACACTTTTTACCCTTTGTCTAACTTCAATTGCGGGTTTTTGTTTGTAAGACATCTTTCAGTTTTCAGAAGTCAGTATAGCTGAATTAATGTATCAACCGTCTTTACCTGAAATTCTCCACCAAAGGAATATATATACTCTTCTATCACCTCTATGACAGATTTACCACACTGATGTTGGGTAGGTCAATAAGATTGCTAGTCATAATCTCTGTCTTGGACAAGCCAACTTTAAGGCTTGTTTCATGGAGTTCTGTAACCATACTTTGTAGACCTGCAACGTCTTCAGCCTGGAGGACCAGATCGTGTGGGAAAAGTTGCTTCGATAAGCAAACACCGTTTTGTAATAACATCTTTTTAACTTTAATCCAAGTTCTTCATGATAACTTCCAATACATTTTTGAAAAGCCTGGGTTAAAAGATTTCTCCTTGTGGCACGCCCGGCTGAATAGAAATGAATTCGTTTAGTTTATGCATTTGTATTGGAATCGTAGTGATCGGGTACAAAAACAGAACGATATTCACATAACTGTGACTAATATTGAAATGATGGATATGGACACATAATTGTGTTTGACACTATCGAAAGCCTTTTCAACGTCGACATACCTAGCCAAAACAGAAATTAAGTTAGGAATGTACAAGTGTATTGCTATTTGATCTACCTGTTTTCATGTGATTTTTCATTGACTTAGGACAGAGAAAAAACAGAAAAAAATTATGATTACTTTCTAAGGCATATTTCATGCTATTTCGAGATTCTATATACAATTATACAATAATGATAGTTACAGGTTACAGGCAATAAAGTAGTTTTCGAAGTTTTAAGGTTAAGATAAAGACAGATCAACACCTTAATTTGCATCAGTCAGAACTGAACTCTATGGCGTTTACATTTTGTTGTTCAAAATAGCGCGCAACT
This sequence comes from Ypsolopha sequella, assembly GCA_934047225.1. Lineage (NCBI taxonomy): Eukaryota > Metazoa > Arthropoda > Insecta > Lepidoptera > Ypsolophidae > Ypsolopha > Ypsolopha sequella. The sequence goes on along the minus strand of OW203988.1, from coordinate 7,577,218 downwards.
AAGAAAACCGCGACCGCGAAAAACTGAGTTTTTATTAAATAACTCTTGAGATATAGTTATGTTTATGAAATCACCTGTTGGGGCTCTTGTTTATATTAACGTGTGATTATTTATTAGTTTGCACCGAATATAGTGCAAATAGAAACACGGTCAAAACTAAAGGCAACTTTGTGATTTTTTATACCGAGGAAATTTTATTCTTTTACATTTTGGACTATTTTGGGCTCTTGGAATAATAATGATTTTTAAAATTTGAACTTAATTTAGTGGTTTGAATTTGAAATTTAGAATTGTAATTCATATTTATGCGCCCTCTTAGAGGGAATTCATAAGAGTTAGGGCATTGGTTAGGTTCCGAATTGTCTTTAGAAATTGTTTAGCTTGCAAAGCTTTACTTTTTGATGGAAATTTTTTGTTATCATCATCATCATCATCATCATCATTCAGTCCTCGTCCACCCACTGTTGGGCATAGGCCTCATCTTCTCCACGCCATTTTCGTTGGTCTCTCGCCAGCCTCATCTATTTTTGTTATAGGTAGGTTCAATTGTGCAAGTAAGTGTTAGGTTTGTTCGAGTTTCAAGTTGAAAAGTTTTGTTTTTGAATAATCTTAGGTTTCATTTGAGGACTTCAATAAAACCAAGTTTTATTTGTGAATTGAAATTGAAATTGAAATCCCTAAATAAATAAATAAATAAATTTGATAATTTTAAGATAATATTGACAGTTTGACTAAGAAACTTTATCATTAGAGAGAAGTTATTTTGCTGATAAATCAGCAATTATAATATTTAGAATTTCAAAAGCTTTATAACTTTAACCGAGCTTCCTTTATGAACGGATTTTACTTTTACCATATCATTATTATGTTTTATAGCGAAATCCATCGCTTCGGATACTCCAAATATTATTAGAGTACATTAAAACTAGAAAATCAATTAGAATCAAATTTCAAGTTAGACAAATATTTTGAAAAAGGAAAACAAAAAATTTGTCTTGCCTGAAATTTGTTTCTTGTTGACTTTTTCTAGTTTATAATGCACCAATAATACCATATGAATATTAATCTAATCGATAGCTATTCATGTTTGGAATAACAGAGCATTCAATGAAACAAGAAATTAAATTTACGAAGCAAAATATATATTATTCCCTGCAAAATACCTATAGCTTACTCCAGTTATTTTTGTATATACATGTATAAGTTTACAAACGTATTAATTTAAGAGTAGTAGATTTCCTTTTCACTTTTGATATACCAAAGGCATCAGGGAATTGAATTTACACACTGCTGGTTGTAGATCCGGCAATTTCACTGATGTACGTATCCGGCAACACATCATCATTAAGTTGCTTATATTGGTACTAAAAAGGTAGTATCTTAATGGCTATAAACCAGTCAACGAAAAAAACATTGTTTATTTCATTCGGAGCTTTAAACTTAATAAGATATAGTTCCTCTATAAAGTTTTATTATTTAAGTAGTAACTAAATAAATAAAAATTGCTAAGCAATATTATAATTTTTTCAAATGAAAAGTTTTATATATAAAAACACAATACGTACAAGTAATAAAGGTTGCACAAGATTTAAAATAAAACAAAATAATAATTGGTTTGTGATTAAATTATTTTGGACAGATCTCTCAATATAATATTATCAAAATGTAATAAAAATAAGCACGTCTCTGGAACCCAAAATCCTTGCCATATGGCAAGAGACGTTATCAAATCACACAGTAACACGTTGATGGCTCCTTAAAAAAAGCCAGCTACAAAACGACGAAATCAAGATGATATAAAATTATTTTATCAACTAAAAGATACGCGCATCAGGATTTGAACATCATCATAAGCGTACTTCATTCTGGTACCTCCAGATATAGAGTTACGGTCCCATCCCATTCAGAGAGGTTGAATAGCGCCGCAGATGTGGCGTTTTTTATCATCCTCCTTTCCCACACTTCCACTTTTTCTGATGCTTTAATACTTTTGTAAAGGTTTTTTGTCGGGTTCATACGTATCGGATGTGACATCGGAAATTGAGCGTTTTTTACATTTAAATGTATGACACACTGTAATAGTTTTGTCTCAATTTTCGATGTTGATTATGGTGGCATAGATTTTGTCGGTCCACATGCGTTGAATAATATTTTAAATCTTTCTCAGAGGCAGATGAGGTACGATGATATGATGTTCAGCATCCTTTTCCGAATCCTATCGGGCTATATGCAGGTAATTGTGAGATAAATGATGTCAATCAAATGCTACCGAGTACCATCGACGAGGACAAAGCAGTTCATCCTTTCACACGATGCGCAAGAGCACGAACCAGGAACAATATTCAAAAGACAAAGTATTTCAATCTTTAAAGATCAAGGAACTTTGAAAACTTATTTAGTTATGTACACTTTGATTTCTTATAAAATATAAGAGCAAAGAATCGAAGCAAACAATGTAAAGACTAGACCGTTCACCCGGCGCGACTGTATGCCTTTGTACAAAAGAATTTGTACGAAATTATATCCTCTGCAAACTTTTTCCTCGCATATCGTACATTGACGTCCAAACTTTGTTGAACAGAGAGTGAAAGTATATAAACGCAGCTATGAAAGACGAAATCGGGAGCTCCTCGAGGATCGTATTGCGTTTGCTTTTGAGAGACTATGAGCAATAAGAGTCGGATTATCTCTAGTAGAAAATATGAATTAAGGTATAACTTTCGGCAATAATCTAGATATTGGAAAAGACTGTGGCGGGAGAAACTACTTTTAGTTCTTCATTTTAACACTGAACAAAACCGTTAGGTGAAATAGAAAGCAACAATTGAAACTTCAATTATACTCCTGAAGTATTCTTGGATCAATTATTTACAAAGTGGAAGTGTATCTTTGGATCGAAACACTTTTCTTATATCTTCTCCAATAAGTATTAATAAATACAAATTATTCTCGACCTTTACTATTGTATATGTATAGGTATAATCAGGAATCGTTGGTAACCAGACCAAATATTATAGATCTCAAAATGTGTTGCGCAGGTTTCAGTTGATATGTCATGCTCTTTATAACATCTACAAAGCCTTTTCTCACAATCAGACCAAACAAATTGTCCCAAAAGCAGCGAGCAGAGGAAACATTACTCTAGGTTGGTCGCAACTAAAAAGGAAACCTGTTGGAAGCGTTGCACAATCTGTTCTCGTATTCGTTGGCTGTTAACTCGAGGCAAAATTGGCCAATTTGTTTATTTGTTTTCATTGGCCGCACTGAACTTGACTCCCATTATCGCATTCGCGAGAGGAAGGCGCATTATTTATTCGATTATTCCGTGGGATCCACGAGCTGCATGTCTTTGGCTGGGTTATCTTTTGGAAATATTCTATAGCTTTCGAAGAGATAATATAGCAAGCCTAGTACGGTTGCACCATTATGATGCTTATTCAACCGTCTTCTAGCAGATGCATGGCAAACGTCTAGTTTAGCTGGTAAAGCTTCAAAAGTATCCTCGTTTTTTGTGTATATCCTGTAAAAGGTTTCAATGGATAATGGTAAGTTAACTTGTAATATGTAAGTTAAGTTTATATTGTTTGCATTTAACATTGGATAAAAGGTTGTCCAACAAATAAGCCAGACATTCAGGCGTCTTCTTTGTCTAAATTTACTTTTTTCTACTAATCTAAACAATAGAGCATGGCAAATTGGTTTGTTGGACCTCAGAACAAATTTATCAGGAATGTCAAATATGTTTAGACCTAAGGGTCTACCTGCCATATCTAGTTTGTTCATATCATGATATTTGCAATTTCATGAACTGTTTTTCTTAGCTTATGAGCTTGTCTAACATCTATAAGCGGCTGAAAGTCTTATTATTGCAAAGGGAAAAGCATGTCAATTCCTAGGCAATTTTCTGATAATAGACAAGCTATAGTATCATGCACAGGCTTGGCATTTAACTGCAGTACTCTATCATTCCTAGTTGGCAGATGGCTGAGGCTTTAATACCAAGGTGTTTGGTGCATTTACCCGGGTAACTTGATGAACTATTTAGCGTTATTATGATATGTATGAATATTATCACCATTATGTGACGTGACATCTGCCCGAGAGCTTTTACTACTTAATTATGAAGTATTAAGAGCGGTTTCGCAGCCGTATTGTGAAAAACCCGCTTTTTCCTGATGAATAGAAACAACACTTAAATTCAAAATTCACTCAATAGTTATTCAACAAAACTTTATTAGCTACCTACGTATTGTGTATGTTGCCATCGCAAAGTTTCCATCATTTTCTGTAAATTAGAATTTAAAAATTTAGAATTAAAAAATGTATGTTACCATCGCAAAGTTTCCATTGGTTTCCGTGAATTAGAATTTCAAAAATTTTGAATTTCAATGGAAACCAACATATACAATAGGTTTTGTTGAATAACTATTGAGTGAATTCTGGATTTAAGTGTTCTGTTTCGATTAATTAGAAAAAGGCGGGTTTTTCACAATCCAGCTGCAAAACCGCTCTTATAAGACCGCAAATGTTACTTATATATGATGCCTTTAATTAAGGTCAAAATGTTGTGTCCCTTGAACGTTTAAGATATTAAGCCTTTCTTGGGATCCAGTCAGGCAATTAGAGCTTAATTTATGACGTCATACGCAACAAATGCAACAAAGCTCTCCTGAGTTGGTTGCAACGGTGGCGTCAGCGAAGTCGTTCCGCTTTACGCGATCGATTCGCGAAAGCTCGACGAAAGCTTCGACGGAAACGGACGCGCACCGGTCCTCGCGACACGCTCTGCTGCCCCTAACAGCGCATATACCTTCACGAGCCATGCAGTCATCCGCCAACCCGACTAGAAGCTTTACCGAGACGAGAACACTTCCAAACTTCCAAGCGGAAGTGCGTCGCACAAAACTTTTCGAACTCGCCATCTCCGACGTACCTTCTCTCGTGGTTCGATCCATCCGCGTCCTCTGATATTCCCTCCGCTCCAAACACAAAACGGTGTGCCCGAAGGACGCACGCGAAAAATAAACAAAAGGAGTAAGTTCGCGATCGCGTCGCTGTCGGCGCGTGTGTGTCGCGCGTGCTGGCGATGCGACAGCGCCAGCGGTCGGTGGAGGACTGGCGGCGGCGCGGCGCAGCTGCCGCGGCGGCCAATGGCGGCGCGGTCACGTGACGCACCCCTCACCCCGCGCCCGCAGCTCGCAGCTTGTTTACAAATAATAATAATAGTGGGTACGCGGCGTGCCGGTGGCGCCCGCTACGGCTCTACGCGCTACGAGCTACGGACAGCTGTCGTTGCATTTGGCGGGATTCGATCCGACCGCCAGTTTTCGCTTCGAGCTTCGATCTGTTTACTTGCGTTTCGTTCGCACGATATCGATCGTTACGCAACCGAGAAGCTTTTTCGAACGGCCAAACGCAATTTCCAAACTAAATTATCTTGCGAGCTTTCACTACGGAAAGCTCTACCTACGTTTTGATAGACTTCGGTTGCGTTTATCTCTATAAAAGGGAGTCCAGTAACAAAATCATTCCGCGATTTTGCTCTTGGGGTGCAACATACATCCCTATTTGGCGACAGGTTGTTGTTTCCGATTGTTTTGCATGTATTCAGGATGTCAGGTGCAAGAGGGTTTGCACCCTATTTCAGAGCATACGGGACTCACCTATATACCCTACTTCACTTGTGCCGTGGTGCATATTGTACAGACCCCTGTATCGGCGCGGCACAGAGTCGTTCCTGGACTCCTCTCCCTTCACAACTCCTGCCGATGTACAGTGGGACACTTGTCGTCAACAATCGTTAATTAGCCTCTTCACCTTGCCGGAGCTGAAGGGATTCTGAATAACCCCTCCATACTTTGTAAGAAGCAAATTTTGGTATTAGGGTAAAGAAATCACACATGTTAAGACTGTACATGAGCCTAGCTAGAGCATGAACAACGACAGACGTTTAGACGGAGAGCTAGTGACCAAATCTGTCATGTGGCTTCAGCTGTATTGAAACCCCGTTAGCTACTTCCCTGAACAACCTTTTCCGATAATCTTCGTGCTGGCAGGCCGCGGGCGGTGGGTGCGGGTGTAGTGTGGTGGGGAAAAAAATGAAAAAAAAAAATGTGTGCTCAGCGACTTTAATTTTTTTTTCAAACAGTTGCTCTGTACTCCCTGTGCACCCAAAAAAAAATTTAAATGGATCGGGTGGTGGGAAGGGGTTGTCAGCGTTAATTAAAAGTACCAAAATAATAATAATTTTCATGTGGGCTCATATACCTTCCCACCGATATTTTTGCATAGCTATTTTTTTGGGGCTTACAAATTAATTAATCTTGTGTCAGAAAAAAGCCAATACAGCTGAGCCCACATGAAAATTATTATTATTTTGGTACTTTTAATTAACGCTGGCAACCCCTTCCCACCACCTGATCGATTAAATTTTTTTTTTGGTGCACAGGGAGTACAGAGCAACTGTTTGAAAAAGAAATTAAAGTCGCTGAGACCACATTTTTTTCCCCACCACACTACACCCGCACCCACCGACCGCGGCCTGCCAGCACGAAGATTATCGGAAAAGGTTGTTCAGGGAAGTAGCTAACGGAGTTTCAATACAGCTGAAGCCACATGACCGATTTGGTTGCTAGCTCTTAGACTATTTCGAGGATTCATTTGAAGAAATATGGACTCTCCTATTTGATTTTGATTTATAGATCTTTTATCTAAGAATTCTAGTTATGAAAAATGTATTAAGATGTCTTTGTCAAAAAAGAAACACCCTCTTTTTTTTGGTTTTCAAACGTTCGTTTCAAGAAGGCAGTTAAGAGATCATTTTTTTTATTATGGAAATGTGAAGGGATTCTACTTAAATCCAAATTTTTTTCCCTGCAAAATATTTCAGTATTAGCTAAAACACACCAATTTGTTGTTTCGCTGCGTGATCATTAGTATTGCGCGTCCTCTATCAAAGGCAAATAAGGTCTTTGCCATTGGACTAATTGTGCTGGAGGGGTAATAAAAAGTTGCTAGGGTAGGCCATCCTCTTAATAAAATGTAAGACGCAAGTTGCAAGAAGACGTTTCCATAATAGCTGTAAAAGCTTGCGAATTTTCTAAAACACTCCGTGGCGACGTGTGTACTCGAAGGGGTGTCAGAGATGATCCCAAGTGTGGTTGTCTCTGTACATACAACATTCAAAACTCGTAACATACTTTTTTTACTGATGGTGTAGTACGGGCACAAATTCACGCGTTTTAGGGCATGTAGGTACATAAGGTTGTATATCACATAAAACTTGATTATTGCAAAACGGCTAACCTCAATAACTATTTTTGACCAGCCGACCAGACCGACAGGCGCAACGTCGCGTCGTCGCGGAGCGTCTTCACTCGCCCAGAAGAAGGCAGTCTGAATCTGCTGAAACTGGTCGGCTATCTCGATCAAAAATAGTTATTGAGGTAAGCCATTTTGCAGTAATCTTGTTTTATACTCAAGTTTCTTTCAATTCGATAATCGTATAAAACTATTATAAATCGTAAAAAACGAACACAAATACTTACTATGCATATAAGACACGATCTTGCTAAGTTTCTTACCCTTCTTCTTAATAAGACTAATGGAATGGGCGGAGTTAGGCATATATTTATAATATGTGTCGCATATATTTGTAATATTGTTTATTCCTATCTTTTTTATTTTATTCAAGTGTATTATTTTATTAAATTTAAGTAAATCTAACCTTTATTATCTTTTGTGTATTTCCCCATATTATTATTTATTATATAAAGCTATTAGATATTTATTTATTTATTTATTAGAAAAGGTTCATCAACAGTAATATAAACAGTAAACACATAACATTTATAAAATACATGAATATTCCGAAAATTATATTATATTTAAATTACCTTATATCTATAACAGGGGATCTAAAAAGGCCGACTTGGGTGAATCATAAAATCATTTGAAAGTAGGATGGAGTCAGAATTATTTCACGCGTGCAAAAGAGACGGCATTAGAACGGAATCATAATATGATTCATAGCGGCCTTTTTACGGGACCTGGTCCCAAGTCAGGTGGAGGAAAGACAATTTCCAAGCAATAAAAACCCTGCAATCAGCATCCTACTACAAAGCGATTGCCTCAATCTCGAGTGGTACGCTGTCATTTTCTGAGGAGTCCCACTACCTATCTCTAAAGACCTTCATCAAATCATGACTGTTCTCAAAAAAAAAACCGTCGAATTGAGAGCCTCCTTCTTTTTAGATTCCATCCATCCATCAGCCTAGTTCGTCCGCTGCTGGACATTAGCCTTTCTAGGAATTTGCCACTCCCGGCGGTCATCCTGGAAGAATTTCCCATACTCACACACGCTGGGCAGGCGGGTTGGTGAGCGCGGTGCCGGAACCCTCGCACCAGTGACGCCGCTGCCCGTCACCAGTCTGTTCCATATAAGGCCCAGCTATTAGGGATGGAAATACCGCCATCCATCGGTCCCAGGCATGGTGGGCCTCCTGGTTTTTTGCCTGTGAGCTCTTACTCTCCCCCGAGATTTTTTAGATTAGTTAAAAAATAATCCTTATTATTACTACTACTAATAAAAAAATACTTTTTTAATGGTGTAATCCCAATGTACTCAATCAGGGCGAAGCTAAAACGAGGGATAATATTGGCGTTCTATTCTATTCTATTCTATGAAGCATTCTATGCTTGCGCACGGTTTTGTTTCAAATCCCAAAACGAACACTCTATATCTCAATAAAAATGGAATTTTAAATATGAAGGCACGCAAGGGAATTACATATTGCCTGTACAACACAAAAAATACTCTGGAGTAAAAACCCAGAATATTTGTTTGGGAAATTTAAATGGCGCAATGATGCCCACAAGTGTAATACAAGATCGAAAACCCAGAACTTGCTTTTGATTTCCCAGCATAAAACAAAGGGATTTGAAGGATGCTTCAAATATGCGGCATCAAAAATATGGAACAATCTACCGCCACCGTTACGAGTAAAGATTAGTACTAATACTTTTAAAGCTAAATTTAAGGCAATACTCCTGCAGCGGCAAAAACAGGGTGAAAATTTGAAGCATCCTGATAAGGTTAATTTTCTTTTGAATACATATTATTGATTAAAACCTTTTATCTCTATACCAAAAAACATAATAAACCTATAGATATAGATAAAATGCCCTCATCTAAAACTCAACATTCACTACATTACATTCATCATATTTTGGATTTAAAATAAATTTATTATTTTATCATCATAACACTACACATCAGACACAACATAAACCTTACACACTTATGTACAGCCCTTCTCTTATTGTGTACTTACCCTTACTACTTTCTGCTCTGAACACTACTCTAAGAGCTGGGGATAACTGAAAACCAGCGCTGCACACTGTATGACAGCGTCAGCAAATGCAATAATTTGTCCAAATAAATGCTTTGTTTAAATGTTTATATTTTGTGTACGAACTGTTTGTGTTTTTAACTTTTTATGTTTTAATATTTGATTGTACTCATTATTTTTTTTTGTGTGTATTTGGCAATAAATGTTTCTTATTCTTAAATTAGCACAGCACTACTTCACAGCTCAAATACAATGTATTCGCCAAATGAAGTATTGTGACGTCACAGAAAATTCAATAAGGCAGATTCTAGTTTTAAAAATAAGCTGAGCAATTAAGGCTATTGTAGTCGCAAAAATGACAAAAAAGAACTTGGACTTAGTAAATACAGATTGTATGTTTTTATTGTGAAATCCATCTCTTTGGGTACTCTAATTATTATTAGAGTGCATTACAAACTAGAAATTAATCAGAAACAAATTTCAAGTCAACATATACTTAAATAATACGTTTTTTTTTTTTTCAATGCAAGTGCTCGTAAAGGCCCACTTTTTATGTATCAAAACCGAACAGAAAGTCGATTATTTTGCCCTAGGGCTTTATTATATATATATATATATATTATTATTTATTTACGATTATATATTATTTATTTACGAGAAGTTAGCTAACCTGCAACCTTTCATATGTACCATAAATGTTATACTTTTTTTTTCCACTGTTTAACGGCTCTGGATACAGTCCTTTTGAGCCAATCATTAACTTGCAAAATTGTAACAATGTAACTTTCAACTTTAATAATTGAATTGTTTTCTTTGATTATATTTGTTTTATTTCCTCACACTATGCATTGAAAAACGTAGTATGATACACGGGCGTAAGAGCAATAAATTACTCGGTTACGTTTAAATCTTCCTCGTGATTTGTTCCTTTTCGCCCTTGTAGCATAAACTTCTATTATTTTGATGGGGTTCTCCTTGCTTGAGGACAACATTATGTCCTTCTTAATCTTTGCAACGCTTGGATCAACTTCCATACAAGGTTACAAAAACCTGCGTATCTGCAAGGAATTTTCAAATAAGCTGGAAAGCTCCACCATCAAGGTTTCTTTGCATATATTTTTAACCCTCTATTCAAATTCAATATTTCTAGTTATCTCACGCACATTAAGCCCAACAAAAAAACTGGTTATATGTAAGTCGTGCACAATGTATGAGTTCAGTACAGAATTAATGTACAAAAGTAGTTTTTTTTTAATGTGAAATTCATGACGTCTTCAAATATTTTTCCCGGGTTCCTAGATTATCTATCTACCTAAAGCTCATTCGATCTATTTGTTGATTTATCTCGCGGCCAATCAGCCACCCCCTTTTTTGACGATTCCTGAAAAGACATTAAATAGTTTAAAAACATAACGTCATATTTTTTATTTTATTGTTGAAGATGACGTATTCATGATATAGTAAGTGCGCAAGAATGTCGGTCTTGCGCGTTATACATTCAAGGGCGGATCCACGATTTGATTTTGGGGGAGCCATTATGACAAGATATACCACAAAGTATAAAAAAATATTTTTTGACTTGAGGCGCTTTTGGAAAACCTATCATTGAATCGAAAAGTCGAGTCAAATGTATCTAATCCTGGGTGTTTTGGGGGGGGGGGGGGGGGGGGCAATGCCCCCCCTGTATCCGCCAATGCGTACACTGTACACCGCCAATGAAACTTGCTTGCCATGAACTGTCCATTTCTGTCGCTTTTCAGAATCCGTAAAATCCAGCGGTGTTACTACTAAACGGTGTTTAACTTTAGACAGTGTTTAAATCTGTTGTTGTCACCTTTTCTTTCATATTGTAAAAAAGTGACAGCAACAGATTTAAACACTGTCAAAAGTTAAACATCGCTTAAATACCCTTTTGTAGTAACACAGCAGGAGTCCTAAAATCCCAACAGTTTTTAAGTATCGTTACGATAAAGGTAGATTTCGTCTGATTTTGTAACAGTTTCCTTAAATCGTGTAGTATATGTCAAGTTTTTGTCACTCCACTTCATTTCAATTTCAATTCAATTCAGCTATGCTCTTGTCGGTGAAATCCTCTCCATTCACTTCTGCACTCCGCTTCTTGATACGAAACAACATTACTTTCACTTTCACTTGATCGATGAATGTTCTCCTAGGTCTTCCTTTCTCTCAAGGTTTAGTATTTACCAGGGCAAACAAAAGTCGAATGATTTATATTGCGAGTGAAAAGTAATGCCAGAATAGCCATCCGAGTGGACAAATGTATCAAATTTTCAACCTAAGTACAACAACAACCTTAGCAAACAAAAATCTCCAGTTTAAGAAAATATTCGGGCATTAGCTCCCAAATTTATGGCAGTCAATATTTATAAAGTTTACAAATAAACAGGAAAATTCGCGACAGCTACCCCCTCCTTAAGTTAGGTTGCGACCCCACAATGACTCATCAAAATTTCACCACCCGAACGCTACTCAGTCTCTGGAATGATTATTTATCATATTCCATAATAATGGAACATCTGGTGGCCACTTTAATTAATAATTTAGTTTTTGTCCGTGAAACATAAATTGTTTTGCGTATAAAATACTGCCTCCCATATGCTCGCATTTCAATTTAATGTTCCATATTACTTACTGCTGTTACTTCCTTGAAAAAACTGGGAGCTTGAAAATTCTTGAGAGGTCCAAATTCAACATAAAAGTATACATAAATAATTAAAAATACTGCAACGCATGCAGTGCGTAGATCTTGCACTAAGCGCGCCAATTTCGCGTTACAAAAGTGCGTAATATCGATTACTTGCTCCCTTTTATCTTTCCTCTCGCTCACTCGCAGGACGCATTTGAACTTTTCCAAGCCCAAAAGCTCGTAAATAAGTTGCGGGAACTTTACGCGGGAAGCTTTAGACGCCATTTTGGGGTTTTGAACTGTGGACTTAGGTCGTTTTTCGCATGCTTTGTGAACCCCGTCGTCGGCGTTACCATGACTACCGATCTGTCACACGCATAGAACGTTAAATGCAGCATTGATTTTTTCCTTGCTTCCTCTTTACTTTACGCGTGTACCACGACTGTTGGATTTTTTCGAGAGAGCAGATTTTAGATATTAGAATAAAGATAATTGCATTTTGACTTGTCTTTTGGAGAAATGGGGGAATTTTTGTGTTAATTTGTTAAGCTCCCATTTAGTATTTTTCCTTAGTTATATTTTTGCTTTGTTTTGCTTTGTAATTTACTGTGCTGGAGTTATTTAAGTACTAAGAAAAGCGATAACATTTTGGTTCTTTCGTGCAAAAGGCTTGAAATTTCCTTATGTTCTGCAGTCAACTTCGGAAGAATATGCGTAGTACAATTTTATTTTTATTTTGTAAAATGCAAATTAAGAATGAATAAATATTTAAATGATTTATGATTTTTTATTGTAGACGTTAGATTTTAATTTAAATGTGAGTGAAACATTTTCGTAAAAAACCAATTTCAATGTAATATTTAAACTAAACAAATACAAATGGAAAACTACAGTAAATAAAATTGAATTTTGGTATTACTTACATATAAAATCGATATGATAAAAGATAATAAATTATCCACTGAATAAAATTCATAAATACGTATTACCGAACTCATCCACTTCGATTAGTCTTACTGAGAAAGTGAGAACAGTGACAAGAAATTTAGTAAGATCTTTCTTATTTATCTGTAATTTTTAGGGTTCCGTACCCAAAGGACAAAACGGAGCTCTATTAATGTCTCTTGGCTGGCCGTCTGTCCGAAAAAGTTACATACCTGAAATTTTTAAATGTTGACACAAATTCAATTAAATATTTTTTCAGGGGGTAAGAAAATGAACAGATTTTTTTTTCTTACCCTGACATGTGGAGTGTTATTAATATATTATCTAGAACTCATTGAGGAGAGTACAAATGTATTATTTATTATTTTTATCTTCCGAAATAAAAAAATGGGGGGCCATCAAAGTTGTTTTCTTGGAAACATTTTTATTTTGGATCTATCTAAAAAACAAAACTAGTCAGGAAATATGAATTTCTGTGTATTATTCGGTATATATATGACAAATACTGAAATTGTATTATGGAAGGAGTAATTAGTGAGCAACGTAATTTAGCAGGTTTGTTTCATGCATTTTCATATGAAACAAACCTGTAAATTCAAGTTTGTAACTTTTGTTACAATTTTGTTCTTCCTAATCTTGTCTAATTAATCTTTAAAAAAATTGAGTTATTTTTAATACACTTAATCAAAGCTTTAGCAAATATAAATAATAAATAATATTGGCGCAAAACCCAAGATGGATGTGAACAGCTTAAGGGAAAATATGTTAAGGTAGGTTCGTACAACCGGGGGTCCGGGTTTGGACCGACTTTTCCATCTCTTGATAGAAGACATCCACAACCTTCCCTTTCTAACTAATGGTGGTTTTTCCGTACCTCTCTTTTCCGCGTTTTGGGGAAATGGGTATGGATTTTGTACTAGCTCAAGACAAATTAGTCACCGTTGGATGCAAAAGAAAAATTGTTTGTGCCGCGAAATACGAGTATTTCTTGAAAATAAAATAATCTTTCTGAGAATTTATTTGGTTTTAGCACTTTGTTGACCCTTAAAAATATATTTTGGCATTTTATTGCAATAGTACACACACGAAAGAGCAAACTTAGGATCTGAGCTAGCTAGATGGGGTGGGAATGCTCATGTGAGTTGGGTGAACGACGGGCGACCGCGTTTTCAATAGACCTTGCCCCGAGGCCCTGATTTACACGACATCATCTATGACATAGATTCTATTGGTATTGAGACTTCTATCTCCTGTAGTGTCAAGGTGACACCCCCCCGACACGGGAGAGTACCATGATCGAGTACATGGAATAGTGCTCAACGTTGGGTGTATCTTTTCCACGTCATACGAGAAAATATATTGGACCCAGGCTCGCTCGAGTACAGCACAGATACTGGGAAGTGGGAACATTGCAGCCTCTTATGCTTCTTTTGGGTAAAATTTAAATTATTGCAACTGTTACATATTAAGAGGCTATGCGAATTTTATTTTTGTCACTGTCACGCAGTGCGAGAGGGGCGAATTCAGGGCAAAAGGGAAAAAAGTTGGTTTTATATTTTTATTAAAAAAAACTAAAATAGCTATCATAATTTCAAATATCAAATCTCTAGATATTGTTGAAACACACCTAATAAAATATGTTTGAGTTCTGTATATGGTTCCTATTCGTCAAACGAGGAGAAAAAGTGTGTTTCAAGACCTCATTTCAACAATTATTTCTATCGAGGAAAATTTATACAAACATGTTTTCCAATTTCAAAACCCTAGATTATATAGTCAAAATGCATATACCAGAAATTTATTAAAATTTCCGTGTATTTCATGAAATACACAGAAAAGAAACACCCGTATTTGTTTCGCATATCGCCTTAACAATGTTTGTATCATGAGGTACATGCAGATGAGTGACTTAGAATTCAAAGTCTCAATAGTAAACGAAGACATTTTTCCAAAAACCACACATGTCAGTAGTAATGTACTGATGATAATCAAATTTTGTTGTTTTTGGAAAAATTTCTTTAAATAATGTGTTTACATTTACACTATTGTTGCAACTTCTGTGAGATAATAAATGAAAGAAAGAAAGAAAGAAAGGATCCTCACATCCAGAGGTATGCAAAAATAACCCATGTATGTTCTCCGATTATACGTAGTTTTCTATTAAATTATTTTTTGTAAAATATATTTTTTTTTTTGCTTTTCCGGGTTTTTCGGACAGGCGTTAATTTTTATTTTTATAAATGTCAAATGACGCAGAGTTTTTAAAATTACTCACAAATTATGAAATATTTTTTTAAATTTTTTGATTAAAATTTGAAAATTCGACCGTGGTTCGCTCGAATGTAAATATCAGATGTGATCAAAACTTTTGTGATTTTCATTAATGTCAGGAAATTGATTATTGTTTGTGTGAAAGTACAATTTATAAGAATTATGCTGTAAACTGGTGCATATTAAGCTAAAAAAAATAGCCCCAATAACAACAAATCAAATTAAAGCCGGTCAGGCCAAAAATTATCAAAAATGCATTAAAAAACAACTCGAAAACTAAGAAAAATCGAGGAACATACGGGGGTATATTTAGGTACCCCTGGAGATAAGGCATATTTTTTTTTATTTGGACGTCAAATTTTGTACCGTCCTGTACATAGAAAATGTTTTTTTTTACTCCTGCCCCTACCTTGGGTACGCCCCCCCCCCCTGCTACACAACCTCGTTTTTTAAAGAAACAGCAACATTAGCTCAGTTGATAAGTCTCTCAACCTTGACTAGCTGTAGTCTAAGCATGAAAACATCTCCGTTTAGTTGCGTGTCAAACTACATCAAAATCATATGGAATCTGGAAAACCACTCCAAGCGGACAGTAGCGGAACTAACAGCTACGTATGGCAACCTAAGTTTAGTTTCAAACGTAACGATACGGAGATGTTTTCATGCTTAGGCTACTGGTCGAGCATGTTTCAAAGAGGTTTTCTGAAATTTATGTATTTGTAACCCAAGCACCTTATGTTTCCCTCTTATTACGTTAGGACGTAAAATACGTCGGTAAACTGAGGGTGTACGAGTGTCGACTGTTCTAGAGACACAGTCCACACAAGAAAACATCTCTGACATATCATCTGATGTTCTTGTATATTAAGAGGCTGGCGGAGGATGCATAGATCATAAAAAATCATTTGTAAGTTATACATAACCTTAAGGGGCTCCACAATGCTAAACATCAGTTTTGTATTGGATTCAGTTCCGTCAATGTAGAGGGTAAAAATTTGAAAAAAATATGGCGTGTTTTGTGACTCAAGGTAATTATTAACTATACTTTATAAATGAACATACTTTCAATCTTCTATTAAATATATAAATTTAAAAAAAGCATGAATTTCACAAAAAAAGCGATTCAGTTTCCATGTTTCAAAACCGATTGAAACGAAACCAACACACCCAGATACTAACGTGAAAAAAACATCTTTATTACACAAAGAAATTATGGTTAATGTCATAATTTAGCCACGATTTCTAAATAACTGAAGTTTTACGTGCGCGGCATCTGATTAGAGCAGGATAGAGACTTAAAAAACAAATGCATTAGAGTAGGACTGAATTTTAGCATAGTGCAGCCCCTTAAGGCAATGTGTATTGATTCCGATTGGATTACAGAATATTTGGGTTTCCAAATGTCAATTTTATATGAAGACTGGTTTAAATACGAAATATAAAGAATTTCTAATTTCCATATCTTATTCTGTTATCTAATTGGTATAAATACCATGATTTACAAATGATTTTGGTATTCCATTTGTATGAACTATGCATCCTCCGCCGGACTCTTAAGAAGTTTAAAAAAACGCCATAAGTAAAAAATAAAACTCACATTATCGTAGCTGTTTTTATTTTCATATTAAACAATAAAATGTACAAAATTAATATGATTTAAATGAAAATGATCCAAGTATAGCCTAATTAACTTTTATTTCTATATTCAAGATATTCGAACGTCTATATTTCTTCTCTTTTTAGGGTCTAGATATGAAATAACTTTATCGCATAAAACATCCGTAAGATTGATGAAACGAAGTTACGTACGGCAAATTGTTACGCCAAGTCTTCCTAGTAGTTTTTGTTTAATGCTAAATATGACAGACAGAATTTAAGAGCTTTTTACACATACAAACACATTTTTATAACCCTTGTTTGAAGTAGTAGACAATTTAATTAAAATCTAGGGAAATATATTGGTATTATTGGAGATATACAAGGTGTAACAGAAGGTGTTACCATATTTGAAGAGCTTATTCAGTCAATGGTATAGAACAACTTTTACTATGGAGCCAACCCTGAAATCTCAAAACAAAAATCTGCCCTTCCATGCATTTCGGCCAAGCCATTTTTCTATGAAACAATTTTTTTTTTTTTCGAGATACAGGGTTTTGTCCCATAGTAAAAGCTGTTCTATACCATTGACTGAATAAGCTCTTCAAATATGCTTATAACTTTCTGTTACACGTTGTATACTTGACTGTATACACGATGGAAATACGATTTGATAAAGTAATCTCGATAGAATAAATTCACAAAGTTACCTCTTGTTGAGTAATTTTTTCCTCTATTTTCCTACTTTTTTATATAAATAAGTAATTTGATATTATGATTCTTTTACTAAAATAAAGTTCATATACGACTGGAGCGTTTATACACGATAGTTTTTTTATTTAAGAACAATATGATGAAAATAACAACAAAAAACATTGAAAAAGTGCAAAAGTTTGGTTATTTTCTTTACTCTTTACACGAAAAGTAAAAGACAGAGACAAAGGCAAACGCTCGGTGCGCCCTTAAGGTCTTAGAAAGGAAAATATTCCAACGGCTGGCAAGCCGATAAACCGTGATTATAAGCAATTGTTTCTTAACTTAATACATGGCTTTAAATTTACTTAATCCTTGGAATATTATCCTTTCGAAGACCTTAAATTCTGTCTGTCATATTTAGCACTAGCTTCTGCCCGTGGCTTCGCCCGCGTGGCCTACAGGATACTCAAGGCTTCCGCGACGCTGCGAAGAACTTTATAATCTAAAATCGCACAATTACTCACTGAACGAATATATTCAGATATTAGTGTGTAAAGTATTGTAGTAGGTGTGTTCCTTGCCCACGACTCCACCCGCGTTTTTTCAACTCTGCCCCGTTTTTGACTCTGGCGTTATTATATTAACACCCCTTATAGCCCATATGTTGAACAGGGTCACTACGATGATATTAAATAAAAACGCATCCAAATCTGTTCAGCGGTTTCGGAGATGTGCGTGAACCAAAGATTTGAAAAGTAAAGATAAGCCCTTACCGTATTATGACAGCACCAAAATGTTTTCACCTTTAAATGGGTGACGCTCACACGTTTGGAATCAGTACTCATCTGAACACCGTGATAGTTGGACGCCTTAAGTGCACTTAAAGTTAATCATTTTAACAACTTTAGTAGTCTGATCAGTTTGATGACCGTAAGTAGACAGATTGCGCACTCATAAGTGTGCGCGCGTCGTCGGCATTATGTTAACGCACGCATTCAAAAACAATGCAATAGATTTTAGGTGCCAGGGCTCATCTTAACTTTTGAAAATCTTTTGCGTGAACAAACAGACCGACAGACAGAAAAGAATTCTAAAAATCGCTGATTTGGGTATTTATATTTTTATTACTTTTCATTAATGTACAGACACACCGGGTCTTTGAATGTCTTTTGTCTTTGAATTGGATGACAAAAAACTACAGGGGAGACTTGGCGTAACAATTTGCCGTATGTAACTCCGTTTTTTTAATCTCAATGATGTTTTATTCGCTAAAGTTGTCCGAGAATTAAGAGAATATTTAAAATGTTAATGTATCACATGGAGTAAATATTCAACATTTCAAATTTTCGGTATTTTTATAGTTTAACAACAGTTCATTCCAAGGACAGTTTGTTTATGAATCAATGTAGGTCACCGTACAAAAATGAGTTAAAGGGACGGGTAAGGAATGTTGTTCTGCGATTAAACAAGATAGAATACATAAAAAATATCACCCATCGAAAAAATAACAACTATTGCATAATGATATCACCTTTCTGGCACGCTTAATTAAAAGTACCACAGTTCTAACTTAGTCTATACTTGCAAGCACTAAGTTTGAACTAAGTAAAAAACACAGAAATATTTAAATAAGAGCCCGTTACATTTCTCGATAGAGATCAAAACACAATAAATTACAGAATAATAATCTAAAGTTAATTAAAAACGTATAGGAAACAAGGATTTAATTAAGTTCAAATAAGTTTAACTGATGTAGCTTTTAAGAGAAAAGCTTTCAATAAAGCTTAAAAGTAAGTTTCCAGACAAAATTTTGAGAAGCTAATTGTTTAGGTACATAAGTTGTCAGATATTATTTACAAAATCAAACTAAGTTATATTTACAGCTTCCAAAACTAAAATGTTAATACTTCGTTAAAATTATAATACTCTGCCTTAGGAAAAAACTTACTTGATTATAAAGAGATATGGCTAAACAGAAGGTAAACAAGCCTCGCCAATTTTACACTAAGTCATATGTTGTAGTATGTACCTACTCCACTAAACTATTAATTATAAAAAAATACATAAAAATTACACTACAAATGTCATGACTTTACAAAAATAAATTTAATTTTACACATAGTGCACAGGCAGTGACTGAAATCCAGTAAAATCCAAATTATAAATAATTAGGTATAGCATATTAGGTGTATTAGATGAAATAAATTATTCTAACATCACATCTCAGAAGTCCTTTCACTATATAAAAACATCAGAGAGAGCGCCTAAATTGATCAACAATTTTACGAGACCAGTAGCGCCATCTCTTAGCGAGAGGTACGTTAACCAATATTATATTTACATGAATGTGCTTTTCCACAAGAATCACAAATAATTTTAAATATTTACTAAAAATTTATTTAGTCATTATTTGATACGATTGTACACTGGCAACAGCTAGGTATCCAAAAGACGTCGGTATAAAGGCTTTGACCACTTCCTTCCAGGGCCACTAATCGTTTCTGAATGTATTTTTGTTCACATCGTGTTGTGTATCCGAGAGGTACAGAGCATAAGCCACTGCATTCAGTCGATCTAATGGAAAAAAAAGGAAATAATAAATTAGAAAAGGCAATATCGTACTAGTAGCGTCATCTATGGTACAAAGTTGAAGGTAAACTTTTAAATAGTACTGCTACTGGACGTTAGATGGCAATGATTAAAAAGGTCCTGAATAAATCAAATAGATGGCGTCTTGAAGTTCCATCAGCTATTTTCAGGAAAAATAATGAGGAAAGAATTCATGGAAAATTCATAAAAATCGGGCATAATTTTGATGTACCGACACTTCACTGTGATCGTCGATTTTATCTAAGGTGACAACGTTCTTTTGGCGCGTTGATGACATTGACAGGAGAGCGCACCTATGAAACAGGGTTTAGTTTTTATTAGGTACCAGTGCGACAAGGCTCTTTTGGCGTGTGGATTGGTCGTGGTCAAAATCGGAACTAAGGCTGCTATCCTATCCCAGTAGCCTAAGCATGAAAACATCTCCGTATAGTTGCGTTTTATCAAAATCGTATGGAATCTGGGAAACCGCTCCAAGCGGACAGTAGCGGACCTAACAGCTACGTATGGCAACCTAAGCTTAGTTTCAAACGCCCCCCTGTCACTGTCATCCACGCGCCAAAAGATCCTTGTATTGTAGCACTGTAGCAAGGCTCAGGCCGCGGACATCAATAGTATTCTGTTTCTCAACTGAAAGCCACTTACGCGCATATCTCGGCTTTGACCAGTTGAGTCATGTTATCGGGCATGTTGACGACGTACTTCCAGTTGCCCTTGTTATTGAGTGCTGCCCTGGGCGTGATGAACTGAGTCCGGACCCGGCAGAGCTCCTCCGTGCCCGGGGTCTGTCGCCGGGGACGCTCCGCTGATGTCTCTTCACTGGAATAGAACACGGAATATAATTATTTGAGATAATTCGGATAAACTCTTTCTTAGCTACCATAAATTGTAAAATCCACCTCACTTCACTATAACTAGAATAAACCAGTGGCCAGTATTTGTTCCTAGACTCGAAAAAACTGCTGCCCCTGAATATAAGAACAAAAACCGGCCAAGTGCGAGTCAGATTCGCGTACCTAGGGTTCCGTATTGTGAATGATAAATTGAATTTAGTAATTTTTTTTCCGTGAATTTCTCAACTGCTTTATTTTTCATGTAATTTTTACGTAAACACATATTACCATGATTTTTTTTCATATTTTTTGGTCCACCAGTTTTGGAGATATGTTTTTTAAAGATTTCTCGAAACCAGTGCCAGTAAATATAGTAAAAGGATATATTTTTACAATCAGCTTTTTAATATCTACAATTTGGTACCAATATTGTATTTTTAGGATAATATTTTTAATTTTTCTCACTTATGTTTTTATTTTATTTTTTATTTTTTTATTTTATTTAGTTTTATTAGGGACAAAATATTATTGGAAATATTATGATCAATTTTGTGCCAAACTTCATGTCTTTATCATTAACTGGCTGTGATATATGGACGGACGGACGGACAACGGAGTCTCACCATAAAGGTTCCTTTAGTACCTTTTAGGTACTACGGAACCCTAAAAAGTCACGTTTGAAAATTTATAGTCCGCCTAGCGAAAGCTAAGAGTAACTTTATCTGACATGGAAATAGTAGATTAACAAGTTAAAAAAAGTTTGATCCCGAGAGTAGCGAAGGATTCTAAAGTAGAATCCCGCTGAACGTTTGTATATTTAAACAATTTTTTTTATTTTGTCTCGTCACTTCCGTAATAGAGAAAACTGTTCCGGATATACGAATAATATAACGTTATCATCCGGATACCAAAACATAAAAATATAAATAAATAAAAATGTATTTATTGGTCACCAATTGACAAAGTCAGTGTACAAGCACACCCCCGACACTTCATAGTCAAGGCTCAAGTTATTTACCTACACTCTCACGCGCGCATCTGGCTTGTCCGCACACGCTTGTGTGTGTGCGTGAGCTAGTCTAGGGCTGGCAGCAATCGTGTGAGCGTTGTCGCCCGAGAGGGACACAATATAAGTCAGCAAATTATGTGATTCTCTTCCTAAATTTTAGCGTAGTCCAATTTCTGGTTCCCCGTGGATTAATCAGTATTAAAAAAATATATGTATATATATATATATATATATACAAGGTTAAATTCAATTAGTTGGCGAAATTTGAAACATATGTAGAACATGTCCATATGAATAACTTTTTTTAATAGGATAGTGAAAAATTCTTAAAATTCGTTTTCACCTTTCCATACTGGACGAGTCAGCTGATCGGAGCAATTTGTATAGGAGGAAATGAAAAAAAGTTAAGAATTTCGCTTAGCTCCCATACAAACAGTTGTCCATATAGACTAGTACTACCTTTGTTTTGAGTTTCGCCAAATAATGTTATTTAACCTTATATATGTATATAAATCGTTACGACCTGAATGCCCCGGGGGGTGTCGGATGTGTTCCGAGTGTGAACTTTGAAATGCAAGTCACAGTCCACACACACTCGGTAAACCCGCGTTTCACCTGCAAATATTACGTCCCAACGTGATGGGTGGTGAGCCCTATCATCGTTCTTCGGGCACAAATACACTCTTTTTAGGGCATGCAGGTTTCCTTACTATGTTTTCCTTCACTGTTCACAAGTGGTAAGTACCTATTAGCAAATACTATGCACATTATGTAAATTCCGAAGAACTCATTGGTGCATGCCCGACCGGAGATCGAACCTTAATCTCAAGATTAAGAGGCCAGCGTTCTACCCCTGAGTTACCGCTTCTTTTTCGTTACTTTAAAAGTAAATATATATATATATATATATATATAATACATATATATAGTATGCCTAAGCTTAGTAGGTACCTATATAGTTTCGTATGCATAAATGATCATCATATAATTAACAACTACTCAAACATAAATTTTGGAAAAAAAATGAAAACTTGTCAAAACATGGAAAGTTATAAATACTGATTTTATTGTTCCAAATGCGTTACTGAACGAAATTGTAAGGTTTGATCACGCAATTCTAATTTTTCAAAAAAAGTTTTCCAGGCATCCATAAACACTGCAATAACGCATATCGTGATAAAACTTTGTAACAAAACACGCGCGCAGCAAACGAGTGGTAATCGAGCTCTGCCTGACTCCAGATTTCCACTAACTTGCGGGGGACCGCGGGGGCCGTTAAATTCGCGCGGGGAGGTGAGTGTCGCTTCTTTACGTAGTAATACTTTATATTCTCTGGTACAAGTATCTTAGACTAAAAGTTTTCTAACAGTAAAGTAGCAGAGATACACTGGTTTGCAAATTGTCTAATATTAGAGACAGTAAAATTTGCGTTGGCAACTGTTTTAGTTTGAACTGTATTACAGTCACCAGCGCCTTCCTGTAGTTGTAACAAGATTATAGGTCATACATACCCGTCATACATATCTGGATAATACGGACATCCAGATTGCAAATCCTACTCTCGGCTCAGAGTACTTTACGTGTCAACCCTACCTGGCAAGCCCCAGTGCAATTTTCAGCGCTTCCCTCCCCGTGAGTGGTCTCTGCGCAGCGGCCCTCACGAGCTCGGCGTTCCTGCGGCGCCTTCCTCTCGCCCCCGCCGTCTGGTTGCGCCGGAGTGTGCCAGAGTGTGGGGGGAACGAGATGGATCGTTGTACTGTCACGTCGGAGCGGGATGGAGACACGTATCTGTGGAAGATGGGAGACTGTTATAGGCCTCAAACTTAGCAGAGATCCCTCATGGTTACGGAACGTTACGCGAGGAAGTTGTGGGACAAGAGGTGTGCGGCGGGAAGAAAAAAGGAGTGGGCAGCTAATTAAGGCGCTGTCAATTCATAATCTCGGTAAAACGGCCTTTTTAAAACCAGTATATCTACAAAATGGTGATATACTTATGCTTAAAAAAAAATAGCATGACATTTTCAAAACCGTTATGCAGCGACTGTAGGAACCCAAAACAAAATTAAACATACTTCGATGCATTAAAAAATATTTCAAACTTACCTCTACACTAGTCAACATTTACTTTCAAAACAGTGTATCTCTTTATTGAAAATTATAATTCACGTGAAAAATATTTTATAAAATTTATAATTTTAAACCACGTAAATTGTCGGTTTAACTTTTATTGAATCGTAAATACTAAATTTTTTACGGGTGAAAAACGTGTTTTTTGAGAGCGCGTGATGTTTCCGTCTGTTGTAAGCACCACTGCCCAAAGCGCGCTATTTTAAACAATAATAAAACCTCATAGAGTTCAATTCTGTTTGATCCAAAATGAGGTGCTCAATGTCTGCTATAACAGGGCCTTAATTAGTGTTTACCAAAATGTCTTGAATTAAAAACACTTGTACTTATAGTTTCGCTTTATTTATGTTAACTCCCAACCGGTTTCGGACAATGTTTACGTTGTTCAGAGCTAGTGCCTGGAGTCAGTGAAATATTTTAATTAACATCTTCCCTTGAAAATTGAGTAAAATCCGAAACCGGTTGGGAGTTACCATCAATAAAGTGAAACTATAAGTACAAGTGTTATTAATTCAAGATGTTTCAAGTTTCACCAAGTGCCGACAATCGCAAGTATAAATTTTGTTAACCAAAATGTATTATTACTAAATATTAACTTATTACCCCGCCCAAATCTCTACGAAAGAGCTATACTAAGTTTGAAGCTTGACTAAAAGCCACAGAAAGTCGACTGGAGGCAGCATTGGATCTTAGGTACTAGGATTGATTGCGATCACCAAATATATCGATCACGAAATATATCCCCAAGGGAATGTCAGCGATGTTTCCGAGTGAAGACAGTCAACACCCTCTTTTCACAGACGATTTTAACGTCCCGACCAAACACAAACTTTACTGAACAACTAAAACCTGACTGAAAATTTTACAAACATACCCTTCAGTATGATTAGCAACTCCAGCACTCGTAGCACGATGACGCGCGACTTCGTTTGTCACGTGTTTTGTCGAAAAAGGCATGAGGCATGCAATACGAGGGCAGGCTTGTCTATAAAGGATCTATCGAACACAAAAGTTTCTTACTCACTTCCACCATTCTCCAGGATTGTAATGCGTCTGTGCACCCGCCGCTTGCCGGAACCAATCCGTGGAGTCGTAGTTCGGGTTGAAACCTGGCGCGTTGTACAGGTTTTGGTTGTAAATGCCCATGTTTGGGCTGACTGGATTCTGTCTGAAGACCCTCTTCTCGTATCCAGTGGCTGGATAGTTTGGGTTCCAGGAGTTACCAGGGGCGGTGTAGCCATGGAACCCGTTGAATTTGGTGAAGTTTGACGCTTGGAAGACGTTGATGTTGTAAGGGGATGGGTCCACTGGTGATGGCGGTCGCAAGGGCGTCTTTTGGGAGAAAATATCTGGAACATTTTAAGAAAAGGCATGAGAAGTGAAGAAAATGATTTTTTTTAAGCTTACTTGTAAAAGATTCATAGATGAGAAACAATTAAATCACTAAAATTAGGGTGGGTGTCCATCATAACGAAATAGATAGACAAGTCCTCGCGAGGTTGTCGCACGCGCTGGAGCACCACGAGAAGTCTGATGAAGGTTATTCTTAAGTTGATCGAAACGTCGAGATTTTGTTGTAAAATCAAAGTGAGTTTTAGTTGTAACATCTAATTCGTGATGAGAAACATAATTTAGCCTTTGAAAATCAGCAAGTTCGAATAAAAGAATAATAGAAGAAAGAAACCTTAAACAAAATCCTTGAGGGAGTTTTTGAGATGTTTCCCTAATAGTACACTCTCTTCACTGATTTCAACGTTCCAACATGATATCCCTAAGGGTCCGATAAGGTCAGATGCACAACTTCAAATGACCATTTCACATTGTGTAACTTGGTCAATCGGTTTAATAGAAATAATATAGATAGCAGACAATAATTTAAACATTTTGGCAAAAACGCAAAAACTAGCTCGATAGAAAAAAAAATACGAAGTTACCTCTAAATTCCATGTTTTTCGAGTCTTAAAGGGCCTTCTTAAATTATACAATACAGCCTTGAAATTTGTATTTAAAAAAGTGATCAATAACCCCGTCTAATCATTTTAGAATATTTTAACAATTTCAGCTAGAAGCCGAGTTATTAAATAAAAACTCCCTTTTTCGTGAGCGCATGTTTCTTGATGGTCGTAACAGCCACGGCTAAGAGCTCGCTATTTTAAATTAAAAGAAAACGTCATAGAGTTCAGTTCTGATCGATGCAAAATGAGGTGCTCAATCTAACCTTATATGTATGCACAAATACACGCTTTTTAGGGTATGCAGTTTATCTCGCAGTTTTTTCTTCCACTGTGAGCAAGTAGTAAGTATACAAATACTATGCACACAGATTCTGAAAAATTCATGATTCAAATTCGGGTCGCAATGGGTCCTGCCATAAGCTACTGCTGATAACCAAATCTTAATACTCGTAAAGGGTAAACTTACCATGGTTGTACCCGTTGTGAAACTTATTGTAGTTGTTAGGGAAGACCTCATTCACGAGCGAGATCTGGTCCACATGAGGGAGGGAGTTGGGCCCGTATCCATAGGGATACTCCTTCTTTTTATAGGAGTTGAAGTCGTCTTTGGACTCGTCGGAGAGGAGAGTCCGGATGTCGTACTGCCCAGCTTCTACTAGCTGCCGGATAATGTGTCTGGAATGAAAAAGAAATAGAAGTCTGATTAGAGCTGGAAAATGACCCTACGATGAAGTGTGTTGAACACAATTTTGTAAGGCGACGGCTCCAATAGCATTCACTGTGTCTTTGAGTCGGTCAATCACAGCTGACCTAGTGTCTCATGACAACAGTATAAACCAATCATGAGCCTTTTACCCTTTTCCGTCTCTGGTGCCATTTTCGAAGGACACTTTGTTCAAAATGAGTCTTCTATGTTTTTTTCATTCGCCGGACTCATCAAGAAATTATGGTAAAAAAACGGAAGAATAATTTACATTGAGATCATAAGGAAAAATTGTGTATCTTTGATTAGGTTAGCAAATATCTACGTCATACGAAACCTTGAGTCCAAATTTAATTTTTCCTAGGTCTAGTCATTTGGTATAGGCGTTGATAGATTAGTCAGTCAAAGTATTATTTTCTATAAAAGTGTGCTACGACAACGACGTTATCGTCGACGGAAAATTAAGGCGATATGTAAAAAAAATAGGGATGCTTCTTTTTTGTGTATTTCATGAAATACACGGAAAATTTTAATATATTTCTGGTATATGCATATAATCTAGAGTTTTGTAATTGGAAAACTTGTTTGGATAAATTTTCCTCGATAGAAATAAATTGTTGAAATGAGGTCTTCAAACACACTTTTTCTCCTCGTTTGACAAATGGGAACCATGTACAGAACTCAAACATATTTTATTAGACGTGTTTCAAAAAAGGGGGTCAGACCAAATCTCATTTTTAGTCAAGATAAATAATTATCATTATGTGACATGTTTTTGGTTGATTTTATTGGCTGTTGAGCCCTTGGGCTAGTCCAGATTAAAAAATGTTTTTTTTTTCTCAGTTTTAGTCGTGTTTTGTACCTACCAATAAACAAATCAATAAATTCAGGTGTTTATTAATATTTTGATCTTATATAAAATTGATTAGGGGAGGGGGTTCAGACAAATCTTATTATTTCTTATATAGGGGGTCAAAAAACGGCCAAAACTGTGTTACATAATAAATGAACAGCCCCCCTGTTAAATCACGACGGTAAAAATATTGTGTAGTGGTGTTGCTGTGTAAAGTTACAAAACGTCCTTTCTCCGAGAATTCTTTACTTGACACCACGGACCAATTAAGAAGAGGAGTTGGTGTTTGAATGGAGCCATGTTACGATCAATGGTGTCATAACGTCACAAAAGGGGCGATTACGATTGGTGGCATGTCCTCTGTGAGCTCTGTGATTGGTGGAACGGCGGAGCCAACCTTCCCCGTACCGCTTTCCACCCCGCGCAGTGTCACACAATTTTCTCTAGAGAAATGAACTATCGGTAACTCCTTGCTCCGTGCTTGACACAAATAAGAAGCACTGTAAAGGAAACACACACTGCAAGTGCACCTTACAGTATTTTCTTTTTCCAATAACAAAGTACCAAGTTTAGTAGCCTAAGCATGAAAACATATCTGTATAGTTGCGTTTGAAACTAAACTTAGGTTGCCATACGTAGCTGTTAGTTCCGCTACTGTCCGCTTGGAGCGGTTTCCCAGATTCCATTTTGATGTAGTTTGAAACGCAACTATACGGAGATTTTTCATGCTTAGGCTACAGGAACACAAATGCTTTGAATATAAGCTT
Source organism: Ypsolopha sequella (assembly GCA_934047225.1). Taxonomy (NCBI): domain Eukaryota; kingdom Metazoa; phylum Arthropoda; class Insecta; order Lepidoptera; family Ypsolophidae; genus Ypsolopha; species Ypsolopha sequella. Next base: position 7,548,859 of record OW203988.1, on the reverse strand, counting down.
CACCAAGGTTTCTGCGAATATCCTTTTAGATTTATGTGAAGGAAAATCCCTAGTATTAGTAAGATCGACTAAATTAATTAATTTGCCTTTACTTATTTTTGTAACAACTATTGTAACATTGTAGTAGCAGCCGTTCGACAAACAATTTCTCTCGTCATCTATTGTAAAATTATAATATGTATGCAGGTAGCTATCAGTATCAGTATTTATTTGTTTCTACTTTTGTGGGCATATCTCATGCACGAATATGAGTATTCACGAATTGTAGTATCAGGACAAACTCATGTGAGTTTATTGATACTATTCACCATATAATAAAATTGTGTAAAATTATGAATAAATAAATAAAAAAAAAATAGAACCATGAATAGTTTCCAAATAATTGTGGTGACCAACAACGGAATCTACCTCCGGGTTATCTAGGTCAAGGCATTATTGCATCTGATCCGGATACCCGGTACTGATGTCCTTTTCCTTCGTCTTCATTGTAATAGCATCTCTGATGAAGTGACATTATTTGAGTTCGTTGCATTTCATGTTATCTGGTATGTATATTATGACCGTATTGCGTAGTTATTTACATATGTACATACCAATAGTGTTATGACAGCAAACATTTCCAAGACAAAAAAGCAAAAGTTTTGCATTTAAATCAATAGTAGTAAAGCCTGACCAGGAAAATAAAAAACCTGCTCATTTGATTTTATGATTTTTATTTTATGATTGCAACACTCTGACAGCACACACGAAAAAATAACACCACACTTTGACAGCAATCGACATAATGACGTTTTAAAGTTGAGGTTGCCAGAAAAAAAAAATATTTAAAAAATTAATTCCGCAATATGGCGAGGTTTTTTATTTTCTTGGTCAGGCTTTATATGTATCTATAAGGTTTTCAAAAAAAGTCTTTGGATCTGTACCATCTATTACTTGATATACCGACACAGAACCTTTCCTAAAATGTAATTACTAAAAATAATATTTATATGAAGATGAAATTGGAAATCTCTGACATAAACTGCTCAATTAAAAGCGTTGTTGTGTAGGCAAAAAACAAAAAGTACTTTGAGTGCGGTCACTCCGATGTTTTTTAACTATTTATAAGTATATAAAAAATGAAAATGTATGTTCCATTAATTAACTATTAACACTTATTAACAATGTTAGTTTTTTTTATTTTTTTTATTGAAAATGAAAATGAAAACTATGATATAAATAATACTAAATCGTAAATAATACTTGAAATAGATACTAACTACAAAGAATATAAAATTAAGAGGCTATGCGAATTTTATTTTTGTCACTGTCACTCCAAGCGAAAAATAGCGCAGTGCGAGAGGGGCGGATTCAGGGCAAAAGGGAAAAAAGTTGGTTTTATATTTTTATTAAAAAAAATAAAATAGCTAGCATAATTTCAAATATTAAATGTTGATATACACCTAATAAAATATATTTGAGTTCTGTATATGGTTTCTATTCGTCAAACGAGGAGAAAAAGTGTGTTTCAAGACCTCATTTCAAAAATTTTTTCTATTGAGGAAAATTTATCCAAATATGTTTTCCAATTTCAAAGCTCTAGATTATGTAGTCAAAATGCATATGCCAGAAATTTATTAAAATTTTCCGTGTATTTCATGAAATACAAAGAAAAGAAACACTCGTATTTGCGTTGAAAATAATAAATATTTCCGAATACCTTAATGTAAATTTTAATTAATTGGAATATTGATGATACTTCCAAGTGGTGTATGTGCTTACTTTGCTTGTTAAATCTTCATAAGTCACTTAACAAAGCTTTGTAAAAGTACTCTATTTTAGAGCGAAAACCCATTACTTTAAATATTTTTCTGGTCTTTAACGCGATGTTTGTGAAAAAATCAGGGACATACACCACTTTATATTAACCATCTAAATGAAAGCCTAAAATTTATCTGATTGTATTGTTCCACTATCGCGAGTTATTATGGTTTTTAGATATGTATGAAGTACGATTCGGAGCGGGTTCTTAACAATGTTAGTTAAATAAATTGTGTCTAATAAATTATATTCGATATATATTTTTTAATATATTCAGTCCATGCTTTCTTACTCTCTTTAACCTAAAATTTGTCATTTTGATAGTCCTGTAACAGGCATTTGGTGCATTAGGGCTATTTATTTATTTATTTGTATAGCTTCACAGAGTACATCTAATCATAGACTAAGTATAATAATTAGTCTATGATCTAATGCAATATCATGACGTCAATGGCACTATACAATAAAAAAAAAACAATAACAATAGAATATAGAAATCAATATAAAAAGATAATAATAAAAAAGACAAGGTAATAATACTAATTAAAATAAAATAAAATATTCACACTAAACATTGTGTAAGAACAATAATGTCATTGAGATTTCATCCTCACAAAACTTTAAACATTCTCGTTCTATAACAAACAGTATTGCCATTTCAATTTCAATTTAGTAAATACCTATATAACAGATATTACAGTCAGTACTTGTCAGTCGGATAACGAGTGCTCATTCCTAAAAACGAGTGCTTATGTACATTTTTCCCTCAATAAACAAACAAACAAAAAAAAAACATCCATCCATCCATCAGCCCGTATTCATCCACTGTTGGACATAGGCCTCCCCCATATTACGCCACTCTTGGCGGTCCTCAGTCATCCTCATCCAGCCGCCACCCGCATCGTCCTTCAGATCGTCAGCCCAGCGGGCACGCGTGGGTGGCCTACGCTGCGCTTTGCTGTACGTGGTCTCCATTCCAATGCCTTACGGCCCCAACGGTTATCACGTCAGCGACAGATATGGCCAGTCCACTGCCACTTCAACTTACTGATTCGGCAGGCTATGTCGGTCACCTTCGATCTCTGACGGATATCTTCGTTTCGGATTTTATCCATCAGATGACATCGTCAACAAACAAAATGTAAGTATAAAATAATAACACAAATAAAAGTCTTCTTGTACGAGTTCCACTATTTTATTTACTTAATTATTGCGACTAGTTTCGGGCTAATTCTTTACTGTAAATTGTGTAATTCTTTACAACTAGCCCGACGATGTCAAATAGACGAAACTGTCGCAACAATTAAGTAAATAAAACAGTGGAACTTGTACAAGAAGACTTTTATTAGTGTTAGAATGAAGTTCCATCAAGGAGTCACACCTTACAGTATCACTACATAATATAAAACAAAGTCGCTTCCCGCTGTCTGTCTGTTCCTAATGTATGCTTAGATCTTTAAAACTAAACGGATTTTGATGCGTTTTTTTTAATAGATAGAGTGATTCAAGAGGAAGGTTTAAATGTATAATACATGCATAATATAGTAGAGAAACACTGATAATTTTAAAGGTTAAAGACATTCTGTAGTATATTTAGTATCAGCATTGCACCCGTGCGAAGCCGGGGCGGGTCGCTAGTAAATTATGTAAAACAATACCCTGACTAACTGACTGATCTATCATTGCAACCTGTATCAAGGTTCCCGTATGACGTAGACATCTTCTGAGAAAGAATTTTAGAGAATTCCTACAGTATCAAAGGAAACGGGAACCACGCAAGCAATGCTGCAAGGTGTCTAATTAATAGAAGAGTACTAACTCAGGGTAAGGATCAGGGTGCACGCAGAAGGTCAGCCCGGGGAGAGCACAGGGTGGGGCTCGGCCGGGTGGTGAAGGCTCGTACCCGCAGTGCTGGCCGTAGGGGCAGCTGTAGCCGTCCCCTCCCTGGACTGATGGCCACACCAGCTGAAACAAAGCAACACCATACAAATTGGTAACGTGGTAATTAAATTATAAGTGGTAGAGCTGATGCCGCGGGCTCGACTAAGGAGGTACCACCATCTTACTTGGTGAACCCCTCGAAGTAATTCGGGGGAGAGTAAGAGGACAGCTCACAGGCAAAAAACCAGGAGGCCCACCATGCCTGGGACCGATGGATGGCGGTATATCCATCCCTAATAGCCGGGCCTTATATGGAACAAACTGGTGACGGGCAGCGGCGTCACTGGTGCGAAGGTTCCGGCACCACGTTCACCAACCCGCCTGCCTAGCATGTTTGAGTATGGGCAATTCTTCCAGGATGACTGCCGGGAGTGGCAAAGTCCTGGAAAGGCTTATGTCCAGCAGTGGACGAACTAGGCTGATGGATGGATGGTAATTAATCTAGTGGGTCAAGATTTTGACGAGCTTTCTGCCTACTCCGCTTGTACTTTAGGCATCGAGTTTTCAACGGGCAGTGTCACTCCAAGCGGAAAAACGCGCAGTGCGAGAGGGACCGATTCAGGGAGAAAGACAAAAAATTGCTTTTTTATTTATATTAAAAAAAAAAACTAAATTGACTAGAAAAATTTCCAATTGCCAATTGATATTGTAATAATAAAATATGTTTGGGGTCTGTACATGATAATTATTTGTCAAACTATGAGGAAGCGTGTGTTTGAAGAGCTCATTTTAATAATTATTTCCATCGAGTGAAAGTGAAAAGTACAAAAATCTAGAAAAAGGTTTCGAAAATGTTATACTAATTTATAAAACTAGTAGCTTCTTACTGAACGTAGTAAAACTACTCCAAAAAGTGCCAATTCTTGGCAGCGCGGCGTCGCCTTAAGTGCCTGATTTTTTATGTGCTACATAAACGTAATGAAACAGGACCTAAATCATAATAGTTGGTCTTTACATATGAAATTGCCGAAATTTTCTTACATATTCATGAGATCATAATTCTTGTAATTCAATAGATTATTTGTTTATTGTTTGAAAGTTGATTTCAAGGTTTTTTATCTACGTATTAAAATTTGTTTTTATATGCAGTTTGATTATAAAAATTAAATCTTCAAAAACAGTCCGTGCTAAATGCCATCATACATTTTCATGATAAGATTCGTAATAATTTTTTACAGGTGACATTTTTCAAAATTTTTATTAATGTTGCTGTTGGTTTAATATTGTCCCATTCACACGCACAAGAAATAACATAATTTGTATTAGACATTCCTAAAAAAAAATGCAAAAATGTTAGGACTGAAAATTGAGTTTCCTCCAAATTCTTTATAGAAAACGGCAATGTCATATGTAAAGATCTAATATATTAAAATAGCGTGTATTATATTAACACCCTTGTGACGGAAGTTGCTGACCAAATGATGATTTGTATTTGTAACCTGTAAAGAGAGTAACATATCGTCACGACATGAATCTCCGAGAGGGTGTCAAAGGGTGGTGAAATGCAAGTCACAGTCCACACTTAGAATAGGCGGTGACAGAATAACAGCGTCCTCTTTGCTCTTGGCTTTGTGAAACAAAGCTAAATCACAGACCTTTTCAACGGATTCATATTAAGAAGATGGCATACCCTAGCAACCCGTCCAGCACAATTAGTCCTACGGCAAAGACTTTATTTGCTTGTCATAGAGGCGATTATATGTTGGCTCTATGGCCTCTTTTTCTTGAACGCGTAATACTAGTGATCACGCAGCGAAACAACAAATTGGTGTGTTTTTAGCTAATACTGAAAAATGTTGTAGGGAAAAAAGTATTGAATTTAGGTGATATATCTTCATATTTCTATTACCTATTTTATGAAAAAAAAATCAAGTTGATCTCTTTACCGCGTTCTTGAAGCGAACGTTTGATAACCAAAAAAAGAGAGGGTGCAAAACATTTTTTTTTGACAAAAGTATATATCTTGGTACATTGTTTATACGTAACATCCCTAGAGAAAAGATTAATAAACCAAATATATTTTTTTCAATACAAGGAGAGTCCGAATTTCTTCAAACGAATCCTAGATAGACTGGAGTTGGACATGCTCTAGGCTCAGGTACAGGCTTAAGTTTCCACTTACATCGGTTAAGCAACTTGTATATAGGATGCTTGGAAATTCAACCTATTCCTTGAAAGGAGTTATACAAGAGATCATTTCCAGCAAATAATGCCTATCAACTAGGGGTCGAAAATGAAAAATTGTTTTCAAGTAAAACACGTCGATATTGCGAAAATTACAAAGTAAACAAGGTCTTCTTTCCACTTAAGACCTTTTATTTCTGAGATTATGGGAATTCAAGGCATGCATTTTTTTTTATAAATAATCACTCATTTATAATTAATCAGAAAAATAACAAATAAGTGCAGAAAGAGGAGTAGTTATTTTTTAATTATTTGTTTTTGGTTACCAGTCTGAAAGTTTGAAAAACATCCGTAACTTGGAGACCATTAATTTTCGACCCCTAGTTGATAGGGCTCAATTTGTTGGAAATGATGTGTAGTATAACTGCTTTCAAGGAATAGGTCGAATTTCCAAGCAACCTGTATACTACAAATATGTGTGATCTTTTGAATAAAAATCTTTTTATTTTATTTAATTATTTTATTATTACTTAGTACACCCACTTTTAATTTGTAAATTCAAATAAAAAATGTGCATGCCGCAAATTTTCGTTTGCATTATTCTATACACTATACAAAACTATTTATATGTTTTACGACACACTTCGTGTATTTAAAGGTACATTAATTTAAAACTTTGTAAATTAGTCATAAATATTTTAAGTACATACTTAATATAATTAGTTTATTTACATTACATCCATGCTCTTAGAACATTACTGTTAATATGACAACGAACAAGACAATAGATGTTTCTGATTGTCATGGCGGGCACTAACTTCACTTGAGTAATGTTTCTTCTGACATTCAAATTATATTTTACGGACACTGACTTATCGTTATAGTTATACAGAATATTTTACGAACATGTCACTTATTGTTTCTAAAATAATCACTTAAAGAAAACTTTAGCACAGTATAAATATATTTTCACCTCACTAGCTCGAAAAGTGCGCCTTTGTTGCTTAAAAACAGTGAGCAAAATGTCTTTTTCCCTTGAATGGAGTTGCTGAACTTTTCGTGAGCTAATGAAATACGAAATGTCACTTCACAGGTTCACAGAATAAATTTGCTCTCGTTTGACACATACAACTTTTCACCTCACTAGCGAGAAAACAAAGATGTAAAGACACCATCTTTTCGAACGAACTTATAAGATTTTCTATAAAAAGTACACCATATAAAAATATTGCACATAAAATAAAATGTAAGGAGTGTTAATTGAATCCGAAAAGCCGCGAAAAATCGGAAAATGTTTGATAACCGATCGAAAACGCAAAGCATAACCATCACGCGGGAGTTTTACTCTATCTATCCGTTTCCGGATTCCATACACATTGGGAGGCCATACACAGGATTTCGAGAAGTTTACCTTGTCTATGGTTTCCGACAAGCTGTGGGGCTGTGTACCTCTATAGCCTCCCAAAGTGTATGGAATCCATATTGGAGTGAAATAGATAGCCACCATGCTGATGTTTGCAATCTCTCTTTCTCTTGAGCAAAGGATATGGAGTTTCTGCACAATTCGCAGCGTATAAAACTTCACTGAGTGAGTAAAATCGACTATTTCTCACTGGTTTCAAGCAACAAAACCGTGCTTTTCGAGCTAGTGAGGTGAAAATAACTAATATTATACTTGAAATAAATATATATATGTTGCTACATAGAGCATTATTTTTTGTATAATTAAAACAGTGTATAAAAACGTATTTTCGAAATATATTTCGGCTCACTTTGGGCATCAGTCGAATTATCAATGAATTATTATTATCATAATTCGACTGATGCCGGCCCCAAAGTGGGCAGAAATATATTTCGAAAATATTTTTATACACTGTTTTAATTACACAAAAATAAAAATAGTATTATACTTCAAATATATTTATTTATACCTATTATCTGTGTCTATACTGTGCCCTTCAGTAGCGCGTCGTCTTGGTACACATAGTCGTTACCATCGATAGTTGGAACATTTCAATGTAAATTCATTTGCATTATTATTGCTCATACATTTCCTGTCATTTTCCTATAATATGTAATTACAGTACACTCAATTATGTTTTTGAAACATTTATTACATACATTTTGACATTTGTTAATTTGGGTATTTGGGTTATTGCCGAGAAAATACGTCATGTTTGATACTTCTGTAATACAAGGTGACTTTTTGATCATCGTCCAAATTCATACTGGAGGCTTGATAAGTGTTCAGTATCTTGGATCAGTAACAATTTTTGTGAAATTCGTAAAATGAAATTTCGGCTTCTCATATAAATTCACTTCCAGTCCCGAGTGAATCACTATGGGGAGTCGAAATTTCATTTTATGAATTTCACCAAAATTGTTATTGATCCATGATATTGATCACTTACCAAGCCACCAGTATGAATTTGGACGATGATCAAAAAGTCACCTTGTATAATGAACAGTGCAATATATGTGTTTTAATTTGAACTGGTTAATTTATTTTCCAGTGAATTATTCAAATTCAAATAGTTTATTTTGCAAAGTATACCTATACGATTAAAATGATAGGTAAAATATATATTATACAAGTTGAAATCCAATCAACTGCCCGAACCCACACCGGAGGACCAGGAACAAGATTAATTTAAGATAATTCTTTTATGATAAAGTTACTGTGTATGCTGCCATATTTAAATTTCCATAAATATTAGGTCTTTACATATGAAATTGCCGAAATTTTCTTACATCTTCATGAGTTCATAGTTTCATTAATTCAATAGCTATTTCCATTATTTGTTTTTTGTTTGAAAGTTGATCTCAAAGTTTTAAATCTACGTATTAAAATTTGTTTTTATTGTTAGTTTGATAACCAACATTACTTTGTCAAATCAGTTGGTCCTAAATGCCATCCATTTCCATGATAAGATTCGAAATAACTTTTTACAGCTGACACATTTCAAAAATTAAATTAATGTTGCTGTTAGCTTAATGTTGTGTCATTCATACACAAAAGAAAACACATAATTGAGATTTTTTATTCCTAAAAAAAATGCAAAAATGTTAGTACTGAAAATTGAGTTTCCTTCAAATTCTTTATAGAAAACAGCAATTTCATATGTAAAGACCTAATATTTATGGATATTTAAATATGGCAGCATACACTTTATCTTGAAAGAAAAAATCCCTTTTTTTCCGATAGTTTAAATTTGTCTATTATACTTTATCGATTACGCAAATTTGCCTCGATCTAATTACTCATGTCACCACTTTCGTCGTGTTTTGGTTCAAAATCACACGATCACGTGCAACGCGACCGGCGCGGCGATCTATAGATCATTGTGTTTGTTACTCATAGGACTCTTAAGGTTGAACCTTACTTTGCCCTTTTTGAACACCACCTCAATTATTACAAATATGAAAACTATAACCTTTTTGTAATTAACTGTTACAACGGCCTTAAGGGGAAATGTGAAGCAAATAGAAATGAAATGACAGACTTCGGATGATTTTGTTGCAATCAGGAAACCCACAGTCATTATAAAACCCTTAGGTTAGGAGACGATATGTGTATTTTATAATGACTGTATTTTATACTTACTTCATAAGTGAGGTAAGTTTAAAATTTACATTTCAATGGTTTAACCAAACCACGTCAATTGCAGTGGCGTGCATTGAACTTTTTTTCCGGAAAAGCAATCAAAAGGTCAAGTTTGACAATAAAAAAATATGAAAAAAATTAAATAACACTTTGAAAAAAAAAAATTGTATGACGCCAGGGTAGGCACTGCTTACCCTAGAGTAAATATTTTCATAGAAACGTCAATTGAATCATATATTTACTGTGAATAAAATCTCATGTAAACCTCTTATTTACTTATTTATTAAGACTTTATATTGATTTTGTCCCGAGTATCGATTTCAGGATTTAGTTGGTTGTTTCTTTAAAAATTGTTTGAATGATATCTAGCTATTTTGGAAAAATTGTGTTTTTATTTCAACCAGCAGCCGAGTTGGTTATAAAACGCAGTTTCTCTAAAGCGTGTGATATTTCGGTTTAAGAATAATGAAACGTCATAGAGTTCAGTTCTACTTGATGCACAATGAGATGCTCGATGTAATTTTTCGCTCAAAAAACGTTTTTATGGTGAAATTTTTAGAAAACTATACACAAAAGTACTTACTAAATTACATTTTCCTTAATTTCCTGTAATTTTCCTACGATTTGGTAACGTAAATTTTATATAAAACGAAAAAAACATGAAAAATCGATCAAATTTTGGATTTTTTCCCGATCGATCTAAGTATAACGTATAGCGTTTTAAACCGCAAAAAAATATGCAGAATAAATGTATCTAAGATATATATTTTTTTCAGACATAAAATATCACAATTTCATGGTTAAAAATCGTGTAATTTAAAATCGCATCGTGTCCAATGAGTCCGACACCGAGAGGCGTAGTCCGCTTGCGCAAGCGCTCCTATATTCATTCACATCACATAAATGAAAGCGACGGAATCAAAGCGATGATCTAGTCGTTTTACCTTAATTTTAGATCGCCTCGGAAAGGCTCAGGAATTTTTACGTTAAATTGTGAAACGTTTTGTCAAAAATGGCGGGCTTTGTGGACAAAATGGGGCTGAATAATGATGGATAATAATAGGTTGACCATTTAAAAAATACAAAATGAGCACCTTAATTACTAATTTGGCATCAACTAGGTTAGGTTAGGTTTCAAAATATTATTTTTGATGCCAACTTAGTAATTTTGATGCTAATTTTTGTATTTTTTGATGGTCAGTTAATTACAACCTAATAATAATTGTTTACAAAAGAGCAGCGGTTTGGACGAAGTTTTTTATTTATAATATAGTTTATCTTTTAAGGTGTTTTAGTTTATTTTAAGGATATTTTTAGTTTAGTTTAGATGTTTTTATTTTAGTCCTTTTTATTTCAATTTTAATGTTATTTAAGTTAAATGCAGTTATCTTCCTCTACTGATCATAACTGAATCAATGCCATTTTTGTAGACATAAAATAATTAAAAAAATATATAATTAAATAACTTAAAGATTAATTTGTTAATTTGTTTTGCAGGTCATAGTGAAAAGAGTCGATAGTTTAAGTTTTCACAATAGTAGATATAGTATGCTTTAAACTATTTATGGTTTTGCATTAATTTTAAGCTAATGACAAAATTTGACACTTACCTACGATCTATAAAACTCTATACGAAAAGTCTAATTAAACTGGACCAATTTCTTCTTGAATAACTAAATATAGGTAATTCATATAGTTTTTCCTAAAAATTTGCTTTAAGACCTAATTGTGTACGGAATTGGAAAGTTAAGTCATTTGGAAATACTTTATAGGTTTTCATGGTGAGACAATTTTAACGGAGCCCGTAAAAAGGGGTCTTGAGAGACGGATAACAAATTGAGGGTTTAATTTTTTAATTTTGAGGCACGGAACTCAAAAAGGCTCAAACCTTAAAATTCATCTGCATTTCATTTGCACCTTGGTCAAACCACAAAGTTATGTTTAATCAGACTGGTATTATCAAATTTCAATTAAATTAATTTTATATCATTGCTCTTGTCGACGTAAAACTACTGGGATCGATTAATTATTGAAATATATATTTTTGTTAAATATTTTGGGCAATAAAATACATGAAAAAGAAATGAGTGTACAGTCGCCTGCAGTTTAAGCTTACTATTTGTAAATGATTTTAAGGCGATATGTTAAAAAATAGAGGTGCTTCTTTTTTGTGTATATCATGAAATACACAGAAAATTTGAATAAATTTCTGGTATATGCATCTAGGGTTTTGAAATTGGCAAACATGTTTGGATAAATTTTCCTCGATAGAAATAATTGTTGAAATGAGGTCTTGAAATACACTTTTTCTCCTCGTTTCACGAATTCCGGAACCATATACAGAACTCAAACATATTTTATTAGGTGTGTTTCAACAATATCTAGAGATTTGATATTTGAAAATTTGCTAGCTATTTTAGTTTTTTTAATAAAAATATAAAACCAACTTTTTTCCCTTTTGCCTTGAATCCGCCCCTCTCGCACTGCGCTATTTTTCGCTTGGAGTGACAGTCACAAAAATAAAATTCGCATAGCCTCTTAACGCAATATTGGTTGCCATTTTATTAAAAGTAAAATGCCTGGAAATAAAATAGTTTATCTTCCATCTGACGAACTAAACAAAAACATAAAAATGCCCTCGTGCCGTTCGTGCGCAACCTGCGCCCCTGACTCATTCTGTATGAACATCGGATTGTCAATGTCACAGTTTACTGTCGCACCCACTTCACTCGCAACATTCGATGAAAGTGTAATGTAAGTCACTCGGTGACTCACTTCGGCAGTTGCATACGTTACAAAACTTCCGTTTGTTATTGATATTAGAGATGCAACGAATAGTGATTTGACCGAATACCGAATATTCGGTTCGAGATTTGTAGTGAAGATACTAAATTTGCTTTGTGTTTGCTGTGTAAAGTTAAGATCTCGCGAGGTGGAGAAGAAAAAAAAGTGAATAAAAACAAGTTTTTCTGCCAACTTACCAAAAATATACTTTCTGATTAAAATGTGTTTTATTTTTATTTATTTCTATAACAGATTGTACTGAATAAAAACAAGTTTTTCTGCCATATTACCAAATATATACTTGCTGATTAAAAAGTGTTTTTATTTTCATTATTAGGTATTCGGTATTTGGCCGAATACCGTCTACTATTCAGCCGAATACCGAATATTAAAAAAATTGCCGAATAGGCCGATAACCGAATAGTTGCCAAATATTCGTTGCATATCTAATTGATATGACTTAATAATCAAGTTGTCTACTACGCAGGACTTAAGATTCTTGAGTGAATTCTACTATTCGTAGTGCCGCTCTCAATGTACCCTGCCACTAAGCAAATGATGTTATAATATCATATCAACTGTAGAGTGGGATTAAGATTTCACTGAAACATTTCGAAAATTCTTTTTCTAAATTGTAACCTATAGCATAAATGTAGATGTTTGGATGGTAATTTATATTAATTATATATAAATCTAAGGAAAACGTGATCAGACAGTTTTTATGGTTTCGTACCCAAAGGGTAACCAAAGAAACCCTATTACTAAGACTCCGCTGTCCGTCTGTGAACCGTGATAGCTAGACAGTTGAAATTTTCACAGATGATGTATTTCTGTTGCTGCTGTAACAACAAATGCTAAAAAACATAATAAAATAAATATTTAAGGGGGCTCCCATACAACAGACACGTTTTTTTGCCGTTTTTGGTACGGAACCCTTCATGCGTGAATCCGACTTGCACTTGGCCGGTTTTTTATCATCTGTGAAAATTTCAACTGTCTAACTATCATTGTTCATGAGATACAGCCTGGTGACCGACAGACAGACAGACGGACAGCGGAGTCTTACTAATAGGGTCCCGTTGGTTACCCTTTGGGTACGGAATCCTAAAAACGTATGTAATAATCCTTAATCACAATACAAATTATCCTTTGTTAACAAATGTCCTCCTACTGTTTTTGTAAAACTGTTTTTACAGATTTCCTCATTTCCCTACTAAATCTATGTTTCAAGTAAATCAACCATTATATTAAAAGGCATAACAATGTCTTTTTGCTTCCGATTTTTTGTTTCACCGACGATTTCCTGTTTTGCACGTGCATAACTATATGAATCTTCCTTTTTACACGACGAGAAAAGAAAGTAGTATGGTTTAAACATAGTTGTATTCATTGAGGTTGTCTCTATAATTGATCTAGTTTTCCAACATGTCGGATGTAGATAGGGTTGCCAACTTTTTTTAGAAGAAATAAAGTACATCTGATTTCAGGGAAGGTAATTAAAAAGTACGGTCCTTTAAAAAAAATATTATCCTTTATTCAAGGAAGTTCAAAGATTTTTTGAAAATCAAGGCAGCGGACGGTAGGAACTAGAAAGGCCAGGCTCCATACTATCATCAGCTGACGCCAAGTACACTGTACAGGGATTGAAATGTACTTTTCAACTGAATACACATGTGTCTGAAATAGGCTCCATACTAACATCCTCAAACCCTTTTGTGAAACTGTATTTTTTGTGCTCTTTGCACAAACACAAACGCACAACGCGCACAAGTCATACATTTTCCCTCGGATTTTTTTATGGCTTTGTTTTCGTTGGCTGGTGTTGTCAGCTTACGTCTAATTTTGCGTAAAGATTGAAATAAATTATTTTCACGTACTTAATTGGTATTCAAAAGTATAAAGTACAGGAACCCAAAATAACGTAAGATACTTTATTTTAAAGTACGGTTGGCAACCCTAGTACGGAACCCTAAAAACGTATGTTTACAATACAAATTATCCTTTGTTAACAAATGTCCTCCTACTGTTTTGGTAAAACTGTTTTTACAGATTTCCTCATTTCCCTACTAATCTATCTTTCAAGCAAATCAACCATTATATTACAAGGCATAACAATGTCTTTTTGCTTCCGATTTTTTATTTCACCAACGATTTCCTGTTTTGCACGTGCATAACTCTATGACTCTTCCTTTTTACACGACGAGAAAAGAAAGTAGTATGGTTTAAACATAGTTGTATTCATTGAGGTTGTCTCTATAATTGATCTAGGTTTCCAACATGTCGGATGTAGATCATGCAGATAAAGTATATCTTAACAAAGATATTTTATCAAGATCTGTCAAGCTTATTATATAAATTTTGTTTCCAAATGTGGAGCATTTTTGTGGTTGAATGAGAAGATTTATGTTGCAAACTGTTACATCATTTCTTTTGTTTGTTGAAAACATGGAATTGCTTGGAATTGCTACGATTTTTTTTATTTGGTTAGTTTCGTACATTCGTATTCGTACACTTATTATATTCCTTTAATTCAGTTAGTATATATTTTTTCAACACACTTGCTCAAAAAATGCATTTACAAAGTCTGTACTTATACATTGTTCGAAAGTTAAACATTATGCACCATACAATGGAACGTGCGGTAAAATAGGTACTCTCACCTAAGTACACCCCGGTCACATTACCTCGAGACCTCGCTGGAATGCGAACCACCCGCCCCCGTTCTCCTTTCACCTCCCCGCGCTCTGTATCTGAGCGCCGACGCGACGTGACGTCATCGACGCCAGGTCTCGAGATAATGTGACCGGGTTGTACCTATTTTACCCTCATTTTACCGCATCCTCCGTTGTATAGCGCCGTGCGTATCCTTTACGTTTTTTTTTTAATTTCCATAAAAAATATATAAGAGTTCCACCAAGGAGTTTCACATTATGAGAATAAATAAGCTGAATGACCGAAACTCCTTGTAAGCACTTTTGCTCAATACGTCTGTCTCACTTTAATACTAAAGAGAAAATGAAACGAAAGGTGCAGTTCTAATTTTCACCACATGCACGTGGCGCCATTTGCATTGCAAATGCGCGCCATTTTAGTTAGCCCATTTTCATATCAGATTAGAAACATCAAAGACTGTTTGTTGCGACTTTCCGAATAATAAACAAAATAATAATACGAATCCGATATTAATATGGAATCTACTCCACCTGATATCATGAATGAGGCGCAAAATGCAGAAAATGGTATGTTGCCACCAAAACCGCGACAATAATTTTATATCATGGAAGACTCGAAAAATTTTTTGATGACTTGCTTCAATGAATTACTTTCTTTCCAAGAGTAGTGATATACCTATGTGTATAATTTCTTTTTTGCTATTAAAAATAGTTCAATGAAAAAGTTTGTTTCATTACCTATTGTACTGTTTTCTCGCAAATGTGTTAAAACGTTGTATGACACACGTGCGGTTATTGGTTTTTACAAACTCGTGACCATGGTAAGCCCTCGACAGACGATACTCGTTTGTAAAAACCAACTTACCGCACTAATATCATAAATAACTATTTTTATATAACCTGACATAACAAATATAATTGGTCTACTAATAAGTATTTCGATTTTAGGGCGACAAAAACCAAACTCACAGTAAGCCGTACTTTTCTGAGCTTTTCACAATTACTTGCTAAACTAATGAAGACACTTCAGGTCGTTAACGAACTCTTTGGTATTAGTTTTGTTTAGAATAACCTAAGGTATATTTGCATAGTTTTAGTTTTGAACAGTGGACCGCCAGTTCAAGGTAACTTATGTAACCGGCGGTGTGTACAGTATCTAGTGTATTTTAATATTTTAAAATGCATTGTTTGTCAGTTCAGTTTGAGCGTTTGGGAAACCCGTGTAAACTAACTTTTATGATTTTATTGTCAAGAATGAGCGTAAAGTCGAGCCCCAATTTTTTTAACGGGACACCTGACGCTGAAACATCAACAACACCAGCTTTTCAATGGTTCATTAGAAGAAACTAGGTCTCTCCTCATATTGAAGAAAATATATTTGATTTATCGATCTTTTATCTAGGGATTCCACCTATAAACAATGTATTAAGATTTACACTTTTGTTAAAAAAAAAAATGTTTTCCACCCTCTTTTTTTTGGTTTTCAAACGTTCGTTTCAAAAAACAAAAATGGACAATAGAAATATGAAGGGATTTTACCTAAATCCAATATTTTTTTCCCTACATAATATTTCAGTATTAGCTAAAAACACACCAATTTGTTGTTTCGTTGCGTGATCACTAGTATTAGAGGTCAAAGAGCCAACATATAATTGCCCCTATGTATAGCAAATAAGGTCTTTGCCATTAGACTTATTGTGCTGGACGGGTAATAAGAAAAGTTGCTAGGGTATGCCATCCTCTTAAATGGCGTCCTGTGTTTACTTATTTTTAGGGCTCCGTACCTCAAAATGAAAAAACCGAATCCCTATATATGATCACTTAGTTTTCTGTCCGTCTATTTGTCAATACCTTTGCTCGGCCCCCGTATGATATATCAAGTTTGCACTGATGCCTCCTACAGAAATCTACAGCCCCACCATGGTGCTGTACAAAAATCAGGCTTCTACGATTACAAAGAACTTTGCACTTTACGTAATGAATTTCATACAAATTTTTGACACTATCAACTCCCAGTTGACTTAGAAACTTGAAATTTCGTTTAAAAGTAGGTCTTATAGCACACATATAGGAACAATTCTGAAATTGACAAATATTTCATTATTTAAGAAGTTATACATGTCCAACTTAATTAGGCCTTTGTATACATAGAGTTTAATAGATCGTAAATGTCAAGTTAAGTTGGGCTCACAAGTTGAATTATTTACCATGTTTTTAGGGTTCCGTACCCGTATTGCGTATTGGTGCGGAACTCAAACATAGTTCGCATCCCGAGGATTTTTAAAACTTTATTTATATTACTAGAATTGATGGTCTTTCCACGAAAGTATAGAGGGAAAAAGTCTAATTTGTAAAAATTAAATGAATATGAACATATCGTCACGACATGAATCCCTGAGGGGATGTCAGATGTGTTCCGAGTGTGAACTGTGAAATGCAAGTCACAGCCCACATTCGGTACACCCCCGTGTTTCATCGACGATTTCACGTCCCAACATGATGGGTGGTGATCGAGCCCTATCGGCGTTCTTCGGGCACATATATTACACGCTTTTTAGGGCATGCAGGTTTCCTTACGATGTTTTACTTCACCGTTCAAGCAAGTGGTAAAACAAATACTATGCACATAAATTCCGAAAAACTCATTGGCGCATTCCCGACCGGGGATCGAACCTGGATCTAAAGATTGAGAGGCCATCGTTCTACCCCTGAGCTACCGCCGCTTTTTTCAAATGTTGGTAACAATGTTTACAAAAAAACATAATAGACAGCTCTTGCAAACGGTGAGGCTTAGGTGAAGCTATTGGGAATCTTACGTCTAAGGATGACTAACCGGCGTTTTTTTTAATATAACCCTTTGGTATGAGTAATTAATCGTAAAGTTTTTACGATAATTTAATTCTACGATGATTTGAGATTAAGTCATGATCTGGACATTTCCATTACAATCAAGTTATTAACTTGATTATTTGAATGGATCACAAGCTAAAAGTAAATAATATATTTTTCAATGCATGTGCTCGTAAAGGCCCACTTTTTATGCATCATAAAGTCAATTATTTTGCCCTAGGGCTTTATTATTATTTTTTTTTTATTTATTTACAATGGTTGGCTAACCTGCAGCCTTTCCTGTGTACCATAAATGTCATACTTTTTTTCCCACTGTTTAACGGCTCTGGATACAGTCCTTTTGAGCCAATTACAATTTAAAGTTCACAAAATTATATTTGTTTTATTTCCTCACACTATGCATTGAAAAACGTAGTATGATACACGGGCGTAAGAGCAATAAATTACTCGGTTACGTTTAAAACACTCGCTACGCTCGTGTTTTTAATCGTCCTCGTAATTTATTCCTTTGCGCCCTTGTAGCATAAACTACTATTACATTAAACCATTTATAATTAAAATATACAGTACTGTCATGTAGTACTTACGAAACCATAGAAATACTCACAAAAATAATATTTATTGACGAAATTTTACTGCGTGTTATTGAATGTTATGTAATTGCTCAGTGACGATTATCTACTACGAGTATTTACTTAACTATCTAGGGCTACAGTACCAGTTCTAAAAGCTTCTAATCTTCCCATTTAAAGTCTGCGCAGGTTTATGTAGAAAGCTTTACAAAATAATGTGTGTGGATAGCAAAACTTGGTTACGTTTCTACACAAGAATATATTTCTGGTAACTACAAACAACTCTCGACTTTAAACTTTATAAGATTTAATGGGATCACAAGTTAAACAAGTTGTGATTGCATGAAAATATTTGAGTCATAAAGCTTAAAATCGTTTGGCGTTGAAGCCTTTCGGTGTTCGGTGATATTTTCATAATGTGGTGAAATCCTCCAGATAAGTATCAGTTATCTCTTGCAATGCAAAGCACATCCTTAAGTCTTGTTGGTTTGCCCACTTTCTACATAACGTCACATTACCGGAAAACTGGGGTTTTACGAAATATCAACTTTGCAGTTTCTAGCCTAACTTGTAAAGTAACCAAACTTGTAGAGTTAGTTTAGAAGTGCAGTTGCATAATGTCTTTGTTTCCGTACTTTGTATAACACCATGTTATTGTATTGTATGATAGTTAGATAAATACATCAACTTGAGCATGCATTGTGATAATTTTTGTTGTTGGGAATACAAAAAGGGAAGTTGGGAACATTAAAAAAAAACTGGTTTTTAATTGGTCCGGATCAAGAAGCATTGAGCCACGCAAGTTCAATTTAGTGTTTAGTGTACGTTAAACATCGATAGTGTACGTACGATAACTATCGATATTTTTTTGAAAGTAACGATTTTTTGGATATAATTATATAATTTTGTAAGTTAAAAGCAACACTTTTCATTTTTATACTTTTATTTAACAAATAAAGTACTAATTGTATTATTTGTACTAATTGCAATACTAATTGTATCATCAGTAGATGTAGATACTGAGACCACCAGATACATGAACACTGTAATTAACTTTTTTTTCTTTGTTTTTGTAAAATAATTCCAAACGCGTGATATACTCATATTTATGAATGAGTGAACTGAACGAATTTGAAAGACTGAAAGAAAAGCTGAGCTGACTTCTTTCACTACCTCAGCGTTAACGCCGGGAAAAATGTCCCCATCGAAGTACTTATTATCAAGAAATAAAAATGAAAATCACTAAATCCGCGGATTTGCCCAAGCATTGACAATAGCTGCAATAGAGCGACTAGTGTTGTCCATTACAAATAGTAATGTAACCAACAATCGATTGTTAAAAAAATATCGACTACTATCGCTAGTCATCAACTATCGATAGACTATCGATGTTTAACGTACTCTAGTTCAATTGCTATATGCTAAAAGTCAATCGTACCCACGTTTCAGAACATCCCAGTGTGATAATAAATGTAAGTAACTAATGAAATGATTTATAATGAAAACTTGCGGATAGATCTGTTTCGTCTCATAATCTATAGTAATTAAATTTTGGCCGTGATCTATAATCCATCTACAGGTACCTACCCAACACCGCCCCAGCGATCTACAACAAACCAAATAACAATGTGACAATGTAAGCGCGTGCGCATTAAACTGTCATAGACTATAGAATTGAGTCACGATAGCGATCTACCTAAGTAAATTTATTGTTCAATAGAGTGGTAAATAATTTTATTAAATGTTGGTACAATTGCTTACAGAATCAGAAATCTTTCCTCTTTTAAAAATCTCTAATTACGAGTTCCTAACATGTATAGGGTTTCTTTTTCATTGTTTACTACCCTTTATTATTTACTGTGAGTTTTTATATCATCAAATAAACTAAGAGATTGTCTGTTCCTCAAATAGTGTTCCATGTTCTGAATTGTAAACTAACCCTCAATCGAGTATCAAAATATTAAATTATTATTACATACGGCTTGAACACTCACGTGTGATTATTGCTGACAACATGCCAACCGTTTCACCGATACAATTTCGGCATTATCAAGGCGAATGTCGTTCTTAGGACGACGATGCGACGTTCACCGTCGTCATCAAACGGGTACTTGTAAATTGTGTCGGTGAAACGGTTGGCATATAGTCAACAACAATCACACGTGAGTGTTCAAGCCTTATGTAATAATAATTTAGTATATCAGCTCACGCCAGTTTTAATAATATTATCAAACTTGTGTATGTCATGTAAATTACAGTAAGTTGTCATCATAAATCGTCAACGGATAATCTCCTTTTAAGGTTGAACGTCAGTCGCTTAACACAAAGTGCATAAGTTAACTTTGTATTTCTTGTTTCGAAGTTAAAAATTGAAAAACATTCTGGTATGTGGTAATTAACACCAATAATTTAGTATTAATGAGGTTTAAAATGCAAGAGTTTGAAAATTAATGCACAGTTAGTCGTGATCCGGTCCAAACAAAGTTAAAACTGCATTTTAAGTTGGTTTGGACCAGATCATGACTAATTATGAATTAAATTACAAACTTATACTTTATAAACCTCACTCATATTAAATTATTGGTGTTAACTGCCACATATGAAAATGTTTTTTAATTTTTATCTTCTAAACAAGAACTACAAAGTTAAGTTATGCACTTTTTGCTAAGCGACTGACGTTTAACCTTAAAAGGAGATTATCCGTTGACCATTTATGATGAAAACTTACTGTAATTTACATGACATACACAAGCAATAATAGTTTGACAATGGTATCGATTCGGCATAACACGTCTTAACTTATTTGACAGGACTAACCTTATTTTAAGTGTCCTGTCCTTTTCTTTCTTTATCGAAAAGACAAGGACAGAACTCTTAAATTAAGTTTAGTCCTGTCAAATAAGTTAAGATGTGATTCGCCGAATCGGTACCAATATTATTAAAACTGGCGAGAGCTGACATAAACCTCGACCTGCTTTTAAAGATTAGAGATTTTAAAGTCAGTATACATAGGTAAGTTTATCAACATTTATTACTGCTTGCTTGACTTGTGTGAAAACATGTGTTTTCATGATAAGACAATTAAATGACAAATGCTTTTTAACCATACTTATCTAAACAATAAGGTATAATTTTAGACGAAGACTCTTAGAACGAATCTTGACTTCACTCGTAGATGTTTTTGCCTTCGTCATTCAGTTGGATTACAACTTATTCATTTTCAGTATCTAAGTACTGAGTATGCAGTTGTTTGTGCAGTTGTTTGTACAATTGTCCACTTATTTAAGCTGATACGCTTTTTTCACTTCTTCCACATAATTAATGCTAAGTATGTACTAATTTTACTTCCTTTTTACTCTTACGTACTCTTATTTACTCGCCTTTCAATGTACTCTTATTTAAAATATAAAATATCTTTATTGTTACAATTATATGAAACTCGAAGATAATTCATGATTAAAACAAAACGGCTCACCTCACTGTCCCGATCAATTATATTACTGAGGTGACCCGTTTTGTTAAAGAGCGGTTTCGTAGCCGGATTGTGAAAAAACCGCCTTTTTCTAATTAATCGAAACAGAACACTTAAATTCAAAATTCACTCAATAGTAATTCAACAAAACCTTATTAACTATGTAAAGTATATGCTGCCATCACAAAGTTTCCATTGGTTTCTGCAAATTAGAATTTCAAAATTTTCTAAATTCAAAATTTTTGACATTCTAATTTACATTCTAAGAGACCAATGGAACATTTGCGATGGCAGCATACACATACATAGGTAATAAGGTTTTGTTGAATAACTATTGAGTGAATTTTGAATTTAAGTGTTCTGTTTCGAATAATTAGAAAAATATGGGTTTTCACAATCCGGCTGCGAAACCGCTCTTAAATCATATGCTTATTTAATTGAAAGAAACTCGCAAAATTATTTATATTAACTTTCGTCTCCGATTGTCCGGAGGCCTCGCTCCAATTGCATGTTATTACTAAGCAACAAAGGTGTATTTTGCAATATTAATTGTTTGCACAGCTTCATATTGCATCCGTGTGACATTATATTGACGACAAGCTATGTACAGTCAGCTGTAAATATACTTATTTATTTTAAAGTTACCATAACAATAAGTGGGTAATTTGGGTTACTTAGGTGACAAATGTGGTTACAATGTATACAAGGTGAAATTTAATCAACCGCCCGAATTCATACTGGTAACACGCTTAGTGGTCAGGAACAAGGTTCAATGTCCCTTTTATTAGAAAGGGACATTGAACCTTGTTCCTGACTTTGTCGACCAAATTGGCGACATGTTGAAAAAGGGCAATGTGAAAAGTACCTGGTGCCAAGCCTGGTGACAGCCAAAAAAAGAGGTAAATCAGGATAAAGAAACTGTCTAACTTGTCTTTTGAATGAACTAAAAAATAACAAAACTGAAGTAAAAAATATGGTATAAAACACAATAAAATCAACAGAGTATGTAGGAACTTATAAAATCAACACAAAAATTATGCCTAGTTCATCTTATTTTAGGATTTTGTTTTCCTTCAGCTTAAGAGTATGACATAGCCAAAACAAAAACCAGTTCCGGGCGTGGCTTATTCTATTTTACGATAGCGCGCGGGGGGAAATTCGTCCCGGTCTCTAAGCTCGCGTCACCATAGCAAAAATACGAATAGAGTGGACAAGGCAGGGTCAAAAGTAATACGTATTTTATTTTATCTAATTTATTAGTGTATTTCGATCATCGTCACACGGCATTGATCCTACTTGCTATCACGTCGGGACGTAAATTTATTATGGTCGGCTAAAAGTGGTTTTTTGAGTGTTTTATTTATCAGTTGACCCTCGGAACATTTCAGACACTCCTTTAGAGATACATAATAATATTGTGACGGTTAATTGTCACCGTTACCCATTCTTTAAATATTTTTCGCCCGTTGAGCTGGTTTTACACTTGCGGGAAAATAAATTGGACCAAAAATTTCTTTACAAAAATTTTTTACTAAAGTTGTTATTACAAAAAGTGGACACTAACAAATATTCTCAGAAGGAATGCACCACGTCACTATCTATCTCACTGTAGCCTATATCAATTATGCCTCTCTCATTCAACCACGTTTAACTGCGTTACTATCTCATTCCAACACATTTTAAATAGCGTCACTATTTATCTCACTCTAACGCGTGTTAAATGGCATTTCTAATGAACGTCAAATATTTTTACTGCCCGCCACTCTTTCATTCTAAATTCTAATTATTTTAAAAAATACGCAGCTCCTTTGGTAGTAAAATAGCAATAACTTTTTTTTCAAAAGTAATACACAGAAATTGCCAGATCATTTGAAAAACAATATTTGATGAGCCGTTATTTAAGACAATTTGCAAAACTAACATAGGACATTTTTTTTCAGGGTGTGGTATCGAACTAACCTAATTACAAAAAATTGCTCATAAATTGGGTTTTTATTTTTCTTCCTGATGTACCAGCATTTCAAGGTTTATTTTTGACTTTATCAATAGCATGACTATTCAGAGTTGCGCAACAAAAATTTTATTCTTAGAATTTAGAACTGGTTAGCTTTGACTCTCAAAAATCTATTCGAATTTATAAAAGTACCATCAACTCGAAGACTATCTACTTTTTGCTGAGGTCATAATTTGATATTCTGGTCAGTCATGAGCTGGCCTACCAGCCTTCCAAGGAAAAGCGTTGACTTTTGGGACACCTGTTTACCCTTGGGATAAATCGCCAAGTGTTTAAAATATAGAAATTTATTTGTAGATTATACATATTATAACGTTTTTATGGCCTTTTGTTTAACTTTTTCATACAAATTTTCTCCTTATGAAAATATAGAGATCAACACTTCACATAATATTTTGCATTTGAAAAAAAGCACAGAAAGGAACTGTAAAACAAATAATGTAAAAAATATAAAACCATATCTTTCTATTCTGAAGGGATTAATAATTTACTGTTTGTTCAATGTGGCGATAGCTTTGTTTTTTTTTTTTCTTTGTTACAAAGATAACAAATATTTTCATACAAGGTTTTCCTTAAGGGCTATTTCTCCGAATTTGTAACAAAATATTAAGAAATAATTATAATTCATAATTCATAATTCATAATTCATAATAATTTATTTGTCAAACATAGGTACAACGGTAAAGTACAACTTTTAGCTAAGACAATTTATTGTTAAAAGTTTGCTATATGCATAAACATATTTTAATGATATTATGGTATCTTCAAAATAATTGGGTTTTCCATAAGCGTGATATCAGATTATTTAAGAAATTTACGGCTGGTATCACGACGACGGATAAGCCAATTATTTTATTACTATTGTAGTTTCATTAAAAATATGTTAATGCATACAGCAGACTTTTAACTATAAGTTTTCTTAACTAAAAGTTGTATTTTACTTATTGAAATTGTATTTCTCATCAAGAAGTGCAAGATGACAAGATATTCAAAATAAGTTAATTGAATTTGTGAAATGGTTTCAGGTAAAAACAGTTTTCCATGAAACGGTAATTGTTTATACTTAGCAAAGTGTGTAAACTTAGTCATCTTAACATGAACGACGCCTGTATTTCTCTCTTTTTTATTTCCAGTATAGATAAAAATATACAAACTTGTTAAACTTTGCGTAAAAACGAGGCAATATTGACGATATCCTGACAGCTATTATGATGGTGTTTTATCAAATTTTGCTTTTTGGGCTGTATAGAGACGTAGTTAGATGTCACTAGAATATACTCATGAAAAAAGATATGAAGAAAATAAGCTGTAGACTTCACATTCGGTTTATACCTATTGTATGAATTTTAAGAAAAATACAGGGGTAAAGGGACCTCTTAAGGAAAACCTTGTATTAAACTATTTGTTATCTTAGTAAAAAATAATTCAAGGAAAAAAATAAACAAAGCTATCGCCACATTGAACAGTAGATAATTAATCCCTTTAGAATAGAACAACATGGTTTTCATATTTTTTACATTATTCGTTCAACAATTCCTTTCTGTGTTGACTTCTAAATGCAAAATATTATCTCAAGTGTTCATCCCTACATTTTCATAGTGAGAAAATTTGTATGAAAAACGTAAAAAAAAAAAAACGTAAAAACCTAAAACGTAATATAAATAAAAACGTCAAAAGTATGTTTTTACAGCTCTATAGAGAGCCGTTTATATTGGTATTTATTAATTTTACCCAGAAAAAATTGTCTAGACAAACGGACAGACAGACAAACATAGGGATAACAAATTAATCCTAAAAGAGTTTCATTGTTTTCATTTTGCGTAACAGAACCTGAACATGTACCGACAGGATTATCTACGATCTAATAATTTTGCCATGCACTGTAAATATTTCAAAATAAATTTCTATATTTTAAATGCTTGGCGATTTATCCCAAGTAAGTGTACCTATATAATTTGCAAACAACTTCACTTATTGGACCTGAAATGGTGAGCCAATACTAGAGTTCCAAATTCATTCAGTTTTGTTGTTATGACTATGGCACGATGTAGCTAAATCACTCATACGCATATTTTGTTGAGTTTTTAACTGCAGGAATATGATGCTCCTCGAAATATTACTTTATAAAATTAATTTCAATGTGTTTTGAAGTAGTTTTGGGAGATATTTATAGCTTGCAAAAAAGGGCACAGGTTCCACGTCTTACGGGCGCCAACGCTAGGCGTAGACTGACAATATCTTGCTGCCGCTGACTGCATCAGTGGATTTACGTTTTTTTGGAAAAAGGGGGTGCTTTTTTTGACCCGAATAACGTGGTATTTGGAAAATTAATAGATATCATTCACACTAATTTTATTTAAAAAAAACCAACAAAATCGCGAAAGCGATACCTGAAACAAAATCGATATGAAGTGTGCAATAGAGGGTTACAAAAAAATTCATTGACAGTACAAATATGAATCGATTAACGTGGTTTGTGGAAAATGAATACCTTAAAGTTCAACCAAAAACATGTATTTTTTTTTATGGCTATACGTAACCTAATTATTGCAACAAAATCATCCGAAAGCTGACATTTTATTTCTGTTTGTATTTTCGTTCCCCTTAAACGACGCAATTTGTCCACAATATTATGGATTTAAATTTGGATATTGAAACTAGTTTATAGGATCCCAGAAACTAAGATTTCGCGGAAGTTCTAATAACTTCTAGTCGAGAGAAAACGTAATTTTAAGGTGTTAAGAGCAATCTTTATCTAGCTTTACACTAAGGAAGAAAATAATTGATGCTGGATATCCAGACTACTGGATGCTAGGCTACAGATACAAAAACCTGATAAGGGTATCTTCGTGACTTAGGTGTTTGCAGTCTTCCTGGGAGTAGCCAATCAAGCCAAGATTGTCTGGCGCCAACTTCAGGAAGCTTACCCCATTAGGGCACGCGGTCCGTACATCCGGCCTCAATTTGTGCAACCAAATAAGATGGTGGGAGAAATTGAAGAAAAATTGGGAAGACCCTTAAAAAGCCCGAAGGGTCGCTGTAACGAAATAAAACAACAGCGTCAAGACATGCCTACGAAATCTGGGCAAGGAAATTAACGTATTGGAAACGGGACAAAAGAGATTTTCAGAGAATGAAACCAAAATTACACAAAACTTACCAGGAAATGAAGAAAAAACTGGCTTTCACAATCTTTAGAGCAAATGTGCTCTGTTTCGTGGATAAATTTTAAATTTACTGTGGCAAATTTCCTTTTCCTTGTACCACGATACTCTTTGATATGAGAAAAAATAACGAAAAATGTGACAAGATATTCCAAATTTTCGAATTAGAAAATTCAGTAAAGCAATCAACGATAAAGAAAGACTAAAAATATATGAAAAAGGTTGAATACCTGTAGCGAATGCTACAATATGTAATGTAATAAATACAATATGTAATGCTACAATATCTATGTACGTTGGTGCTTCTATCCAGCCGGTAACGGTAATCTTAAAATTTACTATTGTAAGATATTGACTATAACTATATAAGACCACCATTGTTGGAAAGCGATCGAAACGTCCAGATAATATGAATTGTTCAATTAAATATACAGGGTGCTTGAAAATTCGACCTATTCTTTGGAAGGAGTTATACTAGAGATCATTTCCAACAAATTGAGCTCTATCAGCTAGGGGTCAAAAATGAATGGTTTCCGAGATTACGGAGGTTTTTAAGATATTTTTCGAACTTTCAGAAAAACAAATAATTTAAAAAATAGCTACTCTTCTCTCGGCACTTATTTGTTATCTTTCTGATTATTGATAAATGAGTGATCATTTATAAAAAAAAATACATGCCCTGAATTCCCTAAATCTCAGAAATAAAAGGTCTTAAGTTTGAAAACAAAGACCTTGTTTACTTTGTAATTTTCGCAATATCGACGAGGTTTACTTGAAAAATATGTATCATTTTTGACCCCTAGTTGATAGAAAGATTTCTAACTAGTATAACTCCTTTCAAGGAATAGGTCGAATTTCCAAGCACCCTTTATATGGAGATAACGAAAGCCGCACAACACGCAGAAGTTATCTCTGCATCTCAGTTTATCCGCAAAGATAGGCGAAAGTTTCAAAAAACAAAGGTTTCATGTGAGTGTGAGTTCGAAGAAGTCTATCGTAATTTAATGGAATATGTACGGAACGAGGTCCAAAGAAGACAAATATTTCGTATTAATTAATTAATTCCAGAGACTAACTCCTACATCCAACGTCACTCACAAACATCTCTCTATGACTAAAGTCTTTCAAGGTTTTTTTTTTAACTTATATAACAAAAAAGTAACTTAATTGAAACTAAATAATTCTAAAATAAAATAAAAGAAAATAACAATCCCGAAAACATTATACTAAATAAAACATTATACTAAATAAAAATATTCTCTAAATTTTTGGTAATTCTATTTTTGAATTAGCCATCTAATTCAAAAATAGAATTAAGATATTAAAATATTAGATGGCTAATTCAAAACAGCGCCTTGGCTGCTCCAAATTCAGAGGAAGCTAAGATACTGCTGAAATTAGCAAAGATTTGTATAAAACTAAGAAATGACTGTAAGTGTTAGTAGCGAATACCTATCTTTAATTTGTACAATTAGGGTGACATGATCACATCATGATCACAACCCTCCAATAAAGATTTGAATAGTAGTTTATGCTACTAGGGCGAAAAGGAATAAATTATGAGGACGATTTAAAACACGAGCGTAGCTAGTGTTTTAAACGTAACCGAGTAATTTATTGCTTTTACGCCCGTGTATCATACTACGTTTTTCAATGCATAGTGTGAGGAAATGAAAACAAATATAATCTTGTGAACTTTAAATTATAATTGGCTCAAAAGGACTGTATCCAGAGCCGTTAAACAGTGGAAAAAAAGTATAACATCTATGGTACACAGGAAAGGCTGCAAGTTAGCCAACCATTGTAAATAAATAAAAAAAAAAATAAAGCCCTAGGGCAAAATAATCGACAATTTGTTCAGTTTTAATGCATAAAAAGTGGGCCTTTACGAGCACATGCATTGAAAAAAAAAATATATATATATATTTTCCGCGGGTTATACGAGTTTTAAATCGGTCTATTGTTTTTGTGTTTAATTGTTCTCCGAGTGTATAACTGACTAGCTGACATGCCCCACCATAATTATGTAGATGTAATAAAAACCGCTGATGCGAAAAATTTATTCATGACGCGGAGATTTCTAGACAAAATGAACTTCAGTCGCTAGGAATTTTACTTTATTCGACATTTTTTAAGAATATGTGGTTCATCAAAGCTGAGTAGGAAAATACAATGAAAATAATTAAGGTTAACGTCAGTAACTTAGCTTTGTTTTACTTGTTTAGAAATTTAAAAGTGAAAAGCGTTTTAGTCTGTGGCATTTGATGCCAATAGTTCAGTATTAGTGAGGTCTACATAGCTAGAGTTTGAAATTGTATACACAATTAGTCATGATTAGGGCTCGGATAAATATGTGTTAAAAATCCCAAAATATGAACATATGATATGGATCTTAAAAACGAAATATGCAAAAATATGGACTAAAAAGACAACTAATATCAAACAAAACACTTTATTCTAATATAATTGTTTGGAAAAATATTTAAAAAATCAACGAAATTAAATTGCTCAGCTAAAATTTAGTCTGCCTCTTTATTCGAGTTGTAACAGTATACAACAATATAGGTATGTTTCTTCAAATGA
The DNA here is from genome assembly GCA_934047225.1 of Ypsolopha sequella. Lineage (NCBI taxonomy): Eukaryota > Metazoa > Arthropoda > Insecta > Lepidoptera > Ypsolophidae > Ypsolopha > Ypsolopha sequella. The sequence goes on along the minus strand of OW203988.1, from coordinate 7,519,279 downwards.
CTGACGAGTTTACCTACATTCATGTTTGCTGCGCAACGACGATGTATTCCCGCGGCGCCATGAAAGCAAAAATTATGCAGTTTAGTTCCGAGATTGGGCAAAACAGGGTTCGGGGTTATGGCTTTTTAGGATAGTAAAATATTAATTTCTGAACAAAATAAATGCCACTTACAAGATGAAGTACATGTTCATTAAAAAAAATCTTGGCACTAATGTATAGTAACTTCAAAAAAAAAACATTATTTTCAAGTTCAGCGGGCCTATTGTGTATCTCTAGTTGCCTTCTGGACTGGGTGTCTATCATCAAAAACATAGATATACTATCGAATTCCGATGTCCTAAGGATATTTTCGCACTTGAAGTGACGACACAGATTGTTAATAGTTCAATACCCACTAAAGGCAATTTTGAAATTTCAGTTTTTAGCTATGTTTTTGATGATAGGCACCTCGTGCAGTTGGCAACTAAAGATACAGAATAGGGGGGCAGGTTACACCCGTAGCGCTGCAATGCTATTCAAGAGATTTTCTTGAAATTCCTGTTTTTTTTCTGAAGTTACTATACATTATTGCCGTGATTTTTTTTAATGAACCTGCACCTCATCTTGTAAGGTAACAAGTGGTATTTATTTTGTTCAGAAATTTGAATTTTTACCGTCTTAAAAAGCCATAACCCCGAACCCCGAATCTCGGAACACCGACCCTTAAGTACTAAAGATAGGAAATATGGAATAATGTGATTAAATTCTAAAAAAATAATTCTAAAAAAATATGGTCCTAACCCTAAAATATGGAAAAATATGGACTCTGAAAACCTCATTTTCCAGCTCAAACCATCATAATTTATGTAGAAAACCAAATAATTAATGCAAATGAATCAAATAAAAAATACGTGTTTACATATTTATCCGAGCCCTAGTCATGATCTTCTCGAAACTTAAAAAGCTGTTTTAACTTTGTTGGGACAAGATCATGACTAATTGTGCATTAATTAAGTTCTATTCGAAAACCAACAATTAACAAACAAATACTGTAAATTTTAATAGTTAAGAAGTCATCACGTAAATTTTACAACATCCATCTTTGAAAACTCACCAACCTAGGTATAACGCCAGAATTTCTAGACAACTTTATGACTATCTTCAATTTTTTTTTTATACTTAATTAATTAACTACGTGGCACGTTCAGTATAACCATAATAATGTATGTATATATTACAATAAAATTATTTAAATTAGTTTTCAATGCATGTGCTCGTAAAGGCCCACTTTTTATGCATCAAAACCGAACAGAAACTCGATTATTTTGCCCTAGGGCTTTATTATTATTATTTTTTTTAATTTATTTGCAATGGTTGGCTAACCTGCAGCCTTTCCTGTGTACCATAGATGTTATACTTCTTTTTCCACTGTTTAACGGCTCTGGATACAATCCTTTTGAGCCAATCATAATTTAAAGTTCACAAAATTATATTTGTTTTCATTTCCTCACACTGTGCATTGAAAAACGTAGTACGATACACGGGCGTAAAAGCAATAAATTACTCGGTTACGTTTAAAACACTCGCTACGCTCGTGTTTTAAATCGTCCTCGTAATTTACTCCTTTTCGCCCTTGTAGCATAAACTACTATTAATTAAGTCCTGCCCGCCCGCGGCCACAAGGAAATCCGCTTACACTCACAATGTTGTGGAGCTGACATTGTATTCTCGGGCTTACAATCAAGAGTAAGTGATAATTATAATTATAATGAAATATTATGTGTTCACCGTACATAATGAAAGTGAATCTTAGCTGTTGTAGCATTCGCTACAGGTATTCAACCTTTTTCATCTATTTTAGTCTTACGTTGTCGTTGATTTCTTTACTGAATTTTCAATCAAATTTTTTTGTTTTTTTTCTGATATCGAAGAAGATCGTCGTAAAAAGATACAAAATTTGCCACAGAAAATTAATATATAAAATTTTAAATCCCAATGGATTCACGAAACAGAGCACATTTGCCCTAGAGCTAGTGAAGCCTGTTTTTTCTTCATTTTTTTATTCAATTTTATTCAATTTTTTAAATGTAATGCTAAACTGTGTTATCTTATTTGTTTTTCTTCTTCTTCTTCTAAATTCTTTATTGCACAAAACACAGTTTAATATACAACAGGTGTTCTTAATGCTAGAAGCATTTTCTCCCAGTCAACCCGACAGAAAGTACCAGAAAGTTACAGAGGCAGGTGTGCAAAAAAGGCTTTACAATTTTAAATTTTAAATAAGAAATAAAAAATAAAATATATATTTATGTACTTATAGATAAGTTTTGTAATTAAATACTAATAATATACAAATTAAGCTTCGGAAAATAAATATATATATATATATATATTATAAATATAAGAAGATTTGTTATCTTTTATATTCTTCAGTGTTGCAAACACAGGCGCAGATTAAAGATTTCGCTTAATCAATTTCAGAAAATCGTCTAGCGAGGTATTTATGACAATTATAAAATTCTGAACTTGGTCAAACTTATGTACTTCGTTCGTAGATACAGGCGGGGGAGACAATGGGTGAAATTTCCCCCCTGGCCTATGGTTAAACCACTTCAACCACCAGCCAATCGACATGACCTTGGCTCTACAATGATCGCGGCTTTCTTCCACAGTGACGTCAACTTGACGCTTTGTTAGATTCAATTCAATTCATAGCCGTTTTATCTGGCTTCTTTAAACGTGTCTCAGCACATTAGTTCCGCCACTGGAAGTTTTACAGTTTAAATTTTTCCCACACTTGAATTCTCAAGCGTGAATCTACGATAAAGAATATACTATTATAAGTTTAAATAATATTAGTTGGCGAAACTCAAAACATAGGTAGTAATAGTCTATATAAACAACTGTTTGTATGGAGCTAAGCGAAATTCGCAATTTTTTTCTCTTCCTCCCATACAAATTGCCCCGATCAGCTGACTGGTCCAGTATGGAAAGGTGAAAACAAATTTTAAGAATTTCGCTTAGCTCCTATACAAACAGTGGTTCATATAGACTAGTACTACCTATGTTTTGAGTTTCGCCAACTAATATTATTTAACCTTATATGTATAGTATATTCTTTAAGGTAGATTTTTGGTTAGTTTAGATTTAGTTAAGTTAGTTTGGTTAGATTAGTTTGGCCTAAAATCGGGTTTGGCCGGTAACATACAGAGTGCTTGGTAATTTGACCTACTCCTTGAAAATGGTTATACTAGAGATCATTTCCAACGAATTTAGTCCTATCAACTAGGTGTCGAAAATGAATGGTCTCCGAGTTACGAAGGCATTATATTATTTTTCAAACTTTCAGACTAATAACCAAAAATAAATAATTTAAAAATAACTATTCCTCTCTCAGCACTTACTTATTTTATTTCTGATCAATGATAGATGAGTGATCATTTATAAAAAAAACACGTGCCCTGAATTCCCATAATCTCAGAATTAAAAGGTCTTAAGTGGAAAGAAAAACTTTTTTATTTTGTAATTTTTGAAATATCGACGTGTTTTACTTGAATAAAAATTATCATTTTCGACCCCTAGTTGACAGACATTGTTTGTTGGAAATGATCCCTAGTATAACCCTTTTAAACTTTTGGCGTGCACAGAACTTTTTTCCGGAAAAGTAATCAGAAGGTACGACAATAAAAAAAATATGAAAATTTTTTAATAACACTTTGAAAAAAAAAGTTTGTATGACGCCAGCGTAGGCACTGCCTTTCCCAGAGTGAATATTTTCATACAAACTTTTTTTTTTTCAAAGTGTTATTTAAATTTTTTCATATTTTTTTTATTGTCTTAATTGATCTTCTGATTGCTTTTCCGGAAAAAAGTTTTTTTTTTTTTTTTTTTTTTTTAATTTATTTATCTAATTATCATGTTTTGTACATATTTTTTACTTATAAAAAAGAAAATCACGTAAACCCTTAGTGGGTTTAAATGTGAGTTCTGTGCACGCCACTACTTTAAAGGAATAGGTCGAATTACCAAGCACACTGTATATATCGTAATGATGTGTTTTTTTTTATGTTCAATAGTTGCGCTGTTACACGAAGGTAACAGTAATATAAATTTACCAAACCGTATAATTTATGACACCACGGTTCGATTTATTATGTTTCATGAATATTGATGAGCTTCTCTATGTAATTTATAAAACTATTCAAAGTTTACTTTTCGGTCTCTTTTTAGGGTTCCGGCAAAATAAGTTCCAATAATAATAGTAGTTTATGCTACAAGGGCGAAAAGGAATAAATTACGAGGACGATTTAAAACACGTGCGTAGCGAGTGTTTTTTACGTAACCGAGTAATTTATTGCTCTTACGCTCGTGTATCATACTACGTTTTTCACTGCATAGTGTGAGGAAATAAAACAAATGTAATCTTGTGAACTTTAAATTATGATTGGCTCAAAAGGACTGTATCCAGTGAAAAAAAAGTATTACATTTATGGTACACAGGAAAGGTTGCAGGTGAGCCAACTTCTCGTAAAAAAAAATAATAATAAAGCCCTAGGGCAAAATAATCGACTTTCTGTTCGGTTTTGATGCATAAAAAGTGGGCCTTTACGAGCACTTGTATTGAAAAGTAAGTATTTCCTTCTGCCCGTTTTTCTGTCCGTTATGTATGTTGGAGAATTATTATGTGAAATAAATTAGGCATACCTAATTAACAAAAAAAAAACTAAAATTAAAACTAAATATTCCTATAAAATTCTAAAACCTCAAACAAACTGTAGACCTAAAAATAAATTGAAATAGTAAAAAAAATATATACGAAAATATAAATAAATATACGGAAAATCTTAGATAACGTCACAGTTTTAGAAATTCATATAATATTATTTTTGACAAGGTTACATTTATGTTTACGGAACCCATGTATGTTGGTGCACTTCGTAAACTTAACAGCTTTTTGTGTAGGGTCTAGACTCCGGGCCAGATAGTTTTAGACCCTGGCGCCAGATCGTTTTGGCGCCAATCGAAATAGGTGGATGATAGATCACAATCACATAATATATAAATATAGTACCCAAGTATTACACCATCTTTAATAATTTCGTTAGATAATTTGGCGCTATCTATTTAATATGTTATCTATTTTGAATGTCAATGTGTCAAATGTGAAAGCGAAGAGTGAAAAGCGAGTTAGAGGTACCTTCGTCGATAGTACTTGGGTTTGCTTCCTGGTTAGTCAAACTATTTAATATAAACAGCTATACGCACAATATATTTAGGTAATGTAGACGAAATCTGACTAATATTATATAGTGACTAGATGTTTATATAAAGTATGGAACTATAAAAACACTGTTTTCCTCCTAAAACAGGAACTTTTTACGACAAAAGGTTCAAATTCAATTAAGACAAAAATACACAAACACTTGAAGTTCAAAGAATAGAACTTTGTCCGCATTTTTAGGGTTCCGTAGTACCTAAAAGGAACAAAAGGAACCTTTATGGTGAGATGGTCCGTCCGTTCGTATATCACAGCCTCATAACTTTAAGACTTGAAATTTGGCACAAAAACAGCATTAATTTGCCCACATATCACGGTGTAAAAAAACATGAAAAATTTGAATTTGTTCAAAATATGAGTATTGAAGAATGGTTCACCTCAATAACTATTTTTGATCGGGATAGTCACCCAGTTTCAAAATATTTCCAAAACAAAAGTGAGAACAATAAAAAATATTATTTGAAAAATATAATATGCATATCAAATTGTAGATCTTAAAAATATAATTGTAAAAATATACACTTTTACTATATTTACTGGAACTGGTTTCGAGAAATCTTTAAAAGAACACAAAAATATGTATATCTCCCGAAATTATTATCTCCGAAAATGGTGGACCGAAAAATATGAAAAAAATGTCGATTATAGATCATAACTGGCCAATTACAGAAAAACACAACAATTTAAAAAAAGAGTGAGCACAAATGAAAAAGAAGTAAAATAAATAAAAATAATATCTTATAAAAGTAAAATATGGGTGTCGAATTGTATTTGTTAAAAAGTTAACTGTAAAAATATATAGTTTGACCATATTTAGTTGCATCTTTTTCGAGAAATTCTTGAAAAACCACAAAAAATGTATGTGCCGCCCGTTATCTCTAAAACTGGTGGACCGAAAAATATGAAAAATATCATGGTAATATGTGTTTACGTAAATATTACAGGAAAAATAGAGCGGCTGAGAAACGCACGAAAAAAAATGATAATAAAAATTATACGACTTGCCAAACTTTGCGTAAAAAGGAGGCTATTTCACGCATATTGCATTGATATTCACAATATCCTGACAGCTATTATGCTGATGGTGTTTCATCAAATTTTGCTTTTTGGGCTAGAGACGTAGTTAGATGTCGCTAGATAATACTTATGAAAAAAAAGTGTGAAGAAAATAAGCTGTGTTGACATTCAAAGGTTACTTTTGTAAGAATCTTAAGAAAAATCCAATTAAGAAAGAATAAGAGCTTGTATGACTAGACTGATGGATGTGGAAGAGGCGAAAGAATTGTTTCAGGATCGTAGCAGGAAATCTGTAGTCTCTACTGTTTACCCCTCTAGGAGACAGGTGTGAGTATATGTATGTATGTATTACATACTATTAACAACCAACGACAACACATTTTGACCAATTCCTTTTTTGAAGTCAAGGAAAAAATAGAGAGATCAATGCTAAATATCAGTTTTGCATTGGATTCAGTTTCGTCAATCCAGATGGTAAAATTAAAAAAAAAATATGGCCTATTTTTTTTGACTCACGACAATTATTAATTACACTTCATAAATAACCATACTTTCAACCTTTTTTCAATACTTTTGAAAAAGTATGAATTTTACGAAAAAAAGCGATTCAGTATTTATTTATAATTTACATAAAGAATTTATAGTTTAAAGTCCTAATTTAACCGTGATTTCAAAAAATTTAAATAACAATTTGAAAAAAAAAGTTTGTATGAAAATTTTTACTCTAGGAAAGGCAGTGCCTACCCTGGCGTCATACAAACTTTTTTTTTTCAAAGTGTCATTAAAAATTTTTCATATTTTTTTTACTGTTGTACTTGACCTTCTGATTGCTTTTCCGGAAAAAAGTTCTGTGCACGCCACTGGATTTCAAGATAACTGAAGTTTTGCGTGCGCGGCATCTGATTAGAGCAGAGGTGCGATTGTGTAAGGAAATAGTCATGAAATCTTCTATCGCTATTGCTTTAAAGGTAACGTGATTGGCTAGAAATGACGTGACTCGTCACATCTAGCCAATCACGAGTACTTTTGAAAGCAATAGCGATTGATGTTGAAGTTAAATAATAAGGCATCAGGATAGACAGTTAAAAGACAAAAGCGTTATAATTAATTGTGCAGCCCCCTAAAATGTTGGGTTCTGATTATCGCTAAAACAATAGCTAACGGGCAGGATTGTGGCACTTTGATAATTTCAAGCAATATTGTTTTTGTTTTACGGCTTTTCGGGAACTAAAACGGTATAGGAGAATGCCTTACCTTGTACATAGCGTTATTACAGTGACTCGGGTGACCTATTCGATATGAAGTACAGTGAGGCAACGGTTCGGACACTCGCCTCAAGGTCACTTGTCAAGACGACAGTTTAAAAGAAGAGGTGTTTGTGAAATAAAACAAACAAATCGCTTCAAGTAAATGCTATTTAGTTTTGAGGTAATGCAAATAATATTTTGATGTAATTTTTGTACATTTAATTCTAACATAATTCATGCTCAGCGGTTATTTGATGTAAGATATTTTATTACGTGTAAGGAGAGTGGTGTTTGTAAATTATGCTAAGTGGTATTTAAATGACATCACTAGTTGATTTTGCCATCTTAGTTTTTTGCAAATTTCACAACATATATTATAAAAATGTTCAGAAGAAATTTATTAAATCTTTGAACTATAGGAGTGGACACTTTGACATAGCTTATAAGGATTCTCTTAAGAGGCTATGCGAATTTTATTTTTGTCACTTTCACTCCAAGCGAAAACACGCTCAGTGCGAGAGGGGCGGAATCAGGGCGAAAGCGAAAAATGTTAGTTTTATAATTTTTATAAAAAAAACTACAATTAGCCAGCAAAATTTCAAATATCAAGTCTGTACATATTGTTGAAACACACCTAATAAAATATGTCTGAGTTCTGTATATGGTTCCTATTCTTCAAACGAGGAGAAAAAGTGTGTTTGTTTACCTCATTTCAACAATTATTTCTATCGAGGAAAATTTATCCAAACATGTTTTCCAATTTCAAAACCCTAGATTATATAGTCAAAATGCATATACCAGAAATTTATTAAAATTTTCCGTGCATTTCATGAAATACACAGAAAAGAAACACCCGTATTTTTTTCGCATATCGCCTGTAGACGCAAGCAGTTTGACTTCGTTTTTCTCTTTAAAATTCTTAATAACTGTATTGATTCCCCTTGTTTACTATTGTTGTATTGTTGTTTACTTATATTGTTTAAAATATCCTTAAGAGTACCTGGTTACAGTTCTCGCCGCAAAAAAATATTTTCTATTAAGACATTCTCAGCTAACTTTTTCATTCGAAGTGAGGATACTTACAACAAAGAATTATTAGAACTTGATTTGTTTAGACATAGTTTAAATTCATTTAAATACAAGTTAAGTTGAGAATTGTCTGACGAATAACTCTTTAAATAAAATGTATTTTCAGTTACCTAGTCAAGATTATATAATTAAGATTTGAAAATTATCATGTGAAGTGTTGAGTTCTTATTACCTATTTATATAAATAACTGGATTTCCAAGTACAATAGTAACTCATCAATGTAACTAGATAATTTTTGTATAAGACTGTATCTGAAATAAATAAAATATATCTCTTAGTCCCTGGGTAAAAGCCGTCTGCGGCTTAGATCAGTAACGGTGACTGTGACATGGCTTGCACTAGTTAGAACATTGTCATGACATATTTCCGGGGAGGTGTAGATCAGGGGCAGAAGCGACGGTAACTCAGTGGTAGAACGCTGGCCTCTCAATCTTGAGATCCAGGTTCGATCCCCGGTCGGGCATGCAACAATAAGTTCTTCGGAATTTATATGCATAGTATTTGTTCTTAGTTACCACTTGCTAAACGGTGAAGGATAACATCGTAAGAAAATCTAAAAAAAGCGTGTATTTGTGGTCAAAGTACGGTGATAGAGCTCACCACTCATCGCGTTGGGACGTAATAATCGTCGGTGAAACGCGGTTGTACCGAGTTACATTTCATAATTCACACTCGGGGATTTATGTCGATATATATATATACAGGCTGAAAAAACTGAAGGACCTTTAGTTGGCTCATTTTACTGAAATGAACCATTCCTTTATTTTTTAAAAGAAACAAAACTGCATGCAAAGATTTTCAGAAATTCGCTTGTCTCACCCGGGAATCGAACCAACTAAAAATTCAAAAAATAAACCATCCCTATTTTATTATACGAATCGGTAGGATTATTGTTCAGGATAAAATTTGTCTAATAAACATTTGGTCTTACACTCATCTGTTGTACGAGATACCCATGAAATTAAATATTTATTACAAGTTGTTTCTTTTAAAAAATAAAGGAATGTTTCCTTTCAGTAAAATGAGCTAACTAAAGGATTTAAGGTAGTTCCCCTCCAGGGCCCTTAAATTTTTTCCACCCTGTATATATATACATACAACTATATTATATAGGTGTACTAGTACTAGGCAGTCAACACTCGTACACTCTCTTATCTATCATCGATAATTTTTACGTCCCAACGTGAACCTTATCGCCGTACTTTTGGGCACAAATAACGCTTTTTAGGCCCCACAATGTTTTCCTTCACCGTTCAGAAAGTGTACAAACAATATACACATAAATTCCAAAAAACTCATTGGTGCATGCTTAGGGTTGTCAGATAGGAAAATGAAAAAGGAGAACGAATCAGTGCTACTAAGCAAAAAAAGGAGGACTACAGAAAAAAAAATGAGGACATATGAGACCAAAAATGTTTTCATTTGGTTTGTTTTATGTGTTAGACATTTATCGGAACTACCTATTCAACCTGATATTTGTATGTCTTGACAGTGTAACATAATATGCGTGGTTATGCGTGCAGCGCAAGTACAATGGATGAATGAGACAGCGATATCGCAACTCCACGCGAGAGAAATAGGAGAATGAACCGTGCCGTGTGGGCTAACTAAGTGGTGTACGTGCAAAATTTAAAAAAGGAGGACAGTTGATTGGTTTGGGAGGACGGGAGGACACATTTTGAAAAAGGAGGACATTTCCTCCTTGGTAATGCGGCAACCCTATCTTAGACCAAAGAACCCTATGAATGCTCGACTGGAGGATTCGAACTCGGATCTCAAGATTGACAGTCCAGCTTTCTACCAATTGAGCTACCGCTCCTATAGCCCCGAGAATAATACTAGAACCCCAAATAAATAAGCAACATCCATGACATGGTATGGTGACTTTAAACAAGTTAATAGATACTTACCGAAGTACCAGAATGCTGTAACCGGAAACACCTAGCATTCTTCTCTTCAGACACAGCTCAGCCGTAACTAATTTAGGCAGCAATGACTGGAGGTCAACAAATGCTGGTTCTGGGACGTGTCACCCAGTGTTCAAGGAGAGAGAAAGGGGCTCTGACCTTTTGATGAAGCTATTTGGCCTTAAGTTACCCCAAGCACTAGGGAATTGGTATGCAATAAGTCTTAATCATTTCAATAGAGTACTCAAATACAGGAAATTTACTCTGGCGGCCATATTTTATTTTTATTTATGTGACAAAAGAAGTCGCGTCATCGTGCTACGGGTGCTGTGCTGGATTACTACAATGATGATAATAATCACGTCGTTTAAAATTTTGAAAAAATGTTTAATGTAAGTACAGACACGATTTTTTACTACTTTTTTATATTTTATGTCAAAAAGTAAAACACAGGAAAAGAGCCTTTCTCGCAGAAAATTAAGTCTTAAAACAATTGAAGTATAATCCCCGCAAGTATGCGCTCGCACGTCATTTGTTTTTAGCCGCGTAGTACTGTTAGCATCGCTGTTTAGTACATTTGTTCTTAGTACCTACCTATTATATATTACATATGAAATTGCCAAAATTTTCTTACAGATTCATGAATTCATAATTGCTGTAATTCAATAGCTATTTCTTTTATTTGTTTTTTGTTTGAAAGTTGATTTCAAGGTTTTACTTATTAAATTTTATTTTTATTTTCAGTTTGATTATAAAAATGAAATCTTCAAAAACAGTTCGTCCTAAATGCCATCCATTTCCATGCTATATTTCGTAATCAATCATTTGTTTTGTTACAGCTGACACATTTCAAAAATTAAATTAATGTTGCTGTTAGTCATTCATACACAAAAGAAATTACAGAATTTGGATTTGTCATTCCTAAAAAATGCAAAAATGTTAGTACTGAAAATTGAGTTTCCTACAAATTCTCTATAAAAAAAAAACAAGGTCCCTGAAAAATTAAAATCGGGGGAAACTGGATTAAATAAAAAAAAAATCTCTATAGAAAACGGCAATTTCATATGTAAAGACCTTTATGATTTTTCTCATAATGTCTATGGTCCCAAGTTAGTGACATCTGTCTTTCAGTAAATGTTGTTATTATCTACATTTTTCTGACCGTTTTAAACAAAAGTCATTGTGAATTATTTCGACAAAGTCCCAACGCATTAGCAACTTGCGATGATAATAAAATAACGGAAACAGTGGACAAGGGCGACGGCTGTCAGTTCCATGTCCCCTAGTCCACTCATCAGGGTCAAGGTCGATCGATTCTCAAATATCGTCACGACCTGTACCTCGAGGGGGTTATAAAGGTGTTCCGAGCGATTCTCAACTAGGCTGTTCAGTCTTTTTGTTCCTCTTACCCGAATTATGTAAATATTAAAATTATAATTATGAAAGGAATAGGTATATTCGGGCGCGAACTAAAAATAAAAAAATTATCGATATTAACAATATCACCACAATAAAATGTTGTCGATATTAACAATATTACTGCAATAAAATATTGTCGATATTAACAATATCACCACAACAAAATATTGTCGATATTAACAATATTACTGCAATAAAATATTGTCGATATTAACAATATCAACCCCAATAAAATATTGTCGATATTAACAATAACACCACAATTAAAACTGGAAACAAATTAATCAATACCATAATAATTTTGATTGACAAGCAGTCTGAGTTAGCCGACTTCCGCTATTTGATAAGATTATGTAGCAAAAAATACTTAGTTCCGTGAAAGATCGACGCGATACAATGTATCATACAATAAAGGTTGCGCAATGGCTTTCATACAATATCGGCGAACATTGCACCGAACAAGTGTTCACCCCTATCGCTATTGTTATAAAAGTGAAAAATGGGTGAGTGGAACTTTCCCCGACAGTACCTCTAGATCTCGCGGCGCACGTGCAATTCTACTTAAGGGCTGCACGCACCATACGCATGGTTTGAATGCGTTCGGAACATCATTCACTGACTTTATGGATCATTACATTACTATTGTGAAATAAAATATGATAGAGTAGCAAGCAAGACTGACAAAGTACCGATTGACGTTGGCACAAATGAATGGACGTGTACAAAGACATTTAGTATGAAGCATGTGTTAATTCATAAACTGAACTAAAAAGATTTCATACCTTTTGTAAGAACCAATAACATGTCTTTTAATAACTATGTATTTAGTTTTAAAAATGTAAAATATAATTAATTTAAGATATTTTCGATGGATAAAGTTTTTTATTTCATCTAAATCTGTTATTATTTAATTTAGGTTGTAACCACAGAACATATGTTGTAATATATACGAGTATTTTATTTTGCTTGAGTTATGGTTTTTATAGAATTAATTAGTTTTTATTTTAAGTATTTTTTTTGTTATTCAAGTTCTATTCAAAAGAAATAAAATTTTTAAAATGTAGAAAAATATATATTATTATATTATATATTAATATTTTATTATTTAAGTTGAGTAATATAAAATGTTATTGTATGGCAGCGGTAGCTCAGTCGGTAGGACTTTCAATCTTCAGACCCGGTATGTTCGAATCCTACCTGGTCGGGCTGCACCATTGAGTTTTTCGAAATTTATGTGCTTATATTATTTGTATACTTAGGACGTTTTCACACAAGCCACCGCACGACACGATAAAATGCGGTGACGACGCCAGGCGCCATACTTACATTTATATGAACCGTTTACTCACGGATCGACACCGCACAGCACGACACACGTTTTTCAAACGACAATTCGCTATATGCTTAGATGCTGCTATGTTGTTACGTTTTTTTGCGGTGACAATATAGCCACTGTCCAGAACCTTTATGAACTTGTTCACAGAGCGTCGGACCGCACGACACGACAGTTCAATTTGATTGTTTGTTTTGATTGAAAAGTGGTGTGCGATTGCAACAAAAATGGTAAAGTTTAAATATGACATTTTTACGTTAACAGAGGCTGTGGAAAATAAACCCTGTATATGGGACAAGATATTTGTTGTAAAGTGTATAAAACGCTCTATCAACATATCTTTCGATCAGAAGCGGGTGAATCCAATGTTCTCTGCGTCTCCTTCTTCTTATGTACAACAGGATTGCAAGAAGTTGCCGACGATTGAAAGCTGGACACATGTTGGAGTGCGTGCGTACGTGATGAACTACTAACGCGACTGCTGCGTCGCTGCTGAAATCGTCAGTCGTGGGAAACCATCCAAACGACAGATCGTGTGCCGTGTGTCGTGTGTTTAAATCGTGTCGTGGGCTCGTGTGAAAACGCCGACGTTGAAGGAAAACACAGGTAAACCTACATACCCTACAAAGTACAGCGATAATGCTCACCCCTGTCACGTAACATCGTCGTTGACAAGAGGGTGTTATGAGTGTTGACTGTTCTAGTGACAGCTCAAAAACAACTCTAACACCTCCTCGGAGACATATGTCGTGACGATATGTTTTCATGTTGTTTTATGTTTATTTAATAGAAAACTTAACTTGAAACTCCAAAACTCGTATCACCAAAAGGAAGTTGAACCCGTGACACCACGGCAGGTGCCAACGGCGAGCCACTGTGTCAAGTGCGCACGCATGTTTGACTACACGACGCATGTGCTAGTCAATAATTGCTCCTATCACCTACCAATAGAAGCTAAGCTGCATGTCGAAGCGCGTACGCACGTATGATTTGCGATTGCGGGTGGGTGACGCAAGACGGGCGCAAGCAACTGGCTATGCGGGCAGACGCCGTTGTTGGCGAAAGACCCTCGGCTTATAGAGGATTACTCGGTGTTTTGTCATCTAAATGTCATTGGGTCTAGTTTCGGTTAGGTATACAGTGTGACAAGGCTCTTTAGGTGCGTGGATTGGTCGTGGTCAAAATCGGAACTAACACTGCTATCCTATCCCTTGTTTCACAGCTGCGCCCTCCTGTCACTGTTATCCACGCGACAAAAGATCCTTGCAGCACTGTAGGTAAATTCTGCTGTACATTACTGCAGAGGCTGGAGTCGATAGCTTCTCTACTATCGTTAGGCTGCGAACCGCGTCCCTGATGCATCGATTGCGGAGTAGTTCCAATATTCTTCTACAGGTGATAGCGGCCAGACTGGATGCGGACTGTGCTTTTATGAAGCACTGGACTAGTGTCCATCTTCTTAAAGAGACGAGAAGGGCAGGATTTCTGTAGCCCTTTCCTTAGCGTCTCTTTATTGTCTTCTATTTTAATTATTTGTTTTGTTTTAAATTACCTGTTACTAACATAGTAGATAAGTATCTAATCTGTTAGTAACACGATATGGAGCTTGTCTCTGAAATAAAAGATTTTTATTTTATTTTATTTATTTATTACGTTATACGAGAAGAAATTAAATTGTATTTCAATTCAATTCGGTTGAAAATACTTTATTGCACACAAAAAGGTATATATTATAATTAAGGGTCCGTTCCGCCAAACATGCTCTCGCGTTTGGACAATTTAGCATATTAAAACAAAGTATTTTTAACAAATAAAATTTGTGTAGGTAGTTAGGGAGTTGAACTACATTATGATTTTTCAGATTTCACACAAGTATCACAAGCATCGGGAAAAAAAATCGGAAAGATCACTAAAATCACGAAAAATGTAATTTAGCGTTGCAAAAGAAATAAAAAGAAATACACAAACTTCCAAATTCTTTTTGCGTAATTTTTCTGTACAGGAAAAATGTAGAATGTTTGAGTATTTCTTTTAAAATAACGAAAGGAAATAAAAAATAATAAAAATCTGTAAAGGCTCCTTTCATTTCTTTGCTTTATAAAAAAATATTTTAGTTTGTAGTTAGATCAGTAGACTGATCATACTAGTTCCAAAGCCAAATTACGTTTTCCGTGATTTTACTGATATTTCCGATTTTTTTTCTCAATGATTGTGATGCTTGTGTCAAATCTGAAAAATTATAATGTAGTTCAACCCCTTAACTACCTACACAAATTTTATTTGTTAAAAATATTTTGTTTTAATATGCTAAATTGTCCAAACGCGAGAGCATGTTTGGCGAAACGGACCCTTAACAACAGCCTTACAACACACAAAAGGGATTTCTTGCAGCAAACCCTTCGTGATAGAAGCGATTTAAAATAAGTAAGTATTACAAATGTGTACACATATTTTGTAATGTGTTTATAATTTTATATTTAGTGTAGCTTTGATTCCATGAATGTTGAAATTACCCAAAAATAACACTTTCCAAAAATGAACTGACTGGTAGATACTAACACTTAAAGTTCATTATAAATTTATTTTCTCTAAAAGAGAAAAGGTATCCTTATGGTAAATATGACTTGTGTATCTGTCTGTCCATCAGTCTGCCTGTCACAGCCACTCTTATCCGACACAGATAAAGCTGTCAACTTAGAATGAATAGTTATAATTGCAATACTTACTAAAGTAAACAATCTTTTAAATTTAAGGAGCTTTCAAAACCTAGGATAATGCAAGATGATTTAACTTTCATTTCTTTAGTAAATTTTGCATCAATGACACTCTTTGATTTGAAATGTACGTATACATTTAAGATTTGCAGCGCGAGAATTAAAATTTATTACATAAAAAATTCACGAATCTTAACTGGCCATGAGCTTGCACTTTTTTGCAAAATGCTAAATGCAATAATTATAAAAAATAACATTATAACAAATACTAAGTGAATAAAAAATAATCATTACAGCTAAGCCAAACTAGAGACTTAAGTGTTATTATGTAGAATACAATATTCAGTGCAACAATTTAAGGCGTTACGGAAAAAAAATAGACACTTTTAGAACTTGCATATCACTTCAGTAAATAATGTTTTGTTTTGGTAAAATAGTATAATATTTTTGATTTTTTTTGCTAGGGTTTTGTTAAACAGGAACGCGATTGGAGAAATTCGGCTCGATACAAATATTTATTGAAATTATGTCTTTTTCGACGCTAATTCTTCTGGTTGGACAATTTGTAATGACATATGGACTGCAATTCTATTTAATTAGATATATTTTAAGAGTATCTAAGACCTGGTAAAACAAAATTTTGATAGCAATTTTAGTACATTTTACATAAAAAGCCGACTTTTTGCTACTTTTCCACGAAACCGTCCCTCTCGCACTGAGGGTTTTTACGCATATGCGGTGACAAGGACACTTAAACTTTTACATATCGCCTTAAGGCTCTTTTGACGCCTGTATTAATCGTAGCCAAAATCGGAACTAACGTTCTTATCCTAATAAAATGTAACCCCAGTTTCACAGCAGCGCCCCCCTGTCAATTAAAGAGGATTGTCGCACTGTATGTCTCTGAGCCAAACGCAGAGCCCGCCACAAATGGCGACATGGCGTTTCTTTTAGTCAACCTGTAAAACAATTTCCACCAAACACAAAGCCATAATTTGTACGAAGGTCACGAACAGAGGAGCCGAGGACAAGGAAAATGGTCACCAAACCAATGGTGATAGAAAATGTTATTGACCTGATTTCAAAACACTTACGCCTAGAGTTGACCAATAATTGTACTTTCCTGTTGCAAACATGGTGACGATGATGATGATGGAGTAAATCGGCTACGGGGACTGCTGCTGGTATGATGGGCTTCTTGGTGTGCCCGGATGTGGCTGACGTAACTAGGGTTACCACTTCAAAATTTGAAAAATCCTGATAAAAAGCCGAACATTGTATATTGTAGCCGTATTTGTATGGTTCTTGCACTAAAATATAAGGAAAATGTTACTTAGTAAAATCAATTATGGAAATTTATCGCGTCCATGTGAAAAGTATTACTATCCCCTATTTTGCGCTATCCGGAGACCCAGCAACGTCGTCGTAATGCTGTGAGCGCTGGTATGAACGTTATATCTCATATTATCATAGCTTCTGTCGATATTTGTACCGACACAGGTCGACAGGTTTCGGGCTGTATTCATGGGGTCAAGAAACTAGAGGATGGTGAAATCTTTCCGCTTTACGTCTAATCCAATTAATTTATGACAGTGATCATTATAAAAACTACAAATACAACTAACAATTTGATAACTTTGGTATACATTTTGTATTAAATATTATGTTTCACGTTTGTTCCTCACTAGTATTTGCCCGTGGCTTTGCCTGCTTTATTTTAGTTTGCACTTTTTCAGCATAAAAGTAGCCTATGTCACTCTCAACCTATAAACTATCTATATGCAAAAATTTTACGTAGATCCGTTGCTCCGTTGCTGCGTGAAAGAAGAACGAACCAACAAACAAACAAACTTTCGCATACAATCTATAGATCCGAGCTACAATGTGGACAGAGATACATTGTTTTGCGATGGGCAAGTGGGCAATAATTTGGGCAAGTGCGAGTTGGACTCGCGTACAGATGGTTCCGTACCACCATACAGCACGGGTACGGAACCCTAAAAACTTTATGGTAAATAACAACAATGTGTATAGATGCCATAGCATCATTGAGGCGACAAAAAACAAGCCGCTAAACAATTCGCGGCTCTCACTGAGTAAGGAACCCTAATATCTTACTCAACCGCTATATTTTTCCTGTAATTTTTGCATAAACCTATGCCTATTACCGTGATTTTTTTCATATTTTTCAGTACTCCCGTTTGGTAGATAAGGGGAGGGCATGATAACGTTAAAAAATTACTCTTTTTCGAGGGTTTTTTGTATGGGGACTCCTCTTGGGTTTAAATTTTTTTTACTCTTATTATTTTCCGTGAAAGATGCCATAGTAATACGTATTCTAACATTTCAACTGGCTATCTATAACGGCCCTGTGACAGACGGACGGAGACACCGGAAGAAAAAAATTGTAAAGTGAAATATTTACAACGACTTTAAATAAAATTAAAGCCGAATGTCAAATTTGACACATAGGTAAAGACAGTTGATAAATTTTATTTCTTAATGAAATTCACAAACTTTTTGTTCTAAAAGCTTATGTCATGATCCCACCCCAAAGAAAAAAACCTAAGCTTGACCAGCACCTGAGCGTAAGCAGATTTGTTATAAATTAGTTACGGAAGCTTTTTATAGCCCAGCTGTATCGTTGGTCTTAGGTACTTACATATACTATTATAATTTGTAGTATGTTCTCGGGTTAAGGCGCTACGTAAAAGTTATACCGTCCCTGTTACTCCATATGCGAAAAAACCTTCAGTGCGAGTGGGACGGATTCGTGGAAAAGTAGCAAAAAGTCGGTTTTCTGTTAATATAAAATGTACTAAGCTATTTTATCAAAAAGATTTTCAAGGAGACTTTACAAATACATAATATCCACATTTTGGAAGCAATTTCACAATGAAATTAGTTAGGACTTCAGAATTACAGGAAAAATAAAACAATTTAGAGGTCTTTTCGGAATTAAATTCTATCGAGAAAATTTCATCCAATCGCTTTCATCGTTTAATTTTCAATTCAATTTTCAAATTTTCAATTTTCATTTAATCTTAATCAAATACTCAATAGACATTAACTCAAAAATGAAATATGATTCGAAAAATCCCCATTTTTTTTTGGTATCGCCTTAAGGTTAAACGTCAGTCGCTAAGCACAAAATGCATAACTTAACTTTGTATTTCTTGTTTAGGAATTAAAAATTGAAAAACATTTTGTTATGTGGCAGTTAACACTAATAGTTCAGTATTAATGAGGTTTATAAAGCATGAGTTTGAAATTTAATGCACAATTAGTCATGATCTGGTCGAAACAAACTTAAAACAGCAGTGTTAACTGCCACATACCAAAATGTTTTTAAATTTTTAACTTCTAAACATGAAATACAAAGTTAAGTTATGCACTTTGCGCTAAGCGACTGACGTTTAACCTTAAAGCATTAAGTGGGATTGTCCAAGGATTCAGTAAGAAAAGGAAAACCCTTATTTTGATTATTTATATTAAAAAGATATTAAAAATTTATATTTTATAAGAAAACGTGACTTGACGTGACGTAAATGCCCAAAAGCGGCCGTTTTTAGCTAAAGTTAAAATTTTAGCTCATCAAAGACGTTGTCAATAAAAACTATGTTATTAAAAAATAGTTAATTGCTATATCTACGCATTTACTTGTGCAGATTATCAATAATTATTATAGTAAGTAAATTTTTTTTTTCCTAATTTGGCAGTACTTTCGCAGCATATAGCGCCTTAAGGAAACGAGGAAGGAGAAGATGTAAAGAATGAAAAAAAGTGTTTTTTCAAAGGGATTACAACCACAGGAACCCGTCAATATGATACGACCGACTTATCTCGCTGGCCTCGGTACCCACTGCTGCCAGATCAAAAACCCCATTCAGCGCTGACAATGCTCAAAAATAGCTAGATTCTATGAAATTCAGGGACAAAAAAAAGTGCTAGATTCGGCGCCAGTTTTCAACAGTAAAAGATATAATATAAAAATGAAAACATACGCTTTATTAGTCGAGTATATATCATTTAATCAATATAACATGAAATATACACATGAGAAATAAAAAATTAAGTTATTTTTTTAAAGGTAGCTCAAGAAGTCAACCTAAAAATAAAACATAAGATATAATATAAAAATGAAAACATACGCTTTATTAGTCGAGTATATATCATTTAATCAATATAACATGAAATATACACATGAGAAATAAAAAATAAAGATATTTTTTTAAATAGCTCAAGGATAGCTCAAGAAGTCAACCTTAAAATAAAACATAAATCATAATATACAACGTGTAACAGAAAGGTGTAACCATATTTGAAGAGCTTATTCAGTCAATGGTATAGAACAACTTTTACTACGGAGCCAAACCTGAAATCTCAAAAAAAAATCTGCCCTTCCATACATTTCGGCCGAGCAGGATTGCATTTTTCTATGAAACAGTAAAATTATTTTTTTCGAGATACAGGGTTTGTTCCATAGTAAAAGTTGTTCAATACCATTGACTGAATAAGCTCTTCAAATATGGTTACACCTTTCTGTTACACGTTTTATATCAACATAAAATATACTTATAAAAACAAATAATAAAATATTTGATTGATAATATTGGAAAAATTCAAGGTAATTCCCCGCATAGATATGCCCTAAAGCGCTAAATTCTCCGCTAGGCGCCAAAACTCTAAAATGTGCGCTAAACATACCAAAGATCCGCTAGATCTAGCGCGGAAAGCGCTAAAATGGCAGCACGTACACTGGGACATGGTGTTGATCGTACATTTGACAGACTTTTTGTGTGTAGCTGATTATGATTAGCTATTTGATTTGCTTAAAAAACTGCTTTATATTATACTTTTTATGAACTGTCCGGGACATGTTTATGACTGTATCAGCTGTATGTATCTAAACTTCCCGGAACAACTTTTTATATAAGCCTATCACGTGGTTAATTACATTAAAATAACATAACACTCTATATACCTATATATAGGATGTTAAGATGAAGTTGCGGAACCCGGAAACTGGTGATAGTACTCATATATACGAACAACTTTTAGTATGGAGCCAACCCTCGAACCAAGAAAAAAAAAATCTACTGTTCCGAAGAAAAGTTACCCAACCAAATTTTATGAAACTACTGTTTTTTTTTTGTTGATATCTCAATTTTTTTTCTCGGAATGTTGTTACGTATGGACGTGTACTATCGCCAGTTTTCGGCTTCCGCAACTTCTTCTTAACACCATGTATATCGTCACGACAGGAATCTCCGACGGGGTGTCAGAGATGTAGTACACCCACGTTTCACTGACGATTATTACGTCCCAACGTGATGAGTGATGGTGAGACCCTCGGGCCGTGGGGTCCTGATGCTAAACTCTTTTGCACGGCTGGTCGACGCTTGTGGGGACCCGGAGGCTGGCGCGTATCTTGGCCAGAGAATCAGTCTGGCCATTCAAAGAGGAAACGCTGCCAGCCTTCTGGGTACCCTTCCACATGACGGTGGCGATCTAGATAGGATTTTTTACTTAGTTTAGTTTATTTTTATAAGGTATATGTTTTATAAGGGTTTTATTTAGGTAAGTGTTTTGTTTTAGTTAAGTTATATTTTGTAGGTAGATTTTTAAGTGTTTGATTGTTATTTAAGTATTATTTTATTCAATAAAATTCTTGTGTATATATTAATTTTATTATTAAACTTTAATATTTGTATGCCACTAAAGCGCAGCATGGCTTGGACATATCAATGTATGTTGTATGAGCTATGTTGAACAAATAAATGATTTTGATTTTGATTTGATTTGATATTATATTCACCAAAAATAAAATTAGAGATAGATAAAAAATTTCGTGTAAGTGAAGTCGCGGCCCCGCGGCAGGGTTCCCAAGATGCTGGCGACATACCTCGTAGTTTGCTAGACTCACTCTCGGGCCGAGGTACGCGCTAGCTCTGCGGTCTTTGACGTGTTGATGAGGCGAAATAAATTTATTTGAAACTCGGCTCGCCTCTGGGCCCATGTAGGTAGAGACTTGACTCCGAACGGCGAATCGTGACAGAACTATATACGCTAACACGGATGTGAAAAATGTGCGATTCCATACATTCCATGTGCGATTCGATGGCCAGACTCTAGTTAAATTACGAAGAATGTTTTGCTTTGTAATATGCACCATGTTAGGTAGAAATAGATTCTCTTTCAAAATTAGAGGTAACTTGTGAATTTTTTTCTATCGAGGCAATTTTAGTCTTTTACGTTTTGAACGTCAGGGGGGCCCTTGTAATTATTATGTACTACCCATACATATATTTCTTAACAATTTTGGACTTAATTTAGTGGTCTGAAAATCAATTTTTTAGGTGTGCGCCTCTTAATGGTACTTACAAGTATGAATGTTCGTAGATATAAACTTAACCGCTTCATTTTTGTAGCCATTTTGTATGTTACTTCAGATCTGAAAAAAAGAGAATAGAAAATTAGAATTTTATCTTAAAAGTGTGCAAAGTGCTTGAAATAGCATAGTGTTTAATCGCGCGCAACTAGTTGAATCACAAGTGCAATGAGTGTGACGTACTGTTTAAGAAGATATCATACCCTAGCAACTTTTTTTATTACCCGTCCAGCACAATAAGTCCAATGGCAAAGACTTTATTTGCTTTTCATAGAGGCGATTATATGTTGGCTCTCTGGCCTCTTTTTCTTGGACGCGTAATACTAGTGATCACGCATAGTTTAGTATTAGTGAGGTTTATAAAGAAAGAGTTTGAAATTTAATGCACAATTAGTCATGATCTTGTCGAAACAAAGTTAAAACAGCATTGTAACATGGTTTTGAGAAGATTATGACTAACTGTGTACACAATTTCAAACTCTTGCTTTATAAACTTCACTAATACTGGACTATTGGCGTCAAATGCCACAGACCAAAATGATTTTAAAAGATAAATTTATAAACAAGAAAAACAAAGTTAAGTTATGTACTTTGCGCTAAGCTATTGACGTTTACACTTAACACTATATTCTATGTCCTTGTCCTATGCTATGTCCTTATCACATCAAACCATACAGAAACAGATAACAAAATAAGTCAACCTGTCCCCTTGGCATAGTATTTAACCGCACGCAACGCGACTTAAGAAGATGGCATACCCTAGCAAATTTTTTTATTACCCGTCCAGCACAATAAGTCTAATGGCAAAGACTTTATTTGCTTTTCATAGAGGCGATTATTTTGTAGGGAAAAAAATATTGAATTTAGGTGATATACCTTCATATTTCTGTTAACTATTTTATGAAAAGAAAATCAAGTTGATCTTTTAACCGAGTTCTTCAAGCGAACGTTTGAAAACAAAAAAAAAAGAGGGCGCAAAACATTTTTTTTTGACAAAAGTATAAATCTTAGTACATTGTTTATACGTAAGATCCCTAGAGAAAAGATTAATAAACCATATATATTTTTTTCAATACAAGGGGAGCCCGAATTTCTTCAAACGAATCCTAGATAGACTGGAGTTGGTCATGCTCTAGGCTCAGGTACAGTCTTAAAGTGCGAGGAGCGTGACACGATGTTTTTGCGGTTAAACAGTATATGACGCTCCTCGCACTTGTGATTCAACCAAGCCGCGTCGCTCGCGATTAAACACTGTGCTACGGGGCCCGATCAAGAGTCATCAATACAAGTGGAGCTCGCCACTAGTCGTGAACAAAAAACTGTTTTGCATATAAGAGCAAGTTCAAGGGAACTATTACCAAAGCATTGCCTTTGACTTTATGCTACTCTAGTACTTCATGAAGGCTAGTGCAGGGATGGGAAAACTACGGTCCGCGGGCCATCTCCGGCCCGCAAAGCCCTAAAATCCGAACCGCGACCATCAAACAAAAATCAAGTATTACTATTTTTTACAAATTATATAATTGGAGGAGGTAAAGTAGGGCCACTGAGTGATGGCACTTATGATAGCTGCATTTAGTGATGAGTTACATTTCAAATTTCGGCTAAAAATAAAAATCAAGTGTGAGTTTACTCAACATTAGACACGTCATGCAACAGTCAACATAATGATACAAAAGGAAAATGTGCCAAAACCAGTGGCGTAGCTATCGGAGGGCTATGCGGTGTAGTGCCCCGGGGCCCCCAAGAGATGTTTAAATATCTAAATCGAAAAAAGTATTTTACTATCATTTATTTTCGTTTAGTTTAACTTCGTCATTGTTTTGTTTAATTAAATTTTATTGCGTAACTTGGCGACCTCAAACACGACCTATAAAAAATGAGAAACGTTTTAAAAAAAAAATCTTTGTTTCTATGCGAATTCTATTGCACAATAAAGCGACATTCAAATCGAAAAATAATAACCGAAACAAATATATATATAAATACACAAAATAAAATAAAATGCAAGTTACTGTGAGATTATATTTCGGGCCCCTTCAGTCTAATTTATGTAAATAAACGTTATTAATTGACGAGTTTGTCTTTAAATGTAGTTTATATATATAAATACACAAAATAAAATAAAATGCAAGTTACTGTGAGATTATATTTCGGGCCCCTTCAGTCTAATTTATGTAAATAAACGTTATTAATTGACGAGTTTGTCTTTGAATGTAGTTTATATATATAAATACACAAAATAAAATAAAATGCAAGTTACTGTGAGATTATATTTCGGGCCCCTTCAGTCTAATTTATGTAAATAAACGTTATTAATTGACGAGTTTGTCTTTGAATGTAGTTTATATATATAAATACACTAAATAAAATAAAATGCAAGTTACTTTGAGATTATATTTCGGGCCCCTTCAGTCTAATTTATGTAAAGCGTAATTTTACAAAGCAGTTTCCACGCGACCGAAGCTGCGGGCAAAGGCACAAAAAGTTACTATACTTGGTACCGACGCGGAAGTGTCTGTCCGCCTATTCTTATAAATTCTATTTTACGGTCTTTTAAAGTCTATCAACTGATACGCAAGATAGATAGATAAAACATTTGTACAAAAAATGTATGCTAATGTAAGGTGTATACTTATACAGGAAGAACAATTATAAAAAAGCTTAAAAAACTTTATATATGAAAACAAATTAACCCTTCAGTGCATTAAAATGACCGGTTTTTAACTTCTGACCTCTTCTGTTGAGGAAAGAAGCGAGAAATTACGTTTAGTTTTCTTATTGCAAACTGGCAATTATTTTAATGAAATTTTACTTGAACTACGAATCAAAGGGCAAGTCTCAAGTAAAACACGGAAGTTGTCATTGCCATAAAGACCATTTCCTTATCATTGTCAATTATTGTATTTAGAAAAAACTGACTCAGCTGGACCTTGTATGTTTGACCGCCATTGTCGACTCGATTTGACTCAAGAAATGTTTGGAATGAAATTTGTTATAAAACGGAATTGTGTAGTTTGAGATTCCGTGACAACACAAGTAACAATCAGCTGTACGAAATAAATTCCCAGATGTTATGTAAATTAATTCTACCAACTTATGCGCATGCGACTCTTTCTTGTAAGACAATACACTTTTACGATAAGCAACACTGCAATAAGGTGATATTCATCTTTTAATACTTAGATCACGACAAAAACTAACATGCACTCTTATAAGGAAGAAAAGCAGTCTTGATCGTTTGCTGGGGTTTAAAAAAAACTCATATTACGAGTAGGTATATACTGCGAAAGTGTTGCCATTTTAGAAAAAAAAAAAACATTTCTTACTACACTTACGAGCTTTAAACTGGAATCACATAAACGAGGCCTGTTCAAAACAATTTTAGCAATTTTCATGCAATAAAATTATAGAATGTGGTATATCATTTGAAAGATAATTTTATTGGCTTTCAACCTCTTTTAATATCATAACCAAAACTTATACAGCTTATGTCATGGAACGTAAAAAAAAAGTCATTCATTTTTAAAATAAAACAAAATATGGTTTGGAAGTCCAGAAACCTTGTAAAAAAGAGGCCGTGTGTGAAAAAATTGTCATTAGTCCAATAATTCACGTTGCTGGGAACACAGAAAGTAAAGGAAATGGAAACCACACCTGCAGAAGTCGCTCAAATCGTCATCCTAATCCGGCAAGGTCTCAGCGTACTATCGCTCGTCAGCTTCATCTGAGTCAATCTTGTGTCTCAAAAGTATACAAGAGGTTCAGGGAGACTGTAATATTTACTGATAAAGATAAAGACATAAAATAAAATAATTATTGCCCAGTGTGAAGCGATAGTTTGGTGTCTTACCATTACCACTAACAACAAAAATAAATTTTATAATATAAACATTCAGGTGCTAAACTACAGTAAGATGCTTTCACGGAATTCACATTGAAAAAACAAACCAGTTAATCATAGTCAAAGAATGCGGTAAACGCCGGAAAACCCCACAAATCGATTATGCATGAGAGAAATTCATTATTTCGTCTTTGTTTCTAGAAATGTAATTGTTTGCCTGAAGTCGTGTGGACCGTCACAGGTGACGGTCGAGGTCGTTTGCGGTTCTTAGAGTATAGGGAAAAATAAATAAATACTTTATTTTCATTTTCGTTTAAGTCATAATTTATTTTTTGTTTGTGTTAAGGATTCGTTTTTTTTGGGTTCCGTACCCAAAGGGTAACCAACGGGACCCTATTACTAAGACTCCGCTGTCCGTCTGTCACCAGGCTGTATCTCATGAACCGTGATAGTTACAGAGTTGAAATTTTCACAGATGATGTATTTCTGTTGCTGCTATAACAATAAATACTAAAAAAAAGAATAAAATAAATATTTAAGGGGGCTCCCATACAAGAAACGTGATTTTTTTGCCGTTTTTATAGATAATGGTACGGAATCCTTCGTGCGTGAGTCCGACTCGCACTTGGCCGGTTTTTTAACATAGGTTTCTTCATTCGATGTTTAAAACAAAAAGAAGAATCCACAATTGGCCTGTATTTGTGTAGTGTTCATAACAATATAAAATACAAAATGAATGAACTAACTTAACGTCAGGCAAATGAAAATAATTTGGTGTCTAAGCCCATTTTTTTGCCGTTTTTATAGTTAATGGTACGGAACCCTTCGTGCGCGAGTTCAACTCGCACTTGGCCGGTTTTTTATTATGGTTTAAAAAAGCGCGCTCTGAACCGTAGCTGTTACGACAACCGAATCATCGCGTTTCGCCCAAAAAACGTTTTTACGGTGAAATTTTTAGAAAACTATCCACAAAAGTACTTACTAAATTACATTTTTCATAATATCCTGTAGTTTTCCTATGATTAGGTAATGTAAATTTTATATAAAACGAAAAAAACATGAAAAATCGACCAAGTTTCGGTTTTTTTTCGGTCAATTAAAGTATAACGTATCGCGTTTTGAATTGCAAAAAAATCTGCAAAAAAGATGTATCTAAGATATTTATTCTTTTTGAGACAAAAAATATTACAATTTCATGGTCTATAACGAATCAGAATAGAGACAACATTGGGATAAGAAGCCCCTCTTAAACTTAACTGTCTCAGCCAGTTGCAAAAAGGGTAATGAACCTTTGAAGTTGATGCCATCCCTTACATTGTTCTTGACAAAGAAAGTGACAGCATTCATTTTAAAGTTTCATTAAACTTAAAACCCTTTCTGCAACTGGCCGTAGAATATAGACATACATTACTAGTCGTTACCAGGAACTGTTGAGGGGTTACGTTAGGTCGAGAACGTGTGGGATATTCTCTACTTTGTTGCATACAGAGGAGCCTCGTTAGCAAAGTAAATAGATAAGAAAAGTCGCTTCAACTAACTTAAAACGCCTGGTAACATATTTATATTATTAATAATATGACTCTAAAGTAATGATCTTAAAATTGAGAAATTGATTCTGAAAATCAGTTGTATATTTGAGTATTCTTAAGTTTTAATTATTCCTTGGAAAAGGAAGGGTTTCTTAATCTTATAAAAATGTATTAAGGTGATATATCGTCCGTGCAAAGGTCCCCGTTACTCCAGGCGGAAAGACCCGCAGTGCGAGGGGGACGGAATCGGGGAAAATTGACAAATAGTCGGTTTTAAATTAATACAAAATTAACTAAAATAGCTATGAAAATTTCCATAACTAGTAATTTAGATATTGTTAAAACCCATCTAAATAAATATTTTTGAAGTCTGCATGCTGTCCCAATTTGTCAGAATTTCAAAAAAAGTGTAAATTTAGACCTCATTTCGATAATTATTTCAATCGCGTTTCTGATAGTCCACAATCTAGACAAAGGTCCCAAAATTGTTACACTAATTTATTTAACTTGGGACTTGTTTTGAACAACAGATAAATCATTTCAAAATGTGTCGATTTTGACGATATACCCCCTTAACCTACCTACTAACAGCACAAGAACCATGTAACCAAAAGGGAAGAGTGGTTGCTCTTAATACAGGTTTTATTAGCAAAGTACATAAAATTAAATTAGCATAATATTATTGCAGTATAGAAACGCAGAAAGAAAAGTAAATCTGGATGTGAGAAGCTCTGAACCGGGATTCCAGATTTACTTTTCTTTACTGCAATGATATAATGTTAATTTATGCGATGGATAAATGGCCAAGTATTCAAACAGAGAAATTTATTTCTGTCATAGTTATATAAAATTACTTTTGTATAAATTAATTTTGTATTTGTATTTGTAATTACCTATATTTTTGCAAGACTCGGCGGTGACCTCGAAGGTGTCGCACGTAACTGAAAATCCCGCGAAGCCTGATGAAGGCCATTCTTAGGTTTGAGAAACGACGATTTTTTCTCGTAGAAATTAAAGCGAGTCTTAGCTATTACAGAAAGAAATGAAACTTGAGGATAATTCATGATTCATAATTTAAACACAAACGGTTCACCTCAGTACTATTATTGGGATAGCCGACCTCACTCGTCCAAATGAAGGCAGTCTGAATCTGCAGAAACTGGTCGGCTATCGCGCCCTAATTTTAGTGATATAAATATTTTATTTAATAAAAAAATTGTTTTATTTTAAAATAAAGCCGGTTACAACTGGTTAGTTTGTAGAATAATCCACTGAAAAGGTTAGAAAGTCACACAGTTGCAAACTGTTCTCGAATCTATTAAAGACCAAAGGGCACAATCGTGGGCTGCAAACTACTACGAGTATTTACTTTGAAGTAGTTGACTTAGTATTTACTTATTGGAGTCAAGAGGTTACGTTTTTAGGGTTCCGTACCCAAAGGGCAAATCGGAGCCCTATTAATGTCACTTTGCTATCCGTCTGTCTGTCCGTATGTATAGATGGAGTGAGATAGAAACCTGAAATTTTTATATGTTGTGTAAAATGTTGACCCAAAACCGAATTTATAATTTAAAATGTAATCAAATTATTTTTCAGTGTTGTATGTTTCTTTGGGAAATTTGTTCAGTATAATCAGTAGTGTATATTTTAAAAATAGCACTCTATTTACATCCTGTATATAAAAATTACACAAAATATTAACAATCAACATTGTTGAAATCATTGGCACATATTACTTTTTACGGCTACATACAAAAGACATCAACGCACCTTTAAAAAGAAAGCGTTGCAATAATTTTTCTAGTTCATTTTAGAGTTAAAATACGGGTCACATGAATAAGATGTTTTATTATACTTAAAAATATATGTGTGTGTGTATTACTGTAGCCATCTCAAATAGCTCCAATTTTAGTTACTGCCGAAGCAAGTACTACACTCAAACGCATTAAAAAATGTCAATGTTTCTTAAATGAACATTATATCATCATTGCAGTATTGAAACGCAGAAAGAAAAGTAAATCTGGATGTGAGGATCTCTGAACCGGGATACGAACCCGGGACTTACCGGGCGAGAGCCGAGAGAGAGAGTTATTATTATAATTGTCCGTTATTTTAGATAAAGATAAGAGATGTAACTTTTATCTAAAATAATGGACAATTTGTTAAAAGCTACAGGAGAAATGGTAAAGAAACATTGACACTGATAGAAATAAATTTTTATGTTAGAACACTTGGCGATTTATCCATCGCAAGGAGATATAAATTAACATTATATCATTGCAGTATTGAAACGCAGAAAGAAAAGTAAATCTGGATGTGAGGATCTCTGAACCGGGATACGAACCCGGGACTTACCGGGCGAGAGCTCCGGTTCAGAGCTCCTCACATCCAGATTTACTTTTCTTTCTGCGTTTCAATACTGCAATGATATAATGTTAATTTATATCTCCTTGCGATGGATAAATCGCCAAGTGTTCTAACATAAAAATTTATTTCTATCAGTGTCAATGTTTCTTTACCATTTCTCCTGTAGCTTTTAACAAATTGTCCATTATTTTAGATAAAAGTTACATCTCTTATCTTTATCTAAAATAACGGACAATTATAATAATTATTATATAAATATATTAATTTATATATATATATATATATATTATTAATTTACTTTTATGACTGACTGACTGATATATCAACACCCAGACCAAACAGCTGGACCGAGGAACATGAAATTTGGACTATAGATTAACTGTATGACGTAGATATTCACCAAGAAAGGATTTTAGGAAAATCCCGCGGGATCTGGGGAAACGGGATCCACGCGAGCAACGCTTTGGGAAGTCCACTAATATGAAATTGCCGTTTTGTAAAAAGAATTTGAAGGAAACTCAATTTTCAGTACTAACGTTTTTGATTTTTTTTTTGTTATATGACAAATCCAAATTATGTAATTTCTTATGTGTATGAGTAAGGCAACATTAAGCTAACAGCAACATTAATTAAATTTTCGAAAAGTGTCAGCTGTAAAAAATTATTACGAATCTTATCATAGAAATGGATGGCATTTAGGACGAACTGTTTTTGAAGATTTAATTTTTATAATCAAATTGAAAATAAAAACAAAATTTATTATGTGAACGTTAAACCTTAAAATCAACTTTCAAACATAAAACAAATAAGTGAAATAGCTATTTAATTACAGGAATTATGAACTCATGAATCTGTAAGAAAATTTCGGCAATTTCATATGTAAAGACCTATTATTAAGCACAATATGCGAGTTTTTTGACCTCGCTAGCTTTGTTTGGGATATTGTCAGTTTGTATATACAATTGAGAGGGAGTGAGAGTGCCTACAGTTTGTTTCTAAAAAAAAATTGTCATTTGTTTCCTGTAGTTCCATGATGGTCCAACTTAACTTGACACTTACGATCTATTATAGTGCGTATAATATAGCTTGAGCTCTGTGACAGCTGTCAGCGCTATACATATTTGAGCATGAGAAAGAGAGTTAGAAATACAAATTGTGTAGCGCTGTCCTGCTGTCACAGGGCTCAAGCTATATTATACGCACTATAAACTCTTTTTATCTAAAAGTCTTTTTAAATAAATAGATAGTAAAGCCAATTCTGAAGGCTTTAATTTTAGTTTTAGTGCTGTCAAAGCTTAAAATTTTCCAAAGAAATTTAGCTTCTAATCCTAACACTTAAGAAATATTTTGTATCGAAGAAAATTTGGTTATGACAGCACTAAAACTAAAATTAAAGCCTTCAGAATCGGCTTTAATAGGTCATAAATAACTTCCTGAACAATTAAGTATTTATAATTTTCAGATTTTTTTCCTATGTGTATGCTAAAAGACCTACCTGTTAACGAAATTTCAAGTTTCTAAGTCAACTGGAAGTGCCCTATAGGTTTTCACAGTGAGCAAATTAGTATGAAATTGGTTATGTAAAGTGCAATAAACTTTTTACCGCGTCGAGTTAGAAGCTCGATTTTTTACAGCACTATGGAGCTGTTTTTTACAGCTCCATGGACCTGTTTTTTACAGCTCCATGGACCTGTTTTTTACAGCTCCTTGGACCTGTTTTTTACAGCTCCATGGACCTGTTTTTTACAGCTCTATGGACCTGTTTTTTACAGCTCCATGGGCCTGTTTTTTACAGCTCCATGGAGCTGTTTCGGGCCCCGTATCTTGTTTACTTGATACGGTGCCCGAGCAAAAGGGTCTTGACAGACAGACAGCCATACAAACAGAGGGACAAAAAAGTGATCCTATAAGGTGTCCGTTTTTTCATTTTGAGGTACAGAATTCTAAAAATGTTCAAATGTCAAGAGGAATAATAAATACCATTACAACACATACAATGAAATATTAACAGCTAAACAATTGAAATAAAATTATCATTCATAAAAGTATCATAATATTTAAAATAATTACCGTATGTCAAGGAGATTGAATGGATGTATCATTTAGAAAATCATTGATTTTATAATCACATCACGACATGAACCCCGAGGGGGTGTCAGATCACAGACGTGTTCTCGACTGTGAACTGTGAAATACAAGTCACAGTCCACACTCGGTACACCCGCGTTTCACTGACGATTATTACTAAATTATGGCTTATAAAAATAATTCCATGACGTTAATTTTGTCGCGTATTACTAAAATCGAATTAAATGAAAGAGGTGTCAATACTCAAAACAAAATTACTTCTTACATAATCTGACTGGTTTCTAAACTTATACAAAAGAGCTGAATAAATAACAACATGCTGTAGCAATAATTTTAGGCTCCAAACTTAAGGCGCTACGGAAAAAAAATCGACACTTTTAGAACTTGCATATAGACGGTATTATTTTGCTAAAATTGGAATCTTTTTCTAGGGATCTATATAAACAGAAACACGATTGGAGAAATTCGACAGAACAAAAATATTTATTAAAATGAGGTCTTTTACGACACCATTTCTTCTGGTTTGGACATATGGACTGCAATTACATTTTATTAAACGGTTATTAACAGTATCTAAGACATGTTTAAACGAAATTTTGATAGCAACTTGGGTACATTTTATATTAATAAAAAACCGACTTTTTGCTACTTTTCCTCGAATCCATCCTTCTCGCACTGAGGGTTTTTTCGCATATGGAGTAACAGGGAGGCTAAAACATTTACATATCGTCTTAACATGCATCTTTTACTTATTTGGTGTTATTGGCCATTTATGATATTCACTCTTTAAATAATCAATATTTTAAACATTAATTGAGTTACTAAGAACATATATAAGGTATTTTTAATTCAAACATAGGTATAGTAAAATAATATTTGTAGTCAGAACATACCTCCTGCTTCCAAAACCTCCTTCGAAACTCTAAACCACAAACTCAAAAAAAAAAAACAAATATTCCAAACAAAAGAGACACAACTTTTCAAATTTCGAGCACAAAACTCACACCGCGTCTTTTGAAACACGCCGGATTTCGTCCGCGGTGCATTTCCGATGCATTCAAGTACGTGTGATAGACAAGTGGGCAGCACGGGTACGTAGGTTCGATGTCAGCACTCGACTGACAGTCAGCTGGCCGGCCGGTCGAATGTGTGCTAATCACACCAACACACCCGCCATAATCAAACGAGTGGGATTGCTTTGGAGTTGTTAAGTCAATGTTTAACGCCCTGCTAAAAAATTCGTTTAGATTGTACATTTGTTATTTTATAAAAAACACTCGGAATAAAAAGCTTATTGCATCGTTTGATAAATGTGGAGGAATTGGAAGTCAGGACTTTTGGCGCCAAAGACGTTGATATTGTTATTTATACAGAGTGGACATTTCAGAAGGACTTCAATGGTAACTCCTCTTATTCACCAGCGTGGCTTGCACGCCACAGAAATAGAGTGACTATTTATCCTTTTTGCGCTCTCACGTATACGGCACGTGCTAGATCTTTAGGTACGGTCTTGGTCTAGCAAAATGATGTCATATAAAAACTATAGCTGAAGAAACTGACTAAAACTGAAGATTGAAAAAAACACATTTTGGTCCGATCAATACATATTTACATTGACTTATGCATATTTAATATAATTGTTTAAACATGAAATAGTAATTATCAATGTTATTAGTTTTCAAAATCATTATTAAGTATTTTCGAACTACTCATCAACTTGTTATTACGAGTATAAGTCCAGTTTGTACAACAACTAACCAGGTCCTCTAAAAAGGCCGTTTTGTTGCTTGAATCACATTATGATTCTGTTCTAATGCCGTCTCTTTTGCACGCGTGACCAAACCCTGACTCTATCCTACTTTCAAATCATTTTATGATTCACCCAAGTCGGCCTCTTTAGACCCCTGCTCTACGAAAATTCAAGTTCTATGACGTAGTCAATCATACCGATTACTATTATTTTTCGCTACATTTTTTATAATAATTGTAAATATACAGATATCCGCTAATATTGTAACACAAAAATTGTCTCTGTCACAGTTTAACAGCTCTCAACACATCCTGCACCTGACATAACCGAAGCAACCTACTTCCAAGGCAAAGAAAGCGATACTAGCTCAACGTGATACCGCTGACTTGAGCAAAGACTGTTGTGTCTCTTAGAATAGAGTTGTGTATTGCTTGTTTTAGGTTTCAGTTTAATATGGTAATTAACTAAGTCTCAGACGCATATTGTTGTCCCCATGTCGGTTTATCTTCTTCACTCATACTAGGATAGAGTGAGAGAGAATATTCAGAGAAATGTGGTCAAAATCTGGTCAATAGCCCAATAAATCGCCCAAAAATCGAATATGTTAGATCGGATGACATTATGTAAAAGATATCACTTTGTCTGTTTGTTAATTATCACCACTCTGAATGCCTTTTATCAGTTCTTAGCGAGTTTACCCGAATATTTTTCGTAAGCAAATAAGTTAATTTACTTTACGATTATGCATTTTCTAATGTGTTTGTACTATCGTGAAAAATGCCTCTCGTACACTTTTGAACTTTACTGCAAGATGTTAAAGCGAAATTTAGATGTATCAAACTTTTTGGACGATTAATACGTTTCCAAATAGCAAAAATATCATGGTTTTTTGGCAAGAATTACACAGGCAAATCCGTAGGAAAAGACTAGGTTTACAAAACAGTTTTATCTACGGTTAGGAAAGAATTGGCATCATTTACGTAATGTAGCAGCTGCATTGATTGTGGGCCAGTAGTCATTCGTCTAGGCTCAAGAGCTTGCACTGACCCAAAACTATCTGAAATCCTAGATTTATTGCAACTGTGCCATAACTGAGATTCAGAAAGGTAAACGAAAAAACATTAAGTTATAGAAATACTCAAGAAAACTGAATTTTTTTTGATAAAAAAGTTCTTCATTCACCCATAGTATTAATTTACAAATTATGTTTGCAATTTATTAGTAACAAGTAAATAATGGCAAAGTGCGAGTCAGGCTCACGGACAAAGGGTCCCGTACACCACACTATCCATACAGTTTGTAAAGATAGAGCTGAAACAAATAAAATATTAAGGGCGCACCGATCGTTTGCCTTTGTCTTTGTCTTTTTCTTTACGTGTAAAGAGTAAAGAAAATTACCAAACTTTTGGATTTTTTTCAATATTTTTCGTTGTTATTTCCATCATATTGTTCTCAAATAAAAACTATCGTCTGTAAAAGCTCCAGTCATCTATGAACTTCAATTGAGTAAAAGAATCATAATATCAAATTGCTTATTTTTATAAAAAAAAGTAGGGAAGTAGAGGAAAAAATTACTCGAAAAGAGGTAACTTTGCGAATTTATTCTATCGAGCCAACTTTATCAAATTGTGTTTCCATCGTGTATACAGTCTAGTATATATCCCCGATAATACCAATATATTTCCCTAGATTTTAATTTAATTGTTTACTACTTCAAACAAGGGTTATAAAAACGTGTTTGTGTGTGTAAAAAGCTCGGTACGCCCTTAAAAAAATACTTTTTCGAGATTTTTGTATGAAAGTCCCCTGTGGGAGGCCATAGTAAAACATCCATCCTGTCACAGGGGTCTAAAGCTTCAGCAGTTATAGGAAGCCAGTTGAAATTTTCACAGAATATGTATTGCCCGCTGGACTGACAATCTGAAGGAAGTTGCGGGTGGCGGCTGGATGAGGATGACTGAGGACCGCCAAGAGTGGCGTAATATTGGGGAGGCCTATGTCCAGCAGTGGACGAATACGGGCTGATGGATGGATGGATGGAACTTAATTTTAGTATTGCCGATTTTTTTTCATGGCGTTTGGGATCCACAGGTAGCAGGACAGAGGGCGCTAGCATACGTCCGGCCAAAAATATTCTTTATTCTTTATTGTACACAGAAAAACTAACACAAACAGTTACAATAAAAGGTATGTACATATGGGTTAACTTATCTCTAATAAGAGATTTCTTACAGCAAACTATCGAGGAAACAATTAAAATTTAAATGAGAGTAATCATATACGTGCACAAAAAAAAAGTTTGCCTAAGTATAAAAATAAAATACAAATAATATATCTATTATATGCATAAAAAAATACATACCATAAATATACATATTAGTAAGCGAAAAGTAATCTTACAGCTTTTCTTGAATGAACTGATAGTGCGACAGTCACAAATACAATGAGGAAGAGCATTCCAAAGTATGACTGCTTGGACATTAAAAGAATTACCATAAACACCAGTATTGTGTAAGTTTTAAGTTTTAAGGAGTGACATAGTTCCAGAACGTAGGGGTCTGTCTCTGATTAAAAATTCAAAACGCTCACGAAGGTAAAGGGGGAAAGTGGATTCTTAAGTATGTTAAATAGGTAGGATAACATTATGTGAAAATTTCGGCGAAAACGGATTGGCAACCATTTTAACTCTTTGGCATTTTAGCATTTTACTACGGTTCGGCTTTGTCAAACTTTGTTGTTAAGTGTGTATGTCCCCCTCAGGCTACAGCTACAGCTCTGCCCACCGACAGCGCTTCACAGCATGGAAATAAAAAATAAGGCGGGAGACTCTCTGTCCCGCCTTTCAAGGCAAAGTTTTAATGGCCAAAAGGCAAAAAACAAAGAAGAACTATCAAAAAAAAAAAAAAAAAAGTGTGTATGTGTTCAAGTTTTTCTATAAAATCTCGCATTTTTTAAATCCTCTTATCACTTGTATCCCAATATGTTATATATTTGTTATTGTTATTATGTTATTCATTTTTAATATGGAGCTTTTCACCATTAACCCCATTATTAAAGCAACCTGGTACTGCACACAAAGGCACAATTCCAAGAAATTAATCTAAAATCACAAAAGACTACGCAAAAACCATAACAATGTACTGACGTTCCAGTTTTTCATGGCCGAATCGATGATGCGCCAACTACAGGGATAATTTGGCAGTGTTGATCCCCATTAGTCATTAAAGGACCGATTCTCTAGACTTCTTCAGGCCTAAATAATGTAAAAATAGAAAAGAGATGTAAAACCTTGAAATCCATTTTCAAACAAATAATTTAAATAGCTATTGAATTACAGGAATTATGAACTCATGAATCTGTAAGGAAATTTCGGTAATTTCATATTTCATAATTTCAAAGACCTATTATTTATTTTCAAGTTAGTGTAAAATGATCAAAAGTTCTATGAACTACACTCTTTCCCATTTTGTGTATTTTTGTCCGAATCCGCTGTGTGGTCCTATAGTTAAAATGGAAAATACAGACAGACAGATAAACAGAAAAAAAATGTGGTTTAAAAATACTAATAAATGTACAGTCACGACTTTTTTACTCCTTTTTTTTAGTAAGTATAGATATAGATGTTGTACTGATATATACATATGTAGCTAAAGATTTGCCCTTGTATCGTATAATTAATGGCTATAATGACCTTGCACTTGGTATCATTCTGGAACTTGGCACGAAATCTTTAATTTTCAACACCACATCTGCATTGTACAAAGCGAGATTAACACACAATTAATGAGACAGTGATTAATTCCAGTCAAAATATAATTAGATGAATTTATTAATCAAATCACGTAGAAGGCCTAAGCTGTGTTTTCTTTGCTTTTTCGCTAGCGCAATAGAATTATAATGAATTAAATGACTTTCCCTTTTTATTCAGACAAAGCAGATTTTTTTTATGTGACTTGAATAGTAATGTCATCTTTGCAATATCGTAGCTTGTTTCCATAGCACTCAATATCGTGGCTGGTTTTCATAGCACTCAATCTTTGATTATTATCACTCAATATCGTTGCTTGTTTCCACAGTAGCACTGTGTCATCGGCGTAGGATATCAAGGTGCCATGTTGTAATTCAAGGTTGCAGAGGTCATTTAAATATATCAAGAACAAGGTCCGGCCAAGGATGCTACCCTGAGGGACTCCAAATTCTATCATGAGGTTTGAGCTAATATAATTGTTGATTTTAACTCATTGAGAGAGGTTGCTGAGGTAATCTCTAAATAAATTTAATTGTGCGCCTCTGATACCTATCTTGTTTAATTTTTCCAATAATATTGGGACAGAAACTGTGTCAAAAGGTTTCACTAGATCCATAAATATTCCTAAGGTTTTCAGCGCTTTATCCAGATTGGAGGACACATGGTCAATAAAAAGTGGACGGCGTATAATCGACGGCGGCGATAAATTGTAAATAAACCTTTTTTACTTTTTTATTTTTTGTAAATAACTTGTATATTTAATTTATAGTCAGATTCTCAACTGATGCCGGGCCCAGTGGGGCCCAAAATATATCTTGAGCGAAATTTTTATTTTTACCTTTTTATTCAATAAACTAAAACTACATTAAAAATCTTATAAAAAAGAGACAAATATATATATATATTATATATATATATTTATCATTGTAATAGGTGATTCGATTACGTAAAGATTACAGGAAAAATATAGCGGTTAAGATATTAGGGTTCCGTGCTCAGCGTGAGCCGTGAACTGTTTGTCAGGCGCTACCATTTTAGCGGCTTATTTGTGTTGCCTTAATGTTGTTATATGACTACTATATTTTTGTAATTTACGTACCTGTATTGTCTGGTGGCCTTTGTGCGCGAGACCGACTTGCTCTTAGCCAAATTATTTGGTAGTAATTTATGTTATGTATTTTTATTTATTAGAGAAGAAAGCTTTTTTTTTTTTTACTTGAAGACCACAACGAGTTCAAAAAATAATTACTCTTTTCAAGAATCTCACATAAATATGTCAAATATTATTTTCGTCCGACGATTCCGGAATCGTCGCACAATGGACCCGCGCAATAAACAAGATCTATATTGCGCAAGCGCCGACGCGTGGGAACCATCGCATACGCAAGTCTCGTGCAAAAAGTAACGCAGTCCGGATACACTTCCTACTGAATCTTCTAACCGTATAATTGTTGGAAAAAACCTGCTAGATAACACAATTTCACTATTACATAGTGCGTAGAAGAGTATCGTAAGTTAGTATAGATGAACTAAAAGAACAACTTAAGGGCCTTTCTATTGCCAAATGGGTACTTTCTAAAGCCTACTCCTCGTTTATGGCCAAACCAAAAATAATGAAAAAATGTATTATGAATAATCAACTCTTAGACAACATATGCAACATTTTTCTTTTTCATACCACCAAAACTTCTACATGAATTTTTTTTTTACTGAATGGTGTTTTTTGACCTCAAATTCCCTACTGCTCCTGAGTGGCTAGGCCGATTGAATTCATCTATGCTTTGATAAAAAGATAAACTTTATAGCTATAAACATAACATAAGATTATTCAATCGAGTAATCACGTCCAAGTGAAAAGTATAATTTTCTCCTATTTCGCCCTATCAAGGACGCAGCGAGCGTCGTAACAGCCACTATGCATTGCGCGCTGATATGAACGTTATTTCAATGTCGTTTAAGTTGATATTTGTAGTGACAAATATCGAGCTGCTAATTTGGCGATGGT
Source organism: Ypsolopha sequella (assembly GCA_934047225.1). Classification (NCBI taxonomy): domain Eukaryota; kingdom Metazoa; phylum Arthropoda; class Insecta; order Lepidoptera; family Ypsolophidae; genus Ypsolopha; species Ypsolopha sequella. The sequence goes on along the minus strand of OW203988.1, from coordinate 7,479,572 downwards.
AATCGCCTTAAGAACCTTTGGATGTGTTTGTGTAGGGACAAAGCTGATTTTTCTTTTCGTTTTTAGGGTTTCATACCCAAAGGGACCCTATTACTAAGACTCCGCTGTTCGTCTGTCACCAGGCACTCATGAACCGTGATAGTTAGACAGTTGAAATTTGCGGAACCCCAAAAACATGGTAGATTTCAACAAAATAGATGTCATAGCAACATTAAGGCGACACAAACTGTCTGAATACAGTTCCGTTTGGCCCCCTTAAAATACCGGTCAAGTCCGAGTAGGACTCGTGTTCTGAGGGTTCTGTACAGGTATCTCAAATTAGTTAGCAAACCTGAAATATTTGAACAAAAAATTCTAACAAACCTATCATTATATCACTAAAATTAGGGTGAATGTCCATAATAACGAAATAGATAACAACAGCTAAGACTCAATATTATTTATGCGAGAAAAACTCGACGTTTCGGTCAACTTACGAGTGACCTTCATCAGGCTTCGCGGTGCCCCGGCGCGTGCGACACCCTCACGAGGATCATTACGTACAAAACTGCGAAATTATATGTTCCACATATAATTGGAAATATAATGAATTTCGGATTAATTCCTTCACTTGTGCCAGAAAATCTCCCTTCTTACCAAATTTCAAAATTATTGGTCACCAGGAGGTTTCGATGATCGGTCAGTGAGTTTATATGAAAATCACTTGAATATATAAGGTGACATTAATTTTTACGACCTAATTCATACTAAACTCATACATTTGAAGGGTAAGTGGGAAGAAAGGTCATTGTCAGTTTTTTCACAAATTGAGTTAACAGCGCCATTTTTTAAAATATCCTGAGAACAATGATTGAGCAAAAAAAAACTGGAAAAAAATAAAACAGACCACAGAATATTAGTTTTTAAAAATATACCGGACTCAAGAAGCTTAAAAACCGAACTTAAAAAAGGGTTATAATTAGAGCAAAGGCAAAAAAAAAATAAAAAATTGTCTATGAATATGGAGCTATGGGCTGATAGTAAAGTATGCTTTTGAGGAAAAAAAAACGGCAGATACAATAATTAACTGCGACAACAATAATTGCCCACTAAGAGTTTTTAAATAATAACATCACCAAGTTTTTTCTACTTATCTCAAAACTACCTTTTGTTGACTATGATCCCTCTTCCCGCTTACCCTTCATTTGCGTAAATTTATAAATAATATTTTAACTTTCCATATTATACGTATTATCGACTCGGGGCTGGGCTTGCGTTTGTAGGGAAAAGGAAAAAAATATTTCCCAAAAAGGGTCATCAAACCTTACCGAGTCTTCAGTATGAATTTGGCTGCATAAATTAATGTCACGTTATATTTCAGTATAAGGCTATAGACCTAAGTACGTGTATTCTGTCGTGAAAAAGGCCTTGACACACGGACAGACAAACGGACAGACACCTAAGTCATCTTAAAAGGGTTCCGTTCTTCCATGATAAGGCACCAAACCCTAAAAATGCAAGGTTTACTTTTGTAAAACAACACTGTCTATTGTTTTAGGCAAATAGTACGCACAATCGTCCATAGGTCTCCAAGGTAGTTGCTTGCGGAAGTTTTGTTAACCGGTTGTTAATTCCTTCCTTTATAAAATGAGGATCTACGCTTGATATCAACTATACAAGAATTCAAATTGGTTAAGAACCGTGCCTTTGAATTATATTAGGTCTTTACATATGAAATTGCTGTTTTCTATAGAGAATTTGAAGGAAACTCAATTTTCAGTACTAACATTTTATTTAGGAATGACAAATCCAAATTATGTCATTTCTTTTGTGTATGAATGAGATAACATTGAGCTAATAGCAACATTAACTTAATTTTTGAAGTGTCAGCTGTAAAAAATTATTACGAATCTTATAATGGAAATGGATGGCATTTAGGACGAACTGTTTTTGAAGATTTAATTTTTATAATCAAACCGAAAATAAAAACTAAATTTAATACGTAGACCTTTAAATCAACTTTCAAACAAAAACAAATAATTGAAGTAGCTGTTGAATTACAGGAATTATGAACTCATGAATCTTTAAGAACATTTCGGCAATTTCATAGATAAAGACCTATTATTTAGCCTGAGTTACCCCCAGTATACCAAGCTAAGAAACGGTAAAAGCCCCATTTGTATCTGTATATTTGTATTTGTGTGAATCACATATGCAGAGACGGACGTAGGCCAGACTCCGTCTGACAGAATCTTAAATTGATCTGTGGCAAAATAGCGCTCTGAAAAGTGACCGTACCCATCTCAAAAAAAAAAAAAAAAACATGTTTTTTTATACGACGTATTCGACATTCAAAAATGTTGAATTCCAATTTCACAAAGATAGTCGCCTTAAGGTTAAAATGTCAGTCGCTTGGGGCAAAGTGCATAACTTAACTTTGTTTTACTTGTTAAGAAATAAAAAATTGAAAAGCGTTTCGGTATGTGGAATTGAGGTTTATAAGGCATGAGTTTGAAATTTAATGCACAATTAGTCATGATCTTGTGTAAACAAAGTTAATACAGCATTTAAAGTTAGTTTTGAGAAAATCACGACTAATTGTGTACACAATTTTCAAACTCTTGCTTCATAAACCTCACTAATACTGAACTATTGGCGTTAAATGCCACATACCAAAATGCTTTTCAAATTTAAATTTCTAAACAAGGAAAACAAAGTTAAGTTGTGCACTTTGCGCTAAGCGACTGACGTTTAACCTTAAATACTGTGCTACGGCTTTTGCTTGTCAAAATCTTTCATTTAATAAACATGTCAAGAGGGTGGTAAAAGAGATTTGTTCCATCTTCGTCAAAACTAATTAGTCCGATTAGAAATTTCATCCGCCATCTTTCAGCGTCCGCAATATTGGCTTTAAAATGATGTCACTTAGCTTATCGTATTCTCCTTGTCAAATCCTATCTTTTTGGTACCTACCACATTAAGAGGATTGGTATATAATAAATCGCCATCATGATGCGTCCGCCATATTGGATTTAGAATGACGTTACTTATAGCTTATCGTATTCTCCTTGTCAAATCCAATTTTTTTGATACCCGTATCAATGGGATTGGTATGGTAATAATAAATCGCTATCTTATCGCGTCCGCCATATTGTCAACAAAACCTAAGGTGTGTATGTACAAAATCGGTTGGGAAACTGGTTTAAAAGTCAGTTGCAACATTTGACCCGGATATAACTAACAGGTGAAGTTAAATAAACTATCATTCGATTTCTTTGTGTATTCTGGATTATTGTATCATTTTCGAGTACAGATGGACAAAAATCCATCAAACTTAAATTTTATTCATCTTTGTTGCGGACAGAAGTCACAGAACGACTATACACGGTCGACACACGCTCCACGCATCTCGCTGGCCGACTGAAGACCTCCGCCAATGGCAGCGACTCGTTTTCACCAATGGCGGTGGACCACACGCAGGCAGCGACCACCTTTCCACGCCTCGTGTGGTGACTCATCCAGTACTGCCAGATCAGCGCATTTCGCGCCAGATCTAGAGCTTTTTTTGACCACTTAGCGCTTGTTTCATTATTTTTGGCGCTTTTTCGGAATAATTTAGGGAAATCTAGCGCTATTTTGGAATGAATTTTCTTTCAGTGATGATAACTCTACTTGCTTGATTTAATTTGGTAACTATTTTATTATTTTTTAATACTTCTTTACGGTTCTATAAATGACGTTTAATTTTTTCTGAAAAGCCAATCAAATGCAATCAGCTAATCAATAAGGCCACCAATATACAACATATAAATAGCGCTTCTTATAAAAAAATATGCTTTGCGGAATCTAGCGCTTTTTTACATCGGAGTTAGCGCGCAACACTCGATTGGAGGTGGCAGCCCTGGCCTCATCGGTCAACAATGCCGCCGCCGCCGCGCCACTACCCTCGCCCCTGCATCGGCCGCAGGAGACCCACCTTAAAACCGATAAACCTGTTGTTTTTGTACAAAAGGGCCTGCGAGCCCGATAGCATTGGTAATTGAAACCTAGTAGCATTAGCGAACAGTCTAAATCATAGACGAATACAGCCTACAGACTCCTCATAACAGGCGACCGATTTCTGTCAACACATCTGACAGAACCAGCAGATATAATTCGCCACTCCCAAAATTATGTTTCGGTAGGCCAAACCAAAATGACTTCTATATTCATTAAGATAGAGTCTTCGTCTTCGGGAAAGATAAGTTTGTGGCGCTATACGTAAGATTGGAAGAGGATTGCAGTATCCCGTTTCGATTGTTGACAGAATTATTTGTACGCAAGATGTTGAACAATAGACGTCTTTCTGGGCTGTATTGTCTATGGTCTAAAGAAATCTATTGTAGAGTTCTCACTCCACTAGTTTTATTGTCAGCAACCTTGAGTCACAAAATTTCTGTGGCCAACAATCTTTATAAATAGATTATTTATTTTCTTAAATTAAATTGATCTTCTTACGTTTGAAAAAGATTTATTGTTTGGAGTAAAGTTAAGTTTAGTGTATAAAAAGGACAAGGAACAGGTTTCCATTTATTTATTTATTTCATCTCAATACAAGATAATATTTGAATTCACAATGAAAACGATAAATTATTTACTTATAGGAGGTACTTACACATAGTTATCATTATCTAGGTTCCTATTTTTTTTCGCATACAACCGGTGACATCGATTTCTAGACAAATACTATATATATTTTAGATCCTATTTTTTGTTGTGACATACATAGGTACCTACATTTAATGTTCAAGTTGAAAATAACAGCAAAAGCCATTAAGTTTTATTTGGTTCACAAGAAAATTATACATAAATAACCTTAATATAGAAAACGAACAGGTTTTTTTTTTATTGTATGTGAAGATCCAACTTTTATTAAGTTACACGTACAAGGGTCCGTAATTGTTGTTCAAAAACATAATATTTATTTAAATATTTGCTACTGGCAACATTCAGTTAAAACTCTTCTCTTTTCAACTACGAACTCGTGCGTTTTATTTTACATAAAATAAATTCTATAAATTATATTACGCTCATGTTATGGCCCTTCGAGCCGGATCATAACATAAGCGCCATATAATTTATAGAATTTATTTCATGTAAAATGAAACGCACGAGTTCGTAGTTGAAGAGTGTCTAAGTTGAAGAGAGAAGAGTTTTTATTCAATGTTGCTAGTAGCAAATATTTAAATAAATATTATGTTTTTGAACAATTGTCTAATTCTTGAAAGTTAAACATCAATGCTATTAATAGTAACACCACATATTAAAAACATTTAAAAATACAAAAGCCATAATATATTATGTGTAAGCAACTGACTTATCTTGAATATCAAAACGCAGCCGTACTGTGAAAACCCGTCTTTTTCTAATTAATCGAAATAGAAAACTAAAATTCAAAATCACTCAATAGTTATTCAACAAAACCTTATTACCTATGTATTGTGTATGTGTTGCTATCGCAAAGTTTCCATTGATCTCCGTAAATTAGAACTTCAAAAATTTTGAATTGAAAATATTTTGAAATTCTGATTTACAGAAACCAATGGAAACTTTGCGAATGCAGTATAAACAATACATAAGTAATAAGGTTTTGTTGAATAACTATTGAGTGAATTTTGAATTTAAGTGTTCTGTTTCGATACAGCTGCGGCTGCGATACAGCTCTTAAAACATTTTTAAATATTAATGGTAGCTTATTCTTTTGGCACAAATGTAATGTCGAACCTAAATTTTTGCATTGCAAAATGATATTGCATAGTTTTATGTTTACAGAGATTTGTGCCATCAGAATATAACTTTAACTAATGTAAACACATTTAGGCGCCGGGCACACAGCGAGCGTTCCAAACGCGCGTTCTGTGTGTAAAGACCCAAGCCAACGCTACAGAAGAAATATTTGTACTACGTACTTACTTAAATAAAAAGCTACTATCGTAACGAGGCAATAAACAGCGCTGCGTGGCTACCCTTCAATACACCCCTCTTTCTATCGCGTAACTCTATCCCTTCTCCACGCACTGAATGGTTCGCGCCAGCGCGGGCCACTGATGTTTTCAGCCTTGGCAGCGTGGAATAGCCCTGTAATTGTGTAAGAAACGTACGATTTTAATTGTCAAACTGGTTAATTTGCTTAGCCGAATAGCAGTTTGACAATAAATTGAAACCGTACGTTTGAGGCTGTCAAATAAATACGATTTTCTTACACAATTGCAGCCCAGGCTTGCCATCGCAAGGATTTACAGAGACCGCGGAACGCGGAAGTCTAGACCGCTCGCTGTGTATCCGGCGCCTTATGGCAAACAAGGTTATTAAAATTTACGATAAAGAATGTAATTTTAACAATAAAATAAACTATCTATCGACCCATAAACTTGAAATTATGGTGCTTAAAGGAAGATACGCAAAGTTTCATAGTATACTTGATTCAGAGGAGGTAATACTACATAATACAAAGACAATTTTTTTTTTAATTTTGCTGTGCAATTACAAAACTAACGAAATCAAAGTGTCACTTTAACTTTTTATGGAAGTAAACAGTATTACAACTAGCGACCAAGCACAAGAAAATAATGAATAAGAGAAACAAATACTAGCAACCATTTATAACATATAATCACAAAAAATCACCAAACTTAACAGGTTTAAATAGCAATGCCGTCCTTACACGTTCCGCCGTATGTGCATTCGTTAAGCCAAGCAATAATCGCCTCTATCAAAAGCTTATTAATATTGAGTATAGAGGCGATTATTGCTTGGCTTATCGAATACACATACGGCGGAACATTTAAGGACGTTATAGTTCACAGCAACACGTTATAGCCAACTGCGAGCGGTTTGAGAACATTCATGTCCGATTAACAATAAACAAAAACATATTGTCACATGAGAATCCCCGAGGGTGTCACAGGTGTTCTAAGTGTGAACTGTGAAATCGCAGTCACAGTGCACACTTGGTACACCCGCTTTTCACCAACGATTATTACGTCCCAAACGTGATGGGTGGTGAGCCCTATCACCCTACTCCGGGCACAAATGGACAGAGCCAGTATTCGTCATAAAACGTGATAGTAATCGTCCATACGAACAACTTTCCGTGAAAAAGAAATTGTCGGGTAGCTAAGCTGTTCAACTTTTCTATGGTACAGCTGATCGTTTGAGTGTTGGCTCCATAGTAAAAGTTGTTCGTATGGACGAGTACTATCGCCAGCTTCCGGCTTCCGCAGCTTCGTATTAACACCCAGTAATAAATATATCATTTTCACCATGGGCGTGTATATAAAGGGGGGGGAAATTTAATTATTTTGGTCATTTTATTGGATACTCGTTTTTATGAAGCACAACTTTTTCTCTGCACAATTACTGGGTCCAAGTCCCTCCGAAGCCAGTATATTGAGTTGAAATCCACCCCCTTGTGAAAGCTATACAGGGTGTAATCGTTAAGTGTGACCAGGCGATTATTCTGTAACTATTACAGATATCAAAACATTTTAAACTGATATCGAAAGTACGTTACCTAATCAGTAAAATTAAATCAATAACTTTATGAAAATCAAACGAGAAGTATCCAAAATTTTGACATAAACATTACCGTACATTTAGTATGAGATTAGTAGAAAGGTTTTAGTTTCCTTTGTTTTTAAAAGGTTATTTTAGCTTAGTACTGATATTAAAGGAAACTGTTTATTAACCTAACAAAGTAATAAAACTATCTTTTAATTGAATAATATTTATTTCTTAGTAAGTACAAAATTTTGTATTCAAAGCAGATGTTCGAAGTGACGTCCTTGTTGTGCGCTACAATGTACAGGAATGTTTAATGTCAAAATTTTGGATACTTCTCGTTTGATTTTCAAAAAGTTATTGATGCCATTTTACTGATTAGGTAACGTAGTTTCAACATCAGTTTAATTTTTTTTGATATCTGTAAGTTACGGGATAATTGCCTGGTCACACTTAACGATTACACCCAGTATAAACGCCCCTGCATTTTCAATAACATGCCTCGTTCATATTTTCTATTCGGTTCAACATTACATAACATTTATTATTATGTTACATACATATTTGTAAGGTGACTTTTATGCAGCCAAATTCACACTAGATACTCTACATACAAGTCCGAAGTATTTTTTTCTAAAATTAAGTATTATAATTTATAATACCCAGTGGCGTATGTTATGATTTGGCGCCCTGGGCCTGTAAGGTTTGCTGCCCCATAAATGAACGAGAAAAAAGCAAAACTATTTCAATAATTAAATAAAATGAAACCCAGCAGTGTGTTGATTTGGGCTGAGAATGATGATAATGAAAAACTCAAAAGGTATAAACACAATTTTTTCAATATATTTTAATGTTTTATTTTTTTTTAATAAATGTATGATTTAAAAAAGCAATATAAATTAAAATATAGAAAGAAAGAAAGAAAGAAAGAAAGATTAGATATAGTTAACGATTGATTATGAAAGGCGCCCAAAGCTGAGCGCGAGGTGCAGCTTGCCCCGCCCCTGGCAGCCTACCGCCCCGCCCCTTTTGGCCCTAGGTTAAATACGCCACTGATAATACCGAAGGGTGAATGGATCGCTTTACATAGTCTCGCTGAATACAGTATAGCAGGGTTTCTCAAAGTGAGGTACGCGAACCACCAGGGGTTCGCGACAAGATTTACGTTATGGCGGCTGACGGCTAGCTTGCTCGTGCAATAGGTACAAATTAATACTAAAATTGAGTAAAATTGTTCCAAAAAACGACTAAATTTGCGACAAAATAAAAACTCACCCATCAAATTTATTATTTAACAACAAATTTTATTGTTCTTTGTGATTGTACAAAAAAGAATTGTTTCCTTCTGTAGCGAGTTGTTATTTAAAGGCGGACCGTCTTCTGATAAATTTAATAGGGGTACGTGGGGTTGTATTTATGAGAAACCCTACAGCAGTGGCGTGCATTGAACTTTTTTCTGGAATAGCAATCAGAAGGTCAAGTTTGACAATAAAAAATATGAAAAAAATTAAACAACACTTTGGAAAAAAAAAATTGTATGACGCCAGGGTAGGCACTGCTTACCCTAGAGTGAATATTTTCATACAAACTTTTTTTTTTCAAAGTATTATTTAAATTTTTTCATATTTTTTTAATTGTCAAATTTGACCTTCTGATTGCTATTCCGGAAAAAAGTTCAATGCACGCCACTGCCCTACAGTATACCAACGTTTCGCAGGGCCAATTCGTTCAATTATTAGGCAATGTTTTAGAAATAATACAAAATTACACATTGCAACATACGGTTTAAGCAATGTACCGTTACATATCACTAGCACAGTTTCTAATATAAATTCGGCTGCACAAAATATGATACTTAAGCCAGTAATTAAAAAAAAAGGTAATTTGAAATCGGTATTGACAAAAACGTGTCGTTGTACCATAGAAATGTAAATTTATTTAATATTTAGCACAAAAACAGTCATTACCAATTTCAGTCGGAAGTTACCACATCATTATTCAAATGCAATGTTTCTGGTTTCTCAACCCTGTCTAATCCATCACTAAATTAAAATAAATTCCTTAAGGGTATACAAAGCAATGAAATCTACCACAAAGTCTAACACGATGAAAATGCATTACAATAAAATTATGTTACAAGTTGATAAATCACATATAATTAAAATATATTTCGAGTTTATTATATTGTAGAAACGCATTTGTAAATGCCATTAAAAACTTTTTATAGCAGTATACTTAAATGTATTTACGGTTGGGACCATACTTTTTGAGATAATATACGACATAATTATTTTTTTTTATCATATTTTGGCGAAATGTAAATTTATACTCATGCTTTGATGAGTCAAAATTGCAAGTTTTAATTAGTTATTTCTGTATTTTCTTATACAGGTAAAAAGAAAAATTTCGCCACTTAAATATATGCCATATATTGTAGTATTATATAATTAAATTATCTATATTACTTAAAACATTATATTTATTTATCAAAGGTGCACTATCGCGTACAATAAACCAAATTGCAAAAACAACCAAGTTGCGTTTGATTGTACATTTATAGACCATAAGTTTGTTGTCGCTAACTGTATTTCATCGAGTACTAGCATTACACAACAGTCACTGTGAGAATAAGAACCAAAAGTTACTCCTAAAAGAGCCGGCCAATCTCGGCGAAACTTGACAGGTTGCGCACAGCTATGAAAAAAAGTGGGGACTAGATGACGTTGAAACCATCCCCGATTGCGACTCTTATGCTCTGAAAATGATACAATTTAATTAGACTATGACTAGGAACAATATTGCTAGTGTCAAGTGTCTAATACTTTTGGTTTAATAAAAAAAGAAAAACGTTCTGCCAGAGGGGGCGGGATACCATAGAGTCCCCCCTACCACCTCGAACCTGCTATCCCAAATTTTAAAGTTAAAATTATACTAAGTTCTTAACAACATAAAATTGTTCGTACAGGAGAAACGGCCAGGCCGACTTAAGACGTACCAGGGGATTTCATAACAGGTTCGTCAAGGCTGAAATAATACATTGGTTGCATGCTGGTACTCGATGGGATAAAAACTACCACCGAATGTGCACTTAAAATCGGTCGGACAGACTAAACGGCCAGGCCGACTCACGGCAGCAAATGTTTTTCTAGCTATACCATATGAGATATTTTGACATGAAAAAAGGCCCATTTTTTTCATTTTTGTACACAACATGCCACGTTTCGCCAAGGTCAGCCGGCTTTTTTAGGAGTAACCTTTTTTGTACTGCTTCTCACAGTGACTGTGTCATGCTGGTAGTCGATGAGATATAGTTACCTACAACAAACTTACGGTTTATTAGGTTCGTCGGGAAAGTCACTTCAATTTAAATCTATGTTTATTTTTTATTTGAAGACTAGAACATTTCTGTATGCATTTGAGGTACACGCGGGATATGTCCAATACTAGAATACCTATCTTTATCAACAATAAAGATACCCCATAAGGTCTTTAAAGTTGATACATATTTAGATCATCATCTCTTTTGACAGACATTTTGAACTCAAAACGAAGCAACAATTTGTTTAAAAGTGAAAGTGAAAGTGAAAAGTAATTATTTGCCACAAAAAAGAAACACACGAACAGAAAAAAAAGTGGCAAAAAGGGCCAAACTCAGCAAATGCTGCTAGTTGCAAGCAACTGACAGCGCTGGTTTTCAGTTTGTCCCATTTTTTACAAATAACACAAACATTACATATTCCTTATTTGCAGGTAGGTTTAAAATTTAACTACAATGTTTCTATCAAATTAGATGTAATTTGAAATTATTAATTTCAATTATGTTAATAACTAATATTATAGGTAATAGCTTCATACGTAGGCTAGAAGCCAAAATGTTGTTTGTTCTAGTTTAAAATGCCTGCCAATTTACCTCATAATCACAATTCACATTACCTCAATCTTTATTAATAGTATTTTGAAGGTGATCAAAAGTACTTATATTAGTATTAATGCATACAACATTTAATTTACCTAAATCTTCAATCCTTTAGTTCGCTTTGGAATTCTCTCAATTTGGGTCACGAAATGTCAAGCATTTTTCTGTTAGTCAAATTAGTTTTTACATATGTTCATCCCCCTTCAGTACTTAACGTGTATCAACCCCTCTGACTAATCTATTATACATTAATCGAACTCTCCGGCTCTAAAGGACTGTAGACTCTATGTTTAGGTGTCTAAGGTATCAAGTTGAGTATGTTCCTGTTCTCTAGGGATTCTTTCAGAGCGTAGAATAGTTGCAACTGCTGTTCTGGCTTCAAGGTGTAAACCTGAAAAAGGCATGCTGTTTAAGACCAGTTTCTTTTTGGTAGTTTATGCTACAAGTTTATTGCTCTTACGCCCGTGTATCATACTACGTTTTTCAATGCATAGTGTGAGGAAATAAAACAAATATAATCTTGTGAACTTTAAATTATGATTGGCTCAAAAGGACTGTATCCAGAGCCGTTAAACAGTGGAAAAAAAGTATAATATTTATGGTACACAGGAAAGGTTGCAGGTTAGCCAACTTCTCGTAAATAAATTAAAAAAATAATAATAATAAAGCCCTAGGGCAATGTTTAGGCGACTTTCTGGTCCTCTAAAAAGGCCGCTTTGGATGAATCATATTATGATTCTGTTCTAATGCTGTCTCTTTTGCACGCGTGAAAAGCTCTACTCATTAAATCATTAAATCATTTTAAATCATTTTATGATTCACCCAAGTCGGCCTTTTTAGATCCCCTGTTCGGTTTTGATGCATAAAAAGTGGGCCTTTACGAGCACTTGCATTGAAAAATATTGAATAGGTACCCTCAATATAAGTATGGGAATCATCGAGATGTGTCCCAAAAGAAAGTGTCTATTTGATTAGCTGACTGCGCAAACGCAAAACATCTGAGGGAAGCTAGGAGTTTGAAAAGATTGGTTCAACATTTTTTTATCTATTTCCGAATGAGGGGAACACTTGGCCCATCATTTAAGTTACGCAAACCATGATGACTACAAAATTTTCTCCATTATTTTTCGCCGAATCACCGTATCTAGGGTTCTTGTAAAATCCTTGCACACAGAGCACGCGGTCTGCATAACCTCTATAGTGACTAAATTCCTAGAAGCCAGGCTATCGATTCCTGGCTATCGCATACCCCCGCACCCCTCAAGATATTTTGTGTTTACGCACTCAGCTAATCAAATAGACACTTTCTTTTAAGGTGGTAACAGAGGATCTCGGTCCAAAATGCACATTTTATTATTGTTTTCCGTATTTTTGAATAAAAAGTTTGTAATTAATGCGTTTTATGGCAATTTGCGCAAATTGCTTAAAAATAATTAGGTGTTCAAAAATAAATTATTTCATTTTATATACTAAATTTAATTGCACTACATTTACAAACTTTAAAGCGTGTTTACTGTTGTTATGTTATGCAATCATAATGTAATGTATAAAATGACATCAGTTGCTTATGAACACATAATTATTGATCAGCAATTTGCGCAAATCGCCATAAAACGCATTTAATGCATACTTTTTATAAAAAAATGTGGCAAACAATAATAAAATATGCGTTTTGGACCGAGATCCTCTGTTACCACCTTAAGTCACTTGTACGGTTTGACAGCACCGAAAAATTCAAGGAACTTTCATCGGCATTTTTATACAACTTACTCGCATAGCTAGTTACATAAGTAACTATAATACAAATTATATATTGACTCAGCTGTTATTTATCTTTATATATTTAGAAAAAAACTCGTTCAGTTACCGATTTTCGATAAGAATTGAAGGACAGTAGACATGTGCGGTTGCGTTTTGTGAAGTAAGACGGGTTAAAGACTAAAGTTATTTCTTTTATAGCAATATCCATCGCTTTGTATATTCTAAATAATATTAGAGTGCATCACAAACTAGAAAAGATCAATTAGAAACAAGTTTCTCGCACCAGGATTCGAACCTGCGACCTCTTGCTTTTACGACAAGCGCGGCACCGAAGTATTCATCGTAGACCGTTGAATTTTTCCACCAAACCTATACGCTATATTTTAGTACAGTACCTAGCAGTAAATAATGCACATCGGCTATCTTCGGCTTCGTAGAGCGCCGTCTCTGTCACCAAACTGTTAGTGCTTCGTGCGACAGAGATGACGCTACGATACGATGTGCATTATTTACTGCCGGGACCTGTAACTACTTGATATACCAGCCAGTAATGCACACACTGAACGCTCACGAGGGCGAATTGTGATTTCACGTCTTGTTCATTTTGAAGAGAGATGGACCGGCCAAACCCGATTTTAGGACAAATTAGTTTGGCGTAGGTCAAAGTAGTTTTGGGTTGTCATAAAATTACCTTCTTATCTAAGCTACCGGCTTTCTTCTGCGCTGCAGGAGTTCCAAAAAGCTAGTTTGTCCTAAAATGTGGTTTCGCCGGTAACATATACAAAGGAGGTCAAAAAAGAACTTCACCATACAAACGAATACCTGACAAATACCTTCAAACCTTAAACCTTCACCAGCGGGCCTATTATGCATCTTTAGTTGCCATCTGGACCGGGTGTCTATCATCAAAAACATAGATATACTATCGAATTCTGATTGTCTGAGGATATTTTCGCACTTGAAGTGACGACACAGTTCGTAAATAATTCAATACTCACTTTTGATGAATAACTCACGTTTGTGATGATAGTTACCCAGTCCAGTTGTCAACTAAAGATACATAATAGAGGGGTATTTATGGATAGACATGTTACAGATCAGGGTCTCTATTGTGTTTATTATGCAAGTGGCTAGATGAAAAATTTAAGTACTCTAATTCTTCTTTTCTCTAAAATACAGGTTTTTATTGTGGTTATTATTAAGTGTTTTCATCATAACAATGTAAATGGATTTTGGCCTCTATCGACTTTCCTCAATTTTTTTTTTTAAGTGCGGCCTGGCCACGTGTAATTCTTATAAAAAGTCGATTACTGACACCAACATAAACAAAAAATTGCTGAATTTTGATAATTTATAATACTTTGATATACACCGTGAAAATTAAGTTGTTTTGGAAACGAAAACTGGTGATAGTACTCGTCCATACGAACAACTTTTACTATGGAACTAAACGCGAAAAAAAATCAGCTGTTCCATAGAGAAGTTTCATAGCTACCTGACCAAAATGTATGAAACAGCTGTTTCTTTTTCGCGATTTCAGGTCTGGCTCCGTAGTAAAAGTTGTTCGTATCGACGTAAACCACTTTAATTTCATGGTAAGGTGAAATTTAATCAACCACCCGAATTCATACTGAAGACTCGGTTAGTGAACAGATGAAATTCGAAAAACAAAAAAGGTTTTTGCTCCCGTACTGCCTTTACTAGGAATTGTATTTAAACTAGTTCAGTTCGTATGGGACCAATTTTTTTTTATGATTTCGACAGAAAAGATGATTAAACCTTGTTCCTGATCACTAACCGAGTCTCCAGTATGAATTCGGGCGGTTGATTAAATTACATCTTGTAATATACATTAAATAGATTTGTTTTGCTACAAATGTTGTTACAAAAATCATACGAATTGTACAGTAAATTAAATGGAAATTTACAGTTTAAAATAATCAAGATTTAGACAATACTAGGCACATTCTACGGTAATCGATACCAAAGAAGCGGCGGTAGCTCAGGGGTAGAACGCTGGCCTCTCAATCTGGAGATCCAGGTTCGATCCCCGGTCGGGCATGCACCAATGAGTTTTTCGGAATGTATGTGCATACAGGGCCGGATTCAGAGATCTGGAAGCCTTGGGGTAACAAGGGAGTGGAGGCCCCTATTTATTCTTCAAATAGTTTTAACAATTTTTTTTCACTCAAGTGTTTTACTAATTTATTGCACGATAAATCAAATAAAAAAAATAAAGCAAAAGTTGTTCTTTGGTCACATTTTGGATGTTTTTTTTTTAATATAATTCTGCATAAATTTGGTAAAAAGAAATATTTGGAAATTTCCACTATAGGGGCCCCTCTCTTGTGGAGGCTCCGGGGCTGTTGCCCTCCCCTAAATCCGGCACTGTGTGCAGTTTTGTTCTTAGTTACTTGCTGAACAGTGAAGGAAAACATCGTACATAAATATCGTCTATTTGTTCCCGAAGTACGGCGATAGGGATTACCATCCATGGTGTTGGGACGTAATAATAGACGGTGAAACGCGGGTGTACCGAGTGTTGACTGTGACTTGTATTGCCGCTATAATACGGGATGATCGAAAGTTGCAGCCGCGAACCGCATTGTTTATTAAAGAATTATTATCATTAACATTAAATGAAATTATTTACACTACTTTTAAAATTAATTACAATACATTATTTACAAAATACGACGGATGACTGTGGAAGAAGCGAATGGGAGGAAAATAATACACTTTATTGTACAATAAGACACAACCGATTAAAGTTTAAAAACAGAATGTCATACAAAGGTGGACTTATCACCAAAAGCGATATCTTCCAGCCAACTCTTAGATGGTGAAGAAAATACAAGAAATCGATGCTGTGAAAAAAGGAGATGAAAATCCGTGTTCTCTGCCAACCACCGACTAGGAGAATGGTGTGAATGTAATAAACAATGAAATTTTTGTAGTTTTGTAAACAACTTCTGTTCACAAAAAAATTACTACGAAGCCAAACCCGATTAATTGTTCCATACAAAAGGGAAAATTTACCAAAAAAGCTGTGGTTCAAGGAATTTAATTAACACGGCCACCTATGATAAATAGCCAACTCTTCCCAAAAAGATTTTTATTTTTTTCTCCTTCAGTAGTTAATTTTAAACGTTATCCCTTGAACAGCGAGAATTAAGCTCAACCTAATAAGGTTACAAATATTACTTACATTTACATGTTTAGAAAATATTTGTGACTCAATAAATTTTTTCCATTTGATTACTGCATTGAAGGAGTCAAAATACAGGGTGATAATGAACCCTCTAGCTATATTAAAGAAAACTATTCTATGTCCAAAAAAAAATTATGTTTTGTTATTTTTGTCTTGTTTTTCATTAATGGCTGGTCGGAGGCTTGGTGCGGGTATGGTCTATTGCCAGTCACATGTCGCGTCGCGATTAGAAATTTGGAAACTAGTTCAAATAAAAAAAAAACTTTTTTTTAACTGTTTTGTATGTTTAGTGATTCTGATTCATAGATTTCAATATAGCTAAGGGGTTCATTTTCAACCTGTATACTGTAATTGTTCGTTTTTATTTTTTGCCGTACTACACTAATACAAAAAAGAAACTGATAAAAAAGACACATTATTTTCCTTTGATGAAGGTATAGAATCTGGCGATCTCAGGATTGGCTACATAGTAAAATTTGTTGATATGAATGAATACAATCACCAGTTTTTCTTAATACCTTAAAGCAGCCCAACACATAATGAGCAAATAAAAGAAAAGAGCAACAGTGTAATACCTTGTACAACGCTCTAGTTACCTGCTGGAGCAACTTTTGTGGCGTGGCTGTGTGGATGAACGAGGTGATATACACGTTCACAAAGGTCGCCATGAGGAACTGGCAGTCGAACCGATCCATGATGCCGCCGTGCCCTGGGATCACGTCACCGAAGTCCTGGGGGATGGGTTTTGTTTTTCAGGGTTCTTTATTTAAAAATGAAAACTTACAACATAGTCAGTAAGTACATAAACATAATATTACTTTGCTTTTTAAGGCTTTTACATGCACCTGTCAAAACTTATGGCAATTACATTAAAATAGTTTTACATAGAATGAAAATATTTTCTAAGATGAAATCATACCTTCTACTTAATATAAACAATTTGCTGTATTGTATATTTGTTACAATGATAAGGCTCAAAAGGGACAAAAGTGATAAAACGTTGCACGTTACTTTATAGGTTTGAGAATAAAGAGGGCTAATAAGTTTTACGTATAACATATTACTATTACTTAAAATAGGAAATAACAGATTAAACAAAACACATCAGGGGGTAGGTAATGGGGGATGGGTGGGGTATTTAAAAAAGACAAACAATCCATGTCTCTCCATTCCCATACAGCTCAATATGTATTTTTAAATGGGTTTGTCTATGCTGATGAGCCCGTACTTGGTATTTTTTTTCTCTTTTGTTTCTCATGTCATATTTTCCCCTTCAAATCTAAAAAAGAAGCAAATTGTGCACGGAAAATGTTTTCTACATGCAGAAGTTTTCAACAGCATTATTTTTTATACACATTTTATTATTTTTGTTTCATTTAACTTAGGTATATTTCCATAATCCCATGCCAGAACAAAGATTATCTGCTGTAAAATTTGCGTCAGCTGAAAAGGCGTCGTGATTATAGTACTAGATGTTAAGGTAGAACATCAGTCGCTCGGTGAAAAGTGCACAACCTAACTTTGTTTTTTTTGTTAACAAGTTAAAACTGAAATTGATATTGGTCTGTTGCAATTCACGCCAACAGTTCAATATAAGTTAGGTTTGTAAATCAACAGTTTTAAGTAAAATACACAATTTCAAGCTGTTGATTCATAAACCTAACTTGTATCTTATATATAGATAGGCGTGAATATAGACCAATATTTTTTTTTGTTTTAATTTATTAACAGGAAAAACAAAGTCACGTTGTGCACTTTTTACCGAACAACTGACGTTTAACCTTAAATGAGATGATGATGACGACGATCCACTCCGACCGTTTTCGGTCATGGCGAACACTTCGACTCCTAGTCGGTACGACGGTGGTGCGCCCATCCATCCATCAGCCCGTATTCGTCCACTGCTGAACATAGGCCTCCCCCATATTACGCCACTCTTGGCGGTCCTCAATCCTCATCAAGCCGCTACCCGCAACGTCCTTCAGATCGTCAGTCCAGCTGGAACGAGGGCGGCCTACGCTACGCTTTGCTGTACGTGGTATCCATTCCAATGCGTTGCGGCCGCACGGCCCCAATGGTCATCACGTCGGCGACAAATATGGCCAGTCCACTGCCACTTCAACTTACTGATTCGGCAGGCTATGTCGGTCACCTTCAATCTCTGACGGATATCTTCGTTTCGGATTTTATCCATCAGAGATATACCAAGCATAGCCCGCTCCACAGCTCGTTGAGCGACCTTAAATCGGCGAATCAAGCCTTTGGTAAGAGACCACGTCTCAGCGCCGTACGTCATCACTGGTGCGCCCAAAAATGGCTAATGTAGCCAATCTAAGCCCCCGGGCACACTGAGCGCAAGTGAGTCTACCGTCTACGTCAGTTTTGCGCTGTGATGATAATAAAGATGGCGTCACACTTGGCGCATCCTCAAAGCGTCACGTCGACTAGAAATGGGGCGGTGCGCAGGGGCATAGTGATCCCTAGCATCATGCCCACCTCTTTAGTTGACGTGAAAGTTAGTTACCTTGATCTTAAAAGCACGCTTGAATCCAGACGCGAAGAATCCGCCGAACGGCCCAATCACTGAACTGAAGACACTCAGAGAGAGAGAATGGATCATGAATGGGTACATCACTATCTTCTCCTTGCCGAACTGTTGACAAAAAAAGAAATATTGAGAACTATTTAAAAAAAGAATTACTCTTAGTTGCTAATGCTAGAATTTATTTTTGGATACTTAGCCATATAACAATGAAAACAGTTCCTTCGTTCGGAAAACTGGATGAAACTTTCTTATTTAAATAATTTTTTTTTATCGTCACACAAACATCCAAATTTAGCCAATTAGGTCATGGAACCGCCTTAAGAGGCCCCTTTACGCTTGATTTTTTCTCAAGATTTATGCAAAAGGTAAAAACTGATTGTGAAGTCAACAGCTTATTTTCTTAATTTTTTTTCACAAGTATTATCTGGCGACATCTAACTACGTCTCTATACAGCTAAAAAAGCAAAATTTCATCATATTAGCTATCAGGATATCGAGAATATTGCCACGTTTTTACGCAAAGTTTAGCAAGTTGTATAATTTTTATCTATACTGGAAATAAAAAAAGAGAGAAATACAGACGTCGTTCATGTAGAGGTGACTAAGTTTATACACTTTTCTACACATAAACAGTTACCGTTTCATGGAAAACAGTTTTTACCTGAAACCATCTCACAAATTCGGCGTCGTTTGAACATCTCGCTATCTCGCACCTCTTGATGAGAGATAGGTCGGAGTGCAGTGCAGGGGAGAAGGGAAATATATCTAAATATGTGATGTCTTTCATTGAGAACCAAGCCATCAGGACACCTAAATCATTTATATGGCAGCTGAGCGGGAAGGGGCCACTTAATGCGTTTTTGTCTGCCCCGCTTGATGCCCTTTTGATAATAAAAACGCCCAAGAAACTCACGATCTTCATGAAGGGCTGTGCGAACTGCGGTGGCGTGTACTCCTGCAGCCGGAACAGCAGAGAGGGCTCGCAGTCCATCGTCATACGTCCCAGAGACTCGGAGTACTCGATGGGACACACGAAGTACGGGTACTGGGACATGAAGTACGCGATCTGGAACAAAGGCTACTAAGTCACAAGCGCACAAAACTTTTACTTTTCTATTTTTTAACGCAGTTGCTTTTGCTTGGCCTAAGAAGTTTATAACAAGCCTGGAGAAGAGATTGCAACCCGGTATGTTTCTCAACCCGGCCGGGTTGATGTGTTAGCGATGAAACCTTTTAAGTATTTTATGAAATTTTGCTATACAACGTGTAACTGAAAGAGGTAACCATATTTGAAGAGCTTATTCAGCCAATGGTATAGAACAACTTTTACTATGGAGCAAACAATGTATCTCGAAAAAAAATTTTATACTGTTTCATAGAAAAAATTCAATGCCGCTCGGCCGAAATGTATGGAAAGGCAGATTTTTTTTTTGTGATTCCGGAGTTGGCTCCATAGTAAAAGTTGTTCTATACCATTGACTGAATAAGCTCTTCAAATATGGTTACACCTTTCTGTTACACATTGTATATCCATAGACGCGTACGTATGATGATCTCGGCAGAATTTCGTATTGGCATTCGACCGACTTCATCCGAGATCATCGTACGTACGCGTCTATGTGTGCGTGCGCCTGTTTTCGCTAGTTATGCAGAGTGAACTTTCTGTAAGTGGTTATTTTGTGGCTGTACTCACAAAGAGACCAAAGATGACGGTCGCGAAGCCGCCCCCGACGAAGCCTTCCCAGGTCTTCTTCGGGCTGAGCTTGATGAGGGGCGTCTTTCCGAAGAAGAAGCCGAATACGTACGCCATCACGTCGTTGCAGATTATCATTGACACAGGCACTATGAACCAGATCAACCCTGGAAATGGAAAACAGCTGGTTAAGATTTAAGGTGCCTCTTCCCTGCGTCATCCGAAAATTACTATTGATTAAGTTATTTCTATTAAACGTTATGTTTAAAAATTATAAAAAAATATACAATGTGTAACAGAAAGGTGTAACCATATTTGAAGAGCTTATTTAGACCATGGTATAGAACAACTTTTACTATGGAGCCAAACCTGAAATCTCAAAAAAATATCTGCCCTTCCATACATTTCGGCCGAGCGGCATTACATTTTTTTATGAAACAGTCGATTTTTTTTTCGAGATACAGGTTTTGTTTCATAGTAAACGTTGTTCTATACCATTGACTGAATAAGCTCTTCAAATATTTGTTAATATCTTCAAACGTTGTAGTATATTGTTAGTTAAACTATAAAGAACATTTTGGGGAATTGTTCTCGCATATAAGAAACAGCGTGAAAATATTTTTCAAAGTCAAGCTGTTTTTAGATTAAAATAAGTTAAATTGGTTATTTCTTTGAAACCACTAATGGTATTTGCATGGTTCTTGCACTATAATACAAGGAAAATATTGCTTAGAAAAATTATCCAATATATGTGAATATATTGATATAGCCAAATTTATACTGAAGACTTGGGAAGTGATCAATAACAAGGTTCAAATACCCTTTCTGTAAAAAACGCAAAATGAAATTTAGGCTTTCCATACTAAATAACTCAGGGTTGTTCTTAAGGGTCGATTCTCGATGATATTATGTTACCACTATGGAAAAGCTAATTGTTTTAAAGCTATTGTAATATCATTAAAAATATATGCGTATAGCAAACTTTCAACAACAAGTTTTCTTGGCTAAAAGTTGTATTTTTGCCGTTATAATTATTCCTAATATTTTGTTACAAATCCGGAGAAATGAACCTTAAATCAGTAGAGGGACACAAATAATATTTTTCGTATTTTGGAAAAAGGGTAATGGGTGATGGATGAAATCATTAAAAGTGCCTGAATATTTTTTTGTTGATAGGAATAACCTTCCCCATAAGAGGAAAAAAAACTAAATTTTTTAGGTGGCTTTAATTACATAAAAAAATATAAAAACTTTTAAATTTTAGATATACGGGGATATACAGCTGCATACGAATACTTCCTTTGCCTGCATATAAAAAACCGTTATTAATCTATGGTAACAAAATGACACCGAAACATAACCTCTCGTGTTGTTATTCTTTTATGGCAATTTGTTTAATTTTGCGACTGCTTACTCACACCTGACCTTTGAATTTGCTATTACAGTCACATTGTTAACCAAGACGTTAAACAAGGTCAATTTTCTGAAAGAATAGATACTAAAGCGGGTCAAAAAAAAAATCATAACCAGAATTTTGAACACATAGTGTTGTACAAAGATGCATCAAGTTTATTCACACAAAATATTCAAAGTTTCAATTCTCTTCCTGGTAAATAACCTTAAGAACCCGCTCCGTATTTTTCGTCCGTTTGATGCGAAGTATTTTTTTAATATTTTTCTCATCTTTTCCGCAATGTTTTTGTAAAAACCAGGGACATACACCAATTCATATTGGCCGTCTAAATGAAGTCCTAAAATTTATTCGATTGAATTGTTTCTCCTTTGCGAATTATTTTGGTACTTAGACATTATTAAGAACTATTCGGAACGGGCTCGTAAGTACCAAAATAATTTGCAAAAGAGAAACAATTCAATCAAATAATTTTAGGCATTCATTTAAACGGCCAATATGAAGTGGTGTATGTCCTTGGTTTTTCCAAAAACATCGCGATCAAGGCCAGCAAAATGTTTAACAAAATGCTTTGCATCAAAACTGTGGTCGCGGACCGGGTTCTTAACTGGCAATTTAAAAACTATAATCTTGGTTTTTAGTACCAATAAAATTTAACTGCTTTGTAATTATAATTTTTCACATTTGTTTATTGTTTATTTTGTTTCATTCAGTACATACATACTCGTAAATATGCTCACGCCCGTCCAGAGGAGTAGGCAGATACTACCGATTCCCATCTGCTACGATCCTGACACACCGGTTTCGCCTCTTCCACATCCATCAATCTAGTCATACAAGCTCTTCTCAGTATAAACTATTAAAACTGAAAATGCCAGTATACATTTAAGTATGACCAAAGCCATACAAATAAAAATAAAAAAAAATAGTTTTATTTATTTAAACAAACCACAAACTACATTAAGCCTTATAATTTTAAGTTAAGGTTAGTAATAGGGAACGGCTATTAGTCATGTGGTATTGATATTAGGTACCTATTAGGTAGGTGGTAGAGCGATGCCGGACTCGACTGTGGAGGTACCACCATCTTACTTGGAGACTCCCTCGAAGTAATTCGGGGGAGAGTAAGACAGCTCACAGGCAAAAAAGCAGGAGGCCCACCATGCCTGGGACCGATGGATGGCGGTATCCTTCCCTAATAGCCAGGCCTTATATGGAACAGACTGGTGACGGGCAGCGGCGTCACTGCTGCGAGGGTTCCGGTACCGCGCTCACCAACCCGCCTGCCCAGCGTGTGTGAGTATGGGCAAGTCTTCCAGGATGACCGCCGGGAGTGGCAAAGTCCTGGAAAGGCTTATGTCCAGCAGTGGACGAACTAGGCTGATGGATGGATATTAGTCATGTGCCCTGGCTTACTCATTAGTAAAAACTGTACAGATTCCACCAGTCGCTTAGTCTTTAAAAAGTAGATGGAGCCAAATAAAATTATTCACAAATCAGTACTAATCCATATACATATTAAATATAAATCAGTGTTACATAATTCAAAACAAATAAATAAATAACTAAGTAGGGTAATAGCATTACAAATATTACTTAGAATACAAATCAAATATGAATATATATGTGTGGAATATTATATATATCTATATTTTAATTTTTTTTTTTTCTGTATCCAGTTCCAAACCATAACAAGTTTTGTTAGCTTAGCAATTTTCAGATGTTTATTGACAGCATTATATATGAAGTGAATAAACTCCATAGAGAAAGTCCATATTCCAGGGAGTCTAGCTTGCGCCATCGATACAGTGTTATACTTCCTCTCTCGCACATTGACAAACGCGTTATGGGTATTACGCTAAATTAAAGTTGTAATTCTGAACAAAATCTACCACCAATAACACATATCATCACAACAAGTAGGATAGATATACGCTGTATCTCTGGCGCCACACATTATCTGTCGTTTATTTCTGAACAAAATCTACGACCAAGAACACATATCATCACAACAAGTAGGATAGATATACGCTGTATCTCTGGCGCCACACATTATCTGTCGTTTATTTCTGAACAAAATCTACCACCAAGAACACATATCATCACAACAAGTAGGATAGATAGACGCTGTATCTCTGGCGCCACACATTATCTGTCGTTTATTTCTGAATAAAATCTACCACCAAGAACACATATCATCACAACAAGTAGGACAGATAGACGCTGTATCTCTGGCGCCACACATTATCTGTCGTTTATTTCTGAACAAAATCTACCACCAAGAACACATATCATCACAACAAGTAGGATAGATAGACGCTGTATCTCTGGCGCCACACATTATCTGTCGTTTATTTCTGAACAAAATCTACCACCAAGAACACATATCATCACAACAAGTAGGATAGATAGACGCTGTATCTCTGGCGCCACACATTATCTGTCGTTTATTTCTGAACAAAATCTACCACCAAGAACACATATCATCACAACAAGTAGGATAGATATACGCTGTATCTCTGGCGCCACACATTATCTGTCGTTTATTTCTGAACAAAATCTACCACCAAGAACACATATCATCACAACAAGTAGGATAGATATACGCTGTATCTCTGGCGCCACACATTATCTGTCGTTTATTTCTGAACAAAATCTACCACCAAGAACACATATCATCACAACAAGTAGGATAGATAGACGCTGTATCTCTTGCGCCACACATTATCTGTCGTTTATTTCTGAACAAAATCTACCACCAAGAACACATATCATCACAACAAGTAGGATAGATAGACGCTGTATCTCTGGCGCCACACATTATCTGTCATTTATTTCTGAACAAAATCTACCACCAAGAACACATATCATCACAACAAGTAGGATAGATATACGCTGTATCTCTGGCGCCACACATTATCTGTCGTTTATTTCTGAACAAAATCTACCACCAAGAACACATATCATCACAACAAGTAGGATAGATAGACGCTGTATCTCTGGCGCCACACATTATCTGTCATTTATTTCTGAACAAAATCTACCACCAAGAACACATATCATCACAACAAGTAGGATAGATATACGCTGTATCTCTGGCGCCACACATTATCTGTCGTTTATTTCTGAACAAAATCTACCACCAAGAACACATATCATCACAACAAGTAGGATAGATAGACGCTGTATCTCTGGCGCCACACATTATCTGTCGTTTATTTCTGAACAAAATCTACCACCAAGAACACATATCATCACAACAAGTAGGATAGATATACGCTGTATCTCTGGCGCCACACATTATCTGTCGTTTATTTCTGAACAAAATCTACCACCAAGAACACATATCATCACAACAAGTAGGACAGATAGACGCTGTATCTCTGGCGCCATACGAAATCTGTCGTTTATTTCTGAACAAAATCTACCACCAAGAACACATATCATCACAACAAGTAGGACAGATAGACGCTGTATCTCTGGCGCCACACGTAATCTGTCGTTTATTTCTGAACAAAATCTACCACCAAGAACACATATCATCACAACAAGTAGGACAGATAGACGCTGTATCTCTGGCGCCACACGTAATCTGTCGTTTATTTCTGAACAAAATCTACCACCAAGAACACATATCATCACAACAAGTAGGACAGATAGACGCTGTATCTCTGGCGCCACACGTAATCTGTCGTTTATTTCTGAACAAAATCTACCACCAAAAACACATATCATCACAACAAGTAGGACAGATAGACGCTGTATCTCTGGCGCTACACGTAATCTGTCGTTTATTTCTGAACAAAATCTACCACCAAAAACACATATCATCACAACAAGTAGGACAGATAGACGCTGTATCTCTGGCGCCACACATTATCTGTCGTTTATTTCTGAATAAAATCTACCACCAAGAACACATATCATCACAACAAGTAGGACAGATAGACGCTGTATCTCTGGCGCCACACATTATCTGTCGTTTATTTCTGAACAAAATCTACGACCAAGAACACATATCATCACAACAAGTAGGACAGATAGACGCTGTATCTCTGGCGCCACACATTATCTGTCGTTTATTTCTGAATAAAATCTACCACCAAGAACACATATCATCACAACAAGTAGGACAGATAGACGCTGTATCTCTGGCGCCACACATTATCTGTCGTTTATTTCTGAACAAAATCTACCACCAAGAACACATATCATCACAACAAGTAGGACAGATAGACGCTGTATCTCTGGCGCCACACATTATCTGTCGTTTATTTCTGAATAAAATCTACCACCAAGAACACATATCATCACAACAAGTAGGACAGATAGACGCTGTATCTCTGGCGCCACACATTATCTGTCGTTTATTTCTGAACAAAATCTACGACCAAGAACACATATCATCACAACAAGTAGGACAGATAGACGCTGTATCTCTGGCGCCACACATTATCTGTCGTTTATTTCTGAACAAAATCTACGACCAAGAACACATATCATCACAACAAGTAGGACAGATAGACGCTGTATCTCTGGCGCCACACATTATCTGTCGTTTATTTCTGAACAAAATCTACGACCAAGAACACATATCATCACAACAAGTAGGATAGAGAGACGCTGTATCTCTGGCGCCTATCTAACCACCTACTCAGCACTGATATTCTTATCATGACAATCTCAATCAATACATTTAAATGTAATAAAGATTTGTATGCTATAACAACGATCAGATCGATAAGGAGATAACCAATACAAATACATACTTATAACTTTGTTTATAAAAATGTTTGTACAATCATTCCTTCCATATAGGATTACCAGATGACAGGAATTTTCACACTTTACCAGAAAAAAAAAATTGTCAGGAATTTTCGATGGATTCGTAGATATTTTTGAAATAAAAGCGCAAGAAATAATTTATTTGTTAAACATTTTTAAGTGCTTACATATTGTAACAAAATCTGCACCGCCTCTGCATTAACATAAAACATTTACGAAATTGTCAGGAAATGAATTGAATTATCACGGATTTTGTCTGGAACTCGTGATGCTGGGATCTGGTAATCCAACATCGCGATATGGATAAACGGTCTTTACTATGAAATTGCCGGTTTCTATAGAGAATTTGAAGGAAACTGAATTTTCAGTATGAACATTTATAAATTTTTTTTAGGAATGATAAATCCAAATTACGTAGTTTCTTTTGTATATGAATGAGACCACATAAAGCTAACAGCAACATTAATTTAATTTTTGAAAAGTGTCACCTATGAAAAATTATTACGAATCTTATCATGGAAATGGCATTTAAGACGAACTGTTTTTGAATATTTAATTTTGGTTATCAAACTGACAATAAAAACAAAATTTAATACGTAGAACCTTGAAATCAACTTTCAAACAAAAAACAAATAATGGAAACAGCTATTGAATTACAGGAATTATGAACTCACGAATCTGTAAGAAAATTTCGACAATTTCATATACGTAAAGACCTTATTCTATTCTCATAACATGTACAAATCATACATTTCGTATTCCGTCCAGAAATATCCCTGTTTACATTAAATTAGAACAGACTGTAACATCAGTGACGTGTACATTGTTCGACATGTATTGTACCTTGGCTCTGTTTACACCCACAATCTTCTATCTACCGAGTCGTTTTGTTCTGTGACAGCTTCCTTACGTAAATGGAGGGTGTAGTTTTGTAAGGATAGAATATAGTTTATTTGCGTTATTTGGTACATAATGTTCTTATATTGAGAGGTAAAGTATTACAATGTACTTAAATAATAACTTAAATTTATTATTAAATATGCGACGACATTTTAAGTGTTCTTAAAATATAGTTTTAAAGAGTAGGTTACGTCGTACTGGAGGCCTAACAAGCGATCAGAAAACGAATCAACAACACGTTTTGCCAATTTCGCAAAATAAAATCTTGGTCTCCCATAGTAATGGGCTTGCGTTTGTAAGGAACAAGAAAAAAGAAAGATTACGAATTCCACAAAAAGCGTCCTCAAACCTTGACATCGACCACTTACCAAGTCTACAGTATAAAATAATGAAAATGGAGTAATAATATTTTATTTCTAGAACATTATGTCTTTACATAAAGGGCTGTGATAAATAACCCTAGTAAGTTTATACAATGGAAATCCAGGAGGAATGGAAGTCCAGTGTTGTTATATTATACGAGGGTGAATCCAAAAGTTCTAAGCCCGACCAAAGAGGTATCAAATCTTTGTAAATCTACCGTCATTTGTTAGTATGTTTTTTCGTGATTGATTGTGTGAAGTTGAAGTTCGATACTGCAAGCTATTATTTTTTTGTGATATTTTGTTTAACGCAGTCTGACGGGATTTTTCACAATGGAGAAAATTTAACACCGTGCTGTGATTAAGTACCTCAATAAAAAAGGTCTTTCACCTAAAGAGATTCATTAAGATATGGAAACAACATTAGGGGAATCTGCTCCATCGTATTCCACTGTCAAAAAGTGGGTAGCTGAATTTAAACGCGGTCGGGAGACCATTGAAGATGACCCAAGGAGCGGAAGGCCTTCAACGTCTACCACTAAAGAAAACACTGACAAAATTTGTGATCTCATCCTAGGAGACCGACGATTGACCATTAGTAGGATACCTGAGATGACAGGCATCAGTTATGGCCGAGTGCAAAACATTATAACTGTAGAATTGGGGTTCCGTAAGGTTTCTGCTCGCTGGGTCCCAAGATTGCTTTCAGCTGACCAAAAACGAGTTCGATTCACAATTTCGCGTGACTGTTTGGAACTTTTTGAGGCAGATGCTGAGGATTTTATGTCTCGTTTTGTTACCATGGATGAAAGCTGGGTTCATCACCATACTCCTGAAACAAAACAGCAATCCAAACGGAAAAGATCTGGCTCACCCACGCCGAAAAAGGCCAAGTGCGTTTTGTCAGCCAATAAAGTCATGGCATCTGTTTTTTGGGATTCGAAGGGAGTTATTTTATTGGATTATTTACCTAAAGGTGAAACTATAAATTCACGCTATTATTGTAACCTATTACGAAAACTTCGCGAAGAAATAAAAGAAAAACGGCCGGGGATGTTGCGTAAGAGAGTTTTGTTTCTTCAAGACAATGCACGAGTTCACACTTCGGTTGAAACGATGGCTGTGATCCGTGAATGTGGTTACGAGTTGCTGCCTCACCCACCTTATTGGCCGGATTTAGCCCCCTCTGACTATCATCTCTTTCCAAATTTAAAAAAAACACTTGGTGGGATCAAAATATTCGACTAGAGAAGAAGTGATAGTCGCAGTTAATGACTATTTTGACGACCTTCCGGAATATTTTTTTTCGAGGGTATAAACTGGTTGCAGGTCAGGTGGAAGAAGTGTGTTGATCTAGATGGAGACTATGTCGAAAAATAAAAATAATTTTGAACCCACTTTTCTTTCATTTTCACGGTCGGGCTTAGAACTTTTGGATTCACCCTCGTATAGATGTTATGTTGTTGAAAAATCCCACTAATATTATAAATGCGAAAGTTTGGATGGATGGATGTTTGTTACTTTTTCACGCCGTAACTACTGAATCGATTGGGCTGAAACTCTGCACAAATATAGTTCTAGACCTGGAATAGGACATAGGTTAACCTTACTTAACACACTATTGTTTTGTGTAAATTAAGGTAGATTATTTATTTAGTTGACAATTATGTTTAAGTTGTACGCTTGCTGCCAACCTTTTTAATTTTAACTTTCACCACAACACTGGTTGGCTGGAAGAAACCTCTTGCAGAGGTAAGCTCGCCTTTGTGCATATTATTTTCAATTTTGTAATTTTATTTTAAGTTTTTTGTGTGTGTGTACAATAAAGGATATAATAGGTTACTTTTTTCTATAAAAGCTTGAACAAGGCGGGCGAAGCCGCGGGCATAAGCTATTCATGCATAAAGCATGCAAAAAAGACTCTCGAACACATTATAATCAGTTATTCAATGACGTGGATATTTTCTCCATCTCAAAAGCTACATTCAAATCTAAAATAAAAGTGGCTCTTAAAAGTATCTCCGAAAATTCTTGACAAACATTGTAGTTGCTAAAACTAATTAAAAATATATTTGCATAAATATTGTTCTACTCGTATCTTATATTGTTATTTCTTTTACTGTTTATGTATATTATATATTTAATAAAACTATTCAATCTTTATAATTATATATTTTAATGTATAACATGGATTTATCCATAAAATAAAACTGCGCACCTGTTGGACACTTTATGACCTTTACAAAATAATATATTACTTGAACTTTAATTTATTTAGACTTAGTATTAAATCTTTCAATGGAAACCTGTTTTTGGCCTAGCTTATGTATAAAACTATTGTGATCTTATTTGTGTGATCGCTGTTGGTTTTCCAAATAAACGGTAAAATTAAAAATAAATCTGTATTTATTTTATAAACAAGTACGGCCTATAGTTTTGTCTTTTGAGGGGCAAGTACGTAAACTGAGCTATTTTTAGTGATATTCTAATAATTTAGTTACCACTAACATTTTAATTAGTTTCTTCTTTGTGAAACCCTCAATATTGTGTGACGTTATTTATTATATGTAATAAATCATTCATTCATTCATTCATGTATGAAAATATAATATTTTATGGTAATTCTTCGTTTCACAGTTTTGTTCATTTTCATCTTGTGCAATTGTAAGTAGTTGTAGGTAATATTACGATAATCAAATAATGTAATGATTTAAACTTGACGTTCGATAGGTCCTCAACTAACAAAAATACATTACTAACGTCAGAAGTTTAATTGAAATCCTAACTAGGTATATTATCTGTGGTATGGGCTATAAGCTAGTAAGAGATTATGTTTTCCGTTTTCCTAAGGGTAGTATTTAAACGAGCGAATATAAATTCAAATTTAAGGTGTCAAAAATACTGAATATAGCGTACTAAAATACTAAGTGGGCGAAAGACTGTGGGCGAATAAAAATGTTGAAAACTGCGACTTGAATATCCAAATTTGTGTTGAGTTGAATAATTCTCAGGCGAACAATTTTCTATTTTAGTGACAATTTCATTTTAAGTAATAAAACTAGGGACGTCGCCTCGCTCCGCTCCGCTTCGCTTGGCTCCTTATTTTATATTACATGTAAACCTAACACACTCCTCCTCGTTTCGCTCGTCGTCGCACCTATTTTTTTGACTTTTGTTGATATATTTTCGATTTCATACTTTAAAGTCGCCCACTCAGTATTTTTAGTCGCACGCTTTGGTATTTATTCCGGAAACTTGAAGTCGCTAATAAAATTTTTATTCGCCCGATTATTAATTTCCCTTTTGCCAATACCGTGTATCACATTGCAATTTATTAAGAAACTATGTTTTTCATCGGACCAAAGTCATCTGTAGATATACCAAATTTTTTCAATCTTAACTCGCCACGTTTTTGTTTCGTTTACAATTCTAAATTAGTTAAATTCACTTATTCATTGTAATAAATATTTTTATTTGGCTATTTTAGCTTTTCATTTAATTTGATACTCGTAAACACTACAAAAATCACAATTTAGGTATTTCCGATATATATTTCGGCCCCCTTTGGGGCCGGCATCAGTCGAATGAGTGAAAATTTTTAATAGTGAATGACATGAAGTAAAAATATATATAACCTTATGATTAATTAATTAGTGTAACCTAATTTTGAAAAAAAAAGTCAAAAAGCATTTTATTGTATTTTATACACCTATTTTAGAATAGTCAGGAATAACAGACACTTTCAGCGTACATTTTCTCTCCCCTCTTGTGGGTGTAACCACCCGTCTGTCTTCCCTAGATATAATTCAGCCTAGATACAGCGAGGGTGGTACAGTCGACTCTTGAATGGCTTCCCTGTCCCTGACAAAGCGTTCACACAAGTATCTAGGCTTCTAGGGCACATTGACAAACCAAGTTCACTTCTTACTTGGATGTGTTTGTTCATTGTCATATTTTCATTTAGTTATTTTGGGATGGTGCATTGAGAACCGTGAAGGACACTATGTATTAAACTATTGTTGAAAGTCAAATATGTACAACTGGGAAAAAAATACGCAGACTGATTTCCGTTTTTATTGAGAAGGTAATAAGAACGAAAAGTCCACTTTTTGTTCTTAGTATTTTCCAGATAGTAACGCGAGTAAGTGAGTAGTGGATTGCGAGAGGTTTATATTTTTTCAATGCAAGTGCTCGTAAAGGCCCACTTTTTATGCATCAAAACCGAACAGAAAGTCGATTATTTTGCCCTAGGGCTTTATTATTATTATTTTTTTAATTTGTTTACAATGCTTGGCTAACCTGCAGCCTTTCCTGTGTACCATAGACGTTATACTTTTTTTTCCACTGTTTAACGGCTCTGGATACAGTCCTTTTGAGCCAATTATAATTTAAAGTTCACAAGATTATATAAGTTTTCATTTCCTCACACTATGCATTGAAAAATGTAGTATGATACACGGGCGTAAAAGCAATAAATTACTCGGTTAAGTTTAAAACACTCGCTACGCTCGTGTTTTAAATCGTCCTCGTAATTTATTCCTTTGCGCCCTTGTAGCATAAACTACTATTATAAAGACAACCAGGCAACCTAAAATGACAAGTTTAAATTACACCACTATAGACTCATCTATAACTATATCACACGAGAGAATGTGCCGTATTAAACGGAACACCAAGTAGAAAACTACCCTACGAATTTTAGTTGACATTATTTATTGATTGTATTTGATTACCCTCAAATTAGTTTTGGTCATTGCTGTCATTCGTTATATTACCTGTATCGTGTTTGTGCAATATATAACTTCTGTCATCTCTGACATCTAACAGAAATTCTGTATGAAAAAGCCACATATGTCATCTTTAACATCTGTCAGAAAAAATAAAATATTTTTGCAAGTGGTAAACTGGGCTCGTGGGCTGAGTAAGCTGTGGGCTGAGTTTCCCCCCAGTAAAAATTCAATATTTTTGCAAGTGGTCAATTCAGACCGCGGGCTAAGTTTGTTGCGGGCTGAGTTGCCCCTGAAGTCGAAGAATCAGCTGTAGGTAATTTACAATTAGTTATAATTCTACACGATTACAGTATTTTCTCGTACCATTTACCGGAATATTTTTGGAATTCTAATTTTTAGGGTTCCGTACACCCGAAGGGTGCCCAACGGGTCTCTATTACTAAGCCTCCACTGTCCGTCCGTCCGTCTGTATGTAACAGGCAGTGGCGTATTTTAAGAGTCGACGCCCTGGGCCTGTAAAGTTTGCCGCCCCATAATTGAACGAGAAAAAAGCAAAAATATTTCTCTTATAAAATAAAATAAAATCCAGCAGTGTCTATGTGCGCTGAAAATGATACTCGTAATAATAAACACCATTTATTCAACATTTGCTTGGGATATGACATATCATGTAATGTGGAATTAGAATTTATTATTAGAATTAGAATTTATTACATAATTTAGAATTTAAATATTCAAATTGTAGGAGTCCGACTGACATTTACCAGAGGCACATTATCACCTCTTTAATATTTGTATGCCTTTTAGGCTAAAACGTGATAGATCTAAGCTCTTCGTTCACCATCTTTTATATTTTACTCATGTATTTACAAATAAACTTTGTCTTTGTCTTTGATATCTCTGATGGATAAAATCCGAAACGAAGATATCCGTCAGAGATCGAAGGTGACCGACATAGCCTGCCGAATCATTTCTAAATAGCCATTACTCAAGTGACGTCACACGAGGGCAAATGGAAGTTGCAGCCTTTTCGTAAAAATATTGATCATCATGAGATTTTTTAGACCAAAACTTCGAAAATACGGCTTATTAAACCTAAATCTCGAAATGGTTTTCGAATAATTTAATCTATGCCAATTACAACAAAATACTTTTTTGACCGCCGACCGTGGTTATTTCTTATTTGTCGGGACAATTTGTATTTTGTCGGGACTCTGGACATCATACGAAATGTCGGGACAACCCTAACCCTATCCCTGTACTTCGGGCACAAATGGGTCCGAAGCACGCAGACGGTACACCGCACGGATTGAACCTATGACCTCTGGGTTAGCAGGCAAACAGTTTGCCACTCGGCCACAGAGGCTTTCCACAAATTACATAAACCAGCGGTTTTACGAAACCGCTAGATGTTTAACAAAGCTGCTCTTCGCAGGATTGCATAACGTTTTGCGTTATTCAATGCAGCGGGTCAATGATTAGCGGTTTTGTAAAACAGCGTCAAATTGAACGTTTGATTGTAAATTTTGTTAAAAACTACAGGAGTCGCCTCGCTCCGTTTATCCTACATGTAAACCTAACACGCTACTTCTTGCTTCGCTCGTCGTCGCACCTATTTTTGACTTTTGGTTGAAGACTTTTTACATTACATCTAAACTTGGGTAGCAGATTGCCGAACGTAACGCAATGACAATCCAGCTGAACCAAATTTAGCCGTTATACATAACGAAGCTATTTTATAATTCATAAATAAACAAAATGAAAAAAATATTACAGAGATTTACATACAAATGTTCCGTTTGCTTATATAGTAAATATGAGGAAAACACCTACCAATCAGGTACCATTAATAGCGATAGAATTAAATATCAATCTCTGCTAGCACCGAGTTATGCAGGAGTTATCTTTACGGGTCAACCACTAGGTATTTATATACTAATATTAGAGAGATTACTAACTTTTTACCGCGATTTCAAATCCTAGCTCATAACTTTTTATTGTTATACTATATCCTACATGCAACTGCTATTCGCCTAAGCAATTAGTAAGTTTGACAATTTAAGGTTAAGCATCAGTCGCTCAGTACAAAGGGAAAGTGAAAAGTATTTATTTGCCACAAAAAAGAAACACAAACGCACGGGAAAAAAAAATTAAACAAAGTGGCAAAAAGGGCCAAACTCAGCAAATACTGCTAGTTGCAAGCAACTTACAGCGCTGGTTTTCGTGTTGTCCCATTTTTTTACAAATAAAACAAACATTACATATTATTTGCAGTGCACAACTTAACTTTGTTTTTCTTGTTAAGAACTTTAATGTGGAAAAGATACTGGTCTATGGCAATTCACGGCAATAGTTCAGTATAAGTTAGATTTATAAATCAACAGCTTGAAATTTAATACACAATTAGCCATTAGTTGGTCGAAACAAACTTAAAACAGCATTCTAAGCTTGCTTCGACAAAATCGTGACAAATTGTGCATTTAATTTCAAACTGTTGATTTCTAAATCTAACTTATACTGAACTATTGGCGTGAATTGCCATAGACCAGTATCTTTTTTTTCAAATTTAACTTCTGAACAAGTAAAACAAATTTAAGTTGTGCACTTTGTACCGAACGAATGACGTGACGTTTTTTATCGTACGTTTTTTACACCATTCCAGTCGGCCATACCATGACATCTGTTAAAACTAAAGGAGTCACCTCGCTCTGCGCCGCTTTGCTCAGCTCTCAAATATATGATCACCAGACACCTAACACGCTTCTCCTCGCTTCGCTCATCATCGCACCTATTGACGATTTGTTGAAAGACTTAAATGTCTTATTTCATATTGATAAGGCGATTTACGATATGGTCACGACCACAGACATAGTTGACGAAAGTGCATCAAACCACAAAATAGATACTACCAGAAGGCCGACTCGACGACGACGGAGCGAAAACAGACGCACACATGCATAGACGCGTACGTATGATGATCTCGGCAGAATTTCGTATTGGCATTCACCCGAGTATCTCTGAGATCGTAGTACGTGCGCGTCTATGTGTGGGTACGCCTGTTTTCGCTAGTTATGCGGAGTAAACATTCTGTAAGTAGTTATTTTGTGATCAAACTCTGTGAAAACCAAGCGTGTCACATTTTATAATGAAAACGGTTGACAGCGGTTTGAAATTTAAATGGAATTGTAAGACTTAAGGCGATATGTAAAAGTTTTAACGTCCCTTTTACTCTATATGCGAAAAAATATTCAGTGCGAGAGGGACGGATTCGAGGAAAAGTAGCAATAAGCCGGTATTTTATTAATATAAAATGTACTAAAGTTGCTATCAAAATTTCGTTTAACTAGGTCCTAGACCTAGATACTTTTACAATCCATCTAATAAAATATAATTGCAGTCCATATATCATTCCAAATTGTCAAACCAGGAGAATTGGTGTCGAGAAAGACCTAATTTCAATGAATATTTGTATCGAGCCGAATTTCTCCTATCGCGTTTCTGCTTTAATAATATACTGTTTTATCAAAATAATACCTTCTTCAGTGAAGTAGATATGCAAGTTCTAAAAGTGTCGATTATTCTTACTTAGCGCCTTAAGAGGATGGCATACCCTAGCAACTTTTTTTATTACCCGTCCAGCACAATAAGTCTAATGGCAAATACCTTATTTGCTTTTCATAGAGGCAATTATATGTTAGCTCTTTGGCCTCTTTTTCTTGGACGTGTAATACTAGTGATCACGCAGCGAAACAACAAATTGGTGTGTTTTTAGCTAATACTGAAATATTTTGTAGGGAAAAAAATATTGGATTTAGGTAAAATCCCTTCATATTTCTATTGCTTATTTAATAAAAAAAAAACAAGTTGATCTCTTAACCGCATTTTTGAAACGAACGTTTGAAAACCAAAAAAAGCGGGTGTATTTTTTTTTTTTTACAAAAGTATAAATCTTAATACATTGCCTAGATAAAAGATAGATAAATCAAATATATTTTCTTCAATATGAGGAGAGACCTAGTTTCTTCCAATGAAAACCTGGTGTTGTTGATGTTCTAGCGTCAGGTGTCCCGTTAAGACATAAAAGTCAAAATTGTAGGAGTCAAAATCTGTGAAGGAAGAACATTGCTCTCCCTTTCGGCGCGCTTTTTTGGCGGCATCGATTTAGATCTATATTTGTAGTCACGACATATGCATAACATGGACCTAGCACGTAACCAGTAACCTTCTTAACTTATATGTAGAGACAGCAAAATAGTATCCATTACAATTTAACACGATGTTCAGAAGGGATTAAGGGAACCTTGCAACACAATTATTTTGCTCCCGGTCAATAGTTCACGTTCCTTTTACATAAGGTAGACAATACTATTATATATTATCATATATTGAATTGAAAGTCACATTACGACAACGTCAGACCGCAACATGATTAAAGTTAATCGACCTATTGTAGGAGGTAATGAATGACTGATTGGTCGGTTGAATGACACGACGTTTTTAAACTGGCTGCCATTGATCTTTTAATAGTGTGGTCTGAGAAACTGAATTATGCTAACCAGAACCTTGTCATACCCGTAAGTCACAAAATCACGACTCTATTTTACTTGACAAGGTTCCAGTAAAGTGGATAAGAAAGAATTCAGTCTGACAGAAACTACATTTTTACTTCAATTATTTTTTATTTACCTATATTATTTCATTTAAAAGCGCCGGTAGCTCAGGGGTAGAACGCTGGCCTCTCAATCTTGAGATCTAGGTTCGATCCCCGGTTGGGCATGCACCAGTAAGTTTTTCGGAATTTATGTGAACAGTATTTGTATTACCAGTTGCTGAACGGTGAAGGAAAACAACGTGAGGAAATCTGCATGCTCCAAAACAGCGTGTATTTGTCTCACTCACCACTCATCACGTTATATATATATGTCGTATCCGGTCTAAAAGGAAGCCAGTCGGAACGTCAAGCGCGCCACGTGGTTGCAACTGCAACGCCCTCTACCGACGTGACGCACTTCGACAGAGTCTCGGTGATGGTCGGGCGGGACGATCAGTCTACATTGGAGCGTCCGTCAAGAAACACCTTGAAACTGTCCTTCGTTCCGTGCTAGCTTTTGTAATAGTTTATTAAAATTGTGATTGTGAAGACTGCGTTACCCACAAGGCCTACCTATCATTATTAATATCCGATATCAGAAATGGGATCTGAACCTGATCAAGCAAACGAGATGGCGCATAGTGAAAATAACTGTGATGTACAATGGCGTGAACTTTTCGAAATTCAAAATTCGCAAATGCGTGCACTTATTCAAGCGCTAAAAACTCCCAGTTCGAACAGTGCAGTGACTATTCCCGAGTTCAATCCCGATAAACGTGACGCAAACGCAAGATCTTGGTGCGCGACGGCAGATTTGTGTTTCATCGATAACCCTATAGTAGGTGGACAACTCATCATGACTTTGAGTAAAGCCCTGAAGGGCGCAGCGTCAACCTGGCTTGCACAAATTTCGTACCCAGGTATGACATGGACGCAGTTTAAAGAACTTTTTACTGCAAGATTTGTAAGCGTGGAAACAAGTGCAGCTACCCTCATTAATCTGAACAATGAGAAACCGCATGACGATGAAACCTACGGAGCCTACGCGAGTCATCAAATTACATCATTGATGAGCCGCTGGAAAGATGCGAGTATAGAACAAGTTGCAGTGTCGGTTGTCCTTTCTCACCTTGCACAATTTGATAACCGTTTAAACCGCCTTGCATTCACTACGGAAATTTCTACACGCGGTCAGTTACAAAAAGAATTGCAGGCCTATTCATACCTAAAGCGGAAAGCTACAGCAGAAACAACGAAACCTGGCGTCGACAATGCAAAAAGGCCCAAGATTTTACAACAGTCTTCGGCAAAATGCTTTTTGTGCGGAAAACCTGGCCACAAGCAGGCAGACTGTCGGCTTAAAGGACTATACTCGAAGAAGCAGCCTGCCCCAGCATCTTCTCAAGCCAGTCAGCAGCAGCCTCCCAGCAGCCGGGTCGTCATCTGCTTCAAGTGCGGCGAGCCGGGCCACATTGCGACGCGCTGCTCAAGCCTCGCGGCCCCCGTGTCTACTTCCAGGCCAGAGCGACGTGTCGACCTTTGTGTGGTCGAGCCCCCGTCCGGAACACTAAATCATTTAAGTGAGCATTTTGTTTTTCATTATGACTCAGGTGCTGAGTGTTCACTGATGAAAGAAAGGATTGCGAATAAATTTAGCGGAAAACGCATCAATAATGTAGTGTCGCTAGTAGGCATTGGAAATAATAAAGTTGTAAGCACATTGCAAATATTGAGTCAAGTGGAAATCAATGGATTCGCGATGGAAATCCTATTTCATGTTTTGCCTGATATTTACTTACGAAGTGACATAATGTTGGGTAGAGAAATTTTGAACAATGGTTACTGCGTAAATATGACTGCAAAAGATTTTTCCCTGTCAAAGCCGTGTGTTGTAAATACGTGCAATATTCCAGTAGCTAAGGCCCCGGGCAACGACCTTAAAAAAATCGACACCGATATACCCGAAGATAGACTTTCTGAGTTGCACAATGCGTTGGAATCTTACGCTGATTTTTTTATCGTTGGTTTCCCAACTACCCGCGTTCAAACTGGAAAATTAGAAATAAAGTTGATTAACCCCAATCGTACTGTGCAACGACGTCCGTATCGTTTATCTCCAGAAGAACGTAAGATTATGCGTGATAGGGTAGAAGAGTTGTTGCGTGCAAAAATAATAAGACCGAGTTGCTCACCGTTTGCGAGCCCTGCCCTCTTAGTAAAAAAACATGATGGTACTGAACGTATGTGTATAGATTACCGCGAGTTGAATAGCAACACTGTGGCGGATAATTATCCACTACCCTTGATTATTGACCAGATTTCGAGGCTTCATGGTGCCCATTATTTTACGAAGCTGGATTGTGCAAGTGGATTTCATTTAATCCCAGTTCAAGAGGAATCAATCGAACGAACTGCGTTCGTTACAGCAGACGGTCAATATGAGTACCTCACCATGCCTTTCGGCTTGCGCAACTCAATTTCCGTATTCCAGAGAGCGATTATGAATGCCTTAGGAGAACTCGCATACTCGTATGTCGTGGTTTACGTAGACGACGTTCTCATAATTGCAGAGAATGTAGAACAAGGTATAGATCGACTCAAAATTGTACTGGATGTACTTACTAAGGCAGGATTTTCACTCAACTTAAAGAAATGCTCTTTTCTAAAAACGCGGATAGAGATCTTAGGTTATGAGATCGAAGCTGGTAAAATAAGACCGAATAAACGCAAGGTAGAGGCATTATCCGCACTGCCTCCACCCCAGTCAGTCACGCAGGTAAGGCAATTCATAGGTTTAGCCTCTTACTTTCGCCAGTTCGTGCCAAACTTCTCTCGTCTCATGACCCCACTGCATATCTTGACGTCAGGTAAGACTCAGTTTGAGTGGACCGCCAAACATGAAGAAGTTAGACAAAAAGTGATAACGGTTCTAACAACTGAGCCTGTCCTCATGATATATGACCCAATGTACCCAGTAGAGCTTCACACTGACGCCAGCGCCGAAGGATACGGAGCGATTTTAATTCAAGTTGTTGATGATAAGCGAAGGGCCGTTGCCTATTTCAGCAAGCGCACAACACCGGCAGAATCTCGTTACCATTCTTATGAATTGGAAACACTCGCTGTCGTAAATGCCATAAAACATTTTCGGCAATATCTACATGGATGTAAGTTTGTTGTGGTAACCGATTGTAACTCGCTGAAGTCTTCGCGTAACAAGATTGACCTTACGCCGAGAGTTCACAGATGGTGGGCTTTCCTTCAGTCTTACGACTTCGATGTTATGTATCGAGCAGGTAAGCAAATGGCACATGTAGATTTCTTCTCGAGAAATCATCTTTCTTCACAGCAGGTGGAGCCTGTGGTTAAGTGTGTTCAGAAAATCATTAACTTAGCCGAGCTTGCTGAAAACTGGCTCCACGCAGAACAAGAGCGCGATGCAGAGATACTGAAGCTAATTGCTAACCTCAACGAAGGACAAATGAATGACGAACTTGCAAAAACATATCAAGTAAGGTCAGGTGTTCTCTACAGAAAGGTTCAGCGAAATGGTAAGACAAAATGTTTGCCCATAGTTCCCCGCGCGTTGAGGTGGTCTGTTATAAACAACGTGCATGAATCTCTCATACATCTTGGGTGGAAAAAAACGTTAGAAAAGCTCTACGACCATTATTGGTTTGAAGGTATGTGTCGTTACGTAAAAAAGTTTACAGACAACTGTGTTACTTGCAAAATTGCCAAGAAACATTCAGGTAAATTACAAGCCCAACTTCACCCAATACCAAAGGTGACAGTGCCTTGGCACACAATACATATCGACGCAACGGGGAAGCTGAGTGGCAAGAACGATACCAAAGAGTATGTGTTCGTACTCATTGATGCTTTTACTAAGTACGTCCTACTCTACCATACTAAGAACATCGATTCCAAGAGCAGCATTCAGGCAGTGAAGGATAGTGTGGCGTTATTTGGTGCACCCGTAAGAATCATTGCTGACCAAGGGCGATGCTTTGCTAGCAATGAGTTCAAACGGTTTTGCGAGTCCAAAAACATTAGTCTTCATCTCATAGCAACTGGATCATCTAGAGCGAATGGTCAAGTAGAGAGAATAATGAGTGTTTTGAAAGGAATGTTGACGGCAGTAGAGTCTAGCGGCGATAAATCTTGGCAGGAAGCGCTGGGAGATGTCCAACTTGCGTTAAATTGCACAATGAATAGAGTGACTAAGGCTAGTCCTCTAGAATTAATGATAGGCAAAGTGGCTCGTCCCCTAGAGTTGATGGCCGATGATATAGAGCAGACCATAGATCTAGATCAAGCCAGACAATCGGCATCAGATAAGATTGAGAAAAACGCAAACTATGACAAACAACGTTTTGACGCGACTAAGGCAAAACTGAATAGGTTTTCTATCGGTGATTTTGTTTTGATTGAGAATGAAGAACGTAATCAAACGAAATTAGACCCAAAATTTAAAGGTCCCTTTAAAGTAATTGAAGTTTTAGATGGAGATCGCTATGTGTTAAAATCATTAAATTGTAAACGAACATACAAGTATGCTCATGACAGGTTACGGAAAATGCCAGAAGGTCAAATACCACTTGATGTATCCGAAAGTGAAAGTGAGGTTGAAGAGCAGGTTGATGCTATGATGATGGAGTAAGTTGTGCTCAGTTCGGTTGGTCGGCCGTACCAGAGACCATGCCGTAGTCGTAGCTCGTTGGAAGTCGGTCTTTGCTCGCGGAGAGCAATCCGTGGGTACGCGATGGGCGGATGGTTCTGGCGGAGGCCGGGTCTTGGTGAAGACCAGAGTGAGTCATTTATGGGGTACTCTGCGATCCTTGGAGAGGATGCGAATGTTTGTGAGCTAGAATAGCTATAGGCCACGAATGTGACACTTACTATCATTGGAATTGCTATTGATTTGTGATTAGCTGATTGGAGATTATTAAATTTGCAGAGCTGTATTTGTACAGCTGTTGTTATTTGGTGGTATTTGATAATCTGTGCATTGATTCCTGATTCAGAAAGTTGATTATGTAATACAGTGTAAAGACAGACTTTGTTTAATTCTTGTGATGTAAATCTAGTACCCATTAGAATAAAATGAAAAAAAAACTACTCTATGTAGAATCAATGATGTAGGGTCAGGTATGGTCGATCGGATATTGTGCTGCCTGTTTGTATTGTTTTAGAGTAACACACGAGGACGTGTGTACAGGCAGGACGGCCGTGTCGTATCCGGTCTAAAAGGAAGCCAGTCGGAACGTCAAGCGCGCCACGTGGTTGCAACTGCAACGCCCTCTACCGACGTGACGCACTTCGACAGAGTCTCGGTGATGGTCGGGCGGGACGATCAGTCTACATTGGAGCGTCCGTCAAGAAACACCTTGAAACTGTCCTTCGTTCCGTGCTAGCTTTTGTAATAGTTTATTAAAATTGTGATTGTGAAGACTGCGTTACCCACAAGGCCTACCTATCATTATTAATATCCGATATATATAATATAATAATATAATAATATATATATATATATATATATATATATATTATTTTATTTAAAAAAATACTCGCTCTCGTATAGTTGTGTAAGTTTACGAAACGCACCACTAAAGATGGTTCTTCTTGTTTTTTGATTAAAGATATCAAATAAATATGATTTATGGCATTTCGCGAATATTGTTTAATGGCAGTTAGGCATTTCCGGCAAAATTTCATTATTTCATGCGTAACGTTGCAAATGTATGGGCACACAAAGTTATGTCTAACATCTTATTGAAAAACATGTGCTTTTTATATTAAAAATAATAAATAAAATATCAAAAATTATGCTATAGTTAAATGAAACGCCTAAAAATTTGATTAAAATCTTGATGAAAGGATTATTTTGATAATTGGATGACATGTAGTTTTGATTATTGAATGACATGTAGTTTTGATTATTGAATGACATGTAGTTTTGATTATTGAATGACATGTAGTTTTGATTATTGAATGACATGTAGTTTTGATTATTGAATGACATGGAGTTTTGATTATTGAATGACATGGAGTTTTGATTATTGAATGATATGAAGTTTTCGGTTATAAATATAATACGGTGACTTTTGTTTACATGCGTATAGTAAAAAAAGTTTTAATGCTTCGAAAAAAGTTATTACAGTATTTTAAATATCATACAAATACGTACACTGCACATAAATAAAAACACACACAATTTGAACAGGGGTCCCGAAACTCGGCCAGGAGCCGTATTTTTGAATCGTTCTTTTTCAATTCACGTGCGAAAATATATACCTGTCTCATCTTGCCAATGACAAGTTCTGATGTGCTACGTGAGACGGGTATATACTTTCGCACGTAAATTGAAAACGAACGATTCAAAAATACGGCTCCAGGCCACTAACATTTGTTATCAAAAATATGTTGCTGTGACAA
Source organism: Ypsolopha sequella (assembly GCA_934047225.1). Lineage (NCBI taxonomy): Eukaryota > Metazoa > Arthropoda > Insecta > Lepidoptera > Ypsolophidae > Ypsolopha > Ypsolopha sequella. Next base: position 7,435,711 of record OW203988.1, on the reverse strand, counting down.
AGGGAATCATTACTAAAAATATAAATATTAATAAAAATAAAACTAATGAACAAACATGATAATATACCAAGAATAAATCGTTAAAAACAACATCATTTGAAGTTATCTAAGACAAACTCATTATAGAGTAAAGATTCTGTCTTGTCATAATTTAAAGTAAACAACCAATCGGCTACCTTGGATTTTGCTTCTGCTATGAGCATGAATTAATGTCGCAACACTTTAGAACTGAGTTATTGATCCAAATTCATGCTGCAGACTCAGTAAGTGGTCAGAGCCAAGGTTCAATAACCATTTTTATAAAATACGTTTTTTTTTCTGCCCCTTTCCTAATTTAAGAGCGGTTTCGCAGCCGGATTGTGAGATACCCGCCTTTTTCTAATTAATCGAAACAGAACACTTACATACATACATAGGTAATAAGGTTTTGTTGAATAACTATTGAGTGAATTTTGAATTGAAGTGTTCTGTTTCGATTAATTAGAAAAAGGCGGGTATTTCACAACCCGGCTACAAAACCGCTCTTAAGAACAACCCAAAATCAATTAGTATAGGAAGCCTACATTTTATTTTGCGTCTTTTACAAAAAGTGTCACTGAACACTTTCTGATCCTCCAGTGAAATCGATTTGGCTAAATCAACAATAGTCCTTATATATATTTTTTGAGGTTTAACGGGACACCTGCTGACGCTAGAACATCAACAACACCAGGTTTTCAAGGGTTTATTGGAAGAAACTAGGTCTCTTCTCATATTGAAGAAAATATATTTGATTGATCGATCTTTTATATAGAGATTCCACCTATAAACAATGTTTTCAGATTTATACTTTTGTCAAAACAAAATGTTTTCCACCCTCTTTTTTTGGTTTTCAAACGTTCGTTTCAAAGAAGCGGTTAAGAGATCAACTTGATTTTTTTTTTATAAAATAGGCAATAGAAATATGAAGGGATGTTACCTAAATCCAATATTTTTTTCCCTACAAAATATTTCAGTATTAGCTAAAAACATACCAATTTGTTGTTTCGCTGCGTGATCACTAGTATTACGCGTCCAAGAACAAAAGGCCAAAGAGCCAACATATAATCGCCTCTATGAAAAGCAGATAAGGTCTTTGCCATTAGACTTATTGTGCTGGACGGGTAATAAAAAAAGTTGCTAGGGTATGCCATCCTCTTAAAAACGGCAATAACTAACCTTACAACCATTTAAGGCGATATGTTAAAGTTTTAGCGTCCCTGTTACTCCATATGCGAAAAAACCCTCAGTGCGAGAGGGACAGATTCTAGGAAAAATAGCAAAAAGTCGGTTTTTTATTAATATAAAATGTATTAAAGTTGCTATCAAAACTTCATTTAACCAGGCTCCCTATTCTGTATCTTTGGTTACCAACCAACTGGACCGGGTGCCTATCATCAAAAACATAGATAAAAACTGAACTTTCAAAATTTGCCTTTGACGGGTATTGAACTATTACAAACTGTGTTGTCACTTGATTCCTTGGACAATTCGATAGTATATCTATGTTTTTGATGATAGGCACCCAGTCTAATTGGCAACTAAAGATACATACTAGGCCCTCTGAATTTGCTTAGACCGGTTGCTAACTAATCTATTATATAAAACCGAAAATCTAGAAAGGGACACAATTCATGGGAAAGAGTGAGATGGCGCTCTACACACCTATGTGTGCGCGTATCAATCACACGAACGCCAAAATGGCACAAAAAAAATGTTGCAATTCGATTCCTTGGATTGTGACAATGATGAACGGCATAAACAATATGGGGGTTCGTACGTGATCGCTTAATAATTAAAGAATTAAATCATGAAATCAAAATGTTCGGCGTTTTGAAACATCAGATTTCTATGATAGATTTCTATTAACGGCCGTTCAAACTGTTTTTGCCAATTTTGGCGTTTGCCAATAAGTAACATCATACAACGCAACTTTAAACGCAAATTGAACATAAAATTATTTTTCCAGAGAATTCATTTTATAGAATTAAATGAGACTTGAGGATAATTCATGATTTATATAAAAACGGCTCACCGCAATACGTGTTATGATCGGGAAAGCCGACCAGTTTCAGCAGACTTAGACTGCCTTCATCTGAGCGAGTAAAAACGTTTACGCGACGACGTCAGTGTGAGGCGTAACGTCGTCGCGTAAACGTCTTTACTCGCCCAGATGAAGTTTTATTATTATGTATTAAAAAAAAAAACTTGAAACACTTGAATCATAGATGTTTGTGATCAGAGATCATAACACGTACTGAGGTGAGCCGTTTTTATATAAATCAATTCATTTTATATTAATTAATTAATTCCAGAGATTATCTCCTACATCCAACGTCACTCACAAACATCTCTGATCACAAACATCTATGATTCAAGTGTTTCAAGGTTTTTGTTTTAATACATAATAATAAAACTAGCGGAATATCGTACAAGAATAACCAAATACGATTTAAATTATGATGAATAATTTATACACGGCGGCGCGGCGGTTCATTTATATGTGGCGTTACGATTGGCGTTTCATAAGGGATTGTTGGCTCCTACACTTATGTATGGTAGTGAATGTTGGGTATGGCAAGATAAACATCAAAGTAGAGTGAATGCAATGGAAATACGTTCCTTACGTAGTAAGCTACTTAGTGTGTGGCTTAAGGCGATACGTAAAAGTTTTAGCGTCCCTGTTACTTCATATGCGAAAAAATCCTCAGTGCGAGAGGGACGGATTCGTGGAAAAGTAGCAAAAAATCGGTTTTTTATTAATATAAAATGTACTAAAGTTGCTATCAAAATTTCGTTTAATCAGGTCCTAGATACTGTTAAAACCCACCTAATAAAATATAGTTGCAGTCTATATGTCATTCTAAATTGTCAAACCAGGAGAATTGGTATCGAAAAGGACCTCATTTCAATAAATATTTCTATCGAGCCGAATTTCTCGAATCGCGTTTCTGTTTTAACAGATCCCTAGAAAAAGAATCCAAAAATAATATACTATTTTATCAAAATAATGCATTATTTACTGAAGTAGATATGCAAGTCCTTAAAGTGTCGATTTTTTTCCGTAGCGCCTTAACATTGAATGAAAGTGTGAAAAATATCGACATACGGGATCGCTGAGGTCTGAAAGAAGATGTAGTGGCTAGAATAGAAAAAGGAATGCTTCGGTGGTTAACTGGCGTGCACAGAACTTTTTGCTGGAAAAGCAAACAATTGGTCAAGAACAACAATAAAAAAAATGTGAAAAAATTTTAATATCACTTTGAAAAAAAAATTTATAGGAAATTTTCACTCTAGGGTAGACATTGTCTACCCTGGCGTCATACAAATTTTTTTTTTTCAAAGTGATATTTAAATTTTTTCATTTTTTTTTTATTGTTGTCTTGACCAATTGTTTGCTTTTCCAGCAAAAAGTTCTGTGCACGCCACTGGGTGGTTTGGACATGTAGAGAGGATGAATGAAAGTAGAGTGACAAAAGAAATTTATGGTGCGCAAGTCGAAGGTAGAGCTCGGCCAGGCCGCCCTAGAAGGACGTATGCTGACCAAATTGGCAACATACTGAAGAAGGGCCATGTCAAAAGTACCCGGAATAGAAGAGCTTGTATGACAGATTGATGGATGTGAAAGAGGGGTGTCTGGGTCGTAGCAGATGGAACTCCGTAGTCTCTGTCTACCCCTCTGGGAGACAGGCGTGAATATATGTACAGTACCAGGCCATTTGAAGGTCGCATCGTGCTTTAAAAAGAGATACTCGGCTAGCTTCGGCTACCTTCGGCTTTGTAGAGCGTCATCTCTGTCACACTTGTCAACCCGGTCGTTTAGTCGCTGACTTGTTAGTTGTTTGACTGTTAGTGTTTCGTGTGACAGAGATGACGCTCTACAAAGCCGAAGCTAGCCGAGTATCTCTTTTTAAAGCACGATGCGACCTTCAAATGGCCTGGTACTGTATGTACGTATACTTCTTTTTAAAAAGGGGTCGCAGAAAAAAAAATTTTTTCTTAGTCCATGAAAACGTAGAAAATTATAAATTTAGTCCGATCTAAACCGAAAAATATGACCTTGTCGCATGCGTGATTATGTCTGTACCTATATTTCAAATGTTTTAAAATTGCAAATGCCGCAACTAAATTACATCCGTATTCCATTAATAGAAATAAATAAATAAACAATTTATACTTACGTGTTTCTCGACCTAATGTAAACGGCAAAATTATATTCTAAATAAAAAGTCATTCTTGCCAGCCATCATTGTTTTAGAGATAATGAGAACTCAATACATATCGTCACGACATGTATCCCAGAGGGGGTGTCAGAGGTGTTCCCAAATGTAAACTGTGATATGCAAGTCACAGTCCACACTTGGTACACCCGCTTCCCACCGACGATTATTACAGCTGAACCAACCGAATTTAACACTTACAGGTCGCGGCACGATTTTTGGCCGCTCGGTGAAAATGGTGGGGACTAGCGCAAATGTCTATAGCTAATTTCGCGCACAAAATTAGTAAGTGCGATAGAGAGAAAACCGGCCAAGTGCGAGTCGGACTCGCGCACGAAGGGTTCCGTACCATTATCTATAAAAACGGCAAAAAAAAACATGTCTGTTGTATGGGAGCCACCTTAAATATTTATTTTATTCTGTTTTTTAGTATTTGTTGTTATAGCAGCAACAGAAATACATCATCTGTGAAAATTTCAACTGACTAACTATCACAGTTCATGAGATACAGCCTGGTGACAGACGGACAGCGGAGTCTTAGTAATAGGGTCCCGTTGGTTACCCTTTGGGTACGGAACCCTAAAAATGACTAGCGCAGTCAAGGTCAGATGTCAAGATATAAAATAAATGATTACTTAGACGATACTAAAGCATGGGGTTATTATAGTGATCTTTGTCATAATAATAGTTAGTATAATTTCCTAACTTATGTTATGATTCCTCTAGAATTAACGTTAATTAGTTAATAGATGAAATTACTGTAAAAGCAGATGGACTATATGGGACAGGTAGACAAAGGTATTATACATATTTTTTTGCCTTCATGAAATAATTTTCTCCTGCCTTGTATTTTTTATCTCTTTATTCAATTAAAGTATAGGCTTACCTTTTTACATTTAGTTGTTGTAACTAATATTATGAAAAAAGGACATGATCTTGCTAAGTTTCTTGCCCTTCTTCTTAGCAAGACTAATCGAATGGACGGAGTTAGGCATATATTTATTATATGTATTGCATACATTTATAATATTATTTATTCCTTATTCCTATATTTTTATTTTATTCGAGTGTATATTTTTAATTAAAATTTAAGTAAAACTAACCTTTATTATTCCCCTGCGTATTTCCCCATATTATTATTTTAGCATAAAACTATTACCTACACATACAGATTATTTAATTACTTAAATTACATTAAAACTGACCTGTAATAAGTGTATCTGTTATACCTACATTACATAAATAAATATATTTCATGCTAGCGACCCGCCAAGGCTTCGCACGGGTGCAATTCTGATACTAAATATACTACATAATGTCTTTATATAATGCACATAATGATTAAAGCTGTATTGCTTAAAATCGCTTCGTAATAAAAAGTAAAGGATAAAAATGGTTATTGTGGGTTATCCCTAACAGATAGACATATACTATCGCAGACTTTTTTGTAGACCATTTTAAGGTGTACAATACTGTAGTACATTATTTTGATCTATCTCGTAGGGTTCAGCCAGCGTTTGCAATGTAAGCGCAAAAAATGTATTTATTTACGACATCACATTAGAAACCTCTAAAATTATCAGTGTTTCTCTACTATATTATGCATTTATTATACATATAAACCTTTCTCTTGAATCATTCTATCTATTAAAAAAAACCGCATCAAAATCCGTTGCGTAGTTTTAAAGATATAAGCATACATAGGGACTAGGGTTGCCAAAATAAAGTATCTTACATAATTTTGGGTCCCTGTACTTTATACTTTTGAATACCAATAAAGTACGTGAAAATACTTTATTTCAATCTTTACGTAAAATTATACGTAAACTGAAAACAAAAACACAGTATGTATGACTTATGCGCGTTGTGCGTTTGTGGTTATGCAAAGAGCACAAAAAATACAGTTTCACAAAAGGATTTGAGGATGTTAGTATGGAGCCTGGCCTTCCTAGTTCGTACCGTCCGCAGCCTTGATATTTTTTCAAAAAATATTTGAACTCCCTTCAATAAAGAATACTTTTTTCTAAAGGACCGTACTTTTTATTTACCTTCCCTGAACTTAGATATACTTTATTTCTTCTAAAAAAAGTTGGCAACCCTAATAGGGACAGACAGACAGCGGGAAACGACTTTATTTTATAGTATGTAGTGATTTCATATTTCAAAAACCGTGTAACGTGCCTTCCGAAGCACGTAGACCTTCGATTACACCTAATTCCTTCATACTGCGTGTCATGCAAAACTGGACCAGCAGTGATTGGTTGACTCACAGAGGCAGTGACGACGTCATACTAAACATGTGCCCGGCACAGTTTTCATGGCGCCATTTTAGGGTTCCCTATTCAGCGATAATCAGACTCCTATATATATTTTTTTCAAGATGACGAAAGAAGATGTAGTGACTAGAATAGAAAAAGGAATGCTTCGTTGGTTTGGACATGTAGAGAAGATTAATGAAAGTAGAGTGACGAAAGAAATTTACGGTGCGCGAGTGGAAGGTACAGCTCGACCAGGCCGCCCTAGAAGGACGTGACCAAATTGGTGACATACTGAAGAAGGGCCATGTCAAAAGTATCCGGAATAGAAGAGCTTGTATGACTAGATTGAGGGATGTGGAAGAGGCGAAAGAGGTGTGTCTGGATCGTAGCAGATGGAAATATGTAGTCAATGCCCACCCCTCTGAGATACAGGCGTGAGTATATGTATGTATGTACGCATGAATTTTTTTCATTCGCTGCTAAAACTGGAGATTTTTGTGCTTAAGAAAACAAAATCTTTGTCTTTTTACTTAGAGCACTACTTTTTACTACTTTTTACTCGCTCCTCTTGTTCTCGCACCTATTTTTGACCATTGGTTGAAGGACTTGTTTTGATCTCGCTTTTTTGTAAAATATCTGCTTTTTCGCTAAAAAGCGGAATAATTTCACATGATCGCGTTATTGGTCGGCCTTTACGCCATCATTTTTCCCAGAAAAGCGGCTTTTTCGCGAAAAATCAGTTTACATCATTATACGGCGACATCGACACGATTTGGAACGTTACCATGGAAAGAGAAGGCCGTGTTTTTCACGTGATCTAGTTTCCGACATAACTGGGTCAATGCCGCAAGGGTGTCATGCGAAAACATACAAGCTCAACGCACAAAATTTATAATGTCGGGATTAATTACACAGATGGAGGAAGAAACAAGCGAAATTATAAAAGCTACTTTTGAAGTCCAAAATAAAATAGTCCTTCTGTAAATTAAGATATTCTTTTATAATTTTTATCAATAAGGTCGCAATAGAATTTCCGTTTCCCAGTTGTCCTTTTATTTTTATCCGAAATATATCTCCCGAAATATATCTCACAAAAAATTTTCATTTAACTGTTTTTCTATGTAATTATAATCATTTAAAAGACAAAAAGTCCTTTTATTTTTACCTATATATTGACAATGACAAGTTTTTGAAAGCAAATAACTAAACTTATTATATGAGATTTAGTCCATAGCTTAAATATAAGCTTATTTTTAAAAAGCTTTTTTATTTATTATTTTATTTATGCTTTTTAGTGAAAAACGATTTTGCTTGTCAACCTTTTATTTGATAACCATGTCAAGAGGGTGGCAAAAGAAATTTTGTGCGCCATCTTGGGACGTCCGCCATAGTGAATTTAGAATGACGTCATGTATTCTGCGTGGCAAACCCGTTCATCTTATACCCAAGTCATAGAGGTGGTTAAGGAAATTTAGTCTACCATAATCGGTTTTGACGTCACTTAGCTTATCGTATTCTCCTCATCAAATCCTTTTTTTTAACCATGTCAAATGTTTAGCTGTCATCTTTGGGCGACCGCCATATTGGATTTAGAATGACGTCATTTAGTCATTGTCACCAAAACCAAACGTTTGTGCAAAATTTTTAGCTCAATCAGTTGGGGGGAACTGGTTTAAAATTCAGTTGCAAGATTTGAGCCGGACATACTAACTACGAGGTTAAAATAAAAGCTTGTAAAAACAGGATCCAATAGATTTTTAAAGCAAGTTAAAGTTTAATTTTTAAAGTACCTTCAAAGATGTTCTGAATGATGAGGTAGCTCTGGGTGACGACAATCAGCAGCGCCACGTGGGTCCACGCGAAGAGGCTGAACTGCCTCATGTAGTACTTCTTCACCAGGGAGAGGACGAACCAGACGAAGCCACCGCAGTATAGGCAGAACGAGATGAACCGGTGGTACGTTACCAGGAACCGAAGGTAGTCCTGTGGGTAGAGTTTTGCGTTAATGATTCACTCATGAGCATATGTGGTTGTTGAAAAGTAGTCATATACTGTATTCAACAACACGATGCAAAGTGTTCCACTCACTCCGCAGTGTACCTACTTAATTTTAGAAAACGATACTTCCGACATGTAGGTATGACTGATGTCATAAGATGCAACTAAACATGATGGGTAATGGAAACGATATAAATCGGGCTTTTATAATGCAGAAGCGTTGTATCAGAGCTGTTTGCAATGCGGCTCCAACAGATTCATGCAAGCCATTGTTTAAAAAACTAAAGCTGCTTTCATTACCTAGCCTTTATATTTATGAAATGGCATCTTTCACTAAAAATCATCTGGAACAATTTGCCACACTCAACGACGTCTGCTCATTCAATACTAGACATCCAAACAACTCCAACTTTAAAGACCGCGTTGGCTCAAAAAAATTGCTTTTCGATGCAAATACAAATATTTAATAAATTACCAGACAAGTTAATGCCACACACATTGTTTAAAAAATATTTATTTAATTGGTTAGTAGATAAGTGCTTTTACACTGTAAAAGAATTTATAGAAATAAAATATTGTGACATTGTAATTACTAATAAGAGTTGAAAATTGACTGATTTTGTTTTTAATACTTACATTAAACATAAATATGTTATTGCTAAATTTTTGCATGCCTTAATTGGTTAAATGTGCTGTACATAAATGATTACTTGATTAGTTTTAAGTAATATTGTAATATCTATAAACCACATTAATTGCAAATAAACTATTTCTATTTCTATTGTCATGATACGAGGGTCAGGTCACAAGCAGTCAGAGGTTGCTTTTGTGTCGAGAGTCGAAACAGCGGCATCAACTTTGACGCGGCAGCAGATGCCAGACAGGGGAATTACCCGCTTTGCATCGTTCCGCTAAACGTAGCATCGTCTATCTATACGAGTAACTTTTACTATGATGTACGAGTGCAGTAGCTTTCAGCTTTTCAGCGATTATAGCTTGCGCATGGTGAGGAGAGGGGTTACAACTCATATTTTGGCAGCAGATAGGATTTGGGTTTGGGGAGAGCCATCACGTTATTAAAAAGTTTGAGGGATTTATTTTACATAAGATTTTTAATTACATTTAGACCATTATGAATGTTGATGCATTTCAAGGCCCACCAGCCAAAAAAGGTATAATTGGCTGCAGTTCAAGCTCTGTTTTGTAAACGATTTTAACATCTTTTATGACGTCGCAATAAGAACTACCAATACAGTAGCCTGTCGGGCTGATGTCCCTTTATTATATAGTTCGAAATTTTCCCAGGACAAAAAGTATCCTATGTTTCAGCCAATAACGTTACTACTACAACCAGTAACGTAGATACAAAACCGATTAAATCAATACCAGACAGGAAAAACATTACCTATATAGTTCTTATTATAGCCTAGCTAGAGTGCAGATTCAAAGAACAGAATGTTGCATTATATCCTCATACTTAATTAACCTGTTACAATGACAAAGTTCAAAAGAACAGCATGGAACTGTACAGTAGAGCCACTGAGTGATGGCGCCTATGACGTTTAAATGCCTACAAAGTATCGTCATTATTTATAAGCAAATGTGAATTAAAAAATGTAATACTTCATTGTTGCGATCTGGATTCGGTTTTTTATTTGTAATAGGTTTATTTTATTTATAGGATAGTTTTAAGTTGTTTTTATGTTATGTAAGTTTTTGTGTTTAAATAAAGTTTACTACATTAAAAATACTTCATTGTTGAAAGTGATGTACTACTTGTTTCGGTTATTATTTTTAGATTTGAATGTTGCTTTATTGTGCAATAGAATTCGTATAGAAACAAAGTTTTTTTTTTAAATAGTTTCTCATTTTTTATAGGTCGTGTTTGAGGTCGCCAAGTTACGCAATAATATTTAATTAAAAACAAAACAATGACGAAGTTAAATTAAACGAAAATAAATGATAGTAAAATACTTTTTTCGATTTAGAAATTTAAACATCTCTTGGAGGTCCCGGGGCACTACACCGCATAGCCCTCCGAGAGCTACGCCACTGGTTTTGGCACATTTTTCTATTGTATCATTATGTTGAATGACGTGTCTAATGTTGAGTAAATTCACACTTGATTTTTATTTTTAACCGAAATTTGAAATGTACCTCATCACTAAATGCAGCTGTCATAAGTGCCATCACTCAGTGGCCCTACTTTAGTATAATATATAGACATATCATGCATATATGTCCATCATTATTTTAATCCAATATTACGATGCGTACGGCTTGGTAATCTATTTTATGTAGAGTTAGGTTTTTCCCAGCGGATATTATTAGGTTAATTGGTAGAGAACCTTGAAATGGAGATATACCTTTATGTTTGAGTAGAACATGTCATACTGATCGATGATAGATAAGGTATTACGTACACTTCTAAAATACAAGGGTCTCTTCGATCGCTGGCTTGACTACAAAATTAACATCTTATCTATCTTTGTTATACGTATCAAATCTGACGGATTTTGATGCAATTTTCACTACGATCATACCTAGTAGTCATAGATAATAGGTATTTACATATGAAATTGCCAAAATTTTCTTACAGATTCATGAGTTCATAATTCCTGTAATTCAATAGCTATTTCCATTATTTGTTTTTTGTTTGAAAGTTGATTTCAAGATTTCACATCTACGAATTAAATTTTGTTTTTATTGTCAGTTTGATAACCAAAATTAAATCTTCAAAAACAGTTCGTCTTAAATTCCATTTCTATGATAAGATTCGTAATAATTTTTCACAGGAGACACTTTTCAAAAATTAGATTAATGTTGCTATTAGCTTAATGTGGTGTTATTCATATACAAAAGAAAATATATAATTTGGATTTGTCATTCCTAAAAAAAATGCAAAAATGTTAGTACTGAAAATTGAGTTTCCTTCAAATTCTCTATAGAAAAATACACTCCATTAATAAGTGATATGATCGAATATATTTTACGACTGCAATTCTGCAGCTACATGCCAAATTTTAGTTCAATCGGCCAAGCCGTTACTGTTTTATGCCACGGATGGCTAGAAGAGGTTACCTTTTATTGCGGAACTCTTAAAAAAGGTACTTTCAAGTAAAGTCGATCGGGTTTGATATAGTTATTTGTGCAACAAGAGAGCAAAGATTTTATTTGTTGCGAGTGCCGAGCTTGAATCAAATTGAATCAATCAATTTCAATGAAAAATTTACTTTTCACCTCACTAGCTTGAAAAGAACGCCTTTGTTGCTTAAAAACAAAAAAGTCTGCAAAATCGACTTTTTTTCACTGGTTTTAAGCAGTGAAGAAAAGTGTTTTAAATTAAGAACGCTGCGAATTGTTCAGAAACTCCATATCCTTTGCTCAAGATCCAAACTCGGCACTCGCAACAAAAAAAATAATCTTTGCTCTCTTGTTGCACAAATTACTATTTGCTCACAGATTTTAAGCAACAAAGGCGCGCTTTTCGAGCTAGTGAGGTGAACATTTATTTTTAGCGCTTTGAAGATCTAAATATTTAAAGTAGGCCATCCGTGTAGTAGAAGATGGAAAATCGATTAGAAAACAAATTCACGGAATAAAGATAAAATCTTAGACGGGATTTTCTCTGAGCATTTGTGTTTTAGTTTATTTTTCATTAGCTTTTGCCCGTGGCTTCGCACGCGCTGAACTCAGCAATAGTTTGCATTTATCTAGGATAAAAAGTAGCTATCTCTTTGCAAAAAATTACGTCGATCCGTTGCTGCGTGAAAGAAAGACAAACCAACAAACAGCAAACACACTTTCGCATTCATAATAGTACGGACGGACGTACTTACAGATTTCTTAGAACACTCTCAATTATTTTGACTAGAGTTCCAAAGGGTTTTGCTAGAAATTTGTATAATAACATTGTACGAAGGGTTTAGTCCGTACAATAAAATAAAAAAAAATAAAAAAACTGTTTTCAGAGTAAAACCGCTTATCACTGACAGCATCTACAAATTCAACGCATGCAAAAGAAATTTTATGATCGCCGGTAAAATTAAAATGTTTTTAAGGTCTTACATCCTGCTAAAGTGGTGCCAATATAAAAAAAAAAATTTCACACCACCTGCTCGACAATGTCCAATTACATATCATGCAACCTCAACGTAAAGTAACGCATTATATCTCAAGGGATATAAAGTTATATGAAAATCCCTAGGGATTAAAGTGATTTAAATTTGGAACGACAAATTCCTATGGAAACTCGTGGAAAACAAATGCCCATATGGGATTGTAAAGAGGTTTGTTCCAAAATCGAACTGGCCACCATAAGCAGAATTCAACAAAAAGAAAAAAAGCGTTTACAAAGAATGTGAAACAAAAGACGGTGTTTGGTGGTATGATTGTCAGTTTGTCAGTGAATTTTATTGAATTATTAATGTTGATAAAAAATGTCGAGCTTTTTGTTGTCTCGCAGAAGGTGTGAAAAGTAGAGTATGCTCCTCTGGAATAAAGCCTGTCTTTGTCTTGGGCAGCTTGAACCCCTCGCTTTACTCAGGACTCTATATAACTCCTCAGGGTTCAATATGCCGCCCGTGACGTAAGACACTACTTTATTCCCTTAGTGCGTAATCTACTATATTCCTCATCACATTTTCTTAAGGCGATATGTAAAAGTTTTACCGTCCCTGTTACTCCATATGCGAAAAAATCCTCAGTGCGAGGACGGATCCGTAGAAAAGTAGCAAAAAGTCGTTTTTTTATTAATATAAAATGTACTAAAGTTGCTATCAAAATTTCGTTTAACCAGCGGGCCTATTGTGTATCTCTAGTTGCCTTCTGGACTGGGTGTCTATCATCAAAAACATAGATATACTATCGAATTCCGATGTCCTAAGGATATTTTCGCACTTGAAGTGACGACACAGATTGTTAATAGTTCAATACCCACTAAAGGCAATTTTGAAATTTAAGTTTTTAGCTATGTTTTTGATGATAGGCACCTCGTGCAGTTGGCAACTAAAGATACAGAATAGGGGGGCTGGTCCTAGATACCGTTAAAACCCATCTAATAAAATATCATTGTAGCCCATATGTCATTCTAAATTTTCAAACCAGGAGAATTGGTGTCGAAAATCATCACCTCATTTCAATAAATATTTCTATCGAGCCGAATTTCTGCAATCGCGTTTCTGTTTTAACAGATCCCTAGAAAAAGATTCCAAAACTAATATACTATTAAAGTATATATAATAATATACTATTTTATAAATAAAATAGAGTTAACAATAAAAAAAAAAAAAAAAAATTCAAATTAAAAACTTAACTTATTTTCTTAACCTATACTTCCTATCCGTTCTAAAATTTTGGGTAGTCAACATGTTTCAAAAATACAACAAAGTAGTCCGAAATCTTGTATTTTGTGCTCCAAAACGTCCTATTTTCACACCGATTTTTCTTAAATAAGACATGTTTTTTAAGAATTTGAATACATATTGACCCTTGTTAGTTCATAAATATTTGAAAAATGCAGTAGTTTGGTATGTAGGCTAAATAGGATAGCAAGAAAACGTAAAGAGCTAGGATACGAATTCGCGGTAAAAAGTTACCGTCTAGCCTTAAGACCTTAAATAAACTAAAACTTGGATCACAGTCCTTAAACAAATGTTAATATCTACAGTATTACGCAAAACATTGACCTCGTTAATTGTACATCAGTTTTGTCGGATTGAACATACCAAAACAATTATTGTACTAATTAGTTTGGTTTAAGGCGATATGTAAAGGTTTTAGCGTCCTTGTTACTCCATATGCGAAAAAACCCTCAGTGCGAGAGGAACGGATTCGTGGAAAAGCAGCAAAATGTCAGTTTTTTATTAATATAAATTGTACTAAAGTTGCTATCAAAATTTCGTTTAACTGGTCCTAGATACTGTTAAAACCCATCTAGTAACATATAATCGTAGTCCATATGTCATTCCAAATTGTCAAACCAGGAGAATTGGTGTTAAAAAAGAACTCATTTCAATAAATATTTCTATCGAGCCGAATTTCTCCAATCGCGTTTCTGTTTTAACAGATCCCTAGAAAAAGATTCCAAAAATAATATAATATTTTATCAAAGTAATACATTAATTAATCATAGTAAATAGGTAAGTTTATGTATACTTTATATGTATTTTAGGTAAGTAAGTGTAAGTAAGTATATTATAATTTTATGTATGTATATTTTGTTAAGGTATCGTATTATATATATATATATATATATATTTATAAATATATTATTTAGGATATATATTTTGTAGTACACGTATGTATGATTACTTATTTTAATAAAATTTCCCTTTCCCGCTTAGGTTTGCTGGAAGAAATCTCTTTTTAGAGATAAGCTCGCCTGTGTACATATCTTTTAATGTATTATATGTCTTAACTGCTTTTCTGTGTACATTAAAGAATAAAGAATAAAGAATATTTACTGAGGAGATATGCAGGTTCTTAAAGTGTCCATTTTTTTCCGTAGCGCCTTAAATGAGGGCATGAGTATGAACAAAAATCAGTGGAAACCTAAATCTACTACAGAGGAAGTTGCTTCGTGGTAAACTAGTTACGTTAAATGGCTGAATCATTTATTGATGTAACCAGCCCTGTACCCGTAGCACAGTGTTTAATAGCGCGCGACGCGAGTTAGTTGAATCACAAGTGCGAGGAGCGTGACATACTGTATCTTGTTACGTGTGTGATTCAACTAACTCGCGTCGCGCGCGATTAAACACTGTGCTACGAGTACTGGATGGAATTGTGCAACAAACGTTCGACGTAAAACGTACGATTTCAACTGTCAAACTGGCTAATTTGCTAAGGCAGTTTGACAATTGAAACCGTTCCTTTTAAGCTGTCAAATGATTAAGATTTTCTTACACAATTGGACGTAACTAAATTTCTAAATTTTTCCGGGTGTTAAGAACCTGCTCCGAATCGTACTTCATACATATCCAGAAACCATAATAACTCGCGAAAGTGGAACAATACAATCAAATAAATTTTAGGCTTTTATTAAGACGGTCAATATAAAGTGGTGTATGTCCCTGATTTTTTCACAAACATCGCGTTAAAGACCAGAAAAATATTTAAAATAATGGGTTTTCGCCCTAAAATAGAGTACTTTTACAAGGCTTCGTTAAGTGACGTGTGAACATTTAACAAGCAAAGTAAGGACATACACCACTTGGAAGTATTATCAATATTCTAATTAATTAAAACAGAATAAAAATTAACAAGTAATCGAGGCACAATTAAGGTATTCAGAAATAATTATTATTTCCAACGTAAAGGGCGAGACTCGCTCAGCACAGTTCGAACGGCGCGGGGCAAAGCGTGAGGCGCTTGTTTAGATCAGCCAGCCAAATATGCACTTTATTGTCGCGATACGTCTCGCTTCGAATGTGAGTTGGCGTCGTCCTGCACCGGGTTCTTAATAGTAGTTTATGCTACTAGGGCGCAAAGGAATAAAATACGAGGACGATTTAAAACACGAGCGTAGCGAGTGTTTTAAACGTAACCGAGTAATTTATTGCTTTTACGCCCGTGTATCATACTACGTTTTTCAATGCATAGTGTGAGGAAATGAAAACAAATATAATCTTGTGAACTTTAAATTATAATTGGCTCAAAAGGACTGTATCCAGAGCCGTTAAACAGTGGAAAAAAAAGTATAACATCTATGGTACACAGGAAAGGCTGCAGGTTAGCCAACCATTGTAAATAAATTAAAAAAATAATAATAATAAAGCCCTAGGGCAAAATAATCGACTTTTTGTTCGGTTTTGATGCATAAAAAGTGGGCCTTTACGAGCACATGCATTGAAAAAGCTTAAAAACGTAGCTGCCGACCGTGCGTTGTCCAACCGCGTAGCACAGCACTATCACTATCACCGGCCTAACGAAAATTTCTACGTTCTAATGTATTAGTAGCTCTATATTGTCGTTGGCTAGGTGATTTAAGAAATGTTTTTAGGGTTCAATTCTTCAAAATGGTAAAACAAAACCCTTATAGGTTCACTTTGTTGTCCGTCTGTCAAGACCCTTTTGCTCGACCCCCGTATAAGATATCAAGTTGAAACTGATACCTCCTACAGAAGTCTGCGGGCCCATAATCGGGCTTCTAACTCAACGCAAAAAAGTTGCCCTTTACATAATCAATCTCGAACAAATTTGCTCACAATGAAAACTGGGCATTCCAGTTGACTTAGAAACTTAAAATTTCGTTTACAGGGCGGTCTTACAGCACATGTATAGGAAAAAATCAGAAAATTACCCATATTTAATTAATTACAAAGTTATTAACGACCAACTTAATAAGACCCTTTAGATACATAGAGTTGAAAAGGTCGTAAGTATCAAGTTAAGTTGGATACTAATAACTGTAAGTTTAATAAGTTTGTCTTTTAAACGGTATATACGGAACCCTCAGGGATCGAGTCCTTCTCGCACTTGACCGGTTTTTTACATTTTAATACAAGATAAAGATACGTAGAAAAAAAAATTAGAAACAAATTCGTAGAAAAAAAAATCTCCGATGAGGGTCGATCCTGCACTAGCATGAACTTGGTATCGACTCGACATCGATTCGATAAATAAAAATGTAACTGTTATTTTATTGCAATAAGGGTTATCGTTTAGATTTATCGATTCTATCTGTCAAATGTATCTAATCAACGCGTACGTGCCCGCATAGCTGTTTCGATGTCTATCACGCTAGTTTGGAACTATTTTATACACCAACTAGTAATACACAAGTGAACGCTCACGCGGGCGTTTTTGGTTGAACACCCAACCTATGGATTTCATATTCCTGTATAATTTTACTTACTTGATAGTATAACTTTTTACCACAACTAAAGTATTTTACTTACATGATGATTCAACGTTTTGTCCACTATTTGCCGTCAAATTTTAGGGTTATTGCATCTCAAAACATTAAATACCACATAAATACTAACGAAAAATAAAATCAATACAAGTAAAATTAAAAACCAAAGCCGTAACGTTAGATACATGTTCAGGAAATAAAAACAATGTGAACCTATGCATGACTATCAAAACCATTTAAATTTTATTATTGTGTGTATGAATTAAACGGTTATAATCAATATTAATTAAGAAAACCGGCCAAGAGCGTGTCGGGCCACGCGCAGTGTAGGTTTCCGTAGTTGCCCTGCACAATATGCGGACTTCTTCTTCAAGTACATTTTATAAGTTTGTCGACCAATACAGATCGCGCCAAACTTTTAGTACGCTCGGAAGTTGCTCTTCCCAAGAAAGGCCCATATATTTTGTTCCTGCTGATGCGAATCGCCCCGTGTTTAGAAGGGACTAAAAGTTTGGCGCGATCTGTACTCGTTAACTTGTAAAGCCTACTTAGCTGTGATAGTTTTCCTTTTAATTTCGTTATGTATACTACAGCCGTGATTTTTTTCACGTCTCCAAATACAATCGTTTCGCAGGCAGGGGGGGGGGGACACCTGAATCTAACAAAAATTAACACTTTTAAGCTTAATATTTCGCAAACAAAACCCTAGAACAAAAAATGGTCTTCTCACGCCCTTAATACTTTTAAATTACCTAACCAACGACACCCCACACTAGGGGATAGACGAGAAAAAAAAATCATCCCCACTTTACGTGTAGGAGAGGTACACTAAAAAATTTTTTTTTCAAAATTTTACTGTACCACTTTATCGGCGTGATAAATATGTATACCCATGCCAAATTACAGCTTTCTAGTACTAATAGTCTCTAAGCTAAGCCGCGGACAGACAGACAAACAGACAGATAGACAGACGGACGGACATGGCAAAAGTATAAGGGATCCTTGTTGTTGACTACGGAACCCTAAAAAGGAGATATTACGATAATAAAAATTTAATTAAGCTTGTTATGTGGAAAAATTGTTTTTTAAGCAAGGAACTGTTTGTACCATTATGGGGCTAGTTTGGAAATACTTATTAATTGAATTTGTGCCCAGAATAAGGGTCTAAATGAAAAAAAAAAAACTTTTTTTCTATCATCTTCTGATCATATTGCGATATAGACCCTTTTTCTGTTAAAAACAGTGTTTTGATTTTTTTGTATTGAATATACCCTTATTCTGGGCACACATTCAATTATTGGAATGAGGTCTTCATCGACACTTTTTTTCAAGGTATCACAAATAGGAATGACATACAGACCCCAACGACATTTTAATACATGGATTTTAACGATATCTAAATTTCCGAATTGAATGAAATTCGAGGATAAAGCATTATTATTGCAAAACGGCTCACCTCAATAACTATTTTTGATCGGTATAGCCGACCAGCGGGGCTATTGTCTAAAACTTCAGTGTCCATTCTCTATCATAAAACCCACCAATGTACAAGTGGTGTCTATCGACTCTATGGATAAATTCCGACAGTGCTACTCTACTAAATTAAATTACCTTAACAACCGATGTGGTTCTGTGTAACAGTTTGACATCCTTAAATATACCGGATAATATTTGATAACTTGAAGTGTCAAACTCACAAATTCACAATGGCGTCTTTCGTTTCGTAGTGTTTGTTGTGTTGAGATCCAAGGTTATAATCACATTGTTTTTTTTATAAAAAGATTTTATTTTATTATTTTCTTATAAGGAAAATATATTGTTTTACTCCTTGAATCCTTGGCGAGCGACGCTTTGTGATGCCGAGAACCTTCCTCAACCTCTCCTCTTCAGCTTCAGCTAATAAAATTGCACGAGCTGCCATGCCTACAAAATATTTTCACTGGTCTTAAAATAGGTAAACAAAACTCAAAGTTTAAATAAAAAATGAATTTGAAGATGATAAATGTAACCTAACTTACTTTCTGCGAATATGTTGAATATTTGTTAGTGGCTTTCAATAAAAAACTGCTGCGACGCAGTGCTTTATTCCACAATGCGGTTTGGATCGATTTGATAGCAACTATGCATACCCGATCGCACGCTGACCAAAACGTTATGAAGTCGATAAAATCTGAGCTGCGAATATGTCACGTGATATTTTAATTATCATCTTCCCTTGAAAATGGAGTAAAATCCGAAACCGGATAAAAAAATATTTCTTAAGTTAAAACATGAGTAGGGTTGCCATTCGTCCAGATATATCGGGACTGTCACCGTTATTGAGTCCTCTGTCTCGACGTCCCGACTAACACTAAAATTACACAATAACTGCGCCCAGTGGAATGAAAGAAATTCTTCGCTGCCACAAACTTTAGAGGCGATATAGTCGACAATAAAGCCGATTCTGAAGGCTTTAGTTTTAGTGCTGTCAAAACTAAATATTCTTCGATACAAAATGGTCTTTAAGGGTTAGGATTAGAAGCTAAATTTCTTTGGAAAATTTCAAGCTTTGACAGCACTAAAACTAAAATTAAAGCCTTCAGAATAGGCTTTAGTGTCAGATGAACTATAATAGGTATAATAACTAAGACTTGCATAGTTTTGTTTGTATTTTTATTTCTATATTAATGAAAAAAATTACGTACTCAGAAAAGTATAATACTCGTAATACATTCGCTACAAATACGTAAATGTGTATACTGGGGTGTTAAGATGAAATTGCGGAAGCCGGAAACCGGAGACAACCCTCGAATCGCGAAAAAAAATTAGCTGTTCCATAGAAAAGTGACATAGTTACCCAATCAAAATGTATGATGCCCTTGATTTTATTTTCCTCGATTTCTCAATTTGTTTTCATGAAAAGTTGTTCGTATGTACGAGTACTATCGCCAGTTTCAGGCTTCCGCATCTTCATCTTAACACCCTGTATATCTAATAAATATAGTGAATAAGCGAATAAATATTTGTCTTGTCTTAAAATCGCGTATTAATTTACTACTCATTCCAGAGCGTCCCGATGACACCCTAACAAAATATGGCAACCCTAAACATGAGCGAAATCGGTCAAGGGGTTGCCGACATAATGGGGCTGTAAGAAGGGATTCGTGAGTTCACAGTTAGGGACCAACCACTAGTTACAATTATAATAGTTATTATTCATGATAACTTAATGTTTATTTGAACGGAATAATTAATAGTAGTTTATGCTACAAGGGCGCAAAGGAATAAATTGGCTAGTATATGACCTATAATCGTTTTTTTTTCATATTCGGAGTTAACCAGTTTCGGAGATAAAGGGGGACACACACATTTTTTTGTGGTTTTTCAAAGATTTTTAGGAATTAGTGCCAGTTTTTACAATCAGCTTTTTCATATCTAAAATTTGATATCCATATTGTATTTAAAGGATTTTTTTTCTGTTTTGTGTTACAAATATTTTGAGCACTTTCAAATTCTTAAAAATTTTTTACTCAGTTTTTAATTAATGTTATTTTTGTGCTAGAGTTATGAGGCTGTGTGTGACATACGGACGGACAACGGAGTCTCACCATAAAGTTTCCTTTTGTACTATGCGGAGGAAGCCACTGCCCAAAAACTAGAAAGTAGTAAAAATACTTACTGTCCTATTGATGACCACTCCGAAATAATCAATGAGGTTTTCTCCATAGAAGAAGTAGTTTGAAGTCAACAGAAAGTACCAGGAAAGTGACCTGAACCATGGTAGACCATGCACCCGGTAGACCGCATAGCCGATGTTGATGATTTCTTCAAAGCACTTCACTTGGACGCACAGTACCTGCCAGAAAGAAATTTTTGTTAACCAATATTACCTCAAAATTCAGCTTAGTCTTGCGTTTACTGTACACAAGACCAGTAATGGTGCGATCTGATTGAAATTAACTTTCATTAGACGTTAAAGCACAAATTTCTTCAATATAAACAAGTTGAACGATAGCGATTGCCTTCATATACAAGTTGTGTTGTGACACAAGGCGAAAGGAGATACGGACATTTAGGCCCATTGGATTGACAGATCTCGTTTGAATGTTCACTTTGTGACACAATAAACAACACTTGTACTGGTTTGTAGAGAAATCTCGACGCTGCTAGCCGTTCTGCCGCAATTCTACAGGGAATTGATGACGCCATACGGCGTCGTGTTCAAATTGGTATACCTAATAGTATGCTGTAGGACGCTGTCCAGCGTTTCTGTCCTTCAATGTGTTAACAAAATGTGACATTAGTTGTCGATTCGGTGTAACACAACCTAACTTATTTGACAGAACTAACGTTACTATAAGCGTCCTGTCTTTGTCTTTTTGATACACAAAATGCTTAAAATAAGTTTAGTCCTACATTGTGTAACAACAAATCGACACTATTACCAAAGACTTTTCTTTCTTTTTTCCAGGGACCCAGAATATTACATGTCAAATGTCAGTTTAATCGTCCAACGATGTAAGCTGTTTTTGAGCAATATGATGGACAGATAGACCCTAAAGTTTTGCTATAAGGGTTTTATATGGCTTAAGTAATTTATTAACTCACAGTGATCATCAGAGCCAGGGGACCTCCATAGATCAGAAGACAAAAGGCTCCAATCATAAGCCAGGTAAAAATACCTCGGATCACCCAATTTCTCCATCTAAAAATAATAAAAAAATGTAAAATTAAGCATTTAGTTACTATCATAGCCAGAGCCATAGGCGGGAGTTTAACCGGGAGTCCATAGGAGGAGATAACTTTATTTTCACTATCCCTAAAACGATAATGGAATAATAAATAGATCACAGTCCAGATTGTGATGTGGCATTTGGTTCAGACCCCCCTAGCCCTCCTTCTTAATTAGCGTCACGTGATTTATGGACGACCATAAGGGGAACACAAAAAAGGTTTGTTTAAAGTTTTTAGTAATTCATGTTTCTTTTATTGGGTGTTACTGTTTTGTGATTTCTTTTCTAAAAAGAGTCATTTTGCTATCTTCGTACAAGATTTGGGTCTAATAAGAGCATTTTAATGGAAACATGATTTAAAAATTGCACTAGAGCTCTCTGGACAAAAAAAGTTAAGTCATTAATGTAGCAGATCAAGTGATGGCGCCTTTGTTGTTTAAATGCCTACCAAGTTTCATAATTATTTTTGAGCAAGTTTCAATAAAACATTGTAATACTTCATTGTTGATATAAACTCGTTTTTAAATATAAAGTTTTTAAACTCAAGAGGTTAACAATTTGTACAATTCAACGGGGAGTGATAGTGGCTAAATGGTAATCAATAAATAAAGGGTTCTCCTCTTCTTAATCCTACAGCTCTGTCTCTTTCCAAACATTATATCTGTAAATCAGTCACCTTCTAGATGTAAGGCTATTTTTATTTTTGACATATCTAATGTTAGTAGATTTTTATTTTAAACCGAAATTTTAAATAGGGTACATTAAAAATTCACTAAACACAGCTGTTATAGAGGCGATCAATTGTTGTCACTACCATAGTTAAAACTTATGACTAAAATATGAAAAACTTTAACGACTTAGCTAAAACTCGTATCATCCTATGAGAGAATTAAAACTACAGAAAATTCAAAAAAAAATTTTTCTCTTACTACTTGATTAATTGAAGCAATGAAATTATATTTTTTAAATGAAATATTATTGCTTTCTATATAGATACAAGTGTACAGTTAATAACTTGATGAACCACTTTAGTTAGGTATAATATAAATGTAACAAAAGCACTTCTTGGATATTTAATAATTTAGTATAAATATATGTACAGTCAACAAAATAAATAAGTAACCAGGCCCAGTGTAAACACTTTCATCCTACAACCTACAGGAGGTAACAGTAGCCTAAGCATGATAACATCTCCATATAGTTGCGTTTAAAACCACATCAAAATTGTATGGAATCTGGGAAACCGCTCCAAACAGACAGTAGCAGAACTGGCATTTACATATGGTAACCTAAGTTTAGTTTCAAAAGCAACTATATGGAGAGGTTTTCATGCTTAGGCTACAGATGAGGTGAGGAATATTTGGTTGATACATACACACACTATTAATCAAGTATTCTTCATCTTTCAATCATCTGCAGATCTTAAGATCAAAGTGTTTAGGTTGGACCTGATTACTTTATCTATTTTGTCGGCCGTACTTACACATTATGATTTTATTATAATGTTATAGATAAAATAATTTTATTTATATTTCCAAATAAATTGGCACACCAAATGTTGAGATAATTTATTCAATCTAACACAAAATTTTAATCAACACAGGTTTTGAATTATTGCTATAAAACCAAAACATGTTTTTACTTTTAGGATACATAAATATAAGTAAATACCTTGAGGATAGTCCAGAAAGCGCGGAGTCAAGAATCTCAGGTGTTTTATCAGTACCCTGCGGCAGAGTCTTAGACATTTCATCCACATATTTATCTTCTAAAGGCTTCTCTTCTTCAGAGTCGACCTGATAGGAAAACACCATCTTTAGCCACCGAAGTAATTTAAAATAAATAATAAACAAATCACAAAGTAAAAGAATACATGATCTGATTCGCCAGCAGTCTCGGCCTTTTCGTTACCATCACCGTCACCGCGGCGATGTCTTAGCTCACTCATTTCGCAGAGTATTTAAATAGGAATCACTGCTGCTGGATTTTTGTTTCTCTGTGCACTATATTACTAAAATTTGCGAATATTAAATCCGCAAATAAAATGATGTTTTTCAAGAACACAACACAACTTGATTTGTCAAAACGAAAATCAATCAATAACGTTTTTTTTTAGCCGAATCGGTGTTGCAAGAAATTAATTATTTGAATCGAACTTAACAACAAAATTACAAAATCGATTCTTATTCGATTTTTATCAAATTTGTAAATTATGGAATCCAGAAAGTCTTTTAAATATTATTCAAATTAATTTGATCAAACTTGTACATCCAAAATTTAAAATATACCAAAAATAAAAAGGAGCTGGTTGTGTCGGAGATATAACCGTATATTATTTATGCGAATACTTCTTGCCATATATTTAGTCCTAAATCTGTGCTTCTTGACATGTGATGGTACCCTTGACCATTATGCACAGCTTTGGGAAAGCATTGTTGTTTTCTTGATATTTACCGTTTTGGACCGTTTGGATAAGTAACTTTTGCAAAAAGATTATTTCCATCTAGATCCGTTGCACCTCATAAAATGATTGACACACTTCTCATTTTACTATTATAGATCTTGCTTGCTTGAAACAATATTGAATATACTATTTTTGGTCGTCGTCAGTCGAATTAGAATAATAGATATTTGATATAGAGGGTGTCCAGTAAGTAGTGCTTCAAACCAAAACCATAGATAGCTGCGACCAATGTCGTATGGTTTTCGAGATTTTTGAACTTTTATGTAATTTCTAGTATTTGCTACCCTTAATTCTTTTTTTAAATTTCATTTGTAAAACAATTTCGCTTTTTTATTATTGGTATTTTTTTAAATAAGTTTTCCTATGAAACTCATTTCACTGTTTTTCAAAAATGGTAACAGTTTTCCCAGGAAAAAAAATTTAAAATATAAAACTTGACTATTGAAATTTTTTCATCAACATTTTAAGGTCTGTGGTGTAAAAAAATGTATAGAGACCCAAATGCCCATCGGCTAAAAAAGTGTTATATTTAGTGCCAATCAAAAAACAGAAAAAAAAATTATAATCATTTCACCCAATAAAAAGTTATTGATGTATTAATACCGACGGAGGCATTTTGTGAAAAAAATAAAAGGTTCCAAGTTCGATCTTTTTTAAATTAAGCCTTGCTTCTGGTGCAAACTTACATAAAACCAGCAGACAATAAAGATGCTTCTAACGATACCTCATTTGTCAAATTATGATAAGTATTTTAGAAGTTATGAGGGAACAGATGAACATTCATACATACACACCGGTCAAAATCATAACCCTCCTTTTTGCTTTGCCGTAGTTGGGTATTAAATAAATAGATATTGACATTTAAATTATGACAAAATAAAAAAAAAATCTTAACTATAAAAAAGGAAAATTTAATGTACACAGAAACCAGGAAGAATATCAGGAAGAGACGTTGCGAGAGTTTGTGAGGGGTTGTAAGAGATGACGAATCTAGGCTATGTATGTTAATGATAATAAACACTTTTTTGCACACAAAAAATACAGATAACTACATTTCATAATTAAGAGAAATACAGGGCAAAGGCGGACTTATTTCTGAAAGCAATTATTTCCAGTCAACAATAAATGACAGAGATGAAGAAAAATTATTCATCGGCTTATTGAAATTTAACACGTTCCGGCGCGGTACATTATTTGCTCGACTACGTAGAAAAGCAGTAAAAGTCTCCATACAAATTTATATCACCGTAATAGCCGTACTGCCACATTACAACACAAAAATATATTTGCGATTTGACAGTGCGGTTATAGCCGCAACACGCCGAACAAAAACCCATACAAACATGCCGGTTATTGCCGTACTGTCAGTGGGTGTGAGTACCAATGCATGTGAGCACTGGTCAATAAAAAACGCGGCGCAGTGGGCTGTAGACTGACAGTACACCGTTGATGTGTTCCTGTAGAATGCCAGTGGTTGTGTTTTGTATGAGACTTTCGAAGAAATCACGGAGGTAACCGTACTGGCATTTAGAAAAGATTAAAAATTTACGGGAATCACCGTACTGTCAACCCACAAGAGGCAAGAAAAATGGCATACGCCGTTACCGCGCCGGAACGTGTTAAATTGAGTGCATATAGAGCTATATAAATACGTATGTAAGAATAATAAATATAATAGTCTACATAATATATACTGAGTATACCTAACTACCTAACGGTCTAAAAACAAAACAAAGAGTAGGTACATACTAAAAATATATATATTTTTACCTATGAATTTAAATATAATACACTACATAAATGCGTACAATACATACATACTGAGATGACAAAAAGTGCTTCTTCAAGTTGAATTTAAAGGATGCAATTGAGGGAAGACTTTTATGAGAGTGTCGAAGATCATTCCAAAGACTGACAGCGTCAACTGTAAGAGATCCAGAGTAGCGTTTCGTGTAATGAGTTGGTATAGATAACATAAGATCATGACAGGGCCGAAGATTCCTGTTGCTCATACTGGTGCGACAATTGATCCTATCTTTTAGGTATTTGGGGAAAGGAATAAGGAATAAGACCCCCACCCCCTGTAAAAATCAAATCAAAATCACGTTAAAATTGTTTCAATTTGCGCATCAACTGCATTAATGTGATTTATTTATTACCAACATAACAAATGTAAACCGCTTCTGCCCATGGGCTGATGCGATTGATGCATTGTCTATTTGACAGCTGTCATTCATGTTAATATTTTCGGAACATTTCAGCAAGTTTTTATTTATATGAGAACAATATAGTTTAGGTGTGAAAATTGAGCCAGCTTTATAGGCCGCGATAGCTGGAGTTATTTTATGCCGTAAGTATTCAAAACTAAGTAGAAAGGGTAATTCCAAATTACAATTACAACCGAAATTAGCGTCGAAATTTATCTAATTTGTTTCTACACATAAAACACGTCGATATATTTTGACAATACGGAATGATCGAATCGCGTCAACAAACTGATGCATTTGATGCTCATTACGGTACAGGGCCAGATAATGATAATGATTAAGTATGTACGATTTTTAAATCGATTCTCAAGTTCTCGTAATCGGTCACTAAAAATATAGACATCCGTTTTGCTGAATGGACACGTATCCAAAGCCATGAAAGTTAATAAAAAAAAGAAACATCCGAGCTGTCAACTTGACAGTCAACTGTCAAGTATCGCCAACACAACAACAACAAAAAAAAAAGAAAGTGTAAACATGGCGAGCGATACAGATGATTTTGATAAAAATGTAGAAAATGCAAGTATTTCAAAACTAATTTCTACTTCCTTCGTTATCAAAACATACACTAATAAATAGCTTTATCGTTTTCAGTTAAAACACTCGGTGAAGAAGTCTTTTGCTAGAATTTACGCGAGTTTGAAGGCGAGCGAGCTCAAAACTATGAGGCAACTCGACGCTATCCGCAAACAATGCCAAGACAATGAAGATTTGAAGCGAAATTGTGTTCAAAATATTAAAATATCTTATGAAAACGAGTCCACATTGATAGATAATATTAAAACCTATGGAGCCATTGATTTGGAGAAACTTAATTTTGATAGTAACATGTTTACAATGGAAGATTATATTAGTCCTAATGATGATCACCTGCATTCCTATAAGCTTATTGAGGATTTAACCAAGGAGGAAAATGAGGATTTAGAAGCGATTCAAGAGGCAGCTTTAAAAGAAATCACTACTACCAAAGACTGCGTCTGTGTTGTAAATATTAAAACTCAAGACGTGTCTAAAAGGTTTAGGGATAAATATTCTCCGCCTCCAGTTTGTATAAGTAGTGAATCTAGTTTAAACGTTTCTGAAGAGAGTACAGAGCCACACTGTAATGTTGATTTTCAAGAGACGGAAAAAAATGAAGATTCTGATGGAGAAGAAATCAAAAAGATTGAACCTACAGATGATTGGTTGAACTCGATAAAGGATCAGACTGAGACAGAGCCTTCCCAAGTCACAGATGTAATGGAACACAGCACTATTACTTGCTCCTAAAGTAAAGATTACGATTCAGCTTTTGAAGAGTTGCTAAAAAAGAGGAGGCTGTTTTGATTTTGCAATTTTGTCCTTGATTTTGTTACTTAAGTAGATTAAATAAATTTTATATTTTATCAATAACCTTTTACATGACTTTTTGTAATTACAGTAGGGCCTCTGGGGGTCTACCGCGTAATTCTCATTTTCATCAACATCAACTTGAGATTGAAAATTGACGTGCGTGCGACGACGCCCGCCTAACATGCCATCTCTTTTGCACGCGTTGAATTTCGCATGCATTTGCTTGAAGTTGACACAAATGAGAATTACGCGGTAGAGCCCCTGGATAGGCTAAAGACAGGCCCTTGGCGGATTACCGAGGCGTCCGGATTGTGGTCTGCAATATTTTAATGGTATTAAAATACACGGTTAACCTTAAGTTTCTTTAATTCATTATCAAAAAACAATAAGTGAGACAAACAAAACAGACAATACATACATACAAAACTACATATGTAGAGAATTTCATACAAACGTGTAAGAAATCTGCACATTTAACACGAAGTTGAAAAAATCCGAAGTTTATTGGCTCGAAGCTGCCTAGCTCGCCTGTCTGTATTACAGGGATCACCGGATAAGCGGGGCTCCAGATTAGCGAGGCTCTACTGTAGTTTGTTCAAAAACAACATTCCTAAAGAGGGTAGTAAATTAAAAGACGAATTTTAAAGCATCAACTTTAATTGTTAATACATTTTTACAAATGGCGTTACTGAACTCTTAAGTCTAATATGCATTGACTTCTGATTACAATTCCTAATGAATAAATATTACCCTTTATTGGAGCTGCACTTAAAGTACAGTCACATACAAATTTCTTATGTTTTAAATGATACCAATCCCTTTACCAATTCATTTTCTCTTTGTGTTGCATACTCATTGTTTCTCTTACTATTATTGTGTTTTATGGCACTTAGACATGACATACATTACTTGTACAAAACATTTATATTATTTGTTTAAAACTGGATGGATTCTGTGTTTCAAATACTTTCTGTTAGGTATTCTAGTTTGTACTCAACTTATATATAATGGGAAGTAAATTGTGATGGCACAATGTGCTGTTTATGTAAGGGAAAAATCTCGTATACAGGTTGATATTTAGTCTAAAGCAAATTACGAATCTGTATTGCGGACTGTTGCAGTCTCATTTTAATTGACTATCCCTTAATTTCATATTAGATAAATGAAATTCAAGGGACACTTAAGTATGAAATGCAGCGCTGTGATTGGGGCTCATTTGTGGCTTAAGTATTGATAAGATTTTTTAAATCAGAAAGTAGGGAAAACCCATTGGAAAGGGTCTTATAGGCCACTTGTCATAGGATAGTATACACTTTTATTGTCACAGTATATTTTTTATAAAGAGAGTTACAAACTTTGAAAATTGATTATGTTTTTGATACACATTTGGTATAATGTTTTCATGTTATACATTGATATTTTCAATGACAATAAGTTAGTAATGATGATGACAAACCAAATATTAGATGATGTTTCAATTGGCTCTATTGAATCTATTGCTAAGAATATGCTAAAGATAAAGGTGGAAGTACAATAAAATTATATTGAATGAATGAGTACAAATTTCCAAACTAATGTTATACATTTCGTACCTAAAGCAGGTTAAAAGTAGTTACATATAAGTTATATTACCTTATACAGAATTGTTAATTACTACTCTACTATTGTACATTTTAACAAATTAACAAGTCCTTACTATACGAGGCCAAAGTCCGTGCATACTGCTGCGACATCTCTGTTGTTCTGCTTCTCTGTATTATTGGCAGCCATGTTCAACTCTACCAGAGTGTCCACGCTGTTTATACTGACGCCCTTCAAAATCTTCTGTGCTGCTAAACTAGTAAAATTAAAGCTCAGGTCGCTTAAGCTCGGAAAATTGTAAAAATCCTGATTCTCCTTCTTGCTCTCTTGACTAAGACTGTACCTCTTTTGCTTGTTGTCTATACAGTTTATCTTTTCCGTCGAGGTATTTATGTCTTTAATCTGATCCTGGTTCTTCAAAGCTAAGTTGGGCTCTGATCCTAATACTATTGGCTTTTGATCAATCCCTTTTGTTAGCAAGTTAGCTAAGGAGTCAGAGCTCATTCTGTTATTGGGAATGCCATTCAGCATCTGTAATGCAGCAGCTTTCTTCAGCAAGTCAACACTTTTTAATTCACTATTAGAATTAAGATTGCTCTGAAGACCATTGTTGGCTGATGACAAAGAATTCTTCTGATATTTCAGACTACCTAAGGATCCGATGATGTCGTAGCTTTTGGTGGGCGTGGCCGGATTGCTGTGGTTCGTGCCGGTGTCTTGGCTATGAATGTTGTTGTGTATGGCTGGCGAGGCAGGGTTTGAAACTACTTCGGTCGTGTTGTTCAACTGGTTCTTGTAAATGAAATTCTTATTGTTAGTCGCACCAATTTGTAGTGAAAGTTTTCTATTATTATTCATATTTGTATCGTTCATTGAATTCTTGTTGAACTTGTTTTCTTGTTCCCTAATAGGCTCTGGTTCCTGGTACACTTGCTTATTCTTTTCAACACAAGTGTCGAAAGATGTTTCCGTTGGGTTCTTCATTGTCTGGTTCGCGACTCCGTTTTGAGAGACGGACACAACTTGCCTGTCGTCGTTGATGATGTAAATGTTGCTACCATTGCTCGTTTCTGTCACTTTACCATTTTCAAAGGTAATAACAGATCTTACTGGCGAATTTTGTACAAATACTTTGGTGTTTGTACCACCGTTCTGGGTTATAGTATTTGTGGTAACTTTAAGCGTAATGGAGTTATTCGAATTTGAACTTGCCATCATGGTGGTTGAAGGATTTTCGGATTTTGCTCCTAGTGTTCTACTGTGTAAAGGGGTGGCAGTTTTCTTGGGAGTGCTTGGGCAGTTTTTTGGCGAATTTCTTGGTGAAGTAATTTTACCGTTTTTTACAGTGTCTCCACCGACTATTGGGGGCTTATTTCTGTTTTTATGGAGACTTTTTGGAGAACTTTGTAGGCTCTGAACTTTAACAAGGGACTGTGCTCTACTCAGACCGGGTGCTCCGTTACTATGACTAGGTGAAGGCTTCAAGGTGCGATCTGATATGTGGGATTCAAGACTGGAATGGCCGCTACTTCCACTTGTATGATAGTTCCTTTTAAGTGGAGAATTTTGATTCTCAAGCGAAGACGGTCCACTCTTGCAATCTTTCCTTGGAGTGCGATGAGGGGTTGAACTCTCTAAGCTTGAAGGACCGCTGGTGGACATGATGTGATCTGAGTGGGAGTAGTCGACCCTTCTTAGGCTTCCGTTAAGGCTATCCCTTAGTTTTGGGTCGCTGACGTTTCTCTGTGGTGACCCAAAGTGGTCCAGGATAGTTTTGTTCGTGGAGCTCCTGCTAAGAGTCGACCTTGGGAGGCTTCCGGAGCTAGGGCTAGAGTGTCGTACTGGCGAGTGGTCGTAGTGCAAGGAGCTGGCCAGCCCCGACTCGGTGGAAAGGTGGCGCTTGTGCCTGCGTGGGAGCGTCGATGACCGATTGCTGATCTCCGAACCGTCGTAATAAGAAGACACGTATGAAGTTTGACTCTGCAACGACTCCTGGAAAAAAGATAACAAATATTAATTGTTTCAGGGATACTAGCATTAACTTGGTATCGACTTGACCATCGATTCGATAAATAAAAATGTAACTCTCATTTCATTGCAATAAGGGTTATCGTTTAGAATTTATCGATTCTATCTGTCAAATTTATCTAATCGACGCGTACGTGCTCGCATAGCAGGTTCAAATTAAAAATATTCTCAGCGAGATACAAGAGTTTATTTCCTTCTAAGAAAGCGTTGGAACTGCAAGTACCGAACCTGACCGCAAGTTGGAATCATTAGAATACAACTGATGTTAATCTTTTGAACTCCTGTTATCGCTAATACAATAGATGGCAGTCCAGATCTTAGCTCGGATCCATCTGACGCATACGGGTCTGTCCTTTAAGTCTTTTATTTTAACTCTCATTCTGATTCGTGTCATTATAAAGTTGCTCTCTATATTTCTGTTACCATGAAGGAGAGTTGATCTACTTGATTTCTCGTAATTGGTCTGTATAAAAAGAAGATATTTACCTTAGAGTTGGTCTGCGTGGCGACACAGTGCAGATGCACCGCCTTGGAGTTGAACCACTCGGTGGGTGGGAACTGTGCAGAGAACGTAGTCATCGTGCGCGCTTGCTTGCTGCGGCCGCTTCGTCTGAATAAGCGGGAGAGCAGGGACACTTTCTCTGTAAAGACACCAGAAGTTGTGTTAGGAGTGGGACACTGGACCTGGCGCTACACTTATAGCTGCCACTGGAGCCAATAAATGTCACATCTTTGTGCCCGCAGCGTTGCAGATTTTTACCATCTACCTTGTCGGAACTGAATCCAATGCAAAACTTATGTTTAGCATTGTGGAGCCCCTTAATCGGTATGTACGGAACCTTCAGGGCAAGATTCCTATTCGGACTTGACCGGTTTTTTCTTTTCCCAAACAGCGTATTTGCTATGCGGAATATTAATATTTATGTTATAGTTTCCTTTTTCATTCGACTGATGACGGCCCCATACCGAGGGCCGAAATATATATATAGTTATAATTTTTTGAAATTGTTTTAATACTAATAAATAACCAAAAGCTACTTAAAGTAAAATATAATATATTTATAAATATTTATGTTATATTAATAAGTAACATTTATAAATATTTAGTATTATTAATAATAATAAGTAGTAATATTTATAAATATTTAAGGACCCGAAGGGGGACCGAGACTCCTTGGTCACAAAATAACTACTTACAGAAGGTTCACTCCGCATAACTTGCGGAAACAGGCGCACGCACACATAGACGCGTACGTACGACGATCTCGGTTGAAGTCGGTCGAATGCCATTGGTTAATGAGAGGTCAATGAATGCCAATACGAAATTCTACCGAGATCATCATACATACACGTCTATGCATGTGTACGTCTGTTTTCGCTCGTTGGATGGAGTTGGCCTTCTGGTAGTATCTATTTTGTGCCTTGGTCGTCCCCTTGATACGTGCCTGGGTATAGCTGGGTATGAGTCATTGCGCCATTGAGCATAAAACATACATAGAGGTTACAAGAAGATCGTGCCAAAGAACTACAAATCAAAATCACAAAATAAACTTACTAGGCGACGCGGATTCAACGCTAGGCGGGTAATCGGTGGACGAGGAGCTGTCCGTGGTATTGGCGTTCTTGTGGTGAAGACTCCTGGTGGAAGCGCACCGCTGAAGGTACTTGCTGGACGAGCCGAAGATCCTGAGCGAGTGCCGTCGGTCCAGGGAGCGGGGGGCGGGGAAGGAGGCACTGCGACGCTTGTTCGGTCTGCCGTACAGGATCTTGTCGTTGGGGTTTCCTGGAAGATAACTGATGGTTAGAGAGGTGGAGAGGGTTGCAGCCATTAGAGACCACGGACGGAGATATACGAGTATCATGGCAGTGCTTATTTCGCCCATGAAAAACGTTTTAGATCAAACATAAATACAATGGATGAACGAATCGACACTCAAAAAGGACACCAATATGCACCTAGTGAATATATTTTTTGGAGGGAGGACGAATCGCAACCGATAATCAATATTTTTGGCATGAATTGACACAGCACCAATTCCGCGGAGCATAAATCGACACCGACCCGATCGGAGGCGGAGTTCATTGTTTCATTTGGATACCAATTATCGATCAATAAATAAGGAGATTATGGAGGCACCTGATTCCACTGACTAGACCATAAAAACGTTACAAACATCTTTAAACGTTAAGAAAACGTACTGAGGCCAAAACTACAATTTTTGGATTTTTCGTCACTGCCTGTTTGTTCCGTTTTAACTCTATAACGATGCCGTTTTATTTGTCATCATCACAGTCACCCTGGTCAACATAATATAGGCTATCAGGGGTGTCGATAAAATAATCGCCAAGCCGAAAACTGTCGATACTACTCAAAGATTGGAAGACACTTCCACGCAAGTGAAGCCCTAGGCAAAAGCCAAAAGTAATAAGTAAATGGTGACATTCAATTAACGTCCATATTTCCTACTGCACCTCCTCCTGAGTACTTGTTTTTGACAACCAAGTCATATAGATTAACGGATAAATGTTATACGATGTGTCTACAAAGCTCAAAGCTAGGCAATAAGCCATAAAGTCAGGAAATCTAGAGTAATGCAAGCGAATTACTGCAGCTACTCCATTTCTTGAACTCTATAACCTGGTGGTGCCGGTGCCGCTATAAATTATCGTTCTCTGTAAATGACCAACAAAGAGGATTGTAGTTTGCCGCTTTTCCCCGCAGTTGGCTCAATAAATCTGTGACAGAAGTGATCCACCCTGCCCAGTCACTCTCGAAGTTATGCTTTTGTTCGAGTCGGGTCATACGGAATTGGCTTTGTCTTTTTGTACTTTTGCGTGTGGTTTCACTGGATGAGACACTGGATTTCCGCTTTTGATATCCAAATTTGTTCATGTGATCTCAATCTTACTTATTTTTGGAACAGTCGTGATGCGTATTTCCTTTGCCTGTTTCTCATCATCTATTCTTTTCTTTGTCATCTGTTTCGCGTAGAGGTCTCGGAATTTACACATTATCCACGTCTCCAATTACTACACCTATTAGGTACATCTCACTTGATCTCACAGTTGTATGTATGTCACATGCAACGCATTCCAGCTATTTGCAACGTTTTATCTAGCGCTAAATTTACTCACACCTTCACCTCGCACGTCACTAAACACTTGCTTGAGGAATCTTAAAAGCCGTTAAAATACTTTCAGTCGTGTGTCCTGTGCGAATGAACATTCCAGCGCATTACTCCGAGTCTCTAAATCCAGAAATAACTTCGAACGGTAAGCCCGTTAAGTCTTGAAGCCCTGTTAGTCGCTATCTTTTTATCGTTTTTCGTAAAATTTTCATTACCACCAATAATTATTATATTACCGCCAATAATGATTATATTACCACTAATAATGATTATATTACCACCAATTATAATTATATTACCACCAATAATTATTATTATCGCCTCGACGGTTTCATTTCAATGAGTACACCAAAGACAATAGTGTAGTACACTGGATTTGAAATTGTAAGTATTGGCACAAATAATTATACCTAATACCATAGAGTAATAAATACTTAGTCTATGCTAATAATAATGGAAATGCCTTCGTAGGTTGGTAGTAGTTGGTACTGAAAGTGTTAGGTATTGCACCTTGTATAACTTGTATTACTGATTTTAGTCCACATTGTTGGTAGGTTTTTGAAATATTAGATTTTTGGTGTTTTAGAAATCCTGTAAAAAGTTGGGGATGGAAGTTGTTTTCACTGCACGAAAGGATGTAGAGTGCATTCTTAGGTATAGTACATTTTAAATACCATGGCCCGATTCCACTTAAGACGGTCATTAGGTGTTAACAATAGGATTAGTGATAACAAAAGATACCTGGCCAGACCCTTTTGCGGTGTGGTATTTTACGCGCAACCTAATGATCTTGATCGTTTAACCAAGTAATCTTTATGAATGTAAACAATATTTCATGTTAGTTGTCATCTGACTACGTTAGTGATTACACATATACTGTCAATAACAATGTTTCGACCTTGGGTAACATCCATAAGTGACCCGTCTAGTGGTGAAGTTAGTTCGCAGCAACGTAAGAAAAGATTTTTAAGCAAGGACGCTCAAGATGTGGTGATAAGTGTTTATAAAACTTTGTTAAATCGAATGGGCGAATAGTCGAATAGTCGTAACTTAAGTTATCTGAATGTCTGTACTTGTTAATTATTAGACGTTACATGTAATAAATATAAAGATACCGTAGTATTATAATTAAACATTAATGTAAATAACTAATCATACGTATTTTTATTTTCAAGTACCAAAATTTCTTAGTCACGCTTTAGTTACATACAGATTGCACCGACGCGTGCCAATTTGAAGTGCTCCAAATTAGATAACAAAAGGCAAACATTATGAGCCCCATTGTTAAGTTTCAAGTGCAATAGGGCCTTGGTATTTGAAATGTACTATACCTAGGTACTTGGTTTACAGCTTTTGTTATTCTAAGGAGAACCGACTTAAATATTTATCAAGAATATACTTACTTACTAGCCTTAAATTCCGGCTGCGGCTCCGCCCGTTTAATATTTGCTCGGTTTTTGATTTGGTGGTTATTTTATCAACATCCTTTGTAGCCTATAATATATTATGTTGACTTAGGGTCACTACGACGATAGGAAAAAGATCGCATCCATATCCGTTGGTTGAATGGTGTCCGAGTTAAAATGGAACAAACATACAGACAGACAAACAAAAAAAAATGTAGTTATGCCTCGGTACAATGCTTAAAATGCTTTTGCTTGTTGGCACTTGGTGGTGTTTACTACACACTATGTTTGAAAAAATAATTTCGCAAAAATATTCAATGTACAGAGACGACATTTTTACGATCTATTAGTAGGTAGATAAGTATAGATTTCACGAACGAAAATATTTTGGCATTGAGCAATTTTTAATAACCTTATTTCTCAATTAAAGCTTTGATATATTTTGTGAGCAGTGAGCACGACAATTTGTCATAGAATGACGACCTAAAATAAATATTACCTCGGCTTCCCAGAAAATAACAAGAAAACCATACCGCCTCTCCGCCAATACTCGTCCACTAAACATGACGGGTCCATAGTACCCATTACCGCCCTATCTGTATCGAGGATCATCAAGTAATGCGAGGGTTTGCTCAGCACGGAATCTGGACCCGCCATGCAAATGTGACCACATTCCTTCGGGCTGAATTCCTTCGATTGTGGCCGCCGGGTGCAGGGCCGGATTTAGAGGAGGGCAACCGGGGCTACAGCCCTGGGGCCTCCACAAAAGAGGGGCCCCTACAACAGTGGCTCCGCCAATAAATTAAAATATTAATTTTAGTGGACTGTATGCGAAGCGTCAAAATGGCGAACTATACTGGCGTGATAAGGATAAAAAATTGGAAAGCTTGTTGTTCAACAAGTTTTATCACAAAATTGCCAAAAAACACGAATTATAACAATAAGATAATGTTATTGTGGGTATTCTTAGTTGTTTTTTGTTATAGTAATACATATGAGCACTTATGAAGACCGCGGATATTATGATCGATCTTGAATCAAATAAGGTGCCTCTACTTCGTTGTTGCCCAGGGGCCTCCACATCCTATAATGCGGCTCTGGCCGGGTGGCAGGCTCGCTATCGCAGGGTTATAAAAGGTTTAGTTGCATTCGGGTGGATTAAGGCTGTTGTAGCCGTC
Source organism: Ypsolopha sequella (assembly GCA_934047225.1). Classification (NCBI taxonomy): domain Eukaryota; kingdom Metazoa; phylum Arthropoda; class Insecta; order Lepidoptera; family Ypsolophidae; genus Ypsolopha; species Ypsolopha sequella. The sequence goes on along the minus strand of OW203988.1, from coordinate 7,398,264 downwards.
AACGACCTTGAGTCGACCTGTATCGGTACAAATATCGACGCAAAATCTATTATAATAACGATCAAATCAGCGCGCACTGCATCACGTCGCTGGGCCTCAGGATAGCGCAAAATAGGCGCTTAAAATACTTAAAAAATGTGTAAATAAAATTGTGGCTAAAATTCTTCAAAAATAATCAAAGGAAATCATTTGATGTTATAATATCGTCAATTTGACTATGTTTCAATTTGTTTCTTTGCATACTTAATTAATTAAATCGGACCTCAGTATTAAATTGGACCCTGTTTTGATATTTAGTTTGTTAAATCATAGCATGGACGAAAGATACAAATTTTAAATTCTAATCAAAGCACAAGATTTCACATATTCTGTAGTAGTTATACGAGTATCATATATATTTTTTAATTTTTTTACTAAATTAACATCTGTGTAAAATCCGACCTTAATTGTAGCTTTCTCGGTCACCAGCTGTATTGGGGGTGACGTTACTATTTTTATATTTTTTCGCCGTTCCTTTTTTAGAGCATTCGGATTTTACCTAACAGTGTTTTCATTTACCGTTCACTGAACTGCACAGAACTTTTTGCTGGAAAAGCAAGCAATTGGTCAAGAATAACAATAAAAAAATGTGAAAAAATTTAAATATCACTTTGAAAAAAAAGTATGTATAGGAAATTTTCACTCTAGGGTAGACATTGTCTACCCTGGCGTCATACAAAATTTTTTTTTTCAAAGTAATATTAAAATTTTTTCATTTTTTTTTTGTTGTTATTCTTGACCAATTGCTGGAAAACCAGCAAAAAGTTTTGTGCACGCCACTGCCATTCAGCAAGACGTACCAACTGAGCCGCCGCCGCGCCGCCCGCCGTTGCTATAGTCACCATTTGCTAATTTACACTAGCCCTTCGCCCGCGTGTTCCCCCTTTTTCGGCTTGGTGGTTATTTTATCAACGCCCCTTATAAATAGCTTATAGTATTTATCGAATTAAATGAAACTTGAGGATAAAACATGATTATTGCAAAACGGTTCCCCTCAATAACTATTTTCGATCGGGACAGCCGACCAGTTTCAGCAGATTCAGACTGCCTTCTTCTGGAGACGCTTCCGCGACGAGTTGCGCCTTGCACTGAGGTCGGCTATCCCGATCAAAAATAGTTATTGAGGTGAGTTGTTTTGCAATAATCAATAGCCTATATGTTGACCAGTTTCACTACGATGATAATAAAGGAAACGGAGTCCAAATCCGTTGAGTGGTTTTTGTGTTAAAACGGAACATACATACGAACAAACAGATAGACAAAAATTTAAAAAAAAATAGTTTTGGCCTCTGTTAATACTAATCAACCATTTCATTCAAAATGTTGCAAAAATATTCAATGTTCAAACACGGCTTTTCTACTGCTTTAAATGTAGATTTACGAATTATGATTTATGACTCAAGCTCAATGCCATAAATTATTAAGAAATGAAACGGTTCAACACAAAGCTGAAAACATTCACGAGTTAACTGATTAAATAAACATTTCTCGTGCAAAGCAATATAAATTACACATCTCGTGACACGAGCACTCAGCCGTTTCTCAAAAATAAAGAGTTTCTGGATCGACCAACTTACTGACTCACAATTTATTTATGTATTTGGACCACATTTCACTACAAACACATATGGACTAAGTTCGTATGTACGTAGCTGAACCTGCATTTATCGTAGAAAGTCCTTTACCAGTTTTCAATTAAAATTCCATGCAAGGCCAAATACTTTTGCCTCTCACTTTTAAAACTCGAATTTAAACCGTCGCAGTCAAGAATACGCTTAAAAAACTGTATGTGTGTGTCCAAAAATACAACATATACCTCGTACTTATTCAGTCAGCTATTATTGTATGATGTATTATTTCCCAACAAGGAAGGAGCTAAAATGCATCTCTATATTGCATACCTATCATAAATATTAAATAACGGCCTATAAAATGTATCTTTTTTTGGCTCCACCGCCTCTCCTTGTGTTACCAAATTCTTGTTAGGTCAGTTGAGATGGATGCACTCGAAAGAAATCCACAGGCTAGAGGGGTTGAAGACAGCAGAGAGGTTTTTAAAAATCTCTGCCTAATTTGTGAAGTGGTTCTATGTACGAAAATAAACATCAAATCACACAGCTCATTTCAGAGACTTATGGCATGTTTATGAAACATTCCACAATAGGGTGCTGTTGTGGTGGCGTGCCTAATGCCTATTTATAGCAGAGTTCCATTCCATCCGACACGTGCTCCGTATTAACATGTCAGATCGATAATGCAACCAACATGTGCTCACGCGCATTGTTGGTGATTATTTTGAGATACGCTTTCAAAATAATGTATGTGAATGATTAGTTTAAAACGATGGTAGGATGTTTTATTGAATGACTAAAAAGAGTTGAGCTGTAATCATTTTAATAAAACAAGTCTAAAAACAGTGATTGCGAGCATATATTCGAAAACCTATTGTGTATGCAGAAGCCTAGTGATATACGTAGACATAAATAAAACCGGCCAAGTGCGAGTCAGACTCACGCACAAAGGGTTCCGTACCATTATCTACAAAAACCGCAAAAAAACATGTCTGGTTTAATGGGATGGGAGCCCCCTTAAATATTTATGTAATTCTGTTTTTTTAGCATTTGTTGTTATAGCGGCAACAGAAATACATCATCTATGAAAATTTCAACTGTCTAACTATCACGGTTCCAGAGATACAGCCTGGTGATAGACGGACAGACGGACAGACAGACGGACAGCGGAGTCTTAGTAATAGGGTCCCGTTGGTTACCATTTAGGTACGGAACCCTAAAAACTCTGATAACTGATGATAACATTTTACTTTTTTCCGACATAAACTAATATTCTATTCTAATTAAAACATGAATCAAATACCATCACACATCCATCATGCATGATATTTCCAAAACTATAAAAGGCAACTGCATGCTATATCCAAATTCATACCGGAGACTCGGTAAGTGGTCAGGACCAAGGGTTAATGACCCTTTTTGCAAAATTATTTGGGCCCTAATACTAGTGTAAGAATAACTCCGCCCGAGTCAATTAGTATAGGAAGACTAAATTTCTTTATAGCACACCGTGCGTAAAATGACCGCGTGCGTAAAGTCGGCATTTTCCGCACTTGTGCTATAAAAAATTATACGAAACTCGTGCGAGAAACGTTTCATCGCTCTCGTATCGTAATGTACTATTATGCGTTTATTCCAGAAAGGGTAACTGAACATTGGTCCTGACCACTTACCGAGTCATATCATACAAATTTAACTTTTATAGAGCATACAACCTTAGTAGGTTCCAAGGAGACGACGCGATATAGCCAATCGATAAGGATTTTAAATTTAATTCAAATTATACAACGTGTAACAGAAAGGTGTAACCATATTTGAAGAGCTTATTCAGTCAATGGTATAGAACAACTTTTACTATGGAACAAAACCTGTACCTCGAAAAAAAATTTTTGCCGTTTCATAGAAAAATGCAATGCCGCTCGGCCGAAATGTATGGAAGGGCGGATGTTTTTTTTTTTGAGATTTCAGCCTTTTCTCTATAGTAAAAGTTGTTCTATACCATTGACTGAATAAGCTCTTCAAATATGGTTACACCTTTCTGTTACACCTTGTATAAAGGTGCGCTACAGGATGTTTACCTTAGTTTATTCACATTTAGCGCGGGCGTAGCCGTGGGCAAAAGACTAGTTTAGTTTATTCATTAATAACTGCTCTTTTCAGAGACAAGAACATGTGGGTAGGTGCAAATATAAATTTACACAGTTGCATTCCTTACAGCAACGAGTGACCCAGTTCTGCAGGACTCTTCAGACTGAAATATGCAGGCATGTTTTTAATTAAAAGATTAATTAGGGCTTCAATTGAGTTTCATATTTAATTAGATTAATGTTTGTGATAAATCATGTTTTTATGATTGTAAAAATTATTTCCCAACTCAAGTGTTTTAGTTTGCTGGAGTACTTTTCTGTCGTTTTCTATGCAGTTCACTGAAAAATATTATAATACAACTTTTAAGTTTTGGAACAGCGGACATTTTTGTGCTCTTTTCAAAAAGAAAACCTTACTTGATTGATGCTTTTGTCTGCACTTGGTGAAAATCACTTATTGCCTGGGAAGTGCCACCTTTGTACACAATATTTGTATATACGTTTAGATGTTTTAAATATCTATGTAAATGCACAGTGAAGACCGCATCAAGTAAGACACATTGGACTTTGTATCTATCTTATATTCTTCTCTGTAGGTGCTAATGTCGTACTGCAAGTGTATAGCTTGATGGGGTCTCCACTGTACAAAAGCGTCATAAAAAAAAAATTATATCTGTCAACAAAATTAAAGCTTTAACCACTACTGATTACACTCAGCCGATTTCCCTTATAAGCATTCTGCGGTGAATACAATTTTTCATCTTGTAGAAAAGAATAAGTGTTTCATTTCCACAAATATGTTAACAAACGATGATTACGGGATTTATTTTCCAAAAATACTACTTAAGTAATATAATGTATAAATGGAATAGTTGTCTAAATCCAGCAAAGTGCAGTGAGCTGCATTCCAAGCACAGATCACATCCAAATGACGGTTGACCTAATTTTCTAGCGTTCCAGGCTGTTCCAATTACGACCGATTCGTTTAAAAATAAGACAAATAGATTGGAGCAGAATTAATTAAAATATTCATAATATCATTTTACAATGAGCGTTTTTCTTGTTGTTTTTTTAATTAGTTCTTAGCTTTTTTCCAGATGTCGCTGTCCATGTCACCATTGATAAAAGATGTTTCGTAGCAATCAATGTCAAAGTGGTTTTTAGTTTGTTTGGAATCTGCGCAAATTTTGTCTTTGATTATGTTGCTGAAGTATACGACAGTGCCATCTAGGAATCTTATCTAACACTAAATTTGACACAAGGAAAAACGCTCAATTATAAATAGCCGGCCTGTGCAAAACACAACAAAGATAATTAAATTATTTGAAAGTAGGATAGAGTTAGAGTTTTTTCACGCGTGCAAAAGAGGCGGTATTAGAACAGAATCATAAGGTGATTCATGCAAAACGGCCTTTTTAGAGGACCTGTTTAGAAAATGTACCTATGTGAAATATTTAAATCTAGTGTTAATATGTATCTAATTAATTGTAAAATATTTATGTTGTTTGTGTAATTATTTACTTTAATTACTTACTCACTTAATAGCCCGGGGGAAATACAAATAAAATCAATAAAAAGGCATTTAAATTCCGAGATAAGTTTTTTTAATTGATTATATTTTATGTATAATCATATCATAATCATTTATTTCGTAATATTCATTACATGTCACTTTATAAATACTTAAATCTAAATTAAAATAATAATACAATGCATAATTGTACAAAACACATAATAGTAAGCTTTACATTGCGCTTGTCATGAAAAAATCTTTCACCGAGTAGAACGCCTGCTCGACAAGCCAGCGCCTCAACCTGGATTTAAATATTTAGGACATAGTGTAAACTTTTTCTAACAAAACTTGCAAAAGTGATTTGTCTTGTTTTCCTTTTAGTTATTCACATCGCTTACCTAACCCTCGACCAAGGTCTGCTAGAAAACATTAATATCATCTTAAATATGGTTAATTATACCTATTAGAACCGAAAAAAGCGACTTGTGAATTAAAAGTTGTTGCAAAGCCATCTCTATCGGATTATAACGACTGATTTGTTGGTATTCCTGTATAAAGAATCATCAAGAGAGTGGTTCAATGTGGTTTTTACAATTACACCAATGCAATAAACAATTGAACAGTTGAATTTGAAAATATCGTTCTAGAAATAGATAAATCTGGACTAAGCGTAAATTATTTGAAAAAGTAGAAATGTGACTTTTTAAAAATTTAACACCGAAAAACGTGGCTGAAACCACGATATTCCAGTGATAATTTTAAACGGTACTCATCTTTAATATACATTCGCATACGTGTTATGTACGGAATTCGAGTCAGTATAGCGGTAAATTTTACTCAAATGACAAGAAATCTGCATTTACTGTAAAAATCATAAAAAATATACCTTGGCTTGGCTGTAAACAGGTTAATTTAAAATTTATGGCATATTTGAACCCTGTACTGTAATACTGTTCGTACATACTTAGTAGAGGTAGGTTAGGCATATTAGTAAGTCGCAGTTAAGGCGATACGTAAATGTTTTAGCGTCCCTGTTACTCCATATGCGAAAAAAACCCTCAGTGCGAGAGGGACGAATTCGAGGAAAAGTTGCAAAAAGTCGGTTTTTTATTAATATAAAATGTTTGTAAGTTGCAATCAAAATTTTGTTGAACCAGGCCCTAGATACTGTTAAAACACATCTAATTGGAGAATTGATGTTGAAAAAAACCTCATTTCAATAAATATTTGTATCGAGCCGAATTTCTCCAATCGCGTTTCTGTTTAACAGATCCCTAGGAAAAGGTTCCAAAAGCAATATACTATTCAAAATAAAACCTTCTTTACTGAAGTAGATATGCAAGTACTGAAAGTGTCGATTTTTTTTCCGTAGCGCCTTAAGTAGGGTTTACATTTCGGCTAGTTAGAGGTAGAGAAACTAGCTTACTATCAAGCCGACTACTTTACCACATGCGTTATCCTCTCTACTCTGTAACTGTACGTAATAGTAGTTTATGCTACAAGGGCGCAAAGGAATAAATTACTGTTTTAAACGAAACCGAGTCATTTATTGCTTTTATGCCCGTGTATCATACTACGTTTTTCAATGCATAGTGTGAGGAAATGAAAACAAATATAATCTTGTGAACTTTAAATTATGATTGGCTCAAAAGGATTGTATCCAGAGCCGTTAAACAGTGGAAAAAAAGTATAACATCTATGGTACACAAGAAAGGCTGCAGGTTAGCCAACCATTGCAAACAAATTAAAAAAAATAAATAATAATAAAGCCCTAGGGCAAAATAATCGACTTTCTGTTCGGTTTTGATGCATAAAAAGTGGGCCTTTACGAGCACATGCATTGAAAACATACTAGTACATACGTAAACCCGTACTATTTTGTGTAATGTTTTTATCCCGGTACTCTAATAGTCACTCTACCCGTGTATTTGTGTCGATTTGGTGTAACACGTTTTAACCTATTTGACAGAATTAAATTGAAGCGTTCTGTCTTTTTCTTTCTGTATCGAAAAGACAAAGAGAGGATGCTTAAAATAAGGCTAGTCCTGTCAAATAAGTTAAGTCGTGCAAAACCAAATCGACACCATTATGTCTATTTTATACGGTTAGAACAGGAAGTACAATTACATTACTAGCCAAATGTAACCGACTGCAAGATGGTACTAAAATTGTACGTAGATAGTTAAAATTCAAAACCAATAAAAGAAGAATAGCTGATAGAGGCTGTGGTCATCAAAATAAACACACTCAGCTATCGTGGGCAAGTCGGTTATGTAAATAAGCAGAATAAAACCAACCACCATACTACATACCATGGTGGTGGCCTGAAGTTAGCTGCACAATCAAGTTTGACATCTAATTTTTCCCCACGATTTTTGACGTTTGTTGAGGGTCATGCCTGAATCGTGGGTTTTTATAGTGGAAAATAGTTGTTTATTGTGATCTGATGATCGTACCGTATAAATAGAGTTACTCTTATTACTATTTACTAGCCTGAATGTAAATCTGGCTTTGGGAATATCCTACGGATTTGAACCAAAATCTATATACCTACGACGCCTAAAAACAAGAACAATTTATACAAATAGTTTACTACTAGTTTTGTAACTACGTTACGAGTATGTAAGCAAAACAATGTTTCTTTCGAATTTCTCCTGAAGGGTCGTTAAACATTGTTTCTGACCAATAACCGAGTCTCTAGTATGAATTCGGGCGGTTGATTAAATTTCCCCTTATAAATAAGCAGGTTTATAAAATAAACTTTTAACAAAAAAAATAGCAACCGACTTCAATAGTAACAGCAGTCATTCACTAAAAAGTTAATAATAATTCTATAAAGACCGATGGTACCGAAGCAACACTTTTGCCGACTTCTTTCTTCCTGAAACGTTATGTTATCTAGAAGTCGGAGTTCTTAAATTGGTTTTTATGTTGCTATATCGTAGGAAATACGCCGACTTCTAGATAACATAATGTTTCAGGAAGAAAGAAGTCGGCAAAAGTGTTGCTTCGGTACCATCGGTCTTTATTTATTAACTTTTTATTATTATTATTAACTTTTTAGTGAATGACTGCTGTTACTATTGAAGTCGGTTGCTATTTTTTTTGTTAAAAGTTCATTTTATTTCACATTTTTTAGTGTTGCTGGGTTAAATTGTGAAATATGGGTAGTTCTTGCAAACGTGGTTTTAATATGAAACGAAGTTCAAGTGAGTATAAGTAGCTATGTTTGAGTAGCTTCCTGCTATCAATCTCGAGTTATGTGCTGTCATTCGTTAAAGAGTTCTACGGTGATGAAGCCAGGATCGAAGGTCAGGTGGGTATTCTGGTAATCTCCAAGTAATACCCTTGAATTAGCACCCTAACGCAGTGATTGCCGCAATCTCGAGTTATGTGCTCTGATCCGTTGAGGAGTTCTATGGTGAATATGGTGATGAAGCCAGGATCGAAGGTCAGGTGCAAGAATGATGATTTTCAAGTAATACCTTGTAATCAGCACCCAGGTACAAAGCGATTACCTCAATTTCGAGAGGTATGCTGTCATTTTCTGAGGAGTTCCACTGCCTATCTCTGAAGACCTTCCTCAGATCATGACCAAACCCAAAATGGGACCTACCTGGAAGTACACTCTTTCAAACAAAAAAAGAATTGTTCAAATCGGTTCAGAAATGACGGAGTTATGGAGTAACAACGCCAAAAAAAAAAAAAAAAAATACAGTCGAATTGAGAACCGCCTCCTTTTTGAAGTCGGTTAAAAATACTTTAAAATGTTCACCCTCACCATCCCTTTCAGTCTGAATCTCAATACGAAAGGCAGTAAAGTAAATCATACAATTTTACAATTTCATAATAAGAACTTACAAGATTTAGACTTGGTTTCAAAATAAATGTTTTAAAATTAATCGAACAATCACGTCCATGTGAAAAGTATTATTTTCTCCTATTTCGCCCTATCACGGACCCAGCGAGCGTCGTAACAGCGACTATGTATTGCGCGCTGATTTGAATGTTATTTCAATGTCGTTTCTGTCGATATTCGTACCGACACACATAATCGCCTTAAGGCACCTCTTACGAGCATCATCCGAAAATTACTCTATTGATAAAGTTATTTCTCTTAAGCGGTATGTTTAAAAATTATGAAAAAATATAAATATTGTTATAAACTATGTTTATTTATAAACATAGTAAGAAAAAGCATGAAAATATTGTTAAAAGTCAAGTTTTTTTTGGTTATTTCTTTTACATCACTATTATATATTTCTTGCACTAAAATACAACGAAAATATTGCTAAGAAAACTATTTATGTAATTTTTCAAGTCCATGTGAAACGTATTATTTTCTCCTATTTTGCGCTATCCGAAGACCCAGCGTCGTAGTAATGCAGTGCGCGCTGATATGAACGATATTTTAATATAGTTTCTGTCGATATTTGTACCGACAGACGTCGACTCAAGGTCGTTGGCGACTGCCTGCCCCTTAATTTAATTTTATTCATTATCTATATGTTTAAATCTTGAGCCATGTTTGTTTGTGTAATTAAATTAATTTAGTTTGTTTACCTTCTCATGTAAAATTGTTTAGTTCCCTCGAAACGGAAATACTGTTCCCCAAAAGAATATTATATTAGTTTGGGGTTCAGAGTCAACCTTATTATTTTGTAAACTCTTTTTTGGACAATAAAGACATTTGTATTTTGTATTGTAATGAGGTGTCAAACCTCGTCTTGGTGGTTTGCAGGTTTACACAATTTTACAACACCGTAATTCCTGCCCTATTAGTAAAGCAGTAGAGTGTGAAATTGCAGATGAAACTGTTATCTACTAAACAGGTAATTGAAAATAACTCCTATTCTTTCTTCATTAAGAGGAAGATTTCTGCAACCAATAATGATGCGTCCTTGGATAGAAAAAGCTAAATTATGACATTTTATGTTTTTCTTTTACAAATTGCTAGAACGTTTGATTTATTGATTTTTTTGGTGAATGTAATTTTTTCTTCCATTCCCCTTTTCGCAACATAACTTAAAATCTACAGGGTCTATTCATATATCTTGCAAGTAGTTGCAATAATGTACGGTCTGAATTTACAACAATATTTTGTGCAACTGTAATATAATGCGAGGTATTGGGACACGAGTGCTTGTTAAATAAATTAATGAAGTGAGTTTCGTAATAGACTGCACGAGTGTCCCAATGTCTAATTATTTCGAGTTGGACACAATACTTATTTATCTACGACCATCCAAAATATCGTCTTTATATTTATTTCCAACTAACAATTTCACAAAAATTTGATAAAAAGCGCTAGATTTATTGTATTCAAAGTCTTTTATTCTAACTTATATTTATCTCTGTCACTCGTTCATTTTATTTTGTTTTATTTATTTTTATTTTATTTTATTTTCATAACCAGTTTTTCTTATTCTTACCTATATTTTTTACTTTGTTTCGAGATATTTATTTTTTTTACATTGAATTCATAACTTTATATATTTTCTATATTCTACATGGCGTTAACATTATAATTTCGAAGTTATTTTCAATATGTTCTTTAAAAAAAACACAAAAGGGTCAAGATTAAATTTCCCTGACCGTAGAGTCACATCATATAACTCTACATACATACGCCGTATTTCTGTTTAAATCGACTCAAACCACTATAAATATTTGTTTTTATTCCAAAGATGATCCGGAAGTGCTGCCTACGCAAGTGTAAAATCTCTAATATTTTCAGCTTATGGCTTTACTGTGTGGTGCTGGTGCCACCGTCTCGTCTAGGATATGGTGTTCGACCTCATTTGGTAGATCAAAGCACAGGATGTGCCCAATCTGAACGATTTCCTGCTACCGGCGGAGAAAATGTTATGGGCATAGTGTATCGAGATAATGAAGTGGATACCTGTTTTAGATATGCTCTAGCCAGTTTTTTGTTGCCGTCTTCGTCTCATGCGTTGTTGTAGTAGATACCAAAGATTTTAAAAAGGAAAAAGATATGCCCTTACCGTACTATGAAAGCAGCAAAATGTTTCCACCTTTAAATGGGTGCCACTCACACGTTTGGAATCAGTGCTCATCTGAACACAGTGATAGTTGGACGTCTTAAGTGCTCTTAAAGTTAATAATTTTAACACTTTAGTAGTCTGATCAGTTTGCTGACCGTAGGTAGACAGATTGCGCACTCATAAGTGTGCGCGCGTCGGCATTATGTTAACGCACACATTCAAAAACAATGCAATAGATTTTAGGTGCCAGGGCTCATCAAACTTTTGAAATCTTTGGTAGATACTCCAACCTTAGTTGCGGCTGGTTAAAGAAAATCTTTAACTGGTAATAAATATAAATCAAATAAAAATTATTAATGCAAAATCTTTGAAAATCTACAGTTCAAAACAAAGAATGATATACATATTAGATCGTCGGGACATGAATGCCCGATGGGGTGTCAGATTGGAGTACAAGTCACGGTTACCCACATTTCACCGACGATAATTACATCCCAGCATAATGGGTGGTGACTATCTATGTGCTTTAGCCACAAATATGCCCCTACAGCATAACGTTCCTTCCGAAGCACGCAGACTGTCCACAAATATGATCCCACTAGATTTAAACCCACGACCTCGGGATTAGTGGTCGAGCAGTGCTGCCAGATCAGCGCATTTTGCGCCAGATCTAACGCTTTTTTTGACCACTTAGCGCTCAAAATTCGTTTTTAGCGCCTAGCGGAAAATCTAGCGCTATTTCGGAATGAGTTGTTTCATTATTTTAGCACTTTTTTGGAATAATTTTGGGAAATCTAGTGCTATTTTGAAATGAGTTTTGTTTTAGTCATGATAATTCTACTTGCATTGATTTAATTTAGTATAAAATTACTTTATCTTCTTTTAAAAATTCTTTACGGCTCTATAAATGACGTATTTTTTTAAAAAGCCAATCAATTACAATCATCTTATTAATATGACCAACAATATACAACATGAAAGTAGCGCTTCTTCTAGCGCTTTTTATAAAAAATATGTTTAGCGGAATCTAGGGCTTTTTTACAGCGGAGTTAGTGCGCAATACTCAATTGGACCTGGCAGCCCTGTGGTCGAGACGTTTGATCTATTAGTCCCTGGAGGCTGTACTAGTAGTAATGAAAGATTCTAGTCTTATCCCGCACAGTATACAAAATATACTGTGCGGAATAACTATATAAATATACTATAGTACCTAAAATGTTAGCTGCTATGCAAACCTCCCCCAAGAATAGACATTACTCCAGCCAGACCCTGTAATTTGGTTGTATAGAAGCTTCGGTAACCGACTAATTATATGTATATGATCCCACTCCGCTACGCTCAGCTGTGTACTTCTTCTCAATTTCGATCTATAATGCTTTAAAAATTCTAAAAAGTTCTAGTTTATTTTTGGCCTGTTTCTTTTCGAACGTCATAAACTCACTATATTCCAGTTAAGCTTTACTATAGGATAGACCAAGTGATTACTATTACATTCATAAAGCCGCTGATTTATAGATTTAAAAATAATTTTCCGATGCTTGGCCTTTCGTGATACTGATAATTAACAACAAATGTTTCGGCGCACTAACAATTTCCGTCTGTGTGTATATCTGTTTGGAAGTGACTACTCTGCCGTAAGCGGCAGTTTAGTGCGTTCGGATGCTCTGCCCGCAGTTGAAAAATAACAAGGATATTTGCGTATATAGGTATAATGCTAGTTTTTTGTTGTTAAAACTACAAGAAGGATTTTTGAACTTATCGTGAATTTATGAAATATACGGGATCGCTTTGCTTAACTTTCGAACTTCATTTGTCGTCGCACCTATTTTTGACCTTTTGTTGAAAAACTTCTGTAAATTCTAGCTCCGATAAGAAAACACAAAAAAAAAACTTCTGAGGTGGTTTGAAAACTTCTAATCTGGTTACAAAAACCTAGTGCTCTCACTACTGCACCGACGATTTGATATTTCAAGCGGCGTATTCTCACGGCTTAATTTTTAAAATATGTTTTTGAATTTTTTTGAGAGAATATACGTCATTTTTGGACAAAAAGTTTTCATTATTTTTTAAAGTATTGTCCGATATGACTTCACTTGAGAATTTTAAACAATAAACTGATTGTGATGTGTGATTGCTTATAAAAAAGTGGTTTGTCTCTGTCTGTCTACTCATCTGTTATCCAGCTGTGAAATTAGACGGAAGCAAATTATTATAAATTTATCTTGATAGCAAAGGAAACATTTCTAAACAGTCATTTCTCAAGTGACGTCACACGAAGGCAAATGGAAGTTGCAGCTTTTCGTAAAAATATCCATCATCATGAGTTTTTTTAAACCTCAAGTTCTAAAATACGGCTTATTAAACCTAAATCTCGAAATAGTTTTCGTATTAACACACCTTAACATAATTTAATCTAAGCGAATTAAGCAAACGTACAACTTAGTCACGTGACTTGCGGTAGAATATCATGTGACTTGCGGTAGAATATCATTGTTACTCAACTCACCAGCAGGATATTCTTTTTTATTAATCTACCGCTACCGGCCGTGTAGACACTTACTAATTGTTTTGCGTTGCGTAGTTGTGACATTCATGTGTGAAACAGATTCACGACGCACAGCTATCGTTGGTAAGTCGGCTACGTAAACAAACGAATAAACGGAATAAACCCATACAGACTTCGTAATACCGTAGATAGAGAATACTGACCATGGTCGACCATGTTCGTTTGTAGTGGCCTGAAGTTAGCTGCACAATCACGTTTGACAGCCAATTTTTCCCAACGATTTTTGACGTTTGTTGAGGGTCATGACCGAATCGTGGGTGTTTTTAGTAGAAAATAGTGGTTTATTGTTATCAGGGCACGTAGCATAGTGTTTATTCGCTCGCGATGTGACTTCGTTGAGTTACAAGTGCGAGAAGCGTGACACATTGTATTAACGATTAAGGCGATATGCGAAAAAAATACGGGTGTTTCTTTGCTGTGTATTCCATGAAATACACGGAAAATTGTAATCAGTTTCTGGTATATGCATTTTGACTATATAATCTAGAGATTTCATTTTGGAAAACATGTTTGGATAAACTTTCCTCGATAGAAATAATTGTTGAAATGAGGTCTTCTAACACACTTTTTCTCCTCGTATAACGAGTAGCAGTCATGTACAGAACTCAACAATATCTAGTTTTTTAATTTTGGAAAGTTTGCTAGCAAGTTCAGTTTTTTTAATAAAAATATAAAACCAACTTTTTTCCCTTTTGCCCTGAATCCGCCCCTCTCGCACTGCGTGATTTTTCGCTTGGAGTGATAGTGACAGAAATAAAATTCGCATAGCCTCTTCGCAACTTGTACTTGTTATACAACTAGTAGCATTGTAGTCGCGCGCGATAAACACTATGCTACGAGCCCTCCACTCCCATTATAAATAATATTTTGGAACAGAACAATGGTTTTGGGTGCTTGCCAAGTTTCTTAACTTATCATAATATTATACGAGCTATCATAACATTGTTCTTATAGTCATTTCGTTTACGATTTTATACCCATTATCCTTTATTTTGAGGTTTTGGATCAGGCTATTTTTAGAGCCTGACCAACACCTACTGTCAGTATACATGCCTGACCCACCTCTTACGTATTTTTACAACATGATTCATCCCAGAGCAAATTCCTCAAGGATCAGGTTTCTGTCTTTTTATTTTATTTCTTCCGTTCATGCGAAATCGAGTTGCGGCCTGTCTGTTGCTTTTTACACATTAATTTATTTATGACTCACATAAAATCAAATTTGGGACGTTGAACCGCAAAATTCCTGTTATGATGCAGTTTCCGTTATGTACGTATATGCATTATATGCCTATACTGGGAATTGTATTTGAACTAGTCCGGTAGTTATGGGAAAATATTTATTTTTATAATTTCGAAAAAAAGATCATAGAACCTTGTTCCTGATCGCTAACCGAGTCCAGTATGAATTCGGGTGTTTGATTAAATTTCACCTTGTATATTTCTTATTTCTTCCTGGCTATGTGCTTTAAACCATAATATAAAAATAAATATAAATACACAGAAATGTTATTATTTTAAAGCTAACTGTTGCGGTTATTTTAACAATGAAGTGACAATTCTCCACGGTGGCGTTAGGAATCGATTTTCATCCGCTGAAATCTAAACACGTGGAAATCTTGCTAGAAAATTGTTCGAGTGGAAACATTTCTTGAATTATTTGATGTTGAAATCTATATTGGCTGACAGTAATTTCAACGGTACACTCAAACACAACCTTCTATTATAAATCGAAAACTTCGCCAATTCGACACATTTCTATGACAGATGTTGTTCAGTTATCTTATCTCACATCATGGTTTTTTGTTTTTGTACATATAATAGCATTTTCTCATATCATAATA
The DNA here is from genome assembly GCA_934047225.1 of Ypsolopha sequella. Classification (NCBI taxonomy): domain Eukaryota; kingdom Metazoa; phylum Arthropoda; class Insecta; order Lepidoptera; family Ypsolophidae; genus Ypsolopha; species Ypsolopha sequella. The sequence goes on along the minus strand of OW203988.1, from coordinate 7,382,639 downwards.
TTTCCCACAATTAATTCACGCATTAACTTTTATTTTACTACAGTTACGTACGAGGAGAAACATTTGGGCCGTCATTTTTCACGAATATCGCGTAGATCACCAATCTTTTGAACATTCGCCGAAAAGAGTATGGTCAACAAACAAACGACCTCATTGTGTAGTCGCATCACGTTCTTCGTGTTTGTTGCCAGTATGTTTCCGCCATTACTTCAGTTGTTCTTATTTTGAAACCGCAGTCGAATTTAAAAATTTAACAATTGTGGTTTACAGATGAAGGTTATATTCTGGCTGATTTATTTACAGGGAATATCCGGAGGTAGGCATGTATTTATATATGTAATCTATTAGTATGTAGTACATAGGCTGTGATTTGGTCGGCCGCCTGGATTCGTGCTGGGGGCTCGGTTGGTGATCATTGAACCTTGTGCCTGGTCCCTGGCCGGGTCTCCGGTATGGGTTCGGGCGGTTGATTGGATTTCACCTTGTACAATATATATTTTACCTATCATTTTAATCGTTTATATATTGCGACATAAATTAAATAAACCTTTAATCTAGTCCATGTACATTTATTATTTTATTACATATCTTTTTATTAGATTAAATTTGACATGTAAAAATAAAAAGTGTGTTAGATATACCTACTTTGCAAAATAAACTATTTGAATTTGAATGTGTCCTTAGATCTTTGTGGTCTACATTTTAATTGAAATATCTTCCTTATTGGAACGAAAAAACTCCGCAATTATATTATGTCGTGCCGCTTTTATTTTCTTAAATTCCTCAAGAGAGATACAAATAAGATAAATCACAAATCACTGTTCTTTGTGTTTCTGCTTCATTCCTTCGAGTTATGAATGGAGTTGTGAATTCACAGATAGTAACTCTTCAATGAACGCACAGTAATTATGAGAAGACAGCATCCGTAGCAGAAATATCCAAGAGTCATTGTCGCAAATAGATACTTTACTTTCCTTTCATTTTCACTTTCTGACTCCATTTAGTTTGTGCTGTTGTGCAATCAATATTTACTTTCAGGTTTTATGTCGCAAAAAACGTCGAATTATCTGTAAAAACGTCTGTTATATAATAATAATAAATCCATTTATTTCAGGCTACAATAACAACCCATAATTTGTTAGTAACAATAGTTCTTATTCTAATATTAGTAAATAAATAAATCATATTGACACAGTAGCGAACACAGAACCCCCCGCCGGAAAAGCAAACAATTGGTCAAGAACAACAATAAAAAAAATATATGAAAAAATTCAAATATCAACTCGAAAAAAAAAATTGTATGACGCCAGGGTAGACAATGTCTACCCTAGAGTGAAAATTTTCTACACAAACTTTTTTTTTTCAAAGTGACATTTAAATTCTTTTATATTTTTTTCTATTGTTGTTCCCGACCAATTGCTCGCCTCTCCAGCAAAAAGTTCTGTGCACGCCACTGTATTGACATTTATACTATACTTATTACTATTATACTATACTTATATATTTTTACTATAACTACAAATATAATTTGAAACAAATGAGAAAATGTTAAATCATTGTAATATCTGTGCATGTAGGGAGAGATTTATTTAATCAAGTTAATGTAAAATCAGATTACGCGCGATGCTTCAAGAAAATCACTTTCATCGTCTTTATATCCATCATCAGGGAAATTATAAAAACAAAGTTACCACAAGGCGCTAATGATTAGTCATTAATGTCAAATTAAAGGTGATGGAGGAAAGTTAAGTCATCCGCCTGCAGCCACCGCGGTATCCTCTCTGTTTCATCAGAGCTTTCAACCAATTACGTACCATTGAGAAAACCCTTACTTTAAAGAGTAAGCAAATACTGCGGTAGCGTCCTGCATACAGAAATTCTTATACCAATCGATTTTTTAACTGTTGTCTTTAATCCAAGAAATTTCCTCCAGTTGTGTTTGATACTCTTCTTTTTGGACCTTAAATGTCAGATGATGATCATGGAGCAACCATTAGACTACGAAAACGATTCCTGAAGTGCTGAAAAGCGCGGGGTAAAGCGGAACTCTATGATAGTTTTTTTTATATTCGCGTTTACCCTTGGCCACCACCGCGCCTGATGAAGAGCGTCGATAAGATCGAACATGAAGTGCATAAGCCCAGAAAGTTCATATTTAATCTTCTAATCCAATAAAGGAATCTGGGTGATAAATATCTGGATGAACAGAACCTGGCAGGAAGTTCCACGTCTTAGCTGTACGGGTGGTAAAAGAAGATATTTTTTATTTATTTAACACATGGCAGACGTGCATGTCCAATGCGTTCAAACGAACAACATATTGACAAGATAAGGGTGAAACTGTTGCGTGCCATCTTTTCCGGTGGAAGAAGGGGGACGGGGTAATCAGATAGTGAAATCGGTCAGTTTATCTATAAACAAATTGTCTATGACAAATTGATAATAGATATGTGGGAATACAAAGTTCAATTAGTTTTGTAGTCTTAGTTTTAGATCTACACGATACTTCAGTTTGAAAAATAGGTCATTCATTACCTATGAAATTGCCGAGATTTTCTTACAGATTCATGAGTTCAATTCAATAGCTTTTTCTATTGTTTGTTTTTTGTTTGAAAGTTGATTTCAAGGTTACGTATTAAATTTTGTTTTTGTTGTCAGTTTGATAACTAAAATTTAATTTTCAAAAACAGTTCGTTATAAATGCCATCCGTTTCCATGATAAGATTCGTAATAATTTTTTACAGCACACACTGTACAAAAATTAAATTAATGTTGTTGTTAGCTTAATGTTGTGTCATTTACACACAAAAAAAATTACAAAATTTGGATTTGTCATTCCTAAAAAAAATGCAAAAATGTTAGTAATATAAATTGAGTTTCCTTCAAATTCTCCAAAGAAAACGACAATTTCATAGGTGAAAATGAAAAAATGAAAAATTTATTTATTTCAATTATTATAAATTTACAAATCAGGGTATGTATCCAGCGGTCCCCACCGTAAGCTAGGCTTGAATTTTGGGGCCCAGGTGACACGATTGACAGGTACAAATTACATTGTTTGTCCTCGACGCCCTGCTTAACAATAGGTACTTGTTTCACAATTAAAAAATGTAATGAAATGCAATGTAAAGGTGTAACCTAATATTGGTTTCAACTACCAAAACACTAGCTTCAAGTGATCACTAGCCGAAAGAAGTAACAGCTCCACCAGCTTTAGTTAAATAGCAAACAGAAGTTCGTTAATGATAGCTCCGGGGGACGTGCAGCAGTTTCCTTGGTAGTTTTAACCGAAGTTTAGCACGGATCAGCTTAGATAACCGGCGGTAATGGTGCACGGTAATTATCCTTATCAATCATGATCTAGCTCCACCATCTATTAGGAGACGGCCCTGGGGCGTGATGGTCGTTTTTCACTTACAGCCTTCCTTGTTTTCTAGGCATATTGTAAAACTAGTTTATTAAATAACGTCTCTCTTATTTATTTGTTTCTTCCGTCGTTTGTAATCTAAATACATTTTTATTACCTTTGAGTATTTATCACTTCATCAAAATAAACTAATAGACTTCATAGACATCATGAAGATTGCAATGTTTTACAGTTATCATCCTGTCAATAATTATTTTACTGTCCTCGTTCACAGAGTTTACAATATTCTTCCTTTGCAGTAAAACGATCTTTCCTAGTAATTAGCTAGTCGTTCGGAGTGGAACTAATGGCTTATTTAGCGTCAAACAATGTTGTCTTATCAGCGTGGACTACTGCGGCTCATACTTGCGTCTAAGCCAGTGGTGGTGAACCAGCTCCTTCCGCAAAAGAAGCTAAGAAAAATATACTCTACAAGTTTCTAATCAACTCTGAATGTCACAGTTGACATATTTTTATATAGTAATTTGTTATATTTTACTGGAGCAAGAGAAGCTAGAAAATTAAAAAAAAGTAAAATAGATAGCTTCGCTGCCTTCGTCTGCGAGGACGGGGTGAGGTGACTAACCCAGTTAAGTCGGGGTTAACTGGGGAGTAACTGTCAGTGATTTTTAATGTGGTATCGTCCTCTGGGTCTAAAAGGACGTTCCGAGGGCATCGATATTGTTGAGATGTTTCCGGTGAGGCAACATAGTCCGCAGCGAAGCGAATAAGGAGGTTTGTGTGACGAACTGCTTTTTCAAAAAAGCGGGTGGAGAGTTGCTTCATAAAATGACCTTATGAAGGTCCTTATTTCTCACATACCAGGGGCAGCCCGTGGTTGTTCGAAGAAATCTGTTTTGGATTTTTTGTAAAGTATCAATGTGGGTTTTTGCTGCATTAGCACATACCACACTAGAATACGTGAAAACGGGGCGTACGCAAGCAAGTAGAGAGAGTTTGCTTCTAGAGCGGATGAGCGGGCTAAGACTTCTGAGGATAAATTTGGGCCGAAAGTCAGGCGGCTGTCGAGAGTTACTCCAAGGGGGTGCTAGTTATAGTATTCTTCAATATACTCTACGGTTTTGACAGCGCGCGTATCGGTGCGGCGGCGCCGGCGGAGGCAAAATATAGCCTGTTGATATGAATATAAGCTTTGTGATGAATAATTTGGAGTGAATTGTGAAGTCTAAGCCCGATATAATCCTCTTCCCCGTCATATATACAATAATAATAATAATGACCAATTTATTTCGACCAACAAAAAGTCATAAAACACGGTATCTACAATGATGTTAGTAATAATAAATACACGGTTAAAATTTGCTTAACATATTGTTAATAACAAACCTATATTTACACATTTTTATTTTTCAGCACATGCATCATAGTACAATGGTTCATGTGCTGAAAATCGAACCTCCTTGCGAACATGCTCAGGATGCCATTTGCAGAATTCATCTATGGCAGACTTCGGGCTTGCATTTTTTTTTACACTCTTTGCTATTACCCCACTTGACGGTAAGCGTCGCGTCGTCGGCCTTATGGGTACTTTCTAAAGCCTACTCCTCGTTTATGGCCAAACCAAAAATAATGAAAAAATGTATTATGAATAATCAAGTCTTAGACAACATATGCAACATTTTTCTTTTTCATACCACCAAAACTTCTACATGATTTTTTTTTTTTACTGAATGGTGTTTTTTGACTTCAAATTCCCTACTGCTCCTGAGTGGCTTGGCCGATTGAATACATCTATGCTTTGATAAATAGATAAACTTTATAGCTATAAACATAACATAAGATTATTCAATCGAGTAATCACGTCCAAGTGAAAAGTATAATTTTCTCCTATTTCGCCCTATCAAGGACGCAGCGAGCGTCGTAACAGCCACTATGCATTGCGCGCTGATATGAACGTTATTTCAATGTCATTTCCGTTGATATTTGTAGTGACAAATATCGAGCTGCTAATTTGGCGATGGTAATCGCCTTAAGGGCATGCGCCCAAGAAGTGGAATAGTGGAAGCAGGAAGCAGTGAATGAATGAATGAATGAACGTTTATTTGCCAGAGTATGCGTATTACAAGTTTATAAATAGAAAAATAATAGTGTCAGCATAACCTACCGTAAAAACAGTATGCAAAAAATATCTCTTATAAAGTTATAAAGTGTGTTGTTAGTTACATTATATTTACAACATTAACACGATTAGTTACTTAAATTATATTAACAAAAATTAACATGATTAATATCTACAAGTTATTAGGTATAATATTATATGTATATAAATTCATTAATTGTATAAAAAGTATTTTCATTGAGCCAGATACATAGTCGATATTTAAATAAGTTAAATGGAAGTTCCTTTATTTCGGTTTCAGAGTCCAGTGTCTTCAATAAAATCTAAGAAAGTCAGTAACAGCCGAATAATTTTGATGACATTGTATAAATTTATATTTTTACCAATGTAATAAGAATAATTTAAATAATGTATCTATTGATTTTTTAAATTTATTTATTCATGATTTTGCACTATTTTATTATATATTAATTATAAATTAGTGTTTTTGTGGTATTTATAATTTTAAAATTTGACGTGAAGATTGTTATTTATTAATAAATTAGTATTGAGACTGATTCTACGCGACTGTGCTCAACTATAACCACTCTCGGTATTTATATTTGACATTTCGATTATTTTTCAGCTCATAACATAAAAGGTTTATATTTCCTGTACTAGGCATTTTATAGAGTGCCTGTCCCGATCTAGGCTAATCATATTCAGGTTCGGTTGTTACAATTACGTCATTGGTCGCATGCTGCTGGTTTCCTACAGGCGGATTATGGTCCTAACTTTACATGAATCTAGTTAATTTACACGCCTACCAAACAATGTGCAAGGAAAGTTGTATGTATAGAACTAGTTTTCCCATTTTGTGGACAGATTTCCGAGGGATTTCATCAACATGTAATTCAATCCTGTTTTGCATAATACTTAAGAATATCTAATATATAATATATAGTTTATTCTAGCGTTTACTGTGCGATCTAAAAACTATTCTAATCAAACTATCTAAATCAAGAGTGGCATAATTTTGGATACTTTATATTCTCTGATTTTGGGGAGGCCCTTGGGAGGCCCTATGTCCAGCAGTGGACGAATACGGGCTGATGGATGGATGAATGGATGTATGGACATCTACAAATAAAATAAACTGACCGCGGTTTTTTTATGAAAAAGATACTATGAAAATAATCTTTTTAAATATTTTTTAAGAAATCGAAATTTTTTCGATTTAGATCTTCTGTATGTCATCTACAAAAAGACTGTAAATCAAAGTTCAAACGAGTCTGTCAAAACCACTTTTTAATAATAAAAAGCAAAAAATTGATTTACCTACATCTAAAATAAAAATACCTACAGCGTATTAGGAAAAAGGATTTACCGTTATAATAAATAAAGAATTATTATGTTTACGTTTCTTCCTAGAAACGTAACATAGGCATTTATACTTTTTGAAATTTAAGAGGATGGCATACCCTAGTAACTTTTTTTACTACTCGTCCAGCACAATAAGACTAATGGCAAAAACCTTATTTGCTTTTCATAAAGGCGATTATATGTTGGCTCTTTGGCCTCTCGTTCTTGGACGCGTAATACTAGTGATCACGCAGCGAAACAACAAATTGGTGTGTTTTTAGCTAATACTGTAACATTTTGTAGGGAAAAAGATATTGGATTTAGGTAACATCCCTTCATATTTCTATTGCCTATTTTATAAAAAAAAAATCAAGTTTGTCTCTTAACCGCGTCTTTGAAAAGAATGTTTGAAAACAAAAAAAAAGAGGGTGGAAAAAAATTTTTTTTTGACAAATGTATAAATCTTAAAACAATGTTTATAAGTGAAATCCCTACCTAAAAGATTGATAAATCAAATATATTTTCTTCAATATGAGGAAAGACCTAGTTTCTTAAAATGAACTGTTGAAAACCTGGTGTTGTTGATGTTCTAGCGTCAGGTGTCCCGTTAAGGTAGACCTGAGTTTTGAAAGAACCTACAAGTGTGTTTTAATTACTTATAGAACGTATCAAACTTAAATCTTACTTTCTAAGTAAACAGACGTAAAGACGTGTTTCTAAGACGTAAACAAATTTATGTTTTCTAGGTGATTAAGCCATAAGCAAAGAATTATTAACCATAAGTTATTTACACATCTGTGTCATTAACGTCTGGAACTCTTATTTCTAATATTTTATAACTACCGCTTACATGTCTTGTAATCGTTGTTCATCTCTCAAGTTTAAGTACGACTTAAGTAGCGACTACTCTACCAACCTACTTATGTTTCCTGTCTCGCTGTTATCAAAACGCTGATCATTTAATAGTTTATGACCAATCTTAACTACCCCTTATGTGTTTAACTTAATCTATGAAGGCGTTTCCTGTCCACACATCACTAGCAATGTTTCATCTTCATGTGATTTAATTCTTAATTACTGCACAGTAAAGTTTATTTTACTTCAAAATGGCCGAGGTTAAGATTGTCAGTTGTATATGGGCAGGCTTTCCACAACTCTCGTTTCGTCTGTACCTCTGCAAAACTAGTTCTGATTCCCATTCTTCATCTGCTGTCCATTTGACTCTTCGATCACTTTGCTTAAGGGTGAATTTGGTTTAGTTGATGATTGTTTGTTTGTCAACTAAAGATTGATTGACAGATGGCCTTCGCGACGTGTTGGTCTACATGTTGCACGATAAATAAGGCTCGTGCGAGTAGGATATTGATATGTAGGGTTTTTCTTCTTAGGTAAATTGCCTACATACATCAGTTCATTAGTTTGTTTTCTTATTTGGAATCTTTGCGTTGCGATGTAATGAGTTTATTAGACCATATTTTATTGAACTAAGTATATGTGCATTTGCAGATCGTATTTGTTTTTAAAAACTTGACAAGTAGGAACTTGTAGTTAAAGATGATTCTTGTAACCGGCCTTTGGCTCATTATTAGGGCTATCACAGTCAATATGTCGTGACCATTTCATGATCTGGTTGGCCATATCGTATTTCTGTTAAAATTGGGAGGGTCGCCTCGCTCCGCTTCGCTCGTCTCCTTATTTTATCTTACATGTAAACCTAACAAGCTCCTCCTCGCTCCGCTTCGCTTCGCTCGTCGTCGCACCTATTTTTTTACTTTTGGTGAAAGATTTTTGATTTCATACTTTACGATCTGCCCAACCAAATCATGAAATGGTAGATTCTACGATATGGCCACGACAAATACATTCATCCCTGTCGGTCAGATAACGAGTGCTTCTTTATAAACACAAATGCTCTTGTCAATTTTTCAAAAGTTTTATGCTTCGAATTTTTCATCCATTTCATATAAAAACATTAAATGAATCGATATTTAGCAAGACAGTGACTATACTAATAACAATAAAGGAATTTCCCAACGGGACCGTACCTTATTTCTTTTGCTAATCTTGACCATAAAAATGGAGCCGATCGTATCGGTACTTCGAGCAAAATAAATAGGGGCCATTCACCCAACTGGTGACTTTGAATTTATAATCTCAAATTTGGTTACCGTTAACGTATTTTACTTAATAAACTGTAGTAAAGTCACGATTTTTAGGCTGTGACCGCGGTGACCTTTCTACTGAAAGATTTGAAAATAGTTCAGTGTCACAGTTCCCACTGACTAGAAAGACTCGAATAGAGACGCTGGAGATAAATAAAAAATAATCTTCAAATATATTATGGAAACTGGTTCAGTGCCACATTTACTAAATTATCAGACAGGTAAGGTTGACAATAAGATAGACGATACGCAAATAATGTCATCGATAAGCAAATAAAGTAAGTACTTCTAGGAAAAAATGTCTTTATTTATTAAACAATAAAATTTATTAATAAGTATTCTGTATCCCCTGAAGATGGATTGATTTCCGAAACCGGTTGGGAAGTGTGCAACAAATATAATTATGTTATGAAACAACTAGTAAAAGTGTTTATGTTCAAAATCAATATGCTTTCTATGTTTCATCAAGTGCCGACAATCGCAAGTATAAATTATTTATTAAAATAACGTATACGTAGAGGTATATACTTTTTTTTATTATACTATGTTTCTTTTACAAAATAGTACCTTTTTGCCCACGACCTTTTAAACTAAACAGGTTAAGTGATAGGACAGATCTTGTTCACCAGTAGATAGGTCTAGCCTAGTTTCTAATCCACTCAGCCAATCGGACGCAATTTTCAATCAGATAGAATGACAGAATGAAGAAGTACCCGAGAACATCCTATTGTTACTTGCTCCAGTTAATGTCTTACGTGTATGCTATTGTAGTTTTTACATTGTGGCTTTAGGCAGCCAGGTATCTTCGCCAAGGGAATTATGTAAGTTCAAAAACGGTAATGGAGCCGTAGCACGATCACTATGCGACTGGAATGGAATTGGGCCACTGCAGCTTTGCCCCAGATTGGCTTTTTATACATTTTATGCTTTACCCAAGGTTGTAGGTTTATCCACATTTAGCAACGTTTGGGGACAGGATTTTGCATGCATAACTAAGCTCTGCAATGTAACGTTGGAGGTTTTAGCTAGAAATTCATGTTTGAGCAAAAGCTTTTTGTTGTGAGCTTTGTGGAACGCGTGCCGTGTCGAGTCATGTATTTCATGGAATAAACGGTACGCTTTATTCAAAAAGTTTACGATTGGATATGCAATGTTTCCGCAGATTTTCGCATGTGTGGTTTTATGTACTGTTCTTTTTTGTAAGACTAGGACATGATCAGCACAAAACAGGCAGTGACAGAATAACATCGTCCCTTTGCTTCTAGCTTAAGGGACAAAAGCTGAGTCACCGACCTTTTCGACAGAACCTGTCTAATCCTAAATAGTCTTTAAGTATTATGTGTTTTGTGTTGTGTTCTGTTGAATAAAAATCTTTTTATTTATTTATTTTATTTTAAAACACCACAGAAAAGATTAAAATTTGATGATCAAGTGGCAGGTGGTACTCACCTCCACAGATGACGTCAGCCAGGTTGGTCTGCACACACTGGTGGGTGACGGCGCCGTCCCTCACAGTGCTGATCTCCCCGTAGAGCTGATGCAGCGCCTCCCCCTCAGACATGAGGATGGTGCGGGGGGAAGAGCACTCTTCGTCCATACTGCTGTTGTGGTGGCGCGATGACGATCGGGATCGAGAGCGTCTTCGTCTGCAAGAAAGAATACCGTTATCACCATATCTCACTCGACCAAAGTGTAAAAGATAGTAGGATGAGGGTTCAAAAGTTTTGGGTATTTAACGAGCTTCGGTTCGTAATCGTCAGAAATGTTTTGTATCTTCAATCACGTTGAAAATTTGCACCCGTATTTGTGTGTTTTATATGGTAAACAAATCTAGATATCTCATTTCAAAATCAAGCTCACCCTTCAATAATTACAAAGACTTTATTAACGAGATCTCATATATTTGCACTTGTACTCGTAGTGTCTAGTATTAAAAAATGTGTCAACAATTACCTACAAATATCCGAAAAAACCAGCACATCTTTTTTTTTGTAAACTGACCAATATGATCATCTTTCATTATAACATCAAAAGTTTTTGCCTCCAAGTTATAAGATTTTTTGCACAACCCGGACTCCTAGAAAATTAAATATCATCTTTGGAATAAGGCAAAAAATCTCGTAGAATTTCAATTTACCTTTTGACACAGCATGTCGAAACTGCGCAAACAAACAATTTTGTTAGATAGAACACAAAACCAATATTACCAAATTAACAATTTAAGGTACACATTGTGACATTGTTGTGTACTACACAACCTTGGATTAAACTTAACTCTTCACATAAAATTACAAATAATGATAAAGCCATCGTAATTCTGTGGTAAGTAAATATTAATTGATCCAACCTTGGGGCTGTGAAGCTACGCCCACGTTGACAAGAAAAATGAGTGCCTAAAAGCTTGGAAAGCTACATGAACTTTATTAGTAAGACATTGAAAACAAAGATGGATATCTTACGCCTACAGGCGAATTAACAATCTGCAATTTTGAACAGACGTAAACTAATACGTAGAAAGATTAGATACTAAAACACAGCCTGATGCAGACGGTAATAAATTTGCCAAAAGCTCAATTCGACTATCAATCTATTCTACGCCTACTTTTGATTTATGGCCTGCAGTCTTTGAATACAGAACAGGCGCCAAACCTGGTGACTGCTCATCACGTCCATATCAGAGCAAGATGAAGCGTGCCCAGAATGACAGATTACGAAACATGTCCATCAGTCCTGCACTGGCGACGCGAAGGTCCCAAAAAGGTCCGGTGAATCACCAAGTTGCAGATTTAATAGCAACGTGTGAACAGACGTTCAAGGTTCACACTTATACTGCGAGGGTTGTGTAATGAATACTCAACCACGTGGGCTGTTTATTACCTTAACTGCCTTTTATTTACCTACCTTTTTGTGAAGACTTATAACCTTTTAAGACACTTACTCTGGGGTAACGATAAAAAATCCCCTAGATGTTTGGTAGATCTTCCTTTCTTGCATCAGTTGCGCTAATGTGTCGTAGACCACTTCTTGTGATGGAGTCTGCATAGATGGAAACTTGGAAGACAGTGATGTTCTTATGCTCTCCAAAGTAGCTGACTGCCCCTGAAAGGTAAACAGTATCTAAATTGATGTCGTGTTTAGGAACGCGGCCTTGGAAATTGTTGTTGTGGCCGTGATGTTGGTATTGAATATTTATTTGCGGTTTCTTAGATAAGGATCTCATTTGTGTACAAAATTCGAACGGACGTCATAAAAATAATGCGATTTAAATGTTAAGTTAGAGTTTGTCATGTTTTGCTTGTATATCGGGTGCAATGCGAAATCATGAATCTATTGCAACGATCGACCTTCGAGACAAAGAATGTAAAGTCAGATATTAATGCGCTTGAGCAATGTTTACAGCGTTATGCAGATTATTTATTGTAACATCAGTTATCTTAGGAGAGCTGTCTAAACAAGATATCAATGCACCTGTATTCTGTCCCGTAGGCCAACGACAGAAACCAGTTGTGATTTACTTCATCTCGTTGCCCTCATTACATTACTAGGCTCTAAACTCTGTTTTAAATTCTTGCAGCCCACATTGGTGGTCGGAATTTAGGACCTGACACTTGTACAGACGGCATTCTATGACAATCGATTGCAGAATTAAGCGGTTTTGCAACATCGATACCCATTGCAACGAGGCTGCTTGTATTTATTACTTCTTACATTGTTAGCGGGGCCAGATATTCGATCAGTATTGCTCCGACCTCACTTGTTAGTTATGGGATGCGTCGGCAAAAAGACCATGAAACTCGGTATGTCTTAACGAGTCGGCGACCACACAAGACCGAAACAGGTTTTTGCATTTCAACCGGTCAGGTATTTTCGTGTATTCATGGTCAAGAATCATCAAAACGACATTAGGCCGAGCTGTCAAAAACACGGAAGCCGACAAGTGTTAATGCTTTTAAATGCAAATTTTATGCTGCTGACATGATTATTATTTCATTAGCGTATGTAGTTGCCCTTAACATAAATATTAAAAAATTATAAGCTGTGTAAGCTGATTTCGCTGCTTAGGACAGCATACCATGAAGATCACTTGAAGTAAATTTGAATAATGTTATTAGTAAAGATAATATAAGTATTTAGGGCATTTTTATTCACGAGCACATTGTGGCTCGCATGAACAAGCAACACATGCCAGAGTATTAAAGGCCCTTTAGACGATGACCAATATCGGATACTGAATTAATCACAGTAATCATGCTAACTAGGCTGATTGCGAGTGTAAATTTACACGATGGTGGAGCGAACTCAAGCATATCGACGATCGTAAGCTGCAAATATGGAGGAACCAAATGAAGGGAGCCTCAGCTGCGATGTGCAGACGTGCCTAGAAGACGTCCAGTATAGTCTGGACAATGTACTGGGAACGCCCTGTAGTCCGAAGTTGCGGATCCGACGGTTTCGATTATGAATAATAACTATAAATTGAGAGAACTGCAATAGCTTAGCAAAATAACAGAAGTATACTTTAGTTAGTTGAGTATTATTTTTTAAATCAAGAACGAGTACAAACAATCGTGATGAAACGGTTATTGGACATAAGGTAACCACTTCACGAGTTATTATCGAAATCGCATTGTCTATAATAAAATAGACACGATTCTTCCAGTTGAATTACAACAGTCATGCTTTCAAATATTTGTTGCCGATTGTTCTGATGTATAAGGAAATTACAAGAACTTTTGTGGGTGAATCTAAGCACTACTCTTCTTTTAATATAGGATGACAGTTATGTAGTTTAAAACAATTTTGGTACAGAGTAAGTAGTTCAAAGAGCATTTACAGATAATGAAATTTGTAAAGTCTTGTCCTATATTTCACTAAGTTTAAATTCAATTGTCGGCCAATTGACGGTAATGTTTTTTTAATGCCATAATTTAAAGGGTTATTGCCTGAGAAGTAAACTACGCATAGTACGCATTGTTGTATATAATGTTAATTGATTGCCAGTCCCAAAATTGCATGATGGACAATTATTATTACCAGCTAGTAAGTCTATTCAGTCAGAGATAATAACTTTTCCTACTTGCCGTAAAACTGATACATTTACAATATTTTACAACAAAATACGTAACGGGAAAACGTGAAAATGACTAACATTAGATGATTTTTTTACAATAATCAGCGGGCCTATTATGTATCTCTAGTTGCCTTCTGGACTGGGTGTCTATCATCAAAAACATATATATACTATCGAATTCCGATTGTCTAAGAGCATGTTAGCACTTGAAGTGACGACACAGTTCGTAAATAGAACAATACCCACTAAAAGCAATTTTGAAAGTTTAGTTTTTATCTATGTTTTTGACGATAGGCACCCTGTGCAGTTGGCAACTTAAGATACAGAATAGGGGGGCAGGATACACATTGTTACCAAAATAATAATAATAATATACTTATCTGTAACTATTTATAATGCTTATAAAGTAGTTTAAAACAAACCGCGTCAATTATTTATTTACTGGTAGTCACACCTTGCGTATAAAAGTACTTATTTTTGTAAATATGTATTGTGAGTTTAAACCTGTGAAGTGAGGTCCATGATGCAGTCACAGAGAGCCTCGGGTAAGGGTGTGAACTGGCCTTGGTACGCTGGCGTTACTATGCAGTCCTCGATGTCACCTGCAACAAGCAAATATTTATATATTATTACATATCCAATCCCATCCCAGTAATATTATAAATGCGTACGTTTGGATGGATAGATGTTTGTTACTCCTTCGCACCGTAACTACTGAACCGATTGGGCTGAAACTTTGCACAAATGTAGTTCTAAACCTGGAATAGGACATAGGCTACTTTTTATACCATAAATCAGTTGCTATGGGAACAAGAAATAGTGTCGTTCAGAGACGCGGCTTGTCCTTCAGCCTCGCCAAACATACTATACTAGGGGATTAAATCAGTTTTCAAAGAATGCCAAAGACACATTAGCAGAGCATTCATTCAGAAAACAAAAATAGTGTCGATCAGAAATGTGGCTCGGCCTTCGTTCTCGCCAAAGACACACAAAAACTTAATCAACGCGGGCGAAGCCGCGGGCAAAACCTAGTATATATATATATATATATATATATATATGTGTATATTATAAACGCAATGCTTTTATTACACTCGGCCATAATCGCGCCTGAAAAGCATTGATGTAACCTAAAGTACATTTTTTTGCACGAAGGAGGCAACTGACAGTTCTTGACTGTGAGAATATTTTAATTCCTATGGTGCATGGGCCATTTCACATTGTCGCGAAGTTTTGAATGTTGCAAAGTAAAATAGCTCATGCACCATGGTGCAAATATAATAGATCGCATCCAAAATGTTGCAATATAATAAGTTAAGAGGCTATGCGAATTTTATTTTTGTCACTGTCACTCCAAGCAAAAACACGCCCACTGCGAGAGGGGCGGATTCAGGGCGAAAGCAAAAAATGTTAGTTTTATAATTTTTATAAAAAAACTAAAATAGCTAGCAAAATTTCAAATATCAAATCTCTGGATATTGTTGAAAGACACCTAATATGACACCTATAATGTTTGAGTTCTGTATATGGTTCCTATTAGTCAAACGAGGAGAAAAAGTGTGTTTGAAGACCTCATTTCAACAATTATCTCTATCAAGGAAAATTTATCCAAAGATGTTTTCCAATTTCAAAACCCTAGATTATATAGTCAAAATGCATATACCAGAAATGTATTGAAATTTTCCGTGTATTTCATGAAATACACAAAAAGCACCTCTATTATTTACATATCGCCTTAACAATATATATTTTCATCCCAAGAAAAGAAGACATTCTTAAGAAATATAAAAAATAGAAACTATATTTTGGCGTGAGCCAGCGAACAAAATAACATATTTTCATGATTTTATTGACACTAACAGACATAATATATATTAGAGACCATTTTCTTTAGAACATGGAGAGCTTTCTCTACCATAAAGCTTTCAAGCAGCAACTATATCTATTAGATTAGACAAGTCAAACAAACCCAACTGTTTCTGAAATTAAAGTTGTCAATTTATAATGTTTAGGGGTAATAATTTAGCTATAATTTATTCAAAGGGCTTTCAGGTTCTTTCAAATCCAACTGGATTTAGTACTGTAGTGCTGGCCGTTAATGAAATAACGATTTAGCTGCCAACTGGAGAAAGTGATTCTTAATGAAATAACCAATGTCCAATTTTGCAGGTTTTAACATTTTCATTGCTGGCAATACCCTGAAAAAAGATCTTTCGAATGATGAAAATGGTTTTTTACAGAATAAATTAACTCATGATGATTTATTTTACTTTATTTATGATGTGAAGTTGTTATTTTGGACATTGGTTCTTTTTGTTACGGAAGCCGGAAACTGGCGATAGTACTCGTCCATACGAACAAATTTTACTATGGAGCCAACCCTCGAAAAGCGAAAAAAATCAGCTGCTACATAGAAAAGTTACATAGCTACCCGACCAAAAGGTATGAGACAACTGTTTTTTTCTCGATTTTTTTTCACGGAAAGTAGTTCGTATGAACGAGTACTATTACCAGCCGGTCTACCGCGTAATTCTGATTTTCATCAACATCAACTTGAGATTGAAATTTGACGTGCGTGCGACAAGGCCCGCCTAACATGCCATCTCTTTTGCACGCACGTCAAATTTCAATCTCAAGTTGATGTTGATGAAAATCAGAATTACGCGGTAGACCCTCTGTTGTCGGCTTCCGCAACTTCATCTTAACATCCTGTATACAGCTCTTCAGTTATTTGATAAACAGCCACTATAATCGACAAAATAACGTTGACACTGCGGATATTTCCATTCTACCCGCATAGCTCTGAACTCCGTCCACCGTTGGAACGGCGCCAGATGTCCCTGAAAGCTACGGAACCGCAAACTTAGCGGTTTACAATACACTTGCCTATGTTAATCGGTCTATTGTGTAGAGCTTACAAATGTAGTGGCTTGTACTACAAGGTTAGGTAAGAGTTTTGGTGTCAATACTATTATTCTTTCGATTGTAAAAGGAAATAAAACTAAGGCATTATAAAAAAAGAGTGGCGCTTGTTTTCTTAACTTTTAATTTAATTTTTTTTAATATAAAAAAATAGTTTACGCTTGGCCATTACTGCGCCTGATGGAAAGCGTCGATAAGACCTAGGATGGAGGGCGCTCGCTCAGAAATCAGGAGAGTCAAAGCATTAGGCGGTAATTTGTCTGTCTACACTATTAGTGACCTTAATTTTAAGCGTCCCGTCTTTTTCTTTCCTTATCGAAAAGACAAGGACAGAACACTTAAATTAAGTTTAGTCTTGGCAAAAAGCTTAAGTCGTGTTACACCGAATCGACACCAGTTATCACATCTAAACGAAAACAAGTTTTGTTTTTTTATTTACTGTGAACTCGCTGTAATTTCATCAAATTCCCTCATAAAAGTATGTGTTAACTTTTCAGTTCAATACGTTGTTTATTGTACTAAGGGTATGCGTGCAATAAACGTACATCTAACGTCAACAAAGAAGGCGGGCATGAAGTTAGTTTCAGGCGCGCAGTATACTACCAACCATCCTTTTCGACTATATTCAGACCCGTCTTTACAGGTATGACACTCTTAGCGGATGAGTACATGGCACCACATCAGTCCTGAGGGACCAACGCTGGATTGGCTGGCTGCAGACTGCAATTTATTGCCACTACCCTACCTTTCGGTTGTCCAAACGCAGCGCTATTCGCAAATATCGGAACTGAAATTATTGTGTGAAAAGTTCAATTTAATTTAATTTATTTATTAACAAAAATCCACAGCAATACAAAAATTGAACGAATTTATTTCGTATAAACAGAGCGTGAAGTCAGTCTGGCTTTGAAAATTTCTGTCTAGAAGGTAATATTCTTCTAATTTTCAATTATCAATATTGAGAATACTCGTACGAAGAGACAGATTAACAAAGGTTATAAATTTTAAATATGTCTAACGCCACCTCCTGCTATAGGGTATATCAGTGTCTTACCTACTTCAAATATAATTCACTCTGCCAACTAGCAGACAAAGCTTTATCAACCTGATGAAGCACTTAGAACAGGGGTTCTTAAACTTTTGGTAGTCACGGACCGCTTGCAAAATCTCAAAAACTGATGGACCCCTTCCAAACCTGATTACAGAGAAAGCAATTATTACTTTTTAATAAATAAATTAAGTAATAATATTTTAAACATACATTCCTATTAAGGATTATATAAGGATTCCTATTAATTATGAAAAACAATATTTACTTCCACTTGTCACCGAAAAGTAAAAAAGGTTTGTTTATACAGCCTAATGTTTTGTTTATATTGATGGTATCAATAAACATTTTCGTTTTATTTTCATTTTCACTTGCGCTGTAAAGACACGATAGCGATGTGCGGTGTTCGGTATCAGACATCATGCCACGGACCTCTATCACTCACGCTACGGACCCCTGGGGGGTCTATGGACCCTAGTTTAAGAAACCCTGACTTAGAAGGTAAGCTAATCAGATACAGGAGGTGGAGAGATTTTAAAACATGAGGTACTATATGTAATTCTAATTTGTTCGGTACTCTAGTCCGTTCACAGATAGATAGATAGATAAAAACTTTATTCAATGCCTTTTACAAAAAAACACAAAAAGTACACATTTAAAGCTTAAAATATAACAAATACATTATAATCCTTAAAATAATAACAATCTTTGACACAGAGGCTGAAAAGGCGCTGGCTCAGCATACGTCACAGAATAATCTGTGACACTGATATTCTACCACAGGGTAACGGGTGCAGCAAATAAACGACAGCCCACTTAAATAGTTTTGGAAGAATTCACATTCAAACCACACTAACCAGGAAATCATAAAACCCACAGGACAGTTAAGCAACTAACAAACACAAAATACAATTACGAGACCAATTGACAGACTAAATCAAGATTAAAACGTGTTTATATACTCCACTTTTATCACCCTACAAACGACCCATTAGTTCAGCGTGACAATACGGAACCACTTTTAAAATACGGAACTATACTGGTCCCTAACTAAATGAAACCCAATACGCACTACTAATACAGACTTATGCATTACGAAACGCGTAGAATTGTCCATTAGAGTCTTTAACCGACCATTTGTGAACTGAACAAATAAATACACATTAAATACGCACGATTTGCATGGAACAACCAGTCAGAGGTGGTTATTTAATATGAATAAACGGTGGACAGTCATCGCTGGCGCTTGTGGTGTTATAAGAGATACTTAGATTTCCACTGCATAAGCAATCCTTGACCCCAACCGAAAAAGAGGGCCAAACATTTCTCATGCTACTAAACTTAAAATTACTGTCCAATATTTATAAACAATTTTAAAAATATAAGTACCTGCTTCACTTTGCAACTTTCAAAACAAACAAGTTACGTACAAAACGCCAAAAGTCGATTAAAAAGAATTCTTGAGCAGAGGTTTTCCTCAAGGGGCTAATATCTAAAAACTGAATTTTGTACTGAAAACTTTTATATTTTGAAACTTAGAAATAAACCAAAACAGCGTTCTATTGCCTCGTGGGCATGCACCAAAGAGTTTTAAAAATATATATATGTGGCTATGGTATTTGTTTGCCACTTGCTTAAAGGTGAAGCAAAACACTACATGCCCTAGAAATATGTATGCATTTGGAAACCGAAGTACAGCCACATAGACTCACACTAGAGTGGAATAATTTACAAAACGGTCAACGATTGTATGATCATCTTCTAATATCTACTCCTTCCGGGATATGTTGTAACGATATGTAATAAATATAAGCATCTCCGTGCTTTGGAATATGCCATAAAAATGTTAAATGCAGCAATTTCTCACGATTATAATCAGAGCGTCATTTCAAAATGTCACCCGCTCCATTAAAATGTCCTTACTCGCTGTTACCATTACCGTTTCTCCATGGAAACTGTCTCCAGACACCCATTATCTTCAAGTATACCCTTAAAAACAGACCATATTAAGTGGAAAACTGCATTGAAGGAATTTATTACTGCAATTCCATTCACTAAGAGTCCTGTTAATGATACTGATAAGCTGGTGATCGATTATAGTTTTACATCATACATTGTATCATTAACAAAGACTCTTATGGTATATCTGATCTTACAGCTGTGATCAGCAATGGAAAATGATATTTTATGTCCATGAATCCTTTCTTGTAGTCCGCTCTTATTAGTTATGTAGAGATTTAAGTCACCGCTTACAGAAATAATTTAAAAAGAAGCGTTTGTTTTTGTATAAAAGCATGGAAAGGAAATTTTATTGGTCGGAAAAAAAAACAATTTTAGAAACACCTAAAGAACGTTTTTTTTTTAAGGAACAGATTTAAAAACATAATTTCGCTTTATCAATGCATATATTAAAAGAGTAGAACCCGATGTCTCTGTAAATTGAAGAAAAGTAATAAAAATAGAAAGGGGGTGACTAAAAAAGAGTAATAGAACACAATTCAGCGATTTTTAGAATACTTTTCTGTCTGTCTGTTTGTTTGTTCGCGCACATCTCCGAAACTACTGAACGGATTTTCATGCAATTTTCATAGATGGACAGAACTTAATTTGGATTAGAATATAGGCTTTGTTGTAGAAATGAGCTGTGTCTGTCTGTACATTGATGATATTCCAAAAAAAAAAGTGGGGTTGGATGCTGATAAAAAAAATAAACGGAATTTGTGTCGGTATTTCATGCATCACGCAAAAACTACTGTGAAAAAACTTTTGATGCAGTTACTACTGTACGATCCTCAGCAGTGAGACATGGATTACAAAGAAAGAAGGAAAGGAGTGATCTCCTTTGATCTCCTTTGAAACAGTGATCTGTTCGATAACTTATTATCCAACTTAAAAACTGGGATAATTTTTAATGCGGGATTCCCAAGAGATCACACTGTGGCCGCAATATATTCTTCCACGCGGACGAGTCGCGGGCAACAGCTAGTAATACTATAAATTACTTTGACCAAGTGAAAGAAAATGTGAAGAGAGAGAAGATTAGCTGATATTCCATCGACAAACACGGTGTCTCTTCTAGTAGCTTCAGAATTTACGAGTAAAACGGTAGCAAGTTCTAAAGTAAACATTATAAGACTCTTCTCAGTGCCCACTTGACCCATGAACATTGGTGAACTTAGATACGACATTCAGTTATACTTAAGTCTAACTTAGTCGAGGCAAGTCTACTATGGTGTAGATAGCCTTTACATTTCATACTGAACTATCTGAAAGAAAAAACAACCACATAAATTAAAATATATATATATTTTTTATTTTGCCTGTTCGATAGGAAGTCTCTCTGAATACGAGCCAAGAACAACAAGCAAAAAAAAAATCAAAATTTCCTGCCTAAGCAGCTTTCAGCTTCATTATTAGCTCCTAAAAGTGCCACACACAGATATTCAGCTGTTGTAAACTAGGTCGAGTGTCCAAAGAGACCACATACTCCGTGCTCCAGCTACACAGCGCCAGCTATTGTTGGATGAAGAGTGTTGAGCAGCCCTGCAGCGCGTTGATAACGTAGGGTTTAACCTATTTACCGGGTTGCTATTGTTTGAATGGGAATTCGTGTCTATAAAGTGTACATAATAGTATAATTTTTTTTTGTTTATTCGCCCTTGTCAGGCAGGCAAAGGTTTCAGACCATACAGCCTTGTCATAAGTTGTAAGTGTTTATCAGTGTTAATCGTATAATTTTGACATGACAAAACGGACGTCATCAATTTTTTTTAAATATTTTATCGGCTCTGGATTGTCGTCCTTTTGAGCCCGTAGTTATTGTTTTTTTTTTCTGTCACTTTCACATCAATTTTATCAAAGTACGGTACTAATAATAATAGTTTTCGGAGTTAACAAATTAATTTATCTACCTGCATATCCCAAACTATATTATTTCGCGGACAGAGAGATGTTTTTTGATGGTTATATTCTAAATATAATGTCACTTTACTGTTTAGCTTGTTGTAAATCTTTATGATGAAAATATTTTTTTTTAGTTTATACTTAGATTTGACAGTTGTTTTTAATGGAATGTACCTACTAACGTACGCTACAAACATTTTCTCTTAGTTGGGTCTTTAATGCTTTTAATAATGAAAAGCATAAAAGCTTTTTTTTCAAACAGTTTTTTTTTTGTTTCTAACGTCCATAATACCCAAGTGGTGACATGGAAACTAACGGTTTTCTGATTTTATTTCGAATGATAGACCTACAAATATATTACTCGTATACATAAATAGATGGATACTTTTGTAAATTAGACTCTATATACGTTGATAGGGTTTTAAAAATGTTACCGCTAAAGGGTTCTTAGAAAAACGATGTAAAGCTTTCTACACATAACAAGAGTCAAGTGTCTCTTCTAGTAACTTCAAAATTTACGAGCAAAACGGTAACAAGTTCTAAAGTAAACATTTTTAAGACTCTCTTCGCTGCCCACTTGACCCAAGAAAATAGTTTTCGTCTGGATCTAGTTCTTGGACCTAAAGTACATTCATGATAATAATGTATTTGGCTTTTTATTTAGGCATGTAAGAAGATGACCAAAAATACAGGATGTTAAGATGAAGTTGCGGAAACCGAAAACTGGCAATAGTACTTGTCCATACGAACTACGTTTCATGAAAAAAAATCGAGAAATCTAGAAAAAGAATACATTTTGGTCAGGTAGCTAAGTAACTTTTCTATGGAATAGCTGATTTTTATTTCGCGATTCGAGGGTTGGCTCCATAGTAAAAGTTGTTCGTATGTACGAGTACTATCACCAGTTTCCGGCTTCCGTAACTTCATCTTAACACCCAGTATAACGAGGTAACATAATATGTGAAAATAATTCGAGGGTATATTGTGTCAGTGTATCAATTACTGAAAACAATTTAGAAAAAAATAAATTCTGTCGAATATTTTTATACTTTCCGGTACAAAGTCAAGTCTTAATTTTTATAAAAAACGAAAAAAAAGTTCGCTCAAGATAATTTTATCTTCGGTGAAAAATGTAAAAAGTAAACATCAGCCAGTAAACAACTACCTGCAGTCTCGAATATTATGTTATTGTATCTAATATAGGCTTCGACATAGCAAGTTTTCTACAACCGCCACTGCTACGCCCGTAGCAACAAAGCTTTACAGCGTTATCTACACTAATAATTAATTAGTAAAAATGTCGTGTGAGAATTGAGAATTTTTGCGAAAATTAAACGAAATGGGTCATTAGTATTGTACTGAGATTAATACCACAATTTTTAGAATTTTTGTCTGTCGGTCTGTGTGTGTGTTTGTTCCATTTTAACTTGAGAATCATTCAACGGATTTGTATACGCTTTTTTACTATCATCGACCCTGCCGGAAACAGGGCAAAGATTGAATAAATGCTGGCGGCTGTGGGCGAAAGGCTAGTGAACAAAAAATAGTGCAAAATGGAATAAATTAGATTGTAGGGTCACTAAAAGAGTTAAAGGGGGCATATTCCAACTGTCACCGCGTCACCTCTTTCAGAACTATATTCAGTCTACTTAAGAGCTTTAACGCCGAGTTTTAATGAGTTTATTTAGTGCTGAAGTTCTCTATTTGTTTTGTTTATTACTGGATTGTTTTAGTTAACCGATACTGTTGTCGCTTGTGGTGCCTTACCTGGTTGTATATTAGAGCTACTATACCTTTGTCACTTTGGAGCTAGAAATGTTTTAAGAGGCTATGCGAATTTTATTTTTGTCACTGTCACTCCTAGCGAAAAATCACGCAGTGCGAGAGGGGCGAATTCAGGGCAAAAGGGAAAAAGGGTGGTTTTATATTTTTATTAAAAAAACTAAAACAGCTAGCAAAATTTCAAATATCAAATCTCTAGACATTGTTGAAACACACCTAATTAAATATGTTTGAGTTCTGTATATGGTTCGTATTCGTCAAACGAGGAGAAAAAATGTGTTTGAAGACGTCATTTCAACAATTATTTCTATCGATGAAAGTTTATCCAAACATGTTTTCCAATTTCAAAACCCTAGATTATATAGTCAAAATGCAGTGGCGTGCACAGAACTTTTTGCTGGAAAAGCAAACAATTGGTCAAGAACAACAATAAAAAAAATATGAAAAAATTTAAATATCACTTAGAAAAAAAAATATTTGTATGACGCCAGGGTAGACAATGTCTACCCTAGAGTTAAAATTTCCTATACAAACTTTTTTTTTTCAAAGTGGTATTAAAAATTTTTCATATTTTTTTTTATTGTTATTCTTGACCAATTGCATGCTTTTCCAGCAAAAAGTTCTGTGCACGCCACTGTCAAAATGCATATACCAGAAATGTATTAAAATTTTTCCGTGTATTTTATGAAATACACAGAAAAGAAACACCCGTATTTTTTTCGCATATCGCCTTAAGTTTGTTCTGAAGCAATACCCGAACAATTTTATTGTCCATCTCACCTTTAGATGCTTTGGAAAATCAACTTCATTATGGTTTCAAAACTCTTTACCAACAAACTCAAATCATTACTTAGGGTCATAAAACAAAGTACTTACTTCGTTACTTTAATGAATATGTACAAATCAATAGGTCCAAAGATGTTGAAAACAATACCCATTCAGTCAGAATTCAATATGGACATACAGATATAAAGATGGCCGAAGAATGTTGTCCATGTACATTGAGGTAACCAACCTAGTACTAACGCCAAATTGAGCAAAGATTGAGCAAAACTGATAATCAGTACCTACGGTGTATACAATACGTTGGCTATTAAAAACCAAATTGCATTCCGTTTTACGGAGAACTCTAGTTATCCATATTCGTTTTGTAAAAGCTATGTATTACTTAGTCTATGATTTTTTACTGTTATCTGTAACAACAAACGCTTTTTATCAAGACTGTAAATAATAAAAAAACCGGCCAAGTGCGAATCGGACCCGCGCACGAAGGGTTCCGTAACATTATCTATAAAAACGGCAAAAAAACGTGTCTGTTGTATGGGAGCCCCCTTAAATATTTATTTTATTCTGTTTTTTAGTATTTGCTGTTATAGTGGCAACAGAAATACATCATCTGTGAAAATTTCAACTGTCTAACTATCACGGTTCATGAGGTACAGCTTGGTGACAGATGGACAGACAGACGGAAAGACAGACGGACAGCGGGGTCTTAGTAATAGGGTCCCGTTGGTTACCTTTTGTGTAAGGAATCCTAAAAAAACATTACGGCCTCGAAAGATGAGAATCCAGAGCAGTTAAAAAAAAACTGCGTTCTGCGATCCAAACAATATAACGCGCGTTCTCGCGGTCTGTGTGTGTAAAGATCCAAGCCGTCGCATAGATTACGTGACCGCGTAACGCAGAACGCAACTCTGTGTGGTTGACCATTAACATTAGGTTAGGTTACTAACGTTCATTTTGTGATACTAACGATTTCAATAATAAATATTCAGTAATTAGTATATATTTAGGTATTTAAGTATTTAACCGTAACTGTATGTTATCTAATAGGTTAATACTATAAAGAATAAATCCTACGTAAAATAATATATAAGGTCTTTCAATTTAAATTGAAAGTAATTTAGGAGGAGATTCAGTATCGTTAATACATCACATTCCGCTGCAAAGCACTTTTTTTTGCGCGAACTTTTTTTTCACATCTCAGTACAAAGTGGTCCGATCAGCTGACTCAGTTTGTATGGACAAGTGAAGAAAAAGTTCGCGCAAAAAAAAGTACTTTACAGTGAAATGTAATGTATTAACGATACTGAATAACTTCCTAAATTACTTTCAATTTAAATTGAAATACCTTATATAGGTGGGTGGCATAAAATAGGTTTGAATTTATCAAAGCCCTTTTTGATCGCTTTGGCTGTAGTTACCTAAACCGATAAAATGAAAAAAATCCTGCCGTGGGTTTAGTGGAACCAATGTTGTTCCTCCACCCATTTATGGTCAAGGCGGATATCAAAGCATAATCGTTTTGTCCTGAAATGGAATAATGCAAATTGTCGTATTTGCGTACCTTTGTTTGATTTCACAAGTGTACGTGGGTTGTCGATTGCATGTTTCGCGTAATCTTGTGATTTTATTGTCAGTTCTGTGCAGAGAAATAAAAAGCTCCTCCTTTTTTGGGAAATGTACGTATGAGAGAATACGATATACAGAGTGCTCTGAGATTCGACCTATTCCTTGAAAGGGGTTATACTAGAGATCATTTCCAACAAATAATGCCTATCAACTAGGGGTCGAAAATGTTTTTTTTTTTCAAGTAAAACAAGTCGATATTTCAAAATTTCGAAATAAAAATGGTTTTCTTTCCACTTAACACCTTTTACTTCTGATATTATGGAATTCTGGGCATGTGTATTTTTTATAAATAATCACTAATTTATCATTAATCAGAAAAATAACAAATAAATGCCGAGAGAGGAATCATTATTATTGAATAATTTGTTTTTCGTTACCAGTCTGACAGCTTGAAAAATATCTTAAAAACCTTCGTAACTCGGAGACCATTCATCTTCGACTCCTAGTTGATAGGGCTTAATCTGTTGGAAATGATCTCTAGTATAACTCCTTTCAAGGAATAGGTCGAATTTCAGAGCAACCTGTATGTATGTCTTTTTGTTATATTATTATTTTTGAGAAATGTATGAAAGTGACCATTGTTAGAAGTATACGGGGCTCACCGTGTTTATTTTTCTCAAATTTTTGGCAAAGTTACTTCTGCCATGGTCACGGGATGACCTAAAATCTTAAGTGAAAAAAGTGTGTCAGGATGGTAGCAGAAGCCGGGAAGCTAAAATTTAACTCAGGCATAATGTATGTAAACTTGAACACATCAATAAAATATCAATTAACATTATATCATTGCAGTATAGAAACGCAGAAAGAAAAGTAAGTCTGGATGTAAGGAGCTGCAATGATATAATGTTAATAATTTATATCTCCTTGCGATGGATAGATCGCCAAGTGTTCAAACATAGAAATTTTTGATGGTCGTATAAAGTATTGTGTGGACTGGACACTGGACATTGGGACACTTGTGCAAATCTATTACGAAACTCTGTCTCAATGTCTCGTATTATGTCACAGTTGCACAAAATACTATTTCTAATCCGCCCTTACGAATTTTTAACAACATAAGACCTTTTTTAACGTCCATGTACTTAATTAAGTTAAGATTGGTATAATTAAATTGTTAATTAAGTATTAAATTCGTGTCGGCGCGGGCGCATGACGGGTCAATGATGGGGTTAACGGTTACGACACAAAGGGGCATTGTGTCAAGGTCGTGTGGACATTGTGACTTTATTTATGGGAATTTGGTAAGGTTATTTTCCGGTATTGCAGGTAGCTTAGTCATTTGGATGCCGGATTCCTAATCTTAAGACACAGGTTCGAATTCCGGCGATCCTGCCACTTGCTGACGATGAAAATACTGTGAGGTACTTAAACTTGCATGCCCTAAAAAGCGTATAGTCGTACCCAAAGCACGGCCATAAGGGTCAACTTGCATCTCGTTGGGACGTTAAAATCGTCGGTGAAAAGAGGGTGTTTCCCAGTAGACTACTCTAGTGACAGTTCAAACTTGGAAACAAATTTGACACAGGTGTATATGTACGTCGTGATGAAATGTTATTTTTGTGTGTTTTTATTTTTATATTCTTTTAAATTATATACGCTATAACAGCTTTTAAAGTTTTTTTTAAAAATATAAATATACTGATAATGAATTAATAATAAGATAGATTGTAAATAGGTAGTCTAGGTTTTATATGTTTTTATGTCATGACCTGTCATGTCATCTACTTTTATATTGTATATGTCAATGTCTATTTATTATAATTAAGATACTCAACTGATGCCGGGTCCAGGTGGGACCCGAAATATATCTTGAGAATATATCCTATTTATCAGTATTTTGATACATTTTTTTAAAACTATTTTTATATTCATCTTATAAAGCTATGTCAGCCTTGAGAACTTAACTTATTTCGCTTAGATATTTCTAGCTTAGCCTTTTTTAAGTCACGATATAAACTAAGTATTTAGATATAGCTTTTAAACAGCTAAAACCTTGATCTTTTGATCTTTTACAACCGTTACTATTCATTTTAAGATTCAATCAAATACTCTTATTTAAATGATGTCAAAATACTTCGACAATCAGTTAAGAGCGGTTTCGCAGCCGGATTGTGAAAAAGTCGCATTTTTCTAGTAACACTTAAATTCAAAATTCACTCAATAGTTATTCAACAAAACCTACATAATTTCAAAAATTTTTAATTTATAAGGTTTTTAAATTCTAATTTATAGAAATCAATGGAAACTTTGAATTTAAGTTTGAGTGAATTTAAGTGAATTTTGAATTTAAGTGTTTTGCGAAACCGCTCTTAAGCGTGCCAAATATAAGTACTTGACCGAATTTTAAATCCATTAATATCAATATTATTAATGGTTTGCCATCCCATCCAACATATGTTTAATTCACATTTAATAAATATTGAATACATTAGGCGAATTGCAACGGAATTGCGTACGTACAGTGGAGACCACATCAAGCTATACACTTGCAGTACAACATTAGCCTCTACAGAGAAGAATATAAGATGGGTACAAAGTCCAATGTGTCTTACTTGATGCGGTCTCCACTGTACAATCATTAATTTAAAAGAGATTACAAATCATTGTCAAGACGTCCAAGCAAAACTGAGATTTGTTTTTCTTTATATAATAATATGTATAAAATACAACGTCGTCGATCTTTCTGTTTGCTTTTAGTCAGAGAAACACTGAATAGATTTTGATGCTGTTTTAACCGATATCCAGGGTCCTTCCCGAGAGAAGTTTTAGGTTATACAACGTGTATCAGAAAGGTGTAACCATATTTGAAGAGCTTATTCAGTCAATGGCATAGAACAACTTGTACTATGGAACAAAGCCTGTATCTCGAAAAAAAAATTAACTGTTTCATAGAAAAATGCAATGCCGCTCGGCTGAAATGTATGGAAGGGCAGATTTTTTTTTTTGAGATTTCAGGGTTGGCTCTATAGTAAAGGTTGTTCTAATACCATTGACTGAATAAGCTCTTCAAATATGGTTACACCTTTCTGTTACACCTTGTATATGTAAAATACAACGTCGTCGGTCTTTCTGTTTGCTTTTAGTAAGAGAATCACTGAATAGATTTTGATGCTGTTTTAACCGATATCCAGGGTCTTTCCCGAGAAAACTTTTAGGTTATATAAATATATAATAGCTTTAGCTATGACAAAATGAAACCGAGAAAAACTCAAAGTATATATAATTGCGATATGACTGTAGTAAGTTCGTAAGCAGCAATCATTCTAAGGAAATAATTCGGAGAAAAAGAGGCGAAGTCGCGGGCAAATGAGTGATATATGTGGTTGATGTGTTGAGGGTTCTGTCCTACTGACTTTGTTTCCAAAGTATTTCCAATATTTACGTCACTTTTCTTGCATCCCTAATCTTTCTTTCATATTGAGGGCATCAACTTAAAAGGCTGTATCTACAGATTTTCCGGAATCTGAAAATTCTGCCTTTTTGGCCGCTCTCAGGTGTTGGGAAATATTTTAGATGAAATAAACGATTCTTTGAATCCTAAGTTTCCTACCTGAAAATTGCTCTACATTTTATAAACGAGTTCCTGTTCTATTTAGATTAATTTTCAAGATATTTTACCAATAATATATTACAGTGACAGATTGACAAGGCTTGTAAGGTAGGGCCACTGAGTGATGGCACTTATGACAGCTGCATTTAGTGATGTGGTACATTTCAAATTTTGGTTAAAAATAAAAACCAAGTGTGAGTTTACTCAATATTAGACACGTCATTCAACATTCAACATAATGATACAAAAGGAAAATGTCCCGAAACCAGTGGCGTAGCTATCGGAGGGCTATGCGGTGTAGTGCCCCGGGGCCGCCAAGAGATGTTTAAATTTCTAAATCTAAAAAAGTATTTTACTATCATTTATTTTCGTTTAGTTTAAGTTCGTCATTGTTTTGTTTTTAATTAAATATTATTGCGTAACTTGGCGACCTCAAACACGACCTATAAAAAATGAGAAACTTTTTAAAAAAAAATTCTTTGTTTCTATACGAATTCTATTGCACAATAAAGCAACATTCAAATCGAAAAATAATAACCGAAACAAGTAGTAGATCACTATCAACAATGAAGTATTACATTTTTTAATTCACACTTGCTTATAAATAATTACGATACTTTGTAGGCATTTAAACGTCATAGGCGCCATCACTCAGTGGCTCTACTGTAGTGATGCTGTTTGTCATGATATTCGCAGATCCTTTAACAAAACAATCAACTTTATATTCAGAAGTAGAATTGCCGGGTGAAAAAAATATGACTTTAAAAATAGCAATAACGACTAGAATTTTAGACATCCACACCGTTGCATTCTCACTAAAAATATTTTATTTTGAGAGGAGTACGCCATGAAAAAGCTGTAAAGGAAAAAAACAATAAAAGCTCGGCAAATTAATCAGAGGGGAAAAATAATCTGCTATTAGAAATTAACAAGGGTAAAATTAATAACAATATAATACACATGATTGGCATTCCAAACCACCTCAGCTGATTCGAAACAATGGTAATATTTTCAATGACATTGTTATATGGCGCCGCGAAGGCAAAGATTGGGCTGGTACTAAGGTCTCATATAAAGCTCTTATTGCACAATAACAAGAGCGAAAATGCTACAAATAAAGGAACAATTTCCGTAAAGCGGTGTTCAAAGGGATACGATTATCATATCATTATCAGGTGTAGGCGCAGATAATGATGGCACTGTCAGTTATTTATGTGAGAATCTAATGCACCGCCAATTAACAGGTGATTTTACGCCTAAACAAAGAGGTAGAATATGTACATAGCTGAATGTTTCATCGAGTTCTTAAGGCGAGGGTATTCGTGTTTTCCCGGATAAACGTTCTATTCTTTCGTGTTTTATTTGTAAATAACAAGGACTTTGATCTTAAAACAATAAAAATAAATTATTAATCGATATATAATATCAAAAGTAAAGAGCTTTTTATTTTTCATTCATTTAGAAAAAAGTTACTAAAATTGTTAAAAAGTGTCACTTTTACTTATTTATTAACATAACTCACTTATCTGTCATTATTATTTTTTTTGCATTCGACTGTTGACGGCCCCATACCGAGGGTCGAAATATATCGAATAATATCTTTTTATTGTTTTCATGCTGATAAATAAATAAATAAATAAATAAAGCTTATAAAAGCAAAATATAATATTATTATTATCATTTAAGAGAAATATCAGTAAGAGTAATTTTCGGATGATGCTGGAAGAGGCGCTTTAATGTTACAAAATTTAAGGAATACGCACATTTGCAGATTATAAGCTCATGTCATGAGTGCTATGTACTTATAATGTCAGTGCCTCAGATCAACAAACCTTGTTTCTAAATGAGTGCCAAAGTCATTCAAGATCAGTTAAAATAAAATAGACTGTCCTCAAAAGGCCACTATTTACTCCAACTTATACAAACTTGATTCAACAACCTACTTACACACTTAACTACTTAAAGTTATCTCAAGTACTCAATTAACGTACTTTTATAAAAAAAAACTGATAATTAAAACCAATAACTAAAACTGTAAAGCAATTATGCAGTATCTTTTAATTAAAACTAAGTAAACTCAACCTTTATTATTCCCCTGCGTATTTCCCCATATTATTATTTATGACATAAAACTATTACCTATACACATATATTATTTAATTACTTTTATTACCTTAAAACCAATCTGTAATAAGTGTTGTTATACCAACATTACATAAATAAATATATTTCATTTCAGTCTCATTTATTTTATGGGGTAATGTACTGAAATTCCAACTTACCACGAATTAAGTAAACTACTGTACCACATCAAGAAATGTCAAGCTAATTCCAGTTAGGTGTTCCGCAGCGTTCACGTGTTGTACTTGACGTATGCACGCGAGGATCGAAAACTTTCTTACGATTAATCGTACAACTCTGCAACTATATTTGCATGTAAAAGACT
Organism: Ypsolopha sequella; assembly: GCA_934047225.1. Classification (NCBI taxonomy): domain Eukaryota; kingdom Metazoa; phylum Arthropoda; class Insecta; order Lepidoptera; family Ypsolophidae; genus Ypsolopha; species Ypsolopha sequella. The sequence goes on along the minus strand of OW203988.1, from coordinate 7,350,516 downwards.
TTCTGCGAACGAAACCGCTAATGGAAGTCGTGCATTTGCATTTTTACGTCAAAACAGAAAAGTTATCAGAAGTCGCGTGAGCTGTAAGAGTACAGAAGAAAGGGGCGATGGCGAATTTTAAAAGCATTGTGCGAGAAATTTAATTAAAAGTAAAAGCATCACAAACTCTAGTATTATTTTCACATACACTTAACTGCAGGTTAAACCTATTTTGATACGAGTAAGTACATAATCGTTTTGTTTTCAATTCACCAGTATCGTTGTTCTAAAAATAGTACATTACTGCAGAGATCAGTAAGTGAGCTCTCCTGAACTTTTATATACGAGTCCAGTAATACTTACTGGTCGAAACATGTATAGTGCTTTTCACAAAAATAAAACGAGACATTTTCCAGATTTATTGTTTCGGAGATATGGAAATCAAAGTTTTGCAAAAAACTATGAAAAAACCTATCAGTCGGCAAAAAGTGTCAAATTTGAATACGGGACCGTAATCAACGATCTCAAATGCCCCTTGATACCGAGTTTCATGTGAATCGGACCACTTTTTAGTACATTTCATAAAACTATCAAAACCTATAAAATGAAATTTATAAAATAAAACTCAATAATGGTAGAAGAAATTAAAAAAAAAATACTTTGGCGGGAAAGAGCTGTTGTTTTTCTTCAATAGGTACAAATATTAAGTTGTTTATTTAAATTTGCATTAAATATTACCTACTGAATGTTATATATGTCATTTGCTAGCAATATCACTGTTTAATTTCCTCGCAATCGAAGTGAAAAGCAGAGTGTATACTCTGGCATAAAACCCATTTTATCCTCGACTCAATATATGCCCTCGCCGTTCGGCCTGAGCCGTCTCGGATAAAATTGATTGTTTTATGCCCTTGTTGTACAATCTACTATTTTTTTTTCATTGTTTATATGTCGTCGGGCCCTTTATTTAGGCCTAGAATTTCATGAACTTGGGTCTAGCTTCAGCCGTTTAGGAGATATGGGCCGTTAAAGTTTTGACATTTCTAGCGGGTAGATTTGGGCAAGACGTTTTCTTAGAGTAAGGTTAGACTATGAAACCACATTCTGAGGATTATCTGACACATTTTTTTTAAAATAATCGTATTGCGTAGTAGGTTATCGTAATAAATAACGATTAGTTTCCTAATCGTAATCGTAATCGTAATGGCCAAATCGTTGCATCCCTAGTTGTATCATTATTTATTATAGAGCACCGATGAAATGGGCGGAACAAATCAAAGCTGATAAGAACAACCCCTTGCACGAGTGCACAAGAAGAGCGACTGTTAGAGACGAGTGGCGGCGCATGACCAGACGGGTCACTCAGCAACAAACTGCGATTTAACTGACGACCACGACCACTCTGTCAAGAGTGTACCGACTCAGAAGAGAGATTTATTGAGTTTATTGAGTGTATACAGGATGTTAAGGGGCTTCAGAAGCAAAACTGCATTTCCAGACGTTTTTAAATTGGTTTAAACTTTCTATATGAATATTACAAAACTTTGAAAAAATATATCACACATTGATCCATGTACCGTAATTGTGATGTTTTAAAAACTCAAAAGCTTTAACCTAGAACGAGAAAATAAATACTTTTAATAACCTTTCAAATGATTTAAAAAACTGATAAATAGTTTAAACTATACAAAAATCTAACACAATGATGTTTAAAATTTTTATATATCAAATTTAACACATGTGAAAACCATTGTTTTCTCTATTTTGCGCTACCCGGCGACACAGCGATCGTCGTAACAGCCAAGCACGTACCCAGCTTCGTTGGTCGGGGGGGGTCCGTCAAGGCAAATGATAAAAGAAATAGCAAATCGGATCTCACATATTTATTAAATATCTTTAAAAAATTATAAGATAATGTTACAGCATTTCAGTGGATGATATAATGTTATATTGTGACTTATATTCTGTAAGTTACAGCGTTAAATTTAATCGTCTTGGTTTTAAGGACATTTCGTTTAATACATCATCCACTGAAATGGTCTGATTTGAATGGACTGACATCAAGGCCAACCCAGTTAAACGTTCATTCCCCATTTTATTGCGTAAATATGTTTTTACTCTTTTCAATGTTGAAAATGATCTCTCAACGCTTGCGGTAGAAACAGGAAGCGACGCTAACAGCTTTAGTAGCGTATGCATATGAGGATAAAATGCAGCATCGCACTTAGCTAAAACTTCTATAGCTTCTCTTTCCATTGAAGTTTGATCTGCATTTTTCCATTTTTCAGCCCATAAGTGATATTCAGTCTCCAATGTGACCTCAGACACATCATTTAAATAAGGAAGTAGATTTGACAGATTTTGCGCATTCTCAACACATATTTTATGTGGCAATAACATTTCCAGCGTTGTCAAAATTTGTACAATGCTGCCTTCAAACCGACTTTTCAGGCTTCCAAGAAGATCATCTATACACGGAATGAAAATACTTCTTTTAAAATATTCCATCGGTGAATCCGCTGGATAATTTTCTCTGTGTACTTGTCTGCCAGTTACTCGTGGAATTGTGATAGATTCAATGCCAAACAGAGCACTGGAAAGATTTTCAGCTTTTCTGAATATCTTTCTAAATTCTTCGTCTAAGATGTTGCTTCGTAAGTTCTGGACCTGATGTATGACATCTTTTGCAAAAGTTAATGCTGAGCTTAGGTCATGCTTAGGACTTTGTAAGTACTGAGACAACGTCAATGTATAACTCAGTAATTTCTCACATACCAAAACAGATATCAAGAATGCTGGATTTTTCATTGCTGATACCAATTGTTCCGCTTTAGCTGCAATCTGTCTTCCTGTTGCCGAGACATCAAAGAGACTAATAACAATAGGTTCAATTAGCTCAACAAAAACGATAATGGCGTTATGACGCTCCACAAATCTCGTTTCACAAACACCAATCAATCGTGTCCTTTTTGTCTCTGGCACTAATGCCTGAATGTGACTTTTCAGTATATGACCATTTAACGAATTATTTCGGAATAAATTGCAAATGTCCTTTACGGTTTGTAGGCAGTTTTTAACACAAGGTGTTGTCATACCTGCACTAAGTGCAAGATTCAAACGATGATTGGCACAATGAACATAAATTGCTTTAGGGTATCTTTCTTGGATTCGTGCTTGTACGCCTTTGAACATACCACTGAAAGATCCGGCACCATCATAACCTTGCCCAATTAGTTTTTCTAAATTTAAGCCAAGTTCTCCGCATATTTTTAGCATCATATTTGTAATCGCATCACCTGTCATTTCCGTTAGTGGTATATAACATAAAAAATCATCTTTGATTACCACTTTCTTGTTCTTGATATCAACATATCGCACACAAAAAGAAAATTGTTCGATTCCTGATACGTCTAAAGTTTCGTCTGCAAGGATACTGAAAAACCCTGATTCGTTTACATCTTTAACAATTTTTGTTTGAATTATTTTACCGCAGATATCAATAATTTCGTTGACAATTTTAGGACTTGTATATAGTGAATTTTTTTTTGCATTTTCCAAATGTTCTTTGAGTTTGTTGTCACCTGATTCCACTCTTAATCTTAGTAAAGCTCTGAATTTTCCATCTCGACAACTTTGGGCATCTAACGTTTTGGAAAGATCAGAACTCTCATCATCACCACGAAGTGCGATTTAATTTTGTCCGCAAAATATTACTGTTTTTATTATCGGTTTAATAGCCTCTCTATTTTCTAAAATTTGCTTTTTTCGGTTAGAATCGAGTTGACTGATAACAGAAAGTGTCGAATCAGCTTGTTGAGCTAAAAAATTATTTGCTAATGTTATTGCTTCCTTATGATAGGCAGATTTTTCGTGATCACGGAATTTCTCCACTGCGTGCTTCCATTTAACGAACGGATTATCAACTAAAACACCTATTTTTTGATGTTGGCCCTTTCCAACGAAATCTTTGCCGAATGAGACACAATATTTGCAAAACGCACCATCAAAGTGTTTTGAATATAATAACCATTTCCATTTTTCAGTCCAATTGCTTTGAAATTTTAACATTTTTCCACCAACATTCTTAGCGGGGAATTTAAAATCTTTTTCTGGATTAGTGAGTCCAAGAATAGTCGTTTTCACCGCGTCTGGTACGATTTTGTTAGACGATTCATTTAATGTTAAAATATGATATCCAATATCGTGTTTATTTGGGACTTCCAGCGCAGTAACTGTTTCATTGAAACAAGTATTAGATAAGTCAGAAGTTGATGGGTGACTTGGTCCCGGTTCATTCTGTAGCGAAGCCAAATAATCAGTTGTCGGTAGAGATATACTGTCTTGTTTTGCAATATTTGATATTGATAATGATGGTGTTTCAGATTTGTTGATATTTTCCTCAAGTTTAGCAACTTTCGGCTTGAAAAAGTCGCTTATTTTAGAAATGCGTTTCATTTTTATGGAAAGTATCTTTTCGTCATTGAATGTAGGTACCCGTTAGATTCTGTAGACAATTATAAAAGAATTAGTATACAAATACTTATCAAAAAAATTTGTAAACGCGCAGCCAAAAAATAAAAAGATCGCAAAACCTAAAATGCAATATTTAACTACTAAGTGGCCTGCGCGGTGTGGTGGTCGGAAAAATCCAATCGCCGCGCAGCACCGCGCTGCTTTAAGAGTGGTTTGACCTTAAATTCACAGATAACTAGAAAACAGTACCTTGAGTGATCAATTAACTTAGTGAAATTTCTATTCTTTTTCATAAGTTTTAAATTTTTTGCTACATTTTTGTCTTTGATATTTTTACTTTCACATACAAATAAACATTGCGTAATTAGATTAAGGTTAAAAATGCAACAATTTAAAAGTCTACCAAATAAAATAAACTTGTCCACCAAAAAAGGAATTTATTAAAAAGGCTCACCAAAACGGATGAAAATACGGATTTGGAGAGCATTTATCCTTTTTTTGGTGAGCACTTTAATTTTAGGTTAGGTTTTGTTTGGTGAGAAATTAAACTTAAGCCAAAAATATATACTTATACTTAGTAAAAAACCACCTAATCAGCTAGTTACCGTCGTCGTCGTCGGTCAACGTGGACCGTGGTGGATCAGCAGCCGAACGCGATGCGATGACACAAGCACACACGAACAATGCGTCGGGTGAACTGACCACTGGTTATTTTCGGTGTCGCTCGGACCAACCAGCCCGGCACGGCGTGGCGCGAGGAGGGGAGCGAGACGGGGCGGGCGGGACGCGGGATGCAGGCGGGGGTGTAAAGTTTGGTAGGCGGCCGCCGCCGGAGCGCGCGGAAACAACTCCCTGCTTTGATATTATCGCAATCAATGTATTCTATGCGACATTCGTCATGACGCCCGACCACCACCTGTACCCGCCTGCCCCGCAGATCGGAATATTTGTTTTTAAGAATTTATTTTGACATTAGAAATGTTTTTCGGGGGGGGTCCGGACCCCTAGGACCCCCCCCTTGGGTACGTCCTTGGTAACAGCCACTTTGCAATGCACTCTGACATGAACGTTATTTCTATTTCACTATTGTCGATATTTGTACAGACATATTTCGAGCTGCTAATTTAGCTTACTGAAGCCTCTTAACAACAATTTTTACGAAGGAGCTGGCCAGGAAATCGCGAAAAAGATCATATGTCCCATAGAACAGTTAAATAAATTTTCGACCAAATTCAAATTCAAATAGTTTATTTTGCAAAGTATGTATGTATAATACACGTTTCACAAGTCAAAATTTAATCTTATAATTTAATCTTAAGATGAAGTTGCGGAAGCCAAAACTGGCAATAACACGCGTCCATACGAACAACTGTCCGTGAAAAAAATCGAGAAATCGAGAATAAAAATCTGTTGTTTCGTACATTTTGGTCGGGAGCTATGTAACTTTTCCACGGAACAGCTGTTTTTTTTTCGGGATTCAGTGTTGGCTCCATATTAAGGCCCTTAATACCGCCAAATGGGTACTTTCTAAAGCCTACTCCTCTTTTATGGCAAAACCAAAAATATTGAAAAAATGTATTATGGATTATATCTAGAACAACATATGCAACATTTTTCTTTTTTCGTACCACCAAAACTTCTGTATGAAAAATCGTTTTAACTGAATGGTGTTTTTTGGCTTGAATTCCCTACTGCTCCTAAGCAGCTTAGGCGATTTAATTCATTTATGCTTTGATAGAAAGATAAACTTGATAGCTATAAATATAACAGAATTATTCAATCGAACAATCACGTCCATGTGAAAAGTATTATTTTCTCCTATTTTGCCCTATCAAGGACGCAGTGAGCGTCGTAACAGCCACCACGCATTGTGCACTGATATGAACGTTATTTCAATGTCATTTCCGTTGATATTCGTACAGACAAATATCGAGCTGCTAATTTGGCGACGGTAATCGCCTTAACGGTTGTTCGTATGGACGAGTACTATCGCCAGTTTCCAGTTTCCGCAAGTATACTCCAACATATCTATAAGTTCTACCTACATATCTATTAGTTCTTATGCTACTGAAAGAAAATTATACAATTTTTGGTTCTGTACGTAAAATGTAAAAATCTCTCATTTTGATTATGTTGTACTGGAGTCAAATCAAGTTAAATTAAATCCTAAAAAAATCAAAACAGTCAGAAGACATATAGTAAACCGATATCCGTTTAGACTATGGCAGCTGAGTGGGAAGGCGTTCAAAAATGTTTACCCACGTTAAAATTAATTTTACCCGAAACACCGAAATTCTAGTCGATAAAATGTAGTTTCACTGAAGAAAGCGATATCTTACGTGACTATTAAGACTGATAATCTTCAGTCAATCTTTGGAAATTGACCCCTATAGACATCGATTACCGAAATACAGGCAAATTGAGCCAAAGTCAATAAGATTTCTCTATGGGTGGAATTACCACTAATAAACATACAAATTAAATGATTGGTGGTAACAATTACACAGTTATTTGGAGTCAATGGTGTTTTAAAAAGTATGGGTTTTGCCATATTGTATCTAATAAATATAGCAGCAAAGGGACATAAAGATTTTTGCTAATCTATAACTTGAAAAACAACACATCCATAAGAGGAATTTTATGTCAAGAGTATTAAGGGGCTACGGCAAAAAATCGACATTTAGAACTTGCATATCTACTTCAGTAAATAATGCATTATTTTGATAAAATGGTATATTATTTTTGAAAGCTTTTTCTAGGGATCTGTTAAACAAAAAGCGCTCTGCTCCGCTTCGCTTCGCTCGGCTCCCAATATGTATTTATATGTAAACCTAACACGCTCCTCCTCGCTCCGCTCGTTGTCGCACCTATTTTGCCCTTTTCAATGAAAGACTTTAGATTTCGGCGAATCACAAAACATTCACCGAGCGTTTAGAAACTGACGACGCCGTTTGTATAATGCCAAATTATTAAAGAATTTGTCTATTATCAAAAAATCAAAATCAAAATCATTTATTTATAACATATCTAACAGTTTTTGTTGCCGAATTCTCCTTTTAAGCTTTCAACTGTAGTAGGAGAAATTCGCTCTTTCATCCATAGTTGCGACAGAATTATAAATAAATATTTAAACAAAGCAAGATATTAAAATGTACCATCGAAGAAAAGCCAGCTAAATATTATATCAGCTAAATAGTATAAGATACTATTCTGCTTGTGCATTCCTAACTAGTGAAAGTTATTTCAGGATTATTCAAGGGTCATGTTCAATTTACTTGTTGTACTAAAATGTTTAGACTGGATCTCAACTGATAGCTAAGAAAATGTATGTGAGCTACAACAAAAAGTTCTCAAGAAACTTTATACTGCCTTTATTCGTTCTATCGTTCCACACATGGTGTGGAGCGTCTTTTCAGTAGAAATGTTTTTTGTTGCGTAGTTTTACCCGTTAAGTGCTAAGTTTCTTAGAAATAAAGTTCCTAGTTTTTTCTTCTTTCAATACTAGGTAAGTACGCAGCTTGCATATAGAAATGACTTCATAGAAAATCTAAGGTTGTCAAAGAATATAAATGAGACCTTATAATTATAGTTTATTGTGTACTGTACATGTAATACGCATTAAGAAGATAGTCCCTGCAAAACCTAATTTATTTTTCCTTGTTTGATGAATTGGTACGTGGTAGAGCTGATGCCGGGCTTACTTGGAGACAACCTCGAAGTAATTCGGGGGAGAGTAAGAGGACAGCTCACAGGCCAAAAACCAGGAGGCCCACCATGCCTGGGACCGATGGATGGCAGTATATCCATCCCTAATAAAGCCTACTTAGAATAATAAAAAATTACTTAAATTAAAACATTTATATAATTTGTAGGATGTGACATTGTGTGAATATAATGTGTTAATATTTTCTTTTTTTTAGGACCTCATTTGAGATTTGACATGCATGCTAAATTAATTAAATATATTAAGGTCTTAACTTCATTAACCAACATATTTGTATGCTAAGTTAATATTAGCTGATTAAGACGCAATTTTTTTTTATAATTTATAACACCACCATTTTGTACCCTTATCAATGCAAATCTATTATGTTCTATTCTATTCTATTCTATAGCCGGGTCTTATATGAAACAGACTGGTGGCGGGCAGCGGCGACACTGGTGCGAGGGTTCCGGCACCGCGCTCACCAACCCGCCTGCCCAGCGTGTGTGACCATGGGCAATTCTTCCAGGATGACCGCCGGGAGTGGCAAAGTCCTGGAAAGGCTTATGTCCGGCAGTGGACGAACTAGGCTGATGGATGGATGATGAATCCAGCAATACTATATAAAACAAGGTCTTCTGCTTTCTACACTCTTATGGAAAGAGAATCTTCAGAAGTCATTCAAATATTGAGAAATAAAAAATCAAAGATGGTTTTAAAAAGTTTTCAAGTCGAGGTTTAAGATTTATTTGAGCAAAAACCCGTACATATTATTCATGGATTAAATCTGTATAAACTTTATTAAACACTTAATGGAACAGATATTTTATACAACCTTTAGTTTTTTTTGTTCATAAATTTCGCGAAGAAAGTCTACATTTTGAGTTTTCTCCAGAATCCGTCCCTCTCACACTGCGGATCATTCCGCATGGATGATTGATGCAAGCACGACCTATCCTCTTAATATTAAACCATCATAAACAATTAGTACTAGTATGATGGAAGTATAGACCTTATTAAAATTATTTTGCTTGTCTCTAATTTTACCATACCGTACAACGCTAGCGTGCGTGTTTTAAAAGTCAAGCTATCATATTGTATATTCTTAGATCATGCATAACCTTTCAACTCATTCCATCAAGAGAATTGCTCTCTAGATTAGTTTAATTATAAACAAATTAGTTAATACATCTAACTATAATAACGTCCATGATGATGACACAAAAAGATACATACATGTAGATAAACAAAATCTAAGCAACATGCTACACGGTGAGATAAATACTGAAGATAATGGCAATTATGTCTGAAGACAAGCTTGGTCATTGTGCGATACATCACCTGTACCAGACCGTGTATGTTGTAGATTACATTGTTATTCCAATGTTATGTAAGAGCCTGAAGTCAGCAACGGTGATGACAACAAAAAGGTTCATAAAAACATCGATAATGCAAGCATTTGAATCTCATTTGGAGGTGTTTTTACAGACAAGGAAGATATTAGGTTGTAAAAGCAGCAGCAGTTATATAAACATGGCGTTTTAATATTAAATCATGCAGTTTCCTGATAAACGGCGGGTATAAGGAAGAAGAGGACACTAATTCCACATAATTTGCTAGTGTTGCGGTTAAAACTGTTTGCATGTATACAGAAAAACTGGTTCAGAACAAATTACAGCAAATTATGCCTGGGTAGTGGTTTACCGCAGAGACAAACGGGCGGATGAAACGGTGAGCTCTTTGAGTTGATACTCATAGTAGCCCTACTGCTGTCTAGTTTTTAGGTCAAAACTAATTTCCTGTTGAATCTACGTAGGTTGAGGGTTGGCTCCATAGTAAAAGTTGTTCGTATAGACGAGTACTATCTCTAGTTTTTGACTTTACAGCTACTAATAATCCAGCCTTTCTAACTAAAAATCCAATCAAAGCAAAATGTGTAACTTGCCATTTAATATCCTAGGAATTTGGCTAAGCTCTGGTATGTAACGTTTTGTGGGTTTGATTTGCTAAAATACTAGACTTCTTGTGGATTGTAGCATTATTGTTGATGTCTTTCAATGTATATAACAGTTCAATGTGTATAATAAGTGACTAATGCACTAAAAAAGACGCGGTGATCTGAGATCGACAATAACCCTTAAAATCCATTAAAAAAAACCTGTCTGATAAAATCAACAAAGCGCAATTCCCGAAATCTTAGGCACGTTACGATCTTTTGCAATAATTAAATAACATAACGTATAATATACATCAGTAGGAAGAGTTTATCAATCAATCAATTAGTAAATGATGGATCATCCGGAAAGAGCTGTCTAACAAAGGACATCCATCTTCATAAAATTCTTCATAAGACTTATGTAACTAGGAAGGTCTTGTTAAACTAACATGACATATATTATATGAACATGTAAAACTGTGCAGCGGAACATAATCCGGATGCATAATCAAATTACCGTTTTCCTACAATATATCAAAATAACATTGTATCAGAATTTCGACGACAAGTGTCAACACGACTAACTAATTAACTACAGCTATTTGTGCAAATAATGACTGAAAGCTCCACAGTTGAAGTAAGGTTAGACCAACAAACAGCATGATTGCTAGTGCCCTCTTTGAGAACCATAAATACTTGCATATTTGCTCTAACAAGCATGCAACATGCGGAGTCTTGCTCGTGACGAAGACTGCCATCCACGCCACGCCACACCCTCATAAGCACCAACAAAAGGAACACTATCGCTCTTTATTTAGAAAACTGATGTCAGTAAACAAACCTTTAAAGGTCACCAAAGTTCACTGGAAACTGCGCTTGGGCAACTATACCGTCAATATCCGTAGCCGCAGGAAGAGAAATTGATTATGATTTGTCTCGTTAATAGTAAGCTCATTAGAGTCACCTTCAGTTCAGGTGAGATCTTAATTGTATTGTCGCCCCCACGATCAACGACGACGGTCCGATGCTAAGGCGATTATATTGTTTTCTTAAAGTAAAAGTGAAATTGATCGTGATGCGTAGGTTCAGGCTCTGTAAACATTGCGCAAGCTCAGGAAGCTTCCGCGAAACAATGGGGCGTTATTAATGGTGATCGCCGCGATCGCACATGCCTCGACAACTATGGGCGTCGGAGACTTTTGCAACTTGCCACGCTTTCAATAGGGTCCCCCGAGCGCTTCGCATCGCGATAACCTTTCGCAGCTTTGTTCCGCTCAAGGATACTGCACAATTTCGTCCATAAAGCTCGTGGAGTTGAATTTATAATTCACGGCAATTTGAATGCGATTCGTCTGCGACAGTATCTTTAGTGCTGATCTCGAAGAGGCGTGACGCGGCGCCGTGTCGTGAAATGATATCGTGCCTAAGCGTCGTGACGTTCCTTGTCGGGAACGAGTGCCTTATTAAAATACACACAGATGGCGGACGGTCTAGGACAGATCTTTGACCCGGGGCCGCGGAAGACACCGAGGTCGTACCACTTCCGAGGATTGAGGATTACAATGCTGAACGTTACTTTCGTCGTGGTTTGTAGTGGTTCTATGTCAACAATAAAGCGCCAAGCGGAAAAACGCAGAGGTCAATGCTCTAAACGATAAAAGTGAACCGTTGAAGAGACGTTGAATTTGCGTTCGAGAACGAAGAAATGTCGTGCATATCGCCAACTTGGGTGAACTGAGAGTTTCTCAAGGGAGATGACTGCGGAACAAAGAGCATCCAATAATACGCCTCTTATGGGACTCAACAGACTATGAAATTAGGAGGCCGTATGGACGGAGAAGATAAAATGGAGCGTAGAGAATAGATGAAAGTTGCGAATCGATGCCACAGCGTTGCGATAAGATGGAACCGCAATGCGAAGAGTGCTTTTTTTGTTGCGAGTCCAATGAATGCAAAGCTCCGGTGTGTGAATATGGCATTCTCATTATGGTTAAGGATTAGAAACTAACGCAACAAACACTGTACATCTGAGAACTGGAGCAGATGGTCGGCTATTGTTGCTGGCGAGAGGTTTCGCGCGTTATCATTTCTTTCTTAATAGAAACTTCCTATTTTTTATCACCGACCAGTCTGTTGCAGCTCTTACTTTCTATAACGAGCAATGTTACTACCTCGGTTGGGAACTAAAAGATTCATCTCTAGTCAATTTACCTTAATGTCAGCTAAGTAATTATTCTTACTCCATGGATCGGTCGTTAACTAGGCAAAAGCTAAATTTAAGTACAGGTTTCATGGTCGTGTCAAGTAGGAAATAAATATATCACGAAAAGAGCCAAACGGCCTCTAAAGAGTGTTAATAACGTTGATCATTAACCGAGTACAAAGTCAGGACGTCACCATTTCAAACGATAGATCGAATTAAACTACTAACACACATAGAAATGCGGAAATTGCAGCGGAGTCCGACAATTAAAGAACCAGATAGCACCCAAATTACCTGAGAACTGGGTCTTTGACTGGAGATTCATTGCCAAGGTTTCTGCTCGAAATACGCGGTTGCAAATAAGTCCTATTGTATCAGGCACGGTAGTTGATTTCTTACTAACTGAACAGTGAAACGATCTAAAAACCTAAATAAAAGCTATTGTAACTAACAAAGGAATGACAGGTTGAGGTCCGGTGAATAGAACGTTTGTTTCAGAAGTTCCCAGGAACATGGAACATGTAATGTGGAAATTGAAGCGATTACTAACAATCTAGCTAGACGCTCTGATAACTGTAATTTCGTAAAGCGTTTCCATTTGTAGCTAACTAGTTACGCGCTTGCTCTATGGATCTGCTTCATTGATTAAAAGCTTGGCTTTGAACCAAAAGTAGTGAATAAACAGGCTGTTTAAAGACTGTACCTATGTCTAGTGCTAAAAAGTGTTTTAATACGAGGAAGTATTCAAAACTGAATGACCATTATCTTTTCGAGGATCAAACTAACTGCGTCTAAAATATTTACTGAATTTGAATAGTTTAATCTATACGAACTATAAGCATAGTTATTTTGGCACAAATTCTATATATATACCTATATAATTCAGCCCACTCGAAGACATAATACATAATTTATTAACAGGAAACTATGGTTTAGTTGATTGTTCACCGTTTTAATTGTAAAGTACCGTGACAAGATAGAAACGTGTGACAAAGAAAGGCACGCTGCGGGTCAACGATTCAGTTAACGGTGACCACGGATGTCAACCAGCAAACCCGTTCCGACCCGTCCTAGCAACGCTAGCCGCTGCGACGGACATAAACTACGCCTCGATGACAGGCCAAGATACTAGAATATAGAACTTTACGATCCCGAGGACAGTTGTTGCAACATTGACGTCAGTACCCCGACATGTATCTGGACCGTGATCGCAAATGATGAAGGTAAAATGCTTTAACAAATATCTTTGTTTATTGGGAGTAGTAAACCACTCTTGCTTTCTTCTACACATTCACGTTCACTTTCATCAAAATCGATCGATCGGCCCGCCCAACTGTCTTCGTCATTCTGATAAGCATCTCCATTACTTATAGCTTCGTCTACGTCCACACACGTGTCTGTTTATGTCGGAGCTGTCACTACACCGGCTTCAATTGTCGTGACAGATGCTGACTGGGGAAAATCTACAGATTGAATCGATTTACATTACACCGCGGATTTACATAAATGCTTAGGGTACAAGTCGTGAGACAAGAAAAGTCAATAAAGATTGAGCGGTCAAGGAAATTGTTGGCGAAAGTTTAGAAGTGGAATAGTCGTTAACGTCCACAGACGTCGTGATGTGTGCAGTTATTCATATTTTTATGCAGAGCTTTGATACGCCGAATTAGCTTTCGCTGCTACATTTATGTGATATAGCGTTAATTAAAATACCAATTTAGTGTTGTGACTGGTGGACTGACATTTCTCACCATTATCGGATGCCTCAGATCTTAATATAGAATTTCGCACAATTATGGAGACTTTCTCACATGAGATCGCTTTCGATAGTTGGGCCCGAGTCGGGTCATGCTCATGCCGCCACGATTACCGGCCCCTTTGTGCCTAAGAGCTGGTTATTGTTTACGGTAACTACATGAATACAGGCTAATAACATTTAACGAGAATATCTTACTTTTCCAACCAGGACTTCTCAGAAAACGGTGAAAGAAAAATGTATTAAAATAAGGCTGTATCATTCATTATTCCTTTTTACAGCGCTGCTTTATGACATTAATAATGTTGTAGAAATTATACGTTATGTGAAAGTTTCGTCAGAACTAAATCTTTTATTAGTAACCTCAGCACAATGCTTGCAGTTGATCGAAGAAAGTTTCTCTAGTTAACTCACATTGAGTAACAATCCGGTCATATCAACTATGTAATTCCATTCAGCATCAATAGTGCTGCTTAATTGAACAACGTCAAGTCTCCTTATCGGAACTCTTTCAATCACCGATCACAGTTTAATACTTCCAACCGAGACAAAAGCATCAGCTAATTTGCTTGTCAGTAAGAAGTAATCGTCAGTGATCTAGCAGTGTTCGCAGAAGACTTCCTGATGATCAAAAATGAACTGTCGGGTAATGGCGCGAAAGTCGCAATTAAATTTGATGGAGCTTTGTTAGTGGGACTGCAATTTGGTTCCCACAGCGACCTTATTCAAATTTAGACTCTGATACTTACACTTTAGACTGTTTCCCTAACAACAGCTGCCATAACAGCTTCCCGTGGTGTCGGAAGAAGCAAATGAGAGCCAATTTTAGCGTGTTGTGTTGCTGTGCATACTGGTAATCGCCGGAGGTGCAACTCATTAGACCAACCAAATACTTTCGCTGCATACTCGTGACGTACCATACTAGTTGTATTATCATTACCGCCACATCTAATCGCTCAAAATCATCTAGCAGCACTGATTGGGAAACAGGTTCACACGTTTAGGACTGTCCATCCATGATTTCCTGTCCGTAATTCGATATTGTATTGCAAAATAGAGGAACAAAAAACGTTTAGGTGTCCGTCACGGCTATTAGTAACACAAATTCAATCTTGGGAGTAATTAGAGTCTAAATTATCGCTGGTATTGCCTTTTTTCCTCTAATATATGGTGCATAATTTCAAATAATGGGCAATTGATTGTCTAAACAGAGATCAAAGGCGGACGTTGTGGGCAGAAGTCACGACTCGATGCTATCTCGGGTACAAGAATATTGACGCGTAAATCATCTACCGTTGGATGACTATCTTTGGTATTATCTATTGATGCGCCGACGCCGTTATTGATTGATGAGTTTAGAGTTCCAATGATGGCAACTGATCAACAGATGTATTAAGTCTTCATTTGCTACCATTGATTGATTGTCAGTATCAATGATATTCACAGAGGCTTAGTTGTTTATTTACAAGTTTCATAATATGTTCGGTTAGTAAAATTTTATTCCGTATTTTACTGGTATTCACGTCACGATTCATTGGCGATAAATTTTCGTCGTGAGCTCCTCTGTCAAACGCAAATTGCTAAGCAAATATTTATTTGATCCTGTTTACATATTTTATTCACATCTGACATCTTCCTGCAATGTACATCGTATGATCAGTGTCGTAATAATGTTAGATACGTTCATATACGTTGCTAATAAATTTTCTTTGATCTGTCGTGAGAATTGTGGTTGATTGTAAACCATTTAAGGTTAGAATTCCCTTGATTTCTTAAGGCTTCATGACACTTGGAATGACGGTTCAAAATTCCATGACCTTAACCATGAACAGAGTGTGAATAAATCATGTTTGATTCACATGGACCATTGCTTCGTTGCCACTTTCACTCTCCAAAGTTCTGAAAGTATGACAGTTGGTGCTTGTTCCAATTTTCCATATCGGAGTACAACCAAAAAATAACGTATTTACGTTACCTTATGCAGACGGTGAAAGGTTCTTATTGTTGAGATTCTTAAGATTTAGTGATTTTAAAGAACCTCGCAGCCTATTTGAATCTAAAATGTTTTGTGCTATACTTATAGGTGTAGCCATTTCGTTATCTAAGGCTTGTATAGGTTCCCTTTGAGCTAGAGTTTGGCACTCGACTTAGTTCGATTCGAATTCAAACTTTAGGACGCTGAATATCAGCCTATAATAGTAGTGACGGTTTATAAAAAAATGAAGTATGATAACATGAAATAGGCATATCGGATTACCGATTAGAAGCTTTAACATGGATTCAAACTTCGTTATTGGTAAAAAGTTCCTTATTGTCTCCTAGACAAAAATTCACAGTCTCAAAAGTGTTGTTAGGTTACAATAGTGATTTGCATTTGTAAGATTACATAATCAGTCGCATTACGAACATAATGTCAGCTTGCGTGTCAAGAGGGCCGCCATTTTCTCGGGTGCGTGCTAAATGAGATTCGGCGTGCGCGCAACGGCGTGAAGGTCGTCGCAGAGCAAGTAATCAGTGCGAATTAAAAAGCAAAACGGCTGAAATTACTTTCTTAATCAGATGCCGATATAGAGATATTGGCAATTTCATATACCGCTTTAATTGCAAGGAATTAAGGTGACACGTGGATCTGAGTGGGACGTTGATGGATTTTATTTTGATACAGAATTGCTTTTTCAGACAATCATTGCAGGAATTGTGTGTCGATTTAGCAACGGTTGCTTGAAATTAAAACAAGTATGCATAAAAAATCCACTCAAACGTGGGTGAATGAGAACACTTCGGAATTTCACAACATACTTTACTTATTTTATACAAGGTGAAATTTAATCAACCGTCCGAATTTATACTGGACACTCGGTTAGTGATTAGGAACAAGGTTCAAGGATCCTCTTATTCGAAATCATAAAAAAAAAAGTTTTTGTGTCCATACGAATCAGACTAGTTCAAATACAAATCCCAAGGCAGTAGGGAAGAAAATTTAATTTTAGAATTTCAGCTAACGGTCAATAAACATTGTTCATGATCATTTGAACCCGTGATCCACGGGTTAGTGGACCATACGTTAAAACCAACTGACCACATAGGCAGTCGGTTTATTACAAAACATAATTTTGGCAACAAAGAACATAATAAAATATATAAGATGACATTTATTTTATTCAGCAAAATTCATACTGCAGGATTGGTAAGTGACCAGTATCACGGAATAACACTTTTAGCTATTGTCGAAAAATAAAATCTTGTCCTCCAATATTGATTGACTGGGGCTGGGCTTGAGTTTGCAGGAAACACGAAAAAAATTATATACGAATTTCACAAAAAGGATCATCGAACATTGATACTTAGCACTTACCGAGTATTTAGTATGATGTTGGCCGTTGACCGTGTTTATCTATATATGTATACCAAGGATCTTTGTTTATTTTTCATCGGCTTCCACATACATATTTATATCTGTAATTTTGTAGCAAGTATCTAGTTTACTCTCCTTCCACAATGTCCACACTCAGATTGCCATAAATTACACCATATTTACACATCCGGTAGAGGCTTTTAGCTTTATATAAAACACGGATATGACTATGAATTTCCATATAGATTAACTAGAGATAACTTAAACCTCATTAAGGTGAGCCAGTTAATTAATGTACGCACTTCGGCTAAGAACATACAAGGTGTTGTATTGGTTATCAGTGGTGTACCACCGAAAGGAAATTCTACAGCAGTTCCATCCCAGTTTACTAGGTCACATGTTCATGGAAGTATTAGACAATTCATGTAATAATTTATATCTTTCTAAGCTTTGAATCGATTGTTAACATTTCTGAGTTAAGTTGATTACTATTTTATCATGTGGCAACACTTTTACGTTCAGTGAGGTTGGTACGCCTGATTTTTCCAGCCAATAGAAAATAGTCCCGCTAACTCAATATGCCGCTATATAAGTGGAAACACGGAGGAGCGCGGCTCTTGGTACTCTCTGTCCCGCTCTTCACGGTAAAGCAAAAAAGATAAATAAAAAAAAATAAAAAAAAAACAAGGGGCCTTTTGAACTGGTAGACGGCGACCACTTTACACGTAAAGACTTATAATAAGTTACCGAAATATATTCGTTCTAAGTATACGCTCCTGAGAGTTTAATTTAATAGAAGGTACCCAGAAACAATGGACCTGCTGACGAATCACGTCACTTTCTTCTAAATCTGCATCGTCTAGCGGCGGCGGTGTCTATCAATAAGTATACAGGTAGCAATTACACGGTATATTTCACGGTGCTTTAACTGTCGCTAGCTGTGGAACCCGTTGATACTTTTGTATCACAAAGCAAGTAATACGATTCCTCAGAAGTCAATATGAAATTGTTTTACAGTTTAGTGTCTAAATGGAATAAACAGAACAGGATGACTTTCTTCCTTCTGTATGTCCGTCAAGAATAATAGTATCAAAATGATTAATTTTAGAAGTCCAAGTTTTCAAAACTTCCATAACATCTTCAGCCTATGAAAAGTCCTATTGCAGGTGGATTGTAAAATCCTGTATAAATTTATTGTCTTAGCAAAGTATCCATTGGTAAATTAGAATTAAAAAAATCATGTAATTTTCCATTGGTTCCAACAATTAAAATAAAAAAATATATGTTTTAAAATTTTAACTTACAGAAACCAGTGGAAATTTCGTGATAACAATATAAACAATACATAGGTGTAAAAGTTACAGATATAACAGAGCAAATATTTTAAATTTAAGTGTTCAATTTGGATTCATTACAAAAAGTCGGGTTTTTACAATGCGCCTGCAATTGTGAATTTAGTAGGTATCAAAAGTGACAAGTCATGTAAAAAAAAGCATATTGCTGCAAAGCTAAATGTTTTTCAGCAATATGCTGTAATAATACCTTTTTCTTGCCACCAAATAGTTTTTATTTTTGTACATATTTTAGTTTATTCCGGTAATAGTGTAAGGTTTTTATTATATCAAATTTATTTTATTTTAGTTTTTTTTAAAGTTACCTTTCTGTGTTATTATTATATGGTGGCATGAAATAAATATATTACTTACTTACTTACTACTTACTTACTAAAATGCAATGTGGGGCAAAATATTAGTTGTGAGTACTTGACAGACTGTACTATTGAAAACCAAGCCCGACTTACGAGCACGGTATGATCTTGGGTTCAACCATAAAGGTGTACGGGTCACAAGCCACGATAGTTGACGTCCTCGGAAACTAGTTCCGTGGGCTGGAGCTCGCTGAAAGAGAACCCGCCACTTCTGGTTTCATCATGCTCGATACAAATAATTATGTCAAGTAGGATATAAATAGTTATGGCGGTCGTGTGCGCTTCAAATCGTGACTTATTGGGACGCTATAAACTGTCCTGAGGCTGAGGCGAGCCAGTTTATGGAGAACGTTAGTAAATCGATGCCCTATGAAATTTAGGGACAATTCGTGACCGACTGTGACAGATCCTTTTAAACATTGCACAAACGCGAAGCGATAAATACGAGTTATTAAAATTATACTCCTAGTTAGGGGATTATCTTAGCGACAAAAATTCTAAAATCATCGTTACGACATGAATTCTCGAGGGAGTGTTAGAGGTGTTCTCAATGCAAGTTGCAGTCCACACTAGTACACCTCTGTTCCACCGGCGGTTATTACGACTCAGCATGGTGGGCAGTGAGCCCTATCCCCGCATCGTACCATGGGCACAAATGGACCCAGCACAAATATGCGCCCTCTACGAGGTTTGAACCTGCAACTTCCGTATTAGTAATCTAGTACTCGAGCCACGAAGGCGGTCAAAAATAAAAGAATTGGGCAAAAAAAAGCAGACGCGTTATTTTGATAAAAATGTTCTCCATACTTTGATAAAAATGTTCTACGGCCTACTCTAGCAACTTTTTTTCTACCCGTCCAGCACAATAAGTCCAATGGCAAAGACTTTATTTGCTTTTGATAGAAGCGATTGTATGTGGGCTCATTGGCCTCTTTTTCTTGGCCGCGTAATAATAATTATCACGCAGCGAAACAACAAATTGGTGTGTTTTTAGCTAATACTGAAATATTTTGTAGGCAAAAGAATATTGAATTTAAGTAGATTGTCTTAATATTTCTATTACGTATTTTATGAAAAAAAAAATCAAGTCGATCCCTTAACTGCGTTTTTCTACGAAACGCTTGGAAACAAAAAAAATTGGTTGGACATTTTTGTTCTTTAGACAAAAGTATATCTTAAGGCATTGCTTATAAGGACGTTGATTTAATGAAAGACCAACAAAAATGTATTTTTTTCAATATGAGGAGATACTTAACTAGGGTAAAACCATAAATAAAATCACAAAACAAAACGCCTTACATATTCGTACATACTTGTCGTCATCATAACGGATTTAACTCACTTTTTTTATCTGTGCAAGGAGCATGATGATGATGATAAACTCATAAACTTATTGAAAGCTTGAACTGTGCCTCCTTGTACAGCGGAGAACACATCAAGCTAAGCACTTACAATACTAAATTAGCCCCTATAGTGAAATGTATAAGATAGGTACAAATTCCAATGTGTAAAGATTTCATTTCAATTCATTTAATTTATTTAATTCATTAACAAAAATATATTGCATTGATTATACTTAATACTACGTACTTATAAGCTAAATTACAATTTGTTCATAATTCTATTGACAAATATAAAAATATATTAAGAGGCTATGCGAAATTTATTTTTGTCACTGTCACTCCAAGCGAAAAATCGCGCAGTGCGAGAGGGGGGATTCAGGGCAAAAGGGAAAAAAGTTGGTTTTATATTTTTTATTAACAAAACTAAAATAGCTAGTAAAATTTCAAATATCAAATCTCTAGATATTGTTAAAACACACCTTAAAAAATATGTTTGAGTTCTGTATATGGTTCCTATTCGTCAAACGAGGAGTGTGTTTGAAGACCACATTTCAACAATTATTTCTATCGAGGAAAATTCATCTAAACATGTTATCCAATTTCAAATCCGTAGATTATATAGTCAAAATGCATATATCAGAAACTGATTATAATTTTCTGTGTTTCTTTTTCGCGTATCGCCTTTAATAAAACCACAATCTTAGTTATATTAAGTTACAATTTACATGTCACTCACTGTATAAAAACATTTCTCCAACAAGAACTGTTTTAGATTATTTTTAAACAAGGCCTGACTGGTTAATATCTTATTTAGGTGATTAACGTGATCTCCATTGTACAGATAAAAAACCGGCCAAGTGCGAGTTGGACTCGTGCTCGAAGGGTTCCGTACCATTATCTATAATAAAATAATACAGATCGCGCTCGGAAGTTGCTCTTTCCAAGAACGGCCCATACATTTTGTTCCTGCTGATGCGAATCATCCCGTGTTTAGAGAGGACTAAAAGTTTGGCGGGATCTGTACTCGTTAACTTGTAAAGCCTACTTAGCTTACCTAGGAGGTACCCTAAAAAAATCTTTTTCAAAATTTTACTGTACCACTTTATCGGCGTGATAAATATGTATACCCATGCCGAATTACAGCTTTCTAGTACTAATAGTCTCTAAGGTTCTACGGAACCCTAAAAAGTGAGTCAAAGTAAGCCCTTGCAGTTAAGAAGATACCTGCTTAGTACCAACATGCTTGTAGTTAAGAAGATACATGAAGCGCATAAGAAAACAGCTCAGTATTGAGCAATCTACCATCTCAATTGATATGCCAGTGCAGTAAACTAAGCTAACACCTGCATAAAATTTACTTAAAACCTGCGTAATAAATATAAAAGACTAGATACGTGGGTGCCAAGTATCCTACAAGCAGTTATTTCCAATGGGGCAGGCCAAACCGGGTGTACCGAGGTAAACTTGTATCTCTGGAACCTAGGACAAGCAGTTCTAATCCCACACCCACTGAAAGTACCTGCAACGTGCTTAAATCTGATGATTACATGCTTTTATTTTTATGGATGATGGATGGATGGATGATTTTTAGATAAAAATCATCTATCCATCTATTTATCTTGTAAAGATGGACGTCTATGCCAGGTATTTTAGAAAAAAAATTGCGTTTCAGCCAGTGTACAAGCTTTAGTTCCCCAAGGTAGATTACAATTGTATGATTTACATGGTGCTTCATTATTACAAGTCTGTTTTGATTACTGTTTTGGTAATTTTGGCATAACTCTCTTATTAACAACCATATAAAATAATAAATAATTATTGGAGACTGTAAAAGTAGGTAAGTAATTTAAGTATCTTTTTATCCACTACTTTTCTACAATAAGGTACCAAAAGCGGTTTTATAAGGTCCTACATTGTATGTTCGATGTTATAATAATACATAATAACCCCGCGATTCTGCACTGCGATTAGCCTAATTTATTATTACACCGCTTAGATAACCAATCAACAATCGGGACGGGAAAATAGGGCACATGCTGATTTTTCTGAACGAGTGAAAGAGATATTAAGTTAGAATAAGAGACACAGAATAAGTAAAATCTCGCGTTTTCTTTTCCTCATTTTTCGTGAAATTGTTAGATGTAAATAAATAATTTAAAAATACAAAATAAATATTATAATTATAATGTCATGAGAAGACGATATTTTTTGATGATCGTAGATAAAGCATTGTGTCCAACTGGACATAATTGGACATTGGGACACTCGTGCGCTCTATTACGAAACTCAGTTCGTTCGTTTTGTAAACATGTCTCTTATTATGTAACAGTTGCAATAAATATAAAAAATACAATTAGCTCAATTTCTCGAATATCAAAAGTGTCACAAAGTCACAATTAGACAATAATAAAATTGCTCATAATATTCTAAGATATACATGTTGTTAAAAGCGCACAAGCAGGATTATTACGTAACACACAATATCCTTCAAGTAAGTACTTACATGAAAATTTGCTTTTTCTTATCAGTAAGTACGCAATGTGACAGTTTTAATGTTACTTTATCTACAAATACCCATATTTAGTTCTGTTTAACCCTTAAATGCATGAGATTTTATTTTTGTATGAAATTGAAAACAGTAATAGAAATATACCAAAAAAATATGAAAAAATAATAAAAAAAATATTTCTTGATTGAAATTGAAAATTTACAAGTAAAAACAAGGAAAAATAACAAATTTAATTTGCGATAAAAATTTCATTTTTTAATTTATCTTTTTTTTTATTGGGTACTTGTATAGCTGAACTCTTTGTGACTTTAATATCAAAAAACTATAAAAATATATATGCAAGCACAATATTTATTCGAATTTTTTCCAAAAGCTCTCTTTAACGATATTCCCGCCAAAATGCGGCAAAATACAAAACAAACAAAGGAAAATAAATGAATGAATTTTAAATTAAAAAAAATAATAAAGTTGTTGCCAAACATATTTTTAGCTCATACAATCATTTAATTATAAATTTTTACATAAAATTATGTAAATAATAAATAAAAATTCCTTTGTGCCGTTTTCGACTCAAGATGCGTTTAAGGGTTAAAGCTCTAATTACGGTATCTTACGTAAAAAAATGAAGCAAAAGGCCCTTCTTTTTCGAAGAAAGTAAAAGTAAATTTTCCTTTACAACCTGTTTGTTTGGGATGAAATGCCGGATGCATCTGTAAGGTCGTCTGTATGTGTGTAATTAAGCGCACGGCAGTCGTAGATTTAAAATAAAAACCTTTTTGATATGTAATATGGAAAAATTTTATAATTTAAATGGATCTAGCTACAAGCCGTATTAGCCATATTTGTATAGCCATCGCCATATTTGTCGCTGATATGATGGTCATTAGGGCCCAAAGGCGTTGGAATGGAGACCACGTACAGCAAAGCAGAGCGTTGGCCGACCTCGTGCCCATTGGACCGATGACCTGAAGAATGTTGCGGGTGGCGGCTGGATGAGGATGTCGGAGGACCGCCCAATAGTGGCAACATATTGGTGAAGCCTATGTCCAGCGTGGACGGACACACAGGCCCGGATCTAGGGGGGAGCGAGGAGGGGCACTTGCCCTGGGCGGAAAATACTAGAGGGTGGGCGGTCAGCCGCCCATCAGTCACCACTCAGTACAAGTACAAAAATCTGTGTATGCTCTCCTTTCACACAATGTGCGATAAACGCCCCCGAGAGAAATTGTATTATGCTAATAATTGTATTAGTAAGTTATTAATTTGTCAGCAAAAAACGTGCGGCGCGCGAAGTGATTGATTCACTTCAAGTAAACAACGAAAGACGAACGAGGCGCGCGCGCAGTTTTGCCAACATCATCCAACCAAAAAGCAGCAAATGGACCGTAAAAAAACAGTAGAAAACAGTAGAATGGTAATGGAAAAACATTAAATCTACTGTCTGACATAAATTACATAGAATAAGCATAAGAATTTAGAAAAAAATATTACTAAATAAAAATACTGTTAAATTCACCAAAAATTTAATGCTACTTGAAGATTTTCGTAAAAAATGTTCGTTTCGTACTACTTTGTAAAATTTTGGTGTTTTATTTGTTGAATATTTTTGCCTAGAGGGCGGCAAATTGGCACTCTGCCCCCCCTTTTTCAAAACGTAGATCCGGGGCTGCGGACACAGGCTGACGGACGGATGACAATTGTCTTGGTATTTCTTATTTGTATTTTAAATATTAATTAGATGTTTATTTCCGTTTTGAATGAGCATATGAATGAGTATTTAAAATTTTGCGATTACATAACTAATTACATAAACAAAATCTTAGACCACCCACCGTCTAGATAGATCCAAGTTCAAGACCGAAACAATCATAAAGTGAGAGAGAAAATCTTTCATATCTGGTTTTCTGAATAAAATATACAATTCTGAACTCTGAGCACGAATGGAAAGCTGACTAATAAGCAACTAAAAGCTGCCGACGACAGCTTATTTGGCCATTTATTATGAAACTGATTTTAATGATGGCAATTTATTCCTTTTTTGGCAATTTTCTTAATGAACATGATAAGTAAATAATACACAATTTTCTCAATGTTACGTATGGTTTGTAATCGGCAAGTATAATTTATCAGACCGCCGATATTACCGTGTCGTGCCTATTACAATTTGCGAATAACTGAACGCCCTTGCAAGGTCATGCGTCGCAGGTGCCATAATACCACGTTACATTTCGTCACGTATGAGTGGTTATAATTGCAATGTAGGTATCAAGGAATGGAGTAAGAATAATATTCATCAAGTTTCGGTGCAGTCAATTTCCGATTTATACATCTGGCACAAAATCACGGAGCTAAAATAACTTTTACAGCAGAGAAACGCTTGCAAGTAACTATTTTGTTTTTGTTTTTTACGAGTCAACGTATATAACATTTTTGGTCATGTTTTATTTAATGTACCTCATTATTTGTGTTTCTATCATCTTCTTTATCTATTTTTACTGCAAACAATGATTTCTATATGAAATAACCGCCTCCAATAATACGTTTCCTTACATCTCCAAACAGGTTGTCTTATTATATTTGTTCCTAGGTAAGTTTGAGCAGTGCATTGTGCACCTACAAGCATGCGCGGCTCTCAGTGCGCCCGCACGCCTACAGCCTACAAGGCGACCTTGCAAGGACACTGCGTTGGCGCAACCATGTTCTTTAGTCCGGTCTTTCAAATTAATTAAAAGGTTTTATAAGAGACTGTATTGGTCTTTCGAAATTTCATATTCTAATTTATTATTCTACTTTGAATACTCTAATTATTATTAGAGTGCATTGCGATGCCAAAGCATCCGTGCTTTTAAATGTAGGTTTGTCTTATCCAAATAAGTTTACATGGTACTTGGACGAGGGCAAAATGGTGCATTAGGACTAATGTAGGTTAAGAAAATAAGTTGAAATTTATCTATTGAATGTGTAATCTATTTTAATTATCTTTCATTCCATATTCGAAAGACGACGAATTCATTGAACTTTTTAAGGAAATCATAGTAAATATCATATCCTGTACTGTTAAAATACTTGCAGGTAAGTAAATTTAAGACTGTCGTACAACCTAAGTGGGAATCCGCCATCTATAATGAATAGGATACTCGCGCCGAAGATAAATTGGTGACATTGGTACTGAAAAAACCAACTCAAAAGATCCCGTAATAAAGAGTTTGTTTAACTTAATGTGGAGGAAGCGAAAGAGGTGTGTCAGGAGCATAATGTACAGAGATATAAGTATATTATGGTCTAAGATAAAGTAAAATTAATTTCTTTAAGCCTTATGTTTTTGGGAAAGAGCCTAGTTTTCCACATTACAAGGAAACTTTCAGTGGAAATTTGTGTTTTAATATTTATTGTAACCAACTTTTTTAAATAAAGAAATTATTCTATTCTATTCTCTTATATCTAACGTATCGGCACCGTTGTCCGACTAGGCTCCTGTATGCGACCGCCCAGTATTTTTGAAATTTGTAACAATATCCCGCGTCAAATAAGTGAACAATTGCTCGTCTCTTATAGGCCAATTCTTAAATTACCGATGAATCATGATTGGTTCTAATTTCCGCTACGTTCAATTTTGTTATTAATTTTGTTGTCACTGTGCATCGGTTTAGTTCGAAGTCGAGCTTTGCGGAACGTAAAAAGTTTGTGGAGGTTGTTTTTAATTTTTTGTTTGATTCTGCATATTTTGGTAAAACTGACATATTTTTTCATGTAATATAGGGTTCCGTTCATATATAAATGCAAGATTTTTTAGGATTGATAAAATATTAATAGTCTTATCATCTTTTCTATTTCGGTCGGAATCAGGAGATCCGGTAAAACGATTGTTTCCAGATACCGTACAGTGGACGGTATCAGGTGTTTTATAGACTTTCAGACTTTTGTTAATTTTCATTATAAATTGTGGATAAAAACTATAATTTGAATATACACATATTTTTGTGACATATACATTTGCTTAATATCCTGATTCCGTCCTAAGTTTAGACTTTTAGATTGATTCATAATTTACTTAAAACATTCCGTTCTTTCTCAAATGTATTGGGATATTAAATGTACGTTAATGGTTTTAAAAAGTTATTTTATATTAAAAATTGACATCTGAGATATTATTATAAAATTTTTAATGACTATATATGTCTTTAAATTTCTATAAAGCTCACTCTTTTTTTTCATCACATTGGATAAATAATTAAAACACATAATTATTGTAATTGGACGGTAATGAGTGGTGATAAATTCAGTTTTGCTTGTTACCGACCACAATAAATATACCATAAACCGGAGTCTGGTCATCCGTTTGTGTATCAAGACAAAATTTTAAAGTACTTGCAAAAAATGTACGGTGCTCAAAAAGAGTGTGTTTGTATAGAAAAATACAAATAATGAGCAACAAGTAACACCTGTCATGAATTTATTTTAGTATGGCCTCAGGAACAAGTGTCACAAAAAAAAAATGAAACTGGTATTGAAATAAAACAACACATTACACAACAAGAACCAAACTGCTATGAAAATATGATGATATGAAAATAGCAGTTTATACAAACAATTGTGGAATCTTTTCAGTTTCAGTTTAAAGGAACATAGAAAAACCTCACCAAATGAAAGAAAAGAATGTCAAGTTAAATATGGAATTAATTATTCAGTACTTTTAAAGCTCGACCACAATTATAAAGTTGGCAGAATAGTTCCTAAAAATGAAACAATTTATTCCATGTATTCTGTAATATTATAGAAACAAGATAGATAAACCTAAACCTAAGAAAAAAATTGCCACATAAATTGAAAAAAAAAAATTTGTAAAGCAAGTTAAACTTATTGAAAATGAAGACGATGTTTTCAAACTTTTTATTAGCAAGGACTGTAATTATTTTAATTTGTAAATTTTATAAATAAAGTACAAGCTCTTAACCTTTTCTTTATCTTTGAATTCTTAGAAGTTACGAATTTCATTCATTAATTACTCAAAAAGAAAAAAAAACACCATTATATTTAATCACAGTTTAAAAATAAAGAAAAAATCGAAAAAATAAGTAAAATAACATAAAAACTTGATTGAATAGTTATAGACGAAAAGAGAAATATCATACGACATATATAGGCGTTTGAAGTTAGAAAACTGCTGGCATCTATTGACATAAAAATATAAAAAAGTATATTTTAAATCATGGTTTTTAAAATCCTGATGACGACCCCACTGAGGGGTCAAATATAGCACCTATAACTATTTAATGAAGTGTTTATATCTATGTAAAATAAAACATACAAATAATAAAAAAGCCGTTCAACGGTATTATACAAACAATATTTTATTAACATATTGAAATAAGATAAAATACACTTGGCCAAACATATGAAGTTTATATTGATAGCGACGAACATGAAAAAATGTAAAATATATACTATTAATAAAAGTTAATTAAAGCCTAAATTAAAAAAATTATTAATTGAAACAAACCATCTATACATTTTGATATCTCCAGTAACTTTTGACCCTATTTTTATGAGATAATGGCATTTTTGGCAATTTTTTGAATGGTGGTCGGAAACGGGTTACTTGCTGGACGGTATCAGGAAAACTTCAACTAAGCGGTCGGTAACTGGAGCTTTTAAGAAGGACAGGCAAACATATTAATAATATTTTTTTTTGTATACTCTGACAACATAAATATTGATAATTATACTTTATAATGAAAGTCTCAACAATAAGGTTTAAAGTAAGCTATATAAATAGTTTATAAATCAGTTTACGTTTATCTTTGGACGGTTTATTTGAAAAAAGGGCGAGAGTGGTCGGACTTGGGCGCATTTACGTTATTTACGTTGTAAATACTAGCGGACGCAAAATTGCTCGTGGGGACCACTGCTTTTTTTTGTGATTTGTCTACGTCATAGATCTTTCAGTCATAATCCTAGGTCCAGCGCTTTGGTCTGGGCGTTGATATGTAGATCAGTCAGTCAGACTATTGTTTTATATTATATATGGAAATTGAAGGTGAACTCACCAAGGCCACAGATGAGGTAGGTGGGCGGAGGCTTCAGCACGGAGCGCGCGTACGCCCCACGCACCGTCTCCAGCGCCCGCGCAGCTCCTGCCACCAGCAGCACTCCTGGCGCCACGTAGCCAGCATACCGCAGCTCTACCGTCGCGGCCGCCAGGGCGCCGGCCCACCAACACTTCGCGTTCGCCGCCAGGAAGCTCTGGAAGTGGAAAGGAATTGGTTGGAAATATTGGTCTGTTGAAATATTGAAATATTGTAGCTCGAAAAACTGAATTTTTTTGGTAGACTTACGAGTACAAAGAGAATGAAAATGATTTATTGTTGAAAAATGTGTAAATTTACAGATTAAATATATTTCGCCATTTCGCTAAAAAAAACTAAATATACGGATTTTATTTATTTGAGTATTATTTAAGGAAAGAACGGATGCACACTGTCCCATTCTCATTAAAAATATATAAATTAAGACGAGGATGCTTTGAAAACCAGCTGACCACCACAACACAAAAGGATCCTTCTCATATCCTCTCTTCCTTCACCAGGAGGTATCTTTAACTGTTTTATGCTGTGACAAATTAAAAACAAAAACAATGTGATATTTCAAAAAATGTGGGAAAAAGAGATGTTAATAAATAAGTATTTATACTAACCACTTTTGTCTTAGGTAAAATTGACTATAATTATACAGGTTTGTCTTTTCTGTTTTATTATTTACTCCAAGAATCGTTCATGCCATGGCGATAACAATGTTTCAAGATGGCAATGCAAATTGCTTACTCTTCAGCTTCTATTATACTAACAACTAACAACAGCTGGTTATATTTTAATAATAGCAATTTGAAGATATTATTATTATTTTAGCTACTTTGTTCCCATTATGATCACCGTTACTCACACCGTAATTATCTCTTATCTATCCTTGTATCTACAGCTAATAAGTCTGACTTAATGAGGTTTTTCTGCAGGAGTCAATGGCCTTTGCCTATTGAAAAACTATTGTGTGGGTAAGTGTTGATCTATTTTAAACAAAACATAACTGTTTCAAGCCAGCCCTCAGGCTTGAGATGACGGAAATAGTAAATAAAAACCGGCCAAGTGCGAATCGGCCCTCGCTCTTTCAGGGTTCCGTACGTGACCAATTATTTCAAACTAGATATTTATTTAATTTTAGGTAATGCTCTTATTCTGTCAGACATAAAAACTGCAAAATTAAGTTGGTTGAGTATTTGGGGACGTAACCCTAAAACTACATTATAAATCGGCGTTTTTAGTATTTGTTGTTTAAATACAGCACATGGTACATAATATACAGAAATTTCAAATTCGTAACTGCTTTGGGCTTTGAGATAGATCCCGTACCAAAAATTGTCTACAAATGGGAAATATGATAGCACCCTATTTCTTTATGTTTTAAGATTTAAAAAAAATAAAATATATATATATATATACTCTACTTAATGAGCTCTACTAGACAATTTTTATGTATGAAGCCCCCCTGAAAAATAATTAAACTACATTTTAAACTCAAAATTCGGTTTTGGGTGAACAATTTACAAAACATAAAAAATCCAGGTTTCTATCTCATTCCATCTAAGAGCTAGAAACGTGACATACGGACAGACAGACGGACAGCGAAGTGACCTTAATAGGCCTCCAATTTGCCCTTTAGGTACGGAACCCTAAAAACGAGTATTACTCCCAGTTTACAACAGATAGGGTTCTAAAAAAAATAGGTTATAAAGGCCTTTTCCAAGACGTTAAGACAGCCCAAAACGCAAAAGACAAGAAAAGTCGCCTGGATCGAAAAATAAATGCAAACCGAAAGCTGTTTTTTCAGTTTAAAACATTAGTCCATCCAAACTATTAACGTGAAAATAACAATAATGAGTGTTTTAAACATATAATTCCATCCAAAAATCTCTTTTGTGTGAATTTATGTTCAATTATATTCATTGAAAAATAGCGATATCCAATCCTTTTTATTCACCGCTCTGCTCGTACACGCACATTATTAGATACGTTTATCTTTTTAGTTATGTGATGGATCTACTGCACCTTAAGGGCCTTACTATTGCCAAATGGGTAATTTCTAAAGCCTACTCCTCGTTTATGGCCAAACCAAAAATAATGAAAAAATGTATTATGAATAATCAACTCTTAGACAACATATGCAACAGTTTTCCTTTTCATACCACCAAAACTTCTACATGAATTTTTTTTTTACTGAATGGTGTTTTTTGACCTCAAATTCCCTACTGCTCCTGAGTGGCACGGCCGATTGAATTCATCTATGCTTTAATAAATAGATAAACTTTATAGCTATAAACATAACATAAGATTATTCAATCGAGTAATCACGTCCAAGTGAAAAGTATAATTTTCTCCTATTTCGCCCTCTCAAGGACGCAGCGAGCGTCGTAACAGCCACTATGCATTGCGCGCTGATATGAACGTTATTTCAATGTCGTTTCCGTTGATATTTGTAGTGACAAATATCGAGCTGCTAATTTGGCGATGGTAATCGCCGCCTCTCTATTATGAATCTTTGGTTGCCAACTGGACTCATATTCATATTCATATTCTTTATTGTACACACAAAACATCATTTTTACATAGTACTTAGATACATCATGTACAGAGGCGAGCTTATCTCTAAAAAGAGATTTCTTCCAGCAAACCCGGATTGAAAAAAGAGAAGTAATAATAAAAAGTAGACATACATACGTGTACACTAAATATGTTAATATACTTACATAAATAACAACAATATACCTACATAAATAATAATTAAGTAACTATTTAAACAATAAACATGTTTACTTATATATATATATATATAATATTTACAAAAAATAAGATAAAAATACATAACAATAGTTAAAATAAATATTGTGCTATCTACAGATACTCATGGAGTTGAAAGGTAGTACTCTTTCACTCTGTTTTTAAAAATACCGAGTGTAGGACAGTCTCTAATGTTATGGGGAAGCGAATTCCATAATCTTATGGCCATGACGGTGAAGGACTGGCCGAAAGCACACGATTTGTGCACAGGAGTTTTGAGAAGAGAGACAGTACGTGCACGAGCCGGCTTGTCCCTAGAAGACAACAAAAGTTCAAATCGTTCACGAAGATAAGAAGGGGAGCGAGGATTACTGAGAATGCTGTAAAGCTGGGTAAGGATATGTAAATGACGACGCTGACGGATAGGGAGCCATTTGAGCTCTTTGCGAAAACAGGATATATGGTCGAATTTACGTAAGCCATAGATGAAACGAATAGCCAGATTTTGAAGGCGCTCAAGCTTATTTAGCAACTCTTCATTGGCATCAAGAAAACAGACATCGGCATAATCGATCAAGGGAAGAAGAAGAGATTGTGCAAGGGAGATTTTAGTTTTAAAGGGAAGGAAATTCTGGAGGCGCTTCAGAGCATGAAATGCTCCAAACACTCTTTTACTGATCCCATTTATGTGAGGAGCCCAAGACAAGCTGCTGTCGAATATAGGTTTTTAGCAGTTTTAGCATACACAATAGGAACCCCATTCATTGTCACAGCTGGTATATTTGAGTTACTCAGTTGCCTTAACATGTATGGACTACCGAGCAGCAAAGCTTGCGATTTGTTTGGATTGACGAGTAGACCATAAGATTTCGCCCATTTTTCTATTTTATCAAGATCATCATTCATTTTTCTAATTGCGGACTCTGCTTCATTCACTGGGAAATGGAGATAAAGCTGCAAATCGTCTGCATAGAGATGGTAGCGAGAACATAAGGTGTCAGTTATTGAGTTAATAAAAACTGAAAACAGGAGAGGAGAGAGAACGCCACCTTGAGGAACGCCAGCAGTGAGTACACAGCACCCTGATGTAACATCACCAGAGCGTATGCACTGCCGCCGACCACGAAGATAGGTATCAAACCATTCTATTACTAGAGGAGATACGTTAAGAGAGCCTAAGACCCCTAACAGTACGTCAAAGTTGACACAATTGAACGCACTGCTAAAGTCTAATAATGTTAATACAGTTACTTATGATGCCTATCATCAAAAACATTGATAAAAACTGAACCTTCAAAATTGCCTTTAGTGGGTATTGAACTATTTACGACCTGTGTCGTTACTTTAAGTGCGAACATATCCTTAGACAATCGTAATTCGATAATATATCTATATTTTTGATGATAGGCACCCAGTTTAGATGAAAACTAAATATACATAATAGGCCCTCTGGTGTCCACCAAGCAGTGGAACTATACGAGCAATTTGTCCCAATAGCGAGATAAAGACAGTGGGATCACGAGCAATAGTGGGATGACGACAGTGGGACAACGAGTTAAAAATCCAACAAACTTATCGGACACATGTTATTATACTATAGTTGACAACTTTTTTGAATAAATTATGTTTAGCCTTGAAAATCCCGGCATTTCAAGGAGTAATTACAAGCTCTTGATAACAACATAATTATAACGGGCTAGGGTCACTTTGCAACGTTGCGTTTCGGTACTATATCACTCGCTGCAGGTCACGGTAGAACGTAAAGTGCATCGAATTGCGCAATGTGCAGTTTGCAGCAAATGTCAGACGAAAGGCTTTTAATCGCAGCGCTCGGGTCAAGGACCTCGGATATCACTTGAGAACGAGGGCGAGCGGATAAGAGATGGAATGGGAACAAACCTTTTACTGGGAGCTTTATAAGAAGAGGCTTTATATTAGGGTTTATATGAGCTTTTCTTGTGGATTGGCTGAAGATTAAATTCCTTTGCTAGTACCCCACTGCTAAGGGCAACATTACATATTTTTATTGCATTCTAGGACTCCGATGAGACGGTATAGCAAAGGTTTGGTGCTTTTTACGACCACTATGTAGAC
This sequence comes from Ypsolopha sequella, assembly GCA_934047225.1. Classification (NCBI taxonomy): domain Eukaryota; kingdom Metazoa; phylum Arthropoda; class Insecta; order Lepidoptera; family Ypsolophidae; genus Ypsolopha; species Ypsolopha sequella. The sequence goes on along the minus strand of OW203988.1, from coordinate 7,316,629 downwards.
CTTGCCAACGCAAGCAACAGCGGTTCCCTCTTAAATGGCTACTTTCTTAAGTCTGGACTTACGGCTTTCCGAGGCGCGTAGATCTGACCTAAACTGCAGCGCCTCTTACGGGATTTGAATCCATGACCTCGGGATTAGTAAGCCCAGACTCTGCTAGACTACAGAGGCAGCTAAATGACAAAACGTATAGTGGGTACTATATACTTCATTCCAGATAGGATTAGAAATAAGAAATAAGAAATAATAAAAAAAAATAAGAATTGAAATTTGATGAAAATGAGCATAATAAGAGTGTAGCTTCCATTTTACTTCATTTATTATAAATTTTTTTTATTTGTTACGCTTAATTTATTATTATTATTATTAATTATTATTTATAATTTATAATAATGTTATTATTATTATTTATTAATTTATTACGCATTTACACAAACACATGAAAATTTTTTTTTTAAATATTTTACAGTGTGCAAAGGCAGCACTTATTGCTATAAGATATAATAAATATTGATATAATATCTTCCAGGCAACCTTTGGGTGAAAAAGAAAATATAGAAAAAATAAAGAAAGAAGCGTGTAAATGTCACGAAATCAAACATAAGAGTAAACTACATAGACTTATTAATGGGGGATTCCTTACGCTATAATAAACTAATACATAAACATACACAAAAATATTACATAAAGAATATAATAAGTATATTTTTATAAATATATAAATTTACACATATATTTATTTTCATTTTTCTAAATAAAATTGTATTTTTTTTATTCTTTTTATTTATTTGTATATTATATAGATAATAATAGATAATCGCAAGAATGGCTTTTATACCTACGTACGTAAGTATAATGAACCACGGATATACTTATTTGGTCAGATGAGTTTGAAAATTATTTGCAAATCATGCTTCATCAATTCATAACAAAAAGCTTTCAAGAGAGTTATTGGGTGAATTCCATACTTCAAACTTACGCTCTAAATGTTATATTGTAATGGCTATGATGCTGGTTTCACCAAGGAAGACATTTTCTAGCTGCTCAATAAAACTTGGTGAAAATAGGAAATATACAGAAACCAAAATTTATGAAGCTTACACCATATTTTTAGGGACATAATGCCGTCGTATATAATGGGGACATATGTCACCGCATATACTGGGGACATATGTCACCGTATTTGAGGGCGTAAATGGCTTTTTTTGCGTAAAAGACGTCACATAGTCCAGTTCAGATTGATTTAAAATGAAGTGCCAATCCGACTTTATATGCAGCTTTAGGTAAAAACAAATGAAATTATTATAACACCTAATTTTCCTTAGCAAAGAGCTCCGTTAGTCTTGCATAACATAAGGGTTGGTGAAATGTATTTTTGCACTACGCAACTCTGAAAATATATGCACCGATTTAGGCTTCTCCTAAGATTAGTGAAAACGGGCATTATGGTTTCAAATAGTCTTGACCATACGTAGACTGAGGCTTAGGCTGTCTGAAAAGTTTCCGGAAAGCGGTTTTAATCGCATTTTTCCATCAAAACATTATACCCATTCAACAAGGCCATAGACTGACAGGCAGTTATTATAGTCTGCACCTAACATCACTTTGGGCTAGTCTGGCAGGCTGTCGTCGCTTTTCCTCCACTTTCACAATATGACGCTTCAAGTTATTAAATTCACGCCCAAGAAACCCCGATCTACATAATGCTAAGCTATATCATTCGTTCAAGGCGTAATTTGCGCCTTCAAAGTAAGACAAGGTTTCTCTAAAAGCGAAAATGAGAGTAGATTAAGCCTGTTTTAGGACTTTTCATTCTTGGACAGTCAGGGTAAAAGATATTGGTTAAGTATAATATTACTAGCTACATGTCTCGGCTCGGCTTCGCACAGAGTCGGATTATTTTTCAAGTATTTTTCAGATGTCTTAATTAAATGCTTAAAGTATATATATATAAGTATTAATATTATTTGGATAAGTTATAATACTTGTCAATTCTTCTGGTTTAGTCAGCGTAAGCAATTAAATGTTTTTTCGACGACTTGATTACAAAAACTTCGATTCGATTTTTCCCTGTTTTTATAGACTAAATGTAAACGTTTTTTACTCGTGATTTCGAAGTGTTTTTATTTATTATTATGGAATTAGAGGCATGTATTTTTTATTATGACGGCCATTTAATATACAATTTTGTGACGTTTATTTTGCTATAAGTTTTATTGTCAAATGAAATGATATTTAGATTATAGTTTAAGCCTATCTTTGTGATTATATTGGATAAAGGACAATGCAAGTAATCGTGTATCGAATGACCGAAAAATTTATATCAAAAAGTGAAATATGACATGTTTGTTTTTTCTTATTTACAAATAAAACACAAAAGAATACGACGACTTTTTTCTATGAAAACACGAAAACCCTCGCCTTAAAAGGCCTGCAAACGAAATACCAAAACCATTTGTAAATCATAGATATCCTTAGAGTAATGTGTGTTTATTCCGATTGGATTACAGAATATCTAGGTTCCCACATATATATTATGATTTAAAGATGTCATATAAGCAATTTAAAATATCCATAGAAAACTTATTTTTCTCACATTTCATGATGAAATCAGTGTGCTTGTTTAACATATATTTGAGAACCTAGATATTCTGTATTGCAATCGGAATTAATACGAATATCTATGATTTACAAATGGTATTGGTATTTCGTTCGTATGCACCAGAATTGGTCCGCCGGCCTCTTAATGCATATAAAAAAAAAACCTACCAATAAAAATATTGTGATAAATATGTAATTACTCTAGTACAGCTGGTGGTAGTGTTTTCAATTCCTGGTGAAAATTTTTGGCTACAAACAAAAGTCGTGAACGTAATGTTTGGGCGTATCAGTTGATTGATCTATTACCCGTACAATTTAAATAGCTGATAACCTACGTTAGTAGGTCACATTACGGCATATTTACTAGAAACTACGAGTTTATATGTATTACATATACGTTTAAAGACCATTATATAGCAATGTTTTGTATGTAAAAATGAAATGAGTTTTTCTTAAACTAGTAAAGGGGCGCAAATAACATTTTTCATATTTTGCACAATGGATTATTGAACATTAGTTCTGACCACTTACTGAGTCTCCAGTATGAATTTGGCTATATCATGCAAAGTCACCTTATATAAGTTGAAATTTAATCAATCGCCCGAATTCACACTGGAGTCTCGGTTAGTGATCAGGAACAAGGTTCAATTATCCTTTTTTTCGTTATTATAAACAATAAATTTTTGTTCCCATACGAACTGGACTAATATAAGCACAATAAGCAGTAATGGAGCAAAAAACATTTCTATTCCAATTTCACCTAATGGATCATTAAACATTATTCCTGATCACTAACCGAGTCTCCAGTATTAATTCGGGCAGTTGATTAAATTTCACCTTATACAACGTGTAACAGAAAGGTGTAACCAGATTTGAAGAGCTTATTCAGTCAATGGTATAGAACAACTTTATAATGGAACAATCCCTGTACCTCTAAAAAAAAATTTAACTGTTTCATAGAAAAATGCAATGCCGCTCGGCCGAAATTTATGGAAGAGCAGATTTCTTTTTTGAGATTTCAGGGTTGGCTCCATAGTAAAAGTTGTTCTATATCATTGACTGAATACGCTCTTCAAATATGGTTACACCTTTCTGTCACACCTTGTATATGGTGACATCAGACGCAGTCACGGGCTAAAGTCAGTTCACACATGCTTCTGTGATGTAGTCATCGCTGACACAGGGTCAAGTTGGCCGTTTATGTGAGCAACAAATAAAACATACAAACAAATTCGCAAACCGGTCCTTAACTTATGTCATTCTATTTATTTTAAAGCCATGACCTTTAATGACATCATTTTAACAAGTTTTATCTCGTTTTTAATGTTTTCTAACAGTCGTGTCTTTTTAATTGCTTTATTTGCATAAGTCAGTTTAAAAAAGTTAACGCTTAAAGTCATCTGTCAGTTTAATCGAATGAGTTATTTATATTATCTTAGAACAAGTTCAAGGTGATGATGGCAAAAAAATGTAACCTAGACAAGTTTATATATGAAAAAATTTGTGGATATATTAATAATTTGCAATATTCCGCTAAATACTCTTACCATGCTATTCAAAATCAGACTCAAGCACCGCTCGCCCTCCCGCATAAAACATGCACAAGCAAAGCAAGCAGTACGAGCACTAAATAAAGCAATCTTAAATAACAAGCTTGCTTCCATAATAAAATCTCTAATTCCATAATAATAGCATGGTAAGAGTATTTAGCAGAATATTGCAAATTATTAATATATCCACAAATTCATGATGGACTTCCGCAAAGTAACGCCTTTTTCAATAAATTTTATATGTGAAAGGTTAATCTTTGCTCTTCAAGTTAGTTCTTATCTTAAATTCAATTCAAAATTTTTTTAATTTCTTATTTATGGAAACCAATGGAAACTTCGCAATAGCAACATACACAATACATAGGTAATAAGGTTTTGTTGAATAACTATTGAGTGAATTTTGAATTTAAGTGTTCTGTTTCGATTAATTAGAAAAGGTTCGTGTACAGTCTATTTTATCTATTCCCATACTGCAATAAGATAATTACAACATCAAAAGTGGTTTTATAAGTACCTACATTGTTTGACCGATGTTATAATATTAAAATATAACACAGCAATTCTGCGCTGTGATAGGCCAAATTTATTATAACAGCTAGCGCTAGAAAACCAAATCACAAGCGATGACGGTCTGCCTTAATTTTTTAAGCTACGCCCTCTTTACTCTTCTCGCTTGTGATTGGCGGGTATCACTACAATATCATGACGGGTGTTCGTTTTCTAATTTTTCGTTAATTTTTTTATGGTCGTAGATAAAGTATTGTGTGCAACTGAACATAATTAGATATTGGGACATTCGTGCAAGTCTATTGTGAAACTTACTTCGTTCGTTACGAACAATCACTCGTGTCTCAATGTCTCACATTATGTCACAGGTCCACAAAATACTATTACTCGTATAATGGAATAACTATCTATATATATTTTTTTTTTCGTGTTATTTGTTGCACGTACTAGCAATGTAAACTTTAATAGCAAAACCGATTGGGCAGTAAATTGCAATAGAAAAGTGAAAAAGCACAAGTACATTTTATATTGAAGCATGAGGATGCAGTTTAACCATAGTATTTCTTGTGAATATAAAATGAATTTTTTTTAGTTATTGTTACATAATTTTCAGAGAAAATGGCTAAAATCTGGAAATTGGGGAGAACAAAAATTTAAAACCTAAGAATGTCTTAATTAAAAATTTGTTAAGGGGCCATTTCACACTTTTAGCGAGAAATCAAAAATTTCAAGCACCTAATTGACCAATTTAAGAAAGACTTTTATGCTGTTGAATACATGATAAACATAGACCAATTTTTCTTATTGTCAGTCAATGCACCACATTTCCAAATACTAGTTTATATTTTTTGTAGTGATCAATCGTGATAGATTGTTTACGGAAAACTAATCACAATTTTAAAGATTGTATTCTTAAATAAGAATTAAAACAATTGCAAAAAAAAAGCTAAAACATCTGACATACAAAATTTGTTGACTGATAATGGTAATGTATCAGAATATGTATTTTTTATAAAACTATTTGTGAAAAAAAATAATAATTCCGTACATTTTCACGATTAATGTTTACCACGATTTTTTGTATTGAATGAAGCAAATTCATATCAGAATAACCTGTGATCTTCAACTAATCGAATTCAATAATTTTATTGATAATCACTACATTTAATTAGACCGAAATAAAAAACCAACATTAAGCGCACGCCATACAAAAATCGTTATTTTGTGAAATGCCTCTTAACAATCATCCATGCCATCTCTCAAATATACCCATCTAATAAATGCCCAAAACCCCTGGTTTTACCTCCACGTACTGCCCCACTCTGATGCCCGTTTCGGTTGTGTGTATACCCCAGTGGCGTATTTTAAGATTTGGCGCCCTGGGCCTATAAGGTTTGTCGCGCCATACATTAACGAAAAAAAGCAAAAATATTTCAATTATAAAATAAAATCCAGCGGTGTGTTGATGTGGGCTGTGATGATAATGAATGAAAAAACAAAAAGTACCTTACAAACAAATAAACACCATTTATTCAATATTTACATACTTAACAAAAAGCAATATAAATTAAAAGATTTGGACGAATCACAGAACATTTAAATGCTCTGAGGGACGAATAAACCAGATAGGTACCTAACGATTGATAAAGAAAGGTGCCCAAAGCTGAGCGCGAGGTGCAGCTTGCACCGCCCCTCGCAGCCTGCCGCCCCGGGCAATGGTCCTTTTGGCTCTGGGGTAAATACGCCACTGGTACACCTCTATACGGAAGTTGGACGAAGCAGTGGCATTCTCAAACGGCTAGTAGTTCAGGTAACTTGCACATCTAAATACAAAACTTCTTTAATTAGACAAGTAACCAACTGCGGAAACAACAGTCCAACGTACACTGAACTCGGTGACACAACCGGCAGAGCACGGAAATTAAAACAAATAATAACACATAATAATAGGGCAACTTTGACTTTCACTGGGACAATTTCACCTACCTTTACCATTTCTAGCGACTTGATCAGGTAGCACGACCGTAGACAGCCCTCGTCACCAGCACATGGTAGAAGTCGCATTCCAAAAGTCATTCATTTCGATTCGTATAGAAATATGATTGAAAGTAAATATTGAACATGTGTGAGTGCGTGTCAAACAGGCTACTTCTACCATCAATATTTTTTCAATGCAACTGCTTGTAAAGGCCTACTTTTTATGCATCACAGCCGAACAGAAAGTCGATTATTTTGCCATAGGGTTTTATTATTATTTTTTTTTTTTATTTATTTACGAGAAGTTGGTTAACCTACAACCTTTCCTGTGTACCATATATGTTATACTTTTTTTTCCACTGTTTAACGGCTCTGGATACAGTTCTTTTGAGCCAATCATAATTTAAAGTTCACAAGATTATATTTGTTTTATTTCCTCACACTATGCATTGAAAAACGTAGTATGATACACGGGCGTAAAGGCAATAAATTACTCGGTTACGTTTTCGTAATTTATTTCTTTTCGCCCTAGTAGCATAAGCTACTAATATGGTCTGGTTGTAAAATGAGTCATACCTACAAAGGACAAAAAGCTTTGAATTTAAAAATATAAATATGTACAGAAAAGTCACAGCTTTTTACTTTAGTCCTTGGTAAGGAAATGGTGAGAAATTTAGTGTAGACATAAGCAATTACACGCTATATAGATATTTTGTATCTACGAGTAAAAAAGCATAAACCCAGTGTTTTACCCTCAGAAAGAATAATGTAGGTTCTATCTCAATAGGAGCTGGACTGGACATTTTTTCCACTGTTCGACTATAGCATGATTGGTAAAAATAATCTTTCCCAAAGATTTCAAAAGTAAAGATAAGCCCTTACCGTAGTGTGACAGCACCAAAATGTTTCCAGCTTTAAATGGGTGACGCTCACACGTTTGAAATCAGTGCTCGTCTGAACACAGTGATAGTTGTATGCCTTAAGTGCACTTGAAGTTTTGAATTTTTACGACTTTAGTAGTCTGATCAGTTTGCTGACCGTAGGTAGACAGATTGCGCACTCATATAGTGCGCGCGTCGGCATTATCTTAACGCACACATTCAAAAACAATGCAATAGATTTCAGGTGCCAGGGCTCATCTAAACTTTTGAAATCTTTGATCCTTCCATAAAAGTTTGTACCAACCTACACACACAACAATATTTTCTCATTGATTGACTTATACAATATCGGCATCAATGAGAGAGCAATATGATTTCACCTCTATATATGGTGGTAGATAAGTCACGGGTTATTGAACGTGCAAAAAATGTTTCATGTTATGTGGGAATCGTGCTTCGAGATAAAATTCATTTGAAAACAACAAAAGTTTATGTTTAAATCCGTTATTTGACGATAATTAGCTTTTGGCAACGAAATTTCGTGTCAAAGTTCATTTGTACTTTTATAAAATTATCAGCTTTGGCCCGCGGCTTCGCTCGCATGGAAGTGTCTTTCAATTACCGTCAGTTTTCGGCTTGGCGGTTTTTTATTAGCACCCTTATAGCCTACATGTTGACCAGAGTCACTACGATGATAGAAAACCGCATGTAAATCTGTTGAGTGGTTCTCAGGTTAAAACGGAACATACAGACAGAATTGTAGTTATGGCCTTGGTAGAATACAATTACCCATTTAAATATAAAATGTAGAGACACGACTCTTTTACCATTTTTAGAGTTCCGTACCCAAAGGGTAACTAACGGGACTCTATTACTAAAACTCCGCTGTCTGTCCGTCTGTCCGTCTGTCACCAGGCTGTGATAGTTAGACAGTTGAAATTTTCACAGATGTATTTCTGTTGCTGCTATAACAACAAGTACTAAACAGTATAACAAAATCTTATAATCTTACATTAAATCTTATAAACAGTATAAAATAAATATATAAGGGGGCTCCCATACAAAAGATATGTTTTTTTTGCCGTTTTTATAGATAATGGTACGGAAACCTTCGTGCGCGAGTCCGACTCGCACTTGCCCAGTTTTCATTATTAGTATACATAAACATTTTCGAACCGCTGTTTGGAAACTAATGCAAGTTTTGTTTTTGTTTATCGCGATTACAAATAGCGATTACAAAAATACAATGGAATTGGAAATAGAAGTAAATACAGTTAAGGATTAATTAGCATGGAACGGTGCAAGTAATTGTTGCAGAGTACATTCGCATTCTAATTAGGACATAAAATGCGAATTATTGTCTGAGAAATTCTTTGCATCTGCAGCTATCCCAGGGATTTGCGACAAGGTCGTTTTCACCCTTAGTACTTCATGTTACAATCTAATTTAGCTTGCATGCTACGCATTTTTGCTGGCAAAGTTACACAAGTGCGTTTAGTATGTAGGAAATTGTATTGTCTGGTTATGGTCTGCTGCCTTCTTCCCGTGAGAGACCGGGCTCTGTTTCTGAATCATAATCGTGTAAGTTCTGCTGACTCAATTTTCGCTTTTATTACTGTTGAAATAGAGACAAATTGTGCTGAGTAATTTCTCTGATGGTACAATCGCAACGAGTAACTAAAAGCTTCAAAATCAGTTTATTGAAGTGAAAACTTCTTTAGACGCGCTGAGCACTTTTTTGTGGGCACTGAACAAGACTGAGGCGTCACGCTCGGCTATGTAACGCTCGTTCGGGTTAAGTCGGCTCGAATCGAGTAAGGGAGCGAGAGAGATGTAGCCCCTCGCCTTGATGAAGTTTTCACTTCTGTCGTGTGGTCTTAAGCACACCCCCGTTTTATTTTTTATATAAAGAAAATTAAATTTATTCGTCACAAATAAAAACACGGAAAATTGTTAGAATACAAGTGACTTAAAAAACTAAACTTACAAGAAAACAATTATATAACATACTACAAAATGTGAAGAAAAGTGCGGACTCAGCATCTGCTTGAAGATATGGGTCTAAAAGTTATGGCAAAAAAGGAGGTCCTCATACTTACATGTAACTACGTGACAAAGCTACACTCTCAAAATGGATGATTTTATGGTACATTTTATCCTAGCAGGTTTGTCTTGAATGGGTATATTTCAAAAATATTTGTTGAATGCCCTTTTATAAAAACTTTCTTATTCAATAAAGAGCAACAAGTTTTTTTTGATCAGTTTCTCTGATACAGAAAGGGTATAATTTATAGCAAAATTATCTCTCTACCCTTTCATTTAGTAGCTTTTAAGTAGTATTTGTGAATAAGGCAATAATTTATGCTTATTGAAGGATGATGGTGAAAAAAAATGGCATTATTGACCACTGTCTTGGATAAAACAAACATGTGCTACTTAATTGCATGTAAATAAATTTAATAAGTCCGTATTCTGCATGTAGAATAAAGGCCCGAAGAAAAATAAATAAATAACCAGAAGCAATAAAACAGCAGGAGTCAGATGAATAAAAAAAATCCTTTATTTTTTTAATAAATAAAATATTTGTATTTTATTTTATTCTATGCAACTGTACTTTTCCTGACACAGGCCTTTTAAAGCTTAAAGGGAGACACCAGCCCCTACCCATATTATGTAATCCTATTTAATGAAATAAAAGTATTTGTAAACGTATTTGTATTTTTAACGGAATCAGTAAAATATTGTCAAAACTTATTTATGAGTCGGCGTATTCAACGTGTTGTTTTGTGGTATTCATTATGTCTTAAGAGCGGTTTCGCAGCCGGATTGTGAATAACCCGCCTTTTTCTAATTAATCGAGGTTTTGTTGAATAACTATTCAGATAATTTTGAATTGAAGTGTTCTGTTTCGATTCAATGGAAAAAGGCGGGTTTTTACAATCCGGCTGCGAAACCGCTCTTAAGCGAAAATTAAACGGGCTCACATTTCGCCATGGGTTAAATCAACTAACCTCCGAACCATTCAAGATTTCGGTATGAGGCTTTTCGTTTTCCCGGAACCCTATAAATACGGATATTTTTAGATGACGTTATACTTTTTAATAAAGAATAAAACTCTTTGGGCAACAATGTATTTTTACACAATCCCAAGTGTAATGACAGCTTAATAAAATAAGCACTGCCATTGATTGAATAGGTTAAAGTACGGCCGACTGTACATACAACGGCAAAGCAACGATCTCGATTGAAATTATTCACGTCTTTTTATTTTTATTTAAAGTATAAATAATAGAAGGAAAGTTGGTATTAAAAATACAATTTAAAAACCTATGTAACACCTTCGTTTTGTAGGACAACGATCTCCTTAATATAGTCTATAATACTACACCGTTGTAATAAAACACTTGTGATTTTCCACAAATTTTATATACTTACAATTTACTCTGCCCAGCTGGTTTCGCAAAGAAGCATTGTCGAGGGCATATCTTAAATAGATAGTGTGTAGATACTTTATTTTTTACAAGAGTATATGAAATTTGTGTAAAAATACAAACCTTATATGATTTATACTAGCGATTGTCGGCACTTGATGAAACATAGAAAGCATCTTAATAACATAATTATATTTGTTGCACACTTCTCGTTGCACACTTCCCAACTGGTTTCGGAAATTAATCCATCTTCAGGGGATAGAGAATAGTTATTATTTTAATATACGAGCAATAAAACGACAAACGTATGTCAACAATGATTGTGAGGAAAAAAATGTTTATGTTTACACATATTTATGAGATACGTTTGTCGTTTTATTGCTCGTATATGAAAATAATAACTATTCTGTATCCCCTGAAGATGGATTGATTTCCGAAACCGGTTGGGAAGTGTGCAACGGGAAGTGTGCAACAAATATAATTATGTTATGAAACAAATAGTACCAGTGTTTGTGTTCAAATCAAGATACAACCGTATATGATCTATAACGAAATCCATCGCTTGTGTATCCTCTAAATATTACTAGAAAGCTTTACAATACAGAAAAGATCAATAAGAAACAAATCTGAAGTAAGACAAATATTTCGGTAGAGCACTTGCCTTTTTAGCAAGAGGTCGAGGTTCAAATCAGAATTTTTCGAAATATTAACTGTCTATCTTGAGATTCGTTCTATCTTGTAATGCACTCTAATAAAAGTACAAGTGTTTTCATACAAAAATGTATGATATGTTCCACTAAGTGCAGACAATCATAATAATCAACTTCCTACATTCACGAGCAACCATTAAGGGGGAACGAGTCGTATTCTCTACGAAACGCACAACTTAAGATGGTTCTTCTTATTTTTTAATTACAGACCACCGTCCGTCTTCCCTCTAGCCATGTCGTTAAATTTGGTTGTTCAATACGTCTACGGCGTAGAGGGTGGGAGTGCCGGTGCTACGGCGTAGATCTTAGTCGCTAAATAATCTATTATTTAGCGACTAAGATCTACGCCGTAGCACTGGCACTCCCACCCTCTACGCCGTAGACGTATTGAACAACCAAATTTAACGACATGGCTAGAGGGAAGACGGACGGTGGTCTAGGGCAGTAACAGAGTAGCAGCCGCGCCAGGAAAGTGTTCAGAGGGTAGACCAATGGCCTGATGGCGAGACGATATCGTTAGGGCTTATTGTGGGCCACTGATGAGGCCGGCGATAGACCGACAAAAATGGCGTGGAGAAGAAGAGGCCTGCCCAATAGTGGGTGGCTGTGGGCTGAATGATGATGATGATGCATGGCTTACTAACCAGACCACAAGCAAAGACAAGACAAGACAAGACAAATACTCTTTATTGTACACCAAAGTTAATAAAATAAGGTAAAAGAACAAACTTATGAGAGAAGGTAACAAATGGCGGCCTTATCACTTATAGCGATTTCTTCCAGACAACCTTTGGGTGGAAATTAATCAGTGGAAAAAATAACGCGAAGGTGGTGCACAAAATAAATAATAATAATTAATTGGATAGCAAATACCTAAAATAGTAAAAAATTGTACACACAAATACATGTAATACGATAAATATATACACTAATATATAACAAAAATAAATACTATAATACGTAAACCAAAAGTAAATAAATATTAGTGGCAGAAGTAGGGATTTAACTAACATTTACAAAGAAAATGATCCTTAAGTAATCTTTTGAAGACAGGCAATGAGGGAGCACGTTTAATAGCGATAGGCAAGTTATTCCACAATATCACAGCTTTAACAGCAAAAGAATTTCCATAAAAATTTGTAGTGTGAGATGGAATCGCTAAACGCAAATTTTCGGAGGACCGTAGAGTACGGTCATGGGTAGAGTGCAGGAATTTAAAGCAATCTTTAAGATATGATGGAGTTGAAGGATTGAAGGACAAAGCAAAGCACAGTTGACCGCATTTACAAATACCTTTTTTGTTACATTTTAGCCTTTACATGGGTGAAATAAGACTGGCTTGGTATACCGCGAATTAGAGACTACCAGCGTGTGTGGTCTGTGGTCTGCGGTGAGAACATGAGCTGGAAGTATGTGAACTTTACTGGTTTGTAATCGTAAATAGCTGGACTCGATTTTAGTATCTGGTTATTGAAGCTGTGAAATTGCAAGTTCCAGTAGAGCCACTAAGTGATGGCGCCTATGACGTTTAAATGCCTACAAAGTATCGTCATTATTTATAAGCAAGTGTGAATTAAAAAATGTTATACTTCATTGTTGATAGTGATGTACTACTTGTTTCGGTTATTATTTTTCGATTTGAATGTTGCTTTATTGTGCAATAGAATTCGTAAAGAAACAAAGTTTTTTTTTTAAAGTTTCTCATTTTTTATAGGTCGTGTTTGAGGTCGCCAAGTTATAATATTTAATTAAAAACAAAACAATGACGAAGTTTAACTAAACAAAAATAAATGATTGTAAAATAATTTTTTCGATTTAGATATTTAAACATCTCTTGGGAGCCCCAGGGCACTACACCGCATAGCCCTCCGATAGCTACGCCACTGGTTTTGGCATATTTTCCTTTTGTATGTTGAATGTTTAATGACGTGTCTAATGTTGAGTAAACTCACACTTGATTTTTATTTTCAACCGAAATTTGAAATGTACCGCATCACTAAATGCAGCTGTCATAAGTGCCATCACTCAGTGGCCCTACTTTAGGTGTGTGTTGGCCTTTAATATTAATAATAACAATTAATTTCAGGGCACTAAGTGTCCATGTTATAAATGCCTTAAAACTGGGGATACATATTACTTTTGTTGGTTATATACTAGTACTTTCTAACCTTATTTGGAGGGATTACTTTTCCAAGTTATAAAAAAAAGTAAAGTCCTTTTTTTTATTCCGTATTATATTTAAAAAATTCTTGACAGTAGTAATAAAATATGTAAATAGTGAACTAATTATTTTCCAAAAATATAAATATTATTGTAATTTTTAGAAATTTTCAGTATTTGTTTGCTGAAAAATTTGTGTTTCTAGGTTGTGAGATATATTGGTAAATTCTGGCGTCTGAATTGAGTTGAAAGTGCAATACTTAATTATGAATATTATTTGAAAAATACGCTTGTAGTTTAACCCACATATAAAATAAAAGTTTATTTAATTTAAAATTTATAAATACAAGCATTTTTTTAACATAATGTGTAGTAAATTCCATCACATGCCAACAATCGTAATGATCAACTACTTAATTATGTTTTAAATCTTCAAAAAACATCTTGGTTTTTCTCAATAAAAGTACTCACAGAAAGGTATTTCATGAGTAAAATGTTAAAATATGTGACTAAACGCCTCAACAATATATAAAAATACTCTGCATTTTTATTAGATCTTTACATATGAAATTGCCGTTTTCCATAAAGAATTTAAAGTAAACTCAATTTTCAGTACTAACATTTTTGCATTTTTTTTAGGAATGATAAATCCAAATTACGTAATTTCTTTTTTGTATGAATGAGAAAATATTAAGCTAACAGCAACAATAATTTAATTTTTGAAATTTTTAATCTGTAAAAATTATTAGGAATCTTATCATGGAAATGGATGGCATTTAGGACGAACTGTTTTTGAAATTTTTATTTTGGTTATCAAACTGACAATGAAAACAAAACTTAAAACGTAGATGTAAATAAAACCTTGAAATCAACTTTCAAACAAAAAACAAATAATGGAAATAGCAATTGAATTGCCGGAACTATGAACTCATGCAACTGTAAGAAAATTTCGGCAATTTCATATGTAAATACCTATTATTTCACTACAACTTGGCATATCTGTTCATTTAATCTAAATCGGTCCCAGATAATCAACGTATTGACATAATAAAACCATTTACTGCTACTTGATCTTTGGGTTCCTATTAAAAGGTAGCAAAGACCATTTCACCATTTCAATTTTAAAAGTAGTACCTATACAAAGTATGTATTTCATTTAAAGATTAAAGTTGTACGCGCACCAAGTTTACTTCCATTATTTGACCTGTAGTTCATAACCTCTTTGTAGTAAAGTTGAAATTTGATTGATCTACCTGTAACAGTAACTTTGTATTTGTAGACGTCAGACCGCAGTTCAAAGGCCGCAGTTATGCAATTCCGTATCATAAATATATCATGAATCATAAAACGAAACAGTATGTGGTTACTCGCTTACGTATTCCGGTCATGTTTTTTTACAGACACTTAGACGGGTAAAATGTTTTTATTTATCAAGTAACGATCTTACATTCGTCAATCTATTGATGTAGTAATTTAAACCAATTTGTCTGGTTATAAATCAGAGAAAGTTATAATGGAATGACTACATATTTTAATCCTTGTTAAATAAATTGAATATTAAAACCTAGGCTATAGTTTTTGATTGATCAAGATTATTAAACGATATCTAACAGATCTCATAACAAGACGAAGATCTATTAAAATAGATACAAAATTTATACTTAAATAAACTTACACCATTTATTTTGAATAACTCAAACAGTAAAGTTTTATTATCATAATTTATCATAATATTATTTATCATACGAGTGATATGTCCTTATGGATTAAGGTATGGTTTTATTGCACGGAAGTAATCAGTGTTACCCTTTTTATTGCAGCTACAAATAAATGGGTTTCCTAATCAATGTTAGTCACAGTTTCCTTCCTTACTTCAAGTCATAAGTTAGACCGAGAGCCAAACGCTATTAAGATTCCTTTACTTTAAGGCCTAGGTAAGTAAAAATTGGGGTAACATTTTTGAAGCGTATTTATTAAGAGCGGTTTCGCAGCTGGATTGTGAAAAACCCGCCTTACGAAACAGAACACTTAAATTAAAAATTCACTCAATAGTTATTCAACAAAACGTTATTACTTATGTATTGTGTATGTTGCCATCGCAGTTTCAATTGGTTTCCGTAAATTAGAATTACAAAATTATTTAAATTCTGTTTTAAAGAAACTTCGCGATGGCAACGTACACAATACATAGGTAATAAGGTTTTGTTGAATAACTATTGAGTGCTCTAATAGTAGTTTATGCTACTAGGGCGAAAAGGAATAAATTACGAGGACGATTTAAAACACGAGCGTAGCGAGTGTTTTAAACGCAACCGAGTAATTTATTGCTTTTACGCCCGTGTATCATACTACGTTTTTCAATGCATAGTGTGAGGAAATGAAAACAAATATAATCTTGTGAACTTTCAATTATGATTGGCTCAAAAGGATTGTATCCAGAGCCGTTAAACAGTGGAAAAAAAAGTATAACATCTATGGTTCACAGGAAAGGCTGCAGGTTAGCCAACCATTGCAAACAAATTTAAAAAATAATAATAATAAAGCCCTAGGGCAAAATAATCGACTTTCTGTTCGGTTTTGATGCATAAAAAGTGGGCCTTTACGAGCACATGCATTGAAAATACTATTAGAGTGCATTACAAACTAGAAAATATCAGTCAGAAACAAATCCAAAGACAAGAATTTGAAAAAATTCCCCGGAGCAGGATTCGAACCTGCGACCTCTTGTTATCAAGACAAGCGCGCTACCAATTGCGCCACCGAGGTTCCTACCCAGACCGGCGAATTCTTCCATCATAATTGTCCACTGTTATTTGTGCATCTGCTTGATATTCTAGTAACTATTGAGTGTATTTTCAATTTAAATGTTCTGTTTTGAATAATTAGAAAAAGGCAGGTTTTTCAGAATCCGGCTGTGAATCCGCTCTTAATTGAACATCCTAGCGCAAGCTCATTTTTTTGCACTTACAACTTACAACTAACTCTACAGTCCTTTATTTATCTCGTGAACAAATGAACAACATTTTTTTCAGTTTACTATCAGCATCCCTGAATCCCTAGAAATCCTGAGAAATACTAAAATACTTTTATTATGTAAATATATAGGTAAAGTGCGTTCGTAGCGTATATTTAATTATATTTTGCTGTGCCTCGCACCAAATGCCATCAGCTCCCGTATCAGCAGGCAATATCGCTAGCACTCTGGCAGCCATATTGACTGCCGACAACAAAGGGGCAATAACATTCATCAGAGCAGCCTTTTGAACCAGGCTCATGGGGTAATTCGATGGAGACACCCTTGTGGACTATACAGTTTAGTGGATGGTAGCATGCGTATTACTCGTAAGTACATTGCTAGAATCAGCTATTTCACTCCCGAACAGAAGTTGGGTAAAATACAATAGCATCGACGGGTACTTTGTACTTTAAAAGTTTTATTTTAGGTGTGAAATCTTGAATGAAACTTGAGGAAAAAACATGATTATTGCCAAACGGCTTCTGGTCGAGTGAAGAAGAAGGCAGTCTGAATCTGCTGAAACTAGTCGGCTATCCCGATCAATAATACTTATTGAGGTGAGCCATTTTGCAATAATCGTGTGAAATCTTTTCTGTTTATTCCATCGAAGTTAGAAGTAACTAAGCTTTTCTTTCCTTTTCTCCATCTAGGTTGAAATAATTGATAAATGTTTAGATATTTTGGTCACGATGTTAAAATTTAAAACTTTAAAATTCTAATTTACAGAAACCAATGGAAACTTTGCGATGACAGTTTACACAAAACAGAGGTAATAAGGTCTCGTTGAGGAACTATTGAGAACATTTTGAATATAAGTGTTCTGTTTCGAATAATTAGAAAAAGGCTGGTTTTTCACAATCCAGCTGCTAAACCGCTCTTAACAATGATATATAAAACAGACATATATTTATGACTTTCTTACTCTTATTACCGAAAGTGACATTTTCAACACATCATTATGTTGCGTACAGAAGAAAATTCTGCAACTTACGATCTGCTAGTAGGTACTACCGTAAATAGCTACTTTTAAACTTTTTCCACAGATAAAAGCTAAGTTTAAAGTGTGTGGAAGCCTATAACGAAATTATCTCGTCTTATCTACCCCCACTTTGTGAGATATACCTTTTTGGAGTAAATTCTACTTTTCGCAATTCCGCTCTCAATGTAGCTTCTTGGAAACGAAATTTTAGATATTAAAAATATCAAACACATGTTACATGGACATCTAGCATACCAATTTAGCTTTTTAGTAAATTAACGGTCTTGGATTTTCCAAGCCTACTATTGTTTGATGATATTTTGGTTTTATCAGGGGACATTAGATTTAGCCGGGCCTTATATGGAACAGACTTGTGACGGGCAGTGGCGTCACTGCTGCGAGGGTTCCGGCACCGCACTCACCAACCCGCCTGCCAAGCGTGTGTGTGTATGGGCAATTCTTCTAGGATGACCGCCGAGAGTGGCAAAGTCCTGGAAAGGCTTATGTCCAGCAGTGGACGAACTAGGCTGATGGATGGATTAGATTTAGGGGATTATTTCCATAGATAAAGTTGCCTTCATAAATCTTAGTAGGTATATTATACAAACACACATACTTATCTATCATAGTCACAATACTAACAAAGTTATCCTATCTTACCCCGTCTTGAAACTCAGCGGTCTCAAGTCACAAATCTACTTAGTTAAGCTACCAACTACGAGTAAGTACGGGCTTTCAGTCGCTGAATCTTGGCTAAAGTGATTTTCAGAGTATATTGTACCTAACCTCTTAAATACTGGGTAGTAATTAGATCGGTATTTATATACATCTAGCGGTCCCAATACTTTATAAAAGCACTTAGGACCAGTTGCAGCAGAAAGGTTTTTAAGTTTAATAAAATTCTTCAAATTTGTTTTTGAGAAAGCAAGTGACACCATTCAGTTAAAAGTTTCATTAAGCTTTTCTGCAATTGGCCGTAAGCCATATTTTGACAGAGTAGCAATACAATGCAAATAGGTACCTTGATTTTTCGGGTTCCGTACCCAAAGGGTAACCAACGGGCCCCTATTACTAAGACTCCGCTGTCGGTCTGTCTGTCTGTCCATCTGTCTGTCCGTCTGTCACCAGGCTGTATCTAATGAACCGTGATAGTTAGACAGTTGAAATTTTCACAGATGATGTATTTCTGTTGCCGCTATAACAACAAATACTAAAAAACAGAATGAAATAAATATTTAAGGGGGCTACCATACAACAGACATTTTTTGCCGTTTTTATAGATATTGGTACGGAACCCTTCGTGCGCGAGTCCGACTCGCACTTGGCTGGTTTTTTTTAAAGTTGAGTTTTAATTGGAGTATGAATGAAATTTCCCCCATCAAACTTAATTAAACTACCCACTTGTCATGTCATCCATATTTGTTTGACATTTACTCACGGGTTTATTTTCGCCTAATCCATTTAACTCTGTCAATGCAGAGGATTATTATATTTTATTTTATTTCTCCACATATATCTTTATGTGTTAAAATGTAATAAGTTTACATCGCATTTTATAGTACATCGTTAAATTACAATTTGGCGATCGTAACTTCGAATCGAAAGGATTGTTAATTTTTATCGCAGTAATCAAATCAAGTGATCGAGCCAAGAATTTTATAACTAAGCATAAATCAATAGACAATGATTATACAAATCCTAGTCACATACATGTTTCCTTTTCAAGTTATTATAAAATCCAATAGTTTATAATTTCACTAGGTTAGGTTAGCTTTTTAACAACCTAACAAAAACCGTGAAATTATAATCTGACTATTGAAAATATAAACTATCGGCATTAACAATCTTACGGTGATATATGTACTTCGTCACGACATAAATCCCTTGTCTGGTGTTGGCGAGTATTGACTATAAAATGTATGTCATAGTTCACACTCGTACATCCTCTTTTCCCCAACCATTATTACAATCATGTTGGGGTGAGCCCTATCGCCGTTCTTCGCCACAAATATGGACCGACACCATCCTAAGCATGCAGACACGAATACCAATGTGCCGGAATTTGAACCGGTGGCCTTTGGATTAGCAAAATAAGTTAACATGCAGTAAAAACATTAACAGTAAAATTGGACCTGACAGCAAAAACTTACTCAAACCATTAGCAAAAGAAAGGGCAAGATGCGAAGGGTGAGAAAAAGCCAGACATTTTCGGCCAGACATATTGCAATCGGGGTTGCACACTCCGATCTGTCAAATCCACGCGCAGTTCTCCCCTACGATGTCCCTTTTAGCGCCCTCTAAGCTTTTGAGTGTTATCGTTAAGTTTAGCAGTTACTTCGTGTAAACCACAATTTATAACCACGTTTTAGGGCTCTGTTTAAAAAAGCACCCTTGCAATATTGATTTTTTAGTGTAGAAACATAATACGCGATGTCGAAGAAAAAAACGATGATTTTTATTTTTTGGTACTACACGCTAAATGCTAATATCATTAGGTATTACAAATGTCTATTCAGATAGATATGAATAAAGCTGAAATAACGCGGTGGGGCTGAAACCATTACAGGCTATTTGCAATCTGCAATGGGTTTCTAAAAATTATTCGAAACGACACAACACGAAAGCAAACACAGCTTTGTAAAGTTAAATTGAAATAAGTAAAATGTCAAGAAATGGACAGAGAGACATACACTGTTTCGTGTCAACATTGTATTTTCGTTTGCAGTGAATGCGCTTGGCACAGCGACAAAAGTAACATATCTTGTCATGGAAAGAAGTAATGGCGAAAACTTGAAATAATCTTTTTTGAATAAAATTCAAGTTTTAAAGTAATAAATAAAATCAACAAAGTTCTTTAACAAATAAAAGGTACAATAAAGCAGATTCTGCAGGCTTTTAGTTTAAGTGACGTCAAAATTTACATTTTTCCATATCCGATATTATTAGCCGATATCAATGAAGAAAATTTAGTTTAAAATTAAGGACTTTAGAATTCGCTTTAATTTTCTGATATAAAATGAAATTATTGGGCGTTCTGTATGTGCAGTACAAGCTGGTATATCAAGCAGATGCAAAAATAACAGTGGACAAGTATGATGGAAGAATTCGCTGGTCTAGATAGGAACCTCGGTGGCGCAATTGGTAGCGCGCTTGTCTCGAATTAAGAGGTCGCAGGTTCGAATCCTGGCCCGGGGAATTCTTTCAAATTCTTGTCTTTGGATTTGTTTCTGATTGATATTTTCTAGTTTGGAACGCACTCTAATAATATTTAGAATAAAATTATTCCCTAAAAATATATAAGAAAGAGCAGATTTTGGTATATTGCACGAATGAATTTTACGCATTGCACATCAAAGTAAAAAAATTAAATAGTACGCTTACGGCATGAAATCGGTTTTTTATTACATCTGTCACTTTCTACTCAATAAGACATCTGACAGCTTATGTGTCACAAATATTTTCAAACAAAATATCGTTCAAATTTAATTTATGTATGCACCGATATCCAGTGCGCCTACCCACAAAAATAGAAAAAGCATTTTCAATAAATTCATACAAATTATTTAATTAAAAACACAAAGTATGTATTAAACTGACATTCAGCTCTTATCCACAATAAAGCTTTACTTCGCAGAAGGTAGCTAGTGAATGACTGCCACTTTACGCAATAATACCTACGAATATCTTAAAGTTCTTAACCGAGCTCGCGAGGGGTAAGTGCGAACAAGGGTTCTTCCACCTGTCAACCTTTAACTGACAGGTTTAATTAGAAAACACAATCTACCCTCCACAGTGTTAGGCTCTTGTACAAATGTCATTGAATGAAGAATCGTTGATTTTGCACACGCATAACAAACTGATACCAAAATAAAATCGGGTTTTAAATAACAGCTTTTTGGAAAATACATAAAAAGACCCCAATCATGTTTGATTATATGTCAACGGACAAGAAGCGAAAGAAATTATAGAAATATTAAACTACACCATATTAAGAAATTTCGATTTCCTAATTAAAGAGAAAGCTAATGATATGCAATCCTTATAAGCTTTAAACGATAGACAAATTAGTTTATCATCCGGTAAGCAACAAATAAATAACCATACAAATAACATTAATTATTTAAATCCCATGTCAAAATTAAGTCATTTCCAAAGCAGATATAATTAAAACTATGATTTAAATGAGTTTTACACGCAAACCTTATTACTTGAAGTTTAAAATAAGACCACCTGCATTGCATTTGTTTGAACAGTAGGCAAAATAGAAACTAGCAAGCGAATAAGGGCAAAATAAGCAAACAAGCCTAAATGGTCATTTAAGTAGAAATTTTAAGTAAAACTCAACTACACCACATAACACCTTCTGCTCTTTAACAACCTGTCTACCTGACAATTATGTTGAATAGAGCCATTAGAAATGGTTGGTGCTTGTTATTTACAGATATTAACTTCATTACAATAATGGCACCACAAATTGGTTTGACCACAAGCTAAAAGCTTGCGTAATACGAACCAAATAAAGTAAATTTGTACAGTGAAATATGACGTTTGGGACTGAAATCTATTGGATATGACAAGGGTATTCGTGTTTTATTTTTTTTATTTATCGTTATTCAGGAAAACAAACAGTATTTATATACAACGTGTAACAGAAAGGTGTAACGATATTTGAAGAGCTTATTCAGTCAATGGTATAAAACAACTTTTACTGTGGAACAAAACCTGTATCTCGAAAAATTGTTTTTACTGTTTCATAGAAAAATGCAATGCTGCTCAGCCGAAATGTATGGAAGGGCAGATTTTTTTTTGAGATTTCAGGGTTGGCTCCATAGTAAAATTTGTTTTATACCATTGACTGAATAAGCTCTTCAAATATGGTTGCACCTTTCTGTTACACGTTGTATACATATATCACTTTCTAAAATTTATTATCAAAACTTTTTGACCTGGAGTTCCTTTTATGCTTCAATTTAAATAACAAAAACGAAACGGTACGGTACGGTTTTTTTGTTTTTGGGTTTTTTGGGTTTGGGTACGGTTTTCCAGGATGAACGTCGTTTTATTTTGTGTTCTATTTGTAAATAAAAATAATTTAAATTATGAAAAAGAACAAAGACACATTTCACTCTTTTGTCTTAATATTTCGGCCGTTCGATACACGTACGTACATTTTCCAATAAAATCGCAAATATAATGCTATAATTTAAATATAACATAAATACTGTTTATTGTGCACCAAAACTAGAAATATTTTTAACAGAGAGGGTACAATAGGCGGCTTTATCGCTTAAGCGATTTCTTCTTATCATTATCATTTAATTTTGGTTATATTAAGTTTTGGAAAATAAAACTTATACCAAAATAAACGTCGTAAAAAAGTTATATAAAATGGTCGACATATTAAAAACGCATCCCTGTAATTCCAAAATAATAAATAAAAACACAAATTTTCTGAGCTTCTTTTTTTTGCACAAATACCTTACAAATAGATTCATTTTAATTTTCCCAATACCATCGGTTGACTGGAAGAAATTTCTTTGAAGAATTAGTCCACCCTTGACTTTTGTTATTTTGCACTCTGTGGTTTTATTTATATTTTCTGTGCAAAGGTTTTATTCATTCATTTATTTATTGAAAGAAGCCACAAAAAATTTAACTTTTTGCATTTTTATGACAACATTACAAACACTTGATAGCATTTTTTGGAAACGTTTTCATAAAAAATATCGTACCCACGAAGTTAGACTAACTACAGTATTGACAATACATGTATATCATACTGCTTCCTGAACCAACCTCGTGCCTCTTTGACTAACTTACGACGCTGTAATATATTTTTGTAAAGTGACTTTATCGTAACCCCTTGGTGCTTTAAATGCATTTTCCAGGGTTCGCGTGTAAAAACCGCGTAACTTGTACTTAATTCCCGCAGTGGCTCCGTAAGCACTCTTAACTTATTGACTAAGTTCTTGTTAAGTTATGTCTGAGACTAACGACTTGCCGTTAGACGGTCTTTCCGATATGTACTAACAATTGGTTTCTTGTAATATGCGTGTATACTGCTGTTAAAATTATTGCAAACAGCTGGTTTATTGGGAATTTCTTACTTTGGTCACTGCACTAAAATTGCACGTAGCAGCAATGAAACAAGCATGTCAAATGCGATCAAAATTACTGTGGACTTTTGCCCCCTCCCCGCAAAGGCATTTTCTTACCTAACAGGGGGATTGAGCAGTCTGCAGGTATTTTGGTCACGTATTTACAAGGCTGAAAACGTCTATTTGTCGTGATTAAATTAGAGACTCACAACATGTTTCTATTACCGACACTTATGTCATAAAATATGTGATATAGTTATGTTTAATGATGCCTTATTGCTGGGAACATTTTTGACATTATATTCCCCGTGATGAAATTATAAATTCGGGTATATTTTATTTCAATTCAATTCAATTCAATCATACTTCATCTTTTTCTATAAATATCCTGACCGATTGATCTTTCAACGCCCAGACCAGACGGCTGGACCTAGAAACATCCGGCAAGAAGGGATTTTAGGAAATACTCACGGTACAGGTCACATTTACAGGTGGTAGAGCTGATGCTGGGCTCGAGTGTGGAGGTACCACCATCTTACTTGGAGACCACCTCGAAGTAATTCGGGTGAGAGTAAGAGGACAGCTCACAGGCAAAAAACCAGGAGGCCCACCAGGCCTGGGACCGATTGATAGCGGTATATTCATCCCTTATAGCCGGGTCTTATATGAAACAGACTGGTGACGGGCAGCGCCGTCACTGGTGCGAGGGTTCCGGCACCGCGCTCACCAACCCACCTGCCCAGCGTGTGTGAGTATGGGCATTTCTTCCGGGATGACCGCCGAGAGTGGCAAAGTCCTGGAAAGGCTTATGTCCAGCAGTAGACGAACTAGGCTGATAGATGGATGGACTCACGGGATCGGGAGTAACGGAATCCATGCAGGCAACACTATGGGGCTTCTGCTCGTTTAAAATAGGATAATAAAGCGACCGAAAAACAAATTAAATCCCAGCAAAATGCTGCACACTGTTATACTATGTGAGCAGCGGCAAAATTAGTTATCGAAAAATATACTAGTTTAACTGTGTAACATCTACTGACAAAATTAATTAAACATAGCAAACTAAAATTTCTCACGACCACAAATTACTGAGCTTCTGAAAGAACAAAATCAAAAATAGGTGTGACGACGAGCGATATTTACATTTAAGATAAAATAAGGAGCCGAGCGAAGCGGAGCGGAGCGAGGCGAGGTTTCTAGTTTCAACAGAATTCATGACATACAAAAAAAAGAACGGAGATCTACGATAACAATTTTAGCTGACAGTAGTTTTCGGAATTTTCAGTATTTCATTCGATAGTTTTCGGTAGTTTTCGTATATTTATTAGAACCAAAGCTTTCGGTAGATTAGTATTTAAAGCAGTAACATTTATAAGTCGAACATTCTCCTTTTTAATTAAGTTTTCGGAGCTTTTATTACAACCCTTTGAAATACAACGAATAAGGAAAGGAAGGAATGTGAAAAATAAATTTAAAAACGTAAATATTTTTTTTCGTTTTCGTATATTTTGATAGGACAGTTGTTTAGAATGATAAGACTGAATACAGATATGGTTTTAAATTTTAATTGTCAACCCTCTATTTACACTCGGTATCAAACTTTGAAATAGCGTTATATATTTAAAGCGTTATTGAAGAGGACGTCTCTAACGTTATAAGATACAAAAACGTTTTTGTGATTAAAAGTTACTTATATTAAATAATTATATACTTATTTGAATAAAAGGGCGATATATTCCGATATAAATATCATTTCATAACTATTTACTTTAATTTCAATAACCACGACTATTCGACTGATGATGGCCAAAAGTATATCAAAAATGTATGGTCAACGTTTTATTATTTTAAATATTAATTTTTGTGCAAAATGTGTTTGGAGGGTGTTTAAGGCCGGCCATTTTAGGCTAGCTGAATCTCCTATAGGAATTCGGGTGGTTGATTAAATTTCATCTTGTATATGAAAATGCTAAAAAACTCTTTATAGCGTTATTATTTTAATTAAAGGTCTGTTCTGTATGTTATGTTACAGACGGATACCTATACTTGTATATATTGTATGTACATTCACCTATTTATTTTCATACATAAAATGGCCATGGATTTTGCACGACCTGTACTCAAGGTTCTTCTTACAATACCCACAAATGAACTTCGTTAAGAGGTCATTCAGTTGGTTTTAATAAAAGATCTATCTTCTACCTATCTGTACACCTATGTTACCAGCGAAACCCGATTTTAGGATAAACTAGTTTGGCCTAGGCCAAAGTGGTTTTGGGTTGTGATAAAAAAATAACCACAAAGGTACTATGGCGGTTGCGTCACAACCTTCTAACCTTACCTACCGGCTCTCTTCTGCGCTGCAGGACTTCCGAAAAACTAGTTTGACCTAGACATGGACATGGTAGGACATGGTATAAGATTTTACAATAAACTTCCAAAGGAGGTCTTTACTTTGTCAGAGAATAAAGTACCTAGAAAGCACCTAGTTTTAAAAACTTTTTACGTCGAAGTTTTCACAAGTCCGAGCTAATTCTAACAGAAGTTAAGGTAAATGTTTCCATAAAACTTTATTAAAACAAGCAGACTAACAAATGATAGGTACTGTCTACAAGTTGATTAATGAAGTTTATAAATGCAACATAAACTCGCTCAGTCTATTTTATTAAAAGTGTACTGTCGGAGAAAAAAACACGGACTTACTTTTCACCCTACTTGCAATAAGGGAATAGCTGACGTTTATAGCACTAGTACACACCTTTATAGCCGTGAAGGTTATCCTAATTAATTAATTATTATTTATTTATAGCACTTTTTGCACATTTACACAATTTTATACAGACGAACATAAAACAACCAAAACATGGTGTACAAAGGCGGCACTAATTGCTAATAGCAATATCTTCAAGGCAACCTTTGAAAGCAAACAGATAGATTACGAAATAAAACAAGAAAGGCGTGAATGTAAATCAGAAAAGGAGATCAAGATAAATATAAAACTAAACATACTGATCTAACACATAAACTTAAATATAAAATACATGAAATATAAAAACTATGCATGCATGTAATAAATAAACATACCTACACAATTATAATACTAGATATTTGAGTTCTTATTTGATGGGTATTCTGAGGAGAAAGATCGTTTAACCTTTATTTTAGATGTATTTATATTTTTCAATAGCTGTAAACGATCCCAGAGTCTTGCAACGTGTACAGTAAACGAGTCACTATAAAGTCCTGTTTTGTTTTCGGGAATTAATGTGCAACTTTATGATGAATAAAGTCATATTCTATCATACTCGTATAATGGTAATACGAGTGAAAAATAGGTCTGCGGAAATTTTCCCGATAGTCCGTTAACACTAATGAGCTGGGGCGGGATTCCTTAGCTTTTTAGGGTTCTATACTTAAATGATAAAAAAATCAACTATTATTGTCAGTCTCTCTGTCTGTTCCTTCGTGCATATGTTAAAGAATCATTCAAAGTGTCGCCCTCTTTACATACAGGCGTATCTAATAAAAATCTGAAAATGAGTTAAATATATGGTGTAATTAACCAGGAGGTATGTGATCCTTATCACATATCTTTGTCGTCACGAAAGGGCGTATCTCTAACTCTTTATATCTCTGAAATATGCCTTGAACCTATCTCAACATATCTTTAAAATGGTCATCAAAAGAAGGCGTAATCTGAGTAAGAACCTTTGGCTATAATTATATTATTATTATTATTATTATTAAAAATTCTTTATTGCACAAATAAAAACATGTACATAGGCGAGCTTAATGCTAATTAGCATTTTCTTCCAGCTAACCTTTGGCGATGTAGAACTTGTCAAGGGTAGTGCTTCGGTGAGGAAACAGTATTATGACTAGGCATATTAATATGATACAATTAATTTTAACTAAAATAATTATATAGCCTAAATATATAGCCAATTCGCCTTCGTAGGAATACTCATATCTTAAGTCTTCTATACAACGTTTTAAACGATCCCTCCGCACCTGAATATCTTCGTATTAAATACAATCTCGTAAATTCCTTACGCTGTAAGGAAAATAGCCTTCTTACTATTCCCAAGCACAATTCTGCTGCTTATGGGAAGTCCTTTTCGGTCAAGGCCGTTCGTCTGTGGAATGATTTACCCACGAAGATACGTATATCGCCTTCATTGGCGATATTTAAAAAGAATTTAAAATCACATCATGAAGTTTCTTTAGGTTGGTAGTCTCACTTCATCACTCAGTCTATTGATATTTTTATATATAGTATATTAAGAGTATATTAAGTAGTTATTATTATTATTATTATTTTTTTTTTTTATTATTTATTTGTATGTATACGATATGTATGTATCAAACATAAAATATATTGTGTAAGTTTTGTTGGATAGGAGTATATTATATATTAGGCATTATGTATATCCACTTTATTGGTTTTGATTCTTCTTTTATTTATGTATTCTGTAAATTGGTATCCCCTTCCACATTACGTAAAATAATACTTTCTTCACCACCCAAAGGTTGGCTGGAAGAAATCGCTTTAAGTGATAAGTCCGCCCTTGTACAACATTGTGTGTTCAAAACTCTGTACTCAATTTTTTATTTGACCTTGTACAATAAAGTGTGTATTCATTCATTCATTCATTCATTCATTCATTATATAGGTAAAATACATAAATAGGTAACTTATAATTTATAATCAAATACATATACTACCTCTATATAATACATACACTGATACATATAAATATATGAACACAAATAGTATTTACGAGAGGTTAAACAAAGATTATAACCTTAAACACGTATTTAGAGTTGACCCATTTCTTTATTTTGTAGATCAAGGTAATGTTGATATACCTTGTTTTTAAAAGTAGTCACTGATGTAGCCTCGCGTATATGAAGTGGAAGATTATTCCAAAGGCGAATTGCTGACACAGTAAAGGAATTCGAATACATTTGAGTAGAATGTTCTGGAGTACGGAGAAGCAGTGCTTTACTTGGACGTAGAAGACGTCCAAGGGAACCAAAGGGGATAAAACGTTCTTTGAGATAGGGAGGAGAACATGAGTTGTGCAGAATACTATAAAGAAAAGCAAGGATGTGGGCATTTCTACGAAACTTAATATTAAGCCAACCCAATTCAGAGCGAGATTGTGAGATATGATCGTACTTTCGAAGACCAAAGATATAGCGAATACAAAGATTAAGAAGACGGTCCAGTTTGTTTAATAATTCTACAATTAAATCGGGAAAGCAGACATCAGCATAGTCTAGAATGGGAAGCAACAGAGAATTAACCAACGTAACCTTAGCGGAGTATGGTAAGAACTTTTGCAGACGCTTTAAAGAATGCATAGATGCAAATATCTTTTTACTTACTTCAGCAACATGGCGATCCCAGCTCATATTGTTCTGAATGTGAAGCCCCAAGTTTTTTACCTCAGTGCAGTAAGTTAGGGAGATTCCATGAAACTTTACTTGAGGCAGAGTGCTGATGTCAAGCTTATCCACTAGCGCTCTGCTGCCCAAGATCATGACCTGCGTTTTTGCTGGATTTACAAGAAGCCCGAATTGTTCTGACCATAGACAAATGGAATCAAGATCTGATGACATCTTTTGTATGTTCACAGGTAACAGATCTTGTTTACATGATAGATATAACTGCAGATCATCTGCGTAAAGATGGAAAGAGCTAAAGTTAATAACGGTAGTAAGGGTGTTGATAAATATAGAGAACAGGAGAGGGGACAGTACGCCACCTTGTGGAACTCCAGCTGTTATGTCACACCAATCAGAAAAAGTGTCGTTAAGACGTATACGTTGTTTGCGCCCAATGAGGTATGAATAGAACCAAGTTATGGTAGAATCAGATAAGTTTAGAGACCGGAGGATAGTGATGAGTATGTCATAATCAACACAGTTAAAAGCATTGCTAAAATCGAGGAGGGTCAAGAGAGTGAGTTGTTGTTCATCCATAGCTTTACGAAAATCGTCAGTAATTTTAATGAGAGCAGAGCAAGTGCTGTGGCCAGGACGAAATCCTGATTGAAGTGGGTTAAGGAGATGGTTAGCATGAAGAAAGTTAAGGAGCTGACGATTTACTACACGTTCAAGCACCTTGGACAGGAAAGGAAGAATCGATATGGGGCGGTAGTGCTTGAATTCAGATGGATCAATAATTTTTGGCACAGGGACCATGTATGCCATTTTCCAAAGAGAAGGGAATGTATTTGAAGAAAGAGAAAAATTTATAATATGGCTAAGAGAAGGAAGAATAATTTTGAGAATGGGTAAGAGAAGATCACGGCCCAATGTATCATGACCAATGGCTTTACTGGGGATGGAGAGAATGATCTTTTCGATTGTAAAGTCAGAAACAGGTTCAAATGAGAATTTTTGGGACGTGACAGGAGGGGCTGCAAGAAGGCGCTGGATTGTTAAATGTTTTAAAGAATGGTCAATAATATGAGGCGGTGAAGAAAAATGGTGGTTAAGACCATTTAAGTCAAGTGAAGGGTTTAGTTCCTGGTGACATTTACCAAGCCCCAATTTACGCAAAAATCGCCAAAGATTGTGTAAAATTGTCGGCACAAACAGCCCTATCTAACTCATATTTCGCCAATGGGGATCAACACTGCCAAATTATCCCTGTAGATGGCGCAACGTCGATCCGGTCATGAAAATCTGTAATTTCAGTACATTTTTATGGTTTTTGCGTAGCTTTTTGTGGTTTTCGATTAATTTCTTGGAATTATGCCTTTGTGTGCCGTACCAGGTTGCTTTTACCAGGTTAATTTATTCCCGAAAAACTTCGTATTAAAATGAATAACATAACAACAATAACAAATATATAACATATTGGAATACAGGTGATAAGAAGAAGTAAAAAAAAGCGAGAGAAAACCTTAATATACACAACAACAAAGTTTGACATAGCCAGACCGTATTTTTTGAAAATGTATGTATTGATAATATATTTTTTCTTTCTTTTTAATTTAATTTAACGTAGTCAGAAAAATACAGTTTAACAGACATCCACGTCTAATTAAAAGACAATGAAAAGTAACTGTTTATTTAATGAAATTCAGTGTAGGTACAGTCTAGCCGCCCTAACGTGCGACTAGGGCGGGGTGGAGGGCGGGCGAGCGCTAATAAATATTACTTTTACAGACGATTATTGCTCTATTACCAAGGCTATTATTAAAACTTATCGTTTCGGTCTATGCCCGTTTAGCAGTACAAATTAAACGTTCAACTTATCTAGAAATATGATCAGTTAGTTTTACTTGTAGGTACAAAATATTAATTATTGCTTTGTGCTTCGGATTGTTTTGAGTTTTGTCCAGTTAATTTAGCTAAAATTAGAATAAAGTTTTTCGAGATTTTTATACTTAAAAACCGTTAAATTACAAGTAAATTTTTTTCTTTCGCATTTCCTATAGCATTTATTTGTAAAATTAGGCAGGTACTTACACCTACAGATAAATCTTCGCAAACTTACAAGAATGTCATTTATTGAAATTATACCCGTATTTATAATGCCGTATTTCGACCCCTCAGTAGGTTTGTCATCAGGCGAATAGAAAAATATTATGTGACATATACCTATAGATATTTGAAGCTAGAAAACCACTATCTATTGACGTAAAAATATAAAAAAGTTTATTTTAAATCATTTTAAAAGGGAGACTTTAGTCAACTGGCGTCAGGTGGCGTTATCATGAGAGCGCTGCGATCCAAATATATTTCATATAACAAAATCTAAGTTCAGGATCGGAAATATACTTATTTACATTTTTATGTCAAAAGATGCCAGTGGTTTTCTAGCTTTAAATACCCGTTTAATTAAGTGTTTATATTTATATAAAATACAATATACAAAAAAATTAAAAGCCCTTAAACGGTAGTTTATAAAAAATATTTTATGAACATATAGTATTTATTTGACTATTTATTACGAAAGAGGGATGTGTCAGGATCGTAGCAAATGGAATCTGTTATCTCTATATGACTTGAATATGATTCTAGTGCACGGACAACACCCAGTCTAAGTGCTAGTGTATCATGCAAAGTGCAGTGAATCATCATCGCGAAAATGATAAAAGTTGTAGAACCCCGATTATCCGAACAACGGTTATACGGACATCCGGTTATCCGGACTCGTATTTTATAGCCCTAAGCATCCTAGGATAACATCATGACCCGACAATGCTTACCTATATGAAGTGCTGAAAAAATCTTTTAAGGCGATATGTAAAAAAATACGGGTGCAATCTCTCGCACTGCACGTTTTTTTCGCCTGGAGTAACAGTGACAAAAATAGAATTCGCATAGCCTCTGAAATATTTTACTCTAAGATAAATAATCTGGATTTTTGAATATACGGATTATACCAATTAGTGCGGATAATCGACATTCTACAGTACTTTACTACCAGAGGAACCATATTGGATTAACTACCTACCTATTACTGGAATTAGCTAAACTATACTTCACTTAATTAAAGTCTGTTTCTGGGGCAGCTGGAAAATATGTACGCTTCAAAAGACAACGATACATCAATCTCACTATACAATATTTACCTGCGTTTCGTGGTACGGGGTCTAGTACAAAATGCGCAAAGGTCATTGACCGATTTTCCAGCTGCCCTTGAAATAGACTTTAACTGAACCATGTTAAACTTTTATCTGAACCATACTGGATGGACTTAAGGCGATATGTAAAAGTTTTAGCGTCCCCTGTTACTCCATATGCGAAAAAACCCTCAGTGCGAGTGGGACAGATTCGATGAAAAATAGCAAAAAGTCGGTTTTTCATTCATATAAAATGTACTGAAGTTGCTATCAAAATTTCATTTAACCAGGTCTTAGATACAGGAAGAAGTAAAAGTTTCCTTCACAACTCAGCATGACTTTCAGTCCGGAACTCGACAATCTCTGATTGTGAAATACGAAGTGGTAACTTAGAATAACTTGAAGTTTGTTCAAGTTTATGTGTGATAGTTACAACTAGTGATGTGTTGCGAAGTGTATGTTAGTCGTAACGAACGTATTGTTACTGTTTGCCTTTATGATTGGTTTATACCGGGATAAGATATACCAGGTGTTAAGGTGACATGTCGTCCGTGCAAAAGTCTCCGTTACTCCAAGTGGAATGACCCGCAGTGCGAGAGGGATGGAATCGGGGAAAATTTACAAAAAGTCGGTTTGAAATTAATACGAAATTAACTAAAATAGCTACAAAAATGTCCCTGACCAGTAATTTAGGTATTGTTAAAACCCATCTAAATAAATATTTTTGAAGCCGGTATGCTATTCCAACTTGTCAGAATATCAAAAAAAGTGTACATTTAGACCTCGTTGCAATGGTTATTTCTGTTGAGTGAAATTCCTCACATCGCGTTATAGTCCAAAAAATTGTTAAAAGGTCCCAAAATTGTTATACTAATTTATTTCACGTGGGACAGCAGATAAATAACTTCAGAGAGTGTCGATTTTGACGATATACCCCCTTGATGGACAAGACCACATATTCTACTGAACATACCGAACAACTTTTCCAAAAAATATTCGTATTAGATTGTAGTTAAATAATTGAAGAAAAATTTTAGACAATTATTTAGACACTAAATACGATTATCTAAACATTAATCTAATTACGTTACGTCGTAAAAGTAAAAAAAAAATATTTAAATATTTTTTTTCCATATTTAAGGTTTTTAAGGTTCCGTACCCAAAGGGCTAATCGGAGCCCTATAAATGTCACTTCGCTGTCCGTCTGTCTGTCCGTATGTCACGGGTCTCTAGCTCTTAGACGAAATTAGATAGAAACCTGAAACTTTTACATGTTGTGTAAAATGTTGAACCAAAACCGAGTTTTGAATTTAAAATGAAATTAAATTATTTTTCTGGGCTTAATAAATAATAATATTTTTTTCTTACCCTTGCATGTGGGATGTCATGGTCTAGAGCTAATTAAGTAGAGTATAATTTTTAAATCTGAAATTCAAATTTAAATAGTTTATTTTGTGAAGTAGGTATACTTTTTACGAGTCAAATTTAATCTGATAAAAATATACATATGTAATACAATAATAAATGTACATGAACAAAAAAATAAAGAAACGGACGGCTATCAAAGTTGCCATTTTTAGACCATTTTTGTTACGGAGTCTATCTCAAAGGCCAAAGCAGTTAGGAATTTGAAATTTCTGTATATTATGTACCATATGCTGTATCTAAACAACAAATACTAAAAACGCAGATTTATAGTGTAGTTTTAGGGTTACGTCTCCGGATACTCAACCAACTTGATTTTGCAGTGTTTATGTCTGACAGAATCATTACCTAAAATTAAATAAATAAAAATAAAAAGACATTTATTTAACACACCATGATGGACAAAGTAGTACAATGTGCTTAAACGTAAAGTTGTATGGCACTGTTAAAAAAGACGGTGACTCAGCATATGTTCCTATACCAAAGGCATTAGGAACGCTGTTATTCTGCCACCACCATTAAACATCTAGTTTGAAATAATTGGTCATAGGTACGAAACCTAAAAAGAGTGAGGCCCGACTCGCACTTGGCCGGGTTATGTTATTTCTGTTGGTAAACAGACCGACAGATAGACATCGATGCTTAGCAAACTGCCGGTGGTTTTTTTGTTAAATTGTTTTCGCTTTTACAGGAGAATGTTGATAGTGTCCGAACATTACCATTGTCATACACGAATAGGTAGCGCTTTTTAAGTAGTCTGTATGTAAGAAGCAACGTGATGTTTGTGTACCTGTAACAAAAGAAAGTATATCATTAGTTTTCATCAGTTAAGATACCAGTATTTTAGTTACAAAAAGTATTATCAAAACAATTTATTAAACTTTTGCGGACTTTAAACAATGGTTGTGCATTAAACGCAAGGACTAGCGTTCACCGGTAATATGTGTAAATTATTACAAAAATATATGATTTGATTTGATCAGTAGAAGTAAAACCTGTGGTTTACGATCTGCATGACGTCACGGATACACCTTGTCTGCAACCATTCTGTTATCTAATTCCTGATCTTTATAAAGAACGCTAATCTACTGGAGATAGTGCGTTTGCGTGTAAAATGCTATTACGCTGACGCCTCGGGGGCTGGCCAGAAAGGTTAACGTTGAAAGTATGCTGTTTGAGCCGTATGACTCTGCTAAATGTATGTAATCTTGGTATGCGTAGGACATGTCGGTCAAATTATTAAATGGATAGGTAACGTTAAATGAAACTACATAATATACTGACCATACCAAAAAACTTTCCAAGAGAAACATACCTGCGGAAATTAAAATAGTATTTTGTGCAACTGTAACATAATCTGAGACATTGGGACACGAGTACTTCTTTACGAAACGAACGAAGTGAGTCTAATTGTGTTCAGTTGCACACAATTAATACTTCATTATACTATACTTTTAGGTGGTAGAGCTGATGCCGGGCTCGACTGTGGAGGTACCACCAGGAGAATAAGAGGACAGCTCACAGGCAAAAAACCAGAAGTCCACAATGCCTGGGACCGATGGATGGCAGTATATCCATCCCTAATAGCCGGGCCTTATATGGAACAGACTGGTAACGGGCAGCGGCGTCACTCGTGCGAGGGTTCCGGCACCGCGCTCACCAACCCGCCTGCCCAGCGTGTGTGAGTATGGGGAATTCTTCCAAGATGACCGCTGGGAGTGGCAAAGCCTGGAAAGGCTTATGTCCAGCAACTAGGCTGATGGATGGATACTATACTGCACACAATTATACTTCATTATACTATACTTATCAGAAATAAACTCATAATTCATTCATTCATTAAAACGTCCACACGAACAAAACTTCACTCCAGTTGTTAACCCCACAAATTGCAAACAAAGCAAAGGTATTACTTAATAATGTCACAGTTCAAGCATTAATACCATACAATTATACTGTGTGAGCAATTTTGTGAGAGGTTTCCAGCAACTGTACACCGCTTCGTGACTGGACCTAAACTTTCTATCCTGTATGAGGCGGGCTTCGACGGTGTTCATTCATTTACATGTAAAGGAAAAACTGTAGGTAGACGTTGTCAAAGTTGTCAAAAATCATGATCGATCACCATTGCTGATATGTTTTTTTTTAAATGGTTTTACAGCTCTGGATGCAAGTACTTTTGAGCCAATCGTTCAATTCGACCCGAGAGAAAACGAAGAGGTTTGAACAATTATTTGCCGTTTCCAGATGTAAAAGCGTAAAATACAGTAGCTTGAAAACGCCAGTGTCCCCATAGAAAATCCCCAAAAAATGAAAATAAATGTGTTTGTATGAAAGCTCTGATGCAAAAATTACAATGTTTGTATGAAAAAACACGTTACATTGCACGACATGAAAAACCAGAGAAACCATTGTAAAATAGTGTCTCTGGAAATACGGTCAATAGCATTTGTAAACCCACGGAGATATTAAATATTTTATTTATTTATTTTAAGCTCTGACTGACAACAGCGACAATTTGTTTCAGATAGTTGTAAGTCGCAACTAAAGGTTTCTTTTTGTTTTTGCACTGCAAAGTGAAAATGTTTAACGTAAAGGATTTTCTGGCGTTCAAATATCTGATTTAAAAATTGTCTTTCCCCCGATTTCATAAATGATTTCAAGTTTAGCGGTGCTTACCTATAAAATGCAGCGCTGTTATTGGCTGATTAGTTGTCTAAGTATCGATTAACTTGTCTAATCTCTTTCACTTTTACGACCTGAGTGTCGGAACACGGCCTAAATCGATTAAGTTATAAATTACACCTGTGACAAAACATACATGGCTGCGAGTCCCATTAGCAATTCGTCACTTTTATTGCTCTTTGGACATGTTAGTTTCCTCTTTAGACATTTTAAATCGCAATAGTTTCTCTAATTTCCGATACCGATTTAGTCAATTGATTTTTAACATTGATTTAATCACCATGAAGTACGATTGACAAACCGTAAAAGGTTTGTTAAGGGGATAATCCCCGCAAAACCATAATTTATTCTTATCTGTTTGAAGATTGATTTAAATTGTATTTTTAGATTTATATTTATTTATTGATGATGATAGTGTACTAGCTACCTGCAAACAAAGATTTCAAAAGTAAAGATAAGCCCTTACCATAGTGACAGCACCAAAATGTTTCCACCTTTAAATGGGTGACGCTCACACGTTTAGAGTCAGTGCTTATTTGAACACACTGATAGTTGGACGCCTTAAGTGCAGTTAAAGTTTTGGATTATTACGACTTTAGTAGTCTAATCAGTTTGCTGACCGTAGGTAGACAGATTGCGCACTCATATTGTGCGCGCGTCGGCATTATGTTAACGCACACATTCAAAAACAATGCAATAGATTTTAGGTGCCAGGGCTCATCTAAACTTTTGAAATCTTTGCCTGCAAAAGAAAAGTTTTATGTTTATGTTTAGTGCATGTATAGGACAGGCCGAATACCAGCGCTGTGTTGCTGCTCGACAGCTCACAGCAAATGCTGAGTCTGCCCCTTTTCGTCACATTTTGTAGTATGTTATATATAATTGTTTTCTTGTAAGTTTAGTTTTTAAGTTGTGTTTATTGGAAGAATTTTCCGTATTTTTATTTGTGATGAATCAATTTCATTTTCTTTCTTTCTTTGAAGAATCTAGCAATGCTACATACCGGGTGTAAATAGACTGCTACTTTTAAATGAAACTACATATTCTACTGATCATACTGAACTACTTCTCCCAAGGAACATATCCGCGCAAACCATTGTTTTGGGAAATATTTGAGTTTTAAACAAAAATTCGTGAACCGTATCGTATATTTAATGATATAACATCACATAGTAAGTTGTGTTTTTTAGAGATCATATTATGCCATTAATAGCAAACTACAAATCTGTTTAATTGTATGGCTCTTCCATCTAAATCTGTCAAATAAATCACTCATCATTAGAACCAATATTTCTTGTTGACAGATCAATATTGCTTTAAAATAAACAATTAATTTTATACCGTCTCTGTAACAGCAAAAACCTATTGACAACATACCTGCAGTTTGATTTATAATATTACCTTCCATTGACTAGTGTTAACAAGAGAAACTAAACTGGCTTGATCTGTGGGCAAAGGCGTTTCTTGTGGACATTTCTCCAGAGATCTATGGTCTTATAAAGGTCTAAAGTAACTGGTTCATGTACTTGCCAATATTATATCAGTTGGATAAGGAAACCTCGTTACAGACATGATGAATTGCTGAAGTGGGTGAAAATTGTATTAATAAAATTTATGACAAAATTAATTGGCAATGGTATGACTGAAATAGGTAGGTATAAAACCAGTAAACGGGTCAAATATTAAATGATTTATTAGTTATCTTAATGCTTTTTGCCACAGTGTAATTTCGCGGCTACAAGTTCAACCTGATAATATAAACAGGTAAGAGCGGTTTTCTAACTTCAAATACCTATACAGTGTGTCCCTCGTACAAGTGCACATCCGAAAGTGGGTGAAACTAGATCTAAATATATCGACACAATCAAAGAAAAAAAATTTTTTTGATTTTTTTTTTATCTTGAAAAAATACTCCACCTGGGTATCTTTGTATGGGACGCGAGCGCAGTGCCTTTGGTTAACCGCTCGTAGAAAATATTGTATTTATGATAGAACGTTGTATTTTTTTTTTTTTAGAAAGATAATGGAATAGGCAAATTTATTTTGAAAAATTTGACTATTACTCAAAAAAAAGACGGAAAAATTAAAGAAATAATCTTTTAGGATATTACTTTTATGGTAATGGTAGTTGATTATGTTTTGTTTTTAATTTGGTATGCAACGTCTATTCTTAAGAATTATAACAGTTTACAAAAGTTATGACATATTTTATACATCGTCTCCATGGAAGGCAAAAAAAAATTTAAAACGTAAAAATATAAAACAAAGATTATAAAAAAAAAAAAATTTTTTTTTTGTTGATAAAAAAAGATCTAGTTTCACCCCTTTTCGGATGTGCACTTGTACGAGGGACACACTGTATAATGTCATTTAATATTTTTCTATTCGCCTGATGACGACCCCACTGAGGGGTCGAAATATAGCGCTTAAAACCATTAATTAATTATTTATATTTATGTGGAATATAACATATAAAAAGTGATAATAATATAAAGTTTATTTATGATGATACAGACTCAAATGAAAAAAAACAGGTTTATTTACATTTCAGAGGTGTATATAATTGAATAAAATAGGTATATTATGTTACTATCAAGTATTTCAATAGAAAGCCACATACCCTTAAATAATTTTCGTAAAAAGGTAATTTTCTTAAGAACATTGCAACAAAATGGAGCGAGATCCGATACAGCTGCAACTTTTACTGTGCGTGCAATTTAATACAAACTAAAATGAAGTATTCATAGACTTTTATTAAAATGGAGAGTGCAAAAAGGCTGTAGGAGCTACCTCGAATTACTGCAAGCAACAGAAAGCCATCATTATCATAATAGATAGGACTCCATGGTATCACTCTCATGGAATCTCGTGGGAACTAATTAGAATTGTTTGTTCTATGACGACGACTCTAGCTGTATAGTCACCTAGGTATCATGTACACTGGAGATCACATCAAGCTATGAACATGCAGTACTAAATTAGCCCCTATAGTGAAGGATATAAGATTTATTTATTTATTTATGTATTTACTTTAATTAAAACGGACAAACCAATTACAATAATTAAAGATAGTAACACAAACACAAAATGGTACAATCAACTAAAATAAATAAGAATAACACACAAAGTCAGAAACAGGCCTTCTCACAAAAACACAAACATTCTGATAATATTTTCTGCCATCCATCAGCAAACAGATCACAGTCCTGATTGGATAGGTACAAATTCCAATGTGTATATCTATTCATCAGCCTAGTTCGTCCACTGCTGGACATAAGCCTTTCCAGGACTTTGCCACTCCCGGCGGTCATTCTGGAAGAATTGCCCATATCACACACGCTGGGCAGGCGGGTTGGTGAGCGCGGTGCCGGAACCCTCGCACCAGTGACGCCGCTGCTCATCACCAGTCTGGTCCATATAAGGCCCGGCTATTAGGGATGGATATACCGCCATCCATCGGTCTCAGGCATGGTGGGCCTCCTGGTTTTTTGTCCTCTTACTCTTGACTCTAGAGGGGAGACCCTTAATTAGTAATTACTTCGAAGGGGTCTCCAAGTAAGATGGTGGTACCTCCACAGTTGAGCCCAGCATCAGCTCTACCACCTGATGTGTATAGGTTGATGTGATCTGCACTGTACACAACTCTAAGCGGTATAAAAATTCAACATTTTTAAAAATGTCTGATCGTTTAAACATTTTCGTGCCTTGTTGCACATTCACATGTATTGCAAAAGTGGTCCTGTATTTTATTAGCCCATAATTCAAATAAAAAAATATACATGTTTCTGAAACATACAGAAAACACCTACCTACGTAGATCCATCTTGAATACCTTTTTCCTAGATTATTGTCTACTTCGCTGAAGATGAAATTTGGTCTATCTATTTCAGCTTGTAAAAATAAAAGTTTGGATAACAGTAAAATTTGCATCAACTTTGGTCCAGTAGTAGGTCTTTATATATAAAATTGCCGAAATTTTCTTAAAGATTCATGAGTTCATAATACCTGTAATTCAATAGCTATTTCAATTATTTGTTTTTTGGTTGAAAATTGATTTCAACTACGTATTTAACTTTGATTTTTTGTCAGTTTGATAACTAAAATAAATTTTCAAAACAGTCCTAAATGCCATCCGTTACTATGATAAGGTTCATAATATTTTTTTTCAGCTGACACTTTTCAAAAATTAAATTAATGTTGCTATTAGTTTAAGGTAGTGTCATTCATGTACAAAAGGAATTACATAATTTGGAATTGTCATGATAGTACTTGAAAATGTTAGTACTGAAAATTGAGTTTCCTTCAAATTCTCTATAGAAAGTAATTTCATATGTAAAGACACATAAAGACAGAAGCACAAATAAGACATATAATCGATTTTCTATTCTTGTAATTACCTCAAAAATATGTAGGCACACTAAAATATGTAGGCACACTAAAATATGTAGGCACACTAAAATATGTACGCAAACTAAAATATGTAGGCACACTAAAATATGTAGGCACACTAACATATGTAGGCACACTAAAGGGCTGTATTATACTCAGAACTCTATTTTATATAACCTCTTAACACTAAACAACAAACTTTGACGCATTATTCTTTATATTCTTTTTATTATTACCTCTTTATATTCGTTATATTATTTTATACACAGGTAAATTATCAGAGCCGTGAAATTATAATTTCCGTAGTGAAATTTCCCTAATAAAATTAAAATTTCACGGTAGTTTTTTGTTAGGTTTTACTACTAGGTTAGGTTAGATTATATAACCTAACCTAGTGAAATTATAATATCACGGCTTTGAAAATTTACCTGCAACATATATTACTAGCGGACGCCCACGGCGTTGCTCGTGAGGATCTCGTTTTTGGCTTCCCCGTGGTCCCATACAATAATGTTCCAAGGTCCAGCCGTTTGGTCTAGACGTTGTAGTACATACTTACAGTTTCTAAGTATATAAGTATGGTCAGGCATCGCTTCCTCGTAGCTAAAAGTTAAAAGTCATGTGATACGTTCACCAGCATCTTAAATAGCAGAGGGTTCGGCTCATCAATCAGACGAGAGCCTTTCGGAATTTGCGTGCGCGCAGACTCGAGACCAAATTGCCATAGCGACCTAAATACACATAGATCTATTATATCTATTATGGCATAGTGTTATTTTTGCATTTTTAGGGTTCCGTACCCAAAGGGTTGACCAACGGGACCCTATTACTAAGACTCCGCTGTCCGTCTGTCTG
This sequence comes from Ypsolopha sequella, assembly GCA_934047225.1. Taxonomy (NCBI): domain Eukaryota; kingdom Metazoa; phylum Arthropoda; class Insecta; order Lepidoptera; family Ypsolophidae; genus Ypsolopha; species Ypsolopha sequella. Next base: position 7,274,783 of record OW203988.1, on the reverse strand, counting down.
TCCGTCTGTCCGTCTGTCACAAGGCTGTATCTCATGAACCGTGATAGTTAGACAGTTGAAATTTTCACAGATGATATATTTCTGTTGCCGCTATCAACAAATACAAAAAAACAGAATAAAATAAATATTTAAGGGGGCTCCCATACAACAGACATGTTTTTTTTGCCGTTTTTATAGATAATGGTACGGAACCCTTCGTGCGCGAGCCCGACTCGCACTTGGCCGGTTTTTCTTAGACGGAAGTGTCATAATGGTATGGGGTTTCAAGCGTGACTTACCGTTACTGCGTTGGTCTTTAGATCAGTGGACCGAATTGCTGTTTTTTGCTCAATTTGGGTGGATATATTTGCGCACTGTTTCAACAACGGCTTTGTTGGATCAAAGTTCAGTTGAGCAACTAAAATATTGAACTAAATAAACAAAACAATTTCATTGTGAATTGTTTTAAATTTAAAGCCACAAAAATTATTCAGTAAATTGTTTTTTGTACAGGACCTGTAATTTATATGACAAACAATATAATGACATTGATTTATTAAAAAACTATTACAGTCAAAATTTTAATATTGTTTGTAATATCTGTAGATTTTAATTTAATTTTGTTTTTATATTTAACTTCAACTGTTTGTTTCTTAGAACTGTACTGCTTGTTTTACATTTGTTTATCTATGTGTGGAAACTTTGCTGGTTTGTGTAATTTCGTTGTGTATTATTTTATGTAATGTTAAACTGTTTGTTTTCCAAATATAAATAAATAAATTAAAAACAGGTACAGATATTGTATCTCACGAAGTCTGTTTAGCTATGGTTGTAGTAGTGACGTGTACACAGGTTAACGCGACACGGAGCGATTCGCATCAGCACAAAACAAAATGTATGGGCCGTTCTTGGGAAGAGAAACTACATATTATTATAGATAATGGTACGGAACCGCGAGTACGTGCGCGAGTCCGACTCGCACTTGGCCGTTTTTTTTTAGTTTAGTTGATAAAATTTATATTTTTAAAGAAAAATATCGTATTTCCTTGTGTTCTATTATCAATCTATTTTGATAACACCTAGATAAGGGGCCTCTACTACAACCATAGCCCTCGTGACATAGAATACTCGTATCTGCCCCTCTATTGTGTATCTTTGGTTGTCAACTGGACTGGGTGCCTATCATCAAAACATAAATAAAATCTGAACATTCAAAATTGCCTTCAGTGGGTATTGAACTATTTACGAACTGTGTCGTCACTTCAAGTGCGAACGTATCCTTATATAATCGGAATTCGATAGTATATCTATGTTTTTGATGATAGGCACCCAGTCCAGATGGCAACTACAGATACATAATAGGTCCTCTGTACTCCTCCTTTAAAATCTGTGTATTTAATTTTATATGATACCGGGATTTGAAAGTAAATCCTTGGAAAATAAACTGTGCGCAAAATTATCGGTGTGACCTCAAATTCACGATAGTTTGTCATAAAATGATATGACTGCTGTAATAACTTGCAATTACTTATTTTGTAACTTCTATATATGAGTATGAAGGAACATTTACGGCTTATCTTCAACTTATTCACATTTTAATTCTTTCATTGTCCAAACTGCAATTTATCTACATTTCAACGTAATGATTTGGTAAGATTTTTCTGCGCGGTTTCAGGACATCTCAAGAGATTTTAAACTTTATTATTCTTGCATCTTTGTCTGTTTCACAATTTAACCCCGATTTGTTATAATAACGAGACACTTCGGTATTTTTTTATTATTATATAAATACGAGGTTCTATTTTGACACAGACACATATTTATATTTATAACCTTCAGTATAATTTTTTTTTTTCAATTTTATTTATGATAGGAAAACAAACAGCTTTTAATCGAATAATTCGAATCTAAACATATAACATAATGCCTATAGTTTTCACAATTGAATATAAATACAGTCGATTTGTGAACTGCCTATTAAATAAGAAAACATTCAGTGTAATGTAATGTAATATATAATATACTTACTTGAAGTAAATTATATATTTAGTTGATAATATATATACCTATATATATGTATATGTTTATGTAACACATAGCTACACCTACGTAAATATTTTTTTATTTGTAATTGCACCTAAAACTTCCTTAAGAAATAGATTTGCTGCGAGTCTCTTAAATGTATCTGAGCTTGTGTGAAACAGGTCAATATCAATTTCATGACTTAACGTATTAAAGCTCCGAGCTGCACGTATTGTATAAGTATAAGTATAGTTAGTTCTTGCTTTTTCATCTACTACTTACTATATTTCAAATTGCTTACTTGAAGTAAAAACATCCATCATGACACCTCATCAACGACTTCACGTTTCTCTGTTTACATAAACTCCCACGCTTCACAAAAAACAAGATGGCGGACACAAACGGTAATTATAATATTTGCACTGACCTTTAGCAAGTGTACCGTCTGCAAGCAATTACGTCATTGTTCTCCTTTATTAATGTAATGCAGCCGGCAAAGATGAAATTGGCTTATAAGTGCGCAGATGGGAAAGTGCTTTGAAACTAAAGTTCACTTTCTTGTGACATCTGCGATATATTTTTCAGGAAGTTTAATAAAATTGTTGTTACAGAGTTTGACGTTAAACAATTTTAGTGCAACATCGTATACGAGACATTGAGAGCAAGAACGGTCTAACATCTCTAGACACAATTAAATTTCACTATTTAACAACCTTTTCATTAGACCGAGAACGCCATATCAACAAAAAAATTAAATAGGGTATATTTATTTAAGATACCGTTTAAGTCAAAGAACTTGAAACCATTTAAGCCTAATCTGACGTCGACCACACACGGATTTAAACTTATCTTTGCAAAGTTAACGGCCCCTGAACAATGCTTTTTTGCCACTTCTGAATAATTAAAATTACATTAGGTTACTCAAGTTTGGAGATATACGACTCCAGAACGCAAAATCCGTTATTGTTACAGCTATCTTATACATAGGTATATATATACTCACATCTGTCTACCAGAGGGGTAGACAGAGACTACAGATTACCATCTGCTACAATCCTGACACACCTCTTTCGCTTCTCCTACATCCATCAATCAATTCATACAAGATGCTTTTGACTTCTTCATTTGGTTGGTATATACGTCGTCCATAGACGAATACAGCCTACAGACTCCTCATAACAGGCGAACGATTTCTGTCAACACATATGACACTCGCCACTCCAAAATTATATGTTTCGGTAGGCCAAACCAAAATGACTTCTATATTCATTACGTCAGAGTCTTCGTCTTCGGGAAAGATAAGTTTGTGGCGCTATACGTAAGATTGGAAGAGGATTGCAGTATCCCGTTTCGATTGTTGACAGAATTATTTGTACGCAAGATGTTGAACAATAGACGTCTTTCTGGGCTGTACTGTCTATGACGTCGTCCTATCCCGGTAGAGCTAGACTTACCAAATTACGAAGCAAACATTTTTGAAAACCTGCGATGAGCTTCAAAGCGCTATGCCATCGTCATTTTGTAGAATCGGGCAAATTGTAAAGACATGAAATGGAAAAATGCCAAAAATAGGTGCGACGACGAGCAGAGCAAAGAGCGTGTTAGGTTTACATGTAAATACATTTTGGGAGCCGAGCGAAGCGGAGCGGAGGTCTAACAGTATTACGATATGCCTTGGCAAATTCCTGCCAAATTCTACGATATGACAACATTATGTATCTAGGTTGGTAAAGCTGTTCAGAATTGCACCATTTATTGAGAAGCGACATGGTGTTTAACATATAAATTGTCATAATTTAGCAAATATAAACAAAGTATTCAGGCGTTTTGCAAGATTTTGATTAAAATTTCAAGTAGAAACCTTCTTTCGTTTTGACACCATAATGAATTTGGAATAAATATATTTTTTAACGTTATTTACCAATAAAAAATATTTATGATTTGTTTTTAGCTATATACCCAAAACACAATATGAATATAGTTATTTACTTATAATATTAGCGTATTGCAATTATTATAATATAGTTGTAGCTCAGGGGTAGAATGCTGGTCTCTCAATCTTGAGACTCAGGTTCGATTCCCAGTCAGGCATGCCCCAATGAGTTTGTCGGAATTTATGTTCTTCTATTTGTTTACTTACCACTTGCTGAATGGTAAAGAAAAACACTGAGGTAAAAAGCGTGCCTTCAAAAACGTGCGTATTTGCGCCCAAAGTACGGCAATAAGACTTAACCCCTAACGTTGGGACGTTAAAATCGTCGGTGAAAAGTGTGTGATACGAGTATTAACTGTTCTAGTGACAGTCAATCGTCGGGAAAACCTCTGACACCCCCACGTGGGTATATGTCGTGATGATTTGTTTTATGTTTGTGATTATAATCAAATTTGTTCAAAATATACTCCACCGGGACGCCCTAGCTAGAGGACATTGTTAACAAATATGGCGATGGGCGAAGGGCAAAGTTGAAATTAACCGGAGTAGAATACCTTGTATGAATATAGTTTGATGGACGTGGAAAGAGCGTGTCAGGATCTGAAATCTGCAGCCTCTGGTTACCCCTCTGGGAGACAGGCTTGCGTGTGTATAAATATGTACTTATGTAAAAATATTATGTAAAAAGGCATAATATTTTAGGAATCCCAACAATTCTGCATTGGCTGAGCCCTATTATTTATCACAAGCATCTCGCCCACAGCTCCGCCCGCGTTTATAGGTAACATTTTGCCCCATTTTCAGTTTGGCGGCTATTTTGTCAAGACCCCTTAGACACCTATATGGTGACCAGGGTCACTACAATGATAAAATAAATAAAACCGCATAATAATCCCTTCAGTATTCTCGAGTTGGTGCATGCTGGATCGTCAGGATTGCGTCAAACCAAATGGGCAACCTCTGCTTATTCAGTTATACATCGCAAGTTCAAGGATATACAGCAGACACAAAACAAACTCTCCCTATTGTAGAACTGTCTGAGTCATTAATGACAATAGTAAGTCGTGACGTCCTTCATAGCGGTCAAACATAATAGATCTATCATTTGAATGGGCTACACAAATATAAACTGGAAATTTAAATTTGTATATATACTGTTACAAAACGTATTCATAACAGTTTTGTCTACGACTCTACAAATTGTGTGCATAATGAGTTAAAAATTAAAATGTTGCGGAAAGTGTTTATTTTTTATGACTTTATGAATAATAATGTAGATATTAAATAAGGGGAGATTAAGAGGACAGCACTCTCAGAGGCACAACCAGGTGGCCCACAATGTCTGGGACCGATTGATGGAGGTATGTACATCCTTCCCCAATTGCTGCCGGCAAACTGCCGGGTGTCACTAATGCTCACCAACTCACCTGCCCAGCGTGTGTGAGTATGGGCATTTCTTCCAGCTTCCCCTATTCTGTATCTTTGGTTGCCAGTCATCAAAAACATAGATAAAAACTGAACTTTCATTAAAGTAAGTGCACTGTAAGTGCGAAAATATCCTTAGACAATCGGAATTCGATAGTATATCTATGTTTTTGATTATAAGCACCCAGCCCAGTTGGCAACTAAATATACATAATAGGCCCGCAGGACGACCGCGAAGATTGGGGATATCTTCGGAAGGTCTATGTCCAGCAGTGAACGAATCAGGCTAATTGATGAATGGGTTGGATGTTGTTTTTTTATTCTAGTCAATTTGAATAAATACATTTAAATTTTCTCAATAATATACATTAATAATATGTATGTTTATATTTGGTGTAGATTCGATGTAGCACGATTTAACTTATTTGACATTTATTTTGAAATTAAAGCGCATGGTCGACGCATCAGGTGACCGAAGGGCTGGACGCTACTTTGACCAAAGAATTAGTTTGGCCATTCAACGTGGCAACGCCGCCATATTTTTGGGCACCCTTCCTAACGACGACGGGGCAGCGATCTGGCCAGCATTTAATATTTATTATTTATAATTATTTTAGGTTTACTTTGTTAGATTTTTTATTTTAGGCCATCTTTAGTTAAGTTAATTGTAAATAAATAAATTTACTTATTTGGCAGGACTAAACTTAATTTAAGCGTTATAGTTTGTTATTATTATTATTATTGTACAATTGTCTTAATAAGGTTTATTTTTTAGGCATTTTAATCTTATAGTAGTTTTAGTTTAACTTATTTTTTAAGTTTTAAATTTTTAAGTTGTTTAGAATTTTAGATGGATAATGTTATTTAAGTCATTACTGATTAATAAATTAAAGTTTCAGAAATTTAAGCGCTTGTCTTTATCTTTTCGATTCAGAAAGAAAAAGACTGAACGCTTAAATTTAGTTAAGTCCTGTCAAATAAGTTAAATCGTGCTAGACCGAATCGACACTATTATAAATTAATTAAAAATTAAGTGACACATTTAAATATGTCTTTGATATATTAGAATGTTTTTTTTCTATAAACCAGATTACGTGGTACTGTAAAACTAGTTTTAGATGAAAAGAAATATCTAGTTTTGGCTGTTTATAATCATGTCTGTCTGCAGAAATATGATACTCATGAATTGGTTTTTTTACTTAGTTTAATTATTTTTTGTCCATAACCAATTAACTTAGTCAATACCTGTCTGTTCGCAAAAAAGTAACTATGTGTTACATAAGTATGTATCTTTGTCAAATTGAATATCCTTTTTACTGTTTATCTATTCCAATTAGCCCGACGATGTCAAATAGACGAAACTAGTCGTAATAATTAAGTAAATAAAATAGTGAAACTCGTACAAGAAGATTTTTATTGGTGTTGAATTGAAAATGTTTTTATGTTTTCTCAACATTCTATTACTAATATTACATGTATGTAGAGTAGCCAGAAAAATGCAATTGAACGAGTTTATATCAAAATCTTATTGTCTTGGAAATCGATAACACAAATGTACTCAGGATGACCTGAAGAAAACTCTGCAATAGATCTGCCAATACTCTCTCTTCTGCCTACTTGCCTGCAATGATACTAGAAGTGTGTTAGAATATCATTGCATTACAGTGAGTTGTTGCGGTCGAGTGCTCGCGCTGGATATCTTTATCTAAACCAAACCGCGGACACGGGGATTGTGTTCCATGGTTCTTTCAAAATATTATGTTACATTTCCGATAACTTGACAGAGGTACTTAGGCTCACTTGTAGCATGATCGAGAAAAAAAAAACCCTCGGGTTAACTAACCCAAGGGAAGAGTTAACTAACCCGACATTTCATTAGTCCTATTGCATCATGATAATATCTAAGCGGCTCAGATAAAGAACCATATCTGAGCTAAGCGGGTTAGTAATCCCGATTGTTTGACATTTGATATTTATTTAGAATATTACCATAAGGTAATTAGTTGCAACCAATGAGGTTTAGTATCTATATAATGTCATTGGAAACAACACATTTTAAGTCAAACTGGTAACATTACTTCGCTAACCCGAGTTTAACTCACGGTGAGAGTCGGGTTAAATTCTGATGACTTACTCTTAGTTTAACCCTAGTTTAACCCGAGATTTTGATTGGTGCAAGAGAGCTTTTTCTTAACCCTCTATTTTTTGACTTAACCCGAGTTAAAGTCGAGTTAAGAACATGCTGCAAGTGGGCCTTAGAGGTACTATTGTTGGTAAACGTCCATTTACAAGTCTTACAAACGACATACAACGACCGCGGGGATAGGGGCTGAAGAATTTTTTGCGCGAGGTGATGTTTCGTCTTTTTATGTGGTCACGTTTTTAGGGTTCCGTAGTCATCAATAAGGAACCCTTATAGTTTCGTCATGTCCGTCTGTCTGTCTGTCTGTCTGTCTGTCCGCGGCTTAGCTTAGAGACTATTACTACTAGAAAGCTGTAATTTGGCATGGGTATATATATTTATCACGCCGATAAAGTAATACATTAAAATTTTGAAAAAGATTTTTATTAGGGTACCTCCCCTACACGTAAAGTGGGGATGATTTTTGTCGTTGGATAGGTAATTTAAAAATATTGGGAGCGTGAGAAAATCATTTTTCGATCCAGGGTTTCGTTAAAGGTGTTAATTTTTGTTAGAGTCAAGTGTCTCCCCCCTTACAGCGAAACAGTTGTATTTGGAGACGTAAAAAGAATTATAAGGAAAACTATCACAGCTAAGTAGGCTTTACAAGTTAACGAGTACAGATCGCGCCAAACTTTCAGTCCCCTTTAAACACGGGGCGATTTGCATCAGCAGGAACAAAATGTATGGGCCGTTCTTGGAAAGAGCAACTTCCGAGCGTACTAGAAGTTTGGCGCGATCTGTATTAGTCAACAAACTTATAAAATGTACTTGGAGACGAAGCCCGAATATTTATTTATTTTTATTTATTTAGTTTATTCAGGAAATTAACAGCGATATAATATACTCTAAACAATATTTCAAAACTTAAGGCGATTATCCCGGACAAAATGTGAAATTCGACATTTTGGAATTTCGAAGACGCTGCATCCTGTCGCTTTAGAAAATTGCAGCTCTGCATAAACATACGTTGATCCTTATTCTAAGACCCCTTGGAATTCGTTTTTACATAATTTATCATTTAAAGCTATAATAAGCTTCACGCGTTACTACAAAGTCATAAAAATAAGAAACTGTTTATCATCAGTTTCTCACCAAATACGGGCTAAAATGCAGAAGACATCACATATTCAGGTATGGTTCAAAGAAGTAAAGATTCCTATGAGATTCTTTTTTTATTCAATTTGTTTTAGAAGGAAAAAGCTTGAAAATATTGAATAGCGCCTGAAAAAAAAAATACCAAAACAAGATCTAACGATTTTGATTATTGCTTTTAAATTTAATCAGGCACTTAGAGTCAAACGACACGCTCCCGTCACGCAAAAATAAAAAAATAAAATGTCCTTATTTCGGGCAATGAAAAACACATAGAAAGTGGAAAGAAAATTTTGGCTAATATCAGGTGTTTTTGTGGTAGTGTAGTGCATTTGACGATTTCGATTTTGTATAATATTGTGAACTAGTGGTGTGTGGTGTATAGTAATGTAAATATTCCCTTTTGTTTTGTTTTTGTGCAATAAGTGTAAGTGTAATGTATTTACCTAACCTAGGTTAGTTTGCTGTATCATTTATTAAATAAATTACCATTGTAGAAGACAATAATAAATGGTAAATAATGGGTAATAAAAGAATAATAAAGTACTACGGTTCTGGTAAAGCCAAGCGAGTTTACCAAAATAAAGGTCGACGACTCCTCGGTCTCAAATAGGCACAGAGCATAAAATATAATCTTTACGTCAAAAATAAAATAAATCAAAATAAAAAACAAATAAAAGGCCAATAGAGGCAATATTATATATTTATTAAAGTATTACTCGCACATGTGATTATATTATAAACTTATGAACGAATAACTCTTTTCGAGTGCAACAACAATAAAAAGATTTTATGCAACAAGGATTGAAGAATCACGTCGAGGTGCATAATTGAAAAACTGCAGAGACGCAACCACACGTGCATTTGTCCCAAGAGCTGCAGTTGATTTCATACAGTGCATTGTGTGCGCAAGACATTCGAAGGCAGCCAGAGACTCAAAGGATTTCTCTCCATTCTTCAGAGGGCTATTGACGGTCTCCAATATCAATACGTAACTCGATGAGGACTGCTTGAAGCAGGCATATGGAACAGAACCCACACAATTATTGCTGCTCGTTTGATGGACTCTAATCTTGTGCTATATAGGTTACACTGTGTTCTTCTTACTGCCGTCTCAATTCAGCGTATCCACGTTTCAAAAACATCTTTAATTATTGTTATATGCTCCTTTGTGCATTTTTGACAAATACCAAAATTTTGATCATCTGTTACAGCCTTCTGTCAAAGTCAGTATAATTTTGATGAACATAAATACTCGCAACGTGCCAGTTAATCAAATTAGAACCATCTTACTTAAATTTTAACGTAAATGAAGGAAATCGTAAATAAAATAAAAAATATAACAGCCAAACTTTCCCAATATTATACCCATTTACAATTTTTAGGAAAATGTTTGGAAATTGGTGCAGCACCGAAAGGGCTGATACCAAAAATTGCCCTCAGTGCAATACCACCAATAATCAGAAGCAACATGATTATGGTTAACTACATGAACGCCTTACACTCTACACACATGCTCTACATACAATATATACACCTCTGCACAGATCAGAAAAATAAGCTAGATGCACTTTTAAAAGTCAGCCTTATCGCCTTTCCTCATCTGTTTTTAAAAATATAAACGCTCCTCTCAAAAGCTACGAGAAATATCTCTCAGGAGCAAATCAAATCACAAATAAAACTAAAAAATCTACAAAAATATTACAAACAACACAACATTAATCTACCATTAAGATACCAACAAATAAATATTCCTGCAGATCTAAACCTAACTCCGATAGACCTCTCTAACCCATTCTCCATTCCTCCACCTCCTCCGCCGGGATACTATATACATTATGATAAAACACCCACCACTGACACTATAGTAAATCTATCTTCAGTTCAATTAACTCCTGAAGATAGAGCCGTGTTGAACAAAGGGCTATCATTTTGTCCCACAAAAAAACTTGACAAGATTAAATTGTTGAACGATTTCGTGAGATTCGGGCGCAAGCTAAAATGGAAACATTACTGGGAAACTAACCCACGTCACCATAATAACAATACACACGCAGCTCTACAAAAATTCAAACCACCATCACCTAACGAACCACCACCACTACCTCCAAACAATCCTATCGAAACATTTTTAACCAGCCTTTTCGCAAAATTGTCAGATGATAGATATATAAATAGTCTACAAGACAAAACGCAAAACCTTACCTATAAAGAAAAAGAATCCCTAAAAAAACTTCAAAACAACAATGACATCATAATTACCACCGCAGACAAAGGATCAACAACCGTAATAATGAACAAAGAAGACTACATTTCCGAAGGACTTAGGCAACTGACTGACTCGACCTTTTATTCTGTCGCACCAAGTGACCCATGTGAGCAGATTGTTGACTTGGTCTGTGACATGCTCCACACAAGAGGTGAATCTGAAGGCCTATCTGAGACTGATATTGAACTCCTGATACCTAGTCATCCGAGAACCCCACATTTTTATATGTTGCCAAAAATTCACAAGACCAACAATCCAGGCCGTCCTATCGTTGCATCCTATGACGCACCGACAGAAAGAATATCATCATTTGTAGATTACCACATACAACCATTAGTCAAAGAATTATCATCCTATGTGAAAGACACAAACCATTTCCTCCAAATTATTAATTCAATACAGTTACCAAACAACATATCCTTACATAAAATAACTTTCCTTGACGTCGACATCACCATTAATCACAACAACCAAATAAACACTGGCGTACATTTCAAGCCCACAAACAAATTAGAATATCTTGATTACTATAGTTGTCATCCATCACACATAAAAAAATCCATTCCATACTCACTTTCACTCCACGGCCATCGAATCTGCAATACCCAAACCTCACTTAACCACTACCATAACAAAATACACGAAGGTCTCCGCAATAGAAACTACCCCGAAGCATTCCTACAAAAACATATACATGACAGACCAAGATTTCATAACCCACAGAACAAACACAAGAACTTATCAGATCACCCAAGATTAATCACCACATATTTCCACGGTAGCCATAAACTTACACAACTTATCAAAGACTTCATACCTATACTCCGACAACACGATGACACAAGAAACCTACTCCCCTTAAATCCACAAATTTGCTACAGACAAAACCCAAACTTAAAGTCATCACTCACAAAAACAAGACCCACACAATCACTCCACCAATCAATAACTTCACCTGGAACAACCCCATGTCAACAACCTCGCTGCAAAACCTGTCCCCTGATCAAACCAGACACACAAATTAACACACATCACACATCGAATACATACAAAGCACAACCTAACTCCTCATGCAAAACAGCGAACTGTATATACCTGCTAGAATGTCGACTCTGCCCCGCATTCTATGTAGGTGAAACAAGAAACGCTCTCCACATCCGCATGAACAATCACCGACACACAACAGACTCAGTACAAAATAACACTCTACCTATCCCGACACACGCCCGATCTCATAATCAAACCTTCAATAACTGCTTCACCGTTCGCGTCATTAAATCATTTCACCCTCCACTAACTGACATTGACCTTAGGACCTGGGAGTCGTCCTACATCTGGTCACTTGGTGCCCACTACAACCATGGACTGAACAGAAAACACTAACTGACAGACATACCCTGAATACCCCACCAACCACAGAAGACTCTCTGTCCCTTTCAGGGAACACATATACCAGAATTGGGATGGCATGAGAAAAATTTATGGTGGTGATTGTTGGCACTTGAAGGGCTTGTACTTGTCCACAAAATTTTTAAAATTTTATAATTTTATTATTTGATAAAAAATTTGTGGACCAATACAAACAGGTTAGGTTAGTTAAGAAAAATATTGTCTTTTTTTTTTATATCTTTTCCTGTTTTAATTACTATGGTATATTTTTCTTTTTTAATACTTGACTGATGACGGCCCACTAAGGGCCGAAATATATTTCAAGCTAAAAAAATTTATTTTATTTATTAATTATATTTAAAGTAATATATGTATAATTACAAATCAATGATAAAATAGTATATGAATTCTAGGTAAAAGAAATACAAATTGTTAAGTTAATATTTTTTTATGTATATTAGTAAAATATTATATCTTTCATAGAAATTTAGGTGTCAGTAATGAATGACCATTCTGACAAAGAAAATATATATGTCCTACTGAGAGGACAAGATAATTTAAATCAAGAAATGGTAATGAGGGAGTACCTAAGTATCTAGCTGCTGAATCTTCATTCAGTAAAATATAAATCAATGCTTGATAACAGAACTATAGAAACGTTAGTTTGTTTGTTTTTTAAATTTTAAAGAAAATTGAGTGTCAGTAACGACCATCCTGACAAAGAAAACATAAATGTCATACTGAGTGGACAAGATAACGTTGTGCCGTTCAGGGTCAAGGTCATTGTACTGCCAGAAGGACAAGTCAAATTTTCATACAAAATACGAACTGCAAGCTGGACAACATATTGATTTTGTCAGGACGTTTCGCACAAAAAACCCATCCTTCCAGAAGAGCTACAAATAAATATCCAAATACGCTACAAATAAATTTAAATATCTGCCTAACTTTGCCCGTTCAATTAGTCTTACTAAACAACCAATCAACCCAAATTTTGGATTTATTTACGTATATAACATGTGTTATTATTTTACTCTAATTAATGATTCTTTCGCTAAACTCATAAACTAAACATGAAAATCAGAGGTGCTATTGTGTAAGAAAATAGTCATGAAATCGTATTCATTTGATAGCTTAAAACTAATCATTTCACTTGTCAAACGGCCAATTCGAATTGTCTATGGTATTCATAGATGCTTTACGATTTGTATTGTTATTTTAGACAATGAGTGAATGATTTGTTAAGATTGACAGATAATTCGAATTGTCTAAGATTTTTTTAGTTCATCGCTAATGTCAAATGATTGCGGCGACTTGTTGTCTATGACAATCGTTTAACGGTAAGTGTTTTTGATTATTTTGGAATAAAATTAGGTAAAACAATTTTTATTCTACCATTAAAATCAATAAATGATGTTCAATTAATTAAAATTGTGGAGCTTTTTAGTCAAAACCCTTGGATTTGGCACAGAAATAAGAATTGTTTTTTATATGAACACAGTTTGGGGTTATATTTTTGTAGGAAAGATATTATGAAAAGGTTTAGGGCAGTTCGGCCACAGATTAAAATATTTTTTCTTACTTTTACTTGGGTAACTAACGGGACCCTATTACTTAGACTCCGCTGTCCGTCTGTCTGTCCGTCTGTCAACAGGCTGTATCTCATGAACCGTGATAGTAAGACAGTTGAAATTTTCACAGATGATGTATTTCTGTTGCCGCTATAACAACAAATACTAAAAAACAGAATAAAATAAATATTTAAGGGGGCTCCCATACAACAGACATGTTTTTTCGCTGTTTTTATATATAATGGTACGGAAACCTTCGTGCGCGAGTCCGACTCGCACTTGGCCGGTTTTTGTATTTTGGTTCGGTTGCTATTTCGTCATACTAATATAATAAAGAAACAAACTATAAAATAAAACACCGACCGATTCAAAAATATTTTGCAGTTGCAGTTGACTTGACACTTGAATTGATTCGAAACTATGACGCGTTATTATAACTACAAAACTCGGACGAAGACAAATAATACGATAAGATATAGCGCTGTCTCTTTCAGACATCACATCTAGTAAAAAAAGTAATCCCGTGTCAAGCTCTTCAACTACATATACTGTTGAGTAGTAGTAAACTTATGCCAACACCTGGGGTCGAGCAGCTGAAACTCGGTTTTCCTTCAATTGTTGCGTTTGGTTATACGAGTTGCATGGAGATAAGTTTCGATTGAATTCTATGTTTTAAATTATAAAAATTAATTTTTGTGTTGGATTTAAAAAATGTAATCAAAAAGATCTATTATTTTTGTGTTTGACATAATTTTAAAGTAAATAAATTATCAAATTTCATTTTACGTAGGTAGTACACAATAAAACGCAATTTCATTTCGCATTTTTTAAACCATCGGTCATTTCTAAACCTTCGGTTACTTTTCGGTCTTCATTTTATGGACAGTTTTACACAATTCGAATTTGCCCTACACGATCCTCGACAATGGTATAGATTTATCATCTATGACCAACCTTACACAATCGCACCTCTTTACATTACCAGAATACGGACGCCTCACAGAATAAGGTTGCGGGAAGCGCGCGGGGCGACTCGCTTGCAAGTGCGCCGCGCAGCAGGAATAAGACGGCTATAGTTTTTTTCAAATACAGACTGTTCACAGGTATTTTACCTCTGACAGCTGTTCTATGTCCAATACTTAAGAAACATTTTCGATCAGCCTAGAGGTAAAATAACTGTGAACGATCTGTACCTATCGCGGCCGCGGCCGCTAACTCAATGATTCCCTTAAACTAAGGCCAATAACAAATTTCCCCAACTGTAAAAAATAATAATCAAAACTTAACTAATTCGTTAGTCCGAATATAGACTACTCTTACATTTAAACATTTAAAGAAAATAAAGCAACTTAACCAAGTACCTTACGTAATCTTATAGTTTAATTAATATTTTTATTATTATTCTTATAATATTGATAATCTTTATTCTAAAAAAAAAAATCTTTCAAAAAAAAGACAACTTAATTGAAAATTATTGTGCAGGACAACTACAAAACCCTACTTACTCTGCGCGTGGCCCAACACGCACTTGGTCGGTTTTTTTCACGAGGTTTGTTCAACATGATCAGGGCTATATTTTGTAAGTCTACAGGAACTTTTACTTATGTTGTTTTAGTTTTACTTTTTCACGTTTCTTTTGAAGTTAAAAATACTATTTGAAGTTGAATGAAACTTGAGGATAAACGTGATTATTGCAAATGTGTGTGAGACGCAACGTCGTCGCGGAAGCGTCTTCACTCGCCCAGAAGAAGGCAATCTGAATCTGCTGAAACTGGTCGGCTGTCCCGATCAAAAAGGGGGACTCACTGAGGTGAGTCATTTTGCAATAATCACTATTTGAAGTTAAGAATAATAATCACTATTGAAGTTAAAACAAGTTATTTTAAAGCCCATCGCTATTCTATAATAAGATAAGTTTAGTAACTTCAATCTAGTCTAAAGTTGTAACTAAGTTCGGTTTCAGCCCACTTCATGTAATTTAACTTTATCCGCTTAACTAAGAATGGATGGATGTAACTTGACAAACTTACTCATAGACATTTTTAAAGAAAGAACTTGAAGAAAGCTTTTAAAATAGTATAAGCAAAGTAACGGTACGTCGTACCGGGTGTATTAAGGCGATATGCGAAAAAAATATGGGTGTTTCTTTTCTGTGTATTTCATGAAATACACGGAAAATTATAATCAGTTTCTGGTATATGCATCTTAACTATATAATCTAGGGATTTGAAATTGAAAAACATGTTTGGATAAATTTGTGGATATACAAAAAATTTTTTTCAATACATTTTATGTTTGGATAAATTTTCCTCGATAGAAATAATTGTTGAAATGAGGTCTTCAAACACACTTTTTCTCCTCGTTTGACGAATAGGAACCATATAGAGAACTCAAACATATTTTATTAGGTGTGTTTCAACAATATCTAGAGATTTGATATTTGAATTTTTGCTAGCTATTTTAGTTTTTTTATAAAAATTATAAAACTAACATTTTTTGCTTTCACCCTGAATCCGCCCCACTCGCACTGCGCGATTTTTCGCTTGGAGTAACAGTGACAAAAATAAAATTCGCATAGCCCCTTAATAACGTGCTCAGAAAGTTAAACCACATACTCTACTGATTATACTGAACCACTTCCATGGATACTTTTAATTAAAAATTCACTTCCCACTTTCCTATATATTTTAATAACTACTCAACTTATTCTCTGGGAATGGCTTTTTTTTATTTTCAAAAGTCGTAAACAAAAGTTTACCTTAATTTAGTATAATGTTTTATTTAGTTTAAGGTTTTAGGGCTTTTTTTTAATTTTATTTAATTTTAGGGTTATTTAGTTTGAAATTAAGTTGCTTTTTTGTTATTTAAGTTTTAAATAACACTCCTTAATATTTAGACTCTTAAATGCCTTGTGACCCTTGATACTTGGGCCACTATTAAACTGCAAATCATGACTTTCTTTCGATAGAAATGGTCCAATTTAGCCGGAGGGCCACATTATTTGTATTGATGCATCTTCGGAACGATCAAAAGCTCTGTTTTGACTTTCGCTGTCACGACTTCTTCTTCTGATGCATAAATATTAAGTAGATGGTAATGAAGATAATTTTAATCTTTAAACTCGAAGAAAGTAAGGATTTTCAGTATTTCTTAAATTTTTATATTATGTAAATTAATATTGAAAATTGACTTTTTTGTCTTTTAAATTATTATAATTACATAGAAAAACAGTGAAATGAAAATTTTTTGTGAGATATATTTCGGGCCATTCGGGTCCGGCATCAGTCACAATGAAATAATGAAATAATAACAAATAGATAAAAAATCAAAAATTAAAAAAATTTTTTTTTTTTTTTTACCTCTCTTTTATTATACAACTCGGTGTACCGAGTGTGGACTGTGACTTGCATTTCACAGTTTATACTCGGAACACCTCTGTCACCCCCTCGGGGATTCATGTGGTGACGATATACATATATACTACGCAAAAATGCCTCTCGTTTTTCAACTTTTGTAGCAGATTTTGCGGATTTTGCTTTACATATTACATATCAGTCATTGTCATTTTTATATCATACTTGGGTCAATTCTCCGTATTTGTAACAAAATAATATTTTATATTATATTATAAAGAAATAATATAACGGCTAAATAAAACATTTAGCTAAGATCAAGTATACCAAAAGTTATAAAGAAGTATTTTTAATGATGTTATAGTATCTTTAAATAATCGGATTTTCCATAAGAGTGATAATAGATTATTTTAAGAATTTCAGGGTACTATCACGACTATGGAAAACGCAATTGTTTTATAGCTATTATTCATTAAAAATATATTCATGCACATAACAAACTATTGGTATACATTACTTTAAGCTAAAAGTTGTATTTTGGCCTTTATAATTATTTCTTTATATTTTGTTACAAATGCGGAGAAATGACCCTTAAAATTAATGTAATTTGGCAATCTCTATAAACGCCAAAACATTTCATTTTTTCACTTTCGTCTTCCATACAATACACAGAACTGGCATCACCTCCTTGATTCTTCAGAGGTATTATTGTATGAAGAGAATATCTGAAAAAAAAACTGCAAAGTTTCCATCACTCTTTAAAATAACAAACAAACAATCAAACTTTCTCTTGCACAATCCAAGGATCAACAATTTGAACCGACATCTAAAGGATAAATGTAAAACAAATTCCATTAGAGACGGTCACGTACAAATCTCACCTATGACCGTCCAATGGTGTAATTGAAAAAGAAAATAATTACGACAATACACATAACCGAGATTGCATAACCCCTTTCTCTGGTCAGTCGGTTAAAGCGTTTGCTCTCAAATGTCAGTTTAGGTCGACACGCTAACTCTTGATTTTGATTAATTACTTTTTTTATGTTTGAGATTCATCCGTGAAAAATCAATTTTGGGTACGCCAATCAACTTTATTTTATGTTGTGATGCGAACTTACGTACTCACGCCTTTTCCTTTGGTTAAGCCTGTACCTGAGCCTAGAGCATGACCATACCCAGTCTATCTAGGATTCGTTTGAAGAAATTCGGACTCTTCTTGTATTGAAAAAAATATATTTGGTTTATTAATCTTTTCTCTAGGGATCTAAACAATGAACTAAGATTTATACTTTTGTCAAAAAAAAAGTTTTGCACCCTCTTTTTTTTTGGTTGTCAAACGTTCGCTCCAAGAACGCGGTTAAGAGATCAACTTGATTTTTTTTTCATAAAATAGGTATTAGAAATATGAAGGTATATCACCTAAATTCAATGTTTTTTTCCCTACAAAATATTTCAGTATTAGCTAAAAACACACCAATTTGTTGTTTCGCTGCGTGATCACTAGTATTACGCGCTCAAGAAAAAGAGGCCAAAGAGCCAACATATAATCGCCTCTATGAAAAGCAAATAAAGTCTTTGCCGTAGGACTTATTGTGCTGGACGGGTAACAAAAAAAGTTGCTAGGGTATGCCATCTTCTTAATTCAAGTAAGAATGTTTCTTCTTCTTCTTCTTGGTGGGCTCAGTTTCCACACCTTTTTTGGACATTTGTGCGTGGAAAAGTGTGGGGCCGTCTATTCTAGCCAGCCCAGCTCACGCCAAAATCCCAAGAGGCGACCTAGGTCGCCACAGGACTGGCGGAGCGTCCTCGGTTCACCGAGGATCGTAGCTCGTTGTGTGCTGACTCCTACGCAATCCACTGTCACGTAAGAATGCTTGTTCAAATAACAAAATTTCAAAGAATTTCGATAATCAGATATTAATGTTTATAATTGAAAAACTTTATAATGTTTCGAAGTATCCGCCCAAGATTTGATTCGCGAAGAAAAGTTTTTGAAACAATTTGGTTAGATAAATTTACGTTTGGTAATAAGTTGCCTGGAAAATATTGCTATTAGCAATAAGTGCCGCCTTTCTACACAATATCTGTTCTTTATGTAAAAATGTGTTGTTAAAAAAATATTAGGGTTAAACCACACAAAACGCGATCAATACAATAAAAACTAAAAATAGTGTTTAAAGGCGCGCGTTGATGTCTTTTATATTAACAAATATTGTAAAGAATCTCGAGAATACAGACACATTTCAAATTCATTTTTATTAATTTTATTATTTGATTTCTAGTACTCTAATAATTTAAAGTATCCAAAGCTATGGATTTTGCTATGAAAGCATATAAATACATTTAAAAATATGAAAAAAAAAACTGTCAAAAGTGTCCTAATTGCAACACTATAAATGTCAAATATTACATAATTTTAATGAGTTTCAGAGAATTTAATGATGCAAATGAAAATCGGATCGAACTGTGAAATGAAAATTCCACTGAACTTGTATTATTTCGGCAGAATTAGGATTATTATTAAATCACAATGATTTTGTACGCATCTTAATTTTACCAATAGCTGTTATCGTATCATTTACGTAAAAACAGTTCTTCTGAGGCGCCACAGAGGGCGTTGGTCAGAAAGCACACGGAAGTTTTGGACGGCCATTCGAACGTTAGCTGTCAATGTGGTTGTGAGAGCGAGGAATTCGTCGGGTTCGAAAAAAACAGTTGTACTACTTTTAAGATATTAATAATAAAATTGTATGTCTTTGTCTGCTTACATACCTAATTACATTGATTACAAGTTGATTTAAATACCTACAGGCCTGTTCAAATCCAAATTCAAAAAACGTTTATTCAGGATAAAAAACATTACAGAAATAGCAATTTCAAATGCACCACCAAACTGCAATGCAGTTTATTGGCTGTTGGCGTTCTCACTCTTGCAAGAACTGGTCCTTTCAATCCTTGAACGGATACCATCACAACATCCTGGTGTTATTATTATTATTATATATATATATATATATACTTATATATATATATAATATATATATATATATGATTTTCGCAGTTAGATCAATGATTGAACGAACCAGCTCAAATTTTATCTATATTATATTATGTTTTCACAAATTTACATTTTTATGTAGGTATTTAATGTTATAGTTCTTTTGGCAAACATATAATTTGTTTTTCAATGCATGTGCTCGTAAAGGCCCACTTTTTATGCATCAAAACCGAACAGAAAGTCGATTATTTTGCCCTAGGGCTTTATTATTATTATTTTTTAAATTTATTTACAATGGTTGGCTAACCTGCTGCCTTTCCTGTGTACCATAAATGTCATACTTTTTTTCCACTGTTTAACGGCTCTGGATACGTAGTCCTTTTGAGCCAATTACAATTTAAAGTTCACAAAATTACATTTGTTTTATTTCCTCACACTATGCATTGAAAAAAGTAGTATGATACACGGGCGTAAGAGCAATAAATTACTCGGTTACGTTTAAAACACTCGCTATGCTCGTGTTTTAAATCGTCCTTGTAATTTATTCCTTTGCGCCCTTGTAGCATAAACTACTATTACACAAGAATCTAATAAGGAATTTGTCACTTTTTTCTAAAAATACAGGTTTGGAAAAGGTATCATTTCTAATATCATTCGGAAGATCATTGAGAATTTTAGGAATTAAATATTTTCTGGTTCTGGAACCATAGTAATTGCATATTTTAGGGACAGTTAATTTTTTGTTACTAACCTTTCTTGTAGTGATGCTATGCGAGATAGGATTTTTATACTCTATCTATATTATTAAACTCCTCTAACAGAATAAGCAATTTAAACTTTTCATGGACAGGTAACATTTTACAGAAATTATAAAGTTGATCATAATCATGGTGACATTTCTTCTTTGTTTTATTATCAATTAACAATTTCATGATTCTTTTTTGTATGGCATTAATCTGGTCTATATAAGTTCTGAAAGTACACCCATAACTGCCCAATTATTAGCTTATTAGTGAGCTCTCCAACATTTGTCAGTCCAATAGTTTGGTTCCGACTGACCGTTTCATTCCGTTTAAATTCGAGCAATTTTTACAGTTTCCACATCAAAATTGCATGTAATAGATTGAGCTCCTTATTTTGCATCAATCAGAACTGGGGCTCTACCGCGTAATTCTCATTTGGATCAACTTCAAGCAAATGCATGCGAAATTCAACGCGTGCAAAAGAGATGGCATGTTAGGCGGGCGTCGTCGCACGCACGTCAAATTTCAATCTCAAGTTGATGTTGATAAAAATGAGAATTACGCGGTAGACCCACTGAACTGTTTGACGTTTTTTTTTGTTTCAAATAGGCCTGATCAGTACCGAGAAATAAGTTTGTTTCTAGTGACAATAAAAATTAAAAAGTAAAGACTTATTTGTCGTTATTAGGATTGTAGTATTTATATGTATTTAGGTTTTATTTATTTTATTTTTATTTATTACACTTTTTGTACCTTTACAAACATAATTTACAACACATTTTCACATAAAAGACAGAGATTGTGTACAAAGGCGGAACTTCTTGCTAATAGCAATATCTTCCAGGCAACCTTTGGGTTAAATGAAAAAGATGTTAACGATAAAAAGGGTAGCGTTAATGCAAATTGTATTTTATTTTCACTTAGAGTCTAAATGAAAATTTAATTTTAATTTCACTTAGACTTCTAGTAATTGATACATAATTATTTATAATTAATTTATAAGACTGATGCCGAACAATAACGTTCGAAATATATCTCTTTAAATGTGTTTTTAAACTTCTATATACCTAAATATATATAAATACTACAATCTTGGTTTCTAGTGGAAATTATTAAAATTTTCTAAGATACGATAAAGGGTCATTTGTTCACTAACTTTTGATACAAATTTTAAGGTTGCATGATTTGAGGAAGGCCCTTTAAAATATGAAAAACACAAAATTTAGACGTAACGTCTTATTTTTTTCATGCGCTTTTGTTAGACTTGTCTATAACAAGTATAGTCTACTATCTTTATTATTTTTTATTAGGTCGATTAACCAAATTACGCAAAGTGAAATGTTCAGTTGTGCAGTTGACATGACACGGACTCTTAAGAGAAAAGTTAATTTCCTATTCTATTTACATAACTAGAGGATTGATATAAACATGCTATTTTTCACGACTTGGATTCTCTAGCGTCATCCTCTATTGCGTCTTCTGGTCTATAAACCTCGATGACATTCACTAATACCAGATAAATTTATAAAGTAACTGTATAAAATGGTAATTTATTGAATTGACGATGTAAAAAGACCGGCCAAGTGCGAGTCAGACTCGCGTACCTAGGGTTCCGTATTGCGGATGATAAATTTAATTTTGTAATATTTTTCGTGAATTTCTCAACCGCTTTATTTTTCCTGTAATATTTACGTAAACACACATTACCATGATTTTTTTCATATTTTTCAGTCCACCAGTTTTGGAAATAAGGGGGGGACATATATTTTTTCATGGTTTTTCAATGATTTCTCGAAATAGATGCAATTAAAAATATATAACTATAAATTTTTACAATCATCTTTTTAATAGCTACAATTTGATACCCATATTGTTTTTATTTATTTTTCTTCTTTTTTTATATTTCTCATTTGTGCTCGATTTTTTTTTAATCGCTATTGTTTTTCTGTAATTGGCCAATTATGATCTATAAATCGACAATTTTTTATATTTCTCGGTATATCAGTTTCGGAGATAAGGGGCATATTACATATCTTTGTGGGTTTTTAAAGATTTCTCGAAACCTATAATGTACCCTTATTGTATTTTTAGGATAATATTTTTTATTTTTCTCACTTTAGTTTTGGAAATATTTTGAACAATTTCAAAGTTTTCATTTTTTTTTTACAATATAATATGTGGGCAAATTAATGCTTTTTTGTGCCAAATTTCATATCTTTATCTTTAACGGTGCTAAAGTTATGAGGATGTGACATATGGACGTACGGACGGACGGACAACGGATTCTCACCATAAAGGTTCCTTTTGTACCTTTTAGATACCGAACCCTAAAAAGAATAGTACATTGGTGAAGTAAGAACACAACAAATCTTTATGTATGTTTACAAGTTTGCATTGTTGTGAAACAGGAACAATGTTACATATGATTTCCATAACTCGAAAAGCCATAACATCCATCTGAAACGTATCTGCATCAGCAAACAAACACTGTTTATCTCGAAAACTAATGATTCACCACAGTTGGCTCGTCTCAATACAGTCACAATAAGTTACAACCAAAAATCGTTCTTACCACAAAGGAATAAAGATTAAAGTAGATGTAATACATCTAGGTTGGGTGGCCATAAGGCTAGAGCTAGGAGAAACAAATATACGAGCTGCGTCGCCGTCGGTTACAACAAAAGATTGCGTTTTATAAATTTTATTTTCACACCACCTGCTCGACAATGTCCAATTACATATCATGCAACCTCAACGTAAAGTAACGCATTATATCTCAAGGGATATAAAGTTATATGAAAATCCCTAGGGATTAAAGTGATTTAAATTTGGAACGTCAAATTCGTTTGGAAACTCGTGGAAAACAAATGCCCATATGGGATTGTAAAGAGGTTTGTTCGAAAATCGAACTGGCCACCATAAGCAGAATTCAACAAAAAGAAAAAAAGCGTTTACAAAGAATGTGAAACAAAAGACGGTGTTTCGTGCTGTGATTGTCAGTGAATTTTAATGTTGATAAAAAATGTCGAGCTTTTTATTGTCTCGCAGAAGGTTTGAAAAGTAGAGTATGCTCCTCTGGAATAAAGCCTGTCTTTGTCTTGGGCAGCTTGAACCCCTCGCTTTACTCAGGACTCTATATAACTCTAGAGTCCTTCGTTACGCTCAGGGTTCAATATGCCGCCCGTGACGTAAGACACTGCTTTATTCCCTTAGTGCATAATCTACTATTAATTTTGGTATCTTACAAGACTTCGAAGTTATCAAACATTTAAATTACTGCAGAAACGAAAATAATCCTAAATACCGGGTGTCCCAAAAGAAAAATCTGGGGGGCGCGCGGGGTATGTCAATCGGTAGCCTGGCTTCTGGGAATTTAGACACTATAGAGGTTTTCTCGTGGGTGGACCGCGCGCTCTGTGTTTTAACATTTTACAAATATCCTAAAAACAGTGATTCAGCGAAAAAGCACGTAGGAAATTTTGAAGTTATTGTGGTTTGCGTAACTTAAATGATGCGCAAAGTGTTCTCTTCATTCGAAAATGGATGAAAAAGTGCTAAAGCGGTCTTTTTTAAACTTTTTAACCCACTTTCGAATGAGGAGAACACTATCGGTTGACATACCCTCTCCCCCGCACCCCTCAGATTTTTTGCGTTTACGCAGTAAGCTAACCAAATATAAACTTTAGTTTGGGACACCTTGTATAATAAATAACCAAGCTCTACGAAATTTTAATTTCAAAAATATTCACTTTTATCTATGCCTGACTGACTGATCAGTGATCTATTAACGCCAACCAAACGGTTGAACTTAGGAACATTAAATTTGGACTGAAGGTTCCTTGTACGATCTAGACATTTGCTGAGAAGAGATTTTAGGGAATCCCCAAGAAAAACGCGACCCACGCGATCAACGCTGCGGGCCGTTTCGCAATTCAAAGAACGTCGTAGGAAAATGTCCTAAGATTTGCAATGTGTATGAATTTATTAGTCTATTATTGCATAAATTGACCGAATTCAGCCAAAATAGACTTAATTTCTGTGATCTTATGCATAAATGAACTGCATTGCCTTTCATTTACTCTGAACGTTGGTACTCCCTATCTATACTTAGTCAACTGATTTAATAGCCCGAACGAGGGCGGTCCTCCCACCACATTAATTGAATGCAATAGACCGGGTTCGAAATTAACTGATTTACGAGTTTGACTGCAACATGATTTTGTGAACTGTAATTTTGAGTTGGAATTTGGAAGTTGTTTCAACGGTGTAGAGATTAAAGTGGCTCGAGAGCATGTCTGAGTTTTGGCGACGAATGGTCTTTTGAGATTGTTGTTTATAGAAGTTCATAATTAGTTTAATGTTTAGTACTTCAGGTCAATAGGGAAGTTTATTGTGCTTTTGTAGCTAGTTCGTGTTTATTCTAGTTTGCAGCTTACACAATTAGACAAAATCGAATTTAGTATACCTAAAATTTTTTTTTCCGTTTTTCCTACTACTCTTATCACCTGTATTCCAATAATTTGTTATTGTTATTATTTCTAATGTTTATTTATTAGCATTAAAATAATAAAAAAAAACATTATTCGATATATTTCGACCCTCGACTGATGACGGCCCCATACTGAGGGGTCGAAATATATCTAATAATATTTGTTTTATTGTTTTAATGCTAATAAATAAACAAAAGAAATAAATAAAGCTTATAAAAGCATAATATAATATATTTATTAACATTATTATTATTATGTTGTTCATTTTTAATATGCTGCTTTTCGGGAATAAATTAACACCATTTAAGCAACCTGGTACAGCACACAAAGTCACAATTCCAGGTGAAAATCACAAAAACAATAACAGTGTATTGAAATGACCGATTTTCATGGCTGGATCGACGCGACGGTGCGCCATCTACAGGGATAATTTGGCAGTGTAGATCACCATTCTGAACAATCAATTGAAATTTTGTTTACAGTTACAGTTTACAGTTTCGGAAAAACAGTACGATAAGGTCATGTAATAATTTAATTTCCTTTCATTTTGTGTATTTAACTGCCATCTGTAAACAAAGTTTACTGTGACAAGGTTCTAGTAAGTCAAAACTCAGTTTACCTTACCACACATCGAACATATTGCCCATGATATCATTACATTTTTGGGTTGTACTCAGAGACACATCGTTGTCTCACTATTACAAAGTTCTATATAAAAAAAATTGAAAAACACAAGGTTCTATGTGTCATTCATTAGCTATTGTCACATAGAACCTTGTATTATTCCTATTTTTTTTACATAGAACCTTATAACAGTGAGCTAACGACATCTTCACACCGGTAGCTAGAATTCTTCATAAAATATGCACAAAATTATTTTCCCTTATGATCATATTTCCAAATGCAATAACAAAAATTTCTAGTATAAAATCGAAGTATTTTCCATTACTGTTCGTCTGCATTTCAGTCTGACGACGGCTCCATGCATTCCTTTTCTTACCAGAGCACTCCAGACGCTCAAAAGTGCACAAACATGAGCAAATAATAGTGTCCCTAGACCGGGAGCCATCTCTAAAGTTTGGGACATAAATAAATAAATACATTTTCGGTAAATTCTGTGTTAATTTCAAGTTTTATAATGTAATGTAAAGTGTTCTTATAATGTACCAAATAAACAAGGTTCTATTCATTTCTGTTCTATTATATTCTAAATTGGAAGATTAAATAAGAACAATAAAAGTAAAAAGGTGCAAAAATATAATATGCCTCTTCTTCGACTTTTCTATCTTGTTCTCTTGTATTCTCGTACAAACTATAAAATGTCAAACCAAGTGGATGACAAAAAATTGCACATTGTAGAGCGAGACGGAAAGAGTCGGGGGCTGACACCGTCTTAAGAGTCATTTCTCCGGATTTGTCACAAAATATGAAGAAATAATTATAGCGGCCAAAATACAACTCTTAGCTAAGAAAACTTATAGTTAAATGTTTGCTATATGCATAAACTATTTATATACATATTTTGCTATAAAACGATTGGCTTTTCCATAGTCGTGATACCAGCCGTAAATTCCTAATATAATCTGGTATCATGCTTATGGAAAATCCAATTATTTTTAAGCTACCATAATATTATTAAAAATGTGTTTATCCATTATGCGCTATATACGCAGTAACTATATAGCGGAAGTAGAAAAACGCTATGGCTACTTATTTTATCCTTACACTTTATCCTTATGACTTCCAATTAAAATAAATCGCTTCTGACATTTTATATTTGACTTCAATCACCTAACATCGTATTAGTCAGATTTGAAGCTGGGTCCCGAAGTTGGGCTCCCGCACCACTATTGCCTTCTCAGACAAACAATCATAATGCGATGGCTCCATTCATTTCACAGTTTTCACACTGTCATCGAGTAACAGACAAAGAGGGTTGTTTTAAAATGAAAATTGACAAATCAAATAACAAGCTATTTCATATGTTGCAAGTAAATTTTCAGAGCCGTGAAATCATAATTTCCCTAGTGAAATTATAATTTCATGGAGGTTATTTGTTAGGATTTTATAATGTAAGTGATAGTCTTAGTTGTAATACTTATATTTTTCGATAAAACAAGCGATGTTATAATCGATTTGCTATGTAAGTGTTATTAATATATATTCTTTTCAATGCATGTGCTCGTAAAGACCCACTTTTTATGCATCAAAACCGAACAGAAAGTCGATTATTTTGCCCTAGGGCACTAGGGCTTTATTATTATTTTTTTATTTATTTACATTGGTTGGCTAACCTGCAGCCTTTCCTGTGTACCATAAATGTCATACTTTTTTTTTCCACTAATTAACGGCTCTGGATACCCAGTCCTTTTGAGCCAGTTACAATTTAAAGTTTACAAAATTATATTTGTTTTATTTCCTCACACTATGCATTGAAAAACGTAGTGTGATACATGGGCGTAAGAGCAATAAATTACTCAGTTACGTTTAAAACACTCGCTACGCTCGTGTTTTAAATCGTCCTCGTAATTTATTCCTTTGCGCCCTTGTAGCATAAACTACTATTATGTTTAAGATAAATACTTGTTCATATACATATACACAACACAATAATCACGCGATCCGAGTTCGGAAAAATATTATTTACTGCAACACTAAACTAGGCATGTATCCGTTACCGATAGTACCGATACCGATATATCGGCAATACTTTGAGTTTGCCGATATTTTTATTGCCGATACAACGATACTTTAGAAATTTCGCGCTTCATCCCCTTAATAACTAATTATTACATTGTAAGTCTGTAATTTCTTATATTAATTTAAAACTTGTTAATAGCACAGGCTTACCAATTTTTGTAATATCTTTGAGTTATTTAGCTGTAAGACTCCCAAATACTAAATAAATAAAAAATATATTAAACCCGACTTGTGCTTTTATTTCACCTTCACTTAAATTCACTAAGCGTATCGGTATTGGTATCGGAATCGCCGATATTTTTATAAGAGTATCGGTATCGTATCGGCAAAAAGGCGTATCGATACATCCCTACACTAAACATGTTGAGGCAAAATATTGTATAGATAGTCACATAGAAGACGTTTATTTAAGTATGGTTACAATATGTATACAAAATTTACAATGAATCCAATTCAACATTTACAAGTCTTACATTAATATGAACATGAAAAGACAGGTACAAAATGTGTCCATATCACAACAGCAAAAAGGCTACGACTCAGTATTTGCTGCAAAGATTTACAACGCAGCACTGGTCATAATGCCGGAGCTGTATAAGTATATTACTCTACTACACCAGTAAACGAAAAAACCGGCCAAGTGCAAGTCGGACTCGCGCACGAAGGGTTCCGTACCATTATCTATAAAAACGGCAAAAACAACATGTCTGTTGTATGGGAGCCCACTTAAATATTTATTTTATTCTGTTTTTTAGTATTTGTTGTTATAACGGCAACAGAAATACAAAATCTGTGAAAATTTTAACTGTCTAACTATCACGGTTCATGAGATACACCCCCGGTTTCTGAAAGGCCAATCAATGTTAACAGTAGATTAAAAAATAATTATCTGCGGATTAAGCCAGAAAAAGTGGGAATTTTACATTGAAATCAAAAATTAACTAAGTTAATTATTGATTCATCACTATTCAGACTTCATATATGCTTTATTTTCACCGTTTTTTGCGGTTAAAGTTTTTTTAATCTACTATTAACTTTGATTGGCCTTTCAGAAACCGGAGGACAGCCTGGTGACAGACGGACAGACAGACGGACAGCGGAGTCTTAGTAATAGGGTCCCGTTAAAACCGTAAAAATTGGTACAAAGGTTTTTTTTTCTCGTATACAGACATAACTTTAACAATGTATATTGGTACTTACGCGAATGTTGACGCAAAAACAAATACATAAGTAGCACAAACTTTTTTTTAAAACAATCTTTGAAGACGCTTCAAAGAGCGTAACACTAACATACATACATACAATATGTTCATGTAGTTACGATGATTAACATAAATAAAAACCGGGCAAGTGCGAGTGCGGAAGTGGTTCCGTATTGTGGATGATAAATTTAATTTTGTCTTTCTTTTTTCGTGATTTTTACACTGTGATATGTGGGCAAATTAATACTTATTTTATGCCAAATTTCATTTATCTTTAACGCTGCTAAAGTTATGAGGCTGTGACATACGGACGGAAGGACAACGGAGTCTTACCATAAAGGTTCCCTTCGTACCGTTTAGGTACTACAGAATCCTAAAAATCATCATATTTTCAAGCATTACTTTATTTTAGGGTAGCTTTTTCTAAAACTACGTTTGGGCTATTGTGTAACATTGACAGTTACAATGTCAATGTTATGTTTTTAACAAAAATGTCAGGAGGATAATTCGTTCATGGAAAATTTCCGAAACGGTTATCTGTGACAACTCGTTACACGAATCATGTCATCTTTGTAAACTGACAGTGCACGAGCAACGTGGCGGAAGTATAAAAGAGGATTCGTAAAATCATAACTAAAGAGTAGGTAAGCTATTTTCTGACTGGGTAAAACCACGATGAAGCTATTTCACGTGATTTGCGGTTGTCTCTGTGTTGTAAAACAGACAAGAAAAACTTTCGCAGAAGTTGCAAAATCTTCATTCGACTGATGACAGCCCCATACCGAGGCTCAAAATATATCGAATAATTTATTTTTTAATTGTTTTAGTACTAATAAATAAACAAAAGAAATAAATAAAGCTTGTAAAAGCAAAATATAGTATACTTGAAGTTGATGGTCGTGATTGTCGGCACTTGGTGGAACTTATGACACATTGTGATTAAAATACACTTGGACAAGTACAAGTGTATTTTAATCACAATATAATATATTAACAAAATGAAAGTTGGCACGTTTAGGCGCGAATTTTCATAGAAATTGTGGATATTTGTGCGCTTTAGTTCTGTGTATTTTATCGCAAAATTTTCCGTTTGAAACTTTTCCGGTTCTCATTGAACGATGTTATCGTAAAACGGAACGTTAATTGCTAGCGTGGGACATTATTTCTGCTAAAGACGGACAACTTAAGTTACTCGTATGTAGATAAAAATAAATAACAGTTTATAAATTAGCAAGTATGGTTAGTAATAAATAACCCAACAACATGCAGGATGTTAAAGTTGAACTACTTTTCGTGAAAAAAAAAATTGAGAAATCGAGAAAAAAACAGTTGTTTCATACATTTTGGTCGGGTAGCTATGTAATTTTCTATGGATTCGAGGTTTGGTTCCATAGTAAAAGTTCTATCACCAGTTTCCGGCTTCCGCAACTTCGTCCTAACATCCAGTATATACCTACATATGTATACTCACGTCTGTCTCCTAGAGGGGCAGGCAGAATCCACAAATCTCCATCGCTATATTCTGACACATCTCTTTCACTTCTGCACCGGGTCCCTTTGACTGGCCCTTCTTTAGTATACAGCGTGGAAAAAAAGACCGTGGTTGGAGAGAAAGTACCCTTTATATATGTAGATGATAGCTAATTTTACTTAAAAGATATATTGCTTTATAAAAAGGCAAAACTGCGTTCATAGATTTTTCATAAATCACTTGCACATAAGTAAATTAATTACTATTTATCAATATTTTTCACGTATAATCCGAATCAATAGACTTTAGAAACAGAAATGGCGATGTTTGAGGCGGTGGGATAGAACGTTTGCCATTTCTATTCCAAAGATCTTTTGATCCGGGTTATACTTTAGTTCGCTTCGACGTTGTTTTAGGTAAGTAATTTACACAGACTATCTAACAAAGAGAGCATCTTTGAATCCATTATTCTTAAATTACTAATGGTTGGTTGAACAAATAACACGCATCAAGGTCACAAATATTATTTCTAAACAAATAAATCAGTCCACGATCGATTATGAACTAATTACACCACACAAAATTTAGTATCGCTTTCTACAAACAAGCAAGGACAAGGTGATTTCTGTTTTCTAACTATTAATATTTATTATAAATTAGTAATTGAATAATTTTACGTTAACTATTAATGATCGATGGATGGAAACTATTCAAATTTGGCGTCGTTCTATCAGATCAAACAAAACCGCTGATATTTATAGCTTTTCTTTTGTTTTTACATAACGGGTACGATGAGGGGCAGTCTTTTTGATAGCTAGAGTTTTATATGTAAGTTAATTTTGTTTTTATAGTAGGTTTATTTTAAGGTTTAGGGTTCTGTTTATTTTTAGTTTAGTTTGTAACACGTATTTATTTTTAGCAGTTTAGTTTGTTAGTATTTACATACCTACTTGGATTGATTAAATATAACATGTTAAGTAGGTACAATAAAATTCATTTTACATAACTGTAGTATTTTTGACGTGAATTACGTCTATGATAATTTCGGCTAAATTAGCTCTGACCATGGAGGTTTAGAAACCTCAGGTTTCCATTAAACAATTATTTCTTTGCAAAAACACTGGCGTAATTCTAATTCTTATTTACTGAAACCAATGGAAACTTTGCTATGGCAACATACACAATACATAGGTAATAAGGTTTTGTTGAATAACTTTATTTATTTATATATATATTTTCCCTTTTCAATTTGCTGTTTTGTGTAACTTTACTGAGTAACTTATAACGTAAGTACATCTTGCGTTGTTATAATGCCGTGCACATAAATTTATTTACTTGCAAGATTTATGTAGAAACTTGTTTGGTTTTTAGATTAAATTATTGTTATTTGTATTATGTGTTAACAAAACTGTTTGTTTCCCAATCAATAAAATAAATAAATAAACTATTAAGAGCATTTTGATTTTAAGTGTTCTGTTTCGATTAATAAGAAAAAGGCGGGTTTTTCACAATCCGGCTGCGAAACCGCTCTTAAAGAAGTGTTTCGATTTTAGATAAATCATTTCTTGTACATTTACATAAAAAGCTTATATATTTCTATCGTATAACAAGCGAAATCACAGTTAATGGCTATCGGAAATGGAAAAACGTTAATTACAAATCAGCCGCCAAATATGCGGAATCCAGATATTTAAAACCATTGTTATCAAAAGATAAATTTGTCACACTTTCGAGTAAACTGAGCTCAGTTTAATGATGTATTGTAGTGAGGGTATATCTTCTTTGTCCTACTCGATTCTGCGATAAGATAACTTGATTCTACACTTTCTTCCTCTCGTGAAGAATCGCGTGAGAACCACATATTGTTTACTGGCAACTTATAATGCGGAGCCATTTTAGATGTGGCAATTAAGAAAAAAAAAACTTATATAATAGGTAAGATGATTTTATCGCGGCGTTGTTTAAATTGCGTCGATTATGCTTCACGCCCAAAGGCATAAGTGCAATTCAAATTGAGACATCAAAGGGCTTTCGATTGGGCCACTAAAACTATCTCCTGAGACAAATTGGTGTAACATTTTATGTACTTCTTCCGGTCTGCCTACACCTTATTTGTAAAACCTCGTGTATTTAATAGAATTTGATTAAAAACAAGTGTTTTCTCCAATCGAATGTTGCTTTAAGATTTTATGCGCGAGCCCTTTCTAACAGCTATTAAAAAGTGATATAATAAACTATAACACGCTCTTTAATGGCGATATAAAAGATTTGAGGAGTGAAAGAAACTAAAATTTTATTGATTTCTTTTTTATTGCGACTGAACGAATGAACAAACTTTTTTGCAATCATTATTTTACGCATTCTCTTACTGATTACGCATTACCAACTCTTTCGGCGAATCGTGAACTTTTTGTATCGATTGTACACGCACATTTAAAATTAAAATTCGTAAATTCACTATTATTTACATCAATTAAACCGCTCCTGAGTATTAACTAAAAAAAAAACACTTTTATAATGAGATGAGATGTTGTTGCATAAAAAAACAAAGACGCTGGCAGAAAACAATGAAAGAAATAGGCAGGTATGTTTAAAAAAAAACATTGGGTAATTCTTGAATTTTTACTCGCCCCGATGTGATGTCGTACTGGCACAAAATAAACTAACCGCGCCAAAAAAGAAGCGGAAAGCGCTTACCTGAAACAGCAGATACCCGGAGTCGTACATCCAGAAGTCTTCGGGCGCGTTACCGGGCTTCGCCAGCTGGATCGCTAGGCAGCGCTGCAGGATAAGGTGGCAGCGCTGCCCGCCCGGCCCGCGGCCGCTCATGCCGCTTCACCACCGCACCAATCCAGGGGGCGGCATGTTCTGTGAAAAAAGGCAGAAGGTTTTGAAGGTTGGAGAAATTAAAAAACTTTTTGAAGTTAACGAATGTCACGCCCGTCATCGAAGATTTTTCGTATTTTTCCCATTGATGTATTTTTCCAGATTAACTTAGACCCGGATATCGAAATAATGACCCGGACAACACCGAATCTTCGATACTAGCTTGGTTTTGTAGGAACTTACGAACTTACCTATTTATCTTGCGTGTTACCATAGACGAATACTTTATTCGTCTATGGTGTTATTTTATAAGCCAAATATGTCTACCGAAGCAGAAGTTTTTTTCTGCGGCTGTACGAATAAATAAGTAAATTTATTATCCCTATGCGATTTTTTTTCTTGATGTAAAATTGCAAAATTATTTCAACAGTTATTTCATTACGTTGTGCAGTGATGGATGACAGTATTTCATTGTTTCTCACCTCCACTAATTAACTAATATAAACTTTTTAGAAAGCCACCACCATAATAAAATTAACTATTGTTACTTTACGTAACCTAACGGTATATTTCTTAAATTCCTGTTACATTACCGCACAAACGAAATATAAACAATTATGAATTTCTCCACCTTTATTTCAATGGCCGTCACGGGTTATGTCTTTACACGAAATAATTTTCCACCAATTTTACCTTGCTCTTTAACTCACCCTTAATAAGACATGATAAAGGTGATATTGCATTGAATATTGGTATATCTGAATAAGTTAGTAGTAATCGGCCTTGCGCCTGCGCCGGACTCTTGACACGAGGGATCTTGCGAAAACAAAGCCGACTGAAACAGGCTGCGGTTATCATATTTATAACTTCATGAAATAGTTATTTTTGTAAACAAAATAGTTTTTTCAAAAATATTTGTGCTTTTAAATTTGTTTCTGATTGATTGCAAGTTTGTAATGCACTCTAATAATAATTAGAGTATTCAAAGCCATGAATTTCGCAATAAAAAGATATTATCTTAGTTAATGAGAACTGTGAATCTCTGAACTGTCTGATGCAGCAGGTATTATAGCGACGACAGCGCCTTCTATTCAGAATGAGCAAGGCGTGATATCACATAACGCCCTCGTTAGCGTTCAGTATGTGAATTACAAGCTGGTATATCGAGTAGTTACAAAAAAATCGGTGTGCAGATATGGTGGAAAAAAACTCGTCGTTCCAGATACGAACCTCGGTAGCGCAGTTGGTAGCGCGCGTGTCATGTAGCAGGAAATTGCAGGTTCAAATCCTGGCCCGAAGAATTTTTTACAAAAATATTTGTGCTTTTAAATTAGTTTCTGATTGATTGCATGTTTGTAATGCACTCTAATAATAATTAGGGTATTCAAAGCGATGTATTTCGCAATAAAAACATGATCAAAATAGTTGATATTTCTCCAAGTATTCATAATGTATTTGGTAGATATTATTTTAAGAATAATAAGTAGGTTAGCTTTGCGCAGGTCGATAAAATCCTTAACAATACAAAGGATATACAAAATACCGCAACTAAGTAAGACAATTGACAATATTTTAACGATTGTTAGGAACCCTTGACATACCTAGCATTAAACAACACAAGGTAATGGTATTGTTCGTCTTCTTTATAATGCCCTGGCACATTTTAGTTTAACCAAACCAGGGTCGAAATATATACAATTTTTAGAAAAGCTTTATTAAAGAGTTTTCAAGATCAAATGAATGGCAGAAAACGGCAGTGCTGCTAATGGAATTAACTTGAAAATGAAATAAGTCGATGCCAATTGTTGATGAATCGGCAATTTGGCAGGTGCTAAAATCAAACGATGATCACGACTCTACCATCAAATTCTGTATAAATAATATAGTTAATCGGTGTGTAGCCATGAATAATGTGTGTTGAAAACGATCACAAAGGTGATCATCATTATTCAGAAGAACCTCAAAAATAACATTTATACTGTCTCCAAATTAAAAAAGTAGCAGTATGATACATAGATACAGAAAACCGTTTGCAAGCAGGTTGATGTACTATTGAGGAAAAATCCGCAGACCCACTTTTCGCCGGTATTGTAATGATTATAAGAGCGAGACATGGGTCTGCGGCAATTTCTTTGGAAGTACATTCTTGATATAGGTATTGAAAATAGAAGAAAAAGAAAGAAAGAGTCAGAAACTTGATAAAATAGACGCAAGAAACACAATAATAAAGATGAATATCCGGAAATCAAGCAGCGATATGGGAAGAAATTATGACAACAGCTTGTATCTAACAGAAGGCTTAATTTCTGATTACGGAAATATAAATGAGAATGATCATAAACCAGATTATACAGAAGCTTATAAATAAATAAGTGCGACAACATGACATATTTGTGCAAAGACACCATATATCTAAATTATCTAAACATAAACACACAGCTTTAAGTTATCCATGACCATATTTGCACCTAAATTTCTGTCCATATCTGGCTTTTCAATTCCAAAGTT
Organism: Ypsolopha sequella; assembly: GCA_934047225.1. Classification (NCBI taxonomy): domain Eukaryota; kingdom Metazoa; phylum Arthropoda; class Insecta; order Lepidoptera; family Ypsolophidae; genus Ypsolopha; species Ypsolopha sequella. The sequence continues at coordinate 7,238,624 of OW203988.1, read as the reverse complement.
TTTACTACACTTGGTATATCTTCTAGCTCCATAGAATTAAGGGTTGATTTTGTTTGGTTTTCGAATCGTTTCGTTGGTTTTAAAGCAGTGAAGTAAAATGTTTTCACGTTGGTGCAGTTGATAGCATAAATTGACCAGACGTGCACAATATTGCATTACATCATGTTATGTAATGTTTTTGTTGGTTTTCCTTTGTCGGGAATGCTTCTACTCTCACTGATTGTAATGTAATGATACTGCCTCCACTGTTGGACTTTACTAGCTAGATAACGGCTGTGTAAATAGCTAAATAGTTTTGATTTGTTCTACGGTTCTTTTCAAAAATTATACAAACTACATAAGTTAAGAGACGATATGCGAAAAAAATACGGGTGTTTCTTTTCTGCGTATTTCATGAAATACACTAAAAATTTTAATAAATTTCTGGTACATGCATTTTGACTATATAATCTAGGGCTTTGAAATTGGAAAACATGTTTGAATACATTTTCCTCGATAGAAATAATTATTGAAATGAGGTCTTCAAACACTTTTTCTCCTCGTTTGACGAATAGGAACCATATACAGAACTCAAACATATTTTATTAGGTGTGTTTCAACAATATCTAGAGATTTGATATTTGAAATTTTGCTAGCTATTTTGGTTTTTTTAATAAAAATATAAAATCACCTTTTTTCCCTTTTGCCCTGAATCTGCCCCTCTCGCACTGCGCGATTTTCCACTTGGAGTGACAGTGACAAAAATAAAATTCGCATAGCCTCTTAGGTTGTATATTGCTTGTAGCTAGTAGTTTTTCCTTTATAATACTCACTTTGCAAAACTTACTTTGTTTACAGATTAGTATATTTTTCTATAATCGTATTTTTTGAAATGTATAAGCACATTACGTTGAAGCATATGCTCATAATGTTTGAAGACAAATGAAAAGAAATAATTCTAGTTTTAGGAGACGAAAGAAAACTTATAGATTTTAATGATAACACTACACAAAAGGAAATTAAATATCTTTACAATTCTCAAATAAATTTCATTGCAGCACATAACAATACCATTTTGTAATGATTAGGGTCATAAGAGTCATAACACACTGGCCATTATAACGGCATCAAGTCTATCCATTGTGTAATCCACTTTGGAAATTGTACATATAATTTTGCGGATAAACAAAACGATGGATGAACCAAACGTTTTATCAAATTCAAAAGATACATTTTTTAAAGACAACAGTATCGATGAATTCAATCCCCTCTAATCAATTAAAGAGCTTGCATTATAAAACAAATTTATATACGACTTAAGGGGCTCCACAATGCGAAACATCAGTTTTGCATTGGATTCAGTTCCGTCAATGTAGACGGTAAAAATTTGATAAAAATATGGCGTGTTTTTGACTCAATACAATTATTAATTACACTTTATAAATAAACATACTTTCAATCTTCTTTTAATTACACTACTTTTAAAAAACCATGAATTTTACGAAAAAAGCGATTCAGTTTCTATATTTCAAAACCGATTGAAACGAAATCAACACATGCTGATATTTACTAGAAAATCCCATCTTTATTACATAAAAAAATTATAATAATTGTCCTAATGTAGCCGCGATTTCGAAATAACTAAAGTTTTGCGTGCGCGGCATCTGACTAGAGCAGGATAGACAGTTAAAAAACAAAAGCGTTAGAGCAGGACTGCATTTTAGCATTGTGCAGCCCCTTAATGACGTCCTATGGACTATAATTCACAACAATGTACGTAGAATCAAATCCAAAATGTAACTTAAAGAATTAACCATTTTCATTGAAATAATCTTTTCTGCAATAGACACATCATCAAAACGTAACCGAGTAATTTATTGATCTTACTCCCGTGTATCATACTACGTTTTTCAATGCATATTGTGAGGAAATAAAAAATATATAATCTTGTGAACTTTAAATTATGATTGGCTCAAAAGGACTGTATCCAGAGCCGGTAAAGAGTAGAAAAAAAGTAAAACATTTATGGTACACAAGAAAGGCTGCAGGTTAGCCAATCACTGTAAATAAATTAAAAAATAATATTAATAAAGCCCTAGGGCAAAATAATCGACTTTCTGTTCGGTTTTGATGCATAAAAAGTGGGCCTTTACGAGCACTTGCATTGAAAAAAAAATTACATCTACCAATGTTACCAAAAACTTTTAACATTAGCAAATATCTTGGCTTGTAAACGAGTATATTTATGACACTATTGTCTACATGTGGTACGTAATTTAGTGGAGACAGAGATTTCCATTTCCCAACGAATTAACAGTTTTTGCTTTCCCACGAATATCTAGCTATCAGATCTAAACAAAGAGTTTGATAGCGAAAAAAAAAACAATAAACATCGTAACAAATACCTACATTTCTTTTGAACCAGATCACTGAACCGCTATAGTGAAATATATTCGAATGTAGGGCAGTTTAGTTGAGGAGGCTAATCTAAGATGCTTGGACGGATCGTGGGCGCGAAATGTATCTCATTACATTAGGCACATGCGAATTGATTACTGTTTCCATTGTATGGTCGTTGTTTTTTTTTTCTCGTATTATACTTAGCTAGTGTTTCTATTTATTACACGAATACTTTAATAAATATATAATATGCCTCTATTAGCTTTTTATTTGCAATTACACATACATAACTTTAAATATAATTAATAAATAAAAGAAAATTTTGAACTTGAAATATATTTCGGCCCTTAGTAGGCCGTCATCAGTCAATTATGACATTATTACACAAGTAATAAGTTTATTTCTTCAAAATAACCGGACGCAGTAGGTGAAATAAAAAAGGTTTAAGAATCATAATCTAACAAAAGATGTTAAGAAACAATTAAAATGAAATAAAATAAATTTGGATCCAAGAAATTTATCCTAATTACGACTTTTGTTGACATGAGCAACTAAGCGCAACGATTTGTTTTCATTGAAATAAGGTCCAAAAATACAGCAATTTTAAAAAGATTAATTTTAATTTTTAACAATTTTAAGATTACTCAAACTGATGCCGGGCCCAGTGGGGCCCGAAATATATCTTGGATTCACTCATGATGTTTTGTGCCTGATGTGTATATATTTTCCTATATGTATATATATATATATTTTTATATAGTTATATACCAAATAAATAAAAGAAATAAGCCGATAAAGGTAACATAAATTTATTTAATGCAATTTTAAAAAGATATCTCTAATATACGAGTACGAATATTGAATATTTGTAGGTATGAGTTATTAAAAAAAAAACAATTTGTAGGCATATACATAGTTACCTACATGTCACAGACCACGTGGTCTGTGCTACATACATACATGTACATATTTAAACGTTATCTAACAATGGACACCGATCAGGATCACGAGCTACAATAGTCAATAGAGACAGCCTCGTGCCTTCTCGTGAGTGTGAATGTGCGACGCGTGCGCATGACCGCACATTCTCATTGTAGTGGGAAGAACTATTCACGAGATTCGTCATCATGACCATTTGATGTCTTATTTTATTTTAATTCTTGTCTATCTTGTACTATCTTCTTTAGTACAAAAGCTCGGTTTTTTATTACTTAGTATCGCGTTTTAATCAACTTGTTTTAGATTTAATAAGCCTTTAATAAGGCTTTATGCCAGTGAATTCTTACATTATCTTAATCACTCATACTTTTTTATTTTTTTTAATGTTACCCATGGGTTCACGACAATGGATCAAATTCAATGTTTTGATGTGATCTTTTCAATTTAGAACCACGTTGTGTATTTACTGGTATTTGGCACATATTTTCCAAACACTTTATTATTCTAAATAGAATTTCAATAGAGACACTGTTACAACATTTTATTTTATCAAATTATCAACGCCACAACGAGAAAAAAAGTAATCTCTACAAAAATGGCACCAATCAAATTCAGTAAGTGTAAAATGTAAAACTCATTGGCCCGCATTGGATTTATTGTTGTGTTAGTATGTATGTTTCTTTTATATATTTTTTGCTGTCCATTGTTGTTATTAAACACAAATGAAATATAACAACGTTAATAATCAATTTACTATATTGCATACTTTCATTGTACTAGTTCAAATTTTTTATTAAATCAACAAATAATTTGAAATGGTATTTATTTGTTTGTTTAGATTACTTTATCAGTTTAATCCAACTGTAACATTTATTTGCATAAGACAATCGTTATCTTATCCAATCATCATCATCAGCCTTCTTTTGATCAGTTTTGCTGCTGCTGGTTCAGCGGGTCTACCGCGTAATTCTCATTTTCATCAACATCAACTTGAGATTTAAATTTGACGTGCGTGCGACGACGCCCGCCTAACATGCCTTTTGCACGCGTTGAATTTCGCATGCATTTGCTTGAAGTTGATACAAATGAGAATTACGCCCCAGTTTCACATTGGATACGGGCTTCTCCCAAGGCGGCCATCGTCATCCATCTATCATCTGCAATTATTGGTCCATCTAGATTCAGTTTGTCCAAAACATCGGCTTCACCCGAGAACTCTTCTACTCACGGTTGTCGGTTTTCATCAGATATCACCAGCCCATTGCCACTTCAGTTTGCTAATCTTCGAAGTTATGTCGACCTAGAGCAGGTCTTTGACAAATAACTTCTTCTTCAATATTATCTATCAAAGTTATAACGAACACGATCTCATCTTAATTTTATGCTTTCTGAAATTTCTCTTCTATATTAATGTCTATATAATTCTATATCATAAACTTGTAGTAAAATGATTTACCTTCGTTAAAATAATTTTTAATAATAGTTTCCAATTTCGACATAAAATTCTCCAAACTATTATCACACTGATCCCTTGGCCTCCCATTGATTCTTCCCAGAAACCATGACGTCAAATCGATCGCATGCGTGACCTTAGGCCGATAAGCCTCAAAATCTGTTGATAACAAGCGACACCATTCCACCACAATTAACATGTACTACACACATAACTTAACTCATGTTGACTTGTAATAGAGTTGATTTTTGCCAAACTTATGATTCTAAAAGTTGTTGTAAAGTAGTATAACCTGAAGGTTTTGTTCTTGTTTAAGATTATAGGATTAAAAGATAATTGTTACAACCATAATCGAAGTGACAGACGTGGCAAAAACTCGCTTAGGAATTGGAAAGAGGCCAGATGAGGTCAATAGTGAATTTTGAATAAGGTAACAAAGGAAATAATAACAACATGTAGAATGGAGATGGAGTAATGTCAGTAATATTGCCAACCTCTTAGATACTTTGTATATGTATACTCAACGGCGGCGACGACCTCAAACATGTTTTAACTAACCAAAATTATTTTTAATAAATACTTGTATTCGATTTAAAAATAGAAAAAAGCCCAAATGCCTACTATGATGAATTGATGATGTAATATTATGGAATTGTAAACGAAGGAAGTGTGCATATAACAAATAAACGAGCAGCTAAAAATTGCCCATAAATAAAAATACAATCACTTCGATCTATGTAACTCCTAGTTCTACAGATCTTAGAACATTTCATTGACTACACACACAATAGACGTAACGATTACGTCGTAATCTGTAATTACGCCGCCATTAAACCCGTCAAATCAATCTATGAAGTGTCTTATTCTATTCTCTATGAGTATTAGCTATGGCCACAATTATAAATCAAAAGAGAAATTGCTCGGAAAGACGTGTTTAAAGGTAACTGGCCTCAAGGAATTATTATTGAATACATTTGAGCAAAAGATTAATAATAATTTAACACTAGGAGTGCGATATATACCTTTCCTAGTTGCGATATACCTTGATAAAATGCAAGGATTCTTATGATCTAACAAATTAACTTGACTAAATAATTAAGTAACAAGAATATTGGCCAGTTAGCCAATTAGGACAAAAAAAAAACTTCAGAAATTAATACTACTGACATAACACCGTTCACTGACACAGATCTAATTAAAATAGACGCCGCATACACAATGGAAGTGACAATTGTCATTCAAGACGCGGTCGGAAGTGTAACGGTGGAACGGAGTTACACCGGACACTGACTGTATAAAGGAAGTATGTTTGGTCGCCCGAGGATTGATTGCGGGTTCTATGGCTTTTGTGATCTATGTTTGGTGTTTATTTGCGATTTGTGCAACGGTTGTTTGGATTAGCATTCTTGTGCGTTTCCTATACGGAATAACTGTCGTGCTCGACTTAAATAATCGACGTGCATGCTAAAATTATTTCATATTTAAATCATTAACAATCTTAATCCTCATCTTCGCTAAAACAATAGATCGCTATGTATCTTTGCATCGGTTGACAACTGGGTGCCTATCATCAAAAACATAGATTATACTTATCGAATTCTGTAACAGTTCGTAAATAGTTCTATACCATCTGAAGGCAATTTTGAAAGTTCAGTTTTTATGTATGTTTTTGGTAGTAGGCACCCAATAGGCCCCGCAGGATACGCTGGAAGACCGGCGCGTGCGGCACCACGGACGAGAACCAATGTTGTTCCTGTCAAATTTCACACTGCCGTATTAATATTTTAAGTTAGTTTTGGAAAAATTATGGATTACACTTAATTATACCTTATGTATGATTTTATAATTACATCTCGGGACTATGTATTTCCGGATCTTTGGGAGGTGTGCCTGGGGCCGAAGCCAACACGTAGAGGCCCTTTAGACAATTTAATCCAAATGTGATGTGACACCAACCGACGATTATGCCTGTACCCACTGCAGGAGTGCACCCAAGGAAAACTACTGTAAGGAATGAAAACAAAGGAAACCAGACTATTGGACTGAGGTGCTAGTGGACTGGATATCTGGGACTATGGAAGGAACTATAGCGCCTGCCCGACCTAAAAGGGGCCCCCAAACAGTCGCTCGTTGGGAGCAACATTTGCTAATCGGCTAAAGCAGCGTTTTTTAACCTTTTTTGTCCACGGACCCCTTAGGAAATCAAGCACAATTTTAAGGACCCCCTTGATAAAAAAGCAGCAATAAATTTCGGACCATTTATTTTAGTTCTACAAATTATAAATTGCAAAAAAGATACTTTTTCATATAAAATACGTTAATGAGAAGGTTGGTGCTGCTTTTTTAATTAGTGATATTTGAGTTTTTATTACTACTGAGTTTATAATCTAGTAATAGCCTAATCTATTACTAGTTTAGGCTGCGGACCCCCATACATATGCTCGCGGACCCCCAGGGGTCCGCGGACCACAGGTTAAGAAACGCTGGGCTAAAGGGTGGAGAGGTGTCACTGGACTGTCACTTGCGCCCTGAAGGTCCAGCATCGTATGCCCACTCGCCACATTACGTTTCACATCCACCCTTCGAGCATATAGCTCTTGCTACTCCACTCTGACCGGCCTCCCATTTCTGTTGGGGATCTGTTTCTCGTGATTGTTTACTCCGGCCGGCCAACAAAGGCAAGTTGAAAATGAGGAACAGGGCCTCCCCCGAGCGCACGTTCGGGTCCGTAAGGTCACTACTGCCCAACAGCTCGCCTCAATCTGCCCTGCGTTTTTATTATTATTATTATTATTATCACCAAGGTTGCCTATTGTTTCTACCACGTCTATTTCGTTCCTATTTAAGTTTAATTTTTAGGGTTCCGTGAAAAAACGGAACCCTTGTAGGTTCACTTTGTTGTCCGTCTGTCTGTCAAGACCCTTTTACTCGGACCCCGTGAGATATCAAGTTGAAATTGATACAGCCCAATAGTGCTGTAAAAATATCAGGCTTCTAACTCAACGCGAAAAAATGTTTTTGCCATTTACATAATCGATTTCATACAAATTTGCTCACCTTGAAAACCTATAGGGCATTTCCAGTTGATTTAGAAACTTGAAATTTCGTTCACAAGTGGGAATTATAGCACACGTATTATAGGGAAAAAGCTGAAATCTTTAATTATTTAAGAAGTTCCTAGAATTAACTTCATTAGACCCTCTAGATACATAGAGTTGAGTAGATCATAAGTGTCAAGTTAAATTGGACGTTAATAACTGCAATGTTTATCTTGTCTTGTATGTTTATTTTTTAAACGATATATACGGAACCCTGAGAGCCTGAGTCCTACTCGCATTTGACCGTTTTTTTTTTGCTTTGATTTTTGGTACGCATTACGCATATTTATATATACAGCCACGCATCATAAAAAGGCGGGTTTTTACAATCCGGCTGCGAAACCGCTCTTAAGAGGCTATGTGAATTTTATTTTTGTCACTATCACTCCAATCGAAAAACCGCGCAGTGCGAGAGGGGCGGATTCAGGGCAAAAGGGAAAAAAGTTAGTTTTATATTTTTATTAAAAAAACTAAAATAGCTAGCAAAATTTCAAATATTATATCTCTAGATATTGTTAAAACACACCTAATAAAATATGTTTGAGTTCTGTGTATGGTTCCTATTCGTCATACGAGGAGAAAAAGTGTGTTTGAAGACCCCGTTTCAACAATTATTTCTATCGAGGAAAATTTACCCAAATATGTTTTCCAATTTCAAAACCCTAGATTATATAGTCTAAATGCACATACCAGAAACGGATTATAATTTTCCGTGTATTTCATGAAATACACAGAAAAGAAACACCCGTATTTTTTTCGTATATCGCCTTAACGTTAGTTTCTAGGGCAAAGTTGATTTATGTTTATGTCGTGGGCCGATCGTACAATCGTAAATCGAAAATCTTATATGCTCAAGGGATGTTAATAAAATAACCGCCAAACCAAAATGTCGATACTACTCATAGATTGAAAGACAACATTATAAAAGGGGCCAGCGGTAGTTTCTTAGATGGTATATTAGTTTAAGAGCTAGCGACCAAATCGGTCATGTGGCTTCTTCGAACGAAGCTCATTTTCGAACGAAATCTAACGATTTCAAAAATTTTTTTCGATACCTTCCCACCGATATTTTTGCATGGCTGTTTATTTGGGGCTTACATATTAATTAATCTTGCGTCAGAAAAAAAACCAATACAGCTGAGCCCACATGAAAATTATTATTATTTTGGTACCTTTAATTGACGCTGACTACCCGATCGATTTAAATTTTTTTTTTGGGTACACTCGGAGTACAGAGCAACTGAATGTTTACACTGTTGATTGTTGGCACTTGGTGGAACTTGGAATACATAATGAACAGAAAATCACTTGCATTATCATTATTATGGATAATGCCATAAAGGCGAAACCGGTCAGGAAGTATTAAATAAATTTGTGGGATAGTACAAGTGATTTTCTGTTCATTATACAGAGCAACTGTTTGAAAAAAAAATTTAAGTCGCTGAGCCCAATTTTTTTTTCATTTTTTTCCCCACCCCACTACACCCGCACCCACCGCCCGCGGCCTGCCAGCACAAAGATCATCAGAAAAGGTTGTTCAGGGAAGTAGCTAACGAAGTTTCAATACCACAATACAATACAAGTTTCAAGCCACATGATCGATTTGGTCGCTAGCTCTCCGTCTATATTGTGAGAGTATAAAAGTTTATTATTGGGTTCGAACAAAGTTGCATGTCCGTGGGTGAAATTTCGTAACATATGGTAAGTAAAGTAGGACGTTTAAATTTTTATGTGTTTGACTTCCTTTTGACTCCTACTTAGTACAATCTCATAAAACCTATAGATAAGTAGGTACATACTTAACCTTTAACTGGTGACAATGTTTTTGCGTAATGTTACGTGACGTGGGGTCCTACAGATCACTACTGTACTTGGACTATTTTATAAGAGTAAAAGCTTGTAATATATTTATTATAGTTATTTAATTACAATTTTTTTTTGTTTTTCGTTTTTGTTTTAATTGCCATAGCTTAACATAAAAAAAAAATTTTTTTCGGGGACAAAAACTCCATTTTAGGACATATTTTTATTATTTTGGTATATAAATTAACCATTATATTTTTATGATTTTGTAAAGAAATATCAGTTATGACGTCACTTGAGAACTTTAGACATACTGATTGTGATGTATGATTGCTTATAAAAAAGTGGTCTGTCTCTGTCTGTCTACTCGTCTGTCATCCATCTGTTAAATCAGTCTGCAGCAATTTTTTATAAGTTTATCTTGAAAGCAAAAGATACATTTCTAAACAGCCATTTCTCAAGTGATGTCACACGAAGGCAAATGGAAGTTGCAGTTTTTTCGTAAAAATATTCATCATCATGAGGTATTTTAGATCACTAGTTTAGACTTAACTTATTTGACAGGACTAAACTTAATTTGAGCGTTCTGTCTTTTTTTTTTCTGTATCGAAAAGACAAAGACAGAACGCTCAAAAAAGGGTTAGTCCTGTCAAACTAGTTATTTTTTGTTGCGCTGAATCGACACCATTGCCATTGCCTTGGGCTATACGTCGTCGTATGTATTTATCCATTAGTAAAACTCACCAGGGTTCCCCTTCGAAGGGTGAACCTTGAAAATTTAATAAAAACTTCTTCGTCTGAGGTTCGTTAGGAATCCACAGACAAAAGGGGACCCGATATACATTATTTATTTTATTGGGAATCCTTATATTTGGAAGATTTTAATAAAAGAATAAAATAAACCAGCAAATTTAAAGTGCTCATTATAATAGGTATAATAACATATGAAATTGCTAAAATTTTCTTAATGATTCATAAGTTTATAATTCCTGTAATTCAATAGCTATTGCAATTATTTGTTTTTTGTTTGAAAGTTAATTTCAAGGTTTAACATCTACGTATTCAATTTTGTTTTTTTTTTTTTTTAGTATTAAATTTTCAAAAACAGTTCGTTTTAAATGGCGTCCATTTTCATGATAAGATTCGTTATAATTTTTTACAGCTGACACTTTTCAAAAATGTAATTAATATTGCTGTTAGCTTAATGCTGTCTCATTAGAAATTACATAATTTAGATTTGTCATTCCTAAAAAAAAATGTTAATACTGAAAATGGAGTTTCCTTCAAATTCTCTATAGTAAACGGCAACTTCATATGTAAAGACCTAATATATATAAATTTAAAGTGGTTTCCATTATAGATTTTTTTTCATACTTTCACACTTGGAAAGTTTTGTACACGCACTCGAATGCTAATTTTTGCAAACATTACCTGAATTCTTATAAAACTCTGTAAACTAATCCGCCCAAAAGTTTTAAAGCTTCTCTAAAAAAGGCAATGCTTCGCTTAAACGTTTTCTGTTTCTACAAAATCACCAACCAAATAATGGAATAATAAATACTTGTAAAAATACACGTAAATGAGACCTTACCAAACGACACCGGCTTTTCCGCAAATATCTGTAGCTAGAATATGACACGATATGAAGTGACGTCACTCGGTACCAAATGAAACATAAGGAAAATAATTTAAAAATACATTTTGAAACAATAAATGACGTCATTTACCTTAGAAGAGAAGACCTCGTAATCTTGCCCTCTAAACAAAGAAATGGTGCGTGCCCATTTGAGATGGAGATTTTTATGCTGAGGGAAGGGATTTTTGCATAAAAGGTACGTGGTAAGCTTGTAAACAGGTGGTAGTGCTGATGCCGGGCTCGACTGTGGAGGTATCTTACTTGGAGACGTCCTCGAAGTAATTCGGGGGAGAGTAAGAGGACAGCTCACAGGCAAAAAACCAGGAGGCCCACCATGCCTGGGACCGATGGATAGCAGTACATCCATCCCTAGTAGCAGGACCTTATATGGGACAAACTGGTGACGGGCAGCGGCGTCACTGGTGCGAGGGTTCCGGCGGCACCGCGCTTACTAACCCGCCTGCCCAGCGTGTGTGAGTATGGGCAATTCTTCTAGGATGACCGCCGAGAGTGGCAAAGTCCTGGAAAGGCTTATGTCCACCAGTGGACGAACTAGGCTGATGGATGGATGGAGGTATGTATGCACACATGTTTTTCTGAAGAAGGCGCTACGAAAAAAAATCGACACTTTAAGAACTTGTATATCTACTTCAGTAAATAATGTATTATTTTGATAAAATAGTACATTATTTTTGGATTCTTTTTCTAGGGACTTGTTAAAACAGAAACGCAATTGGAGAAATTCAGCTCGATAGAAATATTTATTGAAATGAGGTCCTCTTCGACACCAATTCTCCTGGTCTGACAATTTAGAATGACATATGGACTGCAATTATATTTTATTAGATGGGTTTTAACGGCTTCTAGGACCTGTTTAAACGAAATTTTGATAGCATCTTTAGTACATTTTATATTAATAAAAAACCGACTTTTTGCTATTTTTCCACGAATCCGTCCCTCTCGCACTGAGGGTTTTTTCGCATATGGAGTAACAGGTACGCTAAAACTTTTACATATCGCCTTAAACAACTATTAGGTATAGCCTGAAAAGGCTAATCGAATGGGCGGAGGTAGGCATGTATTTATATATGTAACCTATTACTATGTAGTATATAGGATGGGATTTGGTCGGCTGCCTGGATTCGTGCTGGGGGCTCGGTTGGTGATCATTGAACCTGTTCCTGGTCCCTGGCCGGGTCTCCGGTATGGGTTCGGGCGGTTGATTGGATTTCACCTTGTATAATAATATTTTACCTATAATTTTAATCGTATATATATGGCTACATAAATTAAAAAAACATTTAATCTAAGTAGTTCATGTACATTTATTATTTTATTACATATATTTTTATAAGATTAAAATTTGACTTGTGAAACGTGTATTATATATACCTACTTTGCAAAATGAACTTTTTGAATTTGAATTGAATCCGAAGGATCCGCCCGCGCACACCGACAACCAGACACCCACACCGTCCCACTCACACACTATCCGCCCGCGCACACCGACAACCAGACACCCACACCGTCCCACTCACACACTATCCGCCCGCGCACACCGACAACCAGACACCCACACCGTCCCACTCACACACTAAATCCTAGCTATATTTTGAGAAGGGGACGGGCGGGACGCCATAAAAACTAGCTGACCACCAGAAACACGTAGACAACTGTGACAAAAATATAAGAAAAAAATAATGCATGGCAATGGTAATAAGATCAAAATTTGGGTCAGCGGAGCTTTCTTCGATAGTGCATTGAAAAATTAAATTAATTATGCAAGATAATTTTTTTCACTCACTGTCAAAATGAGATTCTAACCATTTTTTGGTCTTGTTGCGTATCGCGATAGAAATATCATGTAAAATTAATCCTTCAGTAGAGCCGATTCTGAAGGCTTGAATTTTAGTTATAGTGCTGTCAAAACTTGAAAGTTTCCAAAGTAATTTAACTTCTATTCCTTAAACCTAAGGACTATTTTGCGATGAAGAAAATTTAGTTTTGACAGCACTAAAACTAAAATTAAAGCCTTCAGAATCGGCTTTAATATCTATTAATTATAGCATTTTAACATTTTTAACGATTTGTATCGTTAAGTTTTGCAAAGTTGACAGAGAACTAGCATATTAATTTAGTTGAATTTCTTATTGTTGTTAACGACTATAAAGACACAAATTTAAGCATCTTCGTTGCCAAGACCAGAATTGCGCTGTCACCATTACTCTCAGAGCCTTTTATTAACTCCAGACTGCATTATCAAATAAAAAGGAATGAACCTTCATTTTGTCATTCCGTGGACGGCAAGATGGAAAGTTTTGGAATTCGTTAATAGTAGTTTATGCTACAAGGGCGCAAAGGAATTTATTGCTTTTACGCCCGTGTATCATACTACGTTTTTCAATGCATAGTGTGAGGAAATGAAAACAAATATAATCTTGTGAACCTTTAAATTATGATTGGCTCAAAGGGATTGTATCCAGAGCCGTTAAACAGTAGAAAAAAAAGTATAACATCTATGGTACACAGGAAAGGCTGCAGGTTAGCCAACCATTGCAAACAAATTAAAAAAATAATAATAATAAAGCCCTAGGGCAAAATAATCGACTTTCTGTTCGGTTTTGATGCATAAAAAGTGGGCCTTTACGAGCACATGCATTGAAAAATAAATTCTTTCGTCTATACATGAAACATACATATATTTTCACAACATAATCACAAATGTCGACATTTGTAACAACTTCTCACCGTTGATAATTAATAGGTATATGAAATTGCGTAAATTTTCTTATAGATTCATGAGTTCATAATTTCTGTAATTCAATGGTTATTTTCATTATTCATTTCAAGGTTTTACATCTACGTATTAAATTTTGTTTTTATTGTCAGGTAAGTTTGTTATTATTATTATAATTGTACAATTTTCTTAATTAGTTTTATTTTTTAGGCATTTTAATCTTATAGTAGTTTTAGTTTCACTTATTAACATTTTTAAGTTGTTTAGAATTTTATATGAATAATGCTATTTAAGTCGTTTTTTTCTATATTGTTAACCACAATATAATATGTACATGTGTTTATAATTGTACTAGGTTAGTTATTAAGCAACTATGAAAAAGCCTACCGTGAAATTATAAACCATCCGATTTTACAAATTAAAGTTTGAAAAACAGTTCGTCCTAAATGCCATCCATTTCCATGATAAGATTCGTAATAATTTTTTACAAGTGACAGTTTTCAAAAATTTAATTAATGTTGCTGTTAGCTTAATGTAGACAACATTCATACACAAAAGGAATTGCACAATTTGGATTTGTCGTTCCCAAAAAAAATGCTAAATTGTTAGTACTGAAAATTGAGTTTCCTCCAAATTCTCTATAGAAAACGGCAATTTCATATGTACATACAGACCTAATATTTCCGTCCTAAGAAGGGGTGAGCCATCCTGTACTTCGGGCACAAATGCACGCTTTTAGGAGTATGGCATAGGCTGGCAAAAAATGTGACTAACCGTCCAAGACAAAAGACCAAGGGCAAAAACTTTATTAGCTTTTAAAAGAAGCGATTATTGGGTTTTTGGAATTTTGGAAAATCCATTCCTAAGAGGGTAAAATAGGGGATGAAAGTTTGTATGAAAGTCCGTCAGTTTCGAAGTTAGGATCTTTAAATTTTGTGTTTAGATTGACGATTGAAAATTACTTTATACGTGTCTCAGCGTTTGTGATAATTCCAACCCCGAAGGGGTGAAAAGGGGGGTGAAGTTGTCTTTGGAAAGTCCTTGTTTTTCAAAGTAAAATTACTAAACTTATTATTTAGGCTGTCCGTCTGTCCGTCTGTATAAGCTGGAGCCTCGGTAAGTGGTCAAGACCAAGGTTCAACGACCCTTTTAGTGAAAAACGCAAAATAAAATTTGTACCCTATACTAATTTAAGAACAACTCTCAGTCAATTATTATAGTAAAACTATTTTTTTTGTTGTGTTTTTTCTCAAAAAGGATCACTGAACCTCAGTCCTGACCACTTATCGAGTCTCCAGTGTGTATTTTTGGCTATATAATTATATAATTACCTCACAAATATTACAAGTATTAGGAGTGTGTTTACTTTCGTAAGTACTTTCTAAATCCAATAAAAGGAATAGACAATAAGTGCTTTGATGTCCATAAAAATTCAAAGGATGAGTTAATGTTTTTTCGTCTTGCGGATGCACTCCTCTCATGTTAGGTAAATATGACATAATTCTGACTAAAGTAGAGCCACTGAGTGATGGCGCCTATGACGTTTAAATGCCTACAAAGTATCGTAATTATTTATAAGCAAGTGTGAATTAAAAAATGTAATACTTCATTGTTGGTAGTGATGTACTACTTGTTTCGGTTATTTTTTTTCGATTTGAATGTTGCTTTATTGTGCAATAGAATTCGTATAGAAACAAAGATTTTTTTTTAAATAAGTTTCTCCTTTTTCTATAAGTCGTGTTTGAGGTCGCCAAGTTACGCAATAATATTTAATTAAAAACAAAACAATGACGAAGTTAAACTAAACGAAAATAAATGATAGGAAAATACTTTTTTTCGATTTAGATATTTAAACATCTCTTGGGGGTCCCGGGGCACTACACCGCATAGCTCTCCGATAGCTACGCCATTGGTTTTGGCACATTTTCCTTTTGTATAATTATGTTGAATGTTGAATGACGTGTCTAATGTTGAGTAAACTCACACTTGATTTTTATTTTTAGCCGAAATTTGAAATATACCTCATCACTAAATGCAGCTGTCATAAGTGCCATCACTCAGTGGCTCTACTGTATGACCGCTTTTGTTACTCAGCAATGGCTAAAGACAAGGACGCTTGCGAAGTGCGAAGAAGCAAAAATGCAAAAAATCGTAAGTTACTGTCTGGCTTAACTTGGATGATACTATAATTATGTAGTACATACAACGATATTCAAACTACCGACTACATTATCATGTTATATGTTGTTGCAGCCCGCAGATATGTTTTTAATAATTAAAAAAGGCAAATATTGCCCGTGTTGCGGGAAGTATGGGATCCGTGAAAAAGACGAATCGAATCGGTAAATTATCCTGTTAAATTTATTAAAGTATTACTCGCGCATGCGATTATATTATAAACTTATTAAGAAAAATATTGTCTTTTTTATTTTTTATTTTTTATTACTAAGGTATATTCGTAATTTTTTTAATACTTGACTGATGACGGCCCACTAAGGGCCGAAATATATTTCAAGTTATAATTTTCTTTTATTTATTGTATATATTTCAAGTTATATTGTGTAATTATAAATAAAAAGCCTGTTAAATTTTTACACTCTCTAAATCCGCCAGGTCTTCCGTGTCACAGCTTATGTTGCGTGTAGGTGCGCCAGTCATGTTGCTTAGAAAAAATACCACCTCCAAAATTTTGCAATGGCACGAGACTCCAAGTAACATCTCTCCGCCGCAATGTTATTGAGGCCAAAATATTAACTGAATCTGCCAGAGGAGAAACAGTCTTCGTGCCGCGTATACCATTAATCCTAAATGACCTTCCATTTGAATTTAAAAGATTGCAGTTCCCAGTGAAGGTTTGTTTCGCGATTACTCTAAATAAGTCACAGGGACAAACTTTGAAATTTGCTGGTGTTGATTCGCGCCCGGACTGTTTCTCCCACGGCCAGTTTTATGTGGCACGCTCACGTGTGAGCTCTCCAACTAGCCTGGTTATTTTAGTGCCCGCTTCTGAATTAGTGAAAAAATTGTATATAAAGAAATACTGTGAAAGGACAGTATCTACCTGAACGTCTCAGGGTTTGATGATGGAATTGAAAGGTGGTAACGGTAACACTTTGGCACTAACAACTTTGGCATCGAATGGAGGAGGCCTTTCCCCTTAAATGGGTATCCCACCAATCGGGAGTGACACAATAATTCATAATTTAATGAAATTTTATTTATTATTATTATCACAATTTTTATATGTGTCTAATCATTAATTTATAATTTAATTTTAATCTGTTTTGTCACTTGTTTCCGAATTTTGTGCATTATATAGTGTAATGTAAATTTTGAAATTGCATGGGAAATTAAAAAAGGCTATTATTATTATTATTATATTATTATATTATTATGACGGTAACTTCTCAACGGACAATAGCAGACCTCTCGAGTTTGGGCATATTTGGTGTTTGTAAAATATGGTGACTACCTAGGTTCTAATGATGAGACTGGAAGGTGGATACGATATCTCCTCAACGGACAACAGCAGACCCTTCGAATTCGGGCTTATTTTATTAGTCTTGATTTGTACTTTAGTAAAACATAGTGACTAGGGTCTGATAATGGCACTGGAAGGTAGAAACGGCAACTCTAAAGGATAATTGAGGATTTCCGTTGAAGCTTGGGCTGACGATAAAGTCATAGGCTCGAAAAATCATGTTCCTTTGTTTACCTCATTAACGAAAATGTATTCAATGCGGGCGAAGCCGCAGGCAAAAGCTAGTAATCTATAATCGACATTTTTTTCACAGTTTTCGGTCCACCAATTTCGGAGGATTGTGTTTTTTCAAAGATTTCTCGAAACCAGCGCCAGTAAATTTAGTAAAAGTATATATTTTTACAATCAGCTTTTTAATATCTAAAATTTTATACCCATATTGTATTTTTAGGATAATAGTTTTAATTTTTTTTTTGTTTTGGAAATATTTTGAACAATTTCAAATTAACGGTGGTAAAGTTATGACGGTCGGACGGACAACGGAGTCACAGAATTACTGTGACGGAGTCTCACCATAAACTTTTGTACCTTTTAAGTACTACGGAACCCTGATTACCATCTTTGAATCTGACACATGGATCCTCTTAATGGAGAAATCCTTCCAAAAATAGAATGAAGAAGAAGATGTCATTGGTAATAGTACATACATGTATTTATATGAATTTGAAAAAGATCAAACGATATCGCGATGTAATATACAAGTAGCGCCATCTGGTTTTTAGTAGCAACAAACGACTGCGGTCTAGTAAGTACATTGTCAAGTGTTTTATGGTTTCGTACCCGAAGGATGACAAACGGGACTCTAGTACCTAGTACCTAGTACCTAACCTAGTATATACTCTGGTACCTAGAGTCTAGTATTATATTATCTGTGTTAGTACTTAGCCTACTGCTTGCTTATATAGGACCCCTTGGGACTTTGTGTAGGAAGACGCCGCTAGGCACAGTTGATCATTGTGTTGTTCTGAGCTGATTTAGCCTGATTTATATGAGGTGACCCCCTCTGAGATAGGTGTTAGGGGGGAGGGTGGAAGTGCATCTCCATGACTCCAGCGGAAAGAAGAATGCCTTTGAAACGTGGAGTGTCGTGGAGGGCTTATCCGGCTGCTACTGAAAGCTTCAAATTGGCAATGCAAGGAGAGTATTGACCGGCTGTCCCAATACTAGAACATTTACAATGATAAGTAAGTAAAAAACCGGCCAAGTGCGAGTCAGACTCGCATACCTAGTGTTCCGTATTGTGGATGATAAATTAATTTTTTTCTTTTTATTTTCGTGAATTTCTCAAGCGTTTTGTTTTTCCTGTAATCTTTACATAAACACATATTACCATGATTTTTTTTCATATTTTTTGCTCTATCAGTTTTGGAGATAAGGGGATACATATTTTTGGATTTTTTTAAAGATTTCTCGAAACCAGTGCCAGTAAATATAGTAACATAACATAAAACATAAAATATCTTTATTGACCATAAAACATCACAAAGAACAATGAGTATCTGACTCCTAAAAAAAAAGTGTTAAGTGTAGGCTAGGAGTCAGCACATTCCCATAATTTCAGTTTGTTATAATCAATAGCCAAAAAGATACATACAAAATTATAAAACAATTTTTAATTATTTTTAACTTAACTTAATGTTAGTATTTTTAACAAAGAATGAACAAATTAATAACTGTAGATTTTTTAAATAAAATTATCGACTGCTCTTTCTATAACTATCACAAAATATTAAAAGTGCAATTAATAATAAAAGAGGCATTACGGTTAACAATTAGATTAGAAAATGAGGGTTTAACATTTGGTCAAAGTTTTTTTTTTTTGGTGGTAGTAGTGTTAGTAATTGCTAAAATTAATTTTATTTATTAATATTAACAAAGTGAAAAGAGGGTGTATACTGCATTAGAAGTGAGGGTGTGTAATTAAGTGGTGGTAATTAAGCATGACATGAGTGTGATTATAATATAATTTGAGTGTATGTGTATGCGTGGAAGTGTGAGAATACAAATAAAAGTATATATTATTAGTCCTAGGATTAACCTACAACAGTATTTCAGTCTGCTCGTAAGTTAAGTCGCTTAGTCATTGGAAAACTTTATATCGCCTTAGGAAACTACTAAATTTTTTTAACCTTACTTTACTGTTTATAGCATTGTACAAATTTGGAGCCTGAAAATCGTAGTGACCACGTGCAAACTCACTCTTGACCGCTGGTAAAGGACAGCGATCTGAACGTTGTCTTGCTTCGGGAAGGTGTGAAACTGTAAAGCGATTATACCTTTTAAGGCATTGGTATATAAAAGACTTACGCACGCTGAGTACTTCAGATTGTTCGTATACTGAAATGGTTGGATGTCTCCATGGTAGTACAACATGACCTTGAGCACCGCGCGTTGGGCACGCTCCATCTCAATCAGATGGGATTTTGAAGCTCCACCCCATGCACATATGCAATAATTAACTACGCAGTGACCAAGAACATTATATACACGCACAACATTTGTCTTTTCGGTTACATTTCGTAGGTTCTTGAAAACAAAGATTAACCTTCTGAGCCGTTTGGCAGTACTTGATATGTGAGAGTGCCAGTTAAGCTTATTATCAATAATTACTCCAAGATATTTTAAAGTGCTAACTCTATTAGGATACGGACAGTTGCATGTTTGCCGATTGGTAGGATTAGTGTTGCAAGGATAAGTATGGATTTTTATTTTACATTCTTCTTCAGGGAGACAATCTATTGTTTTGCTAAAACACATGCATTTTGTTTTAACTGCGTTTTAGTGACAAAAAGTTTCTCTCTAACCAGTTTGTAACGCAGCAAAGGCCTCGTTCAGTAAGCTTCATCTTGTACCCTCTTACGATAAATAAATGAATTTGAATTTGAATTTGAATTTGAGTAAGACTCTGAACCTCTTCCCAAGTTGTCCCAAAAAGTATTATATTTATCGTATTCTATGTATTTGTATGTAAAATGTTATACTTGTGTATTTATTTTAGGTATTTGCTCTCCATTTAATTATTATTATTTATATTGTGCACCACCTTCACGTTATTTTTCCCAACAAATAATTTCCACACAATTGTTACCTTCTTTAATACTTTTACCTGATTTATTAATGTTTCCCTAGGCCTTCCTCTCTTTCTTTTCCCATCCACATTTCCTTCAATTATGTTTTTGATAAAATTAGCTTGTCGTATCGTCTTTCCCCTTCTATCTTCATCAAAACTCACGTTTCGTTTACAATCTGCAGGACCTCTTCATTGCTCTTCTTTTCCTTCTTATCAAAATAAACCGTAACCTTATTAGGGATGCGAAAGTGTATTTGTTGCCTTGTTGGTTTGTCCTTCTTTCACGCAGCGATAAAGCAATGGATCGACGTGATTTTTTGCATAGAGATAGTTTATGGGCCGGAGAGTGACATAGGCTACTTTTTATCCAGGGAAAATTCAAAAGAAATAAGCGTGGGCGAAGCCGCGGGCACAAGCTAGTGTATATTATAAAAGAATACATTATTAATATAACTAACATAACCTAATTTAATTTTTTCTCTCTTGCATGCTAGTTTAATTTTGTGCTTTTTTTATATATCAATTATGTATTAATTGCATGCTAGTTTTAGTTTTCCACTTGGTTTTGTGTTTAATTTAATTTATGAATGCTGTGCATATCTGTTATAGATGTTAACATAAGTTTTAGAATTTTTCATGTATATTACAAATGTTATGTGTTTACATTTTTGATTTGTTTACCGTTTTATTATATATATATACAGATTCTTACGAATATTACGGTAGAAACTAAATCAAACAGAAAATTTTCTATATATATCTCAATATAATTTCTGAATTTCTGAACGAATTTTTCAGAAATTCAGAAATATTACGGTAGAAACTAAATCAAAAAGAAAATTTTCGATATTTCGATATAATTTCTGAATTTCTGAACAAATTTTTTACAGAAATTCAGAAATATTACGGTAGAAACTAAATCAAAAAGAAAATTTTCGATATATATTTCGTTATAATTTCTGAATTTCTGAAAAATTCGACTGACGACGACCCCAAGTGGGTCGAAATATATATCGAAATTTTTCTTTTTATTTAATTTCTACCGTAATATTCGTAAGAATCTGTATAAATATAATAAAACGGTAAAAAAAAGCTTTTATTAAGTAAAAATATTTGTTATCACATTTTTGATTTGCTTTTTCTAATAAATAAATTAAAAAAAAACACTGACTGCCTGACTGATTGACTGATCTATCAACGTCCAGACCAAACGGCTGGACCTAGAGAACATTTGGTCTGTATCCGCTGTGAGATGTTAAGAGGATATACCGTGGCGAAATCAGTGTTTGATGGGCGTGGTTTCGCGCTCGCCGCGAGCAGAGAATATAAAGTATTACAGCGAGTCAGCGCGACAAACCGCAGCTGCAGGAGTATTGCCGTTGCAATATTCCACAATTTCCACATAACATACTAAATAACTAATCAATTCAAAAATAAATATTATATTATTAAATACAAATAAATTTAATTATCATACAGATACAGTTATCGAGTTTTCACTGTATTTTGAAATTTTAGAACAGAAGCAGTGGAGTCGCTATTATGGTTTTATTTTCAAAAATATTGACCACAAAAAAAAAAGTTTTCGTGATGATAAGCTAATCGTTGGTATAGGAGCCCAGAGAATTTTTTACACGTCATTTTCAGGATAAATTGTAAAAAGAAAAGGACAATGGTTCTTTTAAAATATTTTAATCAGAAGAATTCAAAATCAACCACGTGGTTTACAATCTCCTCATTATTTTCTACTACTACGGCCTTTGGTCGCGAGTTTGTCTCTGGATAATTATTTCTTGGAGGGGCTTTCGGACACATGTTTTCTTTATCCTGTTCTTTCACATATTCTGGATCACGAATTTGTAAATTTAGTCTGTGTCTGGGATCAACCACTTCTGGTAAAAGACAATCATTGAAAAACGAAAGCAAATGTGGCTCCATTCTTTCATGCCAAAATAATAATTGGTCATGCTTTAGTATAATTTCGGTTTTTATCTGATTATTTCCGTACCATACGGCCAATGCACATTTTCCTTTTTGACAAATATATAATTGGCCTTGAGCTTGAATAAACCAATCAGATTTTTGGTTTACTTCTATATGTCCAGTTTTCTTATTTTTACGCCAAGAATGCATCTTTATGAATTCATTTGAATACATTCTGTAACAAAAGTGAATATTGTAAACAAAAAGCTAAAAATATATTTACTTTTAAATATTTTGTCTTTATTTATTCATAAACTCACGAAACTCACAATCTTCGATGCCTATTTCGTATGGATGTTCTTGTTCATCATCATGAGTATGATCTTCTTAATGTCTGCGCTTCTTAGTCACATCCTTAGGTCTAGAATAAAAAGACAATATTATACGAATGTGACAGTGGAATACACGTAAGCAGACACAACCGGTATTTGCCGTATGGGCAGAGTTTGCTGGGTAGCTGGGATGCAGAGTTTATTCAAACAAAAGATTATCACATTTCACACAATTCACAGTTACATTTTCAACATTGTTGATAAAAGACTAAAAAATGACATATACATATATGTATATATATATATATATATATATAAAAAATGACATATACATATATGTATATATATATATATATACAATGTTGAAAATGTAACTGTGAATTGTGTGAAATGTGATAATCTTTTGTTTGAATAAACTCTGCATCCCAGCTACCCAGCAAACTCTGCCCATACGGCAAATACCGGTTGTGTCTGCTTACGTGTATTCCACTGTCACATTCGTATAATATTGTCTTTTTATTCTAGACCTAAGGATGTGACTAAGAAGCGCAGACATTAAGAAGATCATACTCATGATGATGAACAAGAACATCCATACGAAATAGGCATCGAAGATTGTGAGTTTCGTGAGTTTATGAATAAATAAAGACAAAATATTTAAAAGTAAATATATTTTTAGCTTTTTGTTTACAATATTCACTTTTGTTACAGAATGTATTCAAATGAATTCATAAAGATGCATTCTTGGCGTAAAAATAAGAAAACTGGACATATAGAAGTAAACCAAAAATCTGATTGGTTTATTCAAGCTCAAGGCCAATTATATATTTGTCAAAAAGGAAAATGTGCATTGGCCGTATGGTACAGAAATAATCAGATAAAAACCGAAATTATACTAAAGCATGACCAATTATTATTTTGGCATGAAAGAATGGAGCCACATTTGCTTTCGTTTTTCAATGATTGTCTTTTACCAGAAGTGGTTGATCCCAGACACAGACTAAATTTACAAATTCGTGATCCAGAATATGTGAAAGAACAGGATAAAGAAAACATGTGTCCGAAAGCCCCTCCAAGAAATAATTATCCAGAGACAAACTCGCGACCAAAGGCCGTAGTAGTAGAAAATAATGAGGAGATTGTAAACCACGTGGTTGATTTTGAATTCTTCTGATTAAAATATTTTAAAAGAACCATTGTCCTTTTCTTTTTACAATTTATCCTGAAAATGACGTGTAAAAAATTCTCTGGGCTCCTATACCAACGATTAGCTTATCATCACGAAAACTTATTTTTTTGTGGTCAATATTTTTGAAAATAAAACCATAATAGCGACTCCACTGCTTCTGTTCTAAAATTTCAAAATACAGTGAAAACTCGATAACTGTATCTGTATGATAATTAAATTTATTTGTATTTAATAATATAATATTTATTTTTGAATTGATTAGTTATTTAGTATGTTATGTGGAAATTGTGGAATATTGCAACGGCAATACTCCTGCAGCTGCGGTTTGTCGCGCTGACTCGCTGTAATACTTTATATTCTCTGCTCGCGGCGAGCGCGAAACCACGCCCATCAAACACTGATTTCGCCACGGTATATCCTCTTAACATCTCACAGCGGATACAGACCAAATGTTCTCTAGGTCCAGCCGTTTGGTCTGGACGTTGATAGATCAGTCAATCAGTCAGGCAGTCAGTGTTTTTTTTTAATTTATTTATTAGAAAAAGCAAATCAAAAATGTGATAACAAATATTTTTACTTAATAAAAGCTTTTTTTTACCGTTTTATTATATTTATACAGATTCTTACGAATATTACGGTAGAAATTAAATAAAAAGAAAAATTTCGATATATATTTCGACCCACTTGGGGTCGTCGTCAGTCGAATTTTTCAGAAATTCAGAAATTATAACGAAATATATATCGAAAATTTTCTTTTTGATTTAGTTTCTACCGTAATATTTCTGAATTTCTGTAAAAAATTTGTTCAGAAATTCAGAAATTATATCGAAATATCGAAAATTTTCTTTTTGATTTAGTTTCTACCGTAATATTTCTGAA
Organism: Ypsolopha sequella; assembly: GCA_934047225.1. Taxonomy (NCBI): domain Eukaryota; kingdom Metazoa; phylum Arthropoda; class Insecta; order Lepidoptera; family Ypsolophidae; genus Ypsolopha; species Ypsolopha sequella. The sequence continues at coordinate 7,213,645 of OW203988.1, read as the reverse complement.
TTTCTGAAAAATTCGTTCAGAAATTCAGAAATTATATTGAGATATATATAGAAAATTTTCTGTTTGATTTAGTTTCTACCGTAATATTCGTAAGAATCTGTATATATATATAATAAAACGGTAAACAAATCAAAAATGTAAACACATAACATTTGTAATATACATGAAAAATTCTAAAACTTATGTTAACATCTATAACAGATATGCACAGCATTCATAAATTAAATTAAACACAAAACCAAGTGGAAAACTAAAACTAGCATGCAATTAATACATAATTGATATATAAAAAAAGCACAAAATTAAACTAGCATGCAAGAGAGAAAAAATTAAATTAGGTTATGTTAGTTATATTAATAATGTATTCTTTTATAATATACACTAGCTTGTGCCCGCGGCTTCGCCCACGCTTATTTCTTTTGAATTTTCCCTGGATAAAAAGTAGCCTATGTCACTCTCCGGCCCATAAACTATCTCTATGCAAAAAATCACGTCGATCCATTGCTTTATCGCTGCGTGAAAGAAGGACAAACCAACAAGGCAACAAATACACTTTCGCATCCCTAATAAGGTTACGGTTTATTTTGATAAGAAGGAAAAGAAGAGCAATGAAGAGGTCCTGCAGATTGTAAACGAAACGTGAGTTTTGATGAAGATAGAAGGGGAAAGACGATACGACAAGCTAATTTTATCAAAAACATAATTGAAGGAAATGTGGATGGGAAAAGAAAGAGAGGAAGGCCTAGGGAAACATTAATAAATCAGGTAAAAGTATTAAAGAAGGTAACAATTGTGTGGAAATTATTTGTTGGGAAAAATAACGTGAAGGTGGTGCACAATATAAATAATAATAATTAAATGGAGAGCAAATACCTAAAATAAATACACAAGTATAACATTTTACATACAAATACATAGAATACGATAAATATAATACTTTTTGGGACAACTTGGGAAGAGGTTCAGAGTCTTACTCAAATTCAAATTCAAATTCAAATTCATTTATTTATCGTAAGAGGGTACAAGATGAAGCTTACTGAACGAGGCCTTTGCTGCGTTACAAACTGGTTAGAGAGAAACTTTTTGTCACTAAAACGCAGTTAAAACAAAATGCATGTGTTTTAGCAAAACAATAGATTGTCTCCCTGAAGAAGAATGTAAAATAAAAATCCATACTTATCCTTGCAACACTAATCCTACCAATCGGCAAACATGCAACTGTCCGTATCCTAATAGAGTTAGCACTTTAAAATATCTTGGAGTAATTATTGATAATAAGCTTAACTGGCACTCTCACATATCAAGTACTGCCAAACGGCTCAGAAGGTTAATCTTTGTTTTCAAGAACCTACGAAATGTAACCGAAAAGACAAATGTTGTGCGTGTATATAATGTTCTTGGTCACTGCGTAGTTAATTATTGCATATGTGCATGGGGTGGAGCTTCAAAATCCCATCTGATTGAGATGGAGCGTGCCCAACGCGCGGTGCTCAAGGTCATGTTGTACTACCATGGAGACATCCAACCATTTCAGTATACGAACAATCTGAAGTACTCAGCGTGCGTAAGTCTTTTATATACCAATGCCTTAAAAGGTATAATCGCTTTACAGTTTCACACCTTCCCGAAGCAAGACAACGTTCAGATCGCTGTCCTTTACCAGCGGTCAAGAGTGAGTTTGCACGTGGTCACTACGATTTTCAGGCTCCAAATTTGTACAATGCTATAAACAGTAAAGTAAGGTTAAAAAAATTTAGTAGTTTCCTAAGGCGATATAAAGTTTTCCAATGACTAAGCGACTTAACTTACGAGCAGACTGAAATACTGTTGTAGGTTAATCCTAGGACTAATAATATATACTTTTATTTGTATTCTCACACTTCCACGCATACACATACACTCAAATTATATTATAATCACACTCATGTCATGCTTAATTACCACCACTTAATTACACACCCTCACTTCTAATGCAGTATACACCCTCTTTTCACTTTGTTAATATTAATAAATAAAATTAATTTTAGCAATTACTAACACTACTACCACCAAAAAAAAAAAACTTTGACCAAATGTTAAACCCTCATTTTCTAATCTAATTGTTAACCGTAATGCCTCTTTTATTATTAATTGCACTTTTAATATTTTGTGATAGTTATAGAAAGAGCAGTCGATAATTTTATTTAAAAAATCTACAGTTATTAATTTGTTCATTCTTTGTTAAAAATACTAACATTAAGTTAAGTTAAAAATAATTAAAAATTGTTTTATAATTTTGTATGTATCTTTTTGGCTATTGATTATAACAAACTGAAATTATGGGAATGTGCTGACTCCTAGCCTACACTTAACACTTTTTTTTTAGGAGTCAGATACTCATTGTTCTTTGTGATGTTTTATGGTCAATAAAGATATTTTATGTTTTATGTTATGTTACTATATTTACTGGCACTGGTTTCGAGAAATCTTTAAAAAAATCCAAAAATATGTATCCCCTTATCTCCAAAACTGATAGAGCAAAAAATATGAAAAAAAATCATGGTAATATGTGTTTATGTAAAGATTACAGGAAAAACAAAACGCTTGAGAAATTCACGAAAATAAAAAGAAAAAAATTAATTTATCATCCACAATACGGAACACTAGGTATGCGAGTCTGACTCGCACTTGGCCGGTTTTTTACTTACTTATCATTGTAAATGTTCTAGTATTGGGACAGCCGGTCAATACTCTCCTTGCATTGCCAATTTGAAGCTTTCAGTAGCAGCCGGATAAGCCCTCCACGACACTCCACGTTTCAAAGGCATTCTTCTTTCCGCTGGAGTCATGGAGATGCACTTCCACCCTCCCCCCTAACACCTATCTCAGAGGGGGTCACCTCATATAAATCAGGCTAAATCAGCTCAGAACAACACAATGATCAACTGTGCCTAGCGGCGTCTTCCTACACAAAGTCCCAAGGGGTCCTATATAAGCAAGCAGTAGGCTAAGTACTAACACAGATAATATAATACTAGACTCTAGGTACCAGAGTATATACTAGGTTAGGTACTAGGTACTAGGTACTAGAGTCCCGTTTGTCATCCTTCGGGTACGAAACCATAAAACACTTGACAATGTACTTACTAGACCGCAGTCGTTTGTTGCTACTAAAAACCAGATGGCGCTACTTGTATATTACATCGCGATATCGTTTGATCTTTTTCAAATTCATATAAATACATGTATGTACTATTACCAATGACATCTTCTTCTTCATTCTATTTTTGGAAGGATTTCTCCATTAAGAGGATCCATGTGTCAGATTCAAAGATGGTAATCAGGGTTCCGTAGTACTTAAAAGGTACAAAAGTTTATGGTGAGACTCCGTCACAGTAATTCTGTGACTCCGTTGTCCGTCCGACCGTCATAACTTTACCACCGTTAATTTGAAATTGTTCAAAATATTTCCAAAACAAAAAAAAAATTAAAACTATTATCCTAAAAATACAATATGGGTATAAAATTTTAGATATTAAAAAGCTGATTGTAAAAATATATACTTTTACTAAATTTACTGGCGCTGGTTTCGAGAAATCTTTGAAAAAACACAATCCTCCGAAATTGGTGCCAATACGGCCAATGCACATTTTCCTTTTTGACAAATATATAATTGGCCTTGAGCTTGAATAAACCAATCAGATTTTTGGTTTACTTCTATATGTCCAGTTTTCTTATTTTTACGCCAAGAATGCATCTTTATGAATTCATTTGAATACATTCTGTAACAAAAGTGAATATTGTAAACAAAAAGCTAAAAATATATTTACTTTTAAATATTTTGTCTTTATTTATTCATAAACTCACGAAACTCACAATCTTCGATGCCTATTTCGTATGGATGTTCTTGTTCATCATCATGAGTATGATCTTCTTAATGTCTGCGCTTCTTAGTCACATCCTTAGGTCTAGAATAAAAAGACAATATTATACGAATGTGACAGTGGAATACACGTAAGCAGACACAACCGGTATTTGCCGTATGGGCAGAGTTTGCTGGGTAGCTGGGATGCAGAGTTTATTCAAACAAAAGATTATCACATTTCACACAATTCACAGTTACATTTTCAACATTGTTGATAAAAGACTAAAAAATGACATATACATATATGTATATATATATATATATATAATAATATATATATATATATATATATGAAATAATATATATATATATATATATATATATATATATTATTTCATTACCCCAATTCCAAGGTTTAAAATTATATTGAAAAGAGGCAAATTTGGGATAGTACCCCCTTAATAGAAATATATTAGTACTTAGTATTAAAATTATTTATAAACAGAATATTTTACTTTTTTACTTTGATATTATATTACTTTGACATTTTGATACATGTGATGCTAGATTATTATTGTTTAGATTAAATTTTTTGACATCTGTATTGAATTTATTTACTTTTTAAATTATTTATCCTCTTTTACTTTTTATTGTTTTAGATTGCAATTGTTTGTGTTAACTACATTGAGAAGTGTAACTGGCGGTTATAAATAAATATAGGCTCGTCTCTTACAAGAGTATACGAACAAAGGTACCTTCATTTTTTTTTCCAGAATAGCTCTTGTTATTGTTATTAATCTCACGAAATTTCAGTTACCGGAAATCGATAGTTTCCTCAAAAAAAATGTTCAAGTTTCGTAAAATAACCTCAAAAATTGTCTTAAGGTGCAATTTTAATTGATTTTATGACTTGATATTTTTTTTTTGGTTGTGTTCCGAAACTGCTGTGAGTTATGCATTAAAATTGACGTAATTTAATTTTTTTGTTGTTATAGTATAAAACCAATGCAGGCATTTTTTTTTCTTTGTGATTTCATTCAAAGTTTATAAAGTTTATGCATGTCTTTTATTTAGCTTACCTAATAGGTTGCCTTTTTGTTGTATTTATGCTGATTAGTGATTTAATAGAAAAAATACGTTGAATCTGTTGCAAAACCGAATCAGAGCACCTGACGCTATGCAAAAAATAGGTTGAATCTGTTCCAAAACAGAATCAGAGCACCCTGAATCTATACAGTCGTGTGGGTACTACCCCTAGAGTACCTACCTACAGCCCTCGCCTGCCGTGACAAAGCATAGGCACCCGTGCGAGCCGTAGAGGCTGAGGCTGGTCGCCGAAGGCGACCAACAAGCCGAAGCTCCGAAGGTGAGCATGGGTGACTGTGCTTTATTACGGAAGGGCGAAGGGGCTGCACTTTCCGCAACGCCCAAGCAATTGCAAAAGTAATTTTGGGTCTTTAAAGATCGATTAGACCTATAAAAATATAAAGAAAATATGACAATGATAATGGTGAAAAAATAGATTTGGTATAATGAAATATATATGATGCTTCATTTAAAAAAATTTAAATATTGGACATATTTCAATTTTTTATACTAGGTACGTAATATATATTTGTAGCTATTTTATCCAAATTTGTTTTGAGAAGAAAGAAAAAATAACAAATTACTACACTTAAATATTTCTAACATCATATTTTACTTAAAATTATAATATTCATAACATTTTGAAACCCTTACCCTCTTTTTGGAATCGACTGGGAGTTTAAAATTCTCTGCTCGTTTAAATTAAATATCATCAATGACGACTCCATGACTTTGCTTTGTTCTGTTGCTCCCGAACCACTTGCACTGTCATTGAACGTCTGTGCTGATGGGTTTATATCATCTATCTTATTTTCATGGTTATGTAAACATCTTTTAGCCCTGAAAAATATCACATAATATATAAGTAAAGCGTTTTACAGATACTACACTAGATTCCAGAAAAGTCCGTCCTTGCAAGTTGACATGTAACAAATAAAAATCATATGTAGGTACTTACATGATTTTTGCGACTATGTCGTGACCTCTAGCTTGCATGTACTTCTTATATTTTTTTTTACGTATGATTGTTCTGTTTTTATTTATTCCCCATTTTGGGGTATTGTTTTACGACTACGATTTATATCAGTAAACAACAATCAGTTTTAACCCTAAAACGAATCTTAACGAGATAAAAACTATAATGCAATAATGAATATTAACTTAGCAATAGAATATGATTGATAACAAACTTAAAATTTGTGGAAACGGGGAAAAACAAAGAGGATCAAACGCAGCACAGGTCCTTCTCACGGTAGAGCTCAGCGAGCACTGAAGAAAGTGAACGAGTGTGACAGCGCTATAGCCCGAACGTACAGAGCAGCAGTAGCACACGCGATAACAATAGTGCGCGCAAATCTCGACCTTACCGTCACTTGACGCGCAATTCATGTAAAAAATCGTAAAAAAATAACTAGAGTACCCAACTGAAAAATGATAACAGATAATTTAAAATAAAACGTTTCACATTCAGAGAAAAATCGTGGTTAGGATACGTTGAACCATTGAGGAGTAAAATTAAAAAAAAGGAAATATAAGACGTTACTTTGGAATTATTTTCTATCGAGAAAATTTTATCCAATTGCGTTTTCCATAACACATAATTTGAAGAATATGCCCAAGATTCATATAGTCTGAAACCAGATCTTTATATATTGTAGTTGTGTCATAATATGAAATGAAAAACCCACTCCGATGTCGGTATATCCCCTTAAGAAATTCCCATGGGGTTGGGACAAATGGGATCCACAAAAGCCACACTGCGGGACGCCCACTAGTGTTGATGAAAAACGATAATTTCCTAAGAAAATTATCGTTAGCCAAATAGGATATCCATTAGCCACGATCAATTGAGACATCGATTTAATTACTTAACTACTTCTAAGTTAGTAAGTTGCGTGCAGCTGATTAGGTTATTAATCTGATCTATGAATTAAGTAAAGCAGAGCAGAAATATATCTTACGTCCCTTGGGTAATAATGAGTAGGTAGCTGGTGAGTTAATAGTGACAACAACACAAATACACGTACTAGATGTACAAGGTAAAATTCCTAGGGGAATAAAAAATTGGGAATATATTACCCACAGGTACATATGCATGTATGATACGTTATAGTCGCATCATTATACAGTGTGTCCCTCGTAAGAGTGCACATCCGAAAGGGGGTGAAACTAGAACAAAATATATCGACATTTTTTTATTTCTTGAAAAAATTCTCCACCTTGGCATTTTTTTAGGGGACGCGACCCGTGCCTTTTGTTAACCGCTCGGAAGAAATTATTGAATTTATAATAGAACGTTGCAATTTTTTTTTTTAGAATAAAATTATGACAAAATTGTAACATAATTTCGAAAACATTGTCTATCACTGAAAAAAAAGAATGAAAAATTTAAAAAAAAATCTAGTAGGATATTATTGTTATGGTAATGGTATTATAATATATATAATCGGGTCTACCGCGATCAATTTTTTACCTTTTTACGAAAAGGGGACGCCCGACGTTTCGAGACAGTTGCATGTCTCGTGGTCTACGTCTCGTGGTTTCCCGTAGACCACGAGACATGCAACTGTCTCGAAACGTCGGGCGTCCCCTTTTCGTAAAAAGGTAAAAAATTGATCGCGGTAGACCCGATTATATATATTATAATGTGTACAAAACGCGAGAGTTTAAAGTTATATATGGTAATGGTAGTTGATTATGGTTTGTTTTTGATTAGGTATGCAACGTCTATTCTAAAGGCTCATAACATATTTTATTTCATTGCATTGTTCGCGCTACATCAAAAGTTGTTACATATTTTATACACAGTGTCCCTTGGTAGGCAACAAAAACTCTAAAACGTCAATTTATATAATAAAGAAAAGACTTTCTCTAACTTTTTTTTTGTTATCGATAAAATAGGGTCTAGTTCCACCCCCTTTCGGATGTGCACTCTTAGAAGGGACATACTGTTTAATATTCAAACGTTTGTTCTTTTATAATTATGAAGAGATGTATTGGTAACAACTTAAAATGCATAAGAAATATACGACTACATAATAATAAACAATTATTGAAAAATATTAATTCTTGAGTCTAATAGGTGACATCATTTTCCCTTGAAATTTCTTACATATTCCTAATATTCTTCGAAATACTGTTTCACAAACTAGTCGATATCATATCATAATGTTTTCTTTGAATTTTCAGAGCGTACGTGCACCCGTTCGCAACAAATATTAATTTATATGAATAAAAACGTGAACTATCAGTAACCATTGTATCTATTCGTATTTCGGCTTAAAATGGTAAAAATAAAAGCAAAGTTTCCGTCATTTAAGGTTAAACGTCAGTCGCTTAGCACAAAGTGCATAACTTATCTTTGTATTCCTTGTTTAGAAGCCAAAAATTTAATAACATTTTAGTGTGTGGCAGTTAACACCAATAGTTTAGTATTAGTGAAGTTTATAAGCATGAGTTTGAAAATGAATGCACAATTAGTCATAATCTGGTCCAAACAAAGTTAAAACAGCATTTTAAGTTGGTTTTGAGAAGATCATGACTAATTAATTAGTGTATATTGTGTATACAATTTCCAAATCTTGCTTTATAAACCTCACTAATACTAAACTATTGGCGTCAAATGGCACACATAAAAAAGCTTTGCAATTTAAAATTTCTTAACAATAAAAACAAAGTTAAGTTGTGCACTTTGCGCTAAGCTACTGACGTTTAACCTTAAGGCGATATGCGAAAAAAATACGGGTGTTTCTTTTCTGTGTATTTCATGAAATACACGGAAAATTTTAATAAATTTCTGGTATATGTATTTTGACTAACTATATAATCTAGGGTTTTGAAATTGGAAAACATGTTTGGATAAATTTTCCTCGATAGAAATAATTGTTGAAATGAGGTCTTTAAACACACTTTTTTTCCTCGTTTGACGAATAGGAACCATATACAGAACTCAAACATATTTTATTAGGTGTGTTTTAACAATATCTAGAGATTTGATATTTGAAATTTTGCTAGCTATTTTATTTTTTTAATAAAAATATAAAACCAACTTTTCCCTTTTGCCCTGAATCCGCCCCTCTCGCACTGCGCGATTTTTCGCTTGGAGTGACAGTGACAAAAATAAAATTCGCATAGCCTCTTAAATAAACGGCCTTAACAAAAATGCCGTCTAACGCTGCGACAAAAAATGCAGTCAAATATGACAAAAATTGTTTACCAACTTTATTAAATATCATCATCATATATTATTACCGGTCATGTCACTACCACAGACAATTTTTTTTTTAATTCTGTGCCTTAGCTATGGCCATGGATAGCTAGATTATATTTATCTTGTTTTTTTTTTTTTCTTCCACGTCTGTATGTCTGTGTTCATTTGCAGAAAAATCTCAGGTGGAAAATTACGGGACGGACGCCGGAAAAATAAAAAAATTAATGACTTTTTTTTAAGTAAGGTGTCAAAATTTAAATGTTGAGTCAAAATTCGGGTATCAAAATGCAGTAAAAAAAACGACCCACTCGTAATTTATTATAAGTAAATTATATTTGCATTGAAGAAACCCGCTCATTATAAAATGATATATTTCACATCTTTACTACATGTTTAACGAGCAAGTTGATCAATCCATTTTCAAATTGAGCGTATTTTTTTTTATTTTCTACGCAAAATTACATAAAATGACTGGGTAAATTCAGTCCATATTTTAAATGAAAGGACAAAGTGTAGTCCTCAAGCAAGCAGAACCCCATCGAAATCTATCTGAGAGATTTCAAGACATGACTAATTTTGTTTTACAAATTCCCTTCAGTTCTTATAATTAACACGGGACCCCGACGTTAGTTTTTGCAAATGTAAAAATCTTAACGAATACATTTTATTTTATGTTTATTTTTATATTTTGATGGAGTTCTGCTTGCTTGAGGACTACATTATGTCCCTTTATTTAACATACATCTTAACCTTGGCGGTGCTTGCACCAACTCCCATACAAGTTAGCGCACTGTCATTTGTTGATTCTGTTTTCTTTTATGATCAGTAAACCGTGTGGTTAAGGCGATTACCATCGCCAAATGAGCAGCTCGATATTTGTCACTACGAATATCAACGGAAACGACATGGAAATAACGTTTATATCAGCGCGCAATGCATAGTGGCCGTTACGACGCTCACTGCGTCCTTGATAGGGTGAAATAGGAGAAAATTATACTTTTCACATGGACGTGATTGTTCGATTGAATAATCATATGTTATGTTTATAACTATCAAGTTTATCTATTTATCAAAGCATAAATGAATTCAATCGGCCAAGCCACTTAGGAGCAGTAGGAAATTTAAGCCAAATAACACCATCCAGTTAAAAAAAAAATCATGTAGAAGTTTTGGTGGTATGAAAAAGAAAAATGTTGCATATGTTGTCTAAGAGTTGATTATTCATTATACATTTTTTCATTATTTTTGGTTTGGCCTAAATGAGGGGTAGGGTTTAGAAAGTACCCATTTGGCAATAGTAAGACCCTTAAGGTTTTGAAGTACATCACAGGTGGCTAAACAGCATCACAGTCGCATCCCTGTCGCGTCGCAGCATCGTCTCACATAACCGCGATGCGGAAGCGTCGATTGCCAAGGTCACACGGGTGGCATGATCAACGTTGCGCGACCACCGCTTTGTTTTACACCTCTCTATTGTGGTTTTTGTACTATTTACTACGATGACAGTTTGTGACGAATGCTCTTTACAAAGATACTCGCTTAATTTGGTTTTCCTACTACCGCAACTGGACAAAACATGTTTACCCCTACTAGAAATATTACTAGCACAGGTGTCGGCTGTATTAAAAGTAGATATGTTTAAATGTTTCAATTTTGAGAGCCAAGTAGCCACAGGTGCTTTTACCCACCACTATGCAGGCGAAGACGAGGTCTGGGCTAATATCTGATACACTATGATTTTATGCAACAATGTAAAAGCAACGTAAAATCTATCTAATTTATGAGGAGAATGTTATAAATTATAAAGGTAAGTACTTTACAGCATAAGTTATAAAAAAGTAACATACACAGTAATGTGTCAGCCAAGTTCGGCCAAAAAAGGCGATTTACACGAACCATTTTGAGCTACTTTCAACTCCCCTAAAAAGTCTGTACTTTTCCCCGAAGTACTAAATACTCAAGTAATATGCAAGCTGCTTTTTTTGTTTCTGTAACTCCTCTTGGCTGCAATAGAGGATTATAAAACACGGCTAGTGCGTTGGCCTTTTCTTTTTCGAACTCGGCCCTGGATACACTGCCGTGTGTCTATACATTAGTACTGTCGGCATCCTGGATCCTGAATGTTTGTTTGAGGACTTAAAAAGTCTTGGAAATGCTTATTATTGTCAAGCCAAAGTAGTAACAAGTATATTGAATAAAAAGGCTAACGGATATATGGGACATAATATCAACTATATCGTTTATGATTAAACTTTATAGTGTATTTTATGATACAATAAAAACATGAATACTTGCAAAGTTAACGATTTAGTTGTTAGAAAGCAATATAATTGTCTTTTAAACAGTTTAAGAAATGAGATTTTGCAAAGTTAACGATTTAGTTGTTAGAAAGCAATATAATTGTCTTTTAAACAGTTTAAAAAATAAGATTTTAAATTTTTCGCGCGGTCTAATATAAAAATATTAAAAATATAAAACCTAAATACCGTGATTCACCGTACTACTAATAAAGTTGAAGAAATGATACGATATTTCTGAACTTTAAGAAAACTTGGTACCGTCTTCTTAGACCCTCGATTCTTTTCTCATTGAAGTCGACAAACCCCATTTATTTTTTGTGCCGAACTTGATCCCTTTTTCCACATTTGTGTTTATTGTCGGATTATATCCACAGACACTTTAATTAAGATTGCTATAACGCTTATAACTTAACCCTAACACACAACTAAATATTAAACCACCTGCGCCGTCTTATTTGAAATCCCTAATAAAATTATTCAGTTAATAGCTGCAATGCTCCGTTAGATCTGGATTGCTGGCAGTTTATTATATTAAAAAAATAAGGAGGTAAAGATAAATTAATAAGAACCAGTTAGCTACAGTATTGAAGATTGATTTTATCGGTGAAAAATTCGCAGACGCACTAGCTATAAGAACGTAAAGCGGGTCAAAGACAAATGTCTTCGCTGGTACCTACTGATACCTTACTAAACAACTTTTTTATTAAATATGATACTTACATCGCTAAAACTTTTTATTTATTTAAATTAATTAATAGCGAAATGATTTAAGCAGAACAGAATTTAATAATAAATAATATAAGCGAATGAGGTATGTCTGGATCGTCGCAGATAGAAATCTGTGGTCTCTGCCTATCCCTCTGGGAGACAGGTGTGGGTATATGTATGTATGAAAATGATAAACTATGGGCGTTTAAACTTTGTGAATAGAAATGCCAACCATAGACAAAGCTTTTTAGTGTTTTTCACTACGGAATATTATTTTCTTTACAAGAACGTACATATTTCAAGGTCTTTTAAATTAATAAATGAAGTCAAGTACCAAAAACTACTTAATAGCGTTACCGAGTAAAGGACGGAGACTGTTAGCCTGCTATAAATCAGACTGAGCCTTCGATTCCCGCATATACAGCGATAAGCGTTTTAATTAAAACATCCATAGAAGGAAAGGTCTCATGATGGACATAGCACGGCGGCGTGAGCGAACCAGCAGGGCCGGCGTTATTTATTTGCCATCAATAACAAATGGATGATAGGAAGCTAGTGGGCGGAATTAACTGTAAAGATTTTAATGTTACTTCATTACAGCGCAGCAATAAGGAATGGTATTAACAACCGCTAGCTCATCAGCTAGCTAAGGAAATGTGTACGTAAATATTATTTTCAAGTTATTATGACAAAAAATTAAAGTCTTTTCCACGAAAAGCAACTTCTTTCTTAAGAGAAACATGCAAAATTAACGGCAAAAAATATAAAAAGATGAAAATATTGTTATAAGACTCTGGCAATGTGGCTACATAGTTATTTTCTAATTTAATAGTTTATACTGAAACGGAATAACAATAAGGTAATTGAAAAAATTATAATGATTACAAACGAAATAAAAGAACAGTAGGTATTTACGTTGTTACGTTTACTGTTACGTTGGACGAATTTGTATACAATAAAAGTAGAATTTAATACTAAGAATATATTTTTTTTTAATATGTAGATTTTCATATACGACTATTCTTTTACACAAATGAACTAATTTTCTGTACTGTACAAAGGGTTATTTATTGTTTCATCATCAAAAATCAGAAAACAAGAAGTGAATGCAGAAACAGCAAGTGGGGATGATAATATTGATAATCCACAAGGTCAGGGCGCCGCAGTGCAGCTGTGGGCTGCAGACGAGAGTATCGATCCACCATCTACCCGCTCAGAGTTGTAGCTAGGTACCGTCTGCACGCACACCATCGCTGCATAGAGACACGTGTACTAGACCTACATACCGGGGTAAATACACTGCTATCGTTAAGAGTATGCCATACCCTAGCAACTTTTTTTATTACCCGTCCAGCACAATAAGTCTAAGGGCAAAGACCTTATTTGCTTTTCATAGAGGTGATTATATGTTGGCTCATTGGCCTCTTTTTTTTGGACGCGTAATACTAGTGATCACGCAGCGAAACAACAAGCTGGTGTGTTTTTAGCTAATACTGAAATATTTTATAGGGAAAAATATTGGATTTAGTTAACATCCCTTCATATTTCTATTGCCTATTTTATAAAAAAGAATCAAGTTGATCTATTAACTGCGTGTTTGAAACGAACGTTTGAAAACCAAAAAAAAGAGGGTGGAAAACTTTTTTTTTTTTTTTTTGAAAAAAGTATAAATTTTGTTTATAGGTGGAATCCCTAGATAAAAGATAGATAAATGAAATGTATTTTTTTCAATATGAGGAGAGACCTAGTTTCTTCCAATGAACCCTTGAAAACCTGGTATTGTTGATGTTCTAGCGTCAGGTGTCCCGTTAAGGCGATTAAAGACCCTAAATGACTCGATGTGTGTCTATACAAATATCGACGGAAACAACAATGAAATAACGTTCATATCAGCACGCATAGCAAAGTGGCTGTTACGACGATCATTGCGTCAATTTTTTTCACATGGATGCGGTGTATGGAAAAACGTTTAACCATAATTTTGTAGATCTATAAATTGTTTATCATTCGGTGAAAGAATCATCAAAATCGCTTTAGGTGTTCGGAAGCAGTAAGAGAAATCTTGCATAAATCATAGGAAACTTTCCATTTTATTCAACAACAGAAAATTACTTGTCCATACAAAATTAACAGTAGGTTTTTACAGTTATTATGGAGAGAAGATATGCTCTCAATAATATTGTGATGAATAGTGATGATACACCAAAAGTTACGCAAAGGTATGGAACAATGTAATAAATGGACTATGAATCTCTATGCACTTTATGCCTCCATGATCGAGTCTGACAGTGTTTGGGGAAGTTTAGACCACGCTACACGATTTGAATTTGAAAGATTTTCGACGAGTTTTCTGGATGATTTGCTTTGCTACGAAGTCAGGAAACACCATCTACCTATACATATGTATAGTTTGTTTACATTCTACAGCTAGCCACCGTGAATTTATTTGTATTTTGCTACGACATAGTTAGGTATATAGTACGTTCATAAATATTTTTTCTATTTCACATAGATTTTTATTAATAAAAATTTAAATTATTAAATTTAGATTTAATAAATAATTATAGACTTATAAATTTGTTTATTAATAATTTATTATTTAAATTTAAGTTGTTATTGCGAAATGGCTCACCTCAATAAGTATTATTGATCTTGATAGCCGTTTTGCAATAATCGTGTTTTATCCTCAAGTTTCATTAACTTCGATAAATTTAAATTATTTTGTAAAATTTCCAGCTGAGTATGCCCAGCTAGTTTGCAACAGTTCGGACAGACAGACAAATGATGAAAACTTTTGAGGAGACAGAATAAGAAATTATTTGTATCCATACTTTGTATTACTATTTGTATTACTTATTATACCCCTATATTATTTATTTTGTTTTATTTATTTACTTATGTAGTGAAAATTTTTATTTAACAATAGAAAACTTAAATAACATTAAAAAACCTATAAATTAATATAAATATAAAAGATAAAATTATACCTAACTAAATTAAAAAAAAAATTAGAAAGGCTTACCTATAATGATTTATACTTGCAATTGTCGGCACTTGATGAAACATAGAAAGCATCTTGATTTTGAACATAAACACTTGTACAATTTGTTGACATACGTTTTTCGTTTTATGACTCGTATATTAAAATAATAAATATTCTGTATCCCCTGAAGATGGATTAATTTCCGAAACCGGTTGGGAAGTGTGCAAGGGGAAGTGTGCAACAAATATAATTGTGTTATGAAACAAATTGTACAAGTGTTTATGTTCAAAATCAAGATGCTTACCTATAAATTAAACCATATAAAATATTTTTTCCAAATCACCGCCGTCGATCGGTAGGGTCCCCAAAAGGCTGGAAGCATTCCCTCGTTGGATAGCTAAGCTAAGACGCTGTCCGAGGTATGCCCCAGCCCTCCGGTCCCCTGAAACGTCGACCAGTCGCGAAGATATTTCCTTGAACATCTGCTTCGCGGCTGGACCCCACGGCCCTAAGGCTTCTACTCCAAAAGGCGCAAATATATAGTCTGAACTTAGATCTACATACTTGCGCCTTTTGGAGTCCTCTGCTGATGCTGCCGCAGCACCAGCTTTAGCGGCAGTCGCTTGGATTGATGAAATTACAATTTATTTATTGTGAGTCGTGTATTGTAAATATCCCTTGTGTAATCCGAGCTGGTTGCACCGCGGGGGTGTGTCTATAGGGGATGAGAAATGGGAACCCACTGTCAAGGTCGCTACTCTATGTAAGAACAGAGCACACAAACCTGCTGCAGGTTTTTAGGGATCCGTCAAAAACGAAAATTCTTATAGGGAAGACATGGAGAAAGGCGAGCTTTAATAATTACATTGTTACTCCGAAAAATTAAACACATCTTAATAAAATACGATAACGGTAAATTATGTAAGTGGATACTTCTCATGTCACCTCTTTACTCAGTCACAAAGGTAAGAATCAATGGTTTTATTTTTGTCACTGTCACTCCAAGCGAAAAATCGCGCAGTGCGACTTTGATTCTGGGCAAAAGGGAAAAATTTTGGTTTTACATTTTTATTAAAAAAAACTAAAATAGCTAGCAAAATTTCTAATATCAAATCTCTAGATATTGTTGAAACACACCTTATAAAATATGTTTGAGTTCTGTATATGGTTCCTATTCGTCAAACGAGGAGAAAATGTGTGTTAGAAGACCTCATTCCAACAATTATTTTTATCGAAGAAAGTTTATCCAAACATGTGTTCCAAAAACAAATCCCTAGACAAATCAAAATGCAAATACCAGAAGCTGATTACAATTTTCCGTGTATTTCATGAAATACACAGAAAAGAAACACCCGTATTTTTTTCACATAATGTACAGACATAACTTTTAACTACTTTATTATTAGTGTAGATAGAAAGAAGATAAATTAGAGTGCATTAAAAACTAGAAAAGATCAATTGGAAACAAATTTCAAGTAAGAAAAATATTTTGAAAAATTTCGTCGGCGTCGACTCGAACCTGCGACTTCGTTTTCACTTATTTATTGTACTCGTTGAATATGGATAGTGACAGAGCGGCGCTTGTTCAAGACTTTCTTGTATTATTCTTAGCTTTTCCTTTGTAGTTTATAAACCTGTATTTGAAGTAAACGATAGTAACAAAACACTAAAGAAAATGTCGAGACATTATTGGTTTCAATGTGTAATAAATAGTATTTGTAAGTTCTTTTTATTTTCTTCCCATATCGAGAAAAGCGCTTGTTCAGAATAAAATGTATATTTCGGAACGCATCCATCAATGGTCTATATATTTTGTCTTTGGACTTGGAGCTGTCAAAAAACGAGGGACGTGGACATTTTCTTGGTATAGATCGCGGACGATTTTAATATGTGTTATTAAGGGATATTAACGGTAAATCGGTGCGGACATCGTAAGAAACAGTATTCAGTCAATGGCTGACGTTATTTTGGTGTGAAGACCATTTTGAGTGAATTTCCTGTGTGTGTGTGACATAACCTGTGTCCACGCGGCTTCCGACAAGTGGACTTGTCCTTTATCATTTCTGGGTTGGATGCATCCCGGGTTAGGAGGGTTGTGTTTAGATTCATCGTGGAAGGTGATCTACGTGTCACGGCACCGGAACACTTTGGACTCCGCAGCGAAAGGACTTCATGCGAGGATCAGTGGATGACGTCATCATACAACTGTCTGGTAGGACATTTTATATTAAATATTGTGGAATATAAGATACTTGTATACTATAAATCTGGGACAGCTTATGGGCCCCTGTTCCAGCTGCAAGTATCACCCTTTAGCATACAATTAGTGGTGTCTGAGCGTGGTTATGGAATCCTCGCACCAGTGACGCCGATGCCCGTCACTAGTCAATATTACCACTTTTTATATGCTACAATTTCTGGTAGCAACGAGCGTTTTTATCAAACAAGCTTTGGTAGCCAGATCGTGGTTAATCCCAACTTTGGTTTATATACATTTAAACAGCGGAACTGGGCGGCCCCAGTGTCATTGAACTGTTAACATAGCTAGGCTATTTACATGTACATGTAGCAATTACAAATTGGATTTGTTTAGTGCTTTGAGTAGATTAATTGATTACCGGAGGGTACCACATTGATGTGGTTCAGTAATATCAGTATAAATTGTTAATTTAGTACATATCAAGTGTTCTTGTATTACAATAACATAATCATATAACGGTTTATGTTATAGATTTGGAAATCAACTTGTTAGCTAATATACTGTTATCTTGGCTTGGATGTATGTACTTACAAGGATGTATACAAGTGCATAGTGGAATGTGCATTCGGGTTTGTGTGTATTGTATACACCAAATATAATTTAAATTTGGTAATGTTGTAATAGGTAGGAACCTATTTGTTTGTTTAGTATTGACGGACAGTACATACATTGGTAATTGGGAATTAATTTTGCTAATTAAATTCTATTTATAGGTAGGGTATCTATTGAGCAGTGCTTCTGTATTTTGTGCCTTGTCAGGGTGTTTGCTAAATAGTTTTTATTTATACATTTCCCGGTTCATTGCGGCATGATGTCCAAGTCTCACAAGGCTGCGTTGGCGAAAGAGCTCCGCTGGTTTACAACCGTCCAGGGATTGCTTTCTCGTTCGGATCGCGACAATGCAATCCTGGAGAGAGCCGAGCGGATGCATCAGCGGCTGGCTGATGCAGAGGCGGCTGTGGCAGCACTGCAGGAAAGTGACGAGCCTTTGAAGAGGTATGTTACGGATTTGGCTCAGATAAAAGGGATTTATGATGATATAACAGAGGCGGCCTCCATGATCAAAAAGCGACAATCGGGCAGCCCGGTTGTTAGCGCACCTAGACCAACAGATGGCGCCACTGGTATGGCACTGGTTATAAAGTCAAATAATATTGCTGATCTAAAGAGGCAAAATTCAGGAGGTCCTGTAGTTGTCACGCCTCAACTGGTAGATGGCGTGTCTAGTAGTTTGGCTAATTTAAAACTAAATAAATTCAATGGGAAAATGGAAGAATGGGTTTCATATAGGAATATGTTTACGTCATTAATAAATTCTAGGGTAGATTTATCAAAGGGGCAAAAGATGGCATATTTGATGTCAACATTGGAGGGCGAAGCAAGGTTGCTCATCCAGCACCTCAGGGTAGAGGATGATCATTATGATATAGCGTGGGGCTTATTAAATGATAGGTATCAGAACATGCGCTTACTGGCGGATGCGCATGCGTCTCAATTGTTGACGTTACCTAGGGTAACCGACTGGGCACAGCTGAGGCAGCAATTGCTAACCCCGGTCACTGTGGCGTGTAATGCCCTTAGAACATTAGGTTTACCGGTGGACGAGTGGTCGTTTTTACTCGTTCACATTATTTTAGGTAGGTTGCCTAATGACGTGAGGTCACGTTTTGAGCGGGTGTCCGCAGAAAAAGTTGGCAGCACTGTGCCTAAATTTACGGACTTAATGAGGTTTCTTGAATATGAAGCTAGGGTAACAGAAACATCACAAGCGGACTTGGCGCCATCTGGGGCGCAATCATTTTCGTCTGCTGGCTCATCTGAATGTGGGGAGCCCAGACAACCGCAGCAGTCGCGGGGACGCGATATGACGCGTTTAGCGGCGGTCGCCGTGGTCGAGAGGTCATCGACCTGTTTACAGTGTGGCCATACGGGGCATGACCTGCTGAGATGTCAGCAGTGGCGAAACCTGCACGTCACCGAGCGGCGACGCATAGTGAAGCGTAAAAGCCTGTGTTTCGGTTGCTTGGGCAATCATTTTGAACGTAATTGTCCCGAGCCACGACGTTGCAGTGTTTGTGAGGGGCCTCACCATTTATTGTTGTGTGCCAACAGATCTGAAGCGGCTTCACCGGTCCCGCAGCGACGGAGCCCTACGGGCGGGGGTGCTTCAGGGAGAACTCCACCCCCTTGGACAACGGGGGTGCGTCAGGGAGAACTTCCCCCCCCTCGGTCCAGGGAAGGCATGCTGTCGGGCAGAGCTCCCCTCCGTCGGAACGGAGGACTGCGGCGCGAGGCGCGCCCCCTCACCGGGAGGTGAGTTATGTATTTGCGCGTGGACCCGTAGGGGGCTTGCCTACGGGCTATCACACATATGGCCATGTAGTGGATTGGGCCCCTACGGGCGGGGGCCAATTGGAGTTGGCAAGGGCTAGGCCCCCCCTCCCCGCGCCGGTTTTGGTGCCAGCTGGCATGGAGCACCGTGTTAAGACGGAGTCACGGGGTTACTCACCGCCGTACCGCGAGTACCCGCGGTTAGAGTACCACCCGCCGTACTCAGGGAGAGTTGGAGGCTACGCTCCCCCCATGGTGGGGATGTGCACGCGCCAGCCGTATTACTGCCAGTGGACTGGTCCTGCACTCCACAGGTGGGGTAGCCTGTAACCAGCTTGTTCAAGCTATGAGTACGGAACCGCGGACGGTTCTGTTGCCTACCGCGATGGCTCGCGTCTAGGGCCCCAGGGGGGATTGAGTTAGGGTAAGGGCCCTCCTCGACTCGGAAAGTCAAGTGGCGCACCGATTGATTTTGAACCTGGAGGTTTCGTCGGTGCCGCTCCTAGGTATTGATGGACTGGAGTTGAATCAGCGGCTGCAGCCATGGTTATAGACAATATTGTCGGCTGGCAGCCTTCTTTGGACCTTCCTCCGTCCATAATCTCATGCACGTCAGGTCTGCATCTGGCAGACCCACGTTTTGTCATCCGGCCCCAGTCGATGTTTTCCTGGGCGCGGATTTGTTAGGATGGATCCTATTTGATTTTTAAAAGACTCTGGGTTCTTCTTCATTGGTGGAGGTATCCACAATTTTGGATATTCGATATTTGATTCGATACTTGGATTATTATGTTCGGACTTAGGAAATGGCTTTCAAATGAACATATACTGTTTGCAGATTTGGAGGATCCCAATATGATGGTGGTATTATGTTGAAATACCAACCAGTCAATGAAATTAATATATTTTGTCCCCAGCCGTGAGTGCAGAGGAGCGTTGGAGCGCATTGGTACACTGGGTTCGTGTACTTCAGGCGGACCTCATCAAGTTTAGACTTCGAGTTCTGCGCGAGGATCACGCCAGGCTGAAGTGAGCGGTTGCTCGTTTGAATCCTTTCACGGATTATGAAGGACTTCTGCGTTTTGGAGGCTGATTTTGGAGAGCTGACCTGCCATACGGAAGTCTTCATCCTTTGCTTCTACCCAAGACGGACCTTTGGTAAATCTGTTGGTGTCGGATTGACACATACGTAATGCGCACGGGGGTTTTCAGCAATCGCAACGCTCGGGTTGTGAAAGCATACCTTGTGTATTTGTGTGCTTGGCCACCAAGGCCGTTCACTTGGCAGTGGTATCAGCTTTGACTACGGAGGCCTTCGTCGCCGCGTTGGATCGTTTCGTGTCGCGTAAGGGTTTACCTTCACTTATTCGCTCAGACAATGGCACAAACTACAAAGGTACTGCTAACTATCTAAAAGATATTGATAATTTTTTGTTTTGTAAATAACTATGCTAGTTTAAGTTAAATCTTCGCCCGGAAAGGGGTAACTTGGCGGTACAGTCCCCCAAATTGCCCTCACTGGGGAGGGAATTTTTTGAAGCTGCCGTCAAGTCGGCGAAGACCCACCTCCGCTGCGTTATTGGGGAAACTGTCCTAACTTTTGAGGAGCTTGCCACTGTATATTGTAAAGTGGAAGCGGTCCTCAACTCTCGTCCTCTCTGTGGTCAGACAGGACTGAGCATCCTAGGGAAGGAAATTTAACTCTTTTGAAGGATGTGAACTTGCTATCCTTGTTTTGGCGCCGGGGCCGTATATTAAAGTTGTTTTTTGGCGGAGACGGAACTCCACACGTCGCAGAGGTGTTGGTCGAAGGTTCGATTTTGTGACGAGCCATGACAACTCTCTCCCGTCTCCCGGTTGTATGAGCTAGTGGTCTGATTGCTCAGCCCAGAGCGGGGGACTGTTCAGAATAAAATGTATATTTCGGAACGCATCCATCAATGGTCTATATATTTTGTCTTTGGACTTGGAGCTGTCAAAAAACGAGGGACGTGGACATTTTCTTGGTATAGATCGCGGACGATTTTAATATGTGTTATTAAGGGATATTAACGGTAAATCGGTGCGGACATCGTAAGAAACAGTATTCAGTCAATGGCTGACGTTATTTTGGTGTGAAGACCATTTTGAGTGAATTTCCTGTGTGTGTGTGTGACATAACCTGTGTCCACGCGGCTTCCGACAAGTGGACTTGTCCTTTATCATTTCTGGGTTGGATGCATCCCGGGTTAGGAGGGTTGTGTTTAGATTCATCGTGGAAGGTGATCTACGTGTCACGGCACCGGAACACTTTGGACTCCGCAGCGAAAGGACTTCATGCGAGGATCAGTGGATGACGTCATCATACAACTGTCTGGTAGGACATTTTATATTAAATATTGTGGAATTTAAGATACTTGTATACTATAAATCTGGGACAGCTTATGGGCCCCTGTTCCAGCTGCAAGTATCACCCTTTAGCATACAATTAGTGGTGTCTGAGCGTGGTTATGGAATCCTCGCACCAGTGACGCCGATGCCCGTCACTAGTCAATATTACCACTTTTTATATGCTACAATTTCTGGTAGCAACGAGCGTTTTTATCAAACAGCGCTTGCAAACATATTTCTAAATGATAGTATAACTTAGGTGTCCCGGACTCCTTGAAGTATTTTATATTCTTTTTTATCTAAGCTCTTGTAATTTTTAAAATACAAAGGTTGTCAAAATTTTCTTACAGATTCATGAGTTCATAATTCCTGTATTTCAATAGCTTCCATTTGCTTTTTGTTTAAAAGTTGCCTTCCAGGTTTTATATCTACGAATTATATTTTGTTCTTATTTTCAGGCTGATTACAAAAATGAAATCATCGAATCCTAAATGTCCAATGTCAATGATAGGATTCGTAAATTTTTTTAAAGCTGACTCTTTTAAGAAATGAAGTTAAAATCCATACATTTTTTTTTATAAAATTTTCATTTGTCATTCCTAAAAATAATCAAAATGTTTTCTGTTCACCGGATTCTTTCACTTTTTTAAATCGTAAAAATTGTATAAGTTTGAAAATGAAAATATGTACAAAACAATCTCAATACGCAAAACTAGTTATTTGGTTTAAAAAAAATGCAGCAATAAATAAGAGACGTACTTTCAGGGAAATATCCGCTACACCATTTTGTTAGCCGTACTGTAGTAACAGTGGAAAGGGTCAACCGAACTTTTTTTGATGTTTCCATAGCTTTCTGAACTTGAAGCGAGTAAGTGACAAAAAATTATTCCGCATACCGCATACCGCATACCTATGTGCAGTGCGACAAAACATTTTGGCGCGTGGATGACATTGATAGGGGGCGCAGCTGTGGAACAAGGGTTAAGGCGCTTAATATCGCCAAATGGGTACTGTCTAAAACAAGGCCGGCCAAACCCAGGCACGCGGGCCACGATGTAGCCCGCCAAGGCATTTGAATTTTCCCGCCAGCACTTCGGTCGGCCGGCTAGCCGGCAAATTACTAATCAGGAAAACCACTTCACAGCTCACATTAAATAAAGAGAAATATGTTATTTAATTTACAAATAAAGTAAATTAAAGCATATTATGTTTTTTGTGTATAAATTACCTTATGTATATGGTAGTAGTGGTGGCCCGGCGCCGCCAGAGTCTAAGAAATTTTGCTCACTTGGAAAATCTATTATCCAGCCTTGGTCTAAAGCCTCTTTTATGGCCAAACCAAAAATATTAAAAAAATGTATTATGGATTATCAATTCTAGGCCAACATATACAACATTTTTCTTTTTCGTGCCACCAAACTTATATATGATTTTTTTTTAACTGAATGGTGTTTTTGGCTTGAATTTCCTACTGCTCCTAAGCGGCTCGGCTGATTTAATTCATTTATGCTTTTATAAATAGATAAACTTGATAGCTATAAACCTAACATAGGATTATTCAATCGAACAATCACGTTCACGTGAAAAGTATTATTTTATCCTATTTCGCCCTATCAAGGACGCAGCGAGCGTCGTGCCACCACGCATTGTGCGCTAATATGAATTTTATTTCAATGTCATTTCCGTCGATATTCGTATAGACAAGCATCAAGCTGCTAATTTGGCGACGGTAATCGCCTTAAGTTTTATTAAGATAGCGGTGTTAGCTCCGATTTTGGCTACGATCAATCGACGCGCCAAAACAACCTTGTCACACTGTACAGCGTGACAAGAATCTAAATGAACGCGGCCGAAAGCAGAACTAATATGAAATATGAACGTCACATTTTGTCAGTTCGCCGAGTTGGCCAGCGCCATCGCTCACGTTCATTTAAATATGTCGCAGGGAAATTGTCAAAACCATTAAGGCGATATGTAAAAGTTTTAGCGTCCCTGCTACCCCATATGCGAAAAAACCCTCAGTGCGAGAGGGACGGATTCGTGGAAAAGTAGCAAAAAGTCGGTTTTTTATTAATATAAAATGTACTAAAGTTGCTATCAAAATTTCGTTTAGCCAGGTCCTAGATACTGTTTAAACCCATCTAATAAAATATAATCGCAGTCCAAATGTCATTCCAAATTGACAAAAAGACCTCATTTCAATAAGTATTTGTATCGAGCCAAATTTCTCCAATCGCGTTTCTGTTTAACAGATTCCTAGAAAAAGATTCCAAAAATAATTTACTATTTTATGAAAATAATACATTATTTACTGAAGTAGATATGCAAGTTCTAAAAGTGTCTATTTTTTTTCCGTAGTGCGTTAAATTTTAATTTCACGGTATCGTCAGGTTTTTTATAAACTAGCCAAACCTAACCCAGTGAAATTATAATATATTTCACGTCTTTGACAATTTACCTGCGATAGATACAAAGACCGCTTTAGATCAATGTCGCATTGTACATGTATGTAGCACAACCTACATGAAAATAGATTGCTAGGTATTAGAACAAAGCAGCACTTTGCGACCCCACCGCAGAGGAGTAAATATAGAGCTTGAAGGGTAACAGGTTCAGCCCCCTATCACACATTCCAAAGGGATAAGTTTAAAAGCCGTACAAAATTAGTTTTTTTTTTGCTGTATCGGTAATGTAAAGCAGTTTTTACTAATATCAGAACACTTAGAAATATATTTTGGCGTCAGCCGGCCTTAAATATGTACACTAATTATAATATCTACACTGATTTTCATACTTTGATCGGCATGGTATTGTTTTACGGTAATTTACTTCTACTTAATTTTTATATTTATACTAGCTGACCCGGCGAACTCCGTTCCGCCTAACAGTCTAATAATATAATATCGTGTTAACTTTAGTTAAACTTAATTTAGGATTTCATTAAGGTAATAACATTAATATAACTTTTTTGCAAATACAGAAATGTTTTATTGCTTGCCATTGCGAAAGAAGAATGGCAGGGACCCATGTAGTTTCAGTACCGTTGTAGGCTTAGCGTAGGGTATTGAATATATGCAGAAATAATAGTTCTTGGAAAAAATAAGCGATTTTAAAACTTGGGGTTTAGATGTTATTTAATGATATCAGAACGCTAGATAAATAGGTTTCTTTTATATGCGTAGTTTTGTCAACAGATGGCACCACATGCTGTTTGCATTCGTAAAATTAATTAATTTATTTATTGTTATTCGATAACTTATCCGATATTTTATTAGTTATTCTGCTATTCGGAGCGGATAAGAATACACCAAAAAAGAGATAACTAACATCGATCCAGCCGATCTTGAGTTATAAGTGGTGTAACTAACACGACTTTGTTTTATATATTTAGATTTATATGACGGAATAAGGCCGACAGGCGTGATGGGCACGTGCCCGTCTTCATCCATATTTCCGAAGAAGGGTTGATAATTTAGCAGAAATGATCACTCGCCAATGTAGATAAGTAGTGTTTATAATCAAATAAGAAAGTTTCTAACTGAATTACAATAAGATGGCTTGAATAATAAGAGATTGAAATGCAGTGATCTCACAGAAGCGTGCGGTCGCTCAAACGACTCGAACCAGTCGTTCTATGAGTCTGCCACTCTTTCCCACTGACAGCTATCAAACGCAACCGACAGCGTCAACTCAACGGATACCAACGTTGCGATGACCGATGCCAAACTACACGGTAACTAAACATTGCTAACAGCCGACCGCAACGCCATCTTTAATTCCACCCAGGTACTAAACCTGACATTTCAATCAGTGACGTAATTAACTAACTAATTGCAAATAATTTAATGAATTCGCTTGCCGCTCCGACATATATATATTTTTATATATTTTTATACAGTTTCGATATTTAACTTGAAACATTGGCGCAAAACCTTGGAAGTTAATTCCTTTAGGATAAAATACGTAAAAACATCAGTTTTGTGGTAAAAAAAAGCGTTCAATAAAATCAATATAATATTGTTTTTGATGGCTGCTGACGCACAATGAAATCACTTTTTTATGTTGTAAAGAAACTTGTTTTTGTTACCCATTTCTGAACTTTCAATAAATACTTACATATTATTTATATTGACATAAACACAAACACTAGGAAGACCAACTACGTCAGGCGCAGACTCCTATATATACTAGCAATAGAGGCGATTATAAATAAGTCTGATTCTCCAACTATAATATCATGGTCAATCTAACCAGCTTTGCGGAACAAATCACGAGTTCGGAGTCATCTGACCTGACATCCTCGCTTGGAGACGGAAGACTAGACAAGGCCGCGTCAATCATCAACTCACCACCTCCTGTCAATTATGATACGCATGTGGTTTTTGTATAAAAACCTTTGGTCATTCGTCATAGGCTGTAAAGCAGTGTTTCTTAACCGGTGGTCCCCGGACCACGCTGCGAAGCAATGAGCGTTTTTCTCGTTGTTTTTTTTTCTTAGTTCTTAGTTTTCCTCCAGATGGCGCTGTCCATGTCACCATAAATAAAATGTGTTTTGTAGCAATCAATGTCGAAGTTGTTTTTCGTTTGTTTGGAATTGGTACATATTTTGTCTTTGATTCTGTTGCTAAAGAATATAACAGTGCCATCTAGGAATCTTATTAAACACTAAATTTGACATAAGGAAAAACGCTCATTAAGAGGACTGTATCGCTAGAAAGCGCAGGATTTGATATTAATATTGCTGTCTCTATCGGCTGCGAGACTTGCACGCACGTGTGCTCAGTGCGAGACAGCATTAGTTCGTTGGTAATATTTATATTTCGTAGTTTAGTGTTTATATAGAATTGTGGTTGATATGGAGTTAATTTTTTTAACCTTCTCAGTGGCAGGAGGCAAGATTGTGCCGGAAGTTTATTTTAAATAATTTTTTATTGAGCATCAATAATTTTACTGGCTAATATAGAAATTTCATTACTATCCCAATACTCGTGGCCGTATAAAAAAAAATATTGACTTTAATAATTAGCTAAAGTTGAGTCCTTTTTATCGAAAATACGAGATTTTGTTACGTATCACATTTTTTAAATAAATTATTTGCCAGGAAACTTATCACAATCCCAGGTATTACTTTTATATCCTGTCTACAAAATGTCATAGAGTTTCATTAGCTATTATTGTCCAAAATATGATCGAACTCCATTTGTATCGAGCGCGTTCGCGACATAGGGGTCACTAGGGGGGGGGGGGGTGTAGTGAGATATCACGTGTATTTGTTTTTTCTTTGAACGCGCAATTTTTAAACCGAAAACTGTGCGTGACCTTGACTCGCCGTTGCTAAGCAATTAAAGATATATTTGTAGATATTTAAAGATATAATTTAATTTAAAGATAATATTCTGATTTTTTTAATATACTTTATACCAAAAAATACACGTGTTTTAGTTAGGGGGGAGGGGTAGTCTAAAACCTCACCACGTATCACCATGGGAGAGGGGGTGCTAAAAAGTTGCTAAAAAACATCACGTGATTAATAGACGGCCCCATAGTCCAGGAAAACTCTAAAACGGAAGTAGTTTTACGCAATCTTTTAATTGTCAATGTTTATGGAGTTGATAAAAAAATTCAAGATGTAATAGAATTGCAGGATGGCAGTTATCGCAAGTATTTATTTGAGGCTGGCACCAAATTAGAGGAGTTTTGGTGTCAAAGAGCAATTACATTTCTTAAAATTGCTCTGCAGTGACTATTATTTTGATATTTATAATATATTATATTATATTTAATAAAACATACATAAGCCTTACTACTTTCTAATACTGTTGTCAATTTATTAGTGGGCTATAGTCTATGACGGCGTAAAAAATACAAGGTGGTCCCTCACTTGAAAAAGGTTAAGAACTACTGGTGTAAAGCAAGATGATAAGGTCAGAAAGATGATACAAAGGGTATATTTATGTTACAGGCAATGACAAGGTTTAAAGATGATGTTTATTACGAAATGTTGTAAAAAAGAATGTTGAATAGGACTTCAACGATTTGGCTCATTAAATTACGTTGCTGATGTAACAGTCATTAATGAATACATAGAGGTTAAAAGAGATGTGGTCTAAATAGACTGACAAAATGACACGACTTTTAAACTTTACGACGGGCGCATTTGATCCTCTGAATGATGGAGATATAACACCCATGACCCTAGAACTAATTACAGGTCCAAGAAGACCCCAAACCACGGACTTGACACTCAATGTCAATCACTCGGTACGTCAGTCATAGGAAACGAGTTGAAACTTTGCACATTTATAAGTAGATCTGATTTTCCGCATCACTAGTGGTTCAAAGTCGGTTTGTGACCGCAAGCACGTAACTTGAAGGACGCTCGACGTGACTGATACCATCGTTAACCGTAACTACCTATTCTAGATGAAAAAAGACGTGAAAATCTATCAAAAATACACGAGTTCTACAACGACGTACGTCTAGATGAACTAAGATTGAATATAGTATGGTATGATTCGGCCATGCAATATACCTATACGCTTATTTAAATACTTCAAATGAGGCTATGTGAATTTTTATTTTTGTCACTATCACTCCAAGCGAAAACACGTGCACTGCGAGAGGGGCGGATTAAGACAAAAGGGAAAAAAGTTAGTTTTATATTTTTATTTCAAAAAAACTAAAATAGACAGCAAAATTCTAGATATTGTTGAAAACCATATCTAATCGAATATATTTAAGTTCTGTACATGGTTTCTTTTTGTCAAACGAGGAGAAAAGTGTGTTTGAAGACATCATTTCTGTTGAGGAAATTTATCCAAACACGTTTTCCAAAAACAAAACCCTAGCTTATCTAGTCAAAATGCATATACCAGGAATTGATTACAATTTTTTCGCGTAATTCATGAAATATACAAAGAAGAAGCACCAATTTTTTTTTCTTTCAACCTAATATTATGATGGATGACGTCCCATCCTTTAAATACTAAAATAACCATAAAATCGGTAAAAAGCACGAAAAAAGTTCGTGTTCAAATTCCAATATTGGTACATTTTTTCCAAAAAGCAGACGATAATAGAAGTTTAAAAAATAACCAAATTGCGTACAGACACCTTTACTACAATTAAAACCAACACCTGCAAAAACTGTATAAATGAAACGGTTTCGTTATAACTCATTCATAGAAAACCATTAACTTTCCGATTTTGATGCAGTTTTCAATCAGAATAAGACTGTTGGTACCATCGTGATGAACTGGGTTCTATCGTTCTATTTGAAGGCTATCAGATATAATTGATGGCGGCAAAGTAAATGGAGGCCAAAACGACGGTGAGTTGCTAAAGAGCTTTGTGTTAGGTTTAGGAGAACGTTTTCTAGGGCGAAAGTGTTTTCGAGATAATAATTAAATTAATAAAAGGTCAGGTATAATTAGCATTTGGATATATTAATAACTTGCAATATTCCGCTAAATAATCTTGCCCTACTTTTCAAAATACAGACTTCCGATGATGTACGGGACCCTACAAAACAAATGAATACCGCTCCACTAGTGAGAGTCAGCACCATCATAACTTATTAGTTGCATTTGAGTTTTAAATATATTTGTTTTAGGGCCTGTTTCACCACTTCCAGATAAGTGCCTGATAGTTATATGTGACATATAACGCATACAAAATGTGTTCCATTTTTAAACTTATCTTCTGGATATCACTTATCTGGAAGTGGTGAAACAGGCCCTTAATAAAGTATAACCCTATTAAACAGAATCTAGCAACAAACAATGGCATCACAAAACAGGCTAACAGCTGCTAAACACCAATATTTGTTACACGCACGAAAGATATAGATCTGAAGCTAATATGATTACGCAGCAGCGCCTGCGCCTGCGCCGCTCGCTACCCGCAGCCCTATTCTAATGAGATGTAAAGATGGAAGATAGGAAAGAGAAAGCACGTCAACAGCACATCAAAAGAGTTACCATGGTTTTCTAGCCCTAGCTATGCTTGAAAGCGCGTACGAAAAAGCTCGGTGATTTGCCGGGTAATTATAATATTTGCAGTAAATTTTCAAGTTATATACGTAAGTCTTTTTTAGAGCGACAAATTGAAACTTGGGTTTCTTATTGGATTAAGGCGCTCTTATCCCAAAATCAGTAATTTCAAAGTCAAATAGAACTTTCAAATATCGTCTAAAACTTCGAAAAAAAAATACGTAATATAGTTCAAACCTTTATCTAGGTCTTCCACGCATGTGTTACACGATCAGATAAACTTTGCTCGATAGAAATAATTCACGAACACAGCATATAATAAGACCTTTCAAATCATGCCATTTCCATAATTCCACTCTTTTATTAACGAAACATATCTGGTAATATTGCTCTTTAAATTTTCTAGGTCGACCACGTCAGTGGGTTTTAATAAACATATCCCTTATTTTTAAACAATTTAAAAACCGATAAAAACAACGGAAAAGTACAAAAGTGTGGTTATTTTCTTTACTCCTTACACGTAAAGAAAAAGACAGAGAGTCACTCTTCTGGGATAAGAGCGCCTTAAGCCCAAATTATTTATTGATGCAAATGTAAATAGATGCCTGTCTTAAAAGGGTTGAAAAGACTGCATTTTTCTATCTGCTTCGATCCAGTCACGTGTTACGTCTTTCCGAGATGAAAGTTGATAAATTAGTTTATCGATTGTGTCGATTCGGTGTAACACGTTTTAACTTATTTGACAGGACTAAACTTAATTTAAGTGTTCTGTATTTTTCTTTCTGTATCGAAAAGACAAAGACAGGACGCTTAAAATTAGGTTAGTCCTGTCAAATAAGTTAGGTCGTGTTACACCGAATCGACACCATTACACACAATATACTCACCAAATGTCGGAAGCTAATAGAACGTTGTCGTAAATAAACATACTCCATTTAGATAATCAATTTTCTCATCGGATACTTACCTGAAACAAGCATAAAATGATAAATCAATAAATGGTACAAACCAGAGATTACGAGTTCGAGTTTGAATAACATCGAGGATCGACGGTACCGCACCACAGAAGCCTTGGGCATAGACCGTTTCCCTGAGTGGTGAAAAGACTTTGCATATCGGAGGAAAGTCTATCAGTCAACGACACCGCCTAGTCTTTTGGACTCATGAAAGAAATCTTATTGTCGGGGTATAAAGTCGATCTTTGTCAATATCACGCCTCTAAGTCGACCAGACAACCGGGCGCACGAGTCGAATTCACAATGTCTCGCTGTGAGAAATCGGGAAATGATCGCGTTCAGGTTTTTGTTTTGTCGGAAAACTTCAAAGTGGACAACGGAAAGCTGATAAGTTATACAAGTTATTAAAACTTCGAATAAATATTATAAAAAAACATGTTGTTTGCGATTTCACAACTTATTTATAGACCACACATAAACAATTTTCAATTATATATCTTTATTTCTTATGATTAAATTCAATATTTTAAATTATTTGGCACAGTAGTGAGTTGAGAGTACTCAACAATTTCTCCACTGCCAAAGGTTAGCTAGTAGAAAATACGAATTAGTATTAAACTCGCTTTTCTACAATAATTGTATTTTTGTGTAATAAAGAATTCTACTATTATTATTATGGTGGGTGGCACCTCACTCGGCGTATTCGTGTAGCAGTATTCGCGTATTTGAACGAATATTTGCTGTATTCGTCAACATGACAAATTCATAAATGATCTGAACACCCAATAATCCTTTGAAGTGATACTGAAACCGACAAGTAGATGGAACCGCGTATTTAGCAAATACAGAAAATACACTAATAGTTCATCCACACATTGCTGTATTTGGACAAATATACGAATACACTAATAGCTCTATGGCTATATTTGGACAAATATACGAATACACTAATAGCTCTATGGCTATATTTGGACAAATATACGAATACACTAATAGCTCTATGGCTATATTTGGACAAATATACGAATACACTAATAGCTCTATGGCTGTATTTGGACAAATATACGAATACACTAATAGCTCTATGGCTATATTTGGACAAATATACGAATACACTAATAGCTCTTCCACACATGGCAATATTTGGACAAATATACGAATACACAATGGCAAGTGAGCTTCATTTCAAAATATATGCTGATTGCATTATTCATAAAAAACATATTTATGATTATGAAATTGTAACCGATAATACCAATACACCTTGTCCTCGGCTTTGCTGTCATAGTCAACAAATTGCTTCACAAACTAGTGCTCCTTAAGCATGAAATAAATGATGACACACTCCACATCATACGTATGTACGATGATAATACAAGTTTTTGTCATTGTATGTTTCACCATCATTTCTTTTCTCCGAACTAATATTAATGCACCTGTGACAATAACTTAACTGGTACAAGGTCAGGTTTGAATAGGCACAGGTATAGGTATTTCAAACTTTAATGGCCTCTTAAATCTGGCTTTGACAGCGTGAGACTTAATGGAGACATTAACTTTAAGGGTTCAAAACTAGGTATACTAGCAGCTGTAAATAGATAGTGACTTCACAACAGATGTAAAGAATTCTGTTGAAAATATAACCCTATCTAAAAAATGAGATGACGTAATTTTTTTTGTATGAATTTCCAAAATATTAAAAAGATATACAAGGTGACATTAATTTATGCGGTCAAATTCATACTGAAGAGTCGCTAAGTCGGTATCAAGGTTCGATGACCCTTTTTGTAAAATTCGCAAGTTGTTTTTTTCGTGTCTCTATAAACGCGAGCCCAGCCCAGAGTCCAAGTTATTACTATGAGAGGTCATCATTTTATTTTACGAAACTACCAAAAAGTGTTATCGATCCGTGATACTGATCACTTATTGAGCCTCCAGTATGAATTTGGTTGCATAAATTAATGTAACCTTATATTTTATTTTAAGGTGATATGTCGTCCGTGCAAAGGTCCCCGTTACTCCAGGCGGAAAGACCCGCCGTGCGAGAGGGACGGAATCCGGGAAAATTGACAAAAAGTCCGTTTTAAATTAATACAAAATTAACTAAAATAGCTATGAAAATTTCCATAACCAGTAATTTAGTTATTGTTAAAACCCATTTAAATAAATATTTTTGAAGTCTGTATGCTCTCCCGATTTGTCAGAATATCAAAAAAAGTGTAAATTTAGACCTCATTTCTATAATTATTTCTATCGAGTGAAATTCCTCCAATCGCGTTTCTGATAGACCAAAATCTAGAAAAAGATTAACATTATATCATTGCAGAAATAAAAGTAAATCTGGATGTGAGGAGCTCTGAACCGGGAATGTTAATGTATAATGTTAATTTATATCTCCTTGCGATGGATAAATCGCCAAGTGTTCAAACATAGAAATTTATTTCTGACATAGTTTCTAGAAAAAGATCCCAAAATTGTTATACTAATTAATTCAAATTGGGACTTCTTTTGAACAGCAGATAAATAACTTCAAAATGTGTCCATTTTGACGATATACCCCCTTAACTACTCATAATTTGTAGTTCCTCGCCTCAGAACTAGGTCAACTTCAGGCTTATGCTTAGATAGCGTATTCTTTGAGGTATTATACAGGGTGATTGGAAATTGCTCTTATTTCTCTCGTGGAAGTAAACTATGATTAATTTGGAGTGATTTGACCCCTATCACTTGGGGGTCGCAAATCCGCCATTTTCGAGAAAATTTTCATTTTTAAAGTTCAATTTTAATTCTTTGTTATCGTAATTTTAGAAATGCAGCATAATATTTTGCAATTATTTGAGTGATTTTTAGCCTTAAGGAGATTGATCAATCAGTAAGCTATCAGTTCATGCTAAATTTCAGGCCAAAAAATAACAAGATATTTTTTGGCGTTTTTTATTTGCCAAATTTCGCAATTTTATAAATAAAGCAAAGAATGTCGATTATCTTGAAAATTACGGATTTGCGACCCCCAAGTGATAGGGGTTAAATCACTCCAAATTAATCGTAGTTTCTTCCCACGAGAGGAATAAGAGCAATTTCCAGTCACCCTGTATACAACAGCAGCAACTCGGCCAATGACAACTGATCAAGAAGTGACAGTTTTAGAAAATGACGGTAGCCATAAAGCACAGTTGATAGGATCTTTCATTTGTCTCTTCTTCTGCTTCTGTTCTTCTTCCCTTCTGATATTCTTTTTCAAATGTAGTATGAAACGTCTATCTGTCTGTTAGTTTATAACTGTTTCGAGGGTCCAGTACTTCAGGTCTCGTAATTAACACATACCTTGACTTTCATATTCCTAGATGAATAAACTTATTTTGATTTATTTTATTTTTATCTATTGGGCTTGTTAAAGAAGGTTTAGGGTATACAGGTTGCTCTGAAATTCGACCTATCCCTTGAAAGGGGTTATACTAGAGATCATTTCCAACAATATCAACTAGGGGTCGAAAATGCTAATTTTTTTTCAAGTAGAACACGTCGATTCTTCAAAAATTGCAAAATAAAAATGGTTTTCTTTCCACTTTATATATTTATAAATGATCACTCTTTTATCATTAATCAGAAAAATAACAAATAAGTGCCGAGAGAGGAATAATTATTTTTGACTAATTTGTTATTCGTTACCAGTCTAAAAGTTTGAAAAATATCTTAAAAACCTTCGTAACTCGGAGACCATTTATTTTCGTCCCCTAGTTGATAGGGATCAATCTCTTGGAAATGATCTCTAGTATAGTTATACTTTCAAGGAGTAGGTCGAATTTCAGAGCATTCTGTATAGGTATACCCTGTGATGTTAATTCATGTTTTCATATAACAAAATGACATAATTATTTAGAAAACTTTATCTACTGTGCTCATAGCACATGCCGCGATGCAGTTATCTGTCACTTTGACAGCTCCTCAGCTAATCACAGCTTGCTGTTTGCAAGCAGCAGTGTTTTATGACTGCATTGAACACAACACAGGGATTGGCTGATAAAGGGTTATACCATTTAAGTAAAATAACTTGGAGAAAAAGCAGCCAAAGGTAGATTTTCTTTAAAAGCGCAAGAGGATATATACAAGGTGACTTTTTGATCATCGTCCAAATTCAAACTAGAAGCTTGATAAGTGATCAGCATTATGATTCGATAACAATTTTTGTGGAATTCGTATAATGAAATTTCGACTTTCCATAGTAAATTACTCCCAGTCCTGAGTGAATCACTATGGGGAGTCGAAATTTCATTTTATGAATTTTACAAAAATCGATATTGATTCATGATGCTGATCACTAACCAAGGCTCAAGTATGAATTTGGACGATGTTATACACGTGTATATAGCGTGAAAATGTAGAATGTAGAGTTAGTAGGCTCGTTTTATAGCAGCAATTTACCGTAACTGCTTTTTCCCCCCCTGTTCTATACCTTCTTTTGTTTGGCTACTTATATAAGTGAGGAACTTGATCATTATGTTATTTGCGATTCAAATTTGTAAGCAGAAGAAAGATTTTTTTGCGATAAAGCTGCGGTTTTAAATCAATCATGAATTTATTAATTCAAAAGAATGACCAAAGTTCGACTAAACTAGTAACTCTTCTCTACCCTTGATTTAAGGCGCTACGGAAAAAAAAAAGACACTTTAAGGCCTTGCATATCTACTTCAGTAAATAATGTATTATTTTGATAAAATAGTATATTATTTTTAGATTCTTTTTCTAGGGATCTGTTAAAACAGAAACGCGATTGGAGAAATTCGGCTCGATAGAAATATTTATTGAAATTAGGTCCTTTTCGACACCAATTCTCCTGGTTTGACAATTTAGAATGACATATGGACTGCAATTATGTTTTATCAGATGGGTTTTAACAGTATCTAGGACTTGGTTAAACGAAATTTTGATAGCATTTTTAGTACATTTTGTATTAATAAAAAACCGACTTTTTGCTACTTTTCCACGAATCCATCCCTCTCGCACTGAGGGTTTTTTCGCATATGGAGTAACAGGGACGCTAAAACTTTTACATATCGCCTTAAGAGGGCACCGTCCAAAATGAGCTAAAACGCTAGTCCCTGTTAAATTGATTTTTTAAATAATATTAATCATAAAAACAATCACAAATGTGTAAACCACTATTATTCGTGTCACATTTTGGAAATTTTATCTAGTAGTTTAAATAGGTATGATATTTTTAAAACGCGTCTCAAATCCACCATACATTTTTACTATGACCGCGCGGCATTCGATTAATTCGACCGCGATAAAATATTACCACGAGAGTACAAGTGAGGTGTCTAATCGTCGTAAGTTCGGTGCAGCATTAATGTAAACAGACAAATGTTTGCAGAGAAAGGTATTGTATTTAATAAAAGCAGTTCAATACATTTATTTGCGGAAACAAACAATTTTCCATCGTAGAGACAAACAAACATGATATACTCTTATATGGAGGGAAAGTCCGAACCGGGAGTTGTTCTATAATACAAATATAAAATACGTAAAGTTCGTATCGCTTAGAAAACGAGAATCGAAATGGAACCCATTCGATTTGCGTTTAGATCGATTAAAACCTTTATTTGAGCTTGTATCGATTTTCTTTAAGAATATGACATAGCCAAAACAAAAACCAGTTCCGGGCGTGGCTTATTCTATTTTACGATAGCGCGTGGGGGGAAATTCGTCCCGGTCTCTAAGCTCGCGTCACCATAGCAAAAATACGAATAGAGTGGACGAGGCAGGGTCAAAAGTAATACGTATTTTATTTTATCTAATTTATTAGTGTATTTCGATCATCGTCACACGGCATTGATCCTACTTGCTATCACGTCGGGACGTAAATTTATTATGGTCGGCTAAAAGTGGTTTTTTGAGTGTTTGATTTATCAGTTGACCCTCGGAACATTTCAGACACTCCTTTAGAGATACATAATAATATTGTGGCGGTTAATTGTCACCATTACCCATTCTTTAAATATTTTTCGCCCGTTGAGCTGGTTTTACACTTGCGGGAAAATAAATTGGACCAAAAATTTCTTTACAAAAAAATTTTACTAAAGTTGTTATTACAAAAAGTGGAAACTAACAAATATTCTCGGAAGGAATGCACCACGTCACTACCTATCTCACTGTAGCCTATATCAATTATGCCTCTCTCATTCAACCACGTTTAACTGCGTTCCTATCTCATTCCAACTCATTTTAAATAGCGTCACTATTTATCTCACTCTAACGCGTGTTAAATGGCATTTCTAATGAACGTCAAATATTTTTACTGCCCGCCACTCTTTCATTCTAAATTCTAATTATTTTAAAAAATACGCAGCTCCTTTGGTAGTAAAATAGCAATAACTTTTTTTTCAAAATAATACACAGAAATTGCCAGATCATTTGAAAAACAATATTTGATGAGCCGTTATTTAAGACAATTTGCAAAACTAACATAGGACATTTTTTTTCAGGGTGTGGTATCGAACTAACCTAATTACAAAAAATTGCTCATAAATTGGGTTTTTATTTTTCTTCCTGATGTAACAGCATTTCAAGGTTTATTTTTGACTTTATCAATAGCATGACTATTCAGAGTTGCGCAACAAAAATTTTATTCTTAGAATTTAGAACTGGTTAGCTTTGACTCTCAAAAATCTATTCGAATTTATAAAAGTACCATCAACTCGAAGACTATCTACTTTTTGCTGAGGTCATAATTTGATATTCTGGTCAGTCATGAGCTGGCCTACCAGCCTTCCAAGGGAAAGAGTTGACTTTTGGGACACCTGTTTACCCTTGCGATAAATCGCCAAGTGTTTGAAATGTTCAGGTCTCTTTACGCAAAATGAAAAAACAAAACTCTTTTAGGATTAATTTGTTGTCCCTATGTTTGTCTGTTTGTCCGTTTGTCTAGGCAATTTTTCTGGGTAAAATCAATAAATGCTAATATTTACAGCCCTGTAAAATATACATATTATAACGTTTTTATGGCCTTTTGTTTAACTTTTTCATACAAATTTTCTCCTTATGAAAATATAGAGATCAACACTTTACATAATATTTTGCATTTGAAAGAAAGCACAGAAAGGAACTCTAGAACAAATAATGTAAAAAATATTAAACCATATCTTTCTATTCTAAAGGGATTAATAATTTACTCTTTGTTCAATGTGGCGATAGCTTTGTTTATTATTTTTTTCTTTCTTTGTTACAAAGATAACAAATATTTTCATACAACGTTTTCCTTAAGGGCTATTTCTCCGAATTTGTAACAAAATATTAAGAAATAATTATAACGGTAAAGTACAACTTTTAGCTAAGACAATTTATTGTTAAAAGTTTGCTATATGCATAAACATATTTTAATGATATTATGGTATCTTCAAAATAATTGGGTTTTCCATAAGCGTGATATCAGATTATTTAAGAAATTTACGGCTGGTATCACGACGACGGATAAGCCAATTATTTTATTACTATTGTAATATAATTAAAAATATGTTAATGCATACAGCAGACTTTTAACTATAAGTTTTCTTAACTAAAAGTTGTATTTTTACTTATTGAAATTGTATTTCTCATCAAGAAGTGCAAAATGACAAGATATTCAAAATAAGTTAATTGAATTTGTGAAATGGTTTCAGGTCAAAACAGTTTTCCATGAAATGGTAATTGTTTATACTTAGCAAAGTGTGTAAACTTAGTCATCTTAACATGAACGACGCCTGTATTTCTGTCTTTTTTATTTCCGGTATAGATAAAAATATACAAACTTGTTAAACTTTGCGTAAAAACGAGGCAATATTGACGATATCCTGACAGCTATTATGATGGTGTTTTACCAAATTTTGCTTTTTGGGCTGTAAAGAGACGTAGTTAGATGTCACTAGAATATACTCATGAAAAAAGATATGAAGAAAATAAGCTGTAGACTTCACATTCGGTTTATAACTATTGTATGAATTTTAAGAAAAATACAGGGGTAAAGGGACCTCTTAAGGAAAACCTTGTATTAAACTATTTGTTATCTTAGTAAAAAATAATTCAAGGAAAAAAATAAACAAAGCTATCGCCACATTGAACAGTAGATAATTAATCCCTTTAGAATAGAACAACATGGTTTTCATATTTTTTACATTATTTGTTCAACAATTCCTTTCTGTGTTGACTTTTAAATGCAAAATATTATCTCAAGTGTTCATCCCTACATTTTCATAGTGAGAAAATTTGTATGAAAAACGTAAAAAAAAAACGTAAAAACCTAAAACGTAATATAAATAAAAACGTCAAAAGTATGTTTTTACAGCTCTATAGAGGGCCGTTTATATTGGTATTTATTAATTTTACCCAGAAAAAATTGTCTAGACAAACGGACAGACAGACAAACATAGGGATAACAAATTAATCCTAAAAGAGTTTCATTGTTTTCATTTTGCGTAACAGAACCTGAACATGTACCGACAGGATTATCTACGATCTAGTAATTTTGCCATGCACTGTAAATATTTCAAAATAAATTTCTATATTTTAAATGCTTGGCGATTTATCCCAAGTAAGTGTACCTATATAATTTGCAAAAAACTTCACTTATTTGGACCTGAAATGGTGAGCCAATACTACAGGGTAATTTCACGAAAAGGTCATTGACCTTTGTTACAGATCTCAGTAAGTATAAGTAAATTAATTTGGGTTTCAATAACGATTACAAAATTATTCTTTTAGAGTAACATATATTATTTTCCCGCATAAAAGTATGAATTCATTCCAAATTCATTCAGTTTTGTTGTTATGACTATGGCACGATGTAGCTAAATCACTCATACGCATATTTTGTTGAGTTTTTAACGGCAGGAATATGATGCTCCTCGAAATATTACTTTATAAAATTAATTTCAATGTGTTTTGAAGTAGTTTTGGGAGATATTTATAGCTTGCAAAAAAGGGCACAGGTTCCACGTCTTACGGGCGCCAACGCTAGGCGTAGACTGACAATATCTTGCTGCCGCTGACTGCATCAGTGGATTTACGTATTTTTGGAAAAAGGGGGTGCTTTTTTTGACCCGAATAACGTGGTATTTGGAAAATGAATAGATATCATTCACACTAATTTTATTTAAAAAAAACCAACAAAATCGCGAAAGCGATACCTGAAACAAAATCGATAAAAAGTGTGCAATAGAGGGTTACAAAAAAATTCATTGACAGTACAAATATGAATCGATTAACGTGGTTTGTGGAAAATGAATACCTTAAAGTTCAACCAAAAACATGTATTTTTTTTATGGCTATACGTAACCTAATTATTGCAACAAAATCATCCGAAAGCTGACATTTTAT
This sequence comes from Ypsolopha sequella, assembly GCA_934047225.1. Lineage (NCBI taxonomy): Eukaryota > Metazoa > Arthropoda > Insecta > Lepidoptera > Ypsolophidae > Ypsolopha > Ypsolopha sequella. Next base: position 7,173,255 of record OW203988.1, on the reverse strand, counting down.
TTCTGTTTGTATTTTCGATCCCCTTAACGTAATAGTTATGGTGTCATTAAATTAAACTTGTAAGTTCCGTTTGTAATGCTCACAAATGCTGTATGAGAAACGTTTGCAAAGATGATAAAGCTCTCGGTACATATAGTATTAATATACGTGTACATGTACATGGACGGTTTAAAACACGAGCGTAGCGAGTGTTTTAAACGTAACCGAGTAATTTATTGCTCTTACGCCCGTGTATCATACTACGTTTTTCAATACATAGTGTGAGGAAATAAAACAAACATAATCTTGTGACCTTTAAATTATGATTGGCTCAAAAGGACTGTATCCAGAGCCGTTAAACAGTGGGAAAAAAAAGTATAACATTTATGGTACACAGGAAAGGCTGCAGGTTAGTCAACCATTGTAAATAAATAAAAAAATAATAATAATAAAGCCCTAGGGCAAAATAATCGACTTTCTGTTCGGTTTTGATGCATGCAAAGTGGGCCTTTACGAGCACTTGCATTGAAAAATAGTTTATTTACTGTTTTCGTAGAAAACGTTACGATAGCACTTAGGTACTTTACGATTTCAGAGTTACGTATAGTAAAAGTTGTTTGTGTATACTGTACAATCACCAGTTTGCGTTTTAACTCACTAACCCCCGGTTTCTGAAAGGCCAATCAAAGTTAAGGCGCTTGATCCTTCAAATACAGCCAGATGGGTACTTTCTAAAGCCTACTCCTCGTTTACGGCTAGACCAAATGGCTTGAAAAAAATATATATGAAATAATAACTTTTTAAAAATATTTGCAACAAATTTTGGTTTCGTACGATCAAAACTTCTATATTAAAAAAAATAACAACTGTATGATGTTTTTTTGGCTTAAATTCCCTACTCCTCCTAATCTGCTATGACGTTTGGAAATATTTACACGCCAAAAAATTAAGAATCTGTTGAACTTTAAATGCAACATATCTCAAGTATATCCAGTAACTTTTTCTATTAAAAATATCGAAATATGTAAGATTTCAAGGTCAAAGGCTAAGAGGTGCTCTGCGCGGGCGCAGGCATCAGTCATGCAGTGGCGTTCAGACGGGGAGGCTGTGTCACTCGTTGCCACGTACCGCACCCTGGCGTCTGATGACATGTTTGCGAAAATATTTAGAAGGATTTTTATTTGTGTGCGTTCAGAGAGTACTTTCGGCAATGGACTTAGTTATTTAGAGGATAAATTGTGCTGTGAAGTTCGCGCGTGGACGCTATAATAAACTAGAAGTTTGACGAGTTAGCAAGGAACTTTTTTTAGAAAAATTATAATATAGTAGCTCATGGGTAGAACGCAGGCCTCTCAATTTTGAGATCCAGGTTCAAGCCTCGGTTGGGCATGCACCAAGGAGTTTTTCGGAATATTTGTGCATAGTATTTACTAATACTTACTACTTGCTGAATGTTTTGTGCCCGAAGTCACCACCAACCACGTTGGGACATACTTATCGTCGGTGAAACGCGGGTGTACCGAGTGCGGAGACACTCGAAACACCTCCAAAGCCCCCTCGGGGATTCCTATCGTGACAATGTATAGGTATAATTATTATTATAAACAGCTATAAGCAACAATTCACGCAAAAAACGTTGCTCAAAATTTTGTTTTTACTTCTATCCAGCTAAATAAACTACCCAAGTATCAAGGCTCGGACTATGTATATGGTTTAGCTCCGCTTCCGACCTGTTTTTTTGGACCGGAGCACTATTTGAAATACTTGTTTTAGTTCATTTCAAAAAAATATGTCCCAGGCAGGCATATCAAAACCGTGGTATTTATACCTGTAATATTATGTAGAGATAGTTGAATAACTATATATATATATAGTATATACTATACTATATATAGTTGATATATTATTTCAGGGGCATCTAAAAAGAGACCACCAGAAACAGAAGGCAAAGAAAATAATCCGACAAAATCTGCAAAAAAGACCAAGACCTGACAATATATTAATTCAAAATAATCTGTGCATGTAACCTGTAATGTCATTCCATCCATCCATCAGCCTCGTTCGTCCACTGCTGGACATAAGCCGTTTCAGGACTTTGTCATTCCCGGTGGTCATCCTGGAAGAATTGTCCATACTCACACACGCTGGGCAGAGGGTTGATGAGCGCGGTGCCGGAACCCTCGCACCAGTGACGCCGCTGCCCGTTACCAGTCTGTTCCATATAAGGCCCGGCTATAAGGGATGGATATACCGCCATGCATCGGTCCTAGGCATGGTGGGTCTCCTGGTTTTTTGCCTGTGAGCTGTCCTCTTACTCTCCTCAGAATTACTTCGAGGGGGTCTCCAAATAAGATGGTGGTACCTCCACAGTCGAGCCCGGCATCAGCTCTACCACCTATCAAATATCATTGGCATTGAAATTATGTAATGTCATTGAAATTTTGTAAATATTTAGAGTGCCAACAAACGAACATCACTTTCAAAACGGTAGCCGTACACATGCACATGTCGAACCATGTTGGCGATAGCCATCGACTACCATCGAACAATGGTAGTGAGCGTCAGCTATTGGTTGCATTCGACGCGCTGACGCTGCCAAACAGCGCCGACTGTACTCGATTGATGGTATTGTCAGCGTTGTATGGTCGACTGCAACCGACGGCTGACGCTAACGTCATTCGGTGGCAATTTATGGTATAGAATAGTAGACTGTCAGAATACAGTCGGGAACACTATGTCATCGAGTAACAAGATGTGACCAACTCGTAGTGATGTAGAAAAAAACTACATCAAAATAAACCGGGTTGGCTAGGCGCAACCTAGAGCGTTTTATACAGTCAGCAAAAACAACGCAAATTTTCTGACAAAAATTACGTCAATAAGTAGCAAGTACTATGTTCGGTATAGCGTATCACAAGGTGCTTAAAAATAAGGTTTGCATGTCCTATGTTGGTACTAATATCAGCCTGATTTTATCGAATATCTTTTTATATGAAAAAAAGCTTTCTTTAGCACCTTTTATACGCTCTATCGATGATATATACTTGATGATGTGATTTTTTTTAAGACTGTACCTGAGCCTAGAGCATGACCAACGCCAGTCTATCTACGATTCGTTTGAAGAAATTCGGACTCTCCTTGTATTGAAAAAAATATATTTGGTTTATTAATCTTTTCTCTAGGGATCTTACGTATAAACAATGTACTAAGATTTATACTTTTGTCAAAAAAAAATGTTTTGCAGCCTCTTTTTTTTTTGGTTTTCAAACGTTCGCTTGAAGAACACGGTTAAGAAATCAACTTGATTTTTGTTTCATAAAATAGGTAATAGAAATATAAAGGTATATCACCTAAATTCAATATTTTTTTCCCTACAAAATATTTCAGTATTAGCTAAAAACACACCAATTTGTTGTTTCGCTGCGTGATCACTAGTATTACGCGTCTAAGAAGAAGAGGCCAAAGAGCCAACATATAATCGCCTCTATGAAAAGCAAATAAAGTCTTTGCTATTAGACTTATTGTGCTGGACGGGTAATAAAAAAAGTTGGTAGGGTATGCCATCTTCTTAATTAATAAAATTGTGCTGCTTTTGCTGACTTTACAAAATTTTTCAGGTTGCGTCGAGCCAACCCTGTTTATTTTGATTTAGTTTTTTTTCTACACCACTACGAATTGGTCACATCTTGTTATTTAATGACATAGGGTTACCAACTGTCACCCGACAGCCTAGTACGTTAAAAATTATATTCCGCATTAAAACATATTCAGCGTTATTTGTTATGTTTCTTAGAGAAAAGCATCGTCTGGATCACCACAATCTCTAAGCTCATTCATTGCTTCAGAAATGGAAGGCAAAGACAATGATCCAACAATGTCTGCACAAAAGACTATCGAAGAGTCGATTCCGGTAGGTTTGAGAATTTACCAATCTTTTTTTATAACGTAGTAATATCCTTGAATTTAGGTAAATATTTAGGAATTAATATTATGTTTTATATTTGTTTGTGAAACTTGAGTATTTTTCTTTAATGGGTTTGCATTATTTTATAATTTATAGTGGGTTAAAAATTATACTATGTACTTAGGTAAATTCAAACCTATTTATTATGTTTTTCAGAGAAAAATATCTTTTGGACCACCACCATCTCCAGGCTCATTCATTGCATTACAAATGAACGGCAAAGACAATGATCCGACAGCCTCTGAACAAAAGACGATTAAAGACTCGATTCTGTTAGATTCATTTTAATTTACAGCAAATGTATTACAAAATATAAAACAAGAAAATGAAAACCACAGTACAGAACAATAAAATGAAAAACAAAGTGCACAACAAAAAAAGTAACAAAAGGAAAAAAAAAATTACAAAAACGAAAACACACAGAAAATGTATAACAATATAATAAAACAAGAAAATGAAGACCGCAGTACAGAACAATGAAATAAACGAAGTACAGAACAAGAAAATGAAGAACAAATAGCACAACAAAAAAGTTAACTTATCTCAAGTGAAGAACAAATAAAAAGCAGAAGACTCATGATCAAGAAAATATATACATATATTTACCAAATTGAGGATTTACCTGCAGATCAGAGCTTACAAGTGTTAGCGAGGTGAAACTGTGGTACAGATTACGTAACATAATTAAAATTTACAGATTAAAAAAATATGTGTTTTGTTTATTTTACGTGCGAATACAATCTACATAAAAATAAAATCTAAAAGTTGCAGCAACATCATTGAAACCGTTTTTGAGTACCCAAATATATTACATACTATCGATTTTATTATGAGACCCGCAAATAACCGATACATACCACTCAAGTCTCTAAAAGCACCGAAATTAACAAAAATTGTAGCAAAATTATATTTTATCAATATATATATATTTTCGTCATTATCATTCAAAAATCATTCAAATATAAAAACAGACACTTTTTATGAAAAATTGTTTGACTGCAACCGACGACGGCTGACGCTACCATCATTAGACGGTTACCTCCGACATTAGTTACCTCAATCCTCTGGCACAGTATAATACTGTGCCTCTGGCCTACCATGAGTTTGGCACTCGATGCACGTTAGCGACAGCGTAAAACATTTGTATGAGTTTAGCGGTTCTAGCGGTATACGAGAGGAACCAGAATTTCCAATACATTATATTTTACGCAGTCGCTAACGTATATCGAGTGCCAAACTCATGGTGGGCCTACTGTTGACGGTTACCAACTGCAAAGTGACGCTCGTCTGTTACCGCTCAAGCCCAAGATTTATAAAGGTCTGACCCCAATATCAACTTGGTCACTTTCGGGTATCCTCACATAACTGATTTTGTTGTATATGTTTTATATATTTTCGCGATTTCAGTACTATCACCACTAGTTCGCGATTACTATAATCACTAGTTTGTTTTCAAAACTACCAAAATATCACCGTGTAGTAGTAGGAACAGAATGGTCACATCTCTCTGTTACAGCACCACAGCCTATTGAGCTTCAAAAGTTATAGTTATAGGTTTACGCATAAAACAATGCTACATAAATTTATTTCTACCTCGCTACAAGGTGTGAATCATTTCGACGCTAGCGATCTTTGTAGAGGGGCGCGGGGCGTCTGCGCAGAGGCATGCGGGGAGCAGCGCCTGTAACTCCCCGGAGGTGAGGCCGATTGCTCAAGGCCGTTGGCGTGGGTAATCACCTTAACAGTAGATAAAAAAAAATTTAACCGCAAATAACGGTGAAAATAAAGCATATATGAAGTCGGAATAGTGATGAATCAATAATCAACTTAGTTAATTTTTTATTTCAATGTAAAATTCCCACTTTTTCTGGCTTAATCCGCAGATAATTATTTTTTAATCTACTGTTAACTTTGATTGGCCTTTCAGAAACCGGGGGTACAGCTCATGGTATGAGGTATGTATGGTTGCTTTACATAATTTTACAGACAGACGTCTTCTGATAACTAGGCGTATACGTGTTAATCAAGTTGTTGCAACATATTGAATTACTGCTATGTCAGATTCATGACAGTTTCTAATACCTTTGTGGTAAATGTAATCTACACCATTTAAGATTCTCAGAATATCAAACTCTGCCTTCTTGGAAGGTAGCGTTGCCATCCGTCCGGATAAAGCCGGACAGTGTTAGGCTTTTTGACCTCTTTGGCTTTTTGGCCACATTTGACTGCGTCTTTTGTTAGGCTTTTTATATCTATCGTTCAGTCACTTCAGTCAGAAACAAGCGAGCGAGAAAAGAGACTCACAGTCTTGCCAAGACACGCAAATTCTCATACTAGGTACCTACGAGCCGTGGCCGCGCCACCCTTACAACGCCTTCGAATTTCTCATCAAAATACCTTTTCTTGGCGTCCGGCCTTGGGACTCAAAAGTATGGCTTTTAAATATGTGAGCGAGACGAGACTCGCTGTCTTGCCAAGACACGCAAATTCTCATACTAGGTACCTACGAGCCGTAGCTGCGCCACCCCTACACCGCACACGCCTTCAAATTTCTCGTCAAAAATGCCTTTTTTTGGCGTCCGGCGTTGGGACTCAAAAGTACGGCTTTTAAATATGTGTTTTATTCGATATTTTTGTCAAAAATCCTTTTTTTCTTAGCGTCCGGCCTTGGGACCCAATAGTGCGACTTTTTTAACGGGTACGTCCGGCTTTTTTATTTTTAGATATGGCAACTCTAAGGAAGGGATAGGTAGCCAGCAAGACTGTCTGACACATAGTTTACAATAAATCTCGTAAGAAATCAAATTACCCACGAAATAAACAATCAACAGAAGCCTTAAACAAATGGAATCAACCTCAAGTCATAATTACACATGTTGGGTTATATCATCAATTTCGTATCACAGCTACAGTTCTAGAGCTGCCATGATAAATACGTCGACCACTCAGATGATAAATTATTTCATTGTTTAATTACCGGTGTTATATAAGAATTCAATTAACGGATACAGAGAAATGAGTAATACAGTGAACTCTGAAGTTAAACAATTTCCATTTAGCTGTCACATTACAATTGGAAAACGACTGGGTTAAAAATAATGACTTTTGTGCATTGATATAACAAAAGCAGGTCCCGTAGCATAGTGTTTAATCGCGCGCGACGCCACTACTTGAATCACAAGTGCAAGGAGCGTGACGTACTGTTTAATCACAAAAACATCGTGTCACGGTCCTCTCTTGTGATTCAACTAGTGGCGACAAGCGCGATTAAACACTATACTACGAGTGCAGGAAGTTTTTAAATTGTCAACTAAAAATGTATGAATGAACAAGTGTCACCGAACGACAGAAATAGAGCGACAAGCTTCGATAGTAGCGTGAGCGATTGGACTTGGTATCGTTAGAGAACGCGCGGGAAATTCAACTAGTGGCGTCGCGCGCGATTAAACACTATGAGTGCAGGACGTTTTTAAATTATAAAATGTATGAACAAGTGTCACCGAACGATAGAGATAGAGCGACAAGCTTCGATAGTAGTGTGAGCGATTGGACTTGGTATCGTTAGAGAACGCGCGGGAAATTCAACTAGGGCGTCGCGCGCGATTAAACACTATGAGTTCAGGAAGTTTTTAAATTATAAAATGTATGAACAAGTGTCACCGAACGATAGAGATAGAGCGACAAGCTTCGATAGTAGCGTGAGCGATTGGACTTGGTATCGTTGGAGAACGTGTGGGAAGCGGGTACCGTATCTTCCTTCTTTTGTTTTTATCTAAGCTTTTGAACATTAAATACTGCCTATTTCAAGCTGCAGAATACTGAAAGTAAGTCAAGTAGTTAGTCACAATTTACAAGCATAAATTATGGTGAAACTAGTCAGACACAAACGTATCTATTATATTAGTATATTTCTCGGTTGTCGTTAACACCAACGTGTTTTTGATAGCTATTTTAAATCGTCCTTTTTTAACGGCAGTTTTAGATTTTGAAGGTCAAAAATGTGGTTTTATCGCTTAAAGCATATGTATGATGTATACACCATACTTTCTAAATACCTATCTAAAGGCAAGGTTAAATTTATAATGCTTTAGAAAAAACCCTTGCTATTCTATTTCTCGTCATTTTTGACAAACGACGTATTTTCTACTCTGTGTCGTGAGCCTATAACATTGTATTCTCTATTTTTTACAGAGCACCGGCGGCGCAAGCGCAGACACTAGAAGAAATGAAAGTGTCATGATCTTTGAGAAAAGTAACCGGATATGATATTAGCTTCATCGTTGTTCAATTGTATTGTTATATTATTGACATCAATCTAACTATTATTTAGAACTCATTTTTAACCGACTCCAAATAAGAAGGTTTTCATACGAAATATTTGTTTGTTCGTGTGTATTTCGCATCATTTGGATTTCTCACTAGGCAATATCTTAACAAAGTAGTCAGGACAAAAAGTTTGTGGTTTTTGGAGATATCAATAACCCTTATCCAACTATCCAACCTCCAGATTCCCCCGTGAAATGTCATTACCGTACGGAAAATTTGTTTCTAATATTTAAATTGGCTACTTTTTAATATTTTATATTATATTTTTATAACACTTTTCACAAAAATACATAAGCTAATTCTAAATTAAAATTACTTAAAAATATAAACCTATTTTGATCTAAGTATACAATATAATAGTAATAAACAAAATAAAATGTTTTTGTTTAATTAAAGATACATGTAATGTTTGAAAAAGCACAAATACTTTAAAGAAGGGTTCTTACTTTAACAAAACATAGCAATATTACAAACCTAATTATAAAGTAAAAGGTTGTTTTTTTTGTTATCAAAAAGCAAACGTTTGATTCCTTTTTTTTGTTTTTAATCATATTAGTTCAGAAACTTGACTTTAATTAGAAACAAAGAATGCGGTCGGTTAAAAAATCATTTCTTAATTGTGCACTAAATTTCAAGCTGTTGATTTATAAACCTAAATTATACTGAACTATTGGCGTAAATTGGCATAGACCAATATCTTTTCCACATTAAACTTCTTAACAACAAAAACAAAATTAAGTTGTGCCTTTTGTACCGAACGACTGATGAAATATGAATTAACAGGTGTGTTTAAAGTTTTTTTTTATGCACCAAAGTATATTTCATTGTTTTTAGTTCCAACAATGGCTGCTTAAAGGTCTTAAAAATTGCATTTTTTTAACTATAAATATGGCACAATTTGATAGATACGCAGCTGCAAAAAAAAATTTTTTTTGGAGGGAAATTCCATATCGCACGTTATAAGCCAAAAAAAGTGTTACATTTCGGCCGTTACGATTTCATCGTATCGCTTGCATACACTTCTATTTCTGTTCTAACGCTTCTCAACGCTTTTCATGGTACAAGGTGGGGTGAGCGACTTGTTTCTACTTACCATTACTTCGATTCCGAGATTAGTACTATTAGGAGGTCAAATCAAGTTTCTGAACCATTTTTAGACATAAGGGTAAGGAAATAAGGATATAATATAAATACCCGTGCAATACTAGTAGAATATACGGGTGGAAGGTCTTCTCTGATAATGATGATTGATGACTAGATTTTCTAACATGAATCTACTCAATCTACAACTACCGCTCATTGTATTTGCCAACAAAATAATTAAATACTTATAGATGTGCGTAATAAAGTAATAAGTCACTATCAATAATAAATTAATGGTTTTAGAGATATTGTTTTCATTAAATAATTATTTTATTACAATTTATGGAACATCCTAAATATAAAAATACATAAATAGGAGAGAATGCATTAAGTTATTATTTATAAATTGTATTTAATTGTTGAATTTTAAATAATTTATTACAATTTATTGAAAAAGGCGTTCCTTTGTTTGCGGAAGTCCATCATGAATTTGTGGATATATCAATAATTTGCAATATTCCGCTAAACATTCTTACCATGCTATTCAAAATGCAGACTCAAGCACCGCCCGCCCTCCTGCATAAAACATGCACAAGCAAAGCAAGCAGTACGAGCACAAAATAAAGCAATCTTAAATAACATTTTGCTGTCGAGCGGTCGGGCGGACCACACATCCCGAGGATGCCTCGTTTAGAGGCGAAACACGTGTCGATAAGTTTTTCTTGCTTGTTATTATATGCCCGTAACATCGAATTATTAGATTTTTATGGATAGATATTAGTCTTCACATATGAAATTGCTGTTTTCTATAGAGAATTTGAAGGAAACTGAATTTTCAGTATTAACATTTTTGCATTTTTTTAGGAATGACAAATCTAAATTATGTAATTTCTTATGTGTAAGATAACAGCAACATTAATTTAATTTTTGAACAGCTGTAAAAAATTATTACGAATCTTAACATGGAAATAGATGGCATTTAGGACGAGCCGTTTTTGAAGATTTTTGAAGATGTTTATAATCAAACTGCTAACGAAACGAAATTTAATACGTATTTAATAAATAACTAATGTAAAACCTTGAAATCATCTTACAAACAAAAAATAAATAAAATTGAAATAGCTATTGAATTACAGGAATTATGAACTCATGAATCTGTAAGAAAATTTCGGCATATTATTTTCAGAAATCAGAACGCTAATTCCCGACTCAACAACCAACTAATGATCTATCAATGAGTTCCAATATAGGAGAAAAATAACGTTAGAGAACGGCTGTTCTAACGAACACTCGTATTGTACTGAGGAGACAGCAACAACGTTCGTTATTAAAAAGGGTGGAACAAAGGGTCTGAGGATCTCGTTAAATAGAAATGTGCTCATTGTCTTTTAATAATTTTATTTATAAGTCTCATTAAGTCTGGCGAATTATGAAAATGGGCTGTTTTAGCAGTGGTTTCAAATTATACGTTATTGTTTCAAATAATTTTAAGTCAATAATTTTAAGTAATAGGTTACCTAACTGCCATAATAAATTTTAACAATGTAGATATAAATCCAGGCTAATAACTGTGTAAAAGCAGATAATAGTAAGCTTCTGACAATTTGCTCCTTTAAGAGGGATCTTTACGCCTGGATTTTTCTTAAAATTCATACAAAAGGTAAAAACTGAATTGAAGTCAACAGTTTAATTTCCTCATATTTTTTCATAAGTATTATCGAGCGATATTTAACTATGTCTCTATACAGCCCAAAAAGCAAAATTTGATGAAATACCATCATAATAGTTCTCAGGATATCGTGAATATTGCCTTATTTTTACGCAAAGTTTAGCAAGTTGTATAATTTTTATCTGTACTGGAAATAAAAAAGAGACAAATACATGTAAAGAAGACTAAGTTTATACAATTTTCTATAAATAAACAGCTACCGTTTCAAGGAAAACAGTTTTTACTTGAAACCATTTCACAAAGTCGGCGCTTTTTGAATATCTAGCCATCTTGAGATGGGTGAGGTGTGAGGGGAAGGTGTAATATAATATATACATATACATGGTGACTTTTTGATCATCGTCCAAATTCATACTGGTGACTTGGTAAGTGATCAGTATCATGCATCAATAGAATTTGGTGAAATTCGTAAAATTTAGTTTCGACTCCCCATAGTGATTCACTCGGGAGTGGAACTGAATTTATATGGGAAGCCGAAATTTCATTATACGAATTTCACAAAAATTGTTACTGATCCAAGATACTGATCACTTACCAAGACTCCAGTATGAATTTGGACGATGATCAAAAAGTCACCTTGTATAAAGATGTGTGGAAAGGAAAGAAAGAGATCAAAGCCCTGGACGCTACATACACCTAAAGCATTCATATGGCAGCTGAGCGGGATGGCCCACCTTAAAGTCTTCTCCCAAATTCTTGCACCCTCATCACGGGTATTTAAGATGAGCACCCTAAAGGGCAAGGGGAGTAAATCCCCAAAAAGAATCTTATCGATCGACTTATGCTAACGTCTAGTATTGATTGACATTTGGGGCGAAAATTCCTTTCTTACATCGTCTGGAAAGAGTCCGAAACATTTGCAATCCCAATTTATAGAAGCTACACAAGTGTATACATACATGTACTATAACTATTGATTTAAAGAACCCGTTGACTTACCTACGTTGTAACTGTAACAAAGTACCCCTTAAGAAAGTCCAAGTAGAAAATATCACTTCGATAAACAGTAGGTAGTTTATCAATCGAAAGCTCACATTAAAAACTACTGTTACACACTAGCATTCAATTATCAATACTAACAGCTCAGCCCCTTAATGATAGAATCCTACGCCGTAATCACAGACCACGTCTATCTCGTTATAGCAATGTATTCGACCAATGATCCTATGATTCTGAGCGCACAACCCAAACGCGACTTGCAACTGCGCAACTTGATACTAAAACCACAACGAATGACACAGCGTACAATGCTGTGACAACTAGCAATAAAATCATTCGTAAAGTAGAATCAAAAGCGATGGATGACATGCAAATAAGAATTACAGGAGAAAGGAAATCTTTTGGAAATGATATAGAAAGAGCAAAGGCAAAACCGAGCGGAACTAATGATGATATCCAGATACAATACATCGTTATTGCTTTGTGCGATACACTGCTTGCCATAACATAATCTAACAATGAGAAAGTACTAAGAAACAAAGACTGGATGAAAAATGTAACCACATCACGTGGGCTTGAAACTGACGACCTTGATATTGAAACTGCAGATGAAAGTGAGACGGATGTCTTTTCACTTTTTTAATAGTTACGTCTTACTGCGATTGATTACTTAACGGATCGAAAGAAAAAGTCTTCTTGACGGAAAGACAAATTGCTATAATAATGTCAATAAAAAACAACTCAGTATCGCGAGATTATAAGAATTTGTCTTATTGTTATCGATGACGTTGCGTTCATTTCTTTCACCCAATTTTGGTAGCAACCAAGTTCATTAATAAAAGGTGTTGCAATTCACAGATCAGACAAACAGATGTTATTACAGATTCGCAACCAGCTTTATTGCCTGATAACCTATCATTTCGACTTGTACAGACACTTGATCTAGTCTATTGTTATTGCCAAAGTTAGAGGGAACAATAGCAGGGTATTGTATCAAATCGATGCTATTCATTGAGTTAAATGACCTTGTTAGTTCACTCAACAAGCCTATTTTGCAACGCTTTGTTTCTAGGTGTTACAAACAAGACGACGATCCAGAATTAGTATTTTATTGATTTGCAAAAAGTATTTGAAAATCAATAAATTTCAAGATTTTTGTTGCAAGAAATCCTTCAAATAGGTACTCAAACAAAAACGTCTTCTGCCATGACTATGCAGAAGTGTTGACAAAATGTAAAGTCATAATTGAGGATTCAGCAGATTTGGGTAACGACGATGACCTTGCATTGAAACGAGCAATTGTTGATGTAAATGGTGCTCATTTACTGATAGTTTTATGCTTGAGGATTTACGTCACACCTGTGACACGATTTGTTCCATGTTTTCTATTGTATTGTCTCAAGTTGTTTATGTACTTGGAAAAATCTGAAAAACTAATTTGAAATAACAATAGACAACTTCAATGTAGAAGGCTATCAGCATCTGCTCAAATAAAGCCTACGTACAATTACCACAAACCTCAAACATGTGTGACCTTCTTCAGTATAAGGTAATGCGGTCAGAAAGGTGCTAACTCAGTTACAAACCCAACACCACCAATGTTTCTAATTAAACCCTCACACTTTGAGAGAAACTACAAAGGAAACTAAAACTGTAGGAGTGCATTTCTACTTATAAGCTAAAGGAACACAATTAAAAACAAATTAAAGTTCCTCAATGAGTTTTTCAACCAGATGAGTAAGTGCTACTTACAGGATTTAAGTGTTCTGAATGAATCGTCGTATTCGTCGTAGATAAGGAAGGATGAATCGAACAAAATTAATGCAACAAGCGGCGCAAATACGCGGCTCTAGGAGAGGGCTGCATGTTTGTGCCGTTTGGCGTAGAGACGTTCGGGCCGTGGGGGCCAGACGCGCGACGGCTCTCTAAGGATATAGCGTCGCGCCTGGTCGAGACTTCGTGTGACCCAAGGGCTGGGGCCTACTTCAGACAAAGAATAAGCCTCGCTATTCAGCGTGGTAATGCCGCCAGCGTCTTGGGTACCCTGCCCCGTGGCAGCGATGACCTAGACAAAATTTTTTATTTAATTTAGTGGTTTATTTCGCTACTAAGATATGTTAATAATGTAGGTGCCGTCTCCTTATATTTTTGTTTTAGATAGGTTTAGCTTATAGAATTTTTTCTTTTGTAGATTATTTAGTTTAAACTTAACTTATTTTATATTATAATGTATATTATTGAATAATAAATTTAAATAATATGTAACTAAATTACTTCCTTCTCAACATGTGAATAAACAGCTTCTTTAACCAACTGTCACTCGGATTCACTTAATCGTGGTCGAGTTAACTTTGTTTCATAAAGTTATCATAGATCCCGATATTAAAGTAAAAAAAACTAACCGATACTAAACGTATCCAGTTAATTGAAAGTCAATAAGAACGAAAAAGTGCAGCTCAAAAACAAAACCCAAAAATACAAGTGAAATTAAATTTGATTTGATTAAAAAAAGCAAACCTAATCGAGTCTACACAAAACTAGTAATCAAAGCCCAAAGACCTCGACATGATTCTTAAATTTATCTCATTCATGCTCGGTCCTTGCCTTGTATTGTAAATAGTAAACAGATGGGTTGTATCGAGCATCGAGCTGTCCGTCAATATTTACACGCTATTCAAAGGAGTTGGACCGCAAGAAGGCCACACATATTGAATACCTACACAACTTCTGGCCAGCTCTATGTACGAGTAGTGTGAAAGTTTGGCCTAGATGCTGATGCTGCGGGTTTAGACCTAGAGATCGATAGTAATTATGTTATTAACGTGGGCCTTACACACAGTTATTCCAAAAATAAAGATTCAAGTTCAAATATGTTTAGGTAGCCTAAGTATCTACGAGCAATATTGTTTATAAAGGTCGGGAAATTATGGTACTACTGCAACTAAATCTCTATAAAATCTAAAGATATGTAGCTATAAAATATCACCTACAGCAAAAGGATTTTAAATGTTCATTGTAACGATATTATTACTAACATACTTCATATAAAATAAGGATTACAGCAATTTTAGAATAATATATAAACCGTAACAATAGTACCCTACACAACTCATACCACAAGTTTAGTCGCATTTATTAACAGTGTTGTATGAACATTGCCTTAACTTGTAATAAATGGCGATTGGAATAATGAAGGCTTTGTTTACAGGTCGTAAAGACAAGTATCTTATATACTTGAAGGTTGACACTTACCTATGTGTCAAGGTATCTTCAGTAAAATTACCAAATCATGATCTCAGTAATCCAATAAAGCAGTTGACATACGGGTTACTCAATTATCTTCAAAATGTATAAACAGTCGTAGACAAGGTCGCCTCATATTTAATCGCAATGTTAAGGAATAAATTAGAATCTCACTGTTATGTTTATTTAGACGATTTGTTATTATGCCATCACATGATAGATCTTTTGCAAGATTTAAAAGCTTCGAGACAATATAAGGCTATCTAATGTGATAACATTATTATAATGGCTCCATTCGAAATGTGCTGAGAACTATTAGATACCTACTCCAAGAATAGGTCTTGAAAATGTCGAAAAAGTGAAAGAGGGAAATATAAACGTTCCAAATTAAAGAACAGTAACACAAAGTCCGTTACGCAAATCGGAATTATTAGCTATTGTTGACGTTTTATCTTACTCTACATTAAGTTTCTGAGTTTCTTCGGAGAAAACTTTATTTAACTTCGTATTAAAAATGCATTGCCCGGTCTAGTGACTCATTGTTTTTGTTTCATCCTTGACCCCCAGAACAAATAAGTAAGCATTAATTTTGTAACGCAATATGCAAACATGAAAGACCTCCATTCAACTCCTTTTAGCAACTTCGTAACACCACCTTCTTACATTCTTTTATGAAATTTCACACAAGAGCAAAGAGCGCTGTTCGTTTTATCATTCACAGAATCTAGATGCTTAGTAAATAAATTCTATACATACTCCTAGATTTGAAATCAATACATTGTAGAGATAATCCTGTCAGACTGTCAAAAAATGTACGACAGGACGTGTCGGGGATAGAATTCGACTTTTTGACGTTATCTAAAGTAATCAAGAACATATCTAAACAAATCACGATGAAAACTAAAGTATGGCAGATACTCATACACAGGTATAAAAAGACTGTGCATGCGCAATGACATAATCTTTGACCACGTCTGACAAATTAAATAGGCAGGTACTAAAAAATACTTCAGCCGAATCTTCTGGCTCGTTCTTATTTTAATTACTAACCGTACTTGATAATTTTATGTTTCTAAACAAGATTAAATTGTTTTTTGATGTTTTCGAGTACGCGTGTGATCTGATCTTGCTTAACGATAAATCGTTTCTTTCATCACTTTTAACGTTTCCATCTTTATCGAAATCAAAATGTTTTTCATTGTGTACGGCAATAAATTCGTTGAGGCCATTTATAGAAATAATACTGTTTTGAACATCATCTTATGTGATGCGAGAGCGAATGACCTCAAGTTTTTGAGGGTTTACCGTTATTCTCATTTACTCGTACAATAAGTTGTTATTTTGGACATCAATGTCATCATCGTATATTCAGATATTAATAAAATACGTTTCCGACACCATTATTTCCACGATTTTACACATGTGCTGTGGTCATGAGTAATCTGTATTTATTTCTTCCCTTTTTCATGTGTCAGTGAACCCGTCCAATTACACAAGGCGCGATCGTGTTGCATATTGGTTGTTCTTCAATTGTTATCGAAATTAGATAACCAAATGGATATACTTGATAATAGTTTGTAACCAAGTTCTCGAATTCTATAGGATTCTAGTTATAACCTTAAACTTAACATGGAATGTTTTGTTAGAACAAAGTGTTTGCTCTGGACAAATTTCATTATGGACACTTAAAAACATCAATATAGTACCTATGTACTGTGACTGATGTTTTTATCTAGGAATTATTTACTGGTCTATACTGATTTATTTATCGATATATATCGATGTTTATATAAGATTTATATCTCAGGCAGGAAGTTGACTGAAGCAACATGCGAGTTATTTACATAAATAATAACAGTGTGAGATAAACATTTATTTCTATGGTTTGTTTTATATAAATAAAAAAATTACTCAAATAATATATTTATTTATATCCATAAATCGTCTTAGTCTTCACATAAAAGACTGAATTTATGTAAATTAATCAATACTAATATACGTAGTATAGTCTTGTACTTTCAACCCCCTTAAAATAACAAAATATATTCCGTGTTACTATTCAAGAAAAACCAATTTTATTTACATACATTATATCTACAAAAATGAGATAAAATAAAAACACTGATATACAAAGAATGATACCTTCTGAGTTGTAATTGAATTTCTTTTGTTCATCAATAACAACAAAACATTGACAGATAAATGTTCTACGGATAATAATTGCACAATAATTGATAGATGTAATCAAACAAACATATGTATGACCCCACAACAAACTTTAGGTTTAAAACGGGCAGAAAAGAAATTTGATAGGTACATCTCAATAATAATTTCTCTACAATCAAAAACCGAATTGCAGTAGATGTCGAGAGCGATTTTGTCGGCAAAGTGAAAAACAAGTTAGAGGTGATGTTTTTTTCTCGTCTCACAAAGCCAGCAATAGTCGTTTTTGTGCAGTTTTTTGTACATTCGGTTAAAGTAGAAATAGATTATTGGCCTCACATGGCATGGTATGGCGCTTTCAATCGATGTTGCACACTGCCTCGAGACGTGGTTGGAAGTTCGATTTCTGTTTGACGATGGGATTTCTCTTTATGATGAAGACTTTAAACCGTCTGTGACAATGTGTTTACATCACAAACTGAACAGAATAAGTAAAAAAAAAAAACAAAATAAAGAATTAGTTATAGTATCGAGTAGATATCAATCAGTACTTGAAGGAGATAAAAAAGGTATTGTTTGTTCAGTGACCGAAATACTTTTTGCTATCTTAAAATTGGGTTGGTATAAAATATGTATATAGTTTACAGATTCTGTACTTTTTATAATAACAAGGACAAGATCGCGTCCAGCTGTTCTGTCTCTAGTTTGTTTCTAGTTTTAATAATCAACTACTTTATTTTCTCAAATATAAATTATGGAAATAAATGTATACATATTTTTTTTGACACTTGCTGTTTTTCTATCGCAAGGAGCTATAAATATGTACGTTCATTAATTATTTGCATTTTGTTTTATTGGTCATCAATCATTCGTACTTTCTTCATCTCTATCTAGCTAGGTAGCATACATTTATCAACCATAAAGCCATTACTTAAATATCATCTATTAATTGGCGATATTTTCTTCAGTTGTGATACTTACAGAAACTTTCAACAGCACTTTTTCAAAGCGGCCTGTAGTATTTGCTTCTGAACTAAAAGTCCAGTCCTCAACGAAACCAACTACGAAAAGATAAGTTAAGTCACTAACACTGAACACTCCACCTAAAAATTAAGTTAGCACCATTTCACCAAGTCCTGCGAGGTCCATGCGAAACCCGTTCCGAGGGGTTCGATATTCCGGTTTGGAAAGGTCACTTCTCGGGGACCCTCGACGTTCTTGGAGACTGTTCGGCTTTCAACTTGTGGGGTGTTGAAAGGGAAGTCTGGACGTGGTTATCGGGGGGTGGCAAACTTTTTTCGCGACGTTCGATGGTGAGGGACGAATGCTGAAAGCACAGACGGGCGCGCGGACGGCGGCTCGGCGCTGACTGGCGCGGTCGTCGCGTGAAAAAGCTGCGGTTGTGTGCCTTCGAAGCCTCCTCGTCGCAACGCTTGCGTCTGTAGTAGTGCTGGACTTGCAGATTTCCGTACCACGAGCGGAAGAGCGAGAATTGAGCGACGCGTTTGTTTATTTTAGACGTGCTACACTGCTGCGTGTTTCGAAGAATCTTAATCAAAAGTTTGAAGATAGTAAGCAATGGATACTGAGTTACATTTGGGTGGTGCCAGCTGAATCACTGATTGGCGAAGGCATCTGGTTCTGGAGCTTTTGCTCATTTATTGTTATGGGCCCTGCAGTCGGGTGCATAGTTTTATGAAATTGGCTTTTTGTTCGTTTCGCCGGTCGGTCCTCTGAGAAGGCGATTTTAAACACGTATTATGAGAGGCCGCCGAACTTGAAATTATAATTCAATGACTGAAGCCGCTGCTGTTATGTTAAAAGACGGTAAATAATAAGTAAATAATAAAATTCGATAGTTGAAGCAAATAGCATATTTATTACATATTATTTATAATTGTATATTTATACAAGTGTCGAACGAAATCTTAGTGCACAAGGTGGAAAATTTTATCAGACATTTTTTATGTCGTGTTCATTGAGTGAGTTCACAAGAGCGACATTATATTGTTTGTGCTATCTAAAACTTGCTTAGATAAAATTATTTTAAGGTGTGTTAATTCAAAATCCATTTTGAGATTTAGGTTTAACAAGCCGTATTTTAGACCACAAGGGTCTAAAAACCTCATGATGATGAATATTTTTACGAAAAAGCTGCAACTTCCATTTGCCTTCGTATGACGGCACTTGAGAAATGGCTGTGAGAAATGTGTCCTTCGCTATCAAGATAAATTTATAATAATTTGCTTCCGACTGATTTGACAGATGGATGACAGATGAGTAGACAGACGAGACAAACCACTTTTTTTATAAGCATTCACACATCACAATCAGTATAATGTCTAAAATTCTCAAGTGACGTCATATCGGATAATTGTTTAAAAAATCATAAAAAATAATGGTTAATTTATTTACCAAAATAATGAGAAGTATGTCCTAATATGGCGTAGGTATAATCTCTGAAAAAAAAAGGAAAATAATCTTTTAGAAATTAAGCTATGGGAATTTGTGTAGATTTTTGATTTTTTGTGTTTTAAGATATTAATCTATAATTTTTTTTTAGATTTTTCGTGTATTTTTAGATTGTTGGTGTTTTTTATATTTTTTATGTTAGATGTAATTGTGCCTACACTGTTGCATTAGGTTTCTAACATGTAATAATAGAGTCAGTTGTTAAAAATTAATAAATAAATAAATTTATATTTTCTCGGAATTTCCGGACGTTGAAAATATATCGGAATCGTGCCATCCTGCTATGGTGTTCATAGAAACTAATACTTTTTATTACGTGTAGTGAACCATCATTATCTGCACGTTGATAAACAAACCGTTGTATTGTTTTATTAATAAAACTTTAATGAAGACATTAACCACCTGTTTCTTCTTACGGAATTATCAAGGATCTATGTAAAACATAATTAGTTATAATAATTATGTTAATAAAATATTTTTATAAAACACCGTTCAAGGGCCTTTTTTATTTTATATATATATATGTTTTACTCCACATAAATATAAACACTTAAATGGTTTTAGTCGCTATATTTCGACCCCTCAGTGGGGCCGTCATCAGGCGAAATTCGAACGAACTACTCGTAAGGGTTTAATCGCCGTGAATTCGGCCTCCGTGCTTCGAAAGCCACAAGCTTTGGTCAATTTGTGGCTGAATCACGGCGATAGGGCTCACACTCACCAGCCACCACCCATCACATTTGGGACGTACTAATCGTCGGTAAAATGCGGGTGTAAGAAGTGCTTGAGACTTGCATTTCACAGTTGTTAGGTTTTTACTAGAGATGTACTCTTATTTTATAATTCTATCGATAAATTACCGTCTCGATTGAAATGACTACGCTACTCGTTTCTTTCATTGTATATGTTACAGCCAAAGTAATCAATCTAGATATTATTTATACTCCCCAGCCATTACATATACCTATAATGTCTACCTAATTTAGACAAAGTGATTATTGGAGCAGATTTAATCAAATAATCTAGCTATTATACATAATATCTAGTAAGACGTGGATAAAGTAAAAAAACACAATACAGGCGAATAAAAATATAATTAGTGACTTCAAGTGTCCGGAATAAATACCAAAGCGTGCGACTAAAAATACTGAGTGGGCGACTTTAAAGTATGAAATCGAAAATATTTCACCAGAAGTCAAAAAATAGGTGCGACGACCTGCGAAGCGAGGTGGAGCATGTTAGGTTTACATGTAATATAGATTAATAAAATAAACTTTTAACAAAAAAATAGCAACCGACTTCAATAGTAACAGCAGTCATTCACTAAAAAGTTAATAATAATTCTATAAAGACCGATGGTACCGAAGCAACACTTTTGCCGACTTCTTTCTTCCTGAAACGTTATGTTATCTAGAAGTCGGCGTTCTTATATTGGTTTCTATGTTGCTATATCGTAGGAAATACGCCGACTTCTAGATAACATAATGTTTCAGGAAGAAAGAAGTCGGCAAAAGTGTTGCTTCGGTACCATCGGTCTTTATAGAATTATTATTAACTTTTTAGTGAATGACTGCTGTTACTATTGAAGTCGGTTGCTATTTTTTTGTTAAAAGTTTATTTTATTTCACATTTTTTAGTGTTGCTGGGTTAAATTGTGAGGTATAGGTAGTTCTTGCAAACGTGGTGTTAATATGAAACGAAGTTCAAGTGAGTATAAGTAGCCATGTTTGAGTAGCTTCCTGCTATCAGCACCCTAACACAACATGATTACCGCAATCTCGAGTTATGTGCTGTCATCCGTTGAAGAGTTCTACAGTGATGAAGCCAAGATCGAAATTCAGGTGGGTACACTGGCAATTTTCAGCAATGCCCTGCAAGGAGCACCCTAACACAAACTGGTTGCCGCAATCTTAAGTTATGTGTTGTCATCCGTTGAGAAGTTATATGGTGATGAAGCCAGGATCGAAGGTCAGGTGGGTATTCTGATAATCTCCAAGTAATACCCTTGAATCAGCACCCTAACGCAGTGATTGCCGCAATCTCGAGTTATGTGCTCTGATCCGTTGAAGAGTTCTATGGTGAATATGTTGATGAAGCCAGGATCGAAGGTCAGGTGGAAGAATGTCGATTTTCAAGTAATACCTTGTAATCAGCACCCAAGTACATAGCGATTGCCTCAATTTCGAGAGATATGCTGTCATTTTCTGAGGAGTTCTACTGCCTATCTCTGAAGACCTTCATCAGATCATGACCAAACCCAAAATGGGACCTACCTGGAAGTATACTCTTTCAAACAAAAAAAGAATTGTTCAAATCGGTTGGGAAATGACGGAGTTATGGAGTAACAACGGCAAAAAAAAAAAAAAAAAAACATACACTCGAATTGAGAACCGCCTCCTTTTTGAAGTCGGTTAAAAAGGAGCCGAGCGAAGCGGAGCGAAACGAGGTGACGTCCCAAGTTTTGTAACTTAAAATTAAATTGTCACTAAAATATTAAATTATTTTTTACTTCAGCCAATTCCAACTAGCTATTATGAATAATCTCTAGATAAAATAATAAATTTATTACATTATCTACGCAGTTTAGCGAATATATATAATATAAAGCCATTATGTATAATCGCTATTTAATTACTTTGGCTTTAACATATACATTGTCAAACGACCCATCTTGACATGACAACGGGTATGTGCGACACGACGATAACACAAAAATTTTAACGTATATCCTTGTTTGTTTTTAACATATTTAGGGTACCCACTATTACACAGCACACACATTGGCAATCGATTTTGGTGACACGAGGTTTCCTTGGCTTTGTAAATCTATGAGATTTATTTTTTATGTAACTGTTTTGTTGAAGAAAGAAGAAGCTTATAATAACCAAAACTTCTTGGTGCGGAACTTTTTATTATACTAGCTACAACAGTTATTATTATGTATAGGTAGTAGGTAGGTATTCTTTGCTATGCTTTTTTTACAACGTGTAACAGAATGTGGTCATATTTGAAGAGCTAATTCAGTCAATGGTAGAGAACAACTTTTACTATGGAGCCAATCTCGAAATCTCGAAAAAAAATCTGTCCTTCTATACATTTTGGCCAAGTAGGTATTGCATTTTTCTATGTTAAGGTGCTATATGCTGGAAAGTGGTGCCAGTTTAGAAAATAGTAGTTTATGCTACAAGGGCGAAAAGGAATAAATTACGAGGATGATTTAAAACATGAAAGTAATTTATTGCTTTTACGCCCGTGTATCATACTATGTTTTTCAATGCATAGTGTGAGGAAACAAAACAAATATAATCTTATGAACTTTAAATTATGATTGGCTCAAAGGACTGTATCCAGAGCCATTAAACAGTGGAAAAAAAGTATAACATTTATAGTACACAGGAAAGGTTGCAGGTTAGC
Source organism: Ypsolopha sequella (assembly GCA_934047225.1). Classification (NCBI taxonomy): domain Eukaryota; kingdom Metazoa; phylum Arthropoda; class Insecta; order Lepidoptera; family Ypsolophidae; genus Ypsolopha; species Ypsolopha sequella. Next base: position 7,149,943 of record OW203988.1, on the reverse strand, counting down.
GAACTTCTCGTAAATAAATAAGTAAATATAATAATAATAAAGCCCTACGGCAAAATAATCCACTTCTGTTCGGTTTTGATGCATAAAAAGTTGGCCTTTACGAGCACTTGCATTGAAAAGAACATAATTTACACTAAACCGGCCGTTTTTAGCAAAAGTAAAGACAACAATAAAAACGTTGTCTATGAAAACCATGCTATTTAAAAATAGTTCATTGCTATATATACGCGTTTACTTGAGCAGATTTTCAATAAATATTGTAGTAAGTAAGCATTATTTTTTTTCTAACGTGGCAGCACTTTCGCAGCATAAAGCACCTTGAATTTTTTTTCCTGATTTCAGGGTAGGCTCCATAGTAAAAGTTGTTCTATACCATTGACTGAATAAGCTATATGACCAGCAGTGGCGTGCACAGAACTTTTTGCTGGAAAAGCAAGCAATTGGTCAAGAATAACAATAAAAAATTATGAAAAAATTTAAATATCACTTTGAAAAAAAAAAGTTTGTATAGGAAATTTTCACTCTAGGGTAGACATTGTCTACCCTGGCGGCATACAAATATTTTTTTCAAAGTGATATCTAAATTTTTTCATACTTTTTTATTGTTGTTCTTGACCAATTGCTTGCTTTTCCAGCAAAAAGTTCTGTGCACGCCACTGATGACCAGTGACTACACTTTTCTGTTACACGTTGTAGAGGTCAAATAATACAGTTCCTGACGTATTGTAAATTATTACCCATTTCTGTATTCTACCAAAAAGGGTAAAACACAACCAAAAATATGCACTAGTTATTGCTTTGTATTATTCATCGATGTCATGCTTTATTATTTGTGGCATGGAAAAAGTGATATCGCGATGTAGGCTTCCTCAGCGCCATCTAGTGTTTGGACGTTCAGGCACGTGCGGAAATATTATGGTAAGTATGTTTTTATTGCGAAATCCATCGCTTTGAATTACCATGGAATACTCTAATTATTATTAGATTGCATTACAAACTTGAAATCAATCAGAAACAAATTTAAAACCACAAATAATTTGAAAAATAGCGCGTCTGTCATGTAAAGCAGGAGGTCGCAATTTCAAATTTTGGCTCGAGGAATATTTTCAAAATATTTGTGCTTTTAAATTTTGTTTCTTATTGGTTTTAAGTTTGTAATGCACTCTAATAATGATTATAGAAGGGATTTTTTTTCATATTATATTCATTGTTTTTAGGGTTCCGTCATACCTAAAAGGTACAAATGAAACCTTTATGGCGAGACTCCGTTGTCCGTCCGTCCGTCCGTATGTCACAGGTCCCCCCCTTATCTCCGAAACTAGTAGACCGAAGAATATGAAAAAATAATTGGATTATAGATCATAACTGGCCGATTACAGAAAAACAAAAGCAATTAAAAAAAATGAGCACAACTGAGAAATATAAAAAAAGAAGTAAAATAAATTAAAAAATATTTTATAAAAATACAACATGGGTTGTAGATATTAAAAAGCTGATTGTAAAAATATGTATGGCTATATTTAATTGCATCTATTTCGAGAAATCTTAGAAAAACCACAAAAAATGTCTGTCCCCTCCTTATCTACAAAACTGTTACACCAAAAATTTTTTTTAAAAATCATGGTTATTTGTGTTTACGTATAGATTACAGGAAAAATAAAGCGGTTGAGAAATATACGAAAAAAATGAGAAAATTAAATTTATCATTCACAATACGAAACCCTAGATACGCGAGTCTGACTCGCACTTGGCCGTTTTTTTTAAATCTATTCCATAGTTTTTATTTGATGAAGCTTAGTCACTCCACTGTGTACATCGCATGCAATTTATTATACTGTAAACCAAAGTCAGATGACTGAAAAATAATTGAGCCTTTTTCTCGTTGTTTTTTTTATTAGTTCTTAGCTTTCCTCCAGATGGCGCTGTCTATGTCACCATAGATAAAATTTGTTATGTAGCAATCAACGTCAAAGTTGTTTTTCGTTTGTTTGGAATCGGTGCAAATTTTGTGTTTGATTCTATTGCTAAAGAATACGACAGTGCCATCTAGGAATCTTATTTAACATTAAATTTGACATATGGAAAAACGCTCAGTTTTAAAAGTGATTTTCTTGGGATTTGTGTCGATTTTTTTTTTTAATTATTTTTATTATTTTTCTAAATAGTATGTACTACTTATTAATTTTAAAGTCAACATTTCACGAGGTTTAGTCCCGAACGTCAAATCGTATGGTATTTATTAGACGACTAGCTTTTGCCCGCGGCTTCGCCCGCGCAGATTTAGTTTTTGTGTAGTAATTTTTATAGAACGTATTTAAATCTGCCCCCTATTCTGTATCTTTAGTTGCCAATTGAACGAGGTGCCTATCATCAAAAACATAGATAAAAACTGAAATTTCAAAATTGCCTTTAGTGGGTATTGAACTATTAACAATCTGTGTCGTCACTTCAAGTGCGAACATATCCTTAGGATATCGGAATTCGATAGTATATCTATGTTTTTGATGATAGACAACCAGTCCAGAAGGCAACTAGAGATACATAATAGACCCACTGGTTTGCAGTGTTTTTGGTGCAATTATTTGATCTCCAGCCCCCCTATTCTATATCTTTGGTTGCCAACTAAACTGGGTTCCTATCATCAAAACATAGATAAAAACTGAAATTTCAAAATTGCCTTTAGTGGGTATTGAACTATTTACGAACTGTGACGTCACTTCAAGAGCGAAAATATCCTTAGGAAATCGGAATTCGATAGTATATCTATGTTTTTGATGATAGGAACCCAGTCCAGAAGGCAACTAGAGATACATAATAGGCCCGCAGGTAAATTATTTTGGCGGGGCCTATTACCTATTAGTTTTTTTTTATTCATACTTAAAGTACCTCTTTATATACTACATTAGAAGTTCTGCCCTCAGCTGTTAACACGACCAGGCTGCTAGGTGAGCTCACTCTCGAGCAGGCTACGTATAACTGGCCGTGCAAAAAGCAGTCCCCCCTAAGATTAATTCCTGCTGTTTTCAGTGACTGACCCTGAGACTGATTAATCGTCATTGCGAAAAGGAAAAAATGGAACCCTAATAGGATCACTTGTGTGCCTATCTGTCTGTCCGTCTGTTACAGCCGATTTGCTCTGGCACACATACTTTCAAGAATTTTCATGTCCACTAAATTAAATGTCAAAATCGATGCCATTTTCGTAATTAACGTCCAAGAAAACCATAAAAACGACACCCATATTGATATTTACACATTGCAAAATTTCAACCCCATCGCACCCCAACAGGAAATGATGTTATTTCACGTTCATTACGTTGGATTTAGAAATTGTTGTTGTTTTCGGAATCAGCGACCCGATAAACCATACAAATGATACCCATGTTGGTTTTCAGACTTGGTCACCCCATTTCTCCCTTTTAGGGGTTGAATTCTGGAAAAGCCCTTTTTCACGTCCACCACGTTGGATTTTAAAATCGTTGTTGTTTTCGTAATTAGCGACTCGATAGACCATACTAACGATACCCATGTTGATTTTCAGATTTTGTCACCCCATTTCCCCTTTTTAGGGGTTGAATTCTGAAAAAAACTGAAACACGTGTTTACTCATTTATAGATAGGAGTACTCCTGTGAAGCCTCGAATAAAATAGTCTAACTAATCTTGTTTCCCCATACAAACTTTGGACCCCCGTTTCACCCCCTTAGGGGTAGAATTTCGAAAAATCCTTTCTTATTCCTTGTTTACATTACAAAGGGAAGCTCTGTGCAAATTTTCAGCTTTCTAGGTCGAAGGGTTTGGGCTGTGCGTTGATGAGTCAGTGAATGAATCAGTGAGTCAGTCAGGAGTTCTCTTTTTATATACAGGGTGGAAAAAATTCAAGGGCCCTGGAGGGGAACTATCTTAAATCCTTTAGTTAGCTCATTTTACTGAAAGGAAACATTCCTTTATTTTTTTAAATAAACAAAACTGCATTCAAAGATATTCTGAAATTCGCTTGTCTCACCCGGGAATCGAACCAACTAAAAATAAAAATAAAAACCCTCGCTATTTTATCATACGAATCGGTAGGATTATTGTTCAGAATAAAATTTGTCTAATAAACATTTGGTCTTACACTCATCTGTTGTACGAGATACTCATGAAATTAAATATTTATTACAAGTTCTTTGTTAACAATACCTAGTACTGTTCACTTGTAACAAGTAAATGACACGTTATAATTTTCTTATCTCTTTTACATCCAAAGACATCGTATGAAGTACAAGCTTGCTAATGTTGTTTATCTTAAGTACCTTGTTGAATACTTCAATAAGAAAATCGTTAAATGGTAATAATAAATGTATGCAGAGCACAATTACTTCTTGCACTAGGCGTACTGACGAAAAGTTTAAAAAAGGAACGTATTTTTTTTGCAATGCGGAGCAACAAATTTGAAGTTCGAACCATAACTTTCAACATTTTTAAAATCGATAAAAATATTCGTTCGAAATTCAAATTTTGTTTTGTTTTGCTTTCATTCCGTGCTGTCATTGTGTAATAATGGCGTATAATTATTACTTTACAAGTGAACAGTACTAGGTTTTGTTAATAAAGAACTTGTAATAAATATTCAATTTCATGGGTATCTCGTACAATAGATGAGTGTAAGACTTTAGTTTAGTAGACAAATTTTATCCTGAACAATAATCCTACCGATTCGTATAATAAAATAGCGAGCGTTTATTTTTTTAATTTTTAGTTGGTTCAGTTCCCGGGTGAGACAAGCAAATTTTAGAAGATCTTTGAATGCAGTTTTGTTTCTTTTAAAAAATAAAGGAATGTTTCCTTTCAGTAAAATGAGCTAACTAAAGGATTTAAGGTAGTTCCCCTCCAGGGCCCTTTCATTTTTTCCACCCTGTATATGATAAACAAAAATGTTGAACGATTTAAAATTATTTTATGTTTATTTATTTATTTACAACTTACATCTACCATTACAGGATAACCTAATGCGATAGAATGCGATATTTCAACATGAACTTATTCATAAATTATACATTTATACACCATTATTATAATTATAACACACAATAACACCGATTCGGCGCAACACAACTTGACTTAATTGTCAGGACTAAACTTAATTTGAGTGTTCTGTCCTTTTCTTTCTGTATCGAAAAGACAAAGATGGGACGCTCAAAATAAGGTTAGTCTTGTCAGTTGTGTTGCGCCGAATCGACCCAAATAGCTGTCTTTGTGAAATCACTCGGAGCACAACAAAAAGGATAGATCAATTCCGCGATGAGATTGAAAGTGTGAAGCGCGCACGACAGTACAGTATTGTTCGAACACAAATATGATAATTTGAAAAAATCAACATTTATTAGTTATAGAACAAAAAAACAGAGAAATGAATACAATTTAAGTTGTTTTAATAGAAAATGTGTCCTCCCTTGGCTTTTATAACTTCTTTAACACGTTTTGGCATAGAATCGACAAGTTTTTTACAGTTTTCTGATATTTGCTGGTCTCGAAACCATGTATGGATTACAGCCTCAATCATTTTTGTTTTTGTTGTGCAATCCGTTTTACGAAGTCTAGCTTTCAATTTTCAATGATTTTCAATCCACAGATTTTCAATGGGATTAAGGTCCGGTGAGTTCCCTGGCCATTCAAGGCATGATATCTTGTTGTCCTTGAAATATTCATGATCTTGGACACGTGGTATGGAGCCGAATCTTGTTGAAAAACTTCTTGACCGTTAGCATCAACTTTTCTTAGTTCAACTTCCAATCTCCGTTCTAGCAAGTCTCTGTATTTTAGCGAGTTCATCATCCCTTCGATCTGCACAAGGCACCCGGTACCTTTATAAGAAAAACAGTCCCAAAACATCTTCTTTAACGGATGTTTAAAATTGTGAAAATGTTGATGTGTTCACATTAATTTGAACAATACTGTATACTGTGACAGTGGTGCTTCGGACAGAGGTTGGTCCGCGAGCGCGGCAACCGCAGCAGCGGCGGCCGCCGACGCCGCGCCGGCGCTCCACGTATTTGTCCGACACACACATGCTCATCTCCCCCAATATTACCGAATCGTATTGGATTACCGAATAATGCCAGAATAGCCGCCTGGTTATCAAAACCTATTTTAGTGCTCTACCCAGGGAAAGCTAAAACACAAGAGATCCACGACGAAATTACATAAAACATTCTTGGGGACATTTCGCAAACGAAACAATTTCTCACAAACCACACCATTCTTAGATCCAGATACAATTGTAAAATATAGAAGATTTCCTTATGAGGTGACACGAGGCGGGCACTTAGCTGAATGCCCGGGCAAACGCGAGCAAGTCTACCAAACGCTGACAAAATGGCGAGTTGATCCCACGCTCCAGTTTGTGCAGAGATTATACATTAGTGTATAAAGTTTACTTTATAATATGTATTACGGACTAAGGCGTGACTCTGTGTCAAAGTTGTGGAGCAGGACTTGATATTTCTTGATACTTGTCTCGTAGACAATCTAGTGCCTTATGCATATCAAGATTTGTAGGTCAGAGTTGATTTCGAAATGTGTTTTCTGCATGCGATAGAAAATTTATGCATTGGCGCAAACGATACGGATTATTTGGCAACATATGAACGTAAAGTAAGTTCCAAGAAAAATTGCAAATAAAACAGTACACACTACACTTTAGCAAAAGGACAAGTTGTACAATGGCGACCGCATCAAGTAAGACACATTGGACTTTGTACCTATCTTATATTCTTCTCTGTAGGGGCTAATGTCGTACTGCAAGTGTATAACTTGATGTGGTCTCCACTGTACAAGCACATTTAACAAATTATTGAGTTTTTTAATATAGTTATTTATATTAAAGTTATTTATTTATAAATTTATATATTTATTCATATTTATTTTAATTTATAGGTGTCTTAGAGCATATAGATGTAATTAATATAGCATAAACTACTATTTTATTTATATATAATAATCTATTTAAAACAATAAAAGGCCAAAGAAAAGGCTTAATAATAGTTTATGCTACAAGGGCACAAAAGGAATAAATTACGAGGACGATTTAAAACACAAACGTAGCAAGTGTTTCAAACTTTACCGAGTAATTTATTGCTCTTACGCCCGTGTATCATACTACGTTTTTCAATGCATAGTGTGAGGAAATAAAACAAACATAATCTTGTGAACTTTAAATTATAATTGGCCCAAAAGACTGTATCCAGAACCGTTAAACAGTGGGGAAAAAAAAGTATAGAAGTAGTAGAGAAAAAATAGAGAAATAATAGAGAAAAAATAGTAGAGAAGGCTGCAGGTTAGCCAACCATTGTAAATAAATAAAAAAAAATAATAATAATAAAGCCCTAGGGCAAAATAATCGACTTTCTGTTCGGTTGCATAAAAAGTGGGCCTTTGCGAGCACTTGCATTGAAAAAATATTATTTATTCAAACTAAGATTTAGTAGATTTCAAAAGTTTCACTCTGTTACACTTGTGTTACAAAATGTAAGGCATGAACAAATTTTAATTATAAATATTAAAAAAGTTATGAACTTTTCATTTACTTGTTACCTTTGTATGTTCTATGAGTTGAAGGTATCACGAATAATGTACAAACTAATGAACAAATACAATCACGATTCTCATTAACGCGTTACATAACGACGGTGCAAGTAGCGGCAAGTTTTAGGGTTCCGTAGTCAACAACAAGGAACCCTTATAGTTTCGCCATGTCCGTCTGTCTGTCTGTTTGTCTGTCCGCGGCTTAGCTTAGAGACTATTAGTATTAGCAAGCTGTAATTTAGTGGTACAGTAAAATTTTGAAGAAGTTTTTTTTTAGGGTACCTTCCCTACACGTAAAGTGGAGATGATTTTTTTTTCTCGTCTATCCCCTAGTGTGGGGTGTTGTTGGATAGATAATTAAAAAATATTGAGGGTGTGAAAAGACCATTTTTCGATCCAGGTTTCAAACTGTAAATTTTTAGAGCTAGGGTCAAGTATCCCCCCCCACCCCTCGCCGCCAGCGAAACGGTTGTATTTGGAGACTTGAAAAAAATCGCGGCAGGGCAGTAGTATACATAACGAAATTAAAAGGAAAACTATTCAGCTAAGTAGGCTTTACAAGTTAACGAGTACAGATCGCGCCAAACGTTTAGTCTCCTCTAAACACGAGGCCATTCGCATCAGCAGGAACAAAATGTATGGGCTTGGGAAGAGCAACTTCCAAACCTACTAGAAGTTTGGCGCGATAAACTTATAAAATGCCTTGGAAAAGAAGTCCGCATATTGTGCAGGGCAACTACGGAACCCTGCACTGCGCGTGGCCCAACACGCACTTGGCCAGTTTTATCAGATGTTTGGGTTCGATTACTGTACAGACCAATGTTTCTTCTTATTTATTTACAACTGGACGGCCCGCGGCGTTGCTCGATAGATCCCGTTTCTCCCGATTCCGTGGGAATTTCGTAAAATCCCTTTGGAAGCGCACTACATTCACGTTGCTAAGTTCAGCTGTTTGATCAGCCCCCCTATTCTGTATCTTAGGTTGCCAATTGGACGGGTGCCTATCGTCAAAAACATAGATAAAAACTAAACTTTCAAAATTGCTTTTAATGGGTATTGAACTATTTACGAACTGTGTCGTCACTTCAAGTGCTAACATACCCTTAGACAATCGGAATTCGATAGTATATCTATGTTTTTGATGATAGACACCCAGTCCAGAAGGCAACTAGAGATACATAATAGGCCCGCTGGGCGTTGATTTACGAGTCAGTCAGTCAGGGTATCTGTTTGCAGTATAGAAAAGCAGAAAGAAAAGTAAATCTGGATGTGAGGAGCTCGGAACCGGCATCCTCACGTCCAGATTTACTTTTCTTTCTGCGTTTCTATACTGCAATGATATAATGTGAATTTATATCACTCCGGTAATTAATAACGCAAGCCCGGAAGTAACTAATTGTGCGGACGCCCTACCGGTCCGACCACCAATACCATCTGCATCGATGTCATCCCGAGCCCTGCGAGCCGCAGCCCGAAGTGTGAGGCGTAACGTCGTCGCGTAAACGTCTTTACTCGCCCAGATGAAGGCAGTCTAAATCTGCTGAAACTGGTCGGCTTTCCCGATCATAACACGTATTGAGGTGAGCCGTTTTTATATAAATCATGAATTTATATCTCCTTGCGATGGATAAATCGCCAAGTGTTCAAACATGGAAATTTATTATTTTATTTATTTATTAGTATCTATATTAATTATAAAGTAGTAAAAAAGTCGTGTCTACATTAAATATTCTCACGAAATTTGAAACGAAATGGGTTATTGGTATACTGAGGCCAAAAGCTAGTCTTTTTAATTTTTGTCAGTCTATCTTTTCCGTTTTAACTCGAGAACTAGTCAACAGATTTGGATGCGGTTTTCTTTATTATCATCATAGTGACTTTGGTCAATAATATAAGCTATAAAGGGTGTTAACAAAATAGCAGCCAAGCCGAAAACGCGGCAAAGATGCAATAAATGCGGGAGGAGCCGCGGGCTAAAGGCTAGTTAATTTATATATATTAATTATAACATACTCGTTGATCGTTGTAGAGAACACTGTAACTTAAGAGAGCCGTACTAAATAGCTTATATTTGTACCAATTTGGAAAATAATAATGCAAAATTTTTAAATGAAATGAAATTATTGATGTTTTTGGTTTTTGACATTCAATGTGTGTTTGTGTGTTTATCTGAAGCTTTATTTTAAAAAACAAACCAACCAAGGGTGAATTGGGCCTCGTTCTTTTAGGGTTCCGTATATATGATCAATTACTTCAAACTAGATATTTATTTAATTTTAGGTAATGCTTTAATTCTGTCAGACATAAACACTGCAAAATCAAGTTGGTTGAGTATCCGGAGACGTAACCCTAAAACTACATTATAAATCGGCGTTTTTAGTATTTGTTGTTTAGATACAGCATATGGTACATAATATACAGAAATTTCAAATTCCTAACTGCTTTGACCTTTGAGATAGACCCGGTAACAAAAATGGTCTAAAAATGGCAACTTTGATAGCCCCCCATTTCTTTATTTTTAAGTTAAAAAGAAATATATACATATATATTTATATTCTACTTAATGAGCTCTAGACAATAACACCCCACATGCTAGGGTTAGGAAAAAAAATTTTTTCGGCTTTATTTTCATGTATTACATTTTAAATTCAAAATTCGGTTTTGGGTCAACATTTTACACAAAATATAAAAATTTCAGGTTTCTATCTTGTTCCGTGTAAGAGCTAGTGACCCGTGACATACGGACAGACACACAGACAGACGGGCTCCGATTTGCCCTTTGGCAATTTGGCAGTATTTTTCCGATACTAGTGTTGTATTAGGCTGTGTCCATAAGGGAAGTGTAAAAAAAACATGCATAGTTGATAGCGGACTCGTGTCTATTGGACATTGTCTCAGAAAATTACTTGTTTAGTAAGAATATTTGTAATAACAATTATTCTATAACAGGAATAAGAAATGTCTATTGTGGCCAACAACTTACATACTATTAAAACAGGTGAGTAACGTTAAATATGTTATTATATCATATAACGAATATAACATTCTCCATATGAGTATTATTTATTTTACAATGCATTTATGTTGCAGGCGACAAAAGGGAACATTTGCTACGCATGTAAATGCAAGGTTTACAGCACAGCACAGGTTTTCAACAAGACCCTTATCTTACGTGAACTGGCTACACATAGTACAACCAATAAAGCACTACACGTTTTAAATATTAAATAATATAATATACAATTATTAAAAAATATAAATAAAGAAAACACAAATTTAAGTTTCGGAAACTGCTCTGACTTTATAAACAACGTTGCAAAAAAACAGGTTTTGGGATCACTGGTATACTCGAAATGGGGAATTTATTTGGATTTTAATTAAAAGCAATTTAAATTTATTCTGTGACATTTTTAAACGTAGCGGTGGGCAAGGTCGTTTCGCTGACGCAAATTTGAAGCATCCTCTGACTAAATATATCTTTTATGTTTCTTTATTTTATTTCAATAATCAATTGATGCCGGGTCCAGAAATATATCTTGAGATTACTTTACAATATTTATGTTTGTATTATCCTATCTATCAGTACATTTATATTTCGAAAAACAAAAAACTTTATTTCATTTCACGATTATAAAGGATAATATAAATAGGAACCAACATGTTGAAACTCCGTTGTACGTCCGTCCGTATCTATGACACAGCCTTATATTAAGACTTAAAATTTTGAAAAATTACAATTTCCTCTTTGAAATATTTGTAGTGTTCTCGGAAAAAGCAATTTTATTTTTATTTGTTTTTATTTTATTGTTATTACTAAAACCACAGCCTTAAACTTATATAATCATAGCTAATAATATCAAAACTTATGCAAATGAAGGTTTTACATTTTCTACAATAATACATTAAAAACGAACTTCAAAGACCAAGAGGAAAAAATACATACATTTATACACAACAAAATACGAGTAGTAATATTGAAAGGTTAGCGGGGTAGGATGTCAGAGTAAGTTTAAGTGTGTGTGTGTGTATGGTAGGGTAGGGAACTAGGATAAAGGATGTTGATAATTATTTGTTACGAATATAGTATGCAGTCACATTCTGATTTATACATATAAGGTATTTCAATTTAAATGGAAAGTAATTTAGGAGGTGATTCAGTATCGTTAATACATCACATTCCACTGCAAAGTACTTTTTTATGCGCGAACTTTTTCTTCACTTGTCCATACAAACTGAGACAGCTGATCGGACCACTTTTGTAATGACAAGTGAAAAAAAAGTTCGTGCAAAAAAATGTGTTTTGCAGTGTATTGTGATGTATTAACGATACTGAATCACCTCCTAAATTACTTTACAATTAAATTGAAAGACCTTATACATATATATTTATGAAGTAGCTTGCTTATTACTTCCCTCTTAAAACTAGCTTCTGATCCATAAAATAGATCGATAGATGAGAAGCAGGTATTGGAAAGCCTCTGAGCCCTAAAAATTTGGAATTTTTTGCCAAATTTGTGTGTGTTGCAAGTACATGGAACAATGTTGTATGTCTAGTCCGTAGTTGCAAAGTTATAAACTTATGGTGCATACAGGAGTCATTGTAATTGATGGCCGAGTAGTTAGAATGAAAATTCAGATATCTTAAGAATCTTTTTTGTATTCGTTCAATACCGCTTTTATAATATTCATAAAAGGGATCCCAAATAGAACAGCAGTACTCAAGTATACTTTACTTGAGTACTACTCAATTATAATTTGCAAGGAGGAAGATTAACATTCACTGAAAGTGAAGATTGTGTCCTTGGACACATCTTAACTTTTCCAAAATTAAAATCTATTGAGTGAAAGTTAGCCAATTAGGTAGCGCTATTTACAGTATCACATTGATTGCGTATGCGGTAGACTCAATATGATCATTCAAAATCCTTGAAAAAGAAAGGCCTACTCTCAAAAATTTGACAACTAACAAAGTAACTGAGGTAACTACACACCTAATACATGCAACCATAGACTTAGTATTAAACATGTGGCTGTAAGAGCTTTGCTTAGAAAAACTAGATGGCGCTAAGTTGGCAACACTAACAGTGAATATTTCAGCGCCATCTATTATCGAAGTGGGAATACTTTTTATGTTACATGACATCACTGTGCCAGTAGTATCACCAATCGGTTTTTTTGTAGCATCGTGTTCGATAAAGGATTTAGCAACGCCATCAGGGGGTCTACCGCGTAATTCTCATTTTCATCAACATCAACTTGAGATTGAAATTTGACGTGCGTGCGACGACGCCCGCCTAACATGCCATCTCTTTTGCACGCGTTGAATTTCGCATGCATTTGCTTGAAGTTGATACAAATGAGAATTACGCGGTAGAGCCCCTGGATTTCTTTAGAATTTTACACATTTTTGTGGCTACAAACTGATGTATGGGAACTGCAGTCTATATATACGAAGTAATACTTAGTCTATGATGCAACACACCTAACATGTTCATAGTATCTCTGAGATATCGTCCAGCTTTACTCGGTGCAACGTTGTTGATTCTTACAATCGGAACAAGGGTTTCGTTTTAAGCGCTCATGTTCTGAAGTTTGCGTTCCGACATTTAGTTAGAGTTTATTTATGTCTCTATTATAGTACAGTTTAAATACCGACAGAGCCCACCTTATCTCTGCAAATGTTAATCGTGCGAAGTGGAGAGCTGGGAGCGTGCGAATTGTAGTGCGTTTCATCATACTTGCTCCGCAATGGAGGCTTTGCTGATTAGTTAAACGATGGATACGGATATTCGTGCGTTTTAACAAATATCTATGGAAATGGTGGTAGTATTTAAATAATGAGATAAAATTATTACGAACAATCACAAATGTGTCTTTGTATTTTTGATGCAGAAAGTAAAAGACATATATTAAGTTTAGTCCTGTCAAATAAGTTAAGTCGTGTTGCACCGAATCCACACCATTGTTTACGGAAAAACATGTTTTAATATATAATAAGTCTTTATTTATGAAATTTCCGAAATTTTCTTACAGATTCATGACTTCATTGAGCTGCTAATTTGGCGAAACTAATCGCCTTAAAAAGTCCGACATGGACGCAATGGTCCTTGATTGATGATACCTATAAATATCATTGCGGTGCAGAAATAATAGATCTTTACCTATGAAATTGCCGAAATTTTCTTACAGATTCATGACTTCATAATTCCTGTAATCCAATAGCTATTTCAATTATTTGTTTTTTGTTTAAAAGTTGATTTAAATTTCAACTACGTATTAAATTTTGTTTATATTTACAGTAAAGCCGATTCTGAAGGCTTTAATTTTAGTTTTAGTGCTGTCAAAACTAAATTTTCTTCAATACAAAATAGTCCTTAATAGTTGGGACTAGAAGCTAAATTTCTTTGGAATATTTTAAACTTTGACAGCACTAAAACTAAAATTGAAGCCTTCAGAATTGGCTTTAGTTTGATTATAAAAATTAAATCTTCAAAAAGAGTTTGTCCTAAATGCCATCCATTTACATGATAAGATTCTGAATGATAGTTTTTTACAGCTGACACTTTTAAAAATTAAATTAATGTTGCTGTCAGCTTAATGTTATCTTATTCATACACATAAGAAATTACATAATTTGGATTTGTCATTCCTAAAAAAATGCTAAAATGTTAGTACTGAAAATGGAGATTCCTTCAAATTATCTATAGAAAACAGCAGTTTCATATGTCAAAACCTAATATTTTTTTAATAGGTGTATATTACTCACGCAAGACTAACATTTCAGGAGTTACTAATAAACGGAACAAGGTGTGTATTTCTGTTACATATCAAAGCTACTACTGTTTTCTATAAAGATAAGTAGGGGTAAATAATTTTTAATATGTGAAAATAAGTTTTAAATAGATACAATAATAAAAAAAATATCTTCAGTTAAGAGGTTATGCGAATTTTATTTTTGTCACTGTCACTCCAAGCGAAAACGCGCTCAGTGCGAGAGGGGCGGATTCAGGGCGAAAGCGAAAAATGTTAGTTTAATAATTTTTATAAAAAAACTAAAAAAATTGAAATATAAAATCTCTAGATATTGTTGAAACACACCTAATAAAATATGTTTGAGTTCTGTATATATATAGTTCCTATTCGTCAAACGAGGAGAAAAAGTGTGTTTGAAGACCTCATTTCAACAATTATTTCTATCGAGGAAAATTTATTCAAACATATTTTCCAATTTCAAAACCCTAGATTATATAGTCAAAATGCCATATACCAGAAATTTATTAAATTTTTCCGTGTATTTCATGAAATACACAACAAAGAAACACCCGTATTTTTTACGCATATCGCCTTAACTTGTGCCCGCCCGAACTCCCAACCAACGCAATTCACTGACAATATCCTTATTTATCGGTACATGGCAAAATTTTTAATTTAAGTAACTTATTCCGTACAATATCCATGATTGAATCTAAAAATAAAAATTTGGACCAAGTGTGAGTCAGACTCGCGTACCTAGGGATAGTGGTGATAAATTTAATTATGCTATTTTTTTTTTCATGAATTTCTCAACCGCTATTTTTTTATGTAATCTTTACGTAAACACATATTACCATGATTTTTAGCATATTTTTCAGTCTACCAGTTCTGGAGATAAGGGGGATACATACATTTTTTTTGTGGTTTTTCAAAGATTCCTCGAAATAGATGCAACTAAATCTAGCCAAATTATATATTTTTACAATCAACTCTTTAATGCTTACAATTTTTTTATTTATTTTATTTCTTTTTTAAATTTCTCATTTGTGCTCAACCTTTTTTAAATCGCTATAGTTTTCCTGTAATTGGCCAGTTATGATCTATAATCGACATTCTTTTCATATTTTTCGGTTTACCAGTTTCGGAGATAAGGGGGGGACATACATATTTTTGTGGATTTTTAAAGATTTCTCGAAACCAGTGCCAGTAAATACAGTAAGAGTATGTATTTTTACAATCAACTTTTTAATATCTACAATTTGATATCCATATTGTACTTTTACGATAATACTTTTTATTTTTCTCACTTTTGTTTTGGAAATATTTTGAACAATTTAAAATTTTTTCATTACCTTTTTTTACACAGTGATATGTGGGCAAGTCAATGCTATCATTGTGCTAAATTT
Source organism: Ypsolopha sequella (assembly GCA_934047225.1). NCBI lineage: Eukaryota > Metazoa > Arthropoda > Insecta > Lepidoptera > Ypsolophidae > Ypsolopha > Ypsolopha sequella. The sequence goes on along the minus strand of OW203988.1, from coordinate 7,134,219 downwards.
CAAGTCTTTAACGGTGCTAAAGTTGTGAGTCTGTGACATACGGACAGACGGACGGACGGACGGACGGACAACGGAGTCTCACCATAAAGGTTCCTTTTATACCTTTTAGGTATAGTTATGACTTATATTATATTATACCTAACGTGTTCCAGGATTTATTTTGGCGTTTTCTTTTTCCACCTCATTTTATGTCTGCTCTATACAAATAATTTCACAAGAACAAGGTAAACAAAGATGGCACGGTTGTGTCACCACTTATTTACTATAGGTATATACCGCACTCTCTTTGTGGAAACACCTGAAATACACAAACACATGTGGAAACTCTCAATAGAGTCTCGCGAAACGTTGTTGTTCAAATACAATGGCAATCTTAATGCCACCGTGACACGGTCCAGAATGCAAAAGGAAAATTTAATTGTGTTCCATTCCCAGACATTCGTGATAATTGTTAAAACGCTGCTAATTTACGCTCCTATCGTCATCTCTTACACCTCGGCCACAGCTTCAGGCTTCGAGAGGCGCGCCAAGCGGTTATTTCCAAATTTATATTCCTAGGTTCAATCAGCTGGCCCGGGCATTGATAGATCAGTCAGTAAGGACATTCTCTTATTTAATATATTTAGCCAAAATTGTTATACTTACTCATATACAAATTACACAACTATTATACTCACATACAAACTTACACATTAAATAAACAGTAATTGTCCACTCCCGATGGAATTCGTGCGGCTCTCTGCAGGTCGGAGACTTTTTCTCTTTGCCGCGACACTCATACCACCAGGATAAATTTAACTTTCTTTTTGTGTTTTAACTTTATTTGTTTTTTTTTTTTCTTTTATTTAAGTTCTACTTTGTTTTTTGTATATATGTGTTGCGTTTTTGAGAAATAAATGTTATATCTATCTATCTATCTATCTTCTTCTTGCGACGGCGCCGGCGGAGAGAACAAATGTATGAACTTGTATTGAGCCGGCCTTGGGTCGCCGCTCGCGCGTCTTGTCCGGCTTCGAGTGACTTGCGCTCTCGGGACGGCGGTGTGCGGGGAGGCGGGAGGTTGAAACAGTCATCGAGCGCACAGGACGAACTTAGTGTCCAGTGCTTTCAGCGAGCAAGCGCGCTATACATCCGATGCGGTGGAAGGCGCCGACGGGTGTCGTGGCAGGGCAAAGCCCGTCACAAAAACCGCCTGGAAAGACTATTGGCGGTCTTATCACTAAAAAGCGATCTCTTCCAGACAACCTTTGAATAAAGGAATTCTTAAAAGGAACAAAAAAATGTGTAGAGGCGGTGTACAGAATAAATAGATACAATTATACATATATAAGGTCTTTCAATTTAAATGGAAAGTAATTTAGGAGGTGATTCAGTATTGTTAATACATCACATTCCACTGCAAAGCACTTTTCTTTGCGCGAATTTTTTTTTCACTTCTCAGTACAAAGTGGTCCGATCAGCTGACTCAGTTTGTATGGACAAGCGAAGAAAAAGTTCGCGCATAAAAAAGTACTTTGCAGTGGAATGTGATGTATTAACGATACTGAATCACCTCCTAAATTGCTTTCTATTTAAATTGAAAGATCTTATATATTTAAACAGAAATTATATGTATATAAACAAAAATAAATCAGTGTAAATATAAAAGGAACAGGTAGAAATAAAAATAATAATAAGAAGAATAATAAAGAAACAATTTGATCAAAGTAAAAGATAATGATGTTTAACCATAGTTTTGAAAACTTGTAAGGATGGAGCTTGTCTTATTGCGAGAGGAAGGGCATTCCATAGACGTATAGCTACCATAATAAACGAGTTACCATAAAAACAAGTAGTATGAACTGGAAATGCTAAATGAAGATTGTATCTTCAATTGAAAATTGTATACATTTTTTCAATGCAGTTGCTCGTAAAGTTTTCTTTTTTGTGTAACAAAATTATGCGAAAACCGACTCTTTATTTCACGCGTGAAATAAAACAGTACTGAAATCCTTTATTTCACGCGTGAAATAAAGTAATTTTTTTAAGTTTTTGACACTGTGGTGCATGGTGCAAGTCATAAAATTTTAAAAATTACAAATATGCAAGGAGGTTTTGCTGTCCAAAAAAAAACAATTATTCATAAATATGCGCGCTCTAGCAATAATTGAATGATGATAAACACAATTCTTTATTATACTTATTTTTTTGTTGTATTTCCTCGCAAAATGCATTGAAAAATGTTGTAAGATACTTGAGCGTAAAAGGTTTTTATCCGAATTTTATCTCGCTGCGCTCGTGTTTTCAATTTGGCACTTATTCGTAAAAAAACCTTACTTTCCGCACGTGTATCTTAAATAACTATTGTGTGGCAGATTGTACTTTTAATTGTGATGTTTATATATCGTTACTCATTCATTATGCATAACCATAGGTGTATAATAACTAATAATAGGTTTATTTCGTTATTTATCAGTGAACGATAATGCCGATGCATCGATTATATCTACATAATACGTATATTCCTTTTATTAGATCTTTAAAATACGTAGAGCTCTGATAAATTTGACAACCATAATCTTATACGTCATCTATTCTATACCTCTCCGATTTAAGGGGCTCCACAATGCTAAAAACCACTTTTGCATTGGATTCAGTTCCAATTCATTTCAAAGCAGTATATATTATTAATGACAACTATAACTCACCATTAAATTTTAAATTATAAACCACATAGTTTGTTGAAATACTTTTTATTAAATGGAACGTATTAAATTTTTAATTCAAATAAAACTGCAAAAACACGTTCAAGTAAAATCAATCACCATGCTATTTTCAACCTTATTTCTCCGTGGAATATATCTGCTTTCCACCGCGCATTATGTGGCCATCGTGTTTTTCCGCGGTCCAACTGTAATTTTGGCAAAGACGTTCTTGTTATAGTACTGTCAAATACAGGCGCGTGCCGAAGGAGGAGGTGAGGGGAGGTCATGACATGACCTTCCCCAAAATGCCATACATGTCCCAAAAACATTGTCTTTCATAATTTATTTAATTTAACATGTTTTCATACAATTAAAGAAATATTCCGATCTGTCGGTTTCATTAATTTATAGCTATACTTTGATTAATATGTAAACTGGATGGCTATTATAACCAGCACCAAGGATTTTTCAATTAACTAATCGTATTATTTTCTGCGGAGACGCAGCAACCGTCGAAACAGCCACTTTGTAATGCGCACTGATAATTTTTTTCAATAATTTTCAATAATTTCAATGACATTTCCGTAGATATGGTACCGACACACATCGAGCTGCTAATTTGGCGTTACCAATGGATCCGAGCCACGATCTGGACGGCGATTCTGGCACGTGCGAAAAAATTTGTTACGGCAGATTTCGAGTGATTTTACAAGGGATTTTCTACGAAAAATATCGATTTTTCTGCTTTCGCAATTTCTGCGCACGCGCCAGAATCGCCGTCCTAGATTGCAATCTATTGTTTTAGCGACTTACTTATTTACTTACTTACAATATTAGTCGCAACAACAAAGATCTTGGTTGCCCGGATAAAATTAAATCCTCGTATATCGCAAAGAAAAACAAAAATTAGGCTAATGGGGACCAAGAAAGCTAGTGCTAAAGTTATGATGGATACGAGTAGTTTCTGTGGAAGACGCACTCTGCGCAAGCGCAGTGAAACGGTGCCCTCGCGACTAGCAAGGCGAACCGCTCTTTGACTGTTAGTTAGGGTGCCCATCTTATGTACAGTTTTCGACAAAAAATCCGAAACATCATAAACAATTAGCCGCTGGATATTTTCAAGATGACAGTACCCATCATCATGGTCTTTATTGTTAGGGCATTGTTCCAATTATATTATCTATTAATAGATTTGTTTTGTAGCATAAGGAAAATTGTGCAGGTTTTCAAAAGGTGATGTTAATAATGATGTATATAAACGGCTCACCTCAATACGTGTTATGATCGGGATAGCCGACCAGTTTCAGTGTGGTGAGGCGTAACGTCGCGTCGTCGCGTAAACGTCTTCACTCGCCCAGATGAAGGCAGTCTAAATCTGCTGAAACTGGTCGGCTATCCTGATCATAACACGTATTGAGGTGAGCCGTTTATATAAATCAAGAATTATCCTCAAGTCTCATTGAATTCTATAATTGAGATATTAATATTTTCACAATTTTTGAGAAGGCCTTAATTTTTATTATAACTGGAATTATATTATTTTCATTATTATGATATACAAATGATCCATTTTTTTTTATAAATATTAATATTGACTAAAATGCATTAAAATTAAACTAAAAACCTAGAAGTCCTAAAATAAAAACTAAACTATAAATAAAACGCCTAACCAAAAAAAGTAAAAAATAATAAGAATAAAGAAATTAAAGATAAAAAACCCGGTCCAGGTCGCTGTCCCCCGGTATTATAAGTTATTATAAATTATAAGTTCTTCCACAATACAAAAGCGCTTGGTAAATTGTGGAGTGGACTCTCACTAGATGCTTGCATGCTGGCATCTTGGCCACCCCAGTATTGATCTTGTCACGTCACAGTGAATGCAACTGGTTAATGCGGTCGTGTGGACTTCGCAAACAAGTATACTTAGCATTAAAAAGTAACCAGCGTTAGTTCAACTTGAATCTTGCCCTTATGTGTGTCCGGCGACTGCTACTTGAAGCCAAGAACTCTTTACGTCAACGTCGGCGTCGTGGTCAGAAAAAAAAAAACATCAAAGGAATATTTTTCTTTGTACAAGGTCCCCCAATTTCTGAAAGGTTTGTCACAGTGATTATTCCATACATCATTTTTTATTATTTATTTTTTATAAGCCTCCTATAAACAAATTTTCTTACAAAATATCATAATTAAATAGGTACACTAACTTGGCATTTTTAGGGTTCCGTAGTCAACAACAAGGAACTCTTATAGTTTCGCCATGTCCGTCTGTCTGTCTGTCTGTCCGCGGCTTAGCTTAGAGACTATTTGTACTAGAAAGCTGTAATTTTGTATTTATCACGCCAATAAAGTGGTACAGTAAAATTTTGAAAAAGTTTTTTTTTGGGGTACCTCCCCTGCACGTAAAGTGGGGATGATTTTTTTTCTCGTCTATCCCCTAGTGTGGGATGTCGTTGGAAAGGTAATTAAAAAATATTGGGGGTGTGAGAAGACCATTTTCCGATCCAGGGTTTCGTTTGTGAAATAAGTGTTAATTTTTGTTAGAATCAAGGGGACACTTGCCAGCGGAACGGTTATATTTGGAGACGTGAAAAAAATCACAGCAGTAGTATACATGACAAAATTAAAAGGAAAACTATCACAGCTAAGAATGCTTTACAAGTTAACGAGTACAGATCGCGCCAAACTTTTAGTCCGAAGTTTGGCGCGATCTGTATTAATCGAGTTCGACAAACTTATAAACTGTACTTGGAGAAGAAGTCCGCATATTGTGCAGGGAAACCACGGAACCCTACGCGGTAGACCCACAGGTCTTACCAACCGTGGATTTTTTGACATCATCGGCTATTGAATCAAAATAATGATGAATTTTACTATAAAAACATTGTCATATCCAATAGCCTTCTTTCTGTAGCTCTACTTAAAGATAAATAAAACCTGTCCTGTCTATGCTTCGCGCTGTCAGTGTCCTATTAATGAATGGCAAGAATTATCGAATACCCTCAAAAGGTGTTATATTAAAAACCTGTATGTAAGTGGTCTTTAGCGGGCACACTTTCGATACCTGCCAGAGAAATATAGTCATCGTATATGGTGTCGGTGAAGTTGTAAAAAGGGGTAATAAAATAATATAAACATTTTGTTGACGTTGATCAATCTTGCTTACCCAGATCTAGAGATCTGTCAAGTGGACTTATATCTTGTTTATCGTTATATATCTATTTATCTTCGTAAACTAATTCAAGATTATCTTCGACCAGACATACATATATATATATACGTACTAAATTGTGTGTCTTCTTATCTATCCATCCATCCATCAGCCTAGTTCGTCCACTGCTGGACATAAGCCTTTCCAGCACTTTGCCACTCCCGGCGGTCATCCTGGAAGAATTGCCCGTACTCACACACGCTGGGCAGGCGGGTTAGTGAGCGCGGTGCCGGAACCCTCACACCAGTGACGCCGCTGCCAGTCTGTTCCATATAAGGCCCGGCTATTAGAGATGGATATACCGCTATCTATCGGTCCCAGGCATGGTGGGCCTCCTGGTTTTTTGCCTGTGAGCTGTCCTCTTACTCTCCCCCGAATTACTTCGAGGGGTTCTCCAAGTAAGATGGTGGTACTTCCACAGTCGAGCCCGGCATCAGCTCTACCACCTGATAAATTCTTATCTATAAGTATACTTGTTGTAATTGATTAGTAGTGTTATTAAAACAATTGAAAAAATTATAATTCGATATATTTCGGCCCTCGGTATGGGGCCGTCATCATCATCCCGAACCTGGGAGACGTCATATATCTGGTCACTTGGTGCTCATTATGGACCTGGACTCAACAGACAGCACTGACAGACATGACCCGACCGACCGACGAATTAGACCGCTCAAAATTTCAAGTAAAAACACCAACAACATCACACAACCACCTAACCACCATCATCGATCATCCAAGAAGAGCAGTGATTAAATAATATCAAAAATAACCAACATCATTTTTAGAGAAACCTACTTTATTATTTTTTAGAAAATAGTTTAAAACTAAAATTGGTTACAAGTGTCACATTTACTTTTTATTTTTTTATTATGATACCTAAATTATATGTCACAATTTTTTTTTACATTCGACTAGAGTTTTGACCCGGGAATTCTCGTCCCGGGATTTCCCGGGAATTTGACTTTTCTCGATCTCGAGAAATTCAGCTCGAGAAAAGTCGAGACAGCGAGACATTATGATTTTACAATAAAGCTATAAAAAATACCAAGATATCGGCAATTTTGCCCTTTGACTCTTTGTCTTTTGCCGCGCGATGGCGGCGTGATCCAGAAGTCGTCCAAGTAGCGTAAGCCAATCAGAACCCGACAACTTTGAAACTCAGTTAGAGAATGCTATCAAAGGTTGAGCAATGAAGAGTCAGCCGCCGTAGCACTCTCAAAATCAATCGTAAAAAAAGAGTTTTTACTATTTGAAAAATCTGGCAAAAGGTCCCCAAATTTGGAAACCTTATACAAAGCATTACTTTCAGTCAAGACAACTTCAGCTGAAAATGAACGAGTCTTTTCAATGGCAGATAAGACCATTAATGTTTTAGTTTTTCTAAAGGCATATTTTATTAGAAGTAAGTAGTTGCTGAAAATTAAAAAAAAAGGTTTTGTGATTAATCACTTCAAAAACTAAATAGATCATAAAAAAATTATTGATCAGATTTGTGTTTGTTGTATTTTGTTCAAAAAGATATTTTTGATTACTTTTGTTTTTGTTGTTAGAGAGAGATAAGTTCCCGCTTATCTAACTTATTAAAACTATTTATTTTAGTTCATAAAGAAGTTATGTGGATTGTTTTTAGAGATTTTTAATTATTTGTTTGAGACAGAAGGTTTCATTATTATTTTATTTCTTTTAATATTTTATTGATTAAAAATAACTGTTTTTAATAATCTAAGTAATGTTTTTTTAACAATTTCTGTTTAAAAAATATCTGTTTTTATTGAAGTAATTTTAAGAGACTTGGTTGATTTTTGTTCTTTTTAGTAAAAAAAAATGTACATTACCGGCATTTTTATTTATTAAACTAAAATAAAGTAGTAAATACAAATTTCTCGATTTCCCGGGACGACCCGAGAAATCGAGGTCGACAATTCTCGAGACCCGAGAAATCAAAAACTCGAGAAATCATAATCCCTACATTCGACTGATGACGGCCCCATACCGAGGGCCGAAATATATCGAATTATATTTTTTTTTATTGTTTTAATAACACTACTAATCAAAAGCTAGTAAAAGTTAAATATAATATATTTATAAACTTATTGTAATTGTATGTACAACATACATAGAAATCTAAATTAGAAAAGGTTGTAATAACCTTTAAGAATATGTAGAACTGCATGTTAGTTATGGTCATCGAAGCTATGGTCATTCTCAATACGGGTTTTTCTTGACATGCTGCCCTATTCACAAAGGGCCTTACCCGAGAAGTTTGAGTGAAAAGTACACAACGGAAAGTTTGTTCAATAAATTTTTATCTCTCTTTACTTTCTTCGTAGTTTTAGCTTGGAAATAACGATGGGTTTTATTTTAGTATACAGTTTCTTATTTTTAATCATCAAATCAGTAAAGTAAAGACAACCAAATAAAAAGGAAACAAATCTTTTTGATTAAAGAATATTAATAGTAGTTTCTGCTACAAGGGCGAAAAGGAATAAATTACGAGGACGATTTTTAAACGTAACCGAGTAATTTATTGCTCTTACGCCCGTGTATCAAACTACGTTTTTCAATGCATAGTGTGAGGAAATAAAACAAATATAATCTTGTGAACTTTAAATTATAATTGGCTCAAAAGGACTGTATCTAGAGCCGTTAAACAGTGGAAAAAAAAAGGATAACATTAATGGTACACAGGAAAGGCTGCAGGTTAGCCAACTTCTCGTAAATAAATAAAAAAAAGTAATAATAATAGAGCCCTAGGGCAAAATAATTGACTTTCTGTTCGGTTTTGATGCATAAAAAGTGGGCCTTTACGAGCACTTGCATTGAAAAATAGATTAAAACCATTCGTCATCATCAACGAAAGCCATAAATATTTTGTAAAGTTCTCACTCACATGACATAACGACAAACAGCGCCATCACGATGATAAATGACGAAGCGCACGCGTCTAATAACGGACGACTTTTATTTGACCGCATCATGTCATTCTTACGTCACAACGCCACGGGGTGTGACCTGCAACTCTGCGTGAAACCAAGAAACTAGAACAAATTAATGATCTATTCTTAATTTGAATTTCAAATTGTAGAGTCCATGCAGCTGACATTTAGTACGTGAAAATCGTTATGAAAAATAAGATTTCCTAAATCACTCAAATAGGACTGGTGACGGGCAGCGGCGTCACTGTTGCGAGGGTTCCGGCACCGCGCTCACCAACCCGCCTGCCCAGCGTGTGTGAGTAAGGACAATTCTTCCAGGATGACCGCCGGGAGTGACAAAGTCCTGGAAAGGCTTATGTCCAGCAGTGGACGAACTAGGCTGAAGGATGATATCACTTCAAAGTCGAAAAAAGCATTATTTTTATAATAAAAAATGTAAAAAATACTTTTTTACATTAGAATGGCCTAGAATTAGGGCCTAGAATTTAAAATATTACGAGGGGGTGTCAGAGGTGTTTACAAATGTGGATTATGAATGCAAGTCACAGTCCACATTTCACCGACGATTATAACATCCCAGCGTGATAAGGTGAGTCAAATCGCTTGAGTCAAACAAATGTTTTCCTTCGGGATATGACCCCGCGATCTCCAAATTAATGGTGGAGTGGAATTTGAAATCTTTAATAGAGGACAATACTTTGTCCTTTATTGTGGGAAAAAGGAAAGCATTCGTATGGCAATGACTTTATTTTGGGGAAAATGAACGCATTCGTATGGCAATGAGTTGCATCAGCTGTTTTCGCGCGACATCACAGATAAGGACGAAAACAAGAATGATGACGGATGAAAACAAGAATCTCCCAAAAATAATACAATTCGTATTTTCCATCCCAGTTTCTAACGCCCAGGCCGAAAGGATTTTTTCCTTGTGCACGAATACCTGGACCGAAAATAGAAATAAATTAAATATTGACACTGTAAAAGCAGAACTGCAGATGAAATCGAATTTCAACATGCAATGCAAACAATTTTATTACAGAAAACGATTAAGCTCTTATAGCTGCCAAAAGTTATACCAAATACAAAAAGACTAATTAGGTCATACTACATACGTACGCGTTTTAACATTGTTTTTTTTTTTAAATAAATGTCGCTTTTGATACCATATCAGCATTTCATTAAAAATAATATGATATCCTTTATTTTCATCATGTGTCCTTTATTTAATCTTATCAAATCCTTTAAAACATAAAACGGGTGTTGGCAACCCTACCTACCACTGTGTGAGTGCCGTTCTTATACACAAGCTTCCTGATATTTTGTAAGCAACAGTAGCTTTCTGCCGTTCAAAATAAGATGAATATACTTGTAAATACAGTTGTCTTTGTGGTTAAAATCATTAATTTAAAAACTAAAAATACTTATCGAATTGAATTAAACTTGAGGATAAGACATGATTGTTGCAAAACGGCTCACCTCAATAAGTATTTTTGATCGTGATAGCCGACCAGTTTCAGCAGATTCAGACTGCCTTCTTCTGGGCGAGTGAAGACGCTTCCGCGACGACGTTGCGTCTCACACACGTCATCGGTACAGTTGGCGTTGGTGGTCGGACCTGCGGGCCTATTGTGTATCTCTAGTTGCCTTCTGGACTGGGTGTCTATCATCAAAAACATAGATATACTATCGAATTCTGATGTCCTAAGGATATTTTTGCACTTGAAGTGACGACACAGATTGTTAATAGTTCAATACCCACTAAAGGCAATTTTGAAATTTCAGTTTTTAGCTATGTTTTTGATGATAGGCACCTCGTGCAGTTGGCAACTAAAGATACAGAATAGGGGGGCAGGTTGGGCGTCCGTACAATGTATTACTAACGGGCTTTGCGTTATCTGGACTGTCACCGAACAGTGGTAGACACGCAGAACTCACGGTATCTACGTCACTTTCAGTATATAACTGGTCGGCTATCCCGATCAAAATACTTATTGAGGTGAACCGTTTTGCAACAATCACTAAAAATACTATTACTGCTGTTTCTATCAACATGTATTTGATTATTTTGTGATACACTTGTATATACTTTCATTCACTCATATAACCCATTCGTGCCGCACATCTTTTTTGAATCGACCTATACTACCTACTATGGTTAATACTTGCGATTGTCAGCACTTGGTGAAACATCATCATAATCTGTTATCAAGTTTTATCAAGATTATACTACCTATTGTTGTTCAACTAATCAAGACAAGACAAATGCTCTTTATTGAAAAACATTTGGTACATAAAATAAGTACGAAAACAAACTTATAAAAGAAGGTTAAAAATTTACTAGCGGCTTTATTCTTATCGTTTATAGCGATTTCTTCCAGACAACGTTTGGGTGTAAATAAATTGATGTAAAAACACGCGAAGGTGGTGCACAAAAAAAGTTAAATGAATAGCAAATACCTAAAACAAATACATAAGTATAGCATTGTACATACAAATATATTCAACCTCATCCATACTTAAGTTTGTTTCGTAATTCCAGGTTAGAGAAGCACCATATAATAGTAGTTTATGCTACAAGGGCGCAAAGGAATAAATTACGAGGACGATTTAAAACACGAGCGTAGCGAGTGTTTTAAACGTAACCGAGTAATTTATTGCTCTTACGCCCGTGTATCATACTACATTTTTCAATGCATAGTGTGAGGAAATGAAAACAAATATAATCTTGTGAACTTTAAATTATAATTGGCTCAAAAGGACTGTATCCAGAGCCGTTAAACGGTGGAAAAAAAAGTATAACGTCTATGGTACACAGGAAAGGCTGCAGGTTAGCCAACCATTGTAAAAAAATTAAAAAAATAATAATAATAAAGCCCTAGGGCAAAATAATCGACTTTCTGTTCGGTTTTGATGCATAAAAAGTGGGCCTTTACGAGCACATGCATTGAAAAGGTAATTATAAGCTACAAAAGCCAAAAGCGCTTTAAACCACACAACGCTTAATCTTCTACAATTTTTTTGGCCACAGTTTTTATTCTAACTAGCACTTTGCAAATCTTAAAGCGCTATGAAAAATTAAGCAGATTAAGCCCGGATTAATACTAGCGCATTATGCTGTTACGCAGTTGCTAAATGGTCACATAGGCAGCATAATAGCCGATTAACATTTTTAGGGTTCCGTAGTAGCTAAATGGTACAAAAGGAACATTTATGGTGAGACGCCGTTGTCCGTCCGTCCGTATGTCACAGCCTCATGACTTTAGCACCGTTGAAGATAAATACATGAAATTTAGCCCAAAAATAGCATTAATTAGCCCTCATATCACAATGTAAAAAAATATGAAAATTTTTCAATTGTTCAAAATATTATCCTAAAAATACAATATTGATATCAAATTGTAGATATTAAAAAGTCGATTGTAAAAATATATACTTTTACTATATTTATTGGCACTGGTTTCAAGAACTTATCTCCGAAACTGGTACACCAAAAAATATGAAAAAAATGAAGATTATAGATCAAAGCTGGCCAATTACAGGAAAACTATAGCAATAAAAAAAAAAGTTGAGCGCAAATGAGAAATATAAAAAAGAAATAAAATAAAAAGTATTTTTTTCTTTAAAGATACATTTTGGGTATCAAATTGTAGTTATTGAAAAGTTATAATATTATTAAAATAATATATAAATAATATAAATAATAATAATTTATTAAAAAGTACCTATACATTTATTAACAGAAACATAAAAACTTAAATAACATGAAATAAAACTAAAATTAAACCTTACAAATTTCCCTATAAAACTAAAATGTCTCCTAAAGTAAAATTAAACTAAATAAAAAATGTTGGCCAGATCGCCGCCGTCTTGTGGCAGGGTTCCCAGAATGCTGGCAGCGTTTCCTCTTTGGATTGCCAAACTAAGGCGTTGTCCAAAGTATGCGCCAGCTCTTGGGTCCCCCGAAACGTCAACCAGCCGAGAGGAAATTTCTTTAAAAAGACATTTAGCCTCTTGACCCCACGGCCCAAGGGTTTCGACTCCAAAAGGCGCAAACGCGTACTCCGAACTGAGCTCTGCATATTTGCGCCTTTTGGATCCCTCGGCCGCTGCCGCTGCTGCGCCAGCCCTGGCAGCCGTGACTTGGATGTGGGACGCAGCAAGAGTATCAACGCATGTTGCGTCCCACACCAGTGACTTGCCGTATTTCCAAGGAATGATTGTCATACCGTCGGGCCTCTTGCCATCGCTGCGTGCAAGGCCTTTCGGCTCTAGGACAGCTGGCACGCCGACGGTGACAAAGGCCCTCCGGATGACATCATTAAGGCTGGCATGCCGCGACAAGCGACCAGCACTACGTTGGCAAGATAGGCCGTGGTGCCCAAGCTGGTTGACGTTGGTGCCACACCGACAGCGATGTGGCTCGTTTGCCCTTGCGCCGAGCCGCAAGCTGACGGCCAGAGTAAATGTTACTCTGTCCAGCTGGGTGCCGATTTTCACAGATGGTAACGCGTGTAGCCAATAACCTGATTCCTGCTCGCCAGAAGCAAGGAGACGAGCTCGATCTACAGAGTCGGTAGCAGTTTCCAGCAGGTGTTTCTGTATCTGGTTGCAGATCGGCTCGTCCCATAATCTTTGGGAGTTTAAGTCGGTGGGCAGATTCTCACCGGGACAGGCAAGCGTCCATGCATCCCTGGCCTCCACAAAGCATGAAGCCTCAACATCACTAATTGATGGGCGTATTAGGGTACCATAGAGGTCATTCGTACTGTGAACGGAGGACAGGAAGGCAGGGAGCGCTACACTAGAAATTTTGCGGATCCCCAGGCCACCATGTCGAACTGGAAGGGTGGCTTGGCTCCAGCAACGGTCTGTGAGTGAGCAGTTTAATATTGTCTCTAGGGCCTTATGTAGAATATTGTCAAAAATAATAAGGAGCGTTTCATGTTTCCAGAGAGGGCAGCACCGGAGGACATATGTTAATTTAGGTACAAAAAGACAGAAACGAATTATAAACAGCGCAATATGCGGATTGATTTTGGTCAGACGGTCGGAAATTCCATTAAATTTAGCTATCTGCTCACTCACATAGCCAGGGATCGAATCACTTAGGACCGGAGCTCCAAGGAGGCGCAGCGAATCGTTGTCTACATTTTTTATATTAGGCGCTATACTGTTAAATTTCTTAATAATTTCATCTTTTTTTAATGACGTTACAGAATTTGAAATAAACAGTTCACATTTAGAAAAATTTATTTCTAGACCAATATCTTTAAACATGTCAATTAGGTATTCAAGGTCATTAAAAACAGATGTAGCGTCGCCTCCAATAGTTCCGTCATCTAAGTACCAAACGTTGAATTTTGAATTTAGTGATGTTATGATCGGATTGATAGCTAAACTGAAAATTGCGGGTCCTAGAGGGTCGCCTTGCTGACAGCCAACTGCAGATTGAAGTAAGTGATTTTTATATATTAAATTCGATGGTTTTCCATAACACTGGTACATATAACTATAAATCGCGGGTGCATTGTTTTTTATTTCGGTCAGCAAGGCTCCTCTGTCCACCGAGTTAAAGGCATTCTTGACATCAACCTTCAGCAGAACCTCGCCCGCATCATGCTCAAGGAAGGTGCGGGCTGCGTGAGCAGCAGCCTCGCAACCTCCCTTGCTTCCGAATCCTAATTGAACAGGTTGAAGTTTTGGCGTTAGGTCGTTTAGGATATTTTTGCAGCATATTTTAGATGCCAATCGACGAAAAGTATTTCCCACTGCGATAGGTCGAATACCCCCATCTTTTTTTTTAAGGGCACACAGATTTGCTCCATAGAGCAAATCCGTGATATCCTCACACACCTTGCCTGAAAGCATCAGATTTACAAGCTGCGTGATGCCCTCCAGAAGGGTTCGACCGGTGGGCCCAGTGGCGCCGCATAATAGATCTTTCAAATGTTGAGGGCTTATCCCATCTAGGCCACCAGCCGATCCGTTCCTGAATGACATGACTGCAGCTAACGTCTCATCAACTAAGGCCTCGGGTGTGTGGTCAGAAGGATGGGGCGGATCCGGTAGCGGGCAGGTTGCTGTTGAAGGCGGGTGTTTCGAAGCCAAAGCCAAAAGTGTTTCCGGCGAGTCAGGAGCTATGGTATCGCTGGAAAAGAGGAGTTGAGCGGCTCCTCTGATGTCCCCATCGTTAAATTTATTTTCTATTTTTTTATTGAAATCTGAAGTGTGTTTTACATTTGTGTCATAATCAGGTGTGTTGTTATTATTTGAAGAGCAATTATTTTTTATTTGTTGCGTTAGGGAGCCGCTCTGGCCCCTCCCCTTTCTCGCGTGCAGTATCCGGTATGAGAATGTGAAAAGTTGTTTCCAGTGTTCCTCATCATTCACGTCTATAACTCCTTTTATACATTGAAACAGAGAGGCCGCTACAGTTGTTCTGGCCCCTCGAGGGATTCTTTTGACAACTGGAGTAGTAGATTTTAGATGACTTATTATTTTCCAAAGGGATGTTTTTTCAGAAGTACCTGCTGAGCATTGTATTATTATTAAAAAGTTGACTGTAAAAATATACAGTTTGGCTATATTTAATTGCATCTATTTCGAGAAATCCTTGAAAAACCATAAACAATGTATGTCCACCCTCTATCTACTATCTCCAAAACTGTTGGACCGAAAAATATGAAATAAATCATAGTGATATGTGTTTACAGAAAGATTACAGAAAAAATAAAGCGGTTGAGAAATTCACGAACAAAAAATTACAAAATTAAATTTATCATCTACAATACGGAACCCTAGGGTACGGGAGTCTGACTCGCACTTGTCCGGTATTTTTAATACTTTGAATCGAGGCAACTGTGCTATAACATGATTACTGTGATAACTGACCTAGTAACAGTTGGCTAACAAACATAATCAATTAATTCGTCAAACGTCAAACTTTAACTGCAACATGGCAAATGTTACGACTTATTTTACGTGCAATGTTTTCCTTAAGGCATCAATAACTGTGACAGTGTTGCCACATTAGAAAATCGGCCGCTTTTAGCAAAAAGTGCATTCATGAGCTCGTTGGTGACATTACCTATGAAAACTACGCTGCTTAAGAGGGTGGCATACCCTAGCAACTTTGTTAATTACCCGTCCAGCACAATAAGTCTAATGGCAAAGACCTTATTTTCTTTTCGTAGAGGCGATTATATGTTGGCTCTTTGGCCTCTTGTTCTTGGACGCGTAATACTAGTAATCACGCAGCGAAACAACAAATTGGTGTGTTTTTAGCTAATACTGAAATATTTTGTAGGGAAAAAAATATTGGATTTAGGTAAAATCCCTTCATATTTCTATTGCCTATTTTATAAAAAAAAATGAAGTTGATCTCTTAACCACATTTTTGAAACAAACGCTTAAAAACAAAAAAAAAGAGGGCGGTAAAACATATTTTTTTAAGTATAATCTTAATACATGTGGAATCCCTAGATAAAAGATCGATGAATCAAATATATTTTCTTCAATATGAGGAGAGTCCTAGTTTCTTCCAATGAACCCTTGAAAACCTGGTGTTGGTGATGTTCTAGCGTCAGGTGTCCCGTTAACAGTTAAGTCCTATTACTCGACATATTACGCCGTAGATTTACAATAATTATTCTGGTAAGTAAGAAATTATTTTTTCTAAACTGTCAGCATTTTCGCAGCATAGCGCCTTAATCAGCCGTCGGTTAATAGAACTTCCGTTGTTGTGTGACTTAACAAAAAGAGCGATCAATCATTTATCTATTAATTATTAATAAGTATTTTATGTAACTAGTGCAAACAAGTACTTTGGATAGGTAAATTTAAGAGGTCTGCGACGCCATCCTACTCCATACAAACGAAATACCAAAACCATTTGTAAATGATAGATATTCTTAAGAGGCTTCAGAAGCAAAACTGCCTTTAGAGACGTTTTTGAATTGCTTTAAACTTTGAATATTACAAAACTTCGAAAAAAAATAATGAGATTTATGTACCCATGTCCCGTAATTGTGATGTTTCAAAACCTTTAAAGCTCTAACCTAAAACAAGTAAATAAATACCTTTCAAATGCTTTAAAATGGTTTAAAAAACTGATAAAACGTTTAAACTTTTAAAATTCAAAAAAGTCAAGGTTAAAACTTGGACAGAGACACGAGCATTACTTACAAAAATCTAACATAATGACGTTTAAAACTTTTAAATATCAAATGTAACATGTGTACTAAGTATAATTTTCTCTATTTTGCGCTATCCGGTGACGCAGCGATCGTCGTAACAGCGACTTTGCAATGCACTCTGATATGAACCTTATTTCTAATTAGTTTCTGTTGATATTTGTACCGACACATTTCGAGCTGCTAATCTAGCTTACTGAAGCCTCTTAAGGTAGTATGTTTATTCCGATTACATTACAGAATATCTAGGTTCCTTGATAAATATGAAATAAGAACACTGATTTAAACTTGAAATATGAGAAAAATGACCTTTGTATGGAAATTTTAAATTGCATTTTATGTCGTCTTTATAAATCAGCGTTCTTATTTAATATAAATTTGGGAACCTAGATATTTTGTAACGCAATCGAAATAAATACACACTACCTTAATAATATACAAGGTGAAATTTAATCAACCACCTGAATTCATACTGGAGACTCGGCTAGTGATCAGGAACGAAGTTCAATTACCATTTTGTTGGAAATCGTAAAAAAAAAATTTTTGCAATTTTTTGGACTAGTTCAATTACAAATCCTAGTATAGGCAGTATAGGAGCAAAAACATGTTTTTTTTCGAATTTCCCCTTACTGGTGTTTAAACATTGGTCAATATCACTAACCGAGTCTCCAGTATGAATTCAGGCGGTTGATTAAATTTCACCTTATATATGATATGCAAATGGTTTTGGTATTTCGTTTGTATGAACCAGGGTTGCTCCACAGGCCTCTTAATAAGATCTATAAGATGAATTAATCATTTCTCAATAACATTTAAAGTAAAACTAGTAATGAAATTTGTCGATGGATCAATAGTTTCAAAAGAATAAACTGAATAGGTAATCGATTTCCAATGCGTCTTATGTAATAGTTTATCGGATAAACTTTATCCCATTGAATTTATTCATACTCATAATATTTATTTGTCAAACATAAGTATACTGTGGTTAGACAATACGAACCCCACGCTTTGGAAAAATGCTTGTGAGCATGTCATCAAAGTGGAGAACGACTTTTTAACCCACCCTGTGTATCCATTCATCATAAACACCGGCGAAACCTCAAGTTCGGAAGAAAATATGTCAGAAAGCGAATGAATCTTATATTTTTATAATTAATGTACCTATATGTTAAACGTAAATCAATTAAGCTAGTCGTAACTTAAGTTATCTGAATGTCTGTACTTGTTAATTATTAGACATTACATGTAATAAATATAAAGATACCATAGTATTATAATTAAACATTAATGTAGGTAAATAACTAATCATACGTATTTTTATTTTCAAGTACCAAAATTTCTTAGTCACGCTTTAGTTACATACAGATTGCACCGACGCGTGCCAATTTGAAGTGCTCCAAATTAGATAACAAAAGGCAAACATTATGAGCCCCATTGTTAAGTTTCAAGTGCAATAGGGCCATGGTATTTGAAATGTACTATACATTGATCGCCATAAAGGCATACAAATATTACTAAAACATATTTTACAATACTAAACATATAATTACTGTGTATATATTTTATGCCATTTACTATGTATAATTCGACTGATGCCGGCCCCAAAGTGGGCCGAAATATATTTCGAAATTAAGTTTTTGGACGCCGTTTTAATTATACAAAAAATAAAAAAATAAATGCTCTATGTAGCAACATATATATATTTATTACAAACATATAATTACAAAACAAATGTCCTAAATCAGAATAATTTATATTTTCTGAATATAATGAAGCCGATTCTGAAGGCTTTAATTTTTAGTTTTAGTGCTGTCAAAACGAAATTTTATTCATTGTTAAATAGTTCATAAGTGTTAAGAGCGGTTTCGCAGCCGGATTGTGAAAAACCCGCCTTTTTCTAATTAATCGAAACAGAACTCTTAAATTAAAAATTCACTCAATAATTATTCAACATAACTTTATTACCTATTTATTGTGTATGTTACCAAAAAACTTTGAAATTCTGATTTGCAGAAACCAATGGAAACTTTGCGATGGTAACATGCATAATACATAGGTAATGAGGTTTTTTTGAATAACTATTGAGTGAATTTTGAATTTAAGTGTTCTGTTTCGATTAATTAGAAAAAGGCGGGTTTTTCACAATCCGGCTGCGAAACTGCCCTTAAGAACAGAAGCTAAATTACTTTATGAAAATTCAAGTTTTGACAGCTCTAAAATAAAAATTAAAGCTTTCAGAATCAGCTTTATTATTTCGTTAATATTGTGAATAGTATAGGACAAGGCTGGCCAAATCTAGGCACGCGGGCCAAGAAGTGGCCCACCAAGGCATTTGAATTTGCCCACCAGCACTTCGGTCGGCCGGCTAGCCGAAAAATTACTATCAGGAAAACCACTTCACAGTTCACATTAAAGAAATATATTATTACATTTCATTTAAAAATAACGTAAATTAAAGCATTTTTGTGTCTTTTTTGTGTATAAACTACCATATGAATATAGTAGTAGCGGTGGCCCGGCGCCGCCACAGTCTAAGAAATTTTGCTCACCTGGAAAATATATTGGCCAGCCTTGGTATAGGAGTACCTAATAGAAGCGAGGCGACCCTTCTAATTTTAACAGAAATACGATATGCCTAGGCAGATCATGATATGCGCAATTCTAACATGTTCCGACGACATATTACCAAGTATAGGGCCCGAAATATATTTCACAATTTTTTTTCCTTAGAAATGTTATTTTAAAAATATTTCAGATCCTTTGAAAATGCTGTTATAGCGAAACCGGTTGAGTAAATAAAATAAATTAAACTGTGGACAAGTGTGTCGTAAATTTCACTAAATGCCGACAATCACAAGCATCAATGTCGTTTATATCTTATAGTATACTAGCTTCTACCCTCAGCTTCGCCCGCGTGGCCTACAGGAAACAAATGACTTTTTTTCAGAAACAAACATTATAAGTGCTTTCACTCCTTCTCAATGAGGGGTTTTCAAAGTCAAATTAAAAAAGAAAAAGTAGTACCGAACGACTCGATAGATGGTGCAGCTTGTACTAAAAGTGTCAATAAATGTGTTTCTGGCAACACTAGATTCTTTTGATATAATCCATCCCTCACATGTATTATTGCTCAGATCTATTGTTCTTTCCATAGTGAATTCTTAGGGAAACTGTGTATTCCTATATTTTTAAAATTAGCCACAACGCATGGGCTGACCATGTTGAAAGTTGAATGAAACACCAAGTAGAAAACAACACCATATATATATACACAACAAAATAAGAATATCTTTGTGATGGGCGGTGTTGGATTTGACACTTGACTTGAAATTTTTTGCTCACAAAATATTGCTGCCCACAGATTAAAAAATAATCTTTGATTTTTGACACTTGAAAGCAGCGTAACGCCATCTATGTTTACCTCTGAAAGCTTGATCAAGGTCAGTCTAGAAAACCGCTCATTGAATATACAAAACTGACAATATTTCAAACAAAGCTAGCGACGCCGAAAAACGAGCATGTGAGGACGGAGAACGCGCCCGCGAAGCCGAATCGCTAGATATTGCCGGTTTCCGCGACGCGACGGTGCGAAGAACTTTATAAACTAAAGTAGCACAATTACTCACTGTATGTAAAGTATTATAGTAGGTACATGCCCTACCCGTTGCCCGCGAACTCTGTCCCGTTTTCGGCTTGGGTGATATTTTATTAACACCCCTTCTAGTATATATGTTGAACAGGGTAATGACCAAAAAAATAATCAAAAAAACCGTATCCAAGTCCGTTCAATGGTTTTCGAGATGTTCGTGAACAAACAGACAGACAGACAAACAGAAAATAATTCTAAAAATTTGCTGATTTGTGTTATATTACTCGTCTTTAGTCACCCCCTTAAATTTTTTTTATGACTTATCTTCAATGTACAGACACACCGGGTTCTATTCCATCCAGTGGCGTGCACAGAACTTTTTGCTGGAAAAGCAAACAATTGGTCAAGAACAACAACAAAAAAAAAATATGAAAAAATTTAAATACCACTTTAAAAAAAAAAATTATGACGCCAGGGTAGACAATAAAGCCGATTCTGAAGGCTTTAATTTTAGTTTTAGTGCTGTCAAAACTTGAAATTTTCCAAAGTAATTTAACTTCTGTTCCTAAAACTTAAGGACTATTTTGCAATGAAGAAAATTTAGTTTTGACAGCACTAAAACTAAAATTAAAGCCTTCAGAATCGGCTTTAATGTCTACCCTAGAGTGAAAATTTCCTATACAAACTTTTTTTTTTCAAAGTGATATTTAAATTTTTCCATATTTTTTTTATTGTTGTTCTTGACCAATTGTTTGCTTTTCCAGCAAAAAGTTCTGTGTACGCCACTGAATTTCCATCCATCAGCCTAGTTCGTTCACTGCTGGATTTTCCAGGACTTTCCACTCCCAGCGGTCATCCTGGAAGAATTGCAAGAATTTGATAAAAATTGGTTATTGCGGGTTATCCCTAAGAGATAGACATATAACATTGCGGACTTTTTTGTAGACCTTTTTAGGTGTACAATACTGTGTTACATTATTTTGATCTAACTATCTCGTAGCGCAAAAAAAAATGAGTTTGTTTACGACATCACATTAGAAACCTCTAAAATTATCAGTGTTTCTCTAATATATTATGCATGTATTATACATACAAACCTTCTTCTTGAATCACTCTATCTATTAAAAAAAACCGCATCAAAATCCGTTGCGTAGTTTTAAAGATCTAAGCATACTAGGGGCAGACAGACAGCGGTAAGCGACTTTGTTTTATAATATGTAGTCATGATAATGTTGATAGGTACTTGTCAAGAGAGTATGTCCCGCGGTCTTCAGCCAACTACTTGATTCACAACCTTGATCAGATGCTGCATGATGAAAACTAATCACAAGTAAAAGTCAATTAGCTTTAATGACTTTTGAAGAGTATTTAAAATTAATTGAATTACTCGAATTGATAGTCCATATTTTGAAACGTCTAACCGGTCGGCCGCAGCTTCAGGCTTCGAGAGGCGCGCTAAGCGTTTCTTCTTGTGACGGCGCCGGCGGAGAGAACAAATGTATGAAGTTGTATAGAGCCGGCCGTGCGTCGCCGCTCGCGCGTCTTGTCCGGCTTCGAGTGACTTGCGCTCTCGGGACGGTGGTGTGCGGGGAGGTGGGTGGTTGAAACAGTGATCGAGCGCACAAGACGAACCTAGTGTCGAGCGCTTTATCGCTACATCCAATGCGGTGGAAGGCGCCGACGCGACGGGTGTCGTGGCAGGGCAAAACCCGTCGCAAAAACCGCCTGGAAGCGCAGCAAGAAGCGCCGTCAGAAGCCTGAAGCTGTGGCCTTGGCGTAAGGCTTTTATGTACACATATGATTTCTCTAAGATCACTTAATTTTAAGTCGTCTGCTAAGAGCCAGTAAAATAACTATAAGGCCTGTTATTTACATCATGTAAAAGATAGGTACTTAGCTATTTGCAATCAAAACGTAATTTACTTTAAACGTTAATGACTCGTAGTTTGCCAATTAAGCAGGAACTTCTCTAAATTGGTTTACATTCTGGATCGAATTCTCCTGCAATTGAATAAGTGGAATAGACCAGGGCTTCCCAAAGTGTGCGTCGCGACGCCCAGGGGCGGGCGTCGATGCATTATCCTAGGGGCATCGCGATGTTTCGGGCGTTTCAACAGAGGAAGAACAATTAATAGAATTGTCCTGTGACTCCAGCCTTACGCTTCAAACGACAAAGACAACTGCTTGAATTTTGGAGCTCAGTTTCTGACGAATATCATGCTATCAGTACTGCAGCAAGGTTCTATTTCCATTTGCGACATCGCACGTAGGCTTTTCTGCAGTTGCAGCAATAAAGAACAAGTACAGGTCGCCAATAAATGTAGAGAAATATATTATGAGAGTGGCAATTTCCAAACTTGAGCCCCGTTTTAAGAAGCTGTGCTCAGAAAGCATGCGACATCTTTCTCATTAGTAGCCAACCAAGAAAGTAAAATAAATATCTCTTTACATTTTTGTTTGTTTGTAAAGTCTTTTTGATTTTGCTCTTAGTTTCTAACAAAAGTTATAAATGTTATTTGAAGTATTTTTGATTACTTGTTATTAGGCAAGGGCATAGGATGTGGTAGGAGCGTCGCAAAAAAATGACAAACTCTCAAGGGCGTCACACTAAAAATATGTTTGGGAAACTCTGGAATAGACTGTAGATTACTTATCTATAAAGAGGTTGAAGGTACCACGCAAGGTTCCTTTCGTCAGTAGATATTTTTTACAAAATTATTCAAACAAAAAGCAAATATTTTAAATAGCTATTGAATTACAGGAATTATGAACTCATGAATCTGTAAGAAAATTTCGGCAATTTCATAGGTAAAGACCTATTATTTCTGCACCGCAATTCAAGGGCCATTGCGTCCATGTCGGACGGTTTAAGGCGATTAGTATCGCCAAATTAGCAGCTCGATGTTTTTCAGTACGAATATCGACGGAAACGACATTGAAATAGCGTTCATATCAGCGCGCAATGCGTAGTGGCTGTTACGACGGTCGGTCACTACGTCCTTGATAGGGCGAAATAGGAGAAAATCATACTTTTCACATGGACGTGATTGTTCAATTAAATAATCCTATGTCATATTTATAGCTATTAAGTTTATCTATTACTCAAAGCAAAAATAAATTAAATTGACCAAGCCGCTTAGGGGCAGAAGAGAGTTCAAGCCAAAAAACATCATCGTTTGAATTTTTGTTTCATATAGATGTTTTGGTGGTTTGAAAATACTTATTTGTGCAACAAGACAGCAAAGATTTTTTTGTTGTGAGTGCCGAGTTTGAATCCCGAGCAAGCGAAGAATTTAATGATTCTAAGTTAGAATCCTGAGGGTGTGCGATTCAAAGGTACAAGAAACAGAATAAATTTGCTCTCGTTTGACACATACAACTTTTCACCTCACTAGCGAGAAAACACTGATGTAAAGACACCATCTTTTCGAACGAACTTATAAGATTCAATGATTTTTTTCTTTAAACAATACACCATATCAAAATATTGCACATAAAATAAAATGTAAGGAGTGTTAATTGAATCCCAAAAGCCGCGTCAATTTGGAAAACCTTTGATAAACCGATCGAAAACGCAAAACATAACCATAACGCGGGCGTTTTTCTCTATCTATCAGTTTCCGGTAGAAGTTCATTTGTTTATACCACTGATGACGAAGCCGCGTCACTTCCTTTAAATATTAAAATAGTTGTAAAATCGGTTTAAAGCACTAAAAAGGTGTTATTGAAATGATATACCTAAATTGATATATTTATTCCAAAATGTAGGCATTGATGTTTAAAAATTACCGAATTATCTGATTATCATTGATTCGAGGTTTTATGAAAATACATCGATGCGTCGAGTAATTAAATAGATTTTCAAAGCATCGGATCGATTCGATGTATCGAATTGTAAACTTCGAGTGAATTCGATGCATCGATGCATCGATTATCCCTTGAGCGAGGTTCTACTCGTACGCCCAACACAGTCTAAAGTTCCTAGATAAGACTTTTCCGACACTTTCGTAAGCTTCCACTTCCGTCGCCACAGCCTGACAAAAGCCGGCAAGTATGGCATAACAAATAATTACCTACCGTCAAAGACTATAGCATATAGAAAGCATTTTCTATTAATAACAACTCTCGATGATATGCCTTTATAATGGACATGCGTGATTGATACGCCTTTTTGTTAAGGAGATGATCTTCCAAAATGCCCGAGAAAAATATCTGGAATGGAACCCGTTTGCTTACGATTTTATAATCGTAAGCAAACGGTTTCCATTCCAGATATCATTCACCTTATGCTGAATTAAGTGTATATGTTGAAGACTAGATGAATTTTCAAAAACAAGGCCCAATGATTCATTTTACGATGTTCACAGATACAATTTTGGATGCCTGTAATTGTACTACGCGGCTCGGAGTTGGGCATGTTTGAAAACCAAAAACGAAGAGCTCCACATTCCCTTCACTGGACCAGTTTTTGTGCCAGCATGCTGAAGCTGTTCGGATATACATCAAGGAGTTGTCCTGGCTGGGCTGATTGACCGGGGGGAAGTCCACAACACCCACGATCGCGGAGAGTCAGTGCAGAACTCATCGCCCCCGCTACGAATTTAGAAACCAGAAAAAGTATATTTTTTCATTCCATTCAAACTATTTTTACATAGCCATCCGAGTATCCAGTACAAGTTTGGCAGCATAAATCAAAATTTGCTCAATTTCTCTACAAATATTGCACTAGCAAATAACCTAGAAGACTTCCCCTTAATCGCATGTGAATATGTACCAGTAATGTAATGACATACCGATAATTTTATTACCGGCGGCCGGTAATCAATGGTAATCACAGATTACCAGCCTCAACCTACGAACCAAAATCATTACGTTAATTTTTGCACATCGAGTTTAACACATTCTGTCCCCAACGGACCTATTTAGTGGACCCTAGGTTGAAGGATTCTGGGTTTTTAGCCCATAGCAATATTATGATCAGGTATGGCATGAACACCACCACTTTTTGACAAACTGACCATAATTTAAATATATTTAATATAATTTACTTTTCTAAAATGTTTGATTTTATGAAAAAAGATTTTAAATGGAAATAATTTTGGAAGGGCTGTTTTGATTTGACTCTCTACATTAAAATTGAAAAATATGTGACTTCGTGACGTCTCACCAGGGGAAGGGGGAGTCACACAAATGTGACCACCCGTGACAAGTACGGGGGGTCCAAAAATCATGAAATTCGTGTGACGTATTTTATGAATGACCCTTTATTTGCTTTCGTCAAATGATATAAATACGAAAACTTGATTTAGTTACGCTATCTGTAATGAGCATATTATCATGTTTTTTTTTATTGTTATGTTACCTACTTTGTTTCTAAAATATTCTTATTACATTGAGAATGCAAAGTTTTTTCTGACATTAAAATATCAAAGTAATTACGGTATTTATATTACTTTTTACCTTGCTTAATCTTACAATTTTAGTAAAGCAAGCTCCAAGATACAATAAAACTCATCGCTTCCTTTAGGTCCAAACCTATAGTCCATTCGGCCCGATTCCGTTAAGCGATCTGCAAATAGACTTTCTCGTCAACAAATTCGTTTCAATATAACAATTTTATTTGCGAACAACATTATGATTGACTGTTACTGCTTCTCACTCGCATGTTATTGGTTAATCTTATTGCTTCATAAACCATCAAACTATGCGTAAGCTTGCTTAAACCTTTATGGCACTTTTACTTTGGCTCTGTTGGTTAATCGAGACATGTTTATGGTTTCCTAGGCCTTAACGATGAGCCAATTTTGTTTAATTAATTGGCAGTACTCCTATTTTGAGTTTTATTCAATATCCAGTAGTTTGTTTTTACGGTTCTTTTATGAAATGCTACATTTTCGATGGAAAAACTGGAAAATTGTTTGCGAAGAACATACTTGTATCGAGGTTATCTCACTCTCCCCTGGTGGGGGCGTGGGGACTCAGGTCTATGGTGGTGTGCACCAAGATGCACTGATGTGTTGCCCGGTGTTCAGTGGCGTATTTACCCTAGGGCCAAAAGTGCCATGGCCCGCGGCGGAAGGCTGCTAGGGGCGGCGCAAGCTGCACCATACGCTCAGCTTTGGGCGCCTTCCATAATCGATCGTTACCTATCTTTTAATTTATATTGCTATTTGATTTTATACTTTTACTTTAAAAAAAATTGTCCATCGAAAAAAAATAATAAATATTGAATTAATGGTGTTTATTACTTTCAAGGTTTTTTTATACATTATCATCATTCTCAGCCTTAAACAACTCACTGCTGGATTTATTTTAATTTTTTTATTGGATTATTTTTGCGTTTTTAATCATACGCCGCGCACGCTAAACTTCATTTATTTTGAACTCTCGGCCACTTTATGTAATAAAGATGGATTTTTCTAATAAGTATGTGCGTGTGTTGCTTTCGTTTCAATCGGGTTTGAAATATGGAAACTGAATCGCTTGTTTCGCGAAATTCGTGCTTTTTTAAAAGTAATATAATTAAAAGAAGATTGAAAGTATGTTTACTTATAAAGTGTAATTAATAATTGTCATGATTAAAAAAATAAGCCATATTTTTTTCAAATTTTTACCATCTACATTGATGGAACTAAATCCACTGCAAAACTGAACTTTAGCATAGTGGAGGCCCTTAAGATTAAATTGTGGAAACTGGTGATGGAGCCAACCCTCGAATCCTGAAAAAAAAAACTCATCTATTCCATAGATAAGTTACATAGGTACTCGACCAAAATGTATGATGAGACAATAGATCTTTTTACTCGATTTCTCAATTTTTTTTTACGGAAAGTGGACGGGTATTATCGCCTGTTTTCGCTGCATGTAAGCTTCTCGTATAAAAGATAAATTGATATTTAACATTGATCGAGATATTGCAGCCTGGGCCTGTTTGCCCGTCAGCAAACAACTTGGCTAGTAAGTACAGAGTTAAATGAGAATCCCGGAAAAACTTGAACTTTGTGTATATTTATTTATTGTTAATAAGAGACATACTATATATAATGGACCCGTTAAATCATTAATTTACCTTTTTCTCACATCTTAAAAATGAATTTGATTTTGAATTTGTCTATCTCGGAGGATTTACGGCACAGTTTAAAAATCCATATTTTTACACTGTGCTTACGGGTTATTTTTATTTAATAACTTAGACCGAACGGCTAACTGTAGTGATATGATATGATAAAAATAATCTATATATACCTATATATAAACAACGTGTAACAGAAAGGTGTAACCATATTTGAAGAACTTATTCAGTCAATGGTATAGAACAACTTTTAATATGGAACCAAACTAGAAATCTCAAAAAAAAATCTCCCCTTCCATTCATTTCGGCCGACCGGCATTGCATTTTTCTATGAAACAGTAAAATTTTTTTTTCGAGGTACAGGTTTTGTTCCATAGTAAAACTTGTTCTATACCATTGACTGAATAAGCTCTTCAAATATAGTTACACCTTTCTGTTACACGTTGTATATAGAGGTACAATAAAACACCCAGATTGACTGACTGATCTATGAACTCCTAGACCTAACGGCTAGACTAGACCTAGAAATATATGAAATTTGGACTGTAGCTTCCCTGCATGAAGTTGACATCCGCTAAGAAGGGATTTTAGGATATTTCCACGGGACCCGGAGAAATGGGATCCACACGATTTGGTCTGAGCGTTGATACATCAGTGAGCATATGAGGATATTATTTCATATATTTATGTATGGATATAGTTAGTATGATTCGCAATTTGGAACCAGAACTGTCAATCAATTCCGATGTCTTGTACTTTCTAAGCAACTTCCGCCAGTTGATCGATCCGCAATTTATCTTAGTCTGCTTAACGATCTCCTTAGACAATCCTGGGCGTTTCAATTAACACTTTGAGTGTTGATTGGATAATGTTTAGGAAATTAAAGTTGTATCACTCTTCGTTACGTAGACACCGTGTGATCGATATTGCACTCAGTGTTAAAAAGTTCACGCTAAAAGTGCTTTGTCGCCCCGAGCGGTTTATTTGTATGACTATGTCGGTTTTTTTCGTTTTGAAGTTCAATTTTAATCTTGCCTTTAAAGGTATGATTAGTTAAAGATAAATACCGATACTTGTTACGACACGCACGACGGGTCAGGCTATAGGTACCCACCTATTTTGGGAGCATTGAAAATTCTTATATTTGATGGGTTTTTAATTTAAAAATAAAAGTACCTATAATAAAGCCGAAGCAGA
This sequence comes from Ypsolopha sequella, assembly GCA_934047225.1. Lineage (NCBI taxonomy): Eukaryota > Metazoa > Arthropoda > Insecta > Lepidoptera > Ypsolophidae > Ypsolopha > Ypsolopha sequella. The sequence continues at coordinate 7,105,338 of OW203988.1, read as the reverse complement.
AGTGTTGCGAATAAAAGCTAAATTACTAATTGAAGGCCTTCAAGGCTTTAATTTTAGTCTTAGTGCTGTCAAAACTTAAATTTTTCCAAAGTAATTTAGCTTTTATTCGCAACACTTACAGGCCATTTTGTAATGAAGAAAATTTAGTTATAACAGAACTAAAACTATAATTAAAGCCTTTAGAATAGGCTTTATTGGTATCGATTCGGCATAACTCGTCTTAACTTATTTGACAGAATTAACCTTATTTTAAGCGTCCTGTCTTTTTCTTTCTTTATCGAAAAGACAAGGACAGAGCGCAATCAAGTTTAGTCCTGTCAAATAAGTTAAGATGTGCTTCACCGAATCGGTATCATTAAAGCCGATTCTGAAGGCTTTAACTTTAGTTTTAGTGCTGTCAAGACTTAAACTTTTCCAAAGTAATTTAGCTTCTGTTCTTCACACTTATGAACTATTTTGCAACAATGAAAATTTAGTTTTGACAGCACTAAAACTAAAGTTAAAGCCTTCAGAATCGGCTACATTATATCACTAAAATTAGGGCGAGTGTCCATTATAACGAAATAGACAATAACAGCTAAGACACTTGTCGCACGCGCCGGGGCACCTCGTGAAGCCTTATGAAGGTCACTTAAGGGGGTATGTCGTCAGAATGGACAAATTTTGAAGTTATTTATTTGCTGTTCAAAAGAGTTGAATAAATTAGTGTAACAATTTTGGAACCTTTTTCTAGATTTTGGGCTATCAGAAACGCGATTGGAGGAATTTCATTCGATGGAAATAATTACTGAAATGAGGTCTAAATTTACACTTTTTTTGATATTCTAACAAATTGGAACAGCATACAGACTTCAAAAATATTTATTTAGATGGGTTTTAATAATACCTAAATTACTGGTTATGGAAATTTTCATAGCTATTTTAGTTAATTTTGTATTAATTTAAAACCGACTTTTTGTCAATTTTCCCGGATTACGTCCCTCTCGCATGGCGGGTCTTTCCGCTCGGAGTAACGGGGACCTTTGTACGGACGATATATCACCTTAAGGCTAGACGATAACTTTTTACCGCGATTTCGTGTCCTAGCTCTTAACGTTTTATTGCTATCCTATTTAGCCTACATACCAAACTACTGCATTTTTCAAATGTTTATGAACTACCACGGGTTAATATGTATTAATTTTTTTAAATAAATGTTGTTATATAAGAAAAATCTGCGTGGAAATGAGACGTTTTGGAGCACAAAATACAAGATTTATGAGTATTTTGTTTTGTTGTATTTTTGAAACTGTTGATTACCCAAAATTTATATTGTAATTTTTATTTTTATTCGATTTTATGCATTAGCGTACAACTGAGACGACAATTCTTTTTGTACGGCATCAAAATATGATCCTCTTCCCTTGATTTGACCGAAACGTCGAGATTTTCTCGCATAAATCATATTAAGTCTTCCATCCATCCATCAGCCCGTATTCGTCCACTGCTGGACATAGGCCTTCCCAATATTACGCCACTCTTGGTTGTCCTCAGTCATCCTCATCCAGCCGCCACCCGCAAGTCCAGCGGGCACGAGGGCGGCTTACGCAGCGCTTTGCTGTACGTGGTCTCCATTCCAATGCCTTACGGCCCCAACGATTATCACATTGGTGACAAATATGGCCTGCATACTACGACAAATACTGCCAATTTAACTCAATTAGTAAGTCTTAGATGTTGTTATCTATTTCGTTACCTATATTAACTTTTAGGTTCCTTTAGTTTTAATTAAAATAATAAAGATAGTTTTAGATTAGATTTCGGTTGTAGATGAGGGATTATGTACGTCAGTAAAATTTCTCTCTATTCGATGTCCAACTGTCTATTTTGCTTAACCCTTAAATGCATCTTGGGTCGAAAACGGCACAAAGGAATTTTTATTTATTATTTACATAATTTTATGTAAAAATTTATAATGATATAATTGTATGAGCTAAAAATATGTTTGGCAACAAATATATATATATTTTTTATTTAAAATTCATTTATTTATTTTCTTTTGTTTCTTTTGTTGTTCAGCTTTACAAGTACCCAATAAAAAAAAGAAAAATTAAAAAAATAATTTTTATCGCAAATTAAATTTGTTTTTTTTTTATTTTATTTGTAAAACCCCCCTTTCAATCAAGAAATATTTTTTTTTATTTTTTTTTTCATTTTTTTTTTTGGTATTTTTCTATCACTGTTTTCAATTTCATACAAAAATAAAATCTCATGCATTTAAGGGTTAAGAGGCCGGCGGAGCAATCCTAGTTCATACAATCGAAATACCGAAACCTGTACATATTTATTCCGATTGTTTTACAGAATATCTATGTTTCCAAATCTGACTCTCATTTGACCGGTTTTTTTTTTGTTTAATATCTGTAAAATACCATAAAATAAAAAGCTATAAATCAATGAAAGATCTACAACTTGAGCTATTTATGTTAAAATTAAGTAAATACAGGGTGTAAAAGCAAAGTCAAGAATCCTTCAAGGGTATGTTAGTATGAATCATACAGTGTTTAAAAAAAATAATTATTTTTATAATTATTTTTTTAATTTTTTTTTTATGTAGCATCACCACATAGTAACGCGATTTGTTAAACTTGATATACTCTAATCCGGTGGACACTCTCGCTGGTCGTTGACCTCTGATAGCGTCAGTAGCACAGAACATAATTACTCAATGTGATTGATCGTTACCGCACTACGGAGTGAATGAACTGCATTGATAAGAGTGCATAGCTGGATCTTAGGAAAACAATAAAATTTTTGGTAAAAATTTAAGGTATACTTTTTTTATCGTAATCGTATCAGTATCGTGTATACTTTCATACCCTAAAGGGATTCTTGGTTTTGCATTTACACCCTGTATAATGTGTCTCGTTATTTCTGAATAACACCGAGACATTTCCAGCACGCATTGCCGCACCCAATACGTACCTGACATCCTGACATTACGTTGCTAGGCAACCTAGAAATAACGCTACATTACATGACACTGCACATGCAATATACTTGTAAACCCCTTTAGCGTTTAATTAAGTTTGGTCAATCCATTACCCACTATTGAATTATTGGTCAAGAGTTTTTTTTTTAACTACTTAATAAGCTTACTTAGTTTTGGATTTTTTGGACTGTTGGTAGATTTTGTAAAATGAAAATTTTAAATATAATTCAACCGAGCCATGGTTTATCTGTTACTTAAATAATATTTTCTCAAAATGTACACAGTTTTTCCAGATTTTAAATACGTTTAAATACGTTAAAAATACAGAACGTTTAAATACTTTTAAACAGTTAAAAAGTTTTGTGAAACCAATTCGCTTAGTTTAAATTATGTTAAGGTGTGTTAATTCTAAAACCATTTTAATGTAATGTAATGTCTCATGTCTCTTCCTTCTCTTTGACACGTAGACTACATTACCGCTTTTTTTTGACATAAACATTAAAATCATTGTCAAATGAAATTGTTTTTTCGTACCAATCAACATATACCAGCATATCTTGGTTATTATATCTCAAAGAAACAAGTGACGTTACTTGTTTCGTAACTTTACAAAAATATTAAAAATTATTTACTGCATAAAACTGAAGTTGGTTTATATTATGATTGTCCCTAAATGGTCTAAATTGTACCAAAAAAAATGAAAATTGAGTTTCATTTTCCTGGTGAACATGGCGATTTCTAGGATCTGCCCATGGCACACACATGGATGTACGACTAATTCAAACCTTTGACTTTTTTATTGAATTCTTGTTAGAAGGAATCTAAAACTGGTTCCCTCTATCTAACAAAACTGTTTAATTTTTACCTATATGTTTATTTCCTTTACCTCATATACCTAAAAAGAGTGTGGAGCTACGTGGAGCTAGGGAAATGAAATTTGGGTAGTAGGTTATATGTATGACGACGCTACGTAGCAACAAACGGCTACGAAGGGATGTTAGGAAACTCCCACGAGTCCGAGAGCAAGAAAGAAAGAAAATAATTTATTTGTCACACATGCAAACATTATGATATACAATATGTACACACAAAAATCATATTTGTGACAAAATGGAACCATCTCAGCATTTGCTGTAGATTGCAAGCAATTCTTCAACGCCGGTTTTCGGATGGCCCTATTTCAAACTTAGAATAATCATACATCGTGCAGGTAGGCTTAATACTATTGTTTTTTAACAAGATCTTTTTAACAAGAACATATTGTTCTGTAACAAGATCCACGCAAGCAACCCGTTAGTTTATAAGTAAGAATATTGTATATTTTACCTTGAAAAATATTCGCCTAAGTAGGTGAATCTAATTAAAGGCCGTCCTTGAATTTCACAAAAAGCAGTCCATGGTTCTAGGCGAGCCGAGGAAAATCATATTTCCGATTATTCACGGTTTCACCCACCGCAGCGTTTTCGTATTGTTTTTGTTATTAACCCAAATACAATCATACTTTACTTCAGAGCTACCAGCTGTTAGGAATATCTCCGATGTCTGTGGAACTTTCCTGGCTGTCTATGAACTTTAAAAACATTGAAAAGATGACGTTTTCTTATACCTACTTTCAGATGCACTGAAGACTCGGCAAAAATCAGCAATAAAAAAGTAATAACTCTTTTTTGCGAAATTCGAAGATGATATTTTAATTCCCCGTCCAAATCGGGGTATGGGCTTCTAACAAGTATGGAGGCACAAACATTATATTTGAATTTTAAGGTGGTTTAATACTGTAGTAAAGCCGATTTCGAAGGCTTTAATTTTAGTTTTAGTACTGTCAAAACTAAATATTCTTCATTGCAAACTAGTCCTTAAGTGTTAGGAACAGAAGCTAAATTACTTTGGATTTTTTCAAGTTTTGACAGCACTAAAACTAAAATTAAAGCCTACAGAATCGGCTTTATTAACTACTTAGCAAATAATATTTTTTCAATGATCGACAAATATTTGATAGTAAATTAAGATCGCTTTGAAGAAAACACGATTTAGTTTAAAAAAAAAACTGTGAAAATAGTTATCACGTCATATTTTTTATTCGTTTTTTTTAACTGTTGGTTTATTTCTATCGCAGGTATGAATTAAATTATAGTGGACTTTATTTCTGTAATAATAATATTTACGTAAATCTATGAGATAGTTTCGAATTTATTAGGAAAAAACGATTATTTTTAGAGAACTATCTCCTAAAAAACAAATAAAACAACAAAACTGTGAAACTATTTTTCAATTTTCAAGCCAATTTTTTATTATAAAAATATTTTTTTCATAATATATATAATTTATAATATAACATTAATTTTATTAATTTTATATAGAGAACCCTGTGACAGACAAAAGTCAAACAGTTGTACATTTTTTTCTAAAATTTATAAATTAGAAAAACCACGCAAAAGAAAAGAATTTTTAGCGGAATATATCTTAGAAATATCTAAATACATCGATAGCATATATGGAAGCCATTAGTTGACGTGAGGAAGGTGGAAGAAACATACCAAAAACAGAGCGAATGTTGAACTGCATCAACCTCTGGACCGTTTTTCAAGATTTTATAAAGAAGTGAGTTTCAAAGATTGCTGGTGAAATTCATGTTATGTCGTGATCAAGAAAGACATGAAGGCTTTTTGGTGTGCAAAAAATTTTTAGGAAAGAGATCTATACGCAACTCTTTTATACGGACACATTTTATCGTTTTGTTCAGTTACTTTCTTTTCTCCTCTTTTATTGAATGCCCGTGTTGTTTTTAAAATATTTTAGAGGTAAATCTTTTGATAGGCTTAGAATTTCATAGGTAAGTTTATTTGTACGCCAGTTATAATTATCTTTATCCTCTTTTACCTTTTCTTTTTTAATTTTATCATGCTCCTACTTCGACGTGTATCCTTCTAGATTTAATTTACCGTATTTTATAGTTTTATTTATAAGTTATTTGGATTATGTCCCAGTCGCAGACCGCCGTCGCATCCACGAGTGCCGACAAACTTAGCCAGGAAACGTCGGCTGGAGATCACATACAGTGTCCACATTGCCCACACACCAATCTGTTTAAGAGTACAAGAGGTCTTAAAATCCACATTGGCAGAAAACACAAGCCAAACACGAGCAATGACAATAGCAGTACCGCCCTCATTCCATCCTCAGATTCTTCAGCAAGTATATCTACACAACCTTTTTGGAAATTATTAAGTTCTTATAAGAAAAACCTACCGCTAGTAAAGCGTATTCCTCGAGGTGCGCGCAACACAGTCGCTGCGTCTCTTTCGACCTGCATCCGTAATACAATAAACAATAACGACAAGTCCAGCTGGGAAAATCTTCTATCATTCCCTTATCAGACACTGCATGTGACAAAAGACAAAGACAGCGGCTCATTGACATATAAAATCAAGCAGAATTGTACAAATCGTTGCAAGCCAGATATACCTGTTAAAGAAAAAAAGGCTCATCATAACCCCCCAGATAATATATGCAAGAAAGTGGAAACGAAAGTTGGGGAGGGTGATATCAGAGGAGCCGCTCAGCTCTTATTCTCCACCGACGTAATAGCCACCGAAACACCGGAAACCCTCTCGGCCCTTCAGTCAAAACATCCATCTCCAGCATCAACAACACGGCTCCCTGATCCACCCCATCCTTCTGATCCTACACCTCAGGCAACTGTTGATGACACACTGGCTGCGATCATGTCTTTTAAGAAAGGCTCGGCCGGTGGCCTCGACGGTCTATCGCCGCAACACTTAAAAGACCTTGTCTGTGGCACCATAGGCGATACCGGTCGAACTCTTTTTGCAGACCTGACGGAACTTGTAAATTTAATGTTATCAGGAAAGGTTTGTGAAACTATTATTAACACCCTATATGGCGCAAATCTCTGCGCACTAAGAAAGAAGGATGGGGGAATCAGGCCCATAGCCGTTGGCAACACCATCCGCCGTATTGCTTCGAAAATCTGCTGCCGGCACTTATTACCTATATTTACAAATACATTTCAGCCTATTCAACTAGGCTACGGCAGCAATGGAGGCTGTGAGGCTGCTGTACATGCAGCCCGCACATTCCTCGAACACGGCGGTGGTGAAGTGATGCTGAAGGTGGACGTGAGGAATGCATTCAACTCGATCAACAGGGGCGCCTTGTTAGCCCAAGTCAAAGAAGTTACCCCCCAAATTTACAAGTATGTACATCAGTGTTATAGCACCCCATCAAATCTGCTATATCATGAACATCTTATTCATTCTGCCGTTGGATGTCAGCAAGGCGACCCTCTTGGCCCGGCGATTTTCAGTTTGGCCATACACCCAATTATTTCGACCCTAAATTCGAAATTCAACGTTTGGTACCTGGATGATGGCACGATTGGAGGCGAAGCGGCTACGGTTCTAAAAGATCTCAATATTCTTATTACCGAATTCGAATCCATCGGTTTATCACTAAATTTTTCCAAGTGTGAACTTTATATTAATGAATCGATTCAGGCCCAAGAAAAAGAAAATATCTTATCTAAATTTAACAGTCTAGCCGCTAATATAAAAAATGTAAACAGAGAAACGCTCCGCCTCTTAGGAGCGCCCATTTTTAACGAATCAATCTCTGAATATGTGGAGGACCAAGTAAAAAAATTCAAAGAGTCATCCGGGCGCCTGACTGAGATCAGTCCACATATGGCGCTTTTCATAATCAGATACTGCTTATTTGTACCAAAATTTACTTACGTTCTCCGATGTGCCCCTCTGTGGAAATCCGAAAATCTGACGAACAGTTTGGACGAACTAATAAAAGAAACATTATCCAAAATTCTAAATTGCACATTGGATGAGCGTACCTGGACCCAGGCCACCCTACCAGTCAGGATGGGAGGCCTAGGTATACGTAAAATTTCTAGTGTTGCACTCCCGGCCTTCCTGTCCTCGGCTCATAGCACTCGCGACCTCTACGGTACTATAATAAACCCGTCACTTGGTGATGTTGAGGTCGCAGGCTTGGCCGAGGCCAGGAATGCCTGGATGAATTCCTCACCAAATCTAATTCCCCCAGCTAATCCAAAATTACAAAGGTTATGGGATGAGCCCTTGTGCAAACAAGTTCAAACACAGCTCCTTGAAACTTCTCCCAACATCGCTGACAGGGCTCGTCTCTTAGCCACTAGCACACCAGAGTCGGGTTACTGGCTGAATGCGTTGCCTTCACCAAACATCGGCACTCTGTTGGATAGGACAACTTTAACTTTGGCCGTAAGCCTGCGACTGGGTACAAAAACAAACCAACCTCATCGCTGCCGCTGTGGGGAGAGCGTCGACCCACTTGGTCACCACGGTCTGTCTTGCCAATTCAGCGCCGGCCGCCTCGCGCGTCACGCTAATCTGAACGACATCATCCGCCGGGCCCTTGCCAGCTGTAGCGTCCCAGCTACTACAGAACCGTACGGGCTCTCTCGGGACGACGGGAAGAGGCCCGACGGAATGACATTGATGCCGTGGAAATGTGGCAGGTCTTTGGTGTGGGATGCGACTTGTGTTGATACACTAGCCTCATCCTACTTACCAACGACCTGCTCGAAGGCGGGCGCCGCGGCGGAAGGAGCTGAAAAAAAGAAGCGGCGCAGATATGTAGCCCTGAGTACGGACTATATGTTTGCGCCCTTCGGCGTTGAGACACTCGGACCGTGGGGACCGAGTGCACATTCTTTATATAAAGATCTATCAAAACGCCTGGTCGATGCCTCCGGGGACCCTCGGGCTGGGGCTTACCTCGGCCAGAGAATCAGTCTGGCCATACAACGAGGTAACGCTGCCAGCCTGCTAGGTACTCTCCCGCACGACGGCAGCGACCTTGATAGAATTTTTTATTTAGTTTAATTTTAAATATTATTTAGTTTTAATTTTATATTTTTTTATTGTTATGTATTCTATTTGTTGTGTAATAAATAAAAGGTTCACCGGTAAATTGTTAATTTTATATATTATTAATTTAATAATATATATTTAGGAACTTCGAGTGCTTTACCAAATGCCGATATGGCAACACTATGGCTCTGCGAAAGCGTACTAATGCGGAATTGGTGATAGGTTTAAAAGCGAGATGGTTTGAAAACACGCGAGCCGTATGGTTTGTTTTGAAACAGTCAATTTAGCACAGTTTGACTACCACATTCGTTACGTTACCATACCGGAGCTCGGCATTGTGTGTTCGTTTGCTAGTTATTGCTTTTCTCGAGTAGTTGGAAATTTGTTTATTCAGTGGTTAGCTACTTTTTCTTTTTATTCTGTACCATTTCTTTTTCTATTTTATCACCTTGTAAATTGTTTCTGCTTTTATTTATAACTTTTATAACCATAATAAAATATGGCGAGAGCTTCATATTTGTGCCTTTTGGTGCAGAAATTTTCGGGCCGTGGGGTCGAGAAGGATCTGACGCATAATGTCGGATTCACAAAATGTCATGTTGACAAAAACAGTACACGTATTGTGTAGTGTTACGAAACCGTAAGTCCGACTCGCACTCGGCCAAGCTTTTTCGTTGGCAAATTTAGGCAGGACATTTTGCGAATAGGACGTTTTGAGAATCAGACACTGTGTGAATCGGACTTTTTGCGAATCGGACATTGTGAGAATAGGACCTTTTGATAATAGGACATTGTGAGAATCGGACTTTTTGTGAATCGGACGTTCCACCAATCGGACATTTTTTGTCAACATGACATTTTGCAAAACGGACATTATGCGTCAGAGCCGTCGAGAAGCTTGGCGACTTTATATAGAAATTTCGTCACCCTTGGTCGACGCTTCGGGTGACGAAGGGCAGGAAACTACTTTGGCCCACAGACAAAATGGGGTATTTTGTCTATGCTTTGGCCAAAGAATAAGTTTGGCCTTTCAACGTGGCAAACCCGCCAACCTTTCGAGCACCCTTTCCAACGACGGCAGCGATCTAGCCAGCATTTTCTATTTATTTCAAATATTACCGATTTTAGGTTTACTTTGATAGGTTTTTTTTTAGGTCAACTTAAGTCGAGTTTTTGAGAGTTATCTAAAAAGAATACCAATTATAGTTAAGTCATTAACCAGACTTTTTAAGGGAGAATTTAGTCAGCCGGTGCTAGGTGGCGTTATCATACAGAGTGCTCCGATTCTGAATAATTAATATTAATATATATTAATTATGTTATATTATATAACAAAACATTCAGAATCGGCGCACTCTGTATGATAACGCCACCTAGCACCGGCTGACTAAATTCTCCCTTAAAAAGTCTGGTTAATGATTTAAAATATACTTTATTATATTTTTATATCAATAGATGTCAGCGGTTTTCTTACTTCAAATACCTATACATATAATATGTCATATAATATTTTTTCCTGTTCGCCTGATGACGGCCCCACTGCGGGGTCGAAATATAACGACGAAATATATTTAAGTGTTTGTATTTATGTGGAATATAACATATATATATAAAAAACTAACCTTGAACGGTGTTTTGTAAAAATATTTTATCAACATACTTATAATTATAGTTAAGCTAATTATGGGGAAATACACAATAAATTAAATAATAAAACATCGCTCTAAATAACACCAACCGTTCTCGATCTTTTAAGTGGCTTCATCTCCTGAATTCACAAATAATAAAATAATCAAACTAGTTTCCAAAGAAATTGCATCGCAATGTTTGAGCCCAACCCTCGGCCATAAAGCAAATGGCGAGTATTAGCATCGCTCAATCAGCCAATTTGCTAGACTAATTGGTGGCTATAATTTTATAATCAGAGTTATAGTGAAACCGATGAAATTATAATGCGATCAAGTGACGCGTGCCTTGAAACTTGACATGGAGTCGTTTGATGGACCTAGAGAGATTTCATTCAAATTATAATGCGATCAAGTGATGCGTGCCTTGAAACTTGACATGGAGGCGTTTGATGGACCTAGAGAGATTTAATTTAAATTATAATGCGATCAAGTGATGCGTGCCTTGAAACTTGACATGGAGTCGTTTGATGGACCTAGAGAGATTTCATTTAAATTGTAATGCGTACAAGTGACGCGTGCCTTGAAACTTGACATGGAGGCATTTGATGGACCTAGAGAGATTTCATTTAAATTATAATGCTATCAAGTGATGCGTGCCTTGAAACTTGACATGGAGGCGTTTGATGGACCTAGAGAGATTTCATTTAATTATAATGCGATCAAGTGATGCGTGCCTTGAAACTTGACATGGAGGCGTTTGATGGACCTAGAGAGATTTCATTTAAATTATAATGCGATCAAGTGATGCGTGCCTTGAAACTTGACATGGAGGCGTTTGATGGACCTAGAGAGATTTCATTTAAATTATAATGCGTGCCTTGAAACTTGACATGGAGGCGTTTGATGGACCTAGAGAGATTTCATTTAAATTATAATGCGATCAAGTCATGCGTGCCTTGAAACTTGACATGGAGGCGTTTGATGGACCTAGAGAGATTTCATTTAAATTATAATGCGATCAAGTGAAGCGTGCCTTGAAACTTGACATGGAGTCGTATGATGGACCTAGAGAGATTTCATTTAAATCATAATGCGATCAAGTGACGCGTGCCTTGAAACTTGACATGGAGTCATATGATGGAACTAGAGAGATTTCATTTAAATTATAATGCGATCAAGTGACGCGTGCCTTGAAACTTGACATGGAGTCATATGATGGAACTAGAGAGATTTCATTTAAATTATAATGCGATCAAGTGACGCGTGCCTTGAAACTTGACATGGAGTCATATGATGGAACTAGAGAGATTTCATTTAAATTATAATGCGATCAAGTGACGCGTGCCTTGAAACTTGACATGGAGTCTTGTGTTAAAAGATTTCTTTCATTTCGATTTGTTTATAATTTTAATTTTAAACTTGCATTTTTTATTTTATAAGTCTTATGATAAGGTGATTTTTATTTATATAGACAAATTCATACTGATTCGACTGATGACGGCCCCCTACTACCGTGGGCCGAAATATGTCGAGTAAAAACTTATTTTTATTGTTTTAATATCAATAAATAAACTAAAGAAATAAAAAATGTATTCATAACACCTCAAATACAGTGCCTGATGATGTCGTACAACAACGAAACCGGTAGCAAACCCTTAAAAGGTAATTAAAATAATTATATTTGTGGAACCGAGTACCAAGGAATCTTATTTAATAGCAAGATGACGTTCCATCAAGAAGCAACAACATTCACCGTCAACTAAAAGAAAAAAAGCTTAAAAAACCAAAATATTATATATTTATTAACAAATTCATAGTGGAGACTCGGTAAGTACTCAGGACCAAGGTTCAATGACCCTTATTGCAAAATAAGAAAAACATAATTTGTTCCCCTATACTTGTTTAAGAACAATCCCTGGTAAGTTAGTATGGGAAGCCTAAATATTTTACGTTTTTCACATAAAAGGTCATTGAAACTTTTTACTGATCACTTACCGAGTCTCCAGTATGAATTCAACACCTAAATTCGCACTGGAGACTTAACTGTTTCTTTCCCTTTTAAGGTTAAACGTCAGTCGCTTAGTGCAAAGCGCATAACTTTACTTTGTTTTTCTTGTCTAGGAATTTAAATTTGAAAAGCATTTTGGTATGTGGCATTTCACGCCAATAGTTCAGTATTAGTGAGGTTTATAAAGCAAGAGTTTGAAATTGTATACACAGTTAGTCATGATCTTCGCAAAACCAACTTAAAATGCTGTTTTAACTTTGTTTAGACAAGATCATGACTAATTGTGCATTAAATTTGAAACTCATACTTTATAAACCAACTATTGGCGTCAACTTCCACATACCAAAATCTTTTTAAATTTTTAACTTCTAAACAAGAAATACAAAGTGAAGTTATGCACTTTGCACTAAGCGGCTGACCTTAAGATTATCTTTATGACAATTCCGCAAAAATGGTCATTGAACCTCTTTGTTGTAAAATTGTTAAAATTTTGTAAAGCGTATTTGTGAAATTTTGTGGACAAGTACAAGTATAATAAGTTACACCAAGTGCTGACAATCACACACAACCATCAACGTCATTTACCCTTTTGTGTAACTTTTTTCCACTTTAACAAAAAGTTATTTATATAAAAAACTTACGTGTATGAATCACATCATGTTTTGCCCGCGGCTCCACCCGCGTTTATTCAACTCTGACCCGTTTTCGCCTTGGTCGTAATTTTATTAACACCCCTTGTAGCCTATATGTTGACCAGGGTCACTACGACTGTACTGTTTTTAAAACTATGTTTTATTATTATGATTGTCTGATTCATACAAAAATATTTGGTTTCCATTCACAAATACGTACTATAATAATGATTATTATATCTATGCAAATACGAGTTTTACCATTGGCGTACCGAGGGGGGGGGGGGGCAGGGGGGCAACTGCTCCTCCTGGAGCTGGACTCTCACCTCACTATAGAAATTGTTTTAAGAACATTGACCTAAAGGTAAGGACCAGGCCAACGAAGCGAGTAAATGACCCCAGTGCGTAAGTGCTAAAATGCCAATTTAGCACAAGCGCGACTCAGTGTTCCGTGGGAGATTGTGCAGTGTGTTTGTGTGTGAACTTCTATTAAAAATGCCTTGTTGCACAGTAAAAGGCTGCAAAAACTATAAAAAAAATTTAAAAAGCCAGATGGGATATCGTATCATCAATAAGTAACCGTACATCATGTTTTTTGCTTGTTTAACAACTAAATAAACCATTTTCGAAGCGATAATTATATTATCGAAGTCCATAATGGCGGCCATGATGTTCGCTACCACCTCACGCGAGTTTGAACAAAAGCAACTTTGTACGGGCGTCATTTTTATAAACCTGTATTTTATTGTTGTCTTAGAAACTTATGTAGGAAATTTAAAATTTTGCTTAGGGGAACTTAATATACGATACTAGGAAAATATAATAATAATAGGAAACTAAAAATTGGATTAAAAAAATAATGGAATGAAATAATGAACTTTATTTTCAGAAGTAAAATACCACGAAAACATTTTTCTGATGTCAATAAATCTAATAATAACTTCGGCCTGGATTTGATTAAGATTTGATTAAGATTTGGTTAGCAGACTAATGGAATAAACTTAGTTTCATTTGTCTAGCTTTTTACCCGACTACGGCGAAGCCAAAGTAGGGTTACCGGTTGGGGTGTAGATAAGATGGCACTATGGTATCGTGCCCCCTTATCGACACTCTGACCGGGTTACCTGTAATTATGACTACGGCAAAGCTAAAAGGAGGGTTATGATTTTGACCTGTATGTATGTATGTATGTATGTACGTATGTATGTTCATCTGTTCTCTTATAACTTCTAAACTACTTATCATAATTTGATAAATTAGGTATCGTTGAAAGCGTCTTGACCGTCCGTTAGTTATAAGCTATGTGTCGTCACAATAAATTGAATGTGGCGCCCTCTAGAGGATAAAAAGTCAAGAACTAAAAAAAAAAAACCTATGGTGCCGTGTTTGATATCATATGAAAGGACTTAATAAGCATATTTCAAAAATATATATATTGTGAGCTTTTGCTCGCGGCTTTGCTTGCATGGACCCGATAATTTGGAATAATTTATTAAAAACAAACAATATATTATCACGAAATAATAACCCCAAAATAATTTAGATAAAATTAAGTTTCAAAACTAAAACCCGATTAATTACTCACGATCACGCTCTAAAAAGTATGAAACAAGAAAATAAACGTTCATAGTGATATTCACAAGATAGCCGTGGTCGTATGCACACTGCCTTAAATAAAAAAAATAATGCATTCTAACAGTATTAAGCTTTAGGGCAAAGTGGCATACGACCACGGCTATCCCCTGAACATCACTATGAATATTTGTGATTTTCTTGTTTCATACTTTTTAGAGCGTGATCGTGAGTAGTCGGGTTTTAGTTTTTGAACTTAATTTTTATATACTTTGAATTACATTAATACCTAAAACACGTCGAATTTGTCACTGACTCACTCACTACCATACAAAAGAAATTAAGGATTCATATACGCACGTACAAGGTTACATCGCACACCTACGCAACGCGGCATTCATGTTCGCGCCAAACCCGAGTGAAGTTAGTACCAGCGAGACAGAGAGAAAAATATGAAAGAAATATATGATGTATGAAAGAGAGAGATATACTAACGTCCGAGGCGTCATAAAGTGTGGCGCCGGTTGTAGTTTGGGAAAATGTTTAGATGGGCATCTCCTTCCTTTTGAACTCATTGTTTAAGAAGCTTTGCGGAAAACCCAAGTAGACTACTATTTAAAATAAATGTAATAAATCACATTATTTTTAGTAAAACTAATCGAACGGGTGTAGTTAGGCATATATTACATGCTTATTCCTATATTTTAAATTTTATTTAAGTGTATTTTTTTATTAAATTTAAGTAATGGGTATATTACTTTTATTATTTCCCTGGGTATTTCCTCATATTATTATTTATTATATAAAAGTATTACCATAGACATAGATAGATTATTTTACTATATTACATTAAAACCGACCTGTAATAAGGGTATCTGATATACCTACATATTCACATTGATTTATTTACCTACAGGAAACTCCTGATTCCCCCCCCCATGCTAATAGCTGGGTACGCCCATGAGTATTACTTATATCTAAAACCAACAATTACGTTACAAACCGACACGGCTCAATTAATCGATTTGAAAACTAGCTTTTGATTGATTTGCTTTTACTTTGACTGTGTACTGCACACATCTACACATGAATGTTGAATGGACTGTTAAATGCAAGTTACAGTTCACACTCATACACTACTCGCGTTTCACCGACGATTATTATAACGTCCCAGCGTAATGGCACAAAATAAATACGACTTATACAAGGTGTCATCGTCCAAATTCATACTGGAGGCTTGATCAGTGATCAGTATCTTGGATCTATAATAATTTTTGTAAAATTCGTAAAACTAAATTTCGACTCCCCATAATGATTCACTCGGGACTGGAAGTGAATTACTATGAGAAGTCGAAATTTCATTTTACGAATTTCACCTAAATTATTATTGATCCAAGATACTGATCACTTATCAAGTCTCCAGTATGAATTTGGACGATGATCAAAAAGTTACCTTATATAAAATAGATAAGTGGTTATTTCGGATTGTTAGCCCTATCACCGTACTTCGAGCACAAATATGGACCCATACCATAAGAGGCGTCATCACGCGCAAACCTCCATACAAACCTCCATACAAACCTCCATACAAACCTCCATTAAACCTCCATACAAACCTCCATTAAACCTCCATACAAACCTCCATACAAACCTCCATACAAACCTCCATACAAACCTCCATACAAACCTCCATACAAACCTCCATACAAACCTCCATACAAACCTCCATACAAACCTCCATACAAACCTCCATACAAACCTCCATACAAACCTCCATACAAACCTCCATACAAACCTCCATACAAACCTCCATACAAACCTCCACACAAACCTCCATACAAACCTCCATACAAACCTCCATACAAACCTCCATACAAACCTCCATACAAACCTCCATACAAACCTCCATACAAACCTCCATACAAACCTCCATACAAACCTCCATACAAACCTCCATACAAACCTCCATACAAACCTCCATACAAACCTCCATACAAACCTCCATACAAACCTCCATACAAACCTCCATACAAACCTCCATACAAACCTCCATACAAACCTTCATACAAACCTCCATACAAACCTCCATACAAACCTCCATACAAACCTTCATACAAACCTCCATACAAACCTCCATACAAACCTCCATACAAACCTTCATACAAACCTCCATACAAACCTCCATACAAACCTCCATACAAACCTCCATACAAACCTCCATACAAACCTTCATACAAACCTCCATACAAACCTCCATACAAACCTCCATACAAACCTCCATACAAACCTCCATACAAACCTCCATACAAACCTCCATACAAACCTCCATACAAACCTCCATACAAACCTCCATACAAACCTCCATACAAACCTCCATACAAACCTCCATACAAACCTCCATACAAACCTCCATTAAACCTCCATACAAACCTCCATTAAACCTCCATACAAACCTCCATTAAACCTCCATACAAACCTCCATACAAACCTCCATACAAACCTCCATACAAACCTCCATTAAACCTCCATACAAACCTCCATTAAACCTCCATACAAACCTCCATTAAACCTCCATACAAACCTCCATTAAACCTCCATACAAACCCTGTCACCAAATTGTGGGGTGTTGTTTATGGAATGTTATTTTAGGCTGAGTCATTAAAATTATTTAGATATATGCTTAAGTTGAACTAAAAATCGTGAAATTTGATGAATCGCCCGGTAAGCGAGAGGTCCCGGGTTCGAATCCTGGTTCAGAGCTCCTCACATCCAGATTTACTTTTCCTTGTGCGTTTCTATACTGCAATCATATATTATAGAATTAGATGAGACTTGAGGATAATTCAAAAACGGCTGACCTCAATACGTGTTATGATCGGGAAAGCCGACCAGTTTCAGCAGATTTAGACTGCCTTCATCTGGGCGAGTGTGAGGCGTAACGTCGTCGCGTAAACGTCTTCACTCGCCCAGATGAAGGCAGTCTAAATCTGCTGAAACTGGTCGGCTTTTCCGATCATAACACGTAGGTATTGAGGTGAGCCGTTTTTATATAAATCATGCAATTATGTATATAATTTTGATTTGAGTAATATATTAACAATGAACCCTAAACTACGTAAATTTAGCGGTTATTTACCAAAAGTGTAGCCGAATGTGCTTCTATTGTTTTAGATAAAACAAGAAAAATAATACGACTCAAACATCGAAAATATTATCTAGATTAATAATAACAAAAAGTAATGTTTGAAAACGTCCACAGTCTTGCCAAAATCAGGTTTCTCCTTAAACAGGATTTAAAATTTTGCGCCCGCGACGAAATCGGCACGATTGTGTTGTCCTCGCAAGTTTCATTGAACGTGCACCTTATAGCGAAATGAAACAGCATTACATTTGGCCACGCCCTCAACTGAGTTGGTCGCGTCATGATATCAGTGCCTCAATCCGAAGCACGAAGACCGAACATAAGTGCTCCAACCAGGACTTGAACCCGCGACATCCGGATAAGAGGTCGAGTATTCGAACCGTTAGACCACAGAGGGGGTTTTAAGTTATTTCGACCCAAAATGTTTTATATGCCTAAACATATGTATGTGTATACACCTGAAAAGATAAAACATGGAGATCTAGATTTAAGCAACAACAACCGCTAAAACCCATGTTTTAACACAATAAATTTCATTTCATTTCAAATTATAAAGTTACTCTTCAAATTTATCAGAGAACTATCTACTATGTTTAGGGTAACGGTCGCCTTAAGGCGTAGAATTTGAATTTTGGCACTCTTTGGAGTCGTTTTGACTACTTTTAATATGAAGCTACTAGTTTGGTAAATTATTTAAACAATTTTGAAACCTTTTTCTAGATTTCTGTAATAGAGAAACGCGATTGAAAAACTTTTACTCGATAGAAATAATAATTGAAATGAGGTCTTCATCGACACAGTTTCTCAAATTTTGACAAATAGGAGTGACACACAGACCTCAACGATATATTATTAGATAGTTTTAAACAATATCTTTAATTTTGTAATTGGAAATCTTGCTAGCTATTTTAGTTTTCTTTATATAAATAAAAAGCTACTTTTGTCGGTTTCGGCCTGAATCCGTCACTCTCTCACTGCGCGTTTTTCTGCTTGGAGTGACAGTGACCGTTTAAAACCCAATTCCTTGGCTATTGCAGTAGATCAAATTTTAAATATGAAATCGTTAGAAATTACGATTGCCCACATTTTGTTATAAATAGAAAAATCAAATTCACTACTACTTTAGTGTAACAGGAAAAAAAGGAAAAAAAAGGAGTTGACTTTGGATTTTTTTTCTATTGGGCAAAGTTTATCCAAACACGTTTTCCAATATGAAAATACTAGATTATATAGTCAAAATACATATACCAGAAATTGAGTACGATTTTCTGAGTATTTAATGAAATACACAGAAAAAAACCCTTATTTTTTTCGCATATCCTCTTAAATGCGCTCAATAGCATCTATGGAGGTGAAAATGGATTCGATAATAAAACCCAGTCTATAAAACATTATGGCGTCAAGAAAGTTAATCTCTATTATTGACACTTAATTAAAACCTGTACTCAAAGGCTGTTTTGCCGATCATTATATTATTATTGAAATTCTAGTGATCTTGCCTTTTGATATGAGTCGTAAACATGCTTGTTGTGCAGACCGTACTTTCATCACAGGTTCCACACACATTGTCTTCCTGAGGGGCTATTCCGGAGAAACAGTCGAAGCTGCTAAGTTTCTTGCCCTTCCTCTTAGCAAGACTAATCGAATGGGCGGAGGTAGGCATGTATTTATATATGTAACCTATTAGTATGTAGTATAGGATGGGATTTGGTCGGCCGCCTGTCATATCCCCCTACTCCACCCCTCAGAGCTTGCGGCTAAATTCTAAGTAAATCCATACACTCGCTTTTGACTGACAATGTATACGTCCCAAACGTGATAGGTGGTGAGCCCTATCGCCGTACTTCAACCAACAGCTTGACGTTAGGGTTGCCAACCGTACTTTAAAATAAAGTATCTTACGTTATTTTGGGTCCCTGTACTTTATACTTTTGAATACCAATAAAGTACGTGAAAATACTTTATTTCAATATTTACATAAAATTAGACGTAAACTGAAAACAAAAACAGAGCCGTAAAGAAATCCAAGGGAAAATGTATGACTTCCTTCATTGTGGGTGATATTTTTATGTTGTGCGTTTGTGTTTATGCAAATAGCACAAAAAATACAGTTTCACAAAAGGATTTGAGGATGTTAGTATGGAGTCTGGCCTTCCTAGTTTCTACCGCCCGCAGCTACCGTGACATTTTTTTCAAAAAATCTTTGAACTCTCTTGAATAAAGAATACATTTTTCTAAGGAACCGTACTTTTTATTTACCTTCCAAGAAATCAGATATACTTTATTTCTTCCAAAAAAAGTTGGCAACCCTAGTGGTGAGCCCTATCGCCGTACTTCAACCAACAGCTTGACGTATGCCTTCTAGCAGTGGCGTGCATAGAACTTTTTTCCGGAAAAGCAATCAGAAGGTCAAGTTTGACAATAAAAAAAACATGAAAAAATTTAAATAACACTTTCAAAAAAAAAAGTTTGTACGACGCCAGGGCAGACACTGTCTTCCCTCGAGTGAACATTTTCATATCAACTTTTTTTTTTCAAAGTGTTATTTAAATTTTTTCATATTTTTTTTATTGTCAAACTTGACCTTCTGATTGCTTTTCAGGAAAAAAGTTCTATGCACGGCACTGCCTTCTAGAGCACGCATATCGAACGCAAGTGAATGTGCATCGCGCGGGATTTCAACCTGTGAGTTAGCAGAGGTGAACTACATGGCCACAGAGGCAGTCAACTCGAACGGACTAATCTAAAGTAATTACAGCACTCTCTCGCTAATCCGCCACCAAAAAATCCGGACTACCGGCGGATTACCGAAAACGGCGGATTATAATGTACAGGAACATCAAATTGAGGAGAACAACAAAAAAACATAGTAATTTTGTATCAGTACTTATGAAGGTAAATACATATGTACATTTTATTACATTACATTTAATTAGCTTATGTGTATGTTTGGATTGTTAAAATTGACTAGTTTTTTGTAATTTCTCTTGATGCTAATGTTTTCTGATAATGCTGTGTTCACCTGTCATTGATGGCAACACCAGAACAAGGCCCAATGTATATCTATTTATGTTGTTTGTGTTGACATTGTTGGTGTACCTTTTTTATAAATAAATAAATAATAAATTTGTATTAAAATTTAAAAATGAACTGACACATTAACTGATTACTCAGGTTTTGAAAAATACTGCTCTAATTTGGCTTGTTTTTTACCAGAATAAATCTTCGTAATAACATGATTACAGAGAGACATCGACTTGCAAAAAATGGGCGGATTATAGTAGTTGTCGGATTATCAAGCGGCGGACTAGCGAGAGAGTACTGTATTAGATCGTTATAAGCTGTGTTTGCTTATTTTAAACCTAAAACTAAATAAAAACTTCAAGAAAACTTAGATGTAATCCTAGTCTATTTCAGTTTTCAGCAATGGACCCCAATTATCAATCAGTACATCCCAAAGATGCCTGCAAACAAATGATCACTATATTTAAGTGGTGATCATTTTGACAGAGATCATGCAAAGGCATATCCGAGATTAAAAATGAATGCTGTCCCAACGCTGAACATGATAGCAAAAGGTACCATATGGCAAAATATTCACTTAAGGCGAATGGATACGCCAACTGCAATTTGGACCTGTCTTTGAAGGCCTACTCCTCCCACACGGGTGGTCCAAAAATTTTCATAAAAATATATGATAGGCATTGTAGAGTCAAAAATAAATTTTAAGTTTTATAAACTGTTTTTCTATTGTAAGTTTTGACAAGAAAAATCGAAAGTCATCGAAAGTTTCACATGATTAACACAAGAATTCTCTTACTCCTTCCAAACGCCTAAAGCGATTTTAATCATTATTTCACCAAATTATAGGAAATTTTTAGATCTAAAAAATTCAAGTTCAACATTTTTTTTCCGTTCATAGCGTCCATGTGAAAAGTATTATTTTCTCCTATTTTGCGCTAGCCGGAGACGCAGTGGTTGTCGTAACAGCCACTTTTCAAGGCACGCTGAAATGAACATTATTTCAATGTCGTTTCCGTTGATATTTGTACCGACACACATCGAGTTGCTTATTTTGCGTGGTCATACGCCTTAAATTATATACGGCTGTATCTCCGACACAACCTGCTACTTTTTTGTCATACGTTTATTTTGTAAGTTTTATCTAACAATTAAGTTGGTCGTGTCGGTCGGGGTTCAGTCATGTTTTATAGTACGACTAAAAGTCTCATAAACGTCAGCTTTAAGTTGCATAAAACTTCAAACATTCCATAGTAAATGGGTGTTACAGGTAAAACTTTCATGTGAACAAAAATGATTAATGTGTGTACTCGTATAATAAATTAACGTAATACTATTTATTAATTTAATTGACTTTATCGCTCTTTATCTATCGGGCTGCGTTCATAAACTAGGGATCGCTACACGGGTTCTAATGTCATCTCTGTCGCACGCGTTAAAAATTTTATACGCTATCCTGCTGTCAGTGCCAAGGAACCTGAAGAAATTGTTTATTTATGAACGGCTATCAGATAACTTATTACTTATTACTAGGATTATGTTTATTTTGCGAAATCCATCGCTATGAATACTCTAAATATTATTAGAGTGCATTACAAACTACAAAATATCAATCAGAAACAAATCCAAAGACAAGAAATTGAAAAAATTCCCCGGGCCGGGATTTGAACCTGCGACCTCTTGTTAACAAGCGCGGTACCAATTGCGCCACCGAGGTTCCTACCCAGACCGGTGAATTCTTCCATCATACTTGTCCATTGTTACTTTTGCATCTGCTTGATATACTAGCTTGTACTGCACATACAGAACGCTCACGAGGGCGTTATGTGATTTCACGCCTTGTTCTTAATTGTTGAATCCTGGCCCGGGGAATTTTTTCAAATTCTTGTCTTTGGATTTGTTTCTGATTGATATTTTCTAGTTTGTAATGCACTCTAATAATATTTAACTTCTTACTAGTTTACCAGTTCAGTGTTTCAACTAGTATGGTAGATATGGAGTTATTTTTGTTAAGGGCTCCACAATGCTAAACATCAGTTTTGCATTGGATTCAGTTCCGTCAATGTAGAAGGTAAAAATAAAAAAATAAACATTGACAATTATTAATAACACTTTATAAATAAACATACTTTCAATCTTCTTTGAATTATATTACTTTTATAAAGCATTAGTCTTTTAAATTATTATAATTACATAAGAAAACAGTTAAATTAAATTTTAGTGAGATATATTTCGGGCCACTCGGGCCCGGCATCAGTCACAATGAAGTATGAAAATATAACAGATAGGTAAAAAAAAAATAAAAAAAAAAAAAAAAAAAAAAATTAAAAAATAATAAAAAATAAAAACTATTTACATTTAACCTATTTATAAGATATTACAAGAGTCACATAGCGCCATCCCACCGCATCGATGCAGACTTTTCTGTTCTTAGTTATGTAGCGATGAGATGGGATGGCGCCACGCGGTGAATGCTGTTTATGCCAATCTATTTCGTGGAAGACCAAGCAGTTGGAGGGATGTGAGTGGGGAATTAAAACGGAATGATGACGACTAATTAGTGTTAAACAAGCAACACCCGAGTGGCCCGAAATATATCTCACTAAAATTTAATTTAACTGTTTTCTTATGTAATTATAATAATTTAAAAGACTAAGGGTCAACTTTCAATATTTATTTTATAAAGCATGAATTTCACGAAAAAAGTGATTCAGTTTCCATATTTCAAAACTGATTGAAACGAAACTAACACACGCAGATACTAACTAGAAAAACCATCTTTATTACATAAAGAAATTATAGTTAATGTCCTAATGTAGCCGCGATTTCAAAATAACTGAAGTTTTGCGTGCGCGTCATCTGATTAGAGCAGGATGGACAGGTAAAACATAAAAGCGTTGAATAAAGAATTTTAGCATTGAGCAGCACCTTAATATAGAAAATTCATAACTCTTCTGATGATTGTATTGTAGTAGTGTAAAAATTGCTTTATTGCCTTGGATTTTTTTGAAAAATTCGCTATAGTTGAGTCAGTATTATTGAATACTAGCGACCCGCCCCGGCTTCGCACGGGCATGTATTATACATATAAACCTTTATCTTGAATCACTCTTATCCATTAAAAAAAACCGCATAAAAATCCATTGCATAGTTTTAAAGATCTAAGCATACATGGGGACAGACAGCGGGAAGTAACTTGTTTTATACTATGTAGTGATACGAGTTTTTTAAGTACTTTTCATTTTGAAGTAAAATTATTTGACTGGAAACTGACTAACCACAATCTTAGATATAGTATCTATATATCCCGCCTACAAAAATCATCGAGTTTGTTCAGTTATTGTCTAAAATACGATCGGACCCGTATTGTATGAAGTGGAGCGCGTCTATGGTTAAATGATCGAAGCAGATGGAGCTGGGTGATCTCTGACGCCGTCTTTTTCTTGTCGTGTAGTAAGTTCCCAACCTGCCCCCCTATTCTGTATCTTTAGTTGCCAACTGAACGAGGTGCCTATCATCAAAAACATAGATAAAAACTGAAATTTCAAAATTGCCTTTAGTGTGTATTGAA
This sequence comes from Ypsolopha sequella, assembly GCA_934047225.1. NCBI lineage: Eukaryota > Metazoa > Arthropoda > Insecta > Lepidoptera > Ypsolophidae > Ypsolopha > Ypsolopha sequella. The sequence continues at coordinate 7,080,908 of OW203988.1, read as the reverse complement.
CTATTAACAATCTGTGTCGTCACTTCAAGTGCGAAAATATCCTTAGGACATCGGAATTCGATAGTATATCTATGTTTTTGATGATAGACACCTCGTCCAGAAGGCAACTAGAGATACATAATAGGCCCGCTGGTATCAGAGTTGTTCAGGCGGCCATACAGAAGAAGGCAGTCTGAATCTACTGAAACTGGTCGGCTATCCCGATCAATAATAGTTATTGAGATGAGCCGTTTTGCAATAATCTTGTTTTATCCTCAAGTTTCATTCTATTCGATAATAAGTAGTTAATTTTTTGGGTTCTGTACCCAAAGGGTAACCAACGGAACCCTATTACGAAGCCTCCGCTGTCCGTCTGTCCGTCTGTCACCAGACTGTATCTCATGAACCGTGATAGACAGTTGAAATTTTCACAGATGATGTATTTCTGTTGCCGCTACAACAACAAATACTTAAAAACAGAATAAAATAAAAATTTAAAGGGGCTCCCATACAACAGACATGTTTTTTTGCCGTTTTTATAAATTAAGAAACCCTTCGTGCGCGAGTGCAACTCGCACTTGGCCGGTTTTATTGATTGACCAGCCGCAGTTTCCCACGTATAGAATCCCAACCTCCCGGTAGGGCGACAGCGCACCGCATTCCTCTCTGCAGCAACAATCACGAGATGGTTATTAACCTGGATATTTGGAGCTGATGTGATGTGTATTGATGGCTGTCCCATGAGAGGTCGAGCGCCTGATTCTGGTCGTGCGGCTCTTAGTTCAAACCTTAGTTGATCGACCATTTATTTAAATATACGGTATATTACCTCCACCTCCACCCGCAGCCAATACTCGTGTGGTTTACTTTTATCTCTAGAATCGAACGATCTTGATAGTTACAATATGAACGAATGTTTTAAGAGGCTATGCGAATATTATTCAGTGCGCGACAGGATTCAGGGCACAAGGGAAAAAAGTTAGTTTAATATTTTTATTAAAAAAAAAATTGCTAGCAGAATTTCCAAAATCAAAACTCTAGCTAGATATTGTTGAAACCCATCTAATAAAATATGTTTGAGTTCTATACATGGTTCTAAAAAAAGTGTGTTTTAAGACCTCATTTCATCAATTTCCATAGCTTAATTTTTACAAGTTTTTTTTTTATTTTCAGAGTTTATACGCCATTTTAGGACATTTTAGGTTTTCACTATTTTGGTATATAAATTAATAACCATCGTTTTTTTAAAGAATTGTCCGATGACCTTGTCACTTGAGAATTTTAGACATTATACTGATTGTGATGTGGAATTGCTTATAAAAAAAGTGGTCTGTCTCTGTCTGTCTACTCATCTGTCATTAAGCTGTCAAATTTGTCTGAAGCAAATTATTATAAATTTATCTTGATAACAAAGGACACATTTCTAAGCAGCCATTACTCAAGTGACGTCACACGATGGTAAATGGAAGTTGCAGCCTTTTCGTAAAAATATTCATCATCATGAGGTTTATTAGACCAAAACTTCGAAAATACGGCTTATTAAACTTAAATCTCGAAATGGTTTTGGAATTAATACACCTTAACATAATTTAATCTATGCGAATTATTTCTATCGAGGAAAATTTATCCATACTTGTATTGCAATTGCAAAACTCTACATTATATAGGTATAGTCAAAATCCATATATCAGAAATTTAAACAGAATAAGTAATTAATTACATAACAAATAAATATATATATACCTAAAATTAAAACTAAATAATCCTATAAATACTGAAAACTTAAACTAAAGCCCTAAAAATAAATATGTTATAAATTAAACTAAAAAAAATGTTGTCAAGGTCGCTGCCGTCGTGCGGGAGAGTACCCAGCAGGCTGGCAGCATTACCCCGTTGTATGGCCAGACTGATTCTCTGCCCGAGGGTCCCTGGAGGCATCGACCAGGCGTTTCGAAATTGATTACAATTTTCCGTGTATTTCATGAAATACACAGAAAAGAAGCACCCGTATTTTTTTTTATTCTTTATGCTGCCTCAAACACGGACATAAACAAATCAATAAATATTCTTTATAAGTTTATTGAATTTTGGTGCCTGCATTTTCGTGACCAAGTTTCATCAAAAATATTCAGGCGCCTGAAGTATTTCAATGTTTATTTTATTGCTAAGTCGCGCGTCGTGCGTGGGCGTCGTCGTATGAAGCAGTGGGAAATACTTCTCGCTATATATTATCCTTTATTTAGGTCCACTGTTATTTTTTTTTACCCTTTACAACCAGGTGAAGGTAACTGTGGACTTCAACTTCCCTTCACAGATAGGAAAGTCCGCGGGAGGGGAATTTCGGATCCACTGTGGTTGTAACGAAATGCCACGATTGTGACTCTTAATATCATAATAATTATTTCAATGCATGTGCTCGTAAAGGCCCACTTTTTATGCATCAAAACCGAACAAAAAGTCGATTATTTTGCCCTAGGGCTTTATTATTATTTTTTTTTTTATTTATTTACAATGGTTGGCTAACCTGCAGCCTTTCCTGTGTACCATAGATGTTATACTTTTTTTCCACTGTTTAACGGCTCTGGATACAGTCCTTTTGAGCCAATTATAATTTAAAGTTCACAAGATTATATTTGTTTTCATTTCCTCACACTATGCATTGAAAAACGTAGTATGATACACGGGCGTAAAAGCAATAAATTACTCGGTTACGTTTAAAACACTCGCTACGCTCGTGTTTTAAATCGTCCTCGTAATTTATTCCTTTGCGCCCTTGTAGCATAAACTACTATTATATCAGTGTTATGACTGGGGTTACGGCACAATTTTAATAAGAAACTGATTTTCGGTTAAAAATACAAATTTAATTGTGCTGGAAGACTATACAAGTACTCAGGTAATTGCAAATTTATTCATACTCGTAACTAGCCTTTGCCCGCGGCGTCGCTCGCGTGTGTCTTTCAATTATAGTCAGTTATCGGCTTTGTGGTTATGTTATCAACACCCCATATATCATATAAATTTACCAGGATAATAAAGAAAACCGCATACAAACCAGTTGAGTGGTTCTTGAGTTAAATCGGAACATACAGACAGATAGACAAAAATTTTAAACCTTGTAGTTTCGGCCTCAGTACAATACTATTAAATAATAATATTTACTGTTTACTGTACATATTTATTATTAGATATAGATATCATTAAATTAAATATCTCATAAATAAAAAAATACTTTTGAGAACAAGCTTTCATTTTAAGCCGGACTAAAATAGATCGCTGAAATTGATGTAATATTTTCTTTATTAATGATTAATTCATTTATATAATAATTTATTACGTTATGACATTATTTATTTATTAATATTTTAGGTTTCCAACCTGTAATGATAGTGTTAGTTGTTAAAAATGTATTTATTTATTTTATCTGTTTTCAAAAAGCATAGCCGTCTTATGGCTCTCTACGTCATGCTGGGATATACGCCGTGAAACGTGGATTTACTTGAATTTCAGAGTCTGGAATCCCTTCTGACGCCCTCAGCACCCTCTCGGGGCTTTATGTCGTAACGATATACAAAACTTCTTACAGCCCAGAATAGCGCCGCGGATGGTCGTCCACAAAGTCGTGACGTTTCACCGCCCAACCATTACAGCGAGTTTGTCAAATCATTACATAATGCCTGTAGTGCCTATTGTCACACACTCATAACAGCTATCTGGATAATTAATCTGTGCGGGTAGAATTAGAAATGGAGAGACTTGAACCGGTAGGATGGAGACTGATTTTGGTAACAACAGCAACAGTATTAATTCATACTGGAGACTAGTGCTAAGAAACTGAAATTGTATTTGAAATTCTAAAACTTTTTTTGTGTGCCCTATACCAGCGTTTCTTAACCTTTTTTGTCCAAGGACCCCTTGGGAAATCAAGCATAATTTCAAGGACCCCTTAATAAAAAAGCAGCAATAAATTTCGGACCATTTATTTTAGTTCTACAAATTACCAAAAAATATACTTTTTCATATGAAATACGTTAATGAGAAGGTTGGTGCACCTTTTTTGCAACTAAATTAGTGATATTTGAGTTTATATTACTACTGAGATTATAATCTAGTAATAGCCTAATCTATTACGAGATTAGGCTGCGGACCCCCATAAATATGCTCGCGGACCCCCAGGGGTCCGCGGACCACAGGTTAAGAAACGCTGCCCTATATCAACGGATGGTCAATTTGACATGAAAATGCAATATACGGCTTTTGATGTGAATAATCGTCATTCATCCATCCTGGTTCGTCCACTGCTAAGATCTTGGCGGTCCTCCTGGAAGAAATGTCTGTCTCACACACGCTGGGCAGGCGGGTTGGTTAGCGTAGGGCCGAAACGCTTGGATAGGAGGTGTCCGAGTATCGACTGTTGTACCGACGATCATTACGTCCCACCGTGGTGGGTGGTGGGCCCTATCGCCATAGTTTGGGCACAAATATAGACCACAGCACAGATAATATAATCAGCTTAAGGCCCTTAATATCGCCAAATGGGTACTTTCTAAAGCCTACTCCTCTTTTATGGCCAAACCAAAAATATTGAAAAAATGTATTATGGATTATCAACTCTAGGACAACATATGCAACATTTTTCTTTTTCGTACCACCAAAACTTCTATATGAAAAATTGTTTCAACTGAATGGTGTTTTTTGGCTTGAATTTCCTACTGCTCCTAAGAGGCTTAGGTGATTTAATTCATTTATGCTTTGATAAATAGATAAACTTGATAGCTATAAATATAACATAGAATTATTTAATCGAACAATGACGCCCATGTGAAAAGTATTATTTTCTCCTATTTTGCCCTTTCAAGGACGCAGCGAGCGTCATAACAGCCACCACGCATTGTGCACTGATTTGAACGCTATTTCAATGTCGTTTCCGTCGATATTCATACAGACAAACATCGAGCTGCTAATTTGGCGAAGGTAATCGCCTTAAGAGGCAATAGTTCGGTAAAATCGACACTTTTTGAACAGTTTTTAAAGTTGTTTAGTTATGCTTATAAGAAATTTTCAAATTTTCGATAATTTTGACATTTAATCGATTGTTACAGTATCGGATATCGAAGAAGCCAATAGTTTGATAATTGTTTATATTTAAGTTTTTAAGGCGCTCTTATCCCAGAAGAGTGACTCTCTGTCTTTTTCTCGGTAAAGAAAATAACCACACTTTTGTACTTTTTCGTTGTTTTTATCGGTTTTTAAATTGTTTAAAAACAAGGGATATGTTTATTAAAACCCACTTACGTGGTCGACCTAGAAAATTTAAAGAGCAATATTACCAGATATGTTTCGTTAATAAAAGAGTGGAATTATGGAAATGGCATGAAAGGTCTTATTACATGTTCGTGAATTATTTCTATCGAGCAAAGTTTATCTGACCGTGTAACACATGCGTGGAAGACCTAGATAAAGGTTTGAACTATATTGCGTATTTTTTTTTGGAAGTTTTAGACGATATTTGAAAGTTCTATTTGACTTTGAAATTACTGATTTTGGGATAAAAGCGCCTTGAGGAATATTACTTGACTAACATCTTTGACTAACTTCTTTTTAAAGTATAGTGAATGCAGTGGAAATGCGTTCCTTACAGACAATCGCCGCTCGGGAGTGTGTATGGTTTGACACTGAATGATTTAGTGAAAAATATCGAATTCCGGGAGAGCGTTGCGGTCTTAAGGCTGCATATAAAGTCAGATTGAGCACCTCATTTTGTATCAATCAGAACTGAACTCTATGACGTTTGCTTTTAGTTTAAGATAACCATGGCTGTTACGACTACCAAGAAACAAGCGCTCATGAAAAACTGCGGTTTTATTTAATAACTCGGCTTCCAGTTGAAATTATTAAAATGTTAAGGCCTTTTAACACTCGAAAAATATGAAATTTAAAATTAACTTCGTAATTTTTTTATATCGGGCGAACTTAAAGCTTTTGCATTTTCTCCAAAATGTTTAGATCAGCTGTATAGTTTACTATTTATATTATTTTCATTAAACCGATTGACCAAGTTACACAACGTAAAATGGTCATTTGAAATTATGCATCTGACGAACCCTTAAAGATTTAGTGACTATTAGAAAAAAAAAAGAATGGTTCCATGATTTGGGGATAAAGAGAGGATGAATGAAAGTAAAGTGATGAAACAAATTGGGGATAAAGAGAGGATGAATGAAAGTAAAGTGACGAAACAAATTGGGGATAAAGAGAGGATGAATGAAAGTAAAGTGACGAAACAAATATATGGAAGTGGAAGGTACAGCTCGACCGGACTACTCTGGAAGGACGTACGCCGATCAAATTGGCAACATATTGAAAAAGGGCAAAGTCTAATGCACTCTGAATAGAAGAACCTGTGGAAAAAGAAGAAGAGTTGTGTCAGGATCGCAGCAGATGAAATTCTTTAGTCTCTGCCTACCCCTCTGGGAGACAAGCGTGAGAATATATGTATGTGTAACTTCTTAGATACATTTATGGATGTTTTGTATTTGCATAAGCAAATACAAATACAAAACACTTTATTCCATCAAAAAACACAGAAAAACTTCAAGTACATGAATTTTTCAAAAATAAAACAGCTTCTATCATTACAATTTTTTAATTAAGGATAACCATGAGGTTTATATAATATCGCTTTTATACAGAAAAAACAACAAAGATAAAGAAAGATAACCTTATAAAAAAACAAATACCATTGTTTCCGGTGGAAAAGGAATACAGCCATTGAACACAGCACAGAGTGTGGCTTCGAGAAGTCGCTGAATAGAAAAAACATTTAGAATAAACAAAAGCAAATAATTAATGAATACCGTCATTGTGTCATAGAAACAATATAAAAACATATATTTTAACTCTCCTCGCTCCCAATTTTTATATAAATAACAATTTCTTTAATGTTTATATTAAATAACGAATATTAAGTAATACATTTTGTATGAGTTTAGAGTCTTGTCTTAATTGTGTATCATAAATAAATATGCATTAGTATACAGGGTGCTCTGAAATTCAACCTATTCCTTGAAAGGGGTTATTCTAGAGATCATTTCCAACAAATAATGCATATCAACAAGGGGTCGAAAATGATAATTTTTTAAACACGTCGATGTTTCAAAAATTACAAAATTAAAATGGTTTTCTTTACACTTAAGACCTTTTACTTCTCAGATTATGGGAATTCTGGGCATGTGTATTTTTTATAAATGATCACTCATTTATCATTAATCAGAAAAATAACAAATAAGTGCCGACAGAGGAATCATTATTTTTGAATAATTTGTTTTTTGTTACCAGTCTGAAAGTTTGAAAAATATCTTCAAACCTTCGTAACTCGGAGACCATTTATTTTCGACCCCTAGTTCATAGGGCTTAATCTGTTGGAAATGATCTGTAGTATAACTACTTTCAAGGAATAGGTTGAATTTCAGAGCATCCTATATATTATATTGTATTTATTTTAGTATAGGCACCTATTTATTTCATTGCATTACTCGCGATAGATCAAAAGTTATGACATATTTTATTATTTATTAAGGTATTTATTATATACAACATATTATACTTTATAATAATAAGTAAGTAATGGTATCTTTTATTGTGTAGATTATATTCGGTTTTAATATTTAGATAAACACATATTTTTGGCACTACCCAAATTTATCCACATCACCCAAGGTTGACTGGAAGATAATGCTAACTAGCATTAAGTTCGCCTTATGTACAAGTTTTATGTGCCATAATTTTTTTATTATTATTACATTTGTTTACGACTGCAGATTTTTCCTTTTACACATATGTACTTTACTTGTCACGAAAGTGCCGTTAATAATAGGTCTTTACATATGAAATTGCCGTTTTCTATAGAGAATTTGAACGAGACTCAATTTTCAGTACTAACATTTCTGCATTTTTGTTAGGAATGACATGTCCAAATTATGTCATTTCTTTTGTGTGTGAATGAGATAACATTAAGCTAACAGAAACAACCATTTAAACACCAAATTATTACGAATCTTATGATGGAAATGGATGGCATTTAGAACGAACTGTTTTTGAAAATTTTATTTCGGTTATCAAAATGACAATAAAAACAAAATTTAATACGTAGATGTTAAACCTTGAAATCAACTTTCGAACAAAAAACAAATAATTTAAATAGCTATTGAATTACAGGAATTATGAACTCATGAATCTGTAAGAAAATTTCGGCAATTTTATATGTAAATACTTATTATTTTACTTTCAAAGCTTTTATCGAAGATGGATTTCTATGTTTTGTCTACATTATTAAAGTCTAATTGATATTATGGTACGAAACCCTCAAGATACGAGTCCTTCACGCACTTGACTGGATTTTGAAACATTTTACTATCATAGTTTTCATCCTTTCTATTAGACTCTGAACCCTACACAAATGGAATCACCAACGCAACAGCAGAGCTATAAGAATGCGTTTGCAAGCAAATGAATGAGTTTTGTTTGCGCCGGCGCAGCATATTTGCATAATGTTATTGGTCATTGAAGCCTCGACGTTTGTCTGGGAGATCTAAAACTACAACTTTAGAAGAATCATTCCATGTTTCACGAAATTACTTCGTGCGTGACTTTCTAAAGAAACTTAATGGGGTCTTGTTGTTTAGAGGTTTAATAGGGTTTAGGTGTTTCTTGGGTATTCCAACGACTTTACAAGCCTACGAGAATCGTTATTGTCGTATAGTTAAACAGTCATTTAGATTTCGAAATCCAAACATTTGCGCCATTACTACAAAACCGTGTTTAACTTTAGACAGTGTTTAAATCTGTTGCTGTCACTCTTTTACAATATGAAAGAAAAAGCGACAACAACAGATTTAAACACTGTCTAAAGTTAAACACCGTTTTGTAGTAACACCGTTGATGTTCAATGAGTTAAACGGGTACAAGAATTGAAGTTCAATGAAAAATTACAGATGAAGCAAACCAATGCTTTCTGGAATTAAGGGGCTATACCGTGAAAATTGACACTTTTTGAAGTTATTTATCTGCTCTTTTAATGAAGTTCCAAGTAAAATAAATTAGTGTAACAATTTTGGGACCTTTTACTACATTTTGGTCTATCAGAAACGCGATAGGAGGAATTTCATTCGATAGAAATAATTATTGAAATCAGGTCTAAATTTACACTTTTTTTGATATTCTGACAAATTAGGATACCATACAGACTTGAAAAATATTTATTTAGATGGGTTTTAACTACTCCTAAATTACTGGTTATGGAATTTTTTGTAGCTATTTTAGTTAATTTTGCATTAATTTAAAACCGACTTTTTAACAATTTTCCCCGATTCCGTCCCTTTCGCACTGCGGGTCTTTCTGCCTGGAGTAACGGGGACCTTTGCTAGCACGGTATATCACCTTAACAAAAATAGTAATAATCTGTTCGAAACTGTGGTTGAGTAACTGAATCTGATTCTGATTCCTCTAACCAAAAACCAAGCCAACAGAAGCTTGTTTTAGAAAAAATCCTACATACGATACAATGAAACATTGTTTAAAAAAACACTTGTACTTATCCACATATACGGATATGTGGATAAGTACAAGTGTTTTTTTAAACAATGTTTTATAAATTCCACCAGGTGCCAACAATCACTATCTACTATTATACAATGAAACATTATTTTATCACTTTTTTACTGATTAATATTTAATTAAATAATATTATTGATAAATTATAATATTAAATAATTATTAATTAAATAATAATTGAATAGTATTTTGTGCAACTGTGACATATTTTGAGACATTCGGACACGAGTGCTTGTTTACGAAATGAACGAAGTGAGTTTCGTAATAGTTTCGCAAGAGTGTCCCAATGTCTAATTATTTTTAGTTGCACACAATACTTTATCTACGACTATCAAACATATCGTCTTTATTTATAACAAGCTTCTGCCCGCGGCTTCGCCCACGTGGCATATAGGAAACAATTTTTTTGTTTTTCGGAAACAAACATTATAGGCACTCTCACTCCCTCTCAATTGAATATAAAAACTGAGAATATCCTAAGCAAAGCTAGCGAGGCCGAAAAACGAGCATGCAAGGACGGAGAACGCGCCCGCGAGGCCGAAATAATCCCGTCTTCCGACGACGACCACGGTGCGAAGAACTTTATAAACTAAAGTCGCAGACTTACTCACTGAACGAATAGATTCAGATGTTAGTGTGTAAAGTATTATAGTAGATGTGTGCCTTAACCGCGACCCCACCCGCGTTTATGCAACTCTGCCCCGTTTTCCGCGTGGGCGTTATTTCATTAACACCCCTTATGGCCTATATCTTGAACAGGGCCACTACGATGATAATTTAAAAAACCGCATCCAGATCCGTTCAGTGGCTTCGGAGATGTGCGTGAACAAACAGACAGACAGAAAAGAATTCTAAAAATCGCTGATTTGTGTTATTAATCTTCTTTAGTCACACCCTTTATATTTTTATTACTTTTCTTATACAGACACACCGGATTCTACTCTTTTATTATATGTACATATTGATATTTTCAACTAACAATTCCACGAAAAATGAGAAGAAGACATTCGTTCATGAACCTCGGGTGCGTCATCTTGGTAATGCTGCCTTAAAGGCCAATCAGGATGACGCGGTGTTATAATGTACCCACCGGACAACCCTATCCTCGAGAGCTGCTGCGTGAGTCATCCACTAGTAGCTCGGAAGACGATGTTGGAGATTGAAGACGGACTGGGCTGCCGGTGACGTTACCACCGGCAGTCATGAAGAGGGAGTGGAGCTGCCAATCGTACCTCCGGCGGCGGCCCAGTACGACATAATCTCCGACATGCCGCCAACTACCATATTGGCGGAGACGAAGCCCGGGCAAAGATGTTAGCATCAAGGCCCGTACCTTCGACCCCGACTGCTGTTATAATGTAATATTATAACATTGTGTAATATTATAACATCGGATAAACAATGTAGTTACTTATAACTGCGTTATTGCAGTATGGGAGTAGATAATAGTAGTTTATGCTACTAGGGCGAAAAGGAATAAATTACGAGGACGATTTAAAACACGAGCGTAGCGAGTGTTTTAAACGTAACCGAGTAATTTATTGCTCGCCCGTGTATCATACTACGTTTTTCAATGCATAGTGTGAGGAAATAAAACAAATATAATCTTGTGAACTTTAAATTATGATTGGCTCAAAAGGACTGTGTACAGAGCCGTTAAACAGTGGGAAAAAAAGTATAACATTTATGGTACACAGAAAAAGCTGCAGGTTAGCCAACCATTGTAAATAACTTTAAAAAATAATAATAATAAAGCCCTAGGGCAAAATAATCGACTTTCTGTTCGGTTTTGATGCATAAAAAGTGGGCCTTTACGAGCACTTGCATTGAAAAATATTTTTTTTCGGATGATATAAGGCTTTATTTAAGGTTTTATTTTTACCAAAAAAAATATGTTACGTGCACGTAGAAACCTTTTTGACCAGCGTTGATTATCTAATGAGTTAAGTAAGTAGTCATTATTTTAAACATAATGCTACTCGTTAACAGTGACAAAACACCGGGGCGTGAAAGCCTTTGTATCTTTGATAGAGAAGCTATAATGCTGCAAGTTTTATTTAAAACGATTTTCTCAAGATAAAAGTTACACGAAGGTGTTTACGGAAATTACAACAAATCCGGAAATGAGCATTGTGTGAAGCATTTTACCAACAATTGTCACAATCTTGGAGATTTAACAAGACCTCTGTCACTTTATATTACAATTTAAATTAGAAGACATGATAAGGTCTTCAAACTATGTCGGATTTGTTTGGGAAATCCTCAGTAGGTCACGAGTTTTCGTTACGAGCTTCTACTACATGCAATGCAAGGAAAAACAAACGCTGCCCTTCTTTATCTAGAGTTCGTAATTGAGAGGCGTCGTTACGCGCAAACCTCCATATAAACGCTGTCACCACGATGTGTGGTGTCTATGGAATATTATTATACTAGCTGACCCGGCGAACTTCGTTCCACCTTATATTGTCTTTGGTTCCACCTATAACAGTCTAATAATATCGTGTTAACTTTAGTTAAACTTAATGGTAATAACATTAATACAACTTTTTTGCAAATACAGAAATGTTTTATTGCTTGCCATTGCGAAAGAGGAATGGCAGGGACCCATGTAGTAGTTTCAGTACCGTTGTTAGGCTTAGCGTAGGGTATTGAATATATGCAGAAATAATAGTTCTTGGAATAACCAAGCGATTTTTAAAACTTGGGGTTTAGTTGTTATTTTATGATATCAGAACGCTAGATAAATAGGTTTCTTTTATATGCGTAGTTTTGTCAACAGATGGCACCACATGCTGTTTGCATTCGTAAAATTAATTAATTTATTTATTGTTATTCGATAACTTATCCGATATTTTATTACTTATTCTACTATTCGGAGCGGATAAGAATACACCAAAAAAGAGATAACTAACATCGATCCAGCCGATCTTGAGTTATAAGTGGTGTAACTAACACGACTTTGTTTTATATATTTAGATTATAATATTTTAGGGTGAGTCTATTTACATTATCTAGATCTATGTTTTAGTCGAAATAAAAACAGTAATATCTTAACAACAAAAACTGTGGCCAAATGTGCTTTTATTATTAAGAACCCGGTGCAGGACGACGCCAACTTCGATGCGAAGCGAGACGCATCGCGACAATAAAGCGCATATTTGGCTGGCTGATCTAAACAAGCGCCTCACGCTTTGCCCCACGCCGTTCGACCTGTGCTGAGCGAGTCTCGCCCTTTGCGTTGGAAATAATAATTATTTCCGAATACCTTAATTGTGTCTCGATTACTTGTTATTTTTTATTCTGTTTTAATTAATTAGAATATTGATGATACTTCCAAGTGGCGTATGTGCTTACTTTGCTTGTTAAATGTTCATAATTCACTTAACGAAGCCTTGTAAAAGTACTCGATTTACGGGTGAAAACCCATTATTTTAAATATTTTTCTGGTCTTTAACTGGATGTTTGTGAAAAAATCAGGGACATTCACCACTTCATATTGACCGTCTAAATGAAAGTCTAAAATTTATTTGATTGAATTGTTCCACTTTCGCGAGTTATTATGGTTTTTAGATATGTATGAAGTACGATTCGGAGCGGGTTCTTAAAGATACAATGAAAAAATTAATGCTAGTCAAAATCGAAAATTATCTATATTAATAATGACCAAAAATAATGTTTGAAAACATCAACAGTCTTGCCAAAATAAGGTTTCTCCTGGAACAAGTTTTCAATTTTGCGCCCGTGACGAAATCGGCACGATTTTATTGTCCTCGCAAGTTTCATGGAGCGTGCACATTATTTTCTATCTAAAAAAAATATCGTAACATGTTTACCAAAAACAAAACCCTACATAACTCTATTTAAAAGTAGGTATATGTATTAGGTTAATTTAATTTTTGACATTACTGTTATTCAGTTTCAGTTTCAGTTTTCAGTTTATTTATTCTTCAAACAATTTACATTGTATTAGAAAAACAATCTTATAATTAACTTATTTTACAAATCTTAAAATTATAATGACATTGTATGTATCAGGTTCTTAATTTGATGCAATGTTAATAAATAATAGTAATGGTAATGGTAATAAAATGTCTATTAGTTATCAAATTTATGTCAAAAGTATAAGGTAAAGGACAAAGATCTAGGACGTCAAGTATTGTCAAAGAAATAAATCATCCAGTGAGTACAGACATTTCGCAAGCAAGAATTTTTTTAGATTAGTTTTAAAAATACCAGTTGAGTCAATTAGCTTCAAACTTAAAGGCAACGCGTTGTAATATCTAACAGCTTGGTAGCAAGCACTGTGTTCCGCAATTTTCAACGAGGGTGGCACAGTATTGATCCGGACATCTTTGCGCCTCGAATTTAATCTTTGTACTTTGTCATCCGGAGTTTCTAGCCTAGTAATATGTTTGGAAAAATCGGATAACAATACGTATATGTATAAAGAAGGTACGGTTAACACACCCAGCCTAGCGAAATGATCCTTGCAAGATGTCCAAGGTGGAATTCTGACATATTTATTTTGCTTAAGGGAATCATTGAGTTAGCGGCCGCGGCCGCGATAGGTACAGATCGTTCACAGTTATTTTACCTCTAGGCTGATCGAAAATGTTTCTTAAGTATTGGACATAGAACAGCTGTCAGAGGTAAAATACCTGTGAACAGTCTGTATTTGAAAAAAACTATAGCCGTCTTATTCCTGCTGCGCGGCGCACTTGCAAGCGAGTCGCCCCGCGCGCTTCCCGCAACCTTATTCTGTGAGGCGTCCGTATTCTGGTAATGTAAAGAGGTGCGATTGTGTAAGGTTGGTCATAGATGATAAATATATACCATTGTCAAGGATCGTGTAGGGCAAATTCGAATTGTGTAAAACTGTCCATAAAATGAAGACCGAAAAGTAACCGAAGGTTTAAAAATGACCGATGGTTTAAAAAATGCGAAATGAAATTGCGTTTTATTGTGTACTATCTACGTAAAATGAAATTTGATAATTTATTTACTTTAAAATTATGTCAAACACAAAAATAATAGATCTTTTTGATTACATTTTTTAAATCCACCACAAAAATTAATTTTTATAATTTAAAACATAGAATTCAATCGAAACTTATCTACATGCAACTCGTATAACCAAACGCAACAATTGAAGGAAAACCGAGTTTCAACTGCTCGACCCCAGGTGGTGGCATAAGTTTACTACTACTCAACAGTATATGTAGTTGAAGAGCTTGACACGGGATTACTTTTTTTACTAGATGTGATGTCTGAAAGAGACAGCGCTATATCTTATCGTATTATTTGTCTTCGTCCGAGTTTTGTAGTTATAATAACGCGTCATAGTTTCGAATCAATTCAAGTGTCAAGTCAACTGCAACTGCAAAATATTTTTGAATCGGTCGGTGTTTTATTTTATAGTATGTTTCTTTATTATATTAGTATGACGAAATAGCAACCGAACCAAAATACAAAAACCAGCCAAGTGCGAGTCGGACTCGCGCACGAAGGGTTCCGTACCATTATATATAAAAACAGCGAAAAAACATGTCTGTTGTATGGGAGCCCCCTTAAATATTTATTTTATTCTGTTTTTTAGTATTTGTTGTTATAGCGGCAACAGAAATACATCATCTGTGAAAATTTCAACTGTCTTACTATCACGGTTCATGAGATACAGCCTGTTGACAGACGGACAGACAGACGGACAGCGGAGTCTAAGTAATAGGGTCCCGTTGGTTACCCTTTGGGTATGGAACCCTAAAAAGTAAGAAAAAATATTTTAATCTGTGGCCGAACTGCCCTAAACCTTTTCATAATATCTTTCCTACAAAAATATAACCCCAAACTGTGTTCATATAAAAAACAATTCTTATTTCTGTGCCAAAGCCAAGGGTTTTGACTAAAAAGCTCCACAATTTTAATTAATTGAACATCATTTATTGATTTTAATGGTAGAATAAAAATTGTTTTACCTAATATTATTCCAAAATAATCAAAAACACTTACCGTTAAACGACTGTCATAGACAACAAGTCGCCGCAATCATTTGACATTAGCGATGAACTAAAAAAATCTTAGACAATTCGAATTATCTGTCAATCTTAACAAATCATTCACTCATTGTCTAAAATAACAATACAAATCGTAAAGCATCTATGAATACCATAGACAATTCGAATTGGCCGTTTGACAAGTGAAATGATTAGTTTTAAGCTATCAAATGAATACGATTTCATGACTATTTTCTTACACAATCGCACCTCTGATTTTCATGTTTAGTTTATGAGTTTAGCGAAAGAATCATTAATTAGAGTAAAATAATAACACATGTTATATACGTAAATCAATCCAAAATTTGGGTTGATTGGTTGTTTAGTAAGACTAATTGAACGGGCAAAGTTAGGCAGATATTTAAATTTATTTGTAGCTTATTTGGATATTTATTTGTAGCTCTTCTGGAAGGATGGGTTTTTTGTGCGAAACGTCCTGACAAAATCAATATGTTGTCCTGCTTGCAGTACGTATTTTGTATGAAAATTTGACTTGTCCTTCTGGCAGTACAATGACCTTGACCCTGAACGGCACAACGTTATCTTGTCCACTCAGTATGACATTTATGTTTTCTTTGTCAGGATGGTCGTTACTGACACTCAATTTTCTTTAAAAGCTAAAAAACAAACAAATTATTCTAAATAATCATTAAAGCCTCTAACGTTTCAATAGTTCTGTTATCAAGCATTGATTTATATTTTACTGAATGAAGATTCAGCAGCTAGATACTTAGGTACTCCCTCATTACCATTTCTTGATTTAAATTATCTTGTCCTCTCAGTAGGACATATATATTTTCTTTGTCAGAATGGTAATTCATTACTGACACCTAAATTTCTATGAAAGATATAATATTTTAATAATATACATATAAAATATTAACTTAACAATTTGTATTTCTTTTACCTAGAATTCATATACTATTTTATCATTGATTTGTAATTATACATATATTACTTTAAATATAATTAATAAATAAAATATTTTTTTTTAGCTTGAAATATATTTCGGCCCTTAGTGGGCCGTCATCAGTCAAGTATTAAAAAAGAAAAATATACCATAGTAATAAAAACAGGAAAAGAAATAATAAAAAAAAAGACAATATTTTTCTTAACTAACCTAACCTGTTTGTATTGGTCCACAAATTTTTTATCAAATAATAAAATTATAAAATTTAAAAAATTTTGTGGACAAGTACAAGCCCTTCAAGTGCCAACAATCACCACCATAAATTTTTCTCATGCCATCCCAATTCTGGTATATGTGTTCCCTGAAAGGGACAGAGAGTTTTCTGTGGTTGGTGGGGTATTCAGGGTATGTGTGGAAGAGCGTGATGGAAGTGATGAGAGGGTGGTTTAGTTTGTCTGTCAGTTAGTGTTTTCTGTTCAGTCCATGGTTGTAGTGGGCACCAAGTGACCAGATGTAGGACGACTCTTATGGTAGATTAATGTTGTTTTGTTTGTAATATTTTTGTAGATTTTTTAGTTTTATTTGTGATTTGATTTGCTCCTGAGAGATATTTCTCGTAGCTTTTGAGAGGAGCGTTTGTATTTTTAAAAACAGATGAGGAAAGGCGATAAGGCTGACTTTTAAAAGTGCATCTAGCTTATTTTTCTGATCTGTGCAGTGGTGTATATATTGTATGTAGAGCATGTGTGTAGAGTGTAAGGCGTTCATGTAGTTAACCATAATCATGTTGCTTCTGATTATTGGTGGTATTGCACTGAGGACAATTTTTGGTATCAGCCCTTTCGGTGCTGCACCAATTTCCAAACATTTTCCTAAAAATTGTAAATGGGTATAATATTGGGAATGTTTGGCTGTTATATTTTTTATTTTATTTACGATTTCCTTCATTTTCGTTAAAATTTAAGTAAGAAGGTTCTAATTTGATTAACTGGCACGTTGCGAGTATCTATGTTCATCAAAATTATACTGACTTTGACAGAAGGCTGTAACAGATGATTAAGATTTTGGTATTTGTCAAAAATGCACAAAGGAGCATATAACAATAATTAAAGATGTTTTTGAAACGTGGATACGCTGAATTGAGACGGCAGTAAGAAGAACACAGTGTAACCTATATAGCACAAGATTAGAGTCCATCAAACGAGCAGCAATAATTGTGTGGGTTCTGTTCCATATGCCTGCTTCAAGCAGTCCTCATCGAGTTACGTATTGATATTGGAGACCGTCAATAGCCCTCTGAAGAATGGAGAGAAATCCTTTGAGTCTCTGGCTGCCTTCAAATGTCTTGCGCACACAATGCACTGTATGAAATCAACTGCAGCTCTTGGGACAAATGCACGTGTGGTTGCGTCTCTGCAGTTTTTCAATTATGCACCTCGACGTGATTCTTCAATCCTTGTTGCATAAAATCTTTTTATTGTTGTTGCACTCGAAAAGAGTTATTCGTTCATAAGTTTATAATATAATCACATGTGCGAGTAATACTTTAATAAATATATAATATTGCCTCTATTGGCCTTTTATTTGTTTTTTATTTTGATTTATTTTATTTTTGACGTGCCTATTTGAGACCGAGGAGTCGTCGACCTTTATTTTGGTAAACTCGCTTGGCTTTACCAGAACCGTAGTACTTTATTATTCTTTTATTACCCATTATTTACCATTTATTATTGTCTTCTACAATGTTAATTTATTTAATAAATGATACAGCATACTAACCTAACCTATACATTACACTTACACTTATTGCACAAAAACAAAACAAAAGGGAATATTTACATTACTATACACCACACACCACTAGTTCACAATATCCATTATACAAAATCGGAATCGTCAAATGCACTACACTACCACAAAAACACCTGATATTAGCCAAAATTTTTTTTCCACTTTCTATGTGTTTTTCATTGCCCGAAATAAAGACATTTTATTTTTTTATTTTTGCGTGACGGGAGCGTGTCGTTTGACTCTAAGTGCCTGATTAAATTTAAAAGCAATAATCAAAATCGTTAGATCTTGTTTTGGTATTTTTTTTTTCAGGCGCTATTAAATATTTTCAAGCTTTTTCCTTCTAAAACAAATTGAATAAAAAAAGAATCTCATAGGAATCTTTACTTCTTTGAACCATACCTGAATATGTGATGTCTTCTGCATTTTAGCCCGTATTTGGTGAGAAACTGATGATAAACAGTTTCTTATTTTTATGACTTTGTAGTAACGCGTGAAGCTTATTATAGCTTTAAATGATAAATTATGTAAAAACGAATTCCAAGGGGTCTTAGAATAAGGATCAACGTATGTTTATGCAGAGCTGCAATTTTCTAAAGCGACAGGATGCAGCGTCTTCGAAATTCTAAAATGTCGAATTTCACATTTTGTCCGGGATAATCGCCTTAAGTTTTTTGTTTAAATAAAATAATATATAACTTTAAAAAACGGGGAACCTACAGATTATATAGTCAAAATACATCATTATAGGTAAGTACCAGAAATTTTCTGTGTATTTCATGAAAAAGCACTCTCTTTTGTTTACATAGCCTCTGTATATGTGTGTGCGATAAAACTACATGGTCGCCATTTTAAGATCTTTTCATCAACTGTATGCGGATTTTCCTTTTATAAAGGCCTTTCGCTCGAAGCGCTACATTTTTCAAAAGACTTTCGCTCGAAGCGCTACATTTTTCAAAAGACTTTCGCTCGAAGCGCTACATTTTTCAAAAGAATTTCGGTCGAAGCGCTACATTTTTCAAAAGATTTTCGGTCGAAGCGCTACATTTTTCAAAAGACTTTCGCTCGAAGCGCTACATTTTTCAAAAGAATTTCGGTCGAAGCGCTACATTTTTCAAAAGACTTTCGCTCGAAGCGCTACATTTTTCAAAAGAATTTCGGTCGAAGCGCTACATTTTTCAAAAGAATTTCGCTCGAAGCGCTACATTTTTCAAAAGAATTTCGGTCAAAGCGCTACATTTTTCAAAAGACTTTCGCTCGAAGCGCTACATTTTTCAAAAGAATTTCGCTTGAAGCGCTACATTTTTCAAAAGGCTTCCGATCGCAGCTCTACATTTTTCAAAAGAATTTCGCTTGAAGCGCTACATTTTTCAAAAGGCTTCCGATCGCAGCGCTACATTTTTCCTCAGAGACGAACAGAAAGTCTGCCATACCTAATACCTATTAACCTTTAGATATCTTACAACGCTAGCTCGTATACTTCACCGCCCGAGGCCAGTTAAAATCGCATTAAATACTGTTTGAAAGTAAAGATGCTTATGAGAGTGAAAACACTCGTGATTTATATTTGATTATCATAGTAACTTTGTTGGTACTATTACCAGAGGTTATTCGCAAGTGATAACTTGTTTGCAAAGGGAAAGATATATGGAAATGAAGCGCTGTGTGTTGCCTGGTTTTAATTCGCTTAAATTAAATTATGTTAAGGTATGTCAATTCGAAAACCATTTCGAGATTTAGGTTTAATAAGCCGTATTTTAGAGCTTGCGGTCTAAAAAACAGCTGCAACTTCCATTTGCCTTCGTATGACGTCACTTGAAAAATGGCTGTTTAGAAATGTGTCCTTTGCTATCAAGGACACTGAGAGAGATAGACAATTTTTTTATAAGCATTCACACATCACTATCCGTATAATGTCTAAAATTCTCAAGTGACGTCATATACGACAATTCTTCAAAATATCATTAAAAAACAATGGTTAAATTATATACCAAAATAATGAAACCTATGTCCTAAAATGGCGTATAATCTCTGAAAAAAAAAAACTTTTTGAGATTAAGCTATGGGAATTGTCACTGCTACTAAATGTTCTTCAATCATTTACGTGGCTTTTGTAATATTTATTTATCGTATTTTTTTTTTCATTCTTTAATATATTTATGCTATTTGCTACAACCCATTTGCTTGTTTAATTGGTTCAGGAAATTAACTATTAATCGTCATTGAAATTTTTGTAGTACGTAAAAGGTACAAAAGGAACCTTTATGGTGAGACTCCGTTGTCCGTCCGTCCGTCCGTATGTCATCATAGCCTCATAACTTTAGCACCGTTAGAGATAAAGACTTGAAATTTGGCATAAAAATAGCATTATTTTGTCTTTATAGCACGGTGTAAAAAAAACAGTACAAAAGAGAGAAAAATATATATATTTTAAAAATACAATATAGATATTTAAACTGAAGATATTAAGGAGTTGATTGTAAAAATACATACCTTAACTACCTATATATTTACCGGCACTGATTTCGACAAATCTTTGAAAAACCACAAAAAATGTTTGTCCCCCGTTATCTCCGAAACTGATGGAACGAAAAATATGAAAAAAAAATGTCGATTTTATATCAAACAGGTCAATTATAGGAAAACTATAGCAATTTAAAAAAATGTGAACACAAATGAGAAATTTAAAATAAAGTAAAATTAATAAAATAAAAATATTTTATAGAAATACAATATGTATATATTAAATTGTAGGTATTAAGAAGATGGCATACTCTAGAAACTTTTTTTATTACCCGTCCAGCACAATAAGTCCTACGGCGAAGACTTTATTTGCTTTTCATAGAGGCGATTATATGTTGGCTCTTTGACCTCTTTTTCTTGAACGCGTAATACTAGTGATCACGCAGCGAAACAACAAATTGGTGTGTTTTTAGCTAATACTGAAATATTTTGTAGGGAAAAAAATATTGAATTTAGGTGATATACCTTCATATTTCTATTACCTATTTTATGAAAAAAAAATCAAGTTGATCTCTTAACCGCGTTCTTGAAGCGAACGTTTGAAAACCAAAAAAAAGAGGGTGCAAAACATTTTTTTTTGACAAAAGTATAAATCTTAGTACATTGTTTATACGCAAGATCCCTAGAGAAAAGATTAATAAACCAAATATATTTTTTTCAATACAAGGAGAGTCCGAATTTCTTCAAACGAATCCTAGATAGACTGGAGTTGGTCATGCTCTAGGCTCAGGTACAGGCTTAAAAAGCTTGATTATTGCAAAACGGGTCACCTCAATAACTATTTTTGATCGGGATAGCCGAGCAGTTTCAGCAGATTTAGACCTCGTTGTACCTTTGTAACCTGTAGTTGCAACTCGCACTGCGAGCTAGCGCTCGCGCTGCACGGGTATTAAAGAGCTGATTGTAAAGTATATGGTTTATGGTTTAATAAAGTATTTGTAAAGAAAAAAAACTATATTTACTTGCATCTATTTCAAAAAATCCTCGAAAACTACAATAAATGTATGTCCCCCCATTATTTCCAAAACTGGTGGACCGAATAATTTTAAAAAAATTCATGGTAATATGTGCTTTCGTAAAGATTAGAGTAAAGATATAGCGATTGAGAAATTCATGAAAACAAAATAACAAAATTAAATATTTCATTCACTACGGAACCCTAGGTTACGCGAGTCTGACTCGCGCTTGACAGGTTTTTTATATTATTGGTTGATACACATATTATTTAGTGTGTCAGTTTTTAAATTCACTATTATCGTTTTGTAGTAAAAAACCAATTTACAACCTCTCAGTTAGGGTATTCTACATACGCCAATATCAATTTAGTCTGCGGGTCTACCGCGTAATTCTGATTTTCATCAATATCAACTTGAGATTGAAATTTGACGTGCGTGCGACGACGCCCGCCTAACATGCCATCTCTTTTGCACGCATTGAATTTCGCATGCATTTGCTTGAAGTTGATACAAATGAGAATTACGCGGTAGAGCCCCAGGACTGAAAATCACCTTCCACTTGCAGATCTAAAAGAACCTGCTGAGCCGAGACCAATTTTGCTTCCTTAGCATCGATGTTATTTTTTTTGTAATTGATAAATGATATTATGAGCTTCTATTTGACTTTGAAACTACTGCTTTTGCGCGTTTTTCGAACAAGCCTGCCTTGAACTTTTGTTACAAACAATCGTACTCGATCATACACCCCCGGGATCCTTAGTGGATGGAATAAAATCCCTCGGTTTTGTAATAAATACAAGAAGACCGCCAAGCGTCTTACTTTCAACCGTAACTTGATTTTTAGTTCAAATGTTGTAGCAAGATGGAGCTATTAGTTCAAAACAATCGAATTCACGGCTAATTGGAAATGACTTTCTTTCCTAGTAAAGGTAGCTTCGTAGCTTTGTATTTATTAGTCTATGGTGTGCACCAATGTTTATTATTGCTGTATACATAGGTAACTGGCTTTACATAGATAATTACTGTTAATTTTATTTACTTTAATAGAAGCCCTACACCAGTAGCGTGCACAGAACTTTTTGCTGGAAAAGCAAACAATTGGTCAAGAACAACAATAAAAAAAATATAAAAAAATTTAAATATCACTTTGAGAAAAAAAAGTTTGTATAGGAAATTTTTACTCTAGGGTAGACATTGTCTACCCTGGCGTCATACAATTTTTTTTTTCAGTGTTATTTAAATTTTTTCATATTTTTTTTATTGTTGTTCTTGACCAATTATTTGCTTTTCCATCAAAAAGTTCTGTGCACGCCCCTGCCCTACACTGATATAGCTCAGGGTTTTTATTTAAATTAATTATGAATTTATTTAATATTGACAGATATAGCTCTGTACACGTTACTTGAAGCAAACCCAACAGGGGCATTAGACGTAGGGTTCCGTCAGTAATGGCAACTTGAACAAAAGTTACAAAAAGTGTTGCTATACAAATTTATGTCGGTTCTGAACACTATATAGGTTAAATAATATTAGTTGGCTAAACTCAAAACATAAGTAGTACTAGTCTATATGAACAACTGTTTGTATGGGAGCTAAGCGAATACAAATTGCCCCGATCAGCTGACTGGTCCAGTATGGAAAGGTAAAAACAAATTTTAATAATTTCGCTTAGCTCCCATACAAACAGTTGTTCATATAGATTAGTACTACCTTTGTTTTGAGTTTCGCCAACTAATATTATTTAACCTTATATGTAAATAAATAGTAATTACATTATTGTGACATTAAAAAAGTTTGGAGTGCTTATTCTTTCATTGTTAGAGTCACATTATTTATTATTCACAGTTAACAGGGCCACTTTCATCACCTCGGGTGACAAGTTGACTGGTGAACAATGCCCGGGTGATGATCAAGTACAAGTCAAGTACAAGGCTTGACCTTTGCAGCAACGAAAGCTCGGTTATGATTGGATTTAAACTCTTTTCTCGCTTTAACATATAAGGTAAAATTTAATTAACCGCCCCAATTCATACTGGCGACTCGGTTAGTGATCAGGAACAATGTTTAAAGACCCTTCAGATGAAATTCGAAAAAAATGTTTTTTTTTGCTGCTCTACTAGGCTTTGAATTTGAAATAAACCAGATCCAATTTTTTTTTATGATTTTGAAAAGAAGTATAAATGAACCTTGTTTCTGATCACTAACCGAGTCTCCGTATGAATTCGGGTGATTGATTAAATTTTACTTAATATAAAGAGGTAAAATTTGTTTGTTTGTTCCTACCAGAAATGTGTAATGATCTGAGAGTCAAAATGTCAGTATCTTTTACGAAGTGTCTAAATACGGTGTTTTATTGTGAACATTATGGTAATGAAAATTTGGGGTAATCTCGGGAACTACTGAACCGATTATGAAAATTCTTTCACTGTTATAATAGTAAGACTCTTCAGACAGGCAGTTTCCTAGGGACATTGTCATTAATAATATTCGTGGGAGTGAAACCGGGGGCAAAAGGTTAGTATTTGATAATGAGTTCGTATCCTACATGAAGATTTTCATGAAAATCTCTTTGCGTTTACAAAGCTAAAGACAGAAGTAAAGTTATTTTTCCGATATCTCAAAAGTTATTGGCATTCAAAGTAAACTTAACGGCATGTATCGTTGCGTCATCTGACACGATTTCATACAAAAAGTGGCAAATATCGCTATTGCTAATTTTTCAAAAATGTTTTATACTTTGCATTAACTCATTAATTAGTTACCATAAAAAACATACTGATATTTCACTCGGGAGACGAGTTTTGTTTTTTCTTTCACCACTGACCTCTAACAATAGATACGAATACACTGGACTGGCTATTGACGACCTGATAATGAAGATTTTGGCGCTGATCGCTAGAGGGAGTGACGTGGGCGTACTCGGAACATGTCGGTGTCTTGCACCTAGCATTTTCCTCGCTGTAGTGAGGTGAAAAAGAGTGAGTTATTTTGCGTCTCGTGCCTTTGAATTCTTCGCTTCCTCAGGTTTCAATATATATAAGTACTCGCGCCAAAAAACAACTTTGCCGCCATGCATAATAAATAACTATTTCTTTATTATATTTACTAATTTAACACTTTTAACACGACACATGAATTTTCGAAATGTTGCCGCATCAAATAATTCCTTTTATTTGTATAAAAGGATGAAGCAAAAGTAAAACATTCGGCATCAAAGTATTTTTATACCTTCTAGTGTGGTTTTAGTTTTGTAGCATACATTGATAAAATGTGTACATAACATATCTATACATACATAACAATCCTTCACCGTTATGACCAGCAAATTATGTAATTTGTTTCCCCATAATATCAGAAATACACTCGGTATTTTTAAGTACTCTACCTTTCAATTTCATGAATTAGGTAGCACAATATTTATTTTAACTATTGTTATGTATTTTTATCTTATTTATTATAAACCGGTAGGTCATGCAAGAGAGGGTAGACAAAAAATCGGACACAAGGGATGGGGCTAGACAAAAAAAATTGGTTTAAAAAACATTGTCCAGTCCAGTATCAGTAACGTTCAACAGCACCCTAATTTTTGTTCTCGAAAGATTTGTTCTAGAGATGTAGCTGGTATTTGAAAAAATGCAATAAATAAATGAAAAGTCTTACAAAAAAAAACAGCCTGGCCGGGAGGGACCACATCTTAAATATTATTTATTTATTTATAAAAAAGGTACACCAACAATGTCAACACAAACTACACATATATTTATATATATACATTGGGCCTTGTTCTGGTGTTGCCATCAATGACAGGTGAACACAGCATTATCAGAAAACATTAGCATCAAGAGAAATTACAAAAAACTAGTCAATATTAACAATTATTTAAAGTTTACTTCAAATCTTGCTAAGTTTTATCCCAGCAGAATAATGTGCAAGGTTGCATAGAACCTTACCCTCTTTATTGCCTGTGAGTGTAGTTTGCACTACATCATACAGTTCGATTACATCCCCGCAAGCTCTAAGCCACGCCTCCGTTTTACCTGCTGTTATTACAATCAATTGAATATTACATTAAGAGGATGGCCTACCTTAGCAACTTTTTTATTATCCATCCAGTACAATAAGTCCAATGGCAAAGACCTTGTTTGCTTTTGATAGAGGCGATTATATGTTGGCTCATTGGCCTCTTTTTCTTCGACACGTAATGCTAATGATCACGCAGCGAAACAACAAATTTGTTGTTTTTAGCTAATACTGAAATATTTTGTGGGGCAAAAATAGTAGAATCCCTTCATATTCATATTACCTAGTTTATGAAAAAAAAAATCAAGTTGATTTCTTAACCGCTTTCTTGACACGAATGTTTGAAAACAAAAAAAAGAGGGTGGAAAGCTTTTTTTTTTTGACATAATTATTAATCTTAGTACAATGTTTATGAGTAGAATCCCTAGATAAAAGATCAATAAATCAAATATATTTTTTTCAATACAAGGAAAAAATCCCAATTTCTTCAAACGCATCCTTGAACGTTTGGTGTTGTTCATGCTCTAGGCTCATGTACTGTCTTAAAATACCTGGTCATTCATGAAAACTCCTCCCGTCATGATGTAGATTTTGAATACAGATCCAACAACGTATTTTTTCATATTCATATTAAAATTCTTTATTGCACACAAAATATTAATTGTAACAGTGGCTTTAAAGTTTATGCAACTAGGCGACCTTATATTAAAGAGATTTCTACCAGCAAACCCAGGCGATAGGAGCGATAATAAGATACGCTAGGAATAATACAAATAAAAAATTATTTATTTTAAAACTTATACATACAATTTCGTATGCATAAATTTGCTTCACTCAGTGAGGGAAAAAGCGTTTTATTCATATTATAGTTACCCCTTTTCGTGTGGCAATGGTAACATAGTTATTTGTGCAACAAGAGAGGATTGTAAATTTTTGTTGCGAGTGCCGAGTTTGAATCCCGAGCAAGCGAAGGATTCTACGTCTAAGTTAGAATCCTGAGCGTAGTGAGGGATTCAAAGGCACAAGAAACAAATCACTTTGCTCTCGTGTGAGACATACAACTTTTAACCTCACTAGCGAGAAAATACGAGATGTAAGGAACGATAATTTCGAACGAATTAACTGAGACATCGCTTGATTAAAAGAGGTGGCGTGAGAAGTATCTACTTAGATAATTTACGTTTGTTTATTCGACTCAATCCGCTTCTTTTTGTATGAAAAAGATGTTGTTTGACACGAAAGAACAAGTATCCAGAGTCGTAAAATGGTATAAAAAAGAAATTAGAAATTCCAATTAGCAACGTTCTAAATTGAAATTACTTTCAAAATCACTGAGTGAGCAAAATTTACTTTTAATCACTGGTTTTAAGCAACAAAGGCGCACTTTTTGAGCTATTGAGGTGAAAAAATACATATATTTCCATATCTGTTGACCACTGTTCTATCATACATCTCACTTTCATAGTATTGCATTTAAGAGTTAATACGTATTTTGTATATTATTATGTAGCAACAAGAAATACAATAATTCAATGAATAACCTCGATAATATCCCTCGTTCAGAAATACGCCTCCAAGTAATTTGTAATCAATTTCAAATTAATTTTCCTAAGCGGCGCCACTATTAAATGTGTTTTATGATTATTACCAACACCCGCCATTTATCTGAGACCCCTGGAAAAGCTTTCGTTGCTTTGCTCATATACGTGGCTGAGGGTGGTAGTAGAGGTCTCTTAAAGTGGTGCGTTTAGTTTCCAAATTGCGATGCTAAGATTGTTTAATTATAAATATTGTTTATAATTATTACCATTATCTTCTATTCTATAACAAACAATTACTCGTCTCTTCGTTTTGTGCATTTTTGTCATACATATTATTTATTTGTTGTTTACAATATTCTTTATATTGATAACAATATTGAGGCCTTTGCCCAGCAGTGGGACACTTTATTTTATAGGCTACAAACAATTAGGTAATTACAACATCAAAAGCTGTTTTATAATGTTATATTATAATAAAATAAAAACATTATAAAACCGCTATTCTACGCTGTGATTGGCCCAATTAGTTATAACACCGTTAGAGAACAATAAGTCCCGCCATGCCCTATTTTCTCGTCATCTTTTGTGATTGGCTCCCAGGGAGTATATCTTCGCGACATGAATCCCCGAGGGGGTGAAAGAGGCGTTCCCGAGTGTGTAATGCAAGTCACAGTCCACACTCAGTACACCCAAGTTTCACCGACAATTATTAAGGGGCTAAACCGTGAAAATTGACACTTTTTTAAGTTATTTATCGCTCTTTTAATGAAGTTCCAAGTAAAATAAATTAGTATAACAATTTTGGGACCTTTTACTAGATTTTGGTCTATCAGAAACGCGATAAGAGGAATTTCATTCGATAGAAATAATAATTGAAATCAGGTCTAAATTTACACTTTTTTTGATATTCTGACAAATTAGGATGGCATACAGACTTGAAAAATATTTATTTAGATGGGTTTTAACTACACCTAAATTACTGGTTATGGAATTTTTTGTAGCTATTTTAGTTAATTTTGCAATTATTTAAAACCGACTATTTGACAATTTTACCCGATTCCGTCCCTTTCGCACTGCGGGTCTTTCTGCCTGGAGTAACGGGGACCTTTGCTAGCACGGTATATCACCTTAATTTAGGAAAACCAGACTCCGATACTACATGAAAACACGGTACAAGTACCAGGAGCCCATAACTTACTTGGAAGTTTTGCAGCCAGTAAACGCTTTGATCGTCGATCTCCAACGGATATTGGTTCAGTACATCTTCGTGGAGTTTCACCGCATCATCTGGACTTCATGAACATGAATTTTCAAAATTACCTTTATTGAACTATTTACGAACTGTGTCGCTACTTCAAGTGCGAACAAATCCTTAGCAATCTGAATTCGACAGTATATCTATGTTTTTGATGATAGTCACCCAGTCCATTTGGCAACTAAAGATAACTAAACATAAAATATATAACAGGCCCACAGGTGATCAATTTATACGCAGTGCGGGCCTATTATGTATATCTAGTTGCCAACTTAACTGGGTGCCTATCATCAAAAACATAGGTATACTATCGAATTCCGATTGTCTAAGTCTAAGGATATGTCCGCACTTGAAGTGACGACACAGTTCGTAAATAGTTAAATACTCACTAAAGGCAATTTTGAAAATTCAGTTTTTATCTATCTTTTTGATGATAGGCACCCAGACCAATTGGCAACCAAAGATACAGAATAGGGGGGCAGGTAAAAATGAAGTATTCCAAGAAATCACACTTCAAAGTCACTTGTTATCTAACCCAGTATCTAAGGTTCCAACTCTTCCAAGCTTTTATCTAATAATATTTTGACTATATTCGTTTTAAGAGGGTACTAAACCCCATCTCCACACACAATCCACAACATTCAACCAAGTTATCTCTCATCTGCACACAATACCCTAATTCCGTGTGTTTGGCAATCACGAGATTTCATACCGTCCTACATTGGAATAATGACGACAATCCCTTAATCTAAGAGAAAGTTCAAGTGAGACGCTGTATAGAAAGCAAAACAATAAAACATACTTGCGACACCCGGTCAAGCAAGCCGAAACACGTAAGATTAGTTGTTATTGTTTGTGCCCGCTGTACAACTGGTTAATTACTGTGCTGGTCATCTGCTAAAAGGGGAGGGTGGGGTATATTACGTATTAAATAATAACTTTTTTTTTAAACATTTCCAAAGTCTTAGCAGGAGCATTTAAAATAATTACCTATTTTTATAATAAATGAAGGACACTAAAGCCGATTCTGTAGGCTCTAATGTTAGTTTTAGTGCTGTCAAAATTTGAATTTTTCCAAAGTAATTTAGCTTCTGTTCTTCACACTTATGAACTATTTTGCAACGATGAAAATTTAGTTTTGACAGCACTAAAACTAAAATTAAAGCCTTCAGAATCGGCTACAGTGCCTCTGTAAGTATATTTATTATTTTATGCTATTTGTTTATTAAATACTTTTAATTAACAAGAAACTTAAATAACATATATAAAACTAAATTATAAATAATACTTAAAATAATCACTAACTACAAAGAATATAATATTAAAAATAGACTAAATGAAAAAAAAAATATTATTTAAATCGCTGCCGCAAACAAAATTTCAAAAATAAAATTCAATCAAATGTTAAACTTAATTTATGCACAAACTTTAATATCAAGAGTTACTTATTAAACCCGATTCGGAAGGCTTTAATTTTGGTAAGTGCTGTCAAAACTAAATATTGTTCATTGCAAAATAGTCTTTAAATGTTGGGAACAGAAGCTAAATTGCCTTGGAATAAATTATGTTTTGACAGCTCTAAAACTAAAATCAAAGCCTTCAGAATCAGCTACATTATATGTTTAATAATATCTGTTTTTTTTGTTCTTTAGCTTTTATGGTAATATTTAGACTGTCTCCTACCCGACAAAGCAATGAAGAGTGTCGTCGTAATGTTACTTCCGCAAACCTTCCCAACCTTTTACTTCCTTCGTGGCAGACATCAACGACTGATACTATATGGCACTGGAAATAGATTCGAATAGTAAAATTTAACCCTTTTTTCTTGTCTTTATTTGTAAATAAAGCCGATTCTGAAGGCTTAAATTTTAATTTTATTACTGTCAAAACTTACATTTAGCCAAAGTGATTTAGCTTCTGTGCCTGACAATTTTAAGGAATATTTTGCAATGAAGAAAATTTTGTTTTGACAGCACAAAAACTAAAATTAAAGCCTTCGGAATCGGCATTAGTGGCCTCTTTAAATAAAAATAAAAATTTTGGTCTTTTTCTATGACTGTTTTTAATGTCATACAAAAATAAAATCTCATGCATAAATGCACTGATAGAAATAGAATTGTCATTGCTAATTCGCGTAATTCTGATTTTCATCAACATCAACTTGAGATTGAAATTTGACGTGCATGCGACGACGCCCGCCTAACATGCCATCTCTTTTGCACGCACGTCAAATTTCAATCTCAAGTTGATGTTGATGAAAATCAGAATTACGCGGTAGACCCGCTGGCCCAGTAGCATAGTGTTTAACCGCGCGCGAAGCGGCTCAGTTGAATCACAGGTGCGAGGAGTGTGACATACTGTTTAATCGCAAAAACATCGTGTCACGCTCCTCGCACTTGCGATTCAACTAAGTAGCGTCGCGCGCGATTAAACACTATGCTACGAGTGCAGGCCTTTGCAAACGCTGTTACCTCATCAAATACGTATAAATAAATTATCTTATTATTACGAATAAAACTAGCCGAGAAGAGTACATTCAGGCACGAATAATTACCGTCACCGTCAGGTCATTGGGTTTACCGACCCATACATGTTCTGAAAGGGCCTGACTCTAGCTCCCAACGATATTCCAACGATACTAGCCTTTGCCCATGGCTTCGCCAGCGCTGATTTAGTTTACATTTTTCGGCAATAAAAGTAGCTTATGTCACTCTCCAGCCCATAAAGTATCTCTATGCAAAAAATAATGTCGATCCGTTGCTCCGTTGCTCCGTTGCTGGGTACAAACCAACAAACACACTTTCGCGTTTATAATAGAACGGAGATTGACTAGAGGCTGGGCAAATTTAGTCCGGGTCTGAAGATTTAGTTTGCATTTTCCGGGGTTAAAACTAGCTTATGTCACTCTCCAGCCGAAAAATTATCTCTATACAAAAAATAATGTCGATCCGTTGCTCCGTTGCTGAGTGAAAAAAGGACAAACCAGCAAACCAACAAACACACTTTCGCCTTTATAATAGAACAGAGATTGACTAGAGGCTGGGCAGATTTAGTCCGGGTCCGGAGATTTAGTTTGCATTTTTCGGGGATAAAAGTAGCTTATGTCACTCTCCAGCCCATAAAGTATCTCTATACAAAAAATAATGTCGATCCGTTGCTCCGTTGCTGAGTGAAAAAAGGACAAACCAGCAAACCAACAAACACACTTTCGCGTTTATAATAGAACAGAGATTGACTAGAGGCTGGGCAGATTTAGTCCGGGTCCGGAGATTTAGTTTGCATTTTTCGGGGATAAAAGTAGCTTATGTCACTCTCCAGCCCATAAAGTATCTCTATACAAAAAATAATGTCGATCCGTTGCTCCGTTGCTGAGTGAAAAAAGGACAAACCAGCAAACCAACAAACACACTTTCGCGTTTATAATAGAACAGAGATTGACTAGAGGCTGGGCAGATTTAGTCCGGGTCCGGAGATTTATTTTGCATTTTCCGGGGATAAAGGCCGATACACACCAGATGCGTGTGCGTGACGTGTGCGTGGCGTGTGCAGCACGTCTGCGTAGCTACGGCGTGTTAGTACTGTCACACTGAGCTGCGCACGCCACGCAGGGTGATTGCGTAGTGATTGCGTAGCTACGCAACGCATCAGCCTGATGCGTACTCGCTGTTTTGGCAGTATCCGAAAAAAGTTTGTTGTATTTTAATGCTTAAAATATTAAATTATCCAACATATTAAAAATCATAAATATTTTTTTTTACCTTCTATATCCAGTAATGCCCTTTAATAATTTCCCATAACAATATCTTGTAATGCATATTTTTATAATCTTTGTTACTCTGGTCAAATAAGCAACAATGGTTCCTCACAATTTCTATTAACTTTTCTTTCAAAGCGACACTCATGCTAAACCGCGGTAAATTTTGTAAAAAAATACAAAATTGCTTGCGTGTACACGCCGTAGAGACGTGCAGCACAGTTGCGTGCGTACCCGGTCTGACGTCGAACAGGGAAAGCCATATAATACAACGTCATCGCAGCTCACGCGCATGCGACGTTGCCGCTCCGCGTCACGCGTGCACGCAGTCGGTTTGTGTTCAGAGCGATGCGTGGCGTGTGCGTTGCGTGACGCGTGCGGCTCCTGCCACGCATTGTGCACGCAACGCATTCAGTCTGACGTCTTCCATACAGTCTCATACAATACAACCGGTGCTGCCACGCATACGTGCTGCACACGCCACGCACACGCATCCGGTGTGTATCGCCCTTAAAAGTAGCTAATGTCACTCTCCAGCCGAAAAAGTATCTCTATACAAAAAATTATGTCGATCCGTTGCTGCGTTGCTGAGTGAAAAAAGGACAAACCAACAAACACACTTTCGCGTTTATAATAGAACGGAGGATAACTTCTTATAGAACTATTGTTATGGAAAAATCATCCAAGTCTCCTCTCCAATAGCTCAAAATTGTTCCACCGACCACACAATGCATCTCTTTGTGTGCGTCGCCTCAGCGCAGAGCCATTATCTGTGTGATGATCAGCGAGTGACGCAACGAGTCGAGGGAGGGCCCAACACCCATAAACTCAGTCGCACTCAACAATGGCCCTGCGCATATTTTGTAGCGACTGCAGAACAAACTGTATCACTGATATCAAATGAAGTAAATTTCATCCATCCATCCATCCATCAGCCTAGTTCGTCCACTGCTGGACATAAGCTTTTCCAGGACTTTGCCACTCCCGGCGGTCATCCTGGAAGAATTGCCCATACTCACACACGCTGGGCAGGCGGGTTGGTGAGCGCGGTGCCGGAACCCTCGAACCGCGGGTCTACCGCGTAATTCTGATTTTCATCAACATCAACTTGAGATTGAATTTTGACGTGCGTGCAAAAGAGACAGCATGTTAGGCGGGCGTCGTCGCACGCACATCAAATTTCAATATCAAGTTGATGTTGATGAAAATCAGAATTACGTGGTAGACCCGCCGGTCACGCCGCTGCCCGTCACCAGTCTGTTTCATATAAAGCCCGGCTATTAGGGATGGATTTACCGCCATCCATCGGTCCCATGCATGGTGGGCGCCTCTTGGTTTTGTGCCTGTGAGCTGTCCTCTTACTCTCCCCCGAATTACTTCGGGGGGGGTCTCCAAGTAAGATGGTGGTACTTCCACAGTCAGCTTTACCAACTGGTAAATTTCAAGTAAACAAACATTTAAAAAAATCCCTCGGGACATGATTCGAACCTGCTTACAAAGCAAGGACGCTACCGACACCGCAACCGAGGTTCTTACCTGAAGCGATGAATTTTTCCACCTTGTAACTGTTTTATATACAGCCTGTAATGTTCATCAGACAGGTTCAAATCCTGGCCCAAGGATGTTATATATTTGTTTACTTAAAATTTGTTTCCAATAATAATTAAAGTATCCAAAGCGATAGATTTCGCTTTAAAAATATATACCTAATCTTGGTATAAAATTGTTAGTGATAATGATAATCGGAAGTGACTACATTTAGATATGCGTCGGAATTATTAACTTTAACTGCTGCACTTTTTTAGGCTTCCGCAGTCATCAAGGAACCCTCATAGTTTCGCCATGTCCGTCTGTCTGTCTGCATGTCTGTCCGCGGCTTAGCTCAGAGACTCTTAGTAGGTACTAGAAAGCTGTAATTTGGCATGAATACACATATTAATTACCCCAACAAAGTGGTAAAACAAAATCTTGAAAAAAAAAATATCGTACATCCCCTACACGCAAAGTGGGGATAAATTTTTAACGAAGTTTAAAAGGACAACTATCACAGCTAAGTATAGCAAGCGCCAAACTTTTAATCCCCTCTAAACACGGGGCGATTCGCATCGGCAGGAACAAAATGTATGGGCCGTTAGAGTTACTCCGAGCGTACTAGAAGTTTGGTGCGATCTGTATTAGTCGACAAACTTATAAAATGTACTTACTTAGAGAAGAAGTCCGCATATTGTGTAGGGCAATTACGGAACCCTACACTGCGCGTGGCCCCACACGCACTTGGCCGTATTTTTTTATTTATTTGTGTAGGGTTTTACAAGGTCTTTACATATGAAATTGCTGAAATTTTCTTACAGATTCATGAGTTCATAATTCCTGTAATTCAATAGCTATTTCCATTATTTGTTTTTTGTTTGAAAGTTGATTTCTACGTATTAATTTTGTTTTTATTTTCAGTTTGATTATAAAATTAAATCTTCAAAAACAGTTCGTTCTAAATGCCATCCATTTCCATGATAATATTCGTAATTATTTTTTACAGCTGACACTTTTCAAAAATCTAATTAATGTTGCTGTTAGCTTAATGTTACTCATTCATACACATAAGAAATTACATAATTTGGTTTTGTCATTCCTAAAAAAAAACAAAATGTTGGTACTTACTGAAAATTGAGTTTCCTTGAAATTTTCTACAGAAAACGGCAATTTCATATGTAAAGACCTAATATTTAACTAAGAACAGGAGGGCGATACATATTTACAGCGCGTGCGGAAGGTTATAGAGTCTGTCTGAATCGATGGATGTGGTAGAAGCAAAAAAGATGTGTTCACTATAAGCAAGAGTTTCATCATGCTTTTAAATTAAATAAAAACGTTAAATAATGTTTAAATAATGTTTAATCATCAAAATTCAAATTTTATCCTGATTTTCTATGAGTTTTAATTTTAATTTTATTGACATTTTATTTTATTTTATTGACATACTGTTTGTGACATTTTTTGTATTTTTCTTTTCTGTGTAATATGATGTTGTGTTTTTTTTTATGGAACCCAGTTCTGAAATAAATGATTTTTATTTTTTTATTTTTATTAAATAGGTAATTTACTTCATCCTTTTTTCATCGCATTACTTTTATCTTTCAGATTTTTTTTATTGATTGTATACAAGGTGTAACAGAAAGGATGAAAAATAAAAATATTTGACGGATATTCAAAAAATATTTGAAGAGCTTATTCAGTCAATGGTATAGAACAACTTTTACTATGGAGCCAACCCTGAAATCTCAAAAAAAAAATCTGCCCTTCCATACATTTTCAGCCGAGCGGCATTGCATTTTTCTATGAAAAAGTTTTTTTTTTTTTTTTTTTCGAACTACAGGGTTTGTTCCATAGTAAAAATTGTTCTATGCCATTGACTGAATAAGCTCCTCAAATATTATCACACCTTTCTGTTACACGTTATATAGCGGGATTCTTCCACGATTTTTGACTGATCTATTTGCACTGCTGGTTTCTTGTCGCATACCGTTACTATGATTTACACAGTCAGATTGGTATTGGACATTAAATTATATGTACCATGCGAATAGTGATGGTCTCTGCTGACGGTACCGGGCACGCAGTACGCGATCTTCCGGCGCGTTGCACAAGTCCGGCTGCGCGTGCGCCGGTGTCGCCGCAAACCTTCTGTTTTCACTAGAAAGTGCACCCAATACGTGTAACACTATTCCTAGAGGTGTCAATCAATTTACGTATAAATCGTTTATGTGTAGAAATAATTTTCAATGGTTCTCATTTTAGTGTTCCGTACTTCATGATGAAAAACCGGAACCCTCATACAAGGTGGCATTAAATAATATTTTTTTTCGAAACTATGACAGAAAAAAATGTCTATGTTTGAATACTTGGCGATTTATCCATCGCAAGGAGATATAAATTAACATTATATCATTGCAGTATAGAAGCGCGGAAAGAAAAGTAAATCTGAATGTGAGGAGCTCTGAACCGGGACTCGAACCCGGAACCTCTCGCTATTTTTTTCGTGTTCCCTACAAATGAAAGTCCAGCCCCTAGTCATTTGCTATGGTCCATCCATCCATCAGCCTAGTTCGTCCACTGCTGGACATAAGCCTTTCCAGGACATAAGCCACACCCGGCGGTCATCCTGGAAGAATTGCCCATACTCACACACGCTGGGCAGGCGGGTTGGTGAGCGCGGTGCCGGAAACCTCGCACCAGTGACGCCGCTGTCTCCAGTCCAGCCCGGATATTAGGGATGGATATACCGCCATCCATCGGTCCCAGGCATGGTGGGCGCCTCCTAGTTTTGTGCCTGTGAACTGTCCTCTTACTCTCCCCCGAATTACTTCGAGGGGTTCTCCAAGTAAGATGGTGGTACTTCCACAGTCGAGCACGGCATCAGCTCTACCACCTGGTAAATTTCAAGTAAACATTTTTTTTTTAAATCCCTCGGGCCATGATTCACCAACCCGCCTTGGTGAGCGCGGTGCCGGAACCCTCGCACCGGTCACGTCGCTGCTCGTCACCAGTCTGTTCCATATAAGGCCCGGCTATTAGGGATGGATATACCGCCATCCATCGGTCCCAGGCATGGTGGGCCTCGTGGTTTTTTGCCTGTGAGCTGTCCTCTTGCTCTCTCCCCAATTACTTCGAGGGGATCTCCAAGTAAGGGTACCTCCACAGTCGAGCCCGGCATCAGCTCTACCACCTGCTATGGTAGGTCAACATTTTCTTTTTCGTTAGCAAATAATGTAATCGATCCAAGATACGCTGATCAGTGATCACTTACCAAGACTCGATGAATTTGGCTGCATAAATTAATGACACCTTTATGAGTGTCACCATTACAAATTACTTTGTTCCCTGAAGACGGCAGTTCCCTAAATTTGGATTATAATTCTGTTTGTTCAAAAACCTTGTTTGAACTCCTCGCCCGATATCCACGTTCCTGTAAGATAAAATTGAGGAACCCGGGGACCTCGGCTCTGATCCTGTCCTTTCATATTTATTATAATATTTTATTATATTTGAACGATATTATAACAACAAATGAGTTCCATTGATTATTTTTGAAGATTTTTACCCACAAAATTTTTATTAACTTTTTAAGTATTTTTATGCTATTCCGGAGACCCAGCCACGTAATGCAGTGCACGCTGATTTGAACGTTATTTCAATATAGTTTCTGTCGATAGTTGTACGGTTGTACCGACTCGGCTATAACAGCTTTACTATTTAATAATTATCACACAACATTATCTTCGAACTATATAAATTAAGTCAGATAAAAATTTAATTGCTTCCTAATCGTGCTCTAATAAATTTATATGAAATAATTGGAGCCATCAAATTACAACCTCTACTCTCACATCTCGTTTCTAATTACTAACGTAACGCGTCCGACAATCGAACAATGGATAAAATCGATCTTTACAATCGATAACGTTCCTCTACTCGATTTTGAACTTATCGAGTTACATGCTTCTTTTATCCCGCTTCTACCAATTACGCTAGAGGAAGATCGCAAGAAGCTTTCACATGTAAACCGTTTTACTAAAGGATTCGCAATAAGGGATGAAAGATAATAAAAAACTGTGTTACGCTTCCTTCTAACAATTAAATTTTACATAACACTTAAATTCTTACTATTATCATGCAATGATGTATGTATACTAAATACTTAAATTAGCGAGGCACATAATTTAAGGCGCTCTTATCCCAAAATCAGTAATTTCAAAGTCAAATAGAACTTTCAAATATCGTCTAAAACTTCCAAAAAAAATACTCAAAATAGTTCGAACCTTTATCTAGGTCTTTCACGCATGTGTTACACGATCAGATAAACTTTGCTCGATAGAAATAATTCACGAACACAGCATGTAATAAGACTCTTTCACTCTTTTATTAACGAAACATATCTGGTAATATTGCTCTATAAATTTTCTAGGTTGACCACGTAAGTGGGTTTTAATAAACATATCCCTTATTTTTAAACAATTTAAAAACCGATAAAAACAACGTAAAAGAACAAAAGTGTGGTTATTTTCTTTACTTCTTACACGTAAAGAAAAAGACAGAGAGTCACTCTTCTGGAATAAGAGCGCCTTAACCCATTTTTTCAGGTTTGAAAGTCGACGTAAGCGGAAACCGGTGATTTGGGTGAATCGAGTCGCGGTAACTCGATACACGTGTAGTAATCGATATATTTATTTGTGATTATTGGGTCGATTCATTTGCATCTGTCTCCTAAAGTTTGCTTTGATACAATTTTACAGGCCTATTATAATTTGTATTTGCTAATGGTAACTTAATCTTCTTGTGTTAGATAACGTACAATAAAATTGAGCACCTCATTTTGAATCAATGAGAATTGAACTCTATTGCGTTCCTTTTTAGGGTTCCGTAGTACCTAAAAGGTACAAAAGGAATCTTATGGGAGACTCCGTTGTCCGTCCGTTCGTCCGTATGTCACAACCTCATAACTTTAGCACCGTAAAAGATACATACATGAAATTTGGCACAAAAATAGCATTAATTTGCTCACATATCAAGGTGTAAAAAAAGATATGAAAAATTTGAAATTGTTCAAAATATTTCCAAAACAAAAGTGAGAAAAATAAAAAATATTATCCTAAAAACACAATATGGATGACAAATTGTAGATATTAAAAAGCTGATTGTAAAAATATATACTTTTAATATATTTACTGAAACTAGTTTTGAGAACTCTTTAAAAAGCCCCGAAAATATGTATGTCCCCCCCTCCTTATCTCCGAAACTGGTAGACCAAAAAATATGAAAAAAATGACAATTATAGATCGTAACTGGCCAATTACAGGAAAACTATAGCGATTAAAAAAAAATTGAGCACAAATGACATATTTAAAAAAATAATTTAAATGAATAAAAAAAAATTATTAAATACAATATGGGTATCAAATTATAGTTGTTAAAAAGCTGATTGTAAAAATATATACTTTTACTATATTTACTGGCACTGATTTCGAGAAATCTTAAAAAAAAAAAAAAAAAATGTATGTCCCCCCCCCCCCTTTCTTCAAAACTAGTGGACCAAAAAATATGAAAAAAAAATATGTCTTTACGTAAAGATTACAGGAAAAATAAAGTGGTTGAGAAATTCACTAGAAAAAAATTACAAAATTCAATTTATATTGTGGATACAATACGGAACCCTAGGTACGCGAGTCTGACTCGCACTTGGCCGGTTTTTTTTTGTTCAAAATAGCGCGTTCTGAACCGTGGCTTTTACGACAGTTGTGAAACGCGATCACGACAAACTGAGTTTTTATTTAACAACTCTTAAAATCTTAAATAAAAATAACATATGTTTATGAAATCACGCCCAAGGGCTGTTGTGTTGATTATATAAACGTGATATTATTTTCCTAATTTTTTGCTTTGTAATATCATAGACGAATAGTATTTCGTCCATGGTAATATGCACCATATAGGTACAAATTTAGTACGCTAAAATGTTTATATTTTGCGTAAGTAGATTCCATTTTGGGCTATGCTTTCGATTGTTATGGTTTAACATTTAAAACGTACATTGATAAACATTGCAGATTAGATTCTTAAAATACCTCGTTAATAAAAAAAAACGAAAATAATTGTACAGGCGATTACAAAAAAATATTTATAATATGTAAAATACTCCCCGTTGGTTTAAAACATAAATACCTGTTGTGTATAAACAACCATAGTAATCTAGAGCATAATCAATCATGGCACACGCTCGATTTCCAAGGGTAAATTTGAAGTACCTAAAGTTTTTTTCTTTTTTTTTTTTTTTTTGCTGTATTCAATTGACAATTTAATTTAAAGCTAAAAAACAATTTGAGTTTAAAACTAAATAATCCTATAAAATACGAAAAACAAACTAAACTGCTAAAATAATATTTTAATTTTAAATAATAGAAAACGATTTATTTTTTGTTACTCACGAGACTCATTCCTGCAGTCAATTTGTTTATACAGTTTTGCGAGGCATTGTTTAAAAATAAAATATTTGTTACCTGTATAATAATTCAAATAAATAAATAAATAAATAATATAGCGATAAGACCGCCCATTATTGCCTAAATTTTCCTAACAAGGGGCACAATAAAGAGTATTTATGTTATGTTATGTTACGTTAGCCAGCTTACACACACCAAATATATCGTCAAAACGCATTTGTTCCACTTCGACAGTTTTCTCACCTTTTGATTTGTGATTAATTTTAGCAAACCGCAGAATCATCTGTGTGCACTTCCTTCAGTAGGACTTAGCTGGTATTAGCTTCATAAAACTTTTGATGGACGTACCATTTACGTGGGTTATGTAACGAAAGTGACTGTGTTTATTTACACAAGGAATCGAGGGTAATCTTCGGACGTAACCATTCGTGCCCATTTTTTTAAACACTTACGAGCTTTAGTTTGTACGTCAGTAGATTAGCGCAAAGTTAACTTTGTTTCTCTTGTTTA
Organism: Ypsolopha sequella; assembly: GCA_934047225.1. Taxonomy (NCBI): domain Eukaryota; kingdom Metazoa; phylum Arthropoda; class Insecta; order Lepidoptera; family Ypsolophidae; genus Ypsolopha; species Ypsolopha sequella. Next base: position 7,040,013 of record OW203988.1, on the reverse strand, counting down.
GAAATTTAAATTTGAAAAGCATTTTGGTATGTGGCATTTGACGCCAATAGTTCAGTATTAGTGACGTTTATAAGGCAAGAGTTTGAAATTGTGTACATAATTAGTCATGATCTTCTCAAAACCAACTTAAAATGCTGTTTTTACGTTGTTTGGACAAGATCATGACTAATTGGGCATTAAATATCAAACTAATACTTTATAATACTTTTACAAGGTGGTAGAGCTGATGCCGGGCTCGACTGTGGAGGTACCACCATCTTACTTGGAGACCCCCTCGAAGTAATTCGGGGGAGAGTAAGAGGACAGCTCACAGGCAAAAAACCAGGAGGCCCACCATGCCTGGGATCGATGGATGGCGGTATATCCATCCCTAATAGCCGGGCCTTATATGGAACAGACTGTTACGAGAGTTCCGGCACCGCGCTCACCAACCCGCCTGCCCAGCGTGTGTGAGTATGGGCAATTCTTCCAGGATGACCGCCGGGGGTGGCAAAGTCCTGGAAAGGCTTATGTCCAGCAGTGGACGAACTAGGCTAATGGATGGATGGATGAATACTTTATAAACCTCACTAATACTGAACTTTTAGCGTCAACTGCCACATACCATAGTGTTTTTCAATTTTTAAGTTCTAAACAAGAAATAAAAAGTTATGTACTTTGCGCTAAGCTACTGTATGACGTTCAACCTTAACACAAAGAGCTCTAGATGTAATAGGCATGTATGTTAAACTCTTAAACTGATAAATAATTTGATATTTGAGAGAACCATGCTTACCAGCTATGGTAAGGAGTTAAAGGACCCAAGTTTGCACTTTAACCTGCTTTGATGAAACTTAACATGATTCAAGTACATCTATACTACAGGTTCTTCCGGTAGGTCGTGCAGGAGAGGGTAGAAAAAATAAATTGGTCCAAAAAGGTTGTTCTGTGTCTTGCGAGTCCAACGGTATCCTCAATTTTGTTCTTGGACAATCTCTTCTAGAGATTCTCTCCTCCGCCGCTCCTATAGATATAAGGATCACTTGGTGCTCCCAACTTCAAGTGATAACACCCAACAGATGACAATTAAAGTGTATAACTGGTGTGTACTTGTAGGGTAACTAGATATTGTTATTGCTGATATTATACGTAGGTACTCGGAGATCTTTCTCTTCCAATATAGACGTGAAAGCTAACGGACGTATTATTGTTTCCCTCCTTAAATACTTATCAGTGGCGACTTTGGTAAAAAGTAAACGCGTGCTAGTCGAGTGTTGTGTCGACATATATAATAGCCAAATTATTTAACTATGTCGTTGGGAAAAATCAAGGAGTTCAACGTGGAATCCGGTAATTGGGCTAATTATTGTGAGCGATTGGACAGTTTTTTCACGGTGAATAGTGTCAAAGACACCGAAAAAGTGGATACACTAATTGCGGTGTGCGGAGAAGATTGCTTCGAGTTAATGGTAACTTTGGCAAGCCCGAAGAAACCAGCCAAACTGAAATATGAAGAGCTGGTTACGTTGCTGAAAAATCATCTGAGTCCCAAGCGTTCTATCCTGGCTGAACGTTACAAGTTTCGGCTCAGACGGCAAGGCGCAAGTGAATCATTATCTCAATATGTAGCGGAACTAAAGAAATTGGCGCGTACTTGTGAATTCGGTTCTAATTTAACAGAGAATTTAAGAGACCAATTTGTGTGCGGTGTGCGTAGTGACATTGTTAGGCAACGTCTTTTCGCGGAAGAGGACTTATCATTTTCAACGGCCGTTAAATTGGCGGGCTCTTTAGAAGCAGCGGAGAAAAACGCGGCGGAGGTTGAAATTTCATTGTGCAGCGGAGATGGCGCGAGCGCGTCAGCTGCAGGCACGAGAGGGGAGGCGACGGCAGCGGGGGTTCATCGGCTGGCTGTGAGCGCGCTGCGACCACGTGATCACATACCGGGGGTTTCTCAGCAGGGTAGTGCGTATAACTCCTTGTCATTTGCGCAAGCATGTTACGCTTGCGGAGCGACAAACCATTTTATTCAAAAATGTCGTTACAAAGACGCAGTATGCAGTGCGTGTTCAAAAAGAGGGCATCTACGTCGAGTTTGTCCGGAACGAGTGGCGGCAAACCAAGGCACATACGCGCGGCAAAATGGCGGCGCTTACCAGCGAAACCGAGGAACGGTGCGCGGGCGTGGCAACCGTCAGCAGAAAACTTTTTATGTGGAGCAGTCACAGACTGAAGCCAATGACACGGATTGCGAGGAGGAAGCAGTGTATCAAATGTCTTTAAATCAATACAAACCGGTAAGCATACCTTTAAATGTGAACGGTCATCAGATTTTAATGGAGCTGGATACGGGGGCAGCTTCGGCGTGTGTCAGCAGTAGTACATATATAAAACATTTTAGTGATTTAGAGTTAACATCTACGAATGTGTTATTCAAATTTTATGATGGTTCCAAAATCAAGCCACTAGGCGTCATAAAACCTTTAGTGCGTTATAATAACATAGCTAAGCACTTAGATTTGTATGTTATCGATAAAGGCGAAACTTCATTAATTGGCAGGCAGTGGTTAGCGGAATTAGCTATAAACATACCTAAGTTCACTACAAGTGATAGTATGGAGATGTGTGTAAACAAATCCGAGCCGGTCGCTAACGGGTTATCTTCATTACTCGACAGATATAAACGAGTTTTCGACGGCGGTCTCGGGCGGTTCACTGGCGGAGAGGCGGCATTGAGTGTGCGGTCTGACGCGACGCCTGTGTTCCACCGTGCGAGGCCTCTGCCTTTCGCCCTCCGCGAGCGCGTCGATGCTGAGCTGGATATCATGCTGCGTGAGGGAATCATCGAGCCCGTGGACTGCTCGGACTGGGCGACTCCTTTAGTACCAGTAAATAAGAAAGATGGAGGTCTTAGGGTATGCGCTGATTTTAAAGTAACTCTCAACCCGGTCTTGAGCGTAAATCGTTACCCGCTTCCTAGGGTGGAGGACTTATTTTCCGATCTGGCCGGCTGTAAATTCTTTACCAAGATTGATCTGGCAAACGCGTACAACCAGATATGTTTAACAGAGGACTCAAAAAGGTACACAGTGATCAATACGCATAGGGGATTGTTTCGTTATAATAGATTGGTGTATGGACTATCTTCCAGCAGCGGAATTTTTCAGAGAATCATGTCTAATCTGCTAGCAGACATTCCAAATGTAAAAACGTTTCTTGACGACGCGCTTATTGCTAATCAAAACCTTGATAGTCATTTAAAAACGCTAGAAATGGTCCTAGATAGATTGCAATCATACGGATTAAAATTAAAACAGAGCAAATGTATTTTTCTAGCTAGCGAGGTAGCTTATCTGGGATATATTATAGATAAACACGGTATTCGCCCAGATCCCAGTAAAGTAGCAGCCATAGCAAAAATGCCGGAGCCTAAGAACGTAGGAGAACTAAGATCCTTTTTAGGAATGGTCAATTTTTATGCAAAATTTGTAAGAAAGATAAGTGATCATCTTAGCCCGCTATATTCCTTGTTAAAAAAGGGGGTGTCGTGGATATGGTCACCGGAATGTAGTACAGCATTCAAAAAAATTAAAGATATATTGTTGGGCAGCGAAGCTTTAGCGCATTATAACCCTAGTCGACCTTTAACCCTCACCTGCGATGCTAGTTCAACAGGCGTAGGCGGTTTACTTACCCAGCCGGACGGGGAGGGTAACGAGCGCCCAGTGGCATATGTGTCACGTAGGTTAACTAACGCAGAGCGACATTACTCACAAATTCATCGCGAAGCACTAGCTATCGTGTACAGCGTCCGAAAGTTCCATCAGTATATATACGGTCGACATTTCCTGTTAGTTACTGATCACAAGCCGTTAGTCAGTATATTTGGGCCATTAACTGGGGTGCCAAACATGGCGGCCAGCCGTATGCAAAGGTGGGCATTAATTCTATCTGCTTATGATTTTACGATACGTTACGTTACCACGAACAACAATTGGGCAGATGGCTTATCTAGATTACCTATAGGCGATCAAAAGGAATGCGAGATTCCAGAACAATCGTATTTGCATTTTGCTTCTAACGCATTATTGATAGATAACGGAGAGATAAAGCGGATGACGTCACGAGACCCGATCTTAGGCCGAGTTGCTAATTACATAAGAGACGGCTGGCCGGACACGGTTTCAGTCAAGCAATTAGAACCTTACTTACATAGGAAAAACGAGCTTTATTTGGAAGTCGGTTGTGTCATGTGGGGACACCGTGTCGTCATACCCGAGGCGGGACGTCTCCAAGTATTGCGGGAACTACACGAACCTCACATGGGTATCGTGAAGACGAAGGCCATGGCACGGAGTTATGTATGGTGGCCAGGGCTAGACGAAGCTATTGAGGCGCAATGTAAAGCGTGCGACACATGTGCGGCGGTCGCGGCCGCCCCTCCACAGAGCACGCCTGTGCCGTGGCGCTGGCCTTCACGCCCCTACGAGCGGGTACATATAGATTTTTTGGGACCTATAGTAGGTAAAACGTATATGATACTTATAGACGCTCGTTCTAAATGGATAGAATTTTATAATATGTCTAATACGACGGCGGACAATACAATAACTAAGATGAGGGAGTCGTGGTCGCGTTGGGGTTTACCGAAACAAGTAGTCAGTGATAATGGGCAACCTTTTGCGAGTAAACAGTTTAATGACTTCTTATGTGCTAATGGTGTTCGACATATTTATGCGGCTCCATATCATCCCCAGTCGAATGGATCTGCTGAAGGGGCGGTCAAGTTAATTAAAAATGTAATTAAAAAGGCTATCGTCCAAAAACGTAACATAGACGAGGCCATTTTCCAGTTTTTATTGTATTATCATAATACTCCACATAGCACTACCGGTGAATCACCGGCGCAGATGCTTCAAGGTCGCAGGTTGCGCACGCGTCTAGACCTACTGAAACCGGATGTGGCTGCTAGGGTTGAGCAGGAACAGGAAAAACAAATAAGCGGATCAACGCAGGTATCAAGGGAAGTAAGTTTAGGTGAATCAGTTAGTTTTAGAACTTACGGCCCTAGCCGTAAATGGTCCGATGGGGTTATTACTAAACGAATGGGCAGATCTGATTATCAGATAACGACTGATACGGGAGATTGTGTTCATAGGCACGTCGACCAACTCAAAAGAAAATCAAGAAACTCTTGCGTATACCCCACGACCTTCTCAGACCAGGAAAATAATTTGTACAAAGACGAGTCTACCAGTTCGAATCAGGACCCAGCACTTGATGTTATCCCTCTCAGCGAATGTCGCGGGGGTGGAAGGCGGGGGTCAGTGTGCGTGGGGGGCATGGTCGGCGAGTCAGAGCCCGCATCGGCAACGCGATCACCGCGACGGATAGGTTCACCTTTATCAGCCGAGGTGATCGCGAGCCAGGCTCCCCAGTCGGAGGGGAATAGGGTTGAGGCTGCACCGCCGACGGTGTTTCAGCAACGATGGCCGACTCGAGAAAGAAAGACCATAAAGCGTTACGGTTTCGAATTTGATTAAATAAATTCCTAGCAATCTGCGTCATGTATGTCTGTGTATAGTAAATAATGTATTTATTGTTGCTATTATTTGTCATTGATGTTTATGTGTTTTGTTTATGATTTAGTTATGTTTGTTAGTTAGTTAGTTAGTTAGTTAATTAAGTGGGTTTAAATTGTTAATAGGTGTATAACAATAATTAAGTGTAGGGGTATTGGTGTGTACTTGTAGGGTAACTAGATATTGTTATTGCTGATATTATACGTAGGTACTCGGAGATCTTTCTCTTCCAATATAGACGTGAAAGCTAACGGACGTATTATTGTTTCCCTCCTTAAATACTTATCAATAACAAACTACCTAATAACATTAAAAATATAATTAGTGATAGTGTGTACATAAATAAAATCAAAATGTTTTTGATTAAAAAATGCTACTACTCTGTTGTCGAATATAAGGATAATGATAAGGATAAGGATAATGATAAGGATATTTTATTCAATTAATTGTATTGTTAAACTATTTAATTATGTACTATTTTATTTTTATTTGCGGTGTAACTGACATTTGATTTAATTGTAAATAGATAATAATGTCATGCATGTTCTATTATTTGCAATACCGACAAGCTCGAATATGTATGTGCCTTCTATTTTTAACACAATTGTTAATACTCATATTCAGATTATTCAGCAATAAAGATTCATGATTTATGTAACAGAAAGGTGTAACAGTATTACAGAGGTATTATCTATGGTGTAACCATATTTGAAGAGCTTATTTAGTCAATGGTATAGAACAACTTTTACTAAGGAGCCAACCCTGAAATCTCAAAAGAAAAATCTCCCCTTCCATACATTTCGGCCGAGTGGCATTGCATTTTTCTATGAAAAAGTTTTTTTTTTTTTTTTTTTTTTCGAGATACAGGATTTTTTCCATAATATAAGTTGGTCTATACCATTGACTGAATAAGCTCTTCAAATATGGTTACACATTTCTCTTACACGTTAAATCGCTAAGTTTTCTAGTTATATTGTACAGTAGAACCATTCAAATAATGCGTGTAAGAATCTTCGGCACTCTTCGGCAAAGGTCGTGTTTCCTTGTGCTTTCTATACAATCCATGACTTCCGGTCGGTTAGCTATAGATTTCTAAGCGCATTGTATCTGTGACAGATCTATACCTTGGTTGACATATCAGATAAAATTCAGAAAATATTGACAGCAGGCTCAGCAGCGTTACTCAGTCGGCAGGACGTCAGCCACACAATTCCCATAGCTTAATTTTTAAAAGATTTATTTATTTTTTTTATCAGAAAATATACGCCATTTTAGAACATAGTTTTCATTATTTTGGTAGGTATATAAATTAACCATTTTTTTTAAGAATTTTTAAAGAATTGTCCGATGACTTTGTAACTTGAGAATTTTAGACATTATACTGATTGTGATGTGTGATTGCTTATAAAAAAGTGGTCTGTCTCTGTCTGTCTACTTATTAGTCATCTAGCTGTCAAATTTGTCTGAAGCAAATTATTATAAATTTATCTTAATAGCAAAGGACACATTTCTAAACAGCCATTACTCAAGTAACGTCACACGTACGAGGGCAAATGGAAGTTGCAGCCTTTTCGTAAAAATATTCATCATCATTGGGATTTTTAGACCAAAACTTCGAAAATACGGCTTATTAAACGTAAATCTCGAAATAGTTTTCGGATTAACACACCTTAACATAATTTAATCTATACCAATTGTAGGACCTGAGTTCATATCCAGCTGGACGAGCAAGCACCAATGAGTTTTGTGGAATTTATTTATATACTTACTTACTGAACGGTAAAGGAAAATACTATGAGTTAAACCTGCTCTAAAAACATGTATTTGTGCTTAAAGTATGCTGATATAATAATAATAATAAAATAATAAAAGCCGTTTATTTGTCACAAATGAATACAATATTATAAAAACAAAATATACATGACAAATCGGTCTAAGGCTCGACTTATGGATGTTTGTAAAAAAACAAAAAACCGTCTTCCGCCTTAGCCTATATTACAAAACGGAACACAAAATCAAACAAAAATAAATAAATATATTAACAATAATCAGAAAATAAACTAAAATTACATTTGAAAAACAGATGGAATAAAAAATTGTACCTAATACGTGATCGGATCCTGCTATACAATAACCCCGCCAGTAGCCTGGGACTGCGGGTCTACCGCGTAATTCTCATTTTCATCAACGTCAACTTGAGATTGAAATTTGACGTGCGTGCGACGACGCCCGACTAACATGCCATCTCTTTTGCACGCGTTGAATTTCGCATGCATTTGCTTGAAGTTGATACAAATGAGAATTACGCGGTAGAGCCCCTGTTCGGAAAACAGCCATTTGCCATATGGCTGACCCCCTATCACGTTGAGGGGTTAAGGTGGGCCATCCTGCTCAGCTGCCATATGCTTTAGGTGTTTGTGACGTCCTGATGACTTTGATCCTAATGAAACTTTGCACACATCTTTAAATATGTTTTCCTTCCCCCCACACCGCACTCCAACCCATCTCTCACTAAGACGTTCAAGGTGGCGAGATATTTAAAAAGCGCCGAATTTGTGAAATGGTTTTAGGTAAAAACTGTTTTTCATGAAACGGTAACTGTTTATTTATTTAAAAGTGCATAAACATAGATTTCTTTACATGAACGACGACTGTTTTTCTCTCTTTTTATATTTCTAGAATAAATAAAAATTATACAACTTGCTAAACTTGGCGTAAAAACGGGGCAATATTCACGATATCCTGACAGCTATTATGATGGTGTTTCATAAAATTTTGCTTTTTCGGGTGTATAGAGACTATTAGAGACTATTAGAAACGTAGCTAGATGTCGCTAGATAATACTTTTGAAGAAAATAAACTGTTGTTTTCACAATCAGTTTTTACCTTTTGTATGAATCTTGAGAAAAATCCATGCGTAAAGGAGCCTGTGAAGGCTAAATATAAAGTCAGATTGAGCACCTACGTCCGTGTTGAGCACCTAATTTTTATGACGTTTCCTTTTTGGTGGTTTACGACCACCAAGAAACACGCACTCACGAAAAACTGAGTTTTTATTTAATAACTCGGCTTCTAGATATAATTATTAAAATATTTTAAGATTGACCAACCGGGTTATTGTTCATGTATGTTTAATACAAATGTCAAGGCTGTTGAAAACATGAAATTTATTAGAATATTTTTAGATTGACCAACCGGGTTCACTTATGTTTAATACAAATTTCAAGGCTGTTGAAAATATGAAATTTAGAGGTAGCTTCATATTTTTTTTCCATCGAGTAAACTTTAAGCTTTTGCGTTTTTCTAAAATGTACCTACCTATCACTATAGTCTAATATCTAAATTACTTTTATTAAACCGATTGACCAAGTTACACAATGTGAAATGGTCATCTGAGTCAGAACCTTTTTGCCGTCACGATCTCACGCCACTCGCGTGCAACTGTTTTTGTTCTGTTTTAATGTGTGATAATGTCAAGTGTTACTTAGTGTTAAATTATTTTGTTTTAATTTTTGATTGAAATTTTCTTCATGTCTTATGTCTTCTTTTTCTTTATTCTTTAATGTATATGTATTCTTTGTATATGTATGTATATAATGTATTCTTTAATTCTTTTTCTGTTTTGTGTGTGATTGTGACTGTAAATAAACAATTTTCTATTTCTATTTCTTTTTTCTTCTATTTCTATTTGAAGTTGTGCATTTGAAGTTGTGCATTTGACGTTGTGCATTTGACGTTGTACATTTGACGTTGTGCATTTGACGTTGTTTCTTTGACGTTGTGATGTATGAGTGTTGACTGACTGATCCGCACTCGGAACACTTCTGACACTCCCATGGGATTGTTGTATATAATTCAAACGTTCGTATGTTTTATTTAGAGATATTCAAGAACTGTTTTGATAATTAAGCAAGAGATAAATAAATTATAAATTGATTATGTAACAACTAGAGTGGTGTCGTTATGACTTCATTTACTTCATTATACCCATAATTTCTATGAGACACTTACGTATTCCGAAGTTTCCTTCACTTACGTAGAGTTACAACTACTTTTTAATTTATTGTGATTGCAGCATTTTCCCATCACACCTCTTAAACAGACACCTTCCTTATTTCATCAAGTATTGCGTCAGTTTTCGATTCAGTGAGCTAAACCTCTAGTTAGGAAATTCACACGGCTCTCAAAGTGTCAGGCGGAGTCGGAGACGGTCGGTAGTATGATGTTACATGAACTGATCTGTCAACTACTTCCGGCCACTTACTTGGTAAGTGGAGTGTGACTCCTTGCTCTTGTGGACCCGTAGATACTATTTCATCTCCGACAGCTGCAGTCCTTCGTCGATTCCACTAATTGCTGCTGGTGGAACCTTAAAACTCATTGATAGCTGTCACTTTTATACCATAAAGTAGCCTTTTGTTTTGTCTTATCTCTGTAACTTAAGAACCCGCTCCGAAACGTACTTCATACATATCTAAAAACCATAATAACTCGCGAAAGTGGAACAATTCAATCAAACAAATTTTAGGCTTTCATTTAGACGGTCAATATGAAGTGGTGTATGTCCCTGATTTTTTCACAAACATCGAGTTAAAGACCAGAAAAATATTCAAAATAATGAGTTTTCGCCCTAAAATCGAGTATTTTACAAGGTTTCGTTAAGTGACTTATGAACATTTAACAAGCAAAGTAAGCACATACACCAATTGGAAGTATCATCAATATTCTAATTAATTAAAACAGAACAAAAAATAACAAGTAATCGAGGCAGAATTATGGTATTCGGAAAAAATATTATTTCCAACGCAAAGGGCGAGACTCGCTCAGCACAGTTCGAACGGCGCGGGGCAAAGTGTGAGGCCCTTGTTTAGATCAGCCAGCCAAATATGCGCTTTATTGTCGCGATACGTCTCGCTTTGCATCGGAGTTGGCGTAGTCCTGCACCGGGTTCTTAAGGGATCTAAACTTTCATTTCGAATTCCTTTATGGGAGATTCCCTTACTCATATTTTTATTTTTATTGCCATATTGTATACATAATTATATATACATACATCATAAGAATTAAAGCATATATAGTTTTTTAGGTAAGGTTAAGTTACCTAGTCATTAGTTTAGATTTAGAGTAACTTTAATTACTTTGTTATTGTAGTTTTAATTTCTCCTGCACGCCTACCAACTACTTTTTATATTTCTTGTACCATCTTTGGGTTGACTGGTAGAGAATGGTCCGCCATTTTGGACTTCTTATTTGTGGAATAAAGAATTTATGATGATGATGACGATGATTAAAGCCAAAATATTCCATTGCAGGACTTGTTGGAAATATTCCATTACACAAATATTAATGAATCTTGAGAAATTATGAATAAATAGCCTGTATGTATTGATGTATTGATGTAAAAAGAGACTCCTTAATTCAAAACTCAAAAATTATTATTATAAAGTAAGTAACTATTACTAGGTGGCAGAGCTGATGCCGGGCTCGACTGTGGAGGTATCACCATCTTACTTGGAGACCCCCTCGAAGTTATTCAGGGGAGAGTAAGAGGACAGCTCACAGGCAAAAAACCAGGAGGCCCACCATGCCTGGGACCAATGGATGGCGGTACTCCATCCCTGATAGCCGGGCCTTATATGGAACAGACTTGTGACGGGCAGCGGCGTCACTGGTGCGAGGGTTCCGGCACCGCGCTCACCAACCCGCCTGCCCAGCGTGTGTGAGTATGGGCAATTCTTCCAGGATGACTGTCGGGGCGCCGGGAGTGGCAAAGTACTGGAAAGGCTTATGTCCAGCAAACCCGAGGGAAAATGTATGACTTGTGCGTTTGTGTTTGTGCAAAGAACACAAAAAATACAGTTTCACAAAAGGATTTCAAGCTTGGCCTTCCTAGTTCCTACCGTCCGCTGCCTTGATATCTTTTTCTTTTTTTAACAAATTTTTGAACCCCCTTCAATAAAGGATACTTTTTTTAAAGGACCGTACTTTTTATTTACCTTCCCTGAAATCAGATATACATTGATTCTTCTAAAAAAAGTTGGCAACCCTAGCTGTAGGCGACCAGACAAACGAGTACATGCACCGAAACTTTTGTCGAAAAACAAACTGGGTTACAAATAAAATGACACCAAATAATTCGCTTCAGAATGATTATTATAGTACATGTTGCACTACTACTGCCAATGTGATTAGACATTTGAACAGGCTATTTCCGATACTACTATTCACTTAGTAGCAGTAGTCAAGTAGGATTATACAAACTGAACCAATTTACTGTCATTGATTTTTTTTGAGACGTCAATCTTTTTATCACTCTACATGGTTATATTAATAACATGTGCTAATAAAATCAGGTTTTCATTGACGGAATATTCTTTATGTCAAAATAATTTCATTAATCTTAACGTTTTTAATATTTATGTAACTTGCCTTGTCAATACTAGCAATATAGCGTGCTTAAAAACATGATTTTGAATATGAAACATCGCCGTTTGGTGTCGAGACTTTGGGCACGTCGCGTCGGTTCCGGAAGCGCGACAACTTTTCAAGGAAATTCCGTCGTGCCTTGTTGAATCCACGGGTGACCGGAGGGCTGGCGCTTACCTCGGCCAGAGGATTAGTCTGGTCATCGTGATGTCGCGAGCATTCTGGGCACCCTACCTCGGGACAGAGGTCTCAATAATGTTTTTTATTTATAAATTATGTTTAGTTTTTATTGGTTTTAAATAAGTTTTTTATTAAAAATAATAATATTTTAAATCAAAGTAAATAAGTTTTATATTAAAAATAATAATATTTTAAATTAAAGTAAATAAATTTTATATTAGTTATTTATACCATATTCTAGATAAAGTAAATTTCATAAAAATTCTCAAAAAAAAAAATAACCATTCGGATAAGCAGGTACAGATTACATAGCATTTTATTAAGTAAACATGGAAAAAATGCCATTAATTTAACCTCTAAACGAACATCGAATCAAAAATTTTATTTCAACGTTTATTTTATTAACGTTATTAACGTTTGATAATAACACAAAGATTATATGTTCCGGCGATATGCGAAAAAAATACGGGTGTTTTTTTTGTGTATTTCATGAAATACACGGAAAATTTTAATAAATTTCTGGTATATGCATTTTGACTATACAGTATGTCCCTCGTACAAGTGCACATCCGAAAAGGGGTGAAACTAGACCTTATTTTATCGACAAAAAAATGTTTTTTTTTTTAGAAAATCTTTGTTTTATAAATTTACGTTTTTAAATTTTTTTTGCCTACCGTGGAGACTATGTATAAAATATATCATAACTTTTGATCTATCGCGAGTAATGCAATGAAATAAAACTGTTATAATCCTTAAGAATAGACGTTGCATACCAAATCAAAAACAAAACATAATCAACTACCATTACCATAAAAATAATATCCTAAAAGATTATTTCTTTAATTTTTCCGTCTTTTTTTTCAGTAATAGTAATTTTTTTCAAAATAATGTATCCGTTTTACTATACTTTTATTCCTATTTATCATTGCCTATCTCTTCATCTTTCTAACAAAAAAAATACAACGTTCTATCATAAATACAATATTTTCTACGAGCGGTTAACCAAAGGCACTGCGCTCGCGTCCCATACAAAGATACCCAGGTGGAGTATTTTTTCAAGGTTATAAAAAAATTCATAAAATGTTTTTTTTTCTTTGTTTTTGTCGATATGATCTAGTTTCACCCACTTTCAGATGTGCACTTGTACGCGGGACATACTGTATAATCTAGGGTTTTGATATCGGAAAACATGTTTGGATAAATTTTCCTCGATAGAAATTGTTGAAATGAGGTTCAAACACGCTTGGTCTCCTCGTTTGACGAATAGGAACCATATACAGAACACAAATATATTTTATTAGGTGTGTTTCAACAATATCTAGAAATTTGATATTTGAAATTTTGTTAGTAAAAAGTATAAAACTAACTTTTTTCCCTTTTGCCCTGAATCCGCCCCTCTCGCACTGCGCGAATTTGAATTTGAATTTGAATTTGCGCGATTTTTTGCTTGGAGTGACAGTGACAAAAATAAAATTCGCATAGCCTCTTAAACATACTTATTTCGTATTGTGAGCAAAGCTGAATACCAAGTTGTATTGATAAAAAGTCCTAATAAATATTTTTCTTGCATATTTTATAGCCTTTATACATATACGACAAGAAAATTTAAAAAATATATGTGCCTGCAACATTTAAAGCAAACTGAAAAAGAAATTAGTTTTACCGACAAACTTTAATTATTAATATTTTCCCATTATTTTTTAGTATTGTCTTTTGTCTATCACATACATCGGTTTCATACGAAGACGAAATCTTGTTACAGGGTAACCCATAAAATATTAAAAGCACTTATACAATAGTTTCACTTTATTTATGTTTTCTCCCAACCGGTTTCGGATTTTACACCATTCTCAATGTAGGAATAAAATAAAGTGAAACTATTGTTCAAGTGCTTTTAACTCAAGATGTGTTTCAAGTTTCAACAAGTGCCGACAATCGCAAGTATAAAACCATAAAATGTTTGGAATTAAATTAAAATTAAAATTAAATTAAATTCCAACGCTTGGAATCGAGCCTAAAAACCCAAAGCTGAACCGTCGTGGTTAGCCAAAACTGAATCTATACCGCCGTGGTCAGCCAAAACTGAATCTATACCGTCGTGGTTAGCCAAAACTGAATATATACCGTCGTGGTTAGCCAAAACTGAATCTATACCGTCATGGTTAACCAAAACTGAATCTATACCGTCGTGGTTAGCCAAAACCAGCCTTGAACCAATACTAATGGGCTTATCATAAGTTTGGGTATTAATATCGATACTAAGTAATCAGTAAACGGTGTTTTTTTTATTTACCATTACAACAGAGAATATTACATTTTAATACGTATACATGAAAAAATGGGTTTCATAAACTATGCTTTAAAAACTAAATTAAAAAATTATGTAAATTGAATACGAATTCTCAAATATGATTAAAAATGATTTGTCGACAAGATTATAAAAAAGCTTAGCAATTGCTTAGCAATGTACTCATTTATATAATAAAAGTATGTATTTATTATAATATGTATATACTTTTTGAAATTTGTAATTTTTATTCAACTTAGCAGGTACATAAATTAAATTTAAATAACATTAAAAATTTAAATCTAAACTAAGTAATCTACAAAAGAAAAAAATCTACAAGCTAAACCTATTTAAAACAGAAGTAAGAAACTTTTTCGAAATCGCTGCCAAATGGGAGGGCGCCCAAGACACTGGCAGGCAGCGTTACCTCGTTGGGAACCTAAAAAGGCCAACTTGGGGGAATCATGAAATTTTGGGGGAGTAATGATTTTAAAGTAGGATAAAGTCAGAGTTTCTTCATGCGTGCAAAAGAGACGGCATTACAACAGAATCATAATATGACTCATCCAAAGCGGCCTTTTTAGAGGAGCAGGAAAGCGCGACGATATTTTGTGAAAAGGATTTGATTCACAAAAACATTTTAATTTCATTTTAAAACTCTGGGACCATGGGGCCCAAGTGCGCGACGACTGTTTCAAGAACTGTTGTCGCGTTTGGTCGACGCCTCTGGTGATCCAAGAGCTGGAGCTTACCTCGGACAGAGGATTAGTCTATCGATTCAACGAGGTAACGCTGCCAGTCTCTTGGGTACTCTCCCCAGCGGCAACGATCTAAATCAAATTTTCCATTTAATTTAAGATTTTTTTTTTATGTATATGTTGTATTCGTTTTAATTGCGCACCATTTTAAAATCCGCCAGTGGAAGTCTAGTTATTTCTGATTGCAATTTATTATAAAGTCCCCGTTTCATGCGTGTTGGATAGTCTTGTTTTCAGTAAAACAATTTTTTCTTTGTTGCAGGTGTCATATTTGCGTCGGCTCATGTATTATTTAGAAAGTACTAGAAATGACGTAAGGCTAGTCTTATTTAGTTTCACGTTAGTTTATCTGAATTTGTTTTTAAAATTGTGTCTTAATTTTTGTTTATTTAATTTCTTATTCATATTATAAGCATAAAAAGTGATACGGAAGACCGGGATCTCCTATCACAGGTATACCTTTACTTAAGAGACTATGCAATTTTTTTTTTTGTCACTGTCACTCCAAGCGAAAAATCTAGCAGTGCGAGAAGGGCGGATTCAGGGCAAAAGGGAAAAGAGTTGGTTTTATATTTTTATTAAAAAAACTAAAATAGCTAGCAAAATTTCAAATTTAAAATCTTTAGATATTGTTGAAACACACCTAATAAAATATGTTTGAGTTCTGTATATGGTTCCTTTTTGTCAAACGAGGAGAAAAGGTGTGTTTGAAGACCTCATTTCAACAATTATTTCTATCGAGGAAAATTTATCCAAACATGTTTTCCAATTTCACAACCTTAGATTATATAGTCAAAATGCATATACCAGAAACTGATTATAATTTTCCATGTATTTCATGAAATACACAGAAAAGAAACACCCGTATGTTTTTCGCATATCGCCTTAAAAGGTGACCATAACCACTGTAATATTATATATGATTAAGTTACCGTAATAAACGATTTCTATTTCTATTTTGGCAAATTATGTTTGTTATTATTTATTTCTATTAATGATTATGTATTGGGTATGTATTGTTAAATGTTTTGGGTTAGATATTCTAGTCCTCTCGTAAACCGCTGTACAATTTCTCATATAATTATTTTACGCAGTCGCTAGCAATTATCAATGCCTCAACTCAATACTAGTTGGTACTAGGTACTACCTACCGTAAATAATCGTCACTGATATCGGAAAAAGATATCGCAACGACATTGAGACAAAAGTCAGGTTTCCCTAGGAAACCTCGCTTCCTGCAGCTTCTAGCTAGATCCAACAGCTGAATGGAGAACAGTGAAAGTGGCTCACATCGGATGTTCAGACATATCGGATTGTTGCGGTTAAGTTATCATTGCGAGGCTCTTCGTGAAAAGTCAAGCTGGTGGGATCGTGATCGACCAATAGAATCACGCTGTGATCCGAGGGGAACGTTCTATAAGGGGAAAATCAGCTATCCCACTTTTATAAATAATAATATATTTTGAAACGAGTACAAATTCATTGTAGACGTATATACATACCTACATATCATGGGCGAAGCCAGGTTTTAGTATTTCAAAAAAGGGCATTTATTTTTCTAAAAAAATCAGAAGGTTGATTTGATAAATTTGATTCTCTATAATTCTAGCAGCTGCTAGCAGAAGTGGCACTTGACCCGGAAAACGTCAAAGCAGGGGAAGGGTTGTAATATTTTGAACCTTTTACGCTACGCCCATGCTACATATACTCACGCCTATCTCTCCATCTCTCAGGAGGGTAGGCATAGACTACAGATTTCCATCTGCTACGATCCTGACACACCTATTTCGCTTCTTCCACATCCATCAAGTACAAGCTCTTCTATTCCAGATACTTTTGACTTCTGCTCTTCTTCAGGCATATGCCCGGCGCAGCTTTACCTTCCACTTGAAATTGCTGAAATTTTCTTACATATTCATCAGTTCAGAATTCCTGTAATTCAAAAGCTATTTCATTCGACTGATGACGGCCCCATACCGAGGGCCGAAATATATCGAGTTATCATTTTTTTAATTGTTTTAATAATAAATTTAATAATCAAAAGCTCATAAAAGTTAAATATAATATATTTATAAAAGCTATTTCAATGATTTGTTTTTTTTTTTAAGTTGATTTAAAGGTTTTACATCTACGTATTAAATTTTGATTTTATTTTCGGTTTGGTTACAAAAATTAAATCTTCAAAAACAGTTCGTCCTAAATGCCATCCATTTCCATGATAAGATTCGTAATAACTTTTCAAAAATTAAATTAATGTTGATGTTAGCTTAATGTTATCTCATTCGTGCAAATAGGAAAATACATAATATGGATGTGTCAACCCTAAAAAAAAAAGTGTTAGTATTGAAAATTGAGTTTCCCTCAAATTCTCTATAGAAAACGGTAGTTTCATATGTAAAGACCTAATATTTATTTCGTCGCTTTACTTTCATTCATCCTCTCTATATTATATATTCCCAAAGAAAAAGTGTTAAATGTCTGATATACAAAAAAAAATGTGTTTGCTAATATTTGTCAATTTGTCAATCAGGTGGTAGAGCTGATGCCGGGCTCGACTGTGGAGGTACCACCATCTTACTTGGAGACCCCCCCGAAGTAATTCGGGGGAGAGTAAGAGGACAGCTCACAGGCAAAAACCAGTAGGCCCACCATGCCTGGGACCGATGGATGGCGGTAAATCCATCCATAATAGCCGGGCCTTATATGGAACAGACTGGTGACGGGTAGCGGCGTTCCGGCACCGCGCTCACCAACCCGCCTGCCCAGCGTGTGTGAGTATGGGCAATTCTTCCAGGATGACCAGCGGGAGTGGCAAAGTCCTGGAAAGGCTTATGTCCAGCAGTGGACGAACTAGGCTGATGGATGGAATATTTGTCAAACTAACTATCCGTATCCCTATTATGAATGCGAAAGCGTGTTTGTTGGTTTGTTTGTTTGTCCTTCTTTCACACAGCAACAGAGCAACGGAGCGAGGTGATTTTTTGCATAGAGATAGTTTATGGGCCAGAGAGTGACATAGGCTACTTTTTATCCTGAGAAAATGCAAACGAAATCAGCGCGGGCGAAGGCTTGCAGTCGATCTAAACAAAATACCAGATTACTAACATCCTGCAACACACAGGTCTTCAATCTTTGACTGACGTCGGAATAGCCCTTAGCTCAGGAATGCCAAAGGAAGTTACGTTCTTACCTGAACATGCAAATACGACCCTTTTCATGTCGAGCCTGATTGATTTAATATAGAAACTGAGTTGTCTTTCCTATCTAATTTAATTACCGTTTTAATAAAATAATTTTATTACGTTGTCATTCAGATACACGAGTATGTCAGCTCATTTATTATTTTTGTTTAAGAGGCTATGCGAATTTTATTTTTGTCATTGACACTCCAAGTGAAAAATCGCGCAGACGTTAATTCTAAGAATATGTGCTTTTACTATATTTACTGGCACTGATCTCGAAAAATCTTTAAAAAAACCACAAAAAACATGTATGTCCCCCCCCCCCTTATCTCCGAAACTGGTAGAACAAAAAATATGAAAAATATTTTGATTATAGATCATAACTGGCCAATTACAGAAAAACTATAGAGATTAAAAAAATTGAGCACAAATGAAAAATATAAAAAAAGAAGTCAAATAAAAATAAAATATTTTATAAAAATATGGGTATCAAATTGTAGGTATTAAATAGCTAATTGTAAAAATATATAGTTTGACTATATTTAATTGCATCTATTTCGAGAAATCCTTGAATAACCATAAAAAATTGTATGTCTCCCCCCCTTGGATGCAATTAAATAAAGTTAAACTGTATATTTTTACAATCAAAATTTTAATACCTACAATTTGGTACCCATATTGTATTTTTAGGATAATATTTTTTATTTTTCTCACTTTTATTTTGGAAATATTTGGAACAATTTCAAATTTTTCATATTTTTGTTTACACCATTTTATGTGGGCAATGCAATTTTTGTGCCGAATTTTTATGTCTTTATCTTTAACGGTGCTAAGGTTATGAGGCTGTGACATACGGACCGACGGACGGACGGACAACGTAGTCTCACCATAAAGGTTCCTTTTGTACCTTTTAGGTACTACGGAATCCTAAAAAAGTGATCTGTGTCTGTCTCTCTATTCATTTTTAATCCATCTGTCAAATCAGTCGGAAGCAAATTATTATAAATTTATTTTGATAGCAAAGGACACATTTCTAAACAGCAATTTCTCCGTCACACGAAGGCAAATAGAAGTTGCAGCTTTTTCGTAAAAATATTCATCATCATGAGGTCTTTTAGGTCACAACTTCTAAAATCTCGAAATGGTTTTCGAAATAATTTAATCTATGCGAATTTGTAAGCTCGTGCAATGTAATTTACTATGGAGGAGCGAGATTTCGTAACTGAACAGTACTGTATAGGCAGTACGGGAGCAAAAAAAAAATTTTCGAATTTCACCTGAAGGATCAATTAACATTGTTACTGATTACTAACCGAGTCTTCAGTATAAATTCGGGCGGTTAGTTAAAATTCACCTTAAACCTATACAAAGTGACTTTTTGATCATCGTCCAAATTCATACTGGAGACTTGGTAAGTGATCAGCATCATGAATCGATAACAATTTTCGTGAAATTCCTATAATGAAATTTCTACTTCTCATAGTAATTCACTCCCAGTCCTGAGTGAATCACTATGGGGAGTTGAAATTTAATTTTATGAATTTTACAAAAATCGTTATTCATTTATAATGCTGATCACTTACCAAGCCTTCAGTATGAATTTGGACGATGTTCACAAATTCAGCTTGTATACAGTAAAAGTACGTCAAATACCTACACTTTAGTTATCAGCACATTCTTAGTTTTTCCCATTATGAAACAAGGAGGTTTATGACCATGTCTCATGTTACAGAACGGCGAGCAAGCCACGTCCAGAAAAAAAAAACAATACGGTCTCGGCTACTGGTATACGCAATAAAAACTCCTTAAACCAAACCTTATGTACTACAGGACTTGATAAAACTCTTAGAAGCCTTTTTCAGGCTGTGGTGAAAATAAGAGTACATACTCGTAGTAAGGAACGTATCGGTGCATTAGGTAGGGTTGCCAGACATGTCCTCCTCTTTAGGGTTCTGTACCCAAAGGGTAACCAACGGGACCATTAATAAGACTCCGCTGTCTGTCTGTCTGTCCGTCCGTCACCAGGCTGTATCTCATAAACCGTGATAGTTGACAGTTGAAATTTTCATAGATGATGTATTTCTGTTGCCGCTATAACAACAAATACTAAAAAACAGAATAAAATAAATATTTAAGGGGGCTCCCATACAACAGACATGTTTTTTTTTGCCTTTTTTTAAAGGTAATGGTAGCCTTCGTGCGTGAGTCCGACTCGCGCTTGGCCGGTTTTTCATAAATTTGTCATCATGTCCTCCAAAAACACAGAAAGTTGTCCTTTGTAAAAATTCGCGCACGGTCTCAGGGGAAATAATCAAAATAGTTAAGGACGCATGTTACATGGACAAGAATATTAAATCCCTTGCTTTTAAGTTTATTTTAAATTTTTTTAACAATGTGACATGAATTATGTGTCTAGTTCTGAAAAATATCTAAATAATTGAACCAGTAGTTCGCCCCGAACTGTAAACTCGTGATTCGATCTTGACCGATTTGGCTCATGTTCGAACTTAAAAATTATTTTTGTGCCATTTATTCGCACACCAACCTGCTTTCATAATATAGTGCCTTTACCCACTGCACCAACAATTCGATATCTGAAGAGACGAATCAAGAAAACATACAGGTCCTGGCAGTAAATAATGCACATCGTGTCGTAGCGTCATCTCTGTCGCACGACGCACTAACGGGCCGATGACAGATATGGCGCTCTATGAAAACGAAAATAGCCGATGTGCATTATTTACTGCCGGGTACTGTATACAAATTAGTCGCGTGACTGGGGCACAGCACACCGATGTATAGCTGGTCCATAAAGTCTGTTCGGCGAGAGTTGATAAAAACAAGCGAAAAGCAGGGTTTCTAAACTCATTACGAATTGCGGTCGAACGACACATTCGAAGCGCGTTTTATAGGACCCCCTCTTACAACCCCATATCTCGGTAACCTCTTGACCGATTTGGATCATGTTCGAACTTGAAAATTCTTTTTGTCTCATTTACTCGCCTACCAAATTCCATGACGTTCCGATCAACAATACTCGAGTTATCGTCGGACAAACATTCATACATACAAACGCCGGATTATTCAAGTAGACTCGGAGAACTTCGTTCGCTTTGCTCACCCGTTCAAATAATAATGAAGCTAGTTCTACAAAATATCTTATTATTGGATAGGTACGTTGAAAAATATTTTTACCTTTTATTCACAAATGCTCTTCTCCTTAGGGTTCCGTGGTCAACAAGAAACCCTTATAGTTTCGCCATGTCCGTCCGTCTGTCTGTCCGCGACCTAGCTCGGAGACTTTCAGTACTAGAAAGCTGTAATTTGACTCGGGTATACGCACACTATATCACTTATCACGCCGACAAAGTGGTAAAATAAAAAATAGAAAAAAAAATAAAGTCTATCCCATGGTGTGGAGTGTCTTTGGATAGGTCGTTCAAAAATATTGTGACTGTGTGAAAACCATTTTTCGAGTGCTAATGTTTGTTAGAATTAAGTGTCCCCCCGCCATTAAGGCGAATGAATACGCCAACTGCAATTTGGACCTGTCTTTGAAGGCCTACTCCTCCCACACAGGTGGTCCAAAAATTTTATAAAAATATATAATAGGCATTATAGAGTCAAAAATAAATTTTAAGTTTCATAAACTGTTTTTCTATTGTAAGTTTTGACAAAAAAAATCGAAAGTCATCGAAAGTTTCACATGATTAACACAAGAATTCTCTTACTCCTTCCAAACGCTTAAAGCGATTTTAATTATTATTTCACCAAATTAGAGGAAATTTTTAGATCTAAAAAATTTAAGTTCAAAATTTATTTTCCGGTCATGGCGTCCATGTGAAAAGTATTATTTTCTCCTATTTTGCGCTAGCCGGAGGCGCAGTGGTTGTCGTAACAGCCACTTTTCAAGGCACGCTGAAATGAACATTATTTCAATGTCGTTTCCGTTGATATTTTTACCGACAAACATCGAGTAGCTTATTTAGCGTGGTGATACGCCTTAATATAACGCAAGTAATAGTCGATCAACCTAAAATGAAAATTTCGTACAAATTCCATTGAGCATTACTTAGACGAAGTTGTTAATTGGATGCCAGGCCCCTTTACGCCTGGATTTTTCTAAAAATTCATGCAAAATGTAAAAACTGATTGTGAAGTTAACAGCTTAATTTCTTCATTTTTTTTTCATAAGGACTATCTAGCGACATCTAACTACGTCCTTATTTAGCCCAAAAAGCAAAATTTGATGAAACACTATATTTATACTTTTTACACTATATTTAGCTGTCAGGATAACGTGAATATTGCCTCGTTTTTACGCAAAGTTTAGGACGTTTTATGATTTTTATCTATACTGGAAATTAAATAAAAGAGAAATACAGACGTCATTCATGTAAAGAAGTTTATACACTTATCTATAAATAACCAGTTACCGTTTCATGGAAAACAGTTTTTACCTGAAACCATTTCACAAATTCAGCGCCGTTAGAATTCTAAAGCCTTTAGCCTTCCAAGTCCGCATATTGTAAAGGTACTAACGGAACCCTACACTGCGCGTGGCTCGACACACACTTGGCCGGTCTTTTTTTTCTAAACTCCTCCTCTTTTTCCTCATTTTTTGTAAACTGCTCTCCTTTTCCATTTTTCTCTCTCACCTTTTGATGAGAAGTGGATCGGAAAGCGGTGTGGGGGGGAAGAGAAACATATCTTAAGATGTGTGTAAGTTTAATTGAAATCAAAGCCATCAGGACGTCACAAACACCGAAAGCATTTATATCGCAGCTGAGCGGGACGGGCCACCTTAAGTTTGTAAAACAGGTATAGTAAATACGTATAAGTTTACTTGAACCTTCCAAGTCCGCATATTGTAACGGGAAACTACGGAACCCTACACTGCGCGTGGCCCGACACATACTTGGCCGGTCTTTTTTTTCTAAACTCCTCCTCTTTCTCCTAATTTTTTGTAAACTACTCTCCTTTTCCATTTTTCTCTCTGGCAACCCTAGTTGGGCGTCAAAACATTGGCCGGTCACAATGGAAGCAATCTGAGCTGGTCTAGAAATAAATGAGCTTTCCCACGACTCGGTAAATTAGAGTTAGTGTTTGCAAAGAAATTGCAATAAACTTTGTTGTGTAGGTTTCGTTCAGGAATTCAGATTATAAAGTTGAGGAAAGGGCAAAGCCAAAAGCAGAATTTAAACTGACAGGTGTTGAAAGTACCCGGAACACCCTGTATGCAATAATACGATTAGAATATTGGTCATGTATGTAACTATCAGTTTAAAATGTTTCATTTTAGTAGATACAGGTAGCGGCACGGTTTATGAGGTCTGACCTTGACTGCGCTAGTCAAATTTAGGGTTCCGTACCCAAAGGGTAACCAACGGGACCCTATAACTAAAACTCCACTGTCCGTCTGTCTGACCGTCTGTCTGGCCGTCTGCCTGTCCGTCTGTTCGTCTGTCACCAGGCTGTATCTCATGAACCGTGATAGTTAGACAGTTGAAATTTTCACAGATGATGTATTTCTGTTTCCGCTGTAACAACGAATACTAAAAAACAGAATAATTAAATATTTAAGGGGGCTCCTATACAACAAACGTGATTTTTTTGCCGTTTTTATAGATAATGCTACGGAACCCTTCGTGCGCGAGTCCGACTCGCTCTTGGCCGGTTTTTATTTGTTGTAGGTAAGTTTGATTTTTTTTAGTTAATTTCAATTTTATTTAAATAGTTTATTTAATACATATTTATCTAAGCTTTATTTCCGTTTTACTACATCGTTTACCTCCATAATTGAATCAAATCACACAGCAATTCAGACACCTCAATGACCAGCACATCACGATCCTTGTCCAAATATGGTCTGCTGAGGGGATGCCAATTAGCTGAGAGCTCTTTCTATATTTGGCGTAATTATGCTACCACAAACCCGGTACCTACAACCATTGGAAAAGAAACTCAAAGGTTTGGTAATAAAGGCTCGTTGACAGGTTTTTAGAATGGATACAAAAAGGTATCACCTAAGAGCAATATGTATGGAAAGTGGACAATTGCAGTGATTTCGCTTTCTGGTAAACGTTGATGAATGAGTGATGGAAGTGCTGGCAATGAAAGTGTTAACGTGGGAATTGATCGTCGATTGGTGTCAGTGGACTGCTGTTTATTTCTCTATCAGAGTATAAATGAATTGCACAAAGATAAGAAGATAACAAAGAAAACAATGAACAGGGCATGGGTGGACTTATTCCTACAAGACATTTCGTCCAGTCAACCTTGGAAAACATAGAAACAATTTTATTTTAGAAATTTACAAATGTACATCAGTACATAACCTAAATAATAAAAATAAACATAAAAATACTGCATACATAGATAAATACATACAAACGAACAAGTTTATATATGTATACAGGGTGTTAAGATGAAGTTGCGGAAGCTGGAAACTGGTGATAGCACTCATCCACACGAACAACTTTTACTATGGAGCCATCCAACGACATTCTATACCAATGTCGTTGGAGACAACCATCAAATCGCGAAAAAAAATTAGCTATTCCATAGAAAAATTACATTTTATTCCCTAGAAAAGTTACCAAAATGTACGAAAAAAAAATTTAACAGATAAAATGCAGGCTTAATATACCTTAGACTTATACAGGCGTTGATTTGGTCCGCAACTTCCGTCACAGGGTAGGTTAATTTACGATACTGATGTGATGATGAAAAAAATATAGAAAATATGCTTTTTTTTCAAAAATTTATTTACGATATTTTGGGGGTGACAAAAAACGTCAAATGTACGACAGACATGATGAAATTGACTCAGCACTAGCGGAGCGGCGGCGGGGTGAAGAGGGGCACACGAGTAGGTAAGTACTAGCTCTCCACGCCGCAATTACCTTTTATCAAGATTATTTAAGAGGGCATAACTCCTTCTTCAAGTGGTATTAACACGTTGAAGGACAGAGATTGCTTTCATACAAGTTGTGTTGTGACACATGGTAGTAGAGAGGAAGGCAAAAGGGGAAACGGAGATTTAGGTCCATTGGATTGACAGTAGATCTCGTTTGAATATTTACTTTGTGACACAATAAACAACACTTGTACTGGTTTGTAGAGAAATCTTGACGCTGCTAGCCGTTCTGCCGCAATTCTACAGGGAATCGATGACGCCATACGGCATCGTGTTCAAATTAGTATATCTAATTGTTCGCTGTAGGACACTGTCCAGCGTCTCTGTCCTTTAACGTGTTGACTTTTTTCATTCCATTTTTTTTAAATAAGCATCATGTATAATAATCATCTAAATACTAGTATTTATGTGACGGAAGTTGTGGAACAAATCTACAACCTGTATAATCTGAGTCATACACCGGTCTGCCTACCACGGCGTGGCGCGATATCACATGTCTGCAACTTGACCCAGGCCTGCTTTTATGTACACACTGCGTTATGTATTTATGTATACACCACGTAATTATGAGGTGTTCAGAAAATTTATTTATAGCACACCGTGCGTAAAATGACCACTTGTGCTATAAAAAATTATACGAAACTCGTGCGAGAAACTTTTTCTCGACTCGTGTGATTGCAGCACTCGCCTTCTAGTCTATCGGCCGGGCCTTGATTTTGACAAAAGTCGTCGGAACGAGCTGTATTTACCTAAAACAGGTATCAAAAAATTCTTCGTGATGTCTAGATGATGACCCTGCGTGTCTTCGCGTCAAAATCCGGGGACAAGAGGTATTTATGACGTAACAAAGATGGCGGCTGTGAGTTAGGTTTTTTGCCATTTCCTCGGATTCTGTTCAACCGATTTGTTATTGTGGGGTATCATTTAAAAGATATTTTTATGGTCTATTTTTATTATTTTTTATAATTTATGTAAATATAATATTTTTATATATATGAGGCAACAAGTGATTTGTCAATATAATTTTGTATAAATTATTTACCATACCTTCTTAAATATACGTTTAATCAAAAAATATGTTATTATAAAAAAGTTTGCATATTTAATAGGCTATCCAAAAATATATGATTTATTATTATACAGCTATAAACAAGCGAGCTACACTCCGACGTTGACTACTACACTGCAAAATATCGCGTCGTGAAAATTTCGAAGTCGATGCGATGTTGTACAGTTGGGACCGCCAAAAGGCTCGTTTGAAAGATATTCCAATATTCTTTATATTTTTGTTGAATACGAAGTGGATACATTCTTAAAACAATAATAAAAATATAATATAATATCTAATATATTACTTTACTCACGTATTTTCCAATATAAATTTTAATAGACACATTTTTTCGCTATGATCGTTATTATCTTTTAAGAATGTTTTGACAGCTATAAATTTTAATAGGTATATAAAATATAATAATAAAACATAATTTAAAATAAAATTATGACCGTTATCATTTCATTGCTGCCACTCTGCGCGCGTTTTCCGCAGTAGTGAAGTATTTTTAAAGTAGGTGTACTCATAAACGGTTCTGCTTATACAAAAATAAAATAAATATTGAAATAGAAATAGAAATAGAAATCGTTTATTACAGTAACTTAATCATATATTACAGCGGTTGGGGTCACCTTTTAAGTAAAGGTATACCTGTGATAGGAGACCCCGCTCTTCCGTATCACTTTTTATACTTATAATATCAATAAGAAATTAAATAAACAAAAAATAAAGACATAATTTTAAAAACAAATTCAGATAAAACTAAACATAAAACTAAATAAGACTAGCCTTACATCATTTCTAGTACATTCTAAATAATATTTTCCTAGTAAACTAAAGTAAGGCGTGCGGCTCTTTGATTAATTTAGTGAAGATGCGGTATAACCACAACGCGGTTGGATCTACAAATACAGGTCCAGCGGGCCTATCTTTGTTTAGTAGTATTCCAGGTGGCGTTTGTGTGCACGTATTTGAAAACACCTTTACCTGTACTATAAAATCCAGAAAAACCGGCAGATATGCCTTCGTGTGCATTTATCGGGTGTACAAATCACTCAAGGACCAAAAACAAATTTCATGGCATCACCTTCCACTCGTAAGTACACCAAACCTAGAAAATTTCCTTAAAATACTTTCAGTTTGTTTCGTTTACACTTCGCCATTTGCAGAAAAGGACGGTAATATTCAACATGAATGTGTGCGACTAGTTCAGTTGCGCTAGCGGCTATACTATAGTCTTTAGTCTAGTGTTATATTGGATAATATAATTTATTTATTTTTATGTTCCTTAGTTACATTTAAAACAATAAAGACAAATTATAACTAAACATCGTAGCACAAAGAGTAACCAGGAAAAATCATTCTATTTATCCTCAAAATTGTATTGATTATAACACATTTCTTTTCCAGCATGGCATATACCAACCATACATTTTTGTCCTTTACTGACGCACTCAATTCTCACAGATCTACAATCTGTCTTGCAATGACAATTGTCATACTTAAGTAATGAACTCTAGATCTTTTAAAGATATAGGGGAGTTTGAAGTTTCAATTGGCTTAAGAATGATATTTTCTAATCTCCATCCACAGTCTTCTGGAGGTAGCAATGTTGGCAACAGGATATCTGCAGATTTCCATACCAAAGCCTGGTAATTTGCCTTGTAAATGTGATATTTTAGGGCTTCTTTAGAAGGCGGCAATTTCTCCAAACATTTAATATGATGGAAAACTGCAGTTCTCAAACCATTGATGTCGTCAAGGCCTTGAAGAGATGGTTTTTTTGTCGGTATAAAATGAAATCACGAACTTTTTGGCATTTTTAATTATGGTGGGTGTTAATGTTGCAGATCCAAAACCCTCCAGAAGCGTGTGACATTGGTCAAACTCTTTTCAACAGGATTTTTTGTGAATCCTGAAAGAGAACTTTTCGTGACATACCCTGTTAGAGCATGGAAAGCTAACAAGTTGTTTTTTTTTCGCTTCTAAAATTTGTACAATATTATGTACATACACAGACCATGATTAAAAATGCCGAAAAGTTCGTGATTTCAGTTTATACAGACAAAAAACCATCTCTTCAAGGCTTTGACGACATCAATGATTTGAGAACTGCAGTTTTTCATCATATTAAATGTTTGGAGAAATTGCCGCCTTCCAAAGAAGCCCTAAAATATCACATTTACAGGGCAAATTACCAAGCTTTGGTATGGAAATCTGCAGATATCCTGTTGCCAACATTGCTACCTCCAGAAGACTATGGATGGAGATTAGAAAATATCATTCTTAAGCCAATTGAAACTTCCAACTCCCCTATATCTTTAAAAGATCTAGAGTTCATTACTTGTCATTGCAAGACAGGTTGTAGATCTGCGAGAATTGAGTGCGTCAGAAAAGGACAAAAATGTATGGTTGGTATATGCCATGCTGGAAAAGAAATGTGTTATAATCAATACAATTTTGAGGATAAATAGAATGATTTTTCCTGATTACTCTTTGTGCTATGATGTTTAGTTATAATTTGTCTTTGATGTTTTAAATGTAACTAAGGAACATAAAAATTAATAAATAATATTATCCAATATTTATTTTATTTTTGTATAAGCAGAACCGTTTATGAGTACACCTACTTTAAAAATACTTCACTACTGCGGAAAACGCGCGTAGAGTGGCAGCAATGAAATGATAACGGTCATAATTTTATTGTAAATTATGTTTTATTATTATTTTTTATATACCTATTAAAATTTATAGCTGTCAAAACATTCTTAAAAGATAATAACGATCATAGCGAAAAAATGTGTCTATTAAAATTTATATTGGAAAATACGTGAGTAAAGTAATATATTAGATATTATATTATATTTTTATTATTGTTTTAAGAATGTATCCACTTCGTATTCAACAAAAATATAAAGAATATTGGAATATCTTTCAAACGAGCCTTTTGGCGGTTCCAACTGTACAACATCGCATCGACTTCGAAATTTTCACGACGCGATATTTTGCAGTGTAGTAGTCAACGTCGGAGTGTAGCTCGCTTGTTTATAGCTGTATAATAATAAATCATATCTTTTTGGATAGCCTATTAAATATGCAAACTTTTTTATAATAACATATTTTTTGATTAAACGTATATTTAAGAAGGTTTGGTAAATAATATATACAAAATTATATTGACAAATCACTTGTTGCCTCATATATATAAAAATATTATATTTACATAAATTATAAAAAATAATAAAAATAGACCATAAAAATATCTTTTAAATGATACCCCACAATAACAAATCGGTTGAACAGAATTCGAGGAAATGGCAAAAAACCTAACTCACAGCCGCCATCTTTGTTACGTCATAAATACCTCTTGTCCCCGGATTTTGACACGAAGACAGGCAGGGTCGTTATCTAGACATTACGAGAAATTTTTTGATACCTGTCTTTGGTAAATAGAGCTCGTTCCGACGAAATTCAAGAAATAGAGCACTTTTGCCTCAACGGCCGCTAGACTATTCGGCTCGTGCCGCAAACTCACACTCGTCAGAAAACGTTTCATCGCTCTCGTATCGTAATGTACTATTAATATATACTGAACCACTTCCATAAAAAAACTTTTTAAACAAGGCGAAAAATAAATTCCCTTCCCCATAGAAAATGACGAATAGGTATTAAAAATTTCTATAGGGACTTTTCCGCGTTATTTCAAATATTTTACTATGGAAGTGGAGCATGTGTTTTAATTTTTTGAGCACGTCATAATAACACCAGTACGTCGCAGGCAAATAGCAAATAAAATTCGGCATTTTACAAACGGCAGTTTTTACACGCTCGCTATTTTGCAATTTGACGAATCTTTGTCATATCCCAGAATTTGGTATTTCATAATTTTTGCCCTATTGTAGTTCCGCCTAGAACCCACGGAACACTTTTACCAGCTCTGACCCTCAACGGTATCGAGAGGGTCACAAAGTTGGCAGTGAAAAGCAACGTGATTGCCCGTAGGTTTGCTCGATGTACACGAGACGTCAAGATCACACTCTTCCGAGCTTACTGTCAATAATATAACACGCCATATAACAAGTAGGCGCGCCGAATTGAAAAACGTCGCTGTTTTGTAATGCGGCTACCTCACGTTCAGCCGGATTGTCATTGCGTTACGTTCAACAATCCGGCAGCTCACGCTTAGACGTAATGTAAAGTCTTTTAACCAAAAGTCAAAAATAGATGCCAAGACGAGCGAAGCGAGGAGGAGCGTGTTAGGTGTATTTATAATAAGGAACCAAGCGCAGTGGCAGAGAATATAACAGTGGGGCGGAGTTAGGCGACGTCCCTAGAATCCAACGTTCAATTTGATGCTGTTTTACAAAACCGTTGCGCCCGTTTGTATATGGGCGCCACGTTACTAAGTAAAGCCGCTTTGACGTACGCGAAGTGCTCATACAATGCGGCGTACTTTATTTCAGCCGAATTGAAATCTGGCTGTACTTGAGGTAGCCCCGCCCCGCATTACAAAACAGCGACGTTTTGCAATACGGCGTGTTATACGAAATGGCTGCGACACATACACACATTATGTACTTACAAAAACATATGTAGTAATAGCCTTTTGCCCCCGACTCCGCCAACGCTGAATTAGTAACAAAGTTGAACATTCTGTGTCACAAAATGTTTTTTAATAATATTGGCACTTTTTGAAGTCCTGTAACTACTTTCAAGAAGAAGCTACCAATTTGATAAATCAGTATAAATTTTTGAAACCTTTATCTAAATTCCTGCTGAACAAAAACGCGATTAAAAATCTTTCGCTCAATAGAAATAAATATGTAATGTAAAACTTCTTCAAACACTTTTGCCCTGAATCCGTCCCTCTCAGGACAAAGGGGATCCACAGGCAAAGCTAATTACAGATGGCGCTAGCATAGTGGGTCTACCGCGTAATTCTGATTTTCATCAACATCAACTTGAGATTGAAATTTAACGGGCGTGCAAAAGAGATGGCATGTTAGGCAGGCGTCGTCGCACGCACGTCAAATTTCAATCTCAAGTTGATGTTGATGAAAATCAGAATTACGTGGTAGACCCGCTGGTCTGGCCAGTAATGAATATTACGGTCCGGCTATGTCAAACTTTTTTGTTGTGGGTGTTCTGGTTTTCCTACTGTTTTTCTCCAATATTTCGCATTTTTTTACTTCCTTTTATCACTTGTATTCCAATATATTATTATATTTGTTATTGTTATTATTTTATTAATTTTTAATATGGGGTTTTTCAGGAATAAATTAACACAGTACGGTTCGCAAAGGCGTAATTCTAAGAAATTAATCGAAAATCACAAATAACTATGCAAAAACCATGACATTGTACTGAAGTGACAGATTTTCATTGCCGGATCGACGGTGCGCCATCTACAAGGATAATTTGGCAGTGTTGATTCCCATTACAATTTCATACCCATATGGTATTTTTATAAAATGCTTTTTTTACTTATTTTACGTTTTTACATTTCTCATTTGTGTTAAATTTTTTTATATCGTTATAGTTTTACTGAAATTGTCCAGTATAACCTATAATCAATTTTTTTTTCGTTACTTTCTGTCCACCATTTTCGGAGATAAGGGGGGACAAACTATTTTATAAAGATTTTTCACATATTGCTTTAAATCTGTACAAGTACTGCACACTTGAATATTTTTTACAATCTGCATTATAGTACCTACAGTTTGCAGTGTTGCCATTTTAGCTACTCTGTAGCTAGATCTAGCAACTTTTAGGGTCATTTAGCTACTAAAATTGTTGAAACTTTCGTACATTTGGCTACTTTTTGAGGACTGAAGTCGCATACATTTAGCTACTTTAGGTGGCAAAATCAACCAATCTAGCTACTTTTTGAGCTACATTTAGCTACAAACGCTTGACCGTAGATGGCAACACTGACAGTTTGATACTGACAGTGTAGCTGATTCTGAAGGTTTTAAAGTGTTAGTACTGTCAAAACTAAACTTCTCTTCCTAGCATTTAAGGACTATTTTGCAATAAACAAAATGTAGTTTTGACAGCACTAAAACTAAAATTAAAGCCTTCAGAATCGGATTTATTGCATTCTTAAGTTTCGTTGTCAGTCAGTCACGGATTAAGAGGCCTGCGCAGCATACCTAGTTCATACAACTGAAATAACAAAACCATTTGTAAGTCATAGATATTCTTAGGAAATTGTGTGTTTAATTCGATTGGATTACAGAATATCTAGGTTCCCAAATATATATTTTGAAAGGACACTGAGTTAAAGACGACATATAAGCAATTTAAAATTTCCATAGAAAGCTTATTTTTCTCATATTTCATGTTTAAATCAGTGTTCTTATTTAATATATATTTGGGAACCTAGATAGTCTGTAATGCAATCAAAATAAATACTCACTATCTTAAGGGCGCACCGAGCGTGCCTTTGTCTCTGTCTTTTTCTTTACGTGTAAAGAGTAAAGAAAATAACCAAACTTTTGCATTTTTTCAATGTTTTTTGTTGTTATTTTCATCATATTGTTCTTAAATAAAAAACTATCGTGTATAAACGCTCCAGTCGTCTATCAACTTTATTTAAGTAAATTAATCATAATATCAAATTACTTATTTATATAAAAAAAGGTAGGAAAATAGAGGAAAAAATTAGTCGACAACAGGTAACTTTGTGAATTTATTCTATCGAGCCTACTTTATCAAATCGTATTTCCATCGTGTATACAGTCGTGTATATCCCCAATAACACCAATATATTTCCCTAGATTTTAATTTAATTGTTTGCTACTTTAAACAAGGGTTGTAAAAACGTGTTTGTATGTGTAAAAAGCTCGGTACGCTCTTAAGGCCCCAGACTCTCTTTGCAACATTTCGCTTTCATCTTACCTGAGGCTTTAGAAGTGGCGCTCCCCCCGCTGCATTAAGATGTTAGAGACTGCACCCGAATGTTGCTCTACTTCGTTAAATGAGTGTACGATTACTTAAAATTTGACATGTGAAGATTTTTAATTATTCAAGTAACGGTAATTTACAAAATTTGGTTTGTTTATCGGAACAAACAAAATGAATTTGCAAAAGCAAAATAAACAAAAGTAAATCTACCTGAAATAGATGGCTTATTGGTAGCAGTAAGAGTGATTAGTATTTAGACACAATACAATTTATAGGTCATGCAATTATTTGCAGATTTTTACCGAAGGGGTGTCAAGAGGTGTTCCGAGTGTGAACTGTGAGATGCAAGTCATAAGTCCACCCATACGTGTACCTATAAGTACACCCGCGTTTCTCTGACGATTATTACGTCTCAACGTGATGAGCCCTATCGTTCTAAGGAAACCTGCATGCCCTAAAAAGCGTGTAGTTGTGCCCGAAAATTTCTTTATTCATCAAGATTTTCATTTAACTAATGCCTGACATAAAAAATACCTTTATAAAATTTGGAAATGTAGGAAATTAATAATCAAATCGTAACAATGAAAACACTTAAAATTATGTATTCCTAATACTCACACACATATTACAATCAGTTCTTTAATTATATCAAAAATATCAAATATCAAAAATCAAATATTAATATCAAATATTAATATCAAAAATAGAAACTCTTACGGTAATTAAGTGTCTGTCAGTTTGTGTGTCCATGATTATGACTAAGATGCAATAAAAAAGGTATAAAAATTTAGTTTTAGAAATGTGATGTTTTAATGATAAGAACCGCAGCTGCGTACGTTTTGTTTTGATGCATTATTGTCTAGCACGTTGTTATCTCGACTGTCGGTTTTAGTGACTTCGATAGCTTATTAAGATATTTTAAATAAAACAAAGTAAAGTAATAAAAAGGATGTAGCTTCGGCTTTAGTTATTCCAAAAAGTGGCGACAGCGGTGCTGGTATAAAATTTGTGTCACGCCATCCCCGTGGGTTTTTTAGACTACAACTTCTAAAATACGGCTTTACGGGTTTTCGAATTAACACACATTAACATAACTTAATCTAAGCGAATTAGGGCATGCAATTATTCGCAGATTTTTACTATCCGGATAACGGATAATGTATTATCCGGATAATCGGATACTTATGGTAAAAATTAAGGGTAGTAATAAAAGCTTCAAAAACTAAATTAAAACCACCCAAAAAAACGGCCTACCGCAAACATCTTGAAAAAAACCGGCCAAGTGCGAGTCAGACTCTAGTCAGAACCTAGGGTTCCGTATTGTGGATGATAAATTTAGTTTTATAATTTTTTTTCGTGAATTTCTCAACCGCTTTATTTTTTCTGTAATTCTTACGTAAACGCATATTACCATGATTTATTTCATATTTTTCGGTCCACCAGTTTTGGAGATAAGAGGGGGGACATACATTTTTTTATAGATTTTCAAGGATTTCTCGAAATAGATGCAATTAAATATAGCCAAACTATATATTATTACAATAAGCTTTTTAAAACCTACAATGTGAAACCCATATTGTATTTTAATAATTTTTTTTTTTTATTTTACTTATTTTATATTTTTAAATCACTATAGTTTTCCCGGTAATTGGTCAGTTATGATCTATAATGGACATTTTTTTCATATTTTTCGGTCTACTAGTTTCGGACATACACATTATTGTAGTTTTTTCAAAGATTTCACAAAACCAGTGCCAGTAAATATAGTAAAAGTATATATTTTTACAATCACATTTTTAGTGTCTACAGTTTGATACCCATATTGTATTTTTAGGATATTTTTTATTTTTCTCACTTTTGTTTTGAAAATATTTTAAACAATTTAAAAATTTTCATATTTTTTTTACAATGTAATATGTAGGCAAATTAATGCAATTTTTGTGCCAAATTTCATGTCTTTATCTTTACGGTGATAAAGTAATGATGCTATGAAATACGGACGGACGTAGATTAGACTTTATTTTATCGAAACAGGGATTTCTTAAAATATTCAAAAAAATATTTTATCCATAGTTGTTTACTTATTAAATGATAAACGTGCAATATTCAAGTAGAGCAACTTTCATGATACAGTTCGCCTCTCCATAAGAATCTACGCGAGGGAAAGGGAGCAACCGTGCGAGCAGGAGGTAAAATGACGTCGAGCTACACAATACACGTCTGAACGCTGCGATGTCCCAGCGAAACTGAGGGAAATATCGACGCGTTTTGTGTTTTAAACTCTCGATAAGTTTCAATTTGATAAATGTTCTTATAATAATTTTTTAAATACCGTTTTTTGTTATTTCACTTATTAATAGTTCTATTCTACGTGTTTTAAATTTGACTACGCTAAACGATAGTTTTCTAGTAGAAAAAAAAATATTTTATCAGTGGTTGAATTCATAAAATCACAACTACTTAAAGCACTCGAAATAAGAAAACTAAAGTATTATCCAAAAAAGTAACCAGGTAAGATTATTGTTGAAGATATGGGAATAAATGTTACCTGAATAAATTTCTTGTTTTTGTCATAATTTTTACGTGACGTGTGCATGAATGAGACTCTCAACGCGTACAACATAAATAAAGGTATGTTTAAAGCCTAAAAAACCTATTAAAAGTAGCATTAAAGTAAATGAAAAAATAAGTTTTGAAATCTTCAAATTCCACACTATAAATTAACGTAAAATGTATTTTATTTATTGCTTTCTTACTAACTAAAATAAAATCTTTCTTTTCTGATAATTCTGCAAGAATACTGATTTTTAGGGGACTGGAGCCTTAAGAATATTTATGATTTACAATAGGTTTTGGTATTTCTTTTGTATGAACTAGGATTGCTCCGCAGGCCTCTTAACTGCATTTTATAATAGATGTTCGAAGATTTTTGGTCGCGTGCGCCCGCATTTTGATTGTGATGAATGACTGATGATTGATTGGAAGGTGAATATTGGTGGCCCAATCGCTCAAAACAATTTGTTCCAGACAACCTTTAAACTCCTATTCAAACTTTATTTAATTGTTAACTGATATCTATTATAATCGCTCTATTAGAAATCGCTCTAAGCGATAAGACCGACCATTGTTGCCTATATTTTTTTTCCAACTTTGTATTGTCCTTTTTGTTGTTTTTCTTTTGGTGCACAATAAAGCGTATTTATGTTATGTTTATGTTTATTATTTCTTTATAAGTTATTAAACAGAAAGAAGTAAGAAAATCAATTGGAAAGTAGGTATCATCATAAATTTAGAAATTATTTTCCAATTCAAGTGCTCGTAAAGGCCCACTTTTTATGCATCAAAACCGAACAGAAAGTCGATTATTTTGCCCTGGGGCTTTATTATTATTATGTTTTTAAATTTATTTACAATGGTTGGCTAACCTGCCGCCTTTCCTGTGTACCATAAATGTTATACTTTTTTTTCCACTGTTTAACGGCTCTGGATACAGTCCTTTTGAGCCAATTATAATTTAAAGTTCACAAGATTGTATTTGTTTTATTTCCTCACACTACGCATTTAAAAACGTAGTGTGATACACGGGCGTAAAAGCAATAAATTACTCGGTTACGTTTAAGGCGAATGAATACGCCAAATGCAATTTGGACCTGTGTTTGAAGGCCTACTCCTCCCACACGGAAGGTCCAAAAACTTTCATAAAAATATATGATAGGCATTATAGAGTCAAAAATAAATTTTAAGTTTCATAAACTGTTTTTCTATTTTAAGTTTTGACAAAAAAAATCGAAAGTCATCGAAAGTTTCACATGATTATCACAAGAATTCTCTTACTCCTTCCAAACGCCTAAAGCGATTTTAATTATTATTTCACCAAATTATAGGAAATTTTTAGATCTAAAAAATTTTTTTTTCTGTTCATGGCGTCCATGTGAAAAGTATTATTTTCTCCTATTTTGCGCTAGCCGGAGTCGTTAGTTGTTAGTTGTCGTAACAGCCACTTTTCAAGGCACGCTGAATTGAACATTATTTCAATGTCGTTTCCGTTGATATTTATACCGACACACATCGAGTTGCTTATTTAGCGTGGTCATACGCCTTAAAACAAATTTATTCTTTTGCGCCCTTGTAGCATAAACTACTATTATAACCATACTAAAATGGTCACCTTTACTTTCCTCGCTTATTAAGTGTAGTTATCACATAATCTAATACACACTTTATTCCCCTTATAAATAAAATAATAAGGATGAAACGATCGCATGAACACTGTAATCGTTTTCGTTTATGTAATGTCTTTCTCTATGTCATAGAGCGTGGTGAAAAGCTTCCCATGTTTAACAATCTGTTTCTTGCAGGGATAACCTCAATGCGTGAGCGAGACACACATTCATTCATCTAGCTCATTTACGGCACTCGAAAAAAAAAATCGCCACTTTTAGAACTCGCATATCTACTTCAGTAAATAATGTATTATTGTGATAAAATAGTATATTATTTTTGGAATATTTTTCTAGGGATCTGTTCAACAGAAACGCGATTGGAGAAATTCGGTTAGATGGAAATATTTATTGAAATGAGGTTTTTGTTGACATCAATTCTCCTGGTTTGACAATTTGGAATGACATATGGACTTGGACGAATAAACCCATATGGACTGCAATTATATTTTATTAGATGGATTTTAACGGTATCTAGGACCTGTCCCCCTATTCTGTATCTTTAGTTGCCAACTGCACTAGGTGCCTATCATCAAAAACATAGATAAAAACTGAAATTTCAAAATTGCCTTTAGTGGGTATTGAACTATTAACGAACTGTGTCGTCACTTCAAGTGCGAACATATCCTTGGGAAATCGGAATTCGATGGTATATCTATGTTTTTGATGATAGGCACCCCGTACAGAAGGCAACTAGAGATACATAATAGGCACGCAGGTTAAACGAAATTTTGATAGCAACTTTAGTACATTTTATCTTAATAAAAATCTGACATATTGCTACTTTTCCACGAATCCGTCCCTCTCGCACTGAGGGTTTTTTCGCAGTAACAGGGACGCCAAAACTTTTACATACCGCCTTAAAAGCCATAATGCAGTATTTTGGTAATGTATAATATTTTAAGGTATTTTTAGTATTTTTACGTTAAATTAAAGTTAAATTGTTCACTCAATAACTTGCGTCGCGATCAGATTTACTTTTCTTTTGCATGTCTATGACACTTGCGATTGAAAATTGCTAAGTGACAAAATATTGAATTTCTTTTCTGTCTTAGTCAGTAACATTTTCACACAAACTTTTTTTTTTTCAAAATGATATTTAATTTTTTTCATACTTGATCTTTTGGTTGCTTTTCCAGAAAAAAGTGCTACTGCTGCGCCACTGCTGCGAACAGACTTTCCGAAGGATAATTATTTGAAAATACATGGACCGCGTTATATTTTATCCCTGCAATAGGCTGTGGTATTCAGTCGCACA
Source organism: Ypsolopha sequella (assembly GCA_934047225.1). Lineage (NCBI taxonomy): Eukaryota > Metazoa > Arthropoda > Insecta > Lepidoptera > Ypsolophidae > Ypsolopha > Ypsolopha sequella. The sequence continues at coordinate 7,001,265 of OW203988.1, read as the reverse complement.
ACTAGTTTGAACTGTGACCTCGCATGTTTGTATGTTGCGATAACTTGTGTTTAATATCAGTTATCTACCAGTTTATTGTGATCTTGCGTTTGTGATTATTTCGAGATACATCTAAGAGGTGCTTTCTGCATATCATGACAGACGAAGAAAACCTCTTGAGGATCTTATAAACCAACTGTGTTAGCGACAAAAGAGAAATTTAACAACAAATAATTTTGTGGATAAGCAGTAAAGAGAGAGAGCGTGAACATTTTGTATGTAAAAATAAAGTTGTACAAATAAATTAATTAATAATATACCATATTTTGTTTATTATAATCCCTTGAATAAGGTACAACAAAAACATAAAACAAAAAAAAACAAAAAAAACTATTCTATTTTAAAATCGTTCCAAAGACTGTAAACAAACTAACAGACAGACGGATTCAGGGGTGACATCACAACAGACAGTTCTGTTTTCTCATTTTTAAGGCGCTACGGAAAAAAATCGACACTTTAAGAACTTGCATATCTACTTCAGTAAACAATGTATTATTTTGATAAAATAGTATATTATTTTTTGGTTCTTTTTCTAGGGATTTGTTAAAACAGAAACGTGATTGGAGAAATTCGGCTCGATAGAAATATTTATTGAAATGCGGTCGTTTTCGACACCAATTCTCCTGGTTTGACAATTTAGAATCACATATGGACTGCAATTATATTTTATTAGATGAGTTTTAACGGTATCTAGGACTTGGTTAAACGAAATTTTAAAAGCAACTTTAGTACATTTTATATTAATAAAAAACCGACCTTTTGCTACTTTTCCACGAAACCGTCCCTCTCGCACTGAGGGTTTTTTCGCATATGGAGTAACAAGGACGCCAAAACTTTTACGTATCGCCTTAAGTACGAAACTCGAAATAAGTTGAAGTCCACTTATTGCATAGTAAACGTACTCTAAATAATATGTACCTAATTATAATACAAATATTTACAATTTATACTCACTAAGACGCCGACCACACAGCCACGTTCTGAGCTCCGCGATCACTGTCATATACGTATAGTTCGATGAATCTATGCCAGCGTTTCCTAACCTGTGGTCCGCGGACCCCTGGGGGTCCCCGAGCATATGTATAGGGGCCCGCAGCCTAATCCATGAACCATTTAACAATCATAAATAAATGCCACCAAAAGTATCGTAAATACTACTGCTTACTGCTTTTCTCGACGACATACTCTGTGAAAAGGCATTCTCTGCTCTTGTGTATATTAAAAACAAATACAGAAATAGATTAAAAGTGGAATCCGATTTGAGACTACAACTCAATAGTAATATAAACCCAAATATCACTAATTTAGTTGCAAAAAAGCAGCAACAACCTTCTAATTAAGAGGGCGCCGAGCAAAATAATCTAAAACGACAGTCACTGTTAAATTGATTTATTGAATAATATTTCAATGATAAATAAATAAAATATATATTTATTATCACAGAGAATGTATCTACACTTCCGCCGCAGCGAATATTAAAAATAACTTATGGTGTAAGAAACAAATATATCTAAAGTAGGCCCAAAATATAAAAAAGTTATTGGGGTTTTAGTCATTTCAATAACTTAACTGTCGAATTTTGTCTCAACAACAATTCAAGACAATCACAAACGTAATAAAATACAACTGGGCCGTTTCACATTTTTTAAATTTTGTCTGGTAAATTAAATATGATTTTTTCTGTTAAATTCAATAAATCCGACCACGAGAGAACAAGCGAGGTGTCTAATCGTTCTACGCTCGGCGCAGCCTTAACGTATTTTATATGAAAAAGTATATATTTTTTTGTCATTTGTAGAACTAAAATAAATGGTCCGAAATTTATTGCTGCTTTTTTATTAAGGGGGTCCTTAGAATTGTGTTTGATTTCCTAAGGGGTCCATGGACAAAAAAGGTCAAGAAACGCTGATCTATGCGATGGACGCAAATGTCATTGGATTGACGGCTTGGATCTTTACAAACACAAAGACCGCGAGACCGCGTCCTATTGCTTGGACCGTAGAACGCAGAACGTGCTCGGTGTGATCGGCGCCTACCAGTAGAGCCACTGAGTGATGGCGCCTATGACGTTTAAATGCCTACAAATTATCGTAATTATTTATAAGCAAGTGTGAATTAAAAAATGTAATACTTCATTGTTGATAGTGATGTACTACTTGTTTCGGTTATTATTTTTCGATTTGAATGTTGCTTTATTGTGCAATAGAATTCGTATAGAAACAAAGATTTTTTTTTTAAAGTTTCTCATTTTTTACAGGTCGTGTTTGAGGTCGCCAAGTTCCGCAATAATATTTAATTAAAAACAAAACAATGACGAAGTTAAACTAAACGAAAATGAATGATAGTAAAATACTTTTTTCGGTTTAGATATTTAAACATCTCTTGGGGGCCCCGGGGCACTACACCGCATAGCCCTCCGATGGCTACGCCACTGGTTTTGGCACATTTTCCTTTTGTATCATTATGTTGAATGTTGAATGACGTGTCTAATGTTGAGTAAACTCACATTTGATTTTTATTTTTAACTGAAATTTTAAATGTACCTCATCACTAAATGCAGCTGTCATAAGTGCCATCACTCAGTGGCGCTACTTTAAATGTAGACAAGTGTTTGAGAATAAGTACATATCGCGCCAAACTTCTAGTCCACTCTGAACACGAGACGATTCGCATCGACTGGAACAAAATGTATGGGACGTTCTTCGGAGGAGCAACTTCAGAGTGGTCTAGAAGATTAGGACGACCTCTACCTACGACTATGATTTTAAGATTTTAATAATCCACCCAGTTCTTAGTAGCATTCGCCAGCAACCCTTGGTCTATCCTACTTCCTAGATCAGGGTGTATCACCGAGAAAAGCTTCACAGCACGTTTCTGCAGGAACGTGGCAGCACCACCGAGATTGGCCACTACATTCTGCACCAAGCTGTTCCTCTCCTGTGATGTCAGCTCATTTACATACAGCTCTCTCGCTTGCTCAAAGTTATTAGAATCATCCTGAATGATTTCAAGAATCGCTGGCCGCTTCTCATCTATATAAGGCACAGGACCATTGTAGGAATTAGGGAAATAATTCGGAGTATCTCTTCCATTATCCTTCACAGGAGGCTTACCATCACGATTGTAAGTCAATACCTGAGCCTGAATAGGGCAGTTCACAGGAATATTATTAAAGTTTGCTCCAAGACGGTAATACTGAGCATCTCTGTACGCCAAACGGCGAGCCTCAAACAGTTTGTCAGGGCCTCCAAGGATTCCTGGCACTAGATTAGCAGGACTGTACGCTAATTGCTCGATCTCAGCAAAGTAGTTGATAGGGTTTTTGTTCAAAACCATTTTACCGAAAGGATGAAGAGGAAACTCGTCTAGAGGTATTACTTTAGTCACATCAAAAGGATCAAACCTCATACTCTTCACATCCTGAAGTGTAAGGATCTGTACAGCAACCGTCCACGAAGGAAAATCCCCGTTTGCAATGTTATTGTACAAATTTCTAGTAGCATAATCAGGATCTGTGGCCGCTATTCTTCTTGCCTCTTCGGAATTCAAATTCTTGATACCAGCATCAGGGACAAAGTGGAATCTCACAAAGGTACTTTCTCCGTGATCGTTGACAACTTCAAATGTGTGGACTCCGAAACCAGGCATGTGACTGTAGCCATCTGGGATGCCACGATCCGAGAACACTAGTAAAAACATATGCAGGCTCTCAGGTCTAATTGTCAAGAAGTCCCAGAACATGTTAACATCGTTCAGATTAGTTGCTGGGTTACGTTTCTGGGAATGAACGAAAGTTGTGAACAATAGAGGGTCTTTGTACACGTACATAGGTGTGTTGAAGCCGACTATGTCAAAGTTGCCATCTTCAGTGTAAAACTTGACTGCAAAACCTCTTGCATCTCTTGAAGTATCTATGCCACCTCTTTCGACAACCACTGGGGAGAATCTTGCAGCTATGGGGGTCTTCTTCCCGATGGCGTTAAATAACTTAGCTTTACACAGATGGGTAATGTCGTGAGTCACTTCAAAGTATCCAAATGCTCCTCCAGCTTTGGCATGCACCAGTCGTTCCGGTATTCGTTCCCTGACAAGGTGGGTCAGGGAGTCCATGAAGTACTCGTGCCTAATGAGGTTGGAGTTGATGGACGATCTAGCTTCGTGGTATTCTATTGGTGCGCCTGCGCTGGTTGTCAGTGTACCAATTGGTCCCTGAAATAATTAAGATAAATGAAATTTAACCTAATGAACAATTATATAAATATGTAAATTAAATAATCCTAAGAAAAAAAATTATAAAAGAAAAAGCCCTAAAACCTTATACTAAATAAAATATTATGCAAAATGAAAAATATTCTCTAAACCGTTGCCGTCAGATGCAGTGCCCAAGAGGCTGGCAGCATTACCCCGCTGGATCGCCAGACTGATCCTCTGGCCGAGGTATGCTCCAGCCCTTGTGTCACCAGAGGCGTCGATCAAGCGTGACGAAAGTTCTTTGAATAGGCGACGTGCGCTCGGACCCCACAACCCCAGGGTTTCAACACCAAATGGCGCAAATATGTAGTACTCTCCGAGGAAAGCATATTTGCGCCACTTTAGATTTTTTGCCGACTCCGCAGCCGCACCAGCCCTGGCTGAGGTCGCCTGTAGATGGGACGGAGCGAGTGTATCAACACACGTCGCGTCCCAAACAAGCGGCCTGCCATTTTTCCAGGCTAACAAAGTCATTCCGTCGGGCCTCCTGCCATCGTCACGGCAAATGCCTAGAGGCTCTGAGGAAGCAGGTACATTGGCGCTGGCAAGGGTCCGACGGATGACGTCGTTAAGGCTGGCGTGGCGCGATAGTCGTCCCGCGCTGAGCCTGCATGAGAGGCCGTGATGTCAGAGCCGACCAACACCTTCACCGCAACGGCAACGGTGGGGTTCATTTAATTTTGAGCCTAGTCGTAGGCCGCAGGCTAGGCTTAGTGTGTTCCTATCCAGAAAGGCACCGATGTAAATGGAATACCAGATAAATGGAAAAAATCAACAAACCTAGAACCAGCTAGATTGGCAAAGTTCCAACTTTAAACATGCCAAAACATAAGTAATACACTTCGAATCGAAATGCTACAACAGATAATTCGTATTTATTGAAGTTACATTTATGCAGATGACACTGACGACAACTCACGGCAGTAATTTGCTTGAACTGTACAATTTGCTGGGATGCTGGATCTCTGTTGCTCTTGTTGGCCGCCACAACCACCAGCAAGGTGGCTCCTACAAGACTCCACATCCTCACACACTGACACAGTCACTATAACAGAAGCAACAAACGCCAACCAGCCATTCTCCGAATACTTCACAAAACAGTTATTTCTCTAAAAACTGCAAGCCTTTATACCCTCGGTTTTTACTGGCGACCTTGCAAAACTTGGCCGAGACTAAACACCTGAACCGTGCAATAGAAAGAAAAACTTCACAAAAAATATATCTAAATCAGCGTGGAGCTCTAGTTTTGTTGATGCCTATTGCTTAATACTTAAATTGTACATTCGCATTCTACATGATGGACGTAAATATGTAAATTTAATTGTTTATAGACAAAATTCAGATGAATGTAGTAAAATTTATTTAACAGAATAGACTAACAAATGTTACAAACTACGATAATAATAAATTCATAAATAACCTAACAATAAATATATGAACATGTTGAAAAATAAATAAATCAGATTGTGTTTTATCGCGGACGGATACATAATTATGCTTTGCGATAAAGGTTTCTGTAATTTGGCTAATACAAAAACAAAAAAAAATTAAGCTAGTGCGAGTCGGACTAACACACAAAGGGGTCCGTACCACCACACAATACGGGTACGGAATCCTAAAAACTTTAAGGTAAATAATTACAACGTGTATAGATAGCATAACATCATTGAGGCGACAAAAACAAGCCGCTAAAATGGTAGCGCCTGGCTAAAAATCCGCGGCTCCCACTGAGTACGGAACCCTAATATCTTAACCGCTATATTTTTCCTGTAATTTTTACCTAATCACCTATTACCATGATTTTTTTTATATTTTTGGTCCTCTCATTTCGGAGATAAGGGGGGGATATGATAACGTTCAAAAATGCTACTTTTCGAGGTTTTTTTGTATGGGCCTCCGGGCCTATTATGTATATTTGGTTGCCAACTGGACTGGGTGCCTATCATCAAAACATAGATACACTATTGAATTCCGATTGTCTAAGGATATAGATGTCTAAGGTAAATAGTTCAATACTCACTAAAGGCAATTATTAAAGTTCAGTTTTTATCTGTTTTATCCAGTTGGAAACCAAAGACACCATTATTCAAGGGCTGGTCGAGGGGGCCTAGCACGCTTCGGCGGACAGGCCTTTATGGCTGTACCAAAGTTTTAAAAATATGCATATGTAACCGGCCAAACTCTATTTTAGGATGAACTCTTTCAGAAGTCCTGCAGCGCAGAAGAGAGCCGGTAGGCTAGGTTAGAAGGTTTTATATGGCGACTCGCGTAGTGGCGTGACCACCATTAATAACCTTAGTGGATATTTATTATGACAACCCAAAATCAATTTGACCTAGGCCAAACTAAAATCCTAAAATCAGGTTTGGTTGATAACATGCCGGAAACTGTCGATAGTACTCGTCTATACGAACAACTTTTACTATGAAACCAAACCTCGAAACGTGAAAAAAAAACAGCTGTTCCATATAAAAGTTACATAGCTACACGACCAAGATTTTATTTATTTATTTCATGGAAAAGACACAGAAGTAAATTACATATAGACACATATTAAAGTATAGTTAAAAGTTAATAAAATTTACTTCCTCTACGCTTTCCTCAAATATATTTATCATTGTAGAAACTAATTGGTGACATTTCTGAATAAATTAATATGTTTAAAATAAAATAATGAGGTAAAGTTTACAAAGCAATTTAAACTTGAAAAATAAGTCAAACTAAAACTACTATAAGATTAAATGCCTAAAAAATAAACCTAATTAAAAATAAATGGTAACGCTGCTAGCCTGCTAGCCAGCTAGCCGCTAGGTACTCTCCCGCACGACGGCAGCGACCTTGATAGAATTTTTTATTTAGTTTAATTTAAAATATTATTTAGCTTTAATTTTTTTTTTTAATTATTTATTTGATTTATTATTGAATAAATAATAGATAAAATTAAAAATAAATCTTATATTTAATCTTATATTTATATTTAATCTTATATTTAGATGTATGAAACAACTGTTCTTTTTTCTCGATTTCGAAAATTTTTTTCACGAAAAGTTGTTTATGTGGTCTAGTACTATCGCCAGTTTCCAGCTTCGGCAACTTTGTCTTAACACCCTGAATATAAAATATCAACTTTAAGGCAACAAATTAAACGTTTTTTTTTCTAGATTACCTTACCTTTACATGAAAAAAATCAACCGAATGATGTTTTTAGGGTTCCGTAGTACATAAAAGGTAGGTACAAAAGGAACCTTATGGTGAGACTCCGTTGTCCGTCCGTCCGTCCGTCCGTATGTCACAGCCTCATAACTTTAGCACCGTTAAGAGTATGACATAGCCAAAACAAAAATCAGTTCCGGGCGTGGCTTATTCTATATTACGATAGCGCGCGGGGGGAAATTCGTCCCGGTCTCTAAGCTCGCGTCACCATAGCAAAAATACGAATAGAGTGGACGAGGCAGGGTCAAAGAAAAGACATGAAATTTGCCACAAAAATAGCATTGATTTGCCCACATATTAGAGTGTAAAAAATATATGAAAAAATTGAAATTGCTCAAAATATTTCAAAACAAAAATAAGAAGAATAAAAAATATTAGCCTAAAAATACAATATAGGTATCAAATTGTAGATATTAGAAAGCTGATTGTAAAAATAAATACTTTTAATATATTCACTGACACTGGTTTCGAGAAATCTGTAAGAAACCCCAAAAATATGTATAAATATACAGACTTTTATGAATATTGTACTATAAATTTAATAAAAAGAAAACTTTCGATATATATTTCGACCCACTTCGTCGTCAGTCGAATATGGAACATATCATAAACAAAAAAGAACTAACATTAAAATGACAAACTTAAACTATTTTCTTAACCTATTTAATTTACCTTTTTGCTCTCATCTGTATTATATAATTTGTTATTCTAGAGACTTGGTGAAGGTAGAGAAGGGTGTGTTTGTTGGTTAGTGTTGTCTGTTTAGTCCGGTTCCGTAGTGGGCACCAAGTGACCAAATGTGAGACGATTCCCAAGTTCTCAGTTCAATGGCAGTCAAATATTTATGGTAATAAATATGTATGTCCCCCACCCCTCATCTCTGAAACTGGTAAGCCGAAAAATATGAAAAAAATGTCAATTATAGATCATAGCTGGCCAATTACAGGAAAACGGTAGCGATTAAAAAAAAATGTTAGCACTAATGAGAAATATATAAAAATAAATAAAATAAATAAATAAACTATTTTATAAAAACACAATATGGTTATCAAATTGTAGCTATTAAAAAGCTGATTGTAAAAATATATATTTGTACTATATTTACTGACACTGGTTTCGAGAAATCTTTAAAAAACCCCAAAAATATGTATGTCTCCCTCCTTATCTCCAAAATTAGTGGACCAAAAAATATGAAAAAAATAATTGTGTTTACGTTAAGATCACAGGAAAAAAAATTACAAAATTAAATTTATCATCCACAATACGGAAACCTAGGTACGCGAGTCTGACTCGCACTTGGCCGGGTTTTTTTTTAATTGAATTCTTTGCAATACGCGCAGGGCTGATATGATGGTCGTTTCCATCGATATTCGTACCGACACAAATCGAGCTGTTCATTTGGCGTTTCTAACTTCCTGTGTACACTCCCTATATTAGATATCCGCCACAATTCGTGCTAGTAATTATAGTCAACATGCACACTGCACATTGTAGCGTTATTTTTAAAAAATAATTTTATGTTTTTAGCCACTACATATTCACGAACGTAATTTCGACCTAAATTTGGACTGCCACCAGGCAAGCCTGGCGACAGCCAAAAAAAGAGGTAAATCTGGATAAATAAACCGTATAATTTATCTTTAAATACACAAAAAAATAACAAAACCGAAGTAAGAAAAATATAGTACAAAACACAATAATATCTAAAGAGTATCGGTACAAAGGAACTTATTAGATCAAAAAATTATTATGCCTAATTCCACTTATTTAGGATTTTGATTTCCTTTTAGCTTGAACGACGCATTTATTCATAAAATAATGGATTTTAAATTTGGTTGTCGACACTAGTTTATAGGATCCTTTAAACTAAGATTTCACGGAAGTTTTGATAACTCCTAATCCGAAAGAAAACGTAATATTAAGGTGTTACGAGCAATCGTTATCTAGCTTTACACTAAGGAATAAAAATAATTGATGCTGAATATTAGGCTACAGATACTAAAAACCTGGTAAGGGTCTCTTCGTGACTTTGGGTGTTTCCGGTGTTCCCGGGAGCAGTCGATGAAGCTTGGCGATTTCCATTTTAATATCGGAAGCTTTAGCTCACCAGGGACGTGGTCCTTACATCAGGCCTCAATAGGTACAACCGTACGAGATGGCGGATGGAATTCAAGTAGAAATGAATAATCAAACTGGGGAGAACCAGAACCCTTAAAAATCCCGAAGGGTCGCTGTAAAGAAATAAAACAACAGCGTCAAGACATGCTTATGAAATGAGGGAAAGGAAATTAACGTATTGGAAACGGGACAAAAAGGATTTTCAGAGAATGAAACCAAAATTACACAAAACTTACCAGGAAATGCAGAAAAACTGGCTTACACAATGCTCAGAGCAAATGCGCTCTGTTTCAATTTTTCAAATACCAAATTTGTTATTTTGTAAAAGATTTATCCTTCCTCTGTCACCATCTTCTTTGATATGAGAAAAATAACAAAAAAAAATCTGACAAGATCATTCTAAATATTCGAATTCGAAAATTCAGAAAAGCAGCCAACGATAAAGAAAGACTAAAAATATATAAAAAGGTTGAATACTCGTAGCGAATGCTACAACATGCAATAAGTATATTCGTGTGCTTCATTTAATTTTTAGGGATTCGTACCAAATAGGTAAATAGGAAACCACTGTGGTGAGACTGAAACTATTTTGTCCGAAACGGTGATAAAACATTTATCGACATATTCTCATTTTTTAATTCAAGGGTCGGCGTTCCGAGATTCAGGGTTCGGGGTTATGGCTTTTTAAGACGGTAAAATATAAAATTTCTGAACAAAATAAATACCACTTGTTACCTTACATGATGTGTCAGAATAGCACGACCGGCGGGTACCCGGTCTTTCCACCGGTCATGCCGCTGAACAAGATAAAATTAAACAGTGACCTAATTGTAACCTAATAGTTGGTAAAAGGTTTTGAAGAAAACTTCGAGGTACTTTACAATGAAGTGTATTTAATTTTATCAAAACAAAACGTCAAATTCCACAAGTCAAAGGTGTTACGGATAAAATTATACTTAGTTACAAGCTTTTGGCCAAGACCTTCATTTGGCATATATCCTGCCAAGACATTACTAAAACCTTAAGTACCTTTAAATAGTTGTGTAAGGTACCGCCTTAACATCTGGTAGTAATATTACATTGGTATTAGTATTGCCAAGACATAAGTAAACATTTAAGTGATAACTAGATGGAATTGTTACCGCCTTAACCACAGGTAACTAGATTACATGGAATCTTGTGAAATTACATTAAAAAAAAACTTTAAGTGTAACAAAACTTGAAAACAAACAAGGGAATTAATTTCCAAAAATAAATCTAGCTCAGGGGAGCCGTAGATCCAACTAACAATACATATTTGTCGATCATACTCTTTAAACTAAATCGTCTGGTACACCATTCAGTTCTACCAGGAAAAAAAAATATTACGGAACATTAAATTTTACAGTGAAACAGGAAGAAAAATTTACACTTGGTTACTAATAGGACACATAACTAAATGTCCTGAAAACATACCGTCCTAGGTACCTTAATTGTGTGTGGTTAAAAATAAAAATTCCAACACATACTTGAATTCTCCAATATTCACAACAGGAAATGGCACGCCGTCCGCTGCCCCCTTTCAAGGTCAACGATCCCCGTCCACGCAGACAAAGGAACTGCTTACTGCGTACACCACGCGGCGGTCATTTCTCTGCCAGCTGGATAAATCACCAACGAGGCAATACAACTTCAAACTTGAACTTGAAAAACTTGAAAAACTTGAAAATCTTGAAAATCTGGAAAACCCTGGAATTAGAAGAGAATAGACAATATTAAAACCTTTACCACACGGAACGATGAGAACAAAATTCCGGTGACTCAAAATACAAAGAAAGCAATACATACCATGATCTGACAATAGTCAGAACTCCCACCAACCCGACGAAAAAATTCCTTTTTTAAATCATCCGAAGAATGTAAATATTTTCCTGAAATACAAAACAATATTATAGAACTATTCCACACAAGAATAATTAACCAAATTGAACACGAAACCCACCTATTTTATTAAAAACACAACTCCTGTTGGCACATCCGCCATTATAAAATGAAAATACACTCAACACGAGTTGACAGCAAAAGCTCCGGCCGACAAATGAACGAGAAAAAACCTCGGGAATCGCAGCAGACACGCGAGCAACTTCATGTCTAGAAAAGAGGGTAAACCGCAATTTACCATCAAGCAAAACTACGACGCGTAACTTTTTGTGATAACCGCACCTACAAAATTTGCAATGCTACAGATGAAGTGCAGGTTCATAAAAAAAAATCACGGCACTAATGTATAGTAACTTCAGAAAAAAAACAGGAATTTCAAGAAAATCTCTTGAATAGCATTGCGGCGCTACGGGTGTAACCTGAACTTGAAAATCCAGTATTTTTCTGAAGTTACTATACATTAGTGCCAAGATTTTTTTTTAATTAACCTGTACTTCATCTTGTAAGGTAACAAGTGGTATTTATTTTGTTCAGAAATTAATATTTTACTATTTTAAAAAGGCAAATTATTTTCGAAGCGACTAACAACTTAAAGGGCGACTAACTATTATGTTTCTAAAAAATAACTTGGCAGCAATTAAATATTTTAGCAATAATTATATTAGATGAGCTTTATAATGCGGGGATTTATAAAAACTAAATAATGGCTGCTACTTTAAGGTAGCAAACATATTAAACAGGGCCAATAAAATCATAGGCGAGGTACTATAAATAATGACATGGCGACTAATTTTAACAATGGGATAGCAAACATTCTATTATAGGCAACTATAGGCTTGCATATAAAAATACACATTCGGGCTGCGATTTGTAAGCAGCTGTAAAAATTAAAACGGGTACTATAATTAAGTATTAGGATTTCAGTATTTTTGTTTGTAGAATCATAATTGAATGAAAACGGCGACAAGCGCGCTCGTTGCATAGAAGCAGAGTGCGGGCCGCGGCGCGGGGGGGGGAGCGCATCACTAGCCAATAGCAAGCAAGCAAGTTCCAAAACCGAATCAGAGCACCCCGACTCTATACAGTCTTGTGGGTACTACCCCTAGAGTGTATATGAAAAGCCGTAGGCGTGGAGGAAGGGCAGCCCTCGCCTGCTGTAACAAAGCATAGGCACCCGTGCGAGCCGTAGCGGCTGAGGCTGGTCGCCGAAGGCGACCAACAAGCCGAAGCTGCGAAGGTGAGCATGGGTGACTGTGCTTTGTTACGCAAGGGCGAAGGGGCTGCACTTTCCGCAACGCCGAAGCAATTGCAGAAGTCATATTGGGTCTTTAAAGTTAGGTTATGTTCAGTTTTTTTAAAAACTATAGACAAACTATAGACAAACTATTTTTTTTGCATGTCACTATTTGTTTTATTCAGAGCTCTAAAAATGTCGCACAAAATATGTTTTTCATGACCATGGTCATATTTTCTTCACATCTCAGTTAACTTTATATACAACCTCATTGTATAATTTAAGAAAGCCTGTTTTCTACTTTTTATCCGTCGTCAAATGTTCGCTTAATAATAAATTCAGTTACCAAAACAAAAAATCAATGCCAGTTTAAGTTAAAACAAAGCCTATAACCTGATTATAAAGCTGCTACTTTCTACTTAAAATTATCCTTCAATGTAGCTGCCAACCTATTATTTTTGCTACCGGCTTTAATTTTTTTAAATCCCTAATTCAGATTAATTTGTCGCCGCGTTAAATACATGCCTTGTCTTGAATTAAAACACTTGTACTAGTAGTTTCACTTTATTTGTGTTAACTCCCGACCGGTTTCGGATTTTATTCCATTTTCAAGGGAAGATCTTAATTAAAATATTTTACATGACTCCAGGCACTAGCTCTGAGCAACGTAAACAATGATAATGTTGACAGAAACTATAATTAAGTAGGTAGGTCGAAAATGTATCAGTGATGTCATGCAATAAATTACCCGAAAAATGGGGAATTTACATACAATAATATATAAATGTTTATTTAATGTCAGTTTAAATGTCAAATGAGTCCTAATATGCATAAATGTCAAATTAAATGAGATAAAAAAATATAATAATTTAAATTGTTAAATTAATTAATTAATTAAAATAATGAAGTAGCGGCGATCTATTGACTTCTAACTGCTGATTTAAAATGTTTTCCTGGTTTTTGTGTAAAAGCTTATTGATCTCCAATGCTTCTAAGGCGGTCATTTTTCTACCTTTTTTGCACACGTGGAGGGCTTTAAAGTTTTGTGTTATATCAAAGGTATGGTTTTCACTTATGAGGTGATCGGCAAAATTAGAATTTGATGTTTTTTTTACGGCGCCAGCTACTTACATGTTCTTTGATTCGGAGTCATGTAAAATATTTTAATTAAGATCTTCCCTTGAAAATGGAATAAAATCCGAAACCGGTCGGGAGTTAACACAAATAAAGTGAAACTACTAGTACAAGTGTTTTAATTCAAGATGTGTTTCAAGTTTCACCAAGTGCCGACAATCGCAAGTATAAATTTTGTTAAATACATGCCTTTTAAAAAGCCATAACCCCGAACCCTGGTTTGCCCAATCTCGGAACTCCGACCCTTAAGGCGTATGACCACGCTAAATAAGCAACTCGATGTGTGTCGGTACAAATATCAACGGAAAATACATTGAAATAATGTTCATTTCAGCGTGCCTTGAAAAGTGGCTGTTACGACACCCACTGCGTCTCCGGCTAGCGCAAAATAGGAGAAAATAATACTTTTCACATGGACGCCATGAACGGAAAAAAAAATTTAACTTGAATTTTTTAGATCTAAAAATTTCCTATAATTGAGCGAAATAATAATTAAAATCGCTTTAGGCGTTTGGAAGGAGTAAGAGAATTCTCGTGTTCATCATGTGAAACTTTCGATGACTTTCGATTTTTTTTGTCATAACTTACAATAGAAAAACAGTTTATGAAACTTAAAATTTATTATTGACTCTATTATGCCTATCATACCTATATTTTTATGAAAGTTTTTGGACCACCCGTGTGGGAGGAGTAGGCCTTCAAAGACAGGTCCAAATTGCAGTTGGCGTATCCATTCGCCTTAATAATTGTAATTATCTCTTCTAAATGAATACTACAAGTTTTAAATATTTAAAGTACTTACCTAGTATAATGCATTTCTAAATTCCAAGAGGAAATACGGACGGGGTTCTTGTGCAGTTAGCGACACGGCTTTAGAGGTCTGGCTTTTATTGCGCTAGTCATTTTTTCTCTATCGCACTTAGTAATTTTGTGCGCGAATGAACACATACGCTTGTCCCCCACCACTTTCGCCGAGCGGTCAAAAATCGTGCCAGAACTTGTACTTCATTTCTCGTAATCCACAACATTTCGAACTATTAACCCGTTAATTTGAATAGTTAAAGTGAAAGTAGAACAAAAGCTAAGGTAAAATTTGTATTTTACTCTTTCCCAAAATTTAGATTGTTACATACAAAAATTGATTTTAAAAAAATTAAAAAATCTTGGATTTTTAAGCCTTGTGAGCATAATGGCTCTCGTACCTTTGCCAGTTACAGTATTTGTTTGCACCAAAAAAAAATGGCATGACCATAGAGCATGATGTATCAAATGTCATTGACACTCAACATTACCCAGCGACATATCTTTTTATCTTTTTTTTTTGCCAAGAAAAAAAAATAGCAAAAAAGACCGTGATATTGGCAAACACATTTTCAGAAGCCAAAAATATGAAAAAAAATTTGTAAGACAACAAAATACCTACAATCTAGCCGTCACTTATTTCAGTTGGATGACTATGTGTAACTGTTGTAATGTAGACAATCTTGTAATTCGGTCATTTTGATTGTGTAACAGCTAAAATAGCTTGCACAACTTTAAGTGCCTGCTGAAAACGTCTAAATCTACGTTATATTTTCATAGCTGAGCATTGGTTCTTGATTCATCAAGATTTATGTAAATTTATAATTAAAGCGGCGCGGCGGCGGTAGGTCATGGGTAGTACGCTGGCCTCTTAATCTCGATATCTAGGTTCGATCCCCGGTCGGGCATGCATCAATGAGTTTTTCGGAATTTATGTGCATAGTATTTGTTCATACTTACCTATCACTTGCTGAACGGTGAAGGAAAACATCGTAACGAAACCTGCATGCCCTAAAACGCGTGTATTTGTACCCGAAGTACGACGATAGGGCTCCACCCATCACGTTGTGACGTAATAATCGTCGGTGAAACGCGGGTGACTTGCATTTCACAGTTCACACTCGGAACACCTTTGACATCCCCTCGGGGATTCATGTCGTGACGATATAATATCTATATCTATATCTTATAATTAAAACTTCATTGACTTGGTTTGATGATTCAATAGATATCATACTAGTTTTAGAATAAGGAATACATACTAGTATTATTCTAGCTAGTGGATAATTCACACACAATACGCGCCTGGTTAAAATACCTCTAAATGTGGACTTAATAACACTTTGCTCAATATTTTATCAAAGGCCTTTACTTTTTCTTAATCTGACTAACTTTGCGGTCGAGATTTGGCTTACTGATCTGAGGGGCACGGTAATGACTTTGAAAAAAAAATTGTATGACGCCAGGGTAGACAATGTCTGCCCTAGAGTGAAAATTTCCAATACAAACTTTTTTTTTCAAAGTGTTATTTGAATTTTTTCATATTTTTTTTATTGATATTCTTGACCAATTGCTTGCTTTTCCAGCAAAAAGTTCTGGGGATCTAAAAAGGCCGACTTGGGTGAATCATAAAATGATTTGAAAGTGGGATAGAGTCAGAGTTATTTCACGCGTGCAAAAAAGACGGCATTAGAACAGAATCATAATGTGATTCATGCAAAACGGCCTTTTTAGAGGACCTGTGCACGCCACTGGCCGTAAGTGTTGGTCTAGCAAACACTAGAACAATGGAGCTGGCCAAATGGCAGGCAAAGCAAAAGACAGCATTATATGCTTTGTCTCTCTCACAATTTATGTCATAAAAGCTTACATAAGTTTCAAACGTAAAATACTTGACACTTAAGCTTCTTTCACCGACTATATCTTAGTATGTTTCTTTGATGAAAATGAAACCAATTTTAATAAATTAAATGTAATATTTTTATTTGTGTAGGACTTTGAGAATTATATTTTGACATTCTTGGATGGAAGTGAGAACAACCTGACGTAACTATAGCAACATATATAACATAGACTACATTATTTATTATGTTTATTTATAGTAATGAACTCGGGTGTACCGAGGGTGGACTTGGACTTGCACACAAAAACTTGAAAAACCTCTGACACCCCCTCTGTCGTGACGATATATTAATTAATAAAACATACAAACAACTTGAAAAACGGACAAAAATGAAATATACATACAAACAGTTATTTTCGATGTACTTTATTGCACAAACAAATTCAATCGATAACTTTTCAACGATAGAAATTGAACACCTAAACACAATTTCAATATATTTCACTTAACAATACAAAATCGATAAAATGTTGTTCACAATAATAAAAATCGCTTGAATTAGAATCATCAGTGCTGCGTTGTAAATCTTTGCAGCAAATACTGAGTCACAGCCTTTTTGTTGTTGTGATATGTACACATTTTGTACCTGTCTTTTCATGTAAAACTTGTAGATGTTGAATTTTCTAATCTAAAAATCTATCTGTCAGGGCTCATCGTAAAAAACTGAACTATAATAAAAAAAAGTCCTGTACTTGGTGCCGCCTTAAAAATAGGTTAGATTTTAGGTAAGATAGAATAGAATAGAATAGAATATGATTTTATTCATCTAAAAATTACACAATAACAGAATAGGATTACCTTGACGCCTACAAGGGTGTATGTACCGGTGCTATAGGCGCCAAGCTCTTCCCTTACAGAGTATTACATTAAAAATTAGAAGTAATATAAAATAAACGAGAATACAAAAAAAACAACAGAGCATGCAGCTTACTTATAATAAAAACAAAAAATACAAAAAATCAAGGGCATATGAGAGGGTGGGTCTGTGTGAAGAGTGTGGATGAGAATGAGAGTGTGTGTGTAGGAAGAGGGTGTATGTTAGTGTATGTGTTTCCCCAGCCCTACGACCAAGGTCTTGGGATCCGTATATTTACTACTAGGGAGGGAGTGTGTGTGAGGGTGTGTTTGTGAATGTGTGGGTGAGTGTGTCAAAAATTTGATGAAAAATATTAAACAACAAGTAAATTTACATTTAGCATTTAAAACGAGAGACAAGAAGATTCTCTGTTTCCTCATAACTTAGGGACTTATGGGATGGGATATTACTACTTAACCTTGCAGATAAACCTTGTTTTCTTTTTTTGGCTTTGATATACTTATCTACAATATTTTGTGTGATTTTCCCTAGCTGGACTATCAGAATCTATAGCATGATTATTGGCGGGAAAAAAATGTACAATTTTATTATTTAGTACCCCTTTATTATTTATGTATTTTTATGCTACCTGTATTGTAACGGGCAAACATTATAGTGTAAGTAAGAGATGTATATGCGTCCATGTTTATTTCTACCTATAGTAAGGATTGAAATGTTATAAAATGTAGTTCCACCTCGATTGATGTGCCAAGTTTGATATTTTTGTTTTATAATGGTGTCGATTCGGCTAAACACAATTTAACTAATTTGGCAGGACTAACCTTATTTTAAGCGTTCTGTCTTTTCGATACGGAAAGAACAAGACAGAAGGCTCAAATTAAGTTTAGTTCTGTCAAATAAGTTAGCCGAATCGACACAATTGTAGATTTTAATATGTAGATTGCAAATATCTTAGGTGCCATTTTTTTCTCCATATTTTTTTCGGTGATTTTCAGCATCGCGTCCAAGATGGCAGCCTTGTACTGACTTCCTCAATATTCATTGCACACTGTTGACCAATATGACAAATTATATGTTTTTTGGATCAAGAAATACGAATTTACCATCAAAATAAGAGGAATTTG
Organism: Ypsolopha sequella; assembly: GCA_934047225.1. Classification (NCBI taxonomy): domain Eukaryota; kingdom Metazoa; phylum Arthropoda; class Insecta; order Lepidoptera; family Ypsolophidae; genus Ypsolopha; species Ypsolopha sequella. Next base: position 6,982,711 of record OW203988.1, on the reverse strand, counting down.
AGTTCTTTTTCTTTTAACAGGTGTTAAAAAAATCCCCGGACTGTATCATGTATCACCTGACTTGACTGACCTAATACAGAGGTGTAAGAGGATCTTTACTTGGACTATTTTAGCCCAAAAATAATAAGTGCATAAAAGTTATTTTAAAAGGCATTATAGTTTACTTTTATCACAGTACATACATACATATACTCACGCCTGTCTCCCAGAGGGATAGTCAGAGACTACAGATTTCCATCACAGTACAGTGTTATTATTTTTCTCAAACTAATTCGGCAAGGGTTTGTTCTCCCTTTGAGAAACGAACACGGGAAGAGCTTAATTTTTGCCCTAGAGCAGGAATAAATGTATGAAAATCCATTTACGCCCAAGGGGGTGAAGTACTTTCATAACGACAAACTTTTAAAAATAGAAATCAATGATAAAAACTTCATACAGCCAAGCTGACCGCTCGTTTCAATAGGGTACATTTTAAAACAAAAATGTACCTATCTAATCTTGGTAAGTATATGCAAAGATTAGCCCATGCAGCTTATTTTTAACATAGTACGTGTGTTAATTTGTTTATTTATTTTCTTTTTCAAAGCAAAGTTTGAAAGAACTATAAAAATATGTGGTAGGAAAAAATGGCACCTAAGATATTTGGAATCTACATGTCAAAACCTAAAAAAAAAAACTTGGCACAACAATCGAGCTGAAAAACATTTCAAACCCTAATACTACGGGTAATAACACTATACACTTAACTCCTGAAATACATAATACAAATATTTATATTTTACAATTGTAATATTATTATTTTACAATTGTAATATTTACAATTTATATTTTATTCACAATTGTTTCAGAAAAGAAGGACAATAATATAAATAATCCACCCAATAGTACCTTAGTAGCAATAGTACTTGGTATAATTCCCCTGCAACCCTTGATCTATCCTACTTCCTAGATCTGGATGTATCACTGAGAACAACTTCACAGCACGATCCTGCAGGAACTTAGCAGCACAACCGAGCCTGGCCACTACATTCTGCACCAAGCTGTTCCTTTCCTGCATCGTTAGCTCATTTAGATACAGCTCTCTCGCTTGGTCAGAGTTATCAGAATCATCCTGAATGATTTCAATAAGCGCTGGCCGCTTCTCATCTATGTAAGGCACAGGACCATTGTAGGAATTAGGGAAGTAATTTGGAGTATCTCCTCCGTTATCCTTCACAGGAGGATTACCATCACGATTGTAAGTCAATACCTGAGCCTGAATAGGGCAGTTCACACGAATATTGTTGTAGTTTACTCCAAGACGATAATTTTGAGCATCTCTGTACGCCAAACTACGACCCTCAAACAGTTTGTCAGGACTTCCAAGGATTCCTGGCACTAGATTTGCAGGGCTAAACGCCAGTTGTTCGATTTCAGCAAAGTAATTGATAGGGTTTCTGTTCAAAACCATTTTACCGAGAGGGTGAAGAGGAAACTTGTCTAGAGGTATTACTTTAGTCACATCAAAAGGATCAAACCTCATGCTTTTCACATCTTCAAGTGTCAAAATTTGTACAGATATCGTCCAGGTAGGAAAATCACCGATTGCAATGTTATTGTACAATTGTCTAGTAGCATAATCGGGATCCGTACCCGCTATTAATCTCGCCTCTTCGGAATTTAAATTTTTGATACCTGCATCAGGGAGAAAATGAAATCTCACAAAGGCAATCTCTCCGTGGTCATTGACAACTTCAAATGTGTGAATCGCGAAACCGGGCATGTGACGATAGCCATCTGGGGTACCACGGCCCGAAAATAACATTAGAAATATATGCAGGCTCTCAGGCTTAATTGTCAAGAAGTCCCAGAACATGTTGGCGTCTTTCAGATTAGTTGCTGGGTTACGTTTCTGGGCATGAACGAAAGTAGGGAACAACAGAGGATCTTTGTATGCGTACATGGGTGTGTTGAAACCGACAAGGTCAAGGTTACCCTCTTCAGTGTAAAACTTGACTGCAAAACCTCTTGCATCTCTTGAAGTATCTGCGCCACCTCTTTCACCAATTACTGGGGAGAATCTTGCAGTTATAGGAGTCTTCTTGCCGATTGTGTTGAATAACTTGGCTTTGCAGACATGTGTGAATTCGTGAGTCACTTCAAAGTATCCAGATGCTCCTCCAGCTTTGGCATGCACCACTCGTTCGGGTATTCGTTCCCTGACAATGTGAGTCAAGGAATCCATAAAGTACTCGTGCCTGAGGAGATTAGCTTTGATGGACGATCTAGCTTCGCGGTATTCTACTGGTGAACCTGCGCTGGTTGTCAGAATGCCAATTGGACTCTGAAAAAATCAAGACAGAAGAAAGAGATAAAACATGGCCTTCGAACAATTCAAAACCAAAATATAGATAATAGATGTCGAAATCTTACAAAATATGATGATGGCAACGACTTACGGTATTTTCTAGCTTAAACTGTAGTATTTGTTGCGATGCTGGATCACTATTGTTTTTGATTGCCGCCACAACCACTAGCAAGGTAGCTCCTACAAAACACAACATTCTCGTTGATAGCACAACCACGAGACTAAAAACAACAACTAACAACCTAACCTTCTCCTGTCCCAACAGTTAAGTAAACGGTTTTGTCTCTAACACTACAAGCTTTAATTGCCTTTGTTTTATTGGTACATATAGCCGATACATAACAGCTGAAATAACACCTTGTCTCATACATTCTAGACGGTGTTGCCTGAACCTATAAAAAATATATCTAAATAAACTTGGAGCTCTAATTTTGTTGATGCATATTCATTGTGTCTGCCTTCGAGACGGTGGTTAAAACAATTAAGAAACATGTATCTGTTTTGTTTTTATGTAAATATAATTATTAATCCTCGAAAAATCTGTCAGTCAAGCCTATGTCCTGTTATTTGCTTTATTTGATAGTCTGGATTGAAAAACTATATAATAGAAATAATCAGGAAATCCAGCAATACGTCGCCGCAGACATAGTAAAACCAGAACAGTAGTTTATCTTCAAGTAAAGGTATATCGCGCGGCTAATATGTGTGCGTGCTAGTACGCACGAACTACAGTACGCACACAACAGCAATATCTTGGTATACAAGGAAGGCGCAAGTCGGGGTCACGCCACGATCACGCTCAGTCAAGTCTCTCGAACAAGCCGCCACGCCGCGCGCCGCGCGTCACCGACCAATTCAAATATGTCGACAGCACGCTATCGAACATATTGTACTGTCTTCGGATGCCTCAATAATAATTCCTCAAATCCAGAATTATCGTTCTTCTCAATACCTACTCAACAAGAAAGGTGAATAAGAATTGATGGTATATATAAATAATAATGTGAAATGTAAACCGTTTTTTTTTTGTTCACATTTAACATAGGTACCTCTATGATCATAACTGTGCTATGTTTGTTAATTATTTAAGGTGTTTTTATACGTGGAGCTGATATGGTTGAAATCGCTAAGATTTTTTAATTTTAGACTAGGAGCCAATGTTTGATTTAGAGAATAATTTAGATACTTAAATTTGATTATGTACTTTAATGAATTTAACTGATTAATTCAGGTAACAATCACAAAGATTTTTAAGCAAAGGCGTCGACAGGGGGGGAAAGATGACATAAATTGTAGGTGAAATAAACAAATTTTGTTTTAACATAATCTTCTTGGGTTTCTCGCGAATTTTTCGACTACTTTATTATTAAAATCTCGAAAATTTTTCGAATCACTAGGGGGGGACAGCTACCCCCTTCCTTACCCAATATTTTTACTTACAATAATTAAGATAAGCAAGTAAGATTTCTTTATGAGTCTATATAGTGTCCATATGTTTATTATGTATGATATTAATGTGTGTTTGTTTGTAGTAGGTATGTATGTTTAGATGTTTCACTAGTTCGTCGATTGATAGCTCATTTGTCATAATCGGATTCAAAACATTTTAAGTATTGATTTTTTATTAGCTACGAAACTAAAAGAAGGGACAACCCTGCAACAGTAGGTATTTAAGTCTTGTATGGGGCGTGAGTTAAACTACTGTTCTGGTTTTACTATGCCGCAGAGGAGTATTGTAAGTCGCGGTCCAGAATGATTTTATGTATACGTACCAGTGGCGAAGGCTCCATAGAAGCCGATTCCCACCGGCTTACCTTTCAGAAATATCTCCATCTACAACCAACCAATCCACCATTCATTATTTGAATGAACAATTATTTTTATGTGCTAAAAGCACTAAGAATTACTAAAAAAAACGCCTGCGCGAAACGAAAAGTAAATCTTCCGTACACATTAATTTTCAACTCATTATGGCGCGCAGCGTTATGTTTGCACAAAATTGAAAGGTTAGGCCGCCGGTCCATTTTAGCTAGCCTTGCAACGTCATAATCATTTTATTCATAATATTCATATCATTACATGTCAATGTCATGTCAATTAGAGCAGGCTCTCGTATGGCTACATCGCAATTCGCTCGCATCTATCAAGTAAAAGCTGATGCCGATCGGGTTAATTTTTCTCTCTCTTTCTAATTAAAACGTTTTTAACATTTTTTTTCTCTTTCTGATGCGTAGACAAGTGCAGGTGATATGATTGAAAAATTAAAAATAAGAATGCAATAAGAAAATACATCGCGGGTTTGACATTTTTAATTATAAGTGTAGTTCAGTTTGATATTTTCGGAAGTTTGAATATTTTATTTAGTACGTAATGGCGGCATTTTAGTTGTTTATTTGCGTACTTGTAAATTGATTAATTTTTTGTGCTTTAGCAAGATAATTTTTATTTTTCACCGGTTTTGTTAATTTTACTGTGTTTAATCCCACTTCCCACTATCCCACCCCACTAATCCCACTAATATTATAAATGCGAAAGTTTGGATGGATGGATGTATGGATGTTTGTTACTCCTTCACGCCGTAACTACCGAACCGATTGGTCTGAAACTTGGCACAAATGTAGTTCTAGAACTGGAATAGCACATAGGCTACTTTTTATCCCATAAATCAGTTCCCATGGGATGGCAATGGGGTGTCAAATTTCTTTAGAAAAGTGATATTTTGCTCCTCCACGCCCCGTACCTACCGATTGGGCTGAAACTTGGCACAAATGTAGTTCTAGACCTATTATAGGACATAGGCTACTTTTTATCCCATAAATCAGTTCCCATGGGATGGCAATGGGGTGACAAATTTCTTTAGAAAAGTGAAGTGTTGCTCCTTTACACAAGCTAAAGCACAAGCTCCTTTAAATTTGCACAAGCGCAAAGTACAAAAAATGGTATCAAATACAAATAAAAACGGTAAAGTGCGAGTCAGACTCGCAAGTCAGACAAGTCAGTCGTGCCCGGTTTCGTCCGGTAATTTGACAGTTCTGCGAATAGAAAATTTAATTTTGTCATTTTTGGAACCTTAACGGTGAGATTCCGTTGTCCATCCGTCCGTATGTCACAGCCTCATAACTTTAGCACCGTTAAAGACAAAGACTTAGAATTTTATTTTATTTATTTTATTTTATTTTGAAAAACAAACAGTCTTACAAGAAAATACAAACAGTGAAATGATAAGTAGACTTATTATAGACAGATAGTTTTTCCAAAATTATCACACAGTATCTATCTATCTATCTATCTATATAAATAAAAATGAATTGCTGTTCGTTAGTCTCGCTAAAACTCGAGAACGGCTGAACCGATTTGGCTAATTTTAGTCTTGAAATATTCGTGGAAGTCCAGGGAAGGTTTAATGAGAAAATGTGGAAAAATTGCGAGGAAAATACTAAAAACGACAATTTTATTTTCCCATACAAACTGTTCTTACCTGTCAAACATTTGATGTTCGCCCCGTCGCGTCGGTTCGGTATTTTAGGAATAAAAACATGTAGATCTAGATTAAATAAGGGTTTGGAATCGACAACATATATCCATAATAGTCTGATTATCACGTTATTATATTTTAAACATGTAAAATAATGACACTTTAATGACACTTAATTGTTGTGTTGGGTGCGTTCAGAAATATACTTTGAAACAGTAAAGTTCGCTATACGATCTGAAATTGGGTACTTCCCTAAAAATCAAATCAGCGACTCTTTATCAAATGTCAAAACGCCCCGATACTATGAAATTTGTATGAGGTTTTACATTATGACGTCACAGTTTTCTGTGATCAAACTGCTTCCTTTTTTCTTAGTTTTTAGCAATTATAAAATTATCAAACCCTCAAAAAAATCCGTCAAAATGTTTTAACGATTATTTTAGAAGATCACATTGGATTGTGTCAGTTATCAAAATAAAAATTTGAATTTGAATTTGAATTTGAATTTGAATTTTACTTTAACAGCAGTCAAGTTTCAGAATGCACGGAATTGCATTCAATTTATCCATTACCCGCACACATGTTTTTAACACCTGAAAAAAGATTCAAAACTTGATTTGTCATTCTGATACTGCTTACAATGCCGGGGAGAAAACGACCTAACATAGGTCGTCGAAGTCGATCGAATGTGCGACGAGCTACCTCACGCGCTAATCGCACTGATGACTAGCGAGAGACTGATAATGATAACAGTCGTATTGGTATGGCAGATTTGCATTCTAGAGTGAATTACAATGAAGTGGATAATAGGCATAGAATGGAACGAGTTCGGGCACATCGATCACAACAGAGCGAGCACGGGAAAATGAAATTGATCGATTCCGCAGACGCAATGTTCCTGTGAACCTGGCACGAAGAGCATTCTCCTAGGATCAAGAAATAGATTATAGTGCCGACAAATCTGTAACAATTGGGGAAATGTCAATCATTTGTCAACATTGTAAAGCTTTAAAATACAGCGGTGAATTTGCAGGATTATGTTGTGCTGGTGGTAAAGTAAAATTGCCACAGTTAGTCCCACCACCTGATCCATTAGACTCATTAGTTTTTGGGATGGTTGATTAATTGATTACAGGTGCTGAAACCAACAAAAAAGTCAGTGCTATGAATTTTTATTCAAACAGAATCCGTGAAGGTGAAGTAAATCACATTTTGATGTGTCAACGGCTTTTTCATCAGTTTGCAGTTGACATTAATGTCAAAATTGAGACTGAACGATTGACGTACATCCGTCTAAACCAACAGCCGAAGTGGTTATATTGTCTTTGCCAACAGCAGCTTCGATCTGAAGAGTACATTCATCTTCGCGATGCTATTAATGCCGATGGCAATGCAAACAATGTGGGAAAATGTAAATTTTGCCGGCCACTTACATTGGAAGGCCGCGGCACCACGGTGTCGTGCATTTGGGTATATTTGTTGTTACTAATACATATATGTCTGAAATAATATTCAATTTGATATAATTCAAATATTTTTTATTAAAGACTATATAAATCAACCTTTACGGTAGGAATCATATTTTCTAAAATTTTCGCGATTGACACCTGAATCGGCAACTATATCAATTAATCTAACAGCAAATGCGAACCAGGCTTGCTAAAGATGTCTTGACTTGCCTCGCCAGGACTTGACGGCGTGGCGGAAGGCCTCGGTAACTCGGAAAATTTTGATAGAACCAGAATATTGCCGATGTTGTGCTAATGACTTTCTTAAATCTCATCCAAATCCTTTAGTTCATCGGCAGTTAAATTAAGTTCTGAAAATGTTATTCCTTCAGATGATCACACAGATGATGATGATGGCATTGTTGAGACGAACTTTGGTTTTAATAACAGTTGTTATTTCACTCGATTTTTTTGTTCCTTAGCCCTATTAATTCGTATTATTCGGCTCAAATTGTGACCGCAAATTATACAAAACTTTAAGGTATCAACGGTTATTGTGAAACATTCGTCGCATCTTTACAATGTTTTTGTGCAACTAGGACAGGTACTTCTGTTGTTCTGCCGTTCTATCCACTTTTTACAAAAGGGACAATGCATTGTTAAGAGTTAACTATAACTTCTGAAAAATAGTTTTCAATTCAATTCAATGCCATTTTATCTGGCTTCCGATAATATGGACTCCGCAAAAATAGTTTTGAAATATCAATTATATTTTCTTGGAAACTTCGTTGACAGTGACACTGACAGTCAGTGTTGGCAGGTTACTATTACGTTTAGTAATGTGGCGTAGTCGACACAGACAAAAAAAATAGGCTGGTACTTACCTTATTTGTTAATATAAGTGTCTATATAATCTAATCTAATATAATGTCTCATGCAAAATAATTATGAACATTAAGCTGGACATGTGTGCGTGATTTGCCCACTCTTTCCGCCCACTATGGAGCCGATACTTAGACTATCTGATAATGCCTTTATAAAGCTGCCGGCTCTGAAATACATACATATGGTTTAAATTAATATGGTTCATATTAAGAGGTAAGTGATACGAAGTTCACCGGGTCAGCTAGTATAAAATAAAATTACGAGACATTAACAGTGAAAGCACTTACTGATGAAGTATTATTAACTTAAGAGAACAAAACAATTTCAAGAACAAAATTAAAAAAATTACCTTATTGTTAAACACGAGATATTAGGGGCACAATGGTGCTACAAAAAGAGGTACATGTTATTTAAATTTATATAAATACTGACGCACCAAATGAGAGTAAGTTATTTTTTTGCACAAAAATAATTTAATTTTGCACAAAAATAGCATTAATTTGCCCACATTACATAGCGCAAAAAAATATTTTTTATTATTATTCAAAATATTTCCAGTACAAAAGAGAAAAATAAAAAAAATTATCCTAAAACCGCAATATGGGTATCAAATTATAAGTATTAAGGAGCTGATTATAAAATTATATAATTTGGCTATAATAACTTGCACCTTTTTCAAGAAATCGTCGAAATACCACAAAAAAATGTATGTCTCTTCCCTTATCTCCAAAAATGGTGAAACGAAAAATGTGAAAAAAACCATTGCAATAAGTGCTTACGTAAAGATTACAGAAAAATATAGCGCTTGAGAAATTCACGAAAAAAAAGACCAAATAAAATTTTCTATTCCCAAAACTGTCGAATTACGGAACCTAGGTACGCGAGTCTCATTCGCACTTGACCGGTTTTTTGTCAAATATTACAGGAATAATTAGCGTACTTACGAGTACAATCTACTACGCGGACTCAATGCGGAACTTATTGAAAATCATTTTTGAATTAGTAAACGTGCGACAAAATGTTATAAGCAGTCGTGCTTTTTTCGTTCAGAAACGCTTATACGCCTTCGGCCTCGCCAAATACACTTTATCTGGGGATAAAATATCTAGCCATCCATCAGTCTGTGTTCGTTCACTGCTGGAAATGGGCCTTTCTAAAATTTTGACACTCTTGGCGCTCCTCCGTCATACTCATCCAGCCGCTACCCGCGAAGTCCGCCGGGCCAGCAGGCACGAGGTCGGTCTAGGCTACAATTTGCTGCACGTGGTGTCCATTCTAGGCCTTTTGGCCCCAAAGGCTATCACGTCGGCGAAAAATATGGGCCTACCCACTGCCACTTCAACTTACTGATTCGGCAGATTATGTCGATGACTTTCCGCAGTGCTTAAAGGCAAAAGTATTTAACTTAGAAATAATCTCTTACCAAGGGCTTGATCCACCGACTTAAGGTCGCTTAACGAGCTATGGAGCGGGCTATGCGCGGGATATCTCTGATAAATAAAATCAAATCAAATAAAAGATAAAAATAATTTCGTTTGGAAACGCGGCTCGGCCTACGGCCTCAAAAAAAACACTTTAGCAAAGGACATTTCAAAGAACAAAAAATAGTTTCGTTTGGAAAAGTGGCTCGGACGTCGGCCTCGCCAAATACCACCAAAGATACTTTAGAAATTAAGATGACATTTTTCAGGGTATTCGGAAAATCATTCCATAAGGACAAACATATTTTTCGAGATACAGTTGCTTTGAAGTTATAGAGCTGAAATTTTGCTTCTGTTGCTAGGGTTGGGTTTAATATAAAATAATATTTTGCTTCAAAGTGTTAACACACTAACAGAAGTTTAATTTATAGAAAAAAAATATTATTTCGTTCAGAATTTACCTAAATTTTTAATATTGAATTTACAAATTTTACCTGTAAATCAAATAAGTGATTGAGAAAATAATTTTATACTACAAAAAACTAAATCCACGCGGGCGAAGCCGCGGGCAAAAGCTAGTCTCACAAATATTTCAAGACTAAAATTAGCCAAATCGGTTCAGCCGTTCTCGAGTTTTAGCGAGACTAACGAACAGCAATTCATTTTTATTTATATAGATAGATTCAAAAGCGTTTCAGAAAAAGAAGAACAATAATATAAATAATCCACCCAATAGTACCTTAGTAGCAATAGTACTTGGTATAATTCCCCTGCAACCCTTGATCTATCCTACTTCCTAGATCTGGATGTATCACTGAGAACAACTTCACAGCACGATCCTGCAGGAACTTAGCAGCACAACCGAGCCTGGCCACTACATTCTGCACCAAGCTGTTCCTTTCCTGCATCGTTAGCTCATTTAGATACAGCTCTCTCGCTTGGTCAGAGTTATCAGAATCATCAGAATCATCCTGAATGATTTCAAGAATCGCTGGCCGCTTCTCATCTATGTAAGGCACAGGACCATTGTAGGAATTAGGGAAATAATTTGGAGTATCTCTTCGGTTATCCTTCACAGGAGGCTTACCATCACGGTTGTAAGTCAATACCTGAGCCTGAATAGGACAGTTCACAGGAATGTTATTGAAATTTACTCCAAGACGATAATTTTGAGCATCTCTGTACGCAAAACTACGACTCTCAAACAGTTTGTCAGGGCTTCCAAGGATTCCTGGCACTAGATTTGCAGGGCTAAACGCCAGTTGTTCGATTTCAGCAAAGTAATTGATAGGGTTTCTGTTCAAAACCATTTTACCGAGAGGGTGAAGAGGAAACTTGTCTAGAGGTCGAAAGGACTTGTCGAAAGGATCAAACCTCATGCTTTTCACATCTTCAAGTGTCAAAATTTGTACAGATATCGTCCAGGTAGGAAAATCACCGATTGCAATGTTATTGTACAATTGTCTGGTAGCATAATCGGGATCCGTACCCGCTATTATTCTCGCCTCTTCGGAATTTAAACTTTTGATACCTGCATCAGGGAGAATATGAAATCTCACAAAAGCAATCTCTCCGTGGTCATTGACAACTTCAAATGTGTGAATCGCGAAACCGGGCATATGACGATAGCCATCTGGGATACCGCGGTCCGAAAATAACATTAGAAATATATGCAGGCTCTCAGGCTTAATTGTCAAGAAGTCCCATAACATGTTGGCGTCTTTCAGATTAGTTGATGGGTTACGTCTCTGGGCATGAACGAAAGTAGGGAACAATAGAGGATCTTTGTACGCGTACATGGGTGTGTTGAAACCGACAAGGTCAAGGTTACCCTCTTCAGTGTAGAACTTGACTGCAAAACCTCTTGCATCTCTTGAAGTGTCTGCGCCACCTCTTTCGACAACCGCTGGTGAGAATCTTGCAGTTATAGGAGTCTTCTTGCCGACTGTGTTGAATAAATAAAATAATAAAAAATAAAAATGTATTTATTGGTCACCAATTGAGCAAAGTCAGTGTACAAATATCTTAGACTAAAAGTTTTCTAACAATACAGTAGCAGAGATGCACTGGTTTGCAAATTGTCTAATATTAGAGACAGTAAAATGTTGCGTTGGCAACTGTTTTAGTTTGAACTGTATTACAGTCACCAGCGCCTTCCTGTAGTTGTAACAAGATTATAGGTCATACGTAACCGTGTTTGAGCAGGTAGTAAATTGATTAACAATTTAATTAGACACAGTGTTGATTAGACAAGCAGAAGACAATGTACAACAAATAAAAAGTTTAAAGACTAACAGGGATATATTAAAAACTTAAAGAACTACATCACAATTATAGCTAATACAGGTTGATAAATGGAGATTGAGTGTTTGGGGTTGAAGATATGTGAAAAGAGGTGTGAGAGAGGGTGTGTGTGTGTGTAAAGTGTATGTGTGTGGATGCGTGTGTGAAGTGTATGTGTTAAAGTCACAAATAATAAACGAAAAATAGTGTTGATTTTGGTTTTACGCTGTGCTTATGGTTTAGTATACTTATTTTATTTTAATAATAACTTGGCTTTGCAGACATGTGTGAATTCGTGAGTCACTTCAAAGTATCCAGATGCTCCTCCAGCTTTGGCATGCACCACTCGTTCAAGGATCAAGGAATCCATAAAGTACTCGTGCCTGAGGAGATTAGCTTTGATGGACGATCTAGCTTCGCGGTATTCTACTGGTGAACCTGCGCTGGTTGTCAGAATGCCAATTGGACTCTGAAAAAATCAAGACAGAAGAAAGAGATAAAACATGGCCTTGGCACAATTCAAAACCAAAATATAGATAATAGATGTCGAAATCTTACAAAATATGATGATGGCAACGACTTACGGTAGTTTTTAGCTTAAACTGTAGTATTTGTTGGGATGCTGGATCACTATTGTTTTTGGTTGCCGCCACAACCACTAGCAAGGTAGCTCCTACAAGACACAACATTCTCGTTGACAGCACAACCACGAGACTAAAAAAAAAGAACAACTAACAACCTAACTTTCTCCTGTCCCAACAGTTAAGTAAACAGTTGTGTCTCTAACACTGCAAGCTTTAATTGCCTTTGTTTTATTGGTACATATAGCCGAAATATAACAGCTGAACTAACACCTTGTCTCATACATTCTAGACGGTGTTGCCTGAACCTATAAAAAATATATCTGAATAAACTTGGAGCTCTAATTTTGTTGATGCATATTCATTGTGTCTGCCTTCGAGACGGTGGTTAAAACAATTAAGAAACATGTATCTGTTTTGTTTTTATGTAAATATAATTATTAATCCTCGAAAAAAAAAATGTGTCAGTCAAGCTTATGTCCTGTTATTTGCTTTATTTGATAGTCTGAATTGAAAGACTAGATAATAGAAATAATCAGGAAATCCAGCATTACGTCACCGCAGAGGAGTATTGTAAGTCGCGGTCCAGAATGATTTTATGTATACGTACCAGTGGCGAAGGCTACATAGAAGCCGATTCCCACCGGCTTACCTTTCAGAAATACCTCCAACTACAACCAACCAATCCACCATTCATTATTTTAATGAACAATTATTTTAATGTGCTAAAAGCACTAAGAATTACTAAAAAAAAACGCCTGCGCGAAACGAAAAGTAAATCTTCCGTACACATTATATTATTTCAATTCATTATGGCGCGCAGCGTTATGTTTGCACAAAATTGAGAGGTTAGGCCGGTCCATTTTAGCTAGCCTTGCAACGTTGCACTATTAGAGCAGGCTCTCGTATGAAACACACCTAATAAAATATGTTTGAGTTCTGTATATGCATCGAAATAATGTGTATATGGTTTCTATTTGTCAAACGAGGAGAAAAAGTGTGGTTAAAGACCTCATTTCAACAATTATTTCTATCGAGGAAAATTTATCCAAACATGTTTTCCAATTTCAAAATCCTAGATTATATTGTCAAAATGGAAATACCAGAATATTTATTAAAATTTTCTGTGTATTTCATGATTTCAAGATCCATGCGTGCAGGAGGGGAGGGGTGAAGCTACCCCGGGAGGGGATGGGACGGTTAATAAATTTTAACTTCGTTCTATAGCGAACGTATTCCGATAGATAAATGTACTCCATACATTTTGCCAAATTTTTCATACGCTGATATATTTTTTTTAACTATAACTGTTTTATTTGTTTGTGAACTATTTGTTCTTGGTGGTTTACGTAACCTCACCACGCCCCGACCGCAAGTGTTTTTTGCCCTTGCCAAGAGCGTCAGAACAATAAACGTAGAGCAAGCAAACCATAGGATAAAAGCCATTGATCTATTAGATAAATGATAAAAGCAAACATTTGCCGCCCCACTCGTCTGGTGCCTAATATTTCACGTAGCTAAAATAGCTATCTCATAAGAGTCATAAGATACCTGAGGTTATTCCAGGGGCTCTACCGCGTAATTCTCATTTGTATCAACTTCAAGCAAATGCATGCGAAATGTTAGGCGGGCGTCGTCGCACGGACGTCAAATTTCAATCTCAAGTTGATGTTGATGAAAATGAGAATTACGCGGTAGACACACAGGTCTTAACGCAACTTAGTTACGTAAAAAAAATCACGTCTGCGATAATAAATATAGAAGGGCGGACCACGGGCGAAAGGCTAGTCTTTAATATTATTAAATAGTTGTGAATCATTGTGAAATGATAATGCCACGCTGTGAGGTACAATGCACGTTAATACAAGGACCCACCTGAGCGGAAGGGTTAAGGAAAGCCTCTAATTATTCATCAATGTTGTTGCTCACAGAAAAACATCCTTTCCTACCGACACGTGTTGCAACACGGGGTCCTCAACCTACTCGTATATTTCAACATTTCGAATTTACGTAAAATCGGGTGGGTCTTTAGAATGTTGCCCGTCACCGGAAGAGTCCGATTAAACTATGAGTTTACCTAACTAACATGTTACATAGTTGTAAAAAAACTGAAATCAGTCTACAGCTGGAGACGCTAAGTGATTGTTCAGTTAATAAAGGAGCAATAGAAACGTGTTTATGAAACTGATCTCCTTCTATTATTTTTGCTAAACAAAGTGACAAAGTAAATTTTAATTGGAGGTGTGTTGTAGGGTTAAGCGACTTTTTTGAAAATTACTGGACTAATTTTCATCAAGTCCGTAAATCGTGTGGTTAAAGATGTCATGGTTTGTTTGTATGGCAACTATCCTGTCTGTCGTCATGGCGACAGCTAGCAATAAGGATCTGACCGCCGAGCAGCTTCCGCGGTTCAAAGATAAGACACAGGTCAGTTTGGTAGTCGCCAACGACCTTGAGTCGACCTCTGTCTGTACAAATATTGACAGAAACTATATTAAAATAACGTTTATATCAACCCTCATGGCATTACGACGTCGCTGGGTCTCCGGATAGCGCAAAATAGAAGAATATAATACTTTTTACATGGACGCGATGGATGGAAAAATAATTCCACGATTTTTCTAAGCAATATGTTCCTTGTATTTTAGTGCAAAAACCATACAAATACCACTAGTGATTTCAAAGAAATAACCAATTTTACTTTAAGTCTAAAAACAGCTTGACCTTAAATATTTTCATGCTGTTACTTATGCGCGAGAATGAATTTGTTTATAGTTTAACTACTTATATATATATTTTTAATAATTTTAAAATATGCCGTCTAAGATTCGGATGAAGCTGGTCCGATTTATAAAAGTTTGCACCGAGCTTTTCACGCATACATACACGTTTTTATAACCCTTGTTTGAAGTAGTAAACAATTAAATTAAAGTCTAGGAAAATATATTGGTATTATTGGGGATATATACTAGACTGTATACACGATGGAATTGATAAAGTTGGCTCGATAGAATAAATTCGAAAAGTTACCTCTTGTCGAGTAATTTTTTCCTCTATTTCCCTACTTTTTTATATAAATAAGTAATTTGATATTATTATTCATTTACTAAAATAAAGTTCATAGACGACAGGAGCGTTTATACACAATAGTTTTTTATTTAAGAACAATATGATGAAAATAATAACGAAAAACATTGAAAAAGTGCAAAAGTTTGGTTATTTTCTTGACTCTTTACACGTAAAGAAAAAGACAGAGACAAAGGCAAACGCTCGGTGCGCCCTTAATCAAAGTATAATACACTGTTAGTTCGCCCCGAACTGTGAAATCGCGATGTACCTCTTACAACCACATATTTCGGCAACCACTTGAACGACTTAACTCGTATTTGAACTTTTGTCTCATTTACTCGCCCACCAAATTTTATAACGTCCCGATCAACGATAGAGTTATCGTCGGATAAACATACATACATACAAATACAAACGCCGGGTTGTTCAAGTAAGCTCGGAGAACTTCTCCAGCGCTTCGCTGACTCGTTCAAATATTCAACTGACGTGAATTTTTCCACATATCCAAAAACAACCGTTTAGCTGGCTCTTGACTCTAACAAAAATTTGCTTAAGGTTTCTCCCAATGCCAACGACCTTGAACTGAGTAACTTTATAACCATATTATACGGTAACTATAGATTTTTTTAAACAAGCAAAATACATAGTAATACAAATAGTGATGTGGTTTTTCCTGAATTTTATTTTAATATACAGAAGTGAAGCAAGAAAACTCAAAGTTTACCCTTATTTCTTGATTTTTGTCCACTTGTAACAATATAACTGCCACAGTTTTTATCGAAACCGTATAAAAATTTATAAACTTCTTGAGAAAATAATATTAAATGATATGGTTTTCTCAGTTCTTGAAAATTCATTTTATTTTAGGTAAAATAAATTATAAACACACTATTTTCGCACTTGTCAGCCGCAGCGACTGTCGTAACAACCATATTGCAGTGCGAGCTAATAAGAACTTTATTTTAATATGGTTTTGTTCGAAATTTCAACCACCACGAATCGAGTTGCTAATTTTTCCGACGAAGCCACCTCGGATCCCTGAATCAAAAATTATAAATATATTATATTTAACCTTTATGAGCTTTTTATTAATACTGTTATTAAAACAATTAAAAAAATTATTATTACTCGATATATTTCGGCCCTCGGTATGGGGCCGTCATCAGTCGAATCAAATCAAAAATTGGTTTTCACACATCCACTATACGAGGTGAAATTTAATCAACCGCCTAAATTCATACTTGAGACTTGGTTAGTGATCAGTAACAAGGTTCAGCTATCCGTTTTTCCGAAATCATGAAAAATAAATTTGTTCTTATTCGAACTGGACTTGTTCAAATACAAATCCTAGTATAGGAGCAAAAAAAAAATATTTTTGTATTTCACCTGGCAGGTCATTGAACATTGTTCCTGATCACTAACTGCGTCTCCAGTATGTATTCAGGCGGTTGATTAAATTTCACCTTATATTTTTGAACGACCTATCCAACGACACCCCACATCAATAGATGAGAAAAAAAATCATCTCCACTTTACGTGTAAGGGAGGTACCCTAAATTTTTTTTTTAGATTTTGTTTTACCATTATGTCGGCATGGTTATTATGAATACCCATGGCAAATTACAAATTTCTTGTACTTAGAGTCTCTGAGCTAAGCCGCGGATAAACAGACGGACGGACATGGCGAAACTATAAGGGTTCCTTGTTACGGAATCCTAAAATTAGTAATAGCCGTTGAAATTAAATGTAAGTGAAGAATGATCTTATAGCGTTTGTCCACGGTCCAGAATTCCATCCGGTATATGTCCGATCGTGTCCGACGGCTCCAATAGCGTTAATTGTGTCTTTGAGTCGGCCAATGACTGCTGACCTAATGTCGCATGACAACAGTACGGACCAATCATGATCCTTTTGCCCTTTTCATTCTCGGGTGCCATTTTCCAATGACACTTTGATAGAAATGAGTCTGTTTACACGCGGTATATAAATATCTTTTCAATGCAAGTGCTCGTAAAGGCCCACTTTTTATGCATCAAAACCGAACAGAAAGTCGATTATTTCGCCCTAGGGCTTTATTGTTTTTTTTTTTATTTATATACGAGAAGTTGGCTAACCTAAAACCTTTCCTGTGTACCATAAATGTTATAGTTTTTTTTCCACTGTTTAACGGCTCTGGATACAGTCCTTTTGAGCCAATCATAATTTAAAGTTCACAAGATTATATTTGTTTTATTTCCTCATACTATGCATTGAAAAACGTAGTATGATACACGGGCGTAAGAGCAATAAATTACTCGGTCACATTTAAAACACTCGCTACGCTCGTGTTTTAAATCGTTCTCGAGATTTATTCCTTTTCGCCCGTGAAGCATAAACTACTATTAAATACATGACAGTCAATTAGAATCGCAATAACAAGTAACGTACATTTCGCAGGTCCCGATTGGAATCCTCACGACAAGTGCTGGCCCACCAGTTCATTTCAAGGACGCCACATACTCGTTCGATCAGAACTTACTCCGCAACAACTATTTCATGGACGCAGTCACCCATCTCGACAGAGAGAGGATTCCTGAGCGGTTCGTTCACGCCAGGGGCAGTGGCGCGTTCGGCTACTTCGAGGTCACTCATGACATCTCAAACATCTGCAGGGCCAAGTTTCTTAACAAAATTGGAAAGAAAACCCCTATCGCTGCCAGATTCTCCTTGGTCTCTGCCGAGAGGGGGGCCATCGAAACAAGCAGAGACGTTCGCGGCTTCGCTGTCAGGTTCTACACTGAGGATGGAAACCTAGATTTGTTAGGTCTCAACACTCCTACCTTCCCAATCAAAGACCCAATATTCTTCCACTCGTTCGTCCACATGTTGAAACGAAACCCCGCAACTAACATAAGGCCAGATCAAAATATGTTTTGGGACTTCGTCACTCAAAGACCTGAGGGTGCATTAGGAGTTTTAAATCTTTTTTCGGATAACGGTATACCGGATGGCTATCGACATATGCCTGGCTATCCTATCCACACGTTCCAAGTAGAAAACGAAATTGGAAAGGAATTCTTCGTCCGATTTCACTATTTACCTGATGCTGGTATCAAAAACTTGTTTAATGAGGAAGCGATGAAAATCGCAGGCATGGATCCGGATTACGCAACACGGGACTTATACAATGCTATAGAGAGTGGCAACTACCCCACATGGACTGTGGCAGCACAAATTTTGACTTTCGAAGACGTTAAGAATGCAAAAATTGATCCGTTCGATGTAACTAAGATATTGCCTTTGGAAGAGTACCCACTTCACAAGTTCGGTCGTTTTGTTTTGAATAAAAATCCCATAAACTATTTTGCTGAGGTTGAAGTGCTAGCTCTCAACCCTGCTAACCTCGTACCAGGAATTCTCGGAGGTCCCGACAAAATGTTTGAAGGTCGACTTCTGTCGTATAGGGATACGCAGTACTACCGTCTTGGTACTAACTTTAACAAGATTCCTATCAACTGTCCCTTGAAAGATGTACATACTTACAATCGTGATGGAAAACCTCCTGTAGCTGAAAACGGGAGAGATACTCCAAATTACTACCCTAACTCTTTCAATGGCCCTGTTCCAGTAATAGAAAAAAGAAGATCGAAGCTTTTAGAAATAATTCAAGAAGAATCGCTTGACTTGGAACAGGCAAGAGACCAATACGTCCATGGTTTCTCAGAACCAGAAAAGTCTAGACTTGTGCAGAATTTGGTAACTAGTTTAAGCAGCGTCGCTAGTACAATTAAACAACGAGCGGTCAAATTCTTCTATTCAATACACCCTGATCTTGGTGGCAGGGTGGTTCACTTGTTGGAATCCAACTTAACGAGCTCTTTCCGGAATTATATTTAATGCTTAGTTGTAGACTATTAGATAGTTAATGTATGATAATGTAGTTAATGTGTAATGTTAAATTGATCGCCTACACGACAGTATAGTATTTATGAGAATACATTTTTGGAGGCCTGAGAATAATCCAATTTGGCTATATCAACCAAAGTATTCGAATATGCTTTTTATTGGTTTTAAAAATAAAAAAATTAAAATAAAATGTCTTTATTTCAGGCAATGTAAAACCCATAAAATCTAATCAAATTTAAATCATAAACAAAATTAAAATTAAAATTAAATTATCTTACATACTAATAAAAAATATATACTAATAAGTAATTCAACCATGTGAGAATGAAATAATGAGAATAAATAATTCAACCATGTGAGTTATGATACCACACTGCTGCTACAGGTATGCGCTATTCTCCAGAGCCATAAACAGGGTACTTGGTAATTCGACCTATTCCTTGAAAGGGGTTAAACTAGAGATCATTTCAAACGAATTAAGTCCTATCAACTAGGTGTCGGAAATTAATGGTCTCCGAGTGTTTTTATATTATTTTTCAAACTTTCAGACTAATAACCAAAAATAAATAATTTAAAAATAACTATTCCTCTCTCAGCACTTATTTATTATATTTCTGATCAATGATAGATGAGTGATCATTTATAAAAAAATACGTGGCCTGAATGGCCATAATTAAAAGGTATTAAGTGGAAAGAAAACCTTTTCAATTTTGTAATTTTTGAAATATCGACGTGTTTTATCTGGCGTGAAAGTCTGGCATTGTTCATGCTCTAGGCAAAGACAATATAACCACTTCGTTGCTCTAGGCTTAGGTACAGTCTCAATACGAGCGAGTTTGTGTGAGCTGAGAATTGACAAATATGTACACAAGCAGTTATGAAAATCAATAAATCCTAATCAGAAACCAGGCAAAATTTGCAAAATGCTTTGCGCCTGTTTATTTATGAAATCAATCCCGATATTAGTAGTCTTGTATATCTGAAAATTAGGCTCAAGGGAAATTATGAAAGTTCAGTTCATCGGTTCTGCCGTCGTCATTTTCGTATACTATACGCACCAGTCTATGGCCCGCAGCTTCATGGAGCATAGTTTTATTGTTTGGCCCGGGACTTTCAAAGGTTGCCCATGCCTGCTTTAGGTACATAGAGCTGAGTAGATCGTAGTCATTCATAACTGCAAGTGGAATTATTTACTATAATATTTTTAGGTTTCCGTACCCGTGTTGTGTGGTGGTACGGAATCCTTCGTGCACGAGACCGACTCTCTCTTGGCTAAATTATTTAAAACACAATCTGTCTTTAAAAATATTACGCCTTGAGTTATGTACTTTAGTTGTCATCTGGACTGGGTGCCTATCATCAATAACATAAACATATACTAACGAATTCCGATTAAGGATATGTTTGCACTTGAAGTGACTGTGACAGATCGGACCTCATCTGTTCACGTCTCAATTCACAAATAAATGTTCTTATAATGGACAGGAAGATTGTTGTATGTAATCAAATAAATTACGTTTAAATAAATAAAGCAAATTGAAATCGATCGCGTCAAATTACTGATTTTAAATAATAAATACAGTAAACTAAACCTCTGGCCCAAGCAATCGGTCCAATATTAAATAGATTAAAAACAAACTTTCAATTTCAAACATGATGGTTTCCATTCATGCGTGAACCCTAGCAAGCTGTAAGTTATTACAATGTAGACGAGACGGCGGCACTGGCAGTTGCTGTATACACATCTCACTCGCTCTTATATCTGTTATCATTTTGTCTCTTTTGGTCGATTTCTTATTGGCGTCAAAAGGACTGCGAGGATTTCATAGGAAAATGGATCTTGTAACAATATGCATTAGGTTGACTCCAATAAGGTGAGAACGGAGAGAACGGTGAGAACGGTGAGAACGGTGAGAACGGTGAGAACGGAGAGAACGGAACCGAGTATATAAGGTCATGGAAAAGCGGTTTGGGGATCAGATATTTTTATACCATCGTCGAAGTGCTGTCAAGAAGTCTCAAGGTGAAGTCCCAAGTTCAGAGTATTGTTACGGGGGGGGTTTTCTTTGCTTCAATAGTAATTTTGTTTTCGGAACTTGCGATTAAAATACGGAATGTGTCAATCTATCTGTTCGTTTGATCACGGGGTCATTTCGCGTTCGCGTTAGCTTTTAGGTGGCTGTATGCCCTTTTATCGTAAATAGATTCGGTTATGGTCAATAGTTTTTGACTTTTCCGACTCGGAGATTGACACAGACGCGTTTGAATTCGTATAGGGTGAACGAGGAACGAGCTAGATTCCGCGATGTGTAAAGGGTTCGATAATCGTCTTTTCAAGTTCCAAAATTAAAGTACGTACTTAAATAATGTAGTAGTGCGTAGGTCGATTCAGGGGTTGATGGGGAGGGCAGGGAGTATGGTCTCTTCTTAGTATTGCCGGACGTGGAAACGGGAAGATGTACCAGGGTGACAATGTGGCATAGGGCTAGTCGCTGGGATATCTTGAAGAGTCAGGCAGGGAGCTTACAGAGTGGATGTCGCACTGGGCTACTGGTGTGAACGACAGAGCCTAGTTTTAACCTCCTCTGGAGGGAGCAAGCGTCTGGGATGGCCTTGCGCCAGTTTTACATACTGAAAACACATCCTCCATGAAAGGCGATGTTTATGGCAAAGCGTCCGTGCCGTGAAGAGGTTGCGATTTGTTCTAACCTTTGTCATCTGACTGAGCTGGTCATGGTCTCATATCTATATATTTATATATACACATGAACATATAGGCTATCCCAGCCAGCGGGGTGACGTCCTTTTTACCTACTGTATCACCCCCTGTCTGAGTAGGGCAAAGTTTTAGGGTGTTAGGCACACACAGGGGTTCCAACTTGCCCCGCGTCTTTCTGTCGATTAGTTGAGGGGTTGTATGGTGTTTGCTAGCACAATATACAACCACACACACGTTTAATTGTAAATGTGAGGTGACGGACCTCTAGCCTTGAAATCCACACATTTGAAAGCCTAGGAATACTTGATTTTAGGGCCAAATGTTAGGCAGGTAAATTCTAAAATAAAGTCTACTGTTAGGGTATTAATAATTTATTTTTGAGAAATTATACTTAGTGGGAGGTATCAGGTAACCTTCATCATTGTTTAGGAAAAATAGGTCAGTAAATTTAGGTTGGTTTAGGTTATAAGGTTCCAAGTACATAGGGATCTCTGAAAATTATATTTTAGTGGTTCAGGAATAAGTGTTGTTTGTTGACTAGGTTCATTATTTGGTTTTATAAACCCACAGAACCCTAATTTTTAATACTAAAGCATAAGGCTTCGATATTGGCAATAAATATGAAATGATATCAGTATTGGAAAACATTTGAGTTTCACCACTTAGGGATCTCTAAATATGATGTGCTTACTTAGGTATTTCTTTTGACAAGTAAGGAGGCTTGAGTTTGGCACAAGAATATGCCTAAGTGATAGAGGAGGCATAAATAAGTCTTGATTTTGAATTCAGATTGATTCTGGACTATAAAAGGTCATAACTGTAGTACCTACCAAACCCTTCTTAAGGTCAGTTCTTAGTGAAACTAAGTTGAAATAATCTTAATTTATATTTATCAAGAAATATGAGCCTTATACGAATCAAATCAAATAATCTGATTGTAGGAGTCCAACAATAGAGTGTAGTGACATGACAGCATTGTTTTGTTAGTACTTACTATCCAGAAGAAAGTTCTTAGGTGAAATAAGAAATGGCTTTGATTTTAATACCCATTTGACTGTTAAATTATTTACTTACTGTGGAAATAGCTCTGGGAGATTTTATTCAAGAAATAAGAATAATTTCAATCTTTATCAATATTCAATAAACTTAAAATACAAATGATGTATTTGTTTGCATAAAAGTTTTCCATTGTCTGGCCTTAACTATTACTATACACCAAATATGGGGTAGTAAAAGTTGTATCTTCGTCATTGGAAATAAATAAATACATCTATGGAACAAAAACTAAGTTCTATTAGCAATATTATTACTACTTTACCTAGAGCAGGTATCTCTCTCAAAAGTATATTGAAATTATTCTATTCAGTAGTTATAAAATTGACTACATAAATGGCTGTGATTTGTGAAGGATTGAAAGGAATTCTTACCCATCATTTACAAATATATAAAGATAAAACTACTAGTATAAAGTAGCTAGTTGCCTATTAAATTCATTTATATAAAGGTAATTTATATTGGCTAATTTTCATGTAAGGGGTTCATTAAATGAAACCTATGTACACATGAATGAAGGTACGGTAATTAGGTAACTGGTATTGAGTCTGGTAACGGTATAAAAAGATGTCCATATGATGAATTGTGTCTTTGGTATGATTAAGACACGTGCTGATGGATTCAACATCTTTTCTAATTTATTTTTAGTAAATTATCTTTATAATATTTTATAAAACATGTACCTTAATTCAAAGAACTAAGTTTTATTTAAAACAAACAACCATCTAACTTTGATACTATGGGTTTTGTTCATACTATAGTATGAAATTTACATATCTAGTTTAGAAAGCCAATGTTAATTACTGTACATTATATTTGCTGAGAAATGCCTAAATGAGATTAAATAAAACACCAGTTATTCTAAAATATATTCAACCAAATATTTTTCATAAATTACAGCTGTTATGTCACCTCAAAGTTCTTTTAACTTTAATTCCTCAGCTAGAGATCTCTCTTTAGCTATCTAACCTTCTCAAGACACTAAAAGTTAATAGTGCTAGGGACTAAAATTGCTTCTGAGAGCAATCATATATTGTACGTAAAAGACAGACAGATAAACACTCTTTATTTGGATTCATGCTGTAACAGATCGTACCTCATCTGTTCACGTCTCAATTCACAAATAAATGTTATGATAATGGGCAGGAAGATTGTTGTATGTAATCAAATAAATCACGTTTAAATAAATAAAGCAAATTGAAATCGATCGCGTAGAATAACTGATTTTAAATGATAAATACAGTAAACTCAACCACTGGCCCAAACAATCGGTCCAATATGGAAGGAATTAAGAATAAACTTTCAATTTCAAACATTATGGTTTCCATTTATGCGTGAACTCTAAATTAGCTACAAAGTTGTTGCCACGTAGACTAGATGACGCCTGAGGCTTGTCACCATGTGTCTATCTCTTTCACTCTTACTCGTATATTTTTGTCCTGTCCTGCTTACGCCTAGTATATGCTGTTGCCATGTTTTGTTGTTATGTTACCATCTCTATTACTCTTGTTTGTTTGTCTCACTTTTGTTCGTTCTGCACGATAACGCACATGGCACCGGTAGCACCGATTACGCTGATTGCACTGATAACGCTGATATCACACTTAGTATATAAATGGGTGAAATGTAGGGTGGGGAGTCATTCAATTTTACACCGCCGTCAGTGGAAGTGCTGCAAGAAGTTTTAAAGGTGTAGTTCATTTTTGAGTTTGTTTGGGGAAGTTTTTGTTTGTTTTAATAGTGATTTTGTTTTCGGAATTTGCGATTAAAATACGGAATGTGTCAATCTATCTGTTCGTTAGGTCTCGGGACCTTTTCGCGTTCGCGTTAGCTTTTAGGTGGCGGAATGCCCTTTTTTCGTAAATAGATTCGGTTATGGTCAATAGTTTTTGACTTTTCCGACTCGGCGATTGACACAAACGCGTTTGAATTCGTGTAGGGTGAACGAGCGAACGAGTTAGATTCCGCGTTATGTAAAGGGTTCGATATTCGTCTTTTCAAGTTCCGAAATTAAAGTACGTACCTAAATAATGTAATAGTGCATAGGTCGATTCAGGGGTTGATGGGGAGGGAAGGGAGTATGGTCTCTTCTTAGTAATGCCGGACGTGGAAACGGGAAGATGTACCAGGGTAGCAATGGCATAGGGCTAGTCGCTGGGATATCTTGAAGAGTCAGGCAGGGAGCTTACAGAGCGGAAGTCGCACTGGGCTAAATTCGGGTCACCTACTGGTGTGAACGACAGAATTTAGTTTTAACCTCCTCTGGAGGGAAGCAAGCGTCTGGGATGGCCTTGCGCCAGTTTTACATACTGGAAACACATCCTCCATGAAAGGCGATGTTTATGGCAAAGCGTCCGAGCCGTGAAGAGGCTGCGATTTGTTCTGTCCTTTGTCATCTGACTGAGCTGGTCATGGTCTCATATCTATATATTTATATATACACATGATCATATAGGCTATCCCAGCCAGCGGGGTGACGTCCTTTTTACCTACTGTATCACCCCCTGTCTGAGTAGGGCAAAGTTTTAGGGTGTTAGGCACACAGAGAGGTTTCAACTTGCCTCACTTCTTTCTGTCGATTAGTTGAGGGGTTGTATGGTGTTTGCTAGTACAATATACAACCACACACACGTTTAATTGTAAATGTGAGGTGACGGACCTCTAGCTTTGAAAATTCACACATTTAAGAGCCTAGGAACATCTGACTTTAGGGCCAAATGTTAGGTAGGTAAATTCCAAAATTCAAGTCTATTGTTAGGACATTAATAGGTTTTTTGAGAAATTATGCATAGTGGGAGGTTTCAGGTAACTTTCTTCATTGTTCAGGGAAAATAGGTCAATAAATTCAATTATGATAGGTTACAAGTTTTCAAGTAGATAGGGACCTCTGAAAAATTTGAGTTAGTGGTTCAGGAATAGGTTGTTGTTGACTAGTTTGTTTGACAAATAGTTTCATTGTTTACTTATCTGAGAGGGCTTTATAAGTCCAAAGAACTCCAACTTTGAATGTTAGGGCATAGGGCTTTGATATTGAAATAGTTTCATTGTTTATCTAAGAGGGTTTTATATGCCCACAGAACACTAGTTTTGAATGCTAGGGCATAGGGCTTTAATATTGGCAATAAATATGAAATGATAGGAAACATAAGTTTCATCACTTAATTATCTCTTAAAATATTGTATTTACTTAGGTATTTCTTTCAAGAAATAAAGAGACTTGAGTTTGGCACAAAATATGCCTAAATAATATAGAAAGCCTAGATTTAGAATTCAGGTTGATGAAATGTATTCTAGACCATAAAAGTTCATATCTGTAGTACCTATCAAACCCTTTTTAAGGTCAGTTCTTAGTAAACATTAAGTTATAAAGTAAAATCAAATAGTTTGGTATATAAGAATCCAAAATAGAGTATAGCAGACTGACGAACCTTTTAGTCAGTATTTACTTACTTACTCCCTTGTCGAAATGACTGCATTGATACAGAGTAGAACCTAGATGAAATATAGAATGTTTCGGATTTTCTTTTATTACTCAATTGAGTAAGTAACTAATAAACTAATTACCGTGAAAATAGTTCGGGAAATCTTTATTCAAGAGAATAATTTCAATTCTTATAAATGTTCAATAAACTTGAAGTACATAACATGATGTATTTGTTTGCATAAATGCTTTCCCTTGTCTGGCAAAATAAAAGCCTTAACTGATACTATACACCAAATATGGGGTAGTAAAAGTTGTTCTTCGTCAATGGAATTAAATTAATACATCTTTAGAACAAAAACAAAGTTCTATTAGTATTTTTAATACTACATTACCTAGAGCAGATTTCTCTTTCAAAATATATTGAAATTATTCTACTGAGTGTAGTTATAAAATTGACTACATAAATAACTGCAATACTGTTAAGGATGAAAGTCACAGTAGTTTCATATTACTAGAAAATCAATGATTTTTAAAGTAAACTTTCTTACATGAAATGAGGGTTGAAAGCCTAATTTATTGTATTCAAAAGTTTTAATATATTTGAGACTTATTATGTAAAAACCTTACTGAAATTTGGAGATTTTTAGAAAATGGGTAAAATTCCAACCTGGTAGAAATTTGTACTTATCTGACTTGCATTAAATACAACAAAGACGATTGTATTAGAGAAGTTTATTACTGAAACAACTTACAATTTTGACTTGATAGAAATTCTCTATTGAATAGTAAACAGAATGACTGTACGCTGAATATGAAAGTCTAAGTTTTTTACTAGATAGTTTTGTCAAATTGACATAGCAACTTTAAGTTGAGTATTACCAGCAGTATCTAAGAAATTAATTTTAACTGTCAGTCACTATTTGAGTAGATCTGTTAAGAGACTGAATCTTTGAATGGGACATGGTGCAACACGAGTGATTTCAATATTTGTTACTCAAGTATATAATTAGTAACATTTGGTGTATTTGTATAGATGTACTTGTTCTTTTGTCAGGCAAAATTCAGCCACGAGCTAACTATACACTGAAATGGGGTAGTTTAGCTTACCAATGACATAAGAACAAATAAAATATATTTGGTACAGAAACACAAAATTGCCATAAGTTAGAAATCTGAAATCATTCTGTTGGATTAGTTGTGTCATTTGTAGTTTTGGTTACTATGATGGTAGGGACGCTCTGGATTTCTTGTTGGTTCTTTACCAGAGTTGTGTAGTCAGGGAACCAACATAGGCGCGTAAAATTAAAAATAAATAAATAAATCTTAAATTTTAGAATTCAAAAAAAAGTATACACTAAAAAAAGTCAAGGGGGTATTCCACATCCAAGGGAAGGTACTTCTGAGAAGTTGCCAATATGGCTTTCTTTGAGTCTCTATTTTATTGACCAGATAATCACAGATGTGAGAATTTTACTCACTGTCCTATGGACTTATTCGAAGATTACCAGCTAAATAAGTAATTTTCGTATAGAAGTATCTATCGAGTAATAAGTTTTACAACATACATAAAGGTCAGCTGTTAGAATACTATTCAGCTTTGATCATCAATAAATTATTAAATTTCAAACTCAGAAATACCTCATCTCATCCATCCCCAATTATTGGTAGTGGTTATTAAAAAAAATAATAATAATGCATTTTATTCATAACATAATCAAACAAAATATGTATGTGATGTATCGTCTTAAGTAGCGGGTATAGTCTAACATAGTAAATTCACATAGCCTCTTAAGAGGCTGACTGGCGCAGAATTGCTACAGAGATTTAACTCACCTTTTTATTATTTGTAACATTAATGAATTTTACATCTAGATTTGTTTACAAAGTATTATCTCTATGACTTTCATATATTGGCTTAACTGACAAACAGTGAAATTTCTAATCTGAACATTTTACCAATACTTTATATCTTCTGATTTTACTATCTAAATCTACGAATTTGGTTTTAATTATTTTATGTCCAATTTACTTAGCACGTGAAAGATAAGTTATAATTTAGAACAGGACTATTAATAAGGGTTGTTAGCTATCTTCATCTCTGAATCACTTTTAAAGAATTTGGGTTCTACTTAAGGCGCTACGTAAGGTT
Source organism: Ypsolopha sequella (assembly GCA_934047225.1). NCBI lineage: Eukaryota > Metazoa > Arthropoda > Insecta > Lepidoptera > Ypsolophidae > Ypsolopha > Ypsolopha sequella. Next base: position 6,953,972 of record OW203988.1, on the reverse strand, counting down.
CTAATCTGACGATCACACTTTGGCCATATATCTGTTAAAATCATTTCTATTAAGCACCAAACGTTAAACTATGTAGGTTGTAAGTGGGTTGTTGTTGGGATGCGGCGGAGTTCAGTGTGAGCGAAGGGTAGTGTTACAGGAAATGGTACAATGCTCATATAAGTTTTGAAGTTTGAACTCTTAAATTAGTCTTTCAGTATAATGTGGACTACTGATGAGAGCACAGCTCTTAAATATTATTTCAAGTTAATGTTTATTCATTCAATAAAGTGAAGTCTCCTGGCTAGAGCACAGCTCTTAAATTGCTTCAAGTTAACGTTTGTTTATGATTGATAATAGGTAGTTATTATTATAACGGAATACAGCTTTTAATAAGGGTTTGTCTAGCTAACTTTATCTCTGAATCACTTTTAAAAAAAAATTTGGGTTCTACTTAAGGCGCGACGTAAGGTTCTAATCTGACGATCACACTTTGGCCATATATCTGTTAAAATCATTTCTATTAAGCACCAAACGTTAAGCTATGTAGGTTGTAAGTGGTTTGTTATTGGGAGGATTCAACGGAGTTCAGTTAGAGCTGTATGGGGTAATGGGTTGATCGATTACAGCCAGGATATAGTACATGACGATACAGTTCGTAAATAGTTCAATGCCCACTAAAGGCAATTTTGAATGTTCAGTTTTATCTATGTTTTTTATGATAGGCACCCAGTCCAGTTGGCAACCAAAGATACATAATAGAGGGGCTGATAGAGAAATACTGAGTTCAGATTCAGATTCAGCTCAAAAATAACTACGATAAATAAGTAAAAAAATTAGAACACAGAAAAGGGAGTTGTGTTGGCCGGTGTTATTTACCTTCCGGAGCATAATACCAGATTCACAAAATACCAGATTCACAAAATACCAGATTATCAATATACCAGATTCTCACGAAACCAGACTAGCAAAATAACAGATTTTGTACACTTACAAACAAAAATTTTATTGTAAAAGAAAAGTTTCCTCTCGATTGAACAAAACTAAAAACAATCGGTCAAGCAAAAAAAAAAAAATACTTTGTATCCCAGCATGTTCCCGTATTTCTATGTGATTAGGAAATGCGTACAATAAAATACAATACAATACAACTTTAGTTGTACACCATAAAAAAAGGAACAGAAATATAAATACTTAATTTTTAACTAAATTATTATGTAGCACAAACAGGCGGCCTTATCGCTTAAAGCGATCTCTTCGAGACAACCTTTGGGTGGATGAAACTGTTTAGAATTATTGCTGAAATGGTGGTGTACTATTTTTTTATAATAGATATATTTTAATATTAATAGATAAACGTAGTCATCCATCCATCAGCCCGTATTCGTCCACTGCTGGACCTAGGCCTCCCCAATATTACGCCACTCTTGGCGGTCCTCAGTCATCCTCATCCAGCCGCTACCCGCAACGTCCTTCAGATCGTCAGTCCAGCCGGCACGAGGGCAACCTACGCTGCGCTTTGCTGTATGTGGTCTCCATTCCAATGCCTTACGGCCCCAACGGCTATCACGTCGGCTACAAATATGGCCAGTCCACTGCCACTTCAACTTACTGATTCGGCAGGCTATGTCGGTCACCTTCGATCTCTGACGGATATCTTCGTTTCAGATTTTATCCATCAAAGATAAAAAACGTATTGATGGATAAAAACGTATTAATATATAATGATAAATATATACTAAAAAAAATTATAAAAAAATAAAAAAATATGTGTATATGTCATGAAATAAATTGTAAACTGGAAAAAATAATGAATATTTGATTGAATATTGAATGATGAATGTTGAATAATATCATGACAATGAATATTTCGGTAATCAGAGTGAAAGATAGTGTCCTTTAACTAGTCTCTTGACGATAGGCAGGGAAGGGGCTCTTCTTATATGTAAAGGAAGATCATTCCACAAACGAACAGCTTGTACCGAGAACGATTTATCGAAGAAAGACGATGAGTGCTCCGGCGTGGCAAGAAGCAGATTCTGAGATGACCGTAATTTGAACGTAAACAATAACTACGATACGCGGACCAATTTATTTGACAAGAAACATATTTTTATCACTAGCGTATAGTACCCTAATAGAATTGCAAAGTTCAGAACATCGGCTGGATGGATTCAGTATCACATACGGGTCTCCACTATGCACAATACATTTGGCTTTACAGTAGTCTAACGCTGCTTGCACACAACTGTCGACCTCAACACTCCATGGTTTCTTCTCCTCTTTTATGTGATGCATCGCTGTGACGCCTCGCCAGAAACGCAGCTGTCGCGCCACATAGCATGACCTGGTAACAGCTAGGACAGGACATGAAGAGCCGGAATAAGACAGTAACTTAGCGATACTACCCGAGTTCGTCAAACAAATGATAACAGCTGCCCTTGATCTGCGCGCCAGATCTACACAGGTTGCACAAACAGCTTTACTAGGTTCTTTAAAATCACTTCCCATCATCTCCAGATTATCATGCGTAAACATTGGCCATTTGATGCGCTCCGCTTGTCTGCAAATAACATTCATAGCCTCGAAACAATTTTCCACAGATCGCAATGCATCACCAGATGATTGCAGTTTCTTTAACGGTGAATCATAATGAAACTCCAAGGCAAGCACGTCAGCGCCATCTAAAACCATGTTCGCTACATCCGTTACACAGAGAGTGACAACTTCTTCGTTTAAAACTGCTTTGCAAATGCACGGTTTTCCGGCGCTATTACATTTGGCAATAATAACTTTTTGTGCTATAAAAATCCTCTCAACGGGTAAATCAGTGCTGAGAATACAACGATCGAAATATATGCCGTCAGCTTCAGTTAGAATATCGTCAATGTTATCTAGTGCAAAGACTGTGTCAATGCAAGCGAATATTAGGATGTGTTTGCTGTTATCACCAAGAATGTCACGAATATGAAGAATATCAAATTTATTTTGAGTACGGGGGATGATTAAAGCATCAGCATCTGAAGCTACAGCAAAAGCAACTTGAGCTTCAACCGGCTCAAGGGATTGTTCTTCTGGTATCTTAACAGACTCCGTGATGTTATCGATACTGGCAAAGCTACCACTGACTCTATGCGTGTCACGTGGTGCATGATATATTAGCACTGCCATTTTGCAACCAATTATACCACCAGTATCAACATGGCAATCAATGGAATCACCCCCGACTTCTTCAACAATTAATTTTATTTTTCCTCCAGGCAACGTGTTGATATAAACAACATCGTCTTTTTTTAAATCTATTAAATGACTCCATCCAACGTAGAGGCAATCTGCAGTTCCGCATTCACGCCAATCTGTATCTGTGGTCAATCTGAGGTTTGCACTCTGGATGATCTCTAAAGTAGCTTGGGGACCGCCTTTGAGGCTGCCTGTTATTATACGAGGACCACGGACTTCTACTATTATCGCTAATGGATAAACGTACTCCAACTCGCGGCTGTAGTTAAGAACAGCCTGCCTGATGCTTTGTATCAAGACAACGCCAGTCGTAGGCTCGAAATCGCTGACATTGAGGCGAGCAATCGTCGCACCTGTTGAAATTAGTCTTCGGATTGCTAATGGCTCCATATTGTTAAAGCCGATGTCAAACATAAGTCCTGTCATCAATTCTGCACGAGGCTTCTCATGGATAGGAACGCTGCATAAATGCTTTAACAAAGAAGGTTTTGGCGGTTGACTTTGAGGCTGGAAATTAGGCGCTGATGACAAAGAAATATGAAATGGCGACGGCATAACGTCTAAAAAAGAAACGTTTAAGAAAGATTTTTGTTTGATTTGTCACTGCTGATTTTTGTTTTATAATTTGATTATCTTTAAGTAATAACAATTCTGTAAGTTATTAATTTGTCTGTCAGTGAGATTTAATTTTTTATAAATTGAGTTTAATAAAAATTACGTACTTACATACAAAATAAATGGCCAACGCAAGTTAGGTTCACTAAACTGAAACCTTCGTAGGTAGTAATTTAAAAATATTATTAATATAAAATTAAAATTATATCGTCATTCACGCAATGACTACGTATAACTTTACCAAATAATTTATTGTAAGTCCGCTTAACTCAAAAACACGTTCACAACCCGAAGATTTCTGTAAGTAATTCAATAATTTCCTGAAATCGAATTTCTCTTTTTTAAGAAAATTTCTCTTATATTGTTTCTCTACACCTTGATAATCGTTGTACTACTTTGTAGGTACTAATATTTTTTCTTTAAAATTCTAAGGGGAACGAAAATACAAACAGAAATAAAATGTCAGCTTTCGGATGATTTTGTTGCAATAATTAGGTTACGTATAGCCATAAAAAAAATACATGTTTTTGGTTGAACTTTAAGGTATTCATTTACCACAAACCACGTTAATCGATTCATATTTGTACTGTCAATGAATTTTTTTGTAACCCTCTATTGCACACTTCTTATCGATTTTGTTTCAGGTATCGCTTTCGCGATTTTGTTGGTTTTTTTTTAATAAAATTAGTGTGAATGATATCTATTCATTTTCCAAATACCACGTTATTCGGGTCAAAAAAAGCACCCCCTTTTTCCAAAAATACGTAAATCCACTGATGCAGTCAGCGGCAGCAAGATATTGTCAGTCTACGCCTAGCGTTGGCGCCCGTAAGACGTGGAACCTGTGCCCTTTTTTGCAAGCTATAAATATCTCCCAAAACTATTTCAAAACACATTGAAATTAATTTTATAAAGTAATATTTCGAGGAGCATCATATTCCTGCCGTTAAAAACTCAACAAAATATGCGTATGAGTGATTTAGCTACATCGTGCCATAGTCATAACAACAAAACTGAATGAATTTGGAATGAATTCATACTTTTATGCGGGAAAATAATATATGTTACTCTAAAAGAATAATTTTGTGATCGTTATTGAAACCCAAATAAATTTACTTATACTTACTGAGATCTGTAACAAAGGTCAATGACTTTTTCGTGAAATTTCCCTCTAGTATTGGCTCACCATTTCAGGTCCAATAAGTGAAGTTTTTTGCAAATTATATAGGTACACTTACTTGGGACAAATCGCCAAGATTTAAAATATAGAAATTTATTTTGAAATATTTACAGTGCATGGCAAAATTATTAGATCGTAGATAATCCTGTCGGTACATGTTCAGGTTCTGTTACGCAAAATGAAAACAATGAAACTCTTTTAGGATTAATTTGTTATCCCTATGTTTGTCTGTCTGTCCGTTTGTCTAGACAATTTTTTCTGGGTAAAATTAATAAATACCAATATTAACGGCCCTCTATAGAGGTGTAAAAACATACTTTTGACGTTTTTATTTATATTACGTTTTAGGTTTTTACGTTTTTCTTTTTACGTTTTTCATACAAATTTTCTCACTATGAAAATGTAGGGATGAACACTTGAGATAATATTTTGCATTTAAAAGTCAACACAGAAAGGAATTGTTGAACAAATAATGTAAAAAATATGAAAACCATGTTGTTCTATTCTAAAGGGATTAATTATCTACTGTTCAATGTGGCGATAGCTTTGTTTATTTTTTTCCTTGAATTATTTTTTACTAAGATAACAAATAGTTTAATACAAGGTTTTCCTTAAGAGGTCCCTTTACCCCTGTATTTTTCTTAAAATTCATACAATAGGTATAAACCGAATGTGAAGTCTACAGCTTATTTTCTTCATATCTTTTTTCATGAGTATATTCTAGTGACATCTAACTACGTCTCTATACAGCCCAAAAAGCAAAATTTGATAAAACACTATCATAATAGCTGTCAGGATATCGTCAATATTGCCTCGTTTTTACGCAAAGTTTAACAAGTTTGTATATTTTTATCTATACTGGAAATAAAAAAGAGAGAAATACAGGCGTCGTTCATGTTAAGATGACTAAGTTTACACACTTTGCTTAGTATAAACAATTACCGTTTCATGGAAAAATGTTTTGACCTGAAACCATTTCACAAATTCAATTAACTTATTTTGAATATCTTGTCATCTTGCACTTCTTGATGAGAAATACAATTTCAATAAGTAAAAATACAACTTTTAGTTAAGAAAACTTATAGTTAAAAGTCTGCTGTATGCATTAACATATTTTTAATTATATTACAATAGTAATAAAATAATTGGCTTATCCGTCGTCGTGATACCAGCCGTAAATTTCTTAAATAATCTGATATCACGCTTATGGAAAACCCAATTATTTTGAAGATACCATAATATCATTAAAATATGTTTATGCATATAGCAAACTTTTAACAATAAATTGTCTTAGCTAAAAGTTGTACTTTACCGTTATAATTATTTCTTAATATTTTGTTACAAATTTGGAGAAATAGCCCTTAAGGAAAACCTTGTATGAAAATATTTGTTATCTTTGTAACAAAGAAAAAAAAAAAATAAACAAAGCTATCGCCATATTGAACAAACAGTAAATTATTAATCCCTTTAGAATAGAAAGATATGGTTTTATATTTTTTACATTATTTGTTCTACAGTTCCTTTCTGTGCTTTCTTTCAAATGCAAAATATTATGTCAAGTGTTGATCTCTATATTTTCATAAGGAGAAAATTTTTATGAAAAAGTTAAACAAAAAGGCCATAAAAACGTTATAATATGTATATTTTACAGGGCTGTAAAAATGATCATTTATTGATTTTACCCAGAAAAATTGCCTAGACAAACGGAAAAACAGACAAACATAGGGACAACAAATTAATCCTAAAAGAGTTTTGTTTTTTCATTTTGCGTAAAGGGACCTGAACATTTCAAACTATGATACAAATAAATTTCTATACTTTAAACACTTGTAGATTTATCCCAAGGGTAAAGAGGTGTCCCAAAAGTCAACGCTTTCCCTTGGAAGGCTGGTAGGCCAGCTCATGACTGACCAGAATATCAAATTATGACCTCAGCAAAAAGTAGATAGTCTTCGAGTTGATGGTACTTTTATAAATTCGAATAGATTTTTGAGAGTCAAAGCTAACCAGTTCTAAATTCTAAGAATAAAATTTTTGTTGCGCAACTCTGAATAGTCATGCTATTGATAAAGTCAAAAATAAACCTTGAAATGCTGTTACATCAGGAAGAAAAATAAAAACCCAATTTATGAGCAATTTTTTGTAATTAGGTTAGTTCGATACCACACCCTGAAAAAAAATGTCCTATGTTAGTTTTGCAAATTGTCTTAAATAACGACTCATCAAATATTGTTTTTCAAATGATCTGGCAATTTCTGTGTATTACTTTTGAAAAAAAAGTTATTGCTATTTTACTACCAAAGGAGCTGCGTATTTTTTTAAATAATTAGAATTTAGAATGAAAGAGTGGCGGGCAGTAAAAATATTTGACGTTCATTAGAAATGCCATTTAACACGCGTTAGAGTGAGATAAATAGTGACGCTATTTAAAATGAGTTGGAATGAGATAGTAACGCAGTTAAACGTGGTTGAATGAGAGAGGCATAATTGATATAGGCTACAGTGAGATAGATAGTGACGTGGTGCATTCCTTCTGAGAATACTTGTTAGTTTCCACTTTTTGTAATAATAACTTTAGTAAAAAATTTTTGTAAAGAAATTTTTGGTCCAATTTATTTTCCCGCAAGTGTAAAACCAGCTCAACGGGCGAAAAATATTTAAAGAATGGGTAATGGTGACAATTAACCGTCACGATATTATTATGTATCTCTAAAGGAGTGTCTGAAATGTTCCGAGGGTCAACTGATAAATCAAACATTCAAAAAACCACTTTTAGCCGACCATAATAAATTTACGTCCCGACATGATAGCAAGTAGGATCAATGCCGTGTGACGATGATCGAAATACACTAATAAATTAGATAAAATAAAATACGTATTACTTTTGACCCTGCCTCGACCACTCTATTCGTATTTTTGCTATGGTGACGCGAGCTTAGAGACCGGGACGAATTTCCCCCCGCGCGCTATCGTAAAATAGAATAAGCCACGCCCGGAACTGGTTTTTGTTTTGGCTATGTCATACTCTATGTGGAGTTGCGGCTCACAGCTGTTGCTATAGTGGAAGATTTTTCACAATCTGAAACATCCTCATCAATTAAAATATACGCAGTACACGTTATGATCGATATTTACGAATAACGCCAGGCCACAGCTTCAGGCTTCTGGCGGCGCTTCTTGCTGCGGTTCCATGCGGTTTTTGCGACGCCACGACACCCGTCGTCGTCGCTTTCCACCGCATTGGATGTATTGCGCGCTCGCTCGCTCAAAGCGCTCGACGCTAGGTTCGTCCTGTGCGCTCGATCACTGTTTCAACCACCCGCCTCCCCGCACACCGCCGTCCCGAGAGCGCAAGTCACTCGAAGCCGGACAAGACGCGCGAGCGGTGACCCATGGCCGGCTCTATACAACTTCATACATTTGTTCTCTCCGCCGGCGCCGTCGCAAGAAGAACCGCTTGACGCGCCTCTCGAAGCCTGAAGCTGTGGCCGACCGGTAAGACCTCATCAGCATTAAGGCGCCTTTGAAGGGGTCGTCCATATATTACGTCATTTGAAATTAGGGGGGGGGGGGAGTCTAGTCTGCGGATGACGGTAATATCATGAGCATAGATAGCAGTAATGGAGGGGTCTTGCCAAAAGAAATAATATATTGTCTAAACAAAAATATTGATTTCGTAATACAAATAACGAAAATTACATCAGTTTTGTGACAGGGTGGGATCATAGAATGGGTATTACGTCTGAATGGGCCAAAATGAATGGGGTGCGGCACATTTGAACGTAAACTGAAATCAACTATGTTCGAAAGGGGCGGTCGTAAAAATTTTAAATGGTACTGTCACTTACAGAATACATGAACGTTTGGCAAAATTATTTTTTATCATTATATCAGTAAGGTTTATTATGTTCTTTTATTTGTATAAAAATAAAAAGTTATATCAAACTATAATTCCCTTGCGGTGTGACTCCACTTTTGTAGGTGACTGTACCGAATAAGCCTCGCGATACAGCGAGGCAACGCCGCCAGCCTATTGGGTACTCTTCCCGATGATGGCGGTGATCTGGCTCATATATTTTATCGGATTTAGAGCCCGTTACGAGACAGACAGGTTTACGTTTGAGTTTTCTCATATTTTATTTAATTTTAAGTTAGTTTTGTAAAAAGTAGTATTATTATTTATATGTTATTTAAGTTTCTTGTTTGACTGTTCTTAATTATTGATATTACATTGAACTTTTTATGACCGCTCCATTCGAACGAAGTCGATTTCAGTTTACGTTCGAATGTGCCGCGACCCATTCAAACCGCCCTATTCAGATGTAATACTCATAGAATAATGACGATAGGATGATTGGAGGGAGGGAGGTTGATTCAGCCCGCGGGCTATGTTGTTACGGGCTGAGTTGCCCCTGAAGTGGTTGAAAATCGGCAAAAATCGATGACGTAATAAATGGATAGCCCCGAAGACGTTATATAAGGTATGTAAGCTGGGGCATGCCTGAAGCTCATACCAAATTTGGTATCTGAAGTAATTTCATTTTTATTTACACGCTCTCATGATTGGCTTCGACTGTCATGGCGACCTATTCGACTCCTATCGTCGGTCGGTATGGCACTGTGCGCCGCGCCGGCGCCGCCCATTTTTCAGAGGAATACAGGGGGGTTTGCAGCACAATCGCCATGTATACAAAGTATTTATTATAATTGGCTATTGCTAATGCGATCGTACTCCCACCGCCCACCTACACCAGTGATGCCTAAAGTGGGTTCCGTGGAAAAGGCACCTGTAGCCTAAGCATGAAAACACCTCCGATTAGTTACGTTTCAAACTACATTTAAAATCGTATGGAATCTGGGACACCGCTCCAAGCGGACAGTAGCAGAACTAGCAGGAGATCATTGAGTTTTATTTTTGCTCCGTTAGAACGAAACGGAGGTGACTGGGCTCCGAAAAATTATTTATTTTTGGCAGTTAAATAATTTCAAAACACAGAGATGGTCAGCAACCTTCGTCACAGGGTAGGTTATATTCACGATAATGATGATGCAAAAAATAAATTTCTAAAATTTACGATTTTCTGGGGGCGACAAAAACGTCTATAGGTCAGATAGAAAGTGGCACGGTTTATGAGGAAATTGACTCAGCAGCACTGGCGGAGCGACGCGGTGGGTGGCGAGGAGGGGAAGAGCTTCCGATTAGGTAATACATAGACGAATCGCCTATGGTAAGTACTAGTGCTCCATACGCCGCTGTTACCGTTTACTTATCAAGATATTTTTAGGACATAAAAAGAAGGGCATAACTCCTTCTTCAAGTGGTATTAGTTTTTTTTTTTTCACACCACCTGCTCGACAATTGTGTCGATTTGGCGCAACACGACTTATCTTATTTGACAGAACTAAACTTAATTTGAGCCTTCTGTCTTTTTCTTTCCGTATCGAAAAGACAAAGAAGAAAATAAGGTTAGTCCTGTCAAATTAGTTAAGTTGAATCGACACTAATGTCCAATTAAATGCAATCTCAACGTAAAGTAAAGCATTACATTTACCTTTATGGTTTTGGTACTGTATAGTGTGACCATTAGTGTGGTGTAGCGCCCTCTTTTTTTCCAAACTCTTTTGCCAAATAAAGGTCTGTCTGGTTATAAACTTCTCGGGAGGTACCGATGAATAGTCACTTCCAAAATGAAAATAGTCCAGAATAGAAAAAAAATGTATGTTGGAAAAAAGGCGCGAACTGGTAATGGTGCCTTCTTTTTGGTCTATCGAAATAATACTGCATTTTGGATGTTTTGACCAACAATATTGATAAAATAATTTGTTCAATGGAACAAAAGTGCAGGTTGTGCCTTTTCGTATGTTTTTTTCTAACCCAAAATTCTGGTCTTGTTATAGGTCAATCACTTTAGCACAAACTGACAGGTTTAGGTTAACTATGCTGACAGGATAGATCCTTCCCATCAAGTGATTTTTAAGAGAGGATATAACATATTATAACATATAGTAATAATAAACAAATAATAAAACCTCAGAAATGGCCTCATAGCTTTTTAAACAGTATAATTTAAATAAATATATTTTTTATTAGGTATTACCTTTAGATGGCTTTTTATTTAAAGAGTAGTTAGAGTATAGACTTTTAATTGTATACTTAAGGACAGATAGAACAACAGACAAGGCAGTATGGCATAGTTTCTTAGCCTGACGGGATAAACAAAAAAAAAGAGAGTTGGAAAAATGGCGCGAAAATGTGATGGTGTCGTTTTTTGTTTTATTGAAAAAATATTGCATTTTGGGTGTTTCGATCAACAATAGTGATGGAATATTGTGTTGTTCAATGAAACAAAAGTGCAGGCCGTGCCTTTTCATGTGTTTTTTCTAACCCAACATTTTGTTCGTGTTATGGGTCTATCACTTTAGCACGCACTGACAGGACAGTTCCTTCGGATGATCCTCAAGAGAGGATATACAAACACAGAGAAGAAAAGAAACTAAAATAGGACCAGGCAGTGTAGGCTTAAGCTTTTAGCCTTTTCCATAAAGGAAAGAAAATGACAAAAAAAAAAAAGGTTGGGAAAAAAGGCGCGAAGATGTGATGGCGTCGTTTATTTGTTTTATTGAAAAAAGATTGCATTTTGATCAACAATAGTGATAGAATATTGTGAATTAAAATCGCCGTAACCAGTGCAGTGTGTTGTTCAATGAAACAAAAGTGCGGGCTGTGCCTTTGACGTGTGTTTTTTCTAACCCAGTTGTATTTGCTTCATAAGGCTATCATTATAGCGGAAACGACAGGACAGTGACTAAGACAGGACAGACCTTTCAGATCAGATGATCCTCAACAGAAGAGGATAGTGGCTATAAACAGATAAAAAATATTACCTCAGACATGGCTGTATGGGCTAGAGTCCTTTTGCCTTTCCACTTGGTGGGAAAAGAAAAAAAAAGTCAAAGTATTTTCTTACGATATTACCAACCATACATATCGCTGCTTGCAGCGCTGCTCTCAATTTGCTTAAGTGCTCTATCTATGTTTGGCATTCAAGCCGTCAAACTGAAAGTAAATTCGGGCGGGCGCTGCATAAAGCAGTGGTGCTGCTGATAAACACGATTACACGACAATCAATTGAATTGAAAGAAGTGCATCAAATCGTCAATAAATATTCCACGTTATCTTTCCTATTCCTTGTTTATATTCTCAGAAAATGCAAAATCTCTGAGTGTAAAAACGTACAAATAATTATCACTTCAGTTTTCTAATGTTAGTAAAGCGCAAACAAAACTAACCAAAAATGGCAAGGTCGCAAAAAGATGACCCGCGTTTCGGTGATATGCAGCACAACGCATGGAACTATCGGCCGGATCCAGTAGAAAACTGTGCAGCCGGCACGATGAACGAGAGAAACCCGCCTTCTCTGTTATCTAACTCTGCTGCAATGAGCGATAACATGTACGTCAATACGAACTCATTTGCCGCAAATGATGTTTACTTGAACAAACATCCTTACACTATGAACCCGCAATCGGCTGACAACGCTCCAAAAGACGAGAATAACATGCAGAATGTGAACCGTCAGAACAATCACCAGAACTATGCCGTGCTCAACCTTGGCAACGGACAGCTGGTTCGTGTCTACTACGATGAGAACAACCAACGCCTCATGATACCCGTCACCAACACGCCTGTCAACCAGTACGAGCTCTTCAATAACAATCAAGGTCTGTGTGACATGCCCATGCAGTCCCAGCCACTCTCGCACATGTTCACTCTTAACCAAGAGTATGCAGTGAATGACAACAATAATGTGCATATGGCCCAACCGACCACCGCATCTTCCAGTACTGTCTTCGGTAATGACAACCTGAACAATCCATCCAACGTGCCAACTTCCAATTTCCTGAGAGAAGTTCTTGGTAATTGGGAACCAACTTCTTCTGGCACTTATTCCCCGTTTGGCCAGAATTATCCTCTCAACCATCCGGACGCTCCGGCCATCAATATAAATCCAAACAACCCACCTGTGCTGGACACACAGTTTCAAACAAACATCATTAATTCAACTAAGTCAGAAAACAGCTCTCCGAAAAGGAGTGATCCACTAGCTGATACCAGCAACAAAAAAAGGATTGTTGCTGAGGTGAAGCCAATGCGCCCATCATACTCCGATGTACTTGCCAAAAATGCAAAAGGTAACAGTCCTTCAGAGAACACACGCAAAACTAAGGTTTCCAATAATCCTGAGGCTAAAATTACAAACAAAACAAATAACTCCAAAAATGAAAAACCGTCAGCCAATATTAAACATTTGAACGATGAAAATAAGCAGAAGCATGAGAACAAGAAACTCAATATGACATCATCAGGCAGTGAGTCTGGAGATGTCAATACTGATGATATGGAGAAACGACAAAAACCAAACAAAAAATCCAAGAACAAGCGAAGCAGCAACATGTCGCGCAAATGGTCCTCTCTCGATGACATCACAAAAGAAGAAGAATCATATGATCATGGTGAGAATGATAGTCAGTTTGTCTATATTGAGAATAATTCAGAAAAACCAAAAAAAGATAAGAAATTCAATGAACGAAAGCACAAAAACTCTGAAAAGAGTGCTGCTGCTGATGATGAGTTTAAACTTGATGACGATGATGATGCCTCAGAGTTTGTGTACCAAGAGAGTTCCATGGATGGTCTGAAGGCTCGCAAGAAGAAAGACCGTAGCTACGCACACAAGGCTGCCAAGCCAAGTCAGGATAAAAAGAAAACAGTCCAGAACAAGTGGAAAAGGAACAAGCCAGGCTACCTAGGCTTGGCTCAGAACTACTTGGAGCATTGGGGCGGAGCCACCTGGAAGGCTATAGCTTGGTTCCTGTACTTGCTTTCTGACATCTGTTGCATGAGTGGACACCTTTCATTTGATTTGTAAGTATCATTCCTCATTTATTTAACCTGTCTTGATTTCACAAGGCATGATCGCGCTCCATATATCTATTGTTCTTTGTCTAAAATCAATAACTGCACAGGTTAAATAATAATATGGATTAACAATCCTGATTATTCATAGTTTATTATGTATCATAGACTAATATTAGTCTATGCTATGTATAAAAATGTAAACTTTACGTCAAGTAAAAAGTAGATGAGGGGTCATTCTGCTAGTGGATTCTATAAATAGATAAGTCACAGAAGTGTGCCTTACGCCAGCAGGGCATGTTCTCACTTTTAAGGATTTCGGGTTTACAGATAATTAGTACCAGATCTTGTGGAATTGTGCCTCTAGTCGACCCAAAAATATTCATGAGAAACAGATTCCGGTGGAGTAACGTTACTCCAGCGGCATGTTTTTTTACCGATGGTCGTAGCTAAATACAAAACTAGCTACATAGATAGATATAATTAGTACCAAATTGTGCCCATAAAACAAAATTAGTGCCTCTTGGTGTTTCAGAGTTATTCAAGATGCCACTGGGGTAACGTTTAGTGAATTGTTTAGTGCATCGCTGTCTCTTAAATGGCATGACATACAACTACTTTTATTTTAGTTCCTAATTAGAGCAATTTTATTTTTTCTACTATAATCGATAATATAATCAAATCAAATTTCACAAGATGCTTTTATGATTATTAAAGTACACAACACCATCTAAGTTTCTAGGTTTTCTCATAAATTTTAGGGTATTTGAAAAAAAGACTAATTTTACAATGGTGTCTATGTATCTATGTAGGGAGTTTATATTTAGCTACGACCATCGGTAAAAACATGCATCTGAGGTAAAGTTACTCAAGCGGAATCTGTTTTTCAATCTTTGGATCGGCTGGAGACACTAATTCTAAATTTCGGGCACAATTACACGAGATCCAGTACTAATTATCACAGGAGATCCAGTACTAATTATACCTTAAGCTGAAATCTTGAAAAGCGACTACATGCCGCTGACGTAATGCATACCTACGTCACAAAAGCATAAAATAGCTTAGTTTCACATCATATCAACAATACAATTTATTACTTTACATTGTAATAGTCGTAACAAGCAGATTTTAATTTCACACAGTACCTACTTTAAAAGTTAAAATTATACATTTAATTATACATAAAATTATATATCTTAATGGCTCATATACTTCAGTCGACAGGTAGTTTCAGATAGAAAAAGGTCGGAACTTAATGAAACTTTGGGATATTGTTCAAGGATAATAAATTAATATTTCCTCAAGTTTTGGACCTCGAGGACCCTGTGCGAAAAGAGGGGGAGGGGGAAACTGCAAAATGTTCGACCTTTCCCCGGTTTTTCCTCAATTACCTTTTTTCCTTACATTGTACGGCAAAAACATTTATACTATGTTGTAGAACGTTAAATTTTCTACAATAATAATTATTCAAAAATGTCTGTATGTTAATTCGTTACCGAGATACGGCGCTATGAAATAAAATATATTTTTTTAATTACACTATAAAATGCCCAAAAATTTATAATTCCACCTTATTTCTTCTTTTATACCTGAATTATGATGCAATGTTGTTGTAATTATAGTGTGTGGTTACAATCACCAACTTTAGAAAACCTCCTCCACCCCCGCGCCTCCCTTCCTCCACCCAACCCCAATTCCCAAAAGCTAATTTTCTTCTCTGATGAAAGCCAAAAATATTCACATCATGTTGGTACATATAATATTAGTTACATTGCGGATTGAAATGCTTCCTCTCACCCCCACTACATAATTATCCAAGGGCAAGTAAAAAAAAGGCATAGTCCTTTCGTGAAAAAATTAATGTAATTAACAATATTAAGGTATTCATAAGGCAAACATTATATGGAATAGAGATATTATTATAGAAAGGTACACGAGTACACCTGTACATATCATACTAGGTACTCAATTGTACTCATTACAGTTCCTGTCGGGATTTCTTAGCCGTTGGTTCTGCTTCTAACAGCTCGTCTTCCTCTTGAGCGATCAGGCTGTCAATGACGTCTTCGCCGTCGTCGTATTCGTCGACTATGTTTGGTGAGTCCTCCTCGTTTAAATCTGGAGGATGTTATCCGGCGCAGCATTTCTGGTTGTAGGGATTAGTAGTACCCCTCGCGTGGTTGGGCTGAAGCCCCAAATTGATGTGAGAAGTTCATTGCCTAACCATGCCTGTACTTGCTGGTAAGTGCGGAGGGAATGGTATTTGGCAGCGTCCCTTATTCGTGGTAGGCGGGCTAGTTGCAATTTAGCCTTCGTCACTGATCGTGTAAATAATCAGTACCGCAGGTCGTTGAGGTTGTCATTGTCAATGTCGCCTCCATAAACTGCTACCAGGACCTTTTCTTTTCTCCAGTGTCGCTGATTTGCTGAGGAGTAGCTTTTGTTGTGAGAAATGGAGTCACTGCTATAGAGACGGAGGTATTCTTTATGTAGGTGCTGCAAATTTTGTTCTTCCCCAATCCAAACGGTGCTGACGTGGTATCACAACCACTCACTGCGTGGAGAAAAAGTACGTCCTTGGGGGAAAGGAGCAGGAACTTAGCTAGTAGAGGACACTGGGACCACTGCCTCTACCACTTTTCTAAAGATAGATGTACTTTGTGGACATACCTAATGCTGTCAACAGTATAAGTATGTCCACTTCTTTAGCAGTAATGATGACGCTGTCGAATTCGCTGGCCTTAGATATGGCGGTGTTGAGGATCATCACGTCGGCGTCCTCATATGCCTGCTTCACTTCGATGCTAGCATCCACCATTCGTGTCATCAACATCGAAATGAATGCGCTCTTATTGTGATCTTTATCTTTATCCTACTTACATACCATAGGTACCTTTGACCCAGTTGCCCTGGCATAATTATGTAGTGGGGGGAGGGGGATATCAATCTAAAAAATTAACTAATATGAATACCAACATGATGTGAATATGGTTGGCTTTCATCAGAGAAAAAAATTTGCCTTCGTGAATTGGTGTTGGGTGAGGAAAGGGGGAAGCGGGGGTGGAGTGAGGGGGTTCCCAAAGTTGGTGATTGTAACCAGGAACGATAATGAGCGTTTTTCATTATGTCAAATTTAGTATTAAATAAGATTCCTAGATGGCACTGTCGTATTCTTTAGCAACAGAATCAAAGACAAAATTTGCACAGATTCCAAACAAACTTTGACATTGATTGCTACGAAACACATTTTATCTATAGTGACATGGACAGCGCCATCTGGAATAAACCTAAGAACGAAGAAAAAAAAACAACGAGAAAAACGCTCATTACAAAAACATTTTATCATTATTTGGGTATAATAGTAGAACAGAGGTGTAATTCTCCATTTTTGGGCATTTTTTTTGCGAATTTTGAAAAATGACATTTTTCCGAAGCGCCATATCTAGGTAACGAGTTATTATTGTAGGAAATTTAACCTTCTACAATACAGTATAAACGTTTTTGCCGTACGACGTTAGGAAAAAAAGTAATTGAGGGAAAACCGGAGGAAAGTCGAAAAATTTTGTAGTTTTCCCCCCCTCCTCTTTTCGCACAGGGTCCTCGAGGTCCAAAACTTGATAAAATGTTAATTAACTATCCTTGAACAACATCCCAAAGTTTCATTAACTTCTGACCTTTTTCCACCTAACCACACTCATTCCAACCTGTCGACTGGATCAATAAGCAACAGAAATTTCGCTACAGTTTGAGCTATCAATTGTCTGCATAATAAGAACTACAAATCTACAATTTTTATCTCCCTGCGATGGATAAATCGCCAATTATTTAAACAGAAATTTATTTCTATCATAGTTTCGGTAAGAGTAATGTGTATTCTTCACTACCCGATGCTGTAAGGTGAGGGTAGGCAATGGTGGTCTTTGACTAGATTTGAATACACAAGCGTCCTCTAAGCGCCAAGTAGCTCACTTTAAAGTGGGTATCTATAGATATCATTGAAGTATGAGATTTACAAGGTAAATTCGCGAGTTGTGTTGAGATCTGGATAGCTCATTTGGTAGAGCAATCGCCCGGTTAGCGAGAGATCCCGGTTCAGAGCTCCTCACATCCAGATTTCCTTTTCTTTCTGCGTTTCAATACTGCAGTGATATAATGTTAATTTATACCTATATACATATGTCAATATATGTAGCTCCTCTTATAACAGTATCTTGTTTCTGGATTAAGGGAGTGACCAATCATAAAGTTTCAAAATAGTTTTTTCATTCATTTGTAAATAATTTGTGTAATCTTTTGGGTAATTCTCAATTAATTTATCAAATCTACGTGAGAGAACTGCTTTCTTTTCAATAACCAGCTTTTACACCATTCTATGCGATCTTTTCTTCTTTTATGTTTTTCGTGAGAAATATTAGGCCAATTAAAGCTGGCACATCGCCGTCATCCATTGTCAGAGACACTGTGGCTACAACTGTCTATCGTCTAATATAATGGTTATACCCTTGCGTGTATGTGCTCCATGAAACTCGGTTTTGCTTGTAAGGTTGTAATAATAATAATAATAATACCCATCGCCCTCTGGTATGTCCTGTACGTCCAGTGCAATCAGTCACCGCAGGGCGGCTTGTGGCGAGCCGATGGTGAGTGGCGACACCACGGACCCTACCTCCAGGGGACACTATCACACATGCGCTTACACACACACATACACACAGAAACACACCCCCTGCCTCTGCGCTTGCCTTAACCAGCCGGCCAGAGTGGAGATGCAAGAGTGGAACCTATGCTCCAGGTTGGAAGTGTAAAATGTCATAACGCCGGGGGCACTTGACTGTTAGAAGGATCTTGCGCCCCGCAGACTCACCTCTCGACAACCTTAGCTGCTTACATAGTGCTGCCCCCTGGCCGCCCCATGGTGGCTAGATAAGGGGCCCACAACGGCTATCCTGTTGGATAGTAATTAAGCAGCAAGTCACCATCTGCCATATTTAAATTTGTGAGAGATTTTCGAGGCAGATGTCCGTTATCTCACTCCATAGCCCTGTTATCCGGCCCATTTAGCATCCCATCCTCATAGCCCACTCCAAGTCGCTTCCTTCCTGGCAATAGTTTGGCAACTGTGGGGGACTGTCCGTTAGTGTATCACATGATACATTGAGGGAGAGGTCTCCATGGATGCAGCCATCTCACATTTAGATTAAATGGTACCAAAGGCCTCTTCAATCTTGGCTTCGGCCCCATGAATGCCTTTCAAATGACCGGGTCCCTATGGGCCCGTGACTGAAAAGTGTACCTACATAATAATAATATTCATTTATTTCAGATAAATTAATCCATATTTATAAGATTGCTAAAATTCTAAAATTTAAAAAGAAAGTATACAAAAAAGAAATACACAGAAACAATAATAACCACAAAGTGTTGATGCTGACGCTATCTGCTCCATACTTGGAACGACGGAGTGTGTAGCGCCTGCCAATGTTTCATAAAGGGCCCGTCCGACCTGCTGGCGACACTGAGGAGACTGTTACCGCTGTCCCGCACCCTGCCCGCCATCGCAGTTGCTCGCCTGCGCATGGTGGTATAAAAGCAGTCAACGTGCACTGCGGCGAACATCCCCGACGCGCTGCAGAAGCGGGGCAGCCGCAACAGTGCCCTCATCGCATTATTGTATTGAACGCGAAGAGCGTTGTACGACTTCTGCGTGTATGATAACCACAGCGTATAAAAAGAAAAGTTATAACCATCATGCAAACCCTAGCGTCTATGGCCACCATTACCTGAGTTCGTTTGGATACTTGTGTACGTTCTCTTGCTTGCAGTACACCCGCACGCTATATTAGCAACTATGTGATATCAAATAATTAAATTATTTGATATCAATTAAATAATTTCTGCGGAAGTAAAGTAACAGACGATCACGACTGATACTACGCAGCTACTTGTAACCCACAGATATCAAGAGATAAGTTAAGGTGATATGTAAAAGCTTTAGCGTCCCTGTTACTCCATATGCGAAAAAAACCTCAGTGCGAGAGGGACGGATTCGTCGAAAAGTAGCAAAAAGTTTTTTATTAATATGAATTGTACTAAAGTTGTTGTCAAAATTTCGTTTGATAGATCAAACAACTTCTTTTCGATCTTTATCTCAATTCTCAACGTCTGACAGTATAAAATGGGGATTCTTTCTTTCCCCAGCAAGCCTCCCTACACCTAAATACGAGGCCCATGCCTCACATTCTCTTATTCTATGTCAAACATTCTAAATTCTACAATTCTATCATCCTCATTTCTATTCACACATGAACTATTTAGACATAGCAAAGCGACTCACTAGACTCCTCTCGTCTGCCTCTCGACCTCGCATCTCGCCTCCTACTTCTATATCTCTCATTATTTCTCCCGTCGCAGTTCGCGCCCTTTTCCTTTCTGTCAAACATATTTTTCTTTTTCTTACCACCTTCCTTCCTTACATGAAAATGGTGGGCAGCAAAAATAATAATATTAGTTTTGAAACTTAACAATGTTTTTTCGCGACAGTGTTGATCTGGCTACAGCCCTACAGGTTTATGCGCCGCCCTCTTTCTGCATGTGTACTATTGTGTGCGTGAAAAGTATTAGTATGTGCGCCGTATTTATCAAAGATTTCAAAAGTTTAGATGAGCCCTGGCACCTAAAATCTATTGCATTGTTTTTGAATGTGAAATGTCACACTTTTGGCTTTATTCGTATTTCTTGAAATGTTAGTGTACTTAAAAAATGCACACGACGGCATATTGAGACCCTATTCTCGTAAAAATTCATTAAAGCGTCCAACTATCACTGAGTTCATATGAGCACTGATTCCAAACGTGTGAGCGTCACCCATTTAAAAGTGAAAACATTTTGGTGCTGTCATACTACGTTAAGGGGTTTTCTTTACTTTTGAAATCTTTGGTACTTATTGTTTTTGTGTTTTTGAGGTGAAATAAGTGAGAGGAACCGTGGAGACTTTGGAACACCAACATATAGAGTAATAGGGCAAATGTGTGCTGTAACTACTCTCCCATATGAAGGGAACAGGAAAAAAAGGGGCTCATCGACATATTTGTCCAAATCAAACCAACAATGGCAGTTGATAGATTTTGAACGGGGCTTTAGTATGCCGTGTTCAAAACAAACTAAAAGGGGCTGGTTTCCTGTTACATGGGCATAACAAAAAAAACTATAAAATACTAAAAGGAGCATATTGCGACGTAAACCGGGATAAAAGGAGCGCATTTTATTCGATACTGGCTAAGAAGGGGTACATTGACAACTTACAATCTTAGAACGCGCCCATTGCACCGCCATTTTAGATTTTCTGTCATACTTATAATATAGTCTGAAACCTTTAAATAGCTTTTTCTTCAAATAACATAAATGTCGATTAGCCCTTTCTTTTCCTGAACCCTTCATATATTATTGCATTTCCCCACAGATGCACGTCAGTGTTCACACAAAGCTATGTCAGCTCGCAGGCGGTGTGGCGAAGTGGCAAGGACTGGGTGCGCAAACTTGGAGACAACAAGTATCTACTGTACATCGACCGCAAGTTGGGGCACACGAGGCTCGGCTTCTGGAGGAGGATGAAATGGTTCAAGAAGGGTGAGTTGCTCACGGCCTGGGAAATGTAACGCCTGTGTGTATTTTTTCATTAAAAAAAAAACAAAAATGTTTATTGTGATAACCAAATATTTACATAATTACAATTGCAGCTGGAGCCTTCTTTTAAGTAAAAATACCTGTATCAGAAGACTCCGCTCCTTCAGTCCACAGCTTTGGTTTTAGAAAACAGTTTCAAAAATTTGCTTAAAATTTAAATATAAAATTTACAAAAATTAATTAAAGTAATAATAAGTACAAAAAAGAAATATGTATATAATAAAAGAAAAATAACATGCGGCTTGCGTCCATATCTCAGAACATTTAAATATAGTCCATATTATATCATTTCCACACGTTACACTCCAGACTCCAGACACTTGGCGAATGAGAGCTAAGCCGAATAAAGTGTAAGATTTCGACGATCAGGACACTTTTGTCGTAGTATGTGTTTTTACAAGCGTATGTCTTTGTATATGTATATTACTGCAGTATAGACGTGCGGCGTGCGCGTCAGTAGCAAAAGAAAGTTCGTTCCAACAAGTTCTCGTTTGTTCTACTGGAGAAGTAAAAATAAGCCTTATTTTACTTCTCCAGTCAAATAAACCTATATACCTCTAATACCTCGTACAGTTTGCATATTCACAAAATATATTTAAGTTTGAAAGTCATTCAGCACTTTGATACAGTTTGTGTCCGTGAGTGTACTTTATTTATCTTGATACAAACGAGAGTAAAAAAGTAATTTTCATTTGACGGGCAATAAATGAAAATTTTAATTTGTCTGGTTGTTAAGGAGATATGTAAAAGTTTTAGCATCCCTGTTACTCCATATGCGAAAAAACTCTCAGTGCGAGAGGGACACATTCGTGGAAAAGTAGCAAAAAGTCGGTTTTTTATTAATATAAAATGTACTAAAGTTGCTGTCAAAATTTCGTTTAACCAGGCTCCATAAACCGATAGACCTATCTAATAAAATATAATTGCAGTCCATATATTCTAAATTGTCAAACCAGGAGAGTTGGTGTCGAAAAAGACCTCATTTCAATAGATATTTCTATCGAGCCGAATGTCTCCTATCGCGTTTCTGTTTAACAGATCCCTAGAAAAAGATTCCAAAAATAATATACTATTTTATCTAAATAATACATTATTTACTGAAGTAGATATGCAAGTTCTAAAAGGGTCGATTTTTTTCCGCAGCGCCTTAATGTATTGTTCGTTTTAGAAGCGGAAGCGGAGGGCAACGGAGACTCGACCAAGCTCAACGCCAACATTCCACTGCCGGCTACTGGAGAGGAGGCTATGAAGAGACTGCTCGCTTGCAAGGGGAAGGATCCTTACAGGTAACGGATTCTGTACTTGTAGCAATTCTACAATGAATGCAGGTATTGTATTGAGACCAAGTATCAAGCTAAACTTCCGTCCTATACCAACGCTTTTGTTTTTGAATTGTCTATCCTGCTCTAATCAACTGCTGCGCTCGCAAATCTTCATTTATTTTTATTTTACGGCTACATTAGGGCTTTAATTAATAATCCTTCTATAAATGTATGTAGAAAATTCTTGCGATTTTTGAGATTTACAGTTTTAAAAATACATGTCTTCGTAATTGTATGTAATTCGCTTGATAAAAGAAAATCGCAAAGTCAGCTCTAAAAATTCTTAAAATGGCATTAAGGTTAAACGTCAGTAGCTTAGCGCAAAGTGCACAACTTAACTTTGTTTTTCTTGTGTAGAAATTTGAAATCGAAAAGCATTTTGATCTGTGCCATTTGGCGCCAATAGTTCAGTATTAGTGAGGTTTATAAAGCATGAGTTTGAATATTAATGCATGATCTGGTCCCAACAAAGTTAAAACAGCATTTTAACTTGGTTTTGAAAAGATCATGACTAATTGTGTCAATTCAAATGTGTACAATTTCAAACTCTTGCTTTATAAACCTCATTAATACTGAACTATTGGCGTCAAATGGCACAGATTAAAAGTACTTTTGAATTTCAATTTCTAAACAAGAAAAACAAAGTTAAGTTGTGCACTTTGCGCTAAGCTACTGACGATTAACGTTAAAACCATTTTAAGAATTTTTAGAGCTGACTTTGCGATTTTCTTTTTTAGATCTATAAATGTCTTAAGTATGTCCTGTATTATTAAATGTTAATTTAGCTTTGTATACGGGGTAGGGTTGCCAACTGTCCCAATTTAATCGAGACATCCCGATTTCAGGCCCGTGTCCCACGTGTCCTGATAGGGCTGATGGGACCAATTTTTACACCGAATCAACACAATTGTGTAACACGACTCTACTTATTTGACAGGACTAACCTTATTTTGAGCGGCCTGTCTTTTTCTTTTCGACACAGAGAGAAAAAGACAGTACGCAGTAAAGACAGTCCTGTCACATACATTAAATCGTGTTACACCAAATCGACACCGTCATATGAGGAGAATTTTGTTTATTCCAAAACATTGGCTAAGCTTATGTTTGTGCTAAGATATATTGAATTAAAAAGAAATATGTAACCTAAATATGATTTCCTTTGATGATTTATTGAAAATAAAATATAAAATGGTTCTTATTATTTAAGGAGCTCCACAATGCTATGTTTTGCATTGGATTCAGTTCCGTCAATGTAAGAGGTAAAAATTTAAAAAATATATAATCGTGATTATGTTTATTTTGCGAAATCCATCGCTATGAATACTCTAAATATTATTAGAGTGCAATACAAACTAGAAAATATCAATCAGAAACAAACCCAAAGACAAGAATATGAAAAAAGAATATTCAAGAATATGAATTTTTTCATATTCTTGTCTTTGGGTTTGTTTCTGATTGATATTTTCTAGTTTGTATTGCACTCTAATAATATTTAGAGTATTCATAGCGATGGATTTCGCAAAATAAACATAATCTTAGTTAATGAGAACTGTGAATTTCTTAACTGTCTGAAGCAACAATATTGTAGCGACGACAGCGCCATCTGTTTCTAAGAACAAGGCGTGAAATCACATAACGCCCTCGTGAGCGTTCTATATGTGTTGTACAAGCTAGTATATCAAGCAGAAGCAAAAATAACAGTGGACAAGTATGATGGAAGAATTCACCGGTCCGGGTAGGAACCTCGGTGGCGCAATTGGTAGCGCGCTTGTCTTGATAACAAGAGGTCGCAGGTTCGAATCCTGGCCCGGGGAATTTTTTCATATTCTTGTCTTTGGGTTTGTTTCTGATTGATATTTTCTAGTTTGTATTGCACTCTAATAATATTTAGAGTATTCATAGCGATGGATTTCGCAAAATAAACATAATCTTAGTTAATGAGAACTGTGAATTTCTTAACTGTCTGAAGCAACAATATTGTAGCGACGACAGCGCCATCTGTTTCTAAGAACAAGGCGTGAAATCACATAACGCCCTCGTGAGCGTTCTATATGTGTTGTACAAGCTAGTATATCAAGCAGAAGCAAAAATAACAGTGGACAAGTATGATGGAAGAATTCACCGGTCCGGGTAGGAACCTCGGTGGCGCAATTGGTAGCGCGCTTGTCTTGATAACAAGAGGTCGCAGGTTCGAATCCTGGCCCGGGGAATTTTTTCATATTCTTGTCTTTGGGTTTGTTTCTGATTGATATTTTCTAGTTTGTATTGCACTCTAATAATATTTAGAGTATTCATAGCGATGGATTTCGCAAAATAAACATAATCTTAGTTAATGAGAACTGTGAATTTCTTAACTGTCTGAAGCAACAATATTGTAGCGACGACAGCGCCATCTGTTTCTAAGAACAAGGCGTGAAATCACATAACGCCCTCGTGAGCGTTCTATATGTGTTGTACAAGCTAGTATATCAAGCAGAAGCAAAAATAACAGTGGACAAGTATGATGGAAGAATTCACCGGTCCGGGTAGGAACCTCGGTGGCGCAATTGGTAGCGCGCTTGTCTTGATAACAAGAGGTCGCAGGTTCGAATCCTGGCCCGGGGAATTTTTTCATATTCTTGTCTTTGGGTTTGTTTCTGATTGATATTTTCTAGTTTGTATTGCACTCTAATAATATTTAGAGTATTCATAGCGATGGATTTCGCAAAATAAACATAATCTTAGTTAATGAGAACTGTGAATTTCTTAACTGTCTGAAGCAACAATATTGTAGCGACGACAGCGCCATCTGTTTCTAAGAACAAGGCGTGAAATCACATAACGCCCTCGTGAGCGTTCTATATGTGTTGTACAAGCTAGTATATCAAGCAGAAGCAAAAATAACAGTGGACAAGTATGATGGAAGAATTCACCGGTCCGGGTAGGAACCTCGGTGGCGCAATTGGTAGCGCGCTTGTCTTGATAACAAGAGGTCGCAGGTTCGAATCCTGGCCCGGGGAATTTTTTCATATTCTTGTCTTTGGGTTTGTTTCTGATTGATATTTTCTAGTTTGTATTGCACTCTAATAATATATATAATCGTGTTTTTTGACTCAAGGCAATTATTAATTACACTATATAAATAAACATACTTAATGTTCCATTAATTATATTACTTTTAAAAAAGCATGAATTTCAAGAAAAAAGCGATTCAGTTTCCATATTTCAAAACCGATTGAAACGAAACCAACACACGCAGATACTAACTAGAAAAAATCACCTTTGTTACATAAAGAAATTATAGTTGATGTCCTAATGTAGCCGCGTTTCAAAATAACTGAAGTTTTTCGTGCGTGGCATCTGATTAGAGCAGGATAGACAGTTAGAAAGCAAAAGAGCAGGAGTGCAGGACTAAATTTTAGCATTGTGCAGCCCCTTAGTTAAATGCTGGGAGTGTCAAAAATTTGCTTATAATTTGCATTTCAAAAGATCAATATCGCTAGCAAAATGGCTGTTTTGAGATCGTATCCGCAGACAACTATGAACATTGAAAACCTGTTTTTTTAAGATACACAATAGGATTGCCCGTATAATTAATTTTCCTCTGGTAAACAATGCATTTATTTTTCTGATTATTGCTCATTTTAATGAGTAACCAGATATCCGGGTGAGTAACGTATCATGATTATAAACTTCTTTAAATTGTTCTCGAATAAATATTAACGGGTGGGAGTATAAATAAATATGGCGTTGCAATAAAGAAATTTAGAATAGGACATGCGGCAATGGGGAAAATAGATGCATGAGGGAGGGTAGATGACGCATCTTACACCAGTAAAATTTGTTTGATGAGTTATTGTATTTAAGAGTATGACATAGCCAAAACAAAAACCAGTTCCGGGCGTGGCTTATTCTATTTTACGATAGCGCGCGGGGGGAAATTCGTCCCGGTCTCTAAGCTCGCGTCACCATAGCAAAAATACGAATAGAGTGGACGAGGCAGGGTCAAAAGTAATACGTATTTTATTTTATCTAATTTATTAGTGTATTTCGATCATCGTCACACGGCATTGATCCTACTTGCTAACACGTCGGGACGTAAATTTATTATGGTCGGCTAAAAGTGGTTTTTTGAGTGTTTGATTTATCAGTTGACCCTCGGAACATTTCAGACACTCCTTTAGAGATACATAATAATATCGTGACGGTTAATTGTCAACATTACCCATTCTTTAAATATTTTTCGCCCGTTGAGCTGGTTTTACACTTGCGGGAAAATAAATTGGACCAAAAATTTCTTTACAAAAATTTTTTACTAAAGTTGTTATTACAAAAAGTGGAAACTAACAAGTATTCTCAGAAGGAATGCACCACGTCACTATCTATCTCACTGTAGCCTATATCAATTATGCCTCTCTCATTCAACCACGTTTAACTGCGTTACTATCCCATTCCAACTCATTTTAAATAGCGTCACTATTTATCTCACTCTAACGCGTGTTAAATGGCATTTCTAATGAACGTCAAATATTTTTACTGCCCGCCACTCTTTCATTCTAAATTCTAATTATTTAAAAAAATACGCAGCTCCTTTGGTAGTAAAATAGCAATAACTTTTTTTTCAAAAGTAATACACAAAATTGCCAGATCATTTGAAAAACAATATTTGATGAACCGTTATTTAAGACAATTTGCAAAACTAACATAAGACATTTTTTTTCAGGGTGTGGTATCGAATTAACCTAATTACAAAAAATTGCTCATAAATTGGGTTTTTACTTTTCTTCCTGATGTAACAGCATTTCAAGGTTTATTTTTGACTTTATCAATAGCATGACTATTCAGAGTTGCGCAACAAAAATTTTATTCTTAGAATTTAGAACTGGTTAGCTTTGACTCTCAAAAATCTATTCGAATTTATAAAAGTACCATCAACTCGAAGACTATCTACTTTTTGCTGAGGTCATAATTTGATATTCTGGTCAGTCATGAGCTGGCCTACCAGCCTTCCAAGGGAAAGCGTTGACTTTTGGGACACCTGTTTACCCTTGGGATAAATCGCCAAGTGTTTAAAGTATAGAAATTTATTTGTATCATAGTTTGAGATGTTCTGGTCCCTTTACGCAAAATAAAAAAACAAAACTCTTTTAGGATTAATTTGTTGTCCCTATGTTTGTCTGTTTTTCCGTTTGTCTAGGCAATTTTTCTGGGTAAAATCAATAAATGCTAATATTTACAGCCCTGTAAAATATACATATTATAACGTTTTTATGGCCTTTTGTTTAACTTTTTCATACAAATTTTCTCCTTATAAAAATATAGAGATCAACACTTTACATAATATTTTGCATTTGAAAGAAAGCACAGAAAGGAACTGTAGAACAAATAATGTAAAAAATATAAAACCATATCTTTCTATTCTAAAGGGATTCATAATTTACTGTTTGTTCAATGTGGCGATAGCTTTGTTTATTTTTTTTTTTCTTTGTTACAAAGATAACAAATATTTTCATACAAGGTTTTGGGCTATTTCTCCGAATTTGTAACAAAATATTAAGAAATAATTATAACGGTAAAGTACAACTTTTAGCTAAGACAATTTATTGTTAAAAGTTTGCTATATGCATAAACATATTTTAATGATATTATGGTATCTTCAAAATAATTGGGTTTTCCATAAGCGTGATATCAGATTATTTAAGAAATTTACGGCTGGTATCACGACGACGGATAAGCCAATTATTTTATTACTATTGTAATATAATTAAAAATATGTAGTATATATCTGCATACAGCAGACTTTTAACTATAAGTTTTCTTAACTAAAAGTTGTATTTTTACTTATTGAAATTGTATTTCTCATCAAGAAGTGCAAGATGACAAGATATTCAAAATAAGTTAGTTGAATTTGTGAAATGGTTTCAGGTCAAAACAGTTTTCCATGAAACGGTAATTGTTTATACTTAGCAAAGTGTGTAAACTTAGTCATCTTAACATGAACGACGCCTGTATTTCTCTCTTGTTTATTTCCAGTATAGATAAAAATATACAAACTTGTTAAACTTTGCGTAAAAACGAGGCAATATTGACGATATCCTGACAGCTATTATGATGGTGTTTTATCAAATTTTGCTTTTTGGGCTGTATAGAGACGTAGTTAGATGTCACTAGAATATACTTATGAAAAAAGATATGAAGAAAATAGGCTGTAGACTTCACATTCGGTTTATACCTATTGTTTGAATTTTAAGAAAAATACAGGGGTAAAGGGACCTCTTAAGGAAAACGTTGTATTAAACTATTTGTTATCTTAGTAAAAAATAATTCAAGGAAAAAAATAAACAAAGCTATCGCCACATTGAACAGTAGATAATTAATCCCTTTAGAATAGAACAACATGGTTTTCATATTTTTTACATTATTTGTTCAACAATTCCTTTCTGTGTTGACTTTTAAATGCAAAATATTATCTCAAGTGTTCATCCCTACATTTTCATAGTGAGAAAATTTGTATGAAAAACGTTGAAAAAAACGTAAAAACCTAAAACGTAATATAAATAAAAACGTCAAAAGTATGTTTTTACAGCTCTATAGAGGGCCGTTAATATTGGTATTTATTAATTTTACCCAGAA
Organism: Ypsolopha sequella; assembly: GCA_934047225.1. Lineage (NCBI taxonomy): Eukaryota > Metazoa > Arthropoda > Insecta > Lepidoptera > Ypsolophidae > Ypsolopha > Ypsolopha sequella. The sequence goes on along the minus strand of OW203988.1, from coordinate 6,924,424 downwards.
AAAATTGTCTAGACAAACGGACAGACAGACAAACATAGGGATAACAAATTAATCCTAAAACAGTTTCATTGTTTTCATTTTGCATAACAGAACCTGAACATGTACCGACAGGATTATCTACGATCTAATAATTTTGTCATGCACTGTAAATATTTCAAAATAAATTTCTATATTTTAAATGCTTGGCGATTTATCCCAAGTAAGTGTACCTATATAATTTGCAAAAAACTTCACTTATTGGACCTGAAATGGTGAGCCAATACTAGAGGGCAATTTCACGAAAAGGTCATTGACCTTTGTTACAGATCTCAGTCAGTATAAGTAAATTAATTTGGGTTTCAATAACGATCACAAAATTATTCTTTAAGAGTAACATATATTATTTTCCCGCATAAAAGTATGAATTCAATCCAAATTCATTCGTTTTGTTGTTATGACTATGGCACGATGTAGCTAAATCACTCATACGCATATTTTGTTGAGTTTTTAACGGCAGGAATATGATGCTCCTCGAAATATTACTTTATAAAATTAATTTCAATGTGTTTTGAAGTAGTTTTGGGAGATATTTATAGCTTGCAAAAAAGGGCACAGGTTCCACGTCTTACGGGCGCCAACGCTAGGCGTAGACTGACAATATCTTGCTGCCGCTGACTGCATCAGTGGATTTACGTATTTTTGGAAAAAGGGGGTGCTTTTTTTGACCCGAATAACGTGGTATTTGGAAAATGAATAGATATCATTCACACTAATTTTATTTAAAAAAAACCAACAAAATCGCGAAAGCGATACCTGAAACAAAATCGATAAGAAGTGTGCAATAGAGGGTTACAAAAAAATTTATTGACAGTACAAATATGAATCGATTAACGTGGTTTGTGGAAAATGAATACCTTAAAGTTCAACCAAAAACATGTATTTTTTTATGGCTATACGTAACCTAATTATTGCAACAAAATCATCCGAAAGCTGACATTTTATTTCTGTTTGTATTTTCGTTCCCCTTAACGAATAGTTCAATAACATACATACATATGCTCACGCCTGTCTTTCAAAGGGCTAGGCAGAAACTACAGATTTCCATCTGCTACGATCCTGACCCACCTCTTTCGCCTCTTCCACATGCATCAATCTATAGTCATACAAATTTTTCTATTCCAATAAACCATACCTAATAAAACGTCCTTTTCGAAAAGAATAAACTAACTACAAAAATAAAATGATAATGTTGTACAAAAGACACCTTTGCCAATAGCCAAACCAACGAAGATGTACCGAAAAAAGTTGGTCAATCTGTGCAAACTACCATACGTTTTCGCGAACCATGAAAATTGCTACCTATAACTCTAACAGTATTAAGGTGATATACCGTGCTAGCAAAGGTCCCCGTTACTCCAGGCAGAAAGACCCGCAGTGCGAAAGGGACGGAATCGGGGAAAATTGTCAAAAAGTCGGTTTTAAATTAATTCAAAATTAACTAAAATAGCTACAAAAAATTCCATAACCAGTAATTTAGGTGTAGTTAAAACCCATCTAAATAAATATTTTTCAAGTCTGTGTGCTATCCTAATTTGTCAGAATATCAAAAAAAGTGTAAATTTAGACCTGATTTCAATAATTATTTCTATCGAATGAAATTCCTCCTATCGCGTTTCTGATAGACCAGAATCTATTAAAAGGTCCCAAAATTGTTATACTAATTTATTTTACTTGGAACTTCATTAAAAGAGCAGATAAATAACTTCAAAAAGTGTCAATTTTCACGGTATAGCCCCTTAAGGCGATATGTAGACTCTCAATCTAGAGACACGGGTTCTAATCCTGCCTGGTCGATCATGCACCAATGAGTTTTTAGAGATGTATGTACATAGTACTTCTAACTTGCTGAAGAATGAACGAAAACAGTGTGCGGTAAACCCGCATGGCCTAAAGAGCGTGTATTTGTGCCTGAATGTGCAATAAGGTTCACCCCTTAGAGTATACATAAGTAAACTATAGAGCACGCGCATCGCTAGCAGCGCCTTGTGCCGACCGTAAGCAGTTTCCATAGTACAAACTGCTGATTAATTTTGTTTACAATGCAAGTGCCCGTAAAAGCCCACTTTTTATGCATCAAAACCGAACAGAAAGTCGATTATTTTTCCCTAGGGCTTTATTATAATTTTTTTTATTTATTTACAATGATTGGCTAACCTGCAGTCTTTCCTGTGTACCACAAATGTTATGCTTTTTTTCCACTGTTTAACGGCTCTGGATACAATCCTTTTGATCCAATCATAACTTAAAGTTCATAAGATTATATTTGTTTTATTTCCTCGCACTATGCATTGAAAAACGTAGTATGATACTCGCTACGCTCGTGTTTTAAATCGTCCTCGTAATTTATTCCTTTTCGCCCTTGTAACATAAACTACTATTATATCACTGAATAATTTTGTTATATCAATGTTAGCAATGAAAATAAATAATATTATTTTTGGTTTTGCTTCCGGGAATTGTTTAAGCGTGCACATTTTACTTTTAAAAAATGGTATGAACGGTGTTCATACCCGTGCTTGCGCTATTATTTGCTCTATAGTTTACTTATATATACTCTAAGGTTCGGGTATCACGTTGGGATGTGAAAAATCGTCGATGAAAAAAGGGTTTACCTACGAGCGTTGTTCTATTGAAATTTCACACTCCAAAACACCTGTGGCACCCTCTCGGAGTTATATGTCTTGGTGCTGGTGTTCATCACATCTCAACTAATTAGTGAATGTTTTTAAAATTTAATATGGTCTTACAATTTCGTACATAACCGGTGTGGGTATATAGTTGTAAATAAAAATGTTGGGTATATAAATAAGTAACTCTTTTCCTTACATTTCTTTTAGTTACTTCTAAAATAATTAGAAGTATCAACATGAGCTCTTCACAGTATATGGCTAGTCGTGACCGTGAGTCGTGAGTTACCGGCCTCGGAGGCAGTCGTGCCTCATTGTTCAATTGTTATTCAAAGTTAATTCGAATGATATTTCTTGAACTATAAGAGCCATTCCGTCCACAGTATCCTCGGCGTCCACGTGTCGTGTACAGACGAAGAGATCAAGCGGTACTACAGACGGCAGGCGTTCCTTGTCCACCCGGACAAAAACCAGTACCCTGGCGCCGAGGAGGCCTTCAAGATCCTCCAGCACGCCTTCGACCTCATCGGGGAGCCGGTCAGTACAACACTGCTATATGTACACTAGTTCCATTTCGTGGCAATCTACGCCACCCTTCGGCAACCTTGCCTACGCCTACGCCCCTTGGGGCGTATTTACGTATTCTTAAATACGTCCTTTGCCGAACAGATTGTTCACTATAGACATCCAAAATGACACCCACGATTTTTGAACAAGCGAGCGAAGCGAGCGACTTTCTCCGAGTGCTTGAACAATCCGGTGTTTGTATGTATGATTGTTTGTCCGACGATAACTCTAATATCGTTGATCGGAACGTCATGGAATTTGGTAGGCGATTAAATGAGACAAAAAGAATTTTCAAGTTCGAACATGAGCCAAATCGGTCAAGGGGCTGCCGAGATATGGAGGGGGTCCGATAAAACGCGCTTCGTAATGAGTTTAGAAACCCTGCTTTTCGCTTGTTTTTATCAACTCTCGCCGAACAGACTTTATGGACCAGCTATACATCGGTGTGCTGTGCCCCAGTCACGCGACTAATTTGTATACAGTACCCGACCGTAAATAATGCACATCGGCTATTTTCGGCTTCGTAGAGCGCCATATCTGTCACCGGCCTGTTAGTGCTTCGTGCGACAGAGATGACGCTACGACACGATGTGCATTATTTACTGCCAGAACCTGTACGTTTGCTTGATTCCTGTCTTCAGATATCAAATTGTTGGTGCAGAAGGTTTTGGTTCGAATCCTAGTCAAAAATTATTGAACGATCGAGTGGATCTCAGAGTCTACTTAAAGAATAAGAATAAGAAGGCATTTATTCGCTGCAATAACAAGTAAAAAATAAAATAAAGTAGATTAAAAAATTAACAAACACAACACTAACATACACAATGATAAGTAACACAATAACAACAAAAACAAGAGATCTTGTGTTGAGGCAGCGAAAAAGGTCTGACTCGGGACAATGCGATTCAAAAAAAAATCTCAGTGCCCTGGTATTATGTCAGGCCTGTTATCACACAGAAGGCTTTAAAGAACCGATGCAATACTCTTATTTATTATGTTAATAAATAACATTATACTTATAATATACATAAATTACTTACTTACATTACAACATGAATATTAAATTAATATTGTTGTGTATAAAGATCACATATAAACATACTATATACATAGAAAAAGAAAAAAAGAAGAAACAGCCAACGAATTAAAATGGCAAGAATATAACTTGAATGAATAAAAATAAACTGATGGCAAGGGACAACTAAAAACAATTAACATTACGGCAACGATTTTTGGATTGTCAAGAGATGTTGAAACAGTTTCCTTTTAAATGAGGTCTTAGTTAATTCGGAGTTCGGATTAAACAATCCGGCGTTTGTATGTATGTATGTTTTTCCGACTATAACTCGAGTATCGGTGATCGGAACGTCATGAAATTTGGTAGGCGAGTAAATGAGACAAAAATATTGTTCAAGTTCTAACATGAGCTAAATCGGTCAAGGGGATGCTGTGATATGGGGTTGTAAGAGGGGGTCCACGAGTTCACAGTTCGGGAACTGTCAGTGAACAGTCACGGGCGAACTACTAGTTTAGACATGTTCTAAAATGACTTTGACTCTTATTTTCTCTACATGTAAGAATTTTCCAAATGAAGTTTCGATAGACCTGTATTTATTTGCTTCGTCTCGCTCACGCTACTGTCGAAGCTCGTCGCTCTATCTCTTTCGTTCGGTGGCGCTTGTTCATAATGAGGTCCATTTTTCAGTTGAAATGAAATGAAATTAAATTAAATATATTTATTTATATAATGTAGGTATAACATACACTTATCTATGTGTATAGGTAATAATTTTATGTCATAAATAATAATATGTGGAAATACACAGGGAAATAAGGGTTGGGTTTACTTAAATTTAATTTAAAAAATACACTTGAATAAAATAAAAATATAGGAATAAGGAATAAATAATATCACTACATAGTATAAAACAAAGTCGCTTCCCGCTGTCTGTCTGTCCCTGTGTATGCTTAGATCTTTAAAACTACGCAACGGATTTTGATGCGTTTTTTTTTTATAGATAGCGTGATTTAAGAGAAGGGTTTATATATATAATACATGCATAATATAGTAGAGAAACACTGATGATTTTAGAGGTTTCTAATGTGATGTCGTAAATAAACACATTTTTGCGCTTACATTGCAAACGCTGGCTGAACCCTACGAGATGATCAAAATAATGTACCACAGTATTGTACATCTTAAAAAGGTCTACAAAAAAGTCTGCGGTGGTTGTCTATCTCTTAGGGATAACCCACAATAACCATTTTTTATCCTTTACTTTTTACGAGAAATAATGGTTTATTTACGAAGTGATTTTAAGCAACAGCATTAATCCTTATCCAATTAAGCACCTTAAATACTGTAGTATATTGCACCCTTGCGATGCCGGGGCGGGTCGCTAGTTATAAATATATTCCTAACTCCGCCCATTAGATTAGTCTTGCTAAGAAGAAGGGCAAGAAACTTAGCAAGATCATGTCTTTGTTTCATAATATTAAAGAAATTATATATGTATATACGAAAACACAAAAAATATAATTATAGGTATTTAAAGGTAAGTAGTAAAATATATTCCGACCACTAATTGTGGTCGGCATCAGTTACACAATTATATATAAAAGTTAAAAATTATTAATTATAAATTATAGATACTTATGATACTGAATATTTATCATTAGTATCTATAATTTATAATTATTAATTTTTAACTTTTATATATAATTGTGTAACTGATGCCGACCACAATTAGTGGTCGGAATATATTTTACTACTTACCTATAATTATATTTTTTGTGTTTTCGTATATATATATATAATTTCTTTAATCGAAAAGACAAGAAAAGTCTATTATCATTTTATTTCATAATATTAGATTTAATAACTAAATGTAAAAAGTAAGCCTATACTTTTATTGAATAAAAGATAAAAACGACAAGACATGAGAAAATTATGTCATGAAGGCAAAGAACGTACTGGTATCTTCCTCTCTTTGTTATCAATGTCTAAAGGTGTATTTTTAGTAAATAATGTTTCACAACCTCCATTCCCCAGGAGCGTCGTGAGGCGTACGACCGTCGCGCGTTAGAGTCCCGGCACGTGGAGGCGGCGTGGAGCGAGCTCAGTCAACTGTTGGCGCAACTACACGACAAGATGGAGTTTGCAGCCAACACCATCAGGTAACGGAACATTGGACTGACGCTCAACTTTGTCGTCTGATATTGACAGCAGAATTTTAGCATATGACTTATTTCACGAATGCATGGGCTCTAAAGTAGGGCCACTGAGTGATGGCACTTATGACAGCTGCATTTAGTGATGAGGTACATTTCAAATTTCGGTTAAAAATGAAAATCAAGTGTGAGTTTACTCAACATTAGACACGTCAATCAACATTCAACATAAAGATACAAAAGAAAAAGTGCCAAAACCAGTGGCGTAGCTATCGGAGGGCTATGCGGTGTAGTGCCCCGGGGCCCCCAAGAGATGTTTAAATATCTAAATCGAAAAAAGTATTTTACTATCATTTATTTTCGTTTAGTTTAACTTCTTCGTCATTGTTTTGTTTTTAATTAAATATTATTGCGTAACTTGGCGACCTTAAACATGACCTATAAAAAATGCGATTTTTTTTTTAAAAAATTCTTTGTTTCTATACGAATTCTATTGCACAATAAAGCAACATTCAAATCGAAAAATAATAACCGAAACAAGTAGTACATCACTATCAACAATGAAGTATTACATTTTTTAATTAAAGCACCTGTTTCTCAAATTCAAATTTCTTGGAATAAACTTTTGTTATTTGTATGTACCACTTGCTGAACGTTGAAAAAAAACCGATGAATACACAACCTTCGAGGGGTTACTGTATGCAATTGTAAAATTTATGTTATGTCCAGATGCACGAACTGCGGCCGTCGACACAAGCGCGTGCTCACAGACCGGCCGTGCTACGCGGCTCGCTACTGCGCTATGTGCAAGATCAGACATTCAGCTAAAGAGGTACGTGTGGAGTACTACGTCGACACAAGCGCGTGCTCACGGACCGGCCGTGCTACGCGGCTCGCTACTGCGCTATGTGCAAGATCAGACATTCAGCTAAAGAGGTACGTGTGGAGTACTACGTCGACACAAGCGCGTGCTCACGGACCGGCCGTGCTACGCGGCTCGCTACTGCGCTATGTGCAAGATCAGACATTCAGCTAAAGAGGTACGTGTGGAGTACTACGTCGATACAAGGGCGTGCTCACGGACCGGCCGTGCTACGCGGCTCGCTACTGCGCTATGTGCAATATCAGACACTCAGCTAAAGAGGTACGTGTGGTGTACTACGTCGAAACAAGCGCGTGCTCACGGACCGGCCGTGCTACGCGGCTCGCTACTGCGCTATGTGCAAGATCAGACATTCAGCTAAAGAGGTACGTGTGGAGTACTACGTCGACACAAGCGCGTGCTCACGGACCGGCCGTGCTACGCGGCTCGCTACTGCGCTATGTGCAATATCAGACACTCAGCTAAAGAGGTACGTGTGGTGTACTACGTCGAAACAAGCGCGTGCTCACGGACCGGCCGTGCTACGCGGCTCGCTACTGCGCTATGTGCAAGATCAGACATTCAGCTAAAGAGGTACGTGTGAAGTACGACGTTGATACAAGGGCGTGCTCACGGACCGGCCGTGCTACGCGGCTCGCTACTGCGCTATGTGCAAGATCAGAAATTCAGCTAAAGAGGTACGTGTGGAGTACTACGTCGATACAAGGGCGTGCTCACGGACCGGCCGTGCTACGCGGCTCGCTACTGCGCTATGTGCAATATCAGACACTCAGCTAAAGAGGTACGTGTGGTGTACTACGTCGAAACAAGCGCGTGCTCACGGACCGGCCGTGCTACGCAGCTCGCTACTGCGCTATGTGCAAGATCAGAAATTCAGCTAAAGAGGTACGTGTGGAGTACTACGTCGATACAAGGGCGTGCTCACGGACCGGCCGTGCTACGCGGCTCGCTACTGCGCTATGTGCAATATCAGACACTCAGCTAAAGAGGTACGTGTGGTGTACTACGTCGAAACAAGCGCGTGCTCACGGACCGGCCGTGCTACGCAGCTCGCTACTGCGCTATGTGCAAGATCAGAAATTCAGCTAAAGAGGTACGTGTGGAGTACTACGTCGACACAAGCGCGTGCTCACGGACCGGCCGTGCTACGCGGCTCGCTACTGCGCCATGTGCAAGATCAGACACTCAGCTAAAGAGGTACGTGTGGAGTACTACGTCGACACAAGCGCGTGCTCACGGACCGGCCGTGCTACGCGGCTCGCTACTGCGCCATGTGCAAGATCAGTTACTCAGCTAAAGAGATACGTGTGGAGTACTACGTCGATACAAGGACGTGCTACGCGGCTCGCTACTGCGCTATGTGCAAGATCAGACACTCAGCTAAAGAGGTACGTGTGGAGTACTACGTCGATACAAGGACGTGCTACGCGGCTCGCTACTGCGCTATGTGCAAGATCAGACACTCAGCTAAAGAGGTACGTGTGCAGTACTACGTCGACACAAGCGCGTGCTCACGGACCGGCCGTGCTACGCGGCTCGCTACTGCGCTATGTGCAAGATCAGACACTCAGCTAAAGAGGTACGTGTGCAGTACTACGTCGACACAAGCGCGTGCTCACGGACCGGCCGTGCTACGCGGCTCGCTACTGCGCTATGTGCAAGATCAGACACTCAGCTAAAGAGGTACGTGTGCAGTACTACGTCGATACAAGTGCGTGCTCACAGACCGGCCGTGCTACGCGGCTCGCTACTGCGCTATGTGCAAGATCAGACATTCAGCTAAAGAGGTACGTGTGCAGTACTACGTCGACACAAGCGCGTGCTCACAGACCGGCCGTGCTACGCGGCTCGCTACTTCGCTATGTGCAAGATCAGACATTCAGCTAAAGAGGTACGTGTGCAGTACTACGTCGACACAAGCGCGTGCTCACGGACCGGCCGTGCTACGCGGCTCGCTCAGGAAACACTTTTTGCTCTTATTACAATCTTACTAGACGTACGTAGGGTGCTGTGTCAACAATGACTTCACATATTGGTTACTTAAGGGCGGTTTCGCAGCCGGATTGTGAAAAACCTGCCTTTTTCTAATTGATCAAAACAAAACACTTTAATTCAAAATTCACTCATTAGTTATTCAACAAAACCTTATTACGTACGTATTGTGTATAGTGCATTCGCAAAGTTTCCATTGGTTTCTGTGAATTGGAATTTCAAAATATTTGATTTTAGAAAACTGAGAATAAACAATACATAAGTAATAAGGTTTTTTTGAATAACTATTGAGTGAATTTTGAATTTAAGTGTTCTGTTTCGATTAATTAGAAAAGGGCGGGTTTTTCAAAATCCGGCTGCGAAACCACTCTTTAAGGGGCTCCACAATGCTAAACACCAGTTTTGCATTGGATTCAATGATGGTAAAAATAGATGGTAAAAATTTGAGAAAAATATGGCGTGTTTTTTGACTCAAGACAATTATTAATTACACTTTATAAATAAACATACTTTCAATATTCTTTTAATTGCAATACTTTTAAAAAAGCATGAATTTCACGAAAAAGGCGATTCAGTTTCCATATTTCAAAACCGATTGAAATGAAACCAACACACACAGATACTTACTAGAAAAATACATCTTTATTACATAAAGAAATTATAGGTGATGTCCTAATGTAGCTGCGATTTCAAAATAACTGGAGTTTTGCGTGCGCGGCATCTAATTAGAGCAGGATAGACAGTTAAAAAACAAAAGCGTTAGAGCAGGACTGAATTTTAGCATTGTGCAGCCCCTTAAGGTTTTGAGGCAAGACGGCAATACTCGCAAGATGATAATAGATTTAAATCAAAGAAAACATTCCTTGATTTTTTTTTATAAGTAAAATTGGGTTTGAAAAGTTGCTTGCTTTTACCAGGAATTGATTAGCGCGTATGAATTTAGTCACAGATAGCATTGACGAGGAAAGGGAGCGCAGTTACGGAAAATAAATCGATACTTTTATAACTTGCACATCTACGTCAGTAAAGAAGGTATTATTTTGATAAAATAGTATATTATTTTTGATATTTTTTTAGGGATCTGTTAAACAGAAACGCGATTGGAGAAATTCGGCTCGATAAAAATATTTCTTGAAGATTATGTCTTTTTCAACACCATTTCTCCTGGTTTGGAATGACATATGGATTGCGATTATATTTTATTACATGGTTTTTTAACAGTATCTAGGGCCTGCCCCCCTATTCTGTATCTTAAGTTGCCAACTGCACAGGGTGCCTATCGTCAAAAACATAGATAAAAACTAAACTTTCAAAATTGCTTTTAGTGGGTATTGAACTATTTACGAACTGTGTCGTCACTTCAAGTGCTAACATGCCCTTAGACAATCGGAATTGGATAGTATATCTATGTTTTTGTTGATAGACACCCAGTCTAGAAGGCAACTAGAGATACATAATAGGCCCGCTGGTTAAACAAAATTTTGATAGCAACTTGATTGCATTTTATATTAACAAACAACCGTACTTTTGCTGTTTTTCCTCGAATCCCTCTTGCGCTAAGGGTTTTTTCGCATATGGAGTAACAGGGACGCTAAAACATTTATCGGCGTAACCTGCGCAGCTGACCTCTTAACACTAAGTATGGTTGCAGGGCGACATCTGGGCGGAGTCGTCGATGCTGGGTCTACTGGTGATGTACTACGCGTGCATGGACGGTGCCGTCTACCAGATCACGCAGTGGGCCAGCTGCCAGGTGGGACACTAGCTTTCAGTGGCGAAGGCTCCATAGAAGCCAATTCCCACCGGCTTACCTTTCAGAAGTACCTCCAACCACAACCAACCAATCTTGAATCCACCATTCATTATTTTCATGTGCTTCTAACTTCCAAGTATTACTAAAAAACAAAACGCCTGCACGCAACCGAATAGCAAATCTTCCGTAGACATACCTAAACTCATCAACGCGCACGGCGCTATGTTTGCACATGTGGGGCCTTATTTTCTGAAGAAACATTAAGAATTCTTAGAATTGGCACTTGCATAACGCGGTGAGTGCTTTTTTTTGATCGGGTTACCACCGTCATAATCGCACTCCTACTGATAGCCTTACCACCTACATATGTACTTTGTTATAAAAATATTTAATTAGTTTATTTAGTTAAGTTTACTCGCTCCACAAATAAAGCAGCGCCATCGAGTGATGGCACTTATGACAGGAGCGTTTAGTGACGGGGGTACATACATTTTAGGTTAAAAATAAAAAACAAGTGTGAGTTTACTCAACATTAGACACGTCATACAACATTCAACATAATACAAAAGGCAAATGCGCCAAATCTGCTTACAAAGTAGCCATACAATCTACGAAGGTACGTGAGTCTGACTCGCACTAGAGCAGTTTCCAGTTTAGTGACCGAATCGTAATCATTAAATTAAGGGTTCCTCTCCTTAATCCTACGGCTCTGTCTCTTTCCAAACTACGGGTGGTTGTGGAACAGTTGACAGTTTAATTTTACATTTACCCTAGCGTTTAAGAACGGAACCTAAATATAATACAACAATGGTGTCGATTCGGCGTAACACGACTTAACTTATTTAACAGGACTAACCTTATTTTGAGCGTCCTGTCTTTTTCTTTCTTTATCGCTTATTTGACAGGACTAACCTTATTTTGAGCGTCCTGTCTTTTTCTCTCTTTATCGCTTATTTGACAGGACTAACCTTATTTTGAGCGTCCTGTCTTTTTCTCTCTTTATCGCTTATTTGACAGGACTAACCTTATTTTGAGCGTCCTGTCTTTTTCTCTCTTTATCGCTTATTTGACAGGACTAACCTTATTTTGAGCGTCCTGTCTTTTTCTCTCTTTATCGCTTATTTGACAGGACTAACCTTATTTTGAGCGTCCTGTCTTTTTCTCTCTTTATCGCTTATTTGACAGGACTAACCTTATTTTGAGCGTCCTGTCTTTTTCTCTCTTTATCGCTTATTTGACAGGACTAACCTTATTTTGAGCGTCCTGTCTTTTTCTCTCTTTATCGCTTATTTGACAGGACTAACCTTATTTTGAGCGTCCTGTCTTTTTCTCTCTTTATCGCTTATTTGACAGGACTAACCTTATTTTGAGCGTCCTGTCTTTTTCAGTCCTGTCAAATAAGTTAAGATGTTCTTCACCGAATGGGTACCATTGACAACTGTCGTTTATAGTGTCGCTACACAACGAAACCCGTTCAAAAACTCGGCGTTACAACCCGAATGTTCTAGGGTTCTTTAATGAACGCACGTCAGGGGTTTAGTATGAATGCAATATGCTACGATTGACTTATTTGTGCGTCATGTATTATTTTAAGGTTAAACGTCAGTCGCTTATTGCAAAGTGCATAACTTAACTTTGTTTTTCTTGTGAAGAAATGAAAAAATTAAAAGCATTTTGGTCTGTGGCAATTGACGCCAATAGTTCAATATTAGTGAGGTTCATAAAGCAAGAGTTTGAAATTGTATACACAATTAGTCACGATCTTTTCAAAACCAACTTAAAATACTGTTTTAACTTTGTATGGACTTTGTCCCCACATTTATTTTATATATATTTTTTTTATTATTATTTTGTCGTTGGCAGCATGTACGGACTTTGTCCACACATTTAGATTACACTGGTAAACAGTAGTTTTGTTTTATGAAGTTTCATACTTGATTTTGTATGATTCTGCCACGCTGATCCCAAATCTGTTGTCAGTTTTTCTCTAGCAGCTCTAGTTTTTGAAATATTAACATTTTACATTTTTAGCGAAAAATACTCGAATTATAAAATGAAAAAAAAAATTTCTCTAACCTAACATGAAAAAAACTTTCTTTTGTAAGATTTTCTCGCATGAATCGAAACTTCAGCCTTGTTTTGAATGCTCCAGCAGTAATCAGTCATCATATTTGCATTCCAAGGACCTTAGTATCGCTCTTTCATCGTGCGAATGTCCTGATAAAAGCGTTCTCCTTGTTCTTCGCTTAAATCGCCTAAATTTTCTGGGAAGCGCTCTAAATGGCTGAAGAAGAAGTGCATCTTAATGCTCATGTTACATTCTAGTCTTTGAAAGTGCAACATGAGCTGCTCAATGTGTTGAATGTAGTCTGGAGACTTTTTATATCCTAAGAAATTTTGCACAACCCAAACAAATTCAACCTATGCAGTTTTCTCTTTACACAGTCAGTAAAATTTTGATCCTTTATTAGTTCCCTCATTTGAGGACCGTCAAAAATACCAGCTTTTATTTTTTCTGTGCTCAATTTCAGGAATATTTTACTGATATATTTAAAACATTCCCCATCCTTGTTGAGAGCTTTTACAAATTGTTTTATCAGACCTAATTTTATATGGATAGGGGGTAATATAATACGATCTCTGGCTACTAGAGGTACATTTATCACATGCATACTACCTGGCACTAAATCCAATCTCTAAAGGCCAAAATTTTTTTGGTCCAGTGTTCTGTTTTGGCTCGGCTATCCAACAAACACATAAATAAGGGGTAATTGGTATATCCTCCTTGCTGACCCAAAAAAAATTCACCATTTTAATATAAAAGCATATCAGCCAGTTATGTTCTATGTATTTTATTTTCTCCATAACCAAGGGGATATTCCTCTTTAACTTTTGTTGAAATTTGGGATCCATGGGTTACTAATGGGCCATGGGTAGCGTCCCAAAGAAGTCCAAGTAGGCCTTTTTTATAAAGTCAGACGCACTTAAACCGCATTCTCGAAACATATATTAACCACAAACAGCACAAAAACTATTTGGACCGTTAAAGCAAGTTCTTCTTAATCTAGACATATCGATTTATTTATGGAATTTAATAATTTTTTGCACTAAAAAAAATTATTAGTAAGCCGCGTAACGAAATTTTAAGAAGTACCTGTATCACAAAAACTAGAGCTGCTAGAAAAAAACTGAGGGTAGATATGAAATCAGCAAACTCAAATTACTAAGAAACAGTTAAGAAACTTCATAAAACAAAAAAAAAGTTAAATTTTGTTTACCAGTGTTATCTATTATTTATTAACATTTCTTAATAATTATTTCCTATTGACATAGTTTACTTAAGTCAAGGTTGCTAACACAGCGCCCGCAAGTATTGAGGACAAGTTAGTGCCTTCCGGATGACGATATGACTGCCAGCGACACATTGTTAAGCCTAAAGAATTGTAGAAATGTCAGTTGGTTTCGTGCCACTCATGAACATTAACATAATTTATAACATAACATTTTATATTCCTTTTTCTCTTGCAATAACATTTATATTTAATTAATTAAACATTATTGACATAACAATTAACAATTCATTTCCACTATTATCCTGCCAAGGCACACTGGACTCGTGGTATCGGTCGGTCGTCGCGTTCGGATCACGAGTAGTCTGTAAGGGAGAGCTAGTCCGATATTAGTCCCTACCCTTACAAACTTTGTTTGGACAAGATCATGACTAATTGTGCATTAAATTTCAAACTCGTGTTTTATAAATCTCACTAATACTGAACTATTGACGTCAATTGCCACATACCAAATGGTTTTAATTTTTTTAGCTTCTGGACAAAAAAAATAAAGTTAAGTTATGCACTTTGCGCTAAGCGACTGACGTTTAACCTTAATGAATTTTTCTTAAATTTGTGCAGAAAAAGAACCTGCGTCAGTTGCGACCGGACTGTCACCTGGTGCAATACCGCATCGTGCTCGGCAACAAGGCGCAGGCCAACGTCGACACGAGGAGAGACTGTGTGTGAGTGTCTTCTTCAATATCATCAGCATCATCATCATATTCATTATCCATTGCAGTCTAGACAATAGACATGGACATCTTCCATACAGTGCTAGATCAAAAATATTGGTCATTAGTCTAGCCATTAGCATAGACTAAGTATTACTACGTATAGACCGACAACTCCTATACATCAAGGCGTAGCAAATGTTTTACGCGCCCTTACAACACTAGGTGTCGCAAATAAGCATAATTTGTTTAATTGGCTGCACGTTAACTCTCATGATTACCAGTCCTGAGTCACATACTATGGGGAGTCAAAATTTAATTTTATGAATTTTACAAAAATCGTTATTGGTTCATGATGCTGATCATTTATCAAGGCTCAAATATGAATTTGGACGATGTTCACAAATTTACCTTGTATATTTTATATACTTTATTTGTCAATATTTTGTTCCATTCGACTGATGACGGCCTCATACCGTAGGCCGACATATATCGAGTAAAAATATACTAATTTTATATTAATAAATCAACATAAGAAATCTTAGAGCAACGCGGACCTAGTAGGCAGGTCTGCGTTGCTCTAAGTAAGAAATCATCTAAAATAAAATATAATTATGTAAGTAATTAATTATGTTTAATGTCAGATATGTTACTACTGTAATGTGGTTTCTAATTCTCTATGGTAACCCTCTCTTCTTTCCAGTCACGATTCAAACTTGGAAGAGTTCCTGAACAATCTTTACAACAAAGGAGTGAACACTCCGGGTGGCGGAGCTACCAACACTAAGCAACCGACGGCCGACGCGAGTGACGCCAAGAAACGACGCAACAAAAAACCTAAAGCATAAACGACCACCTTGAACAAATCTGCCCTAAAAAAAGACCTTCCCAACGGTGTGAAGTTGGCGCGCAATCCGAAACCGATAGAACTATAGATTTGTGATGATTGGTTATCGGTTTGTGCCCAATTTCGCACTAATTTGATTAACTCTGCCTTCTGAAATAGTATAAAAATATAAATAAATAATAAAAGCAAGAAGCTGTTGCTAAAAAATTCTCATAGGTTTACCTGAAAGCAATCTTTTATAGAATAATAAAAGTTAAAAACTGAAAAAAATTAAATAAACATACTGCTAAGTGATGTGAAGTCGTACCTTCTCAACGTAGCGGGTACTGTATTGTGTTTTTTATCATTGAGGATTTAATTTTAAGTTCATACAAGTTTTATTATTTTCTTTCGTTTGACGTGATAGTTTTATCCTAGAACAGTTTGTGTTTTCAGTTTAATTTTACGTTAATGTGAACAATAAATAAATAATAATTTCTAGTTTAATATAACAACATGATGACGTCTGTAAATCTCTTAAAATAAGTATCTGCTGGACAGAATTCTGAAACTGTTTTTATCTTTATACCGGGTGTGAATGGACTGGTATCTTTAAATGAAAACACATTATATACTGAACTACAATACAAAAAACATCCATGTGCAAAAAAAATGGGTGTTTTTCATACAAAATTTAAGGTAGGTATTTAAAGTTGGTATGGCGGTAAACATTTTCTTAATTTACACGGATATACATATATACAACGTGTAACAGAAAGGTGTAACCATATATTTGAAGAGCTTATTCAGTCAATGGTGTAGAATGGAACAAACCCTGTCCCTCGGAAAAAAAACTGTTTCATGGAAAAATGCAACGCCTCTCGGCCGAAATGTATGGAAAGGCGTTTTTTGAGATTTCAGGTTTGGCTCCATAGTAAAAGTTGTTCTATACCATTGACTGAATAAGCTCTTCAAATATGGTTACACCTTTCTGTTACACATTGTATATATATTTTATTATACTCTTCTACATTAACATACATATTCAAAACACATTTTTACATAGAGAACAGACATAATGCAAAGACAAAGCGGCACTTATTGCTTATAGCAATATCTCCCAGGCAACCTTTGGGTAGCATGAAAAGATATTACAAACATAAAAAGGGGTACTGTAAATGATAACAAATTATCTGAGGGATATTTAAACTAAACTTACATAATGTTAACAGGATAATAGAATATATATTTTTATTGCTTAACATATACATACTAAACAAGAAATACATAAACATAAACGTACTTAAAACGAAAATATATGAAATAAACATAAATATATAAATACATATACATATTTAAATAAAAATAAGGGCGAGATATTTACCCCGCGTTCCGAAATAGAATTATTTCGCTAAAATCGATTACGAATGAATGAGGTGAATGGCTAATAATCCATGAGTGAAGCAAATGCGTTCATTCATTCGTATGACTTTCATGGCTCATGCGACGGAGGTGAGGCGATGTGAGCGTTGAACGGAATGGAATGTCAAAAATTGTTTTCGCTCCATTATTTCAGCAGTTCAAATCAGACAAACCATAGTATATGTTTTATTCGGCCATGAGAGAAACAAATAAAAAGTCGTGTGGAACTTTTCGTCGAAAAGGAAGAATTTATATGTATATATATTTTTTCGTCGCTATCTGAGTCTACGTTAAAGAACAGTGCTACAAACTCTTCTTGTTCCATTACGAATCACGGCACTTTGACGAAATAAAATCAAATAATCGTATTGTATTCTGTGATAAGAGGTTATGGTTAAGATGTATCTTTTTTAATGCGGTCCGAATCATAAGCTATCTTTCACATCGTTTGCTAGCTCACAAATTACGGACCAGTCATCGCTCACACTTTAATTCATTCATAGCTTTTATCTATGTAATTCTATTACGGACCGCAGGGTTAGATGAAGTTTTATTTTGACGGATATACGGAATGAAAAATGTATCTTTGTAAGTTCGTTCAGTGTGATCAGTACAGAATGTGGTTTCTTTTAAAGACACCTTTCTATTTGCACCTATAGATATTACTTTGTGAATCCAGTAGAATTATGTGTCGCTTTTTAATGTACTAAAATTCTAACTATCCTTGAACTCGAATAAGAAGAAGGATTTCTTTAATATTTTACAACAAATTATGATCGATGCAACAGGCATTATTTCAGCAAAATGAAGGGTACAGTCTGATTAAGAATCAAGTAATCAAAACTAATAAACCATGTCAATCCGACGACCTTAAATTGATTATACACTTTATGTTTGACTCGATAACTATAATAAATCATATAATTAATTGATTATAGAATTAATTGAACTATAGAATTCATGATGTAAACAAACGGCTCAACTCAAGGGGATCTCGGACCAAATAATTCTCATAGCTTAATTTCTACAAGTTTTTTTTTTTTTTTTTCAGAGAATATACGCCATTTTAGGAAATAGTTTTCATTATTTTGGTACGTAAATTAACCATTATTTTTTTATAATTTTGCATAGGATTGTCCGATATGACGTCACTTGAGAATTTTAGACATTATACTGATTGTGATGTGTGCTTGTAGAAAAAGTGGTCTGTCTCTGTCTGTCTACTCATCTGTCATCCATCTGTCAAATCAGTCGGAAACAAATTATTATAAATTTATCTTGATTGCAAAGGACACAGCCATTTCTCAAGTGACGTCAAACGAAGGCAAATGGAAGTTGCAGCTTTTTCGTAAAAATATTCATCATAATTTTTTTTTGCCTAAAATTTTTAAAATACGCGTTTTCAAACCTAAATCCCGAAATGGTTTTCGAATTAACACACCTTAACATAATTTAATCTAAGCGAATTCAAGACGGAGCGGTGGCAACATTGACGTGAGGTCGGTTTTGTGAACATGTGTATGCTTAGTGAGTGTTGCCGCGCAGTAAAAACTGAGACAGATTGCGCATGTGTGAGTTTCAAGACGTATACGAACACGAAACTGTCCCCTGCTTCATCCGTTCAGAATTCGCTCTGTCTTGGATTTTTATTTCGTCTGAGATCGGGATAGCCGATCAGTTTTAACAGATTCAGGCTTGCGTCTGGTCAGGTTGGCTATCCCGATCGTAATATTTATTGAGGTGAGCTGTTTGTTCAAATTAATTGATTCCTTGGGATATATGTGTATATTGTTAATTTGACAGTTCTTTTATTGATATTGAGGATTTATAGATATGCTGTCAATTCTGACCCAATGCGACATATTTTCGTGGATATAATTTGTCGGAGGATTTGAACACCTGTTATGTCGCATGTTATCGAAATCGGAAGAAATATCGTTTTTTTTTAAGTTTCAACAAAATGCTTAGACCATTGTTTATAGCGTGTTGTCGGAATCGATGCCTTGTATTTTTTTTACATTATTAACTATAATAGAATCCCTATAATTTTTATTTCGATGACAATCATGTTTTTCTTGTTTTTTGAAGAGTTAATCATTACAATGCTCGCCAAATAACATAGATGTGAAAAGAGTCAAATATAAAGCCGATCCTGAAGGCTTTAGTTTTAGTGCTGTCAAAACTAAATTTTCTTCATTGCGAAATAGTTCTTAAGGGTTACTAACAAAAGCTAAATTACTTTGGCAAAATTTAAGTTTTGACAGCACTTACAACTAAAATTAAAGCCTTCAGAATCGGCTTTACAGTGTCACAATTGTGTTAAATTTTTGTTTTAATACAATAACCAATAATACATGTTATCTTATCACACGTATAAATGAGACGGCAACAGAACCTGCGATGCTATACTCACTTATAAATGCAGCTCATGGACCTTTCATGAGAAGGAGGGGGGGGGGGGGGGCTGAAATCAGAATTTACCCTCGCAAAGTTATTTGTCAAGCATTGTTAATATTTTCTTCCTTTCAAGTTTAAATTAAAGAAGGTATATAACATATACAGGAAGTTAAGATGATCTTGCGGAAGCCGGAAACTGGCGATAGTACTCGTCCATACAAATAACTTAATCATCAAGTCGCGAAAAAAAAATCATCTGTTCCATTGAAAAATTACATACCTACTCGACCAAAATATATGAAACAAGTTTTATTTCTCGCGAAAATTTGTTCGTTTGGACGGTTTGTTCGGTTTCCGCAGCTTCATCTTGGCACTCTGTATACCATAACAATCAAATTTGTACCCTAAAACTCAGATAGTACAAACGAATTGCATTCACGTATAGGATATACCATCCTGTCTCACTGCCTCCTTGGAGAACGTAGTCAAGCGAGATGTTTTAGTTTTAAAGTAAGAGATTATTATGCTGTGTTCCACTGTTCACTTACAGAGTTACAACTTCAACTTGAGATAATGGTGTGTAGTGAGCATTTGCGCTTCATGTGTCAATAAATGATGAGAAAATTATCTTGTTTCATCTTCCACAAGCCCACATTTCCTTTGTCTACCGCGTAATTCTGATTTTCATCAACATCAACTTGAGATTGAAATTTGACGTGCGTGCAAAAGAGATGGCATGTTAGGCGGACGTCGTCGTTTGACGTGCGTGCGACGACGCCCGCCTAACATGCCATCTCTTTTGCACGCACGTCAAATTTCAATCTCAAGTTGATGTTGATGAAAATCAGAATTACGTGGTAGACCCGATGGACTGCTATTAATCTAACCAGGTGTTTTATTTACATTTCATCCTGATTTGCGAAGAAAAGTTTACGTTTTTTTGTATTGTTAACAAAATTTGTTGTATCCCACTTTTTAAACCTTCATCCCGCATTTTTAATCTTCATTTCTTGCAAATTCGTACTTCAAAGTTGGCAAGCCTAGCTAGAGGACTGAGTGCAAATAAATGAAACGACTATAACACGAACATAAATAGCTATATTATAAATCACTGCATGACGTCGTCGTGCGCAGACGCAGGCGCCGTGACGACGCAGGGCTCGTAGGTCCACTTGGGGAACATTCGCTTGTACATGTTGAGAAGCACCGTGTCCTGGGACTTGAGCTGACCGTCGAATACGCACTTCATGTGGCCGTGTGTACCTGCCGAGACAAGTATAGTTTTCACTTGTGTGACTAGAGAGGTTTGTCAGGATCGTAACAAATGGAAATATGTAGTCTCTGCCTACCTTTCTGGGAGTCAGGCGTGAGTAGATAATATGTATGTTTTACAAGCTAGCAGCTTTGGCTTCTCCGAAATCGATCATTTTGACCAAACTTTCCTATCTTTACGATACTTTTACATACACGGCCAACAATGGATATATGATTTAGAAAATAATATTCTTCTTTTGAAGCTTGCTTTTTATATTATTAGTATTTAATTACAAAACTTATCTATCAGTACATAAATGTATTTTTTATTTCTTGTTTAAAATTGTAAAGCCTTTTTGCACACCTGCCTCTGTAACTTTCTTGTACTTTCTGTCGGGTTGACTGGCAGAAAATGCTTCTAGCATTAAGTCCACCTGTTGTACATTAAACTGTGTCTTGTGCAATAAAGAATTTAGAGGAAGGACTTTGGCGACTTTATAAACATTTTCATATATAATAAATTCATACGACAATGTTAAAACCTCGTTTTTAAGCTATGGCGTAACTAGAAGGTACTGTGACTAGACATCGTCACTCGAGCAGAGAATATTTCGTAGCTGAAATTTTACATACGCAATTATTTTTGTCAACTCCCATACTGCAATAAGGTAATTGCAACATCAAAAGCAGTTTTATAAGTACCTACATTGTTTATTCGACGTTATAATTACATTATAACACCGCGATTCTGCGATGCGATTGGCCCAATTTATTATAACACCGCTAGAGAGGCAATCAACAACAAAGAAGAGAAATAAGTCCCCACCTTCTTCTTTCTTAAGCCACGCCCCCTTTATGCCTTCAAGGCAGCATTGCCGGGACGACTCACCCGAGGTTCATGAACAAGTGTTCTTCTCATTTTTCGTGAAATTGTTAGTTGAAAATATTATAAATAAAGACAATATTTTTGATGGTCGTAGATAAAGTATTGTGTGCAACTGAACACAATTAGACGCATTCGTGTCCCAATGTCTCAATTTACGTTACAAATGCACAAATAGTAGTTTATGCTACAAGGGCGAAAAGTAACCGAAACGTTTTAAACGTAACCGAGTAATTTATTGCTCTTACGCCCGTGTATCATACTACGCTTTTCAATGCACAGTGTGAGGAAATAAAACTCAAATTTTAATGTCAAATTTGATTGGCTCAAAAGGACTGTATCTAGAGCCGTTAAACAGTGGAAAAAAAAGTATTACATTTATGGTACACAGGAAAGGCTGCAGGTTAGCTAACCATGTAAATAAATTAAAAAAAATAATAATAAAGCCCTAGGGCAAAATAATAATCGACTTCCTGTTCGGTTTTGATTCATAAAAAGTGGGCCTTTACGAGCACTTGCATTGAAAATACTATTATAGATCTCTTTGAAGCATTGTACCTCTCTCGCTCATACTCTAAGAGAATACAAGAGGCAGTAAATAAAGTCCTTACCTAAAGGTTCCTTGATGTGTCCAATGCGGCCGTACTTGGTCCGCAACTTGCACGGCTTGAAGTAGACCACGTCCTCTCGGTTGAAGAACATGAACCGGATCACTGCGGACCTCTTGTGGACCTGAGGGACAAGTTCGTCACTTTCATTGGAATGTCAACTCTATGAGCCTCGTATTTAAGACCAAATAACCGCGACAGTCAAGACTTGCACTCATACAATCACAGCTACGTCTTCTAGATAGTAGTATTTTTTACCAGAATGAATAAGGTGGTATTACCAAGAAAAAAATTATATTTATTGTCATCCATCCATCCATCAGCCTAGTTCGTCCACTGCTGAACATAAGCCTTTCCAGGACGTTGCCCCACTCCCGGCGGTAATCCTGGAAGAATTGCCCATACTCGCGCTAGGCAGGCGGATTGGTGAGCGCGGTGCCGGAACCCTCGCACCAGTGACGCCGCTGCCCGTCACCAGTCTGTTCCATATAAGGCCTGGCTATTAGAGATGGATATACCGCCATCCATCGGTCCCAAGCATGGTGAGCCTCCTGGTTTTTTTGCCTGTGAGCTGTCCTCTTACTCTCCCCCGAAGTACCGGGGTCTCCAAGTAAGATGGTGGTACCTTATCTTAAGTAAAATCTAGGCGTAAAGGGGCCTCTTAATAACGCCTCATGAGTAATAGAGATAGAATTAAACTCGAATAGAATAAATGTTCATAATCAAAAGAGAAAGAGTCACCCCACAAGAGAATGATGGTTATTTATTTTACCGTGCGCGTTTCATTAGAGGTTAGCACTAGAGATTGGTTATAAAGTTTTGGTTTGTGCCCAATTACACTTTATGTTTGAATCTAAGCAGTTTCTAAGTTTTAGTTTTTATTTAGCAATTAAAACAAGCTATGATTAGAACAATAAACAGTAAAAGAATAATATTTGTAGCAATTATTGTATTAATTTAATCTGTTAATGCACACGAAAGACAGGGACAGTAGGGATCAACAATTTTTTTTTCACGCATTATCGCCACTATCGCACCTGAGGGCCTATTATGTGTCTTTAGTTGCCAACTGAACTGGGTGCCTATCATCAAAAACATAGATATACTATCGAATTCCGATTGACTAAGGATATGTTGGCTTTTGAAGTGACGACACAGTTCGTAAACAGTTCAATACCCACTAAAGGTAACTTTGAAAGTTCAGTTTTTATCTATGTTACTGATGATAGGCTGGTGGTTGGTGGAAAGCATCGATAAGATCTAGGATGAGCGCGCTCGCACAGAAATTGAGAGAGTGAAAGCGAGGCAATAATCAATCAGTCCAGTGACGTTCAATTCCATCGCTCACCTTGTACGGATGTCCGGAGAGCACGATCCTCTTGACGTTGAGTCGGTCAGGGTTGCAGGACAGCAGCACTCCCGACCCAACTAGCTGGAGCTTTGTGTTCTTTTTCTCCTGTTGAAAATATTTATTTGAAGCTGGTAAGCAGACCTTGGGGTAGCGTTATAAACAACGTTATTGTTCATACAATTCGTATGATATAACGCTGTATATAGCTATGAGTATGGGTAGTTAGTATCTAGTTTTGGAACATCATAGCCTCGGACCAAATGAAAGTTCAAGACGGAGCGCTTTCAACATTGAAGTGAGGCCGGTTTTGTAAACATGTATGCAATTAGTGAGTGTTGCCTCGTAGTAAAAACTGAGATAGTTTGCGCATGCGTGAGTTTCAAGAACGAAACTGTCTCACTTTTGGCCTGCTTCACCCGTTACAAGGAGTGCGCTCTGTCTTGATTTTGTATTCGGTCTGAGCATCGCGTACCGAGTCTTATTATATAAGAACAGCACACCTTTGGAATAAGTCTCGTTTCTTCGTCGTTTATCTGTCTATCTCGCTCTGATCAACTGCCGCGCAAGCAAGTTGTTTTGCGTGCACCATGCGCGCACGAATCGACAACCTTACGGATACCGATTTGTTTAGTTGTTCTTTGACGGAGTTCGCAAAAACTGCTTTAAATATAATTTGTTACCAATCGCATTAGGTTAGCCTGTAAAGATTGTGTAGTATAAATGTAAATAATAAATTAATTTATTTAAAAAAATAAATAAAACTTCAGTTTTGATTTTTTTTTCGTCATAAACGATTCCTATGACGTCTTCTTCAGTTACCTTGAAACAGAGCACCGAAGAAGGACTGAACTGGATGGGAGCGAAGAATGTGGCCACGCACGTCGACGCTGGCTGGAAGAACCTCTCGTACTGAAACAAACAAACGTTTTAGGGTTTCAATTATTGGTTTCTTGCCACTCATGAACATCAACATAATTTATAACATAACATTTATATTCCTGTTTATCTTGTAATAACATAACAGTGTATCATTTATATTTAATTAATTAAACATTATTAGCACAACAACAATTAACAATTCATTTCCACTATTATCCTGCCAAGGCACCCTGGACTCCGTATCGGTCGGTCGTCGCGTTCGCATCACGAGTACCCTCTGTAAGGGCACACCCCCGACACTTCATAGTCAAGGCTCAAGTTATTTACCTACACTCTCACGCGCGCATCTGGCTTGTCCGCACACGCTTGTGTGTGTGCGTGAGCTAGTCTAGGGCTGGCAGCAATCGTGTGAGCGTCGTCGCCCGAGAGGGACACAATATAAGTAGCAACTTATGTGATTCTCTCCCTAAATTTTAGCGTAGTCCAATTTCTGGTTCCCCGTGGATTAATCAGTATTAAAAAAATATATGTATATATATATATATATATACACAAGGTTAAATTCAATTAGTTGGCGAAATTTGAAACATATGTAGAACATGTCCATATGAATAACTTTTTTTAATAGGATAGTGAAAAGTTCTTAAAATTCGTTTTCACCTTTCCATACTGGACGAGTCAGCTGATCGGAGCAATTTGTACAGGAGGAAGTGAAAAAAAGTTAAGAATTTCGCTTAGCTCCCATACAAACAGTTGTCCATATAGACTAGTACTACCTTTGTTTTGAGTTTCGCCAAATAATGTTATTTAACCTTATATATGTATATAAATCGTTACGACCTGAATGCCCCGGGGGGTGTCGGATGTGTTCCGAGTGTGAATTTTGAAATGCAAGTCACAGTCCACCCACACTCGGTAAACCCGCGTTTCACCTGCAAATATTACGTCCCAACGTGATGGGTGGTGAGCCCTATCATCGTTCTTCGGGCACAAATACACTCTTTTTAGGGCATGCAGGTTTCCTTACTATGTTTTCCTTCACTGTTCACAAGTGGTAAGTACCTATTATCAAATACTATGCACATTATGTAAATTTCGAAGAACTCATTGGTGCATGCCCGACCGGAGATCGAACCTTAATCTCAAGATTAAGAGGCCAGCGTTCTACCCCTGAGATACCGCTGCTTTTTCGTTACTTTAAAAGTAAATTATTATTATTATTTATTATTATTTATTTAATTAAAATATATAACATTACAGCATAATACTAACACGTTATACATTTCACACAATATTTATATACATTTCACAAAAGAAAATAATTATACAGTGAATTAAAATAAATAAGTAATTAAACAAAATGACGCTCACAGAACTCCTGACATTTATTACTCACACTCGTAAACCTGTCAGCAAACAAATCACATTCTGGTTCTAACGACAACAGTGCGTTGAGGGAGGATAGTGTGCGCACTAACGGAGACTGACTGCGGGCGACTGTGCGTACTGATGGTACCGATAGCAGTACGTGCTTGCGAGCCCTGAGATATTTATCTGGCACAAAGAGACGACATACTAAACTAGTGAGCTGTGGACAGTCTGATTCTCCACGCAACATATGACAGACTGTAACAAGTTGCTCACAGTTTCGTCGGACTTCAAGTGAATTAAAACCCAGCATACCTAAAAGATATTTTGTCGGGTACATAAAAGGATAGTACCCATATTTCTTTTTGTAGAGAAAACGGAGGAACGCTTTCTGCACTTTCTCCAGCAAGAGCACGTATTTTGCTTCATGAGGGCTCCAGACGACGGCCCCGGTTTCTATCTTGCTTCTCACTAAAGCTGTGTAAAGAAGTTCTATTGCTTTAGGATTTTGGAAATCCCTAGCATTGCGAAGAACGAAACCTAGCCTTTTGGAGCAATTAGCTGCCAGGTTCTTCATGTGCTCATGGAACGTAAGAGTCGTGTCAAATGTTACGCCAAGATCTTTTATTGAGTTCACACGAGCTATGTTTTCGGATCCTAGAGTATATGTTGCTGTATGGCTCTGTGTTGCCCTCGTAAAAGACATACAAAAGCATTTGCTGGGGTTAAAGTGCAGCTTGTTCTGTACACTCCAGAGATACACAGCATCCAAGTCCCTCTGTAGTAGGTTACAGTCGGCCGTTTCTCTTATGTTGATTATCAACTTGAGATCATCAGCATACAGAAGACTGGATACGTGTTCCAGGACATCCTCTATATCATTTATCATTATGACAAAAAGAAGTGGGCCAAGAATTGAACCCTGACTTACGCCTGATCGTGTATGGTAAGGTTTCGAAGTGTAACAACCATACTTGACATACTGCTGCCGATCTCGAAGGTAGTCGGCAAACAATCTGAGTAGTCTCGGAGCAAACCCAAAGGTACATAGCTTTTCAAGTAGGACGTCATTATCTACTCGATCAAAAGCCTTTTTAAAGTCAAGATAGGCTACGTCCACTTGAGAGCCGATATATATATATATAAATATATATATATAGTATGCCTAAGCTTAGTAGGTACTTATATAGTTTCGTATGCATAAATGATCATCATAATAATATAATTAACAACTACTCAAACATAAATTTTGGAAAAAAAATGAAAACTTGTCAAAACATGGAAAGTTATAAATACTGATTTTATTGTTCCAAATGCGTTACTGAACGAAATTGTAAGGTTTGATCACGCAATTCTAATTTTTGAAAAAAAGTTTTCCAGGCATCCATAAACACTGCAATAACGCACCATACTGATTAAAAATCAGTATCGTGATAAAACTTTGTAACAAAACACGCGCGCAGCAAACGAGTGGTAATCGAGCTCTGCCTGACTCCAGATTTCCACTAACTTGCGGGGGACCGCGGGGGACGTTAAATTCGCGCGGGGAGGTGAGTGTCGCTTCTTTACGTAGTAATACTTTATATTCTCTGGTAAGGGAGAGCTAGTTAAAAATCTTGTTAAGGGGTGTTTTTCTATTTGATATAATCAGTGGCGTATTTACCCTAGGGCCAAAAAGGCCATGGCACGGGGCGGCAGGCTGCGAGGGGCGGCACAAGCAATTAAGAATTAGCTATTCTTAAGAAGATGGCATACTCTAGCAACTTTTTTTATTACCTGTCCAGCGCAATAAGTCTAATGGCAAAGACCTTATTTGCTTTTCATAGAGGCGATTATATGTTGGCTCTTTGGTCTCTTTTTCTTAGACGCGTAATACTAGTGATCACGCAGCGAAACAACAAATTGGTGTGTTTTTAGCTAACACTGAAATATTTTGTAGGGAAAAAATATTGAATTTAGGTGATATACCTTCATATTTCTATTACCTATTTTATGAAAAAAAAATCAAGTTGATCTCTTAACCGCGTTTTTCAAGCGAACGTTTGAAAACAAAAAAAAAAGAGGGTGCAAAACATTTTTTTTTTGTCAAAAGTATAAATCTTAGTACATTGTTTATACGTAAGATCCCTAGAGAAAAGATTAATAAACCAAATATATTTTTTTCAATACAAGGAGAGTCCGAATTTCTTCAAACGAATCCTAGATAGACTGGAGTTGGTCATGCTCTAGGCTCAGGTACAGTCTTAATACCTATAGAAGCGGACTTGACAAAATCCGTTAACATTGTCATTGAAGAATTTTGTAACTAATTTGGCCATCAGAAAAAATGTAAATATTGAATAAATGGTGTTTGCATGGCCTTTTTAGTTTTTTCATTTATCATCACCATTTTTAGCCCACAATAACACACTGTTGGATTTTATTATATTTTATAATTGAAATATTTTTGTTTTTTTTTTGCGTTATTTTATGGGGCGGCAAACCTCAGAGGTCCAGGGCGCTAAATTTTCTTCCCAGTAAGTGGGGCATCATCTGAAAGGTGTTGCATAAGAATTATTTGATTCACACCAAAGAACTGAGCCACCTGATGACCGATGCTATGCAGTATGCGCTACCGATCGTGATTAGAATGCTACTTATAATCTATAATAATAAATAAATGCTATAATAATCTTGGGGAATTGTCTATGTTACAGGTTTTTATAAGGAAGATCTAAACTATTATTGATTTGATCTATCAAAGGATTTGAAAATCGATTTATAGATCAAAATAAAACTGTATACTTTTTTATGAAAGACAAATAGTTCAGGAAATTGGTACAAAAAAGAGTTTCTCATATACCTAACATTTTATTTACAATTACCCACACAGGGTTATGTACGAAATAGTAAAAGAGTATTAAATAATAAAAACATTCACTAATGTGTGTAAGGTGAGTTGAACACTAGCACTCATTAAATGTATCAAGACCTTTTACTCCATTTTTTTTTGTGAAGTAAACCAACGAAATACATATTTTATGAAAAAAAATATATATTAAATATCTGAATAGTTCTAAATTTGAATAACGTGTTTAAATTAAGTTATATACCAGTGAAAAAATGCAACGCGATTAATAAATTAATCAAATGTCATTAATTAGTCACACACAGACATTGCTCTAAATTACTCTAAAACTAATGAAGTTTTATTACTAATAATCCTTTTGTGAACACTGGAAACAACGACATGCGCGTGACCCGTGACTTTTAGAGAGTGCACGCACTGCTACACTCTCATCCTACTCGCTCACACAAAGCACACTCCAGCGCGCGTGGGCTGATTCCTGTCTCTTTCGCACTAAGAAATAAATGTAAACCTACTTACTTATTAATGTAAACTGCCAGACTGACACAATTAAGCCTTCTAGGTTTCGTGTCCCAATAACTTAAGTTAGAAATTAAGATATTTTATGTAAATAAAAAAATTAATAATATTAATCTATAAAATTCTACTCTATGAACTTAATTTGTGGATATATTAATAATTTGCAATATTCCGCTAAACACTCTTACCACCCCGACAATTCGCTGTCGAGCGGTCGGGCGGACTACACATCCCGAGGATGCCTCGTTTAGAGGCGAAACACGTGTCGATAAGTTTTCTTGCTTGTTATTTAAGATTGCTTTATTTTGTGCTCGTACCGCTTGCTTTGCTTGTGCATGTTTTATGCGGGAGGGCGGGCGGTGCCTGAGTCCGCATTTTGAATAGCATGGTAAGAGTGTTTAGCGGAATATTGCAAATTATTAATATATCCACAAATTCATGATGGACTTCCGGAAAGTAACGCTTTTTTCAATAAATCTTATTCTATGAACTTACACCAAGACAATCGTACCTTATGCTTACTCCCGTTAGTATGCTGACTGAAGACTGGATTCACAATGAACCTCCTGTACCCCACTTGCATGATCAGCCTCTCCTTGCTCTGTATAGGTTCGTCACTGGCCCCGGTTCGCTTGAGCACCACGTTCATGACGGACATCTTGTGTTCGTGCGGCAGGAGACCGAAGACAGCTAGCGGCGCGTCGGGGGAGCCCCTTGTGTACGCCTTCCATAGGTCTTGCCGCACGTCTTTTACGTGGATTGTTATATAGAAGCCGTACTGGAACGTGGAAAATTTTTATATAAGCTAATGTCAGCTTATAATATATAAGAATAATAATAATAATATAAATTTATTTAAAAACAACAAAGGTTTACATTTGTTAGTATAGTACGTTTCAAATACCAAGGCCCCATTGCACTTTAGACGGTCATTAGGCGTTAACAATAGGATTAGTGATAACAAAAGATACCTGGCCAGATACGCGTGCCAATTTGAAGTGCTCCAAATTAGATAACAAAAGGCAAACATTATGAGCCCCATTGTTAAGTTTCTAGTGCAGTAGGGCCTTGGTATTTGAAACGTACTATATCTTTTGTTATAACTAATCCTATTGTTAACGCCTAATGACCGTCTAAAGTGCAATGGGGCCTTGGTATTTGAAACGTACTATAACACACAAAGGTTCTTAACCTATGTTAGTAATCCTATTGTAAAACACAATGTTACATTATAGGTACGTGACCAACACCTTAGCCAGGTGACGTATGATGGGCGAGTCGTACCTCCCTGCTATGGTCTTCAAGATGGAGTTGGGGCTGGCCCGCACCCTGCAGAGCAATGAGGCTGCTCTCTTCCACACAATAGCTAAATAATCGTCAGTGCATGCCTGATGCGCTGCAGTCCCACCAGAATCTTGAACCCATTATTGTATTGGACCCGTAATCCGCCAACGGCCTTCTGCGTGAAGTTGTTCCACAGGCTGCATGTGTAGACTTGGCAGTATGCTTTAAAAAGCGTTATTTTAACTTGCTTACTACAACGTGCGAACCTGCAGGCGAACATATTGCATCTTACCGCAAGCGCCCTACGTTCTCTTTCAATGTCAGGATATCAGTTTGGATATAAGCAGCCAAATTCACGCTGGAGACTTGGTAAGTGATCACTATCACGAATCGACAACACTTCTTGTTATTTTCGCAAAATAAAATGTTCACTTCCCGCAGTAATTGTTGATTCGGGGCTGGGCTTGCGTTTGTAGAGAAAACGAAAAAAATTTACATGAATTTCCCAAAAAGGGTTATCAAATACTTAACGAGTCTTCAGTATGAATTTGGCTGCAAACATAAATGTCACGTGGTATATAAAAATCACACTTACGTTTACTACATTGGAGTTGCTGTAAAATTCCAAAGTTAAGGCTTCTGGGACACAGAACTACTTTGGGAGCCAGTTGCTCAAACTTTATGTTCTCTTGTGTTGCTCAACAAATAGTTGTTTAATATTTTTTCAATGCATGTGCTCGTAAAGGCCAACTTTTTATGCATCAACACCGAACAGAAAGTCGATTATTTTGCACTAGGACTTTATTATTATTATTATTTTTAATTTATTTACAATGGTTGGCTAACCTGCAGCCTTTCCTGTGTACCATAGACGTTATACTTTTTTCCCCACTGTTTAACGGCTCTGGATACAGTCCTTTTGAGCCAATTATAATTTAAAGTTCACAAGATTATATTTGTTTTCATTTCCTCACACTATGCATTGAAAAATGTAGTATGATACACGGGCGTAAAAGCAATAAATTACTCGGTTACGTTTAAAACACTCGTTGCGCTCGTGTTTTAAATCGTCCTCGTAATTATTCCTTTGCGCCGTTGTAGCATAAACTACTATTATTTGGTTGTTATACCGCTTCAGTACCGCGCCCCTACCTAGGAGATATACAAGTTCAGCGGTAACACTGTAACAAACACTCACCATGTTAATCAAGCTGTCTTCACTCTCCTTGAATATCCTTCGGCGCGTGCGATCGTAGTTCTCGAACTGGAAGATGCGCGCGTAGTTCGAGGGCAGGTTCTCTTTCGGGTCCCAGGCGGAGGTGCTACAGAAAAACCAAGATATTTAGAATGAAAGAGAGCAACAAAACAGGTTTTTGTGAAAAATAAACCGCAAATTTTATTGAAAAGTACGAAAGTCGGGAAGTCGGTAGCATGTTTAAGGGGCTATACCGTGAAAATTGACACTTTTTGAAGTTATTTATCTCCTCTTTTAATGAAGTTCCAAGTAAAATTAATTAGTATAACAATTTTGGGACCTTTTACTAGATTTTGGTCTATCAGAAACGCGATAGGAGGAATTTCATTCGATAGAAATAATTATTGAAATCAGGTCTAAATTTACACTTTTTTCGATATTCTGACAAATTAGGATAGCATACAGACTTGAAAAATATTTATTTAGATGGGTTTTAACTACACGTAAATTACTGGTTATGGAATTTTTTGTAGCTATATTAGTTAATTTTGCATTAATTTAAAACCGACTTTTTGACAATTTTACCCGATTCCGTCCCTTTCGCACTGCGGGTCTTTCTGCATGGAGTAACGCTGACCTTTGCTAGCACGGTATATCACCTTAACTCAAAAACTATTTGCCATTGCACTGAAATCCCAACTATAGATTAAACAGATAAAAATAGCACGTTTAGCCCGTCTAGCAGGTACGTTTTGTGGAGTACCACTTCATCAGCCTACCGTGTGCAAACTTTACACTTATGTCTGAAATTGCCCGTATAATAACTTGCCGGGAGGACTCAAGTCCTCTGTACTTGCTGAACCTCTCTCTAGCAGGGACATGTAGCGGGGTGCCACTTTGTCAACCTAAAGCTTGGAAACTTTACACTAAATTAGCCCGTAGTGACTTACCGGAAGGACTCAAGTCCCCTGTATTTGCTGAACCTCTCGCTGTCGGGCATGTCTTGTGGGGTGCCATTTCGTCAGCCATGGGCGTAGCCACGGTGGGGCAGGGTGAGGCGCTTGCCCCACCCTGGCTCTGACCTATAAGGTACCTAACCAAACCTAAAAAACTAAATTATCTAGGTACTAACTACAATACTTAATATCCGTAAGAAAGTTCACACTCGACAGGAAAAAAATGCGATCAAAACAAAAAGCGCGCGCGCGATTGACCGCACGCGTGCAGCGGTCGGTCGTGCGTACACAAACGCAATCCTGAAGTGAGAGACACATTTTTGGATGGTAGATTTCGTGGTGTAGGTAGGTGTGCCCCACCCTGAGCCCATGGCTGGCTACGCACACGTCGTCAGCCTGTTTAGTCTATTAATAGTAAAATAGCGCGTATAGTAACTTACCGGAAGGACTCAAGTCCCCTGAACTTGCTGAACCTCTCTCTGGCGGGCACGTCTTGTGGGGTGTCTACTTCGTCAGGGAACTGCATGTCTTCACGAGCCGCCTTCAACTTGGATAGTTGCTCGTGTTCTTCGTAGGCATCTATTGTTGCATCGTATCTGGGAAGGTATTTATATTTGATTCATAATTTTACTTGGCTCTTTCAATACAAATAACTACTAACAGAGAATAGATTTGGGGACAGGACTATTGAAGGATTTTGGGATGTTGGATACGAAAACTTTGTATCCAGAAACCAAAACACCTCGAAAATAGAATGAACTAGACTAAACTCTGATTTTTTTTTAATCCGTAGAATTATGACAGTTCAAGGAAAGGGATGGAACTGTGCAAGTAAGCGAGATGAACTGTATCGTTTCTCCTTTACTAGCACAGGGCCATCCCTTTCCCTGAAATGTCAGAATTCTACGGAATGAAAAATCAGAGTTTAGTCCCATAACATGTAGAAAGGCTTTTGAGTGCTGACTTCTAATTTAAAAGTGTGGTGGACTAAGCTTGGTTCGAACAAAGTACAAACTTTGTGTTTCTGGCATGTGCTCTTTAGATCATATCTTTTTAGTTTTATAGTTACTTTTATCTTTATCTCCTGTCTGCGTCACTTCAAACATTTATATTATCTGTGAGTATGCTAAGGATAGTGGTACAATGAAAAACTACCTATAACTTTAATGTTAGATATTATGTGCCCCTCTCTGTTTGTACTCCTTGTTTGTAAATAAATTAATTAATTAATAAATAAACTTACCGTTCATCAGTGGGACCGACAACTGATTCAGCTATAGACTCAGAGTCTATTTGTTCCTCAGCTTCTTCCTCCGAGTCTGATTCCTCGCACGACATGAACTCTTCATTTTCATCTTCATCCTGTAAATATGTCAAGGTTTAAATATGTCATTACTTTTAGGTACAAATCTTTAAAATCTCATCCAGTGTGTTCTGCACTAAATATGATATCTTAAAATTTGCCCATGTCCGCCTATTGCCATCTTAGTAATGTAAATAAGATTTTAGGTTGACAGCCACCATAAACATTATCAGAAGTATAGGACTCACCATGTCTACTTTTTATAAACATTAACAGACAGATAGATATTATTTATTTATCAAAAGACAATTACATGATATTTTTACAATTTTTAAGCAAAACTGCTCAGCAGTTTATCGGCTATAGCTCTCGGTGTCTACATGTCTTTTTTACAAAGGCTTTTAAATCGAAACTTATTTTAATTACAGGTTTTATTTAAAACTATAAGTTATACAGTTTTTCAAGCTGAAGTATGGGACTCACCATGTCTACTATTTATAAACATTACCAGCTGAAGTATGGGACTCACCATGTCTACTATTTATAAACATTACCAGCTGAAGTATGGGACTCACCATGTCTACTATTTATAAACATTACCAGCTGAAGTATGGGACTCACCATGTCTACTATTTATAAACATTACCAGCTGAAGTATGGGACTCACCATGTCTACTATTTATAAACATTACCAGCTGAAGTATGGGACTCACCATGTCTACTATTTATAAACATTACCAGCTGAAGTATGGGACTCACCATGTCTACTATTTATAAATATTATCAGCTGAAGTATGGGACTCACCATGTCTACTTTTTTTAAATATTATCAGCTGAAGTATGGGAGTCACCATGTCTACTTTTTATAAATATTATCAGCTGAAGTATGGGAGTCACCATGTCTACTTTTTTTAAATATTATCAGCTGAAGTATGGGAGTCACCATGTCTACTTTTTATAAATATTATCAGCTGAAGTATGGGACTCACCATGTCTACTTTTTTTAAATATTATCAGCTGAAGTATGGGACTCACCATGTCTACTTTTTTTAAATATTATCAGCTGAAGTATGGGAGTCACCATGTCTACTTTTTATAAATATTATCAGCTGAAGTATGGAACTCACCATGTCTACTTTTTATAAATATTATCAGCTGAAGTATGGGAGTCACCATGTCTACTTTTTATAAATATTATCAGCTGAAGTATGGGACTCACCATGTCTACTTTTTTTAAATATTATCAGCTGAAGTATGGGAGTCACCATGTCTACTTTTTATAAATATTATCAGCTGAAGTATGGAACTCACCATGTCTACTTTTTATAAATATTATCAGCTGAAGTATGGGAGTCACCATGTCTACTTTTTATAAATATTATCAGCTGAAGTATGGAACTCACCATGTCTACTTTTTATAAATATTAACAGCTGAAGTATGGGACTCACCATGTCTACTATTTATAAACATTATCAGCTGAAGTATAGGACTCACCATGTCTACTTTTTATAAATATTATCAGCTGAAGTACACTCACCATGTCTACTTTTTATAAATATTATCAGCTGAAGTATGGGACTCACCATGTCTACTTTTTATAAATATTATCAGCTGAAGTATGGGACTCACCATGTCTACTTTTTTTAAATATTATCAGCTGAAGTATGGGACTCACCATGTCTACTTTTTATAAATATTATCAGCTGAAGTATGGAACTCACCATGTCTACTTTTTATAAATATTAACAGCTGAAGTATGGGACTCACCATGTCTACTATTTATAAACATTATCAGCTGAAGTATAGGACTCACCATGTCTACTTTTTATAAATATTATCAGCTGAAGTACACTCACCATGTCTACTTTTTATAAATATTATCAGCTGAAGTACACTCACCATGTCTACTTTTTATAAATATTATCAGCTGAAGTATGGGACTCACCATGTCTACTTTTTTTAAATATTATCAGCTGAAGTATGGGACTCACCATGTCTACTTTTTTTAAATATTATCAGCTGAAGTATGGAACTCACCATGTCTACTTTTTATAAATATTAACAGCTGAAGTATGGGACTCACCATGTCTACTATTTATAAACATTATCAGCTGAAGTATAGGACTCACCATGTCTACTTTTTATAAATATTATCAGCTGAAGTACACTCACCATGTCTACTTTTTATAAATATTATCAGCTGAAGTATAGGAGTGGTGAGCCATGTCTACTTTTTATAAATATTATCAGCTGAAGTACACTCACCATGTCTACTTTTTTTAAATATTATCAGCTGAAGTATGGGACTCACCATGTCTACTTTTTATAAATATTATCAGCTGAAGTACACTCACCATGTCTACTTTTTATAAATATTATCAGCTGAAGTATAGGACTCACCATGTCTACTTTTTATAAATATTATCAGCTGAAGTACACTCACCATGTCTACTTTTTATAAATATTATCAGCTGAAGTATGGGACTCACCATGTCTACTTTTTTTAAATATTATCAGCTGAAGTATGGGACTCACCATGTCTACTTTTTTTAAATATTATCAGCTGAAGTATGGAACTCACCATGTCTACTTTTTATAAATATTATCAGCTGAAGTATGGGAGTCACCATGTCTACTTTTTATAAATATTATCAGCTGAAGTATGGAACTCACCATGTCTACTTTTTATAAATATTAACAGCTGAAGTATGGGACTCACCATGTCTACTATTTATAAACATTATCAGCTGAAGTATAGGACTCACCATGTCTACTTTTTATAAATATTATCAGCTGAAGTACACTCACCATGTCTACTTTTTATAAATATTATCAGCTGAAGTATGGGACTCACCATGTCTACTTTTTATAAACATTATCAGCTGAAGTATGGGACTCACCATGTCTACTTTTTATAAATATTATCAGCTGAAGTATGGGACTCACCATGTCTACTTTTTATAAATATTATCAGCTGAAGTATGGGACTCACCATGTATACTATTTATAAACATTATCAGCTGAAGTATGGGACTCATCATGTTTACTTTTTATATTGTCATGGCTATCACAACAACATTATAAATATACACTTGGTGGTTTGTAACGAGACAAAATTGGCCGCAATATTCAGTCCTCGGGTGGTATTTACATCTCCATGCCTCTAAAAGCATATTGCCTTGATGATATCAAATTATATTAACATGGGGTACATACGGTGGCCTCAAAAACTTCAACACAAGATCGGCCACCAATAACAATAAGAAGGTGGAGGTTACCTCATCATCGCTGCCATCATCAGATCCCTCGCCCTCAGCATCTGACTCCACGATCCACGCAGCTTGATAGTCAGACCATCCTTTAGGGACTTTCTTTACTTTCTTTGTTTTTGTCTGCAAATTACGTATTTTAATGAAAAAACACAATAATGTATTTATATTCTAATAATATTTAAAAGAAAAATATTAATGTTTTTACCAACAAAGCTATACGAAAAAGATTTTTAATTCTAGCACAATTTATTAAGACATCTCTTGAGTTATTATTTTAAGTTATAGTGGAACTATCCTATTTTAACTACAACAGTAGCACAGGGCATGTAAATTTAGATATTAAAGCTGATTTTAAAGGCTCAAGTACTGTCAAAGTGCTGAAACTTAATTTAGTTTTTATAAATTCCATTAAAATACTATTTTGCAATGAAGAAATTTAATTTTTGACAGAACTGAAAATAAAACAAAAGCCTTTAAAATCCGCTTGAGCTAGCGTTCTTAAACGCCCACGTAAATGTAAAATTTAACTGCCTAAGTCAATTCTACATTTCTGGCAAGGTTTATTGATCATTTTCACTCGGGTGGTGGTTGTGGACACCTGTTCGCCAGTTAATTTTTACCTTTAGCCCAGCATTTAGGAATACTACCTTAATGAGTATTTAAAGTTTAATTGTTTATTGAAGTTATTATTTACTGGGCCGACAAGACTATACTGAATATTCATCTCTTACTTCTTGATTAGCCATCTCAATTTCCTCTTCCGTGGGCCATGTCTGTTCAGCATCCATAGGGTCGGGAGTGTTCTCTGATAGTAGGCTCTCTTGCTTGGCAGGATCTGCTCTCTGTAGTATTGAAATTTTTGTCACTTCTGCATCCATTTTGTCTGATTTTGTGTTCTCTCTGGAAAGATATTAGAATTTAAAAAGTGTACATAATTATTAAATCATTACTATTCTTTATTTTCTGTAAGAATTACCAAGTAATGGGTTAATTAACTCAAGAATTTGTATGCTTTTAAGAACATAACTTACTTTCCCAAATTCAAAGGATGAGGATCATCATGTCCATCAATTTGTGACATCTGGAAGTCTCCAAGTCCACTGATGTGAACTAGACCATTCACATTTAACGGCATCCCCCTTAAGTAACCTGTCACTTTTAACATTCCACTTTCTCCCTCTACATCAGGCACATACTCAACCTCTTCAGCCAGCAGATATGGTCTCTTTTCTCTATGATGAAGGACTTTACGTTTTTGGTTACCTATTCTACGAAGCACATTTAATCCATCTGAACTCTTGTCTAACTGCATGACTTTTTCCTCTGGTAACCATTTTGAGACCAGCTTTTGGACATTCTGTTTTTCTGTTGTACGTTTCTTTGGATGTACTCCTTCAATATCCATGGCTACAACTACTGGGGTTGGCATTCCTTGTGCCATAGACAATGCTAGGACTTTCTCTCCCCATTCATCGACAGGTTCATCCAATGCAGAGCTGACATATAATACTGTGTCTGCAACTTTGAGGGTGTCCAGTAGACTGAATTCATTGTCTACTTCTGGGCAAATAAATGAAAACCGCTGCTTGAAGTTTGGTAATCTAAAAACAAGTAAATTCATTAAGTTATAAGGACTATTCTTATATGAATGAAACGTTAGTCGGTGTCAAATAAGGACCACAAACTGAGACTTGAAAAGTAACATGTTGTGGGACAGTATTAACCTATTGGTTTACCATGCTGTGACACTATTAATTTTCATACATTGCCTATAGGTGTAATGTTATATGACAGTAGAATGTATGACAGACTATAAACTTGTACTATAAGAGTTTTTGTTGTGACAGTAGGTCCATTCAAATCACTTCTGCGGTGACAGTACGTATGCTGTCCCTTACACCAGTAAGAAAAACGATCGCCATGAGAAGATTGTATTTAAGCAAATGAAAAATCGATCCTCAACAGGCATACTGTCGTATTACAGAATTCGTCATGACGCCTGTGGGCGGTACTGTCCCACAACGTGTTCATTACCACCCCAAGCAAACATTTTCAGGGACTGTTCAATCAGGGCCCTCCAACCCAACATTATTGATACAAAATAAAAGATACTTACGCTAAATGAACTATTCCATTGTCCGACCGAGTAACAGTAGCTCCTTCGGAACAAGTCGTCAAAATCGCTACAGCTGACTGTACGTCGAGCTGAGCGTTCAGAGGAACCACACATACCAAGAAAGGTGGGTTCCTCGTACCGCCGAGAGCGCGCTTCTTAGCTATAACCTCTTCACGTTTATTTTTACGGATTTGTAACGCTTGGTGACGACGTTCCTCCTTCTTCAGTATATGACGGTTGCGGCGAACAAACTCTTTACTCACTTTGCCTAAAATTTACAATTCTTTAGTAGGTATAGGAAATTAATCGTGAATTTTTTAATGGGTACGAGGGGCTTACCTTTTACTGCAGCTGAAACACCTCGTTTAGATCTATGGCGGGACTTGTGAACCTTATTACTCTGTTTGAGATTACCCGCACGATGCCCTTGCTGCTGCATGTTTGCTTTTTGTTTGAATTTTAGTTTGCATTAAAAATAAAAATTGTAAACAAAAGAACGGCACATGGCGATGGGATTTTCTGACAGATAGGGTACGTTTCGAAACGTGTGATTATCACTCTGAGCGATGCGTGTTTTACCCTGCAGCGTTAAAAAATTGACCCAAGTGAAACCGAGGCTAAACGAACCAGTTGCTAACTTCAACACTGCAGTTGCGTCAAGTGCGTTAAACGCGACATTTATCTCACGGGGTCGCGTTCATAAATTAGGGGTCGTGAAACTGTTTCTAATGCCAATTTTGTCACACGAGTCAAAAATTGTACACGATATCCTACTGTCAGTGTTGCAACTTGACGAATGTTAATTTACGAATGGCTATCAGAGTGACGCGAATTTTACCCTACAGTGTAAAAAAATCGACACGAGTAAAACTGAGGGTGAACGAACTGTTACCTGACAGTTGCAAGAAAGTGTTTTGAAACACTTCTGAGAAATGTGAATATCGCACTGTCAAGCGCGATTTCTTACACTGTCTGAGTACCGTTAAAATTCACCTGACAGTTGAAATTTAAGTGTTTTCACAACTTTTGCACAAAATTGAAATCGTAAAGAATTAATTTAACATTTCTGTAATGTCACATTTTTTATTTAAACCACTTATTTTCCTTTCCAAGCAACTATTACAATAGGCATCTTCGGTTTCCTGCCCTTGATAAGTATGTGGCTTGTACCTTTACGAATACGATACAGAGAGCATCGGAAACTATTTGCAAAGCCATGCGAAATGGTCATTTATAACTCTTTGCAACCCGTTGCACAGTTCATCGCTGCGGGCGAAGCAAGGTGTTAAACGGGACAATTATTACCATACGTATTTAGGGCGCACTCTTGGCTTTACAAGTCCGAAGAATTCTTTAACCCAGAAAACAAAAATGGCACGCATAGACTTAGGATATACAGTCTATGATGGCACGTAATGTGATAACAAATGTCAAAGTGAAAATTTACAGGTCTTAAATTTAACCGTCAAAAGCCAATTTTACATAATTCTGACAAGGTTTATGAACGACTTCAAGAATTGTTGGAAGTACTTCGGAGCATTTTTCACTCGGGTGGCTGTGGCACCTGTGACAGTTAAATTTTAGCTTTACCTCGGCGAAGCAGCACCTGGGAACGAAACCACATAAAAAAAAAGTTAGTGTCTAGTTGTCAGTGCCCCCATCAACAAGTATTTTATTCTATATGACGGTGCGTCATCGTTTAATAGCGTTTTTGGAATGGCTATTTATCGGTGCCCTTGCAGCTTGCTCGCTTGGCACGTGAATTTGAGGTTAATTTGTTATCGGCTGCGTTGATAATAATGCGTAATAACTGCGTTATTGTGGTTCGGTGAGTGGTTGAATTGTTGATTAAAGATTTAATTTCATTGCATCAATTAATTTCATGGCTCAAGACATTTCAAGTTTAGTTTTTACGATGATCTTTCTAGATAGGTACCTACATATACATGATCTTGTATTATACAAAAAGCATCATCAAGTTAATTTAGTTACTTAAACTGGAAAGGGAATTATTTACCATCATGTTTTTAGGGTTCCGTACTCATATTGTCTGGTGATACGGTGGTTCTTGAACAAATTAATATTCTTGTTCCGTACTATGGGAGGTCAACATTTTATTCTGTGACATTTGCCAATTAGCAAAGAGTTATAAATCCGTGGTATTGATCATTTACCAAGCCCCTAGTATGAATTTGGTGGTTTAAATTGATGTCACCTTATGTTATTTTATCAATTAATGTCACCCCATGTTAATTACATTTACATCTATTCGCTTCGCTCGTCATCGCACCTATTTGTTAAAAGATTTTCGTAAATTTCCTAACTCTTATACAATAAGAAATCGAAAAAAGAAAAACTTTCTACGATGCTGCGAACCCTAAAATATACTGGGATACTATTCGTCGAGAGCACCGACAAATAGACACTTCCAAAAAGGAATAGTTCGGAATAGCATGGGAATAAGTACCCACCCGTAAAGGGAGTTCGATGACGTTGAAGAAAAGTTGACGCAAAAGACATTATTTAGAGTCTCAGATAAATCTGAGTTTAGAGTTGACGGTTGACGCCCTGACGCGCGTTGACACAGAACACTTCGTTGACGAGACGACGAGACATAGCGAGAGTTGCCATCTCAAATACATGTTTGGTGTGAACGTATTCATGAAAAACATTTAATATTTTATGGACGTCGTAATAAAAACTATTTTAATTAAAAAATTATATAAATATAAACCATATCGTCACGACATGAATCTCCACCTAGGGAGGAGTCTGATGTATACAGTATAGGTAGCTACTTGTGGAAATGAAATCCCAGAAGCTTCACTTTACTTTTATATGTATATATATTTTATCAAAATGTTTCACAATACAATATGCATAGATTACATTATGTTAAGGTGTGTTAATTCGAAAACCATTTCGAGATTTAGGTTTAATAGGCCGTATGGTCTAAAAAACCTCATACTGATGAATATTTTTACGAAAAAGCTGCAACTTCCATTTGCCTTCGTGTGACGTCACTTGAGAAATGGCTGTTTAGAAATGTGTCCTTTGCTATCAAGATAAATTTATAATAATTTGCTTCCGACTTATTTGACAACTGGATGACAGATGAGTAGACACAAAAGAGACAGACCACTTTTATTATAAGCAATCACACATCACAATTTTTTATGTTATTTAAGTTAAGTTTATTGTTTGATTAAAAACATTACAATCAGTTTAATGTCCAAAATTCTCAAGTGACGTCATATTGGACAATTCTTTGAAAAACTGTAAAAAAATAATGGTTAATTTATGTACCAAAATAATGAAAACCATTTCCTAAAATTATGTAAATTCTCTGAACAAAATTAAAACAAAATCTTTTAAAAATTAATCCATGGCAATGAGGGGTTTTCAAAGTCAAATTAAAAAAGAAAAAGTAGTACCGAACGACTCAATAGATGGCGCAGCCTGTACTAAAAGTGTCAAAAAATGTCTTCCTGGCAACACTAGTTTCTTTTGATTTTGACACTTCTTCTTTGCTTCGTTCTTTTTTGTGGTCAATCCATGCCTCACATGTATTATTGCTAAGATCTATTGTTTTTTCCGTAATTAATTCTTAGGGAAACTGTCCTATATTTTTACAATTAGCTACAACGATGGGCTGACCATGTTAAAAGTTGAATGACATACCAAGCTATTTTGTTAACGTAAACAATATATATAGAAAACAACACAATATAAACACAACGAAATAGGAATGTCTTTATGAAGGTTGTTGTTGGATTTGACAATTGACTTGACAATTTTTATCTTGCTGCCCACAGATTAAAAAATAATCTAAGCTTTATGACACTTGAAAGCAGGGTAACGCCATCTATGTTTACTTCTGAAAGCTTGATCAAGGTCAGTCTGGAAAACCGCTCATTAGGTCACTTGGCACGAGAAATGAATAAGTGGCGCTACATGCGGCACAAACAGGAAACACTTAAAACGTTCCGATTATGATTTACAATTTTTACCCGTGACTTCAACTGCATTATTTTGCATTTATTTGGAATAAAAAGTAGCCAATATCATTCTCCGCAAGTCACAGTCCACTCTTGGTACAACCGCTTTTCAACGACGATAATTACACCCCAAACGTAATGGGTGGTGTCACAAACGTAATGAGACCCAAACGTAATTACCGCACTTTAGGCATAAAAGATTTAATTAGATTAAAAAAATGTATTCATACTCATAGCTTTATTTAAGCATCTTAAGAGGAAATTAGGAAAAGATGCATTTCTTTTTTTTACATAAATTTACAATGCAAGAATTAGACATATCTTAGCACGGCTAAAGAACAACAACAAAAACACGACCAGTTTGTTATGAATGGATAACTTCCATTTAATTAAAAGCCGTTTTCTTTGGCTTTCGAGAATGTGTCTCTGCTCGTAAGTTCCACCAATATTAAGTTTTAGTTTGAGAAAAACATCTTGTAAACTAGCAGATGATGTTTGTTTTTTAATTAAATTAATTTAATTTATCTGTACCATTCTCGTGTGAAATTGTTTAGTACCTACCTGAAATTGTCTGAACCTACCAAAAATTTAGAAAAAACATGATCTTACTAAGTTTTCTGCCCTTCTTCTTAGCAAGACTAATCTAATGGGTGGAATTAGGCATATATTTTTATATGTATTTCATTATATTTTCCTATGTTTATAATATTATATAATCCTATATATTTTATTTTATTTTATTCAAGTGTATTATTTTATTTAAATGATGTAAACCTTACCTTTATTTTTTGTGTATTTCCCCATATTATTATTTATTGTATTAAACTATTAGATATAGATTATTTTATTGTATTACATTAAAACCTTATATGAAACAGACTGGTGACGGGCAGCGGTGACACTGGTGTGAGGGTTTCAGCACTGCGCTCACCAACCCGCCTGCCCAGCGGGTGTGAGTATGGGCAACCCCCCCAAATGAGTTACACTCCGAATAAATGGCCCCCAGTTCCCGGCAGCTCCAGATGAGGATGACTGAGGACCGCCAAGAGTGGCATAATATTGGGGAGACCTATGTCCAGCA
This sequence comes from Ypsolopha sequella, assembly GCA_934047225.1. Classification (NCBI taxonomy): domain Eukaryota; kingdom Metazoa; phylum Arthropoda; class Insecta; order Lepidoptera; family Ypsolophidae; genus Ypsolopha; species Ypsolopha sequella. The sequence goes on along the minus strand of OW203988.1, from coordinate 6,879,828 downwards.
GTGGACGAATACGGGCTGATGGATGGATGGATGACATTAAAACCGACCGTGTATCTTATGTATACCTACAGTATATAAATAAACATATTTCATTTCATTTCATTTGGTTCGGTACTGGTCCTCACCATCAGAATAATTTTTATCGTTGCTTCCGTATGTTATATCTTCACAGACGACTAAATAGCTCATGTAAACTTTTATATATAATTTAAAAGCTGAAACCCTAAATCTTATTCAAATCCTGCAGTGCCGGTACCCGGTGTCGGTGCCGGCGCCGGTAACCGACTGTTATGCCGGTATTGGCGCCTGATGCACCGCCTTTAAATTTATTGTTTCAGGTAACATTTGAAACGCCAACATCACAGGTCACGTGACATGACGTTGTGGACGTGTCATTTGAAGACTGCTCGCTGGCGGCTTTGCGCACGTTCATTTTCGTAAAAGTCCAGTTGGAGAAGTATTATTGAACAAAAGTTGAATGGTTTCAGTCGAATTATTAAGTTAATATTATAGTTAGGGTAGTTAAATCTCAGTAAATCAAAATGGGAAGTGAGTATCTTGATAATTTTACATTGGAAGTGGGAAATGTGTAACCTATAAGAATTGATATTTTGTGGTGTTAGCTGTGGTTTATTTCATACAATGTGGTAAAACGTGTATGATAACTTCATTTCTTTAATTTTACAGTCAAATTCCTCGAAGTTATAAAGCCATTCTGCAGTATACTGCCAGAAATAGCGAAACCAGAAAGAAAGGTAAGTCCCATCAAAATCACTTATTTCTGCTAATTTCTCTACCCCACGGTATTTATTACTTCCCCATAACCTTCATTTTCGCCTCCAGTATTGTTTCAAGACGTTCCATCTTGTACAACAATAAGTGAAAGGGAAATTGCCAACCAATCACTTACAAAAGGCATTTCCTAACTGTATTTTGCCTGTGACCTAAAATGACCGATTTGGGTGAATTCTAACAAATATTCTATCGCATTTCAGATCCAATTTCGTGAGAAAGTATTATGGACAGCGATCACACTCTTCATTTTCTTAGTATGCTGTCAGGTAAGCACATTCACCCATATGTTTTTTCTATTATTACAGTTAAAGCAACATGTCTCACTGTTATAGCAATGTAAACCTTATAAAGAGGCTATGTAAAAAATAGGGGTGCTTTTATGAAATGAAAATAATTATTGAAATGAGGTCTTCAAACAAACTTTTTCTCCTTGTTAGATATTGGCGGAACTAATGTGTGGAGACACATTAAAGAGAGCCAGATAAAACAGCTTTGATTGATTGGATAGGAATCGTGTACAAAATTCAAACATATTTTAGTAGATGGATTAACCAATGTCTAGAATTTGGAATTTAGTTAGTTATTTTTATATAAATAAAAAATATCCTCTTTCGTCCTGAATCTGCCCCTCTCGCACTGTGCATTTTTTCACTTGGAGTGACAGTGACAAAAATAAAATTTACATAGCCTCTTAACCAGATGTATAACAGAAAATGTCTTAAGTGAATTACTTATAGTATAGTTTGTTAAATTGTTTTTTACCAGTTTTCATTCATAAAGAACTCTGATATTCTTGGGATAAAACATAGCATATTTTTGTACCAGGTCTTAACATATTGCACTATTAAAGTTTTATTCCAACCTGTTGATTAGTTGCAGAGTAAAAGGTAACAAACCAACTTTCAGATTTGTTACGTAAAAGAAAAAAAAAGAAGTTTTTAAAACAGACATCTTTTGAAATAAGTCGCTTTCAAACAAAATATTAATTATTTGAGTATTAAATAAATGCTTGCTAAGCATTAATTTGACAAGAAAATTTTTGTCACAGATTATATTTGCTGGTATTAAAGTATTTAAAAATGTTCATGTAATATTCATTTAATTCTTAATTGTGTTTTTAATTGTGAAATAGAGCTGCATTGTTTTGTATCTCACAAAAAGTTTGAAATTTCAGATCCCACTATTTGGTATAATGTCATCGGACAGTGCCGACCCCTTCTACTGGATCCGTGTGATCCTCGCCTCCAACAGAGGAACCCTCATGGAGCTCGGTATTTCTCCTATCGTGACCTCAGGACTTATCATGCAGCTGCTAGCCGGAGCCAAGATCATTGAAGTTGGTGACACCCCTAAAGACAGAGCACTTTTCAATGGTGCTCAAAAATGTAAGTTACGTTACATCCATCAGTTCATTAATTATTTTATAATTTTATCTCATATTACTTTTCAATAATAAAAATCCAGTTTAGTATGAGTTAATAACCTTCAACTTAAAAACAAAAAATTCGGCTTACTGTCACCAGAAAGCTGAAGATTAGCTTGAGATATCTAATGTTGGAATATTTTCATGAGATTTTCAGATAGGCATATCAAACTTAGATTTTAGAAGGCAAATTGCCAAGATCTGAGTGTCAAAAAGTAGCCTAGGCAGTCTGCCAGCACACACCCATTCATTATTCACCTAAACTTCATACTAGTAACTGCTCTTTTAAAAAAAAAGTGATACAAAACTAAAGTAAAAATGCTTTCAACCAATACCATCATTATTATCTTTTATGTTGTTTTATTGTTGCTACTTATTTATTCCGGTTTTGTGTTATTTTAATGTTACTCAGTTAATTGTAGGAAAAATTATGTAATTATGTCATCTCAAATGTAAGTTGATCAATTAATAACATCCTACTTAACTTTCTATTTCTGGAAAGGGGATGTAGATTCAGTTTCAGTGCAAACTTAAGGCTTTTATTTTCACAATTTGTACCATCTTTGTTTTCCAACTGATGTTTTCATTTGCAATTTCCATCCAAATACCATTATTCATCCTTGCTCAGATCTGTACCAAGTACCTGCTTCAACATAGCAATAATTTTTCCATCTTTCTAACTAAACATTTTGTTCCAGTATTCGGCATGGTGATCACAGTGGGACAGGCTATTGTTTATGTCATGACGGGCATGTACGGAGAGCCGTCTGAGATTGGAGCAGGAGTGTGTCTACTCATCATCATCCAGCTCTTCGTAGCTGGTCTCATTGTTCTGCTGTTGGACGAGCTTCTGCAAAAAGGTTAGTTACAAAAGTTATTTCTTTTTTTTTTTGTTAGTTGTTTTATCACAGGTTATCATTATCATATCACTATCACTCCACTTATTATTTTTAACACTTATAATTGTTTTTGTATATTTCCAAGGTTAATGTATTTTAGTTAAAAATTATTGTCCATTCAAATTGATTTTTTAATGTCTGTTTTTTCAGTGTCTAAATTTATAAATAAATATATTTCATTTCATATACCTTTACATATTTAGTTACTTAGCAAAGATTCAGTTTGTTCCATTTTGCAGAATAACTTGAGAATGGAATTTGGCACGTATTGTATGTGCACAATTACACTAAGATACCAGAAAAAAATTATTTTTTAAAAAAAATTTAATATTTTATATTCACCGTCCATTGTTTATGTTATAAGATGAATGTTTCACAGATACAAACATAACTAAAGTTATGTTTTAGATTGCAACCTTATATTTTTTTCTTTGTATTAAGTATATTTTTTGTTTTAGGATATGGTCTTGGATCTGGTATCTCCCTCTTCATCGCTACAAACATCTGTGAGACCATTGTCTGGAAGGCATTCTCCCCGGCTACAGTCAACACTGGTCAGTAACTATACTTTGTTATTTCATTATCCAGAGGTCATACTTCAATAAAATTTTGGACATTTTTAAATATAGTCATTTATAGTTCTGCATTTACACAAAGATGTTTTTTTATAAAAAAATTACATTTTCTCTTTACTTAGCTTGAGTACCTCGACATTGTATTCACCTGTGTAAATTAATACTTCTTAATTTGGTGCAGGGAGTGTCCTGATATTTAATAAGTGATAGTTAGTACTTACATTATAATTACCAGTTTCATTGAATTTAACTGAAAATTCCTAAAAGGACTTTTTATATTAATTCTATAAATTATTTCTCAAGAATTTGTTACAAATTCGAGGAATCAACCCTTAACAGACGGGTACCTGATTCCGGTGTGTTTGAGGTCCCTTCAATCCAAATATCAAATTTTATCCTTCGAATTTAATAACGTAAAATAACGGTGAAGACATCCACTTCACTTCTTTTTATCTAAGTATATTTGTTAGTTTTCGTGGTTAGTTATATTTTGTAATTAACAGACGACATTTTTAACTATGCAGCCATTTGCCAGAACTTTATTTCGTTATTTTAAAATGTATTTGTTCTAATTTTATGTTACTTTATCTTTTTTCCAATAAACTGTGTTTTGGCAGTAATTTTCCATTTTCTTCCTCTCTATTGACACCCCTAATCTCCTGCAGGCCGCGGCACAGAGTTCGAAGGCGCCGTGATAGCCCTGTTCCACCTGCTAGCGACACGTCCCGACAAGGTGCGCGCGCTGCGGGAGGCCTTCTACCGACAGAACCTTCCGAACTTGATGAACCTACTCGCCACTGTGCTGGTCTTTGCTATCGTCATATACTTCCAGGTTGGTTGTTTTCTGTTGACTCTATCAAATCTATTATACATTACATTTTGAAAATATTGTAGTCGTTCGTTTGAGGTGTCTAATTAATATACTTTTCAATGCAAGTGCTCGTAAAGACCCACTTTTTATGCATCAAAACCGAACAGAAAGTCGATTATTTTGCCCTAGGGCTTTATTATTATTATTATTTTTTATTTAGTTACAATGGTTGGCTAACCTGCAACCGTTCCTGTGTACCATAAATTTTATACTTTTTTTTCCACTGTTTAACGGCTCTGGATACAGTCCTTTTGAGCCAATCATAATTTAAAGTTCACAAGATTATATTTGTTTTATTTCCTCACACTATGCATTGAAAAACGTAGTATGATACACGGGCGTAAGAGCAATAAATTACTCGGTTACGTGTAAAACACTCGCTACGCTCGTGTTTTAAATCGTCCTCGTAATTTATTCCTTTTCGCCCTTGTAGCATAAACTACTATTACGTAGTCTTCTGGGCTTGGTATTTACAGAAATATTTTTGATGTTATAAAGCTGCACTACAAATATTCTGTTTGTATATCTATCAAATTCATTTTGTGCTAAGTTGCATTTAACGTGGTGCTTTTTAATGAATAGGTGCTGAAGTAGTGAATAATGATTCTGGGAACAATTTCGTTACCGAAATCCATAATTGAGATACTTTAAACCTGATATAAAATGTCAATAATTTTAGAATTTATAGACAGCTGATTTATTATGACTTTAATGTATACAACCTATACTATTTTTATTAAGTTTTTTGACTTTAATAAATACATTTTAGAATTATTTAAATTAATATTACATAATGATCATTAAGGATTATTTATACTAATTATATGAGATGTATTAACTCACCTTAATGTATGAAATTATCATGTAACTATATTGTTATCAATAAATAAATCTAAATCTAAAGCAATTAATCATTTTGTTGCTTTTGTAGAAAGCAATTTGCTCAATAGAGTCGGCGCCACGAAACAAGTCCCGCGGATTAAGGCGTTTCCATCTTTGTTCTTATAAGCAATAAGTACTTTGATATTCGATTCGTTCTTGGCATTCACACTTTCTGATCTTGAAAAGTGAAAGGGAGAGTGGTTGGCAAAGCTTTGATCAATGAATCTTACGTAAGCTGATAAGGTGTATATAGGTGAATCTACACAGCAAAGTTTCTTTATTTCAGCCCCGCTCATTAATCATTAAAAACACGCCATATTTTTTTTTTTAATTTTTACCGTCTACATTGACGGAACTGAATGTAATGCAAAACTAATGTTTAGCATTGTGCAGCCCCCCTTAATGGGCGTAATAGTAGTTTATGCTACAAGGGCGCAAAGGAATAAATCACGAGGACGATTTAAAACACGAGCGTAGCGAGTGTTTTAAACGTAACCGAGTAATTTATTGCTCTTACGCCCGTACTACGTTTTTCAATGCATAGTGTGAGGAAATAAAACAAATATAATTTTGTGAACTTTAAATTGTAATTGGCTCAAAAGGACTGTATCCAGAGCCGTTAAACAGTGGAAAAAAAAAGCATGACATTTATGGTACACAGGAAAGGCTGCAGGTTAGCCAACCATTGTAAATAAATAAAAAAAAATAATAATAATAAAACCCTAGGGCAAAATAATCGACTTTCTGTTCGGTTTTGATGCATAAAAAGTGGGCCTTTACGAGCACATGCATTGAAAAAAATAATAAACACTGCTTTTTTTTTTAAAGTTTTTTAGCCAAAGTACGAAAAGAAGGTATTGTTTCGGTAAATAATTGAATTCTTATTAAGGAGGATGATGAAGTTTTGCCCACTAATTAGGTCAAACTTAATCTGCCGCTCATAATTCCCATAGCTTAATTCCTAAAATATATATATATATTTTTTCTGCTGATTTACGCCATTTTAGATCATGGTTTTCATTATTATGGTATATAATTTGATCACTATTTTTTATGAATTTGTAAAGCATTTTTAGATATGACGTCACTTGGCGAATTTTAGGCATTATACTGATTGTGATGTGTGATTGCTTATAAAAAAAAGTGGTCTGTCTTTGTCTGTCTTCTCATCTGTCATACATCTGTCAAATCAGTCGGAAGCAAATTATTATAAATTTATGTTGATAGCAAAGGACATATTTGTAAACAGCCTTTTCTGTGACGCCACACGAACGCAAATGGAAGTTGCAGCATTTTCGTAAAAATATTCATCATCATGAGGTTTTTTAGACCACGTCGACGGGTCTACCACGTAATTCTGATTTTAATCAACATCAACTTGAGATTGAAATTTGACGTGCGTACAAAAGAGATGGCATGTTAGGCGGGCGTCGTCGCACGCACGTCAAATTTCAATCTCAAGTTGATGTTGATGAAAATGAGAATTACGCGGTAGACCCGCTGGTCAGACCTCTCTAGTGAAAGCGCAATAATTCAACGCTCCTGATTTGTCAATATTATTCACTGCACCATGAACCAAATAAAATTATTATCGTACCAATCTACCAACTAAGATTTAAAAAAAAAGCCTATGTCGCAGGCTATAAGAATAACAATTTATCTTAGTCTTGGCTACGGTTGCCAGATGGAAAAACCAAAATACCTGGGCAAAATTTCAAAAAGTCGGGATTTTGGTCGGTTATGGTCGGGACAAATACGTATTACGAATCAAAAAATTATTTTTGGTTATTAAAATTAAAGTAATTACAACAAAATACTTTTTTGTGCACTGATCGTTGTTATTTGTTATTTGTCGAGGCTCTGAACATCATATGAAATGTCGGGACAATCTCGACGAATCCTACCGTCTGGCAACCCTAGTCTTGGCCCATGCAATCTGGCCATATTTGCTGTTGCAATCTGACCCGTATGTTTTATCGAACAGGGCTTCCGTGTGGACCTGCCAATCAAGTCAGCTCGCTACCGCGGCCAGTACTCATCATACCCGATCAAATTGTTCTACACCTCCAACATACCTATCATACTGCAGTCGGCGCTCGTCTCCAACTTATACGTCATCTCTCAGGTAAGACGAGACATTTTTATTAACAATTACGATTACACGTCAAGAAATAGTTACAGCTTGTCAAGAAAGTCATGAAATGGGACTAAAATTGTTTTTAATCGTAACACCTGCTTTCCCCGATCTCATGTGTTGCCATATTTAAACTGTTTTGGCAAAGAAAGTGGCGCCCCTATTTATTTCACGACTTTATTGACAATGTGTAAAAATTGATTACATGTAGCTACAAAAGTAGTATTAATAGTACATTACGATACGAGAGCGATGAAACGTTTTCTGACGAGTGTGAGTTTGCGGCACGAGCCGAAGGCGAGTGCTGCAATCACACGAGTCGGGAAAAAGTTTCTCGCACGAGTTTCGTATAATTTTTTATAGCACAAGTGCGGAATATGCCGACAAGTGGTCATTTTACGCACGGTGTGCTACAAAAAACAATACAATACTAATTGTAAATTTATTCATAAATATTAACTAATCTTAGTAATAAAAATAATTATAGTCATGTTATGTCAAATATGACAATAAATGACGGAATAATTACAGATACAAAATGTCAAAGTATAATAAGAATGTAGTATACATATAAAAATAATAAATACATCTTCACGACATGAATCCCTGAGAGGGTGTCGAAGGTGTTTCCGAGTATGGTCTGTGATATGCATGTCCCACGTTTCATCGACGATTATTACGTCGCACCGTGACGGGTGGAGCCCTATCGTCGTAGTTTAGGCACAAATATGGACTCACCGCTTAAGGTGCTTTCCGAAGACAGAACAAAATGTGCCCCGACGGGATTTGATCCCGCGACCTCCGGATTAGTGATTGAAAACTCCAAGCAATAGAACACAGAGGCGGTTTTGTGTTTTATTTTTTTCCAAGTGACTTTTAATCATTTTATTGAGCCGTTTTATTATTACAAAGAACAAAGACACATGTGGATTGATTATTATAAATCAAAATTGTAAGTTTAATATTATGCTTTGTAAATCGTTTTTAAACGAAAGCATAATGTAATCTACTAAAGTCATAGTTTTAAAATATACTAATGCTGTACAGAAACACACAAGAAAACTAAAACTAAATCGTGATACATTGTTTTTGCTATTAAACAGTATGTCACGCTCCTCGCACTTGTGATTCAACAAAGCCGCGTCACGCGCGATTAAACATTATGCTATGGGGCCTGGTAGCGAAGAGCTCTGAATTTATAAAATATTTCTGAAATTATTATTAACCCTCTTAATTCTCATATTCTCTGGATCGCAGTCCAGATCGTGGCTCGGACGCATCTTACGAGGGTTAATCATCTCTCCGCTATCATTGACCCAATAGAAACACAGATTTTCAGTGACGGTTTCTCCACAGATGTTAGCAGTAAAGTTCAGTGGTAACTTCCTGGTGAACTTGCTGGGCGTCTGGGCGGACGTGGGCGGCGGCGGTCCCGCCCGGGCTTACCCCGTGGGCGGATTGTGCTACTACTTCAGGTGAGGGAACAATATAAAACTCCACAATTGCAGTACGCGTGCGAACTGATTCTGAAGAATGAGCTATGTACACACACAGCGGTTCTCTACGCACACAGCAGTATATGTCCATGCTAGGACTACACATTTAAAAGACGTCTACACCGTATATGTAAACTACCAATGATATTTGAGAAAAAGGTGTGGATAGGAATATAAGCGATCCGAAAATGGCACGTTAAAATTAGCCAAATTGACAAACCTGTACTTAGAATCGCGTCGTCGTCGACGTCGCACAATATAACAATACGAAACCCTCGGTACGCGAGTTTGAATCGCACTTGGCCGGTTTTTTAAATGTTTACGCATGTAATTATTGCCAAATTATTAAATGAATTTCTCAAAAAGTCCTCTTTGTAAACCCTTTGATTTAAACTCCTAAAAACGAGAAACAAAGCGTAAACTTTGTAGAGCGTCCGCACACGGTAAAGTCGTGTGACAACAAATCGGTCAAGTGGGCAATCGCGCTCATTTCGGCGGGCGTTTAGCAGTACATTAATTTTACTTCAAACTTTGATTGTTAATATCTCTGTAAATACTTGTTATTTTTCGATGATTTAAAAACGTTTATCCATGTTAAAATTCTACTAACCAATAAACATAAATAAGTTAGAGTGGATAAGTCTATTACACAATTTATATATTTGGAATATTTTTATTCCTGAATGTACTGACCATGAGTTTTAGGCAAATGAAGACAGAAAGTAAGAATAGTCTAATTTGTGCCAAATTTCATTTAAGTGGATGCTTCTTAGGACGCCTTTTTACTCAATCACGGAGATTATCGTAAAAGTGATAGCAGCGCATTCGCTTACGAAGTCGATTTTTTTTTACTATTCCTATCAAATAAGCATTAACTTATCTTGAATAATAACTAATAATGCAACAATCTATAATCAGATACTATCAAATTAACATTCGTTAAAAAAAATTGTCCCGGAATTGACGTACAAGTTCTGAACTACATATACGAGATATACGTGATGGATATGTCAATCACCAAAATAATGTTTTACGGTGATGGATCTCTTAAAGACAGTAAAATTGATTTTAGATTTTTTTAATTCTCAGATAAATGCTAAAATTCATAATTTCAATTTAAAAAATGGGCGGAACACGACAACCACTGCTAGAACGTGTAATTTTAAACGAAATTGATGATTACTGATTGATGCAAAATGAGGTGCTCAATCTGAGGTGCGATTGTGTAAGGAAATAGTCATGAAATTGTCTATCGCTATTACTTTAAAGGTAACGTGATTGGCCAGAAATGACGTGACGCATCACTTCTAGCCAATCAAGCGTACTTTTGAAAGCAATAGCGATAGATGTTGAAGTTAGACAATAAAGCATCTGACCTTGCACCCTTAAGACCCGTTTAGCAGCCGGATTGTGGAAAACAGTGGAAAATGTTTGATACGCTGTTGGATGGAACTTTATACTCTCGATTAAAAGTGGGCGTTGTAGAGTGTTTACCACAATAGTTACAGTCTCTGGTCCCAGCCCCGAACCACAAAATGACCACTTAAAAAGGTTCAACTAGTGAAAACAGGCGCACGCACACATAGACGCGTAGATGAAGTCGGTCGAATGCCAATACGAAATTCTGCCGAGATCATCATACGTACGCGTCTATGCATGTGTGCGTCTGTTTTCGCTCCGTCGTCGAGTCGGCCTTCTGGTAGTATCTATTTTGTGCCCGAAGTGTCTAGTCTAGACTTCATAAAATCAAGCTTTATAATAAATTTCGTTTCCCCCCTCTAGTCCGCCAGAATCGCTAACGCACATTGCTCACGACCCGTTGCACGCGGTCCTGTACGTCTTCTTCATGCTGGGCTCCTGTGCGTTCTTCTCTAAGACCTGGATCGACGTCTCCGGATCATCAGCTAAGGACGTAAGTATCGGATATTTCTGTCTAGCGCTTTTTCTGCTGCGAAGTGAATGTACACTTGTGTTCGTAGCACACTGCTGCTTTGTGCAGCGCTCGAGTTAACTGTTTATATATCGTCGTCGTAGAATTCGGTATTTTACAATTTGCCTAGGCCTATCGTAATTATGTTAGAACTACTGAGGGCCGCAAACCTAAAACATGTCGTTGTTGGTTCTTGATGGAACATTTGCAACATATTTTAAATGAAACAAATACTTGGTAACTGTTCTACTGTTTTTTATTAGACTAGCTACCGGTTTCGTGAAAATAACATCTTCAGGCTTTTATGATATGAATATCCATCTTCAGGCTTTTATGATATGAATATCCATATCATAAAAGCCTGAAGATGTTATTTTAACGAAACCGGTCGCTAGTCTAATAAAAAACAGTGGAACAGTTACCAAGTATTTGTTTCATTTACAATATGTAAACCTAACACGCTCCTCCTCCATCTTCAGTCTTTTATGATATGAATATCCATATCATAAAAGCCTGAAGATGTTATTTTAACGAAACCGGTCGCTAGTCTAATAAAAAACAGTGGAACAGATACCAAGTATTTGTTTCATTTACAATATGTAAACCTAACACGCTCCTCCTCCATCTTCAGTCTTTTATGATATGAATATCCATATCATAAAAGCCTGAAGATGTTATTTTAACGAAACCGGTCGCTAGTCTAATAAAAAACAGTGGAACAGATACCAAGTATTTGTTTCATTTACAATATGTAAACCTAACACGCTCCTCCTCGCTCCGCTCGTTGTCGCACCTGTTTGTGACTTTTTAGTGAAAGATTTTCGGTTTCATTCTTTACTATTTGCTGGATTCTACGAAATGACCAACGGCGGATCCAGGGGGGGGGGGGGTCATGACCTAGTTCAACTTTTTTTTGCCATACAGAGACGCTAAATTTACCTAAAATTGCACAAAATTTAATATATATTTGTACTAATTCGGAGCCTGTGACCCCCCCTGGCACTCAGGCTGGATCCGCCCTTGAAAATGACGATACGCATACGGACAGCTAGTAAGCCAATCAAAGCAGATCATTTGAGAGCAGCGTTGCATGCAGCATTGTCTTATATTAAACACAATGATTAAGTCGTGGTTGGCATTATGTGTGTGTGTATGTCTGTATTTCTGAAATACAACGTGTATACTAGCCGTAAATGCAAACCCAAGAATCCCTTTAGGGTATGAAAGTATACAAGGTGACTTTTTGACTATCGTCCAAATTCATACTGGAGGCTTGATAAGTGATCAGTATCTTGGATCAATAACAATTTTTGTGAAATTTGTAAAATGAAATTTCGGCTTCCCATAGAAATTCACTTCCAGTTCCAAGTGAATCACTATGGGGAGTCGAAATTTCATTTTACGAATTTTACAAAAATGATTATTGATTCATGATACTGATCACTTACCAAGCCACCAGTATGAATTTGGACGATGATCAAAAAGTCACCTTGTATATGATACTGATACAATTTTGATAAAAAAAATACACCTTAAATTTTACTAAACATTTCTTTTATCTAAGCTATAGCTACGCACTCTTATGAACGCAGTTCATTCACCCCGTAGCACCGTATTGAACAGCCACGGCTAGAATGTGCAATTTAAACAAAATTGATGATTACTGAGTGATGCAAAATGAGGTGCTCAATCTGACTTTATATGCACCCTTAAGACCCGTTTAGCAGCCGGATTGTGAAAAACCCGCCTCTTTCTAATTAAACGAAACAGAAAACTTTCGGTGTTACTACAAAACGGTGTTTAACTTTAGACAGTGTTTAAATCTGTTGTTGTCACCTTTTCTTTCATATTGTAAAAAGTGACAGCAACAGATTTAAACACTGTCAAAAGTTAAACATAGCTTAAACACCCTTTTGTAGTAACACAGTTTATATTTAAAATTTACTCAATAGTTCCTCAACAAAATCTTATATCACTTATTTATTGTGTATGCTGCCATAGCAAAGATTCCACTGGTTTCTCTAAATTAGAATATTAAAATTTCGAGGTCTTAACATTTTAATATCTAATTTACAGAAACCAATGGAAACTTTGCGATGACAGTTTACACAAAAGATAATAAGGTTTTGTTGAGGAACTATTGAGCAAATTTTAAATATACGTGTTTTGTTTCGTTTAATTAGAAAAAGTCAGATTTTTCACAATTCAGCTGCTAAACTGCTCTTAAAGTTATCTATGTCGAACATTCCGACAAATGGAGCATTGAACGCATCTATAGGTTTAATACCCTATAAAGTAAACACCTGTGTGTGAATTAGTCATCGGTTGATCACACTTTACGTCACGCGGTGATAAACCCTTTTTAAGGCGATATGCGAAAAAAATACGGGTGTTTCTTTTCTGTGTATTTCATGAAATACAAGAAAAATTTTAATAATTTCTGGTATATGCATTTTGACTATATAATCTTGGGTTTTGAAATTGGAAAACATGTTTGGATAAATTTTCCTCGATGGAAATAATTGTTGAAATGAGGTCTTCAAACACACTTTCTCCTCGTTTGACGAATAGGAACCATATACAGAACTCAAACATATTTTATCAGGTGCGTTTTAACAATATCTAGAGATTTGATATTTGAAATTTTGCTAGCTGTTTTAGTTTTTTTAATAAAAATATAAAACTAACTTTTTTCCCTTTTGCCCTGAATCCGCCCCTCTCGCACTGTGCGATTTTTCGCTTGAAGTGACAGTGACAAAAATAAAATTCGCATAGCCTCTTAAATGTTATTATCTTTCGTTATATTACTGGCACAAGGTCCATTATTATTGCACCTCGTATCAAACGTCAAGTTTTTTAGTATTCCGTTAAAAATTTACGAAACTTTGGTGTGTGTATATCGGCAGCGTAGGTCGTCTAGCATAGCAAACCATATCGAGCTCGATAGCGCGAGATACAGTTGTTCCCTCTGTTGATCTACCACGAGAGGGATAAACATGTTGTATCGAGCGGTTACAGCTCGATATGGTTTGCTATGGCTGGACCCCCAGGAAAGGCTAGCTCGAATTCAAATTCAATTCAAACGTAACATGACTTGTCGAATGGCCGACTAGTTGGTTGAAAAAAGGCAGACTATTCGGCTAAGCCGACGTTGCCGGTTATTGCTATCGGTCCTATCGTTGGTGTTCTGGTAAAAAAAAAACGGGTGTATACAAAAAAATATGTTCTTTATTTAGTGTTGTAGAAACTCGCGTTTAAATTATTTTTTTTAATTCTTGTCTTGGTCTTCTTAAATAAGTCCATTTATTTACCAAAGGAAGAGTCCCTATTCCTAGATTATTTTACAAACTGTAAGGCTGATTGTAACTAAAATAAAAATTATTAACAATAAAGATTATGATTTAATTCCAATCACCCTATTTTAAGAATAGAAATATGAATAAAGTAATGGGCCGACTAGGCGAATATGGCCGGATAGTTGGCTTTCCCGACTAGTCGGTACATCTCTACTAATTATAATTAACTCATAATTCTTATATGTTTGTCCTCAGGTCGCCAAGCAGCTGAAAGAACAGCAGATGGTCATGCGCGGTCACAGAGACAACTCGATGATTCACGAGTTGAACCGATATATTCCGACCGCGGCCGCCTTCGGGGGGCTCTGCATCGGAGCTCTATCCGTCCTGGCCGACTTCATGGGCGCCATAGGTTCAGGGACCGGTATCCTGCTAGCCGTTACTATCATCTACCAGTACTTCGAGATCTTCGTCAAGGAGCAAGCGGAAATGGGTGGCATGAGCACCTTACTGTTCTAAGTCTAGTTTCTGCGAGCACGCTGCGATGAATTTACTTTTTTTAATTTTAAGGTTCGGTTCTTTGGATTTGCAAAGGCATGAAAAATAATTGTAGTACCCAAAGCAAGAAGAACAATGTGAACAGATAATGTGCTATGCAAATACAAGTTAGTGATAGCAGTTGATTTAAAAAAATTGGTTTAGGATTTTTTTTAGTTAGATTCACATTTATTGCGAATCCAGTGGTTAAAGCTACGAAAATATCATTTAAAAAATTGCTACATATTGTCTAGCTGTAGTTTTTTGGGTGTTTTAGTTATTTTATGTATTTTGTTTACAAATCTAAAAATCGATCTATTTTCCGAACTGTTGTACCCTTAAATGACTTATTCTCTACGTCGAGGAAATCTTTCTAGTTTGTCGCAGCGTGTTGTGTTAATAACGTGGACTGTAGTGTTGTGTGTACGGCAGAGTGTGGGTAATGTGCTATTTATATGAGATGAACTTTATAATAAAATAATTTTAAAAGAAGTACAGATGTTGTTTCCATCACGCGATCCTTGTTTAGCCGTAGGATGTTAGTAAAGGTCTAGGACGTGTTTTAAAACTTCAAATCTACCATCAAACTGAACAAATTTTGTTTTACTAAAATGTTTGCACAAAAAGTACCAACCCATAGCGATAGCCAGTTGGTATTTAAATTTTGTATGGAATAGTACATAACGATACGAGAGCGATGAAACGTTTTCTGACGAGTGTGAGTTTGCGGCACGAGCCGAAGGCGAGTGCTGCAATCACACGAGTCGAGAAAAAGTTTCTCGCACGAGTTTCGTATAATTTTTTATAGTATAAGTGCGGAAAATGCCGACTTTACGCACGCGCGCGTGCGTAAAGTGGTCATTTTATGCACGGTGTGCTATAAAAAATATTTTTTACGCCTAATTTTATCAGTTTTACAGTATGATCAGTAAATTGGAGTCTGAAGGCTTTGAGTGTTGTCAAAACTAAACTTTCTTAATTGGAAAATAGTCTTTATTTGTAAGGAACAGAAGCTCAATTACTTTGGAAAAATCCAAGAATTGCCAGCACTAAAAGCCTTCAGAATCTGCATTACTGGTTCAAGTTTTAAGGTAACACACCGATATTTCTTTTGCATTATTGAAAGTATCCATCCATATTTATAAAGGTAGTTTCTTCTAATTTTATTTAGATGTTATAAGTTTTTAATATTAATTAATGACTTTCCAACTTTTGTTAAGATAGAGGTTCTTGCAAAACTTAAATTCGTTTTTAAGTTGATGTTGGGTCGATATTTTCTCTTCGCCACAATTGTAATAGAAATACTGATGTTAAATATGATTGGCTTGACTAATTATCACTTGTTCTGTATTATTTCCTGACAGAATCGGTCCGTGATAATCCAACGTACGCTTCCACTCCTCATGACAGTTTTTATTTCTATGTATTAAATTTATTAAACATTAAAATGCATTATCATTTCTCATTTTCACTGTAAACTCCGATTTTCAAAGAAAGAGCAGTTTGAAAATCGAAAATCTATGCAAAAGGCGACAAAGAATCAAAAGCATTTTGTTAAATGTAACTTTATTCTCCTCATTAGACAGACATGCAAATACAAGGGCAAAAACAAATTATGAATCACCATCAAAACCTAGACTTCGCTTTCATTTCGCTAAGCGAGCTTTCCGACCAACCGTTACTAGCTACGCTCTCGACCGTGACTACCTTTCGCTCCCGCTTTGCGAGATGAAAACGTGGCCTTATACAACAATAAAAACGTTTCACGATTAAAATACACGATTGGTAACAAACTTATTTACAAAACAAAGGGAAACAACTAACCATATTTTTACACGCTTGGAAGAAACAAAAAAAAAAAACAAATGGATATTGACTGAGATCTCATTGGAATCGCCCGACCTTGGTAAGAGATATGAACAAAAAATCTTCAATTGAATACAATAAATACACAAAGGTGCCATTACAGGGTTATATCTATGGCACAACTAACACGATTACGTACCTAACACTTTACAGGCACTTGTTACTAATTTTTCACAAATTAGTTACTGAGGATTCCGTTATATTGCTTTAGTTTAAAACGCGATCCATTTTTCCTTCATATCCATCCAACAGCGGGTCTTGTTGATTGCAACTCCGCTGGGTGGTCCCTTACCAAACTGGAAATTTTTTAAAAATCCCATTTTTCAGCACGATGATAAATAATGAAACGTAGAGATACATGATACATCTCGTGACCAATCTTAGATGGAAGACAAATCGACCTGTCCACTTCTTGAAACCGATTTAAACTCCAAACTATTGCAAACATACAGTGAAAAATGATAACTAGACAGCGAGAGGATAGTCCTGGGAAGGTATTTGAAGCTTATCAATCAGGTCGATGATCATTTTATCATCATAATATCACACATTTTTGAAGTTTGATCAAATTTGAAATAATCTCAGCTCGGGTTTACAGAAGACATTTGTATCAATTCGGTGTAACACGTTTTATCTTATTTGACAGTACTAAACTTAATTTAAGTGTTCTGTCTTTTTCTTTCTGTACCGTAAAGACAAAGACAGGACGCTCAAAATAAGGTTAGTCCTGTCAAATAAGTTAAGTAGTGTTTCGCCGAATCGACCTAATTGTTAACTCAATATTGCATTGAATAATAAAATGTACTGCTGCAAAAACTGTTACATTTAGATCACAGTGTGTAACGGCGTCAAGTTTACAATACAAGTTATAGTGTCTATCGTTATTTAAATATAATAATGTGTGTCATATTCACAACATAATTTACATTATGCCCTAAATTAGTTTCTAGTTCTAGGCAACCAACATTACATTCTCTAATGATGAGGTATATTCTTAAAAGCACTTAAATAATTTGCACATTTACAAAGCTGTATAGAGTTTCTTCATAGGATCATATTATGGAGTAAATATATTGCGTATTTTAAGAAATTGGTGTTCATGATCATTACATTATTTCGACAAAGATTACTAGAAAACTCATGGAAAATGTAAAGTAATTAATAATCACAACGTTATATTTCAACATGTCTGAAAAAGGGGAGATTCCCTGAACAAAGCAAATAGGAAATAACAGTGCCGATATTCGCTAAACAAACGTGGTGTAAAGTGACGCGGTCGAGACGAAGCGGCGGGTCCGATACGAAACCTTACGCCACGGAGAAAAATGTGAACAGCAATTTATAATGTACTAATAATATTAACTTCTAAAATTAAAACTAATATAATAATAATCTGTCTAAAAGATGACTGAACCGATAAAATAAAATATAAATCAAAAAAATAACAACAAAACTTTTGAGCTGCTCGTCTAATCGGGATCGTGTGAAGTTAATGTCTCTAGTCATCGTTTGTACAAGAATTCGGTAATTTAGAATATGGTGGCGGCTTAGCCGAGTTCACCCTATTAGCTAATGTGAACAGAATTCACGCGTGAATTAGTACATCACCGGTGGGTGTTAGGCAACAGTCTCGATCTCCTCGGGGAGAGTAGCGGGCCCGGGGGGCTCCGGGGACCCGAGGGTCTTGGGGGAGGCGGCGGGATACGGAAGGGTCTTCAGCTTGCGAGCCTCGCGTCGCTGCTTCTTCTGCTGCATCACGAGCCGGAGCTGCTCGAGTTTGCACTTCGTTTTGGAGTTCTCAAGGGCTAGAGATTTGGCAGTGTCGCATTTCTTGCATATGTCCCCGGAGGGGGATTTGCCTGCGCATGCGGGGCAGGAGTCGGGTGCGACGCGTGGTGCGCAGCGGCAGTCGAGCGCGCTCGCTGCGCACGCACACGCCACCTCCTTCACCGCGGAGTCGGCGCACGACGTGGAGGGCAGGTGCCCGTCGCACTGCCCGTACGAGCATGATGGCTGGCTGCATCCGAGACATTTGTTGCTGTCTTCTGTCGTCGTGCACGCATGCTTGGACTCTTTCTGGAAGTTGAAGAAAATATACATAAGGAATAGTTTAAAGATGTCTTTCTGATTCAACAAAACAAAGATGAGCTGCAGACGGTCCGTAATCTACGTTTTCAAGCCAAGTACAATAAGACTTCTAAATGAAATACCTCTACTTACGTATTATGTTAAACCAAAAAACGATGGAGATATCTATTCTGGACAAAAGATGAAACAATGAATGATACAGCCATGATATACGATTTAACAATGATGGATTTGACCTAGAATCTAGGCTAATAGTCTAATTACCTAGTCCTAGTAAGATAAACAATGATGATTATGAATTACCTGTGATATCGCGATAGGCGGCGACGCGCACAGCAAGTCATTCAGTATGTGAATGATCGTAGAAATATCCCGCTTAGGCCTGCCATATCTGAAATTACAATAACATTTTGTTTACTACAATATTTCTTATCAAAAACATGCATGACTCAATGAGGAAATTACAGATTTGTTCAAACAATACTTTCAAAAGATCTTTTCAAACAAAAAAAGGCTTACTCACAATGAATATAGATTCCCACTTGAACTTTGTTATTGATCCATAAATATGATAAAGGAATGCTTTAGGAGGAACAAAGGTTGAATGATTACCTGTCTTGTAGGGCTGGGTTCAACGTGCCAGAGAATGTCCCAGAATATATTCCCTTGCCATGATGTTTCATGGACTCTATGACAGCTCCAGGACCGATCTTTGAGCGCACAGACTCCTCAGCATTTCTAAGATCTATCTTGTTGGTTAAAACCTCCTTTGATAGCTTCTTAAGTTTCTGTGTCAGGTTCTTGGAGGCTTCTATCAGGTCTTTTGTGTCAACTTGAGGGGTGGGGGAGGCCCGCTGGGTCTTTTTAGGTGTCTCTGGAGTCCTGAATGCCTGCTTAGATGTTGATGGAGTCGCCAAGTCATCTGTCTGTCCCCCACTGCTCGGTTGGAGTATCAGCTTCCGTGAATTTGTTATGTAAGGCTCAGTTCGCGATGTAGATGGCTGTGCTTGGTTATTGTCCTGCCTAATCTGCATTCGCTTCTTGTGTTTGTTGACAACAGATTGCATGAATGCCTTTTGTTTATTCTGAGCAATGGGGTGTTTGAACTTGGAAGTCTTGTGCAATAAGTACTGGAAGCGCTTTGTTTTCAATGGTTCATTTAAACTTTGGAAAGAAGGTAGTGTTCCAGATGCGGTGGATTCTTGAGTTCCATGGCTCATTGTGGCAAGGTTGGAGATCTCTCTGTCCATCATGGATTCGTCTTGCTCCTCAAACAAGCCCTTGTCAACAGCACTATTGAAAAGGTTTTCCATTGGGTATTCGTCTATGGTGCTCTCGGCTAGAAATGAGCTTTGATCAGTGAAGTTATCACTGTCGTCACTGAGAGAGCTGTCAGGAGTGAGGGAAGACATTGGTGGCTGGGTTGGTGGTGTCTTGCTGCAACTCTTAATTGGTGTCTTAGCTTCATTACTTACTTTACTCTTAGATAACAGATCTATCAAACTACTCCTAACTGAATTTGCAATAGATTCCTTAACTTCAGAGGTAGATGCATCTAGGGGGCTGGACACCAAGTTTGAAAGTGATTTTATAGGTGACTGTTCATTATCTAAACAAGTTTCTGAAAGATTTGAAATGGTGCAATTTGATGTGTCCATTTGGTCTTCTTTGTCATCAGCACTTTTAGCTTCTTCATTGTATTTCTCTTCAGCCATTGTGCGGTACAGGTCAAATGCGTTCTTGAGCATCTCCAAGTCTTGTTTTTGTAAAACTCTTGGTTGTTGCTCTGAAGTTTTTTTATCAGGTACAGTATCACAAGAAGACTCTGAATCACTATGTGAAGCTTTGTCAGGTGTGTTCTGTGGACTAGGTGACTCACTCACTGCTCGTTTGGATGTGCGGACGGGTGATGAAGTGGAACTCTTTGCAGGGGTCGATGTCCTCAGTGACCGAGAGCTACTGGAGCTAGAATTCAATGTGGATAACTGCAGCTGGATCAGCATCATATGGTCCCCGAGTCTCATGGTCAAATTCAGGGGAGATTTGCCACTGAGAAAGTCATTAACTTGAGTCTCGTTAAGGGACTCCAGTGCTTGCATCACAGAGTTTTCAGTTCTTTGGCTCTGTAAGGAAATGTGCAGGATTAGTGGTTAGATACGAAGTTAAGTGTGACAGGTTGGATTGAGCAATATCAAGGTAAAGTTTGTGGTATGATAAGTTATTGTGAAACACGTGACAGCGACGCGACGCGAGTACTCACCAGCAAGCCCGTCTCGACGCTCGGCAGGAGGATGACGCGCGACCCGTCCAGGAGACCGTTCTCCTCCAGGGTTCCGTCCCTCAGTTGCCTGCAACAACACAAAAGTCAATACGCGGACCAAAGGACGCGGATGCGTCATCGCGTCGACGCAACGTTTCCGTAATCTGTTTGACAATAGAACCTGACGCTTGGCTTACCTTTCGCGATGCAGGAGGCATATTCTGTCCTTCGCAACTTTCAGCTTCTTCGACACGACCTTCTTAAGGTGCTCGACGGTATTTTTACCGTTTAAACTGATGGAGAAATTACCACCAGTCGTAGTTTGTATATTCAGCGTTATGTCCGTCGATTGAGTCGAGCCACACCCGTACACTTCTGTTCCCGTTGCACGTTCCATATTTTATACATATAGACACTAGGATTTTAGATTTATCACTGTTTTAACGGTGCACGACCTTTCTAAGATTACACAGCTCTTTATTGTAGAATAGAAATAACAGGGTCACACGCCAGACCCCCGATTTGATGTGGCTGCGTAGTGTGACCAGTCTTTGCAAGCGAATCAAGCGATGTATCCCGTTAATTTTTTTTCGCAACAGCTGATGCGAAGCGGTGGTACTTGCGTTTCTTTTCACGTGTTAGATTTTGGTGTGACGCATGTTTCGATAAATAAAGCGGTTGTTATATTTTTTCATTATTCTTTCGGTTTAAAATACTAGATTTACTATAATCTGCCGTTTATAATACAAATATTTAAGATATTTTGGACAAATATGATTTAAGCTGTAACAGTTTCCAAGATCTCTTTATGAAACGGATCGTAAACGTCATTGATTCGTGACGTAATATGACGCTCGCTTGAGGCTTTGTCCGGGAAATTTAAAAACTTTTGCACAGGTATAGTTAAGTTAGGTAGAGGCATTGACCTAGTAGGTACGTCAATGGATAGAGGTAAAAAAGGGCATTGATCGAATCACAAAGTACCATTTATTGGATTGAATTGAGTGGCTTTCAAAGACTGTCCCTTTCAACCAGGCCTTCTCGTTTTCTTAGACGAATAGCAGCTGCTGAACAGCTGACCGACTGAAAATAGGGAGTACAATAAAAAAACAAACGTCCGAAACCCCCATATATTTCAGCACCGATAAAAACAACAAACTTAACAGGGCTATCACAGCAACATTCACATCGAAAAAATAATAATTGTATTTATTTCATGTTATACAAAATATTATTAGGTAGGTAAAAATAATAATATGTAAGATTACCTACATTACATTACTGATTTATAAAAACAATTATATTATAATTTATGCTGTTAATGGTCCAGCCAGCATTAAAAGATAAGATTAATAGACAACAATAAAAAAAACATACATTTATTATTTGTTCATAAGAAAGTAATTTATTTTACGATACATATATTATACTACATTCTGGTTGGTCATTGTCAGATGAAGGCCAAGACTTTTTTGATAATGCCGTCTCGCATACGTTTTGGGTCTATCGATCCAAGGATCCTGATATCAAAAGCAATTCCTGAGCATCACCTCCCCAATGCCAACGATATCTAAATTATGTTTCATAGATATGTATGCAATAATTGTTTCACTGTTACAGCTTCCGTTTAGTAAAGTATTGGCACTTTATTAACCTACAAAACTTCTTGAATATTTACAGTGTCACACAATTCTGGGAATGTATTAATTTTATTACATGTGTAAATAAATATCTCTACTTTGTGATCTACGTTTTGAGAGTGACAATTTTGAACTAATATAACTTATTATATTGATCACAATATTAGTTAAAATGTAATTTGTATTAACTATAGAGAGAACACGATATCTTGTACTATTAATCACATATTGGTACCGATTCGGTGAAGCACATTTTAACTTATTTAACAGGACTAAACTGAATTTAAGCGTTACGTCCTTGTCTTTTCGATAAAGAAAGAAAAAGACAGGACGCTTAAAATAAGGTTAGTTCTGTCAAATAAGTTAAGACGTGTTATGCCGAATCGATAACATTGTTTCCCGAAGATGAATTAAATATGTGAAAATGCATCCTAAACAAAGCTAGCTATTCTAGCGTACATTGAACAATTTTATTGATATATAAACATATTTTTTCCACAGCAACAGTTTTGAATCTTGGTAGCTTTAGGCAACTTCAAAAAAGTTGATTTTTAATTCATTTAAAGAATAAACCTATCACCGTTATTCTAAATTAAACATAATTACTATAGATTAAACAATACAAAGTATTCACAATATATTAATGTACGAAACTAATATTTGCAAGTATGAAGAAGTAACCCGAGTACTTGATTTTACAAAGATGATTATTTTGTCATCAAAACAACAATATAAACTTGAAGAAAAGTACCTAAGTCCCATCTTTCAGTAGTTATTCTATCTCACGGAGTCTGTTTGCTTGTAGTAGTGAGTGCATACCACGAAGGAATTAAGAAAAGGAGATGCCGATAGTTTTCTCTAGGGAAAATTGTATGACACTGCGCAGAGTGGAAGGCAGAGGTACGGGGAAAGTTGGGTCCGCCGTTCCACCAATCACAGAGCATACAGAGCACATGCCACCAATCGCAATCGCTTCCTTTTGTGACGTTGTGACACCATTGATCGTAACATGACTCCATTCGTACACCAACTCCTCTTTTTAATTGCTCCGTGGTGCACACGCACTTTTTATAGTGTGCTTGACCTCGGGAGCGCTACAAAACGCGCAACGCACACAAAACGCGCTAATCTACACACGTCACTACTACAACCATAGACAAAACGGACGTCGTGAGATGGAATACTGTAGTGTAATCAACGTTTTTAACGTCCTAGAGCAAGTAATACCGGTTGGATGTTTGTTACCGGAAAACCGTAAACGAGAAATGGTACTCTTCTATACAACGTTGAAATCGTAAAAAATAAGGTGAGGGCCTACTCCGAAGGGACAAAATTCGATCGAATATCGTTCGGTCGTATATCCATCTCTATCACACTTTCTAACCCTGCGGTCCGAAATATAATTACAATGGATCATAAGCCATTCATTTCATACTTTCGTAATCGATTTTAGCGATATAATTCTATTTCGGAAAGCAGAGTAAGTGTTCGTCATGGACATATGCTCGAACGATAGTTTTCGGTGAGAAAAAATTCGCTTATAAAGGTGTTACTACAATACACAAAACATTAAAAATATGTAGGTTCATTCCCGTGGTGAGGAGGCGCATGTAACTGTCATAATGTATGCGCTCTCTGATTGGTCGAGCGCTAGCGCCTTGCCCGATGTGATAATTACTGAATTTTACCCACTTACAAACCAAACTTAAACGTCGCAAAACTACCAGACATGTAGAAATAGTTGTCGTTTCAGAGCCACCATTTTATGGCGTATGTATATGTATGTATGTATGTATTTTTGAAACAAAACTCCACAATAATGGATTTCAAAGATTGCTGGTGGCTAGAACTCACCAGCAATGTAATTCCATACAACTTTGCTGGCGCCTATTCAAGTAGCGCGGAAAGGTCGACAAGGTTGTCAAAATAATGACCAAATTACAAGCATTTCTGAGTAAAAATTATTATGATATTAATAATTATATTATTTAATTTATTCTGATTCCACGCGTCTGATGGATTATGCGACATTTCATTATGGCTCTCATGTACTGAAACTCCATCATCTACTGATCATACTGAACTACTTAAAAAAAAACGTACACAACAATTGTATGATCCGTAAAAACAATTACATGTACAAAATTCTACAAATAAAAAAATAAAATCCATTCAAAATATATTTCAACGAAAGCTAATAAAAAATATGGAACTTCATTTCAATAATACTAGGTCTTTACATATAAATTTGCTGACATTTTCTTATTTTTTATATATAATTATATAGATAAATATACATAAAAGAAACACAATTATTCTAGCATAACATACGAGTAATATAGTCTAAGATATATTTCGGGCCCCACTGGGCCCGGCATCAGTATATATAAAAAACAAAAAAACAAGCTGATAAAGGCAATATATATAATTTTCATGAAATTTTCTTACATATTCACGAGTTCATAATTCCTGTAATTCAATAGCTGTTTCCATTATTTGTTTTTTGTTCGAAAGTTGATTTCAAGGTTTTACATCTACGTATTAAATTTTGTTTTTATTTTCAGTTTGATTATAAAAATTATAAAACAGTTCGTCCTAAATGCCATCCATTTCTATTAAGATTCGTAATAATTTTTAACAGCTGACACATTTCAAAAATTAAATTCATGTCGCTGTTAGTTTAATGTTGTCTCATTCATACACAAAAGAAATAACATAATCTGGATTTGTCATTCCTAAAAAAAATGCAGAAATATTAGTACTGAAAATTGAGTTTCCTTCAAATTCTCTATAGAAACCAGCAATTTCATATGTAAAGACCTATTATATTACCCATCTCATATTGCATAATTTTAATGGATAAGTTTATTTTTGAATTTTTGTAACTAAGTTCTGTATCGTATGTCACACTCCAGACACCTGACGAACGAGAAAAAAAAGTGTAAGACTTCGACAGTCACGACTCTTTAGCGTTACAGCCATGTATTTCGTGCAGTGTTATATAAGGTCTTTCAATTTAAATGGAAAGTAATTTAGGAGATTATTCACTATCGTTAATACATCACATTCCACTGCAAAGCACTTTTTTTTCACTTCTCAGTACAAAGTGGTCAGATCAGCTGACTCAGTTTGTATGGACAAGTGAAGAAAAAGTTCGCGCAAAAAAAAGTACTTTGCAGTGGAATGTGATGTATTAACGATACTGAATCACCTCCTAAATTACTTTCCATTTAAATTGAAAGACCTTATGTATTAGTTATGCATATTAGTTATATGTGTGTCAATGTCAAAAGTACCCGGAATAGAAGAGCTTGTGTGACTAGATCGATGGATGTGGAAGAGGCGAAAGAGGTGTGTCAGGATCGTAGCAGATGGAAATCTGTAGTCTCTGCCTACCGCTCTGGGAGACAGGCGTGAGTATATGTATGTATGTATGAGGGTGTGTCTACAAGCGTATATCTATGTAAACTTTACTTCATTGTGCATGTTATTTAATACATATTCTAAAAATTCTTAAAACTGTTATTTTTGTTGTGTTTATAATTATTAAATTAAATTAATACAACGTGTAACAGAAAGGTGTAACCATATTTGAAGAGCTTATTCAGTCATTGGTATAGGACAACTTTTACTATGGAAAAAACCCTGTAACCCGAAAAAAAAATAACTTTTTCATAGAAAAATGCAATGCCGCCCTGTATGGAAGGGCAGATTTTTTTTTTGAGTTTTCAGGTTTGGCTCCATAGTAAAAGTTGTTCTATACCATTGACTGAATAAGCTCTTCAAATATGGTTACACCTTTCTGTTACACTTTGTATAACGAAATGAACTTCGTTTCAACCGGGTATCTCGTTCTTTTACATGAACGAGTTTTTTTTATATTTTTCAGTCTCTAAGAGAGACAAAGTCGCCCAGTATGACCAGTCAATATAACCCTACAAAGTTAAGAAGTTAACGTTAGCGATCACGAGCCGAACTCCTGCGTCTCTCCGTCGATCTCTCCGAAGGTGTACCCGCCTCTGCCATCCATCTGCAGGAAGTGGTCGTGATGCTTCCACAGAGACTTGCGATGCGACACCGTGAATAGGGAGATGCCCATCTGTCGGACAAAAGTGGGTTTAGTATAAAACAGGTGGCCTCTGTCGGAGAAAATTTCGTTTAGTTTGTCCATCGAATAAAATATACAAGGTGAATTTGTGAATATCGTCCAAATCCATACTTGAGCCTTGGTAAGTTATCAGCATCATGAACCAATAACGATTTTTGTAAAATTCATGAAATGAAATTTCGACTCCCCATAGTGATTTACTCAGGAGTGGGAGTGAATTACTATGGGAAGTCGAAATTTCATTATACGAATTTCACAAAAATTGTTATCGATTCATGATGCTGATCACTTATCGCAACGACATGAATCCCCGAGGGCGTGTCAGAGGTGTTCCGAGTGTCATGCATCCGAATGCAAGTCACAGTCCACATTCGGTACACCCGCGTTTCACCGACGATTATGCGTCCCAACGTGATGACTGGTGAGCCCTATCGCCGTACTTCGGGCACGCTTTTTAGGACGTGCCGGGTTTCTCACGATGATTTCCTTCACCGTTCAGCAAGTGGTAAATAAGAACAAATACTATGCACATAAATTCCGAAAAACTCATTGATTCATGCCCGAGCGGGGATCGAACCTGGATCTCAAGATTGAGAGGCCAGCGTTCTACCCCTGAGCTACCGCTGCTATCGGTATATAGTCTATCAAATCTTAAGAGTAATTTTACCTGACACAGGCATGGAATAGCTATGATGCATGGCTGCAAAGTTGTTATTTGGCGCGAGTATTTGCATTGAAACCTGAGCAAGCGAAAAAATAGAATCCCGAGCGTAGCGAGGGTTTCAAAGGTACGAGACGCAAAATAACTTTGCTGCTGAGTGATACACAATTTTTCACAATTCAGCGATTCAGTTGTGTGAGAGGACACCGTGTGTGTATAGCTTTGGATTCATCGTGTAAAGTCCACCCACACAACTGAATCGAAATGCGATTCTCGATGTCACGTGACCTACCATTACCTTATCTGATCCACCTGAAACTTCACATGTGTGGTCTCTATCACCTACTGAACCTGCCATATTAATTCTGGCGGTTGATTAAATTTCACCTTGTATATCGTACAGTTTGGGACACAAAAGGCGGGCCTAAGATTAGTGCCGTGTCGACGCGGAACAGATTCAGATTCAGATTCTTTATTTGCATATGACAGTATTATTACAGGTGGAAAATAAATATATAGTATCATGTGATACCCTGTTAGGGCGTAGCAATATTTTTACAAGTCTAGCAATATATTATTTAAATTATTAGTAACAAAAATAAAAATACATAAAAACTTAAAAAAACTAATATTAGTTACATTAACTATCTATAATTAATAAATGAATCACAGAAAGTATGAGGATAGAGTCACCGACAAAGATTTAACGTACCATCAGATGTTACAGAGTAGTTAAAATGTTCCGTTTTGTAATGTGATTTATGTGTGTAATATAGATTTATCGTTGAAAAATTCTTCTATGTTGTAATAGGTTTTACTTATTAGAAATTCTTTCATCTTTTTTATTGTTTTTTATATATAATTATATAGGTAAATACACATAAAAGAAACACAATTATTGTAGAATAACATAATATAGTCCAAGATATATTTCGGGCCCCACTGGGCCCGGCATCAGTTGGAGTAATAATGACAGGATGACAGATGATATTTACAAGATGACAATGAGAATAATACAATAAAAGAAAATAAAAAAAAGTTAAAAAGGAAAAACTACTTCCCTAAAAACTAAACTTTTTGATTTATGTGAGGATGTGTTTGTGGTTGGGATAGAAACAGAAGGTGTTTGTGTGCGTGTAGGAGGATTTGTGTGGTGGGTTGAAATGAAAGAGAATGTTGAATTGTGTGTGTCTTTTTTAAGTATAGTCTAGAATGATTGATTTTTTGAGTCAGGTTTTTGTATGTAATGTTTTTATATAGGTTTCGTTTGTCTGTAAGTCAGTGTTGTCTATTTAGTCCAGGGCCGTAATGAGCACCAAGCGACCAGATGTAAGACGACTCCCAGGTCCTTAGCTGAATATCAGTCAGTGGTGGGTGAAATGATTTTATAATGCGAACGGTGAAGCAGTCGTCGAATGGTTTGCTGTGTAGGCGGGTATGAGTTGGGATGGGTAGTGTATTATTATGTGTTTTTGTTGTGAATCTGTGTTGGTTGATACGGATATGAAGCGGAGTTCTCGTTTCACCTACATAGAATGCCGGGCAGAGTCGACATTCCAGTAGGTAAATACAGTTTTTTGTTATGCATGATGTGTTTGTCTGAGCTTTGTAAGGGTGTGTTGTGTGGTGTGTATTAATGTGTGTAGATGTGTTGATGAGTGCACAGGTTTTGCACCGTGGCCGTCGGCATGGAGCTGTGGCTGGGGATGTGTTGAGCGGAATGTTTGTGTCTTTTGAATTTGTTTTTGTGAGAATGGTTTTAAGGTTTTTGTTTTGACGATAACAGATCGGTGGGTTAGTGGGGAGTAGTGATTTTGTTTCATCGTTTTGTTTTAGTATGGGCATGAAGTCATTTATGAGTTTTTTGAGTTTAAAACTTCCTTCAAAGTATGTTGTTATGAGTCGGAGTTGGTTGGATGGTTGAGTGTGTCTGTTTTGTGTGTTATGAAATCTAGGTCGGTCGTAAAGATGTTTCTGAATGAATTGGTCTGGGTAGTTACGGTTACGTAGGCTTTTGTGAATAATTTTGTGGTAGTTGTCAAGTGTGGTTTCGTTACTACATATCCGACGGCCACGGAGTGACATTGAATATGGAATGGACTTTTTGATGTGTTTGGGGTGGCAGCTATTGAAATGCAAGTACTGCAATTTGTTTGATGGTTTGAAATGAACGGATGTGTTGATTAGATTGTTATGATCTATTGTGATGTCGACATCTAGAAAGGTGATTTTTTCTGATGAGATGTTGTGGGTGAACTGAAGTGTGGAGTGATCATTCAAACGCTTGAGGAAGTCATTAAGGGAGTCGTTGCTGTGTGGCCAGATCATGAAGATGTCATCGATGAATCTCCGCCACACCAGGGGTTTCAGAGGCTCACTGTTTAAAAAAGACGTTTCGATTGAACCCATGAAGATGTTTGCAAAGCTTGGGGCCATCCGAGTTCCCATAGCAGTACCTTTTATTTGATGGTAGTATGAATTTTCGAATGAAAAGAAGTTATTTTTGAGAATGATTTCCGAAAGAGTAACAACGAAGTCTGTAGATGGTTGATGGGGTGATGGGCGCGTGTTTAGGTAAGTTTGAAGTGAATTCAGGCCAGCATCATGGGGAATATTTGTATAGAGTGAAACTACATCTATTGTAACTAATATTAATTTTGTATTGGTTGGTAACTGTACGGAATGGATGATTTCAAGAAAATGGTTTGTATCTTTTATATGTGATGGGAGGTCTTTTACAATTGGTTGAAGGTGAAAATCAACGAAAGCTGAAATTATTTCGGTCGGTGAATCGTAAGATGCTACTATAGGTCTGCCGGGATTGTTAGGTTTGTGTATTTTTGGAAGCATGTAGAAGTTTGGGGTTCTCGGATGGCTTGGGATCATTAGATCTATATCAATTTGTGATAAACCCTCAGCTGTTCCCCTCAATTGGAGGAGATCACGGACTATTTTCACGACCTGGTCACATGGGTCACTTGGTGTAATGGAGTAGAAGGTGGAGTCGGTTAACTGTCGGAGTCCTTCGGTTATATAGTCACTTTTGTTTAAAATGACGGTTGCAGATCCTTTGTCCGCAGGGCAAATGATTATATCATTGTTGTTTTTTAGTTTATTCAGGGATTGTCTCTCTTTGTATGTAAGATTTTGTGTTTTATTTTGTAAGGTTTGGATGAATCGGTCGTCAGATAATTTTGCTAGGATACTTGACATGAATATTTCTATGGGGTGATTTGGTGGTAAGGCTGGCGGTTCATTCGGTGACGGAGGCTTGAATTTTTGTAATGCTTCGTGTGTATTATTGCTATTTTGGTTTGGATGATTTTGCCAGTAGTGTTTCCATTTAATTTTGCGGCCAAATTGCACGAAGTCATTCATCAGTTTGATACGATCGAGAGTTTTAGTTGGACAAAAAGACAATCCTTTGTTAAGTACTGATCTGTCGTCAGGGGTTAAATTAATTGAGGAGAGGTTAACTATTGTGTCTGTGTCTTTTTGTTGATAGTTTATTTTTGGAGGGGGAGGGATCGAAAAAGGGTTCGTCAGGTCTGTCGGGGTTAGGTTAAGGTCTGAACTTGTGTTCAGATTCTGGTATGTAATAGGTAGATTAACATTATTTAGTCTGTAATATACTTTCAGATTTTGTAATTTTTTGTGTAATCTGGGGTATTCATTTGACAGATCCGTTTTGGCCTTGAAAATGACTGCTTGTATTTGGAGAAAAAGGTGGGGGTAGGCGATCAGGCTAACTTTCACAAGCGCATCTAGCTTATTTTTTAAGTCAGTGCATATACAAAAATATTGGTGGTATAATGTGTACGTAGAGTTTAGAGCGTTCACATAATTTGTTATGATCATGTTGTTTCTCATAATGGGTGGTATTGCATGTAGTGCAACTTTTGGGATTAGCCCTTTGGGTGCAGCTCCAATTTCGAGACATTTGCCTAAAAAATAAAGATGTGTATAATATTGAAGTAGTTTACTTGACGTGTTTTTTATTTGGTTGAGAATTTCTTTCATGGTGGTAAGGTTTCTCTTTCCTTAAAACCAAGACACGACACTGGAACAACAACAGCACCAGAAGTTTATTCACTTTGTTTTAGATAGTCACTTTTCTGCCTTAGTAGAAAACTCTCTTCTCCTTTTCTTCGAATACTCGGAACGACTCCATAATTTGTGTTTTTTACAAGTTATTAGCGTGAAAACTTATTTTTGTTGGTTATATCAAACATTTCACTCTGTGACAGAACTTCAGCTCAAAGTAAAACCAAACCCATAGATAACAACAAGAAAACTAAAAAGGTTCTACACAAAATCATTAAAGAAGGTTTTAAGGAAAGAGAAACCTTACCACCATGAAAGAAATTCTCAACCAAATAAAAAACACGTCAAGTAAACTACTTCAATATTATACACATCTTTATTTTTTAGGCAAATGTCTCGAAATTGGAGCTGCACCCAAAGGGCTAATCCCAAAAGTTGCACTACATGCAATACCACCCATTATGAGAAACAACATGATCATAACAAATTATGTGAACGCTCTAAACTCTACGTACACATTATACCACCAATATTTTTGTATATGCACTGACTTAAAAAATAAGCTAGATGCGCTTGTGAAAGTTAGCCTGATCGCCTACCCCCACCTTTTTCTCCAAATACAAGCAGTCATTTTCAAGGCCAAAACGGATCTGTCAAATGAATACCCCAGATTACACAAAAAATTACAAAATCTGAAAGTATATTACAGACTAAATAATGTTAATCTACCTATTACATACCAGAATCTGAACACAAGTTCAGACCTTAACCTAACCCCGACAGACCTGACGAACCCTTTTTCGATCCCTCCCCCTCCAAAAATAAACTATCAACAAAAAGACACAGACACAATAGTTAACCTCTCCTCAATTAATTTAACCCCTGACGACAGATCAGTACTTAACAAAGGATTGTCTTTTTGTCCAACTAAAACTCTCGATCGTATCAAACTGATGAATGACTTCGTGCAATTTGGCCGCAAAATTAAATGGAAACACTACTGGCAAAATCATCCAAACCAAAATAGCAATAATACACACGAAGCATTACAAAAATTCAAGCCTCCGTCACCGAATGAACCGCCAGCCTTACCACCAAATCACCCCATAGAAATATTCATGTCAAGTATCCTAGCAAAATTATCTGACGACCGATTCATCCAAACCTTACAAAATAAAACACAAAATCTTACATACAAAGAGAGACAATCCCTGAATAAACTAAAAAACAACAATGATATAATCATTTGCCCTGCGGACAAAGGATCTGCAACCGTCATTTTAAACAAAAGTGACTATATAACCGAAGGACTCCGACAGTTAACCGACTCCACCTTCTACTCCATTACACCAAGTGACCCATGTGACCAGGTCGTGAAAATAGTCCGTGATCTCCTCCAATTGAGGGGAACAGCTGAGGGTTTATCACAAATTGATATAGATCTAATGATCCCAAGCCATCCGAGAACCCCAAACTTCTACATGCTTCCAAAAATACACAAACCTAACAATCCCGGCAGACCTATAGTAGCATCTTACGATTCACCGACCGAAATAATTTCAGCTTTCGTTGATTTTCACCTTCAACCAATTGTAAAAGACCTCCCATCACATATAAAAGATACAAACCATTTTCTTGAAATCATCCATTCCGTACAGTTACCAACCAATACAAAATTAATATTAGTTACAATAGATGTAGTTTCACTCTATACAAATATTCCCCATGATGCTGGCCTGAATTCACTTCAAACTTACCTAAACACGCGCCCATCACCCCATCAACCATCTACAGACTTCGTTGTTACTCTTTCGGAAATCATTCTCAAAAATAACTTCTTTTCATTCGAAAATTCATACTACCATCAAATAAAAGGTACTGCTATGGGAACTCGGATGGCCCCAAGCTTTGCAAACATCTTCATGGGTTCAATCGAAACGTCTTTTTTAAACAGTGAGCCTCTGAAACCCCTGGTGTGGCGGAGATTCATCGATGACATCTTCATGATCTGGCCACACAGCAACGACTCCCTTAATGACTTCCTCAAGCGTTTGAATGATCACTCCACACTTCAGTTCACCCACAACATCTCATCAGAAAAAATCACCTTTCTAGATGTCGACATCACAATAGATCATAACAATCTAATCAACACATCCGTTCATTTCAAACCATCAAACAAATTGCAGTACTTGCATTTCAATAGCTGCCACCCCAAACACATCAAAAAGTCCATTCCATATTCAATGTCACTCCGTGGCCGTCGGATATGTAGTAACGAAACCACACTTGACAACTACCACAAAATTATTCACAAAAGCCTACGTAACCGTAACTACCCAGACCAATTCATTCAGAAACATCTTTACGACCGACCTAGATTTCATAACACACAAAACAGACACACTCAACCATCCAACCAACTCCGACTCATAACAACATACTTTGAAGGAAGTTTTAAACTCAAAAAACTCATAAATGACTTCATGCCCATACTAAAACAAAACGATGAAACAAAATCACTACTCCCCACTAACCCACCGATCTGTTATCGTCAAAACAAAAACCTTAAAACCATTCTCACAAAAACAAATTCAAAAGACACAAACATTCCGCTCAACACATCCCCAGCCACAGCTCCATGCCGACGGCC
This sequence comes from Ypsolopha sequella, assembly GCA_934047225.1. NCBI lineage: Eukaryota > Metazoa > Arthropoda > Insecta > Lepidoptera > Ypsolophidae > Ypsolopha > Ypsolopha sequella. Next base: position 6,845,670 of record OW203988.1, on the reverse strand, counting down.
ACGGTGCAAAACCTGTGCACTCATCAACACATCTACACACATTAATACACACCACACAACACACCCTTACAAAGCTCAGACAAACACATCATGCATAACAAAAAACTGTATTTACCTACTGGAATGTCGACTCTGCCCGGCATTCTATGTAGGTGAAACGAGAACTCCGCTTCATATCCGTATCAACCAACACAGATTCACAACAAAAACACATAATAATACACTACCCATCCCAACTCATACCCGCCTACACAGCAAACCATTCGACGACTGCTTCACCGTTCGCATTATAAAATCATTTCACCCACCACTGACTGATATTCAGCTAAGGACCTGGGAGTCGTCTTACATCTGGTCGCTTGGTGCTCATTACGGCCCTGGACTAAATAGACAACACTGACTTACAGACAAACGAAACCTATATAAAAACATTACATACAAAAACCTGACTCAAAAAATCAATCATTCTAGACTATACTTAAAAAAGACACACACAATTCAACATTCTCTTTCATTTCAACCCACCACACAAATCCTCCTACACGCACACAAACACCTTCTGTTTCTATCCCAACCACAAACACATCCTCACATAAATCAAAAAGTTTAGTTTTTAGGGAAGTAGTTTTTCCTTTTTAACTTTTTTTTATTTTCTTTTATTGTATTATTCTCATTGTCATCTTGTAAATATCATCTGTCATCCTGTCATTATTACTCCAACTGATGCCGGGCCCAGTGGGGCCCGAAATATATCTTGGACTATATTATGTTATTCTACAATAATTGTGTTTCTTTTATGTGTATTTACCTATATAATTATATATAAAAAACGAAAAAACAAGCTGATAAAGGCAATATATATATTTTTCATCTTTTTTACAAATATGTTAATTTTGTCTATATTTCTGATATAGCCTGGCATGTTATTATATATTTTAATAGCCATTGAATGTGACCCTGATGATATTATTTTCAGTTTTGTAACTGAGATTTTAATTTTATTTTTGTTTCGATTGTTACGTTTGATACGTGAACTATCTACAGGCGAATAAAGGCTAGTGTGTTTTTTTAACAAATTTGCATGATTCCAATATATATATACATGTAAGAGTCAATATGGAGTATTTTTTGAAATAAGGCCTACAAGATTCAAAGTTATTTATATGGGCCAGTATCCTTATACACTTTTTTTGTAGTATGAATATTTTATTTATGTTACTACAATTTCCCCATAGTGTGATGCCGTAGGAAAGTCTAGAATGGGCATATGCATAATATGCTGATAGGGCTGTTTCAAAGTTACTCACCTTCTTAAGTCGGTAGAAAGCATATATGAACGACGAGAGTTTATTTGTTAGTTTCTGGATATGAGGTTTCCAGTTTGTATCCGTATCGAGGTCTATGCCCAGTAGAGTAACCGATTTTACAAATTCAAGAGTTGAGTTTTTGTATTTGTATTCTATTTGTAATGGCCTTTTCTGGTATGGTTTAAATTGAATTTTGAATTGGAACAGGGGAGTGCGCAGAGGATACTGCGCAAGCGACAGCTAACTATAGATGAACCACACAACTGAAGGAACGCCCGCGGTACGAGGGGAGCGTCGGGCGACGAGGAGCTAGAAGCGACCCCACCCCGCTCGACTCTTACCTCCGCACCGCCCGACGCTCCGCTCGTACCGCGGGCGCTCTTTCAGTTGTGTGGTTCATCTATACACGCACGCATTCGGCCCGGGCTGCGTTCAGTTTGATCGTCGGCACACGCCCATCACTGACAGCACGATAACATATACAAATGTAACGCGTGCAAAAGATATGGCATGTTAGGCGGGCGTCTTCCAAAAATCAAACTGCGGGTCCACCGCGTAAGTCCGATGGTAATCGTAATGAACATCATTGATAAACTTTACTACCAACGCCAGAATCTGACAGCAGGATAACATATACAAATCTAACGCGTGCAAAAGTTACGAGCGAGCGTCACCTGAAGATCAAACTGAACGCAGCTCTGAGATTCAAATGTCGAAATGAAGCCCATTACGAACGCCACAGAGTTACGCGGTAGACTCCCTGGTATAGTCGAATGAATGGTACAGTTTTATTTCAATATAAGTAAATAAATATAAAAAAAATCCATTAATTAATTATAATAAATAGTAAATATTTAATTAAAGATCAGCAATTAAAAGAAATGAATGTAGTATAATATTTAATAATTAACATAATAAAGTTATAAATAAACAATGTAAAAAGAGCATAATGACGCAAATAAAATGTAATAATAGATATTTTATTTTAATATATAAATACAATTCATTAAAACAATTATATAATTGGCAATAATATAAATAATAAAGTAAAAATAAGTAATGAATATGTTTAGTGATGAGATCACATAACTGTAAAATAAAACAAGGTCCCAGAAAAATTCAAATCGGGGGAAAGTAGGAACATAAAAAAAATGGTAAAGTTCATATCGAGCCTACCTCTCTGCAGTACTGGTACATTTGACCTTCGACGTCAACGGAGACGGCGCTCGTGCACTCATCCAAGATGGCGAACTGGGGCTCGTGGTAGAACAGACGCGCCATCTGACGGACAAAACAGACTCGGTCTAATTATTGGGGTTACACAAATACATACTCACGCCTATCTCCCAGAGGGGTAGCAGATACTACATATATATATCTGCCACGGTCGTGACACCCCTATTTTGCCTTCTCCACATCCATAAACCTAGTCATACAAGCTCTTCTATTCCGATTAAGCCCTCTTCCCGTATGTCGTAAATTTTGGCCTGCATATTTTATTCTACAGCCTGGTCGAGCTCCGTATATCCTGGTGCACCAAAAATTTTGACAATGAAATCCCCATCGGAACGAATGAGTACGTTATTATTGTTCGATTATTATTTATTTGTGACGTGACGTGTCCACATCATTTCATTTTCACAGCATTTCACATCACAAATTTTAATTCATTCGGCCCATGAGATAATATAGCCGATTCTAAAGGCTTTAATTTTAGTTTTAGTGCTGTCAAAACTAAATTTCAATCATTGCAAAATAGTCCTTAAAAGTTAGGTACATAATCTAAATTACTTTGGAGAAATTTCATGTTTGACAGCACTAAAACTAAATCCTTCAGAATCGGCTACATTGAGTAGGTAAATAAAAAGTAGCAAGTTGTGTCGTAGATACAACCGTAGGTATATTATTTAAGCGAAGACTTTTTGCCATGTGACACCTTTTGCCGTCATGTTTAGCTTTGGGAAAGCATTGTCGTTTACTTGATATTCACCGTTTTGAAAAGTAATTTTGCAAAAAAAACTCATTTCCATCTAGGTCTGTTGCATCACATACGATGATACCACACATTTTCTCATATCGCTATTTTTGGGATCTTGCTTGCTTGCAATAATATTAAATTGTACTACTATTAGCAATTCGACACTGCTTGTTGTGGCATTTAGATGTCAATCACATAAAGCATAAAGAATTATGTAAACTTCCTGGTGACAGCGCGCGCATTAAGTTTACGGAGTCATTTTATTTTATTGTTGCGATCAAATAAACATTAATATATCATAAATACCACTAATAACAAAAAATAAACGATTAAAAAACGTACTAATCTGTAATAAGAAATTAATTAATTTTTCATCAAAATTAAAAGGTTATCCTAAACTTTTTTTTACCAAAGAAGTCCCCTGTCAAAATACTCTTATTGTCAAGCACTAAATACGAAAATGCCTTGATCTGCGGAATTCTTTCCTGAAATCGATCACGAAAATAATGTACAAGTTCTGAATTGGACCCCCCTACACGGAATGCGAACAAAGAAGCATTAGTTTCAAAAGAAAAAAGATAATAGCGAAGGAACTATTTTTTTAAGATGTAGGTAAACTTGTTTTTTATGCCTTCCCAGATACATGGTAGAACAATACTCACAGCTATCCTCTGCTTTTCTCCACCTGAGAGCACATCCATCCAGTCCTCCACAGCGTCCCAGCCACCTTCGAAACAGACACATTGTTATTATTGGTTATAGGCCGCACTAAAAACCAGCGCGGTATTTCCCGAGTTGGTACTTCTGCGACACACGCGCCTGTCCGATTGAAAACGAAAGCGGCTTTGCTGAGTCAGAACTTTTTAGTGCTATAGTTCTTGTTAACCTGTTGCAAAGTTACTTTTAAATGTTAGGAAGAAACAACAAACTTGATGCTGTGCTACATTTATCTCAGTCTCCCTTATATTGTGAATCATTTGTTCACCATGGGCAGGAGACATTGACACCTAGAAAGGCTTATCATTTGTGGAGGTACCACCATCTTATTCGCAAAACCTCCCGATGTTACTCAGGGGAGAGTAAGAGGGCAGCTCTCAGGCACAACCAGGTCGCCCACCATGCCTGGGACCGATTGATGGCGGTATATCCATTAATAATTGCCAGCCCATATATGAAACAGACTATAGTGACGGACGTCACTGGTGCGAGGGTTTCGGCACCGAGCTCACCAACCCACCTGCCCAGCGTGTGTGAGTATGGGCTTTTCTTCCAGGACGACTGCCAGGAGTGACGAAATCTTGGAAAGGCCTATGGCCACTATGGCCAGTAGTGAAAGAACCAGGCTGATTGATGAATGGATGCAGTAATAACTGACCTTCTCTAGTGCTCAGGTACGAAAGTTGCACAATATCTAGGAACTTGTTCAGTTCCGCATCGGTCCGCCCGCGCCGCACCATCTCATCGCGAGTTTGCGGGTAGATTATCTGAAATTGAGGATAAGGGGGTTAGTCCTGGTTTACGATAAGGGTTGCATTGTTTTAAACAATGTGAAAAACACTTGTTTAAGTTTTAAAACAATTTGTTTTATACATGTTTGAAACACGCACATATAAAACATTGTTTTTTTTTTATAGAACACATCCTAAAAGTAATTAGATAGGTAGATAAGTTACTTGCATTTTCAAATATGTGTTAACCTTTTTTTTAGCAGTCACTAAATTACTAAATAAATTATTATTATTAGAGTGCATTACAAACTTGAAATCAATCAAAAACAGATTTATTTATTTGATTTCAAGTTTCACATCGGTAAATTCACGAGTTGTGTTGAGACCTGGACCTAACAGGTTAGAGCAATCGCCCGGCAAGCGAGAGTTCACGGGTTCGAATCCCGGTTCCGAGCTCTTCACATCCAGATTAAGCATACTCATTATAAAAGAGCCGATTCTGAAGGCTTTTATTTTAGTTTTAGGCTGTCAAAAATTAAAAATTTCCAAAGTAATGTAGCTTCTGTTCCTAACACCTAAGGACTATTTTGATAAGAAGTAAACTTAGTTTTGACAGCACAGCGACAGATCGTATTCAAAAGGTAGACATTAACGGGGTAAAATCAAGTGGAGCATTAGTTAAAATGGGTGTCCCGCAGGGTTCCATATTAGGGCCCTTGCTGTTTTTAATTTACATAAATGACCTTCCATATTTAGTTAAAGACTTAACGAAGATAGTATTATTCGCAGACGACACGTCACTTATTTTTAAAGTTAATAGACGTAAAGATATCCTTGACGGCGCGAATACAACTTTATCACTGGTGCTTGATTGGTTTACTGTAAATAATTTAGTTTTAAACGCAAAAAAGACAAAGTGTATAAAGTTTACGTTACCAAATGTAATTCAAGTGGATGGTAATTTGCTTTTGCAGGGGTCCAAGCTGGAGTTAGTTAACGAAACAAAGTTTTTAGGCATTACGGTAGACTCTCGTCTTCAGTGGGGTCCCCACATAGAAGCCCTATGTGGTAGACTTAGTTCGGCCGCATACGCTGTTAGACGCATAAGACAAATTACTGATGTAGATACTGCTAGACTAGTCTATTTTAGTTACTTTCACAGCATTATGTCATACGGCATGCTGTTATGGGGTAGAGCCGCGGATACAGACGCAGTCTTTGTTTTGCAGAAGAGAGCAATTCGGGCTATTTATAATATGAAGCACCGGGATTCATTAAGACAAAAGTTCAAAGAAATTAATATATTAACGGTTCCTTGTGAATATATTTACCAAGTCCTTAGATATGTCAGAAAAAATGTTGAGTCTTTCCCAAGGCTTGGTAAGCAACATTGTAAGGAGACCAGAAATAAGCATAAACTGGCTTTTCCAAAAATCAGACTCGCTAAGGTGAGTACCTCTTTTGTAGGACATGGTATAAGATTTTACAATAAACTTCCAAAAGAGGTCCTTACTTTGTCAGAGAATAAGTTTAAACTGTATATTAAGCAGGGCCTATTGAAAAAGGCATATTATAAAATAAATGAATATTTGGATGATGGTGAAGCATGGTGTTACAGTGATAATGATACTCGTAGTAAGTTATAATTTAATTAAATAGTATAATTTCTTAACTTATGATTCCTCTAAGGTGTAAACATTAATTGATTATAGACTGTAAAAGGAAAAGGACTATATGAGACAGGTAGACAAAGATATATATGTTTTTCTTTTTTTCATTAACCTGAATTCCTACTGTCTTGTATTTTCTTATCCCTTGGTTAAAGTAGATATAAGTCATATATTGTATAGTATAAGTTTTATGTTGAAAAAAAGACATGATCTTGCTAAGTTTCTTGCCCTTCTTCTTAGCAAGACTAATCGAATGGGCGGAGGTAGGCATGTATTTATATATGTAACCTATTAGTATGTAGTATATAGGATGGGATTTGGTCGGCCGCCTGGATTCGTGCTGGGGGCTCGGTAGGTGATCACTGAACCTTGTTCCTGGTCCCTGGCCGGGTCTCCGGTATGGGTTCGGGCGGCTGATTGGATTTTACCTTGTATAATATATATTTTACCTATCATTTTAATCGTAAATATATTGCTACATAAATTAAATAAACCTTTAATTTAGTTCATGTACATTTATTATTCTATTACATATATTTTCTTTATTAGATTAATTTTGACGTGTAAAAAGTGTATATATCTATACCTGCTTTGCAAAATAAACTATTTGAATTTGAATTTGAATTTGAATTTGACTAAAACTATAATTAAAGCCTTCAGAATCGGCTTCAAAACCTCTGAACCATTCTCAAGAAACAGCCTGTAGTATAAGAATTTTATAATTCCACACTGTTTGTACTGGATCGTTTAACGTGCTTAGAAAATTAAACCACGTGATCATACAGATGAACTTTACAAAAACATGATTTCTTTTTCGCTTACTCTTTAAATATGACGAGTATGTATTAAATATTTGCATGGGGAAGTGAACTTTTTATTGATTTGTTTCAAAACTTTCTCCACGGGAGTGGTTTAATATTCTGACCACGTCATTAATGAGTTCTTCGTCACCTGATCCCTGAAAGTGCCGAGGGTCATGTACGGGCGCTGCGGCACGTAGAACAGCTTCCCCTTCGGCGGCTTCGTGAGTGTCCCGCCGAAGATCGGCCACAGCTCACCCAGCATCCGGAACATTGACGACTTGCCGCACCCGTTCGGTCCGCACACCAGCACGTTTATACCGGACCTGTTACACGACCAGGGGCTGATCAACCGCTATATAAGGGTACCCTCAAAGGAGACGGTCAGTTACCCATAAGCAAAATGTCTTAAGAGAGTACACAAATATATTGTGGTCATGATAAAGAACAAATTCAAAATAACACGGTTTGACTATCCATTTAAAACGGATAGATAGATAGATAGATATATCTTTTAATAATTTTTATGATCAATCGTTTTTATTTTGAGGTTATTTTCATGTGGCATTGCGAAAATAAACTTAAGCGCGTTTGAATCGTTCATAGTTGTAACAATGTTTCACGATGATTCTAATATTTAAAAGGGTCATGCTAGAATGTCAGTCGTAATGTAATCTCTATCAAAATACAGAAGAAAAGCATGAACCGTGAAATGAATAGCTGAGACTGCGTCGATTGCGTCACGCATGACTCTATCAAAGCACGCTGGCTTGGTAGATGGCGCGCTTTCGCTCTCATGACCGGCTGCGACATATATTATTTTAATATATGTGTCCGTGTTATTATGAAAGTGAAACTAGCTACGAATAAATCTAACAAAAATTATAGTATAAATTTATTTCATGTACGCGGTTAAGGCCGATTCTGACCGTCTCCTTTCGGCACAACAAATTCAACCGAATTGTGTTTTTTCGCTTGAATTCCCTACTGCTCCTAAAGAATGTCTAGCTTTCAAAGGTCACTGTTTCTTCATGCGGAAAGACCTGCAGTGTGAGAGGGAGATTCCGGAAAAATATAGCAAAATGTGGGTTTTAAATTAATATAAAATTAGCCATAAAAAATTTAAACTAGCAGAATTTAGATATTGATTAAGTAACTAATTGTGCGGACGCTCTACTGGTCCGACCACCAATACCATCTGCATCGATGTCATCCCGAGCCCTGCGAGCCGCAGTGTGAGGCGTAACGTCGTCGCGTAAACATCTTCACTCGCCCAGATGAAGGCAGTCTATATCTGCTGAAACTGATCGGCTTTCCCGATCATAACACGCATTGAGGTGAGCCGTTTTTATATAAATCATGAATTATCCTCAAGTCTCATTTAATTCTATAATTTAGATATTGTTAAAATCCATCAAAAAAAATATCGTTGAGGTCTGTAGCATTCCAATTTGTCAAACAATGAGAAAAAGTGTCGATGAAGTGTGACCTCATTTCAATAAATTTTTTCAACCGCCTTTCTGTACTACAAGAAGCTAGGAAAAGGTTCCAAAATTTACCCATCTCACTAGTGACTTCTTCTGGCGAGCAGGTAACTACTTTAAAAAGTGCCGATTTAAGCGAATTCCCATAGCTTAACTTCTAAAAGATATATATATTTTTTTCAGAGAATTTTTGGTCAGTTTTCATTATTTTGGTATATAAAGTAACCATTATTTTTCATGACTTTTTAATTAAAGAATTGTAGCATATGACGTCACTTGAGAATTTTAGACATTATACTGATTGTGATGTGGGATTGCTTGTAAAAAAGTGGTCTGTCTCCGTCTGTCTACTCATCTGTCAAATCAATCTGAAGCAAATTATTATAAATTTATCTTGATAGCAAAGGACACATTTTAAACAGCCTTTTCTCAAATGACGTCACACGAAGGCAAATAGGATATTTAGAATTTTACTGGATAGTAACGCAGCGATCGTCGTAACAGCCAATTTGGAATACGCGCTGATATGAACGTTATTTCTATTTCGTTTCCGTCGATAATTGTACCGATACAAATCGAGTTGCTAATTTGCCGGTGCTAAGCGCCTTAAACAATAAATAGCAGGCAAAATTGTGGCTCGAGACCACTTTACGGGTTAAAACGTGTCCCCACACCGGGTTCACAGACGCAGCAGTTTGCAAGTACATCCACAGCCGCAACGTTAAATGGCAAGTATAAATGAGCAGCAGGATGTTCCTCACTTGACTTCGAAGGAGAGCTCCTGAATGAGGACGTCACCGTTGGGCGTGACCAGCGGCACCTTCTCGAACCTGATGATCTTGTCTTGGTAGACGATGCGGCCCGCGCCCGGCGACAATATCGCGGGGGGACCTGGAACTATTATACACATGTATTGGTCAGTGACGTATTTACCTTAGGGCCAAAAGGGCCATGGCCCGGGGCGGCAGGTTGGGAGGGGCGGCGCAAGCTGCAGGCTAGCTGCACCTCGCGCTCAGCTTTGGTCGCCTTTCATTATCAATCGTTAGGTTTATCTGGTTTATTCGTCAAAGTCTTTTAATTTTATTGCTTTTTGACTTTATAATACTGTCATTGAAAAAAATTGTTCATCGAAATATATGTAAATATTGAATAAATGGTGTTTATTCAATATTTACATATACTTCGAATAAATATTGAATAAATTTGTTTGTAAGGTATTTTATAGCACACTGTGCGTAAAATGACCGCTTTACGCACGTCGGCATTTTCCGCACTTGTGCTATAAAAAATAGTTTTTCATTCATTATCATCACAGACCACATCAACATACTGCTGGATTTTATTTTATAATTGAAATGTTTTTGCTTTTTTCTCGTTAATTTATGGGGCGATAAATGTTACAGGGCCAGGGCGCCAAATCTTAAAATACGCCTCTGGTATTGGGGGCGGGGTTTCGTAGTTCAACAGGTTGTTGGAGAGCGTAGAGCCATAGTAAAACCAGAACAGTAGTTTAACTCACGCCCCGTACTTGACTTAAATACCTACTGTTGCAGGGTTGTCCCTTCTTTTAGTTTTGTAGCTAATAAAAAATCAATAATTAAAATGTTTTGAAGCCGATTATGACAAATGAGCTATCAATCGACGACGTAGTGAAACATCCAAACATACATACCTACTACAAAATTACTCATAAAGAAATCTTACTTGCTTATCTTAATTATTGTAAGAAAAAATATTGGCTCCTGAACTTTACTTTAAAAACATGGGCATCGTCAAAGGGGGGAAGGGGGTAGCTGTCCCCCCCGAGATTCAAAAATCATTTGAGATTTTAATAATAAAGTAGTCGAAAAATTCGCGAGAAACCCAAGAAGATTATGTTAAAAACTTAAAATTTGTTTATTTTACCTACAATTTAGGTCATCTTGCCAGGGGTGGCGACGACGTGGCGGCTCGTTTGAGAGACTTGACTGAGCGCGATCGCGGCGTGACCCCGACTAGCGCCTACCTTGTATACTAAGATATTGCTGTTGTGTGCGTACTGTAGTTCGTGCGTACTAGCACGCACACATATTAGCCGCGCGATGTACCTTTGCTTGAAGATAAACTACTGTTCTGGTTTTACTATGGTAGAGCGTACGCCCAGCGCGAGTGCCCGCGCGGCGTGCTCTTTGAGGCCTGCTTCACAGAGCAGCCCTGCGCGAGGCGGGTCGCTCGTCGCACGGTTCTCTATGAAGACAGCGCACCGCGCGGGCTCCCGCGCCGCCGCACGCTTATCGCATAGGGTTTCTGATTTCTCGACCTTTCTTTTTCTCGAGTTTTGAGAATTCTCGAGGCAAATTTCTCGAGTTTTCTCAGGTTTCGAGTCTTTTTATAAAAACCATTGAAATTTGTTAAAATTCAATTTAAAAAAGCAAAATTTTTAATCTGTGATAATTTCACTGCACCATAATCATTATTTTGTAGTATTTGGTACCTAATAGAAGGAAACAAAATTACAATCTTACATAATCAAAACTTAGAACTAAACTAATAGGTTAGGAACAGATTACTATAGATGTAAATGACAATGTGGGGACATCTATAACTTTGATTCACGTAATAGACAAGACTGCATCGAACTGTTGATTAGGTAAAAAAAAAACAATAGTAACGCAAAATCTTGCAAAAATTAAGCCCAACAAAAACAGAAAAACCCATTTTTTAACTCACCTCCACTACATCCGTTCATAGCGCCAGTATCGACCATGGTCCTGGTGTACTTGCCCTTGTTGACGTCATCGAGCACCAGCCTGAGCTCCGTCACCCGTGACGTCAGACCGGCCAGTTTCGTCAACTCTCTGCCGGAGAGCACGAGCCGGCCGATAGCCTCCGCCATCTTCACAAGCATCCGTCCGTATGTGTAGTAGTGCTGGAATGGTACATTTATGCACAGTGGAGATCACATTAAGAGGCCTTCCTTTTTCAACAGTTTTTGAACGATTGTACTGAATCTATCACAGACGCAATCAATATGAAACTTATATACATATATGTTTTTTCAAACCTTTATCTTTACATTGAAAGTAATAAAATAAAATAAAATAAAAAGACATTTATTTAACACACCATTATGGACAAAGTAGTACAATGTTCTTAAACGTAAAGTTGTATGGGACTGTTAAAAAGAACGGTGAGTCAGCATATGTTCCTGTACCAACGACATTAGGAACGCTGTTATTCTGCCACCACCATTAAAAAAAAAAAAAACATACTTAATTAACTTACTATTTACTTTAACCTAAACATATTCATTGTAGCGTTACCTAATTGGAAAACTTTCGCTCGATAGATTTTGTTTTTGAAAATAGTCTCTTTTTGAGCGTTATTTTGGTTTTGTGTTTAATCCATTTGATTTTTACGTGTCATATTTTACTATCAATACGAAAATCTTGTTTATTAACCAATGTAAGTTCAAAAATTACTGAAATGCAATATTGTAATTTTAGTCGATTTTAATCTTTAAATTAGACTTGTTCTGAATCGTTTCAAGCGCATTTTCAACTTTATGAAAGTTAGTATACGGGTTATAATTGCAAAGCCGCTGTGCGCCTAAGGAAGGCCTCGTCTTAAGCTATACACTTGCAGTTCAGTACCCGGCAGTAAACAATGCACATCGGCTATCTTCGACTTTGTAGAGCGCCGTCTCTGTCACCGGACTGTTAGTGCTTCGTGCGACAGAGATGACGCCACGATACGATGTGCATTATTTACTGCCGGGACCTGTACTACATTAGCCCCTATAGTGAAGAATATAAGATGGTACTAAGTCCAATGTGTATAGCTTGAAATGATCTCCACTGTACTATGGGCAGTCCCATAACCTTCAAGCGGTCGCGCGGCGTCCAATCAACCGCCATGAACAAATACTCCTCCATAAGATCGTACTTTGCTACTCGTAGTGCTTACCAGTTTTAGGTAGCGTTCCAAAACACCTTAGGTCGTCCGATGAAGTAGAAGATATTACCATCTGTCAGATAAAAGTAGCTCTATGCTGGTTCCAAAACCACAAATGAGATCGTTTTGGAACTATCAAACCCGAGCAACTTTTTCTACTGACACGACCAATATTTTGCTCGGCGAAAATCGCCGGGAATATATTGCTCCTGTCAAAAGCATGATTCTTGACGTATGATTTTTATACGTTTACATGGTATCAAAAATTACAAAACATGAACTGAAGAGTGTTAAACGTTTGAACACATCGCAATCCACAGATGAGAACTATTCCTATTTTCTCGCCTAGAACGACATTTTTTTCGAATTTGTTTCTTGTTATTTCCTCCAAGTCTGAAACTTGATCATCCGCAAGTTTTCTCTATATTTATAAAACCTGTAGACAAAATCTCATTCATCATCTAAGCAATTTCGTCTTCCCGCCAAACTTTTCTTTTGACATATTACTCTATGTCCGTTCCGAATCTCACCAAAGTTAGTCCGAAGACTGTTCCATTAAGACCGGTTCCAAAACGTAATGCTCATCCGACAAGAATTGCTCGGTGATAGGGGTTTGGTTTTGGAACGCTACCTTAGTAGCTTGTGATATGTTCATCACGCACACAAATAAACTGTTTCTTCTATTCCCCACATACCCCAAGCCGCACAGACGGCTTTTGTTTCAGTTGCGCTTGATCATACTGCATTTATTTGCAGTGAATGTTACAATGACGATGAAGAAGATTAGTTCTAAATTTTATATTAGGAAGAAATAATATAAAAAAATCAATTTTATTAGTTCATTAAATTAACATTATATCATCGCAGTATAGGAACGCAGAAAGAAAAGTAAATCTGGATGTGAGGAGCTCTGAACCGGGATTCGAACCCGGGACCTCTCGCTTCAGAGCTCCTCACATCCAGATTTACTTTTCTTTCTTTTTGCGTGTCTATACTGCAATGATATAATGTTATTTTTATATCTCCTTGCGATGGATAAATCGCCAAGTGTTCAAACATAGAAATTTATTTCTGTCATAGTTATTAGTTTGTTTTAAATATTGCTTCAAAATAAATAATTACTTTATTAATTTTTTAACCTAGCTTTTCTCATTCAAGTTCCAATTCATGTATCTAGCGTGTCTACTTTGTGTACCTAGCGTGTCTAATTAATGTACCTAGCGTGTCTACTTTGTGTACCTAGCGTGTCTAATTAATGTACCTAGCGTGTCTAATTTGTGTACCTAGCGTGTCTAATTAATGTACCTAGCGTGTCTAATTTGTGTATCTAGCGTGTCTAATTCATGTACCTAGTGTGTCTAATTCCGTGTTATATCCTTACCTTAAACCTGTCATTGTCAGAGCCGGTAGTCAATAGATTGTGGTCCTTCACAAAGAACGGTCTCGATACCGCGAAGAAGCCGACAGTTATAGCAATATCTGGAATAAGCAATGAAAACTTTAGCGACAATTCAAAAACCACCATTACTAGATTACAGCTTCAGTCAATAACGTAATGTCCGAGAATACGAATGTTTCACCAAAAATAATACTAATTTTTATGTAGTAATAGAACGGAATACAAACGAAACATACTTAATTGAATTTTTATTAATTAATATGCGTATTAAGACATAAAATAACGTTGTACATAAATACAACAGTACGCGACAGTACTGTACAAATAACGTATTTATTTGTACAGTACTGTCGCGTTTAGAGATAGTGTAGACACTGCTCTGAAAAAGCCGTGTATCAATTAATAGGGATGATGCCTCGGTTGTCAATAAATTTAAAAACGTGTATACGCAAAATTGATATTCAAAAATAATGCTTACTTACTTTACCGATTTTCCGTAAAGTTCAATTAAAACTTTTTTACAAAATGAAACAATTTAGAAGTTACTCATTTGCCTTTTGCCAAAGTACAAAGTTATGACGTCACTTCCAAGTATTTTCATACAAAAAATCGTTTTTGACTTTTCATAAAAGGTTGATGATTTGACTAATAGACATCACCCCTATTAATACATTATAATATTGATAATGCATACGTTTCTTATATTTTGTTAGGCATGTGTACCTGCTTCGTTTCTACACGAAACGAAGACATTAAAGAAATAAATAATGATTATTATTTATAAGTTAATCAGCGACATATGCAGACGGGTGTCTATATCTCTGAACGCGACTGTCATATTAAATACCGTTTTTATAACGTTATTTTAAGGTTAGTCTACCACTTCTTCAGTTTCTTATCAAACTGTCAGAGTAAGTCAAATATATTTCAAATATTTAGAGCCACTTACACTTGGCGATGATGTTATCTACGAATCCCATGCCGACCCTGAAGTTCAAGAACCTCCTCAGGTGCCGCGTCAGCTTGTAGAAGCTCGCCAGGAGAGTCAACTGCTCTCTGTGGTTACCCTGGAATATAGCATGCGATGTTACACGAGGGTTGCCAACCGTACTTTAAAATAAAGTATCTTACGTTATTTTTGGTCTCTGTACTTTATACTTTTGAATACCAAAAAAGTACGTGAAAATACTCTATTTCAATCTTTACATAAAATTAGACGTAGACTGAAAATACCGGCCAGCGAAAACACAGCCGTAAAGAAATCCGAGGGAAAATTGTTGTGCGTTTGTGTATGTGCGAAGAGCACACAAGGACAAAAGGATTTCAAGCCTGGCCTTCCTAGTTCCTACGGTTCGCTGCAATGATATATTTTCAAAAAAATGATGAACTCCCTTGAATAAAGGATACTTTTTTTTAAAGGACCGTACTTTTTATTTGCCTTCCCTGAAATCAGATATACTTTATTTCTTCTAAAAAAAAGTTGGCAACCCTATGTTACACTGACACAAATTCACATTTGAGAATTTTTAGTTACATCTAAACACGAATTTCTCAATTTTTTTTTGTAAGTTTTGCCGAGGAAATGCGTTTTTGTTAAATCTAACACGGCCCGGCAGGACAAGCAGGCTTGCTTAGTTCTGGGACCATTGTAAAGTTGCCCCTAATTTCTTCTCACAACAATGTACATGCATACCAGTCATAATCTGTTTTCTTGTGTTATTATCAACCCTGTCTTTTCTTTTTTTGTTTGTATTTCTCGTTATTTGTTATCTTTTGTGTATTATTGTTGTGTGTAAATAAATAAATAATCTTATCTTGCATACATACACATACTCACGCCTGTCTCCCAGGGTAGGCAGAGGCTACAGATTTCTATCTGCTACGATCCTGACACATCTCTTTCGCTTCTTCCACATCCATCAATCTAGTCATACAAGCTTGTGTTATAGTCAACTCTGTTTTTTCTTTTTTTGTATACTCTTTATATGTTCTTTCGTGTATTATTGTTGTGTGTAAATAAATAAATAATCTTATCTTACATACATAAATATATTCACGTCTGTCTCCCAGGGTAGGCAGAGGCTACAGATTTCCATCTGCTACGATCCTGACACATCTGTTTCGCTTCTTTCACATCCATCAATCTAGTCATACAAGCTCTTCTATTCCGTGTACTTTTGACATTGCCCTTCTTCAATATCTCGCCAATTTGGTCAGCATACGTTAGTTAATAACTAAGGCTGCGCCTGCCAAATCTGATATGTGTTGTTTTTTTGCATTTGAGTTTCGAATTAATATTAATTACGATACGGATTAAAATCGTGTAACAAAAAAGAGACATCACATTTGCACCGCGTTCCGAATAATCGATTTTATCGCGTCAACAGCCATTCCGAGTCAGTGTTAGCGCGATAACGATAGCCCTACAATGGCCGCTATGACGTCATATATGACATCATGAACGACGCCATGTTGTGCTATCATCGTCCATGCTTTAGAGCGTTTGCACTGTGGGCGATCTATAAAAAGT
The DNA here is from genome assembly GCA_934047225.1 of Ypsolopha sequella. Taxonomy (NCBI): domain Eukaryota; kingdom Metazoa; phylum Arthropoda; class Insecta; order Lepidoptera; family Ypsolophidae; genus Ypsolopha; species Ypsolopha sequella. The sequence continues at coordinate 6,829,121 of OW203988.1, read as the reverse complement.
GACAGCCGGCTGGCGGCAGTTTTAAAAATAATTTATTCGGAGCATAAGAGTTTATTATTAAACCATGATTCAAAGATTGAAGTTAGAGGAAATCACTTCTTGGACCTAGTAAAGTAGTATACCTTTTGTATTCACGTAACGTAAAACAAATTCCTACAAATTCTGTCACTTTCAAGTGTCAACGTCCATGTCGCGTTCAAATGCGTTCCGAATGGATCATAAGTTTAAGCAGTGATGGACGCCATTTTCCATTCGGAATGACTTGATGGGCGTGAGAAGTTTGATGGTAGTGTTGGCACTATTAGCACACCCCCGACACTTCTTTGTCCTCGCTCAAGTTATTTACCTACACTCTCACGCGCGCATCTGGCTCGTCCGCACACGCTTGTGTGTGTGCGTGAGCTAGTCTAGGGCTGGCAGCAAGCGTGTGAGCGTCGTCGATCGAGAGGGACAACATTTATAGTCAGCAACTTATATGATTCTCTTCCTAAATTTTAGCGTGGTTAATCCCTAGGTCCTAATTTGGTTCCACGTGGATTATTTTTGTATTAAAAATATATACATCGTCACGACTTGAATCAAATGCTCGAGGGGGTGTTAGAGGTGTTCCGAGTGTGAACTTTGAAATGCATGTCACAGTCCGCACTCGGTACACCCGCGTTTCACCTACAAATATTACGTCCCAACGTGATGGGTGGTGAGCTCTATCGCCGTACTTCGGGCACAAAAAGACAATTTTTAGAAAATTTATACTTGCGATTGTCGGCACTTGGTGAAACTTGAATGATTATCATTGTTTACGTTGCTCAGAGCTAGTGCCTGGAGTCATGTAAAATAATTTAATTAAGATCTTCCCTTGAAAATGGAATAAAATCCGAAACCGGTCGGGAGTTAACACAAATAAAGTGAAACTACTAGTACAAGTGTTTTAATTCAAGATGACAATTTTTAGGACATGTTGAAATTTGCTCAGCACGAACGGTGACACAAAAACATTCGATTTTTAAAATTTCAACTTAATGTTGAAATTCTTACCAACTGTTACACAACTAATTTATACTGTAAGGTGTGACTCCTTGATGGAACTTCATTCTAACACTAATAAAAGTCTTCTTGTACGAGTTCCACTATTTTATCTAATAATAATCTTTTATCTATTTTATCTAATAAAATAGTGGAACTCGTACAAGAAGACTTTGATTAGTGTTACACAACTGCTTGAGAGTTGCAGTTAACGCCATAAACCAATACATAAAAGAAAATGCCTTGGTTTAGTTCATCGGCAGGAAATAAAAAAAATCTGCGTTCTTTATTTTTTGCTCCGTTTTCAATGCATCCATAAACACCACAAAAACGAACCATATTCATTAAAAGTCAGTATCGTAATAAAACAAAAAACAAAATACGCGCGCAGTGAACGAGTGCTACTCGAGCTCTACGTGCCACCAGATTTCCACTAACTTGCGGGGGACCGCGGGGGATGTTAAATTCGCGCGGGGAGGTGAGTGTCGCTTCTTTACGTAGTAATACTTTATATTCTCTGCTATTAGTGTCATGCGGAACGCGGTGTTGGTAGGCGCAGCGACGGTATGTAGTTTTTTATAGAGGTTACAATTTAGAAATAACTTCTGGTATTTGCATTTTCACTATATAATCTAGGGTTTTGAAATTGGAAAACATGTTTGAATAAATGTTCCTCGATAAAAATAATTGTTGAAAGTGTCTTGGATGATGGATTGGATGTAAAACACCAAAATTAGGTTCAGCTGGATTGTCATTGCGTTACATTCGGTAATGCTGCTACCTAGGTCTATAACGTAAAAAGTCTTCAACGAAAAGTCAAAAATATATGCGACCACGAGCGAAGCGAGGAAGAGCGTGTCAGGTTTACATGTAAGATAAAATAAGGAACCGAGCGAAGCGGAGCGGGGCGACTCTTGTAATTTTTAACAAAATTTATAACCCAACATTTAATTTGACGATGTTTTACGAAATCGCTAAGCTGTTTTACAATCCTGCGTGTTAACGTTTAGCGGTTTTACATAACGGATCTGTTTTGTTTAACATCTAGCGGTTTTGTATATCGATACAAACAATCAACATTAAATTTAATTAAACGCGATAATTTTTGTCAATTTTATATCTTTAGAGACATCTACTTCCAAGAGTAAGCGCGAGATCCCTGAACCTCAGGTTATACTTAACTTATAACAAGGTCTCACTGTAACCTTTGTAACGATTTATGGTTTAATAAATAGAGTTTTTTTTTATCTACAATAACGTTTAAAAGTTTATTATTTTGCACTTGTCATAAATGCTCAATAGTATTATGCTGATTGCTTATTTAATTGTATACCTATACAAAGTCTATGTTTAAAGTGTAGGATCAATTATTATTTTATGGAGACAGGTGTGAATATATAAATATGTAAATTATTGTTTTACTTATTAGTTTTTTATACTAATAATGTTAAAATTATACTGTCATATTTAAATTCAATGCATGCTTAATTTCATAGCTAAATAAATTTTTTAAATTTCATTGTATTTCAGACGCAATAATTATATTATTAGCATTAGCTCACAGTATACTGGGTATTAATTTGATAACCGTTTTCCATCAAACAGATGTTCTGACCATGAATATGAACAACTTTCACAATGGGCTCAACCTTGAAATCGCGAAAAAAAAATCAGCAGTTCCATGGAAAAGTTAAATACCTACTCGACCAAAATTTATGAAACAGGTGATTTATTTTTTGCGATATTAGAGTTGGTCCTATAATAAAAGTTGATCATATTAATGGGTAGAACACCCCGCTTTAAGGAAAAAGGTTATCATCTTAACACCCTGTATAGAGGTAACAACATCTTACCTACGTCGACAAATAATTGACATTTATTATTAAATCTATCTAAAATAGGTCTGGTAAATACACAAAGTCTACAGGAGGAGTCTGACCAGAAAAACTTACTTGGTAGAACCACAAAATAACCACTTACAGAAGGTTCACTCCGCATAACTAGCGAAAACAGACGCACGTACACATAGACGCGTACGTAAGACGATCTCGGATGACGTCGCTCGAATGCCAATACGAAATTCTGCCGAGATCATCATACGTACGCGTCAATGCATATGAGCGTCTGTTTTCGCGCCGTCGTCGTCGAGTCGGCTTTTTGGTAGTATCTATTTTGTGGTAGAACGTTAACAAATAATTGAAATTTTGGTACGTGATAGTGGAGTGTTCGGTAGACTTGGTTGTGGAAATGAAAGATAGCGAGCGTGTTCAGACTCGATTCCAGACTCGGGCAACGCGGGAACGGCGCGGCGTCACTCCCCGCTACCCTCCACACACCCCTCCAACGTATAATAATCCTTCAAATACGTTGGAAGACGACCGCGGCGGCGATTTGAATTTCGCGGGTTTACGATAAAATTTATTATTAAATCTATCTAAAATAGGTCTGGTAAATACAAAGTCTACAGAACGGTCTCTGACCCGACAAACTTACTTGGTAGAAAGCGACCTCCTCGGAGTTGGTGATGAGTCGCGAGTTCACGTATCTGAACTCCCCTTCCAACTTCTGTTCTTCCACCGTCAGGCGAGCTGCAAACATTATGCATGAATCACTAGGCAAAATTATATTTCGGCCCACTTATATTTCGAAAATACTCAAAACTGTTATTTTTGTTGTTTATATTTATTAAATTAAATGAAAAGCCTTAAAAAGGCAAATATAAATATTTATTTTAGGCAAAATAATGAAATCTATGTCACAAAATGGCGTATATTCTCGGAAAAAAAAAGAACTTTTAGACATTAAGCTATGGCAATTATGAAACATGCATAATTGCACTCGTCGAGGTAAATAAATATATAAACTAAGCATATTAGTTAATTTTATCACCTTGTTGCCTTTGCATTGCATTAACAGAATCCCCAGCAGTCTTTTGCTACATATCAAAAGACTAAAGGTTTAATTTTACACTATCCTGCTCAGTGGAAGCGGAATTCGCGATTCTGAAGTGTTTTTTTGTTTATTATTTTATGAAGGCCGCTTCATATCACACTTTTCACAACGTTTATTTTTGTCAACATGATGAATAAATACACTTGCACTCGTTTCACAGTTTAAAAGATAATTTAACTCGACCGGTTTCAGTTTTACACCATCATCAAGGGTTTCGTTAAACTACTTGGAAGTAGTTTATTTTTGTGTAAGTTTTATTGTCCAAGCAAATTAATAAAGTAAATTAAATTATATTTATATCATAATTTAGGCCTATAATTGCCTAATTTTAGGATTTTATTGGATGCAGAAAAAATTTTTTTTTTTTTATTTATTTATTCTTGTTGCACACAGAAAACTTAATTCTAAATTATATAATAAAAGTTATGTACAATGGCGTGCTTATCTCAATAATGAGATTTCTTCCAGCAAACCAAGGGTGATAAGGATATTTGAAATAAATAAGATATTCATATTGTGCACGATAATATTTATACAGAAACAAGATTAAATTAATAGTAGATACCTAATTAGTTAAAAATAATAACAAACTACATAAAATTTACATGCCTACATAGTATAAATAAATATAACAATACATATTCAGTAAATAAATACACAATAAATGATATATATACATAATACACCTACACGATAAGTTGTCGAAGATAGTGCTCTTTTATTTTCCTTTTGAATACACCAATGGAGGGGCTATCCCTGATAGTGTGAGGAAGGGAGTTCCACAGTTTGATGGACTTAACAGTGAAAGAGTTTCCATACGCCCCGGTGTTATGAGAAGGTGTTTTTAAAAGTGAGACTGTATGAGACCTGACTTGCTTGTCTCTAAGGAAAATATACTCATAACGATCGCGGAGGTATGGAGGAGAAGTGGGACTCTTTAAAATGTTGAAAAGGCAACAGAGGATATGAACATACTGAAGCTGTTTAATGGGAAGCCATTTTAATTGTTCACGGTACTGAGATACATGATCATATTTTCTTAGTCCATAGATAAACCTGATTCCCAGATTTTGTAAACGTTCAAGTTTACCAAGCAGCTCCTGACTGGCATCTAAAAAACAGACATCAGCGTAGTTGATGATCGGCAAAAGTAGAGATTGTGCGAGAGTAACTTTAGTTTCAAAGGGGAGAAATTTCTGGAGACGCTTAAGAGAATGAAATGTGGCAAAGACTTTCCTGCTGACCTCATTAATATGCGCAGCCCACGTCAGATTACAATCAAATATGACACCCAAATTTTTTGCAGATTTAGTGTAGGCAATAGGGATATCGTTATAAACTACTTGTGGAATTACCGTTTGATTGAGAAGGCTAGTCATATATCTGCTACCCAAAATAATGGCTTGAGATTTTTTGGGATTAACCAAAAGTCCGAATGCCTCCGCCCACCTGTGAATGTTTGAAAGATCGCTGTTCATTTCTGAGACAGCAATATTTGCCTCAGTTACGTCAAAGTGGCGGTAGAGTTGTAAATCGTCTGCGTAAAGATGGTAGTTCGAAGAAAGAACATTGGAAACAGAATTTATAAAAATTGAAAAAAGGAGAGGAGAGAGGACACCACCTTGAGGTACGCCAGCAGTTAGTTGGCACCACTCCGAGGAAACCTCGTCCGAGCGTATGCACTGCAGGCGACCCCTTAAATAAGTATCAAACCATTCTGTGACAAGAGGAGATACGTTAAGAGAGCTAAGAATGCTAAGGAGTACATCGAAGTCTACACAGTTAAATGCACTACTGAAATCCAATAGTGTGAGTATAGTCAGTTTCTTATTGTCAATAGCTAATCTTATATCATCGGAGACTTTCAGGAGTGCCGTGACGGTGCTATGCCCTGGGCGAAATCCAGATTGAAAGTGATTGAGTAAACTATTTTTAGATAGGAAATACGAAAGTTGGTTGTGGACTAAAGACTCAAGAACTTTAGAAAGGATAGGAAGAATGGAAATCGGACGATACTCAGAAAACGATGAAGGGTTTGTAGTCTTTGGAAGAGGGATGACATGTGCATTTTTCCAGGCTGTGGGGAATGAGCTGGTGACAAGGGAGCAGTTGATAACGTCAGCTAGGACAGGTAAAAGTTCATCTAGTATAAGATGCAGCATTTGAGAGCAAATTTTGTCATCACCCACAGCCTTTGAAGTAATAGAAAGAATTGCTCTCTTAACGTCACACTCAGAAACAGTCTTGAAGGTAAAATTATCGCAGTCGGGTTTGGGCTTATTACGAAGGTTTAGGAGAGTTTTGTTTTTTAATTTGTCTTCTAAGGAGACAGGCGGTTTAGAAAAATGCTGATTAAGTGCATTCAAATCAATAGTCCCTGGATGGGTTTCGGATGATTTGCCAATTCCGAGCGTTTTTAAGAATTTCCAGACCTGAGCAGGGCTGTAATTATTGACAGATTTGTGAATATGGTGCCTCTTTGCGTTTCTACACATCTTTGTACAGCGATTGCGCAACTGTTTGTAATTTTCAAAATTAATTTCACTAGGACATTTTTTATAATTACGCTTGGCCTTGTCTCGCAACGCCATAGCATCTCGTATGTTCTGTGTGAGCCATGGAGCTGGCAGATGCTTGACTTTAATTCTTTTAATTGGTGCGTGTTTGTCAAATAAAGAAATAAGTATTTGATTAAAGTTATGCACCTTGGCATCTACTGTTTGAGAACATAAAACAGGAGTCCAGTCTATGGCCAATGCCTCCGCTCTAAGCGCCTCCAGATCTATCCCTTTGAAACTCCGCAGAAGAAGAAACTTGGGCTTATGTTTGGGGGGGCGTACTTTATACGAAAGGAAAATTAAATCATGATATGAGAAAGGAGATGTGAACTGACCATGAGTGGCTACTTTTGGGGGATTAGAGACAATAATTAAATCAAGAAGAGATGGGACACAGCGGGGCTTATAATGAGTTGCAGACAAAGGAAGTATTTTCATATTTAATGAGGAAACAATGGAATTAAGTTGCTTGGAGCGATGATCGTTTTTCAATAGACACGTATTGAAATCACCAAGAACAATGACGTCATCATATAGAGGACTTAACTCATCAAGCAGAGATTCAAAATTAGCAAAGTAGTCAATCTTGAGGGAGGGACTGTATAAGACACCCAGAAGTACCTTAGTGTGATGGAGATATAACTCAATAAACAGATATTCAGCTGACTTAGTGTATGGATTAGGAGATTGCTTGACAACCTTACAAGGAATGTCTGCACGAAGGTAGATCGCAACACCTCCCCAGCCTTTACCGATCCTGTCATTTCGAATTAATCTAAATCCAGGTAAGCTATACATGGTGGACGGTAGTGTAGGCTTCAATACGGTTTCGGAAACGAACACTGCATCCACACGCACATTGCTAAACGCTGCTAACATATCTGGGTAGTGAGCATGTATACTTTCGGCATTAATGTGTACGATATTAAGATTATGATTATAATTACTACTATCAAAAACAGAAAATAAGCGATCACGTAACGAAACACCGCTATCAGAGTCATCATCGCTATTCGCACTGGTGTATTCTTCGGACGAAGAGCATGAAAAGAAAGTATCATCAAAATGTGGTATACTCATAATATCAAATAATACTTAATAAATAATTATAATATTATAAATATAATGTAAAAATAAATATATACTAAAATAAACTAGAATAAGTACTTAGTAAAAAAAAAAAAAAAAATTTATATTTAGCTCGACCCCTTCTACATTAGGACTGCGGGAAGAAAACTCTAAAATATCTACATGCTTAAATTAACAGAAAACTATTAAACACTTAACATTTTCAAGCAAAAAAAAAATTATAACTAATAATAAAATTAAAAAGTAAAATAAACAATTTAAAAACAGAACAAGCTAATATTTGTATCTTCATACACGAAAAACAAAAAACAAAGAATATAAAGGCCTGTTAAAATGTCGTGGTAATGTTCAGATTTGGGATAAATTATTGAACGCAGGCGGCGAAGTGCAGAATGCAAACTTCTGTTTAACCAAATCGGAACAGAGCCAACATCCCAATCCCAAACAAACTTCGTAAATGTCAATCAACTAACTCAGCTCAGCTGTCAAGTCACAAATTTTTTATGAGTAGGAAATGAATGCACAAAATTTGAAGTGATTTTGATAATATAATAATACCCACCTCAAACTGTAGGTAGAGTGGACTTTGGAACAGTACATCGGATAGTCCTGACAAATTAAAGTGACCATGTGGCGCGCCCCAAAATCTAAACAAAACAAGCAAATCAAGTGTCCACTCAGATGATTACTGATAAGTCTGATTATGGATGGAGAGTAGCTTCTATTTGGTTGAAGCAGCTGCAGCTGCTCCTCGCCTAGTGGATTGTTTTTTTGGCTTTTCTGGGTTCTGAGATATGTCTGTCGAAGGAAACTTTTTCATAAGAATTGCCAGCTCAGCCATCCGCTCCACCTTGTGCCGAGTCTTGTCCGGTAGCAGCAACACTATCCTTCCTTCTGATGTCCAACACTTATTCAAACCAAAGTGTTTGCGGGCAGCTATAAATGTATCTTGTCGAGCTTTGGTTAGGAACTCTGAGACTGTAACTCCAGTTCCCTTGAGTCCCGTTTTGGAGTTCCACACAGCAGCACGTGAAGAAAAGACTGAGAAACGCACCAATAGAGGTCTGGTTTTGGAAGTTTTACTGCCGAGACGATGACATACAGCTATCTCCTTGGTACATTGATCTGTCAACTTCATTTGGTCAGTTATTACTTTTGAGACTTTCGCTATAGGATCTTCATCTTTAGTTTCAGGAATGCCATGGAATAAGAGGACCTTTCTTCTTGACACCATCTCATGCCGATCTAGGCCAAGGGCTAGTAGCTCAACTTGTGATCTTAGCATGGACAGTGATTCACACACAAATGTTTTAAATTGTGCAAACTCACCGGCCAGTGCAGATAAATTTTGAGGAGCTTTTGTGGCAGTGCCAGGAGCAGCATTGTGTAGATTCTTCTCATAGTCACTCATCCTCTCAAGAAACATAGCCGCCATATCCTCCATGCTCTTGGATAGCTGGGTGTAGGGGTCCATTTCACACTCAGGTTTTGTATACAACTTCCACTAGTAATTCTTGAAGAAATTTTATCTGTCCAGGTGTAGAAGGGGTCTATTAATGAATTCCACTAATTATAACATATAAAAAACAGCAACAAATAATTAAAAATTAAAAAAATAATATGGAGCTCTATTTTCATGTGTGGCACATATGACTACCCACGTAAAAAAAGTTACGTAAAATTCTGCTAATCATGTATCGAACGGCCGAAATATTAATATCTAAGAGTGAAAAATGACTATATATTATTTTCATAATTTAAATCCTTGTTATTTACAAATAAAACACAAAAGAATACGATGTTTATCCGAGAGAGAACTACCTCGCCTTAAGGTTAAACGCCAGTCGCTTAGCGGAAAATGCATAACTTAACTTTGTTATTCTTGTTTAGAAGTTAAAACTTGAAAAACCTTTTGGTATGGGTCAATTGACGCCAATAGTTCAGTATTAGTGAGGTTTATAAAGCATCAGTTTGAAATCTAATACTTAAATAATTAGTCATGATCTTGTCCAAACAATGTTAGAACAGAATTTTAAGTTGGTTTTGAAAAGGTCAGGATTAATCTTGTATATAATTTTAAACTCTTGCTTTATAAATCTCACTAATACTGAACTATGTCTATTGGCATAGTCACAGACCAAAATGCTTTTCAATTTTTTTTGATTAACAAGAAAAGCAAAGTTATGCACTTTGGGCCAAGCGACTGACGTTTAACCTTAATCAGTCAAGTAGTTTTAGAGCAATACAGACAAATCAAAATAAGGAAATAAGTAGGGTTTTAGTTTTTCGACGGGTACCAATTTTTTTACAGTGAAAAAGAAATAACGGGTGTTTTTTTAATTATATTCTTACCAGTTGGTTTCCTAAGATGTGTCAACAATACTCCTGAGAGGAATAAGTAGGCCATCATGATACCAGGAGTCTGAAAATAAAACAAAAAATACATTTTGGATGTTATTGAATTTTTGGGTAAATGTTTTGTAATTTTTTTTTTCTTGGGATTTTATTTATATATTCCGTTTTTTATTCAACTAAAGTGTAGGCTTACTTTTTACATTTATTTGTTTGTATCTAATACTATGAAAAAAAAAGGCGACTCTAAACGAGGCATCATCGGGATGTGTAGTCCGCCCGACCGCTCGACAGCAAATTGTTTAGAGGCGAAACACGTGTCGATAAGTTTTCTTGCTTGTTATTTAAGATTGCTTGTTATTTGAGATTTTGTGCTCGTACTGCTTGCTTTGCTTGTGCATGTTTTATGCGGAAGGGCGGGCGGTGCTTTTTCAATGAATTTTGTTTAGCAAGTTGTATAATTTTATTACAGAGAAACACAGACATCTTACACTTTTAAATAGTTACCGTTTCATGAAAAACAGTTTTTACCTGAAACCATTTCACAAAATCAGCGCCGTTTCAATATCTCGCACCTCTTGATGAAAAGATGGGTCGAAGTGCGGCGTGGGGGGAAGGGAAACATATTTATATGTGTGCAAAGTTCCATTGAGATCAAAGCCATCAGGACGTCAAACACCTAAAGCATTTATATGGCAGCTGAGCGGGAAGGGGCCACTTAAGTGCCCCTGTGGGATTTGAACCCACGACCTCCGGATCAGTAATTTAGTAGTCGAGTACTCGAACCACTAGACCACAAAAGAATATTTAATTATTTATGTTAATTATAAAAAAGTAAAAAAGTCGTGTCATACATTGAATATATTTCCGAATTTTTAAATGAAATGGGTTACTAAAGGTACAGAGGATCTAAAAAGGCCAATTTGGGTGAATCATAAAATGGTTAATGCCGTCTCTTTTGCACGCGTGAAAAAACTCTGACTCTATCCTACTTTCTAATAATTTTATGATTCACCCAAGTCGGCCTTTTTAGATCCCCTGTACTCCCAAAGATGTACAGGTCCTCTAAAAAGGCCGTTCTGCATGAATTACATTATGATTATGTTATAATACTGCCTCTTTTGCACGCGTGAAAAATCTCTAACTCCATCCTACTTTCAAATAATTTTATGATTCACCCAAGTCGGCCTTTTTTCGGCCCTGTACTCCCAAAGTAATAATGCGCATACAAATCTATAGCCGAGCGACCGGACGTACCACGTGACCGTATTAATTGTATAGAAAGTGTAAGGAAATACGAACTTTGCCAAACGGTGGCGAAGATTTGTATGCGAATTATATAGTTGGGAGTACTGTATTGTATTAGTATTGGACTGCTATTTTTTTACAATTTTTGTTTGCCTATCTTTTTATCTGTATGTTCCCGTTTTAACACGAGAACCACTCAGCGGATTTGGATGTGGTTTTCTGAGCGTCACATGAAAAAAATGTGATTGCAAGCAGATGACATATACACTGGTGGACATAAAAATCGACTCAAGCATTGTTGTTCTACATTTAAGGAAATAACCCAATCATACAAACATAAACATATAAAATATATAACATATAATTTTAAAGGTATAGGCTTCCACCTTTGATTAAATGCATTTTTGTCTTAAAGCATTTGCTATACAGGCAGTAATTTTTTTTTTAAGTGATGAATTAATAAATATTGAAATAATCAAATAGCGAAATATTTGAAAAAAAAACCTTCTTTTACAAAATCATTCATTTATTCATTAATTAATTTTAACATTAATACTTCGTGTTCCCCCCTCTAGCCCTTATAACTTTGCAGCCGGTTCTTCATTGACCTAATAAGTTCTTAATTAATTAAATGAATTTCACGTCCCGTATAGCGAATACTTTTAAACCAAAATGCATTTATTCAAAGATGGAGGCCTATTCCTTTAAAATAATATATATATTTCATATGTTTGTTTGTATAATAATAATATAATAATATAATAATAATAGTTTATTTAAATCAAATTATCATATTACAGTGATTGATTGTACATGATTACTTAAAAACAAGTTACATAAAACAAGTTGCCAGTAAGTACGTCTGTGCCCGAACTAGGTGCTAGAGTACTCTAGACCGGTGTTTCAGGCAGCAGCGCTCTTCCAAATTTACAATCTTATGATAGTTTTATTGAGTGAGACAAGTAAAATTATATAGTGTAAAATAAAATAAACTAAAGTAAATATGTGAAGGGTGTTCCTCTCTGTGTGTGTGTAGGTGTAGAGTGTATATGTGTGAGTGTGAGAGGGTGTGTCAATGTGTATGTATGAAAGACAAAATAATAATAATAGTAATAGTTAAGAGTTACATAATAATAAAATAATAAACTTGAACTTAAACCATGACTGAAAAGTGATTTTGTTTGAAGCTTTTAGGTTTATATATTTAATAAATCTTCTGTTTCACTGTAATTTAGTTTTTTAAGCCATTCAATGACAGTTCCTTTACATTGTGACATAAAGACCCTGGCCGCTGATTGCTCCAAAAGGCTCGGTTTTGTTTTGCGAAACGCCAGAGATTTTAAAAATCTCAAGGCCGTAGAACTACTCTACACAGCACTTGTCAGAAGCAAGATCGAAACCGGAGCCATTGTCTGGAGTCCTCATGAATCAACATATGCGCTTTTGCTCGAGAAAGTGCAGAAAACGTTCCTCCGTTTTCTATACAAAAAGAAATATGGGTACTATCCCTTTATGTACCCAACGAAGTATCTTCTTGGTATGCTGGGATTTAATTCGTTGGAAGTTCGAAGAGACTGTGAACAACTTGTTACAGCCTGTCGAATATTGCGCGGTGAATCAGACTGTCCACAACTCACTAGTCAAATATGTCAACTGTTTGTGCCCGACAGATACCTCAGAGCTCGCAAGCATGTTCTGTTGTCAGTACCTACGGCGCGCACTGTTGCTCGCAGCAAGTCTCCGCTTGTGCGCGCGCGAACTTCACTCAATGCACTGTTGGCGTCAGTACCGGAATGTGACTTATTTGCTGACAGATTGATGACTGTGATTGATGAATGTTTGGCGTTTTGCGAGCGTGATGACTGAAATGGTCTGTTAATTTGTTTAATAAAATTTGTATTGTTTTTATATTGTTTCTAGTACTGTTAGTAGATTTACTTATTTTAATAATATTGTATAACGCATTAGTTTTTAAACTGTCATGTTATACTTTTAAATAAATAAATAATAATAATAATAATAATAATTGTGTTCTATTTAGTGGGTATATATTAATTATTTTATTTATTTTATTGTAAAGATATGGTCCGAGGAATGGAAGGTATTTATTAACGTAAGGGTGTTTAAACGTCGGTATAGTACAAACTCTATCATTACGTCGACGGGTTAGAAGAGAAGGATCGTATATGGTATGAGAGTGTTGCTTAAGGATAATATACAGAATAAAGAGTTGACGTACGGAGAGTACATTACACGAATGTAGTAAAATATCTGTAGGAAAGAGTTTTGGGCGAAAGGTGCTGACTTTGAGAATGGCTCTCTGTGCTCTTTCTAGTATTATTAATCTACTTTTTGGAGCTCCACCCCATGAAGTGATGCAGTAAGTCAGTATTGATTATCAAAGAGAGAGATAAACCTGTTTTATAATTTTATTGTTTGCAACATGACGAAGGTTTTTAAAAATATGAATTAGCTTCCTTACCCTGGCGGAGACTAATTCTATATGCGAGGCGAAGCTAAGAGTGTTATCCAAAACTATTCCTAAATATTTAATATGATTCGTTTTTTCTAAAGGTGGGCATGTGCAGTTTTGAGGTTTTGTATCGGTACAAAAATGAGCAATTATTTTGTTTCGTTGTTTTATTTCAAAATTTCGCATACTAAAGGTTATATATTTAGTTTTCTTGGAGTTCAGGGTCAGAGAATTCGTGCGGAGCCAAGTGGTTACCTCATCAAAACCGTCCTGTGCAGCATTATAAGTATCCTCCCATGTACTTCTTGAAAAGAGAATAGCTGTGTCATCGGCATATGAGACAATTTTTCCATGGGCAGGATTAAGATCACAGAGGTCATTTATGTATATGAGAAATAGAGTGGGGCCTAGAATGCTGCCTTGCGGGACACCAAAAGTAATTGGTAAATCGGAGCTCATGTGATTATCAATTTTGACACATTGATATCGTTCACTGACATAATCCTGTAGTAGCTTAAGTTGGTTACCTCTTATGCCAATATTTTCCAGCTTGCTGATAAGAGTAGGAAGAGACACCGTATCGAAGGCCTTTGCAAGGTCTAAGAAAATGCCAATAGTTTTTGATCCCTTATCTAGATTCTCAACAACATAGCTAGTGAGCTCATGTACTGCATCATCAGTACTTCGTCCAGTGCGAAAACCGAATTGAGAATCTGATAAAAGGTTGTTTGACTCTAGGTTTTTAATAAGGCGGGAGTTTATTATGCGTTCTAGGAGTTTTGAGATAGAAGGAAGGATAGAGATTGGCCTATAATTGTCAACGAAATTCTTGTCTCCTGTCTTATGTATAGGAAGTATAACTGATTTTTTTAACACTTTGGGGAAGGTACCTGAATTTAAGCATAATTGAAAGATATATGTAAGAGGTGGAACTATAATATTTTTATACGATTTTAATATTTTGTTTGAGATTTTATCCCATCCTACAGCACAATCAATTTTTAGTCCAATTATAAGTTTTTCTAATTCCCCTTCATCTATGTTTAATAGTACAAAAGAATTGAGGGTTTTTGGGGGATTTGTTTTGGGATAATTTACGGGGGGCTTCTGGATTTTACTAGCTAAATTTTTACCAGCGTTTGCAAAATGGTTGTTTACGTTATCTACGGATAACTGAGGGGAAGGTGAGTGTAGCAGCTCAGTAGATTTATTTTTTACTTTATTTGTGTGTGTAATGTGTTTTATAGCTTCCCATAATTTATCAGATTCATATTTCCTTTTTAGTTTTTTTAATAGAGCATTACAGTAATTTCTGTATCTGCAATAAGTTAATTTTAGTATTGTATTTTCAGGTGCCTTTTTGAGTTTTTTGTGCATTTTGTCTCTGTTTCTTATGCATTTTAACAAACCTTGTGTAATCCAAGGTTTGATGATTTTTTTTCGCCTAGGATAATTCATAACGTGACTATTATTGTTGATGGCTAGTTGAATATTGGATGTTAAATACTGCATAGCTAAGTTAGCATCAGTTGATTTGTAAATAGGTTCAAGATCAATATTTTCCAGTTCACGGCCAAGACCTTTATTGTCTACAGATATGTAGACAATAAAGGTCTTGGCCGTTTTGTATGTGAATACTGTCTTAATGGATTGGAGAATAAACAAAGTATTACAGCTTGATGATCAGTGACTGTGGAGGTGGTTACTAGAGTGAGTGCAGGTTTTTGTGTCCTTAACATGACGTGATCAAGGCAGGTTTTTGAGTGTGTTTGAATAGTATGAGCGGGTAAAAGGCCATGAGATGCACATATGTTAAGATAATTGTGAGAGTTATAATTTTGATTTTCTGGGTGAATATCAATATTAATGTCACCTATTATGGAAAAAGTATAATTAGATGGAATATGGGACAGAAATGTGTCAAGGGAGTTTTCAAACGCATCTAGGACTTTGAAGGCAGACGGTCTATAAACTGCTAAAATACCAGTTTCATTGTTGATTTTGATCAAAAGACTACTGCACTCCAAAATGGTAGGCTCTTCTACACTTATATTCAAATTGTTTTTTACGTAGACAACAACGCCATCATTCTGATTGTGATTTATTTTTGTTGCATATGAGTTGTAACCTATTATTTGTGGTATGACAGGATTACAGGATAAGCGGCATTCAGTCAAAATTATAATGTCCATTTCGCATCCAATTATCTCCAGCAATATCAAAAAATTATCCATATTACGAGAAATACTACGAATGTTCTGTGTTATTATGGTAAGTTTTTCTTTTGACTTGGGGAGTAGGAGTTTACAGTTATCAGCGTCACATAATACTGAGTCAGATACAGAAAAGTTATCTATTTCTTCATTCAGTTTATCTTTCTCTTTTGAAACTTGTTTGCAACTGTCTCTTGATGTTAGTACCAGATAAAGGGAAGATACAATAAGTCATAATTATGAGTATATTAAAGTAATTGTAATGAATTTGTTTAGTCAAAGCGGGGGGGATATTGTTTTGTTTGACAATAATGTAATTGTGTTTATTGTTACTTAGCTTAAATACGTTGTGTGTAATGAGATAATGTGTATAGTGTTTACATATTTGCGAAATAATTAAATCTTTGAAATAATGTGTACAGTAAAGCTTTATAATAGCCAGTAGCATGCATAACTTAAAGTTATTACAATAAAAATCTTTAGACAAAAAATTTAGATGGCATAAAAAATTTAGTCAATTTGACATATCCTTTAACTTGTTCAAATCTGCTTCTTCATCTATGCGAATTTGAGGAGAGCCTTCTCTTTTCCTGATATAAATTTTGCCGTACGATGTCCAACAGAATAAGTAATCATGGGTCCTTATAAAATCTCGTGCTAAAAAGTGTAATCTTCTACTTTTAGTGGTAAGAGATTCGGAGATGTAGATCTGTTTTTGCGGTCCTTCAAGATTAAGATCTAATGTATTGAGTTTTGCATCTTTTCCAATTTTATTGAATTTTTTAAAAGCACTAATCAAATTATTTTTTAGAGGTACAGTAGTGAACTCGACCACGATTGGTTTTGGCATGTCCGGTTTAGCATATCCACGATAAACATCCCTTATATCAGAAGTTTTTATCTGGACGTTTAGTTTGGTTCCGATCTTTTCAATTATATTTGATAGACCTTCTTTGGATTCTTTTTCAAATTTCTGGATGTTGCGAATCTCAATTTTTGCTGAGCAATTGCTTCTTTCAAGATTTTCAATTTTGTCCTCTAACTTCTTCGCATAACTTAGATATTCTTTACGCTCTTGTCTAGAGATACCCAGTTCTTTCTGTAATTCATCGTTCTTTTCAGACATCATATTCATAGAAACACGCATTTCTTCATTATGAGATTTCATTTCATTTAATGAAGTGATCATTACTTGTAATTTATGGTTTTGTTCGCTTGTAAAAGACTTCAACATTTCTCGTATATCATCCTTCAATTCTTGTAAGTCACAGTCGCGCTTTCTCTTCAAACGTGCCGTATTACTATTAGTTACCTCATCGATCGACTGCAAGTCGGGTAGACTGCCACCGCTACGCTCCATTTCTGAGACCGTAGTAGATAACGACTTCGGTGGTGTACGATTCAACGGCATAGTTACTTGATACAGTAACGCGTAAAGTACTAGGATGCCAGAAGCGCGTGAGCGAGATCCGTAGTAAGAGCAAATGTATAAGCTAGGAGTGACTCACTCGCAGTAGACGGCAATGAATGGCAGGGGTGACTTTGATGACGACGACACGCGTAGTACAAAGTGGTGTGTTGAATGGGAGGGCGTGGCTCCAACCAAGTTATCACCTTCGTCACTAGAAGCACAGTTTAACTGTGTATCGCTTTGTGAATTATGCACTCCTATTATTTTAAACGAATTTTCAAAACTGGTATAGTATTTAAAGGTTTTTAGTAAATTGAGAAACGGTTTCACACACGTTCACTCTCAAACGAGGTCCGGGGGGAAGGGGTATGATTGGGTTATTCCCTTGAATGTAGGACAACAATGCTTGAGTCGATTTTTATGTCCACCAGTGTATATTGACGGTACGTTGTATAAGGCTCTTTTGGCGCGTAGATTAGTCTTGGTCAAATTTGGAACTAACGCTGCTATCCTGTATCTTGTTTAAGGTATATCTATATAAGGTATATCTGTCGATATATCTATCGTCCGTGCAAAGGTCCCCGTTACTCCAGGCGGAAAGATCCGCAGTGCGAGAGGGATGGAATCGGGGAAAATTGACAAAATGTCGGTTTTAAATTATTAAAGAATTAACTAAAATTGCTATGAAAATTTCCATTTCAAGTAATTTAGGTATTGTTAAAACCCATCTCAATCAATATTTTTGAAGTGTATACTATTTGTCAGAATATCAAAAGTGTAAATTTAGACCTCATTTCAATAATTATTAAAAATATCGAGTGAAATTCCTCCAATCGCGTTTCTGATAGACCAAAATCTAGAAAAAGGTCCCGAAATTGTTATACTAATTTATTTAACTTGGGACTACTTTTGAACAGCAGATAAATAACTTCAAAGTGTCGATATTGATGATATACCCCCTTAACAGCTGCGCCCCCTGACACTGTCATCCACGCGCCAAAAGATCCTTGTAGCAATGTAGTAGATAATTGGGCTGTCACAAGAATACAATAATATTTGATTATTCTGTTAACGTGTTTCATACTTACCGGGGCTAATTTACATAAGCGTCATACACGACATTTGACTACTTTTAGGTGCGTTTGACTTTTTTATTACTAAAGCAAATGAAAAAATTTATATGTCGTAGCCATATCGTAGAATTGGGCACATCATGATGTGCCTGGGCAGATCATATTTCTGTTAAAAACTAAGAGGGTCGCCTCGCTGTACTCAGCTTCGCTCGGCTCCTCAAATTTATTTATGTGTAAACCTAACACGCTCCCCGGGTCGCTCAGCTCGTCGTCGCGCCTATTTTTGGCCTTTGGTGAAAAAATTTCGATATCATACTTTACGACCTGCCCAATTCTTCGATCTGCCCACGACATATATAATAAAGGAATACCCTGACTGAATGACTGATCTACGCCCAGACCAAACGGCTGGACCTATAAATTAGTGCTCTTCATCCTAGCTAGAGATACACGGTGTAACTACAAAACGGTGTTTAACTTTAGACAGCGTTTAAATCTGTTGCTGTCACTCTTTTACAATATGAAAAAAAAGGCGACAACAACAGATTTAAACACTGTCTAAAGTTAAACACCGTTTTGTAGTTACACCGACAGCGTCTATCTATCCTACTTGCGCTCTCGCATACAGCGTTTCTCAATGTGCGAAAAAGCAAGTATGATGGGAAGACATCGTATTGACGGCGCGTGCTAGACCTCCAGGCGCGGTATTGCCAAGCATAAACGTACTGTATGTAAAAAAAACTCACGGTAGCTCCCAGATTCATGGTCAGCCTATACAAGTAGATGCCAATATCCAGTATGGGCTTGCTGATGTTGCTGTACAGATCTACCACGGTCTCACAGAACTTGTCCACGTCCGTCGTGAGCAGCTGGTCAGCGTTCGATATCCGGTTGTCCAGGTTCGTCACTCGGTAGTACGTGAAGCCTCTGGAATGGAGAGGGTGTTTGAAATTGAACTTGTGGAAACCGGATTAGAGTCTATTTAAGGTTAAACGTCAGTCGCTTAGCACAAAGTGCATAACTTAACTTTGTATTTCTCGTTTAGAAGTTAAAAATTGAAAAATATGTTGGTATGTGGCAGTTAAGGCGCTCTTATTCCAAAATCAGTAATTTCAAAGTCAAATAGAACTTTCAAATATCGTCTAAAACTTCCAAAAATAAAATACGCAAATAGTTCGAACATTTATCTAGGTCTTCCACGCATGTGTTACACGATCAGATAAACTTTGCTCGATAGAAATAATTCACGAACACAGCATGTAATAAGACCTTTCAAATCATGCCATTTCCATAATTCCACTCTTTTATTAACGAAACATATCTGGTAATATTGCTCTTTAAATTTTCTAGGTCGACCACGTAAGTGGGTTTTAATAAACATATCCCTTATTTTTAAACAATTTAAAAACCGATAAAAACAACGAAAATGTACAAAAGTGTGGTTATTTTCTTTACTCCTTACACGCAAAGAAAAAGACAGAGAGTCACTCTTCTGGGATAAGAGAGATAAAGAATGATTTTGAAATTTAATGCACAATTAGTCATGATCTGGTCCATTAAAGTTAAAACAGCATTTTAATTTGGTTCTGAGAATATCATGACTAATTGTGTACACAATTTCAAACTCTTGCTTTAGAAACCTCACTAATACTGCAATATTGTCGTCAAATGGCACATATAAAAATGATTTTCAATTTTAAATATCTAAACAAGAAAATTAATGTTAAGTTATGCACTTTCCGCTAAGCTACTGACTTAAGGTTGTCCGAGCGGGGAAAAGGTTTCAAAAACCCTATGAAGTGCATTCCAGTGATTTTAATGTTTCATGTTTTAAAAAAACCGGCGAAATGCAATTCGGACTCGCGCACAAAGGGTTCTGTACCACTACACAATACGGGTACGGGACTCTAAAAACATAGTAAAAAATTCCACTTGCAGTTATGAAGGACCAATTTAACTTGACACTTACGATCTATTAAACTCTATGTTATCTAAAGGGTCAACTGGAATAGGTTTTCATTACTGTGCCAAAAATTTGTATGAAACTGATTATATAAAGTGCAACAACTTTTTTTTGCGTCGAGTTAGAAGCCTGATTTTTTTACAGCACCACAGGCCGTAGATTTCTGTTGGAGGTATCAGTTTCAACGGGGCCTGAGCAAAAGGGTCTTGACAGACAGGCAGACGGACAACGAAATGATCCTATAAGGGTTCCGTTTATTCATTTTAAACCCAAAAAAGTTTAGTAGTCTTTGTTTCAAAAATAATTTCATAGAGTCCATTATTATTAGAAACTCGTAACAAGATAGATACAGACAGCCATTAATTCTCACTCAGCCATGGCCCATGATGATGACTCACAAAGAACACCTATTAACACGATAGCCATTATAGTGACTAGCGAGAATGTTTACTTTCCGACAAAAATGGAAACCTTTAATTAAGGGGCTGCACAGTGTTAAAATTCAGTCCTGCTCTAACGCTTTTGTTTTTTAACTGTCTATCCTGCTCTGATATGATGCCACGCACGCAATACTTCAGTTATTTTGAAATCGCGGCTCCATTAGGACATTAACTATAATTTCTTTATGTAGTAAAGATGTTTTTTTCTAGTTAGTATCTGCGTGTGTTGGTTTCGTTTCAATCGGTGTTGAAATATGGAAACTGAATCGCTTTTTTCGTGAAATTCATGCTTTTTGAAATGTAATATTATAATTAATAGAAGATTGAAAGTATGTTTATTTATAAATTGTAATTAATAATTGTCCCGAGTCAGAAAATACGCCATATTGATTTCAAATTATTACCGTGTACATTGACGGAACTGAATCCAATACAAAACAATCTACAGCTCAGATACATCTCGTAGATTTATTTTTTGGGTAAAACTGTAACAATATCAACTGTTGAATTATTTTTGGGTTAAACTGTAACAATATCAACTGTTGAATTATTTTTTGGATAAAACTGTAACAATATCAACTGTTGAGTTATTGTTTTGGGTAAAACTGTAACAATATCAACTGTTGAATTATTTTTTTGGGTAAAACTGTAACAATATCAACTGTTGAATTATTTTTTGGGTAAAACTGTAACAATATCAACTGTTGAATTATTTTTTGGATAAAACTGTAACAATATCAACTGTTGAATTATTTTTTTGGGTAAAACTGTAACAATATCAACTGTTGAATTATTTTTTGGGTAAAACTGTAACAATAT
The DNA here is from genome assembly GCA_934047225.1 of Ypsolopha sequella. Taxonomy (NCBI): domain Eukaryota; kingdom Metazoa; phylum Arthropoda; class Insecta; order Lepidoptera; family Ypsolophidae; genus Ypsolopha; species Ypsolopha sequella. The sequence continues at coordinate 6,807,507 of OW203988.1, read as the reverse complement.
CAACTGTTGAATTATTTTTTGGGTAAAACTGTAACAATATCAACTGTTGAATTATTTTTTGGGTAAAACTGTAACAATATCAACTGTTGAATTTCATTTAATTAAATTTCAAAAAGTCTTTCATTAACAGAAATGGTTACAACTTTACAAGACACGGTCAACTGCTGCAGTTATTATCGAAACAGGGGTACTAGCATGAACTTGGTATAGACTCAACATCGATTCGATAAATAAAAATGTGACTCTTTTGTCATTGCCATCATTGCATTATCGTTTAGAATTTATCGATTTTAAATAGTTGACGGTGAATGTTGTTGCTTCTTGATGGAACGACATCTTGCAAAATTAAATAAAACTTCTTGGTACTCGGTTCCACAAATATAATAATGTTTAATTACCTTTTAAGTTGCTACCGGTTTCGTCGTTTTACGACATCATCAGGCACTGTATTTGAGGTGTTAATAATACATTTTTGACTACATTTTTAAAAAAACCCCGAATTTTATGTGTTTACATAAACAGGATTTATAACTAAATCACGGGCACGGGCGTAAGTGCAATAAATTACTCGGTTACGTTTAAAACACTCGCTACGCTCGTGTTTTAAATCGTCCTCGTGATTTTTTTTTTTCGCCCTTGTAGCAGAAACTACTAGTAAACTTCCAGGCAAAATAATATAAAATGTTATGGTATTTTTACTTTTAGGAAATTAATTTGTTTGGTTTAAAATAAATAAGAACTTTATTTAAACACAGTTTTTTTTAAATTTCAATAACTACGGATCGAGTTGGTAACTTTTCTGACGTAGGCTTTTGCAGATTTCATCTACGTACAATAATGTAACAGAGGATCTCGGGCACTTCTTATTATTTATTCCTTATTAAAAAAAAGATACATTAAATGCGTCTTATGACAATTTGATTAATAATAAACAGGTGTTCACAAGCAAATTATGTCATTTTATGCATTAGGTTGTTGTTGTTTGATGAATAAACACACTTGTACTCATTAACATTATATCATTGCAGTATAGAAACGCAGAAATAAAAGTAAATCTGGATGTGAGGAGCTCTGAACCGGGGATCGAACCCGGGACCTCTCGCTTGCCGGGCGATTGCTCTAACCTCTGAGCTATCCAGGTCTCAACACAACTCGTGAATCGCCCGGCAAGCGAGAGGTTCCGGGTTCGATTCCCGGTTCAGAGCTCCTCACATCCAGATTTACTTTTATTTCTGCGTTTCTATACCGCAATGATATAATGTTAATTTATATCTCCTTGCTATGGATAAATCGCCAAGTGTTCAAACATAGAAATTTATTTCTGTCATAGTTTACACTTGTACTCGTTTCACAGTTTATTCGCTTATTTAACCCGACCGGTGGGTCTACCGCGTAATTCTCATTTTCATCAACATCAACTTGAGATTGAAATTTGACGTGCGTGCGACGACGCCCGCCTAACATGCCATCTCTTTTTGAATTTCGCATGCATTTGCTTGAAGTTGATACAAATGAGAATTACGCGGTAGAGCCCCTGTTTCGGTTTTATACCATCAAGGGTTTAGACTGATTAGATGTTATTAAGTGCAATAAATGATATAGTAAACAGAGAAGTTGTTATCCAAGTTTCACCAAGTGCCGACAATCGCAAGTGTTAATTATACATTACGTTGTTATAGCAAACTTTAACAAACTTTTCAATGCAAGTGCTCGTAAAAGCCCACTTTTTGTGCATCAAAATCGAACAGAAAGTCGATGATTTTGCCCTAGGGCTTTATTATTATTACTTTTTAAATTTATTTACAATGGTTGGCTAACCTGCAGCCTTTCCTGTGTACCATAAATGTTATACTTTTTTTTTCCACTGTTTAACGGCTCTGGATACAGTCCTTTTGAGCCAATCATAATTTAAAGTTCACAAGATTATATTTGTTTTATTTCCTCACACTATGCATTGAAAAACGTAGTATGATACACGGGCGTAAGAGCAATAAATTACTCGGTTACGTTTAAAACACTCGCTACGCTACTGTTTTAAATCATCCTCGTAATTTATTCCTTTTCGCCCTTGTAGCATAAACTACTATTAAAGCGTGTTTACAGTTACTAAACAAACAGTAAAACTCCAAACAAGACAGATTTTGAATTCAACAGGTTGCAATCATAATGTAATGCATAAAATGACATAATTTGCTTGTGAAGCAATTTGCTCAAATTACCATAAAACGCTTTTATTCCATACTTTTATTCAAAAATAGGTAAAACAATCATATGATTTTGTGTCTTTTGGAGTGAGATCCTCTATTACCAACTTAAAAGAAGCCGTTCTTCATACAACTACGTTATATTTGGACTAGTCGTTAAGGCGATATGTAAATGTTTTAGCGTCCCTGTTATTCTATATGCGAAAAACCCCTCTGTGCGAGAGGGACGGATTCGAAGAAAAGTAGCAAAATGTCGGTTTTTTATTAATGTAAAATGTACTCAAGGTCCTTTAAAAATTTCGTTTAACCAGATCCTAGATACTGTTAAAACCCATCTAATAAAATCTATATGTCATTCCAAATTGTCAAACCAGGAGAAACGGTGTTGAAAATGACCTCATTTCAATAAATGTTTTTATCGAGCCGAATTTCTCCAATCGCGTTTCTGTTTAACAGATCCCTAGAAAAAGATTCCAAAAATAATAATACCTTCTATACTGAAGCAGAAATGCAAGTTCTAAGTATCGATTTTTTTCCGTAGCGCCTTAAGGGTCGGTGTTCCGAGATTCGGGGTTCGGGGTTATGGCTTTTTAAGACAGTAAAAATTCAAATTCCTGAACAAAATAAATACCACTTGTTACCTTACAAGATGAAGTGCAGGTTCATTAAAAAAAATCACGGTAATAATGTATAGTAACTTCAGAAAAAAAACAGGAATTTCAAGAAAATCTCTTGAATAGCATATATATAGCATTGAATAGCATTGCAGCGCTACGGGTGTCACCTGAACTTGACATCCAGTTTTTTTTTTTTTCTGAAGTTACTATACATCAGTGCCAAGATTTTTTTTAATGAACCTGTACTTCATCTTGTAAGGTAAGTGGTATTTATTTTGTTCAGAAATTTGAATTTTTACCGTCTTAAAAAGCCATAACCCCGAACCCCGTTTTGCCCAACCCCGGAACTCCTACCCTTAATGAATTGTTAAGTACGAATAATACGCAAGTAAGATGTTACATTTGACCTTGTGTACATATTGTGTGAATAAATTATTATCGACAACTAAGTATTACATAGATACGTGTTAATCACGTGAATTCACGTGTGTGTTCAATAATTGTTATTAAAGTCACATTACACCTATAGATAACCTTTTACAGGTGGTAGAGCTGATACCGGAATCGACTGTGGAGGAACCACCATCTTACTTGGAGACCCCCTCGAAGTAATTCGGGGGAGAGTAAGAGGACAGCTCACAGGCAAAAAACGAGGAGGCCCACCATGCCTGGGACCGATGGATTGGCGGTATATCCATCCCTTATAGCCGGGCCTTATATGGAACAGACTGGTGACGGGCAGCGGCGTCACTGGTGCGAGGGTTCCGGCACCGCGCTCACCAACCCGCCTGCCCAGCGTGTGTGAGTATGGGCAATTCTTCCAGGATGACCGCCGGGAGTGGCAAAGTCCTGGAAAGGCTTATGTCCAGCAGTGGACGAACTAGGCTGATGGATGGATGGTTTGGACACTTATGGATTTGCTTGGTGTAACTGCTGGCATGTATTTTCATCCAATTTAAGGGAAAGAAATACTAAATATAAATACGCGAGCCTTAGAACATACTCTTCCATTCTTGAAAAATGTATTATCATTTTCACCGATCGAATTTTATTTGTCACGGTTTATTTGTGCCGGATTCTGTCGTGAATAAATTGTTATCGAGGATCAATAGTTCTACTGGTTGAAATACCTCAATCTTGTTCCTGCTCCTCTATTCCGTATCTATAGTTGCCAACTGGACTAGGTGCCTATCATCAAAAACATAGGTAAAAACGGAACTTTCAAAATTGCTTTTAGTGCATGTTGAACTGTTTACGAACTGTGTCACTTCAAGTGCGAACATATCCTTAGACAATCGGAATTCGATAGTATATCTATGTTTTTGATGATAGACACCATGTCCAGATGGCAACTAAAGATACACAATAGGCCCGCTGGACGGCTATTTTGACACATGCGGAACAATGGGCGTTTTTCTATTTTTTTTTTCTTAGTTCTTCGCTTTCCTCCAGATGTCGCTGTCCATATACACAAACTTTTACTATTACGTGGTAATTGTAAGTTTGTGTGCGAGTCCAACTCGCACCTGGAAACATTTTTTATGCAAATGTATAGACTCTCTTAATTCTCATTATTGATTATAGATAAAACAATAGATGGCAGTCATGGCTTGGACCGTTCAGTCCTTTTAAATATATTTGATATATTTGACATATACAGGGTGGAAAAAATTAAAGGGCCCTGGAGGGGAACTACCTTAAATCCTTTAGTTAGCTCATTTTACTGAAAGGAAACATTCCTTTATTTTTTAAAAGAAACAAAACTGCATTCAAAGATCTTCTAAAATTTGCTTGTCTCACCCGGGAACTGAACCAACTAAAAATTTAAAAAATAAACCCTCGCTATTTTATTATACGAATCGGTAGGATTATTGTTCAGGATAAAATTTGTCTACTAAACTAAAGTCTTACACTCATCTGTTGTACGAGATACCAATGAAATTGAATATTTATTACAAGTTCTTTATTAACAATACCTAGTACTGTTCACTTGTAAAGTAATAATTATACGCCATTATTACACAATGACATCACAGAATGAAAGCAAAACAAAACAAAATTTTAATTTCGAACGAAATTTATGTTTCGAACTTCAAATTTGTTTATTTGCAAAAAATGCGTTGCAAAAAAAATACGTTCCTTTTTTAAACTTTTCGTCAGTACGCCTAGTGCAAGAAGTAATTGTGCTCTGCATACATTTATTATTACCATTTAACGATTTTCTTATTGAAGTCTGCAACAAGGTACTTAAGATAAATAACATTAGCAAGCTTGTACTTCATACGATGTCTTTGGATGTAAGAGAGATAAGAAAATTAGAACGTTTCATTTACTTATTACAAGTGAACAGTACTAGGTATTGTTAACAAAGAACTTGTAATAAATATTTAATTTCATGAGTATCTCGTACTACAGATGAGTGTAAGACCAAATGTTTATTAGACAAATTTTATTCTGAACAATAATCCTACCGATTCGTATGATAAAATAGCGAGGGTTTATTTTTTTAATTTTTAGTTGGTTCGATTCCCGGGTGAGACAAGCGAATTTCAGAATATCTTTGAATGCAGTTTTGTTTCTTTTAAAAAATAAAGGAATGTTTCCTTTCAGTAAAATGAGCTAACTAAACGATTTAAGGTAGCTCCCCTCCAGGGCCCTTAAATTTTTTCCATCCTGTATATTTGACATAGTGACATGACATTCATTTTGAAAAAACCTGTCGCTACATGAGCGTTTCCTTATGTCAAATTTAGTGTTAAATAAGATTCCTAGATGGCACTGTCGTATTCTTTAGCAACAGAATCAAAGACAAAATTTGCAACGATTCCAAACAAACGAAAAATCACTTTGACATTGAATGCTACGAAACACATTTTATCTATGGCAGAGAATATAAAGTACTATGGTGACATGAACAGCGCCATCTGGAGGAGAGCTAAGAACTAAGAAAAAAAAAACAACCAGAAAACCGCTCATTAATATACCAACATAGTCGAACGAGTAGTCATCGTCCAGTAAATATAATTTGCACCAATTCGTGTTATCGGATTAACTTTGGATAACAATTGAATAAACTGTGAACAGCCAATGTTGATACTTCTTAATATATTCTCTTAGAAGTAACTAAGAGAATTGTAAGAAAAAGAGTTACTTATATACCCAACATTTGTATTTACACACAGGGTTATGTACGGAAGATTAAAAGAATATTCAATTTTGAAAACATTCACTATTCGGTTCAGGTGTGATGAACACCAGTTCTCATTTGAATGTATCAATTTAAGACATTTTACTCCATTTACATGTTTTGTGAAAACAGGTGTTATATTGTCTGTGTCCGAAGCACAAAATAACTCCTTACAGAATGTTTACTCCGCATAATTATCGAAAACAGGCGCACGCACACATAGACGCGTACGTACGACGATCTCGGAGATACTCGGGTGAATGCCAATACAAAATTCAGCCGAGATCATCATACGTACGTGTCTATGCATGTGTGCGTTTGTTTTTGCTCCGTCGCGTCGTCGAGTAGGCCTTCTGGTAGTATCTATTTTGTGCTCGAAGTAAGAAGAATTCAGTTGTATCGAATGGACATTTGTATAGAACAGCGTTTCTTAACATTTTTAGTCCACGGACCCCTTAGGAAATCAAGCACAATTTTAAGGACCCCCTTAATTAAAAAGCAGCAATAAATTTCGGACCATTTATTTTAGTTCCACAAATTACAAAAAAAAAAGAACTTTTTCATATAAAATACGTTAATGAGAAGGTTTTTTGGTGGCAAAAAACTTTCGGTGGCATTTATTTATGATTGTTAAATGGTCCATGGATTAGGCTGCGGACCCTCATACATATGCTCGGAGACCGCCAGGGATCCGCGGACCACAGGTCAAGAAACGCTGGTATAGAAAAATGAATATTTTATTTTGTATTAAACATGAAAAAACTTGAAATAAATAAACATTAAAATTTGATCTTTGATAAGATCATGGTGGCCAGAGCATGACAGCGGGATTAGAAGTTGGATACTGGAACTCCTCAACAGACAACAGCAGACCTTCCGTGTTTGAACTTATTTGATCGGACTTGATGAGTACTTTTGTAAAACATGGTGACCAGGGTCTGATAATAGAACTGGCAGGTGGATATGGGAACTCCTCAACGAATCTCTCGACTTTGGACTTATTTGATCAGTCTCGATCAATAATTTTGTAAAACATGGTAACCAGGGTCTGACGATAGGACTGAAAGGTGGATATGAGAACTCCTCAATGAATAACACAGATCTATGGAGTTTGGAGATATTTGATCGGTAGTGATGAGTACTTTTGTAAAACATGGTGACCAGGGACTAATGATGGGACTGGAAGGTGGATAACATCAGCGCCAACTCAAGGGGTCTGCTGTTATCCGTTGAGGGTAATCCCGTATTCACCTAACAGCCCCATCATTCACAAAGGTCACTATGTTTTGCAAAATTACTCATCAAGACCAGTCAAATAGTCGAAACTATAGAAGTCTGCTGTTATTCGTTGAGGAATTCTCATTTCCACCTTGAAGTCCCATCATCAGAACCTGGTCCTCATGTTTTACAAAAGTACTCATCAAAACCGATTAAATAGTTCAAACTCGAGAGGTCTGCTGTTGTTCGTTGAGGAGTTCTCATTTCCACCTTCCAGTCCTATCATCAAACCCTGATCACCATGTTTTAAAAAAGTACTCATATCAAGAATGATGAAATAGTCCAAACTTGAGAGGACTGCTGTTGTCCGTTGAGGAGATCCTGTATCCACGTTCCAGTCCCATCATCAGAATCAGTTCATCAGCAAGATAATATTGTGCTGTTACCAATCTTACCTAAGGACGCTTAAATTATTACCTCGAAACCTAAAAGTTAGTTTATTTTTGATAAGTAAATAACAGATAAGATAAAAAAATGTTCTAGAAGCCGCTATCATACATACATGCATACATATACTCACGCCTGTCTCCCAGAGCGGTAGGCAGAGACTAAAGATTTCCATCCATCAATCTAGTCAAACAAGCTTTTCTATTCCGGGTACTTTTAAAAATTGCCCTTCTTTAGTATGTCGCCAATTTGGTCAGCATACGTCCTTCTAGGGCGTCCTGCCCCTCTATTCTGTATCTTTAATTGCCAACTGTACTAGGTGCCTATTATCAAAAATATAGCTAAAAACTGAACTTTCAAAATTGCCTTTAGTGGGTATTGAACTATTTACGAACTGTGTAGTCACTTCAAGTGCGAACATATCCTTAGACAATCGGAATTCGATAGTATATCTATGTTTTTGATGATAGACACCCAGTCCAGATGGCAACTAAAGATACATAATAGGCCCTCTGGTCGAGCTGTGCCTTCCACTTGCGCACCATAAATTTCTTTCGTCACTCTATTTTTATTCAAGCCGCTTTCATACCCTAAGATGTTAGCTTTTCGTTGATAAGTACCGAACAGCATTTGCATATCCTATCACTGATTATAATTTATAACACAATAAAGCCGATTCTGAAGGCTTTAAGTTTAGTTATAGTGCTGTCAAAACTAAAATTTTGTCATTGCAAAATAGTCCTTTAAGTTCGAGGAATAGAAGATAAATTACTTTGGAATAATTTTAGTTTTGACAGCATTAAAACTAAAATTAAAGACTTTAGAATCGGCCAATAGTTAAGCTGTCCCATTCATCAGTGCAAATTATATTTCCTCAACGTGGCAACGCCGCCAGCCTTTTGGACACCCTTCCTAACGACGGCAGCGATCTGGCCAGCATTTTCTATTTATTATAATTATTTTAGGTTTATTTTTTTAGATTTTTTATTTTAGGTCATCTTTAGTTAAGATACTTTAATTAATTGTACACAGAAAATAAACATTTCCTCATTTAAGTATTGTTTTATTCTATAAAGTATGAAAATGTTCCATTAAGAAGTTACAACACCAGGCATCAACCGTTTAAATATGGGAAGCAAACAAAGATGATAAAATACTTTCTAAGGCAATAGACTAGTCGTGTGCCACTTCGTTTAGTCTGGTAAATTACACTTTCATTTTTATATGTACCTAGTATATCACGCAATCAGTGCCGGATCCAGAAACATAACTAGGGGAGGCTGAGGGTAGGTTTCATCGAGCTTTTAGTAAATACCATATCCTGTACCATAGTTCATAATATTAAGTAGGAAATTGTCATAATATTAAGTAGGAAATTGTCATAATATTAAGTAGGAAATTGTCATAATATTAAGTAGGAAATTGTGATAATATTAAGTAGGAAATTGTCATAATATTAAGTAGGAAATTGTCATAATATGAGGCGCTGAGCGCAGTAGTAACCTACATTTATCCTTTTGAGGTTCTTGATATAAATTTTTCATAAAAGAATCTCAAAACGATAAAAGTGAGTTAGACAACTTTAGCGCTCAGAACCTCAAGGCACTGAGCGCAATGGTTGTGTAACCCAAATGTTGATTTCAGAGGTTCTATACATCATCTATCATAAAAACTAATAAAAAGTGTCAATATGTTTATGTGGGTTTTGCGCTCAGCGGCTCATAGTAGCACAAAATAAATTTTCGAGTCCAACAACATATATTTTGGGGGTAACGCGGCCTCAGCCTCCTGCCCCCCCTCTGAATCCGCCACTGCATGCAATAACATAACAGTGAACAAAAGCCACATGCGTAATATCCAATCACTTTTCAAACACTTGAAAATCAAGACGCTGTCTATGTTTCAACAAGTGCCAACAATCGCAAGTATAAATCACTTGTTCTGTTAGTTTCTAATTGTCTGATTTGCTCAGATATCTACTGCTTTGAAGTCGTACAGTAACGATTGGTCATAAAATATAAATTCTGAAGATATGACGTCATAGCAAGATATTAATTTACCTTTAGCGCTGTCGTCGGTTCAACGGTATTTGAGACAACAGACACCGAAGCTTCAACGGTTTCTGTAATTTTACTGAACCCTTAAAACTAAAAAACTGGAAGTTCCATGTTAAAACCGTCACTAATTCGAATCTTGCAGACATTATTTGAACATGACCAGACATTTTTGTTTAAGGTTAAACTTAAAGGTTAAACCTTAGCTCAAAGTGCATAACTTAACTTTATTTATCATTTTTAGAATTTTAAATTTGAAAAACTTTTTGGTATGTGGCAGTTGACGCCAACAGCTCAGTATTAGTGAGGTTTATAAAGCAAGAGTTTAAAATTTAATAAACAATTAGTCATGATTTTGTACAAACAAAGTTAAACAGCATTTTAAGTTGGTTTTAAGAAGATCATGACTAATTCTGTATACAATTTCAAACTCATGCTTTATAAACCTCACTAATACTGAACTATTGGCGTCAAATGCCACAGATCATAATGCTTTTCAAATTTAAATTTCTAAACAAGAAAAACAAAGTAAAGTTATGCACTTTGCGCTAATTTAAATAAACTGGACTGACCTTGGTCGTAAAAATAAAAATTAAAGTAGATGTACAGGTCAAGCTGGCTATTTATACGATTTTGACCGTTATATCAGCGTAGTACATTGGATAGGAATAGGGGATTCAATCTGGGGATACCAGGATCTCGAAACTTATTCACATAAGACAATCAGACGATTGGATTGACACACTGTGTTTCTTTGGAATTTTACCAAAATAGTTAAATTTATTTTTTACCTCAAAATTCGTTTATAATGTTTCTTTCATTTGATTGTAGGTTTGTGAATTTCTATAAACTGGTTTTCTCTAAAGAAGTGCGTTCATTAAATAACCCTGGGCTGGGTAGGAACACTGGGGTTGTAACGCTGAGTTTTTAAACGGGTTTCATCGTGTAGCGACACTCCAAACGTCAATTGTCATTTTAGCATTATATTTAGTATAATAACGGTGAGAGGACCCCCTCGGTACGAAAATTAACGTCATGTCATTTACGAAAATTAACGTGAATGTCAGGTGACGTTTGGAGCCTATACGAACCTTGCGAACCCTGCTCACAGTTGATGTTAAAAAATTCGACACCAGTGTAGCGACACTGTCATTTTTGAATGGTCGGTGTTGAGACGCGAGTTCATTATTGAACGGGTTAGTGTTGCGACCCGGGTAGGAAACCCAACTCGGTGTGAGTTTATGAACGACTATCTGGTAGTTAAAACAGTTTCGAAAGATTTTTAATTTGTGCAAGATCTGCCCCCCTATTCTGTATCTTTAGTTGCCAACTGCACTAGGTGCTTATCATCAAAAACATAGCTAAAAACTGAAATTTCAAAATTGCCTTTAGTGGGTATTGAACTATTAACAATCTGTGTCGTCACTTCAAGTGCGAAAATATCCTTAAGATATCGGAATTCGATAGTATATCTATGTTTTTGATGATAGACACCCAGTCCAGAAGGCAACTAGAGATACACAATAGGCCCGCTGGTTGGTTTGATACCGATCCGGGGAGATCGATTTTTTTTTCCTGCAAATACCGATATTGAAATGAGGTTGATGGTCGTGATTGTCGGCACTTGGTGGAACTTATGAAACATTGTGATTAAAATACACTTGTACTTGTCCACTTTATATTATTATTACTTTTAACCTGACCGGTTTCCTGTATAAGCATTTTCAAAGGTTTTATAGATAACGTAATTAAATAAGATGTTATTGTTGTTGTTCCCGTGAAACCGGTCAGGTTAAAAGTAATAATAATATAAAGTGGACAAGTACAAGTGTATTTTAATCACAACGATATTGAAATGTTTTTGCAACATTGCTGCAAGATTGCATTCCCTCAATAGGTTGATGTGCTGCGGGAGACCGTACTTCTCTTCAGAACAGTACAGAAGGAGTATTGGTAGTAGGACAGAGATATAACAAATGTTACAAAACACGAACAAAGTGTTTTGTCTCGGGAGCCGAAGAAAAAACAGGTTTCCCGACTGTTTACAAAAATTTCCTTTTTCGTAGTGCCAGTTTGATCCCAAAAAAGTATTAATATACAAATTATAAATAGTTCCCATTTATTTTCAAAAGGCTTGCTTAGAAGCTCAGCTTGAATGAATGAATGAATTGACACTTTCCCTGCGGTCCGAAATAGAATTACAATGGATCATAACATAAGCCATTTACTTCATACTTTCGTAATCGATTTTAGCGATATAATTCTATTTCGGAACGCAGGGTTTATTGTACACAAAAGACATATAAATTTGTACAAAGGCGGACTTATCACTTAAAGCGATTTCTTCCAGCCAACCTTTGGGTGGTGAAGAAATTGTCACTAGACAAGTAAAAATAGGAGGATAGACGTAATAGATAGGGTAAATTAAATGAAAATCAATAAAGTGTAAATACAAATAACCTACCAAATTAAACTTAATTTTAATAGATACCATAGACTTACATAAACAAATATACAAGATTAAAATAATAAAAGCTATAATAACTTCAATCCTGTTCATAGTCATCCATTATATATATAGTACAGTAGACCGGCTACAAGGTCGTGTTTAACGTTATCAATATGGAATGCGAGATAATTTATTTATCCAAGAAATAGAGTTAATGAATAATTGAAGAGTGTTTTGGAAAAACAACCAATGTCACTTTTCTGACATTTTACAGGAAGTAAATATCAAAATCAATCAGCCCACATCTACCAACCGTTGGGCATAGGTAAATAAAACCTTCTTAAATTAGTTACATGGAAAAATCCTCATTTATGTTTTTTATTAAACATGGATATATGAAAATACTTAATTTTGTATATAAAAAGTTAAAAAATGTTGTTCATTTATTGGCTATTCTTTATAGAAACGTTACTGACGTTGTTGGTTTTTCCGGAAGCAATCTGTTTTTGTAGTTACATTTTGAATGTACTTTGGTTGTTTTTGCTGATTCTAATATTACCAGGTTATTGTATGCACAATAGAGAATCCATAGAGCAAAAAAAAAAAACAAATTCGAAAAAATTGGACATTGGTTATTTTTCCAAAACAGTCTTCAATTAGCTCAATGTGTACTTAGCTTTTTGGAAATTTGATAGTTTATACTACAAGGGCGAAAAGGAATAAATTACGAGGACGATTTAAAACACGAGCGTAGCGAGTGTTTTAAACGTAACCGAGTAATTTATTACTCTTACGCCCGTGTATCATATTACATTTTTCAATGCATAGTGTGAGGAAATAAAAAATATATAATCTTGTGAACTTTAAATTTTGATTGGCTCAAAAGGACTGTATCCCGAGCCGTTAAACAATGGAAAAAAAGTATAACATTTATGGTACACAGGAAAACCTGCAGGTTAGCCATCATTGTAAATAAATAAAAAAAAAATAATAATAAAGCCCTAGGGCAAAATAATCGACTTTCTGTTCGGTTTTGATGCATAAAAAGTGGGCCTTTACGGGCACTTGCATTGAAAATATATTTTTGATAACAAGCGGGATTCAATGTTTGGATTAAAAAATTTCAAGAAAACAAAATAAATTGAAACAGGAAACAACCCACAAAATTTTCTGCTAATGGTTCTATTTACCTGCATTACGGCGAATGTAAAAACATAGGAGAAGCGTTTCAAACAAATAAAATTATCATTCGAAAACGGTACCAGACACTCAAAAAGGTAAAAGGCTCGTGATTGGTTTGTACAGGTCGCGGCAGTAAGTAATGCACATCGGCTATCATCGGCTTTGTAGAGCGTCATTTCTGTCACCGGACTGTTAGTGCTTCGTGTGACAGAGCTACGACGAGCTACGACGTGTACGATGTGCATTATTTACTGCCGCGGCCTGAGGGCCTACTCCAAAGTGACAAAATGCGATCGAATATCGTTCGGTCGTATATCCATCTCTATCACACTTTTTATGCGTGCGTCAGAGTTGGACGTATGCTCGAACGATAAACGATCGACTGAATCTTTTTGGGAGTGCCGGGCCAGCCACGATTGGCCGACTCAAAGAAACAGAGAAAGCTATTAGAGCCGTCGCCATACTCAAATTGGTTCAACACAGTTTTCGTCTGGTCATTTTTTAACGCTTATCAGACTTCAATGTGTTTTTCGTTCACCGCCTGTATACGATTAAAATATAACACTATTACTTTAAACATTCGCCTTTTCTCACTGTAGTAACTAATCAAGCATGTTTGTTATGTATGAAATGTATGACCTTAGAAAATCCGCGTTCAAAACGATTTAGATCCGTGTTTTACGTCACGTGCCACCAAGGAAAGTTCCGGGGCTCTAGTCGGCTCTACCGCGTAATTCTCATTTGTATCAACTTCAAGCAAATGGATGCGAAATTCAACGCATGCAAAAGAGATGGCATGTTAGGCGGGCGTCGTCGCACGCACGTCAAATTTCAATCTCAAGTTGATGTTGATGAAAATGAGAATTACGCGGTAGACCCACTGTTCTTTTCACATTCAATACTATAGTAATAACGGCGGAAAGTGAGTCTGCGCAATTATCCCTGATAGTAAATCATGATCCAGATTCAGATATGATTGCTGATCAATATTTTAAAGCTATATCTGCGGTTAAATATCTACAAAGCAGACAAACCAGACAGGGGACTAAATTTTTGAGTTGGCTACAGACAATAATTTTAGCATGTTTTAATATCAATAATATACCATAATAATAATGATCAAGTTAAGCGATTAGTTAAGCTATTAGTTAAGATAGTTAAGCTATTTTATGACTTATATTTAAATAATGCATGTTTAGTTTTAGTTGTAATTATATAATTTTTTGCATGTAAATGTAAATTTCTTTATAGCACACCGTGCGTAAAATGACCACTTTACGCACGCGCGTGCGTAAAGTCGGCATTTTCCGCACTTGTGCTATAAAAAATTATACGAAACTCGTGCAAGAAACGATTCATCGCTCTCGTATCGTAATGTACTAATAACTTAAAATGTCATGTTATGATTAGGTTTATGATTGCCGATGTATCAAAATTTCAATTATATTTATTTGATGTGGACCTTTACCCTGAGAGGCGGGTTTTTTCTCAGTTCAGGGTAAATTTAATACTTATTTTTTACGAGGATAATAAATAATTTGTATTTGTATATAAGTAACGATTAACAAAGTTTTCTCAAATCAGAAACTGTGCGATAACCTCTTAAAAATTGAGAATTTTACTATACATTAAATTGAAATATATAGTATACAATTATATATCTCTAAAATTAACTTTTTAATTATTTAAAGGCGCAATAAATTAAACAACACAAATTGTGGGGGCTGAAATAATATACAGGATGTTGATTTGGTCAGCAACTTCTGTTTATTTATTGTGCCTTTAAATATACTCATTTCCCTATTTCAATACACACCAACAAAGAGAGGGGAGGTTTTTACCTCCCTCTTATGTGAATACGCCTGTTGTGGGAGAGAAAGGGAAAGAAGAGCGCTCTTAATTCAGCCCGGGACCTATAAATAAACACTTTTCTTTACACAAAAATTAAAAAAAATAACAATACTCACTTCATATAGTTTTGGTACAAGTGCATCGTCAGGTTTGTACGTATGCGAAGCTTCATCTCGCCTATACTCCATCTCAGCATATTGTTTACTAGGGATATCTGTAAAGGAATTATAACATAAGTTTATGTATACTTCATATGTATTATAGGTAAGTAAGTATATTATAATTATGTATGTATATTTTGTTAAGGTATCGTAATATATATATATATTATTATTTAGGATATATCTTTTGTAGTACACGTATGTATGATTACTTATTTTAATAAAATTTCCCTTTCCCGCTTAGGTTTGCTGGAAGAAATCTCTTTTTAGAGATAAGCTCACCTGTGTACATATCTTTTAATGTATTAAAAGAACATTCATACATATTTAATGATTTTTTATCATCACTATCAATGGGGCTTTGGTACAATCATCAATCAGGTTACGCCGACGAATCGTTGATCGTACTGCTCGATTTTTTATAGTGTACTTACAAAAAAAAATCCCGAGTGGATGTCAGGGGGGCCAGTCACAGACCACACTCGGTACACCCGCGTTTCACCGACGATTATTACGTCCCAACGTGATGGATGGTGAGCCCTATCGCCGTACTTCGTACTTTTTAGGGCATGCAGGTTTCCTTATAATGTTTTCCTTCATCGTTCAGCAAGTGGTAAGTAAGAACAAATACTATGCAAATAAATTCCGAAAAACTCATTGGTGCATGCCCGACCGGGGATGGAACCTGGATCTCAAGATTGAGAGGCCAGCGTTCAACCCCTGAGCTACCGCTGCTGCAGTTTTAGTGTACAAAACCTAAACATAAAGAGACCTGCCCCCCTATTCTGTATCTTTAGTTGCCAACTGCACGAGGTGCCTATCATCAAAAACATAGCTAAAAACTGAAATTTCAAAATTGCCTTTAGTGGGTATTGAAGTATTAACAATCTGTGTCGTCACTTAAAGTGCGAAAATATCCTAAGGACATCGGAATTCGATAGTATATCTATGTTTTTGATGATAGACACCCAGTCCAGAAGGCAACTAGAGATACACAATAGGCCCGCTGGTAGCCTACAAGCAGTGCCGTATTTACCCAAGGGCCAAAAGGGCCATGGCCCGGGGCGGCAGGCTGCGAGGGGCGGCACAAGTTGACTTGACACAATCCGTTAGTGTGATTGAAGAATTTTGTAACTAATTTGGCCATCAGGAATAAATGTAAATATTAAATAAATGGTGTTTGCATGGTCTTTTTAGTTTTTTCATTCATTATCACCATTCTTAGCCCACGTCAACACACTGTTGGAATTCATTATATTTTATGATTGAATTATTTTTGCTTTCTTCTCGTTATTTTATGGGGCGGTAAACCTTACAGGCCCAGGGCGCTAAATCTTCAAATACGCCACTGCCTACAAGCTAACCTATCTCACATGAAGCCAGGACCAATCCACTTTGTAGGGACGGACGACCTTAGTAGCTTTAAAAGCACCAGGGCCCGTAGCATAGTGTTTAATCGCGCGCGATGCGACTTAGTTCAATCACAAGCGCGAACTGTGACACGATATTTTTGCGATTAAACAGTACGTCACGCTTCTTGCACTTGTGATTCAACTAGTGGCGGCGCGTGCGATTAAACACTGGACCTGGAGCCGTATTTTTGAATCGTTCGTTTTCAATTCACGTTCTAAAATATATACCTGTCTCATCTTGCAAATGAAAGTTCTGACGTGCTACGTGAGATGGGTATATACTTTGGCACGTAAATTGAAAACGAATGATTCAAAAATACGGCTCCTGGTCGGCCGCGGCGCAACTTGGCACGTTTTGCGTAATAAATAAATAACTTTATTCCATACTAAATGTATGACAATTTTATTTTGAATTTTCTGTGAGTCCTAAATACTTTGACCTCGGTTGACTCCATAGAGCCTCATGTTCCTTAGCAACAAGAGGATCGAATATGATACCTACAGTCCTAGCCGTTTGCAAATAGGGAGCTTAAAGTGCAGGTGTCTGTACATAATTTAAGATGACTCACCAAGGGCATAGCTGTGAAAAATTGTGTGAGAAGTCTTAGAAATTCTTTCTTATTCATTGATATAATTGACCTGAAACAATATAAGGTTATTTGTTATAAAAATAATATGATTATTTATTCATATTATTATGTGGAAAAATATGAATATTGTTTGAGTTATACACACCATAGGAGCACTGCAATAAATAATAATAACATATTAATAAATTTCACGTGTCAAAAAAAAAAGGTTTTCATTTCCTTAAGCACAATTCTACCCCTTTCGCATTTTTTTTAAATATTTATATTTATGTGTGCGTCATGGAGACCTAAATTGGTGCTAAATTTCAAATCCCTACTCTAAACAGAGTTAGAGAAAAACCTTTGTGAAAGAGACACGAGAGTGATTCCGGAACCCTAAGAATTTGATAATTTACTTAAATGACTACCTTTCAAGACTATTGGTATGATAACGTACCATCGCATGTTCAAAAAAGTCTGCTGCCTAAATTTAGCATTGTTTCGGTACTGTTTTCACCCAATGTCGTCCTTTACAGTCTAGACATTGTTATGGCAACACTTATATTAAAAAAAAAAAAAATTTTGTCTATGAACTTTCATTTCTGTGCAAACGGTTGAAGGCAAAACTCGGTTATTGAGTGTATTTTGGCTTATTTTACAAATAATCAACAGATAATTAGCAAGATTGCAGGTAAGAACAATGCTGATTAATTATTTCACCTGTCTATCGCACATTGTAGTTTGTTTTATGCGTAAATTTTACTGACCACCTTGCTGAAGTTATCTTGGTGTAATTTTACACCAACAGACATTTATGACCGGTATTGCTCAATACCAATAGACCATAGCGATACTTTTTATATCTATACACCCATGTGAGTTTCAGATAGATATGAGACGAAGAAAGCTCTCGAAGTCGGAGTTGGAAAGAATTATGGCTCAAGAACAGGCTTCTGATACGGATGAAGGCAGCGCTGAGGATCCTTTCGGAGGTGCAAGTGATAGTGATGAAGATTATAATCCAGAGCCGTTTCATAATGCATCAACCAGTGAATCCTCGAACTGTGAAATAGAAGATGATGGGCTGATAACCTTGGAAGACCTAATGGAAGCAGGACCTAGTAGCAGTTGCCAGACAGATAACGCTAGACTAGCTTCTGAAATAGATAATGTTGGGTCTGATTTGGCGTTCACAGATCCAGCACCATCTCACCAAGATCTTCCACCTGGTGATAATCGAATTCTGTGGGGCCCTCCACCAAATAATTTTGAACCTCGCCTATCTGTTCCGGCAATTGTAAATCCCACAATCACCTCCACACTTCAACATATTTCGACAGAGTTTGAAATATTCAAACAGCTGTTTCCCAAAAGCTTGTGGATTTTTATAACCCAATGCACCAACATTCGTCTAGATATCCTTCAACAAACTGGTGGTAAAAATGTTGTTCACACAGATGTAGGTGAGTTAATGGTGGTGATCGCATGTACTCTCATTATGTCATACAACCGCTTGCCATCCTTCAACGCCTATTGGTCCAAAAATCCTTCTCTCGGAAATGCTGCTATAAAAGCTGCAATATCAAGAGATCGTTGTAAGTTACTAATGTCAAAGCTGTATTTTAACGATCCAAATAAACCAGAGAATGCAAGCAAGATATATTATATTGAAGAAGTTGTATCGTGTTTCAAACAGACATTTCAAAACTGCAGATCTGACAGTTCTCGTCAAAGCATAGATGAATCTATGACAAAGTTCAAAGGAAGATCAACCCTGAAACAATATCAGCCCTTGAAACCTGTAAAACGAGGAATAAAAATTTGGCAAAGATGTGACTCTTTATCAGGTTACACTTACTATATGAATATTTACTGCGGAAAAGAGACAACTGTTGAGGAAGGTACACTTGGAGAACGTGTAGTACTGAAACTTGCAAACACTATAAAAAAGCCGCAAGTGTCTTTGTGCTTCGACAGGTTTTTCACATCAGTGCATCTCATTGATACAATTGAGTTTCCTGCTGTGGGCACATGCATACAGACACGAAAAAATATTCCAAAAACTGACAACAAATTGAAGAATCGTGGAGACATGGAACTTCTCACTAACAAAAACGGTACACTTTTTGCCAAATGGCGTGATACCAAAGATGTGTATGTTCTAAGCAACTGCCATTCTCCTACCGTTTCTACCACACAACGAAAGCAAAAGAACGGTGAGAAGCTAGATATACCATGTCCAGACAGTATCGCGTTCTACAATGCACATATGGGAGGTGTTGACATGGCCGATCAAATGTCTACCCTATATGATCTCGATCGCAAGTCAGCAAAGTGGTGGAAGAAGGTATTTTTCAAGCTGTTGATGTCTGCAGTCGTGAATGCCTGGGTCATTCACAACGATTTGCACAGAAAAAAAATACCACTACTAGATTTTTTGGTTCCTCTCGCAGAAGCAATTCTTTCTGAAGGACGGAAAAACAGTAAAATGAAAAGGAAAAGATCCTATGGCCGTCCATCAAAAACATCGAAAGAGTTGGCAAACGTTGGTGACCACTTGCCCATTGAAGGTCTCGTAAGACGGAGGTGTGTGCGATGCTCTCAGCAGAAGAGAGATCGGCGTACTCGTACGATATGTGCACAATGTAGTGTGCCTTTGTGCAAATTCTGTTTTACACCGTATCATACATAGATAATAAGATTCAATGTATATGCCATACGTAGATGTAAGAATAAATACTTTTTTATTTCATTATCAAGACTTTTTATTTTACCGAAATATGACCCAATAGAATTATCTTTCAGTACATGTAAAGCCTATTGGTATCATAATGTACCACCCGTAAAAGACTGTTGGGACTATAATTCCCATGCCTGAAAATCAATGAAAATGAAGCCGGAAAATTTTTCAGGTTTCATAAAAATAATACAAAAAACGTCAGTACTGATATTCAATGTGTAAATTTCAGCTGCTCTTCAATGAAAAAAGTCGTCTTGAAAGGGTTAAGGCGCTATATGCTGCTAAAGTGCTGCCACTTTAGAAAAAAAAAACATTACTTACTAGAATAACTAAAAATCTGCTAAGTAAATGCTTAGATATAGCAATGAACTATTTTTACATAGCATAGTTTTCATAGACAACGTCTTTGATGAGCTAAAATTTTAACTTATGCCAAAAACGGCTGCTTTTGGCCTAAGCTAAAATTTTAGCTCATCAAAGACGTTGTCTATGAGAACTATGCTATTTAAAAATAGATTTACTTGAGCTGATTTTCAATAATTATTCTAGTAAGTAAATAATGTATATTTTTCTAAAGTGGCAGCACTTTCGCAGCATATAGCGCCTTAAAACTCTCATGTAGGGTGATATTTTTTTCAAGTATTGTACAGTGGAGACCACATCAAGCTATACACTTGCAGTACGACATTAGCCCCTACAGAGAAGAATATAAGATCGGTACAAAGTCCAATGTGTCTTAGTTGATGCGGTCACCACTGTACCTACGCAATCCTCAGTGAGTTCCACTAGTTCGTTTTATTTTAAATTAAAATAAATAAATTATAGTAGCTATTGTTTCGAGACTGTCACCTTTCATAGTCGAGAATGTTCAGAAACAAAGTTCAATGTCAGACTTATTACATAATGATAAAGAAAATGCTTTCATACCGATCAACCTGAAAAAATGGGGACATAAAACGGAAAATTCAAATTAAGAAAAAATAGAGCCTGTCTTATCAGAGTCCAATATAAGTTTGTCTATATGTAGTAGCCATATCGTAGAATTTACAATTTCATTATCTGATCGGCCACATCGTGAAATTTGTTAAAACTGAAGGGGTCGCGTCACTTCGCTCGGCTCCTAATTAATGATCACTAGTAGCCTAACATGCTCCTTCTCGCTTTGCTCGTCGTCGCACCTATTTTTGAATTTTTGTTGGAATCTACCGTAAATTTCTTATTTCATGCTTCACGATAATATGGCAAATTTTACGATATTGCCAAGACATACATATAAATCCAAGCCACCTTGTATTTAATTGGTATTGTTTAATAACCGATTTAGTTCCGATCCAATATCTAGATTATAGCCCTCTTTCGCTTCTATCAATCAAGTTATAAAAGCTTTTCGATTGTGAGTGGTTTTGACTTTACCCTTTTTTAGTATGTCGATAATAGAAAAAAAAAGGAAGAGAAGCACTTCATTTTAAAATACCACCGACACGAGAAAAATAACACATACATTCAAAATCACAAACAATAAAAGTTAATAAACAGCAAATATAGCATTCAGAAAAAAATGGTAACTAAATAAAGGATAAACAGCTCAGGTTAATGCTGCAGTGGGAGCCACAGCGCTGGTATTCTGCTGAACCCTGATTTAAAACTTAACCTATACCTATGCTATGTAAACATCCCTTTACCTTTCATTTATGTACCATATATTTTTCAGTCGTACATTTATCCTCTCTGGATGCATACACCTTCGAAGCATTCTTTTTCTGATCACCACATCTTCTTTCATGTCTCCACGATCTTTTTATATCGAACAAGAATAGCCTAAATTTGATCTCATAATGATGTGGTAGTTAGTTTCGGGTTTCATGTCTAGTTATGTAAGTGTAATGAAAGAAAGAAAGAAATGGAATTACTTTTTGTTATTTTAATTAATGAAATGAAATAGAATGTATGTAAGATGTCATTGGCCTTTCCTTATTATTAGTTTGTATTACTTATGCATTCACATGACCTTCAAGGTCCAGAAGAGGTTTTTAATAAGGAGTGTGGCCATGGCATTGCTTCATGTTTACGTAGTCAAAGTGAGAAGAGTACCTTATGGTATGATTCATGTTCCGTACGTCTGTCTGTCACAGCTGAGAGACTTATTAAATAACTTGCCTTTTGACCGCGGCTCCACCCGCGTTTATTCAACTCTGCCCCGTTTTCGGCTTGGGCGTAAATTTATTAACATCCCTTATATATATAAAACCCCTTATATACAAGGTGACTTTTTGATCATCGTCCAAATTCATACCGGAGGCTTGATAAGTGGTCAGTATCTTGGATCAATAACAATTTTTGTGAAATTCGTAAAATGAAATTTCGGCTTCCCATAGAAATTCATTTTCAGTCCCGAGTGAATCACTATGGGGAGTCGAAATTTCATTTAACGAATTTCACAAAAATTGTTATTATTGTTATTGTAAAACCGCATCCAAATCCGTTCAGTGGTCTCAGAGATGTGCGCGAACAAACAGACAAACAGAAAAGAATTCTAAAAATCGCTAATTTGTGTTATATTACTCTTCTTTAGCCACCCCCGTTCTATTTTTATTACTTTTCTTCAATCTGCAGACACACGGGGTTCCACTCTTTTATTATATTATGTACTTATAGAGATTCATTATACTTATATATCAACTTGAAGAAAAGTTTTAAAGTCACAAAAGTATTTTTTCTCTTTTTCTCTTTGGCCAAAAAGAAAGGGTGCTAAAAATGTTTTTGCCCTAACTGTTTAACATTTGAAAGGGCGGCTTTCATTCTACTTTTTTTTTGTTGCTTACTATTCCTGAAAGCATGCTAAAATCTGAAAATAGTTGTCAAATTGCCTTGAAATTAGACATAATATGCATTTGATATGGCACATATGCATAATATATGTTATCGGCAATCTGTATAATCTGGTATTCTATAGAATACCTAGGTTATTATTACATACGGGTTGAACACTCACGTGTGATTGTTGTTGATTATATGCCAACCGTTTCACCCGTTGCCAACGACGGTGAACGCCGCGTCGTCGTCCTAAGAACGACACTCGCCTTGATAATGCCGAAATTGAAATGCCGTCTTCTACGTCCAAGTAAAGCACTGCTTCTCCGTACTCCAGAACATTCTACTCAAATGTATTCGAATTCCTTTACTGTGTCAGCAATTCGACTGGAATAATCTTCCACTTCATATACGCGAGGCTACATCGGTGACTACTTTTAAAAACAAGGTATATCAACATTACCTTGATCTACAAAATAAACAAATGGGTCAACTCTAAATACGTGTTTAAGGTTATAATCTTTGTTTAACCTCTCGTAAATACTATTTGTGTTTATATATTTATATGTATCAGTGTATGTATTATTAGGATATAGATGTAGTATATGTATTTGATTATAAGTTAAATATGTATGTATTTAACCTATATAATAATTTTAGTTAAAATTAATACTAGTCATAATACTTTTTCCTCATCGAAGCACTACCCTTGACAAGTTCTACATCGCCAAAGATTAGCTGGAAGAAAATGCTAATTAGCATTAAGCTCGCCTATGTACATGTTTTTATTTGTGCAATAAAGAATTTTTAATAATAATAATAAATTGTATCGGTGAAACGGTTGGCATATAGTCAACAACAATCACACGTGAGTGTTCAAGCCGTATGTAATAATAATTTAGTATGTCAGCTCACGCGAGTTTTAATAATATCATAATGCCTAGGTCATTATATAAAATACCGAATGTTGTACAACCGGAAAGTGTTTACTATGCTACGCTTCGCGATCATCGTAGACTTCGAACCTATATTTTTGGTATTTATTGTATTATTTCTCTTTTTTTTGCTGATATTCTGAGCAGGATTTGTTTTTCTTTTTCGCGTTTTTCATCGATTTTGCACAACTTCTTACACCACACTCCATAATTTTATACTTTATCTGAACTTCTCATTCCAATATACATAATTCCTAGGTACTGCATACATTACCTAAAACAGTACTGAATGGTTAACAATAGAATAGATAAAATATTTTATTTATTGGCTTTATGAACCCGGTATTGTATAGAATCATATAAATGACTGATTGCCAGTGATTGGTACATGCTCTAAGGCCAGTGACATAATAATACAGAATCGATAATAATTATCTATTTTATTTCAGGTCTTCAAGAGCACCACAGGTAGGGTTGCCAACTTTTTTTTAGAAGAAATAAAGTATATCTGATATCAAGGAATGTAAATAAAAAGTACGGTCCTTTAGAAAAAAGTATCCTTTATTTGAAGGAGTCCCTTGAGGGAGATAAAATATTTTTTGAAAAAAATATCAAGGCTGCGGACAGTAAGAATTAGGAAGGCCAGACTCCATACTAACATCCTAAAATCCTTTTGTGAAACTGTATATTTTTTGTGCTCATTACGGCTGTGTTTTTGTTTTCAGTTTACACCTAATTTTACATAGATTAAAATAAAGTATTTTCACATACTTTATTGGTATTCAAAAGTATAAAGTACAGGGACCCAAAATAATGTAAGATACTTTATTTTAAAGTACGGTTATCAACCCTAACCACAGGGCACCACTTGACTTGACTTAGCATCAATTGTACTTGACTAACCCCCGGTTTCTGAAAAGCCAATCAAAGTTAACAGTAGATTAAAAAAACTTTAACTGCAAATAACGGTGAAAATAAAGCATATATGAAGTCTGAATTGTGATGAATCTATAACTTAGTTAATTTTTGATTTCAATGTAAAATTCCCACTTTTTCTGGCTTAATCCGCAGATAATTATTTTTTAATCTACTGTTAACATTGATTGGCCTTTCAGAAACCGGGGGTAAGCATCTTAAAATGTGTTAGACTTACCCTTCTATTAATGTAGTATGCTGGATAAGCCACAAGTCACACATAGATCTAGATATTAAAGAAACGGCTATCAAAGTCATAAATCCACTTTCTTTTGTCCAGACTCCTGGCACCATGATCTTCCATAATGCTTTTAGTTCTGCAAAAAACCGGGCATCAACTTGTGCTTTTGGCCCCTTATTGTTTTTCTCCCTTATTGTGTATTGAATCTGCTCTTCAGGAGACAATTTACTAATTTTGTCATGGCTGCTTTTGCTGCAAAAAATGATATAGTCAGATTACTTACAAAATAACTAAAGTAAAATTGTTTTTAGGGTTTGTCAAACACAGTTTTTTTTTTTAAAGCTTCAGTATACATTAAACGGTGTGTCTGTCTGCAGCTAATTTTGTCTTACTTCAATATTTATCGCTATCACTTTCAAAGGCATCGTGATTGGCTAAAAATGATGAGTGATATCACTTCTAGCCACTCATGATACATTTGAAAGTGATAGTGATAGATGTTACACATCTTGAGTTAAAAACACTTGTACAGTAGTTTCCCTTTATGTTTTCTCCCAACCGGTTTTGGGTTTTACACAATTTTCAAGGGAAGATGTTAATTAAAATACATTTCATTGACTCTGAGCAACATAAACAATGATAATGTGGAGGCAATGAAATGTATTTTAATTAACATCTTCCCTTGAAAATGGTGTAAAATCCGAAACCGGTTTGGAGAAAACTATATAAAGTGAAAATACTGTACAAGTGTTTTTAATTCAAGACAATTTTTAAGAGCCAAATTTAATCTTAAAAAAATATATGTACCTAATAGAATAATAATAAATGTAAACGAACTAAATTAAGGCTTATTTAATTTAAGTAGCAATACATGTATATACGATTAAAATGATAGGTCAAATCTATAATTATGCAAGGTGAAATCCAATCAACCGCCCGAACCCACACCGGAGACCCGGCCAGGGACCAGGAACAAGGTTCAATGATCACCAACAGAGCCCCAGAACAAATCCAGATCTGAATATCTTGCAGATTTCTATATAGGTGAGCTCTCCAGTCTGGATATAAGCTTCTTGGGTATTGCTCTCCACATTGATCAATTAATTAGAGATTTAAATTTAAAATAGCAAAGAGGTGGAATGTATTCAAATCAGAGGTCTCAGAATAGGTAACAAATGTCAGACACTGCTTAATACATATTCATATTGTAATTTATTTTGGTTGGCTTTGCTGGCTGTGAAATGAAACCAGAATACTATTTCAATCAAAGAATGGTTTGGGCTTTGGTCTCGCCTGAAAAATTACTTCAGTTTTAAACCAAAACTTGAATGCTATTACAGTCAGACATGTTGACCAGGTAATAGTTCATGGAATAGCTGATGTCCCAAGGTTTGTAGCTGATAGAAATATGTAGTCTCCGCCTTCCTCTCTTGGAGACAGGTGTTGTGTATATGGAAATAAATGGTTGAGCTATCCCTTTTTTGAATCACCTCTTCAATTGTATCATAGTGGGTACCTATTTTGTAAATTTGGAATCTCTAAATATTTACATTAGAAGATACAGAGTTATTAATTAGAAACAAATTATATTAACGCACCCTCATGAGAGATCAACATGTGCGTTAGGAACTGGTATATCAAGTAATTCAGGAGGTTTGAGCCCCATCTTGGATTTTGTTACTTTGTTTAGAATTTGTTTCTAATTGATATGTTACTTAAGTTGTAAGTAAAAATAACATTAGTCCAATTTTATAATTCTAGGCTTATCTAATGGGCTGGGTCATTGTGTTGGTGAATCAATGAGTAATTAATGACAGGACTATTTGATCAGAGTGTCGTTAAGGGGGCACAATATTTTCCATGTCTTTTTGAGTGCCCCTTATCTACACCCCATGCAGTGGCGTGCACAGAACTTTAGTCCGGAAAAGCAATCAGAAGGTCAAGTACGACAATAAAAAAAATATGTTTTTTTTTTTATAACACTGAAAAAAAAAAGTTTGTATGACGCCAGGGTAGGCACTGCCTTTCCTAGAGTGAACATTTTCATACAAAACTCCTGAAATAAGTTTTCAATTTTGCGCTTGCGACGAAATCGTCACGATTGTATTTTCCTCTGATTTAGATATAGTCGCATCAGGATGTCTGTTCTTAATTTTTCAATAAAATATTGGCGCCACCGAGATTAAAAAATTTCAAGTTTATGGATTGGATGGTGCTATAAAACTTCTTTGATATGAATGGCTATACAGCTCTAGAAGGTAAGTAAGTAGGTATTAATGTCTATTATTGATGTCCCAATTGATAATAAATTAAAAGATGAAGTTAAGTAACCGGGTGGGCATTAGAAATTCGCATCTCGAATTTGGGGTTGTTAGGGGTTGTTTTTTATAGGGGTTGGTTGCCTCTTCCAAATGACACCCCCCTCACCCCGCGGAGACGCGTAGTTTTTTTTAAATATAATTTTGAAGTTACGTGAAACGGAACGTCATTTTGCGTTCACGTGTGCATTTTTAAAGGGTTGGATTTAGTATCGTTTGGCAGTTGTATGGGGGTAAAAGTGGTTAAAGCTGGTAGAGGTGGGGTCCCCGATTATAACGCTACCACACTTATTAAAAGGTAATGCACATTTTTCGAGAAATTTATAAAAATTGTTTCTTACCTCAAAGCAGGTAAAAGGCGAAAACGGAACGTTAAAATGGGCGTTTGACAACCAAATCTGCCCTAGTTTATTGTCTGTGGTGTAAAATATTGTGCAATATCGATGAAACGGAACGCAACAAAAAAAACTGCATCATGTTACTGTCATTCGTAATTCGTTTATTGGTAATTTTGAATTGAATAAATAAAAAATGTATGAATATTTTGTTGCTTTATTTGTTTTTACCTAGAAATTCTGCTCAAAAGGAGGTTAGTATACCCCCACTTCATAGTTAAAATAGGTTGAATCTGTTTCAAAACCGAATCAGAGCACCCCGACTCTATACAGTCTTGTGGCTACTACCCCTAGAGTGTATATAAAAAGCCGAAGGCGCGAAGGGAGGGCAGCCCCCGCCCGCAGTAATAAAGCTTAGGCACCTGTGTGAGCCGTAGCGGCTGAGGCTGGTCGCCGAAGGCGACCAACAAGCCGAAGCTGCGGAGGTGAGCACGGGTGCCTGTGCTTTGTTACGCAAGGGCGAAGGGGCTGCACTTCCCGCAGCGCCGTAGCCGATGCAGAAGTGAATTTGTGATATAAAAGCGACTTCAATATTGATAGGTTCAAATGGTTCAAAAATTGACTTCTGCACTGGTAGGTTCAAGGTTAAAAGAAGGGGGGTTTCTGCACTCCCCCCTTATGAGGAAGTTTTTCCATCTCTCCCCACGTTTACTTTAAAAATATAACCTGGATTTGTTGATTGATTGTATTATGTTTAATCCTAAACTAAGTATTACTCGATAAGATCAAAATCACAAACTACTTAGCAGGAACTTTCAGAGCACCCCGACTCGGACAACGTTAGGTTAGAAGGCCGTGGCCGTGGATTCTAGGTCACAAGTTTTTTTGCCAAATGTTGGGTTTCCGTCGGGGCCGGAGGGGGGTAGTGGTACCGGGTAGCCCCTCTCAACTTTTCTCCCTTAATTCGACACTATTTTAGTCTAAATGATTGTTCGGAGGTGACTTAACCTCAAAACTTTGATCATGAATATCTCAGTAACTATGGGTTTCCGCGGGGGGGGAGTGGTACAGGGGGGTAAACCCCCCCTCCCCCTCCCCCCCCCCCTCCCCCCCAACCCTTAAATAAAGATGCGAATTTCAAATGCAACCCCAAGTAACCTTTAGGAAAACATTACTAATGATGATCACAACTTGCCTTGATGTTTTGAAAGAATTCTTGATGTACCAAGCACTAAGAGCGGCCGAAGCCGCGAGGGCCAACTTCACATCCGTTCGAGAGGTTAATTTACTAAAATTTGCCATTGTTGTGGTTAACACATTTATTAAAATTAGAAATGCAATACGCCCATGGAACGGGTTTTGGATAAATCAACACAAAACGTCACGCACGAAAATCATGCCACTTTGACTTTGACCACCAGTCCACCACAACACTCCACAGAGCACATAAAATAAAATTGTACATGTACAACACTCACTCACTCTTTCCCTTCCTCACTCACTCCACAAGAGTTTATTTTTCCGTCTCGACACAGGGTTGCCAGCTCGATACCCCGGTTGGTTGATGGTTGGTGGCTAAATGACATCTCAAATAGTGCTAGATTGCTATGGATTTCGAAAAATATGGCTAGATTAGTCAATAAATAAAATATTCTATCAAATAAAAATATTTTTATTTATTTAGAGTGCGTTACAAACTAGAAAACATCAATTAAATTGTATTCCTATAGTGCTGTAGGTAATTTTTCAGTGCTCAATACAATAGACTAATAAAAATACTACGACCGTGGCTAAATATATTAAAACAGTGCTAGATCTAGCACAGAAAGTGCGAAGTTGGCAGCACTGACTCCACCTCACATTCCATTCCACGGAAATGTGATTTTGTGATGTGAGCACTGCTGCTCACTGAGAAGTGTTTTCACTTGAATGGTTTCAGTTCCTCAACCCTCGGTTAAATTTTCCCCTTTTTAGGCCTTTTTGCCCTTCGAAAATTACTTGGTACTGATAGTAACAAATTATAAAGTACTGATACCTAGTAATAATTCACTGTGAGTCAAATTCCGAACTAAATTAATTTACTTTTCACTAGCCATCCACTCTTGCTTTTGCTTTTTTCTTGTAGCTCAAATCCTCATTAGGAGAACTCCTCGAATTTATGACAACATATTTATTTGGGTGTGGATGGAAATAATTTATTATGAGAGGTCAAAATTAGAAAACAATGTGAAGTTCAGAAAATTTCAATCAGCAAAAATGTTTTAAAAATTAATAAAACAGATTGTGTTTGAGGATGAACACTTTTAAGCCCTAAAAATGGCAAATTTAATGTGAGGAATAAACAAAGTATTATGTAGCATCCACCGTTCATGATTTCCCCTCTCTAGTTTTATCCCTTTTTCTTCCCCTCTGGAGTAAATTTTTTCCTCAAAAGGGGAATTTCCCCTCATTGTGGAAACACTGGATGTGAGATCTTGTGAGTGAGTGAAACAAAGAGTAAAGTAATACAACCGGAGAAGAGAGAGTTCATTTGTGCCAACAGATACAGTAGCGAACTGGCCACCTATATATTGGCCCCTAATTTAAATCTTCACGGTGCTTTGGTTGAAGGTTTTTTGATCACATAACAAGAGGTTTATATTTTAGGATTTTTTATATTTTTCAAAATTTTTGTTACGAGCTTCTGTATAGTCGACTAAACGATCTCTTATTTTAAAACATGGATAATTTATTTAGCACAGGAGAACTTCAAACTTATGTCGGGGTAATTACTTACTTATGTCGGGGTAATTAGTAGGTAATTCCGAATAACTTTTAAAAGTGATTTGTATTAAATGAGACTTAAGGAACAAACTTTTGTCGTATTTTATTCCTCTTATAAAGATTCTCTTTATTTCCTTTGCGGAATGGCTAAAACTCACTTTTTCAATTTGTTGCTTCGGCTTTTCCGAGCGAAAAATCAGTGATTCTCAACATTTCAGTTTACGTTTGTTACTAGTTTTCCTAAATGTGTATGTGTAGTAAAGGTGTTTAAAATAAATATCTCGAGCAAAAACTTATACCATTTACACACATCACGTCTGTCTCCAAAAAGGGTAGGCAGAGACTATAGATTTCCATCTACTACGATCCAGACACACCTCTTTCGCCTCTTCCACATCCATAAATATAGTCATTTATTTTTCCTGTAATCTTTACGTAAACACTTATTACCAAGATTTTCATATTTTTCAGTCCACCAGTTTTGAAGATAAGGGGAGGACATACATTTATTTATGTTTTTTCAAGGATTTCTCGAAATAGATGCAATCGAATATGTCTTAACTATATATTTTTACAATCAGATTCTTAATACCTACAATTTGATACCCATATTGTATTTTTATAAAAAAAAGTATCTACAATTTGATACCCAAATTGTATTTTTAGGATATTTTTTATTTTTTTAGGTACTTTTTGTTTTGGAAATATTTTGAACAATTTCAAATTTTTCATATTTTTTTACACCGTGTGGGCAAATAGGTCTATTTTTTTTGCAAAATTTCATGTCTTTCTCTTTAACGGTGCTAAAGTTAAGAAGCTGTTACATACGGACGGACGGACGGACGGACAATGGAGTCTTACTTTTAGTTACTACGGAACCCTAAAAATCCTTGCAGGGGGCATTACTTTCATTTGGCTTGTACCTAGTGTATAAGTTTTCATTACCTATCAAAATCAAAATCCCATTGACCATTGACATAAAAAATCCTGCGTCCGTGACAAAATCATTGCTGGTTTTTCAAACAGACGAGACGCTTTGCTCTACCTAGGTAGAAAAGAAAACGCCACGAAGGAAGTCTCTGACAAAGAACAAAATTTACAAATTTAAAAATTTACAAGCAGATACAAGGCTTTTCTTAACAGAAAAGAGGAGGTTTCTTCATTACTTTTTGGCCTCAGCAATAAATGTTGTTTTTATCTTATTTCCCAGTGTTTTTTTTTATTTATAAAATTTATAACGTTGAACATACATTTTTAAACCCTTTTTACCGTCCCAAGTACATTATCCGCTTTTCTATCATGAGACATAAGGCAAAACAAATACAGTCCCAAGTATGTGGATAGTGCATCTAACTTGGGACATTGACGTTTTAAAATTTTAAAAAATATCTATATTACTCCTATATTATTGAATTTTTGCTACATTAATTATGTAGTACAGACCAATTTATCTACATAATTGGTTTTCTCGACTTTTTAAATTTAATATAGATTTTGTAGTTCGAAAGTTGCGAATTGTCCCAAGTATGGGTCAACGACTGTACTAATTGAACAAGATAAAAAAAAAATATATACAAGATAAAAGAATAAATATACAAAAATGACGTACTCATGGGCTCGCGGGACTTTTTTCGTGGCGTCTAGCTAGACTATTTCAGAAGATTTCAGACCTTTCGATTCGAATCGATTGTTTCGATTCGAATCGATCGAAACAATAACAAACATAGGATAGACAGAGATGCACGATCGGTTATCGTGGAATGTTCTAGAGCAGTGTTTTTCAAACTGTGGGTTGCTTGCGACTCCTATATAGGAGCCAAAAATTAATACATCAAATTGATGTATTATTTATTAAATTTACTTATTCGTGATAAACACAGTTTAAGTTTCAAGGAATAAAAATAACCGTTTAGGTATTTTAAATTCTAAACAAAAGTTGCTCATCCAATATACGAGTACTCATACTCATAGATAATTGAAAATGTTCCTTTTATCAGCATTTTGAGTCAATCAGCTCTATTAGCACGCGCGGACGGACAAACAGACTCAGTAGCTTCGTAAATGATAATATTTTATCGTTCAGTTTTTAACAAAACTGAAGTACATACAATGTACTATATCTCAATGCTATACAAACGCTTCGGGGAAAATTCATTGTGATAACTACATAACCTTTTCACACCTACAGTTGCCACAAAATAAGAGGCCCGTTTTGACAGATAAGAACGACCATAGAATATAACTTCACATGTAATAAATGAAACCGTTAACAAACAATTATTAACTTATTGGGTTTAAAGAAAATAAATAAAAGTTATTTAATCATCACGGAACATATTTCAAATATTATTTTCACGCATATTCCAAAATAAAATGCAATTTTGAATTACAACACAATGTCTCAAAAACAGTTACATTCTCATTCAATTTTTTCTTAATAATAGTGTTGTAACTAGATAATCGCCTACTTTCACGGACTCAATTCGATTCCACGTGAAAATAATTAACTTGTTTTAATATTGATACAATAATTGTAATGATCTGTAATTAGCTTTTGTGAGACCAGTACACATAAAGCCAAGTTTAAATTTCCTTTTTTTTTTTGCAAATATGAACTTTTTAGGTTTGACATTTGCATGTAAATTTGTAACGGTGTCGCGTATACCGAAAAATATAATATAATAATTGTGCTAAATATGTAACTGCTAAATATGTAATGTATGTAATTGTTACAAAAACAAAAAAAAAATATATTAAAAACATGCATTAATTGCTTGAAGTCTCATTTTTTTTATTAATGAATTGGTTTACAGGCAAAGTTTTCCATAAACATCCTATCAATAGACAGATTGCCTGGTTAGAAATATGGCAGTATTTTGTTTTTATAAGGCAAGGAGCAATTGTTTCATCTTGAAGCCCACATATTTTTCTTACTGGCCAGTATTTTATATCTATTAACGCACTGACCTCTATCTAATTTGAGATCAGTGAAGTACAATATTACAAAATATTACTGGCACATAAGAATTTCCATTTCAGATTCTTTTCGTAGAGAAAAAAATTAAAAACTGGTTTTAGCACCCGAAATATCTTTCTATCACCATCTTATCATAATTTTCAATACATAAACTTTATATTAAACTATTCAATGGTTAATTAAATGTTCTTCCTAGAAATTATAATCAATAAACTTGAAAATATAACAAAATTATAATATTTTGAATCGATTTCTAGTGAGAATCGGTTGACCTAGTTAACGATTTACATGGTTCACATCCATAGATACGTTACGATGACATATGCCAAATTATTACCTATTACATTGTTACTACTGTAATTAAGAATATAACTTATAATTATAACTGTAGTTTCTAAACAAACGAAAAATCAACATTTTTAATGTTTCGGACGAATCAAAACGTTATACATATTTACCTACTATTACGAAATAACATTTCATTCGTCAGGTCAGGTGAAAATGTTTGAAAAACACTGTTCTATGTTTAATGACAAGGATACCAGCTTCAAATCTTTATTTTTCCATTTTCATCGTATTTTGTGCTCTTTAGTATTTTAGGTATGAAAGTTGTATTATTTTAGTAAATTTTACTCGGCCACGCGCAATTTTTTTACATGGACCCCCCAAAACTATCAACCCTGATTCCAAAATCTCCTAAAACTTGACGGTTAAAGAATATTTTGAATAACTGCTAAGAACATGTATTTAATTGAAATAATGAAAAAATTCGTGGAACTGTACTTGGGCCAATGCCAGGAAATCTCTGACACTCCCTCGGGAATTCATGTTATGACGACATATTTTTAAATATTTTTTATATACTTATTATTTACCAAAATTTTCGGCGATTTTATTTTGTGGGTATCACTGTCGGCATTTATCCCCTTCTAGCGTATAAGTCTATTCCTTTCTAAAATGACTCTCAAACGCCATTGGCAGGTTATTTTATGTTATTCTGGAAGGTTCGACGCTTAGAGCATTGTGATTGGTCGTTCGTGGACTTTCTAGATTGTTCTAGTACGTGATTCGCCAACAGCTCCGGGGTATATAAAGCCCGACTGAGCGCGGCAAAGCTTTACAGTTTGAAAACGCAAGCAAGCGAACTGAAGACGAGTATCGGTGAAAAACACCAAATAAACAAGTGTTCTGAGTTGATTACTGGTTTATTATTGATAAGATTATAAACAAATATTGAAAATGCCAGCTATTGGAATTGATCTTGGAACGACCTACTCCTGTGTCGGTGTTTGGCAACATGGCAACGTAGAAATCATCGCAAACGACCAAGGGAACCGAACAACGCCCTCATACGTCGCATTCACTGACACCGAGCGACTGATCGGAGACGCAGCTAAGAACCAAGTGGCACTCAACCCTAACAACACGGTGTTTGATGCGAAACGACTCATCGGCCGCAAATATGACGATCCAAAGATTCAACAGGACATGAAGCACTGGCCCTTCAAAGTCATCAACGACTGTAGCAAACCAAAAATACAGGTCGAGTTCAAAGGAGAGAGCAAGAGATTCAATCCGGAGGAAATCAGCAGCATGGTCCTGACGAAGATGAAAGAAACTGCTGAAGCTTACCTAGGCACGCCGGTTCGGGACGCAGTCGTCACAGTGCCGGCCTACTTTAACGACTCGCAGAGACAAGCCACGAAGGATGCCGGAGCGATTGCGGGCTTGAATGTTCTACGCATCATTAACGAGCCTACAGCAGCTGCTCTCGCATACGGTCTTGACAAGAACCTCAAGGGAGAAAGGAATGTTCTCATCTTCGATCTTGGAGGTGGTACGTTCGACGTCTCAATCCTGACTATAGACGAAGGATCTCTGTTCGAGGTGAAGGCAACGGCTGGCGACACGCACCTTGGCGGTGAAGATTTCGACAACCGTTTAGTGAACCACTTTGCTGAGGAGTTCAAGCGCAAATACAAGAAGGATATCAAGAACAATCCTCGGGCTTTGCGGCGCCTGCGCACGGCCGCCGAGCGAGCCAAGCGGACGCTCTCCTCGAGCTCTGAAGCCACAATTGAAATTGACGCCTTGTACGAAGGCATCGACTTCTACACACGCGTTTCCCGCGCTCGCTTCGAAGAACTCAATTCTGACCTGTTTCGAGGCACTTTGGAACCTGTGGAGAAGGCTTTGAAGGACGCAAAGCTAGATAAGAGCTCGATTCATGATGTAGTGTTGGTCGGAGGCTCGACACGAATCCCTAAAATCCAGAGCATGCTACAGAGTTACTTTTGTGGAAAGCAGCTGAACTTATCTATCAACCCCGACGAAGCAGTCGCTTATGGTGCAGCGGTGCAAGCTGCAATTCTAAGTGGTGAGCAGCACAGCAAGATCCAGGACGTACTGCTGGTGGACGTGGCTCCACTGTCTCTCGGTATCGAGACGGCCGGCGGGGTTATGACGAAGATCGTCGAACGTAACTCGAAGATCCCATGCAAGCAATCTCAGACATTCACTACCTACGCGGACAACCAGCCTGCTGTCACCATCCAAGTGTACGAGGGAGAACGCACAATGACCAAGGACAACAACCTGCTTGGTCGGTTCGACTTGACCGGCATTCCCCCGGCGCCTCGCGGCGTGCCGAAGATCGACGTGACCTTCGACCTCGATGCCAACGGTATTCTCAACGTTTCGGCGAAGGAAAACAGCACCGGCCGCAGTAAAAACATAGTAATTAAGAACGACAAGGGCCGTCTCTCGCAAGCAGATATCGATCACATGCTCGCTGAAGCGGAACGGTATAAGGAGGATGACGAGCGACAGAAAGATCGAGTGGCAGCGCGAAACGACCTTGAATCATACATCTTCAGTGTGAAGCAAGCTTTGGACGACGCTGGAGATAAATTGAGCGAGCAAGACAAAGAGCGTGCGCGGCGGGAATGTGACGAGGCGTTGCGCTGGCTTGACAGCAACACACTGGCCGAAAAGGAAGAATTTGAACAAAAGCTGAAAGACCTGCAGCGAATTTGCATGCCACTGATGAGCAAGATGCACGGGCAGGGAACTGCGGCTACCAACAGTCCAAATCAAATAGATCTGGTCCAACGGTTGAGGAAGTGGACTAAGCATCTCTGAAGACTTATAGGTATATGTGAATATTGTAAAAGTAGGTAATAGTGACTTACAATAAATAAGCTAGTCTTTACCAGAGAATATAAAGTATTCGTTACTGAGATAATGTATAAATGACATCCTGTGAGATTAATTATAAGTTGATTAATTCAATTGTATTATAACATGTTATTCTATACGTCATGATTACCAGATGAACATTTCCTGTTAAAAATAAAATAACAATGAAAATTACAAATATCTTATTTCTTGTTTCATTCTCCACGACTTCACCACAATTTGTACCTCACCATAGACGAAAACTTTAGTAAAATAACTTATTCTAATTTTGGGTCAAAGTAATAATCCTCTAATGCTTTTTCGCCTGCGCTAACTCTCGCCCAAGGATTAGTTACAATTTAATTAGATACAATCCTTGATTTCAAGATATATCGGGTTTAAATGAACACCACCTTTAAATTAAACCACATAATTTACTATTCATACTAAAACCTTAACAAAATTGGGGCTGTCCACACAAAATTAGAGCTGTCCACACAAATTTCTCAGTAAGTTTTAAAAGTTGTAAGGAAACGTAAATTCGCAGGTATGTTTATTAAGGATAAGTGTTCAGTATAGTAGATTATGCGATTTCATTGCATGCTAAACATGTTCGTCCATCTGTAGACATGTGTGCCGGAGTACCATGAGCGCCAAGTCGCCACTAGTCGCCAGGAACTTATCTATTTTCAACTACGCTATAGTGAATTTTTCAAGTGGGCGTTGATGTACAAATCCAGAACCTTAGATAATAGCGAAACATTCTCAAG
The DNA here is from genome assembly GCA_934047225.1 of Ypsolopha sequella. Lineage (NCBI taxonomy): Eukaryota > Metazoa > Arthropoda > Insecta > Lepidoptera > Ypsolophidae > Ypsolopha > Ypsolopha sequella. The sequence continues at coordinate 6,770,174 of OW203988.1, read as the reverse complement.
AGTCCCGTGCCAATTTTGATGAAAATGTGCCGAGCGAAGCGAGTTAATTTCAATTATAGGAAGAAAATTGAGAGGGGGATCCCTCTGACACTCCACTTCACCCTTCCCTATAATTCAAGCAGCAAGATACTAATAAAACCCGTCTTTTAGATATGGTTCATACGACCAACATAGCAGCAGGCTAGCTGGTCATTTTCCTGCAGTGACCAGCAAAATTTATAAAATCTGTATGTTATTATGTCGTGAGAAGTATGAAAAGTTGAAGATAATAAATTTTTTAACAATTTTGCTATATTTATTGTAATAAAACGGAGTTAAGTAACAATATTGCTACAACATAATACAGTGTGGAAATTTTTTTGTAGTCCCCAGCTACGCCTACGGGCGCGCGTTGATGTCTTCTGTTTGCTACAGTGCGCGCCAATCTTTTAGTCGCCTCTGAATGAGTTACGAGTGCAAGCTTGCGCAGGTACAGTCAAAGAAACAATAATATCAACGGTGGATTATTAAATGTTTACTATAAGTGGGAAGGTGTACTTGTTGTATCTACCCATTTATTTATTATTTTAGTGCAATCTTAACATTATTTTTTTCGTTTTTTTTTGTACGTAGTACTTGGCCTACCGGCTACGAGAATATATTTTTCTCAAACAAGCGTGTAAAATAATCATAATTTAAAGAACCTTGTTCGACATCAATTTAACTTTTTCTCCATGTTGTAGGTATTTACTCAAAAATGTTTGTAATGTGATCATTATATTGACAACCTTCTTTGGCAACTTTTCCGCGGTATTTGAATTGGCGCCAGCAAAGTTGTGTGGAATTTTATTGCTGGTGAGTTTTAGCCACCAGCAGTTTCCTTTGTTTTGTTTCAAAAGTACACACATATACATACATGCATGTACTCACGCCTGTCTCCCGGAGGGGTAGGCAGAGCCTATACCTTTTCGTCTGCTACAATCCAGACAGACTCTTCCGCCTCTGTTTCAAAAATAGTCAGGTGCAAATAACCACATTACAAGCATTTTTGAGTAAAGCATTATACAAGCCTTGGTCCGCAATGACTGCGCTGCTGGCCACGTCATGATGGCCTCGAGCTTAGCTACGCTCTCAGCCTTCAAGCTTGGTCATCATTGCAACCCTTGCTGTCCACGCTATAAAGCTTGTCCATCGAGGGCTGTAACACTGACTGCAAATTTATCCAAACATGTTTTCCAATTTCAAAACCCTAGGTTATATAGTCAAAAAGCATATACCCAGAAACTGATTATAATTTTCCGTGTATTTCATGAAATATAAACCCGTATTTTTTTCGCATATCATCTTAAGGGGCTATACCGTGAAAATTGACACTTTTTGAAGTTATTTATCTGCTCTTTTAATAAAGTTCCAAGTAAAATAAATTAGTATAACAATTTTGGGACCTTTTACTAGATTTTGGTCTATCAGAAACGCGATAAGAGGAATTTCATTCGATAGAAATAATTTTTAAAATCAGGTCTAAATTTACACTTTTTTTGATATTATGACAAATTAGGATAGCATACAGACTTGAAAAATATTTATTTAGATGGGTTTTAACTACACCAAAATTTCTGGTTATGGAATTTTTTGTAGCTATTTTAGTTAATTTTGAATTAATTTAAAACCAACTTTTTGACAATTTTCCCCGATTCCGTCCCTTTCGCACTGCGGGTCTTTCTGCCTGGAGTAACGGGGACCTTTGCTAGCACGGTATATCACCTTAACGTACTTCCAAAAGAAACAATAGCTCGCCTCTGCAGCCAGTAGAGCGCTCGCCTGCTAACCAAGAGGTCGTGGGTTCAATCCCCGCGGTGCACATTGATGTGTGATCGATCTGCCTGCTATCTAGAGCATGAACAACGCCAGACTTTCGAGGATTCGTTTGAAAAAATTCGGACTCTCCTTGCATTGAAAAATAGTATTTTTCATTACGAGTGCGGAAAGCCTGTCATTGCAAAGAGTTCCGACAAATGTCTACCCGAGCCGAGGCGCAGCCGAAGGTGAGGGTTGACAGTCGGAACAAGTTGCAATGACGGTTCCGCACGTGTACTGAACAACTATTTTTAATACAGTTGCGAAAAAATGAAGCAATTTAATAAAATAATAAAAACTCAATAAACTCAACTAACTAATACTCCACGCAATAAATTCTTCGTATGTAGATATGTAGCGACTTTTTGACTTTTCCGGTAAAATGTTCTCCGAAGCATTTTGTGCAATTATACTGAGTTCCGGTGGTGTTAATTCAAATAAAATATCGTCGAAATTTCTCATTTTGTGCAACAAACAACTAAACCCGCAAAGAAAATTTTTGGAAAATGGCGCCAACCGTAAAAGAATATAAGCAGAGATTTTTTTTGTTTTCTTCACCCATTCTGGGTAGGCAAAGGGAACTTTGCCCATACAGCCAAGTCTTCATCAGCCAAGAATTTTTTCATTGATATGAAATGAAAATGAAATTTAATGAGATGAAATGAAATGAAACCTAACCTAACTCATTGAATCAAATCATTAAATTTGATATTGAAAAAAATTAGTACCTTCTTTTTAGAAATATTTGCATGAATCATAAAAACTTCTATGATTTTTTTTTTTGTAAAAACTTCGTGGTTGTTTTTTTCTTTTTAATAGACATTATTTTGACAGTTGGGAAAGAGAACGCACGAGTTCGGAAAAGGTAAAGAAAAAGCTCGAGTATGTAATAGCCTACATCCCGAACGCTATACGTCCCTGCAATACGCCACTTTTTGAGCAACTGTATTAAAAAATATATTTGATTTATTGATCTTTTATCTAGGAATTCTACTATAAACATTGTATTAAGATTTATACTTTCATAATCTTAATAATAAAAATTGTTTTCCATCCTCTTTTTTTGGTTTTTAAACACTCGTTTCAAGAACGCGGAGATCAACTTGATATTTTTTTCATAAAATAGGAATTATGAATTTGTTGTTTCTCTGCGTGATCATTAGTATTACGCGTTTAAGAAAAAGAGGCCAATAAACTAACATATCGCCTCTATCAAAAGCAAATAAGGTCTTTGCAATTGGACTTATTGTGTTGGACGGGTAATAAAAAAAGTTGCTAGGGTAGGCTGTTGGCCCATTTGTGCCCGAAGTACGGCGGCGATAGGGGCTCAACACCCATCACGCCGGGGATGTAATAATCGTCGGTGAAAAGCAGATGTACCAAATATGGACTGGGAATTGGATTTCGCAGTTGACACTTGTAAACATTTCTGGCACCCCCTCGGAAAAGGCCCTTTTTGTACCATCACCCCGGACAGGCACAGTGACGTTGTGCCAAAGTGACACTTTAGTTTTTAAGTATAAAATTAATTATTTTTATGGGCCTTGTTGCCTGAAATAAAGCAATTTATTATTATTATTATTTGTGAAATTCATGAATGATTTTTTCGTTTCCCCTACAAACGCAAGCTCAGCCCTGAGTCAAATACTGAAGATCAAATACTATGAGAGGTTAAATTTTTTTTTAGGAAAAATAGGCTCCCATATCATAACAATTGGTCAAGTAGTTGGAAAATATAAAGATTCCACTATTGTCTTCTGCTTGTTTTTATACCAGGAAACAAAATAAAGGAGCAGCTGTCTGTGAACATAAAACAAATCATTAAATGTGTAAAATTATTTTTTAATAATAAATCATTGCATATTACAATAAAACTGTCACAACAAACTGTTAGGAATTGCCACAAGCCTACCTTACACAATTATTTTATTATACTTACTCATTACGACATAGTCACCTCATACGATACACTTACTTACACTAACTTACAGTAGAGACGACTTAAAAATTACATCACAATGTAAAACGAGATATCTTTTAAGTAACAATAGCCGGTGACAGTGGCACGGCACAGGATACTGTCTTTTATCTTTTATTTTTGTTCTTCATGGTGAGCCGTCGCCAGAAACTCGTCTTCTCGGCTGTTGGCTGCTCTTCCCTGGACTCTTCACCCCTTGTTTCACCCCTCAGCATGTCCAGGAAAGTCGGGTCAGTTTTGCGGTTGTTTTTCTCGCCAAACTTGACTGCTTCGGCGCTCAACTCAGCCTTCAGTTTCTCAGGGCTCGTATTCTCGACCTTGAACTCGTTAGGGTCTTCCACAAACGCCTGCTGGAGATCACGCATTATCTTCTTCCGTATCGTCTTCTTCATACTCAAGTGTCGCTCTAAAGTCTTGACGTCACCGTTGCCATATGTCCTATAGTCATCCTTCTTCTTCTTGGAAGACTTTTTGCTCTTCTCGTCATGTTCTTCGTAGGGCTTGGAGTCGTACTGCTGGTTGAGACCGAAGATGTCACGCAGGTGGGGGATGGCCCGCTCTGACGTCATCTTGTTGACGATGCTCCTGCGCCGCGATTGGCTGGTTAGACGCCCCGATGCATGCTGGCAACACCTGGAATTTAGAGAAAGGTTTCTTTTAGTAATGTTGCAACACTGACGTTGCGCATAACGTTTTGTTATTCTGAAGTTATGTAGAGCGTAAATTGAAGCGAATGTTCGCGTCCATGAATCAATAGAATAGGGAGTAATAACTGACGGACAGACGGAACACAATGGTGGTGATAAAGACGGCGGCTGTCTACCGTAACTGTGATACACTGCCTCTAACTACTTCCCTTCTTTGAGCACCGTTACTAAGTTAAACATCTAGCACACCGCCTCTGTGGAGGCGACATATTACAATCGATGTCAGTTTGTTGATTCGATTGCGGTACAGAACAATGTGTGTATAGATATTGTTGGCTTATAAGCCAATGGTTAAGTAATATATCGATACTTAAATGCGTGTAATATGATCAAACGACAACTTAAATCCTACACGAATACAAAATCTACGTAAAGTCAGAATATATACCGAAAATTTAGTTTTCCTTTGGCATTTCTAGTTTAAGGCGATACGTTAAAGTTTTAGCGTCCCTGATACTCCATATGCGAAAAAATCCTTAGTGCGAGTGGGACGGATTCGTGGAATAGTAGCAAAAAGTCGGTTTTTTATGAATATAAAATGTACTAAGCTATTTTATCAGAAAGATTTTCAAGGAGACTTTACAAATAAATAATATCCACATTTTGAATGCAATTTCACAATGAAATTAGTTAGGATTTCAGAATTACAGGAAAAAATAAAACAATTTAGAGGTCTTTTCGGAATTAAAATCTATCAAGAAAATTTCATCCAATCGCGTTTTCCTTCAGTGAGAATCTTAATCAAATACTTAATAAACATTTACCCAAAAATTAAATACGTAGATGACGTTATAGTGGAGTAAATGGATTCGAAAAAACCCCATTTTTATTTTGGTATCGCCTTAATACGTACTTATCAAACTTCTAGTTTAATACGTAGAATAAATAATAAACTCTTATGAAATGTAAAAATGCATAAGCAATCATCCCTAATAAGTAATATTTATTCTTCAAAAGTACGCGAAGACACAAAACTTTTTAGTAAGCTCCCCGGACGCGGCTGTCCACATTAAATCGAGCGTCTCTGTAGACGGTAACAATGTATTGTATGCAGACTACGCCGATGTAGATGCTAAATAAATAATGAAACGCAGCAGACTGCAGAACCGTTCTCTCCACGTCCAGACAAAGACAATGAGAAGTGTTTCGCGCCATTCCGGGATACAATAGGGATACTAAAAACAATAAATAGGTACTCTGCTCAAACACTTTGTTATAATTTCGACTTATACCTACAAGGTGAATTTGTGAACATCGTCCAAATTCATACTTGAGCCTTGGTAAGTGATCAGCATCATGAACCAATAACGATTTTCGTAAAATTCATAAAATTAAATTTCGACTCCCCATAGTGATTCACTCAGGACTGGGAGTGAATTACTATGGCAAGTCGAAATTTCATGATACGAATTTCACAAAAATTGATATCGATTCATGATACTGATCACTTACCAAGCCTCTAGTATGAATTTGGTCGATGATCAAAAAGTCACCTTGTATAGGTACGATATTAATTAAAATTTATAAAATTTTCGAACCCCGAAAGGACTAAAGTAATTAAACTTTAAAAATACTTAACCCAAAATAAATATTAAAAATAGTTAACGTAACGCATGTACCTAATTATTTAAATATAATTTTAAATATTCAAGCGCAATATATTTTTTTAAAGAAAATTATTATCTTTGAAGGCATTGAAGGTGTGGCGAGAAAGATTTTTGAATATTCCATGATGTGCCTACAACCGAAGAAAAAAATTGCTTTTATAGAGGAAAAAGTAAAATGGGTCAGCAGAAACTTAGATGGTTTTTACTTCAGGTTTTTTATGAGTATCTATCACTATTATCTCCCAGCAAGGCCCCAGAGACATCATCAGCGTCAGACGCCAACAATAGACAGCAGGAGAGCGTTCTCAGACTTTCTTCGCTTTCCATCTTTATTGTATCGAACTGTTTCTGATCGCTGAATCTAGATGTTGTAGATCGTGGACTGGGAACGATGGTAGACAAAGTGAAAATGCTGCAACTCGATCCAGCTGCTAGATAAGACTAATATTCTGCTGATAGAGTTCTTGTAATCCACGATGACTAATCAGCTCTACTTGTAAGTGGTAAGTCGTTTATAAGCACGTTAGCACGTTGCGCCAGTTACGTGTCGTACACACACATTTTCCTGTTGTACAGATATTTCATACAAGCAAGCCAGATAAAGTCGTCATAGATTGCAAGAACTATAAAACGCGCCTAGCGTAACAAAATCAGTATTTTTGTTGCTTACTGTTTTGGTACAAGCTCCAGAGTTAGAAGTTCAATATCCTTTTCCATTTTAGGAAAAGTAATCTAAACGTGTTACCATCTATCAGCACTGAATAAACGTAATTGTAACTTGACATGCGCCGACGCAGTTAAAATCAACAGCTTAGTTGTTGCAGGCGCGAGCTTTACAATGACGCGACCAACTGAGTTGTGAGCGTGGCCAAATTTCATGCTGTTTCATTTCACTATGGTGCACGCTCCATGAAACTTGCGAGGACAATACCATCGTTCCGATTTCGTCGCGGGCACAAAATTGAAAACTTATTTCAGGAAGAACATGATGTTGGCAAGACTGTGCACATTTGTAAACATTATTTTTGGTTATTATTAATCTAGGTAACTTTTCGATGTTTCACTCATGTAATTTTTTAGATTTTTATCTTAAACAATAAAAGCACATTCGGCTACACTTTTGGTAAAAAACCGTTAAATTTACGTATTTAAGGGTTCCTTGTCAAGATATTACTCAAATTTCACGATTTTCAGTTCGACTTATTACACATAGGCAGTGGCGTGCACAGAACTCTTTTCCGGAAAAGCAATCAGAAGGTCAAGTATGATAATAAAAAAAATATTAAAAAATTTATATAACACTTTGAAAAAAAAAGTTTGTATGAAAATGTTCACTCTAGGAAAGGCAGTGCCTACCCTGGCGTCATACAAACTTTTTTTTTTTCAAAGTGTTATTAAAAAAATTTCATATTTTTTTTTATTGTTGTACTTGACCTTCTGATTGCTTTTCCGGAAAAAAGTTCTGTGCACGCCACTGCACATAGGCCTAGGTAATGATAATGGACTCAACCTTAAATATTATAATAAAATTCCATAGACACTCCACAATTCGGTGACAGCGTTTGTATGTTTGTTTGTACTCGTACTATGTAAGTACACAACCAAATGCACACTAGCTACCTCACTAAATACGTGTTCGTGAATTGTAAAAACTATAGGCAGCTCTAGATTATCTGATTATCTGATTTATTTTACAAGATGATAATCGATGATTTCTGTTGCCTCTATAACAACAAATACTAAAAAACAGAATAAAATAAATATTTAAGGCGCCTCCCATACAACAGACATGCTTTTTTTTGCCGTTTTTATAGATAATGGTACGGAACCCTTCGTGCGCGAGTTCGACTCGCATTTGGTCGGTTTTTTATAAGTAAACGATAAAATTAAATTACCATTGGTGCATGCCCTACCGAATTCGAATCCGGGCCTCGAGATTGAGAATCCGGCGTGTCGTACCGAAATAACCATCGCTGCTTCAAAAGTACTAAGGATAAAACTATAGGCCGTCTAGCAGAAGATTCTCAAAGTACGTATAGAAAAATGGATACGAAAATTCGTAAGATCCCTAACTTTGACATTGGCATTGACCAGCCAGACTTGGTGAGGTCACTGCACTTTGTCCACTCGACACTGGCGCATGCACAGGAGTCGACAGTCTCGTTCAGAAATCGATGACGTCATCGATTACACGACTATTCGAATATTTTGACGGCAATCACTCACCAATTGGGTATGAAAACTAAGCCAGATATCAAATTAGACAGAACAAAAAATATTACTGACTACTCAGGGGTAGTCAATGAACTCTTATCCACAGACTGGTCGACATTGTCTGAGCAGACCGATATAAATAATGCTGTTGAGATCTTTATGGATATAATTTCAGAGACCGTAAAAAAGCACACTAAAATTGTAAAAGTTAGTAGATCTCAGTTTAATCTTAAGCCTTGGATAACTCCCGGGCTAATGAGATGTAGTCGACACCGAGATCAACTTCATGCCAAGCTAAGACGGAACCCAGATGACCAAATACTTAAACTAACTTACCGACGTTACAGAAACTTTTTAAATGACTTGCTACGTAAACTCAAAGCAGACTATGAGAGTAGAATGCTTGAAAAAAGCAGTTCTAGTAGCAGGTCTCTCTGGAATGCTATCAAGAAAGTATGTAACCTGAAAAAGCCTAAATCACAGTGCCAGGAACTTCTCTCAGTGCTAAAAGACCCAAATGAATCACTTCAGCTATGTAACGCCTACTTTTCTTCGGTGTGACGTATTTTAGCTGAGGAAATACTCAATAAGACTAGTGCTACCGAGGAAACGTTAGCGTCTGGAACAATTCCTAGTTGTAAATCTCCCCTGGATTCCTTCTTTTTGGCTCCTACCGACTTGAAAGAAGTTGAGAGCATTATAAATAAATTAAAAAATGATAGTGCCCCCGGCTTAGATGGCTTTAATAACCGACTCATTAAACACATTGGAGGGGTTATTATGGAGCCTCTTGTTTTCATACTTAATCTAAGCCTTAGTACTGGAACTTTCCCCGACTGTTGGAAGATAGCTTCGATCACGCCAATACACAAAAATGGTCCCAAAGACATGCCAAATAATTATAGGCCGATATCACTCCTAAGTGTATTTTCAAAGATATTGGAAAAGTTAGTAAATGCCAGGTTGGTTAATTTTCTCGAAAAACATCACTGTCTCTCGGATAGACAATTTGGTTTCAGGCGAAACAAATCAACAGAAGATGCAGTTTCGCTTCTTACCGACCTCATTTCTTCTTACCTGGACAGTGGTCAGAAATGCATAGGTGTTTTCCTGGACCTGGCCAAGGCCTTTGACACCGTCTCAATTCCCATTCTTCTGAGAAAGCTCGAACTCTTTGGTGTCAGAGGCACAGCGCTGAACTGGTTCCAGAGTTACCTTACTAACAGGAAGCAACTGGTCAAAATGGGGTTACACAGAAGTGATACTGCAAACATTCAGTACGGTGTCCCGCAGGGTAGCATTTTGGGCCCAACACTTTTTATAATCTACATGAATGACATTCACAATCTTCAAATAAGTGGAGCCGAAACTATCTGCTATGCGGACGACACCGTGGTGTTGTTTCATTCCAAAACATGGGATAGTACCTTCCTCTCTGCAGAGGTAGGGATGGCATCGATCTCTAACTGGTTAGAGAACAACTTGCTCACTTTAAATAAAACCAAGACGAAGTATGTTTGTTTCCACATAACAGCTGCATCTAGACCTCCGGATAATTGTTGCATAAAAATCCACTCCTGTGGCTTGTCTTACCCCGTTCCTTCGGAATGTAATTGTGAACAAATCCATCGCATAAATAACTTGAAGTATCTGGGCGTTGTAATAGATCAAAATCTTAATTTTAAAGAGCATATCTTTGGTCTTTCAAAGAGGGTGCGTAAAATTGTTGGAATCATGAAAAGACTAAGATACTCCGCTTGCATAATGACTCTCAAAATTGTTTACACGGCACTCTGCCAATCACTGTTAACCTACTGTATCTCGGTCTGGGGTAGTGCAGCTAAATCCATTATGATTACCGTGGAAAGAGCCCAACGATCAGTTTTAAAGGTTATGCTTAAAAAACCTTTTCAATATCCAACAGTTTCTTTATACATAGACGCTAAGTTACTTACAGTCCGTCAACTTTTTATCCAAAAGGTATGTCTTAATAAACACAAATCTACCTTAAATTCAACTTACTACGCTGACTTGAGTTGTAAACGAGTTTTTAGAGTTCCTGGGCCTAAAGTTAGAACAGCTTTCGCAGGTAGGTTTGGACAATTCATTTGCTCGCGCATATATAACTCAACTCTAAAATGTTGTGACATTAAAGTAGTCACAATGTAATAGGTCCGTTTTGACGTATGTCATCGCAACGTATCTATGGATGTGAACCATGCAAATCGGTAACTATTTCAACCGATTCTCACGAGAAATCGATTCAAAATATTATGAGTTTGTTATCGTTTGAAATATTTTCAAGTTTATTGGTTATAATTTCCAGAATAAACATAATTGCCAAAGTCAACGTGAAAGAAAATATAAACAGTTCAAAAGTAAAGCCTAAAGTCACAAGAAAAAAACACTAAAAACAAACGGGAGCACAACGACTTCCAATATGGTTAAAGAAAGATATTTCGGGTGCTAAAACCAGCTTTTAATTTTTTTTCTCTACGAAAAGAATCTGAAATGGAAATTCTTACGTGCCAGTAATATTTTGTAATGTTGTACTTCACTGACCTCAAATTAGATAGAGGTCTGAGCGTTGATAGATATAAAATACTGGCCAGTAAGAAAAACATGTAGGCTTCAAGATGAAAAAATTGCTCCATGCCTTATAAAAATAAAATACTGCCATATTTCTTACCAGCCAATCTGTCTATTGATAGGATGATTTATGGAAAACTGCCTGTAAACCAATTCATTAATAAAAAAAATGGGACTTTAATGTATGTTTTTTATATATATATATTTTTTGTTTTTGTAAACTTTAAGTTTAAAAGCTAAGTGGTATGTAACATTATTTAGCACAATTATTATATTATATTTTTCGGTATACGCGACACCGTTACAAATAAATACATGCAAATGTTCAAATCTAAAAAGTTTATATTTGCAAAAAAAAAAAAGGAAATTTAAACTTGGCTTTTTGTGTACTGGTCTCACAAAAGCTAATTACAAATCATTACAATTATTTTATCAATATTAAAACAAGTTAATTATTTTCACGTGGAATCGAATTGAGTCCGTGAAATTAGGCGATTATCTGGTTACAACACTATTATTAAGAAAAAATTGACTGAGAATGTAACTGTTTTTGAGACATTGTGTAGTAATTCAAAATTGCATCTTATTTTGGAATATGCGTGAAAATAGTACTTGAAATATGTTCCGTGATAATTAAAAAACGTTTATTTATTTTCTTTAAACCCAATAAGTTAATAATTATTTGTTAACCGTTTCATTTATTACATGTAAAGTTATATTCTATGGTCGTTCTTATCTGTCAAAACGGGCCTCTTATTTTGTGGCAACTGTAAGTCATGTTCCATAGCAGAAGCAAAATCCAAGGTAGCCGACTGGTTGTTTACTTTGAATTATGACAGGACAGAATCTTTACTCTATAATGAGTTTGTCTTTGATAACTTTAAATAGATAACTTTAAATTATGTTTGTGTTTAATGATTTATTCTAAGCATGTTCTTATGTTTGTTTATTAGTTTTAAATATATATATATTTGTAGTAATGATACCCATTGTCACCGCAACATATTTTTGGTACCCCGCGTTACTGGCCTGGCCGAGTTTGGGGACCCCTGTTCAAATTGTGTGTGTTTTTATTTCTGTGCAGTGTACTTATTTGTATGATTTTTATAATACTGTAATAACTTTTTTCGAAGCAATAAAATATTTTTTACTTTACTTTACTTTACTAATTAGTCGTAAAATATTTTTGAAATTTTTTTGTTAAACTGTTTGTTAGTGCTTTTTCTAAGCATAGACATTAGTTTTATCTTCATAATCAAGCAACTGACATAATCGTAAACACAGATACGTACGCATTGTAAACATATAAAAAAATTTTTTTTTTGATTAGTCTGTTAATATTTATCTTCAGCTTTGCCAATCAGCACCTAGACCACCTAGACTATAAACAAAATTACGTAATAAAAGATGCAGACGGTTGTTTCGATTCGGTGTAATACGACTTAACTTATTTGACAGTTACTAAACTTAATTTAAGCGTGCTGTCTTCTTCTTCCTGTATCGAAAAGACAAAGACAGGAGGCTTAAAATAAGGTTAGTCCTGTCAAATAAGTTAAGTTGTGTTGTACCCACAGAACTAGTTACACCGAATCGACACAATTGATAAAAAAAATATATATTATTTATTACAATTAATACTAAACCCATTTTTTCAATTACTTAACAAATAATCAAAGTACTTAATGTAGCCGATTTTGAAGGCTTTAATTTTTAGTTTTAGTGCTGTCAAAACTAAAATTATTCTAATGTAATTTCACTCATGTACCTTACACTTAAGGGTTATTTTGCAATAAAGAAAATTTAGTTTTGACATAACTAAAACTAAAATTAAAGCATTCAAAATCGGCTTTAATGTCTTGGAACATTATAGTTACATATATGTTACGGTAACACATAAATCTCATTCCCGTAAGTTAATTCTTTAATGATTTAAAAAAAACAAATCAGTGTATATACGCCATTTTAGGTCATAGTTTTCATTATTATGGTATATTTTTTAATTATATTTATAATAATATATTTTTTTAAGTGACGTCACACGAAGGCAAATGGAAGTTGCAGCTTTTTCATAAAATATTCATCATCATGAGGTTTTTTAGACTACAAGTTCTAAAAATAGCCTATTAAACCAAAATCTCGAAATGGTTTTCGAATTAACACACCTTAACATAATTTAATCTAAGCGAATTATGAAATAGTTACAAGTAACACACGCCATAGTAAAGTTCACTCACAAACCAGTACTTTTGGTGTGGTAACAATTAACTGTTACTAGAGATAATGGTGATTATCTGGTCTGCGGCCATTCTCACCAAGCTCATAAATAATTGCCTAGACAGATGTGCAAATCGAGGGTTTTGTTTGACGCAAATTGATGGTAATGTGTATAATTAGGAAGCTATAGTAAACTAGTAAAGCGTTAGACATTTTTGCAATAAACGAAAATTTTACTTCTCAAGGTACATTCGTTCATACATCAACCTACCTAATGATTGTCTTTTGTACCAGTGTTTCTGAGTTTTATTTATATTTCAGTTTTCTGACAGGGATTCTTTTGCGTATTAATATTGGCAGATATTCATATTGGCAGAGTCAGACTCGCGCACAAAAGGTTCCGTACCATTATCTATAAAAACGGCAAATAAAAAGATGTCTGTTGTATGGTAGCCCCCTTAAATATTTATTTTATTCTGTTTTTTAGTATTTGCTGCTATAGCGGCAACAGAAATACATCATATGTGAAAATTTCAACTGTCTAACTATCACGGTTCATGAGATACAGCCTGGTGACAGACGAACAGACAGACAGACAGCGGAGTATTAGTAATAGGGTCCCGTTGATTACCCTTTGGGTACGGAACCCTAAAAATAGGAACCGGTGACTGTGTTTGTCTGGTCGATGCGCGCAGGCGGGTCCTTTTCGGACTAAAGTTCTATAGTAGTTATTTGATTTCTTGACTTCAGTAAAATGTTTACGTGGTATTTGTACTTCTGAAAATAAAGTTCATTATTGTTGAGTCGCAGGCAGCTGTACTTCAACTTTCATATCTAAAAAACGTGATAATTCTGTTCTGTCTTTGTTTTGCCTGCTCTACCGAGCAGCCACAGAGGCTGTCAAGTGTATAATCGTTCGCGTTGTACGGGTTCCTTCAAATTCAAATTCAAATCTGTTTATTCAAAATTATTCATAACAGATAAATCTAAATCATTACAGTAATATTCTTAAACTAAAGCACTTACTTTCATACTTCTCTCTAACAGTTCCTTACAAACATCTATCAGATAACTAATACGATCCACAAAAATATCACACTCTGGTCAAGTAATCCTTTATATTCTCTGCTCTGGTGCTTCAGCGAGCAGGGAGCAGAATATGTCGAGTGCTCGCGCGACGGGCGAGTACCGATAAAGGTTAGTGCGCGAAAATGGCGCCGCGAACAACGTATGACTCCGCGCCCTGAGGGACCTATCGGGCACTAACAGTTTTAGAATTTTCTCAACAAGATCCACACAGTCGATCTTATTTCGAATAACGCCAAGTATAAACTTTGCTAAAGCTAAGTTTCTTCTGAGCTCAATTGACTCATAGCCCAAATGACCTTCCTTCAACGTAGCTAGACCTAGGTAGTCAACGATAGTCATTCGTAAGTTTAAAAAAAAAAATATATATATATATATATATATACAAGGTGAATTTGTGAACATCGTCCAAATTCATAGTTGATCCTTGGTAAGTGATCAGCATCATGAACCAATAACGATTTTTGTGAAATTCATAAAACTAAATTTCGACTCTCCATAGTGATTCACTTAGGACTGGGAGTGAATTACTATGGGAAGTCGAAATTTCATTATATGAATTTCACAAAAATTGTTATCGATTTATGATGCTGATCACTTACCAAGACTCCAGTATGAATTTGGAAGATGCTCAAAAAGTCACCTTGTATATATCTATAAACATATATATCTTTGCCTACCTGTCTCATATAGTCTATTTCCTTTTACAGTCTGTAATTAATTAATGTTAACTCTTAAGAGGAATCAAAAGTTAGGAAATTATATTAATTAATTAAATTATTACCTACTATCATCAAAATCAGTATCACTATAACACCATGCTTCACCATCATCCAAATATTCATTTATTTTTTAATATGCCTTTTTCAGTAGGCCCTGCTTAATATACTGTTTAAACTTATTCTCTGACAAAGTAAGGACCTCTTTTGGAAGTTTATTGTAAAATCTTATACCATGTCCTACGAAAGAGGTACTCACTTTGGCGAGTCTGATTTTTGGAAAAGCCAGTTTATACTTATTTCTGGTTTCCTTACAATGTTGCTCACCAAGCCTTGGGAGGGGGTTGTCGATTCTGTTGAAAAGATGAAGTGCCTTTACAACAGGTGACTCTTTAGTGCGCGCATGCTGCACGCTTAACTTATGATTTCTCGCGCGAAGATAGTTGTGGGGTGGCGGTCGAACGGACGGGCACCAAAGCGTAATTATAAGGGTTTCCATTTTAATACAGAATCCTAAAATATCAGAAAAAGTATAACACTTAATCTACAAGCGTGAAGGCTACAGTTTTAATTAGCAAAATAGTCACAGAGTTCTTATCTTAGAAATTCATGCAAGTAGTTGCATTAGGCCACTCATAACAATACTCCGACCTTCGAGGTAACAACGAAATTTATAACTGGTCAGGTACGAGTTACACTACCTGCGGTCCTATTATGTATCTCTAATTGCCAACTGGACTGGGTGCCTATCATCGAAAACATAGATATACTATCGAATTCCGATTGTCCAAGTAATGAGTAACGACACAGTTCGTAAATAGTTCAATACCCACCAAAGGCAAATTTTTAAAGTTCACTTTTTATCTATGTTTTTGATGATAGGCACCCGGTCCAGTTGGCAACCAAAGATACAGAATAGGGGGGCTGGTTTAGTTAGGGGTCTTCTAAAAATATTTTCTATATTTTAAGGCGATATGCGAAAAAAATACGGGTGTTTCTTTTCTGTGTATTTCATGATATACACGGAAAATTATAATCAGTTTCTGGTATATGCATTTTGACTGTATAATCTAGGGTTTTGAAATTGGAAAACATGTTTGGATAAATTTTCAACAATATCTAGAGATTTGATATTTGTAATTTTGTTAGTTTTTTAATAAAAATATAAAACCAACTTTTTTCCCTTTTGCACTGAATCCGCCCCTCTCGCACTGCGCGATTTTTCGCTTGGAGTGACAGTGACAAAAATAAAATTCGCATAGCCTCTTAAAGGCTTAATCAATATTTTTCGACCGCGGTAAAGTTGGTATCATTTGAAAAAAAACGATACTAAAGGACTCTATAAAAAGTGATTGAGAAAAAGCCATGGTAGAGTATATGTGAAAAATAATACTAAATTTTTCGGGTATAAGAGACTCTTGTTTTGGAAAATTATACAAAATCTATATTTGAGAATAAAATTTGCTTTTATAAGCTTTATTTTAATTTTTTATTTATTGGCATTAAATGATGACGGCCGGCCCCGTACCAAGGGTCGAAATATATCGAATATTTTTTTTTTATTGTTATAAAAATGAAATAAATGCAATTGGTAGCGCGCTTGTCTTGATAACAAGAGGTCGCAGGTTCGAATCCTGGCCCGGGGATTTTTTTCAAATTCTTGTCTTTGGGTTTGTTTCTGATTGATCTTTTCTAGTTTGTAATGCACTCTAATAATATTTAAAGAAATAAATATTTGAGAACATCAATTTTAAACCATTACAAGCAAGTTTTATTCTTTCGGAGAGCTGTGGCTAGATAAACAGAAGGACAAGCACTAAGGGATTCCATATTCTCATTTTTAAGGTACCGAACCCTAAAATATAACGAATCTTTGCACAAGTGTTTAGATTTTAATTGTTGTATTTTATGTTTATTCATCCAAGAACATCTGCAGACTTCGTTTATTTACACTCGACTGCATAATGTATGAGTACTTTATTGACATAAAAGAAACAAGATAACGTCAACAACTGGCAACCGAGAGACACACCGAAACATACTTTATATTCTCTGCCGAAACACTGAGGACACTATGTGTGTCTCCCAACGGGATGGATTTGACCCGAGGCTTCTTAACGGGACACCTGACGCTAGAACATCAACAACAACAGGTTTTCAAGGGTTCATTGGAAGATACTAGATTTCTCCTCATATTGAAGAAAATATATTTGATTTATCGATCTTTTATCTAGGGATTCCACCTATAAACAATGTCTAAGATTTATACTTTTATCAAAAAAAGTAATGTTTTCCACCATCTTTGTTTGGTTTTAAAACGTTCGTTTCAAAGACGCGGTTAAGAGATCAACTTGATTTTTTTTATAAAATAGGCAATAGAAATATGAAGGGATGTCATGTTACCTAAATCCAATATTTTTTTCCCTACAAAATATTCCAATATTAGCTAATTTGTTGTTTCGCTGCATGATCATTGATCACTAGTACTACGCGTCCAAGAACAAGAGGCCAAAG
Organism: Ypsolopha sequella; assembly: GCA_934047225.1. Lineage (NCBI taxonomy): Eukaryota > Metazoa > Arthropoda > Insecta > Lepidoptera > Ypsolophidae > Ypsolopha > Ypsolopha sequella. The sequence continues at coordinate 6,752,710 of OW203988.1, read as the reverse complement.
AGCCAACATATACTCGCCTCTATGAAAAGCGAATAAGGTCTTTGCTATTAGACTTATTGTGCTGGACGGGTAATAAAAAAAGTTGCTAGGGTATGCCATCCTCTTAAGTTATCTTGATTTGTTGTCTTATTTAGACAAAATCAGGTGTCATGGTGACAGTAAATGTAATCTTGTACAATAAATATGACACCCCATTTAAAAAAAAAGTCATAATAAAAAATGAATATATCGTCTCGGTACACCCGCGTTTCACTGACGATTATACCGTCCCAACTTGATGGGTGATGAGTATGAGCCCTATCGCCGTGCTTCGGGCACAAATACACGCTTTTAAGGGCATGCAGGTTTCCTTACGATGTTATCCTTCACAATTCAGCAAGCGGAAAATAAGGACAAAATACACATAAATTCTGAAAAACTCATTGGTCCATACCTGTCTGGGATCGAACCTGGATCTCAAGATTGAGAGGCCAGCGTTCTACAGCTGAGCTACCGCTGCTTTGAAAAGGTAGATCTAATATTTTGCATATTTTTTTCATAGCTTGTGTAATTTTCGGCTTGTCCAGTGACTCAGACTATAAACTCAGATCATATTTTTATTTTTGTTTGATGATAAATATATAAATCAGAGAGATCAAATAGTACATTGTTCACCGAGGGAAGAAAGGGGAAGATTACCAACGAGGGTGTAGTTTGAGGCCCGAGGCGAAGCCAACAACGGGTTGGGAATCGCACTTTCTCCCGAGTGATACATAGTGCTTTATACTACACCTGCGAGGAAATGGTATAATTTTACTTTTAATCAATATACAATTACAATAAAAGAAACCGACTGACTCGCGTGCGATTGTCACTTTTTATTTCCTTCTTATTTTTTATTATGTACAGGAAAAGCAAGTGGCCAGTATCATTTTTCGAGTTTAGTGTAGGAGTTCGCAAAATAATACTGGCCACTTGGCCACTTGCTCATTCTTTATGTTATTTAAAAAAAAAACAGCACGTTAACAATGGATTTGCATATACTTTTTCCGCCCGCTCAAGCACGTTAACAATGAATTTTCATACACTTTTTCCGCCCGCATATTTGTATTACAGTAATGACGTATTTTCTGCATCGTTTTCAAAAAAGTAAGAAGGTACTTTCCGAGCAGGTGTAGTATAAAAGATATTGTTTGTGTAAGTTAGTTTTCGATTTTGTCTTGCGAAGTCGCTCTTGAAATTTTTTGTATTTTTTTCATCGAAATTCGATGATTTTTTTGTGTTAATTGGAACTTGTAGGTCTATTTGTGTTAATCTTTATATGTAATTGTCTTGTGACCGTTTATGTTTCATAAAATAAAGAAAATAAATAAATAAAATAAAATAAATAACATACTTCTATGCTAATTATAGTAACCATACCTCAAAAACTACGTAGGTTTGTCCGTGGATAGACAAACATAGATACCAAAACTTCGCTGAAACTTGAAATTTTGTTGAACAATCTCATTTAAATATTAAATTATTATTTCAACTGATGACGCCTCAGAAGACGTACAATATATTTTAAATTCAAATAATTATGTTTTAAATATTTCTTATTTATTCATATTGAAAGAAAATTAAATATAAAACAAACTCGATCAGATATGTATTTTAAAAGGTGACATCCTTATTAAGGAAACTTTATCGTTTTATTATTATTATTAACGATCAAGGCTGAATGCAGAAATCATTGGCATTAACCCAGCTGTGGATGGCACAGCCCATTCATGGCCGACGGACGGTTCACCGTAGTTTGCAACCACTGTGACCTTTGGATTTGTTATTTTATCTTTTATTCGTAAGAAATTCGCCTTGAGTTTTATCCCTTAACTACCTACCTACCCCCTATTTTTGTCACATAACCACTTACCTACGGTCGTAGATACCGCTTATCAAATGTCAAATAACTTAGTAACTAGTTAAAACAAATATTATTTTTATACATTACATATTTCAAGTTCCATATCGTTTAATTAAAAACAATAAAATAAAATGTTACTTCAATTATTGAGTAACAGTTAACACAAAACAAAAATCACTTCCAAATTGTAAGGTAAAAAAAAAACCATGAGATTTACATGTCATTGGATTTACGTAGAGGAAATGCCGACTCGTGACCTTTTTTTGATCACCTCCAGAGGATTCGGGCACGTATACATATGAGGAGTGCTTGCAATTGTTGCAAGGGGTCGACGAAAAGGTACATAGACGCACAGATATCTACGGCTTACGTTGTTGGCTGAATAAATTGAAAAACAAAACCCGTTGTGGTCTCTGAGACCGGGGGTAGGTAGTTAAGGGTTAATAAAAACAAGTAAAAATCATCGATCTAAAGTGGGTGTAATAGAGCGGGCTACCGGTAATATCGCAAGCTTACGCCCCCTCTCGAATATACTTTGTATGTGGGTGAAAAATTAAGGCGAGACTATTCAGAGAAATTGATCTTTGTCCAATGCTTTTATTTTACACTTGTCTATCCTGCTCAGTGGAAGCGAACCGCTTAGAAAACTTGCGATTTCGAGGTGTTTTTATTAATTATTTTAAAATTAGAGGGATGAGTATTTATTTAATATGACCACAGATTTATAATATGACGGTCGTTTTATATAAAATTTCTTACAATTTTTTTTTCAAATTTTCCGGTCCTCTTGTTTTGGAGATAAGGGGGAATTTGCTACTATTTTGAGGTTTTTAGGGTTCCGTAGTACCTACCTAAAAGGTACAAAAGGAACCTTTATGTCGAGACTCCGTTTTTCGTCCGTCTGTATGTCACAGCCTCATTACTTCGGCACCGATAGATAAAGACTTGAAATTTTGCACAAAAATAGCATTAATTTGTCCAGGGTGTAAAAAAAATTTGAAACATTTGATATTGTTAAAAATATTTCCAAAATAAAAGTGAGAAAAACAAAACCCCAGTCGACTGGGAAATTTTATAGGGTACGTGGGGCTATAAGTTTGAAAAACCCTGCCCTACAGCAATGCTCCGTACAAGTGTGTTTGTTGGTTTGTCCTTCTTTCACGCAGCAACGAAGCAACGGATTGACGTGATTTTTATCACAGAGATTTATACCCCGGAGAGTGACATACATATATGACATGACAGAACAAGGCGTGAAATCACATAACGCCCTCGTGAGCGTTCTATATGTGTTGTACAAGCTAGTATATCAGGCAGAAGCAAAAATAACAGTGGACAAGTATGATGGAAGAATTCACCGGTCTGGGTAGGAACCTCGGTGGTGCAATTGGTAGCGCGCTTGTCTTGATAACAAGAGGTCGCAGCTTCGAATCCTGGCCCGGGGAATTTTTTCATATTCATGTCTTTGGGTTTGTTTCTGATTGATATTTTCTAGTTTGTATTGCACTCTAATAATATTTAGTGACATATAGTAGCCGATTCTGAAGGCTTTAGTTTTAGGTTTAGTGCTGTCAAACATAAAATTTATCCAAAGTAATTTAGATTCTGTTCTTAACTTTTAAAGAAATTTAGTTTTGACAGCACTAAAACTAAAATTAAAGCCTTTAGAATCGGCTATAATGGCTACGTTTTATAAAAAAAAAAAAATGCAAACTAAATCAGCGCTGGAGAAGCCGCGGGGAAAAGCTAGTAAATAATATAATTATGGAAGGCAAACGACAAATAAATAGAGTTATTTAGTTTTTGTATCACGGTAATGGAGGTAATTAACATACGAGCGACTAGCCGAGTGGTGCCGTCTCGCTCTAATTGTTACATGCGGCGCACGCGCACAGTGCGCACGAGTTCAGGATCCAGGGGACAATACCGATTTTGTTAATATAAGGAGACTTCAGCTGATACTGCCAAATTCACTCAGCAAGCGGTTAGACGAAGGTTCAAGTTATTTATAATACATATTTCTCAAGAATGTTTTCCTACACCGATGCATTGCTGCAGGGATGAGGAAACTACGGCCCGCGGGCCATCACCGGCCCGCGAAGCGCTGAAATCCGGCCCGCGACCATAAAAAAAAAATCAAGTGAAGTTTTCGTATTGTTAGAAATTTCGCAGCTAACTTGAAAGTTTAATTTGAAATGCAATTTGCAATTTCTTCCTTATTTCAATTGTGATTTTGTAATATTGGACAATAAATTAGTGTTTTAGAAAATACATACTAATATTTTCATTTCAGTAAATAATATAGCCAAAAATGCAACAACTTGGCTCGCCATATATTTCGTTAGTAAATATTGGCACGCGAAGGAAAAAGTTTCCACATCCCTGCATTGGTGCATTTTAATGAGGCAGGAGTCAAGTCATTATCAACTGATACTATTAAAATACAAGTAATACCATTAAAGCCCATGACCTACCGTTTGGGTAACAATGATAATAATTTTAACCAAAGGGATTTCAATCATCAGATAACGGGGTCAATGCCAAACCAATTAAATATAAACGATACATATCAGACCAATAAGATTAAATAAATGCTGCATGCGTACGCGTTTATCGCACGAATATGTGAGAAGAATCGCAAAGTACACAATAAGTCGCAGTTTCTCACAATCCATGGTCACCCTCCACGTGAGAGCCGGTGACAAAACGCTGACGTGTGCTGCTAAGCTATTGTACCTAACGGAAACCCCTGTTGGTTCTTATTTCTCGGGGATAGAGAACAATTTTGGTTGCACTAAGACAACGTGAAGTTTGGAGAGCATGTGCGCAGGATATTGCGCATGTGCACGCTTCACTATCTCCGGGTTTTCCTTTTTACATGAGTGTCTGATGGTTACAAATGTTATTTCCACACTTTTTAACAATTATTATGTAAATAACTAATTTGAAGTGGCAGTGGACTGGCAATATTTGTCGCCGACGTGATAACCGTAAGGCATTGGAATGGAGACCACGTACAGCAAAGCGCAGCGTAGGGCGCCCTCGTGCCAGGGTTGGATTCAGACCCTCGGAAAATTATTGTCTATGGGAATTAAAAATATACTACTTGGCTAAAATTATACTACGTTTCGTTTTTCGTCGATTTTTGTTTTGAATTGAAATAAAATAGCCTACCTGTAATTGAAATTTTTAAAAAATTGACTTAAAGTATTCATAATTTAATAAAATAGCCTATTTGTTAGTGAAAAAAAAATACTAAAAATATTCATAAAGCACAGAAATCCCTATATTGTAGAATAAATGTTAACAAGCAAAACGTCTCAACCAATAAAACAAGTCGGTCGGCCTGAAGATAAAATTATGGTAATTTTACGTAGTATAGTTCCATTACGATACTACATACTACATGTCATGAAAATATGGTACAAATAGTATAATTTATACTACGAAATCCAACCCTGCCTCGTGCCTTCTGGACTGACGATCTGATGGACGTTGCGGGTGGCTGCTGGATGAGGATGACTGAGGACCGCCAAGAGTGGTGTAATATGGGGGAGGCCTATGTCCGGCAGTGGACGAATACGGGCTGATGGATGGATGAAACTAATTTGTTATCCAAAAAAATTTTAATCGGACTCCTTTTTGGCTAAGATTGCCCATTCGCATCTATCAAAATGCCAAAATCGTAAAATGATAACTGTAAGTACTTGAAACACACGTCCAAACTCTTTGTGCTAGCATATCATTATGTTGGCATTACTATAGCCAAGTTCTCACGACACGTACAGACAGACAGTTGGATAATAAAGTTACTTAACTGGCTCACTCAATTAATACTTTGTTTGCACTCGGTTGCGTAAACTGTCAAGGTGGGCTAAGTCACATGAAATGTAGAGCTGTCAGGTGAATCAGGCTTGGATTTTCCGGTGAAAATTGGCGGTGAAATCAAGCCCCCCTAGCTATCTTGTTTTCTTATCCCTTATAATTATTTATTAGAATTTCAAAGTTATCACATTTTTTTACACCGTGATATGTGGGCAAATTAATGCTATTTTTGTGCCTAATTTCACGTCTTTATCTTTAACGGTGCTAAAGTTATGAGGCTGTGACATACGGACGGACGGACGGACAACGGAGTCTCACCATAAAGGTTCCTTTTGTACCTTTTAGGTACGGAACAAAGAGGGGACAGGGAGTAAAGCCACAGGGCAAAGATATAACAGGGAATAGACATGCTTTGATTAATTTAGTTAATCAAAGTAGACATGACGTGTTTTTTCTATGTAGCAGTTTGACGCAAGTAGATCTATTCTTGCAGCACAGCACAGCACAGCATCAGCCCTGACGTCTCCGTAGGCTGGTGCCTTCAAGATATCTAATAGATGCGCCATTGTATGTTAATTTTAATAACTCTTCAAATAAACGGCTACGGTTATTGTTATTCGAGAATTATGGAAAAACCACCTGTTTTTTCTCGAAGTTTCGCTGCAGACACGGCCAATAAATTTTAATTGTCAAGTGTTACTGAAACGAATTTTTCCTTAAATAAATAAGCCTTTGTTCAATATGACACGTCTCGAATGTTTTATTTGACAGTGTTATTGAAATATTCTACCTATAGAAGGTGCAATTTATTCAACCGCCCGAATTTCTATGGGAAATTCAGTAGGTGATAGATACTACTGAAGTTTCAGGTAGATTAGAATGTAAGGTAATGGCAGGTCACGTGATATCGAGAATCTTATTAATGTGTGAGTAAAATTTTAATTCAGTTGTGTGGATGGATACAGTGTGTGTGACAACAGAATCAAAATTTTACTCACATAATAGGTTTTTACATATGAAATTACCGAAATTTCTTACCGATTCATGAGTTCATAATTCCTGTAATTCAATAGCATTATTACATTGTTTGTTTTTTGTTTGAAAGTTGATTTCAATGTTTTACATCTACATATTAAATTTTGTTTTTATAGTCAGTATGATAACCAAAATTAAATCTTCAAAAACAGTTCGTCCTAAATGCCATCCATTTCCATGATAAGATTCGTAATAATTTTTTACGGCTGACACTTCAAAAATCTAATTAATGTTGCTGTTAGCTTAATGTTGTCTCATTCATACACAACAGAAATTTATAAATTGGAATTGTCATTCCCAAAAAAATTGCAAAAATGTTAGTACTGAAAATTGAGGTTCCTTCAAATTCTCTATAGAAAACGGCAATTTCATATGTAAAGACCTAATATTGATACGATTCTCGATGTCGCGTGTCCTGTCATTACCTTGTCTGATCCACCTTAAAACTTCAGATATGTAGTCTCTATCAACTATATACTGCACCTCCTATAGAAAATCGGGCGGCTGAATAAATTTCACCTTATACAACGTGTAACAGAAAGGTGTAACCATATTTTAAGAGCTTATTCAGTCAATGGTATAGAACAACTTTTACTATGGAGCCAATCCTGAAATCTCAAAAAAGAAATCTGCCCTTACATACATTTCCGCCGAGCGGCGTTGCATTTTTCTATGAAACAGTTACATTTTTTTTTCGAGGTACAGGGTTTGTTCCATAGTAAAAGTTGTTCTATACCATTGACTGAATAAGCTCTTCAAATATGGTTACACCTTTCTGTTACACATTGTATTGGAAGCCGAAAACTGGTGATAGTACTAGCCCATACGAACAACTATTCGTGAAAAAAAATCGAGAAATCAAGAAAAATAATCTGTTACTTTCATACATTTTGGTCGGGTAGCTATTTATTTATTATTTATTTGAAATGTATAACATTACAGTTTATTAACTAATACGTTATACAATAATAATATCAACATTGAAAATTTAAATTAATAAATTGAAATTAAATTAAAAAAATACAATCAAATATAAAACATCAATTTTAAATTATAAATAGGGACCTTTCTGTCATTCATCACTATGGTAACATTTATATAGAACAGCTGATTTTTTCGCGATTCGTGCAATGATTTGGCTCCATAGTAAAAGTTGTTCGTATGACGAGTACTATTGCCAGTTTTCCAGCTTCCGCAACTTCATCTTAACACGTATAGGTAGTTACTTTTGCAAATATAATTTCCCATGTTCTGTGGATTGGCGAAATCGGTTGTAAGTGGGCAGGGACTTAGGCCCTGCAAACTGCAATTGGGTTGATCTACAAAACAGTTCATTTATGTTGTAATTAAAAATTACTAATTGAATTCGAAGCAAAATTTCAGTTTAACTAGATTAAATATTTCATTTCACAATTATGTTATGACGTTATTTATTAGGCTAAAACGTTTTATCGTCGAACAGTTTGTTAAGTTGCGAACAGTTTGTAAAGTTGCAAACAGCTTGTTAAGTTGCGAACAGTTTGTTAAGTTGCGAACAGTTTGTAACGTTGCGAACAGTTTGTTAAGTTGCGAACAGTTTGTTAAGTTGCGAACAGTTTGTAACGTTGCGAACAGTTTGTTAAGTTGCGAACAGTTTGTTAAGTTGCGAACAGTTTGAAAACCTATTGAGATAATCTCTCAGTCAAATCTTAACATCTTAGAACTTAAATTCTTCCGTGTAGATGAGTGCAGATAGACAATGCGTGGGAAAATCAGGATATTTTATCTTTCTTTCTTCTTTCTAAATTCTTTATTACACAAACAAAACAAATAAAATTTATAACGGGTAAACTTAATGCTGGAAGCATTTTCTCCCAGGCAGACAGAAAGTACAAGAAAGTTACAGAGGCAAGCGTGCAAAAAGGATTTACAATTTTAAACAAGGAATACAATATAAAAATGCATTTATGTACTGAAAGATAAGTTTTGTAATTAAATACTAATAATATTAAAGTATGTAAGCTTCAGAAAAAAATATTATAAATACGAGATGAAAATATTATATTACATAAATACTTTTATATATATTTACGAGTATATAGCCAATCTTTATGAGTTTATTGACTAATCCAAATATGAAAAATGCAGCTCTTGTTTGTCTGTTTGTATTTAGATTCTGTATATCCATAACTTTGACAGAGTCAGAAACAACTAACTGCAATATACGTTATAAATAGCGTAATAAAGAGCTGCGTAAGAGTTATCAACAACGTTTTTGTATTCATAGTTCACTTGCTGCCCCGAAACCCTCATATCTACCCCGTACATCTAAGCCTTGTTTACAGCAAGTGGTTCTAAAATGCTACTTTACGACCGTTTAATGTACCTAGACCAGACACCTCCAATCTTGGGGTTACGCACGTCCGAAGTGGGTCAGCTTATGGCAGAAATTAACTCTGCAAAAACGTCTTTGTTTTCTCTTACGTTATAATTTAAGGTCGATCCTTCTGTAACATGAGATAACTATAACACTCATAAACAAAAAATATATACATACAAATACCTAATATATTATATAGATTTTTTAATGATATCTTAATCCATAAATGTAAAATTCACTGCCAATTGCTAAGAAAAAAATTCATAACTATTGTAAATGCAATTCGAACCAATCAAAAATTGCAACAGGGCCTTTTGTATTCTTTTTTATATATATTACATCTTAAAGAGGTAACCAGGTGATATAAATTAACATTATATCGTTGCAGTATAGTAATACAGAAAGAAAAGTAAATCTGGATGTGAAGAGCTCCTCACATCCAGATTTACTTTTCAGTGTGCGTTTCTATACTGCAATGATAATAATGTTAATTTATATCTCCTTGCGATGGATAAATCGCGAACTGTTCAAACAGAAATTTATTTCAATCATAGACCAGGTGATATTTCTAATAAAAAAAACATTAAGAATGAGTACTTTTAGGTCGTAACAGCTTCTTCAAGGTTGGGAACCTATGGTCTCGACCACCGTTATATGCGTCTAGCGTGTTTATGGCACATAACTACACAGATTTGTTACGCAATGTAAGAGATTTAAAAGTTAAAGTTCATCTGTAATGGTGAGAGCGTATGAAGATCACCTTAGTTTGTAGATAATTGCAGTTTTAGTACTACTTTATGGATTTTGTATTGTTTTGATTTTCGACTGTTTGTTTTTGTTGAAATAAAATTTGTTACTCTATGTGTTGACTTAAGTTGTAAGAATTAACGGTGTTACTACAAAACCGTGTTTAACTTTAGACAGTGTTTAAATCTGTTGCTGTCACTCTTTTACAATATGAGAGAAAAGGCGACAACAACAGATTTAAACACTGTCTAAAGTTAAACACCGTTTTGTAGTAACACCGTAAATGTTTATCTATTTTAACTATTTTTGTTTTTCGAATTTATGGTTAATTTTATTTTATTGTTATGACATTTTTATTGAATTTTTTTTTTTTGTGTTTTAGTATGTAAGATTTATTTCAATATTGTCACTTTGACGTGTATAAGTGTGCTTTAACTGCTCCTATATACTTAATAAACACTTTGACTTTGACTTTGAAATAAAATTGTAAGGTTTTCATAAAACAGGAAAAAAAATACAAAAGTAGATTCCTTGGACCTTTTAGACCAGCAAGATCATTTTAAAAATATAAAACCTTTTTATCTCTCTGTCTTTATCTAGACCTGTTCACCATTCACGTAAAACTACTGAACGTATTTAGATGGAGTTTTCACTATGTGTAACGATATGTCCTGAGAGTACATTGGATAAATTGATTCTGAATACTTAAAAGAATAAACAGCAGTATAATTCACTCATTGGATTGCCATCCCAAATTTTAAAAACCAGGATACAAGGTGGGAATACCAGAACATTTGGGTTTAAGAGCCGTTTAGTAGCTGGATTGTAAAAAACCCGCCTTTTTCTAATAAATCGAAACATAACACTTAAATTTAAAATTTGCTCAATAGTTATTCAACAGAACTTAATTACTTATGCAACTGTTATCGAAAAATTTGCATTGGTTTCTGTTAACTAGGATTTTAAAATCTAAATCTTGAAAATTCCAATTTACAGAAACCAATGGAAACTTTGCAATGGCATCATACGAGGGTGAATCCAAAAGTTCTAAGCCCGACCGTGAAAATGAAAGAAAAGTGGGTTCAAAATTATTTTTATTTTTCGACATAGTCTCCATCTAGATCAACACACTTCTTCCACCTGACCTGCAACTTGTTTATACCCTCGAAAAAAAATGATTCCGGAAGGTCGTCAAAATAGTCATTAACTGCGACTATCACTTCTTCTCTAGTCGAATATTTAGATCCCCCCCAAGTGTTTTTTTAAATTTGGAAAGAGATGATAGTCAGAGGGGGCTAAATCCGGCGAATAAGGTGGGTGGGGCAGCAACTCGTAACCACATTCATGGATCACAGCCATCGTTTCAACCGAAGTGTGAACTCGTGCATTGTCTTGATGAAACAAAACTCTCTTACGCAACATCCCCGGACGTTTTTCTTTTATTTCTTCGCGAAGTTTTCGTAATAGGTTACAATAATAGCGTGAATTTATAGTTTCACCTTTAGGTAAATAATCCAATAAAATAACTCCCTTCGAATCCCAAAAAACAGATGCCATGACTTTGTTGGCTGACAAAACGCACTTGGCCTTTTTCGACGTGGGTGAGCCAGATCTTTTCCACTGTTTGGATTGCTGTTTTGGTTCAGGAGTATGGTGATGAACCCAGCTTTCATCCATGGTAACAAAACGAGACATAAAATCCTCAGCATCTGCCTCAAAAAGTTCCAAACAGTCACGCGAAATTGTGAATCGAACTCGTTTTTGGTCAGCTGAAAGCAATCTTGGGACCCAGCGAGCAGAAACCTTACGGAACCCCAATTATACAGTTATAATGTTTTGCACTCGGCCATAACTGATGCCTGTGATCTAAGCTATCCTACTAATGGTCAATCGTCGGTCTCCTAGGATGAGATCACAAATTTTGTCAGTGTTTTCTTTAGTGGTAGACGTTGAAGGCCTTCCGCTCCTTGGGTCATCTTCAATAGTCTCCCGACCGCGTTTAAATTCAGCTACCCACTTTTTGACAGTGGAATACGATGGAGCAGATTCCCCTAATGTTGTTTCCATATCTTCATGAATCTCTTTAGGTGAAAGACCTTTTTTATTGAGGTACTTAATCACAGCACGGTGTTCAATTTTCTCCATTGTGAAAAATCCCGTCAGACTGCGTTAAACAAAATATCACAAAAAAATAATAGCTTGCAGTATCGAACTTCAACTTCACACAATCAATCACGAAAAAACATAATAACAAATGACGGTAGATTTACAAAGATTTGATACCTCTTTGTAGGTCGGGCTTAGAACTTTTGGATTCACCCATAATACCTAGGTAATAAGGTTTTGTTGAATATCTGGTATCTGTACTTTGACACATCATTTTCAGGTACTAGTAAAAATTGTAGACAAGTACCTATGTAAATAAATATTTAATTTATTTATTGGCTATGTCAAAATTTTGATGACAAATCTCTGCACGTATATAAAAGACATTAACGCGTGACCAAGTGCAAATAAAATTGCAATATGTATTTATATGGAAATATTGTTTGAATGTTGTCTATGACTCAGAATGTATTAAATTATGAGTCATTTTATTTTATAACTATACACTACCACAGAGCTTTGAGTATTGGTTAAGGCGATTACCGTCGCCAAATTAGCAGCTCGATGTTTGTCTGCATGAATATCGACGGAAACGACATTGAAATAACGTTCAAATCAGTGCACAATGCGTGGTGGCTGTTACGACGCTCGCTGCGTCCTTGAAAGGGCAAAATAGAAGAAAATAATACTTTTCACATGGGCGTCATTGTTCGATTGAATAATTCTATGTTATATTTATAGCTATCAAGTTCATCTATTTATCAAAGCATACATGAATTAAATCACCTATGCCGCTTAGGAGCAGTAGGAAATTCAAGCCAAAAAAACACCATTCAGTTGAAACAATTTTTCATATAGAAGTTTTGGTGATACGAAAAAGAAAAATGTTGCATATGTTGTCCTAGAGTTGATAATCCATAATACATTTTTTCAATATTTTTGGTTTGGCCATAAAAGAAGAGTAGGCTTTAGAAAGTACCCATTTGGCGATATTAAGGGCCTTAAGAGCAGTTTCGCAGCTGGATTGTGAAAAACCCACCACCTAAACACTTAAATTTAAAATTCACTCAATAGTTATTCAACGAAACCTTATTACCTATGTATTGTGTATGTTGCCATCGCAGTGTTTATATTGGTTTCTGTAAATTAGAATTTCAAAATTTTTTAATTTAAAATACTTTGTAATTTTAAATTTGAAAAGTTTTGAAATTCTAATTTACTAAAACTAATAAAAATTTTGCGAATGCAGTATACGCAATACATAGGTAATCAGGTTTTGTTGAATAACTATTGAGTGAATTTTGAATTTAAGTGTTTAGGTTAAAAAGGTGGGTTTTTCACAATCCGGCTGCGAAACTGCTCTTAAATACTCTAAGCCACAGAGTAATGAATAGCGCTACTTACAAAAAAAAATTATGAAAGTATAAACTGGATATTGACTTTCTCTTAAGATTCCTAAGAGTAAGTATAACATTTTTCATCAATATAATGCTCTGAAAGTAAGTCGTATTTAATTCGAAATGCGGGATGTAAATTTGATTTACAGCCCTTGGGATGTAAGTAAATTTGAGAATCGAACGAGGCTTTTTTTACTTTTACTAACTGGTAAGTCACTAGTCTAGCTAAACGGCTATGGAAAATATCTGTCCTGCCAAATGTATTTTTAATTTGTTGTTTTTCTTTCCTTGCCTTAGTAATGGCAGTCAATATATTTGATATTAGCGACAATTTTGAAAATTCAGGTTATTGTTGCAACATTATTATATCACAAAAAGTGAAGACTATTACTTATAAAAAAAAAAAACTATGCTAGGTATGTTATACAAGGTGTAACAGAAAGGTGTAACCATATTGGAAGAACTTATTCAGTCAATGGTTTAGAACAATTTTTACGATGGAACAAATCATGTATATCAAAAAAAAATTACTCGCTTCATAGCAAAATGCAATGCCGTTCGGCCGCAATGTATGGAAGGGCAGATTTTTTTTTTTTGAGATTTCAGGATTGACTCCATAGTAAAAGTTGTTCTATAACATTGACTGAATAAGCTCTTCAAATATGGTTACACCTTGTGTATACTATGATGATGTGATGATGCAGCCTATTCATCATAAATCATTAATCAACAAGACTTTGTGAGAACTTTTTATGTGTCTACAGACGTCCAGCAGGAAATACTCATAGAATTATCTTCATCACTTTAATACCAACAAATTGGGATTTACATGCATCACGACCTCTATGCCATTCAGATAAGGTGCAGTTTTGTTTGCGAAAAATGCAATTTTAAAGCTGCAAACGTTTCATGTTATTGCTTCCTTTAAGCACTTATTCTGAAGATAGATACCGTGTGATATCAGTAATATGTGAAGAACTTGGTAAGTTAATGTTATTTCCTGTTAAGAGGCTATGCGAATTTTATTTTTGTCACTGTCACTCCAAGCGAAAAATCGCGCAGTGCGAGAGGGGCGGATTCAGGACAAAAGGGAAAAAAGTTGGTTTTATATTTTTATTAAAAAACTAAAATAGCTAGCAAAATTTCAAATATCAAATCTCTAAATACTGTTGCAACACACCTAATAAAATATTTTTGAGTAATGTATATGGTTCCTATTCGTCAAACGAGGAGAAAAAGTGTGTTTGAAGACCTCATTTCAACAATTATTTCTATCGAAGAAAATTTATCTAAACATGTTTTCCAATTTCAAAACCCTAGGTTATATAGTCAAAATGCATATTCCAGAAATTTATTAAAATTTTCCGTGTATTTCATGAAATACACAGAAAAGAAACACCCGTATTTTTTTGCATATCGCCTTAACCCAAGTGGACAAATCTTTGGAGACATATGAGTATATCTCTTTCTTTTAGAGTCGCCTCAAGGTAGCATACGAGACGTTATTTGAAATAAAATTATTTTTAGGTTAATTTTTCACTTTGACTGACTGATTTAAACTTATTTATTTATTATTTATTATTATTATATTATTTACATTTTTAAATACTAATTTCCTATCTTATATATATCTATATTAATAATAAAGCAGTAAAAATTCGTTTCTGTACACAAAATATTTTTGCGAATTTTCAAATTAAAACTAAAATTTTTAGATATTTTGTCTATCTATTTGTTCCGTTTTAACTCGAGAACCACTGAACGGATTCCGATGCAGTTTTCTTTATTACCATCGTAGTGACCCTGGCCTTGTAGCAGTGTTTAAACGCGCGCCATGCCACTTAACTGAATCACAGGTGCGAGGAGCGCGACACGATGTTTTTGCGATTAAACAGTACGTCACGCTCCTCGCACTTGTGATTCTACTAGTAGCGTCGCGCGCGATTAAACACTATGCTACGCCCGCTGAACAACATATATAGGCAACTAGCCGAAAACGGTCGATAAGCACATTGATTGAAAGACACTTCTATGCGGGCGAAGCCGCGGGCAAAAGCTAAAATATAAATATAAATAACTAAAAATCTCTAAAACAATAGATTGCAGTCTAGATCGTGGCTCGAATGCATCAATCAGATTCATTTAATTGAAATTAACCATGTAATTTACTTTACCAGAACACAAGACATTAGCCTCAAAAAGCTGTTAATAGTATCCACGCATCGTGCCGCAAGTCTGTAAGAAACCAGCTCTAAATTATGACAAATTGTAAGTACTAGAAATCTAACGTAAAGTAACATGTCGCGTCATCCAACCTCTCACTTCCTGATGCCGTGATTCACTAAATTACAGATAATGATTAGGCAGTAACATGGAAAAAAAGTGACTTCCGATATCGGCAATTCAAAACATTTAAGATTTGTTATGCCGCGACTTGTGAACGTTAGAAGATAAAGAATGGTGCGCTATGGAGAACTAATTTGGCAATTAAACATATTATACAAGTATTTCTTACCGGCGGGTAAGAAATATATCTTTAGTTGCCAACTGGACTGGGTGCCTATCATCAAAACATAGATATACTATCGAATTTCGATTGTCTAAGGATGAAGTCACTTGAAGTGACGACACAGTTCGTTAATACTCGTAGTTCAATATGCACTAAATGCAATTTTAAAAGTTCAGTTTTTATCTATGTTTTTGATAATAGGCACACAGTCCAGTTGCCAACCAGAGATACAGAATAGGGGGGCTGCGGGCCTATTATGTATCTCTAGTTGCCTTCTGGACGAGGTGTCTATCATCAAAAACATAGATATACTATCGAATTCCGATGTCCTAAGGATATTTTCGCACTTGAAGTGACGACACAGATTGTTAATAGTTCAATACACACTAAAGGCAATTTTGAAATTTCAGTTTTTATCTATGTTTTTGATGATAGGCACCTCGTTCAGTTGGCAACTAAAGATACAGAATAGGGGGGCTGGTCACCGTATTGCTTGGTACTATTGAGATTTTAGTAAAAAAGATGGTTTGGTTATAGATAGCTATTCAACATTGTTTTAATCTTAATTTTGTATTAATTTACTTGATTACTTACTTCCTTATAATAATAATTAGAAGGGAAACTTTCTACAATATTGGAAATACGGGAACAGTTCCACATGCTTATATAAATAAAATCAAGTCGTTTAATCTAAATTAATAAAGATATAAATAAATTAGTAATAAAAACTTTATATTCTTGCATTTACGATGATTTGATTACTTCATAGATTCTCACAACAAGTTAAAGGTTGTGCGTTTCGTAGAAGATACGATTAAGTAGAGACGCTGTTTACTTTAACACACGATCGCGTATTTATTATCAAGAACAATAGCCGTGTACAATTTTATGAACAGTTAGGTACTCATTGATTCGAATGAAATCCGATTGCAAATCTTCGAACAAAGCAAAAGAAACGAAGCCTTACAAAGTCTGAAGTTGTGAAAGAAAATCTATATTAAATAGAGTTGCTTTAATAGTTATCAGCTCGATTAGTCTCGCTGATAAATGAGAACATTATCTACTCAGGCATAGTGAAATGAACGATCAGAAAAAGTGCTAATCTTTCAGAGAAAGTCGGCAAGAAGTGCCCCATTCAGAAACAAACTATTTTCACTGTCATTACCTCAACGAGCCGGCGCGGGACGCGTGCTCATAGCTATTGGCTTTTTTGCGATAATTATTGAGTTTAGGACTACGTGCCGTCGCAATTTGCATCAATTGTGCAGGTTTACGAACGTTTACTAACTAATGAGAGAGAAAAATCATACCTAGTGTTTAACTGCTTCGTTTAGTCTCCAAAATATTTAAATGGACACATTAGCATTTCCCGAGCCACTTAGTTGTTATGCTATTTGTAGAGACATAAACAGTAGTCAACTTTCCGATCTAACGAGGGAAACATGAGTGGACAGGAAGCCATGTACAGGCTTAGCATTAAAATTATATTTCAATTTAAAATCATATCTTATCAATATATGCAGTTATACATGGTTATTTCAAGCTCTAGCTAGCAATTTTATTACTTTAATCGTAAATGCAATTAAATAATTTGTAATCAAGCTCAGTCATTACGTAAATAATAGATACCAGTATATTAAATTTAATTTCTCACTTTTATTTTATCCGATTCTCGTTTATGTAGTAAAGCTACGTTTACATTAGGGTAACTTGTGTAACTATTTATTCAACTGTTACTTGTCTTCTTTTATCGCTTTTGACTTTTTAACATTTAAGGAGGGTTTACATTTTTGGCCAGTTAGAGTTAAAGTTACTAAGCGCACTATTTAGCCGATTACTTTACCACATGCGTTATCCACTATACTCTCCCAGCTACTATCTTTAGTACTATTTTATAACTGTTTACATTAAGCTTTTTTATTTTTGGTAATTACCAATTACTCTGTCCGTAAACTAGGCGTAACAAACCCAGCTACAATTTTAGTACCATCTTGCAATCGTTTACATTTGGCTAGTACTTCATGTTAATGGTATTTTTGATATCTGGCATTGGACTTCCTACTCTACCCGTGTAAACTAGGCATAACAACTAGTTAGAAATGTCACTAACATAATTGCTCTAAGCGATTCGCCGTCTATATCATAACCATAAATCAATTTATTAATTATAGTCACTTTCTACATCTCCACAATGCATTATTGTGCGCCCACGCATCGCAGTAGGCAGAAAAATAATTAAACCTCGTTCTAGAGCAGATCTCAGACAGATAGAGAGCTATTCAATAACTAATCTAAAGTCCAAGTCGAGGAACTCATTGCATTGTGATAAAATCAGAATTGCCTAAATCTACAGGAAGTCTTGCGAGGTCTGTTATCTAACTTAAACATAAATTTATTATTTAATATCATTAAATCGCTATCGCTATCGTGATAGGCTTAGAATTAACGTTAAATTATGAATACGAGGGCTGCGTACATTTATTAGGCACCCATCTTTATTTGAATAGCTAAGAAAATAATATTTAATACGTCTGCTGTTGGTACCGTATAAAATAAATGTGTGACGTCATATCTAACCACTCACGATACCTTTGAGAGCGATTGCGATTGAAGTTGAAGTAAGATAATATGGCGCCTGTTCTGGTAGCTTTGACAGTTGTAGATCTAGAGCGTAACCATTTCACCGTTGTGTCACAAAATAGATACTAAAGTAGAGCCACTGAGTGATGGCACTTATGACAGCTGCATTTAGTGATGAGGTACATTTCAAATTTCGGTTAAAAATAAAAATCTAGTGTGAGTTTACTCAACATTAGACGTCATTCAATATTCAACATAATGATACAAAAGGAAAATGTGCCAGAACCAGTGGCGTAGCTATCGGAGGGCTATGCGGTGTAGTGCCCCGGGCCCCCAAGAGATGTTTAAATATCTAAATCGAAAAAAGTATTTTACTATCATTTATTTTCGTTTAGTTTAACTTCGTCATTGTTTTGTTTTTAATTAAATATTATTGCGTAACTTGGCGAACTCAAACACGACCTATAAAACATGAGAAACTTTAAAAAAATAAAATCTTTGTTTCTATACGAATTCTATTGCACAATAAAGCAACATTCAAATCGAAATATAATAACTGAAACAAGTAGTACATCACTATTAACAATGAAGTATTACATTTTTAATTCACACTTGCTTATAAATAATTACGATACTTTGTAGGCATTTAAACGTCATAGGCGCCATCACTCGATGGCTCTACTGTACCAGAAGGCCGACTCAACGAACGGAGCGAAAACAGACACACACATGCATAGAAGCGTACGTATGATGATCTCGGCAGAATTTCGTATTGGCATTCACCCGAGTATCTTCGAGATCGCCGTACCTACGCGTCTATGTGTGCGTGCGCCGTTTTCGCTAGTTATTCGGAGTAAACATTCTGTATGTGGTTATTTTGTGGTTGTGTAGAGTGATGTGTAAATTTGCTCTAAGTCTAAATTAGGCTACTTTTATTCCGAAAAACAAGTCAGTACCGTAAAGATTACATTTAAGGGTGCATATAAAGTCAAACTGAGCATCTCATTTTGCATCAATCAGAATTGAATTCTATAATGTTTCCTTTTAGTTTAAAATAGCGCGTTCTCAGCCGTGGCTGTTACGACCACCAAGAAACACGCGCTCACGAAAAACTGAGTTTTTACTAAATAACTCGGCTTCTAGGTGGAATTATTGAAATATTCTTCTTCTTTTTAATATCTACGAATTTCAATGCTGTATGATTTAACACTCGAAAATCATGAAATTTAGAGGTAATTTCATATTTTTTTCTATAGAGCAAACTTAAAGCTTGTGCGTTTTTTCTAATATCTAAAATTAGCCCTATAGTCTACTATCTATATTTTTTTCATTAAACAGATTGACCAAGTTACACAATGTGAAATGGTCATTTGAAGTTGTGCATCGGACCCTTAAGGGGCAGGTAATCGCAAACGACCTTCATTCGACGTGGCACTACAAAAACTTGAAATAACGTTCATATCAGCGCGCACTGCATTATGACGTCGCTGGGTCTCCGATAGCGCAAAATAAGAGAAAATAATACTTTTCACATGGACACGATGCACGGAAAAAAATTCCATAAACTATTTACCTAAGCAACATTTTCCTTGTATTTTAGTGCAAGAACCATACAAATACCATTAGTGGTTTTAAAGAAATAACCAATTTTACTTAAATTTAGTTTAAAAACGTCTTGACTTTGAACGATATTTTCATGCTGTTTATTTCACGTGAGAATGATTTCCTAAAATGAAGTTGTTTTAACAATATATATATTTTTCATAATATTTAAACATACAGTTTAAGAGAAATAACTTTATCAATAAAGCCAATTCTGAAGGCTTTAATTTTAGTTTTAGTGCTGTCAAAGCATAAAATTTTCCAAAGAAATTTAGCTTCTAATCCTAACTCTTAAGGACTATTTTGTATCGAAGAAAATTTAGTTTTGACAGCACTAAAACTAAAATTAAAGCCTTCAAAATCGGCTTTAATAGTGTCATTTTCGGTTGACGCTAGAAAGACTCGCCTTAAGAGCGGTTTAGCAATCGGATTTTGAAAACTCGCCTTTTTCTAATTAGTCGAAACAGAACACACAAAATTCAAAATTCAGTCAATAGTTATTCAACAAAACCTTATTACCTATGTATTGTTTATGCTGCCATAGCAAAGTATCCATTGGTTTCTGTAAATTAGAATTTTAAAATCTTAAACTTTATAATTAATAAAATAAATATAATTAATAAAAATAAGAAACCAGTGAAAATTTGCGGCGACAGTTTGATAAGTGGATACAACTCATAGTTGGATTTACTTATAATAGTTTTGTTACATTGCCTTGTAATAAATGAAAGTTAAACGCAGCTATAAAGAAAACTCGCCACAACCTATCGAGTTAAACTCGCCACAACCTATCGAGTTAAACTCGCCACAACCTATCGAGTTAAACTCGCCACAACCTATCGAGTTAAACTCGCCACAACCTATCGAGTTAAACTCGCCACAACCTATCGAGTTAAACTCGCCACAACCTATCGAGTTAAACTCCGTCAAAGCACATAATCACGTAACTTGCATAAATGCAAACGTAAGCCGTTCATATGTCAATGTAATCCTGTAACACTCAATAGATTATTTTATGGTTTCAATGTAATTTTTAGGGTTCCGTACCCAAAGGGTAACCAACGGGACCCTATTACTAAGACTCCGCTGTCCGTCTGACTGTCCGTCTGTCTGTCCGTCTGTCTATCCGTCTGTCAGTCCGTCTGTTTGTCCGTCTGTCACCAGGCTGTATCTCATGTACCGTAATAGTTAGACAGTTGAAATTTTCACAGATGACGTATTTCTGTTGCCGCTATAACAACAAATACTAAAAAACGGAATAAAATAAATATTTAAGGGGGCTCCCATGTAACAGACATGTTTTTTGCCGTTTTTATAGATAATGGTACGGAACACTTCGTGCGCGAATCCGACTCGCACTTGGCCGGTTTTCCGGTCCTGTCTTTGTCCTGTCGATACAGAAAGAAAAAGACAGAACGCTTAAATTTAGTTTGTCAAATAAGTTAATTCGTGTTACACCGAATCGACACAAATAGTTGCCAAATCAAGGAAGTTTCTTTTCACATTGGATAAGAATAGCCTTAAGCCACCAAAGCCTATATATATGTTGCAAACGGTTTTATAGCTTTCTGCTATTAGATGTCATCTAACCACGAGGTATAATCTAACGGTGTTTATCGATAGGTACCATCAAAGAAATTGCCCTCATCCACTTTTTGCTTTTGCAATAAGCGCAAGTAAAATGTGAGCTAACAAATATTTTCTTCCATGGTAACTAGTTATAGTTAGTTGTAAATTATGTGGGACACACTTGCGACGTATCGCTTGTTATCGACAATCATATCGCAAATTGTTTGTAAAATTATAATCAATCTTGCAATCTGAAGAAACTAGATCTTTTCAAGTATGTGGTATGTGTGTTGCGCAAACTTCTTTGAACCAATGAGATCACTGTATAATATTGAAGGATGCGTTCAGAAAAACGGAAAAAACGTGCACAGATTTTGACAATAAAGCAGCCTTGGAGTAATTCTTCTCTTTTCCGATGTCATTGTAATCCTGTTTGCTTTAAGAGGCTATGCGAATTTTATTTTTGTGACTGTCACTCCAAGCGAAAAAGCAGTGCGAGAGGGGCGGATTCAGAGCAAAAGGGAAAAAAGTTGGTTTTATATTTTTATTAAAAAAACTAAAATAGCTAGCCAAATTTCCGAAATTAAAAATCTAGATATTTTTGAAACCCATCTTATAAAATATGTTTGAGTTCTGTACATGGCTGCTACTCGTTAAACGAGGAGAAAAAGTGTGTTAGAAGACCTCATTTCAACAATTATTTCTATCGAGGAAACATGTTTTTCAAAATCAAATCCCTAGATTATATATTCAAAATGCATATACGATAAACTGATTATAATTTTCCGTGTATTTCATAAAACACACAGAAAAGAAACACCCGTATTTTGTTATAATGTCATTCAGAGCTCCGCTCCGTTCCGTTTTAACTCGAAAACCACTCAACGGATTTGGATGCAGTTTTCTTTATTATCACCATAGTGATCCTGGTCCACATATAGGGTGTTGATGAAATTACACCCATACCGAAAACGGGGCAGAGATTGAATAAACGCGGGCTGAGCCACGTTCGAAAGGCTAGTTACCTATGTAAGTGCTTATTCAAAAACTGCAGCGTACATAATGTACATCTTATGTAGTTAATTTGTCATACTAGTCACCAGGAAACTATGGAACTAATGCGATGATGATGACAGGATATGACGATTAGATTCCACACATTTCGTTCCACAATAGGATAAGCCAGTTATGTGGAGATAATTAAAAGGAGTCGTAAACAGGATCCATAGAGCGTAGACAACTCCAAAAAAAAAAACAGTGGTTTGTGTCAGAAATACAATACAACCGTAAATTAATCAAGTGGATACTTTTAAGCCGCCTCTTTACTCAATCACAAAGGAAGGTGTCAATGGCGGCCATTAGATATCATAATATTAATAAAGCGGCGCATTCGCAACGGGGTTTAATAGTAGTTTATGCTACAAGGGCGAAAATGAATAAATTATGAGGACGATTTAAAACACGAGCGTAGCGAGTGTTTTAAACGTAACCGAGTAATTTATTGCTCTTACGCCCGTGTATCATACTACGTTTTTCAATGTGAGGAAATAAAACAAATATAATCTTGTGAACTTTAAAGTATGATTGGTTCAAAAGGGATATATCCAGAGCCGTTAAACCGTGGAAAAAAAAAGTATAACATTTATGGTACACAGGAAAGGCTGCAGGTTAGCCAACCATTGTAAATAAATAAAAAAAAGTAATAATAATAAAGCCCTAGGGCAAAATAATCGATTTTCTGTTCGGTTTTGATGCATAAAAAGTGGGCCTTTACGAGCACTTGCATTGATTTTTTTTTCATTATTTCGATCACATAAGCATTAACCTGATATGAATATAAAATAGGTAACAATAATAAACGTTAAAAACACGTCATAATATCGATTATAGAATCGAAATTAAATTATCATTCGTTAGAAAAGTCGTTCCGGATGTGACGGACAAGTTCTGAACATGCAACCTATACGAGATGCGAACAAATAAGTATCCACTTCAAAAATGTAGTTATGTTTACGAGAATTACCTGTGAAAAGTATGATTTCCATTGTTAATTTTATTGTAGAGGCACATATAGTAAATGAGGACAACACCATTTTATTAAAATCCATTGTGAACGCCATGTTGACTTTAGCTACGAAAAACGCAACACGAAACTATGTATGTTCAAAATAAGTTTGCAGAATAATTAAATCATAAATAAATAAATCGATGGCTTTAAATTTTAAGATTTTGAAGTACTCATATAATTTTGATTACTGAGATAAAACGTTTTTGTACTTTTTTAAATGTTGAGTGAAAATTATCAGTTGCGGAAAATAATCAGTTGCGGAAAATCTCAAATAGCGCAGCCGTCTTTTTATTTGCATTTCCAAGTTGAACACTTCGCTTCACCTTACACAACCCTTCAGTAGTAGCATAGAAGAATGACTATATATATTTTTTCAATGCATGTGCTCGTAAAGGCCCAGTTTTTATATATATATAAATATATATAAAAACTGGCATAGTATATAGGCGCTATAGGCAGCGCCGCCTGTTGTCTTGCATCGCTACGACTCGGATCCGCTGCTTAATGTCACTGTACGTAACTCTCAAAAACGATTGCGCAGAGACATTGAGGAACCTGGTTCCAGCCATCAGCAAGCGGATTCGAGTATTACTACAACCTTGAACAACCATAGTCATTCATTAAATGTTCTGGTGTCCTTCATGAAAGATTTAAAAACTCAAAATGAGAAAATTGCGCAGTCAATGGATTTTATGTCAACAAAGTATGACGATCTTATGACAAATTTCAATTCACTGTTAGAAGAGCGTAAACAGGATCGTAAATATATACAGCTTCTGGAGAACAAAATCGAAATCTTGGAACGTAACAGCCGCTTGTCGTGTATTGAGATTAGAAATGTCCCGACGAAGAAAGGCGAATCAAAATCAGACCTTTTGGAGATAGTACAAAACACCGCGAAGGCCCTTAATGTATCTTTGGCGACATCTGATGTGAGGAATGTCTACCGTATTAATACCCAGACTGAAGGAAATAAACCCATCGTAACGGAATTTGCAACGGTATTCACAAAAGAAAAAATAATAACTTCTGTCAAAAGCTACAACAGAGAAAATAAAATCAAAAAACTGAATTCGACCAATTTGCAAATTGATGGACCAGAAAAACCTATTTACGTTACGGAGAGCCTTACATTTAAGTCTAAGAAACTATTTTCGATGGCACGCGAGTTCTCGAAAATGCACCAATACGCATTCTGCTGGACCTCCAATGGCACCGTATTTCTGCGCAAGGCTGAAGGGGAGCCCGCATTGCGCATATTGAATGAGTCGGATCTTGAAAATATTGAGAATCATAAAATATGACTATCTTTTGTAACTCTGTTCATGATTGCTCTTATTCTTACACTGCTGCATGTTTCATTTTGCTATTTTCTTGTAATTAAAGTTAAGTTGCTGTTTGTTATACTGAGACAAATCTCTAAAAATACACATATACACACATTTAATACACACACTTCACCTCTGACATTCCAATACCCACAAAATACTCTATACAAAACTTACAATTCCATAATTAACTTTTGCACTTATGATGAACTTAAAACTCACATATTCAAAACAGTACAATTTTATTCGTTAGTATCTTTAAACGCGATTTAAATATGAAGTTTTTGCACGATATTATCGATCCTTTCTTGAATATTTCGTTGAGACAGTCTTTCTCTTTCCGTTACATTCACATTTGACAGTACTTATATTGCTACTGAACTCGATTCGGTAGGAAGTATACGCTGTAGTTTTATTGAAGACCATACTAAATGTCGTCAAGTTCTTAACTGTACAAATAACAATGATAAAGCCCTTAGTATCCTGTCAGTCAACATAAGAAGCATAAACTGCAATCTGGATAACTTTCTGGTTTATATTTCTAGTTTTGATTTGCCGCTAGATGTTTTGGTGTTCACAGAGTGCAGGACAACTTCTGACTGTCCTCCTCCACATATCAACAACTACAAAATGTTCAAATCCAAAATAAGCATTAACCAAAATGACGGCGTGGTAGTTTACGTTCGAGATGAGATAGAGGTAACGACATGTGAACCAAATTTGAGCGATGGCAACTGCATACTTCTAAATATTTCAGATGAATATACCATTGTTTGCTCTTATAGACCACACCATAGGACAAATCGAGTTCCTACTGATCCTAATCTATTCATTAATTCCCTGGGTAATATTCTGCAAACGATCAAAACTAAAAATATTATTTTGGTTGGTGACATTAATTTTAATACCATGCCAGATAATCAGTGTACTACAGTAAATGACTACTTGAATCTTATGGCTTCATTAGGATTAAGGCAAGGTATCGATAAACCGACTAGAAAAAGGTCCTGTCTGGATCATTTTATGATTAAATCGACCCATTATTGCCAAACTTTGGTCTTTCAAGAGTTTACTGACCACTCTCCTATTCTTCTTTATATAGATAAAAGTCAGACAAAAAAGAACTCTATTACTTATTCAAAAGTTAAGGTAGATTATGAATCTGTTGGCAGAAGTCTTTTTGAAGAGAAATGGGAGGATCTTTTTAAGGAAACAAGTGCTGACAAGGCTGCAGAGTTTTTGGTTAACCGGCTCCGAACTATTGTAAATGATAACACCTCTATGTCAGCAATTTCTAAAAACAAACAGCCTTTGAAGCCATGGATTACTTTTGGTTTGGTCCGCTCTATACGTAAAAGAGATCGGTTATTTAAGAAAGCTAAAAAGTCACCTGAAACTGTAGATTTACATCTTGAATACATAAAATATCGTAACATGTGCAACAAAGTTATTAAAGCCGCAAAAAAATCCTATTACCAATCAAAAATTGAACAGTCTAGGGGCAATATAAAAGGGACATGGAATATTATAAAAGAAGTGTGCAATATGAAAAATAAAAAAGAATCGTCGCTTGACCTGGTAACCATTAAAGACACACCATTAAATTCGCTAAACCATGTAAATGAATATTTCACGTCTATTGGAGAGGAGCTTGCTAATAGCACTCTAGACAAGATGAACGTCACCGATCTTGACCTAGCTAAAAAGGCTAAAAGTCACGAAGCTCCAATATCTTCGATGACATTTACACCTACTGATCCCGTAGAAATAAGGAACATTATTCTAAAACTTAAATCTGATAGTGCTCCCGGTTGGGACAATATCTCTACGAAAATCATTAAAAACTTCTGTGACCAGCTTGTGCTACCCATCACATATGTGTGCAATTTAAGCCTATCATCGGGTACATTTCCAAGCCTTTTTAAGGTTGCTCTGGTTTGTCCCATCTTTAAAGATGGTGATAAGCAACTTCCGTCTAATTACAGACCCATCTCTTTGTTAACAACTTTAACCAAGATCTTGGAAAAAGTTGTTAACAGAAGACTTGTAAGTTACCTAGAGAGCCACGATCTTCTCGCTGAAAACCAGTACGGTTTTAGAGCAAGACGGTCCACAGATGATGCAGTACTAAAATTAACAACATTGATCACCAACTACTTGGACGCCAGCTATAGATGTCTTGGAGTTTTTCTGGATCTAAAGAAGGCATTTGACACAGTCTCTATTCCAATACTTTTGGCCCGATTAGAAAATGCTGGTGTGAGAGGACTGGTGTTGTCGTGGTTCGAAAGTTATCTCACTAACAGGGAGCAACATGTAAGGGTCAGTACGCACATGAGTGGTAAAGCTTCCTGTTCTTATGGTGTCCCACAAGGAAGTACCCTCGGACCAACTCTTTTCTTGCTCTACATCAATGAGCTCTGCTCTATTAACATTAAAGGAGCTGATCTATTGATGTTTGCTGACGACACTGTTGTTATATTTCATGAAAAGTCTTGGAGTGCAGTAAAAGATAAAGCAGAAAACGGGTTAAGCAAAGTGACCGCCTGGCTTGAAGACAGTCTCCTAGCCCTGAACACACGAAAAACGAAGTATCTTTGCTTTAGCAAAACAGTAGTGTGTAACCCGTCTACTTCCTTTCAATTGAAGCTGCATACTTTTCCCTGTAATCGTGATTGGAATCGCTTCAAAACGACATGTCAATGCACTCTACTTGAACGCACCCAATCTTTAAAATATCTTGGGGTTATAATAGATGACAAACTGAAGTAGGAGGCACATATTGCAGCAACCTCAGCACGAGTGAGAAAACTCATGTATATTTTCAAGAATTTACGACTGGTTGCAAACAAAAAATTGCTAATACAAGTATACAAAGCTCTTTGTCAATGTATCTTAAGTTATTGCATATGTTCTTGGGGTAGTGCTGCAAAAACTTTCTTGTTAGAAATAGAGCGAGCACAACGAGCTGTTTTAAAGGTAACACTGTTTCTTAAGTTTCGTCATCCTACAGCTTTACTTTATGAACAGGCTGACGTACTCACAGTTCGTAAACTTTTTGTCTTACTCACCATTCGAAGATATCACAGGACTATTGTTCCAAATATTCCTGCTACTAAGAAACGTGTTCAACACTGCCCTGTTCCATTCGTAACCAGTGAGTTTGCTCGTAGGAACTTCTATAACATTGCACCTAGACTCTATAATGCTTTTTTTAATAATGACCCAAAGATTAAACTTTTAAACAACCATCAAATTAAACCTGTAATACTAAAATGGCTACAAAAACTGAATTATGATGATGTGGAACATTTGATTAAACCTAATTTTTGACTCCCTTTCGCCTTAAATTAAACTCTTTTTTACTTTTATCCTCTTTTATAGTCAACATTTAAAAATCATCTTTAACATCATAAGTAAGGAATTTCATACAATTAACTCTCACACACTCATTCACACACATATACACTACACACCTTCACACACAACTTACAAACAATCTCTAATACAACACAAAGTCGTACTTTATTAACAATAAGTATCTTTGTCTTTATGCCGTACTCATGTATTAGACTGTAAATTAACGTCTTAATTTCTTTATGTTAAATATATTTTGGGAGGAGCCTAGTTTCCACTACACAAGGAAACTTTCTGTGGGAACTAGAGTTTTAATAATTAAGGTAACTTATTTTGAAATAAAGAAATTTTCATTTTCATTTCATTTTATGCATCAAAACCGAACAGAAAGTCGATTATTTTGCCCTCGGGCTTTATTATTATTATTTTTTTTAATTTGTTTGCAATGGTTGGCTAACCTGTAGCCTTTTCTGTGTACCATAGATGTTATACTTTTTTTTCCACTGTTTAACGGCTCTGGATACAATCCTTTTGAGCCAATCATAATTGAAAGTTCACAAGATTATATTTGTTTTCATTTCCTCACACTATGCATTGAAAAACGTAGTATGATACACGGGCGTAAAAGCAATAAATTACTCGGTTACGTTTAAAACACTCGCTACGCTCGTGTTTTAAATCGTCCTCGTAATTTATTCCTTTTCGCCCTAGTAGCATAAACTACTATTTTATTGTTTTACGGCTTTGAAGAATGACTATACGTTGTATAGGGTTGCCATAATAGTCGAAGTACTGACTGACCGGGACATTTAAAAATAACTTTTAATTCTTGTAAATATTTAAGCACAAAAAAGTCTAATTTAACTTTTTAAGCCTCATTTTTTTTACAAAGCAACTTAAAATTATTAAAAAACCGGTCAAGTGCGATAAGGACTCGCGCCCTGAGGGTTCCGTGCCATTTAAAATAATTTTAACAGAAATTACGATCTTATCACTACCTACAAATTGTATAAAACAAAACTGCAAAATCAAGTTGGTTGAGTATCCGGAGTACCCTAAAACTACATTTTAAATCTGCGTTTTTAGTATTTGTTGTTTAAATACAACATATGGTACATAATATGCAGGAATTACAAATTCCTAACTACTTTGGTCTTTGAGATTTGGGATATATATCCCGAAGCAAATATGGTCTAAAAATGACAACTTTGATAGCCCCCCATTTATTTAAAAGACAAAAAAAAACATTTGCACTCTCTAATGAGCTCTTAACAACGACACCCAAAATTTTGGAAAGTATAAGAAAAAAAAAATTTCGCCTTTATTTTAAAAAAAATTATTATATTTTATTTTTAATTTAATATTCGGTTTTGGGTTTCAATTTTACACAACATCAAAATTTCAGGTCTCTATCTCATTCCGCCTAAGAGCTAGAGACCGACATACGGACATACAGACACAGACTGACAGGACTCCGTTTTGCCCTTTGGTTACGGAACCCTAAAAAGGACATTATACGAAACACTAATACGTCGTAGTAATCGTACGTAGTTCCGAATAACAACAAACCAACTTCCAAACTTGGTTGACGCAAAAAAAAGGGTTCCTTGTGTAAAAATAATTAGAACAATTAATCATCCACATGTTTTTAGTAATAAAAATTACCACTTTATTTAGTTTTGTGATTAATGTCTTCCTTCATAATAATTTAATAAGTACAACAGGTAAAACATTAAAAATGTATGAGTTTATGATGACCATTATAAAAACTATTTTATGTAAATAAATTACGGACTAAGTACATTTTTTTAAGGCGCAGTATGAAGCAAAATGCGGTTTTCGCAGACAACTTTATAGATATTAATTTGGTACCTAAACATTTCAAAAAAGTAAATGCCATTTTCAAGGATATGCTTAAGTGTTCTGACAGGCAAAAACGCAATTACGATAACTTTACTCGATAGAAAAAAATCACAAAAATGGGTCTCGAAACTAAGGAAAACCAGCTTTTTGGTCTGCTTTTTTGATGATACCGCTACGAAATATTTCATAAATATTTCTTTTACAAACCTTTAATGTTGCGACAGGAAATAATTTTAATTACAAGTCCTAATGTAGCCGCAAATTTAGAATAACTGTAATTTTGCATGTGCAGCAGTCTATTAGAGCAGGATAGACAAATCAAAAACAAAAGCGTTGGTGCAGGACGGAAGTTTAGCTTGATACTGAAGCCGATTCTGCAGGCTTTAATTTTAGTTTTAGTGCTATCAAAACTAAATTTTCATCGTTGCAAAATAGTTCATAATTGTTAAGAACAGAACCTAAATTACTTTGGAAAAATTTAAGTCTTGACAGTAAGTACTAAAACTAAAATTAAAGCCTTCAGAATCAACTTTACTAGGCCTTAAGTAGAAGTAGGTATATTAATTGAAGAGCGTGTACGTATGCATGCAAGAGTTATTATATTACTAAATATAAATGTTAAGTCTCTGTCTTGCCTTCTACCCTGAAAAAAGTGTAATTGCAGAACTGATTTCTGTGATATTTATCATAAAACCAATGCCAGTATTTCCGGGTAGGAACAAAACAAAGATACTCCCACAAAATATCTTCAACATAAGCACTCGCCAAGATAGCCAACTTAGATAACCGATATAAAGGCGGTTTTAGATTGGCTCAATGGTCTAATGTTCCAGGTCTGTTGAAGTATTTCGTGGTGTCTGTTAGACTCGTTGCTCTGTGTTGTCGTGACCGGACGCCATTGAACACAACCACGATCTGTGCACGTTGCAACCTCTAGATGAAGCCTTCTGTAGCAACACACGTACCGACACCTCTGTGGACTTGACTATTTGAAGCTTGATATTATGGTAAAATTATAAACTTCCTTTTCAGAAGTAAGAACACAACGTAAATATTTTTCTGGTGTATATTTTTCTCATAGGTATTTTACAAAATGGTTTAGATCAAAGATTTCAAAAGTTTAGATGAGCCCTGGCACCCAAAATATATTGCATTGTTTTTTAATGCGTGCATTATCATAATGCCAACGCGAGCACACTTATGAGTGCGCAATCTGTCTACCTACGGTCAGCAAACTGATCAGACTACTAAAGTTGTTAAAATTATTAACTTTAAGTGCACTTAAGGCGTCCAACTATCACTGTGTTCAGATGAGCACTGATTCCAAACGTGTGAGCGTCACCCATTTAAAGGTGGAAACGTTTTGGTGCTGTCATAGTACAGTAAGGGCTTATCATTACTTTTGAAATCTTTGTTTATGTCACCAATAAGTCTGATTATCAAAACATTCAATTGAAAACGGGTCTCTTTCTTGGTAATAGTTAAAAATATCCTTGGTTTTTATTGTATAGTCAAACACTTAAAGATCTACCTACAAAATAAAACTTACCTAAAACAAAACACTAACCTAAATAAAACCCTTATAAAACTTGTACCTTACAAAAATAAACTAAACTAAATAAAAAATCTTATCTAGATCGCCACCGTCATGTGGAAGGGTACCTAGAAGGCTGGCAGCGTTTCCTCTTTGAATGGCCAGACTGATTCTCTGGCCAAAATACGCGCCAGCCTTCGGGTCCCCATAAGCGTCCATTAGCCGCTGTTTAAAAAAGTGTATAGTTGTAATATTTTTTTGTATATTGTTATGGGTACTGCACATTGTAACAATTACAGATAAATTCTGTCACAAAGATCATTTAATTTTATAGAGAAAATAACAGTAACGGACTATACCGTTTATACCGATATAAACTTGAAATCAATCAAGAAACAAATTTAAAAGCACAAATATTTGAAAACTTTCCTCGGGCCAGGATTTGAACCTGCGACTTTCTGTTTACATGACAGGCGCGCTACCGACTGCGCTAACGAGGTTCGTAACTGGAGCGACGAATTTTTCCACCATACCTGTACCATAGTAAAACCAGAACAGTAGTTTAACTCACGCCCCGTACGAGACTTAAATACCTACTGTTGCAGGGTTGTCCCTTCTTTTAGTTTCGTACTAATAAAAAATCAATACTTAAAATGCTTTGAAGCCAATTACAACAAATGAGCTATCAATCGACGACGTAGTGGAACATCCAAACATACATACCTACTACAAACAAACATACATTCATATCATACATAATAAACATAAATATAGACACTATAACTCATAAAGAAATCTTACTAGCTTATCTTAATTATTGTAAGAAAAAATATTGGCTCCTGAACTTTACTTTAAAAACATGGGCATCGTCAAAGGGGGGAAGGGGGTAGCTGTCCCCCCCTAGAGATTCGAAAAACTTTTGAGATTTTAATAATAAAGCAGTCGAAAATATGGCGAGAAACCCAAGAAGATTATGTTAAAAATTTATGTCAACTTGCCCCCCCTGGCGACGCCTTTGCTTAAAAATCTTTGTGATTCTTACAAAAATTAATTAGTTAAATACATTAAAGTACATAATAAAATTTAAGTAACTAATCAAACATTGGCTCCTGGTCTAAAATTAAAAAATCTTTGCGATTTCAACCATATCAGCTCCACGTTTAAAAACACCTTGAATAATTAACAAACATAGCACAGTTAGCACAGTTACGTTAAAATGTGAACAAAGAAAATACGGTTTACATTTCACATTATTATTTATACCTTTCTTGTTGAGTAGGTATTGAGAAGACGATAATTCTGGATTTGAGGAATTATTATTGAGGCATCCGAAGACACTACAATATGTTCGATTGCGTGCTGTCAACATGTTTAAATTGGTCGGTGACGCGCGGCGCGCGGCGTGGCGGCTTGTTCGAGAAAATTGACTGAGTGCGACCGCGGCGTGACCCCGACTAGCACCGGCCTTGCATACCGAGATATTGCTGTTGTGTGCGTACTGTAGTTCGTGCGTACTAGCACGCACACATATTAGCCGCGCGATGTACCTTTGGTTGAAGATAAACTACTGTTCTGGTTTTACTATGCCTGTACCTAATTTTTTGTAACTACTTGTAATGCACATTGTAATGCAATGGCAAAGGTGGTAGAGCTGATGCCAGGCTCGACTGTGGAGGTACCACCATCTTACTTGGAGACCCCCTCGAAGTAATTCAGGGGAGAGTAAGAGGACAGCTCACAGGCAAAAAACCAGGAGGCCCACCATGCCTGGGACCGATGGATGGCGGTGTATCCATCCCTAATAGCCGGGCCTTATATGGAACAGACTGGTGACGGGCAGCGGCGTCACTGGTGCGAGGGTTCCGGCACCGCGCTCACCAACCCACCTGCCCAACGTGTGTGAGTATGGGCAATTCTTCCGGGATGACCGCCGGGAGTGGCAAAGTCCTGGAAAGGCTTATGTCCAGCAAAGGACAAACTAGGCTGATGGATGGATTGATGGAATGCACATACCGAAATGGACCATACCAAGTTTGGCTGTATTAAACTTGGATTACAATCGGATACCAAGCTCCTCTGAAGAGCTGGTTAGTTAAACTGGTAGAGTCAGAGATAGATATATCGATAGATAAAGGTTTCAGGTCTACTGACATTTCGTCTGGGTTTTAACAGACAGACAGACAAGATCGTGAAGAAATATTGCTATTGATGATTGCTAGCAGACGTGACAATTGATGACGTAATCAATAATGTAATTTGATAGAAAACAACAATCATGAATTTGGAATTGCATGCCAGGCCGAGTGATCCAATGTAATGGAAAGTTTTACTTTGTTGCGTGTCGCAATATGGAGGGAAACGTTAAATTAGGGTGTACATCTGAACTTTGAACTGTAGTACAAGTAATCACGATTACCAAAATAATATCCGTAAGAAACAATCTATCCATACTTATAATAAAGTACACTGGCCTGCAAAACTAAGTACTACACTTTTTAAATTTGATTTTTTTCTAAACTATAGAAGTTAGAGATTTAAAATAATCACATAGTGAAGTTGTCCTTATAGTTCCCTATAGTTTCAAAGAAAGCTGATAAAATTTGCTATAAAACGTTTTTTATTTTAAATCTCTAACTTCAGTAGTTTAGAAAAAAATCAAATTGTAGTAATGTGTAGTACAAATGTGTAGTACTTAGTTTTGCAGGCCAGTGTAGTTAACAAGGCGTGTCTGTAAATTGAAGATTTTTCCGAAATTTTGATTGAAATTATTATGCTTTCAACATATTGGTATCGATTCGGCATAACACGTCTTAACTTATTTGACAGAACTAACCTTATTTTAAGCGTCCTGTCTTTTTCTTTCTTTATCGAAAAGACAAGGACAGAACGCTTAAATTAAATTTAGTCCTGTCAAATAAGTTAAGATGTGCTTCACCGAATCGGTACCTTAACTAAATCTAAACTAAATTACAATGTTTAAAATTTTTCTGTCTGTCTGTTCCGTTTTAGACCCACTCTTGATTTAGATACCTATTTATTTATTATCATACAATACAATACAATACAAATTGCACACCAAAAAACAGAAATAAGGAAACAGTTTTATAATGAGTAGTAGCGTACAATTGGCGGTCTTATCAATAAAAGCGATCTCTTCCAGACAACCTTTGGACGGAAGAACTCCTAAAAAGAAAAGTTTGTCATTATTATAATAATGACCCTAGTCAAGGTGTTGATAAAATAACAATCAAGCCAAAAACGGGGTAAAGATTGAATAAAGCCGCGGGTAAATATAAATATAAAATAAATATATCGTCACGACATGAATCCCCGAGAGGGTGTCAGAGGTATTCCGAGTGTATAGGTAAACTGTTAAATGCAAGTCACACCAAGGGTATACCCGCGTTTCACCGACGGTTATGACGGGTGGTGAGCCCTATCGCCGAACTTCGGGCACAAATACACGCTTTTTTTAGGGCATGCAAGTTTCCTTACGATGTTTCCCTTCACTGTTCAGCAACTGGTAACTAAGAACAAATACTATGCACATACATTCCGAAAAACTGATTGGTGCATGCCTGACCGGGGATCGAACCTTGAGAGAACAGCGTTCTACCCCTGAGCTGCCTTTTTAGTAGTTATATAAGACAAAGTATTTATAAAAGTTATGGTATGAGACACTTTACGAGTGAAGCCGCGGGAAAAACTAATACTTATACAACGTGTAACAGAAAGGTGTAACCATATTTGAAGAGTTTATTCAGTCAATGGTTTAGAACAACTTTTACTATGGAACAAACCCTGTATCTCGAAGAAAAAAATTAACTGATTCATAGAAAAATGCAATGCCGCTCGGCCGAAATGTGTGGAAGGGCAGATTTTTTCTTTGAGATTTCAGGGTTGGCTCCATAGTAAAAGTTGTTCTATACCATTGACTGAATAAGCTCTTCAAATATGGTTACACCTTTCTGTTACACGTTGTATAAATAAAAATGTTCCATCACGAGTTGAAGCCTGTGCGATAATGTTTTTTAAAGTGTTCTATAAAGTTATATTGGAAGATTAAATAAAATATCCATTATCCAGCTCGTTGGTACAATCACCAGATATGCGTCATCATCACCATCACAATGACCTCGCTCGATTAATCCAAGTTGACAGTTTTGTCGCATTGTTTGCGAGCAAAATTATATAAAAAGAGGCATTAGACGCGGGAGTTCACAAAAAGTCGAATTAGTTAAACACACGGAACTTGTTGTGGTATTACAGAAAATATAATTATTTTTGGAAGAATGATGACAAACATGAATCATACATGATGAAGAATATTTTGAGACAACAATGCATGCGCGTTGAATACGTAGGAAGGTACACCAAGTTTATAATGTACATCGTATAAATGGCCAAGTGCGAGTCGGACTCGCGCACTTAGGTCTGTACTCTGTACACAATACGAATACGGAACCCTTAAAACATAATGGTAAATAATTCCAGTTGCAATTATGAATGTCCAACTTAACTTGACACTTACAATCTATTAAACTCTGCGTATCTAAAGAGTCTAGTTAGGTTGGTCTTAGATAACTTACTAAATAATAAAATATTTCTGATTTTCAGAATTTTTCCTGTATGTGTGCTATAAGACCTATCTGTAAACGAAATTTCAAGTTTCTAAGTCAACTGGAAGTTTTCAGTTTTCATTGTAAGCAAATTTGTATGAAATAGATTATGTAAAGTGGAATAACGTTTTTTCGCGTCGACTTAGAAGCCTTATTTTTTTACAGTACCATGGGGCCGAAAACTTCTGTAGGAGGTATCTGTTTCTACTTGATATCTCATCATGGACAGACGGACGAACGGACGGACAGACAGACAAATGGACAACATGGTGACACTATGGTTCCATATTTTAATTTTGAGGCAAGGAACCTTAAAAACAGACAAACAAAATAAACACACTTTTATTTATTTTCAATGCATGTGCTCGTAAAGGCCCACTTTTTATGCATCAAAACCGAACAGAAAGTCGATTATTTTGCCCTAGGGCTTTATTATTTATTATTTTTTTTTAATTTGTTTGCAATAGTTGGCTAACCTGCAGCCTTTCCTGTGTACCATAGATGTTATACTTTTTTTCCACTGTTTAACGGCTCTGGATACAATCCTTTTGAGCCAATCATAATTTTATTATTGTTCACAAGATTATATTTGTTTTCATTTCCTCACACTATGCATTGAAAGCATAAACTACTATTAGAATTGCAATAAACCTTGAACGTGTAAAAAACCCTTCTTGCAAAAAGTAAAACTGCTTCATCAAAATATTTAAATCTGTATGATTGTTTTCATATTTTTACTACGCTATTTTACTACTGATAAGAGACCATTTGCTACGCCGGCGTGCCGTAGCAATTTAAAAATCCGTAGTTATGTTGCTCCGTAGACGTGCTACGCGTTGGATGAAAAATAACATGTAGCAAGAAAAATACCGCTCTATTCGCTCACATTCAATATCTAAACCTATCATACCTATCTATACATATGTATTGTGGAAAACACTAGAAGAAGTGGTAAACGTAATACAATACACTTCATGTCATTTTGGATCGTCTTAACAAGATTTAACTGACAGTCAAGCTGACAATTTTATTTATGCTATTGTGTTTGTGCCAGAGGTAGACTTTAGAAAAAACTATGAGAAAAACAATAACATTTACTAGTAGTTTGTTTCGTTTAAGATTCGTTCAAGTATGTGTCGAAGGCTGGTTGCTAAATTAGTTGTTATACAAGGTGGCGCAAAAGTAATGTCATTATTTTAATTTGGCTGCCATTTTTGCAGATTGCCCCAAATGTCACTGTGCTTTGACATTTATGTTGTAGATATATAGAGTATTAGTTGTCAACAAGCCATGGAGCGATACACACCTCAAGAACGTGAAAAATATTGTTACGGCTTATTTGACAAATTTCGATCTCCCGTTTTAGAGATTTGAATTGGCCGTCCGGATCGCCAGATCTAACAGCACCAGACTTCTTCCTTTGGGGCTTTTTAAAATCTCGCGTTTACCACTACAAACAAACCACGAAACTTGCAAGTCTTGAAAGATAACATTGAAGAAGAAATCGCCAATTTGGAGCCAGATAGCCAGATGTTTTGCGAGCAACAATTCAAAATGCCATAAAACGAGCACAATTATGCATCAACTCGGGAGCTGGCCATTTGAGCAATATAATTTTTTCCAATTAATGTCATCAATTTTACACTTTCAAAAAAACTTTTTATGTAAACAGAGCTCTTTTTTTTCATTAATAACAAAATGGCAGGCAATTCGAATTATTACATTACTTTTGCACCACCTTGTATAAACGTTAGCTGTAGGTTTGGTCATTTTGTTTTTTTCCGGGCTACTGTGTAAAAGGAAACTCACACTGACTGTATGTGGACGTGGGCATCACAGCAAGGATGCTGGAGGTCATTGTTTTTCCTCAAAGTGACCTTAAAAATTGCAGGCATTAAAAGATATATTTATAAGAACTTGTTATTTTTTATTTGAAGAGATTTTTGCGCCTTCTCTTCGAAGTTAGTTACAAGTAATACCGTCATATAGTTGATCCGACGGTTCAAAACTCTGGGCTGTCTGATGTAACATGTTATTGGGAGCTAGGTAGCTATGTTGTTAAAACAAAACGTCTCTATCAGAACAAACAAGACACAACTACCACCATCCAATAGAGTCTGCGTCTGCGCAGATGCTCTGTACCAGAAATTTCAAGTAAAAATGTTTGTTTTCTCTATGGTACACCGTGCGTGGGTTTGATGCGAAAAACCTTGGTGGTATTATGGTATAATATCGGCCATGGATGATATAAATTGGGCGATTTTGGCCATTACATGGTTATAGTTCAAGGTTATGGATGATTCTCGCTATTTGATTGGCTAATTTTGTCATTACATCTTCGATCACGGGAAGGTCATTGTCTACAAATAAAAATGAATTATGATGCACTTATTATAAACTTTTCGGTAATGTAAATTTATAATTTATAAAGGAAATTTCCCTATCATAATCATAGATATAACTATACCTAATATCTTAGACGAATGACCTAAGCTAAGGCCAAGAACTTGTCTATTGCCAAGATACAAATATACAAATGTAAAGCTGTATCCAGATTGCAAAATGTTGCCGGATCATGACCTTATAGGAAAACCGGTTATAGTATACCTAAGATCAATCTATGAATAAAACTAGCAGAAAACGTTTAAAAACCTCTTTATAAATCTACCCAGTCATATAACTAAAGCTTTTTATAAAATTTCAATACTTGGATTATTTTCATAGACAAGCAGTTTTAAATAGAGAAATTAATAGTGTTGTACATTTTAAGTAATATATTATGAAAAAAAAACGCTGTATTCCTTTTAGTCCTACTTTACCAGACTTTAACAATACACACCATGGGTTCTATCAGGTTCTATCATACATAATTTACTCGACCTAATAAACCAAGACAACAATTATAAACCCAAACCTTTAATTTACCTAAATATAATAACGTGTTAGGCACTAGGCATTGGGAATTTTAACTACCAAAAATCATAAATAGCCTTCCAAGAGAACTGCAACAATGATATTTTAATAAAATCAAAATCAATAATATGTCAAAACTTAAAAAGCACTTTGTCGAATGTGGTGACCTCAGCTACATTCTGTAAATTAAATATTAAAGCTAATGTAACTTATTTTAAAATGTGTGTTTAACTTAATTAAAAACGTGTAAATTTACACTCACTATCTGCAGATAAACCTTCGTGGTTTACGCCAGATAGTTCTGTATTGTAAATTTGTAAAATTTATTGATAAACTTCAAGAAAAAAAAAACAATATGCTATGACACCCAATAAAAGACCCTGTCGTTATAGCTATACGAATTCCTATCAGTTAGACGATAATCCTTGCTTTGATTACAGAAAACTGCAGTAGTATTGTTTGAATTCGGTCAGCCATTTAGAGCTGGCATTGAAGTTTGAAGACGCTGCACTTATCTGTAATCATGAAGCAGGCAGACAGACATTCACCTTGCCATTACAAAAACTCATCGAAGGCCAAATACAACTTCTCTCTTGACAAATCAGAGCATCTATTATTAGCTTCAGCAAAACTCATTTCGTGTATAAGTAAAAAGTAATATGTGCAATTGGGGCTACAACTTTACAGTGTGATTGTTATCAATACTAATTAAATATTGTTAATATTATTTATTATGTTCCGTAAGTAAATTGTCTGAAGTTTGTCGCCAGTACAGTTATTTATTATACAAGTTTTCAGCTGTATTCGTATGTGTAACATTGAAATTAAATTTGTAGGTAGTAAGAGGGGTTTCGCAGCCGGATTGTGAAAAACCAGCCTTTTTCTAATTAATCGAAACAGAACACTTAAATTCAAAATTCAGTCAATAGTTATTCAACAAAACTTTATTACCTGTATTGTGTATGTTGCCATCGGAAAGTTTCAGTTGGTTTCTATAAATTAGAATTTCAAAATATTTAAATACAACATTTTTTAAATTCACATTTACAGAAACCAATAGAATTCAGGTAAGTTAATGTCAGGTCGATTCTTTTTCATTTTCTTAAATAGATTTTTAATTTTTGGTAGGTTCTAAATAATAAATTAACAAATGTTTTGTAGTTAAAGAAAAGGTGGAGTGCAGATGTGAATGGAGAGACTACACCGACAAGCAAGAGCACAGCTCTTAAGTTAAATTGAATTGAATTTTAGAGTTCATGAATTATAAATATGATAATAAATAAAAATTATAATAAATAAAAATTATACTAAATAAAAATTATAATAAATACAAATTATAATAAACAAAATAATGGCTACTTACTGAAAAAGGGCCATATCAAAAGTACCCGGAATAGAAGAGCTTGTATGACTAGATTGATGGATTTGGAAGGGGCGATAAAATGTGTCTGGATCGTAGCAGATGGAAACATGTTGTCTCTGCCTACCTCTCTGGGAGGCAGGTGTGAGTATACGTATGTATGTAAATAAAAATATCTTGCTTTATAGATGGCTGTCCCAATAAACTGGTCCCGAAACTTGGAGTTTGGACCTCATTTTGCGACTCGCACACCTCGAGCGTGATAATAATAATGTAGTTAACCATTCAATTTATAATTAATTAATTTCCGAGAGAATTATTATCGATAAAACCGGTGGCTGATGGCGTCTTCGAAATAGTTACGTTCTTAACAATCTTGTTTTTTTATTATACATCATGAAATATATTTACGAGTTTCATATATCTGAATATATTATTTGTGTATAAAAATATATATTAAACATCGTTACGACACGAATCCCCGAGAGGGTCTCAAAGATGTTTTTGAGTGTGGACTGTGAAATGCAAGTCACAGTTCACACTCATACACTCATATTTCAACGACGATTATCGACGTGACTCACTGTGCATTTTATTTCAAACTGTTGATTTATTAACCTAACTTATTCTAAACTATTGGCGTGAATTGCCACAAAACAATATCTTTTTCACTCTCAACTTCTTAACAAGAAAAACAAAGTTAAGTTGTGCACTTTGTACCGAACTACTGCTGTTTAAACCTTAAGAATATTTACACACTCAATATTGCACCATATTCGATAGTATTAGTACAGATATTCTATTTCACGAAGTCCGTTTGGATATGGTTTTAGTAGTGCGTGCACACGCACTTTTTCTAGTGTGCGTAACCTCGGGAGCGCTACAAAACGCGCAACACATAAAACGCGCTTATGTGTACTGTAATATGCACGCATTAGTCTACTCGGGATCTCGTAGGAATTTTGCTGAATTATACTACCTACTTTGTTTTCACTTTGACTTCTTGTATTATTTCCTTTTTTCTATTTCTTCCTAATTATCACGCACACACTAAGGGAGGGGAGCTCTGAACCTCGTAGGGCACTCGCTTATCGTACTTCGTCAAAACTCTAGAAGGAATATTTATTTATGGAGAGCCACCTTCACACCGATGGGACTCTCTAAGGAATGTTGCTCGTGTTTTGTCTGAAAGATCTTTTATACTGGATCTGTATTTATTTATGGAAAACACGAAATAATTCAGTCAATGCGACGTATGTCGATCCATAAAGGTTATCGATTGCCAACTAAACACGAACAAATAGTCCTTTAACCTACCTATAAAACCTAGCCTTACCTAAACCTAACATATTGCCTAGCTATATGTTACAGTACGTATACTACAACCAGTAGCATATTTACCCTAGGGCCAAAAGGGCCATGGCCCGGGCCGGCAGGCTGCGAGGGGGGCGGTTTTTATTTATGTCTTTTTGACTTTATACTTTTATTTGAAAAAATGGTGTGTGTATCTTTTGAGTTTTTCATTACCATCATTCTCACCCAACCCAAATCAACATACTGCTGGGTTTAATTTAATTTAATTATTAGAATATTTTTGCTTTTTTCTAGTTAATTTATGGGGCGGCAAACCTAACAGGCCCAGCCCCCTTATCTGTACTTAGGTTGCCAACTGGACAGAGTGCCTATCGTCAAAAACATAGATAAAAACTGAACTGAAATTGCCTTTAGAGGGTATTGAACTATTTACGAACTGTGACGTCACTTCAAATGCGAACATATCCTTGGACAATCGAAATTCGATAGTATATCTATGTTTTTGATGATAGGCACCCAGTCCAGTTGGCAACTAGAGATACATAATAGGCCCGCTGGACGCCAAATCTTAAAATACGTTACTGACTACAACTATAGCCAAACAGACTTCGAGTGAAGTATCAATTCCTTCAAAGAATCATTAATGTAAAGTAACACTAAGCACTAATGTAATTTTAAGCATTAAGGCGATTACCGTCGCCAAATTAGCAGCTCGATGTTTGTCTGTATGAATATCGACAGAAACGACTTTGAAATAACGTTCAAATCAGTGCACAATGCGTGGTGGCTGTTACGACGCTCGCTGCGTCCTTGAAAGGGCAAAATAGGAGAAAAAAATACTTTTCACATGGGCGTCATTGTTCGATTGAATAATTCTATGTTATATTTATAGCTATCAAGTTTATCTATTTATCAAAGCATAAATGAATTAAATCACCTGAGCCGCTTAGGACCAGTAGGAAATTCAAGCCAAAAAACACCATTCAGTTGAAACAATTTTTCATATAGAAGTTTTGGTGGTACGAAAAAGAAAAATGTTGCATATGTTGTCCTAGAGTTGATAATCCATAATACATTTTTTCAATATTTTTGGTTTGGCCATAAAAGAGGAGTAGGCTTTAGAAAGTACCCATTTGGCAATAGTAAGGCCCTTAATGTAAAGTATGCACTAAGCGACATACAAATAACTCTCTCTACAACCCGTACGAATCAACTGTGCACTCCGCTGGAATCCCGCTGCCCCGCGCGGCACCCCGCATTCGTCGCAAGCGCTCAGTAGCGATAGCGTAACGTCCAAATGACGTCACAGCGCGTGGTGCACAGTTACGCCAAATGCAATTTGGACCTGACTTTGAAGGCCTACTCCTCCCACACGGGTGGTCCAAAAACTTTCATAAAAATATATGATAGGCATTATAGAGTCAAAAATAAATTTTAAGTTTCATAAACTGTTTTTCTATTGTAAGTTTTGACAATAAAAATCGAAAGTCATCGAAAATTTCACATGATTAACACAAGCATTCTCTTACTCCTTCCAAACGCCTAAAGCAATTTTAATTATTATTTCACCAAATTATAGGAAATTTTTAGATCTACAAAATTTAAGTTCAATTTTTTTTTTCCGTTCATGGCGTCCATGTGAAAAGAATTATTTTCTCCTATTTTGCGCTAGCCAGAGCCGCAGTGGTTGTCGTAACAGCCACTTTTCACGGCACGCTGAATTGAACATTATTTCAATGTCGTTTCCGTTGATATTTGTACCGACACACATCGAGTTGCTTATTCAGCGTGGGGTTGTAGAAAGTATAGAGTCAAAAAGGGTTGAACTATAGCGATGCGCTGGTTCGTGAAGAACTGTCATGCGTTCGTGAAATGCATCACCTCTGCCAACATAGAACATGCAACCAACGGTAACGGTATGAAAACAAAGGTGCGTTTTTTATGAATACAAGATGCTTTCCGGTGCACTCGTTATACCGAAATGTAGATAGATACCGTCGGCCATTGTTACCGCCGCTGGTCGTTTGGCAGGCCTTGGGCCTTTCACTGCTTCGCTTCAAAAATTACGGCCGAAAAAAAAAACCTCGATAACCTTCTTTGGGTTATTTTTTTTTGGTTATTTAGTTGAAAGCCTTGAAAGACACTTTTAAACCAAGCTTTCTTTTTATTTAATGAAAAAGGGAAATGATTTTAGGAGCCTATTGATAAAATGTGTACGGTCAATAAAACTTGTAAATTCAGATTATTAATATAAAAGGTCACTTTGCATGATATAACCAAATTCATACTGGAGACTCGGTAAGTGGGCAGGACCAAGACTTCAAAAATAATTAATACAAAATTCCTTAAATTCCTATACTTAATAAACGCATTTTGCAAAAAGGGTCATTGAACCTTGGTCCTGCCTATTTACCGAGTCTCCAACTCTAATATGAATTTGGCTATATCATGCTAAGTCACCTTATATAGAATAGGGAGACAACTAGCAATTTTCCGAGTAATTTCATTAGACATTATAGTTACCCTCGGGACTTCCGTGTG
Organism: Ypsolopha sequella; assembly: GCA_934047225.1. Classification (NCBI taxonomy): domain Eukaryota; kingdom Metazoa; phylum Arthropoda; class Insecta; order Lepidoptera; family Ypsolophidae; genus Ypsolopha; species Ypsolopha sequella. The sequence continues at coordinate 6,708,199 of OW203988.1, read as the reverse complement.
ATTCAATTTGTTATACACTACTATGACAAATGAACTATTTATTTATTGATCACTAGCTTTTGCCCGCGGCTTCGCCCGCGTTAATTAAGTTTTTGTATAGTCGTATCGAATCTGTAAATATTTTTAATGTGTCTTTGGCGATCGTTGATAACTTATTTAATCCCCTAGTACAGTATGTTTAGGAAGGCTGAAGGCCGAGCCGCGTCTCTGAATTACACTATTTCTTGTTCCCATGGGAACTGATTTATGGAATAAAAAGTAGCCTATGTCCTATTCCAGGTCTCGAACTACATTTGTGCAAAGTTTCAGCCCAATTGGTTCAGTAGTTACGGCGTGACGGAGTAACAAACATCCATCCATCCAAACTTTTGCATTTATAATATTAGTTCGCAAAAAAATTAAAAATATCTACACCGACTTCAATGTTAGTCTTTTGAAAACTTATGAACCAATAAAATGCTTCATGATGATGAGAACCATCATCACGTGAAACTATCTCAGTAATTTAATAATAATTTTTATTAAATGCAACCTTAAAAAGCAAACTTATAATAAAATATAAGCGATCAAAATATCTATAATACCAAACATTACAGTCTCTACAATGGCACAGGTTTAATTAAAGAGATTTCCGAGATTGTATTGTATTTTTCGAGACATATCCGGACATAAGGAATTTAGCAAATAATTTTTCGGATACGTTATCAGGAGTAAGTCGTATAATTTGTTTTCCTCTGTTTTTCATTGTTTTCGCATGACCACTCACAATACAAACATACACGTGACGAATTCTAAACATCCTTTTTTGAAGTCGGTTAATAATTATGGACGTATGTCATTTTCATTTTTCATGTCTGAAATAAAATTTGTTGATTTGATAACATAAAATGGTTTAGTTCGTATTTTAATAAATAATTTTAATAACACTGGTCCGGTTTTCATAAATACAGTTTTCCAAAGAGAAAGTTCCAAGCGAGAGGAGAAAATGATGTAAAAGTTCAACTTAAAATTGATAGATAAATATAATTATAATAACGCGCTGTCACATCATACGAGATATAGCCACTTAAAAACCGATGTTAGTTTAAAACTATAATTTATTAAAATTATCTCAATTTACCTATAAAATAACATTATTAAAAGTTTTTCTAGATAAATGAGTCTGTTTGTATAGGCAACTAGCTTTTGCCTGCGACATAGCTCGTGTGTGTTTGTGTTCATCTTGAATGCCTTTAAAGCAAATTTCATCGTTTGGACTGGGCGATGATGAGTCGGTTATTCAGCACCCGTGGCATAGTATTAAATCGCACGCGACGCGACTTAGTTGAATCACAAGTGAGACGAGAGCGTGACCTAAAGTTTTTGCGAACAGTATGTCACACCCACAGAACAATAAAATCCAAATGTTCTGAGGTCACGCTCCTCGCACTTGTGATTCAACTAAGTCGCGTCGCGCGCGATTAAACACTGTGCTACGGGTGCAGGACCTCTTTTATGCCCCATCCCACTAATGTAATAAATGCGAAAGTTTGGATGGATGGATGTTCGTTAATTTGTTACTCCTTCCCGCTGTAACTACTGAACGAATTGGGCTGAAACTTTGCGCAAATTTAGTTCTAGACCTAGCTTCTTTTAATCCCATAAATCAGTTCCCATGATAGATTTGAAAGTGTAAAACAATAAAACAATAAGAAGACATTATGGACTCATATGAAGACATTTACAATCGCAAATGAATTTGTTAAAAAACGATTCTATATCAATTTACTCCTCCACTAACACCAAAGACGCTTGTTCACTTATATGTAGTAGGGGCCTTATTGTCTAACTTTAACATCTATCGCTATCGCTTTTAAAAGGATCGTGGTTGTCTTAAATGATGTGTGATGTCATTTTTAGTCACCCCCAATATCATTGAAAGCGATAGCGACAGATGTTGAACTTAGACCAAAGGCCCATGGTGAAAATGCAGTAACTTTATTCAAGCCCAGCTTTCGCACAAATATGTAATAATCATACAAATAAAACAAGTATTTTTCATTACATTTGTATTTTTATTTTTTAGTTTATTTTTTCATAGTTAAATTTACTTACATTTTTAATAATTTAAAGCCATCCGACTAAAACCACATGGTTTACGCGCGGTATGGCGAGATCGCAAACTTTATGCTAAACTAACTAAACCATGTTATATACGAGTAACATCACGCAGCCATAGGCTGCTGATGTTGAAGAAAATAAAATTACTTCTTCTTATTGCACACCTATTGTAATATTGTAGCTAAGTGAACTTTGACAACAATCAATATAACAATAGAATGTAAGTGAGGCGGGGTGGCTTCAGTTAATACAATTTTAAAGGAGGGGAGATACGTTTTGGTAATTCGCTTATTATAGATTTAATTATGTTAAGGTGTGTTAATTCGAAAACCATTTCGAGATTTAGATTTAATAAGCCGTATTTTCGAAGTTTTGGTCTAAAAAACCTTATGATGATGAATATTTTTACGAAAAAGCTGCAACTTCAATTTGCCTTCGTGTGACGTCACTTAAGAAATTGCTGTTTAGAAATGTGTCTTTTGCTATCAAGATAAATTTATAAAAATTTGCTGCGGTCTGATTTGACAGATGGATGACAGATAAGTAGACAGACAGAGGCAGACCACTTTTTTATGAGCAATCACACATCACAATTAGTATAATGTCTAAAATGCTCAAGTGACGTCAAAACCGACCTTTAAAAAAATAATCCTTAATTATCCCAAAATAATGAAAAACATGTCCTAAAATGGCGTAAATTCTCAGAAAAAAAAACTTTTAGAAATTAAACTATGGGAATTGAATGTTATTAGTAGATATATTTAATACTTACGTATGTTATGTATATAATATAATATATATATATATAGGCCGTAGGGTTTAGTTGTTTAGCTTTCACCTTAATTATAATTTTTCATTGTTTTTGTTTGTTTATATTACGCCAAATCTGATCCATCGATCGGTAGGACCACTGGCTGTCATGCGGACAAGGCAACTTAGTTTGGCAGACAGGGTAACATCCATGCGGATGCCTACACTTAGCAGATGAATGCTCGTTCCCTTTCTCTAATATAATTTAATTTTGTTTGTTTAAGTCTGTTGATTTGTTGAGTGTATGTAAAAAAGGTTTTGGTGTGAAAATAAATTATGTCTTATGTCTTCTTAGTTACTACCGCCTCCTAACTCCTTTCATATGATATTTTTTTACATTTAGTGTAGGTTTATTAAACCAGAAACATTTTCAGATATTATAGTCTTTAATATTTAACATACTTCTTACAAGATATAATTATATTCTAGTTTTGTTCGTTATCTGCACTGAGTAGGTGTGTAAGTGCAAGTTTTTAGATGCTTTAATCTATTTTTATGGTAGATATTACTCAATAACAACTACACTATAGTAGTTTATGCTACAAGGGCGCAAAGGAATAAATTATGAGGACGATTTAAAACACGAGCGTAGCGAGTGTTTTAAACGTAACCGAGTAATTTATTGCTCTTACGCCCGTGTATCATACTACGTTTTTCAATGCATAGTGTAAGGAAATAAAACAAATATAATTTTGTGAACTTTAAATTGTACTTGGCTCAAAAGGACTGTATCCAGAGCCGTTAAACAGTGGAAAAAAAAGTATGACATTTATGGTACACAATAAAGGCTGCAGGTTAGCCAATCATTGAAAATAAATTTAAAAAAATAATAATAATATATTATGCCTAGGGCAAAATAATCGACTTTCTGTTCGGTTTTGATGCATAAAAAGTGGGCCTTTACGAGCACATGCATTGAAAATTAATATAAGGTATGTTTCAATGACGTACGCATACTCACAATTTTCTGCACGTGACCACAAAAAACGGAAACCATACTTTCCTCGTGACGTCATCGCTAGCAACTCGATTGTTTGCCTGAAAAACTGTTTATTTTGGTACAGGCTGTATGCGCTTGCGTCAATGCGAGTGCACAGTTCGTACAATAGCAAACTGGATACTGTTGTCTGAAATATTCGGTTTCTTAGCCTCGCTCGGGATAATTTTCACACAAATAATACTCTTATTTAATATATAAATTAGGTTCAATTTCCAGTTACTCGAAAGATCTTGCGAAAGCGTCATATATTTTTTGCCATTTAATTTGGAATTGTATTTTCTGAATAGCTTTTGTGGCATGTAAAAATAAGTATAGAGGTTAGGGTCATTGAGCATACCTATTTAGGTAAAACTTACAGACCTTAATATACCTAAAATCAATTACATTAATGCATCTGATTGCATACAATACCTATATATGTTTATAATACATTATGTATGTAGGTATATAACTTTGCTACCAGTTTATATACCTTACAATGTTACATGTACTCCGCCTTTTCAGCAATCCTATCGTACAATTTCTTCCACCTTAAGGTTGTCTGGAAGAGATCGCTTTAAGCGATAAGACCGCCTATTTATACTTAGCCTTTGTACTTTGTATTTTTTAAGTTCAATTTATTGTATTCTTCTCTTTTGTGGTGTGACAATAAACCTATATTTTATTGTATACACCTATACTACTTCCATACTGATAAGGAAATATTACAAGCTTTTTGTCAGTAACCAATATGTAAGCTTACTTCACTTTAGCGATGCCGATGGCTGAGCCAAATACCTGACGCCACACTAGCGAGGCCAAAGGCCGAGTAGTGTGTATCTAGCGAGGCCGAAAAACGAGCATGCGAGGACGGAGAACGCGCCCGCGAGGCCGAACGCGTTTCTGCGCTGTGGTTGGCCCAATTTATCTTAGATAACCAATCAGTGACCAATATTTCATCCCTTTTCTTTGGGGTACGCCAAGAGTATAACTCTGCCATGTAGCCACAAATGCTCCCAAAGAACACCTTCAATTCATTAATATCCAGTTTAGTTTGGTGATGAATTGACAAAAAAATATTTTTACTAAAAACAACTACATGTAAATTACACGAAAATTATATTTTAAGATCAAATATTATATAAACACTTATAAGTTATAACTTATAATTATAAGGCATTATTATTACTTCATTATTGTAACTACGAAAGGTTGTCTCTTTCCGTCACACGATTAGCCTCTTTTCTTAACCTCTTTTAAATCGTGCTTCTTACTGCATAGTCTCACAAAACCCATGATCATAGTTAATAGAAACCATTTCCCATCCCAAGGTGCTGTGAACTTTCCAAAGCGCCCTTCTGTCTGTCTGTCACGAAATAGTAACAAAAAGCTATAATTAACACGTTCGATGCTAGTTTACTAAAATAGGTAATTTTATTCGGGTAGGATTTTTTTATTATTCTAACCCCCTTAATTTTGTTTAATTTGATTGATCAACCGTTGCCCCCCTGGATCCACCTATGGCAGTATACGCATTTTCTTTTTTGCATGCTTGTTTGTAATTTAATAATAAAATACAAAATCTATATGCTGAATAATTTTTATAATTCTTAATTTTTTGTTTGTAATACTGGTATCATTTAACTTTAGCTAATTTTAAGTCAATTTCATGTTTAATCTAAATCATTTCATTTTCATTACCAGGAAAAAAAACTTTTTGAGTTGTCTTAAATTGAAGTTTAATTCTATGGAGATATGACAGTTCAAGGAAAGGGATGGAGTTATGAAAGTAACAGTTCATCTCGCTTACTTGCACAGCTCCGTCTCTTTCCATGAATTGTCATAATTCCATGGAATTGAAACTTCGACTTTATGTATTAATAGACGTACTTCACGCTCGTCTTCCTGATTGGCCGGAACAGTAAACTACTGCATTCGAAGCAAAATGTTTTTGCCTCTCGGTAAGTCCTGGCAGCGAGAGTGTTAAACCATCACGACTGTACCGTGACCACGACGTTCTACTTGTCTGATACCGTAGTTCAAAAATCACAAACGAAAATCCAATCTATTTTTAACACAATAAGGTCTGAATTGAAAAATAAAATGTAGGTTGCTCTTACTACAGGTTCCAAGGACATAGTCTGAAGATGCACCTGATTTCGAACCAAGTAATGGATTATACTTTTATGTAATTTGGGTTTGGTTTCCGTGAATCTCTTTAACTGGTTGTTCAGTTGAGGCGAATGGGAAAGAGGAAGAACAATTTCTTCTAATGTTTTTTTAAACTAAGCTTCAGGGCCAGTTTAACCAACCTTAGATAAGCAGCGGTTATATAATTAAAAAGGAATACAATTTGTAATGAAATATTGAAAGGACTAGGTTTTGCCCGGGGCTTCGCCCGCGTTCATTTAGTTTTTTATTGTCGTATCGAATTTGCAAATAACTTTTTTTTTAGTAACGTAAATGCACCCAAGTCCGACCACTCACGCCCTTTTTTCAAATAAACCGTCCAAAGATAAACGTAAACTGATTTATAAACTATGTATATAGCTTACTTTAAACGTTATTGTTGAGACTTTCATTATAAAGTATAATTATCAATATTTATGTTGTGAGAGTATACAAAAAAAAATTATATTAATATGTTTGCCTGTCCTTCTTAAAAGCTCTAGTTACCGACCACTTAGTTGAAGTTTTCCTGATACCGTCCAGCAAGTAACCCGTTTCCGACCACCATTCAAAAAATTGCCAAAAATGTCATTATCTTATAAATATAGGGTCAAAAGTTACTGGAGATATCAAAATATATAGATGGTTTTATTCAATTAATAATTTTTGTTAATTAAGGCTTTAATTAACTTTTATTAATAGTATATATTTTCCATTTTTTCATGCTTGTCGCTATCAATATGAACTTCATATGTTTGGCCAAATGTATTTTATCTTATTTCAATATGTTAATAAAATATTGTTTTTACTTGTATGTTGTATTTTAAATATATATAAACACTCATTAAATAGTTATAGGTGCTATATTTGACCCCTCAGTGGGATCGTCATCAGGATTTTAAAAACCATGATTTAAAATATACTTTTTTATATTTTCATGTCAATAGATGCCAGCAGTTTTCTAACTTCAAACGCCTATATATTATGTCGTATGATATTTCTCTTTTCGTCTACAACTATTCAATCAAGTTTTTATGTTATTTTACTTATTTTTTTAATTTTTTCTTTATTTTTAAACTGTGATTAGATATAATGGTGATTTTTTATCTTTTTGAGTAATTAATGAATGAAATTCGTAACTTCTAAGAATTCAAAGATAAAGAAAAGGTTAAGAGCTTGTACTTTATTTCTAAAATTTAGAAATTAAAATAATTACAGTCCTTGCTAATAAAAAGTTTGAAAACATCGTCTTCATTTTCAATAAGTTTAACTTGCTTTACAATTATTTTTTTTCAATTTCTGTGGCAATTTTTTTCTTCGGTTTAGGTTTATCTATCTTGTTTCTATAATGTTACAGAATACATGGAATAAATTGTATCATTTTTAGGAACTATTCTGCCAACTTTATAATTGTGGTCGAGCTTTAAAAGTACTGAATAATTAATTCCATATTTAACTTGACATTCTTTTCTTTCGTTTGGTGAGGTTTTTCGATGTTCCTTTAAACTGAAACTGAAAAGATTCCACAATTGTTTGTATACACTGCTATTTTCATAGCAGTTTGCTTCTTGTTGTGTAATGTGTTGTTTTATTTCAATTCCAGTTTCATTTTTTTTTTGTGACACTTATTCCTGAGGCCATACTAAAATAAATTCATGACAGGTGTTACTTGTTGCTCATTATTTGTATTTTTCTATACAAACACACTCTTTTTGAGCACCGTACATTTTTTGCAAGTATTTTAAAATTTTGTCTTCATACACAAACGGATGACCAGACTCCGGTTTATGGTATATTTATTGTGGTCGGTAACAAGCAAAATTAAATTTATCACAACTCATTGCCGTCCAATTACAATAATTATGTGTTTTAATCATTTATCCACTGTGATAAAAAAAGGAGTGAGCTTTATAGAAATTTAAAGACATATATAGTCATTAAAAAATTTATAATAATATCTCAGATGTCAATTTTTAATATAAAATAACGTTTTAAAACCATTAACGTACATTTAATATCCCAATAAAATTAAGAAAGAACGGAATGTTTTAAGTAAATTATTAATCAATCTAAAAGTCTAAACTTAGGACGGAATCAGGATATTAAGCAAATGTATATGTCACAAAAACATGTGTATATTCAAATTATAGTTTTTATATACAATTTATAATGAAAATTAACAAAAGTCTGAAAGTCTATAAAATACCTGATACCGTCCACTGTACGGTATCTGGAAACAATCATTTTGCCGGATCTCCTGATTCCGACCGAAATAGAAAAGATGATAAGACTATTAATATTTTATCAATCCTGAAAAATCTTGCATTTATATATGAACGGAACCCTAAATAACATAAAAAAATATGTCAGTTTTACCAAAATAGGCAGCATCAAACAAAAAATGAAAAACAACCTCCACAAACTTTTTACGTTCCGCAAAGCTCGACTTCGAACTAAACCGATGCACAGTGACAACAAAATTAATAACAAAATTGAACGTAGCGGAAATTAGAACCAATCATGATTCATCGGTAATTTAAGAATTGGCCTATAAGAGACGAGCAATTGTTCACTTATTTGACGCGGGATATTGTTACAAATTTCAAAAATACTGGGCGGTCGCATACAGGAGCCTAGTCGGACAACGGTGCCGATACGTTAGTTGCTCTGACTCTGGTTTGGAGTAGGTATTTAAAGTGTTTTTGGTTCTCGACATTTGTTCCCCAACTTGTCTTTGGCGAGGTCGAAGACAAAGACAAGTTTCCGTCTTTTGCGAGGCCGAAGGCTGGGCCGCTTTTCTGATCGACACTATTTTTTGTTCTCTGAATTAATCCTCTGCTTAAGTATCGTTGGCGGTCTTTGGCGAAGCCGAAGGCCGGGCTGCGTTTCCGAAAGACACAATGTCTTAAAAAACACAATGTATTTTTCTCTGAACTAATCCTCTGCTAAAGGGTCTTTGGCGAGGCCGAAGGCCATGCCGCGTTTCCAAAAAAGTAATTTTTTTGACTACTGATTTGATATAAAGTAGCTTATGTCCTATTTCAGGTCTAGAACTACACTCTAAGCAGTTCCGGCCCAATCGGGTCAATAGATACGGTGTGGAAAATTGCATCACTTTTCTATAGGAACTTGACACCCCATTGCCATCCCATGGGAATTGATTTATGGGATAAAAAGGAGTGTTGTTTCAATAGTAAAAGTTGTTCGTATGGGCTAGTACTATTGCCAGTTTCCGGCTTCCGCAACTTAATCTTAACACCCTATATATGTAGAGTAGTGAATCTTCTTAGCGAAGTTCGGGGTGGTTTCCATATAAATGTTGGCGGTGTGGGCGACGCGGGGCATGTAGAGCACGTGTCTGTGTGTGTGAGTTCGAATCTGAGCGTTTGTACTGAGATCTACTACTGTATAAATAATAAATATAGGTATATTTACTCTGGTATAAGGGAAGTCACGAGTTTTGTGGCAATGTAGGTACTTACATAAAAACAATATAATTTATTACTAGAGTAGATTGATTTTATCTACATAGAAATAACAAGAAAATCGAGTAGAAAACGTAATTGGAGACCTGAGTGAGAAATATCTGGGTGAATTCTCGCGATGCGTAATACGATACTTGTCACGTCGAAGCAAGACAAGTGGTAGAAATCGACATATTTGTACAGAAATACACTGGAAAATATTGCAGCAAAATTTACGAAACTTGCGGCCATTTCGTGAAGGTTCAATGATATGACTTTATTAAAATAAGTGCATCTTGCGAAATAAGTTTCATAAAAGCAAAATTACTTTATTAATCACTATCACTATCACTACATAGTATAAAACAAAGTCGCTTCCCGCTGTCTGTCTGTCCCTATGTATGCTTAGATCTTTAAAACTACGCAACGGATTTTGATGCGGTTTTTTTTTAATAGAGTGATTCAAGGGGAGGGTTTATATGTATAATAGATTCATAATATAGCAGAGAAACACTGAAAATTAGAGTTTAAAGACATTCTGTAGTATATTTAGTATCAGCATTGCACCCGTGTGAAGCTGGGGCGGATCGCTAGTTTTGATAATAAAAATGCCTAGGGTAATTAATTTTATAACATTTTGTTGATAATAAATTTGCAGTCTCCTGGGACCCAGGGCCGGGCATACCCCGGGCAACGCCTCGAGCCTCGATACCAGGTAATAACGCCGCGCCGCGCCGCCGCGCCGCCAAGTCTTCTGGGGACCCTGCCACAAGACAAGGGCGGATCCAGGATTTGATTTTTGGGGCGCCATTCTGACAAGCGGGTCTACCGCGTAATTCTGATTTGTATCAACTTCAAGCAAATGCATGCGAAATTCAACGCGTGCAAAAGTGATGGCATGTTAGGCGGGCGTCGTCGCACGCACGACAAATTTCAATATCAAGTTGATGTTGATGAAAATCAGAATTACGCGGTAGACCCGAAGGTTTATCACAAAGTGAAAAACAGTAAGTTTTGAGGCTTTTTCGGCAAATCTATCCATACATAGTTCTTAGGTTTTTAGGTTTATAGTTTTAGGCGCTTTTGGCAAATCTATATGTATATAGATAGATTAAATTTTGTGATTCTGCCAAATAAATTGTAAGATTATATATTCTATTAAGATTAAGAATAACAATAAGATGCTATTTATTCACTGCAAACAAATAAAACAATAAGCAAACACATACAACATGAAAAAGAAAATTAAAAAGAAAAAATAGAATAATGATACACATTATTAGAAATATTTGTATTTCTCGGGCTGCGCTGCAGCACAACGTGACTTTTGAAAAAATAATCTTAGTGGTTGAAACATTGTATTATTTTACTATTTATTTATTACGTTAATGGAACCGAAGAAATTTTGTATTTGTAGGTCCTGCTTACCTGTAAAAAGGTGAAATCAATTTATACAGCCGAAATCATACTGAAGACTCGGTAAATGTCACTATGAAGGTTCGATGACCCTTTGTGTAAAATTCGTAATTTTTTTTCTTGTTCCCTTCCTGGCAAGCCCTGCCCTCCATTTACTTTGACAATAAAGCAAAGAGTGTTCTCGATCCGTGATACTGCATGATCACTTACAAAGCCTCTAATATGATTTTGGTTGTATAAATTAATGTTACCTTATAGAGGTTGCTCGGAAATACGACCTATTCCCTGAAAGGAGTTATACTAGAGATCATTTCCAACAAATTAAGCACAATCAACTAGGGGTCGAAAATGAATGGTCTTCGGGTTTCCAAGGTTTTTAAGATAACTTTCAGACGGTAATCAAAACCGAATAATTTAAAAATAACCATTCCTCTCTCGGTACTTATTTGTTATTCCTTTGATAATGATTAATAATTGAATTCCTGAATTTTTATAATCTTAGAAATAAAAGGTCTTAAGTGGAAATAAAACCTTTTTCTATCGAGGCAAATCTATCCAAACATGTTTTCCAAATATAAACCATATATTATAGTTACATGCAATAAATTAGAGTAAATTAACTAAAAACTTAAATAACATTCAAAAACTTAACTAAAGATGACCTAAAATAAAAAACCTTTTTTATTTTGTAATTTTTGAAATATCGACGTGTTTTACTTAAAAAAATTATCATTTTCGACCCCTAGGTATTATTTGTTAGAAATGATCTCTGTAGAAACGTTCAAACCTTCAATTCCTTTCAAGGAATAGGTCGAATATCCGAGCAACCTGTATAAGTTAGTTCCAAAGATTTCATTATAAGTTAATAAGTGATTGGTATTTGTTTTTATATAAGTATTCGCTTTTTATTTAAATAGACCATAAATTATAGCTTGAAAAAAATGTACGAGAAAAAAATGTAAAATGCTTTTAACTGTTCCAAACATTATAAAATGTTACCTTTGATCCTTATCGTATAAGCCATATGTATAAAATACCCATGCTGACCCAAAAAATCTTTCCTAAATTTAATCCTTTATCCTTTGCCCAAAAAAATTAAGCCCCAGGTTTATTTATTTACCCAACCTTCTCCGTCGCGGTACACTGAGCACAAAATTGTATCGTCGGCCGCGGAGTGGGTCATCCAAAACGCGATCAAATTGCGACCTCGTGTTAAATGTTACATGTAACGTCATATTGTAGAAATTAGGTCAAGTGTACACACGCGACGGGACGCGGTTCCGGGGTCGGGCTGATCCTATCGCGGACAGTGTGAAATTGCCTTTATAAAGGATGGTAAATTAGATATGTCAGGCTGCGTGATAGGGTCCCTTTGGTTTAATTTAGGGATGGTGTATGTATTATATGTTGATCTGTATATAATGTAAGTACGGGTATATTACATGTAAACATACAAGTTGCATTAATTACGTAGCAACAGATAGATAACTTACATACTACGATAATTTGTAAGGACTTTCAATACATAAATTATAAGGTAATTTACATTTTTCAGGTATAATTGATCAAATATATAATATACATCAGCCTATGTTTGTCCACTGCTAGACACAGGCACAGTATATTATGTGGCATGAAAATAGTAAATATTTCGCCGTTTACAAATGGCGCATCGTCAGCTTCTAAACAAATAGAAAGTCTTTCACCAAAAAGTGAAAAATAGGTGCGAAAACGAGCGGAGCGGAGCTTTACATGTAAGTACATATTGGAGCCGAGCGAAGCGGAGCGGAGCGAGGCGACCCTCAATACTTCTAACAGAATTACTTTATGCCGAGGCAAATTAGAAAATACCGAATTCTTCTATTTGACGAAGATTGGTCAAATAGCAAAATAGTGAGCGTTTAGAAAACGACGCGACAAAAAGTGCATGAAATAGAATTAGTATTTATTATGGTTGTAAAAAATTATTTGCAAACGCAAAACGCTTCTATACTAGTACATAGCAGCTGCTAGCAGAAGTGGCACTTGACCCGGAAAACGTGAAAGCGGAGGAAGGGTTGTAATATTTTAAACTTTACGGGGGTATTTGAACCCCCAAAACCTCCCTCCCCTAGCTACGCCCATATAGGCTTCTTTAATATTTCGCCTCTTTTGGCGGTCCTCCGTCATCCTCATCCAACCGCTACCCTCTATAGCCTACATAATATTACTTTATCTGTCGTGCGTGTATTTTCTATAAATATACATAGATAGATAGATAGATAAAAACTTTATTCAAAGCCTCAAAAAACACAAAAAGTACACTTTTAGAGCCTAACAAATAACAAATCATCATACTAATATTATAAATGCGAAAGTTTGGATGGATGGATGGATGGATGTTTGTTACTCCTTCACGCTGAAACCACTGAAACGATTAGGCTGAATTTTTCCACAAATGTAGTTATAGACCTGGAATAGCACATAGGCTACTTTTTATCCCATAAATCAGTTCCCATTGGAAGGCAATGGGGTGTGAAGTTCCTATAGAAAAGTGATGAACTGTTACTCCTTCACGCCGTTGAATATTAGTGAGATGGGATAGTGAGGATGGGATGGGATGGGATAATAGCAATAGTGGGATAGGATAGGATGGGATTCGATATGACTATACAAAAACTTAATCAACGCGGGCGAAGCCGCGGGCAAAAGCTAGTACATTATAAATTATAATCCTTAAAATTATGACAATCTTTGACATAGAGGCTGAAAGGGCGCTGGCTCGGCATACGCCACAGAATATTCTGCCAGTACCATGCATTAAAAAGATCTATGTCGGTTGATCAAATTAAGACAATAAAGCCGATTCTGAAGGCTTTAATTTTAGTTTTTGTGCTGTCACAACAAAATTTAGTCTATTGCAAAATAGTCCTTAAATGCTAGGAACAGAAACTAAATTACTTTGGAATAATGTTAGTTTTGACAGCGCTAAAACTAAAATTAAAGCCTTCACAATCAGCTACACTGTAGCCGATTCTGAAGGCTTTAACTTTAGTTTTAGTGCTGTCAAAACAAAGTTTTCATCTTTGCAAAATAGTTCATAAGTGTGAAGAACAGAAACTAAATTACTTTGGAAAAGTTTAAGTCTTGACAGCACTAAAACTAATATTAAAGCCTTCAGAATCAGCTACAATGACCCTATAAAATTGGAATGGTAAATATACTTAAGTAACATGTAATAAATTTGACAATAACAAAAATAAAATAGACACATATAATGAGAAACGGGGGAGGGAGATTAGGATTTGCCACTAAGCATGCTGTTTTTGTTGGTCTATAAGTTACCGTTTGTAATGAAACTTGAATGTTGCTTACTTATTTTAGTACGATATACTCGTAGTTCCTGCTGATTTATTGCAGGCTTAATACCTGCACATTAATTGTCACGAATTCCTAGCACCATCGTCACTGAAAACGCATTCAACTAAATAAACACACCGTTAGTCATTGAAGAAACAGAAAAGTTTTTTTTTTCTAATTGTCAAGTCGACATTCCCTACGCATTCCCGAGATCCCCGATTCCATACCAGCTGACTAATGCACTCTCTATCTACATAAATACCCTATACTCACAGACAGACAAACCGTCAATGCATACTAGATAGCCCTTATCCCCTTGTCTATTGAGGCCATTGTTCCTTGACCATGGTCGCAGTAACTTGGCAATGTTGACCGATGAGTCAGCGCCGGATAAGCCGGTATAAGTCCACGTTTCCACATCACAAGCGTGGTAATGTAATACCATATTGGACAGACTGTGGAGACAATCGAAAAACACCCTAGTCATAACGTGATAGAGGCCAGCGCGATTTTTTTTCTAGTCGTTTAGTTCGAAGACAAACGGAAGCGCTCGTGATTTCGTGATTGGTTGGTCTGACGGCTATCGGTTTCCACGTTCGTTTTACATCAATACTTGTGCTCTTATGTCAAACGTTGCACACAATCACAATGCATGAGTTCCGTCAATCTACAATTTAGAATAATTTTCTTAAAAACAAGCCTAATAACAACACAGACGAACTTTCAAAATGTGACGTTATCGAAGACTTTCAGTTTTTCCTGAAGACCTTGATACATTTTTACAGATTAACAGGAAATTTAGATCGACAATTACAGACATATGCAAAAGCAGTGCCATTTTTCAATATAGATTAGACTCGATTGAGTAATAATAGTTAACAGACTGGTGACGGGCAGCGGCGTCACCGGTGCGAGGGTTCCGGCACCGCGCTCACCAACCCGCCTGCCCAGCGTGTGTGAGTATGGGAAATTCTTCCAGTATAACCGCCGGGAGTGGCAAAGTCCTGGAAAGGCTTATGCAGTTGACGACCTAGGCTGATGGATGGATGGCTGGATGGAGTAATCAATCAGTAATCAAATCACAGACTTGAATTAACTTATCAAAGAATTAGACATATCACATGATTCTTCTGAAAGAAGATTTCTAGATCTGTGGTTAAAATGTAAATCGCATAAAAAAACGTTACTTTCTAAATTAAGTACGACAGCCATTAGGCTGTCTTCTAATTCGGATAAAATGGAATTTAATTTAATTAAGTATTCGTTAAAAGCCTTTAAATTCATTATTAAATTAAGGGGCAAAGCATCTGCGTAATTACTTCATTAAGTTTAAGTTATAAAGCTAATTAATATGGGATTCGTTTTATTTGAAACGTTTCATATTTATTTATTTATTTTCATATTACCAATATAAGTAGTATAATGAATGATATTATATTATTGATAATGATAAATTTTAATACAGGTTGATTTATTAATCATTATATACTTACTTTATAACCGATACGTTATTATAATATAATAATATAATATAATACTATGTAAGTATATTTTTATTTACAATTATATTTTTAAAGTAATTTTATTACGATTGTTTGATTTTTAGCTAAATCCATCGTTTGGGATCTCTAAATATAATGAGACTGCATTATAATATGGAAAAATATATTCATACATCAGTAATTAGACATTTTCACAAGATTTTCTTTAAGACACTAGATCATTTCTATCAAACCATAATCCAGGATTAACAACCTGTTGAACTTTCATATACTGAACCAAATTATACTATGTACCACAAAAATAATTTGGCTGTGAAAATAATTTACTTTCAGAGCAAATGTCTTTTTATTCCAATTCCATTTTTTTTATTAAAATACCTATACAAATACATAATGTGTCAAGATTTCTACTGGGAATGAAGTGAAGAATTAGAGGTAGTTTAGGTAATTGAACTACAAGGAGTATAATCACCTGAATAATATAATGCCCTTTAGGCAATTAAATGCTCAGATAAACATAAGTAAGCAAAACAAAGACCTGAATCGTATCCATTTAAATAAAACAATACGCAAAAGACACAAAGCAAAACCAGAAAAGGTAACTGAAGCAATGAAGGATACGCGTAGGTCGCAAATTGTATTACAACCGACCTGCGGCTGTGCGTTCAGATTCGTTTTTGTAGTATTTTATCATTATAAAAAAATCAATCTTACTTACATTGGCATCTTATCTTGGCTTACAATACCTTTCTCTTCATACCTACGAGTAGAGTAAGACTAAAGAGGTTTATCATCCATCAGCCTAGTTCGTCCACTGCTGGACATAAGCCTTTATAATAACATAAGACTTTGCCACTGCCGGCGGTCATCCTGGAAGAATTGCCCATACTCACACACGCTAGGCAGGCGGGTTGGTGAGCGCGGTGCCGCCAAAAGGTTTATAAAAGGGTCTAAAAGGTTATTAAAATATGTTTAGTAAACAAACTCTACAATTAACAACAGTGTGTAATGTAAAATCCAGTTATTGTTTCTAAATACTCGTATATGTGGGAAATACCTGAAGATTTTCAGCTTCAGGTTTAGCTGTAAATACGGAGTCATATATTTACATTACTTCGATATCCGTTATTGCATTTTAAGAATTTGTTACGTTCTGTAAAGTGATACTAATACAGCTGTACTCTAACTACATGCTGTAAGAAAAATTCAAACACGTTTAAAAATCAAATACCCAATAACGAAGAAATAAGCAGTCTGATGACAAAAAAACGTGGTAGCTGCAACGAAGCCCAGGTCCATACACTTGTGCAAACACGAGATTGTCGCAAACCGGTTCCAGCTGGGTAACAGCCGAGTTTGAACACATTCGGTTCGTTTTTAATTTATTTCATTTTTATACTAAACGGATCCCCAAGTTTCAAGTTCTTCAACAAGAGGGAGTCGTAAAAACTGGTACAGCTTGTCAGATTCAAAAATATAACCTGTGTTTTGTTTATGAAGTTAGCTTTTATTTCCAACGAATCATCCATTTCGTGAGGCTCGAGTCTGTACGACTGTGATTATCAAGCTAAACTTCCGTCCTGCTCAAGAGCTTTCATTTTGGAATTGTTTATCCAGCTATAATCAACTTCCACGCACGCGAAACTCATTTTGAATTTGCGGCTATCTAATTAAAAATACCTCTATAAATGTCTCACTTAATGTATGTTGAAAATTATCGCGTATTCTGTGGGTTATAGCTTTAAAAATACATGTCATTAATGCCGTTTTCAGATTTTTTTAGAGCTGACTTTGCGATTTTTTTTCTATCGAGCGAAGATAATAATGCACGTTTTCAGATTTACTTTTTTTTGTATTTTAATTATGATAATAAACTGCCAATAGTAGGTAAGTATACAAATAAAATGTACATTTGGCTTTGTACGGAGCCTTAAATAATGAAAGATATAACCTGGGTTTTATTAGCTTTTATATCCGACAAAACATCAATTTCGTAAGGTTCGAGTCTGTACGACTGTGGTCTAAACTAATTGTAGGTATAAGTAAATGCTATAATTATTTAGAAAATACAGTAATAAATTTAAAAGTAGCTAATTTCAATGCAAGAAATCCATTTTATTGCCTTACCATTAATCCATTTGATACCCACTTCTTTTTATCCTAATTAAAGAAAAATATAAAACTATTGCAGAAAAATTGTAATATTTTATACATATTTCCCGAGGTACAAAGGAATATCAAGGCAGTAAATATAAAATGACAAATGAGTCAACGTGGAACCTGTAACTTGATAAATTGAAAGATTTACCAACTTAGATTTAACTTGGAAGTTTCAAAAGTTAGACTGTTGTGTAATCTTCAACAAAGTCGAGGCGCCATACACTAATTTCATTAATCAAATTATAATTGTTTTATTATGTTAATGAGCCCCGAATTCAAAACTAAAACAATGCAATTCCCGCGAAACTCTGAAATTGAACATTCCGTGTTGATTCAATCAACTTTATGATTTGTTTGGAATCTCTCGGTGTTACGTAAGACATACAATTCTTTATTCCAAAAATAGACTCGACAATCCAGGCCTAATTAGTGGACCGTGCCGCGAAATTAATGCGCGTCTTAAACAAGTTTAGGTCGGCGGTTACATCTGCTCAGTATTCATGATAAATCGTCATTAAGTTGTGTGGAGACACGTGTGTCAACGAACTGATTGGTAAACAAAGGGCGTAATTATTTGTGTCCGTAAACGAATCATTAGCGAATTGACAACGCGGAGGAATGCGGCGTCTTAACGCATGTCATTAATTACCTACTTATAAGCATAGGTAATTAATAGCTAAGTATTCTATGTTATAAGTAAAGTATATGTACCTACTTAATGATGTTTTTCAAAGCTAAAAACATAATTAAGTAGGCACATATAGACATATAGCATATACAAAAAAGCCGATTCTGAAGGCTTTAATTTTAGTTATAGTGCTGTCAAAACTTAAAATTTTCCAAAGTAATTTAACTTCTGTTTCTTAAATCTAAGGACCATTTTGCAATGAAGAAAATTTAGTTTTGACAGCACTAAAACTAAAATTAAAGCCTTCAGAATCGGCTTTAATGCATAGATAAAAGATGATTAAGATTAAATGGGAAGCATCAAAAAACGTGGCACAAGATGTGATGGCAAAATTAAGTGTTTTTTAACGAAACCCTAAAAATACTCGACCTAATTTATTTAACGTTAGAACTGTTAATTACGATTCAAAATATCTGTAAACTTCTGCGACATCTGTTTAACACATATTGCTGAAAAAAGTAAATCAGTTACAAGCATCGACGTCTGAAAATCCGTTAATATTTTAAACTTTTAAACAGTGCATCGCAGTAAAGGCAATAACTGCAAAAACTGAACTCGGAAAAGCGATAAAAACTGGCTGTACCGAGGAGAACCGTTGCCTGACTTAACGCCTGCGGGCGGAAAATCCGCTAAGAATTTTCCGAAATACAAACTTAACATTCCTATAACAATCACCACCATTTTGAAAAGTCAATATGTCTGTTATACTAATACACTTACAAAGTGTCCGGTTTCATTCACCTTTGAAATATTAGACCTCGGCGAGACCTAAGCTTTGAGCTTAAAAGCTTTCACCAAACAAAAAAGGGTTCCCCTAAAGTTAATATCAAAAGAGTAAACTTACAAAAAGAAAATCCAGTTGTATGTCCAAAAGAAAAAACACAGCACGATTTTTAATATAAAAAGCTAAGGTTTTTCTAAAGCACTGATTTTAGCACTGAAACAGCGTGATGTTGGCACGACAGATTGCGGAGGACTGAGGCTCGGCCCTCCCGCTAGAGGGCGCTGCGGAGAATCAGGCTGAGCACTCCGCACCGAGTAGAGCATCGTAGCTACAACCGTAACTTAATTACGTTATCCACTGCGGGTTCTTTACGGCGCTACTTCGACAACCATAACGTTTAATGGACAATGGATGTGGTGTAAACTGGGTGGGTTATAAGAGGGTCGGTAATGGTGCGAAGGAGGTCGGCGACACCAAGTTTCGGAGGCAGCGAGGGCGCGCGATCAAAAGAGAGCAACAATCAAACGAGTGGATGCAACAGTTGCATTGCAGGTTCTATTCTAGTTGTAAGGTTTAGAGGCAAGTGGGAAGGGCTACTTATGAGATTTCCCTTGGGATCATTTTCTTTTCTTTTAGTTATATAGTTTGCCAAGGATGAATTCTGTAACGGGTACCTATTCTAGACAGGCCCGTAGCTATGATTCGTTTTCAGGGGGAGACAAAATTTTCAGAAATGCTTATATTATAAATTATATACATAAAATACGTAGGTATCGTGTTCCATAATTTTTTTTTATTTTCGTTAATAACATGTGGTTGACGTATCAAAAAAAAATATATATTTTGCTGTGACATGTCTTTACGACCTCCGAACAATACAGTATTGTTCTAAGTTTAGGACAGTAAAATTTGGTTTAGATTTTTTGAAAACCCAAGATAACGGGGGAAGACATGATTAGATATCGAATAGATAGTATTGTTTCTGATTGGTAGAGTCAAGATAACTGCATCGAGCGAAACACCTTTATTATTTGACCGGATTATTATTTTTTAGAAGGAAATCAGAACATATATAGGTACAATAAAGCAGGCAGTGGTAGCCCTGTCGTAGCCCAGTGGTAGCCCAGTCGTAGCCCGGTGGTAGCCCAGTCGTAGCCCGGTGGTAGCCCAGTCATAGCCCAGTCGTAGCCCAGTGGTAACCAAGTCGTAGCCCAGTGGTAGGGCTTCAACTCGCTACGCTCGTGTTTTAAATCGTCCTCGTGATTCATTCCTTTTCGCCGTTGTAGCATAAACTACTATTCGGTCTGTTGTTTCGAAGACAGACGGACATACTGACAGCGGAGGCTTAGTAATAGGGTCCCATTTGGCAACCTTCGGATACGGATCCCTAAAAACTATCGAATAATTCTGGGTCGGTAACTACTTATTCTCATTCTTGTATTCTCAGCCAGTCTGCTGCAGTTAATTTAAATTATGTCCAAGCTCCGCTATAAGGGTTTTAGTTTCTAGGCGGAACCCTTAGAACGTGAGTCACTCAATCATTCTCGACTGGGACAGAGTAAATATATTTATTTAGCTTTACTTGGCTCCCGGGTTGTCCGAACCCTCGTAGAATTCCCCTATCTTAAGGCGATATGTAAAAGTTTTAGCGTCCCTTTTACTCCATATGCGAAAAAATCCTCAGTGCGAGAGGGACGGATTCGAGGAAAAGTAGCAAAAAGTCGGTTTTTTATTAATATAAAATGTACTAAAGTTGCTATCAAAATTTCGTTTAACCCAGGTCCTAGATACTGTTACAATCCATCTAATAAAATATAATTGTAGTCCATATGTCATTCCAAATTGTCAAACCAGGAGAATTGGTGTCGAGAAAGATCTTATTTCAATAAATATTTCTATCAAGCCGAATTTCTCCAATCGCGTTTCTGTTCTAACATACCCCTAGAAAAAGAATCCAAAAATAATATACTATTTTATCAAAATAATACATTATTTACTGAAGTAGATATGCACGTTCTAAAAGTGTCGATTTTTTTCCGTAGCGCCTTTTTCGAACAGATTTTTTTTCAGAGGATATACGCCATTTTAGGACACAGTTTTCATTATTTTGGTATATAATTTGACTATTACTTTTTTAAGGTTTTTTAAAGAATTGTCCGATTTGACGTCACTTGAGAATTTTAGACATTATACTGATTGTGATGTGTGCTTGTAAAAAAAGTGGTCTGTCTCTGTCTGTCTACTCATTTGTCATACATCTGTCAAATGAGTCGGCAGCAATTTGTCTTGATAGCAAAGGACACATTTCTAAACAGCTATTTCTCAAGTGACGTCACACAAGGGCAAATGGAAGTTGCAGCTTTTTCGTAAAAATATGTTTTTCTTTATGTTTCTCTATACCCTAATTTTTTTTCTTGTTCAGAGATATGCACTAAATAAACTATAAAAACTTTACACTCTCACTTTGAGAGGCTAAGCTTTATTACTTTCAGTATAAATTAACTTTAAAAATAATGGTTTCCACTAATAAGCTTTTAATAGTAAACCAGCGCTGAAGAGAGCTGGCAGGTTAGGTTAGAAAGAAAACTATATAGTGCGAAAAATTAATTTTGTAGTGGAAAATATACTTTTTGAAGGGCGTAGGTAACATTAATTTATAGTTGTATTATTTTTTGTAGTTTTAAATGGATTATAAATATAAATAAAAAAGTATTAATTGTAGAATTAAATAAGACTTGAGGATAATTCATGATTTATATAAAAACGGCTCTCCTCAATACGTGTTATGATCGGGAAAGCCGACCAGTTTCAGCAGATTTAGACTGCCTTTATCTGGGCGAGTAAAGACGTTTACGCGATGAGGTTACGCCTCACTCACACGTTACGCTGAAACTGGTCGGTTTTCCCGATCATAACACGTATTGAGGTGAGCCGTTTTTATATAAATCAAGTATTAATTGATTTCGAAATACATTTCGGCCATTTAAGAATTTTTACTTATTCGACTGACGACGGCCACAAGTTGGCCGAAATATATTTAGAAACCAATTAATACTTTTTATTTATATTAAAATCTATTTAAAACAATAAAAGGCCAAAGAAAAGATTTAACAATATTATTTATAATTTTTTTTTCTAGTGCTTTACATTTTTTATTACCTACTATTTCCATGAATTTTAAAGTAAGTTTAAATGTTTTGGACAAAAATGCTCTTCAGAAGTTTAGAACTCTATATCCACTTTTGAGCAGAATGGAAATAAAAAAAAATGAAAAGGATTTATTTCTTTAGCATGCTTAAACATTAAATACATTTAGTTTGAGTTCTCGAATGAAAATACCTGTAGCACGGGTCTACCGCGTAATTCTCATTTTCATCAACATCAACTTGAGATTGAAATTTGACGTGCGTGCGACGACGCCCGCCTAACATGCCATCTCTTTTGCACGCGTTGAATTTCGCATGCATTTGCTTGAAGTTGATACAAATAAGAATTACGCGGTAGAGCCCCAGGAGTCCCCGCATGTAAAGCCACGTACTAACAACTTTCCCTATCCTATTCTACTTTAATGTCGTAGGTCGAGCCTAATTCCATTAATAAGATCCCGGTTCCTGGAATCCTCGGAACTAATGAACAAAATGTCCAATTGCCCAGCCTCCTAATCGCATTAAAATTGATCAAAATCGAGACCCTCTTTGTCCGGGACCCCTATCAATTACCGGTTTAAGGACTCACAGCAATTTCTATAATAATGAATCATAATTTCGATTTTTAAAAAGAAAATTTAGTACCTTGCCGCTGACTCACTTCTCGGTGATTTTACAATACGAGCAAAAAAACACGTTTCAAAAGTTGTAAAGGCAGAACTTTTGAAGAAATTGAACGAGATAATGGCGAACTACTAATGTTATGCTGTGGATGAGCTCGCAAAAAAATACAAGGTGGAAGACTAACTTATCTTACTGGGAGCTAAATCCGATAGAACTGTGGAAAAATGTGGGCTGACTTGAAAGGATACGTGGCTCGAAATAAATACCATATTTAAATTTGAAGATGTGATTTTTTTTTTACAAGGAATCCAAATGTACCTGCTGACAAATGGCAAAAAGGTGTGGATCACGTCAATTTCAATGTGTTTTGAAGTAGTTTTGGGAGATATTTATAGCTTGCAAAAAAGGGCACAGGTTCCACGTCTTACGGGCGCCAACGCTAGGCGTAGACTGACAATATCTTGCTGCCGCTGACTGCATCAGTGGATTTACGTATTTTTGGAAAAAGGGGGTGCTTTTTTTGACCCGAATAACGTGGTATTTGGAAAATGAATAGATATCATTCACACTAATTTTATAAAAAAAAAACCAACAAAATCGCGAAAGCGATACCTGAAACAAAATCGATAAGAAGTGTGCAATAGAGGGTTACAAAAAAATTCATTGACAGTACAAATATGAATAGATTAACGTGGTTTGTGGAAAATGAATACCTTAAAGTTCAACCAAAAACATGTATTTTTTTATGGCTATACGTAACCTAATTATTGCAACAAAATCATCCGAAAGCTGACATTTTATTTCTGTTTGTATTTTCGTTCCCCTTAAAAGTAGAGAACAATTTTCATACCAAAATTGGCAACATTATAGATAGTTTTATAATAAATACGAATAATTCGGAGACTTCTGACAAATCATCTGTATCCAATACATACAAGAACGAGTAGAATAGGAAGTTATAAATTTGTATAATTTCTTCAAATAAATTGTTATGAACCCCTGAAAGTTTGTTTCCATTCTTATCTCGCCTTGTTGGCTTTCTAATAGTATAAATCCGTGTCCCTACATTATAATAACAGATCTTTACATATGAATTTGCCGATTTTTTTTATAGATTCTTGAGTTCATAATTCCTGTAATTCAATAGCTATTTCAATTATTTGTTTTTTGTTTGAAAGTAGATTTCAACGTTTTATATCTACATATTAAATTTTGTTTTTATTTTCAGTTTGATTATAAAAATTAAATCTTCAAAAACAGTTCGTCCTAAATGCTATCCATTTCCAAGATTCGTAATAATATTTTACGGCTAAAAATTTGAAAAATTAAATTAATGTTGCTGTTAGCTCCATGTTGTCTCATTCATACAAATAAGAAATAACATAATTTGGATTTGTCATTCCTAAAAAAAATGCAAAAATGCAAGTACTGAAAATTGAGTTTCATTCAAATTCTCTATAGAAAACAGCAATTTCATATGTAAAGACCTAATATTAATGATGAAGACTTCATGACACAGCTGGAAGAAACCCTCCTCATTCACCACATACAAATATTTTACGTACATTATCCATCACACATCCTTCACAATTTTAACAGAGATAATAAAAGACCGGAAATACCTCGAGGGTGCAACGGAGCCCATCTGTAGAACGTATTTACCACAATATATCTTAACCCTAAGTAAATAGAATCTATTTTGGTCGAGACAGGTTACAAATTATCTATTAAAGAATTCAAAGCAGAGTGTTGACATTGGTCGTTATCACCCCGAGATAGAGGGCTGGGGTGGCAGAAATATTGACCCCGGAAAGAAGGGTGTTTGAAAATAGCATATTTGAGGTTTATAAAGGTTGCCCTCAGCGTACACAAGGATGATTTGGAAAGCAGGTTCTTGAAAGAAAAATTCATTATCTACTTCTTATTTGTGTGACAGCCTCCTTGGTTTTGTCATACTATACAAATATTATACTATCTTACTTGGAGGTCTCCAATTAGTATAAGTCGACAAAAAACATACAAGAAACCTTTTTGTGCCAAGTCTGAAACAGTCTGTCAATATGACTGACACTGTTTTACCCTCAGACAGAATAGGATTCTGAGGTTTTACCATAGTTTTA
Source organism: Ypsolopha sequella (assembly GCA_934047225.1). Lineage (NCBI taxonomy): Eukaryota > Metazoa > Arthropoda > Insecta > Lepidoptera > Ypsolophidae > Ypsolopha > Ypsolopha sequella. The sequence continues at coordinate 6,682,958 of OW203988.1, read as the reverse complement.
AAGGAAAAAAAAACGTTTTTGTTTCTAAAATCTTTTTAATTATAAGTTTTCAGATACAAAATACAAATACAAAATACAAAAATTTTATTTATACACAAGTAATTTTTACAATTCTTTGGACCCTCCTTTTAAGCTAACAATAACCTGTATTAGGAGGGACCGTTCTTCCCTTGTTACATTGTTTTTGTGCTTTTGTTAGTAGGAGAAAGGGTGTGTTGGTGTATGTGTTTGAGAGGGTGTGTGAGGGTTTGTGTGCGTGTGTTGTGTATGTGCTGAAATCTATGTGGTATAAATATGTGTATGGATATAATAATAATAATATGCATGGATATACCTATATAATATAATAATAATAATAAGATGCCGTTTTCATTTTAATGTTATGTAGGTAATTCCCGTGTTTTGGTTTTAATTTAGACACAAGTAACTGTTAATTATCTATTATACTTCACACTGCATGGGGGGTAGGTGGCAAAAATTATTAACTATTCTAAGGTGCAAAGAAGGAGAAAAGATAATGGAACCAGTTCATAAGTGTTACCGATGGAGATTCACTCTTATGAGTAACACAATAAACACTAAGCTAAGTAGGTTAGTAAGGCCTGTCGATGATTCATGTACTCGGTAAGGTTAGACTGCGATAACTTAAAACATATGAATATTTATGATATTGGCTTCAGTAAATCCTCAGTTTCATCGTAATTAAGTTGTTTTATCCAGGTAATAACAGTCTTTTTACATTCTGTGAATTTTAGTGAATAAATGTTTAGTAATCTATTTATCTTATTGTATAAGTAAGTTGATCTAGCTGTGAATTGATTTGATGCAAAAGTGGTTTTGATAATAGTTGATTTAATTATACATGGGTTACGTTTATTTTTTAATTTAGGATTAAGTATTAAGTGTTTATGTAATTTTAAGACACACTGTAAAATATATAGTTGCCTCACTGTCAGCAGATTTGTGTCATTAAAAATACTAGTAGTACTATAGGTTCTTTTTTTAAACATCATCACTTTGAGTATAGATCTTTGACTACGTTCTAGCATAATGAGTTTAGTTTTGTGTGATCCGCCCCAGATAGGCAAACAGTACAATAATATGGACTGAACCAGTGTTTTGTAGATATAGATGAGCAATTCTTTATCAGCAATGTGTCTTAGATACATAAAAAGCCAAATGAGTTTTCTAGCACGAGCTGAGACCATGTCGATTTGCTTGTGCCATGTAAGCAGTTGGTCAATGTGGACGCCTAGGTATTTGGTAGTAGTAACTTTTTCCAGAGATGAACATTTACATTTACTTTCTTCATTTCCATTACACGTGTGTGCAATAAGTTTTATTTGATTATCAGGTTGTGTTGATTTTAATAGAGAAAAGGTAATGTAATTTGTTTTATTAATATTTAATGTGAGAAGGTTAGTTTGTAACCAATTTATAACTTGACGAAGACCATCTTCCGCCAAAGCATACACTTCTGTCCAACTGCTTCCATGAAAGAGTAAAGCTGTGTCATCAGCGTAAGAAAAGACTTTCCCATTTGTTAGTTTGATATTAGTAATATCATTTATATAAATTAGAAACAGGGTAGGTCCCAAAACACTACCCTGCGGAACACCATACTGGGTGGTGGATTCATCCGTACTGAAGGTACTTTCGTCTAGTTTGACACGTTGTGTTCTATGTTGAAGATAATCCGAGAGAAGGTCCAGGAAAGTACCACGAATACCAAGCTTCTCAAGTTTCCGTATAAGAATGGGGACAGAGACAGTATCGAATGCTTTTTTGAGGTCAAGAAAAATACAAAGAGTTTTTTTTTTATTGTCAAGAAAATTTGTAATGTTTTTAGTTAACTCGAGGACTGCATCCTCCGTACTTTTTTCTTGTTGAAATCCAAACTGTGATTCAGATATTATATTATAGTTTTTTAAATAGCTCACTAATCTTATATTAATAATTTTTTCAAGTATTTTGGATAGTGCTGGAAGAACGGATATGGGCCTGTAATTATCTACATCGTCTCTGTCACCACCCTTATGCACGGGATGAATAATGGATTTTTTAAGGGCTAGGGGGAAAATTCCTTGGTTAAAACAGATAATACTTAGGTAATTTATGATAGGAACCAGTTCATTTTTGGCCAGTTTTAAAAATTTCGTTGGAATATTATCCCAGCCACTGGCTGAATCAGATTTAAGATTAAGCAAAATTGATTCTATTTCACCTGTCGTTGGTTCTATTACGCCAATGGATTGTTGTTTACAAGGAAGTGAAGCAAGGTACTTATTACAAATTTGGTTTCGATCAGGAGTAATGATTTGTTCAGCGAGCGATTTTCCTACATTTTTAAAATGTTTGTTAATCATTACAGCAGAATTTAAAGGAGATTTTTTTAGGTTTAGAAGTTCATTATTATTTGTTTTGACTTTATTAAGATTAGTAATGTTTTTAATTGTATTCCATAGTAATTTATTATTCTTTTTACTTTTATTTAATTGATCACGCTCGTACTGTATTTTTAATTTTTTGATCAGATTGTTGCAAAAGTTTCTGTATCTTCGGTAAGTAATGTTGAGAATTTCATTATTTTGATCTTTTTGTAGTTGTTTTTGTAACCTGTTTCTATTTTTAATGCATTTTACAATACCAGGCGTAATCCAAGGTTTTATAATTCGTTTATTACATGATATTTTTAATATTTTTGTATTAGAATTTAGTGATGTCGTGATGAGCTTAATCAGTTTATCAGTCAGAGTATTTGGGTCATTAATTTTCATTAGTTCAGATAAGTCATTTTTTCTTAGTGATTCTAGTGCATTAGTATAGTTGATTACAGTTTTTGTTTTATTTTTGGGTTTTAAGCGTGTTTTTATGTAAATGTTTACGAGAATCATAGAGTGGTCTGTTACAGTCGTTTCAAGTACCGCTATTACTGCCGAGAGATTGTTTGGGTCTAAATTAGTGATGACGTGATCTAAGCAACTTTTCAATCTGGTACTAAGTAGATGACCAGGTAGCAGACTATGGCTAGCTAACATATTAAGATACTTATCACTACGGTTGTCATTATTTCCTTTCACAATATTTATGTTTAAGTCGCCAGAAATCAATACATTGCTTTTTAAATGTTCAGAGTTGAGGTATAAGTCTAGTGCGGTAATAAAGTTTGTGATATTGGCATTTGATGGAGACCTATAAACACATATAATAGTTAAATTTGGGACTCTGACCTCTAGGCATGATGCTTCGGATAACAAAACTTCTTTAACTTTATGCTCTATTGATTGGTTTATATAAACAACGACTCCATCATTTTGTGTCACTTTATTTGTAGTGTAATAGGTACGATAGTTATGTCTGTTTGGTATAGGTTTGTTTGGATTTAGGCGGCATTCCGTTAAGACAATAATGTCTATATTTTCTTGGAACATGCTTAGATTTACTTCAAAGTCATCTATATTTTTATTGATGCTTCTGATATTTTGTGTAACTATAGAATATACTGGTTTTTCTGATGTAAGACGAGAGGACAATTCGTCTATTGAACATTTGAAACTAATTGTATTTTTAATGTCGTCTAATTCTTCCATTATTTCTTGTTGTAATATCATATTGGGAATATGGTTATGCAACCGAGGTTCATTAAAGTCTGTATCTTTGGGAATATAATTCTATGGCGTACGATTTGTGTGAAAGTCAGTCGAGTGAATGATAGATTTTTGAGCTCATGGTTATAATCAAAATAAAAAGATGAGTGGATGATGTACTTGTTGTGTGTTTGAAATAAAATTGGGGTCTGTGTAAATGCCATGTATACTGAGAATTTAAAATTTGTTGATAATTGTTGTAAGTGATTTTGTGTGGAGGAATAGTGTGTAGGGTGATATGAGTTTAAATAGCAAAATAATGTTTGTGTTAGTAGGGTAAATATAAAATTTTTTAACTTACAGAAATAATAACTAAAGATATCACTAAAGAATAGTCATTCGTTCATAATCTGCTGTGCTTGTGTTTCACTTTTTATCCAAATAGACGGTGTGGCATCTTCTTTCTTGATGTATACGCGACCATAGGACGTCCAGCAGTACTTGTAGTTCTTAGAACGTTTTATTTCTCTTGCCAAGAAGTGGAGTCTCGCCGCCTTATGTGTTAGGTGATCAGCAATGAAGATGGGGGTGTCTGTATTTTTTGTATATCCGAGGTGTTTAGCACATAATCTATCGCCTTTATTTTTATAATTATACATTTTTGCACTCTTCAAGATTTCATCTTTTGTCAGCATAGAGTTAAATTCGACAACAATAGATTTTTTGTCAGTAGTTCCTTTGGTTTTGTAGATGTCACAGATGTCAGTCTTTGTTAGGTTAATATTTAGATTTTTGCCGAGATTAGTCACCATATTTATTAACCCTTCTTTGGATTCCTTTGGGTCAATAGGAACATTTTTTATTTCAAAAGTTTTTTTCTGAATTATCCTCATAGAGTCTTCGAGCCTCTCTTCAAGTAGTATGATGAGCTCATCCTTTTTCTTTGACTCTACCTCCAGCTGCTGTATCTTCTTTTTAAATTCATTGTTTTGTTCTGATAGGTATGCAATAGAGTTCTCAATGTTTGTGTTTGCTATTTTAATTTCCGTTAGTATCGGAAATAGTTTGTTCATCTGTTCACTGTTTTGGGTAACCATCGAGTGGAACAGGTTCTTCATCTCATCACGAAAATCAGAAAGGTCTTCACTTATTGTTTTTTCAAGTCTCTTCCTTTTAGCTCTCACTGTGATGTGATCTTCTTGAGCTGTTGCGTCATAACTGAGTGCACGGAGATCCGGTGCAGAATCAGACTTATCCAATACTGTTGAGGTATCCATAGTAGATCTTCAACGAATCACTTGATTAAGTCTGTAGTTTTTGTGGTTGCACAGTTTTTCTTATCGCCGACTAGCTTAGTTGACCTGTTTTATTGCACTTGTTATATGTTAATGTGGTTTTACATATACTGGACAATTTGAGCGCAATGAATACAAAAGATATATTTTTACGAAAAGAATTTAAAGATATTATTTTAGGCGCTACAAACAAAGCACACGTCTATACGCAATTGCGTCCACGAGGGATAGCTTCAATAGAATAACAATTATGACGTCTAAAATCGTTCTGAATTTATAAAACATCTTTTCCAAATAATATATTTAATTATATAAAAGTTTGAAAATAATTATCCTAAATAGGAATAAACAGTTTTAAGTTTATCCGGTTACTTCCAGAAATACCAACTTTACGGCAAGTAAAACCAGAGGTTACTAAAACGATGTTAATGATTTCCCCTAGATGGCGTTAGTTGTCAGGTGGCCAAGCTGATGCCGGGCTCGACTGTGGAGGTACCACTATCTTACTTGGAGACCCCCTCGAAATAATTCGGGGGAGAGTAAGAGGACAGCTCACAGCCAAAAAACCACGAGGCCCATCATGCCTGGGACCGATGGATGGCGATATATCCATACCTAATAGCCGGGTCTTATATGGAACAGACTGGTGACGGGCAGCAGTCACTGGTGCGAGGGTTCTGGCACCGCGCTCACCAACCCGTCTGCCCAGCGTGTGTGAGTATGGGCATTTTTTTCAGGATGACCACCGGGAGTGGCAAAGTCCTGGAAAGGCTTATGTCCAGCAGTAGACGAATTAGGCTAATGGATGGATGGATGACAAATAATACCCATTTCTGGAGATTGTCTTTGGACTGTCCAACACCTGCTCTCCATACACGCCACTGTTGTGATGCGCCGGCCGGCAGATTTTCAGTAGGAGCTACGATGTCATAATCAAGAATATACCTACAAACATTCGAGACGCGGTGAAAGTTTACGCGGATGTACCGAACATTTCACGCTCCGAACACCTCTGACACCCCTTCGAGAATTCATGTCATAAAGATATACATTTATATCACATAAATACTTAACTAATACGTAAACTATATATTTGGAACATAGAAAAAAACAGCAATTGAGTTAGATAGGTATTCCCGTAGATGCAGAAGAATCATGTCCTTACTTTGTATTAACCAGGGCCTATTGAAGAAAAGGCATATTATAAAATAAATGATTACTTAGACGATACTAAAGCATGGGGTTATGATAGTGATCTTTGTCATAATAGTTGTTAGTATAATTTCATAACTTATGTTATGATTCCTCTAGAACTAACGTTAATTAGTTAATAGATGACTATATGGGACAGGTATTACACAGGTGTATATTTTTGACTGCATGACATAATTTTATCTTGTCTTGTATTTTTATCTCTTTATTCAATTAAATTAACATTAGTTGTCTGTCACTAATATTATGAAAAAAAAAAGACATGATCTTGTAAAGTTTCTTGCCCTTCTTCTTAGCAAGACTAATCGAATGGGCGGAATTTGTCATATATTTATTAATTTATTATACACATGTATTGCATATACATATTTATTCCTTATTCCTATATTTTTTATTTTATTCATGTGTATTTTTTGATTAAAATCAAGTAAACCCAACCTTCATTATTTCCTTGTGTATTCCCCATATTATTATTTATTATATAAAACTATTACCTATAAACATAGATTATTTAATTATATTACATTAACACCGACCTGTACTAAGTGTATCTGATATCCCTACATTACTTTATACGTAATAAAGAAAATTTGAATTGAATTTTTGAACATAAATAAATACACCGTGAAATTTAAGTCATTTTGCAAACGAAAACTGGTGATAGTACTTGTCCATATAAACAACTTTTACTATGGAGCCAACACTGAACAGCTGATTTTTTTTCACAATTTCAGGGTTTGCTTCATAGTAAAATTTGTTCATATAGACGAGTACTATCACCAGTTTTCGTTAGCAAAATGACTTAAATTTCATGTAGTAGGTATATTTCGATTCATATTTCACAATAAAAATATTACAAACAAGTGATGGCTCATTTGTTTCCTTGGTTTCTAATCGTTGCAATAACTTTTCAATGACTTTCTGTCAACTACGCGCCTATAAAACGCAACTGCACATAACGTACAGTACTCCCAAAGTAATAATGTGCATACAAATCTATAGCCGAGCGACCGGACGTACCACGTGACCGTATTGATTGTATAGAAAGTGCAAGGAAATACGAACTTTGCCGAACAGTGGCGAAGATTTGTATGCTCATCATCACTTTGGGAACACTGTAAGAGGGTAAAATAATAATAATAAATGGTTTTATGAGTAAATAAGACAAAAAATAAATTTGTATTATTATTTTATTAATCAGACTCATCATTTCACAACATAACAAAATGATAAAACTCATGCTTACACGCACCACGATTTATTTTACAATGTCTTCCGCACCATACAAAACTACAATAAAACGAGACAACACATTGTAAAATACATCACACAACGACACACAGTGCCAGCCAAATTAAAACTGAGCGGTATTACGTACTGTACACACACACAAGTCAGTTCACTGCAGCTTTCTGCCGCGTTAGGTAAACTTCCATCTAGTTAGATCACTCCCGTGGTCCGCGCGGGGCGCGGGGGCCAGCGTTCAACCAATCAGAGCGCACAGCCCCTTCCCCGCGGCAACCACGAGACTGGCACGGTTTACCAACAAAAAAGGAATATTCTCTACCGTTAAATGACCTAGACCTAGCACAAAAGATAAAACGACTGTAGAACATAGATATAAATAAATAATTCGGTAAATAATGTATGGAAAGTAGAAATGCACAGATCGCGCCAGGCCGCGGTCCCACTGTTACGACGCATACCAACAGGTATATTATTGTCTTTACACACACACTGACACGCTTACAGCTCGTCGTGGTCATCCTGTGGACAACAATATCTATTAATATATCATTCAATTCCCACAGCTTAAGAACCCGGTCCGCGAAGACGACAGTTTTGATGCAAAGCATTTTGTTAAACATTTTTCTGGCCTTTATCGCGATGTTTTTGGAACAACCAAGGACATACACCACTTCATATTGGCCGTTTAAATGAATGCCTAAAATTATTTGATTGAATTGTTTCTCTTTTGCAAATTATTTTGGTACTTACGAGCCCGTTCCGAATAGTTCTTCATAATGTCTAAGTACCAAAATAATTCGCAAAGGAGAAAAAATTCAATCAAATAAATTTTAGGACTTCATTTTGACGGCCAATATGAATTGGAGTATGTCTCTGGTTTTTACAAAAACATCACGGTAAAGATGAGAAAAATATTTAAAAAATACTTCGCATGAAACGGACAAAAATACGGAGCGGGTTCTTAATATCAAAAAGTTTTTTTGTGGACTGACAACCTAAAGACCTGCCCCCCTATTCTGTATCTTTAGTTGCCAACTGAACAAGGTGCCTATCATCAAAATCATAGATAAAACCTGAAATTTCAAAATTGCCTTTAGTGGGTATTGAACTATTAACAATCTGTGTCGTCACTTCAAGTGCGAACATATCCTTAGGAAATCGGAATTCGATAGTATATAAATGTTTTTGATGATAGACACCCAGTCCAGAAGGCAACTAGAGATACATAATAGGCCCGCTGCCCCCTTATTCTGTATCTTTGGTTGCCAACTAAACTGGGTGCGTATCATCAAAAACATAGATAAAAACTATTTCAAAATTGCCTTTAGTGGGTATTGAACTATAAACGAACTGTGCCGTCACTTCAAGTGTGAACATATCCTAAGACAATCGGAGTTCGATAGTATATATATGTTTTTGATGATAGGCACCCAGTCTAGATGGCAACTAGAGATACATAATAGGCCCGCTGGACTAATATTAAGGAAGCGACGGAGATCTGCAGACTAGCTAAAGATCGGAAAAAGTTTAGAGAGATGGTAGCCGACGCCCGTTAGGTCATGGTACACGAAGAAGAAGAAGGCGTTACAACATGCAAAAGTACTGTCACTATAGAAAAAAAAAATTGTTTACTTCCTAGAAAAACTATTGAAAATCTGCTAAGTAAATGTCTAGAAATAGCAATGAACTATTTTTACATAGCAAAGTTTTCAGAAAGACCTTCTTTATACAAGGTGACTTTTTGATCATCGTCCAAATTCATACTGGAGGCTTGGTAAGTGATCAGAATCATGAATCGATGAACATTTTTGTGAAATTCGTATAATGAAATTTCGACTTCCCATAGTAATTCACTCTCAGTCCCGAGTGAATCACTATGGGGAGTCGGAAATTTAATTTTATGAATTTTACAAAAATCGTTATTGGTTCATGATGCTGATCACTTACCAAGGCTCAAGTATGAATTTGGACGATGTTCACAAATTCACCTTGTATAGCTATAATTTTAAAATATGCCATAAGCGGCCGTTTTTAGCAAAAGTTAAAATTTTTAGCTCATCCGTTGTCTATGAAAACTATGCTATTTAAAAAAAAGTTCATTGCTATTTCTAGACATTTACTTGAGCAGATTTTTAATAATTATTCTAGTAAGTAAAAAATGTTTTTATAGCACACTGTGCGTAAAATGACCGCTTTACGCACGCGCGTGCGTAAAGTCGGCATTTTCCGCACTTGTGCTATAAAAAATTATACGAAACTGGTGCGAGAAACTTTTTCCCGACTCGTGTGATTGCAGCACTCGCCTTCGGCTCGTGCCGCAAACTCACACTCGTCAGAAAACGTTTCATCGCTCTCGTATCGTAATGTACTATTTTTTTATTTGTAAAGCCTTAACTGTTGTAATTTGATCAATCAATTGGACATAGGTTATAGTTATAATTTGTGTCCTGGGGACAAGCTAGGGACATAGACCTCGGACAAGATACAAATATAAATAAATGTTCAACTGACCGCAGGCGCGGCGTCTCCTTCCACATCATCCAGATCTTCATCATCTTCGTCTTCCTCGGGCTTGCTGTCCTTTTCCTGCAACAATTTATAACACGTGAATAAGGGAGACAGCATCAGGTATTCTTCTGGTGAGGAGTCACTTCTTCACTTTTAAAATTAGATCCGTCGATTAGAAAATGAAAGAGTATTACTATCAAAATTAGAGAACATTTAATTTAGTAAAATAAATGTAAATTTTATTATTATTTACTAGCAATTAGTTTCTGTACAGTCTCTAGAAAACTAGCTGATTTCTAGGACGAAAAGTAGAATTGTGGTCCCAATTACAACCGACCCCGCTAAAAAAGTTTAATTGTGATCTGTTTAGTTTCAGTGTTATAAAGAAACAAATCGCAGTAAGTTCAAGATCAGTCACTAAATAACTATTGAAGTGTGTTCGTTGCGGCCGGAAATAAGATATAGATATGAATGAAAGTAGAGCGACGAAAGAAATTTATGGTGCGCAAGTGGAAGGTAAGAAGGGCGTATGCTGACCAAATTGGCGACATACTGAATAAGAGCAATGTTTTAACATCCGGAATAGAAGATCTTGTATAACTATATTGATGGATATGGGGAGGCCAAAGAAGTGTACCAGGATCGTAGCACATGAAAATATGTGGTTTTTGCCTAACGCTCTGGGAAGCAAGCGTGTGTATATTGTTATGTACGTATATGCGACAGAATAGCTTTAAGATCAATGTAACTGTAAGTAAGTTTACCTTCTCCCGCTCTGCCTCATCTTGCTCGTTCTTCATCTTCTTCTCTCCCTCTAGCGTCTTCTTAAGGGCCTCACCGACAGCCTTCGCCGCCTCTATGTCGTCCGTGATCAGGAAGTTGTCGAAGATTGTGCCAGACTTCACCTGCGGGTCAGATAAACACCAACTCAGTTGTGGGCGTGGCAAAATGTCATGCTGTTTCATTTCGCTATAAGGTGCACGCTCCATAAAACTTGAGAGGACAATACAATCGTGCTGATTTCGTCGCGAGCGCAAAATTGAAAAAGTGTCAGGCGAAGTGTACTTTTGACAATTCTATTTAATCAAACGCCTGAATTCATACTGGAAACTCGATTAGAGTACAGGAAAAATGTTAAATGACCTTTCAGGTGAAATTTAAAAAAACTTTTTGCTCCAGTAGTACCTATATTAGGAATTGTATTTGAACTAGCCCACTTCGTACGATTTTTATTTTATGTTTTCGAAAAAAGGATCATTGAGCCTTGTTTCTGATCACTAACCGAGTCTCCAGTAAAAATTTGGGCGGTTAATTAAATTTCACCTTGGTATTATTGGTTAAAGCTAATCTACATTACATATTCGATGTTTGACTAGTATTAAAAGCACATTCGGCTACACTTTTGGTAAAAAAAAACCGTTAAATTCACGTATTTTATGGGTTGTTGTTAAGATATTAATCAAATCTCACGATTTTTAGTTCAACTTAAACATAGATCTAGATGATGTTAATGGAGTCAATCTAAAATATTATATTCCATAGACAGTACACAATGGTACCGATTCGGTGAAGCACATCTTAACTTATTTCACAGGACTAAACTTAATTTAAGCGTTCTGTCCTTGTCTTTTCGATGAAGAAAGAAAAAGACAGGACGCTTAAAATAAGGTTAGTCCTGTCAAATAAGTTAAGACGTGTTATGCCGAATCGATACCATTCGTCTTGGCAGCGTTTGTATGGAGGTTTGCGCGTAACGACGTCTCTTAACTTAAATTCTCAAATATTAGTTTTATAATTCCCATAGCTTAATTTTTAAAAGATTTTATTTTTAATTTTTTTCGGAGAATTTACGTCATTTTAGGACATGGTTTTCATTATTTTGCTATATATATTGACCATTATTTTTTTACGATTTTTAAAGAATTGTCCGATGACCTTGTCACTTGAGAATTTTAGACATTATACTGATTGTGATGTGTGATTGCTTATAAAAAAAGTGGTCTGTCTCTGTCTGTCTACTCATCTGTCATCTAGCTGTCAAATTAATCTGAAGCAAATTATTATAAATTTATCTTGATAGCAAAGGACACATTTCTAAACAGCCATTAATCAAGTGACGACACACAAGGGCAAATGTAAGTTGCAGCCTTTTCGTAAAAATATTCATCATCTTGAGGTTTTTTTAACCAAAACTTCGAAAATACGGCTTATTAAACCTAAATCTCGAAATGGTTTTCGAATTAACACACCTTAAAATAATTTAATCTATGCCAATTGTAAAACAACGGTCCTCCCATTAAAGTTAGATTCTCACCTGCCATAAGTCGAGACCGACGGCGCAGATTTCGTTCCTCTTGTACAAGCTCGCGTCAGGAGTGTACTCAGGGTTGTCGATCTCGGGGTGGATCCACGCACCCTTGTATGCTGGGTTGTCGATCTGTCGGGAAGAGATGTTCATGGTTAAGGGGCTGCACAATGCTAAAATTCAGTCCTGCTCTAACGCTTTTGTTTTTTAACTGTCTATCCTGCTCTAATCAGATGCCTCGCACGCAAAACTTCAGTTATTTTGAAATCGCGGCTACATTAGGACATTAACTATAATTTATTTATGTAATAAATATGTTTTTATCTAGTTAGTATCTGCGTGTGTTGGTTTCGTTTCAATCTGTTTTGAAATATGGAAACTGAATCACTTTATTCCAGAAATTCATGCTTTTTTAAAAGTATTATAAAAGAGAAGATTGAAAGTATGTTTATATGTAATAGTCTTGAGTCAAAAAACACATATTTTTTTTTAATTTTTACCATCTACATTGACGGAACTGAAAACAATACAAAACTGATGTTTAGCATTGTGGAGACCCTTAAGGCGCTACGGAAAAAAAATCGACACTTTCAGAGCTTGCATACCTATTTCAGTAAGAAGCTATTATTTTCATAAAATAGTATATTATTTTTGGAATTTTTGTCTAGTGATCTGTTACATTGGAGAAATTTGGCTCGATAAAATGAAATGAGGCCCTTTTCGAAACCTTTTCTCCTGGTTTGTCAATTTGGAATTACATATTATGGACTGCGATCATATTTTATTAGATGGGTTTTAACAGTATCTAGGACCAAGTTAAATGAAATGTTGATTGCAACTTGATTACATTTTATATAAATAAAAAAACAGACTTTTTGCTACTTTTCCCCGAATCCGGCCCTCTCGCACTGAGGGTTTTTTTTGCTTATGGAGTAACAGGGACGCTAAGACATTTATATATCGCCTTAAGGGTCGGTGTTCCGGGATTCGGGGTTTGGGGTTATGGCTTCTTAAGACGGTAAAAATTCAAATTTCTGAACAAAATAAATACCACTTGTTACCTTACAAGATGAAGTGCAGGTTCATTAAAAAAAATCACGGCAATAATGTATAGTAACTTCAGAAAAAAAAAACAGAAATTTCAAGAAAATCTCTTGAATAGCATTGCAGCGCTACGGGTGTAACCTGAACTTGACATCCTGTTTTTTTTTTTTCTGAAGTTACTATACATTAGTGCCAAGATTTTTTTTAATGAACCTGTACTTCATCTTGTAAGGTAACAAGTGGTATTTATTTTGTTCAGAAATTAATATTTTACTATCTTAAAAAGCCATAACCGCGAACCCTGTTTTGCCCAATCTCGGAACTCCGACTCTTAAGCTCGCCTGCAGTTCTTTAACGAGTATGACGTCGTAATAAGAATTGCTAATACGTAGGTAGCCTATCATGCTAGCATCTGTACCGCAACTAAAGCCATAGAGCCTGTTAAAGGCGCACATTGGCTACTAATTACATCTTTTCAAAGTGCGGAAGATTGATTCATCGAGGCCGGGAATGTGAATAAAGAAAGTTTTGCTTTAGCGCATAGCGCTAGCGCAGCATCAATTTACAACAAACCCATTCATAATTTGTAATTTATTGCGAAACTAAATTCGCGTAAGCGAATACGAATTTACCTGTCAGTCACGCTTTATCCCTCCGCGCACCCCCCATGCAAAACAATTATTAAAAAAAGACATGATATTACTAAGTATCTTGCCCTTCTTCCTAATAAGACTAATCGAATGGGCAGAGTTAGGCATATATTTATCAAACATATGTATCGTATTATATTATATTTGCCTATATTTATAATATTATTTATTATATAAAACTATTACCAATAGACATAGATTATTTAATTTAATCATATTACATTAAAACCGATATGTAATAAGATATACCTACATTAAATAAATAAATATATTTCAATTTCAATATTATTTATTCAATTCAAGTGTATTATTTTATTAAATTTAGGTAAACCTAGCCTTTATTTATTATTTCGCCTTATTATTATTTATATTAATCTATGTCTATTAGACATAGATGATTTAATTATATTACATTAAAACCAACCTTTAATTAAAGTGATGTATACCTACATTTGAAATGGGTTATTCCCAGGGCTCCAAAATCCATTGTTCTCAAAAAAATAAAATTTCATATAAAGGTTCCCAGGACTCCAAAAATTAATTTGTCGAAAATATTCATTTCTCACCGGCTCCAAAAGCTATTATGTGCAGTCACATTTTACATAAATAAAAAATTCAAGTAGAAGCATATAAATATACTACAGTGCACTACGAATGCAATGAGGGCGCAAATTACGACATAGTAAACTGATACACCGTCTTTGTATATAAAAGCGTAGATGGATAAATAATAAAAAAATTAAGTGATTTGATATAAGTACTCTATATTAAAATATTTATAAAAAAATCACAGCTAAACACAGTTTTTATTGTTAAGGACATGTTTTATCACAGTTAATCAGCCTTAAAATAATAAATTATCACAATTTTAAAAATTAAACGCTTTCCTAAATTTTAAACAGAACGCTATAAGGGTTTCACTGACATGGGTCTAGCTTTTAGTAAAACTATGTGTTTGTCCTGTTCTGCATATATGTACAAGTAATCTTTTGGAGCCGACGAGAATCAAATTATGATAATAATAAATATTAAATTGAATTTTTGGAGCCGTGGGAAGAAATTTTTGGAGCTCTGGGAATAACCCTTTGAAATGTAATACATGTATTACATTTCATTTCAAGGCTCCGAAAAAGCCACATCCGCCAATTTAGCTAATGCGAATTGTATTCATCAGTCAGTCACATTATCAACAAACTGCAACAAAACTTGTACCAGATACCAACGTGACCATCAAAAAGCGAAAGAATACGTCATCAAAACGGTTGCCTATCACAGTGTTGTGTTGCTAAACAAATATAAAATAACCGTTACACGGCGGGGCGCGGCGGTAGGTCGATGACCCACGCACGTAGAGTCACTCAGTCATGTCTGTCTGTGCTGTCATGTCACTTTCTTATATTGTTTGTGTGTGTGTGTGTGTGTGTGGGAAGTCTGCAATGAAAGCGAAACACGGTGAAACACCGACTTGTGGGTAGGATTCCCAACCCTCCCGAAATGCCCGGGATACTCCGGGAATATTGTTCGACCTCCCGAGCTCAGTGCAGAATTAAGACTACTTAAGGCGATATGTAAAAGTTTTAGCGTCCCTGTTACTCCATATGCGAAAAAACCCTCAGTGCGAGAGGGACGGATTCGTGGAAAAGTAGCAAAAAGTCGGTTTTTAATTAATATAAAATGTAATAAAAATGCTATCAAAATTTCGTTTAACCAGGTCCTAGATACTGTTAAAACCCATCTAATAAAATATAATTGCAGTCCGTATGTCATTCTAAATTGTCATACCAGGAGAATTGGTGTCGATAAAGACCTCATTTCAATAAATACTTCTGTCGGGCCGAAATTCTCCAATCGCGTTTCTGTTTTAACAGATCCCTAGAGACAGATTTCAAAAATAATATACTATTTTATCAAAATTATACATTATATACCGAAGTAGATATAGAAGTTCTAAAAGTGTCAATTTTTTTTCCGTAGCATTAATGCCCTAAGCAATCCGCGCTTAAGGGCCCCCTATCCACTGGTAGACCAGTGACGTTCTTTGTTACATTTATTACGTATTTATTACAAAGAGATCGATCATTACGTACAAAGAATACTCTTATATTTTTCTTAGAATATGTACGAAAGAGATAAGTGTATTCATAATAAAAACTAAGGCATAGGTACCATTTGTTAATTATTTAAACGATTATTTATTTGAACGATGGTGTCGAAGTTCTATATGCATATCTGCCTCTATATTAACTGACATAGATCTAAGAACCTGAGAGACGTCATATGTCTGGTCACTTGGTGCTCATTATGGACCTGGACTCAACAGACAGCATTGACAGACATGACCCGACCGACCGACGAATTAGACCGCTCAAAATTTCAAGTAATAACAACAACAACATCGCACAACCACCTAACTACCATCATCCATCATCCAAGAAGAGCAGTGATTAAATAATATCAAAAATAACCAACACCATCTTTACAAAAACCTACTTTTTTATTTTTATTTTTTAGAAAATAGTTTAAAACCAAAATTGTTTACAAGTGTCACTTTTACTTTTTACTTTTTTATTATAATACCTAAATTATATGTCACATTTTTTTTTACATTCGACTGATGACGGCCCCGAAATATATCGAGTAGTTATCATTTTTTAAATTGTTTTAATAATAATAAATAATCAAATGCCTCTATATTCAATATTGCTAAAGCCTCGAGCCTCTCTTGTCGCATTTTCGTTAGTTTTAATACCGGACTTTTCGGAAGATTTGCAAATTCACGTGAGGTGCACGCAACGACATCGCATTAATCAAGGTAGTCAATTTGATTACACGCGAGTTTTCAATAACTCATACCTTTCATGAGCTATAAAATATTTTATCGGTGCTGTTTGTGGCTTAATTTGCTTTTGGGCTAATCTGGCACTGCCCGGGATGCAATCAATTCTCTGGATTTTCTAAAATATTGTCATTATTTCCACTTCACAAGGCAACTTCATGTGGGAATTAGTGTCGTCTTGTATACTGTAACATGTTTTTGCAAAAAAGAAATTTTCATTTTTTCATTTTCATTAACGAAATAAATAAATAATTTCATGACGAAATAAATTTTGATTTTTCATATCCAACATGAATGATACTTCTACGAAACAAAGCAAATTAAAAATAATCAAATTTTCATTCAATTGTCTACCGCACCGATTTGTTCAAATCTCTCTGGTTGGTTCCTCCGAGAGTTGGCAACCCTACTTGTGGACTTACTTTATTCCATAATACGAGTAAGTGCCATAAAAAGCTTCATGATGGTAATTATATGGAGCTTGTGTACTCACTAGTAAACCTGATGTTAAATTTTTAATTTATTTTTCTGAAAACTGATTACAAGGATCCCCTAGAAAAGTTCATTTATATAATAATAAACTTTAGTAGATGGGAGAAAATTATGTAGGAGCCTTGAAGATTGTTACATATTACCGCTCATGGTCTGTCATTTTTTTGCAATTTCATTACTTTCTACCACTTTTATTAACTTTATTTTTCTCAAAAAATATTACCGACTACTCTTTTAATAAACATTGCAAGCGAATTTTAGAGTTTTGCCTTTAGTCAGTAATATTTGAATTGAGTGTTGCCAGACACACTGTGATTACAGTAGATCAACTGTAATTTAACACGATCTACTGTACACTGTAGCACTTAATAAAATCACAGTGTATGGAGACACTGTCATTTTCTAATGCAAAAAGTCACATAAGTTAGTTGAAAATGGCGAAAAATATGAAAATGAATGAATTCTACTGTAATTTGGACCCAAACACTGTAATTTTGAGCCCTCAACACTGTAATATGAGTTTCCTCATCTGGCAACACTGGAATTGACTCACTATATTTTAAATGGAATAATTCTAGAGATGCTAAGGGTATCTCAGCTCACCTGTTTAGGTGCCCAAACTCCCTTGTAGTCGGGGTTGTCAATCATGGGAGGCTCCCACTCTCCGTCCATCTCATCGTCCCAGTCTTCGGGCTTGCTGGCATCCGGGTCGGGGATGTGCTCAGGCTTCTCCCAGTCTTCGGGTTTCTTGTCCTCGGGGTCGGCGATGGTTGGACGGTCATCCCAGTCTTCAGGCTTCTTGGCTTCCGGGTCCTGGAAGAGGTGGAGATGTTAATTTTATTCAGAATCTATTGTGATAATAGAAGAAAGTGTAGATAGGTTACCTACACAAGGTTCGAACTTCTAAAACGGCACACAACATAAATTACTTCAGTAAATTACGTAGTATTGCAACATAAACATGGGTTTATCGCGAGCGAAAAAGAGACAGACCTATATGTTGCTGTGCGTCGACTCGTACGACGTCCGTCGTGCGCTGACGCCGACGCAATACCGAGTTCAGGTTTGCAAATTAGCCAAGTTTTAACGGTACACTTGCGGATCGCCTATCTACACTTTCTTCAAATATCATTGGTGATAAGTAAGAATATGGCTAGTAACAAATAATGTTACGTGTGACCTTTTAATTTAGCTTAGCTTGTTTTGGTGATTGGCTTCACAGTTTTTGCCATAAATATGTAAGTACTCGTATGTTAGTTAGTATTCAAGGCAGCTGCAGTTAAGGCGCTACGTAAAAGTTTTAGCGTCCCTGTTACTCCATATGCGAAAAAAACCTCAGTGCGATTGGGATGAATTCGTGGAAAAGTAGCAGTCGGTTTTTTTATGAATATAAAATGTACTAAGCTATTTTGTCAAAAAGATTTTCAAGGAGACTTTACAAATACATAATAGCCACATTTTGAATGCAATTTTACAATGAAATTAGTTAGGATTTCAGAATTACAGGAAAAAATAAAACAATTTAGAGGTCATTTTGGGAATTAAATTCTATCGAGAAAATTTCATCCAATCGCGTTTTTCTTCAGTGAGAATCTTAATCAAATACTCAATAAACATTTACCCAAATATCAAATACGTAGATGACGTTATAGGTGGAGTAAATGGATTCGAAAAAACCCCCTTTTTTTTTTGTATCGACTTAACAACAGCTGCGAGCTTCGTACTACAAAACTCTGTGCGTGCGGCACTAAGGTACGCCCATCATACAGATTGCGATACTTAAGCGATAGTCGCTATTGCGAGACGTTTTCATAATATTTATCAACTCTCCCCAAACAGACTGTAGACATCATAAAGGTAATTTTCAGGTCAGTGTCATTCTATCATAGATATCATAATAAGGTAGAGGTCAGTGTCACTCTATTCAGCTTGTAGAACCGAGTGACTCATACCTTGATCTTCCTGGGCGGCAGGAAGTCCCAGTCGGCCTCCAGCTCTCCCGACTCCACCTTCTCATTGTCGATGAGCACCTCGTACGAGTTGTCCGGGTTCACAACCAGGGTGTACAGATGGGTGTACACGTCATCCTTGCAGCGGATGTCCTTCTTGATCAAGTGGTTCTTGCCTTTGTAGCTGAAGATCACGTGCACCTGGGGAGAGGGGCGGGTCTTACTATCTTTGATCATTATCAAAATTCACTTATAGTGTCGCACATGGGTTGAAACGTTTTTTTTTAATTTTAAATGGTGATGCAAATATTTTTTTACATTAAAATCATCAAATAATGAAAATTCTATATTTAGAAAAAAAGGAAATTAAACTTCATAATTAAATATTATTATTAAAACGTCCTTATCGTTGTGGTCATGAAATGTTGATCATTTTTTGGAACCCTGTTTATTGAAGCATTTAGTGAAAAGATGATCAGGCATCGCGACGAGCTCCACATTCCCTTTACTGGACCGGTTTTTGTGTCATCTCAGCATGCTGAAGCTACTCGGCTCTACTTCGGAGTTCGAAAATCTTAACTTCCCACTGACTTACAAACTTTGAACTGTCAAAAAGTAAAATACAATCTAGTAATATTTCTAGTTCTTTCCTAATTATTATTATTACTTTTTTCTGTCTGCCTTTTAATTTTATTTATTTTTTATCCTTATTTTATTGTACTCGCGGAAGATCGATGAGATTATAATTTTCGTTTAGTTGTAGGTACCTAATTGTTATAATCACTGTGCGTCTTTTTACTTTAAAAACTCGACATTGGCGGAACTAATGTGTTGAGTCACATTATGGGAAGCCAGATAAAATGGAATTGAATTGAATCTAGTAATACGTCAAACTAATAATAATCTGTGGTAAAATGAAATAAATGAAATAAAGTATAGTTTTCGAACGCCATTTAATATTGTTGCTTTAAAACAACATAGCGTGTTTAAGGGTTAAGAAGCTGTTCTCGCTGGGCTGACTGACCGGGGGGAGGTGCACAACATTCACGATTGTGGAGAATCAGTGCAGGACTCATCGCCCCCGCTTTTTTAAAAAAGATTTTTGAATTGATGTTTTCGTCAAAAACAAAGCATGAAGATAATATTCTCAAGTATCGGTAAGTAAATAAAAATAAATCGTTTTATTTTTATAACGCAGTAAATGTAAATTATATGTCGATTCAATTTTATTTCTATCAGTGCATATAAGCAAAAAATATTTTATCCAAAATGAAAAAAATAATATAGCTTATAAAAAATTTAAATATTTACTATCACAATGAAGACAATATATCAATAAAAGTTATGATACCTATTATGATAAACTAATAAACGAAATAACTAATAAATTTTAATCTTATCCATATCAGAGAAGGATACTTTGTTCTCCATTGTTGGTACAAAAATAACAAAAAGATTTTGGAAAGAAGCCGAAATTCATACAAAGATGATTAAAATTAACCAACTGTGACTCAAAGGAAAGTTTATGACAAAGAAATTATTTTTAGCCTTCAAAAGCGCAATTTTATTAAGACCAAATGCGTCATTTGGTTTTAGAACACTTGGTTCTTAGGTTTCATTCCCATATGAACTGTGACTTGCATTTCATATTAAGGCGCTCTTATCCCAAAATCAGTAATTACAAAGTCAAATAGAACTTTCAAATATCGTCTAAAACGAACCTTTATCTAGGTCTTCCACGCATGTGTTACACGATCAGATAAACTTTGCTCGATAGAAATAATTCACGAACACAGCATGTAATAAGACCTTTCAAATCATGCCATTTCCATAACTCCACTCTTTTATTAACGAAACATATCTGGTAATATTGCTCTTTAAATTTTCTAGGTCAACCACGTAAGTGGGTTTTAGTAAACATTTCCCTTATTTTTAAACAATTTAAAAACCGATAAAAACAACGAAAAAGTACAAAAGTGTGGTTATTTTCTTTACTCCTTACACGTAAAGAAAAAGACAGAGAGTCACTCTTCTGGGATAAGAGCGCCTTAATTTGATACACGCGCTTTTTACAGCCGATTATTGCGTCCCAAACGTGATGGGTGGTGAGCGCTATCGTCGTACCTCGGGCATGAAAGGTTTTATTCAAGTAGTTGGTATCTAAAGAGGATGTATTGGATAATAAAACCGTGAAATCGACAAGCCTACTGTAACTGTTGCAATTAGCATAACATCCTGTCTTCCACGGTTTATTGAACCTTAGCAACGATACTGCTGCAACGATACCAATTTTACTAAATATAATATTTATTTTCGTTTTAAGGGACTGCAGAATGCTAAAATTCAGTCCTACTCTAACGCTTTCTGTTTTTTAACTGTCTATCCTGCTCTAATCAGATGCCGCGCACGCAGAACTTCAGTTATTTTGAAATACATTAACTATAATTTCTTTATAATATATAATAAAGATGTTTTTATTCTAGTATCTGCGTGTGTTGGTTTCATTTCAATCGGTTTTGAAATATGGAAACTGAATCGCTTTTTTCGTGACATGTATGCTTTTTCAAAAGTATTATAATTAAAAGAACATTGAAAGTACGTTTATTTATAAAGTGTAATGAATAGTCGTCTTGACTCAAAAAACACGCCATATTTTTTTTCAAATTTTTACCATCTACATTGACGGAACTGAATCCTATGCAAAACTGATGTTTAGCATTGTGGAGCCCCTTAACTAAATCTCGTCTTAATACACTTTGATCTGAATCAAATAAATTCTCAATTAACTTGCTTGTCTATCTGTTCTATAAAAAAATAAACATAACTCAGAATACAACGGTCTTTCAGTTTATTTATGCAAGTTAGGGAGCCTGGTATTAAGAGGCCGAAGGAGCAACACCAGTTCATACAAAAGAAATACCAAAACCATTTGTAAATCATAGATATTCTTAGGATAGTGTGTGTTTATTCCGATTGGATTACAGAATGTCTAAGTTCCCAAATATATTTTTTGAGAAGACACAGATTTAAAGACGACATAATAATATAAGCAATTTCCATAGAAAGCTTATTTTTCTCATATTTCATGTTTAAATCAGTGTTCTTATTTAATATATATTTGGGAACCTAGATATTCCTGTAATGCAATCGGAATAAATACACACTACCTTAAGAATATTTATGATTTACAAATGGTTTTGGTATTTCGTTTGTATAATATAAGATTGCCCTGCAGGCCTCTTAATTTACAAACACAAAAGTAGAGTGGTTATAATGAAATCAAACAAAAATGTAACAGTTAATCTAAACAATAAATAAATTAAACCATCTATCTCACCTGATATAAAAAAGTGAGTCTTCTAATGGAAAAATATTCATAATTTCTTGGAAGATTTTTTTAATATTTTATTTTTTTACTCACAAATAATCATTTTGTATTAGGCGGAACTCATTACTAACAGCAATATCTTCCAGGTAATATCTTTGGGTGAAAGAAAGATACGTTAATTAAATTATGTAAATGCTAATAAATAATAATACCAGGTGACTTTTTGATCATCGTCCAAATTCATACTGGAGGCTTAATAAGTGATCAGTATCTTGGATCAGTAATAATTTTTGTGAAATTAGTAAATTGAAATTTCGGCTTCCCATAGAAATTCAGTTCCACTCCCGAGTGAATCACTACGGGGAGTCGAAATTTAATTTTACGAATTTCACCAAAATTGTTATTGATCCATGATACTGATCACTTACCAAGCCACCATTATGAATTTGGACGATGATCAAAAATTCACCTTGTATAATACGAAATAAAAAGGAATTAGTTACTCTTGTCTTCTATTAGCTAAAACATGGGGAAATTTTATTGTTCTGAGCGATAACGATAAAGTTAATGTTATGGCTTCCATGCATGACTACATACTCCATAACATTCAAGACAAGTCAAAAGTGTAACTGGATAGTTTTTTTTTCTTTTTAGTACCGCTTTTTTCATATGGACTAAAATGTATAATGTACTACCGAAAATACAAACATACCGAACATCAATGTAAAATTAAATTATATTTTTTCAGCCATTTATCTTTGCGATGCAAAGCCACTTACCTAATCGTTTTAAAAGTTAGGCTTTTTGAAATGATTTTAAATTGTTTTTTCCAATGTGGCTTGAGTTTTGTCTAAAATAAATTCTCACAGCAAATCAACCTAATTTATAGTAGTTTTAATCTTGAAATCGGAATCATTCTGAATAATTTCGCGCGCATTTTGACGCACGCGATTTTCAATTTTATTAAAGTCAGCCTCCGGGTTATAATCAAGCTGCTGTGCGCTGAAGGAAGGCCTCCTCTTAATGAGTTGTTCACAAGGCCTAACCATTTTCTTTGTAATTTTTGCTGATATTTATATATCCTTATTTATAATAATGTAATAATAATTTAATAATAATGTAATAATAATGTTAGACATGTAATGATAAATTATGAATAAATGAGTATGAGTATATAAGTTGATTTTTTGATCATCATCCAAATTCATACTGGAGGCTTGATAAGTGATCAGTATCTTGGATCAGTAACAATATTTGTGAAATTCGTATAATGAAATTTCGGCTTCCCATATAAATTCAGTTCCAGTCCCGAGTGAATCACTATGGGCAGTCGAAATTTCATTTTACGAATTTCAACAAAATTGTTATTGATGCATGATACTGATCACTTACCAAGCCACCAGTATGAATTTGGACGATGGTCAAAAAGTCACCTTGTATAAAATGACCATAGACTAGTAAATTTAGAATACAATTAACACTATCAAAATTCAACATTAAAATGGTATAATTACAAACAGGATAAAAGTTGTTGATTTCAGAACATGGAGTGCCATACAATCTAAACAACTATTAGTAAAGAGAAATGTTTTTGAAATGAAATGTTTACCAAACATGAATACAATGGAATTGTTTTGTGAAATACCGTCTCATCAGGTATGCATGTATCCAGAGGGACAAAATTGTCTTGATGGCCATCATTTGTTATGTTTATTAGGCTTTTTTTAAATTGCAAATTATCTATGCTGCAGAATGTAATAGTTGACTTATCTTAACTTATTTGACAGGACTAAACTTAATTTACGCGTTCTGTCCTTGTCTTTTTGATAAAGAAAGAAAAAAACAGGATGCTTAAAATAAGGTTAGTCCTGTTAAATAAGTTAAGATGTGTTATACTAAATCAATATCATTGTAAATTAAATTATAAGAGACTTTAGTACTAAGAGGCACCTCATTTATTGGAAATTGCTTCTAGAATAAATGAAATGATAATATTTCCTAGTAACCATCATATCAATGTATCACATAATCACATATACCGATACACTGTTGATTGATAAACTCTGTAGTGCAAGATATTACGAAACAAGATAATATGATATTATCTTTTAGCAGTTGTAGTAAACTTTAGTGAAACGTGGTGAGGTTGGAATGAAAATTAATAAAATTCAACGTTGACAGAATTCATAAATTCTATGCTTACCTTCTTGGTGCCAGGCCCGCAGATGTCAGGGCCGAACATGATCTCGTATGGGCTCTCTCCATGCATGTCCTTCTGGTCCAACTTGCAGTCGAACACCTTCAGGTAGCCACCACCGCAGTCAATGTCCTGCTCATGCTTCACCGTGAATTGTACTATCATTGTCTTGCCCTCGTTGGAGAAAGGCTTGAACTTGCGAGACAGGGCATAGAACCTGGCATCTTCCGAGGTCTGAAGACCTGAAATGAGGCACAAGGGTGTCAGAATTATCGGTCTTATTGGAAGCTTGTGTGTAATAGGCTGTTTTAGATTGTATTTTTTTCTAGAGAATATTGAATTAGAGCCTTAATTAATCACATTTTAATGACCTGTGACAATGTTACACAGAAACCGGAAATATAGCTTATCTAATGATACGAAAAGTTGCCTAAAGCATTTAGAAAGGAGGGTTACCTTTATCCGCCTCGGGGTCATTGAAGAACTTTCCAGCAGTCAGTTTGAACTTGCCGAATTCCTTGCCGGGGTGCTCCGAGTATATCCATTTGGATTCCCATGAGTCTGCAATGATGATACAACGGGTTTAAAGGTATTGAGGTCGCAAAAGCATATAAAGAATACCGGTAGCTCGAAGACATGATGACAAGACAATCGATAGTTCACCGGCCTGCCGCGTGTCTCCAAAATATGCAGATTTTAACTGAAAACGGGTGTTACTCACCATCAGGGAATTTCTCCTCGAAATACACTTCACAATTAATTGAATAAATCGTCAGTAAACTGACAAGAGTAAACGCTAAGGACTTCATTTTTGATTCACAGCGGCTTACACCGGCAAATGACTAGCCACGAATAACTTCAAAAATTGGCGGACCTCCAATTAAATAATTCCCGACGTACTGTCTTCAGCATGGACAGACTACGAAAACCACGTCCATTACAGCTACATGTGTGTGAAGAAGACGGCAATAGAATTACGTGTCCATAGTAATAAGTACATCGAAGATAGAACGAGATAGTAGATGAAATCGTAAACGTAAAATCTAGTTGGAATGAAAGAAACAGCGATTCAACGTGTTGGGTTCGATGACGCAAAATTACGCCAGACAGATGGAAGGCTCTTATTGGTCGGAAGATAGCAAATGGAAATCGAACACACTAACCGAAAGCTCATGAAAATTGCGGGAAAATACAAAAAAAGTTTTCCACTTTAGAGAAAACGTTACACTGTTTTACTACAATTAAATGTAGGTACGAGTTTTATCAAAATGAACTTCGTTAAAATGGTCTGTGATTGTGCTACTCTAAATCTTAGATCAAGACATAATACTACTTTTCATTGAAGAAACATTGTTTTAGTATTTTGTTTAACTTGCTGTAAAAACCAGTCAACCAATCAAAAGTTCACATGCCATTTGACAGAGACACAGATAGGATAGATGAGTTAATCGGAAAGAGCAAAATAATAAGTAAATACGTGTGTGTTTTTTATTATTGCAAATATTGCAATAGAATGTGCGTGCCTTCTTGGTTATTTATGTACTTGTTTTGGCAAATATCAATAGATTTTATTTATCTTTACAAATACCTATGTACTGAATAGCAAGTAACAAATATTTTTCTATTCAACGAAACACACATTGTATATTTATTTATCTTTTGTCGTAGTAAATAATTAATTTGCATTGTTTAATTTTTATTTATTTATCTATCATAGGTAGAGGTAGCCTGCAGGTAATACTGCTGCTGCATAAATGCAATTTGCGAAAATTTTGCGTAAAAAAACTGCTGGTTTAATTTATTACAAAAATAGCCTGATTAATAGCTATTTAACTAAAACTAAGTCAAGGTCAGTTCCTGCCATAAATTGGTATCTCCGCTAGTCAAACGTCATACACAGCGTCGGCAGAGAATATAAAATATTACTAGCGTCGGACTGGGTCTAAGGCTCAGAATAAGGAATACAAATAGAAGCCTGGCTAAAATAAGAACTGGGCATTAGCCATTGTACTCATCTAACGTAAATTACTCCTGTGTACGAGTGAATGAAACGACGGACCGCACTTACTTTATATTTTTTCCTGGTGTGTCACTAGATTGAACCAAACAAATGTCAGATGGATGTAATTTGGATGTATTTTAAAAATTATAATACCATCAAATTAAATATGTCTCATCATTGTATCGTTGTGTTGTAATATCGTTCGTAGCGTGCATCACATCTTAATTTGGTGGCATCGAAATGTCTAATGCATTTTGCGAAAGTTTACAGCTTCACCGAGAGAATTTAAATATTTTTGTGCTCTTCCTCTCAAAATTCGTAAAAGTGTGATTTATTATTGTTTGTGTTGATTGTTTTTTTAACATTGTAATAAAATGTCTTGTGCGATTGAAGGCTGTAAATCGCATAAAGGAAGAAAAGAAAACAACAATGAAGCAATATCATTTTATCGGTGAGTTCTGATAGTTTTTATGTTAATAAGTTGCAGGATCATACCTAAAACTCAGTAACAATAATAGTAGTTCTCGTAAATCATACTCGTGTTCAATTCTACACCGATATTTGCCTGTTTTATATGGATTTTCTGCCGACTATCAGAGGTTATGTTTTTTCGCATAGTGATGTACTAAAGTCTGTGTGGCAAACTATCGAACATTGGTTCCCGCGGCAGCCGTGCATAAAGGATAATACCGCAGATTAATTGCAGCGCGAGTTAAAAGAAAAATAATGCCGAATAAATATCGCTATATTTTTTTGTTACAGATTTCCAAAAAGGGAAGAATTAAAAAGTGAATGGCTTAGACGAATAATTGGACCAAATTGGGCAATTAAAAAAAGCAGTCATATTTGTTCGAAACACTTTACGCCGGATTCTTTTGGACCAAACGAAAATTTAAAATGGAGACGGTTAAAAGCAGATGCTTTACCGACGTTATATTTACCAGATACAGACACATTGGTAACCTTTAAATAATTATGTATAATTGCATTATCAATCTTGTTTGTAGGTACGTGCTTGTACTATACTATAGTATATTAACTCGATAATTTTTCAATTTTAGGCAACAGAACCAGTACCTATGGCTGTCTGTGGTGTAGAAAAGTGCATACTTCTATGTTCGCAAATCGTTCTGAAAGGCCTGTTCAGAACTTGTACGGTACTTCCGTGATCGACTTCACGAAGAAATTCCGCAGATCAAGACATTTTCGTACTTAGTGGTTGACAATAAAAGTACTTTGACAGGGTTGTTCTATCGTGAAACGAATTTTGGGAATGCTTATTGACTTGAACTGCGCATAGTTTGATTTCTTATTACAGGTTATTAGGTATTTTAATCGTTCATTATTTGTTATTAGTTATTATTCAAGATGAGTTGATGTTTATTTGATAGAAATAATAAAAAATTGAAATTACCTATGTAGTAATTGCGCTGTCATCGCTCATCATTGACATAATATTATTATTACGAATCCTATAAGTCTATGATTATTATGATTTCTATTGTTGCGATTAATTCCTTATTCCTTGATTGAACAAAGACGCGACATCAACGAACATCTATTTGATTGAGTTAAGAGGCGACTTAAAAAGTATCCACTTAAAAAGTTTACGGTTGTATCTCTGATACAAACTACAGCATTTTTTGTACTAGAAACAAGCACAATTTTGGACTTAACTTATGTACCTATCTGCCTACGATATAGTAATTTGTACTTAATAAAAAATATTATGCTAAACAAAAGATATCCTTTCATTAATTCCTTATTTACACAATATAACACGTGTCCCACTGGGGTAGACAGAGACCATTTTGCTATTAATTCTCTTGGCCTCGTTCCAAAGCAAGAGGATGTCACCAGAAAGGTCGGTGCCTCCTGCATTCTCTTTTTTTTCACACTTTGATACGATATAATGTGTGGTAAGCAGATTGGTCGTGGTTCATTTCGATTTGGTTTATTTATCGTAGTCAAAAATCGACATTGTTACATCACTAGTAAAGCAACGAACTAGTGACAACCTACCTAATTAAGAAAAAACAAATACATATCCATTTCTCTCTAACGCACTTGAATGTCGTAAGAAAATCAAGGATAGGTGTCTTTCTCCGCGTATTATTTTAGCCAGGCTTCTATTTGTATTCCTTATTCTGAGGTCTAAGGGGCCCGCGTGGCTATTTTTTTTTTTTAAATTCCCTGATAGTCGTTCATAAACTCACACCGAGTTGGGTTTCGTACCCGGGTCGCAACACTAACCCGTTCAAAAATGAACTCGCGTCTCAACCCCGACCGTTCAAAAATGACAGTGTCGCTACACTCTCAGAACATTTAAATGTTCTGTGGCTACACTGGTGTCGACTTTTTCAACATCAACTCTGAGCAGGTTTCGCAAGGTTCGTATAGGCTCCAAACGTCACCTGACATTCATGTTAATTTTCATAAATGAAATGACGTTAATTTTCGTACCGAGGGGGTCTTCTCAACGTTATAGTTGATATATTTACGTTAAATTTCTTGTAGAGGGGGTCCTCTCAACGTTATTATACTAAATATAATGCAAAAATGACAACTGACGTTTGGAGTGTCTACACGACGAAACCCGTTCAAAAACTCAGCGTTACAACCCCAGTGTTCCTACCCAGCCCAGGGTTATTTAATGAAAGCACTTCAGGCTAGCTCTCAAACGGCCAGCCGGAGGATTAACTTTTTTTTTTTTATACGGAAAATAACGAGCCTAGATGATAAATATGCAAGTTTTCATTACCTGCAATTAATATTTATTACAAAATGTCCCTGTTTTTCAATCTGATAAGTCGAAAAATATGCTTTGTGTATTGAGAAAAATTATGAAATAGGTAAGTATAGTTTTTCAGAATCATAAGACGAAGATAATGAACTTTTTTTATATAGGCATAGATAAATAAAGTTTATCTATGGTATAGGTAGTATACTTATTCTGAGGTAGTATATTAAGACAGGTGAGGGGCGCCCGCAGGTTGGGGTCCGGCTGGCAAACGCCACCCTGACTCTTTGGCCAGTCCGACACTTACATAATACTAAACCTATTTTATTTACGGATAACCATTTGTGATATGGTTTCCTTTTGTCTATCTTGGTTGATTTCGTCAGTTTCTTATGTGCCACCCAGTTTTATTTTCAAGATGGGACATTATTGTACACAATACCAGCTACAATATGGGTTACGTCAATGAGATGTGATATCACCTTCCATTAATTTTCCAACTATTTTCAAAATATGACCTCGTGGATTTTTTTGTTTTCCTGGTTCCGGCCTACTGTAATTAATCTCCATGCCAAATTTCAGCTCAATCGGCCCCGCCATTCTTTAGGACGATAGGTAAGGGTGTTGTCCATTTTAAAACGGAGCCGGGGGGGAGGGGGGAGGGGTTGACCTAGATGACCTAGATCCACTCTTGCGGGACCCCTCGGTGTTTGAGGTCATATAATAAAACTTTAAAAATAACGGTTAAGTGCGATTCAGACCCGCGTACCTAGGGTTCCGTAATTCAACAGTTTTGGGTACTGTTTATGATGACAAAAAAAATAAAAAGAGAGACGAATATTTTTGTACCGTAGTAGGTACTCGAAACCAAAAGGATATATCGTCACCTTAAATGGAAAATTAAATAAGTAACATTTTTCCAAAACACGTTTTATTGCATTTTCTAAACGTTTGATTTTTTTCCATCTTTTGGTCTGGGAATCGTTTTCCTACCCCCTTCATTTCCTGAGATAGCTGTTTGTGGCCAAACTTTAACCAATCCGGAAAACTACTAGAAAACTGATTGGGAAAACTATATTAAAATCATTTATTCAAAAAGGATTAAAGAGATTGACTCTATCTGTAGTTTTTTTATTAGGATAAAAAAAATAACTCACCTTATTGAATTTTGGCAATAAACATATTTCGAACTGATGATAATAACCGAAAGGCAAAAATACATAACGGCTCTTATTGAAATGGTGTAAACGAATATTTAAATCGATGTTAACCGTACCTTAAGGAACAAACGAATAATAGTCTTTTTATTTATTTTTCGCTTGTAAAGGTATTGATAGATGCAATTAAGCTTTTTTTGTGTGTTTATTTAATTTTAGTAAGCAGATTATATTTGAGCTTGAGTAATTAATAAATTTTTATTAGAATTTCGCAAAAATATTTAAATTTTATAAAACAAAGCTGCAATACTAAGTTGGTCAAGTTTTTGGGCAGGGAACCCTGAAATTACATTAAAAAAAAATTGCGTCCGAACCAAATCGATGAAGTGATATCAGCAGAGCTGTCCGACCCCAACTTGGACAAACAGCTATATGACACGATCACGAAGAGCATGAGTCCTTGTGGAGCACTGAACCCTACGTCCCCTGTACGTGTGGGACAGAGCATGCACCAAAAAGTATCCTCGGGCGCTGTTAAAAGAGACGCCAACCAACGAGAATGGTTATCCGTTGTACAGGCGCAGGGCACCCGAAGATGGAGGACGTACGGTCACATTAAAATGAGAGGTACCGCGCGAGACGTCGGAGTGGACAATAGCTGGGTGGTCCCGTACTCACCGCTCCTTTTGACTATTTTTAATGCTCACATTAATGTGGAGTTGTGTAACGCGGTTCAGGCAATTAAATACATTTGTAAGTACATAAACAAAGGCACTTAGCCGGCGATATTTATTGTGCTGCAACAAGGCAATGCTAATATTGACCCACGAGACGAAATGCAGGTATTTACAGCTGGTCATTACGTGAGCAGCAACGAAGCGGCATGGCGGATATTGGGCTTGCCGCTTCACGAGAGGCAACCCGACAGTGACACGTCTTACGGTGCACTTTCCCAACGGCAAGCGCGTTTACTTCACAGAGGCTCACCTGTGCGATTGAGTAGTGAACCGCCCACTACTACACTCACCGAGTTTTTCCGTCTGTGCCAGACGGACGAGTTTGCCAGAACTTTGCCATAACCGGAAGTGCCAAAATATTATGCATGGAACGCTTCACGGAAAGCGTGGAAGCGTTGTGTGCAAGGCAACCCCGTCGAAGGCTGGCATGATGTGAAGACGTCAGATTCCCTGGGCAGAATTGATACCGTGCATTTAACACACTTTGAGTGTTACTGCTTACGGTTGCTACTGACCCGCGTCCAAGGCCCCATCAGTTTTCAGGCCCTCAAAACAGTCGAAGGATAGCAAAAAACTACGTTCCGAGAAGCGTGTGAGGCAATGGGACTTTTGGAAAATGACGGCCACTGGAACTTTACGATGGAGAACGACGTATTGTGTAGATCAGCGGCCAAGTTGAGAGAGCTTTTTGCTATCATGTTGAGCACCTGCGGATTCTCA
The DNA here is from genome assembly GCA_934047225.1 of Ypsolopha sequella. Taxonomy (NCBI): domain Eukaryota; kingdom Metazoa; phylum Arthropoda; class Insecta; order Lepidoptera; family Ypsolophidae; genus Ypsolopha; species Ypsolopha sequella. The sequence continues at coordinate 6,650,951 of OW203988.1, read as the reverse complement.
AACCACCTGCAACTTTGGGACAAGTATAAACTGCTATATCGGAAGATATCGCACACAAGCACAGGCCAACGACGATATATATTTTAACAAAGCGTTAAATTTATTGAAGACAAAGTTTTCTCAATCGTGGGTAAACGGCTGCCTAATTTCGGCATGGCTACCCCACAACAAACAGGAAAGAAGTCCATTGATTTGCTCAGGGAGCTCAGCTACGACACCGCAGCCTTGGGGGCTCAAGTCACTCAAACTGAGCCCCAGCTATTACAAGAGCCAAGGCAAATTTTCAATAAAATTGTGAGCCGGGTGAAGAGCGGAGAAGGGGTCTTCATTTCTTAGACGCACCAGGCAAGTTGCGCAAGGATAGGAATGTCGCGCTAGCTGTTGCGTCCTCTGGGACAGCCGCGACCTTGCTCAGTAGAGGTAGAACTGCCCACTCGGTCTTCAAACTTCCACTTAACCTTGCAGGGGAAAAACGCCCACCTGCAATATAAGCAAGAGCAGTGGTCTCGATGCTCTGGTGCAGCAGTGCAAATTTATCACCTGGGACGAATGCACGATTTCTCACAAGCGTGCGATTGAGGTGCTCTATCGCAGCTTGCAAGACATCCGCGGCAACCGAATGTTGATGGGCGAATTTGTCGTCTTGCTCGCAGGTGACTTCCGGCAGACGCTGCCAGTTATCGAACGAGGCACTGCAGCAGACGAGATCAACGTTTGTCTCAAGGCTTTGCCAATGTGGGCAAAGGTAGAGAGATTGCACCTCACAACAAATATGAGAGTCCAGCTCTACAACCTCGAGATTGGCGAAGGCCGCATACCAATGGATGCGGAAGGCCTAATCAAATTTGAAAGCCACTTCTGCAATGTTGTAACTTTGGAAGATAACCTAATAAATGAGGTTTTTCCAAACTTATAACTGATTTGTTTTGTCAGATAGCACGACCAGCGGGTACCCGGTCTTTCCACCGGTCATGCAACTGGACAAGATAAAATTATACAGTGACCTAATTGTAACCTAATCGTTGGTAAAAGGTTCTGAAGAAAACTTCGTGGTACTATACAATTAAGTTTATTTAATTTTACCAAAACAAAATGTCTAAATTTCACAAGTCAAAGGAAAGGTGTTAACGGAAAAATTATCTTAGTTACAAGTTTTTGGCCAAGACCTTCATTTGACAAATATCTTGCCAAGACATTACTAAACCTTAAAGACCTTTAAAAAATTGTGTCAGGGACCGCCTTAACATCAGGTAGTAATATTACATTGGAATTAGTATTGCCATGACAAAAAAAAATAAACAATTAAGTGATAACTAGATGTGTTTGTTACCGCCTTAACCAAAGGTAACTAGATTACATGGAAACTTGTGGAATTACATAAAAAAACTTTAAGGGTAACAATACTTGAAAACATACAAGGGAATTAATTTCCAAAAATAAATCTAGCTCAGGGGAGCCGTAGATCCTACAAACAATAAATATTTGTCGTACATACACTTTAAACCAAATCGTCTGGTACACCATTCAGTTCTACCAGGTAAAAAAAAAATATTACGGAACATTAAATTTTACAGTTTGGGTTATTCGGTGAAACAGGAAGAAGAATTTAACCTTGGTTACTAATAGGACACATAACTAAGTGTCCTGTAAACATACCGTCCTAGGTATCTTAATTGTGTGTGGATAAAAGTAAAAATTCCAACACCTACTTGAATTTTTCCATTAAACTCCACGGAAATGACACGCCGTCCGCTGCCCCCTTCAAGGTCAACGATCCTCGTCCACGCAGACAAAGGAACTGCTACTGCGTACACCACGCGGCGATCATACCTCTGCCAGCCGAATAATCACCAACGAGGCAATACAACTTCAAACTTGAAAAATCTGGTAAATCTCGAAAACATGAAGATCTTGAAAAACACGAAGATCTTGAAAACAAAAAACCTGGAATTAGAAGAGAAAAAACAATATTAAAACCTTTACCACACGGAACAATGAGAACAAAATTCCGGTGACTCAAAATACAAAGAAAGCAATACATACCATGATCTGACGATAGTCAGAACTCCCTCCAACCCGACGAAAAAAATTCCTTTTTTACATCATCCAAAAGAATAATCTTCCTGAAATACAAAAACAATATTATAGAACTATTCCACACAAATGAATAATTAACCAAAAAAACGAATTAATTAACCACGAAAACCCACCTATATTATTAAAAACACAACTCCTGTTGGCACAACCGCCATTAAAAAATAAAAAATAACTCAACACGAGCTGTCGGCAAAAACTCCGGTTGGCAAATGAACGAGAAAAACTCCTCGGAATTGCAGCAGACACGCGATTATCTTCATGTCTAGAAAAGAGTGTAAACCGAAATTTACCATCAAGTTGTGATAACCGCAACTACAAAATTTGCAATGCTACAGTTTGTTATTCTTATAATAATAAAATTGTATTTCTATAACCAAAAGATCTGTTCGATCCTCGATGTGGTACTGGTGATATTCTCCATCCATTCGATGCATGCAACTGTATGCAACTTTCAGTTAACTTACCTAGAAACTACGGGTTGATTGTTGTTTATTTATTGGTTCATGAATTATAATTTTATAAAAAAGATTATGTATGACTGGTTTGTTTTATTATTCCTATATTAATAAAATTATATTGCTATAACCACAAGACTTTAGAGTGCAATGAGGGGTTTTCAAAGTCAAATTAAAAAAGAAAAAGTAGTACCGAACGACTCAATAGATGGCGCAGCCTGTACTAAAAGTGTCAAAAAATGTCTTCCTGGCAACACTGGATTCTTTTGATTTTGACACTTCTTCTTTGCTTCTTTCTTTTTTATGGTCAATCCATGCCTCAAATGTATTATTGCTATGATCCATTGTTCTTTCCGTTATTAGTTATACTGTGTGTTCCTATATGTTTACAATTAGCTACACCTACAACGCATGGGCTGACCATGTTGAAAGTTGAATGAAATACCAAGCTATTAACGTAAGTTATATAGATAGAAAACAACACAATATAAACATAACGAAATAGGAATGTCTTTGTGAAGGGTTTTGTTGGATTTAACAATTGATTTGACAATTTTTATCTTGCTGTCCACAGATTAAAAAATAATCTTTGCTTTTTGACACTTGAAAGCAGGGTAACGCCATCTGTGTTTACCTCTGAAAGCTTGATCAAGGTCAGTCTGGAAAACCGCTCATTGTATCAGAATATAGTATCCATCCATGACAGCTTAAAACGTGCGATTTCAATTTTCAAACGGAACAAATTAGCCCGTTTGAAAATTAAAAGCGTATGTATTTTTTGAGCTGTCAAGTGAATCCGCTTTTCTTACACAATTCTACTTGTTCACGTCGATGTGGCACTGGTGATGTTCTCCATCCACATACGTGCATGTTACTGTATTCAACTTTCAGTGAACTTACAGTACGCGGTGGTATATAATGCGCACCGGCTATCTTCGACTTCGTAGAGCGTCGTCTCTGTCACCGGCCTAAGAACTTCGTGCGACAGAGACGACGCTACGACTCGATGTACATTATTTATCGCCGCGTACTGTAGTAAACAAATTAAGGTTTGATTATTATTTTTTGTTGATTGGTTCAAATTCTTATATAAAAGAGATAATGACTGATATGTAATTTCTATAGGTATAATTAATACAATTATATCACGTAGGTTCTGCAGTTTTTATTTATTTATTTAATCGTATATCCCAACCGGGTACTGGCCCAGTACTCCCAAAAAGATTTGGTTGATCATTTATCGTCCAAACATACGTCCATCTCTGACGCACGCCAAGAGAGTGTGATAGAGATGGATATATGACCGAACGATATTCGATCGAATTTTGTCACTTTGGAGTAGCCCCTCAGGATAGCGAAACAGTTTCTAAAATAAATTTATTTTTCTTGTCTTATTAACGTAAAAACTTCTTTAAATAAAACTATAAAAATACTTTATGTATGTTAATTAGCTTCCTAGTGATAGATTTCAATTTTAGAACAGCTCTAATTAAAATATTAGCTTTAAAGTTAATTCTAAAGTCATTCTAAGTACCAGAAAAGGTCCATTGGTAAATTCAACAACCATGAAAAATGGCAAACTATAAAATGGCAAACATAAATAAGGCTACTTAAATCTTGCAAAAAAGTCACAATTTTTACTTTATTGAACGGCAAAATTGAATAACAAACATGTAAAACTAAATAACTGGGCATAATTTTGGAAAAATATTTTGGCAAAAATGAATATACCGTAAATCATGGATATAGGAAATTATTTTCCAATATTATAAAATGTACAACTTAAGAACTTTCTAAAGCCCACAACATATAAAAAAATTAGAATTTTAGCTTTCTTAATAACGGAGATATGAATTTTCTACCGAAAAAAAAACTCAAAATTGCGATTATCTCGGAACTTTTTTTTTTGGTTATTTAATTTTCCCCTCAAGGTGACGATATGTATCGTAGATTAAAAATTAAATTTTGTCATTTTGTTTTCGTGAATTTTTGAACCGCTTAATTTTTCTTGTAATCTTTACGTATTAGACATGATTTTTTTCATATTTTTCGGTCCACCAGACCCCCGTTAATTTATTAACACTTTCGTCAGGTTTCAACACGGACAGCAGGATATCGTATACAATTTTCAACGCATGCGACAGAGATGGCAATAGAACCCGTGTCGCGACCCCTAGTTTATGAACACGCCCCTGGGACAATCAGGGACATACATTTTTTGTGGTTTTTCGACATAGATGTAAGTAAATTTAGCTAAGCTATATATTTTTACAATCAGCTCTTTAATACCTACAAATTAATACCAATATTGGATTTTTATAAAAAAAAAAAAAAAAATATTTCCCATTTGTGTTCAACTTTTTTTAAATCGCTGTAGTTTTTCTGTGATTGGCCAGTTATGACCTATAATCGTCACTTTCAATCGTCGTTCTCAACCGCTTTATTTTTCCTGTAATCTTTACGTAAACACATATTACCATGATTTTTTTCATATTTTTCGGTCTACCAGTTTTGGAGATAAGGGGGAGGACATTTTTTTGTGGTTTTTCAAGGATTTCCCGAAATAGATGCAAATAAACATAGCCAAACTATATATTTTTACAATCAGCTTTTTAATACGTACAATTTGGTACCCATATTGTATTTTTATATAAAAAAAATATTATATTAAATTTCTTTTTATTTCTCATTTGTGCTCAATTTTTTTTAAACCTTTAAAGGGCATAAGGTTTTCGCATGAAATATTTAAGCCATAAATGATTTAATTATAAATTTAAAGTAATAAATAAATTTATGTTAAAAGAAATCACAACATATTTAGGCACCATGTCAATAATTAGTGCGAGTATGTAAAAAATAGGAAGAAAAACAAAATAAATATAAAATATATTACCAGCTAAGGCGATATGTAAAAGTTTTAGCGTCCCTGTTACTCCATATGCGAAAAACCCTCAGTGCAAGAGGGACGGATTCGTGGAAAAGTAGCAAAAGGTCGGTTTTCTATTAATATAAAATGTACTAAAAATGCTATCAAAATTTTGTTTAACCAGGTCCTAGATATTGTTAAATTAAAACCCATCTAATAAAATATAATTGCAGTCCATATGTCGTTCTAAATTGTCAAACCAGGAGAATTGGTGTCGATAAAGACCTCATTTCAATAAATATTTCTATCGAGCCGAAATTCTCCAATAGCGTTTCTGTTTTAACAGATCCCTAGAGGAAGATTTCAAAAATATTATACAATTTTTTCAAAATTATACATTATTTACCGAAGTAGATATAGAAGTTCTGAAATTGTCGATTTTTTTTCGTAGCGCCTTAAGGTAGAACAGGGGTCTTCAACCTTTTTAGATGCAGGGCCAATAATCTATTCCAGGTCTGTCAAAGGGCCGCACATTGCCGCACGTAAACATGCCACCTCAACAATTATTTAAAATCAAACAAGTGAATTAAAAATGTCTTATAGAATAGATGAAAATTTCCTTAGCCCCGGAGGGCCACAAAAAATGTCCCAGCGGGCCGCATGCGGCCCGAGGGCCGCGGGTTGAAGACCCTTGAGGTAGAAAAAAATTGGTGGGAAAAATATTCCCTCTGCCTTAGAAAGTGTTAATCGCTATAGTTTTCCTGTAATTGGCCAGTTATTTATGATCTATAATCGTAATTTTTTTTATATATTTCGGTCAACCAGTTTCGGAGATAAGCCCCCCCCCCCCCCCACCAGTTTCACCATTAAGAGGCAAAGTGAATTTTATTTTTGTCACTGTCACTCCAAGCAAAAAATCGCGCAGTGCGAGAGGGGCGGATTCAGGGCAAAAGGAAAAAAGTTGGTTTTATATTTTTATTAAAAAGACTAAAATAGCTAGCCAAATTTCAAATATCAAATCTCTAGATATTGTTAATACACACCTAATAAATTATGCCGGAGTTCTGTATATGGTTTCTGTTCGTTAAACGAGGAGATAAAGTCTGTTTGAAGACCTCATTTCAACAATTATTTCTATCGAGGAAAATTTATCCAAACAAGTTTTCCAATTTGAAAACCCTAGATTATATAATCGAAATACATATAACAGAAATTGATTATAATTTTCCGTGTATTTCATGAAATACAAAGAAAAAAACACCCGTATTTTTTTCGCATATCGCCTTAAGGTTCCTTTTGTACCTTTTAGGTACTACGGAACCCTAATAAGGAGTCAGTAAAATTGGTCAGGTATACCAAGAGATCGCTGGACACCCTGCGCGTCCAAGGATGTTGATGGGTTTGCCCCGCTTATGTAGTGCGTCAGGGATGTTTGCTGGATATCAAACTGATGGCTTTGCTGCTATAATTCGCAAAAAAAATACCGACCTCTGATCCGCAGAACGCGGGACAGTCCCAAAAGCGTCCTGGAAACTGTAGCCGTCGCGTTTACATCACCACTGTAGGGGTGCTTTGTGCGGAGAGTGATAATAAGGGACAACTCAAATCCTTGATCGCTCTTGGTACAGGGCAATATAACATAGTGCATCGGTCGGCAACAGGCGGACCGCGGAGGGCCGAAACTTGGACCGTCGAATATAATAAAATAACTTACCCACCTCCATCTATCAGCCTAGTTCGTCCACTGCTGGACATAAGCCTTTCCAGGACTTTGCTACTCCCGGCGGTCATCCTGGAAGAATTGCCCATACTCACACACGCTGGGCAGGCGGGTTGGTGAGTGCGGTGCCGGAACCCTCGCACCAGTGACGCCGCTGCCCGTCACCAGTCTGTTCCATATAAGGCCCGGCTATTAGGGATGGATATACCGCCATCCATCGGTCCCAGGCATGGTGGGCCTCCTGGTTTTTTGCCTGTAAGCTGTCCTCTTACTCTTCCCCGAATTACTTCGAGGGGGTCTCCAAGTAAGGTGGTGGTACCTCCACAGTCGAGCCCGGCATCAGCTCTATGTTACCCACCTAGTAAATTTAAATAATATTTTTATATAACTGCCACGTAGAATGTAGGTGTAATTTCTTGCATTAATTAAATTTATAAATTTGTAAGAATACCTATTGTGTTTTATATTTACTTAATAATTACCTTATATTAGTCAAAATAAAAGTTTTCAACTAGTAAGTATTATGAGTTTTTTTTTTCTGGACATCGATGAATTTTTGTTAACTGTGTCCCGGACCCCATTTAAAATTACTTGCCGACCCCTGACATATTAAAGCCAATTCAAGGCTTTAATTTTAGTTTTAGTGCTGTCAAAGCTTAAAATTTTCCAAAGAAATTTTAACTTCTAATCCTAACTCCAGAGGACTATTTTGTATCAAAGAAAGTTTAGTTTTGACAGCACTAAAACTAAAATTAAAACCTTCAGAATCGGCTTTAGTGTCTCTGTATAGTTTTCATTATAGTTTCGGGTTTTGTGTTTTATTTTATTTTGTGTTAGTAACCTAATACTAAGTCTTACCAATTTGCTATGGATTCTGAGTTATCCAAAATAAAAGATTTTTATATATACAAGGTGACTTTTTGATCATCGTCCAAATTCATACTGGAGGCTTGATAAGTGATCAGTATCTTGGATCAGTAATAACAATTTTTGTGAAATTCGTGTAATGAAATTTCGGCTTCCCATGTAAATTCAGTTCCAGTCCCGAGTGAATCACTATGGGGAGTCGAAATTTCATTTTACGAATTTCACCAAAATTGTTATTGATGCATGATACTGATCACTTACCAAGCCACCAGTATGAATTTGGACGATGACCAAAAAGTCACCTTGTATATTTTATATAAAATTCATATTCAATTTTCTGATAGAAACATTAGAAATGGGCGTACTTATTCTGTTACTCATCGAGTTTTCAACACAATTAAATTTATTATTTTTAGACTAGGTATTTGTTATCATCAGTTGACACGAATACATTACTATTTATGATCGTTTCTTTACTTTGCGCCGATAATATTTACTTACAGTAAGTACACGTCTGTAGAATTATAATATTAAATTGATTAATTACATGCTGGTATATATTATATTATGTGTTCATAATCAAGGAGTTAATAAAGTCACCCCTGTGACCGACCGATCAATGGACCGCTTTGGTCCAGTAGTTAGAGTACCTGACTACTAATCCAGAGGGTGGTAAAAGTTTTAGCGTCCCTGTTACTCCATATGCGAAAAAACCCTCAGTGCGAGTGGGACGGATTCGTGGAAAAGTAGCAAAGTCGGTTTTTTATTAATATAAAATGTACTAAGCTATTTTGTTAAAAAGATTTTTAAGAAAACTTAACAAATACATAATATCCACATTTTGAATGCAATTTCACAATTAAATTAATTATGATTTCAGAATTACAGGAAAAAATAAAACAATTTCGAGATCTTTTCGGAATTAGATTTTATCGCGAATATTTCATCCGATCGCGTTTTCCTTCAGTGAGAATCTTAATCAAATACTCAATAAACATTTACCCAAAAATGAAATACGTAGATGACGTTATAGTGGAGTAAATGGATTCGAAAAAACCCCATTTCTTTTTTGTATCACCTTAACGGAACCAGAATTTTTTCTCGGTGTGTTCACAGTGATTACGTCGCATTGTGAATTCTCAGAATGTCAACGAAGAAGGGTGGCGTGCGCGGGGCGATACTGCGCAGGGACAAAAGAATTAATAGAGAAGATTCACTGTTTGAAGAAACTTAAATAAAAGGCTACTCTCGTCCTACGGCATTAAAGTACAATTCAGCTCGCACAGCACCGTTTAGCTGCTCTTCAGGACGCCTCTCTGCGCTTCTCGTTCTATCGCGTAACTCTGTCACTTCTTCTCCCATTGAATGTTTCGCGCCAGGGCGGGCCACCGATGTTTTTACCCTTGGCGGAGTGGAACAAGCCTATGGCAGAGAATATAAAGCCTATGGTCTAAGGGCGTTGGTGACAGCTAACTTCAACTTCAATCGCGTCTTATGTACTGGCGCGAACTGTAGCTTCACTTGTGATAGGAACTATGTCAGGAAAGTCGTAGTATATAAGTTAGTATATATATATAACTTATATAGTTATAGCATATATATTATAGCACCAGCGCCAAACGGGACACCGTCGCTTAATCCTGTTTGCCTCTGAAGTAACTGTACTGTACATTTAAAACTATAACGGTGTAACTACAAAACGGTGTTTAACTTTAGACAGTGTTTAAATCTGTTGCTGTCACTCTTTTACAATATGAAAGAAAAGGCGACAACAACAGATTTAAACACTGTCTAAAGTTAAACACCGTTTTGTAGTAACACGGCAGATGTTTACTAGTGTTGTCTAAATTTAATTAATGTCTTTGATTTTTTTTTATGTTTTCTGCTTCTGTGTAAGTAGTATCTTTAAGATCTTAGATTTTGTGTATTTTATCTGCTTTACATTCTAAATTTCACTTTATATTTTAGGAATAAACTTAAATAAATTATGTAACTATTCCACAAAAAATTCTGGTAATTTTGCATTTGTAATTACGTGCAGTGTATCCAAATTATTTTGTAGTTTTAATTTTGTAATCTGAACTATCCTCAGAACAATGATACTTATTCTAAGGAACTATCATCTGCAATATATTTTTTTTCTTTTCTTTACAATGAAACTAGTCAGGCGACCAAAGGAGGTCCTTACTTTGTCAGAGAAGTTTATACTGTATTAATACAATAGGCTTTACATATGTAATTTCCGAAATTTTCTTACAGATTCATGAGTTCATAATTTCTGTATGAGCATTTCTCAAAAAATTTGCTACTAATTCAAAAACTTGTCCAAAATGAAAATATCGTAAATATATGTATATAACATAAAAATCTGATAATTTATTATGTTTAGATTGATAATATTGGTATAGCACGTATGTGATTTCACCGTTTCAGTGATAAAATTGTGAAAATCCAATTAGGGGGTGAAAAAAAGCGTCCTATTTTGTTACTACTTATTTGGTGAAAATTGGATAAGTTATTGTAAATATACCAGTAGGAAACATTGTTTCTTTAAATTCATGATTATACTTTTAATAATTTCAGCAAAAAATATCCCTTTAAATAAAAACATATTTACGAAAACTCTGCAATAATTATTTTTTGTTACCATTGGTACAAACATAAAGGCAAAAGTTTTTATTTTATGAAAACCAAAATTAATTATAGAAAGATAATATTATTTATCCCGACATGTTTCTATTTTTCATTATTAACGATCATTTTTAGGTGTTTTAAGTAGAGATGAAACGGATAGTGATTTGGCCGGATACCGGATACCGGATATCCGGCGAGGCACTTGGCCGGATAGCCGGATATCCGGCGGCCGAATATCCGGCTCAAGATATGCGTTTCGCACTAATTGCGTAAGTCTAAACATTACGTACCAAGGTGCGTGCGGGTGCAACTGGGCGTGATTATTTGTGCATTTTCTAAATAACAATCATTTTTAAATGTAAATTTCGTACCACAATCATACAAATGCTGGTCTGCAAACGCGAAACCATTTTCCGATTTTAACGAAATTTGTATATGTTGTCTCCTTGCAGCGTTGTATACTGTATATAAATGGACAGGCATCTAGGAAACCGCGTAATCTACTGTTCATACTGAACAAATTTCCCAAAGTAGCATATTGAAAAAAATGGAACTTGCCCGCCCAGTGCCCTTTCAAAATTCACAATAGGCTTGTCTTTATCTTTATCTAACTCTTATTCACTTTATGTGAATTTGGATTATTCAATCATTGATACAATCAATTTATTTTGTGATTTAAACGACTTTTTATGCTGAGTTAAGTATCCGGTATCCGGCCGGATACTGGCTACAATCCGGCCGGATACCGGATACCAAAAATATGGCCGGATAGGCCGGATACCGGATAGTAACCGGATATCCGTTTCATCTCTAGTTTTAAGTCAATTAAAACCCAGGAAAATTCAAAATTAATGTTGATTAATTTTGGGACAGTAACAAAATAAGAGTAACAAAATTCCTTTTTTGTTACCTTTTTTGCTACTTTTGTTTGAATTCCTTTTTTGTTACCTAACTTTCCTCTTATACATTACTATGCCAAAGTAACAAAAGAAGAAGTAACGAAACGAGAATAATTTATGTTTTGAAATTTATTCATCACAGTAAAAACAATAACTGTTTTATTTAAATTCAACTCGAATGTAACTTAGAATATTCTCTTTCAAAAACCAACAATGGTTTTATGAGATATTAACAATTTACCTGTAAAATCTGGTAACAAAAACTGAACAGAAATTGAGCAATAGTAGGCACGTGTACACTTTAAGACGCCATCCAGCAGAGAGAGATTGCTCAACAAAATGGCATACTGAAATGTCACGTAGAGTGTTGCCAAAAACTAAAAATATCAACTTATTGGTATATTTCACAAAAGTAATATGCTAAAATTGGTAACAAAAGAGGATGTCACTTTTTGAAACTTTTCTGGGACAAGATTAAAATGTGTTTTTTGAAAAAATAATGCACTAGTCTCTTCTCAAAGATAATATGAAATGAACCCCGACATAATGATTAAGCAATTAAAATCAAAAAATACGTAGGATGCTTTTGAACTTTCCGAAATATTAGCGATCAAAGTATCAGTAAGTCGTATGGGACACTTGACTTTTCATACATTAAAATTTGGGAATGTTTTTTATTTACTTAATTTTAATTAATATATAATTATTTTAGACATTCAGTATTTTTTTTCGTATTCAAAAATAAATAAAGAAAACCACACCGTCTACAGTTAAATACTGTTAGACCATTTTGTACACAATAATGATAAATAACTTTGTGGGACAGCAAAAAAATCAAGTTACGAAAAAAAATGAGAAATGCTCGTATTTAAATAGCTATTTCAATTATTTGTTTGAAAGTTGACTTCAAGGTTTGTTTTTATTTTCAGTTTGATTATAAAAATTATATCTTCAAAAACAGTTCGTCCTAAATGCCATCAATTTCCATGATAAGATTCGTAATAATTTTTTACAGCTGACAGTTTTCAGAAATTAAATTAATGTTGCTGTTAGCTTAATGTTGTCTCGTTCATACACATAAGAAATTACATAATTTGCATTTGTCATTTGTAAAAAAAAATGCAAAAATGTTATTACTGAAAATTGAGTTACCTCCAAATTCTCTATAGAAAACGGCGATTTCATATGTAAAGACCTAATATAATACACTACTATATAGGCAGGGCCTAGTATAATTTCCTAACTTATGATTCGTCTAACTAAACAGTTAACATTAATTACGGACTGTAAAAGGAAATTACTTATATGAGACAGATAGACTAAGCTATTCATACAGTGTGTCCCTCGTAAGAGCGCACATCCGAAAGGGGGTGAAACTAAATTTAAATATATGGAAAAAAACAAAGAAAACATTATTTTTTAAATTTCTTTTTTAATCTTGAAAAGATGCTCCGCCTGGGTATATTTGTATGGGACGCGAGCGCAGTGCAGTAGAAAATATTGTATTTATGATAGAACGTTGTATTTTTTTTTTGTTAGAAAGGTAATGGAATAGGCAATGAAACGGAATAGGCATTTTGACTTGTGAAACGTATATTATATATACCTACTTTGCAAAATAAACTATTTGAATTTGAATTTTGAATGATAAATAGGAATAAAAGTATAGTGAAACGGGGACATTATTTTGAAAAAAAATTACTAATACTGAAAAAAAGACGGAAAAATTAAAGAAATAATCTTTTAGGATATTATTTTTGTGACAATAGTAGTTGATTATGTTTTGTTTTTGATTTGGTATGCAACGTCTATTCTTAAGGATTATAACAGTTTTATTTCATTGCATTACTCGCAGTAGATCAAAAGTTATGACATATTTTATACATAGTCTCCATGGTAGGCAACAAAAATTTTGAAACGTAAATATATAAAAAAGATTTTCAAAAAAATCATTTTTTTGTCGATAAAATATGTCATCCCTTTCGGATGTGTACTCTCAGAAGGGACACACTGTATACAAGGTGTAACAGAAAGGTGTAACCATATTTGAAGTGCTTATTCAGTCAATGGTATAGAACAACTTTTACTGTGGAGCCAACCCTGAAATCTCAAAAAAAAAAACTGCCCTTCCATACATTTAAGCTGAACGGCATTGAATTTTTCTATGAAACAGTTGATTTTTTTTTCGAGATACAGGTTTTGTTCCATAGTAAAAGTTGTTCTATACCATTGACTGAATAAGCTCTTCAAATATGTTTACACCTTATATTGAAATTTAGATTTTTCAAGAAACATAATTTAATAGTACATTACGATACGAGAACGATGAAACGTTTTCTGACGAGTGTGAGTTTGCGGCACGAGCCGAAGGCGAGTGCTGCAATCACACGAGTCGAGAAAAAGTTTCTCGCACGAGTTTCGTATAATTTTTTATAGCACAAGTGCGGAAAATGCCGACTTTACGCACGCGCAGCGTGCGTAAAGTGGTCATTTTACGCACGGTGTGCTATAAAATGATATACTGTATGCATACGATTCTCGTATCAGGAAAAAATATAGAGAACACTTCTTTATAAACATACTTTTTATTATGTTACAAACAAAAAGGGACTAGGTTCGCCTAGTAAAACGGAACAACTAAAGCGAGAAATCTTCCTTGAAATCATAATCATCTTTCTTCCCATAAGTAGTTAGAGTAACATTTTCTAAAACCCCGGCCAAATTGACAGCTTGCTTTTCATTTTTCGCCTTTTTCTTTTTATCTTTTTTAAACTGCATTTTCCTAAGTTGATTCTGCTTTGTGTTTCCTTCTAACATCATTTCGGGGTCAACTTTAGTTTTTTCGCTGGCTTTTTTGTTTTTGTCTAATTTAGATCTTATGTTGAGGGTCTGAGGGAGCAAAGTCGCGTCGTCCTCGTCGATTTGCATATCGTCTACCATTCTCGCTTGCACTGGGCCTGTGCTTGTGATCTGTAAAGATAGAACAATTCATATTAGGCTAAGAACTCACGGAGCGATTTACACCACCGCGCCAGCGTTTTTTTTTTTCTGTCCTTTATAAGGAGCCGGTTACGTAATTCGCTTAAATTAAATTATGTTAAGGTGTGTTTATTCGAAAACCATTGCGAGATTTAGGTTTGATAAGCCGTATTAAACCTGATGATGATTGATATTTTTACGAAAAATCTGCAACTTCCATTTGTCTTTGTGTGACGTCACTTGATATATGACTGTTTAGAAATGTGTCCTTTGCTATTAAGATAAATTTATAAAAATTTGCTGCTGACTGATTTGACAGATGGATGACAGATGAGAAAGACCACTTTTTTATAAGCAATCACATATCACAATCAGTATAATGTCTAAAATTCCCAAGTGACTTCATAGCCAACAATTCTTTAAAAAATCATAAAAACTATTGTTAATTTATATACCAAGATAATGAAAGTTGTTCTATACCATTGACTGAATAAGCTCTTCAAATATGGTTACACCTTTCTGTTACACGTTGTATTCATGTGATTGAATGCAATAAATAAACAACAATCACACGTGAGTGTTAAAGCCGCATGTAATAGTAATTTCTAGAACACCTTTACTTTGCTTACCGTCTAACTTTTTGTAAGCAGTTTCATTTTTTATTAGGCGCTTGATGAATAAATACATTTGATTAATCATTGCTAAGTGCAGGATTTAACTGCGCCATTTGTTACAAAAGTACAATTTCACGAGTATATGTGTTTTGACAATCAATTACGGAACACTGTAATACAGGGTGCTTGTAAATTCGAACTATTCCTTGAAAGGAGTTATACTAGAGATGATTTCCAACAAATAATGCCTATCAACTAGGGGTCGAAAATGTTTTTTTTTAAAGTAAAACACGTCGATATTGCGAAAATTACAAAGTAAACAAAGTCTTCTTTCCACTTAAGACCTTTTATTTCTGAGATTATTAGAATTCAGGGCATGTATTTTTTAAATAAATGATGACTCATTTATCATTAATCAGAAAAGTAACAAATAAGTGCCAAGAGAGAAGTAGTTATTATTAAATTATTTGTTTTTGGTAACCAGTCTGAAAGTTTGAAAAATATCCTAAAAATCTCCATGGCTCGGAGACCATTCATTTTCGACCCCTAGTTGATAGGGTTCAATTTGTTGGAAATGATCTCTAGTATAACTCCATTCAAGGAATAGGTCGAATTTCCAAGCACTCTGTATATTAAATGAATGACAATTTACCTAGAAATGCTTAGTAGTTTACACGTATTTAGCTTATTATTCGGATAATGATTTTTTGTAGTGTGTTGCAAAATTTCCTAATTGAGTTTTAATAAAAGCATTTAACGAATTTGTTAATGTTTAACAAGCAATTATTAATGCGAAGTTGCAACAAAAAGATCAAGATAATTAAGATCAGAATTAGAGGCGCATTTTAACGATTGTCCCCAGAAAAGATAAACGCTATTCAAGACTTCACAACACCGAAGAAAATAAAGACAGTCAGAGCATTTTTAGGATTATGTAACTTCTAAAGAAGATTTATACCGGAATACAGCGTACATATAAAATTACTGTGTCATCCATCCATCAGCCTAGTTCGTCCACTGCTGGACATTCCAGGACTTTGCCACTCCCGGCGGTCACCCTGGAAGAATTGCCCATACTCACACACGCTGGGCAGGCGGGTTGGTGAGCGCGGTGCCGGAACCCTCGCACCAGTCTGTTCCATATAAGGCCCGGCTATTAGGGATGGATATACCGCCATCCATCGGTCCCAGGCATGATGGGCCTCCTGGTTTTTTGCCTGTGAGCTGTCCTCTTAGTCTCCCCCGAATTATTTCGAGGGGGTCTCCAAGTAAGATGGTGGTACCTCCACAGTCGAGCCCGGCATCAGCTCTACCACCTGACTATATTACTGTGTGATTTGTTAAAAAAGGAGAAAAGCTGATATTGGGGAGGAAGAGAACAGCAAGCTTTTGAGAAAATTAAGTCTTTATTTATAAACACCATTCAATTATATCATCCTAATTTTACCAGACCATACTATCTACAAACGGATAGTTTAGGAGTTGGTCTAGCTGGCAGTGGCGTATTTACCCTAGGGCCAAAAGGGGCATGGCCCGGGGCGGCAGGCTGCGAGGGGCGGTGCAAGCTGCACCTCGCGCTCAGCTTTGGGCACCTTTCATTGTCAATCGTTAGGTACCTATCTGGTTTATTAGTCAAATACCTTTTAATTTATATTGCTTTTTGGCTTTATACTGTCTTGAAAAAAAAATTGTTCGTCAGAAAATATTGAATAAATGGTGTCTATTTATTTTTAAGGTATGTTTTGTTTTTTCATTCATTATCATCACAGCCCACATCAACACACCGCTGGATTTTATTTTATAATTTGTAATATTATTTGCTTTTTTCTCTTTAATTTATGGGGCGACAAACCTTACAGGCCCAGGGCCTATTATGTATCTTTAGTTGCCAACTGGACTGAGTGCCTATCATCAAAAACATAGATATACTATCGAATTCCGATTGTCTAAGGATATGTTCGGACTTGAAGTGAAGACACAGTTCGTAAATAGTTCAATACCCATCTAAAAACAATTTTGAAAGTTCAGTTTATATCTATGTTTTTGATGATAGGCACCCAGTCCAGTTGGCGACCAAAGATACATAATAGAGGGGCTGGACGCCAAATCTTGAAATACGCCACTGCTAGCTGGGGTGTTTTTCCAATTAGATGAAGAGGGAGATATGAGGGTGTTAGGATTCTACAGTAAAGCTTTGCGAGGAGCACAACTAAACTGGATAGTTAGTTTGCAGTAATTAGTTGTTTAGAAAATTTCGAGACCTATTTGAGAGGTTCTAAGGTGATTTGGTTCCTCAAGAAACTCTTTGAAAGACAAAGAAAAGCGCAACAAAATCTGTGTAGTAATTCGCATATATTGGATTAGATTAGATTAGAGCAAAAAACTAGATAGTACTCCTCTACTTTATCATGCAGCCAAACCAGAAATCGCAAAAAAAAACAGGTGTTGCATAGAAAAGTTACATAGTTATACTAAGTGTATATTATGTATATTTACTATAGACATTTTGTGTAGATTATTAATAATTTTGATATTTCTATTTAATTTTCTTCGTGTTTGTATGTACCATCGAAGAAATTGCCACAGACCCACATTTCGCACATTACACAAATAAACTATTCTTTCTTTCTTCTTAAACTATTTGACCAAAATAATGAACTAAAAGTTTTATTCTGCACGATTTCAACATTGGCTCCAAAGCATAACCTAGGGATCTAAAAAGGCCGACTTGGGTGAATCATAAAATGATTTAAAAGTAGGATAGACTCAGAATTTTTTCACGCGTGCAAAAGAGGCGGCATTAGGACAGAATCATAATATGATTCATGCAAAATGGCTTGTTTAGAAGATCTGTTCGTAAACAGTAATATATCTCTACAAAAAAATCAGCCAGTATAAACGTGATAGATGGATCAGTAACCTTGAAAGCATCTCCATCGCTCGGCCTGGACTTGTCCAGTTCGTCCATGGCTTCAGTCTCCATCGCTTCGAACGAGTTGATGTCGAACTCCTTGGATAGTTCTGTGACGATCTTCGCTTCTACGTGGACGTCGGCCGTCGACGTCTCTGGCGGCTCCGTGTAGTACCGGACCTGTGGATTTATAAGAGATATTCAGTATTTTTCATCACACCTATTCGAAAAACGACAACTGACTTTAGGGGATAGCGGGACCCAAAGTGAATTTTATTCCCATGGGAGTTCTCTCTTCTGATTGGTCCGCGTTCGTGCTTCTGACAGATTAGCGTCATTTAACCAAAGAGGTCGAACGCATATTTATAAAGAAGTTACTGGCCGGTTAGGCTTCGGCGGCAATGCGCGCTGAAAAAATTTCTTTTCATTTTATTTCTTTTAGAAATTTGTCAACGCTTACAAGCTCGTCGTCGCACCTATTTTTTGACTTTTAGTTAAATATTTTCGATTTCATACTATAAATTCGCCTACTCAGTATTTTTAGTCGCACGCTTTGGTATTTAATTCCGGACACTTGAAGTCGCTAATTATATTTTTATTCGCCCGATAAATAATTTCCCTTTTTAAACCATGACTCCTCGATAGTCCGAGGTACACACCTTGCCTGTGTTCCAGTCGTTGAGCAGTATCTTAGCGGCAGCCTCCTGGTCCGGTACCCCGCCCTTCTTGTACCGACCCATGCGGCTCGCCACGCTCGCGAAGAACTCCTGCAAGCGTATCGATATTACATATCGATGATGAAGGAACTATCGGTTCCTTTAAGAAAAAGCTTAAAGAACACTACCTACCTCTCACAATCTGAATAGATAGATATTATATATATTTATGTTTATGTAGTTTATTACACACTATGTATATTTATAATATTTTATATATTGTATTTATAGTAAGTATTGATATAAATTTTTATTTTGTTATTAAACTTGTATAGTTCTTTGTATATTCTTCTTCTCTGTGTACACGTGTATGATTACTCCGTTTATGTTACTTTTTCCTATTGTGATGGTTTTGCTGTCAGAAATCTCTGTTTAGAGATAAGCTCGCCAATGTGCATCTTTTTACTGTAATTTTGTTTTCAATGCATGTGCTCGTAAAGGGTTACTTTGTATGCATCAAAACCGAACAGAAAGTCGATTATTTTGCCCTAGGGCTTTATTATTATAATTTTTTTTAATTTGTTTGCAATGGTTGGCTAACCTGCAGCCTTTCCTGTGTACCATAGATGTTATACTTTTTTTTTCACTGTTTAACGGCTCTGGATACAATCCTTTTGAGCCATTTATAATTTAAAGTTCACAAGATTATATTTGTTTTCATTTCCTCACACTATGCATTGAAAAACGTAGTATGATACACGGGCGTAAAAGCAATAAATTACTCGGTTACGTTTAAAACACTCGCTACGCTCGTGTTTTAAATCGTCCTCGTAATTTATTCCTTTGCGCCCTTGTAGCATAAACTACTATTATGTGTATAATTCCATGTGTGTACAATAAAGAATAAAGAAATGAAGTGACAAGAACTCTTAACTTACATTTTGGCCAAATTGAGTTTCTTATGTAGATGAACTGAAAATGCAATTTTACATGCACTAGCAATCACAGCTAAGTTGATTCCCTACATTCATGTTGTAATCATTATAAATCCACGTAAGAATTTTTTTTCATAACTAGTTACATAAGCAAATGAAAGGTTTTTTTTGTTTCATGTAAAATCATGTTTTTGGAGATAGGAGTTCTCGTCACTTCATCGTCGATATTGAACGTTTATAAGGAGTTATAGAATTAAATGAGACTTGAGGATAATTCATGATTAATATAAACGGCTCACCTCAATACATGTTATGATCGAGATATCCGACCAGTTTCAGCAGATTTAGACTGCCTTCATCTGGGCGAGTGAAGACGTTTACGCGACGACGTTACGCCCAGTTAGGTCTGCTATCCCGATCATAACACGTATTGAGTTGAGCCGTCTATATTAATCATTTATAAGGAGTGTTTAGGGTTCTGTGAGAGTGATGCCTGAATGTTATGTTTTTGTTGTCCATTAAAATTTTTGTAATTTTATTTTTTAAATTTCTTAATTTGTATAGCGCAAAAGCTATTTCTGTAATGTTATATAAGGTCTTTCAATTTAAATGGAAAGTAATTTAGGAGGTGATCCAGTATCGTTAATACATCTCATTCCACTGCAAAGTACTTTTTTTTGCGCGAACTTTTTCTTCACTTCTCAGTACAAAGTGGTCCGATCAGCTGACTCTGTTTGTATGGACAAGTAAAGAAAAAGTTCGCGCAAAAAAAAGTACATTTCAGTGGAATGTGATGTATTAACGATACTGAATCACCTCCTAAATTACTTTCCATTTAAATTGAAAGACCTTATATAAATTTTTCTGAATAAATAAACAAATAAATAATAAATAAATATTAAAGTTCTTGCAATCTACGACGTCTCTTCTGCTTCGATTGTGTTAAGTATTTATAAACATGCAAACGTGTGTGTACGACACGCACTTTCATACGTGTAGAAAATGTGAAAAGTAAAAGAGAAAAAAAAACTCGACCAAGTGCGAGTCGCACTTGCACACAAAGGGTTTTTAACTTCGACCAAAATAAAATAAATGGACGAGCCACAGCGTACAGATTTTTGAAGTCTGTAAAGTGAGCGCCGGCTCTCACTTCATCTCTGTCTCTGTCTGTTAGAAGAGTGACACGTACGCTTATTATTACATGCCATCCAAATAACTGACGAAAAAATACCTTCTTGTGCATTTACAAAGTGCAAAAAGCAAAATAAACATAAAAATAAAAATTAGGTATTGAAGTATATATCCAATTGCTTAGACTCGTTATGAATGAGGAAACTGTAAAGACAAGGCCCGTCCATTCATTTTATTTTGGTCGAAGGTTTTTAACAAGTTTGTCGTTTATCATATAACAGCCAAAGATCTTACCTGTGGTGTAGAAAACTCAGGTATATTATAGAGCTCCGTCAACGTAGCTTTGTTAGCTCGTTGCAAGATGGCTGTCGCGGGAGTCACGGGGTCCTTCAGACTCCCAACTCGCAGCGCGTTCTTCAGAGCCACCGAGGAGTCTGACTGACTCCCGGCGGAGAAGACGATGCCGGGACTATCCAGGATCTTGATTTTGGAGTCGATTTGGACGGTTTGCATTTGTCTGGAAGGAAATAACATGGCGTTGATGATTGAAACAGTAAAACTCTACCCGTGTTACTTATATGGGAATAGTTAAGTTAAAAATTAAAATTCAAATAGTTTATTTTGCAAAGTAGGTATACATAACACACTTTTTACGAGTTAAATTTAATGTTATAAAAATATATTTAATAAAATAATAAACATACATGAACTAAATTAAAGGTTTATTTAGTTAATGCAGCAATACATATACGATTCAAATGATAAGTAAAATCTATAATTATAAAAGGTGAAATCTAATGAACCGCACGAACCCATACCGGAGACCCGGCCAGAGACCAGGAACAAGGTTCAATGATCACTAATTTCGAAATCACAAAAAAAAATCTGCTCCTATTCACACCGGACTAGTTCAAATACAAATCCTAGTATAGGCAGTATAGGAGCAAAAAAAAAACCCCGTTCGAATTTCACCTGATGGGTCCTTAACTCTTAAACGCATGAGATTTAATTTTTGTATGAAATTGAAAACAGTAATAAAAAAAAATACCAAAAAAATATGAAAAAATAACAAAAAAAATATTTCTTGATTGAAAGGGGGGTTTACAAGTGAAAACAAGGAAAAAAAACAAATTTAATTTGCGATAAAAATTTAATTTTTTAATTTATCTTTTTTTTTATTTGGTACTTGTAAAGCTGAATGAACTCTTTGTGACTTTAATATCAAAAAACTATAAAAATATATATGCAAGCATAATATTTATTAGATTTTTTTCCAAAAGCTCTCTTTAACGATTTTCCCGCCAAAATGCGGCAAAATACAAAAAAAAACAAAGGAAAATAAATGAATGAATTTTAAATTAAAAAAAAAATAAAGTTGTTGGCAAACATATTTTTAACTCATACAATCATATAATTATAAATTCTTACATAAAATTATATAAATAATAAATAAAAATTCCTTTGTGCTGTTTTCGACCCAAGATGCATTTAAGGGTTAAGAGTATGACATAGCCAAAACAAAAACCAGTTCCGGGCGTGGCTTATTCTATTTTACGATAGCGCGCGGGGGGAAATTCGTCCCGGTCTCTAAGCTCGCGTCACCATAGCAAAAATACGAATAGAGTGGACGAGGCAGGGTCAAAAGTAATACGTATTTTATTTTATCTAATTTATTAGTGTATTTCGATCATCGTCACACGGCATTGATCCTACTTGCTATCACGTCGGGACGTAAATTTATTATGGTCGGCTAAAAGTGGTTTTTTGACTGTTTGATTTATCAGTTGACCCTCGGAACATTTCAGACACTCCTTTAGAGATACATAATAATATTGTGACGGTTAATTGTCACCATTACCCATTCTTTAAATATTTTTCGCTCGTTGAGCTGGTTTTACACTTGCGGGAAAATAAATTGGACCAAAAATTTCTTTACAAAAAATTTTTACTAAAGTTGTTATTACAAAAAGTGGAAACTAACAAATATTCTCAGAAGGAATGCACCACGTCACTATCTATCTCACTGTAGCCTATAACAATTATGCCTCTCTCATTCAACCACGTTTAACTGCGTTACTATCTCATTCCAACTCATTTTAAGAAGCGTCACTATTTATCTCACTCTAACGCGTGTTAAATGGCATTTCTAATGAACGTCAAATATTTTTACTATATTTTTACGCCACTCTTTCATTCTAAATTCTAATTATTTAAAAAAATACGCAGCTCCTTTGGTAGTAAAATAGCAATAACTTTTTTTTCAAAAGTAATACACAGAAATTGCCAGATCATTTGAAAAACAATATTTGATGAGCCGTTATTTAAGACAATTTGCAAAACTAACATAGGACATTTTTTTCAGGGTGTAGTATCGAACTAACCTAATTACTAAAAATTGCTCATAAATTGGGTTTTTATTTTTCTTCCTGATGTAACAGCATTTCAAGGTTTATTTTTGACTTTATCAATAGCATGACTATTCAGAGTTGCGCAACAAAAATTTTATTCTTAGAATTTAGAACTGGTTAGCTTTGACTCTCAAAAATCTATTCGAATTTATAAAAGTACCATCAACTCGAAGACTATCTACTTTTTGCTGAGGTCATAATTTGATATTCTGGTCAGTCATGAGCTGGCCTACCAGCCTTCCAAGGGAAAGCGTTGACTTTTGGGACACCTGTTTACCCTTGGGATAAATCGCCAAGTGTTTAAAATATAGAAATTTATTTGTATCATAGTTTGAAATGTTCAGGTCCCTTTACGCAAAATGAAAAAACAAAACTCTTTTGGGATTAATTTGTTGTCCCTATGTTTGTCTGTTTTTCCGTTTGTCTAGGCAATTTTTCTGGGTAAAATCAATAAATGCTAATATTTACAGCCCTGTAAAATATACATATTGTATATATATTTTTTGTTTTTATGGCCTTTTGTTTAACTTTTTCATACAAATTTTCTCCTTATGAAAATATAGAGATTAACACTTGACATAATATTTTGCATTTGAAAGAAAGCACAGAAAGGAACTGTAGAAAAAAATAATGTAAAAAATATAAAACCATATCTTTCTATTCTAAAGGGATTAATAATTTACTGTTTGTTCAATGTGGCGATAGCTTTGTTTATTTTATTTTTTTTCTATGTCACAAAGATAACAAATATTTTCATTACAATGTTTTCCTTAAGGGCTATTTCTCCGAATTTGTAACAAAATATTAAGAAATAATTATAACGGTAAAGTACAACTTTTAGTTAAGACAATTTATTGTTAAAAGTTTGCTATATGCATAAACATATTTTAATGATATTATGGTATCTTCAAAATAATTGAGTTTTCCATAAGCGTGATATCAGATTATTTAAGAAAGGACATCATTCATTTTGGGCTAAATCTGAAAGTGCCGGCCAATTAAAAATAATGTTATATTTCGTTAGAATATGTAATTATATTTATTTGTTACTATGAGACCAAAGCGGTAGGGTCATTCTCTGCTTTATTATATGAGTTTGAAAAATCGATATTTTTTTCTGGGCTAAATATGAAAGTGCCGGCAAAAACAAATATAATTTTATATTCCATTAGAATATGTAATTAGATTTATTTGTTACTACAAGACAAAATATGTAGGGTCATTCTCTGCTTTATTATATGACTTCGAAAAATCTATATTTTTTTTGGCTAAGTATGAAAGTGCCGGCCAAACAAAAATAACGCTATGTTTCGTTAGAATATGTAATTGTATTTATTTGTTATTATGAGACAAAAGCTGTAGGGTCGTTCTTTGCTTTATTCTGTGAGCTCGAAATCGATATTTTATGCTTTTTATAAAGGCGTATGATTGATGGCATAAAATGGATTGTTTTTAGTGTAGAAAAACATAATCACGAGTATGTAATACTATAATAAGTCTCTAGAGTATTGCACATTTATAATTGAACTAAAATATTACTTTGAGTAACAAACAAATCAGTGTCTAAAACCCCGTTTCTGCGTAAACAAGGATAATTATAGATTGGGTTTGGGTTTTTTTACCTGACGCAATCAGCCTCGCTACAGGTGAGATAGAAATATAAGCGCAACCATAGGAGGGAGCGAGACGCTAAATCCTTATCTACACGTAATTGTCACACAATTAACGGTGGTAAGTACAAGTAAAAAAAGGAGAAAGGGTTAATTAACATTTAGTTATCCATGGGACTTATGTTACATCGGACGGCTATCTCTAAGCACGCGACCTCTGGTTAGTGGACAGTTACTGTTTTTACATCATGGACGAACAATTGTGTATAAGGTGTCGTGAAATAATTGGGGGGAGGCGCTGGTACACCTGGGTTTCTCGAGAGCAAGAATTCATCGATATTGCTCAGATTGTTTTAGAAGAATTAATGGAAAATCAAGTAAGTATTGACCTACAGTTATTTTTGCACTAAAGAGTGATATATTATATTTTATTGTTAAAACGATGTTGTCGTCATTAATTTTGAACCCTGCATTGCATTTTGAGTCAGATCAACACTGTTGTTTAATCAGAATGACATTCCTATATGTCTAAATGTAAGGATGCTATGGACTGCCCTGACCAGCTCAACGTGTGCGTAAAACTTGCAACAAAAGAAGAACGTGTCTCTTATATGAGTCTACTACAGAGATTCTGCAGAGATGATTCTTGGTTTCTTAAGAACTTGCTCATACTTATACGTACATACAAACACTAAAGTATGAATATTAATGTGTAAGGAACAGAAAGGATTCCGTTATTGGCCTTTGTTTTAGTAGAGTTACCATTTTTCTTACTTGTTTTGTACAGTGCTGCGCATTTAAGTTTCATTGATAAATAAATAACGTGGCTATGTCTATGAGATAACAATATGATATGTATATTTTTTTGTTGTTCTAGATGCCACCAACGGATTTCATTTGCCGAGCTTGTTGGCAAAGGGCAGAAAGGACACATCAACGAATTTTACGGGAAGTACGCCAGGACAACGTTGCTGAGGAAAATAATAACGAAAACCGTCAAGCTGCAGGGTCAACATTAGCACTACCTGGTTTCAAGCGTACTCCCAACACTACTGTAAATTGTGTTTTTGAGCATTGTCAGAATATGTCCAGACTCCGCATACCACAAAACATTATTTGTCGTATGTTATGTCGTTACAACCTCATGATTCCTGAAAATGGCCGCGTTTGTGAAGAACACTTGCAACAAAATGTTTGGCATGAACTCCCACTGCAAAATAACTTAATGGAAGAGTTCACTGCAAATCAGATTGTTTACACTCTCACCATAGCGAAAAACCACATCACATCTGAGTTTTTAAACTTCGAGGAGTACGAAGACATAAATCCAAGTGAATTCCGCACGTGGACCAGTATTACGAAAGAACAGTTCTCTTCTTTGTTAGAAAATGTGCCCAGCCTCAATAATAATCGATGCAAAAAAACTATGCTCGCAGCGGTATTAACAAAAATGCGGACCGGAGATTCCAATGTAAGACTAGCCTCAATATTCAAAATGTCCGAATCAACTTTTCAAAGAATGTTGAAGAAAGGTCGTGAAGCATTGATGGCGGACTATGTGCCGTCACGAGTTGGTTTCGACCACATGACCCGTGAGGAAGTGGTCCAACGAAACTTGATAGTCCCAGAAAGACTTTTTGGCAACCCAGACAGTCCAATCAATGAAAGGAAAGCTGTGACAATGTGCGATGGTACTTATATCTATCATCAAAAGAGCTCTAACTATTTCTACCAACGGAAATCGTATAGTGGTCACAAGTATCGTCACCTTCTCAAACCAATGTTATATGTATGCTGTGATGGTCATATAATAGAGGTTTCTGGACCTCATGCTGCAACTACTTCTGATGCGGTGATTATGAACAACTCTGTAGATAACGAAGAAGGCGGTTTTCATTGGTTCTTTAGGCCGGGGGACGTATTTATTTTAGACCGCGGATTCAGGGACTCGGTGAGGTCCCTTGAAGACTACGGCTACGTAGTGCATATGCCGGAGACAAAGAACCGAAGGGAACTGCAGCTTACCACTGACCAAGCCAACAAGTCTCGGCTTGTGACCATTTGTCGTTGGGTGATCGAAGTCATAAATGGACGTTTCAAAATAGATTTTCGCCTATTAAGAATAGTCCACAGTAACCGATCACTAAGACATATGATGGACTACTTTAGAATTGCTGCAGCTCTTATAAATGACTTCCATGTCCTGATCGACAATAATGTGCATGCTAATGAGTTTTTAAGAATTATTAATGAAAGAATAACTCTGCCTAATAGATTAGCAGATCTTGTCATCACTAATAACTACAATAGAAGGAGAGCACATTTCCAGTCGATGACAGCCAATACGCCGGAATTTGACCAGTTCCCCAGATTTACGCAAGAGCAACTGACATTGTTTGCCTTGGGCAGCTATCAAATAAAGCAGGCTCGAAGCTATTATGGGGAGCATATTCAACCTGATGGTGCGTTTATCATAGAGCTTGGTGGAGACATGCCAGCTCAAGAGGTTCGGGAACTGGATGGAAGAGACCTTTGGCTTATAAGAGGTCGCATACAGTCAAGACACGTTCAAGCCAAAACTTACTACGTTTACATCGCCGTTGAGCCAACTTTACTCGGAAGAGAAGCAATTCCTCATTACTACTGTAGCTGCAATATTGGGAGACGTACATTAGGATGCTGTGCACACGTTATGACCATCATATGGTACATGGGTTTTGCGCGGCATGATCCCACCATAGTTCCACCGGCAGAGGGTCTGGAAAATATAATAGTCAGACAGAACGAATATTAACCTTTTTACTGTTTTGTTTTTTTCAAATAAATATTTTATTCCATGTTACCGTTTTATTCAGATTTAAACCAATTAATTTATTATTTATTAAGTTAGATAAGTGAAATTCAGGTTAGTTTATTGAAAAAGTATGAATATGACTATTTATAGCTGGTGAAAGAGTACAGAGAATAACCCCTGTGCATTGATTTCATAGTAAAATATGTTCAAAACATCTTTTCTGCACAACAAATCATTAATAATGTGATATTTTTTCGAAAATTAATACAAAAATAATAATTTTCGAAATCATCTAACTAAGTAGAGAATGACCCTACAACTTAGGTACCATAGCAAAAAATGAATATAATGACACATTTTATCGAAATATAACATTATAATTTTTTGGCCGGCACTTTCAGATTTAGCCCAAAAATGTATGAACGCTGAATGATGTCCTTTACGGCTGGTATCACGATGACGGATAAGCCAATTATTTTATTACTATTGTAATATAATTAAAAATATGTTAATGCATACAGCAGACTTTTAACTATAAGTTTTCTTAACTAAAAGTTGTATTTTTACTTATTGAAATTGTATTTCTCATCAAGAAGTGCAAGATGACAAGATATTCAAAATAAGTTAATTGAATTTGTGAAATGGTTTCAGTTCAAAACAGTTTTCCATGAAACGGTAATTGTTTATACTTAGCAAAGTGTGTAAACTTAGTCATCTTAACATGAACGACGCCTGTATTTCTCTCTTTTTTATTTCCAGTATAGATAAAAATATACAAACTTGTTAAACTTTGGGTAAAAACGAGGCAATATTGACGATATCCTGACAGCTATTATGATGGTGTTTTATCAAATTTTGCTTTTTGGGCTGTATAGAGACGTAGTTAGATGTGACTAGAATATACTCATGAAAAAAGATATGAAGAAAATAAGCTGTAGCACATTCGGTTTATACCTATTGTATGAATTTTAAGAAAAATACAGGGGTAAAGGGACCTCTTAAGGAAAACCTTGTATTAAACTATTTGTTATCTTAGTAAAAAATAATTCAAGGAAAAAAATAAACAAAGCTATCGCCACATTGAACAGTAGATAATTAATCCCTTTAGAATAGAACAACATGGTTTTCATATTTTTTACATTATTTGTTCAACAATTCCTTTCTGTGTTGACTTTTAAATGCAAAATATTATCTTAAGTGTTCATCCCTACATTTTCATAGTGAGAAAATTTGTATGAAAAACGTAAAAAAAAAAACGTAAAAACCTAAAACGTAATATAAATAAAAACGTCAAAAGTATGTTTTTACAGCTCTATAGAGGGCCGTTTATATTGGTATTTATTAATTTTACCCAGAAAAAATTGTCTAGACAAACGGACAGACAGACAAACATAGGGATAACAAATTAATCCTAAAAGAGTTTCATTGTTTTCATTTTGCGTAACAGAACCTGAACATGTACCGACAGGATTATCTACGATCTACTCGTAATAATTTTGCCATGCACTGTAAATATTCCAAAATAAATTTCTGTATTTTAAATGCTTGGCGATTTATCCCAAGTAAGTATAATTTGCAAAAAACTTCACTTATTGGACTTGAAATGGTGAGCCAATACTAGAGGGTAATTTCACGAAAAGGTCATTGAGCTTTGTTACAGATCTCAGTAAGTATAAGTAAATTAATTTGGGTTTCAATAACGATCACAAAATTATTCTTTTAGAGTAACATATATTATTTTCCCGCATAAAAGTATGAATTCAATCCAAATTCATTCAGTTTTGTTGTTATGACTATGGCACGATGTAGCTAAATCACTCATACGCATATTTTGTTGAGTTTTTAACGGCAGGAATATGATGCTCCTCGAAATATTACTTTATAAAATTAATTTCAATGTGTTTTGAAGTAGTTTTGGGAGATATTTATAGCTTGCAAAAAAGGGCACAGGTTCCACGTCTTACGGGCGCCAACGCTAGGCGTAGACTGACAATATCTTGCTGCCGCTGACTGCATCAGTGGATTTACGTATTTTTGGAAAAAGGGGGTGCTTTTTTTGACCCGAATAACGTGGTATTTGGAAAATGAATAGATATCATTCACACTAATTTTATTAAAAAAAAACCAACAAAATCGCGAAAGCGATACCTGAAACAAAATCGATAAGAAGTGTGCAATAGAGGGTTACAAAAAAATTCATTGACAGTACAAATATGAATCGATTAACGTGGTTTGTGGAAAATGAATACCTTAAAGTTCAACCAAAAACATGTATTTTTTTATGGCTATACGTAACCTAATTATTGCAACAAAATCATCCGAAAGCTGACATTTTATTTCTGTTTGTATTTTCGTTCCCCTTAAACACCGCTCCTAAAGTCCCAACCACCAACCGAAACCCCAGCACGAATCCAGGCGGCCAACCATATCCCACCTTATATACTACATACTAATAGGTTACATATACAAACACATGCCTACCTCCACCCATTCGATTAGTCTTTATATTTCTACCCATATCACTTTTCTTTTTTTATTTCATATAATTTTTACATTGGTTTATCTGATAGCAGCGGACGTTCTTATAATTATTATTTTTACATATTAAACAGAGTACATAGGTATATTAATTTTCCATAAAGCATTTTTTATCTTATTTCTTACAATTGTCCTTTAAAAAAACAATTTTTTACTATGCATTCATTATGATTAGTCATTTTACATAATATAATGTTAAATGACTAATCGTGACTAATCTATACATCATTTATATTATCAATAAATTGATGATTGTGTAAGAAACGAAAGAGGTATTTCAGGTCAGGATCACCTCTGATAAGGCTGGCCTCTCGGCGTAAGGATATGCCAAGTAATTTTTGTCCCAAGTTAGATATTTTTAAGCATTCAACAAGGTTTGTGGATATATTAATAATTTGCAATATTCCGCTAAACACTCTTACCATGCTATTCAAAATGCAGAATCAAGCATCGCCCGCCCTCCCGCATAAAACATGCACAAGCAAAGCAAGCAGTACGAGCACAAAATAAAGCAATCTTAAATAACAAGCAAGAGAACTTATCGACACGTGTTTCGCCTCTAAACGAGGCATCCTCGGGATGTGTAGACCACCCGACCGCTCGACAGCAAATCAATTATGATGGACTTCCGCAAAGTAACGCCTTTTTCAATAAATGTTATTCAACAAGGTATCAATTGCTCTATTTAACAAGTTGCCATCTGAGTTAAAGGTAATTAAGAGCTACACTTTGTTCAAAACGAAGCTACAACAGTTCCCATTAGAGAAGTTCTTTAGACGAATTGTAATGTTTTAATTTGTTGACATTAATATGAACAGATTTATGTTTTATTTTTGCTATATATTTATTTTTGTATTTAATAACATGTTTTTTGAATGTAATTCTTTTTGTCATTATTTTTAATTTAACTTTGTACACAGTATTTTAGTTTCTAAGGATTAATAATCATATGCAATATTGAATTAAATGAATGATAGATGTCTTCGACTTCCCCTCTTGGAGACAGACGTATGTTAAGAGGATAGTTCGCGTTTGTATCAATCACTGTAACTCCATTCGGCAAGACCCACAGTGCAAAAGGGACATTTCTGGAGAAAAGTGAAAATGACGACATTTTTCACTAATTTTATTGCTAAAAAAATTAAGGTTGAATGATTATAGAATCTTTGCCGACGTTCGGTAGACCGACCACGCCCACTGTGACGCAGGTCTTGAGCTGAAGTGTACTTTATTTACATTGCGCTAAGGTAGACACTCACTTGGTAACGCCTGGCGTGCTCCCCACATTGCACGCCTTAGATCTGTTCAAGCTGTTGATGATAGAACTCTTGCCGACGTTCGGTAGACCGACCACGCCCACTGTGATGGAAGTCTTGATGCCCTTGTTGCGACAGTAGTTGGCGAGCAGACTCGTTAGAAGTTCTGCGCCTACGCATGCTGATCCTATGGGAACGATTAATCGAATTAGTGATTGTTTGTTCGGTTGTTTGGACATGTAAAGAGGATGAATGAAAGTAGAGTGATGAAAGAAATTTATGGTGCTTATGTGGAAGGTGCAACTAGACCAGGGCGCCCTAGAAGGACGTATGCTGACCAACTTGGCGACATACTGAAGGGCAATTTTAAAAGTACGCGGAATAGAAGTGTATGACTAGATTGATAGATGTGGAAGAGGCGAAAGAGATGTGTCAGGATCGTAGCAGATGAAAATCTGTAGTCTCTGCCTACCCCTGTGAGAGACAGGCGTGAGTATATGTATGTATGTATTTTTTGTGAATGTATATAAATATAAATACATTTTTCAATATTTGAATATACAACGGCACTTCGCATGGCGCAGAGTGAGCGAGACGAAAGACATATCGTTGTTACGGGATCTTTACTCAAAAATAAGAAATTATAGTGATAAAATATATGAGGTTGGTGAGGAGGTGGTTAAAGATAAACTGGTCTCTGGCAGACGAGTGCATCAAACGAATTTCATACACTAAAGACGTCACCTTTGTTACAACGTAATCTTTTCGATTCCTGCGTTATTTAGCTCAAAAATACAGAGATCTTCTCAATGATACACTTAAATGAAATATCTACGTGTCACCGAGTAAGCCCACCTTTCATTTCCTTCTCTTTAACAACATGCTTCATCTTCTTCCTGCCGAGGTTATGTTGCTGGTCTTGCGTGGACGCCTTGAAGGGCACAGCGGGGGTGAAGCGGCGGAGGTACTGCAGCCAGGAGGTGAGGTTGGTGCGCGGGACCAGGTCTGACTTGTTCAGGACCACAACTAAACGTTTGCCCGCTTCCCGGACTGCTTGTTCCACTTGCTGACACCGGGTGCCTGGAATGTAGGGAAATAATGAGTTTCAGCCATAATCTAAGGTCATATGAAAATCTTCGCTTAGCAGTGCCAGTTCATACAACGTGTTTTTATAGGTCAAGTGCCTACCCTGGCGTGATACAAACTTTCTTTTCTCAAAGTATTATTTAAATTTTTTCATATTTTGTTAATTGTCAAACTTGGCCTTCTGATTGCTTTTCCGGAAAAAAGTTCTATGCACGCCACTAGGTATATGAGTCAAGCAAGACTATCACAGTCCATACTCGGTAACACCTCTGACACCCCCTCAGAGATTCATGTCGTAACAATGTAAAATAAATACTTTTTTACATAATGCAGTATGTATATGTATAATTATAAGAAGTTGTAAAGTTTTAATTGAGATCTTACTTATAATTTTACACATTTTCCGTTTTAAATCACAAAAATAATGCGAATTTATATGAGGAGGAAATAGCAGTTGTAAGCAGACATCCAACACCTCACTAGCCACGAAGTAGCTGAAAAAATTTTCCCACATAACAAATTCTAACAAACCTCTCAGGCAGAAGAAATATCAGTTTTAGAATGTTCCGCGCGAATAGCTGTTTCTTGCAAGATACTGTCATGGTATTGAAGCCAAAATTCAATGATAATATCATTGCCAAAATAATATGAAACTTGAATTTTTTGTTGTAGCTTGACCATAACTGCTGTGCCTCAGGAGGCGTGTGTGTGTGTGTGTGTGTGTGTGTGTGTGTGTGTGTGTGTGCGGTGGGAGAAAAGAAAAGAGTAGCATGAGTTCATATGAGATCCATATAGTCGGATTTTATGAGATTGGTTTACAATATTTTTAAGGATATAAGAACTCCTAATTCAAATCAGAATCTAAATCATAAAACAATAAAAAAAAAAAAAACAATATCAATCTCATGTGAACTCACTCATGCTATGTCCTTTCCTCCCCACACTTTGCCCCGCGGCGCCTAGGCGAGACACAGCTGTTACAGTCAAGCTATAATAGTTTTCACATGTTATGAACAGAAAATCACTTGTACTATCCCACAAATTTATTTAGAACTTCCCGACTGGTTTCGCCTTTATGGCATTATCAAAGGAATTATCATAAGATCTTAATTACACAATAAATAGTTTTCACCAGTCACTGCGATCAATGACACTATCTGTATATTCTTATATTCCTTGGAAAGTGTTTTGTATGATCAGAAAATCGGAAGTAATTAGAAATATTCTTACCAAGAGGGTCCCTAGCATCGACTACCTCCAGTATGACTTCAGCCTCGGAGATGACCTTCTTGAACTCTCTGTAGTAAGTTTTGAGAGAATTCTCCTGTTTCTTGTTCGAGCCAAACTGTATGTCGTCATTCTCTCCCGTGACTTTAAATACATCATGGACTTTACCTCGTGCTTCTGCATTTGTTACCTGTAAGTTTATTCGGAAAAATACTTACTTACAACTAAATTTGAATTTGGAAATGTGAATTAAAGAGTATGTGGTGTAAGAAGAAGTTCCATTACTGCAAAAAAATCTGATTTCAAAATATGTTATAATTTATTCATTTTAGTTCCCTCTATCTACGTGGTCATGAGTATTATGCTGTTCCCCAGGTCTGTCAGCCAGGACAGCTCTTCAAAATAGAGCCAAACAGTCTCCTTTTCTTTCATGCATCCCCCTACATAGGCATCTGCTAATAATTTTCCTATTTGTTTTAGACTCCCAGCATAAGTGACTACTGGGTTACTTACTAATGAATCCATGCTAACGCCATTACTTTTCTTTTCTTCCAACTTTTTTTGTTTTTCTAGTTTGGACTGTTCTTTCTTCTTCTGTCTCTCTTCTTCTTTGTGTTTCTTCATAGCTTCGACTTCTTTTAGAATATCTTCTTTGAATGGACAGACGTTGGGAATTTGTACAGTTTTCTGTTTTTTAGATTTAGGGTTCTTTTTAGCATCTTTTTTGAGTTTTCGGTTGTGGTCCTTAACTTTCTTCTCTATTTTGTAGCGAAGTTTAGCAGGTTGACGCTTTGATGGCTTTTCTGTAAGTATGGTAGAATTTATTTAATTCATTCTTTCACTAGACTACTTAAAACCAGTGATACTCATAGCTGGTTTCAGAAGCTGGCTATTATTCATAACCGTTATTTTTTCAATATACTTCCTTTGCAGTTATCAATAACTGTGCTATTAGTGCATGCATGCAATGATTTCAAATGTTTTCGCTGTATAAGAAACTAAAATACCATAGAATTATACTTAGTTACTTGGTTAGTAATTATGAACATTATGCTTTCATTTATATATGTCACAACAACGTTAGTTGGTTGGTTCATAATTTGTATTGTAATGAGTCGGAAGTATTCGGGTGGATCGTAAGCACTCAATGACATGATGCGGCAGCATAAGTACATTAGCTTGCTTGTTCGCTCAGTCAGCTACTCATAGAAAAATTCTGATAAAAAGCTAAACATTTCAATAAAAGTCTGGACATTTTAGTCATAAAATGAAATAATAAATCCTAAGCGCAACGCACTTCTTACAGGGATAGCTAAAAAATTACCTACGGAGATTTTCAAATATTTTTATGCCAAAATTGAACAGTCGTTTAATATATTTCAATCTAAGTAAAAAATCCAGAAAAATTAGAAAGCTGGATAAAGTCCGGAAAGGCCTAAAGTCTGGACATGTCGGGACAAATCTGGACGGATGGTAACCCTACCCTCACCTCACCCACGTACATCTTGTTAGCACGAAAGAAAGAGTTAATGGTTGCATGTCACATTTCAAATGAAACGGGTTATCGAATAAAAAATGCTTTTTCTATATACACCTAACCATATACAGGGTTATTAATAGAGATGAAACGGATATCCGGTTACTATCCGGTATCCGGCCTATCCGGCCATATTTTTGGTATCCGGTATCCGGCCGGATATTAGATAGTATCCGGCCGGATACCGGATACTTAACTTAGCATACAAAAAGTCGTTTAAATCACAAAATAAATTTATTGTATTAATGATTAAATAATCTAAATTCTAATACATAAAGTGAATAAGAGTTGAGCTATGGTAGATAAAGACAAGCTTTACAGCAATTGTTGGAAATAAACGTTTGTGCTTTTCTTCATACATTCCACCAGCTTCTTTTGCTCTCACAATATACCAGATGTAACTCAACAGGTATCTTTTAATAAAAACACATGGTCTCAGAATCATACTGAACAACTTCTCCAAAGAAACATACATGTGGAAATGAAAAAAAAAATCAGGTTTCCTTACTCATTTTGAGTTATTAGGAGGGCGGGCAGGTTCATTTTTTTTCCCTTATGCTACTTTGGGAAATTTGTTCAGTATGAACAGTAGATTACGCGGTTTCATTTAAAGATACCTGTCCATTTATATACAGTATACACCGCTGCAAGGAGACAAAAGATACATATTTACGAATTTCGTTAGGATCGTTCCCGTTTGCAGACCAGCATTTGTATGATTGTGATATGATTTAGAAAATGTACAAATAATCTCGTTCAGTTGCACCCGCACGCACCTTGGTGCGTAATGTTTAGACTTGCTCAATTAGTGCGAAACGCATATCTTGAGGCCGGATATTCGGCCGCCGGATATCCGGCTATCCGGCCAAGTTCCCGGCCGGATATCCGGTATCCGGTATCCGGCCAAATCACTATCCGTTTCATCTCTAGTTATTAACCACATACCCGTTAGTGAAACCAGTGATAACCAGTGATAACGCCCAAGGGATGATTTTAGAGCATATCATGAATTTTGTTGAGACTATGGAGGTCGCCTTGCTTCTTGCCCCACCATTGGGACCAAAAATATGGCATTGTTCGATGATCAGCCTCACGTTTTATAAGTTCGTGTGGTTCATAACCTAACCTCATTTCGAAACTAGACAAAATTTTATATATTAATGAATGCTTTCCCTTGGTATTTAAAGTAAATTAAACAATTATTACAAAAGAACCGGAATCAGTGCCCTTAAAATAATCAAAAGTCATGAGTGATGTGTTATAACCTGTTTGTGAAATATACTTACTCAATTTAAATTTGGCCATTTTAGTTCGTTATTTGTTGAAAGTTTCTTATTACTAATAACACTTTTTTATTGCAACTTATGCTTTAACTTTTTTCAGGCGGTATATTTTTATTTAACCAAAAACTCGCACTCGACTCTTTTTATTTTGACATTTGACAACGCACGTGCAAAACAAAGGCTGTATTCCGTTTTGTGCAATATTGTCCATCTCAATCTCAACATGCAGGCTGTGCTCAGTTTGATCGTCAGACGACGCCCACGTAACATGCCATCTCTTTTGTATGTGTTGAATTTGCATGTTATTCTAAAAAAAAATACAGCTTTACAGTACATAGAATAAGAATATTTGATTCCTATTGAGTCCTCAGATGTTGCGCAAAACCTGTTGTAATCTGATTGTTTGCTAATTAAGTTGTTAAGGATGTTAATTCAAGTTTACGTAGTACCTCAAAAGCCAAACAAAAAATAAATAAAAGAAACGCGAATTTTCTGCCTCTCTTCAGTTTTTGGCAATTTTGACCCTGAAAGACCAGTTTTTTGATATACTCCTACATTTTCTTTTTTCCTATTTTTGGTCCACTTGAGATCGGTCTTTCGACCATGAACAGGTGTTTTGTGGGTAAAAAGCTGTGGGTTGGTTGATACAGCTATCAACCAACCTTTATTGGTCTACTTTCTGTTATGCAACCCTAGGATTGTGTGCCTCTACAGGCGTCCCACGTCAGCATTACTAGTATAAGCAGATCTGTTGCTAACTGTTGTTGTTTTTGCTACAAATTGAGATCAAAACCCACCATATAGACCTAATAGCTACCGAAACACAGCTTTTTTAATTTAACGATGTTATCAAATTCTGTGTTTTTTATTTTATTTATAATGTACCTAGGTATATTGTTTCTCTGTGAGAATTCAAGATGTAAAGAGGTACCTACTTCTAGCTTCCAGTTTCTGTAACTGTACCTGTGTTTTTTCTTAGGTACTTACTCCTTAGTGTTCGCGCCAAAGTCTATCATTTTAATATGAATTGACTAGACAGCGACATGTACAGTATATAAAAGACCCTTCAGATCCTAAAAAGTAGAGTGAATTTGTTCTGAGGTAAATACATACTAGTACTTACAGTGACTTTTTATACCTAATACGGATATTAAAACCTCAGGCATGGCTGTATGGACTAAGTACTCTTTGCCCGAGGGAAGGAAAAAAAAACCTGGGGTGGTTAGAAAAAAGGCGCGAAATGGGGATGGCGTCGTTTTTAGGGTTCCAAAGTACCTAAAAGGTACAAAAGGAACCTTTTTGGTGAGACCGTTGTCCCTCCGTCCGTCCATCCGTATGTCACAGACTCATAACATAAGCACAGTTAAAGATGAAGACACAATTTTGCCCAAATAACACGGTGTAAAAAAATATGAAATGGTTAAAAATATTTCCAAAACAAAAGTGAGAAAAATAAAAATATTATCCTAAAAATACAATATGGGTATCAAATTGAAGAATATGTATTTATTATCATCAAAGAAAACACAATAACATTATTTTACGATATCAATAGGCCTTGCAAGGTTTGTCTAGATATCGGGTGATCCGTAGGTAGCTACATTTTAAACAAAGCTGATAAAGCTGACAAAGCTTTAAAAAAAGTTGATTGTAAAAATATATACTTTTATTACTCTTGGTTTCGAGAAATCTTTATAAAACCACAAAAATATGTATGTCCTCCCCCTCTTATCTCCGAAACTGGTAGACCGAAAAATATGAAAAAAAATGACGATTATAGATCATAACTGGCCAATTACAGGAAAACTATAGCGATTTAAAAAAGTTGAGCACAAATGAGAAATATAAAAAAAGAAGTAAGTAAAATAAATAAAAATATTTTTTTATAAAAATACAATATGGATATCAAATTGAGATTGAGAAAAGCGATTGAGAAATTCACGAAAATAAATGACAAAATTAAATTTATCATCCACAATTCGGAACCCTAGGTATACGCGAGTCTGACCCGCACTCGACCGGTTTTTTTGTTTTATTAAAAAATATTGCATTTTGGGCATTTTGGGTGTTTTGATCAACAATAGTGGTAGGTAGAATATTGTTAATTAAAATTAAAAATGTGTTGATAAAATTAATCAAAATAGTGTGTTGTTCAATGGAACAAAAGTGCAAGCTGTGCCTTTTCGTGTTTTTTCTAACCCTACATTGACACCTATTCTGGGAAGCACACACTTAAATTTAGAGCGTCCTAAAGAATATAATTATAGTACGTTTGGCATCCCTGGTCCGAGGGGGGTCACAGTCATGATGATTCCAAAATCTCCTGAAACTTGACAGTTTAGGAATATTTTGAAAAGATTACACTGTTCAACAAAATAGGATTTTTTAAATCCTTAATTACTAATTGTTTTGTAATCGACTTCAAAAAAGGAGGAGGTTCTCATAGGCTGTATTTATATTTGCGGATGTTATGTAGTTTAGGTACTACATAATAATATAATAACACCGTCATTTCTTAACCGATTTGAATGATTATTTCTTTGTGTAAAAGACTGTGCTGCCAGGTAGGTACCATTTTGGGTCGGAGTGTCGATAATGATTCTGATGAAGGCAGGCTCCTCAGAAAATTACCGTTCGAGATAGTGCAATCGCTTTGTAGGTATTAGGATGTTGATTGCAGGGTATTACTTGGAAAT
Organism: Ypsolopha sequella; assembly: GCA_934047225.1. Lineage (NCBI taxonomy): Eukaryota > Metazoa > Arthropoda > Insecta > Lepidoptera > Ypsolophidae > Ypsolopha > Ypsolopha sequella. The sequence goes on along the minus strand of OW203988.1, from coordinate 6,611,752 downwards.
TGTCATTCCTCCACGACCTGACTTTCGATCATGGCTTCATCTCGTTACCAGAACTCCTCAACGAACGAGAACACATAACTCGAGATTGCGGCAATCACTGTGTAAGGTGCTGATTGCAGGTTTTACTTGGAAATTATCAGAATATACCCACCTGACCTTCGATTTTGGCTTTATCACCATCGAACACCTTATGGGCCTTACTATTGCCAAATGGGTACTTTCTAAAGCCTACTCCTCGTTTATGGCCAAACCAAAAATAATGAAAAAATGTATTATGAATAATCAACTCTTAGACAACATATGCAATAGTTTTCTTTTTCATACCACCAAAACTTCTACATGAATTTTTTTTTACTGAATGGTGTTTTTTGACCTCAAATTCCCTACTGCTCCTGAGTTGCTTGGCCGATTGAATTCATCTATGCTTTGATAAATAGATAAACTTTATAGCTATAAACATAACATAAGATTATTCAATCGAGTAATCACGTCCAAGTGAAAAGTATAAAAAGTAGCGTCGTAACATCCACTATGCATTGCGCGGCGCGCGCTGATATGAACGTTATTTCAATGTCGTTTCCGTTGATATTTGTAGTGACAAATATCGAGCTGCTAATTTGGCGATGGTAATCGCCTTAACGGATGACAGCACATAACTTGAGATTGCGGCAATCAGTTTGTATTAGGGTGCTGATTACAGGGCTTTACTTGAAAATACATATAGCCTCTAGCTATTACTCGACCTTCGTTTTATATCGACAACGCGTTTACAATAAGTACCCATATTTCACAATTTAACCCGTCAATACTAAAACACCGGCCAAGTGCGAGTCGGACTCGCGCACTACCACACCTAGGGTATAAGAAACCCTAAAAACATATGGTAAATAATTCTACTTCCAGTTATGGAAGACGAACTTAACTTGACACTTACCCACGATCGGGTTATTCCCATCGGCTCACTGGTCGGTTGCGAGTTGCATCGGGTCCGATGCAACCGACCAGTGAGCCGATGGGAATAACCCTTACGATCTATTAAACTCTTTGTATCAAATGATAACTTCCTAAATAATTAAATATTTGTAATTTTCAGATTTTTCCCTATGTGTGTGCTATAAGACCTACTTACCTGTAAACGAAATTTCACGTTTCTAAGTCAACTGGAAGTGCCCTAAGTAAGTAGGTATAGGCATGGCCGAATCGAATAGTATAGGTAGGTTTTGATTCCCTTGCGAGAGTGTCAAAAATTTCTATGAAATTGTTTATATAAAGTGCAATAACTTTTTTTGTGCGCGAGTCCGACTCGCTCTTGGCTGGTTTTTTTACGTAGTTCTAGGTCGCAAGTAGGACTCTTCATTTGTATAGTTTTGTTGTTGGGGCGGTCTAAATCAGGCAGGATGAAGTATTATTATTTATTAGTTTTATTACGTACATAGAAAGCATAAAGACAAGACACGTCGCGGTTCATTCATCGCTTCGTGCATTTCGGTGGTGAATGAGCGTCCTTGGCTGTTGCTTCGTCGCCCGACTAGGGTCAACCTGGGTAATTGTAAACAGGGGTAGTTGTAAACAGCATTAATAACTTTTGTATCTTGCACGTTTTCGGACGGCTACCAAAACGGAACGCACCTTGAGTCTTTTGTCTATGACGGAAATGACAGATTTCTAATGGCGTTCGCATAACTTCACTTTAAAGTGTGTGTCAAAAAAGCTCCAAAAAAAAAACAATTATTAATTAGTCATATAATTGAATAAACTGGTGTATTGTATAAAATTACTGGGTAAGTTCACTTGTTTCATGTTTTAATGGATAGGTAAAGGAATGTGCTTTACATATTATACTTGTTTTAACCAAAAACATTCCCATACACGTGGCAAAACGACGTTTACAATTACCCATAAAAAAAATGTTTATGGGGAATTGTAAACACAAAAAGGGGTAATTGTAAATATTAGGGTAATTGTAATATATATATGTTGCCACATACATTTTAGTACAATAGAATAGTGGGGTGAAAGTGAACTTTTTTTCAGGTCTTCAGTATGCCACGTGTTTATGTCAGAAGGCGAGAGAATAAATACTCCTTGGAAAATCTAAAGAAAGCGGTCGATGATGTTAAAGAAAATAGAAAGGCTTATAGAAAAGCAGAAGAAGCATATGGTGTCCCCATTTCAGTGATTTATCATCGGGTTATCTTTCCCGGGTATCGGGAGGTTCGGGCAGAGAATCTACTAGTGCTCTTGCGTGTGTATCTGCTGATGGAAAATATCTCCCTCCTCTAATTGTCTTCAAAGGTGCAGCTGTTCAAGCTAGATGGATATCTGAACATGCTCTCGAGGGCACACTATATGCAGCAACAAAAAACGGCTGGATGGAGGAGCCAGTGTTCTTCAATTGGTTGACCAAATGCTTTATCCCATTCGTCAATAAAGTACGTGAAGGTCGAAATGAGCCAAACCATAAAGCTCTTCTGATATGCGATGGACACACTAGTCATATAAGCATTAGAATTGTGGAGGCAGCAGATAATGCTAACATAATTTTAGTGAAATTTCCTAGCCATTTGACAGACCGATTGCAACCATTAGACAAAACAGTTTTTGGACCGGTAAAAACGTTGTGGGAGAAGAAATTAGTTGAATATGGGATTAATCAAATGGGAAAGGTCAGTGGAAGATTGTCACGCTCAGAATTTAGCGAGTTGTTGGGCCAGGTATGGGTCGAATCTTTCAAATTAGATATAATCGTTTCTGGTTTTAATACTACAGGAGTATATCCAGTTGACGCCTCAAAATTTCCAAAAAAAAAATTTAATCCCGAAGAGTACAAAATATATCAAACTATGCTGCAAAATATGTCTAACATGATATCTAAAGATACTATACCTACAAGTGGTGGAGATATATCAACTGAATCTACATCTAGAAATGAATCAGCGTCAAACGAGGTACCTAAACACCGAAGCTCTAAATAATTGCCGTGCAACTTCACAGCCAGAAAAAGCGATATATGCAAACAATCCAACCACATATGCTCAAACAGCGATAAATTTCGATTCAGCACAAATTCAAACTCAGGAGCGACAAGTACACATTAGAGATAATTTACTAAATGATTGTGAGCAAAGAAATGACATGGCTATGCCATCTTCTTGCAGTGCACCTCAGGATTCTAGTTGTGTCAATAGCCGTAGTACCATGGATGAAAATAACATAGTGGCTCCTTTAGTCAACGACATTCTGAAGTTAATAAGCCTAGATACTACAACCAGTGAAATCGTGAAACAGAAAATAATTGGATGCTTTATAAATTCTGTTACCGCTGATGAAGAGATTCCTTCACCAAGTAAAAATACTTTAGAAAACATTTTTGGCATCAATAAATCTCCTCGAAAAGAGAAAAAAGTTGTAATACCACGCCTCAAACAAAGTGCGTTTGGTGAAGTTCTCACATCAGACGAAGTAAAAGAAAAATTGAAAAATGCTGAAGAAGAAAAACTGAAGAAGCAATCTAAAAAAAAGAGTTCTAATATACAAGAGACAACGAAAAGGAAAGGGAAAAAGACGTCACGTACAGATACTACAAAAAAGATAAGAATAGAAGCAATAAGGAAAGAATGTTCTTCATCAGAAGATGAGATGATAGTACCCTATGCTGAGAGTGAAGACAGCGAATATGATGCAGAGAATGATCAAGAAGCAATTGAAGAATATGAGGAACCTTTGCTAACTAATCCTGATCGTGGCAATTTTATATTAGTGCATTTTAAAGGAGGTAAACGATTAACTACTGTTTATACATATGCGTGTATTGTGGATGATGTAGATGAAGATGAAGGGGAACTAAAAGTTACATGTCTCAAGTGCATGGATAACACCAAAATGCTATTTTCCGTACGAGAAAATGACACAAGATGATGTGATAGGGGTGTTGAGGGAACCCACCCTATTTTTGAGAGGCGAGAGGATGTATTATAAGTTCCAAAAACCTTTAGATGTCTTCGAAAAACCTTAGCCTTACTCTTGTATTTTAAAAACTTAATAAAGATATTATGTGATTAGTTCATCTCATCGTTTGTTTTTATTTACCCCTTACAAAACTCATATCATTATTTTAACTATTAAGAATTTGTTTACAATAACCCCACTGTATCTTGATTGTTTACATTTCCCCCAGTCTTATTTATATGAATCATTTAGGAGCTAGTTTACAATTTTTACAAATACCCCCCAGTTGAGTAAACAACTTGGTATCATTTGTACACATTTTAAAATTATTGCATTTCAGATTCACACTACGAGAGAAGCGATAACTATACTAGATTCAGATTTGTGTGTTTCCATTTACCCCAAAATGTGTTTTTTTGTGAAAATGTCTAGGGCAATTGTAAACACCTATTTTTTTAACTTCCTGGTGGTGCAATATTATTAAATATTGTCTCAAAATTGGTATACACTCGCATTCAAAAACACTCCCAAAACTTATTGCTATGGTGACACAACTTGATAAAATATCAAAAATAAATGTGGAACAAAGTTGTTATTTTTTCACTTGCGTTTACAATTACCCTGGTTGACCCTATACTTGATGCCATCTGACGCCTTTTGTTCTCGACTACCGAGCAGCTGTGTGCAGCGGTGTGGCGCGGCTTTGTACCTGTGCAGTGCAGGTAGCGAGCGACCAACAGGTCATTTCTCCGCGCGGGGAGAGCCGCCCGCCACCGCCGTCGCTGCCACTGCCGCGAAGCGGCGAAGCCCGAGCGCGATCAGTCAGACCGTCAGTTTCGCTCCACACCTCGGGCTTATCGCGTTACTTTGTCGGCCCGCGCGCACGCCCATTACAACAACACAGCGAGTACTTTCACGACGCGAACGAGCTCGAGTTATGCGCACCGAAATCGCACGCTCAATCAACCTCCTCCCATCACCCGGTTCCTGAGTCCCCAATGTCTCCCAGCCTTGAAACGATCATGTTCAACAGGACCGCCAACTTGTCCGGAAGGCGACCCCTTTTAGAACCCTGCCGGGTCCAAGCCGTCCTGCCACCTAGGGCTCCTCCCCGTGACATGTGCAGACCGGCGCCCGCGCCGCGACGACTCCCGGACTACCCCCTCGACCCTTACCGACCAGGTTACTGGAAGCCCTCGAACGTCGAACTCGAAAAACGATTACAGGAAGCCCGGACACGCGACAAGATCAGTTATTTTCAAGGTAAAGTGACGCCAGAATTGAGTTTGGATCGAAGAGAAGCGGAGCTGGTGTTCAAGTTTGATCCTCACGCGTCAGCGGAGTATTTGTCGAATCAGTACCGCGCGCCGCCGCCGGTGCAGCCAGCGAGACCGGCCTTGCCTGCGAACGGGTTCTCCAGCCCTCGGGTACCGGAGCGAGACGGACCCTTCGTGTTCGGTGTGCACAGCCCGAGCCAGTTCCCCATCCCCAGTCGCCGTGACGATGACGACTACGACTATTCCGAGGTTCCTGAGGAGAACGGACGCACAGTCCTCAGGGACGACGTCTCCCAAGACTTGAACTGCTGTGATAGAGTGAACGAGTGGACTGTGCGGGATAAAGCTAAGAAGGGAAGGACTTTAAATCGTATGTTTCAAATAAAAGATCGGAGGAAGGTGAAAGGTGGCAAGAAGGAAAAGATAAAGTGTGTGTTGGTGGGTGACGGGGCTGTGGGCAAGAGTTCCTTGATCGCTGCTTATGCGCAGGACACATTCAGGGAAGACTACCAGCCTACAGCATACGACACATTTAATGGTAAGTATTTTAATGCATTTGACCAAATACTTAAGTAGTATGTTTCAAAAATAGGTAACAATCAAGCCAAACCTAATTATCGCAAATGGCCTGAATCGTTAAGATAATGGACTTGATAACAACACAAATACGTTGTCAAAGATCCTGCAAATGGCTTAATTTTGTGGTGCCAAATGTACATAAGTAAACAACAATTTCCTGATGGCAACGCACAATTAGCCATCATAGTTCTCGTGAAATTATACACTAAATAAATAAACTCACTCTGAAGAGTAACATCTGAATATCTCAGGAGTCAATGTACCAGACGTCCCAGTGGCCTTATCAACAAAAGAAACTTGTTTTATACGCGCGTAACATCAATAAGGCCCTCTCGACGGTTAGTAATTTTAAATTCCTGTTACGCTTTCCCCTTTCTGTATTACAAATTACAATACTTTTAGTTGTATAACTGAGCAATATTTAAAACTGAAAAAGAAAAGTCTTACATAAGTTTAGTAATTCATAATGATTTACTTTACTAGATAAACTAAGCGATATAGCTGGATGATCTTGAAAAGGATGATAAAAAATATTTTACACTAAATTTCCATGACAGATAAGAAAACCGCAAGTCGATGAAAGAAATCTTCTTTCAGTTTTTTATTCGGCATTAGTTTTGAGATAACAATCAGCTTCAGCAAAGTCATACTCGTAATCAAGTAATCACGATAACATTATCAAAAAGATTAGGTAATCAAAAACCTTGCAGTCATATGATAAACGGTGCAATAGAAAGAGAACACTCGGTATTTTTCCTCGAGCTTATTAAATTTGCAGTCTTGATAAAAGGTTTTAAATTCTACACAAACAATTGTTAGGGTCACATTCAAAACCCGCTGTAGAATAAATTAAATCAACCGAAATATGCTTAGTTATTTACATTTTTGGAACTTATGGTAAACACCTCTTCTTGTACTCTCTCTAGCAGAGGTCATAGCTCCTATTTAATATGTATGTTCGTTCTATCTCATCTTAGAAGCCAATTAATTTTGTACTATCCTCGTTGGTTACAAAATAGGCTGAGGCAAGGCATAAACATGTCTCCGGGAAGTTCATTAATCTTGTTAACAAATCTAAGGATTTCTCTCTATGACGCATGGAGATTTGATGTTAGGGCCATTAATTTAATAAAGAGCTGTCATTTTTGTTTTTTTTTTAAACAAGGCCCTATGACTTTATGTGCTTTGAACGGCTTTGTCAGTTGCATTCCTTCTTTAAATCAAAGGGTTATATACCTTTACTTGGTTTTACCGTATTACAAACCTTTGTTTTGTAAATCTCTAAGCGAGCAGGTACTAAATTTAGCTCATCCAAAGTTGCAGCGAAGGTAGGTGTCGAGGAGAATATGGTAATAGCTGTCTTTGAAGTCTTAAGTTGGTATAGGATGCTTATTGGTGACGCGGAATCTTGTTTTCTATTAGTAGTGGAAATATTTTTCGTAAATATTTTTATAACACAAATATTTGCTATCGCAACAGAGAAGCGCTACGTTTAAAAAACGTAAAGAAACGCCTCCCAAAATCTTTTCCCATCTCTTTGCTAGCTCTGTTTGCGAATGTTAAATACTCAAATATTAGCCAAGTTACAGCTAATTATCCTTCGCTATTCATCTAAGATCGTCAGCTATAAATAACTAGTCAATTTTCATACGTAGTTTCCTCACATTAACGCCGGATACATACAAATGTGAAAGCCTAAGACAATACGCTTTCGCCAGGTCCATAGTTTCGCTCAACGCTATGTTGCATTGCATGTCGATGATGTACTATGATGGATGATATACAGAACTTCCTGTATTCTGGTCTACACCTATTCAGATTAATATGCCAAGCATTCATGAGGAAAATTGCCGGCCCGTCGCAATTGGTTTTTGCATGCAATGTTAGTAATGGATGATAGATAGACGTACCGTTTTGTTCCAGGGGAGGTTGTTCAACTTATTCCCCTTCAATAGAATCTACGATTTTCGCAGACTTCCGATGGCTCTGTGGAATCAGAGAACCTCTTAGTAAGATTGAAGAATATTCTACTTATATATGAAGAAGCAGACGATAATGTTCGTCCTGCCTCTGCAGTTTCGCAGCTGTCTGCTAAACAAAAGGCAGTAAAAGTAATATAGGTGGGTTTAGACGCGCAACATGTCATGAACTGTTTAGATTCATAAAATTTTTACTGTACAGTCTTCGACAGAAGTTGCAACACGTTATTTTGGCGTCCCATATTCTGTCGATATCTCCGGCATTCAGGCGGCTTCTTGTGCAATCTATTCGGGTCACAATATTAACAAACGGCTCCGAATCTGTTTTTATATTCGGTATGGAGTGACCGACCTAGTGAACTAAATTGCAACAAGCACTGACAAGTTAAATTTTAAAAATTATCAAAATAACGTGTAGCTTGATAAGAAGAGAGAAGAAAACAAAACCCTTGGGCAGTCGGTTAGGTTTATTATATACGTAGATATACAACACTGGGATTATTTTCATCTAAGTATGCTTTATTTCTATAACAAATAAGTAGCTACAGGAGTATTATGCGAACGTGTCAACCAAGTAGGGCCCATATCTGCATCAATAACTAACTTAGCGTAAAGAAAGAGTCACATAAGTTGTAAACCTTTTCTTGTAGAGTGGAGATCACGTTAACCTTTACACATTGGACTTTGTACCTATTTTATACACTTCACTATAGGTGCGAAATTAGTATTGCAAGTGTTAGCTTGATGTGATCTCCACTGTACGTCCCTACCCTTACACCACTGTCGTATGTACCTACTCGAATTAAAGTAGGTACTTAGATATTGACACAGCTTGTAAATTGATGCCAAACAAGACTCGTTTTACCATTTGGTTGGCACTGAGCAACAAAGGTACTTAAATAGTAAAATACCTCGCTAGACAAAAATAATAAATACGTTAATCAGTTTACATTTTTCTTGCTTTTTTCGAATTCTTCCTCATGTTTAAAAGAAATTTTCATTTCATGTAATTATTTACTTAATATTTTATCTTTTTTAATACCTATTTTTAATATTATTTTTTTATGTCGACCAAGTTTGCTCGCGGGTTTATCTTAACTGACCACCTTAAAGTTACGTGACTCAGTATTGCGCCAAATGTATTATCATCAATAATAATTTGTCAACCATCAATATCAAATGTATTCTGATGTCGATACACGTGGCTCCATCTAGTACAGGAAAGTGGGAAAGATAGATCTATGTGATGTGTTATTTTTTAAAGTTCCTATACCTACCCTAAGTTACTCTCAGCTAGAAAATTCTACATGCGATTTTATTATTTAGATAGGTTATAATTTAGATAAAGGACGTATTGATTGATTTTATTTATGTTTACTTAATCTGTTGTGATATCCTAACATTAAGTGAATTAGTGAATATTTACTAGGTACCAAAATATAGAGATGTCTACTTTATACATTCTAGTTTAAATAACACTAAGCTAAAATTAAAAAAAAACAACAGATGATGTTTATAGCTTTGATTGATGTTTCTTAGTGGAATATCTACTTTATAAAAAGTAAATAGATAATACCAGTTAATACCAGTTAAATAAATGTTAGGAGGAGTAGTGAGGATCCCATTGAAGAGGCCGAGAAATTGCTTAAAACTGTTAATTTCTTTTGTTTTAAATTTATATAAAAATACAATTTACTAAAGATCTTGAAAAAATAAATTACGCAAATACATACTAGTAAATATCACTAATTATTTTAAAATACTATTATACAATATAAATATTACTATTTTAAACGGCGGAGCTTCACTAAAAATATACCTATTTAACCATATCAATCAAACAAGTTTACAACAACTGCCTATACTTGTTCCAGCCGGTGATAAATTTAAACAAACAAGTCATAGCTTTTACTAAAACGCCATCGCAAGATAGCTCTTCTAAACCAGCTGTCTAGGCAGCTGCCCTTACTCTTTGTATAAGTTACCATTGCCTTTTACGAAAAATAGAAAAGAAAAAAACCTCCGAGCGATTACCTTTTTAGAAAAGCCAAAGGCGCCCGCATCTACAGCCATCGGGATCTACCTTGAAGTTTTTATGGACCCCCGGCACCTATTATTGACTCCAGATTCGATTTGGAAATGAGGTCCGATAGAAAAAGGACCATTTTGACAAAATGGGAACTAATAGTACTTCGAGTAGAGGAATTTTAATGACAATAGCGTGCCTGTTTTAAAAGAACTTAACCGTTCAAACGATGTTAATGGTTTACTTTGTTTTGTTGGTAATAATGTGTAGGGTGGCTTGTTACTGGACATAATAAAATAAAATTGAAAGCTGTTAGCGAATTGATAGAAATAGGACACGATTTCAGAGGCTCTACTTGTAAAACACTTTCGTTGAGTTTGTCGTTTGCGAATCTTACAAGAAGCTACTGTGCAATCATTCTACCCAATTTAGCATATTACACGATCCATACATCTGATTATTATGTCTAATAATTTAAGATTTATTATTATGTCTAATACAAATATGGTTGTAAGAACACCTACTTTGCAGACGATCTAAAATGCGGCAATAAGTGTGTAAATAATAAATAATGCAGGGCATTCCACTTGTAACATATAAAACAACAGTATTGTGTTCAAATCACGTATTCTACCCACATTTGTAATTTCGGTATGTACTTTTTTTAAAAGGGACATAGGTAAAATGTTTCTGTATTATATTATAAAATTTGTAATTATATTGTGGTTACAAATTCGTAGAATCGTAATTTGTTTTGTTCAGTGCAAATACGATGGTGGTTGCGGCTGATGAAATCGAAATCTACGCGCCAAAGTGTCGGTAGATAGTTCAAAAAGACTTTCATTATTCATATTATTATTACTTCGTTTTTTTCTTTCAATCAGTGAAAGTTTGGGCAGTATTGCTCTACCATAGCGAATATCGTAGATGGAAGATACCAAAATGCCTGTGTATGATTATTAAGTAGTAAAAGGTAGTATGCTGAATAAAGTCTGCGATTTTTTTCCTCCAGCTACGGGCACGACTGTGAATATTGTCTTTACTGACTTTCTTCTATCGATCATATGCCATGCAATGACATTCTTTTCTCGAGTGTAATTGTTAACTTTTGTTATATTGTTTACGACCTTATCTTACAATCAATTTAACTGTTAAATTAAAGACCGTGGATCCAGTCAAATCTCCTGATTAAGTTCTATTCTCCCACGGCCTTTCCAGTAGAAATAATTTAAATAAAGAAGAAATATCTCGTCGGTATTTATAAGTTGCGTAACGAACTCATGCGGGCTTGTCCGTCCCTCTGTATACCGTTATCTTTATAGCATTGTATTTTAATATTAAATACTTCAAATATTTTACTAGTTGTATAGTCATTCCATTTACATACACCCAGGGAGATCCGAATTGATTTTTATTTGTTTTGAATGATAATTTCGGTCTTGCGGGATTTATTTTATTCCCATCCTTCGTACGGTACCAAATACCGGAAGTAAAGTTAATGTTATTTTACTTCTATATGAAAATTCAGGGGTTTGGCTGGGTTATTCCAAGTTATACGGTCATGTACGTGTTTTTGTGATTTTGAATCATATATGTAGCAAAATTTTTTGATTTCACAGATCACATGATACTCGTAATATTCTCGTGCTCAATCATAATGAAATTGTCATAAAGTTCAAGATCGCAGACTATTTAAAAGCCCAAGTCAGTCTTGTACCGGAAAACCGTATTTTATTTTGCGTTTTCCGGTTTCAACAGCGGTAGCGTAGAAGAGGTCACACTACCGCATTGCGAAGACAAATTTATTTTTTGATGAATGTACACACATTTCTTGTACATTATTATTAGTATTGCACAGTAGGCCTTTCCTCTGCGCTCAAATAGTAACAAACTTGAAAACCCTGTATGATAATATATGATAACAAGTTAGACGCTATAGTTGTGGAGATTTCGTAACGAGTAACTGGTATTTCTCTTTATAGATTGACAGATAATATAGAGAGAATTATATTCAAGTATATTGTACCCCAAGTTGTGTCCGAAAAATATAGCGTAGCATGGTTGGTGAGAAATGTTAAAAGAAGTATGGTCAAAACGAAAACGCATCACACATGAATCCAATCTCTCTACCAATGGTGGTTCTTTTATACACTTTTCTCCAAACAAACCCCTACCTTCCTTAGAGAGAGGCAGGAGTAGCAGAGCTCTTGTAACACGACGAACAACCGGTTTGCTTCACTCTCCACACGTGCCTTGCTGCGCCCGCGCCGCGCCGTGTCGTGACTCCCATGTTATTGCTTTATACTGGACAGTCATTCTTCTTCTAGGAATTGCTTGCTTCCTCCCATTAATGAACGATTTTTCTTTGGAGCCTAGGCTTAATTTATGGGGTGGTGAATTTTATGTACCACTTGTTTGATTATAGGTTCTGAATTTTGCTACTTTAATGCGGTTTGAATTTGTAATATAACAAACAACTTGTGAATTTCTTGAGTTAATAGTTGCCTTACACTGAGAAGCCAATATCACCTTGGATCTGGTATCTTAAAAACGTAATCTTTTCGCGATTACTTATAGAAATTATTAACGAGCATTTCCAATGCATTCTTCATTTCTCTACAATGTAGAGTGGATATTCCATCAAATCTATTCCTCCAAAACATACATATATCCAATTATCCATACATATACACGCGCCAGTCTCCCAGAGGAGTAGGGTAGACAGAGACTAGAGATTTCTATGTGGTACGGTGTTGACATACCTCTTGCTTCTTCTGCATCCATCAATCTATGCATACGAGCTCTTATATTCCGGGTGCATCCTTTTAAGGCGATTAGATCGACCTTTAAATTCCACTTGGAGACAATACATTTGTTTCGCCACTCTAATTTTATCCTCTCTATATGCCCAAACTAATAAAGTATTCCTTTTTCTATTCTAGTCACTTCATCTTCTTTCAGGCGGCAACGATCCCGTATGTCCATGTTTTTAAATCTATCATTGTCATTCAAAACATTTTTGCAATTCCCATAGATTCATTTTTAAAAGATTTTTTTAATTTTTTTTTTCAAAGAATATACGCCATTTTAGGACATAGTTTTCATTATCTTGGTATATAATTTAACCATTACTTTTTCATGATTTTTTATAGAATTGTCCAATGACCTTGTCACTTGAGAATTTTAGACATTATACTGATTGTGATGTGTGATTGCTTATAAAAAAAGTAGTCTGTCTCTGTCTGTCTACTCATTTGTCGTCTAGCTGTCAAATTAGTCTGAAGCAAATTATTATAATTTTATCTTGATAGCAAAGGACACATTTCTAAACAGCCATTACTCAAGTGACGTTACACGAGGGCAAATGGAAGTTGCAGCCTTTTCGTAAAAATATTCATCATCATGAGGTTTTTTTAGACCAAAACTTCGAAAATACGGCTTATTAAACCTAAATCTCGAAATGGTTTCCGAATTAAATCTATGCCAATTCTCTCAAACGCTCAAACTCATTATCTCAATTCTCTCAAATTCAGACTCTGCTTATTGGGTAATTGGTATAATAAAATATTTGTAACCGGCGACAATCCATCTGTTCGCAGATCAATCTGAACTCTCGACTAGCCTGCAAATTATATGGCATTGAGCAAATAAAACATTATATGGCAAATCTACGTTGAAAACTCATTGTCGATCGGTCACGCACGGCATTAGATGCATTCAATCTGTAATTAGTAACGTTACATTAGGTCTCTGTTACAAAGGATTAGGGTGCAAAATCCACTGACTACATCAAAATTAGGTCAAGAAGAAGAGAGGTTGCGTGATTTCAGGGAATTATTGTTGTTGGAATTGTAAAACTTGTAAAAAACTTGTTAAAAAAGAACGGACATACCTATACTCATATAATGAACTTCGCATAATTACGGCTATACTTAGTAAATGATAAGTATGATAATGCAAACCAACCACAGCAACTAACTTTCCAAAAAGATAAGTAACGCTTTATACTACTACATTCGTCCACCGCTATTATAAGCTCATATCACAAAGTAACAGAGGTAGGTACGTAATGCCGCATATGAAACTAAGTAATAGTAGTTTATGCTACAAGGGCGCAAAGGAATAAATTACGAGGACGATTTAAAACACGAGCGTAGCGAGTGTTTTAAACGTAACCGAGTAATTTATTGCTTTAACGCCCGTGTATCATACTACGTTTTTCAATGCATAGTGTGAGGAAATGAAAACAAATATAATCTTGTGAACTTTAAATTATAATTGGCTCAAAAGGACTGTATCCAGAGCCGTTAAACAGTGGAAAAAAAAGTATAACGTCTATGGTACACAGGAAAGGCTGCAGGTTAGCCAACCATTGTAAACAAATAAAAAAAAAAAATAATAATAAAGCCCTAGGGCAAAATAATCGACTTTTTGTTCGGTTTTAATGCATAAAAAGTGGGCCTTTACGAGCACATGCATTGAAAAATATTAAAAACGTCTTCGTAATATCCCAACATAGGATCAGCTGCTCAGAAACCGGTCGGTTTTCTACACAAAAAAACACAAATTACAAATCGACATTACCAACATGAGAAAAAATATACAAGTTCTCTTGATCCTGAACCAGATCTGTACAAAATTGGATAGTGCACCTGCTGGTCATCATGAGGACTTGGTTCCTTGGGGACAGACCAGTTCCCAGGCCCGTATACAGAGAGAGGGTATCCTCTAATCCCCCCCCCCAATTTTCGCAAATCAAAATTGACTACATTTTTCAATTAGTGTGATGTAGAATTTATTCATGACTGCTGTGATGTCAACCATCTGTATGTATCATTCTGTATCATTTCTCTCTAAAAGCTCCCCTCTCCGAAATACGAATTCTAACTATTTTATGTTTTACAAGTATTTCTGAAAGTTTCACCCCCTGCCCCCCAACACGAATCCTGGCTACGTGCCTGCCAGGTCCACGTCATTAGGGTTGACCATTTAACATATTACAAGTGATTTCACATGGAAGACAAGCTATTATTCAGCTTTATGTGGTTTTATGAATATAACTACTCAAGATGGCCGACAGGTGCTGAGTTGGGGTTTGTTTTGCTTACATTGTTACAGAAGTACGCTAATGACTTTGTTCATCAATGAAACCCGATTGTTATTTTAATTTTTATAAATGACACGAATATATTGGGTACTTAGATACATAATTTAGTTGAGAAAACTGATACTGGTTTACTTTATTCGAAGTGTTGCAATTAAATTTCAAGAGTCCTATAATTTGAGTAGCTTTCTAATAAACCAATGCTAAAAGTTTTACGCTAGTCAAGAATAAAATCTTGGGCTTAGGATGAGGAAGTGATATAAACACATATAAAAACGTAAAAAGTATTATAGCAATCGCAAAATCCAATTCAATCAATCAATAAATCAACAGGTACAGTCCAGACTGCAGGCCGATGGCTGAGCTATTTCTTTACGTACCTTGAGCTACCTGGCCAATTGCCACTAGCACCTTGGCTAGTCTTTATTACTAAAAGCTCAGAGTTGATAGTACCTTGGATCAGGTGTACCAGGGAGTTGGTGAGGTAGTAACGGTCTGCGATGGCGTGTACCCGTGACCGTCGACGCATTCGCACAACTCATTTTGGATGCATCCCTTCTGATACACTTTCAGATGCAGTGATTGCACTGCCATGCCATCGCTACCATATAGGTCAACGAATTTCTGCTCTACCTCATTGCTCTGTCATGTTTTCTAAAGATAAAGAGATGGATCTACCATATTGTTCTGAGATCCACCAAGTGGATTCAGCTTGGGAAATTAGTTACTCTTCTTTGTTAGGTACTTTCTGGTCGAGCCCGCTTCTTCCCTGTGGGTCTACCGCGTAATTCTCATTTTCATCAACATAAACTTGAGATTGAAATTTGACGTGCGTGCGACGACGCCCGCCTAACATGCCATCTCTTTTGCACGCGTTGAATTTCGCATGCATTTGCTTGAAGTTGGTACAAATGAGAATTACGCGGTTAGCCCCTGGTCTCATAGACACCGATAGTTTCCATGAGACGTAGTGACCAAGCGTAAGCAAACTGTTAATAAAAAAAATCTAAAAGTATGGGAGCATCTAATTTGTGTTTTCTTAATGAGGTAAAGATTGCTTCATTTAGATAATTAACCAGAGAATTAGTCACAAACAATTACAGTTCCACAAAGTAAAAACTTACTAACTGTATAAAACTAAAAAACAGGAACAACATTACGAAATAATCTTTCACAGCTATTTATCTGATTGAATCGGAAGACCCCGCCATTTTCATTATGGAAGCCACGCATGCGCTGATGCATTCCCGCTCACGTACACAGTTTGGTCAGGTTGGTACCACGGAGAGGTGAACGAATTACCTTATTGGGCTTACTTAAAAATAGTAATTCACACGTGAACTTCCACGTAAATCGCCAGAATAGGGTCCCTACTGTCCATACAGATTTGCTTTGATAAGAAAGGTTCAAGATTCATCATTATGAAAGGTGACAAAAGATTACATCAAGGACAATAAAAACATGGGTAATTAGTAGTGGGTTTACAAAATAAGCATGACACTGAAAAGCCGTACACTGCCTAGGTCCCTTCGTTCCGGACAATCAAACAAAGAACCACTAAAATCCGCGCAATTAATACCGTACACAAATCTTACCTTATCTTCCAAACCATCTAGAAACTGCAGTACAAATAGCGTACAAAAATAACTATTTTCAAACCAGTACACAGGTTGATGAATTAATGAATTTATTATTGATAAGTACCTAATTTTATGATACTAAGATTTACTTGACTTGCATTTTTCATTGGACAGATTTTCAAATGATGCCTTACATGATATATTAAGTAAAATCTTTTCTTTGGGCTAAATTAACCCCTATTTTAAACTTTATTTTTTTATAATCACTGACTTGGTGATTTATCAAGAACTTACAATAACTACTATGCCAAATATAATTCCTACGTTACATAGTTTTCAAGAAAAACCTCTGCCAAATACGGAAGGAGACGAGAGTGATCTTATAAGGGTTCCGGTTTTCCTTTTTTAGGAATGGAACCCGAAAAATAAAAATACAGTCACTAAAAATCGAATTTAAAGAGAAACCATAAAAAAAGGAGTAAATGAAGCGCGGCACTGTAGCCGCTAATTGTACATTTTCGCTGCTATAGCACTGCAGTATTACCGGTGACAAACTTAAACATTACTCACGCTACAGCAAATATAAATAGGGCTCCGAATTGGGACAAAAATGGACAACTGCCTGGCGCCAGATACGGTGGTGACGCCACTCCGATGACGGGTTATTTTGCCCTTTTATTATCTACTTACTTCGTTACAGTCAATATTCAACAAATGGAGGGAAACAAAGTAATAAGTTTTATTGAGTTACAAACTCAAATTGGCGCAAGCGTTGAGCGATATGAGGGTTTAATCGATGATCAGCGTGAACGGTGTTTAGTTTATTAATAAACTGACTGAACCATACTAGAAAGACACTGTCAGCTGAATAATTTAATTGATCCCAAATCGGTAATTTAATAAAAAATACAGACAAACATATTCAAGAAACAAAGTGGCAAAGAAACCTTAAAAGTATAATAACGCGATATTGAAAACTTGCTTTCCGCTAGATTTGCTTGGAAAGTAAAAACAATATATTTGGCACAATATTAAATCCTCAATTGATACAAAAGGTTTCCTGAATGTAAAACCAAAGTAAAGACAATACGAACAGCGAGCTCATTAAGTTTAAGAACCATTTAATATCATCACTAATTGATTAACTTTGGATTTAACCATTAACAGTGCGCTTTTCTCTTTTATTGCCCGGACAAAGCGTAAACGTTTATCGAGGAGATTTCTCGTTTCCCTGCCTAACTGGACTTAACACCTGGACCTATCAGTGCTTTCAAACAAATCTGCTCATTCATTACGTAATTTCTTTTGCTATCATTTGGGATATTAGATTTTCTCCTTGTTGAACTTTTTGCTTTATCGTCTACAGACCACCTACAACAAAAATTGCTGGAATTACAAAAATAAATAACAGATATCGTTTTTGGAGTTAGTCATCGCTCGATGATCCCTTTACCCAATTATTCATTGCTTGCCTGCTCTTGTCGCAAAAAGGTGACTAATCAAGTCGGTCAGCGGCTCTTTGTTCCAATTTGTTTCGTAAGAAGATCCAATTGGCTTATAGAAATTAATACCGACTCACTTTATGTTACGAAAGAACTTGACAATGAAATGTTGTGCGGTCACAGGTGATTGCTGACTTAGTGATGAATCGCCATTCGCCACGTCTGAGTTTCTAACAAACTGTCTCAGGGTCTGTTTAATATTGAGAGTTCCAACCTTTGTCATTTTTGGGTTCTTCAAAAATTTCCTACCAGATTTTTTCTAAGTTTGCATTTCCGTAACATTATTTTAGCATATGCCTGACATTATGACAGAAAGTCTTATTGATATTATCATTATCTCCAAGAAAATGCCTGTCTGCAATATCTTACCTTCCTATCAAGTTATCTTGCAGTTTTAGTTGGATTATTTGGGATTGCATTATCGCTTTGAAGGCGTCACTGCCTGGTGCTTTCAATGTCATTTCGTTAGTAACCAATGATTCTCATGCATCGTACATGAGTTTATTATTATTGAAGACTTATTTATTTGATTAAATTTGTAAATACATATATCATTATAGTTTCTTGGTACATGCTCTGAGATAGTTTCAATAGAACTGCCAAAACAAAATTTGTTTACACGTCACGCTCGATAATGACAAGGCATGATTAATCCAACTCCGATGTGAAAGGCTGCCGCATTTAAATTTTCTACCAAAATATGATGATGGATGATTGAAATAAAGTGCAGAATGTGAAATCCTGCTCTTTCGACCGGTTTGCTCCGTGAAATAAAGTAGCAATTTGGTAATTCGCTGCCAAATCAAAAGGGCACACCGAGGCTGCTTGTGAAGGTATAAATTATTTTCACATTGACAAAAGAAAGCGTACCAAAAGAACAGTTATTACTTGGTTTTATATTAACAAATCAGGTAACGGTTAATCCGAGGCACTGATGATGATTGCTTTGATACAAGACAAGTTTGTGGGTGGACTAAGCGTTCTGGGTTAATACAAAAGATCAGGACAACGGGAAGCCATCATTTGCTAACAAAGAAGCGGCAATAAATAGGTAAACAAAAGTCCTCATGGGATTTAGACTATTTAACAAAGGACAAAGGAAACCTAAGTACAATAGAGATAGCGCCAGAAGGGAAGATTCCAAAATACAGTCACAAAGAATAACAAGCCGCGTGGCTCAAGTCAAGTGGCGACTTGATACCCAAAAATATTTTATTGGTTAATTTAAATTATTATTCATCTCAGGAAATATCAAACGTTGCCCATTTCGGTCTAGTTTGCGTTTTTAACTTCCTTTCCTACGTGACTTGAATTGACTTATTTTTAATATATGCTTGGAATAGGATTTATAATCATTATTCATTCGAGTATATTGTTTATATTTATGAATGGCGATTGTTTTTGATTTTTTAGGTGGAATTGAACTTATATTATTGTTTTTGTTTGGTTAAATAAGTCGGTATCAAAATAATATAAATAATTACAAAGTCTCTCTCTAATATTATTAAAATATCGATTACCGAATCATAATGTCTGATAATAATATGTTGATCGGTTCTCAAGAAACGAAAGTTGCAAAGCACCATTAGGTATACATAAATTGCTCAATGTTTATCTTATTAGTAGTGATTGATAATATTAATTATATGCCAGAGAATCGTTACGAAGTTTTTGATTCAAATGTGAATTACATAACATTCGCAAACTTTGATCTGTCTGCTTACATCTGACGCAATAGGTATATAATCAAACCTGCGGAGTTCGGTACGAAAAGATGCAGCTTCCGCGGTAAACCCGCATTTTGACCTTTAGCTCATGCTTAAAATAAATTTAAATTTTAAATAATAAGCTCATAATGTTTATTATTAAGCTGTCTTTTTCATAAACTTATATTGAGTTAAGTTTAGAATATTTCTTTTTCAAACAAAGCGCGCTTTTTCGTGAAAAACCGAGTTATGGCGTAAATATAGTCCCATTACGCGATCATACGAAGTATGGGGTAAAATTTATTAATACATTATGTAAAATTATTAAGCTAAAATCCTCGCTTCGCTCATCGTAGCAGTTGCGTTCAGACTTGTCGCCTGGATTATGCAAATGCAAACATATGCTGAAAAGATGCTGAAAAAATGGAAATCTATGCTCTTCCTCGCTTCGCTCATCGTAGCAGTTGCGCGCAGACTTACCGTCTGGATTATCCAAATGCAAGTCTATGCTGAAAAAGTACTACCTTAGAAAGATACTACCTGAGTATCTTTAGGTAAAATCATAATAATTTTTGGTGCTTTCGAGATTACGAGTCATTTAATGTACGTTTTACAAACATTACTTCAGCCATTTTCTAACATGTTTGTTTTTTAGAACACGTTTGGCTGAAATGTAGCGATGAAGTACATTTTTACCATCAACTCATAAAGCCCTTTCATAACAAGATAAGTTTCAGAAAAAATTGAAAAAAAATCCACACAAAAAATTATGATATCATAAAAATCAAACATGAGAGAGACTATTTCTTATAAATAAGCAACATAACCATTGATATTCTTATTCTACAACTTATAACGAAGCCATTGATTCCTCTCCCATTTAAGACTTGCCTTAACTATTTTTGTTGAATAATTGTTTTAATTTCGCTTTTTGTGAAATTGTTGCTGTTTTGTGAAAAAGCGGAATAATTTCGTATGACCGCGTAAGCCATAATTCGGTTTTTCACGAAAAAGCGGCTTTACGCGAAAAAACAGTTAAGGCGCTACGAAAAAAAATCGACACTTTAAGAACTTGCATATCTACTTCAGTAAATAATGTATTATTTTGATAAAATAGTACATTATTTTTGGATTCTTTTCCTAGGGACCTGTTAAAACAGAAACGCAATTGGAGAAATTCGGCTCGATAGAAATATTTATTGAAATGAGGTCCTTTTCGACATCAATTCTCCTGGTCTGACAATTTAGAATGACATATGGACTGCAATTATATTTTATTAGATGGGTTTTAACGGTTTCAAGGACCTGGTTAAACGAAATTTTGATAGAATTTTTAGTACATTTTATATTAATAAAAAACCGACTTTTTGCTATTTTTCCACGAATCCGTTCCTCTTGCACTGATGGTTTTTTCGCATATGGAGTAACAGGGACGCTAAAACTCTTACATATCGCCTTAATGCAACGGCAACATATTATACGCCCGGGTGCAGGAAAGTGATACCAATTGTACAACACTGACAGTAGGTGTTGGTCATACCGTCATACCCATTGATTGACAATTGAATCACCAACAAAATGTTTTGTTGATAAGATAATCTTAGACTGAAATCATCGGACCATATCTAATCTTTTAGTTACAAGGACTTCAAATCCGACTCACATTACCGCATTTTAACTTTTGTATCGCAATACGGATACTAAAGTTTTCCTGTAAACTAAATGCAGTAAATTCATGTGCAGTAAATTTTAAAGTAGACATGTAGTAGGAATTTTTGGGTTTTCTTTTGTTTTTAACCCTCTTTATCTTTATCAATAGACCACAGTCCAGATCTGGACTCTATCTTTTTTTACTATTGTTTTCTTAGACTATATAATACGGGACCAAAACGCACGCATTCCCCTCTGCCGAAGTACATGAACAATCTGTTCAAGTAAATTTGCTTGTGTGCTCGTTTTGTGTTTTTGATTTTGGTTTTATCGCAGAAGTGTGTGTGAGCTGTGTATTTTGACCTCCCCTCCCGCGGAAAAAGAGTTGTGCTTTCCCACTTGTTTTAGAGATAATGGTACCAATTCGGTGAAGCACATTTGACAGGACTAAACTTAATTTACGCATTCTGTCCTTGTCTTTTCGATAAAGAAAGAAAAAGACAGGACGCTTAAAATAAGGTTAGTTCTGTCAAATAAGTTAAGACGTATTATGCCGAATCGATACCATTAGGTACTAAGAATTAATTAGCTTGTGTATAGCGAACTTAAATAACAAAAAAGTAACTTAAATTCAAAACTAAATAATCCTATAAAATATTGAAAACTTAAATTAATAAATTATTTAATTAAAAGGGGTTAAGTTAATAACATTTCCTTTAATTGCGAGTGTCAGGCAGTCAGGCATAGCAACCGACCAACAAATCCGATTTAGAATGTCTGTTCTTTTTTTTTAAACTAAGTAGGCATCGACACGGTATTTTTTACCGTCTTTTTTTGACACATTTGGTTGGAATCATATTAGTTAAATTTAAAAATTTAAAATCAATGATGCCTGGCCTTCAAAATGGCCCAAAAAATCTTTTCAAAATAATTGTCTTATATAAAATTGGTTTCTAATTGATATTTTATGGTTTGTTTGCATATTCATAATAATATTTTGGGTATCCAATACAGATGGATTTCGCTATGAAAACACAAGTAATATAATTTTAGTATAATATAATATATATATAATTTTAGTAATAAACTTAATGAATGTTCTAAAATAAAACATAAGGGGGGCTTATCCCAATTTTGTCTCTTTTCTGATTCATTTTAAACCGTGAAATTATGATATTTTGTGTCTGAAAAACATATATATCCAAGATACATTTTTTCTGCAGATATTTTTGCTATAGTATTTTAGTACTTACCCTTTATTTTAGTACTCCGCCTTAGATTACGAACAAACCGAGGATATCCTTAAAATTAATACATAAATTCTAACATACATGTACCGGTATGGCAGTATCAAGTATTTCAAAACTCAGACATACACCTTCATAAAACACACTCCATTTCACTCACCCTTTCACGCAGACATAATACCAAAACACACACACTCTAATAACATTCTATATACAATTATCACCCACACGTCATACATTACTCAATTTGTTTTATTTTGTCTCTTCTGTTACTTTTTAAAATTTTATAAATTTGCTATCGTAAATACGGGATTGTATCGGATTAATCGGGAATACTAATGATTTGAGTTTTATAAAAGACACATCACCAAAGGTTATCTGGTAGAGAATGCTAATTAGCATTAAGTTCGCCTTTGTGCATTGTAAACTTATTTTGTGCAATAAAGAATTTACATACATACATTTGTCAAACAACAAATTGTAATAGTGCATAAAATATTTTTGTATATCTTTTTGGTTGCAAATAAACATATTTTTATTTATTTATTTTATTTAGTACTAAAATAAGAACTTAAGTAAATAAATATAATCTACATAAAGCAAATTTTATAGTTGATTATCTTATTAGTTTAACAAAGTGCGCTCTCTGCCCCCACCGTGTACCGAAGTGAACACCTAATAAGGTATAAACTGTTGTAGAATGAAGCGAGATGATGAATCAGCATCATCATCATCAGATAATAATAACATCTCTATTAAACACCCACCTACATACATTTATAGGGTTCTCTATGAAAATATACCTATAAAAGTATAATTACGACTTGATTGAATACCTACAATGAATTATGTTTTTGGCAGGTTTTATTTTAATAGTAGTTTATGCTACAAGGGCGAAAAGGAATAAACTACGAGGACGATTTAAAACACGAGCGTAGCGAGTGTTTTAAACGTAACCAAGTAATTTATTGCTCTTACGCCCGTGTATCATACTACGTTTTTCAATGCATAGTGTGAGGAAATAAAACAAATATAATCTTGTGAACTTTAAATTATGATTGGCTCAAAAGGACTGTATCCAGAGCCGTTAAACAGTGGATAAAAAAGTATAAAATTTATGGTACACAGGAAAGGTTGCAGGTTAGCCAACCATTGTAAATAAATAAAAAAATAAATAATAATAAAGCCCTAGGGCAAAATAATCGACTTTCTGTTCGGTTTTGGTGTAAATGAATATTTAATGGTGTATTTCGCTCTTATAAACTTGTAACAGTACCATTTTGTTTCATACTTTGATGTAATATTAGGTCTTATGAATATACCGTTTTCTATAGAGAATTTAAAGAAAACTTAATTTTCAGTACTAAAATTTTTTTTTAGAAATGATAAATCCAAATTATGTAATTTCTTATGTGTGTGAATGAGATAACTTTAAGCTAACAGCAAAATTAATTTAATTTTTGAAAAGTGACAGCTTTACGAATCTTATCTTGGAAATGGATGGCATTTAGGACGAACTGTATTTGAAGATTTAATTTTTGTTATCAAACTGAAAATAAAAACAAAATTTAATCCGTAAACCTTGAAATCAACTTTTAAACAAAATACAAATAATTGAAATAGCAATTGAATTTTGAAAATCATCAGATTTGTAAAAAACCAGCCAAGTGCGAGTCGGACTCGCGCACGAAGGGTTCCGTACCATTTTCTATAAAACAACAAAAAAAACATGTCTGTTGTATGGGAGCCCCCTTAAACATTTATTTTATTCTGTTTTTTAGTATTTGTTGTTATAGCGGCAACAGAAATACATCATCTGTGAAAATTTAAACTGTCTAGCTATCACGGTTCATGAGATACAGCCTGGTGGCAGACGGACAGCGGAGTCTTAGTAATAGGGTCCCGTTGGTTACCCTTGGGTACGGAACCCTAAAAAGGTTTTTGATTGTAGTTATCGAAATTAAACAATTTTGTATTATAACTTATGAAAAACAACTTGTCATCATATTTCCTATCAAATTGTGTCGATTTTCATCATACAACTGTCTAGCGCTGTCTCGTTTATTGCCAAATTCTGTTGAATTTTTCGCTGACACCGAGAACGGACCGAAACTTAAATTTGAGGCGAGAATGGCCGAGACCGACCGAGATTGATTCATAAACGAGTTCGCACTTTGCCAGTCCATTTTTTATTCGTCTCCGATCATGGCGCCTATCAAGCAATGGTAATCACAATTTTATAGCAACAACCTATCATAGACGAAGTGTGCATGTAATAGCTGCAAACCAATTATCTGGTCTCAGGAAAGGCAGATGTGGACCAATTAAATACAATTGATATCTTTAATAACAGCTCCGTGCAGAAAATTTAACGAGTATACCTAGTGGCGTTAAAATACAAAATATTGCCAAAAAAGATAGTTTATTTTATTAAATTTGAAAAAATATTCTAGTTTTATTTTTATGTAATAAAAATAACGAGGGGATGTCAGAGGTGTTCCGAGTGTGAACTGTGAAATGCAAGTTACAGTCTCGGTACACCCGCGTTTCACCGACGTGACGTTTATTACGTCTCAACGTGATGGGTGGGTGAGCCCTATCCCCGTACTTCAGGCACAAATATACGCTTTTTGGGGCACGCAGGTTTCCTTACGATGTTTTCCTTCACCTTTAAGTGGTAAGTATGAACAAATACTATGCACATAACATACATTCCGAAAAACTCATTGGTGCATGCCTGATGGTTAATTACCCGACCGGGGATCGAACCCGGATCTCAAGATACCCAAACCAATAAACATACTTTAGCATTTATAATAACAGTGGGGATAATCTGCTATTTTCTTTACTATTAAATAATGTAGCATTACTTTTTAAAATTAGTAAGCTACTTTATAATCACGAGTGTAATTTTGTTAACTTGGTCGATTCGGCCTAAATTTGGACTGCCACCAGGCAAGCCTGGTGAAAGCAAAAAAAAAAGATATATCAGGATAAAGACACTATATAATTTGTTTTTTTGAATATACTAAAAATAACAAAACTGAAATAAAAAAATGGTATAAAACACAAGAATATCAGAAGAGTATTGGGTACGTCGGAACTTATAAAATCAACACAAAAATTATGCCTAGTCTATCTTGTTTTAGGATTTTGTTTTCCTTTAGCTTTAACGACGCAATTGGTTTACGATATTATTATAAGAAATTACCGTATTGGAAACGGGACAAAAGGGATTTTCAGAGAATAAAACCAAAAGTACACAAAACTTACCAGGAAATGAAGAAAAAACAGGCTTTCACAATCACTAGGGCAAATGTGCTCTGTTTCGTGGATTAAACTGGATTTTAAATTTCATATTTTTAATTTACTGTGGCAAATTTTGCCTTCCTTCTACGACGATACTCTTCGATATGAGAAAAATAACAAAAAAATGTGACAAAATATTCCAAATTTTCGAATTTGAAAATTCAGTAAAGCAATCAACGATAAAGAAAGATTAAAAATATATGAAAAAGTTTGAATATCTGTAGCGAATGCTACAATAAGTAGAAACAAACAAATTTTATTCTACTTGTAAGTAACATCTACTTCCACATCCTACCTACACTTGATTTATCTAAGCTTAGATGTTATGACTAATATTGGTCAGACAATCCATATTAGGTCCGTCTAGGGAGGCTTGTTTAAAGACAAATATGGTTTAAATGGACCTTGGGTGTAGGATACAAAGGCTTTAGACAGATGCCATGAATCCTGTTCTATAGGACTTATAAGGAAAACAAATCACTCGGTGAAATTGTATGGAATAAAAGATTTTCTGCGAAAAGGCGAAGCTTAGGTCTATAGAAATCTGTTTATTTATTCTTATTTTTTATTTTACACAAAATATGTAATTACACACGTAAAAATTAAAATATGTAGTTTCATTAATCTGTGAGAGAATTCTTCCAGCAAACCGAAAGAAGATTAGTGATAAATAAAAAGAAAACAGTAATCATATGTGTACCAACTTAATACTTACTACCAAATAATAAACTCAAACACTAATTTAACTAACTACAAAACCAATGTACATAGATATAAATAAATAATGAATAAAATACATATTAAATTACACCTGGGTGATTAGAAATTGCTCTTATTCCTCCCGGGGGAAGAAACTATGATTAATTTGTAGTGATTTGACCCCTATCACTTGGGGGTCGCAAATGCGGCATTTTCGAGAAAATCGATATTCTTTGTTTTATTTATAAAATTGTGAAATTTGGCAAATAAGAAACACTACACAAAAAGTTTTGTTGTTTTTTGGCCTGAATTTTGTTGTGAACATCAGTTCACTGATTGGTCGATCTCTTTAAAGCTAAAAATCACTCGAACAATTGCAAAATCTTATGTTGCATGTCTAAAATCACGATAACAAAGAATTAGAAATTTCTCGAAAACGGCAGATTTGCGACCCCCAAGTGATAGGGGTCAAATCACTCCAAATGAATCATAGTTTCTTCCCCCGAGAGGAATAAGAGCAATTTCCAATCACCCTGTATACTCTTAGACACCTATCAATTAAAATACATAAATATGAATACATATCTAAATAAATATATGTATGTATAACTTATTATAATTTGTTAAATTCTCTTTCAATTTCTTATTTAGATTATTATTATCATAATCTAATTATTATTATCAAAAATTTTAGCTTTTTAATATAATTATATACTTATACATATATATTATATACGAGTATTTATATATCTCTAAATTTGATTCAGTCCTCTTTGATATTGATAAATAGATGGATTCTATACAGTATAAGTAGCTTGATCTATACCTACGTACAATGTACAATCATGGTTTACCGGAACTCAAGTTATGGTCGGTTCCTTGAATATTATCAAGATGAATTTATAAGGCAAGGTCGAAACATAGATTATCTCAATTACCACTAGCTTTTGGCCGTTTGCCTATTTCGGCGCCAGAGATCACTTTTTAGAATTCCGTAACCAAAGTGCAAAAGAACCATTGTTTCAATTTTTGCTTTCGCGTTGATGTACTTTAGAAGGTACCTTCTAATTTCAAATTTAAAAACGAACACCAAAGCAAAGCTTTACTTTATTATAGGTGAATGGACTAAGAATGTAGTAGGTGCAGTTCAAATGCCGGAATACCTAATTTAAAATGAATAAAAAAACGGGAAATTATTAATCGGGCGAATAAAAATATAATTAGCGATTTCAAGTGTCCGGAATAAATACAAAAGCATGAGACTAAAAATACTGAGTGGGCGAATTTAAAGTATGAAATCGAAAATATTTCACTAAAAGTCAAAAAATAGGTGTGACGAAGAGCGAAGCGAGGGGGAGCGTGTTAGGTTTACATGTAAGAGAAAATAAGGAGCCGAGCGGAGCGAGGCGTCGTGTCATCCCTAGTTTTATTACTTAAAATTAAATTGTCACTAAAATGGAAAATTGCCGAAAGGCATCTTTGCTTATGTTATGAGAAAGTTTATATAGAAGAAATGCTGATCTACCCAATCTGTGACACACTTCTTTTGCCTGAACTTTCCATGATAAGTTGTTGTCAATTAATAATCCTACAATCATGTAGCTTTTCACTTCCTCTACTGTTTTTGAATTACAATTAATGTTTATTGAAAAAGGCGTTACTTTGCGGAAGTCCATCATGACTTTGTGTGGATATATTAATAATTTGCAATATTCGGGATTTGTAGTCCGCCCGACCGCTCGTCAGTTTGCTGTCGAGCGGTCGGGCGGACTACACATCCCGAGGATGTCTCGTTTAGAGGCGAAACACGTGTCGATAAGTTTTCTTGCTTGTTATTTAAGATTGCTTTATTTTGTGCTCGTACTGCTTGCTTTGCTTGTACATGTTTTATGCGACAGGGCGGGCGGTGCTTGAGTCTGCATTTTAAATAGCATGGTAAGATTGGTAAGAGTGTTTAGCGGAATATTGCAAATTATTAATATATCCACAAATTTACAATTAATGTTCAAATCTGGGGTCAATAAAATGTCATTGTTTTAGTTTTGTCAAGATTTGCTGTTAATAGATTTTTGTCAAGCCAATCCATTATTTCCATTATATCATCTACAACATTTTCAAAATTATTATATTTTATTATTACTGTGCAATCATCTGCGAACAACACCATTGGGTGAGAAACACTATTTGGCAGCTCGTTAATGTATAGTAAAAATATTAGTGGCCCTGATACACTGCCTTGTGGTACGCCGCCGCCAGTAATTTGTCTAGCTCTGATACATATTTTATTTCCCTTTTAGTCTGGGGGCATATTTTAGAAATTTCTATATACTGAACTAAATTTGTTAGATAAGATTCTTTAGACAGAATTAGACAGATTAGAGACATTTCCTCTCATACCATAGGAATTGAGTCTTTGTAATAGTATACTATGATTAACAAAGTCAAAAGCTTTTGTCAGATCCATAATATAAACAGCACAGGTTGGGTTTTTTCATCAACATTCCTCATAACTTTATCAAGTAAGTTATATATAATAAGTTGATGATATTAAAGTTATATGTAGCCATATTTATTGTCGTTTTTTCTTAAATCTATTTTGTTCGTCTATCAATATGATTGTATTTGTTTAAATAAGTGTTTAAATAATTTGTTTATATAAGATAATATTTTCAAATGGTACTTTGGAAAATATACGGACCATGGTTGTCCTATTTCTTGCTGTTATCATACACGTAATTGTAAGTAATAAGACTGAAAAGTGGGTCAGCGGAAATACCCTGATAGGGGTACCCTACCACAGTACAAAATATAATAATATATTAAATAATTTATTTTTAGACAAATTAAGGTACTCCATCTTTATTGCAAGTACATACAGGTACAAATCGGTGTATGTGTCACTGTTAAGATTGTAAAATACGACAGCATATAATTTTGTTAGTGAGGTTATAATTTCATGGTAATTTTTTCACGGTTATAAACTAACCTAACCTAGTGAATTTATAAACCATTGGATTTTTGAATGTCACGGTGCTCTATTTGGTACTGTAGTAGTATCGATGTGCGTTATACCGATTTGTACTTAACTACCTAGGTACCCTGCGGTCCGAAATAAAATTACAATGGATCATAAGCCATTCATTTCGTAATCGATTTTAGCGATGTAATTCTATTTCGGACCGCAGGGCTAGTACAGCAACAAAGATCGAGTTATATTTATCTTTGGCTATAAACTAGTGAATGAATGAAATGAACCAATTAAACTCATTGCGAGCGGTCACCGACCAGCGACCTCCGCGCATTGCGACAGATAACCCGGCAGTGAACGTGTTAATAGCTCAACACAATTAAGTACTGATTGTTTTAATGGGGTTATTGCAAATTACTGTGTACTTTATGTCTGCCTACCTGTCGCCGGCATATGGGGCTATTGAGTTAAGCATGTATTATGCAGAATTACATTTCCCCAGGAAACAGAAAAAGTAGTATTTTTAATAAAACGTTCGCACCGAGGTATTTTATTTTTTAAATTGCAAATAGTATAAAACAATCTACGTAAGTTTCGTTTCGTTTCGTGCGGTTTTTTGATTGTTTATTTATTACTTTTTATAACGTATGTACTCGCCACTACAGATAAGCCAATTGGCTTTCGCTAGTGGCTATATAGTTTAGGTTAAGATTCATTGTAATCGGGATTAATAAAGATATATAAAAAAAAAAAGTATTTGCTTGTAGCTCTTGAATTTCTTAGTGGATTTTAATGCAATTTTCATCATCAGCTACAATATTTCATGAGGGATTTTTTTTTACATTCACATTTAGACTAAATAAATAGAAGTAGAGAAATATGGACGTTGACGTAATAAAGTCGTCAAAAAATATCCATCGGCCGATTCTCCGCATTTATGGCCAAATTACAATTTTTAACATTTTTTGCTATAGCAGAAACACATTTTTATGATATTATGGTAGCTTCAAAATTATTGAATTTTCCATAAGCCTGATATTAGATTATTTTACGTTTATGCATATAGCAAACTATTGTTAAAACTTGTCTTAGCTAGGTTGTATTTTGGCCGTTATAATAAAATTATTTCTTAATATTTTATAAATGCGTTACTTACGTTGAGCATTTCGTTTAGAACATAACTTAAAATACGTTTTTAACTTTGTTTGGACCAGATCATGACTAATCATGCTTTATAAACCTCACTTATACTTAACTATTGGCGATAAATACCACAGACCATAATGCTATTGTAAAAAAAACACAGTATATCATTTAAAATTTATTAATAAATATAAAAGTCATCCAAAATTTTGCTGTCCAGCGGTCGGGTGGACTACACATCCCGAGGATGCCTCGTTTAGAGGCGAAACACGTGTCGATAAGTTTTCTTGCTTGTTATTTAAGATTGCTTTATTTTGTGCTCGTACTGCTTGCTTTGCTTGTGCATGTTTTATGCGGGAGGGCGGGCGGTGCTTGAGTCTGCATTTTGAATAGCATGGTAAGAGTATTTAGCGGAATATTGCAAATTATTAATATATCCACAAATTCAGTATATCATTTTCATAATTTTTAAATATACCGATTAAGAGAAGAGTAACTTTATCAATAGAGTAATTTTCGGAAGACGCTGGCAAGAAACAATCGTGCATTCTAGATACGAGTGTCATGTCATCGCGTGTGTTTGTTTATGTTTATATTTTGTTAAAACGTCGTCGTCGTGTCCATCACAATGCCATCAAATCACAAATATTTATAATTTACTACCATGTTGCCTGCGACTACGCCTTGGATAGTGATAGGTAATTACTTATAATATCAGCTGCGAGTCGACAGCTTGTTTCTCTACATTATTAATTATTGCCTATCTCCCTTTTGTCACCGCGCAACTCCACAATGCTAAACATCGGTTTTGCATTGGATTCAGTTCCGTCAATGTAATGGTAAAATTTGAAAAAAAAATATGATCTGTTTTATGACTCAAGACTATTATTAATTACACTTTATAAATAAACATACATTTAATCTTCTTTTAAATATACTAATTTTAAAACAGCATGGATTTCACGAAAAAAGCGATTTCGATAAAAATATTTCCGTGTTCTCTCTGTATTTTGTTGCCGAAAATTACAAAAGTATGTGTGATAAATGATATTAAATGATATTAAATTCACTAATATTGGTATAATTCGTTCATTTACACTGGACCAAAGATTTCAAAAGCTTAGATGAGCCCTGGCACCTAAAATCTATTGCATTGTTTTTGAATGTGAAATGTCACACTTTTGGTTTTATTTGTATTTCTTTAAATGTTAGTGCACTTTAAAAATGCACACGACGGCAAATTGACGACCCTTTTCTCGTAAAAATTTATTAAAGCGTCCAACTATCACTGTGTTCAGATGAGCACTGATTCCAAACGTGTGAGCGTCACCCATTTAAAGGTGGAAACATTTTGGTGCTGTCATTCTACGGTAAGGGCTTATCTTTACTTTTGAAATCTTTGCACTGGACTACGAGAGTTCGGAAAGCAACAAAGTAGATAGGTACCAATATTATCAGAAGTTGATCAATGGCAACTATAGTACAAAACGTAACCGATCAAAATTATAAATTTATCTTGATAGCAAAGGACACTTTTCTAAACAGCTTTTTCTCAAACGACGTCACACGAAGGCAAAAGGAAGTTGCAGCTTTTTCGTAAAAATATTCATCATCATGAGGTTTTTTAGACCACAAGTTCTAAAACACGACTCAATAAACCTAAATCTGGAAATGGTTTTCGAATTTAACATAATTTAATCTAAGCGAATTGAATTACATTACATAAATTAAATAAATAAAATTCGGTTTTGGCTTAACATATCAAAATTTCAGGTATTTATCTCATTCCATCTAAGAGCTAGAGCTTAGACCCGTGACATACGGACGGATAGACAGACAGACGGAAAATGGAATGCTATTAACAGGGCTTCGTTTTGCTTTGGGTACGGAACCCTAAGTCAGAGATAGATAAACTTGTATTATGCATTTTTTTTAAACATGTTTTCGTGTACTAGATAATGTTAGTGCCAAGTAAATAAAATGAAGTTTGGTTGGTTATCTAATTATGCTTTAGTTGGAACATACGAAATAGATATTAAATAATATAATATCTTTATTTTTTACAACATTTTTGGCCCAAATCCTAATAAATAGCTATACTCTTAAATGTAGATTTAAAGAAAAATAATAGTGAATTTGTAGTGGACTGTATTGAAACTTCTTTTAGATTTTTCTTCTTTTATTTTTCTTATTGTTCTTCTTGTAATGCTGAGTACTGAATGACAAACCGCGGGTTAGGCCCGCCTTATATACTTGCCGTTTTGCACACGGCACTAATCTTATATCTATTTCTTTCTTACATATATGTGCATCCCTGTCCAAGGGCTCTATCCAGAAAACTCGTCATAATTTATTTATTCTTATAACTAGACATTATGTAATATTTTTCCCTAATTCTATATGTTATTCCTAATCTATTAACATTTATTTATTTGTTTTAAAATCATAATTTTTATGTTAAAAACGCGAAAAACATTTTGTTGTGTCTGTACGGTAACGCCGCGCTAGCATACCCTAACTCTTCGTTAGTTCCTTTTCGTTGCCTGCAGAGGGCGTGTGAAGTTGACCTTTGCTGCACCCGTCGCTAACAGTCTCCCCGCCGTGCGCAGCACCATCCTTCGGTCGCGACGATGCAGGAACCAGCACGATGATCCGTGACACCGGTCTCCTAAATGTTCCGCCAACTGTTCGGACTTCGACGATTCTTGTTCTTCCGTCAGGTCCTGGTATCGTCTTCGTTACTTCTCCTCTAGGCCACAGGTTCCTTGGCAGCGTTCCGTCCGCGATGAGTACGATGTCTCCTTCGGCGACTGCTGTAGCTTGTCGGAGGCCTCCGCGACGTAGAAGTAGTTCTGGGAGGTATTCCTTCATCCATCTGTGCCAAAAGTGGTCTGCAAGGCGCTGCGCAGTTCTCCAGTCCGCCTTCCCAATCATTACTTTGTCGTCGAATGTTCCAATGACTGGTGCTTCGTTTGATCGTCCCAGGAGGAAGTGGTTTGGCGTTAGGCTTTCTTCATCTGCTGGATCGGTGCTCACGTTCGTCAATGGTCTGGAGTTAACCATGTGCTCTATTTCAGTGAGCAGTGTGTGCAGTGTTTCTTCAGATGGCGCCTTCTCTTTGAGCGTAGCGTAGAGTGCAGTCTTGACTGTTCTGACCATTCGCTCCCATGCTCCTGCCATGTTTGGTGCTCCTGGCGGTACGAATTTCCAGCGAATTCCTAGGCCTTGAATCTTCTGCTCTGGGTCTTCTTTCTTCATCTTCTCGAACTCTTCTTTCAGCTCACGTTCTGCTCCGACGAAATTAGTTCCATTGTCGCTGTAGAGGGTAGCCGGTGTTCCTCTTCTTGCTGCCATCCTCCTCAGTGCCATGATCATGGAACTGGTGCTGAGTGTTTGCGCCAGCTCTAAGTGTATTGCCCTTGTAGTGAGGCAAGTGAAGAGTACGCCCCAGCGTTTTTCATTTCGTCGGCCTATGGTGATCTTCATTGGCCCAAAGTAGTCAACAGCGGCGTATGTAAATGGTCTTCGATGATGTTGTAGTCGTTCTCCTGGTAGGTCTCCCGTCGGTGGTCTCTGCGGTGTGTTTTTCTTCATACGGCACCACTGGCATTGATGAATCAGTTTTCTGATGCTGGATCTCATCCCTGTGATGTAGTATCGTTGCCGTAGTTCGTTCATCACCGTCGCATGGTTTCCGTGGTAACAGCGTCTATGATAATCTTCCATAATCAGGCGTGTGATTCTGTGTCTTCCTTCCAGCACTGCGGGTTTCTTCACAGTGTCTTGTACGCCAGTAACCTTTTCGATGCGGCCTTTGACTCGGAGTACTTCTTCCTCATCTAAATAGACTTCGAATCTGCTGAGTTTGCTTGATTTCTTCAATAGTTGATTCTTCTTTAGGTTATTGATTTCTTCGCTAAAGCAGTCTTCTTGGCTCTTCTTTATTAAAAGTATTTCTGCTCGTCTTATGTATGACTCGTCTATCGGTAAAAATTTCTTTTCTTCTATCTTCTTGGGCTGCGAGATCCTTTTCTTCTTCTCATTTTTGGAATAGGGTTTCCAGTTCTTGTCTTCATGTGCGGCCATTATGATATTCTTCTTTCTGCAGATGTCGATGAACATGAGAACTCTTGCCATGGTTTTCAGTAGTTTCTTTCATGTTGAGAAGCGCTCTTCATCTGGAGTGGACGGTTGTAGACAATTAACGGTTGCTACTCTTTCTATTTTCTCTTCTCCTGTTGGCTCCACCTTGTTCTGGAATCTGTTGATTGGCCAGTTCTCCTCTGTTGTCTGCAGGAAGGATGGTCCGGTAAACCACGCAGATTGTTCGGCGAAATCTCTTGGAACACCACGGGTGGCTTCATCGGCTGGATTCTGTTTAGTAGGGACCCATCTCCATTCTTCTGGTTTGGTAAGGTCTTCTATTTCAGCCAATCTGTGCGCCACGAAGGTCTTGAATTTTCTTGGCTCTACCTTGATCCATTGTAGTACTGTACTGGAGTCTGACCAAAAAACTTTCTTCTTTATTTCTAGGTCTGTTTCTTCGGTTATGCTTCTGGCCAGCCTGCTACCAAGTAAAGCGGATTGCAGCTCAAGACGTGGGACCGAAATTGGCTTCGTTGGCGTGACCTTGGCTTTCCCTGCGATGAGCACGACTCTAATGCTGCCATCTTCTTCAGTGGTTCTCCAGTATACGGCGGCTGCGTATGCTTCCTCGCTGGCATCTACGAACGTATGAAGCTCTCCATGGGTGACGGTCTTCGTTAGGCTTCTTGGGATTCTCAATGTTCGGAGTCTTGTTAGTTCTGCCAGATAATTCTTCCACGCAGGTATGATTTCGTCTCCAACTTCTTGATCCCATCCAATTCCAGTCTTCCATAGTTTCTGAACTATTTTCTTCCCTTGTACTAGGACCGGTGCCAATAGACCAATTGGATCAAAAGTGGACATCACGGCGCTCATGACTTGTCTCTTCGTTGGCTTCTTTTCACCGTTGAGGATGTCTGTCGGAGTGTTCCTGAGAGTGACGTTGAAAGCCAATGCGTCTTCTTCTGTCTTCCATAATAATCCCAGAGTTTTTTCTTCGGTTTCTTGCGTCAGCTTAACTTCAGTCTTGTTTTCTTCTGTGGTTATTTGTTCTAGAAGAGACTTTTCGTTGCTCGCCCATCCTCGGAGTTGAAAACCCGCCTTCTTGTGGATGTGATCGACTTGTTTGGCGATTCTTGCAGCTTCTTCTTTTGAGGTGAAACTCTGGAGATAATCGTCCATGTAGTGATTTCTGACGATTGCTCTGCTTGCTTCAGGGTATTTGTCGCTGAATTCCATTGCGTTTTTATTCTTGACAAATATTGCAGTTGCTGGTGATGAGGTCGCTCCGAAGATCACCGAAGTCATTCTATATTCCTTTGTTTTGTCATTTTGATTTGTCCACAGGAATCTGAGGCTGTCTCGATCTTCCTCTCTGATCTTGATTTGTAGAAACATCTCTTTGATGTCTGCCATAATTGCGATGGGTTTTTCTCGGAAGCGAACTAAGACGCCGAACAGGGATTGCAGCTGATCTGGTCCTGACAGCAGCGCGGAGTTCAAACATTTTCCTTGGAAGCGTGCCGCTGCGTCGAAGACAATTCTGATCTTCTTCTTTGTTGGATGAATTACGGCGAAGTGCGGTAAGTAGAATGTCCTCTTGTTCTCATTCTTTGGTGGAGGGGCTTCTTCGGCGTATCCGCTGTCAATGAGATGTTGGATCTGCTGTCGATATTGAGTCTTCATTTCTTCGTCTTGGTTCAGCTTCTTTTCTATTGATTTCAGTCTTCTCAGGGCGTGGGTGTGATTGTTCGGTAGTGTTTCTTCTTTGCTGGCCCACAGCAGTCCCGTTTCAAATCTTCCATCTTGAAGTCTTCTTGTGGTTGTGTTCAGAATCGTCAGAGCTTTCTCTTCTGGGTCAGTGCTCGGTCGTTTCGGTTGTACTCCTAGTGCGTCGATGCTGAAGTGATGCCTTATCATTTTCTCTATCTCATCTTCGCTTCTCTCTTCCATGCAGTGATTGACAAAGTTAACTGGAACGGAGATGCCTGCGTGAACGCCATGGAGTACCCATCCGAGGTTTGTCTGTGAGGCGACAGGTTGAGATGGTCTTCCTTTGATTATCTTTCTGCTGACGATAAGATCCCAGTTGTCTTGCCCAATGATCATCTTGGGTGCTTCAGGTGCGAAGGTGATTTGTTTCTCTATCTGCTTGAGATGTTTGCATGCTTCAATATCTTCTTTCTGGACTTGCTGGAGTGGCAGCTTCAAGTCTTCTATAGTTCTCACGTTGGTGATGTTTCTCTTGTCGCTGCGATGAAGTCCTCTTATCTTCAAGTCGACTCGTAGGGAACTGAGTGTGGTGACTTTACCGCCGCCCACGGTGCTGATGCTCAGCCTCTCTGGTTCACCCCTGACTCCTATCTTCCTGGCTACATCACTGTTTAGCATAGTGATGGTTGATCCCTCGTCCAAGAGTGCCAGTATCTTCTGAGAGCCCTCGGGTCCGTAAACTTCAACGGGAATGATCTTGAGATAGGCTGTGAGTGGCGCTGCGACGGACAGTACTGCAGTGTTGACGGTCTCCTCAGTTTTCTTATCTTCTATTGGTTTCTCCCTTTGTTCTCTGGGTTTCTCGACTTGTTCTTTCTTCTCTGGGTTATGCAAAGTAAGGTGATGGCTTCTCTTGCAGATCTTGCATGGTGGACTGCGGCAGCTTGTTCTTTGGTGACGCTTTCTCAGGCAACGGAAACAGAGTTTGTTTTCCATTGCCATCTTCCATCTTTTCTCGTTGTCTGCTGCTATGAATTTCTTGCATTCGTGTGACCAATGTTCTTCAGTGCAGAATATGCAGGTCTTCTTTTTCTCTTCTTGTACTGCAGCAGTGGTCTCTTCTTTCTCTTCCTCGACGTGATGTGTTTGTGCGAAGCGTGTGTTCGATCTGTTGAAGCTCTTCGTTTTCTCTACTTCCGCTGGTGTGTATGGTCCGCAGAGGTCTGCTTCCGTACTGAGGAACCGGTCGATTTTGAGGAGTTCTGGTTCTTCATGGTCGGTGCACCTCGCTCTGAAGTCGTACCATCGGTGCTTGGTGATCGGTGTGAGCTTCTCGATAATGCTTCTGCACATCTCAGGTGAGTGGAGATATTGCGGCATTGAAAGCGCCTTGATAGTCGCCACGACGTTGTTGACGCGACTAGCGAAGATGCATGTGTCTCGTGGGTTCTCGTTCAGTGCTGCATGTTTCTTGATCTTCTCCATCTCGGCCAATACTATCGCGTCGGGTTTCCCAAAGCGTCGTTCTAATGCTGTGATGACGTCCTCGGGTCGTGATGTTAGCATCAGCAAACTCTTCACAGCTTCTCTTGCCGGCCCAGTGATGCTCTTCCTCAGCCTTGCCATGTTCTGTGTTTCGGAGTACAGGGCTGTGGTCTCTCTGTATTGTTTCTTGAATATGAGCCATTCTTCAATGTTTCCGCTGAAAGATGGTAGATCTTGCGTGTATGCGTGGAGTGCAACTGGTTGACGTGATGCGTTGTTCTTTGTTGCTTCTAAAATTGCATCAGCCAGGATCTGTATGTCGCTCTTCTTGGTGTCGCTTCTCATTTCTTCAAATGGTGCTGTTGTCACGTGGTCACGTGGCTTCGGCTCCATAGAAGGTTGAGGTTCTTGCGGCATGTCAGGTTCTTGATTCTTCATAGTGTCGTCGATCCATCGCTCTACATTTATTGATTTCTCCAGCTCCAAGACTTCGTCGGGTTCTTCTTCTGAATCAAGAGCCAACAGTTCTGCCTGTGCCCTTATCAGCTCCGTTCGAGCTTTTTCTTCTTCAAGCTTCTGCATGGCGAGTCTGTATTTGGCCTCAGCTTCAAGCTTTCTGTGACTACGGGATGACGTCGTCGATCTTGCCACGGTGGTATCTTTCCACCCTAACGGTGCACGGTGGGCTCCAGCGGGCGGTAGGATTCGTTCTTCGTGTGTCGTGGTGTGCTTCGTAGCTTCGGTTTCTTTGATGGTGCTTGCAGTTGCTGAAGGTGTCACGGAGCATGCGGGTGGCGCAGGGGGTGCAGACAGCGCGGGGGGTGCGAGCAGCGTGAGGGGTGCTGGGTTCGCAATACCCTCGGTCGGGTGTGCGGGCCTCTCGGAGTCTGACGGCGACGCGGGATTCTCGAAGTGTAGTATGCCTGTAGCCTCGACGTCAGTAGTGCCACCGGTGGTCGTACTGTGGGTAGCCGTTGGCGGGTCGTGAGTCGTCCTCAAGGCAGCTCTTGCATCCCTGTCCCTCGACGTCGTGGAGCGTGTGACCGGCATTGTTCCCGGGATCTTGATTCTCGACGAAAATATTCTTCCTTCAGTGATCCGGCTTCCGAAGGTCCAAAAACTGTAGTGGACTGTATTGAAACTTCTTTTAGATTTTTCTTCTTTTATTTTTCTTATTGTTCTTCTTGTAATGCTGCAGTGTTGCCGGCACTTAAACTAGAAAAAGTCCGAAACCGACACAAAAATTACCCGAAATACCCGTTTGGTACCCGAAATATTGTCTTACCTTTTATTTTTATATCAACATATCTCTTTATAAATCAACTGGATCATTATGTTTTCAATAGTATTTTTAACTGATTTTGGCGACATTTCCTATAAAAAGACGAGCTGAAAAAAAAAATACAATTTTAATTTTAGGTAGGTAGAGCTTTTAATGGTGACGTTGCTATAAGAAAAATGTATAAGAATTTTCTTAAGGCACATTAAGACTATTATAATTACTAGAATACTGTATTTAAACATTCATTACCTTTTTTCTGAAAATTATCACATTCGATACCATTTCATTATTAATTTTTATTGAAAACATTTTAATTGACTTTTGGAATGGCCGATTGGCGTTTGTAATCTGTAAAAAAAAACAGTTTGAACTTGATTTTTTATTGTAAGCATAAACATTTTTTTACTACCACCTACAACAACTTCTACAGTTAAATTTAAAAAGCATTAAGGAAAACATGATATATCAAAATGCACATATGTATTAAAAAGGTTAGTAACAAAGTTATTTGGTGGTTACCTTGCATAGGGATGTCATGGTCAAATTGTATAATTTATAATATTTTTTTTATTAATATTTATTATTTGCTTAGTTTATATTCTAATTTAGCGCACAGCATTTTCTTGGAGGGCTCAAATTTAACAGTATTGTCTTTAATTCCTTGGGCAGCGGACATCAATGCGGAAATTGTGTTCGTTTTTAATTTGTTTCTGTGGTCTGTTTTAATGTTTTTTAGTCGGCTAAATACACGCTCAACGCATGCGTTGGAGAAGGGCAGCACCAAAAGCAAACTCATCACCTTTTTCGTATTCGGAAAGAGCTCGCCACCAATTTCATTCTTCAGAGAGAATACCTTTCCCCAATACTCTTCAACTGATAAGTTAGGTGATAGTCCCAGGATTTCATGATCAAGGAAAGCGTGTTCTCTCCATTCATTTACGAGATCTTGTTCGTTCACATGTGTTTTTAGAAACGGAAATCTCTCTAAAACATTTTTTAGGTCTTTGTTGTTGTATTTTTGGGCAATCCTGGGATTAACTATGTCGATGCACGTATAGAGGGGGTCTTCGAAAGTGAATCTGTTTGTTATTTCTTTGAACGCTTCGATGTAAAAGGCGAGACACTTTTTTAAAACCTCATCGATGTCACAATCAGGAGGAGGGTTAGGATCTTTTTTTAAATCTTGCAATGACTGTTGAGCCAGTACTCTTAGGTAAATTTTCTCTAGAGGAACGAATCTACCCGGATTTTTGTAGTCGACTTTAAAGATGTCAGTCCGTTTTATGTAGGAAAATTCCATGTAGTTTGCAGCAATGTTTCTAAGAAGTTTCTCTACTTGAGGTTTTAATTCATGTAACAGTGGTTTATCACTTTGAAATAGTTTATTAAAGTCGTTTAGTAATTCTAGCACGTAAGACATAAATTCCAAATAAATGATGGAAAATGAATTATTTAAGGTCATTAAAATGTTCTCTGTGGTGATACTGGGATCAGTTTGCAAGTCATTTTTGAAGTACTCCTTCAGGACGTCTTTTTGCTCGAGAATGCGATCTACACAGGCTTTTAACGATAGCCACCTTGTTGTGCAGGGGCTCAAAATTTTGTGAATTTCCACTTGGAAGAAATTTTGTAATTCCTGCAATCGTTTCTGACGTAGAGCACTTCGATTAAAATGTGAGCCCACATTTCTGAGCATGTCTTCAATATTGCGCGGAAGAATAGCGCTTGCTTTTGAAGCCACCAAATGAATGCTGTGGCACGAGCATTTCACACAAGCTATGTGAGGTAATTTTTCTTTTAGATGACTGAACACGGAGTTGTGTTTTCCAACCAAAGAGTTGGTGGTATCAGATGCAAAACCGACGACATTTTCAAATGGTATATTCTCCTTTTCCAGGCGTGCCATCATTTCAAAATATAAGTTTTGACCAGTACCATCAGTCACTTCGTAAATTTCGAAAAAGCTTGTTTCAACTTTGTTTGTATTGCCATCAAAATAAATGACAGCCATTGCACATTGTTTTGTAACAGTGATATCAGTGGTTTCATCGATGATTATACTGAAATAAGTTCCGGGTTTCTTTAGTTGATCAATCATTGTTTTCTTTAATTCAGGTCCTAAAACTTGAGTCAACATAGCCTGGCCTTTGGTCCGACTGAGTTTCATGTTGTTAGCTATAGCTGAGTCTGGAAAAATATCCGACATCAAGGGCGTCAAAGTCTCTAATAAGTTAAATGGCAAATTTTTTGTCGCTGTTAAAGATGTCAATTTTAATTCAGCTCTCCTCGTCTGCTCTTCAAGTGGTGACGGTCTCAGTAGTTTAGGAATTGACTTACTCGTTGACGCGTCTCTAACTATTGAATTATGTTTTGAGGAGCTTGCATGTCTTACTAAAATTGATCTATGACATTGTAACGAAGAGCAGCAAAATTTACAATAAGCTACCGTGTTGCCCGAGTTATCTTTAAATTTTTGGAGCCAATTTTTAAAGTGATTATCATGAAGCCAGTTCTCATTAAAGACGGTGGGTGCAGCAGGCGTAACTCTTTTCTTCTCGGGTTCGTTATTGTAACTCGCTCGTCGTTTCTTGCTAACTTTATCTTTATTGGGTTCAAGTAGCTCAGGTTGGTTCGAGGAATCACAAACGCTAGCTAGTTGTGTTACTAACTCGAGTTCTGTTATAGTCGATGTTTCGGGTGTCGTGTCTACTATGGGGTCAATTCTGGAAGATGGTCCTGGTGTGGGTGACTTGGAGTGAATGTTAGGTTTGTTAGTGGTTTTTTGCAGCATTATTATTAAAATTAGTAGGCGGTTGTATTTGTGCAGTTTTCTCAATGGGTTTTCGTGAAGTTTTTAAAACAAACTTATCCATATTCGCAACCTGCCACCAAAAAAAAGCAAACATAAAAATCCGAAGAAACGAAAAAAATGCATAAAATCTACTTTTTAATAGTTTTTTAATAGCCCGCTGCCGGCCCTGCCCTTGACTAAAACTTACGGCATTATTTACTACCTATCTGACAATTGAAAGATCAGCATAAATATTTTTGTGTTAATGTTCGCCATCTCTGTTTTTTATAATCTTTAATAGATACGCGAGTAAAATAAGTTTGTAAAGCGAGTATAAGTTTTAAAATCGATGATGACGTCCAGAAAGTGAGCAAATAATGCTGCCGGTTTAAGTTAGTTTTTAGTTTTGAAAAATTCACAATTTGTTAGCTTTTTGCATGCACTGGTAACACCAAAAATAACAAATAGCGTGTTTATAGCACCTGCATCGTGATGCGGCCACGGCCATCACGATGCAGTCTGCATCGTATTTTTGACAATTGTCAATTAGCGTGTTTATAGCACCTGCATCGTGATGCAGTCTGCATCGTATTTTTGACAATTGTCATTGGAAAGTGTCAAACTGACAGTTAAAAAATGGTCGTTTATAACACAAATCGCCGCATCATGGTGCAGTCTTCATCACGATGAAGGTGATTTAAACACGGAAATTGGGAAGTGTCAAACTGACAGTTAAAAAATGGTCGTTTATAACACAAATCGCCGCATCACGATGCAGGTGATATAAACACGGAAAAAGCATCGTTTTGGTAGTATTAAAAGTGGTCTGTGGCATCGTTCGTTCTTTCTCTACATGAAAAAGAGATAGAATCTAGATCTATCTTATCTATTAAATAGAGAAAAAGTATCGTTGAAATGACCGCCAAGGCGCCAAAATGAAATATACATAAGTACCTACAACAAAACAAACCGATGCGGTCTGATTTTACACTTAAATTCATTTCTGCAGTAAAAATTGAAATAATATATACTTTATTATCATCATCATATAAACTGCAATAAAATAAACACAAAACACTGCGAATTGCTTAACAAAATCACGGATGAAAATTATAAAGTTTGATTTAGGTAAGTACCTACTTACCGGTACACGATATCCAATCTCACACAACAAGACAAGAGAATTCCTACTATAAGTAGGTACTTGGAAAGAATTATCATCAACAACAATAAAAAGATTTCTTTCTGCTAAAGTTTACACATTCAGATCAAGTTTTTTGTAGCTTTTAAGTGAAAACTGCAAAACAGCAAAACAAAACAAAAGCTTCGACCTTGATTGATGGTAAAAAAACTCTTCGTGCTTGCCTTATCCAATGAGAATTTGTATAAGAGCATCCCTTTTGCACGTTTTGCCTCACATGTAGGACTCACGTATACTCACACACACAGAGTAGATAAAGATAGGAATTGTTAGGATGCATTCCGTTTTGGGCATTTGCGCGCATGATGCGTCTCAAAATTATTCCGTTTTGTGCATCAACAGCGTCAATACGATTTAATTCGAGAAATTCAATACGGGTTTGTTGAAAAATTACCCGAAATTACCCGGCAGTTATGATTACCCGTAAGATACCCGGTGAGGGCCTAAATTACCCGAAATCGGGTAGAAATACCCGTACCGGCAACGCTGTAATGCTGAGTACTGAATGACAAACCGCGGGTTAGGCCCGCCTTATATACTTGCCGTTTTGCACACGGCACTAATCTTATATCTATTTCTTTCTTACATATATGTGCATCCCTGTCCAAGGGCTCTATCCAGAAAACTCGTCATAATTTATTTATTCTTATAACTAGACATTATGTAATATTTTTCCCTAATTCTAT
This sequence comes from Ypsolopha sequella, assembly GCA_934047225.1. Taxonomy (NCBI): domain Eukaryota; kingdom Metazoa; phylum Arthropoda; class Insecta; order Lepidoptera; family Ypsolophidae; genus Ypsolopha; species Ypsolopha sequella. The sequence continues at coordinate 6,567,791 of OW203988.1, read as the reverse complement.
ATGTTATTCCTAATCTATTAACATTTATTTATTTGTTTTAAAATCATAATTTTTATGTTAAAAACGCGAAAAACATTTTGTTGTGTCTGTACGGTAACGCCGCGCTAGCATACCCTAACTCTTCGTTAGTTCCTTTTCGTTGCCTGCAGAGGGCGTGTGAAGTTGACCTTTGCTGCACCCGTCGCTAACAGAATTGTTAAAAGACTAAAAGGTAAATTATCATATGATTTATCATATCATATGATTTGTCGCGTAATCTCTAAATGATTTGTTAAGAAATTAAGCCCTAATAACAACTCCCAATCTATAGTTATTGGTACAGATCACATAAAATAGCAATAAATACCTGTAATACCTTATTATCTATGTATAGACTATAGATATATGTGGGTGTGTCTTGTGTATATTACCAACATAAAATAAAGTTAACGAGATCGTTCGCCGGGGTCACCCGCGTGATCACTACGACACGGGACTAACTGAGGGCTAAATAAAGCCATTTTAAGGCTTTATGGTTTAGAACAGGGGTCTCCAAACTACGGCCCGCCAGCACCATCAATCCGGCCCGCGGTTGCTGGCGGGACATGCCCGGTTCCTATCCCGATATACAATTTAAAATTTACAAACTTATACTATTAACGGATCAAAATTCACAACCCGTTATCATGCGTATTTGTCTAAAAGTAGCGTTATTATAAGCAACGGTGGATCCAGGGGGGTCATGGGGGTCATGACCCCCCCTGGGCCTAGCTTTTTCTATACAGACACGCAACATTTACGCAACATATTTGGACTAATTCGGAGCATGTGACTCCCCCCTGGCTCGCAGGCCAGATCTGCCCTTATAAGAATATTATTTACAACCCTATTTTAAGGTCTGCGCACAGCACGCGCTGCGGCTAACTCTGTTGCCCGAAGTACCAACCGAAATTGCGAACGGAGCGGAGTACACTCTTGGGCCCTGCACAATAGCCCTGCGTTCCAAAATAGAATTATTTCGCTAAAATCGATTACGAATGAATGAGGTGAATGGCTAATAATCCATGAGTGAAGCAAATGCGTTCATTCATTCGTATGACTTTCGTGGCTCATGCGACGGAGGTGAGGCGATGTGAGCGTTGAACGGAATGGAATGTTAAAAATTGTTTTCGCTACATTATTTCAGCAGTTCAGATCAGACAAACCATGGTATATGTTTTATTCGGCCATGAGAGAAACAAATGAAAAGTCGTGTGGAACTCCTCGTCGAAAAGGAAGAATTTATATATATATTTTTTTTCGTCGCTATCTGAGTCTACGTTGAAGAACAGTGCTACACAACTCTTCTTGTTCCATCACGAATCACGGCACTTTGACGAAATAAAATAAAATAATCGTATTGATTCTGTGGTAAGAGGTTATGGTTAAGATGTATCTTTTTTAATGCGGTCCGAATCATAAGCTATCTTTTACATCGTTTGCTAGCTCACAAATTACGGACCAGTCATCGCTCACACTTTAATTCATTCATAGCTTTTATCGATGTAATTCTATTTCGGACCGCACGGTTTATATCTCACTGACCGGCTAGTTCCAAATACGAAAATTTGCGCGTCAAAACTGCAATATTTTGGAATCATGAGCCCATGATTATAATCTTGGCCCTCGGGACTTAGTGGAGAAATCAGTGTGGCCCATAGGCAAAAAAGTTTGGAGACCCCAGCGGGCCTATTGTGTATCTCTAGTTGCCTTCTGGACCGGGTGTCTATCATCAAAAACATAGATATACTATCGAATTCCGATGTCCTAAGGATATTTTCGCACTTGAAGTGACGACACAGATTGTTAATAGTTCAATACCCACTAAAGGCAATTTTGAAATTTCAGTTTTTAGCTATGTTTTTGATGATAGGCACCTCGTGCAGTTGGCAACTAAAGATACAGAATAGGGGGGCTGGTTTAGAATAAGACAATTATTTCTACAAAAAAAAAAACTGGACAAGTGCGAGTAGGAGTCGTGTCGTGAAGGTTCCGTAACGTTAAATTTAAATAAGCTAGTAGACTGAACAAATTATACCTATTATTATTCAGGTACAAAATAAATAAAACAAAAATGCAAAATTAGGTTGGCAAGTAATTTTCCACATAGAATTGTAAATTAACGATGGTTGGATTTATTCATTTACTTGCGCCAGAAGACCTTCCTTCGTGCTAGATTTTAGGATTGTATGTTACCGGGAAGTACACGGAGAAAAAATATTTTTACAATACTACCAGATCGTTTAAAAAAAAACCTTGTAAACAAAAACAGAATTATGTTATACTCGTATTATACATTAGATTGTTCAAGTAAACTGAACAATAAATATAGACGTCACATATAGTACAATTTTTTCTGTTTAAATTAACTATATTCAGGTTAACGGAACCAGAATTTTTTCTCGGTGTACCATATAGGTTTAGATGATCAGTCAATAACTGAGATTTTTTGTATGAAAAAACGCTAAGGAAGGCCGTATCTTTTTACTGCGTGAAACTGGAAACAAAATTTTTGTACGAAGTAACTTTAGTATTTTATTTTAGTCCATCCATCCATCTACCAACCAGCCTGTCTTCGTCCTCTGCTGGACACAGGCCCTTCCAAGGTTTTGCCACAGGTGGCGGTCCTCCTGAAAGAAATGCCCATACTTACACTCTTTGCAGGTGGGTGGGTGAGCGCGGTGCCGAAGGCCGAAACCGCGTCAGTTTTTTAAAAGGCTGGCAATTGGGGATGGATATACCTCCATCAATCGGTCCCAGGCATGGTGAGCCACCTGGTTGTGCCTGAGATCTGTCCTCTTACTCTCCCCTGAATAACTTGGGAGGGGTTGCGAGTAAGATGGTGGTACCACCACAGTCGAGCTCGGAATCAGCTCTACCACCTACATGTCCTACATATTATTTTAGTATTATAGTATATATTTATTAACATAATTAAATATGTTTATTGTTTACATAGTTACTTCATTTAAGTCTTTAGTTAATTTTCTTGTTTCAAATAAATAAAAAAAATTTAAAAACTAAACTTAATCTAAATTATAATATTGGAGATATAAAACTAGACAGTTTAATTATTAAGTAAATAGTATGTACATCTTAAAATAACAGAACAAAAATAATCCTAAAAAAATAATTATAAAAAGAAAATTGCCTCTAGATCACTGTCCTGCGGGAGAGTGCCCAAAATACTTGCCACATTACCTCTCTGTATGGCAAGACTTATACGCTGGCCTAGATAAGAGCCAGCTCGCCGGTCGCCGCTAGTAAGCTTTACAGAGAGGTCCGTGGCAAGCTGACGCGCCTCCGGACCCCATGTCCCCATTGTCTCGACCCCAAAAGGCGCAAACATCTAGCTTGAACCTATTGCCACATATGTACGCCTCTTGGAGAGCTCAGCAGCGGCCGCCGCCGAACCAGCAGCCCTACTGCTTTGGGAAACATGAGAGGGCGCCAGCGTATCCACGCAGGTTGCATCCCACACGAGCGGCCTCCCATGCTTCCACGGTATTATAGTTAGTATTTGATATTAATATATCAACTTGATAAATCAAGTCATTCGTTAGATAAAGGCCCATAGATGTAAGGAGTACCGCCGAGTCCCGTTTAGTGTCCCGTTTTCCGTGTTGAAGTACGGAAACCTAAAAAGTATAGCAACGAAATTTTTTTCAACGATATCTTTTCAAGGAATGTCTATAAAATTTGTGCCGGCATTAGGCGACAATGAAAAACTTTCCAACAAGAACATTCCGTATCATTATGTAAAGAAAAGTCGGAATAATATTTCAGATTCCTGAAGAAGCCGTTTTAATCCTTTTACACACAAACACACATGATGATATTTAATATTTATGAGTTAAGAGAAAATACAAATTAAAATTTAAAGTACTTATCCGTATTGTTAAAATTTAAATTTTTATGATGTTTTTGTTTTTGTTTTGTTTTGTATCGTTCTTTGATTAGTATAGTATATTGTATTAGTATAGCATATTGTATAAACATTTGCTATACAAGTACATGTAAAAGTGGAGACATACGTGTAAGAGTGGGGTCTTCAGGCACACTCATTAAATTTTTCCAGGTAAATTCCAGGTGAATGACCATATAAGTAAGTGCATTGAAATCAAGAAATCAACTAAAAGAAAAAAAATATATATACAGGGAGTTAAGATGAAGTTGCAGAAGCCGGAAACTGGCAATAGCACTCGTTCAAACGAACTAGGTACTATTCGTGAAAAATAAATTGAGAAACCGAGAAAAAAGAAAAAACAGTTGTCTCATACAGTTTGGTTAGGTAGGTAACTGATTTTTTTTTGCGTCGAGTGTTGGCTCCATAGTAAAAGTTGTTCGTATGGACGAGTACTATAACCAGTTTCCGGCTTTAATAACTTCATCTGTTAAAACCCAGTATTATATCAAAATTTTGATATATCAAAAAATCCGATTTTTTTATTTTATATTGTACAAATCCGATTTTATCGAACCCTGGTTCTTAGCTTATAAATTACAATCATCGGCACGACCATAGACATGGAATTTTTCATTGTCACGACATACATCTCCGAAGGGCTGTCAGATGTCTTTCCAACTGTGGACTGTGAAATGCAAGTCGGTACTCGGTACACCCGCGTTCGACGCTTATTTCACCGACTTCGGGTACAAATACACGCATTTAGAGCATGCAGGTTTCCTCATGATGTTTTCCTTCACCGTTTAGCAAGATATTCCAAACATCAGGAGGCTAAGCAAATATTATTTTAAATTCAACCAAATCGTATTATCCTATGACTGTATGTTAAATATTGTGAGTTTGTGACGTCAGTTCCACTACCAGTAGTCGACGAGACCAGGGCCAGGGTCACGGCTATACAAGTGACTCATACAGATTGAGGCTGGTTTTGTATGGCTGCGTAGACTTTGATAAACTATTTATGTAAAGAGATATATTTGTGTCGATTCGGTGCAACACGACTTAACTTATTTGACAGGACTAAACTTAATTTGAGCGTTCTGTCTTTTTCTTTCTGTATCGAAAAGACAAAGCCAGAACGCTCAAAATAAGGTTAGTCCTGTCATGTTGCGCCGAATCGACACCATTAGCTATTTCCTTTTGTGGTGTTAGAAGTCTTGGAAGATTAGGATGTTTTTATACGGTTAGAATGGCACATATATGTGAATATAACGTGACCGATTGATACAGTCTTTATATTATACCAGAGGCTTGGTAAGTAGTTAATAAAAATGTATATTAACCTTTACGAGAGTACTAAATTCGAACTGAACGAGATGTGTCGAGTCGTGGGATACCCAGTAGGAACGAAGTCGCTACTGACGCGCACGCGCACATATAGACATACGCTTGTTAACACACATACTATACTGTAGCAAAAGTTTCATAACGGTCGAAGTCTTACACTTTTCCTAGCCTAGTTCTCATTCGCCAAGTATTTGGAGTGTCCATCCATCTATCAGCCTAGTTCTTCCACTGCTGGACATAAGCCTTACCAGGACTTTGCCACTCCCGGCGATCACCCTGGAAGAATTGCCCATACTCACACACGCTGGTCAGGCGGGTTAGTGAACGCGGTGCCGGAACCCTCGCACCAGTGACGCCGCTGCCCGTCACCAATCCAATCCAACCCATCAGCCAATATCGGTCCACTGCTGGACATAGGCCTCTCCAAGGGCACGCCACATTTTTCTATCCTCGGCCATCCTCATCCAGCCACTACCGGCAATCTTTTTTAGATCGTCAGTCCAGCGAGCTGGTGGGCGTCCTACACTGCGTCTGCCGGTTAATGGTCTCCACTCGAGAACCTTTCTTGGAGAAAGTCACCAGTCTGTTCCATATAAGGCCCGGCTATTAGGGATGGATATACCGCCATCCATCGGTCCCAGGCATGGTGGGCCTCCTGGTTTTTTGCCTGTGAGCTGTCCTCTTACTCTCCCCCGAATTACTTCGAGGGGCTCTCCAAGTAAGATGGTGGTACCTCCACAGTCGAGCCCGGCATCAGCTCTAACATCTGTTTGGAGTGCAAAAAAAGTTCTCTATGACCTTAGTATAAAAACTTCCTTGCTTATTCAAAGTTGTTTTATGGAGCAACGAAGTGGATGCTCTAGTCAGCGCATGCGGATGACGTTCTTAGCACTCGGTGTTCTGTGACGTGAATCCGGCGCAGGCCGGAAACAGACCGAGACGGTCATACTCACTCTCCCACTTGTATCATGACATGAACTAAAGCCGAATATACAGGTGTAGATTTGTTCCAAGTTGGCGTATACATGATGCTTATTTCAAAAAATAGAATAAAAAGATGTTATGCCCTTTTCTCTATGTCCTAAAAATATCTTGATAAACGCGTGGAGTGCCCCTCCCCACCCCGCCGCCGCTTCGCTAGTGCTGAGTCAATTTCATCACGTTGGTCTGTCGTACACTATAGACATTTTTTGTCACCCCCAAAATATCGTTAATAAATTTTCCTAACACCCGAAGTATATGGTGTGTCGCTACGCTATCTAGGTAGAGTACTACTTACATATAATAGTTATTTTTGTTCTTCGATCATATGTGTATGATCGAAGTTTTTGTTACAAGGGGCCCAAGAGTAATATTTTGGTCGTCGAGGGCGTTATTTTGAATTCAGAATGAAGCGAAGGATTCTAAAGTAGAATCCTGAGGGTAGCGTGGAATGTCGCAATATACGCCGTCCGAGAACAAAATATAACTTGGACCCGAGTGATACACACTATTGTGTAGATTTGATCCAATGCTGAATTACATACTTTGCCGGTGGCATACACACATTGGAGTGTGTTATGTTTAATGATATATAATAGTAGTTTATGCTACAAGGGCGCAAAGGAATAAATCACGAGGACGATTTAAAACACGAGCGTAGCGAGTGTTTTAAACGTAACCGAATAATTTATTGCTCTGACGCCCGTGTATCATACTACGTTTTTCAATGCATAGTGTGAGGAAATGAAAACTAATATAATCTTGTGAACTTTAAATTATAATTGGCTCAAAAGGACTGTATCCAGAGCCGTTAAACAGTGGAAAAAAAAGTATAACGTCTATGGTATACAGGAAAGGCTGCAGGGTAGCCAACCATTGTAAACAAATTAAAAAAAAATATATAATAAAGCCCTAGGGCAAAATAATCGACTTTCTGTTCGGTTTTGATGCATAAAAAGTAAGCCTTTGCGAGCACTTGCATTGAAAAATATTTTATACCGCTATATACATAGTTAGTACAGACCTATTACGCAAATATACACCAGGAAGAGAAGCCAGGAGGATGGGGGTCGGTGGATCTCACTCTGATAATTTATACTGTGTGAAGGTGTGACTCCTTGATGGAACTTCATTCTAACACTAATAAAAGTCTTCTTGTACGAGTTCCACTATTTTATTTACTTGATAATTGCGACTAGTTTCATTTATTTGTCATCTTCGGGCTAATGAGCGTTTTTCCTTATGTCAAATTTAGTGTTAAATAAGATTCCTAAAGGGCAAACGAAAAACCACTTTGACATTGATTGCTACGAAACAAATTTTATCTATGGTGACATGGACAGCGCCATCTGGAGGAAAGGTAAGAACTAAGAAAAAAAAACAACGAGAAAAACGCTCAATCTCACTCTGCATTAATCACACAACCTATATCCTTGTGGATGACAGAAGAGTTGCTTATGCATAATAATCTCTCAGACCAATAATAATCTACAGATTGCAATGGTGAACAAAAAGTGAAAAAAAAAAAAAAACTTGTAGTATCATGTTCACAATGATGTTATGGTTGTTGATGACGACACTGTACAATAAACCGGCTGACATTACATTACATAAAATAAACTTTTAACAAAAAAATAGCAACCGACTTCAATAGTTACAGCAGTCATTCACTAAAAAGTTAATAATAATTCTATAAAGACTGATGGTACCGAAGCAACACTTTTGCCGACTTCTTTCTTCCTGAAACGTTATGTTATCTAGAAGTCGGCGTTCTTATATTGGTTTTTATGTTGCTATATCGTAGGAAATACGCCGACTTCTAGATAACATAATGTTTCAGGAAGAAAGAAGTCGGCAAAAGTGTTGCTTCGGTACCATCAGTCTTTATAGAATTATTATTAACTTTTTAGTGAATGACTGCTGTAACTATTGAAGTCGGTTGCTATTTTTTTGTTAAAAGTTTATTTTATTTCACATTTTTTAGTGTTGCTGGGTTAAATTGTGAAATATGGGTAGTTCTTGCAAACGTGGTTTTAATATGAAACGAAGTTCAAGTGAGTATAAGTAGCTATGTTTGAGTAGCTTCCTGCTATCAATCTCGAGTTATGTGCTGCCATTCGTTAAAGAGTTCTATGGTGATGAAGCCAAGATTGAAGGTCAGGTGGGTACACTGGCAATTTTCAAGCAATGCCCTGCAATGAGCACCATAACACAAACTGATTGCCGCAATCCAAAGTTATGTGCTGTCATCCGTTGAGGAGTTCTATGGTGATGAAGCCAGGATCGAAGGCCAGGTGGGTATTCTGGTAATCTCCAAGTAATACCCTTGAATTAGCACCCTAACGCAGTGATTGCCGCAATCTCGAGTTATGTGCTCTGATCCGTTGAGGAGTTCTATGGTGAATATGGTGATGAAGCCAGGATCGAAGGTCAGGTGGAAGAATGATGATTTTCAAGTAATACCTTGTAATCAGCACCCAGGTACAAAGCGATTACCTCAATTTCGAGAGGTATGCTATCATTTTCTGAGGAGTTCCAGTGCCTATCTCTGAATACCTTCATCAGATCATGACCAAACCCAAAATGGGACCTACCTGGAAGTACACTCTTTCAAACAAAAAAAGAATTGTTCAAATCGGTTCATAAATGACGGCGTTATGGAGTAACAACGCCAAAAAAAAAAAAAACATACAGTCGAATTGAGAACCGCCTCCTTTTTGAAGTCGGTTAAAAATGACAAAGCTTCAATAGAATTCGTGTGATCACCATTCGTTTCCGGCGACGACACGACGTGTTTTCCCCGGAAAATTACCACGATAAGAAAAATTACCTCGAAGATATGTCTCTTTGAGTTACGCACGCATGGTTTACGTATATAATTATTGATTAGTTAATTTGCTTTCATCAGAAAATCGTTTTTGAATCAAATTATTACTTATTTTATAATACGAGTAGGAATGGGGTTTGAAAAAATATCCTGTAAATTACCAGAATTTTCGGAAATACTACGAGAGATAATCAAGAAGACGTTTATGATGTTATGTTCGCGAATGAAAGACGTTACCGAACGTTATCGCCTTAAAGCGTCTCTTTCCAGTCGTCCAAAAATTACTCTATTGATGACTTTTTTTCCCTTACACGGTTAGTATAAAAATTATGAAACAAAATGTATTGCTAGTTAAACTAGAAAAAACATCTTTATTTTAGGAAATTATTCTCGCGTATAAGAAACAGCATGAAAATATTGTTCAAAGTCAAGCTGTTTTTAGACTAAAATTAAGTAAAATTGGTTATTTCCTTGAAACCACTTATGTGATTTGTATGGTACTTGCACTAAAATACAAGGAAAGTATTGTCAGGAAAATTATTCATGTTTTTTTTCCGTTCATCGCGTCCATGTGAAAGTATTCGTTTCTCCTATTTTGCGCTATCTGGACACCCAGCGACGTCGTAATGCAGTGCGCGCTGTTATGAACGTTATTTCAATAGTTTCTGTCGTTATTCGTACCGACACAGGTCGACTCAAAGTCGTTGGCGGCTACCTGCCCCTTAACACTTAAAACCATATACTCATACTTTCTCAGTAGACAAAGACCCACAGATCTTTATCTGCTACGATCCTAATACATCTTTTACTGTTTCTCTTCGCCCATACATATCATATCTATAAATCGAGTCATGTAAGCTTTAATTAAGTATTGTAACGTCTTTATTTTGGAATAAAATAATTTTTGTTCTACGTGCGAGTAGAATGAAAGACATAAAAATAATATCATTTTATTACAAAAAAAGTGCATGTACGGTATGTCACCGCACGACAGGGATTGGCAGTTCTTATTGCAACGACAGGGCCGTTAAAATGGTTGACGAATTGGGAGCTTGAATTGCAGGCGTCTGTACATACACTAACTATACAAAGTGTTAAGGCTCCAGTCCCCTAAAAATCAGTATTCTTGCAGAATTATCAGAAAAGAAAGATTTTATTTTAGTTAGTAAGAAAGCAATAAATAAAATACATTTTACGTTAATTTATAGTGTGGAATTTGAAGATTTCAAAACTTATTTTTTCATTTACTTTAATGCTACTTTTAATAGTTTTTTTAGGCTTTAAACATACCTTTATTTATGTTCTACACGTTGAGAGTCTCATTCATGCACACGTCACGTAAAAATTATGACAAAAACAAGAAATTTATTCAGGTAACATTTATTCCCATATCTTCAACAATAATCTTACCTGGTTACTTTGTTGGATAATACTTTAGTTTTCTTATTTCGAGTGCTTTAAGTAGTTGTGATTTTATGAATTCAACCACTGATAAAATATTTTTTTTCTACTAGAAAACTATCATTTAGCGTAGTCAAATTTAAAACACGTAGAATAGAACTATTAATAAGTGAAATAACAAAAAACGGTATTTAAAAAATTATTTTAAGAAAATTTATCAAATCGAAACTTATCGAGAGTTAAAAACACAAAACGCGTCGATATTTCCCTCAGATTCGCTGGGACATCGCAGCGTTCAGACGTGTGTTGTGTAGCTCGACGTCATTTTACCTCCCGCTCGCACGGTTGCTCCCTTTCCCTCGCGTAGATTCTTATGGAGAGGTGAACTGTATCATGAAAGTTGCTCTACTTGAATATTGCACTTATCATTTAATAATATATTATTATGGATAAAATATTTTTTGAATATTTTAAGAAATCCCTGTTTCGATAAAATAAAGTCTAATCTACGTCCGTCCGTATTTCACAGCATCATAACTTTAGCACCGTAAAGATAAAGACATGAAATTTCGCACAAAAATAGAATTAATTTGCCTACATAATACATTGTAAAAAAAATGTGAAAAATTTGAAATTGTTTAAAATATTTTCAAAACAAAAGTGAGAAAAATAAAAAATATCCTAAAAATACAATATGGGTATCAAACTGTAGATACCAAAAAGGTGATTGTAAAAATATATACTTTTACTATATTTACTGGCACTGGTTTTGTGAAATATATGTGTATGTGTGTGTGTGTGTGTATGTCCGAAACTGGCAGACCGAAAAATATGACAAAAATGTCCATAATAGATCATAACTGACCAGTAACCGGGAAAACTATAGTGATTTAAAAATATAAAAAAGTCAAATAAATTTAAAAAAATATTTATAAAAATACAATATGGGTATCATGTTGTAGGTATTAAAAAGCTTATTGTAATAATATATAGTTTGGCTATATTTAATTTCAATAAATTTTATAGTTTGCCTAACAATCATTCATTTGATATAAAACATATTTGTAAGAAAGGTTTAAGAATGTGTGTGCTAGAACAGTTAGAGATATTGAAAAACAAGAATAACTCTGATTAACTCAACGAACAAACAAATTTTATAAGTACTCCCCTTTTACGTATGTTTTCGTCATCCATTTATTCCCACCAAACAACTAGCCAGGCCGGTGTATAAAAGGTGAGCTCCGGGCGGCAGCTCGTCATTTGCTGTCGAGCGTTCGGGCGGACTACACATCCCGAGGATGCCTCGTTTAGAGGCGAAACACGTGTCGATAAGTTTTCTTGCTTGTTATTTAAGATTGCTTTATTTTGTGCTCGTACTGCTTGCTTTGCTTGTGCATGTTTTATGCGGGAGGGCGGGCGGTGCTTGAGTCTGCATTTTGAATAGCATGGTAAGAGTGTTTAGCGGAATATTGCAAATTATTAATATATCTACAAATATATTTAATTGCATCTATTTCGAGAAATCCTTGAAAATCTATGAAAAAATGTATGTCCCCCCTCTTATCTCCAAAACTGGTAGACCGAAAAATATGAAAAAATCATGGTAATATGCGTTTACGTAAGAATTACAGAAATAATAAAGCGGTTGAGAAATTCACGAAAAATGTGATAAAACTAAATTTATCATCCACAATACAGAACCCTAGGTTCTGACTAGAGTCTGACTCGCACTTGGCCGGTTTTTTTTCAAGATGTTTGCGGTAGGCCGTTTTTTTGGGCGGTTTTAATTTAGTTTTCGGAGCTTTTATTACTATCCTTAATTTTTACCATAAGTATCCGGCTATCCGGATAGTAAAAATGTGCGAATAATTGCATGCCCTATTTCGCTTAGATTAAGTTATGTTAATGTGTGTTAATTCGAAAACCCGTAAAGCCGTATTTCAGAAGTTGTGGTCTAAAAAGCCCCCGGGGATAGCGTGACACAATTTTTATACCAGCACCGTTGTCGCCACTTTTTGGAATAACTAAAGCCGAATCTACATCCTTTTTATTACTTTACTTACTTTTATTTAAAATATCTTAAAAAGCTATCGAAGTCACTAAAACCGACAGTCGAGATAACAACGTGCTAGACAATAATGCATCAAAACAAAAGAACGTACGCAGCTGCGGTTCTTATCATTAAAACATCACATTTCTAAAACTAAATTTTTTACCTTTTTTATTGCACCTTAGTCATAATCATGGACACACAAACTGACAGACACTTAATTACCGTAAGAGTTTCTATTTTTGATATTATATTACTTAAAGAACTGATTGTAATATGTGTATGAGTATTAGGAATACATGATTTTAAATGTTTTCATTGTTACGATTTGATTATTAATTTTCGACATTTCCAAATTTTATAAAGGTATTTTTTATGTCAGGCATTAGTTAAATGAAAATCTTGATGAATAAAGAAATTTTCGGGCATACGCTACACGCTTTTTAGGGCATGCAGGTTTCCTTAGAGCGATAGGGCTCATCACGTTGATACGTAATAATCGTCAGAGAAACGCGGGTGTACTTATAGGTACACGTATGGGTGAACTTATGACTTGCATCTCACAGTTCACACTCGGAACACCTCTTGACACCCCTTCGGTAAAAATCTGCAAATAATTGCATGACCTATAAAATGTGTTGTGTCTAAATACTAATCACTCTTACTGCTACCAATAAGCCATCTATTCCAGGTAGATTTACTTTTGTTTATTTTGCTTTTGCAAATTCATTTTGTTTGTTCCGATAAACAATGAAAATCTTGTAAATTATAAATAAATAAACCAAACTTTGTAAACTACCGTTACTTGAATAATTAAAAATCTTCACATGTCAAATTTTAAGTAATCGTACACTCATTTAACGAAGTAGAGCAACATTCAGTTGCGGTCTGTAACATCTTAATGCAGCGGGGGGAGCGCCACTTCTAAAGCCTCAGGTAAGATGAAAGCGAAATGTTGCAAAGAGAGTCTGGGGCCTTAAGGTGGCTCCGTCGGAATAATTAGCAACTCGATTCGTGGTGGTTGAAATTTCGAACAAATCCATATTAAAATAAAGTTCTTATCAGCTCGTACTGCAACATGGTTGTTACGTCAATCGCTGCGGCTGACAAGTGCGAAAATAATGTGTTTTTAATTTAGTTATCTAAAATAAGATTATTTTCCAAGAACTGAGAAAACCAAATCATTTTATATTATTTTGTCTAGAAGGTTATACATTTTTATACTGTTTCGATAAAAACTGCAGCAGTTATGTTGTTACAAGTGAACAAAAAATCGAGAAATAAGGGTAAACTTAGAATTTTCTTGCTTCACTTATGTATATTATAATGAAATTCAGGAAAAACCACACCACTATTTGTATCATGCAGATTACTATGTATTTTTCTTCTGTTGAAAAATGCTATAGTTACCGTGTAAAATGGTTACAAAGTTACTTAGCTCGAGGTCGTTGATGAAGTTGCGGAAGCCGAAAACTGGTTGTATTTGCCCATACGAACAACTATCCGAATATCATAACATAAAACAGGCAAAAGTGTTCAAAAGATACACAACACAAGTCGCAAGTCACGCAGAACTATATGAATAAGTTGATTACTAAACATTCAGACGTGATCCTACTGACATTTTAATGTTTATTTATTTGATTATGAACATTAAGCAACATAATTTTACAATATTGACTTGTTGTTTGTTAAATCAATGTATATATTCAGTAACAATAGCGAGTTGATGTTGAGAAATAGATTTGTGAGAAATTTTGTGATGCAAATAGTACTCACTGGTGATAAATGAGGTACGAAAGCTTTTTTTTAGTAAATACATGCAAAGCATCCGCAGGTGATTTTTCGAAGGTTTTATACAAAAATAGGTGAATTTTTCGAACAAAAACCATTGGTACTATTTTACATGAATTAACTGTGTTTAAACTAGTTAATTTCGTGACTTGAAAATTGCTCTTCGTTTTAATCACAACTTAGTGTAAATTTAGATACGTCAAACTAAAACTAAAACCTTCAAAATCGGCTTTATTGTCAGTTAGATTAATATCACATTCGATTTATCACACGGTAACAGAAGTCGTAAATAATATACATATACTTGCGTTTATGACGAGGGAAAAATATTGCCAGAGTAACCTGCCCTGGGAGAAAAAAATTCAAGACATTTTGTTAGATAATGGTGTCGATTCGGCTAAACACAATTTAACTAATTTGTCAGGACTAACCTTATTTTAAGCGTTCTGTCTTTGTCTTTTCGATACGGAAAGAAAAAGACAGAAGGCTCAAATTAAGTTTAGTTCTGTCAAATAAGTTAAGTTGTGTTGCGTCGAATCGATACCATTATATAAGTATAATTAGACTGACTAAGATCACTTGTCTTATTGCAAGATTATGATGATGTTTCACCAAGTGCCGACAATCGCAAGTATTAATCATAACAAGATCAGTTTATAAAAAAAACAATTGATAAATTCAGTGCCATGTCTCAATGAAGTCAGTCTCAACCCACTATCGGGAAAAATTCCAGTCATCCAGCCATATGATAGCGAAAAAAAATGGGTTAGCGCAATTTACCCCTCGCAAAAGGCTCATTGTTCTTAGACAATAATAACAAACTTTTCTTTGTTCACAGTTGTGGTGGATGTGGACACTCGGCCCGTCTGTGTGGAGATCTGTGACACAGCTGGACAGGTCGGTACATCTGATACTATACATCGTCACCACATGAACCCCCGAGGGTGTGTCAGACGTGTTTCCGAATGTTAAATGTGAGAGGTGGTAGAGCTGGTGCCGGGCTCGACAGGAGAGACCCCCTCGAAGTAATTCGGGGGAGAGTAAGAGGACAGCCTACAGGCAAAAAACCAGGAGGCCCACCAAGGCTGGGACCGATGGATGGCGGTATATCTATCCCTAATAGCCGGGCCTTATATGGAACAGACTGGTGACGGGCAGCGGCGTCACTGGTGCGAGGGTTCCGGCACCGCGCTCACCAACCCGCCTGCCCAGCGTGTGTGAGTATGGGCAATTCTTCCAGGATGACCGCCGGTAGTGCCAAAGTCCTGGAAAGGCTTATGTCCAGCAGTAGACGAACTAGGCTGATGGATGGAACTGTGAAATGTCCACCCCCACGTTTCACCGACCATCCGACGATTATTAAACCCACCCCAAACCCCAATTTAATTAAACCCCAAGTTTTTCATAGGTGTTATAATCTGGTAAAAACATTCAAGTGCTATTTTTGTGTTATTACTAAGTTAACAATGTAAAATTGTAATAAAGAATTCTGAAAATCAATCAATCAAAACCCAGCGTGAGGGTGGTGAGCCCTGTCGCCGTACTTCGAGCTTGAATATAAATGTGCCTTCCAAAGATCCGAAGATACAGACCGAACATAAATGTGCTCCTACTGAATTTGAACCCGCGTTCTTCAGATTAGTGGTCGAAACGTTCGAACTATTAGACACAGAGGCGGTCTGCTATTACTTACACTATTTACCTATATTATGTGTTTTATATTGCATCATCTTTGAGTCCAGAAATTATACTTACACGGCAAAGTCGCCTGCAGTTCAACCTCCCTATTTATCAAAGGTTTTAACGGCTATGAAACTGCAATAAGAACTGCCAATAGGTGGTAGCCTGTCATGCTGGCGTCCGTACATGACCATGAAATCCCCTTACTTTACTCTACATTCCAATTTGCATGCATTGTTTGCGGTTTAAGGTTCCGTATAATGTTAAATGCACAACTTCAAATGACAATTTCACATTGCGTAACTTGGTTAATCGGTTTAGTAAAAATAATATAGATAGTAAACTATACTTCTGATGGGCATGTCTTGGCAAAAACACAATAGCATCATTTCGATAGAAAATAATTACGAAGTTAGTTTTTCGAGTGCTAATGGGCCTTCTTTAAATCATACAACCTTGAAATTTGTATTAAAAACAAGTGAATATATGACCCCGCGAGTGAGTCTTAAGAATATGTTAATAATTTAAAAACTCAGTTTTTCGTGAGCGCGTGTTGGTTGGTGGTCGTAACAGCCACGGCTCAGAGCGCGATATTTTAAACTAAAAGGAAATGTCATAGAGTTACCCTTAAAGGCTTTAGTGGACTAAAGTATTTTGCTAGCTTTTACCTATACAGGTAGGTAGCTCTGTCAGAACCGACAATTTCGAACACGTCGGTTTCACATAACATATTATTGTTGAAAAAACATCTTCCCATCTTGCGGAATAATAATAATAAATCCTCAATTCATATGATTCTAAATATAAACCCAGGAAAAAAACAGCACGTGCATTTCTGTGAATGGCAGGATAGGATCAAACATTTGGCCTGTACGTTTTTTTAATAATCGCGTAACAATCACATCTTGCTTGGATTCCCACAGTCTGCCTGCACCGGGCCGCACTCCAGGTATCATCGCTTTGTGATACTTTTGAGTCAAAAACTTGGGGTCACTTCTGACTTAAAAAGTTTTAGCCAAGTGTCACAACGTGGTCACTTTAATTCGATTTGATGTTTACTTTTTTTTTTGGACTGCTTTCATAGTTCGTACGATTCGTTCATTAAGTTCGTACTTAGCCGAGTAAAGTCAATATTTACATACCATTTGACACAGTTTAATAAGAGTTTGAGATTGTTTTATTTAAGCTCCAAAGTAGTTTTAACTAAAAGCATAACTCACTGACCATAAAAAATATCCGGCCGAAGAGATAAAATCTAACAGCTTTAACGAATTCAAACTCAGGACTCCAACTGTGAATTCAGGTTCCAAAACCAGTACAATCTACTTCTGAAGGTCGGAGATACCGGATAGATCCAGTATTCACTAGAAGACGTTATTTTTGAATTGGAAAATAATTATATCTCAACTGAAATATGGCCAGGGTCACGCAAGTAACCGTTTTTTTTTTTTGTAAATAGTTTGTGTTATGTGTGTATATTGGCAGAGGGCCGGTGGATAGGTAAAGGTAATTAAATTACTGCAGAAAAACACCAGAATATCACTGACTTTATATTTAAGAAAAACACTTACGGAGCACGACTGATTCCCTATCGCCATATTATTTCAGAAGAAGGAAACGGAAATCAAATACAATCATAGAGGACCAGAGTGTGTTTGATGTTCTAACACAATGTATCAAAATAATTTTAATAAAATAACAGTGTACGACTTCCAAATTGAACTAGCAATTAAAAAGTCCAAAAATTATGTTAGTATGTTTTAGACTGCATTGCTTGCAGAACGTTTAAAGGTCCGTATAGGGCCAGATAAGGTCAAAAGCACAAATTCAAATGACATTGCTTAATTTGGTGAATCGGTTTAATAAAAATAATATATTCTTCTTAGAGAAGGCGCAAAAGCTCGATAGAAAAAACGAAATTACGAAGTTACCTCTAAATTTCATGTTTTTCGAGTGTTAAGGCGCCTCTTGCCAGCGTCATCCGAAAATGGTAATGTTATTTCTCTTAAAAGGTATATTTGAAAATCATGAAAATGAAAAATTGTTAGTTAAACTATAAAGAACGACTTTATTTAAGGAAATTATTCTCGCGTATGAAAATATTGAAGTCAAGCTGTTTTTTGACTAAAATGAAGTAAAATTGGTTATTTATTTGAAATCATTACTGGTATTTGTTTGCACTAAAATACAAGGAAAATATTGCATAGAAAAATTATTTATGGATTTTTTTTCCGTTTATCGCGTCCATGTGAAAACTATTATTTTCTCCTATTTTGCTCTATCCGGAGACCCAGCAACGTGGTAATGCAGTGCGCGCTATGAACGTTATTTAAATATAAAACTATAATGAAATAACCTTCATATTCGATATTTGTACCGACAGGTCGACTCATGCTCTTTGGCGCCTACCTTCCCCTTAAGGGGCTCCACAATGCTAAAACATCAGTTTTGCTTTAGATTCAGCTCCGTCAATGTAGATGGTAAAAATAAAAATAAAATATGGCGTGTTTTTTGACTCAAAACAATTATTAATTACACTTTATAAATAAACATACTTTCAATCTTCTTTTAATTATAATATTTTTAAAAGAGCATGAATTTCACGAAAAAAGTTATTCAGTTTCCATATTTCAAAATAGATTGAGATGAAACCGACACACGCAGATACTTACAGATATGAGATCTGCTGCCAACCCCCAAATACTTAAAGCAGTGTATCTAGCTCTGGCCCAATCCATCCTTAGCTACTGTATTCCAGTTTGGGGTGCTGCTGATAAAACAGCATTCATACGTTTGGAGCGGGCACAGAGAGCTGTTCTAAAGGTCATGACATATAAACCTCTCCGATACCCCACTGCAGTCCTATATGAAGAATTAAAGGTCCTGACCGTTAGGCAGCTCTATGTTCTGCACATCGTCCTCATTAAACATTCCTCCTTAACGTACGATCGCTCACACATGACCAACAAACGAATTGACCGCGTCTGCAATATACCCACCCATAAAACTAAGCTTGCCCAAAATAATTTTGCAATAGCAAGTTCACGACTTTACAATAAAATTAGTCAGACAAATCCCATCTTTCATCTGAATAAATCTCATTGCAAAAAGGTTATTTCCCAATGGTTACTTGGGTTAAATTATGACGAAACAGAAAAATTGCTTGCTATTCAATCTTAATCAACTCGTACTCAGCTATAACACAACCTTGTTCTCCTCTTCTTCAGTACTTCTTTAATTCATTTCTCATACGCATATACACCCTCACTCACTCACACATACCCTCATACCCTCACACACACCCTCTCGCATGCACACACCTATCACAACAAATACTAACACTGCATGTTATTCAATATAATTAACCATGTTTTTGTATTTTGATAATTTAATGTAACAATGCACCTTATTAATTTAATTCATTTGATAATATTATCTATTCTTGTATAAAATTAAATGTTGAGCACTTTATCTTGTAAAGTCTACATTGTTGTCCATAAGCTAAGGTCAACCATAGGGAGGGCGCTGACACCTAAATCTCAAGATACTTTCTTACCTTAGGTGTCAGAGCAACTACTTATCTTGTGTAATAATTAAGCTGATCTCTGATATTTTTGTTAATTTTATTTGTTATAATCTGTGTCAATAAAGAAATTTATTATTATTATTATTATTATTACTGGAAAAAAACACCTTTATTACATAAAGAAATTACACTAAATGTCCAAATGTAGCCACGATTTCAAAATAACTGAAGTTTTGCGTGCGCGGCATCTGATTAGAGCAGGATAGACAGTTAAAAAACAAAAGCGTTAGAGCGGACTGAATTTTAGCATTGTGCAGCCCCTTAAAGGTCCTTCCTTAAATCATACAGCCTTGAAATTTGTATTAAAAATAAGTGAACAATAAGGGTGTCTATCAATTTGAGAATATTTTAATAATTTTATCTACACGCCAAGTTATTAAATAAAAGCTCAGGTTTTTGTGGGCGCGTGTTTTTTGGTGGTCATCGTAGAGTTCAGTTTTGATTGATGCAAAATGAGGTGCTCAATCTGACTTTAAATGTAGCCATAATATACCTGTCATGTTAGATTAGTTTCGATGTCCTTAATTTATAATTCCATCTAAATACACGCTCGGTAAGCCCAGTAGTTTTCGAGTGATGCTGTGAATAGCAGACGTCTAGGCTTCGCGATAACGGTTCATGTTTTTGGCATAATGTAAAACTATGTGAATGGAATAACAAGCTTTTAATATTTGCATAGCAGCCAGTGCAGTGCCGGATTAGCCTATAAGCAAATTAAGCAATTGCCCTAAGCACGTCTATCACGTCTCGGGGGGCACCAAAAACAACACCGAAAAAATATTTTCTAGCACATGAGAGGCAAAGCTTATTGAAAATCCGCGCGTAATAAAATTGACTAGAGTAGTATAACTTCTTATATTTATATATATTTTTTTTTTCTGAAGCTTACTTTTTATATTATTAGTACTTAAATTACAAAATTATATATCAGTACATAAATGTATTTTTTACGTTTTATTTGTTGTTTAAAATCTAAAATTGTAAAGCCTTTTTGCAGGCCTGCCTCTGTAACTTTCTTGTTCTTTCTGTCGGATTGACTGGGAGAAAATGCTTCTAGCATTAAGTCCACCTGTTGTACATTAAACTGTGTTTTGTGCAATAAAGAATTTAGAAGAAGAAGAGTAATGAGATTTCGTTGCATCGATACATGAACCCACGTTAATTTGCAAATCTTCTGATAGGCAGGTATTAAAAACGAACGAAAATGCTACAAGAGAGGCTTCTTCAATATTGAACATTGAGGCAGATGTGCATATATAGAAATTTGACACTATCGTTCGTGAATTTGCTGTCCGTAGTAGTCGCAAGTGGGATTTCATTAAATAATGAAAAAATGGTATGCTTTGGTTGTTATTATAAACCCACTTATCTCTTCCGTACAATATTCTAAGAAAAATATTATATTCTTTGTTCGTAATGATCGATTTCTTTGTAATAAATACGTGAACGTTTTGAAAAACCGATACTGGTTTACTAGTGGATAGAGCACCATAGACATGGATTGCTTAGGGCATCAAGTAATCTTAAGGCGAATGGATACGCCAACTGCATTTTGGACCTGTCTTTGAAGGCCTACTCCTCCCACACGGGTGGTCCGAAAACTTTCATAAAGATAT
This sequence comes from Ypsolopha sequella, assembly GCA_934047225.1. Lineage (NCBI taxonomy): Eukaryota > Metazoa > Arthropoda > Insecta > Lepidoptera > Ypsolophidae > Ypsolopha > Ypsolopha sequella. The sequence continues at coordinate 6,546,584 of OW203988.1, read as the reverse complement.
ATGATAGGCATTATAGAGTCAAAAATAAATTTAAGTTTCATAAACTGTTTTTCTATTGTAAGTTTTGACAAAAAAAATCGAAAGTCATCGAAAGTTTCACATGATTAACACAAGAACTCTCTTACTCCTTCCAAACGCCTAAAGCGATTTTAATTATTATTTCACCAAATCATAGGAAATTTTTAGATCTAAAAAATTTAAGTTCAATTTTTTTTTCGTTCATGGCGTTCATGTGAAAAGTATTATTTTCTCCTATTTTGCGCTAGCCGGAGACGCAGTGGTTGTCGTAACGGCCACTTTTCAAGGCACGCTGAATTGAATATAATTTCAATGTCGTTTCCGTTAATATTTGTAACGACACACATTGAGTTGCTTATTTAGCGTGGTCATACGCCTTAATCCGCCACTGTCAGTCAGCTCACATACTCGTACAATATCACAAAACATAATTACGCAGTTTGCATAATCGTAATTTCAAAGATAGACGAGTTTGCTTCGGCTATACTAGAAGTAGATATGTAATTTGGCATTCCTAGCCATTTGTTTGATTACCTAATAAATAAACCGCGCGGCTGGCATCGTTATTTAGTGAATTTATGTGCGTTTATGAAATTAACTACCTACTTGTATCACTATAACAATACACACAGAAAAGAAAAATGCAATATTAATAGTAAACAGTAGCGGTAGCTCAGTCGATAGGATGTCGGAGCCTCAACCTTGAGACCCGCGTTTAAGGGGCTGCACAATGCTAAAATTCAGTCTTGCTCTAACGCTTTTGTTTTTTAACTGTCTATCCTGCTCTAATCAGATGCTGCGCACGCAAAACTTCAGTTATTTTGAAATTGCGGCTACATTAGAACATAAACTATAATTTATTTATGTAATAAAGATGTTTTTTTCTAGTTAGTTAGTATTTAGTTAGTATCTGCGTGTGTTGGTTTCTGAGCACGCGATATGACGGCAGTGCTTTGTATCACCATAGGTTTTAAAAATAGCGGGAAGTGAAGAGAAATAATTACGAAGATGAAAGATCTGACCTTGGGAAGGAGCTGCATGCACCACAAACCACGCTTCGCCTGAGCCACCAAGTCTCTGGTGTTCTCCAAGATGGTTTTCTTCTTCCTCTTCGTGCCTGGTTGCGCTCTTCTCGGCTAATCTTCTTCGTAATAGTAATAGATGAAAATGAGGCGCACAGCGGGTGCGATCTCAAAATGGCGGGCGGTAGGGTCGAGGTAGGACCTAGTCGAATGACAATCAGCGTATACCTCCGGCGTGAAAGGCTTCTGATTGACGACGGCTTGATTTGCGTCCAAAACTAAGCGGGTGGAGATGCAGCGAAAATGACAGTTGAAAATATTAATTCACAACTACCCCGCAGTATGAGAGCCACAAGAAGTGGCGCGAACATTTGCCCCCGGCGTTAAAACCATTGGTTTTAAAATAAGAATAGAAAAGTAAAAATAAGACAGAGAATAACGAAATTTTGAAGCGGGGGCAAAGAAAGGAGTTATTGAGATGGGAGAGGGCAAAGACGCACGACAGGTCGTTTGTAAACACCTGTCGTCGTTTTGACAGAAGCTACCCTAATGACATTATCTTTGCCAGGGTATACAGCTACAATAACACCGAGCGGCCATTGAAGCGGTGGAGTGTTATCGGTAACTACAACGACAACAGATCCAATTTTGATTGGGTTGGAAGGTGTATTCCATTTTCCTCTAGACTGGAGAAGATGGAGATAATCATTCTTCCATCGCCTTGCGAACGATTCTACCATTTGATCAAGCAACGCGTAGCGACGTAATAAATTAACTGGCTCATCAGCCACCTTACAAGCGGGTAATTCTTTTAAAGGAGTTGACATCTGAAAATGTGCAGGAGTTAACGCGCTAAGTTCAGATGGATCTTCACTCAGCAGCGTAAGCGGACGAGAATTTATGACACATTCTATTTGCGTAACTACAGTTAATAATTCTTCGTAGGTCAACAGTTGAGTACCTACTACTCTATGCAAATGCGTCTTAAATCCTTTGACATATATCTCATAATGTCCCCCAAAATGTGGGCTACGTGGAATATTAAATTTCCATTGTATTCTATGATCGGCAAGTTCATTCGCGAAAGACGTTTTAAATTCTTCGGAGTTTGTCAAATTGTAAATTTCTGAGAGGGCATTTCTAGCGCCTACAAAGTTCGTAGCATTATCTGAATATACGAAAGACACTGCTCCACGTCTAGATAAAAAACGTTTGAACGCGGAAAGAAAAGTGTTCGTGCTAAGATCAGTTGCCAATTCAACGTGAACTGCACGAGTCACCAGGCATACAAATATGCAGAGGTAACATTTGACGGGACGGACTCCACGTTTTCGATACGGAGTGATACTGATAGGACCACAATAATCCACAGCGCAGTGGACAAAAGCTTTAGCCTCATTAACGCGGCATGATGGTAAATCTGCCATGAAAGGGAAGGTTTGTCTCGGCTTCGCCTTAAAACAATAATTGCAGCTATGTATTACGCGACGAACAATATTTCGACAGGAAAGTATCCAAAATTTTTGGCGGATTATTGACATTAAAGCCACTGGTCCAGTGTGACAATTTTTGCGATGATAATGAATGATAATCAATTCGACAATATGATTTTTACGAGGTAACAACACAGGGTGTTGTTGATCGAACGTCATGTCTGTGTTGCGAAGTCGACCACCAACGCGTAACAATCCATTTTTATCTAAAAATGGCGATAGTCGATTTAAAGCGGGAGAACAAAGTTTATTTGACTTTAATCTTTTTATTTCATCAAGAAAATAAAATGCTTGAAGAGCTTTAATCAATGCAACTTCAGCGAAATCCATATCGGTAGCGGTAAAAATATTAGAGCGCGGTAAAATACGTAAAAATCGGTAGATGTAAATGATTGTGTGTAAAAGCACAAGCCATGACGAAATTCTTTCCGAAAGAGAAAGAAGTGGATGCGGTTCTTCATTACTAAAAGCGGGAAGAGAAATTGTTTTTGATTCCGGCAAGTTTTCTTCAATAGAAGCTGATTCTATTGTTTTGATTGGCCACTCTTTAGCGTCCAGATAAAGCCAAGCAGGTCCAGTGAACCAGAGCGGGTGACTCATCAACTGCGTGGGAGTGAGACCACGGGAAAGACAGTCGCTCGGGTTTTGAGAACCAGCTGTATGGTAAAAACATTCAGCGGGAATAGCGGATATTATTTTTGTTATACGCGTCGCGACAAAGGTTTTAAACCTGTGCGGTGAGGAATGTATCCAGTGTAAAGTTACCATAGAATCGGTAAAACAGTAAATACGTTCAATATTGTGACGTATTTTATAAGCGTCAACTACACGACGAGTTAATTTCGACATGAGTAACGAGGCACAAAGCTCAAGGCGGGCGACACTGACGGTCTTGAGCGGACAGACTTTTGACTTTGCGCATACCAGCCGAATGCTAGTGCAAGTGTCTGAGTCATCTTGTACTCTAATATATACGACACATCCGTATCCACGTTCACTTGCGTCTGCAAATGATATTATCGAAATTTTCGAATTTTGGAACACGTCTAAGTGGCGTTTAATACGTAAATCCCGCAAAACAGGTAGCTCCTTCAAATAGTTTTGCCAAATCTGCGCAATATCAGAGGGTAGTGTTTCATCCCAGTCTAATTTTAAAATACAGATTTTCTGCAAGAGTAATTTTGCGTACAAGATCACAGGAGCGGTAAAGCCGAGGACGTCGTACTGACGTGCTATCACGGACAAAACATTGCGTTTAGTACATGGGCGACTATCTAGCGATACAGTAAAAGAGAACTCGTCAGAATCAGGCGACCACTGTAAGCCAAGAACTTTAAGAGTTTGAGTTTGTTCTTCAAAATTCTTACTAGAATTTAAGCGGTGAGTATCAGGCAGTGTATCAAGTAACTGTTGACAGTTACTAGACCACTTGACGAGCTCAAAGCCACCGGCCTTAAGCAATCCTACCAGCTCATCTCTGAGCTGTAAGGAGCCCTGCACGGTGGGCGTGCTATAGCAGATGTCGTCCATGTAACAGTTTCGTGCGGCTACAGTAGCGGCGAGCGGGTACGCTGAACTCCCATCCTCACAGAGTTTCCTGACTACTCTCATCGCAAGGAAAGGGCTACTACGTAGTCCAAAGCAGACGCGATTGAACTGATAAGCGATAAGCGGTGAACACGTGTCAAAGCGGTATAAAAACTTTTGAAATTTGCGATCATCGGCGTTAACCAAAACTTGTAAGAACATTTGTTTGATATCCGAGGTAAAAGCGATTTCATACAAGCGGAAGTCAAGTAAAATTAAAAACAAATCGTTTTGCAAATTAGCACCTGTGTGCAGCGTGTCATTTAATGAGACACGAGTACCATCAGCGGAGTCAGTCTTAGTACTGGCATTCATACAAATACGCACCTTTGTCGTTGATTTATCAACACGCACTACGGGATGATGCGGAATATAATAACCAAGAGATAATTGGTCATCATTATGAAGCGGGGATATGTAACCTTTAGTTAGGTATTCATTTATTATATTGTTATACTCGGAACGTAAATCTGCGTTAGAAACAAACCTACGCTCAAGAGACATAAAACACTTTTTTGCGTGATGGTACGAGTTTCCTAGTATGTTAGGATTCCGTGCGAACGGTAAAGAAACCGAATAGCGACCAGCGGGGTCACGTGACACATTGTTAATAAATAATTTTTCACATTCATCATTTGCGGGACTAGAAGCAGGTTCACAATGCACCTCTTCTAATTGCCAAAATTTTTGTAAAATAAAATCTATTGGCGGTTCAATCTCCATATAAGAGCATAACGAAATTGAACATGCGGTATTTTGGTAAACAGGCGTATTACCAATTAGCGTAAAACCGAAGATGGTCTGAAATCCCGTCGGCGTACCCGGGGGACCAGAGACGCGGCCTGATAACAAGATATCCGCGAATAAAGATGCACCGATAAGAATATCAATCTCGCCCGGTAAGTAAAAGGTTTCATCAGCAAGTGTGATACCTTTTAAATATGAAAGCGTAGACAAATCGACCTGCACCGATGGTAAGTTGTCGGTAATACGGTCGATTACATAAGTGTCAAGCGAAATTGAAACCGAATCATCAAATCGTGAAAACAATTTAAGGTTTGTCGCACCCTTAATTGGGTTTGATGAAGAGCCGATGCCCTTAACAAAAGCGCGGGGAATTTTCTCATAATTTAAGTTAAGCTTCTCACAACAGGAAACCGTCGAAAAACTGGATTGTGACGCAGGGTCGCAGAGCGCACGTAGACGGACTGACATACCGTTAGAATCTTTCACGATCACTTGAATTGTACCTAAAAGGCATGTTTCATTACGCTGCGAGTTAGGCTGTAAGTTACATAAAGAAATATTATTACTCGCAGTTGGTACGGATTGAGAATCATTAGTCATATGTTCTGTGTTAGTCGCCGATACGGCAGGATCCACCAACCTCGAAGATTGCGTATGTGTGCGTGGAGACACGGTAATATTTTGACCAAGCGCGGTGTGAGTATTCATCACATTTTGTTTGCGGCACAACATCGAATGGTGTTTACAATTACAATGGCGGCAATTATAAGACGATTTACAAGCGGAATTGTTATGCGTAATACTTAAACAATTGGTGCAACCGTTATTAGATTTGATGAACTGAAATCTTTTCTCGATATCTAGTTTCACAAATTCGGGACACTTATATAAATTATAGTGTTTTAATTGTTTACATAGCGGACAACAATTATTATTGGTCGAAGCGGAGACAAAAGCATGGGTTGACTTGGTACTGTACCCGGTTTTGTTGTTATTATTATTAACGGAGCGGTTCGGAGCGGGAGCGGTAATTGCGGGTGCAGTGCGGTTCAGTATCTTAGTTTGTTCCCGTAAAAATGATATTAATTCATCATAATGGGGTAAATCGGAACCACGTTTAAACATTTCAAATGAACGAGCGGTTTCAACATCAAGTTTTTTAAGGGCCAAATACATAAGGATAAAATCCGAAAGATCTTTAATATTCAGTGATTTTAAACACGAAACAGCGGAACAGAACTTGTCTAAAAACAAGTCCAAGTTTTTTGAACTAGCGGTAGTTAAAGGGCGAAATTCAAACATTTGATCCAAATAAGTAGTGGCTAAACTACGCGAGTCTTGAAAAGTAGAAACGAGTGTTTTCCAGATTATGTCGTAGTTAGTTGCGTTCGGTGTGATTCCAGAACAAATCGAAAGTGCCCGGCCAGAAAGTTTACCCATCAGGTATTGTACTCGTTCGTTGTCGGTCAAGTCCGGATTATCGTGAATCGTGGTTTTAAATGTTTCATAGAATGTTGGCCACATAGTAGCTTCACCAGAAAAACCAACGAGTTCCAGTTTTGGAAGCTTGATAGTAGGTTTTTTGGGACATTCCATGTCAAGTGGAGCTTTAACTTTAGAGTCAGCCGATTTCGAAGAATGTGATAACTTCCGGTTGATGTATTTGCAATGGGAGTAAAGATCCTCAAAAGCTGACCAACTTTGATAATTTGGTTCAAAATTAGGATTTATCAATACCTCTGTGTCATTAATTTCATCTATGATTACATGAATTTCTGAGCGTACAGTATCCAAAGTTTCGACATTGGCCATAAACAATTCTGCCGAAGAAACATCCTCTAAAGCGGTTTTAGAAAAGTCATAAACTCTCTGAAGGCGATTAAACAATTCTTGCCTTTTATTTTTAAGCTTCTTTAAACTATACGACATCTTTAATTTTGCAGCTTCTGCGGAATTTGGCATGTTATATAGTACAAAGTTAGGCAAGTACCAGAACTATTGAAAGTTTTATACTGACTACAACATAGAATAATGCTAATGAGTTAGAGATAACACGGGCGGCGGACGAACCTGTGTACGAGTACCTCTCGATAATATTAAGAATTAGCAGGTAGGCAGATAATATTTTCTGTGAAATGATCAAATGGTATAATCGCAGCGGATAAATTAACAGAATGGCGTATTTCACTGTAGATAATTTATAATTTCCAGTATATAGGAAATGGAATCACTAATATTTTGACGAATGCGGGGTTTTAATGCATAGATAATGCAAATAAGAGCGGGAATGCGGGGTAATACTGCGGGCAGAGTGAAAATTAGAGCGGAATTCACGTGTTCTTTAGACAAAGAACATGAAGATAGCGGTTGGAAATACCAAAAAATGGTTATAGATCGCAGATCAAAGGGCCTAAAATGGATCTAGATCCGGCTCGAATGGCCAAAAAATGAGCACGCGATATGACGGCAGTGCTTTGTATCACCATAGGTTTTAAAAATAGCGGGAAGTGAAGAGAAATAATTACGAAGATGAAAGATCTGACCTTGGGAAGGAGCTGCATGCACCACAAACCACGCTTCGCCTGAGCCACCAAGTCTCTGGTGTTCTCCAAGATGGTTTTCTTCTTCCTCTTCGTGCCTGGTTGCGCTCTTCTCGGCTAATCTTCTTCGTAATAGTAATAGATGAAAATGAGGCGCACAGCGGGTGCGATCTCAAAATGGCGGGCGGTAGGGTCGAGGTAGGACCTAGTCGAATGACAATCAGCGTATACCTCCGGCGTGAAAGGCTTCTGATTGACGACGGCTTGATTTGCGTCCAAAACTAAGCGGGTGGAGATGCAGCGAAAATGACAGTTGAAAATATTAATTCACAACTACCCCGCAGTATGAGAGCCACAAGAAGTGGCGCGAACAGTTTCGTTTCAATCGGTTTTGAAATATGGAAACTGAATCACTTTTTTCGTGAAATTCATACTTTTTTTAAAGTATTATAATTGAAAGAAGATTGAAAGTATGTTTATTTATAAAGAGTAATTTATGATTTTCTTGAGTCAAAAAACACGCCATATTTTTTACAAATTTTTACCGTCTACATTGACGGAACTGAATCCAATGCAAAACTGATATTTAGCATTGTGGATCCCCTTAAATCCTGCAATTACCTGCAAACCAATAAGTTTTTCGAAGTTTATCATTCATTGTGCTTTTATAATTACCACTTCCTGAAACGTGCAGTAAACCTACAAGCCCTAAAAACGTTTATAATTACGGTGATAGACTCATCCCTACCACGTTTGGATGTAAAAATCGTCAGTGAAAAGAGGATGTACGAGTAATGAATGTTCTAGTAGCGGTCCACACTCGGAGAAACACTTTTTGACACCCCTGTGTAAAAAGTTCCTTGTTACGTTGGCAAATGTCTTTTTGAGCATAAATAGTGTCGATTCGATATAACACGACTTAACTTATTTGACAGGACTAATCTTATTTTAAGCGTCTTGTCTTCGTCTTTTCGATACAAAAAGAAAAAGACAGAACGCTTAAATTAAGATTAGTCCTGTCAAATAAGTTAAAGCATGGAATCGACACTATTGTCTGTGAACTTTAAGAGGAGGCCTTTCTTAGGCGCACAGCGGTTTTGCAATTATAACCCGCAGACTACCTTTCATAAAGTTGAAAATTGCGTGCACCAGTCAGTACGTCAGTAGCTTAGCGCAAAGTGCATAACTTAACTTTGTTTTTATTGTTCAGAAATTAAAAATTAAAAATCATTTTGTACTGTGGCAATTGACGCCAATAGTTCAGTATAAGCATAGACGAATATTCGTCTATGGTATAAGTGAGGTTTATAAAGCAAGAGATTGAAATTGTATACACAATTGGTCATGATCAAAACCAACATAAAATGCTGTTTTAACATTATTTGGACAAGATCATGACTAAATGTGCATTAAATTTTAAACTTGTGCTTTATAAACCTCACTAATACTGAACTATTGGCGTCAATCAATACATACAAAAAGGTTATTAAATTTTCAACTTCTGAAGGCGCTCTTATCCCAAAATCAGTAATTTCAAAGTCAAATAGAACTTTCAAATATCGTCTAAACTTCCAAAAAAAAATACGCAATATAGTTCAAACCTTTACCTAGGTCTTCCATGCATGTGTTACACGATCAGATAAACTTTGCTCGATAGAAATAATTCACGAACACAGCATGTAATAAGACCTTTCAAATCATGCCATTTCCATAATTCCACTCTTTTATTAACGAAACATATCTGGTAATATTGCTCTTTAAATTTTCTAGGTCGACCACGTAAGTGGGTTTTAATAAACATATCCCTTATTTTTAAACAATTTAAAAACCGATAAAAACAACGAAAAAGTACAAAACTGTGGTTATTTTCTTTACTCCTTACACGTAAAGAAAAAGACAGAGAGTCACTCTTCTGGGATAAGAGAGCCTTAACAAGAAACACAAAGTTAAGTTATGCACTTTGCACTAAGCGACTGCCGTTTAACCTTAAACCACTTTAAATACAATAAGTACATAAATAAGTTTCATACCTATGCTCTAAAAGTTACGTTTATAGCCTAGCTCGGATATTTACTAGGTAAAATAGATCAAAAAATGCTGACAAGCTAATTCACACGTGCATAGGTAAATGTGCTGGCTGGTGTACCTACCGGTATCAAAAGGGAATCGGACACGTAACCCGATCCCCACATGTACGTCATAGTTAATTCTAATTTAATATACTAGTTTTAAAACTATAATTTATTTTATCTACTTCCATACTATAGGTATAATCAAAAGCACTTTTATAAGTACATTGTTTATCCGATGTTATAATATTACATTATAACTGCGCTTCGATTGACCCATTTTATTGTAGCGAGCCAATCAACAACAGCGACGAGAAATAAGACCCGGTCTTATTTTTTAAGCCACGCTCCCATTTTCCGTATGGCTTCTGATTGGCCCTTAAGGCGATATGTAAAAGTTTAAGCGTCCTTTTACTCCATATGCGAAAAAATCCTCAGTGCGAGAAGGACGGATTCGAGGAAAAGTAGCAAAAAGTCGGTTTTTTATTAATATAAAATATACTAAATTTGCTATCAAAATTTCGTTTAACTAGGTCCTAGATACTGTTACAATCCATCTAATAAAATACAATTGCAGTCCATATGTCATTCCAAATTGTCAAACCAGGAGAATTGGTGTCGAAAAAGATCTAATTTCAATAAATATTTCTATCGACCCGAATTTCTCCAAACGCGTTTCTGTTTTAACAGATCCCAAGAAAAAGATTCCAAAAATAATATACTAATAATATATTATTTACCGAAGTAGATATGCAATGTTCTTAAAGTATCAATTTTTTTTCCGTTGCGCCTTAAGGCAGCATTACCGAAAGACGCACCCGAGGTTCATGAACGGGTGTTCTTCTCATTTTTCGTGAAATTGTTATTTGAAAATATTATAAATAAAGATGATATTTTTGATGGTCGTAGATAAAGTATTGTGTGCAACTGAACATAATTAGACATTGGGACACTCGTGCGAAATTATTTCGAAACTCACTTCGTTCGTTTTGTAAACAAGCACTCGTGTCCCAATGTTTCAAATGATGTTACAGTTGCACAAAATACTATTATTTATTATTTACGAAACGATTTACTTATTATGTTTATTTTGCGAAATCCATCGCTATGAATACTCTAAATATTATTAGAGTGCAATACAAACTAGAAAATATCAATCAGAAACAAACCCAAAGACAAGAATATGAAAAAATTCCCCGGGCCAGGATTCGAACCTGCGACCTCTTGTTATCAAGACAAGCGCGCTACCAATTGCGCCACCGAGGTTCCTACCTAAACCGGCGAATTCTTCCATCATACTTGTCCACTGTTATTTTTTGCTTCTGCCTGATATACTAGCTTGTACAACACATATAGAACGCTCACGAGGGCGTTATGTGATTTCACGCCTTGTTCTTAGAAACAGATGGCGCTGTCGTCGCTACAATATTGTTGCTTCAGACAGTTAAGAAATTCACAGTTCTCATTAACTAAGATTATGTTTATTTTGCGAAATCCATCGCTATGAATACTCTAAATATTATTAGAGTGCAATACAAACTAGAAAATATCAATCAGAAACAAACCCAAAGACAAGAATATGAAAAAATTCCCCGGGCCAGGATTCGAACCTGCGACCTCTTGTTATCAAGACAAGCGCGCTACCAATTGCGCCACCGAGGTTCCTACCTAAACCGGCGAATTCTTCCATCATACTTGTCCACTGTTATTTTTTGCTTCTGCCTGATATACTAGCTTGTACAACACATATAGAACGCTCACGAGGGCGTTATGTGATTTCACGCCTTGTTCTTAGAAACAGATGGCGCTGTCGTCGCTACAATATTGTTGCTTCAGACAGTTAAGAAATTCACAGTTCTCATTAACTAAGATTATGTTTATTTTGCGAAATCCATCGCTATGAATACTCTAAATATTATTAGAGTGCAATACAAACTAGAAAATATCAATCAGAAACAAACCCAAAGACAAGAATATGAAAAAATTCCCCGGGCCAGGATTCGAACCTGCGACCTCTTGTTATCAAGACAAGCGCGCTACCAATTGCGCCACCGAGGTTCCTACCTAAACCGGCGAATTCTTCCATCATACTTGTCCACTGTTATTTTTTGCTTCTGCCTGATATACTAGCTTGTACAACACATATAGAACGCTCACGAGGGCGTTATGTGATTTCACGCCTTGTTCTTAGAAACAGATGGCGCTGTCGTCGCTACAATATTGTTGCTTCAGACAGTTAAGAAATTCACAGTTCTCATTAACTAAGATTATGTTTATTTTGCGAAATCCATCGCTATGAATACTCTAAATATTATTAGAGTGCAATACAAACTAGAAAATATCAATCAGAAACAAACCCAAAGACAAGAATATGAAAAAATTCCCCGGGCCAGGATTCGAACCTGCGACCTCTTGTTATCAAGACAAGCGCGCTACCAATTGCGCCACCGAGGTTCCTACCTAAACCGGCGAATTCTTCCATCATACTTGTCCACTGTTATTTTTTGCTTCTGCCTGATATACTAGCTTGTACAACACATATAGAACGCTCACGAGGGCGTTATGTGATTTCACGCCTTGTTCTTAGAAACAGATGGCGCTGTCGTCGCTACAATATTGTTGCTTCAGACAGTTAAGAAATTCACAGTTCTCATTAACTAAGATTATGTTTATTTTGCGAAATCCATCGCTATGAATACTCTAAATATTATTAGAGTGCAATACAAACTAGAAAATATCAATCAGAAACAAACCCAAAGACAAGAATATGAAAAAATTCCCCGAGCCAGGATTCGAACCTGCGACCTCTTGTTATCAAGACAAGCGCGCTACCAATTGCGCCACCGAGGTTCCTACCTAAACCGGCGAATTCTTCCATCATACTTGTCCACTGTTATTTTTTGCTTCTGCCTGATATACTAGCTTGTACAACACATATAGAACGCTCACGAGGGCGTTATGTGATTTCACGCCTTGTTCTTAGAAACAGATGGCGCTGTCGTCGCTACAATATTGTTGCTTCAGACAGTTAAGAAATTCACAGTTCTCATTAACTAAGATTATGTTTATTTTGCGAAATCCATCGCTATGAATACTCTAAATATTATTAGAGTGCAATACAAACTAGAAAATATCAATCAGAAACAAACCCAAAGACAAGAATATGAAAAAATTCCCCGGGCCAGGATTCGAACCTGCGACCTCTTGTTATCAAGACAAGCGCGCTACCAATTGCGCCACCGAGGTTCCTACCTAAACCGGCGAATTCTTCCATCATACTTGTCCACTGTTATTTTTTTGCTTCTGCCTGATATACTAGCTTGTACAACACATATAGAACGCTCACGAGGGCGTTTTGGTAGCAATTGGTAGCGCGCTTGTCTTGATAACAAGAGGTCGCAGGTTCGAATCCTGGCCCGGGGAATTTTTTCATATTCTTGTCTTTGGGTTTGTTTCTGATTGATATTTTCTAGTTTGTATTGCACTCTAATAATATTTAGATTTACTTATTATTTATTACTTTGGGGACATATTTTGATTTTGTAGTTTAGGTTTTATGAATTTCTAGTTCATGTTTCTTAAAACTGGACGTTTTGTCTGCTCTTCTTCAAGACAATATTATTTTTAGAGCCTCAACCACGTGAGTATTATACGTACCTAAAAAAGTTGTTATGAGACAAAATCAAACTTTATATTCATATCCCTTATTGTACAGAAATAAAAAACATAACAAAAAAAAAAAACATACATAGGCGAGCTTATCTCTAAAAAGAGATTTCTTCCAGCAAACCCGGATTGACAAATAGAAGTCATAATAAAAAGTAGACATACATACGTGTACATTAAAAAATGTACACTTACACCCTATGATTATAAATAACTATAATATACCTATATAAAATGTTAACAATAAAATAAACTCACATTTCACTGTAATGATACAAAAAAAAAAACTGGTTAAAACTATCCTATAAATAAAATAAATCTATGAATTAAACTAATCTAAATCAATATCAACTAAAATGACAAATCAAGTAACTATTTAAACAATAAACATTTTTACTTATATACATAATATTTACAATAAATAAGATAAAAATACATAACAATAGTTAATGATTTATATAAAAACGGCTAACTCAATACGTGTTATGATCGGGAAAGCCGACCAGTCTGTGTGAGGCGTAACGTCGACGCGTAAACGTCTTCACTCGCCCGGATGAAGGCAGTCTAAATCTGCTGAAAACTGGTCGGCTTTCCCGATGATAACACGTATTGTCCAAGGGTGTACCAATCCAGGCGATCAATTAAAACAAAGCCTCCGGAACGAATAGGCGATTTAATAATATTCGTATAAAACACGTGAATTTTCCATAAAAGAAAAGTTATTGCGCGATGTATTCGACTACAGCACCATCTAGTCTTTTAGTAAGTAAACTTCACTAAAGTACATACATGCAGTCTAAACACGTATTGAGGTGAGCCGTTTATATAAATCATGAATTATCCTCAAGTCTCATTTAATTATATAACAATAGTTAAAATAAATGTTGTGCTATCTACGGATATTCATGAAATTGAAATGTACTCTTTCACTCTGTTTTAATAAAATACCAGTGCAGGACAGTCTCTGATGTTATGGGTAATTAATTCTGTAAACTTTAAATAAAGCAAATGAAAAAACTGCCCAAACTATACACTTGCGCGCGTTGATGTCTTTTGCTTGAACCACTTTATATGGTCACTTTCTGTTGTCGAATTCATAGCTTAATTTCTAAATGTTTTTTTTTTCTTTTTTCAGAGTGTATACGCCATTTTAGGGCATGGTTTTCATTATTTTGGTGTATAAATTAACCATTAATATTTTATGACGTTTTAAAGAATTGTTCGCTATGACGTCACTTGAGAATTTTAGACATTTATAGATTGTGATGTGTGATTGCTTATAAAAATAAATGGTCTGTCTCTGTCTGTCTACTCATCTGTCATACATCTGTCAAATCAGTCGGAAACAAATTATTATAAATTTATCTCGATAGCAAAGGACACATTTTTAAACAGTAATTTCTCAAGTGACGTCACACGAAAGCAAATGGAAGTTGCAGCTGTTTCGTAAAAATATTCATCATCATGAGGTTTTTTAGACCACAAGTTCTAAAATACGACGTACTAAACCTAAATCTCGAAATGATTTCGAATTAACATACCTTAACATAATTTAATCTAAGCGAATTTAAAAAAGTCCTTGTTTTCTGAAGACTATTAAAAGTTTTCTTGTGCCAGTTCTACAATATTTTTTTACATTATTCGTGACCTCAGAACATTGTGTTCGTACTTTCGTCTATTTTATGACATCGTCGTCGGGTGAAAATGCCCCAAGTTACATCAAGTAGAAAAAAAAGTAATCTGTTCTGTATAAATTTATTAATTCATTTGGCTGGCTTATTTTAGGATTCTCTAGGAAACAGAAACCCTTATAGCTTTGGTGTTCGCCTGTACCTATGATTGTTTGCGTCATTGCTCGAACGGGTTTTCGTTTTCAACTGGGCTTAAAATTTGGCTTTTAGGTAGGGCAATAAGAGCAGTTTCGCAGTCGGATTGTGAAAAACCCGTCTTTTTCTAACTATCGAAACAGAATACTTAAATTAAAAATTCACTCAATAGTTATTCAAGTTATTCAAAGCTCCAAATTTATGAAATTAAAAATTTTTGAAATTCTAATTTAGAGAAACTAATGGAATCTTTGCGATGGGCAGCATACAGAATACACAGGTAATAAGGTTTTGTTGAATAACTATTGAGCGAATTTTGAATTTGAGTGTTGTTTCGATTAATTAGAAATTTTCACAATCCGGCTGCAAAACCGCTCGCAAGTAGATCGCATCTGTATTGATGGAAGCTATTTTTTCATAACAAAGTGTCAATGTAAAATAAAAAGTCGGCTTTATAAAATACAATTAGCATCGTATATTTCTTTTCACATAATTGAACGCGAAACAATCGGCAGGTACGAGTATGTAAACGCCTATGACAATAGGGAGTGCTCGCGCTAACAGCCCACTTCGAGTTGCACCGGCGCAACGGTGAAAGCCTCCATTGATAGGAACAGCCAGTCAGTTACGTGGAAACTGTACTCTGTTAAATGTTGTCTTTTCTATTATCAAACATATCTACATTACGCAAGCTGGTGCAACGTAACTAAGTAACTAACAATGATGTTTGTTGACGGTGTTCCTTTAGGAAACAAAAATAATCTAACTGATGTTTAAGTTAGCAAAGCATACCTTGTCAACTAATAGCTATAGATGTTGTAGTTAGGCAACAAGGCCTCTGATCTTTGTGTTCTATCCGCGCCAGCAACAAAACAATAATCTATCAGCTAATCGAATTGAGCTATCATCGAATCATGCATCATTGCGTGCTGTTACGAAATAGGTGAAGCACTTGAGAATAAAAAAATAACAGTAACAGCGGGCGGTGTTGCAATGTTTGTACTTCTTTTATTGTGGGTTATGGTAGTGGTAGAGATATCGACATCTCGAGACTTGTATGGGAAACCTGTTCACATTAACTTGTCAATGATTTTAGGCTTAGAAAGATGTTTGAGTGTCAATAATTGAAAATCCCATCAAAAACATTGCATGTTAACTAGGTCGCCAAGACTCACAAGCTCATAATAAAGCTTTCACTGTTAAAAAGTTATCAAATTGTATGTAGAGCCAAGCCCTTAACTCTACAAGGCCTAACTCTAGAAACCCTACATCTTGGTCAAAACGTATGGCTTTGATGATCATCAGTAAGTGAGTGAGTGACGAAATCGAAGTATTTTAGGTATTAATAAAATTCGAAGTATAAAAGCTAGACAAATGAAACTTATTGTGTATAATAATACTACTTACTACATCTTATCTTGGGAATTTGGTATCTCTAGTATTATCCAGACCGAAGCTATGAGGGCTCGAAAATATGACGAAACGCTTCGAGAAAAGGTACGTAGTGCCCCGCTTCCTTTGGCTCGGCTTGACGGGGGCACTATCGTGCCCCCAGATAAAGAATCGTTCGAATACAATATGCACGACAAAAGACCTGGTTATTGACCTGAAATTATATGGGGGAGAACGGTAGTATTTCCACAAACTTAGCCAGGAAGTATGAGAGCCCTTTACGCAGGATTGTGTTATGCTTGTAATGTGTAGGTTTGGTGCTTGAGTTTTGTGGGTGATGTGAATTAAACAAGTAATTTAGTGAAGCGTTCGACTGTGCTTCCACTATTCGTCAAGCACAGCGAGCCAAACTAACACTTGTGTGTGTAACTGGACGTTTCTCACAGTGTGAGATATGTATTTTAATGAATTGTGTATGTTAAATGTATATAATGACTCTAAATAATCAATGGAATTGCAAATAATCTCCTACCTACAATCATATAAATAATAGTAAACAATAGTAATAATGCACTGAGAGTTGAGTAAAGTATGTAAAATAAAAGGTGAAATAAATGTAAGAATACAAAATAAGACTGTGGAAAATTAATAGGTAAGTGAGAGAAAGAAAGGCTGAAAGTTATAGAGAAAAATTAGCAAGAAAACAAGAAACAATCTAAAAAATAGATTACTCAGTGCTAAATATGATAAGAGATTTGTCTAGTACAGGCAAGGTACAATATTTTACCTAACTACTATATTGCAATATTTCGATTTTAATGCACTGCCAATGTTATCGGTACGGGCACGCCAACTCTTGCAATGTAGAGAAAGGAATGTTAAACTGCGTGTATGACGTGTCTTGCAATCGCACCAACGTGCCAGAGGCTTCGAGTAACGATGCTAGTTTGGCATTATTAGATGAAATTTTCTGGCAAAATCGTTACGTGATATTTTGCACAAAGACTCGAAGATTGGCAATATGTTACAAGGAGTAGTTGATAACTTCGGTAACCAGGATAGGTGAAATATCCAGATGAAGGCATGAAACTATACCTGAGATCAAGAACATAACGCACCCCCGGTGCAACACTGTCACTTTTGCAATATTTGAAAAATGAGATAAGTATGTACGAAGTGGCCGAAAATAGCTATGCACTTGGTGCGATAAAGTCATTTGTTTAGTACGCATACTTTTCGTATGAGGGCGTAAGTGTCGTTGTGGTTTTGG
Source organism: Ypsolopha sequella (assembly GCA_934047225.1). Lineage (NCBI taxonomy): Eukaryota > Metazoa > Arthropoda > Insecta > Lepidoptera > Ypsolophidae > Ypsolopha > Ypsolopha sequella. The sequence continues at coordinate 6,528,954 of OW203988.1, read as the reverse complement.
CGCGAATCGAGCGTTTCATTGGTCAGTTGTGCGCGGCCCCTAAAGTTTAAAAATATATTATAATTTTACTATAGTATTTAAGGTCAATTTCTCTTCTACAATATGAAGTTAAAAGAAGATATAAATAACAAATGCATTCAAGTAGCCTCAATAAAGAAGCAACATAATTTTATACTACACTTAATTCTTTAAACATTTCTCCTGAAAAAATGTTTTTTTGCAAAAGTGACAGTGTTGTACCGAAGGTGCGATAATATAAGCGTCTGTTCAATAAAACTTGCAACAACTAGGTGTTGAACAAATGTTATAATCTTGATAATGTAACCAATGGAAAATTTACAAAATTGCAGGATTAGCGTGACAATTTGAGGTCTAATTTTAAAAATGTCGCGTCTGATGACGTGTGACTTTGTAGAAAAATCTTCTGTACAATTTGTAACTACCGAATTTCATGACAATTTTATAGTATCGACTCCCAAAAACTATTACCTCCACATGCTTGTCAGACATGTGTAATTTTTCTAATTGAGTTTTAATTTCCAAAATCATGCGAATTTTATTTTTGTCACTGTCACTCCAAGCAAAAAATCGCGCAGTACGAGAGGGGCGGATTCAGGGCAAAAGGGAAAAAAGTTGATTTATATTTTATTATAAAAACTAAAATAGCTAGCAAAATTTCAAACATCAAATCTCTAGATATTGTTGAAACACACCTAATAAAATATGTTTGAGTTCTGTATATGGTTCCTATTAGTCAAACGAGAAGAAAAAATGTGTTTGAAGACCTCATTTCAACAATTATTTCTATCGAGGAAAATTTATCCAAACATATTTTCCAATTTCAATACCCTAGATTATATAGTCAAAATGCATACCAGAAATTTATTAAAATTTTCCGTGTATTTCATGAAATACACAGAAAAGAAACACGCGTATTTTTTTCGCATATCGCCTTAAGATCGCCCTGCCATTCCAGGACTCGATGTCGGAGCTACGCGCGCTGTGCTACCCAGGCACCGATGTGCTGATGCTGTGCTTCTCTGTGGTGCGGCCGGAGACGTTCCGATCCGTGGCCGAGCGCTGGACGAGGGCCGTGGCGGGAGTCAATGCGCCGCTACTCCTCGTTGGCACGCAGAGCGACCTCGCCTGTGACGCGAGAGTGCTGCACAGTTTGCGAGTCAGTATTTTATATGACATTATTTTAAGTACCTACTTTAATAATTTAGGGTTGCATGAAGGAGCCTCCCCGAGTGGCGTGAGCTGAGACACAACCACTGATTACTACGAATACGCCTCGCGCACCTTGGACAGTTAGACGAAGACACGACTAACTGACAAATCCTTTCACCAACTGTGGCTCGGCCGTGACTTGTCATCACTCAGCTCGTCGTGTTCCTAAATGACGTCATGAGAAGCAGTACCGGGGAAAGGTAACAGGCAGTTGCGTAATCAGTCATTTGTCTCGTCCGTTACCAAATTCCGTACATTTTGCGGAAGTTCCTGGACAGAGCGATTAACGTCTACCCTGCTTTCACTCCCAATTTATCTATATAAGCGAGCTCGCTTCTTACCTAGGTCTCACTCATCAACCTTCTCTCTTTGGTATTGTATAAAAATTAAAAAAAAATACTTTTTTGTCTGTGCGTAGGTTGACCTTATTATGTTATGATACCATTTTCGAAAGCCTACTAATTCTACTTCCGATGCTATAAATCGCGGACGCTAGGAGTTTGAGACCTTGGTGCGAAATACCTGAATAAATAAACTAGTAGGTTATTTGTTTCTTCCCCGAAAATGAGGATTGAAGATAATTCAGATACATGTATCTTGAAGTAAAGAAAAGAAAGATAGTTTACTACCTACCCTGCATGAACATGAGGGATGTCGCAAAGATATTTACTTTGACAAATTAATTAAATAAAGATTTGAATACTTTGCTACTTTCATTTAAAATAAGGAACGCAACACTTTCTTTCTCTTAGGAACAAATGAATAAATAAACTGTCTAAACTTCGGCCGTTCATTCGAGAGAATGGTGACGTTTGCAAATGTCAGGGGATAAAACCTTTTTTTTACTGTTTTGCATTTCAATATTTTATATTTATCATGATGATTTTAGGGTAGATTGTATATCGTTAAAAGGTCCCATTTGTTAATAAAAAGTATTTTTGTCGTATATATTTTCCACTTCCTAGTACAAAACTTAATGAATCAGCTGACTCAATTTCTATGTAAAAGTAAAAAAAAGCGCAAAAAATATTATTTTTGGCGAAAAGTTGTCTATCAGCGATACTGTCAAGTTATTTCTGTCAAATCAGCAATCATAATGCCTGCAGTATGAATCCTCGACTTTTTGAATCGACATTTCAGAAAAAGGTTTATAATATCTGCGGTGTAAGGCAGTGTTGTCGTATTATAAAACTGATATACCTTACCAAATACAAATAATAAGATCGTATATATATTCTATTCCAGGGTTTTTATTTATAAAAAAAGTTTAAATAATCATGATTTGGATTTATTTCGTCCCATTTGTTGTACCGTTGATATTTTTTAACGTGCCTTTATTTATTTTTGTTGTGAAGAAGCTCTTGTTGACTTGTAGTATTTTTTCGAGATATCGCCACACTCCATCTGTCATCATTCTCTCGAATTAACGGCAGCAGTTTAGAAACAAATAAATGAAAACTGTTTCTAATATTATTTTCAGGCCCGCGGGGAGCATCCCGTCACGGAGGTGGAAGCCCGAGCCCTGGCTGCGAAGATCAATGCCACCTACATCGAGACGTCGTCCAAGACTCGGAGACAACTGAAGGATGCTTTCGATGCTGCCATCTTAGCTGGACTGCCTGTTGTGACTGCAAAGAGGCCTTTTTGGAAGAAACTCTTTTGCGTTAGTTAGGGTTTATGAGAGAAGAACAATAGATTGTTGTCTGGATGATACATGCAACACAGGTGTCTAAATACCAGATCATACTGAAGAAATTTCTAAAAAAAGCAAATGAAATATAAATTGACTTGCCTATACAAATTTTAAATTACCTACCTAGGTTTTAAAAAATAAATATGTGGAAAAAATCTGTGCGGGACGGTTTCTTTAGGAAATTCGTTCAGTAATGAGGTTTCTTTCATGTTATCTGTATTTATACCGGGTATTGTTTGTAACATAGACCACTTAACATTTTTAAGGTTGGAAAAAAATCAAGACAAATACATGTAAAAATATTAAGGCAGGAACCATTACACATCAAGATATTCCGAACGCCGCGCCGCCGCGTATGTGTTGTATAAAAATTACCAATATCTTTAGATTTTGAATATGTTTTGAAACAGAGTGATTTAAAGTGCCTTGAATTTGTTGAATTTTGATGAAATTGGTGTTAAGATTAAAACTAAAAATATGGGTTTTACTCCAAAGCATGATGAAGTTACTAAATAGAGTTTCCTGACTTTGCTATGTCGATGATTGACAAGATTGGACCTTCTTCGTATTGTTAAAAGCTTACAAATGCTTATTTTTATGACGTATTGTATAAAAATGTCTAAACAAAGGTCCTGTCATTTATTGTATATGTACCAAACAATTTTAATACCTACCTAAAATTCGGGTCAAATAAATTGGCAGGCGTGACGCTCCTGCGATGCCATCGTTGACGAAGTCATACCCGCCAACAAAGGTGAAGCGAATTGCGTTATTATCCGACCATCACAATTAGGCCAATGAGGCAACAATTAATCGCCTCTATTAAAAGCTAATAAAGTCTTCGCCATTGATCTAAAATTGTGATGGACCTATTATATTATTTTCCAATACCTTCCGGACCGTACTCGGACGTTAACAATAGGTGTTTTCAAAATAGGTCTAATTTGTTATGGTTGTATATATTGGCTCTATACTGTAGTTAAATGTTGTTTGATACTCAACACGAACTGATAATTATATTTTTATAGCTAATTAAATAAGTTGAAAAGTTTAAATCGAATGTTTTTTTAATCCTTGGTAATATTGGTACGAAGATTACATGTTTTCTAGTGAAATCCATCGCTTTGGAAACACTAAACATTATTAGAGTATATTACAAGATGGAAAAATGTATTTAGAAACAAATTGGTGACAATTCGGTGTTACTGACTTAACTTCAGACTTATCTGACAGGACTAACCTTATTCTAAGCGTCCTGTCATTTTCTTTCTTTATCGAAAAAAGAAGGACAGAACGCTTAAATTAAGTTTAGTCCTGTCAAATAAGATGTGCTATACCGAATCGACACCAATGTCTGAGAAAAACAAATCTTTGACGGGGCTCGAAGCTAGAACCCGGGGCTCTACCGCGTAATTCTCATTTGTATCAACTTCAAGCAAATGCATGCGAAATTCAACGCGTGCAAAAGAGATGGCATGTTAGGCGGGCGTCGTCGCACGCACGTCAAATTTCAATCTCAAGTTGATGTTGATGTTGATGAGAATTACGCGGTAGACCCGCTGATCGCGGGCCAGCGACATGCACAGCGCTGCCAATTGTTTTCCCAAGCCCACGCAGCGGTTCTTATTACTTATTTTGTGTTTTTACCTATGACTGCCAAATAGATTCCAGTAAAAAGCTAGGTCCATAAGAGATTTAAAAATGAAAATAAGACAAAATATACAGGTATGATTACAATATGAATATTATGTCTTATTTTCATTCTCAAATCTTACATACCATAATAAAAAAGAAAAGTAAAATTAAGAACGTTGAACATTATCAATTTATCAGTTATGCTTTATGCCTGAAGCAACCTCCATAAACCTCGGCAACCAATTCGATCTCAATTTTTTTTTTCGGCGATTCCGACAATCCTTCACTGCCTTTGTGCTGAACTGAACTCGACCCCTTTTTCACATTTATGTTTTTGGTGGGATTATAGTACCTACAAGCTTCTTGGCAATGAGGTTATCTTATACTATAAGTATATACAGACTGTTAATATGATATTGCGGGAGCCGGAAACTGGCGATCGTACTCCTCAAAATACCTTGGGAATAGACATGGCGACAGGAAGCACAAAATAACCACTTACAGAAGGTTCACTTCACATAACTAGCGAAAAAAGGCGCACGCACACATAGACGCGTACGTACGACGATCTCGGTCGAATGCCAATACGAAATTCTGCCGAGATCATCATACGTACGCGTCTATGCATGTGTGTGTCTGGTTTCGCTCGTTGGATGGAGTCGGCCTTCTGGTAGTATCTATTTTGTGCCGGAAGTATCCAACTCTTACTATCTCTGTCTATATTCGCACATGAAAATACAGATTTCCTCAAATACCATACTGTGACGTAAATATGTCAGGGTGTGTTTGGTCTATGCTGACAGTACTGCTAAAGCAGGCAGACATTTTTAATCCCAAGGTCTTTTGACTCAGGTTATACATACGAACAATTTGTCTTGAGAAAAAAACTAGAAAAAAAAAACTTTTATTTTATACATATTAGCATAGGTAGGTATAGTAAGGTAGCGTTCCTAAACGTTAAGGTAAAAATTAAGTATCACCCGTTCCACAAACCCGAGTGAAAAAGAAAAGTTCATAAACCTAGTCAGAAATGTAAAATTCACTTTGACCGTTTAAATTTTACATTTACCCAAGCGTTTACGAGCGCTACCTATGAAACAGCAAATTTTTTTTTGCGATAGGAGGGTTGTTTTCTTATTAAAAGTTGTTCGTATGTATGAGTACTATCGCCAGTTTCGGGCTTCCGCAATATCGTCTTAACACCCTGTTATTGCTTCTTGGTCAAGCAAGTTGTCTGTCATCCGTAGATAGAGAATTTATGTGATCTACGGTTATGGCATAGACAAATAAATTAATTTATTTATGGTCATGGCAATGGCAACTAATATACAAACAAGGTTTGTTTTCATTTAACACTTAAAATAAAATAAAATAAGACATCAACATGATTGGTCAAAAATAAATAAATATTAAAGAGAGCCAATCGCACACTGAATAATTTTGTACTACGTACCAATCGGTATTTAGGTGAAAATGAAAATTACATTTTTTTAAATCCACGTTACAAAATGACACAAAATTTTAAAAGCCGACGAAACAGATTGACTGGAAAAATGAAACTTTTATCCCAAAGAAAGTGATTTCTCTGACTAAACTAACTAATAATGATATTTTACTGAAAAGCAATCAAAATTGTTGTGGCCAGTATGGTAATACTTCAAAATGCCGAAGGTTCTCCAGTTGACACTCAAACTATACATAAAACAGGTAAGACTACTAAACTACTAACTATCCCATCCCATCCCATTATAAATGCGAAAGTTTGGATGGATGGATGTTTGTTACTCCTTCACGCGGTAACTACTGAACCGATTGGGCTGAAACTTTGCACAACCGTAGTTCGAAACCTGGAATAGGACAAAGGCTACTTTTTATCCAATAAATCATTTCTCATGAGAACAAGAAATAATGTCGTTCAGAAACGCGTTTTGGCCTTGCCAAACATACTTAGGGGATTAAATCAGTTATCAAAGACCTCCACAGAGACATTAGCAGACGATTAATTCAGAGAACAAAAAATAATGTCGATTAGAAAAGTGGCTCACCCAAAAACAATTTAAGACATCAAATTAGAGATGATGAGAATCCAAAACACTCCATATCTCCAAACCAGAGTCAGGTTAACTACGTACTAAAAAAATTATGAGCTGAAACATATTTACAGATTCGATACGACTATACAAAAACTTAATCAAGGCGGGCGAAGCCGCGGGCAAAAGCTAGTAGTCTACTAAACCAACATTATCAATATTTTTAGTATTGTAGATATTTTCTTGATGTAAAATGCAACATTTACTGCTTTTTAATTGAAAACTACAAAAAAAAAAGAATGTCCGCCTCCCAAGGTGTGTGTCCATATTCATGTCCTGCTGAGACGAAATAATTGTCGGTGAAACGTGGGAGTACAACTAGTGACCAGGGGCACCAACCAACTACCTCACGAATCTTCGTCACCGCCTGGATGTCCTGGTGCAACTGATCCTCTGCTCCGTCATTATGAACGTGTTATATAGGACCCCCTAAGAGGCCGTAGCTGCGGCTGCCAACCTTAACAGTGGCAATCATAGCTGCTAAAGATTCGGCCACCACTATCTAAGACTGAAATCTAAGCACCAGAGAAAAAGAGCCATATCTATAGATTTACATACCCACTGCCCGACCGTCAAGCGTGAACGGGTCGCTGAGGGACTGCCGCGTAAAATCATCGGCGGCAGAGGTAGTCTTGGGAAAACCTAGTGATGGACGAAGTCAGAGAGGACGAGACCACCCTCCATCGACTAAACCGGCACCTCACTCTCACCCCCTAGCTGGTTTGCTCTCTGCTGAGTCGTAAAGGCAGACGCCGCAATGGTGCCGCTGACCGTGCCACCATATGGCAGATCATTTTGAGGACCAGTTCAAACCGAACACTGTCATCAATACCGAACTCGATGCTACTGGTTGTTCAACGCGTGCAGCAGTTTCTTGCAAACCCGGCTTCCCACTACGGGAATCCCTTCCCAGTGGAAGAATGGTCCGCCCCGCCCTGATGGCTACCGCCCAATCACGCAACTATCCCACCTTGCGAAGCTGTTCGAACGACTGTTACTGAGATGCATCAGGCCTCATATTCAGCTGCGGGTTGAACAGCAAGGATAGTCACAGTACATCGCTCCAGCTAGCCAGAGTGGAGTCGGAGTTGAATGAAGGCAAAAGGAGTCTTCCTCGATATCGACAAGGCTTTCGATCGCGTGTGACACGAAGGCCTTTTATTTAAGCTCCTAGACGCCTAATGTCCGACCAATTATTGGGTGGATTGTGGCTTAATTCTTTGTTGGAGAATCGCTCTTTCTTCGTCACGGACGAGGATGCGAGTTCAGAAGAGAAACCCCTCAAAGCTCAAAAAAAAGTTTTTCAACACTGATAGACCACTTGTCTATGACGTTCAAAAATGTTTAAAATTGGTATATACTCAGTACCACAGTCATGATTCAGAGGGAGGGGTAATTGCTCCCATTGCCCTCCCTCCCTCTGGTGTATCCACAACTGATATTGGGAAAGGCAAACTCAAAAGCATCCTGAATAGTAGAACTTGTATGACTATATGGATAGATATGATAGAGGCGAATTGTAGCAGATGGAAATCTGTGTTCTCTGCCTACCTACCCTTCTGGAAGAAAGGCATGAGTATATATAATATACATATATATCATAATAATGTTCTATTATTATTAAGAGGCTATGCGAATTTTATTTTTGTCACTGTCACTCCAAGCGAAAACACGCTCAGTGCGAGAGGGGCGGATTCAGGGCGAAAGCGAAAAATGTTAGTTTTATAATTTTTATAAAAAAACTAAAATAGCTAGCAAAATTTCAAATATCAAAACTCTAGATATTGTTGAAACACACCTAATAAAATATGTTTGAGTTCTGTATACGGTTCCTAATCGTCAAACGAGGAGAAAAAGTGTGTTTGAATACCTCATTTTAACAATTATTTCTATGGAAGAAAATTTATCCAAACATGTTTTCCAATTTCAAAACCCTAGTTTATATAGTCAAAATGCATATACCAGAAATTTATTAAAATTTTCCGTGTATTTCATGAAATACACAAAAAAGAAGCACCTCTATTTTTTTAAACTATGACAGAAATAAATTTTTATGTTTCAACTTCAACTTGGCGATTTATCCATCCCAAGGAGGTATAAATTAACATTATATCATTGCAGTATAGAAACGCAGAAAAAAAGTAGATCTGGATGTGAGGAGCTCTGAGCTCTTCACGAGTTGTGTTGAGACCTGGATAGTTCAGTGGTTAGAGGCTTAGAGCAATCGCCCGGTAAGCCAGAGTTCCCGGGTTCGAATCCCGGTTCAGAGCTCCTCACATCCAGATTTACTTTTCTTTCTGCGTTTTTATACTGCAATGATATAATGTTAATCTATTTTTTTACATATCGCCTTAAGATATCGATGATTTTGTACGTATATGATAAACAGAATTCTTACTGAAGAAATGAATTACGTCACTTGAAAATTATGGTTTCCAATACTCCGCAGGTATCCTGCCCGGGCGTATGGCTGTGCCGGGGCGATCGAGTGTCTTTGACAGTGTTTGCGCTGGGCACGAGCTTTCAGACCTGTTTAATGCCGCCTGTCTTCCCAATCGTTTTCAAAGATGTATTCTGCTTTAAGAGAAATTTAAGACCAAACTGTGCCCGTAATAGTTTGTGTTGTTTATTGAGTTAGTACTATTTATAATATCTTTTTTAATAAAAAGTTTTAATATGCCTTTTCCAAGGAGTGCAGGGGTGCAGGAGGTCCCGGTCCACCCCAGCATCCTTCTGGCTCAACCTGGAATAAATATAATATAATTAAAAAATATTCTGGCATGAGAAAGAATAGAAGAGTAAATGACAGTGTGCAAACTTGTATGGGAGTTGGTCCAAAAGCGCTGCCAAGATTAAGGCAAAGGCCAAGAGCGTAGGTAGTAATGATTATTCGCTGGGGGTGGGTCACCGCTGCCGACCGAACACCTTCCCCAGCGAAAAATCATTGCTACGCTCGTGGCCTTTGCCTTTTCATATTTTTTAGGTGATAAACGTTAGGCAGACACCCAGAATTTTGTACCGACCCTCCTAAACGTCTGTCCTATTTAGAAGGTAAAAAAAATATTAAAATTATTAGTTGTTTTATGTCTTATCATCACAAAGGGTTTAATCTGAAATAGGTTTATCAAAAAGCAACCTTCCATATTTTACATGTCATATTTTTTGCAGAGGATGAGACGATTTACTGTGAGCTAGTGCAATGGACAGACGACTGTGAGAATTATCCGTATGTGGTGCTGGCTCAGTACTTTGGCTCACTAAATGATGTGTTGTTCCCACGGAACTTGTGCGAGAGAAATGGAGTAGAGTTGCTGATGAGACGGTGCAAGGGCTTTCCGGTCAGTGTAGACTGCTCTTACGGGTGTTCATTATAAAGTGATAATGAGGTACAAACTCTTTGGACCCAAAAAAAGTAAATACTGACTGATAAAGCTGGAATATTGATTAGATTTAAAAAGAGGAAACAATTTGATTAGATTTTGTTTTTTTAAAAATTGGAAGTCGTTCTGGATTACGCAGACTCTTGTTTCTTGGACCTTACTGAGGAGCTTCTCAATAAACTCGAACGACTTGAACATTTATGTATTTGATTCATTTTTTGGATACGATACGAAAAAAGTATCCGCGCGCTGGGTCCCCATCCAGAATACTTACCGATGCACAAAAACAAACCAGTCTGAACATTTCTCGAGCTCATTTGGAACTATTACAACAAGATCCTGATTGTTTTTTGGCTCGATGAAACGTGGCTTCACCATTACGATCCAGAAACAAATTTACAGTCCATGACTTGAAAAAGACCATCCCCTAAGAACCCCCAAGAAATTTAAGGTGAATCGTTCCGCCGGAGAGATCATGGGCTCTCTTTTCTGTGATAGTGATGGGGTGGTCATGATAGAATATCTCGACCATGTAGCTACTGTTACGGGCTATTTGTACGCAGAACAAATAAAAAAATGCGTAACGAAATTCGCGAGAAACGGCGAGGCAAAATAACAAAAAAATTTTTGTTGTTGCTACGGTTGCAATTCGAGGTACTGGCTATATATACTTGATCATCCGCCAAATTCACCCGACCTTGTCCCTAGTGATTTTTATCTATTTCCAAGGTTGAAGGAGTATCTGAGAGGACAGAGATTCGGAAATGATGAAGCAGTAGTCGCTGCAGTACCAGGAATTTTTAGGTTTAGCGAAGAGCTTTTTAAGCTTAGAGAAAAGATATTCCTAGTGTAATATACTAAAAGGCGACTATATCAAAAAATAAAATAACATTTAATAAAAGTTACCGGCAACATACTCATTCTCACTTTTTATTGAACGCCCCACGTATAATATGAAGCTGGCTAATATTTTTCGTAAAAATATATATATTTTTTCCTTTTTTTGATATTTATCTAGCATGGATAATTTTGCCTCTTGTTCGCTGGCCTTTTTTTCATGTATTGTATCTCCTCAATTTTTATTGATAGAGGGACAGTGTGGATGTCTCAGCGTAGTCGTAGTTGTTATTTCATTTTTGATGTCAGAAAAATGTTAACGTGGTATCATTACCTCTGACAATAAAGTTCATTGTTTATTATTATTGTACATTGATTGTATTGTATTGCCCTCACTGTAGGTGGGACGCGATCATAGCCGTCCTATATCATTTCGTTGGGTATAGAAAGGAATAAGTAAGCGACTTATTCCACCAGAATTTAAATATTTTAGATAAACAGTTTTTAATAGATTTCTTGGCAATAAAGTTGTGGGTCTTTCACTAATTTCTTCTTTCGAAGATGGAGATAAAAATATTTAGTTAGAGGAATGCAAAGAAGGAAATTACATGTAGGAGTTTTTTTAGCTTTATACAGGTTAGCGCGTTGAGGTGGGTCAAAATCAACTTCTACATGGGATGGAGACAACAAAAATGCATTCAAATATTTTTCCAAAAATATCATTTTGCAAAAAAATCATTCGATAGTTTTGCTAGTAACGACCAAAGATTTCAAAATGAGCAGGGCCGATTTCCGGTTAGGATAAGTCATTTTTCAACAATATTTTAAAGCAGTTTTTATTTTCTCCAAAATCGATGACGAGAGCCTTGGTGCAAATTTCCTATACTGAACTAAAAATGTACTAAAACAATCCAATAAATTTATAATAGGCTTTACATATGAAATTTCCGAAATTTTCTTACAGGTATGATTAAATCTTCACAAAAAGGGGATCTAAAAAGGCCGACTTGGGTGAATCATAAAATTATTTGAAAGCATTAGAACAGAATCATAATGTGATTCATGCAAAACGGCCTTTTTAGAGAACCAGGGGATCTAAAAAGGCCGACTTGGGTGAATCATAAAATGATTTGAAAGTAGGATAGAGTCAGAGCTTTTTCACGTGTGCAAAAAAGACGGCATTAGAACAGAATCATAATGTGATTCATACAAAACGGCCTTTTTAGAGGACCAGGGGATCTAAAAAGGCCGACTTGGGTGAATCATAAAATGATTTGAAAGTAGGATAGAGTCAGAGCTTTTTCACGTGTGCAAAAAAGACGGCATTAGAACAGAATCATAATGTGATTCACGCAAAACGGCCTTTTTAGAGGACCAGTTCGTCCTAAATGCCATCCATTGCCATCAATTTCCAAAAATTAAATTAATGTTGCTGTTAGTATAATGTTGTTTCATTCGTACACATAAGAAATTACATACCTAATTAAATTACTTTTGCAGGGTATCCTAGCTCCCAAAATAAAGATCATGACAAAAATTCACATGCAAGGTAAAGTGGCGGACATCGGCGAGGACTGTTATGATGATGTACAGCTGGGTGACGGAGAGTTGTGTGATGTAGATCTGGATGATAAATTTTGCGCATGCGGATTTGTTGCAGAGGGACGAAGACAGAAACCTGTGTGCCACTCCCCTGTGTATCATACTTACAGGTATAATTTATTTACCTACAATTAAAGTTTGAAATAGTCATTAGCATCAATATATTGCCGTATTGTCAAAACCTATCATAAGTCCATCTTCAAATATTTGCTGTTTTCCCGCGGTTATTGCCTCCTATATTATTTTATTTGTGTGTTGTTTCTAGTGAGGCTGATTCTCCGGAACAGAATAGCCATACAAGGCATCGGCACGGTTTTAGGGGTGCGAGCAAAAGTAATGCGGGAATGCGCAGAAGTCATTTATTGGGACGGGAAGGGGGGCGCGACGGGAGGGCAGGCGCCGCGCCGCGTGGCTGTGATTAGTTTGTCTGTTTCCCGCGTTGCTGTTACCGCACGTTTCCGGGCCCTTACAGTCGCTCACACAAATATGTTTAGTAGAGCATTTTAATTTCTGTGTTTGTGACCTGCAATTTAGTTACCAAGATGCCGAAGAAAGGAAACACAGTTTTGACTAAACAGGTAAGGAAAATGGTATACGACATGCAGTGTTTCATGAAAACGGAGACTGATGTGGAAATAGTTGAAGGTGAAAATGTTTTGCTGTATTCTGCAATAACGGTCATTGAACCTTGGTCCTGGCCATGACCACATACCGTGTCTACAGTACGAATTTGGCTATAAATAAAATTCACCTTACAAAGGTAAACATTTAGTATACCGTTTGGTAAGTAGTTAAACTATAGCCTTTTTTTATTCGTGTTCCCTATAGGTACTCATATTAATCAATTGAGTCATATAACACCTTTTCATATTCCACATAGTACATATTCATTATGCATCAGGATTATGTCAACAACTTGCCAAGTCCATTTACACAATCAAATATCAGCAGGTAATGTAGGTGTTAATTCATAAAATCCGGCTAAGCAATTACGTGCGCGCGTGTACGTATGCCCAACTATCCCTCTCTTCTTTTGCTTGCACCTCCAAAACCGTGCCGATGCCTTGTACCATAGTAAAAGTTTTACTATGCTTGTACCATAGCCTTAGAAGGCTATGCTTGTACCCGTATTATAGGATTGCCATTCGTCCCAATACGTCGGGACATTATTAAATCACCATTATTAACAGTGGTGTCCCGACGAACTACAAAATGTCCCGAAAAAAATAAAAATTTATAGCCTGACTAGCCTAAGAGCACAGGGAATCGTAACCCATGCAATTAAAGAAAGGAATTGAAAATGACATCATGTACGTCTTGTTTGCTTTGAATTGTGATAGAGTCAGCATAAAAAATTGTTTCTTTAGTATTGAGTACGCTTGAGCAGCAAATCAAGACCACCACAAATTATAGAGGGATACTACGTATCAGATAGCCCTCTCGCCTGTAGTTAACCTCAGACACGTCTTCTGCCTCCTGATTGGCTGGGGGAAAACGATATATCACTTTTTTTATTATTCACATCTTATTGTGAAGGCCAAGACACCAACTCTAAACAGCCATATTAAAAAAAAAAGCAGGGAGGCAGACCTTTCGTTTTTCATAGGACTAAAATTGCACAAAAGTTGGAAAACCTTACGATTTTTCCTACTTTTGTGCATTTTAGTCCTTAAATGAAACAAAATTAGATACGAAATAAAACAAATCTATCTATTTTATTACCTTTTTAATTTTTTAATTTTATATTTAAGTAAAGCTTTTGCTTGCATATGCTGCAAGTTTTTGACATTTTCCGAACGAAATACATCTGCGCCTCTTAATATTTTGTTAATGAATGACATTACACCAGCTAAAATTTGCCAGTCTGACTGTTATTTCCAATGATTTTGATGTTGAGGGTTCTGAAAATAATTGAAAATTGTTAATAAATTATAATTTATTTATTTACACACGCAACAATAATACACAAAAGATAACAAATAAACCACAAGAAATGAAAAAATATTCAAAAAAACAAAAACCTGACGGCATGAAAAATTGTGAACTTAAAATTTTCGAACTTAATAAATGAACTGAAAGGATAGAAACAAGTAAAAATCAAATATTTAATTATAATATTAATCAATAAGTATATCATCAGGGAACAGTGCAAATGGGGAGTTCGGGTGAGTGCTCTTAATTAAGAAACATGCACATGAAAAAACCTACATGATAAATATAATAATGCTATATAATATGGTATAAAGATTTTAAATATAATAAGTCAATTTAACTATACCTGAATATCGATAATCGTGTTGAAAACTTGTAACACCTTTTTGGTTCTTCATAATTGGAGGAGTTTCAATAGAAGTCACACTCGGTTCAAATTGAGCAGGCTCAAGTGCTTATAATGGTGTGTGATCTAAAAATTATAAAAATTCTTAACATCTTCAGTTCAGCCAGCAATATAATATAAACAAGGTGGCTTAGCTCACATAAATTAATGTATATAATAATAATTCATAAGCCACATAAGTCCGTCTTCACCCATACCATTGCAGAACAGGGAACGGAGGTAAGCTTATTTTGTACAGAGAGTGTAAGAGAGAATGAGAGATACATACTCTCTCAAAAGCCTGCTGCTGCTCCCCATGCAATTCTTTATCCCTATATGTGCATATTCACCAATCGCTGTGATACTTAGCACAATTACAATTTCAATACAAAATGCCTGGATTAATTAATCCACTGTCACTGTATAACAAGATTAGCACCAACAACAATTACTCTGACCAAAATAAATGTAAGTAGGTAGGTACCTGTTGAAGTTCCCATGGTATGAATAGTTTTTTTTTTGTGGAGGTTGTTCATGATTTGATGCGGCATATGAATGTTCATTGTGCCTCTTCCTGGCATAGCTATGATCAGCTGTTGGATAATAATTCTCTGTGGACATATAAAGATAACAATGAATATTAGTGTTAAAATGAGATACCTATTAATACTACACATAATAAGTAGGTAGCAAGTTTATTCTTACTAGTCATTCTTACCAGAATGAACTGGTTGGCTGGTTGATGGACTGGTTATTTCTTTAGCAGTAAATAATGCTGTGTAAGCATCGTCCAAAAGACGTGATTTCCATTTGTCTTTTGAGTCTTCTCTCAGAATTTGGGAATTTATGCAATTTAACGTCCTTTCATGTATTATTGCATCCCGGCACACAACACTTATCATAACGCATTCCTACAATCACAATGTCACAGAGAAACAGTAAGTATTTAATGTAAATGGCACGAAAAAATATTTTTACGCCAATTTCTCGATATTCTCAACGACAACAAACAAACAAAATGGCGTCTTGATCTAGAGGAGAAGGCCGGGGTAGGAGAGGAGAGGAGGGGGAGAAATGTCATGTATCATTTTCCCAAAAAAAAAAAAGTCAAAATACGTGTCCGAAATATTTTGTTCCTTGATTAGGGCCCGTGAAGACCACTTTTTTTGCAAGTGGCGATTGAAGACAGATACTGTGCGATTGAGAGGGGATGGTGATGATTCCTTTCTTTAACTGCGCGGGTTATACTTATGTATGAGCGTGCAGCACAGCGCTATGCGCGCGCGTATCGCGAATCGCTGTTTTTTTGTTAGGTATGCAGTATCAGACAATTTATTATTTGCGCAGGTAAATATAAAAAATATTTTTTATATCTTTATGCTGATTATTAATAAATATTTTATAAATTTTCTAACAGTTTTTGGTTTGTTCGTTGTACATATGGACAGAGTCCCAAAGTAGTTTAAAGTAATATAGGTTATTTATACTAACATAGTTAATAAGTTGTTTGTAGTACTAACACCTATGGCCTAGTCCGAAATAAAAATATTTGTTTGTTTGTTTGTTTGTTTGTTGATTGATTGGCTATTATTTATTTCATTCACGTTTAAAAAAAAACCCTTCCATAACCAACGTGGTCTTGGGAAAATATGGTAAGTCTACTGTATTACGATCTACGCGCTGCGAAAGTTTCGTTTATGTTTCAACTTAGTTAGCACTTAAAAGTGAAATATCTTATATTCATCTTTATAGATAAGTATTTATCTTTATTTGATGGGTTCGATTGATGGTTCGTGGTGGAACTTCAATCAATTATACACAAACTCTTGTAGGTTTTATTTCTGTCATCTTGTTTCTTGTTTGTAAATATTTTGTTGCTATGATTGCTATTATTCTGATTATTACAAGTAAATATGTCATTTTGAATTTTATTTAATTATTACCTTTTTCTTATACAAATGTTGACATTTAATATTTTCACTTTTTGTTTCCTTCTATTATTTTTATACTGTCCCTAGTAAATGTGTGTCAAATAATGTTTGTTTTTTTCTGTGTATTCTATAAAATGATTTTTGTGCCAGGTGTGGCTTAAATCTGCAAATAAATGATATGATTATGGTTATTCCACAAATATTTTTATCTACACCCATACTGCAAAATTAGGTAATTACAACATCAAAAGCGGTTTTTTTACATTGTTTGACCGATGTTATAATAATAACACTGCAATTCTTCGCTGTGAATGGTCAGATTTATTATAACATCGCTAGAGAACCAATCACAAGCGATAACGGTCGGTCTTAATTTCGTAAGCCACACTCTCTTTACTCTTCTCGCTTCTAGTTCTGATAAGTCTCAGGTATCTACGTCCTAATTCCATGGGTTCAGGCTTCGACCAAAATAAAATGAATGGACGGGCCTTGTCTTTACAGTTTCCTCACTCATAACGAGTCTCAGCAATTGGATATATACTTCAATACCTAATTTATACCTAATTTTTATTTTTATGTTTATTTTGCTTTTTGCACTTTGTAAATGCACAAGAAGGTATTTTTTCGTCAGTTATTTGGATGGCATGTAATAATAAGCGTACGTGTCACTCTTCTAACAGACAGAGACGGAGATGAAGTGAGAGCCGGCGCTCACTTTACAGACTTCAAAAATCTGTACACTATGGCCCGTCCATTTATTTTATTTTGGTCGAAGGGTTCAGGTACATATCATAACGAGTATCATGACAATATCATGACGAGTGTTATTTTTCTCATTTTTCGTAAAACTGGCCGTAGATATTAGTATTGTGTGCAACTGGACATAATTAGACATTGGAGCCCTCGTGCAAGTCTATTGCTAAATGAGCGGAGTCCCAATGTCACAGTTGCAAGAAATAAGAACCATTACACATTTATTTTTAAAATTTATACTTTATGTTTCCATAAACTACTATTAAAACAATTTGTTGGCCCGATGATGTGTCATACGAAACCGGTCGCCTAAGATAAAAAAATATTTTGGTGGAATAAAAGTACAAGAATTTTTGTATTATAATTTATTCTATTTATATAGAAAATAGTATTTATAAAAGCTAAAATATGCGTTCTTCTTTGCAGACATAAACGTGAATACAGAAGGTATCGATTATAATGGTACATAAAACTCATTCTGGAACGTAAGAACAATTTGAATAACTAATACCTATTAGCTGATAGATGATTTGTTACGAGATTTCGTGGTTTAGTAGGATTTAGTTTTTGCAAACCACGTTGTGTGAAGCATAGTGTGTATCGTGTAGAGCAATGGCATCGTCTATCTATTTATCTCGCTCTAACATACGCGTGTAAATGCTCTTTCTCTTTTGCATTACGAATGTTACGGTAGTGGGTATGCTAAATCTATGGTGTGAAGCATGTAGATGTAGTGTATATTAAATCTATGGAGTGAAGTATCTGTAAAACATGTTACATGTACAGTGGCGGTCCAAGGGTCGGGGGGGGGTTTTAGGGCTAAATTCTAAATTCGTTGCGGGGGCAATGAGACCTGCACTGATTCTCCGCGATTGAGAATATTATACACTTCCCCCGGTAACGGGCCTTGAAATAGAGTATTAGGTTTTGAAAGTCAGTCATCTGGTAGGTTTTGGTAGATATTTTAGTAATTTTCTAAATTTGAAAACGGTAACACACAGAGATAGGGGTTCGTTCGTTCCGTACTGAGTGTGACACTGCATCAATGCGATTTATTTAGTATTTACATAACAAATGCAAATACCGCATCAAACTGCACGAACCACTTCCGCCCATGAGCTGATGCAGTGACTATAAATAGATAATAAAACTTCAGAAATGGTCTGATGGCCGTTTATCAAAGAAAGAACAACAGATAAAGCAGTATGGCTTAGTTCCTTGGCCTTTCCCTGACTGGATAAATAAAACCAATTACACCAAAGAAAAGGCTATCATGGTCTCTTAGATACCTTTGCCTGTCCAAAAATGGGACAAATTGAGGAAAAAAAAAAAAAAAAAAACCAAAAAAAGTGACATGACATCTGACATTCCAATAAATTTCAAATTTCCAATATCAATTTGCCGCTTTTTTATCTCAGAAAAAATCCGCTTTTAAGTAAAATTTTGCAAAAAATTAACATAAATCATGGCTGAAGATGAGCCCTTCACCGATATCGACATTTCAGACGTTATCGAAGACACGGACCATTATATTGACAGCGAAGACCAAATCACCGAAGCGTTTGAACCAGAATCTGTAAACACGATCGAAGACTCAGAGGTACTGGGCTCAGAAGACCAAGCGCTCTCTGAGAAGAGACTGCCTGTCAACAGGAGTGAAGCTATAAAGACCACAAGGCTTCCTTTAGCTCGGATAAAGAACATCATGAAGATGGATCCAGATGTACATATGGTCAACGCTGACGCTGTCTTCTTGGTTGCTAAAGCCACGGTAAGCATGTAACTTTAATCTTCTATCCTTATATTTATATATATCAAGAGTGTTTGTAAAAATTTTAGGGTTATGTTATGTTCAAAGTCAAAGTGGCAGAGCTCGAAATGTTGGTATTTTCTAATATTATTCAATTCAAAATCCATTATTGCACACAAGAATAAAACATTAAAATTATCAGTAAACAGGCGAGCTTATCTCTGCTGCAAACCCTTGGTGATATACCTAATCGATTAAACAAAAGGTGAGTATTTCATAAGTGCACACAAAGACAAAAAACTGTTTAAAACCCATGAGTTAAAAAAAATAACAATTAAATACTGGTCTATATAAATTAACTGTAATACATATCAAATTAAATAAATAAATACTTTTAAAAAAATTAATAAAAATAATAAATATTATTACAAAACAAAATTATTATGAATACTTATACTATAAGTAAAAGGTAATAATTACAAAAAATACTCTTTGATTTTCTTCTTGAAAATGACAAAGTTTGAATTACAGAGCCTAATCAACACTTCCATGAAAGAGTTGCCAAAGGCAACAGTATTGTGCGACAGGGTCTTCAAAAGTGAGAGATCTGTGTTGCTTGTCCCTCGAAAAGAGGTACACAAAGTGGTCATGCAGAAGGGCTCGTGAGAATATTGAAAAGAGCGCACAATATGTGGACGCACTGACGTTGCCAAAATTGGGAGCTATTCTAGTTTCTTTCTATTTTGGGACACATGGTCATATTTGTGCAGACAAAAATAAACCGGATGGCCAAGTTTTGAAGGCGTTCTAGTTTACTAAGTAACTCTTCATTTGCATCCAGAAAGAGGTAGGAGTAGTGTTTGCGCAAGAGTTACTTTGGTTCAGAACAGTAGGAATCGCTGAAGACGCTTAATGAAATAAAAGGAAGCAAAGACTCTTGATGATACCATGATAGGTTAGAGTCAAATATGACAACAAGATTTTTAACATTGTCAGCATATGCAATGGGAGTGCTGTTGAAAAAGATCTTTCATTAAGCAGATTGTTCATGTATTTGCTGCCTGAGACTTTTTCGGCTTCACTAGAGGTCTTCGTTCATGTCAGAAATTGCGGTTTCAACTTCTGCTACATTAAAGTGACGATAAAGTTGCAGATCGTCAGCATAAACAAGGTAATTGCAAGAAAGTAATTCGGATATAGAAATTATAAATACGGAAAAGAGAAGAGGAGGGGGGCCTATTGACTGTATTATTAAATACCATACCAATACTTTATACTAGTTTCAAGAAAACAAATAAAATAGTGATACTTAACTAGTATTTAATTGATATTTTGCTCATAGATGAAAATTGGCAATGTTACTTTGCCACTTTTTCATATTAATACATATGCACAGTCTGGCATTGTGCTGCAATTTGACAAGACATTTGTAACTTTAGTAATAAGATTATCTTAATATTTTTGAAATTATTTAAGCTTTTAAATTTGTTTCTGATTGATGTAAATTTGTAATGCACTCTAATAATAATTAAGAGCATTCAAAGGGATAGATTTTGCAATAAAAACATATAATCTAAGATTATCTTAACTTTAGTAATAAAAATATAAAGGAGGAATATTGATTTGTGTAAGATATTAATAAACGGAATACCAATACAATTACAATATTGATAAATCACGTGAATACTGGAAGTTATCAATCAATTATTTGTATTATGTTTATTAATAAATTATTGGTATTATGTTCATTAATATCGAGCCCTGGTTATTGATAGTATTAGCTACATTTCATCCTGTAAAATTGAAATTGTTTTAAATTTCCAGGAAATGTTCCTAGAAACAATAGGCAAGGAAACATATCAATACACAGCATCGAAGAAAAAGAAAACCATTACGAAGAAGGACTTTGACACTACTATCAACATGGTTGACTGCTTATGCTTTCTGGAAGGGGCGTTAGATTTTTGAGGCATACTTATATTAAGGAATATTAGGATAATAATACTTGTAAGAAAAACATTGTGATAAAATTGATGAGAAAAGTCCAGGATTTTAATCATCCACCTAAAGGGCACCACGAGTGTGTGGAGTAAACTATTCTCCATGATAACACTGAATGTTTGTTAGCCTGAAGTTATATTAGAATTTAAAAATAGGTTCTCATCTGAAATTCTCCATGTACATTATTCATCATTACAAAATCGTAACGAACATTACAACTTTTTGAAGATAAATTGTGTTATACTTTATTAACAATACATTTAATACAAACTCCAATAATAGTGGACTATAATTTAGAATCTAAGGGTAGGTCTTTCAACTTATAATCAAAACCTTTTTTATACCAAACTGTCCAAATTTTAATCTACAACAAATTTCTGTTATAATTATACAGTTATCAAATCAAAAACCTGTATAAAAATCACTCTTGCTTGTGTCATCTGTCAGAGGGAAACCCCTCTGACAGATGACACAAGCAAGAGTGATTTTTATACAGGTTTTTGATTTGGTCAGGAAGTTCCCGTCACAGTGTAGGTTACACAAATTATAGAGGGGTAGGTTATATTAAGGGGTACTATACCTTGACCGCCGTAAAGTTGGCCTTTCCTAGGTTCACGGGACGTAGGAGGGGGAACACGCTGGGTGCTTCCAATCTCGATCCACGACTTTCAACCCTCGAAAATTTTGTGGCGTATTCATTTTATTGCCTAACATTATTGGGTAATTTATCCAGACTGCAATATTGGTAACAGATACCTGTATGTATTCTTGATTTTTTTTTTGTGATTCCCATACTAAGTTTAATAAGAAAACGCAAAAATAAATAATTGATGAATATTTTTAGATTTTTTTTTGCTATCATTACTATCTCATTCAGCCGAAATGTGTAGAGATCGGAACGAATTTAGTCGAAGTTAGAAACGGAATAATTATTTTTGGTTGTGAGTACTTATGAGTCATGGGTTGAACATTTTGTTACGAGTTCGGAAGTACCCAGCGCGTTTGCACGCGCATGTGCGCACGGATACACAAGGCATTGCAGTATCCGTTTCGTTGCTAAGCAACGGTTTGTTTTTAAATAAAGCTATGTGCCTGCCACACATTTTGTAAACATGGAATTACTGACTCTGCGTAATAAAAAGTTAAACCATCAAGCAAAAATAATGTTATTAAATGTAGCAAACTATTTTAAAAAGAAGGAAGAGATGGCAAGTAATAATTTATGGGACATGGACAAAAAATTGTATCCTGTCATTTTATTTGTGAGACCTTTTATAGTTTTCCGTACCCAAAGGGTAACCAACGGGACCCTATTACTAAGACTCTGCTGTCTGTCCGTCTGTCACCAGGCTGTATCTTATGAACCGTGATAGTTAGACAGTTGAAATTTTCACAGATGATGTATTTCTGTTGTTGCTATAACAACAAATACTAAAAAACACAATAAAATAAATATTTAAGGGGGCTTCCATACAACAGACATGTTTTTTTTACGTTTTTATAGATAATCGTACGGAACCCTTCGTGCGCGAGTCCGACTCGCACTTGGCCGATCTTTTTTATTTTTTACCTCCTTGGAAGATGATTTTCTGAAACAAATCATTCTTAATGTCTTACCAAAAGGTTCAATACCAATTTCCATTGTTCTTTTTATCGTGTATATTTAAAAATATAATGGGTATATATTGTGTTTCAGTGTATGTATACGTTTACTATTTATTATCAAACTCTCATACTGTAGTCATATTTCTTAAATTGGTCTTTAGACACATCATGACGTGGAAATACCGTGTGTACCCGCGCGCACCCACCCCCTTGCGTCCCGCAAAACTAGGAAAGGCCAACTTTAGGACGGTCAAGCTATAGTATGAACTTGCTATTGATTCGATAAATAAAAATGTAACTCTTATCTCATTGCAATTAGGGTTATCGTTTGTATCTGTCATATTTATCTATTTTTTTTTGTCATATTTATTTCAAATGAAACTTACTGCAGATGACAGAGGAAGTTACAGCCAACATTTTATTTCCTTACAATTAAGGGGAACGAAAATACAAACAGAAATAAAATGTCAGCTTTCGGATGATTTTGTTGCAATAATTAGGTTACGTATAGCCATAAAAAAAATACATGTTTTTGGTTGAACTTTAAGGTATTCATTTTCCACAAACCACGCGGAAATCTGCGCTTTTGGAACTACAGGCACTTGAAAATATTTAATATAAAAGTTAAGGAATAGAGCAATTTTTTTGTGATAGGCTTTTTTATATTTCAATGACCTGTAGTCAATTTCACTCTAAATATTTATTATGAAGCAAGCATTAAATATTTTCAAGTGCAAGCATTAAATATTTCCGCAGTTAATTGCAAGGAAATAAAATGTTGGTTGTAACTTTCTCTATCAACTGCAGTAAGTTTCATTTGAAATAAATATGAAGTTTTCAAGTAATTTACTGAAACATTATTTTCTCTGAAAGTAATGCATATTTCAGAAGAAATATAGAAGTAAAAGGTGTTTGTGAAGGAGTCAGCAGTCTACCAAAAAAAAAAAACAGTTCGATTCCTTGACCTTCAACTTGACTTAACCCTAAGTCAACAATTTCTTGATATGGAACCAGTGTGCGCCAGGCCCACAGCTTCAGGCTTCTGGCGACGCTTCTTGCTGCGCTTTCAGGCGGTTTTTGCGACGGGCTTTGCCCTGCCACGACACCCGTCGGCGCCTTCCACCGCATCGGATGTATAGCGCGCTCGCTCGCCTAAAGCGCTCGACACTAGGTTCGTCCTGTGCGCTCGATCACTGTTTCAACCGCCCGCCTCCCCGCACACCGCCGCCGTCCCGAGAGCGCAAGTCACTCGAAGCCGGACAAGACGCGCGACATATACAACTTTATACATTTGTTCTGTCCGCCACCAGCGCCGTCGCAAGAAGAACCGCTTGGCGCGCCTCTCGAAGTCTGAAGCTGTGGCCGACCGGTTAGACGGCTCTGGTTATTAGCTTTACGAGGGTGTATGATAAATATGATAATCACACTTAATTTTAATTTTAGACACAAAATTTAAAATAATACTTAGGAGGACGTAAACATCAACCTTCCCATTCAAACTCGGACTCTTTTTAGACAGAGACAGATAACTTTTTTTATTAGCAATCACACATTACAATCAGTATAATGTCTAAAATTCTCAAGTGATAATTGTCATATGGGACAATTCTTAAAAAAAATAATGGTTAATTTATATACCAAAATAATGTAAACTATGTCCAAAAATGGCGCATATTCCCACAATAAAATTTTTTTTTTAGAAATTAAGCTATACGACAAGCTCCATGAACTCCAAAAATCAAAATTATGCAAAGGCACTTTTCTTTCCGCGGGAGATGCACTTTCACCCTCCCCCCCTCTAACACCTATCTCAGAGGGGGTCACCTCATGTCAATCGGGCTAAATCAGCTCAGAACAACCCAAGGACCAACTGTGCCAAGCGGCGTCTTCTTACACAACGTCACAAGGGGTCCTTTATAAGCAAGCAGTAGGCTGAGTCACACCCCCGACACTTCTTTGTCCTCGCTCAAGTTATTTACCTACACTCTCGAGCGCGCATCTGGCTCGTCCGCACACGCTTGTGTGTGTGCGTGAGCTAGTCTAGGGCTGGCAGCAAGCGTGTGAGCGTCGTCGATCGAGAGGGACAACATTTATAGTAAGCAACTTATATGATTCTCTTCCTAAATTTTAGCGTGGTTAATCCCTAGGTCCTAATTTGGTTCCCCGTGGATTATTTTTGTATTAAAAATATATACATCGTCACGACTTGAATCAAATGCTCGAGGGGTTGTTAGAGGTGTTCCGAGTGTGAACTTTGAAATGCATGTCACAGTCCGCACTCGGTACACCCGCGTTTCACCTACAAATATTACGTCCCAACGTGATGGGTGGTGAGCTCTATCGCCGTACTTCGGGCACAAATAGACAATTTTTAGGACATGTTGAAATTTGCTCAGCTCGAACGGTGACACAAAAACATTCGACTTTTAAAATTTCAACTTAATGTTGAAATTCTTACCAACTGTTACACAACTGGTTGAGAGTTGCAGTTAACGCCCTAAACCAATACATAAAAGAAAATGCCTTGGTTTAGTTTACCGGCAGGAAATAAAAAAAAACTGCGTTCTTTATTTTTTGCTCCGTTTTCAATGCATCCATAAACACCACAAAAACGAACCATATTCATTAAAAATCAGTATCGTAATAAAATAAAAAACAAAATACGCGCGCAGTGAACGAGTGCTACTCGAGCTCTACGTGCCACCAGATTTCCACTAACTTGCGGGGGACCGCGGGGGACATTAAATTCGCGCGGGGAGGTGAGTGTCGCTTCTTTACGTAGTAATACTTTATATTATCTGGCTGAGTACTAGAGTCCCGTTTGTCATCCTTCGGGTATGGAACCATAAAATACTTTTGACAATGTACTTACTAGACCGCAGTCGTTCGTTTGCTACTAAAAACCAGATGGCGCTACTTGTATATTACATCGCGATATCGTTTGATCTTCTTCAAAATACATAACCTGGCACAACGAATACATACTGCTATATATATTTTTAATACGACATTTTTGGAAGGATCTCTCCATTAAGAGGATCCTGGTGTCAGATCCAGAGACAATCAGGTTCCGTACCGTAGTACCTATGAGGTACAAAAGGGAACCTTCAGGTTACAGTGAGACTCCGTTGTCCGTATATACAATAACTTTACCACCGTTCATTTGAAATTGTTCAAAATACCTACTTCCAAAACGAAAGTGAGAAAAAGCAAAACTGTTATCCTAAAAATTATCTTTTTAATCCGATATTTTTGGAAGGATCTCTCCATTAAGAGGATCCTGGTGTCAGATCCAGAGACAATCAGGTTCCGTAGTACCTATGAGGTACAAAAGGGAACCTTCAGGTTACAGTGAGACTCCGTTGTCCGTCCATACAATAACTTTACCACCGTTCATTTGAAATTATTCAAAATACCTACTTCCAAAACAAAAGTGAGAAAAAGCAAAACTGTTATCCTAAACATACAATAAAGCCAAGCTTAAAATTTTCCAAAGAAGTTTAGCTTCTAATTCTTGCCCTTAAGGACTATTTTGTATCGAAGAAAATTTAGTTTTGACAGCACTAAAACTAAAATTAAAGCCTTCAGAATCGGCTTTATTATGGGTATAAAATTTTAGATATTAAAGAGTGGATTTTTAAAATATATACTTTTACTAAATTATTCATTCTTAGCTCCCTTCATCTATAAAGCTATTTAAAGCCTTGAATATAGCGAAATCTACAAGACAAGGATGCCGACTGCAGTGACGTATTCTCCATAGGGTCATTCGGGCGATCGCCCGGGGCGGCCCTGTCCCAAGGGGCGGCCCTTCAGTTTCGTAATTTAGAATCTTTAGCAATTTTAACAAACTCACATTAAAAAAATACGTATTTGGCGGCTCACCCGTACGCACTCCCATTTTCTCCCTCGCCAGTTGGTTAAGGGGGGCGGCCCAATCGTATTCGCCCGGGGCGTAGAAAACCAAAATACGTCTCGGGATGCCGTAGAATGGTCTCAGATTGGTTACAGGATCTCTCTTATGATCAAGCCGAAGCATTACTTAAGCCTGAAGTACAAAAGTAATAAAATAAAAAAAATAACGATAACAAAAACTACGTAATGTATCCATTCCTGTACATAATATGTTTTACTCCTATATACATTTATTTTCAATGCAAATGCTCGTAAAGGCCCAATTTTTATGCATCAAAACCGAACAAAAAGTCGATTACTTTGCCCTAGGGCTTTATTATTTATTTATTTTTTAATTTATTTACAATGGTTGGCTAACCTGCAGCCTTTCCTGTGTACCATAAATGTGTACTTTTTTTTCCACTGTTTAACGGCTCTGGATACAGTCCTTTTGAGACAATCATAATTTAAAGTTCACAAGATTATATTTGTTTTATTTCCTCACACTATGCATTGAGAAACGTAGTATGATACACGGGCGTAAGAGCAATTAATTACTCGGTTACGTTTAAAACACTCGCTACGCTCGTGTTTTAAATCGACCTCGTAATTTATTCCTTTTCACCCTTGTAGCATAAACTGTTATTATAAATAAGTACATATAATGTCCCTTATCTATTGTAATTTATTTTTATTTTAATAGAACGAAAATATTTTATAAAGGGCTTCATCTACCTGAAACGACTAAGAGACTGGTTTTATCAGTACAGTTTCACACTAATGAGAAAACCAGGGTATAATCAATGTAACAGCCGTTCCCTCTTACTTTCATTTGTAAAACGTAAAAATAATAATTATGTTTCTTAGTTTAAGTTTAAATTATTATGTTTAGTTCGGCTTCTGCATGATTCATATATATTTTTTTTACGGGCATTGCTTTCGAGAAATCTTTATAAAACCACAAAAATATCTACTTATGTCCCCCTTATCTCCGAAATTGGTGGACAGAAAAATATAAAAAACCGGCCAAGTGCGAATCAGACTCGCGTACAGGGTTCCGTATTGTGGATGATAAATTTAATTTTGTCATTTTTTTTTCGTGAATTTCTTGACCTCTTTATTTTACCTGTAATCTTTACGTAAACACATATTACCATGATTTTTTTCATATTTTTTGGTACACCAGTTTTGGAGATAAGGGGGGGGGGGGGGGGGACACCGCACATATTTTTGTGGTTTTTTAAAGATTTCTCGAAACCGGTGAGAGTAAGTATAGTAAAAGGATATATTTTTACAATCAATCAGCTTTTTAATATCTACAATTTGATACCTATATTGTATATTGTATTTTTATAAAATATATTTCTCATTAGTGCTGAATTTTTTTTTTAATCGCTATAGTTTTCCTGTAATTGGCCAGTTATGATCTACAATTGACATTTTTTTCATATTTTTCGGTTTACCAGTTTCGGAGATAAGGGGGGGGGGACATACACATTTTTGGGGTTTTTTAAAGATTTCTCGAAACCAGAGTCAGTAAATATATTAAACGTATATATTTTTGGAATCCAATTTTTAATACCTACAATTTGATACCCATATTGTATTTTTAGGCTAATATTTTTCATTTTTCTCACTTACTTTTGTTTTGAAAATATTTTGTACAATTTCAAATTTTTTATTTTTTTTTACACCCTAATATGTGGGCAAATTAATGCTATGTTTATGCCAAATTTCATGTAATTATCTTTAACGGTGCTAAAGTTATGAGGCTGTGACATACGGACTGACGGACAACGGAGTCTCACCATAAGGTTCCTTTTGTACCTTTAGGTACTACGGAACCCTAAAAATGTCGATTGTAGACATTTGTAGATCATAACTGATCAATTACAGGAAAACTATAGCGATTTAAAAAAAATAGCACAAATGTGATATATATAAAAAGAAGTAAAAAAAATAAAGAAAATATTATAAAAATACAATATGGGCATTAAATCAGGGCCCCGTCACTCGAGCGTAGCTGCCGCGATTGGTAATAATAATTAGGCATAACCCGAGTGATTTCCCGCCAGTGGGCTGCCACGCGTCTTGCAGAGCTGTCACATGGACCAAATATAAGCCCTAAGTTGGTCCGTTCAAATAGGACTCGGACCTGGTCCGATGGACTTTTATGGTGAGCCCTAAACTCCAGCGGACCGAACGAACTAGCCCTATTTCGGTAAAAAGCCGGTCCGGTCCGAGTTGGTCCGAAACAGTCCGTTAGATTACTTCAATAGAGTTATGCAATAAATGCTGTGCTACAATTTGATAAATAGTCGAAAAAATGTCGTGTATTTTATTGAATAATATTGAAATACCTGAAAACTTCGATTAAGAGGATGGCATACCCTAGCAACTTTTTTTTAATTTCCGTCCAGCACAGTAAGTCTAATGGCAAAGACCTTATTTGCTTTTCATAGAAGCGATTATATGTTGGAAAAAAAATTGTTTTGGCCATATCTTCGGAACGGAAGGTGGTACATCCCTAGGGGTCGGACCATAGGGTCAAATTTTTTTCAAAAAAGTTTCAAAATCCTTGTCGGTTGTCAAAAAGTGTAAAATTTAACAATGAATTCGTAATCACCGACCCCATTTGCCCCTTGATACCGAGTTTCAAGCGAATCGGAGCACTTTTTTGGACCTGTCAAAAAAATGTCAAAACCTGTCAAATGTCAAATTTTTTTATGCAGTCGGGAAGCCCTTGGCAAACCGATCACTAAAGTTGAAACCGCAACTCGCTAGGACTTACGGTTCGGGAGATATCGCCGATCAAAGTTTTGGCAACATTTTTTTTTCGACTTTTTTTTTTTCATTTTCAGTTAGATCTCGTCAAGCCCTTTTCTTGGAGTACCATGAACATGGGTCTAGCTTCAGCCGTTTGGGAGATACGGGCCGTTAAAGTTTTGACACTGTGGGGGGCTAGATCTCGGCGAGACCTTTTCTTAGACACCCATCAACATGGGTCTAACTCAAGCCGTCTAGGAGATACGAGCGGTTAAAGTTTTGACATTAAAAAAAAAAAAAAACTTTTTTGGCACCCTATGGTCCGACTCCTAGGGATGTACCACCTTCCGTTCCGAAGATATGGCTAAAACAATTTTTTTTTCGGTACAGCCCTTAAAAAAAAAAGGCAATTTTTCCCATCCCTAGTACCCAGGTACATCACTACGAACTTCGCTCGCTCGCTCGTTCGTGCTCGTTCGTAGGCTCGCCCTTCGGGCTCGCCTACTCACTCGAAAAATTTTTCAAAACTCCCATACAACGACACGTCTCACTAAAATGTCAAAAAACCATGTCAAATGTCAAAAAATGTCAAATGTCAAGGTTTTTCCCCACTCAGTATTAGACAACTGACATTGTTTTCATACATTACTACCATGTCAAAAGACTCCTTCAAACTAAACAACCATGTCAGTCAGTCAGTCAGTGAGTCACCGTTTTGTAGCTTTATATACAAGGTGACTTTTTGATCATCGTCAAATTCATACTAGAGGCTTGATAAGTGTTCAGTATCTTGGATCAGTAACAATTTTTGTGAAATTCGTATAATGAAATTTCGGCTTCCCATATAAATTCAGCTCCAGTCCCGATCACTATCACTATGGGGAGTCGAAATTTCATTTTACGAATTTCACCAAAATTGTTACTGATGCATGATACTGATCACTTAACAAGCCACCAGTATGAATTTGGACGATGATCAAAAAGTCACCTTGTATAGTCAAAACAAAATTAAGTATGGACAATATGAAGAAAATATGAATGAATACATACCTGCAAAACATATATTTCGATTCTTAGTCGTCAACTCGTCATCACATCCTTCGAATAACATTATTTTGTCATGCTATACTTGCATAAAACCATCCATAACCATTTCGTTACACACAACGGACCAGCAACGGACCAACGGACTGAACGGACTAACCCGAAGCCCGAAAAAGTCCGATCGGTCCGTGGTCCGCGGACTCGCTCACGGTTGAAAAAGTCCTATTTGATGATTTAGGACTTTTTATACGTTTTCGGTCTTTTACGGACTTTTTATTTGGTCCATATGACAGCTCTGGCGTCTTGCTCGCCAAACGTACCCTGCGTTCCGAAATAGGATTATATCGCTAAAATCGATTACGAAAGTATGAAGTGAATGGCTTATGATCCATTGTAATTCTATTACGGACCGCAGGGAAAGTTGTGTGTATTTATGTTCTCCCGGAAATACGAAAATTATAGCTATTGTACGGCATTGTGCCTTTTTCGGATGTCTTGCGACCGGAAATGATAAGTCATTATAATTTTTTTAATTACCTGGAGATGAGGGAAGGTACGATGGACATTTCGTTTTTGTGTGCTTAGGTACCTACGGCAAGTAATCTAGGATTGAGAATATTTATTTAAATAAAGGTATCTAACTGAGCTGCTTATTATTTTTGTTAATTGATATTATTACAATTTGAATTTGTTGTAGCCGGCCGAGCTTTCTTCACTCGCACGCATTGCAGGCTCGCCCGATTGCATTTCGCAACTATCTCTTTCTACCAAACGCGTGGTGTGTGTGGAACAGAGCTCAATTCATACGTGAGCATTTCTCAAAAAATTTGCTACTAATTCAAAAACTTGTCCAAAATGAAAATATCGTAAATATATGTATATAACATAAAAATCTGATAATTTATTATGTTTAGATTGATAATATTGGTATAGCACGTATGTGATTTCACCGTTTCAGTGATAAAATTGTGAAAATCCAATTAGGGGGTGAAAAAAGCGTCCTATTTTGTTACTACTTATTTGGTGAAAATTGGATAAGTTATTGTAGATATACCAGTAGGAAACATTGTTTCTTTAAATTCATGATTATACTTTTAATAATTTCAGCAAAAATATCCCTTTAAATAAAAACATATTTACGAAAACTCTGCAATAATTATTTTTTGTTACCATTGGTACAAACATAAAGGCAAAAGTTTTTATTTTATGAAAACCAAAATTAATTATAGAAAGATAATATTATTTATCCCGACATGTTTCTATTTTTCATTATTAACGATCATTTTTAGGTGTTTTAAGTCAATTAAAACCCAGGAAAATTCAAAATTAATGTTGATTAATTTTGGGACAGTAACAAAATAAGAGTAACAAAATTCCTTTTTTGTTACCTTTTATGCTACTTTTGTTTGAATTCCTTTTTTGTTACCTAACTTTCCTCTTATACATTACTATGCCAAAGTAACAAAAGAAGAAGTAACGAAACGAGAATAATTTATGTTTTGAAATTTATTCATCACAGTAAAAACAATAACTGTTTTATTTAAATTCAACTCGAATGTAACTTAGAATATTCTCTTTCAAAAACCACCAATGGTTTTATGAGATATTAACAATTTACCTGTAAAATCTGGTAACAAAAACTGAACAGAAATTGAGCAATAGTAGGCACGTGTACACTTTAAGACGCCATCCAGCAGAGAGAGATTGCTCAACAAAATGGCATACTGAAATGTCACGTAGAGTGTTGCCAAAAACTAAAAATATCAACTTATTTCACAAAAGTAATATGCTAAAATTGGTAACAAAAGAGGATGTCACTTTTTGAAACTTTTCTGGGACAAGATTAAAATGTGTTTTTTGAAAAAATAATGCACTAGTCTCTTCTCAAAGATAATATGAAATGAACCCCGACATAATGATTAAGCAATTAAAATCAAAAAATACGTAGGATGCTTTTGAACTTTCCGAAATATTAGCGAGCAAAGTATCAGTAAGTCGTATGGGACACGTGACTTTTCATACATTAAAATTTGGGAATGTTTTTTATTTACTTAATTTTAATTAATATATAATTATTTTAGACATTCAGTATTTTTTTTCGTATTCAAAAATAAATAAAGAAAACCACACCGTCTACAGTTAAATACTGTTAGACCATTTTGTACACAATAATGATAAATAACTTTGTGGGACAGCAAAAAAATCAAGTTACGAAAAAAAATGAGAAATGCTCACGTTTAATTAAGATTTACTTTATTTACAAAATATTGATTGATCTGTACCTGAATCAATATTTTGTAAATGAAATAAAAGAACTTGCCTACCAACATTTTTTTTTCTTTTCGACTCGTGGTGTCGACCCTATTGAAAGCGCACGGCGCGGCGTGTCGCGCTGACGCCGACGTCGCTATACCGCGCGCTGTACTAAGTATTAGGATTTATAGAATAAATATAATAAATCTAAAAGAGAAAACGCAGTTTACGGTTGTGAGTTTCTATATTCAATAAACAGACAGAAGACATAAGTCAGAAAGATTTGAATATGTCAAATTCAAATTCAAATTCAAATAGTTTATTTTGCAAAGCAGGTATAGATATATACACTTTTTACACGTCAAATTTAATCTAATAAAGAAAATATATGTAATAGAATAATAAATGTACATGAACTAAATTAAAGGTTTATTTAATTTATGTAGCAATATATTTACGATTAAAATGATAGGTAAAATATATATTATACAAGGTAAAATCCAATCAGCCGCCCGAACCCATACCGGAGACCCGGCCAGGGACCAGGAACAAGGTTCAGTGATCACCAACCGAGCCCCCAGCACGAATCCAGGCGGCCGACCAAATCCCATCCTATATACTACATACTAATAGGTTACATATATAAATACATGCCTACCTCCGCCCATTCGATTAGTCTTGCTAAGAAGAAGGGCAAGAAACTTAGCAAGTAATCATAAACAAGGAGTATTATCAACATGGTCCCCTCAAATCTGAGTCCTTAGATGTCTTTGTCTTCATCAGCAGCAGTCTGGTAGATCTCCGTTTAGAAAAGCGGTTTTTACATCAAAATGCTCAACACTCAAATCCATTTGTGCAGCTAATGATATCAAGAGTCTTATTGATGAAGGTCTCACTACAGGGGGAAGGTTTCAAAATAATCCACACCATGGGTTTGTGTAAATCCTTTGATGTGCCCATCTGCATCTTCATCAGGTCTATTCAATACTTCTTGAACAGGTTCAAGATCATTTGAATCAACGATTCCAAGATAAACAAAGTCAAGATCTTGTTCTCTAGATCCCACATCCAAGGATAATACTGTATCTTGATTGTCCACATCACTTGTTTGTACATCCGAACTTTCACAGTCTGCAGTCGACGTACTTGAAGTATCGGTGCTATAATGTCTTCATTACTCTCTGTGATTTCTTTAGATTTACGTTTTTTAACTTCTTGCTCTTCAAGACAAACCACATCACGAGCCGTAATAACATGTTTTGGATTGTTCGGATCCGAAAAACGATAATCTTTAGAGTTATCACAGTATCCTTCTAAACAGCCAACACATGGCTCCATCTTAAACCACGCACCCGCCGCAAGTCCTGGACATTCACGTGTCCCAACCGACGATGCCATAATTCCAAATCTCCTTGTCCTTTTACTGTAGCCAAAGCGGCCCCATCTAATATTGGCTCACAACTGTCCAACTTATAGATCCCGCCCACCTTACTACCAGTTGCAAAAGACACACCTGAAACTTGACAATCAGATTGATTGAACAACTCACAACCCGACTCACTGAATACCACACATATCCCCTTTTCAACTATTTTGGATATGGATAGAAGATTCGCTTTCAACTCGGGCACATAGGTGACATCTTGTATCGTGTATTTACTTCTATTCAATCCCACGCATACATCACCTTTGCCTTCGCTCTTCAACTTCACGTCCGTAGGATCTTCTTGATCGGGCTCCTTTGACACGCATTTAAATATCTTTTCACGCATCATCATATTTCGCATGGCAAATTTCCAATTATGATAATTTTTCATTTAATTTGTCAATGGTGGTATTTGAGCCCTTTGTTGCCTGGGCCATGACCTATTAGGATTTATAGAATAAATATAATAAATCTAAAAGAGAAAACGCAGTTTAAGGTTGTGAGTTTCTATATTCAATAAACAGACAGAAGACATAAGTCAGAAAGATTTGAATATGTAATCATAAACAAGGAGTATTATCAACACTAAGTATTATCAACGCTAAGTCCAGCCCCTTAGATGCATTTTTGCATGTATTTCCTGACAGTAGATAGTGTAGCTATAGCGTAGCGTGCAATTTTGGTAGGTATTTTCGTTTTACAAGGAAGAGAAGTATCTGTTACGTAGTAACTACTATATAATCTGTGATTAAATTCTAGGTATTAAAGAGCTAATTGTATAAATATATAGTTTGTATGCTACAAGATGAATCATCGTCGCACAATATCCATAGAACTAAAGTAATACTTTTGTAAGGATCTCTCCTTTTATAGGAAGGATCCCAATATTCGCAGTTCCATTTAGAGTCGTACTCGGTCGGAGACAATGTAGAAGTGCAGATTGTGCAGCCAGCGGCGCGGCGTTGCCAGATGCAGATAAATCTGTAGTATTGTGGATTTTTAGTCTTCCCTTACAGATAGGGCTGCCATCATCTAAATTGCCGACAGAGGACAAAAACTTCAAAAACCCCGGACATTCAGGTAAAATTGCGGTTTTTCCCCGGACACGCCTAAAACAAATATTCTTAAAAAAAAGAAGTTTTTATTTAACATTTTATTCATCAAATATTTTTCATTCAAAAATAATAATTATTCATTAAACAATAAATATGTTATATTGCCGCGCTGGAGTTGGCTTCGATGCGGTTTACGAACGAATGAATTATTTGCTTAGATTTGTTTTTATTTATTGATTATCCTTCAATTAATTGTGGTTACGCCTGACACATATATTGTCCGGGTTTTACCCGGATCTTTTTCCAAATCCTCCCCGGACGGCCCCCGGACGCCCTCCAAACTAGGACAAATCCGGGGAAACCCGGACGGATGGCAGCCCTACTTACAGATCTACAAAAAAGTGTATCAAATCTACAGATATTTTAAAATGTTTCATTTCGAAACAAACAAACGCAGCTTTGGGTTATTTATAATGCAGTCAGTTGACTTTTCTTTCTGCAAATATGTAGGTGCGACGACGAGCGGAGCGAGCCTGTTACCGGTCGGCCACAGCTTCAGGCTTCGAGAGGCGCGCTAAGCGGTTCTTCTTGCGATGGCGCCGGCGGAGAGAACAAATGAACAAATAAACAAATACAGGGTGTAAAAGCAAAACCAAGAATCCTTCTAGGGTATGTTAGTATGAATCATACAGTGTTTAAAAAAAATAGCGGCAATTTTTTTTTATGTAGCAGTACCACATAATAACACGATTTGTTAAACTTGAAATACTCTAATCCGGTGGATAGCGGTGCTGATAACGTCAGTAGCACAGAACATAATTACTCAATGTGATTAGTCGTTACCGCACTACGGGGTGAATGAACTACATTGATAAGAGTGCGTAGTTGGATCTTAGGAAAACAATATAATTTTTGGTAAAAATTTAAGGTATACTTTTTTTATCGTAATCGTATCAGTATCGTGTATACTTTCATACCCTAAAGGGATTCTTGGTTTTGCAATTACACCTGTATATAATATGGCCGGCCATGAGTCACCGCTCGTGCGCCTTGTCCGGCTTCGAGTGACTTGCGCTCTCTCGACGGCGCGGCGGTGTGAGGGGAGGCCGGGAGCCGCGCCAGTGATCGAGGGCACAGGACAAACCTAGTGACGAGCGCTTTGAGCGAGCGAGCGCGCTATACATCCGATGCGGTGGAAGGCGCCGACGGGTGTCGTGGCAGGGCAAAGCCCGTCGCAGAAACCGCCTGGAAGCGCACCAAGAAGCGCCGCCAGAAGCCTGAAGCTATGGCCGAGGGGTTAGACTCTCTTATTAGAGAGACAGTGGTGTCGTTTCGGAGCGAACACAACTTAGTTTGTTTGATAGGACTAAATTTATTTTGAGCGTCCCGTCTTTATCTTTTAGATACAGAAATAAAAAGACGGAATGTTTATATTAAATTTAGTCCTGTCAAATAATATAAATCGTGTTACACCGAATCGACACTGGTGTACATCTCACTGTCTCTCGCAATGCAACTTAAGCTGTGCCCCAAAAGTGCGTTTTTGGGATGAATATATGCCCAAGTGTGTATGCAAATTCCGAAAGTAGCGCTCAAGGAAAGAGAACCCTAGGCGGGCTATAAACCACGTAGAAACACTCGGGTTGTAAGGCGGAGTGGTATGTAGTGGTGCACCCGAGTAGGTAGTTAGACTGCAGTGACCGTTTTCGAAGAGAATTTTAGGACATATAAGGGCATTTCTCCTTCAATAGTTTTTTTTGTATGCTAGGTTTTGGAATGTATAATTATGCATACTAATATTTATGTGACGCAAGTTATGGACCAAATCGATGACGTTTATAGCAAACTAGTCGACGCCCCACATCGTTTACATGGATCAGCGGGTCTACCGCGTAATTCTGATTTTCATCAACATTAACTTGAGATTGAAATTTGACGTGCGTGCGACGACGCCTGCCTAACATGCCATCTCTTTTGCACGCACGTCAAATTTCAATCTCAAGTTGATGTTGATGAAAATCAGAATTACGCGGTAGACCCGCCGGTTGAAATTTCGTAATTTTGTGAACGAATTTGCAATTTCATGGAATGGGTTTTAAGTTAATTATTTTTTGTAAAGTAAATTATTGCTCACAATAGAGTAATATTTCTTTGGCCACCTTTGTGCCTGTGATAGACGAATATGACGATGTTCTTAGGGTTACTTAATCTGTTTTGCCTGTAAACAAGGCTCTACGTAGTGAGGATTTGTACAAAAACAAGCGTTTACATATTGCTGTAAAATAATTAATAATTTATTTGAAACATATCACATTACATTTTCAGTCAAGTATCATCGTATGGTCCAAGATTGTGAAAATTATTTAGAATACATTAATATTTGGTACATTAGCGAGGGATTGTAGCACGATGGCGGCATGTGGAGATATTGGCACGTCTCTCTTGTTTGCACGTTCACTGAAAGTTTAAAAATACAAATGAACTTTACAAGAAAAGAAAATAAAATATGAACCAGTATTTACAGAACGGAAATAGTACATTGTTCACCGAGGGAAGAAAGGGGAAGATTACCAACGAGGGCCCGAGGCGAAGCCAAGGGCCTCTATACACACGGGTTGGGAATCACACTTTCTCCCGAGTGATACATAGTGCTTTATACTACACCTGCGAGGAAATAGTATAATTTTACTTTTAATCAAGATACAATAAAAGAAACCGACTGACTCGCGTGCGATTGTTACTTTTTATTTCTTTCTTATTTTTTATTATGTACAGGAAAAGCAAGTGGCCAGTATCATTTTTCGAGTTTTATGTAGGTACGAGTTCGCAAAATAATACTGGCCACTTGGCCACTTGCTCATTCTTTATTTTATTAAAAAAAAAGCACGTTAACAATGGATTTGCATATACTTTTTCTGCCCGCTCAAGCACGTTAACAATGAATTTTCATACACTTTTTCCGCCCGCATATTTGTATGACAGTAATGCCATATTTTCTGCATCGTTTTCAAAAAAGTAAGAAGGGACTTTCCGAGCAGGTGTAGTATAAAATACTTTCTTGTACGCTATACATAGGGTTGCCATAACTTCTAGGAACCAATACGGGACGTTTTCTCTTCCGATGCCCAAAACTCACGCCAACACGCGGCTTTTCAACTTCACCATACATAGCACGCTTGTGTACATAGTCAGAGACATACTATGTGTTTTCTAACATATACCCTCTGGTCTCAACCGTAGTGGCTATCAAAAGTATAAAATAAATTAAATAAAAAATCTACATTATAACATCAAAGTTTTTATTTCGAAATGTTACATGTTTAAAAATTTTAACTTAAATTAACATCAAATTACTTAGTTATTTTTTCACCCAGTCCTATTTTGAAGTTGATTTTACTTTTGCAATAACTTTGAAATCCGGGACATGTCAATACGGGGCGGGATGGTCAAATACGGTGACAGTCCCGTATATATAGGACGTATGGCAACCCTAGCTGATTTGGTGCCTTGACGTCGAGTCCCGCCACGTCGAGTAGCCTCTACGTCTACTATTTTTTTTGTATTTACTTTTTTATAGTGAAAAGTTCACGCATTAGGTGCCGCCACGTCTACTGTGAGAAAAAGTACAGTCAATGAAACAATTTTTTTCCAATCGTAAATCTTTTAATGATTACAAATAAAAATCAATATAAATACGAGTAATTGCAGTAAACGAGGCCCACTTGCTTTAATTTTCAAGTAGCGTTTCAGTATCTATCTGTGTGTACAGGTATTTAAGCGCTGCTTAAATATTCGTGCAAGTGGCCATTGTCACCGAAACGTAAGCGAGATATTTCTTACCTTTGGTTATATGTTACATTATACATATTAGTACCTATACATAGTCTTTGAGACGTCGCAGAAGTTAGGTAAACCGGTGTTGCGATGGGTGTATGCTTTTTCAAAGAAGACTGTTCAAATATTCGTATGACTGTACATTTGTAAACTGTTAGTAGACGTGCCGGTAACAAAAGCGAGGATTTTTCAACGGTTCGACGTGGCGGTACTAAAAGCGACAGTTTGTTTAGTAGACGTAGAGGCTACTCGACGTGGTGGGACTCGACGTCAAGGCAACAAATCCCTAGCTATACACAATGTACCATATAAAAATACGCATTATTAGATATTGATAGAAAATACAACGATATCAAAGACCATTGATTTCTCAGATTAATTATCTGCCACGTAAAGGAGACGGCCAGTTCTCCATAAGCAAAATGCCTTAAGAGTGTACACAAATATATTGTGGTCAATGATAAAGAACAAATTCAAAATAACACTATTAGACTATCCATTTATAACGGACACCATCTTTTAATAACTTTTCATGATAAATCATTTTTATTTTGAGGTTATTTTCATATGGCATTGCGAAAATAAACTTAAGCGCGTTTGAAACGTTCATAGTTGTAACAATGTTTCACGATGATTCTGATATATTTAAAAGAGTATGCTCGAATGTCAGTTGTAATGTAATCTCTATCAAAATCCAGAAGAAAAGCATAAATCGTGAAATAAAAAGCTGGGACTGCCGATTGCGTCACGCATGACTCTTATCAAAGCACGCTGGAAGCGTAGTTTGTGGACTACTTGGTAGATGGCGCGCGCTTTCGTTTCGTTCGGTGTTCGCTCTCATGACCGGCTGCGACATTAAGTACTTATTTATTTTAATACATGTGTCCGTGTTATTATAAAAGTGAAACTAGCTACGAAAAAATCTAACAAAAAATATAGTATAAATTTATTTCATGTACGCGGTTAAGGCCGATTCTGACCGTCTCCTTTGAACTCAATGGGACTTGCGGTGTTTGTTTGTATAATGCCGCGGTTAGACAGGGAGCGATGTTTCGGAGCCGGGTGTACCCTGGGGAGTCATTAGTGTACTTACCCCTTCGGCTGGGAGCTGTCGACCCCCGACGCCACGACCTCTAGCTGCGAGGGTAGGAGGCGGATGGAGGAGAGGTCCACGGTCTCGTTCTGGTCTGACAGGTTCACTATGCCCACCACAGCGGGGGATCCCGGTAGCAACCTGGGGAGTCAAACCAATTATTGTATTTTGTTTATTTAATACTTCATGTCAGGGCATAATGTAGTCCGGGGTTAAGTTGGCACATGTCATCTGCGCCTGCCCAAAAATTTTGCCCAAAAACTACGCAGAAAACTGTTATGCTCAAGATACTTGACGCCGGGGACTGAAACATTTTCCTTTTTTTTGCAATTATCTTATTTTTTACTTACATAACAACAATAAGTCCAGTAGTTTCCGAATTATGCGGACTGCAGATGACTACAACGGTACTTTGGTTTAGGGTTTCATTCCGTTCTTATAAAAATGGGCGTTCTTAAATTATAACATGTTGATCTAGCTTACTTGGAGACCCCCTCTAAGTAATTCGGGGGAGAGTAAGAGGACAGCTCACAGGCAAAAAACCAGGAGCCCCACCATGCCTGGGACCGATGGATGGCGGTATATCCATCCCTAATAGCCGGGCCTTATTTGGAACAGACTGGTGACGGGCAGCGGCGTCACTGGTGCGAGGGTTCCGGCACCGCGCTCACCAACCCGCCTGCCCATCGTGTGTGAGTATGGGCAATTCTTCCCGGATGACCGCCGGGAGTGGCAAAGTGCTGGAAAGGCTTGTGTCCAGCAGTGGACGAACTGGGTTGATGGATGGATGGATGATCTAGCTATTATTTGATGGTATTTTACTTATAACTCTTGTCTAATCTCTGTTTGCTTCGGTTTTGACACTTGTCTTTCGCTTATTTCACAATATGGTAACTAAAAAACAGTGTAAGGTAATTTTTAAAGGAGCAACAAGGAGTACCTGACAACAGCCAGCACGTGATCGGAAACAGCGCGAGTCTCCAGGTCTCCCTCTCTGACGGCGGGCTTCTTCCTGATGGCCACTACATCCTTGTAGAACTGAAACAATCGATGCTCTTATAGAGTCTGTTCGGCGAGAGTTGATAAAAACAAACTAAAATCAGGGTTTCTAAATTCATTAAAAATGCGACCGAGCGTCACATTCGAAGCGCATTTCCAAAATCTCCTAAAACTTCACGGCTTGAACTCCAAATAAGTACTTGTAACTTTAGTGTGTATTTGATTTTGGTGAATGTTTTGGGTTCAAGTCATATTAATATCAATAAATAAAGATTTTATTTATTGAGGCGAACGCGGTGCTCTAACTGCTCAAGTCTAAGCAATGAAATCAAAAAATAGTTGAAAAGTAAAAAAAGCTCAAAAGATTTAATTAAAAATCGAAATCGAAGACTGCGACCGCGCCTTTATTGCGAGACGTTTTCATAATATTTATCAACTCTCTCCGAACAGACTTTAGAAACAAATATTATATAATAAGTTACAGACTTAATGCTGTATAATTTCGTAGATTTAAAGTCCGTGGTTTACCTATATTTATGAATATCTGGATGGATATTTTTTAACCGAGTTATTCATGTTATATATTATCATTTATAAGCTGTGGGTCTGTTTGTGCCCGAAGTACGCCGACAGGCCTAACCTCCCATCACGCTGGGACTTAGTCGTTGGGAAACCGTGTGTGGACTGTGACTGGCATTTCACCTTACACCCTGCTACAACCGCTTTTTACCGACGATTATGAAGTTCCAAACGTGATGGATGGTGAGCCCATAGAGGAAATACTTCGGGCACAAAGTTCAAATGCAGTTCAATTTGCATCGCGGGGATTGGTACCTCTGTGTTAGCACGCGAGCGCTCTTCCACTCGGTGACAAAATAAGGTAAAGAGGTAAAATTACCTGATAATGGCTCTTGGGATCCTTTTGCTGCGCAGCCAAGTTGAGAGTTTTGTAGTTATCAGCTACAGGCAGCCAAGTCTGGTTCCCGGTGGTGAAGCCGGCCGCGTTGCTGTCGTCCCAGTGATAGGGGGTGCGGCAGGGGTCGCGGGAGTGACTCAAGTAGTTGATGGGGTCGTCGGTGTTGCACGCCTGGGGGTCGACGGTGTCCTCCCAGCTCACAAACCCGTCTGTCATGCCGAGCTCTTCGCCCTGGGAATAAAAGTAATATATAAGGTCTTTCAATTTAAATTGGAAGTAATTTAGGAGGTGATTCAGTATCGTCAATACATCACATTCTACTGCAAAGTACTTTTTTTTGCGCCAACTTTTTCTTCACTTGTCCATACAAACTGAGTCAGCTGATCGGACCACTTTGTACTGAGAAGTGAAAAAAATGTTCGCGCAAAAAAAAGGTGCTTTACAGTGGAATGAATCACTTCCTAAATTACTTTCCATTTATATTGAAAGACCTTATATAAAAATATATATCGCCACGACATGAATCCCCGAGGTGTTCCGAGTGTGAACTGTGAAATGCAAGTCAATGTCGACACTCGGTACACCCGCGTTTCACCGACGATTATTTCGTCCCAACGTGATGAGTGGTGAGCTCTATCGCCGTTCTTCGGGCACAAATTCACGCTTTTTAGGGCATGTAAGTTTCCTTACGATGTTTACTTAGCAAGTCGTAAGTAAGCACAAATACTATGCACATAAATTCCGAAAAACTTTGGTGCATGCCCAACCAGGATCGAGCCTGGATCTCAAGATGGAGAGACCAGTGTTTTACCCCTGAGCTACTGCTCCTTAAGTATAGCTTATATTCTCTTTGAGTGGTGACTCCGGGAAGCAGTTGCGCCAACATGTTCATAGCGTCCACTCGGTCGGTGCCCAGGCGCGTCGCCAGACGACTTTGTGTACAAGTCTTTTTTATCATACCGTCACAGAATATATAGAAGATAAAACTTTAATGGCCCATGTCATTAAAGTGTAAACATAAAAAAAAGTTTGCACTTTAGGACCCAGGCGTGCAGGGTCTAGAGGAGCACCAGCCCTTCTGGAGATCAGCCGAAATTCATATTTTATTATTATACGTTTGTTGGACCCTGTGACCCCCCCCTGGCTCGCAGGCTGGATCCGCCCTTGTTTGCGTACACATAAACAAAGGTCAGTATAGACTAGCCCCCC
Source organism: Ypsolopha sequella (assembly GCA_934047225.1). Lineage (NCBI taxonomy): Eukaryota > Metazoa > Arthropoda > Insecta > Lepidoptera > Ypsolophidae > Ypsolopha > Ypsolopha sequella. Next base: position 6,485,641 of record OW203988.1, on the reverse strand, counting down.
TATTCCGTATCTTAGATTGCCAACTGGACAGGGTGCCTATCGTCAAAAACATAGATAAAAACTGAACTTTCAAAATTGCCTCTAGAGGGTATTAAACTATTTACGAACTGTGACGTCACTTCAAGTGCGAGCATATCCTTAGACAATCGAAATTTGATAGTATATATATGTTTTCAATGCAAGTGCTCGTAAAGGCCCACTTTTTATGCATCAAAACCGAACAGAAAGTCGATTATTTTGCCCTAGGGCTTTATTATTATTATTTTTTTAATTTATTTACAATGGTTGGCTAACCTGCAACCTTCCCTGTGTACCATAAATGTTATACTTGTTTCCACTGTTTAACGGCTCCGGATACAGTCCTTTTGAGCCAATTATACTTTAAAGTTCAAAAGATTATATTTGTTTTATTTCCTCACACTATGCATTGAAAAACGTAGTATGATACACGGCGTAAGAGCAATAAGTTACTCGGTTACGTTTAAAACTCGTAATTTATTCCTTTTCGCCCTTGTAGCATAAACCACTATTTTGATGATAGGCACCCAGTCCAATTGGCAACTAGAGATACGTAATAGGCCCGCAGGGATGGGTAAACTACAACCCGCGACCATCAAACAAAAATCAAGTGAAGTTTTCGTATTGTTTGAAATTTCGCAAAAACTTGAAAGTTTAATTTAATTGCAATTTGCAATTTCTTTCTTTTTTCAATAGTTATTTTGTAATATTGCACAATAAATTAGTGTTTCAGAAAATACATACTAATATAGGTAAATTAACATTATATCATTGCAGTATAGAAACGCAGAAAGAAAAGTAAATCTGGATGTGAGGAGCTCTGAACCGGGATTCGAACGCGGGACCTCTCGCTTACCGGGCGATTGCTCTAACCTCTGAGCTATCCAGGTCTCAACACAACTCGGTTCCTCTAGGCGCCAAGTGGCTCACTGTAAAGTGGGTATCTATAAATATCATTGCAGTATGGGAAAGCACATCGGTAAATTCACGAGTTGTGTTGAGACCTGGATAGCTCAGAGGTTAGAGCAATCGCCCGGTAAGCGAGAGGTCCCGGGTTCAAATCCCGGTTCAGAGCTCCTCACATCCAGATTTACTTTTCTTTCTGCTTGTCTATACTGCAATGATATAATGTTAATTTATATCTCTTTGCGATGGATAAATCGCCAAGTGTTCAAACATAGAAATTTATTTCTGTCAGAGTTTACAAACTAATATTTTTATTTCAGTAAATAATATAGCCAAAAATGCAACAACTTGGCCCGCCATATATTTCGTTAGTAAATATTGGCACGCGAAGGAAAAAGTTTCCACATCCCTGGTATAGACCCTGAGATCAGACGGACCTGGTAGGTGATGGTGACTCCGGGAAGCAGCAGCGCCAACATGTTCATGGCGTCCACTCGGTCGGTACCCAGCCGCGTCGCCAGACGACTTTGATCGTGGTTGCCATTCTGAAATTATCATTTATAAATTAATTAAACTACTTACATACTCTAATGATCATCTTTCCCAAAGTAACAAACCTGCGCAAGCGCAGCCCCGAGTTAGTACTAAAGTCAAAAAATACTTTTTCAGATTTCGCATAAAACGTTATTGTCTGTTCCAAGAATTCAGTAAAGATTTAGCTGTATAAATGAATATCACCCTGTATGTAATGCAACCGTTTGCCATTTAGGATTCCCGAAGGCGAATATAAAGTGTGTTTGCGTCGTTATAGATACTTAGAGTTTCACACATTGGTATCGATTCGGCATAACACGTCTTAACTTATTTGACAGGACTAAGCTTATTTTAGGCGTCCTGTCTTTTTCTTTCTTTATCGGAAAGACAAGGACAAGAACGCTTAAATTACGTTTAGTCCTGTCAAATAAGTTAAGATGTGCTTCACCGAATCAGTACCATTGTTTACCCAAAGTTAAGTATTACTACGCATAGACTAGCAGTTCCCATACATCAGTTTGTAGCTACAAAAAAGGTGTAAAATTCTAACGAAATCTAGATGGCGTCGCTTAATCTTCTAACGAACACGATGCTAAAAAAGACCGATTGGTGACGCTAGTGGCACGGCGATGTCACGTGAAAAAAATAATTCCAACTTCGATAATAGATGGCGCTGAACTATTCACTGTTAGTGTTGCCAACTTAGCGCCATCTAGTTTTTCTAAGCAAAGCTATTACAGCCATATGTTTACGTGGTAACCATAAGAGTTTAATTGCAGCCAATTAAACAAATTATGCTTTTTTGCAACACTTCGCGACACCAAGTGTTGTAAGGGCGCGTAAAAAATTTGCTACGCCTTGACGTATGGGAGTTGTCGGTCTATACGTAGTAATACTTAGTTTATGCCCAAAGGATACATTGGCGTTGAGATTGCTTAACTTACCACCCAATTAGCAGTAGCTCCAGCGGGCATATACGTCATCCACTTATCAATGATGACCTTTATGTCCTTAGCGTTGCTGGTCCTGGAGGTCTCACTCAAGAAGCTAAAATTGAACGGAATAGACCCGTTCCTCGCCCCGTTGCCATAGTAACGGAGCATGAGGTTGATGTCAGTGTAAGCTTCGGTCAGCATGATCTTGTATTCCTTGTCGATGTATTCGTTGAGGACGTCACGCCAGTCATAGACAACGTCATACGTCTCGTCGAGGTCTTTGGTGTAGATGTGGTCGAGGTAGCCGTAGTCATCCGGGTCGGTGTTCCCTGGAAGATGAATGTATTACATTACTCGATGTGTCAAATATTTTTATCGTGTTTTTTTCTTTTATTGGTGAATTTTGTTTTTTTTTTTTGTATATCTTTATTAATCCTAATTACAGTGAATCTTAACCTAAACTATATAGCCACTAGCGAAAGCCAATTGGCTTATCTGTAGTGGCGAGTACATACGTTATAAAAAGTAATAAATAAACAATCAAAAAAAAACTGTGCACTGTGCATAACTGTGCGTTTGTGTTTTTATAAAGATTATCTTATTTTTAGGTAATAAAATTATTTGTACGCCTTACAAGACAGAGCTAAGGCGAAGCATCCACTAATATTATATGTAACAACTGACTGTACCTTGGTTCCACAAATAAACATTTTGAACTTGAACTTGAATGTTTATTTGCTAGAGTATGCGTATTACAAGTTTATAAATGAAAAATAACATAGTGTCATATACAAGGTGTAACAGAAAGGTGTAACCATATTTGAAGAGCTTATTCAGTCAATGGTGTAGAACAACTTTTACTATAGAGCCAACCCTGAAATCTCAAAAAAAATATCTGCCCTTCCATACATTTCAGCTGAGCGGCATTGCATTTTTCTATGAAACAGTTAATTTTTTTTTCGAGGTACAGGGTTTGTTCCATAGTAAAAGTTGTTCAATACCATTGACTGAATAAGCTCTTCAAATATGGTTACACCTTTCTGTTACACCTTGTATAGTGTATGCAAGAAATATGTCTTGTAAATTAAGTATGTTAGTTACATTGAATTTACAAAATTAACACGATTACTTACTTAAATTATGTTAAGGGTCGGAGTTCCGAGATTAGGCAAGACAGGGTTCGGGGTTATGGCTTTTTAAGATAGTAAAATATTAATTTCTGAACAAAATAAATACCACTTGTTACCTTACAAGATGAAGTACAGGTTCATTAAAAAAAATCTTGGCACTAATGTATAGTAACTTCAGAAAAAAAAACAGGATTTTCAAGTTCAGGTTACACCCGTAGCGCCGCAATGCTATTCAAGAGATTTTCTTGAAATTCCTGTTTTTTTTCTGAAGTTACTATACATTAGTGCCAAGATTTTTTTTTATGAACCTGTACTTCATCTTGTAAGGTAACAAGTGGTATTTGTTTTGTTCAGAAATTTTAATTTTTACCGTCTTTAAAAGCCATAACCCCGAACCCCGAATCTCGGAACGCCGACCCTTAACATGATTAATATGTACAAGTTATTATACATAATATTATATTCTTAAATTCTTTATTTGTATAAAAAGTCTTTTCATTGAGCCAGATACATAGACGATATTTAAATAAATTAAATGGAAGTTCCTTTATATCCTTGGGAATATAATTAATTTATTAAATTTAACATATACATAGACATTAAAGCCAATTCTGAAGGCTTTAATTTTAGTTTTAGTGCTGTAAAAACTAAATTTTCTTCGTTACAAAATAGTCCTTAAGAGTTAGACTTAGAAGCTAAATTTCTTTGGAAGCACTAAAACTAAAATTAAAGCCTTCAGAATTGGCTTTACTAGCGTAATAACTTTAAATGTCTTAAAGGATAATAATAAAGCCTCCGAAAAACAAATCCCAGCGAACTGCTGCACACTGGTATACTATCTGATTCAGAATATTTTGGTATTCCGTTTGTATGAACTATGCATCCTCCGTTTGTATGAACTATGCATCCTCCGTTTGTATGAACTATGCATCCTCCGTTTGTATGAACTATGCATCCTCCGTTTGTATGAACTATGCATCCTCCGTTTGTATGAACTATGCATCCTCCGTTTGTATGAACTATGCATCCTCCGTTTGTATGAACTATGCATCCTCCGTTTGTATGAACTATGCATCCTCCGTTTGTATGAACTATGCATCCTCCGTTTGTATGAACTATGCATCCTCCGTTTGTATGAACTATGCATCATCCGTTTGTATGAACTATGCATCCTCCGTTTGTATGAACTATGCATCCTCCGTTTCTATGAACTATGCATCCTCCGCCGGCCTCCTAACCTAAGGCTGAAAACTTAAATTCTCAAATGTGAAGTTGATAAAAATTGGTTTTATAAAGGACCAATTTAATAATGTATTTATTTCGACATCTGTTTAATAGAGCTTTTTGAAATCGAGTCTCTTATAAGGTTAGAAATGTATTAACCAAGTCAAAGGACCAATTTGAAGAGCCGTGTACGGTAAGTTAAGGTGATATGTCGTCCGTGCAAAGGTCCCCGTAACTCCAGGTGGAAAGACCCGTCGTGCGAGAGGGACGGAATCCGGGTAAATTGACAAAAAGTCCGTTTTAAATTAATACAAAATTAACTAAAATAGCTATGAAAATTTCCATAACCAGTAATTTAGTTATTGTTAAAACCCATTTAAATAAATATTTTTTGAAGTCTGTATGCTCTCCCAATTTGTCAGAATATCAAAAAAGTGTAAATTTAGACCTCATTTCTATAATTATTTCTATCGAGTGAAATTCCTCCAATCGCGTTTCTAATAGCCCAAAATCTAGAAAAAGATCCCAAAATTGTTATACTAATTAATTCAAATTGGGACTTCTTTTGAACAGCAGATAGATAATTTCAAAATGTGTCCATTTTGACGGCATACCCCCTTAAAACAAAAGGGTAAGAAAAGCCTTTCTGAGTGCAAGTTTAGACAATATAGTACTAATAGTACCAGTGAGTGGTTCGTCTGGAAACTTCCCTCCGAAGTCCTGTGGGTCGACCTCGTACAGCATGTTGACTGCGTCCACACGGAACCCTGACACGCCTTTGTCCAGCCAGAATCGCAGGACATCCTACACAAACATATAATGTTAGATTGAGCACCTCAACCGAGAAAGCCGCCATCCATCAGCCTAGTTCATTCATTGCTGGACATATGCCTTTCCAAGATTTCGCCACTCTTAGCGGTCCTCCTGGAAGAAATGCCCATACTCACACACGCTGGGCAGGCGGATTGGTGAACGCGGTTCCGAAACCCTCGCACCAGTGACTCCACTGCTCGTCACAAGGTAAGGTCTTACATGCAATGTTTACATTTGGACGAGTTAAGCACAATTGGCAGGTTAACGTAGTAAGTAACGTACAAAAAATCGCTGGATAGATTTAGTTAAAAGTTACATTTGTAAATAATCTCAAAAGATAACCTCAAATACAACGCGCGCGTCTTCACTTTGACAACAAATGAACTGTTTGTACTAAACTCGTCTGTTCAAATGCGCTGTAACACAGCGTGAGTGAAGTTGGCGGGGGTGCGGGAGGAGGTTATCCATACTTAACTGTCCAAAAAATAGAAATTCATTACATTTGAACGAGTTTAGTAGCGAGTTAACTAGCGTACTTTGCGAGTTAAGCAACTGGCATCGTTTGGACAGCAAAAAGAGAGTTCAGTAGTAAGTTACCAGTTATGCTGCGCGAATAGAACCGCTTTTAATCTTTTTCAATGCAAGTGCTCATAAAGGCCCACTTTTTATGCATCAAAACCGAACAGAAAGTCGATTATTTTGCCCTAGAGCTTTATTATTATTATGTTTTTTTTTATTTATTTGCAATGGTTGGCTAACCTGCAGCCTTTCCTGTGTACCATAGATGTAATACTTTTATTTTTCCACTGTTAAACGGCTCTGGATACAATCCTTTTGAGCCAATTATAATTTAAAGTTCACAAGATTATATTTGTTTTCGTTTCCTCACACTATGCATTGAAAAACGTAGTATGATACACGGGCGTAAAAGCAATAAATTACTCGGTTACGTTTAAAACACTCGCTATGCTCGTGTTTTAAATCGTCCTCGTAATTTATTCCTTTTCGCCCTTGTAGCATAAACTACTATTACTAAACTGGTAACTTACTACTGAACTCTCTTTTTGCTGTTCAATCGAGGCCAGTAGCGTAACCCGCAAGGTATGCCAGTTAACTCGGTACTAAACTTGTTCAAATGTAAAGGATTTCTATTTTTTTGTACAGTTAAATATGGAAAACCTCCTCCCGCGCACCTCCCGCTCTCCCCCAACTTTACTCACGCTGTGTTGCCGCGCATTTGAACAGACGAGTTTAGTACAGACAGTTCATTTGCACCGAGTGAACTTAAAGATAAACAAACTGGTACCCTCATCTCAGCTTGCAGCTTGGGTTCGCGGTAGTTGATGTCGGGTTGACCTATGATGAACTGGTGCAAGAAGTACTGCCCGCGCGTCGGGTTATACTCCCAGGCGCTCTTACGGAAGATTGAAACCTGTAACAACGAAATTAGAAAATTGTATTTCTTTGACAGCTTTGGACATGTAGAGAGGATAAATGAAAGTAGAGTGATGAAAGTAATTTATGGTGCGCAAGTGGAAGGTACAGCTCGACCAGGCCGCCCTAGAAGGACGTATGCTGACCAAATTGATGACATGCTGAAGAAGGGCAATGCCAAAAGCACCCGGAATAGAAGAGCTTGTTGACTAAATTGATGGATGTGGAAGAGGTGTGTCTGGATCGTAGCAGATGGAAATCTGTAGTCTCTGCCTTCCCCTTTGGAGACAGTCGTGAGTATATGTATGTACGTATGTCGTGTTTGGACTCTATTTGTTAAGTATGATAAGCTGGTTTCGCAAACTTGGTGTCATGAGCGCTCATGGTGATGGAATGAGGACTTGGATACTCAAGAATCAGGAATAGTGAGGCAGTCTTATTTTACTGTCTAAACCTTAATATGACTCAGATGAAATGATATTTAGGTCATAGTTTATTCCTATCATTGCGATTTTATTGTATGCAGGGAAATGCAAGTAATCGCGTATCGAACGGCCGAAATATTAAGATCGAAATATGACATATATCTTTTAAAAATTTTTATTATCACAATTTCATGGTTTAAAATGAATTCCAAAGGAGATAAAATCGGGAGAGCCCCGCCTTAATACGAATACACGAGCACCAGCCTCTCCATATAATTGTGTGTGTGTGTGTGTACAAATAGCGAATGGCCGGTAGCCAGGCAGGGCTACCCCAGCAGTGGCGTAGCGTGGGTCACTGTCGCCCGGGGCAGAGTCATAATTTGCCGCCCTTTTGACGTCATAAAAATTACAATGTTGGTGAGAAAAAACGTAACGATATAAAAGAATTGAGCGAAAAATATGTATTTCAAAACAATGTTATATTTACATGTGTAAGTAACATGTGCTAAAAACGTTTACAATTTACACTATAAAAATAACGTTTAGTAAAGTCTAAACAGTCTAAAATTTAACTTTTCGGTCCTTACGCGCAGCGAAATCATTTATAATTTCGTCAAAGTTAATGTATTTTTTTCCCAATTTCGCCGCCCTCATAATGGTGGCGCCCGGGGCGGTCCACCCTCCGCCCCCCCCCCCATCGCTACGCCACTGTACCCCAGTCATACTTATTTTTATTAAACTGGGTTGTGAATATCGCTTCTTCACGTAAGTACCGTAAACACTTACCCAGTTGCTCGGCGGTAGAGTAACGTTGGGGTTGTTGGGGTCTGGCACGCCGTCCGCCCACACGTAGTAGTTCTCATACTGACTCTCCCGGCGCGCTGACCGCAGGAACCAGTCGCTCTCGTTGCTCGTGTGGTTCGGTACATAGTCCAGGAGTACGCGGACGCCTGGACAGACAATGGTATTTTGTGCAACTGTCACATAATGTACTTGTTTACGAAACGAAGATCGGACGGTTTTAGTAGAAAGTATTTGTACCGTTTTCAGACCGTTTGTACTGTTATATGTCGCTGTGAATATCGGTTGTATTTCGTTTTGTTTATCATAACATTGTTAAGAGACGGCATTAGAACAGAATTATAATGTGATTCACGCAAAACGGCCTTTTTAGAGGACCTGGTGACAGTAAATCATGGTGACCAAGTAAATGCCCACACAAAGGATAATTGCCTAGACCGGAAACACTTTAGCAGCAGTGGGCAAACTACCTTATATCAACAGTGCGGCAAGTACAGATAATTGACGTATACATGATGACAATTAGGGTAAACCCAATAATTTAATACATTATAAAAAATAATTATTCACATATCTGCCAAAGATACAATACGCATAGCAATTTGTAGCTGACCTAGCGGACGTGCACTACCTGTGCATGGATTTTATAGAAACTATAAGGAAATACAACCTTTGCCGAAGAGCGGCGAAGATTCCTACGTGCATTATTTAAATCATATATGGGCAACGCTTTTGAACCGGCCCACGGAACATCTTAAAACTGCGCATCAAAAATCGATATATTTTTAGTACACGCTACAAGAGAGCTGAGTGAGAGCATAATAAAGCGACAAAACTTATACTTTCATCATAAATTATGTCCCCTGATTTTTTTGCACACTTCTTACACATTAGATTGCGGTGTGTGCAAGCAATGAATAACTTACAAGTCGATAGGCACAATTTTATCGCATTAACTTGATACATGTATAAACCGTTTTATTTTCACGACTACCCATTATCTATGGCTCGCGATTTCTTTAACATCCTAAAGTTTGGCCCGCAACTTTCAAAAGGTTGCCCATACCTGATTTAAATGGTACTACGAGTAGTGTACTTGGTTACATTTACATTTTTACATGCCTAGTGTACACGGGTGGAGTAGAAACTAGAGTGCAAGCGTTAACCCTTACACACATGAGTTTTTTTTTTTAATGAAATTGAAAACAATGATAGAAAATATGGCAAAAATAATAATCATCAAAAAAAAAAATAGTTTGCTATAAAAATTTCATATATATGTTTTTTAGTCTTGTACAGCTGAACTCTTTTTGACTTTAATAAAAAAACTATAAAAATATATGCAAGAGGTATATTTATTAGATTTTTTTTTCCAAAAGCTTTCTTTATCAATTTTCCCGCCAAATGCCAGAAAATACAAAAAAAACAAAGAAAAATAAATAATTGAATTTTAAATTGGAAAAAATGTATACGTTATAACAAAAAGTTGCAGTTTGTACCAACCCCTTTTCTTAGCTTCAGCCATAAGGTTGTCGAAGTCGGCCATAGTGCCGTACTCAGTCGCGATTTCGCGGTAGTCGGTGATGTCGTACCCGAAGTCGGCCATGGGTGACAGGAAGATGGGCGACATCCAGATCGCGTCCACTCCCAGCTCGCTGAGGTAATCCAGCTTTGAAGTGATCCCTGCAACGGTGCAAGGGTGACTTAGCATTCCGGTACTTCAGTACAAATACAATACAAATACAAAATTATTTATTGGATCAAAAAATCTTAACCTAAAAATTACAATGTTAAGGCTAAGGTATTCACAAAAATTATGTGTTCAACTGAAACTTAAGTAAGGCAAAGCCTGTCATTTAAGAGTCAGTTGCTTCTGCTTGTAGGGACACAGTTTAGTTAATACAGGTAGCCGAAAAAAAGAAAAGCATGCAATTTATTAAAGCGTATTTAAATTTACAAAAATTATATAAAAATTAACATGAGTAAGGGTGTGTTTGTGTGGTCCTAAATGTGAGACGTTTTGTCCGTCTACAGACCCAAAAGTGAGGCGCCTGTCAAAGCGAGGCGGTCTCACATTTTTTCATGGATAATCTGACTTTATTTTCAAAATTTACGGCCTTTGTTTGGTCAAAAACATACTTTTGACGACCCAATCAGAGGCATTGAAATTTTCGCCTCGCTTTTGGTAACTATGACAGGTCGTGTGTGTGTTTAAAATATTCAGTAGATGATAAAGGAAGAATCCTCGAGGGGTGTGACAGTAAGTAGGGCCGGATTATACAATAGGTAATGTAGGCAAGGGCCCAGCTTAGGGTTGCCAGATGGGAAAACCAAAATATAAGGTCGGGATTTTTTATTATGGTCGGGACAAATAAATATAGAGAACCAAAAAATTTTTTTAATTTAAAAATTAAAGTTATTACAACAAAACTAAGACAGAAATAAATTTCTATGTTGGAACACTTGGCGATTTATCCATCGCAAGGAGATATAAATTAACATTATATCATTGCAGTATAGAAACGCATAAAGAAAAGTAAATGTGGATGTGAGGAGCTCTGAACCGGGATTCGAACCCGGGACCTCTCGCTGAATACACTAGCCGTACTCTAGGCGCCAAGTGGCTCACTGTAAAGTGGGTATTTATAAATATCATTGCAGTATGGGAAAACACATTGGTAAATTCACGAGTTGTGTTGAGACCTGGATAGCTAAGTTGGTAGAGCAATCGCCCGGTAAGCGAGAGATCCCGGATTCGAATCCCGGTTAAGAGCTCCTCATATCCAGATTTACTTTTCTCTCTGCGTTGCTACACTGCAATGATATAATGTTAAATTATTACAACAAAATACTTTTTTACCCGCCGACCGTTGTTATTTGTCGTTACAATTTGTATTTTATCGGGACTCTGGACATCATGTGAAATGTCGGGACAATCCCGACGAATACCGACCATCTGGCAACCCTAGCCCAGCCCCAGTGGAAAAAAGTGGAAATATCAAAGCAGTTTAATTTTATAAGGTTTTAAAGTTCAATTTTTAAAGGACAGTAAATTTTACATTTAATGACTTGTTATAGCTTATAAGGTACAGCTTGGCAAAAAAGAGTTTAGAAAAAATGAGGGCGCTACACCACACATTTATGTCCGTTTTCACTAACCTTAGGTGACGCCTAAATCAGATGCCTAAATATTTAGGAACTCTTATTTCTATTATCTTAAGAACTCTTGAATATTTAGGCATCCGATTTAGGCGTCACTTAAGGTTAGTGAAAACGGGCATTGGTCACACTATACTCTACGACTAAAATATTTATTTCCACCTGTCACCACGTCAAACTCTTTTTGCCAAGCTGTACGTACTTATTTCTCTAAAATAAACTGACACGACACATACAACGTTCATTAGAAGAGAGGGGCCCAGCGGGCCGGGTTTTGCACTTCCTAAGGGCCTTTACACGACTTAATCCTGCCCTGAATGTAGGTCACAGTCCACACTCGTAGTTCGTACAACCACGTTTCACCGAAAATTATTACATCTTAGTATAATGGGTCAAAATGCATCCACATCTTAAGGTTAAACGTCAGTCGCTTAATAAAAGTGCATAACTTAACTTTGTATTTCTTGTTTAGAAGTTATAAATTGAAAAACGAATTGTTATTTGGCAGTTAACACCAATAGTTTAGTATTAGTGAGGTTTATAAAGCATGAGTTTGTAATTTAATGCACAATTAGTCATGATCTGGTCCAAACCAACTTGAAATGCTGTTTTAACTTTGTTTGGACCAAATCATGACTAATTGTGCATTAAATTTCAAACTTAAACTACTGTTGTAAACTGCCACATACCAAAATGTTTTTCAATTTTTAACTTCTAAACAAGAAATACAAAGTTAAGTTATGCACTTTGTGCTAAGCGACTGACGTTTAACCTTAAGGTGCCTTCCGCAGCACGTAGACGGAACAATAATGTGTGCCTACGGGATTTGAACCCGCAACCTTCGGATCGAGACTTGCGAACCAAGACCACAAGGCTGTGTTCATAAATTAGGAGTCACGACACGGGTTCTAATGCCATCTCTGTCGCACGCGTTGAACATTTTATATGCTATCCTGCTGTCAGTGTTGGAACCTGACGAAATTGTTAATTTATGAACAGATATCTGAGGCGGTCTAAGAAAGGAACACTTTATGTATTTATACGGAGTCTGTCCGTCCGTAACAGGCTTCTCATTTCTAAACCAATAACATTTGTTTAGTAATAGAATTTCGTAGAAATAATGGTAAATATTCTAGAAAATAGGATCTCAAAGATCTTATAATTCAATAATAATAATATGTTTATTCATGAAAACAGAGATACAACAAATCTGTAGGCTTACCTTGACGCCTAAAAGGGGTGTATGTGCCTGTGCTTTAGAAGAAATATTTTATACATATTTTTCATTTTTATGTAGGTAAAATTATAATGGTTCCCTCGAATAAACAGAGGTTTCTAAAAGGTAGCTTAGCTAGTCACAGGATATAGTATATACGAGTAATATATAATTTATTTATGTTTTGTACATTTGTTTATTTTTATTCTGATTTAATTTGGTATTCCTATATTTTTATATAGACAAATATTGTAAATATTCTAGTCGGAAATAAATGATTTGATTTGATATCCCCACTGTTATATAAATGCGAAAGTGTGTTGGTTGGTTTGTCCTCCTTTGATCGACGTGATTTTTTTGAGTAGATATACTCGTAGTTTATGGGCCGGAGAGTGATATAGACTACTTTTTATCTCGGAAAAATGCACAGATTTGATAGGACTACACAAAAATGCACATATTCGATAGGACTACACAAAAATGCACATATTCGATAGGACTACACAAAAATGCACATATTCGATAGGACTACACAAAAATGCACATATTCGATAGGACTACACAAAAATGCACATATTCGATAGGACTACACAAAAATGCACAGATTCGATAGGACTACACAAAAACTAAATAAACGCGGGCGAAGCCGCGGGCAAAAGCTAGTACTGTATTATTATGCTTTTTTCTTTGGTTAACACAACTTTTTGTACTAGATATGTTTATACCATAATAATTTAATTTTTTTTAGTTTTTTTTTGCAACTATTTTAAAACAAACAAGATTACAAGTGTTTCCCGAAAAAGAAAATTACTCGTAATTAAATATTTACTCTAATTACTGTTTTCACCCTAAAAGGGCCCCATTTTACGTACGCATACTTTCATAAAAAAATACCAAAATATTTCTCCTTCTGGCAATGCAACATGACTGCAAATATTGCAATACTTATGGTGCATTGCAGTACGCATTGAAACTCACTTCTATATAGCGCGGTGAAAACAATCAAGGCAATTAAAAATGCAAAATACCGAACAAATGAGGCATTCTGATTAAAATTAAAAAGAAATGAAAATAAATATTCACCATTCAAATCGCCGATCCCATCTCCATCGCTGTCCTTGAAAGACCTTGGATATATCTGGTAGATCAAGGCAGTTTCCCACCAATCCTTCTCAGCGGCCACAAGGCCGGCGGTGACTGCCACCAGGAGAACAATCAGACCACGCATCTTGCTTCACCCACGGGGGGCTTTTACAATGTGACTTCACATGTGGAAAATATCATATTTATAATGGCTGGGTGCTGCGTGATTCGATGGCTTTCGACGTTGGTTATCGTGTCGATGAACAGGTTCTTACGTACTTAACTTTCGTAATCATAAGTATACTTACGGGTTAAACAGAGCACCAAGATAAAAACTGAAAGATCAAAATATAGGTAAAACAAGGTGTGTCTGAAGTCATAACGAAGACTCCGTAAGAAATAAAAAACAAGGAACAATAATACTTTGACACCAAATTATTAAAAAAAAATGTTCTTAATATTTAATAATTTGTTGGCTGGATAAGTTAACATTGTCGGCCCTTGTACACTGTTTCACATTAGATTTTATTTTGTTGCTACTTTACACGCTTTTACTTACTACCTACTACTTTACACGCTTTTACTTACTACCTACTACTTTACACGCTTTTCTTACTACCTACTACTTTACACGCTTTTACTTACTACCTACTACTTTACACGCTTTTACTTACTACCTACTACTTTACACACTTTTACTTACTACCTACTACTTTACACGCTTTTCTTACTACCTACTACTTTACACGCTTTTTCTTACTACCTACTACTTTACACGCTTTTACTTACTACCTACTACTTTACACACTTTTACTTACTACCTACTACTTTACACGCTTTTCTTACTACCTACTACTTTACACGCTTTTTCTTACTACCTACTACTTTACACGCTTTTCTTACTACCTACTACTTTACACGCTTTTACTTACTACCTACTACTTTACACGCTTTTCTTACTACCTACTACTTTACACGCTTTTACTTACTACCTACTACTTTACACGCTTTTCTTACTACCTACTACTTTACACGCTTTTCTTACTACCTACTACTTTACACGCTTTTCTTACTACCTACTACTTTACACGCTTTTACTTACTACCTACTTTTCCTTTTCCATATAAAATGGACCTTTGGTGGTAAAGCGTAGTTACATTAAAGATCGAAAAACCTTTGAAATTGCATTGTTATTCAAAACCGGTTGGGTGTAAAGTAGTAACAAGATAAAATAGTGTGAAGCAATGCACAAGTGTTTTCTTCATGATGAACGTTTTAATATAAAAATAAATATTTGTAAAATAAATGTGCAAAAATTTGTATCTCATTATGTTGGTTCACCAAGGCATAAATGGCATCCATCGAACACAAAGACTCGTTTTCAAATTTAGAAATTTGCTAATTGTTTTTGGCTACATAATATACAATGTGCATACTAAGAGAATCTTCGACTATGGAGCCTGTAAAGTACGTAGCTTCATTTTGCGAGGTCATGAAACTAAAATCTAGCTGTTTTCATAATAGACAGTAGCTGATTCAGGGTTTAATTATAATTAAATACATGCTTTAGTGTTTACGATAACGATCTCAATTCGCAGTTGTTTTCCTTCATATTCAAGTGTTTGCGATGGGACACATCCCACTTATAATAAACACTTCATGTTGCTAAACCTATGTCACCTACTGGCAATCATCACTGAAAACATGATTTTCCACTGAACTTTTTTTATCAATTTTCCCAGATTATGGTACATAAGTGGTACTTCAGGATATTATCATGAAATATTTCAAGTAAATACCTTTATGTTAAAACAGCCCTGGTCCTGTTTTAAGTACAAAGTATCTTCCAAAGGGCAATATACAGAATATAAATGGACAGGGATCTTTAAATTAAACCACATAATTGTGTCGATTCGTTGTGACATGACTTAACTTATTTGACAGAACTAACCTTATTTTAAGCTGGTCTTTTTCTTTCCCTATTGAAAAGACAAGGACCGAACGCTTAAATTAAGTTTAGTCCTGTCAAATAAGTTAAATAGTGTGACACCGAATCGACACCATAATCTACAGATCATATTATTATATATGTTTTAAAATTTAGATTGTTTAATTGTAGAAGTTTTTTTTATTAATATACAATTAAAACTTAAATAACAATGTATTAAATATACTGCAAAATCTTTTAATAATTTTTGTTTTTAAAGATATAAATATACAGATAATAAAGCCGATTCTGAAGGCTTTAATTTTAGTTTTAGTGCTGTCAAATCTAAATTTTCTTCATTGCAAAATAGTCATTAACTGTTAGGGTTAGAAGTTAAATTACTTTGAAAAATTTTAAGTTTTGACAGCACTAAAGACTAATATTAAAACCTTCAGAATCGGCTTTATTACAAATATAAATACGGTAAAGTGGTCTCAACTGATGCCGGGTCCAGATCAAACCCTAAATATATCTTGGGACCGCTTTACTGTATTTATATTTGTATTATCAGTATATTTATATCTATCAAAACAAAAAATATATATTATTTATCAATTATATTAATATTGTCACGTTTCATTATTAACTTTGAAGGTTTTCATGTAAATTTCTTATGGGTTCATCCAATTTTCATTTCATCTACGAGGGTATGTTTCTTTGCGGATGTTGTTCGGTATGATCACTGTTTGTTTGTTTTCATTTAAGAGTCCCAGTCTACACCCGCTATAAGATGATTGCTTATTTAAAATAAAATACATTTTTCCAGTTTTGCAATTACTTTATTGCTTCGTCTTGATTTGATGACATAAATTTCTTTTTTTTTTTGACACAGATTTGGAGTATGTGGAATATATTATGTAAAATACTTTGACTTCATGAGATTTTATTATATATTTTTGTACTTTCAAGTATACAATGGGTATCAAGAAGTCTTTTACATAACGGATTATTACATATACCAAAAACACTAACATGGCCGTGTTATTTAAACGTATGTGTAAAAGATTCAATACTGCCATAACCTTTATTTTATTAAAAACATGTGTTCTTTAAACACAGTTTCAGACAAGTAAAATAAAATAATATTTGAGGTAATAAAACTAGATCGGAGGAACTTTAAAAAAATTATACCAAAATATAAGTGACATCTAATGGACAAAAATACTTAAATTTACTATATCTATAATACAGTTTGTATTTACATATTTTACAACTGACCCTAAGGAAACATTTTGTGATGAGTCAATTATGCCATAATGTATAACAAAACGTTTAATTAATATCTTCGCTTTTTCACATCTTTTCGTTAACAATGAAATAGATACAATTTTTACATCCGATTTAATTTTGATTTTATTATCTTCGTCAATTTATCACTTGAGATTTTAACACTTGTACCGTATTAAGAGCCATGCCTTTTTTGAAATAATGCCGCGATACTTTTTCTTAGACCAAAAGTTGGCCGGTAGCGATACAATTTGGTCCATCGTCTAACAGATGGATGCAGTCTTTCAGGCCTTAGGAATAGCTAAGAGGTGTGGATCTATGCGGGAGGGAGGGAGTACCCGAAACAGAATATGGTTGATAGTATGTTTTTCCAAATAGAGCACACAAAACTTCATCAAAATAATACAAAAAATATAATTATATGAAATTTGAGAGGAGAATCATGATGTAAACAAACTGAGCACATTATATGTGAGTCGTCGCGTAACCGTCGTCCCTCGTCCAGACAAAGGCAGTCTGAATCTGCTGAAACTGGTCGGCATGTAAAAAAATCCCAAAAATAATAATTGTATACAAATGTGAAGAATTGAATTATTGCTTCATTGATTTTGTTTTTGAACCTATTTTGGCAAGATTTATATTAACCCGCATGCTCTTAAAGCCGACAGGCGATATTCCTCCCTCCTAAATAACACCTACATCCGCCCCTCATAGCTAAACGCTCCAGATTCTGTGTTCAATGAGATTTGGTACACTGTACCCTTTTTGAATGTTTATAAAACACATCTTAGTCTAATCAGTTTGGAAGGGCAGGTTGGCTGCGATCCTAGGTTTTCTCTTGCGTTGTGGTCGAGACGACGGGTTATTGTCCTGCTGGAATTTCTGTTTAAAAGACAAAAACTTTAGGTAAATCTTCAGGGTCTTCTTTTCCGGGATCCGTTACCAAAGGGTAATAAAGTTAATTTATTTGCCTACACATTATGATGGAATAAATTGCTCGAAATTTTGGTAACATAACTGACAGCTCTCACTTGACTTCCTTTTATTGGTTGAGTGTTAAACGTGTGAGGCTGCATAATTTCTTTTTTTTATATTTGGCGAATGATTCTAGAACTATTTTTTGTTACTCAAATCTTCGATTAACTTGAAAAAATTTAGGTAACATATTGCAACCGAAGTCTGAAAAAGAGTGGCACAAGTGGTTATATTGTCTTTGGAGTGGCATGTAAAACAGCAACAATGACAGCTCTCACTTGACTTTCTTTTGTTTATTGGGTGTCAATGGTGTGAGGTTGCATACATTATTTTTTTTAATAATTGGCGAATGATTCTAGAACTATTTTTTGTTACTCAACTCTTCGAGTAACTTAAAAAATTTAGGCAACATATTGCAACTGAAAAATCTGAAAATATTTTAAATAGAGTGGCATGTAAATATGGCAGGAAAAGCAATTGAAATATTAATAGAACGTATATATAACAGTAATTTGCATATGCGTGATAAAGATCAAAAAGGCCTGCAATGACTGAAACGACAATTTTATACAAAAGGATGAAACAGCAGACTTCTACTTCGAGACTTCAGCACTCGCTTCATGTGAAAAGTAATTCGTATAGAGGTTTGATTTTCCTGTTCCGCTTTCCGTGTCTAACTACATTTATTAACCAACTGACCAGCCCTGCTCTTTGCTGAGAAAATGTTTTATTTTTTACAGTTGAAGAAAGTACCCTAGTACTACCATCGCAAATTGCTAATGCGCTGGGACTTTGTCTGAATAATTCACAAAATGACGTCTGTCTAAGAACGGCAGCGTACACATAACTTTTTTCCGGAAAAGCAATCAGAAGGTCAAGTATGACAATAAAAAATATTAATAAATATAAAAAAAAAACTTTGAAAAAAAAAAATTGTATGAAAATGTTCATTCTAGGGGTAGTCATAAAAACTATATTTTTTTCAAAGTATTATTTAGATTTTTTCATATTTTTTTATTTTCAATCTTGACCTTTTGATTGCTTTTTTGGAAAAAAGTTCTGTGCACGCCACTGAAGAACGGTCAGAAAAAAAACAAATAAAAAGTATTAACTGAAAGATAGATGACACTAACTTGGGATCATAGACATTATGAAAAAAATCATATATATATACGTAGATTCTAAGAACAAAACACACTAGACAGCGATGCTAACGGTACTAAGCAGCCGAAAACAAATGACATCTGAGCGTATTAGCAACTTGCGGGGATTATACCTAGCAACATGCTCTGGCACATTTTGAAATATATTATACTATGTTATTACAAAACTGTTTTTTGTTGGAATTAGTTTCTTTTCTAAAGTTTAAAACTACGGTGTGTAAATAGCCCCGTAAATAAAGATATTCTGAAGTTATTAACAAAAGAAAAGCAAGATAAAACATAAATCCAAAATGTGTTATAGCATAGCTAGGTCTTTAAATAGATAATTCAAGGACCAAAATTGCTATGGAATTAACAGCGCTTGTTGCCTTTTGTCTCACCTGCTGGCCGTGGTTCTGCGGCGGGTGCAACGCCTGGGGTTGAGGCATCTGTTGTGGCACCGAGTCCTTCTTCGAAAACGAGTTGCCGGGGTTCTGGACACGTCTGTTGTACAAACACATCTACTGTACAAACACTTTCTCTATACAATACATACCTGCACCCTTCGACCAAAATAAAATGAATGGACGGGCCTTGTCTTTACAATTTGCTCACTCATAACGAGTCTAAGCAATTGGATATATACTCGTACTTCAATACCTAATTTTTATTTTCATGTTTATTTTGCTTTTTGCACTTTGTAAATGCACAAGAAGGTATTTTTTCGTCAGTTATTTGGATGGCATGTAATAATAAGCGTACGTGTCACTCTTCTAACAGACAGAGACGGAGATGAAGTGAGAGCCGGCGCTCACTTTACAGACTTCAACAATCTGTACGCTATGGCCCGTACATTTATTTTATTTTGGTCGAAGCCTGCACCCCGCGGAAGATGTTAACGAGTGTGGACTGTCACTAGAAACAGTCAACACACGTGCACCTTCTTTTTACCGACGATTTTTACGTCCAAACGTAATAGCGGTGAGTTTTATCATCGTACTTAGGGCACAAATACACGGTTTTCCATCACCGTCAGCAAGTATTAAGTGTACAAATACTATGCACATAAATTCCGTAAAGCTCATTGGTATCCTTCTTTTTTCGTCCCTATGTGTTAGGAGTGGGCTTATAGACCTAATTAAGGTACAAATTGATAGTCTGAGGGCATGCAGGTTTCCCTTTTAGTGTTTACCTTTACAGTTTAACAAGTGGTAAGTATACAAATGTACACAAAACGAATTGTTGCATGCTCGACCGATTTGAACTTGAGTCTCGAGATTGCGTCCTACAGATTGCGCTACTGCTGTAAAGAGGCGTCGTTACACGCAAACCTGTCAACACATTGTAAGGTGTCTATGGAATGTTATTATAATATTTTAGGCTGAGTCCATTAACATTATATAGCTCTATGTTTAAGTAGAACTAAAAATCGTGAAATTTGTGTAATATGCACTATGCTACAATTCAGTCCTGCTCTAACGCGTTTGTTTTTTAGCTCTCTATCCTGCTCTAATCAGATGCCGCGCACGCAAAACTTCAGTTATTTTGAAATCGTGGCTACATTATGGCATTAACCATAATTTATTTATGTAATAAAGTTGGTTTTTACTCGTTAGTATCTGCGTGTGTTGGTATCGTTTCAATCGGTTTTGAAACACAGAAACTGAATCGCTTTTTTCGTGAAATTCATGCTTTTTTAAAAGTAATATAAGTAATAGAAGATTGAAAGTATTTTTATTTATAAAGTGTAATTAATAATAGTCTTGAGTCAATAAACACGCCATATTTTTGTCAAATTTTTACCATCTACATTGACGGAACTGAATCCAATACAAAACTGATGTTCGGCATTGTGGAGCCCCTTAACAACAAACCCCTAAAATACATAAATTTAACGGCTTTATTACCAAGAGTAGCCGAAAAACGCCTACCCCTCTGGGAGACAGGCGTGAGTATATGTATGTATGAATATAAGTGCATGGTTAGATTGCCAGCTGAGATAACGACGCCAAGAAACAAACACTTCAGTTAACTTGATAACTTGCCAATCAACATTGAGGTTTGTAACCTTCTAAAAGGTAGGTGCACCTCACAGAACCACGTTCTGTATTCCGCTGTTACTGTTATCTATGCAACACTGCTTGGATCTTTATAAACAGAGACCGCGAGAACGCGCGTTCTTTTGTTTGGACCGCAGAACGCGCTCTGTGTTGTCGGTATAAAATACCAAAACTTGATTGTTATCAAACGTCATTTTATGTCTTATACGCAATAAACAACGTTAAATAACACTATTTATTTAGTTTCGATTCTCCACGTATCATACATATTTCTTTATATACTTAAGAGGCGCTATCACGCGCAAACCTCCATACAAACACTATCACAAAATTGTAAGGTGTCTATGGAATGTTATTATAATATTTTAGGCTGAGTCCATTAACATTATCTAGATCTATGTTTAAGTAGAACTAAAAACCGTAAAATTTGAGTTACATCTTAATAACAAACCCGTAACATCTTTGTTGAAAATTAAACTCTTCTACTTGTCCACAGATATTCACTTTATTAAACTAAACCCAACCGGTTTCGCTTATAAGCATTCTCAAGGGTTTTGAGCTGTTTAAAATATTAATAATATTAACATGTAAACAATCTTTAATTGTTAATATTTTGTAATAGCTCAAAACCCTTGAGAATGCTTATAAGCGAAACCGGTTGGGTTTAGTTTAATAAAGTGAATATCTGTGGACAAGTAGAAGAGTTTAATTTTCAACAAAGATGTTTCATAAGTTTCACCAAGTGCCGACAATCAGGACCATCAACATTTTACAAACACGTAAAATAAGCAAATTGAACGGTTTTTTACCAAAAGTGTAGCCGAATTTGCTTTTGATGTTTAAGGTAAAATCACAAAATTTATACGAGACATACATCGAAAATGTTATCTAACCAAAAATATGTTTGAAAACATTTCACAATCTCGCCAAAATCATGTTTCTCCTGAAACAAGATTTCAATTTTGCGCCCGCGACAAAATCGGCACGGTTGTATTGTCTTCGCAAGTTTCATGGAGCGTGCATATTATAGTGAAATGAAACAACATTACATTTGGCCACGCCCACAACTGAGTTGTTCGCGTCACGATGTCTGTTCTTAACGCCACTCACAACACCCCTTCGGCGAGACATCTCGTGACGATACATTACATAAAACATTTTCACATATACAAGTACTAGCTTTTGCTCGCGGCTTCGTCCGCGTTGATTAAGTTGTTGTATAGTCGGTCGTATTGAATCTGTAAATATTTTTCAGCTCATTAATTTTTTAGTACGTAGTTGACTCTGGTTTGAAGATATGGAGTGTTTTGGATTTTCATCATCTCATAAAGTGTCTTTGGCCGAGCCGCTTTTCTGATCGACGCTATTTTTTGTTCTCTGAATTAATCCTCTGCTAATGTCTCTTTGGCGGTCTTAACTGATTTAATTCCCTAGTAGTATATTTGGCAAGGCTGAAGGCCAAGGCGCGTCTCTAAACGACACTATTTCTTGTTCCTATGGGAACTGATTTATTTGATAAAAAGTAGCATATGTCCTACTCCAGGTCTCGAACTACATTTGTGCAAAGTTTCAGCCCAATCGGTTCAGTAGTTACGGCGTGACGGAGTAACAAACATCCATTAATACATACATCCAAACTTTCGCATTAATAATATTAGTGGGATGGGATAGTAGGATAAGTTACCTTTGGCTGGCTTGTACTTGTAGAGGAACAAAGGGATTGTTCGTTTTCTCTGAGCCGGAGTTTGTGTGAGCTCTGCTGCCTTGCTGGAGGTTCGGGGTTGCCTGTCGAAATAAACGGTGCATTAATGACGTGTTAAATTTTTCATTTTTTTTTTATTTGTTTCGGATACAAACAGTCTTAAACAAATATTATCTAGTTACATTAATGAGTTACTACTGGACTTGGAGATCCAGTTATTTATATAAATAGGTAATAAGAACTCAACACTTCACATGATAATGACATTAGTCATGATTTGTTAGTCATCATTAGGCACTTTTGTTTTTCTTTTTATTTTGTTTCCTTTAACTGACTTATGTCTTGTGTTCATTGTATGTTTAGTCGTGTTAGTATGTTATGTTACACCCACAGCATTTTGATATGTGGAGTATGAACATTTATATTATTTCTATTTCTTTTCCCTCGTCATTATTTCATGTTGTAGAACATCCCGTTTTAAGGAAAAAGGTTATCATCTTAACAGACCGTATTACTCGACTCTGTTTTGTGTTGGAGTACTTTTTTGAGACAATAACACTATATTTAAAAAATTTAAACAATGTTTGTTGTTGTTTCTTAAAACTGTTGGACTCTGGCTGCATAAATCTAATTTACCGTGTATATAATTCGTCACAATTATTTTCGATATTTTAACATTTGCAACCAAAAGTAGAACGAACTACCATGCATTGGTAATAAACAAAAAGGTATTCTAATTCAAAACCGTTGCGAGTTGAAATTGTAAGCCGTAATTTGTTGTACAAGTTATGGATATATCTTGAATATTTTATTTCACCATCCGCGTTTTTGCAACTTTCAATAGTTTCTTTGAAACAAAAGTAAAAACTTTATATCGAAGCATAACTTCAACTATACTAGAGAAAACTAGACTAGAGATCCAACGAACGCGTTTTTAAAGTTAGTACTTCTAATCTTATTCCATCATATGAATCAATTTGTGAATTGTATGGCTTTATTGCTTATCTCGGCTATATTAACGAGACATGCCTGCTGTTAGAGTTGTGAATAGAATAATCTTTTCAATGCAAGTACTCGTAAAAGCCCACTTTTTATGCATCAAAACCGAACAGAAAGTCGATTATTATTAATTTTTTTTTTATTTATTGACCATAGTTGGCTAACCTGCAGCCTTTCCTGTGTACCATAGATGTTATACTTTTTTTTTTCACTGTTTAACGGCTCTGGATACAGTCCTTTTGAGCCAATCATAATTTAAAGTTCACAAGATAATATTTGTTTTATTTCCTCACACTATGCATTGAAAAACGTAGTACACGGGCGTAAGAGCAATAAATTACTCGGTTACGTTTAAGTCGGAGTTCCGAGATTGGGCAAAACAGGGTTCGGGGTTATAGCTTTCTAAGATAGTAAAATATTAATTTCTGAAAAAAGTAAATACCACTTGTTACCTTACAAGATGAAGTACAGGTCCATTAAAAAAATCTTGGCAATAATGTTTAGTAACTTCAGTTACATCCGTAGCGCCGCAATGCTATTCAAGAGATTTTCTTGAAATTTCTGTTTTTTTTTCTGAAGTTACTATATATTAGTGCCGTGATTTTTTTTAATGAACCTGCACTTCATCTTGTAAGGTAACAAGTGGTATTTATTTTGTTCAGAAATTTTAATTTTTACCGTCTTAAAAAGCCATAACCCCGAACCACGACTCTCGAAACGGCGACCCTTAAATCATCCTCGTAATTTATTCCTCTTCGCCCTTGTAGCATAAACTACTATTATCCCTGAAAAGTGACAATCAAAAAGGTGTGTTTTGTTTGATTGAACGAATTTTCTGAATCCTGTGTATTTCTTGTACGTGTTAATCGTGTTAATAAAAAACAACAGGGACTTGCAGATATAATGTGTTAGATCAAACTTATCTAGGTATCAATAAAAAATAAGGTAATCTGTAGGGGAAATGCGCCTTCCATATTTTTTTCATTCGCCGTAAGCGCCCTAAACATTGCACTACCATTTAGAAACAAGAGAGAAGACAGAATTCAAAATAATTTTAGAACATGTGCAAAAAACAATGGGAACCGAAAGCAATTAAGGGTGTCATTTTTGCTGTCTATCTGTCATACTATATGTCAAGGACATGTAGAGAGGATGAATGAAAGTAGAGTGACGAAAAAATGTATGGTGCACAAGTGGAAGGTACAGCTCGACCAGGCCGCCCTAGAAGGATGTATGCTGACCTACTGAAGAACGGCCATGTCATGCCAGAATGGAGATTGATGGATGTGGAAGAGGCGAAAGAGGTGTGTCTGGAACGTAGCAGATGGAAATCTGTAGTCTGCCTACTCCTCTGGGAGGCAGGCGTGAGTATATGTATGTATCTGTCACAGATTGTATAAAAGAGTGGCGTAGATTTCTACGCACATTATTTAAATATAACTTACTGTACCTATTATTCATTCAAAATGCTGTTAAGATGGAATGTGACAGTTCGTTTTGAAAGGATAATATTGGCAGATTTTTTTAGACAAATATTAAAAGCTGACATTTTATAAAGATCCAACAGCCATGGGATATAAAGCGGTAACAAATAGCAATGTATCTCCCTATTAAAACTTAACTGAATTAGTTATAGTTAAGTTAAACGTCAGTCGCTTAGCA
Organism: Ypsolopha sequella; assembly: GCA_934047225.1. Classification (NCBI taxonomy): domain Eukaryota; kingdom Metazoa; phylum Arthropoda; class Insecta; order Lepidoptera; family Ypsolophidae; genus Ypsolopha; species Ypsolopha sequella. The sequence continues at coordinate 6,460,209 of OW203988.1, read as the reverse complement.
CAAAGTGCATAACTTAACTTTGTATTTCTTGTTTAGAATTTTAAAATTTGTGGCATTTGACGCCAATAGTTTAGTATAAGTGAGGTTTATAAAGCAAGAGTTGTATACTGTTAGTCATGATCTTGTCAAAAGTCATGATTACTCATGATCTTGTCAAAACAAAGTTAAAACAGCATTTTAATTACAAAACTTATCTATCAGTACATAAATGTATTTTTATGTTTTATTTCTTGTTTAAAATTTAAAATTGTAAAGCCTTTTTGCACACCTGCCTCTGTAACTTTCTTGTACTTTCTGTCGGGTTGACTGGGAGAAAATTCTTCTAGCATGAAGTCCACATGTTGTACATTAAACTGTGTTTTGTGCAATAAAGAATTTAGAAGAAAAAGAAGAATTATGCATTAAATTACAAACTCATGCTTTATAAACCTCGGCCATACTAAACTATTGCGGTGTAACTACAAAACGGTGTTTAACTTTAGACAGTGTTTAAATCTGTTGCTGTCATTCTTTGACAATATGAAAGAAAAGGCGACAACAACAGATTTAAACACTGTCTAAAGTTAAACACCGTTTTGTAGTAACACCATTGGTGTTAACTGCGACATATCAAAATGTTTCTAAACAAGAAACAAAAAATTAAGGGGCTATACCGTGAAAATTGACACTTTTTGAAGTTATTTATCTGCTCTTTTAATGAAGTTCCAAGTAAAATAAATTAGTATAACAATTTTGGGACCTTTTACTAGATTTTGGTCTATCAGAAACGCGATAGGAGGAATTTCATTCGATAGAAATACGAGGGTGAATCCAAAAGTTCTAAGCCCGACCGTGAAAATGAAAGAAAAGTGGGTTCAAAATTATTTTTATTTTTCGACATAGTCTCCATCTAGATCAACACACTTCTTCCACCTGACCTGCAACCAGTTTATACCCTCGAAAAAAAATATTCCGGAAGGTCGTCAAAATAGTCATTAACTGCGACTATCACTTCTTCTCTAGTCGAATATTTTGATCCCAACAAGTGTTTTTTTAAATTTGGAAAGAGATGATAGTCAGAGGGGGCTAAATCCGGCCAATAAGGTGGGTGAGGCAGCAATTCGTAACCACATTCACGGATCACAGCCATCGTTTCAACCGAAGTGTGAACTCGTGCATTGTCTTGAAGAAACAAAACTCTCTTACGCAACATCCCCGGCCGTTTTTCTTTTATTTCTTCGCGAAGTTTTCGTAATAGGTTACAATAATAGCGTGAATTTATAGTTTCACCTTTAGGTAAATAATCCAATAAAATAACTCCCTTCGAATCCCAAAAAACAGATGCCATGACTTTGTTGGCTGACAAAACGCACTTGGCCTTTTTCGGCGTGGGTGAGCCAGATCTTTTCCGTTTGGATTGCTGTTTTGTTTCAGGAGTATGGTGATGAACCCAGCTTTCATCCATGGTAACAAAACGAGACATAAAATCCTCAGCATCTGCCTCAAAAAGTTCCAAACAGTCACGCGAAATTGTGAATCGAACTCGTTTTTGGTCAGCTGAAAGCAATCTTGGGACCCAGCGAGCAGAAACCTTACGGAACCCCAATTCTACAGTTATAATGTTTTGCACTCGGCCATAACTGATGCCTGTCATCTCAGGTATCCTACTAATGGTCAATCGTCGGTCTCCTAGGATGAGATCACAAATTTTGTCAGTGTTTTCTTTAGTGGTAGACGTTGAAGGCCTTCCGCTCCTTGGGTCATCTTCAATGGTCTCCCGACCGCGTTTAAATTCAGCTACCCACTTTTTGACAGTGGAATACGATGGAGCAGATTCCCCTAATGTTGTTTCCATATCTTAATGAATCTCTTTAGGTGAAAGACCTTTTTTATTGAGGTACTTAATCACAGCACGGTGTTAAATTTTCTCCATTGTGAAAAATCCCGTCAGACTGCGTTAAACAAAATATCACAAAAAAATAATAGCTTGCAGTATCGAACTTCAACTTCACACAATCAATCACGAAAAAACATACTAACAAATGACGGTAGATTTACAAAGATTTGATACCTCTTTGTAGGTCGGGCTTAGAACTTTTGGATTCACCCTCGTAATTATTGAAATCAGGTCTAAATTTACACTTTTTTTGATATTCCGACAAATTAGGATAGCATACAGACCTGAAAAATATTTATTTAGATGGGTTTTAACTACACCTAAATTACTGGTTATGGATTTTTTTGTAGCTATTTTAGTTAATTTTGCATTAATTTAAAACCGACTTTTTGACAATTTTCCCCGATTCCGTCCCTTTCGCACTGCGGGTCTTTCTGCCTGGAGTAAAGGGGACCTTTGCTAGCACGGTATATCACCTTAAGTTATGCACTTTTTGGTAAGCGACTGACGTTTGACCTTAAGGAGTGGCTACAATGATAAAACAATAGTAATGTTATAAAAAAAATAATCAAACTATACCTGCAGTGGCCCTTTATTCCAACTGGGAGGTGCTAAAGTTATATTAGCACTAACACTGGGCAAGCTCTTCGGGAACTGCTGTCCATTTTGCGTCAGGTCTGGTTGTACAAAACTCTTATTATGCTGGTTCCCATATTGATTACTCTGAGTTCCGTATTGGTTAGCCTGGTGTCCGGGCTGGTTGTTTTGGTTCTTGTAGTATCCGTCGTGGTTGCCATGGTTACGTTGCTGGAAGTGCGGGTTCTGGAACTGCGGGAAGGGGATCTGGGCTGGGCCCGGGCCCTGCATCGGGGGCGTGAACTTCGGGAAGGGGGGAACGGGGGGTTGGCCCTGATAGAGACGGAAACAATAAGTTATTGATTATAGTACATTACGATACGAGAGCGATGAAACGTTTTCTGTCGAGTGTGAGTTTGCGGCACGAGCCGAAGGCGAGTGGTGCAATCACACGAGTCGAGAAAAAGTTTCTCGCGCGAGTTTCGTATAATTTTTTATAGCACAAGTGCGGAAAATGCCGACTTTTCGCACGCGCAGCGTGCGTAAAGTGGTCATTTTACGGACAGTGTGCTATAAAATTATTTGATTTAACATCTACATTAATAATAAAGTATTAAATGTCATGTCATGTCATACTTTGAATATTTTTGCGAAAATTTAAATAAATTAGGTTCTTAGTATTAGTACTGAGGACAAAACTAAATTTTTTAGAATTTCTGTATGTCTGCATGTTTCGTTTTAATTAACTCTTAAACCACTCAACGGATTTAGATTCTGTTTTCTTTGTTATCATCGTAGTCACCCTGCACCCGTAGCACAGTGTTTAATCGCGCGCGATGCGACTTATTTGAATCACAAGTGCGAGGAGCGTGACACGTATGTCTTTGCAATTAAACAGTGTGCTACATGTGCAGGTGTTGTTAAAATAACCGTCAAGCTGAAGACGGGACAGCGATTGATTAAACGCGGGCGGGGTCGCGCGCAAAAGGCTAGTATTATATAAAGAATGTCTTGATTGACAGACTGATTGACCTATCAACGCAACAAGATCCACGCGAGCAACGCTGCAGGACGTCCACTAGTTACCTTAAAACTCATTATACAGGTTGATAACTAACCCCATAGCTATATTGAAATATATGAATCAGAAACAATAACAGAACACAGAATCGTTAAAAAAACGTTTTTTTTTTCTTCATATTTTTATTGGGGATACTTTCCGACATGTGTCAGACAATAGACTGTAGGGCCTTCCCCGAGCCCTCAGCCAACAAAGAAAACCATTCCCGACGCCCTTCGCGCCCGCCCGCGCACCCCCGCAATCCACACGCGATTGACTTTGACAGTCGATATCTTTATTTTTTTATTATGAAAAAAGACAAACGAGACAAAGTAACGAAACTCTTTTTATTTCGAAAATAGAATAGTTTCTTTTGGTATAGCTAGCGGTTCATTATCAACCTGTATATGGTATTATAAATTAAGCAATAAAGCAGATTCTGAAGGCTTTAGTTTTAGTTTTAGTGCAGTCAAAACTAAATTTTCTTCATTACAAAATAGTCCTTAAGTGATAGAACCAGAAGCTAAATTACTTTGGAAAATTTTAAGTTTTGACAGCACTGACACTAAAATGAAAAACTTCAGAATCGGTTTAAATGAATCGTAAACAAAGTGTTTATTACAGCGGGATAGATCTTTTAGGGTACAGTATAGGCCTTTTTGGTATGCAATGACTGAGAAGCAAATTCAATTGCCAGCCATTCGACATAAGGTTCATTTTACTTCGGTTTTACCTTATAATTCCTATTGATCCATTCGCTGGGCGCTGGCGGCTGAGTTCTGTGGTTATTGTTGACTATTGTACTAGTTTCTGAACGCCAGTTCGTTGGTTGAGGCCTAAGAATTGTAAATTTATTAAATATAGTTATTATACAACGTGTAACAGAAAGGTGTTGACATATTTTGAGTTCATCCAGTAAATGCTGAAATCGCGAAAATAAATCAGTCCAAAACATTTCGGCCGAGTAAATATTGCACTTTTCTATGAATCAGCAGGTAATTTTTTCGCCATTTCATTGTTGTCTCCATAGTAAAAGTTGTTTTGTACCATTAACTTTTGACATTGACCCAGAATAGAAGAGCTCGTTTGACTAGATTGATGGATGTGGAAGACGCGAATGAGGTGTGTCTGGATCATAGCAGATAGAAATCTCTAATCTCTGCCTATCCCTCTGGGAGACAGGCGTGAGTATATGTATGTATGTGTATGTACGATTAACTGAATGAGCTCTTTGAATATGGTCACTTCTGTTACACGCTGTATAGCAATTTTGTTTTAGCCAGCGATATTTATGTTGTACTAAACGTGCCTTTCAGTATGAACTACATGTACCGACAACTTGTGGTTACTAATAAAAGAGAAATTTCATGAATTTAATCAATAATTTCTCGGTATGATCAAGTTTTATTCAACGGCGGTAAGTCAACGTTGGATATCGTTGGGTAAAGTCTTCTCGTTCGTCTGTCGACTTGCAAAAAAGAGACAGTGATAGGTGACATCCGCAAAACTGTCAATGCATTGGCACATGTTATGTCTTTGAGATGCTTTGTCTATTGATTAATGTCGTTGGTTTTAGCATATCTCAACATTTAAGATTCGATCGTCTGTCGAAGATTATCAATAATATAAAATTACTGTTTAAATCATGCTAGAAATATATATTAAAATTGCAAAATTGAATGGGTGCCTCGTATAAGGGTCTATGTGAAAATTATCTTTGTGGTGATAATCAAACTTTTAGCTCTATTTAGGTCAAATGTCAAATGTGAAATGTCAAAGTTTTTTTTTCTAGATATTCTGTGCTGCCAGCAGAATTATATTTTATAAAAAATCACTCAATGTATGGTATGGATAGTGGCGTGCACAGAACTTTTTGCTGGAAAAGCAAGCAATTGGTCAAGAAGAACAATTAAAAAAATGTGAAAAAATTTAAATACCACTTTGAAAAAAAAATTGAATGACGCCAGGGTAGACAATGTCTACCCTAGAGTGAAAATTTCCTATACAAACTTTTTTTTTTCAAAGTGATATTTAAATTTTTTAATATTGTTTTTATTGTTATTCTTGACCAATTGCTTGCTTTTCCAGCAAAAAGTTCTGTGCACGCCACTGGGTTGGACCCTTATACGAGGCACCCATTCAATTGTTTAATTTATGTTTGTAGAGTTTAATTAAATTAGTAATGCACTTCGGCAATGTACGGTCTTTAAAATTTCCCAGTGACCTAACAAGATACAGCGCATTGATTTTAGACCTTGTTGCCAATTCGCTTAGATTAAATTTTGTTAGGGTGTGTTAAATCGAAAACCATTTCGAGATTTAGGTTTAATAAGCCGTATTTTAGAACTTGTGGTCTAAAAAACCTCATGATGATAAATATTTTTACGAAAAAGCTGCAACTTTCATTTGCCTTCGTGTGACTTCACTCGAGAAATGGCTGTTTAGAAATGTGTCCTATGCTATCAAGATAAATTTATAGTAATTTGCTTTCGACTGATTTGACAGATGTATGACAGATGAGTAGACAGATAGAGACAGACCACTCTTTTTTATAAGCCACATTACGTCTAAAATTCTCAAGTGACGTCATATAGGACAATTGTTTAATAAATCATAAAAAATAATGGTTAATTTATATACCAAAATAATGAAAACTATGTCCAAAAATTGCATAACACTCTTTAAAAAAATTTAAAAGAATCTTTTAGAGATTAAGCTATGGGAATTTGTTGTATTTCGAAAGATATGCGAATGTCACCGATGTGCATTATTTGTTGCGTACTACTTACTGTACTTGTGATTTTCTTCTTACCCACTAAATAACTTCCAAAACGGATGTGTTAGATTGCTTGCAAAGAGAACGATAAAATACAATTTACACACTACGTCAACATTACAAACATTTTTGTTTTTGGGCAACAAGAATTAAATATAAGGTGACTTTGATTGATATAGCCGAATTCATACTGGAGATTTTGTAGGTGATCAGTAACAAAGTTCAATGACCCTTTCTGAGAAATACGCAAATTTAAAATTTAGGTTATCTATACTGATTTAGACGAGGTTGTTTTCGAACAAAATATATTTAACGTATTTCTTAACAAAGAACCTTTGTCCTGACCACTGACCACTTATCTCCGGTATGACTTTAGCTATATAAATCAAAGTCACCTTATATTGACCACCTATGTTCTCGGTCACTCATCTGGAGATTCTTTCAATGCAAGTGCTCGTAAAGGCCCACTTTTTATGCATCAAAACCGAACAGAAAGTCGATTATTTTGCCCTAAGGCTTTATTTTTATTATTTTTTCATTTATTCACAATGGTTGGCTAACCTGCAGCCTTTCCTGTGTACCATAAATATCATACTTTTTTTCCACTATTTAACGGCTCTGGATACAGTCCTTTTGAGCCATTTATAATTTAAAGTTCACAAGATTATATTTGTTTTATTTCCTCACACTATGCACTATTCAAAAACGTAGTATGATACACGGGCGTAAGAGCAATAAATTAGTCGGCGAGTGTTTTAAATCGTCCTCGTAATTTATTCCTTTGCGCCCTTGTAGCATAAACTACTAATAAGGGCACATTTGTATTCGGTCTGCGTGTTTTTTTTTTTTATTATGTCGAGGGCATTAAGCTGAAAAGGTGTATCTACAGATTTTCTGAATTCCGAAAATTCTGACCATTTTGGGCGAATCTCCATAATTATAAGCTCTATGATGTACTGAAAAAGTTACGGTTGCTCCACTGGTTATAGGTACTATATGCCTAAGTCTATGACGTGAAAAGGCATATAAGAAAAATATGTATAAATAACGAGTGGATACTTTTATATTTTTGTAGATACGCCCTTTCAGCTTGATGCCCTCGATATGTTTATTTGTTATCATTAAAGAGAACACAATTACATGTTTTAACGATGTCAATAAACCTTACATATCGGGTTATTCGTAGGTAGCTACTTTTTAAACAAGTATAATATTTATTTCTAACTTAAACCTAGTTAGGTATATACCCACTTACAATAAAGGGGGCGGGTACGTATTAAAAAACGCACACATACACGGTGTTTTCATCGTAAGAATAAAAACTAAAGATATTAATAGCATTCTATAACTAGAGATATTCATCAGGAATAGGGTTGCCAGATGGGAAAACCGAAATATCTGGGCAAAATTTCAAAAAATCGGCATTTTGGGATTATGGTCGGCACAAATAAATAGGTACTACGAATCAAAAATTCATTTTTTATTATTAAAATTAATTTATAACAAAATACTTTTTTGCCCGCCGACCGTCGTTATTTATTATTTGTCGGGAAAATTTGTATTTTATCGGGACTCTGGACACCATATGAAATGTCGGGACAATCGCGACGAATCCCGATCATCTGGCAACCCTAATCAGGAATGCTTCGGAATGCACATTAAGCCGTAGGACGTTCCGCATATTTGTGTTCTAAGTACGACAACAGGGCTCACCCCACCATCACGCTAGAACTGTATGTAATATTCGGTGACACGTGTCAGTTACCGGGTGTTAATTGACAGGTATAAATATAAATAAAACCACATAATCCAGTGATCACACAGAACAACTTTCTTAAATAATATAAACGCAAAACAGAAACAAATTGCCCGACCAATACAAAATTCAAAGTCGTTATTTTTTTTTCTTAAGCAGGTATTTTCATTTAGAATAGTTTATTTTACTTATAGGATAGTCTTAACGTGCTACTTGAAAAAAAAATACTGTAACTTTTATAACAAGCAAGAATACTTGAATAGTAGTTTATGCTACCAGGGCGAAAAGGAATAAATTACGAGGACGATTTAAAACCCGAGCGTAGCGAGTGTTTTAAACGTAACCGAGTAATTTATTACTCTTACGCCAGTGTATCATACTACGTTTTTCAATGCATAGTGTGATGAAATAAAACAAAATATATAATCTTGTGAACTTTAAATAATAATTGGCTCAAAAGGACTGTATCCAGAGCCGTTAAACAGTGGGAAAAAAAGTATAACATTTATGGTGCATAGGAAAGGCTGCAGGTTAGCCAACCATTGTAAATAAATTAAACAAATAATAATAATAAAGCCCTAGGGCAAAATAATCGACTTTCTGTTCGGTTTTGATGCATAAAAAGTGGGGCTTTACGAGCACTTGCATTGAAAAATAATTTTTTGTTTCTTTGGAAAAGTTGTTGAGCATGATGTTGTTTCATTACCTGTCCATATCCACCCGGTACATGTATTGTAAGGGCCTAAAGCTAAACGGTTAAATATGCTTAGAAGTACTTACTTCTGCAGCTGCGGCGGTGCTGGCTGCGGATTGCTGTCGCTCCTCGCCCGCCAGCTCTGAGGAGGCGCTGGCGCCGCGACCGTCTGTGTACACAAATATTACTCGATTTTTTAATAAGCAGCGATAGCTCTGGGATAGAACACTGGCCTCTCAATCTTAAGATCCAGGTTCTATCCCCGGTCGGGTATGCACCAATGAGTTTTTCGGAATTTATGTGCATAGTATTTATTTTTAATTGCCACTTACTGAATGGTAAAGGCAAAGATCGTAAGGAAACCTGCATGCCCTAAAAAGCGTGTACTTGTGCCCGAAGTACGACGATAGGTCTCATCACCCATCACGTTGGGACGTAATAATCGTTGGCGAAACGCGGGTGGTACCTACTGTGGGCTGTGACTTGCATTGACACCCCTTCGGGGATTCATTTCGTGACGAAATGTACATTTATTTTTGTTAAATACATTATATAGATTACACGGTTAATAGCGAAATCCGTCGCTTAGGACCTTCTAAATATTATTATTTTCAAAAGAATCTAATGAGAAATTTGTGAGAAATGGTCGATGTTTCAAGTCACGACAGATTTCTTTTTTGCCGAGGCAAAAAACAGCTGGTACGAGAAATATCGACACTTGCACGTTTTTTTTAATGCATCTGCGAATAATTACATGAAACAATAAAACAAAATTATTAGTTGACATAAAACATACAAGAAACCACAGAACTGTATTAGTTCTGTGGAAGAAACCTTTTTGTGCCAAGTCTAAAACTGTCTGTCAATATGACACTGTTTTACCATAGTTTTAAACTCAGACTTAGTCTGAGGTTTTAAAGCAAAACAAACGTTTTTGTTTCTAAAATCTTTCTAATAATAAGTTTTCAGATAGCTTCAATAGAATACAAATAATGACGTCTAAAATCGTTCTGAATTTTAAAACATCTTTTCCAAATAATATATTTACCTATATATAACATTTTGAAAATAGGAATAAACAAAACAGTTTTAAGTTTATCCGGTTACTTCCAGGAATACCAACTTTACGGCAAGTAAAACCAGACCATAGACTGGTTACTAAAACGATGTTAATGCCCTAGATGGCGTAAGTTGTTGAAAAATAAAACACTAGTTTAAAATTATGATTGTATATATAAATTATTCATTTATTGACGTATTTTTTATTTTATTTATACATATATTTTCTTCTTTTTTTGTATTAAATTATATTATTGACCCAATAAAACACATTTTCTTGTATAGTCCGTAAAATATAGCTTGAGCCCTGTGACAGCTGTCAGCGCTATACGTATTTGAGTATGAGAAAGAGAGTTAGAAATACAAATTGTATAGCGCTGTCCTGCTGTCATAGGGCTCAAGCTATATTTTACAAACTATAGTGAATTTTCTTGTTTGTAATTATTAATATAAATTTATAATTAGTAAATTTTCTTATGTCACACAGAGACAATCTTCGTTTTATCATTAAATTTTGTTACATCGTATGTGTCGTAACTCGCGGCCTCTGACGGAAGATCAGCGTCACAGTTCTGCTGTGGCATTTTGCTGAGTCACGAGACCTTTTTGTTGGCTACATCTTATAAACTACCTCACGCTGTATAATAGTTGTATGTTTAAGCCTTAAATTGTTTATTATTTAGAGTATTTGGTTTTTTGTAATGGTGTAGCTCTCAAAATAAACGCATTTTCTTTTTTTTTTTTTTCAAAATATGTAATTTTGCGAACGAATCTAGCATATTTTGAGCGAATGAAATCGCGCCACGATCTGGCTGAACTACGATCCATTCTTTTAGCGATACCGAGAATGAGTTCGTTCTCCTACAAGAAGATTATTATGAAAATCAATTGCATTTACAAAGCTAAATACAGTAGTAAAATTATATTTTCGATATCTCAAAAAATTACAAAGTTATTGGCACTGAAAGTAAGCTTAACGGCATATATCGTGACGTCATCGTTCACGATTTCATACAATAAGTGATAAAAGCGCTTTAGCTAACATCAGTAATAGAATAAATATTTCAAAAATTCAAGTTTCGTGTTTTGCATTAACTAATTAATCAGTTACCATACAAAATACTGATATTTCACTACAGGAGACGAGCTGATTAAGTTAAGAGGGTTTAGCGGAATTCTAAAAAAGTGTACAAACCTTATTCAGCTTTGCTTCATCGTCCTGACTAATCTTAAGTAACGATTTCAACAATTCAGTGCTGCTGTCCTGTAAATACAAAAATAAATAGTCAACTCAGTACACTGACCTCCACCTCCATACTATAACCACTGGACAGGTGGCTGTCAAATCATTTTTGTGCCTATTTGATTTACGCCATTTAGACGTTGTAGGCAGCTACAAAGTTGATGTGCACAAGTCGATGGTGATGTAATGTCAGTCAAAATATGCGAGAATCTTGGATTAGAAGACGCTTTTTGCATTAAGCGTCATATATGGTTAATAAGAACTTCACTAGTGGCGCTTCAAATCGTCACAGTTTATCATTTGTACCGCACACCCAGTCCAGTGGTAAGATTATATATACAAGGTGACTTTTTGATCATCGTCCAAATTCATACTGGAGGCTTGATAAGTGATCAGTATCTTGGATCAGTAACAATTTTTGTGAAATTCGTCAAATGAAATTTCGGCTTCCCATAGAAATTCAGTTCCAGTCCCGAGTGAATCACTATGGGGAGTCGAAATTTCATTTTACGAATTTCACCAAAACTGTTATTGATCCATGATACTGATCACTTACCAAGCCACCAGTATGAATTTGGACGATGATCAAAAAGTCACCTTGTATATATATTATATATAGGTATAGTGGATAATAGTACGGAGGTCAGTGACTCGTAAACAGTAAAACAACTCAGTAACTTCAAAGTATCCTTCCAGATCAACGATGTGATTATTAGTCACAGTTATATTATAGCCGCAGTTGCACATTTTTGAAACGACAACGAAGACGGGGGTGCTTAAGGGCCTTACTATTGCCAAATGGGTACTTTCTAAAGCCTACTCCTCGTTTATGGCCAAACCAAAAATAATGAAAAAATGTATTATGAATAAATTATAGTCGCAGTTGCACATTTTTGAAACGAAAACGAAGACGGGGGTGCTTAAGGGCCTTACTATTGCCAAATGGGTACTTTCTAAAGCCTACTCCTCGTTTATGGCCAAACCAAAAATAATGAAAAAATGTATTATGAATAATCAACTCTTAGACAACATATTATGAATAATCAACTCTTAGACAACATCGTATGCAACATTTTTCTTTTTCATACCACCAAAACTTCTACATGATTTTTTTTTTTTACTGAATGGTGTTTTTTGACCTCAAATTCCCTACTGCTCCTGAGTGGCTTGGCCGATTGAATTCATCTATGCTTTGATAAATAGATAAACTTTATAGCTATAAACATAACATAAGATTATTCAATCGAGTAATCACGTCCAAGTGAAAAGTATAATTTTCTCCTATTTCGCCCTATCAAGGACGCAGCGAGCGTCGTAACAGCCACTATGCATTGCGCGCTGATATGAACGTTATTTCAATGTCGTTTCCGTTGATATTTGTGGTGACAAATATCGAGCTGCTAATTTGGCGATGGTAATCGCCTTAAGGTGGATGCATACGGGATCGTTCCCAAACGCATAACTTATGATTTGTAAATGATCCTGCACAGCAACTATAAACACGCTTTAAAGTTGTTTCACAGGATCATTTACAAAGTAATGCATTAAATAACAAAACTTTTCTAGAAAAACCCAAGTGACATTAAACTATGGTCACGTAATGCCATAAATCACATTTATACATTGATTTTCATTAAAAAAATACGAAAAGCAATCACAAGACTAATCGAATGGGCGGCTTCGTCCATACTCATCCATAGTCCGAACTCGGCCCCTTTTTTATATGCCTATCAGTTGCAAGGGTACAGTTTGTCGGAAAAATGCTACGATGTAGAAAATAAACATTAAACACGTATTAATTTTACTACGGTAGTCTTTATCTTTTTCTACATATTTTTTCAACAAAATGAAATGACCTACTTAGATTCCGTGCAAATAAGTAGTTATTATTATTAATATTGCATTCCTAGAAATTTCACAATATGCAAAGCCTGCACGTGTCTGAACAAAAGAGTCATATAATCCAAGCAAAAGTCGGTGGCATCCTTTGACAAGTCTGTACCTACCTACCTACTGTTAATTTTATACCGCGTATAATAAATAAAAATATAAAAAATAAAAATAAATAAAAATCATTAGCACTTTTCCTACCATCAGTACTTTTGCGCCTTTAAGCTATAAACAAAGATTTCAAAAATAAAGATAAGCCCTTACCGTACTATGACAGCACCAAAATGTTTCCACCTTTAAATGGGTGACGCTCGCACGTTTGGAATCAGTGCTCATCTGAACGCAGTGATAGTGGGACGCCTTAAGTGCACTTAAAGTTAATCATTTTAACAACTTTAGTAGTCTGATCAATTTGCTGACCGTAGGTAGACAGATTGCGCACTCATAAGTGTGCGCGCGTCGGCATTATGTTAACGCACGCGTTCAAAAACAATGCAATAGATTTTAGGTGCAAGGGCTCATATAAACTTTTGAAATCTTTGGCTATAAACACGTAGATAGTATATCTATAGATTACGGACCGGGCGAGTTCGGACTAGGGATGAGTATGGACTAAGCCGAATTGGCGGAGGTAGGCGTGTATTTAAATATGTAATATGTAGTATGTAGTATAATATATATAGGATGGGATTTGGTCGGCCGCCTGGATTCGTGCTGGGGGCTCAGTTGGTGATCATTGAACCTTCTTCCTGGTCCCTAGCCGGGTCTCCGGTATGTGTTCGGGCGGTTGATTGGATTTCACCTTGTATAATATATATTTTACCTATCATTTTAATCGTTTATATATTGCTACATAAATTAAATAAACCTTTAATTTAGTTCGTGTACATTTATTATTTTATTACATATATTTTTATAACATTAAATTTGACTTGTAAAAAGTGTATGTACCTACTTTGCAAAATAAACTATTTGAGTTTGAATTTGAATTTTGAATTCAAGTTGTGCGTTTAGGAAAGAGACCGTGCGCATTTTTAGAGCTATCTACTTTGTTAACCTATGTTTATTCTCATTTATTATTAAATATTATTAACAAATTCTTACCGGTGGAGCATTATTGAGCACCTTCGGCGTGACGTTTCTATTTTCGACAACTGGGGTTTGTCTGTCCTTTGTGGGGCTGAAATATAACATTCATTAAGTAAACATTATTAGGAGTACGGGACACACCCTAGATTTTATATTTTCTCGAATTTTCGGAAGTTACATGTGCCATGTTCGCGAGATAACTGACCATGGCAGATGTAACTCTGCCGAAAATTCGAGAAAATATAAAAACTAAACACGGTGAGTAACATGTAGGGTTTGTACCCGGGAATTCCCGTGAATTCTGTGTGAAGAAAAGGTCTTATTTTATTAGTTTGCATTAAAGTTATTTGAGACTCTTTGTTGATTTTTGTCCTTTTTAACAAATTAATGTGTATTTTTCTTGACCTAAACAAAGAATTAGTAGAAAATAAAAATTTCTCCTTTTCCCGGAAAGTCCCGAGAATTCAAGTTCGAGAATTCTCGAGACCCAAGAAATGAAAAATCTCGAGAAATCATGAACCCTAGCCCCGTGATTCTAATAAATTTAAAATCTCATCTACATGCAAACCCAAAAATCTCTTTAGGGAAAAGTATACACGATACTAAAACCATTACGGTGAAAAAAAAAATTAAATCAAAGTTTCATCAACAATTATATTATTTTTTTAAGCAATGGCTACTACGCACTCTTTATCAACGCAGTTTATTCATCCCGTAGCGCGGTCCCGACCGGTACATTAAGTAATTGTGTTCTATGCTACTGACGCTATCAGAGGTCAACGATTAGGACAACATTTATGTATTTTAAGTTTAACAAAACGTATTATTGTGTGGTACTTTTACATTAAGGGCTGCACAATGCTTTAGCATTTCATTTCAGCCCTACTCTAACGCTTTTGTTTTTTATCTGTTTATCCTGCTCTAATCAATTAATGTTAATCTAATGTAGCCGTGATTTCAAAATAGCTGAAGTTTTGCGTGCGCGACATACGCAAAACTTCAGCTATTTTGAAATCACGGCTACATTAGAGCATTAACTAATTAAAATTTCTTTATGTAATAAATATGTTTAATTTGTTTTGAAATATGGAAACTGAATCGGTTTTTTCGTGAAATTCTTTGCTTTTTAAAAGTAATATAAATTAAAAGAAGACCGAAAGTATGTTTAAGTCTAATTAATAATTGTCTTGAGTCAAAAATCACGCCATATGTTTTTAAATGTTTTTCGAAAATGAATAAGAGTCAAACATCAAAAACTATCTAGATTAATAATAACCAAAAATAATGTTTGAAAATGTCCAGTCTAGCAAGAAGTGGTTTCTTCTGAAACAAGTTTTTGATGTTGGGCCGACGACAAAAGTACTCGCAAGCTTCATAGAGCGTGCGCCTTATAGCGAAATGCAACAGCATGACATTTGGCGACCATCCTTAATGAAATGAATTTGCATGTTAATCTCAACACTCGGTAACACCCCACTGAATATACTCCTAATTCCCATAGCTTAATTTTATTAATTATTGATACCTAGTTAAGTTTGATCTAACACATTATGTCTGCCAAGAAATACACAGGAATCAGAAAACTTGTTCAATCAAACGGGACACTTTTCAGGGATAAAGACCATTCTACTCGCAATTCTAACGGCAGGTATTTCTCGTTAATATTGTCGAGATAATCATTAAAGCCATACAATTTACATATTGATTCATTTCATAGAATGGGATTAGAAGTACTAACTTTAAAAACGTGATCGTGGGACCCTTAACCCTTAAATGCATCTTGGGTCGAAAACGGCACAAAGGAATTTTTATTTATTATTTACATAATTTTATGTAAAAATTTATAATTATATGATTGTATAAGCTAAAAATATGTTTGGCAACAACTTAATTTTTTTTTTATTTAAAATTCATTCATTTATTTTTCTTTGTTTTTTTTTTGTATTTTGCCGCATTTTGGCGGGAAAATCGTTTAAGAGAGCTTTTGGAAAAAAATCGAATAAATATTGTGCTTGCATATATATTTTTATAGTTTTTTGATACTAAAGTCACAAAGAGTTCAGCTTTACAAGTACCCAATAAAAAAAAAGATAAATTAAAAAAAAATATTTTTATCGCAAATTAAATTTGTTTTTTATTTTTCCTAGTTTTTACTTGTAAAACCCCACTTTCAATCAAGAAATATTTTTTTTATTATTTTTTTCATATTTTTTTGGTATTTTTCTATTACTGTTTTCAATTTCATACAAAAATAAAATCTCATGCATTGAAGGGTTAAGTGATAGATAGATATGTAGTTGTTAGTTAACCTATAGCTGGCGAAGGCGGAGTTGTGTCCATCCTCCCTCCGCAGGATGTTCCTGGTCTGCGCCGGAATGAAGTTGTTCTCGTCACTGGGTGCGCTCGTGACGGCGCTGCGCAGACGCCGCCCGAACGATATGTTTAGCATGTTGCACGGCTGCATTCTGGAAACAATTGTTAACACACATACAAACATATACTCACGGCTGTCTCCCAGAGAGGTAGGCAGACTACAGATTTCCATCTGCTACGATCCAGACACGTCTCTTTCGCCTCTTCCACATCCATCAATCTAGTCATACAAGCTCTTCTATTCTGGGTACTTTTGACATTGCCCTTTGTCAGTAAGTCGCCATTTGTTAAATAAATAAAACAACACTCCCTACAACCAAAACGTTTTTTTTTTTCTATGATAGTTAGGTTAGATTAATTAGCGAAAAGGTTATATATGTTTTTATGTCATCTCATTACTGTACATATTCTGTCATCTATATCATTTGTCATTCATTGGACTGATGCCGGCTCCAAAGTGGGCCGAAATATATATCCGAATATATATTTTATTGTTTTTCTTATGATTATTTTATTTTATTTAATAACTAAGCGAAATAGCTTTTAATTCCCAAAAATTACAAATAAATCCACATTTAAACATTTCATGCATACATTATTACTTAAAATTAACATTCCATTTATGGTTTAATTCTAGGCCCTAAAATGTTTCGAAGATTTTTTTATTTCGAGTGCTAGTTACATAAGTTAGATAGCTTAAGGGGAAACGAGTCGTATCCTCTACGAAACGCACAACTTAAGATGGTTCTTCTTATTTTTGAATTAAAGATATTAAATAAACGGGATTTATAGCATTTCGCGAACATAGTTAAGTGTCAGTTGGGCTTTTCCGGCAAGATTTCGTTATATTATGCATAACGTTGTAAATGTATGGGCACACATACTTAAAAGCGTGTAAGTAGTGCTTTTCGTAGAGGATACGACTCGTTCCCCCTTAACCATGGCGCCTTAGAAGGACGTATGTCGACATACTGGAGAAGGGCCAAAGCATCCAGAATAGATCCAATTCTTTACTGAAATTCCTTCCTTAACAACTAAAGATTTAAATTCAAGCCCTGGGCTTGCGCAGGATCTTTTAATAGATCACGTACCTCAGTGTCTTTCTGTATTTGCTTTTAAACATATTAATTCATTAACTGTAATTAAAGCATTTAAATCGCTTAACTTGAAAAAAACCGAGGACTTATGGGGCCTATCTGTGAAAGTTATAAGTTCTGTTATTGATTTAATAGCTCCTTATTTGGCATTAATTTTTAATAAATGTGTAGATGATGGTATCTTTCCTGACTTAATGAAGTTTAGTAAATTGATCCCCCTTTTTAAATCAGGCGACAACGGGGACCCTTCAAACTATAGACCTGTGTCAGTTTTACCGGTATTGAGTAAGGTTTTTGAAAAAATAGTTTTTAATCAATTGTTATTTCATTTTAATTTAAATAAGTTACTTCACTGTGAACAATATGGATTCACTAGAGGGATGTCAACCACAGATGCAGGAGTTGCTTTAGTTAAGCACATTTTTGATGCTTGGGAAGAAAAGCAAGATGCATTTGGTGTATTTTGTGACCTCTCGAAAGCCTTTGATTGCGTTAATCATGAAACACTCTTATGTAAATTGGATCACTACGGAGTGAGGGGCAAATCTTTGGCGTTATTGAAGTCATATCTTAGTGATCGTATTCAAAAGGTAGACATTAACGGGGTAAAATCAAGTGGAGCATTAGTTAAAATGGGTGTCCCGCAGGGTTCCATATTAGGGCCCTTGCTGTTTTTAATTTACATAAATGACCTTCCATATTTAGTTAAAGACTTAACGAAGATAGTATTATTCGCAGACGACACGTCACTTATTTTTAAAGTTAATAGACGTAAAGATATCCTTGACGGCGCGAATACAACTTTATCACTGGTGCTTGATTGGTTTACTGTAAATAATTTAGTTTTAAACGCAAAAAAGACAAAGTGTATAAAATTTACGTTACCAAATGTAATTCAAGTGGATGGTAATTTGCTTTTGCAGGGGTCCAAGCTGGAGTTAGTTAACGAAACAAAGTTTTTAGGCATTACGGTAGACTCTCGTCTTCAGTGGGGTCCCCACATAGAAGCCCTATGTGGTAGACTTAGTTCGGCCGCATACGCTGTTAGACGCATAAGACAAATTACTGATGTAGATACTGCTAGACTAGTCTATTTTAGTTACTTTCATAGCATTATGTCATACGGCATGCTGTTATGGGGTAGAGCCGCGGATACAGACGCAGTCTTTGTTTTGCAGAAGAGAGCAATTCGGGCTATTTATAATATGAAGCACCGGGATTCATTAAGACAAAAGTTCAAAGAAATTAATATATTAACGGTTCCTTGTGAATATATTTACCAAGTCCTTAGATATGTCAGAAAAAATGTTGAGTCTTTCCCAAGGCTTGGTAAGCAACATTGTAAGGAGACCAGAAATAAGCATAAACTGGCTTTTCCAAAAATCAGACTCGCTAAGGTGAGTACCTCTTTTGTAGGACATGGTATAAGATTTTACAATAAACTTCCAAAGGAGGTCCTTACTTTGTCAGAGAATAAGTTTAAACTGTATATTAAGCAGGGCCTATTGAAAAAGGCATATTATAAAATAAATGAATATTTGGATGATGGTGAAGCATGGTGTTACAGTGATAATGATAGTAACTTATAATTTAATTAAATAGTATAATTTCTTAACTTATGATTCCTCTAAGGTGTAAACATTAACTGTGTTACTACAAAACGGTGTTTAACTTTAGACGATGTTTAAATCTGTCGTTGTCACCTTTTCTTTCATATTGTTAAAGAGTGACAGCAACAGATTTAAACACTGTCTAAAGTTAAACATCGTTTTGTAGTAACACCGTAATTGATTACAGACTGTAAAAGGAAAAGGACTATATGAGACAGGTAGACAAAGATATATATGTTTTTCTTTTTTTCATTAACCTGAATTCCTGCTGTCTTGTATTTTCTTATCCCTTGGTTAAAGTAGATATAAGTCATATATTGTATAGTATAAGTTTTATGTTGAAAAAAAAGACATGATCTTGCTAAGTTTCTTGCCCTTCTTCTTAGCAAGACTAATCGAATGGGCGGAGGTAGGCATGTATTTATATATGTAACCTATTAGTATGTAGTATATAGGATGGGATTTGGTCAGCCGCCTGGATTCGTGCTGGGGGCTCGGTTGGTGATCATTGAACCTTGTTCCTGGTCCCTGGCCGGGTCTCCGGTATGGGTTCGGGCGGCTGATTGGATTTTACCTTGTATAATATATATTTTACTTATCATTTTAATCGTAAATATATTGCTACATAAATTAAATAAACCTTTAATTTAGTTCATGTACATTTATTATTTTATTACATATATTTTCTTTATTAGATTAAATTTGACGTGTAAAAAGTGTATATATTTATACCTGCTTTGCAAAATAAACTATTTGAATTTGAATTTGAATTTGAATAGAAGCTTGTTAGACTAGATTGAGGGATGTGGAAGAGACGATAGAGGTATGTCAAGATTAGCAGATGGAAATTTGTGGCGTTAGTATATGTATGATATATTCATTTCAAGGAAAGATACTTATAATAAAGTAGCTCTAATTCTTACTAAAATGCTTTCATAAAAATTCTGGTGCTGGCATTCGTATAAGTTGCTGCATTTATCTTAACTGGTGGTTAAAGACCACAAAATCCCTTTACTATTTCTACTAAGCCTTCATAGGACAATAATAGTAGATTGTTATACAAGGGAGGTAAGTCATCAATTACTTGAGATATTTAAGGCTGCACCGAGCGTAGAACGATTAGACACCTCGCTTGTTCTCTTGTCGTCAATTTTTAACGCGGTCATATTTATTGAATTTAACAGACAAAATCATATTTAATTTACCAGACAAAATTAAAAAAATGTGAAACGGCCCAATTTTATAACTTTTGTACTTTTGTGATTGCCTTGAATTGTGGTTGAGACAAAATTCGACAGTTAAGTTATTGAAATGACTAAAACCCCAATACCTTTTTTAGATTTTGGACCTACTTTAGATAGATTTGTTTCTTACACCATAAGTTATTTTAAATATTCACTGCGGCGGAAGTGTAGATACATTCTCTGTGATAATAAATATATATTTTATTTATTTATTATTGAAATATTATTCAGTAAATCAATTTAACAGTGACTGTCTTTTTAGATTATTTTGCTCGGCGCCCTCTTAAACGCACGAGCGAGTAAATCGAGCGAGGGTGCTTACGGTTCGAGGGTGTAATTGATCACTTACACCCGAGTGGAATACTCTACTTTTCATCACTAATGCGAGGAAATAAAAATAACTTACACTTTCCGACAAAGATTATACTTTCTTTTCAGTCCGCCACTTGATAAAATCGTCATATATTCTCAAATAGGTTGCCTGTAGTTTTATCGATTCAGGCGTCAAATCAAAATCATCATTATCACTTGAATTCATATTTTTTTCGTTAAAAATATATTTCCATGTTTTCACCAAAATTTGAGTGGCGCCAATTTTCTTTTTTTTTTCATGCGAATTTCTTGCTGGCCTGTGCGATAGTTTTAAAAAGAAAACCAATTTATTGTATCACTTTTAAGCGTCTTCCCGGGGTCTTGTCTCAAATATGAGGTCTTGTCCCAAAAAAACAAAGAAAGGAGCCTCGTTCGATTTTCAAATTTACTTACCTCCCTAGGGTTGTAAATAGCATTTACCTCCCGCATATCGAGTTAAATACAACTTGTTTTCAGAGCATTAGTGATGAAAAAATAACTACATGATTTATACAAATACGAACTAAACTTAAATAAGAAACCTTACCTGTAAAATCTCGTTTCTTCAAAAAGCTCCTCCTTCATTCCGCCGGGGAACGGCTCGTCGAATAACACCTAGAAAGAAGCAAAAGTTAAAAAATCTGCACATAAATTACAGAAATGTCCACGTCTTAAATTTCGGATAAACAACTTGTCAACTTCGTGCCTACCGCACCCACGGGGTATACGGGTTGGCGGGCGGGGTCTCGGAGGGGATGCGGATGGTGTGGCGGGAGGGTGAGCGAGCACGACGCGTGGGGCGGACCAAGGCGGATGGCCAGCCGCCGGGGAGGTCGCTCCATAGATAAGGGTAGAATAAACCGAAGTATAATGGATCTCTTTTGTAGACTCTATGATATTTAAAGTTGTCAATGGTGTCGATTCGGCGCAACACAGCTGACAAGACTAACCTTATTTTGAGCGTCCCGTCTTTGTCTTTTCGATACAGAAAGAATAGGACAGAAGTTTAGTCCTGTCAATTAAGTCAAGTTCTGTTGCGCCGAATCGGTGTTAATGTCATACTTGTGTACTTGGATTGCCTTGCACATGGCCCTGAACACTAAGTCGCGTGCTACCTCGTACCCGCCAACCCCTGTACCCCGTGGGCGCGGTAGGCACGAAGTTGACAACCTATAAACCGGGCTTGAACGGCGTTTTGATAGTCCTTTTAGCGCCGAGCGGGAGGATCATGTTGCCAGCAACTAGGGTTGCCAACTTTTTTTAGAAGAAATAAAGTATATCTGATTTCAGTGAAGGTAAATAAAACGTACGGTCCTTTAGAAAAAAGTATTCTTTATTCAAGGGAGTTCAAAGATTTTTTGAAAAAAATGACACGGTAGCTGCGGGCGGGCGGTAGGAACTAGGAAGGCCAGACTACATACTAACATCCTCAAATCCTTTTGTGAAACTGTATTTTTGTGCTATTTGCATAAACACAAACGCACAACATAAAAATATCATCCACAATGAAGGAAGTCATACATTTTCCCTTGGATTTCTTTACGGCTCTTTTGTTTTTAGTTTACGTCTAATTTTATGTAAAGATTGAAATAAAGTATTTTCACGTACTTTATTGGTATTCAAAAGTATAAAGTACAGGGACCCAAAATAACGTAGGATACTTTATTTTAAAGTACGGTTGGCAACCCTACCAGCAACAGTCAACACACACTACTCGGTCGTACATTATAGGGATCTGTAATTCACCTGATAACTGGGCTCCACATTGAGTTTGTCCGACAGCCGCACAGTATTGCTCGCGCCGGGCTTGAACAGAGCCGTGATGGTCCCCTTAGCGCCGAGCGGGACGGTCATGTTGCCGGCGACACAGACAACTCGGTCGTACATTTTGAAGTCCGCTTTGGGGTCGGGAGCGATGTTGCCCTCGTGCAAGTCGGGCTGGTGAGAAAAACAACAATATTAACTATTGTTATTTCACGATCATCAGTCTTTATCACTTCGCTCATCAATATAGTCATAATAGACGGCCCACTTCATACAAATTATACAAAAAACCTTGTCTTGATTGTGACGTCAAGATGTGATAAATAAACCTAGTTTAGGCATCGGCAAGGTTTAAGAGTCACGAGCAAAATTGGCGGGAGAATGCGCAGAAGTTATTTATAGGGACTGTTTGGAGGACGGAAGGGGGCGCGACGGGAGTGCAGGCGCCGCGCGGCTGTGATTGCTTTGTTAGTCGCTCTCTGTTTGCCGCGTTGTCACCGCATGTCTCTGGGCGCTTGAGTACAGTCACGGAAACAAAAATTTTGAGTAAAGCGTATTATTTTATTAAATTCTGTTTTTAGGCTGCAATTTAGTTACCAAGATTCCGAAAAACAAAGTTTTGACTAGATAGGCAAGGAAAATGGTATAAATTTGGCTATACAAATTAAAGTCACCATTTATAGGTAAAGTTTTAGTATACCGTTTGGTAAGCAGTTAAACTATAGCCCTTTTTCATCCGTGTACTCATATTAATCAATTTATTGATTGATTATGTCTTAACTATACACAAACAACTTGCCAATTTCATTTACACAATAAAATATCAGTAGGTAGGGTAGGTTTGTGTTTACATAAAATCCGATTAAGCAATTACGTCCGCGAGTGTACGTGCGCAAACGTACCTTCATTACGTTTGTTCTCGCATGTTAAGGCGTGCCGGTACCTGTATGTAAGAAAGCATTTTATTGCTCGTATTTAACCTCAAACTTACCAAAGGCTTGATCCGCCGATTTAAGGTCACTCAACGAGCTATGGAGCGGGCTATGCTTGGTATATATTTGATGGATAAAATCCGAAACGAAGATATCCGTCAGAGATCGAAGGTGACCGACATAGCCTGCCGAATCAGTAAGTTGAAGTGGCAGTGGACTGGCCATATTTGTCACCGACGTGATAACCGTTGGGGCCGTAAGGCATTGGAATGGAGACCACGTACAGCAAAGCGCAGCGTAGGCCGCCCTCGTACCCGCTGGACTAACGATCTGAAGAACGTTGCGGGTGGCGGCTGAATGAGGATGACTGAGGACCGCCAAGAGTGGCGTAATATGGGGGAGGCCTATGTCCAGCAGTGGACGAATACGGGCTGATGGATGGATGGATATAACCTCCGTTATGCTTCTAGACCAGCAGCACTGTCTTACCTTGTACAGTAGATTCCACTTGACATGTAGAGTGACCTTTTTCTCCTCGATCCTCAACTCTTCCAGCTGTTTATCCAGCGAGTTGGCGAGCAATTTCATCTCCTCAGGTTCGAGAGCCTCCGAGCCACACTCGCGCCGAGGGGCTGACGCGTGCGGCTGGCCTTTCAGCCACGCTTGGATCGCTTGAGGGTGGCCCGCCCTGGAGAGGTCAAGGATAACGACAATAAGGCGGTGTTTCAACGACATTCGGTTTCAAATTGCTAGGGTTCCGTTCCTCATCATGAAATTATTTAAGTCTACTCGATCTAACTTGACCGGTTTTTTCTTACTAGCAGTTTCGTACAAACTTGTTTCACGAAAACGAGTACTTTTCAATTATAAGGATGACGATACAATAGACATAGAAATTCAACTTTTATCTTATTTATGACACAAAGAAGTTAAGAGGCTATGCGAATTTTTTTTGTCACTGTCACTCCAAGCGAAAAATCGCGCACTGCGAGAGGGGCGGATTCAGGGCAAAAGGGAAATAAGTTAGTTTTATATTTTTATTAAAAAAACTAAAATAGCTAGCAAAATTTCAAATATCAAATCTCTAGATATTGTTAAAACACACGTAATAAAATATGTTTGAGTTCTGTATATGGTTCCTACTCGTCAAACGAGGAGAAAAAGTGAGGTCTTCTCATTTCAACAATTATTTCTATCGAGCAAAATTTATCCAAACATATTTTCCAATTTCAAAACCCTAGATTATATAGTCAAAATGCATATACATGAATGCATAACATGAATAACACAGAAAAGAAACACCCGTATTTTTTTCGCATATAAAGCGTAATTAGTGTAGAAATATTTAAGGGAAATAAGTCCAAGAAAAATCGGCCAAGGCCAAAGATTTTAGAGTCTATATAGTACCTATAATATTTAGTTGACACAAACTGTTTGACTTCAGTTGGCTACGAGCCAACAGTTTCACCGATATAACGCCGATGATGATGATCTCAATCACGTTGTCTAACACGACCACTCACTGCATCTCATTGGGCCACAAGTCCTGCTCGAAGTAGATATCCCGGTTGAGCTGGCGCGATAACGCGTCGAAGAGATGCGGGAACGAGCGCGCGTACGCCGCCACCACCTCGATACAGCGCTTCGAGTACAGCCACTGTGTCGTCACCAGGCAGCGACGGGTGAACCCGGAAACTTCTTGATTCTGGGAGGTAACGGTACAAACTAATTTATATATTTTACACTTGGCGATTTATCCATCGCTAGGAGATACATGACGACTTTTTTATTTCATTTATTTCTCTTACATTTACATAAATAATTAACAACACATTTTTACATAAAGAATAGTGTTTGTGTACAGTTTTGTGTGTTTGCGGCACTTATTGCTAATAGCCATATCTCCCAGGCAACCTTTAGGTGGAATGAAAAATATGTTAGAAAATAAACTTTTTTTTTTAAGTGGTAGTAACAAAATAAGCTGAGTGCTAATTTTAACTACAACGTAATAATAATATAATACATATTTTATATTGTTTACATAAAAAAACGACATAAACATAAAACAATTAAAATAAATAAAATCCATTTAAATTGCTTTTAACTGTATCTAATAAGTTGCGAAATAATGGTACCGATTCGGTGAAGCACATCTTAACTTATTTGACAGGACTAAACTTAATTTAAGCGTTCTGTCCTTGTCTTTAGATAAAGAAAGAAAAATACAGGACGCTTAAAATAAGGTTAGTCCTGTCAAATAAGTTAGGACGTCCTATGCCGAATCAATACAAATGTCTAACTTTTTATATGGCTTAATAAACTTTTTTCTTGTTAAATGTTTCACAGGGGGGAACGACTCGTCGCGTTTATTTATTAATAAAGTAGACTTATTCCGCTGTCTACTTGTTAGTTTACAATCCGGACAGTTGAATAAATCAACAACAATAGTTGAGTGCGGTCACCTTCTTGTTGAACTTGAGGTTGAGTCCGATGTTGATCTTGTGTATTTGTTCAGTGGGCATATCGTGCCGCACGCCCGGAATCACAAACACGCACCCGGTGATCCGGGACAGCATGTTTGTTGAGATACCTGCACAAAAGTTTAGATGAGCCCTGGCACCTAAAATCTACTGCATTGTTTTTGAATGCGTGCGTTAACATAATGCCGACGCGCGCACACTTATGAGTCTGTCTACCTACGGTCAGCAAACTGATCAGACTACTAAAGTTGTTAAAATGATTAACTTTAAGTGCACTTAAGGCGTCCAACTATCACTGCGTTCAGATGAGCACTGATTCCAAACGTGTGAGCGTCACCCATTTAAAGGTGGAAACATTTTGGTGCTGTCGTTCATACTACGGTAAGGGCTTATCTTTACTTTTAGAATCTTTGGCATACAGTGTATCAATAATGAAGCGTGCAGTTTGTAATGTTCAAGCACCTAAACATATTAATAATAGATCTGAGTAATGGTTCTTGATGGAATTCCATTAAAGCAATGAAAAATTTTACTTTTATTAGTTCCACAATATTTTGTCCTCCTTAGCTACGGGTTTTGTTTAACCCATTTTCAGACACTAGGTCTTAAGGATATGAATGTAATTCCTAGATTTCAAAACCAAATCGCAAAACCAAACAATTAAAAAATATATCTTCACGACATGAATCCCCGAAGGGGTGTTAGAGGTGTTCCGAGTGTGAACTGTGAAATGCAAAAAATAAAATCTAGGAATTACATTGAAATCCGTAAGATAGGTGCCCACTAGGGTGCCTAAAAAAGAAAAAAGAAAGAAACCGGTTAAAGGAGGAGAAATAAATATTGAGGAACAAGTAAACTTTTTATTACTTAAAATAATATAGTATAGTATATTATGATATATGCAAATACTTAAGATCGTTAAAACAAATTTTGTTTGGCCTGACTTCCAATAACTTTACCTATCGGCGGACTCAACTTTGAATTCGATATCGTGTGCGTTTTGTGATGTTCGAAATGACCTATATATACAAATGGCCGCCAGAACCGTTGCTACGCGACTGAAGCTGAAGTACCTACTACGCGGCCCCGCCACCCGCGCTCTCCTTTCCCGCCCCGCAATTTTTCGTACCCCGTCGCCCCGCCACGTACGAATTTGCCAGCCTGTAATTCCTCGAATCTACATATACTGGAAGTTATTGTGGCGTTGTTTTTTATGACAAACATTACAACACGCGCGATCTTATTTGGCCGCAGCAGAGAAAGAGAGAGAGAGATATCACAGAACTTCGGGTCGGCCAAGTAAGACAGAGCGATCTGTAAGTATAGGTTACCGCAAGCGGCGGCGGCGTGGTTCGCGTTGCGGTAGGGAGTGGCGGCCGCGTGCACTGTCGGGACTGGCTCCTGGCACTCGGACACCTGCACCTTGATCCTGCCGCTGCGGATCGACTCCGAGTCTACCACCTGGTTGTGAGATACATTATGTGAGATATAAATTAACATTATATCATTGCAGTATAGAAACGCAAAAAGAAAAGTAAATCTGGATGTGATGAGCTCTGAACCGGGACATGCAGATTTACTTTGCTTTATATCTCCTTGCGATGGATATATGGCCAAGTGTTCAAACATAGAAATTTATTTCTATCATAGTTTATGTGAGATACAGATCATTAATGCATTATTTGTGACCGAAGTACGGCGATAGAGCTCATCGCCCATCACGTTTGGACGTAAAAATCGTCGATGTAACGTGGGTGTAAAACAGTGTGGACTGTGACTTGCATTTCACAGTTCATACTCTGGAACACCCTTGACAGCCCCTTTGGGGATTAATGTCGTGATGATCTATACAGGGTCTTAAGATGAAGTTGCGGAAGCCGAAAACTGGCGATAGTATTCGACAATCCGAACAACTTTCCGTAAAAAAATCGAGAATTCCAGAAAATAAAAATCAGTTGTTTCATATTTGGTCGGATAGCTATGTAGCTTTTCTATGGAACAGCTGATATTTTTTCCCAGTTCGAGGGTTGGCTCCATAGTAAAAGTTGTTTGTATGGACGAGTACTATCGTCAGTTTCCAGATTCCGCAACTTTATCTTAAAACCCAGTAAAATGCACTTTTAGGCCTAGTTAATGGTTTGAAGACGAACTATTAAATATATGTTAGCACACATATATTAAACTAACTAATGGTAGTTCTTAATACTGTTAAAATTATATAAATGCAGGTAGATGTAAACGATGTAAATACTTAATAATATGTATTATATTAATTTATTTACATAATTATTATTTAAAAGAATGTTTGTGAGTTACATTGCGAACAGCTTTTGAGGCTTTAATAGTAGTTTATGCTACAAGGGCGAAAAGGAATAAATCACGAGGACGATTCGCTACGCTCGTGTTTTAAACGTAACCAAGTAATTTATTGCTCTTACGCCCGTGTATCATACTACGTTTTTCAATGCATAGTGTGAGGAAATAAAACAAATATAATCTTGTGGACTTTAAATTATGATTGGCTCAAAAGGACTGTATCCAGAGCCATTAAACAGTGGAAAAAAAAGTATAACATTTATGGTACACAGGGAAGGTTGCAGGTTAGCCAACTTCTCGTAAATAAATAAAAAAAAAATAAACCCCTAGGACAAAATAAACGACTTTCTGTTCGGTTTTGATGCATAAAAAGTGGGCCTTTACGAGCACTTGCATTGAAAAATAATATATGGCTTCGGCAAATATACCAAACGCGACAACGGTGCACAAAACCGAACAAACCTCTTGTTTTTCTACAACCTTCACTAACCTTAGCCAAAGCTCCGTAATACTGTCCCTGTGTGATTAGAAACACGTGGTCCCCAGGCGGGTAGGCCTCCTGTGGCGTGGAGAACCTTGTCGCAATATCCGCGATGTACGCCTTCACGTCACTGACAGTCGCTTGGTACGCGTATCCACACGGCACGGAGCACCATTCCTCGGTCAGGACGATCTGAGTGTTGTCCTGGATTAGGTATTTGTAACCTGTGGACCAACAAATTATAAATACAAATAACAATATTAATAATTCATCTTTAATGAAACTCACTTCAGTACACTATTTCACACATTTAATTAATAGTTATACACCCAACCGGTTTCGAATAATTAATTCATTTTCAAGGGGTTTTATTTATTTATTTCCGAGCTACTTCAATTACGTGCTGTAAAAACCAATATTATTTTTGTAGTAAATATTAATAATTTCTAAAATTTACTATATTTTGCTAATACAACGTGTAACAGAAAGGTGTAACCATATTTGAAGAGCTTATTCAGTCAATGATATAGAACAACTTTTACTATGGAGCCAACTCTGAAATTTAAAAAAAAAAATCTGCCCTTCCATACATTTCGGCCGAGCGGCATTGTATTTTTCTATGTAACAGTAAAATTAATTTTTCGAGATACAGGTTTTGTTTCATAGTAAAAGTTGTTCTATACCATTAACTGAATAAGCTCTTCAAATATGGTTACACCTTTCCGTTACACGTTGTATAAGCTTTATTTATTTCCGATGTTTATTTATTGGTATTAAAACAATAAAAAAAATATTACTCGATATATTTCGACCCTCGGTATGGGGCCGTCATCAGTCGAATGCAAAAAAAATATTGACATATAAGTTAGGTATGTTAATGACAAAGTCAAAGTGACACTTTTAACAATTTTAGTATCATTTTTCTAAAATTTAAGATCGATTTCGTCGTGCTGTGTATTATCGCGAAATTAAGTATTAATAATTTTGTATTCTAAGTATTATACATATTTATATATTAAAGCAGATTCTGAATGATTTAATTTTAGTTTTAGTGCTGTCAAAACTAAATTTTCTTCATTGCAAAACAGTTCATAAGTGTTACTAATAGAAGCTAAATTACTATGGAAAAAAATAAGTTTTGACGGCACCAAAACCAAAAGGAAAGCCTTCAGAATCGGCTTTAAGGCGATATGTAAAAGTTTTAGCGTCCCTGTTACTCCATATGCTAAAAAAACCCTCAGTGCGAGAGGGATGGATTCGTGGAAAAGTAGAAAAAGGTCGGTTTTTTATTAATATACAATGTACTAAAAATGCTTTCAAAATTTCGTTTAACCAGGTCCTAGATACTGTTAAAAACCATCTAATAAAATGTAATTGCAGTCTATATGTCATTTTAAATTGTCAAACCAGGAGAATTGGTGTAGATAAAGACCTCATTTCAATAAATATTTCTATCGAGCCGAAATTCTCCAATCGCGTTTCTGTTTTAACAGATCCCTAGAGAAATATTCCAAAAATAATATACTATTTTATCAAAATTATAAATTGTTTACCGAAGTAGAAGTTCTAAAAGTATCGATTTTTTTCCGTAGCGCCTTAATGTACTTCTGTGGATTTAATGGTGCATATTTATTTAAAATTCCATATATTCATCTAAATAATTAGATTCGGGAGGTAATATCAAAACTAATGCTGATTTCATAGCATGTTGTTCGGGCACCATCTTCAATTTGTTAATCAAATCAAATACAGAGTGTTAAGATGAAGTTGCGGAAGCCGGGAACTGGCGATAGTACTCGTCCATACGAACAACTTTTACTATGGAGCCAAAACTCGAATCGAGAAAAATATCAGCTGTTCCATAGAAAAGTTACATAGGTACTCGACCAAAATGTATGAAACGACTGATTCTTTTTTTTCTCAATTTTTTTTACGTAAAGATGTTTGTAGGTATAACCCGGAGCATTAAAGAAAGGAATCTAAAATGGCGGTATGTATCTGTGATTTTATTGCTCAGTGATACAGACAGCATAAAAAGTTGTTTCTTTAATATTTTTTTTGTAATATTTTTGGTCCATTTTAATATACAAGGTGAAATTTAATCAACCGCCAAAATTCATACTGCAGACTCGGTTAGTGATCAGGAACAATGTATACTGACACCACCGGCGAAATTTGAGTAAGCTTGAACGGCAAATCCAGACTATTTTCTTTTGCATGCAGTACGTAGGTGTGCGACTGAAGACAGATATAATGTGCGAGTGAGAGAGGATGATGATGGGCGCCATCTAAGATTCCTTTCTTTATTGCTCCGGGTTATACCTATACTATCGCCAGTTTCCGGCTTCCGCGACTTCATCTTATCACCTTGTGTACATTCCTGTTTTTTGTTGAAAACGAAATATTTTGTGTATTATTATTATTACTTGAAAATTATTTCACCAATAACTCTATTAATCGAATCCATCAACATACTGTGTCCACTATCAGAAAGTTTTACCAATAACTCTATTAATCAAATTCATCAACATACCGTGTCGACTACCAGAAAAATAATAAAAATAAAACATGCAAACTAAATTCTCTAAATTAAAATAAGGTACAACGGAATAGTTGGTGATCATTGAACCTTGTTCCTGGTCCCTGGCCGGGTCTCCGGTATGGGTTCGGGCGGTTGATTGGATTTCACCTTGTATAATAATATTTTACCTATCATTTTAATCGTATATATATATTGCTACATAAATTAAATAAACATTTAATCTAGTTCATGTATATTTATTATTTTATTACATATATTTTTATAAGATTAAAATTTCACTTGTGAAACGTGTATTATACATACCTACTTTGCAAAATAAACTTTTTGAATTTTAAATTTGAATTTTAATGTTCTTCTCTAAGTCATCACTAGCAGAAGGAAAATTAAGTAATGGTCAAATGGCTCACCTCTTAAATTGACAGCATGAATGATAATGTTTATATCACCCAATTCAACGCCGAGACGATTCATGTTGCTGTGAAGGAAACAGTTTCGTACATTAGTTACTTAGATAATTATATAAGGCGCTGGAAGCGTTACCCCGCTGAATAGCAAGGTTGAGTCGTTCTTAATATAAGACCGCCTTTAACTTTACCTTAAGGTTAAACGTCAGTAGCTTAGCGCAAAGTGCATAACTTAACTTTGTTTTTCTTGATACTTGTCGTTGTTGGTTCTTGATGGAACATTTGAAACATCTTGTAAATAAAACACATTCTTGATAACTGTTCCACTTTTATATGTATATTACACTAGCGACCGGTTTCGTTATAATAACATCGTCAGGCTTTATACATACGAAATACATATTCCATCTCATGATTCGTATCCATATCTAAAAGCCTGACGATGTTATTATAACGAAACCGGTCGCTAGTGTAGTATACATATAAAAGTGGAACAGTTACCAAGAATGTGTTTTATTTACAATATGTTTTTCTTGTTTAGAAGTTAAAATTGAAAAACAATTTGGTATGTAGCAGTTGACGCCAATAGTTCAGTATTAGAGTGCGTTTCATAAAATAATACCTATGCCGTTATGTTGGCACCAACGACTTCTAAACGAGATTATTGGATAAAACAAAATTGTATGTCTATGGATTGGATGAAATTGCTGCAACCAACATAACAGTATAGGTACTGTTCTATGAAACGCACTCTAGTGAGGTTTATAAAGCATGAGTTTAAACCATTACAATGTAAACTATTACAGAATTACAAATACTGTAAAAATCTGCAGTTTGTTCAGCAAAGAGCGCGCCACCTTTCGCTACAAATGTTAAACTTTGATCAAAAACAGCTGTGACATGGTCAAGTATCTTCCCATTTAACGGGCTTAGTACAGGATAGTCGCCGCTACTTAAATTTTTATTGAACCAAGTGTCAAATTTCGTTCAAACAACGTAAATTCAAAGATGAATGAATGAATGAATTGACACTTTATTGTACATAAAAGACATATGAAAGAGAACAGAGTATTGAAAACATAATTTTGTACAAAGGCGGACTTATCACTTAAAGCGATTTCTTCCAGCCAACCTTTGGGTGGTGAAGAAATAGTCACTAGAAAAGTAAAAATAGGGGGATAGACGTAATAGATAGAGTAAATTAAATGAAAATCAATAGTGTAACTACAAATAACCAAGATAATCATGAGTTTGACAGATTCTTATTTAAATTAAGAAAGATTGCTTAAATATTCAGATTGTAGATTTTGGGCAACAAAAAATAATGATTCTTGTAATTATATTAGTTAAATCTTTATTTAGATTTTAAAACTTCTTTCGAACAACTCAGCGTAAGTACCTTACGTAATTAACTAACCAACTTTTCGTTTCACTTTGATAATATGAGAAAGGATTCCGTAAGCTATTTTACAATATGTTTTATAAAAATATAAATACTTAATCAAATGGTTTTAGGCGCTATATTTCGACCCCTCGGTGCGGTCGTCATCAGGCGAATAGAAAAATATTAAATATTAAAGATTGAATATTTTTCTATTCGGCTGATGACGACTCCACTGAGTGGTCGAAATATAGCGCCTAAAACCATTTAAGTAAGCAATTTTAGATACTTACGTGAGTAAAACTTACTCAGGCGGCCTAAAATAAACAAGGACTTACTGTTCAACAATAGTAGATCTTTCCGAGATCCACTGCTTGTGTAGATTGCCTGCGTTCATCTCCACAGAGTATTGGACCGCTCCATTCACATTGTTGTTCTGTGGCTCGTTCAAATGCATACGCATCTTCTCCGTCGACACGGACACCACTCTGTCAAAGTATAACTTATCTATTTAGGGATCGTTCAACAATTACGTGATCATTTTTGGCCGTTTTTAACCCCCCCCCCCCATGTGATCACAGCGTAATCTTTAGTTTTTAACCCCTCCCCCCTCGCCTTGATTACGTAATCTTCGTCCGGGCTTAAAATATATACTGATGCTTGGAAAAGTCGATAAAATATGCCGAAAAAGTATAAAAATACTGAATCTGGTCACACTGTTCCACAGTTTGTCTATAGCAGGGGAAATCCCGTTCCATCTAGTTAGTGTTACCAGTAATATACTTCAAAATTGGACGTAAATATTTAAATATAATTTTCCGCACTTGTGCTATAACAAATTATACAAAACTCGTGCGAGAAACTTTTTCTCGACTCGTGTGATTGCAGCACTCGCCTTCGGCTCGTGCCGCAAACTCACACTCGTCAGAAAACGTTTCATCGCTCTCGTATCGTAATGTACTATTAATTATTTTCGGAAACCCCCCCCAAATAATCAAATAATCCAGATGTATATACAAGCACCCGACTCCCCCCCCCCTTCCGGTGATCACGTAATTGTTGAATGATCCCTTACTAAAATAATAGGTGACATAAAATAATATTGGAAGGCACAGTTCGACCAGGCCGCCCAGGACGTATGCTGACCAAATTGGCGACATACTGAAGAAGAGCCATGTCAAAAGTACCCAGAATAGAAGAGCTTGTATGACTAGATTGATGGACGTGAAGAAGGCGAAAGAGGTGTGTCTGGATCGTAGCAGATGGAAATCTGTAGTCTCTGCCTACTCCTCTGGGAGACAGGCGTGAATATATGTAAGTATGTATTTAGTAAACACATTTTCACGGAATTTACAATTACCGGTGTTCATTATGATCAGTAGACTATGTGGTTTCATTTAATTATTCAATTTATACCCGGTATAGTCATAGAGTCATAATCAGTGCATCCTACCTACATTCACTTATGGTGCAGAAACATGGACGGCTGGACGCTAATGAAAGCTTATATGTTTACAAAAAAATGTATGGGTACTATCCCTACTTATTCCCATCTATGTTTGTGGGGGGAGTGATAGGGAATGAACACCCGAGAGCTGAGACGGAAACTGGCGCTATTGGTGCACTATTATCTGCTGTTACGCAACAGAGTTGATGACCCTCCCACGCTCGCGCAGATTGCGCGCTAGCGGCGCCGGACAGGTACAGTGCTCGCCAATCTTTTAGTCGCCTCTGAAGATAGCCGCACGAGGCGACGCAATAGCCGTTTTACGGTGTCAGGGGGACGTTACAGGAGCGAGGGCGCGGAGCACACCCGCCTACGTGCCGCACCACACCCCCCGCCCGCCGTTCAGCAGGTGTCAACTCTATGCGTTAGTGTTAGTGCTACGTCCGTACACTACACACGCGCGCATTGCATGAAAAGTACCTTCGAGGAAAAAATTCTATGAATCTTTGAATCTGTTTGTTTCAGTTGTCTTTATTTGTTGTTTTGTTAATTTAGTTTGTTAAAGTTTATTGTTGTTGTTATGCCTCGCGGACGTTATAGCGTTTTAAGGCGACAATGTAGGAAAATGGTGTTTATATAAATGCGTTTTATTTATATAGTTAAGATTGCACTAAAATAATAAATAAATAATTAAATAGGTATGTACAACAAGTACACCTTCCCACTTATAGTAAACATTTAATAAATAATCAACCGTTGATATTATTGTTTCCTTGACTGTACCTGCGCAAGCTTGCACTCGTAACCCATTCAGAGGCGACTAAAAGATTGGCGCGCACTGTAACTAACTCTTTATGTATAACTTACTTGGCTCTAGTGAGATGCGGCCACCCGACCCATATAATCTGGCCGAGCATGGTATTGGCTACAGTTTCTAAGGTCGGCTCCACACTCACGTCCCTCAATATTTGCACGATCATGTTCTCATTGCGAGACGGCTGGTCGAACACTTTTACTTTGCATTTCTTTATGGCTGTCTGAAAAAGATTAGTATAGGTCAAGTGAAAATTTATCGAAACCACTCTTACATCTCCTTGTCGTATGGTTAGTTGCCATCCTAGTATCAGAGTTATTTAGGCCACCATCGGACATGGCGGAACGACCACTATCTTTCGATATCAGCCGGAACAGCTTTACGTGCTTTCCGAGACACGGAGAGACCGAGATGTAAATGCCAATAATAGTCACCCATCGAAGGACTGACCTTGTCAAGCGTTGCTTAACCGCGGATCGTAAGTGATCATTGATAAGTGATATTTGACATTTTTAATCCAATACAAAAGAGGCGAATTATACATGCAGCATTTTTAGTCACTAAAAAGCTTTTATTTTGGAACCAACCTTGAAATTGCAAAAAAATATTCAACTGTAAAAATAACCACTTGACCAAAATGTATGGAATGTTGGCTCCGTAGTCAAAGACGAGTACCTACCATAGAATAGCCACCCCTAAGAGGTGAAATGACCCTTGGTTAGTTCGAAATAATTCCGGCAACTTTCAATGCGCTTTCATGCGCTGCAACTGGCTAAGCCAACACTATGCAGTGATAGAGATAGATAATCCCCAGTAAGTGGGATTGAGATGCAAAGAATCAAAAACACTGATTACTTAGCGAAATCTGACGGACGGATTTCGCTCTCGGGGCTAGGTGCTCTACGAATACTAACTTTAGTTGCTACTAAAAATGCAGCTTGCGTATATCTCTGAGTTATGCTTTCTATAAGCTGCTTTATATCTGTATGCGTGGACCTATACGATTGATCCCACGCCCCTGTCTGTCCCACTTAAGAACAGACATCATGACGCGACCAACTTAGTAATGGGCGTGGCCAAATGTCATGCTGTTTCATTTCGCTATAAGGTGCACGCTCCATGAAACTTGCGAGAACAATACAATCGTGACGATTTCGTCGCGTGCGCAAAATTGAAAACTTCTTTCAGGAGAAACCACATTTTGGCAAGATTGTGGACGTTTTCAAATATTATTTTCGGTTATTATGAATCTAAATACCATTTTCAATGTTTTCCCCGTATTAATTTTTTGATTTCAACTAAAACAATAAAAAAGCACATGTGGCCACACTTTTGGTAAATAACTGTTAAATTTACGTATTTTAGGGGTTTGTTCAGAAATCAGAAATCAGAATGCTTTATTTGTGAACATAGGTATTTTAAACTAAATATAAAATTATACTTAGGTGGTGATACATTATGGGTTATGTTATGAACGCTATGTTCTACCGCTAAGGTATACAATTATTTTAAATAAGTATTGAATGACACATGCTCATGCAAAATTTGAATTAATACAAAATTAAATTAATTATTAAAAATATTAAATTGTATTATCATTTAAAAACATTTCGATCTTATAATAGCATTTTTTTACAAGTAATTTAGATAATGTATTCTTAAATTGTATCAAATTTAAATCTTTAATAAAATTAGGAATCTTGTTAAGTATTTTTGGCGCCCTACAAAATATACTCTTATTCATTAGAGCAGTTTTCGAACTTCTCAAGCGTAACTGGTGCCTGTATTGTATCCTTACCTCTGAGTGGTACGAATCGGAGACTTTAACAAACAATTCAGGATTCGTTTTTACAAAAATCGCGACTTCGTATATGTAAAGAGAAGGCACGGTGAGAATTTCGAGAGATTTGATTTTGTTGTTAAGATATTACACAAATTTCACAAATTTTTAGGCCGACTAAAACATAGATCTAGATAATGTTAATGGATTCAGCCTAAAATGTTATAATAACATTCCACAGACACCTCACAATGTGTTGACAGCGTTTGTATGTAGGTTTGCATGTGATGACACCTCTTAAGGCACGTCACTCTCACCTGGTACTTCAAATGCCTCATGGTCGGGAACCCAGGGAACAGCAGATCCCGCCGCGCGTTGGGTAACATGCCCTTCTTGAGCAGCGCAAGTGGTACGTCAAGCTCGTTCCGGTACACAAGCTTCTCTGTGGCGTGGCACTCCGTGATCGGGGGGAAGTACTCCGGAGCGGGCACCGTACCTAACAGTTGATACGTTCGAATTAGTCAAACGATATAATTTGGAACGATCTGCCACCACCCTTGCGGTAGAATATTGCGTCTTTCACTTTTAAGAAGCATCTGAAGAAAAATCTGCTTGAAAAATACAGATGAGATAAAAAGCCGCTTTAAATACTTATTTGTTATGCAAGGCTGGAAAGTAAATTTTTGGCGCGAGTACCTTGTATTGAAACCTGAGCAAGCGAAGGATTCTAGGATTGAACCACGAGCGAACTCAACTCGGCATTATGTACCGCTTGCACAAATTCTGCAGGTGTTAAATTTATATCTTCGTCGCTGCTAGCCTCGTTTCTTTCAATTTTATCAAAAAACAAACCAAAATAATGGAAGGAAAGTGAATTGAATAAAGAGTAGGAAATTTTAAAGTTTTTGTTTTAAATCAAATTTTCTTGCTGGCCAATGCGATTATTTTTTAAATGAGGCTGGCGCATGACATGAAATAAGTATTTGCATTTCAGTGGACTGGCTGCAGAGAATATAAGCTATTATGAAACTAATGAGGTTCTATATATATGTAATATTATTGTACGAAACCTTTATTGAATAAAAATATTCGAATTTTAAAAACACTTTCCACGCTAGCGGATAAAGTGCGCTTTTCCATCCAGATTTCTAATGATAAACAGAGCCTTTCCGAGCTTGTGAGGTGAAAAATAAATTCCATTGACTCAATATTTGCTTATGGTTCGCTGTGAAACATTCTATTATGTCATCTGGAATACGCGTCTCAGGTTTGGAATACACAATATAAAAAAAATATAGATCACGTATTGAGGGTATTCAGGCAAAATCCCTGAGGTTCCTGGATTACAAGGCCCATCAATTTTCTATTGACTATGAACATCGCTGCACACGATATCATTTTCTTCCCTTATCTGTAAGACGCGATATCTCAGACATCTGCTACCTTATGAGCATTGCCAATGGATCAATAGAAAGCCCTGAATTATTTTCATTACTAAACCTCAGGTCTTATAAAAGGACTATGAGACACCCTGAACTTCTATACGTATATGCATGCAATATTAGACATAGACAGAATGCATTCTTATCAAGAGCGAGTTCTCTTTTCAATAATATTTTGCTTGATATAGATTTGTTTTGTTCAAGAACATCTTCAGTCAAAAGAGCTTTAACACTTTTACATTTTAAAAATGAGTAGGCAAATTCTTTCAATTTATCTTTTTTTAAATGTTATTTTTTTATTTCTAATTAAACTAACATTTTATATTATATGTAGCATTTGTAAGCTAAAACGGTAAGTTAAACTGTTTATGCCCCTACGGCTCACTTCTATTTAATTTTGTCATCCATTAGGTGAAGATTTTTCATCAGCATTTAGTTATTTATTCAAAATTTTTACTGTACTCATTTGTCTGTTAATCTTCCTATGAGTAAATAAATTAAAAAAAAATCAAAATCAAAATAACATTTTTAAATTTTCAAAATTTGTTATTACTTTTTATAAACTATGATGTTAAAGTAGAATACCAAATAACGTATTTTTTCTTTTTTGTTCATTAATGAATTCATGTTCTAGAGAAGAATAAAAAATATTATCCCACAAATACAACATGGGTATCAAATTGTAGATATTAAAGAACTGATTGTAAAAATATATACCTTTACTATATTTACTGGCACTGGTTTCGTGAAATCTTTGAAAAACCGCAAAAAATGCATGTCCCTTATCTCCAAAACTAATGGACCGAAAAATATGAAAAAAATAATGGTAATATGTGTTAACGTAAAGAATACAGGAAAAATTTAGAGGTTGAAATCTTCACGGAAAAAAATTACAAAATTAAATTTTTCATCCATGTTACGGAACTCTAGGCAGTGGCGTGCATAGAACTTTTTTCCGGAAAAGCAATCAGAAGGTCAACTTGACTATTTTTCTGTCAAGTTTGACAATTAAAAAAAAAGAAAGTTTGTATGACGCCAGGGTAGGCACTGCCTACCCTAGAGTGAATATTTTCATACCAACTTGTTTTTTCAGTGTTATTTTTTTTTTATTGTCAATCTTGGCCTTCTGGTTGCTTTTCCAGAAAAAAGTTCTATGCACGCCACTGACTCTAGGTACGCGAGTCTGACTCGCACTTGACCGTTTTTTTTTAAATAATCTGAGTTAATATACGGACGCTAGCAGGAAGTTATATAACTCAGTATATAAATAAAACTGTATTTGTAAATTGTAAACACGTTGGTGTTTGCCTTACACCGGTAGATGTCACGACGAGCGCAGGATGATCATTAAAAATTCAACTTTTTTAGCAGTTAAAATTAAAGGATTTAAAAAGTTAATCCATACCTAGACTCTCGGACGTCCAATTGTAGACACACATGGGGCCGGGCGTGTTCCGTTTCCTCTCCTCGTCCGTCAGCCTCTGATAACACGGCGTCATGGCTGACAGGAGATTTGTCTGGGACCAAAATATCACAACTGTTTAGTCAGCACCGGTAGCACAGTTGGTAGGACGCCGGGTTTTCCATCTTGACCCGGTTTCGAATCCTGCACGATCGAGAACGCAACAAATTTAAAAGCACAAATATTTTTTAAAAAAATTCCTCGGTCCAGAATTTGAACCTGCGACCTGAAGATTGACCTGTCAAATAATAATTCATATCGTGTTACACCGAATCGACACCATTGCCGCATTTGCGCACTCACGGAGTGTCAATGAGGCAGCAGGGGGCGCGGGGTACACAGCGGTTCTTAAGAACGTTATAACAACTACCGGTACAAACTGTTTTATAGCTTTATATTGATTCGTTGCGTTAATAATAACGCTATAAATAATCAGAATTAAGGAAAAACATTATACACCGTTATTTCATGCGTATTTGACATGAAATAACGCTATATTTCGATTTAATAACGTGCAG
Source organism: Ypsolopha sequella (assembly GCA_934047225.1). Classification (NCBI taxonomy): domain Eukaryota; kingdom Metazoa; phylum Arthropoda; class Insecta; order Lepidoptera; family Ypsolophidae; genus Ypsolopha; species Ypsolopha sequella. Next base: position 6,419,752 of record OW203988.1, on the reverse strand, counting down.
TACGGGAGTGGCGTGCACAGAACTTTTTGCTGGAAAAGTAAGCAATTGGTCAAGAAGAACAATAAAAAAAAAATTAAATATCACTTTGAAAAAAAAAGTTTATATAGGAAATGTTTACTGTAAGGTAGACATTGTCTACCCTGGCGTCATACAATTTTTTTTTTCAAATTGATTTTTAAATTTTTTCATATATTTTTTATTGTTGTTCTTGACCAATTGCTTGCTTTTCCAGCAAAAAGTTCTTCAAAATAATTCCCATGGCTTAATTTTTAAAAGATTTTATTTCAACTTGTTTTTAGAGAATATACGTCATTTTAGGACATGGTTTTCATTATTTTTTTTATGATTTTTTAAAGAATTATCCGATATGACGTCATTTGAGAATTTTAGACATTATACTGATTGTGATGTGTGATTGCTTATAAAAAAATCACAATGCGCTTATGAGCGCTATTTGCATTGTGAGCGGGCTGTAAGTCGGTTTAAGATGCGCATGTATTCACCAGTGTGAACGTTGTGACGTCATGAGTGACGTCATTTTAGCGCACTCACAGTGCTCACGAAAAAGAGGTAGTGCAGCGTGTGCGGAAACGTCAAATTGGCATTTGATTTGATATGTTGTTGTTGTGAGAGATTTCAACATGGATTTAATCCAAGCCGACGTCTTCTGTAAAGAAATTAACCAGAATTTGATCTCTTCACCATCACTGGAATGGTCATCGTCAGTTTCAAGAAGATTCCAAATTATGTTCAACTCGGACATTTCGCATTTCTTGGAATATGCTTTAAAATTAACCAAGGTACCTAGCACGAGAGATAGTGAAAATTCGTTTCTTTTCTTCCAAATACTTTCAATTGTTTTTTTATCCACATTTGACAGATGGTGACTTTAGCTAGCGCGCTTTCGCCGGTTTATAATGAACGCGCGCTATTTGCGTGCTTACAATGTAAACCAGAGAGTATGCAACGATTGCAGTATGCAAATGCGCATCGTAAACCGCACTCTCTCTGTCTACTCATATGTCATCCAGCTGTCAAATTAGTCTGAAGCAAATTATTATAAATTTATCTTGATAGCAAAGGAAACATTTCTAAACAGCCATTACTCAAGTGACGTCACACGAAGGCAAATGGAAGTTGCAGCCTTTTCGTAAAAATATTCATCATTATGAGGTTTTTTAGACCAAAACTTCGAAAATACGGCTTATTGAACCTAAATCTCGAAATGGTTTTCGAATTAACACACCTGAACATGATTTAATCTATGCCAATTATGGACATCGTGTCTACTGACCTCATCAATAAAAGGTATAAGGACAACGGCCTCCCAGTCGTTCTTCTTCCCATTGAGATCAGTCTCGAAGTTGATCGGGTAGTAGTGCACGATGGGAGAGTCTTCATCCGTCATCAAGTCGTGGAAGGGAGCCGGCAGGAGATGCTTGCTGGCCGCCGGGAGTACTGCTAGAAGCTGGAATGAGCAGTATAGTTCAGGAAATATTATTTATACTACACCTGCTTGGAAAGTACCTTCTTACTTTTTTGAAAACGATGCAGAAAATACGTCATTACTGTCATACAAATATGCGGGCGGAAAAAGTGTATGAAAATTCATTGTTAACGTGCTTGAGCGGGTAGAAAAAGTATATGCATATCCATTGTTAACGTGCTGTTTTTTTTTTTTAAATAACATAAAGAATGAGCAAGTGGCCAAGTGGCCAGTATTATTTTGCGAACTCGTACATAAAACTCGAAAAATGATACTGGCCACTTGCTTTTCCTGTACATAATTAAAAATAAGAAGGAAATAAAAAGTGACAATCGCACGCGAGTGAGTCAGTCGGTTTCTTTTATTGTATCTTGATTAAAAGTAAAATTATACTATTTCCTCGCAGGTGTAGTACGAGGGGCATGCTAAAAGAAATTAGATACTCAAAAATTATAAAATTTATTCTTTATTACAAGTATCGATCTTTTCGAAGTATTCATCCTGAGCACGTATACACTTTTCCATACGTCTGAACTAATTGGAAAATACCAATGACCGCTCTTCTTTAGACACCTCAGAAATCTCGAAAATATAGGCAGCCAGTGCATCTTCTTTGCTTTCAAACTTCTTCCCCTTTATTTTTTTTTTGATTTTTGGAAACAGGTAAAATCACAAGGTGCTAGGTCAGGGGAATATGGTGAGTGAGGGAGGATTGACGCATTTTTGAGTCGAAAAAGTCAAGTGTTTTGGCAGACGTGTGCGACGCCGCATTGTCGTGGTGCCTGAGAAGGCGTCGGATTCCTGACTTCGGTCACTTGTCACACCAAGCTGATATTACTGTTGGAGCACAAACTGTCACATATTATTCGGAGTTAATTGTTCTTTGATTCTCTAGCACTACAGTAGCAATATGATCCGTTTTGCTGAAAAACGAGGCGACCATTTGTTTCTGTGTGCTTCGTGTACGGCGACATTTCGTTGGAGTTGGCTCATCTTCAAAGCACCATACAGTCGAATGTCACTTTGTTTCGGGATCATAGTTATAAAGCCATGTTTCATCACCAGTCAGTATATCATACACATTTTTTTTCTCGCCACCGTCGAATTTATCTATCATGAATAGGCACCAATCCAACCGACGGTCTTTCTGCTCATCGGTAAGTTTGTGCGGCACCCATCTCAAACAACATTTACAGAGAGAAAGGTGGTCGTGAATTATGGTTTGCATTGCTGCTGATCCAATTCCCTGTTCTCGCTCCAGCTCTACATACATAATTCGTTGGTTTTCGCGAATAAGTTTTTCGACTGCACGAACGTTCTCTTCTGTGACTGCGGTTGGCAGCCGACCTGTCTTCGCTTCATCTTTGAGACATCCCCGTCCTCTTTTAAATTCAGCAAACCAATTAAATACTGTTGTTCGTGAGCAACCAGACTCACCAAAAGTAGTAGCCAAAAGTTCAAAACATTCTTGAGGCTTAAAACTTTTTTATAGTCATAATAAATCATAGCGCGACAATCACTTCGACTGAGCTCCATTGCTGCAAGCGAATTCCCGCCAGATTCGCGGAAAAATGATGCTCATCCAAATAAAAAAAAAAGAAATGATGTGCGTTCTATTTTCAGATATATAAACAAACAACCAGCCTATAAGATGATGTATAACTTGCCAGTGTCAATCAAAGGAGTAAAGAGTATCTAACTTCTTTTGGCATGCCCCTCGTATAAAGCACTATGTATCACTCGGAAGAAAGTGCGATTCCCAACCCGTGTGTATTGAGGCCCTTGGCTTCGCCTCGGGCCTCAAACTACACCCCCCTCGTTGGTAATCTTCCCCTTTCTGCCCTCGGTGAACAATGTACTATTGCACCAGTTTGGCTTAACTTTGGAGAACAATAGAATAAAAGAGTACGTGAACTCGTTGAAGCTCATGCCATGCAGTGTATACTGTGAACAGCTACTATTGATACTTCTAATTATCTTAGAAGCAACTAAGAGAATTGTAAGAAAAAGATTCCCAGCATTTTTATTCACAACTACCCACACAGTAAGAAAAACGAAGTACGAAATAGTAAAAGAATAAGGTCGTGTTACATTCTAATGGGTAGTATTTAAACGAGCGAACATAAATTCAAATTTAAGGTGTCAAAAATACTGAATATAGCGTACTAAAATACTAAGTGGGCGAAATAAAATGTTGAAAACTGCGACTTGAAAATACAAATATTTATCTTACATGTTAACCTAACACGCTAGTCGACGCACCTATTTTTTGACTTTTGGTGAAGTATTTTCGATTTTATACTTTAAATTCGCCCACTCGGTATTTAGTCGCTTCGGTGTTTATTCCGGACACTTGAAGTCGCTACTTATATTTTTCCACATTCTAATGAGTGCTGGTGTCCATCACTCCTGACTGACCTGCCCCCCTATTCTGTATCTTAAGTTGCCAACTGGACAGGGTGCCTATCGTCAAAAACATAGATAAAAACTAAACTTTCAAAATTGCTTTTAGTGGGTATTGAACTATTTACGAACTGTGTCGTCACTTCAAGTGCTAACATGCCCTTAGACAATCGGAATTCGATAGTATATCTATGTTTTTGATGATAGACACCCAGTCCAGAAGGCAACTAGAGATACATAATAGGCCCTCTGATCAGACAAGTGTGATAAACACCAGCCCTGACTAGAATGTATCAAGACCTTTTACTACATTTACATTTTTTGTGTAAACCGGTGTTCTGTTTTTATGACCCTATTACAAAACAACAGATAAGCCTTCCCGTTCATCGGTGCAAATAATATTTCGCGAGCTATATGCACGATGAAGGATACTTAGCTAAGACACTACCAGAAATATGCTACGAGTCTAAACGAAGGATTGGTGTGATCTAGGGTTTGAACATGTAGACCACTGATTCAGGGGTCGCGGGTTCTTATCTAATAAATTATTGTAATTACTAATATGAAATGTATAAATAATAATATATAAGCAATTAATTTTTTATTAACTGTTAGTGGTTTCAAATTCAATGTTTTTTTTTGCATTATAGTACTGTTATAATATTTTTTTCAAGTTACTTCATAGTTTTTGTTTCATTAAAAGTACGTTATTTATCTCGAGTGTTTTTGTTATTTTTACATGTGTGCCAATCTTTCTGTGTTACAAGGACGGCATTTTGTGACATCTTTGTCGGTGGATTCAAAGTAAAGAGGCAGTCACGCAAAATATTTGCCGAAAAAATACTACGGGGGTATTTTTTTTTTGTAGAAAGGTGACTATACCCCAATCCAGAAATCGAGAGTATCGTTTGACGTTTACTGTGATACCAGATGACGACGAAAAATAAATAGAGATGTCCTAAAGGTATTAATTAAATTCATTCACTTAGTGAACGAATGAATTATTTTTGTTTCATAAAATAATTAATTAACTTAGCGAATGAATCGATTGACATATTATTGGTTTTTGTTGTTTCTACATTTAATAACAATATGATAAATAAAACAATCGAGCTTTTAAGTGTCTAAATTTATTAATCTGAAAAATCTGTGTCACTGTCAGTGCTGGTTTCATCATTAACATTGATTATAAAACTATCCACAACGCCATAAATTAGGCGGTTGAGACGGCACATTTTGTCCTCTTCTTTAATAACATGAGTCACGCCGTCACTCCATTTTTGGGGTGTTACTTTTTTTTCCCTTCTTCTAACAGGCCTTTTCCTTCCGCCATTTTAAACGTTTTGTTATTCATGGCAACATGAACTTTTACTTGCGCCCATACCAGCTCAATGGGATTGAGTTCGCAATGGTATGGAGGCAGGCGTAAGATTGTGACTCCGTGCTCCGCTGCCATCTCGTCCACAACATACTTGTTGACACATTGGTCTTTGTTCTGCCGTACGATATCTATTAGAGTGGCTTTTGTATTTGTAGCATCGAATGCTATATTTTTGCTTATTAGCCACTCCTGTATTCTTCCTTTAGTCCAAGACATCGCAGGCAGCAACTCCACTTTTGGCATCAAGGAGGTAAAGGTAGGAGATAAGTATGTGAGGTAGGAGGAGGTAAATCTCTGCTCTGTGTAGTGTAATGAGTCGCATACAAGTAGGTTACGTTTATGCTGGCAATGTATGATGTCTACTGTAGTGTAGATGTCCGTCTACTTTGTATTAATTTAAAAATAGGTTTAAAATATGGAATTCCATGACAGCGAACCTTAGTCATTAAGTAGGAGTGAAACAAATAAGTTAAAAAGAAATATTAAAGAAATCAAAAATATAAATCTTATTAAAAGTTATAGGTTTTAATTTAAACAAAAGGTACAGAGCCGCTACCAACGGTCCTGTTACAGTAGTTCGTTGGAGGCAACTTGTATTAAAACTCTTGCCACCTACTCAGAGGGAGAAAAAGCGATTTTTTGCATTACGTAAGTGCTAAAAAACCGCCTTTTCTCCTTGAAATCGTTAATGGTGAAATGATCAGAACAGAAGCATGAATGTTTTCGCAGATGTCGCCCAATTTTTAGTCTAATATCTACCCTAGTTGCTTTAATCCACTTGTTTCTCAAAGTCTAAAGTGTGATGTACTTTATCATTGCAACCTACAACGGCACACGTACGCATTTTGTGTTCTAAATACTACCCAGAAAGAAATACTACTTTCACAAAACTTAAACTTAATGTGCGGGAAAAAGTACCAAACACCATAGTCTGACTCAGCTCTAGTTTGTTTATGGTCTCTGCATAAACTTGACACTTCGTTTTCTGAAAACTTCTACTAGCGCTAACTAAACTAGCGCCTTCTTGTTCATTTTGATGAAACTCAACTGACAGCTGTCAAGGAAAACGGCTCATTGGAGCTCTCTCAATGTTTGATTTTTTTCTAAAAACAAATATCAAACCCTTTCATTTGATATCCATATTGAGGAAGTAGTCAAAAAATATTTAATCCGCCATTTTGTAGAGCCGGCCATCTTGGATTTACAATGACAAAGAATGTATTAAATTATATTATCATCAGAACTAAAGGTGCGTACCAAATTTCAACAGGAAGGGGGTCAAATTTCAATTACTAGATTTGACCCAAATAAATAGGGCAAGCTAAATAAAATCGTTTAATAAAACCATTCCAAGGAGGACGTATGCTAAGCATGTTGATTAATCATAAATATTATATTAGTCAACATATTATATTTCTGGAATCACGTCGTTATTAGTAAAATTTGTCTCTTGACTTAATGAATTTAGTAATTTTTCTATACTATTGAACGAATTAATTTATCGAACCCATCACTTCATGCAAACACTAGTGAAATAAATCTGGCCACATTATTCAGGGAAATGACAGTAGTGTCTGTCAAACGATACTCTCGATTTGTGTCTTGGGGTATAGGTACAGTGGCAATACTTTTGTGGTTGCCAGCTAAAATAAAACGCAGTCTCATCTTTCGATAATGTACGCACCGTTAGAAAACGCTATGATCAAGTCAACTGAATAGAAACTATATTTCTTAAAAATTAAACTAAAACCATCAATATTATTTCCTCGTCCCCAAAAAGATATACATTAAACTGTATCTTGGAATAAATTCAGACAGAACGTACACGCACTACAAATGGACTCACCTGCTCAAAAGGCTTGAACGGTTCGCCCAACTCGAACCGTATGTTGAGATGCGCAAAGCCTCTAATGTCCGAGATATAAGGTGCATAATGGTGTGGATAGTACCAACACCACGACGCACAGCCGCGGTAGTAGTACCACAGGTTCCACTGGATAGCACGGACGTAGCCTTCCGCTTGGGACGCTAGCACTTCCCTGGGGAAAATATGGCAAAAGTTCTTTCGAAGTGTTTGTTTCAAAGAAATAATAATTCAAAGGTGTCAGGGGTACAAGCTGAACTATCAAACAATCGTACACCCACTTTTTGGCAACAGTTATACCTAAAGTGGTGAGTAGTTGGCCTATCGCTGTATACCTATATAATGTCCATTGTCGTAAGTAAATAAAAACTATATTTATCAAGATGTCTATCACTGTAATTTGTTCACAGATACATTTTTTTACCAGTGTGTAGTTGTGCCCGAAGAAGGGCGATTAGGCTAGCCCTCACCTACTTTGTAACGTAAAAATCGTCAGTTTATCAAGATAGTACGAGACTGTTCTCGGAGATACATCTCACACCCCCTCGGGAGATATCATTACGATATGTATGTACAAAAAATACAAAAGACTTCGTTTGCATTTTCCCGGAATAAAAAGTAGCCTATGTCACTCTCCGGCCCATAAACTATCTCCATGCAAAAAATCACGTCGATCCGTTGCTTCATTGCTGCGTGAAAGAAGGACAAACAAACAAACAAACCAATAAACACACTTTCGCATTTGTAGTAGGGGTACGGTACGGATTCTACTCACTCAGTGACTTTGGAATAGTCCAGTTTATTCATGTAATAGTCCCTCTTGTGTATTGTAAACTCCATATTGAAGTTGGCTTCCTCTGAAAATTATCATTTGTATTATGTACTTTATTTTCTAGTTCATAAAGTCTGAAATAATTGAACACATTCGTTTTTTGAAACTTACCGTCACTGCTATCGATGTCTTCATAATCATCATCATCTCCATCTACATCTTCCAGGAACTGCAACAAATTGGGGAAATGAAAACATTATTTAATATATTATTTAAAATAATAGACTCTTAGATTTTATGTTTTTATAGCGAAATTCATCGCTTTTAATACTCTAATTAAAAGCGATGAATTTCGCTACAAAAACATATTATCTTAGTTAATGAGAACTGTGAATTTCTTAACTGTCTGAAGCAACAGGTATTGTAGCGACGACAGTGCCTTCTGTTCAGAATGAGCAAGGCGTGAAATAACATAACGCCCTCGTGAGCGTTCAGTATGTGCATCACAAGCTGGTATATCAAGTAGTTACAAAAATTCGGTGTACAGGTATGGTGGAAAAATTTGTCGTTCCAGATACGAACCTCGGTAGAGCGCCTGTCATGTAAGCAGGAGGTCGCAGCTTTAAATCCAGACCCGAGGATTTTTTTCAAAATATATGTTCTTTTAAATTTGTTTCTGATTGAGTTTGTAATGCACTTTAATAATAAAATATATTCTTGTTATTTTCTTCCAATAAGTACAGGGTACACTCATAATCGTGACAATCCGTGTTAGGTAAGATAATACAAAATCCATTGCTTTTTAGAACGTAGTTGCATATAACAGGATTATAATGCCTATTTTCATACAAAACTGCGAATTTGGCACAAAATTGGAACACAAACAGCTGTTTCCGACACAATATCGGAAAATATTCACAATAAATTAGATGCTGGTTTGCCCTACATGTTTACTATCATAAAAACCAATAATAACTAATACCAATAATAACTAGTTACACAACGTGTAACAGAAAGGTGTAACCATATTCGAAGAGCTTATTCAGTCAATGGTTTAGAACAACTTTTACTTATGGAGCCAACCCTGAAATCTCGAAAAAGATAATCTTCCCTTCCATACATTTCAGCCGAGCGGCATTGCATTTTTTTATGAAAAAGTTATTTTTTTTTTTCGAGATACAGGTTTTGTTCCATAGTAAAAGTTGTTCCATACCATTGACTGAATAAGCTCCTTAAATATGGTTACACCTTTCTGTTACACGTTGTATATGTTGAATTAGAGAATGGAAAATGTAGGTATCTAAAACACGGTTTATTTTTATTTTTGATATATTAGGGCGTTTTTTCGTGCATATTTGCATGCTTATTTTACCACTTTGATAGTGCATATAATCCAAAGTCTACTTATTACCAATGACGTTCACCGCATATTACTAAACACGTTTCAAAATATTTTTGGATTCGTTGGTCTTAGAGAGAGATATGTCAAAGTTTCGTCACAATAGAGAAAATTAACAGTATTGCGTCTGGGCAGTGTCCTTGGAACAACGCTCGGTAGACGCACGCATTGCATTACGAGGGGGCCACGGCTTCAGGCGAGGCGCGCCAAGCGGTTTTTCTTGCGACGGCGCCGCGTTTATGGAAACCCTTCCAGTATTCAGAACCACAGTACTTCTGAGCTGCGGGAGGGTTTAAGCGATTGAACGCGCAGTTTGATGAATTAAATGCTACCCTGCTTTTAGTTCTGTAATGCGGGAGGCTTTACAAACGCAATTCTAGCATTATGGATATAAATTCCTACCGCTATTCAGATTAGCCTACCCTGCTTTTAGTTCTGTAATGCGGGAGGCATTACATACGCAATACTAGCGTTATGGATATGAATTCCTACCGCTACTCAGACTAAAAATTGGGTTATAGGTTTAACAGAATACGCTTAGTAAGGACATCTATGTAATCAAGCGAAGATTAAAGAAAAGATGAATATCATAGTACTAAGAAAAAAAATTGAATTGCATAAACGTATGACAATATATTCATAAAGTTTTTAACAGTTTTTTTCGTGAATTTCTCAACCGCTTTATTTTTCCTTTAATCTTTACGTAAACACATATTACCATGATTTTTTTTTATTTTTGGTCCACCAGTTTTGGAGATAAGGGGGGGGGGAAGACATACATATTATTGTTTTTTAAAGATTTCTCGAAAGCAGTGCCAGCTAGTAAATAAAGTAAAATTATATATTTTTACAATCAAATTTTTAATACCTACAATTTGATACCAATATTGTATTTATATAAAAAAATATATATTTCACTTCTTTTTTATAATTCTCATTTGTGCTCATTTTTTTTTATCGCTATTGTTCTCCTGTAATTGGGCAGTTATGATCTATAATTTATATTTTTTTCATATTTTTCGGTCTCCCAGTTTCGGAGATAAGGGGACAAGGACATACATATTTTTGTGGTTGTAGTAAATATATATATTTTTACAATTAGCTCTTTAATATCTTTAATTTGATATCCTTATTGTATTTTTAGAATAATATATATTTTTTCTTACTTTTGTTTTAGAAATATTTTAAACAATTTAAAAATTTTCATATTTTTTTACACTGTAATATGTGGGCAAATTAATGCAATTTTTGTGCCAAATTTCAAGTCTTTATCTCTAACGGTGCTAAAGTTATGAGGTTGTGACATACAGACGGACGGACGGACGGACAACGAAGTCTCACCATAAAGGTTGCTTTTGTACCTTTTAGGTACTACGGAACCCTAACAAACAAAAGCGCGATGCGCATGATATCGCTTTCTCTCTCTCTCTCTCTTGGCACGTGCCGCTTTCGATCTGAGATCGGGGAGCATAGCGCAGAAATCCCTCCCGCGACTCAGATCGCACTTAAGTACTTTTATGCTATCTAGGGATCTGAGTAGAGGAAGCATTTTTATTATAAAGTCTTGAATATTACACCGGAAACAATACCCGAATCCAGATCGTTCGCAACTCTGAATAGTGGAATGGTTTAAAGCAACTTTCTGTGAATTAATGCTAGTAAACCCTCCCGCAGCTCAGAAGTACTGGGGTTCTGAATACTGGAAGGGTTTCCATAAACGCGACGGCGCCGGCGGGGAGAACAAATGTATGAAGTTGTATAGAGCCGGCCATGGGTCGCCGCTCGCGCATCTTGTGCGGCTTCGAGTGACTTGCGCTCTTGCGACGGCGGTATGCGCGGAGGCGGGCGGTTGAAACAGCGATCGAGCGCACAGGACGAACCTAGTGTCGAGCGCTTTGAGCGAGCGAGCGCGCTATACATGAAAGCGCCGACGGTTGTCATGGCAGGGCAAAGCCCGTCGCAAAAACCGCCTGGAAGCACAGCAAGAAGCGCCGCCAGAAGCCTGAAGCAGTGGCCCTGGCGTTAGGGCTGCCCACATAAATGCGCGGGAGTCGGGTGGTGGCGGCGTCACACTCTTCGTGTCCGTACTTAACTGCGGCGCACCCCTACCTCTAAGGCAGCGTTTCTTAACCTTTTTTATCCCCTTAGGAAATCAAGCACAATTTTAAGGACCCTTTAATAAAAGAGCAGCAATAAATTTCGGACCATTTATTTTAGTTCTACAAATTACAAAAAAAAAGATACTTTTTCTTATAAAACACGTTATTGAGAAGGCTTTTTTGTGGCAAAAAACTTTTGGTGGCATTTATTTATGATTGTTAAATGGTCCATAGATTAGGCTGCGGACGGACCCCCATACATATGCTCGAGGACCCCCAGTGGTCCGCGGACCGCAGGTTAAGAAACGCTGCTTTAAGGTATGCCGAGATTTGGAAGCGCGCGTTTCGGCCGTTTACTATGAAGACATAATACTGTTTCTTTCTTCTACTGTGGTTTCACTCACCATATCCTGCGTAGCGTTGATCAACGCCTGCAGTTCGTCATCAGGTTTGTTCGCTTTAATATCGTCTATATTCACGTTGAAAGTGTCATCGTTGTTGGGTTTGTACTGAAATAAAATGTATTTTGAAATACAGAAAATATATGATAGTGATTATGTTACTAGGATAGGTTCGTTTTGGAGCTGCGGGTCTACCGCGTAATTCTGATTTTCATCAACAACAACTTGAGATTGAAATTTGACGTGCATGCGACGACGCCCGCCTAAACATGCCATCTCTTTTGCACGCACGTCAAATTTCAATCTCAAGTTGATGTTGATGAAAATCAGAATTACGCGGAAGGCCCGCTGGTTAGTTTACCACTTAAGGTGGATGCGACGGATCGCGTTCCAAAATGCAAAACTTATGATTGTTATTCATATTTTTTAATAAAAAGCATTTTACAGATTCAGAACGATCATGGATACTAGTTGAACTATTTTGATGGGCTGTAGTGTGGTCCTGATGCGAATTATATCGGTCTGCCTGCTCCCATTGATTCTTCAAGATATAGCTTCATTATTGTGTACAATGCATCAAAAAATGAACTTGTGCGTACAAAGACCTTAGTAAAGAACACCATTGTTGTGGTGGACGCTACTCCCTTCAGGTAGTGGTATGAGTCAAATTACCTGCTGCCGCTTGGACGGAAGGGAGCTAAACTGACCGAAGCGGAAGATGCCAATATCAACATGAAGCGCAGTAAAAAGACAGCCAAGAAGTACATAAGCAGGCAGCGTCTAACCAAGGTTGAGGCTGCACTGAAGGAGCAATTTCACACGGAACGTTTATTAGCTTGCGTTGGCCTGGCCAGTGCGGTTGTCGCGAAGCGAGACAGTTGCAGAGAGATAGAGACGGGAGAGGTAGAGTAGTTGTGTGGTTGGCGATGTAAGAAGGAACGGAGGAGAAAATATGAATATTGAACGCGAAGTCGAAATTGTATATTCATATACTTGAATTGTTGGTTTATGTGAGTGACAAGAAATAGAGGGAGTGCGAATAAAAGGTGATGATGGAACAGGTGTTGGTGCTGGCCGGGTACAGCAGAAAGGAAAAGGTTTGTCACAGAAGCAAACGATGTGAGTACCTAATATTGTTTTCATCACACAGAAGCAATTAAGTCGAGGCATGGGATGGCTATAAGGGGAGATGGGAGGCCATGTAGGGACACAAAGTCCCGAACCTGATTGTTTACTCACAAGAAATGTACGATTATACAACATACGTATATGCATATATAGACTATTAGAGACGTCGCATAAATTACAGAAAGACTATAATTTGCAACAGCGGTCGCGCTGACGGCTACGTGCTTGAAGGCAAGGAACTCTAGTTCTACCTAAGGAAGATCAAATCCAAGAGGGCTAAGTAACAAGTGTAATGTAAAATGTAAAAATTAAAAATATATATTACGGAAATGGTCACTTAAGAGGCTATGCGAATTTTATTTTTGTCACTGTCACTCCAAGCGAAAAATCGCGCAGTGCGAGAGGGGCGGATTCAGGGAAAAAGGGAAAAAAGTTGGTTTTATATTTTAGTAGCTAGCAAAATTTCAAATATCAAATCTCTAGATATTGTTGAAACACACCTAATAAAATATGTTTGAGTTCCGTATATGGTTCCTATTCGTCAAACGAGGAGAAAAGGTGTGTTTGAAGACCTCATTTCAACAATTATTTCTATCGAGGAAAATTTATCCAAACACGATTTCCAATTTAAAAACTCTAGATTATATAGTCAACATGCATATCCCAGAAATTTATGAAATACATGAAATACACAGAAAAGAAACACCCGTATTTTTTTCGCATATCGCCTTAAGGGGCTGCACAATGCTAAAATTCAGTCCTGCTCAAACGCGTTTGTTTTTTGACTCTCTATCCTGCTCTAAACAGATGCCGCGCACGCAAAACTTCAGTTATTTAGAAATCGCGGCTCCATTAGGACATTAACTATAATTTCTTTATGTAATAAAGATGTTTTTTTCTAGTTAGTATCTGCGTGTGTTGGTTTCGTTTCAATCGGTTTTGAAACATGGAAACTGAATCGCTTTTTTCATGAAATTCATGCTTTTTTTAAATTAATGTAATTAATGGAAGATTGAAAGTATGTTTATTTATAAAGTTTAATTAATAATTGTCTTGAGTCAAAAAACATGCCATATTTTTTAAAAATTTTTACGATCTACATTGACGGAACTGAATCCAATACAAAATAGATGTTTAGCATTGTGGAGCCCCTTAATAACGAGTCGCTCTACCGATTGTCAGTGGATGTATTTGATAGCCATGGTCATGCCACTCAGAAATTGGAAAGTATATCTGGATTTGAAGTGGATAATGGACGTAATATCTCCCTTACCTCTCGCCGTTCATTTGCATTCGGTCGTCGCCCAGTTTTGCCTTCGAAGTATTTCAAGTCTGCGTAAGTGTCTTGAAACTTTTCCTTATCTATTTTCGCCAACTCTTGCATAAATACTTCAAATCTCTGTAGATTCAAGTCGCCAGCTTCGTTTATGTAGCCTGAAACAATATATAAATTAAGATTATGTTTATTTTGCGAAATCCATCGCTATAAATACTCTAAAATATCATTAGAGTGCATTACAAACTAGAAAGTATCAATCAGAAACAAATCGAATTTGAAAAAATTCCCCGAGCCAGGATTTGAACTTGCGACCTCTTGTTATCAAGACGGTAGCGCGCTTGTCTTGATAACAAGAGGTCGCAGGTTCAAATCCTGGCCCGGGGAATTTTTTCAAATTCTTGTCTTTGGATTTGTTTCTGATTGATATTTTCTATTTTGTAATGCACTCTAATAATATTCAATATAAATATTGGTTATTTGCTGTAAAAAGGAAAATATCTTGGTATTTTTAGGCTCTTGTCATATAAATAACGGATGCTATATCAGTGTTGTTATTTTTAGGGTTCCGTAGTACCTAAAAGGTACAATAGGAACCTTTATGGTGAGACTCTGTTGTCCGTCCGTCCGTTTGTTACAGCTCATAACTTTAGCACCGTTAAAGATAAAAAAATTGCAATAGTTCAAAATATTCCCAAAACAAAAGTGAGAAAAATGAAAAATATTATCCTAAAAATACAATATGGGTATCAAATTGTAGATATTGAAAAAGCTAATTGTAAAAATGTACACTTTTACTATATTTACTGGCACTGGTTTCGATAAATCTCCCTATAAATCTCTCCCTCCCTATCTTCAAAACTGGTGGACCGAAAAATATGAACAAAAATCTCGATTATAGATCATAACTGGCCAATTACAGGAAAACTATAGCGATTTAAAAAAAGTTGAGCACAAATTTCTTTTTTTTATTATTCTCAAAAAAGAAGTAAAATAAATGAAAAATATATTTTATAAAAATACAATATGGGTATTAAATTGTAGATATTAAAGAGCTGATTGTATAAAATATATAGTTTGGCTATATTTAATTATGGCCGATTTACTGGCGTATACTATACGGAAATATATATAGCAGTGGTCGGCAATCGGCGGACCGCAGTCCGCTTCGGGATCGCGGCGGGCCGCGGAAGATAAAACTTGGACCGCCAAAATTTTTAAACAATAGGTTTATGCAACAGATACGACTAAAGACGAAAAAAATTATTTACAGATTCATAATTGGAAATCATTTATGGTCAGACTGGCCTAACGAGTATATTTAAGTAATATGTTTTTTTTCTGGACGACAATACGATTTTGTGAAGGTATCCGGACCCCACTTAAAATTAATTGCCGACCTCTGATATATAGCACTACGCAAAAAAGGAAATAACTCACCATCTAAAGTAGGCAAAACAGCCATATACGTCTTATAGAGAAGCGGCAACGCGTCGTTACTGATGTGCATGTTGGGCAAATTGGGAATAAAATCGTTTCCCACCAAAAATCCCATCAGCACCCAATCATCTACTATCTTCTCGATGTCGTATTCGAAGGGCAAGTTGTTCTTTATCGAGATGAACTCCTGCTCGAGATATTCTCGCAGTAGAGACAGGTGGAGCAAGTAGAAGTTAGTTTCTTCTGGGCTGGTGGCGCGTTGAGTCGTTTTTCCGAATTTTACCTGTAAATAATGTTAAAACTTACGGGGTTCTATTTTTTGGCCCTCATTTTTTGTTCATACAAACATACATATACTCACGCATGCCTCTAGAGCAGCGTTTCTTAACCTTTTACAGCTACGGACCCCTAAGAAATCAAGCAAAATTATCAAGGACCCCCTTAATAATGAAAACAGTAACAAAACTCGGATTATTTATTTTAGTACTACAAACACATATAAAAAATACTTTTCAACAAAAAAAAGAGTACAGACATGAGTCAGCGGACCCCCATATATATATACACGCGGACCCCTGGGGGTCCGTGGACCACAGGTTAAGAAACACTGCTCTAGAGGGGTAGGCAGAGACTACAGAATTCCATCTGGTACGATCCTGACCATATCCTGACACACCTCTTTCGCCTCTTCCACATCCATCAATTTAGTCATACAAGACTGAACATCATTTGTTGTTCAGTCTGATGAATTTGTTTGTGATACTGCAGCCATTTTAAGACTCTAGGTTTTTTTTTCTATGTATTTCCGGTTCTCGCTTTAAACCCATTTTGACATGCAAAATAAATAGAGAGTTCTGGCCGCAACTATGGCCGTATCCAGGGAGTCTTAGAATTATCAAGAAGAAATAATGTCCTTCCACATCTACAAAGGTAAAAACATTACTGACTCCTTTGACTTTGATTGACTGTCCTCCTTAGTTGGTAATGGCAGTCCAATATAACTTAAACTTAGTAATTACATAGCTAGTGGATTGTTCTGGCGCTATGTCCCGCCAAATCTACAAGGGTATTTTGATTTGTAAAATGACTGACCCGCATTTTCGCATTTGACAATTTCAAGTTAATAAAAGCTTAGCTAAGAAATTCAGCGCTGTGATTGGCTCATTTGTGCCTCAACCAATCGTGTCTAACGTTCGGATACTTGACTATGACTAGGCATGCAAAAGGTCAATGTGTAAGTAAGTGGATATGTGGAAGCCGTATTGTATAACACGCCGTATTACAAGTAGGCGCACCGGATTGAAAAACATCACTGTATTGTAATGCGGCTGATGACGTTCAGCCAAAATGTCGAAATGATACGTTCGCCAAAACGGTGGCCAACTTTTAGCCCTATATTTCACCAAAAGTCAAAAATAGGCGCGACGACGATCGGAACGTGTTAGGTTGACATGTTTATAAATTAAGAGAGCCGAGCGAAGCGAGGCGACAACCCTAGTTTTAGCAAAACTCACAAAATACACAAAAAAATAGGGCTAAGGGTTGCCCACCGTTTTGGCGAACCTATCATTTCGACATTTTGGCTGAACGTCATCAGCCGCATAACAATACAGCGACGTTTCTCAATCCAGCGCGCTTACTTGTAATACAGCCAGTTATACGATATGGCTGCGACAGATATATGAGTCCCAGTACAACGTTAGACTTTATCTGCTAGGATACTGTTGCAACTTGGCACTAACCTCTTCCCTCAACAAGGCGAAGTGTGGCTCGTGTGTACACATGCCCAACATGATGAGATCAGCGTCCAGCCCGTAGAGACAGTGTCTAGTGTTGGGCTCGTAGCCGGGCTGCGAGCGAGCCCAGCGAATGTAGTCCATTATCTTGTGCTCGCCTTCTCCTGGGGTCTGCAGGGTTATTACATAACTAAAGCTTTTATTTTAGGGAAGCCAACTTGCCAACAGTCCTTGTTTTTCTAGGACATGTCCTGGTTTTTGGGATCCCTTTGGGACATCCAGTATTTTAAAATTCACGCGCTAGTATAGCCGCTAATTTTACGTCCCATTAAACAAAATGTCAAAAAGGACTAAAGAAGGTGATAGACACAGACACATTTAAGAGACTCACAGCAAATCAATTTTTTAAGAAATGACTTGAAGAAGGTTTAGGTGCAATCACAAATAAACAAATATTTACGTAGGTGTAGATACAGCTTTGTGTTATACAGTTTGTCATTTTGCGTATTTAAAAGAGAAACATTAACCCCCCGGTCGATTAAAAACTAGCCTGGGAATTTTGTAAATAATTATAATGCCACCTGGGCCTAGGGTTGCCAGATGGTCCAGATAAAAAAACCGAACATTTTTTATCAAAGGGTATGATTTGTCGAAAGGTTTTGGCCACATCAAACTGAGAAAATTACCGGAAATTACTGACTGTGAACACAATTTTACATATTTGGCACTAGATGCTACTGCTTTTAATAAACTTTTATTGCCTGAAATTGTTTCTTTAAATTCAGTGCAACTGAAAACACATAATTCGCTTTTTACTGTATTCACAATTTCTTTCGTCAGTCCATACATTACCCATTACGCTAAAAACTCTTTCTACGAAGGCATTGGAGACGGGAACAATGCACACATATTGTACCATCTCGTAAGTGAGGTTATATATCACGTATTTTAAAAAAAACCGTACATTCTGTTGTCCGGTTTTCCAAAATTTTCTAGACCGGACCTAGCCGTTCAAAAAACCGTACTGTCCGGTCCAAAACCGGACATCTGGCAACCCTACCTGGGCTCCATATGCCCAGTCCGACGCTGATCAAGACTACTGGAGATCTGAAAAGGCCACTGTGGAATAATCGTAATATAATTCAGTAAATACAAACCCGCTGGACTGACGATCTGAAGGACGTAGCGGGTGGCGGCTGGATGAGGATGACTGAGGACCGCCAAGAGTGGCGTAATATGGGGGAGGCTTATGTCCAGCAGTGGACGAATATGGGCTGATGGATGGATGGAAATACAAACCTCGTGTCCCGACAGTATGACCTTGACTTTAGCCCACAGAGGGTCAGTGGACATCTTGTGCTTGACGAAGAACCTCAACTGCTCGTGGAGACGCGCCATGAACACCGTGCCCGGAGTGATGCAGTTACTGTCGAAGCGCTTCTCTGTGGGGAGCACCTCGCCTGCCACATTCAATTTAGAACACATTAGAATGTTTATTTATTGGATATAATTAGAATATATGTAAAAGTTCATGTATATTGGCATGTATTATTGCTTATTCATTAAATTCATTCTGTAAGTCATTTGTATAGCATAAGTTTTATGTTAAAAAAAAGAAGACATGATCTTGCTAAGTTTCTTGCCCTTCTTCTTAGCAAGACTAATAGAATGGGTGGAGGTAGGCATGCATTTACATATGTAACATATAGGATATAGGATGGGATTTGTTCGGCCGCCTGGATTCGTGCTGGGGGCTCGGTTGGTGATCATTGAACCTTGTTCCTGGTCCCTGGCCGGGTCTCCGGTGTGGGTTCAGGCGGTTGATTGGATTTCACCTTGCATAATATATATTTTACCTATCATTTTAATCGTATATTCTCACTACCTTTTCAACACATTGAAGGTTGGCTGAAAGAAATTTCTTTAGAAATAAGCTCGCCCTTGTAAAAATTTAAGCTTTTTGTGCAATAAGGAATAAAGAAGAACATGGAAATTTACCAGTCAACATGAAATACAGTTCGCGTCACGTTAAAAGAACGCTGGGCGAGAGTGGGAGGGGATGTGTCTACGCATGGGTAACGGGCACGCGAGAAAGGGACCACCTGAGCCCTCAACAACGTTCTTTTTACGTGACGCGAACTGTACAACTAGAAGTAAAATATTTTTAAAAATGTGTTTATATTTATTTTATTTACTCCCATACTATAGGTATAGGTACATAAGGTAATTACAACATCAAAAGCGGTTTTATAGTATCTATATTATTTGTCCGATATTATAATATTAAATTATAACACCGCTATTCTGCGCTGTGATTGGCCCAATTTATTATGACACCACTAGAGAACCACTTTCGTTTGTTTCGTTAACAAAAGTGAGTTTCGTAAACAAGCACTCGTGTCCTAATGTTTCACATTATGTTACTGTTGCACAAAATACTTTTACATACATACATATACTCACGCCTGTCTCACAGAGGAGTAGGCAGAGACTACAGATTTCCATCATCCTGACACACCTCTTTCGCCTCTTCCACGTCCATCAATCTAGTCATACAAGCTCTTCTATTCCGGGTACTTTTGACATTGCCCTTCTTCAGTATGTCACCAATTTGGTTAGCATATGTCCTTCTAGGGCGTCCTGGTCGAGCTGTACCTTCCACTTGCGCACCATTAATTTCTTTCGTCACTCTAGTTTCATTCATCCTCCCTATATGTCCAAACCACAGAAGCATTCCTTTTTCGATTCTTTTTTTCTTTGTATAGTTTCACAGACTAAATTTAATGCACAATACAATTTAAAAATAAAAAGATGACAATGGAATATAGAAGGCAATACAAAAAGATAATTATAAAACAAGAATAGGTAATAATAAAAATTCAAATAAAATAAAACATTAACAATAAACATTGTCATTGAGGTTTCATTCTCACAAAACTATAAACATCGTCGTTCTACATCCGTCAGTCTATCTAGTTAATAAATCTTCTTTCAGACCGCAATGATCCCGTATGTCGATATTTTTCACTCTGTCATTCAATGTTAAACCACACATACTACGTAAGGAACGCATTTCCACTGCATTCACTTATACTTATACCACAATAGTATATTGTTCACCGAGGGAAGAAAGGGGAAGATTACCAACGAGGGTGTAGTTTGAGGCCCGAGGCGAAGCCAAGGGCCTCAATACACACGGGTTGGGAATCGCACTTTCTCCCGAGTGATACATAGTGCTTTATACTACACCTGCGAGGAAATAGTATAATTTTACTTTTAATCAAGATACAATAAAAGAAACCGACTGACTCGCGTGCGATTGTCACTTTTTATTTCCTTCTTATTTTTTATTATGTACAGGAAAAGCAAGTGGCCAGTATCATTTTTCGAGTTTTAAGCTTTAATACTGGCCACTTGGCCACTTGCTCATTCTGTATGTTATTTAAAAAAAAACAGCACGATAACAATGGATTTGCATATACTTTTTCTGCCCGCTCAAGCACGTTAACAATGAATTTTCATACAGTTTTTCCGCCCGCATATTTGTATGACAGTAATGGCGTATTTTCTGCATCGTTTTAAAAAAGTAATAAGGTACTTTCACAAGCAATATACATCGCATTTGAATACAGGTACTTGGTAACTAACTTAACTACAGCTTATATAAGGTCTTTCAATTTAAATGGAAAGTAATTTAGGAGGTGATTCAGTATCGTTAATACATCACATTCCACTGCAAAGTACTTGTCCATACAAACTGAGTCAGCTGATCGGACCACTTTGTTCTAAGGGAAAAAAAAATTCGCGCAAAAAAAAAAGTACATTTCAGTGGAATGTGATGTATTAACGATACTGAATCACCTCCTAAATTACTTTCCATTTAAATTGAAAGACCTTATATACAATACATATGTGCAGGTAGGTAATTCCCAAAGCTTAAATTTCTAAAAGATTCTTATTATTATTTTTTTTCAGAGAATATACGTCATTTTAGTACATAGTTTTCATTATTTTGATTTACATATAAAGTAAACATTATTTTTTAATGATTTTTTAAAGAATTTTCCGATATGACGTTACTTGAGAATTTTAGACATTATACAAATTATGTGTGATTGTTTATAAAAAAAGTGGTCTGTCTCTGTCTGTCTACTCATCTGCCATCCAGCTGTCAAATCAGTCGGAAGCAAATTACTATAAAATTATCTTGATAGAAAAAAAAATAATAAACATTTGTAGAATAAAAGTACAGGAATGTACCTTTTTTTGTTGCCTCTTCTTCTAATTTCTCAGCCTCTCTGGCTGATCTGAATCTGAAATTTAAAAATGGACATGTATAGATGGCAGTATTGATAGTTTTGGAAGCCAGATAAACACCATATTTTTGACAGGCTCTCTGGGAAGCACAAACAGGACTAAAATATTAAATTTTTTGTCTTACCTAAATATATTACCTATACCTAAATATATTCATGTTCATATTATGTACGAGTTATGTTATGACTCCTTAATTTTGTATCGATGATAGATTAATTTGTAAATAGTACATGTATTTAATTGTTCAGTTGATACATGGAAGGCATCAAATCTAATAGATCTCATTTGGAGCTTATACTAATATGTAGGGAATGCAATCCCGCAATAAAATTTCAACTCCAGTATTTGCGGGACTGGTGATTCTTACTGGTGATCTCGCAAAACATAGGTAGTTTATAATGAGCTTTTGCAAAAAGATCAATAAAATTTCAACTCCAGTATTTGCGGGACTGGTGATTCTTACTCCAGCGGGATCCCGGTATTTGCGAGATCTCGCAAAACATAGGTAGTTTATAATGAGCTTTTGCAAAAAGATCTCGCATATCTGGTGAAGTACAGTGCGCGCCAATCTTTTAGTCGCCTCTGAAAATAGCCGCAAGAGGCGACGCAATAGCCGTTTTACGGTGTCAGGGGAACGTTACAGGAGCGAGGGCGCGGAGCACACCTGCCTGCGTGGCGCACCACACCCCCCGCTCGCCATTTAGCAGGTGTCAACACTATGCGTTAGTGTTAGTGATACGTCCGTACACTACACACGCGCGCGTTGCATGAAAAGTACCTTCAAGGAAAAAATTCTTTGATTCGTTATGTTATTGTTGAATCTGTTTGATATAGTTTATTGTTTTTGTTGCCTTTATTTTTTGTTTTGTTGATTTGGTTTGTTAAAGTTTTGTTGATTTAATTTGTTAAAGTTTATTGTTGTTGTTATGCCTCGCGGACGTTATAGCGTTTTAAGGCGACAATGTAGGAAAATGGTGTTTATATTAATGCATTTTATTTATATAGTTAAGATTGCACTAAAATAATAAATAAACAATTAAATAGGTAGGTACAACAAGCACACCTTCCCACTTATAGTAAACATTTAATAATCAACCGCTGATATTATTGTTTCCTAGACTGACCTGCGCAAGCTTGCACTCGTAACTCATTCAGAGGCGACTAAAAGATTGGCGCGCACTGTACAGAAAACACTGAATGGTACGCCATCCTTTGACACCATACGTGACATCCTCTTTTGTACACTATTTTCTCTATGAAACTAATTTTGATTTTCCTTGACAAAATTGAAGGAGGATGTTAGCGGAGAGAAGGTGGCGGTACCGAAGAATTGGACGACGATGGAGTTGGTGGGGCAAAAATCTGCTGACTTTGATGAGTCGTCCAAATAATTCAATTTTGTTTAAATCTTATGTTTGGATTATATTTACATGCAAGCCTTTACTAGAAAGCCCTGTCATTTTATTTATTGACCTACACAACTTGCATTTTTCTGTCTGTGAATTTTCCGCCATCAAAAATTACTTCCACAGGACGTTTAAGGGTGCTTAAACAAAAATCAGTGAAATCCATGAAAAATTATAGAAAACTGTATCTCCTGGTCAGCCACTCCATAAAAAGTCTTTTTTATTCAATAAAAACTATAACGAAAGACTTGACCTACATTTTTTTTAATTGTTATTCTGAATAGTAGAAATTCTACTATTTCATTAATAGCTTGAACTTCTAAGAAATTATATCAAAAAATAATGTACCATCATGTAGGTCAAGTCTTTCATAATAAATTTGTAGATATATTAATAATTTGCAATATTCCGCTAAACACTCCCACCATGCTATTCAAAATGCAGACTCAAGCACCGCCCGCCCTCCCGCATAAAACATGCACAAGCAAAGCAAGCAGTACGAGCACAAAATAAAGCAATCTTAAATAACAAGCAAGAAAACTTATCGACACGTGTTTCGCCTCTAAACGAGGCATCCTCGGGATGTGTAGTCCGCCCGACCGCTCGACAGCAAATGACGAGCTGCCGCCCGGAGCTCACCTTTTATACACCGGCCTGGCTAGTTGTTTGGTGGGAATAAATGGATGACGAAAACATACGTAAAAGGGGAGTACTTATAAAATTTGTTTGTTCGTTCAGTAAATCAGAGTTATTCTTGTTTTTCAATATCTCTAACTGTTCTAGCACACACATTCTTAAACCTTTCTTACAAATATGTTTTATATCAAATGAATGATTGTTAGGCAAACTATGACCGGACTCTAAAATATGTTTCGCAAAATGTGATTTTTCGGGATGATTATTTCTATAGGCTGAGATGTGTTCTTTATACCTAGTTTCAAAGCTACGACCCGTTTGACCGATGTAAACACCGTTACATTCACTGCAGCACAATTTGTAAATACCCGACTGTTGTTTTTTATCTAACTTATCCTTTCCATTGCAAAGCCGCTTGATCTTATTATTAGTTCTGAAAGCAACGCGAACACCAGAACGCCGAAAGATCTTCGCAACCCGTTCAGAAATCGGTCCTAGGTAAGTTAAGCTGGTTTTATATTTTTGAATACTTTCAGGCTGTAAAGCGGACAAATTACTTCTGATAATACTATTTTGTTTTTTATGGATTAATCGGTCAACCATTTTAGTACTATACCCGTTATTAAAAGCAATCTGATATATGATATTGAGCTCTTTTTTATAGTTGTCCGGACTTAAGGGCACCGTCATTAATCTGTGAACATAACAACGAAAAGCAGCAAGTTTATGTTCCCAAAGGTGACAAGATGAAGCGGGTATTACAGTATCGGTGTGTGTTGGCTTACGGTATATTTGAAATTCATGTTGATGTTGTGATCTTGTAATAGTTAAATCTAGAAAATTAAGGGAGTTTTCTTGTTCGACTTCTAATTTAAATTTTATTTTTGAGTGAATTTTGTTAAGTTTGTTGACAAATATATCTAGCTGCCTACTAGTACCCGTCCAGCAAAGAATGACGTCATCAACGAATCTATAATAATACAAAATATTAGAATTATTGACAATATGTTTGGTCTCGAAACTGTCCATGAAAATATCAGCCATCAACGGACTTAAGGGTGAACCCATTGCTAAACCTTCTTTTTGCATGTAGAAACTATTGTTGAATTTGAAATAGTTTTGTTGCATGCAAACTGATGTGAGGTTTAGGAGGTCATCAATTTCGCCAGTGTGAAGACGTTGTTTTTCTAACAAATTTCTAATTATAGTCAAACATTCGTCATAAGGAACATTGGTAAATAAGCTATCTACATCCAAAGATACTAACTTCGCATTAGAGGGTAAATGAACATTATGAATTTTCGATATTAAATCCTCTTTATTCTTAAGACAATAGATAGGCTTGAAAGAAGTTTTTTCTAACAAAATGTGATTTAACCGTTTTGACAAATCATAAGCTGGGGCACCGATGTAAGAGACAACTGGACGAACCGGAATGTTATCTTTGTGTATTTTTGGCAAACCGTACAAAGCTGGGGCCACGGGGTTCATAGGCAGTAATTTCGCTTTAGATTGAGTGTTATCTGGAAAAACAAAGGATGTGTTATTGACGGCCAATTTTAGCTCAGCTTGAAATTTCTTAGTTGGATCCGAATTAAGTGGAACAAACTCGTCACCCTGAATGACGTCATTCACTTTACTATTATATTCTTCGCGATTCATTATAACTACTGTATTACCTTTATCCGCTTTTGAAATTACTAGATCGTTATCATTAACCCTACACTGAATCGATTTAAATGTTGCTAGTTCCGGGTTGATTTGTTCTTTTGAGGAGACAGCAACTTTTTGTATTTCATTCGTAACTAAACTCTTAACAATATTATCTTTTTTAGAAACTATAGCAGTAATCTCAGCATCAACAGCTAAATTTTGCAATGAATTTTGGGACAAATTAGAAGGAATATTGTATTTTAAGCCCTTTTCCAAAAGTGACATCTCGCTAGTAGGAAAATCAATGTTAGTTAAATTTTTTACGCGAGGGTGGAATGGAAATGTTGACGAATTTTGCACGGGATGGTTAATTAAACGGTTATTACACTGTATTAATCTGTCCAACTTGCCCCTCTGGATGAGATATTTTTCGTGTACCACTTTCGACGCCAAATCTCTAGCCTTTCTGTCTAGGCTATCAAATTCACTGCTGTGTAAAGAAAAAGTTAATTCAGTATGGAGAACTTTTAGATGAGTTTTAAGATTATTTCTTACCGAGAACCAATACCTTATTTCATCATTCAACCACGCTAGTTGTGCTTTTTTGATAGCTAAAAACGATGACCTAGTGTGTATGTTACAACGGATATTTAATTTTATGTAGTTGGGGACAATTTGATTTTTCTCTAATATCCGTTGTAACATACACACTAGGTCATCGTTTTTAGCTATCAAAAAAGCACAACTAGCGTGGTTGAATGATGAAATAAGGTATTGGTTCTCGGTAAGAAATAATCTTAAAACTCATCTAAAAGTTCTCCATACTGAATTAACTTTTTCTTTACACAGCAGTGAATTTGATAGCCTAGACAGAAAGGCTAGAGATTTGGCGTCGAAAGTGGTACACGAAAAATATCTCATCCAGAGGGGCAAGTTGGACAGATTAATACAGTGTAATAACCGTTTAATTAACCATCCCGTGCAAAATTCGTCAACATTTCCATTCCACCCTCGCGTAAAAAATTTAACTAACATTGATTTTCCTACTAGCGAGATGTCACTTTTGGAAAAGGGCTTAAAATACAATATTCCTTCTAATTTGTCCCAAAATTCATTGCAAAATTTAGCTGTTGATGCTGAGATTACTGCTATAGTTTCTAAAAAAGATAATATTGTTAAGAGTTTAGTTACGAATGAAATACAAAAAGTTGCTGTCTCCTCAAAAGAACAAATCAACCCGGAACTAGCAACATTTAAATCGATTCAGTGTAGGGTTAATGATAACGATCTAGTAATTTCAAAAGCGGATAAAGGTAATACAGTAGTTATAATGAATCGCGAAGAATATAATAGTAAAGTGAATGACGTCATTCAGGGTGACGAGTTTGTTCCACTTAATTCGGATCCAACTAAGAAATTTCAAGCTGAGCTAAAATTGGCCGTCAATAACACATCCTTTGTTTTTCCAGATAACACTCAATCTAAAGCGAAATTACTGCCTATGAACCCCGTGGCCCCAGCTTTGTACGGTTTGCCAAAAATACACAAAGATAACATTCCGGTTCGTCCAGTTGTCTCTTACATCGGTGCCCCAGCTTATGATTTGTCAAAACGGTTAAATCACATTTTGTTAGAAAAAACTTCTTTCAAGCCTATCTATTGTCTTAAGAATAAAGAGGATTTAATATCGAAAATTCATAATGTTCATTTACCCTCTAATGCGAAGTTAGTATCTTTGGATGTAGATAGCTTATTTACCAATGTTCCTTATGACGAATGTTTGACTATAATTAGAAATTTGTTAGAAAAACAACGTCTTCACACTGGCGAAATTGATGACCTCCTAAACCTCACATCAGTTTGCATGCAACAAAACTATTTCAAATTCAACAATAGTTTCTACATGCAAAAAGAAGGTTTAGCAATGGGTTCACCCTTAAGTCCGTTGATGGCTGATATTTTCATGGACAGTTTCGAGACCAAACATATTGTCAATAATTCTAATATTTTGTATTATTATAGATTCGTTGATGACGTCATTCTTTGCTGGACGGGTACTAGTAGGCAGCTAGATATATTTGTCAACAAACTTAACAAAATTCACTCAAAAATAAAATTTAAATTAGAAGTCGAACAAGAAAACTCCCTTAATTTTCTAGATTTAACTATTACAAGATCACAACATCAACATGAATTTCAAATATACCGTAAGCCAACACACACCGATACTGTAATACCCGCTTCATCTTGTCACCCTTGGGAACATAAACTTGCTGCTTTTCGTTGTTATGTTCACAGATTAATGACGGTGCCCTTAAGTCCGGACAACTATAAAAAAGAGCTCAATATCATATATCAGATTGCTTTTAATAACGGGTATAGTACTAAAATGGTTGACCGATTAATCCATAAAAAACAAAATAGTATTATCAGAAGTAATTTGTCCGCTTTACAGCCTGAAAGTATTCAAAAATATAAAACCAGCTTAACTTACCTAGGACCGATTTCTGAACGGGTTGCGAAGATCTTTCGGCGTTCTGGTGTTCGCGTTGCTTTCAGAACTAATAATAAGATCAAGCGGCTTTGCAATGGAAAGGATAAGTTAGATAAAAAACAACAGTCGGGTATTTACAAATTGTGCTGCAGTGAATGTAACGGTGTTTACATCGGTCAAACGGGTCGTAGCTTTGAAACTAGGTATAAAGAACACATCTCAGCCTATAGAAATAATCATCCCGAAAAATCACATTTTGCGAAACATATTTTAGAGTCCGGTCATAGTTTGCCTAACAATCATTCATTTGATATAAAACATATTTGTAAGAAAGGTTTAAGAATGTGTGTGCTAGAACAGTTAGAGATATTGAAAAACAAGAATAACTCTGATTTACTGAACGAACAAACAAATTTTATAAGTACTCCCCTTTTACGTATGTTTTCGTCATCCATTTATTCCCACCAAACAACTAGCCAGGCCGGTGTATAAAAGGTGAGCTCCGGGCGGCAGCTCGTCATTTGCTGTCGAGCGGTCGGGCGGACTACACATCCCGAGGATGCCTCGTTTAGAGGCGAAACACGTGTCGATAAGTTTTCTTGCTTGTTATTTAAGATTGCTTTATTTTGTGCTCGTACTGCTTGCTTTGCTTGTGCATGTTTTATGCGGGAGGGCGGGCGGTGCTTGAGTCTGCATTTTGAATAGCATGGTGGGAGTGTTTAGCGGAATATTGCAAATTATTAATATATCTACAAATTTATGATGGACTTCCGCAAAGTAACGCCTTTTTCAATAAATTTTAAATTTTCTTTCATAATAGTTCTTATTGAATGAAAAAACTTTTTACTGAGTGGCTGCCCAGGAGGAACAGGTTTCCGTGATATTTCGTGGATTTCGCAGATTTTTGTTTGAGCACCCTTAAAGTTTTTGTACAGATTGACCGGCATAATTAAACACTGAACAAATATATTGAATTCCAAAATAGTAGAACAATTCCGTTTAATTTAGTATAACAAACAAATTTGAGCGCGTAATTAGGTTACTCCACAGTGACAAATTATAACTGACAAAAAATAGTACGGTACGCTACTGCCACCCCCACGCACCCCATCCCGTTCTCGTGCGTTTAGCTGTCGATCCGTCACAAGCGAATCAGTTTGCGCGGCTAATAATACATGGAATCTGTTGATGCGCCGTTCCGCTAATCCCGCGGGATCCCGCATGATTTACGTGCGGGGCTAATCCCGCAAAATTTGTATTGGATCCCGGTATATCCATGAAAAATATCATCTTCGAATGACATTATTTATAATCTTTTCAACTAACAGGATTTATTTGGCATCACAGGTTTCGCCGAAACCTATCACCAGTAATATCCAGAGGCTAAGATCCGATGACCTTATGTCCCTCAATACTACAGAAACATATATTGTTGGCATACTTTTTTACAAACTCTATATCGCTTTTTATGACATCCAGGAGAAAACATGGAGTGACAACATTATTCTTATAATGTGAGTTGTTGACTCAATACAGTAAAACGATGATATACCTCCTTCCTCTTTGCTGGTTCATTTTAGCTCTGGGCGCAACACCGTCAATCGCCATAAAGAACAGTTTCTTAGGCTTGATGATCTGGAATAGTATGCTCAGATAGTGGAAGATGTCCTGAAAGATCTTCTCCTCAGTTATGCGAAAGTGTGGGTTGCTGTCATCAGGGTGTGAGCAGTTGTGGATGATGCCATTCATGTCAAGGTACATGTTGTCAAAGTCCGGTATCTGGAACAGGTAGAGGAATTGATAGACTGGGACCAGAATATTTTGATGTCTTGTCTTTGTCTATGATTCAATAACAATGTCAGAAAGAATGTCAAATTCTAGGTATCATAGACAACTTGTTGATCTCATTATTCTGACTGTAGACCTACATTACCAATGCATTAAATATTTTGTATGAGAAATTGTGGTTCCTCTCATAAACCGCTAGGGGCGCTGTATAATCTCTCATATAAAAATTTACACATACATTGCATTGACATGTATCAAGTGCAATACTCATGATAGGGCTACTGTTGTGTTTGCAGAATCTACATATTGACTACTCGCAAAAATTTAAACATATAGGTTTTAGAAATATTAGTAATTTTAGAAATGCCACAATTTAAAAGTTCAGACTTTAAAGCAGTTTCATTACTAATCTCAGAAGGAAGTTATTTGAATTATTCAATTCCCAAAATATGAATTAAATTAACACCTAACGCTATCAGGACCCAAACTCATGGCTTTTGTGATACATGCAGGACCATCAATCACGCCCACTTCAAATTTAGAATTAGATATAATATCATTAAAACTCATGTGAGCTGACATACAAATTATTATTACATGCGGCTTGAAACCTCACATATGAATGTTGTTGACTATAACCATTAACCAACCATTTAACTCATACAATTTCAGCATTATCAAGGCGAGTGTCATTCTTAGGATGATGATGTGGTGTTCACCGTCATTGTCAAGCAGGCAATGGCAACCAGTGAGCTCATTGTCAGCGCCATAGATAAATAAAGGAAGGATAGATTGCTATCTCCTTGTACTGTTCGCAATACTAAAAAAAACGTTGCTAGATGGCGTTACTTGTCTCGCTGGAAATTAAATTTGTCTGAAATCGACGAAATATAGCATTTTACTGTTCTGGTTCATCATATTTATTTATTTTATGAATAAAAACACAAAATTCTCATAACATCGCATCAGAAAATAGTGAATTCTTAATTAGGTGTTTTTAACATTTTTTTCATTAAACTTTCGGTGGTAAGCTGGCAATCTAACTAAGCGTGCAGATGGTTATTCTGGATTCCGGTAGATGGCGCACAACGATGAATTAAACAAAATATGTGCATTAAAATACGCTTTATTTACCTAACACACACTACTCATACATACCGGTATATAACTTTACTCTGACTCAACTGTCATGCACGGTTGAGCGATTTATCCGCAGATTTATCGTATGCCATGTGTCGCGTATTGTCGTATTCTAGTAAATTTTTGTTTTTGTAGGCGCAGTATTGTTGCTACACACACACACATCGAATTTCGTTTTATCAACTGTTCGATAGATGGCACTAGGTATGTCACAATTTATCTAGTATTACTATACTAGATAGCTACTAGATAGCTAGATAGCTAGATAGCAACATCAAAAATAATAAGTCGAACTACTAGGTACCGGCGAAAATAATAAGTTTTACGCGGGCTTTGTTCTAATGTATGGAGTGAGCAATCTATCCTTCCTTTATTTATCTATGTCAGCGCTCAGTGCCAGTGGGCTATGTCGTCGATGGAGGTGGGATGGTAGATGTACTTGTTTCTTTTAATTGTTCCAATTGTTCGTTATAAAGGGCGGAACTAAACAGACTGAGCTCAACATGTCATCACTGTCATTGGAGCACAGTCCTAAAGTTGCTAGATCCATCGGGAACGGTTGGCATATAGTCAACGACAATTACACATGAGTGTTGAAGTAACATGTAATAATAATTTAGAATAAGATACATTAGTTTGAGCACTTATACATTTGGTATAAATTGGTTGATAAATTTGACTACTTCTTCTTAGTTGAGAGTGAGTTAAAAAAGAATTAGAATATTACTTTCCTTTATAAGCAAAGGAGTTACGGTTGGCCTCTACTGCACCTGATAGGTGTAGATTCGACTTAGGAAGAAATGCGCTCGCCCAGAGAAAGTGAAAGCAGACGAGGTGTTAATCAGTCTATCCAGAGAATTCCGAAAAATCTATGGAAGTTTGCATGGATGAATGACTGATTGGTACTACACAACTGTCTGCATCCACTCTCCCAGGATGGTCAGTGTCGATAACGGGGCACGATACCACTTTTTTCCTATAGTCCCCCTTATCTACACCCAACCCCCAGTACAGGTTCTCATGACATATATTTAATTTAAACCTGTATAATTTAGAGAAAAAAATCCTTCCTGTGAGGACTTAGGAATGGGATAATTACCTGATACTGCTTCACCAATTCGTTCAGGCAAGGATACCTCTCACTAGTGTATCTAAAGAACTTTGGAACACCCATGTTCACGAATTCTTATAGCAATTGTTTTCAAAAATATTGTCCACTTGTCCAGTCGATTGTTGTTTGTTGACTTGATTGACCCCAAAAACTGGATGGATAACCTATTTCAGGTACACATGTATTGCTCATCAGGGCACGCTGTTTGAAAAATACTGTGGATGTAGTTACATCAATTGTTTTCAGTTATTTTGTCTGTTGTTTAGTATAGTAAGTTACAGCCAAAAAACGG
The DNA here is from genome assembly GCA_934047225.1 of Ypsolopha sequella. Lineage (NCBI taxonomy): Eukaryota > Metazoa > Arthropoda > Insecta > Lepidoptera > Ypsolophidae > Ypsolopha > Ypsolopha sequella. The sequence continues at coordinate 6,387,530 of OW203988.1, read as the reverse complement.
ATTTTCAACGATCAACATCGCTGAAAGATGGCGGATGGATAGGCTACGTTCCTATTTGCGTTACGTTACGCGACCGATAACGGTGATAAGATAACAAACAGATCATTTATTGTAGGTAGCGTTCCTAAACGCCGGAGTAAAGGTAAAAATTGTAGGTATTTTTGTACAGTGTTCCATTTCGAACGAGGATTACATTACTTTATCACGCGGATAGCCGTTCATAAACTGGATAAAGTATGTTTCCTAGTCAGGTTCAGGTGTGTCAAATCCGATCCTAGATTTACTTTAAATTATCGTCCTTTTATCGCATCTTTAATTCACCAAATCATCATATTTTATACCTAGGACATGAAAAACAAGTACAACATCGAAAAAAAAATGTGATTTTAACAAAAACGCCAAAAGGGAACGTTTTGTAAGAGTTGGCAATTTGGCCGCCCACAACCTACATAGACTACATTCCAAATCCAAACGCACTCAAGATAACAGCGCACACACCGAGGGGCTGGGAATTATCCTTTTATTTAGCTCAGTGCCTACATAAGTGCATAATAAAGTTAAGAATTTATAAGGTAAAATAGGTCGTGGTTCTGTCGGTTACTGTCATTTTGACAGGTAATAAATGGTCGTTTTCCACACATCCATCACCGCAACCACAGCCGTGCCGCAACCCGTCGCATAATTCATCGCTGCAGTTGCATCGTGTCAGCAGAGAATATAAAGTATTACTACGTAAAGAAGCGACACTCACCTCCCCGCGCGAATTTAACGTCCCCCGCGGTCCTACGCAAGTTAGTGGCAAATCTGGAGGCAGGCAGAGCTCGAGTAGCACTCGTTCGCTGCGCGCGTATTTTGTTTTGTGTTCAAAATCGAGTGATTTTTATGTTTCATCAAGTGCCGACAATTGCAAGTATAAATCTTGTTTTGTTTTATTACGATACTGAGTTCTAATCAATAATATGGTTCGTTATTGTAGTATTGTATATTGAATGCCTAGAAAATGGAGCAACCAATAAAGAACGTAGATTTTTCAAATTTGCTTCCTTCCGATGAACTAAGCCATTTTCTTTTATGTTAATTTATTTTTAAAGTTATGAAAAAGTGGCGGTAACTCAGCCCGGGGTAGAACGCTGGCCTCTCAATCTTGAGATCCAGGTTCAATCCGCGGTTGGGCATGCACCAATGAGTTTTTCGGAATTTACATAATGCGCATCGTATTTGCTTATAGGTAAGTACTTCCCACTTTCTGAACGGTAAAGGAAAACATAGTGAGGAAACCCGTATGTCCTAAAAGTCGTGTGTTTGTGCCTAAAGTACTTACGGCGATAGGGCTCACCTCCCACCACGTTGGGACGTAATATTTGTAGGTGAAACGCTGGTGTACCGAGTGTGGACTGTGACTTGCATTTCAAAGTTCACACTCGGAACACCTCTGACACCCTCTCGCGCATTCAGGTCATGACGATATATATATTTTTAATACAAATTTATCCATGGGGAACCAGAACTAGGACCTAGGGATTAACCACGCTAAAATTTAGGAAGAGAATCATATAAGTTGCTGACTTGACATATGTAATGTTGTCCCTCTCGATCGACGACGCTCACACGCTTGCTGCCAGCCCTAGACTAGCTCACGCACACACACAAGCGTGTGCGGACAAGCCAGATGCGCGCGAGAGAGTGTAGGTAAATAACTTGAGCGTGGACTATGAAGTGTCGGGGGTGTGGTGTCAGTGAGATGTCTTTAGTCTGCGTTCATTCGAAGTCGGGCTACGCAACGTCTGTCTAACATGCCATTTCTTTTGCACGCGTCGAAATTATATTATGCTACCTGCTGTCAGTGCTGCCCGACGATCAATCAAACTGAACTTTACTGAACGCGACTGAGGCGATTAGTGTTTTGTTGTTTGTGAGATTTGTTGCCGAAACATATCAAATTATCTCCCGGATTTTCAATATTATGCGTGTTTTATCCAAAGAAGTTGTTTAATAAATAACAGAGAATATTACTATCCTTACTGATTGTCTCAGACACACCGATTCTAACCTATTTTGTCGTATGTACAATTATAAACCATGGACAGTGATGATCTTGGAAACGACCTGGTGAGATTGGAGAGTGGTTACCTTGTCGAGGAAGATACTTACGTCGTCAACTCCGATGATATACTGGGTAAGACGAGTAACCTACTCGCCTACAGCTACAGCATCCCGAAAAGTCGAGATGCAATCCATGTTTAATCTAAACCCCTTTTTAACATCATTGTTTGAACATTCCAGATCAAGAGGAAAATAACTCTGATTCTAATGGTGGGGGGAAGAACATGCCTCTCCGGGAGCAAGACCGTTTTCTTCCAATCGCTAACATTGCCAAAATCATGAAGAGGGCCATTCCTGACAATGGAAAGGTGACAAACTGCATGATTATATCATATCTCTTCACATGCTAGTGCGAAAACGAGCGAAACGCTACAAGCGCTAGTGGCTTTTAGCAAGAAATAACCACTTTTCGTCGCTTCATGCTTTTTAGTCTAGTTTTCGCGAATTTTGTATAAAAACCCAATTAATAGTATACTATATTTAAGGCAATGACATATACATGATAAAACATAATTTTCCCTTACCAAATCACACTATCAACTCTAAATTCCAATGAAATTGTTGTGTAGATGAGGGTGGACCATGGGAAAACAGACTCTTCCAGCTCAGAAGCGAGCCACTAGGTTAGGTTAGAAGGTTAGTTATGGCGAGTCAGGAAATATAGTGGAATGTTGTATTCTGAAAATTGATTTTATAAATTTCTTAATTTTGACCTGATATGCCAGGATATACTGCATCTACTACTATACCATCTGTATGACCCGTTAAGACCCATTGTTAGCATCATACATATTGTTCAAATTCAAATTTAAATTTTTATTTTGGGACCACAACAGCTTATGATTAAGTTAATAATATAAGAATAAATAAAAAATACAGTAAATGAAGCTAATAACTTGATACAATATAACCTGAGCTGCCACTCTCAATGCTATGCACATGCATTTCTGTGTATCAGCGTTTATAGTGTTTTGTAAAGTTATTTTGTATTGACATATTACAATCTTTGTCTCCTTTTCAGATAGCAAAAGATGCCAGAGAATGTGTCCAAGAATGCATATCAGAGTTCATTTCCTTTGTGACTAGCGAAGCCAGTGACAGATGCCAAGTGGAAAAGCGAAAGACGATAAATGGAGAGGATGTGCTCTTCGCACTGAACACTCTTGGCTTTGACAATTATGTGGAACCTCTAAAATTGTATCTCAAGAAATATAGGGAGATGGTGTTAAATCCTGTTAGTAAATTGACATATTTTTATCAGCTTGTTAAAATTCTTACGGTGTTACTACAAAAGGGTGTTTAACTTTAGACAGTGTTTAAATCTGTTGTTGTCACCTTTTCTTTCATATTGTAAAAAAGTGATAGCAACAGATTTAAACACTGTCAAAAGTTAAACATCGGTTAAACACCCTTTTGTAGTAACACAGTAAGTCTCTTAATTATCCTCTCTTCTATTCTCTGAGCATAAAGTTTAATTAATTTTTTCATATATTGTATTTGATTTTGTTCTATTTAAGCATAGTAGGTGATTTTCATATGAAGGATATTTGTGTCAATTCAGTGTAATACGATTTAAATTATTTGACAGGACTAAACTTAATTTAGGCGTTCTTTCTTTTTATTTCTGTATCGAAAGGACAAAGACAGAATGCTTAAAATAAAGTTAGTCATGTCAAATAAGTTAAGTTGTGCTAAATTGAATTGACACCATTAACTCCATAATAGTCCAAGAAAAATGTGTGTGTACTGTCAACCAACTCAGATGTGAATATCCTAGTTTAGTTTGGATTTCATAAATAGAAATGCACCAATGACTTTAATGATGGAGGTTTTTTCACAGACAGACTGGCAGAAGTCTCAAAATTAAAATCTAAAGCTATTTTCAATAACATATAGAAATACCACTGTATTTAATATATATATTTTTTCCAGGTTACAGTCAACAAGTTGAATAGTAAACCCATTATAGTATACGAAGGTAAGTCATTTTACTCAAACACATTTGTGCATCTACTGCAGACTGAACTCAGCCTGTTACATAGATAAATTAGGTAGAGTAGGACTTTTTAAATCACCTCAATAAATGAACATACAATTTTGCCTCCCCTACACCGCACTCTTGGCCAAAGAATATAAACAATTACTTGGGGGAGGGATGGCCTTTTCTTTTTTTTGCCAATATTTACGATTTGATAACAATTTCGAGGAGTAGATAGGTTTCCTTAACTGTTTGCAGACAGATTTTAAATAATCGTTCATATCCCAAAGTAAGTAAAATATTAAAAAAGCGATATATTTTATTTGACTTTCAGTGACGGCATCACAGTCTTTCTGTATTTCCATAGGTACATTTTTTTCCTTGAACGCATCCTGAAGTCTGACAAAAATGCAAAAATTCACAATAATTGAAATCACATCACATAAAGTCACGCTGAGTAACTTTAAATGCTTAATTCCTAAGGTTATCAGGGGACCAAAAAAGGCCAACTTGGGTGAATCATGAAATGATTTGAAAGTAGGATAGAGACAGAGTTTCTTCATGCGTGCAAAAGAGACAGCATTACAACAGAATCATAATACGATTCATCCAAAGCGGCCTTTTTAGAGGACCAGGGATCACAAACTAATAATTATAAAAATAATATATAAATGTAATATATAATATATGAATCGCCGAGTGGTGTCAGAGGTGTTTCCGAGTGTGAACTGTGAAATGCAAGTACAAGCACACTCGGTACACCCTTGTTTCACCGACGATTATTACGTCCCACGTTCTTCGGGCACAAATACACGCTTTTTAGGGCATGCAGGTTTCCCCACGATGTTTTCCTTTACCATTCAGCAAGTGGTAAGTAATTAGGTAACATAAATACTATGCACATATATTCCGAAAAACTCATTGGTGCATGCCTGACTGGGGATTGAACCTGGGTCTCAAGATTGAGAGGCCAGCGTTCTACAGCCTAAGCTACCACCGCTTTTACTATTGGTAATCAGACTTAAATTTAAAGCCAAGATTAAGATGTAACTTATGATCCCTGATAGAGAAAAACCTTGGGAATTTGAATATTTAAATTTAGCCTTACATTTAAAGCTACTCAGCGTGACTGTACCTAAATTGATATAATATTAAATCCAAAAAGCAACAACCAAATTCAGTGATATACCTATAGAAGTAGCATTATCTCGATCTCATCATTATCTCTTTATTTCTCCAGAAGCTGCTCAAGACCACTCCGAAAATGAGCACGAGATTAACGGAGAAAACGCTACAATCATCTACACTTATCCCAATAAAGGTATCGAGTTTATTGGCTGACTTATAAAAGCTATCCCGATTTCAATGACTTTAAAAACACTAAGGATAAGGTTAAAATTAGATAGTTTTAATAAAGGTAATGATAATTTCCTTAAGTAATGATAAATAAAGAAAACCAAGAAATTGATAAATTAATTTATGTAATTTTATTCTCTGATTTGCAACCCTAAAATTACGGATGGATATAATAATAATAATAATAATCACTAATTTAATAATTTGAAATTTCAACTTAAATGCAATCTATTCTCTAAACTTGTCTTTGATATAACTAGGCAAAGGCATCAAATACAAGAACTTATTGACAACCATAGCCCCAACGGAAAACGCAAACGCAACCCCCAAATTGAAATCGGAATTGAAATCACCGGACTGGAATATATCCCCAGAAAAGTTCTTCGATGTGAATCGTTCAGTCAAGAAGGCTTTACCGTCGGGGTATCGGCAGTTGGCCAGAGAGTTGGTATTCAAGGATGAAGATGTTTGAATTAAACTGCTGGCGGTAATGGATGAGCATGACTCGAAATCGCTGAATGGCAGTCCGTTGAAGGTGTGCTGCTTGAAGATGATGCGGTGGAGGAAGACGGAGACGTAGCGGGTGTGTGTGATGTAGGTCAGGTAGTACAGCCATTCTTCGTAGCCCTTGTAGGACCTGGAATTACGAATTGTTAATCAATAAATCTAATTAATTCGCAATTTAAGTATAGTTAAAAGGGTACGTCGCAGAATAAATTTGCAGTTGTGAATATAGTCACAGTTGATATAGCAGTTGCGCATTTTAGGAGCGTCAACGAGGTAGAAAAGTGCGCAAGGGAAGACTGGAAGCTGGCGGTAACACATGCAGTTATTTAGCGAGCGGGTACACGCTTGTACTGTACCTACAAGTTGTATAATAAACGCTTATGAAATGACGTATTAAACATGGCGGATTCAAAATGGCGGCCTAACCTCAAAACTCCACTGGCCAGCATGACGTAAACGCAGGTGATGTAGATATTGACGATGGCAGCAAGGAGCCCGTTCTTGACAAACATCATCACAGCCATGGCTTGTTGCTCCGCGAAGATGTAGCACGACCATAGAACTAGGGCGAAGTATGCGAACTCGAAGCCGTCTGTGATATCGCCCAGAATACTGGAATAGTATAATAGTATAGTAGTTTTTAGGATAGAAAAAAAGTCAGTCCAATGTACCTACAGTTCGCCAGAACAGAAGGCGGGCGTGAAGTTAGACATACATATATGATTCTCGAGGCTTCGACGAGAAAAAGTAGTGACACCTTTAAGGCCCCAGACTCTCTTTGCAACATTTCGCTTTCATCTTACCTGAGGCTTTAGAAGTGGCGCTCCCCCCGCTGCATTATGATGTTAGAGACCGCACCTGAATGTTGCTCTACTTCGTTAAATGAGTGTACGATTACTTAAATTTTGACATGTGAAGATTTTTAATTATTCCAGTAACGGTAATTTACAAAGTTTGGTTTGTTTATTGGAACAAACAAAATGAATTTGCAAAAGCAAAATAAACAAAAGTAAATCTACCTGGAATAGATGGCTTATTGGTAGCAGTAAGAGTGATTAGTATTTAGTTAGACACAATACATTTTATAGGTCATGCAATTATTTGCAGATTTTTACCGAAGGGGTGTCAAGAGGTGTTCCGAGAGTGAACTGTGAGATGCAAGTCATAAGTCCACCCATACGTGTACCTATAAGTACACCCGCGTTTCTCTGACGATTATTACGTCTCAACGTGATGAGCCCTATCGCTCTAAGGAAACCTGCATGCCCTAAATAGCGTGAAGTTGTGCCCGAAAATTTCTTTATTCATCAAGATTTTCATTTAACTAATGCCTGACATAAAAAATACCTTTATAAAATTTGAAAATGTAGAAAATTAATAATCAAATCGTAACAATGAAATCATTTAAAATTATGTATTCCTAATACTCACACACATATTACAATCAGTTCTTTAAGTAATATAATATCAAAAATAGAAACTCTTACGGTAATTAAGTGTCTGTCAGTTTGTGTGTCCATGATTATGACTAAGGTGCAATAAAAAAGGTAAAAAATTTTGTTTTAGAAATGTGATGTTTTAATGATAAGAACCGCAGCTGCGTACGTTCTTTTGTTTTGATGCATTATTGTCTAGCACGTTGTTATCTCGACTGTCGGTTTTAGTGACTTCGATAGCTTTTTAAGATATTTTAAATAAAAGTAAGTAAAGTAATAAAAAGGATGTAGCTTCGGCTTTAGTTGCATGCTTCGGCATGCAATTATTTGCAGATTTTTACTATCCGGATAACGGATAATGTATTACCCGGATAACCGGATACTTATGGTAAAAATTAAGGGTAGTAATAAAAACTCCGAAAACTAAATTAAAACCGCCCAAAAAAACGGCTTACCGCAAACATCTTGAAAAAAAACCGGCCAATTGCGAGTCAGACTCTAGTCAGAACCTAGGGTTCCGTATTGTGGATGATAAATTTAGTTTTATCATTTTTTTTGGTGAATTTCTCAACCGCTTTATTTTTTCTGTAATTCTTGCGTAAACGCATATTACCATGATTTTTTTCATATTTTTCGGTCCACCAGTTTTGGAGATAAGAGGGGGTACATACATTTTTTTATAGATTTTCAAGGATTTCTCGAAATAGATGCAATTAAATATAGCCAAACTATATATTATTACAATAAGCTTTTTAATACCTACAATGTGATACCCATATTGTACTTTATAATTATATATTTTTTACTTTTTTTTATATTTTTAAATCACTATAGTTTTCCCGGTTATTGGTCATCACATTATTTTAGTTTTTTTAAAGATTTCACAAAACCAGTGCCAGTAAATATAGTAAAAGTATATATTTTTACAATCACCTTTTTAGTGTCTACAGTTTGATACCCATATTGTGTTTTAAGGATATTTTTTATTTTTCTCACTTTTGTTTTGAAAATATTTTAAACAATTTCAAATTTTTCATATTTTTTTACAATGTAATATGTAGGCAAATTAATGCTATTTTTGTGCCAAATTTCATGTCTTTATCTTTACTGTGCTAAAGTTATGATGCTGTGAACTACGGACGGACGTAGATTAGACTTTATTTTATCGAAACAGGGATTTCTTAAAATATTTTATCCATAGTTGTTTACTTATTAAATGATAAGTGCAATATTCAAGTAGAGCAACTTTAATGATACAGTTCGCCTCTCCATAAGAATCTACGCGAGGGAAAGGGAGCAACCGTGCGAGCGGGAGGTAAAATGACGTCGAGCTACACAACACACGTCTGAACGCTGCGATGTCCCAGCGAAACTGAGGGAAATATCGACGCATTTTGTGTTTTAAACTCTCGATAAGTTTCGATTTGATAAATGTTCTTAAAATAATTTTTTAAATACCGTTTTTTGTTATTTCACTTATTAATAGTTCTATTCTACGTGTTTTAAATTTGATTACGCTAAACGATAGTTTTCTAGTAGAAAAAAAAATATTTTATCAGTGGTTGAATTCATAAAATCACAACTACTTAAAGCACTCGAAATAAGAAAACTAAAGTGTTATCCAAAAAAGTAACCAGGTAAGATTATTGTTGAAGATATAGGAATAAATGTTACCTGAATAAATTTCTTGTTTTTGTCATAATTTTTACGTGACGTGTGCATGAATGAGACTCTCAACGCGTAGAACATAAATAAAGGTATGTTTAAAGCCTAAAAAACCTATTAAAAGTAGCATTAAAGTAAATGAAAAAATAAGTTTTGAAATCTTCAAATTCCACACTATAAATTAACGTAAAATGTATTTTATTTATTGCTTTCTTACTAACTAAAATAAAATCTTTCTTTTCTGATAATTCTGCAAGAATACTGATTTTTAGGGGACTGGAGCCTTAAGCTCGCTTTCTTATAGCCCCAACTTTTAAGGCGCCTCTTCCAGCGTCATCCGAAAATTACTCATACTGATAACGATATTTCTCTTAAATGAGATATTTAAAAATTATAAAAAAATATTTAATGTTATTTAAAGTCGGGGGAAAAAATTGATTTCTGAAAATTATTCTTGCGTTAACAGTTTGAAAATATTGTTCAAAGTCAAACTGATTTTAGACTATAAAATTATTTGAAAATTTGAAACCGCTAATGGTATTTGTATGGTTCTTGCACAAAATACAAGGAAAACATTGCTTAAAATGTATTATTTTCCCCTAATTTGTGCATTGTGCTACCTGGAGATCCTGTCGTAATGCAGTGCGCGCTGATATAAACGTTATTTCAATATAGTTTCTGTCGATATTTGTACCGACACGAGTCGACTCAAGGTTGTTGGCTACTAAAACGGTTGGCATATAATCAAAAACACAATCACACGTGAGTGTTCAAGCCGTATGTAATAATAATTTTTAAATTTGTGGATATATTAATAATTTGCAATTAATAATTTTAATATAAATATATTAATAATCATAATATATCCACAAATTTATGATGGACTTCCGCAAAGTAACGCCTTTTTCAATAAATATTTTTTATTATATTATTATTTTTTCTGAATTAAAACTGGCAATGAAGTATTTGAGAATGCTTCACTGGTATCTGCCTGAGGATGTTGTCCTAGTTTATTTAATGTCCCTTATCCCACATTGGTTTTCGTGATGTTTGGAAATCTTAACTGTTTTTGTCGTCTACATTGTGTGTGTTACTCTTATTGCTTTTCCATTTTACAACTGCTAGTGTCCAATGCACATACGGTAGTGCATAACATAAATCCAGAGTTGACCTGTAGCCTAAGCATGAAAACATTTCCGTATAGTTGCGTTTCAAACTACATCAAAATCATATGGAATCTGGGAAACCGCTCCAAGCGGATATTAGCGGAACTAACAGATACTTATGGCAGCCTAACCGGTCGGCCATAGCTTCAGGCTTCTGGCGGCGCTTCTTGCTGCGCTTCCAGGCGGTTTTTGCGACGGGCTTTGCCCTGCCACGACACCCGTCGGCGCCTTCTACCGCGCTCGCTCGCTCAAAGCGCTCGACACTTGGTTCTTCCTATGCGCTCAATCATTGGCGCGGCTCCCCGCACACCGCCGTCGAGAGAGCGCAAGTCACTCGAAGCCGGACAAGACGCGCCAGATTGGACCCATGGCCGGCTATATACAACTTCATACATTTTTGTTCTCTCCGCCATCGCCGTCGCAAGAAGAACCGCTTGGCGCGTCTCTCGAAGCCTGAAGCTATGGCCGAGGGGTAAGTTTAGTTTCAAACGCAACTACACGGAGATGTTTTCATGCTTAGGCTACTGGGGCTCTACCGCGTAATTCTCATTTGTATCAACTTCAAGCAAATGCATGCGAAATTCAACGCGTGCAAAAGAGATGGCATGTTAGGCGGGCGTCGTCGCACGCACGTCAAATTTCATTCTCAAGTTGATGTTGATGAAAATGAGAATTACGCGGTAGACCCACCGACCTGACTTTGGACATTCGTCGGGTTAAAAATGTCGAGAAACTAAAATTTAAAATTGATTATTACTTACGGGTAAATAATAGCTGCAGAGCCGAAGGTAGTTATGAAAGAGAACGGTATGGAGATCAGGTTACAAGAGAGCAGTAAACTAGCCCCGCTATACAGTCCTTCTTGTGACTCCTGGTAGTACCGCGTTCTGTATGGGCCGACTGAAACAAGATACCTATTTACAGGTCTCGGCAATAAATAATTCACATCGGCTATCTTCGGCTTCGTAGAGCGACGTCTCTGTCACCGGGGACTGTTAGCGCTTCGTGTGACAGAGATGACGATACGATACGATGTGCATTGTTTAATGCCGGGAGCTGTATGTGATTCACGAATTTCGCCCTTGTCTGGGCTAAATCTGGGGCACAAAATACCACCTGTTATATTTGTTTTTGTTTTTTTAAACAAAATAAATTTTGTTTAGCTGTACACAAAGTTACAATTTCTTAAACAAAACAAAAACTTTGAATATTTTAGTTGGTGTTTTTTAGGATTCCTTATTAAAAATATTAGTAAAATACATCGTTATGACGCACAGTGGTTCCAATTTGAAATTTTATGAACCTTATGATTTTTGATATGACAGATATTCATATTTCAAGTGACAAATACTGATTGGTAAATTTCTGTAAGTGATAGTTTTCGAGATAAAAAATTATGTATTTCATTTATCATGCATGTCTTTGACATCATTTGTGTAATTGCTTTTCTTGATTGGTTAACTTTTACAGCAGAGAAAAAAATATCAAAAACTGCTCGTTAAAACCAGGAATTTTTATTTAACACGAGACTGAGTTAAGTCTTAAAACTTTCTGTACAGATTAGTCTAAGTAAACTTCAAAATGGTAATTGGATTTTGTAACATTAGCGATAGTCTTTTAACCCGTTAGCTTGTAGCTGTGCCGCCCGGCACAGGTAAGTCAAGGTCACGGCAAATGTTCAGTATGAGTAGTATTTTTATTATATTATATACAATATGTGTATCGTTGGAAAGCTAGAAAGACAAGTTTTGTAGTATTTGTTGTTATAGCGGCAACAGAAATATATCATCTGTGAAAATTTCAACTGTCTAACTATCACGGTTCATGAGATATAGCATAGTGACAGACGGACAGCGGAGTCTTAGCAATAGGGCCCCGTTGGTTACCCTTTGGGTACGGAACCTTAAAAATCAAACAACAACTACCTAGTTCCTGTCAAATACTCTGCAAAGTTCGGTTCATCGGCCATAGGATCAAAGTTTAACAAAGCTGGTACTCACACAGACAAACAGTGTTCATAATGCTGATGAAATATGTTCCAACCATTGCGTTAAAGATCAGACCACTTTTTGTTATAAACGCCCGCTGGAAGTCCTGGAAATGAAAGAAACTTTTTACTCAAGTCAACTGCAGGTTCTTCAAAAATAAATAAATATAAATATGTCGTCACGACATGAATCCCCGAAGGGATGTCAGAGGTGTTCCGAGTGTGAACTGTGAAATGCAAGTCCCAGTCCACACTTGGTACACCCGCGTTTCACCGACGATTATTACCTCTCAACGTCCCTATCGCCGTACTCCGGCCACGAATACTTTTTAGGGCATGCATGTTTCCTTACGATATTTCCTTCACCGTTCAGCAAGTGGTAAGTAAGAACAAATACTATGCACATAAATTCCGAAAAACTCATTGGTGCATGTCCGATCGGCGATCGAACCTGGATCTCTAGACCGAGAAGCCAGCGTTCTAGAACAGAACCGACATAAATTAGTATAGCAACACTTTGTGTAACTTTTGTTCAAGTTGCCATTACTGAGGGAACCCTACGTCTAATGTACAGAGCTATATCTGTCAATATTAAATAAATTCATAATTAATTTTTCAATGCAAGTGCTCGTAAAGGCCCACTTTTTATGCATCAAAACCGAACAGAAAGTCGATTATTTTTGATCATTCTCAGTATGCCCTAGGGCTTTATTATGTATGTATTTTTTTAATTTATTTACGAGAATTTGGCTAACCTGCAACCTTTCCTGTGTGCCATAAATGTTATACTTTTTTTTTCCACTGTTTAACGGCTCTGGATACAATCCTTTTGAGCCAATCATAATTTTAAGTTCACAAGATTATATTTGTTTTATTTCCTCACACTATGCATTGAAAAACGTAGTATGATACACGCGTAAGAGCAATAAATTACTCGGATACGTTTAAAACACGAGCTTTTCGCCCTTGTAGCATAAACTACTATAAATAAAAACCCTGAGCTATATCAGTGTAGTGCTTCTATTAAAGTAAATAAAATTACCAGTAATTATCGATGTAAAGCCAGCAGTATACAGCAATATTAAAACATTTAGTGCACACAAAACCGAGGGATTTTATTCCATCCACTAAGGACCCCGGGTGTGTACACTACCCCAGACGTGCGTTCATTAAATAACCCTGGGCTGGGTAGGAACACTGGGGTTGTAACGCTGAGTTTTTGAACGGGTTTCGTCGTGTAGCGACACTCCAAACGTCAGTTGTCATTTTTGCATTATATTTAGTATAATAACGTTGAGAGGACCTCCTCTGTACGAAATTTAACGTAAATATATCAACTATAACGTTGAGAAGATCCCCTCGGTACAAAAATTAACGTCATTTCATTTACGAAAATTTACGTGAATGTCAGGTGACGTATGGAGCCTATACGAACCTTGCGAACCCTGCTCAGAGTTGATGTTGAAAAATTCGACACCAGTGTAGCGACACTGTCATTTTTGAACGGTCGGTGTTGAGACGCGAGTTCATTTTTGAACGGGATAGTGTTGCGACCCGGGTAGGAAACCCAACTCGGTGTGAGTTTATGAACGACTATCTGAAGTGCGTTCATTAAATAACCCTGGGCTGGGTAGGAACACTGGGGTTGTAACGCTGAGTTTTTGAACGGGTTTCGTCGTGTGACGACACTCCAAACGTCAGTTGTCATTTTTGCATTATATTTAGTATAATAACGTTGAGAGGACCCCTTCTACACGAAGTTTAACGTAAATATATCAACTATAACGTTGAGAAGATCCCCTCGGTACGAAAATTAACGTCATTTCATTTACGAAAATTAACGTGAATGTCAGGTGACGTTTGGAGCCTATACGAACCTTGCGAACCCTGCTCAGAGTTGATGTTGAAAAATTCGACACCAGTGTAGCGACACTGTCATTTTTGAACGGTCGGTGTTGAGACGCGAGTTCATTTTTGAACGGGTTAGTGTTGCGACCCGGGTAGGAAACCCAACTCGGTGTGAGTTTATGAACGACTATCAGAGCTACCGCTGCTATATTGTTGCTGTTCTTCAAGTTGTGATGAGGGGTGTACTTTACCTTCGCTTCATTGTAGAACATGAAGAGTATCAGGAAATATAAAGGCAGGCAGAAAAGTCTCATGAACATCTGCTTTATACCCATTTTCTTTACGTTGAAAATTGACGCGAGCATTCGTCTGAAAAGGTAAACGTTAAGGCGTTACAACATGCGACATTTACAATTTTTTTTTTCTTGCCAGAAAAGTTATTGAATATCTGCTCAAGTAAATATCTAGAAATAGCAATGAACTATTTTGACATAGCATAGTATTCATAGACAACGTCCTAGTTGAGCTAAAATTTTAAGAGCGGTATCGCAGCCGGATTTTTAAATTTTGTAATTTTAATTTACAGAAACAATGGTAACAATAGGTAACAATGTTTTGTTGAATAACTATTGAGCAAATTTTACATTGAAGTGTTCTGTTTCGATTAATTAGAAAAAGGCGGGTTTTTCACAATCCGGCTGCGAAACCGCTCTTAAGAACCCGCTCCGAATCGTACTTCATACATATCTAAAAACCATAATAACTCGCGAAAGTGGAACAATTCAATCAAATAAATTTTAGGCTTTCATTTAAACGGTCAATATGAAGTGGTGTATGTCCCTGATTTTTTCACAAACATCGCGTTAAAGACCAGAAAAAATCGAGTGCTTTTACAAGGCTTCGTTAAGTGACTTATGAACCTTTAACAAGCAAAGTAAGCACATACACCACTTGGAAGTATCATCAGTATTCTAATTAATTGAAACAGAATAAAAAATAACAAGTAATTGAGGCACAATTAAGGTATTCGGAAATTATTATTATTTCCAACGCAAAGGGCGAGACTCGCTCAGCACAGTTCGAACGGCGTGGGGCAAAGCGTGAGGCGCTTGTTTAGATCAGCCAGCAACATATGCGCTTTATTGTCGCGATACGTCTCGCTTCGCATCGGAGTTGGCGTCTTCCTGCACCGGGTTCTTAACTTTTGCCGCTTTTCGCACAAGTTTAAATACTAGCTATAAAAAGATGTTGTTTCTGAAAACTTTTCATGGAAAACAGTTTTTACCTGAAACTATTTCAGAAATTGGGCGCCTTTTGAATATCTCGCCATCTCTCACTTCTTGATGAGAGATGGGTCGGAGTGCGGTGTAGGGGGAAGGGAAACACAATTTAAAGATGTGTGCAAAGTTTCATTGAAATCAAAGTCATGAGGACGTCACAAACACCTAAAGCATTTATATGGCAGCTGCGCGGAAAGAGGCCACTTAAGGTGATATATCGTGCTAGCAAAGGTCCCCGTTACTCCAGGCAGAAAGACCCGCAGTGCGAAGGGACGGAATCGGGGAAAATTGTCAAAAAGTCGGTTTTAAATTAATGCAAAATTAACTAAAATAGCTACAAAAAATTCCATAACCAGTAATTTAGGTGTAGTTAAAACCCATCTAAATAAATATTTTTCAAGTCTGTATGCTATCCCAATTTGTCAGAATATCAAAAAAAGTGTAAATTTAGACCTGATTTCAATAATTATTTCTATCGAATGAAATTCCTCCTATCGCGTTTCTGATAGACCAAAATCTAGTAAAAGGTCCCAAAATTGTTATACTAATTTATTTTACTTGGAACTTCATTAAAAGAGCAGATAAATAACTTCAAAAAGTGTCAATTTTCACGGTATTGCCCCTTAAAACAAGTTTTTTGACCTAATAATACTCACACATACAACATCCAGACAACCCTCGTCCCGCTTGGTCTGCCATAGCTGAGCTGTATCTTGTTAGGATTGACGATGCGGCTGTGATCGTTGTGGTGGCCCTGCATCATCGCCTGACCTTCCAGCCGGAACTTCTCCACCAGGGCCGCGATCTGGTGGTTGGACTCTATGAAACGTTCGCGCGAACGACGGTCCACTGTTGATAGGCATACTGGAACAGACATGGGGTTTTCAGTCTTGGATTACATGGAAGGTCACTGGGCATAAAGTAAAATAAAACTGGATCAGATTCAGTTTTATTTATTTTTCAATGCAAGTGCTCGTAAAGGCCCACTTTTTATGCATCAAAACCGAACAGAAAGTCGATTATTTTGCCCTAGGGCTTTAATATATCTATTTTTTTAATTTATACACAATGGTTGTCTAACCTTTAGCCTTTCCTGTGTACCATAAATGTTATACTTTTTTCCACTGTTTAACGGCTCTGGATACAGTCCTTTTGAGCCAATTATAATTTAAAGTTCACAAGATTATATTTGTTTTATTTCCTCACACTGTGCATTGAAAAACGTAGTATGATAGAGGGCGTAAGAGCAATAAATTACTCGGTTACGTTTAAAACACTCGCTACGCTCGAGTTTTAAATCATCCTCGTAATTTATTCCTTTGCGCCCTTGTAGCATAAACTACTATTAGTACATAGGCGAAACAATTAGAAATGAACACAATATTACAAAAACAAAACACACATGAGAAATCGGTCTAAGGCTTGGCTTATGGCTGTTTGTTAGAAACAAAAAACCGTCGATCTTCCGCCTTAGCCTATATTACAAAAGAGAACACAAAAAAAAAAAACGCACTTATACATCGGATGGATTGCGCAACCTGGATTACTTACCTTCTTTCTCCTTACCAATATATAAAAATGTTTATGGAACAAGTACTTGGATGTACTGTTTGCCTAAAACTGTAAATGAGCTTCCTAAGGATATGCAAAACTTATATATAAACAGTAATAATTTTAGAAATAAGATTAAAAAATACTTTATGGAAAATTGATATACCTATGTACTCTGTTTAAGATGTAAAATTAACATTTATAAGAACGTCCGCTGCTATCAGATAAACCAATAGGTTTCCGATGGTAGCTATATAGCACTATTGTTTTTGATGTAAAAATTATATGAAATAAAAAAACAAGTAAAATTTTACAATAATACACGTAATAAAATAAACCAAATTTTAATTTTAAGATTAAAACATTGTTGTATAATTACATACAGTCAATATATTATAAATAAATAACATTAGCTACCTATTAGGTTGACATCATAAAAGGTGATACATTCCGGAACATTTCAGGAAAACAATAAATTTGTCATAAATATACTTACAACTAAATAAACAAATACTTAAGTAATTAAGAATTAATTATTAATATAAATAATCATTAAAATTAAGAGACTGTGAAGGCATTGTTATCCTTAATACAATAATAAACTGTTTCTTGAAGGGTTTTTCGTTCAGGCTGTGCAAGCTTTTTGGTACCTTGTTATAAAATTTAAAGCTCATATTATGGAAGCAATTTGAAACTTTGACCAATCTAGTAAAGGGCACAATGATATATATTTTTTGTGCACATAATTGTCGCGTCGCGGCAAAGCCTCAATCTTTCATTCTTCCTTCATCATAAGATAACTAAAAAACTGCTCGGAATTAAATGGGAAAAACACTCTTAAACCCATAAATCGAGTACAAGCACGTAGGTATCCAGACTTTTGGTTCGAGGGGGACATGGGGTGAGGACGCGTCCATAACTTTCATAATTTGGGATGGTTTCTTTTCTATATTCTTCCACTTGGCAGTCTTGGCACAACAGACTGTCTGTATTGTGACTATACTCCACCTTAATAAATGATTTGCCAAAATTTTCGTCGCAATAATGCTGGTCTCGTCCCGTGTATGTTATGCTAGATTTCGGGGGGATTCATCCCAACTATCCTTTGCTAAAGATTACTTCTTAATTCTTAATAAAATGATGTTCTTATAATAACATTGTTATTTGAAAATATATATCAAAGCTGCATTATCACTATAATTAACTAATAGGTAACCGTTCAGATAATTATTTGACTTGTAACTCTTGGCATCACCATGGGGAGACTGGAACCTAATACAGAACAGTTTATACTAGCGTAGGTTCCAGGGCTCATACCTTTTGTTACACTCATGTTTAACTATGGCTACTCATAAGTTGTACAGATGCTAGCGGTTCAAGCTCTCTTTGTAAACGATTTTAACAGCTATGGCGTCACAGCTGAAACTGTCAATGGGTCATGCATGTTGGCGTCTGTGCAATAATGATTGTTTTTGTTCACTTTGTGTACATATTGTTAATATTAATCTTTTGTAACATAGGCTAAGCTTTTTATAAATAAATAAATATTATTATTATTACTATCCTCCCCCTTGTATACTTGCTTGAACGCCGCGCACACAACCAACACACACTGTCCTGGGTTACATATACAAATAGTACTCACAATAATACATAAGCGGGTTCTCCAATTGCGGGCAAGGGAAGCCGATGCTGCCGAAGTAGTCGAGCAGATTCCTGGTGGGTCCCGCGAACACCACGTCCCCGAGACACAGGTACACCACGCGGTCCAGGAACGGGAACACGTCTGTGGGACACACATCGTCATCAGCCTGCTGCAGTCTGGCACCTCTGCTTATTGTACTCATTGGTGACCGCCAACATTTTCGTCCACTAATCAGCAAGGTGCACCACGAGCAGGTGAAGTTGACATAACACAAGTTTTTTGTGCAACTATAACATAATGTGAGACATTAGGTCACGAGTGCTTTTACGAAACGAACGAAGTGAGCATCGTAATAGACCGCACGAGTGTCCCAATCGAGTGTACTTTATCTACGACCATCAAAAATATCGTCTTCGTGTGACATTTATTATTTACTAGCGACCCGCCCCGGCTTCGTACGGGTTCAATGCTGATACTAAATATACTACAGTATTTAAGGTACTTAATTGGATAAGGATTAATGCTGTTTTGCTTAAAATCGCTTCGTAAATAAGCCATTATTTCTCGTAAAAAGTAAAGGATAAAAATGGTTATTGTGGGTAGACATATACCATCGCGGACTTTTTTGTAGACCTTTTTAAGGTGTACAATACCGTAGTACATTATTTTGATCTTTCTCGTAGGGCTCAGCCAGCGTTTGCAATGTAAGCGCAAAAAAATGAGTTTATTTACGACATCACATTAGAAACCTCTAAAATGATCAGTGTTTCTCTACTATATTATGCATGTATTATACATATAAACCGTCCTCTTGAATTATTCTATCTAGTAAAAAAAACAGCATCAAAATCCGTTGCGTAGTTTTAAAGATCTAAGCATACATAGGGACAGACAGACAGCGGGAAGCAACTTTGTTTTATACGAGTACTATGTAGTGATAATATTTTCAACTAACAATTTTACGCAAACGAGAAATGAACACTTGTTCATAAACTCCAAGTGCGTCTGACGATATTGCCGCTAGTAACCAATAAGAAGCGAGAACGATGAAAGAGGGCTCGGCTTTCTCCTTTCTTGTCGTCCCTTGTGATTGGTTCTCTAGCGGTGTCATAAAAAAATTTGGCCAATCACAGCGCAGAATTGCGGTGTTATAATGTAATTGGTAAAACAATGTAGGTACTTATAAAACCGCTTTTGATGTTGTTATTACCTTATTGTAGTACGGGAGTAGATATAATTCATTAAAAAACCAATGACGTAGACAATGTGTAACCTAATTTTTAGGGTTCCGTACCCAAAGGGTAACCAACGGGACCCTATTACTAAGACTCCGCTGTCCGTCTGTCACCAGGCTGTATCTCAATAACCGTGATAGTTAGACAGTTGAAATTTTCACAGATGATGTATTTCTGTTGCCGCTATAACAACAAATAATAAAATAAATATTTAAGGGGGCTCCCATACAACAGACATGTTTTTGCCGTTTTTATAGATAATGGTACGGAACCCTTAGCGCGTGAGTCCGATTCGCACTTGGCCGGTTTTTTAACGTTCTTCGTCACAAAACAATAACCTGATTGTTAGTATCAAAACGATTTCTCCATACATTGTTTGGCCCTTTGTGTGGTAAAATTACAATATTCATATTTTTCTTTTTCACAATTAGTTACAGTTTACAGTTGGCTCTGGTGGATGGTCCAAGGCAATCTTCATACAAATTTGTGGGAACCAATAACGACGACAGAAGTATTATTATTTAATTCAGTTACCTTTTTCCACACGTTCCATCAACTTTATTCCCGCGAATAATCAGTTTTTTACAAACAAACTTTTTTAGAATCTAATTTTGTTATTTAAAACTTTTGTAATCCAATGTATGAAAGTTTTAAATTGCAAAATTAGACTGTTAAAACATTTTGCTTTTAAGAAAAACTGAATATTCGCGAGTGTAAAATTATTTGAACGTGTA
The DNA here is from genome assembly GCA_934047225.1 of Ypsolopha sequella. NCBI lineage: Eukaryota > Metazoa > Arthropoda > Insecta > Lepidoptera > Ypsolophidae > Ypsolopha > Ypsolopha sequella. Next base: position 6,367,039 of record OW203988.1, on the reverse strand, counting down.
GAGAAAAGTAACAGAACGAAACTATACTACTTTTGTCGTCGTTATTGGTTCTCATAAGTTTTTTATAAAAACTACCTTGGACCATCCACCTTAACCAACCATTCATTTGACCCACTAACTGCAGTAGAAATTAGGAAACGTTTTCGTTTTGTATAAACCACAACTGGGCGACAGACTTTACTAACAAAACAACTGTTCAAATACCTAATATAAAAGAAAGCCTGACGAAAATATAATGGTTTCATAAACACCCGGGACATTAAATTATATTTAAATTAGCATTATAATAATCTGCGGTAGGTATTTATCGTTCATTCTTATTTGGTAAACTAGGTGAGCTCAATACATTTGTTTGTTTATTTACTTGTGGTTCTCTGTCGTTACCACTCAAATTTGATGCAGTAACTTTCACATGTAAAGGCTTATAAATGCCGAAAGTTTGTGGTCTTCTACGTGTAGTACATTGGCGATAAATAATAGGTCTTTACCTATGAAATTGCCGAAATTTTCATATAGAGTCATGAGTTCATAATTCCTATAATTCAATAGCTATTTCCATTATTTAATTTATACTGTAAGGTGTGACTCCTTGATGGAACTTCATTGTAACACTAATAAATCTTCTTGTACGAGTTCCACTATTTAATTTACTTAATTATTGCGACTAGTTTCGTCTATTTGACATCGTCCAAGAAGACTTTTATTAGTGTAATTTCCATTATTTGTTTTTTGTTTAAAAGTGGATTTCAAGGTTTTACATAGTAAACTTTGTTTTTATTTTCAGTTTGATTATAAAAAATAAATCCTCAAAAACAGTTTGTACTAAATGCCATCCATTTCCATGATAAGATTCGTAATAATTTTTTACAGCTGACACATTTCAAAAATTAAATTTTAGCTTAAATTTTGTTGTTAGCTTAATGTTGTCTCATTCATACACAAAAGAAATTACATAATTTGGATTTGTCATCCCTAAAAAAAATGCAAAAATGTTAGTACTGAAAATTGAGTTTGCTTCAAAATCTCTATAGAAAACGGCAATTTCATATGTAAAGACCTAATGTACTTTTCATGTTTAGCTGTACTGTACAAACATCCGGTTTGATTGAACATTAAATTCACGACGGCTATGGAGCTAATTACATACATACATATACTCTCGCCTGTCTCCGAGGGGGGTAGGCAGAGACTACAGGTTTCCATCTACTACGATCCTGGCACCTCTATCGCCTATTCCACATCCATCAATCTAGTCATACAAGCAAGGGCGGATCCAACCTATGAGCCAGGGGGGGGGGGGTCACAAGCTCCGAATTAGACCAAATATATAATAAAATTGTGCAATTTTGGGTAAATTTAGCGTGTCTATATAGAAAAAAAAAATTGAACTAAGCCCAGGGGGTCATGACCCCTATGACCCCCCCCCCCCCTTGATCCGCCGTTGCATACAAGCTTTTCTATTTCGGGTATTTTTGTCTTTGCCCTTCTTCAGTATGTCGCCAATTTCGGCACCATACGTCAGCATTACGTTTCTCCACTTTCATTCATCCTGTCCAATAGAGCTTGTTATCTTAAGTCATATTTATACGACTTGTAACTAGAACCTACGTAAACGGCGTGTGTGTTAAAAGTGAAAAAGATATTGGTCCGTGGCACCCAAATAGTTTAGTGTAAGTTAATAAATATATTATATTTTGCTTTTATAAGTTTTATTTTTTTTTATTTTTATTTATTAGCATTAAAACAATAAAAAAAAATATTATTCGATATATTTCGACCCCAGGTATGGGGCTGTCATCAGTATAAGTTAGGTTTATAAATCAACGGTTTGAAATAAAATGCACAATTAGTCACGATTTTGTCTAAAACAGACTTAAAATGCCGTTTTAAGTTTGTTTCAACAAAATCATGGCTAATTGTGCATTAAAATTCAAGCTGTTGATTCATAAACCTAACCAATCCTATACTTTTGGCGTGAATTGGCATATACCAATATCTTTTTCACTTTTAACAAGAAAAATAAAGTTTAGTTGTGCACTTTGTACCGAGCGACTGATGTTTAACATTTAAGAAGTTTCTGGCCATTGGTGATACAAGGAAGGGGGGCCATGGCCCCCCCAAAACACCCAGGAGTTCCATAAATTTGACTCGATTTTTGATTCAATTCGGGTGCACCAGCATAGGTATATAAGGTATATTCAATATACTATATTGATATATAGGTTTGCCAAAAGCGCCTCAAGGCTTAAGGCGCTTAAAAACTGAATTTTTAAAAAATCAAATCCTGGGTCCGCCCTGGTTTCTAACGTTATCTTTTATTGCATTTTCCAACCCTTACCTGATCTCGGTTTCTCCATGGTGAGAATGATGGTGGTTCCATACTTCTTTGCGGCGTTGGAGAGTATGGAGATGACGAGGTAGGTGTTTAGTGGGTCCAGGTCCCAGGTCGGCTCGTCCAAGAGGAGAATTACTGAAAAGAGAAGATTCTTTTACTATAATCCGGAGTTCGTCTCCAATGGCCTATTTTGGGATACAAATCTAGAAACCGCGTGTAGATTATGAGCGATATCGCAGCCGGATTGTGAAATACCCGCCTTTTTCTAATTAATCGAAACAGAACACTTCAATTCTTTAGTAGGTATAATTTTGTTTTGTCTTTCAGTCATGTTTTGTATATTTTTTGTATAATTTTAAGTTAGTTATTAGGTCAAAGGTTTAGGTATGTATGTAAATTTGTTTATATATTATTATAGGTATATTGATTTTTTAATTCTTGCTTCAAATTATATGTTTGCTTTGTGTTTATAATTTAACTATGAATGTTGTGAACGCCTGTAACTGGTCCACATATTGGAATTTAAATTTTGTAAATAATTTGTTGTGTGTAATATGTGTACTGTTGGTGTTCCATTTTAAATAAATAAATAAATAAATTCAAAATTCACTCAATAGTTATACAACAAAACCTTATTACCTATGTACTGTGTATGCAATGCATCGCAAAGTTTCCATTGGTTTTCGTAAATTAGAATTTCAATTTTTTTTTATTGAAAACCTCAATTGTAGAATTGGGCATATTATCATGAATTATGAAATCGACAGCCTTTCAACAAAAAAACAAAAATAGGTGCGATGACAAGCGGAGCGAGGAGGAGCGTGTTAAGGCGTATGACCACGCTAAATAAGCAACTCGATGTGTGTCGGTACAAATATCAACGGAAATGACATTGAAATAACGTTCATTTCAGCGTGCCTTGAAAAGTGGCTGTTATGACAACCACTGCGTTTCTGGCTAGCGCAAAATAGGAGAAAATAATACTTTTCACATGGACGCCATGAACGGAAAAAAAATTATGAACTTAAATTTTTTAGATCTAAAAATTTCCTATAATTTGGTGAATTAATAATTAAAATTGCTTTAGGCGTTTGGAAGGAGTAAGAGAATTATTGTGTTAATCATGTGAAACTTTCGATGACTTTCGATTTTTTTGTCAAAACTTACAATAGAAAATCAGTTTATGAAACTTAAAATTTATTTTTGACTCTATAATGCCTATCATATATGTTTATGAAAATTTTTGGACCACCCATGTGGGAGGAGTAGGCCTTCAAAGACAGGTCCAAATTGCAGTTGGCGTATCCATTCGCGTTAAGGGGGGCTTATCCCAATTTTGTCTGTTTTCAAACTCATTTTAAAGCATCAAATAGTTATTTTTAAAATCTGAAAAAAATATATGTTTCAGATACATCTTTTGTGCAGTGTTTTTTGTGGTTCAATTTGCGAGACCTTACACTTTGCTCGATCGAAAAAAAATCCGAAACTTTGTCGATTTTTAAGATTTTTTTCGTTTTATGTAACGTGTACTTAACCAAATTGCATGAAAATTGCAGATAATTAAAGTAAAACTATTGTACTAATAACTTTTGTGGTTACTTTTTTTTTAATGAAAATCGTTATTTTTCCCTTAATTTAAAAAGCAAAATTGATTCGCGACTACTCGGCGAGCGGCCGCCAGTTGCCCGCCAGCGGCTGTCGAGGCAAGACCTATGTCAGTTTTCTGAGCCCTCGTTCCCCCTCACTCGCCTCGAAGCTCTGATAGAGTGTACTATCATTATTTAAATAATCGTGTAAATATACATCAAACTATCAGTTGTGTGTACATGTAAATAAAAATCATTTAGTTGTATCTTGCTTGGATGTTTAAAAATAAAAATGGAAACTAGAAATAAGAAGAAAAAAACCGGCCAAGTGCGAGTCAGACTCGCGTACCTAGGGTTCCGTATTGTGGATGATAAATTTAATTTACTATTTTTTTTCGTGAATTTCTCAACTGCTTTATTTTTCCTGTAATCTTTACGTAAACACTATTACCATGATTTTTTTCATAATGCTCGGTCTACCAGTTTTGGAGATAAAGACATAAATTTTTTTTATATCAATGTATTTTTACAATCAGCTTTTTGATATCTATAATTTGATACCCATATTGTATTTTTAGGATAACATTTTTTAGTTTTGTTTTGGAAATATTTTGAATAATTTCAATCTTTTTTTACATCGTGATATGTGGGAAAATAAATGCTATTTTTGTGCCAAATTTCATGTCTTTATCTTTAAAGGTGCTAAAGTTATGAGGCTGTGACATACGGACGGACGGACGGACAACGGAGTCTCACCATAAAGGTTCCTTTTGTACCTTTTAGGTACTACGGAACCATACAAATCATCAAATTTGGGAGTGCTGTAGATAAGAAAACAATTCTTTGAAACTGTAACGAGATGTTTTATTGATCGTACAGAACAACCAACTTTTGAAATTACGCAAAAAATGTAAACAACTCTTGAGTCCGAGTATAACTGTACAACAGTAAAATGTAACAGTACTTACTCTTGCAGTCAGACAGAATGTATAGATATATAATGTACATATTTTGTAAATATATAATATATATATATATAAAAAATAATGCGATTGTATCTACGTATTATTATTTTTTTGTAAGCGTAAGTATGAATCGTATGTAACTAAGTGATTAAATAAAATTTCTTAACTTCAGTTTATCAAATCTTCGTACTGAGCAGGGCACCTTCGCATCGAGACAATGTATAGAGGCAACAAGTACGATAAAACTCGATAAAAACAGTAATTGGTATTACCAAGTACAAGGACAGCTTTACGTGACAGAACGGCGATTATGTGTCTTTGGCATTTGGGTAGGAGATAATGAACTTGTACATATTGAACGCATTACAAGAGATGATAATTTTTGGATGACGAAGATGGAGAGGAAGCTAATACAATTTTATATAAAATGTGTAATACCAGAGATAGTGAAAGTGATAGTGAAATGAGTTTATTTGCCACAGAACATATAAAAAAGAAGACACAGTACAACACAAAACAAAATTGCAAAAAGGAGCAAGCTTATCAAATGCTACACGTTGAAGTAACTTACAGCTCTGATTTTCAGTTTGCCACATATGAACAAAACACAATAGCAAATAGAAGTAACACATAATAATTAATAATTAAGAATTTTAACTAGTACAATTATTCTATTGACTAAGAAAATAATGAATAATAATAATTTATTCATAAAAATAATATTGAATAATTGAAATAATATTGAAAATACACAAAAAAATAATTAATTTGACAAAGAATTACAAATAAAATAATTACAGTCTATTCCATTTACGAGGTTACATTTGACACTTCTGAGAACGTAACTCTGCACGTTTCACATAAATTGAAAAAATAAATAGTCTTTGTTTATGACAGTAAATCACCGTTTGAAAAAACCACAATCAATCCAAAACATTATACAATTAATTCACAAACATAATCAACGTATTTTTTTTAGATATCGTGCTCAAAATAAGTATAACTTTAAAATAAAATTATATTTTACTGCAAATACGCGTTTACGTTCTATGGTTTATTTTTTACTTTTAAACATAGTGACGTAGCTCAAAAAATCTCATAAAATCGGTTAGTTAATCGATTATTCTCTTGTGTACCGAGGTCGTAGGAAATAAAAATCTACCAAAAATATGGTTCACCTCGCAATCACCATGGTTACCATGGCAATCACGATCAGCCATATTGTTTGTCTGTTCAGTACGGTGCAGAAGCCTTGTATACGTTGCGTGCGTGTGTTTTCTTCTTGCTTGACCACTAAAAGAACAGTGTTGGGCAGTCAAGCGCGGGAGTTTGTGGTACGCTTACAACATTACTTTGAATGTGAGTTTCAGAATGCTAGTCCACTCTTTCGTTATCAGTCGAAAAACTGTTTCCCAAATAAGTAAGGAAAAGCATGGTAAAGATATACCAGAAGATAATAAATTAAAATCGCCACTTAAGAAAAAAGTTAGAAAGTCGATAGTCACACAAACAAAATGCTGTCGTTGTTGCAAGAAGCATGCTATAACGTTACTGCTGCAAATTGGAATAGTGTGGTTTTACGAACATTAAATCTAAATTTCGCTGATTGGGACCGAGATGTGCATATCGATGCCCTAATAGATAACCAAATTATAATAAATACGGTGGATCCTACAGACGATGGTGAGGGTGATGACGACGACGGTGACAATGAATATGATGCAACGATTTTGAATAGCGAGCACGCATAAGTCGCATGCTGATAAAATTGAAAAATAATAGTATTTAATCAAATTAAAAAACTTGACTAAGTAATTTTACCTCGTAAATGGAATAGACTGTAATGGATGTCATGCAAAAAAAAATTAGAGAGAAAAGACATGTTCAGAAATGGAATGAATAAAAATAGAAATTTACAAATAAAATAATAAAATAAAACAACAACATGGTATAGTAAACCCACGGTATACACGCGGGATGCCTATAAGAACTCTGACTTTGCATGATAATAAAAATAATATTTAATAAGAAAACGTGGATCCTTCACCTATCTCAGAGCAACAATCAAGCTATGACACCTCGCAACCGGGTCCTAGCACTAGCACACATACAACTGAACAAATCGTGCGACTAAAAATACCGAGTGGGCGAATTTAAAGTATGAAATCGAAAATACTTCACCAAAAATAAAAAAAATGGTGCGACGAAGAGCGAAGCAAGAAGGAGTTAGGTTTACATGTAATATAAAATGAGGAGCCGAGCGAAGCGGAAAAAAATTGGGTTTTTTCGAATCCATTTACTCCACTATAACGTCATCTACGTATTTCATTTTTGGGTAAATGTTTATTGAGTATTTGATTAAAATTCTCACTGAAGGAAAACGCGATTGGATGATATTTTCTTGATAGAATTTAATTCCGAAAAGATCTCTAAATTGTTTTATTTTTTCATGTAATTCTGAAATCCTAACTAATTTCATTGTCAAATTGCATTAAAAATGTGGATATTATGTATTTGTAAAGTCTCTTTGAAAAACTTTTTTACTAAATTGCTTAGTACATTTTATATTAATAAAAAACTGACTTTTTTACTACTTTTCCACGAATCCGTCCCACTCGCACTGAGGGTTTTTTCGCATATGGAGTAACAGGGACGCTAAAACTTTTACGTAGCGCCTTAAAATGAAATTGACACTAAAATAGAAAATTGTTCGCCTGAAAATTATCAACTCAACTCAAATTTGTAATTTCAAGTCGCCGTTTACAACATTTTTATTCGCTCACAATCTTTCGCCCACTTAGTATTTTAGTACGCTATATTCAGTATTTTTGACACCTATAATTTTAGTTTTAGTGCCGTCGAAACCTAAATTATTCCAAAGTAATTTAACTTCTATTTTTAATACTTATGAACTATTTTGTAATAAACTAAATTTAGATTTGACAGCTTCTAGATTACAATGAAAGCCTTCAGAGTCAGCTTTGTTAGCTCATATGGTTACCAATTACCAAGTGTATTAAATATTTTTAGCTGTACTTCCGAATGTTTTACAAGAGCGTGCTTAGATATTACTCATATGATCCAATGTAATAAACTCCCCTATTTGTACTAACTCGGTTTTTTAGTAGGAATAGTTTATGTTGGTTCATTTATCGGAATCAATTCTTATTAGTACGAAGTACAGTTACTGGCCCCGAACCTATTTTAATGTACGGCGGTCGGTGTCGAGTCACGTGAGGTCACGATTATAGCCGCTCAGTTGCATCGTAAATAAATACGTCGCGGTGAATTGGCGGGGGCTGAGGTAGCGATAAATACCTACAGGTCCCGGATAACCTGCCCTTAAGGCGTTAGATTTACAACTAAATTTAGAGAGCTGAGCGGAGTGTAACGATTAATTTACCGAAGGCGCTGAATGTTAATCATAATCATAAATATAATTATCATTACATGTCAATAGAATTAGATATATTAGATGTCGAAAATTTACACAATCACATATTAAAAAATACAATATTAAGGCGATATGTGAAAAAAATACGGAAAAAAATACGAATAAAATTATAATCAGTTTCTCTGGTATATGCATTTTTACTATATAATTTTGGATAAACTGTTATTAGCTTTTTAAACGCAATTGATTTTCACAAAAATGTTCATGTAGGAAGCGGGCTCACTGTACTTTTAGTTTATACCGAATATTCAAAAACTGTAAAATATGACTAACTTGGATCTCGAATAAGCTGTACTCCGATGATGAGGCGTCGATATTCGCTTTTTGTTAGATTCGTGACATCTTTGTGGGAGACCTGCAGGCAAAATTGAACTTAGTTACAATTGCTATAAGTTCAGTTTACGGATATATGTTTAGTACAAGTATTTTCATAGATACGCACCTGTGATAAGGCTAGGTCAGCCATCACCTGTTTCACTTTAGATGATTTCAGATATCCGGAAACCTGGAAAAGGTACAAAAAAAATACAAGTGTTTGCAACATTCTTGGACTTGGTCTAAAACCGAACTCTCATTAATAGCAAAGAACGGGGCCTTATTGTCTAACTTAAATATGTATCGCTATCGATTTCAAAGATATCGTGATTGGCTAGAAGTGACGTCAGTGATAAAGGGACAGTGAAAGATGTTGTAGTTCGATAATATAAGGCTCTTGGTATCCGATTACTATCTAGTAATCGTTCTAAATAACTTTCCTAAAGAAACATAATTTTCCATTTTTGATTACAAATGAAATAAAAAAAGTTTATGGAAAAAACACGTAGTCTTTTTGCATCTGATATTTGGTTCCTTACCTTCTGAAGACCTTTGACTTTGACCACCAGTGGGACAGTAAGTATGGGACTAAATAAAAATGTATAAAATACAAGATTAAATTTAATGAACCGTCCGAATAAATTCTGGAGACTCGGTTAGTCATCAGGAACAAGGTTCAATGATCCTTTTTTGAAATTATAAATAAAAAAAATTGTTCCAATACGAACTGGACCTGTTAAAATACAATTAAGGTACGAGAGCAAAAAATTTTTTTCCTAATTTCACTGATCATTAACCAATCTCCAGTATGAATTGGGGCGGTTGATTAAATTTCAGCACCATATATCTTGGATTGGTCCAAGAACTTTATTTCAGAAGTATGCAATAAATAATATAACCAAAACATTTTTGATGACGTCAGTCAATTTAATAACTACGAGTAATACTTAGTCATAGCAAAACTATGTCATAGTAAAACTATGACTAAGTCTAAGAAGGACCCGCCCGCGCACACCAACAACCGACATCCATACCGACCCTCATTTTTAATTTTTCTAATAATTTTTCCAAGCAAGTCATGAAAATTTGCCGGCTACCAGTTCACGCAAAAGATAACGGTGAGAAGAGGGGAAAAAGCAGCGTTAATTAATTTTGTGAATTCTTCCTATGCCACCTCTTTACTTAATCACAGAAAAAGGAATTAATCACTCGTGTCAATGGCGGCGCATTCGCTTACGAGGTCATTTAATTTATTTTTTATTATCCGATCATAAGAATTGATTTATCATGAATACACACTAACTAATACAAATAACACAGGTGCTCTTGAACTTGTCCTCCTCCAAAGTAAGAATTACCTTCGTGAGACAGAGTGCGAGTGTCTGTTGCACTGAGAGCCCTGGAAGTAACTGCATGGAGTGACGCACCAGCACACAGGTGCTCTTGAACTGGTCATCTTCCAACGTAAGAATTACCTTCGTGAGAGAGAGTGCGAGTGTCTACTGCACCGAGAGCCCTGGAAGTAAGTGCATGGAGTGACGCACCAGCACACAGGTGCTCTCGAACTGGTCCTCCTCCAAAGTAAGAATTACCTTCGTGAGAGAGAGTGCGAGTGTCTACTGCACCGAGAGCCCTGGAAGTAAGTGCATGGAGTGACGCACCAGCGCACAGGTGCTCTCGAAATGGTCCTCCTCCAAAGTAAGAATTACCTTCGTGAGAGAGAGTGCGAGTGTCTACTGCACCGAGAGCCCTGGAAGTAAGTGCATGGAGTGACGCACCAGCGCACAGGTGCTCTCGAACTGGTCCTCCTCCAAAGTAAGAATTACCTTCGTGAGAGAGAGTGCGAGTGTCTGCTGCAACGAGAGCCCTGGCAGTAGCTGCGTCGAGTGACGCACTAGCACACAGGTGCTCTCGAACTGGTCGTCCTCCAAAGTAAGAGTTACCTTCGTGAGAGAGAGTGCGAGTGTCTGCTGCACCGAGAGCCCTGGCAGTAGCTGCGTGGAGTGTCGCACCAGCGCACAGGTGCTCTTAAACTGGTCCTCCTCCAACGGCACTCCTTCCAGCAGGATGTGGCCTTTGGACGGTACGCGGCGTGCTATCACGTCCAGCAGGGCGCGCTTGCCGCTACCTGGGTAAAATAGTGTTTCTAATTAATTAATATATCTAACGGTTACTCACGATATGTTATAATAGTCAAACTTCGTCTAATTTCACTGTAATTGTACAGTTTCTTCAGAGGCAAGCGGAATCTGACTAATATTTCGTGAGTAGCCGTTAGATATCAAATTTTCAAGTAATTAAATCATGTACCCTGTGGGGTAGTTTGGGAGACTAAAGCGTCCTGCACCATCAATACAAAATTATTATTTCTATTATAATTATAATATTCTGAAAATATTCTTACTTTGTCCTAGGTAGTTTTTATAACTTGGTTGGAGGGAATTGTTTATCAGAATTTTGAGATAATTATGGAGTAGCTGCGATTGTCACTTGAATTTTTTTGTATTGAAAAAGTAGTAAAGCGCTCAAATTTATGTTTATTCTTATTGCACACAGAAAACTTAATTCAAAATTATACAATAAAAGTTATGTACAATGGCGTGCTTATCTCAATATGAGATTTCTTCCAGCAAACCAAGGATGATAAGGATATTTGAAATAAATAAGATATTCATATTGTGCACGATAATACTTATACAGAAACAAGATTAAATTAATAATAGATACCTAATTAGTTAAAAATAATAACAAACTACATAAAATTTACATGCCTACATAGTATAAATAAATATAACAATACATATTCAGTAAATAAATACACAATAAATGATATATATACATACACCTACACGATAGGTTGTCGAAAATAGTGCTCTTTTATTTTCCTTTTGAATACACCAATGGAGGGGCTATCTCTGATAGTGTGAGGAAGGGAGTTCCACAGTTTTATGGACTTAACAGTGAAAGAGTTTCCATACGCCCCGGTGTTATGAGAAGGTGTTTTTAAAAGTGAGACTGCATGAGACCTGACTTGCTTGTCTCGAAGGAAAATATACTCATAACGATCGCGGAGGTATGGAGGAGAAGTGGGACTCTTTAAAATGTTGAAAAAATTTTGTTAAACTGAAAATAATTGTTCAGTTTAACATATAAGTTATCAGAATGCTGTTTCCATGTCAATTTATTGTCAAGTGTTAATCCTAGAAATTTAGTAGCCTGTACTTCGGCAATTGTTTGTCCATTATAATTAATATTTAAATTATCTATTTTACAAGATCTTTGGTAAAACTGCATCAATTTTGTTTTGTCTACGTTAACTATTAAATTATTATTATCAAGCCAATCAATTATATTATTTGATGTTTCATTTCTGTCATATTCATATTTATTAATGTTATCAAATAGGACCATAGGCTGTTGAATACTTCTAGGCATGTCATTAATGTAAATGAAAAATAATAAAGGTCCAAGTACGCTACCCTGTGGTACACCATATTCTACAGATCTTTCATGAGAATGATATCTAATTTCTGTTCTTGTCATCGTGTTAATTTTTGTAATTTCAGTATACTGTCTCCTGTTCTCCAGATATGACTTTATTAGATTTAAAGCGTTTCCTTTTATACCATATGCAGATAATTTATGTAACAAAAGTTAGTGGTTGACAAAGTCGAATGCCTTTGTTAGATCCATGATTAAAGTACACACAGGTTTTTTGTTGTCGACGTTTGGTAGTATATAATTGAGAAGATCGAAGATTGCCATGTTTATCGAGTGGTTTTTCTTAAATCCCTTTTGCTCATTTATTAAAATATTATTTATGTGAAAATAAGAGTACAGAGCCCGATAAATCACTTTCTCAACGATTTTGGAGAATACTGGTGTCTTTGCTATTGGCCTATAGAATTTCATCTCCTCTTTATTGGTATGTTTGAAGAATTGTGTTGTAAACCAAATGCCCGGGGCAGTTTTAGGTCCAGTCCGAATCTCATTAGCAGAACCTTACCCTTCGAGCCGAGGATGGCTGTCACCTCTCCACTGTGCGTGGTGAAGGAGACATCTTTCAGGATGATGCCTGTCTTCACTCCGCCCGTCAGCCGCTGGAAGCAGCTTCCTGGCTCCACCTGGTACATGCAAGGGATGCGGATGTTATGGTGAGATAATAAGTACATTCGGCGGAACTAGGATTTGTAGCTAAGGCGGGGGAGGAGGGGGCGGCCCCCGGCTCAAACAAGTGTCTGTTTTCAATTATGTGATCGTAATTATTAGGTTAAATAGAGATAACCCTCCATACAAAGAGATCACATACAAAACAAAAAAGGAGCAGGTTGTGTCTGGACATTTGATGTCAATCACAGAGAAATGCATAAAGAATAAAATTTGAAACTTTCTGAATCCTGATGGCGGCGCGCGCATTAACTTCGGGGTCATTTAATTTTTTTCATGATGCAAAAAGCATTAATTTACCATGAATGATAACTAATAATAAACGATTAAAACACGTAATAATATCTAATATCAAGTCAATGTAATTGAGTCAAATATTTTTCATATATGAAATTCCCTGTCAAAGTACTTTTATTGACAAAAATACTAAATACGAAAATGCTTTAATCTGCAGAATTCTTTCCCCAAGTCAATAACGGAAGTGACGCACAAGTTCTGAATTGGGGCTCCATACGAGGCATCCGCTTCAAAAACAAAACAAATAACGTCTTAAATTGGATAAAGTATCTTTTTACAACATTGACACCCGTATTTCTGTAGGGGCTAGCTAGACGGCGTAAAAAAAACTCTGAACTCTTTTATATTAAGTACTTATTCCTTTTTATGCAGCCGCTCGTTACCTTCGCAGCCGGTCGCTTTTGATTTTCTTATTTTAATAACAAATAAGTACTTTACAAAAAAACATTATAAGATGTTATGAGTTACGATGACAATTAAATTAAGGTAGCTTTCCAATACGCCTGGATAAATTTAAAGTTTACTTCGTAAAAGTGGAAGAGACGGAATCTATTTACTAATCGTTTTGGAACGGCCACTTTGTAAAGGCAGTTTATTTACGTGGCAAAGGATATTTTTTTTTGTTTATGTACTTATCATTATTCCCGTAATAACATGGCTTTATAAGTCATTCTGAAGAATTCTATAACCCAGAAACCAAAAAATGGCGCGTAATGTGATGACAAATATCATGTCAAAGTGAAAATTTACCCCTAAAGAATTTACGGGTCCTAAAATGTAACTGTCAAAAGTGAATTTTACATTTCTGACAAAATTTTTTCGTTTTCGTTTTCACACGGGTGTTTGACGGTGACGATTAAAGCAACCTTAAAGTAGGATAACGCCTAACAAGAATGTGTTAGCAATAAAGTTGGTTAAAATTGTTTAGTTTTGGTTAAAGTAACGGGGCCAAAATATACCAACTTATTATGTTTTACATACTAGCAATCTGTTTTTAATTTGTAGTTCCTACTTATATTATAACTTATCAACAATTTATCACAAATTATACAGTTTAAATAAGGGAAGATAGAACTGCCCTAGAAAAGACATCAACGGGATGTCAGAACTTTCAGGGTAACACAGAAAAAGCGGCGCTCATTTTCTCAATGTTTAAAAAAGTTAAAGTTAAGTATAGTTTTGTGAGTACTGTTAAAATATAAAATAACTAAGTTATCGCTGTGCCAGTTTCCATGGAACAACAAACTAAACAATAAAATAGAGATAGATGAACGTTAACTCAACTCACCAGCCCCGAATGAAACACATTGCACAGCTCCAAAGTGTAGTCACTTCCAATCATTTTCCTTCACGTTTCTTTCCAAAAAACTGAAAAATGGATTGAAAATTAGCACAAAAGCAAACACATATTTGTGTAAAAGCGACACACCCGCCCCGTTACAGAGAAATCGCAAACTAAGTTAATGACGCTAACTTCATATATCAACTTGGACAAAATGCCATGTTGCCAATTTTACTTGTCGCTGACTTCATGGGAGATGGTTAACCTGGAGGTCTTTGTCAAAGGATTTTGAGCCTAAACGTGATGTATGAAAGACGAATATATAAGCGTGAATATAAGCTGCAGATTAAGGCACTTACTGGTATACTATTACTCTTAAGTTGAACATACGATTTTTTTTATGAAAAGAAATATTTTCTTGTTTCAGGAATAGATCTCAAATAACTTACTGAAAAATAAGTTTTTTTTTAAATATATTTTTGAACATAACTTGTGTGTTTGTTTCAAATAGTTTATAGGTCGATTATCCGTATTTGTTACAAATATTATAACGGCCAAAATACAATTTTTAGCTAAGAGCTACGAATAATAATAATAGGTAATAATATTTTTAATGATATTATGATAGCTTCATAGTAGTTTTTGCTACTAGGGCGAAAAGGAATAAATTACGAGGACGATTTAAAACACGAGCGTAGCGAGTGTTTTAAACGTAACCGAGTAATTTATTGCTTTTACGCCCGTGTATCATACTACGTTTTTCAATGCATAGTGTGAGGAAATGAAAACAAATATAATCTTGTGAACTTTCAATTATGATTGGCTCAAAAGGATTGTATCCAGAGCCGTTAAACAGTGGAAAAAAAGTATAACATCTATGGTAGACAGGAAAGGCTGCAGGTATCCCTCTATAATTTGTGGCTGCAGGTTAGCCAACCATTGCAAACAAATAAAAAAATAATAATAATAAAAGCCCTAGGGCAAAATAATCGACTTTCTGTTCGGTTTTGATGCATAAAAAGTGGGCCTTTACGAGCACTTGCATTGAAAAATTAATTCATACTTGCGATGCGCACTTGATGAAACTTGAAACACATCTTGAATTAAAAGAAACTACTGTTCAAATGCTTTTAATTCAAGATGATCAAAATAATTAGATTTCCCATAAGAGTGAAGTTAAATTTTTTTAAATTGAATTTTTCTAAATTCACTCTTATGGAAAATCCATTTATTTTGGAGCTACCACAATATCATTAAAAATACGTGATACATATATTAAACTATTAGTATACATTGCTTCTAGCTAAAAGTTGTATTTTGGCCGTTATAATGTTTTTTATATTTTGTTACAAATAAGGAGAATCGACCATTATTGCTACACGAATTTTTATATTTATTTGGCTTTTCCATTGGATCTGCTTGCGTGAACAAAGTGATCGTTTTCTATTCTACCTATTAGTATTAACAAAATTGCCAATAAAACATTTTTATCTCACAGAGCCTTAATAATAAAAGCCTAAATTTACACAAATATTTTCTACACCACGTTGCCACATCATACATTCCCCATGAACCTCTCATAAAGGCTCTTAATCACCCCTCTCTTTTCCTTCCACTACAAATCCTCCTTTACCACCGAGACAGCATCATCTGTAATATCGCGCTTATGTTTATGCATTCCGTTGATTTCTCGTCTCATTCGAACTCATGAATGCCAGCTCTATGAGAGAGAGCAAGCGATAACAGTTATTGGCACTGACTGTTGAGTTCGCTTTAGTACAGTCGCGGTAAACTCCGGCGCTACAAGCGGTTGGCTTGTCGCACGAAGTGGACAAAACGAACGAAACAAAACCGAATGAAAATTCCAATTTGAAATATCGAAAACTCCGATAGTAACTGGTTTTGATGAGGAAAGTTCTCTCAATGAGGATTTTCAGTGACGCAGTGATTCTGAAAAGTGTGTTTTGTTTGGAACAGTGCTAGAAAACTAACTGAGTTTAATATCCCGTTGCCCGGCTCGTGTTATCGGTGAGTTGCGTTGTTTAGAACACGTTTTTATTATTCGCTTTGGAGACATTAAAGAAAAACTTTTTATGGGTTTTAGCGCCTTGAAAACCTTTTAAACGTAGTTAAATTACGTCGCTTTTAACGTTTAAATAAGACAACAATATTTAATTAGGCAGTATTAATTGTGATTTGTAATTGTAGTTAAGCAATAGCCATGCAATTAATTATATGCTGCAATGATATTACGGCCAAGGCATTTTAAGGTCATGATATGAGAGCTTCTGAAGAAAGAATTAAGAATTTTTATACTACATACGAAATTAATACCTATTATATATAGCTGTTAAAGCTTTTATTTTTGTTTGATGGATTTATAAAAAGTATACATTTTTTATCTACCTCTATGTAGGTATATTGCGATCCACTTGTGGTCGTCGTCACTCGAATCACTATATTCGATAAAAGTATCCAAAAAAAGAGTATAAAAGATATTGATAACATTAATTACTTAAACGGTGAGCTATGAAAGGCATACAAAGAACTTATTGTTACAAGAACACAGATGATATTGACAGCAAGAACCTTTGGATATAACTTTTCGTTTCTTCGATAAACGTACACCAAAAATGAAACTTCTTCTTACTGGAGTTTAGCAAGATAAAAAGCTCAGTTTCCAACAACGCCATCGCGTGTCTTGAATACCGGATTCTCGGAGATGAGTCACTTGATGTAAAGAGGTACACGGTATTTACCACCTCCTGGGACATGAGTAGGAATAAATAAGCTGGAAATCTTCCTATACCGTAGAGCAGGGGTCAGCAAACGTTGTAAGCGCGGGCGCAGCGAGGGCTTTTTTATTCATTGTTCAACGATAAAGCGCGCTAGTTCTTTGAATTGCTTTCAGCACGAGACGTGACGGATGAAAAATTTGGAATGGCCCATTTTAAGAGCAATATTTCTTAAAAACACGCGTCAACGTACACATGAGAATCCATATCTTCAACAATGAAGCACTTGAAACTTCGATCAACAATATCTAATTGTTGTAACAACTCGTGACTTATATATTTCACCGTATTATGCCTCATTTAATAAACATTTTGTGTTGACTTTGTGTGAAGTTTAATTTGTGCCGTACTATGAGTGTAAGTATAAATGCGCTCATCAGGATTAAATTATTTTATAATGTAAAGTTTAATTTGTGCCGTACTATGAGTGTAAGTATAAATGCGCTCATCAGGATTAAATTATTTTATAATGAGCCCTTAGGCTGGATAAGGTTGCCGACCCTGCTGTAGAGTGTCCAGACTAGTAGAATACTTAGTTCATAATCATGGTTAGATGTACTTTTATCGATTAAATTATCGTGACTATAAATTAATGGCGAAAAAGCCGCGAATATCATAATTCACATTTCAAAAACCTATGATTCTTTGCACAGTTAAAAAAGCGAACCAAATCTGTTTTTTTTTATCCTATTTGTAAGACCTACTAAATAAATTGATAGGGTATATGTCATATGCGTTTATAAACTAGGTATGTAGGTACTTCGAAAAATAAGGGACACCCTACTGCATACGTTTTGTAATAGGCTTTTTGAGAAGCTTTTACATGGTCTTTATAGTTCTGATGGGCTCATATCCTCTAACTAAAAAAGAAAAAAATTATGAACAGAAAATCTAACACATTTTTGTAGTACAGAAATGATCAATGTCATTGATCGCACTGGCTGATGTGAACTATTTATTGTGTAATTAAGATCTTATATTAATTCCTTTGATAATGCCATAAAGGCGAAACCGGTCAGGAAGTATTAAATAAATTTATGGGATAGTACAAGTGATTTTCTGTTCATTATGTATTCCAAGTTCCACCAAGTGCCAACAATCAACAGTGTAAACATTCAGAAAAAAAATTATTACGAGATTTATCACCATTGAGGTCTTCTATCTTATGCCTACTAAAAATACTGCTTTAAAATACTTGGTAAAATAATATAAAATACTTTTGGACGAAGACAGATAAAAACTTCTAATTTAGAGTAATTTATAGAGGAAAGAAGTCCAAAACTGTTTCAGTTTTAAACCTGAGACTGATTTAAAGCTTGGAACAATGGCTGATGTGAATGAACTTGTTAAGGATGACGATGAATCAGACAAGTCTTAAAACCATCGGAGCGGGAAAAACATTAACAATTTAAACTTGAAAAACAAACAGATTGCAAAAATGTTCAGCAACTTTGCTAAAGAAGACCAAAACAGAAGACAAGAAAGAAAAATAAATTTTGATCAGTCAAGTTATGTCTAAGATGAGCCATTGGTCCGTTTGATAATAGCAATACAACTTTGGTACAACATTCGCCGCAAATAGAAGTTGTGATCTTTGCTAAGTTAGTGAACTCTTCGCCAGACATATGTACTTGAGGTAGATACCATTAGTAGGTACTGTACCAACGTGTTCATAAGTTCTGGTTCAGCTGAACCGTAGCGAAGTATGAATAAGAAGGTTGCAGGTTCAACCAAAAGGTTCAATGTTGCGTGAATTGAACACAATACTGTTGATAACTGGAATGTTAATGAATTATTCTTGTGGAAGTTTTCTCCAGGAGACAAGCGTAGTAGAGGATTTTTAAAATATGAATTGATTTATTTATAAAAAATTAAGATGTAACATCAACAACAATCCCAATAACAAAGTCCCAAAATGTTGTACAAATTATAAACGTTACTGTAATGGATGTTACTCCAGAAACTGAGTCTACGGTCTGATTGCACTAAGTTCGTTATAAAATCTAATTAACCTGCCTCTCGACCGTGAAGTTTCTATATTTTTCATAAAAGTCCGTCTAGCTAGTTGAATTTAGTATACATGTCGTGAGCAGATCGTAAAGTATGAAAAATCGAAAATCTTTGACCAAAAGTCAAAAATACGACAATGAGCAGAGCTCGATTGATGTTAGATGTTAGATGCTCGATGTTAGATTTACATGTTAAGAAATTTGTAAACCTCCTAGTTTTAACAGAAATATGATATGCCTAGGAAGAACATGATAAGCCCAATTCTACGATGTGCAGATGACATACATATAGCCTGTTAGGCTTTGAAACCCAACTGGAAACGAAATAATAAATAAAATACGAGTATGTTTCTATCTATGAAAAATGCATACCATGGGAACTGGGACGCCTCAAATGTTTGGTGACAAAGAAGAAAGACGGACAAAGAGTTAATAAAATGAAAACACGAACCAAGGGAAAATATGGCAACAGAACTTACTACAGCATTATAAATACTAATGCAGTCTTAGACCATATAACACAAATTGTAAACATTAACACGAAGTATTAACGCCAGGGCCACAGCTTCAGGATTCTGGCGGCGCTTCTTGCTGCGCTTCCAGGCGGTTTTTGCGACGGGCTTTGCCCTGCCACGACACCCGTCGGCGCCTTCCACCGCATCGGATGTATAGCGCGCTCGCTCGGTCAAAGCGCTCGACACTAGGTTCGTCCTACGCGCTCGATCACTGTTTCAACCGCCCGCACACCGCCATCCCGAGAGCGCAAGTCACTCGAAGCCGGACAAGACGCGCAAGCGCCGACCCATGGCCGGCTCTACAGAACTTCATACATTTGTTCTCTCCGCCGGCGCCGTCGCAAGAACCGCTTGGCGCGCCTCTCGAAGCCTGAAGCTGTGGCTGAGGGGTAACACTTAATATATAATAATAAAGTGTATAAAGAGAAATTCATGATAAGAGAAGTTAATTGAATGCACTGTGTCTAAATTTCACAATTTATCGAGTGTATTTGCGTATGCATGGATATATAAACATACTTTCTAAACTATCGGCTGACGGATACTGCATTTGCATACGAAGAAAGTGACATCTGATTAGGATTCAATCTGTATCAGTAACAGCTTTAGACTCACATTAGAACACAGAGTTTTGAACGAATTTCTTTTTTCCCTCGCAAAGTTCTGAAAGCTCACTCTAAGCCAATTTTTTTATAAACAAAAGTAAGAAGCCCCCGAATGTCCACTTAAAGAACATAACGGCACCAGACAGACGGCAAGCGAACAGTGACTTAGCAAGTTCAGCATGCGATGCGCACGCGCTCGTCGTCGCACAGTGAGCTGAAATAGAATTTTCATGGACTTAGTGATGCATAAAAACAACTTTACTTTTCAGATTGTTTTTTGATATAAACGTATTCTACTAATTACTACGGTGATTTATTTCTACAGAATTTTCTTTTTAAAACTTATATTTTAGATAATTAACGACTTTGGCTGTTTTTTGTATGAAGAAAAATACATTTGGTTAGTGTATTTAAAAAGTTCAAAATTGTTTAACATATGGATTGAGGATTCTAATAGTCTGTATGTTTAGCTATCACCATACAGAAGAACTAGCCTCGGAAATTCTCGGAACTATGCCAATTTACTGACAAACTTATTAGTGTAGCTGAGACACTGACCCCCGGTTTCTGAAAGGCCAATCAAAGTTAACAGTAGATTAAAAAAACTTTAACCACAAATAACGGTGAAAATAAAGCATATATGAAGTCTGAATAGTGATGAATCAATAATTAACTTTGTTAATTTTTGATTTCAATGTAAAATTCCCACTTTTTCTGGCTTAATCCACAGATAATTATTTTTTAATCTACTGTTAACATTGATTGGCCTTTCAGAAACCGGGGGTGAGTCCATACATTTAGTTTAGAAACGTAAGTTTTTTAAATATTCTCAACAATTTCTTATAAGTTAGCTATTTACTAAATTACTCTTAAAAGACTCATACAAGCAATTATGACGAATTTGACTTGTTAATAATCGATTAGGCCTGTTTAACCTCCTAGATGGTGTGGAATAGAGTACTATATTAGAAATAGATAAAATAACTATTATATCAAAAGAAAATCTGTGAAGTATTTTTTTATGCATCCCTACATTCCACGAAAATTCAATTTCAGCACACTGTGCGTTGGTTAAGATTCACATCGCCTGTCTGTAACCTGTAACATGCTGTAAAAGTTTTTTGATGGCTTAATAATGCAAATAGCGTTATGTGAAGTTATGAATAGGCATGGCCAGCAGGAAGTATCACTATATTAAAATTTCTGAACAATCTTCTCATTGTGTAGTGCTCAGTTCAGCTGGTCTTCGTTTGGCTACGGTAAATCTCGTGTTTTAGTTAGCTGTAATCGATCTACAGGCACCCTGATTCTGTAATTAATGATTGTATCTATGAAGTACGTAGTATTTGTGTCTTTTAAAATTTCAGTGTTATAATAGTAGTTTATGCTACAAGGGCGAAAAGTCGCTACGCTCGTGTTTTAAATCGTCCTCGTAATTTATTGCTCTTACGCCCGTGTATCATACTACGTTTTTCAATGCATAGTGTGAGGAAATAAAACAAATATAATCTTGTGAACTTTAAATTATGATTGGCTCAAAAGGACTGTATCCAGAGCAGTAAAACAGTGGAAAAAAGTATAAAATTTATGGTACACAGGGAAGGTTGCAGGTTAGCCAACCATTGTAAATAAATTAAAAATAATAATAATATGAAATAAAGCCCTAGGGCAAAATAATCGTCTTTCTGTTCGGTTTTGATGCATAAAAAGTGGGCCTTTACGAGCACTCGCATTGAAAAAATATTAGTTGTATTATCTCACCCGCACTCGATTAAATAAAGCACTTCCACCGCCTCACATTCTAACATCGCACAACACGATTTCCAAAGACAGGTAATTTGTTCCGAACAATACCAATGAGGCTGATCAGGTTTTTTGTCGATCAAAGGTGACTCGTTCGAAAGACAATGGCCTTTAGTTCTAGCTGCACCAGGCTGAGTTCACGGGATCATTGTTCAACAATAAAAGCGTGCTAGTTCGTTGATCTAAGCTGTAATCGCGGAAAAGTCTCTTTGGAGGAAATGGCAAATTGTTAATAATTATTGGCGACTAGAGTTTGTTCTTAAAAGTGGTATCGCAGCCGGATCGTGAAATACCCGCCTTTTTTTTTTTGTAATTAATCGAAACAGAACACCTAAATTCAAAATTTACTCAATAGTTATTCAACAAAACCTTACCTTTGTATTGTGTATGTTGCTATCGCAAAGTCTCCATTGGTGTCCGTAAATTAAAATTTATTAGTCATTTATTTATTAGTCTGCTTACGTATTTTTAGTACTGACATTGTAATACGAAATAACTGGCCCATTGTTTTTTTATTACTATGTTTTACTGTCGCACAAATTTACATACGGCCGAAAAAAAAAATTGCTGCCCATTATTTTTTTCAACTGATCATAATAACCTCTCGAATGTTTTTCAAAAACTTTGAAATGAAACATTTTTGAAATATTTATTTACAGAAACTAATGGAAACTTTGCGAATGCAGTATACACAATACAAAGGTAATGAGGTTTTGTTGAATTAGTGAATTTTGAATTCAAGTGTTCTGTTTCGATTAATTAGAAAAAAATCCGGCTGCGATACCGCTCTTAAGGAAAATCAGCGCCCTTTATTATCTTATCTGTATCTCTCAGTCATGCTCACGATCAATTTTCTCAGGAAGTGCTAGTGGCATCTCGTCTACAGTGCTACAAGGATCTTATGGCGCGTGGATTGGTTGTGTTACCATACTTCTTGTTTCACAGCTGCGCCCCCCATAGCACTGTACATATGTTGAAATTACTCAATACCAAATATGTTCGAAACTTAAAGCTCCATTAAGTTACTTATAAGTGCAATAAAAAGATAGGCACTTTAATTCGTATATAGGCTGACTCAGATTATGACTGATGGAACCTATGGGGTACGTCTTAAAATTAAGCACCAAGAAAGGTCTCACAGTATTTATTAGCAATTTTTTTTCATACAGTGTCCACATATCAAAAAGATTTAATTTGTTTGTCTCTTATAAAACAATGACACAGGCAACGAGTTCTCGCACATGTCTTTTTTTTGTGCTTGTATTTTCTAATTTCGACATTTTTTACCTTTTCAATGTCTTATGCCTACTTTATCTTATTGATATTCTGATGTGGTATTATCTTATGTGGTATTATGCGTCGTACGTATCTTTTAATCTTCATCACCTCTTGGATTTTTAAAACGGGTTGTTTGAAATGCTTCATTAAAACATCCGGTTTCTTCGTCGTTGATCGTTCCCTGATATTCACATTATGTTTTGCAACATCTATGAGTACTTTACTAGTAAGATAATGAATGAACGTGTCAAATATGACGCTATTCATATGACAAACAAACATACAAACAGATTATATAATATCGGTGCCTGAAGTGTGTCAAAGACACGAGGTTATGTTATTGATGTGGAGGAGTCAGCTACTTACGTTGGTGTAAATATCGTGACAAGAGATAATTCTTTGCACGCGAAGTTTAAATTATGTACTACGTAGGAAAAGTATCAACGTTAAGTGGTAATGAATATGGAAGAGAGAACTCGATGGGTTAATTAGAGACTTTACTAAAGGTGCTTAAGACCCTACCCATAAATGGCTATTCATTAGTTTATACCTACCGAATACATTTGTGAAAGTTTTCTCTTCGAGCGGAGTTTTATGCTTATAGAGAAAATTTGTAATACGTTGTAACATGTTAAAGATATTGTGGTAAAATTCTCTCTACCGAGCTGAGTAATCGTACTAACGATAATGAACGATCATTGTCAGTCAAAGGAAGTTGTGACAAATGGCAGCCCATTACGATAACGTTCGAAGGCTTTGCGAAAGTGTTGCAGAGTTGTAAAACCAAATTTGCTTGTCAAGTGCTTAACATTATACGGAAAAAAAACGACACTTTAAGGACTTGCATATCTACTTCAGTAAATAATGTATTAATTTGATAAAACAGTATATTATTTTTGGATTCTTTTTCTAGGGATCTGTTAAAATAGAAACGCGATTGGAGAAATTCGGCTCGATAGAAATATTTATTGAAATGAGGTCCTTTTCGACACCAATTCTAACCATTTAGAATGACATATAGACGGCAGCTATATTTTATTAGATGGGTTTTAACGGTATCTATGTAGGACCTGCGGGCCTCTTATGTATCTCTAGTTGCTTTCTGTACGGGGTGCCTATCATCAAAAACATAGATATACCATCGAATTCCGATTTCCCAAGGATATGTTCGCACTTGAAGTTGCGACACAGTTCGTTAATAGTTCAATACCCACTAAAGGCAATTTTGAAATTTCAGTTTTTATCTATGTTTTTGATGATAGGCACCTACTACAGTTGGCAACTAAAGATACAGAATAGGGGGGCTGGTTAAACGAAATTTTGATAGCAGCTTTAGTACATTTTATATTAATAAAAAACCGACTTTTTGCTACTTTTCCACGAATCCGTCCCTCTCGCACTGAGGATTTTTTCGCATATGGAGTAACAGGGACGCTAAAACATTTAAATATCGCCTTAAAGAAATCTAACTAAAAGTGGAAGGAATGATTGAGATGATATATTTTTTTCCAAGAATTTACCTTAAAACGTAGGTGTATTCAAAAAGCATAAGATATGCAATCTCGTAGACCTGCCCCCCTATTCTGTATCTTTGGTTGCCAACTAAACTGGGTGCCTATCATCAAAAACATAGATAAAAACTGAAATTTCAAAATTGCCTTTAGTGGGTATTGAACTATTTACGAACTGTGACGTCACTTCAAGTGCGAAAATATCCTTAGGAAATCGGAATTCGATAGTATATCTATGTTTTTGATGATAGGAACCCAGTCCAGAAGTCAACTAGAGATACATAATAGGCCCGCTGGTATATTCATTGATACTCTCAATCACAATTCCAAGCCGCTAAGTCAACGGACTAACCTTATTTTGTAACTAGATAAACCGCTATTAGGCTTAGGCATTTGTAACCTGAAGACTAGTTTCCCTGTTTATTCCATCTCCTCATAATGTTTGGAATAGATTCTTAATGACTCATAATGTTATTTCGATCAAACCAGTTAAAACTGCAACTCCTGAGAGTCTAGTCATGATATTGCCTAGTAATGAGATGAAAGTTCATCTCTTACCAAGATATCTTGTTCCACAAACAGGAAAGTACGAAAACTTACTGCTATTTCAGCCAGTCCTATTGTATAATGTTCGTTATGAATGCTCGAGGACTATTTGTTGAATGCTAATTTGTTTTCGTTATTGCGTGTCACCGTTGTTACTTGTTACAGAGACCCTTTCTTTGTGTTACTTTTTCTGAGCAAGAATGTGTGCACGTAACTGTAGATGAATATATAAGAGATGAACAGCAGCAGTGGTAGTCACCGACTCTGGATTATTGTTAGTCAAGTTTTATACATAGTCAAGTCAAATATTTTTCTTTCGGTCTCTTTGGGGCCACAGAAAGGTTTTCAACAACTCTACTCATATATAACTTTAAGCTCTCGCGTTTCGTACACATTATAATATCACACATTATAATATAAATCGGGTCTACCGCGATAAATTTTTACCTTTTTTACGAAAAGGGGACAAATTTACTTCGTAAAAAAGGTAAAATTTATCGCGGTAGACCCGATTATATATATTATAACTCTACTCGTAGTTTGGATTATCTTAACTGTTCTTAATTAATCTTAGTTACCAGTAAAATTACGATATTTTTGTAACTAGAATTCCAACAAACTTAAATCTTGTTTATGAGACAAATATTTGTTATACTCGGAGTGGACGTGTAATAGACTCTTATCTTAGAAAATATGAGCAGTCTAGATTTCCAGATAGATAACAAAGCCATTTTAGTTTACTACACACTGTGGAACATTGCAGCAACTTCCTAAAATTTCAGTTTAATTTATGTCGAGTCCCAATAATGGCTGCCGTTTATTACGAACTGCCAATGCCTTTTCCCTAAATTATTTAATTTTTCCTGATTTTAATTTTAAAACAAAGAAAGAAAATAAATTTATTGGCGCATTTACAAAAACAAAACTTAAAGCTAACACAGTAGAAAAGGTATACTTAAGTAGGGAGTAATCTATAGATAAAAATAATAACACGACAAAAGGATGTAGCTCAGCTATGTGCCATCCAAAACATGCTTTGGTTGGCGCTGGTTTTCAGCTACCTCCGTTACAATTGCATGATAAGGTATTTACGACTCGTTAACAATTTTATTTACTATAATGAAAAATCAATAAGAATTGTCAGAAATGGCTTATAATTAAATTAAAAAAAATAAAAAACAAAACCAAAAATGCGTAATGCGTAAGAAGTCACCGCACTTGCGTTTGAATATTGTAACGATAAAACACACTACTCAATAATTCTATCATTGTGTTTACGGCAGTTTGTCAATGCAGATAGGCGTGAAGGTAACTCCAACGTGCCTGATGATGCAGAGCCTCCGTTGCGTAATGCACGATTGTTTCAATGAGATTTTTAGATGCTTTGTACCTTCAGTTTTCCTGTAGTAGGAGTTTTCAATGTCACCGCCACAAAATTTATAATGATTTATAATGAGAAATGTTTGACTGGAAGTGTAATTATTAAACACCTGGTCGATGCCTCCGGGGACCCTCGGGCTGGGATTTACCTCGGCCAGAGAATCAGTCTGGCCATACAATGAGATAACGCTGCCAGCCTGCTAGGTACTCTCCCGCACGACGGCAGCGACCTTGATAGAATTTTTATTTAGTTTAATTTAATTAGTAGTTTTAATTTTATTATTTTTATGCAAGGAAACAATTTAATTATTAAAGTTGAAAGTTACATTGTTACAATTTACAATTTTATAAAAGTAATAGTTTTATTTAAGTGTTCTATTTAGATATGGTATTCCCATCTTCAGTGTCTGGCTCTTGAAATTCTTGTTTGCATCCTAAAGAATCATGGTCGTTGGTGTTATCATTAGACTATCTGGACTATGTTTGCTATGTGTTAGCTGGTCTTCAGATAAATTACATTATTATTGATGTCCTCAAGACAAAGGTGTTTACTTTGCGTCACCGAATAACATCAGCATTTGCAATGCTTACTTTGAAATAGCTTTGCAATATGTTCTTTGACGTAACAACGTTGCACATAGTCCTAGTAATCTTTGAATGATTTAACGAAGCTTAGATCACGGATGAATTGCGGATTAATCTGTATGGTTTCATAGTTTTTTTTCTGAATCAGTTCTTACTGGCCATTTTAGTAACGAAAATTGGATATTTAATCGATTTATAGTATATCGTGAGTACGTGATTTTATAGTAGCGTTCGTGTGAATCATTAGCTATTTTTTGCGTGAGCCAAAAGAGTTGTTAAAGTAGCTGTTGCTTTTGCGATTGCTTTTTATGAATTATATCGTTTCCCTACTTATATGATTTTTCATTCTTGTACTTTATCGGGGTTAGGTAATTTCCACTGCGATCGAGACAATTAATCGGAAATTGAAAAAACGGCATGCGAGAAATAACTAAAATGATTCATTGTCATTTTTCAAAGTACCCTAACAATGCGTTTTTGCATTTGCTAGAACCATAGATTTAGGATACATAGAACCAATTAATTCCATTCTAAAGTTGACATAGTCAAAAGAGCCAATTTGTATGCTCTGAATGTACTACTGTATCTTCAAACTGTTGACCACGCAATTAATCTTGAGTTCTTGGGAATGTATAAAATAATTATTTTAGTTTAGATCAGGGGATCTAAAAAGGCCGACTTGGATGAATCATAAAATGATTTGAAAGTAGGATGGAGTCAGAGTTTTTTCACGCGTGCAAAAGAGACGGCATTAGAACAGAATCATGATATGATTCATCCAAAGCGGCCTTTTTAGAGGACCAGGACAGTCCGGATCAGGATCCGTCAGACATCGAAGGCGACCGACATAGCCTGCCGAATCAGTAAGTTGAAGTGGCAGTCGACTGGCCATATTTGTCGCCGACGTGATAACCGTTGGGGCCATCAGGCATTGGAATGGAGACCACGTACAGCAAAGCGCAGCGTAGGCCGCCCTCGTGCCCGCTGGACCGACGATCTGAAGGACGTTGCGGGTGGCGGCTGGATGAGAATGACTGGGGACCGACAAGAGTGGCGTAATATTGGAGAGGCCTATTTTCAGCAGTGGACGAATACGGGCTGATGGATGGATGGAGATCAGGACTAATAGGGAGGATGGTCTATCAACTCGATGTTTTTCGTCTTTTAAGACTCGTTTGTTTTTCAAGCGCACCTTTAGAAGGTAGTGTGCTGAGAATGGCACGTCCATGTCGTCCATGTCGGTATTCGGAATTGTACTAGCGATATATTTATAAATAATGAAACAAAACAATACTTAAATAACATTAAAAAGCTACCTACAAAATAAAACTTGCCTAAAACAAAAAACTAACCTAAAAGCCTTATAAAAATAAACTTAACTAATTAAAAAATCCTATCTAGATCGCCAACGTCATATGGAAGGGTACCTAGAAGGCTGGCAGCGTTTCCTCTTTGAATGGCCAGATTGATTCTTGGCCTAGCTATATACGCGCCAGCCTTCGGGTCCCCACAAGCGTCCATTAGCCGTGTAGATAACTCTTTAAAAAGGAGCTTAGGATCTGGACCCCACGGCCTGAGGGTCTCGACCCTAAAAGGCGCAAATATGCAGTCCGATCTAAGGGCTGCATACTTGCACCTCTTATTTCCCTCAGCCGCTGCCGCAGCGATATATTTTCGTTTGGCTAGGTGTGCATTTTTGTAAATGTAAACAAGCTTAGCAAAACATTGTTCCGGAGAGAAAAGTTTTCGTCGACAGTTGTGAAAAGTTATGGCACGGATATTGTGTCGTGTAAGCTCCGTTTTCTTTATCAACTTCTAATAGAAATTATTCTTTTTAAATTGTATTTTTTACTTCTGTACTGTATTTGATGAAAATAAAACAGTGTTCACGTACTAAAAAGAGTTTTACGTCTAGCTTAGTCTTTGACCTCTTGTGTGAGGTCAATGAGCTTAGTCCAAAATATTTGGTTTCCTTAAATTTTAGGGTCTCCCTGTACAAGTCAAAACGAGCATTTCAACCGCGGCTTCGCCTGCGTGAATTATGTTTTTATAAGTCCCTAGGAAATTGGTTAACTTCCTGCGATAAAAAGTAGCTTCTGTGTTAGTCCGTTGTATTCTGTTGTAACAATTTCAACGCGATTGATTGTTTGGTTACAGAGTGCTGAGGTTCCAGATAACGAATCTATTTATCTACTCCCATACTGTAATTTAGGGAATTGCAACATCAAAAGCAGATTTATAAGTACCGAGATTAGATTGTTTATCCGATGTTATAATATTACAATGTAACACCGCGATTCTGCGCTGCGATTGGCCCAATTTATTATAAAACGCGACCCAGTCAACAACAGAGACGAAAAATAAGTCCCGATCTTCTTTCTTAAGTCACGCCCCTTTTATCCTGATTAGCCTACAAGGCAGCATTACCGGGCGACGCACCCAAGGGTCATGAACACATGTTCTTCTTCTAATTTTTCGTGAAATTTTTGTTTGAAAAAAGTAGAACCCGATGTGTCTGTACATTGAAGAAAAGTAATAAAATTAGAAAGGAGTTGACCAAAGAAGAGTAATTGAAACACAAATCAGCGATTTTTGGAATAATTTTCTGTCTTGTCTGTTTCACAGAACTATTAATAAGGTCTGTTTGTTTGTTATCTCCGATACCACCGAACAGATCTGAATGTTTTTTTTTTTGTTATCCTAGTGACCCCTTTCAACATATAGGTTATAGGGGCGTTAGTAAAATAACGCCCAAACCGAAAACGGGGCAGAGATGAATAATCGCGGGTGGAGCCGCGGGTAAAAGGCTATATAATATATGTAACATTTATCTGTCCTGTCCGTCCGCCCGTTCTAAGGCTTATTATAAAACATGATGACCAGGGTCTGATGGTGGGACTGGAAGGTGAATAAGGGATCTCCTCAACGGACAACAGCAGACCCTGAATTTGGGTTTATTTGATTGGTCTTTATTAGTACTTTGGTAAAACATGGTGACCAGAGTCTGACGATGGGATTGGACGGTGGATAGGGTAACTCGTCCTCAACGGACAACAGCAGACCTCTCGAGTTTGGGCTTATTTGGTCGGTCTTGATGAGTGTTTTTGTTAGATATGGTGACCAAAATCTGATGATGGGACTGTAAGGTGGATACGGGATCTCCTCAACGGACAACAGCAGACCCTTGGAGTTTGGGCTTATTTGATTGGTATTGATTAGTATTAGTACCTTGGTAAAACACGGTGTGCGACTTATAAAGTTCTTCGCATAAGCCGGGAGTACTTATCTAGTGATGGGCGCGTTTGTAGTCCGAACATGCGAGTTTACTGGCCTCGCTAGCTTTGTTTGGGATATTGTCAGTTTGTATATTCAATTGAGAGGGAGTGAGAGCGCTTATAATGATAATTTCTGAAAAACAGAATGTCATTTGTTTCCTGTTGGCCACGCGGGCGAAGCCGCAGGCAGAAGCTAGTATTATAAATCAAGACGATGTTTTTGATAGTCGTAAATAAAGTATTGTGTGTGTATAGACATTGGGACTATCCTGCAAAGTTATTACGAAACTCACTTCGTTCGTTTTGTAAACAAACACTCGTGTCCCAATGTCTCAAATTACGTTACAGTTATACAAAATACTATAGTATTGTCAGTAGGGCTCATAGTCGCTGGCAGAGAGAACTTGGAGGATTTTACTCTCAGCAGGCAATCTGAAAGTAAATATTACTGTCTAATTGGTATTCCCCACGAATACAACGCATGACTAGTTAATAATAACCGGAAAAGTGAGGGGATTCCATTAATGATGGACTCTTCCGGTGAATATGGCGCTATTTGTTTCCCTCCATTTAAATATTCGTATTCGAAAGCACGTGCATTGTACGAATGGAATAAATTTTCCAGATCATTTGTCAATGATAATGAAACCAGTGGAGTTCTAAATGAATCTCATCTGTCCGTGTTGGTAGCTCTACTGATAACTGAATAAATTTTGGTCTAGGAGGCGCTGAACAAAAAAAATGATCTTTTTGACATGGAAATGGTTTGCTTCTCTGTTATTTAAATCTAGTTTCAGTTACTTATGTCAACGTCTCGCTAGCTACAGTTGTTGCATTTACCTAGAACGGGCCAAGTCTAAGTTTGATGCCGTCTGGCGGCATGAAAGCAACAAGTAAACGGTCTGTCATTTCAAATGCAGTACATTTGATATGTGTACAGCAACTCACAGCTTGTCTGACTAGATTGACGGATGCGGAAGAGGCGAAAGAGGTGTTTGAGGATCGTAGCAGATGGAAATCTGTAGTCTTTGCCTAGCCCTTTGGGAGACAGATGTATGTATATACAGCAACATATAAAAAATTAAGTCCCCCTCTTGCAACTTCACATAGATTTGGCGCAGAGGAAGTGAAAATTGACTTAAACCTTTCTAAAGCAAAGGGAATATTTTTCCCACCAAGTTTTTCTACCTTAAATGTTAATATATTTTATATTTATTTTGTTTTTCTTCTTATTTTTTACATACTTGCACTAATTATTGACATGGTAACAAAATATGTAGTAAATTATTTTTCTAAAATTAATTTATTGCTTTAAATATATAATGAAATCATTGATGACTTCAATATTTCATGCGAAAACCTTATGCCCATTAAAGGGTAGTGAGTGAAGTTGCAAGAGGGTGGACTTCATGCACGTGATAACGACAAGGCAGATTTTTAGGGTTCCGTAATCAAAGGGTAAGGGTCGGGACCCTATTACTAAGACTCCGCTGTCCGTCCGTCTGTCACCAAGCTGTATCTTATGAACCGTGATAGTTAGACAGTTGAAATTTTCACAGATGATCTATTTCTGTTGCTGTTATAACAACAAATACTAAAAAACAAATTAAAACAAATATTTAAGGGGGCTCCCATACAACAGAATTGATTTTTTTGCCGTTTTTATAGATAATTGTACGGAACCCTTCGTGCGCGAATCCGACTCGCACTTGCCCGGTTTTTTTGTATGTTGATGTGCATTTACCAAATACCTATATCCTGCATTTGGAATTACAGACCGTTTACTCGTTGCTTTCATGTCACCAGACGACATTAAACTTAGACTTGCTCCTTTCCAAGTAAACGCAACAGTTGTAGCTAGCGAGACGTTGACATAAATAACTCAAACTAGATTTAAATAACAGAGAAGCAAACCATTTGCATGTCAAAATTAGTTATTTTTTTGTTCGGCACCTCCTAGACCATTTGTCAAAAAGTGCAGATACCCTAGCTAGAAACTATTTTCATCTTATCAAATTTGTTTATCTTCAGTGATAAATGAAGTCAATCATTTTTTTTTTGTGATGATCAATTTATTAAAGGATAGATTTTGTTGCTACACAGACACGGTATGCAAATATATATTTTTTCAGGACTCGAAAAGTTTTAAGACAATTATTAAGATGGCTATCACATGCAATAATTGCATGATCGAAGATAAAAAGACAATCTGTATGCTAATGATTTTCTAAAGATATATTTAATGTCCTAGTCTAACAAGTCTTTCCACTTTTCAACTCTTAGTACAAATACAACTCGTTTAAAATCCTATGCCGTCATCAGCAGACATAAGCTCAGCAAGTTTACGATCTAACTCAGAAGAGGGTAGGATTTAAAAGCGAAAGTGTATTAAACCCGCTTTAGCATCCACAGTAATCCGTAATTCTGCATTAACATTTCGATCTGCGTCCAGATAAAAATGTAAAACAATAGCGCCGGTTCCGTTTCGGTGGTCTAACTCTTGCGCAGCGTGTTGCGTGCGCCTGCGCCTAGGATCCTGCGTACCTTTGTTGCAACATGTGTGACTATCAAAAAATAAACTTTTAACAAAAAAATAATAACCGACTTCAAATATAACAGCAGTCATTCACTAAAAAGTTAAAAATGATTGTATAATGACCGATGGTACTGAAACAACACCTTTGCCGACTTCGAGTCGGCGCCCTAATATGGGTTTTATGTTGTTATATCGTAGGGAATACGCCGGCAACTAGATAACATAATATTTCTGGAAGAAAAGTGTTGTTATATTTGAAGTGGGTTACTATTTCTTTTTCAAGTTTATTTTTTTCTCATTTTTTAGTGTTGACGGGTTAAATTGTGAAATGTGGGTAGTTCTTGAAAACGCGCTGTTGATAAGAAACGAACGAAGTTCAAGTGAGTGTAATGACTACTATCAGCACCATAACCAAAGTGATCGCCGCAAACTCGAGTTATGTGCTGTCCGTTGAGGTGTTCTATGGTAAAGAAGACAGGATCGAAGGTCAGGTGGGTACACTAGCAATTTTCAAGCAATGCTCTGCAATCAGCATCCTAACACAAACTGATTGCCGCAATCTACAGTTATGTGCTGTAATCCGTTGAGGAGTTCTATGGTGATTAAAACAGGATCGAAAGTCAGGTGGGCATTGCGATTATTTTAAAGTTATGTGCTGTCATCCGTTGAGAAATTCTATGGTGGTGAAGTCAGGATCAAAGGTCAGGTAGGTACACTGGCAATTTTCAAGCAACACCCTTTAATCAGCACCCTAACACAGTGATTGCCATAATCTCGAGTCTAGTGCCCTTATCCGTTGAGGAGTTCTATGGTAATAGGCCAGGATCGAAGGTCAGGTGAAAGAATGTCGATTTTCAAGTAATACCCTTCAATCAACATCCTGTTATAAAGCGATTACCTCAATCACGAGTGGTATGCTGTCATTTTCTGAAGAATTCTACTGCCTATCTCTCAAGACCTTCATCATATCATGACCAAACCTAAAATGGAACTTACCGGGAAGCACACTCTTCCAAACAAAAAAAAGAATCATTCAAATCGGTTTAGAAATGACGGAGTTATAGAGTAACAACGCCAAAAAAAAAGAAAAAATACCGTCATACTGGGAACCTCCTCATTTTTTAAAGTCGGTTAAAAATGTAATTTTATTTTGTATCTGTAATAACGATTACACAATTCACGTAAACACAATAGACATTGTGGCTTTTTTTGAATAAATCTTTCTAATCTGCTTTTAGATTTTCCAAGATATTTTTAGTAACTATCTACTAGGTACATTCATTTTACAGCTTTTCTACTCAAATACTTTTATTTAGGATTTAGCTAACTCCAACCGAAATTAGAGCAGTAGGGAAGCCATTAATATCTAACTGTAAAACCATATAATTAAATAAATATAATTAACTCGTCCGCGATGTTTTAAATCTTTATAGTCCATTGTTACAGAAGTACAGTTGCAAGTTGTGAAGAATTAGGCTTCAAAATAGGCAGATTGAGACAAACTACCGTAATCTACGTCACATGTCACTTTTATAAACCGTGAGAGAAAACATTCCAAACCGAATATAAAGGACAAGAAGATTAAATAAATTCTCTAATTAAAAGTATTAGCCCTGAAAGAGATATGCCATGTATGTTTTGGAGAATAAACAATAGCTTCTCACGTTGTGATTTATTATTTAAGAATCAATATTGTTATTCTCATGCCACAATATGCTGCCAAGTTTAACAACATGTAAATTACAAGTGACCTTTCCGTTATAGTATTGGTAAACCTTCTGTTTCCGCCAAGGTTTTCTTTATATTCAGCATGGACTTAAAATGTTGGGGATTAGAATCTGAATCAATTCGCCATCGTGAAGAACAAATATAATTCGTTCTGTGGTATTACAAATTAGGTTGTACCCACCAAATAATTCAGGTCAGACATTAAGTTAGCGGTAGATATTGGTCAAACTGATGACACGCTCATCATACGGTTAAGAGAGCTGTGCCTCCGCTGCCGGAGCCGGCACTGAGAACAGCTGCTGGAGCCCGGTAATAGGAACAGATGCCGTAAGCACAGGCCGTAAGCTGCCTTAAGAGGCTTCAGTAAGCTAAATTAGCAGCTCGAAATATTTCTGTACAAATATCGACAATAACGAAATAGAAATAAAGTTCATGTCAGAGTGCATTGCAAAGTGTCTGTTACGACGATCGCTGTGTCGTCGGGTAGCGCAAAATAGAGAAAATAATGCTTTTCACATGTGTTAAGTTTGATATTTAAAAGTTTTAAACATCATTATGTTAGATTTTTGTATTGCTCGTGTGTGTATATACACACATATAAGTTTTAACCTTGTCTGTTTTGAATTTAAAAAGTTTAAACTATTTATAAATTTTTTAAAGCATTTGAAAGTATTTATTTTCACGTTGTAGGTCAAAGCTTTCAAGATTTTAAAACATCACAATTACGGGACATGGGTCAATATGTGTGATATATGTTTTTCAAAGTTTTGTAATATACATATAGAAAGTTTAAACCAATTTAAAAACGTCTGTAAACGTAGTTTTGCTTCTGAAGCCCCTTAAGAACAAGGAGTCACATGTCACGTGATTAAGTTGTAGGTATACGTTCGCTTGATTTTTCGCTTCAGATATCGAATCATTGGTGCAGTGGTGAGAATACTTTTTAGTAACCAGCTTTCAAATCGCGTCAAAAGTTTTTTAATTTTTTATCGAAGTTAGGTTTATAATTTTTTTATTTTTCGTAAACAAAAAGTCTACATCGAAAATAGGTACAAGCGTAGCGGGAAAGAGCGTGTTAAGTTGCAGGTGTTAAGGCGATATGCAAAAGTTTTAGCGTCCCTGTTACTCCATATGCGAAAAAACCCTTAGTGCGAGAGGGACGGATTCGTGGAAAAGTAGCTAAAAGTCGTTTTTTTATTAATATAAAATGTACTGAAAATGCTATCAAAATTTCGTTTAACTAGGTCCTATATACTGTTAAAACCCATCTAATAAAGTATAATTGCAGTCCATATGTCATTCTAAATTGTCAAACCAGGAGAATTGGTGTTGATAAAGACCTCATTTCAATAAATATTTCTATCGAGCCGAAATTCTCCAATCGCGTTTCTGTTTTAACAGATCCCTAGAAAAAGATTCCAAAAATAATATAAAAATAATATACAAAAATAATATAATATAATATAATATATATCAAAATTATACATTGTTTACCGAAGTAGATATAGAAGTTCTAAAAGTGTCGATTTTTTTTCCGTAGCGCCTTAAATTCCGGAGCCGAGCCAAGCAAGTAGGCTGTAATAGAATTTATGATATACGCAAAAATCCTTCTTTTCTTTCAATTGAGATTAATAGCCACCTACGGAAACTGTGTTTGCTGGCTCCGGCAGTAGAGGCACAGCCTATAGTTCAACTGTGACAGTAAATTAAGGCTTGTAAACTTTATCATTAAGGCCCTTAATATCGCCAAATGGGTACTTTCTAAAGCCTACTCCTCTTTTATGGCCAAACCAAAAACATTGAAAAAATGTATTATGGATTATCAACTCTAGGACAACATATGCAACATTTTTCTTTTTCGTACCACCAAAACTTCTATATGAAAAATTGTTTCAACTGAATAGTGTTTTTTGGCTTGAATTTCCTACTGCTCCTAAGCGGCTTAGGTGATTTAATTCATTTATGCTTTGATAAATAGATAAACTTGATAGCTATAAATATAACATAGAATTATTCAATCGAACAATGACGTCCATGTGAAAAGTATTATTTTCTCCTATTTTGCCCTTTCAAGGACGCAGCGAGCGTCGTAACAGCCACCACGCATTGTGCACTGA
Organism: Ypsolopha sequella; assembly: GCA_934047225.1. NCBI lineage: Eukaryota > Metazoa > Arthropoda > Insecta > Lepidoptera > Ypsolophidae > Ypsolopha > Ypsolopha sequella. The sequence continues at coordinate 6,329,955 of OW203988.1, read as the reverse complement.
TTTGAACGTTATTTTAATGTCGTTTCCGTCGATATTCACACAGACAAACATCGAGCTGCTAATTTGGCGACGGTAATCGCCTTAATTATGTATTTATGAGCATTAAGATAAGACATACTTACCCCGAACTGTTTCAAACAGTACCAATTTTTCTCGTAATGATCTATGGAATTCCATTAGTTATCAAACGGTTGTAACTTATTGCGTTAAATTAAATATAATCCAGAACTAACCTTAAGCTTACGATAAAGTATCTGAAACAAATTACAGAGAATTAGCATGATAACAGTCCTGTAAACGTTAAGATCCGTTCTAAATCTAAAATCAGATATATTAGATTAGTTGCAGTCGGCTGATATCTGCAAAATCATGCAATTTGTACGAAGAATGCAAGGTGTTCCTCAAGGCTGCACTCTCGGCCCGTTAGTACTGTAACAAATACCGGAATGTAGATACCTACATAGTCATTTATGGACTAATAAATGACCATGTAGGTATCTGAAATATATAAGGAATGTACTACTAAATAAGGTAAGATATTTCTTTAATTTGTTATGATTTATGATAATTATGTATTTTAAAACAATTTAATTCCGTTGTCTTGGTAAAATTTCTGAAGGATGTTTCCAATGCTATATAGGTCTGAGTACTGTAGCGAGAAGGTAAGCATATCTTCAAATTCCGGAAAGTTTATCCTCTAGAAAACATAAGCTATTAAACATAAGCTAGAAAACATAAGCCAGAAAACATAAGCTAGTAAAGATAAGCTAGAAAACATAAGCTAGTAAACATAAGCTAGAAACATAAGCTAGAAAACATAAGCTAGTAAACATAAGCTAGAAAACATAAGCTAGAAAACATAAGCTAGTAAACATAAACTAGTAAACATAAGCTAGAAAACATAAGCTAGTAAACATAAGCTAGTAAACAACGGAAGATCGGTATCAGAACTTACCTCTTTATAGTCGTTGCGTCATTCATGTAATTTTATGAAAGACTTGATTTTGGTCTGACTGAAAGACAAGTCACTTTTATTTATGGAAAACTATCGACTATTTTAATAACAATAGTAAAAAACTTAAATTAACACTAGATCCATTTAAAGTTTCAGCAGTTAGGGCTAGACTAATAATAGGTACTTAATCAAACCATGACAAAATATAACTGATTAACATGATATTAATTTAATTACATGAGGAAAAGATCTTATTCAAAGAATGGGTTAGTAAGAAGACGTCTCACCGAAATGATACCGCTATGTCAATATCAGTCAATACGAGTATCAAGAGTGCGAGATAAACAATTAAAAGCTTTACAGGTTCGTCAAATATAAGAATTTTGTTTATTTTATAGTTACCTAGTTCTTACTTAAGGCAAGAAGAAAGTGTTACACTTACAAACTATGTAGGTATAGGTATATTAATTATCTTATTTGTTTGTTTTGCTGATGATAATCATTTATTGCAAGCACAGCACGACCTTTGCGGTCACGTTCGGATATTGACATTGACTGCTTGATGATGATGAATGAGTTGAATATTAAACGCAATGACCTTAAATTTTAATGTTTAATATGAAATAAAATTGAATCGTTAAGTTTCTGCGTTATTTCAAGTAACCGTTTAATGGGCTTGTTGGGAAGTACAAAATATGTATGTATTCTGATACAGTATGTCAATTGAAATTAAAATCAAAATTTATCATGTAGGTTTTGTCATAACTGATGATGACTCATCAAAAATCATAAAATAATCGATAGACACGATAACAATAAAATATTGCGAAAGGTACGTGTCTATTATTAAAAAGTAAGAGAAAACTAAAAGAAATTTTAAAGTCACATGTGTCTATAATAACTAGTTCTGAATGTAAGTTTATCAGCAAAACAGGCGAAAGTGGAGGTCAATGTTGTAACAACTTAGAAAGGACTTTCTCGAAACCTGCTTTTGGAAAAATTTGTAATTGAATTTTGTAAAATATTAATTTTTGGAAATTATACATCAGTCAGTATTCTTCCTTTTATATCTGCTTAGTCATAAATATTTAACTCATTGAACTATATGGAATTCTCTATAATTTTCCTAACTAATCAACCTAACTTCGTTAGCAACTTTTAAAAGACAAGTTTCAATTCCATCACCAGCTTTATCATCGTCAGCGGTATTCTCTCAAGCGATACTGACTGATTACCAAGATGATACCGACATAATTCATACCAGTTTGACGGCATTGCAAGATGCTGTGCAAAAACTGAACCGCATAATTACTGGTATTGACTGTATGTATACAGATAGGTTGTTTAATATGTAAGTTGCTGATGTGACACCATAACAGGCTACTTTTATGATCATCTGTAATGCTCGGATCTGAATCTTCGTCTAGTCTAGAGTTACCAATATCTGTCTTTCCCATAAAAAAAAACCGGTGTATAATTTAACATACCTAACCCGCCTACAACTTGTAAGATGTAATTTAGATGATTTTTTACAAAAAAGTTAAGTGGGCATCCATAATAAATCTAAATGTCAAGGCAAGTCATTCAACAGCAGGTAAAATCATCTGGTAAGTATGTCTAGAATGCTTGCTATGATTGTTATGGGTAGTTGTGTGTGACCTATGACAAATTGTAATGCGGATACAATTGATGTAAGTTTCCCATTACGTTAATCGTTTTTGGTCCATGTATTGACCACTTATGGACATAAGAATACGAGAATGAGCTTAGAGCAGGATTTCAATTAGAAAAGAATTATATAATTGTCACATTCGTATCGTATCGAATCAAGGCTATCGATCTCTGTTTCTCCAATCTATTTAATTAATAGTCTCGATGCTGTTGTCGAGCGCTTTCTTCGGTATCAAGGTTAGATTGCTCTCACCTGTGTGGCTGTATGAGATGATGTCTGTTGCCTCATTCAATGTTGCTGTCTGGCTGATAGAGCGCGCGCCTGTGCCTTTCGACTTTCGAACGCAGCAATAACATTGGTCTGACGTTCAGATCTTGGTAGTGGAATTTGTCACCTGTGGAGAGATATTTGGGCTAAATAGCGGTATAATAATAACAAATGAAGGGAAGAGCTGTGCGCTCAAACTTTCTAAATCTTCTTGCTTAGTTTACTACATCATTCTCTTTTTGGCAATACTTTGATCCTGTTAGTCTGTTACGTAACTCGCATGTTTCGAAATAATAAACGGTTGGAAACCATGAAATGAAACAGTTAGAAGTTACGGCAAATCGCAAGAAACGGTTCGTTTAGCTAGTTGGTTAGCTACGTGATGGATACATGTCTATAATATCACCGTCGCACTCCACATCGCAGGGTAGATGACCTGAGACCTGTAGGTCTATATCATGTAAAAATATTAGTGCTCTGAAAAAAAAAAAACTGGATTATACTGAATCTGTTTTTAGTGTTACGAAAGAAAAAATATTTAAAACTTCAAATACTTCTATTGGATGTAAAGATTGTGAAGCTTAGTAGGAATCAATAGCATAGGTACGTTGAAGGAGTTGCAAATTCCACACACAAATTACATAGCTGATAACAAAAAAAAGAAGAACTGCCAACTAATAAACCAATCCGATATCAACATTTTATAACTTGAAACAAAATACGAGTATGTTAAAAAATATCTGTAGAAATATTTAATGTAGCTCGGGTAGCATCATTGGCTTTAAGTAAGAGGTTAACGTAAAAGTAAAAGTGTTAAAGTGTTAAAGTAAAGAGGTTAAAGTTAAAGTGGCTTTAAGTAAAAGTCGCGAATAGAGGACCAAAGCCAAAGGTCCTGTTAGACCAAGACATACCAGTTTGTATGAAATCGCGTTGTGCGGCTTATGCGTGAGTGATTTGATTGTCGGTTGTCGGTGTGGTTGAACGCAAATTGTCGTGGGTTAGGGTTCTTGGAGTATTATAGTATGTGTTATCTGCTGGGCATGACGGATCACGAACAGCAATACCCTACCGTAAAGAAATACTGTTTACACAAGGAATTTCACTTAAGTTGGATGCGTTAGCAAAAATATAACTCAGAATAAAATAAAAAAATAATCATACGTTGTGCGTTTGGGAACGACATCCCTCGCATCCACTTTAATGTAGAACTTAATGGTCGGGCACTTATTGGTGCCCTTCATCTTTGAGAAGTATATAAACAAGATAAAAGCAATACTAAAACAAACCTAGGTGTAACATGTCTCTTACCACCATAGATATCTTGAAATTTTATTACTAGTTAATAAGTTACACAATAGGAGAGACGACACTTTTTTCCCAGGCCATCAACAACCTACTTTGCCCAGCAAACCACGCGGCAATTTAAATAACGCTTATTACCATTATACTTATCATACTTACCGTAAGATAGCGGGATATCGGTAACCTTTTCACATTTCCGCTAGATGGCTCTGAGCTATGAGACGAATTCCGGATAATTTGTATTTGTGACGCACAGATAGAGGAAACAGTGCTAACCTACGATTGAACTGAAAATGGTGCTCGCGACGAACTTGATTATTACGAAAGAAACCTGTAAGTTAGTTAAGGTTATCTCAGTGTCACTTAGTCTATTTTTGTCCCATTTATGAACATTATATTTTATTACATTAACCTAAAAATATATTGCAACATTGTCTGTTATATCACGCGAAGACAGGTCATCACTGTGTAAATCCTTCCTTATCTCATGTTGGTTTTCTGTCTCTTTATTCCTTTCGGCTGGACTTACTATTCTCCTTTGGTTCTTTTTTTTGTGTTACTTGACGACGGCTGCTATTTGAAGCGCCACTTTTTGCCAGTGTTACACGCCGTTTGTACAGCAATAAAATTGAAAAAAAATAATTGAAACTTTAAAAAATTACATTAAAAAAAAGGACCTATTATTAATATTTTAATGTCATTTGATAGGATAAATTTTGCTAGGATACAGATTTTTTTTTGTAGATTAGTTAGTAAATATAAAATGTTAACGGGAAGAAAGGCATTATATTCAATTAGACTGGGATAGATAGAAGGACAGTTAACATTCAGGGGACAATTGAAAAATATATGATCCAAAGAGCCGTCTTCGAGACCGCAGTCACAGTTCTTGTTCTACAATTGTGTCGATTTGGTGTAACACGTTTTAACTTATTTGACAGAACTCAACTTAGTCTTTTTCTTTCTCTATCGAAAAGACGAAGAAAGGACGCTTGAAATAAGGTTAGTCCTGTGAAATAACCTAAGACGTGGTGCACCGAATCGACACCAATGTATGTACACACGTATAATCTTACTTTCAACTGAACTTGATCCATTTCATGAAAAAATACTGATTACTTGACTACCATATCCACCTTTTCGCTATATTTTTCTTCTTCAATGAAAACTACAGCAATGCCATTACGACCTCAACTATGCGGCTTATGCAAACCTCCCACGGTGCCATTGATTCTCTCAACTAGGTCACTTTTTGTTTCATCTTCATCTGTTACTAAACGGTACAAATTGGACTTTAATACCAAGTGATACGATTTACTGGATGATGTTGGTACTTGTATGTATAAATATGACGAACTAACGTCACCGGATGTTCATAGAAGTAGTAAAAGGTCTATGTATCCCATATGCATGTTAAATGTAGAAAGATGTCTGTTTAATAAATAATTAGAAATTCAATTCAAGAGTAACTAAAAAGCATGGGAAATTCTAATTATTGCATGTGTAGGTAGGTATATTATAAATTGCATGAAAGGTTACACCATGCTGATAAGAGATTTCGGTTACTTAGTCACAAGTTCCATGGATTTATTAACATATCAATAGTTAATTGTCGCATTGTACTAAGTATTTTGAGATTTTAATCGTTGCAATAGTAAATTATCATTACAATAGCTGTCTACTCTCACGAAGATCCATTATGTCCACCAATTAAACTATTGTTGATTGTTGTTTCCGTAATTAGTGTTTATATTTCTTTTTTATTTTGTGAATTTTTATTGTTTTCTTGTACCCGTAACAGAGTAGTTAACTTAATATAACATAACGATATTAAATGTTATGGACGCGATAAAAAAAACTGTATGTGCTGTCGGGAAAAATTGCGTTGACCCACTTTTCGGCCTTTTGCGATTGTTGTACCTTATTTGATTGTAGGACTTACTACAACCAACGAACTGCACTTATGTATTGTCTAGTTCGTTTTACATGTTCTTGTCTAGTTCTTTCTACATACATACAAATATTAACGCCTGTCTCCCAGAGGGGAAGGCATAGACTACAGATTTCCATCTGCTACGATCGAGACACACCTCTTTCGCCTCTTCCACGTCCATCAATCTAGTCATACAAGCTCTTCTATTCCGGGTAATTTTGACATTGTCCTTCTTCAATATGTCGCCAATTTGGTCAGCATAAGTCCTTCTAGGGCAGCCTATAAATTTCTTTCGTCAATCTACTGTGGACATTAGCTTGAACTGCTGACGACTGTACGTACTGTAGGTAGTGTCTACTGTTTTGATCAACTGGATAGTTTAACTTATAAAATAAGTAAAAAAATTATTTTGTTTTGCAGTTTTGCTAACATACTTTATCCAACTTCAACCATACTTACTCCAAAAACACGACAAAGCCGTCATATAATTTTTTCATCGTCTTCTCCGAAGCGTTTTTTCCGCGCTGGCCCCAAACAAAAATACGAAAATGTGAAAGATTTACAACCCTATTCGGCACCCTTCGCAGGGGAGATTAAAAAATATTTTCTATTTGCCAATTCCTTAGATAAAAATGTTCCTATTTTTTTCGCACGGTTGACAAGAAGAAATTTTTGAAGGAATATTTCCGGCCTGGTAAATTTGTTCTGTTATTCTTTCTTTGTAAATTCTTTTTTAATACAGTTGCTCAAAAAGTGGCGTATTGCAGGGACATATAGCGTTCGGGATGTGGGCTATTACATACTCGAGCTTTTTCTTTACCTTTTCCGAACTCGTGCGTTCTCTTTCCCAACTGTCAAAATAATGTCTATTAAAAAGAAAAAACCAACCACGAAGTTTTTACAAAAAAAAATTCATAGAAGTTTTTATGATTCATGCAAATATTTCTAAAAAGAAGCTACTAATTTGTTTCAATATCAGATTTAATGATTTGATTCAATGAGTTAGGTTAGGTTTCATTTCATTTCATCTCGTTAAATTTCATTTTCATTTCATATCAATAAAAAAATTCTACTGAAGACTTGGCTGTATGGGCATAGTTCCCTTTGGCCTTTACCTACCCAGAATGGGTGAAGAAAACAAAAAAAAAATCTCTGCTTATATTCTTTTACGGTTGGCGCCATTTTCCAAAGATTTTTTTTGCAGGTTTAGTTGTTTGTTACACAAAATGAGTAATTTCGACGATATTTTATTTGAATTAACACCACCGGAACTCAGTATAATTGCGCAAAATGCTTCGGAGAACATTTTACCGGAAAAGTCAAAAAGTCGCTACATATCTACATACGACGAATTTATTGCGTGGAGTATTAGTTAGTTGAGTTTATTGTGTTTTAATTATTTTATTAAATTGCTTCATTTTTTCGCAACTGTATTAAAAATAGTTGTTCATTACACGTGCGGAACCGTCATTGCAACTTGTTCCGACTGTCAACCCTCACCTTCGGCTGCGCCTCGGCTCGGGTAGACATTTGTCGGAACTCTTTGCAATGACAGGCTTTCCGCACTCGTAATGAAATATACTATTTCGTGCTATAAAGTAAGTATTCTGAAATGAAATAGATATTCATTTAAGTAATGTAGGTATAACATACACTTATTACAGGTCAGTTTTAATGTAATATAAGTAATTAAATAATCTATGTGTATAGGTAATAGTTTTATGTAATAAATAATAATATGGGGAAATACACAGGGAAATAATAAAGGTTGGGTTTACTTGAATTTAATTAAAAAATGCACTTGAATAAAATAAAAATATAGGAATAAGGAATAAATAATATTATAAATATATGCAATACATATAATAAATATATGCCTAACTCCGCCCATTCGATTAGTCTTGCTAAGAAAAAGGGCAAGAAACTTAGCAAGACCATGTCTTTAATTTCCAAAGATGTTTCGAACTTCCAGTTCAACGTGACCGTCATTTTCACAAGCACAGAGTCCCTCTGCGAGATCAGAACGGTTTCTTTAACAGTTAAACGAGCTGATTCAATTCGGCCGTACAAGAATCTTCCAAGCTTATGGCTTCTCTAACTTAAGGCATTTTGTGCACTAAGCTAAATGTGTGGGAATTTTATTTAGCGTTTTCTGTGACCTTGACTTCAGTTCATCCCATACAGACTTATGTTCCTTATCGATATGAAAATTGAACAAAAAAAGAATGTGACAATTTTTCTTGATGACTGTTTTTTTTTTTTATCTGTGAATGCAGAAGTAAAATGCCCATTTAGTCCCCATTTTGACTTTCCACCCTGTTTTTGTATAAAAGAATACCTTGACTGAGTAATCTAGCTGAAAAAAACGACTAAATAAAGAAATGTGAAATTAAATAATAGGTGTATTTTTTTAACTTTATCAATATTGTATATTACCAAGGGATCCACGTGTGTGTCTGTTGGTCAATAGTAAACAATTCGACACGCAACATTTAGGTAAATGTGAGTGGTTAATCGAAAAGGGACCTGAAGGACCTAAAAGTACTTGGCAAATTAGAGCTTTCAGGGATAAGTTTTAAAATTCGTTTTTCTCTGGATAATTGTACCCTTCAGGTCCCTTTTCGCGTGACCACTCACAAATATTATTTGTCTGAACTACGAGGGTGTGCGAGATCGTGTGATCGGATGGCTATCTCGCGTCGCGGCTGTATCGTTGCAGAACTGTGTGACAATGGCGCTTTCCCAGGAGGTTATCAGCGGTCACGGCTACGAGGTCACGGCAGATTTATTCTCTTAAAAAAAAATGACTTTTTTATTTTTACAAAAGAAACATGACATTTGCGGATACCTATACCCTAATTAATGCCTCTTCATGTAAGATCTGAACAAAATAAAAATAAATTCGCGAAGTTATATAAAACTTACCTTTTACAAAACTCATTTCAACAATTATTTCTATCGAGGAAAATTTATCCAAACATGTTTTCCAATTTCAAAAGATTAGATTATATAGTTAAAATGCATATACCAGAAACTGATTACAATTTTCAGTGTATTTCATGAAAAACACAAAAAAGAAACACCCGTATTTTTTTCGCATATTGCCTTAGGTTATCTTTGAAATAAACAAACATATTCATACATTCATACATTCATTCATTCATTCATTGAAATTAACATTTATATTTTTAAGAGTTTTTGCCTTTTTAGGATTCCGACCTCTAAATTTTATAACGGAACCCTGCGTAAGATCATTTTTGTTCTCCTTTTGTTTGTCTATCAAGAACCTTATTCTCAGGAACGGCTAAAATACGTACTAAGATTTACGTTACGACCCCGATATTACTGTAAGAAATCAGGCTTCTAAGATGACAAAAAATACCCTTCAAATCACGTGTTTCATACAAAATTACTCGGCATCTACAGTTTTATAGTACTTTCTGTTGGCACTTGAAATTCGGCACCAAGTGAATTTGTACGTACGTAATAATGTAATAATAAGTTCGTTTACGTTTTGCAATTTTTAAGGTCTACGTACCTAACTAATACCTATATAATATTTTTCAATACAAGTGCTCGTAAAGGCCCACTTTTTATGCATCAAAACCGAACAGAAAGTCGATTATTTTGCCTTAGGGCTTTTTTTTTTTTTTATTTGTTTGCAATGGTTGGCTAACCTGCAGCCTTTCCTGTCTACCATAGATGTTATACTTTTTTTTCCACTGTTTAACGGCTCTGGATACAATCCTTTTGAGCCAATCATGATTGAAAGTTCACAAGATTATATTTGTTTTCATTTCCTCACACTATGCATTGAAAAACGTAGTATGATACACGGGCGTAAAAGCAATAAATTACTCGGTTACGTTTAAAACACTCGCTACGCTCGTGTTTTAAATCGTCCTCGTAATTTATTCCTTTTCGCCCTAGTAGCATAAACTACTATAGTATATCGGTAACATTTCTCTACACAAAAGACATCAACGCGCGCACGCTCCTTAAAAGCAGTCTTTCCTGAAATAATCACAAATAATAAATACTGTCGCTGAAAGCGCGGTCATTCCATTTTTGAACATTACAGTCATACATAACACAAAAAAAGCTCGATGTGTGTTAGAATCAAGTCAATCGACGAAGTACCATCGTGGAAAGCGCGCTATTCCACAATGTATTCGGTTGTAAGTGTTGTTACTGTTAACAAAAACAACTGTTAAGGTGGGTCATCAGCTCAACTGCCATATAAATGGTTTAGGTGTTAGTGACGCCCGTCCTGATGTCTTTGATCTCATTGAAACATTGCACACGTCTTAATATATGTTTCCCTTCCGCCCCCCCCCCCCCCCCACACCGCACTCCGACCAATCTCTCATCAAGAGGTGCAAGATGGCAAGATTTTCAAAAAGCGCTGAATTGGTGAAATGGTTTTAAGTAAAAACTGTTTTCCATGAAATGGTAACTGTTTTTTTATAGAAAAGTGTATAAACTTAGTCTTCTTTACATGGACGACGTCTGTATTTCTCTTTTTTTTATTTTCAGTATAGATACAAATTAGACAACTTGCTAAACTTTGCGAAAAGCGAGGCAAAATTCACGATATCCTGACCTCTATTATGATGGTGTTTCATCAGATTTTGCTTTTTGGGCTTTATAGAGACGTAGTTAGATGTCGCTAGATAATACTTATGAAAAAAAATTAAACAAATAAGCTGTTGACTTCACATTCAGTTTTTAACTTTTGTATGATTCTTAAGAAAAAACCAGGCGTAAAGGGGCCTCTTAAGCAAGGTTTACATTGTCGCTAGTTATAACTAGAGTAAAGCGTACTATTTAAACCGATTACTTTACCACACGCGTTATTCACTCTACTCTCCCAGCTACTACCTACTATTTTGTAACAGTAATGTATCCCTGATACTATACCAGTTTCTCTACCCGTGTAAACTAGACATACCTCAGTTTCCAGGTTGCGATGACCGCTCTTTAAACGAAAGTACGTACCGCTAAGCTTGCTTTTGATGATTCAAGCGCGCGTTGATGTCTTTTGTACAGGAAAATCTTATTCAGAGGAATGTATCGGTAGGCCGCGCGAGATCACACTAGTTCAGTGTTTATTTTAATATATCCATCCATCCATCCATCCATCAGCCCGTATTCGTCCACTGCTAGTCATAGGTCATCCCAATATTACGCTCATCCAGCCGCCACCCGCAACGTCCTTCAGATCGTCAGTCCAGCGGGAAAAAATCCGATTTTAATATACAATTAATATAAATTAATAATATATAAGTCATTACTATTCCAAATAATTCCAATGCTCGTGGTTGTATAAATTTTCTTTAATCGGTTTGGATTGTCTTGTAAAGTTAGCTAAAGTTGAGTCTTTTTGTAAGCGAATGTTTGAGTTACTATCATTTTGAAATTAATCTCACTTCCTACCCCCCTTATATAGTCTAACTTTAACATCTATCGCTATCGCTTTCAAAGGCCTCGGGATTGGCTAATAACTGAGAATAACTAATAATAGAAACTAATATCTGAGGCCTTTTTGTGTTACTTCAACATTTATTGCTAACTGTCGTGATTGGCTAGAAATGACTGATATTATAAATGCGAAAGTGTGTTTATTGGTTTGTTTGTTTGTTTGTCCTTCTTTCACGCAGCAACGGAGCAACGGATCGACGTGATTTTTTGCATAGAGATAGTTTATGGGCCGGAAAGTGACATAGGCTACTTTTGTCCCGGAAAAATGCAAACGAAATTAGCGCGGGTGAAGCTGCGGATAAAAGTTACTGTACGAAAGTATGTTTGTTGGTTTGCCCTTCTTTCACGCAGGAACGGATTGACGAGATTTTTTGCATAAAGGAAGTTTATGGGTCAGACAGTTATATAGGCTACTTTTTATACCGGGGAAAACGAAATCAGCGCAGGCAAAAGCTAGTATATGTATAAACTGTATATTTAAACCCGGGTTAGTGAGGTGTTACATACAATAGACAAGTTTTATGAAAAAAACTGCAAGCTTAACGAAGTGAAGATTTAATAATAACATACAATTTTATTGTTTAAAGATAGTTACAATATAAGAAGCACACATCATTAGAACGACTAATGAACCAGACACAAATGCAAAACTGATATGTATGGAGTAATTGGAAAAACGCAGAAACATAAATAAAATGTAGAAATTAAAACATTTTGTAATTTAGAGGATTTTCATTAAGGCGATATGTAAAAGTTTTAGCGTCCCTGTTACTCCACATGCGAAAAAACTCTCAGTGCGAGAGGGACGGATTCTAGAAAAAGTAGCAAAAAATCGGTTTTTATTAATATAAATTGTACTAAATTTGCTATCAAAATTTCGTTTAACCAGGTTCTAGATACTGTTAAAACCCATCTAATAAAATATAATTGCAGTCCATATGTCATTCCAAATTGTCAAACCAGGAGAATTGGTGTCGAAAAAGACCTCATTCAATAAATATTTCTATCGAGCCGAATTGCTCCAATCACGTTTCTGTTCTAACAGGTCCCTAGAAAAAGATTTCTAAAATAATATACTATTTTATCAAAATAATCCATTATTTAGTGAAGTAGATATCTAAAAGTGTTGATTTTTTTTCCGTAGCACCTTAAGGGGAAACGAGTCGTATCCTCTACGAAACGCAAAACTTAAGATGGTCCTTCTTATTTTTGAATTAAAGATATTAAACAAATATGATTTATGGCATTTCGCGAGCGTAATTTAGTGTCAGTTAGACTTTTAAGAAAAAAAATATGTTGTTTTGTATTACGTTGTAAATGTATGGGCACACACACATAAAAACGTGTTTAAAATTTGTGTGCCCATACATTTACAACGTAATTCATGAATTAACAAAATTTTGGCCCGAAAAGTCTAATTGAAATTAAACTATGTTCGCGAAATGCCGTAAGTCACATTTATTTAATATCTTTAATTAAAAATAAGAAGGACCATCTTCAGTTGCGCGTTTTGTATAGAGGATACGAACCGTTGCAGCTTTTTTAGTAGCTAAAAAGCTTCAGAGACTTGAATGATACAACAACAAATCGCAAGCAATTTAGCCTATTGCTGACTTCCAAACTTGATTTTGAAGATGAAAAAAAATTTAAAAATATTTATTTTAAGATAGCACGCAATGATTATGATGACGAGCTTTTTTAATGTAACAAATATAAAAAAACACAGCACATAAAAAAGAGAAATTTTCCTAGCCAGCTCAGTAAACATCATAAAATTCCATTCCATTAAAATTCTTTGTTCATGTGAAATTTACGATGCATCGTAATAAATAATACAATATTGTAATGCAATATCTGATAAAAAAGCATTTCATGCTACAGTCATGACAATGTTAATTTTACATTTTTGGCAATAAAAAATAGAAGTTATGACTATAATTATAAGAGCTTAACATAAAACAAGAGTACCTCCTTCGTTTGTTAGCAAGATTTCGCACTTGTCCAAACCGCTTGCCACTTAATATTTCAGAATAAATCTTGACCTAGATACGACCAGATGTTTCATACGCGTGTGTACCTTCGATGTAAATATTTAAACATTTACACGACGGATTTACATTTTAATTTCCCGGCAGGTGTCGTGAATACTGGGGTATATGGACACCGCCTAATTTTGATGCTTACCTATGAAATTGGCGAAATTTTCTTACAGATTCATGAGTTCATAATTCCTGTAATTCAATAGCTATTTCCATTATTTGTTTTTTGTTTGAAAGTTGATTTCAGGGTTTAAAATTTACGTATTAAATTTTGTTTTTATTTTCAGTTTGATAACTAAAATTAAATCTTCAAAAACAGTTCGTCCTAAATGCCATCCACTTCTATGATAATATTCGTAATAATTATTTACAGCTGACACTTTCCAAAAATTTAATTAATGTTGATTTTAGCGTCTTATTCATACATAAAAGTAAATATAAAATTTGGATTTGTCATTCCTAAAATGTTACTACTGAAAATTGATTTTCCTTGAATTCTCCATACAAAACGCCAATTTCATATGTAAGGACCTATATACTGAACAAAAAGAGACATACCTGTGGAAATAAAAAATATTTTTATGTTTCCGCACTAATTTTGAAAACCTAACCTACCATGTTTTTTTTTTTCTTTTACACACCTTCCTGGGATCCTTTTGCGTTTTGCTTGTGCTGGCCAATTTTCATGCCATGTAGGGAGTGGGACGGTGTGGATGTCTGGTTGTCTGTGGACGGTGTGGATGTCTGGTTGTCTGTGTACGCAGGCGGATTCTTTTTCTGACTAAAATTGCTGTTTTAATTTATTGAAGTCACAAAAATGTTAATTTTTCATGTATTAGCACGTGTGTCTCCTTTATTAACTTAAAAGTGGCGCTTAAAACAGCAGCCGTCGCCAAAACACAAAAAAAATACACTAGGTATACATACTAAGGGACACAGATACTCCTTCACCAGTGCTGGATTAGCCTATAAGCAAATTAAGCAATTGCTTAGGGCATCACGTCTCGGGGGGCACCATAAATAGCCAAGAAAAAATATTTTCTAGCACATCAATGGCAATACTTATTAAATATCCGCGCGTAATTAACTAGTTGACTAGAGTAATGAGATGTCGTTACGTTGACCCAAGATTTGCAAAATTTCTGAAAAGTCAGCAAGGTATTGAAAACGGTCGACGCTTCATCAATATTAATCTATCGAGGCAGATATGCTAAGAAACTATTTTTCGCAAATTGCTGACCGTAAAAGAAGCAGGTCGTATTTCAATAAATTAAAAAAATTGTATACGTTTATTTTTATCACAACAGCTGCACCACTTGTCTCTTTCGTACAAATTCTAAAAGAAGTACGTAAAGATCGACCTCTTTGTTATAAACACATACATTTTTTTAAAGACCTAATACTGGTTTGCTAGTAGATAGGGGGCCCACAGGCGTGGATTGCTTAGTGCCATCAAGTAGCCTTAATCCGGCACTTCTCTCCAACCGCTTTTTGTGCACTGTGCCTAGGAGATATACTCGTAAGTTAAATATTTAGCTGCTAGCCTTGGTAGTTGGTAGCCTTTTCTCGTAGGTGTGTCTGGTTTGGAATTTTTATGGTACGCACTTACTAGATCAACATTTACTTCTCCGAAGGTAATCATTATTGACGTCAAAGATAACAGGTAATAGTAGAATTCGGAAGTTTACAAACGGCGTCGTCAGTTTATAAACGCTCGCTATTTTACAATTTGCGTCGTCGTCGTCATAGAGGTATCGTAGAATTCGGCATTTTATAATTTGCCTAGGCATATCGTAATTCCATAATAACTATTGAGGGTCACCTCACTCCGCTTCGCTTCGCTCGGCCCCCAATATGTATTTACATGTAAACCTAACACGATACTCCTCGCTCCGCTCGTCGTCCCACCTATTTTTGGCTTTTTGGTGAAAGATTTCTATTTTGGCTTTTTGAAAAATGACTTTCGGCAAATAACAAAATAGTAAGCGTTCAGAAACTGACGACGCCGGCGCCGGTTGTAAACTGACGAATTATACAATTGGCCTGTCATATATCTACTTGTAATCTCATGTAATAAATGCAAATTTTAGTGTATAAAATCGGATGCCGACGATACTATAATATTATTAGTACTATAACCCGTCGGAAATACCTAGGCACTCGAAACCCGCAAGGGCTCGCTCTACCTACTTTTGCTCGTAAATAGGGTGCCGAAATACTCGAACAGATCTAAACAAAATGTGAAAAAATAATTAAATTTAAAAAAGGAGTTAGATTTTAGATAGGTACTAAAAACTAAGAAATTGTAAAGATCAAATAAATATGTGAGATTGCAATTGCCTGTTTGAGGGTGTGTGTGTATGAATGCTAAGCTTAGCTTTCAATATGTACTTACCAATTGTAAATAGCTTTGTGAACAATATTATTGTATCTATTTATAAAAGTACGTAAGTATGTTATTTACGAGTGTTTTGCTTACTTATGTAAAATGCTTTTTTAGTTTCAAGCAGAATTCATGCGATTCTGACAATCTGATTTATAGTTGCGTGTGTGATTCCGTATTTATCGAGGTTTTTGTAAGAAATCATCTACGTAATAAATATATATAGGTAGGTACTCTGAATATGTATGTATGAACGTTTGAAGGTTTTATTTATAGGTGTGTTGAGTAGGAAGTAAATAATAACTCGCTTGAACTTTGTCGTTCTAATAAATTTTCAATGTAAGTGCTCGTAAAGACTTATTTTATATGCATCAAAACTGTACGTAAAATCAATTTTACCGCACTTGTGTTTTATTTTCATTTTATTTATTTACGTAAAGTCGGCCAACCTGCAACCTTTCCTTGTGTAGGTACCATATAATATATTTTTCATTTTTTTTTCTCTTTTGAGCGGCTTTGGGTTGTCAGTCCTTTTGAGCAAGTTATAATTTTCAGTTAACAACATTTTAAATTCACATTGAATTTTAAAGGTAAGAAATTGTAGTTTTGATGTATTTACAAATTGGAAAATAATATTTCGGGTCACTTAAAAGTTCGTGTGAGCGGCAACAGTTATTATCACATTCATTGCTCACATTCATTGGTTCTTTGTTTCGCACACAAACAAATTTTGGAACGCATCCGCACGCATGTAGCGCTAGTCACAGTTTTATGTCATGTTTTGGAACGTACTGTTTTTATCCGGCAAACCAGCCATTTAATCTAGCCACTGGATCTATAGGAAATAAACGTTTACGTGCACAGAAAATATAGGTTGATAGCATAGAAAGAAAAAGAAATTTAGCCCGCCTAAAATCTGAGATTTAGAGCATTTTTTAATTGTTTATTTCCTTTTAAAATATGGAATTAAATTGATAAATCATTAGACTGAACCCAAATTTTCTTCATTGAAAAAAATAATTTATAAAAATGTCGCATAATTTTCGGAAAACTTCCTCTTGGCATACTTTAGTAAACTGGCGAAGTAATATAAAACCATCTTCATTGTGGTCTATAGGTACATTAAATGTTGAAGAGCACCATCAAGTATAAAAATTATATTAATGTAGACATTTTAACTTTAATAATAATTACTTTTTCCTTTAATTACAGGATTTTATTTACTTCTTTTATTTAGTATTGAAAAACGTAGTACGTGTGAGAGGCTGGTCGTTTTAAATTAAACTCACATGGGACGTATGTGGACTGTATTTAAATATATAAATATATTATATTTAACTTTTACGAGCTTTTGATTACTATTATTATTATATCAATTAAAAAAATATTACTCCATATATTTCGGCCCTCGGTATGGGGCCGTCATCAATCGACATTCGACTGATGACCGCCCCATACCGAGGGCCGAAATATATCGAGTAATATTTTTTTAATTGATTTAATAATAATAGTAATCAAAAGCTCGTATTTAAATATAGGTATTATAATTTAATTAGATCTTAACAGAGTGGTGGTTAAGCAACGACTAGACTTGTGTAACTCATGAGTGATCGACTCAAATGAGTCATCTCAAATGACTGAACTTATCAGTGAGTTAACTCACTTGATTTTCACGTGTGTCCTTTTCTCAGTTGAAACACGGTTCAATTTAGCTTGACGTAATGACCACGCGAGACAAGTGTACTGTTTTCTTCCTCTCCGTGCAATCGTGCATGTGCAAGCGAATAGGGATTAGGTACAGAGCGACCGGCGGCGGTAGAAGAAAGAAAGAGATGACTGAAATAAAATGTTTCACGCGCTAAGTAAGACGCATGCGGGCCCCCATCAGTACGTCGTACTGAGTTACTGACACATAAGAGTGAGTTCTGTCACTGGGCCTAAGTGAAACGTTTCACTCTTTTTTTTTTAGTGACACAATTTGCGCAAGCTTAGCAACGACTAATTTGTATGAATGGTGTTGCCTGCATCGTACAGTATGATACACGTGAAGAAGCTTGATTTAAACATTTGCAACTATGGTTTGTTTTTACTAATCAAGTGAATGCAAACCAATCAGGCAAAAGGAGGTGGTTCTGTAGTGTTCTCTGCCCTCATTGCTAATCCGTGAAATTCTTCATAGTTAGTAGCATTAGCAGCACGAATGACCGTTTCAATGGATAAGACGTGACTTTGCTGACTCTACAGAGTTGCCTAATCTTTATGAGATACTTCGTCTATAATGCAGGGCTACTAGCTGGTTATACCTACATACCAAAGATAGATCACAAGTATAACATACATTTTGCAGTTTAGTCACTTGTGTCATTAGGGGGGCTTAGTATCGCCAAATGGGAACATTCTAAAGCCTACTCCTCGTTTATAGCCAACCCAAAAATATTTAAAAATTTATTATGAATTATCAACTTTAAGGCAACATATGCAACAATTTTCTTTTTCATACCACCAAAACTTCTATTCACCAAAATTCCCTACTGCTCGTAAGCGGCTTGGCCGATTTAATTCATTTGTGCTTTGATAAATAAATAAACTTGATAGCTATAAACATAACATAGGATTATTCAATCGAACAATCACGTCCATGTGAACAGTATTATTTTCTCCTATTTCGCCCTATCAAGGACGCAGCGAGCGTCGTAAAAGCCACTATGCATTGCGCGCTGATATGAACATTATTTCAATGTCGTTTCCGTCGATATTCGTACCGACAAACATAGAGCTGCTAATTTGACGACACTAATCGCTTTAACCTTAACTCGAAAGGCTTTACGTATCTCATACGCTATGTGTGATTTTCGATACTCTTCAATATTTTCTTTTGTATGTGTCACAGTTAGAATAGAACATCCGGTAGTTTATAAAATATCTAAATTATTATTAGGTTCTTTATAAACCACCTAACTAATAGCGTTTTTACAATCTACCTAGGCTTAACATATTTTTCAATGCATGTGCTCGTAAAGGCCCACTTTTTATGCATCAAAACCGAACAAAAAGTCGATTATTTTGCCCTAGGGCTTTATTATTATAATTTTTTTAATTTATTTACAATGGTTGGCTAACCTGCAGCCTTTCCTGTGTACCATAGATGTTATACTTTTTTTTCCACTGTTTAACGGCTCTAGATACAGTCCTTTTGAGCCAATTATAATTTAAAGTTCACAAGATTATATTATTTTCATTTCCTCACACTATGCATTGAAAAACGTAGTATGATACACGGGCGTAAAAGCAATATATTACTCGGTTACGTTTAAAACACTCGCTACGCTCGTGTTTTAAATCGTCCTCGTGATTTATTCCTTTTCGCCCTAGTAGCATAAACTACTATTTTCTACTTTGACAACCTTCCAGTGACATGTAATTTCACGCATAAACAGCTCTAACAAGACCACGATAATTTCACAAGAATAAGTACCTCGTGTTTTTTTTTATTCAGATAAAGCATGACAGAGTCACGTTCGGAATTTCACCTATCTAACCTATCAGTCCCATGACGCTTTCATTGCAACATAATGAAAGAAAGAAAGTCTAGTAACAGCCGCTGTGCGTAGAATTGACTACGTTTAGAGACACATGCCATGCGCAAGTGATGGTATAAGATCAAGACCGTTGCGAATGTATTTATTCATAGCTTTCGCGGAATTATACCGATTGGGTTTGACTTTTTTTTTTTTCACAGATTGGACAGGCTCGCGTGAAAAGGAATCAGTTTTATGTAAGTATCGAGTCACAATTTTACGTAGTTATTCGAATCATCATCGGGAGTTTTAGAAAGAGAAGAGATAAATATTTGCACTGTTAGCCTTTGAAACGTAGATAATAAAGCGAATTCTGAAGGCTTTAATTTTAGTTTTAGTGCTGTCAAAAATAAATTTTCTTCATTGCAAAATAGTCCTTAATTGTTAGTATTAGAAGCTAAATTACTTTGGAAAATTTCAAGTTTTGATTTCAACTAAAATTAAAACCTTCAGAATCGGCTTTAATAAAAACTTTTACATTTAAAAAAACTATCTGCACATCAACTTTGATCGTTAAAAAAAGCACTAAACACGAATAAAAACACCTTTTACCAAAATTTTAACTCTATTGTTCTTAATATAATAGGGTAAAGGACATTATAAGTATAATATTGTTATTAAAAAAAACCACTTCGTTCTTTTCTACTTTCTAATTTACTTTGCCCAACCGGTTCCGCTATAACATCATCATCCAGAGCATTAACTTAAAAAATAAAACTTGAAAAAATTATCTTTTCATCGCTGGATCACAGCTGGATGGAGAACGTGCAATAAAAACCTTATCCGAAAAGTACCACCAGATGCCGACAATCACAATAATCAACTTCTTGTATAACAAAAAAGAAAAAAATGCAGTTTCCATAGTTTAATTACTAAAAGATTATTTTTTTCACAGGATATGCGCCATTTTAGACCTTAGTTTTCATTATATTAAAAAAATGCTCTGTCTATCTCCTCATCTGTCAAATCCTCAAATCAGTCGGAAGCAAATTATTATAAATTTATCTTGATAGCAAAGGACCCATTTCTAAACAGCCTTTGTCAAATGACGTCACATGAAGTCAAATGGAAGTTGCAGTTATTTTGTAAAAATATTCATCATCATGAGGTTTTTTCATAGAGGAAAACTCCTCTATGGGTTTTTAGATCACAAGTTCTAAAATACCAAATGCCAAAATCTCGAAATGGTTTTCGAATTAACACACCTTAACATAATTTAATCTAAGCGAATATTGTTTTTCATTACCTTATATTTAAAATAAGACAAAACGCAAAATGTGTATGGGAATTTGAATTTTATCACTGTGGTACCAAGCATCCATGAAGATAGTAAAAAAAAAAAAAATTTTTTTTTTTTTCATTTTTGAACGAGTGAGCGAAGCGGAAGTTCTCCGAGTCTATTTGAACAACCCGGCGTTTAATAAAAACGCTGATTATATATATATTTATGTACCTATGTATTAATGTTTGTCCGACGATAACTTGAGTATCATTGATCGGAACGTCATAGAATTTAATAGGCGAGTAAATAAAAGAAAAGGATTTTTTAGTTTGAACATAGCCAAATAAGTCAAGATCGAATCGCGAGTTCACAGTTGGGGTGGACTACTAGACACTAGACTACTACTACTAGCTACAGGGAACACTTTGAAGGGATCTGCCGTGCTGGATAGACACGGAAATAAAAATATAGTCCTAATAGTAGTTTATGCTACAAGGGCGAAAAGGAATAAATTACGAGGACGATTAAAAAACTTAACCGAGTAATTTATTGCTCTTACGCCCGTGTATCATATTACGTTTTTCAATGCATAGTGTGAGGAAATAAAACAAATATAATCTTGTGAACTTTAAATTATAATTGGCTCAAAGGGACTGTATCCAGAGCCCTAAACAGTGGAAAAAAAAAGTATAACATTTATGCTACACAGGAAAGGTTGCAGGTTAGCCAACTTCTCGTAAATAAATTAAAAAAAATTATAATAATAAAGCCCTAGGGCAAAAATAATCGACTTTCTGTTCGGTTTTGATGCATAAAATTGGGCCTTTACGAGCACTTGCATTGAAAATAATACAATACACGTCCAACGAAAGCTAATGATGCTGATCCACAATGATCTCCGAGGAACGAATCACGCAGAACATAATCTAATAACTAATTCATGTTCAGCTCCAGATCCACAATCATGGAAACACACAAGCTAAGTGTTACAGTGATAATCAGAACTGTGATGATTGCTATACGCATTCATTAATTAATCAACATGATGATTTATTAATGATCTTTAGATCTACAGATCGCACGCGCAACGGGCCATTCTTGACTTAGCGATTTATTTTATTATTAGACAGATATTCTGATCTCTTTCGTCATTTTTACTTCCTTCTATATTCGTGACAGTGCCTTGATATCGTGTCTATTCGTAACTAAGATATCTTTAACACGAATAGGGAAAACGTATTGTGCAAATTGGTTTTATTTTTCAATTCATGACGTCATCAAATAATTGTCGTTCTAATTCCGGAGTCTAGATTGCCATGTTATTGAGCCCAACATAGTTTTTGTTAGTTATTCTGTCAGACACAAAACGATACTTAACGATGGAGATACTTTTATATTTGACGGAATCACTGTTTAGTCTAATTTTATTGACTTTATTTACTTTTTCGCAGTATACATTTTCTGTTTAATTTTAATTAACTGTTTTATTTATACAAAGCTGTAAAATATCGTAATCCCTTTTTTAAATCCGTCAAAAAACCGAATCGATAAATAACCAAATAAATTACAAAACAAATTGCTGTACGATTACGACCATCTACCTCTATATAAACCGGAAGGAAACTGAAGATACGAACAGAAACGTTATCAAAACTGGTGATCAGTAAGGAACAGTCTTATTCCGTGATCGAGTCCGATAACGCAGTCCGTCTGCCTGACCGTCCATTTAACATTGTTAATTATAACAGTTATTCTATTAGGGAAATTATACGTGTTCCGAACGGTTATTTAGTAACTAGCTAAATTTGCGTGTCACAAAACAAGAATAGCAAAGAAAGTATGTAATCGTAATTTCGATGTTTCATAAAGATGTAGTGTTCTTCACGCTATGCGCCGAAGGACAGGCTCGTAACAAAAAAAAAAAAACTTTCAAATACTTCTTCCGTGGCTGTTGAAGTGCGTTTTTTCAGGAATTTACGAACCGTTAGACAGTAAAAGTTACAACATTGCTAAAATAAATTTCTAGAAGAATATGCTCGTGGAAAATGCGCTCTAACATGTAGAAAAGTTAATCTGAGATTTCCGGATCTTCCCAAGGAAAGAAAGATTTATGTAGGAAAGTTAACAAGTAGAAGCTTTCTTTGGTGACTTATGGATAAGTAAAACTTTTAAAACAGGTTCAATTCTCTCTGAAGATGCAATCTAAATGCCGTCCAAAATGTAAATAAATATAAGCGAAAGTCGAACAATCTCATGAATGAACAAGCAACCTCGCTGTGCAGAGAGTGTCCACAAAAACTGACTGACCCAGTGGTCCGCGGTTGACAACAACCTTTATTTGGATGATGGCCATTAAAAGGCATACCACTTGTACCTGTTTGTTTAAAGCTGTAACATCATAAAAATCTTGTAAGATTAGTGATGTTATATGATGCTGTAATTTCTCAAAGCATGTTGGAATGTGCGTAATGTGTGAAAAGTCAGATGGGCGCGAATAAGCATATTGTATACCGCCAGTGACCAAATAAATGCTCCCCAATACCCTTTCGATTCTGCTCTAAATCGATTTATCAACGATGTCGGAAAATGAGATGACATGTGAGCAGAAAATAATCACCAATTCACATAACTTTATCCTAATATCAATAGCCAAGGTATATTTATTACAATGTAAGAGGAATTTGAAAACAAATTATGCTGCAACTACACACTTGCTGAATAATGTAGGATAAGTAATATCTTATAGTTGCGTCTAAATGCGTTGATAGATATTATTTTCAGCTGAAGTATGTCGGCATATCATGAAACATAAGTCTAATTAAGAGAGTTAATCCCGTTTCTGAATAACTCTTAATACCTTAGTATCATTGGCTCCTAAATTTTTTAAGACACATCCTGACACATTTACAAATTAAGTACATAGATATTACCCACAGACATGTTATGTCCGTGGACTTACTTAATGTACCGTATGTCGCATTCCTATGACAAAACATAAAAAGTGTCATATCTGTAGCATCCCACCGCAAGAAAACTTTGCTTACATGTTTAAAGGAATTACAATGTGGTTCCTTTTCCTCAAATACCCAAGTTAATTTAATAAGTTATTGAACAGTTATACGATAATTTGAATTGCGGTAACTCGCTGAAGGCTAAGCCCTTTCAAATATTTTCTGCAACATGATTTTAGGCTAATCACAGAGGACATGGCCCAAACCAAACAACCTTCGTATCATGGTAATTATAGCGAGAGGAAGTAGCAAAATGCATGTTTGTGTCAATAAGCCGCTTGCAACACTTGTTATTACTAAAATTTTGCAACAAACCGAATCGAATCCAAGCAATGTTTCTAGTTATTTTATCGGAAACTCGCAGAAACCAGACATTTTTTGTTGCGGAAATGCCAAAGATGACGCTCGGTTGCAAGTACTAATCTCTAAAAAGAAACCTACAAAATCATCGTTAAAACCTTGATATATTGTGAAACAAATATAAGTACAGTGGAGATCACATCACGCTATACACTTGCAGTACTAAATTAGCCCCTATAGCGAAGGATATATAGCACAAAGTGTAGCTTGATGTGATCTCCAATGTATAAGTGTTCCTTATTCATCATTTTAATTTTATAACACAAACATCTAATTGTATAAAGAGGAGACTGGTAGAAGTTCAAAAAAACAACATATTTCTTCTAACTTCATACGCACTTTTAGGTTCGTATCGCTTGGTAGATGCCCGCCTTAGAATAATGACGAAAATGACGAATAAACCATCTCAAAAGATCAACTTTCTCAAGTGATTCAACATTCATAGTTTTCAACATTCATATAAGCACTATCAACCCTAGGCTAATCAGTCATCTTCCATACACCATACGGCCAACCGGATAATAGCAAAAAAAGGCAAGTCAAAAAAAATCCCGTAGAGCGTTTTTCTCGTTGTTTTTTTTTTTCTGAGTTATTGACTTTCCTCCCCAGATGTCAGTGTCCATGTCACTAGCCCTGCGGTCCGAAATAGAATTAAAATGGATCATAAGCCATTCACTTCATACTTTCTTAATCGATTTTAGCGATATAATTCTATTTCGGAACGCAGGGCAAATAAAACATATCCCATCAAAAACATAAAATGTACAAAAATGGCAAGTCTCGCAACGCAATCCTTCCACCGTAAAAAGTTGTGAGATCTTATGTAAAGCCAAGTCTGCTATTTTAGTTTTTATGGAAGCACCTTTTCATTTAAGTTAGTATGGGAGCACCTATTTAACAAATTTATCATTAATTGTTTCCTATTTAGTTACCTACCAACATTAAGTGACTGTATTAATATTAGTCATCTTTATTTCTCTAATAAAGTATAGTGATTTCGCAATCGCACAGCAACATATACAACATATCAGCTACCTAATACCAATTTATTAGCGATTTGAGAAGATATTTCTACGCATCAGTGCTTTATTTGTGCTCTGCGATTGCAAAGTCACCATATTTTATTAGGAAATAAAGATGACTAATATTAATACAGTCACTTAATGTTGGTAGGTAACTAAATAGGAAACAATTAATGATAAATTTGTTAAATAGGTGCTCCCATACTAACTTAAATGAAAAGGTGCTTCCATAAAAACTAAAATAGCAGACTTGGCTTTACATAAGATCTCACAACTTTTTACGGTGGAAGGATTGCGTTGCGAGACTTGCCATTTTTGTACATTTTATGTTTTTGATGGGATCTCATTTCTTTTTGTAGGTAGTCGTCCTTTTTTTCTTCTCGGGTAATATTTCTTGCACGTCAGCTGCGGATTTTCTTAAAACCCACTCCCTTTAACTGATCATTAGGACATACTCCTGAGAAACTAGTATCGGGAAGGAGCATTTCATAATGACCACCTAAGAAACTACCAGAGAATCGTAAACGTTTCACTGGCATCCCAGGATCGCCACCGAATGATCCTCTCAAACGGCCATTTTCGTAAACCTCGAACGTAAATGGATACAAAGCGGTGGCTGCCATAAGTTCGGATACGGAACCGTAGGTGGTAGTTTTCATCATTGCTGTCGAGTACATGTGTCTCCACGCTCGTCACACGTATAAAGTTGCATTTGATCCCAATGCGCTACCACATACTCGACTACCGCACACCTAAACTCCGGCCGTTCATTCGAGAGAATGGTGACGTTTGCAAATGTCAGGGGATAAAACCTTTTTTTTACTGTTTTGCATTTCAATATTTTATATTTATCATGATGATTTTAGGGTAGATTGTATATCGTTAAAAGGTCCCATTTGTAAATAAAAAGTATTTTTGTCGTATATATTTTCCACTTCCTAGTACAAAACTTAACGAATCAGCTGACTCAATTTCTACGTAAAAGTTAAAAAAAAGCGCAAAAAATATGATTTTTGGCGAAAAGTTGTCTATTAGCGATACTGTCAAGTTATTTCTGTCAAATCAGCAATCATAATGCCTGCAGTATGAATCCTCGACTTTTTGAATCGACATTTCAGAAAAAGGTTTATAATATCTGCGGTGTAAGGCAGTGTTGTCGTATTATAAAACTGCTATACCTTACCAAATAATAAGATCGTATATATATTCTATTCCAGGGTTTTTATTTATAAAAAAAGTTTAAATAATCATGATTTGGATTTATTTCGTCCCATTTGTTGTACCGTTGATATTTTTTTAACGTGCCTTTATTTATTTTTGTCGTGAAGAAGCTCTTGTTGACTTGTAGTATTTTTTCGAGATATCGCCACACTCCATCTGTCATCATTCTCTCGAATTAACGGCAGCAGTTTAATGTCATATGACGACTCAATGTTCCCATACATAGAGAATGACAAAGAATGGAACAAACATGAACCATCTCCAGGTATAGGGACAACTAGGTGTGGACAAGGATTTTCATTTATGTACAATATTTCAGGTTCCATTGCAATATTAATTTTTACGGTAAGTTATTATTACTATTATCCACAATTAGATGCAACAGGCAGGTTAAAATTTCTTTTGACCATGAAGTGAAAGGCAGGCTTGTCAGTCTAAACCACAGAGTACATTATTATGTCTAAACCTCTCAGAATAATGAGCTAAACCTGGTCTTTTTTGAATGACACACGAGTACATAGACATTTCAATATACCTACATCATAGAGGATGCATATACAAATAAAACAACATTAGCCGCTTTATTTTTCCTTTAATATATTTAAAGCTTTACTCGATAAATAACCTTTTACCTTGATTTTTAGGGTTCCGTATCATTAGGTTCCGTGACCCTATTACTAATCCTCCGCTGTCTATCCATCTATCACATGGGTCTACAGCTTCAGCCGTTATAGGTAGCGCGTAAATATTTTCACATAATATATGTTACATTGTCCTCTATCACGGCAAATAATAATATGGCCCCTATCACAGCATAAAAAGTTCAATAAATGGAAATCCAAGGGGGGTCCAATTATTCGATGTTATTTGTTTCAGCTCTATCTTTATAAAACAACAATTTTGGGCATATAAATATTAGAGTTCCGTATTCAAAAGGTCCTGATTTGTTTGTCAGGCGCTACCATTTTAGCGCCTTGTTTTTTGTCGCCTTGATGTTGTTATGTCATCTTTATTGTTGGTATTTACCATAATGATTTGGGGTTTCGTACCCATATTGTGTGATGGTAGTACGGAACCCTTCGTGAGCGAGTCTGACTTGCACTTAGCCGGTTTAATAGCGACTTAATTACGAAATGTTGATATTTATCTTCTTAAACAGACTAAATGTGTTTTAGGGTTCCTTACCCAAAGCACAAATTATTATAACAAAGGCTCTATCGTTAGAACGGTTATACATACAAGTACCTACAAGTTGAAAATTTAGGCAGACTACTTTAAAGTAAAATAAGAAATAATAAAAATTAGGGTTCCTTCCTAAAAAGGTACCGAATTGTTTGTCAGGCGCTACCGTTTTATCGCTTTGTTTTTTGTCGCCTTGATGGTGCTATGGCATCTATGTTGTTGCAATTTACTTTTAGGGTTCCATACCCGTATTGTGTAGGGGTACGGAACCCTTTATGCGCGAGTCGGATTCGCACACTACCGTTTTTTTAGTGACTTAATTACGAAATGTTGATATTTTCTTCTTAAATAGACTAATATTGTGAATATGTGGAACATTATAAACCACCCTTTTTAGGGTGCCTTACCCAAGGAACAGATTATTATAACAAAGGCTCTATCTTTAGAACGGTAATACAACATACAAGTAAAAGTTTAAACTTTGGGCAGTCTGTAGTAAATACTTTAAAGTAAAATAATGAAAATTTGGGTTCCGTACTAAAAAGGTACTGAATTGTTTGTCAGGCGCTACCTTTTTATCGCTTTGTTTTTTGTCGCCTTAATGTTGCTATGGCATCTATATTGTTGTTATTTACTTTTAGGGTTCCGTACCCGTATTGTGTAGGGGTACGGAACTCTTTATGGACGAGTCAGATTCGCACTTTACCGGTTTTATTTTTTAGTTTTCGCACTTTAACTTTAACGTAGAATTTTTCGTTTTAGGCGTCTTTAATGCAAAGCAGCATACCACCAACGTCATCTAGTGTCATACAAATTTATTGATGCAGCTGGAAACATACATTTTGTATAGACTTTGTATGGAAATATTAAATTACCAACCGCAAATAACATTTTTATATTTTTTTGTTGCAATGTACACTTAACACTTGCCGCATACAAAATTTCAAGTTTGTAGGCCTGCTAGAACACCTTTAGACTTTTGATGATGTGTCAGTCAGTCAGTGACAAAATAAGGGAACTTTGACTTGAGATATTTCGTAATCAAATATAGGTACAAAGTTGTAATTTGGGGTCAGAAGTAGGATCAGTAAGTTCTCTTGGTTCCTGAAATTTCAGACTTCTAGCTTCACCCACAACGAAGATACAGGGGGGTTGAAAGTGCCGTGAGTTGCTTCGAGAAAAGGATGGTACGGCCGTTCCGCGTTTTTTCTGCGAGACTTTGCGGGGGCACTGCCGTGCCCCCAGATTTCGTAGCAATCAATGTCACAGTCGTTTTTAGTTTGTTTGGAATCCGTGCAAATTTTGTTTTTGATTCTGTTGCTAAAGTATACGACAGTGCCATCTAGGAATCTTATTTAACACTTAATTCGACACAAGGAAAAACGCTCATTATAAATGTAATGTAATGCCACATTAGGCAACACTGTCCGAATCCGGGTAATGAATTAGAACTGTTTCCTCTCAGTGCGGTTTCGGCGACATTCCATAGTATGAGTAATATATTTCATTGATTTGCGAAATGTTTCTTGTAGCTCTGACTAATCTGCACCTGCATTTTATTGTTTCAAACAACCGCCAGTAAAAGTTTAAACTTTCTCAATTCTTAGATTTTATTTCTATATATAAAAAAGTACTGATTAAAATATATTGTTATTATTGGTGAAATCATCATCATCACCATAAATTCTTTATTACACTAGTATAAATTGGCAGGCCTAATGCTAAAAGCATTAAAACTAGGTAGATTGAGTTAATATTTTTAAATAAATCTACGAGTCGATATGTGATTTATTTAAAAAAAAATCTCAATCTGTAAATTGGATTTGTTTTACGATCTGCACCGCGATCTACTATTTTACCTTTAAAGTTTAAAGTTTGGTTTCCTCTTTTAATACATTATTTACTCTAACTGCAATTTGGACCTGCCATTGAAGGCCTACCCTTCCTTCACCGGTTGTCGAAAAACTTAATTGAAAGTTATCGAAAGGTTCATGTATTTTTGGTAGTAATTCTCTTACTCTTTCCGATTGCCTGAAGCGATTTTAATGATTTTTTCACCACATTACAGACAATTTTTAGATCTACTAAATTATTTTTTAATTTTTTTCCCTTCATCGCGTCTTAGTGAAAAGTATCTTCCGTTTCTCATATTTAGCACTATCCGAAGACGCAACGTTCATCTAATGCGATGCGCGCTGATATGAACATTATTTCAATAATAGTTTTGGTCAATGTTCAAAGTCTAGGTCACATATTATACTTGAAAAACCATTTAATAAAAACGTAGATTATTTACAACAATATTGTGCATGTATCAATAACTCATAGCTTAAAATATTTTTGTTGTACAAAATCAAACGAGATGTTTAGTTGCTTTCAACTGGAGATGTGGGTAGGCGCTTATAAAACAGAGTTAAGTGTTAATAACTCGCATGAATGACTAGGTACCTACCCGCACTAATATTGTTTGATCGGTGATATTAATATATTATTGTTAATTAGTCTTATTTTAAGCTAGCCATAAGCATATGTTGCAAAACCTACTTACTGTACGAAAGAAGCCTGGCTACCCATTGGACAGAGAATTCTAGCTTGGGAGCCAGGAACCAATAATTGTAACATTTATTTTGCATTAAACATTTTTTCATTTTCATTTTCATTTTCATTTCAATGTTGGTACCGACACAGGTCGACTCAAGGCCGTTGGTGGACGCGTGCCCCTTAAAATACATGTTATAATATTCGTTAGTATGCACTTTATGGCTTGTCTCTAAGCTAGATGGAAAACAAACTTTTATTGAGTAACTATAAAATTAATTATCTTTTAATTATGTTTATTACAATAGGCCGACATTTATTGATAAAGAAAGTTAAGCATGAAATTACTATAATTATTGCTTTTCAATAAAATTAACGTTATTGGTTTTCTCTCAGTTAATAATTTGTCAGTCTACGTTCCTAACCCCCGGTTTCTGAAAGGCCAATCAATGTTAACAGTAGATTAAAAAATAATTATCTGCGGATTAAGCCAGAAAAAGTGGGAATTTTACATTGAAATCAAAAATTAACTAAGTTGATTATTGATTCATCACTATTCAGACTTCATATATGCTTTATTTTCACTGTTATTTGCGGTTAAAGTTTTTTTAATCTACTGTTAACTTTGATTGGCCTTTCAGAAACCGGGGGTAAGTCTAGAATAAATAGCGTAGTTTATGACTTACATTGCAAGAAACAACCTTCAAATCATTAGTCATTATTACATTATATCATTGTCGGTTTGTCCGTCAGTTTGTATCAACCCACATGACAAGAAGTCAATTTTTCAGCAACCGTTTGATGGATAGATATGATTCTAATGTTTTCTATATTGTGTAACAATGTTTGCAATCGTTGTAAACGATCTCGTCTTCTGCTTCTGGCATGTTTTGTAATTTCTATTTTGATAAATAGAGTTGAAAGACTGGAAATATATTATTTACAGTGGAGACCGCATCAAGTAAGACACATTGGACTTTGTACCTATCTTATATTCTTCCCTGTAGGGGCTAATTTCGTACTGCAAGTGTATAGCTTGATGTGGTCTCCACTGTACCAGTCGCAAATAAGCGCTATTCTTATAAATCTACACCAATATGATAAAGAGGGAGTGTTTGTCAGTTTGTATTTAGGAGGTAATCTCTGGAACTACTGATCCAATTCTGAAAATTATTTCACTAGCTAGAAGCTACATTTATCCTTGAATGCCATATGCTATAGTTTGTTTCCTGGGGGTTGGTAGTTTCCTAGGGACATAGCCATTAAATGACATTCCCGCGGGCAATCTCTGGTACTACTAAACCGAAATGAAAAAAAAACACTATTGTAATGACTCTTTACCTGGGTATTGGCAATTCTAGTTTTTTCCCTGGGGACGGGCAGTTCCCAAGGAACATCGACATGGGGTCAGCCATATAAAATAATTTTCATGTAAACCAAAAGTCAGAGCACGTACTATAGAATTATTGGGCCGAAAAATATAAAAATTCGATACGATCATACCCAAAAACTTAATCAACGCGAGCGAAGCCGCGGGCAAAAGATATTGTTCTTATAAATTGATAGATATTCAGGGCATCTGATATAGACAAAAAGAGGAGTAGTTAACAGTTTAAGATTGTTGAAAAGAATTGAGCTGGGATTCCATATATTTAGTATATACAGTAGTATTCTGAATACCAAGTATACCACTTTTGTAACAAGCGAAGCCTGGTGAGGTTTACTAGATTTTCTCCTGGACATTAAGGCGATTAGTGTCGCCAAATAAGCAGCTCGATGTTTGTCAGTACGAATATCGACGGAAACGACACTGAGATAACGTTCATATCAGCGCGCAATGCGTAGTGACTGTTACGACGCTCGCTGCGTCCTTGATATGGCGAAATAGGAGAAAATAATACTTTTCACATGAACGTGATTGTTTGATTGGATAATTATATGTTATGTTTATCAAGTTTAACTATTAATCAAAGCAAAAATGAATTGAACCGACCAAGCCGTTTAGGAGCAGTAGGGAATTCAAGCAAACAAAAACACCATTCGGTTGAATTTTTTTTTCATATAGAAGTTTTGGTGCTATCAAAAAGAAAAATATTGCATATGTTTTTTTAGACTTGATAATTCATATACATTTTTTTTTCCATATGTTTGGTTTGGCCATCCACAACGAGGAGTAGGCTTTAGAAAGTACCCATTTGGCAATATTAAGCCCCTTAAGTTACCCTACCGTTATAAAGTATCTCCAAAACACTGTTCAAAACGTCTCTACAGGATGTTAGGAAAATTACTTCGTTCCTTTAAACCACGTTTTGTATAAGTGAAGTACATTGCATTAAACACATAAGTAAAATAAAACAAAAATAAAAAAAAAACAGAGAAAAAATCAATCAAGTTGCAAGCCCTATTTCTAAGCTCGCTATTTCTAACATTCCTATTTCTAACACTGAAGCACCATTGAAGATGTTATTGCACGTGGCATAAGAACGGTATAAAGTTCAAAGTGTCTAACCCGAGCTGAGCTTGACTGTACCACAAATTACACACGGCGCGCTATGTTGCGTTCTGAACTAGGGTTGAACAATTTAATGAAAAGTTTTTAAACAATATTGTAATTTTATTATATAAAAAAAAAAAATAACACGCTTAACATACTTTGTTATACCTATAGCACACGTGGTTTAAAGGAACGAAGTACTTTTCTTAACACCCTGCATAAGAATAGGCCAAAGATGATGATGAGGCGAGTGCGTAACAAATAAGTAGACGAAAGTTGTACACAATTCACAATGCAGGTACCTACTCGTCAAGGTGTCCAGCACAAACATTATCCAACACAAAAAACGTGCGATTTTCATCAATTACTTCTATAACAGTTACTTTGCTACTATTTCCTACCATGAGAACTTGCAACAATGGGATATTACCACCAAAATCCTTGTCTCCATTGTGGTTTCGTTTACTTTGAGGAAATAATTTTCAAATTACATATTACAGGCTTAATTCACTACTTACTTTATAACTACATTTCCTCTGTCATTAATACCTATTATATTTACACACAAAAAGCTTCAATATCATGGGGGTTTTTGTAATAATGATGATAATTCAAAAGCTTTTACGGATATCTGACCTATAAAATCACTTACGGTTTTCATCAAAAAAGACATTGAAATGGATGCCAACAATAAATTAGTTACGGTTTTCATTATAAAAACATATTTTATAACGGTGATTGATAAAAACGATAACTTTGTCTGTAACAGTCGAATTTGTGCTTGACCGAGCAGATATTTAACTTAGGTTT
The DNA here is from genome assembly GCA_934047225.1 of Ypsolopha sequella. Classification (NCBI taxonomy): domain Eukaryota; kingdom Metazoa; phylum Arthropoda; class Insecta; order Lepidoptera; family Ypsolophidae; genus Ypsolopha; species Ypsolopha sequella. The sequence goes on along the minus strand of OW203988.1, from coordinate 6,296,485 downwards.
AGAATCAAAAACTCGAGCTTTTGAGATCTATTTATACTTACTAAAAGAAGCTATAATTACCTAAATAGCTTTTGGAACTAGGTATGTAAAATAAAATTTAAAAACCGGGAATCGATTTTACTTTTTTATTATTTTATATTACTTTTATGACCTTCGTTATCTCATTGATAGATTAGATGTCGTATTTTCTTACGTTTATTTTTTGTTATTCAGAATAAATAAAGTAAATAAACGCCGCATGTACGTAACAGTTCCGTCAATGCAAACGTGATCTGCTTAAAAATACGGCTCATATCATATCACCCCACAAGAATTTATTTATTCATAGATTCGCGTACATTAACGAGCGTATGCGAATCGTTACATGTTTCAAATTCTAATGAATAATTTTACTTTCTGATACTCCCGCTGATTCCGATACATTCTTGCGTGAAACTGAAGACTTGCTGCGTTTTCGTTGGTATTTCTTACTTCATAACAATTAATTTACGATTGCATTGTCAGTTATACAATCTCTGAATTACGTTGCTTAAATTATGTGCAGTCATATTGGTTTGTTGCTTTGTTTAAACAGACAGCGGTAGGTTCGAGTTTGTTTTCACTAGCGAGTAAGACCCCGTAATCGTGATAAGTCATTCAAAATCATAATCATGATACGAAGTGGATGACACAGGCTTAGTGGATGTTAAACAAACGAAGAAAATGAGTGAAAACAACAAGGTTTATGGTAGTATTAAAGGGAAACCAATTTAGAGCTGGTATTAGAAATAACCAAAAGCGCGCGGTATGTGTATTTATTATGGCGCTGAAGAGCAAGACAACTATCGTAATGTTCAAGAAGACAAAAACTTTACATTCAAGTGATCCACCAACTTTTTCGTGTTTGGCACTGGGTTGATAATAAGTATACAGTTTGTTGATTTCCTAGTCGGCACTGGGTTGTTGATTTCCTAGTCGGCACTGGGTTGTTGATTTCCTAGTCGGCACTGGGTTGTTGATTTCCTAGTCGGCACTGGGTTGTTGATTTCCTAGTCGGCACTGGGTTGTTGATTTCCTAGTCGGCACTGGGTTGTTGATTTCCTAGTCGGCACTGGGTTGTTGATTTCCTAGTCGGCACTTCGTTGTTGATTTCATAGTCGGCACTGGGTACATATATAGGTTGTTGATTTCATAGTCGGCACTGGGTACATATATAGGTTGTTGATTTCATAGTCGGCACTGGGTACATATATAGGTTGTTGATTTCATAGTCGGCACTGGGTACATATATAGGTTGTTGATTTCATAGTCGGCACTGGGTACATATATAGGTTGTTGATTTCATAGTCGGCACTGGGTACATATATAGGTTGTTGATTTCATAGTCGGCACTGGGTACATATATAGGTTGTTAATTTCATAGTCGGCACTGGGTACATATACAGGTTGTTGATTTCCTAGTCGGCACTGGGAAGATATAAAGGTTTTTCATTTCCTAGTCAGCACTGGGTTGTTGATTTCCTAGTTGGCACTGGGAAGATATATAGGTTGTTGATTTCCTAGTCGGCACTAGGTAGATATAAAGGTTGTTAATTTCCTAGTCGGCACTAGGTAGATATATAGGTTGTTGATTTCCTAGTCGGCACTAGGTAGATATAAAGGTTGTTAATTTCCTAGTCGGCACTAGGTAGATATATAGGTTGTTGATTTCCTAGTCGGCACTAGGTAGATATAAAGGTTGTTAATTTCCTAGTCGGCACTAGGTAGATATATAGGTTGTTGATTTCCTAGTCGGCACTAGGTAGATATAAAGGTTGTTAATTTCCTAGTCGGCACTAGGTAGATATAAAGGTTGTTAATTTCCTAGTCGGCACTAGGTAGACATAAAGGTTGTTAATTTCCTAGTCGGCACTAGGTAGATATATAGGTTGTTGATTTCCTAGTCGGCACTAGGTAGATATAAAGGTTGTTAATTTCCTAGTCGGCACTAGGTAGACATAAAGGTTGTTAATTTCCTAGTCGGCACTAGGTAGATATATAGGTTGTTGATTTCCTAGTCGGCACTAGGTAGATATAAAGGTTGTTAATTTCCTAGTCGGCACTAGGTAGATATATAGGTTGTTGATTTCCTAGTCGGCACTAGGTAGACATAAAGGTTGTTAATTTCCTAGTCGGCACTAGGTAGATATATAGGTTGTTGATTTCCTAGTCGGCACTAGGTAGATATATAGGTTGTTGATTTCCTAGTCGGCACTAGGTAGATATAAAGGTTGTTAATTTCCTAGTCGGCACTAGGTAGATATATAGGTTGTTGATTTCCTAGTCGGCACTAGGTAGACATAAAGGTTGTTAATTTCCTAGTCGGCACTAGGTAGATATATAGGTTGTTGATTTCCTAGTTGGCACTGGGAAGATATAAAGGTTGTTAATTTCCTAGTCGGCACTGGGTTGTTGATTTCCTAGTCGGCACTTCGTTGTTGATTTCCTAGTTGGCACTGGGAAGATATAAAGGTTGTTAATTTCCTAGTCGGCACTAGGTAGATATATAGGTTGTTGATTTCCTAGTCGGCACTAGGTAGATATAAAGGTTGTTAATTTCCTAGTCAGCACTAGGTAGATATATAGGTTGTTGATTTCCTAGTCGGCACTGGGAAGATATAAAGGTTGTTAATTTCCTAGTCGGCACTGGGTAGGTATTCTAGGTATGCTTGTTGTTGATTTTCTATTTGGCACTGGGTATATAAACAGGTTGTTGATTTCCTAGTCGGCACTGGCTGGGTAGATATTATTATACAGGTTATTGATTTGGTCCGCAAATTCCGTCACCAGGTGTTTAGACTTAGTTTAAATAATACTGATGCAAGTATAAAAATACCTTCTTGCAATTTTCGCTAAAACAGTAGATCGCAGGATCGTGGCTCCAATTCATCTAACAGTTCAATATTTGAATGTATTTTTACTATTTAGTATTGTTGCACGATTTCGGCCACGGCGCAGGCGACCGTTAACGGGGTGAGTGCGGGGTGATAGTTCGGGTCAAAGGACGATGCGCATAGTTAACGACTGTTGACTGCTCAGAACATTGTTCTGTGGTTGACTGTGATTTGAACAGAGGGAAGGCTGATGAAAGTTCTTAATCTATCTTATTTAGTATTTGCTACTCATTGCTACTCTAACTACAGCTCGTGTCTTAGTGACAAATTGGCGAGAAACCAGGTGCTTTACGGTGGATAGTATTAGCTTTCTAGCTTGTATGAACCTTCAGTGAGCATTTATCTAAAAAGCGGCGGTAACTCAGGGGTAGAACGCCGGCTTTTCAATCTTGAGACCCAGGTTCGATCCCCGGTTGGGCATGCACCAATAAGTTTTTCGGAATTTATATGCATAGTAGGTATTTGTTATTACAAACACCATAAGGAAACCTACATGCCCTAAAAAGCGTGTATTTGTGCACGAAGTACGGCGATGGGGCTCACCACCTATCACGTTGGGACGCAATAATCGTCGGTGAATCGCGGTTGTACCAAGTATGGACTAGGACTAGCATTTCACAGTTCACAGTCGGAACACCTCTGACATGCCCTCGGAGATTCATGGCCTGACGATATATTATACACAAGGTGACTTTTTGATCATCGTCCAAATTCATACTGGTGGCTTGGTAAGTGATCAGTATCATGGATCAATAACAATTTTGGTGAAATTCGTAAAATGAAATTTCGACTCCCCATAGTGATTCACTCGGGACTGGAAGTGAATTTCTATGGGAAGCCGAAATTTCATTTTACGAATTTAACAAAAATTGTTATTGATCCAAGATACTTATCACTTATCAAGCCTCCAGTATGAATTTGGACGATGATCAAAAAGTCACCTTGTATGTATTATCTAAGTGATCATCTTGAATTCTTTGAAAGTAGGATAGAGACAGAGTTTCTTCATGCGTGCAAAAGAGACGGCATTACAACAGAATCATAATATGATTCATCCAAAGCGGCCTTTTTAGAGGACCAGGATCACTTACGATTAGGCGCTAGTGCTTAGCACTGAGCCCGTGCAGCTTAGCTACTTAATATGCAACCGTCTAGTCTAGACCAAAGGGCCTTAAAGAACCAGTTCTGGACAAAAAATAACTACTCCTTTTCCTTTCAACGCAATCGATGAAACCACATTAGTGGAATAACTTGCGCGCTTCGTGCGTTTTGTATGCAGGTACGAGTATCTACCGTCGCCAAAGATTGCTGCCCACTTTTATCCGATTTTAGGTCCTAAGAATAGGTCGTAAGGTCCAAGGATAGTTTGGCGCCAACTTTCCCGTACGTAGTAGGAGGTAGCCCGAAGAGAATCGCTAATATACGCCTTCAAGGCAAGGTAAAATCTCTAACAGTATCTCTTCTTGGTTTGCCATTTAAGTTTGTTTCAGGATGTATGGAAATATGACGATCAACATTTCAAAAAAAAAAAATGCCTAAAAATCTACTTTAATTTAGCTAGCTCATCAACGTGTAATTATATGCTATGGACAACTTTGAACTTATTATGGATATTTATTTATTTATTTATTTTTTTTAATCCTTTTTCCCCCGATTTTAATTTTTCAGGGACCTTGTTTTTTTTTTTTATTTATTTATTATTATATTTATTTGCATCATTATACTTTTACATTGTTTATTATGTTACTTAAATTTTTATTGAATATTTTATTGCATCTATTTTATTTATCTTTAATTTTATCTAATAAAATTTTTACTGTTATTATAATTAATCAATGACATTTTTTATTTTATTTTTATTTATTTGCGTATAAAAAATATATATTTATTTTCTTTTCTGGGTCACTGCCCGCTGCTTTACGTCTTGTTTGTTTGTGCCACTGCTTTCATGACATCGATGCAGTATTCGGCAAATTTCGGTCCTGAACTATTATGGATATTATGGACAACTTATGAACACACACGGCTTTTATAGGTATATGGCTTTCACATGGAAGTGGTTCACTGAGACAAATTTAATATCATCGCATTTTTTTTTGGCAGCAGAGGGACTTAGAGGGAGCTTTACAATACAACCTCTTACAAAATATTTGAGGGATTTTGATTGATTTTGAACTTAATATTTTATGATAAAATGTACTCTTTTTCTACTAAAATCAGAACCAAGGGAGGGATTTGGACATTTCTTTTACATTTGGGATGCGTGATTTATCACGTATAACTTACATATCTTTGGAGAATGGTCTCTTTTTATCTTCTCATCATCTTAGCACGCAGAGACCTAGATAATCTGGAGAAACTTCTGGTCAGCAAAGTTGAAGGAAAGAGGCCTAGTGGCAGATCACCTACCCGCTGGGTAGATCAAGTTGAAGAACCACATGCCCTAAGACATGCCAAGAACCCTAGGATGAATGGAAAAACGACTGAAGCTATGAAAAGGAACTTTGCATCCGGACACAACCTTTAGCATTGAATAATACGACCTTGAACAATATCTCTTTGGAGAATGGTGCTGCTGCTTTCGGACGCTTAAATTCAATTTAACACTGTTTAAAAGAGAAACAGAGTTTTGTCACTTTACTGGTCCTGTACATTTGCATGCTTCAGTAAAATCGTATAGCATACACAGGGCCACGCGCTTATGGATACCTTTCTGTATGGTTACCATCATAATTCCCATAGCTTAAATTTTTTTTTTTTTCGGAAATGTTTTTTTTTTTTTTTTTTTCGGAGAATATACGCCATTTTTGGACAAAGTTTTCATTATTTTGGTGTCTTTCTACTCATCTGTCATCCATCTGTCAAATCAGTCGACAGCAATTTTTTATAAATTTATCTTGATAGCAAAGGTTACACATTTCTAAACAGCCATTTCCCAAAGCACGTCACACGAAGGCAAATGGAAGTTGCAGCTTTTTGGTAATAATATTCATCATCATGAGGTTTTTTAGACCACAATTTCTAAAATACGGCTTATTAAACCTAAATCTCGAAATGCGTTTCGAATTAACACATCTTAGCGAATTGAGCCGGACAGGCGTAGTAGTGAGAACTCCATGGTCTACCGTTACGTCGTGTGTTGTTGGAGACTACATCGTAGACTACGTAGACAATACACCGGTTCCGTCAATATAAATGTACCTACGTAACTTGCATAAAAATACTCTTTATTTTACGTTTTACATAAATTTACAATAATCTAATGTTGCTCCAAAATACTAAATTAAATTCGTTTGCGGGATGACTGACTGTGACCATGGCAGATGTAACTCTGCCGAAAATTCGGAAACGTATAAAAAAATAAACACGGTGAGACCCGTATTGTTATAATTAAATTCTATTGCCTCTTGTTCCGTAGTCCTAACGCACGACACTGGTAGATATGACCTTCCCGAGTCCAGGGTTTATTTTTAACCCACGGCGTGCAGGGCATTGCCTGCTCCGGCCAGTGACCCCGACTGGACCGGGTATTGTGCCTACAATGTAGCTGGGAATACTCTATTCTTCATTTATGGCAATGCTCTGACCTTTTTAAAAAGGAATGTTATTTTCCCTTAGGAATTTTGATATTTTTGACGATCAATGTTCAATATAAAGCGGTTATTTAATAAAAATCTTCTATTATATCTATATCATTAAAATGATGAGCTTTGGATTCACCAGTTATTCTTTGAATTCTTAAGTATATGCTGTGTATGTTCTTAAGTATACCTTATGAAGATTCTATTAGTTCGTCATCAATTAGTTGTTTTCGTAAGCGCTGTTTTGCCATGTCGAAGTAACCCGATAGCCACGAATCATCTTGTCCTTATAAAATCGCAATCAAAGTCACAAAGGCAACACTCAAAGAACAATGGCAATTTGTCTCCTTATTGGTCCCGAAGGTTGCATAATAGGTACTGATTGTAGTTAGCACCCACGCATTTATCTCGAAATATGCAAAAATTTTATATTACTTATATGCGAAACATATGTGGGTTTTAATCAACACGTAGGTTTCAGAAATAGTAAGATATCGCGATAAGATTGTCAGCAACCGAAGTCTAATTATATAGAGGATGAATGAAAGTAGAGTGACGAAAGAAATGTAAGTATGGTGCGCAAGTGGAAGGCAAAGCTCGACCACGCCGCCCTAGAAGGACGTTTGCCGACCAAATTGGCGAAAGCAGACTGAAGTTAAAAGCACCCGGAATATACGAGCTTGTATGACTAGATTGATTGATTTAGAAGAAGCGAAAAGAGGTGTGTCAGTCAGGATTGCAGCAGATAGAAAACTGTATTCTCTGCCTACCCTTCTGGGAGACAGAAGGGTAGGCAAAGGGAGTGAATATTTTCATACAAACTTTTTTTTTTCAACACTTTGAAAAAAAAAGTTTGTATGAAAATATTCACTCTGGGAAAGGCAGTGCCTACCCTGGCGTCATACAAACTTTTTTTTTTCAAAGTGCTATTAAAAATTTTTCATATTTTTTTTATTGACGTACTTGACCTTCTGATTGCTTTTCCGGAAAAAAGTTCTGTGCACGCCACTGGTATATGTATATACTTACGCAAAGTCTAAATAGACACAAAGCCGCTGCAAAATCGCTAAACTACCGAAACTGCATTTATCATCATTACCTATACTGAGGATCCAGGAGGGTTTGCCTTGATCACCACGGCTGGAACGTTTTCGATGATTTATGTTCGCAGAGCCAGACATATCGTACCGAACACGCAAAGACTGCATTAATAAAGGTCTATTAAACACACACAATACAATACATAGAATAATATTGTGTTAGCGTATCATTAATCAATTCGTCGGTTATTAACGTCATTACCATTTCTATCAAAAAATCCAAGTAGAAACTGAAATTTTTCTTTAAATATTAAGGACTATTTACGATTCCGAATCACGAGAGGATCAACACTGTAAAGAATGCTTCAAAATAAACAACAATTGAGTGACAAGATGATATTCTAAACGGCCACGCACGTCTGTAGGTGTAAATTCCATCAAGGCGGCAGAGGACGCGCTCGCGCTAAATGGTGTTACGCAAGGTTGATGCGCCGGCGCATAGAATGTTGATGTTATTTTGACATATTGACATGTCGAGATGCTCCTGAAGTGCTTCTCTACTACTGAAGGTTGGGATTTTTACTAAATACTTTGGCATTTAGTTTCGCATAATCTGTCCATGTTAACGGTTACAATTATTACCAGTAAAATCTTCTTGTGACAGTGCTCCTTTCTGCGACTAACTACTTAAATGCTATCGCATTGGCAATAATGGTTCATGGTATGTAAGCATAGCTACTCATAAATCTACATAGGGTACGACCGTAGAAGATTAAGCAGGAAAGGAACATGATATATGACATAACAACATTAATAATTTATGAACGTCAGTAATAAGCGCACAACTTTTGCCAATCTTATTGAATTGAAGACAAACAATAGGCAGGCAACTGAATTTCATCATACTTATATTAAGCCTGTACCTGAGCCTAGAGCATGACCAACTCCAGTCTATCTAGGACTCGTTTGAAGAAATTCGGACTCTCCTCTTATTGAAAAAAATATATTTGGTTTATTAATCTTTTCTCTAGGGATGTTACGTATAAACAATGTACTAAGATTTATACTTTTGTCAAAAAAAAATGTTTTGCACCCTCTCTTTTTTTGGTTATCAAACGCTCGCTTCAAGAACGCGGTTAAGAGATCAACTTGATTTTTTTTCATAAAATAGGTAATAGAAATATGAAGGTATATCACCTAAATTCAATATTTTTTTCCCTACAGAATTTTTCAGTATTAGCTAAAAACACACCAATTTGTCGTTTCGCTGCGTGATCACTAGTATTACGCGTTCAAGAAAAAGAGGCCAAAGAGCCAACATATAATCGCCTCTATGACAAGCAAATAAAGTTTTTGCCGTAGGACTTATTGTGCTGGACGGGTAATAAAAAAAGTTGCTAGGGTATGCCATCTTCTTAACGAAAGGAAAACCAGAACCGGTGGGTCCAGTATCTCAGACATGTGCAATACCCAATAAGTAATGAATAGATGTACAGATTGAGGTGAGGGCCTTCTAGTGACATCCAGTAATCAGCAATCGGTAGTTTATGAAACAATGTTTATTGATGAAGTTGCTGATATTGGTGGCAATACGGGGTAATTGAAGTGTTCAAAACGAGCTCCTAAAGGCGTTCAAAAAACCTTGAACTAGACCTTTCAAATCCGCGTTGATGATAAGAAACTATTAACTTTAATCGTGGGATCACCACGCATTGTGTAAACATCTGTTTCCAAGATCAAAGCAACTGCATATTCAATTGCGTTGCTCTTATTATATTTTATTAAAGACTAAAGTTATGAGCTGCAACTGCAATTTTTATGATAGCAAAAAATCAAGGCGTTTTAACTCCGACATGAATTAATAGAGTAATCAAGGAAGCTAAAGATTTAGATCTAGGTTCTTGTTTGTTTAATGTTCCACGATTCCTTGATTATAAGCAGGCATTTTACTCATTTATTTATACCTACGTAGATTATTGTATTTCTTTCTTCGTTTAATGCAGCACCAATAACAATATGGTTATTTTCTTGACTATTTTCATTCTCCCTCAAACAAATCTCTTCACTGCATATTTTTGGTCTGTGTTATGCAAATGCATCGGATTGCTCCAATCAATTCTACGTATGTAATCGCGAGTCATTGCCCTGTTCAAGTGTTCACATTTGGGTCAAAATGCGCCATCATCTCCCGAACATGTAATTTACTTCCGTTATTCGTTTCAACGCCATGTTTTGTTTACTCTCTCAGGTTTACCTCGAATATGTTTGCACGTCTGGTGGCAAATTAAACAATTCGACACAGTGCCTCCATGACCTCAGTTTTTGCGTAACACCACAACCTCGAACAATAGGATGGATGGACTGATTTTGTGGCGATCTGGCGATCGACTGTTCGGTATCCGGTGACACAATGTGTCTCGTATACGCTTCACAGTCGGTTTGGCAGACTTTTTTGTAAACTGGGATAATCTGATAAGAACGGAATGTCTGGTAAAACATTAGCACATTACGTGGTGATTTATTTTCCTGCGTGTTCCAACTCATACTGGTTTTTCTTGACTTCTTCATATTTTATTTATTACCATTTCGTTTGATTTATTACAGGTAGTCATGAAGAAGTAGTTAAACCAAACAAGGCAACAATGCTCTGCTTCAAGATAAACAACATCAGATCTCTGCTGTTTGGATGACACAGGTCAGTAATAAAGACATCACATTCAACTTTTGACGCAAAAATAAATTGTTTAAAGAAATAGATAACATATTCTATCTACTCCCACACTGCAAAAAGGCAATTGCAACATCAAAAGTAGTTTTATAAGTACCAAGATTGTTTATCCGATGTTATAATATTACATTATAACACCGCGATTCTGCGCTGCGATTGGACCAATGTATAATAAAACCGCTAGAGGCCCAATCAACAACAGAGACGAGAAAGGATTCCCGACCTTATTTCTTATGCCACGTCCCCTTTATCCTGATTGGCCTTCAAGGCAGCTTTACCGGAACGACGCACCCGAGGTTCATGAAACGAATATCTCCTTATTTTTCGTGAAATTGTTAGTTGAAAATATTATGAATAAAGACGATATTATTGATGATCGTAGATAAAGTATTGTGTGCAACTGAACATAATTAGACATTGGGACACGAGTGCAAAATTATTACGAAACGAACGAATGTCTGAAATTATGTTACAGTTGCACAAAATACTATTACGGCATTCAACAAGGATGCATTTGTGGTTATAATCCGGCTTCTTTGTGCGCGACCTTCCTGCGGGGTACAGACGTTGGCGGGGACGAGGTAGCTTCGTCTGCGCGACTGCGACTGTCGGTGAGTGAAGCGCAGCAGCACGCACTTCCCTTCCCCGCTACACCACCCGCCCCCGCTAACATCGTCGTACCTCGTCTCCGCCAACGTCTGTACCACGCAGGAAGGTCGCGCACGAAGAAGCCGGACTAAAGTCCCGCCCATCCGATGCATCCATATAAACGACATAAGCACTTATATAATTAAGACAGTCACTAGTTTCAACTTATTATTTCCAGGTCTTCCCATCCCCTGAATCATGTCGCAGTCACAACTAGGGCTAGGTGGGGAGCGGCGGTACTCCGTGCCGTCCAACCCATTGATCCATGATCCTAGAGGAATGCACTCCGAAGATCTACACGCGTGGTCCATTTACAGGCAAGAATTTCCCAAATTGCTTTTTAGGGTTCCGTACCCAAAGGCTTACCAACGGGACCCTAGTACTAAGATTCCGCTGTCCGTCTGTCACCAGGCTGTATCTCACTAACCGTGATAGTTAGACAGTTGAAATTTTCACAGACGATGTATTTCTGTTGCCGCTATAACAACAAATACTAAAAGACAGAATAAAATAAATATTTAAGGGGGCTCCCATACAACAGACATGTTTTTTGCCGTTTTTATAGATTATGGTACGAAATCATTCGTGCGCGAGTCGGTTTTTTAAATTACTAATCTATTTAGTTTTCATAAAGTATGCTTTTAATAAATGCAATTTTATTTCAATAAAACAATTTGCGTTTCTAAGTCGAAACCTAGATTTGCAAAATTACAGAGAGCAAACCGATCAACAGTAAAAGCGTGGCAGACTACTAAACTAGCAAACGATGCACCGTTAATGCAATAAAAGTCAGTAAAAGGAGACACTATTTCTTAAGTCTTAAGAAATTACATATAAATGATATTAGAAGCTGAAATGAAAGCTGGTAGGAAAAGTAGTGGAACAGTAGAACTAGAAAATAATTATTTTACTCATTAATAATGTCAATTTTCTTTTTTAGACAAAATCTGAACTCTGATTTCACGGATAGCGCCCTCGGAAGTACAGACAAAAGTCCTCTGCCATATGGGAACTTCCAGCTTCGGGACACGACTGTACAGTCCATACTTTCCCATCCGAGATATGGACCAAAGTGAGTTGACTTAGGCTTTCAAATTACATGGGAGGAGCCAAGGAGCTCAATAGTTAACGATTTTGTGATTACGAACGGGTCTCAGCCCTTTATCTTTAAACATAATATCGTTCTAAAATGTTATAGGTTTTGTTAGAGAATACACATACCTAGTTAAAACTTTCTGTTTTGCTTAAGCCCCACCACTCACATGGCCACAGCTTTATCTGTAGAGGTCTTTATCTGTTGTTTGATTCCTTTCGTTTCATTTGCGTCACATTAACAACTTGTTATCCTACAGGTCAGCCCTAGGTTCCAACATGTATACTTACTTAAAGTTCGGCCTCCCACGTGTATTTCCACCCAACCACAACGGCTCGCAAAGATCCGGGACGCCCAAACCCAAGACTTCTATTGGCAGTGGCATGAAGCCAGCACCAAGAATACACAGGCAGAGCAGGGGCATGAGGGAGACGTCTTCAGGATATGATAGCTCGGACAATGAAACCACGACAAATTACAACAAGTACAGTCGGAAGTACAGATCGGATCCTGATTTTAGGATGCAGAATGTCCATCCATCATACCAGGTAAATGGGCGAATATGTAATATAGTAACTAATAATTGGCTAGAATGAATTAAGTTAGATTATTAAGAAATATGCGCAAATAGATTTATATAACAACTTATTAGTCCTTATAAATTCTCATTATGGTGTATTTTAGCATGGTACAGGAGTGCCACTCGTCGCCATGCACCAAGCTGGGATCAGAGGCGAGCCCCATCCGCACTGGACCAACACTAGAAACAAATCTGTGAGCGAAGCAAACCTCCTAGGAATTGACGCTAGACCTGGCTACCGACCGCAATACGGAACTAATAGAAGAAACAGCGTGGCTGACTACGCAGCTGATGCCGACCATCAAAGGTTAGTGTTTGTTTAGACAGTTTTTGTATTTTGCTAGTAGCAACACAACACTAAATCAAATCTCTCATTCACGAACTTTCACTGTTGCTTCCCTTTCACTTTTTACTCACTCAAATCTGCAATCCTTCCTTAAAATCCTCTGCAAGTGGTACCGAAAGTGCGACGAAGTATCTGAAAAAGAAGTGATGGTCCCAGAAAAAGATGACATAAATAATACCACTAGCCAAGACACATATGCTTCAAGGTAAACTAAAACACTATTAAAACAAAGCCAAAAAAAAATCTTTACAACCTTTATAAATGTAATTTTTAACGAAAACCATCCAAGATTTCTAAAGATATGTATTATCTCATCGTTTCAGCTACATGATGGCAGCCTCGCACCTCGGCGGGCGCATGTCGAAGGCCGGCAGTCACATGTCTTTGGCGCAGTCAAGGAAGCTCTCCACATTAAGGCCAGGAGATCATCTCGATGGATACACGCACTCCGCTTATATTTATCCTAACTATTATGTAAGTATTAGAGTATCTTACCTTTAACAGGAATTTTAAATGTAAATGCTTTAAAAAGAAAGAGGAACTTCTTACCAGAAACATACGAAATTCTATTTTTTATAATTTTTTGTCGTTTCTTCGTTTCAGGTTAACACATTGGAAATTACGTCACCAGAAAATAAATCAACGCTGTTAGTGTCGGGACTGAGTTTTGAGGTGAAATCGGGTGAAATTCTTGCCGTGTTAGCAACGTCACATCAGGAAGCGACAGGGCTGCTGGATGTCTTAGCTGGTGTACGAAAGGTAAGCAAATCTAAGCATAGCACTGATACTAGAACTGAAAACGAAATTGAAAACGTTGTTTACGACAACGAAAAATTAAATGAAATCAAGAGATTTATACGAAATAAGACTAATGGAAATTTTTAACATCTTATTTATTTGGTATTTATTCCAGAAACTAACTGGAGACATCATCCTGAATGGACAGCCGGTTGCATCTTCCACTCTACGTAAAGTGGCAGCGTATGTCAGGAAGGACACCTCACTTTGTCCAGCGATGACAGTGGAACACACCTTAAGGTTTCATGCTGCCTTGCGAAGGCCAAGACACAGCCATAGCCAGGTCAAGATGGATGATCGGGATCGAGTGAGTTGACACTTCCAAAACCAAAAGCTTTTACTGTAGCTGTGTATCCTATCATAAATATCTTACTTTCCTTCCAGATAAACCTCCTCATAGAAGAATTAGGTCTTGAACAAGTACGAGACACTAACGTGGGCCGTCTCACTCGCTCCGAGATCCGCCGCCTGAACGTGGCTTGTCAGCTCCTCCTTGACATGGCCGTATTGATCCTCGACCAGCCAACGAAAGAGATGGACATATTTGATACGTTCTTTTTAGTGGAGTACTTGAGGAACTGGGCCAGTACAGGAAGAGTTGTTATTATGTCGTTGCATCCGCCTACGTATGAGATTTTTGCGATGCTTACAAAGGTAAGACTTTTACTTTTATGATATTAATCGTGGAAAATAACAATAATAATCATCTATCTTCGCATATTCAACATGAGATGTATTTATTGCAGGTAGTTTTAATATCAGCCGGTAGAACAATGTTCAGCGGATACAGGAGAGACATGTTGCCATATTTTGCCTCGATAGACTACCCTTGTCCTGCGTACAAGAATCCTTCTGATTACTATCGTGAGTACCTTCTACTTGAACACTTAATAGTATCCTCGACTAATATCAACTGAGGCGAAAAATATATCACCGTTCATAGCACACTAGATCGTCCAAAGCCATTATTTGTATATTGACGGAGCCAAATCTTTTCCAGTGGACCTAGTGACCCTAGACGACCTATCACCAGCAGCCATGTTAGAATCATCATCCCGCATTGAAGCTTTAGCGGGAGTATTTTCAGGGGCTCAAGCGCCGCCTGAACCGCCTCCACCCGTACCTCTGCCTGCACCTTCTACGAAGCCTAATGCTTTTATACAGGCTTTGGCACTTACAGAGTAAGTTGCGACTTGGAACTTTGCCATTACAATGTTTTTAATTTGGCCAATTCGTTCGCACTTTTTGAAAATCCTGTTTTCTCTTTTGTAAGATGTTTTCTTTTAAACATTTTGGTCACCGTTGTTTGAAAGTTAATCTGATTTGCAGGAAAACTCTGTTGTTTACGCAAATGAATACGTTGTCCAACGTGATCACAAGGGTCATTATTGCAGCTATCATGTCCCTTATCACTGGAACAATTTTCTGGGATTTACCTACAACTGATTCCAAGGTGAGTTTAAAATTAAGTTGTCTCAATTTCAGAAATGCAGATGTTGTTACTTTATATAGCAAACGATATGAGAGGAATGACTTTAATATAATTTCGATCAAATTAATCTCATGTTGAAGCAAAATATATATCATATCACGGCAAATGTCATGACTTATTCATAGTTCATTTCTGTTTCTAGTCTCAATAATCAATCTTTTTTATTCCAGTTAACCCAGAACGACCGAGTGGGTTTCCACTACTCAGTAATGTGTTTCACGATGTGGCCGATCATGCTGTGGCTGAGTGTCAGAGAGGCGAGTTCTATGAGACATCACGTGGAGAGGGACGTGGCGGTAGGGTTGTATTCGCGGACGGTCTTTGTGCTGTATGACGTAAGTTTAAAGATAATGAGCTTTTTAAAACAACTTCAAGACCGATTTCCTGCTATATTAGTTGACAAGGATTCCTCCTTCGTATTTTTGTGGCAGTCTTGAATTCTCCAAAGCATATCACTCTCTAATAGCCGGCGAGTTTAAATTTATAATACGTTTTCTGTTCATTCTAGCAATTCCTGGAGATTTGGTCAGCTGTCATAACATGGTTAGCGTATCTAGTACCGAGTTACGCTATGAGCGGGTTGTACGCACAAACTCCGGGAACTTTTGATGGCTTCTACTTATATTTAGGTCAGTATCTTTTTTTGCCAGTTGATAACTTTGGTAAACATGTAAAGCGACGACCCATCGATATTTTGAAGTAGGTGAAATGTATCCAAGTTTCTTCTCTCTTCACAGGATATATGGTGCTATACCTAATAGCAACACAAATGCTATGCCGAGCAGCCGTCTTCCTCATCCCAATGGAAAAGACGTCAACTATTTTGGCCGGTTTATGCATCCTGCTCACCACGCTGGTCAACGGCGTGATGTTGCACCAGACTGACTTGCCGGAGTATGTCAGATGGTTAGAGTATATCTCTCCATCGCGATGGACTATACCGGAGTTGCTGCAACGGGAACTTAGTGAAATGGCCTTAAGGAACAGTATCAGTAAAGATTTGAGATGTACTAATAAACAGGTAAAACTATTTTATTCTGGCCGCAAAATTATAATTTTCAATATGATATCTAGCTTGCTGTCATAAATTGAGCGAAGACATTTGAAGATTATGAGAATTTAACTAGATATTATCATATTAATAGAAAAGACCAACATTAACAAAATTAGACGAAAATAATAAACCTAATAAATAAGAAAATGTCCGAACTATGAAACGAGATTTCAACCAAGTACTGTTTTTATTTGCAGAGGCCCTACCAAGACATTATAGTACAATCACCGTGCCCACCGCCGAATGGGACCCAAGTGCTCTCAAACTACGAGTACCTTCCAGCAGATAACATCTGGGAATGGACCCCCGAAAGCTTTTTGATAGCTCTCGCGATATTCTACGCGGTTTTCGCTCTAGTCGCCATCATTGCTTTTGTATCGGACTGTACTAAGTTCGCAAAGAGTAAAGAAAGGAGATGGATGAAAGGTCATAAAGTCACTGTGAATACGCCTTAAATTCGGTTCTACGTAGGTATTGAGAAGAAATATTTTGTATGTACTTTCAGAGAAAATTACGTTGATCCACATTTTGCCTTTATTACAATGACAATAGGGAGTCAAAAGAGGGTCAGGAAACCTCTCCCGAGGTACATTTTTAGGTATACAAAAGTAAGATCTGATTTGTTGAATCGTTTAAGAATTAGGAGCAGTAAGAACATTTACTACGACAATTTTGTTCTTTTCTCACATTGGGACATAAATAGGTCTGGCAAATGTGGTTACTGATTTCTAATGAAGAAAAAAATTATGAATGAAAGAGAAGTTTTGCAAGAGTGAAATTAATGTACAAAAATTATCTATTATTAATATTATTATAATACTTTGAAGTCTGATTGTCTTCCGTCCACAAATTTGAATGAATGATTTACAGTAATCTTATTAAATACAAATCAATATAATTAAAATAAATTTCCAAGTCCGAAATCACAATATGAATATAATTACATGCAGTAGTTAATATTTTAGATTCAGCTTTACATTATAGAATGTGAGGAACTTGAATATTTTCCTTTTCCGTAGAATCATCTATGTATATCGCTTTCCCTTCTCTACCTCTTTTATAGTAGAAAAGTAATAAGCATTTTAATTATTAACTTTATGTAAATAAACATACAGTGCCGAATTTATTAAACAATATATAATTTTAAGTATATGTTAGAACACTGCCCTTTAGCAATGCTCACGATTTATTATTTCAAAAATTTCTGGTATATTTGTAGATTAGATTAGTATAATGCAGTAAGATTAAAAATACTTAGTTGATTGTTATTATGTGAAATTAAGATGTTTATTTTACAATAATGATCAACTGATTAAACTTTACCTACCTAGTTTAATTTTTATAATGGATTAGACAAAATTCGTGTTTTATCACAAATAAACCAGTAAATATATGGTAGGTACATTGGCACAGTGTCTATCGAGTAATAAATTAATTTTATGAATTAGGGGCAACGCATGAATTATATTAAGGAATTTTATTAAATGAAGCCATATCAGTTAAAGTAGATTACTTAATAAGAGTATTTGTTAAGTTACCCTTATTTTGGAGCATAATTATCGTTTATCAAATAAAAATATTGGATATTTCAATTTGTATGTATTACTTTATTTCGTGCACCAACAATATAATTTGATTCAAATATTGCATTTCATAATCGTAAATAAACACTAAAATAAATAAAAGCTTACAAAATAATTTAACAGGTACAAGTTTCAACATTCCTGTAATAAATAACAGACGCCGAGCAGCCACAACCACACAAAATTTTAATACATGCTGCAAAATTTATTCACCAATTTACCACGTCAGTATGAAACAATTCATGGTATCTCCTGCATATTTCGCAAACGCAGCGTTTGGATGCCGCCTTGGTCCTCGACTTGTGATGGCGACCAGAGTAGTTTGATCTCTCGTGTACTGCTGGCGATTCTATGAATCGACTCTCCAGAAGGGTCTTGTTTTGTTTGTCCTCGTCTGAAGCTGGGCAAGGACAGTTGATGTGTGGGCTTTCTGATCTAAAAAGATAAAGAAGATGAGATAGCCACGTCATTATAGGCTGTGTAGTAGATTATTTGGGTTGTAGTGATCTACTGAGAAGATACATTTTGGGAGTTAACTGTCTCTTTATCATTAAAAATCATCCATCCATCCATCAGCCTAGTTCGTCCACTGCTGGACATAAGCCTTTCCAGGACTTTGCCACTCCCGGCGGTCATTCCGGAAGAATTGCCCATACTCACACACGGTGGGCAGGCGGGTTGGTGAGCGCGGTGCCGGAACCCTCGCACCAGTGACGCCGCTGCCAATCACCAGTCTGTTCCATATAAGGCCCGGCTATTAGGGATGGATATACCGCCATCCATCGGTCCCAGGCATGGTGGGCCTCCTGGTTTTTTTGCCTGTGAGCTGTCCTCTTACTCTTCCCCGAATTATTTCTAGGGGGTCACCAAGTAAGATGGTGGTACCTCCACAGTCGAGCTCGGCATCAGCTCTTCTACCTATATTATTATAATTAATTATAAATAGTCTAATATTTTAACATTCCACATCACCAACGATTATAAGTCGTTATATTTTCAACAAACATGTAAGAATTTAACCCTTGCTCTCCAAATTAAGAACCCAGACTCTACCTCTCATTAGATATGGATCCTAGGTCTTTGATATCTTCCACGTCAGAGGAACGAACACTGTAGACTTCATAATCTTGTCCGTAGCTGCAACCTTTTGATATTGATGGAGTGTTCAGATCGGTTGTAGGACTGGAAAAGGATTAAGGATAGGAATATAATGGTATCGATTCATTCTTTTTCTTTCTTTATCGAAAAGACAAGGACAGAACGCTTAAATTTAGTTTAGTCCTGTCAAATAAGTTAAGATGGGCTTCACCGAATCGGTACAACTACCAACCCAACAACTAATGCAAGAATCAGAAAGATGTTGGTAGTTTTTTTTTCGGAAACTAGCTATGTTCTGAGAAGCAATCCTTTAATTTTATAAATACCTAGATAAATGGACGTTGGCTTTGGGTTTCACATCTCAGATGTTGAACGAAGATTTGAAACGTGTTAGAAATCATAGAATTAACGGAATATTGACAACATAAGGGTGAAACTTTGCTGTGCGCCGACTATACCAGTGGTAGAAAGGGAATGGTGGAATTCACAGAGGAACTAACCCCAAAGAGGTGAAATGACACTTGGTTTGTTCGAAATAAATTTCGCCAACTTTTGTCGCGCTTTAACGCGCACTGATTGGCTATGCCAACACCACGTAGTGATAGAAATAGAGAATCCGCGGTAAGCGGGAGTGAGATACATTACATATAGTCAAGGCCATGCAAAAATGTTGTAATGTATTTGTATATATTTTAGTTTGTAAGGTATTTATCTATGGGCCACAGATACCTGATAATAAATGATTTGATTTGAAAAACACTAATTAGTTGGCAAGGGCGGATCCAGCCTGCGAGCCAGGGGGGGGTCACAGGCTCCGAATTAGTCCAAATATATAATAAAATGTTGTGCAATTATAGGTAAATTTAGCGTGTCTGTATAGAAAAGACTAGGCCCAGGGGGAGTCATGACCCCCATGGTCCCCCCTCTGGATCCACCGTTGTTAGTTGGCGATATCGGACTGACCGGCATTCCCTCTGGCGGGGCTAGCTCGATGGGGAAATTAGATCGTGTAATTCCTGCGCACACAGTCCAAAAAGAGCCTGTAAAAAACCGAGAGGCAAGGAATTTTTCGACGGTGTTCGGGGCTTTGGTATCTATTTAGCACTCAACAAAAAAGTTGCTCCGGTGCGAAGTACTGCCTCATCTTAAATAAGCTTTTTAGCGGCGAAATTTCGAAGTTGATGTTAGAAGACAAGTCCATAAAATATAATAGAATAGAAAACAGCTTATTCATTAATACAGTGCGCAACACAAGTCAAATATATACAAGCACATTGTTCCAAACTATATGGTAGGCAAAAACACAATTAAGGTAATAAAATAAAAAAAATAAACAAACAAAAAGAAATACATATCTATAACCTAAGTACAATTTTACAATAAATAGTTATAGCACTGTAAAAATTAATTGGCCCTGGCTCAACAAATGTTGTAGATAAATCTACAACACTGGTTTTCTGCCAGCACATACTACTCTCTATGGTATCTATAAATATGAGTGAATAAATCGGTCGATGTTGATAACTGAATACGATTATTGTATATATACCTAAATCAATAATGGAAAAATAAGTAAATTAAAAATGTAAAAAATTTTGTAGATGAAAAATGAATGCAAAATAGTATTTTTATAATTAAAGAGACGCGGAGTGTGCCAGTTTATTTTGTCTAAAGGAAGCGCGTAGGCGCGCGATCCAACAAAAGTATCAAACAATTTATCAAAAAATCAATTTATTATTGCTGGGATTTTTGGATAGACAGTAAATGAGAACGCAATTCAATTTTGAAAGTTGCTTTAGATTTGAGAGGAGGTGGAAGATTGTTCCAGCACTTAGTTGCCAGATATCTAAAACTGCCTCGAAAAGCTGCAGATGTATGAGACGCAACACGCAAGATGCATCCAGTACGTACGAAGATATCTGTCAGAGATCGAAGGTGACCGACATAGCCAGCCGAATCAGTAAGTTTAAGTGGCAGTGGACTGGCCATATTTATCGCCGACGTGATGATCGTTGGAGCCGTAAGGCATTGGGATGGAGACCACGTACAGCAAAGCGTAGCGTAGGTCGCCCTCGTGCCCGCTGGACTGACGATCTGAAGGACGTTGCGGTTGGCGGCTGGAAGCGGATGACTGAGGACCGCCAAGAGTGGCGTAATATGGGGGAGGCCTATGTACAGCAGTGGACGAATACGGGCTGACGGACGGACGATCCAGTACGTGCAAGGAGAAATCCCCGCCAAGTAAATTTTTTGTACAAATACTCTGGGATCATAGATTTCACCACTCCAAAGAGCAGTGTTGCAAAATAAAGATTCTGTCTTTGTTTCATTTTCAGAACTCCTGCATCGTTCATAAAAGGAGTTACGTGTGTACGTGGGGGAATTCTAAAACAGAAACGAGCACAAGCATTCTGTATCCTTTGGATATGTTTTTGGGATCTTTCTGACAGACATGAACCATAAACAATAAGGTAGTGGTTCAGCTTTGATAAGATAAGGCTTTCATATAATAACATCCGCAATTCAACGGTTCAAAAATCACAGATCGCGTAAATAGTCCGAAGTCTATAAAAACAGTTCCGTGCGAGATCTGAAACGTGATCTTGGTTTATATTGTTGAGGGCACTTTGGAGCTCATCAGGTTTGGTTGAAATATATACATGTAAATCATCCGCGTCATTTTCGATGATCCGCGTACAGATAGAATTGACAGTGTTTGATTGATGGATTTGATTATGTCAGCAGTATATATTATGAACAAAAGTGGTCCAAGGGTAGATCCTTGTGGAACTCCTCTACTTACAGGACTAGGTTTCGATGAGAAAATGGTACCATCTGATCGGGACAAAACAACTCGTTAACCTATTAATACCTAAAAATCCCTACCTAACAACAGGTTTATATTCTGTGATCGGTACTGGTATATCTTGGAAAAGAGTTCTTTTATCAGCCTGTGGTTAAGTGTCATTAAAATTAACCAAATTAGCATCGCCCCAGTTGGTTACCTACTGCCTCGAGGATTATTTAGTTTACTCTATCATGGTCTCTGTTTGAACGGATACTGTTCGCGTTAGCCTTCGCATTATGCAAATATCTCTCCTTGACAGTGCTGTCATCTGCATAACCGAATATTGATTGCAGTAGATCGTTTGCGCGCAGCTGTGCAGCAGAAAAAGTGTTGCGAAGAGAATAGACCTATCATTAAAGAGAAACAATCATTTAATAAGTATACGCGACAAAATCTAAGTTAGAAAACCAGGACATACAATAATTCCTCTTCTTCAGCAGTTTCATCATCCATTCCCACTCGAGTTTCCGTGACGCAATGACAAGTGCTTTGATCGTGTGTCTGCATGGTATACACTGTTTGTTGGTGTGGACTGCAGCTGCGTACCCGAGGGGTGCGGGGGGAAGTGGGGCAAGAGATGCAACGTTGGTCGCATTTGAAGGAGCTGGAGGGAATAATGAGTAATGTTGGGAAATAGGACTTTTTAGATCAACACCTACACTAGCTAAGTATTTTCTTTATGAGCTTAATTTATGAAAGGGTTACGCGTAGTTTTTTAGGGCTCTTACATGCGATGCGTCGGTGTCTGTCTGTTCGTTTGTGTATGCACAACATAACTAATAAGCAGCTAGGCGTAGTTAACTAAAAGTTATGTAACTCCGGAAAAAGTAAGACAAATCTTGGAAAATTACACATTTAAAAACTTCACAATGCCTTGTACTTTGATAACGCACGTTTAGAAAATTGTATGTCATCTGGTTAGCTTTTTTAGATAAAGTTGCTTGGATACATATCAAAATGGAAAAATCTATTAATAATATCAAATTATTAAAACAAAATTATAAAAAAAAACAACAAAAAGGCGTCTACCTTTCATCTTCATCATCAACATCTTCCTCTAAACATTCAGGAATGGGGTATATTGAACGATCAACAGTTGCCCCAACATCTTCTATGATGCTTCGCGAGCACTCTTTACAGTCACAGTCAATAGTTTGGTCTGGTAGAGAAATGCTTTCTGAAATTCTGAATGATACGATACAAAACATATATCCTGCGATGAGCTACAGTTGCTTACAACAGAGGTTATTTCAAAAGCACGTTATTAAGGTTAAACATCAGTCGCTCGGTATAAAGTGCACAACTTAACTTTGTTTGGGTTCCGTACCTAAAGGGTAACCAACGGGGCCCTATTACTAAGACTCCGCTGTCCGTCTGTCACCAGGTTGTATCTCATGAACCGTGATAGTTAGAGAGTTGAAATTTTCACAGATGATGTATTTCTGTTGCCGCTATAACAACAAATACTAAAAACAGAATAAAATAAATATTTAAGGGGGCTCCCATTCAACAGACATGTTTTTTTTGCCGTTTTTATAGATAATGGTATGGAACCCTTCGTGCGCGGTGCCGACTCGCACTTGGCCGGTTTTCTATTTATTTTTCTTCTTAAGAAGTTAAAAGGAAAAAAGATATTGATCTGTGGTAATTCATACCAATAATTCAGTATAAGTTAAGTAAGTTAGGTCAATGAATCAACAGCTTGAAATTTAATGGACAATTAGCCAGGATTTTGTCGAAACAAACATAAAACAGCACTTTAAGCTCGTTTAAACAAAATCGTTACTAATTGTGCATTTTATTTGATTTTATTTTAAACTGTTGATTTATAAACCTACTGGCGTAAATTGCCACGGACCAATTTATTTTTCACTTTTAACATTTTAACAAGAAAACTGAGTTAAGTTGTGCACCTTGTACCGAACGACTGACGTTTAACCTTAAAATAAAAATGGGCAAATATGTATGAAAGGGACACGCCTATGTAGGTAAATGAGACAGTTTCACTTTCTCGCATAGATCTGTCATTTTTATCCGGAACGGAATTTTGTTAGTGTAGTCCCATTCTATCTGTATTTTCAAAATTAACCTTATTCACATTTGAGAATTTAAGGCTGGACCTGAGCCTAGAACATGAACATGTTCATTTGAAGAAATTAGGACTCCCCTTATATTGAAAAAAAAAAAAAAGTTTGATTTCGTTTGTTAGTTACGAACTAACAAAAAATGTATTAAGATATACAAGGTGAAATTTAATCAACCGCCTGCATTCATACTGGAGACTCGGTTAGTGATCAGGAACAAGGTTCAATGATCCTTTTTTTCGTAATTATAAAAAAGATTTTTTGTTCCTATTCGTACTGGACTAGTTCAAATACAAACCTAGTATAAAAAAAAATCGAATGTCACCTGACAGGTAATTGAAAATGGTTCCTGATCATTAACAGAGTCTTCAATATAAATTCAGGCGGTTTATTAAATATCACCTTATAGTATACGTTTTTTTTTTGTTTTAAGGTGTTCCCTAGAAGAACGCGGTTACGGGATTGACTGATTTTTTTTTCATAAAACAAGTAATACAGATATGAAAAGAATCTACTAAAACCCAAATATTTGTGCCCATAAAATATTTCAGTATAAGCTAAAAATAAAAACCCTTAATTCTGTTGTTTCGCTTTCTAATTATTAGTATTACCTGTCGAAGACAAATAGGCCAATGAGCCAACCAATAATCGTTTCTATTAAAAGCTAACGAAGTCTTTGCCATTGGCCTTTTTGTGTTGGACGGGTAGTCACGTTTTTTGCAAGCCTAATCAATACCCTTAAATATTAAATACAACGCTGTGGTTGGCTTAGCTGATTCGTCGCCTAAGTATCTCTTAATGAGATTTTCTTACTAGAAACTGGCCCTACGTCCGACAACGATGTGGTACGACAAAATAACTACTTACAGAAGGTTCACTCCGCATAACTAGCGAAAACAGGCGCACGCACACATAGACGCGTACGTAAGACGATCTCGGATGAAGTCGGTCGAATGCCAATACAAAATTCTGCCGAGATATGCATGTGTGCATCTGTTTTCGTTCCGTCGTCGAGTCGGCCTTCTGGTAGTATCTATTTTGTGGTGGTAGGTAGGATAGGATAGAGGTCTCCTCAGACTGATCGAATGTTAAACGTATCGTTTACTTACCCTGGAGATCTACATCGATATCGTCTCGATTTATCACCGCATGGCGACATGCTGGGGCAGGATCTGGACAAAATAAGTTATTTTTCAATGCAAGTGCTCGTAAAGGCCCACTTTTTATGCATCAAAACCGAACAGAAAGTCGATTATTTGCCCTAGGGCTTTATTAATATCATTTTTTTGATTTATTTACAATGGCTGGCTAACCTGCAGCCTTTCCTGTGTACCATAAATGTTATACTTTTTTTTTCTACTGTTTTACGGCTCTGGATACAGTCCTTTTGAGCCAATCATAATTTAAAGTTCACAAGTTTATATTTGTTTTATTTCCTCACACTATGCATTGAAAAACGTAGTATGATACACGGCCGCAAGA
Organism: Ypsolopha sequella; assembly: GCA_934047225.1. Classification (NCBI taxonomy): domain Eukaryota; kingdom Metazoa; phylum Arthropoda; class Insecta; order Lepidoptera; family Ypsolophidae; genus Ypsolopha; species Ypsolopha sequella. The sequence continues at coordinate 6,271,118 of OW203988.1, read as the reverse complement.
GCAATTAATTACTAGGTTACGTTTAAAACACGAGCGTAGCGTCCTTGTAATTTATTCCTTTTCGCCCTTGTAGCATAAACTACTATTAAAACCTCTTTGTCGAGACGACGCGACATTCAGTGGACAATAATAAACAATGAACAATAATAAAGTATTGAAAAAGTAATTTCTGTATGTACATTGAATATTCTTGCGATTTTTTTGTGTCTGTCTGTCTGTATGTTCCGTTTTAACTCGAGAACCACTCAACTGATTTGGATGCGGTTTTCTTAAATATTATCGTAGTGACTGAAAGCCCATCAAAGTGGAGGTGTTTTATTTATTATTTTTCAATGCATGTGCTCGTAAAGGCCCACTTTTTATGCATCAAAACCGAACAGAAAGTCGATTATTTTGCCCTAGGGCTTTATTATTATTTCTTTTTTAATTTATTTACAATGGTTGGCTAACCTGCAGCCTTTCTTGTGTACCATCTTGTACCATAAATGTCATACTTTTTTTACACTGTTTAACGGCTCTGGATACCTAGTCCTTTTGAGCCAATTACAATTTAAAGTTCACAAAATTATATTTGTTTTATTTCCTCACACTATGCATTGAAAAACGTAGTATGATACACGGGCGTAAGAGCAATAAATTACTCGGTTACGTTTAAAACACTCGCTACGCTCGTGTTTTAAATCGTCCTCGTAATTTATTCCTTTGCGCCCTAGTAGCATAAACTACTATTAGAATAAGAGGGCAGAGTTTTTAATATGACGGCTCAGAACAATAATACACCAATGTATGACGTCCGTTTTGTGTCACACGATCTTTTGCCCGTTGCTTCGCCCGCGTTGATTTTGTTTTTGTTTAGTCCTATCGAATTTGTCAATATTTTGGTATAAGTTTTATTGCCCAAAACTCAATATAACTTAAACAAAATAATATTTAGAGCATAGTTTAGGCTTATCTTTGGGATTTGATTGGATGCAGACAAATGCAAGTGATCCTGTATCGAACGGTCGAAATGTCAAGATCAAACGGTCGAAATATGACATTGAATTTTTTTCGATATTGAAATCTTTGTTATCAATACATATAATAAAATTTACAAATAAAACATAAAATAATAGGGTTATCCAGGAAAACAAGATATCAGAAGGGATATACAGTACTCCTAAAGATGTAATGCGCATACAATAAATATACAGCCGAGCGAACGGACGTACCACGTGACATTATTGATTGTACAGAAAGTGTAAGGAAATACGAACTTTGCCGAACAGTGGCGAAGATTTGTATGCGCATTATTACCTTGGGAGTACTGTACCTACTTATCAATACTCATACTCAATACATAAAATAGTAGAACCCGGTGTGTCTTTTCATTAATAAAAATAGAAAGGGGGTGACTAAAAAGAGTAAAAGAAGGAAAAAAAATCAGCGATTTTAAGAATTCTTTTTTGTCTGTTTGTCTGTTCACGCACATCTCCGAAACTACTAAACGGATTTTCATGTAGTTTTCACAGGTGGACAGAGTTTAATTAGGATTAGAATTTAGGCTTTGTTTTATTACAATCGAGTTATCGTGATTTTAAAGATTTTTGGGATTTTCTTTTCTATTGTTAGAAGTGAATCAAAATCATCTTAATATTCGTTTCTTTTTGCACACATTAGTACATAGACTACCGCAAGTTAAATACCGCAAAATATTAAAAATAAAAATATAAAAATAGTTCTTACGTTCCAAAAGGTGTTTTATATGTTAGTTGTTTTTGTCGATGCTCTGTCGTTTCACAAGGAGGCATGTTGTGTCTGCAAAGAAGAACATATAATAAAGCTTTATTGTACACTAGCTTTTGCCCGCGGCTTCGCCCGCGTTGAATAAGTTTTTGTATATTCGTATCGAATCTCATCGCATCCCATCCCACTAACGCCACTATCCCATCCCCATCCTCACTACCCTATCCCACTAATATTCAACGGCGTGAAGGAGTAACAGTACATACAGTACAGCCACTCTCCGCTCCCGCGAGCACGCAGTGCTCTTAACTCGCTGCTGTCAGCAGAGCCACAGTGTGACCTGTTCGCTGACTGTTGGATGGATGTTTATCGGGAGTGTTTGAAGTTCTGTGAGATGAAGCCTGCATGAGACTTTTTTTTTTAATTATGTTGTTTTGTATTTTGTTTTCATTTCTCATTGTTATATTGTTATTTACAATATGTATTTAATGTTGTAGCACTTATTCATTTGTATAGCGCATTAGGCTACTGTTATGTTGTACAAATTTTGTGTAATAATAAATAAATAAATAAATAATTTTTCTAAAGGAACTTGACACTTGCCTTCCAATGGGAACTGATTTATGGGATAAAAAGTAGCCTTTGTCCTATTCTAGGTCTAGAACTACATTTGTGCTAAGTTTCAGCTTAATCGTTTCAGTAGTTTCGGCGTGAAGGAGTAACAAACATCCATCCATACATCCATCCAAACTTTCGCATTTATATTATTAGTGGGATAGTGGGATATTATTAGTAAAAATTTTTTTTTTTTTAACACTACACATAAATAATTTATACTGTAAGGTGTGACTCCTTGATGGAACTTCATTCTAACACTAATAAAAGTCTTCTTGTACGAGTTCCACTAATTTTATTTACTTAATTATTGCGACTAGTTTCGTCTATTTGACATCGTCGGGCTAATTGTCCTGACGATGTCAAATAGACGAAACTAGTCGCAATAATTAAGTAAATAAAATTGTGTAACTCGTACAAGAAGACTTTTATTAGTACTACACATAAAGTTTAGTAATTTTTCCTACACAAGGTATATTTATTTTTGATCAATATTCTCCAGTAATTGAGATATTGGTACTGACTCACTCTGTTTTTGCTGGTTTTACGGGAAGAGGGTAGGGAAATTTGATTTAAAGTAACTGTAAGTGCTTAAAACATTTTAAAAGTAGTAGGGCGAAAAGGAATTGTGTTTTTAACGTAACCGAGTAATTTATTGCTTTTACGCCCGTGTATCATACTACGTTTTTCAATGCATAGTATGAGGAAATAGAACAAATATAATCTTGTGAACTTTAAATTATAATTGGCTCAAAAATACTGTATCCAGAGCCGTTAAACGGTGGAAAAAAGTTTAACATTTATGGTGCACAGGAAAGGTGGCAGGTTAGCCAACTTCTAGTAAATAAATAAAAATAATAATAATAATAATAATAATAAAGCCCTAGGAGGGCAAAATAATCGACTTTCTGTTCGGTTTTGATGCATAAAAAGTGGGCCTTTACGCGCACTTGAATTTAAAAAAAAATTATGTATTTATAGGAAATGGTACCGAAAACGTTCCGAAAAACAGCGAAAAATTCAACATTTTGTAATAGCGTCTTTAGGCAACTTGCAACTTTCTATTTCTGATAATCAGCTTACTCACAAGGGACTACCCACAAGTAAAATATAGGGTGTCGTAGCCGCGGGCAAAAAGCTTGTTATTTATAAAATTGTTTTTGACAATACAGAAATATTAATTTGCATGAGCAATAAACATTGAAATGAACAATACCTGTAACTATGATACATAGGAGAGTGGCACACAGGTTTCTGTCTCCGTCCCTCTGCATTGTATTTCCAAGAATTGGATCTGCATGCGCAAGATCTGGGATGATCCAGCTGAACATTATCAGAGCAGTCTGCGAAGTCGGTCACTTCATCTTGTATCCGCATTTTTGTCAAGATCTCAATTTTGGGAGCTAGGATACCCTGCAAAAGTTACGTATGATGAGAAATTTATTGGATTGTTAAGTGAATTTTTTGGGTTCTGTACCCGTTCCGAAAAGGTAAAAGGATCCAATGTCAGAATAAAAGAAAAAAAAAAGACTGTCATATTATATATAAGCCAGGTCCAAATGTTTTTTTTTTATCTCTATTTAAAGGGTTTTGTCACATAGTGACCATGTCACCCTAATTGTCCACTTTAAACATTAATCACCCTTTATATTAGATTATACAGTGCTTCTTGATTTAATTCCTCTCTTAACTAACTTAACGAACGCCTTGGCCTCTTCCGAATATGGAGAAGCCAAAGCACTGTTACATCCACCCAGTTGAATGATGATATATTTGTCTCCTTTGAGCCTCGTTTCGCACACACTCCTATGATATACATCTTCAGGTCCAAATGATAAAAGCAATACCATACTAACCGGAAAGTCCCTGCACCGTCTCATCAGCAAGTCTACCCCATCACTCCAGCACACGTTCGGAGGGAACAACACATCATTCAGTGAGCCCAAGTACTGAGCCAGCATCACGTAGGGACCGCTCTCACAGTCTTCTGTCCATTGCACTAGCTCACAATATATTGTCTCATCCTCTGTAAAAATAAGTTTAAGTTATAAATATTTCAGTAAACAATCATTTTTCAGATAAAAATTTGATAAACCTGTCTTAGGTTTAAAACTTTTGTGTAATAGTATGTATGTATATATATGTAGTAGGCAAATAGTAAAACTTGTCAGTTTAAAAACGGTGTCATCAGTTTCTAAATGCTCAATGTTTTGCAATTTACATCATGATCGCCATATAGTAGAATTCAGCATGTTATCATTTGACGAGGCATATCATAATTATGTTAGAACTGTTGAAGGTCGCCTTGCTCTGCTACGCTTCGCTCAGCTCCCAATATGTATATGCATGTAAACTGAACGGCAAATTGCAAAACAGAAAGCGGTTAGAAACTAACGACACCATTTGTAAACTGACAAATTATACAATTTGCCTGCCACATATACATCACAAATAATATTTTTAGGAAAACTGTGATATTTAAACCTATGTGTTCTTTTAGAAACTGATGAGTTCATCCAACAAAACTTCAATTGTTATATTTTTATCTCACATTATACTACAGGTTAACTGGGTATCTTCAGACATGTGTGCAGGAGTATATCGAAATTCTGTAACCAAATGTCTGCTTTACCTTTTCTCCGCACATCAAGTTTGTCTCTTGTCCCTAAAAGGTTGCAAAAACAAAGTAATGTCCAAAGATTTTTGCAATTTGAAAATCATTATGCACCAGAGCCAGCACATGGGACACTACGTGAATAAAATAGTTTTAGCATAGGACATGTGACAGGTTAAACTAGGCCACCAATTATATTTTCGCAGGCTTCCCAAGGCACATTAAAACTGCAAGTAAAAAAAAAACATGATAAATGTACTCACTCAACAAACAACACACATTATTCATGGCACAGTTTTGTTTGAATCTTTTCCGAAAGAAGAACACGTCTTTGAACATGATGGGGAAGACAGGTGGCAGTAAACAGGTCTGATAGCTGGTGCCCAGGGCAAACACTGTCAATGACACTCGACCGTCCTGGCACAGCCATACGCCCGGGCAGGACACCTAAGGAATATAAGTTTATAATTGAAATACATATTTATCAAGTAAAGCAACTTCTACTGTATGTTGATCAGAGAGTTCATAAGGAGGGATGATACCGGACTTGAAAATTATTCACTTTTCGGCGCCACCCGCTGTTCATTTAAATATATGCAAATAACTGTCTCCCAAATAGTACGCCTGTACAGACAGAGACCTTAAATTTCCATCTGCTACGGTCGTGATACACCTCTTCCACGTTCACCAATATAGTCATACAAACTCTTCTATTTCAGGTACTTTTGAATTTGCCCTTATCATCTTTTTTTTGTTGTTTTCGGTCAGTGTCGTTAAGGGGGCATCTCTGCCCTGAAGGATTTAATAGTTGTCATAAAAAAAACAACGTTCCGCGACTCGCCATACCTAATTTCATTATATTATCAAGAAAAAACTTACAATCATAAAAAGTTTGGTCTTACCTTTTGTATGTTTAATTCGAGTGTCAACTGGAGAATCTTCGGCATTATGAAGCATTATCATACTTGCTACGATAATTTTGATTGGTTTTCATTTCAGTGAAATATCATTATTAGTTAGTTTGCCTCGGAAATCACTTTCTTTGGTGGGATAAAAGTTTCATTTCATTTTTTCAACCAAACAGACAGATTACAATTACAGATTGGTTCAATTGAATGAATGAATCGACTCGACTTTTTAATTTTGTTTGTATTGGTTTGCTTCGGATTATCTAGAATTTAATTTTCATGTCCATCTCAATTTTGATTGGTACGTGATAAAAAGTTATTCAGTGCACGATTGGCTTTCTTTATCATTAATTAACTTTTAACTAATCACGTTCATGTATTTTTTCAATGATAGCCGAAATGAAAACAAAACTTGTCATCGTTGCCATGCGTAGATAGCTACTAGCTAGATAGTCTCTTTCTCTCTCGTTGCTATGACAAACTTTCCCTGCGGTCCGAAATATGAGAGGTTTTCTTTTTGAGTATTAAAAAAAAAACATAGTTTCCAAGAACTCTGTAGATGGCGTTGAACTGACAACGTTACTAGGTGCCAAAGCCAAAACGATTGGAAAAAAAAATCATTGCGTCACGTCACGTCACATACGCTCGTTGGTTGATGACATGTGTGCTGAGCATATTATGTGCGAATGCTTTGTTATGGTCCGTCCAGGTTTAAAATGTACCATGGCTTGTACTCATTGCGCTTTACGACTTTCATCTTTAGGAAAAAGATGTATGCCTCCATTTTTATACAAATCCACAAGGCACAGACTTCTCTTCTTTTTCTCTTGGGACATTTTCTTTCCGGCGTAGAAAACTCATAAAAAGACTGCTAAATATTTTTTTTCTTTTTCCTTGTTGTTATTATTTATTTATTTTCAAAATGTCATTGTGATATGATGTGACAATGACATTAATTACTTTTTTATGTACGTTTCGTTTTACGATCTCAAAATAACATCCAAGTGCAATAATCAAAAAATTATGTGACGTTCCGTTCCTTGCAGTAACTTACCAAGTTCAGCGCCATCGATCCAGTGACTAGGGAAGAGTAAAAAAAAAAGAAAAGAAAATCCCCCATTCATACTTTCGTAATCGATTTTAGCGATATAATTCTATTTCGGAACGCAGGGCTCGTATCACAAACCGAAGTTCGTTCAAAAGCTTAAAATTAATACCAAAAATAATTTAGGATACAATTAAGTGGGACAACTTTATAACGACAAGTTTTCTTACTCTTATTCTAGATTAATGATTATGATTGATTTACAATCTAAATAGACTGCTATCTTTAAATGAAACCACATACTCCACTGCTATTAAGTTATTACAAAAATCTTAAAAGGACCCCAAACCAGAACCAACACAGGCACACACTCCCACATCAATAGAATTTGCCAAATCGCTCGTCGTTGCACCTATTTTTTGGCTTTAGTGAAATATTTTCGATTTCATACTTTAAATTCGGCCACTCAGTATTTTAAGTCGCACCCTTTGGTATTTATTCCAGACAATTTGAAGTCGCTTATTATATTTTTATTCGCCCGATTAATAATTTCCCCAAAATTAAAAGTATGTTCTGAAAGTTAAACTGGGGAAGAAAGTGTCTTTTTATCGGTGCTCCCGACGAATAGTACCATATTATATGGCAGTGCGCACAATTCAATTGCGCCTCGTTTATAGACTGGCTATCCATCAGTGCGTGGTACGCTGTGCCGTCAGTTACATGCTAGGAGGAATAAGCCAGTCTAAGGCACGTGACTAATTTGTATAGGTTGTATTCTAATTTGTATTCGCTTGATTCGTCACTTCAAACATTAAATCGTTGATACAGTGGGTAAAAACACCACCTATGTCTAAAAACAGGTTTTGGGGTTTGAATCCTCGTCGGAAGTTTTTCTTTTTTGTTTTTTATTTATTTTACGAAAGTCTCAAATTTACGAAACGGTCTTTAAAAAAAAAGTTAAAAGTAGGTGCGACGACAAGCGAAGCGAAGCGGATTGAGGAGTAGCGTTGAAGGTTTACATGTGAATACATTTCTGGAGCCGAGCGAAGGGAGTGGAGTGAGGTGACCCTCCGGAGTTTTAACAGAATTCATGATATACCTAAACAAAAAAATCCTTTTGCGGGCACGTTGCAATGCAACGGCACCGATAAATAGACACTAGACAGTCCATAGAGAAAGCGCTATTAAACGGTGTGAACTGTCATATAATTAAAATACTATTCGTTGGGGGCACCGATGACTGGTGACTTCCTTCCTTTCATTCATTTGCGCAGTTGTTCCTTTATGAAAGTTGACCAGTATTATCAGTAAATCATGTAGTTATCATGTTGCATTTAAATAGCTGAGGGGGAATTCATAAAAATCGTGTTCCGAAAAACTCATTGGTGCAAGCCCGACCGGGGATCAAGCCTGTGTTTCAAGATGGAGAGGCCAGCGTTCTACCCCTGAGCTACCACTGCTTACTATAAAATATAATACTATACCAAATTTTAAAGACTTGGCACGAAGTCCACAAATATGTTTTAATAATTCCTGCTCAGAACCAATGAAGTTTAACTAAACTACCACTAGAGGCACTTTAGAAACGTAAAAAAAAATTTCCTTTCACCAGAACTGCGTTCATAAATAAAATAGGAGTCAAGGCTCGGGTCCTTACTCGGGCCCTCGGGCCTAATGCTATCTCTGTTGCACGTGTTAAAAATTGTATACGCTATCCTGCTGTCAGTGTTGTAACTGACGAAATTATTAATTTATGAATGGCGATCAGAGAGATTGACCAGAGAGGACTAGATTCCAGGCCAAATAACAAATTCCAAAAAAAAAAAAACTGGCTGGAATTCAGAATTTGGTTGTTTGTTTAAATTCCAACAGATTTGTATGGTATTGGTTATTTTATTTCTTTTCTTGAAATATGACTAACATAAGGACGACGACTGTATTACATTGGTTTCGTAAAGACTTGCGTCTTCATGATAACCTAGCTCTCCGCAATGCTATCAATGAGGTATCGTGATTACAAAAACCATTCGTATAATATACGTTGTATGTAAGTATTTTTTGGCCAATTTCACTTTGTATTATGCTTACTTCTTACAGGCTGAAAATCGAAAGCATTGCTTGCGTCCTATTTACATCATGGACCCAGATATAAAACAGAAGGTTGGTGCAAACAGGTTGCGTTTTTTACTGCAGAGTCTTCAAGATTTGGACGGTAACCTAAAGAAAATCAATTCTCGCCTGTATGTGCTGCAAGGGAACCCAGTCGACTTGTTGCCAAAGTTATTTGATAAATGGCAAGTTAGATATTTGACACTGCAGGTGGACATTGAACCTGAATACATCAACCTAGATGAAATGATTGAAAAAATAGCAGAAACTAAAGATGTTTTCGTTGTGAAAAGGGTTCAAAATACTGTGTACGATGTTCACAGTGTCCTCAAGAAGAATAATGGCAATGTTCCACTGACATACCAGAAGTTTTTGTCACTGGTACAGGATGTTCAAGTAAAAGAATCAATGGAAATAACAAAACAAATATCAGACAATTGTAAGCCATTACTAGATGAGGAAGAAAAAAAATCATCAGATTGTTACAACATTCTGACACCAGCAGGGATAGATTTTGATGAGTCAACATTAGAACCTATTAAATACCCTGGTGGTGAAACAGAAGGTCTAAAACGTCTTTACATGTACATGGCCAAAAAAGACTGGGTTTGTAAGTTTGAAAAACCAAATTCCTCACCGAACACCTTGGAACCCAGCACAACAGTACTTAGTCCATACATCAGTCATGGCTGCCTCTCAGCAAAATTGTTCTACCACAAGCTAAAAGAGGTTGAAAATGGAAGAACACATTCTAAGCCACCCGTATCTCTTATGGGGCAGCTGATGTGGAGAGAATTCTACTATGTAGCTGGAGCGGGAACTAAAAACTTTGATAAAATGGTTGGCAATCCTCTTTGTACTCAAATACCATGGGGGACGAATGATGAGCATTTAAAGGCTTGGGCTGAAGGCAGAACAGGATATCCTTTTGTTGATGCTATCATGAGGCAACTAAAGCAAGAAGGCTGGATACATCATTTAGCCAGACATATGGTGGCATGTTTTCTTACCAGAGGAGATTTATGGATATCCTGGGAAGAAGGGGCCAAGGTTTTTGAAGATTATTTGCTTGACTATGATTGGTCTTTGAATGCTGGCAACTGGATGTGGCTGTCGGCTTCTGCATTCTTTTATAAATACTTCAGAGTCTACAGTCCTGTTGCGTTTGGTAAGAAAACTGACAAAGAAGGATATTTCATCAGAAAATATGTTCCAGAATTGAAGAAGTATCCAAGTGAATATATTTATGAACCATGGAAGGCGCCCAAGTCTGTTCAGAAGACAGCTGGATGTATTGTTGGTGAAAATTATCCTAAAAGAATAGTTGATCATGACACTATTCATAAGGACAATATGCAGAAAATGTCTAAAGCCTATAAGGTGAATAAAGAAAAGAAGGCAATGAAGCGTCCAAAGTCATGAAATAAAAGAAGTTCGAATATTTTGTTTGAGACCTGATTTAATACAAGATCTGCAAGCTTACTGTTTATTTTTTATCATGATTACAATAACAAGCAACAGTGAATTCCCCATGGCTAGGAAACAAGAGAGCTTTTGTGTTAATAATTTCACAGATTTTGAAAGTGGGGCCAGTTAGTATATCGCCTACCTACCAATATATTCCCGTTTTTGACAACATAATAATATGGGCAAACCATGGATGTATACGTAAACTGGATTGAGCACTGAAGGATGTTACGTGTAGAAAAATAGACTCTATTTCATACAGTTAAAAGTTATTTTATTATGACACAACCAACTAGAGAAAACGTGCCGAGCGGGACAACACACAGTCGATGCCTGTGTCCTACTCGCACAGTTGCCATCACAAAAAAAACAAATTGCGATGGTAGGCTTGAGTTTTTCACGATTTAGTTTTTCAACGACTTTATAGTATTTAGCTTTTAGTAAATACTTTTTTTTTAACAGACTTGAAAAAAAGAGGAGGATCTCAATTCAACTGTATTTTTTTTGGGTATGTTATTCCTTATCTCCGTCAATTCTGAACTGAATTGAATGATTCTTTTTTTGTTTAGAAAAATTTCCTTTGAGTTAGGTCCCATTTTAAGATTGACCATGATCTGATGAAAGTTTTCAGAGATAGGCAGTGGAACGCCTCAGAAAGTAACAGCGTACCACTTGATATTAAGGAAATCGCTTTGTACTACGATGTTGATCGCAGAGTATTACTTGGAAATTGTCAATCTTCCACCTGACCTTCGATCCTGGTCACTTAACATAACACTTTTTCCGACTTCTTTGTTCCTGAAAAATATGTTCTTTAAAAGTGACCGCGTTCCCTTGGTTATAGCAACACAGAAACCAATATAAGAGCGCCGACTTCTAAAGAACATATTTTTTAGGAAGAAAGAAGGCGGAAAAAGTGTTATTTCGGTACCATCTGTCATTTTATAATTATTTTAAGCTTTTTAGCGAATGGCTGCAGTTACATTTGAAGTCCGTCACTATTTTTTAGTAAAATTAATAATTTTTTGCAAAAATGGTTAAAGCATGCAGCGTGAAGGGCTGCAGAAGCCAAATTTTTGGGAATTGTGGGATATCGTTTCATAGGTAAGGCATAATTACAACGTTTTCTCGGAGAAATGATACATGTTTACATTGATACCGCTAGAGTAACCATGATATTGGGTTTTACATTACAGTCTTCCAAAAACTGAAAATATCCGAAGAAAATGGTTAGAAGTTTTAGGAAACGAAGTAAAGTGCAAAAATCCAGTAGTCTGCAGCCGCTATTTTAAAGCAGAAGACTTTAAACCAATAAAATAAATGTTTTGAATACGGTTTTTACTACCTACGTGGTCTCAATCAATTATTTTTAAATATGGTTACCCTACTTAGACAGAGATGAAATTATCTAGTATGACTTCTCGTTCTTCACGTTTTTTGAAACAAGTACTCAGTCCGGTTAGGGTATAGGTTCGTGGGGCAAACACGTAGGTATCTAGAAATTTCGTTGCCACAGATCATCGAACTACGTGTCCTATACACTACACAGATCTAAAACATTGTTTTGCTACACTCTCTTGTCGATAAGCAGGGATTTGTCTCCTGCAACAAAATATGTAGCAAAATAGTAGTATTTTGTGCAATTCTGTAACATAATTTGAGACATGAGACACGAGTGCTTCTTTACGAAATGAACGAATTGAGTTCGTGAGTTTCGAAATAATTTCGCACGAGTGTCCCAATGTCTAATTATTTTCAGTTGCACACAATACTTTATCTACGACCATCAAAAATATTATCTTTATTTATAATATTTTCAACTAACAATTTCACGAAATATGAGAAGAAAACATTCGTTCATGAACCTCGGGCGCGTCGTTCCGGCATAGATAAATAAAGGAAGGATAGATTGCTCACTCCATACATTAGAACAAAGCCCGCGTACAACTTATTATTTTCGCCGGTACCTAGTAGTTCGACTTATTATTTTTGATGTCGCTACTATACTAGATAAATTGTGACATACCTAGTGCCATCTATCGAACAGTTGATAAAACGAAATTCGATGTTTGTGTGTGTGTGTAGCAACTATACTGCGCATACAAAAACAAAAATTTACTAGAATACGACAATACGCGACACATGACATACGATAAATCTGCGGATAAATCGCTCAACCGTGCATGACAGTTGAGTCAGAGTAAAGTTATATACCGTATGTATGAGTAGTGTGTGTTAGGTAAATAAAGCGTATTTTAATGCATATATTTTGTTTAATTCATCGTTGTGCGCCATCTAAAGGAATCCAGAATAACCATCTGCACTAGTTAGATTGCCAGCTTACCACCGAAAGTTTAATGAAAAAAATGTTAAAAACACCTGATTAAGAATTCACTATTTTCTGATGCGATGTTATGAAAATTTTGTGTTTTTATTCATAAAATAAATAAATATGATGAACCAGAACAGTAAAATGCTATATTTCGTCGATTTCAGACAAATTTTATTTCCAGCGAGACAAGTAACGCCATCTAGCAACGTTTTTTTTAGTATTGCGAACAGTACAAGGAGATAGCAATCTATCCTTCCTTTATTTATCTATGGTTCCGGTAAAGCTGCCTTGAAGGCCAATCGGGATGAAAGGGGCGTGGCTTAAGAAATAAGGTTGGGAATTAATTCACGTCTCTTGTTGTTGGTTGGGTCTCTAGCGGTTTTATAATAAATTAGGCCAATTGCGGCGCAGAATCGCGGTGTTATAATGAAATATATAACATTGGATAAACAATCTGGGTACTTATAAATCTGCTTTTGATGTTGCAATTTCATTACAGTATGGGAGTAGATAAAATATTCTGTGGTAAAGCAAAAAAGCAAATGACTGTGTTTTATCTACTACAATAAGGTTATTACAACATCAAAAAGCGGTTTTATAAAACCTACCTACAATTTTGTCCGATACATAATGGTACCGATTCGGTGAAGCACATCTTAACTTATTTGACAAGACTAAACTTAATTTAAGCGTTCTGTCCTTGTCTTTTCAATAGAGAAAGAAAAAGACAGGACGCTTAAATAAGGTTAGTCCTGTCAAATAAGTTAAGACTTGTTATGTCGAATTGATACCAATGTTAAGTTATAATATTAAATAATTTCTAAAAGTTTTTTTTTTTTTTTTTCGGAGTATATACGCCATTTTAGGACACGGTTTTCATTATTTTGGTAAATAAATCAACCATTATTAAATTTGTTTTTGATTTTTTATGGCACTTGAAGATTTTAGACATTATACTGATGGTGATGAGTTATTGCTTATAAAAAAACCGGCCAAGTGAGGGTCAGACTCGCGTACCTAGGGTTCCGCATTGTGGATGATAAATTTTATTTTGTATTTTTTTTCGTGTATTTCATGAATTTCTCAACCGCTTTATTTTTCCTGTAATCTTTACGTAAACACATGTTACCATGGTTTTTTCCATATTTTTTGGTCCACCAGTTTTGGAGAGAAGGGGGGGCCGGGGACATACAGTTTTTGTGGTATTTCAAAGATTTCGCGAAATAGATGCAATTAAATATATCCAAACTATATAGGTATTTTACAATCAGCTTTTTAATACCCACAATTTGATACCCTTATTGTATTTTTATAAAATATTTTTTATTTATTGTACTTATTTTTTAGGGTTCCGTACCCAAAAGGTAACCACCGGGACCCTGTTACTAAGACCCCGCTGTCCGTCTGTCTGTCCGTCAGTCTGTCCGTCTGTCTGGCTGTCCGTCTGTCACCAAGCTGTATCTCATGAACCGTGATAGTTAGACACAAAGAGTACATTATATATATGAAACAAATCAAATTATGGCTTAAGTATGCCTCTCAACTACGAGAAGACAGAAAAACTTTCAGAGATAGTTAAATAGGTGCAACTTTCCCAATACATTATTCACATACTCGTATTTCCTGACCCAATAAACCTTTCATAAATCCTTACAAGCACACAAACACCCTCACCTTACTCACAGAAGCGTGCACTATTTAGAATTAAGTTCACAATGTTATTATTTTTTATTGTTTAAGTGAACTATGTTCTTATGAGAATAAATTAATATGTGTCTATATCCCTGATTAAATTAATGTAACTGACATGCTGCAAGACGGCTGCAAAGCCAGCGTAAGTGTCAGGAATTATGTTTTTTACAAAATGTCTTACTTTGTCTGTTTTAATTTGTGTTACTATTTTGTTTTGTATGCTTGTGTTTTTTTAGATCAATAAATTTATTTTTATTTTTATTTAAGTATTTTATTTTTATATCTGGTTAGACGAGGGTAAGACAATTGAAATTTTCACTATGATGTATTTCTGTTGCCGCTATAACAACAAATACTAAAAAACAGAATAAAATAAATATTTAAGGGGGCCCCCATACATCAGACGTGCTTTTTTTCCGTTATTATAGATAATGGTACGGAACCCTTCGTGCGCGAGTCCGACTCGCACTTGACCGGTTTTTTATATTTGTCATTTGTGCTCAATTTTTTTTAATCGCTATAGTTTTCCTGTAATTGGCCATTTATGATCTATAAAATTGTCATTTTTTTCATGTTTTTCGGTCTACCAAATTCGGAGATAAGGTGGGGAATATACATATTTTTGTGGTTTTTTAAAGATTTCTCGAAACCAGTGCTAGTAAATATAGTAAAACTATATATTTTTACAATCAACTTTTTAATATCTACAATTTGATACACCCATGTTGTATTTTTAGGATATTTTTATTTTTCTCACTTTTGTTTTGGAAATATTTTGAACAAATTAAAATTTTTCATGTTTTTCTTTTACACCGTGATATGTGGGCTAATTATGGCTATTTTTGTGCCAAATTTCATGTCTTTATCTTTAACGGTGCTAAAGTTATGAGGCTGTGACATACGGACGGACGAATGGCAACGGAGTGAGTCTCAGCATAAAGGTTTCCTTTGTACCTTTTAGGTACGGAACCCTAAAAAAGTGGTCTGTCTCTGTCTGTATACTCATCTGTCAAGTCAGTCGGAAGGAAATTATTATAAATTTATCTTGATAGCAAAGTGACGTCACACGAAAGCAAATAGAAGTTGCAGCTTTTTCGTAAAACTATTCATCATCATGAGGTTCTTTAGAGTCTAAAATTTAGACCACAAGTTCTCAAATACGGCTTATAAAACCTAAATCTCGAAATGGTTTTCGAATTAACACACCTTAACATAATTTAATCTAAGCGAATTGGCATAGATAAAATTATGTTATGGTGTTAATTCGAAAACTTTTTCGAGATTTAGGTTTAATAAGTAGTATTTTCGAAGCTTTGATCTAAAAAATCTCATGATGAATATTTTTACGAAAAGGCTGCAACTTCCATTTGCCTTCGTGTGACGTCACTTGAGTAATGGCTGTTTAGAAATGTGTCCTTTGCTATCAAGATAAATTTATAATAATTTGCTTCAGACCAATTTGACAGCTAGATGACAGATGTGTAGACAGACAGGGACAGACCACTTTTTTATGAGCAATCACAATCACAATCAGTATAATGTCTAAAATTCTCAAGTGACAAGGTCATAGGACAATTTTTTTAAAAATCATAAAAATATATTAATGGTTAATTTAAGATACCAAAATAACGAAAACTATTTCCTAAAAATGGCGTATATTCTACGAAAAAAAAAATACTTTTAAAAATTAAGCTATGGGAATTCTGCACTCCGATTTGCCCAATTCATGTAAACCGTTAAGGACACCAATCAATATGGACAATGAGAAATAAACCCCGCCCTTATTTCTCGTCCTTTCTGTTGATTGGTCTCAGGCCTCATACTTTACTCATCTACCAAATTTCATGACGTTCCGTTCAACCGGTACATTATACTTATCTATGCGTTCAACGATACACGAGTTATTGTCGGACAAACATTCATACATACACTACATACATATGTACATACAAACACCAGATTGTTCATACTCGTATATGACAATACCATGGTGCGTGTTGGTAGATATAAAAAGACGAAAAAAGGAATTATTGAAATTACATACCTAAATTTATCTATATGTTCCAAAAAGCGGACAAAAATAATATCGAAGTATTTGAAGTTTAAAAACAACTGTCTGGTAACAGTTCGTACGAGTATATCCTCGGTTTTAGTCGTGTCAATTTTTGAACGCTGTATGGTAAAATTCGTATCACTTCGAGTGATAAATTTCACGTTTTTAAGAAAGCGATATAGCTATATCCTAGAAAGGGAAAGAAAGTTTTAGTTTTGAAATGCTTGCGAGTTATTTCCGTGAGACGTCAAAGTCAAATTAACTTCAAATGAAATTCAAGGGCGGGAAACCAAAAATGCTTTTCGTAGCCGCTAGGAAAGGAAAATAAGTGCGTTTTTTTTAAATAAAAATATGATATAACAATAGAAATGTCAAATAAATTTTTGAAGATTTTAATTTTGTGCAAAAGCAGAGAAAACACCGTAGTTTCTTGTTCACTTTTCAGTCACCGTAGTTCACTTGTCCAAAGTTCTTCACTTCACTTGTCTTCCCTGCGGTCCGAAATAGAATTACAATGGATCATAAGCCATTCACTTCATACTTTTGTAATCGGTTTTAGCGATATAATTCTATTTCGGAACGCAGGGATAGTCAGTGCGATATTGATATTCTCCGGACGCGTTTCAAAACACTCTCGTGCAACTGTCAAATAAGAGAAGCTCGTTTATCCTCAGATTCACTCGTGCTGCCGAATTTACCGATTTCTGAAGCGTAAAATTCGCATCACTCCGATTCACTCCGAGTGAAGAGTTATTCGCTCGTTTTGAAACGGAAACGGAACACTAACTAAAGTAGTCACAATGTAATAGACGAGCGTCTCGCGCCAGTATTGCACCCGGCTGTTTTTTTTTTTTCGCTGTTCGTGCCTGGTTGATTTGACTGACTGAGACGTGGACTCTATAGCCTGTGGCTTGCAGCTTATTGCATTATTGCAGCTTGGCTCTTTTGCTCGTCTTTTCATTTTGGTTTGGAATTCCGCAAATGCAATAGAAATCCCTTAGAATAGCCACGAACGTTTAATAAAGTCCGTTGATATATATACATCCGTGGCGTGGTTTATTTACTGGACTATAATTACAGCAGTACTGAAACCAATTTTTTGACGTTTTGTTGTATCGTCTTTAACACTGAAACTGCTAGACTGATTTGGATGCGGTTTTCTTTATTGTTTTCATAAAAACCCTGGTTTTATTCAAAATGCGCCAACAAATTTTTATTAAAATGGAAGCTTTTTCCGCACAAAGAACAATTAAATAATTTATCTAATTGCTTTTCCATGACCAAGACACAAACCGATCCTTGAAAAACAAAACAACCAACCGACTGAACTGAACTGTGACAGTTGGCGGGGGGCCAGGCAGGCCATCCCTCTATAATTTGTGGGCAGGCCACAGCAGTGAGTGAGTATAAAAATGGCGGACAGCCAAGGTGCAATACTGGCGCGAGACGCTCGCTGTAAACAGGTCCGTTTTGACATATGTCATCGCAACGTATCTATGGATGTGAACCATGCAAATCGGTAACTATGTCAACCGATTCTCACGAGAAATCGATTCAAAATATTATGAGTTTGTTATCGTTTGAAATATTTTCAAGTTTATTGGTTGTAATTTCCAGAATAAACATAATTGCCAAAGTCAACGTGAAAGAAAATATAAACAGTTCAAAAGTAAAGCCTAAAGTCACAAGCGGGAGCACGACTTTCAATATGGTGATAGAAAGATATTTCGGGTGCTAAAACCAGCTTTTAATTTTTTTTCTCTACGAAAAGAATCTGAAATGGAAATTCTTACGTGCCAGTAATATTTTGTAATGTTGTACTTCACTGACCTTAAATTAGATAGAGGTCTGAGCGTTGATAGATATAAAATACTGGCCAGTAAGAAAAATATGTAGGCTTCAAGATGAAAAAACTGCTTCATGCCTTATAAAAAAAATACTGCCATATTTCTTACCAGCCAATCTGTCTATTGATAGGATGATTTATGGAAAACTGCCTGTAAACCAATTCATTAATAAAAAAATGGGACTTTAAGCAATAAATGCATGTTTTATATATATATATTTTTTGTTTTTGTAAACTATAAGTTTAAAAGCTAAGTGGTATGTAACATTATTTAGCACAATTATTATATTAAATTTTTCGGTATACGCGACACCGTTACAAATACATGCAAATGTTCAAACCTAAAAAGTTTATATTTGCAAAAAAAAAAGGAAATTTAAACTTGGCTTTTTGTGTACTGGTCTCACAAAAGCTAATTAGAGATCATTACAATTATTTTATCAATATTAAAACAAGTTAATTATTTTCACGTGGAATCGAATTGAGTCCGTGAAATTAGGCGATTATCTGGTTACAACACTATTATTAAGAAAAAATTGACTGAGAATGTAACTGTTTTTGAGACATTGTGTAGTAATTCAAAATTGCATTTTATTTTGGAATATGCGTGAAAATAGTACTTGAAATATGTTCCGTGATAATTAAAAAACGTTTATTTATTTTCTTTAAACCCAATAAGTTAATGATTATTTGTTAACCGTTTCATTTATTACATGTAAAGTTATATTCTATGGTCGTTCTTATCTGTCAAAACGGGCCTCTTATTTTGTGGCAACCTCAGAATAAGGAATACAAATAGAAGCCTGACTAAAATAAGAACTGGGCATTAGCCATTGTACTCATCTAACGTAAATTACTCCTGTGTACGAGTGAATGAAACGACGGACCGCACTTACTTTATATTTTTTCCTGGTGTGTCACTAGATTGAACCAAACAAATGTCAGATGGATGTAATTTGGATGTATTTTAAATATTATAATACCATCAAATTAAATATGTCTCATCATTGTATCGTTGTGTTGTAATATCGTTCGTTGCGTGCATCACATCTTAATTTGGTGGCATCGAAATGTCTATAGGATGTTTTTATGTCCTATTTATAAATAAAGCTGTAGATAGCCAGTTATATCATATTTTATTGTTGATATTGTTACAAGATATTATATCTAAAACTCAAGACAATAGTTGACATGAGAAGTAATTTTGTGACTCTATGGACGAATGCGCATGAAGGTTTTATTTGTGATGGGCGAGTCGCCACACCACCCCCCTAGGAGAAAGTTAACCCATACCTAAATAACTATAATCTTATAATGAAACAGGGGCAAACATAACATTTCTCATCCTTAAATTAACTAAACAGAATTGCATTTAAAAGTCACAAAATATTTACAAAATCCTCGAAAGGCACTAAATCAAATATAAGCAATGATATAGGGAATAATATTTACAACAACCATTAACATATTATGTAAATCTTACTAACGGGTGGGAACCAAAACAGCAAGTCAAAGGTCGAGAGGAGTCTTGAAACGAACACTCCGTCCCGAACGTGTTATGTAGTTTGGCTTTACTGGTGCCGGGTTAATGGGGTTGGGAACAGGAGCAGAAACAGGGTCAGCAGAGTTACCAGGTACAAAAGAAGCTGCTGAGGGTGTAGCAGGAGCCAAAGCTGGTGTCAGAGTAACCGATGAACCAGGAGATTCAGCGTCAACGCAGAGGTATGCCGGTTTTACACGGTCGATGCTGACCTGTACGTTCTTATCTCCAATGACAATAGTGAGCGTCTTATCCCTCCTAGAAACGACTTTATAGGGTCCAGTGTAAGGAGGTTTTAAAGAAAGCCTCACCGTATCATCACGCAAGAAAACGTGACTAGAGGATGCCAAGTCCTTGTGAATAAAGATGGATTTCCTACCGTGTGCTGACGTAGGAGTAGGCTGCAGTTGCGACATACAACGCCTTAACTGTGTGGCAAAGTTAGTCACATCAGTGTTGCAATGGGGAGCTGCGGAAGGTGAAATGAACTCACCGGGTAGGCACAAGGGTTCCCCGTACAATACCTCGGCTGGAGAAACTTGTAAGTCTTCCTTAAGAGAAGCACGCATCCCTAACAATACCATGGGCAGGGCTTTACACCACGTCTCTTGGTGGCACATCAGTGCAGCTTTCAATTGGCGGTGCATACGCTCAACCAACCCGTTCGCACACGGGTGATAACTCGTGGTACGAACGCGCTTGGCTGAACAAAGTTGCATTAAAGCCTGAAAGAGGGCAGACTCAAATTGTCGGCCCTGATCTGTCGTTACCAAGGATGGAACGCCATATCTAGCGACCCAGCCGCTAAAAAATGTCTCGGCGACCTCCTCCGCTGTTATACCCACCATCGGCCATGCTTCAGGCCATCGACTAAAACGGTCGACAGCTGTCAAACAGTAGTAAAAACCTTTACTGTAGGGCAAGGGGCCTATTATGTCCAAATGGACGTGGTGAAAACGCTTAGTAGGCGTGGCGAAGGTTCCGAGAGGAGAGTTAGTGTGCCGCGTAATTTTGCTACGTTGGCAAGCTTGGCAAGATCGAGCCCAAGTGCGGCAATCCTTTTGGATGTTAGGCCACACAAATCGCTCAGAGACGAGTTTGGCTGTATTTCGAGCACCTGGGTGACTAAGATTATGAATCTTACCAAATACAGCACGTCTAAAATCGTGTGTGACAAATGGCCGAGGCTTCCCAATAGAGGTGTCACAGTAAAGGAAAATATCTGTCCCAGGAACTGCGACTTTTTCAAGCTTGAGGGATGAGCGGTTCAACATCTCACGCAGTTCGTCGTTTGCCACCTGATCAGCGGCGAGAGCGGCGAAATTATCATCAAGGCGAATGGCCTCGATGCGAGACATAGAGTCGGCCACCACGTTGTCCTTTCCGCTTATATGGACGATATCCGTCGTAAATTGGGATATGAAGGACAACTGATTAAGTTGAACTGGAGGTAACTTTTCACGACGTTGTGAAAATGCATAGATCAAAGGTTTATGATCCGTGTAAATACGCACATGTTGTGCCTCCAAAACGTGTCGAAAATGTTGGACAGCTTCATAGACAGCGAGTAACTCTCGGTAATAGGCTGGCCATGTTGTTTGTCGAGTAGTAAGCTTTTTACTAAAAAATGCAAGAGGCTGCCAATCATCTTCAACACGCTGTTGGAGACATGCTCCTACATGGGTTGAAGATGCATCTGTGAAAAGTCCCAGTGTGGCAGTGGTGTCGGGATGAGCTGGGATTGTTGCGCTAGCCAAATGATCCCTGCATTTTTGGAAAGCAGATTCTAAATCTGGTGTCCAGGGGACGGGTTTCTTGCCCTTGAGTTGTGTGGACGCCAACATGTCTATAAGCGGAGCTTGATACTCAGCTGCGTTAGGTAGGAACCGGCGATAAAAATTTATCATGCCTAAAAACCTGCGTAGGCCTTCTACTGTTTCCGGCAAGGGGTAATTTTTGAGGGCCTCGATACGTTCTGGTGGTGGACGAATGCCGTCTTTTGAGATCCGGTGACCTAAAAATGTCACTTCCTCGGCACCAAAAGTACACTTTGAGGTGTTGATGACTACGCCATATTCCGAAAGTCTTTGGAAAAGGGCACGAAGATGATGGTTGTGCTCCTCCTTTGAACGAGAATAAATCAGAATGTCATCCACATAAGGAAAAACGAATTCAAGCCCGCGTACCACCTCGTCAATAAAACGTTGAAACGTTTGTCCCGCGTTACGTAACCCGAACGTCATATAAGGGAATTCAAAGAGGCCAAAGGGTGTTGTGATTGCCGTTTTAGCAATATCCTCTGACGAAACTGGTATTTGTTGGTAAGCTTTGACTAGATCCACAGTGCTAAATACGGTAGATCCTGCCAGGTCCTGGCCAAAATCCCCTATATGACGAACGGGATAACGATCGGGGATGGTACGGGCGTTAAGGGCACGGTAGTCACCACAGGGGCGCCAGCCATTGTCACCCTTCTTTGCCAAATGTAGTGGCGAGGACCAAGCGCTGTCGGAAGGTCGGGCAGTCCCACATGCAACCATCTCTTGGAATTCCTTCCTGGCTGCCTGCAACTTCTGCGAGGCAAGACGGCGTGGGCGAGATGCAACCGGTGGACCCTCTGTAGTAACGATGTGATGCACCGTGTTATGCTTGATTGTCCTGTGGAGGCCAGGAGGCCGTGTGATGTCAGGGAACTTTTGCAATAACCTGATGTAAGGTGAGTCCCCAGCAACAATGGTTTTGACACTTGATTGGGAGACCTGGGCAATGGTAGCCTGTGTGGCCAATTTCGTAGAGCCGTCAATTAATTTAAGGTTACAGCAGTCTGGTAACAGATGATAATGTGCCAGAAAATCCGCTCCAATTATGGGACTGGCCACGTCTGCAACAATGAAATTCCATCGGAATTCCCGGCGTAGCCCAAGGTTCACACGTAAAGTAATGGAACCGTAGGTTTTTATAGGGCTACCATTAGCGGCACGTACGTCGAATCCAGTAGGGTGATGTATACCCTTCATGAGCTGGCGTGGGTAGCAGCACAGATCTGACCCAGTGTCGATCAGGTATCGGACCTTCGATACAGAGTCTGTTACGAATAAACGACGGCTGGAATGACCGAAGCAGTCAGATGCCGCCGCTACTGGCTGCTGGAGGGGTTTTCCTGGTCATGCTTCCAACCACAGGGAGACATACACTTATTTGCCTGGTTGGCATACTTTTTGTGGTACCAGCAGAGGCGGGTGCTGGGCTGTGAAGAGGATCTGGACTTAGATCCTGAGCGAGAATTGGATCGATGGCGGTTACACTGATTCTTTGTAAGGGCATCAACTTTCTTCGACAGTTCAAGTAAGCAACGCTTAATGTTATCGAGGTCGCTAATTGAGGAAGACGCTGCGTGTATGGCTGAGGGTGTGGAAGTTGACGGCGTTTCAGCTATAGCATCAGCAATTTCAGCGACTTTGTCAAGTGACAAGTCACGCTGCGCCGTCAAAATCCTCTGCACCTCTTCCGGTAATCGGCGCATCCACAGCTCGCGTAATATATCTTCATCCCCAACGGTCATTCCAGCCAGTGATCGCAAATGGCGGAGAAAAGCAGAAGGCTTCCTATCTCCCAGTTGTTCTTCACTCAATAATTTTCTCACCCGCTGCTCTTTTGACGAAGATAGCCTTCGAATGAGCTCCCTTTTAAGGTTCTCGTATTTGTTAGAGGCGGGCGGGTTGGCGATGACGTCCTCTACCACATCAGCCAAACGAGCATCCAGTTTGGACAAAATATGTCCGTACTTGGTGGGATCCTGTGAGATTCCAGCAATTTCGAACTGTGCCTCGGCCTGTGCAAACCATAGAGTTGGTTTATCCTCCCAAAAGTCACTCAGTTTGAGTGAAACAGCATTCACATAAGACGGGTTTGAAACGGAGGGTTGCATGCATGCAAGTTGCCTCTGTAACTCCCGCACTTGCTGCCCTAGTTCCTCCTCGGCAGACATAATTAGTGAACAAATCGAATAGAAGCACAAAAACCAAAACAATACAATTATTAATTAATAATAATTAATACAAGTGCAGAAGAAAAAAAAATTCAGCAGGTGCTATCTACATACAAGTCATAAGGCAAAACACCAAAAACAAAGAAATAAAAAAAAAAAAATCTACGTACTAAAAAGTTTTAAATATTAAATCTGATAAAAGGTTTATGAGCCCTTACTATTTGGGACAAATTGACAATAAGGTTAATACACACTCTGTATATACAAAAGTATGCAAATAAACGAAATAAGTAACTTAAAATCAGCACACAACTATCACAACTTTGCAAAAGAAAATTAAGTTTAAGTTTACAAAAATCAATTTTTTTTTTTATATTCATTAAATTTTAAGTTAGTTTGCAGTTCACCGAACACTTTCACCAAATTATTTAAAATGTTCGAAAACAGATAAATGAAGAAAACGTGTTACCGTCTGTCCGTAGTCCATACTGTACCAGTTTGCAGTTAGGCAGTTTCCAGTGGCCCCTCTAGGTGCTATGTGGCGTGCAGCAGCAATGCTGGATATCCCACAGGTGGCAGGAAGCTCAGGAAGTCGAAAGTTACAATGCCCAACCGGTGATATAATAGTTTGGAGAACGTGAACACAAAATATTGTAGTTCATACGGGCAACATAAACATCAGAAGGTTGCGTGTTCAGATCACGTCGGGGTCACCAATATAGGATGTTTTTATGTCCTATTTATAAATAAAGCTGTAGATAGCCAGTTATATCATATTTTATTGTTGATATTGTTACAAGATATTATATCTAAAACTCAAGACAATAGTTGACATGAGAAGTCATTTTGTGACTCTATGGACGAATGCGCATGAAGGTTTTATTTGTGATGGGCGAGTCGCCACATGTCTATTGCATTTTGCGAAAGTTTACAGCTTCACCGAGAGAAATTAAATATTTTGGTGCTCTTCCTCTCAAAATTTATGAAAGTGTGATTTATTATTGTTTGTGTTGATTGTTTTTTTAACATTGTAATAAAATGTCTTGTGCGATTGAAGGCTGTAAATCGCATACAGGAAGAAAAGAAAACAACAATGAAGCAATATCATTTCATCGGTGAGTTCTGATAGTTTTTATGTTAATAAGTTTCAGGATCATACCTAAAACTCAGTAACAATAATAGTAGTTCTTGTAAATCATACTCGTGTTCAATTCTACACCGATATTTGCCTGTTTTATATAGATTTTCTGCCGACTATGAGAGGTTATGTTTTTTCGTATAGTGATGTACTAAAGTCCGTGTGGCAAACTATCGAACATTGGTTCCCGCGGCAGCCGTGCATAAAGGATAATACCGCAGATTAATTGCAGCGCGAGTTAAAACAAAAATAATGCCGAATAAATATCGCTATATTTTTTGTTACAGATTTCCAAAAAGGGAAGAATTAAAAGTGAATGGCTTAGACGAATAATTTGACCAAATTGGGCAATTAAAAAAAGCGGTCATATTTGTTCGAAACACTTTACGTCGCCTTACCAACGTTATATTTACCAGATACAGACACATTGGTAACCTTTAAATAATTATGTATAATTGCATTATCAATCTTGTTTGTAGGTACGTGCTTGTACTATACTATAGTATGTTAACTCGATAATTTTTCAATTTTAGGCAACAGAACCAGTACCTATGGATGTCTGTGGTTTAGAAAAGTGCATACCTACTTCTATGTTCGCAAATCGTTCTGAAAGGCCTGTTCGTTCACGTTACTGCCGTGACTTCATGAAGAAATTCCGCAGATCAAGACATTTTCGTACTTAGTGGTTGACAATAAAAGTACTTTGACAGGGTAGTTCTATCGTGAAATAAATTTTGGGAATGCTTATTGACTTGAACTGCGCATAATTTGATTTCTTATTACAAGTTATTAGGTATTTTAATCGTTCATTATTTGTTATTAGTTTTTATTCAAGATAAGTTGATGTTTATTTGATAGAAATAAAAAAAAATTAAATTACTTCTGTAGTAATTGCGCTGTCATCGCTCATCATTGACATAATATTATTATTACGAATCCTATAAGTCTATGATTATTATGATTTCTATTGTTGCGATTAATTCCTTCTTCCTTGATTGAACAAAGACGCGACATCAACGAACATCTATTTGATTGAGTTAAGAGGCGACTTAAAAAGTATCCACTTAAATAGTTTACGGTTGTATCTCTGATACAAGCTATAGCATTTTTTGTACTAGAAACAAGCACAATTTTGGACTTAACTTTTGTACCTACCTGCCTACGATATAGTAATTTGTACTTAATAAAAAATATTATGCTAAACGAAAGATATCCTTTTATTAATTCCTTATTTACACAATATAACATGTGTCCCACTGGGGTAGACAGAGACCACTTTGCTATTAATTCTCTTGGCCTCCTTCCAAAGCAAGAGGATGTCACCAGAAAGGTCGGTGTCTCCTGCATTCTCTTTTTTTTCACACTATGTTACGATATGATGTGTGGTAAGGAGATTGGTCGCGGTTTATTTCGATTTGGTTTATTTATCGTAGTCAAAAATCGACATTGTTACACCACTAGCAAAGCAACGAACTAGTGACAACCTACCTAATTAAGAAAAAACTAATACATATCCATCTCTCTCTAACGCACTAAAATGTCGTAAGAAAATCAAGGATAGGTGTCTTTCTCCGCGTATTATTTTAGCCAGGTTTCTATTTGTATTCCTTATTCTGAGGTGGCAACTGTAACAAACAAGAAAAGTTTTTAGAGGTTAAGTTTTTTGATTTCCCGAAAATATGTAGGAAGGAACTAGGTAATCCGTCTGAGACAGTCTGAATTATGTATTTAAAACATAATTAATACATCGTTGTACAAATGGATTTCCATTCTCGTCAGAAATAATTGTATAGGTAAGTTATAGTGATATGTAGATTGACGCCTCCTATGGTTGTTTATTATTCTTGACTGTTTTGTACATACCGGCTTTAACATTTTGTGTTTTGGTAGATTTACGGTCTTCAACTTGATGAAAAGATGTTTAGGCCAGAGATGTGAGTGCTCAGCCTTTGGCTTTTAAAACTGCCCAATTAGACCCAATGGATTCAAGTACTATATGATAGGTAGTTATCTACGGACGCCCTCATTATGGGATACCATCAAGCGACCTAATGGCAGTTCGTATTGCGGCATCAATGTCCTTGGTCGGAGTGTCTATAAGGGGGCGCGATACCCCCCAACCATGTCAGTAGTTAGAATCATTTACAAATAGAAAGCTTGAATTGCTGGTGACTGTAAAACCTTAACTCACGACAGACTAGTGACGGGTAGCGGCACTACTGTACTGGTGCGAGGGTTTTGATACCACGCTCACCAACCCATGCCCATCATGTGTGAGTTTGGGCGGGCCTATCATGATAGGCTAAATCTTAGAAATACGTCCAGTTTTGGAAGAAGAGATGCTGATGGATGGATGGATGGATGACACCGCCCCAAATTTTAGTCTAAACTATGAACATATTTTTGCAACAACAGAATAAATGATGTAATTTTAAACTCTTATCTACCTATACATTGATTTGCATGACAGATATTGTTAGTTCATCGATTTACTCGAATTGAGTGGAACTCAAAACCACAACGTTAGATTAAAAAGTGTAAATGTCTGTGAACTGATGATGCCTGTCATGCAAATCTAAAATAGCTATTATGAATAATCTATAATGCAATTAACTCCAGTTCATCTTCATGAGCAAGAAAGACAGCTCACTAAATGGGAGGATGAGCTTAAATTGATGGCAGGCCATACTGGAGGTGGGTTACCCGAGATAGACAAAGGTGGAAATTGTTGGAGGAGGCCTATGCCGTTAGGCACACTGAAATTAGAGACATGTTGTAAAGAAAATACATTATTATTGAAAAACTAAATTTTAGAATAAAAGGCACTCTTAACATTTCTCTAGCTGTGGTTTTGAGCATGAAGGTAAACAATGTTATTTCTGATTGGTACCTGCTGACTACTGGTGTACTGCAGGGTAGTCTCCTTGTTTCCACTACTTTTTTCAATATTTACAAACATCCTTGCCAAACAATTATCTTCTCGCTACCACTTCTATGCTGACAATCTACAGCTGTATGTTAATGCGCCCATATATAACCTTAATGAAGCCACCCAATCTTTGACTAAAGATTTACAGGCACTAGCCGAGTGGGCAAAGGCGTTCAATCTTCTAGTAAATCCTAGCAAGTTGCAAGCTATAGTCACATTGATAGCTTAAGAATGCTAGCTTAAGTAGATGATGACCAAATTACCAAGGTTCTTTTTGGTGGTCCTGTAATACCATACAGTGACACTGTTAAAAACTTAGGCGTTACATTTGATAAAACACTTTCTTAGGCTCCTTATGAATTCCACTCAATGAATTTCCCAGCACACCTGTATACTTTTATCTTGTACCTCCTGACAGGTTGACTGGGAGAAAATGCTTTAAGCCCACCCATATTACATGTATTTAGATACTATGTAGTACATCTAAGCAGCCATTATTCAAATAATGATGTAAAATTAAATTATTAGCTTTTTCTTCTATTAATAATCTTGGATGAATAATAGCTTCAATTATAATTAGAGAAAACCTATGAATTATATTTTTCACTTTTTTCACTTTCACTTTCACTATAATTTGTGCAATAAAGAATGAATTAAATAAATAAATAAACAAAGCATCTGCAAAGCTTTCTGCCAATCAAAACCAAAATTATGATAGCGCAATCATTTCTCCTCCCGATTTTAGACTATGCGAG
Organism: Ypsolopha sequella; assembly: GCA_934047225.1. NCBI lineage: Eukaryota > Metazoa > Arthropoda > Insecta > Lepidoptera > Ypsolophidae > Ypsolopha > Ypsolopha sequella. The sequence continues at coordinate 6,242,362 of OW203988.1, read as the reverse complement.
TGTCTCCAGAGTCTTTGTATTCGTTTTATATTCTCTCTTTGCAAATATGACAACATATCTGAATTACGTTTGCAGTTAAACTGGCTCCCTATTCATCTTCGCAGAAATGCTCAAATTCTTTCTCTTCTCAGCTCCCTAGTGAGATAGATTTAGTTTCTTTTCCGATCACGGTGGAGAGATGATTCATTTACTTTTCATGCTGACTCTGGAGTCTGGAACCGTTCACCGCTGTCTGTACAAAAGTAAAGAAATGTAAACTCATTCAAGATCAATGTAAAGCAATTTTTTCATTTGGAATACCCGTCAAAATAAAACTTCATCTAAATATCCCATCCCTATTATTATTACATATATGTATTTCTTGTTTAGTAAAGCAACACAAATATGTATCCTATTATTATGTAAGTTAAGTTTAAATAGCCCTCAGATAATTTGTTATCATTTACAATACGCCTGTTAGTTTTTTATTACCTTTTCTTTCTACCTAAAGGTTGCCTGGGAGATATTGCTAGTACACAATGTCTGTTCTCTTTGTAAAAATGTGTTTTAAATATCTATGTTAATGTACAAAAGTGCAATAAACAAAAATAAAAAAAGACTTTATTATTACCTATAAATAACTTACCTAGAATTCCCCATAGCTTAATTTTTAAAAGATTTTTTTTTTATTTTTTTTTTCAGAGAATATACGCCATTTTAGGACATAGTTTTCATTATTTTGGTATATAAATTAACCATTATTTTTTATGATTTTTTAAAGAATTGTCCGATGACCTTGTCACTTGAGAATTTTAGACATTATTACTGATTGTGATGTGTGATTGCTTATAAAAAAAAAGTGGTCTGTCTCTGTCTGTTTGTCTACTCATCTGTGATCTAGCTGTCACATTAGTCTGAATCAAATTATTATAAATTTATCTTGATAGCAGGGGACACATTTCTAAACAGTCATTACTCAAGTGACGTCACACGAGGGCAAATGGAAGTTGCAGCCTTTTCGTAAAAATATTCATCATCATGAGGTTTTTAGACCGAAATTTCGAAAATACGACTTATTAAGCCTAAATCTCGAAATGTTTTTCGAATGAACACACCTTATCATAATTTAATCTATGCCAATTGGTAAAAGTGTCGACAGACAAATTATTCCTTTTGCAAGTTAACTTGATCTTCAATTAAGGCGCTATATGCTGCAGAAGTGTTGCCACTTTAGAAAAAAAAAACATTTCCTTACTAGAATAATTCTTGAAAATCTGCTCAAAAGTAAATAGCTGAACTATTTTTAAATAGCATGGTTTTCATAGACAACGTCTTTGATGAGCTAAAATTTGCTTTTGCTATCAACGGCCGCTTTTGGCATAAGTTAAAATTTTAGCTCATCAAAGACGTTGTCTATGAAAACTGCTATTTAAAAATAGTTCATTTTATATATCTATGCAATGATCCTCTGATCAATGATCAATATCCCTCTCGCACTGCGCGTTTTTTTGCTTGGAGTGACGGTGACAAAAATAAAATTCGCATAGCCTCTTAAATCGTTTACAAATAGGGAATTCGGACTTTATTGTGTCTCGCGAATTATTCTAATAGGTTTAATTATATGTATACGCATAGTCGACCCCTAGTGTGCATATAATTAAACCTATTCACTAAACATGCACTGCGTAGTTTGTTAATTCATGTTAATAGGTGACTGCCTTTTTACTTTTGTAATAGGATATGGGATGTATTGTAATTGTGAAAAGAAAAATTCACTCTGCACTTACCCTAAAAATGTAAAGAATGTATATATGGGGTATTACGTCTGAATGGGCCAGATTGAATGGGGCTTGGCACATTCGGACGTAAACTGAAATCATAGATAAATAAAGGAAGGTTAGATTGCTATCTCCTTGTACTGTTCGCAATACTAAAAATAACGTTGCTAGATGGCGTTACTTGTCTCGCTGGAAATAAAATTTGTCTGAAATCGACGAAATATAGCATTTTACTGTTCTGGTTCATCATATTTATTTATTTTATGAATAAAAACACGAAATTTTCATAACATCGCATCAGAAAATAGTGAATTCTTAATCAAGTGTTTTTAACATTTTTTTCATTAAACTTTCGGTGGTAAGCTGGCAATCTAACTAAGCGTGCAGATGGTTATTCTAAATTCCGGTAGATGGCGCACAACGATCATTATTTATTTACCTAACACACACTACTCATACATACCGGTATATAACTTTACTCTTTTACTCACTCAACTGTCATGCACGGTTGAGCGATTTATCCTTAGATTTATCGTATGCTATGTGTCGCGTATTGTCGTATTCTAGCAAATTTTTGTTTTGTGGGCGCAGTATATATATACACACACACACACACACACCCTCACACACAAGACACCCACTCTCTTGTAGTTATATTATTATATTATTTCACAACATAAACCCTCATACACACACATTTTTTCTTTATATAAATACGTACCTAATCACTATGTATTAAGCAAGACCTAATTTTAATTTTAATACAAAATTGTAAAATAAGATCCGTAGAAAGAGCGGGTCTCCCTTAAAACAGGTTGTAAAACTTAAAAGGGGAGTCCCACCCCCTCAAAACCTACATTTTGTAAAGTAAAAAAATAAATAAAATAAATAAAGTATAGTTGCTCACACACACATTGAATTTCGTTTCATCAACTGTTCGATAGATGGCACTAGGTATGTCACAATTTATCTAGTATAGTAGCGACATCAAAAATAATAAGTCGAACTACTAGGTACCGGTGAAAATAATAAGTTTTACGCGGGCTTTGTTCTAATGTATGGAGTGAGCAATCTATCCTTCCTTTATTTATCTATGCTGAAATCGACTACGTTCAATGTCATATCAATAATTAAGTACAGTCACCTACAAAAGTGGAGTCACACCGCCAGGGAATTATAGTTTGATATAACTATCTATAAGTACTTACCGCTAAGTGTTTTATCCCATTTAATTTACAAACACAGCGCACTACACGAGCAGACTGTTGCAAAAACTAAAGTGAATAGACCGCAAAAAAAAATGCTTTTCGCTGGTCCTCTGACGTTACAGATAAGCAGTTTCTGTCATGTTTCTGTATGTATTTGATTTCAAACAAGTAAATATATAATTAGTTTAGAGTAAATCTTGCTTATTTAATGATAAAAAATAATATTGCCAAATGTTCATGTATTCTGTAAGTGACAGTACCGTTTAAAAAAATTTCAATGCAAGTGCTCGTAAAGGCCCACTTTTTATGCATCAAAACCGAACAGAAAGTCGATTATTTTGCCCTAGGGCTTTATTATTATTATTTGTTTAATTTATTTACAATGGTTGGCTAATCTGCAGCCTTTCCTGTGTACCATAAATGTTTTACATTTTTTTTCCACTGTTTAATGGCTCTGGATACAGTCCTTTTGAGCCAATTATTATTTAAAGTTCACAAGATTATATTTGTTTTATTTCCTCATACTATGCATTGAAAAACGTAGTATGATACACGGGCGTAAGAGCAATAAATTACTCGGTTACGTTTAAAACATTCGTTACGCTCGTGTTTTAAATCGTCCTCGTAATTTATTCCTTTGCGCCCTTGTAGCATAAACTACTATTACGACCGCCCCATTCGAACGTAGTCGATTTCAGTTTACGTCCGAATGTGCCGCGCCTCATTCAATCTGGCCCATTCAGACGTAACAGTAATACCCGTATATGTATGTATGTCCTTCCGTATCTCTGTAGACCATACTAGTGGACGATAGAGGAGATTTTTTTCCTCCAACTAGTGGACCAATCAAGCACAAGTATAGAATGTATTGTAATAAAAGAAATATTAACTCTGCAATTACTTATCCTAAAATTTATTCCAGAAGGAAGCCTACTTCAAAATACATATTAAAATAATATATACATATATGTACATTGTATATACTCACACCTGTCTCCCAGAGGGTAAAGCAGAGACTATTGATTTCCATCTGCTACGAACGAGACCCTATTACTCAGCCTCCACTGTCCGTCCGTCCGTCTGTCTGTCACAGGGGACTACAGCTGCAGCCGTTATATAATAATAATAATATAATTTTATTTCAGACCAAGTCCATATTTTGTTAGTAACAGAATTGCTTAAAAACTATATTAGTACACATATTTACACTTGAAAACTTTATTTAATGTTAAACATTGCAGCTCTGGACTCCATATGTAAGAAGTTCCAGTGCCGCACAACCGGACAATCCATCAATATATGTAGCCAGTTGAAATATTACATACGATACGTGTTACTGTGACCTCTACCACTGCACATTAAAAAAAAATGAAACCCAAGGGTATCCCAATACAAAAAAAACGCAAAAAAGTAGCATGTTTTAACGTTACCAGGTCCCCCACTTATCTCCGAAACTAGGGGAGCAAAAAATGTAGTTGTGGTAATTGGTACAGGAAAAATATAGCTATTAACATATTAGGGTTCTGTACTCAGTGGGAGCCGCAAAATGTTTGTCAGGCATTACCATTTTAGCGGCTTGTTTATGTGCGTGTTAGGATCAATTTTAAGAGCCGAGCGAATCGGAGCGGAGTGTGGCGAACCTCAGTAGTTCTGACGGAACAAATTTTAAAATGCCTAATTCTAAGATATGACGTCGATATATATATATTTTTATATCTATTAATAAATGTCATATACAATAACACATGAAGGGTACGCGGGAAGAAAGATCATTGTCAGTTTTTTTCAAAATTGAGTAAATAGTGCCATCTCCTAAAATGTCTCGATAACAATGATTGAGCGAAAACAAAAACTTGAAAAAAATAACACAGTCCGCAGAATATCGCTTTTAAAAATAAACCGGGCTCTAATAAAACTTAAAAAAAGTTCATAACTAGTACGAAAAGTAAAAATAATGTCTTTAACTGTGAATATGGGGGGGCTATGGGCTGATAGTAAAGTTTGTTTTTGAGAAAAAAAAAATTGTTATTACAATAATTAACTGTGATTACAATAAGCCCACTAAGCAGAGTTCTAAAATAATAACCTAAGCAAGTTTTTTCTACTTATTTCAAATTTACCTTCTGTTGACTATGATCCCTCTTCCCGCTTACCCTTCACATGTCATATGACATAGCCTACTCCATAGTGAACGCATTTCCACGTTTCAATTAAAAAAAAAAGTCCTATATTTAGAAAGTCACGTGTTTAGACCATAGGACCCTCTTGCTCGATGTCGAATAGTAAGTAAGTAGTTTCTGTCCTGGCCTAATGATCCACAATTGACCAATTGCGATCAGCCATAAGCTCTCTCTAAACCAGCGTTTCTCAACTTTAATTACACATATTTACACCCTTGCAAGTGTTAGTATGGATCTTCTCTTCGATTTGTTTAAAATTCAACGTTTTCCCTCTATATTTAGAGAAACAATGAACGGATTTTGATGCTGTTTCCAATGCTACCTTGCAAGCTTTTAAGAAATATTTAAGGGCACACCGAGCGTTTGCCTTTGTCTTTTACTTTACGTGTAAAGAGTCAAGAAAATAACCAAACTTTTGCAGTTTTTCAATGTTTTTCGTTGTTATTTTCATCATATTGTTCTTAAATAAAAAACTATCGTGTATAAACTCTCCTGTCGTCTATGAACTTTATTTTCGTAAATTAATAATAATATAAAAATACTTATTTATATAAAAAAGTAGGGAAATAGAGAAAAAATTACTCGACAAGAGGTAACTTTATCATATTGTGTTTCCATCGTGTATACAGTCTAGTATATATCCCCATTGGGGATTCCCCAATAATACCAATATATTTTCCTAGACTTTAATTTAATTGTTTACTACTTCAAACAAGGGTTATAAAAACGTGTATGTATGCGTGAAAAGCTCGGTGGTTGACGAGAGCTGAGTAGTAAATTTAGCATTTGTGTTGAATGATACTGAGATTGTGGAAATGCTACAAGAAATCGTCGATTACGCTATATTTAAGAATACTTACACCAATCAGCTTAACTCAGTTTAAGGAGATTACCGTCGAGATTAGCCGCTTGATGTTTGTCGGAACGAATATCGACGTAAACTACATTGAAATAACGTTCATATCAGCGCGCAATGCATAGTGACTGTTACGACGCTCGCTGCGTCCTTGATAGGGCGAAATTGGAGAAAATAATACTTTTCACATGGACGTGATTGTTCGATTGAATAATCCCATTTTATTTTTATAGCTATTAAGTTTATCTATTTATCAAAGCATAAATGAATTAAATCGACCAAGCCGCTTAGGAGCAGTAGGGAATTCAAGCCAAAAAACACCATTGGTTAAATTGTTTTTTCAATATTGAAATTGATGTTTTGGTGATATAAAGAAGAAAAATGTTGCATATGTTGTTTTAGAGTTGGAAATTCATATACATTTTTTCAATATTTTTGGTTCGGCCATAAACGAGGAGTAGGCATTAGAAAGTTTAGAAACTACCCATTTTGGCGATACTAAGCCCCTTAACCACCTTTTATACTAATGTCCTTGTTACATCAAACCATAGATATATAAGAACTCGAGCAGTCTCCTGCAATTCAAGCTACCAACCAATATTAGCCCATAAGGCAGCGTCATAAAAACCGCCATTGTCGAGGTTGATGGGCGAGTGTACATTTTTGCGACGTCTATCTAAATTCTAAATTCGTAGCGGGGGCAAAGAGTACTGCACTAATTTTCCGTAATCGTGAATATTGTGCACTTCCCCCGGTCAGTCAGCCCAGCTAGGACAGCTCCTTAAAGTAGAGCCGAACAGCTTCAGCATTCTGACACATAAACTGGTCCAGTGAAGGGAAGTTTGAATTGAATCAATATTAGCCCATAAGGCAACGTCTTAAAAACCGCCATTGTCGAGGTTGATGTACGGGTGCGGGCGAGCGTACATTTTTGCGACGTCATTTGCCACATTTTTAAATGTTGTCATCCACTGGTCTGATCTATAGGATAATGGGATAAGAGGGCAATATTTGCAAATGGCTTCCTCTTTGATAGTGGTCAGTAATCTCCTATTCGTAAGGGCTAGACAGACACCGGCTCGATCAGACGAGAAGAAAGATTGATGATCTTCAATTTGGAAGAGTCTGCGAGCACTTGCATTCTATTGACACAGTTCACTACAGGCTGGAGTACTATATTTAGGGTTGCATAACTTCTAGGAACCAATACGGGACGTTTTCTCTTCCGATGCCCAAAACTCATAACACATTCAACGCCGACACGCGGCTTGTTAACTACACCATACATAGCACGCATGTGTACATAGTCAGAGACACTATGTGTTTTTTCTTTAATAAAACTCACTTGTACACTATTTCACACATTTAATGAATAGTTATACACCCAACCGGTTTCGAAAATAAATAAAACCCCTTGAAAATTAATTAATTATTCGAAACCGGTTGGGTGTATAACTATTAATTAAATGTGTGAAATAGTGTACAAGTGAGTTTATTAAAGATGCTTTTCAAGTTTCACCAAGTGCCGACAATCGCAAGTATAAAATATAGATAGATAGATAGATAGATAGATAGATATAACATTTATTTCCCAAAAACACGACATATACATACAAAAAACAAAGTAGAACTTAAATAAAAGAAAAAAATAATTAAATAAAGTTAAAACACAAAAAGAAAGTAACTTAAATGTATCCTAGTGGTATGAGTGTCGTGGCAAAGAGAAAAAGGCTCCGACTCAGCATAATGCCGCAAACCGAAATCTGCGACGCTGTTATTCTGTCGTCACCTGCAGAGAGCCGCACGAATTCCATATACTATGTGTTTTTTAACAGATACCCTCTAATCTCAACCGTAGTGGCTATCAAAAGTATAAAATAAATTAAATAAAAAAATCTACATTATAACATCAAAGTTTTTATTTGAAATGTACATGTTTAATAATTTTAACTTAAATTAACATCAAATTACTTAGTTATATTTCGCTCAGTCATATTTTGAAGTTGATTTTATTTTTGCAATAACTTTGAAATACGGGACAAATATGGGCCATGTAGCAATACGGGACGGGATGGTCAAATACGGTTACAGTCCCGTATATACGGGACGTATGGCAACCCTAACTATATTGTACAGTTGCCGCGTTCATAGAAGAGGCATTAACAGGAATTGAGTAAAAGTTTGGCCAAGTGCGATTCGGACTCGCGCACAAAGAGTATACAAAGGGTGGTAAAAACGATCAACTATACCATAGCCTATATATCCTCATGTAAACTTCACGGCTTAGTAGATAGTGATCAAGATAGTAGACTATCAACCTTTTTCCCCCGCGAGTTGCTCTGGATGATAGTACAACCATAGTACTATGGTAGAAGTTCTACCGTAGTACTATGGCGTGCACAGAACTTTTTGCTAGAAAAGCAAGCAATTGGTCAAGATAACAATAAAAAAAAATATGAAAAAATTTAAATATCACTTTGAAAAAAAAAAGTTTTTATTGGAAATTATCACTCTATACTCTATTTTAATAGGGCAAATAATGTTTGTAAACAACTTTGTAACCTAAGTGATGAAATATGATGTAAGAAAGCATTTTTATACCTATATATTTAGGTTTAAACTAATAAAAGTGAACTCACGTACATTAATATTTTTTTCAATGCATGTGCTCGTAAAGGCCCACTTTTTATGCATCAAAACCGAACAGAAAGTCGATTATTTTGCCCTAGGGCTGTATTATTTTTTTTTTAAATTTATTTACAATGGTTGGCCTTTCCTGTGTACCATAAATGTCATACTTTTTTTTTCCACTGTTTAACGGCTCTGGATACAGTCCCTTTGAGCCAATTACAATTTAAAGTTCACAAAATTATATTTGTTTTATTTCCTCACACTATGCATTGAAAAACGTAGTATGATACACGGGCGTAATAGCAATAAATTACACGGTTACGTTTAAAACACTCGCTACGCTCGTGTTTTAAATCGTCCTCGTGATTTATTCCTTTGCGCCCTTGTAGCATAAACTACTATTAATTGTGCAGCAAAAATTGCAGTTGAACATATATTTCATCACTTTTAGGTTATAAAGTTGTTTACAAACATTATTTGCCATATTAAAATAGAGTATAGGTCACTCATTGTCTACCCTGGCGTCATACATTTTTTTTTAAAGTGATATTTAAATTTTTTCTTATTTTTTTAATTGTTATTCTTGACCAATTGCTTGCTTTTCCAGCAAAAAGTTCTGTGCACGCCACTGTAGAACCGAACCAAACTTATGTATATCGATAAATAATGCATAAATCAGAACACAGTTTGGAAACCTTTCTAATGGCCCAAATCTACAAGTCTTGAATTAAAGCAGCTTGTAAGTAAACAGTGTCAATTAAAAAACTTCATGACAGGGATACCATTTTAAAATTCTACATATATTAATACAGGGATGTGGAAACTTTTTCCTTCGCGTGCCAATATTTACTAACGAAATATATGGCGGGCCAAGTTGTTGCATTTTTGGCTACATTATTTACTGAAATAAAAATACTAGTATGTATTTTAAATATTATTAGAGGGCATTACAAACTAGAAAATATCAATCAGAAACAAATCCAAAGACAAGAATTTGAAAAAATTCCCCGGGCCAGGATTCGAACCTGCGACCTCTTGTTATCAAGACAAGCGCGCTACCAATTGCGCCGAGGTTCCTACCTAGACCGGCGAATCCTTCCATCATACTCTAATAATGTTTAGAGTATTCATAGCGATGGATTTCGCAAAATAAACATAATCTTAGTATGTATTTCCTGAAACACTAATTTATTGTGCAATATTGCAAAAAAACTATTGAAATAAGGAAGAAATTGCAAATTGCAATTAAATTTTACTTTCAAGTTAGCTGCGAAGTTTCTAACAATGCGAAAACTTCACTTGCTTTTTGTTTGATGGTCTTGGACTGTGTTTCAACGATTCGCGGGCCGCAGATGGCCCGCGGGCCGTAGTTTCGCCATCTCTGGTCTTAACGAACGTTACAACCATTAATCTGGAGGCCGCGGGTTCAAATTCCGGGGGGGTACATCCTAGTTCGGTCTGCGAGCTTTGGAATCCATTTGTGCCCAAAGTACCGCGATAGGGCTCACCACCCATCACGCTGGGACGTAACAATCGTCGGTGAAACCTGGTTGTACGTGTAAAAACTGTGAGCGACATATATTTCACACTTCATACTCGGGAACAGTGGCGTGCATAGAACTTTTTTCCAGAAAAGCAATCAGAAGGTCAAGTTTGAGAATAAAAAAAATATGAAAAAATTTCAATCCCGGTTCAGAGCTCCTCACAACCAGATTTACTTTTCTTTCTGCGTTTCTATACTGCAATGATATAATGTTAATTTATATCTACGTATTAAATTTTGTTTTTATTTTCAGTTTGATTACAAAAATTCAGTGTTCAAACTTCAAAGACAGTTCGTCCTAAATGTCCTCCATTTCCATGATAAGATTCGTAAGCTGACAGTTTAAATAAAAATATTAACGCTGTTAGCTTAATGCTGTCTCATTCATACTCAATGTTTTTTATAAAGTTTGGACATGTCATTCCTAAAAAAAATGTAAAAATGTTAGTACTGAAAATTGAGTTTTCTTCAAATTCTCCATAGAAAACGGAAATTTCATAGTTAAAGACCCAATATTTCATTGTTTAAATAGTAATAATGTAGGTGGTAGAGCTGATGCCGGGCTCGACTGTGGAGGTACCACCATCTTACTTGGAGACCCCCTCGAAGTAATTCGGGGGAGAGTAAGAGGACAGCTCACAGGCAAAAAACCAGGAGGCCCACCATGCCTGGGACCGATGGATGGCGGTATATCCATTCCTAATAGCCGGGCCTTATATGGAACAGACTGGTGACGGGCAGCGGCGTCACTGTTGCGAGGGTTCCGGCACCGCGCTAACCAACCCGCCTGCCCAGCGTGTGTGAGTATGGGCAATTCTTCCAGGATGACCGCCGGGAATGGCAAAGTCCTGGAAAGGCTTATGTCCAGCAGTGGACGAACTAGGCTGATGGATCATGGACGATTTCATTGTTTATGCAGATTATAGATATTTTAGAATTTGCTGAACAGAGCAATTTGTCACGTATGTAATGTAATGTCTCATATCTTATGGTCACATACGTCCCGCTTTGGGCGGGACAGCCCCGATTTTAGACTGTCTGTCCCGCTGTCCCCAGCGAGTGCAAAAATGTCCCGCTTTCGTAAACAGACCAAATGGTTATAAATATACCTTTATATTTTGGCCTTGGAGTTCTATTCCTGCTTGAAAAGTAAACCAGATATTTTAAAACTGATTTGCTACGCCGACAAATATAAAATGACTGCCTAGATCAGGGGTCGGCAATTCATTTTAAGTGGGGCCTGGAAACTTTCGAAATTTTTTACCGAGGTCCAGAAAAAAAAAAAAAGTTCAACTTACTATTAATATAAGACCTGTGAAACTATCAATGAATTATTTCTGATATTGTTCTTATACAAAATTAGCAAATTTTTGCAATTTTCATATGTTTCGGAAACATCAAAATTCTTCAGTGGATGCAGTTTTAAAGATTTTCAAGGAAATTTCTTTTTGTAAGTCTATTAAAGCCGATTCTGAAGGCTTTAATTTTAGTTTTAGTGCTGTCAAAACTTAAATTTTGCCAAAGTAATTTAGCTTCTGTTCCTAAACTTTAAGAACTATTTCTCAATGAACAAAATTTAGTTTTGACAGCACTAAAACTAAAATTAAAGCCTTCAAAATCGGCTTTATTATCTCCATAAAAGTATTATTATATTGAATAATTAAAATTTTTGGCGGACCACGTTTCGACCTTCTGCGGTCCGAGTGCGGACCACGGTCCGCTAATTGTCGACTGCTGGCCTAGATTTTAGATTCCGTTGTGTCCAAGTTTCACAGCTGCGCCCCCCTGACACTGTCATCCATGCGCCATAAGATGCTTGTAGCACTGTATCTTTGACATAAACATCAATGTCAATTCTTTTTAGGGTTCCGTACCCAAAGGGTAACCAACGGGACCCTATTACTAAGACTCCGTTTATCCGTCTGTCTGTCCGTCTGTCACCAGGCTGTATCTCGTGAACTGTGATAGTTAGACAGTTGAAACTTTCACAGATGATGTATTTCTGTTGACGCTATAACAACAAATACTAAAAATAAGAATAAAATAAATATTTAAGGGGGCTCCGATTCAACAGACATGTTTTTTTTGCCGTTTTTATAGATAATGGTACGGAACCCTTCGTGCGCGAGTCCGACTCGCACTTGGCCGTTTTTTTTTTTTTTCGTACCTATCCAAAAGATGTATTGCATTTTATGTCCAAAGGAAACAAATGACGTCACTTGCTATGCAAATATAAAAAAAATATTGAAAGTTATTGATTTCATAAAACTGATATTGGTTTAAATTAACATAATTAATGATCTATTTTACGAAAAAATAAATAAAATCAAGTTTCATTTTTCTGGTGAACACGTGGCAAATCGCGTTTTCTGCGTGGGAGTTCTAAACCTTGACCTTGGTTGACCTTTAGAGACTCACAGGTCATTTGTCTATTGACGACAAGGCTGTCTCGTCGAAACCTTATCATATCAATAAGATAAAGTTAACATTGTAGTTTTTCTCAATGACGTCATTTTTTCAAAATCTGTGAATGCAAAAGTAAAATACTCCAAAAGTTAGGATTAGTTTTCTTGTAGCTATAACGTTTCTGGTAACTACTCTTTATGCCACATGTATTGTTTTAACAGGCTTGTTTTTTTTTAGATTTAATTTTTTTCTTAATTTATCTAGGTATAATCTTATTATAATATTAATAAAGCGCCCAGTATAAGAGTTTTAAAATGTAACTTACCTTGTTGCTTAATTGTTTATATATTTTTAGATTAAAGATGATGGGGGCGCCGGCGCAGCCAACAATACATTCCGATCCAGAGCATTTCGACTCCGCTAATGGCTGAACACGGTTGATGATAGCATTGGGAACAGGTAAGTGCTTTGCAGTTTTTAGGGTTCCGTACCCACCCAAAAGGCAAAACAGAGCCCTATTGATGTCACTCTGCTCTCTGTCCGTCTATCCGTACTTACAGCGCCTGATGGAAATGCGAATTTAATTTTTGTCACTGTCACTCCAAGTGAAAAAATGCGCAATGCGAGAGGGTTGGATTCAGGGCGAAAGGGAAAAAAGTTAGTTTTATATTTTTATACTAAAATTATTTTGTATTTTTATACTAAAAAAACTAAAGTAGCAAGGAAAATTTCCAAAATCAAAACTCTAGATATTGTTGAAACCGATTGAGTTCAATACATGGTTCCTATTCGTCCAACGAGGAGAAACAGTGTGTTTGAAGACCTCATCATCAATTTCATTGTTTCATTGTTTAAAATGAATTAGAAAAGAGACTTAGGATAAGACTCTCGTAACAAAAAAGCATCTTTGTTGATATATTCTGTCGCGATGTCCTTTCGATCAAAATTAGCTGAAGTAGTTTTTACTTGTTTACTGTATTTTTTATCGTAATATTTATCTATCATTATTGCTCTATAATCATGTTGTCATGCATAATACTTTGCTCTTGACCTGCAAGTGATTGTAAGATAATCTAAAGTTAACTGCACTTTAATATTATTAAAACTCGCGTGAGCTGACATACTAAATTATTATTACATACGGCTTGCACACTCACGTGTGACTGTTGTTGGCTATATGCCAACCGTTTCACCGATACAATTTCGGCATTATCAAGGCTTAGGACGTTCTTAGGACGACGACGCGGCGTTCACCGTCGTTGTCAAACGGGCACTGGCAGGTCTGGCAGCCGCCGATCGGCGAGCTGTACGCATTGCTCGTGCGCTGAGCGCTAAGGTTGGCATATAGTCAACAACAATCACACGTGAGTGTTCAAGCCGTATGTAACAATAATTAACTGCACTTATTATATGATGTTACGTAGCTCCAATACTCATTGTACTCACTATTGAAAGGCAAATTCTAATCGATGTAATGGCGCTCATTCAACTCACCGGATTGTGATGAAACTTAAATTTGCAGCCCGTTATTTATTGCTGCTTCTTAGTATTCCGTCAAGAAACGGAAATCTGTAGGTAAGAGCAGACTTTCGGAGATAAGGGGGGGAACATACATTTTTTGTGGTTTTTCAAAGGTTTCTCGAAATCAGTGCGAGTAAATGTAGTAAAGGTATGTATTTTACAATCAGCTCGTTAATTTGATTGATACCCATATTGTATTTTTAGGATTTTTTTTTCTCTGTTTTGTATTGGAAATATTTTGAACAATTTCAAATTTAAAAATTTTTTTGCTCCACATTATTTTAGAAAATTAATGCTATTTTTGTGCCAAATTTCGAATCTTTATCTTTGGCAGTGCTAAAGATAAGGCTGTGGCATACGGATGGACAACGGAGTCTCACCATAAAGGTTCCGTTTGTACCTTTTAAATACTGCGGAACCCTAATTATGCAAGATCGTTTTTTATTTACTCTTGTTGCAAGCACGCGTGACGTGACGTGACATGGCGTCATAGTCATAGTATCAACTGTTCGAATTGAAATATTTTTGTCACAGTCTTTAGACACGCACCTCACGTGATATTTAATTAGTCACGTGAAAGTCAATTCAAAATATATCGTTTTACTGGTTATTATTTCTTCATTCCATCCATCCATCAGCCTAGTTCGTCCACTGCTGGACATAAGCCTTTCCAATACTTTGCCACTCCCGGCGGTCATCCTGGAAGAATTGCCCATACTCACACACGCTGGGCAGGCGGGTTGGTGAGCGCGGTGCCGGAACCCTCGCACCAGTGACGCTACTGCCCGTCACCAGTCTGTTCCATATAAGGCCCGGCTATTAGGGATGGATATACCGCCATCCATCGGTCCCAGGCATGGTGGGCCTCCTGGTTTTTTGCCTGTGAGCTGTCCTCTTACTCTCCCCCGAATTACTCCGAGGGGGTCTCCAAGTAAGATGGTGGTACCTCCACAGTCGAGCACGGCATCAGCTCTACCACCTGAAATTTCTTCATTAGGTTTTCTTAATTGTTTCCAATAGTTTTAGTGGGCGTATGTATGTACAAACGTCAGCACGATAGACTACTTATTGGCAGTTCTTGTTGCGGCGTCTGCGCAGCCGATGAATAAATTTGTATAGGGTTTAATTGAATATAGATAAATAAAACACATGAAAATAAGCTCTAATAATTTATCATAATTCCGGCAAGAATTTGTTAGCCAATTTTCCTTTGAATACAAATTTCAGCCAAAAAGAGAAAAAATTATTCCCAATTTCATCCTCATCATCGCAATTAAGGGGCCTGGGCTGGGAGGGTTTCCAACCCTTCCGGAATGCCTGGGAGATTCCGGGAATATTGTTTAATCTCCCGAGCTCCTGGGATGCAATAAGTTTTCCGGATATTCTAAAATAAAATAATTGTCAATGGAGTCCGGCCCGACAAACACGTGATCTAGAGGCAATTTTCATTTTATATATTTTTTTTTAAGGATTATTTTTGTTCTGTTATTTTAACCCCTTTAGTTATGTAATTCAATATTCTTAAGCGTTTATGAAAATAATAAGATAAATAATTGTCACTATCGAAATAGATAAATCGCGCGAAATAAATAATTTAATGACGAAATAAATTTTGATTTTTCTTATCAAATATGAATGTTGGCTCCAAGTTGGTTCCTCCGTGAGTTGGCAACCCTTGGAGGTGAGGTCCCTGTTATTGCAGCATTTTCCAACCCTCTCTCTATTGGCGTGCACAGAATATATTGGGCTCTCTACTTCAACTCTTGAATACTGTTATACGAATGTGTTAGTTTCCTAAAATATAATTTATAGGCCTTGCTCTTTGTCTTTCCCCGCCATGTAAAATAGTAGTTTATGCTACAAGGGCGAAAAGGAATAAATTACGAGGATGTTTTAAACGTAACCGAGTAATTTATTGCTCTTACGCCCGTGTATCATACTACGTTTTTCAATGCATAGTGTGAGGAAATAAAACAAATATAATCTTAACCCTTAACCACTGACGTGTCATTTTGTTACACTACCACTGACGTACGTACGGGATACGTATTTAATTTTGAAACCCTCCTGATGCAAGAATGGAGGGTACCTATGGTGATTATTGCAGTGAGTTTATAAACACATATTTAAATGATATAAGGATGATAAAATCACAGTTATAATATTCATAGGAAAATATAGATTAATTAACAACCTTAGAGGCAATGAAAGTAACAAAGACATTTTTTCAAAATCAAAACAAAAATATTTTGTCACAATAGGAACTTATTTTTTGAGTTGTATTAATTATTAAGGATGGCTTTAATTAGAAAATAATCACAATCGCCATAAATCTTACTAAAAGGCACTTTTTAACAGCAGTTGTTGGAGGTTGCCTTAGAGCACTGCAAACTGACCGGTTTACGGCAAGCTTTACAGCTTTATCGGGTATTTATCCACTATATATATATATACAAGCAAGAGCCTGTTCACTTTCAAAATATTCTGAATCACGAGCAGGAGCCACTTCATCCTTAAAATTTTCGTCCTCGGAAGACACATCGCGATCCGACTGAATGAATCATTTTCATCTGCCGATGATTCGTCAGGCTCACGAAGATAAGGTTCGATAACTTCTTCGTTATTGGCATTATTCACTTGAACTCGTTATTTTTTTATGTAGATGGCCCAGAAGAAAAATTTGACCACTTACGATGCATTTCGTCTGCTGACAAACATAAATAAGTATTTTCAAAAAAGTCACATTAACACTGACGTACGTACCTCATACGTCGCGGAGTTAAATTTACCTGCTTAGGAGCATGCTACGCGTACACTCTCCCCCGCCGCACACACGTTGCTGGCAACTAGGAAGCTACCAAAAAGGATGCGCCGAAATTCCTACGTAAAATTAAGTATTGAACGAAAAACTATTACGATGACGTACCACATACGTACGTCAGTGGTTAAGGGTTAATATATATAGTGAACTTTAAATTATGATTGGCTCAAAAGGGCTGTATCCAGAGCCGTTAAACAGTTGAAAAAAAAAGTACAACATTTATGGTACACAGGAAAAATCGACTTTCTGTTCGGTTTTGATGCATTAAGGGTCCGTTTCGCCAAACATGCTCTCGCGTTTGGACAATTTAGCATATTAAAACAAAATATTTTTAACAAATAAAATTTGTGTAGGTATTTAAGGGGTTGAACTACATGATAATTTTTCAGATGTGACACAAGCATCACAATCATTGAGAAAAAAAATCGGAAAGATCAGTAAAATCACGGAAAACGTAATTTGGCTTTGGAACTAGTATGATCAGTCTACTGATCTAACTACAAACTAAAATATTTTTTTATAGAGCAAAGAAATGAAAGTAGCCTTTACAAAGTTTTATTATTTTTTATTTCCTTTCGTTATTTTAAAAGAAATACTCAAACATTCTACATTTTTCCTGTACAGAAAAATTACGCAAAAATAATTTGGAAGTTTGTGTATTTCTTTTTAAATAACGAAAGGAAAAAGATATTAATGTTTTATATGAATAAAGTACTTTGAACTCTTTACGTAAAAAAAATATATTTCAATTTGGAACAAAAAAAAAATTTTTTTTCTGTTTGCAACGCTAAATTACATTTTTCGTGATTTCAGTGATCTTTCCGATTTTTTTTCCCGATGCTTGTGATACTTGTGTGAAATCTGAAAAATTAAAATGTAGTTCAACTCCGTAACTACCTACACAAATTTTATTTGTTAAAAATATTTTGTTTTAATATGCTAAATTGTCCAAACGCGAGAGCATGTTTGGCGAAACGGACCCTTAAAAGTGGGCCTTTACAAGCACTTACATTGAAAAACGAAATAAAATCAAATGTCTGATTGATTAAGCCGGTTTCAGTTTTTTCTATTGCGCAATATTTGAAATTAATGTGCAATAAAAACGCAAGTCATTCTTCTGGTTAACATCACGAAACTGTGACGTCATCACAAGCATGGTCTGATTGAAACAATCTGCCGTTTTCTTGTCTAATTAGCAGCTAAGTACTTTGTATCAGACCTTTGAACTATGAATTCGGGGCCCAAAAATTCCATTGTGAGGAGAATCCATGTAAAGATAGAAGTAATTGATGTAAAGTGAAAAGTTTTGTCTATTCAGATCACACCATAGCATAAAATATATAGATTTATTATTTTCAATAAGTACATAATGCAGAGTGTTTTGGTCATCTATTCGAATATAGGGAACTATAGGTATATATATGCAAGGTGACTTTTTGATCATCGTCCAAATTCATACTGGAGGCTTGATAGAATAGAATAGAATATGATTTTATTCATCTAAAAATTACACAATAACAGAATAGGATTACCTTGACGCCTACAAGGGTGTATGTACCGGTGCTATAGGCGCCAAGCTCTTCCCTTACAGAGTATTACATTAAAAATTAGAAGTAATATAAAATAAACGAGAATACAAAAAAAAAAAAACAGAGCATGCAGCTTAACTTATAATAAATACAAAAAATCAAGGGCATATGAGAGGGTGGGTCTGTGTGAAGAGTGTGGATGAGAATGAGAGTGTGCGTGTAGGAAGAGGGTGTATGTTAGTGTATGTGTTTCCCCAAACCTACGACCAAGGTCTTGGGATCCGTATATTTACTACTAGGGAGGGAGTGTG
Organism: Ypsolopha sequella; assembly: GCA_934047225.1. Lineage (NCBI taxonomy): Eukaryota > Metazoa > Arthropoda > Insecta > Lepidoptera > Ypsolophidae > Ypsolopha > Ypsolopha sequella. The sequence goes on along the minus strand of OW203988.1, from coordinate 6,223,599 downwards.
TGTGAGGGTGTGTTTGTGAATGTGTGGGTGAGTGTGTCAAAAATTTGATGAAAAATATTAAATAACAAGTAAGTTTACATTTAGCATTTAAAACGAGAGACAAGAAGATTCTCTGTTTCCTCATAACTTAGGGACTTAAGCCAGGGTATTAGTTTATTTTTAACTTCATACGCATTTAGAGAGTAGATAGCGTGAAGGTTATTTACTAGGTTATAGAGAAACCGACCAAGATAGTTCTCAAATCTTTCCACGAAACACGTCCGTGAACGTGATATTTTGAAGATGGGGAGTACTCGTCGAGAAGAGATGTCCTGTGGGGGAGTGTATGGAGCATTTGAATGTTGTTTCAGAATAACATTAAGAACAAATAGTTGCCTCACTGTAAGAACATCACATTCCTTATATAAGTCAGCTGTTGGGTATTTGAAGGGACGTAACGTACTAACTTTCAAAACTGCTCTTTGAGCTCTTTCAAGAGGAAGAAGAAAAGTCTTACAGTTGCCACCCCATGATCCTATGCAGTAAGTAGTAATTGATTGGCACAAGGTGAAATAGAGCATTCTTATTATCCCCGCATCTGCTACATGGCGTATAGTTTTAAAAATGGCCATGAGTCTTCTCACTCTAAGTGTGATGTTCGTAATATGTTGCCTGAAAGTAAGGTGAGAGTCTATTATCACACCCAAATATTTGATATTTGATACTAATTCAAGTTTAGGGCAGTTACAGAGAGGATTTGGACTGTAGGGAAATAATGTGTCAACCAGGCTTGACGATCTACAACAGAAAGAATGAGCCAGAACTTTGTGAGCAGATGGTGGTAATTGCGGCCTTCTTATTGAAAACGGTACACATTTGGTTTTATCAGCATTAAGTGTTAGTTTATGACACAACAGCCATCCATGAACCTTATCAAAGCCAAGTTGTGCTCGCTTAAATGTGTCGGTCCAGCCCTCTCCCCGGAACAAAAGGACTGTGTCATCTGCAAAGGTGATAATTTTACCATTTTCGAGTGAAAGATTACACAGGTCATTAATGTACATCAGGAAAAGGGTCGGACCGAGGATGCTACCCTGCGGAACCCCAAAAGTGACAGGCAGTGGAAGGCTTGTAAACTCTCCAACCCTAACACATTGGGAACGCTCACTAAGATAGTCCCTAAATAGTTCTAGAGGGACACCCCTAATACCGACGCTTTCTAGCCTTCTTAGGAGTAGCGGAGTCGAAACAGTGTCAAAAGTTTTCGCTAGGTCTAGGAATATGGCAACACATTTTTTCTTTTTTTCTAGACCTTCACTAACCAATTTTGTAAGTTCCGACACTGCTTCGGCTGTAGACTTACCCCTTCGAAAGCCAAATTGGTTAGGTGAGAGTAAGGACTTGCTTTCTAAGTAATTAGTAAGACGAACGTTAAGAATTCTTTCTAGTATTTTAGAAAAGGTGGGGAGGATAGATATTGGCCTGTAGTTATTAATACACAGTTTATTACCATTTTTGTGAATAGGTATTATAATAGCCTTTTTGAAGGCTGTCGGGAACTTACCAGAAGTGAGAGCTAAATTGAAAATATGAGTGAGAAGAGGAGCGAGAGTCTGAGTGTTCTGTTTTATAACTGAAGATGGTACGTTATCCCACCCTACTGAGCTAGTAGTTTTTAATGATTTAATAATGGAGATGATTTCTAGAAGTTCAGTTGGAAGAAGACAGAAAGATTCAGTTAGAGCTGGGACCGTAGCAACATAACCATGATTTTGGTCAGCTGGTGATAGTAAAATTTTCTCAGCTAAATTTTTCCCAACATTGGCAAAAAACGAATTTGCATTATTAACGGCTTCTTCAGCTGAACCTCCTGATTTTAAAATATCAGTCGCATTCTTACTATTAGTTTTTCGATTTGTAATTCTGGAAATTACCTGCCATGTTTTTTTAAGACTAGTGTTGGTTGCTTTAACTAGTTCATTGCGCTCAAACTCTCTCTTTAGGTTTTTTATTTTTTTATTGTGATAAGTGATCAGTATCTTGGATCAGTAACAATTTTTGTGAAATTCGTAAAATTAAATTTCGGCTTCCCATATAAATTCAATTCCAGTTCCGAGTGAATCACTATGGGGAGTCGAAATTTCATTTAAGAATTTCACCAAAAATACTGATCACTTACCAAGCCACCAGTATGAATTTGGACGATGATCAAACAGTCACCTTGTATAATATGAGTGTGTGAGGCGTAACGTCGTCGCGTAAATGTCTTAACTTGCCCAGATGAAGGCAGTCTAAAATAAATCATGAATTATCCTCAAGTCTCATTTAATTCTAGAACTATAGGTATACATTAAAAACCATATCTTTTCAAGAAAATGTAAGCTATAGTGCATTGTATAATCAACTTTATATACAGAAACCTGATTCATAGGTACTACCTATAGTTGGGTTAGTCGCGGATAACAGTCATGCTGAATACGCACAAGGAAATTTGTTTTAGTAAGAACTGCAATCTGCGTATTTTTCCTGAAACTAAATAATAAATAAAGTAGTAAAAAAGATATGTCTGTAAGTTGAATATTTTTCAATCCAACTGATCCCAAATAGTGATGCCAAATACATTATTACTACAACTTTTACGTATTTTTCATTTCGATTACACCATGCTAATAAATACATTGTACTAGCTTAGCTATACATTTAATCAGTGCCGTGCATTGAACTTTTTTCTGGAAAAGCAATCAGAAGGTCAAGTTTGACAATAATAATAATATGAAAAAAAATTAAACAACACTTCGAACAAAAAAATATTTGTATGACGCCAAGGTAGGCACTGTCTACCCTAGCGTGAATATTTTCATCCAAACTTTTTTTTTCAAAATGTTAATATATTTTTTTTAATATTTTTTTTATTGTCAAATGTGACAATAAAAAATTGACCTTCTGGGTGCTTTTCTCACGCTACTGCATTTAATACTTTACCTAAACACGGCATATTTTTATTTTATTTGAAATTGGTTCAGTGTCGATTCTTTAGATTTGTATTTGTAACTTTTAAAATAATTGTAACAACAAAGAAAAACTCAGTGCACTGGAGTGCATGCTCCATGAAACTTGCGAAGACAATACAATCGTGCCAATTTCGTCGCCGGCGCAAAATTGAAAACTTGTTTCAGGAGAAACCACCTTTTGACAAGACTGTGGACGTTTTCAAACATTATTTTTGGTTATTATTAAACTAGATATTATTTTCGATATTTGACTTGTATTAATTTTATCTAAAACAATAAAAGCACATGCGGCTACACTTTTGGTAAAAAAACCGTCAAATTTATGTATTTTTGGGGTTTCTTGCTAATATTTCACGATTTTTAGTTGGACTTAAACATAGAGCTATATAATGTTAATGGACTCAGCCTAAAATATTATAATAACATTCCATAGACACCACACAATGGTTGACAGCGTTTGTATGGAGGCTTGCGCGTAACTACGCCTCTTAATTCACGTTTTTGGCAAATTTAAATTAAATTAAAAAATCTGTATTTGTTACATTACTTGTGTACACTGTTTTTAGCTGGGTAAAGAGATATGTATTGGGCGTTTAGTTATCTTAGGGATTTGGTTACAAATCTGAAGAATCGACCTTCAACATGATAACAGCGTTTGTTTTGAAAACTCAAAAAAGAACTGTCAATGAATGAATTAATGAATCCAGACCAGATCTGACGAATTAATTTCTATTAATTTATATTATTTGCACGTATAATGTACGCAAAAAGTTAATAGGCGCGTTCTCCGTCCCCGCGTGCTCGTTTTTCGGCCTCGCTAGAAACATACTACTCGGCCTTCGGCCTCGTCAATACTTGGCTCGGCCTTCGGCCTCGCTAGTGTGACGTTAGCTACTTGGCTCGGCCTTTGAATTCACTCGCCCTTGTATGAGACTTAAGACAACTCGAAGTGCACAATTAAAAAAATTGGGTTATATAAAAAATTGTAAAAAAAAAACTCCTTACCTAAAGTAATTTAAATTATGTATAGGCTATCGAACTAATTTAATTTCCCCGCTCTACTAGGCTCCACTGACGATAAATTAGAAAATTTGATTGGACTCGTATTAATGCCAATTTAGATTTAAAAATATGATTTTTCCTTGTTAATACCGTATACCGTCTTACCTTATGTCAACTGATTAGCAGTTATTTACTAGTACGTGTCTTTAAGTTATTCTGTAGTGGCTAATCTTGACACAGATTGGTCGAGTTCTATGACCGGTTACTCAGTTCTTTAGTATCAGTTTACAAGAATATGCCCAGTCCTGTTTGCCGTGGGCATTGTCAGAATTCACAAAACTAACCATTCAGTCATATTTATAACTATTATTTATATTAAACTGGTGGTAGCCCAAGCTACACATTTATGCAATTTTAATCGTTATGTCAGCTTAAGGCGCCTCTTCCCAGCGCAGTGGCGTGCACAGAACTTTTTTCCGGAAAAGCAATCAGAAGGTCAAGTTCGACAATAAAAACATGAAAAAATTCAAATGAAACTTTGAAAAAGAAAAGTTTGTATGAAAATGTTCACTCTAGGGTAGGCAGTGCCTACCCTAGCGTCATACAAACTTTTATTTTTCATAGTGTTATTTAAATTTTTTCATATTTTTTTAATTGTCAATCTTGACCTTCTGATTGCTTTTCTGAAAAAAAGTTCTATGCACGCCACTGTCCCAGCGTCATCCGAAAATTACTATATTGATAAAGTTATTTCTCATAAAAGGCAAGTTTAAAAACTATATATATATGAGGTCTTTCAATTTAAATGGAAAGTAATTTAGGAGGGGATGCAGTATCGTTAATACATCAGATTCCACTGCAAAGTACATTTTTTTGCGCGAACTTTTTCTTCACTTGTCCATACAAACTGAGTCAGCTGATCGGACCACTTTGTACTAAGAAGTGAAAAAAAAAGTTTGCGCAAAAAAAAGTGCTTTGCAGTGGAATGTGATGGATTTACGATACTGGATGACCTCCTAAATTACTTTCAATTTAAATTGGAAGACCTTATATTATATATTGTTAGTTAAACTACATATAAAGAACAACTGAATAAACAGCATGAAAATATTGTTCAAAATTAAGCTGTTTTTGGACTGAAATTAAGTTAAATTGGTTATTTCTTTATTTGCATGGTTCTTGCACTAAAATACAAGGAAAATATTGCTTATAATTTTTTTCCGTCCAACGCGTCCATGTGAAAAGTATTATTTTCTCCTATTTTGCGCTATCGACGCAAATCTACGACGCTAGCGAGGTCGTTATGAAGTGCGCGCTGATATGAACGTTATTTCGATGTAGTTTCTATTGCTATTTGTATCGATACACGTCGACTCAAGGTCGTTGGCGGCTACCTGCCCCTTAAGGCGTATGACCACGCTAAATAAGCAACTCGATGTGTGTCGGTACAAATATCAACGGAAACAACAGTGAAATAATGTTCATTTCAGCGTAGCTTGAAAAGTAGCTGTTACGACAACCACTGCGTCTCCGGCTAGCGCAAAATAAGAGAAAATAATACTTTTCACATGGACGCCATGACCAAAAAAAAAATTTTGAACTTAAATATTTTAGATCTAAAAATTTCCTATAACTTGGTAAAATAATAATTAATATCACTTTAGGTGTTTGGAAGGAGTAAGAGAATTCTTATGTTAATCATGTGAAACTTTCGATGACTTTCGATTTTTTTTTGTCAAAACTTACAATGGAAAAATTGTTTATGAAACTTAAAATTCATTTTTAACTCTATAATGCCTATCATATATTTTTATGAAAGATTTTGGACCACTCGTGTGGGAGGAGTAGGCCTTCAAAGACAGGTCCAAATTGCAGTTGGCGTATTGATTCGCCTTAAGTACTCGTCAACTTTTTCATCGATCCCTCTCATCGCTCGCGTTACAAAAAGTGCACCGCTATTTGCCATCCAATCAACTAAGATCAATGACTCGCATAGTCGTGTTCTAAGCATAACATTATGTCGTGCCGAAACCAGCATGATTTTCGCTTATGATCTCCATTATGAATGATGACAAGACCTTCTTATGCTGATGCGATCGACTTTACTTCACTATCGTTGCCTCGTTTTGACATATGAGTTTCGAAAGGGACACTACTCTTCTTATCGAATCGAGCTGGATTGGTGAGCGTCTGTGTCGTAGCGGCCTATGCGACGAATACCTGTTTGATATACGGACTCGACTCGCTACTGGCCGTTATCATTCGCTCAATAGCAACAGCAGCGACCGCGCGTGCTGCCAAAAAAAAAAAGAAATTACTTTTTAATTTCGAACGCTTTCCCTCCAATGCAAACTAAAAATTAAAAAATAGCGATTGCATTAATAGTGAACTGTGTTTTGTGTTAGATCCATATTTGAAACTGAGGAGTTTATAGCCATTTAAATTTTTAATTACTAGGTAAGTCATTAATTTTAATTACATTTTCTTAATTTACTTTCGTGTATTTACTACTTTTCTTTTCAAAGTCATCAATATTGGTTGTTTTAGTATTTCTACCAGTAACGATTTTCAGTTTCCACGTTTCAACCGATGCCGGTAAGCATTCTGAAAATGTTGATAAATTGGTAAATAATAGAAACGTTCTTCTTTATTTGTTGGTTTATATCTCGGGTGAAGTGTTTAAAGCTACACCGACTGTAAACTAAAACGTAAATAAAAAGGAAGAAATAACTTTATTTTTGTCGAATTTTCGTATCTAGCGTATCTTATAATAAGGAAATGATAGAACGCAGAGATTCAGCGGTAAACGAAATAAAAAAAAATAAAACAAATAAAACAAAAGCGAAATCCATCGCTTTTAATAGGTACTCTAATTATTATTAAAGTGCATTACAAACTAGAAATCAATTTGAAACAAATTTAAAAGCAAAATTTTTGTAAGTGATCACGCGAAAAAGGACCAGGTCCTCTAAAAAGGCCGCTTTGGATGAATCATATTATGATTCTGTTGTAATGCCGTCTCTTTTGCACGTGTGAAAAAACTCTGACTCCATCCTACTTTCAAATCATTTTATGATTCACCCAAGTCGGCCTTTTTAGATCCCCTGATGGGATACAATTATCCAGAGGAAAAAGAATTTTAAAACTTACTCCTGAAAGCTCTAATTTGCCTAAACCTTTCAGGTCCTTCAGGTCCCTTTTCGCGTGACCACTCACATTTTGAAACAGGTCGCGGGTACAAATCCTGGCCCGAGGAATTTTGTTCATAACATTTGTCCTTTTAAATTTGTTTCTGATATTTTTAGTTTCTAATGCACTCTAATAATAATTAAATAGGTAATAAACTGGTTCAACTAGTAACATTAGTTTGTCACCGTACTATGATCCTGTCTGCATAGGGTTGCCATTCTGGGTTTCCCCGGATTTGTCCTAGTTTGGAGGGCGTCCGGGGAGCGTCCGGACGGGATTTTTCAGTGTCCGGGATTAAAGTTTCGCAGAAAAGCAGATGTTCGCTTCTTTGATACAAAATTTATAAATGTATTGTTCCTAAATTTCTTTAGAAGCGAGAAAACCTTAGAATTTTATGTTTAGTTATTTAGAGTTATTTTGTAAAAAAAAGGTAGAGAAAGCATGTTTAGTTCACTTCTTAGTTAGATTTGTTTTTATTTCATGATGAGAGAAATAGACTGATGAAATTTGTTTCTGATTGATTTCTAGTTTGTAATGCACTTTAATAATAATTAGAAATAGACTGTTTATTATTTAAATTACTTTATACTTATTTCATTTTATTTGTGAAAAAAAAAAGAAAAGACGGCTGTCCGAGTTTTATGCTCAAAAGTCCGGGGTTTTTGAGCTCTCTGTCCTTGTTTATAGATTTTATGGCAACCCTATGTCTGCATACATGTACCGGTGTGTTAACGACGTGCTCAGAAAGTCAAACCACATGCTCTACTGATTCTAATGAACCACCTGCATAGAACAGCAGCGGTAGCTCAGGGGTAGAACGCTGACCTTTCAATCTTGAGATCCAGGTTCGATCCCCGGTCGGGCATGCACCGATGAGTTTTTCGGAATTTATGTGCACAGTTTTTGTTGAAGGAAAATATCGTAAGGAAACCTGCATGCCCCAAAAAGCGTGTATTTGTGCCCGAAGTACATCGATGGGTCTCACCACCCATCACGTTGGGACGTAATAATCGTCGGTGAAACTTGCATTTCACAGTTCACACTCGGAACACCTCTGACACCCGCTCGGGGATTCATGTCGTGACCATGTATTTATTTTATATTTATATTCCATAGAACAAGTTTTAAAACAACGCGAAATAAAAAATCACTGTCCCGTAGAAAAGATGTTCAGTATAATCACTACAGCGTGTGGTTTAATTTTCTGAGCTCGTCATTTAAGACGCCGGTGTGTACTACAACCGTAAAAAAGAACTGATGAATCAAACTGTCATACAATAATACCCGTTATAATGTAGGTATTATCTCCTTCATAGAGGACCTCATAGGTCCTCATAATGTACAATATAGATCGATTTATCGATATATCTATCGTTTTAATTTTTGGTGTCACTACAACGCGGTGTCGACGCCGACGCCTCCTTATATCTGTCGCAGTCATATCGTATAATACGCCGTATTACAAGCGCTTGATTGAAAAACGTCGCTGTATTGTAATGCGGCTGATGACGTTCAGCCAAAATGTCGAAATGATACGTTCGCTAAAACGATGGCCAGCCTTTAGCCCTATTTTTTATATATTTCGGGCCCTATCCTGGGTCCGGCATCAGTCACACCAGATGACTGATGCCGGACCCAGGATAGGGCCCGAAATATGTCTCACATTAACTTGCATTTTATTTTATTAAGTGTATAAATATATATAAAATACAAACCTTTAATGTTGTGATAGGAAATATTTTTAATTGCAAGTCCTAATGTAGCCGCAAATTGAAAATAACTGCAGTTTTGCGTGCGCAGCAGTTTATTAGAGCAAATTAAAAACAAAAGCGTTGGTGCAGGACGGAAGTTTAGCTTGGTACTGGGCCTTAACAACCGAACGATGAAATGAAAAAATATAAAAAAATAAACTCATTTGAATTCAGAATTGGGAATGGCACCACAGCCAACTGTAAAAAATTTTGCAAGTGTGATTGTATCAATGTGAACTGTGATAAGTGAGGCGTATTGTAAATCTAAATAAATAATAGGTCTTTACCTATGAAATTGCCGAAATTTTTCTACAGATTCATGAGTTCATAGTTCCTGTAATTCAATAGCTATTTCAATTATTTGTTTTTGTTTGAAAGTTGATTTCATGGTTTTACATCTACGTATTAAATTTTGTTTTTATTATCAGTTTGATAACCAACATTAAAATTTCCAAAGCAGTTTGTCCTAAATGCTATCCATTTCTATGATAAGATTCGTAATAATTTTTTGCAGCTGACACTTTTCACAAATTAAATTAATGTTGCTGTTAACTTTATATTGTCTCATTCATGCACAAAAAATAACATCCTTTGGATTTATCATTCTAAAAAAAAGTGCAAAACTGTTGTTACTGAAAATTGAGTTTCCTTCAAATTATCTATAGAAAACGGCAATTTCATATGTAAATACCTAATATAACAGCGGGCTCTGTCTACTTAAGGCGATTAGTGTCGCCAAATTAGTAGCAACATGTTTGTCGGTACGAATATCAACGGAAATGACATTGAAATAACGTTTAAATAAGCGCGTAGTGCCTAGTTGCTGTTACGACGCTCGCTGCGTCCTTGATAGGGCGAAGTAGGAGAAAATAATACTTTTCACATGGACGTGATTGTTCGATTGAATAATCCTATGTTATGTTTATAGCTATCAAGTTTATCTATTACTCAACGCATCATCCATCCATCAGCCTAGTTCGTCCACTGCTGGACATAAGCCTTTCCAGGACTTTGCCACTCCCGGCGGACATCCTGGAAGAATTGCCCATACTCACACACGCTGGGCAGGCGGGTTGGTGAGCGCGGTGCCGGAACCCTGGCAACAGTGACGCCGCTGCCCGTCAGCAGTCTGTTCCATATAAGGCCCGGTTATTAGGGATGGATATACCGCCATCCATCGGTCCCAGGCATGGTGGGCCTCCTGGTTTTTTGCCTGTGAGCTGTCCTCTTACTCTCCCCCGAATTACTTCGAGGGGGTCTCCAAGTAAGATGGTGGTACCACCACAGTCGAGCCCGGCATCAGCTCTACCACCTACTACTCAACGCATAAATGAATTTAATCCACCAAGCCGCTTAGGAGCAGTAGGGAATTCAAGCCAAAAAAACCATTCGGTTGAAATATTTTTTCATATAGAAGTATTGTGGTATGAAAAATAAATTTTGCATATGTTGTCTTGGAGTTGATAATTCATATAGCTATAAAAATAATATTTCCAATGCACATACACAAGGCAATAAAAATAGTTTATTTAAACCTACAGCACAAAATAACCACCTTACAGAAGGTTTACTCCGCATAGCTAGCGAAAACAGGCGCACGCACACATAGACGCGTACGTACGACTATCTCGGATGAAGTCGGTCGAATGCCAATACGAAATTCTGCCAAAATCATAAACATAACATAACATAAAAAGTATTTATTTTCCAACACAAAGAAACAATTGGTTTAAAGCAACTGGCTCCCAAAAAGTTAAAACTGAAATTCAGGAGCCAGAAGCCATCATACGTACGCGTCTATGCATGTGTGTGTCTTTTTTCGCTCCGTCGTCGAGTCGGCCTTCTGGTAGTATATATTTTGTGCCTACAGTGTCGCTACAGATATCGACAGAAACTAATACTGAAATTACCATCATTAGTGGTTTCAAAGAAATAACTAATTTTACCTATTTTTGTCTAAAAACAGTTTGACTTTGAACATTATTATTTTCATGGTGTTTCTTATACGCGAAAATAATTTCCTAAAATGAAGTTGTTCTTTATGGTTCAACTAGAAATATGTATATTTTTCATAATTTTTAAACATACCGTTTAAGAGAAATAACCTTATCAATAGAGCCATTTTCGGATGACACTGGGAAGAGGCGATGAGGCTTCTATTTCCTGTGTATTTCATAAACACAGAAAAAACCGCGCACGAAGGGTTCCGTACCATTATCTATAAAACGGCAAAAAAACCTGTCTATTGTATGGGAGCCTCCTCAAATATTTATTTTATTCTGTTTTTTAGTATTTGTTGTTATAGCGGCAACAGAAAAACATCATCTGTAAAAACTTCAACTGTCTAACTATCACGGTTCATGGGATACAGCCTGGTGACAGACGGACAGACGTCCCGTTGGTTACCCTTTGGGTACGGAACCCTAAAAACTAAAATGTTTTTGCGGGTAGAAGGAAAATACTTGTGTCGTCACCTGCATCTCATCACTGCGCCTCACCATACTTGCCAGTTTCCCGTAGGCCACAAGACATGCAACTGCCTCGAAACGTTGGGTCTCCTTTTCGTAAAAAGATAAAAAATTTGATTGCGGTAGATCGATTATATACAGTGTGTCCCTTGTACAAGTGCACACCCGAAAGTGAGTGAAACTGGATCTAAATATATCGACAAAAACAAAGAAAAACTTTTTTTTGGATTTTTTTTTTTAATCTTGAAAAAATACTCCGCCTGGGTATCTTTGTATGGGACGCGAGCGCAGTGCCTTTGGTTAACCGCTCGTAGAAAATATTGTATTTATGATATAACGTTATTTTTTTTTTAGAAAGACAATGGAATAGGCAATGATAAATAGAAATAAAAGTATAGTAAAACGGGGACATAATTTTGAAAAAATTTACTATTACTGAAAAAAAAAAGACGGAAAAATTAAAGAAATAATCTTTTAGGATATTATTTTTATGGTAATGGTAGTTGATTATGTTTTGTTTTTGATTAGGTATGCAAAGTCTATTCTTAAGGATTATAACAGTTTTATTTCATTGCATTACTCGCGATAGATCAAAAGTTATGACATATTTTATGCATAGTCTCCATGGTAGGCAAAAATAGTACATTACGATACGAGAGCGATGAAACGTTTTCTGACGAGTCTGAGTTTGCGGCACGAGCCGAAGGCGAGTGCTGAATAGAATAGAATAGAATAGAATATCTGTTTATTTATCTGCCACAATACAATTACATAATAAAAACTGCTGCAATCACACGCGTCGAGAAAAAGTTTCTCGCACGAGTTTCGTATAATTTTTTATAGTACAAGTGCGGAAAATGCCGACTTTACGCAAATTTTAATCGTATATTTATAAAACAAAGATTTTCTAAAAAAAAAACCATTTTTTTCTTGATAAAATAAGGTCTAGTTTCACCCCCTTTTCGGATGTGCACTTGTACGAGGGACACAATGTATATTATAATAAAATAGACGTGGTTATGGTTAACCAATCGGGGTCATATTGTGGTATTTTAGCGCCTTTCTATGGACTAGAGTTACACATTCAAATGTAATCAATATGCTTGCGGCGATATTGATATTCGATATCTATATATAATATATATATCCTGAGTGAATCACTATGGGGAGTCGAAATTTAATTTTATGGATTTTACAAAAATCGTTATTTGTTCATGATGCTCTATCACTTATCAATTATTCGCAAAAATATCTATTTTTACTACTTTAGATTAATTTATTCTTCTACGTACAAAGTTGACAACATTATATAAAACTCCTTGCTAGTAAAGTTTTAAATTGGATTTGTAGTGAAATAACTGTAACAAAATCGAACTAGTGCGGAAAAATCAACTTTTTAACCATGAAATTATAATTTTCGAGCAAATATATTGAAAAGTATTAACACTTAATTTGCTTATACCTACAACGTGTAACAGAAACGTGTAACCATATTGGAAGAGCTTATTCAGTCAATGGTACAACAATGGTACAATGAACAACTTTTACTATGGAACAAACACTGTATCACGAAAAAAAAATAATTAACTGTTTCATAGAAAAATGCAATGCCGCTCAGCTGGAATTATGGAAGGGCAGATTTTTTTTTCGAGATTTCAGGGTTCTCTCCATAGTAAAAGTTGTTCTATACCATTGACTGAATAAGCTCTTCAAATATGGTTACACCTTTCTGTTACACCCTGTATAACAGGAATAAACGGAGAAAGTTACTATGAAATAAATAATTACACAACAACTTCCCGTAATCCGCTGAACTAAAAATAATTCCTGACCTATCATAGACGACGATAGCGTCATAGAGTTACAAAAAGAAAAATTTCATAATCTATTTAAACACGTGCTCATGACTCCCGCGCACTCTAAATTGCGTCACCTACAATGCATGTTGAAGAAAATTCTTCCTGGGAATTGTCACCATACTTTCATTTTGTAACAAATTAGCAATGGATTTTTGTTGTATTTACTGCGAAATGCATTTTATCTGGTTTTTTGTTTTTATTTATTATGTGTGGGAATTGGATCGTTGGTTTGTTAACTTGAAACATATTGCTCTAATTGTAGAATGTCGCTTAATTGGTTGTCTGACACACTCCTGAAAAGATTAAAACTAGGACGGTGATTCTGGCATACGAAAAAATTTCTAAGGGATATGTCGTGTGATTTCTTAAACGTGGAAAAGTTAATTAAAAAATATGTTGTATACCTTACATTTCATATTATTTTATTAAATTTAAGTAAACCTAACATTTTTTTTCGTGTATTTCCCCATTATTGTTATGTATTATATAAAACTATTAGACATACATTATTTATATATATTACATTAAAACAGACCTGTAATAAGTGTGTCTGATATACCTATTGGGGAGGCCTATATCCAGCAGTGGACGAATACGGGCAGATGGATGCATGGATGGATGGATGATATACCTACATTACATAAATAAATATATTTCATTTCATTTTATATCCGTAATGAATTCGGGCTTAAGTCACTCGTTCTACATGATACAAAGTCGCAAGACTTGCAGTGAAAAATACAGAATAGCCACCAGGATCGATATTGTCGAGCTGATTTATGGTATAGAATTCCGACTTCTCTATACATATATTGTTATTTGTTAGAGAAGACAACACTATTTCTCAACAACTGTCGTATCTTTTTGTAGCCTAGTTAAGGCGATATGTAAAAGTTTTAGCGTCCCTGTTACTCTATATGCGAAAAAACCCTCAGTGCGAGAAGGACGGGTCGTGGAAAAGTAGCAAAAAGTCAGTTTTTTATTAATATAAAATAAACTAAAGATGCTATCAAAATTTTGTTCAACCAGGTCCTAGATACTGTTAAAACCCATCTAATAAAATATAATTGCAGTCCATATGTCATTCTAAATGGTCAAACCAGGAAAATTGGTGTCGAAAAAGACCTCATTTTAATAAATATTTTTATCGAGCCGAATTTCTCTAATCGCGTTTCTGTTTATCATATCCCTAGAAAAACAATCCAAAAATAATATACTATTTTATCAAAATAATACATTATTTACTGAAGTAGATATGCAAGTTCTGAAAGTGTCGATTTTTTTTTCCATAGCGCCTTAAGATATTCTATCTCACCAAGTCCGTCTGGACAGACAATATAGTGTTTGGTTTGGCTATGGTTTTGAAGCAGTGAGACTCATTGATGGTTCTAAGTATCGTGAAACCCTGCAAACCCCTATTTATTAAACATAAAATATTAACGGTAGTCGCTCTTTATATACAAGGTGACTTTTTGATCATCGTCCAAATTCATACTGGTCGCTTGGTAAGTGATCAGTATCATGGATCAATAACAAGTTTAGTGAAATTCGTAAAATGTAATTTCGACTCCCCATAGTGATTCACTCGGGACTGGAACTGAATTTCTATGGGAAGCCGAAATTTCATTTTACGAATTTCACAAAAATTGTTCCTGATCCAAGATACTGATCACTTATCAAGCGTCCAGTATGAATTTGGACGATGATCAAAAAGTCACCTTGTATATCTAGTATCTAGCTAAATAGGATAGCAATAAAACGTTAAGAGCTAGGATACGAATTCGCGGTAAAAATTTACCGTCTAGCCTTAAGTTGAGTCAATAAAAATTTAGATTTGTCAACAGTATTCTTGTCGTAAGTTTTCAATAAAGTCTTAACTTTTTCTGTCCTATCTAGGAGTAGCTCTGGTGCTGATATCGTGTTTCCACTCGCCCGTCTGTGTTTCACAAGCATTTATTTTTACCTGATGCCCTAATTCGACCCAAATCTTGAATAAAAATAGCAAAACGACTGCTTTTCGAAAGGAAAAAACCGGCCAAGTGCGAGTCGGACTCGCACACGAAGAGTTCCGTACCATTATCTATAAAAACGGAAAAAAAACATGTCTGTTGTATGGGAGCCCCCTTAAATATTTATTTTATTCTGTTTTTTAGTATTTGTTGTTATAGTGGCAACAGAAATACATCATCTGTGAAAATTTAACTGTCTAACTATCACGGTTCATGAGATACAGCCTGGTGACAGACGAACAGACAGACGGACAGCGGAGTCTTGGCCCGTATTAATAAAACAATCTCAATACCGCTCTCAAGATCGATCTCACCTGAGTAACTCTCAAGATGCGGACAGCATCTCAAGTTCGTGGCTAATTAATAGACGGATTTTGAGCGCGTATCACCTAAGATCGGTTTCAAGTTGGTTTCAAGTTCAAAATCCAGGGATGTTGAGATCCTGCACTCAAGTAAGCGCAATTTTTTGAATGAATGGCTGATAGTTAGACGGTTCAAATTTTTACAGATGATGTATTTCTGTTGCCGCTATAACAAGAAATACTAAAAAATAGAATAAAATAAATATTTAAGGGGGCTCCCATACAACAGACATGTTTTTTTTGCCGTTTTTATAGATAATGGTACGGAACCCATCGTGCGCGAGTCCGATTCGCACTTGGTCAGTTTTTTTAATTTATTTAAACTCTTCTTACAACACTGGGCCGAACTTGGGCTATGATCCAATTCTTTGATTAGTGCCTCGGTCTACCCTCTCAGGGAGAAAAGGTGTATCAGTGTATTATATTTTTTTTTAGGGTTCCATAGTACCTAAAAGGTACAAAAGGAACCTTATGGTGAGACTCCGTTGTCCGCACGTCCGTCCATCCGTAAGTAACAGCCTCATAACTTTAGCACCGTTAAAGATAAATACATGAAATTTGGCACAAAAATAGCATTAATTTGCTCACATATTAGGGTGTAAAAAAAATTTGAAAAATTTGAAATTGTTCAAAATATTTCCAAAACAAAAGTGAGAAAAATAAAAAATATTAGCCTATAAATATGGGTATCAAATTGTAGGTATTAAAAAGCTGATTGTAAAAATATATACTTTTAATATATTTACCGACACTGGTTTCGAGAAATCTTTAAAAACCCCAAAAATATGTATGGGCCCCCCCTTATCCCCGAAACTGGTAAACCGAAAAATATGAAAAAAAAGTCAATTGTAGATCAAAACTGGCCAATTACAGGAAAACTATAGCGATAAAAAAAAATCAGCACTCATGAGAAATACAAAAAAAGAAGTAAAATAAATAAAATTAATTTTCGAAAAATACAATATGGGTATCAAATTGTAGGTATTAAAAAGCTGATTGTAAAAATATATACTTTTACTATACTTGCTGGCACTGGTTACGAGAAATCTTTAAAAAACCACAAAAATATGTACCCTTATCTCCAAAACTGGTGGATATAAAATATGAAAAAAATCATGGTAATATTGTGTTTATGTAAAGATTACAGGAAAAATAAAGCGGTCGAGAAATTCACGAAAAAAAAAGTCAAAATTATCTGATCGATAACTTCGTAATAATTCATTTCGTTTATAATATTTTCCATATCCATTAACACAAACTGAACAAGAACCTTGTCAACGCACGCACTCAAGTCACCATCAGTAGGGAATGCAATCTCGAGTCGAGATCAGCAATTCGAGATCTCGCGTGATAACCCTGGGGTCGATATTGGCCATTCGAGATCTCGTCAAACAAACTGGCGAGATCTCGATTAATCTCGAAAATATCTAGATTTCCCATTTTTTTTTTAATAATACGGTATGTAATCAAAAATTGTAATACTCAATGAATATTACCTACTTATGCTATTGCTGTTATATTTTGCAAATACATCTCAACTTTAATAGAATAATATTTTGTTTATAAAAAATAATAAAAATATATGAGATTGAGTTTTAAATACACACATATAGATATAGGTATATTTTTTCCTTTCAATGAAATTTAATTATGCATCTTGTGATGCACATCCTTCATTTTCGATATTTTTCGGTGAAATTTACAATATTTGTTACATTTTAAATGGGTACTAACTTCTTTGTATTAGAAATTGAATGGAAAAGTATCTTTTATTAAGTACATAAAAGTAGCTAAAATATTTAGCTACAAAATATTTTTTTTGTAGCTAAAAATTTCGTAAATGTGTCTAGCTAGATCTAGCTAAAAATTGGCAAAAGTGGCAATATTCTGTGCCGCACCCCGCTCTTCCAGGCCATCCCCGTATTCTCGCCTCGAGTCAAGCAAGTCGTATCGATGACCGGCGGCTCACGGCTGGCCGGCCGGCACGGCAGTCGGCGGCTCGGCGCACTGCCGCGCACCGATCAACACGAATGATTCGCACACACTCTGTCTTAAAATCTCGTTCGAGGTCTCTACCTGTTTGGTCGAGATTACGAACGAGATTTCAAAAACGAGAGTGCCTGTTCACGAGAATAAATCTCGAAAAATAGCTCGAGATCTCGCGACATCGAGATCTCGCGTGATCGAGATTGCATTCCCTAACCATCAGACTGCACACAGCAAACACGCACCTAAGCGCGATCTCAAGAGCTCTCTTAAGTGCCGAGTTTACGGCGTCACTCAAGTGATTATGGGATCTCACAATGTGAACTCAGGTTCGGTTTATTAATTAGAACCGCATTTCAAAAGCGTGATCGAGATCGCTCTCAGAGCTGAGATCGTTTTATTAGGGCCTATAGTAATAGGGTCCCGTTGGTTACCCTTTGGGTACGGAACCCTAAAAAAACGTGAATCGATCACAGATACAAATAAATTGGGAAAAACTTAGGGCCCTTATAAACTTATGCAGAAAGTCCCCAATATTTGCATGCAACCTTGACACAAAACCAATCAATCAATACATATAATAAAATAGTAAAACTCCGGTGTGTCTGTACGTTGAAGAATAGTAGTTTAAAACGGATAATGACAATCTAAAAAATACAAAATGAGCACCAAAATTACTAATTTGGCATCAACTAAGTTAGGTTAGGTTAGGTTAGGTTTGAACATATTATTTTTGATGCCAACTTGGTAATTTTGATGCTGATTTTTTCAATTTTTGATGGTTTAAACATGCCGTTTAAAACTACACATAACTAGATATTAAAACACGAGTGTGAGTTTAAAAAAGTTAGCATGCATTTTAGCCTTTAGTGAATCTGTTACAGAACACTTTTCAATACGTCATAATACTCATACTTGATGGTAATCAATTGTAAAATGGTCTTTCAAAATTGTAAAAAAATCTTTTTAGAATTAACAAGAACAAATCCAACAACGGGAAAGCCGTGTGTATTTTAAGAGCAGTTTCCCAGCCGGATTGTGAAAAACCCGCCTTTTTCTAATTAATCGAAACAAAACACTTAAATTCAAAATTCATTCAATAGTTATTCAAAAAACCTTATTACCTATGTATTGTGTTTGCTGCCATTGCACAGTTTCCACTGGTTTCTCTAAATTAGAATTTCAAAATTTTGGATTTAAGTAATTTTGAAATTCTAATTTACAGAAACCAGTGAAATTTTGGATTTAAGTAATTTTGCAATTCTAATTTAGAGAAACCAATGAAAACTTTGCGATGGCAACATACACAATACATAGGTAATAAGGTTTTGTTGAATAACTATTGAGTAAATTTTGAATTTAAGTGTTCTGTTTCGACTTATTAGAAAAAGGCGGGTTTTTCATAATCCGACTGCGAAACCGCTCTTAAGCTGACACATCAAAACATACAGGGCGGCTTTCTCGGCAAAATACTCAAGAGGAATCGAAAACAGATATTTTCTGTATAACTGGGGGTCTACCGCGTAATTCTCATTTTCATCAACATCCACTTGAGATTGAAATTTGTCGTGCGTGCGACGACGCCCGCCTAACATGCCATCTCTTTTGCACGCGTTGAATTTTGCATGCATTTGCTTGAAGTTGATACAAATGAGAATTACGCGGTAGAGCCCCTGAACACCATTTACTTGAACATGGTATGCAGTTTAATGTCAATAATTGAAGGGTTCTTACCTGCTACAACAGAGTAACAATACACAAAGGTGGCTCCATGAATCTTGTCAAAAATAATAATCAAAGGAAAGAAAAGATATTGTAAAACTTTCTGAAGAACATCAGGTAGAATTAGCTTGCGTAGAAATGAGGAAATATATAATTCTTTGTGTTACCGGCCCTCGGGAGAAGATTACAACATTTTTGAAAAAACAATGTAGGCGGTTTTAAAATTATGAAAAAAATCATCGTTTGTTAAGAGATTTTAACGTAGATCTATTGGAAATGTCGAATATGCGCACAAATTAATACATTTATTTAAGGCGATATGCGAAAAAAATACGGGTGTTTCTTTTCTGTGTATTTCATGAAATACACGGAAAATTTTAATACATTTCTGGTATATGCATTTGGACTATATAATCTAGGGTTTTGAAATTGGAAAACATGTTTGGATAAATTTTCGTTGATAGAAATAATTGTTGAAATGAGGTCTTCAAACACACTTTTTCTCCTCGTTTGACGAATAGGAATCATATACAGAAATCAAACATATTTTATTAGGTGTGTTTCAACAATATCTCGAGATTTGATATTTGAAATTTTGCTAGCTATTTTAGTTTTTTTAATAAAAATATAAAACCAACTTCACTTTTGCCCTGAATCCGCCCCTCTCGCACTGCGCGATTTTTCGCTTGGAGTGACGGTGACAAAAATAAAATTCGCATAGCCTCTTAAATAATTTTATTTGTCTAATATGTTCTTAGAACCTACTCGAATTAGCTAGGATTCTGCAACATGCCTCGACAATATATAGTGTGATTGTGAATATTCAGACAATAAAGTTATCTACCGCTTGCCGATCAGACTGATCACAGTGGCCAAACTACGAGTATAACCTTTATTTATGCAAAGCGTGGAACAATTGCTCGATGACAGCCCGATTAAAACTCAAAAAGTAGATTGTTTTGAAGCAAACTTAGAAACTTACCAAATTTTAATCTACTTCAAATTGCTAAGTTTCTTGCCCTTAGCAAGACCAGAAAAAAATAAAGAAGAATAATAATAATTATCGAATGGGCGGAGTGATGCATATATTTGTTGTATTTATTGCATTATATTTATTATTATTTAACTATATTTGCAATATCAATTATTCCTATATTTTTTATTCAAGCGTATTATTTTATTAAATTTAAGTAAGCCTAACCTTTATTTTTTTGTGTATTTCCTTTTATTATCATTTATTATATTGAACTATTAGAGATAGATTAGTTATATTGTTTTTTTTTTATATTGAACGTGTACTACATGTATTAATATATTACAAAAATAAATGATTTGATTTGATCCTTTTCTAGCGTTCCTCTAAATATGCCCATGAGTATATTGTCATTACCGTAACTGATTATTAGACATCGGATTATATGCTCTAACAAAGTGCCAAAATATGCATGCAAATATGCACTAAAAAAGGCCGAAATATGCACTAAAAACTGATTTTATTTTTATATATTTTAATTAAAGACAGCGAAATATACTTAAAATTATGCATAGTTATTGTCACAATATACAATTAAGTATTTTTCCAAATTTTCGAGCGAAAATTTGTGACGTTTGTCACCCAGTATCAATTTGTACGCCGAAAACGACTTCTCTACATCAACTGACGTCATTGGACAAAACGCACGCACTGCCCCCCTATTCTGTATCTTTAGTTGCCAACTGTATTAGGTGCCTATCATCAAAAACATAGATAAAAACTGAAATTTCAAAATTGCTTTTAGTGGGTATTGAACTATTAACGAACTGTGTCGTCACTTCAAGTGCGAACATATCCTTGGGAAATCGGAATTCGATAGTATATCTATGTTTTTGATGATAGGCACCCCGTACAGAAGGCAACTAGAGATACATAATAGGCCCGCTGGTCAGTCAGTTTACTCTGCCACTGCGCTCGCGCCTTACACGTCTTCGTACCTAGGTCCCTATACGTACCTCCCCCTACTAAACGAAATATGCACGATTTGGAAAAAAGGCTAAAATATACATTAACGCCGTAATTAGAGAGTTATATTATTGTCATTACGAGAACAAATTCCAACACTTAGAAAGCAACAATTGTGCAGTACTAAGGAAATTGCTGTCCTTCAGTATGTTTTGACTTACATACATACACATGTTTTCAAAATGTTCTCGGTATTTAGAAACAAGAATTTCCTAAACCTACCGTAATATTGATTGTAGGTAAGAGTCGGTATTATGTTCACATACTGAAGTAATCGAAGCTTACATTACAAAATAAACACATTGTTACTTATTACTGTAATGTTACAAAACGAACAATTTACTTAGTATTTAGTAGTACAGGTACTTTAAATGTTACCAAAGGACGTACAGTACTGGGCAGAAAATAATGCACTTCGGCTATCTTCGGCTTCGTAGAGCATCGTCTTTATCACCGGACTATTTATTATTAGTGCTTCGTGCGACAGGGATGATACTACAACACGATGTGCATTATTTTCTGCCCTGTACTGTATATCAAATTGGCGACATACTGAAGAAGGGCAATGTCAAAAGTATCCGGAATAGAAGGGTCAGCGACAACTCGGCCCGAGTCAACCCGGCCCGAGTAATATACTAGTGGTTTGTACAGTCGGCATGAAAAGTATCGACCTCTTAAAATAGTAAAGATTTTTTAAATTTATTGAACTTGTTCTGCTATTAAGACTGTTTTGATTTATTTAAGGGGCTCCACAATGCTTAACATCTGTTTTGTATTGGATTCAGTTCCGTCAATGTAGATCGTAAAAATTTGAAAGAAATATGGCATGTTTTTTGACTCAAGACAATTATTAATTACACTTTATAAATAAACATACTTTCAATCTTCCATTAATTACATTAATTAAAAAAAAAACATGAATTTAAAAAAGCGATTCAGTTTCCATGTTTCAAAACCGATTGTAACGAAACCAACACACGCAGTTATTAACTAGAAAAAAAGATCTTTATTACATGAAGAAATTATAGTTAACGTCCTAATGGAGCCGCGATTTCTAAATAACTGAAGTTTTGCGTGCGCGGCATCTGATTAGAGCAGGATAGAGAGTCAAAAAACAAACGGGTTAGAGCAGGACTGAATTTTAGCATTGTGCAGCCCCTTAAATACTTAATTTCAAAATAAACAAATATTTGAGGGTCAAAATTTAATAAATTTAATATTTTTTTATTAAGGGTTATAAACAAGTACGATAATTGATTCAATAATACACAATCACAGACTTAACAAATAATGATTAACAATATTATTTTTGACAATCATTAATTAAATATAATAATAAACAAAAAGCGTAGAATCAACTATTTATACAAGGTGACATTTTTTATGTAGCCAAATTCATACTGGAGGCTTGTTAAGTGGTCAGTATTACGGATGAATAGCATTTTTTTAATTTCCCACAAAAGGGTCATCGAGCCATGATTTTATAAAAAACGTTTAGTTTTACTTCTATACGTTATGAACCGGCATATCTCCTCCAAGGTTGGCATATGTCCAACAGTTGACGCAAATATGTTGAGAAGAAGACTGTATGAACTAACATTTTTAATGGTCATGTAAGTAACATTCAGTCATGTACGTAACGTGTGCTATGATGTTATAAATGTAACTGTAAATTATTCGCTGTTTTACCCGTATATCATACTCTTTATTTAGTAATAAAAATTACAAGTCGAACTTATTGTTACATTATATATATTATTTTTTCATTATTTTATTGGTACATTATTGTTCCATAAAGTCTTGTACTTCATAGAATGCCTGTTTATAAAGATAGTTTTTAAGTTTTTTTTAACTGACGATGTATTGTTACATAATTTTCTATCACTAGGGATAAAATTGTAGATTTTAGGACCGACAATAAAAATAGACTTATTTGACTTTTGTAACCGACAGAACGATATGATGAAATTAAAACGATTTTTGAACGAGCTTTGTCATTGAATAGATCGAGGTTATTTCTAAAAAATTTAGAAATATTATATTGAATAGATCGGAGTATTGTTAACAAATTTAGAAATATTATAGATGCACTGCGGTGGTAACGTTAATTGTTTCAAATGTTTAAACAATGGTTGAGCCGGGTTATAGATATAGGTAATTCTATTTAAGTTAATAAACTTCAGGCCTCGTGAAAAATGCAAAACTTATGTTTGTTTTTCTTATTATAAATGATAAGAATAACATAAAACAACGTAAAATAAAATTTTAGTGAGATATATTTCGGGCCATTTGGGCCCGGAATCAGTCACAATGAAGTAAGAGAAAAATATAATGCATAGGTAAAAAAATAAAAACATAAAAAATAAAAACTATTTACATCTAACCTATTTACAAGATATTAAAAGAATTTTTAATGTTGCTTGTTTAAGCCTGGACCATATTGTGCACCAAGCGACCATATGAATGAACTCTCCCACGTTCTAAGTTGAATGTCTGTTAGGGCTGGTATGAATGATTTTAGAATGCGGACTGTGAAACACTGATTAAATTTTGATTTGTGGAGACGAGTATGTGTGGGGATGGGTAGTGTGTTGTTAGTTATAGAGTCGGATGTATTTTCTTATTATTAAATATAAATTATCAAATAAATGTGATTTATAACATTTTGCGACACAATTTTTCGCAGAAATCGCCTTCTTGTCTTTTATGTTCCAGACTATTGTTGATGTGCAAGAGTGAGATAGAAAACTTTTCTATTTTCATCAGATAATCGATGTGTGATTTTCTTAAAAGGAACGCTTGTCTTTTTTAGTCCAGACTAAGGTGTGTAAAACCAAAATCTTTGGAAAAAAAATTAGATTCGTAATGATTTATTTTAAAATGTCGATTTTCTGCCTGACCTTACAAATCACCGTAATCGGGAGTGCAATATTTGGTATTATTATTCGGGCCGGTTTGACTCGGGCCGAGTTGTCGCTGACCCGATGGGAACCCACCTAACCCTCTGGGAGACAGGCGTGATGATACGTATGTATACCTGAACCTTTTCTTGTGTTTATGCTGAGTGTTGTTGTATTATTTATATATTTATAACCACGATATTTATTGTCCACGTGCGACCGCATTGCGTATTTACCCTTAATTTACGAGCATGTATTGTTTAAAAGTTGTATTGGCTATAAATTATTTTTGCATTGGTTCAACTCCATCGCTGGTTTTGATGAAATATTCTATGGTTTGTAAATTGACTACACTCACCACACAGTGTGACACTTATGTATGGTGTATGTGGGGTATGGCAAGATAAACATCAAAGTAGAGTGAATGCTGTGGAAATGCGTTCCTTACGGTTTAACATTGAATGACAGAGTGAAAAATATCGAAATACGGGATCGTTGCGGCCTGAAAGAAGATGTAGTAGAATAGAAAAATAGAAAAAGGAATGCTTCGGTGGTTTGGACATGTAGAGAGGATGAATGAAAGTAGAGTGACGAAAGAAATTTATGGTGCGTAAGCGGAAGGTACAGCTCGACCAAGCTGCCCTAGAAGGACGTATGCTGACCAAATTGGCGACATACTGAATAAGGGCAATGTCAAAAGTACCCGGAATAAAAGAACTTTTATGATTAGATTGATGGATGTGGAAGAGGCGAAAGAGGTGCGTCTGGATCGTAGCAGATGGAAATCTGTAGTCTCTGCGTCCTCTTCTGGCAGGCAGACGTGACTATATGTATGTATGTTGTATATTGACTAAGTAGTATATCTGCAACATTAAATTTATAAACTCTAGTCTATACAAACAGCTGTGAATAACGAAATGTAAAAAAAAACCACTATTCCATACAAGTATGGATTGAACAGGTTTTTTTTAGCGATTACAGGGTTGGTTCCAAAGTAAAAGTTGTTCGTTTATAAGTGCAATATCGCCTGTTTTCGGTTCCAAAATCATTAAAATTTCACGGTGTAATAAAATTACGAGTAATAATAATAATAATAATAATATTAAATCGATGTGTTGAAGGGCAACTTACTTTACCATTTTTCTTAAAAACCACAGAACATGTCCGTATATACAGGTACAAGCGCGAACAAATTGTTTTTGAGACGTTAGGCCTTTGACCCCCATTTATTGCAACTTGCTATTAAAAGTGTAGACCCAAAAAAGAAAAGTTTTTGTTTGCAACGACCGTCCGTTGTCGGTCCGACTGTCTGGTGGTGACTTGATCCTGTTCTCCAACAATGGACAGATCGTTCAAAATGCTAATTTAGGAGTATTTTATTTATGTCTAGGTTATAAAGTTCTTTTTTTAAATAAATGACTTGCCAGCTTTTCCTTGGAGCTTCATTCGCGTAGAAATATTTCTTAGAATCCAATGAGGGCTACTATCGACGTCAGGTGGCGCCACTGAGGCGACAGGTATAGAGAAACGTCAAATGCCCGCGAAACGGCGAAAGCTATGGCTTTTTATTAGCTATTTGTGTATTATTCGAGATAAATTCATAGTTTCAGGTTTATTATTCAAGGTACGGTGCAATGAAAGTAAATGAATTAAGATTAGAGCTAAAGAAAAGAGGGGCTAAAACAAAACTTAAGTCCTCCTTTCGTTTTCGAACATAACGGAACTGCACATCATTGCGGCATTGCTTGTTCGCATTTAAGAAAGAAAAAAAATATATATATTATATGGATAAGCAAAACAAAAAATCGAACTTCTATGTAAATCTAACCTAACAAACCTTTGACTTGACATATACCTTACGTGCCAGTGGCGCCAATTGGTGGCCTTTATAAAAGTAGACCCCATTAGAACAGCAAAAGTAATTAAAACAAAAAACCGAACATTTGTCATGAATCATCGTCAGTCTGTTTGTATGCTCGCGAGTCACATAAAAACTGCAGAATAGATTTGAATTCTCTGGAGGTGACTATATTTTTTGGAAAAACAAAAACAAAGATACACATCAGTATATGTATATTAAATTAATAAAAATAGAAAGGGGGTGACTAACAACTAACAAACATTAATAGAACACAAATCAGCGATTTTTAGAATTCACTTCTGTCTGTCTGTCTGTATGTATGTTAGTTAGTTCGCGCACATCCCCAAAACTACTGAACGGATTTTCATGTAGTTTTCACAGGTGCATAGATCTTTGGAGTAGAATATAGGTTTTGTTTCATTAAAATCAGGTGTTGGAAAAAAGTATTGGAATTTACTTTTCTACTGTTAGAAGTTACATAGCAAATAATAATTCCTGGCGATGAAGGCCTATACAGGTGTAATCGTTAAGTGTGACCAGGCGATTATTCCGTAGCTATTACAGATATCAAACATTTTTAAACTGATATCGAAAATACGTTACCTAATCAGTAAAATGACATCAATAACTTTTTGAAAATCAAACGAGAAGTATCCAAAATTTTGACATTAAACATTCTCATACATTTAGTATTGATGCGATATTGAAACAAGGTTTATTACTAATTTGAAGTGGTAACATAATTAATCTACACGTGTATCTACTTGAAAATCATTATTATCATATCATACGTAATCATAAAATGAGATTAAGGTAAAATGAGTACTAGACCACTTAAAATAAGGAAACTAAAACCTTTCTACTTATCTCATACTAAATGTATGGGAATGTTTAATGTCAAAATTTTAGGTACCTCTCGTTTGATTTTCAAAAAGTTATTGATGCCGTTTTACTGATTAGATAAAGTACTTTCGATATCAGATTAAATTTTTTTGATATCTGTTATAGTTACGAAATAATCGTCTGGTCACACTTAACGATTACACCCTCTATAGTCGTCACAAACGATTGTTTAAAAGAAAAAAAAATAAGAACACTGATTAGAATTATGAAGCGTATAAAATTTTAGAACTTGCATATCTACTTGGTATTATTTTGATAAAATAGAATATTATTTTTGGAATCTTTTTCTAGGGATCTGTTAAACAGAATTGGAGAAATTCGGCCCGCTAAAAATATTTATTGAAACGAGGTCTTTTTCAACACCATTTCTCCTGGTTTGACAATTTGGAATGACATATGGACTACGATTATACTTTATTAGATGGGTTTTAACACTATCTAGGACCTGCCCCCCTATTCTGTATCTTTAGTTGCCAACTGAACGAGGTGCCTATCATCAAAAACATAGATAAAAACTGAAATTTCAAAATTGCCTTTAGTGGGTATTGAACTATTAACAATCTGTGTCGTCACTTCAAGTGCGAACATATCCTTAGGACATCGGAATTCGATAGTATATCTATGTTTTTGATGATAGACACCCAGTCCAGAAGGCAACTAGAGATACATAATAGGCCCGCTGGTTAAACGAAATTTTGATAGCAACTTGAGTACATTTTATATTAATAAAGAACCGACATTTTGCTTCTTTTCCTGGAATCCGTCCCTCTCGCGCGTTTTTTCGCATATAGAGTAACGCTAAAACATTTACATATCGCCTTAATGTCCTAAAGGTGCGTGAATCTGTGCGTCATATACATATAATGTAGTTTATTACTAATTTAACACAACCTTCCAGGGAAGTGCACAATATTCATAATATTATTGAACATTCACCACACGCAGTCTACACTACCGTCATGTGTAAACAACGTATAAATTTCCTATTATTAATAATGCACTTTATATGAATCTGCTAAAACGAAGTGAAAGTTGTTGACGATTGTACATGTACAGTCAACAAAAGAGATAGGTGACCAGTGGGCCTATTAAGTATCTTTAGTTGCCAACTGGACTGGGTGAGTATCATCAAAAAAAAACATAGATATACTATCGAATTTCGATTGTCTAAGAATATGTTCGCATTTGAAGTGACGTCACAGTTCGTAAATAGTTCAATACCGTCTAAAGGCAATTTTGAAATTTCAGTTTTTATCTATGTTTTTGATGATAGGCACCCTGTCCAGTTGTCAACCAAAGATACAGAATCGATCCTAAGACCCACAGGTTAGTGATAGATAAATGAGGAATACTTGGTCAATACACACACACACATACACATGCATTATTGTTTAAGTATTCTTCATCCCATAAATCATTCGTCAGTGGGTGTTAGGATCAAAGTGTTTGCGCTGGGCTTACTTATCTCTTTTGTGGACCGTACAAACTCGTATAATTGACGAAACTACATACGGTTTCGATAACGGTCGGGGATCAATTACCGTAATTGCAGTTTTTATTCGATAAGGGCCCTGCGGAAGGTCTTTTTTGAAATAGGGCATTTTAAAGAGATTGTTACCCATGAAACCTTAGATTATTTTATAGATGTAGTTACTCGTATAACTTTATTTTTAATTTTATTTCTGCAAAAAAAAAAAGAAGAAAATCATTATAAGAAATATTCTATTGAACCACTTTTCGTTCTAAAGATTCCTCCTTATTAGGAAAATAATAGTTTTCTCTTTTAATAACATACTTTGTTTTTTTAGTTTTGGACTTTTAAAATACAAATACAAAATTGTTTATTTCAGTAATAAAAAATCATAGACATTTACAGGTGGTTGGAGGCTGTAGTAGAAGACTGCGCTCTTCCTTAGTGGACTACAATTTATGAGTAACAAAATGATTATAAAAAAAACAGGAATACCTGTTTTTAGCGGCATCTATAAAAATGCGAGCTTTTCTAGTGGTCCTTATCACAATAAATCAAGGTCAAATCCCCTTAAGGTTAAACGTCAGTCATACAAAGTGCATATCTTAACCTTTTTTTTCTTGTTAAGAAATTTAAAATGGAAAAGCATTTTTTAGTCATGATCTTGTCCAAACAAAGTTAAAACAGCATTTTAAGTTGGTTTTGAGAAGATCATGACTAACAATTTCAAACTCTTGCTTTATAAACATCACTAATGCTGAACTGTTGGCGTCAAATGCCACAGAAAAAAAGGCTTTTCAATTTTAAATTTCTAAACAAGGAAAACAAAGTCAAGTTATGCACTTTGCGGTTAGCCACTGACGTTTAACCTTAAGGCGATTACCGTCGCCAAATTAGCAGCTCGATGTTTATCGGAACAAATATCGACGGAAACGACATTGAAATAACGTTCATATCAGCGCGTAATGCATAGTGGCTGTTACGACGCTCGCTGCGTCCTCGATAGGGTGAAATAGCAGAAAATAATACTTTTCACATAGACGGGATTGTTTGATTGAATAATCTTATGTTATGTTTATAGCTACCAAGTTTATCTATTTATCAAAGCATAAGTGAATTAAATCGACCAAACCGCTTAGGAGTTGTAGGGAATTCAAGCCCAAAAACACCATTCGGTTGAAACTTTTTTCTTATAGAAGTTCTGGTGGTATGAAAAAGCAAAATGTTGCATATGTAGTCTTAGAGTTGATAATTCATAATAATTTTTCACAATATGTTTTGTTTGGCCATAAACGAGGAGTAGGCTTTAGAAAGTACCTATTTGGCGATACTAAGCCCCTTAAATTCTCCGTTAAACAAGTTATGAGGGTCAGTTTAATGGGCGACGACGTTAACCTATTTTCCCATATAACCCAATGTCTTCTGACCTACTAGAAATGACTGTGGATGCACATTAAATAAGTTTATTTTGGAATGCGGTCTGGTGACTTGCTGACATTTGCCTATACAACTAATAACTAGTAACTAATTTGCGCAAATACCTGGTGTAAATAGACAAGTATTTTAAATAAACTTGACCGTCCAAGACAAATAGGCAAATGAGCCAACATATAATCCCCTCTATAGAGAGCTAATAAAGTCTTTACCATTGGCCTAAATGTGATTGTGATGGACATGTCACAGTAGGTATAGAAGAAAAAAAGTAGACCAATAAAAATGAACAGGAAACAAGTTCGACGCGTACGTAGACCTATAGTAAATATGCGCATAATCTACATTTGTTAGAGTTCTTTCTTTGATTTCAAACGTGATTACGAACAATTCACGGTGCCCCAGTAAAAATAACGTCATCATATTTACGTTGTTCGTATTTATTTGTTCAGTTGGTTTATCTAACGTTGGCGGTTCAGGCTTGGGGGTCTTTCACATATTACGTAGCGCAATTTGGAGGTGGTACACAGGTATACTCATGGAGGTTGCTGCCACGCTGAGCAGGCGGGTTGGTGATCGCAGAGCCTCTAAGATATCGATATAGCCTCTAAGATAAGCAAGCTGAAGTGGCAGTGGGCTGGCCACATCAGCCGAAGAACCGATAACCGATGGGGTAGAAAGGTTCTCGAGTGGAGACCACGAACCGGCAGATGCAGTGTAGGACGCCCGCCAGCTCGCTGGACTGACGATCTAAAAAAGATTGCCGGTAGTGGCTGGATGAGGATGGCCGAGGATAGAAAAATGTGGCGTGCCCTTGGAGAGGCCTATGTCCAGCAATGGACCGATATTGGCTGATGGATTAGATTGGATTGGATACAGGTATACAGGTGGTAGAGCTGGTGCCGGGCTCGACTGTAGAGGTACCACCATCTTACTTGGAGACCCCCTCGAAGTAATTCAAGGGAGAGTAAGAGGACAGCTCACAGGCAAATAACCAGGAGGCCCACCATGCCTGAGACCGATGGATGGAGGTATATCCATCCCTAATAGCCGGGCCGTATATGGAACAGACTGGTGACGAGCAGCGGCGTCACTGGTGCGAGGGTTCCAGCATCGCGCTCACCAATCCGCCTGCCCAGCGTGTGTGAGTATGGGTAATTCTTCCAGGATGATCGCCGGGAGTGGCAAAGTCCTGGAAAGGCTTATGTCCAGCAGTGGACGAACTAGGCTGATGAATGGATGGATGAATTTGGAGGGAGGCGGGGTGGTGGCCAGGCGTTACGGTCCTGGTACGTGGTGGGAGGGGGAGGGTGGTTGAGATTTGCGTTACCTCACGATTTTAGCATAGCCAAGGACGGAATGGAGGGGTGGGAGAGGTCCCAGCCAAGCGTTACGTTACTGTTACTTGAGAGGAGGGGGGGGGGCTAAAATTTGAGAATTTTGCGTTACGTAATTCGTGAACAACCCCTTGGTTGTAGTTGTTGTGTACGTTTCTGAAGCACGCGCCCGCTCACACACATGACGCACGCACCCAAGCGGGAGCGAGACATCTGTAATCTGTTCGCTTTGCATCGAGTATAAAGACGTCATTTTCAGTAAATATACCTATGTATAAAACTTAAAAGTAGATATTTTATGCGTCAACCATGATATGGTTGCCAGATGGAAAAATTAAAAAGGAGAACAAATCAGTGCTACTAAGCAAAAAAAGGAGGTCTTCAGAAAAAAATGGGAGAACATACTTAAACGATACAAATATTTTTTTTTTTTTTTTTTTTTTTTTTTTTTTTTTTTTTTTTTACGTGGGTAGTCATATGTGCCACACATGAAAATAGAGCTCCATATTATTTTTTTAATTTTTAATTATTTGTTGCTGTTTTTTATATGTTATAATTAGTGGAATTCATTAATAGACCCCTTCTACACCTGGACAGATAAAATTTCTTCAAGAATTACTAGTGGAAGTTGTATACAAAACCTGAGTGTGAAATGGACCCCTACACCCAGCTATCCAAGAGCATGGAGGATATGGCGGCTATGTTTCTTGAGAGGATGAGTGACTATGAGAAGAATCTACACAATGCTGCTCCTGGCACTGCCACAAAAGCTCCTCAAAATTTATCTGCACTGGCCGGTGAGTTTGCACAATTTAAAACATTTGTGTGTGAATCACTGTCCATGCTAAGATCACAAGTTGAGCTACTAGCCCTTGGCCTAGATCGGCATGAGATGGTGTCAAGAAGAAAGGTCCTCTTATTCCATGGCATTCCTGAAACTAAAGATGAAGATCCTATAGCGAAAGTCTCAAAAGTAATAACTGACCAAATGAAGTTGACAGATCAATGTACCAAGGAGATAGCTGTATGTCATCGTCTCGGCAGTAAAACTTCCAAAACCAGACCTCTATTGGTGCGTTTCTCAGTCTTTTCTTCACGTGCTGCTGTGTGGAACTCCAAAACGGGACTCAAGGGAACTGGAGTTACAGTCTCAGAGTTCCTAACCAAAGCTCGACAAGATACATTTATAGCTGCCCGCAAACACTTTGGTTTGAATAAGTGTTGGACATCAGAAGGAAGGATAGTGTTGCTGCTACCGGACAAGACTCGGCACAAGGTGGAGCGGATGGCTGAGCTGGCAATTCTTATGAAAAAGTTTCCTTCGACAGACATATCTCAGAACCCAGAAAAGCCAAAAAAACAATCCACTAGGCGAGGAGCAGCTGCAGCTGCTTCAACCAAATAGAAGCTACTCTCCATCCATAATCAGACTTATCAGTAATCATCTGAGTGGACACTTGATTTGCTTGTTTTGTTTAGATTTTGGGGCGCGCCACATGGTCACTTTAATTTGTCAGGACTATCCGATGTACTGTTCCAAAGTCCACTCTACCTACAGTTTGAGGTGGGTATTATTATATTATCAAAATCACTTCAAATTTTGTGCATTCATTTCCTACTCATAAAAAATTTGTGACTTGACAGCTGAGCTGAGTTAGTTGATTGACATTTACGAAGTTTGTTTGGGATTGGGATGTTGGCTCTGTTCCGATTTGGTTAAACAGAAGTTTGCATTCTGCACTTCGCCGCCTGCGTTCAATAATTTATCCCAAATCTCTCAGACCAATAAACCAAATCTGAACATTACCACGACATTTTAACAGGCCTTTATATTCTTTGTTTTTTGTTTTTCGTGTATGAAGATACAAATATTAGCTTGTTCTGTTTTTAAATTGTTTATTTTACTTTTTAATTTTATTATTAGTTATAATTTTTTTTGCTTGAAAATGTTAAGTGTTTAATAGTTTTCTGTTAATTTAAGCATGTAGATATTTTAGAGTTTTCTTCCCGCAGTCCTAATGTAGAAGGGGTCGAGCTAAATATAAATTTTTTTTTTTTTTTTTTACTAAGTACTTATTCTAGTTTATTTTAGTATATATTTATTTTTACATTATATTTATAATATTATAATTATTTATTAAGTATTATTTGATATTATGAGTATACCACATTTTGATGATACTTTCTTTTCATGCTCTTCGTCCGAAGAATACACCAGTGCGAATAGCGATGATGACTCTGATAGCGGTGTTTCGTTACGTGATCGCTTATTTTCTGTTTTTGATAGTAGTAATTATAAACATAATCTTAATATCGTACACATTAATGCCGAAAGTATACATGCTCACTACCCAGATATGTTAGCAGCGTTTAGCAATGTGCGTGTGGATGCAGTGTTCGTTTCCGAAACCGTATTGAAGCCTACACTACCGTCCACCATGTATAGCTTACCTGGATTTAGATTAATTCGAAATGACAGGATCGGTAAAGGCTGGGGAGGTGTTGCGATCTACCTTCGTGCAGACATTCCTTGTAAGGTTGTCAAGCAATCTCCTAATCCATACACTAAGTCAGCTGAATATCTGTTTATTGAGTTATATCTCCATCACACTAAGGTACTTCTGGGTGTCTTATACAGTCCCTCCCTCAAGATTGACTACTTTGCTAATTTTGAATCTCTGCTTGATGAGTTAAGTCCTCTATATGATGACGTCATTGTTCTTGGTGATTTCAATACGTGTCTATTGAAAAACGATCATCGCTCCAAGCAACTTAATTCCATTGTTTCCTCATTAAATATGAAAATACTTCCTTTGTCTGCAACTCATTATAAGCCCCGCTGTGTCCCATCTCTTCTTGATTTAATTATTGTCTCTAATCCCCCAAAAGTAGCCACTCATGGTCAGTTCACATCTCCTTTCTCATATCATGATTTAATTTTCCTTTCGTATAAAGTACGCCCCCCCAAACATAAGCCCAAGTTTCTTCTTCTGCGGAGTTTCAAAGGGATAGATCTGGAGGCGCTTAGAGCGGAGGCATTGGCCATAGACTGGACTCCTGTTTTATGTTCTCAAACAGTAGATGCCAAGGTGCATAACTTTAATCAAATACTTATTTCTTTATTTGACAAACACGCACCAATTAAAAGAATTAAAGTCAAGCATCTGCCAGCTCCATGGCTCACACAGAACATACGAGATGCTATGGCGTTGCGAGACAAGGCCAAGCGTAATTATAAAAAATGTCCTAGTGAAATTAATTTTGAAAATTACAAACAGTTGCGGAATCGCTGTACAAAGATGTGTAGAAACGCAAAGAGGCACCATATTCACAAATCTGTCAATAATTACAGCCCTGCTCAGGTCTGGAAATTCTTAAAAACGCTCGGAATTGGCAAATCATCCGAAACCCATCCAGGGACTATTGATTTGAATGCACTTAATCAGCATTTTTCTAAACCGCCTGTCTCCTTAGAAGACAAATTAAAAAACAAAACTCTCCTAAACCTTCGTAATAAGCCCAAACCCGACTGCGATCATTTTACCTTCAAGACTGTTTCTGAGTGTGACGTTAAGAGAGCAATTCTTTCTATTACTTCAAAGGCTGTGGGTGATGACAAAATTTGCTCTCAAATGCTGCATCTTATACTAGATGAACTTTTACCTGTCCTAGCTGACGTTATCAACTGCTCCCTTGTCACCAGCTCATTCCCCACAGCCTGGAAAAATGCACATGTCATCCCTCTTCCAAAGACTACAAACCCTTCATCGTTTTCTGAGTATCGTCCAATTTCCATTCTTCCTATCCTTTCTAAAGTTCTTGAGTCTTTAGTCCACAACCAACTTTCGTATTTCCTATCTAAAAATAGTTTACTCAATCACTTTCAATCTGGATTTCGCCCAGGGCATAGCACCGTCACGGCACTCCTGAAAGTCTCCGATGATATAAGATTAGCTATTGACAATAAGAAACTGACTATACTCACACTATTGGATTTCAGTAGTGCATTTAACTGTGTAGACTTCGATGTACTCCTTAGCATTCTTAGCTCTCTTAACGTATCTCCTCTTGTCACAGAATGGTTTGATACTTATTTAAGGGGTCGCCTGCAGTGCATACGCTCGGACGAGGTTTCCTCGGAGTGGTGCCAACTAACTGCTGGCGTACCTCAAGGTGGTGTCCTCTCTCCTCTCCTTTTTTCAATTTTTATAAATTCTGTTTCCAATGTTCTTTCTTCGAACTACCATCTTTACGCAGACGATTTACAACTCTACCGCCACTTTGACGTAACTGAGGCAAATATTGCTGTCTC
Organism: Ypsolopha sequella; assembly: GCA_934047225.1. Lineage (NCBI taxonomy): Eukaryota > Metazoa > Arthropoda > Insecta > Lepidoptera > Ypsolophidae > Ypsolopha > Ypsolopha sequella. The sequence goes on along the minus strand of OW203988.1, from coordinate 6,188,047 downwards.
AGAAATGAACAGCGATCTTTCAAACATTCACAGGTGGGCGGAGGCATTCGGACTTTTGGTTAATCCCAAAAAATCTCAAGCCATTATTTTGGGTAGCAGATATATGACTAGCCTTCTCAATCAAACGGTAATTCCACAAGTAGTTTATAACGATATCCCTATTGCCTACACTAAATCTGCAAAAAATTTGGGTGTCATATTTGATTGTAATCTGACGTGGGCTGCGCATATTAATGAGGTCAGCAGGAAAGTCTTTGCCACATTTCATTCTCTTAAGCGTCTCCAGAAATTTCTCCCCTTTGAAACTAAAGTTACTCTCGCACAATCTCTACTTTTGCCGATCATCAACTACGCTGATGTCTGTTTTTTAGATGCCAGTCAGGAGCTGCTTGGTAAACTTGAACGTTTACAAAATCTGGGAATCAGGTTTATCTATGGACTAAGAAAATATGATCATGTATCTCAGTACCGTGAACAATTAAAATGGCTTCCCATTAAACAGCTTCAGTATGTTCATATCCTCTGTTGCCTTTTCAACATTTTAAAGAGTCCCACTTCTCCTCCATACCTCCGCGATCGTTATGAGTATATTTTCCTTAGAGACAAGCAAGTCAGGTCTCATACAGTCTCACTTTTAAAAACACCTTCTCATAACACCGGGGCGTATGGAAACTCTTTCACTGTTAAGTCCATCAAACTGTGGAACTCCCTTCCTCACACTATCAGGGATAGCCCCTCCATTGGTGTATTCAAAAGGAAAATAAAAGAGCACTATCTTCGACAACTTATCGTGTAGGTGTATTATGTATATATATCATTTATTGTGTATTTATTTACTGAATATGTATTGTTATATTTATTTATACTATGTAGGCATGTAAATTTTATGTAGTTTGTTATTATTTTTAACTAATTAGGTATCTACTATTAATTTAATCTTGTTTCTGTATAAATATTATCGTGCACAATATGAATATCTTATTTATTTCAAATATCCTTATCACCCTTGGTTTGCTGGAAGAAATCTCATTATTGAGATAAGCACGCCATTGTACATAACTTTTATTATATAATTTAGAATTAAGTTTTCTGTGTGCAACAAGAATAAATATATAAATATATTTTTATGTTTTGTTTGTTAGATATTTATCAGAACCCCTATTCAAGATGATATTTGTATGTCTTGCCAGTGTAATATGCGTAGTTATGCGTGCAGCGCAAGTACAATGGGTGAATGTGACAGCGATACCGCAACTCCACGCGAGAGAAATAGGAGAATGAACCGTGCCGTGTGGGCTAACTAAAAGGTGTCGGCATGGTAAGTGCAAAATTTGAAAACGGAGGACAATTGGCAACCCTAACCATGACACAGTATATTAAATTAAGCAGTATTTTGTCTTGACAGTGGCCTTGAAATAATTAGCTACGGCCGCTCGGTATGTGCGTAAATATACGCACCAGGGCCCGTAGCACAGTGTTTAATCGCGCGCGACGCCCCCACTAGTTAAATCACAAGTGCAAGGAGCGTGACGTACTGTTTAATCGCAAAACCATCGTGTCACGCTCCTCGCAACATACGTTTCATGTATTATATTATCTGTGGTTTCATAAATATTCTTAATGATGCTTTTTTTGCACACCGTACCCATGCGTTTTTGTATTTTTTTTTAAATCATTTAAGTCTTAGCGGAATATATGTTTAGCGGAATATTGCAAATTATTAATATATCCACAAATTCATGATGGACTTCCGCAAAGTAACGTCTTTTTCAATAAATTTCTTTTCAAACTTGTTTTAATTGTAAGGAACCTTCAAGACACGGGTCCTACTCGCACTTGACCGATTTTTTTACTTATATTTTGGTGAAACAGGCCCTAAGTTTTAAAAATACAGTAAAGCAAATTCTGAAGGCTTCAATTTTAGTTTACGTGCTATCAAAACTTAAAATTTTCCAAAGTAATTTAGCTTCTGTTACTACCACTTAAGTACCATTTTGCCATGAAGAATGTTTAGTTTTGACAGCACTTAAAACTGAAAGTAAAGCCTTTAGTATCTGCTTTAGTGTTTTTTCTCGTATTTGGAAAATGTTCCATATCTAGGTTTTCTAGAACATACGTTGGGGATATGGCCGTTGCCGCGAAAGCTTCGGTCAACTTTCTTCGAGCTGACCGTGTCACTCAACCTCCGGTTCCGTACTTAGCACCCGAGGTAGCGACCGTTAGCACCTCGGTTAAAGATGCATTAAGGGGCTTAGTATCGCCAAGTGGGTACTTTCTAAATCCTACTCCACGTTTATGGCCGAACCAAAAATGTTGAAAAAGATATATATGAATTATCAACTTTAAGAGAACATATGCAACATTTTTGTTTTTCATACCCCCAAAACTTCTTTATGAAAAAAAAAATCAACCGAATGGTTTCGTCTATTTGACATGGAATCCAATCAGCCCGACGATGTCAAATAGACGAAACTAGTCGCAATAATTAAGGAAATAAAATAGTGGAACTCGTACAAGAAGACTTTGATTAGTGTTAGAATGAAGTTCCATCAAGGAGTCACACCTTACAGTATAAATTATCAACCGAATGGTGTTTTTTGGCCTGAATTCCCTACTGCTCCTAAGCGGCTTGGTCGATTTGATTCATTTATGCTTTGATAAATAGATAAACTTGATAGCTATAAACATAACATATATATATTCAATCGAAAAATTACGTCCATGTGAAAAGTATTATTTTCTCCTATTTCGACCTATCAAGGACGCATTGAGCGTCGTAACAGCCACTATGCAATTCGCGCTGATATGAATGTTATGTTATGTTTCAATGTCATTTGACACACATCGAGCTGCTAATTTGGCGACACCAATCGCCTTAAGGTTGTTGTAGTCGCCAACGACCTTGAGTCGACCTGTGTCGGTACAAATATCGACAGAAACTATATTTAAATAACGTTCATATCTGCGCGCACTGCATTACGTTGCTGGGTAAAATAAGACAGCGCAAAATAGGCGCGTAAAAATAATTGAATAAGCTATTAAAAAAAAAACTTCAAAAATAATCAAAGCAACTCATTTGTTGTTATAATATCGTCAATTTGACCAAGTTTCAATTTGTTTCTTTGCATACTTAATTAATTCAATCGGACCTTAGAATTAAATTGGACACTGTTTTGGTATTTAGTTTGGTAAATTATAGATACAAATTTAAAATTCTAATCAATGCACATATTCTGTAGTATAACATATATATTTTTTAATTATTTACTAAATTAACATCTCAGTAAAAGCATACCTTAATTGTGGCTTTCTTGGTCACCAGCTGTAGGAACCAACTTGAAAATTCTATGTCTTTCGAGATTGCGGTACTTGCGATTTGCCTTATTAAGGCGAAACAAAAAAAAATGTGTTTTTTTCGAATCCATTTACTCCACTATAACACCCTTTACGTATTTCATTTTTGGGTAAATGTTTATTGAGTATTTGATTAAAATTCTCACTGAAGGAAAACGCGATTGGATGAAATTTTCTTGATAGAATTTAATTCCGAAAATACCTCTAAATTGTTTTATTTTTTCCTGTAATTCTGAAATCCTAACTAATTTCATTGTGAAATTGCATTCAAAATGTGGATATTATGTATTTGTAAAGTCTCCTTGAAAATCTTATTGACAAAATAGCTTAGTACATTTTATATTAATAAAAAACCGACTTTTTACTACTTTTCCACGAATCCGTCCCACTCGCACTGAGGGCTTTTTCGCATATGGATGGAGTAACAGGGACGCTAAAAATTACGTATCGCCTTAAGGGGTTCCGTCAAAATACGGACATCTTTTTAGGTAATATCGATGTCTGTCAGTCCGCCCCATTCATGACGTACAGCCCCCCTATTCTGTATCTTTAGTTGCCAACTGTACTAGGTGCCTATCATCAAAAACATAGCTAAAAACTGAAATTTCAAAATTGCCTTTAGTGGGTATTGAACTATTAACAATCTGTGTCGTCACTTCAAGTGCGAAAATATCCTTAGGACATCGGAATTCGATAGTATATCTATGTTTTTGATGATAGACACCCAGTCCAGAAGGCAACTAGAGATACACAATAGGCCCGCAGGTCTACAAAACGTACACGACAGTTTTTAATAGTTCGTAATGAGGGTCTCTGTAACCATAATTTTTACAAAAATATACAGGGTGCTTGGAAATTCGACCTATTCCTTAAAACGAGTTATACTAGAGATCATTTCCAACAAATAATGCCTATCAACTAGGGGTCGAAAATGATACATTTTTTCCAAGTAAAACTTGTCGATATTGCGAAAATTACAAAATAAACAAAGTCTTCTTTCCACTTAAGGCCTTTTATTTCTGAGATTATTGGAATTCAGGGCATGTATTTTTTTATAAATGATCAATCATTTATCATTAATCAGAAAATTAGCAAATAAGTGCCGAGAGAGGAGTAGTTATTTTTAAATTATATGTTTTTGGCTACCAGTCTGAAAGTTAAAAAAAATTCTTAAAATCTCCGTAACTCGGAGACCATTCATTTTCGACCCCTAGTTGATAGGGCTCAATTTGTTCGAAATTATCTCTAGTCTAACTCCTTTTAAGGAATAGGTCGAATTTCCAAGCACCCTGTATATTATATTGACACACCTGACAACCGCCAGCTCTGTCAACTCGTTCAAGGCTAAGATGAGGCATTGGCTTTTTGTGGAAGAATTGTTTTATGGAACAATATTTTGAAAGGTAGAAAGATTTAACGATTTTCATGTTTATTTTTTTAACAATAGCTATTATTTACTATTTAATTAATGCAATTTATTTTAATTCTTAACAAAATTTTAATAGAATTTTGTGTAATTACACTATGTTCTTAAAGCACCTGATATATAATAAGTATGATAACGTTAAGTTAAAGATAAAAAAAATTCTAATGGTTCAAAATATTTCCAAAACAAAAGTAAGAAAAATAAAAAATATTATTTTAAAAATTATAATATTTATATATATTTAGGTTTTATATATATTTATTATTATTTACACATTTATATTTATATATATTAAAAAAAATAATGAATACTTTTTGACCATTTATTTTTTATTTTTATAATCCATCATTCTATCTGTCAAAAAAATTTTCTTATACATAATTATTTACAAGACTGATGCCGAACAATAGTTCTAAATATATCTCTCTAAATGTGTTTTTTTTAAATATATATAAATATAAATGTGTAAATAATAATAAATATATATAAAACCTAAATATATATAAATATTATAATCTTAATAACGACAAATAAGTCTTTACTCTTTAATTTTTATTATTTTAAAAATACAATATGGGTATCAAATTGTAGATATTAAAAATCTAATTGTAAAAATATATACTTTTACTGTTTCCTGGCACTGGTTTCGAGAAATCTTTAAAAAACCACAAAACTATTTATGTCCCCCCTCCCTAATCTCCAAAGACGGTGGACCAAAAATTATGAAAAAAATCATGGTAATATGTGTTTACGTAAAGATTACAGGAAAAATAAAGAAGAAATTACAAAATTAAATTTATCATCCACAATACGGAACCCTAGGTACGCGAGTCTGGCTCGCACTTGGCCGGTTTTTTTTGTCTACAAAGGCCAACAAATTAACGCCTGCAGCTTGTTTTCGAATTCTTTGTCTCTCTTATTATGAAAACAGTTCAATAGTCTGCAGAGTATAATTGTATAGAGCCAGATGTAGACAGTAAAGTAAGACAACCCGGTTGAGCTAAGTTTGCTTCTCGCTGGAATACAAATGTAGGAGAGCTCCGTAATGACGTCATCGCGCGAGGTGCATACTTAACCTGGTTAATGTTACAGACAATTTTCTCGAAAATCACATTATTTATAACGTATACGGGCAGACACCTAGATACGGCCAGAGTGTTGAGATTAAGTAAATATTGCATTAACAAGGACGCCTGTCACTGATCTGCATACATCGTATTAACACTGGACTGTTGGCTGTCAAATAATTTTGGTTCCTGTTTGATTTACGCCATTTTGAGAGAAAATATGAGAGAATCTCGGATCAGCACGTACGCGTTGATTAGATAAATTTGACAGATAGAATCGACAAATTCTAAACGATAACCCTTATTGCAATGAAATAAGAGTTACATTTTCATTTATCTAATCTATGTCGAGTCGATACCAAGTTCATACTAGTACCCCAGAAAAGACGCTTTTTGCATTAAAGGTCAAAAATGGTTCCTGGGAACTTAACCAGTGGCGATTCAATATGGCACAGTTTGCAAACCGGGCAGCCAGTCCAGTGGTAATAATATGAAGGTCAGTGATGCTTGTAGATAGACGGTCGTGTTAATCCTGTTTTATCTTATTGGGTTACTTTGTCTATGGCTCGTGTACACTTTCTGTTTTTTTTTATCTAAACTATCGGAATTTTGTGTTAGGCAATGTTTGGTTAACAACATCAATCTTTTGTATCATACTCGACTCGACCCACTAGACTGCCTCTGTTGTCGAGTGGGTCGAGTACTGGACTACTAATACGGAGGTCGCGGGTTCAAATCCCGTAGGGTCATATTTGTGTTCGGTCTGGTGTGCAATTTTTGCCCGAAGTACGGCGATAGGGCTCACCACCACCTATAGGTATATAATATACAGTGTGTCCCTCTGCACATCCGAAAGTGGGTGAAACTAGATCTAAATATATCGACAAAAACAAAGCTTTTTTTTTTACTTTTTTTTATCTTGTAAAAATTATCCACCTGGGTATCTTTGTATGGGACGCGAGCGCAGTGCCTTTGGTTAACCGCTCGTAGAAAATATTGTATTTATGATAGAATGTTGTATTTTTTTTTGTTAGAAAGATAATGGAATAGGCAATGATAAATAGGAATAAAAGTATAGTGAAACGGGGACATTATTTTGAAAAAATTGACTATTATTGAAAAAAAAAGACGGAAAAATTAAAGAAATAATCTTTTAGGATATTATTTTTATGGTAATGGTAGTTGATTATGTTTTGTTTTTGATTTGGTATGGGACGTCTATTTCTTAAGGATTATAACAGTTTTATTTCATTGCATTACTCGCGGTAGATCAAAAGTTATGACATATTTTATACATAATCTCCACGGTAGGCAAAAAAAATTTTAAAACGTAAATTTACAAAACAAAGATTTTCTAAAAAAAAAAAAAACATTTTATTGTCGATAAAATAAGGTCTAGTTTCACCCCTTTTCGGATGTGCACTTGTAGGAGGGACACACTGTATAATATCACATCACCAAGGTATAATACTTAGTGCTAATATCTGTCTCGATTATAAAGGTAACTACAATATTAAAGACGCATTAAAGAAAAGTGCACAGACATCTTTATCAATGCAATCAACACGTTTATCTCTAAGTAAAAGTCAATTGGTAATAATGATTTATATAATAGATAAATAATTCATCGTGACGTCATGAATCCCAGATGCCAGACGTGTTTCCGAGTGTGGACTGCAAGTCACAGTCCACACTCGTACACCCATATTTCACCGATTATTATTACGTCCCAGCCAACGGGACCCTATTACTAAGACTCAGCTGTCCGTCTGTCTGTCCGTCTGTCACCAGGCTGTATCTCATGAACCGTGATAGTTAGACAGTTGACATTTTCACAGATGATGTATTTTTGTTGCCGCTAAAACAACAAATACTAAAAAACAGAATAAAATAAATATTTGAGGGGGCTTCCATACAACAGATATGTTTTTTTGCCGTTTTTATAGATAATGGTACGGAACCCTTCGAGCGGAAGTCCGACTCGCACTTGGCTGGTTTTTTATTGAAATATCTAACAAGTAATGAAATGGTCCGAAATTGTGATTGGGATTCAAAGCACGGCACAAATGCTCCTAGCAAACATTAACTTTAAGTGGTGAAATTCATTATTTAATCAACATTCATTTGTCGACGGACTGTGACCTTGTTCAATTTCGATGACATTCGTTCGTGTACGGTTAGAAAAAAAGAACTAAAAATGTTTTAAATTTGATTTCTAAAACATTTTAATATCAGTACATAGATTACTTTTCAAGCCTATTACCATCGCTATGTAAACAAAAGACCATTGAAGAAATAAAACAAATTATATTGTTTCTGTCTCATTTATTAAGAAATTAATAGCATTTTCCCTTTCCGCACTTATTGAAAAAAATAATTTGCTATCTCTCAATCACTTATACCAAAATGAAAAAAAAAAGAAAACATTCATTCAATCATCGTTAAATCAATTCAGAGCACCCGGACTTCGTTAAAGATAAGTTGAATCTGCACCAAAACTGGATCAGAGCACCCCGACTCCACGCAGTCTTGCTTGTGGCTCTGGCTGTATACTGGTTACTAGTCCTAGCTAGAGTGTATATAGTTTAGGTGTAAAAGCCGGAGGCGCGGAGGGAGGGCAGCCCCCGCCGGCCGTAACAAAGCGCATGAGGTGAGTATGCCTATGTTTTGTTACGCAAAGGCGAAGGGGCTGCACTTCCCGCAGCTTGTGCCGCAGCGCCAAAGCTATTGTAGAAGTTTGTGGCAATAAAGCAATAAAAAAAAGAGAAACAAAAATTCTCAAAATATGTTAATTTCTTAATTTTTGCGGTTTCAAATGAGCACTAAAATGCACTAACTCCATCACAACAGATTTTTTTCCTTTAGATTCAAAAAATTCTTTTACAACAGAATGTAAAAGAGTTTTCAAAATCGGTTCAGTAGTTAATAATGACTATGTCCTTGGGGAAAAACGGATGTTACGACACTCACTGAATTCTCGGTTGTTCGATTGAATAATTCTATGTTATGTTTATAGCTATCAAATTTATCTTTTTATCAAAGCATAAATGAATTAAATCGACCAAGCCGCTTAGGAGCAGTAGGGAATTCAAGCCAAAAAACACCATTCGGTTGAAATTTCTTTTTATATAGAAGTTTTGGTGGTATGAAAAAGGAAAATGTTGCATATGTTATCTTAGAGTTGATAACTCATAAATAATACATTATTTTTTCGATGTTTTTGGTTTGGCCATAAACGAGGAGTAGGCTTTAGAACGTACCCATTTGGTGATACTAAGCCCCTTAAGTGGTAACCTGCTCGGCAGGTTGACGTTTTCATTGCCATATAGTGTTTACTGGTAAACGTAAATCATGGAATCGAATAATGAATGTCTTGGGCACTTTTGCAGTAACTATAGTTGTCACATGTTGTGAAATTGAATCGGAGACGACAAAATGTATTTTGAACTCAGAGATTTTGAATGCAACTGTACTAAAATAGACATTATGCTATCGTCGGATTTGATTTTTCATAAAGTTGGCAAACTGCGATGTCATTGCGATTAAAATAAAAAAGTAGGCATAGTGCGATCTAATGTATGGTGGTTTCAAAGTGTTGGCATTGTGCTACCGATTACTTGAAAATACTGAAAAGTCAACGAGCGCGAAAGTAGGCATCGTGCTACGAAATCGTTTCCGATTTTGTCTACACTGTTTTGTAGTGACACTGAGTCGAAAGTTCACTGAGTGAAATTGAGTCGGAGATGACACTAGTGTCCGATTGTGTCAAAATAGTGAGACAAAGTGTCGCCGCGATTGAGCACGCAAAAAGGACTTTGTAAATTCCAATTTATAATTCATAAATATGTAATGTCTTACAACGCTACTATAAAATGAAGTTTTTCGTGTTCAGACACAATATTTAAGGTGATATATCGTCCGTGCAAAGGTCCCCGTTGCTCCAGGCGGAAAGACCCGCAGTGCGAGAGAGACGGAATCGGGGAAAATTGACAAAAAGACGGTTTTAAATTAATACAAAATTAAATTAAATAGCTATGAAAATTTCCATATCTAGTAATTTAGGTATTGTTAAAACCCATCTAAATAAATATTTTGTAAGTCTGTATGATATCCCAATTTGTCAGAATATCAAAAAAAGTTTAAATTTAGAACTCATTTCAATAATTATTTCTATCGAGTGAAATTCCTTCAATCGCGTTTCTGATAGTCCAAAATCTAGAAGAGGTTCCAAAATTGTTACACTAATTTATTTAACTTCAGATGTCTTTTGAACAGCAGATAAATAACTTCAAAAAGTGTATATTTTGACGATATACCCCCTTAAATAATATACACAGTAATGAATATTTATTAATATTAATAAACATTTATTAATAATTATTAATAATCAAGTAAATAAAAAAGTGGAACTCTTACAAGAAGACTTTTATTAGTGTTAGAATGAATTTCCATCAAGGAGTCACACCTTACAGTATAAATTAAATATTTATTACATTTATCGAATTGAATAAAACTTGAAGACCAAACATGATTATTTCAAAACCAATAACTATTTTTGATCGGGATACCGGACCAGTGATTACATTATTTATCAGTGGTAATGCGTGGTCTCTGTGTAGTCCTTTGGAAGACAGGCGTGTGTATATAAGTGACTTTGATCGATATAGCCAAATGGTAAGTGGTCAACCAAGACCAAGGTTCAATTACCCTTTTTGCAAAATACGAAATAGTATATTTCGTGACGATTATAAAATGGTGGATTTTCTTACCCGAGGAATGAAGCTAGTTTCGACGGCGAACGTCGAAAGCTTAACATTCCGAGGGTAAGAAAACCCATTTTTACTCGTTGCAAACGATTCTTTTTCTACTACCTGATTTATGTATTTAAATATTTAATTTTTCCTTTCAAATTTAATGTATTTTATGTACGAATCTTTTATGACTTTACAAAGCGCGGCGCGGTTATTACCTTTTTTTTTCAGGCTTTGGGACGGCGGCTTTTATTTGTAGCCAGTATCATTTTGCGAAAAAAAGGTGTTAGACGCAATATAATCGATTATGTCGTGAATCGGAACGCAGGGAATTTCGATTGTAAAGACAAACGAAGGACGTCAAAAAGAACCTAATTTAGCATGAAATGAAGATAAACTTCAAAAAGAACCGAATTTTGCAATAAATGAAATTTCAGTACGATATTTCAAACTGACCTGATAGTCATTCCGCAACGGGGCCCGGAAATTTCGATTTTCAAAACAAATGTCGAGTATTAAATGGACTTTTTTCATAAAGGTAGTAGAAACAATATTATTTGTGCCCCTATAACAGCACTTAAAACTAATATTAAAGGCTTTAGAATCTGCTTTATTACCAAACTTAATAGTATTATAGGTCGTTACATTTAGTAGACGTTTCCTAATCAATTGATGAAACAATTCACACACGTGTAAGAATTTTTATTAGGCGTGACGGTATTTTGTTTCGTTCTATTAGGTCACATAATACTTGCTGGACTCGGTATTATTACTAAATGTACATTACATTTATTTACTACTAGCTGTTGCCCGCGACTTTGTCCGCGTGGGAGAAGAAGAAGAAGAAGAGAAGAATGCGGCCACGGTGAATCCTACTACTAAGTACTACTAAGTGAAATCTTTAAAGGACGATAATTTGTATATTCTAATCCAAATTAAGCTCTGTCCACTTGTGGAAACTACATGAAAATCCGTTCAGTAGTTTCGGAGATGTGCACGAACAAACAGACAGACAGACAGAAAAAAACTCTCAAAATCAATGATTTGTGTTCTATCACTCTTTTTTGGTCTTCCCTTTTCTATTTTTATTATCGTATGTACTTTTCTTCAATTTACAGACACACCGGGTTCTAGTATTTTATTATACAAGGTGAATTTGTGAACATCGTCCAAATTCATACTTGAGCCTTGGTAAGTGATCAGCATCATGAACCAGTAACGATTTTTGTAAAATTTATAAAATGAAATTTTGTCTTCCCATAGTGATTCACTTAGGACTGGGAATTACTATGGGAAGTCAAAATTTCGTTATACGAATTTTACAAAAATCGTTATCGGTTCATGATGCCGATCACTTACCAAGCCTCTAGTATGAACTTGGACGATGGTCAAAAAGTCACCTTTTATGGTGATTGATTGTAGCTTGTGGAACATTGTCGTGTGACTTTGAGCTATATCGTCACGACATGAATCCCCGAGGGGGTGTTAGAAGTATTCCGAGTGTGTATTGTGAAATGCAACCACACTTAGTACACCTGCGTTTCACCGACGATTATTACGTCCCAACGTGATGGGTGGTGAGCTCTACCGCTGTACTTTGGGCACAAACACACACTTTTTAGGGCATGCATGTTTCCTTACGATGTCTTCTTTCACCGTTCAGCAAGTGGTAAGTAAGAACAAATACTATGCACATAAATTCCGAAAAACTTACTGGTGCATGCCCGACCGGGGATTGAACCTGGATCTCAAGATTGAGAGGCCAACGTTCTACCCCTGAGCTACCGCTGCTGTTATTTATGTCCATCCATCCATCAGCCAAGTTCGTACACTGCTGGACATAAGCCTTCCCAGGACTTTGCCACTCCCGGCGGTCATCCTGGAAGAATTGCCCATACTCACACACGCTGGGCAGGCGGGTCAGTGAGCGCGGTGCCGGAACCCTCGCTCCAGTGACGCCGCTGCCCTTCACCAGTCTGTTCCATATAAGGCCCGGCTATTAGGGATGGATATACCGGCATCCATCGGTCCCAGGCATGGTAGGCCTCCTAGTTTTTTGCCTGTGAGCTGTCCTCTTACTCTCTCCCGAATTACTTCGAGGGGGTCTCCAAGTAAGATGGTGGTACCTCCACAGTCGAGCCCGGCATCAGCTCTACCACCTTATTTATGTACTGAATAAAAATGTGAATGTTGGTTAAAACTCTAGGTATAAATGTTTTAATAACTATAAACTTGATCGATTGGTGGAACAAATATTTTTGGTGTAAAGATTGCATTTCGTTTAAATTTTATGGTTGTAAAACTTTGTTATGTTTTTAGTTTTATAACAGTTACGTGATCAGTTTGATAATATTATAATTTCACAATTGGAACTGGTTTTTGGAATCGACAGCACAGTTGTATTTTCTCTACACATTCTAGTGTGAATTAGACCGGGAAAAATTAATAATTGATTTTGGATTTTTATTATTTAAGGTCAGTTGTGTCTCTGAGATTTCGTGCCACCTGTTTAAAGTTTATATTATCTGTTATCATATTGCATCGGTCCAGTTCATTAAAAATACGAGTAATTATGTGAATCCATTATTTTTGTGATTTTCTTTGTGTGCAATCTGAATTGATTAAATTTATTTATTGTTGGCAATGTTTGGAATGTACATATTATTTACCAACTTGCCCGCGGCCTCGCTCGCGCTGATTTCTTTTGAATTTTCCTGGGATAAAAAGAATTATATGTAACTCTTCGGGCCATAACTATTCTCTGCAAAGTATTACGTTGATCCGTTGCTTCATCGCTGCATTAATGAAGGACGAATCGACAACCAACAAACCGACAAACACACTTTCGCATTAATGAAGGACGAATCGACAACCAACAAACCGACAAACACACTTTCGCATTAATGAAGGACGAATCGACAACCAACAAACCGACAAACACACTTTCGCATTAATGAAGGACGAATCGACAACCAACAAACCGACAAACACACTTTCGCATTTATAATAGGTATTACATTATATAATAAACGAAAAACTTGGACAGAAATAAGATATTTCCTTAGAGTTTATATGTATATACTCGGTGATTTATCTATGGCATGAAGATCGAAGAAATATCATCACAAAAAAAAATATATATACAATAATATATATGTGAAAGTAGGAAAATTTATTCAGTACCAGATATAGATATCTTGGGTTCGATTCTCTGCTTCGTAATATGAGAGGTCAATGTTCGTAACCCAAATATCACGTTATAAGTATTTATGTAGTATATATCTTCTTATATTTATGATATATACATATATATATATATTTTTTTTCTGAAGCTTACTTTTAATATTATTAGTATTTAATAACGAAACTAATACATCAGTACATAAATGTATTTTTTATGTTTTATTTCTTGTTAAAAATTTAAAATTGTAAAGCCTTTTTGCGCACCTGCCCCTGTAACTTTCTTGTACTTTCTGTCGGGTTGACTGGGAGAACATGCTTCTAGCATTAAGTCCACCTGTTGTACATTAAACTGTGTTTTGTGCAATAAAGAAGTTAGAAGAAGAAAAAATATTTTCATAAAAATTCATAAAAACAATTTTTCATTAAAGTTCCACAAAATGATCTTTGTTTTAAAAGAAAAACAGTTGGATGGATACAACCATATAAAATACTTAATATTCCAATTATTATTTGAGAAGAAATTATTTTCTTTGTTGTAGTTTCAATAGATTTCGTTGACTTGCGTTATTGAAAAAGAAAAGATTTTCATGTAACGATTATTTTTATGAAAATATTGCAAGTTGTTTTTCTTTTGTTGACAGGTAGAATAGAGTAAAATCCAAGATGGCGGCGCGCAGTGGTCCAGTATTCAGCTCGAGGCTTGCGGGGTCTTCTAGTCATAGGATAAGCAAATGTTTTATACACACAGTCTTTACTATATTATTATTAGGTCAGTACCAAACATCTGTTCAATAACTAAATACGATCCAATGTTTATCAGAAACTTAATAAAATTATTTTATTTCAGGTTTCCCAATGGCACATTCCCAATTAGACAATTTGTTTTTGGACACTACAGATCTTGAGTTGCTGGTGGATGAAACAAATCTTCTCAAATTAATTCAAGTGTAAGTATATCATTTCCTGGCTCTAGTTGGGGTCGTTTTAGGTAATGTGCGGTGAGATGGGGGCAGCGCGGCGCGCGGCGTTGGCGGAATATCTGAAAAACAAATCCGTCACAAATCGTGCGCCTGAAAAGGGTCGACGACGAAATACAAATGTTATCAATTATACTATATAATGTATTATACAGCGTGTCTAAAAAGGTCGACGATGAAATACAAAAGTTATCAAATACACTATATAATATATTATACAGGATGTCTAAAAAGGTCGACGATGAAATACAAAAGTTATCAAATACACTATATAATATATTATACAGGATGTCTAAAAAGGTCGACGATGAAATACAAAAGTTATCAAATACACTATATAATATATTATACAGGTTGTCTAAAAAGGTCGACGACGAAATACAAATTTTATCAATTACACTACATAATATATTATACAGGATATCTAAAAAGGTCGTCGACGAAATACAAATGTTATCAATTACACTATTATACAGGGTGTCTAAAAATGTCGACGACGAAATACAAATGTTATCAATTTCACTGTGTCTAAAAAGGGTATCGGGCATTTGAAAGTCGAATAAAACAGAAAAATGTAGGACAATTCTATAAGTAATATAATATTTTGTTTCTGTTTTTGTTCTAACACATACTTAAGATTTAGCTCGTATATTATGATCTACGAAATCAAAAGCCTTGTTCATGTTCGTATATGTATACAGCAACTTGTTGATTTCAGATTCTACAGTTCGAGCCAGCAGAGGATGCGTTATACTTTATAGTTACTATAATGTTTCCCTTATAATTAATACACAGTACTCACAAATGTTTAAAATTCCAGGGGGTCCTACGACATGACTCTCGACGTGACGGCGCACATCCAGCATCCAGACATCGTCCAACTGGTTCCGTCCACCATAGTGATACCAGCCACGGACATCCCCAACGCGACTGTCAGGAACAAGTACGATATATGCGCGTACGGGAAGAGCCCGGGACATTCCGAGGTCACCTTCAATGTGACGCCGTCTGGATATGTCAAGTAAGTTGCTAAACGGACACCCCCAACGTCAATGTTACAGTGCGCGCCAATCTTTTAGTCGCCTCTGAATGAGTAACGAGTGCAAGCTTGCGCAGGTACAGTCAAGGAAACAAAAATATCAACGGTTAATTATTAAATGTTTACTTTAAGTGGGAAGGTGTACTTGTTGTACCTACATATTTAATTATTTATTTATTATTTTAGTGCAATCTTAACGATATAAATAAAACGCATTAATATAAACACCATTTTCCTACATTGTCGCCTTAAAACGCTATAACATCCGCGAGGCATAACAACAACAATACACTTTAACAAACTAAATCAACAAAACAACAAATAAAGGCAACAAAAACTACAACAAACAGATTCAACGATAAACTTAACGAATCATATAATTTTTTCCTCGAAGGTACTTTTCATGCAACGCGCGCGTGTGTAGTATACGGACGTAGCACTAACACTAACGCATAGTGCTAGTGCTAAATGGTAGCGGGGGGTGTGGTGCGGCACGCAGGCGGGTGTGCTCCGCGCCCTCGCTCCTGTAACGTCCCCCTGACAACGTAAAACGGCTATTGCGTCGCCTCTTGCGGCTATTTTCAGAGGCGACTAAAAGATTGGCGCGCACTGTAGGAACACGTATGATTTACATGGCCCCCAAACTCCCAATCGCCTTCGGCCCCCTTTCTCTCTCTTCTTTATTCTGTATTGCTCAATCCTTAAACTCCGACTTATCTTAAAGATTGCTTTAAATTCCTGTACTCTACTCATGTCATGACTGCACTTGAATGATAAGCAATACGCATAAGGTGTATTGCAATATTGGTTTTTTAGTAACAAAATAACAATAATTCCAAATGCAGCTTTTACGCTTGTTCAACTATTCTTTATTTCAAGTAGACTGCCTTCGTCCGTTTTTATCGACGTATTTCATTAACATTGAAACAACGCAGCTCCTGTAAGTCACAGCGCAATTACTTATGCACTTAACCTTTCTGTAGTATGTTTATAGTTAATAGTGAAACCTGTTTAGTAATTTGCTCGCGACTCGCCCCCGCTGAATAACATACCTGCTCTCGACCACTTTTTCTCTAACTCGTTTTACTGAAATGGTCACTGCTTAGCCAATTATACACGCCTGCAAAACTTTCTCTAAATAGTCTGTAGCCGCTGGCTACAGGATGCAGGGCTGATGGAATTTGAGTGGGAGAGCAGACAGGATAAGAAAAAGATTGTGGGTAAACTGACCTTTGTTGGAATGTTGTTCTCGATGGGCCGACAGGAGATGCGGTGACGTGCTGAGCCTTCTTGTTGGCTAGTTGAGCTGGCGTCTGTGCAGGGATGTATTGAATGTCCTGGTTTGAGTGATGTACACAGCACTTGTATTAACACTACACTTTAGGTACGCGATATTGTTTGTGCTGACGCGAATGTCTATTGTTTAGAGCTGTCGGCTGCGCGGGCGCGCGCGCGTGCGCCTAGAGAGGCTCGCCGATCCGAACAGAGCGAGACCAGCGTCCGCGCGCGCCTCGACCGGCGCGCGGCGGGGGGGGGGTCATTCCCGCCTGCGGGTGCGAATCATGCGTCACGGTCTAGCGTGAACATCCTGGGGGGGCCGGGGCTGCGGCTCCATGGGCTGTGTCCAGATCCACAACTTGGATCACTCCATCCTTGCCAGGCATTGTGCGGAGAATTCTCCCCAACTTCCATTGGAGCGGAGGCAAGTCATCCTCTTTGATGAGGACCAGTTCACCCACTTGAGGAGGGGAGGAAGGGGAGAGCTGATTGGGGCGGGTTTGCAGGGTATGGAGGTAGGATCTGGACCAGAGAATCCAAAAGCGCTGAGAGAGCGCTTGAATGAGTTGAAACCGTTTAAGAGCAGATATGGGTCTGTCGTCAAAAGACTGCTCAGGTAGAGCGGTGAGCGGACGACCAATAATGAAATGTCCGGCCGTGAGAGGTTCAAAGTCCGTAGGGTCGGATGAAATTGGACAGAGGGGTCTTGAGTTGAGTATTATTTCGTGCAGAGCGCCGAACCAAGTTATGTGCTGATTCGCGAGCTTGTGAGTGATTGCATCATTGTTTGACCCGAGGAAGTTCTGAACTTCAATGAGTTGATCCCTAGCACCTACACAGCTTGTGCCGACTCTGAGCGAATGAGAACTAGAGTACCGCGACGTGAGATAAAACCTAACAGGGCTCGTGCTGAGTGAAATTGAGTGTGATTGAGTGAATGTACGTCTGCTATTTCAAGTGATACGGTTGGCAACAAAATTGGTGTGTTAGTGGCGTTCACTACACGTTGTGCGGGGTTACAAGAATTCTCTGTTGGAGTTGAAGTCATTGAGTGAAAATGAAATGAGTGTGTATGTGATGAGTGTGTGTGTGATAAGTGTGCTGAGTGCGTTGAGTGCTGGTTTCATTGAGTGAAAAATGAGCTGAATGTGTATCTGATGAGTGAATGTGTGAGTGAAAATGAGCTGAGTGTGTCTATATGTGCTGATTGAATGTGTGAGTGAAAATGAGCTGAGTGTGTATGTGCTGATTGAATGTGTGAGTGAAAATGAGTTGAGTGTGTATGTGCTGATTGAATGTGTGATGAGTGTGACTATATGTGAAAATGAGTTATTAAAAACTTGAGCGCTACCAACTCCAACGTGCGGATAGCTTGTAACTTGCGCGGGCCGAAAAAAAAAAAAAACAAAGGCTATGTTCAAACGGAACACGGAAAATAAACACGAAAGAGAGAGAAAAAATATTTTTTTTTTTAAAAACAACCTGTATATGAGCTGTACCAACGTGGAACACCCTATATGTGTACCATTAACAATAAGATCAGAGATGAGAAGAGAAAAAAAACAAATTGTTTACTATATTTGTGCTATATATATATACCCGGGTAAAAAAAACAGACAATAACACAAATAAACGGTCCGGCAATATATTACTGCGACGTGAGATTACCGCAACACAAAAATATCGAAAAGGGCTGATGAACCTGTTCACTTTTATGTTATTTGCCTTGAAATCACGCTTTAGTAATATACGTAATACGTATGTATATGCACGAAATAAAGCGAATTTATACTCTCACAAAAAAATATCTCGCAAGATACGAGAACTATCTTTGACAGTGGGTAGATTTGCACCTCTTCGCGCGATAGAAAACAAAGTGAAGTGTAGGTACTCAAAACGTTGTAACACGATATGAAACTAAAATGTGAACTATGTATTTACGAGCAAAGTTGAATCACTTCGAGAACATTTGAAAAGATTGGGTCGGGAATTACATGTAAAAAATGTTGAGCAAAATGCTGACTTTGAGTTTAATTAATTTTACGTATGGGGTTTATAAGGGCTGATAATTAATCCCTGGAAGTGACGGGGGGGTTTAATAAAGAAATATAGTGGACTGTAATAAACAATTGGGCCGAATGGATATAATTATATTATCTGAGCTGAACAATAATTACAACCGTGATGAAAATGAGTTATTCTGTAAAGGGGCGTGGGGGGGTCGGTTCTAACCGATAAATGGAATGTTCCAGGCGGCGGTTCTAATTATCTACCCGCGATAGGTATTCGAAACCACAAAATATTTTTTTGCCGGGAAAGGGGGCAAAATATGTAACCGGGTGAAAATGGACTGTAGTAACTCGACGAGGGCTGGTTCAGTAGCGGTTTGAAGGGCCAAAATTGTGAAAATGGACTGTAAGGACCAGAATTCGATCCGGCCGAAGGACCAAAAATGTAGCCGCTGGCTACAGGATGCAGGGCTGATGGAATTTGAGTGGGAGAGCAGACAGGATAAGAAAAAGATTGTGGGTAAACTGACCTTTGTTGGAATGTTGTTCTCGATGGGCCGACAGGAGATGCGGTGACGTGCTGAGCCTTCTTGTTGGCTAGTTGAGCTGGCGTCTGTGCAGGGATGTATTGAATGTCCTGGTTTGAGTGATGTACACAGCACTTGTATTAACACTACACTTTAGGTACGCGATATTGTTTGTGCTGACGCGAATGTCTATTGTTTAGAGCTGTCGGCTGCGCGGGCGCGCGCGCGTGCGCCTAGAGAGGCTCGCCGATCCGAACAGAGCGAGACCAGCGTCCGCGCGCGCCTCGACCGGCGCGCGGCGGGGGGGGGGTCATTCCCGCCTGCGGGTGCGAATCATGCGTCACGGTCTAGCGTGAACATAGTCCATAGGTATAATTAAAATCTCCATAAAATATAATTGAGTATAGAGACAAAAACAATTAAAGCTTATACCCTGAATGCTTAAGCATACGAGAACGAACACGGCATCAAAATCAGTTAGACTCCAGACCATTCCAGAAGGGCTTTCTCTTTCTCAGTCGTAATTGCGTCCTCTTGGAACTTGGACGAGTTCTGCGAATCGACGGTGACAGCAAACTTCACGCGTCTTCTTTACTGGCCAGAACTCTATAAGCGAACCTACATATTTATAGGCATATGTTCCATTTATATTTCTACTAGACATAGAGAAGAGACAATCATTCGCAATGAAACCCTTTTTCGCTTACTACATACATAAATACTCACGCCTGTTTCTCAGAGGGGTAAGCAGAGACTACAGATTTCCATTTGCTACGATCCTGACACACCTATTTCGCCTCTTCCACCTCCATTAATCTAATCATACAAGCTCTTATTCCGGGTACCACATACTACATTAATCAATATGTGAACAATCTCTTCAATTTCCAGCATGGACATGGTGTACCTTCGCATCACGGTGATGCACTCCCACGCCATCGACATCATTTCCTACATAATGGGCTGGATCTACTTCGTGGCGTGGTCCGTCTCCTTCTACCCTCAGATCTACATCAACTTCAAGAGGAAGAGCGTCGTCGGACTCAACTTCGATTTCTTGGCTTTGAATATCATGGGCTTCACCATGTATTCGCTTTTCAACTGCGGTCTCTACTTTTCCAAGGACATTCAGGTTTGGACTATTTATATTATAAGTTTAAGCCTTTATCGGTCTAGTAATAAAAGTTAAAACTGTCATGTTATATGAATATTTTCATTTCTCGCATATCTTTTCCATCCATTCATACAAAATTTTTAAGCTACGCTCTTTTCGGTGGAATAACTACCACTTTCTTCTCCGCCACCGATTTAACCTCTTGTTACGAAATGATATCAATTTGGTCTCAGGTTTTTCTTTTAAAAAGTTTAGCGCTGACAGTTTTTTTATATACACATAGTTGTAGCATTTGACCACTAAATAGCCACGGCAGAGTTGCACTAATTGGAAACTTATTGAAGAGAAGATAAGAGTCATTTCCGAACGTGTGTACAAAGTACATCGAATCGCCTACATTCGGCATCATCCGGCTCGAAGGACCATAAAGATGTGCGGGGCAATGGGGAAGAGTATGGATTTAAAAAGATATGTTAACGGTGAAAATGTTTATTGGCGATTTTTTAATAATTTTATAAAAGTATATTATTATAACTAAAATTATTATGATGTTAGTAGGTGATGTGTGTAGGCTATTCGATGTACTTTGTAGAACATGTGCAGAAAATCGGAACCGGCGGCAATAATTTGGTTGTCTATAAGTGACCGGAAGTGAACAATCTGTCTCGGATTATATATAAACCGGAAATACGAATACGGGAATTCGACATTTACCGAAGAGTGCCGACAAGTGGCGAATTATTTTACTATACAGATGTTCTACATCGTTTGTCCGGTTTCCAGGGCGAGTACTTCTTGCGTCACCCCCGAGGGTTGAACCCGGTGCAGCTAAACGACGTGTTCTTCTCTCTGCATGCCGCCTTCGCCACCATCGTGACCATCGTGCAGTGCTTCATGTACGAGGTGAGCCTCTTCGACTATACGAATGGTTATTGGATAGTTATTATTCTATTATTCTATCGGTACTTCAACTAAACTGGCTGACAGATAGACCAAACTTATTCAATCTTGCAAACAAACGAACATAGCCATTTACAAAAAAACTTACCCTTCTATACTTATCTCACTCACATACAAACATTCACTCCATACCCCCTCGCTCACACACACAGCTTTACCTCTGTCCTCCCACTTAGAGAGTGCTGGGCTAAAACAAAGTAATCAAACAAAAAATATAGATTATAAAAAAAATAGTAGTTTTTCCTATATCTATATTTCCCTCCTTTTATTTTAATTGTCATTCCGTTCTTGTTGTAAACATAATTTCAACTGATAACGCCTGCTTTAATTAGATAGAAACTTGATATGTATTTTACATTGAATATCAGGTTTGTGTTTGATGGCATAGTACTATACACAAAAGTAAAATTACTTGACCACTCATAACATTATATCATTGCAGTATAGAAACGCATAAAGAAAAGTAAAATGAGGAGCTCTGAACCGGGATTCTCTACCAACTGATCTGTTCAGGTTTCAACACAACTCGCGAATTTACCCATGTGCTTTCCCATACTCCAATTATATCTACAGATACCCACTTTACAGTGAACTACTTGGTGTCTAGAGGATGCTAGTGTATTCAAAGCTACACCGCGTTCCGCATGACGCTAATAGTGCCAACACTACCATCCAACTTCTCACGCCCATCAAGTCATTCCGAATGGACAATGGACAATTTGTATTTGTAAAAACTTAATTATACAGTGCAATGGATATCTATCTGTAATGCTGTATAAATAATAAATAAATGGCGTCCATCACTGCTCAAACTTATGATCCATTCGGAACGCATTTGAACATGACATGGACGTTGACACTTCTTGAAAGCGACAGAATTTGTTTTACGTTACGTGAATACAAAGGGTATACTACTTTACTAGGTCCAAGAAGTGATTTCCTCTAACTTCAATCTTTGAATCATGGTTTAATAATAAACTCTTATGCTCCGAAAAAAATATTTTTAAAATTGCCGGCAGCCGGCTGTCACTTTTCATAGATCGCCCACAGTGCAAACGCTCTAAAGCATGGACGTGGACGATGATAGCACAACATGGCGTCGTTCATGATGTCATCTATGACGTCATAGCGGCCATTGTAGGGCTATCGTTATCGCGCTAACACTGACTCGGAATGGCCGTTGACGCGATAAAATCGATTATGTCGTCATTCGGAACGCGGTGCTAGTGTAGTCAAAGACCATTATGCCCTACCGTCACCTTACAGCATCGGGTAGTGAAGAATACACATTACTCTTACCGAAACTGTGATAGAATTTTTGTTTCTATCATAGTTTTGACAACTTTTTACTTGATTCATGTGTCCGTTCATCTGTGTTTGTCTGTCATAGCCACTTTCCTGCGGGACGGATTAAGCTATCAAAATAATATTTTTTCGCGATTTCAATTGGCTCAGTAGTAAAGCTAAGTTAACATTAAGGTGGATGATCCAAGGCAATCTTCATACAAACTTGTGGGAACCAATAACGACAACAGAATTATTATTATTTCATTCTGTTACCTTTCCCCACACATTCCATCAACTTTATACCCGCGAATCATCAGTCTTTTTTATAAAAAAACTGTTTTACAATCTAATTTTGCTATGTAAAACTTTTGTAATCCAATGCATGGAAGTTTTCAATTGCAAAATTAGTCTGTTAAAACATTTTGTTTTAAAATAAAACAGACTATTTGCTAGTGTAAAATTATTTGAACGTGTAGAAAAAAGTAACAGAACGAAACTATACTACTTTTGTCGTCGTTATTGGTTCCTACAAGTTCTTTATAAAAACTGCCTTGGAACATCCATCTTAAGGCTAGTCAGTAACTTTTTATGAGACAAGTTTTCTTGTATCGTTTATGATTTTTAACCATACATACCCAGGTACAATCTTTGGTACCATCTTGCAATCGTTTACATTTGGCTGGTAATGTAATGATACTTTTTAGGGCGCTACGGAATTGACACTTTTAGAACTTACATATCTACTTCAGTGAATAATGTATTTTTGTGATAAATCAGTATATTAATTTTGGAATATTTTTCTAGGGATCTGTTAAGTATAAACGCGATTGGAGAAATTCGGCTCGAGGAAAATATGTATTGAAATGTAGTCTTTTTCGACACGCTGTGACAATTTGGAATTACATATGGACTGCGATTATATTTTATTAGATAGGTTTTATTAGTATCTAGAATCTGGCTAAACTAAAATTTGACAGAAACTTCAGTACATTGTATATTAATAAAAAACCGACTTTGTGCTACTTTTCCTCGAATCCGTAACTCTCGCACTGAGGGTTTTTTCGCATGTGGAGTAACAGGAACGCTAAAACATTAAAATATCGCCTCAACTCTCCCACTCTACTTCCTAGTATATTCGTGTAAACTAGGAATATAAGTGGTTCGCATAAACGATCCTAAATTTTCACCTTATCAGCTTCGATCAAATAACCCCTAGATGTTGTGAATCAGCGCACAAAAAGTGGCTCCGAAAACTGATGCTAAATAAAATTTTTGGCATTCGTTTACGTCATTCAGTTTTCTACCTTAATGCATTAATTTAAAGCTGAAAGATATAAAAAATAATAATCACTGAGCTCTATTCGCTGGCCGGTTGATATGGTTTTACGACTTTTTAATAGTTTTTACGAACTACGGAAGCAAAATAGAATTTGTCCTGAAATGGATCGTGAAAAACAAATTTTATGAAAGTGCGGACAAGGTTTATTTTCGAAATTACTTAGCTCTTATGTTATTGCGATGTATAGACATAACTAAAATTGTATAACATACTTGGGCCGTGATTTCGAACTGATTTTGTATGGAATAATAGATCTAGGGGTTATTTCGTAGGGTATCGAAGCTTATCAGTGACAAGATTGTTATTTAAAAAAAAAATGGTGTAATGTGCTAATGAGGCTATATCATGGCCCTATAAACACTAACTTTTAACTGTATGAAATAGAGTCTATTTTTCTACGTGTAACATCCTTCAGTGCACAATCCAATTTAGGTATACATCCATGGGCTATATAATTTCAGAGAGCGGACCAGCGCGTGTCGATGACTGGTCGCGGTATCCTGAGCGCGTTTGTAGCAGTTGTCATAGTGACGGCCGGCCTCGCCGCGGGCTGCAAGCTCGAGTGGCTCGATTTCCTTTACTACTGCAGCTACATCAAGCTCTGCATCACTTTGATCAAGTATGTCCCACAGGTAAGTGGGGAAATGTAATAACGGTGACTAGTCAAGTCTAATACAATTTGTTTTTGTAATATCGGTTCATAATAACATACACGTGTATTACACGTTCAATATAATGTAAAAAAAAATAGCTAAATAATCTATATCTAATAGTTTTAAATAATAAATAATAATACGGGAAAATACACTAAAAATAATAAAAGTTTGGATTAAGATTATGTTTTTTTTGCGAAATTCATCGCTATGAATACTCTTAATATTATTATAGAGTGCATTACACATTTTCTTGTCTTTGGGTTTGTTTCTGATTGATCTTTTCTAGTTTGTAATGCACTCTATAATAATATTAAAAGTATTCATAGCGATGGATTTCGCAAAAAAAACATAATCTTAGTTAATGAGAACTGTGAATTTCTTAACTGTCTGAAGCAACAATATTGTAGCGACGACAGCGCCATCTGTTTCTTAAGAACAAGGCGTGAAATCACATAACGCCCTCGTTAGCGTTCTATATGTGCAGTACAAGCTAGTATATCAGGCAGAAGCAAAAATAACAGTGGACAAGTATGATGGAAGAATTCACCGGTCTGGGTAGGAAAATCGGTGGCACAATTGGTAGCGCTTTTGTCTTGATAACAAGGTCGCAGGTTCGAATCCTGGCCCGGGGATTGTTTTCAAATTCTTGTCTGTAGATTTGTTTCTTAATTGATCTTTTCTAGTTTGTAATGCACTCTATAATAATATTAAAAGTTAGGATTGCTTAAATTTAATTAAAAAATACACTTGAATAAAATTAAAAAAATTGAAATAAATAATATTATAAAATATAGGTAAATACAACAAAGTTGATAGATAAATACGCGACAAATAAATATACGCCTAACACCGCCAATTCGATTAGTCCTGCTAAGAAAAAGGGCAAGAAACTTAACAAGATCATGTCTTTTTTATTTTCTTTTCTATTTTAAAAATTTTCGTTACAAAAAAGCGTTATGAAGACAATAGTTAAATAAAAGGATAAAAATACAACAGACGTCAAAGGAAATCGCGCGGGGAGCGGGTGGCAGGCCCGTGTATATCTCACTCTCTCCCACACACATAAATAGTTGGCGGGGCAGTGAAAAACCTAGGTTAGACGTTGTCACTATAAAACTCTGCTGCCAACGAGCCAAGTTACCTCTAACTATAGCTGCCTTCGCCAAGGCTCAAGCAGCTAAATATCTCGGGTAATATGGCTCATTTTATGCACCCGTATAAAAATCTACTATTTCATTCATTTGAAGAGAAAAACATTCCATAAATAATTTTAATAAGCAATACTTTTGTTTTTTTTAATGTGTTTTTATGGTTCTGAAATATGTTTTAATAGTAATGTCTGTAATTAAAATACAATAGTGGTAAAAATAAATATAATAAATAAACCAGACTTTTATAACTTTAAATTCCCATTAAAAAAAGTGTTTTATATCGTTTTAATTATTCATTTCGTTAATAATAATATTATACTGTATCGAAACGTGTAACTACCTATATAATAATGTTACTTCAAGCGTATTTTATCAAAAATTTCGTTATCAAATCAAATCAAATATTGTTATTTAACCATAAGAATACAATTTACAGTTTACATTGACACAGTTAGTACATATAAACTGTGCATAATGTAACAAGTTGTAAAAACGGTCTTTACAACGGACCCTAAACAAAGCAGAGCTTGAATCGCAGGGCACAGGTTATAGCAATGAGGTTATGTATTATATAAAATCATTCCGTTCTAGTTACTTATTATTTATTATAATAAAATGATCTATATATTTATGTAGGAAATCTTATATATTACATTTTTTACTTTTTGTATATTAAATTATAATATTTTATATATTTAATAAAATATTATTTTAGAATTTTGTCAATACTTACGTAGGTAGTAACCAAAATATTCCTCCTTTCCCCCACTTCCTTAGAACTGAATTGTAGATTATTATACTTTTACTTTAAATTTAAATAACAAGCTTATGTATACAAGGTGACTTTTTGATCATCGTCCAAATTCATACTGGAGGCTTGATAAGTGATCAGTATCTTGGATCAATAACAATTTTTGTGAAATTTGTAAAATGAAATTTCGGCTTCCCATAGAAATTCACTTCCAGTTACGAGTAAATCACTATGGGAAGTCGAAATTTCATTTAACGAATTTTGCAAAAATTGTTCTTGCTCAATGATACTGATTACTTACCAAGCCACCAGTATGAATTTGGACGATAATCAAAAAGTCACCTTGTATAGTGCAAAACAAATTAATTATGTTAAATACCTACGCCCTGTAAATCATTTTTGTATAATTCTTACTCTTGGGCCTCTGCCGAACAGATTGTTATCTAGTGTAGTGACCACTGGTACTGCTGTAGGTAATTCTCTACCACCTTAGTGCACTTTATACATGTATTGTGTTTTTTGTGGTTAAATAAATGCATTTTCATTTTTTTTTTCACTTTTTAATATGTCTCAAGGTCTAAAACCATCAATCCCCAACGTTTCAGGCATACATGAACTACCAACGCAAGTCAACGGTCGGCTGGTCGATCGGCAACATATTTCTGGACTTCATTGGCGGATTCCTCTCGATCCTGCAGATGGTACTCAACGCGTACAACTACAACGACTGGATCAGTTTCTTCGGGGACGCCACCAAGTTCGGCCTCGGGGCCTTCAGCTTGATCTTCGACATCTTCTTTATACTGCAGCATTATGTGTTCTACAGGTATGGAGAGAAGGCTGATTTTTCTTTGAAGGTTGTCTTGTTGGGAAGGGTACGGGTTTTGGATTATTGTTCTAATTTTAAATTCAACGATTTTATTGTACTATTATATTTCTGATCATATCGAAGTGGGGTTAACTAATCTTTTCCAAAACACGACAGTCTTCAATCTAATTGCTTCTTTGGGAATGCTTATTTTCAATGCACCACGTTCTTGTCCTTTAACTTTTAATACATTTTCATGGAGTTCGGACTAATCCTTTCCCATTTTAATAACACCTGTTTATTTTGCAATTTTAGTTGTTTTATAACAATATTATTAGAGTGCATTACAAGATGGAAAAATCTATTAGAAACAAATTGTCAGACAAAAATAAATCTCTGACGAGGCTTGAACCCATATCTCTGCCTAACGCGGGCCAGCGACTTACATATCTAGTTCGTCCACCAAGATCTACCTGGCTCTCTTGAATTGTATAACTACCACAGCTAGTAATGCACATTATGAATGCCTACGAGGGCGTTGTGTGCATCTCATGTAAAAATGTTCAGATTGATCGTTAGGGTTTGTGGTTTCAATAAATATTGACAGTTTCTTTAAACCTATTGATGGCATACTATTGAGTGGCCATGCGAAAAAGGATCTCTAGAGATACAATTATAAACAAATGATAAAACTTACCCGAAAAATTATTTGCTAAATAAATTCCTTCAGGTCCCTTTTCGCAAGACATTTATAAATATGCACAAAGCTGTGTTGTGGTCTTAGATCAAGCACATATCTGTGTATTTTATTACCTGTTAATTTTATTTCTTTCTTCATTACTTGTCTTTCTTATTTCAACTAAATATATAGACATGACCTATAATTATCAACGATTCCCACGTTTTACTGCTTGTGATTGTTTGGGGCGCGAGTGTGGTACTAACATAAATCATAAGCTCATTTGGTCATTTAGCTCTTCTACTTTTAATACGAAAACATCACTATTAAATCAAGAGGGAGTTATTATATCTAATGAATTACAATCAGGAATACCTTAAAATATGAATAAAGAACAGAAGAGGTATCAAAGACCATTTCCACATTAAGATAACTCCAATAGAGAAATACTCACCAATGAATAGAAGAATTATTGAAAAGAAAGCCTGAAGCATTGTTTTTGTAACAGAAATTGTCATGAAAAGTGACAAAAATAAGATTCCTACGTCATATGGAACTGAAAAAGGAGAAACAAATTGATGCTGATAAATACACAAAGATGGTAAAAGCATCATGAAGATCCTCTTATAGACATCCACAACACAACATGACATACACAAAATCAATTCCAACACAAGAAAATCATCAAAACAACAAAACCGCATGCTTTGATGAATTAAATCATCGTGCAAACACGCTTTAGCTTAAATATTGCACGCAAAGACACTAGTGATCGCACGCATTCAAACGCAACGAACCAATCACACATGGTCGTTCAAAATGGCGGAAACATTTTTTACTCCACCCACTTCTAAAGAGAACATGTTTTTGTGGTTGATATTTTCAGAACGATCAAGGAATTTGTGCTAGTAAAAAGTAGTGATGAAGGATCTTTCACTCGGAGCGTCGATGAAAATGAATACTTTATGGTTTTGGACTCTTGGTATGTAGAAGGCTGTTTCCCTTTCCATTTTTTTTTGGTTTTTTGCTTATTGTGTCGTGTAAAAACCTTTTTGATTGTAGTTTTCATGAATAATATTTAATATAATTACAATATAATATGTCTATCTACATATACCTATATAAAAAAATACCCTGCCTGATTGACTGCTGACTGACTGATCTGTCAACGCCTAGACCAAATTGCTATACCTAGGAACATAAAATATGGACAGTAAGTTCCTTTTGTGACGTAGACATCCGCCAAAAAAGGATTTTTTGAAAATCGACCCCTTAGGGGGTGAAATAGGGGATGTAAGTTTGTACGGGAGATAGTTATTTTTGTTGTTAAGACCATGAAAATTATTGTTTCGCCTTTTGGTTGAAAATAAAAAATGATGAGTGAAACGGGAAAAATAAGTCTTCAAAGTTTGTATGGTAATTTTTGTATAGTTCGACCGAAACCGCTGTACCGCGCCTTAGGCGCCACACGCCCCGAGGCGGGGAGAGGAAAGGAAAGAGTAGCATGAGTTCACATGAGATCGATATTGTAAGACAGGTCTTACGATATCGGTTTATAATATTTTTAAGCTATAGCGATATAGCCACGTATGTTTATTAGCAAATATATACTACTATAATGGTAAGTGAAATAAGTTAGTAGGTAATTATAACGTACCAGTAGTATCATATTTCCTAATAAATATACGTATACAAAGCTATATCTCTCTAGTTTAAAATATTGTAAATCGATATCGTAAGATCTGCCCGACAATGTCGATCTCATGTGAACTCATGCTATTTCCTCTCATCCCCCCGCCTCGCCGCGCGGGTGCAGAACAGCGGTTTTGGCGAAACTATTCTTAAAACTATAAAGAGAAATATTTAGTCTTTGAGATTAAAATTAAGAATGACGTGTATCAGCGTTTTTATGGAAAATCATTCCTTAAATTAAATAGTTTTACTGGGGGAGTATTTGGGGAATGGAAATTTTTGCATTTGTAATAAAGAAAATTTGTATTTTTGCAAAATCGTCCTTTTATTGGGGTAAAATAGGGGATGAGGATTTTTTTTGAAATTGATACAAAGCTGTTTAGCTAGAAATTGAGAATGAGGTGTTTTAACGTTTTTGGATAACTATCCCCTAAAGGGGTAAATTAGGAGATGAAATTTTTATGAAAAATTCGTTAGTTTTGTAGTTAAATTAAAACTATGAATATTAGCTCGAGTAGCTAAAATTTAAAATTTATTTATTTTGGTTTTAATTTATTTATTTTGGTTTAAAATTAAGAAATACGTGTCTCTTGGAAAATCATCCCCTAGGCGGTAAAATAAGTTGTTAGTATGGACGAGAATTATCTTTCCGGCTTCCACAACTTCATCTTAACATCCAGTATAACGTTCAAAAAAAGTTTATTTAGAACGTAACTGGAAAACCAAACACTAGAGGTAAAACTCGTTGTTTCAGACAACTTTTAACTAAATCGTGAAAAAATAATCAGCTGTTCCATACAAAATGTTCATATCTAATATCTAATTGATAACAATGTAATATGGAACAGCAGTTTTTTTCGCGAAATTAGCGTTGGCTCTATTGTAATATGTGTGTATAGACGAGTACATGCTATCTCTAGTTTTCGTCTTTTCAAGAAGTAAAACTCCAGTTTCTAGAAAGAACTTTTTGTAGAAAAAGTGTCGGCAGCAGAACTACCTTAAAGTGGTGTGAGAATGTGGAATGAGAATAAAAAGACAACGACCTGTTATTACGCTCACTAGAATGCTAGTTTTATTGTTGGCTTTCTTCTTTGCACACCAAGGCTGCGTTCAGTTTGATTTTCAGACGACGCCCGTCTTTGGCAACACGATAGCATATATACGAAGTAATTAGACAGGCGCACAAAACTGTGATAGTGGACAGGCGTCTTCCGACGGTCATACTGAATGTAGCCGTAGATTTCAAACTTCTTAATGGTCTTGGGTTAAATTTTTAGTACTTCTTTCCAACTCGAAATTTTCAAATTTTCTTGGATTTTAATGTAGATAGATAGATAGATAGATATAATCTTTATTTACTCTGCACTGTCAACAAAATAATTCAAACACATTTTAGGTACAAAACAAAACATGAAGTGCTGGGTAAAAAGGCCCTGACACAGCATGTGTTGCAGCCAGTAGACTACAACGCTGTTATTATGCCAAAATCATTGTTTTGTCACGCATACTTCCGACATTTTAAAGTACATACTTACATAGATACAACTAGTTACAGTATAATACATACTACTATTTTATTTATATAACATTAGTTATCAAAAATTATGGTGTACATAAACATACACAGATAATAAGCGAGTAATCAATATGTGGTCATACATACAAGTTATCTACACCTATACAGTGCGCGCCAATCTTTTAGTCGCCTTTTAGTCAAGAAAACAATAATATCAACGGTTGATTATTAAATGTTTACTATAAGTGGGAAGGTGTACTTGTTGTACCTACCTATTTAATTATTTATTTATTATTTTAGTGCAATCTTAACTATATAAATAAAACGAATTAATATAAACACTATTTTCCTACATTGTCGCCTTAAAACGCTATAACGTCCGCGAGACATAACAACAACAATAAAATTCAACTAACTAAATAAAAAAAATAACAAGTAAAGGCAACAAAAACAAACAGATTCAACGATAAACTTAATGAATAATAGAATTTTTTCCTCGAAGGTACATTTTATGCAACGCGCGCGTGTGTAATGTACGGACGTAGCACTAACACTAACGCATAGTGTTGACACCTGCTAAATGGCGAGCGAGGGGTGTGGTGCGGCACGCAGGCGGGTGTGCACCGCGCCCTCGCCCCTGTAACGTCCCCCTGACACCGTAAAACGGCTATTGCGTCGATTCTTGCGGCTATCTTCAGAGGCGACTAGAAGATTGGCGCGCACTGTACAATTGTACAACCTATACAATTGTGTCACAAAAGGAACTTCAGCCAAATCTATCTTAGAAGCTAGTTTTGTTAAATTCATATATCATTTTTTTGTCACTTGCGTTCGTTTTTGTGACACTGTTACACTAAACTTTACAATATAATGTTTTGATAACATGATGTTTTAGGCATGCCAGTGAAAAGAAATACAACATGGACCCAAAGGCGTGATGACAGCTGCGTCGGGAGCTGAGAAGAGCGACGAAGAATGCACCTTTAGCCATAATAATAAATCAGCAATCTTAATAAACAGTTAATATCATGTTTAGGGTTCCGTATTTCTTAATGTATACGTGAAAAAATTAAGTATAAATTTGAATTTCTAATAGAATTATTTTAAAGTAAGCATTTTATTTATTGTAGTCACAGAATTTTTATTTTTACTTAATTTCTGGTCTTATGATAACTAATGCAATGTAAGTTTTTTTTTACGAAGAGTTTTCAAGGCATTTAATTTATGTCTTCCAAATAAAAAATATATCAAGATAGTGCATTTCATAAACTCTACAGTTAGTCCAGTAACATGATAAAATTGTTAATGCAAATGATTGTTATGTTGACAAAGTCAACACTTGTTTTCGGAACTGTGATCAACACATTTTATATTAAAATGTGTAAAAAATTACATCTTGGTTTTTGATTTTTGATCCTCTAATCTTAAACTGTTTGGTACATACTTAAGTTCATCTGTATCTTGGTTCTATTTCCTGTTTGTAATGCAACATCTGAATTGCGACGTATGATACTAAAATAAGTTAAAATGTTAATGGGTTAAGTTATTTTAAGTTTTCTGAGTTCTGGTTATAATAAATAAGTCTTGATTTTGCTGTGTTTTAATTTACATACGCTACAATACCTCGATTAACCTTAGCTATCACAATTAGCAATTCAAAATAATAGTTTAATTCAAAAGAACTGAAATATCGATAGTACCTATCTTTTTATAAATATAAATATGATATTAGTATAAATATCTTTATCTACAAATTGGGCTAGTAAAGAAGGCGCGCTTCAAATTAGCTGTCTGACACCACCGCCGAGAATTCGATATTGCGACATCTTCTGTGACTAACTTCACTCGTTCAATCCCATCTTCTGGAATGCTCTGAACTAAGACACAAAACAGATACTACCAGAAGGCCGACTCAACGAGCGAAAACAGACGCACACATGCATAGACGCGTACGTACTACGTATGATGATCTCGGCAGAATTTCGTATTAGCATTCACCTGAGTATCTCCGAGAACGTCGTACGTACGCGTCTATGTGTGCGTGCGCCTGTTTTCGCTAGTTAAGTGGTTATTTTGTGGTTCTGTAAGTGGTTATTTTGTGACTAAGATATCAGATAAAATTACAGACTTGAGGTGGTTGGGACGGATCGCGTTCCCAAACGTACGACTTATACGTATGATTGTTATTCTTATGTTTGAAAAAAGTATTCAATAACTGTGATTTATGACATTATGCGATCAATGTTAATTAGGTTTTTCTAGCAAAGATGTGTTATTTAATGCATTGATTCTGCACAACGATTTTAAAGAGTGTTTATAATAATAATATCCATTTATTTCAGGCATCTAGGGCCCATAGATAAATACCTTAGAACTAAAATATATATTATTTGTTTATAATTGTGCAGGATCATTTAATACGTACAGCATAAATAACGCGACACTGTCTAATGCCATGAATCACATTTATTTAATACTTTTTATTTCAAAATAAGAAAAACAATCGTAAGTTTTGCGTTTGGGAACGCGATTTGTTGCATCCACCTTAATGTTAACGCACATTATAACGGATCGGCACCATACAACCTCAAAGTAAAGTATTGAAACCGTGTTACGTACCTACGTGACATGTTAGTGGTATGGTAGCAGATGGCATCGGTCGGGGCGCCGACGGCTAGTGGCCCGCGCGTCGTGCGCTTGCAAAATGTTACGTGCACAACAAGATTTAAAGCTTACATTTCAATGCGTACTTTGAGGAGATCCGGTGCCGAGGCGTTATAATTTGCGACGGTCTTTATAAGTTAATGTTACTGGCCAAACCCGATTTCAGGAAAACTAGTTCGGCCTTTATGCAATATAGATTAGTGGTCAGAACCAAGGCTCAATGAGACTGCGAAAAAATTTGCTCTTATACTCTTATCTTGGACTCTTATATATCTACTAATTTACGAATAATTCTGTGTCAATGAGTATAGGAAGAATATATTTAGTGTCTTTTACAAGACGGGTCATTGAACCTTGGTTCTGACCACTTACCGAGTCTCCAGTATGAATTTAACGATATAAACAAAAGTCACCTTATACATAGACGATTCGTCCATGCCTTATATACACATATTTACATTAATTATTACCACATTTAGTATTAAATATTGAATTCATCGTAATTTGTAAATCCCCCTTTTTATGTCACGTAGTTGAACAAAATTATTGAACTTTGATAAGATAACATTGTGAGTTTTTTCTCCCAAACTAGTAACGAGGACGACGAGGATGAGCTCCTCTCGATGGACGACAGATATCAAGGCCACTGGTACTCTGGTTCGCCATGAATGAGAAAAACTGACACAGACTTTAAACGATTACAGCTCAGTATTTATTTGCATTTTTTAGTTTAACGTGTAGATTTGCAATAGCATAACTTTTTTATTGTTTCGATTTCCATCATACACCTGGCTTTTATCTCGAAAAATACGTATTTGGTACAGCATAACAGAGTCATAAATTAGAAATAGCTATTCGGTACAGCATAACAGAATCATAGATTAGAAATACCTATTTGATACTGCATAACATTAGAAATAGCTATTTGGTACAGCATAAAAGATTCATAGATTAGAAATACCTACCTATTTGGTACAGCATAACAGAGTCATAGATTAGAAATACCTATTTGATACTGCATAACATTAGAAATAGCTATTTGGCACAGCATAAAAGAGTCATAGATTAGAAATACCTACCTATTTGGTACAGCATAACAGAGTCATAGATTAGAAATACCTATTTGATACTGCATAACATTAGAAATTGCTATTTGGTACAGCATAAAAGAGTCATAGATTAGAAATACCTACCTATTTGGTACAGCATAACAGAGTCATAGATTAGAAATACCTACCTATTTGGTACAGCATAACAGAGTCATCGATCAGAATTGAAGTTCCTAGAAAATAATCTTTACTTTGAGCAAATGAAGGTCTGTAATATGATACCCCACTGGGAAACAGGCGTGAGTATCTGTATATATATATATATATATATATATGTATGTACATTTGCACTAGAAACAATACTGATTATGTAGAAAAATCGCAACCATCAACATTTCTAAGAAGGTTGGTTTTACAGTAGTAGCGACTTGGTCTTCTACAGGATGTACCAAACGAATACTTCTTGCAGAGAAAATACCCTAAATATTTGAAGATACCAAATTTTAATTAAAAGAACCTTAATTTTATTTTCAAAGTAAAGGAACTGCATACAGAGAATTTTGAAATGTCTGAACCGTGAATCGAACCGGACAAATGTGTAAAAATATTTCCTGTATGTTTATGATACAAAGTATACTAAATTAAAGAAATACCATGAAATTGAACAATATCTTATAAATTAAATGGTACTTAACGAAGCACTCGGTACTTCTAAGGCACAAGACAAACAAACGATATAACGAAGACGCCACGCCGCTTTAATGTACTTTCATACAAAATGTATAGATGCGTCGCGACGCAAAACATACTCTGCGCCCTTTGCAAAACATACAAAAGAGACGCGTCAGGGAGCAACGAGGGTGAGGGCGGGGCGTGGAGTGTCATCTCAGGCATTTCAGAGTCTTGCTCGATGTGACCGTGATGTGTTACCGCGCCCCGTCTCTTTAGTATATGAAGCGCAAGACAGACCACGCCCCGCCCTCACCTCCGTTGCCTCCGTCCGCCCCGCCCCGTCTTCTCTGTATGTTTTGCGTCGCGTCGCGACGCTTCTATACATTTTGTATGAAAGTACATTAAAGCTTCTCCCAACGCCAACGACCTTGAACTGAGTAACTTTGTAACCGTTTTATACTGTAACTATACCATTTTTTAATAGAAGAAAAATACATAGTAATCTATATGATATAAACAGTGATGTGGTTTTTCCTGAATTTTATTTTAATATGCAGAAGTGAAGCAACAAAATTGTAAGTTTACCCTTATCGAAACAGAATAAAAATTTATAAACTTCTAGACAAAATAATATTAAATTATATGGTTTTTTCGGTTCTTGGAAATACATTTTATTTTACATAAAATTAATTAAAAACACTATTTTCGCACTTGTCAGCCGCAGCGACTGACGTAACAGCCATGTTGCAGTGCGAGCTGATAAGAACTTTATTTTGATATAGTTTAGTTCGAAATTTCAACCATCACGAATAGAGTTGCTAATTTTTCGCGTTTTCGCTCCGTCCTTGTCTTATGTATTTTCTGTATGTCTTGCGCCTAACAATATTAAATTTCATCGTCTTCCTTTAATTTAGGATACTATGTTAGAAGCATAGCTGGGCACCGTTAATCAAATAGTTAACTTCGTTAATCGTTAATCCGCTACAAAAAAAGTTAGTTTCGTTAAACGTTAAAGCGTTACATTTCGCAAGAATTAACGCAAGTTAACGTTAATCGTTAATCCGTTAATATGTGTAAAATTGCATTTTTATATCGTTGCGTTATCACTAACGCAACGATTTAAAAATGCAATTTTACACACATTTTTACAATTTTTTTGTGCACACTTATAAAACCTGTTGGTTTATGATGTTAGGAAAGAACTGGAAGTTAGGAAGAAAACAAAATACTTGTTTAATTCAAATTTGTAATTTAATCGCCGGGCATATTGGTGTCTTTCGGCAAGCATCGCTTACACGCAAAAAGTATTTGCTGGCCCGATCTGGATACAAATTCCACATACTCAGTCAAATGTGGCCATGGATTCTCGTCATCAGGACCACTGGAACCCGATTCCATGTCTTCCAACTTCGTTGATATGGTTTTAATTACTGCACTGCACAGTACACTTTTTCTATCTAACTGCACTCTTTTTTATCAACACGCAAATGATGACTGACAGTAATAATTATAATAAATAATAACAAAAAACACTCGTCACTCTAAGTACCGGCGCGGCGCTAAGTAATGAAATGATCAAACGAACGAAACAAATCTCTTCGCAGTTTTCTCACTCGCACGCGCCGGCAAAATATATTATTATCTAGTTTTGTTTTTGTCTCACTTCACTCGCTGCCACGCGCCGCCCGGCACTTGTCATTTCATTTCATACTTGTCTGAACCTGTTTTTCGCGCCGCGTTGCGATGCCGGCCGTGCGGTAAATAGTAGCTGTACCCATTGGATTAACGATTAACGGACTTCTGACTGATGTTAACGGAAGTTAACGTGTCTGTTAACATTTTTAAAAGTTAATCCGTTAATCAAAATATTAACTTCGTTAATTAACGATTAACGGATTAACGAGTTAATGCCCAGCTATGGTTAGAAGAATGTCGTTCTTATGATTGAACCTTTCGATCGGTATCATAAAAATACGGGCTGTTTCTTTTTCACATTTGTCCGGTTCTATTCCCGGTTAAAGCAAGTAATTATTCAAAATCCTTTGAATGCAACTTTTCTTTACTTCAAAAATAAAATAAAGGTTTTTTAATTAGATGTTGGTATCTGATTGGTTGGTATATTTAGCGCACTTTCCATCCAGAGGGCATTCGTTTGGTTCATTCTGTATCCTGTTCTAATAATGAAGTAGAAAAAAAATCGTGTCTGTACTTTACAAAGTACACAATGCATATTTTTTCAAAATTTTCGAAGCTAATTTTGGGCACTTATGTAATGGGACTTTTTACTAAAGGTCGTAGAAAAAATATTAATTTTATGGCTTTTTTTACTTTCCATGAAAAATACAATTTCAAGATATGCTCTCCATGTCATAAAATAGTGATAAAAAAATCTTACAAGTGATGGATAAAGGATATAATATTTTAGGCACTTAGTAGTTTTTTGTGACACTGTTTTCATAAAAACGTAACGTAAAAATTCAGAAAATCAGAAAATTTTAGAAAATTACGTAGGTATTCGATGAGGTCACTCGAAAATCTACGCGAAGTGTCAAAGAATGCGGGTTTTTAATCAGATCGGAACCCATTAGTACTATGCGTCCGTAGACAGAGTATAGATAGACGAGTCACTCGCGTATACGTTTGAGATGGAGATATGCAGTAAGTACTTACCCTGGGTTGCCAACACGAAACCTAAACTCCCCAAATGTGTTTTTTATTTGACAAATAAAAGATACTCGTACAAATAATGCGCATAAAAATCTACAGCCGGCCGACCGGACACGAAATAACTGCCATGATCAAAACATGTAACCCGAAAAAAAAAAAGATGTTTTCATAACATACTTTATTTACTACTATTTATGTTTACTAGGAACAATGTATGTATGTATGCAATTTTTCCAATATTTTTTAATTTTCCAAATATTGGCACTACTTAGGAGCTTTAAGTCTAACGAATCACGGTCACGGAAAACAAAATATATGCAAAAAAACACGGATTTCAGTTTATTAGGCCAACAACAATACTATAGCTGGCGATGAACAGTTACCGTCAGCCTGTTTGCCAACCACTACACATGACAAAAAAAGCACTGCCCTTTGAATAAAACAAGCTTTGTGTAAAAGTTTCTTATTTTTTCCCCACCATCAACAATTTTTTTATGATGATATATTCTCGTGTTTAGATATTTTTTACATATACATTTTGTCAAAAGCGGATAGTGGCTATCAATAATAGATTGCTCATCGAAGTGGTCTGACAACTCTGAAAACAAATTTAAATTAAAACACTTTTTCATGCACTCTTGCAAAAGATTCTGTAGAGGGTTTTTTTGGCCAAAAGTCTTGGTCTTTCGTGAGAATAGTACGGCAGTTTGTTACTCTAAAACGATGCCTCTCAAAGTGCTTGGAACAAACACGGGAATATTATTAATATTATTATAGGTTATCAATCCGTAAGACCCGCAGCTCTCATCCACACGTTCCTTAGAGTCAGATCAGCCGGATATCTGTAAGAATATAGGTTTGCCATTTGATAAACAAAAACGTGAAAAAAAATGCACCGACTTTGTTGAATATTTATAACATCGTCTTTTAGCTGGCAACACTGGCAACAGGACTAACGAAATATTTAAATTTTCTACTTATTTATTATTACTATTGAAAAATATTAATATCTGGGATATAAAGTAAGGCTGTATATTATTTACCCGAATTAATGGGTAAAATACTTTTTTCTCTCATGGAAGTACTGAAGTCACTATAACTCGACTAAATTGAATTTTCACAACCATAGTGCAGATGTATGCTTTAGCATGCCCTTCATAATTTGATATGGTTAATACGAAAAATAAACAAAAGATTTTCATAAATTACTCTAATATTTTCAGTGGAAAGGTAACTAAAAGATGTGCCAAATAGTTTAATTGTGATGTCATTTACTACCATAGATTTGAACATCATAAAATCGCAAAACATAAACACTTACGAATGAAAGGTCAATCAAAGGTCAAATGTCATCTTTCTTCTCTCTATCACCTCTATGCAGATGATCTACAGCTTTATACTGGAACTAAACCCGATGAAATTATCGATGCCATCAATTTAATTAATTGCAACCTAAACATCATATCTGAATGGACTAAATGCTTTGGCTTGGTGCTTAATCCAAACAAATCTCAGGCTATTATCTTCGGTACATCTAGAATGTTGGCAAAATTGAATCTGAGTGCTGCTCCAAATATCGAGTATGACAATAATGTTATCCCATTTGTTAACAGAGTAAAAAATTTAGGCATCATCATGGATAACACATTGTCATGGATTCCTCAAATCGGAGCCATTAGTAAAAAAATGTTTGGGGCTTACCACTCGCTCAAACGACTGCAGTTCTTTCTTCCATTACAAACTAAAATTATGCTGGCACAGTCTCTTCTGCTCCCAATTCTTGATTACGCTGATGTAAGCTATCTTGACCTAACACAGGAGCTACTGAGCAAACTCGAGCGTCTCCAAAATTTGTGCATTCGCTTTATCTACGGATTGCGGAAGTATGATCATGTCTCAGAATTTCGTGCTCGTTTAAGGTGGCTCCCAATTCACCTTCGGAGGAATACTCACATATTAAGTCTCCTATATAACGTTTTAAATGATTCCTCTGCTCCTGAATATCTTCGCGACAAATTCAATTATGTCAATTCCTTACGCTGCAGGGAAAGTCACCTGCTTAGTATCCCTAAGCACTCTACTACTGCATATGGGAATTCTTTTGCGGTCAAGGCTGTGTGTCTTTGGAACGAGTTACCTACTGAGATTCGTATGTCGTCTTCTTTGGCGATATTTAAGAGGAAAGTCAGATCTCACTATGAAGTTTCATTAGGTTGGTAGTCTCATCACTTATTTACCCTTATTATATTGATATCTAAATGTATATACATATATATATTATAGATGTATTTATTAATATATTCTTGTGTATTTGTTTATGTAAGTCTATGATATCTATTAAAATTAAGTTTAATTTGTTAGGTTATTTGTATTAACACTTTATTGATTTTCATTTAATTTACTCTATCTATTACGTCTATCCCCCTATTTTTACTTTTCTAGTGACTATTTCTTCACCACCCAAAGGTTGGCTGGAAGAAATCGCTTCAAGTGATAAGTCCGCCTTTGTACAAAATTATGTTTTCAATACTCTGTTTTCTTTTATATGTCTTTTGTGTACAATAAAGTGTCAATTCATTCATTCATTCATTCATTCATTCATTCATTCAAAGGTTATGTTGCTCTCTTTTCGCTCACTCCGGCTTTTACAGTTTAAAATACTGCAATTTACCATCTTGCTACAGTTATTTGTATTCACAGCACTTCACAGAAACACGAGTATTGAACACATAAAGCACGGAAGCACAAAAATTCTCACTCAAATTGCTGGTTCAACCGTTTGTTTGCCACAACTTTGAATTGTGGCAAACAAACAAAAATCGTATACGCAAGAAAGGGACAAAATTTGAAGATACCTCTTGCTTACGCATAAGTGATTTCATATGACTGCATCTCTTTCTCTTCTTTTATTATTATTACAATGACATATCTATTCTATGCTCCATCTACGTATGCGTCCCACATAAAAGTAGGACATCAAGACCCCATTTTGCTGTAGCCCTCTCTCGCTCCGCCCGTCGCTTCGCCAGACAGTGAGAGAGATGTGGCTAACGAGTGAAGTTGTCTGCGGTCGTGATCCTATTCTCACGTGGGATAGGTACGGTCATCGAGGAACAACTGGCCCCGAGAGGAAATGCCGGTCAGTCCGATTTCGCCAACTATACAGTGTTTTTGCATAGACTTTACTAACTGTCATTTCGTCTCTTTAGGGTAGTTCGTCTATGGGTACCTACGATATACGATTGATAGACGTTTGAACATAGACCAGATAAAATCCCATATATTACGTCATTTAAAATTAGGGGGGGGGGGCTGGTCTGCGGATAACTGCATGAGCCTAGGTGGCAATAATAGGGGGGTCATTCCAAAAATGAAAATATATATTGTTTAAATAACAATATTGATTTTTTATACAAATTACGAAAATAACATCAGTTTGGTAAGAAAATGGGATTATTGGATAATGATAATTGATAATTGTAGGGTGGGGGCTGAAGTAGAGCAGAAAAATATAAAAAAAGCTGCGGCTTATATATCAAGAATATAATTATTCGTGCCAATGACGGCGCATTCACCTACGAGGTAAATTCAACATTTTTATTATAAGCATCAACTTATCATGAATAATCAAAAAATAAGTTCCGGAAGTGACGTACAAGTTCTAAACATGGCCCCCTATACGAGTTACGTTCGGTTTGATCATCGGGTGACGCTCACGTAACACTGACGGCAGGATAGCCTATACAATTTCAATGAGTGCAAAAGTGACGGCAAGTCAGGCGGGTGTCGCCCGACCTTCAAACTGAACTTCAGTCAGCTGTCACCTGCGCAGTCTCCCACCGCGCTCCCCCTTCCTCGTCGATGTTTCAAAAAAGCGCAACTGAATAGAATAATAAAGGTTTTAGAATAAAGATTATTTATTTCGACGAAAAAGAAACAAAAATGGGCTTAGATTAAATTTTGTTAAGGTATGTTAATTCGAAAACCATTTCGAGATTTAGGTTTAATAAGCCGTATTTTCGAACTTGTCAAAAAAACCTCATGACGAAAAAGCTGCAACTTCCATTTGCCCTCTTTTGACGTCTCTTACGAAATGGCTGTTTAGAAAGGTATCCTTTTTCTATCAAGATTAATTTATAATAATTTGCTTCCGGCTGATTTGACAGACGAGTAGACAGACCACTTTTTTTTTCATAAGCAATCACACATCACAATCAGTATCATGTCTAAAATTCTCAAGTGACCTCACATCGGACATTTAAAAAAAAAATAATGGTTAATTTCTATACCATAGAAAACTATGTCCTAAAATGGCGAAATCTTCTGAAAAAAAAATCTTTTAGAAATTAAGCTATGGGAATTGGCGTGGACAAAACTTTGTGGGAAAAGCAGACATGCTCAGCATGTGCTCATCTGAAAAACAGATTTATTACTTGCATAACATGAGATCAAAATTATAGTTGCTTTTAGTTTTTCTTCATATAATTGTTTGTCAAATGGGTGAAATGATTATTCTAAAAAAAATCCTTT
This sequence comes from Ypsolopha sequella, assembly GCA_934047225.1. Lineage (NCBI taxonomy): Eukaryota > Metazoa > Arthropoda > Insecta > Lepidoptera > Ypsolophidae > Ypsolopha > Ypsolopha sequella. Next base: position 6,144,901 of record OW203988.1, on the reverse strand, counting down.
TTAAATTTATATGGGACACTTGGTTAGTTCGTAATAAATTTCGCCAATTTTTGTCGCGCTTTAACGCGCTCTGATTGGCTAGGCCAACACCCCGCAGTGATAGAGATAGAGTATTACCGGTAAGTGGGAGTGAGATGCATAATTATAGTTAAGTCTATGCAAAAACACTAACAAGTTAGCGGAATCGGGCTGACCAGCATTTCTCTCTCGAGACTAGTTGCTCGATGGTACATCTCACCCTGACTCGTTAAAAAAGAAAACAATCGTTTGTTTGATCTGTCAAATAACAGATCGTGACATTTACTTGGTACCCATAGATTTTTAAGCGCAGCGAATCCTATGTATATGTTGGTATAACCCGGAGATATAAATAAAGGAACCTAAAATGGCACCCATCATCACCCCCTCTCACTCGCACACCTGTGTACCGCATGCAAAAAAAATAGTCTAGATTTGCCGCTTAAGCTTACTACACACGCGTTTAGTTTCCTAACACATTGTTACTTGTTTCAATAGACTTTTAGTGATGTCTGACAATTAAATAATTTTAAATAATGCACACTACCAAAACTAAACAAACATTTTTTTTAAGGTCTCATAATGAAACTTTCATTACCCAAAGAGTACCAAATGGGAGCCTATTACTAGGCCTCAGCCGTCTGTCTGTCCGTCTGTCACAATATTATTTAGAAAAAAATACTAAAGAAACAACTTTACATGCTGACTGTATCATTGTGCAATAAAATAGCAAGTACTTGCCGCCATTGAAGATTCCTTTCTTTAACGCTCAAATCCTCGGATTGCATGCATTTTCTTTCCATTAATAAATAAGGCCCATTTTCTTTCGCAGAGAGCCTGGGTATGTACGGTACATCCTACTGCCGGGGAGCGATACATCACCAGAGAGATGGGTACCTGAATGGGCCTTGAATTCAGAGCAAGAAGAATCTTACCAAGGCTCTCCTTCAGAAGAACCTTACCAAGGCTCTCATTCAGAAGAACCTTACCAAGGCTCTCATTCAGAAGAACCTTACCAAGGCTCTCATTCAGAAGAACCTTACCAAGGCTCTCATTCAGAAGAACCTTACCAAGGCTCTCATTCAGAAGAACCTTACCAAGGCTCTCATTCAGAAGAACCTTACCAAGGCTATCCAGCTTAGTACGAATGGACGTGGTAATGGAAAATGAACGTTGGATTAATACAAAGAACAGTGGTTTTACGTTGCATGCGGCTTGTCTGAGTGAGCATGCTGTTTGGAGGAAAACAGAGAAGAAAGTGTAATAATAACGAAGACTGACATTATTTAAAAAAGCTTTTAACGAAAACTGACTTTATTTAAAAAAAGCTTTTAACGAAAACTGACTTTGTTAAAAAAAAGCTTTTGTTATTAATATCAAGTTGAAAATAATGTGCAACAAAAAAGTGGAAAACAATTTTGGATTTATTAGTTGGAGAACTTTTATAAGATTCCAATAAAAAAGTGATGCATTCCTTGCGAGGTGATTGAAGTAATAATTAGTGTTAAGTATTTTTAAGCATGTACTAAATCTTTATTATTTTAATGAAATGCAGTGATTTATTGAATGCATTTACTATATAAACTTGTTAGTTATTTTAGTGCGTAAGTAAATCAAGTTACTAAATTGTGGGGAAAAATTGTCTGCCAAGCGTGATTGTGCAGCTAACTTCAGGCCACTATAAACAACCACGGTATGTACTATGGTGGTTGGTTTATTATGTTTATTTACATAACCGACTTACCCACGATAGCTGAGTGTGTTTATTTTGTTTATTCTGATGACCACACCCAAAGTAATTTCAAAACATGTGCAAGAAATAGGAACCGGAACATAGTTGTGTCATTTTAGCTGTCTATAGCTCTGTAGACGACCGAAAGTGAAAAATCTTTCATGGATTGTATAGAAAGCGGAAATATGAATACGGAAATACGATCTATGCCGAAGAGTGGCGAAGATTCTTACGACTGTACTTACTGGTGATTCTTTTGCTAAATTATAATAAATGGTGCATGTTTAGTATATTAGTATTAGTTAGGTCATTTATAAACAGCAATATAAGAAAACAATAAACTGTAAAAGTTTAGTTTTATTTTTATATTTATATTTTATAAAGGGACAATTGTGATTGTGACTGATGCCGGACCCAGAATAGGGCCCGAAATATATCTCACAATAACTTAAATTTTATTTTATTAAGTGTGTATATATATATATTATATTAACTACATTTAAAGACAAACTAGTCAATTAATAACGTTTATTTACATATTTTATAAAGGGACAATACAAGCCTTAAATATCCCTAACCGACCTTGCTAAGGATAAAACTTAAAGGTAAACAAATAAACATGAGTGAACCACCGGGTATCATTCAAGGTTCGTGCTTGTAACACAAAGAATAAGGTCAGATATCAACATCAAATAACGTTATCAAAATAACAGTACACTCGTTTTGACAATATTTGTTTAAGTAGTGTTCAAGTTGTCATATTGAGAACCGTTAAATAAATTATTATTTTTAACCAGTTTAAGTATTTTTAGTACATTTATACTGTAATCGAACTGGCAAGTTTTTCGAAATTCTTCGAAGTTCTATGCAACAAATTCTGTCAAAGAAAAAACTCTAACATAGCAAGTTTTGAGTGCATAATAACCTCATGGACGTATCGATACAAACAATGTTACAAACAATATTAATAAGTTCAGGAGTCATAATTATTGTGGTAAAAATATGATAGATAGATACAACATTTATTCACTATTACAATACGTACACAATTCACATTCAACACAATTAAACATTTACATTAACAATAAAAGACACGGAACAAGTTTTAACAATAATAATAATGAGACAGATACATAATTATGGACATATTACAATAGTAAAAGGGCTCCGACTCAGTATTTGCTGCAAAGATTCACAATGCAGCACTGATCATTCTGCCGGAACCGTAGAAGAGCGACGTGCTGAACTTTTAATTTTGTGTAACTTAATTAAGAAATAAATAATATAATTTTCAATGCATGTGCTCGTAAAGGCCCACTTTTTATGCATCAAAACCGAACAGAAAGTCGATTATTTTGCCCTAGGGCTTTTTTTTTTTTTTTTTTTTTATTTGTTTGCAATGGTTGGCTAACCTGCATCCTTTCCTGTCTACCATAGATGTTATACTTTTTTTCCACTGTTTAACGGCTCTGGATACAATCCTTTTGAGCCAATCATAATTGAAAGTTCACAAGATTATATTTGTTTTCATTTCCTCACACTATGCATTGAAAAACGTAGTATGATACACGGGCGTAAAAGTAATAAATTACTCGGTTACGTTTAAAACACTCGCTACGCTCGTGTTTTAAATAGTCCTCGTAATTTATTCCTTTGCGCCCTTGTAGCATAAACTACTAATATGGTTATACATATAATATTTATGTGAGTGTAATACTTATGAGTGAATATTATATTTAATATATTTATGTAATATGGTATAAAAATAAATTAAAGTAATAAGAAATAAAAATAATAATAAATTAACAAAATTTGTACTAAAATAATATAATAATGCGCCACTGCTTGCCTTAATAGGACTTTGCTACAGTTTTTCTTTGCATGGCCAGCAAATGCAACCGATACTTCGCTTTAAAGCAATGTTTTTGTAAGGTTACGAAGGGGTGGCGGAATATCGTTCCAATATTTGGTGGCCATGAAAGAATAACTGCCTCTGAAAGCAGCTGTCCGGTGGTGAGGCAAAGAGAGAGGCATAGTGCAAGCCCTAGCAACCCGACGCGAACCACGCCAGTTCAGTTTTGTAAACAAATAAGGCGGTACCTTTGTTTTTATGACTCCGAACAATAGCGTGGCCAAGTAAAGCTTTTGCCTACTTTCCATATTCAGAATGTCTGCGTCATTCAGGAAAGGTGTTACGTGTGACCGAGGAGGAATTTTAAAACAAAATCGCGCGCAAGCATTCTGAATTCTTTGTAAGAGACGTTGGGACTTTTTGTAAATGCAAGAGCCATAAACATTGATACAGTAACCCAATCTAGACAAAAAGAGCGTTTCACACAATGTCACTCGGATATCGACACTAAGGAATTGTCAAACATTACTATTGCGTACCAGTTCAGTGACATGATCTTCGAAGTGGAGATGTTCATCCGTAATAAGACCTAAATTCTTTGCTACTGAGACTCTTTCAATGGGCTGTCCCTTTATAAGAATTTTTGGATGTTTTAGGCCGATTGTACTAACTTTTTTTTTGATCCCAAAATCATGAACTTTGATTTTGCAGGATTTAAGGAAAGACAGTTCTTTTCAGCCCATTCAGAGATATTATTTAAATCATGGTTAATTCTGTCCACTGTTGAAGCTAAATAAGTACAATCCGTAGAAAGATACATTTGTAATCATCGGCATAAAGATGAAATCTGCAAGATGATATCGAGTGTACTAAATCAGCGCTGTACAAGATAAACAATAAAGGGCCGAGAATTGAGCCTTGGGGAACTCCCCTATCTACAAGGTGTGGACGTGAGGACATAGATGCATCACCAGACTTAAGCAGACCTGTTGATATCTATCAGATAATATAAAAAAAAAATTTCTTCCGGGTATGTATTATTATAGTAATCCGAAGTCATTTTACTAGTGTATATTTAATTCGACCTCAAATCTTTTATTCACTGGACTAGTTGGCACGAGTTGTTTTTAGTTTTATTTACCACTTGTCAGATAACTGTAATTTTATTTGGTTATCAAATGGTATCAATAGTATCAAAGTAAGCCGGCGAATGTTTCGTTCACTGCAGTAAGCCTTTTCAAGTGTTATTAAACTTATAAACTGTATAAATTATATAAAACGTATAAAATAATCATTGAACGAGCGAGCGTAGTTCTCCGAGTCTACTTGAACAATCCGGCATTTGTATGTATGTACGTAGGTATGTATGAATGCTTGTCCGACGACAACTCGAGTATCGTTGATCGGAATGTCATGAAATTTGGTGAGCGAGTAAATGAGACAAAAAGAATGTTTAAGTTCGAACATGAGCCAAATCGGTCAAGATCGGTTCACAGTTCGGGGCGGACTACTAAGATAAGTAATTAGTTAACTTTTTCCAAAATCTTACAGTGTCGTTTTGGCACACTCTTAAATTTTTGTTCTCATTATTCAAATTAATAGTTTACAAAATAAACACCCCCTGCCCCTCCACTTGGGTTCGTCTTTACTAAATAAAAACCTTCGCGTTTCGTTATACTACTACACACGTTCTTTGGTGAAAGCTTAAACAGTTTATCTGTTGAGATCTAAAAAAAACATAAAATTTCTTGAATGTCAGTAATCCTTTAATGGCTGCAATGCACTTGATGTGGGCTCCGCAGGGGTGAACCTTGTTTGAACAGCGTGATGCGTGTATATCATTCAGACTGATAGCAAAAATGTCGCTCATTTTATTATTGTTTTAAACGATCATGTGACAGGACTTAAGACTACTTCTGATATTTTTATTGTTTTGTGGATTACTGCGAAAAATTATAAAACAGCTACGTAGGTATTTTAGTAAATATATACTGCTGTTTAAGAGGAAATGGAGCACAGCTTATTATGAAAGTCAGGATTTGGTGCGCATGCCACCTGAAAGAGGTGAGTGTGATGACGTTAGGACTGATTTTAATGGGATTTTTACTGTTTTGCAGCCTAAGGAATGACATCTTTATGATGTTCACGTCTGAACTTTCATAATGTAACATTATGCATAGGTCTAGATAATAATAAAATCAATATAATTAATGATAATAACGTAACAATCTAATAATAAGATAAACGGCATCGAGTATCGTTGTATCAGTTAGTTGATGCGCAATGTTACGTGATTTTTATCGATTTTCACATATACTATTGACGAATCGATATCCTTATGCCGAATTATCCCTTTTGACAACTTTTTTGAAATATTATATCATATATTGATCACCTGTATGTAGAATTTTTAAATTTTATTCAGTTCTGTATCTTTACGTCGACTTTTAACTTGATCAAACTTTTATTTTATAAAGCGAAAATAAAACCTTTGCTCCCAAAATCGTAATTTCTTAAAACGGAAAATTCTCAGAAATTACAATAGAGTGCAACATTAGAATAAAGTAACTATTAAGTACCTAATTAAGTAATAATTTTTTATACAGATGTCAAAAGTGACAGAACTGCGCTGGCGCTGTTCTAGTGGCAACATTAATATTTCACTAAGAGTGGCAAAGACGATAAGCCACTATACGTGGGACATGATGTTATCGGTCGTATGACGTTTTATATGGTAACTTTTATTAACTAGTATTAAAGGTATATTTTGATAAGTCACGAATTGTAACCAGGATGTAGGTATCAGAAGCTACTAACAAACTCACTATTAAACTAAAACCTTAAAATTCAGTCGTTTCAAATGCAATATTCAGCCCTGTATAACTCCAGGACTAATCAGATGTATGAAAACAGAGATATGCTTCACATTAAATGCAAAAAGTATCCCAACAACGCTACTGCCCGTCTCATCTAATAGACATTTTTGCACTAATAATTGCATTATGCATAAACTAAAAACTGATTATTTACGAAAGCAAACTGCTAACAGAGAACAATAAAGATCCGAGTCAACTTTGGAAAGCTATCAAAAACGTACCTATGTGAAATAACATCCTCTAAAAAGACTGCGGCCACTGAATTACCTACTCGCAAATAATCCGAACTCAATCAATGAATGCAACAATTTCTTCACCACGGTAGGAGAAAATCTAACAAATTTATAACATATTAACAAGAACGGAGAAAACTGAAGCTTACCTCGCCTCTCTTGCCAAATCACCAACTTCTCCACCCGATTCTAAAATAAATTTATTTGTCTTGTCTTATTAACGTAAAAACTTCTTTAAATAAAACTATAAAAAGACTTTATGTATGTTAATTAGCTCCCTAGTGATAGATTTCAATTTTAGAACAGCTCTTATTAAAATATTAGCTTTGAAGTTAATTCTAAAGTCATTCTAAGTACCAGAAAAGGTCCATTAGCTAATTCAACAACCATGAAAAATGGCAAACATAAATAAGGCTACTTAAATCATACAAAAAAGTCACAATTTTTACATTATTGAACGGCAAAATTGAATAACAAACATGTAAAACTAAATAACTGGGCATAATTTTGGAAAAGTATTTTTGAAAAAATGAATATACGGTAAATCATGGATATAGGAACCTATATTATTTCCCAATATTATAAAATGTGCAACTTAAGAACTTTCTAAAGCCCACAACATATAAAACTGTGTTTAACTTTAGACAGTGTTTAAATCTGTTGCTGTCACTCTTTTACAATATGAAAAAAAAGGTGACAACGACAGATTTAAACACTGTCTAAAGTTAAACACTGTTTTGTAGTAACACCGTAGCTTTCTTAATAACGGAGATATGAATTTTCTACCGAAAAAAAAACACAAAATTGCGATTATCTCGGAACTTTTTTTTGTTGGTTATTTAATTTTTCCTTTAAGGTGACGATATATACAGTGGCACCCACCGGGTCAGGCTATGCCTATATTGTGGGGCCACAGAATTATTAACGTTTTCGGTTAAGACATTTTTGGTGATATAAATATTTTTTGATTTTAAATTTGAACCAGAATTTATTTGAAAAAGAGCAGCCTACAAGTAGAATTTTTACAAAATACCAATTAACAAACAATCAAGGTGTTTTATTACTGATTATTTTATCAGGCAGCATTTGAAAATGAATTTATTCCTAACAAACGCTACAAAGTAAAAATATGTAAGTAACATAGTTCCAGGAAATAAAAGTAAGAGACATATTTTTTTTTTTTTTTTTTTTTTTTGTGATATATCATTTCTATAATCTTTATTGATAATTACACACAGAGATAAAACAATGACACACAAGAAAATACAACAAAAATATAAAATGTTGCTTATTGCTAAATACAGTGCTTGTCTTATCTAAATTACGCTTGACTGGCGGTCCTCACAACTAAGCCGAGCTTGTCTCGGGAGGGCCTTTGTTAGTGTACACACATGTTAATTTGTACAGAATTACGTCGATGGATTGGTTATTTGTTGTTTAGTGCGCTTTTGGGATGTTACTATTACACTTCATCAGTTTATTAACAAATAAGAAGTTATATTTATGAAAATATGTACACACACTGAGATATTATATAAAATAAAAAAAAAAAAGTGTGCAAATTATAAATCTAAGATTGCTTATTGCATGCTAAACTACAAACTTTAAAAGAAAATAAAATATATAATATATAATATAAAAATATATATCAGGTAAGAAAAAAAAAAAAAATATATACATAAAATACATAACGTAAAATAGTGACAATATACATAATTCGATAAAGTTACATACTACGTTGGTATATGGAGTAAATTTTCAGTATTATCATAATTTAACGAAAGAAGATACTTTGTTACAATTTTTTTAACATGAAAGCGAGTCAACCCAGAAAATTTAAAAAGAGTATTAATTTGATTGTACAAATAAGGAAAGATGAAATGGGGGAAACGTTGTGCAAATTTGGTTTTACATGTCCGTGTCGGGATTCTTGGCTCACGTCTCGAAGGTGCCAAATTCTGGTAAAGGGACAGTGTTTTATGCGCTGTAAGAACAGCTTTAAGTATAAAGAGTTGTCTTACGCGAAGGACGTCACTTACTTCATATAGCTTGTTGGTAGAATATTGGAAAGGTTTTTTAAACATTACCTTAAGGACCGATCGCTGTGCCCTTTCGACCTCAATTAGGTAAGTTTTGGCAACGCTGCCCCAGACTGCGATGCAATAGTTAAGTAAAGATTGACTAAGAGCCCGGTAAACATTAATTAGGAGTGGTTTGGAAACTGATATACTATTGACTATTATTATATAATATTATTGACTCTAGAGCGACAACAGCTGAAGAAACATCCATCTGTTCAGTAACCAGAGACCAGTCAGATTTTTCAAGTTCATTGGCAACACTTAAAAAATCGATTTTCAACTTTACACGGTCATGTCTTTTAGGTAAAGCTGAGTTTAGTCCTAAACCTGTCATTGCAATATCATGATCCGTCAGTGAAGTTTCACAGACTATAGATTTAATTTTTGATTTGGATCTGACAAATATATGATCAAGACAAGTGTTGATACGCGTTGGCTTAGTAATGGTTGGAACAAGACCGTATTCAGACATCATACACAAGTACTCGGCACTATTTCGATCGGAGCTATCAGGCATAATATTAATGTTTAAATCCCCGGCAAGAATAATAAAAGAATGAGTACCGAGGGAATCAAGTAGAGAATCTAATGATTGAAGGAAGATTGCAGCATTATTAAAGGAGGGGGATCTATATACACCTATTATAGTTGGACCATTATGTACGTCCACGACTATGCAGTCAGCTTCATTGACTTGTGGTTCGTAAGCGGTCGCTGACCAATTATCCCTGACATACACCACCACACCACTATTTTGGTTAATATGAGATCGGGACTGAAATACGTTATATCCAGTTATTTGAGCTACAATTGAATTTTCGTTTAACCTACATTCAGTAAGGACAATGAAATCGAAGGACAAGTCTAAGCGGGTGAGCATCACTGTAAAATCATCAATGTTTTTTTGCATGCTTCTCAGGTTAAAGGTTACTATTTTGATATTGAATTCGGGTGTTAAAATATCTTTGCAGCTTTCAAGTTTTATGAGCTTGTGGCAGTCAACGACTTGGTAGTGATCGATTTCGTCTGCGATATCAAAGAAGAGAAGTTTTAACAATGAAAAAGTGAGGAAAATTGGATATGACCACCAATGTCGACAACATATTATTTTTGGTTGCTGCATAATACAGATTAACGGAGAGTGTAAAATGATAGTTTGAAGAGTGTCTTGAAATACCGGTTGATATCAAATGGCAATTGTTTGATATAATATACATAATAGGATATGGGTTAATAAGATATACATCAAAGCAAATTAAAATTAAAACATGCAGATAAAATCTAACAATGACATTCTCAGACAAGTTAAAAATCAAGAGACTACTTATTTTAGATTTGGCTAGTGTGGTTTTCGGGAGTAGGGTCTGCTGAGCCGAGGATTCGATCAAGATCGTCCGCTGATCGAATGGTAATTGCTGGTCTTTGGTCGGCTTTTCTAATGAGTATTGTACCATTTCGGACCCAGCAAAACCTAAAACCAGCGCTTCTCGATCGGACTCTGGCATCACGAAATAAATGTCGGTTACGTTTAGTCAGACGCTCGTTAAGGTAAACCTTATTTATAGGTCCGTTTGCAATTCCTTCGGACGTGAGGTTTTTCCTTACTTTAGCCGATTTCAAAAGATCCTCACGCTTCTTACGGCGCAGCAACCTAACTACAACTGGTCTTGATAGATTGCTTATCAAGTCTGATGTCTTAGCTCCTTGGTGATTTCGCGGGCCTACTCGTGCAGCCCAATCAATATCGGTGTCTTCCAAAGCCACCCCAATCTTCTTAGCAGCCTGAAGAATAATGTGTTCTAAATTTTCGTTCTCTGTTTCAGGGATTCCGGTTATTTCGATTTCGTTTCGGATAGCAGCTTGTTCTTGGGCATGGAGACGTTCTTGCAGTTCAGTCACCAAGGTGACATACAAGGTGACTTTTTGATCATCGTCCAAATTCATACTGGTGGCTTGGTAAGTGATCAGTATCATGCATCAATAACTATTTTGGTGAAATTCTTAAAATTAAATTTCGACTCCCCATAGTGATTCACTCGGGACTGGAACTGAATTTATATGGGAAGCCGAAATTTCATTATACGAATTTCACAAAAATTGTTACTGATCCAAGATACTGATCACTTATCAAGCCTCCAGTATGAATTTGGACGATGATCAAAAAGTCACCTTGTATACAGTGTGTCCCTCGTACAAGTGCACATCCGAAAAGGGGTGAAACTAGACCTTATTTTATCGACAAAAAAATGTTTTTTTTTTTTTTAGAAAATGTTTGTTTTATAAATTTACGTTTTACTTTTTTTTGCCTACCATGGAGACTATGTATAAAATATGTCATAACTTTTGATCTATCGCGAGTAATGCAATGAAATAAAACTGTTATAATCCTTGAGAATAGACGTTGCATACCAAATAAAAAATAATCAACTACCATTACCATAAAAATAATATCCTAAAAGATTATTTCTTTAATTTTGCCGTCTTTTTTTTCAGTAGAAGTAATTTTTTTCAAAATAATATCCCCGTTTTACTATACTTTTATTCCTATTTATCATTGCCTATGCCATTAACTTTCTAACAAAAAAAAATACAACGTTCTATCATAAATACAATATTTTCTACGAGCGGTAAACCAAAGACACTGCGCTCGCGTCCCATACAAAGATATCCAGGTGGAGTATTTAACAAGACAAAAAAAAATTAAAAAAAAAAAAATTCTACGTTTTTGTCGATATATTTAGATCTAGTTTCACCCACTTTCGGATGTGCACTTGTACGAGGGACACACTGTATAGTCTCTACACATATGTCCGACGATAACTCAAGCACAAAATAGATACTACCAGAAGGCCGACTCCATACAACGAGCGAAAACAGACGCACACATGCATAGACGCGTACGTATGATGATCTCGGCAGAATTTCGTATTGGCATTCGACCGAGATCGTCGTACGTACGCGGCTATGTGTCCGTGCGCCTGTTTTCGCTAGTTATGCGGAGTGAACCTTCTATAAGAGGTTATTTTGTATCTCAAGTATCGGTGATCGGAACGTGATGAAATTTAAAAATAATTTTTAAGTTCGAACATGAGCCAAATCGGTCAAGGGGTTGCTGAGGTTGTAAGAGGGGGTCCACGAGTTCACAGTTCGGGGCGAAGTACTTTCAGCAAACTAAATATGTGTCAAGTATATGGCTCTTACTTTAATTTCATGACGTTCCGATCAACGAAACTCAAGTTATCGTCGGACAAAAGCTCGGCTCCGGCTCGGAAGCAAGCGAAATTCTCCGACAGAGTCTACTTGAACAATCCAGCCACATAATAACTAGAGATGAAACGGATAGTGATTTGGCCGGATACCGGATACCGGATATCCGGCGAGGCACTTGGCCGGATAGCCGGATATCCGGCGGCCGGATATCCGGCGGCCGGATATCCGGCTCAAGATATGCGTTTCGCACTAATTGAGCAAGTCGAAACATTACGCACCAAGGTGCGTGCGGGTGCAACTGGGCGAGATTATTTGTGCATTTTCTAAATGACGATCATTTTTAAATGTAAATTTCGTACCACAATCATACAAATGCTGGTCTGCTAACGCGAAACCATTTTCCGATCTTAACGAAATTCGTAAATTTGTATATTTTGTCTCCTTGCAGCGGTGTATACTGTATATAAATGGACAGGCATCTAGGAAACCGCGTAATCTACTGTTCATACTGAATTTCCCCTTTCAAAATTCACAATAGGTTTTCAAAATGAATAAAGAAACATGAAAATATTTTTTCATTTCCACAAGTATGTTTCTTTGGAAAACTTGTTCAGTATAGTTCTTAGACCATGTGTTTTTATGACCTGTCGAGTTACATTCGGTATATTCCTCTTGCCTCTCGGGCTCCGCTGTGAGCAGACGTGTGGTACTTTTTGCTGCCATAAGGTTCATTTTTGAAGTGAATAATCAAAAAGTACATCGTGCCGAACTGTTTTTTGTGATTTGCAAAGCGTGCTGTCCTTTTCTCGCTCCGCTGCTATCGTCCGCGACCGCCGCCAGCGACGCGGGACAGAGACAACTGCCATAATTGCTTCCTCGCTCGCACCTACAGCTACAGTAGGCGCATGCTACGGTTGTGTACTGCGGAATTCTACTGTCTATAATCAGTGCATCGGTAATATTCGGTAAACAAGTTTGATGGAGCACTCGAATGACATGTCCGTATGCGAAACAGACGTGAGTCAGACCACATCGGACCAGACACCGCCTAATTATGTATCCGTGCGCAATAAAAGCGTTACTACCGATGACTTTCACAACTTTAAAGAAGAGATAAAAAACATGATAACCATGTTGTGGACCACACAGGCACATGAAATAAAATCCATTCCAGCTACTTTAAAGGAGATACAGCAAAGTAACCACAATATTGAAAACTCCATCATTTTGCTTACGGCGCAAAATGAAGAACTCAATAAAAAAGTCTCTCAATTAGAAACCAAGGTGAAGCAAGACCGCGACTATATCACCCTATTGGAAGACAAAATTGAAAACATGCAAATGGGGTCCCGAAAGTCAAACTTAGAAATTAAAAATGTACCTCGAGCACCAAATGAAACAAAAGAGGACTTGGTTGAAATGGTTCTATGTTTGTCTTCGGCCATAGGAGGTTCCTTGTGTAAAGTTGATATCAAAGACGTCTACAGGGTCCGGGGCAAAAAGAAAGACTCTGCAAACACACCTATCGTTGTCGAAACTTCGTCCACGCTTATTAAAACGGATACCCTAAAACTGTGCAAGGCTTTCAATACCACTAAAAAGAGCAAGCTGTGCGCAAAGCATCTAGGACACAGAGTGGCTGTGGACACCCCTATATTTGTATCGGAGCAGCTAACGGCAAAGGGGGCACGGCTTCACTTCCTAGCGCGGGATCTCATCAAAACTGGAAAGTACAAGTTCTGTTGGACTGCATATGGGCGTGTTTATATCAGAAAATCGGAAAGCTCGCCAATTATATCGATTAAATCTGAAGCTCAAGTACAGCAATTGTTCAATGAAGGATGACTGTATGGACAATACTTTAGTTCTACTAGTGCGGATAATGGATACAGTATGTATTTTCTGTCGATTGATCTTAATATTCCACATTTATACTTATTGCATTTTTATATTCCAATGTGTATACTAAATTTAGTTATAATAATAGTAACTTGCTTACATATTCCAAAACACACCAACACTCTTACCTTTACACACACCAACACATACGCTTCTTACTACAAATACTTGTACACTTTCAAACACATACTTTTAAACATGCCTTACCATTTTTCTTTCCTTAAACTTAATTATATTGTGAGTGCATATCTGTTGTGTTATGAAAACTACTATGGATCTAATCTCCTCGAAAAAAATCTTCTAAAAATAACGTAAAGCTAACACAGTCCAAACTAGTATTTTTCATTCCTTGTTTTACATGTCAACTGAATTATACAAACATTTGTTTCAAATATATAGCAATTAACAATGGATGACGCCCTTAACACCTTAAATGACTTAGATAACGCAGAAATTGCCGGTGCGTCGGTCTGTGACATTGAGTGCCTGCATAAAATGATAAATTTAAAAGATAATGACCTTACCTTGATTTCCCAGAATATTAGAAGCGTTTATCAAAATTTTGATAAATTGCTTGTTTCTCTCTCTCAACTGGTGTTCAATCCTGATCTAGTGATTTTATCAGAATGTTGGATCAACGAAAATAAACCTATTCCTCGTTTACCTAATTATATGTTGTATTCCACTACACGAAATTTTAATCAGAATGACGGAGTAATTGTCTATATCAAGCAAGAAATTGCTGTCAAAGTAAAAGAAATAACATTAATCGATGCATCATGTTTACAAATTGAATCAACAAACTACACAATTCTTGCTATCTATCGGTCACCTTCAATTAATAATGCAGATAGATTCATTGCTTCTCTGAACTCTTACCTTGAATCAATCGGGCATCAAAAATGCATTTTAATTGTTGGTGATATTAATATAAATATTATTAATGACCCCAATGACCTAAGCTACGTTAGAAAGAATCGTCTGGAATATCTAAATATGTTAAGTATCCACGGCATTATGCCTGGTCATATTCTGCCAACTCGGGATAAATCGTGTTTAGACCATATCATGATGAAAATTGACCGAAGCAGGACGTGTGCTCGTGTATTAGTAACTGATGCTCCAGTCACCGACCATTCCATGTCCTTTTTACAACTATCTTGTGCAAATAGAGGATCTAGATCCTGTAAAATGCGTATTGTTACTGATTATGACAAAGCTTTGGATAGTCTTTTAAGCAAGAATACAACCGACTTGCTTCTTCTAGATGACCCGGAGTATATATGTAATGAATTAGTGTCCAATATTACAAAATCACTAAAAGAGAATACGCATGAAAAACGAATTTCAAAAAAACAACGAATTATTAAACCTTGGATATCACAAGGAATATTACGATGCATTCAAAATAGAAACAGGATGCAGAAGAACCTTCGCTTGAATCCACATGATGAGGTACTTAGTGTCACTTATAGACGCTACCGCAATTACTGCACTAAACTAATCAAAAAATTAAAACGCAAATACGAGAATGAGCTACTTGAAAAGTCATTAAAAAATTCGAAGTCCCTTTGGAGAAACATTAAAAACATTACACACATGAAACAAAATAAAACTGAAAACGACATACTTCTAAACACTAAATCTAGTCAAAAAGAATCTCTTAATTACGTCAACAATTTCTTCGTGAGCGTGGGTGAGAACCTTGCCAAAGATATAACTCCACTTAGCTATTTACAAAAGTCGTCTGTGACCAATATGAGCAATTCCCTGCCCTCATCATTTGTTTTACTGGATACTGATCATCAAGAGGTACATGAAGTGCTAATGAGTTTGAAAAACAACAGCGCTGCAGGATTGGATCACATACCGGTTAGTTTTCTAAAAGCAGCTAAGTCTATAGTAGTCCCAGTTATTACACACTTGGCTAACACTTGCTTCAGAAAGGGCGTTTTCCCGGCTATACTTAAACAAGCTGTTGTTACTCCGGTGCATAAGGGTGGAGACAGAGAGGATGTCAATAACTATAGGCCGATCTCGGTTTTGCCCGCATTGTCCAAAATATTAGAAAAACTTATAAATAAGCGACTACTAAAATTTCTTAACAAGTTTAACATCTTATCTGAATCTCAGTACGGCTTTCGAACAGGTAAATCAACACAAGATGCAGTAATGGCTCTAACCTCTTTGATTACTGATCAATTGGACAATGGGGGTAACTGCTTAACGGTATTTCTAGACTTGAAAAAGGCATTTGACACCGTCTCTGTCCCCATCCTCGTCAAAAAATTGGAAAGCATTGGAGTGAGAGACAATGCTCTCGACTTAATTAAGGATTACCTCAGTGGGCGGAGGCAGCGAGTTAAGTTGGGACGACTTGTGAGTGATGATGCAAGTCTGACCCATGGCGTGCCTCAGGGTTCGGTCCTTGGACCAACCTTATTCTTAATTTATATAAATGAGCTTAGTAATATAAAACTCCATAATACAAGGGTTTTCTCCTACGCTGACGACACTGCCATTGTGATCACGGGCAGCTCTTGGGTTTCTATCAAAAAATACGCAGAATCTGCACTCTCTATTGTTGCTCTTTGGCTTAGACATAACTTACTTACACTAAATTCTTCTAAAATTAACTTCATGTGTTTTTCTATAAACAGTAGATCTCAACCACCAGATGATTACAATCTTAAAGTACACAACTGTGAAAATCCGAGTAGCATTAACTGTAATTGTTCCGTGATAAGTAGGGTAGCCACTTACAGATACCTAGGAATTATGATTGACGATAGGCTCTCCTGGTACTCCCAAATTGATTTAATCGCATCAAGGACAAGGAAACTGATTTGGATTTTTAAAATATTGAGGTACTCTGCTAATGAAAATCTCATAAAAAAAATATATATTGCTTTGGCACAATCAATCATAACCTATTGTATTCCAGTATGGGGAGGTGCATCCAAGGTAAAATTTCTAGACGCAGAACGCGCTCAAAGAATACTTTTAAAAGTTATGTGCTTTAAAAAACTGAGATTCCCTACTCACACTCTTTACTCAATAACTGACTTACCAACTGTACGACAGCTGTACATTTTACACACCATTTTAGAAAAACACAAATCTCTACCATTTGATTCCACTGTGCTGGCAAAGAGACGTAAAGACACTGTAGCTAAAAAAAGTAAATGTAAAACCTATTTTGCTCAGCACCAATATTTACACCAATCATCTCATTTATATAACCTTGCTAATAAAATTCTAAATATTTATACTGAAACAAGCTTTACATGTAAGCGGCTGCTGACAGAATGGGTTAAAAAATTAAGCTATGAGGAAACAGAAAAAACTATTATTCATATTGAGAAATAAAGTATTATAATAAGATATAATAAATTATTATGTACTACATAAACACAACGCGCTACACAAACACACACCCTCTCCCTCTCACACACACACACACCCTCACACACCCTCTCTCACACCCTTACCCACTCACACATCACTACACACTTAATTAAACTATGATTGTCACTTCTTAAATATAGCTGTAAAAGTATCACTTAAGTAAAAAGATTTAACAAAATGTATTAATACTGAAATTGCTACGCGAGAGTGATTTTCTCCTGGCACGATTGTATTTACACTCAAAAGGAGAAATCAACCTCATATATTGTTAAAACGATTTGTTATCCAATAAACTATATTTTATTTTTTTATTTTATTTTATTTTATATTGTGAGAGCAAAGGAAGCTGGTGTAATGTATGAAGAAAAGCACAAACGTTTATTCCCAACAATTGCTGTAAAGCTTGTCTTTTTCTTTATCTCAACTCTTATTCACTTTATGTGAATTTAGATTATTCAATCATTGATACAATCAATTTATTTTGTGGTTTAAGCGACTTTTTTATGCTGAGTTAAGTATCCGGTATCCGGCCGGATACTGGCTACTATCCGGCCGGATACCGGATACCAAAAATATGGCCGGATAGGCCGGATACCGGATAGTAACCGGATATCCGTTTCATCTCTAATAATAACCACTTACAGAATGTTTACTCCGCATAACTAGCGAAAACAGGCGCACGCACACATAGACTCGGAGATAGTCTGGTGAATGCCAATACGAAATTCTGCCAAGATCATCGTACGTACGCGTCTATGCATGTGTGCGTCTGTTTTTGCTCCGTCTTCGAGTCGGCCTTCTGGTAGTATCTATTTTGTGATCCAACGTTTGTGTATGTAGATATGTATTGAATGTTTGTCGTAAGAGGGGGTCGCGAGTTCACAGTTCGGGGCGAACTACTATTACTAGTTTGAAGTAGTTTGTCAGTGTTTTAGAATACCTACTTACTTCAGATTATTCTGCATATGTTTTAGATTATGTAAGAGCAAAATTATAATCAACTGTATAAGTATATTATAAAACTCTTACTAAAAATAGACTGAAAGATCACCGTATCGATAGTGAATTAAACATCTTACCTATTCCGGGTAATCGGTTTGAATCTCTGCCAGATTTCGGCTCCGAGAAATGTTTCAGATTTTATTTATAGGTAACCTGTGGCAACACAGGTCGATGCACTACTTTTATTTGTTTACAAAACGAAGAGAATAAATAAACACAAAGAGTTTGGACTTTCGATGTTTTTTAGGGTTCCGTAACTCAAAATGAAAAAACGGAACACTTTGTTGTCTGTCTGTCCGTCTGTCAAGACCCTTTTGCTTGGGCTTCGTGTGAGATGTCCAGTTGAAATAGAAGTCTACGGCCGCATGCATGTAAAAAAATCAGGATTCTAACTCGATGCAAAAAAAAAGATATTTCCCTTTACATAAACAATTTCATACAAATTCTCTCACAGTGAAAACCTATACGGCACATCAAGTTGACTTAGAAACTTGAAATTTCGGATATTTAATTATTTTAAAAGTTATTTCGAACCAACTTAATTAGACCCTTTAAATACATTTATTTGTAATAAAATAACACATATACAAGTTTAAATATAATCAATAAATAAAATAAAATTTTGTACTTGAAATATATTTCGGCCCTTAGTAGGCCGTCATCAGTCAAGTATTAAAAAAGACAAATATACCATAGCAATAAAAAGAAAAAAAAAAAAATTATAATAATAATTTTCTTAATTAACCTAACCTACTTGTATTGTAGTTGGTGGGGTATTCAGGGTATGTGTGGAAGAGCGTGATGGAAGTGATGAGAGGGTGGTTTAGTTTGTCTGTCAGTTAGTGTTTTCTGTTCAGTCCATGGTTGTAGTGGGCACCAAGTGACCAGATGTAGGACATGACATGACATGCCCACTACTACTTATTTTTTTTTTTCAAATAAAAAGCTAATAGAGGCATATATTTATTAAATACATTTAGATTTATAGATCTTAAGTGTCAAGTTAAGTTGGTCTGATTAACTGCAAGTGAAGTAAGTCTGTCTTTTAAACGATATATGTATACGGGATCGGCTCGCGTCCTACTTGAACTTGACTGGTTTTTTTTCAAGAGAAAGGTCCGTAATGTTTCTGCGGATAATCTTCTACCCATAAACTATTTGGTAAGCTTTTATTATACCAAGTTTTTTTATATTAACGGATAACACGGTAAAACGGATATATTCTATTGATGGCGCATGATGTTCTTGAACCTGTTTAAGTCGGTTTTGACCATGACATGGTTAAATTTGCCAAAAATGAATCAACACACGTGATTCTGAATGCATTTCCATTATTTATGTAATGACGTTGGTTAGGGCCAATACAGAACTTCCCGCAAGGTTGAATTTGCAATGAGGTAATAAATTCTGTATTTTATATGACATTTTGTGTTAAGAAAGTGGCTTCAGGAATAATCAGTGGCATGTTTCAACTTTTATTCCCTCTTTTACTTACTTAAGGGATGATTTTCCGAAAACGCTGATACACATAGTTTTTTATTTTGATGTGAAAAGGCTAAATTAAATACCAATTTTCATGTCTTTAACTGCAACATTTACAAATTTTCCGCGATGCCGTCTTTAATTTACACAAAAAAGGCTAAATACCAATTATCATGGTCTAAACTACAAAAATAACGAACTTCTCTACAAACTTTCACCCCCAATTTTACCCCGTTAGGGGTTGATTTTTTAATCATGATACTACCTGCTACGGTCGAAATTTCACGTTCTTAGGTCTAGCTGCTTTTCATAGATTAGCCCGTGGATAGATCTTTTTTTTAAACATACGGGGTGGAAAGTGGAGCTTCTAAGGGTAGATACCAGAAACATTATAGCTACAAGAAAAATGTTGATTAGTTTTGTTTGAAATTTCAACCACCACGCGTCGATTTGATAATTTTTTTAAATCTGTCCAGGGACTTCCGCAAAGTATTCGTAAATCGGTAACTGTCACATGACTATGTCAACTGCCTGTAACCACTCACTTAGTACGGCACCCTGATTTATTTGTCCAAGACGGCATCTCATTACGTCATAATGGGACACGACGAGGCGCTTTGCGGTCTGTTTTTTCAGTTAGTTTAAGTGTTGGTAATCAGTGGTTGTATATTTCCAGCGGCGTATTTACCCCAGGGCCAAAAGGGCCATGGCCCGGGGCGGCAAGCTGCGAGGGGCGGCGCAAGCTGCACCTGGCGCTCAGCTTTGGGGCGCCTTTCATTATCAATCGTTGTACCTATCTGGTTTATTCGTTCAAGGTACATTTTAATTTATATTGCTTTTAGACTTTATAACTGTCATAAAAAAAAAATTGTTCATAGGATATGTAAATATTGAATAAATAGTATTTATTTGTTTGCAAGATATTTTTAGTTTTTGCATTCATTATCATCACAGCCCACATCAACAAACTGCTGGATTATATTTTATAATTAAAATATTTTTGCTTTTTTCTCGTTAATTTATGGGGCGACAAACTTAACAGGCCCAGGGTTCCAAATCTTAAAATATATATCTCTATATACTTACATTTTACATAATACGTGCATTATAGTTAGGGTACGAAGAGTCTGGGTACTCCCACGCTTTTATGCGTCCAAACTACGATGACGTAGCGGGCCAAGTCGTAGCACGTGCTACGCCCGTAGTAAATGGTGGCAGTGAACACGATTCAAGTTTTTCTAAAAGGCCTGATTTCCTGTTGGTTTTTGTTATCATTTTATTTAAGGGCCTTACTATTGCCAAATGGGTACTTTCTAAAGCCTACTCCTCGTTTATGGCCAAACCAAAAATAATGAAAAAGTATATTTTGAATAATCAACTCTTAGACAACATATGCAACATTTTTCTTTTTCATACCACCAAAACTTCTACATGTTTTTTTTTTTTTTACTGAATGGTGTTTTTTGACCTCAAATTCCCTACTGCTCCTGAGTGGCTTGGCCGATTGAATTCATCTA
Source organism: Ypsolopha sequella (assembly GCA_934047225.1). Classification (NCBI taxonomy): domain Eukaryota; kingdom Metazoa; phylum Arthropoda; class Insecta; order Lepidoptera; family Ypsolophidae; genus Ypsolopha; species Ypsolopha sequella. The sequence goes on along the minus strand of OW203988.1, from coordinate 6,123,591 downwards.
TGCTTTGATAAATAGATAAACTTTATAGCTATAAACATAACATAAGGTTATTCAATCGAGTAATCACGTCCAAGTGAAAAGTATAATTTTCTCCTATTTCGCTCTTTCAAGGACGCAGCGAGCGTCGTAACAGCCACTATGCATTGCGCGCTGATATGAACGTTATTTCAATGTCGTTTCCGTTGATATTTGTAGTGACAAATATCGAGCTGCTAATTTGGCGATCGTAATCGCCTTAAGTGCAGCGCAGTAAGCAGCGAGAAGCTTAGCAAGTGAGATCACCCATAGGAGTAGAATACCTAGGCTCTAGAACTGTGAAATGTGTTTATTTCAGTGAGGTCCAAAATTTTGTTCCGAACAATAAAAAGCCAGTGTGTTGTGATTTTTGAGATTCTAAATATGATATATCTGCAAGAGTTATGTATGATTTATCCATAATAATAAATATTTTTACTTTAAAAGCTTTTTTTAACCGTTTTATTATATATATATACAGATTCTTATGAATATTAAAGTAGAAATTGAATAAAAAAGAAAATTTTCGAGATATATTTCGATCCACTTGGGATCATCGTCAGTCGAATATGGAAAAATATCATAAATAAAATAGAGTTAACAATAAATTGACAAACTTAACCTATTTTCTTAACCTACTTTAAGTAAATAGGTTAAGTTTGTCAATTTATTGTTAACTCTATTTTATTTATGATATTTTTCCATATTCGACTGACGACGATCCCAAGTGGATCGAAATATATCTCGAAAATTTTCTTTTTTATTCAATTTCTACTTTAATATTCGTATGATTTATCCTTAATTTAAAATAGGTACATATTTATTTAGTCTTTATTACATACTTTTTAAGTTTAAAGTTACATATAATATGTCAATCAGTTACTTATGGAAGAGGAGCCTCCTATTACAGGTATATATTACTTAAAAGGAGACTCCAATCACTGTATACGATATTGTATGTACAAGTTTTTGAAATAAATAATTTTGTATTTGTATAATACTTCATTAACTGTGTGAAACATTTCTAGACCGCATTTCTAGTCTTAATAGTGCATGTTAGTTTTATATGCCTAAAAATATGTATGTGTATACACCTGAAAAGGTAAAACAGGGAGATCTAGATTTAAGCAACAACAACCGCTAAATGTGCCCAAACCCATGTTTTAACACAATAAAAATTTCAAAAAAAAAAAATTCATGATTTTGAATTCATGTAGTTGTGCTCGAATTATAGCGATATGTCCTGTCAAGTAGAAAACAATAATGTTGTAATTGCGTGTACTTAGCAGTTTTAGACTACGGGCGCACTGTGGGTAACCCTATGTATCGAGTAACAAGATGTGTCCAATTCGGAAATGTGTAGAAAAAGAACTACATCAGAATAAACAGAGCTGGCTAGGCGCAACCTGGTGCATTTGTACAGTCAGCAAAAACAAAATGATCCAGGAACCCTATTACAGTGAGAAAAAAAAAATACAATCAAAAATGTCTTTAAGTAACAAGTAAACTACGTTCGATAGAGCATATCAAAGTATGCTTTAAAAAATTAGGTTTGCGTGTCCTATGTTGGCACTAACTAACATGAATCAGCCGGATTTGATCGAAGATCGATTAATTTGAAAAAATCGATTCAGCATCATTTTTAGCAAGATGTAACATGTAACCAATTCGTAGTTCTGTAGAAAAAAAAATTACATCAAAATAAACAGGGTTGGCTTGGCGCAACATGGGACATTTTGTACAGTCAGCAAAAACAAAATGCTCCAGGTTGCACGCAGCAAACCCTGTTTATTTTGATGTAGTTTGTTTCTACATACCTACAAATTGGTCACATCTTGTTACTCGATGCATAGTGTTACCGACTGTACGCTCCTAGTCTATTTAGTAGACACACGCAACATCTCTGACTCTATCATAGGTATATGTACATGTCGTGATCATATATTTATTTCCTACATAGTTGATCAACATCTAAATATAGTTTTCCCTTAATATGTGCTAAACTGTATTTGTTTGCTTTGACAAATGCGTGTTGCTCCTATTACCAACTCATCGTGCGAATTTTACGTAATGGATCTTACCATACTTTTTCGCTTTCTTGAGAATAACTGATTTAATAAAACGTCTAATACGTGCTGTACGAAACCGAAGATAGCCGATGTGCATTATTTACTGCCGGGTACTGTGCGTCGCTGGGTCTCCGGATAGCGCAAAATAGGAGCTTAAAAAAGAAAACCCTTTTTAATAATTTGTTGTTACAATATCGTCAATTTGACTAAGTTTCAATTTGTTTCTTTGCAAACTTAATTAAATCGGACCTTGGTATTAATTTGGATCATATTTTGGTATTTAATTTTGTTAAATAAAAGATAAAACCGGCCAAGTGCAAGTAGGACTCGCGCACGAAGTGTTCCGTACCATTATGTATAAAAACGGCAAAAAAACATGTCTGTTGTATGGGAGCCCCCTTAAATATGTATTTTATTCTGTTTTTTAGTATTTGTTGTTATAGCGGCAACAGAAATATATCATCTGTGAAAATTTCAACTGCCTAACTAGCACGGTTCATGAGATACAGCCTGGTGACAGACGGACAGACAGACGGACAGCGGAGTCTTAGTAATAGGATCCCGTTGCTTACCCTTTGGGTACGGAACCCTAAAAACGGTAAAGTGCGAGAACGACTCGTACCTGAAAGTTTCGTTAGATCAACATTTCTGGCCAGCCGATAGTTGTAACCAAGATTATAAGACGGGTGTAGAGGGCTTTAATTTTAGTGTATGTAAGTTAGAAAATGTAAAAGTTCGTCACTTCATAAATAATTATTCATGATTGAGAAGATAGCACGTATATTTTTGAGGTAAATTTAAACTAATGTACCAACTCAAAAGATGGGATTTTTTGCGGTTTCGGGGTTGGTAACCAAAATGTTGGTAACCAAAAGATTGGTAACCAAAAGGATCGTTTCACGTTCTTGCTACTTAGGTATAACTAGTTGAAGTTTCTAGAACCTCTAAAATTCACATACAATAATTTAGATTTATATCAAATCCTTTGCAAAGCACACATGTTTGTGGTCTAGAAGACGTTGCGAGCTGTGAAATGAAATGAAATATACCTATTTACTTATTTAATGTAGATATATCATACACTTATTACAGCTCGGTTTTAATGTAATATAATTAAATAATCTATGTCTATAGGTAATAGTTTTATATACTAAATAATAATATGAGGAAATACACAGGTAAATAATAAAGGTTAGGTTTACTTAAATGTAATGAAAAAATAAACTTGAATAAAATAAAATATATAACAAGTAATAAATTATATTATAAATATATGCAATACATATAATAAATTAGTTACAAATAAATAATATTCTTCGTCAAACTTTGGTAACTATTTTATTGGAGCCCACCCTTCCAATCCGGCTCGGTGGCCTGGGTATTCGCCAAATTTCTTGTGTAGCCCTCCTTGCTTTCCTGTCCTCCAGCCACAGCACAGCACAGTAGCAGAGAATATAAAGACAGTAGTCTAGTGTTTTAATATTATTTAAGTTTTATATTGTTAAATAAAAACAAAGAAATGTACAAATATATAATTTAATTACTTTAATTGAATGAAGAGATAAAAAATACAAGACAGGAGAAAATTCCGTCATGAGGGAAAAAAATATAATAACTTTGTCTACCTGTCCCATATAGTACATTTCCTTTTACAGTAATTTCATATTCTTTACTAATTAACGTTCATTCTAGTCTAGAGGAATCCTAACATAAGTTATTAAATTATACAAACTACTATTGTGACAAAGATCACTATCATAACCCCTGTGCTTTATTATCGTCTAAGTAATCATTTATTTTATAATATGCCTCATTCAATAGGCCCTGCTTAATAAACAGTTTAAACTTATTCTCTGACAAAGCAAGTCGGGCTGCAAGTCCATCTTACCAGTTTCCCCCATCGTCACGTGCGTGTTTAACAATGTCATGAGGCGGCCCCGAATCAACCGCCTCGTATCAGCGCCAGTTTTCGCGGGAAAACTGTCACTAAATATAAATACATGTGGAAAATCAACACGCGGACCAACCAAACAGTACGCATACAACCTCTCAGTCGCGTACACGCGCTACTCGCGGAAAAATGGTACAAATCGGCCGCGAGTTCCGTACCAATTTTTTATAATAAAACTGTAACACAAAAATAATTAAATCTATAGGTACAATAATTGTGATAGTAGTTTGTAAGTCAACGATCTCGCTCTGTGATAAAGTGGTGTAAACAAAGTAATTGAAAAACATTAATTTATTTGCAGTTTATTATTAGTAGTTAGAAGTGATAACCGGCCATGGCAGACGAGAAGTGAGTACCTACCCAGTCTACCCACTAAACCTAGGATTTTATTAATGACTGTAGTATTTTATTGCGGTAAACTTAGGTAGGTAAGTATATATTTAACAAGTTTGTTGTTGTCACAATTCACCGCATGGACACGCGTTTTAATTAACAACCTTAAAACGACACAAATAAATGTCAGAGAAACAGCCGCTCACATGTTTATTACTACAAATAACAGTATCGTGAAGTAGACAGATATACGACCTTTTATTAGATGGGTATGGTATAATCCTGTGAAACTTTTGTAGTTTTGGAAACGCAAACTGGTGATACCTGTCTTTGTGTCTCTATACCAACAACTACGAGTGCTTATTGATATGGAGCCGACTCTGAAAAAAATCACGTAAAAAGCACGTAAGCACTTTTGTATGTAACAGTAGCTGACGGTTGGTTCTATGGTATAAGTTGTAGATATGTACAGACCAGTACTATCACCGGTTGCGTTCAAAAACCAAACATACTCGTGAAAGAAGTATTTCTCGAGTTACTTCAGCGAGTTTACACGAAATATGAATGTAAGTATATTATTTTCAGGAGGCTGAAGTTGAGTTCCTTTAGTGTTTGATGCATAACGATTATCGTAAAAAGACATACTAAGTATATATTATTACTACTAATACTTTATAATGTACTTTCATATCACTCGATTTTATTTAACCGTCTGCTAAAGTATTTTATGCAATCGGTAAAATCATTATTATAAAATTATGAAAAAAGCACGATACTTCCCTTAATTGAGTTCTATCTTGTATTTAGGAGTTAGACTTTTAGAGACCATAGGAAAATAGTAGTAGGCATGTAACTGGAATAAATATGCAGGGTGTTGATTTGGTCGTAATTCTTGAAGCCTGCCGAAACGTCGAATATCGTCCTTTACGCCCGCTCTGCCACCTCGCACTCCCCTCGAAGGTCAAGTCAGATGTAGTATCGTAGATGACTTCATTTAAGAAAAAGAAAACAATTTATTTATTTTTTGGAATGAATATCGTGATAGTATTCCCTGTGAAATAAGTTGCAAACCAAATCAACATAGTGTATACAGGATGTTGATTTGGTCAGCAACTTTCGTCATAGGGTAGGTTATGTTCACGTTGAGTAATGCCCTTTTTTAAGTGCTCTAAAATTCTCTTAGAAAATGATCACTGGGACTCGAAGCTCTAATACCTACCTACTCAGTTGTCCCACCCCACACCGCCGCCGCTCTGCCTTTGCTCAGTCAATTTCATCATGTCTTTCGTACACTAGGCGATTTAAGTCACCCTCAAAATATCGTAAATAAATTTATGAAAAAAAAAGGTTCTTTTATATATTTTTTTTCATCAGTATCGTGAACATAATCTAGCCTGCTATGCGAGCACGTACGCATTGAATCGATACATTTTAAACGATACCCCTTATTGCAATGAAATAAGAGTAACATTTTTATTTATCGAATTGATGTCGAGTCGATACCAAGTTCATGGGTGGGACGGCAGTTGCTGACCAAATCGACATCATGTAACTATAATGAATAAAATAAAATTTTGCACAAAAACGGTGTTTACATTACGTTTACACGTGATTGTAGACTAAGTTTGCAAACCTTATCCCTACGTACATATACCTAATTGTGTACATAACTATCATATCGCTAACTTCCGTAGTTCGTGGATGTGGAGAATTGATATGAACTCCATTAACTTTGGCCCCAAAAATTTTTATTTTATAACCGCATAAATACATGTTACCGTTACCGGCCAAACCCGATTTATGGCCAAATAAAATTTGCTATTTTATTAATAAAGAACAAGGATTAGAAGATGTAATTTAATACTCACATAAATAATAAGCAACTTTTGACTAAAATTGTATTTAAACTAGCACTAAATTAGCATTTTGATCTAAAAACACGCCTCAATAAGCTTTTGGGTTGTATTTTGGTTTAAACATATGTCAGTATGAAATACACTTCTTGAAGAATAAAAACAGATAGGTATTTATATCAATACACACCTGTATACAATATACATGGTATACACTTTTAAATTAAGTAAATCATAAATAAATCAAAGTTAGATTATAATATATGTTTTTATTGCGAAAACCATCGCTTTGAATACTCTATTATTATTATTATTATTAGAGTGCATTACCAACTAGGAATCAATCAGAAAGAAATTTAAAAGCACAAATATTTTTGAAATTTCTGGAATAAATACTTTTAGAAAATTTTCAAAAATATTTGTGCTTTTAAATTTGTTTCTGATTGATTCCTAGTTGGTAAAGCACTATAATAATAAATTAAAGTTAGAGCCCGTGTAACTCCCTACCTACCTAAATAAAAATAAATAAATACGTATTACTTTTGACCCTGCCTCGTCCACTCTATTCGTATTTTTGCTATGGTGACGAGAGCTTAGAGACCGGGACGAATTTCCCCCCGCGCGCTATCGTAAAATAGAATAAGCCACGCCCGGAACTGGTTTTTGTTTTGGCTATGTCATACTCTTAATGGATATGAAAAAAGGCGTCCACTTCATTTTGCTTGCCTTGTCTTTGTTATTATGAAAACACATACTCCCTCATATCTGTACCATAAACTTAATTTTTCTTCTCGTCATATTAGACTAGACTTGTTTGATCTGTCCGACACATCGTACAGCTGCATTTTGTGGCAGTTTTCGTTATTCTGCTACAAAATGCTGGAATAATATCCCTCCATCAATGCGTAGCATAGACACATTAAATTGTTTTAAGTTTAGATATATCTAAAAAAAACCTTACAGAATTAACAAAAAAAAAAAAAATTGGTTACTCAAACTCAAATACATTATCCTGTGCTTTATAATATTTTCTTTTTATTTCTGTTTTTCTATAAACGTTACTGTGTAATAAACATATTAATATACTAAGTTTTCTGCTATTGATGTTGCATGCTAAGTAGCGTTACCCTGCGAGGTGTACACGGAAGACCAGCGTCGTGGTACAGAATGATGCCATGACACATGCTGAGTGGAGGCCTTTTGGTTATCACTCTTGTTTGTTTATTGATGATGTTGTATTTTAGTTGTGTGACACCAATAAAACTTTTTTCTTTTCTATTCTAAATTAGAAATAACATTGACACTTAATTTTTTTAACATCGTGTTTCCTTGGCTTTATAAATCTATGAGTTACTATATTTATGGTCGCGACGCAGGTTCTAACGCCATCTCTGTCGCACGCATTAAAAATTGTATACGATATCCTGCTGTCAATGTTGGAACCTGACGAAATTGTTAATTTATGAACACCTATCAGTTCGAGCGTGTTTTGTAGTCTCTTTGACGCTTCCATTAGTCAAATTTAGTAATGTCATTAGTAATTATGTCATTAGTAATGTCAAACCGTAATCCTACTATAAAAATATCAAAATTAATCATATTAGACTTAGATTATGTTTGTTTTTTTTTTTGCCAAATCCATTACTATGAATACTCTAAACATTATTATTAAGAGGTCGCAGGTTCAAATCCTGGCCCGGGGAATTTTTTCAAATTCTTGTCTTTGGGTTTGTTTCTGATTGATCTTTTCTAGTTTGTAATGCACTCTAATAATATTTAGATTATATTAGACTTAATTGTCTTTTCATATTATATAGGTGTAATATTTATGTGTATAATATTCTTCCTTTAATATTTATACCTACTGGGTGTTAAGATGAAGTTGCGGAAGCCGGAAACTGGTGATAGTACTTTTACTATGGAGACAAACATAGAATCGCGAAAAAAAAAACAGCTGTTCCATAGCAAAGTTACATAGCTACCCGACCAAAATGTGCTGTTTTTTTTTCGATTCTTAATTTCTTTTTCACGAAAAGTTGTTCGTATGGTATTCGTCCAGTCGCCAGTTTCCGGCTTCCGCAACTTCATCTTAACACCCAGTATATACATATACAAGTCTAAAACCCATATAAATTATATTTTTGGAATATATAGTCGGCATCTGTCATTTATAAATTAATAAATATGTATTTAAATAAGTGCAAATTATAGTGTAATAAATAATTATAGTATAATTATAGTAAGAAGTTACAAATTTGTGTGTATAAATGTTAAAGGAAGAATATTATACACATAAACTTACTACATAGCTTGTTCAAAGTTGTAAGTTATATTTAAAGATTAGTAAGAAAACAAATAAAGAAAAAATAAAATCCTACTAAACGACAACCTTAAACATTGTTTTAGAAAAACACTTGTACTTATCCACATATTACATATAACTTTATTATGCCCGACCGGTTTCGCTGTAAAGCATTTTCTAGGGCCTTTTACACATCCTAACTAACAAATAAATAATATACACTACAACCATGTCTAAAATGACATTTATTGCACGTCATTTTAGACATGGTTGTAGTGTATATTATTTATTTGTTAGTTAGGATGTGTAAAAGGCCCTAGAAAATGCCTCACAGCGAAACCGGTCGGGCATAATAAAGTTATATGTAATATGTGGATAAGTACAAGTGTTTTTCTAAAACAATGTTTTATAAATTCCACCAAGTGCCAACAATCACTAGCATCTACTATGACAACCTTAAAACTTACGTGTAAACAAATAAGTATATGCGATTATGCGGGTGATTCTTCACTTGTTTATATAAACTGTGGTTCCTAATTACCTTAATTTACATAATTATTTAAATGACCCCGTTTCGGTCAAGATTTCAATTAAAATTGCAAATCAATAAAGGCATTCATTACGAGGACAGTGATTTCTGCCATATTATAAAAAAAAAAAAAACGTGGATGTCGAGGTTATGTAAAGTACCAGTTTTCGTTAGTATTGTGTATTTATTCTGAAAACTGATAATTATAGCCTTTGTTTCATAATGTTGCTGCTGCGCATTTGTATTATGAATTTTGCACTTAAACTTAAAATTTTACTATGTTCCTTAATTTTTGGCATCTTTCATCTTTTGTGTAGCTGTCACAAAGTTAGAAACAATAGGCGGCGGCCATTATTATTTATTGAACTTGTATTTGCTTACGACTATCAGATATGTATTAAGTAAACATTATCGCTGGGTTGAACAACCTGGATATAGTTACAGAAAATATTTTGGATGGACTACTTTATCTAACGATTGAAAGGGTCGCTTTTACTACTTTAGTTTATCTATATATATATATATGTATATATAAATATATACATATAATAGAGTAGTAACGAAGTCAAAACTGTACATGTAAAATTTTTTGAAAAGAGTAATGTGTAATTTACTAACGCCTCAGAGGCCAAACAGAAGATTTTGGAATTTTTGTCTGTATGTATGAACACGCATTATGTCAAAACTACTGAACGGATTTTGATGGGGTTTTCACTATTTATAGCTTTGTATCCCAAGAGTGACTTATACTTTAAATCGTCATGATAACTTGTCAGTAACAGAAGTTATAGCTTGGACTACCGTTTCATGAAAACTCTTACTAGTAAAATGGTTATTGTATACTTCGGAAATTATATTAAATCACAATATCAATACATACATCCGTACCCCCATTATAAATGCCAAAATGTATTTTTTTTTGTTTGTGTTTTGTTCGTTAGTTGGTTTATCCTTCTTTCACGCAGCAACGGAGCAACGGATCGACGTGATTTTTGAAGCTACTTTTCACACCGGGAAAATTTAAACGAAATCAACGCGTCTATTGATAAATCCAGACTAAAGTCGAAAGAAAAATCTTTTTTGTCGCATAGTGTACATAGAAGGGAATAGATAGTATGAGAGCGATTTAACAATTACCTAAGACTTTATTATACTCGTAAGTATCATAGTTTAAATTATTCAAGAGCCTTGTCGTTGTCGGTGCAGCATCTTCCACCATTCTTTGTTCAGAGACAACCCTTCAGCTCATGGTGCGACTCCTGCCTTTGCTCCTTTATTACTTATATTAAAGGGTCTTGCCTACTCCCTCTACTACTACTTCCCTCTCCTGTTCTCAATTACATAATAGTATTTTGTGCAACTGTAACATAATTTGAGACATTGGGACACGAGTGCTTGTTTACTAAACGAACGAAGTGAGGTTCGTTATAGTTTCGTACGAGTGTCCCAATGTCTAATTATGTTCAGTTGCAGACAATACTTTATCTACGACCATCAAAAATATCGTCTTTATTTATAATAATTTTAACCAACCATTTCACGAAAAATGAGAAGAACATGACCGGATAGGTTGTTTATGTTCATGAACCTCGGGTGCGTCGTTCCGGTAAAGCTGCCTTGAAGGCCAATCAGGATAAAGGGGACTTGGCTTAAGAAATAACGTCGGGAATTATTACTTGTCTCTGTTGTTGATTGGGTGTTTAGCGGTTTTATAATAAATTGGGCTAATCGCGGTTTTATATTAATTGGGCCAATCGCATCGCAGAATCGCGGTGTTTTAAAGTAATGTATAAAACTGCTTTTGTTGCTGCAATTGCCTCATTGCAGTGTGGGCGGAAATAAATGTTGTTTTTTACTCTTTAACTCATATATAGCATATAAAATTGTCATAATATTATAATACGTATTATGTTAAAAATTCAACAAGCTACCAATAACGGCTGAAGCTGTAGATCCCTGTGACAAATGGACAGACAGACGGACAGAAAGAAACATTAGGCGTTGAATGCACTATCAGTAAAACACAGCATGCCAGATGTGTGCAAAGTCCGTTGTTCAGAAATTTAAAGGGAATGACACACTATATCTGATATTTTGGCGATGATGCCAACATTTGCTTTAATACATGTAAATACCAATGCGAGATTATTGCACCGACATTCATTTGCAAATGTAACTTATCTTCATATGATAATAAAATATTTATGTAACCATTTGGATTTTCTTTATAAATATTTTCAATGCAAGTGCTCGTAAAGGCCCACTTTTTATGCATCAAAACCGAACAGAAAGTTGATTATTTTGCCCTAGGGCTTTATTATTATTATTTTTTTAAATTTATTTACAATGGTTGGCTAACCTGCAGCCTTTCCTGTGTACCATAGACGTTATACTTTTTTTCCCAGTGTTTAACGACTCTGGATACAGTCCTTTTGAGCCAATTATAATTTAAAGTTCACAAAATTATATTTGTTTTATTTCCTCACACTATGCATTGAAAAACGTAGTATGATATACGGGCGTAAGAGCAATAAATTACTCGGTTACGTTTAAAACACTCGCTACGCTCGTGTTTTTAAATCGTCCTCGTAATTTATTCCTTTGCACCCTTCTAGCATAAACTACTATATGTAACCATTCGGATTTTCTTTATAAATATTTAAATATAGCAATTTTTATTGAAACATACACATAGATGGATTAGTTAGAGCAAGGTGTATTCATTGTGGCGTTGCATTGATACATAAATTCAATTTAGTTAAATAAATATTATATGTAGATTATGTAGTACATACTTTTTATAGTTTTTTTTATTTTGGTTAATGGGTATAATAAATATTAAATAATAAAAAATAATAACTTTTTTATTTATATACTCAAAGTAAATGGAATTGATAAACAACTTAAAATACTTTTAAATAATACAGACTGCCCAATACTAGCGAGCGAATCATTTTGGTAAAGCAGGATGGCTATTCTAGCATTATTTTTCACTCGAAATATAAATCATTCGACTTTGTTTATGGTGGCGTGATAAATACCATGCCATATAAATTAGAGTGCCAAGTAAAAATACTTTTTCTAAGAAATCTATTTTCACGATTATAAACCTAAGTGATTCTTTATCACACAATCAAATTTACATGGCATGTTATTTATCACGCACGCCACCATAAACAAAAGTCTAATGATCGATATTGCGAGCGAAAAATAATGCCAGAATAGCTGTCCAGGTTAACAAAATGTAAGCCCTGACACACATACATAATAAAGCCAATTTTAGTGCTGTCAAAGCTTGAAATTTTCCAAAGAAAATTAGCTTCTAATCCTAACTCTTTTAAGTACTATTTTGTATCGAAGAAAATTTAGTTTTGACAGCACTAAAACTAAAATAAAGGCTTCAGAATCGGCTTTATTATCTAACAAAAACTAAATCCAGCAAAGGTAATAAGAACTCATATAAATTACCTACTTGATCTTATAGACTTATCCTATTTTGCAATATGATTTGCTTTATAATGAGATGGGTGGGTGGTTTTAGATGTTTGTTTTGGCCGTACCTGGCCATAAAATACTGGCGATTACGTAAAAGCTCCTATGAGATCCTAATGTAGGTATATTTATGTATTTATATAGAAGTGGAATACCGTAAATAAGATCTAAAGTCTTTAAGAGGCTATACGAATTTTATTTTTGTCACTGTCACTCCAAGCGAAAAATCGCGCAGTGCGAGAGGGGCGGATTGAGGGCAAAAGGGAAAAAGATTGGTTTTATATTTTTATTAAAAAAACTAAAATAGCTAGCAAAAGTTCAAATATAAAATCTCTAGATATTGTTAAAACACACCTCATAAAATATGTTTGAGTCCTGTATATGGTTCCTATTCGTCAAACGAGGAGAAAAAGTGTGTTTGAAGACCTCATTTCAACAATTATTTCTATCGAGGAAAATTTATCCAAACATGTTTTCCAATTTCAAAACCCTAGATTATATAGTCAAAATGCATATACCGAAAATTTATTAAAGTTTTCCGTGTATTTCATGAAATACACAGAAGAGAAACACCCGTATTTTTTTCGCATATCGCCTTAAATTATATATTTATTGCACTCGCTTATCTTTGCTGCTTTAAATAAAAATACATATATAAAATGTAGTTATTATTATATGTTATACATACTCCTGAAATTTACGTGAAACTGACCTTCTGTAAAGGATCAATATAGAACAAGTGGCTTATCTTTGTCATTTATGTCACTACACTACAAATAACAAAACAAAGAATTCGCCCGCATCGTGCGCAAGCACATCACGAGACCAAAACGTGCGCGGAAATTAATTTAAATGGCGGTTTCTACTGCACAACAAACTAACAAAGAAATGAAATATGAAATTAAATGAATTTTGAATAAATATATAATTTGTTTTTTTCAAGTTTCGTTGACGGCCCCGTACCGAAATATACCTAGTGAAAATGTTTTTTATTGTTTTAATATATTATTAACAGCTACATTAGAAAATAAATGAAATTAAATAAATTTGAAATGAAGTATATTTGTTTATGTAATATAGGTACATTTAATACACTTATTATTATTAAAATTCGGTTGTAATGTAAAATAAAAAAATAACATATGAATTTTAATACGGGGAAAAACAGTTTGATTTTTTTATAAGAGTAAACCTTACAAATATAAAAATATAGAAAGAGATGTAATGCAATATATAATAGTCATCATAATTAACAAACTTAACCTACAAACTTATACTTATTCCAAAATTGCATAAAGTGTACATATGCACACATAGTCACACACCCTCACATACACACATCCCACATACACACACATACCCACCCTCACTTACAAATTCAGCTTAAGTATGTATATACTAAACTTTTCTTTTCTTTTTTATATTTATAATAATTTGTTAGTCACCTCTGTAAATAATAGTTTTGTTTATCACTTAATTTTGTATTTTAATAATAGGAGAGCGGGGACTCCTGTTACAGGTATTTTCATACCCAATAGGAGAACTCAAACTCAGTTTATTTAATGAAGTAAGATAAGGAAATAAATAATTTTTCATTTTCTTTTCATTTTCAATATATGCAACAAAATAAATAAGTACGCTAAATAAAAAAATATTATCCCTAACTTCGCCCATTCGATTGGTCTTGCTAAGAAGAAGGGCAAGAAATTTGGCAGGATCATGTCATTTCTTTTTCATGTTTTACTTTTACAAAGTTAGCTTACTAATACTAAAATTAATTAAAGGGATAAAAAATACAAGACATCACGCATTTATGTCATAATGAAGAAATATATCTACGTGTCTCGTATAGTCTATTACCTCGTTTATTCTAGTTTAATCTACTTAATAGTTTCTATCACATTTTTATTTTGGAGAATATTATCTTTTATTTACATCACCCAAACAAAGAAAAATATCGAAGTCGAAGAACAGTACTCGAACAAAGCGGCGTGCTTTTAAAAATAAAACAAATAAATAGCCGTTACTGAGCCACATATGTAAACTAATTGAACATTTTTTGGCAAAGGATATAAAATTAGCTTGCATTTGGCAGTCGTGATGGTCGACCGGTGGATAATTTAGATTTTAAAGCCAAATAAATGAGAGGAACACGCAAAACGCATTGAATACCTTTCCATGATGACTGTCAGTTCTGCAACGAGACTAATCATTCGGTAAAGCAAAATATTTAATCAATAACTTTTACTACACTGAATGAATGAATACACTTTATTGTACACAATCCCTGCGGTCCGTAATAGAATTACAATGGATCATAAGCCATTCACTTCATACTTTCGTAATCGATTTTAGCGATATAATTCTATTTCGGAACGCAGGGTCTATATGTCGCGTATATAGGCGACCGGAAGTGAATAATCTGTCATGGATTGTATAGAAAGCGGAAATGCTACCTTTGGCGAAGATTCCTACGAGCATTATTTAAATAGTACCTACTACCAGAGTAAATTTTTACTGTATTGTGATACCATGATATCGTCGTCTTACTTTCTCAACCTCATATGTCGGTTTTTCCAGGTTTTCAGGAGAAGCAAAAAACTTCCCATCTTTTTCATCTGGAGTTTTATAATTACTACCAATACGCAACTTCTGAATCAGTTTTCAATTTATTTCTTTTAGTTTTATAGTCAAATTTGTATATTCGAGGTTGCTGCTTTTAATTTATTGATCGAGTGAGCGAAGCGAACGAAGTTCTCCGAGTCTACTTAAACAATCCGGCGTTTGTATGTATCGTTGATCGGAACGTCATGAAATTTGGTAGGCGAGTAAATAAGACAAAATATTTTTTATGTTTAAACATGAGCCAAATCGGTCAAGATCGAATCGCAAGTTCACCGTTCGTGGCGAACTACTGTATAACCAAAATTTTTAGTTATATTAGGTCTTTACATATGAAATTGCCGTTTTCTATAGAGAATTTGAAGGAAACTCAATTTTCAGTACTAACATTTTTGTTTTTTTTTTTTTTTATGAATAACGAATCCAAATTGTGCAATTTCTTTTGTGTATGAATGACACAACATTAAGCTAATAACAAAATTAATTTAATTTTTGAAAACTGTCAGCTGTAAAAAATTATTACGTATCTTATCACGGAAATGGGCGGTATTTAGGACGAACTGTTTTTGAAATTTTAATGTTGGTTATCAAACTGACAACAAAACAAAATGTAATACGTAGATGTAACATCTTGAAATCAACTTTCAAACAAAAAACAAATAATGGAAATAGCTATTGAATTACAGGAACTATGAACCCATGAATCTGTGAGAAAATTTCGGCAATTTCATATATAAAGACCTGTTACATATGGTTGCAAAATTTACGAAACAAACTTTAAAAAATTTGATAATCAAGTTTGCGCGGTAACCATAACTACATCGTTGTCTATGGTGTGAAAGAAATGGGCCCTTGTAAACTACCTATTACTAGTCAAGCAGCTGCTCTTCTAATAGGAATTCTCCGACGAAACCTTGTCTGTCTTCTATTGATGTCTCCACGCGTTATTAATGTCGCGTTTAAGGCGCTACGGAAAAAAAATCGACATTTTATGAACTTGCATATTTACTTCAGTAAATAATGTTTTATTTTGATAAAATAGTATATTATTTTTGGTATCTTTTTCTAGGGATCTGTTAAAACAGAAACGCGATTGAATAAATTCGGCTCGATAGAAATATTTATTGAAATGAAATTCTCCTGGATTGACAATTTAGAATGACATATGGACCACAATTATATTTTATTACATGGGTTTTAACGGTATCTAAGACCTGGCTAAACGAAATTTTTATAGCAACTTTAGTATATTTTATATTTATAAAAAACTGACTTTTTGCTACTTTACCACGAATCCGTCCCTCTCGCACTCAGGGTTTTTTCGCATATGGAGTAACAGGGACGCTAAAACTTTTACATATCGCCTTAAGTATTCAAATATATATTTATTTATGCAGTCAAAGTAAGGCTCTAACTTCACCTAATGTTTCTTTATTTTATACGTAAGTGTCTCAGTACTTGGTCAAACACACACTTCAGTCCGTTTGTATGGGGAGCAAACATTTATTTGGCAAAGGGGTTTGAAGGTTTTAGTATGAAACCTGGGCTATCTACTTACCTTGGGTATGCAAAAACATTTGTAGAACAAATTTCGTTTAGATGAGAAAACAATTTAAATCAGTTCTCAAAATAAGGCTTAAATGTAACTTGCAAACATAATTAACGGTTATCCTAGTTTTTTCAATACAAACTAACCTGAAAAAGGCAGGCCAAAATAATTAGAAACGACTAAAACTGGAATCACACAAACATAATCGAGTTGATTTCTGAAGATTTCTGCCACAATTGCGATACGCGTCGATAGTAAGCTAGTTTGCACCGTTCACGGCAACCTTCGTGCGTCGCAGATATTTAAAAAAAAAAATTTTGCTTGCTTCACTTTACACAAATCCATAAATAATAATAATAATTCACTTCGCCCGCGTTGATTAAGTTTTTGTAAAGTCGTAACGAATCTGTAAAAATTTTTAGCTCATAATTTTTTAGTACGTAGTTGACCTGGCTCTGGTTTGGAGATATGGAGTGTTTCGGATTTTCATCATCTCTAATTTGATGCCCATGTAAAGTGTCTTTGGCCGAGCCGCTTTTCTGATCGACACTATTTTTTGTTATCTGAATTTTAATCCTCTGCTAATGTCTCTTTGGCGGTCTTTGATGAATTATTTAATCCCCTAATTTGGCAAGGCTGAAGGCCAAGCCGCCTCTCTGAACGACACTATTTCTTGTTCCCATGGGAACTGATTTATGGGATAAAGAGTAGCCTATGTCCTATTCCAGGTCTAGAACTACATTTGTGCAAAGTTTCAGCCCAATTGGTTCAGTAGTTACGGCGTGAACGAGTAATATACATCCATCCAAACTTTCGCATTTATAATATAAGTGGGATTTATAAAAACTATGCTGTAGTATTGAAGATAAAAACATACATTATTAGGTTTATTAGTTACCTCTATACTACCTATAGAACTAGAACCTGTCAACTAGATATATTTATAGACATGTAACTGCTGCGCAGTTTGGCTTCAGTTTTTGTAAACAAAACTTGTTATTTTTCTGGTAAATAAATAATTCATTCATTCATTCACTTACCGGACCGGTCCACCATTTTTGGAACACTATGATTTCTGAGGATTTTACTAAAGTTAAACCATTTATGAAACGAAATTTTGACCATAAATAAACCCCGTTATCTTTATATCCTACATTTGTATTTTAAATTGTTACACGTCAATAGCAAAATACAATGGTACTATGTTTCTTACATCTAATGCCACATTGAAGCAGAAAACACCTTACAGTCTCAAAGTTATAACCTGAAATAATTATTTTAAAGGATAATTTATATACTTATAAGTAAAAAAAAATACTGTGCTTAATAAAAATTGAAAATGTACGATATTAAATTACAAGGCTATAAATAACGCCGACGACGGGCACTTTCAACAACATGCATTTTCGGGTGATCATCAAAATATCATCCATCAAACAACTGTCAATTTCGATAACCGGTTCGAAGCGGTTGTTGACAATTAAGGGGACACATTGTTCACTCTGTAGTATCACGATAAGGAGCCGATATCGCGTGCCACAGTACTATAATTTTATTATTTGTTGTTGACTGTTACCGAGCAATATAAATTGTGGTATTAATCAATTCTTTAATAAATAGTGAACATCCGTATGTATGGTATCCTTGGAAAATATAAGCTACTAGCCTTATTTAACTCACGGCGCGGCGCGCCCTCGGCCGCACTGAAGAAGTATAGTTTAGAAAAAATAATTTGAGCCAATTCGGGTTAACTTTAGATAACAATTGAATAATAGAGGCACGTACCTTGAACAATAGAGGCACCTACCGGTAAGTCACGACTTACGCTTATCTTTAAACTGTGAACAACGAATGTTGAGACATCTAATTATTAAATTTAGAAGTAACTAAGAGCTTGTCTGTCCACACGGCGCGTTGCGTCGGCGCAACGCAAAGATTTTTTACAAAGAAAGACGCAATATTCAAATCAATCTCAAGTCAAAATCTTTGCGTTGCGCTGACGCAACGCTTCGTGTGGATAGGCTCTAAGAGAATTGTAAGAAAATAAACTTTTAACAAAAAAATAGCAACCGACTTCAATAGTAACAGCAGTCATTCACTAAAAAGTTAATAATAATTCTATAAAGACCGATGGTACCGAAGCAACACTTTTGCCGACTTCTTTCTTCCTGAAACGTTATGTTATCTAGAAGTCGGCGTTCTTATATTGGTTTCTATGTTGCTATATCGTAGGAAATACGCCGACTTCTAGATAACATAATGTTTCAGGAAGAAAGAAGTCGGCAAAAGTGTTGCTTCGGTACCATCGGTCTTTATAGAATTATTATTAACTTTTTAGTGAATGACTGCTGTTACTATTGAAGTCGGTTGCTATTTTTTTGTTAAAAGTTTATTTTATTTCACATTTTTTAGTGTTGCTGGGTTAAATTGTGAGGTATAGGTAGTTCTTGCAAACGTGGTGTTAATATGAAACGAAGTTCAAGTGAGTATAAGTAGCCATGTTTGAGTAGCTTCCTGCTATCAGCACCCTAACACAACATGATTACCGCAATCTCAAGTTATGTGCTGTCATCCGTTGAAGAGTTCTACGGTGATGAAGCCAAGATCGAAATTCAGGTGGGTACACTGGCAATTTTCAGCAATGCCCTGCAATGAGCACCCTAACACAAACTGGTTGCCGCAATCTAAAGTTATGTGCTGTCATCGGTTGAGGAGTTCTATGGTGATGAAGCCAGGATCGAAGGTCAGGTGGGTATTCTGATAATCTCCAAGTAATACCCTTGAATCAGCACCCTAACGCAGTGATTGCCGCAATCTCGAGTTATGTGCTCTGATCCGTTGAAGAGTTCTATGGTGAATATATTGATGAAGCCAGGATCGAAGGTCAGGTGGAAGAATGTCGATTTTCAAGTAATACCTTGTAATCAGCACCCAAGTACATAGCGATTGCCTCAATTTTGAGAGATATGCTGTCATTTTCTGAGGAGTTCCACCGCCTATCTCTGAAGACCTTCATCAGATCATGACCAAACCCAAAATGGGACCTACCTGGAAGTATACTCTTTCAAACAAAAAAAGAACTGTTCAAATCGGTTGGGAAATGACGGAGTTATGGAGTAACAACGCCAAAAAAAAAAAAAAAAAAAAAATACAGTCGAATTGAGAACCGCCTCCTTTTTGAAGTCGGTTAAAAAAGGCCCTCATTTTTATCTAACATTTTTATTTGCAACAACCCACACAGGGTTATGTACGAGATAGTAAAAGTATTTTTAATTTTGAAAACATTCACTAATGGGTTCAGGTGTGATGAACAAACACCAGTACCTACTCGTTAAAATGTATTAAAACCTTTTACTCCATTTACATTTTTTGTGTAAACAGGTGTTCTGATTTAATGACCCTATTATAACACAATAGATAAGCCTTATGAGTACAAGATTCGGGTCTTAATCGCGTAAACATACAACATATCTAAACGGTTATGTTCTCAGTGTTCAAGCACAAAATAACCACTAACAGAATGTTTACTCCGCATAAATAGCGAAAACAGGCGCACGCACACATAGACGCGTACGTACGACGATCTCGGAGATATTCGGGTGAATGCCAACACGAAATTCTGCCGAGATCATCGTACGTACGTGTCTATGCATGTGTGCGTCTGTTTTTGCTCCGTTCGTCGAGTCGGCCTTCGGGTAGTATCTATTTTGTGGTTCAAGTTTGCTTGTGACCACGACAAGCCTACATAGGCGTCGAAACGTCAAGCACATAACCGTAAGGTATATTGTATTTTTACGAGATTAAGACCCGAATCTTATACCTATAATGTGTGAAAATCTCGAAAGTTTAAAGTTTAATAGATAAGCCGTCCCATTCATCACACAAAATTATATTTTCAGAATTTATAATGATATATTAATTATAGAGGCACGTACCTTGAACAATAGAGGCACCTACCGGTAAGTCACGACTTACGCTTATCTTTAAACTGTGAACAACGAATGTTGAGACATCTAATTATTAAATTTAGAAGTAACTAAGAGCTTGTCTGTCCACACGGCGCGTTGCGTCGGCGCAACGCAAAGATTTTTTACAAAGAAAGACGCAATATTCAAATCAATCTCAAGTCAAAATCTTTGCGTTGCGCTGACGCAACGCTTCGTGTGGATAGGCTCTAAGAGAATTGTAAGAAAAAGGCCCTCATTTTTATCTAACATTTTTATTTGCAACAACCCACACAGGGTTATGTACGAGATAGTAAAAGTATTTTTAATTTTGAAAACATTCACTAATGGGTTCAGGTGTGATGAACAAACACCAGTACTCGTTAAAATGTATTAAAACCTTTTACTCCATTTACATTTTTTGTGTAAACAGGTGTTCTGATTTAATGACCCTATTATAACACAATAGATAAGCCTTATGAGTACAAGATTCGGGTCTTAATCGCGTAAACATACAACATATCTAAACGGTTATGTTCTCAGTGTTCAAGCACAAAATAACCACTAACAGAATGTTTACTCCGCATAAATAGCGAAAACAGGCGCACGCACACATAGACGCGTACGTACGACGATCTCGGAGATATTCGGGTGAATGCCAACACGAAATTCTGCCGAGATCATCGTACGTACGTGTCTATGCATGTGTGCGTCTGTTTTTGCTCCGTTCGTCGAGTCGGCCTTCGGGTAGTATCTATTTTGTGGTTCAAGTTTGCTTGTGACCACGACAAGCCTACATAGGCGTCGAAACGTCAAGCACATAACCGTAAGGTATATTGTATTTTTACGAGATTAAGACCCGAATCTTTTACCTATAATGTGTGAAAATCTCGAAAGTTTAAAGTTTAATAGATAAGCCGTCCCATTCATCACACAAAATTATATTTTCAGAATTTATAATGATATATTAATTATATTTTATTAATACATGAATTATTTGAATTTCGCGAAAGTATAGGAAAATGCATGTCAAATGATAAGTTATAGATCCGGAGATTGCATGATAAATGAGTGAGTGGTGTTTAGTTCGCTTTTTATATTATATGAAGCCTTGTTAATAGTAGTTTATGAAAATGGCACATTAAGAGGTTATTAAAACGTATACACGAGTGTTTTAATACCTAGTTGTGTGTAGTTTCATACACTACTTTATCTTCACTCATGCAATAGGTTAGCTACCTATTTTCCGATCCATAAGATCTTGGTAATAATTGGCGTAAGTTTTTCTTGATTTTGCCGGTTCGTTTTGATTTTTCGTCATTTTTGTTGCTCTTTATATGCTGTCAGACATTTTTGCCCAGAGTAAAACTTTAAACAAACAAAAAATCAGTAAATATTTAATTAATAAATAACGCACAAAATCTATCTAGCAGTTCACCGCGCACGTGACACAAGGGTGCGGTCACAAAATCAATTGTAGTCCACAGCGCATGGGTTTGGTCATAAATATAATATGTACATCATTCAAACCATTCCCTATTAAAACCTCAGACATGGCTGTATGGGCTAAGTTCCCTTTGCCTTCCAATTCGTGTAACTGTACTTTTATACACTGAAATATGTATAATATGTATTGAAACAATAATATTATGATATCTATTACTTTTATTGCAGAAAAAGTTATTTAAAAGAATTATGTTAAGAAAACTGTTCTTATAAATAATTTTTTAAGACGTTCGTAAAGAAAATTGCCATTATGCACTATTTTCGAGTTTATTACGGATTTTACTATATAAGTGCAGATGAAATTTATTACAAGAACTAATTTTTTTTGGTAATAATATTCAAAATTATTTCAACACAGACCCTTACTGGGACTGTTCGTGTCTGTGTAGGTCTCTATACTCTATGATATAATTTTCTCTTATTTTCCGTGCCAAAATACACAAAGGTTATGTAGGTATATCATATCATATATTTTTATTATGCACAGATGCATCTACTTTTATTCAGTTGATAAAAAAAAGTTTGTATGAAAATGTTCACTCTAGGAAAGGCAGTGCCTACCCTGGCGTCATACAAACTTTTTTTTTTCAAAGTGTTATTAAAAAATTTTCATATTTTTTTTATTGTCGTACTTGACCTTCTGATTGCTTTTCCGGAAAAAAGTTCTGTGCACGCCACTGCCTAGGCTACCTACAAAATTAAGTATGCTACAAAAGTATGGTTTTATTACTGAACCAAGGTACGAAATAAAAATAATGCATGGTTGAGGAAACTAAATAAAGGTCCCTTCTGTCAACATTGGACCTAACTTCTAGGTCATAAGTGCGATCTGAATACTAAATAACTGTTAGTATAAGAAGAGACAAACGAAATCGTATTTTTAAATAAATTCGATTGAATAACGAGTCTCACAAGACACCGCATACCATTTTACAATACTTGTATAACTACAGACCTTTCAAACAAGCGCTATACGTAAGTATTCATTTACTATAGATGAACTAGCTAGACCATTAAGTGACCTAGTGTCTATATTATTTTTTTAATGCATGTGCTCGTAAAGGCCCACTTTTTATGCATCAAAACCGAACAGAAAGTCGATTATTTTGCCCTAGGGCTTTATTATTATTATGTTTTTTAATTTATTTTAATGGTTGGCTAACCTGCAGCCTTTCTTGTGTACCATAAATGTCATACTTTTTTTTTCACTGTTTAACGGCTCTGGATACAGTCCTTTTGAGCCAAGTACAATTTAAAGTTCACAGAATTATATTTGTTTTATTTCCTCACACTGTGCATTGAAAAACGTAGTATGATACACGGGCATAAGAGCAATAAATTACTCGGTTACGTTTAAAACACTCGCTACGCTCGTGTTTTAAATCGTCCTCGTAATTTATTCCTTTGCGCCCTTGTAGCATAAACTACTATTATCTGGTGTCGCTAATGGAATCTTAGAGAGTCTAGAGATAGAGTAAACAAAGCCCGAGTAAACAAACAATTTTTCCGATGGAGAGCCTTAAATCATACATAAGAGTTTTCCTACTGTTTTTCTCCAATATCTCACTTTTGTCACCTGTATTTCAATATGTTATATTTGTTATTATTATTATGTTATTCATTTTAGTTATTTGCATTTATTGGTCATAACTCAAATCAATGCTCCGCATCGCTCGGCATCGCACCTATTTTTTGACTCTTGGTGGCTCTGTATGTCTAGTCGCTCATTTAGTAATTAAGTCGCACGCTTAAAATTTTTGTATGCAAAATGCATTATTTACAGCCCTTTTTTGTAAGCTCGATCTGCATTTTATTATTAATTCGTCTTCAGTTTAGTTAATTTTTCGCTTACTCAAATTCATACCGCTCAAGTTATTAAAACAGTATCTCGTCGCTAAGTTTTTTTATTCGCTCGTTTTATTATTCCCATTTGAAATTTGGCAGGTAGGTTTCAATTTCATAAACTATGCACCCGCTGGGAAATGATTTTGTGATTGTCCAGGTTTGTTACCTTTGATCAAGGGTGGAGTTGTTGTGGCCCAAAAGGCAAGTACGTAACAAAAGCTAGGTCAAGGTCAGACTTATGCTGGTCACACGATCGGATGATCAATGAAGCAGTATACAAATATTTGATGATAGATTTTGCCCGCGGCTTCAACCGCGTTGCATTAGTTTTTGTGTTCTAGTAAATATTTTTTGACAAATAATTTTATAGTACGTATTTTTTTTTAATTTTATCCAAGTCACGGCTGCCAGGGCTGGCGCAGCAGCGGCAGCGGCCGAGGGATCCAAAAGGCGCAAATATGCAGAGCTCAGTTCTGAGTACATGTTTGCGCCTTTTGGAGTCGAAACCCTTGGGCCGTGAGGTCAAGAGGCTAAATGTCTTTTTAAAGAAATTTCCTGGCGGCTGGTTGACGTTTCGGGGGACCCAAGAGCTGGCGCATACTTTGGACAACGCCTTAGTTTGGCAATCCAAAGAGGAAATGCTGCCAGCATTCTGGGAACCCTGCCACAAGACGGCGGCGCTCTGGCAAACATTTTTTACTTAGTTTAATTTTACTTTAGGAGACATTTTAGTTTTATAGGTAAATTTGTAAGGTTTAATTTTAGTTTTATTTCATGTTATTTAAGTTTTTATGTTTTTGTTAATAAATATTTATAGTACGTATTTTAGAATTCAACATATTGCTAATTCAACAATATAACATCATCTTCCTAAAGGATCCTTTGGTTTGGAGTTTTTCTAGTTCTCATCAAAATTACCAAAACGCACCCGAGGTTCATGAACGAGTGTTCTTCTCATTTTTCGTGAAATTGTTAGTTGAAAATAGATAAATAAAGACGATATTTTTGATGGTCGTAGATTAAGTATTGTGTGCAACTGAACATAATTAGACATTGGGACACTCGTGCAAAACTATTACGAAACTCATTCCGTTCGTTTCGTAAACAAGCACTCGTGTCCCAATGTCTCAAATTATGTTACAGTTGCACATAATATGTTGCGTTGTATTTATTGTAGGTAAGCAAAACCATAGATATCAGGAGATTTGTTTCTGTACATACTCTAATTGTTCGTGATTAGATGAATCCAAGTTTCCTCCCACTTAGTTCACCGAAATAAACGAAAGTACGCACACGTACTCATATTTCTCACGCACACAGCACACATGCAAAAAGAGAGCGTTTCATCAATCTGTATCCACGGACAACACAACACATCACACACATTTATTCAATGTGTCAACTTCTCTGTTGCATTTCAAATGGTTAGTGATAAGTGATATCTCAGGTATGACAGAAAAACAGCGCGTTGTGTTTTTTTTATCGCAATGCCTATGCTGAGTCAGACCTTTTCGCTGCTTCAATAAACGAAACTGTATTGCTATTGTCTTATATTTAAAGGACATTTGTTATTTCTAAGAATGTGTATTATTATTTTCTTTCTTTTAATTTTTTTTTGTGTTTGCTTATTGTTTTATTTGTTTGCATCGAATAAATAGTATCTTATTCTTATTCTTATTGACATCGGGGCTTGCATCAAGCCTATTTTAGGCCAGATGCATTTGCAAACGCCACGCCCCCTTATCTTCTGATATCTCTGGGGTAAACAATGTTTGTGGAAAGTTTCATGTTTTGTCGGTCGTCTTATAGTAATTTTTGGTTATCTTACAGCTCTTCAAAATACAGATAAAGCTATAAGCTCGGCGGGGGGTCGATGTAATTGAAATCAATAAAGTCTTGCTCAAACATGGGCGTGTGTTGTGTATATTGTCTATGGTGTGGAGTTCCTTCTAGAGAAGCCCTATGTTATGTATGAGTCACCGAGTGATGAGAACAATTGACGCACGTAACGCCTACTGATAACAACTGAAATGGGAGTTCCAGAATTTGTAAATTAAAGGGAAATGATAATGTCTACAATGTAAATAGAGTGATAACAACTTCTTTTAGGGTTCTGTATTCAAAAATGGGAAAAAGGCACCCTTATGGTATGACTTGTGTAATGTGTGTCTGTCTGTCACAGCCACTTTTCTCAGGGATGGTTGTAGCTATCAACTTGAATAGTTCTAAAACTTTTTCGACCAAACCTAGTTCCCTTATTAGCGAAAGTAAACGAACGTTTTTTTTTCTTGGTTATTTATTTATTTAAAAGGGAGAACGCCGAGAAGCGTATTTCGTTGCAAACCCGTATACGATTGGAGGAAACGTGCCTTGTATTAAGGCGATATGTAAAAAAATAGAGGTGCGTCATTTTTGCGTATTTCATGAAATACACGGAAAATTTTAATTCATTTCTGGTATATGCATTTTGACTATACAAGGCGTAACAGAAAGGTGTAACCATATTTAAAGAGCTTATCCAGTCAATTGTTTAGAACAACTTTTAGAAAAAAAAAAATACTCGCTTCATAGGAAAATGCAATACCGCTCGGCCGAAATGTATGGAAGGGCAGATTTTTTTTTTTGAGATTTCAGTGTTGACTTCATATTGAAAGTTGTTCTGTACCATTGACTGAATAAGCTCTTCAAATATGGTTACACCTTTCTGTTACACGTTGTATAAATCTAAGGTTTAAAAATTGGAAAACATGTTTGGATAAATTTTCCTCGATAGAAATAATTGTTGAAATGAGGTCTTCAAACACACTCTTTCTCCTCCTTTGACGAATAGGAACCATATACAGAACTCAAACTTATTTTATTAGGTGTGTTTTAACAATATCTAGAGATTTGATATTTGAAATTTTGCTAGCTATTTTAGTTTTTTTATAAAAATTATAAAACTAACATTTTTCGCTTTCGCCCTGAATCCGCCCCTCTCGCACTGAGCGTGTTTTCGTTTGGAGTGACAGTGACAAAAATTAAATTCGCACAGCCTCGTTTATAAAGTTAGTTAGCTCACCGAACTCGTGCGGATTTCGAGGTGGTAGTGCTTTGTATTGAACACGTGTTTGGAGGAACAGTTTGCGTTGCAAACCCGTGCACTATTAGAGGACACGGGTTTGTAAAGTTAGTTAGCTCACCAAACCCGTGCGGAGTTCGAAGCAGTAGTCCCTCCTATTGAATACGGAAACTGAAATACACCGCCCGGAAAGTTTACCTGCAAGTAGGCTGGACGTTGATGATGACATATTAATTATTATGTGTCGTCTATCGGTGACAAATGACCAGATAGATACCTATATCATAAACTAAGTATTACTACACTTAGTCTATGTAATACTTGGTCTATGTATATATCCTATATCGCGTTTCAATAAATAAAACTAAATGTGTGTATGGTCTAAGTGACATCCGAGGCGAAGGGCCTCGTATCTGGCGCGTCACAAAGCTTGAAGTAGCATGCCTAAATGCCTACATCGGGCGGTGTTTGTATGCCGGAACAGTTACGATAGGGTTGTCTGTATTTTATTTATGAAAATATTATTTAAAATCGTGGGAAATATGAAAGGAAATATATTTATTTATGTAATGCAGGTAAATCAGATACACTTATAACAGGTCGGTTTTAATGTAATATAATTAAATAATATATTTCTATAGGTAATAGTTTTATATAATAAATAATAGTATTGGAAAATAC
Source organism: Ypsolopha sequella (assembly GCA_934047225.1). Taxonomy (NCBI): domain Eukaryota; kingdom Metazoa; phylum Arthropoda; class Insecta; order Lepidoptera; family Ypsolophidae; genus Ypsolopha; species Ypsolopha sequella. The sequence goes on along the minus strand of OW203988.1, from coordinate 6,095,839 downwards.
ACAAAGAAATAATAAAGGTTAGGTTTACTAAAATTTGTTTACGTCTATTCACTGTAAAAATAAGTGACTTGTCGTCTGTCATAACTCATAACAATTAAAAAAAATATGAAAAAATTTAAATATCACTTTGAAAAAAAAAAGTTTGTATAGGAAATTTTCACTCTAGGGTAGACAATGGCATCGATTCGGCATAACACGTCTTAACTTATTTGACAGAACTAACCTTATTTTAAGGGTCCTGTCTTTTTCTTTCTTTATCGAAAAGACAAGGACAGAACACTTAAATTAAGTTTAGTTCTGTCAAATAAGTTAAGATGTGCTTTACCGAATCGGTACCATTGTCTACCCTGGCGTCATACAATTTTTTTTTTCAAAGTGATATTTTAACTTTTTCATATTTTTTTATTGTTGTTGTTGAGCAATTGTTTGCTTTACCAGCAAAAAGATCTGTGCACGCCACTGCTAAGTATATTAGATAAGTCTTCAACTAAATAAGGAAGGCCATTTATGTAAATCAAAAGCAACAAGGGCCCCAATATAGAACACTGTGGGACACCCATTTTAACTAATGTTCCACATGATTTTACCCCACAAATGTCTACAACGCCAAATAATAAATATTGAAGGTAGACCAATGTCTTTAATTTTCTTCCTAAAATAGTAACATATTAATATACGAGTTTAATATTCATCTTTTCTACGTCTACGTCTATTTACGAAGTGACAAACTAAGCTACGGAGCTTTTGCACTAACTTGCTTCGCCGTAGCAAGTTAGGGGATAGTCTTTATGTTCAACATCATTGGAGTAGCACTGCAAACGTCACAGCAAAGGGAAGTTATGACAGTAATGCAAACTCCTTTCACTATCCGTTTACGTTGTCTATTGGAATTCATATGTAAAAAAAAACTGTCAAAATTTAATCGGTAATTCCTCAGAGCATTAACATATGGTTAATTCATGATAACCTTAGACCAACAGTCTTCCAAATTATTTCCATATTGTCTTTGATTCATCCATCGCCGAAGATGCAGGTGGATGTATCCTAGCTCCTGGATTTGATATTATGTCTTTGGGTTGCGATGTTCCTGTGCTGGAGGTAATTGAAGCCGGAGATGCAGCAGTCAAGTTAGTCAAAAAAATATTTAATTCCTAATTTGTAGCCCGGAGAGGGTATCACACACTGATATGTATTGAAACAATAGTATTATGATATCTATGGTATCACAGGTGTTCATTGAACAGACAGCTCCTATTTCCCCCTTTTTTCATCTTTTATACGTTTTGTTACGTCCAAACGTTCCTATTACGTTATTGCATATATTTCCCTAGATTTTAATTTAATTGTTTACTACTTCAAACAAGGGTTATAATAACGTGTTTGTGTGTGTAAAAAGCTCGAGGAAAAAAAATCGACACAAACAATGTATAATTTTAATAAAAATAGTATATTATTTTTGGAATCTTTCTCTAGGGATCTGTTAAAACAGAAACGCGATTGGAGAATTTCGGCTCGATAGAAATATTTATTGAAATGAGGTCTTTATCGACACCAATTCTCCTGGTTTGACAATTTAGAATGACATATGGACTGCAATTATATTTTATTAGATGGGTTTTAACAGTATCTAGGACCTGGTAAAACGAAATTTTGATAGCATTTTTAGTACATATTCTATCAATAAAAAACCGACTTTTTGCTACTTTTCCACGAATCCGTCCCTCTCGCACTGAGGGTTTTTTCGCATATGTAGTATGTGTATATACATCCCTGTAACAGGGACGCTAAAGCTTTTACATATCGCTTGCAAGTTTCATTACAGTGTTTTCCTTCAGAATTTAGCAAGATGCACCGCACCTAAAATGCGAAAATTCGATGGGCCTGCCCAGGTGGCAGGAACTGAATCTACATCATCTAGTTGTGAGTGACGACTGAGCTACCACCGTTTTCTCAGTGAGTTAGTAAATGCGGTCGTGGTTGTAAACAGTTGTAGTGTCCAATTTAGCTATTCACGTATGAAGGAAGGATATAATTAATTATGGGTTTAGGATGTGACTACTTTTCCGTTTCGTATGTTTTTTACAATTAACTATTAATGAGTTCAATGGTACAGTGGAGATGCTATACACTTGCAGTAGAGATGTAACAAGTTACCAATAACCATGTATAATGAAAGACATCAGTCCACGCCTGCTTCCTCGATTTCAATAAAGCCTTCAATCGAGGGGACCACCAGATACTATGGCAGAATAGCACTCTTTCAAGACCTCAAACTTCGAGGCGGTCTTGCGTCAAGCGTTCCGCAGGGGGACGCGCGCTTTGATATGTGCGTCAAAATACCATCTAAGCTTGCTTTGCTGTCTGATTTTTAAAGAGTAACTTTTATTCATGTTATTCTATGTTTAAATTTAATCTTTTATTACAATTAATTCTCATCATTATGTAATTATTATAAATATTATAATCTTAACTAATAATTGGGGCTTATGTCTGGTAAATAAAGAATTTAATATTATTATTTAATTATTTATTATTATTATTAGCCCCTATAGTGAAGGATATAAGATAGGTACAGGATACAGGATATAGCTTTATGTGATCTCCACTGTACCATAAGCGACAAACTTCTTGGCCGATGTGAACACGAGGCGAGTGCGAATACCCGCAAGTACAGTTAAGGGCGCACCGAGCGTTGCCTTTGTCTCTGTCTTTTTCTTTACATGTAAAGAGTAAAGAAAATAATCAAACTTTTGCAGTTTTTCAATGTTTTTGGTTGTTATTTTCATCACATTGTTCTTAAATAAAAAACTATCATGTATAAACGCTCCAGTCGTCTATGAACTTTATGTTAGTAAATGAATCATAAAATCAAATGACTTATGTATATAAAAAAGTAGGGAAATAGAGGAAAATATTACTCGAAAAGAGGTAACTTTGAGATTTCATTTTATCGAGCCACCTTTATCAAATCGTGTTTCCATCGTGTATACAGTCTAGTATACAGGGTGTCCCATAATAAGCGAATCAAATTGTTATGGGAGGCAGCTTAGTCCAATTCCTATCAAATAAAATAAACATAGGTGAAACAAAAGTTCGATGGTTTTTGAGTTAATTAACTTTTTCAAAAAAATTTGGAAACATCTTCCCGTCCCTGTTTTTTTTGCTGTCATTACTTTATTTTTCAGTTAAGATTTTTTTTATTTTCAGAATATTATTTAAAAATAACTATTTCATGAATTGGCTACCAAACATTTTAGAAAACTTACACCAAATTTAAATGGCAAGACTTTGTTTTCACTTCTTTTGTAAATTCGAAAAAAATATTTAAACTTTGGATCTCTGTGATGAAAAAAAAAAGTATGGAGTGGGAATGATAAACTATTTTAAAAACTTGCTCATTTAATTTTCTTTTTAGAAATGTAAGATATGTGACCATTTTCATAAGAATAAGCCTATTTACTAACCTTGATCTACGGCAGGAATGGATATTTAAAAAATATTATCCATAATTTGAACTAAAAATCTTATTTACACTATCGCATCGACGTTCTAACCGTTCTTTTGACTATTTATCTAAGAACAGTTAAAAAATAAACAAGGACATCAACAGCGTGATGTATAGCTGTCTCGTTTTAACATGAAGCCAGCTGCCATGCCACCACTAATTTGCCATTGTTGTTTGTTTGCGCACTCACTTGTCGCTCAGTGCAACATTTTACCTACTGTGCTACACTCGTGTACTATCACTGCTTCCGTATTGCGATATTCCAACGAACCTGGCTTTAATTTGGACTTTGCTGTGCTCTTGATTTGGTATCTTGTGAAGTGTACGACTTGGCGCTTCTCGGGACTTGTTTTGCTTGTGAATTGGATCATTGTGTTTGTGATTTGTTGCATCATGGCAAATCATCAAGACCATCCATTTACCCATCATGAGTATGCAGATGCATTTGATTTATGGAGAAACCAGACATTTCGACGAAATACGTGGAAGTGTCACATACTCTGCTAGACAAGCTGCAAGGATTTATGCTGATCGTTATCCAAACCGACAACACCCACAATATGGAGTTTTTTTAAGGGTTGACAAAGCCTTCAGAGAAGGAAGAAATCCAGGCAGACACGGTGGTGAGGGTAGACCTGTAGAGGTGGACGATGAGGAAGTTCTCTTACAAATTGAAGACGATCTATCAACTTCTTGTCGGCGCATCGAACAAACTACGGGAATACCGAAATCCACTGTGCATAGAGTACTCAAACGATATCAATATCATCCTTACCATGTTACGCGTGTACAAGCACTTCTGACACGCGATTATGCGAAGCGCGTGGTATTTTGCCAACGAATGCTACGCAAACACCAAGAAGACCCGGATATTTTTAATCACGTATTGTGGAGTGATGAGTCCGCCTGCAGGAAAGATGGCTACATCAATTTGCATAATCTCCACAGTTGGCGGATGGTCAATCCGCATGAAAAGAAGGAAGACCATTCACAGTACCAATTTAAAATAAACATGTGGGCCGGAATTTACAACGGTCGAATCGTGGGCCCAGTAGAACTGCCCTCAGTTCTGAATGGACAAAATTACTTGGAATTTCTCCAAAATACTTTGCCAGTTTTGTTAGAAGACGAGTCACTTCAAGCCCAAGCACAAATGTGGCTGCAAAATGACGGGTGTCCGGCTCATTATGCTGTTCAAGTAAGATCTCATCTCAACAAAGCATACCCCAGCCGTTGGATTGGCAGACTAGGCCCCATTCTGTGGCCACCAAGGTCGCCAGACCTTAATCCACTCGACTTCTTCTACTGGGGCTGTTTAAAGGATCGAGTGTACGCAAAGCCCATTCACAATGAGGGAGAACTACGCGAACGAGTGACACAAGCCGCCAGAAGCATATCGGCACTCAGCCTGGGCCGACTAAAACGAAATTTTTTGAAAAGGTGTCGTTTATGCATTTGCACAGGCGGGCGTCAGTTCGAACATTTGTTATAAGGAGATATTCTTAAAAAAATTGTATCACTTTTTTTGTCGGTATACACTTTTTTATAATAAAAAAAATAATCACTTCTTCACATTGTTTTAATTAAAACTCAAAAATTTTTACTTTTGTAGCATTTTAGTTCAAATTATGGAAAGTAAATATTTTTAAAAATCCATTCCAGCCGGTGGTCAAGGCCAATAACTAGTCTCGCCCTTATGAAAGTGGTCAAATGTTATACATTTTTGGAAATAACATCAAATGAGCAAGTTTTCAAAATAGTTTATCATTCCCACTCCATACTTTTTTTTTCATCACAGAGATCCAAAGTTTAAAGATTTTTTTCGAATTTACACAAGAAGTGAAAACAAAGTCTTGCCATTTAAATTTGGTGTAACTTTTCTAAAATGTTTGGTAGCCAATTCATGAAATAGTTATTTTTAAATAATATTCTGAAAATAAAAAAAATCTTAACTGAAAAATAAAGTAATGACAGCAAAAAAAACAGGGACGGAAAGATGTTTTCAAATTTTTTTGAAAAAGTTAATTAACTCAAAAATCATCGAACTTTTGTTTCACCTATGTTTATTTTATTTGATAGGAATTGGACTAAGCTACCTCTCATAACAATTTGATTCGCTTATTATGGGACACTCTGTATATACCTAAAAGTACCAATATATTTCCTAGATTTTAATTTAATTGTTTACTGCTTCAAACAAGGGTTTTAAAACGTGTTTTGTATATGTAAAAAGCTCTTAGCAAATAGTGATTTGGATAAGTTACAACTTTACTCATTTATTTATTATTGCTATGTTTTTTCACTAATTTCAAATAAATTTTTGCCGATTTCATATCATAACAACAACGGTATATTTATGATTATGAAAACAATTATTATAACAAGAGTGTGAACTGTGATATGCAAGTCACAGTCCATACTCGGTACACCCGCGTTTTTAAATATGATTATTACGTTCCAACGTGATGAGTGGTGAGCCCTATCGCCGTACTTCGGGCACAAATACACGCTTTTTAGGGCATGCAGGTTTCCTTACGATATTTTCGGTCACCGTTCAGCAAGTGGTAAGTAAAAACAAATACTATGAACATAAATTCCGAAAAACTTATTGGTGCATGCCCGACCGGGGATCGAACCTGGATCTCAAGACTGAGAGGTCAGCGTTTCTACCCCCTGAGCTACCGCCGCTATTTTATACCACGCCGCGCCGCTTTAAATAATGTAGGTACTTATAAAACATCTTTTGATGTTGTAATTACTATACTTTACCTTTACGAAGTATGGGAATAGATGAAATGTATTAAATACATTAAGGGGCTGCACTATGCTAAAATTCGGTCCCGCTCTAACGCGTTTGTTTTTTAACTCTCTATCCTGCTCTAATCAGATGCCGCGCACGCAAAACTTCAGTTATTTTGAAATCGGGGCTCCATTAGGACATACAGAAATAAAGTAGTAAGGCTTTTTTGTAGATAATAATGACATCTTTTATTGTGTGAAAGATTAATTTCAAACGCATATTCCGTGTCCGAGCGAATTGAATGTACAGAATGAAATTAGGTACCAACAGATATATATTTATTTGAGTAAAGATTTAAAATTTTGATAATCTATAAAGGCTTAATTCGTCAGAAAAACATGATTAAGTACATATATATTTCCCAGAATTTTCTAGTAGTTAGTTTGGCCTACAAATCGAGCTAAATATACGCAATTTTACCAAATCCACGCTTATTCAAGCCTTAATAGTTTCTACGCCAAAACAACTCGACACGCGATTGTACTTTTGTGACAGATATCTAAAATTCGCCCGTTGCCATAATTATGCAAATAATACCGGCCAAGAAGTTTACCGCTTTTAGTACTGGGCGATATGTGATGGTGGAAGTGAAACTGGGGCGGACTCAGTAATTAAGGCGATATGTAAAAGTTTTAGCGTCCCTGTTACTCGATATGCGAAAAAACCCTCAGTGCGAGTGGGACGGATTCGTGGAAAAGTAGCAAAAAGTTGGTTTTTTATTAGTACAAAATGTACTAAGCTATTTTGTCAAAAATATTTACAAGGAGGCTTTACAAATACATAATATCCACACTTTGAATGCAATTTCACAATGAAGTTAGTTAGGATTTCAGAATTACAGGAAAAAATAAAACAATTTAGAGGTCTTTTCGGAATTAAATTCTATTGACAAAATTTCATTCAATCGCGTTTTCCTTCAGTGAGAATCTTAATCAAATACTCAATAAACATTTACCCAAAAATGAAATACGTAGATGACGTTATAGTAGAGTAAATGGATTCGAAAACACCCCATTTTTTTTGGTATCGCCTTCAAATGTGGGCAAGGCTTCTGACAAGGTTCAACACAAATAAAAAAAAAAGTTTTTAATCGCCATAAGTCTTTAGGTGCTTTTTTAATAAAAGTGCTCCCGAATCGTATCTAAAATTCGAGTCAAATATGTATAATTGCTGGGCGTATCCGCCAATGAAGTGGAAGGCTAAAATAATCCTAAAGCTAGTAACTACTTTGTGTTATTTAATATAATTTGGTAATCCATTATCATTTTTGTTGTAGTCATAATAATGTCAGTGCAGAACGAGATAGGTACCTACTTTAAAAACCAGTGGTTCTACAAGTTTCTACTTAGGTTTATATTTGAAAGATCAATATTAAACTGGTTGTAAGTAACATGATTGTATAGAAACGTTTATGCATCCAAAAGTTGTATGTGTTTGTTAACATATAACAATGGATACGGACGAAACTTCAACAGTGGGATAGATCCCTCATCAACACATAAAGACGTGCTATATTTTATCTAGGGAAATACTAGTATTAGCACCATGTATTAACATAAAATATATAACCTAAGAACAAAAATCAAGTGGGTAAAGCCACGGGCATAAAGCTAGTATGACTCTATCTACCTAATTATGCTCATAAAATAATATAATTTTATAACAACACGGTGCAATTCGAAATTACCGGCGCGGCGAATGGAATAACCGGTCAAGTGCGAGTTAGACTCGCGTACCTAGGGTTCCGTAATTCGATCGTTTTGGGAATGTTTTCATTATTGTTTTCGTGAATTTCTCAACCGCTATATTTTTCTTATAATCTTTGGCTCATGTTGCCATGATTTATTTTCATATTTTTTGGATTAACAGGTTTTGGAGATAAAGAGGGGACATACATTTTTTTGTGTTTTTTCGAGGATCTCTCGAAATAGATGCAAGTAAATATAGCCTAACCATATAATTTTACAATTATATATACAAGGTGACTTTTTGATCATCGTCCAAATTCATACTGGAGGCTTGATTCGTAAAATTAAATTTCGGCTTCATAGAAATTCACTTTCAGTCCCGAGTGAATCGCTATGGGGAGTTGAAATTTCACTTTACGAATTTCACAAAAATTGTTATTGATCCATGATACTCATCACTTACCAAGCCACCACTATGAATTTGGACGATGATCAAAAAGTCACCTTGTATATATATATTTCTCATTTGTGTTCAACTTTTTTTTAATCGCTGTAGTTTTCCTGTTATTTACCAGTTATGATCTATAATCGACATTTTTTATATTTTTTGGTTTACCATTTTCGGAGATAAGAGGGTCCCCCTCATAATTTTTTGTGGTTATTCAAAGATTTTTCGAAATCAATGCCAGCACATATAGTTAACGCATATACTTATACAATCAGTTCTTTACTATCTACAATCTGGTACCCATATTCCTTGCTTCACGTACACAAACCGAGGTTGTGCTTAGCGCTTAAGAGGATTCTCGTTTTAATGGATCTCTAAAAGCTGTATGCACTTGTACTGTTTCAATCAATAATAAAAGGTTACAGTTAAACCTTACACAACGAAATAAAAGGAAAAAACAGACTTTTAGTACTAGTAAATTTTTGTTTTTAATAATTTACATTTTGAGAACCACAGGTCTACAGGTCAACCAGCACTTGTCGCTTGGGGTCATTTGGGCCCAGATAACCTCGCACGGCATCATGTGTTTGCAATTGTTTGTGTTGACGTCAAAGCACCTATGTTTGGGTACAAAACAGGGGTATTCTGTTATCTGCCGCTTTATCAATTTTGACAATGAATGCTTTATCTTGTTCCAGAGAAAACTTTAAAAAATAATAATAAATAAAAAACAATAAAATAAAATAAAAATATTTTATTTCGGACAACTTTGAATCCATAGAATAGTAGGATTAATAGAAGGTTAGCAACAAGGAAAAAAATGAAAATAAATCATACACACAAAACCTTAATAAAAACACTATGAAAAATGCATCAAGAGCGATCAAGGAGATGAGCATGTCTCCATGATCACTCTCCGCACAAAGCACCTCCATAGTGGCGACTACTTAAGTACTTACATTTAGTACTCCATTAAAATTAATGTAGACTAATGAAAAGATGCATGGTGCTCAAGTGGAAGGTAAAGTTTGACCGGGCTGCTTTAGAAGGACCCCCAATTTGGCGACATACTGCATGAGGAAGGGCAAAGTCAAAAGTACCCGGAATAGACGAGCTAGTATGACTAGATTGATGGATGTGGAAGAAGCGAAAGAGGTGTGCCAGGATCGTAGCAGATGGAAATATGTAGTCTCTGCATAGCCCTCTGGAGGAAAGGCGAGAGTTTATAAATATATGTATGTAATCCATGCAAACATGCCTTAGGCTGCGAAGAAGCGAAAGAGGTGTGCCAGGATCGTAGCAGATGGAAATCTTTAGTCCCTGCCTACCCCTCTGGGAGACAGACGTGGGTTTATGTATATGTTACAGTTAAAACTCATAACCGGTCAAAATTAATGTTGACTAAGGACTCCGGCCAAAACTACGTGGTGCGACTAGACCCCCCCCTAATTTAAAATGACGTAATATGTGGACGGCCCCTTATCATCGACGCGTCAATAGAGCCATTGTCGCACTGATCTTTATAGGCATAGGGTAGAAGATAGTTCCGATTTCAACCACCAAAAGAGCCTCAGTATAGCTAGGTGGGAACAAGAAAATTATTTGAAATTTCAAATTGACAGCTTTGTTCATATAAGAGAAAAGTCTGTGAGAGATAGCCATACAGATGGACGGACGAACACACTCATGCCTTTACTATATTCGACTACGGAAACTAAAAATTAAAAATGACGATGTAAGCGGAGTGATCAATGCGGCTTTTCTACCCAATTGGGAGTATTCATCTAATAAGCTATTACCAAATTGAGGACGAATCCATTGATTAGAAATTACGCAGAAAACGGTACCAATTTTGAAGACAATGCGCTATAAAATCTACTATACAGTTATGGAACCTGATGATAAACACTCTTTGTTTATTAGTGGGGCTCTTAGACAATTAAGTAGGTATATGCTCTAAGGTAATTGGTTTCAAATCATACCTACATTACAAAAATACACGTACGTATACACGCCAGCAGGCTACCTATTGGCAGCTCTAATTCCCATAGCTTAAATAAAAAAAAAAAAAATTTTTTTCAAGGATTATACGCCAAATTAGAACAAAGTTTTTATTATTTTGGTATATAAATTAACCATTATTTTTCATGATTTTTTAAAGAATTGCCCGATATGACGTCACTTGAGAATTTTAGACATTATACTCATTGTGATGTTTGATTGCTTATAAAAAAGTGGTCTGTCTCTGTCATACATCTGTCAAATGAGTCAGGAGCAAATTATTATAAATGTATCTTGATAACTAACAACACATTTCTAAACAGCCATTTCTCAAGTGACGTCATAAGAAGGCAAATGGAAGTTGCGGCTTTTTCGTAAAAATATTCATCATCATGAGGTTTTTTTAGACCACAAATTCTAAAATACGGCTTATTAAACTCAAATCTCGGAAAGGTTTTCTAATACACCTTAACATAATTTAGTCTAAGCGAATTCGGCGTCATAGCCGTAAAAATTGTTTACAAATAGGAAGCTTGAACAGCGGGTGACTGACTGTACATCAATTTAGAAAATCTTAGTGAAGGTAATCCGTAGGTGAATTATTAAATAGGTACAACATAATGGGCTCGTCTCTTATAACAGTATACGTACAAAGGTACCTCTTGCTCTTGAATAGCTCTTGTTATTATTATTAATCTCACGAAATTTCAGTTACCGGAAATCAATAGCTTTCTCAAAAAAAAAAAATCAAGTTTCGTAAAATAACCTCAAAAATTGTCTTAAGGGTCCGTTTCGCCAAACATGCTCTCGCGTTTGGACAATTTAGCATATTAAAACAAAGTATTTTTAAAAAATAAAATTTGTGTAGGTAGTTAAGGAGTTGAACAACATTATAATTTTTCAGATTTCACACAAGTATCACAAGCATCGGGAAAAAAATCCGAAAGATCACTAAAATCACGAAAAATTTAATTTGGCATAGCAAACAGAAAAAAAAATTTTTTTGTTCCAAATTGAAATATATTTTTTTACGTAAAGAGTTTAAAGTACCTTATTCATATAAAATATTAATATTTTTTTCCTTTCGTTATTTAAAAAGAAATACACAAACTTCCAAATTCTTTTTGCGTAATTTTTCTGTGCAGGAAAGTATTTCTTTTAAAATAACGAAAGGAAATAAAAAATAATAAAAATCTGTAAAGGCTACTTTCATTTCTTTGCTCTATAAAAAAATATTTTAGTTTGTAGTTGGATCAGTAGACTGATCATACTAGTTCCAAAGCCAAATTACGTTTTCCGTGATTTTACAGATCTTTCCGATTTTTTTTCTTAATTTCAAATCTGAAAAATTATAATGTAGTTCAACACCTACAAAAATTTTATTTGTTAAAAATATTTTGTTTTAATATGCTAAATTGTCCAAACGCGAGAGCATGTTTGGCGCAACCGACCCTTAAGGTGCAATTTTAATTGATTTTATGGCTTGATTTTATTTTGGTTGTGTTCCGAAACTGCTGTGAGTCACGCATTAAAATTGACGTAATTAAATTTTTTTTGTTGTATTTCGCTAAAAATTGGCTCAAAGGACTAGTATAAAACCAATGCAGGCATTTTGTTTTCTTTGTGATTTCATTAAAATTTTATAAAGTTTATGCATGTCTTTTATTTAGCTTACCAAAAATAATAGGTTGCCTTTTGTTGTATTGGTGCTGATTAGTGATTAAATAGAAAAAATAGGTTGAACATGTTCCAAAACCGAATCTATACAGTCTTGTGGGTACTACCCCTAGAGTGTATATAAAAAGCCGGAGGCGTGGAGGAAGGGCAGCGCTCCCACTATACGTATACTTTATATTCCAGTTATTTTATCCTACCTAAAATAACCTAGAAATTTTTAATTTTGAAAAAAATTATAGAAAAAAAACTATTGATTTCCGATACCCCCCCCCCCCCCCCCCCCCTTGGGTACCCCCAAACATCAACACACACAAAACGCGCTGATCTGTACACGTTACTACAACAACCATAGACAAACGGACTTCGTGAGATTGAATATCTGTAGCTTGTGACCACGATAGACCACAGAGCTAACGGCGGATCCAAGGGGAGGTCATGGGAGTCACACATAGTCGACATAATTTTTCTTTACCACTGCCAACATAAATAACACTGTTGGTTAAATATAGAAGATAGTGGTTTTTCTCTTTATTATGTTGAAAATACTACCACACTTCTAATAACTATAGTCATAGACTAAGTTAAACTCGGACTTGTCAATTAACTCGGACTTGTCATTAATTCACAAAAAACTAAACTTTTACACATTCACTCCCCATACTTAAAAACCTTAATCACTCCGTACATCGTTGCCCATGACCATCAATGTTTACATAAAAATCACAATACATGTAACTGTGAGCATCTGGAACTTGTCAAACAACATAAGTACCTAGGTCTCATTATAGATAACAATCTGAACTGGGGTCCACATATTGAATACCTATGTAACAAGCTGCGAGGCATTCTATCAAAATTGTGTATAATTAAATACAAATTACCTTATAATATATTAAGAATAATGTATCTATCACTTGCTGACTCAATTATAAGCTATGGTATTAGTAGTTATGGTCGTACTTATAAAAGCTATATCGACAACATCTATAGACTACAACTTAGATTATTAAAAGTCATTGTGCCTAACAATATTAAAAACAAATACAATGGCGACGAAAAAGGCTTATTTGACTTCTGTAAAATTATTAATATCTATAGTAAAATAAAAATGGCTATTATTTGTGAAGAATATGATAATGAAGATAAACTTATTAAGAAAACTAGGCCTAAGAACTTACGAAACCTAACTTACCTACCTACTTATAAACTACCTAACTATAATAATATATATGTTATGAGAACATGGGAGTACATGCTTCCTTTAATACTAAATGAAATACCTACCCATAGATTAGATAGACTAAAAAACTTAAATAATAATAAAAAGCGAAAAAGTGCCATAAAGCTTTATTTTCTTCAACATCAGCAGCCTGTGGCTGCGTGATGTTAGTTAACATAATATAAGTTAGAATTAGTTTAGTTAGTTTAGCATAAAGTTTGCGATCTCGCCATACCGCGCATAAACCATGTGGTTTTAGTCGGATGGCTTTAAACTCTTAAATATGTAAATAAATTTAACTATGAATAAATAAACTAAAAAAAAAAAAAAAAAAAAGTTTTACTAGTAGTCGCCTATACATCAGTTCGTAACCACAAAAAAGGTGTAAAATTCTAAAGAAATCTAGATGGCGTTGCTAAATCCTCTAACGAACACGATGCTAAAAAATACCGATTGGTGGCGCTAGTGGTACAGTGATGTCACGTGACATAAAAATAATTCCAACTTCGATAATAGATGTCGCTGAAATATTCACTGTTAGTGTTGCCAACTTACCGCCATCTAGTTTTTCTAAGCAAAGCTATTACAGCCACATGTTTACTTGGTAACCATGAGAGTTTACTCGGCAAATGCTGTGGATGTGGCTGCGTACTGGTCCAGGATTTAGTAAAGGAACCATTGACACGAAAAGAAGAAGAAGAATTTACTTGCAGCCAATTAAACAAATTATGCTTATTTGCAACACTTGGCGACACCTAGTGTTGTAAGGGCGCGTAAAAAATTTGCTACGCCTTGATGTATGGGAGTTGTCGGTCTATACGTAGTAATACTTAGTCTATGATATAGGTGAGATAATGTATGTGTAATGTAATTTAATTTACAAACTGAAGCCCAGACTAAACATCCAGCACGCTGCTAGCGATAACACAGTTGGCCTCAATATATTTTATATCCATGTTTTTCAGCGTGATAATTATTTTTCACTTTAGTTTTTTCTTTTCCCACCCAGGGCCGACTCAACACCCTTCATCAAGAATGGTTCCCCACCCGTTATCACGAAGACCCTTGCACCATCGAAGCCGGACAAGTCTGGACGAGGGAAGGCATTCAGGCAGGTCCTGGCCTCCTTCGTAGCCAACCTGGGAACCATAAACACTGGCATGGCCTTCGGTTTCTCGGCCGTGGCTCTGCCGCAGCTGAAGCAAGCTGACTCTTATATACCTATCACAGATAATGAGGCCAGTTGGATAGGTGAGGTTTTATATTATTAGTGTTTGTCAAAAATTAAAACTGTCTTCTTTCACTTTTCCTTCTTTACTGCTACCTGTATGTAGAACTTTTCAATTCCACATCACACTAATATTATAAATGCGAAAGTTTGGATGGATGGATAGTTGTTTATTACTCCTTCATGCCGTAACTACAAAACCGATTCGGCTGAACCTTTGCACAAATGTAGTTCTAAACCTGCAATAGGACATAGGCTACTTTTTATCCCATAAATCAATTCCCTTGGGGACAAGAAATGGTGTCGTTCAGAGACGCGGCGCGGCCTTCAGCCTCGCCAAACAATAAATCTGTTATCAAAGACCGCCATGGACTCATTAGCAGAGGATTAATTTCGAAAACAAAAAATTGTGTCGATCAGAAAAGCGATTCGACTTTCGGCCTCGCCAAAGTCGGAAACGTGTTTTGGTCTTCGGCCTCACCAAAAACACTATACATGGGGATCAAATTAGAGATGATGACAACCAAAAACACTCCAAACCAGAATCACATACTAAAAATAAATGGTTTGAAAAATATTTACAGATTCGGTACGACATATAAAAACTTAATCAACGCGCGCGAAGCCGCGGGCCAAACCTAGTATCTACAAAACCGATTGGGATAAAACTTTGCACAAATGTGGTTCTAGACCTGGAATTGGACATGGGCTACTTTTTGTACCTTTAATCAGCTTCCATGAGATTATTCATTGCTTTTAATGGATTTTCATAAAATCTGTGCTTAGCGTACATGTATAGGTAAATATTGACAGATTAGATAGGACTACACAAAAACTTAATCAACGCGACCAAAGCCGCAGGCAAGAGCTAGTAATTCATTATTAAATTATCTTGGTTACTTTGGAAATACATACTGAATTTTAAGTCGCTGAAAAGCAGAAAACTCGTCAACCTCGCCAACTCTGAAATGTAAAGAAAATCAGCTATTCCATACAAAAAGTCCATACCTACTTGACCAGATGTATCGAACAGTTTACTTTTTTTTGCTATTTCAGGGTTCTCCAAGTAAAATTTATTTAATTTCACGTTTTCACCTTTTTAATGGCGCATCTTTTGAAACAGATTAAATTGACGCAATCCTAAATTTTTTCTGCGACTCACGGTTTGCAAACTTTGAAAACGGAAAATGCAAAAATGAAAGGCACGGGCGTAGGTACAGGGAATTCTGCAGAAATGTTTTAATAATTTTAACGACTGATTTATATTGTTTTCTCATCTAAAACGTAATGTTGTATAAATGTTTCTGAATACAGCCTAAAGTTATTGGGGTTAGGTCATAAGTCATCCTGTATATTATATACTATTTTTAATGTTGACTGGTGATTGCAGCAAGTCTCAGCGCGGCCGGCACGCCCATCGGCTGCATCCTGAGCGGGTACCTGATGGATAATATCGGCAGACGGCTGACTCTCATCGTCACCGAGGTGCCGCTCATCCTCGGTTGGACCCTCATCGCCTCCGCGCAGAACGTCTACATGATGTATATAGGTAACGGAGAATTCAACTTCTACATGATGTTTATTAGGTAAAGAAGAACTAAATTCTACACGATGTGTATAGATAACGGAGAATTCACCGTCTACATGATGCATATATAGTTATAGTTAAATAACTTGTATTTGAATGAGATATTGAACTGACAATATTAATTAATTAGTTGAATTGAGTTGAATTGAATTCATAAAACGAAACATTACTTGTATTCAATCTATGTATTGTTTTTAGGGTTTCGTACCCAAAGGGTAGATGTCTGTCTGTCCGTCTGTCACCAGGCTGTATCTCGTGAACCGTGGTGGTTGGACAGTTGAAATTTTCACAGATTATGTATTTTTGTTGCCGCTATAACAACAAATACTAAAAAACAGATTAAAATAAATATTTAAGGGGGCTCCCATACAACAGACATGTCTTTTTTGCCGTTTTTATAGATAATGGTACGGAACTCCGACTCACACTTGGCCGGTTTTTTATTACTTTTATCTACTTTTGATCGTAAAAAGGCGGGATCTCGTTTCACAGAGACCCTTCACAATCAAAAGCCTTCGATTCCGTCAGGCAACTGCTTTAGGAGTAGAAGCCCTATGATAGACGTCTGTCGTTTCCAGGTAGACTACTGATAGGGCTGGGATCAGGCATGGTGGGTGCTCCAGCCCGGGTCTACACGTGCGAGGTCTCGCAGCCACATCTACGAGGTATGCTGGGTGCGCTGGCGTCCGTGGGCGTCTCTTCTGGTGTTTTAATACAGGTCAGTTTAGTCAATGTAGTACATACAAATACAATACAAATACAAATACAAAGTATTTATTGTACAAAAAAGAGTTTACAAAATAATAAGGTTTACTCTGAACCCCAAACTACTATAATTGTCTTTTGGGGAACAGTATTTCCGTTTCGAGGGAACTAAACAATTTTACATGAAAAGGTAAACAAACTAAATTAATTTAATTACAAACAAACATGGCTCAATATTTAAGCATATAGATAATAAATAAAATAAAATAAATAATATAGTTAAACTACTAATAAATATTATAATATAATTATGTCATACATGAGATAAATATGATTACTTTGGATAAGTACGATAATACACAAATAATTCTATGAAGATATATAATATAAAGGGCATAAAAAAATATATATAAAGGATTTACTGAAATGTTTTTTGTTTTTCGGTTTACTAATAATTACCTTAAAGTAAAATGGAGAACAGATACACGAAGAAAAAAAAAATAAAAACAAGGTAGATGAATAAAATTATTAAAATCTATCTGGTATTTGGTACGTAATGAGCAGTATGAAAGAAGACCAGTAATACTTGACACTGATATCATAGGTACTTTACGCTTAGTAGCATTTGAAAAATTCTATTGATGTTTACTAGACCTAGAAGTCTTGTAGCGTTTCCTTGTCTATCTGCTTGAAGTATATCATAGCCTAGACAGCTTGACTGCGAAATGTAGGAGCATTATGAATTACACAGGAATATGGAAATTATACGGACAAAATTTCGTATCTTTGTCGTTGATTTTATTCAAAGCCTTTTACAATTCACGTCAACAAAGAAGGCGGGTGTGATGTCGGTCGTCGCAGTTGCCCATTATCAGAGCTAGAGGGATTCGCGCGGGATATACTGCTTAGCTTACAGCATTATAAAGAGTTATAACGTTACTTCAGAGTTATAAACGACCATTTCGCATGACTTTGACAAGTATTGAGCTTCGCAAATAATTTCCGATGCTCTCTGCATCGTATCGTATATGTTATCTTTCATATCGACAGGGAAAAAATGGTTTTTAAAACAATCTATCGCTGCAACCCGTTGCACAGTTCATCGCTGCAGCGATGCGTGGTTGTTAAACGCGACAATTGACTGTGCAACGATAACGAGTGACATTATTGTCTGTGTTTACAAGCTTGTTGCACAACGATTTGAACAACTGTATAACCCGAATAACATCACATATTAGTTTAAGATATTCATATGTTAGGTCTTTACATATGAAATTGCTGTTTTCTATAGAGAATTTGAAGGAAACTCAATTTTCAGTACTAACATTTTTGCATATTTTTTAGGAATGACAAATCCAAATTACAGTACTCCCAAAGTAATAATGCGCATACAAATCTATAGCCGAGCGACCGGACATACCACGTGACCGTATTGATTGTATAGAAAGTGTAAGGAAGTACGAACAGTGGCGAAGATTTGTATGCGCATTATTACTTTGGGAGCCAACATTATGCTAACAGCAACATTAATTTAATTTTTGAAAAGTGTCGGCTACAAAAAAAATATTACGAATCATACCATGGAAATGGATGGCATTTAGAACGAACCGTTTTTGAAGATTTAATTTTTATAATCAAACTAAGAATATAAACAAAATTTTATACGTAGATGTAAAGCCTTGAAATCAATTTTCAAACATACAACAAAATTTTAATTGAAATAGCTTTTTAATTAAAATTTCGACTATTTCATAGGTAAAGACCTATTACTATCGCGTTATTTTACGTAACGTTTTGTGAATATTAAGCGCATTTATACGAGGGTGTCTCAGTTATCGTTGTGATTTTAAATACACGTATTTGTGTTGTACGTTCCACTACTTTGAAATAAGATGTTTATCTGATAATAATACAAATAATAATAATTTTACATATAATAAAAATAATAATTTTATTATATTTATTGATTGTTGGGCGTAGAGAAGGCGATACCAAAAAGAATGGGGTTTTTTTTAATCCATTTACTCCACTATAACGTCATCTACGTATTTAATTTTTTGGTAAATGTTTATTGAGTATTTGATTAAGATTCTCACTGAAGGAAAACGCGATTTAATGAAATTTTCTTGATAGAATTTAATTCCGAAAAGACCTCTAAATTGTTTTATTTTTTCCTGTAATTCTGAAATCTTAACTAATTTCATTGTGAAATTGCTTTCAAAATGTGGATATTATGTATTTCTAAAGTCTCCTTGAAAATCTTTTGACAAAATTGGTTAGTATATTTTATATTAATAAAAAACCGACTTTTTGCTACTTTTCCACGAATCCGTCCCACTCGCACTGAGGGTTTTTTCGCATATAGAGTAACAGGCACGCTAAAACTTTTACGCAGAGCCTTAATACACTTAAACGAATATAATGTGTGTATGATTGATTAGTTTTACGAAGTGCCGACAATACATAACATGTCAAACTAAAACCCGCTCATTTGAATAGGTAAAATGAAAGTAGAAAAAACTGGGCTTGTATTTTTCCCTTTCCAAAAAAAACGTGGGCATGATATGAAATTTGACAAAAAATATTTGCCCACAAATAACAGTAAAAAAAAAACTTAAAAATTGGAAATTGTTCAAATATTTCCAAAACAAATGTGAGAAATTTAAAAATAATTTTCCTAAAAATACAATATGGGTATCAAATTGTAGATATTAAAAATGTATTTGTAAAAATATATACTTTTACTGTATTTACTTACACTGATTTCGAGCAATCTTTAAAAACCACAAAAATATGTATGTTCGAAACTGGTAGATCGAAAAATATGAAAAAAATGACGAGTATAAAAAATATTTTATATACAATGTGGGCATCAAATTGTAGGTATTAAAAAGTTGATTGTAAAAATATACAATGTGTAACAGAAAGGTGTACTTAACCATATTTGAAGGGCTTATTCAGTAAATAGTATAGACAAACTTTTACTATTGAACCAAACCTGAAATCTCAAAAAAAAACTGCCTTTCCATACATTTCTGAAACTGGTAGACCGAAAAATACGAAAAAATATTGGTAATATGTGTTTAGGTAAAGATTGGGAAAAGTAAAGCGGTTGAGAAATTCACGAAAAAAGATAACAAAATAAAATTTATCATCCACAATGCGGAACCCCTGTTACGCGATTCTGACTCGCACTTGGCCGGTGTTTTAACTTAGATTAAAATTGTATCTGCCTGAGCGTTGACCAAACGCGAATAATAAAATCATTTCTATATAACATTAATTTTTACATAGCAACAGGTTGAATGATAGGTTGAATGATAGCCAGTCTTCCTCTTGTCCTTCACAAATATTTGCATTGTTCTTTTATTGACCTTTCTACTTTTAGGTAGAGTACACTCGCCCGGTTATCACGATTCTAATCTAAAAGTAGGCAAACAAGTGACTTATTTTGATCACGAGTTGGCTGCTTGCACACATCTGGTAAATAAAACATCACGACTCATACTGATAATAGTATTATTTTTATGTTATGTCGCGAAATATTGCATGATTTCAGTGTAATTTTAATGCGTTTGTTCAAAGCCTTTACATTCTGCTCAAATTCGTATTACATTTGTGTATTTTGGTTCGTTTTAATGTGGTCTGTCTGTATGACCCACTGCTAGGCAAAGGTCCTCTCTTTCCTGCACACATTTCGGTCCTCCTCTACGGTCCATCCAGGTGAAATATACAATGTGTAACAAAAAGGTGTAACCATATTTGAAGAACTTATTCAGTCAATGATATAGAACAACTTTAAATATGGAGCCAACATTGAAATCTCAAAAAAAAATCTACCCTTCCATACATTTCGGCCGAGCGGCATTGCATTTTTCTATGAAACAGTAAAATTTTTTTCGACGTACAGTGTTTGTTTCATAGTAAAAGTTGTTCTATATAATTGATTGAACAAGCTCTTCAAATATGGTTACACCTTTCTGTTACACGTTGTATAGAAATCACCTCGTCATCTCCTCTTTGGCCAGGGCTCCGGCTTAGACCATTTGGCACAGACTCGGTGGCTCGCCCGCCCTACTATCTGGTTGCATCTGACTGATGTGACTAGCCCAGCTCTTTTAGCTTTGCAGTCTGCACACCATCATTAGACTTTTGATATAGTTTTCGTTAAAGATCAAGTTTGTGAGTCGTAAGTTATAGAGTAGGAAAATGTATATATCGTCGAGTTTTCGCTTTACTGACAGTACAATGTTTTCCTTTATCAGCTGTTACATTTGATGTAACATGTGATTTCATCTGTGCCCTATCATCGTGCTAGGCATTGGGGAAGAGTTCTTGCGTTCCACAATTTAATAATTGCAAATTATTTTGGAAAGTTGTAACAGTTCTCATAGTGTAGCGGCAGATAGTCTTTTCGGAACACAGGGTTAGGTTTGGAAGTGTAACGCTGGCATTATCTCCTCCCCCGATCTTCGTCCAGGCTGAACCGAGACTATTCTTAAATTTTACTCTCGCCTTTTCTTCACAATTATATTTTCTTTGTTTAAATTATTAAAGATAATACTTGAATTTTTGTAAAGCGAACTGAAGTCTGTATACCATGAAATTTTAGTGGTTTTGGCCAATGATCTTGTATTTTGGGTTTGGTAAGTATATACAGTAAGTTATTCATATATAAACGAGTGCAATTGCCAGTTTGGCCCTATACTGTAAGTTGTTCGTATATAAACGAGTGCAATCACCAGTTTGGCCCTATACAGTAAGTTGTTGGTGTATAAACGACTGCAATCACCAATTTTCGTTTTGAAAATCGATTGAACATGTATACGTTTGAGATAATAATAAATACTTGAAAAAATCCACATGGAAAAGTAATGTTCTGGAAAATTCAAAATTAAAATTGTTATGATAGATAATATCATCTATCATGTAACCTATCATAACGTGATATAAACATCGTAACGTAATGTTACGTTAAGAATTTCTGCAAACACTGTGTGACGAACATCAACATAATATTGTTCTAAGGTGTTACATCAATGTCGTCTGTTAGATGTTTTGTTATACTGGTGATGGGCAGCGGCATCACTGGTGCGAGGGTTCCGGCACCGCGCTAACCAACCCGCCTGCCCAGCGTGTGTGAGTATGGGCAATTCTTCCAGGATGACCGCCGGGAGTGGCAAAGTCCTGGAAACAGTGGCGTGCACAGAACTTTTTGCTGGAAAAGCAAGCAATTGGTCAAGAATAACAATAAAAAAATATGAAAAAATTTAAATATCACTTTGAAAAAAAAAGTTTGTTTTGGAAATTTTCACTCTAGGGTAGACATTGTCTACCCTGGCGTCATAATTTTTTTTTTTCAGAGTTATATTTAAATATTTTCATATTTTTTTTATTGTTATTCTTGACCAATTGCTTGCTTTTCCAGCAAAAAGTTCTGTGCACGCCACTGCCTGGAAAGGCTTATGTCCAGCAGTGGACGAACTAGGCTGATGGACGATATAAATGTTATATATCTCACGCATAGTAAAACTCAAATATCCTCAAACGAGTATGTTGTTATTTGTAACGCTTCAGCAAAAGAGCCTCGTGTTATTGCTATTAGGAAACAATTCACAATCTGCTAATCTGATGTATTTCAGTGCGAAGTTGAGTGTGAATTTGCACACCTGCTGGTACCATCTGACCGATTACATACCGGATATTGAACGTGTTTATTAAATAAACTAAAATTCATGAGATCCACAAATTAACAAAAATTTTTCGGTCTAGGCTGTATCTTCTTATTGTATTTTTCTTTTTCTCATTTTTCTGTGTAATATGATGTTGTGTTTTGTTTTTATGGAACCCAGTTCTGAAATAAATGATTTTTATTATTATTATTATTATTATTTTGTTTTTATTCTTAATTTCTCTCTTTTTCTAAGAGGTAAAAGTGGCACGGACCGAGGCCAAGTGCAGAGTAGTTTACATGAATAGGTATGCGTTCTGGGATGAGTTAGACTGTAGGAATTTTCTTGTGATACGACAGGTGTTCATAATTACAGCTTTTTGAAGAAGATAAATTGTATGAGTCGGGATATCCAAAGTATTTAAACTAGTCACAAGATTTTTAGGAATAACACCTGTAGTTGATATTACGATAGGGACTATTTTAACAGTGTTTACACGCCACTGTGTTTTAATTTCCATAGCCAGATCTTTATACTTGCTTATTTTTTTATTATTTTTTTATTATTATTGTATATGTTTATTATATCTCGGGACTTTAGTCCCGGACCTTTGGGAGGCGTGCATGGGGCCGAAGCCAACACGTAGAGGCCTTTTAAACAATTCCATCTAAATGTGATGTGACACTAACCGACGATTATCCCTGTAAGTACTGTAAGAGTGCACCCAAGGACAACCTCCGGTCAGAGTAAGACTATTGTAAGGAATGAAAACAAAGGAAACCAGACTATTGGACTGAGGTGCTAGTGGACTGAATATCTGGGACTATGGAAGGAACTATAGTGCCTGCCCGGCTTATGTTAATAACACGGAAAAATGGGCAGGCGGAGACTCGCCAACTCAATTAAATGGGCTCCCATCAGCCTAATTCGCCCACTGCTGGACATCAGTCTTTCCAGGACTTTGCCACTCCCGGCGGTCATCCTGGAAGAATTGCCCATACTCACACACGCTGGGCAGGCGGGTTGGTGAGCGCGGTGCCGGAACCCTCGCACCAGTGACGTCGCTGCCCGTCACCAGTCTGTTCCATATAAGGCCCGGCTATTAGGGATGGATATACCTCCATCCCAACCTTCTCCATACAAACATTCTTAGATTGACTGGACTATACCGGTTTGCTTTGTATTAACTGCATAGTTTGGCCTAGGCAAATTTAATTTGTCTTAAAATCGGTTTTGTCCTCATATGTGTATGTACCTAAAGACACAATGTACGAGTATAATGCGGTGATAGATTGCCTAAGGCAGCATGTCCCAAAGTGTGGGTCGCGACTCAGTGGTGGGTCGTAAGCTGGTTTCTAGTGGGTCGCGGTAGTGAAGAAATTTTAATTCAGGGCAACATATAATGTGAATCTGCCGGCAGATGTTTAGCTACAAGGTTTAATACATTATGCTAATATAAATATGAATATCCGCCACCTCTTTCTTATGCCACAAAGCCTTAGTGGACCCTCAATCTCTGTGTATTTTTAAGTGGGTCGGGATTCATTTAAGTATGGGAACCACCAGTGGCGTGCATAGAACTTTTTTCCGGAAAAGCAACCAGTAGGTCAAGTTTGACAAATTTAAATAATACTTTGAAAAAAGAAAGTTTGTATGACGCCAGGGTAGGCACTGCCTACCCTAGAGGGAACATTTTCATACAAACCTTTTTTTTTCAAATTGTTATTTAAAAGTTTTCATATTTTTTTATTGTCAAACTTGACCTTCTGATTGCTTTTCCGAAAAAAAGTTCTATGCACGCCACTGGGAACCACTGGCCTAAGGTATTATAAACGCTATAAAAACCAAGGGCAGGTTCATTAACAATGAGTAAGTATGTATGTACATTATGAGATAGTGGCAGTGTTTACACGACGTCTAATAGGGTTTTGTACAACTGTAACATAATTTGAGTCATTGGGACACGAGTGCTTGTTTACGAAACTAACGGAGTGAGGATTCCTATGTCTAATTACATATGTTCATTTGCACATAATACTTTATCGACGACCATCAAAAATATCGTCTTTATTTATAATATTTTCTACTAACAATTTCACAAAAAATAAGAAGAACATTCATTCATGAACCAATGAAGGCCAATCCGGATAAAGGGGGCGTGACTTAAGAAATAATATCGGGACTTATTTCTCGTCTCTGTTGTTGATTGGGTCTCTAGCGGTTTTATAATAAATTGGGCTAATCGCAGCGCAGAATCGCGGTGTTATAATCTAATATTATAACATCGGATTAACAATAAACTTATAAAACTGCTAAAAAAATAAGTTAGCTGTCATCTGCCCCGTATCTCCTCACGCTCCATCTTCCTCTTCGAAGCTCTGAGATTGCGTGATTGGGCTCCTTCTGTAAAACATCACGCCCGCCTTGCTTCGTTCCCGAAGTGTGATTTCAGTGATTTTTAAACCAGCTCTGTCATTCCAGTACGTGATCGGCAGCGCGACGTCCTGGCAGATCCTGGCGGGGATCAGCGCCATCGTGCCCGTGGTCTCGATGCTGGGTATGTTGGTGCTGCCGGAGACGCCCAACTACCTGCTGAGTCACGACGAGCCGGAGCGTGCGGAGAAGTCTCTGGCCAAGCTGCGCGGCTCCACCTGCGACCTGGATGAGGAGATTCAGAGAATGGTCAAGTTTAAGGAGAACCACCATACGGAGCCGTGAGTCGTGTTTTTTGAAGGTTGTTTTACTTGGAAATATACATATCGTCGCGACATGATGCTCCAAGGGTGTGTCAGAAAGTCAGAAGTATTTCCGAATATGGACTGTGAAATGCAAGTACCTACTCTCAGGTTTTTATTAACGATTATTACGTCCCAACGTGATGGGTGGTGAGCCCTATCTAGGGTTGCCAGATGGGAAAATGAAAAAGGAGAACAAATCAGTGCTACTAAGCAAAAAAAGGAGGACTTCGGAAAAAAGGAGGACATACTTAAATAAAACGATACAAATATTATGTTTTGTTAGTTAGACATTTATCAGAATTGAACCTATTCAAGATGATATTTGTATATTTTGCCAGTGAAACATGCGACAGCGATACCGCAACTCTACACGAGAGAAATAAGAGAATGAACCGTGCCATGTGGGCTAACCATTCTAACCAAGTGATGTCGGTATCGTAAATGCAATATTTGAAAAAGGAGGACAATTGATAGGTGAGGGAGGACGGGAGGACAAATTGTGAAAATGGAGGACATGTCCTCCTTTAGAATACCATCTGGCAACCCTAGCCCTATCCCTATCGCCGTTCCGGAGCACGCAGATTGGAGACAAATATGCTCCTACGGTATTTGAACCCGCAACCCCGGATTAGTGCTTGATCGTGTACTCGAACCACGACACTAGAGGCGGCAGTAACCTGACAAGTCCGATGAATCTCAGCTCAACCGGTGGAGCTTTTATACGTAGCCTAAAGTCGGGAGTCGAATATACTGATAGATCACAGGCAAAATCTTATGTCGTTAATTGCACATGTTTTGACCCTTCCCCGTGCGTCCAATCACAGCCTACCTTTTCAAAGGGCGCCATGTGTTATACAAACGCTGTTTAATATACTTAGGTACTTTATTATCTAACTTATAATTAAATTGTGACCATCTTTTTCTATTATTGTGCTTATTTCAGATTGAAAAACCCTAAAGAAATAATCAAGGCAGTCCTTAGCCCATCAGCACTGAAACCATTTACAATTCTGGCCGTCTACTTCTTCATCTACCAGTGGTGTGGCGTCAACACCATCACGTTTTATGCTGTTGAGGTCTTTGAGGTTAGTGCAATTATACGAGTTATCTTATACGTAGAAGAATCAATCTCCAGTTTTAAATATTTTCATAATAATTGAAAATTATTTCGCAGATACTATCTGATAACACATACATACATACCTACATATACTTACGCATATCTCCCGGAGGGGCAGGCAGAGTCCTAGCTGCGATTGTGACACACCTCGTTTGCCTTTTACACATACATCAATCTAGTAATAAAACTCTTATATTACGGGTGCTTTTGACATTGTCCTTTTGCAGTATGTCGCCTATTTATTCAGCTAGGGCGGCTGGTCAAGTTTCACCTTCCACTTGCAAACCATAAATATCTTTACGTAAAATCATTTTTAATTTGGAAGCTATTACAGGACTGCATTGAGATTAGAACTACAAAGAGTAGTAGCCCGGACTCCCTATATGATGTCAAGTTATGCATGTCATGAAGCGCCTTTCGCTCTTTATAAAGCAATTCAGAAAGATACTTAAGTATTGCTCTGTTCCAACTTCCAGGCTTCAGGAGCAACAATGGATAAAAACATGGCGACGATAATCTTGGGTGTGATTCGAGTGATCTTCACTGTGGTGGGCTGCGTGCTGTGTAGGAGATGTGGTCGAAGACCTCTCACCTTCGTCTCTGGTTTGTTACTAATTATTTAATGCTTAAGAAACAGGGCAGTAACAGATAACATACGAGGCCAGCAAAGCGTTCAGATGGTAAGACGATATCGTCAGGGCTGTTGGTGGGCCATGGATAAGGCTGATGAGAGACTGACGAAGATGACGTGGAGAAGAAGAGGCTTATGCCCAACAGTAGGTGGATGTGGGCTGAATGATGATGATGATGATGAAGAAAACTTCACAAACACAACAACTACTTCTCCCATTGTACTGCAGTTATACTTTATTATAAGTGTAAAAAGCCGATTCTGAAGGGGTTAATTCTAGTTTTAATGATGTCAAAACTAAATTTTTCTAAAGTAATTAAGTAAGTTTCTGTTTCTAACAATAGACTATTTGCAATCAACAACATTTGTTAAATTTCGAAAGCATTAAATCTAAAATTAAAGCCTTCTGAATCGGTCTAAGAACTTTAATATTTGAGAACTGTTGGGGAAAATCACACTGAAAGACCGGGGAAAAATACAAAGAATTTACTGATGACGTCACATTTTGAAATCACCGCCTCTGTGATCTCTTGGTACGAACTTCTCGATTACCAGGCGTGGATCCAGGATTTCATTCAGGGCGTGAGCGGGCGGGGCAATTGTAGAAAATCGGCTATTGAGTAATAATGACGATTACAAAATTTTTAAATTAGTTAAACTTATGTACATAATATCATGATGTGCCTATGGTGCCGATGACAAAATGTCATGTATATATTTTGAAAACGTATGTGTTCTTCGTTAACAGCAATCGGCTGCGGAGCCACAATGATTACCCTCGCGGTGTACATGTACTGGCTGAAGTATTGGAAGGAGAACAACATCGAGCCCGTCTACACCTGGATCCCGGTCGCCAGCATCTTCATCTTCATCATCGCCTGCACGCTCGGCTACCTCATCGTGCCCTGGGTCATGATTGGGGAGGTCTATCCGACACAGGTATGGACTATTTGCTCCCAGGGTTAATTTTCGTCCCAGTTGGGCTTCAGAGTGGGACTCTCTTTTCTTCCATTGAATTCTTTTTTCCCTTAATTTAAGACACTGTGTTATTTAGAAGAAATCGATCCTCAAGACCCTTGATCCCTTTCGATCGGGATATTTTTTTATCATTTGTTTTTTTCATATTTCCCCGTTTCGAGTCCCGGCCAAACAAGTGATTGGCCGGGATGAAGATGAAAATGAAGCAAGATCAGAGAATGAAGTTTCACCTAAGTATTTAAAAAAATAAGGAATGTTTCCTTTCAGTAAAATTTACCATCATTAATATTTAGGGTACTCTCCCTTTAACCACGGTCCACACTGTATACCGTGGATTAGATACATTTGTATCGACGGTACCCATATATTTTGTGCGGCTGTGGATCTACCAGAAACCTTAATAAGCTAAAGATCGTTAATTCCAGGTCCGAGGGGTGATAGGTGGAATGACAACCTGCGCAGCTCACCTCTCAGTGTTCTCCGTAGTGAAAACCTTCCCCCTTATCAGACACACGTTCAACGATTATGGAGCCTTCGCTCTGTATGGCACCATGTCCCTTCTTGGTGAGTAGGAGTTTTGTACTCTCGTCGAGGGCCCGTGAGTAGCTGGGCTGAAGTGTGATGTGCCAATTGTTAGGTATTCTGAGGTCCTGCGGGCCTATTATGTATCTTTAGTTGCCAACTGAACTGGGTTATCATCAAAACATAGATATACTATTGAAATCTGATTGTCTAAGGATATGTTAGCACTTTAAGTGACGACACAGTTCGTAAATAGTTCAATACCCACTAAAGGCAATTTTGAAAATTCAGTTTTTATCTATGTTTTTAATGATAGGCACCCAGTCCAGTTGCCAACTAGAGATACAGAATAGGGGCTCTGGTTTGAATATAGCATGAAATATCATGGTACGCTTTTTATATTCTACGTTACGCCTGTATGCTAAAACCAAGATCTGAATGAAAGCTTGGGATTTGACAAACCATCCCATTTTGGTCTTTAAGCGGTTGTAACATAGCAATTGGTCTGGTTCAAATGCACATAAAAGTTACATTACCTACCTTGTATACTCAAATAATAGATTGTATTAGCGGAACAAAGTTTCTGGAAGGTTCTCATCTATGGAATGAAATGATGCGAATGAATGAATGGATGAAATGCACCGATCCCTGCGTGGCTTGACCAGACTCAATTAACGAATTAACCCAAGGATTTACACTAGCCCCTGAACCTGAACCCCTGAAGGCCCATGTTTTATGGGACTACAGGAGCCATTGCATATCCAAGAGTAGACCGGGGGCCACTGTAATGGAAGGGAGACCGTGCCTGCAGGATGTGGATAGGATAGTAGAGAGTACCGGATATGCATCCTAGAGTACGCCTTTGATCAGTTCTCATCTATGGAATGAAATGATGATGATAAATCAGCACGGTTGTCTACATAAGACTGACCAGGCTCGTCAACCTAACCAATAGCTGTTATTACGTTGTCATAAAGGTTAAAATCGTATAAAAATATATAACTTCAACTGGTAGACGACGACAGGACCTCATTCTCATATTTTATTTTCTGCGTGTGTCTATATCAATAAAAGAACATGTGTAGGAGTCATAAGATACCTATCACAAGTTATCGCCGCTCCACATTCTTGGCGAGACTCTCATCATGAAGGGGACAAAGCTATGTGTAAAGGAGATATACTATATTGCGTTTCGTCTTACTCGTATAGTGTCCCCTTCAGGCGAGGGTTTCGCTGTGAATGTGGAGCACTCTTTATTTAACAGTTTCACTGCACACCGCGAAACAGTCGTCCAACTGCAGTGCCGACGACACACTAGTCAGGGATGGGGAAACTTTTTCCTTCGCGTGCCAATATTTACTAACGAAATATATGGCGGGCCAAGTTGTTGCATTTTTGGCTATATTATTTACTGAAATAAAAATATTAGTATGTATTTTCTGAAACACTAATTAATTGTGCAATATTACAAAATAACTATTGAAATACGAAAAAAATTGCAAATTGCAATTAAATTAAACTTTCAAGTTAGCTGCGAAATTTCTAACATTACCAAAACTTTACTTGATTTTTGTTTGATGGTCGCGGGCTGGAGATGGCCCGCGAGCCGTAGTTTCCCCATCCCTGCACTAGGTCAAAGAAGCAAATAAGGTGGAGCCCGCGAATGTGCGTGAGGCACAAGGCTTGAACTCTAACGGCGTTTGTGCAGGATGGGCAGTGAAGTTGTCACATTTGTGCAGGACGGGCAGTGAAGTTGTCACGTTTGTACAGGTTGGGCAGTGAAGTTGTCACGTTTGTACAGGATGGGCAGTGAAGTTGTCACGTTTGTACAGGATGGGCAGTTAAGTTTTCACGATTTGGACTGCGATCTATTGTTTTAGCGATAATTATATAATTACGATGATATTGTTTTGTCTTCAGGTTCGGTGTTCTTTTACATATTCCTGCCGGAAACGAAAGGGAAAACTCTTCAGGAAATAGAAGATTACTTCTGCGGCAGAACCAAGTCTCTAAAGAAGAACGAATCGCTGACGAACCAGGCGTAAATACCACTCTTAACTCATACAGAATAAGGAGTATATTTGAGAAAAATATATTTAAATACAAAATAGGGTATTGTACCAGTGTTCATGAGATTATGAATGGGTATGTTTGTTTCTAATGAATGAATAAAGATATATTGTGTAACCAGTCTTTTGGCCGCGTTGAACAGAATCTCTGATTCCGGCCACTTTTTCTCTGATTTGTTAATTTAAATGGTTACTTACTGCTGAAACTTTTGCCTTACTGCACTTTACCCTCAATTTGTTAATTTAAATGGAATTTTTTGCCTTACTGCACCTTACCCTCAATTTGTTAATTTAAATGGTTACTTACTGCTGAACCTTTTGCCTTACTGCACTTTACCTTCAATTTGTTAATTTAAATGGTTACTTACTGCTGAACCTTTTGCCTTACTGCACTTTACCCTCAATTTGTTAATTTAAATGGTTAATTACTGCTAAACCTTTTCGCCTTACTGCACTTTACCCTCAGTTTGTTAATTTAAATGGTATGAGAGGGGTTTCTCCCATGGATTGAGTTTTAACGAAGAAAACACAGAGATCACAGTGTGTGGCGGTCGCTCTCAGACTCACTGACCGGCGTGTGAGCAACGCTAGCGACACGGCGGTAAGGCGGTGCACGCATGCGCTTTTAATCAGTAAAGCGAACTGGAGGTTTACCGCGAGAGGCTCTAGGTGGCAGTACGGAAGGCCGGTTTGCTATAATGGTTACTTACTGCTGAACCTATTGCTTTACTGCACTTTACCCTCAATTTGTTAATTTAAATGGTTACTTACTGCTGAACCTATTGCTTTACTGCACTTTACCCTCAATTTCTATTTTGAGAAAAAATCTTTATGTGAAGCATAAAAGCCAATTATTTAATCATATAACTACAGCGTTGCAAAGCTCAGCTGATTTGTTAATTTGTAGCATCAGGTCCTCTAAAAAGGCCGCTTTGGATGAATCATGTTATGATTCTGTTCTAATGCCGTCTCTTTTGCACGCGTGAAAAAACTCTAACTCCATCCTACTTTCAAATCATTTTATAATGAACCCAAGTCGACCTTTTTAGATCCCCTGTTGTACCGTGCAAGTCAATTTACAAGTACTTATTATAAAGTCAGAGAATTTTCGTGGTTATTATGTTGAATCTAATTGGGCCTCACAAGAAAACTATTTTGTTATTCCATAGGTTATTGCGTTGAATGTGATATATGTATATGTATGTCGTATGTATGTATAGTGTAGTATACCTATTTTGCAAAAGTATTATTAAAACTGTATCTACGCCTTTAGATAAATAATTTAGAAAATGAAATTTTACAATTATATCATATTTTAAGGATTAGAAATTAATTAGTAATATAATAAAGCCGATTCTGAAGGCTTTAATTTTAGTTTTAGTGCTTTCAAAAGTTGATTTTTTCCAAAGCAATTTACCTTCTATTCCTAACACGAAAGGACTATTTTGCAATGAAGAAAATTTAGTTTTGACAGCACTAAAACTAAAAATAAACCTTTCAGAATCGGTTATAATACCTATTTTTCGTGCCATTCAATGTGCCAGATTTGTTGTAAATTAACTTTGTGCCTTAACACTTAATATAATGTTATGTGGCAGCAGAATAGCAAACATTTGTATAAAAAAAAGTGTTAAATATTACCTAAACCATTATCAATCACTAAGGCATTTGTGATAACTTACTAGAATATTATACTCTTATTTTAAATGTTATTTAATTTTTGTAAAATATAAAAGATTGTAAATACATATTTTCTCAATAAATCAGAATAAACTAAGATTTTCAAACGTTATAGTTGTATTATTTACTGCTTCTTATACAAGGTGAATTTGTGAACATCGTCCAAATTCATACTTGAGCCTTGGTAAGTGATCAGCATCATGAACCAGTACCGATTTTTGTAAAATTCATAAAAATGAAATTTCGACTTCCCATAGTGATTCACTTAGGACTGGGAGTGAATTACTATGGGAAGTCAAAATTTTGTTATACGAATTTCACAAAAATCGTTATCGGTTCATGATGCCGATCACTTACCAAGCCTCTAGTATGAATTTGGATGATAGTCAAAAAGTTACCTTGTATATAAATATGTTTTTTATGGGTTAGTACAAAATGGTAAACCCATGTGGACGATTCGATCAAAACACATATTACGAACGTATCACATCAACAAAAAATCGCAACCTTTGGAAGATTTGGTGTACCAGCAGCAATATCTAAAACTACTGTATCAATTGAAATGGTTAGAAGATCGATGTAGAATTTGTTGAGGATTCCGGATAGAATATTAGTTTGACGGAACCGCTGCATTGTGCACATCGCATACTTTTCCTACTTTTTTGCTATTGTTTAATGGACCGAGTGAATAACACCTTCTGATAAGTCTTTTTGCGTATTAGTCCACAACGACAAGTGAAAAACACAATCAGAGTTTACATCGTTGGTAGCTGGGTTAGTTATGGAATCTTGGCATTTCTTGTGGATTTTATTTACTTTATTTTGGATCGTTGAAGGTGATATCTACGACAAAATCAAAGTGGAGAAAGGTAAATAATGTAACTTTATTGAACAAAATCAGTTATGCTTAAGTACCTACTTACACATTACCCATCTTGACCTTCGAAGTCATATAAATTCCAACGATCAGTCCAAACAGACCGATGGCAGAGCCAAAGATTTCTATAATTAGAATCTTAACAAAAAGCGCAGGGTTTGCAGCGTCAGCCAGGGCCGCCCCTGACCCTACCTGCCCCACGCATAGACCACAGAAAAGGTTCACCAGACCCACTGACAACCCTGACCCGAACATCACAAAACCAGCCAAGAAGTTCTGCTGCTTCCCGCTCTTCTCTAAAGGTTCCGAGTAATTCTCTAGGAGACCAGCGAGAATGATGGCCGTTATGAGGCCGTAGATGGCGACAGCTTCGCAGAAGATGACGGAAATAAGGTTCTTGGTTTTTATCCTTGGAGCACGGACGCCGCCGCCCACGATGGACACGCCGACGGTGTGAATCCCCCCGGCCGCTCCAGCCACTGAGAGGCTCACAGAGAGGGCTACGCCCAAGTTGCCCCACAAGAATGGAGAGGTGTGCTCCAGGAACCAGCCAATGTTGATGTTCTCTCCTCTGCCACTGAGCATGTAGAATAGGACCACTGTCGGAACTACCGCCATAAGGGCGATGAGCACTAAGTAACAAAGAAACTGTTTCATTTTGGGTGCTTCTGATAACTAATTACTTCTTGCTTTACTTTTTGACAGCAGAAAGAGAAAAAAGAAAATACTGTTTATAATTATTTGAAAGAAGGTAAAGGTTTTATTAGTCTTGCTCATTTCTTTTCATTTAGAGCGCAGCGCAATGAAATTATTCCGTTTGTTACCCGTGGTCCCTGCCAGAAAAACAATGCTGCCGAATTAAAATAGCAACCAAGTCAAGTCGAATTGACAAAAAAAAGATGCATTATATTTCGTGTTTATGGGCGAATAGTAAATAAAGAATCACAGATAACATAGACAAATAGACTTTCGGTTTCACAGCCGGATTGTAAAAACCCCGCCTTTTTACGCGTGTATTGTGTATGTTTCCATCGCAAAGTTTGCATTGGTATCTGTAAATTGTAATTTCAAAATATTTTAATTTCAAAGTTTTTGAAGTTCTAAAATGTAATTTCAAAATATTTTAATTTCAAAATTTTTTAAGTTCTGAAACAAATGGATACTTTGGAATAGCAACATACACAATACTTGCGTAATAAGGTTTTGTTGAATAACTATTGAGTGAATGTGTTCTGTTTCGATTACTTAGAAAAAGGCGGGTTTTTCACAATCTGGTTGTGAAACCGCTCATAACAGTTGAGGCCAAGATGTGTTCTATACAATGAGATTTAGTATAATACAAAATCATTGGTTATATATGATTATTTATATAATGTATTGAGGCGCATGATGTCACATAAAAAAATCCCATAGAAGGTAAATATTATTTACCTTAAGGTAAATATTATTTGCATTCTATGGGATTTTTTTTGACGGGAAGTTGCGACTATGTGGAATATCTTTATTGTATGGTACATAATGCTGTAGTATCAGGTGTTTAACTTCAAATTGCGCCGTTTGGTTTTTATGACGTCATACATTTTTATGTGAACATTTTTACAATTAGCTCATAAATCCCTTTCATTTGCCACCCAAACGATAGGTTTCAGAAAAAAAATTCGAAATAAAGAAATTTTATATTTTAAATTCTCATGATTTCCAGAGAAATACCTATAGGCTCCTTTTACGACGTGGACATCTGCTAAGAAGGGATTTTAGGATATTTCCACGGGATCGACACCGATAAGCGGCGGTAGCCTGCTCAGGGGTAGAATAAGCAACGGTAGCTCAGGGGTAGAATAAGCAACGGTAGCTCAGGGGTAGAATAAGCAACGGTAGCTCAGGGGTAGAATAAGCAACGGTAGCTCAGGGGTAGAATAAGCAACGGTAGCTCAGGGGTAGAATAAGCAACGGTAGCTCAGGGGTAGAATAAGCAACGGTAGCTCAGGGGTAGAATAAGCAACGGTAGCTCAGGGGTAGAATAAGCAACGGTAGCTCAGGGGTAGAATAAGCAACGGTAGCTCAGGGGTAGAATAAGCAACGGTAGCTCAGGGGTAGAATAAGCAACGGTAGCTCAGGGGTAGAATAAGCAACGGTAGCTCAGGGGTAGAATAAGCAACGGTAGCTCAGGGGTAGAATAAGCAACGGTAGCTCAGGGGTAGAATAAGCAACGGTAGCTCAGGGGTAGAATAAGCAACGGTAGCTCAGGGGTAGAATAAGCAACGGTAGCTCAGGGGTAGAATAAGCAACGGTAGCTCAGGGGTAGAATAAGCAACGGTAGCTCAGGGGTAGAATAAGCAACGGTAGCTCAGGGGTAGAATAAGCAACGGTAGCTCAGGGGTAGAATAAGCAACGGTAGCTCAGGGGTAGAATAAGCAACGGTAGCTCAGGGGTAGAATAAGCAACGGTAGCTCAGGGGTAGAATAAGCAACGGTAGCTCAGGGGTAGAATAAGCAACGGTAGCTCAGGGGTAGAATAAGCAACGGTAGCTCAGGGGTAGAATAAGCAGCGGTAGCTCAGGGGTAGAATAAGCAACGGTAGCTCAGGGGTAGAATAAGCAACGGTAGCTCAGGGGTAGAATAAGCAGCGGTAGCTCAGGGGTAGAATAAGCAACGGTAGCTCAGGGGTAGAATAAGCAACGGTAGCTCAGGGGTAGAATAAGCAACGGTAGCTCAGGGGTAGAATAAGCAACGGTAGCTCAGGGGTAGAATAAGCAACGGTAGCTCAGGGGTAGAATAAGCAACGGTAGCTCAGGGGTAGAATAAGCAACGGTAGCTCAGGGGTAGAATAAGCAACGGTAGCTCAGGGGTAGAATAAGCAACGGTAGCTCAGGGGTAGAATAAGCAACGGTAGCTCAGGGGTAGAACGCTGGCCTCTCAATCTTGAGATCCAGGTTCGATCCCCGGTCGGGCATGCACCTATGAGTTTTTCGGAATTTATATGCATAGTATTTAGTTGCTTTCATTCACTTGCTGAATGGTGAAGGAAAACATCGTAAGGAAACCTGCGCATGCCCTAAAAAGCGTGTATTTGTGCCTGAGAACGGCGACAGGGCTCACTAACTATCTAAATTCGTAGCGGGGGCGATGAGTCCTGCGGGTCTACCGCGTAATTCAGATTTTCATCAACATCAACTTGAGATTGAAATTTGTCGTGCGTGGGACGACGCCCGCCTAACATGCCATCTCTTTTGCACGCGTTGAATTTCGCATGTATTTGCTTGAAGTTGATACAAATGAGAATTACGCGGTAGACCCGCTGCACTGATTCTCGGTAATCGTGAATATTGTGTACTTCCCCCCGGTCAGTCAGCCCAGCCAGGACAGCTCCTTAAAGTAGATCCGAGCAGCTTCAGCATTCTGATACATAAACTGGTCCAGTGAAGGGAAGTTGGAGCTCACCAGCCATCACGTTGGAACGTAATAATCGTGGGTGAAACACAGGTGTACCGAGGACTGTGTGTTTTGCTCCTATCTAAATGTTGAATTTCGGCCGTATTAATATTTTGCCACAAATTACAGTACGTATGGGGAATGGCATGCAGTTCACCAGCGTCTCCAGAGCCACACTTCTCAAGCTCTTGGCAGCCTTCGAAGAAGACATAAAGCAGCGGCTGGAAGGGAGAAAGTTCAAGCCGGTGGTTACTGCAGTCTTTGCGAATAACAAACACACGAGACCCTTCATCTATCCGCATTATAAGAAGACCATTAAAAAAAACAATAATAAAAATAAAAAAATATATATTTCAAAATGAACGTAGTAACGACACCCAATGCAGTCAGGGGACAGCTCCACAATAGATACGTGTTGTTTTGTATGTCCCCCGAGTGCGCTGAGGGCCATTACCAAGTTCATTTTGAAATTATGGCAGTCCTATTTGTTAATATTTTAATATTATTTATTTTTATTTGATAGTTTTATACCTGCTGCCAATCCGGATGGTATAGACATTCTAATGACACCTCATTCATCCAAATTGGTTAAAGCGTTCTGAAGATATAATGGAATGAAGAAAAATACATACATGAACCCTGAAATACACTCCTTTTTTTGGGGGCAGTTGAGTAAAAAGTTGCGAGGCTTTCTTTAGTGTTTTGTACTGAAAATGAGAGGGGAAAATATTTTGTGCATATCTGCACTGATTTGTGTCTTGTAAACAGAAGGTTCACGTTAGCTCCTATCATAATATGTAACAACGGAAGAACAGTAAGACTTATATCTTACTCGAAGCTAATAATTTCAAGACGGCAAAATATACGACTATGTACTAAATATAGTACATATAAAGCTTTGTCTTGTTTGGTGATTTAATTTAAATTTTGAGAGACTCATTATAAAGCATAAAATAAATAAAATATATTACTCGTATATGAAGTATAAAAAAGATACAAGTTGGCAAAACTTTGTTTTTGAAATATAAATAAATATATTTTAAATGTTTACCAATAAATGGCTTTTAATTATATGACAATAGAAGATAAACAAAAGATAAATTTTTAATATTTCAAATCCTCCAATGGGGTCATTATTTCAAATCATGACCACCCCATTTACAGGAGTAAAAATATCTCGTGTATAAATATTATTATCTACTTCTTGATGATTTGTCTTTTGGTGTGGCTATCGGCTTGCGGCTGGGTACACCCCTTACGCCAGGGCCACAGCTTCAGGCTTCTGGCGGCGCTTCTTGCTGCGCTTCCAGGTGGTTTTTGCGACGGGCTTTGCCCTGCCACGACACCCGTCGGCGCCTTCCACCGCATCGGATGTATAGCGCGCTCGCTCGCTCAAAGCGCTCGACACTAGATTCGTCCTGTGCGCTCGATCACTGTTTCAACCGCCCGCCTCCTCGCACACCGCCTTCCCGAGGGCGCAAGTCATTCGAAACCGGATCAGACGCGCGAGCGGCGACCCATGGCCGGCTCTATACAACTTCATACATTTGTTCTCTCCGCCGGCGCCGTCGCAAGAAGAACCGCTTGGCGCGCCTCTCGAAGCCTGAAGCTGTGGCCGACCGGTTACAAGAGAAAAAATTTTGAATAATTACATTAAAGAACTGAGGTATGTACAATAATAAAGTTATTAATTGTTTAAAATATGTTGTGCCATAAATAATGTGCAGTAAATAATGCGCATCGGCTATCTTCGGTTTCGTAGAGCACGGTCTCTGTCATCGGACTGTTAGTGCTTCGTGCGACAGAGATGACGCTACGATACGACTTGCATTATTTACTGCCGGACCTGTAAATATGAACGTTATTTCAATATAGTTTCTGTCGATATTTGTAACGACACAGGTCGACTCAAGGTTGTTGGCGACTACAACAGTTTTAAGCCAATCTTAGTTTTTTTCGTTACCTACTTGATACATGCATATCTAGTCTTTCCTGTAGTTATACAAAAATGAAAATCACCAGCTAACTATTCGTTTATCTATAGAAATTATTTTTTAGAAGCAAATACTTTGCTGTTATCTTACAAGATAATGTATGTTGACTGACACTTGTTATTTAATAAGCCGAGTATCTACGATTATCACTTAGTTTATATCGAGGTGTGAGATAGAGAAGTTGCACGACGAGATGACTTCTAAATGGGAGAGCAATCCCAGCGTGCAGCGGTTCAGGGAATATATAAGGATCCGCAGCGTCCATCCTGACGTGGATTATGGTGAGACTTTTCAATTTGTTGCATGACGAGAAGACCAATCTTAGACTAACTAACTCTATATAAACGCAGAAAGAAAAGTAAATAATCTGGATGTGAGGAACTCTATAAGTACATAGATGACATTAATATGCCAGGCGTCAATGGACAGGTTTATTTAAATGAAACCCCATAGTTTACTGAACCTA
Source organism: Ypsolopha sequella (assembly GCA_934047225.1). Classification (NCBI taxonomy): domain Eukaryota; kingdom Metazoa; phylum Arthropoda; class Insecta; order Lepidoptera; family Ypsolophidae; genus Ypsolopha; species Ypsolopha sequella. The sequence goes on along the minus strand of OW203988.1, from coordinate 6,056,802 downwards.
TACGGGTGATAATTCGATGACCTTTTCCCTTCAAACAGGTTGTTTTATCCATGGATATGAACAACTTTTACTACGACACCAAACCTGAAATCAAGAAAAAAATCAGCTATTCCATAGAAAAGTTAAATACCTACTCAACCAAAATTTATAAAACAGCTGATTTATTTTTTGCGATCTTAGGGTTGGTCCCATAGTTAAAATTTGTTTAATGGGTAGAACACCCCGTTTTAAGAACAAAGGTTATCATCTTAACAACTTGTATAAAGGTGATCTGTGCTATTGAACAACTTTTCCCTAAAAATATAGGCGCGCAAACAAAATTGGCCCTCTCGAAATAAAATTGGCCCAACTACATATTTTTTCACTTATGCAAGTATGTTTTTTGGAAAGGTTTTCAGTATACCCAGTAGTTTATAATATTATATAATTATAATTTATTTACACCCGGCATACTTACAAGGTGACATTAATTTATATCGCCAAATTTATACTGAACACTCAGCAAGTGCTCAGTATAAAGGTACGATGACAATTTTTGTGAAATTCGTAAATTATTTTTTCCGTGTTCGCTCTACGTAAGCTTTTATTTGTGAAGTTAGCAAAAAGTGTTATCGATCCGTGATACTGATCACTTAGCAAGCCTCCAGTATGAATTTGGCTACATAAATTAATATCACTTATATAAGTTTATAAACTTCACATCCAAAAAAATGACTTCGTAAGCATTACCTACTCACAATGAACGTCCTTCAGCCGGCTGCGTCAAGTTCCTGGAGCAGCAAGCGGCCAGCCTGGAGCTGCCGGTGCTAGTGTTGGAGCCGGTGCGCAGGAAGCCGATCGTGGTGGTGACTTGGCAGGGCCTGCAGCCCGACCTGCCCTCCGTTGTGCTCAACTCGCACATGGATGTAGTTCCTGCGTATGAGGTAATATAATCTAACAATAAACGTCCCTCAGGCTGATGGTACGAGATATCGTTCCTGCTGGTAAGAGATAACGTAAGAAAGGCTAAAAAGCGAACTCATTTATCATACTAAACCAGGGGTGCCCAACGTAATTTTATGGTGGGCTAGATTAGATATTTTTAACATTGTGGCGGGCCAAAATAGATATGCAGGAGAGCAAAAGTCAATAAAACACAAATTTAGTTGGGCAGTACCATGAAATGATTGAAATTATAGGTTGCTTTTGTATACAAATAAGTAAATAAATATTAATAGTTGACATTTTTTTTTGTTTGCAGAGTGTGTATATATCAGGTGATATTTTAGATGTCGCAATGCGAAAAAGGCCATTTAGGTGGCCGTCCATGAATGATTTTTGTCTTTACATGTTTCTTGCGGGAAAAGGACTGCTCGCAAGTAGGTATATGTGCTTCCAGAAAGAGAATTATAGAGTAATATTGTATATAGAGCCAGAGTGTATGAAAACAACTGCGTTCGCAGGCCTATTGAGGGTGTCCGCGGGGCACACTGTGGCCCGGGGGCCTTATGTTTAAGGCCCTTAATATCGCCAATTGGGTACTTTCTAAAGCCTACTCCTCTTTTATGGCCAAACCAAAAATATTGAAAAAATGTATTATGGATTATCAACTCTACGACAACATACGCAACATTTTTCTTTTTCGTACCACCAAAACTTCTATATGAAAAATTGTTTCAACTGAATGGTGTTTTTTTGGCTTGAATTTCCTACTGCTCCTTAGCAGCTTAGGTGATTTAATTCATTTATGCTATGATAAATAGATAAACTTGATAGCTATAAATATAACATAGAATTATTCAATCTAACAATGACGTCCATGTGAAAAATATTATTTTCTCCTATTTTGCCCTTTCAAGGACGCAGCGAGCGTCGTAACAGCCACCACGCATTGTGCACTGATTTGAACGTTATTTCAATGTCGTTTCCGTCGATATTCATACTGACAAACATCGAGCTGCTAATTTGGCGACGGTAATCGCCTTAACGGGCTTGTACCAATAAGGACTACAGTATTACAATACCACCGTACCACAGTACGACAACACGGATTTATACACATGAGTTATGCTTGAATCGACATCGGACAATTCCCTTATTTCTCCGAGGTCCTACTGTGGTATTGCAATTCAAACGCATAGCGCAATCGCCACAGTCAGATGGACAGACAAACGGACATCAAGGAGCCCAAAAAGTGCTCTGTCGATGTTGGTGACCCGTCCACTATGCTCCTTAGCAACAAATATAATCAAAAAAATTACAAGCAGTTCTCTTTCTCCTGACTTTGTATCTCTCCCTAGTTTATAATATAAATTAGATAAACTAGGGAAAGATAGGAAGAAAAGAATGCTGTTATTATCAACTCAAGTACCTAGCCATAAAATTCAACAGGAGCACTGGACCCATCCACCGTTCGAGGCTAAGATCACCTCCGATGGCTGGATATACGGGAGAGGAACCCAGGACATGAAGGGAGTTGGGATTCAGCACTTGGAGGCTGTCAGAAGACTAAAGGCTTCAGGAGTCAGGCTAAAGAGAACTGTGCACATCATGTTCGTTCCTGGTAAGCAGGGGCTCTACCGCGTAATTCTCATTTGTATCAACTTCAAGCAAATGGATGCGAAATTCAACGCGTGCAAAAGAGATGGCATGTTAGGCGGGCGTCGTCGCACGCACGTCAAAGTTCAATCTCAAGTTGATGTTGATGAAAATGAGAATTACGCGGTAGACCCACTGATCCCTTGAACCGCTGTTGAATGAGCTTTGAATTGGGAAGCAAATGCTATTTATTTTCACTGATGTCTGTCTAGCCACAGCCTGACCTAAAAACTGTGAATAAACTACGAGTATTAGAGATTACATAGGAAAAATAAAAAAACAGTCATAATAACACATTTGAAAAGTATATATACTCATAGGTGTATAAAGTATATACACCTATGAGTATATACTTTCCATACAAAGATACCTGGGTTTAGCGAATTAGCAACTTTAAACACATAGCATCTTCGTTGACAGAATGGTCATACCAGTGCGTAAACTTGACATACTTACTGTTACTTTGTAGTTTGCATCCGTTACAGCCTTCAGAAAAGTTGTTTTGGAATGCGTGGCTACATAAATAGCTTCCAAATACAAACGCGTCTGTTTCTACATCACAGAGGTTACCTCAACCAAAAACGACGCATCCTGCATTAGTGATTTTAAGTTGACGACTTATATATATATATATACACGCCTGTCTCTCAGAGGGCAGAGATTACAGATTTCCATCTGCTACAATCCAGACACACCTTTCGCCTCTTCCACAGCCATCAATCTAGTCATACAAGCTCTTCTATTCCGGGTACTTTTGACATGGCCCTTCTTAAGTATGTCGCCAATTTGGTCAGCATACGTCCTTCTAGGGCGGCCTGGTCGAGCTGTGCCTTCCACTTGCGCACCATAAATTTCTTTCGTCATTCATCCTCTCTATATGTCCAAACCACCGAAGCATTCCTTTTTCTATTCTAGTCACTCCATCTTCTTTCAGACCGCAACGATCCCGTATGTCGATATTTATCACACTTTCATTCAATGTTAAACCACACATACTACGTAAGGAACGTATTTGCATTCACTCTACTTTGATATTTATCTCGCCATACCCAATATTCACTACCATACATAAGTGTAGTAATTTGTTACCTGTAGGCCACGCGGGCGAAGCCTCGGGCAGAAGCTATAGTTTATCATAAATTAATAATCTTACAGTGAAAATTGGGACAAAATCAATAAGTTTATCTAAAGTGTTAGATTTATTACTATCGAACGTGGTGATACAGAATCGATAGTTAGAACCAAAAGAATATAATATCGATAGTGAGAACCAAAAGGATATAATATCGATAGTGAGAACCATAAGGATATAATATCGATAGTGAGAACCAAAAGGATAAAATATCGATAGTGAGAACCATAAGGATATAATATCGATAGTGAGAACCAAAAGGATATAATATCGATAGTGAGAACCATAAGGATATAATATCGATAGTGAGAACCAAAAGGATAAAATATCGATAGTGAGAACCATAAGGATATAATATCGATAGTGAGAACCAAAAGGATATAATATCGATAGTGAGAACCATAAGGATATAATATCGATAGTGAGAACCAAAAGGATAAAATATCGATAGTGAGAACCATAAGGATATAATATCGATAGTGAGAACCAAAAGGATAAAATATCGATAGTGAGAACCATAAGGATATAATATCGATAGTGAGAACCAAAAGGATAAAATATCGATAGTGAGAACCAAAAGGATATAATATCGATAGTGAGAACCATAAGGATATAATATCGATAGTGAGAACCAAAAGGATATAATATCGATAGTGAGAACCATAAGGATATAATATCGATAGTGAGAACCAAAAGGATAAAATATCGATAGTGAGAACCATAAGGATATAATATCGATAGCAAGAACCATAAGGATATCATATCGATCATAACCATAATATATTATTAACTAGGTTTTGCCTGCGTCTTCGCCCGCGTTGATTAAGTTTTTGTATTATAACAAAACAAAAGTTTTTGTACAGAATCTGTAAATATTTTTCAGATCATTTATTTTTAGTACGTACTTGATCTGACTCTGGTTTGGAGTGTATTTGGTTGTCAGCATTTCTAATTTGATCCCCATGTAAAGTGTTTTTGGCGAGGCCAAAGACCGAGACAGGTTTCCGACTTTGGCGAGGCCGAAGGCCGAGTCGCTTTTCTGATCGACACAATTTTTTGTTTTTTTAATTAATCCTCTGCTAATGTGCCTATGGCGGTCTTTGATAACTGATTTAATCCCCTAGTATAGTATGTTGGGCGAGGCTGAAGGCCAAGCCGCGTCTCTGAACGACTATATTTCTTGTTCGCATGGGTTCCATTTATGCAATATAAGGTAGCCTATATTTTTTTCAGGTCTAGAACTACATTTGTGCAAAGTTTCAGCCCAATCGGTTCAGTAGTTACGGTGTGAAGGAGTAACAAACATACATCCATCCAAACTTTCGCATTTATAATTAATATTAGTGGAATAGTGGGATAGGATGGGATTTGTAGGATATCAAAACCAGAGTCAGTATTAAGTAAGGAGCATAACGATAACATCAAAATTAGAGTTAGTAGAGAGGATTAATATAATGATTGTAGCTACTGATGTCGAAATATGATCGATTGGGGGTTTTCATTCACTGAATGTGTGTAAAAGCTGTAAAGATAAGAAAACATAATTCTAACTTTGTTTTGTAGATGAGGAGACAGGTAGCCACGATGGGATGCGTAACTTCATAGAGACAGAGGATTTTAGAAATCTCAACGTTGGCTTTCACCTGGACGAGTCCATGCCGAACCAGGAAGATGAAATTATTCTGTTCAGTGGAGAAAGGATCACTTTCCGTAAGTTCCTTAAACAAGGGAAAATTTATATAAATTGTAAGAAGTTTGCTCATTTTTAGAATTCATGATCAGTTTCGCGCTTTTATCAATCATCACGTTTGCTATACGGTTCTTTACCTCGAAATAAACAAACGGTACTATTATAGGATCACTTTGTTGTCCGTCTGTCTGTCTGTCTGTCCGTCTATCAAGACCCTTTTATTCGGGAACCGTCAAAGATATCAAGTTGAAACTCAATACCACCTACAAAAATCTACGGCCGCATGATGATGTTAAGAAATCACGCTTCTAATACAACACAAAAACAATTTATTTCCCTTTACGAAATCAATTTCATGCAAATTGGGTCACCGTGAAAACTTATAGGGCACTTGCAGTTGACACAGAAACTTAAAATTCTGTTCACAAGTACGTCTACAAATTTGTTTTTTTTTTTTTTTTTGGTTTATAATAATAGACGTTTATTTCCATATGAAAATATTTGGAACATACAAATATTTCTGCCAAACTGTAATGCAGTTTGTAGGCCAGAAAAAACTCTCTGTTTAAATAAGCATAAAAAAAAAAATTCACAGTTTCAATTTAATCGTTTAAAGTTAAAATCATCGTTTTATCTACACTTAAATATCACATTTCTGCAATATTAATGATTTTAACTTATTTTTAAATATAGAACGGGTTACATTACATTCTGAGAAGCCAACAGGTACGGCGTTAAATATTTTTGGTATTAAATATTTATCTGTTCTTTGACCATAATAGTTTTTGAATTTATAAATTTGGAAGGCATTTCTGGCGGCTTTTCTAGTGTAATATTTGTGATTCACAGGATTCTTGTACTGATTATCAGGACCAACATTTTCATTTGCTATCAAAAATCTTACTTGATATTTCAATATGACATACTTCAGAAATACCAATTTTAATACCTTTTAAAAGAAAGGAAAATAATAAATTAGATATAAATAGAATACATTTTGCAAGTAAGTACAGGTTACTGACCTAGATTAAGGATTCGTAACAAGCAGTACGTACGGGTACAACATTATGCATTGCAACATTAACAGCAGCAGAACTTTGCGAAGTAGATACATTAAACCTTAGATTACAATCAAATTAGGCAACGCTCCTGTTTTAGCAATTAGCGGGATCTAGGCTAGACTTTCCTGAGATGGTGAAACATAACGATGGCATCGGACGGACGCTATTACTTCGGAATTAGGGCCAGGTTTACAACATATTTTTTACTGGAGTGACGGTCAATTTTCTGATATTCATGCATGACGTAATTATTATTCTCTAGTTATTCTCTTCTTCTAGTTTGTAATGCACTTTAATAACATTTAGAGTATTCATAGCGATGGATTTCGCAAAATAAACATAATCTTAGTTAATGAGAATTGTGAATTTCTTAACTGTCTGAAGCAACAATATTGTAGCGACGACAGCGCCATGACTGTGTTTCTTTAGAACAAGGCGTGAAATCACATAACGCCCTCGTAAGCGTTCTGTATGTGCAGTACAAGCTAGTATATCAAGCAGATGCAAAAATAACACTGGACAAGTATGATGGAAGAATTCACCGGTCTGGGTAGGAACCTCGGTGGCGCAATTGGTAGCGTGCTTGTCTTGATAACAAGAGGTCGCAGGTTCGAATCCTGGCCCGGGGAATTTTTTCAAATTCTGTCTTTGGATTTGTTTCTGATTGATAATTTCTAGTTTGTAATACACTCTAATAATAATATTATTCTCTTGTTGAACCTTTTTTTTTTCAATTCAGAATTTAAGGTGATATGCAAGGGCGAGCCAGGGCATGGCGCGCTTCTAAACTCTGGCACAGCAGGTGAAAAGGTAGGTAAACAAACATTGTATTTGTCATATATAACGAAGTTTTTGTCGATTTGCTCACACAGTGGACAATGTGGTAAGGGGTTCGCAGTTTGAGCGTGAGGAATATGAGCGTTATGAATAGTGAGGCAGGTGGTAGTCTACAGGTGGTGGTCTACAGGTGGTAGAGCTGATGCCGGGCTCGACTGTGGAGGTACCACCATCTTACTTGGAGACCCCCTTGAAATAATTCGGGGGAGAGTAAGAGGACAGCTCACAGACAAAAAACCAGGAGGCCCACCATGCCTGGGACCGATAGATGGCGGTATATCCATCCCTAATAGCCGGGCCTTATATGGAACAGACTGGTGACGGGCAGCGGTGTCACCGGTGCGAGGGTTCCGGCACCGCGCTCACCAACCCGCCTGCCCAGCGTGTGTGAGTATAGGCAATTCTTCGAGGATGACCGCCGGGAGTGGCAAAGTTCTGGAAAGGCTTATGTCCAGCAGTGGACGAACTAGGCTGATGGATGGCTGGATGGATGGATGGAATAGTGAGGAGAAAATAAATTGGTACACTTAAACAAAATAGAGAATAATTTTCCTTCTTTTGTCACCTTTAGTAAAAAAAATTAGATTCAGCGAAATATTTGAAATGCTACATAAATATTGTCATCCTGTCATAAGTAACCTGAGAGTAAATATAAATTAAATATAAGAGAACTTGACAATTTATTTTCTAAAGGACTCTTCCTCATCATTTTTTGATAAATGCTCAGGGAATGGCAAATCCGGATCCCTAACCCACAGTCGGTTTTAAATTATGCTGCGGTGAGCGAATGGACACATAGTCGCAGCAGCTTTGTTAAAGAGGTCTCACTTTGTTGAAGGCAATGAGGTACTAAGCCTGAGGGTGTTTCAGCTCCACTTTATGGTCGGCAAGCTGATGGACCTACGGGCTGCAGAGAAACGCAAGCTGGATGCTGGCCGGTGGCTCGGTGACGTCACTACCATCAACCTCATGCAGACCAGTGTCAGTATATGTCCTTACACTGGCTCCTATTAAGTTTAAACATCAGGCGCTTGGTACAAAGTGCATATTAGGAAGTTAACGGTGAATAAGATCAACGTCTGTGGCAATTCTCGCCAATAGCTCAGTACGAGGGGCATGCCAAAAGAAATTAGATACTCGAAAATTATAAAATTTATTCTTTATTACAAGTATCGATCTTTTCGAAGTATTCACCCTGAGCACGTATACACTTTTCCATACGTCTGAACTAATTGGAAAATACCAATGACCACTCTTCTTTAGACACCTCAGAAATCTCGAAAATATAGGCAGCCAGTGCATCTTCTTTGCTTTCAAACTTCTTCCCCTTTATTTTTTTTTTTGATTTTTGGAAACAGGTAAAATCACAAAGTGCTAGGTCAGGGGAATTTGGTGAGTGAGGGAGGATTGACGCATTTTTTGAGTCGATAAAATCAAGTGTTTTGGCAGACGTGTGCGACGCCGCATTGTCGTGGTGCCCGAGAAGGCGTCGGATTCCTGACTTCGGTCGCTTGTCACACCAAGCTGATATTACTGTTGGAGCACAAACTGTCACATACCATTCGGAGTTCATCGTTCTTTGATTCTCTAGCACTACAGTAGCAATATGATCCGTTTTGCTGAAAAACGAGGCGACCATTTGTTTCTGTGTGCTTCGTGCACGGCGACATTTCGTTGGAGTTGGCTCATCTTCAAAGCACCATACAGTCGAATGTCACTTTGTTTCGGGATCATAGTTATAAAGCCATGTTTCATCACAAGTCAGTATATCATACACATTTTTTTTCTCGCCACCGTCGAATTTATCTATCATGAACAGGCACCAATCCAACCGACGGTCTTTCTGTTCATCGGTAAGTTTGTGCGGCACCCATCTCAAACAACATTTACGGAGAGAAAGGTGGTCGTGAATTATGGTTTGCATTGCTGCTGATCCAATTCCCTGTTCTCGCTCCAGCTCTACATACATAATTCGTTGGTTTTCGCGAATAAGTATTCGACTGCACGAACGTTTTCTTCTGTGACCGCGGTTGGCAGCCGAACTGTCTTCGCTTCATCTTTGAGACATCCCCGTCCTCTTTTAAATTCAGCGAACCAATTAAATACTGTTGTTCGCGAGCAACCAGACTCACCAAAAGTAGTAGCCAAAAGTTCAAAACATTCTTGAGGCTTAAAACTTTTTTATAGTCATAATAAATCATAGCGCGACAATCACTTCGACTGAGCTCCATTGCTGCAAGCGAATTCCCGCCAGATTTTCGGAAAAATGATGCTCATCCAAATAAAAAAAAAAGAAATGATGTGCGTTCTATTTTCAGATATATCAACAAACAACCAGCCTATAAGATGATGTATAACTTTCCAGTGTCAATCAAAGGAGTAAAGAGTATCTAACTTCTTTTGGCATGCCCCTCGTATAAATGTATTTTGTCGAAACAAACTTAAAAAAGCATTGAGGGCTACTATCGACGTCAGGTGGCGCCACTGAGGCGACAGGTATAGAGAAACGTCAAATGCCCGCGAAACGGCGAAAGCTATGGCTTTTTATTAGTTATTTGTGTATTAGTCGACATAAATTCATAGTTTCAGGTTTATTATTCAAGGTACGGTGCAATGAAAGTAAATGAATTAAGATTAGAGCTAAAGAAAAGAGGGACTAAAACAAAACTTAAGTCCTCCTTTCGTTTTGGAACATAATGGAACTGCACATCATTGCGGCATTGTTTATTCGCATTTAAGAAAGAAAAAAAATAATATTATATGGATAAGCAAAACAAAAAATCGAACTTCTATGTAAATCTAACCTAACAAACCTTTGACATATACCTTACGTGCCAGTGGCGCCAACTGGTGGCCTTTATAAAAGTAGACCCCAACTGTTCATTTGTAAACCTAACTTATACTTACTAAACTATTGGCGGGAATTGCCACAGACCAATAACTGTTTTACTTTTAACTTTTAAGAAAAACCAATATTGTGCTGTGCACTTTGTACCTAGCGACTGATGTTTAACCTGAAAGGGATGGAACCACTTTTGGTCATGAATAAGTGTAAAAGTGTGTCAAAGGTAGGGTTGCCAGCCGTACTTTAAAATAAAGTATCTTACGCTATTTTGGGTTCTTGTACTTTATACTTTTGAATACCAATAAAGTACGTGAAAATACTTTATTTCAATCTTTACATAAAATTAGACGTAAACTGAAAACAAAAACAGAGCCGTAAAGAAATCCAAGGGAAAATGTATGACTTCCTTCATTGTGGATGATATTTTTATGTAGTGCGTTTGTGTTTATGCAAATAGCACAAAAAATACAGTTTCACAAAAGGATTTAAGGATGTTAGTATATAGTCTGGCCTTCCTAGTTCCTACCGCTCGCAGCTGCCGTGACATTTTTTTCAAAAAATCTTTGAACTCCCTTGAATAAAGAATACTTTTTTCTAAAGGACCGCACTTTTTATATACCATCCCTGAAATCAGATATACTTTATTTCTTCTAAAAAAAGTTGGCAACCCTAGTCAAAGGCAACATTTTTGATGGAGAATTGGCTACTCCCTGATATCTATATTTATCCTACTATACACTAAAGACTCCGACTAGCAGAACAAGCTCTATTAAGCTCTCAACCGGCCAAAGAAGAGTGTGCGATCAATCACCATTCCACCTAGGGTTGCCAACTTTGGGAATGAGATTTTCGGAATTTAATGGAATAAAAATCGGGACAACCAAAATAAAATCGGGACTTCTTAAGAAAAGATTTTCATCATAAAAGAGAAAAGCTGGAAAATTTCAATTTGAAACAATACTCAAACTAAAAATATTCCAACCAATAATATAAGTCTCTTTCTGAATTTTGTTGAATAATAATCGTGAACAGATTTAATATAGTATGATAATTACTTACCTTAACTAGAGTTAAATTATATCTAGTACTGAACTAAAAAAATTTTACGTAAAATTTTTGTTCTTAAATTAATTTGTTTTGGTATTTGGTGCATTTTATATATTTCTGTACGTAATCGAAAAATTCAGAACATGTTAGTTGAATTCATTCATTGGTAAATGTTCAAAATCGGGATAACTAGCGTCCGGCCAGCCCCGTAGTCGGGACACGGGACACAGGGGCCTCAAATCGGGATATCCCGATTGAATCGGGACAGTTGGCATCCATAATTCCACCCGTCCAGCGTAAATCCGCCCACCAGCGTGATAGTAGATGTAAATTCCTCCCACCCAACTGTAGTCGGTGATGGCACACGTTGAACGAGGGTATGTCCAGCTGTGGAGTGATGGTGATGACGATATTTAAAACGCACTTTATGATTACAGTGGTGGCACTGTTATTACACTGACATTTTGTCTGTTATAATATACAGGTTGGAAAAAATTTAAGGGCCCTGGATGGGAACTACCTTAAATCCTTTAGTTAGCTCATTTTACTGAAAAGAAACATTCCTTTATTTTTGAAAAGAAACAAAACTGCATTCAAAGATCTTCTAAAATTTGCTTGTCTCACCGGGAACTGAACCAACTAAAAATTAAAAAAATAAACCCTCGGTATTTTATTATATGAATCGGTAGGATTATTGTTCAGGATAAAATTTGTCTAATAAACATTTGGTCTTAGACTCATCTGTTGTACGAGATAACCATGAAATTAAATATTTATTACAATAAATTAAATATTTATTACCTGAACTGCAGGTAGCAGTTTGGATATCTTTTGCTAAGTACCCTATATTTACTTTTCTGTGATTTTATACCTTTGTTTTCAGGGTGGTGTCCAAGCAAATGTTTTGCCTGAAAGCCTTTCAGCTGTGTTCGACATGAGAATGGTTCCTGATATAAACCATAGTGATATTGACGACATGGTAAGTTAAAGTTTTGTAAGACTGTACATGAGCCTAGATCATGAACAACGCCAGACTTTCGAGGATTCGTTTGAAGAAATTCGGACTCTCCTTGTATTGAAAAAAAATAATTTGATCTTTTATCTAGGGATTCTACTTATAAACAATGTATTAAGATTTACACTACCAGCAAAAAAAATAAAAAATTTGTCCACCCTCTTTTTTTTTGTTTTCAAACGTTCGTCTCAAAAACGCGGTTAAGAGATCAGCTCGATTTTTTTTTTCATAAAATGGTTAATAGAAATATGAAGAGTTGAAAAATTGACTTATCTTGCCCATATACAAGGTTTTTATGGTTCCGTAGTACCTAAAAGGGACAAAAGAAACTGTTCAGAATAAAATGTATATTTCGGAACGCATCCATCAATGGTCTATATATTTTGTCTATGGACTTGGAGCTGTCAAAAAACGAGGGACGTGGAATTTTCTTGGTATAGATCGCGGACGATTTTAATATGTATTATTAAGGGCTTAATAGAGGGTAAATCGGTGCGGACACCGTAAAGAACATAAGTAAATCAAGGGCTGAGGATATTTTGGCGTGAAGGCCACTTTTGAGTGAGTTTCCTGTGTGTGTGTGACATAACCTGTGTCCACGCGGCTTCCGACAAGTGGACTTGTTAATTACTATTTCTGGGTTCGGATGCATCCTGGGGTAGGAGGTTTGTGTTTAGATTCATCGTGGAAGGTGATCAACGTGTCACGGCACCGACACGCCTTGGAGTCCATGTGGAGGGTCTTCGAGCGATGACCAGTGGATGACGTCATCATACAACTGTCTGGTAGGACATTTTATATTAAATATTAGAATATAAGATACTTGTATACTATAAATCTGGGACAGCTATGGGCCCCTGCTCCAGCTGCAAGTATCACCCTTTAGCATACAATTAGTGGTGTCTGAGCGTGGTTATGGAATCCTCGCACCAGTGACGCAGATGCCCGTCACTAGTCAGTATTACCACTTTTTGTAAGCTACAATTTGTGGTAGCAACGAGCGTTTTTATCACACAAGCTTTGGTAGCAGAGCGTGGTTAATCCCAACTTTGGTTTATATACATATAAACAGCGGAACTGGGCGGCCCCAGTGTCATTGAACTGTTAACATAGCTAGGCTATTTACATGTACATGTAGCAATTACAAATTGGATTTGTTTAGTGCTTTGAGTAGATAATTGATTATCGGAGGGTACCACATTGATGTGGTTCAGTAATATCAGTATAAATTGTTAATTTAGTACGTATCAAGTGTTCTTGTATTACAATAACATAATCATATAACGGTTTATATTATAGATTTGGAAATCAACTTGTTAGCTAATATACGGTTATCTTGGCTTGAATTTATGTACTTACAAGGATGTATACAAGTGCATAGTGGAATGTGCATTCGGGTTTGTGTGTATTGTATACACCAAATATAATTTAAATTTGGTACTTAATGTTGTAATAGGTAGGAACCTATTTGTTTGTTTTGTATTACTGATACAGTACCTACATTGTTGTAATTGGGAATTACATTTGATAATTAAATTCTGGAATTGGGTGGGAACCTATTTGTTTGTTTGTATTACCGGGACAGTACATACATTGTGATTGGGAATTAAATTTACTAATTCAATTCTAGTTATAGATAGGGTATCTATTGAGCACTGCTTCTGTATTTTGTGCCTTGTCAGGGTGTTTGCTAAATAGTTTTTATTTATACATTTCCCGGTTTGTTGCGGCATGATGTCCAAGTCTCACAAGGCTGCGTTTGCGAAGGAGCTACGCTGGTTTACGACCGTCCAGGGATTGCTTTCTCGTTCGGATCGCGACAATGCAATCCTGGAGAGAGCCGAGCGGATGCATCAGCGGCTGGCTGACGCAGAGGCGGCTGTGGCAGCACTGCAGGAAAGTGACGGGCCTATGGATAGGTATGTTACGGATTTAGCTCAGATAAAGGGGATTTATGATGATGTAACTGAGGCGGCCTCCATGATCAAAAAGCGACAATCGGGCAGCCCGGTTGTTAGCACACCTAGACCAATAGATGGCGCCACTGGTAAGACGCTGGTTATAACGTCCAATAATGTTGCTGATATAAAGAGGCAAAATTCAGGAGGTCCTGTAGTTGTCACGCCTCAACCGGTAGATGGCGTGTCTAGTAGTTTGGCTAATTTAAAACTGAATAAATTTAATGGGAAAATTCAAGAATGGGTTTCTTTTAAAAATATGTTTAATTCATTAGTAAATTCTAGGGTAGATTTATCAAAGGGGCAAAAGATGGCATATTTGATGTCAACATTGGAGGGCGAAGCAAGGTCGCTCATCCAGCACCTCAGGGTAGAGGATGATCATTATGATATAGCGTGGGGCTTATTAAATGATAGGTATCAGAACATGCGCTTACTGGCGGATGCGCATGCGTCTCAATTGTTGACGTTACCTAGGGTAACCGACTGGGCACAGCTGAGGCAGCAATTATTAACTCCGGTCACTGTGGCGTGTAATGCCCTTAGAACATTAGGTTTACCGGTGGACGAGTGGTCGTTTTTACTCGTTCACATTATTTTAGGTAGGTTGCCTAATGACGTGAGGTCACGTTTTGAGCGGGTGTCCGCAGAAAAAGATGGCAGCACTGTGCCTAAATTTACGGACTTAATGACGTTTCTTGAATATGAAGCTAGGGTAGCAGAAACATCACAAGCGGACTTGGCGCCATCTGGGGCGCAATCATTTTCGTCTGCTGGCTCATTGGAATGTGGGGAGCCCAGACAACCGCAGCAGTCGCGGGGACGCGATATGACGCGTTTAGCGGCGGTCGCCGTGGTCGAGAGGTCATCGACCTGTTTACAGTGTGGCCATACGGGGCATGACCTGCTGAGATGTCAGCAGTGGCGAAACCTGCACGTCACCGAGCGGCGACGCATAGTGAAGCGTAAGGACCTGTGTTTCGGTTGCTTGGGCAATCATTTTGAACGTAATTGTCCCGAGCCACGACGTTGCAGTGTTTGTGAGGGGCCTCACCATTTATTGTTGTGTGCCAACAGTTCTGAAGCGGCTTCACCGGTCCCGCAGCGACGGAGCCCTACGGGCGGGGGTGCTTCAGGGAGAACTCCCCCCCCCTTGGACGACGGGGGTGCGTCAGGGAGAACTTCCCCCCCCTCGGTCCAGGGAAGGCATGCTGTCGGGCAGAGCTCCCCTCCGTCGGAACGGAAGACTGCGGCGCGAGGCGCGCCCCCTCATCAGGAGGTGAGTCATGTATGTGCGCGTGGACCCGTAGGGGGCTTGCCTACGGGCTATCACACATATAGCCATGTAGTGAATTGGGCCCCTACGGGCGGGGGCCAATTGGAGTTGGCAAGGGCTAGGCCCCCCCTCCCCGCGCCGATTTTGGTGCCAGCTGGCATGGAGCACCGTGCTCAGACGGAGTCACGGGGTTACTCACCGCCGTACCGCGAGTACCCGCGGTTAGAGTACCACCCGCCGTACTCAGGGAGAGTTGGAGGCAACGCTCCCCCCAGGGTGGGGATGTGCACGCGCCAGCCGTATTACTGCCAGTGGACTGGTCCTGCACTTCTCAGGTGGGGTAGCCTGTAACTAGCTTGTTCAAGCCATGAGTACGGAACCGCGGACGGTTCTGTTGCCTACCGCGATGGCTCGCGTCTAGGGCCCCAGGGGGGATTGAGTTAGGGTAAGGGCCCTCCTCGACTTGGAAAGTCAAGAGGCGCACCGATTAGTTTTGAACCTGGAGGTTTCGTCGGTGTCGCTCCTAGGTATTGGTGGACTGGAGTTGAATCAGCGGCTGCAGCCATGGTTATAGACAATATTGTCGGCTGGCAGCCTTCTTTGGACCTTCCTCCGTCCATAATCTCATGTACGTCAGGTCTGCATCTGGCAGACCCACGTTTTTGTCATCCGGCCCAGTCGATGTTCTCCTGGGTTCGGATTTGTTAGGATGGATCCTATTTGGTTTTTTGGTGGAGGTATCCACAATTTTGGATATTCGATATTTGATTCGATACTTGGATTATTATGTTCGAACTTAGGAAATAGCTTTCAAACAAACATAGACTGTTTGTAGATTTGGAGGATCCCAATATGATGGTGGTATTATGTTGAAATACCAACCAGTCAATGAAATTCATATATTTTGTCCCCAGCCGTGAGTGCAGAGGAGCGTTGAAGCGCATTGGTACACTGGGTTCGTGTACTTCAGGCGGACCTCATCAAGTTTAGACTTCGAGTTCTGCGCGAGGATCACGCCAGGCTGAAGTGAGCGGTTGCTCGTTTGAATCTTTTCACAGATTATGAAGGATTTCTGCGTTTTGGAGGCTGATTTTGGAGAGCTGACCTGCCATACGGAAGTCTTCATCTTTTGCTTCTACCCAAGACGGACCTTTGGTAAATCTGTTGGTGTCGGATTGACACATACGTAACGCGCACGGGGGTTTTTAGCAATCGCAACGCTCGGGTTGTGAAAGCATACCTTGTGTATTTGTGTGCTTGGCCACCAAGGCCGTTCACTTGGCAGTGGTATCAGCTTTGACTACGGAGGCCTTCGTCGCCGCGTTGGATCGTTTCGTGTCGCGTAAGGGTTTACCTTCACTTATTCGCTCCGACAATGGCACAATCTACAAAGGTACTGCTAATGATGTTCTTATTTTTTGTTTTGTAAATAACTATGCTAGTTTAAGTTAAATCTTCGCCCGGAAAGGGGTAACTTGGCGGTACAGTCCCCCAAATTGCCCTCACTGGGGAGGGAATTTTTTTAAGCTGCCGTCAAGTCGGCGAAGACCCACCTCCGCTGCGCTATTGGGGAAACTGTCCTAATTTTTGAGGAGCTTGCCACTGTATATTGTAAAGTGGAAGCGGTCCTCAACTCTCGTCCTCTCTGTGGTCAGACAGGACTGAGCATCCTAGGGAAGGAAATTTAATTCTTTTGAAGGATGTGAACTTGCTATCCTTGTTTTGGCGCCGGGGCCGTATATTAAAGTTGTTTTGGCGGAGACGGAACTCCACGCGTCGCAGAGGTGTTGGTCGAAGGTTCGATTTTGTGACGAGCCATGACAACTCTCTCCCGTCTCCCGGTTATATGAGCTAGTGGTCTGATTGCTCAGCCCAGAGCGGGGGTTAGTTCAGAATAAAATGTATATTTCGGAACGCATCCATCAATGGTCTATATATTTTGTCTATGGACTTGGAGCTGTCAAAAAACGAGGGACGTGGAATTTTCTTGGTATAGATCGCGGACGATTTTAATATGTATTATTAAGGGCTTAATAGAGGGTAAATCGGTGCGGACACCGTAAAGAACATAAGTAAATCAAGGGCTGAGGATATTTTGGCGTGAAGGCCACTTTTGAGTGAGTTTCCTGTGTGTGTGTGACATAACCTGTGTCCACGCGGCTTCCGACAAGTGGACTTGTTAATTACTATTTCTGGGTTCGGATGCATCCTGGGGTAGGAGGTTTGTGTTTAGATTCATCGTGGAAGGTGATCAACGTGTCACAGCACCGACACGCCTTGGAGTCCATGTGGAGGGTCTTCGAGCGATGACCAGTGGATGACGTCATCATACAACTGTCTGGTAGGACATTTTATATTAAATATTAGAATATAAGATACTTGTATACTATAAATCTGGGACAGCTATGGGCCCCTGCTCCAGCTGCAAGTATCACCCTTTAGCATACAATTAGTGGTGTCTGAGCGTGGTTATGGAATCCTCGCACCAGTGACGCAGATGCCCGTCACTAGTCAGTATTACCACTTTTTGTAAGCTACAATTTGTGGTAGCAACGAGCGTTTTTATCACACAGAAACCTTTATGGTGAAACTCCGTTGTCCGTCCGTCCGCCCATATGTCACATCCTCATAACTTTAGTACCGCTAAATTTGGCACAAAAATTGCATTAACTTGTCCACAAAACATGGGGCAAAAAAATTCAAAAAATTTGATTTTGTTCAAAATATTTCCAATACAAAAGAGAAAGAAAAAAAATCTAAAAATACAATATGGGTATCAAATTGTAGATATTAAAGAGCTGATTTTAAAAATACATACCTTAACTATATTTACTGGCATAGATTCCGAGAAATATTTGAAAAAATAATTCTCGTACTTGTGGAATTACGGAACCCTAGGTACGCAAGTCTGACTCGCACTTAACCGTTTTTTTTTTTAATTTAGTACCGAGATGTGAACAATTTTATTATTTTCACGTGTATGTTTCTTTGTGAAGGTTTTTCAATATAATCAGTAGAGGATGTGACTTAATTTTAAGATAGAAGTCCATTTAAAGATAGCAGTCCATTTAAAGATAGCAGTCCATTTAAAGATAGCAGTCCATTTAAAGATAGCAGTCCATTTAAAGATAGCAGTCCATTTAAAGATAGCAGTCCATTTAAAGATAGCACTCCATTTAAAGATAGCAGTCCATTTAAAGATAGCAGTCCATTTAAAGATAGCAGTCTATTTAAAGATAGCAGTCAATTTAAAGATAGCAGTCCATTTAAAGATAGCAGTCCATTTAAAGATAGCAGTCCATTTAAAAATAGCAGTCCATTTAAAGATAGCAGTCCATTTAAAGATAGCAGTCCATTTAAAGATAACAGTCCACTTAAAGATAGCAGTCCATTTAAAGATATCAGGGGAACTAAAAAGGCCAACATGGGTGAATCATGAAATGATTTGAAAGTAGGATAGAGTCAGAGTTTCTTCATGCGTGCAAAAGAGACGGCTGAGCACGCGATATGACGGCAGTGCTTTGTATCACCATAGGTTTTAAAAATAGCGGGAAGTGAAGAGAAATAATTACGAAGATGAAAGATCTGACCTTGGGAAGGAGCTGCATGCACCACAAACCACGCTTCGCCTGAGCCACCAAGTCTCTGGTGTTCTCCAAGATGGTTTTCTTCTTCCTCTTCGTGCCTGGTTGCGCTCTTCTCGGCTAATTTTCTTCGTAAAAGTAATAGATGAAAATGAGGCGCACAGCGGGTGCGATCTCAAAATGGCGGGCGGTAGGGTCGAGGTAGGACCTAGTCGAATGACAATCAGCGTATACCTCCGGCGTGAAAGGCTTCTGATTGACGACTGATTGATTTGCGTCCAAAACTAAGCGGGTGGAGATGCAGCGAAAATGACAGTTGAAAATATTAATTCACAACTACCCCGCAGTATGAGAGCCACAAGAAGTGGCGCGAACATTTGCCCCCGGCGTTAAAACCATTGGTTTTAAAATAAGAATAGAAAAGTAAAAATAAGACAGAGAATAACGAAATTTTGAAGCGGGGGCAAAAAAAAGGAGTTATTGAGATGGGAGAGGGCAAAGACGCACGACAGGTCGTTTGTAAACACCTGTCGTCGTTTTGACAGAAGCTACCCTAATGACATTATCTTTGCCAGGGTATACAGCTACAATGACACCGAGCGGCCATTGAAGCGGTGGAGTATTGTCGGTAACTACAACGACAACAGATCCAATTTTGATTGGGTTGGAAGGTGTATTCCATTTTCCTCTAGACTGGAGAAGATGGAGATAATCATTCTTCCATCGCCTTGCGAACGATTCTACCATTTGATCAAGCAACGCGTAGCGACGTAATAAATTAACTGGCTCATCAGCCACCTTACAAGCGGGTAATTCTTTTAAAGGAGTTGACATCAGAAAATGTGCAGGAGTTAACGCGCTAAGTTCAGATGGATCTTCACTCAGCAGCGTAAGCGGACGAGAATTTATGACACATTCTATTTGCGTAACTACAGTTAATAATTCTTCGTAGGTCAACAGTTGAGTACCTACTACTCTATGCAAATGCGTCTTAAATCCTTTGACATATATCTCATAATGTCCCCCAAAATGTGGGCTACGTGGAATATTAAATTTCCATTGTATTCTATGATCGGCAAGTTCATTCGCGAAAGACGTTTTAAATTCTTCGGAATTTGTCAAATTGTAAATTTCTGAGAGGGCATTTCTAGCGCCTACAAAGTTCGTAGCATTATCAGAATATACGAAAGACACTGCTCCACGTCTAGATAAAAAACGTTTGAACGCGGAAAGAAAAGTGTTCGTGCTAAGATCAGTTGCCAATTCAACGTGAACTGCACGAGTCACCAGGCATACAAATATGCAGAGGTAACATTTGACGGGACGGACTCCACGTTTTCGATACGGAGTGATACTGATAGGACCACAATAATCCACAGCGCAGTGGACAAAAGCTTTAGCCTCATTAACGCGGCATGATGGTAAATCTGCCATGAAAGGGAAGGTTTGTCTCGGCTTCGCCTTAAAACAATAATTGCAGCTATGTATTACGCGACGAACAATATTTCGACAGGAAAGTATCCAAAATTTTTGGCGGATTATTGACATTAAAGCCACTGGTCCAGTGTGACAATTTTTGCGATGATAATGAATGATAATCAATTCGACAATATGATTTTTACGAGGTAACAACACAGGGTGTTGTTGATCGAACGTCATGTCTGTGTTGCGAAGTCGACCACCAACGCGTAACAATCCATTTTTATCTAAAAATGGCGATAGTCGATTTAAAGCGGGAGAACAAAGTTTATTTGACTTTAATCTTTTTATTTCATCAAGAAAATAAAATGCTTGAAGAGCTTTAATCAATGCAACTTCAGCGAAATCCATATCGGTAGCGGTAAAAATATTAGAGCGCGGTAAAATACGTAAAAATCGGTAGATGTAAATGATTGTGTGTAAAAGCACAAGCCATGACGAAATTCTTTCCGAAAGAGAAAGAAGTGGATGCGGTTCTTCATTACTAAAAGCGGGAAGAGAAATTGTTTTTGATTCCGGCAAGTTTTCTTCAATAGAAGCTGATTCTATTGTTTTGATTGGCCACTCTTTAGCGTCCAGATAAAGCCAAGCAGGTCCAGTGAACCAGAGCGGGTGACTCATCAACTGCGTGGGAGTGAGACCACGGGAAAGACAGTCGCTCGGGTTTTGAGAACCAGCTGTATGGTAAAAACATTCAGCGGGAATAGCGGATATTATTTTTGTTATACGCGTCGCGACAAAGGTTTTAAACCTGTGCGGTGAGGAATGTATCCAGTGTAAAGTTACCATAGAATCGGTAAAACAGTAAATACGTTCAATATTGTGACGTATTTTATAAGCGTCAACTACACGACGAGTTAATTTCGACATGAGTAACGAGGCACAAAGCTCAAGGCGGGCGACACTGACGGTCTTGAGCGGACAGACTTTTGACTTTGCGCATACCAGCCGAATGCTAGTGCAAGTGTCTGAGTCATCTTGTACTCTAATATATACGACACATCCGTATCCACGTTCACTTGCGTCTGCAAATGATATTATCGAAATTTTCGAATTTTGGAACACGTCTAAGTGGCGTTTAATACGTAAATCCCGCAAAACAGGTAGCTCCTTCAAATAGTTTTGCCAAATCTGCGCAATATCAGAGGGTAGTGTTTCATCCCAGTCTAATTTTAAAATACAGATTTTCTGCAAGAGTAATTTTGCGTACAAGATCACAGGAGCGGTAAAGCCGAGGACGTCGTACTGACGTGCTATCACGGACAAAACATTGCGTTTAGTACATGGGCGACTATCTAGCGATACAGTAAAAGAGAACTCGTCAGAATCAGGCGACCACTGTAAGCCAAGAACTTTAAGAGTTTGAGTTTGTTCTTCAAAATTCTTACTAGAATTTAAGCGGTGAGTATCAGGCAGTGTATCAAGTAACTGTTGACAGTTACTAGACCACTTGACGAGCTCAAAGCCACCGGCCTTAAGCAATCCTACCAGCTCATCTCTGAGCTGTAAGGAGCCCTGCACGGTGGGCGTGCTATAGCAGATGTCGTCCATGTAACAGTTTCGTGCGGCTACAGTAGCGGCGAGCGGGTACGATGAACTCCCATCCTCACAGAGTTTCCTGACTACTCTCATCGCAAGGAAAGGGCTACTACGTAGTCCAAAGCAGACGCGATTGAACTGATAAGCGATAAGCGGTGAACACGTGTCAAAGCGGTATAAAAACTTTTGAAATTTGCGATCATCGGCGTTAACCAAAACTTGTAAGAACATTTGTTTGATATCCGAGGTAAAAGCGATTTCATACAAGCGGAAGTCAAGTAAAATTAAAAACAAATCGTTTTGCAAATTAGCACCTGTGTGCAGCGTGTCATTTAATGAGACACGAGTACCATCAGCGGAGTCAGTCTTAGTACTGGCATTCATACAAATACGCACCTTTGTCGTTGATTTATCAACACGCACTACGGGATGATGCGGAATATAATAACCAAGAGATAATTGGTCATCATTATGAAGCGGGGATATGTAACCTTTAGTTAGGTATTCATTTATTATATTGTTATACTCGGAACGTAAATCTGCGTTAGAAACAAACCTACGCTCAAGAGACATAAAACACTTTTTTGCGTGATGGTACGAGTTTCCTAGTATGTTAGGATTCCGTGCGAACGGTAAAGAAACCGAATAGCGACCAGCGGGGTCACGTGACACATTGTTGATAAATAATTTTTCACATTCATCATTTGCGGGACTAGAAGCAGGTTCACAATGCACCTCTTCTAATTGCCAAAATTTTTGTAAAATAAAATCTATTGGCGGTTCAATCTCCATATAAGAGCATAACGAAATTGAACATGCGGTATTTTGGTAAACAGGCGTATTACCAATTAGCGTAAAACCGAAGATGGTCTGAAATCCCGTCGGCGTACCCGGGGGACCAGAGACGCGGCCTGATAACAAGATATCCGCGAATAAAGATGCACCGATAAGAATATCAATCTCGCCCGGTAAGTAAAAGGTTTCATCAGCAAGTGTGATACCTTTTAAATATGAAAGCGTAGACAAATCCACCTGCACCGATGGTAAGTTGTCGGTAATACGGTCGATTACATAAGTGTCAAGCGAAATTGAAACCGAATCATCAAATCGTGAAAACAATTTAAGGTTTGTCGCACCCTTAATTGGGTTTGATGAGGAGCCGATGCCCTTAACAAAAGCGCGGGGAATTTTTTCATATTTTAAGTTAAGCTTCTCACAACAGGAAACCGTCGAAAAACTGGATTGTGACGCAGGGTCGCAGAGCGCACGTAGACGGACAGACATACCGTTAGAATCTTTCACGATCACTTGAATTGTACCTAAAAGGCATGTTTCATTACGCTGCGAGTTAGGCTGTAAGTTACATAAAGAAATATTATTACTCGCAGTTGGTACGGATTGAGAATCATTAGTCATATGTTCTGTGTTAGTCGCCGATACGGCAGGATCCACCATCCTCGAAGATTGCGTATGTGTGCGTGGAGACACGGTAATATTTTGACCAAGCGCGGTGTGAGTATTCATCACATTTTGTTTGCGGCACAACATCGAATGGTGTTTACAATTACAATGGCGGCAATTATAAGACGATTTACAAGCGGAGTTGTTATGCGTAATGCTTAAACAATTGGTGCAACCGTTATTAGATTTGATGAACTGAAATCTTTTCTCGATATCTAGTTTCACAAATTCGGGACACTTATATAAATTATAGTGTTTTAATTGTTTACATAGCGGACAACAATTATTATTGGTCGAAGCGGAGACAAAAGCATGGGTTGACTTGGTACTGTACCCGGTTTTGTTGTTATTATTATTAGCGGAGCGGTTCGGAGCGGGAGCGGTAATTGCGGGTGCAGTGCGGTTCAGTATCTTAGTTTGTTCCCGTAAAAATGATATTAATTCATCATAATGGGGTAAATCGGAACCACGTTTAAACATTTCAAATGAACGAGCGGTTTCAACATCAAGTTTTTTAAGGGCCAAATACATAAGGATAAAATCCGAAAGATCTTTAATATTCAGCGATTTTAAACACGAAACAGCGGAACAGAACTTGTCTAAAAACAAGTCCAAGTTTTTTGAACTAGCGGTAGTTAAAGGGCGAAATTCAAACATTTGATCCAAATAAGTAGTGGCTAAACTACGCGAGTCTTGAAAAGTAGAAACGAGTGTTTTCCAGATTATGTCGTAGTTAGTTGCGTTCGGTGTGATTCCAGAACAAATCGAAAGTGCCCGGCCAGAAAGTTTACCCATCAGGTATTGTACTCGTTCGTTGTCGGTCAAGTCCGGATTATCGTGAATCGTGGTTTTAAATGTTTCATAGAATGTTGGCCACATAGTAGCTTCACCAGAAAAACCAACGAGTTCCAGTTTTGGAAGCTTGATAGTAGGTTTTTTGGGACATTCCATGTCAAGTGGAGCTTTAACTTTAGAGTCAGCCGATTTCGAAGAATGTGATAACTTCCGGTTGATGTATTTGCAATGGGAGTAAAGATCCTCAAAAGCTGACCAACTTTGATAATTTGGTTCAAAATTAGGATTTATCAATACCTCTGTGTCATTAATTTCATCTATGATTACATGAATTTCTGAGCGTACAGTATCCAAAGTTTCGACATTGGCCATAAACAATTCTGCCGAAGAAACATCCTCTAAAGCGGTTTTAGAAAAGTCATAAACTCTCTGAAGGCGATTAAACAATTCTTGCCTTTTATTTTTAAGCTTCTTTAAACTATACGACATCTTTAATTTTGCAGCTTCTGCGGAATTTGGCATGTTATATAGTACAAAGTTAGGCAAGTACCAGAACTATTGAAAGTTTTATACTGACTACAACATAGAATAATGCTAATGAGTTAGAGATAACACGGGCGGCGGACGAACCTGTGTACGAGTACCTCTCGATAATATTAAGAATTAGCAGGTAGGCAGATAATATTTTCTGTGAAATGATCAAATGGTATAATCGCAGCGGATAAATTAACAGAATGGCGTATTTCACTGTAGATAATTTATAATTTCCAGTATATAGGAAATGGAATCACTAATATTTTGACGAATGCGGGGTTTTAATGCATAGATAATGCAAATAAGAGCGGGAATGCGGGGTAATACTGCGGGCAGAGTGAAAATTAGAGCGGAATTCACGTGTTCTTTAGACAAAGAACATGAAGATAGCGGTTGGAAATACCAAAAAATGGTTATAGATCGCAGATCAAAGGGCCTAAAATGGATCTAGATCCGGCTCGAATGGCCAAAAAATGAGCACGCGATATGACGGCAGTGCTTTGTATCACCATAGGTTTTAAAAATAGCGGGAAGTGAAGAGAAATAATTACGAAGATGAAAGATCTGACCTTGGGAAGGAGCTGCATGCACCACAAACCACGCTTCGCCTGAGCCACCAAGTCTCTGGTGTTCTCCAAGATGGTTTTCTTCTTCCTCTTCGTGCCTGGTTGCGCTCTTCTCGGCTAATTTTCTTCGTAAAAGTAATAGATGAAAATGAGGCGCACAGCGGGTGCGATCTCAAAATGGCGGGCGGTAGGGTCGAGGTAGGACCTAGTCGAATGACAATCAGCGTATACCTCCGGCGTGAAAGGCTTCTGATTGACGACTGATTGATTTGCGTCCAAAACTAAGCGGGTGGAGATGCAGCGAAAATGACAGTTGAAAATATTAATTCACAACTACCCCGCAGTATGAGAGCCACAAGAAGTGGCGCGAACAACGGCATTACAACAAAAGCGGCCCTTTTAGAGGACCAGTTCATTTAAAGATAGCAGTTCATTTAAAGATTGCAACGATTTTAACTCCTCACATGTAGATTTAATACTTCTGTATTTTTACATCGCAATGACACGTTTTATAGTTTATATCAAGATTGAGTAAGAATATAATAAATTGTCGATTGACCGCACGACAACTTACCGTAAAATTTGTTTAAAATCGTAACAAATATGCAAGCGTCTTTAATCTTCTTCAATACTTTTTAGCTTAACTCTTGGTGTAAAGAAGCCGGAGAAGGTGTCGAGATTGAGCACATCCAGAAGAACTTGTCAGTGAAGAGCACGAGAATTGACGACTCCAATCCGTTCTGGGTAGCCTTGAAGAATGCTACTGATGAAATGTAAGGACTTAGCTTGTACGACCAATCTGGACTTCGTAATTTCCTGGTTATCTTACCGCGATTTCTTATCTCCGTATTCGATTTAATAATAATAATAGTAATAATAATAAAGGCGTAGGGATGTGACGACCCCATCGCCCTATGGTATGTCCTGTACGTCCAGTGCAATCAGTCACTGTAGGGCGGCTTGTGGCGAGCCGATGGTGAGTGGCGACACCACGGACCCTACCTCCAGGGGACACTATCACACATGCGCTTACACACACACATACACACAGCAACACACCCCCTGCCTCTGCGCTTGCCTTAACCAGCCGGCCAGAGGGAGATACAAGAGCGGAACCTATGCTCCAGGTTGGAAGTGTAAAATGTCATAACGCCGGGGGCACTTGACTGTATAAGGATCTTGCACCCCGCAGACTCACCTCTCGACAACTTTAGCTGCTTACATAGTGTTGCCCCCTGGCCGCCCCGTGGTGGCTAGATAGGGGGCCCACAACGGCTATCCTGTTGGATAGTTATTAAGCAGCAAGTCACCATCTGCCATATTTAAATTTGTGAGAGATTTTCGAGGCAGATGACCGTTATATCTCACTCCATAGCCCAGTTATCCGGCCCATTTAGCATCCCATCCTCATAGCCCACTCCAAGTCGCTTCCTTCCTGGCAATAGTTTGGCAACTGTGGGGGACTGTCCGTTAGTGTATCTCAATGATACATTGAGGGAGAGGCCTCCATGGATGCAGACATCTCACATTTAGATTAAATGGTATCAAAGGCCTCTTCAATGTTGGCTTCGGCCCCATGAATGCCTTTCAAATGACCGAGTCCCTATGGGCCCGTGACTGAAAAGTGTACCTACATAATAATAATAATAAATTGCGAGGCGCAACGGCGCGTCGTCGCGTAAACGTCTTCACTCGCCCAGAAGAAGGCAGTCTGAATCTGCTGAAACTGGTCGGCTTAGCCGTTTTGCAAATAAACGAAGATTTAGAACTTACTTTTGTTTTGAAGTCAGTTACAAAACGCTGGGGTAAATGCGAAAACGATCCGTAATTAAATCCGTAAATTTTGTATGGACAGCGCCAATTTTGTTTTGATTACGTGGTTGTTTCTTTGGGAAAGTTGCTCACTATGATCAGTAGAATGCGTGGTTTAATTTAAATATCCATTTATACCCGCTATACAGGCACGTAGCCAGGGGAGGGGGGCTTGAGAGCTAAAGCTCCCCCCCCGACACACCAAATCTTTCTGTAAATATAACATTTAAAATTTAGCAGAACAGTTTTATTTAATAGAATTCCAGCAACTTCCGAGGCAGAATTCTGGCTACGTGCCTGCCGGTATGTACAACCCGATCGCTGACATATTGCCGATGAAAATGTATAGCGCGCCGTACGTCGCGCCTTACATTTTATCGGCAATATGTCAGCGGTCGGGTTGTAAATGTTAATTTAATCAAAAGTTACTTCTTTTCCAGGGGAATAAAAGTAAAGCCAGTGGTCTGCCCCGGGGCTACGGACGCGCGTTTCATACGGCAGCTGGGGATCCCAGCCATTGGATTCTCTCCCTTCTCTAGAACGCCTCCACTACTGCACGCGCACGACGAGCGGCTGCACGTCGATGTGTTCCTGAGAGGCATCGAGATCTTCGAACGCGTCGTGCGCGCCGTCGCCAATGTGTAGTTGGGAGCTGACATTTGCGTAACAACCGGAGGGCCCCGGCGCATCGAGGGCCCCCCATAGCGGAGTGGTCCGTCTAAGACTTGTACTAGTTACTATTTACATTTAAAAATTATATTAAAATATTGTACGTACACAAACCTTTTAAATCAGTACGATTTTTCTAGGAGAGGTCAGAACCAAGCCCCAATATCAAGGGCAGATCCAGGTGCTTATAGTTTATCACAAAGTAGAAAAAGGAAGTTCTTAGGTGCCTTAAAGGTGCTTTTGGCAAACCTATCTCTATACCTATGCTTTGTAAAAGTGCACCCGAATCGAATTGAAAAGTCGAGTCAAATAGTCAAATATATGGAGTACCTGGGCAATGTCCAATATATTACGCCAATTGGGACTGACGTGACAGGAGTCAGGCTTGCTGGGATTTCTGTAAACTGGATGCAGTGACGAGAAAAAGTATAGATTGTAGTATCTCGTTCAGTTTTATTCGACATTTCATTCCACCGAGACATTTGAAGCATGAACTTATCAAATGGTCTCTATCGCTTGTCATTAAATATCAAGGTCATCTAAAGATTTTGCTTCTTATACTAGTTCATATAATATCTTATTATAGGTATAATATCTTCAATATAATGTGTTTTCAAAACGCTGTGTTCGCATTAATGATAATATAAAATTGTTTATTACACATGAACATTGTTAGTACGCAAAGTATTATTTTCCAGTTGACCTTTAGTGCTGTCTGTGGTACATTTAGGGTAGTCCCAGAAAAATAACTTGTGATACCTACTCAAATAAATACATAGCTACTCAAAACCAAAAGGAGAAAGGCATAGACATGATATCCATCCATCCATCAGCTTAGTTCGTCCACTGCTGGACATAAGCCTTTCCAGGACTTTGCCACTCCCGGCGGTCATCCTGGAAGAATTGCCCATACTCACACACGCTCGGCAGGCGGGTTGGTGAGCGTGGTGCCGGAACCCTCGCATCAGTGACGCCGCTGCCCGTCACCAGTCTGTTCCATATAAGGCCCGGCTATTAGGGATGGATATACCGCCATCCATCAGTCCCCGGCATGGTGGATGGTGGGCCCCCTGGTTTTTTGCCTGTGAGCTCTCCTCTTACTCTCCCCCGAATTACTTCGAGGGGTCTCCAAGTAAGATAGTGGTACATCCACAGTCGAGCCCGGCATCAGCTCTACCACCTGTTAAGACATGATATACCTTGGTAAAAATGGAAAAAAATAGGAGACCTTTATCACCGGTCTAAAATCATCCAACATCTATGTACATACCTTCTCATTTTTCCAATTGTTTTTATTAAAATCACATTTATAAACATTTCGTTAAGCAATACAAATTTTGACGTTTCATTCTTCCAGAACGACGACGGTATCGGTATCGGTGACGGTGCGGGTGGATAATGGGTTCCGTTTAAAGTATAAAATACCTTCCGATTAGTTTACTTGTTACTCGTATGAGGAGATGAAAAGAAAGATTTCTAATTCACAAAGTCCCCAATTATATAATTATGTGTGTTGAGATATATTTTTTTGCTTCTAACTGTATATTTTAAACTAGAACTTAATGTTCTGTTCAATGGTCTGAAACAAGACTCAACTGCGTGTACAGAAACGTGAAGTTAGAGCAACTCGCGAAACCTTCGCCAACCCTCCTACGCGCGCCTTTCAAAAAATCACCGCACCGACTTCTCCCATACTACAGAGTACTGCTGCGACCGGCCGCACACATTCGCTCGCTGGCCACCGATAAAAAAGAAAAGTTCCAAATTCAAAAATATAAATAGAGTGCATTTTTGTTATCATTGTGATTTGGTGTAACGAACTGAAAATGGTTCGCAAGATCAGTGCTTTAGTCTTCTGTATATGCTTGTTTAGCATTTCACTCTGCGATAGCGCGATACCGGCTGATAGTGTAAGTATTTGTTGTCTAATTTAATAATATTGGTTATTTCAATTGGTAACTAAATATTTTTTATCATCGGCTTTACACGAATCAAACATAATTGCTACGTAAGGAAACTACGCGACAGCCTAAAAACTTTAAACTCAAGAAATACTTAGAATAAAAAGTATGTTCTTAAAAAGTAAAAAGTATTTTTTTTCAAATTTGTCTTTACCATCAGTTTACAATTAAGTATTTGCCACGTTTTATTACTAATGTTTAGACACAGTTTTGCTCCATTTACTAACCTTGAAAACTATTTGTCATGCATTAGACATTACCTACTCTACATCTGCATTCAACCGACGAGAAAACTTTACATACTGACATATCTACTGACACAGATACACACATGCACCTAGATATCTCAAGAAAAAGTGAAGAAAACAGATTTTCTCCCACGCTGTATCTATCTATGTACCTTATAACTTTTCATCACTCAAGCAACACTTCTTAGAAAGAAATTATAAAACAATCGATACTGGTTACCAGAAACAAAAACAAAGTAACAAGTGCCATTGTACTGAATGAAAGACAGGTGTCACTAACAATTGGTGCATGCAACAAAAACAAGAGAAAGTGACCGTCAGCGGTGAACCATTCAGAACATGTTGTTATGGTACGCTAATTATGGCCCTTGCATTGTTTTGTAAGCTACCAGGTAATAGAAAGCCAAAGTATAATCGAAAAGATTTTTTTAATTTATTGAACTAGCTTTTGCCGCCATTTTATTATGGTATTTCGTAACATTGAACGTTCGATTCCACCGATTTCCATCCAACCTAATGTTATGCATAGTATGTTAATTCAATAACATATTTTGACAGTAATTATGTACTTAATAATACCAAGTGAAAATACAATTGCAATAAAAATACTAATACGAAACATGATTAAATAATTATTTTACGTTCCAATTAATACGAAAATTGCTATGGATGTATTAATTAAGCTACTACAAAATTGGCAGCGCCATTTCTTGGCCGTGTATGTGATTACACAAATTCGCGCTCGAATGGTGATTACGAGTGCGTACAAGTGCGATTACGGTTGTAATCGGGGAACAGTTCGATCGACCACAAAATGCAACCGCGACTACATTCTGAAAGAAGACGAGACCTAATGTTCGCGACCACTGACGTAACAAAGTGGAAGTTGGATTTGCGTAAGCTGGAGGAAATTGGAAATTGGAATCTAGGTACGGTTTCCTCTGTTACGATAGTATTGCACTCGCAGAAATATGGATTCTAGTTGGTAGTTGGGAAAGAAAACCTAAGTTTTGATATTTGATTAATTGAGACATTTGGAGGCCCTCCTAGTTGGCAAGAATTCGCTTTGATAAAATTATGTTAAGGTGTGTTAATTCGAAAACCATTTCGAGATTTAGGTTTAATAAGCCGTATTTAAAAAATATGTGGTCTAAAAAACCTCGTGATGATGAATATGTTGACGCAAATGCTGCAATTTCCATTTGCCTTCGTGTGACGTCATTTGAGAAATAGCTGTTTAGAAATGTGTTCTTTGCTATTATAATAATTATAATGCTATTTATAATAATTTGCTTCCGACTGATTTGACAGATGGATGCCAGATGAGTAGACAGACAGAGACAGATCATTTTTTTATAAGCAATCCACATCACAATCAGTATAATATCTAAAATTCTCAAGTGACGTCATATCGGACAATTCTTTGAAAAAATAATAAAAGAATTATGGTTAATTTATGTACCAAAATAATGAAAACAATGTTCTAAAATGGCGTATATTCTCTGAAAAAAAAAATTATAAAAAGAAATCTTTTAGAAATTAAGCTACTTATGGGAATTCAAGCAATACTTATGACGCTCGAGTGTGCACAATAACAGCTGATTTTTGGAGCATTTTATTGCCCACTTTATACAATATCAAATAGGAAACGTTTATTTGAAGAGTGTAAACGATACTAAAAAAAAATTTCCTATATCCTCGTGTAGTACCGTGGTGTATGCTTAATTGCCCTATCTCGATTAGCCCAGTAGTTTAACAGTGGACAGAGAAACAAAGAAGTATTGAAAAGGGTAATAAATAAGGTTTTTTGACAAACCTACATGAGAACTTCTCGTAAACCTAAACAAGGCAGTATTCGTCAGCCACGCCACCCACGCTGTACCACGTTGACGACATGACCATAACTCTTACATCCCTAGGAATAGAGTTCACATTAGACTGCGTGTCTGATGAACTTGAACATCGTGTGGTAGCAAGGCTGCGCATGCGCCTACTCGTGGTGACTCAATTAGTATACGTGTGTAGAAAAAAATGTGTACTCAAATGTCCCTCTTCTGAGATCTATTATCGCACCAGCTCTTTGTAGATTTTTGATTATACTTTTGTATGGTCAAAGTTAATTTTACGATATGGAAAAGAAGCTTATGTCAGTGCAGTTCAGTGTAGCTCGCAGCGAATCATTAACTCGTTGCAAAGTATAACAAACAAACTGAGATAAAAAGTAGTGTACATAATTCGCATAGCTTAATTTCTAAAATATATTTTTCATTTTTTTTTTGTGAATATAAGCCATAGTTTTCATTATTTTGGCATATAAATTAACCATTAATTTTAAAGATTTGTTGGATATGACGTCACTTCAGAATTTTAGACTATATATTGCTATAAAAACACATTATTATAATAATCATTTCCAAATATATTTCGACTTGTAAAGTCGGCGTCAGTGGAATTAGGTAAATAATATAATTATTATATTGTTATTCCACTATTAATATAATTAATATAATTATTTACCTAATTCCACTGACGCCGACTTTACAAGTCGAAATGTATCTAGAACTGATTATTATAATAATGTGTTTTTAAATATTAAATTTTTTAAATTTTAAATATTATTTAGTTTTAATTTTATATTTTTTTATTGTTATGTATTTGATTTGTTTTGTAATAAATAATTTCCTCAATTATTATAATAATGTGTTTTTATAGAAATATATAGTTTAAACTAAATAAAAAACAAATAAGTTTTCTTTAATATTTAATTCACTCGCAAAAGAGAATTTTAGACATTATACTGATTGTCATGTGTGATTGCTTATAAAAAAGTGGTCTATCTCTGTCTGTCTACTCATCTATCATCCATCTGTCAAATCAGCTGGAAGCAAATTATTATAAATGTATCATGATAGCAAAGGACACCTTTCTAAACAGCCATTTCTCAAGTGACCTCACACGAAGGCAAATGGAAGTTGCAGCTTTTTCGTAAAAATATTCATCGTCATGAGGTTTTTTAGACCACATGTTCTAAAATACGGCTTATTAAGGGGGGCTTATCCCAATTTTGTCTGTTTTCAAACTCATTTTAAAGCATCAAATAGTTATTTTTAAAATCTGAAAAAAATATATGTTTCAGATACATCTTTTCTGCAGTGTTTTTTGTGGTTCAATTTGCGAGACGTTACACTTTGCTCGATCGAAAAAAAATCCGAAACATTGTCGATTTTTAAGATTTTTTTCGTTTTATGTAACGTGTACTTAACCAAATTGCATGAAAATTGCAGATAATTAAAGTAAAACTATTGTACTAATAACTTTTGTGGTTACTTTTTTTTTAATGAAAATCGGTTTTTTTCCCTTAATTTAAAAAGAAAAATTTATTCGCGACTACTCGGCGAGCGGCCGCCAGTTGCCCGCCAGCGGCTGTCGAGGCAAGACCTATGTCAATTTTCTGAGCCCTGGTTCCCCCTCACTCGTCTCGAAGCTCTGATAGAGTGTACTATCATTATTTAAATAATCGTGTAAATATACATCAAACTATCAGTTGTGTGTACATGTAAACAAAAATCATTTAGTTGTATCTTGCTTGGACGTTTAAAAATAAAAATGGAAACTAGAAATAAGAAGAAAAAAACCGGCCAAGTGCGAGTCAGACTCGCGTACCTAGGGTTCCGTATTGTGGATGATAAATTTAATTAACTATTTTTTTTCGGGAATTTCTCAACTGCTTTATTTTAAACACTATTACCATGATTTTTTACATAATGCTCGGTCTACCAGTTTTGGAGATAAAGACATACATTTTTTTTATATCAATGTATTTTTACAGTCAGCTTTTTGATATCTATAATTTGATACCCATATTGTATTTTTAGGATAACATTTTTATGTCTTTATCTTGCTAAAGTTATGAGGCTGTGACATACGGTCGGACGGACAACGGAGTCTCACCATAAAGGTTCCTTTTGTACCTTTTAGGTACTACGGAACCATACAAATCATCAAATTTGAGAGTGCTGAAGATAAGAAAACAATTCCTTGAAACTGTAACGAGATGTTTTATTGATCATACAGAACAACCAACTTTTGAAATTACGCAAAAAATGTAAACAACTCTTGAGTCCGAATATAACTGGACAACAGTAAAATGTAACAGTACTTACTCTTGCAGTCAGACAGAATGTATAGATATATAATGTACATATTATGTAAATATATAATATATATATATATATAAAAAATAATGCGATTGGATCTACGTATTATTATTTTTTTGTAAGCGTAAGTATGAATCGTATGTAACTAAGTGATTAAATAAAATTTCTTAACTTCAGCTTATCAAATCTTCGTACTGAGCAGGGCACCTTCGCATCGAGACAATGTATAGAGGCAACAAGTACGACAAAACTCGATAAAAACAGTAATTGGTATTACCAGGTACAAGGACAGCTTTACGTGACAGAACGGCGATTATGTCTCTTTGGCATTTGGGTAGGAGATAATGAACTTGTACATATTGAACGCATTACAAGAGATGATGATTTTTGGATGACGAAGATGGAGAGGAAGCTAATACAATTTTATATAAAATGTGTAATACCAGAGACATATAAAAAAATAAGACACAGTACAACACAAAACAAATGGCAAAAAGGAGCAAGCTTATCAAATGCTACACGTTGAAGTAACTTGCGGCTCTGATTTTCAGTTTGCCACATATGAACAAAACACAATAGCAAATAGAAGTAAAACATAATAATTAATAATTAAGAATTTTAACTAGTACAATTATACTATTGACTAAGAAAATAATGAATAATAATAATTTATTCATAAAAATAATAGTGAATAATTGAAATAATATTGAAAACACACTAAAAATTATTAATTTGACAAAGAATTACAAATAAAATAAATACAGTCTATTCCATTTACGAGGTTACATTTGACTCTTCTGAGAACGTAACTCTGCACGTTTCACATAAATTGAAAAAATAAATAGTCTTTGTTTATGACAGTAAATCACCGTTTGAAAAAACCACAATCAATTCAAAACATTATACAATTAATTCACAAACATAATCAACGTATTTTTTTTAGATATCGTGCTCAAAATAAGTATAACTTTAAAATAAATTAATATTTTACTGCAAATACGCGTTTAAGTTCTATGGTTTATTTTTTACTTTTAAACATAGTGACGTAGCTCAAAAAATCTCATAAAATCGGTTAGTTAATCGATTATTCTCTTGTGTACCGAGGTCATAGGAAATAAAAATCTACTAAAAATATGGTCCACCTCGCAATCACCATGGTTACCATGGCAATCACGATCAGCCATATTGTTTATCTGTTCAGTACGGTGCAGAAGCCTTGTATACGTTGCGTGCGTGTGTTTTCTTCTTGCTTGACCATTAAAAGAACAGTGTTGGGAAGTCAAGCGCGGGAGTTTGTGGTACGCCTACAACATTACTTTGAATGTGAGTTTCAGAATGGCAGTCCACTCTTTCGTTATCAGTTGAAAAACTGTTTCCCAAATAAGTAAGGAAAAGCATGGTAAAGATATACCAGAAGATAATAAATTAAAATCGCCACTTAAGAAAAAAGTTAGAAGGTCGATACACACAAAATGCTGTCGTTGTTGCAAGAAGCATGCTATAACGTTACTGCTGCGAATTGGAATAGTGTGGTTTTACGAACATTAATTCTAAATTTCGCTGATTGGGACCGGGATGTGCATATCGATGCCCTAATAGTTAACCAAATTATAATAAATACGGTGGATCCTACAGACGATGGTGAGGGTGATGACGACGATGGTGACAATGAATATGATGCAACGATTTTGAATAGCGAGCACGCATAAGTCGCATGCTGATAAAATTGGAAAATAATAGTATTTAATCAAATTAAAAAACTTAACTAAGTAACATCATAAATGGAATAGACTGTAATGGATGTCATGCAAAAAAAAATTAGAGAGAAAAGACATGTTCAAAAATGGAATGAATGAAAATAGAAATTTACAAATAAAATAATAAAATAAAACAACAAAATGGTATAGTAAACCCACGGTATACACGCGGGATGCCTATAAGAACTCTGACTTTGCATGATAATAAAAATAATATTTAATAAGAAAACGTGGATCCTTCACCTATCTCAGAGCAACAATCAAGTTATGACACCTCGCAACCGGGTCTTAGCACTAGCACACATACACCTGAACAAATCGTGCGACTAAAAATACCGAGTGGGCGAATTTAAAGTATGAAATCGAAAATACTTCACCAAAAATCAAAAAATAGGTGCGACGAAGAGCGAAGCGAGAAGGAGCGAGTTATGTTTACATGTAATATAAAATAAGGAGCCGAGCGAAGCGGAAAAAAATGGGGTTTTTTCGAATCCAATTACTCCACTATAACGTCATCTACGTATTTCATTTTTGGGTAAATGTTTATTGAGTATTTGATTAAAATTCTCACTGAAGGAAAACGCGATTGGATGAAATTTTCTTGATAGAATTTAATTACGAAAATACCTCTAAATTGTTTTATTTTTTACTGTTATTCTGAAATCCTAACTAATTTCATTGTCAAATTGCATTCAAAATGTGGATATTATGTATTTGTAAAGTTTGCTTGAAAAACTTTTTGACAAAATTGCTTAGTACATTTTATATTAATAAAAAACTTTTTTACTACTTCTCCACGAATCCGTCCCACTTGCACTGAGGGTTTTTTCGCATATGGAGTAACAGGGACGCTAAAACTTTTACGTAGCGCCTTAAAATGAAATTGACACTAAAATAGAAAATTGTTCGCCTGAGAATTATCAACTCACTTCAAATTTGTAATTTCAAGTCGCCGTTTACAACATTTTTATTCGCTCACAATCTTTCGCCCACTTAGTATTTTAGTACGCTATATTCAGTATTTTTGACACCATATATTTGAATTTATATTCGCTCATTTAAATACTACGCCTATAATTTTAGTTTTAGTGCCGTCGAAACCTAAATTATTCCAAAGTAATTTAGCTTCTATTTTTAATACTTATGAACTATTTTGTAATAAACAAAATTTAGTTTTGACAGCTCCTAGATTACAATGAAAGCCTTCAGAGTCAGCTTTGTTAGCTCATATGGTTACCAAGTGTATTAAATATTTTTAGCTGTACTTCCAAATGTTTTACAAGAGCTTGCTTAGATATTGCTCATATGATCCAATGTAATAAACTCCCCTCTATTTGTACTAACTCGGTTTTTTAGTAGGAATAGTTTATGTTGGTTCATTTATCGGAATCAATTCTTATTAGTACGAAGTACAGTTACTGGCCCCGAACCTATTTTAATGAACGGCGGTCGGTGGCGAGTCACGTGAGGTCACGATTCTAGCCGCTCAGTTGCATCGTAAATAAATACGTCGCGGTGAATTGGCGGGGGCTGAGGTAGCGATAAATACCTACAGGTCCCGGATAACCTGCCCTTAAACGTAATCTCGAAATGGTTTTCGAATTAATACATCTAAACATCTAATTAATACATCTAATCTAAGCGAATTATACGGGAATGCTTTTTACCAAACGCTCGCACAGACAGACAGAAGGTGTCGTGGATTCGACGAAAGAAGGTTTCCATAATAAAAAAGATTGCCAAACATGTAAAAAGTACTACAAAGTTTACTCAAACGAAGGACTTTTTCTCAATACAATAAATTCCTGGGAATTTTTATATAAGCAAACGTTATGACTTTTCTCAGGTACTTGTGAAATGCAGAATTCCACTTTTAAGAGTTAAAATAATCCCTCCAAAGGTGACCGACCTTATTCGTACGATAACAATTAAAACGGTTTTGATTTCCACAACCAAACATCGCCGCCTTGTTCTAGGTAATTAAGATATCCGAATATTTACTATAAATGTATCAAAAAACCTGAAAAAGTGGCATTTACAGAAGCGCGTCCATGACATTCGCATACAAATTAAAAATACAATAATGTAGAGACATAGAGGAACTAACGACGACGTGTAGAGGTGATAAAAGGTCAAAAAGCGTAGGAGTACCGGAACCGTAGATAAAACATCCAAGCCTGGTTAAACAATATTGGAGTTTTGTTATTTTTTGTTTCCCAAATTATATAATATATAATATCTATCAAAGAAAATCCGCAGCCCTACCCTTCGCCCGTATTGCTCTAGTAACAAGAGCAAAGAGCAATGTAGCAATGCCTTCCATAGTACCTGTAGTATCATTGGAGTAGATATGGCTATGGACGAATTCGTCCATAATATAGCGTATTTATATTCTACTACAACGTACGAAAGAGTTTTTTTTTTATCTTATTTATTTTATAAGCCGTATGGCTAATAAGTTAATAACCTAAAAACTTCCACTGTGTATGAAGGCTTAATCTTGAATTGTTTGCGTTGGGAATATGTATGTTTTAGAAATTTCTTATCTTATCTTTATTTGGAAAACATCTTTATGCAATGCTATTAAAAGGAGCTCTGTAAATACAACAAGAAAAATGGTTATTTTAGATCCTTGTTAGTAAAGTAAATACGTTAAAGCAGTCCACGCTCTCGTAGATAATGTACAAATAAAGAAATAGGAAAAGACAATCTTGATGATGAAATAAAACGCTCCAAATAGAAAGTGCTTGCATGGAATTGAATTCGTTCCAGCATTAAGACCAAACCGGTTTCACTCATGTAACAAATTCAGACAAAAAGCTTTTAATAAGTACAGATTCAGTCTTTTAGAACATAAATTGAATTATTTTACTATCGGTTAGCTGTTGCCGCAAGAACTCATAAAAATCAATATATTTCTATCCTTGAAATAAATATATATATACTGCTACATAGAGCACTTATTTTATTTTATTTTTTGTTTAATTAAAACATTAAGTATATAAAAAGTATTTTCGAAATATATTTCGGCCCACTTTGGGGCCGGCGTCATTCGACTGACGCCGGCCCCAAAGTGGGCCGAAATATATTTCGAAAATACTTTTTATATACTTAATGTTATATTTCTATCCGCAATTCTGCTTTAACCTACTACTATATTTTGCAATCAGACTGAATCGTACGAGCCCCTGTGGTTGCTAATATGATCCATAAGTAGATTGCATTTATTTGATACTGTGTTATTATGTCCATAACACCTTTTTATTAGCTCGCCTAAAAACGTTTAAGAATATGACCATTTTACAACATAATAACAACACTCGTGAATAGCGGTCTTTAATTTAATATTTCGAACAATTACCGGGCTGGATGTAGAGCGAGCGATTTATGTTCAGTGGTTGTACAAAGCGCAACCTTCCCTTTTTTCAGTCGGTTAAAAAATAAGTAAACGAGTTCGTTGGTAATCATAAAGTTTAACGGACATTTCGAACGATTATTTCAACAGATTTTAATGTGTTGTTGGAAATAAACATTTTTAATACTTATTCGTCATTTTCTATGGGAAAGTGCTTTTTTTCGTCTTATTTCAAAAGCTTTTGTATGGAAGTGGTTCAGTATCCATCCATCCATCCATCAGCCTAGTTCGTCCACTGCTGGACATAAGCCTTTCCAGGACTTTGTCACTCCCAGCGGTCATTCTGGAAGAATTGCCCATACTCACACACGCTGGGCAGGCGGGTTGGTGAGCGCGGTGCCGGAACCCTCGCACCAGTGACGCCGCTGCCCGTCACCAGTCTGTTCCATATAAGGCCCGGCTATTAGGGATGGATATACCGCCATCCATCGGTCCCAGGCATGGTGGGCTTCCTGGTTTTTTTGCCTGTGAGCTGTCCTCTTACTCTCCTCCGAATTACTTCGAGGGGGTGTCCAAGTAAGATGGTGGTACCTCCACAGTCGAGCCCGGCATCAGCTCTACCACCTCCAATCAGTATAATCAGTAGAATTGTCGTTAACTTGTCGTTACATTTTCTGAGCACGTCTTAATTACACGGTGTATAAGACAATAGCTAATTCAAGTCATGGATTGTTATTACATTCTTCGTGTAAGATAATATCAATATATTAAGTTATTGATACAATTTACACATTCATCCCCCCTACTCACAGCGGAGTAGTGCCGACCTGGTGGTATCATCTTTATGCCCCTGAAATCTTCATCTGTATTTCAACCCTGCATATCGATTCCGAACTGAGTTTCCTGGGGAACCCCTAGGAAAACCAATGTTCCTCCGCCCATTAGAAGTTTCTTCGCTGTTTCTTGGTCCATCCTTTTCCCGGTGCCTGCCTAAAGGTTGTGTGTTTTGACTTTGATTCAATCAGTAATGGGTAAATAAATATACATATAAAACAGATCAATATGTATACCTTCCTTTCTCTCCTTTCTTGGCTGGAAAGGAAGGCAGTGCGTTTAGTTTGATTGTCGTCTGACATTATACATTCGTAGCACAAAGATATATTTTTTAAGTTTGGTTTGCAGTATTGTCGTATCGATTATTGCATCAGTTTTCATGCTACGATTGAAGTCATTTATTTGGATAATACTAAAATTACCTACACTATCAGGTGGCTTATTTATAAATAATACTTTATCAGCAAAATTATATAATGTCTTGTAATAAAAAATGTCACAATAATGGCAGACATAAGCAGCTGTAGGATTGCAGTGCAGTTTGTCAATACGATGATGTGATGTAATGGTGTCCACTATGGAAAACATACAGCTATGGGCATAGTAAACTTTTCCATCGGGTCAATTTAGAGGAAAGTTATTTTAAACTTTAGTAAGAAATAACTAGTTTGAAAACTAAACGTGCTTTTTCTTGTATTTTTTTTTTTACTAACTATTGTCTTATGTTGCTCTGTGTGTTTTAAATGTTGTAAAATAATTCCGTGCATTAATAAGATTTATGTGGAAACGTTTTTGTGTAATATTTTAGCAAATTTTGATTGTATTGTGTGACAAGAAAACTGTTTGTGTTTTTCTTAAAATTTCATTCCTGTGGTGCCGGTATTTGTAAGGTAAATTTGCGAGCCATAAACACTTTACAATGTAAATGTTCTCATTATAAACACAATACTTAAATTAAACTCGTAGACTCTAACAATTGGAACAAACAACTGTCTAATGAGAACGTCTGAATTTACTTAGTGGATTCAGACATAGTCATAGTCTAGATAACCTAGACTATGTAAAAGATAAGGGTGTCTCCTGTTGCATACTATAGCAACACCGAAATGGTAATTTTTCTCTATGGCAATGTTTTTGTATAACTTCCTGTGAACCGTCGCTTCTTACTTCCTTCCTTGATCGAATGATGTTCAATAAACCTGCATCGTGTTATCCCGAATTTTATTTGGCATCGGCGGTCCCAGCCCCCATAGAAGAGCAAAATCAACAACTACGCTCCCGCACACTTACCCATTGGTAAGATTACCCATTGGTACTAGGCAGAAACTGTCGTTAAATTTGCAAGTTACCCATACAAAAATATCTTTAGTTAGGATGCTCACAAGTTTCAGTTCTACAGCTTGACCAGTTTATTCATTGTATTGTTTGCACTTGCATGGATATAGTTTGTAGTCGGTAAGTGTTTTGTCACCAAACGTGTCTGCGTAGCATTTGACCTAGATCTACACACTTAAGATGACCAGTTGGTACAATAGTCGACTAGAGTCCAAAGTGCTCTATTGGATGCATTAGTCAATATTGTTGTCTAAATATATGGCACTTCATCACTTCAAAGTTCACTACGATTTTCATATTTGCATAAGATAAGACTATCTCCTGTTATGTGAAAGACACAGGTACAGTCTTCAGCACGTCGCAATAAACAATAGTAGTCCTGGGAAAAAGTGGTTTACGTACAAAATATATCTATCTAAAATGGTTTTTAAGCACAACTGGAAATAATAATAATTATTTTTCTAAATTTAAGGCCCCAGACTCTCTTTGCAACATTTCGCTTTCATCTTACCTGAGGCTTTAGAAGTGGCGCTCCCCCCGCTGCATTAAGATGTTAGAGACCGCACCTGAATGTTGCTCTACTTCGTTAAATGAGTGTACGATTACTTCAAATTTGACATGTGAAGATTTTCAATTATTCAAGTAACGGTAATTTACAAAGTTTGGTTTGTTTATCGGAACAAACAAAATGAATTTGCAAAAGCAAAATAAACAAAAATTAATCTACCTGGAATAGATGGCTTATTGGTAGCAGTAAGAGTGATTAGTATTTAGACACAATACATTTTATAGGTCATGCAATTATTTGCAGATTTTTACCGAAGGGGTGTCAAGAGGTGTTCCGAGTGTGAACTGTGAGATGCAAGTCATAAGTCCACCCATACGTGTACCTAAAAGTACACCCGCGTTTCTCTGACGATTATT
Source organism: Ypsolopha sequella (assembly GCA_934047225.1). Classification (NCBI taxonomy): domain Eukaryota; kingdom Metazoa; phylum Arthropoda; class Insecta; order Lepidoptera; family Ypsolophidae; genus Ypsolopha; species Ypsolopha sequella. The sequence goes on along the minus strand of OW203988.1, from coordinate 6,014,354 downwards.
ACGTCTCAACGTTATGAGTCCTATCGCTCTAAGGAAACCTGCATGCCCTAAAAAGCGTGTAGTTGTGCCCGAAAATTTCTTTATTCATCAAGATTTTCAGTTAACTAATGCCTGACATTAAAAATACCTTTATAAAATTTGGAAATGTAGAAAATTAATAATCAAATCGTAACAATGAAAACATTTAAAATTATGTATTCCTAATACTCACACACATATTACAATCAGTTCTTTAAGTAATATAATATCAAAAATAGAAACTCTTACGGTAATTAAGTGTCTGTCAGTTTGTGTGTCCATGATTATGACTAAGGTGCAATAAAAAAGGTAAAAAATTTTGTTTTAGAAATGTGATATTTTAATGATAAGAACCGCAGCTGCGTAAGTTCTTTTGTTTTGATGCATTATTGTCTAGCACGTTGTTATCTCGACTGTCGGTTTTAGTGACTTCGATAGCTTTTTAAGATATTTTAAATAAAAGTAAGTAAAGTAATAAAAAGGATGTAGCTTCAGCTTTATTTATTAATCATTCTATTTTAACTCTTCAAGGTAAACATTCGCCAAAAAGTGGCGACAGCGGTGCTGGTATAAAATTTGTGTCAAACCATCCCCGTGGGTTTTTTAATGTGTGTTAATTCGGGTTTTCGAATTAACACACATTAACATAACTTAATCTAAGCGAATTAGGGCATGCAATTATTCGCAGATTTTTAGTATCCGGATACCGGATAATGGATTATCTGGATAACCGGATACTTATGGTAAAAATTAAGGGTAGTAATAAAAACTCCGAAAACTAAATTAAAACCACCCAACAAAACGGTCTACCGATAAACATCTTGAAAAAAAAACCGGCCAAGTGCGAGTCAGACTCTAGTCAGAACCTAGGGTTCCATATTGTGGATGATAAATTTAGTTTTATTATTTTTTTTCGTGAATTTCTCAACCGCTTTATTTTTTCTGTAATTCTTACGTAAACGCATATTACCATGATTTTTTCATATTTTTCGGTCCACCAGTTATGGAGATAAGAGGGGGGACATACATTTTTTTATAGATTTTCAAGGATTTCTCGAAATAGATGCAATTAAATATAGCCAAACTGTATATTATTACAATAAGCTTTTTAATACCTACAATGTGATACCCATATTATATTTTTATAAATATTTTTTTTTAATTTATTTTACTTTTTTTTTATTTTTAAATCACTATAGTTTTCCCAGTTATTGGTCAGTTATGATCTATAACGGACATTTTTTTCATATTTTTCGGGCTACCAGTTTCGGACATACACATTATTGTAGTTTTTTTAAAGATTTCACAAAACCATTGCCAGTAAATATAGTAAAAGTATATATTTTTACAATCACCTTTTTAGTGTCTACAGTTTGATACCCATATTGTATTTTTAGGATATTTTTTATTTTTCTCACTTTTGTTTTGAAAATATTTTAAACAATTTCAAATTTTTCATATTTTTTTTTACAATGTAATATGTAGGCAAATTAATGCTATTTTTGTGCCAAATTTCATGTCTTTATCTTTACGGTGCTAAAGTTATGATGCTGTGAAATACGGACAGACGTAGATTAGACTTTATTTTATTCAAAAAATATTTTATACATAGTTGTTTACTTATTAAATGATAAGTGCAATATTCAAGTAGAGCAACTTTCATGATACAATTCGCCTCTCCATAAGAATCTACGCGAGGGAAAGGGAGCAACCGTGCGAGCGGGAGGTAAAATGACGTCGAGCTACACAACACACGTCTGAACGCTGCGATGTCCCAGCGAAACTGAGGGAAATATCGACGCGTTTTGTGTTTTAAACTCTCGATAAGTTTCGATTAGATAAATGTTCTTAAAATAATTTTTTAAATACGGTTTTTTGTTATTTCACTTATTAATAGTTCTATTCTACGTGTTTTAAATTTGACTACGCTAAACGATAGTTTTCTAGTAGAAAAAAAATATTTTATCAGTGGTTGAATTCATGAAATCACAACTACTTAAAGCACTCGAAATAAGAAAACTAAAGTATTATCCAAAAAAGTAACCAGGTAAGATTATTGTTGAAGATATGGGAATAAATGTTACCTGAATAAATTTCTTGTTTTTATCTTAATTTTTACGTGACGTGTGCATGAATGAGACTCTCAACGCGTAGAACATAAATAAAGGTATGTTTAAAGCCTAAAAAACCTATTAAAAGTAGCACTAAAGTAAATGAAAAAATAAGTTTTGAAATCTTCAAATTCCACACTATAAATTAACGTAAAATGTATTTTATTTATTGCTTTCTTACTAACTAAAATAAAATCTTTCTTTTCTGATAATTCTGCAAGAATACTGATTTCTAGGGGACTGGAGCCTTAAGTCAGTAATTTTTGTTGTTTTTCTCCGTTATATGTTTGATTCAATGATTTATTTATTTAAAGTACATTAAAATTGACTTAAATTAAATGTATAAAGCTGATTCTAAAGGCTTTAGTTTTAAGTTTAGTGCTGTCAAATCTAAAATTTTTTCATTGCAAAATATAGGTACTTAGTACTTCAAATGGACTTCATAAATTTATCGATTGATTAATCGTGTCAAATAAAAATCGACGCTGAATCGACTTTTTCAAATAAATCGATCTTCGATTGAATCAGACTGACTCACGTTAGTACTAACACAGGACGCGCAAACCTTATTTTTTTAAGCATCTTTTCGTACGCTCTATTTAACATAAGCCCTACTTTGTTACTTATTGACGTGATTTTGTCATCAGCAAAAATGTGATGTTTGTGCAAAATGCTTTATTTTGATGTAGATTTTTTTTCTATGCAACCTCGAATTAGTCAAATTATGGGGTTACCGACTGCACCGACCGACTGTAGCGGAGGAGTTTGAAATTTGGCATAATGTTAGATTTTGATAACGCGCACATATGTATGTATGTCGATATATAGTCGACCAAAGAAAACAAATAGATTAAATTGAGGAGTCAGATGGGCCATAAGAATGAAAAGGTTCGTATCAATTTCGAACATCATCATCAAATCATCACATTATATTGCACTGCAATGAATGAATTGTTTGCCTTCGGCTCCTTTTTCCAGTGTCATCTTTCAATAGCCAAATTTTAAGGCCGCGTCTTCAATGGCAGCGGTCAGCGAGCGGTGGCTGGAGTCGAGCAGCTCATACTCGCCATCGACCTTGAGTCGACCTATGTCGGTACAAATATCGACAGAAACTATATTGAAATAACGTTCATGTCAGCGCGCACTGCATTACGACGTCGCAGGGTCTCTTGATAACGCAAAGTAATACTTTTCACATGGACGCGATAGACGGAAAAAAATTCCATAGATGATTTTTCTAAGCAATATTTTCCTTGTATTTTAGTGCAAGAACCATACAAATACCATTTTTCAAAGAAATAATTAATTTTAATTAATTTCAGTCTAAAAACAGCTTGATTTTGAACCATATTTTCATACTGTTCTTTTAACGCAAGAATAATTTTCAGATTTTTTTTTCCTTATACTTTAAATAACACTAAATAATTTTTTCATAATTTTTAAACATCTCATTTAGGGAAAATATCGTTATCAGTAAGAGTAATTTTTGACTGACTCTGGGAAGAATCTTTTTAATACAAATTCGCATATATTGACATACTAAAAACGATCTGAAGACTTTAATTTTAGTTTTAGTGCTGTCAAAACTTGAATTTTTCTTAAGTAATTTAGCTTCTGTACTTAATACTTATGTGCTATTTTGCAATGAAGAAAATTTAGTTTTGACAGCACTAAAATTAAAATTAAAGCCTTCAGAATCGGCTATAATAGATAGCTGAAAATGATTACACTTTTTGCTCTACATATTGTATTTTCTGGCTAACTTAAAAGCATTTTCAGTTTTTTTTTTTTTAATAAACGGCATCCTTACAATGTTTCAATTCCGAGAACCACAAGCCAATACAGTGATATTTATGTGCCATAAAATCATTCCATTACTTTACCTAGTTGTAAAAAAGCTTTTATAACTCAGTTTTTTTAACTTTTAGGACTTTTATATTGGTTTAAAAATACGATACCAATTTCAATTGAGTTCCCTTTCAGAAATTAAATAAATCAGTAAGTAAGGGCTGTATACCTATCACTTGACATAATTATAGTCGTCGGTGAAAATGTGCGGACGAAATGTGATTTGCACTTCGCAGTCTATGCTTGGAAATACCTCTGACACGTCTTCGGTCATTCATGTCGTGATGATGAATGTATGTATGTATATTATATAATTGAACTGTATAATTTACATAACAGTTGCTTACATTTATCAATGAAAAGCAACACTTTAAATAAAAGCAGAAAAAACGTATCACAGTCCGACCTCACGGTTGTCATTGAAGGCTGCACCGCATATGCACCTTCGAAGCTAAAACGTAACAACTATTAAATAAACCTTCCGGTATTCACCTTAGGGTCTAAATTCGTTTGTTTTAAATGTTGGTAGATATAGTTAGCAGTGAACAGTGAACAGTTAGTGTTTATTAGCTGCACATAGTATTGACACTTGGTGACCTTCACAACATTAAAGCAACTTGCCCACTGGTTTGCTCTATATTCTGTTTTAATGTGTATGCTGAAGCAGTAAGATCTTGTGGTGATCCAGGACCTGGCTACACTCAGTGGCGTGCACAGAACTTTTTGCTGGAAAAGCAAGCAATTGGTCAAGAATAACAATAAAAAAATATGAAAAAATTTAAATACCACTTTAAAAAAAAGTTTGTATTGGAAATTTTCACTCTGAGGTAGACATTGTCTACCCTGGCGTCATACAATATTTTTTTTTCAAAGTGGTATTTAAATTTTTCCATATTTTTTTATTGTTATTCTTGACCAATTGCTTGCTTTTCCAGCAAAAAGTTCTGTGCACGCCACTGGGCTACAGTGTAGGGAAAATTGTTTCAGGAATGTTCAGTAGTTGTCCTAGTAAGTATTTTGAGATTGATTGGATATCCGTCACCTGGTGCATTTTCCAGCCATGACGTCATCATTATTTTGTATGGATTTTTTTCTGACCTTTCGTGTGTGGCGTAAAAGGAAAGGGCTTCATCAGCTCATTGTAAAAATGTACTACATCATTTCATTTCAGCACAAAAAACATTTTCCAAACATACCAAGTTTGGGCTTCTTCAGGTAGGAAACCGCTGAAGGATTTTTTTGTGAAACGTAGTCCAATACCTCGTAATATGCAAATGTCTAATTGTCAAATGTCTAACATGATTGTCTGGAAGAAATTGCTATAAGTGATAAGGCCGCCAATTGTTACCTTCTCTCATACGTTTGATCTTTTACCTTATTTATTTATTTTGGTGTACAATAATAGTTATTTGTTATGCAAGGCTAGAAAGTTATTTTTTGGCGCGAGTACCTTGTATTGAAACCTGAGCAAGCGAAGGATTCTAGGATTGATTCAAATATAGAATCCTGAGAGTAGCGAGGGTTTCAAAGGTACGAGACGCTATATAACTTTGCTGCCGAGCGAAACACACAACTTTTCACCTCACTAAAGCGAGGAAAATGTTAGGTGCGAGAAAATTTATATCGTACGCTTTTATGTATTTTTCGCGCGATTTTTCCGGAAGAAAACGCAACTCGGCATTAGTACCGCTTGCACTAATTCTGCAGGTGTTCAATTTTAATCTTCGTCGTTGCTAGCCTCGCTCATATTTTATGATTTCTTTCGATTTTATCAAAAAACAAACCAAAATAATGGAAGGAAAATGAATTGAATAAAGAGAAACAAATTTTAAAGTTTTTGTTTTTTATCAAATTTTCTTGCTGCCCAGTGCGATTATTCTTTAAATGAGGCTGGCGCTTGACATAAGATAAGTAATTGCATTTCAGTGGAGAGAATATAAACTATTACGAAACCAATGAGGTTCTGTATATATGGTAGGGGAGCCCAGCTAGTTAAAAAAATATCATAATCAGGGTGAATAAGCGATAGCTACGCAGATGGAGGCTAATGAGAGATTACTGAAAATATATATGATAAGTTCCAGATAGGGGGCTTTTGCACGGGGGGGGGGATTAAAGATGGCTGCTGCTCTGTATGTATCTAACTAATTTTATTGCAAATTATATCCCAGTCAAGAAAATATGAAGGCTGAAAAACAAAAATCAGAATAATTGAATTTGTGGCTAAATTTCTATTATATTCTTTTAAAACTACAAAAATAAATACCAGAAATGAGTTCTAAATCATCAGTGCCTATTGAATTCTCATGATATAAATTGACATGAAAGAACGGATATACAATATTCATTCCTTTCTCACAGAGTGTCGTCGTTATTGGTGCCGTCGTTATTTTTTTTAACATGTTGATGCTTATAATTTATATTTTTTAGGATTGGCATAAAATAAACTTCATCTGGGTATTTTTTTATTGCTTTTCAAATGGCTACAAAAAGTTATGTACCTTGGAAGAAAAAAAATATGGGTGACATTTTGTTTTTTTTGCCAATTTCTCGAAAAATTTCTAAGAAAACTATACAAATGAATACCAGAAATGAAATCTACACCATCGATTTACATGAAAATGATACCAAACTCAATATCCTAACCACACAACAGCAAATGGATTTTTTTTAAGATGACGAGCGGCAGCCATCTTTAATCCCTCCCCCCCCGTGCAAAAGCCCCCTATCTGGAACTTATCATATATATTTTCAGTAATCTCTCATTAGCCTCCATCTGCGTAGCTATCGCTTTTTCGCCCTGATTATGATATTTTTTTAACTAGCTGGGCTCCCTACCTGTATGTAATATTATTGTACGAAACCTTTATTGAATAAAAATATTCGAATTTTAAAAACACTTTCCACGCTAGCGGATAAAGTGCGCTTTTCCACCCAGATTTCTAATGACAAACAGAGCCTTTCCAAGCTTGTGAGGTGAAAAGAGTATTTGTCTTTGTCTAACTAACGTGATGAAAGAAAAAAAATGGTTATAATTACATATTAATTAATAATTACAAAATTCATTTCATGAAAAATTCTTCAACTTCTACATGTAAAACTGTATGTAAATAATGAAAATATTAACGTTTATTATCATATTTTTTGCAGACGGATATTAAGGGGCATTTGACTACGTTTAACATAAAATCCTTCAGCCGTTTCCTATCAAACTCGGTATGTTTGAAAATGTTTTATTGTTTGTTAGAAAACGAATGATACACAGGAAAGGAGTCAGAAAAATAAAATGAAAAAATCCATACAAAAAAATTATGACGGAAAATGCACCTACTAAACATTCCTAAAACAAAATTCTTCATACGCGACAGGACTGTAGCCAGGCCCAGGATTATGGGCTTAGTATCAGATGGCAGATCCGATGTTCAACATACTTTTTTTTTTAATGTTGACACTTACGGGAACCTAGGTAGCGTTCCGAAACCAAACTCCTATCATCGAGCAATTCTAGTCGGATGAGCAATACGTTTTGGAACCGTCTTCGGACTAACTTTGGTGAGATTCGGAACGGACATAGAGTAATATGTCAAAAGAAAAGTTTGGCGGGAAGACGAAATTGTTTAAAAGATGGATGAGCTTTTATCTACGATATTTTTTACTTTTTGCTTAAAACTAGTTATTGGTGGAACTAATGTTTGGAGACACGTTTAAAGAAGCCAGATAAAACGGTTTTGAATTGAATTGAGAAAAGCTTGCTCATAATCAAGTTTCAGACTTGTAGGAAATAACAAAAAACAAATTCATATAAAAATGTCGTTCTAGGCGAGAAAATAGGAATAGTTCTCTTCTGTGGATTGAGATGTGTTCAAACGTTTAACACTCTTCAGTAAATGTTTTGTAATTTTTGATACCTACCATGTAAACGTATAAAAATCATACGTCAAGAATCATGCTTTTGACAGGAGCAATACCTATATTCCCGGCGACTTTCGCAGAGCAAAATATTGGTCGTGTCAGTAAAAAAAGTTGCTCGGGTTTGATCGTTCCAAAACGATATCATTTGTGGTTTTGGAACCAGCATTGAGCTACTTTTATCTGACAGATAGTAATATCTTCTACTTCATCGGACAACCTAAGGTGTTTCGGAACGCTAAAAGAACTGTCATAGACGTGCAGGGGATACAAGTCGGTTCAGTGTAGCACCACGATTTAACTTATTTGACTGGACTATATTTAATGTTTTTGGAGCAAATACAATTTGGTGTTGTAGCCTATTTTTGGCATGGTCTTTCATACTCGTACTTAAAAGATATGCACACTCCAAGAGTTTCGTCAATACATATGTATGTAGTAATCTGGAAAAGAAATCTGATACATATCTTTTACTTACATATCTTGTAATAGGTTGAGACACTTAAATTGATACAATTACTATTCAAGGCTAAAGAAACAGGAAATTTAAATTATTTTAACTAGTTTATATTTGTTGCAAATCTTTCAATGCCAATGAATCAGTAAATATGTTATTCCGCATTTCCTAAATATTTATAAACGCCACGTGACTTACTCCGACAACTTATTTATGCAATCAGTACAAAGACAATAGCTTGAAATAAAAACAAATACATACAATAGCAAAACTCAAGGGTCATTGTAAAGATTAAATAGTGTGTCTTCGACCCCGTCCAACTTCCCATGACAATGAGTAGATATTTATTTGTGGGTCAACCGTGTTTTGATTAGCTACAACTAATAAATAATTGTGATATACAAGAAATGAAAATAAATTATACAAACATAAAAGAAATAAAAAATGTATATATCGTCACAACAACCCGAGGGGGTGTCAAAGGTGTTCTGAGTGTGAACTGTGAAATGCAAGTCACAGTCCACATTCGGTACACCCACTTTTCACCGACAATAAAGTAAAGTATAATATATAATAATATGTTTTTTAATTCAGACCAATATAAAACGAATGTTTTTATACAGTCCATATTCTTAACAACAATTCAATTTAAAATTAAGAAATGTCCAATATAAAATATAAAATAAAATACAATAAAATTAAAGAAAATAATTAATTTGCACTACTTAGGTGACCTCCAATGATCTAAAATTGGGTTTTCGTTAATTTTACCCACAATCATCCTTAAAATACTATTGCCGGAGTTTCCAAGACGATCCCAAAATGATGCTATCCTGAATCTAAGCACGGCGAAGAAAACAGCCACTCTGGCCTCAGCGAACATGTATAAAATAAATAATTACTCATTATTAGCTGAAACTGTAACCATTAAGGCGATATGTAAAACTTTTAGCGTCCCTGTCTCCATATGCGAAAAAATCCTCAGTGCGAGAGGGACGGAATCGTGGAAAAGTAGCAAAAAGTCAGTTTTTTATTAATATAAAATGTACTAAAGTTGCTATCAAAATTTTGTTTAACCAGGTCCTAAATACTGTTAAACCCCATCTAATAAAATATAGTTGCAGTCTATATGCCATTCTAAATTGTCAAACCAGGGGAATTGGTGTCGAAAAGGACCTCATTTCAATAAATATTTCTATCGAGCCGAATTTCTCCAATCGCGTTTCTGTTTTAACAGATCCCTAGAAAAAGAATCCAAAAATAATAAACTATTTTATCAAAATAATACCTTATTTACTAAAGTAGATGTGCAAGTCCTTAAAGTGTCGAATTTTTTTCCGTAGCGCCTTAAGAGGCGCCAGGCTCCTCGGCCCTCACAACAAAGTTAAAACCAACGATAACATTTTAGTGTAGCTCGGTTGATGAGGTTGAAGGGCCGTGGGTTATTTAACCGATTTTACAAGAGATAGTTGTTTTGTATATTCAAATTTTAGTTATTTCATTCTACTGGACAGTTGGCGTGACAAATGTGGCAATGCTGCGTCTATTGTGCACCTTCCAACAATGACAGTGACCTTTTGTACACCCTTCCAATAACGACTTCAGCATTGTTAAGTGTAAGATTAGGTTTAATAATTTAAAAAAGAATAAACTTACCATGGATTTATAAATAAATTGCATCTTTAAAAAAAAAATATATAAATAATTTTAACTATGACAGAAATAAATTTCTGTTTGAACACTTGGCGATTTATCCGTCGCAAGGAGATATAATGTTAAATAATTTTGTTTCACATAAACAGTTTACATTTGAAACAGTATTCAGTATCTCCCAGACTAGACCATGGAGAGTCTGTACCATGGGTGCCGGTAAACAGATTACAATATTAATGATATACAGTGTTCGTACAGGTGGCTAACAAAGTGACACTAAAATATAATTAAAATAAGAGATCATTTAAAAAGTTGACAAATTTGAACCTAATTATAAGACTTGAATTAAAACTATAGCTAAAGTTACAATAAAATACTCTAACTTATATGATGTAGATGTAAGAACAAAAATAAGAATAATTTCATTTCAAAACTCAATAAATTATACTTATAAATTAAAAACAATATGAGACTTTTCACCATAGGTTTTATATCAAATAATTAAAATTATATGATAATAATAAAAATAAAAAACAGTCACGAAATGTTACTAGGATATTCCAAAGCAATATAACACTAAACAGCATACCTATTCAAAAAATTGCGAACAATGGTAAAATAAATATTTTAATTTTGTACTAAAACAATAGAAACAACAAGGATGTATGTATATGTAGTACGTAAATTAATAACGTCTTTGTTTGCACCTGTCAATAAATATACAATACATTATGAAGGGATCTCAGCGGTGTTTCCGAGTAAAGTGTAATTCACAGTTGTTCACATCGGTTCACATACAACCGTTTCGCCAACAATTTTTAACGTGTCAGCGTGATGAGCAGCTTACACGTGCTTGCGTTTGGACCCGGAAAGTCCTGAAACCCTGTATTAGTCGTCGTGACGTTCGAACTGCTGACCCCGACTGCATAATTCTATATTATATATCAATGAATAACCTGACTGACTGATTGATCTATCAACCAGACCAAACGGCTGGACCTAGTTTATAAGTTTCTTGTACGAATATGAAGAGATCTTAAGAAATTGTCAAGGGTTCGGGGGAAACGGGATCCACGCGGGCACGCCGCTAGGCATCCACTATAGCAGGGTTTCTTAAACTGGGGTCTATGGACCCCCAAGGGGTCTGTAGCGTGAGTTTTAGGGGTCCGTGACATGATGTCTGATACCGAACGCCGCACCGCGCTATTGTGTCTCATGTGAAAATGAAAATAAAACGAAAATATGTATTGATTCAATATGAACAAAACATTTGGCTATATAATATACATAATACAAAAATATTACAAACAAACCTTTGTTACTTTACGGTGACAAGTGGAAGTAAAGTATTGCTTTTCGTGATAGTTCGTGCTCGATTCAATGGGAATGTAAGTTTAAAACATTATTACTTATTTTTTTTTATTTCTTAAAAAGTAGTACCTAATTGCTTTCTCTGTAATCAGGGGCTCTACCGCGTAATTCTCATTTGTATCAACTTCAAGCAAATGCATACGAAATTCAACGCGTGCAAAAGAGATGGCATGTTAGGCGGGCGTCGTCGCACGCACGTCAAATTTCAATCTCAAGTTGATGTTGATGAAAATGAGAATTACGCGGTAGAACCACAGGTTTGGGAGGGGTCCATCAGTTTTTGAAATTTTGCAAGGGGTCCGTGTCTACCAAAAGTTTAAGAATCCCTGCACTATAGTATTATTTATATGAAGATAGTTACTTAAGCTAAACATATTCTACTTGCCTCTAGACTGACATCCCATTTCTCCCACTTTCAGGAGACAAGGTGCAAGAACCCCCCGACAGCTCCCCAGAAGATCGAACGTGTCATCACTCTCTGCCAGGATGAGATCAAGCTTTCAATACTAAGAGGTGAGACAATGTGTGTGTTGTTAGAGTACACGCAGTTTATGTAGACATAAATACACCTGCATTTTGGCATGAAGTCTTTTCTATCTATCTATAACTTAAGGCTTGAATAAGCGTGGATTTGGTAAAATTGCGTATAGTTAGCTCGATTTGTAGGCCAAACTGGCTACTAGAAAATTCTAGGAAATATATATGTACTTAATCATGTTTTTCTGACGAATTAAGGCCCCAGACTCTCTTTGCAACATTTCGCTTTCATCTTACCTGAGGCTCTAGAAGTGGCGCTCCCCCCGCTGCATTAAGATGTTAGAGACCGCACCTGAATGTTGCTCTACTTCGTTAAATGAGTGTACGATTACTTAAAATTTGACATGTGAAGATTTTTAATTATTCAAGTAACGGTAATTTACAAAGTTTGGTTTGTTTATCGGAACAAACAAAATGAATTTGCAAAAGCAAAATAAACAAAAGTAAATCTATCTGGAATAGATGGCTTATTGGTAGCAGTAAAAGTGATTAGTATTTAGACACAATACATTTTATAGGTCATGCAATTATTTGCAAATTTTTACCGAAGGGGTGTCAAGAGGTGTTCCGAGTGTGAACTGTGAGATGCAAGTCATAAGTCCATCCATACGTGTACCTATAAGTACACCCGCGTTTCTCTGACGATTATTACGTCTCAACGTGATGAGCCCTATCGCTCTAAGGAAACCTGCATGCCCTAAAAAGCGTGTAGTTGTGCCCGAAAATTTCTTTATTCATCAAGATTTTCATTTAACTAATGCCTGACATAAAAAATACCTTTATAAAATTTGGAAATGTAGAAAATTAATAATCAAATCGTAACAATGAAAACATTCAAAATCATGTATTCCTAATACTCACACACATATTACAATCAGTTCTTTAAGTAATATAATATCAAAAATAGAAACCCTTACGGTAATTAAGTGTCTGTCGGTTTGTGTGTCCATGATTATGACTAAGGTGCAATAAAAAAGGTAAAAAATTTAGTTTTAGAAATGTGATGTTTTAATGATAAGAACCGCAGCTGCGTACGTTCTTTTGTTTTGATGCATTATTGTCTAGCACGTTGTTATCTCGACTGTCGGTTTTAGTGACTTCGATAGCTTTTTAAGATATTTTAAATAAAAGTAAGTAAAGTAATAAAAAGGATGTAGCTTCGGCTTTAGTTATTCCAAAAAGTGGCGACAGCGGTGCTGGTATAAAATTTGTGTCACGCCATCCCCGTGGGTTTTATAGACCACAACTTCTAAAATACGGCTTTACGGGTTTTCGAATTAACACACATTAACATAACTTAATCTAAGCAAATTAGGGCATGCAATTATTCGCAGATTTTTACTATCCGGATAACGGATAATGTATTATCCGGATAACCGGATACTTATGGTAAAAATTAAGCTAAAATTAATTTAATAAAAGCTCCGAAAACTAAATTAAAACCGCCCAAAAAAACGGCCTACCGCAAACATCTTGAAAAAAAACTGGCCAAGTGCGAGTCAGACTCTAGTCAGAACCTAGGGTTCCGTATTGTGGATGATAAAATTTATAATTTTTTTTCGTGAATTTCTCAACCGCTTTGTTTTTTCTGTAATTTTTACGTAAACGCATATTACCATGATTTTTTTCATATTTTTCGGTCCACCAGTTTTGGAGATAAGAGGGGGGACATACATTTTTTTATAGATTTTCAAGGATTTCTCGAAATAGATGGAATAAAATATAGCCAAACTATATATTATTACAATAAGCTTTTTAATACCTACAATGTGATACCCATATTGTATTTTTATAAATGTTTTTATTATTTATTTTACTTTTTTTATATTTTTAAATCATTATAGTTTTCCCGGTTATTGGTCAGTTATGATCTATAATGGAAATTTTTTTCATATTTTTCGGTCTACCAGTTTCGGACATACACGTTATTGTAGTTTTTTTGAAGATTTCACAAAACCAGTGCCAGTAAATATAGTAAAAGTATATATTTTTACAATCACTTTTTTAGTGTCTACAGTTTGATACCCATATTGTATTTTTAGGATATTTTTTATTTTTCTCACTTTTGTTTTAAAAATATTTTAAACAATTTCAAATTTTTCATATTTTTTTTACAATGTAATATGTAGGCAAATTAATGCTATTTTTGTGCCAAACTACATGTCTTTATCTTGATAGTGCTAAAGTTATGATGCTGTGAAATACGGACGGACGTAGATTAGACTTTATTTTATCGAAACAGGGATTTCTTAAAATATTCAAAAAATATTTTATCCATAGTTGTTTACTTATTAAATGATAAGTGCAATATTCAAGTAGAGCAACTTTAATGATACAGTTCGCTTCTCCATAAGAATCTACACGAGGGAAAGGGAGCAACCGTGCGAGCGAGAGGTAAAATGACGTCGAGCTACACAACACACGTCTGAACGCTGCGATGTCCCAGCGAAACTGAGGGAAATATCGACGCGTTTTGTGTTTTAAACTCTCTATAAGTTTCGATTTGATAAAATGTTCTTAAAATAATTTTTTAAATACCGTTTTTTGTTATTTCACTAATTAATAGTTATATTCTACGTGTTTTAAATTTGACTACGCTAAACGATAGTTTTCTACTAGAAAAAAAATATTTTATCAGTGGTTGAATTCATAAAATCACAACTAGTTAAAGCACTCGAAATAAGAAAACTAAAGTATTATCCAAAAAAGTAACCAGGTAAGATTATTGTTGAAGATATGGGAATAAATGTTACCTGAATAAATTTCTTGTTTTTGTCATAATTTTTACGTGACGTGTGCATGAATGAGACTCTCAACGCGTATAACATAAATAAAGGTATGTTTAAAGCCTAAAAAACCTATTAAAAGTAGCATTAAAGTAAAGGAAAAAATATGTTTTGAAATCTTCAAATTCCACACTATAAATTAACGTAAAATGTATTTTATTTATTGCTTTCTTACTAACTAAAATAAAATCTTTCTTTTCTGATAATTCTGCAAGAATACTGATTTTTAGGGGACTGGAGCCTTAAGCCTTTATAGGTTATCGAAATTTTATATATTTACTCAAATAAATATATATCTGTAGGTACCTAATTTCATTCTGTACATTCAATTCGCTTGGACACGGAATATGCGTTTGAAATGAGATCTCATTATTATCTACAAAAAAGCCTTACTACTTTATTTCTGTATGTCCTAATGGAGCCACGATTTCAAAATAACTGAAGTTTTGCGTGCGCGGCATCTGATTAGAGCAGGATAGAGAGTTAAAAAACAAACGCGTTAGAGCAAGACCGAATTTTAGCATAGTGCAGCCCCTTAAGCTTTACAACTTTCTCCTTCACTTGAGTAAAAAAGGTGTCTAGGCCTTCTTCTTCCTTTTTTCCCCTCGACTTATCTTTCTATGATATTTTTCAAGAAACTGTCATGTCGAACTAGTGTTCTATCACATTCACTCTTCTATTTTCAATGGTTTTTAACAAATTTTTTTTGTATAAATGTTTTTTTTCCCTCTTTGTTTCTTCCTCAACAATTATTAGCACTTCCTCATTAGTCTTCTTCTTTGTCCAGCTAATTCTCTCCATCCTCCTCCAGCACCACATTTCAAACGCTATATCATATCATGCAAAGTCACCTTATACTTGTAGACATGCAAGAACAGTAACAAGTACCTAATTTTATATTACCAAGGTCAGTTAACACGTTCGCTGGCGGAGCAGTGAAAGTGGTCGGCTCGGCTCGCCAGGTGACTGGTAAAGGTTCGGTGCTCGACATGATCACACGCAATGCGATGTAATTCTCGTCTCTCGTGATCTTTACTGATCTTTCTTAAGTTTATGTAATGCGTTCCTCTTTGTGATGCTGAGTCGTACTTTACTGGGGATGGTAATTTGTGAAAAAACCACTTTTGTTATTAAAGTGTAACTACTTAGTGATGGAGATATAGGAAAGTTACTGCTTTCAACTTTCCACTTGGATGTGTTTCTGTCACCGTAAGATTGCAAAATCTGATAGTTATAATTTCACTAATTAGATTATATATAAGATACAAGCTATCGGATTTTTCAATCTCATGCTGCGTGGGTAGGTCGTAGAATTGGGCAGATTGTAAAGTATGAATTCGAAAATATTTCACCAAAAGTCAAAAATAGGTGCTACGTGTAGCGGAGCGAGGAGCGTGTTAGGTTTACATGTAAATAAATTTGGGGAGCCGAGCGAAGCGGAACGGTGCGAGGTGACCCTCCTAGTTTTAACAGAATTATGATATACCTAGGCAGATCATGATATGCCCCATTTTACGAAGTATATATAAAGGTAAATACCATTTCACTCATCACGAAATCTTCGGAACTGTATAGCCTACAAACTTGATATTTGGGAGGTAGGTTCCCTAATATGCAAGTTTCAAAAAAAATTTTTTGGATATTCATAATAATAAGGTGTGCTGTTCAAGTTTATTACTCATTCAGCGGAAAAGGCTAGTAAAAGAAAAACAGATTTCCTTTGTAGTTTTTATTAAACTCAATAATACTATGAACATTTTGAAGAGATAATAATATGGTTTTAAATCGAACAGTTTATATAGTCTATTTCTCATTGGGAACGAGTAAAGAGAGACAACAACACTAACAGCTGTTGCTCAACTTGGACTCGATCATCGGGGCTGAGTGTGGGAATATTCTAATTAAGATGCCACTATGCTGAAATTACTACGAATTGTGTTCTCATATGTCTCATTGTACTCGCGATAACTTCGCAGTTTGTGCGTTAAAATTATTTTTTATTAAGTGTGAGTAATTTGTGGCGATATGAAGTGTTCTATAAACACTTGCTTTTGGACTCGCAAATTCAATTAAAGTTAATTTCAAGATAGTCGTTCGCACTTCTGCTGTTTTAACTTCCAATTCGTAAATTGTGGATAGCTGTCAATAGTCTAGTCTTAGTCTGTCATGCTGGCGTCCGTGCCTAGACGAAAAAATATGGAATATGGCTGAAATAAACAAAATAATAATATAAAAATTTTTCTTTACCAAGATGATGGATAACATTATCGTCTGCTAATCAGAATTAAGAGGATGGCATACCCTAGCAATTTTTTTTATTAAACGTCAAGCACAATAAGTCTAATGGCAAAGACCTTATTTGCTTTTCATAGAGGCGATTATATGTTGGCTCTTTAGCCTCTTGTTCTTGGACGCGTAATATTAGTGATCACGCAGCGAAACAACAAATTGTTGTTTTTAGCTAATACTGAAATATTTTGTAGGGAAAAAAATATTGGATATAGATAACATCCCTTCATATTTCTATTGCCTATTTTATAAAAAAAATCAAGTTGATCTCTTAACCGCGTCTTTGAAACGAACGTTTGAAAACAAAAAATAAGAGGGTTGAAAACATTTTTTTTTTGCCAAAAGTATAAATCTTAAAACATTGTTTATAGGTGGAATCCCTAGATAAAAGATCGATAAATCAAATATATTTTCTTCAATATGAGGAGAGACCTAGTTTCTTCCAATGGACCCTTGAAAACCTGGTGTTGTTGATGTTCTAGCGTCAGGTGTCCCGTTAATCGAATTTTGAAGTGCGATGGACAGGTACGAAATGCGTTGCACTTCTGATTGCAGAATGAATACACTTACATATCAAAAGTCGATTAAGAAACGACGAGGACAATCTTTAAGCAAAGGTTCAAGTTAATTGTCCCTGCTACATCTAGTTTTAAACGTGGCTTAAAGATACTAACGAGGGCTCAATGAAATGCTTGTTAAAATGCACTTACGAACGTAAATGATAATAACTTATGTTTTAAAACAAAAGATTTTAAAAAATAGCTACTATTTAATTTAATTTGTAATTTAAATTATCAAATACCTGGTGTCTTTCGCCTAAGACTCGCGTAGTCAATATTTCTGTCTACGTTGATATTAAGAACATTGTATGTTGGTTGAAAAAAGCTTTTCAATGCAAGTGCTTGTAAAGGCCCACTTTTTATGCATCAAAACCGAACAGAAAGTCGATTATTTTGCCCTAGGGCTTTATTTTTTTTTTTTTTTTTTTTGCAATGGTAGGCTAACCTGCAGCCTTTCCTGTGTACCATAGATGTTATACTTTTTTTCCACTGTTTAACGGCTCTGGATAAAGTCCTCTTGAGCTAATCATAATTTAAAATTCACAAGATTATATTTGTTTTCATTTCCTCACACTATGCATTGAAAAACGTAGTATGATACACAGGCGTAAGAGCAATAAATTACTCGGTTACGTTTAAAACACTCGCTACGCTCGTATTTTAAATCGTCCTCGTAATTTATTCCTTTTCGCTCTTGTAGCATAAACTACTATGATTGAACGTATCGTTTTGTGTCAGACTTTTTTATTGCACACGGAGTAAGGAGACATGAAAGACATTTTTATTATTTTTAAATCAGAACTTTTTTAAAAGAACACTAAAACATTAAGTAAATAAGATTAGCTTTTTAATTTTATTGGTTATTACCTTTTATGTAAAACTTGACACATCTTTGTTTATAAGCGCGATCGCTCAGAAATTATAGGAGAGTGACAGCAGGCGAGGCGTTAGTCAGTTTTTACAGGGACTTCCGAAAAATCTACGGAAGTCGGTAATGGACAAATGACTGATACTACGCAACTTCTGGTAACCACTACCCCGGTTACAGGTTATTTTATAAATTTGCGTAATTATTAAACAAAAAAATAAACTTTTTAAAATGTCCTCTAATAATATATATTATAGAAGTTCTTGCTACGTAAACTCATAGTTAGGTACACGGGACATTAACCTAAAGCGAGTAAAGCACCTTCGTATTTCAAATAGACACCTATTTTTTGCGTCTAACGGTTTCTAATCATCACAAAATGCCTGAAAACCGTATACAAACATCATCAGCTCTAGCTTCACCTGTCAATCTGAAGTTCGTTCTCAATGCATACATAAATAATATTGACTAACCAACCACTGAGTTTTTATCTGTGAACAAAGCTATCTGTTCACCTATCTGGAGGTGCTAAGAGTCCTATACTAACGTGATAAAAGTCACAATTCTTTGTAGAGGTACTAAGCGAGTTGGTGCGTCAGAGACGCCAATGCGACGCGTGCGCAGAAAATCTCACAACTGAATAAGGAAACTTGCCCTAACTGTATTATGTGACCTCACATATCGAATCATGGCGATTTGCTTGACTAAAAGCCAATTCTTATATAAACTGCATATTGTAATAGTAACCTATTATAATTACCCAAAAGAGATTTTTTGTTCATTATGTGTTCGTTTTATTTTAAAACGCGAGAAAAAAATAGCAAAGCACGTCACGTGAAGTTAATAATCTGGTTTTCTTTTACTAGTTAAAAGAAAAACAAGTGCAGTCACTTGTTGCTTATATCAAGTTACAACGTGTAAAGTTGCATAATTTGATTTTGAATGTCGATTTACTTTAGAATAAGGAAAAAAAATATCGCGCATACTCGTATGTGTTCATCTAACCAGCCAGTAAATATATATTTTTTTGTTTTTGCCATATTTTTTTTTTGGCTGGTCTTCATTTATTTAGTTATTTATATTGAAGGAAAACTTACAGACTAAAATACAAAAACAGAATAAGTAAACAGACTACGGCCAATTACATTTTTTCACTGGAAATAACAGTTAAGCAAAATAATAATAATAATTTACTGACGCTATGAAATTTAAACAATTATTAAAAAACATTTTATTTTTTAACTACGAAAAAAAATTCTAATCTCCTACACACCACAAAAAAATAGAAAAGGTGGGACATTCATGTACATGTAAGTAATATAAATAACATATCAACCATTAAAAAACTCTTAGAGCTAAGCAACATTCTTGCTCTAGCTACTCAGAGGAATAAAGTCTTTATGCTTTGTGATGAATAATTTGAAGTTAATTGTGATGTCTAAGCCCGATATAATTTTCTTTTTACCATGTATATATTCTTAGGAAAAGAAAAAACTGGAATTTGATGCCTGCATGGCGTCTGTCCTCTTTACAAAATAAATTATTATTAAGCGTAATGTAAAAAAATAGAGGTGCTCCTTTTCTGTCTCTTTTCATAAACCAAGTAACGAACTCAAATATATTTTATTAGATGGGTTTCAATAATATTTAGAGTTTTGATATTAGAAATTTTGCTAGATATCTTGGTTTTTTTTTATATCAATATAACACTAACTTTTTTCCACTGCGCGTTTTTTCGCTTGGAGTGACAATGACAAAAATTAAATTAGCATAACTTCTTAATGAGAGTAGGACGATGTGAATCAAATTGTCGGTGGCGAGGTAATCCTTTTCGGACTAAAATACAAGTCCTTATTAAATTTTCGACGTTAGCTAGAAAGCTGTTTTCTTGATATTCGTATTTCTGAAGTTAAAGTTCATTATTTCATTATACTTTTTTAAAAAAATGTTTAATATATAAATATGCAACTCTGTGATCAAATGCTACAAATAAAACAAAACTTAATGCGCTAAATACCTAATGAATTTTCATAACACTTTTTTATTCTAGGAAATACACGCTATATAGATGAATAATTATGACATAGCTACAGTAAATTGAATAAAAGTACAATTATTGCACGAGGTACCTTCTGAAGTTACTTTTAAAATATCTTTTTGTGTAACCTTACTTGGGTAAAATTATTTAATTAACTCCTAACATGACAAAACAACAAGTTACCAAATATACCAATATTTGGTCTAACATTTCGTTTTAGAGGTAATAATTAATAATTACATATTCTAATTTTAATTGTCTTTAATATTTTCATGTACACTTTCAACAATGAAAAAAACTGATTTAAATATTTATATTACGTCTTTTTTATTTAATTGCAGATAAGATATGATCGATTTAGCTATAAAAATTTCTCGTTATAACTTAAATTTCGGCGGTCCACGTAGTCCAGCGAAATAACCTCCTACGCCACGTATTGTGGCGGCCAGCATGACCATTCAACCTTCCAAAAAAGGCTTCGTAGGTAGCAAGCGACAACATTACAACACGAAGTTTTCGTACCAAGGATACTTTTGTGATCCAAATATATTTAATGGTGTAATGCTTCAAGTGCGATGTCGTTGCCTATGAAGGTTTGGTAATCGTTCAAAGATCAGACTTATAAAATTTAACTTAAAAACATAAATATATATTTACGTAATACGTTTACGAGTTATAAAATTCTTGGTGTTGCATAATTACAAGAACATAATCTGAATTTTCCTGAGTATTCTAATAATAAATCTTTACCACAAAAAACAAGCTAGACTTAAGAGTGCACATAAATTAACCTTTCATAAACCTCAAACCACCAAACCCCTTCCTGCATGACAAAACCTCTCGATTCCTCTCGCGAATTAGAGTCCCACATCATTTACCGTCACCCACAAATTGCCGCCATTACGCATTTAAGGCTTAGCTAGACAGAAAGGGGGGCGGTTGCGGGACGGTTGGTTGTCGGTCGAATGTATGGAAGTATATGAGAAACGCCACACAGAAAGCGCAACGTGATGCTTCGTAACCGCCTTTCTCATATACTAACTTCCATAGTAATCACCCGCCAACTCCACGCTATCATCGCGTCCCGCTACCGCCGAGCTTTGTGTGTGCTGAAGCCTTTATTGTCACCCAGCAAGAGGCTAGGTAGGATACAAGTTTCCAGTGACCCATATCTAAGTTGCATCACGCTTGCAGCTTGCATAAGGCAGCTTGTTGGCGGCAAGCAATGCGCACGCGCCGGGCGCTAGAGTGGCGGGGGTGGAAGCGCAGGCGGTGTTCGATCGACTGTGAATGTTGGGAAAGACTGCTCGATACGATTAGGATGACTTTGATTTTGTTATTAACTAATAACAGATGCGTTATATATTGAAAATAATTAACATGAACAATTTCAGTACAAAACCTTTGTCTACATATTTTATAAATACTTACACGTGCCCAGGAACCAGATAATTTCGTACAAAGATCAAATCAACACCCTTTGAAGAAGACACATGTTATCTGATCTGTTATAAGATCGTTGTTCATAAAACGTTATTTATTGATTTATTTGAAACGAATGAAAACAAAAAGAAACATGAAAAAACATATACTTGACAAAAATAATTATTGAGAGTTATTAAAGTTACTTAGGAATTAAATTATCCTGCCAGTTCACGAAAGATTTTAAATATTGTTTTTAAAAAAACTTACGAAGATGATTTTTTTTGTAGGATCGTAATTTCTTTGACCATATCGAATGTTGATATTAAAACAAAAGGTTCTGAATAGCTTTTACAAGATAACAACACACCCTCTTACTTCCGAATAGTACTTGCTGCAGTACAAAAGACATCAACGTGCGCTAGAACTTTTTAATTTATCAAAAACTATGAATTTAATTTTGTATGCTGCTCTTTAAGAACATTCGTTATTAATTCAGATACTCTCTACACTCTTAACCAACAGATTGATTGAAAAGTCCGTTTTTTTTATGAAGTATGTAAATATAATTGAATTTGTTAGCAGGTATAACAGAATAACAGAAAAATTTACCATATTTGACGAGCTTATTCAGTCAATGGTATAGAACAACTTTTACTATAGAACCAACGCTGATATCACGAAAAAAAATCTGCCCTGCATATGATTAATACTTGCGATTGTCGACACTTGGTGAAACATCATCATCATCTTCATAAAAACACTTGTACTGTTTCACAATATCACTCTTTTATTAGGTACCTTTAAAATATAAAATTCACCATCTGCATTACAACAACTACACATTCCCTTATTGTTTATTTATTATATTTAACAGTCCCTTGATAATGCCGTAAGGCGAAACCGGTTAGATTAATAAAAGAGTGATATTGTGAAAACTTGTACTGATAAGTGTTTTTATCAAGATTAGTGAATTTTTTCTTCGAGATTTCAGGTTTGGATCCATAGTAAAAGTTGTTCCATACCATTGACTGAATAAGTTCGGTAAATATGGATATACTGTTCTGTTACACGCAGTATTCACTTCCTTTGTTTCTGTCTCACTAAATTGCACATTGTTAGTATGATTTATACTTACAGGTGATTAAACATACTTAGTTTAGTTTGATTTGCAGCGAGTGCGTGCATCGGATCAATTAGCAACAAAATAATGAATAAATTCATTGAACTTTCATTGCATACTCTACAATTTTCTGAGAAGGCGGGCGTTGTAAAGCTAAATATGTCGGTGTACTACAATTTACGAGTACGACGATCGTCTAGTTAGAGATCGAAAGTGAACGGGCTATTCACAGCTGTTGGGCTACGGTAGATGTAGTACGATTACCTTCACTATGGTATATTTGTAAAGAGAAATATTTCTAACTTGTATAGTAACATCTACTTACATGTAAAACACATGTTCTTTACATGTAAACTTAACACGTTCCTCCTCGCTCAGCTTGTCATCACACCTATTTTTCACTTTTTGGTGACAGATTAATTTAGTTAGAACTAGATTTTCCTAGTTAGAACTAGTCTTTCCTAGCTAAAACTAGTTTTTACTTGAATCAAAATTAGTTTGTAATGAGTAAATTCTAGTTTTAACTAGTTGTAGCAAAGGCTTTCAGTTAGGACAACTTTTAACTAGTTAAAACGGGTTTTAACTGTAGCATATACACAAATGCAATATATCCAACCCAAGAAGTTTCCTAGAAAAAGAAATACATACTTAATGTTTTAACATAATGTTATGCCGATAAGATTTAAATAGACGGGGAATTCCCCGGGGCCGCTTTTTTCAAAGGATTATTAAAATCTATTTCTGTAGATATTTTACAACTGAAAAATAAAATTAAAATTTTTGCTTCGCATAATTATGTCGTGAGCTTATCGTAGAATTTGGCATATTAGAAGAATGAAATCGAAAGTCTTTGAACAAAAAATTGAAGAGAGGAGGAGCGAGCGTATTAGGTAAAACGGGGAGCCGAGCGAAGTGGAGCGGAGCGAGGCGATCCCTGTAGTTTTAACAGAATTCATGATATACCTTACCAGATATGACAACACATAGTAATGGTACATAGCATGCATAGTTAGTTAGTAATGTTGGAAATCATGACCAAGCTTTTACTTGTTAAGGCATTTGCAAAATCATGTATGACATATTGAAATATCTGAACAACAGCCAACGGCCGATCTTACAGCTTGTTTAGTTAATGACCAAAATATGGAGAAATTTTATGGGTCCACTTTTAAAGAGCAGCCTTGAGACACCTATTTACAATCTAAAGAGAGGTCTGCAGCCACGTTTACGAAAATAGCTTTACTCGTAAGTATATGTAATTTGTATGTGAGCCAACGAGCATTTCCACACAACAACTTGCTAAATCCACGGAGATTAATATTGTTGGATTCAACACATACCGACTTATGTATATGTGCAAGATATTTGTAAACATGATATAATGACTAATTTAAACGCTTGTTTCACGTTAGATCGTTGAACTCTTTAAGGCGATATGCGAAAAAAATACGGGTATTTTCTTTTCTGTGTATTTTATGAAATACACGGAAAATTTTAATAAATTTCTAGCATATGCATTTTGACTATATAATCTAGGGTTTTGAAATTGGAAAACATATTTGGATAAATTTTCCTCGATAGAAATAATTGTTGAAATGAGGTCTTCAAACACACTTTTTCTCCTCGTTTGACGAATAGAAACCGTATACAGAACTCAAACATATTTTATTTGGTGTGTTTTTTTTTAAATTTTGTTAGCTATTTTAGTTTTTTTAATAAAAATATAAAACCAACTTTTTTCCCTTTTGCCCTGAATCCGCTCCTCTCACACTGCGCGATTTTTTGCTTGGAGTGACAGTGACAAAAATTAAATTCGCATAGCCTCTTAAGAGTAAGGAGCAGGTTTCCATAAAATTAAACCACTCGTAATAAGGGCAAGGTACTATATATTATGACTGTTAAAAGTGGAAAACTATAAATATATAGAAATACTCTCGGGTAAATTTTGATATCTTATAGCATGATTTTTCTTTATGGAATTCATGCTGGAGACTCGATAAGTGTTCATGGCTAAGGTTCAAAGACGCTTTTTGAGAAAAACGCAAAATAATTATAGTTTTATTAACTTTATGCTTCCTACATCTATTGGAAATTAGTACAGTGGCACAAAAATGTTTGCACCCGCTATCAAAGACTATATGGTAAGGTATATAAATAAATCTAAATAAATAAATAAACAATAATAATAAATAATATACCGAAATAATCCCAGTTGTTTTATCCGCGAACGGGTTAATACCAACCAGCCTCGAAACCAACCTGAGACGGTTGGGATTCCGCGGCAGTTCGCTTCCAGCGCGGATGCAGAAGGCGGTTCTGCTCGATACTGCTCGCATCGTTCGCCGGTTTTGTTCCTTGGGGCTCTGAACCTCGGTCGACTGTGCTTCTGCCGCAGGTATACCGTCTCTCTCTCTCTTGAAATTCTGTGGGCCAAGAGGGAGAGACGAGATCAAAAATTCTCAAAATAATAATATGAGTATAATAATGAATTAATACCATTTTAATAGTTATAGTCCTAAAACTGTCATATCTCTGATTGATAAAACCACGATAAAACTCTTTCCCCTTACCAAGAAATTTTAGTTAATTTCAAAAAACTTCTTTCGAAATTCTCCCTGGCAGGACCACACGATATCGCAAAATTAATATTATATCGTAATAAATTTTTCCTGAAAAAAGAGCTGAAATTGTTAAAAAAAGTCCAACACCACATTCAGCACAATTTTCCCAGAATAAACCTTTTCAATAACTTTTTTCTGGAAAACTGTGAATTTCTTTTTATAAATTCATAACGTATATACATATGACTAATATGTACATATGTGTGTGATTGCAGAGGCTCTGGATGTGATAAAGGAGGAGCACACGATGCCGGCGCAGCGCAGGCGCAACAAGCGGGAGGTACCCTTCACGCACGACGAGAAGCGGATCGCGGGGGTGAGAGGGGATACCTTAATCTTCTTATTTTTATAGACTGGATCTAAGTCGCTGGAAACCAAAAACTAGAGATAGCAGTATAGCAGCATAGAACATCTTTAACAATGGAGACAACCTTAAAATCACGAAAAAAATAAAGCTGTTTTTTTTTCTTAGTTTGACAATTTTGTCTCCACAGTAAAATATGTTCATACTAATTCAGCCTATACACAACGTGTAACAGAAATGTAAAACCATATTTGAAGAGCTTATTCAGTCAGTGGTATAGAACAACTTTTACTATGGAGCCAACCCTGAAATCTCAAAAAAAAAAATCTGCCCTTACATACATTTCGGCCGATCGATTGCATTTTTCTGTGAAACAGTAAAATTTTTGTTCCATAGTAAAAGTTGTTCTATACCATTGACTGAATAAGATTTTCAAATATGGTTACACCTTTCTGTTACACGTTGTATATGGAAACAGAGAATAGAGCAAGACCAACTACTGACACCGCAATAAAATAATGATAGGATCAAGTGCTATTGCACTTTGCATAATCTTAGGGTCCTAAAAAAACGATTTTTTTTGCACAAAATTGTCCATCTGTGTTTTATTGACTTTAATGTTGACGGCCTAACATCTGTCTGTTCAAAGATTAAATTAAGATTTTCATGCAGTTTTCATTATTGGCTAAAAGGATATGTACCGACGCCAGCATGCCAGGCTACCTATTAGTAGTTCTTATTGCGGCGGCATAGCGGCTAAAATCGTTTACAAATAGGAAGCTTGAACTGCTGACGACTGTACCTATGTAATACATGGCCAGAGAAATCTGAGCAGTTAAACTTGGAATATATTATTCTAAGCAGTTAAGTGAAACATGTCGAAGAAGTCGAGCGGCCGAGAAACTAATCTCAATCTGGCACTGGCAATCTTGAAAAGAAATATATAGAAAATACGACTTGTTTACCTCATGAATTTTCTTTTCTAAAAGGGCCAATCCGATGAGCAAACAAAAAATTTTGACTGTCAACAAACTGTAACATAAAATAAACGTTTCGTTGTATTAAACTAGAAATTTTGATAAAACTTGACCGGACCCATTCAACCTTACATACTACTAAAAAGCTACTTGTAAGGTTGAATGGGTACGCATTCAACCTTACAAGTAGCTTTTTAGTAGATTCCTAGAAAGCAATTAACTCGTCAATTTCACCTCATCAACATATTTGTATACCTAATTATCCAGCAGTTCAGTTGTATACGGACCGCGCTTTCTCTAAAAAACATTATGTCTTGGTCTGTAGATTCTAGACCAAGAGGGCAAGTAATCATGCTTTAATGCGCAAGCGCTGCATATCAAAGGGGCGATTCTTCTCCCCTCAAACAATCTGGAAAAAAAGCATGTTTTATTGGCGAAAATACACGAAACTACATCTTAACAGAAACAACAACAACAATATCAATCTACTCATCCATCCATCCATCAGCCCTGTTCGTTCACTGATGGACATAAGCCTTTCCAGGACTTTGCCACTCCCGGCGGTTATCCTGGAAGAATTGCCCCTACTCACACACGCTGGGCAGGTGGGTTGGTGAACACGGTGCCGGAACCCTCGCACCAGTGACGCCGGTTTTTTTCCTGTGAGCTGTCCTCTTAATCTCCCCCGAATTACTTCGATGGTGAAGATGGTGGTACCTCCACAGTCGAGCCCGGCATCGGCTCTACCACCTGCTAAATATCAATCTACTCATACTTATAATTAAACTGAAATAAAAACATCAATAACTAGATCCGCCCCTGTTCTGATGCATTGCTTTATGTCCACAGTGCCTGCTGCAGTGCGTGTACCGAAAAGTTAAAGCTGTAAGTTAAATTTTATTTACCTCAATTTTTAGGTAACATACCGCTGCACGTACTTTTTGTAGGTTTCGTCCAAAACCGAACACTTGCATCATGAGTCAAATTCAAATTCGAAATTCAAATAGTTTATTTTGTAAAGTAGGTACATATAATACACCAGTCAAATTTAATCTTATGAAAATATATGTAATAAAATAATAAATGTACATGAACTAAATTAAATTTTAATTTAATTTATGTAGCAATATATATACGATTAAAATTATAGGTAAAATCCAGGTGAAATCCAATTAACCGCCCGAACCCATACCGGAGACCCGGCCAGAGACTAGGAACAAGGTTCAGTGATCACCAACTGAGCCCCCAGCACGAATCCAGGCGGCCAACCAAATCCCACCCTATATACTACATACTAATAGATTACATATAATTAATAAGTTACATATATAATACATGCCTGAAATACATGCATACATCGAGACTGAGTCCGTTTATGGGTGCATTAGATTGATCCTAAATAAATAATCTTAAGTCTTGTAAGTACTTACATGTCATGGAAATTATTTACTTTCTTTGCCACATATACTATAAAAATAATAAATTACTTAAAATTGTTATTTTATTGATGAAAATAAAAACAAAAAGATCCCTGAATAAATTTCTTTACAAGATTGATTAATGTAGGTATGAATTATATATGATTATAATATAACTACGTAATATATGATTGTATGTATAAATAGAAAATGTTTAAACAGGAAAAATCTTTAAAAAAGTGTTTGAGTGAAAAGAAACCCTGATAAAAATGCATAAATTTTCCGAATTATGACTGCGCCAACCTACTGCCACTCAATCGCGCTTGATTATGATTATAGAGACCACGCGGCCTCATTGCTATCTGAGAAAACGTATTTGACCGCTAATATTTACCCCAACAATAAATGTCGAGTTTCATTCCATACAAAAACAAAAAATAAGTAGACCTTTAATTTATTTATCCGCACCGCATTCTCTCATAATACCTTGAACACTATACAATCAAGAGGAGACACTAAAAGGTCCCTATTATTAGTCCCTATGCTATAACTTACAGCCCTAAGCGTCTAGCCTCAATCAATATTCAATTATTTCTCAACATATCTTTAAATTAACTGTGTGTTCGAGCCCTTTGCGAAATAAAACATTATAGGATTTATTGGCAATATTTATAATTTTATTGTGGCCGCCAAGGTCAGGGCTCGTCTATAAAGAGGAAAGAAATCGTTTTAATTCTTTATTACGGTGTGGGAGACTGATTGCTCCAATTTGTTAACTATAAAAATGTCTGTAATATCGTAAAGTTTAAGGAGAATAACCACCGGAGCAGATCACAAAAATCAAGTCTCATTTTGTAGAAAATCATTTCAAGTTCGTGAATCATAATGCGATCACAGTTTTCGGGTTATGTCGCCGTTTTTTTATTGACGACTTCAGGTTACCTCAATGCTTTTCAACAATCTGGATATCAGCGCAAAAATCCAATCAAGAGTGATTTTCAATCAACTTTGAAATATCGACCTCAGTAGACCTGGCAGATTTTCTGATGAAATCATTATGGTATGAATGAAAATATCTTTAATTGTGTTGCTTGAAATTTTTCACGAAACCTTGAAAATATACCCTTCCCTAAGGGCTATAAAAGCGGCTCCACGACTTGTGAGAGCGGTATCATTATTTTATAAAACGGTGTGGAATATATACTGTACACGTAGGTACAATTTAATGGGGTTTATAGGACGTTCGCATTTCTTGGAACACAAAACGTAGAAATTACAAGAGGAATCAAATCATGGTCTGGCGTCATAGGATATATAATAGCGTAGCAATAACAGAGAAATTGATGTTTTCCAACAAACAAACAAACAAAATTAAACTCATTCCTACTTTTGCAATAGGTTGGTATTCGAAATCAGTAAATTGGTAAGGAAAAGTGTTTCATTTAATTTTGTCGGGTATGGTTTCTTGCCTCAATTGTTTAATATCATAACAAAACAAAATGAGAAAAGGTAATGCCGCCAGTGCCCTGGTCCTCCAAAAAGGCCGCTTTGGATGAATCATATTATGATTCTGTTGTAATGCCGTCTCTTTTGCACGCATGAAGAAACTCTGGCTCCATCCTACTTTCAAATCATTCTATGATTCACCCAAGTCGGCCTTTTTAGATCCCTGTAGTCCTGTAGTGCCCGCCAGTACTCTTCCCCAAAACGACAGCGACTTTGGCTCAATTTTTTATCTTTAGGATTTATTATTTTCATTATTAACATAAAATGTGGATTACAGATCATAATCTGTTATTTAAGTTTGTTTATTTTATAGTAGATTTAGTTTCATTTATTAATATTTTCAAGTTGATTATATTAATATTAATACTTTCTATTTATTAATATATTATATAACAACAAAAAAAATCGTTTTAAAATGTCAGGAGTATATTGACATGCGCAATTATTCATACAAACAAATATCATACTATATTTCATGCATAAAATACTCTTATCGCATTTGTGCAAATATTGCTAACAATCTTTACTTAGGTTGTGTTTAGAGATATCCAGAACTTGTTTAAAGATGTAACATTTTTGTATGCGTTATGTGCACTTATGTGTGTATTAGAATAATATTATATATAAGAAAATAATAATATATTATGGTTATGTGACACATAAAGTTTTTTATTACTTGTTTATTTATGGTCTTAATCGCTGATGCCGCTGGTTCCAGGTGGACGGGTACGGGTTCCCGACCCTCGAGGGCCTGGTGGGGCTGTACTCGGACGGAGTGAACGAGCGAGGGTACTTCATGGCAGTGCTGGAGGCGTCCCGGGAGTGCCTCATGAGGAACCACGACCTCTTCTCCAGGACCGTCCCTATGGGTATGTTGTTGAGATGATGAACAAGATAGAGGTTAAGGTTGTTGAAGGGTGAAGCTGGGCTGTAGAACTTCAGGAGCATGACTTTGATAACTACATAGTTACGCTCCCAATGTAATTCAAGCTATACATAGATTTGATTAGAGATAAAGAGGGACACATGTCAAATGATGAATGAAAAGTATTGGTACCCTGGAAGAACTATTTTAATAATAGGTGTTAAAGTGTAGAATAAGATATGATTCCTCAAAACAGTCGCTAAATAAACAACGGCGAAGAAGGCATGATATAAATAAGTATGAAAGAATATTACAGGAAATGAAAGGTGATGGATATGACAATGTCAAAAGATATGTGTCAATAGAACTAAAAGACTAATGATTAACTTCTTGGCGGGAACTTATACTAAATTTTCTCTTTACAGACAACGGTCGCAACTGTGATGTATCTTTTGATATCTTCGAGTGCATCTCTGACCGCATCGGGGAGTACTGTGGCAACTCTGGTCTTTGAGTCCTCACCACCGTTTACATCATGTAGCTACCGTTCCTTCCAATCTGGACCGTATTCACCAATAAAAGAGTCTGTTTTTATAACGTCACCTTATCCATTTGCAGTGGAGAATCCATCGGAACTTTTGAACTAAGTTTTCCCCACCCTTAACATCTTGCATTGTTTTTTTCTGATTCTGGACTGTAATCCGCTGAAATAAAGTATATTTTCAGTGATGAAATGAGCATCATCTCGAATAGGGAATCTGTATAGTTAAATGAATATAGATTTAAATCAATTTTTTTTTTTAAACTTCTCTATATTAAACAAACAAACATATGAAAAATGTGTCTTAAATGAATTTGTTGCAAAATGTAGAGTCTGGCTTTGAGCAAATCTTTCCACGCTATTTCGTTTGCAAAAAAATAATCATTAGTTACCAAGATGAGTTACTGTTAGAAACTTAGGATTTGTAAATAGTTAAGAAATTAATTTAAGTAAAAGAAATAATGTACTAAATTGTGATGCTCAATAACCTTATTTAGCTTATGAACGTGATAATAATAATTATAATGATGGTGAAGATATTTGGAATGAAATGAACAAGAAATCGCTCAATGCCTATTAAGGCGCTATATGCTGCGAAAGTGTTGCCACTTTAGGAAAAAAAAAACATTATTTCCTTACTTGAATATTTATTGAAAATCTGCTCAAGTAAATGCGTATATATAGCAATGAACTATTTTTAAATAGCATAGTTTTTATATACAACGTCTTTGATGAGCTAAAATTTCAACTTATGCCAAAAGCGGCCGTTTTTTACAAAAGTTAAAATTTTAGCTAACCAAATACGTTGTCTACTCGTATGATAACTATGCTATTTAAAAATAGTGCATTGCTATATCTAAGCCTTTACTTGATCAGATTTTCAATAACTATTCTAGTAAGTAAATAATGTTTGTTTTTCTAAAGTGGCAGCTCTTTTGCTACATATAGCCCCTTAAGTTGTGAATAATGTTAAGAAAAAAAAAAAACACTATGATGGGTGTATATACTATCGCTTTTAAAAGTATCAAGATAACC
The DNA here is from genome assembly GCA_934047225.1 of Ypsolopha sequella. Lineage (NCBI taxonomy): Eukaryota > Metazoa > Arthropoda > Insecta > Lepidoptera > Ypsolophidae > Ypsolopha > Ypsolopha sequella. The sequence continues at coordinate 5,982,097 of OW203988.1, read as the reverse complement.
AGAACATTGAACAAATTTCCTTTAAAATGATTTGAATATTTATGTTACTGTTTTTAAATGGAATATGTTGTGCAAAACATCTCGAATTACTTTGTTTCCACTTCGCGATCTATATTTGTTACATCATTATCTTTCAAATTAGTCCAATCTTTGTGTCTAAGGCTTTTAACGAACTGATAGATTAATTCTAGATTTAAGTCGTACTTAATAAAGATCTTTTATAAATTAACAAGTTATTGTCGTTTCCATTTCAATGTCCTTAAAATTGTAGTTAATGCTACAAGGGCGAAAAGGAATAAATTACGAGGACGATTAATTTTTATTAATTAACCGATTAACCGAGTAATTTTTTGCTCTTACGCCCGTGTATCATATTTCGTTTTTCAATGCATAGTGTGAGGAAATAAAACAAATATAATCTTGTGAACTTTAAATTATGATTGGCTCAAAAGGACTGTATCCAGAGTCGTTAAACAGTGGAAAAAAAAGTATAAAATTTATGGTACACAGGAAAGGTTAGCCAACCATTGTAAATAAATAAAAAAAATAATAATAATAAAGCCCTAGGGCAAAATAATCGACTTTCTGTTCGGTTTTGATGCATAAAAAGTGGGCCTTTACGAGCACTTGCATTGAAAAATATCTAACGTGTACCCCTGTACAGATTTTCATTTATAAACTGAATTGCACTAAATAAATTTGTAAAATTTGTGCTTGAGGTGGATGGTCCAAGGCAATCTTCATACAAACTTGTGGGAACCAATAACGACGACAAAAGTATTATTATTTAATTCTGTTACCTTTTTCCACACGTTCCATCAACTTTACACCCGTGAATTATCAGTTTTTTTACAAACAAACTTTTTTAGAATCTAATTTTGTTGTTTAAAACTTAGACTGTTAAAACATTTTGTTTTTAAGAAAAACTGAATATTCGCGAGTGTAAAATTATTTGAACGTGTAGAGAAAAGTAACAGAACGAAACTGTACTACTTTTGTCGTCGTTATTGGTTCTCACAAGTTTTTTATAAAAACTACCTTGGACCATCCACCTTAAAGTATTTTCTCACTGTAAACAGTGGCGAAACCAAGGGGGGGGGGGCGGGGGCTAGGGTCAAAGCGCATTCAAAGTTGGTGGAATTTATTTCGAATAAACCAAGTGTCATTGCTCCTCTTTAAAGGTAGTTTACCTAAAGGTAGTTGTGCCTACACGTATTTTATTAGCACATGATATGGTATTTTCTATGATTTACAAAGCTCGATGAAACCTACCCTCAGCCCCCCTCAAAATATGTTTCTATATATGTGGATACCACTGACTGTAAAATCATTATAGGTCGGATGTGGAAATCAGTTCATATTAATAGATATTTTTGCTGAATTGGCGACACATTGGAGAAGGGCCAATAATATAATAGGTCTTTATACATATATGAAATTGCCGAAATTTTCTAACAGATTCTTGAGTTCATAATTCCTGTAATTCAATAGCTATTTCATTCATTTGTTTTTTGTTTGATAGAAAATTTCAAGGTTTTACATCTACTTAATAAATATTGTTTTTATTTTCAGTTTGATTATAAAAATTAAATCCTCAAAAACAGTTTATCCTAAATGCTAATTCCATGATAAGATTCGTAATATATTTTTTCAACTGACACTTTTCAAAAATTAAATTAATGTTGTTGTTAGCTTAATGTTGTCTCATTCATACACAAAAGAAATCACATAATATGGATTTGTCATTAAAAAAAAAGCAAAAATGTTAGTTCTGAAAATTCAAATTCAAATTCTCTACAGAAAACGGCAATTTCATATGTAAAGAACTAAAATTAAGATATTAGGAATATAGCATCTTACGACCTCTCTCTATATCAATTCATATTATGATTCAAATCCATCGGCTCTAACAGCGATATTTAGAAACAAATAGCTTATAATAGAGCTTATAATTTTATTAACACTTCAAAACTAAACAATTTTAGGTACATTATAAATTGTATTTATAATTTACTAGCTGACCCGGCGAACTTCGTTCCGCCTAACAGTCTAATAATATCGTGTTAACTTTAGTTAAACTTAATTTAGGATTTTTTTATTGCTTGGGGTTGCGAAAGAAGAATGGCAGGGACCCATGTAGTAGTTTCAGTACCGTTGTTAGGCTTAGCGTAGGGTATTGAATATATGCAGAAATAATAGTTCTTGGAATAACTAAGCGATTTTTAAAACTTGGGGTTTAGATGTTATTTAATGACATCAGAACGCTAGATAAATAGGTTTCTTTTATATGCGTAGTTTTGTCAACAGATGGCAACACATGCTGTTTGCAGTCGTAAAATTAATTAATTAATGAATTGTTATTCGATAACTTATCCGATATTTTATTCCTTATTCTGCTATTCGGAGCGGATAAGAATACATAAAAAAAGAGATAACTAATATCGATCCAGCCAATCTTGAGTTATAAGTGGTGTAACTAACACGACTTTGTTTTATATATTTAGATATAGCAACTGTTTTGGTTACTATTAGTGGAGCTCTCTGTGGCAACCAAAGGGCACTATGTGAAGCATTCAGCTGCTACACCCGACCACAGCGTATACAGATATATAATGTACTCTTTGTATACAGCCTTCTGATACTTCTGATAGCTCTTCTGTTACCTTAAAAGTTCCGTGATTCGCTACCAGATGGCGTTATTCAATATTGTTTTTAAAGGGCTCGATATTTGCATTTTCCCAATATTTCTTTTTAAATTATCTGCATTCGCTTGAACCAGGAATGAATTATATTACAGACGGGACGATACACGGACAAAGAGAGGAGGCACAGTTACCGAAAACTTAAGGATTTTTCGACGAAGCCGGCTAGGCCTAGCCCTAGAGCGGTTAAAAATCCAAAATCGGCAAAATGATCTGCTTCCGCAGGCGACACCAGGGCGCTATCTGGCATGTACGGGCGCATATTCTGTAATATATTAAAAAAAGAGATCTAGACTCAGAAATAACATACACTACTACTAAAATTCATATACTACTATTTCACCTATCATGATCCAAATACACGAATTTATCTATTAAATTCACATAACATCTTGCTGTGTTTAAAAAGGTGTATCATATAATACAATGTCAAGGTGTATATTGTAAAGGTGTACCAAAATAATGAAAACTGTGTCCCAAAATGGCGTATATACTCTGAAAAAAAAAAACTAAAAAAGACTTTTAGAAATGAAGCTATTGGAATTGTGTCCCCACATGTATTTAAATGTAAACTTAACACGTTCCTCTTCACTCCACTCATCGTCGCACCTATTTTTTAACTTTTGGTGAAAGATTTTCTATTTCATACTTTACGATCTGCCCAATTCTACGAATTTTTGTTTATAACAGAACGTAAATTTTAACAAGTTCCTAGCACGGTTTTATTTCATGTTTATTATGTTTATTGCAATAAAACCGTGCTTAAAACTTCGTTAGAACCTATTTAACAAACATTTATCATATCATTGTTAGGAACTAGGAACCTTAATAAGAAACAGAATCGCAGTACACACACATACATAGTAATGAATTCTGAAGTTATAGAAGTTAGTACAAACAATGCCATCTATTGGTAAACCCCACTAGATAAGCCGAAACTCGATTGCAATGTTCCCACGACGCGATGAGTTTTTCTGTTTCCTGATTTAAATTATATTTTTATCTGATTGCGTGTCATATATTAATTAGAAGTAAATACCGCGGGTTCGAAATTGTTTGGTTTTTCCTACTTTGTTACAGCCCGGACTTGAATGATAAATTTGTCTCCAACTAATATTTTAGATACCTACTACTTAGTTAGCCAAGAAAAGTACCTAGTTGACAAATTATGACAAAAAAATCAAATAAACTAAAAACGTAAAAGTGTGTAATACAAACATAAAAAAAAGCTTAAAAAATTTGTTAAAAGATGTCGCTTTGACTTTTAATTTTTATTTTATATAATAAGTCTTTACATACGAAATTGCCGAAATTTTCTTACAGATTCATGAGTTCGTAATTCCTGTAATTCAATAGCTATTTCCATTATTTGTTTTTTGTTTGAAAGTTGATTTTATGGTTTACATCTACGTATTAAATTTTGTTTTTATTGTCAGTTGGATAATAAAAATTAAATCTTCAAAAACAGTTCGTCCTAAATGCCATCCATTTCCATGATAAGATTCGTAATATTTTTTTACAGCTGACACTTTTCAAAAATTTTATTAATGCTGCTGTTAGCTTAATATCGTCTCATTCATATACAAAAGAAATTACATAAGTAATATGGTTTTGTCATTCCCAAAAAAAAAATTGCAAAAATGTTAATACTAAACATTTTCCCAAAGAAATTGCATTTTCCCGTTAAAAATTATATTTTTTTCATGTTTGAAGACTGGAAGCTTTTTTTTTTTCATTTGCACCGTTATTTATTTTGGGAACAATAAAATATGCGGTTTCAAAAAGTACCTTTTACTACTTACACTCGATATATAATGATGAAGATTATTAAACTTAATAGGGTTGACACGACATGTTAAGTGTAATGTTACTTTTATAGTTAAGGGCTCAGAACAATTTAAGAGTTACAACTTCCACAGTTTGAACTGAACAGGGATACATGATTGGAAATAAGGGTTTTGTTTTTGTATATAATGGATATTATATTATAAGTTATTTATATTTAAATTAGTAGTTCGCCCCGAAAAGTGACCTGGCGGACCCCCAACCCAATATATCGGCAACCTTCTGACCGATTTGGCTCATGTTCGAACTTACAAATTATTTTTGCTTATTTACTCGCCTACCAAATTTAATGACGTTTCGATCAACGATACTCGAGTATCGTTGGACAAACATTCAAACCTACATACATACAAACGCGGGATTGTTCAAGTAGATTCAAAGAACTTCGCTCACTCGTTCAAAAAATCAACATAAATGTATCCTACCGCCTCCATCTGCTTGTCTAGTGGCACCTATTGCTATACATAAATGTATCCTACCGCCTCTATCTGCTTGTCTAGTGGTAACTATTGCTATACAGACATGTATCCTACCGCCTCTATCTGCTTGTCTAGTGGCACCTATTGCTATACATACATGTATCCTACCGCCTCTATCTGCTTGTCTAGTGGTACCTATTGCTATACAGACATGTATCCTACCGCCTCTATCTGCTTGTTTAGTGGTACCTATTGCTATACATACATGTAGACTACCGCCTCTATCTGCTTGTTTAGTGGTACCTATTGATATACAGACATGTAGACTTCCGCCTCTATCTGCTTGTTTAGTGGTACCTATTGCTATACAGACATGTAGACTACCGCCTCTATCTGCTTGTTTAGTGGTACCTATTGCTATACATACATGTATCCTAACGCCTCTATCAGCTTGTCTAGTGGTACCTATTGCTATACATACATGTACATATTCTACCGCCTCTATCTGCTTGTCTAGTGGTACCTACTGCTATACATACATGTATCTTAACGCCTCTATCAGCTTGTCTAGTGGTACCTACTGCTATACATACATGTATCCTAACGCCTCTATCAGCTTGTCTAGTGGTACCTATTGCTATACATACATGTACATATTCTACCGCCTCTATCTGCTTGTCTAGTGGTACCTACTGCTATACATACATGTATCCTAACGCCTCTATCTGCTTGTCTAGTGGTACCTATTGCTATACATACATGTATCCTAACGCCTCTATCTGCTTGTCTAGTGGTACCTATTGCTATACATACATGTATCCTAACGCCTCTATCAGCTTGTCTAGTGGTACCTACTGCTATACATACATGTACATATTCTACCGCCTCTATCTGCTTGTCTAGTGGTACCTATTGCTATACATACATGTATCCTAACGCCTCTATCAGCTTGTCTAGTGGTACCTATTGCTATACATACATGTATCCTAACGCCTCTATCAGCTTGTCTAGTGGTACCTACTGCTATACATACATGTATCCTAACGCCTCTATCAGCTTGTCTAGTGGTACCTATTGCTATACATACATGTATCCTAACGCCTCTATCAGCTTGTCTAGTGGTACCTATTGCTATACATACATGTATCCAAACGCCTCTATCAGCTTGTCTAGTGGTACCTATTGCTATACATACATGTATCCTAACGCCTCTATCAGCTTGTCTAGTGGTACCTATTGCTATACATACATGTATCCTAACGCCTCTATCAGCTTGTCTAGTGGTACCTATTGCTATACATACATGTATCCTAACGCCTCTATCAGCTTGTCTAGTGGTACCTACTGCTATACATACATGTACATATTCTACCGCCTCTATCTGCTTGTCTAGTGGTACCTACTGCTATACATACATGTATCCTAACGCCTCTATCAGCTTGTCTAGTGGTACCTATTGCTATACATACATGTATCCTAACGCCTCTATCAGCTTGTCTAGTGGTACCTATTGCTATACATACATGTATCCTAATGCCTCTATCAGCTTGTCTAGTGGTACCTATTGCTATACATACATGTATCCTAACGCCTCTATCTGCTTGTCTAGTGGTACCTATTGCTATACATACATGTACATATTCTACCGCCTCTATCTGCTTGTCTAGTGGTACCTACTGCTATACATACATGTACATATTCTACCGCCTCTATCTGCTTGTCTAGTGGTACCTACTGCTATACATACATGTATCCTAACGCCTCTATCAGCTTGTCTAGTGGTACCTATTGCTATACATACATGTATCCTAACGCCTCTATCAGCTTGTCTAGTGGTACCTATTGCTATACATACATGTATCCTAACGCCTCTATCAGCTTGTCTAGTGGTACCTATTGCTATACATACATGTATCCTAACGCCTCTATCAGCTTATCTAGTGGTACCTATTGCTATACATACATGTATCCTAACGCCTCTATCTGCTTGTCTAGTGGTACCTATTGCTATACATACATGTACATATTCTACCGCCTCTATCTGCTTGTCTAGTGGTACCTATTGCTATACATACATGTATCCTAACGCCTCTATCAGCTTGTCTAGTGGTACCTATTGCTATACATACATGTATCCTAACGCCTCTATCTGCTTGTCTAGTGGTACCTATTGCTATACATACATGTACATATTCTACCGCCTCTATCTGCTTGTCTAGTGGTACCTATTGCTATACATACATGTATCCTAACGCCTCTATCAGCTTGTCTAGTGGTACCTATTGCTATACATACATGTATCCTAACGCCTCTATCAGCTTGTCTAGTGGTACCTATTGCTATACATACATGTATCCTAACGCCTCTATCTGCTTGTCTAGTGGTACCTATTGCTATACATACATGTACATATTCTACCGCCTCTATCTGCTTGTCTAGTGGTACCTACTGCTATACATACATGTACATATTCTACCGCCTCTATCTGCTTGTCTAGTGGTACCTATTGCTATACATACATGTACATATTCTACCGCCTCTATCTGCTTGTCTAGTGGTACCTACTGCTATACATACATGTACATATTCTACCGCCTCTATCTGCTTGTCTAGTGGTACCTATTGCTATACATACATGTACATATTCTACCGCCTCTATCTGCTTGTCTAGTGGTACCTACTGCTATACATACATGTATCCTAACGCCTCTATCAGCTTGTCTAGTGGTACCTATTGCTATACATACATGTATGCTAACGCCTCTATCAGCTTGTCTAGTGGTACCTATTGCTATACATACATGTATGCTAACGCCTCTATCAGCTTGTCTAGTGGTACCTACTGCTATACATACATGTACATATTCTACCGCCTCTATCTGCTTGTCTAGTGGTACCTATTGCTATACATACATGTACATATTCTACCGCCTCTATCTGCTTGTCTAGTGGTAGCTACTGCTATACATACATGTATCCTAACGCCTCTATCAGCTTGTCTAGTGGTACCTATTACTATACATACATGTATGCTAACGCCTCTATCTGCTTGTCTAGTGGTACCTATTGCTATACATACATGTACATATTCTACCGCCTCTATCTGCTTGTCTAGTGGTACCTACTGCTATACATACATGTATCCTAACGCCTCTATCAGCTTGTCTAGTGGTACCTATTGCTATACATACATGTATGCTAACGCCTCTATCAGCTTGTCTAGTGGTACCTATTGCTATACATACATGTACATATTCTACCGCCTCTATCTGCTTGTCTAGTGGTACCTATTGCTATACATACATGTACATATTCTACCGCCTCTATCTGCTTGTCTAGTGGTACCTACTGCTATACATACATGTATCCTAACGCCTCTATCAGCTTGTCTAGTGGTACCTATTGCTATACATACATGTATGCTAACGCCTCTATCTGCTTGTCTTGTGGCACCTACTGCTATACAAAATAGGAAGCTAAAGCTCTATCGACTAAAGATACAAATCAAAACAAGATCCAAATATGTTTGAGGAAACACAACTTCCTTTTCATAGGCGCATTCATAGACAAAATAAGTAATAATAAAATAAATGTTGATCACAATCTGTTATTGTAGTGCTGTCCCACGGGCCGACCTCTACACATTCTGTAGGTATAGTTATTTACCTACGAATTCAATTGTTCCTAGTTGTAAATGAGGTACACATGTAATGTATTATACAGGATTATCTACTGCTGCTGATGACTCAAACTGCGTGGTTTAATGAGAAATCTTGGGCTCTCAGCCATGTAACAGTTGTCATCCTGCGAAAACACTTATAAGTTGTCACCAGTTTGAGCATTGATTTATGTAAAAACTATAAAGTGTCACTATAACACTTTATGCACTTCCTTTCCAACATAGTGGTATTATTGTAATAAAAAATAAAAAAAACTTTTATTATTTGCACATGTAATTTTCTGAAACGGATTTCAGTGAAAAGTGTTTCAGTCCATTGGCAATCAAATGAGTATCCAATATAGTTGAGAAGCATACTACATGCTGTGGTTTTATTTGTGAAGAAATTAATAATAAATGGTAATAACTTTTAAAAACAGCTTCTTAGTTTTATTTGTAGTATACAACGTGTAACAGAAATGTGTAACCATATTGGAAGAGCTTACTCAGTCAATGGTATAGAACAATTTTTACTATGGAACAAAACCTGTATCTCGAAAAAAATTTTTACTGTTTCATAGAAAAATGCAATGTCTGGAAAGGCAGATTTTTTTTTTGGAATTTTAAGGTTGTCTCCATAGTAAAAGTTGTTCTATACCACTGACTGAATAAGCTCTTTAAATATGTTTACACCTTTCTGTTACACGTTGTATATATACCTTTAATAATATAACTATTTGTATACTAACAAACCCAATGTTAGACAAACAAAAGCTATTTAAGATTGTTATTCATTATTTATACTAAATTGTAATTATTTAAACTGGCTAAACAATATAATCATTAATTACACTAAGGTGTATGCTTTCGAGTCGATTAGTTGCGTTGAGCTCGACACGAAACGAGACCAGCTTAAGGCCCGACCACCAGTGGCCATCAATTATAATATAGTTGGAGGGGTGCTGACGTGCAGTGAATGTGGTCGCACGTTCACTGCAAAAATCGGCTACGTCAGTCACGTGAGGGCTCATCAGCGCCGCTCTCAGCAGTGACAGTCACTGTGACCGAAAACGGCCGAGAAGAAATTGAATTGATTGATTGATAAATCATTAATTAAATATAGCTTTACCTTCAAGCGGGCGCGCGTAGTCGAATCGACCGCGCTTAGTACATTTTCGTTCATATTATTATTATTACCCATCACATGTATTTCTCATTTCTAGTAACCTGTCGCTATGTCATTGAGAGTAAAATAAAGAATATACCATCGCTCGGGGCGCTCCCCCCACTCCACAGATCGCAATTGTGTTAATCCCGGTGCAGTCGTCGAAAAGACTACACGCGCCTGTCGTCGAAAAGGTTACGCGCGACGCTCAACGCGACATACCCTCATTCACGCTCGTAGTAGTTCTTCGGCAATCATTCAATACTATCAAATTCAGCTTGGTTTTTTTATATCAAATGAGTCGTGGACGGTTATCACAAAGTGCAGTACTCGAGGAATTACCAAGAGAAGACGAAGAAGAGAGTGAAACAGAGCTCAGCAACCAAGGCTCTGATACTTGCGACCACATCGTTGCAAAACTGATTCTGATGAAAACTAAACCAAAGTTAATTAATTTTTATTCTTATTTTGTAATTTTTATTATTAGACTAGATATATAAATTAGTCTGAGATATGTAAAAGGGTTTTGTGTTCCTAATTTTTGTTTTGATCCAAAGAATATTTGAGTTACGTTATTTAATTTAATAATTGTTTCTTTTTCATAATTGTTATTACTTTTTAAACAAATTAGACTTTTAAGACAATGATAATATATCTGAGTACAAATAAATAAATAATTATTGAATAATTAGTGCTTTATTTCTCTTATTCATCCCATAGGTCTTTTCGGTTACGCGCGCCCGCTACCGTTACAAATGACCGCGCGCCCGCTTGAAGGTTAACAGAAACATAAAAACTTAAATAACATGAAATAAAACTAAAATTAAACCTTACAAATTTACCTATAAAACTAAAATGTCTCCTAAAGTAAAATTAAACTAAGTAAAAAATGTTGGCCAGATCGCTGCCGTCTTGTGGCAGGGTTCCCAGAATGCTGGCAGCATTTCCTCTTTGGATTGCCAAACTAAGGCGTTGTCCAAAGTATGCGCCAGCTCTTGGGTCCCCCGAAACGTCAACCAGCCGAGAGGAAATTTCTTTAAAAAGACATTTAGCCTCTTGACCCCACGGCCCAAGGGTTTCGACTCCAAAAGGCGCAAACGCGTACTCCGAACTGAGCTCTGCATATTTGCGCCTTTTGGATCCCTCGGCCGCTGCCGCTGCTGCGCCAGCCCTGGCAGCCGTGACTTGGATGTGGGACGCAGCAAGAGTATCAACGCATGTTGCGTCCCACATCAGTGACTTGCCGTATTTCCAAGGGATGATTGTCATACCGTCGGGCCTCTTGCCATCGCTGTGTGCAAGGCCTTTCGGCTCTAGGACAGCTGGCACGCCGACATCATTAAGGCTGGCATGCCGCGACAAGCGACCAGCACTACGTTGGCAAGATAGGCCGTGGTGCCCAAGCTGGTTGACGTTGGTGCCACACCGACAGCGATGTGGCTCGTTTGTCCTTGCGCCGAGCCGCAAGCTGACGGCCAGAGTAAATGTTACTCTGTCCAGCTGGGTGCCGATTTTCACAGATGGTAACGCGTGTAGCCAATAACCTGATTCCTGCTCGCCAGAAGCAAGGAGACGAGCTCGATCTACAGAGTCGGTAGCAGTTTCCAGCAGGTGTTTCTGTATCTGGTTGCAGATCGGCTCGTCCCATAATCTTTGGGAGTTTAAGTCGGTGATTAAATTAAATTAAATTCTCTGTAAAAAAAATCTTTTAGAAATTAAGCTATGGGAACTTGCAGAAATCGATAATTCAAATGAATTCCCTGTTCATATGAATTGTGAAGCGGTAAAATTACTGATTTTTGGAATTGTCGGTCGGTATCTAACATTAAAATTTTGTAAAATGAACATTTAAAATATAATGCAACCAAGCCATGTTTTATATATTTCTTCAATAATATTTTTTCAAAATGTACACAGTTTTTCTAGATTAAACAACATTTAGATACTTTTAAACAGTTAAAAAGTGTTGTGAAACCATGTTATTGGTATTAATTTGTATACTTATAAGTTTAACAGTATTTCTAAATACATTGTAATTGTTGGGTTTCCGAATAAACAATATTTTAAATTATTATTTATTTTATACCAAAGTATTTTTTTATTGTTTCAGTTTTTTTTGTTCAAGTTCTATCATAAGTTCTAGCGCGCGTTGATGTCTTTTGTACTGCAGTAATACTACTATTTTGTACTACGTTGCTTCAAATTAATTCTTCTTCTTCTGGAGTAATTCTCCTCTTTGTAGTTCCAGTCTGATTATAATCCTGTTATAGCAAATTATGTTTAAATCTGCACGTTTGATGTGCTCTAGGAATTAAGTTCGCCTAAGATATTCTCTAGTTGTTAAAAAATAATATTCTGTAAACGGGGTAATTTGGTCATCAAAATGATGAAAAGTTGGTCGTTACGACGTATTTTATAAGTACAGGTTTGTTTTAGTTCAAAATTATTAAGGAACTAAGTTTTTAAGGCAATGATCAACATTAGCACACGTTACAGAGAAATACTAAAATATATACAAAGCACGCCGAAGCCGATATAACTTTTTTCGTAACTGTCTCTTCGATTAGCCGCAGAGACCAAACATAACGTGTGTTTGCTAGCAAAAAACGTAAAAATACTTTTGAGATAACTTTTGTTTTCGTGGGCTGTTGAGAAAAATGTCAGTTAACTAGACCATATTTCCCTCATTTCTGACTTTTTTCTTTTATACCGATCAGTTTTTCTACACAAGTGCAAAAAAACTCACGTATTTGCCATATTATCTGAATATATATTCTCGTATACTACGTTCTTAAAATTGGCTAGATCATCTGTATACTATGTATAACAATAATTGAATGTGTGCCCGGTATAAATATGGGTCTATATGAGAAAAAAAAATATTTTTTTTCTATCAGAATCTGATTTAGATGTCGAATAAACCTTTTTTCAGTTAAAAAAAGCGTTTTTAATTATTTGTATTCAATATGACCTTATTCTGGGCACACTCAATGAATCAAAACCATCAGCAGTAGGTAGGAAACTAAATCATCGAAAATAATGAAACCTCAGTGCAGCAACCTCCTTTGACTAGGGCTAAGTACCTGCCTGCCTCCCGGTGCATGCGGCGTGAAGATGTAGATGCCCTTCGGTCTGGTCCATTGTGCTGCCGACCTTTGTCCTCCGGCACCCGAGGAAACTGTGGAAATATCTATTGACTTGCTATGACGTGAGATACCTTGCCAAAATAAAAGTGTTGAAAGAGACCTACTGTACTTTTCATTCACCCAGATTTTATGGGTTATCATTATGTATGAGGCATTTTATTTGGCGGAGAATACTCAAGTTTATTAATAAAAATAACTCTATATAATAACTAGAAGTATTTAGGAACTATGGGGGCTATTAAATTTATATCCCAGAAATAAATGTTTAGGGATGTAACGATTCCGATTCCGATACCGATATAATCGGCAGGCCGATATATCGGCATCGCCGATTATATACAACCAATATCAAATAGTTCGAAAAGCGCGCGAAAAGACAAAGCGCGCGCGCTGGCCTCAAAAAATGATTGGCGTAACAGATTATCTGCAAATAATTTAAAAAAACTTTGTTTTCTGAAAAAAAAAATGCCAAAAGTTAAATTTTATTACCGACTTTATGTATCGGTTTATTACTTTGTATAATGATAATGACTTTCTCAATTAATTGAATTCGTAATAAATATTTTCTTTGAACTTTGATTTATTTAATTTTGTAATTCTCAAGGTTGACTTTCTGTTAAATATAGGTAAGTTTTATGCATAATAAAGACATACAAACACCCAAGGTATCTACATACATCATTAATTATTTGATTTATTATACTTTATTAGTATCGGTATCGCCGATTAATCGGTATCGGTATCATATCGGCAAAATTGTCTATCGCTACATCCCTAGTTTATGATGAAATTATACAAAAATATAGGGTAAAGTTGCACTTCCAAGATTTATTTAAGGCTTAGCATTAATTAAACTGGCGGCTATTAGCTGAACCCATATGCAAATTACATGACGCGGTAATTTAAATAATTTACCAACTTTGCTTAATTGAATTACAATCCTTTACGCGTAAGTTACTTTGCATACATAATTCCCCATTTCCCACACCACCCGACAACGAACAATGTCTTACCAAGTTTCTGAGTGAACAGTGAACAATTCTTCATTTTTGGATGAAGTACTTACTCATATTTGTATAGAATGCGGTGTGGCAACATCCTTTACTTATACTACTCCCTATTCAATGTTAAACTAACTGCATTACGCATGGTTGGATACATTATACATGATATGTTATAGATACCAAAATGTATCAAGGACTAGGGGATACTGGTTCAACGTTTGAAGAAACAAAACCAATAATTCACACTATTTTTTACACGAGTTAAGTTCGTTCTAAAAAGCTTTAATGTAATTTAAGTCACTTATTTTAAATGTTGTAAAATCAAAATAAGGAAGTATAAATATCTATATAGAGGATATACATTGTATAGATACCTGTTTCCTTGACAAAACTTTATGTATTTTTAACAACCAATAAAACAGCTTCCATTAAATGGCGTACTTTACTTGAATACTATTGTCTTGTAAGGAAAACCTACTAATCTATACCAAATATCTCGAACGACCACCTAATATACCGTCCTACCAAACAACAATGGTTCAAATAGAAGGACACATGCAAATTTACCACCCAATATAACCTCACATATCCATTGAGTGAGTTAGGGAAGGTTTTCAGGTGATTGAGGAGCATGGTGAAGAAGAATTGAGGTTCAAAATATACTGGTTTATAGACGTTATTGGGGATTGAAGCCTTTTGTTTGGACCGGTAGAGTTAATCTTACAACTCGAGATGATCGTGCCAGGACGAACCATGTGTTTTTTTCCCAATTTATTGCTATGAATACAGCAAATGTTTTATTTTTGTAACTGTGGTTGAAATAAATTTCAATATTTTATTACTTTCCGTCACAAGGAGATTGAAAGTAACTTTTTTTATTAACATCACTGAATTGATGAAGGCCTATAGAACGGTGTTGATCGACCAAACGTATACAAAAAGTTGCAAAATCCTAATCTTATACAAATCGATCACTAAAATCTACACATTTTTTTCGCCTCTTCCACATCCATCAATCTAGTCATTTCACATACAAGCTCTTATATTCCAGGTGCTTTTGACATTGTCTAAAATTTATAGAATTAAATGAAAATTGAGGATAATTCGCGATGTACATAAATACTATGGTCGGGATAGCCGACCAGTTATATTTCTGGGCTGGTATACCACCCACGTCGCAAGAATAAAATTAACATATGTTTGGGCTGGTATCCCGCCCTCGCCTTTAGAACAAAATCTTGTAACAGCCCAGAATTCCGACTTACACACGAGTCTTGATTGAGGCAAACTATAACCATTTATTCATTGGTGATACAACAATCCTCAATAATATGGCGCGCCTTTAGGCGAGCCATCCCTCTCATATCCATAAAAAAAAAACTCAAAGAAACATTGAAAACTTCTTTAAACAGGATACATTTTTCAGTAAACCTGAATTTTATGTAATTAGTCGAAATAAGAACTGTTTTTATATTACCAATTCAAACTAAAAATACATGTTTTTCTTTTACAATTTAGTGAGTAAAGTCTTTTTCCAAAAAGTAAGATGATACATTTTTTCGGAGGGTTTGGTCACGATGTGATCATGTCACCCTTATTTTGTACAAATTAAATATTTGCTACTAACTACTATTTTGATATAAATCTTTGCTAATTTCAGTAGCATCTTAGCTTACTCTGAATTTGAAGCAGCCAAGGCGCAGTTACAGCCACCTAATTCAAAAAAATTAATTACAAAATATTTGTCTTCTTTGGACTTCATTTCGTGTACATTTCTTTAAAATATGATATATGATATAAAATATAATATAAAATATGATAATTTACTGTATTTATATTTATAGATTTTATAATATAATATTTTTATGTTAGGTACTTAATTTTAATTTTGAATGTGTTAAGTTTAGATATAAATATGATAGACATCTTCGATTACCCCGCACTCACTGCAGTTTGGTGTATCTGATTTACGCATTAAGTAAGAAAACTTATTGAGTGGGGTGTGTCCAGAACGTAGCCTAAAAGTAAGGACTAAAAAAATCATACATTGAACAAACACATAAAAGATATAAAAAGATCAGCCTGGACTTGACGCCACAAACACCTAAGGTTTTTTGAACGCGACTATTATTCAAACGCATAGGTGGCTTTTAAGTGAGTGGACTATAAGTTAATGATGAATAATGAAGAAGGTTCTTCTAAAAAATTCAACTTCATCAGG
This sequence comes from Ypsolopha sequella, assembly GCA_934047225.1. Taxonomy (NCBI): domain Eukaryota; kingdom Metazoa; phylum Arthropoda; class Insecta; order Lepidoptera; family Ypsolophidae; genus Ypsolopha; species Ypsolopha sequella. Next base: position 5,965,937 of record OW203988.1, on the reverse strand, counting down.
TTTACAATCAGATTTGGACATTTATTACAGCATTGTGTTGGCTCTTTGAGCCTCTGAGTTGTACGTATGTATACTTGGTGTTGATGAAGTTATAGAAGCCAAAACTGGCGATATTAATCGTCCATACGAATAACTTTAACTATGGAGCTAACCCTAGAATCGCGAAAAAAAAATCAGCTGTTTCATAGAAAAGTAGCTACCGAGCCAAAATATTTGAAACAACAGACTTTATTTCTCGATTTCCCAATTTTTTTTTCGCCGAAAGTTGTTCGTATGGGCGGTTACTATCGCCAGTTTTCAGCTTTTGCAACTTCATCTTAACACCCTATATATAAACGGTATGTATACATAGACCGACGGATGGACGGACAAGGAAGCAAGACAAACGGCGGACGCTGATATTAATTAAGTCGATAAATGGACGCTCGGACAAGCCCACTCACTTGTTATTAGATATATTGCGATTGTTTTGTCGGTTTGTGTCCTTGATGTTTTAAGGGTTCCGTAACTAGCAATGTGGCTAAAACGGATCCCATAATATTAAGGGCTATGCGAGTTTTATTTTTGTCCCTGTCACTCTAAGCGAAAAATTGCGCAGTGCGAGAGGGTCGGATTCAGGGCAAAAGGGAGAAAGTTGGTTTTATATTTAAATAATTTATATTTAAAAAACTAAATTAGCTAGCAAAATTTCAAATATCAAACCCTAGATATTGTTAAAACACACCTAATAAAATATGTAGATGGTTCCTATTCGTCAAACGAGTAGAAAAAGTGTGTTTGAAGACCTCATTTCAAAAATTATTTCTACCGAGGAAAAAAACATGTTTTCCAATTTCAAATCCCTAGATTATATAGTCAATAAGCATATACCAGAAACTAATTATAACTTTCCTTGTATTTCATGATATACACAGAAAAGAAACCCAATTTTTTTTTTGCATATCGCCTTAAATGATCACAATAAAGCCGATTTTGATGGATATCATTTTAGTTTAAGTACTGTCAAAATTTGAATTTTCCAAAGTAATTTTGCTTAAAGACCATTTTGCATATACTTATACTCACGCCTGTCTCCAAGAAGGGTAGGAAGAGACTAAAGATTTCCATCCCCTACGATCCTGAAATACCTCTTTCGCCTCTTTCACATCCATAAATCTTGTCATACAAGCTCTTGTATCGTTGGAGTATTTTGCAATTAAGAATATTTAGTTTTGACAGCGCTTGAATTAAAATTTAAAGACTTCAGAATTTGCTTTAATATTGTCTGTCTGTGTGTTTTTCCTTTTTCTAAGAAACGGCTCGAGGTACCATGTTGAATACTAAGGTTTATAGCAAAGTGTACGTTCAACTCGCAGTTGACAGCCCGTAAATTGGGTTAAATTAAATTTATTTCTTAACATGTCAAGAAATTAAAATATAATCCTGAATAAAATTAAATGCTCTTTGATTGAATTTTAACATCAGTCTCTCGGTACAAAGTGCACAACTTAACTTTGTTTTTCTTGATAAGAAGTTAAAAGTAAAAACGATATTGGTCTATGGCATTTCACGCCAATAGTTCAGTATAAGTTAGGTTTATAAATCAACAGCTTGAAATTGAATTCACAATTAGTCATGATTTTGTCGAAACAAACTTAAAACAGCATTTTAAAATTGTTTGGACAAAATCGTGACTTATTGTAAATAACTTATACATTATTATTGGCCTGAAACTTCTTAACAAGAAAAGCAAAGTTAAGTTGTGCACTTTGTACCGAACGACTGTCAACGTTTGTTTAACCCTTTCTGACCGAGTTCTTTAAATGTTATATCCGTACAAAATTTTGGTATTGTACCAACGTTGCGTGAGATAACTTAAGGGGTGTAATTTTTTTTTAATTTGTCTACCAGACCGATTAGTATCACATACTAATCGATCACTGCTGGGGCGCGTTCATAAACAAGGGGTCACGACACGGGTTGTATTACCTTCTCTGTCGCACGCGTTGAAAATTGTATATTGTATCCTGCTGTCAGTGTTGGGACCTGACGAAAGTGTTAATTAATGAACGGGGGTCAGGTGCATTATGCGATCGTTAGCTACCGTCACTACAGTTAATCGAGTGAATTGTGAATACCTTTGGTAAATTCAACGAAAAACCCGCCTTTTTCTATTTAATTTAGATAAAATTTTTGATATTCTAATTTACAGAAACAAATGGAAACTTTGCGATGGCAGCATACAAAATTCATAGGTTTTGTTCAATAACTATTGAGTGAATTTTGAATTTAACTGTTCTGTTTCGATTAATTAGAAAAAGGCGGGTTTGTCACAATCTGGCTGCGAAATCGCTCTTAAGTCAAAGCTAGGCAGATACAATTTTAAGTAGAAATTAAGACAAATATAGATCTTGTAACTTCTAAACAAGGAGAACAACAAAAAACAAGTCAAGTCTACGTGAATTTTCATATGCAACACATTTTGTCCAATTCAATTTATCATTGAAGTTGTGTAAAGAAATGGGTGATTATATTATATTAGGATTATATGTTAAGGATATTAATATACAGATTAATATTTATATAGAACCATACAAATTGATAGACACTCAAATAACATAAATAAAACTAAATTATAAATAATACTTAAAATGAACACTAACTACAAAGAAAATAAAATTAAACATATAATACTAAATTAAACAAAAAATATTATTTAGATCGCTGCCGCAGGGGAGGGTCCCCAGCAGGCTGGTGGCGTTACCCCGTTGGGTTGCGAGGCTAATCCGCTGTCCGAGGTAGGCCCCAGCCTGCAGATCACCAGAAGCGTCGACCAGGCGCGAGGATATTTCTTGGAAAAGATGTCGCGCTCCTGGTCCCCATGGCCCAAGGGCTTCTACTCCAAAGTGCACTAAGGCTGCATATTAAATAGAGTAATAAAATAAAAAATATATATATATACGAGTATTATAAATCGACCATACAAACTACAAAAAGAATCATTAATTCAGTCAACACCACCAACTTATTATCCCCTCTCCCCTTTGTGAGCGCCATGTTCGATGGTGTTTTTAACAACCAGGAAATAGCACAAATGTAATGTAATTTGGTTAACTCGAGCTAAATGTCGGAGGTTCGGTTCCTGGTTGAGACGGAACACAGGATGTGGCGGCCCTCGTCTCTCACGACGATGCATCTCCGCGCAGGCCTCGAGCACACTCAATGCTATGATATTTGTTGCTAGTTTAAACAAGTGAGTAGTTCGCCCCGAACTGTGAATTAGTGGACCCCCAATCCCATACCTATATCTCGGCAGCCCCTTGACCGATTTGGAGCATGCTCAAACAAAAATTTTTTTTGTCTCGTTTTTTGTCTTTGAGTAAACTCGCCTACCGAATTCTTGATATCAATGATACTCGAGTTACCGTCGGACAAACATTCATACAATACATACAAACAACGGGCTCTCGCTCATCCAATAATAGCAATTTCTGTTTTCCATTGAGTGAGAATTCCATGAGTTTTTTTACACTTTTAAGAGAGGATCTGATATAATGGAATACTAATTTTCACTGCAACTACATGTTCCACTGACAAGTAGGTTCGATTTAAAAAATATTTATACATTGCAAACTTTTTTCTTGTTTTTTTTTCTTTAGTAAGTAGTTCGCCCCAAACTGTAAAGTCGCAATTCGATCTTGACTGATTTGGCTCATGTTCGAACTTGAAATTTTTTTTGTCTCATTTACTCGCTTACCAAATTTCATGACGTTTCAATCAACGATACTCGAGTTATCGTCGAACAAACGCCGCGCCGAATAGTTCAAGTACCACCATAATAACCAAACGCATAATGCCACCTACCAGGGGGCATTATGCGATTGGTTCATCCTAAATATTGAAGAAAGCAAATTTTACTTAATCAAATCAAATCAAATCAAATCATTCTTTATTTGTTAACATAGGTGATTGTAACATACAAGTTGGTGATTGTTAAAAGTAAGTGCACTATGTTTTGCCTGTGGATAGGCATACAAATTTTTCACTTATTTACTAACATGCGTATTAAAAATAAATGTCACATAGGATCTTGTAAAAAAAACATAAATATTAATCATTACAAATAATTGAAAAGCATTAAAATTAAAGTGATAATAACAATGAATAATAGTAATAAAAAGCATGTCAAAGAATATTATAAAAATCAAGATCAAAAAGTAATTATTGATGTTATCTACCTATATAAATTTATCATTTAAAAATTCATTTACAGAATAGTAAGACTTTTCGATCAATAGTACAAAAAGTTTCTTTTTAAATAATACTATATTTAGGTCTTTAATGCAATTTGGAATTTTATTAAAAATCTTCGGTGCCATACAAAAAATACTTTTATGCATCATGTTAATGGAACCTATATTTTATTTTAAAAGTAAACCGGGAATCACACCGGACAAATATAAATAAAAAAACCCTGTATTTTTATGACACCGATCGAAAGGGTCAATCATAAGAACCAAATTTATCTAAGTAACATAGTATTCTAAATTAAAGAAAGAGCATGAAATTAATATTTAAAGTTAAAGCCGCCAGTGTGCACAGACCCAACCCTCATAACAATGACGTCCGGCCACCGTTTTCACGGCGCATGAGTCCGTTCGGCGTTCATTTTTAGCACCATATATAAGCGAGCCTTTGTTTTTTACTCCCATAGTCGAATCCGATACCCGATAGCCTAAAACCGTGTTTTATAATGGCATTATACTGAAAACGAAATTTAATTAACAGTGAAAATGTCCGGGAAAATAGTGTGTGTGTTGTTGTGCATGTGTGCGGTGACAAGGACTCAAGTTATCCCGGGAAAGTCCAGGACTAATGATGGGGATTATAACTCTGTGAACACTGATGGATCTTTCGATTTTGGGTAATGGTGTTTAACTATGTAGTTGATCGCTTTGTGGTATTTCCGTGGAAATTGGAGATCTGTATATTAAAGCCGATTCTGAAGGCTTTAATTTTAGTTTTAGTGCTGCCAAAACTTAAATTATTTCAAAGTAATTTAACTTCTGTTCATAACATTTATGAACTATTTTGGAATGAAGAAAATTTAGTTTTGACAGAACTAAAACTAAAATTGAAGCCTTCAGAATCGGCTTTAATATGCCGTAAGAAGGATAAAGGCACTTTTAAGTTTTATATTTTTTTTAAATATAAATATACTGATAAATAGGATATACAAATATAAGGAAATCTCAAGATATATTCCGGCATCAGTTGAGTACCTTGGTTTTATCTTAAGTTTTATATTTAACAGATAACATTCAGTCATATTAATTAATGCTACTGAATTATTAAGTAGATTATTATCCTTCGGTCATTTTGATTTCCCAGTTGATTATGTTTATTTAAGAATCGTCAATAAGTTGCATAATTAACTTATTACAAATTGATAAGAGATGGAAGGTTTTACTTACTTTACTGCCGTGGTCTGTAATGACTGCGTTGCTGACAGCGCTGATGATGGCCGAAAGCGCAGCGTAGTGCAGCTCCAGACATACACAACGCAGTCAACATTGCAGCCCTTGATGGACAAGCTGGGTCGTGGCCTTTGTAGCGCGGACAACAAGGGCTGCAATGATGACTAAGCTTGAAGCCCTAGAGCGTATCTAAGCCAAGCTCAAGGCCATCATAGTGTGGTCAGTAGCGCAGTCATTGCGGACCAAGGCTTGTGTAGTGCCTTGCTCAAAAATGCTTGTAATGTGTTCATTTGCACCTGACTATTTTTGAAACAGATGCGAAAGAGTTGTGTGTTGATCGTGGCAGATGGAAATCTGTAGTCTCTGCCTACCTCTCTTAAAAGACAGACAAGCATGATTATGTACGTATTTTTGGAAAAAAACTCGACCATAATGGGTTTTCAAAGGAAATTAGTGGTGGCTAAAACTCACCAGCAATGAAATTCCATACAACTTTGCTGGCGCCTATTCAAGTAGCGCCGAAAAGTCGACTTTGCTTAAATAAGGTTGTCAAATTAATGACCACATTACAAGCATATTTGAGTAAAAGTATTTTTTCTTGCAAATTATTAATTAATATTTACTGCAACTTAACATAGTTTATCTTTAAGAATCAGATTCCTATGGGCACAACATTTCCATATATGACATTTTCCTTTTCCTTCAACTATCAAGAAAAGCAAATAGGAAATCTCAGAAAAAAAATACTTCGTATATGTTTTTTTTAATAAAAACCTTTTTGATACTATTATACCGAAGATTATTGATACCATAATTAAGAGGGTGTTTTCTTCTGCGTCACAACAGGTACACAAATAAAGATGCCGGTGGGAGTTACCATCTCGCGCACGGAAACACCAACAATGTTGTCGGAGGAAGGTTCGGTGCCAGGGATCCGGCCACGGGAACCGTCAAGGAGACTGTCTACACCGCTGGAGCTAGGGGGTGAGCATACCTTCATCATACTACTCTTGCAGATCCGAGGATTGAATAAGTCGCAAGCTGCTTCGCTTCTAAGGGTTTTGTTTATTAAAAAATTGAATTGGGAGACACATCAATCAGCCTGGCGAGCTTTTGAAACGCCAAAACATATCGCCACCTCCATTATCACACTTTGACACTTAAAATGTGTTAAAAATTAAAAGGAACTAGGTATATCATGCGTTCGTTTCACAGGCCGTGCTAGTTCCACAGAGCAGAATAGTTCATTCCTCGATGTTAAACTCTTCACATGTTATAAATTCTACTAATGTATTAATTACAAAACCAGGCACGAATGAGCAGTCAACTTTAAGCCGAAATTCGTACAACCCTAGAGATAATTACACCATCACAGTACACTGTCTCTTCTTCAGAAGTCAATTAAGTTGTCAATACTATTAATACCAATGAAATTATTATAAGTACTCGTTTTAACTTTTTTCTGTTTTACCACGGGCCACCCCCTCAAATGTGTTATTTGTAGCTAAAAAGAAATAAAGACATTTTTTCACAATTTTTTTACAAAGTTTAGGGAGCACTACCGCAGTTTTAATAATTTTAATCCCCATATATTGAGCAATTTTTTGGTATTGATATTAGAAAGAAAAATAATGCTGAAAGTTAGCTTTTGAAACGTAGATAATGAAAAACAGTTTTTAAACTTTCTTTACACCCTATTTAATTTTCAAACAAGAGCTGAAATCATGGCAAAACAGGAATTTATTAGATTTTTGTACTGTTTTTTAACTTTCGAGGATGATGAGCAGATAATTTTGAAATGTATTTGTTTTATATACCCATGTTCTAAAAGCTAACTCTCTGCATTATTCTAAAATTTTAAAATCTATAAAAAATAGGTCAATGTCTTCCCGGATTACAAAATTTAAAACTGTGGTAGCGAACCCTAAATTTTGTTAAAAAATATTTTAAAAAATTCAATCCTTTTTAGCTACAAAGAACACATTGAGGGGGTGGCCCGTGGTAAAACAGAAAAAACTTAAAACAAGGACTACCCTAATAAGAGTAATAAGTAACTTACGAATTTTTTTCCTAATTTACCGATCACAATAAAATAAATATCTTTAATAAAGGTAGTTTGGTAAGGCCGAACATATGTATTACAACTGATAGTTGACTTCAATGTCAGGTTTCGCGCAAAAGGCCCCAACGTGCACAGAAAGATGGACCTCGATCAGCGACCTCGGGGACCCATCGGTACCAAGGACGACCCCTACGCGGACCCCAACGAAGACCCCTCGTACGAGTTCAAGATCAATACGAGGACTTACTCCAAGACAGAGGCTGCCGACGCTCGCGGGGATGTCAAGGGTGAGTATTCATGAATTTTTAGTCAAAATATAGTGCAGCCTATAAGATATAAGAACGACTAAGCCAGAACTAAAAGTTTTAGTGCAGAACTAAGTTTTGGATTTATCCAAGTTTTAATTCAGTGGAATTAAAGGAGAAACGATACAGTTCATCTCGCTTCTTGACCAGTTCCATATCCCTTTCCTTGAACTATCATAATTCCACTGAATTAAATTTAGACTAGACACAAAAACCCGTGTTACTGATTGAACTTTACATTAAGAGACGGAACATTATTCAATGTATGCACTTGTTTAACTAGGTTATTTTATCTTTTGCAATAAGTTTCGTCAAATATATCGCCAGCCAGTGTCCTTCCAGTGGTCCAGTCAACATCGTATGTAAATGTAAATGATGACATGTTGAGTTGCAAAACTAAAAAAAAAACATCACATCCATAAAGCCAAATTAATGTTCTTTTAACTCTGAAAGTGAGCTTTAACTCTAAAATAAAAAGTCATGAGGGGGAGATATTTCCATCTGCAAGTTCATTGTCAATTAGTCTAGTACTCGTAATTGCCCCCCGCACTGTTATCGAGATGATTCTATTCTAGGTCACTATTCATACGTGGACGATATCGGGGAACGGCACGACGTCACCTACATCGCAGGGCGGGACACAGGGTTCCACGTCTCATCAGCCAACCCTGACAACCCCAACGTCATCGGGTCACCATTCCATAGATCTCCGTTGGTGAAAGCAGAAAGGAAGCAACGAGGACGGACGGCTGTGCAAAGAGGATTGGATGGGTCTTACAGGTGGGTGAATTCGACAGTTACTTACTATATATACATTTTAAACCACTCAGAAGTAGTTTGGAAGCACTATCGGCAACTCAAGTGCGTTATGACGAATACTTACGTTTCCAATTTGGTCCCAGGTTCATATCAGCAGGACCTGACCAGAGAAGAACAGAAAGCAGTGATTCAAAAGGCAACGTAAGAGGATCCTACACTTTCTTGGACGACAAAGGTGTTCAGCGGTAAATATCATAATAGCGGTAAATCTGTGTAAAATAATTAAAACTACCTATGTCTGACTTTTCAAAAACACTGTTCTCAGGACTGTACATTACATTGCTGGTCCAGGGATCGGTTACCGTATAGTCAAGAACGGCAAAGACCCCTACATCCCAGCCTATTTCCCCACCATTCCTAGTGCCTACGATCCAGACTTCGTAAATGCTGCTGTTCCCGCAAGCTTCTCACCTGACGACACTGGCACTGATGATGTCTTCAAAGGTACGACTTAAGGAAATACTGTTTGTTGCATGTACAAAGAGGTCCAATTTTTATTGCTTTTCTAGATACCGCACACGTATTCCCTAATATAAATAATGTAAATGAAAGTTTATTAGTTAAATCTGCATGCCAAAATAGTAAAAAATATTTTTTGGGCTTTCTGGGATTTTTTGCTTAGGAAAACATCTCGATGGCGTTGCGTGATACCCTTGAACGTCACGAGATCTTGCAGTGACGCTAGCCAATTTTTTTCAAGGTCCCGACGGCACAGCAGCTTCTGGTCACGTTAAACCACCCCCATTCCCAAGTAGTGACAAAGATAGGCCCGGAAAGAAACCCGTAAGTGGTTCTGGGACTAGTTCAGAAGACCTTGGCAATGACAGTGGATTTAATCAAGGTTCAGGTGGATTTGGTTCAGGCAATCAAGGATCCAGTGGGTTTGGATCAGGTAGCCCAAGTGCAGGAGGATTTGGTAGTGGAAACCAAGGGCCAAGTGGATTTGGATCTGGGAACCAAGGATCTAGTGGGTTCGGATCGGGAAACCAAGGTACCGGAGGATTCGGTTCAGAAACCCAAGGATCGGTAGGATTCGGACAAGGAAACGAAGGAGGGGAAGATGACGGAACTTTTCAGCCTGATGAAGACGCATCGTTTGCGGGAGAAGAATTTGAAGCGAAACCAACGAAACCATCAGGTGATGAGAATGATGCATAAGCGTAAATGTGAATAGAACTTGTAAATAGAAAAGCACAAAGAGTTAAACACTCGCCTTAAATTATTTATAAGAAAACTCCATTGCACAGACTAGAAACGTATGCTTTAATAAACAAACTTCACGACCAAACTGGTTTTTATTACACCAACACTGGACCTTACCACAGCATGTTGCACCCAGTTTGAAGAAAACTCAGGCCATAACTAAATTAACACGTTTGCAGGCAGACCACCAAGTCGACCGGGCAGACCTACCGCCAAACCTTTTGGGACGTCCAAGAAGCCTTACGTACCGCTTAAACCTTTTCAAAAACCTCCCGTAGGATCTTCAGGACCTATAGAACCTGTGGGATATCCTGACGACACAATTTCTGGCTATCCCATTAGTCTTGGTTCTGGGTACCCTGGTAGCACAGCGCCATCAGGTTATCCTGGTGATATAGGACCTACTGGGTATCCCTCGACCACAGGTCACCCTAATCGACCAGTCGGCTCGGGATCCTCAGGACGCCCTGGTAGCTCGGGGACATCGGGACGCCCTGGCTCGAGACCCTCCGGACGTCCTGGAGGCAGTGGCTCATCAGCACGACCTAGCGGTTCGGGATATCCAGGTCCTGTAGTTTCCACAGGGTATCCTTCCTCGACAGTGTCTCCAGATTATCCAGGTCCAATTATATCCTCAGGGTATCCTTCTTCCACCGTGTCGCCAGGATATCCCGGTCCTACAGGCTCCACAATAAACATAGGAGGGGGTAATTATGACAGTATAGGCGGTAGCGAAGCGGGAAGCGGTGGCGATAGTGGACCAGAGTACGCAATAGGGTTTAACATTCACAATGGCAAGCCTGGAACGACCTTTATACACGAGAAGCCAGGAACGACAATAATATACACTAAGCCAGGAACTACTATTATAAGGAATATCGGTGAAGATTACTTTGGTATTCCACCAGGAGTCTCTGTCAGAGCTCATGTGCAAAGCATTGACTTGTACCCTTATAACTCCAAGCCATTATCACCTTCCGAAGCTTTAGAGCAGGATAAAACATAATGTCTCTTTACGTCTCTGTACTTCACCGTGTCAGTCTACCAATGCCATAAGGTTTATTCGAGTTCAACGAGTAGCATTTAGTTTTGTACGATATTTTTTCTGTAAGATACACGAATCGCATAAATTATTTCGAATAAAGTTTTGTAATAGCAACCTGGCGTTTTCTTTCATTTGTTATATGTGGTTGTTCTGAAAAAATGCCGTGAATATAAGACATGCTAAATACTTTTAGGCTTAGTTTAATTACAATTATCTTGACAATCAGTGTGGCTAGCACGCGTTAAAGATACAGCGTATATCTGTCTATCCTACTTGCGCTCACACTCATACCGCGGTTGTCAATATGCGCGAGAGCAACTATGATGGAAACACACTGTATCATCAGAGCGTGCTAGAGCCCAAGTTGTACAGATCGCGCCAAACTTCTAGTCCACTCTGAACACGAGGTGATTCGCATCGATAGGCACAGCATGTATGGGACGTTCTTCGGAGGAGCAACTTCAGAGAGGACTAGAAGTTTGGCGCGATCTATAAAAAGAAGAAAGCTAGTTGAATACCTGGAAATTAAATCAAACGAATCTGTATTTTGTAAATTTTATTCGAACAACACGACTGCAAATTTAACAAAATGCAAAATAGTAACTATTACGAGGAGTACAAGGTTCGATGGTATTAAGGTATTACATAAATGTTGCTCTAAATAATATGTCGTTCCTCTACCCGCTCTATCAATCCTCTATTAGAATAATATGTATTGGGATAATACGAGCATTTAGCATGAAAGTTGAATCGTGACAAGGTGGATACATTTACCGATAACGAAATCTTGTAAACAATTGTGTCGATTCGGCGTAAACAGGACTAACTTTATTTTAAGCGTCCTGTCATTTTCTTTCTTTATCGAAAAGACAAGGACAAAACCCTCAAATTGAGTTTAGTCCTGTCAAATAAGTTAAGATGTGCTACACTGAATCGACACCAATAAGGAACAAACTAAAAAAATAAGTTTTCCTTACAAGTATAACTCGACAAAGTTGACAGTAAAACAGATTGGCTGTGGAATGTTTTTTTTTTGTTTTGTAATGATGAATAAATTGATATATCCGAAAAAAAAAATTACACATATATTACCAATAAGCTTAAATTTCAAGACAAACGTCGACTGATAGATATAACACACACAGGCCGCCATGTTGACCGTATCGTGCGGCTGTAAAGATTAGTTATTCTTTTTCTCTTTGACACTCTAGCTAGTTCATCTCTTAGTTCAGCCATAGCATAGATAAATATTTATCTATGGTTCAGCTTAGCCGCAAGGTGCGTGTTTCGGAACCCTTGCTTAAAATTACATAATTTTAATGTTGCTGCGGACAGTAAAATAATAATAATAACTACTGCACCACGACGATAAAACTTTCAACTTAGTTTGTACTCATTTTAGAATATTATAAGAAAGTGAAACGAAGTGAATGAGAAAAGTTAATTATTGGAAGGGATAATTTTGGCAATTAGATTAGTGTTTGCTTAGATAAGTTACAGTGAAAATTTAGTACGAATACTGATCATATAGTAATAAATAGATATAGGTAGGTAACTATATTTTTTTTATCAAATGCGTAACTATTCGAGTGTGACACTATGAACAGTGTTGAAGATTTTTATAATTTCCAAAATTTATAGTTTTTGGATAAGGATAGTTAATAATATTTGAGATAGTAGGTAATTAAATTGAAACTGTCATAATTATATCATCGATTAGGCCTTGGAAAATAAACAAATCTGAACTGTCACCAGAGAGAAATGTAAGTAAATATTATCAAGGCCGTATGAATTTGAACAATTTTAGGTATTAGCTGCTCAACTTAATTACTATGAGGACTAACAATGGAAACATATACTTATACACATGTATACAATAACTCGTATACAGTGTGTCCCTCGTACAAGTGCACATCCGAAAAGGGGTGAAACTAGACCTTATTTTATCGACAACAAAATGTATTTTTTTTTTTTGAAATCTTTGTTTTATAAATTTACGTTTTAATATTTTTTTTGCCTACCATGGAGACTATGCATAAAATATGTCATAACTTTTGATCTATCGCGAGTAATGGAATGAAATAAATTCGAATTAGATAAAAATAAAGGTGCAGGCAGCGATCATATACCACCAATTTTTGTTGCACACTGTGCTAAAGTTCTTGCTAAACCTTTATGCATAATCTTCAATAGATCCTTTCATGAGGGTGTTTTTCCGGCTATTTGGAAGATTGCACACATCGTGCCTGTACATAAAAAGGGCTCTAAAATACCTGTTGAGCATTACAGACCAATATCTATCCTTAATGTCTTTAGTAAGATCATGGAAAAAGTCGTACATGATAAGATATACTCTAATGTATCCCTGAATATCCCTGATGAACAGCATGGTTTCTTGAAGGGAAAATCAACCACAAAAAACTTAGCTGTATTCGTCAACTTTATACTTAGATCTATGGACAAAGGCGGTCAGGTTGATGTGATCTACACCGATTTTGAAAAAGCTTTCGATCGGGTAGATCACATCATCCTACTACACAAGTTGGAAATGCTTGGTATAAGGGGAGATCTCTTACGTTGGGCCAGCTCGTATATTCATAAAAGGAGTCAGGCTGTTGTTATAGGTGGTCGCAAATCTGATTTAATTTTTATACCGTCCGGTGTTCCCCAGGGTTCCATTTTGGGCCCACTCTTGTATGTCGCGTATTTGTACGACATTGATAAATGTTTTCGCCATGCTAAGTTTCTTCTGTACGCAGATGACAAAAAAAAAATATATATGAAAATAAGAACAAATACTGATTGCGCACACCTTCAGGAGGACTTGCATCGTTTAGCTGATTACTACAAAATAAACAAAATTAATGTCAACGTCTCTAAATGTAACTTCATCAGTTTTACCCGTAAAGCGAATCTAATAAGTCACTCATATTGGCTTGACAATAACCCGATACAAAAGGTTGATTCTGTGTGTGACCTAGGAGTTCTGTTGGACTCCAAGTTGTCCTTCAGCGATCACATAGAGAAAATATCTAAACAGGCATATAAGAATCTTGGATTTGTTTTGAGGGTTAGTAAACCCTTTACTGATCTAGGATGTATCAGTAGCTTGTATTGTGCATATGTAAGAAGTACCTTAGAGTATTGTAGCAGTATATGGAATCCTCAGTACATAATTTACAAGGAAATGATTGAACGTATACAAAGCAAATACGTACGGCATTTGAACTATCGTACAAAAAAACCAAGCATCGATTACGACGATTCCTGTAGATCACATAATTTATTGACCCTGGAGAACAGACGAACACTTTTAGACATGTTACTTTTCCACAAAATATGTCATGGTGCAATTAACTGTATCGACCTTACTTCATCCATCCTAAATTTGTGTGCACCTTCTACACGCACTCGTCACACACCCCTTTTCCATACGCCTTTAGTTCACACAAACTATGCTCAAAATTCTTTAAGTTGTCGCTTACCTCGTACTTTTAATAAAAAATTCAAAGAAATTGATATATTTGATCTTAAGAGGTCCCAATATAAGAATATGTTGCTTAGATCACTCTCCGAGTGATATTAGTAGTGTCATATAAATATATAAAAAAAAAAAGTCACCCTCACACTTACATACACACCCTCATGCACCCTCTCACACGCCCTTACAGAAGTGTTCTAACTTTTTACTATTATTATTATAATTATAAGTATCTAGTGATTGTGCTAAAGCCCTTGTTTTCCTTAGTGACTATATTAATTTTCTTATTATTTTTTTTTTTATTGATTAGCTTGTACATTACGCTTTCTCTTGTAGTTTTTATTATCCAGCTTGATTTTTTATTATAATTTTTTCTTTTGCGTCTTAGTTATTTTAGTATATTTAAGTAAAGATTATATAATGTAAACCCGTTATTGGCCTATGTTTAGTTAATGTTTTTCTGTATTATTGTTGTAAATTGTGCTGTGGGTTTTGTAAAATAAATAAATAAATAAATAAATAAATAAAACTGTTATAATCCTTAAGAATGGACGTTGCATACCAAATCAAAAACAAAACATAATAACCATTACCATAAAAATAATATCCTATAAGATTATTTCTTTAATTTTTCCGTCTTTTTTTTCAGTCAATAGTAAATTTTTTCAAAATAATGTCCCCGTTTTACTATACTTTTATTCCTATTTATCATTGCCTATTCCATTATCTTTCTAACAAAAAAAAATACAACGTTCTATCATAAATACAATATTTTCTACGAGCGGTTAACCAAAGACACTGCGCTCGCGCCCCATACAAAGATACCCAGGTGGAGTATTTTTTCAAGTTTTTTTTTTTATATATTTAGATCTAGTTTTACCCACTTTCGGATGTGCACTTGTACGAGGGACACACTGTATATTGATGCCGATTCGGTGTAACACGACATAACTTATTTGACACGACTAACTTTATTTTAAGCGTCACGTCTTTGTCTTTTCGATACAGAAACACAAAGACAACGCTCAAATTAAGTCTAGTCCTGTCAAATATATTAAAGCGTGTTAAACCGAACCGACACTAGTGAGAGACAAAAAATCACTGACCCATTTTTCACCCGTATTGACATATTATTAACCTTAGAGTGGGCGCGCTATGAGCGTTTTGACGCTGTCTATATTTTTTTTTATTATTAAGTCAACTATTCAATCGTCGAAATGAAGCTTCTTAGTACCTATCTCCCTACTCTTCACCTACCGCCGTTGCAAGTGTTATGCAGGCGATCGCAAGAGAGGATTGTTGTCAACAATTGTTGAGTGGCGGCAAAATTCTCACTGCGCGCCCACTCACGTGTTAAGAGCGAAAAGTAAGTCAAATGCAGTTTCTTTGGCAGCATCTCTCGGATATTTGATAAATGAGTCAAACACCACCGGTCCCCATAGCATTTTAAAATACTTAATTAAATTACATTCATAAAATCTGATGGAAACTGGCCTGCCTGTAACCGTCATGAAAGTTATGTTCAGTGCTACGAATTACATAAATACCTCATATCTCGCTAACTAGAGCCTAAATGTAACCTAGTACTATTGTGGAAATGTTAAAATGTACACTATTTCTTAATTTAACGAAGTCTTCCAACATTTAGAGGGCAAACAAGTAAAAGTTCACCCAAAAATATGTACATATACTAACTTACCGTCTTTTCCAATTGGCTTATAAAAATTACGATCATACAAACAATGAACATTAAACTTAACGTAGGTACACATCTTTTTAGACTACAGTAAATTGTTTTAAAGTACACAAAATGAAGCTTTGCTCCGACTTACAATTAGATGTATATAAAAATTCTAGTTTATATATATGGGTCAGATAGAAAAAGACCTAAAAGGCAAACTTGCAAATCACAAGAGAAAGCTAAATTGAGCGAATTGTGCGAGCTTAAAGTATTTATAGTGAGTTTTAGTCGTGACTAATATATACAAACTGATCAGAAGCCACCAGATGACTTCGAAGGAAATCAATTACACTATTTTGACTTACCTAAACAAGGCGACAGCATATCTTTATATTATAAATTGTGCCGGCCGCGTTGACCGTTTTGTTATTAATATATGCATATAATTCCTCTAAAAGGCTCCTGTGAGGATAAAAGGGAAAATATTATAGCCGCTGACTGGGCCACCGGAACATACAGGGCCCTTAATAGAAAATATTATAGCCGCTGACTGGGCCACCGGAACATACGGGGCCCTTAATAGAAAATATTATAGCCGCTGACTGGGCCACCGGAACATACGGGGCGGGTTTAATAGAAAATATTATAGCCGCTGACTGGGCCACCGGAACATACGGGGCCCTTAATAGAAAATATTATAGCCGCTGACTGGGCCACCGGAACATACGGGGCGGGTTTAATAGAAAATATTATAGCCGCTGACTGGGCCACCGGAACATACGGGGCGGGTTTAATAGAAAATATTATAGCCGCTGACTGGGCCACCGGAACATATGGGGCGGGCTTAATAGAAAATATTATAGCCACTGACTGGGCCACCGGAACATACGGGGCCCTTAATAGAAAATATTATAGCCGCTGACTGGGCCACCGGAACATACGGGGCGGGCTTAGTAGAAAATATTATAGCCACTGACTGGGCCACCGGAACGTACGGGGCCCTTAATAGAAAATATTATAGCCACTGACTGGGCCACCGGAACGTACGGGGCCCTTAATAGAAAATATTATAGCCACTGACTGGGCCACCGGAACGTACGGGGCGGGCTTAGTAGAAAATATTATAGCCACTGACTGGGCCACCGGAACGTACGGGGCGGGCTTAACAGAAAATCAGATCTCTAAACGCCTAATATTATATATATTATGAAACTACGCCATTACCTAAAAATTTCATGGACTGAAAATGTTGTTTCACATTTTTTCACAGCCAATATTTAACCTACGGCATTTTGAAAAATATATAACTATAATTACATATATCCACAAAGAATTTTTTCTTTCTTTATTTTTTGGATACCATTTTGATCAAGAAATCGTTTTTTAAATGAGTAGAATTAGTGGCATACAGACATGTTAGTTAATAAACACATAGAGTCTTTAATATAATTAACTTTAATCAAAACACAATCGTAAAGATGTCAGCAAGAGTTTCAAGTTTTCTTTACAAGTAGAATTTATTTTACAAACACAAGGTAAACACGTCGATCAATATTTTCATTTCCTTAAACATAGAAAATACACAAAATAATGAGATTTTTGTACGAAACTAATAAGCACCTTTAATTACATTTTTATATCTACTTACAATGTCAATTTATATTTTTGTGCATTTGATAATATTACTTTTCTCGAATCGGTAAGAACTTCGACGTTAAATATTTCTCCTGTCATTTATTATTCAAAATTAATAAATATTTCTCACCTCGGCGGCATATTATACTGTTAAATTATTTCATAAGAAAGACTAGATTGGATACAATTACAACTACATTGGTATTTTTATCTAAAAATTTTCTAGAATGGTAATAACAATTATTGGCACTGAGATTATTTCAATAAATACAAGCCAATAATAATATTTAGGGCTAAATGTTAGGAAATACTAACATAATATTGTACCTAATAAATTCAACAGAGATAACAAAATGTCTTAATTTTAGGAAACTTTGACCATTGAGCAAAACTAAGCGCCAACTGAAGTGCAAAATTATACTAAATTATAATATTTAATATCAGGTCTAAATTTATGCTTTTTAACCAATTATAAGTAATTAGGTAAAATAAGTACTGACTTAAAAATAATAACATACGTATATATATTTCGTCACGACATGAATCCCCGAGGGGGTCTCAGAGGTGTTCCGGGTGTGCACTGTGAAATGCAAGTCACAGTCCGCACTCGGTACACCGGTTATTAAAAATGTACTCATTTTACCAATGTGCTATGAGAAACAATATTTATTTTATATTCAAATCGAAATTTCGAATTACCGTCTAAAATAAAAATACAACCAACGGCAATGAAGAAATCTGATTGAAACCTAGAGGAAAGAAATCGCGCTGCATCTAACAGCATTCCAATTGTTTACTTTGGCAAGAAAATATTGCATATTATGAGATTTCATATTCCAATCCTCACTAAATCACTAAGTAATTACATTTTTATAGTAACGCGCTACCTATGTAATGAAGAAAAGCGGAATGGAATCAAAAGAGATTCGCCATTTAAGAAAAACGTGTAGGGGAGGCAAGAAAATACGAGAACGCAGTGCGATTAAGGTTTATAAGTTACAGCGATGAATCCGCGCTGGTGTCAATATAAGCGCGAAAACATTTAGGCCAATCATAAATGCACTAAAATTTTGTGCGTAAAATATAGAACGGCTATTGGTGGGATGATTGCGCACCATCTTTGCGTCCACGTTTTATGAGCAGAATAGAATAAGATCCATCTATTTTTGACGTAATGTTTGGGACGTTAAGGTCTATATTTAGTTGGTTCCAGGTTCCCCCTTTCTGCGTTAACGAATGTCATCGCTGTAACTTATAAACGTATTAATATTCTCATCTCTAACGCTTTCTGACGAGTTGCAACCCTACAATTAAACATACCACGTACAGGTCCCGGCAGTAAATAATGCAAATCGGCTATCTTCGGCTTCGTAGAGTGTCATCTCTGTCATCGGACTGTTAGTGCTTCGTGCGACAGAGATGACTCAACGATACGATGTGCATTATTTACTGCCGGGTTCTGTACTACCATTTAAATAATGCGCATAGGAATCTTCGCAACTCTTTGGAAAAGTTCGCATTTCCTTACGCTTTCTATACAATCCATAACTTATAGTGCACGTCCGGTAGGTCAGTTAGAGATTTTTATGCGCATCATACGTATGGCAGATCTGTAAGCTACTATTAATCTTGTCTGATCTTTCTTTGTCTGATATTATCTGATCTCCCATGAACAGTTAACTATTCGATAGACTTTCCCCGCGACTTCACTTCCAAGAGGTCCCTAACCAGGCAAAAACAAAAAAAAAAAACAGCAGAATGCCTTCATATCTACGCGTCGGGCGGACGCCGGAGGGTCCAATATTACGTGATCTTCATCTTTTTGCTGGTCTCCTCTATCATGTCCTTGATCTTTGTGAGTGGGGAGCGCTTGTCCTCCACGATTTTGTCCACGTAGGAGGGCGGCAGGTGGATGTTGAGGGGATCTCTCAGACGGCCCAGGTCTTTCTCTACTTTACTTACCTGAAATTTATTAATAATAAGGAATTGGTAATCATGGCACTAATAAAAACGAAACGCAGCTATGAAGCGAAACGCAATATATATAATAGCATAGCATAATAATATATTTAGACAAAAAGGATCTAGTTGACATATGTTTACATGAGAAAAGAGAGAACGACTGTATAAGTTTAGAATAGTAGATAGATTTAAATATTTGGGATTAATAATCGTCAAAAATTTCAATTGGAAATAACCCACAAATGAGGTTTGCAAAAGATTAAGATCAGTTTTTGGGATAATTTAATCACCTATGTAGGATAATAAACAAACCAACCCTGTACATTGTTTACCATGCGCTTGCTGATTCACTGCTGAGTTATGGATTGAGTTGTTATGGACTTACATTCAAAACATACTTAGACCAAATTAAGCAATTGCAAGTACACTATAAAGTCAAATACCTCATAGGTTTGTTTTACTACACTAAAGACATTTCGCTAGAGCAGTAAAAAGTGGCAAACTATCACAGCTATCATCCAAAAACTATCATGGAGAGAGAACCAGGGAGTACCTAACTCCCAAGTTATGTAATAACAGTCCTCTCCTACCGAAGAAAATTAGTTAAAAATTGGTAAAATTGGTAAAAAAACCCTGAAGAATAAATTAAAGAGCACATTGTTATCTTTTCTAAATAATTAAAACTTTAAACGCATATATACAATCCTACAATTTTTCTTTTTTGAGATTTTTATAAGTATTAGATTTTAAGTTAGTACCTAAAATGCTTATTTAAGAAACACAAATTTGTAAGAGCGTATCGCCAACAAACTGTTTAGCAGTTTGGCGAATATTGTGTACTGTATGTAACTTGTGTAAAATATAATTAAAAATAAATTTTTAAAAATTAAAAAATATAAAAGATAAACTATACCTCATCTTTAAGATGATTGTAGTGATTGATGTCAAGGCCAACTTTCTTGGCCTTCTTGTGCAATGCTAACAAGTGTTGCCTGTCTTTCACTTCTGGGAGCACATATTCCTGAAATAAGAACAAACAACAAATTCATTATTTTATTAAAAATAATAGTCCACTCTTTTGACTGTGATTCCAACCCTTAAACTCCCGACTTGTTGTATATATGTAACTATTAACTACTCCATTGTCTTCAGTCTTCAGTCACAGGTTTAAAAATGAACCCCCTTGCTTTATTGAAATCTATGAACCAGAATCACTGATAGAATACAGAATCGTTCAAAAAAAGCTTTTTCTCCTTTATATTTTTTATTGGGAATAGTTTCCAAATTTCGAATAAATGGCTAACCTACGCGACGCGACATATGAACAACAATAGACCGAACCCGCAACGAGCCAAAGACCCCCATACATCAATGAAAAACATTCCCAACGCCCTTGGTGCTCGCCCCCGCAATCCACCCTCCTACCCGCGATCAACTTTGACAGTCGATATCTTTTTTAAATTATGAAACAAGACAAAAGTAACAAAACAATATTTTTTATTTCGAACATAGAATAGTTTTCTTTGATATAGCTAGGCATCTTAATTTTTTTTTTAACAATTAGTCCTGCAGAACCATGATTATACATAATAGTTATTATAATGATACTGATCAACCTGTATACAGGGTGTAATCGTTAAGTGTGACCAGGCGATTATTCCGTAACTATTACAGATATTCAAAAAATTTAAGCTGATATCGAAAGTACGTTACCTAATCAATAAAATGACATCAATAACTTTTTGGAAATCAAACGAAAAGTATCCAAAATTTTGACATTAAACATTCCCATACATTGTATCGCACAGCAATGACGTCACTTCGAACATCTGCTTTGAATACAAAATTGTGTACTAACTAAGAAATAAATATTATTCAACTAAAAGATAGTTTTATTACTTTGTAGGGTTAATAAACAGTTTCCTTTAATATCAGTACTAAGCTAAAATAACCTTTTAAAATAAGGAAACTAAAACCTTTCTACTAATCTCGTACTAAATGTATGGGAATGTCTCATGTCAAAATTTTGGATATTTCTCGTTCGATTTTTCAAAAAGTTATTGATGTAATTTTCTTGATTAGGTAACGTACTTTTGATATCAGTTTAAAATTTTTTGACATCTGTAATAATTACGGAATAATCGCTTGGTCACACTTAACGATTATACCCTGTATACCCCCTAACCTTCTCAAAGAAACCTTCTAGGTAACATTAAATTGCGTCACGTGATATTAAAACTTCATCGCCGTTTTGTAGAATCGAGGCGACCCCTCCTAGTTTTTACCTAAAACCTCCACAGGTCCTCCACAAAGGATTAATGATCCTCAAGTTACAAGCGAACATACAGACAGATAGGCAACCGTTGAAACAGATTATACAGGTTGTAAATGGACAGGTAACTTTAAATAAAAACACATAATTATACTGAAGAATTATCCTGAAGGAAGAAAAACCGCAAATGTGAAAAGAAATCGCGTTTGCCCACTAATTTTGAAAACCTACTGTATTTTTTTTACAGGCAGGTTTACTTTTTTTCATTTGCGGGGTTATGTTTCTTTGGGAAATTAATTCAGTATGAGTAGATTATTGAACGAGTGAACGAAGCGAATGAAGTTCTCCGATTTCATTTGAACCATCCGGCGTTTGTATGTATGTATGTTTGTCCGACGATAGCTCAAGTATCGTTTATTCAAGTATTTGGTAGACGAGTAATTGAGACAAAAAGAATTTTTATGTTCGAACATGAGCCAAATCAGTCAAGATCAAATCACGAGTTCACAGTTCGAGGCGAACTACTAATGTAGTTTAATTGAAAGATAACTGTTTATATACACCCTGTATGTAGTTAGAGAAGAAGGGAAGAGAGAACATAGAGTATAAGAGAGACGTCAAATCATACCTGCTTTGTGAGCACGAAGTAAGCGTAACCAGCCATAGCCGTGCCGTACGTGACGAAGTAGGTGACCGGTTCCATAATGTCCCAGGAGTACTCCCACCAGGTGAGCCGCGCCAGCACTCCGAACTGCACGCCCATCAGGCTGAGACCCACCCACGTCAACACTGACGTCTTCCGAGTCGCCTCCACTTCCAGCGACATGCGTTTCTGGATGGACAGCAATAGATTTCATCAAGAACATGAATACATTGATAAATATACTCACGCCTGTCTC
This sequence comes from Ypsolopha sequella, assembly GCA_934047225.1. Classification (NCBI taxonomy): domain Eukaryota; kingdom Metazoa; phylum Arthropoda; class Insecta; order Lepidoptera; family Ypsolophidae; genus Ypsolopha; species Ypsolopha sequella. Next base: position 5,943,117 of record OW203988.1, on the reverse strand, counting down.
CCAAATGAGTAGACAGAAACTATAGATTTCCATCTTCTACGATCCCGACAGATCTTCTACGCTCTTCTATTCCGGTTGCTTTTGACTTGACTGCTCTCCAGTATGCCGCCTTGTTCGCCTTCTAGGGAGGCCCGGTCAAGCTTTGCTTTTTGCCGCCGTGTTCGCCTTCTAGGGAGGCCAGGTCAGACTTTGCCTTTTGCCGCCGTGTTCGCCTTCTAGGGAGGCCCGGTCAAGCTTTGCCTTTCACTTCGGCACCATATTTTTCTTTTATTCATTCTCTATAGGTATATGCCCAAAACTTTTTTATTAAGAAGTACAATCTAACCATTTTTAGAACAGTTTAGGGACAGAAGCCAGCCTTTTGGGTGAGTACTTGAGCAGAACACAAAAACCTATTTAAGGCTTTAACTTCTTTTAATTTTATAGAAGCTTGTGGTTGTGCTCAGCCAGCTTCAAAGGAAATTGCGTCTCTAAAATCACAAAACTTGATACTACTTAAAAGAGGCCACATCGGCCATGTTATTATTTTTTACAGACGCCTCTAAAGCATTACACTAGGTGCACGAAATAGACCGTGACTGATCATTACAGAAGACCATTCAGATGTAAATTTATGTTCGGGTGATCTCATGCTTGCAAAAGTAAAGCGCTTTATTCAACTCGTTTGAACATAACGAATTGGTGACTTTGATTTGACGGCAACATTCATACTGGTTCGTAGTTATATCAGCACCTACCTCTTCTAGCGGCAGCAGCTCCGTATTAAGTTTCTCTAGCTGCGCGCGCAGCTCTCTCTCCTTCTTGATCTGATGCTCACGCACGTTCAGCGCTTCATATAGCTGGTTCACCAGGTTGCGGACGTCGCTCATCCGCGTGATTTCCTCCGAGCTCAGGCGTTCCTGGAAAAATTAACAAAATTGGTAAAAATATGAACATTTCATTATAATTATTTGAATTGCAGCATTCTCCGTTGTGTTGGAGGAGGCCACAAATATCCAAATGGCATCTTATAGACCTTTACAAGTAAAGCGTATTGTATAAGATAAAATACTTCGGAGAGTGATACAGTACAAATTAATTTTGACTTTAAAAGTTCAAAATAGAGTCACGCTGAAATAAACAACCCTTGCGCCAGGGCCACAGCTTCAGGCTTCTGCCTGCGCTTCCAGGCGGTTTTTGCGACGGGCTTTGCCCTGCCACGACACTCGTCGGCGCCTTCCACTGCATCGGATGTATAGCGCACTCACTCGCTCAAAGCGCTCGACACTAGGTTCGTCCTGTGCGTTCGATCACTGTTTCAACCGTCCGCCTCCCCGCACACCGCCGTCGAAAGAGCGCAAGTCACTCAAAGACGCGCGAGCGGTGACCCATGGCCGGCTTTATACAACTTCATACATCTGTTCTCTCCGCCGGCGCCATCGCAAGAAGAACCGCTTGGCGCGCCTCTCGAAGCCTGAAGCTGTGGCCGAGTGGTAAAAGTTCGTAAATTAGATGTCGAAATTTTCGATAATGCGATTCATGCTCTTTAAATATGATTATCCGATTAGCGTACGACAGTACAGTATGCGGGTACATACACATTTCCACGACAGTCCCAATACCCAAAATTTACGCCCTGTTTGAATGTACAAAGCGCTCGGGTTATAGTATGTAGACATTTTGAAACGTATTTGGGCAAAGATTTGCCACGCCACAGTGTTAGATAGAACAAGATAGCGAAAAGACTAGCTGTGTACGACGAACCGACAATTAATAATAAATAAAATATAATAAAAAAAAAATAGTTTTATTTCTTTCAAAAAGTTTCAAATAACAAAGGTAGTGCTAGGAGGTGACGGCAAAAGCCGCAGGCAATACACGTAGCATCTAAAATATATAACACGTGGCGTGCGTGGCACTACGAGTTGCTGAGAAACGGCGGCGTGGTTCCGCGGGGTCAGTCGTTCGGAATAAATTCGGATTAGCGGGGGTTCGGGCTATCGAGGCACAGCTGTACTCGAATATACCTATTAAGGTGGATGGCCCAAGGTAGTTTTTATAAAAAACTTGTGAGAACCAATAACGACGACAGAAGTATTATTATTTAATTCTGTTACCTTTTTCCACACGTTCCATCAACTTTACACCCGCGAATATTTAGTTTTTCTTAAAAACAAAATGTTTTAACAGTCCAATTTTGCAATTTAAAACTTTCATACATTGGATTACAAAAGTTTTAAATAACAAAATTAGATTCTAAAAAAGTTTGTGTGTAAAAAACTGATTATTCGCGGGTGTTAAGTTGAGTGTGGAAAAAGGTAACAGAATTAAATAATAATACATCTGTCGTCGTTATTGGTTCCACAAAGGACATCATTCATTTTGGGCTAAATCTGAAAGTGCCGGCCAATTAAATATAATGTTATATTTCGTTAGAATATGTAATTATATTTATTTGTTACTATGAGACCAAAGCGGTAGGGTCATTCTCTGCTTTATTATATGAGTTTGAAAAATCGATATTTTTTTCTGGGCTAAATATGAAAGTGCCGGCAAAAACAAATATAATTTTATATTTCATTAGAATATGTAATTAGATTTATTTGTTACTACAAGACAAAATATGTAGGGTCATTCTCTGCTTTATTATATGACTTCGAAAAATCTATATTTTTTTTGGCTAAGTATGAAAGTGCCGGCCAAACAAAAATAACGCTATGTTTGGTTAGAATATGTAATTGTATTTATTTGTTATTATGAGACAAAAGCTGTAGGGTCATTCTTTGCTTTATTCTGTGAGCTCAAAATCGATATTTTATGCTTTTTATAAAGGCGTATGATTGATGTCATAAAATAGATTGTTTTAGTGTAGACAAACATAATCACGAGTATGTTATACTATAATAAGTCTTAGAGTATGGCACATTTATAATTGAACTTAAATATTACTTTGAGTAACAAACAAATCAGTGTCTAAAACCCCGTTTCTGCGTAAACAAGGATAATTATAGATTGGGTTTGGGTTTTTTTACCTGACGCAATCAGCCTCGCTACAGGTGAGATAGAAATATAAGCGCAACCATAGGAGGGAGCGAGACGCTAAATCCTTATCTACACGTAATTGTCACACAATTAACGGTGGTAAGTACAAGTAAAAAAAGGAGAAAGGGTTAATTAACATTTAGTTATCCATGGGACTTATGTTACATGGGACGGTCATCTCTAAGCACGCGACCTCTGGTTAGTGGACAGTTACTGTTTTTACATCATGGACGAACAATTGTGTATAAGGTGTCGTGAAATAATTGGGGGGAGGCGCTGGTACACCTGGGTTTCTCGAGAGCAAGAATTCATCGATATTGCTCAGATTGTTTAGAAGAATTAATGGAAAATCAAGTAAGTATTGACCTACAGTTATGTTTGCACTAAAGAGTGATATATTATATTTTATTGTTAAGACGATGTTGTCGTCATTAATTTTGAACATCTGCATTGCATTTTGAGTGATCAACACTGTTGTTTAATCAGAATGACATTCCTATATGTCTAAATGTAATGATGCTATGGACTGCCCTGATCAGCTCAACGTGTGCGTAAAACTTGCAACAAAAGAAGAACGTGTCTCTTATATGAGTCTACTACTGTAGCTGCAATATTGGGAGACGTACATAAGGATGCTGTGCACACGTTATGACTATCATATGGTACATGGGTTTTGCGCGGCATGATCCCACCATAGTTCCACCGGCAGAGGGTCTGGACAATATAATAGTCAGACAGAACGAATATTAACCTTTTTACTGTTTTTTTTTTTCAAATAAATATTTTATTCCATGTTACCGTTTTATTCAGATTTAAACCAATTAATTAATTATTTATTAAGTTAGATAAGTGAAATTCAGGTTAGTTTATTGAAAAAGTATGAATATGACTATTTATAGCTGGTGAAAGAGTACAGAGAATAACCCCTGTGCATTGATTTCATAGTAAAATATGTTCAAAACATCTTTTCTGCACAACAAATCATTAATAATGTGATATTTTTTCGAAAATTAATCCAAATTAATAATTTTCGAAATCATCTAACTAAGTAGAGAATGACCCTACAACTTAGGTACCATAGCAAAAAATTAATATAATGACACATTTTATCGAAATATAACATTATAATTTTTTGGCCGGCACTTTCAGATTTAGCCCAAAAATGTATGAACGCTGAATGATGTCCTTTGTATGAAGATTGCCTTGGACCATCCACCTTAAGACTGTAACTGTAGCAACTAAAGAAACTTGATGTTTCAAATAGACCGGTACCTTTAATGGAACCATGTAAATTGCTGATCGTAATGAAAATATTCTCAAGAGACATACCATGATAATGAAAAAAATATTACCTTCTCGAAATTAGTAACGATTTTTTTTTTATTTCACTTTGTCTATTATTTAGAGAAAGATGTTCAGAATGATCGGTAAATTCGTTGGAAATAAGTCTTGCTCCAACGCTTTTGTTTTTTAACCGTCTATCTCGCTCTTATCAAAAAACCTCAGATATTTTTATTTTTTTGCAACATTTTTGCGTAGTGTGGAAAAACTATAAATCATACCGGATTACTGTTTTTTTATAACATTGTTTAATGTGTTATTATAGTTCTGAAATATATTTTGTCATTTTTATGTCTTCAATTAAATCACAATAGTGATAATGCGGCAATGCTATTCGAGAGTTGTTCTTAAAATTCCTGATTTGATTTTAATGATCTTATTCTTCATTTTATAAAGTAGAAAGTAGTATTTATTTTGATTAGAAATTTTAATATTTACTATCATCTAAAGTGATAATGCCGACCCCTGTTTTTGCCCGATTTTCAAACTCTGACCCTTAAAGATGTATAACACATTGGTTATTTCGGCATCAAAAACAGTTTCAGTACTTTGGTGCTGCATATTGGAACGCCAAAAAACATAATATACGTTATTATTTATAACCATGTTATAATATACGCTATTATTTATAATCATGTGGTTTTAGTCGAATGGCTTTAAATTCTTAAAAATGTATTTAATTTGTAACTATGGAAAAAAAAAACTTGAAAAAAAACGGTTAACGTTAGTCGCTTAGCGCAAAGTGCATAACTTAACTTTGTATTTCTAGGTTAGAAGTTAAAAATTGAAAAATATTTTGGTATATGGCAGTTGACGCCAAAATTTCAGTATTAGTGAGATTATAAAGCATTAGTTTGAAATTTATTGCACAAATAGTCATGATCTTGTCAAAGTTAAAACAGCATTTAAAGTTGGTTTTGAGAAGATCATGACTAATTGTTTATATAATTTCGAACTCTTGCTTTATAAACCTCACTGATACTGAACTATTGGCGTCAAATGCCACAGACCAAAATGCTTTTCAATTTTAAATTTCTATACAAGAAAAACAAAGTTAAGTAATGCATTTTGCGCTAAGCTACTGACGTTTAACATACAAAGAGAATTAAATAGGAATACAAAAGATAAGCTAAACAAACAGCATAATTTATTTACATTTACGATTGTAAGAGTTCTTTAATTTTCACCGAAGTTGAAGGCCGAGTCGTAATTACTTATTCATAAATTAAAAATGTATAGTTAATTAAGGTTCGTCTCAGAAGTTACCAAGAGATATTCCTGTCGGTTCTTCAGGAGTAGCAGCTGTTCAGAGCCGGGCCCTTCAAGTGTCATGTCATTACGCAGTGAGATAATTAGATAACTGAGTTTCTTAACCTTCTTCTAAGTGACGAACCTTAAGTAAATGTAAATCGAAATGTAGCATGACATGATTATTATTTTTGAACTTTCAATTTTTTTTTATTTAATCAGCATTTATACACGATAATCACATTTATTTAAGAGCGGTATCGCAGCCGAATTGTGAAAAACCCGCCTTTTTCTAATAAATCGAAACAGAACACTTAAATTCAAAATTCACTCAATAGCTATTCAACAAAAGCTGCACCGAGTGGACTCAGATCCCCGTGCATAAGAAGTGGCGGCAATATCACGCAAGCTTTGGTGTATTAAGTTTATTATTATTATTTTCTTTTCTTTTATATTTTTCATAATTGTTTGTAGTAATATAGCCTGTTTTTTTAATTGCTGTTATGTAAGTTTAAATCTGGCTGGAATAAAGGCATTTTATTTATTATTTATTTATATTGTGTATGCTGCCATCGCAAAGTTTTCAATGGTTTCTGTAAATGAGAATTTAAATAATTTTGAATTTAGATAATTTTGGAATTCGAAACCGCTCTTAAGGCTTCGTACCAAGGTAAATGCACATTTTATTTGTGTACTATTGGTAGTTTATTCTCATATTTAAAATGCAAAAAATATGTATGTTATAAAAGAGGACATCATACTTAAGACATCTGTAGATATGAAACGTGACTTCATTAACTTCGCTCGATAGAATAAAATCAGAAAGTCAGCTCTAAATAAATCTTATAATGGTGTTATTGACATGTATTTCGAAATCTTATAATTCGCGACAAATTTTTACATACATGACTTAAGGGTCGGCGCTCCTTGGAAATAACTCCTGCTCTAACGCTTTTATTTTTAGGCTATCTCGCTCTACTCAACTGCCGCGCACAGAAAACCTCGGTTATTTAGACATTTTTTGCAATATTTTTACTCAGTGTGGAAAAACTACAAATCGCATCGGAAAACTGTTTTTTTGTGGTTCTGAAATATGTTTTGTTATTGTTATATCTCTAATTACATCAAAATAACGATAATGCGGCAATGTTAATCGAGAGTTTTCTTGAAATTCTTGATTTTATTCTGAAGTCACTATAAAATTTTACAGCAATTGTTTTTAATGATCTTCTTCTTCGTATTATAGAGAAGCAAGTATTGTTTATTTTGTTGAGATATTTTAATTATTATTATCATCTAAAGTGATAATGCCGAACACTGTTTTTACTCAATTTCCGAACTTCGATGTCCTAATGTAGCCGCAAGATAATAAAAAACTTATGTTTTGCATGCACGGCAGTTGATTAGAGGAAGATAGACAATTAAAAACCATTAGCGTTGGTGCAGAACGGAAGTTTAGCATCACTGAGCCTTAATAGTTAGCCTTAATAATAATCATAAGTTTTGCGTTAGGGAACGCAATCCATCGCAACCACCTTAATAAAAATCTACATCTTCATTGTGTGGCAGTGAAACGTGGACATTAAGGTGATTACCCACACCAACGGCCTTGAGCAATCGGCCTCACCTCCGGGGAGTTACAGGCGCTGCTCCCCGCATGCCTCTGCGCAGACGCCCCGCGCCCCTCTACAAAGATCGCTAGCACAGTATAAGCAAAGACAGTAGGGAAACTACCTGGAAGCGCTCCGATTCGAGCCTCAGACATCAGACGCGTGCTCTACACGCCGTCTAAGCAGAAATGGAGCGTCAATCGCTGGGGTCGTGGCGCCGCGCCGCGCTTGCCTTGCCAGTACGCGCAGACGTAAGCGGGTGATAGGACGTGGCGTTTGTAAAGTCTGTGCCGACCTGATCACGATGTCGCAAAGATATTGTTGCGCATTTGGATGCCTAAACTCGTCACGAAAAAAGGAAATCGCCTATTTTAGACTTCCGGCTGATGTTCAAAAGTAAGACTAAAAAATATCACTCAAGAGTAGTACCTACTTACATTAATTTTTGAAATTGTCGCGTTCTTTTTATGTATGTTCATACTATCTGTTACCAGGGCAAAATAAAGAGTTAATAGATTTAAGTACGCTTGTCAGAACAAAAAGCAGGTTTCTTTGAATTTGAATTTGACTTTTTTGTCGGTTGTCGCCGCCGTCACCGCCGCCGCGCTGCCGCAAGCAAGTCTAGCCAACCAATCGGTGGAGCGGCGCGCGGTACTTTCAATCAAACGGCAGATACGACGAATATGCGGAATAGAGCGGAGTAAATATATTTATGGTATACAACTCCGCTATTATAGAATTTGCTGGAATGGGTCAGAGTAAATGTGGAGGAAGTTACCGTGGGCAATCATTACGTAAACAATCATCTATCTTTAGCTATAGTAGAAAAAAAGTCATGTCTATCTGTACATTAAATATTTTTGTGAAATTTTAAATTTAACGAGTTATTTATTAGTAAATAGTTTTGTACTGAGGCCAAAACTACAATTTTTGTCTCTCTGTCTATCTTTCTGTGTCTTAAATCCAAATTCAAATTAAAATAGTTTATTTTGCAAAGTAGGTATATATAATACCTACACGTTTCACAAGTCAAAATTTAATCTTATAAATATATATAATAAATGTACATGAACTAGATTAAACAAAATTTATACTTGCAATTGTCGGCACTTGGTGAAACTTGAAACACATCTTGAAAAAAAAACTAGATTAAAGTTTTATTTAATTTATGTAGCAATATACAAGGTGACTTTTTGATCATCGTCCAAATTCATACTGGTGGCTTGGTAAGTGATGAGTGTCATGGATCAATAACAATATTTGTGAAATTTGTAAAATGAAATTTTGACTCCCCATAGTGATTCACTCGGGACTGGAAGTGAATTTCTATGGGAAGCCGAAATTTCATTTTACGAATTTCAGAAAAATTGTTATTGATCCAAGATGATACTGACCACTTATCAAGCCTCCAGTATGAATTTGGACGATGATCAAAAAGTCACCTTGTATATACGATTAAAATTATAGATAAAATATATATTATACAAGGTGAAATCCAATCAAATGCCCGAACCCATACCGTCTGTCCGTCTTACTGTCTGTCTGTTCCGTTTTAAATTTCGAACCACTTAACGGATTTGGATACGCTTTCTTTATTATTACAGTATCTAGACTCTATTACAGTATAATTATAGGCTATAAGAGTGTTGATAAAAAAAACATCAAGCCAAAAACGGGGCAAAGATTGAATAATCGCGGGCGGACCCGCGAGCGACAGGCTATCTATACTATATCTATACTATATAGTATCTATACTAGGAATATTATTAAAAAGGTCGTTAAAAATGTATGTATGAAATGTTGGGTGTTTAATTGTGAGTGGAGAAAAACCTTGACATTTTTTGACATTTGACATGGTTTTTTGACGTTTTAGTGAGACGTGTCGTTGCATGGGAGTGTCAAAACTTTAACGGCCTGTATCTCCCAAACGGCTTTTTAATCGTTCATTATTTATTATTTGAGATAAGTTAATGCTTATTTTTAATATTGATATGACGATGACGAGTCTTATCGTATCTCGAAAAACCCAAGTAATGATATGAGTGAGCGACAGCCCTAACGCTTCGGTGGCGCGTAGGTATTTAACTCGGGAATTCGGTTCAATTTCCCTACTGTCTTTGCTTATACTGTGTCGCTAGCGTCGCAATGAATCACACCTCGTAGCGAGGTAGAATAGTACATTACTGTATAGGACACTTACTATACTCTTTGCATTACGATACGAGAGCGATGAAACGTTTTCTGACGAGTGTGAGTTTGCGGCACGAGCCGAAGGCGAAGAGGTTATTTGCGGGTCTCACAATGAAACCGATAGTATGTAATATATTTTACGTAGCATTGTTTTATGCGTAAACCTATAACTATAACTTTTCAAGCTCAATAGGCTGTGGTGCTGTAACAGAAAGATGTGACCATTCTGTACCTATTACTACACGGTGATATTTTGGTAGTTTTGAAAACGAACTAGTGGTTATAGTAATTGCGAACTAGTGGTGATAGTACTGAAATCGCGAAAATATATAAAACATATACAACAGTTACATACAGTACCTGCTCTAATGTAACATGTCATCAAAATCGGTTATGTGAGGATACCCGAAAGTGACCAAGTTGATATTGGGGTCAGACCTTTATAAATCTTGGGCTTGAGCGGTAACAGACGAGCGCCACTTTGCAGTTGGTAACCGTCAACAGTAGGCCCACCATGAGTTCGGCACTCGATATACGTTAGCGACTGCGTAAAATATAATGTATTGGAAATTCTGGTTCCTCTCGTATACCGCTAGAACCGCTAAACTCATACAAATGTTTTACGCTGTCGCTAACGTGTATCGAGTGCCAAACTCATGGTAGGCCAGAGGCTTGAGGTAACTTTAGACGTCGAACCTTGTCGGCGGTAACCGTCTAATGATGGTAGCGTCAGCCGTCGTCGGTTGCAGTCAAACAATTTTTCATAAAAAGTTTCTGTTTTTATATTTGAATGATTTTTGAACGATAATGACGAAACAAAAAAATATATTGATAAAATATTATTTTGTTACAATTTTTGTTGATTTCGGTGCTTTTAAAGACTTGAGTGGTATGTATCGGTTATTTGCGATTCTCACAATGAAACCGATAGTATGTAATCTATTTTATAGCACACCGTGCGTAAAATGACCACTTTACGCACGCGCGTAAAGTCGGCATTTTCCGCACTTGTGCTATAAAAAATTATACGAAACTCGTGCTAGAAACTTTTTCTCGACTCGTGTGATTGCAGCACTCGCCTTCGGCTCGTGCCGCAAACTCACACTCGTCAGAAAACGTTTCATCGCTCTCGTATCGTAATGTACTATGGGTACTCAGAAACGGTTTCAATGATGTTGATGCAACTTTTACTTTTTATTTTTATGAAGATTGTATTCGCACGTAAAATAAACAAAACATATATTTTTTAATGTGTAAATTTTAATTATGTTACGTAATCTGTACCACAGTTTCACCTCGCTAACACTTGTAAGCTCTGATCTGCAGGTAAATCCTCAATTTGGTAAATATATGTATATATTTTCTTGATCAGAGTCTTCTGCTTTTTATTTTGTTCTTCACTTTAGATAAGTTTAATTTTTTGTTGTGCTCTTTGTTCTTCATTTTCTTGTTCTGTACTTTGTTTATTTCATTGTTCTGTACTGCGGTCTTCATTTTCTTGTTCTATATATTGTTATAAATTTTCTGTGTGTTTTCGTTTTTTTTAATTTTCTTTTTTCCTTTTGTTCCTTTTTTTGTTGTGCACTTTGTTTTTCATTTTCTTGTTCTGTACTGTGGTTTTCATTTTCTTGTTTTATATTTTGTAATACATTTGCTGTAAATTAAAATGAATCTGCCAGAATCGAGTCTTCAATCGTCTTTTGTTCAGAGACTCTCGGATCATTGTCTTTGCCGTTCACTTCTAATACAATGAATGAGCCTGGAAATGGTGGTGGTCCAAACGATATTTTTCTCTGAAAAACATAATAAATAAGTTTCAATTTACCTAAGTATATAGAATAATTTTTAACCTACTATAAATTATAAAATAATGCAAACCCATTAAAGAAAAATACTCAAGTTTCACAAACAAATATTAAAATATAATATTAATTCCTAAATATTTACCTAATTTCAAGGATATTACCACGTTCATTGTTGGATCATTGTCTTTGCCTTCCATTTCTGAAGAATGAATGAGCTTAGAGATTGTGGTGGTCCTGACGATGCTTTTCTCTGAGAAACATAACAAATAACGCTGAATATGTTTTAATACGTAATATAATTTTTAACGTACTAGGCTGCCGGGTGACAGTTGGTAACCCTATGTCATCAAGTAACAAGATGTGACCAATTCGTAGTGGTGTAGAAAAAAAAACTACATCAAAATAAACAGGGTTGGCTCGACGCAACCTGGAAAATTTTGTAGAGTCAGCAAAAACAGCATTTTATTGATTAAAAAAATCACATCATCAAGTACATATCATCGACAGAGCGTATAAAAGGAGCTAAAGAAAGCTTTTTTCATATAAAAAGATATTCGATAAAATCAGGCTGATATTAGTACCAACATAGGACATGCAAAACTTATTTTTAAGCACCTTGTGATACGCTATATCGAACATAGTACTTATTGACGTGATTATTTTATCAGAAAATTTGCGTTGTTTTTGCTGACTGTACAAAACGCTCTAGGTTGCGCCTAGCCAACCCGGTTTATTTTGATTTAGTTTTTTTCTACATCACTACGAGTTGGTCACATCTTGTTACTCGATGAGATAGTGTTTCCGACTGTATTCTGACAGTCTACTATTCTATACTATAAATTGCCACCGAATAACGTTAGCGTCAGCCGTCGGTTGCAGTCGACTATACAACGCTGACAATACCATCAATCGAGTGCAGTCGGCGCTGTTTGGCAGCGTCAGCGCGTCGAATGCAACCAATAGCTGACGCTCACTGCCATTGTTCGATGGTAGTCGATGGCTATCGCCAACATAGTTCGACATATGCAGTTACCTACCGTTGTCTACGGCTACCGTTTTTAAAGTGATGTTCGTTTGTTGGCACCCTAAATATTTACTAAATTTCAATGACATTACATAATTTCAATGACAATGATATTTGATAGGTGGTAGAGCTGATGCCGGGCTCGACTGTGGAGGTACTACCATCTTACTTGGAGACCCCCTCGAAGTAATTCATGGGAGAGTAAGAGGACAGCTCACAGGCAAAAAACCAGGAGTCCCACCATGCTTGGGACCGATGGATGGCGGTATATCCATCCCTAATAGCCGGGCCTTATATGGAACAGACTGGTAACGGGCAGCGGCGTCACTGGTGGGAGGGTTCCGGCACCGCGCTCACCAACCCGCCTGCCCAGCATGTGTGAGTATGGGCAATTCTTCCAGGATGACCACCGGGAATGACAAAGTCCTGGAAAGGCTTATGTCCAGCAGTGGACGAACGAGGCTGATGGATGGATAAAATGACATTACAGGTTACATGCACAGATTATTTTGAATTAATATTTTTGTCAGGTCTACCCGAATAAACTTTTCAGTACTTAGTCTTTTTTGCAGATTTTGTCGGATTATTTTCTTTGCCTTCTGTTTCTGGTGGTCTCTTTTTAGATGCCCCTGAAATAATATATCAATTATATGTATTATACCTACAATTCATATAAATACAATATAAATACCACGGCTTTGATATGCCTGCCTGGGACATATTTTTCTGAAATTAACTAAAACAAGTATTTCAAATAGTGCTCCGGTCCAAAAAAAAACAGGTCGGAAGCGGAGCTAAACCTAGTCCGAACCTTGATACTTGGGTAGTTTATTTAGCTGGATAGAAGTAAAAACAAAATTTTGAGCAACGTTTTTTGCGTGAATTGTTGCTTATAGTTTATAATAATAATTATATATCGTCACGATAGGAATCCCCGGGGGGGTTTTGGAGGTGTTCCGAGTGTGTCCGAACTCGGTACACCCGCGTTTCAGCGACGATAAGTATGTCCCAACGTGGTTGGTGGTGAGTTTGGGCACAAAACATTCAGCAAGTAGTAAGTATTAGTAAATACTATGCACAAATATTCCGAAAAACTCCTTGGTGCATGCCCAACCGGGGCTTGAACCTGGATCTCAAAATTGAGAGGCCTGCGTTCTACCCATGAGCTACTATAATTGTTACCAGTAATTATTCATATCTATTCAACTATGGATAATGATTGTGTAGGTAGATTATATTAGGTACCTACTTACTTTACTAATCACATTATATATTTATAATTTTTCTAAAAAAAAATCTTTACTAACTCGTCAAACTTCTAGTTTATTATAGCGTCCACGCGCGAACTTCACAGCACAATTTATCCTCTAAATAACTAAGTCCATTGCCAAAAGTACTCTCTGAACGCACACAAATAAAAATCCTTATAAATATTTTCGCAAACATGTCATCAGACGCCAGGGTGCGGTACGTGGCAACGAGTGACACAGCCTCCCCGTCTGAACGCCACTGCATGACTGATGCCTGCGCCCGCGCAGAGCACCTCTTAGCCTTTGACCTTGAAATCTTACATATTTCGATATTTTTAACAGAAAAAGTTACTGGATTTACTTGAGATATGTTGCATTTAAAGTTAAACAGATTCTTAATTTTTTGGCGTGTAAATAATTCCAAACGTCATAGAAGATTAGGAGGAGTAGGGAATTCAAGCCAAAAAAACATCATACAGTTGTTTTTTTTTTAATACAGAAGTTTTGATCGTACGTAACCAAAATTTGTTGCAAATATTTTGAAAGAGTTATTGCTTTATTATATAGTTATTGTTATTGCTGGTTAGCAACACTGAGATCAATTAAACCGTGTGCAGCGCTATCGAACGGAACGTGAGATTCTTCGTTGCTTGTTTTAGTTGTATTTTCTCGCGTCTATTACGGGGACTCCCCACCGCTTGTTTTCAGTGTATTTTCTCGCAAACGCAGTCATTCGCAGTCGAACAGGTTTCATAAATTATTATTACATCAATTTGTCGGCGGGCAACAAATCCGTTTTTTTTCGCACTTATTTCGACTTAGAAGGCCCCTTCACGCCTGAATTTTTCTTAGGATTCATTCAAAATGCAAAAACTGATTGTGAAGTCAACAGCTTATTTTCTTAATATTTTTTTTTTATAAGTATTAAGAGCGCACCGAGCTTTTTACACAGTCGAACACATTTTTATAGCCCTTGTTTGAAGTAGTAAACAATTAAATTGAAATCTAGGGAAATATATTGGTACTATTGGGTATATATACTAGACTGTATACACGATGGAAACACAATTTGATAAAGTTGGCCCGATAGAATAAATTCGGAAAGTTACCTCTTTTCGAGTAATTTTTTTTCTCTTTTTCCCTACTTTTTTACATAAATAAGTAATTTAATATTATGTTTCATTTACTAAAATAAAGTTCATAGATGACTGGAGCGTTTATACACGGTAGTTTTTTATTTAAGAACAATATAATAAAAATAACAACGAAAAACATTGAAAAAATGCAAAAGTTTAGTTATTATCGTTACTCTTTACACGTAAAGAAAAAGACAGAGACAAAGGCAATCGCTCGGTGTGCCCTTAACTAACTACGTCTCTATACAGCCCAAAAAGCAAAATTTTTTGAAACACCATCGTCTTAGCTATCAGGATATCGTGAATATTGCCTCGTTTTTACGCAAAGTTTGTATAATTTAATATTATACAAAGAAATAAGAAAAGTGAGAATACAGACGTCGTTCATGTAATTCTTTAATTAAGACTAAGTTTATACTCTTTGCTATAAAAAAAAAACAGTTACCATCTCATGGAAAACAGTTTTAACCTGAAACCATTTCACAAATTTGGCCCCACAAACTCACAGTACGGCCCTGGCCCCACGCGCTGAAGAAAATATTATTCGTTCGTTACGGACACCATAAATTACAATTCATTTACATAATCTGTTTCTAAAATTATTACGATGTTAAAAATAGAGCCTTCGCCTCGTTGAAGTAAAAATCCAAGACAGTATTTATTATCATTAATTAGAGCTAAGCTACAGTTGCCACAAAATAAGAGGCCCGTTTTGACAGATAAGAACGACCATAGAATATAACTCTACATGTAATAAATGAAACCGTTAACAAATAATTATTAACTTATTGGGTTTAAAGAAAATAAATAAACGTTATTTAATTATCACGGAACATATTTCAAGTATTATTTTCACGCATATTCCAAAATAAAATGCAATTTTGAATTACTACACAATGTCTCAAAAACAGTTACATTCTCATTCAATTTTTTCTTAATTACAGTGTTGTGACTAGATAATCGCCTACTTTCACGGACTCAATTCGATCCCACGTGAAAATAATTAACTTGTTTTAATATTGATAAAATAATTGTAATGATCTGTAATTAGCTTTTGTGAGACCAGTACACATAAAGCCAAGTTTTTAGATTTGAACATTTGCATGTATTTGTAACGGTGTCGCGTATACCGAAAAATATAATATAATAATTGTGCTAAATATGTAACATACCACTTAGCTTTTAAACTTATAGTTTACAAAAACAAAAAATGTACCTATATATAAAAAAAATGCATTTATTGCTTGAAGTCTCATTTTTTTATTAATGAATTGGTCTACAGGCAAAGTTTTCCATAAAACATCCTATCAATAGACAGATTGGCTGGTTAGAAATATGGCAGTATTTTTTTTTATAAGGCAAGGACCAATTTTTTCATCTTGAAGCCTACATATTTTTCTTACTGGCTAGTATTTCATATCTACCAACGCACTGACCTCTGTCTAATTTGAGGTCAGTGAAGTACAACATTACAAAATATTACTGGCACGTAAGAATTTCCATTTCAGATTCTTTTCGTAGAGAAGAAAAAATAAAAGCTGGTTTTAGCACCCGAAATATCTTTCTATCACCACCTTATCATAATTTTCAATACATAAAATTTATATTAAACTGTCCAATGGTTAATTAAATATTCTTCCTAGAAATTATAACCAATAAACTTGAAAATATTTCAAACGGTAACAAACTTATAATATTTCGAATCGATTTCTCGTGAGAATCGGTTGACTCAGTTACCGATTTGCATGGTTCACATCCATAGATACGTTGCGATGACATATGCCAAAACGGACCTATTATATTGTAACTACTGTAGTGTAGTCAAAACAAGTTCGTTTTTGTCTAAAAAGCATTTTATCAGCTTGAGATGTTCGTTCTTTTACATTGGAAAGCTAGTGTTTAGAAAAAGTTCCAAGAACTCTCAGTTTTCAGGGTACAGCAAACGTATCCTGAGGGACCACTTAGCTTAATAGAGCACAATCGTAAAAGTTGGTCAGTAAACACCCGGAATTTGAAAGTTCGGAACGAGTCGTTAAAAGGAACCTTTTCTGATAAATCGGGAAATTGTTATTGGGTCATAAAAGTTTTTCCTTTTGGGAAACCGTTATCTGATTTCCAGTATTTTTGGTTGGAATTATTATAAGGGCACCGTACATGTTCTGAGGCACCGTACTTTAAAATGGAAAAAAAAACCCTTATAGGCAAAAGAGGTGTATCTGAATCGTAGCAGATGTAAATCTGTAGTCTCTGCCTACCCCTCTGGGAGACACGCGTCAGTAAATGTAAATTCAAAATTCAAAAATTCTTTATTTACATTACAAAATGTAGGTTTTGAGGGGGTGGGACTCCCCTTTTAAGTTTTACAACCTGTTTTAAGGGAGACCCGCTCTTTCTACGGATCTTATTTAACAAATTTGTATTAAAATTAGGTCTTGCTTAATACATAATGATAATTTTAAGAATCTTTTTATAGTATATATATAATCATATGTATGTATGTATAAGATCACTTTTTTGACCGTCTTTCAAAAACCTTTTTTTTGGGTCCTATCAAGTTAAGTAAAAAGAATACCTCCTACAGAAATCTACGGCCCTATGGCTCACCATGAAAACCTATAGGGCAATTCCCGTGGCCTTATAAAATTTAAATTCAGCACGAAGGGAGATATTCTGGTACAAGTGAAGAAATAAATCAGAAAATTATTAATTTTGCATTCTACGTGGAATATTACTTGATCAATTAGTTTTGCAGTTTTGTTGCACAAGTATTGTAGGTATCAAACAAAACGTCAAAATTATGTTTGTGTTTTTTTTTGTAATTAGTCTAATAACTTATTAGAATGGTATGGAGCACTCCGGGCATGAGACCAACCCGAACTTGGCCTATTCTAAGGTGATTTGCCTGTTCTCTCTCATTGATGATGAACTTCTTTTGTTCAATTCCCGAGGGTTTCAGCTAGATTTTACTTATTTTTGTAGCTGGTAGAATGTTGAACGCGATCCAGTAAAGTAATTCAGCTTCGATTTAGTGCTTGAAAGACAGCGCCTTCAATTTGCATGATTGACGAGCTGACGGCGCGCGAAAATGTATAATAAAATGAAAGTCATACTTGATGTGGTTTTCAAGGCGCTTGTTGCTACGATCAAAACACAGCTTTATTAATATTGACATTTAAGAGTGGTTTCGCAAAGTTTTTATTGGTTTCTATAAATAAGAATTTCAATTTTTTTAATTTAAATCAGAAATTTACTTAATAGTTATTCAACTAAACCTTATTACCTATGTATTGTGTATGCTGCCATCGCAAAGTTTCAATTGGTTTCTATAAAACCAATTGGTTTCTATAAACGTAACCGAGTAATTTATTGCTCTTACGCCCGTGTATCATACTACGTTTTTCAATGCATAGTGTGAGGAAATAAAACAAATATAATTTTGTGAACTTTAAATTGTAATTGGCTCAAAAGGACTGTATCCAGAGCCGTTAAACAGTGGAAAAAAAAGTATGAAATTTATGGTACACAAGAAAGGCTGCAGGTTAGCCAACCATTGAAAAAAAATAAAAAAATATATTAATAATAAAGCCCTAGGGCAAAATAATCGACTTTCTGTTTGGTTTTGATGCATAAAAAGTGGGCCTTTACGAGCACATGCATTGAAAATAAAAAAATATACATCTGATTGAAAATATGATTCATTCGATACCCCACGAAGCGTCATGGAAGATTACTTTTTGCGGAGCCTTCATGCTCAGCAAATTTAGCTCAATCAATTCGACTGTTCTACCTATAGTTATGTCAACATAAAGACACGGAAGCTCTGCCATTTAGGTTTCGTTTTTAACGGAACTCTAAAAATTTAAAATGGCTGAGAAGGGCCGCCGGGAGCACCGGCGACCTGGTTTGTTTCAAGTATTAATTAAAAATTTGAAAAGGGCGTGTTTTTTTTTTTGAAAATAATTAGGAGATCTACGTGTCCACTTTCTTGTTTAATATTTATAAATCTCGATTATATATTCAAGCCCATTTTTATGCGACACGGACTGGTACAAGAAAAATGATACAGGAATAAGGTGCTTGCGTTGGCCTACTTATTACGATAGTAAAAAAAGCGAAAAGTGAGGCACCGGGTCTTTTTGTAATGGAAACATATTTTTTTTCATCTACTCCCATATAAATACTTAGTCTATGCCCATACCACAAGGTAACTCCAACATAAAAAGCTATTTTATAAGTACCTACATTGTTTATCCGATGTTATAATATTACATTATAACACCGAGATTCTGCGCTGCGATTGGCCCAATTTATTATAACAACGCAAGAGAGCCAAGCAACAACAGCTACGAAAAAGAAATCCCGACCTTTTTTCTTAAGCCACGCCCCTTTGATCATTGTTGTTTCTGATTGGCCCCCAGGCAGCGTTACCGGACGACGCAACCGTGGTTCGTGAACGAGTGTTTTTCTTGTTATTTTTCGTGAAATTGTTATTTGAATATATTATAAATAAAGACGATATTTTTGATGGTCGTAGATAAAGTATTGTGTGCAACTGAACATAATTAGACATTGGGACACGAGTGCAGTTGACTGATGACGGCCCACTAAGAGCCGAAATATATCTCAAGTTTTACATTTTCTCTTATTTATTGTATATATTTAAAGTTATATTCTGTAATTCTAAATAAAAAGCTAATTGAGGCATATTATATATTTATTAAATTATGTTATGTTTATGTAAAATATTATTTTATTTTAGTACCGTAATTTTTACTTCAATAACATTAAACATATTTTTTTCTTGAATTGTGATTTTAAAATATCTATTAGACTAAAACTCTTTTCATCTTTAGTTTCAGGCAAGGCCGATTATAAAAATTAGACAAAAGCACATAAGAAATAATGATAGTCCTAATTTTAACACATAAAAAGAACATTATCGTCACGACATAATCACCGAGGGGGTGTCAGAAGTGTTCCAAAGTGTGAATTGTGAATTGCAGGTCACAGTTAAGGCGAAACCAAATAAAATATATTATATATTAATAACCGACTTTTTGCTACTTTTCCACGAATCCGTCCCTCTCGTACTGAGGGTTATTTCGCTTATGGAGTAACAGGGACGCTAAAACTTTTACGTATCGCCTTAACACTTGGTACACCAACTTTTTACTGACGATTATTACGTCCCAAACGTGACGGGTGGTGAGCCCTATCGCCGTACTCCGGACACAAATAGGTGAATTTCGAAACTCGCAGACCGAACAAAAATTATTGTGCACCGCGTGGATTGAACCCACGACCTCTAGGTTTGCAGGCGAGCGCTCTGCTCGGTCACAGACGCGGTCATAGTTTTAATGTTATTTATATCAACGGAACTGAAATCTCGTGAAATCGATTTATTATACTCGCGTTGTTTACTCAGCTGTTTTCATTGCGCCGTAATTCAGTACGCGGAAAATATTGAATACGTAATAGTTTTTGCAATTTATCACAACAGGGGATGTAGCTCAGTGGTAGAGCGTTCGCTTTGCATGTGAAAGGCCCCGGGTTCGATCCCCGGCATCTCCAGTTCTTTTATTACATCTTGTCTATTTTAGGGTATATAGAACAATCGTAGATTGCGTAAATTTAATTCAATTTGTTGCCCAAACTAGCCACCAGAAAATTGTGGAAAATGTATATGTAACTCATCATATCTTCATTAAGGATTGTATGTTGAAAATGATAAAATATTTAATATCTATCCTTCAAAAAATATATCTTCAACTATCTAATTTCATTATTTTAACTAAATTCGCTCCGGAAAGGAATATACGTCTAAAACGTATTTTCCATATAAAAAAAATTTAAAATTAATAAGCTTTAAACGTAACTTTTACTTTATTTATATGTTATTATCACATGGTGATTAGTATATTTTTATTGTAATTTGTCGCTTTTTAGCGCCTGCGCTCCGCTGCGACCTTTGCGCCCCAGCGAATTGTCGCTCTTTTTCGTCAGTTTATTTATTATATTCGCGTTGTTTACTCAGCTGTTTTCATTGCGGCGTAATTCAGTACGCGGAAAACATTTAATAAGTAATAGTTTTTGCAATTTATTACAACAGGGGATGTAGCTCAGTGGTAGAGCGTTCGCTTTGCATGTGAAAGGCCCCGGGTTCGATCCCCGGCATCTCCAGTTCTTTTATTACATCTTGTCTATTTAAGTGGAATCGTGGATTGCGTATATTTAATTCAATTTGTTGCCCAAACTAGCCACCAGAAAATTCTGGAAAATGTGTATATGTAACTCATCATATCTTCCATAAATCATTTACCAATCATAAAATATTTTATATTTTAATCACTAAAAAAATATATCTTCAACTACCTAATTTCATAATTTTTACTAAATTCGCTCCGGAAAGGAATATGCGTTTAAAACGTATTTTCCACAGAAAAAAAATTAAAAAATGAATAAGCTTCAAACATAACTTTTTACTTTATTTATATGTTATTATCACATGGTGGTTAGTATATTTTTATTGTAATTAGTATATTTTTTTTGTTGCTTTTTACCGCCTGCGTTCCGCGGCGACCTTTGCGCGCCAGTGAATTGTCGCTCTTTTTCGTCTGTTTTAATAGTTGTCGTTTAGAGGTCAAATGCTCAAGGGCATTGGCGATGTTTTTAGCCTTAAATAATAGGCAACGTATGTTTGCTTGTATGTTATGTTTGCTTGTAGCTGGAGAGCCACTGAGCAGATTTAAGAGACACAATGTTTTGTTGAGAGCTCCTTGAGCTTCAGGGGACGGCTGCTGCTTCCGTCCGCTGAATCTCCTCTTTGAGTATCACAGTCAAAAAAAGAAAAAGGTTACAGGCCCAGCGCAAACACTGCGATCCTAAGACCCACAGGTGAGTGGTAGTTGAGATGAAGAATACTTGGTCAATATAATCAAGTCAATCAACACATGCACTATTGATTAACACTAGAGTGGACGCGTGGGCTACAGGTGTAGACCAGGGTATATTATTGGTGCTTCTTTCTCAAACGCGTCACACTACTGCGCTAGTCTTCCGTGTATTCCTCTACTATGGACCCCCGCGTCGCTCAGTAGCGTGTCGCTACCCTCAGCACACGGACTTCAAAACAGAACGACTAATAAAGTGAATGGGCTGCGTATGTAGCCCGCGCGACCGTTCAAGGAATGTGATAAATCCCTATTATTTATGCAAAAATTGTACTAATATTTTAAGAGTACTTCATTTTCATGTAATTTTTGCATGTTACATACCGTTTCATAACAAATATACTTAGTATTAATATATTTTTAAGGAAATTATGGCGGCGTCTGCGTCTCATGTTGATTATTCCAAGTATTCTATTGTTTCGTTAAAAAGTACCTAAAAAATTCATGTTTTGTATTTTTTCATTATTAAACGATAAAAATAAAGATGATTATTCATTAAATTAAAAACTTTTTCATTCTACCTAAAGATCACCCACAATATTTGCATTCAAAATGGGCTACACATGTACCCCGCGCGACCGTTTCAGGAGTCAATTTGGGCGCGCCTACTCTAGTGTTAAGTTCTAGTTCTTAGGAACAAAATGTTTGCGCTGGGCCTGCGGGTCTACCGCGTAATTCTCATTTTCATCAACATCAACTTGAGGTTAAAATTTGACGTGCGTGCGACGACGCCCGCCTAACATGCCATCTCTTTTGCACGCGTTGAATTTCTCATGCATTTGCTTGAAGTTGATACAAATGAGAATTACGCGGTAGAGCCCCTGGTTACTTTTCTCTTTTGTTGACCTTACGCGACTAGTAAAAAGCACAGAACCCAACTTTCTGCACCTGTTTCTTCGATGACTTCGCACCATCAAAAATAAATACCTGAATTGCTTAAAAAACGAATCTTAATTTGAGATATCTGATAAGATTTGAAATTTACACGGTTATTATAAACATTATTAGGAGTACGGGACCCACAGTGTTTGGTTTTTATATTTTACCGAATTTTCGGCAGAGTTTCATTTGCCATGGTCGCGGGATGACGGCCATATAAAAACCAAATACGGTGTGTCACGTACTCCTACGATATGTTTGAGATATCTGGTTCAAAACGAATGTTCCAATGCCGAATGACTTTCTATCCTCACGTTTCGTGCTATATTGCTCACTCTTTTTGCATGTAGTGTCAGAGGTATTTCTAAGGGTGAGGACGGCCTGTGAAATGCAGGTCACAGTCCATACTCATACATCCACGTTTTACCGATGACTGTTGCACGTGATGCCGACGTGATGGGTGGTGAGCCCTATCGCGGTATGTCGGGTACAAATACGGACCAACAGCTTAATGCCTTCCGAACTACGTACACCGAACACAAATATTTCCCTACGGGATTTGAATCCGCGAACTCTGGATTAGTGGTCGAGACGTTCGAAACATTTAAGGCCCTTCCACTATATAGAAATGTAATGTTAATATTTATTATGTAATATAAGTTTATATTACATAGTTGATACTAGAGTACACATATAGATATACGTGGAAGAGTGGAGTCTTCTGGCACAGGCTGCTCTCAGCTTAAAAGAAGACTCCGGTCACCACCTTTCTAATTTTTAAGAGCTTATACAACGAATAAACCATTTTCATTTTCATTTTCATTTCATTTCATATATTGGTAAAAATATATACATATATATCCAAATTTTATATCCCATAACTACTCAAGATTAATATTTTATTCTATTACAATAATGTTTTATTATTTTTCTGTTTTAATATTTTAAGTATACGCTGATTTTACTGAATATGTTTAGGTTAAAGTAAATAGTAAGTTAATTAAGTATGTTTTTTTTTCTTTTAATGGTGGTGGCAGAATAACAGCGTTCCTAATGCCTTTGGTATAGAAACATATGCTGAGTCACCGTCCTTTTTAACAGTGCCATACAACTTTACGTTTAAGAACATTGTACTACTTTGTCCATAATGGTGTGTTAAATAAATGTCTTTTTATTTTATTTTACTTTATAGAATCAGCGTTTTGTTTTATTCAATTAAGGGCCTGTTTCACCACTTCCAGATAAGTGCCTGATAGTTATATGTGACATATAACGCATACAAAATGTGTTCCATTTTTAAACTTATCTTCTGGATATCACTTATCTGGAAGTGGTGAAACAGGCCCTTGAGATCGAGTTAATATAAATAGTATTTTCATATTATTGACACTCCTCCTACTCCCGGAAGAACGTATTTTTTAAATATTTTACTAAAATAATTAGACTCCTGCTCTAACTAATATTTGTCTTAGCCACGGTCTAATTATTCTGTGCCTTTTTAAAAAAATATTTATCAGAGATTCTTTTGAATTTTTTTTTTTTATTTAGTTAAGTGACATATTCTTAATTTTCATCCAATGTACATTTAATTCAACCTGCTCCATACAAACATTCTTAGATTGGCTGGACTATTTAATTCATGTTGTCAGTTCTTTATCACATTAATGATTGAATGATCATACAAAGGATGGATATACTCTAGAGTCTAGACATTCGCTGATCTGAAAACGTAATTGAGTTGCCATCGCTTGATAGAGAAAAAAAACCCACAATAAGTATTGCGAATAGTTGTTAGAAACTTTTCGTGAATTTTCTTTAAACATAACCAAAGACATTTGTTGGCCCTTTTTACTTATATCTCAATACTTTTTCAGAAATTCCAGAAAAACCTCGAAAATTGACTGATTATGCGTGCTCGCAGCGAATGAAGGGAGCGTTTTAATGAGGTATTTCTGACTCGAGTTTTTACTTGAGTTGATAGAATAGAAAAGAATACAAATTTATTGTAAATAGTACATTGTTCACCGAGGGAAGAAAGGGGACGATTACCAACGAGGGTGTACTTTGAGGCCCGAGGCGAAGCCAAGGGCCTCAATACACACGAGTTGGGAATCGCACTTTCTCCCGAGTGATACATAGTGCTTTATACTACACCTACGAGGAAAATAAAAGACAAATTATGTTTAAAAACACTTGTCCGTATTCCTATTTTCCATACCCGTGTCAGGTAAAGTTACTCTCAGCTTTCATTAGACAGAAGCTAGTAATTTTACAAATTTAAAATTCATATAAAACAAAAAAGCAATTCGCGAGTGATTTTAACGTTTTGATTTCTTTTGATAACATCAGTAGGTAACAATTGACAAACTTGAGCCTGGTTATAAACTTCTTGGTAGGTAACCTAATTTAATCATATTATGCCAAAATACAAAGTCTTTATGTCCGAGGTCGCAAAATGATACTGGCCACTTGCTCATGCTATATTAAAAAAAAAACAGCACGTTAACAATGGATTTGCATATACTTTTTCTGGCCGCTCAAGCACGTTAACAATGGATGGTCATACACTTTTTCAGCCCGCATATTTGTATGACAGTAATGACATATTTTCTCCATCGTTTTCAAAAAAGTAAGAAGGTACTTTCCAAGCAGGTGTAGTATAAAATTAATTTCTTTGTTGATTGTTGTGTGCCATAGGCAGAGCCTTAACCACAGAAGCGGTATATAGCATACTATGTAGAGGCAAAAGTTGACTCAAGCGAGCTGGCTTTAGCTCCTGCCACGAAGCGTACCCGTGTGGAGTGCATTCAGTTAAAACTTATTGATCCCACAAAGGCTAGATAAAGCACCAACCAGCTAAAATAGACACATTTTCTAGCACAACACTTAAAATTCCTGCAAGGTTCAGTGAGCAGTGAAGCGAGAATAAACTTTTCTTATTTGCTTTTGTTCAATTTAAACAAAAAGTCGCGCTTTGTTTTCAGCACGGCTTCAAAGCGAATGATAGCCCACTTATTTATTTTATTGTTATTTAGTTTATTTTAAAAAGTAAAACCGGCCAAGTGCGAGTCGGACTCGCGCAAGAAATGTTCCGTACCATTATCTATAAAAACCGCAAAAAAATCACGTTTGTTGTATGGGAGCCTCCTTAAATATTTATTTTATTCTGTTTTTTAGTAATTGTTGTTATAGCGGCAACAGAAATACATCATCTGTGAAAATTTCAACTGTCTAACTATCACGGTTCATGAGATACAGCCTGGTGACAGACTACAGACGTACGGACAGCGGAGTCATAGTAAAACCAGAACAGTAGTTTAACTCACGCCCCGTACGAGACTTAAATACCTATTTTTGCAGGGTTGTCCCTTCTTTTAGTTTCGTATCATTGTTCGTAGCTAATAAAAAATCAATACTTAAAATGTTTTGAAGCCGATTATGACAAATGAGCTATCAATCGACGATGTAGTGAAGCATCCAAACATACATACCTACTACAAACAAACATACATTCATATCATACATAATAAATATATAGACACTCATACTCTAAAGAAATCTTACTTGCTTATCTTAATTATTGTAAAAAAAAATGTTGGCTCCTGAACTTTACTTTAAAAACATGGGCATCGTCAAAGGGGGGAAGGGGGTAGCTGTCCCCCCCTAGAGATTCGAAAAACTTTTGAGATTTTAATAATAAAGTAGTCGAAAAATTCGCGAGGAACACAAGAAGATTATCTTAAAAACTTAAAATTAGTTTATTTTACCTACAATTTATGTCATCTTGCCCCCCCTGGCGATGCCTTTGCTTAAAAATCTTTGTGATTGTTACCTAAATTAATCAGTTAAATTCATTAAAGTACATAATAAAATTTAAGTATCTAATCAAACATTGTAGCTGATTCTGAAGGCTTTAATTTTAGTTTTAGTGCTGTCAAAACTAAAATTATTCCAAAGTAATTTAGCTTCTGTTCCTAGCGTTTAAGGACTATTTTGCAATAAACGAAATTTTGTTGTGACAGCACTAAAACTAAAATTAAAGCCTTCAGAATTGGCTTTATTGGCTCCTAGTCTAAAATTAAAAATCTTTGCGATTTCAACCATACCAGCTCCACGTTTAAAAACACCTTAAATAATTAACAAACATACTAGCACAGTTATGATCATAGGTACCTATGTTAAATATGAACAAAGAAAATACGGTTTACATTTCACATTATTATTTATATATACCTTTCTTGTTGAGTAGGTATTGAGAAGAACGATAATTCTGGATTTGAGGAATTATTATTGAGGAATCCGAAGACAGTACAATATGTTCGATTGCGTACTGTCGACATATTTGAATTGGTCAGTGACGCATAGCGCGCGGCGTGGCGGCTTGTTCGAGAGACTTGACTGAGCGCGACCGCGGCGTGACCCCGACTAGGACTAGCACCTGCCTTGTATACCGAGATATTGCTGTTGTGTGCGTACTGTAGTTCGTGCGTACTGGCACGCACACATGTTAGCCGCGCGATGTACCTTTGGTTGAAGATAAACTACTGTTCTGGTTTTACTATGGCAGAGTTTTAGTAATAGGGTCCCGTTGGTTACCCTTTGGGTACGGAACCCTAAAAACGGTCAAGTGCGAGAACGACTCGTACCTGAAAGTTTCGTTAGATCAACAATTATGGCCAGCCGATAGTTGTAACCAAGATGATAAGACGGGTGTATTAACGAAGCAGAATCTGAAGGCTTTAATTTTAGTGTATGTTAAGTGCTGCCAAAACTTTAATTTTTCTCAAGTAATTTGGCTTTTTTTCGTAACATTTAAGGACTATAATTTGCAATAAAAAAGAATTTAGTTTTTCTAGCACTTATCTCATCTCATCTATCAGCCTAGTTCGTCCACTGCTGGACATAAGCCTTTCCAGGACTTTGCCACTCCCGGCGGTCACCCTGGAAGAATTGCGCATACTGACACACGCTGGGCAGGCGGGTTGGTGAGCGCGGTGCCGGAACACTCGCACCAGTGACTTAACCTAAAATTAAATCTTTCAGAATCTGCTTCATTGCGTCTGTTGAGTACACCCAACACTTCATGGTACACCACGACAGTTCTTAATATGATGATGGATCCAAATCACGACCTGAGTTGCGATATACTGTTCGAGCATTACAGTGAACATTGAACAGTTTTTTTTATCTTATTTATTTTATAAGCCATCAATGTTAATACCTAAACATTTAAAAGAACAAATAAAACTTTTTTTTTTGTTTATAATGTCGAAAAAACCTGCAGTTTTCCGATAATCTACCATTCATCCACCGATCAGCCTGTCTTCGTCCACTACTGGACATTGCCTTTCCAAGATTAAGCCGCTCTTGGCCGTCCTCCCGGAAGAAATGCTCGTACGCTGGGTAGGTTGGTGAGCGCGGTGCCGAAACCCTCGCACCAGTGACGCCGCTGCCCGTAATCTACCAACCCATTAGAACTTTAAGGTGATTGCGTCAGTTTTCGTTTCCAAACGGACAACTTATTATTGTTTTCATTATTTTTGAATCCATCCATCAGCCCGTATTCGTCCACTGCTGGACATAGGCCTCCCCAATATTACGCCACTCTTGGCGGTCCTCAGTCATCCTCATCCAGCCGCCACCCACAACGTCCTTCAGATCGTCAGTCCAGCGGGCACGAGGGCGGCCTACACTGCACTTTGCTGTATGTGGTCTCCATTCCAAAGCCTTATATAAAAAGTATTAAATAAATCTGATTTATGGCATTACGCGACAATCAAAGACAAATAACATACCATTATCAGAGTGTGAGCATGTCAATGCGATAGGTAGTAGCGACCATGCAGGTAATTTCATTACGATTAAGGTACTACCGAGTAAAATTCGCGTTCTGACTTTTCACCCTTATTGCGAGGGTAATAAGATAGAAAGTCTGTCTGAATGTCAACGAACCGCCAAATTTCATTACATTAGCAGTTAGCGGCTTTCCGGCCTATTCATTACGTCGTTAGTAATTAAACGTGCGTTGACAACAGTTCGGAGTTACGTTAATATATTATATGTCAAATTGGGACATCATAATGATATAACGTTTAAACAGACTCAAGAGTACATCTACCAAAACTAACAGGGGATCTAAAAAGGCCGACTTGGATGAATCATAAAATGATTTGATGGATGGAATTAGAGCTTTTCACGCGTGCAAAAGAGACGGCATTGGAACGGAATCATAATATGATTCTGTTCTAATGCCGTCTCTTTTGCACGCGTGAAAAAACTCTGACTCTATCCTACTTTCAAATCATTTTATAATTCACCCAAGTCAGCCTTTTTAAATCCCCTGAAGTAAGAAAGAAGGGTGTTTAGAAAAACAACCAACAACGTCATAATTTTTGTATTTTCTATGGATTTCCTATCAGTGCTTGACTATTAAAGTGATGAAATCAATCAACATATAATTAAAATAAAGCATTCCTACTTACTTCCTGAAACATTTCTTTTAAGCAAAAATGGTTCACTAAAATAGTTGTACTAAAATTAATTTATCACTCACTCAAAAAACGAGACCTTAGTAAGCTCGCAGCAGTTCGCGGTCACAATCACAACGTGAAATTGTCATTTGTTAAAACAAAGCGTGCCCAGAACACGAGCTTTATTACTAAGTTGCATTTTAACCTTTATTACTACAGAAATAAAAGCTGCTTCTTTGATAGAACCTTGTGGAGCACTGCGGTGGCTCATGAGTGGCTCTCCAAATGCTGTTCAGTTCCTCGAGGACTACTATACACAGATTCATTAAATATTGCAGCAAGTGGCACTGTTTTAATGGACTCCGAATTATTCAAACCTCTTAATATAAATATTCAGTTCTTTTTCAATTAACAACTATATAAATTTATTGCATGTTATATGTACAATGAAAACATGTTCAAATAGCGTTTATAGTTGGTATGGACAAAGAGTCGTTGTTCCATTAGTTTTTCCCCGCTCGGCCTTTCAGAACCGTTTTGATGCATTATTCCCAAAATGTATTTTGCCAGGACACGAGTAATGCCAAATAATCATATTTTCAAACAAGCGAAATTGCAAACAGCAAATTGCTACTGAACATATAAACAAATTACTGGAAGAATACAATTTATCGAATTGAATGAAATTTGAATAAATAGTATGCCTTAAATAGCTTTTTATTTATAATAACACAATATAACTTTAAATATATACAATAATAAAAGAAAATTATAGCTTGAAATATATTTCGGCCCTTAGTGGGCCGTCAGCAGTCAAGTAAAAAATACGAATAGTATTAAAAAATAAAAAAATATAAATAAAAAAGACAAGTCTTTTTCATTTTTTATTACTATGGTATATTCGTATTTTTTTTTTATACTTGACTGCTGACGGCCCACTAAGGGCCGAAATATATTTCAAGTTATAATTTTTTATATTGTGTAATTATAAATGAATGAAAATTGAGGATAAAACATGGTTATTGCAAAACGGCTCACCTCAATAACAAACTGAACTGCTAAAAATAAATACGTATTACAAACTAAACTAAAAATAAACAGAACCCTAAACCTTAAAATAAACCTACTATAAAAACAAAATTAACTTGCAAATTATAAAACTATCAAAAAGACCGCTCAATAACTATTATTGCGTGGCGCAACGTCGTCGGTAAGCGTCTTCATGCCCAGAAGAAGGCAGTCTGAATCTGCTGAAACTGGTTGGCTATCTCGATTAAAAATTGTTATTGAGTTGAGCCGTTTTGCAATAATCAGAATATAATTTAATTTATTTATTTCACGTAGAATGATAAAATTACGATTAACTCCAGAATTACCGGGACTTGGTCTCGAGCCGACGTGATTTCCAAGCTTTTCAACAATTCTGTCATCAATATTACTGGCATTACTACACTAAGCATCCTTTAGATGCGTCCTAAAGTAAATATAATCAAGTAGCTCACTGCATAGAAGTTTTCCTTTAAAATGTCTCCATAATAAGTAACAATAAAAATATCTATTGATGTGTTCGCTTTATAATATCCGCTAAATATATTTTATTCTATATTTGGTATATGTTTTTGTTTGCTAGCTTTATTGTTATTTATTTCAGCCCCTTATGGGCAATGCTCTAAAGTATTATTATGTTTTTGTTTTTAGTACTAGAGTATTATAATTTATGTTGTTTCTTCTTTAATCTTCTTATTTTATATTTGTTAAAGTTTTTAAGATAAGTTCACCAATTATCCTGCAATATTTGTATAACTTTTTATATGCTTTTGATCCGTTATTCGGAGTTAACTTTTCGGACACTTTTTGAAGTTATTTATCTGCTGTTCAAACCAAGTGCTAAGTAAAATAAATTATAACAATTTTGGGACCTTTTTCTAGATTCTGGACTTTTAGAAACGTGATTGGAGGAATTTCACTCGATAGAAATAATTAATGAAATGAGGTCTAAATGTACACTTTTTTTGATATTCTGACAAATCGGGATAGCATACAGACTTCAAAAATATTTATTTACATGGGTTTTAACGATGGTTTTAACAGTACCTAAATTACTGTTTATGGAAATTTTCATAGCTATTTTAGTTAATTTTGTATAAATTTAAAACCGACTTTTTGTCAATTTTCCCCGATTCCGTCTCTCTCGCACTGCGTGTCTTTCTGCTTGGAGTAACGGGGACCTTTGCACGGACGATATATCACCTTAAAGCACGGAAAATAAAGTTATTACATATCTAACTCCAGACTCTTTTCGGAGTTTAGTTTCATGCAATGCATGAAGGGAAGCATGCAGGGATATAATATATTATAAACGGAAACAACTGCCGTCCCCTCTTTGTAAACGACTAGTAACTTGCGATATTTTCCAAAGCACGCAAACCAAACGCTTGTCCCTATATTTTAAGGTAGAAAAGGAGCCTACCCGAGTGGCATAAGCTGAGATAGAACCACTACAAATCCGGCGCATCATTGTGTGTATAAAAAAATATGATTTGAACGGCGACCTCAGAATTTATTCAGATTCAGATTTATTCAGTACACGTCAATAATTTACAACATTAAATATATAAATAAAATAAAATGGATATAACAAATATTCAGCAAGTATGACAAGCAACACATATAGACAAAAAGGATTTAGAAGAGAACATTTTGATAAATTAAATAATTGTTAAACCGAGCACCGACCGACCAGTCCACTGAAATGACTAGTCCACTCCAGTCCACAAGGTCACTAAGCACAAGAACCTATTTTACTTTTAATCAACCAATTACCTATTCAGTCCAGGGGTCCAAACGTAGCCCAGAGTGCGAGTAATGCCACTTACTTATGTGTCACAACTTCACAAGTAATTACAAATTCAAGAGTATCTGGTACCAATTACCAACAGTTTTAGACAATTCGGAACGCTCTTATTCTCAAGGAATAGACGCGATTTCGGATGAGCTAATTAGCCTTAGCGTGGTTCGAGAGAAAAGCAACCCAAAACCTGCGAGAGCCGCCCGGAATTTTGGATATACACAGGTTAGAGGCTAAGCGCATAATTCAACTAACCACTGAAATTGGAGTCAGGACACGTAGTCCTGACGGATAAAAGTTAGATTGCTTTATTTGCATGTGGAACTTACTCGAATATTTGGATCTTAGTACTAAGATAAGAGTTTTATAGTGCTACTTGTATAAATATTATACGACATGCAACAAAAAGGTGTGTTCAATTTGAAGAGCTTATTCAGTCAATGATGTATAACAACGTTTACTATGGAACCAATCCTGAATTTACGAAAATAGTAGTTTATGCTACTAGGGCGAAAAGGAATAAATCACGAGGACGATTTAAAACACGAGCGTAGCTCTTACGTCCGTGTATCATACTACGTTTTTCAATGCATAGTGTGAGGAAATAAAACAAATATAATCTTGTGAACTTTAAATTATGATTATGATTGGCTCAAAAGGACTGTATCCAGAGCCTTTAAACAGTAGAAAAAAAATAACATTTATGGTACACAGGAAAGGCTGCAGGTTAGCCAACCATTGTAAATAAATTAAAAAATATATAATAATAAAGCCCTAGGGCAAAATAATCGACTTTCTGTTCGGTTTGGATGCATAAAAAGTGGGCCTTTACGAGCACTTGCATTGAAAAAAAATTAACCGTTTCATAGAACTGAGATGCCGCTCGACCGAAATGTAATGAACCACACCTTTCTGTTACACGTTTTTTGTATTGCAGGGTGCTTAATGGAACGGACTCTTAATGAATAACCTTTTATAAACAGTATGAAGTTCTTAGGTTGTTTGCGAAAGTTCAAAATTTTTAAAAAGATTTACTTTTATTGAAATTAGAGTGAGTTGAAATTTGACATCATAAATGTTTTGTTACGGATTAGACACACTTTTTTTACCGTGCAAAAAGGCACAGGCGAGCTTTCGATGAGATAGTGACTTATCATCATCAGAACTTTTAGGGGAGGAAAGCCAATACACGACTGAAAGGTCAACCTGTACGTCCTTGCACACTTAAGGGAATCCTATATCTGTAACAAAACATTTATGATTTCCGTTTATTTTACAGCTTTGCAAGTTATCACCTAAGTGATAGGCAGGTAGTAACTTAACTACCTAAATATTTCTATATGGTACCTTGAGTACCTTTTATATGTATGTTACGCATTTGTTTTACAGTTCATGTTCATGAACCCTCTATAAGTTTGAATGAATACTAGTATATACTCTAGGGCGGCAAAGGAAACTAATCAATTCTGTTGATCAAAGCCGAATTAGCAATTCCACCGGGAACCTTCATTACAATAAGGCTTTACTGACAAGCAAAACATTTATCTGCACCTGAATGACATAAACAAGGGCTTTTGCGGTGGCTGGGCATGTGCATCGCATGGACTACTCTCGTTTTGCGGTGGCTGGGCATGTGCATCGCATGGACTACTCTCGTTTTGCGGTGGCTGGACATGTACATCGCATGGACTTCTCTCATTTTGCGGTGGCTGGGCATGTGCATCGCAAGGACTACTCTCGTTTTGCGGTGGATGGACATGTGCATCGCATGGACTTCTCTCATTTTGCGGTGGCTGGGCATGTGCATCGCAAGGACTACTCTCGTTGTGCGGTGGATGGGCATGTGCATCGCATGGACTACTCTCGTTTTGCGGTGGCTGGACATGTGCATCGCATGGACTTCTCTCATTTTGCGGTGGCTGGGCATGTGCATCGCAAGGACTACTCTCGTTTTGCGGTGGCTGGACATGTACATCGCATGGACTTCTCTCATTTTGCGGTGGCTGGGCATGTGCATCGCAAGGACTACTCTCGTTTTGCGGTGGATGGACATGTGCATCGCATGGACTTCTCTCATTTTGCGGTGGCTGGGCATGTGCATCGCAAGGACTACTCTCGTTGTGCGGTGGCTGGGCATGTGCATCGCATGGACTACTCTCGTTTTGCGGTGGCTGGACATGTGCATCGCATGGACTTCTCTCATTTTGCGGTGGCTTGGCATGTGCATCGCAAGGACTACTCTCGTTTTGCGGTGGCTGGGCATGTGCATCGCATGGACTTCTCTCATTTTGCGGTGGCTGGGCATGTGCATCGCATGGACTTCTCTCGTTTTAGGGTGGCTGGTCATGTGCATCGCATGGGCTACTCTCGTTTTGCGGTGGCTGGGCATGTGCATCGCATGGACTTCTCTCGTTTTAGGGTGGCTGGTCATGTGCATCGCATGGGCTACTCTCGTTTTGCGGTGGCTGGGCATGTGCATCGCATGGACTACCCTCGGTTGGCGGTAGCTGAACATGTGCATCGCATGGACTACTCTCGTTTTGCGGTGGCTGGGCATGTGCATCGCATGGACTTCTCTCGTTTTGCTGTGGCTGGGCATGTGTATCGCATGGACTTCTCTCGTTTTAGGGTGGCTGGTCATGTGCATCGCATGGACTACTCTCGTTTTGCGGTGGCTGGGCATGTGCATCGCATGGACTACCCTCGGTTGGCGGTGGCTGAACATGTGTATTGCATGGACTAACCTTGTTTTGCGGTGGCTGGTCATATGCATCGCATGGACTGCCCTCGTTTAGCGGTGGCTGAGCATGTGCATTGCATGGACTACCCTTGCTTGGCGGTGGCTGGGCATGTGCATCTAATGGGCTACTCTCGTTTTCCCAGGCGTATATCTTTAGTGAAACTACGCATGCAATGTGCCTTTTAGGCAGGAAACGCTTCAAAAAGTGCTCTAAAAACGTGAACTGGTTGCTTCTCTGGCACTTTGAACCAGACTTGACAGGATCGCTTCGATGGAGAGTACAGCATTCTACTACATTGAGAGCAGATATCATGACGCGAACAACTCATTTGTGGGCGCGGCCAAATGTCATACTGTTTCATTTCACTATAACATGAAACTTGCGAAGACAATATAATCGTGCCGATTTTGTCGCGGGCAGAAAATTAAAAACTTGTTTCAGGAGAAGACGTTTTCAAACACATTTTTTTTCATTATTAATCTAGATAACATTTTCGATATTTTAGGCGTTCCAATTTTTTTATTTTAGCTAAAACAATAAAAGCACATTCAACTACACTTTCAGTAAAAAAACTGTTAAATTTACGTACTTTAGGGGTTTGTTGCTAAGATATTACTCAAATGCCACAATTTTTAGTTCCACTTAAACATGGATCTAGATAATATCAATGGACTCAGCCTTAAATATTATAATAACATTCCATAGACACCTCACAATTTTGTATTAGCGTTTGTATGGAGGTTAGCGGGTGATAGCGTCTGTTTAAAGAAATACACTTCATTTGTACAGTTTTTGAAAAAAAATATATTTTAGTAGAAAGTAGTTTTAGAAAGTAACGAGTTTCATAGCAAACAACATTATTTGCATTGTAAACGCAATATTACTAACTTATTTTATTTCATACAAAAAAGAAGTTACGCTAGAGTAAGGCATTACAAACGACACCGTAGAGGCTTTACGGTCTACAAAAATGCTACGACGTAGCTTTCAAACTCGTAGCAGCGCAGCGGTTTCAATAGGTTCGTATTTTTCTAAGAACTCGGGTCCTTTTGACGATGATCACTACCGGACACTGAATCAAACACAGTAAAAAAAATTTTTTTTTTTTATTTTCTGCTTTTAATTGTATAATTAAAAAGATCATTTTTTTATTTTATTTAACACCTCCAATCCAATCAACCCTAAAAAATATTTTCGGCAAATGATACTTTTTTGCAGTCAGTACCGCAGGCTTACGTCATCCGAGCGAAGTCTCAAGTTAACTCGTGCAGGTTGTAATCACCTAACAAAGTGATTGCGAGTCTAAAAGCCGTTAGATGATTTACTCATTTGTTACACTGAATTCATCATCGTCTAAACTGGTTTTGAGTTTGAAGTTATTCGTACTTTAAAATTGCAAGTATGCAGCCACAACTGCAGATTCATTTCTACCAAGGTATGTATTCTATTACTGAATAATCATTCAATATAAAATTTAAAATTTTATTATAACATATTGAGCACAGTAAGAATTCACTCAATAGACATTTTCACTAGATCCGTTACCAAAACTTGTGAAAAAATCAATCCATTTGGAACCGTAACAAATGACCGTACAATGACTGTCAACCAAATAAAACCCTTTGATCAATCTTATTTACGAGTGTAACCTTGAACTTAAACTTGCTTTTGGAATCTGGAACCTAGTGAACTGGAACACATCCTAATTCAGGATATCTCACTTCACGGCTTGTAGTTATTTCACAGGTCTACAATCGAAGGTGTCTCGGCTCAGGTGGCTTTGTTCCTGTAAACTACCTGTATAGAGGGTTTGATCGATGCCCGTTTCCATCATGGCTCGTTTGATCTGGCTGTGTGTGTGGGAGGAATAGTCCTGAAGGCGGTGGGTGTGACTGTCTGACAAATGATAAGTGGGTACACTGAAATAAGCTACAACTCATCTCGGTTTACATTGTAACTTGCGTCGAATGAATTCATTTGTTTGTAAGTAAAGGGAAAACTGTTTCATTATAAGAAGGATTTTATTTCTAGAGCTTTTAATTGTAAGGTCTGATAAAAAAAAATAGGCTATCATAGTTTCAGAGATATCGTCGAAACACTTACCCCCGGTTTCTGAAAGGCCAATCAAAGTTAACAGTAGATTAAAAAAACTTTAACCGCAAATAACGGTGAAAATAAAGCATATATGAAGTCTGAATAGTGATGAATCAATAATTAACTTAGTTAATTTTTGATTTCAATGTAAAATTCCCACTTTTTCTGGCTTAATCCGCAGATGATTATTTTTTAATCTACTGTTAACATTGATTGGCCTTTCAGAAACCGGGGGTTAATCTTAACATAATATAAATGTATAGCTCATCAGCCGCCTGACTTCTTGATATTGATATTTGCAACGAAATAAAGAGAGAAGTTCGCCAAAAAGTCACATCTTGCTTTCTTGCCTACCTACCCTTTTTAGGGTTCCGTACCCAAAGGGCAAATCGGAGCACTATTAATGTCACGCTGTCCGTCTGTCTGCACGGGTCTCTAAGCCTTAGACGAAATGATATAGAAACCTGAAATTTTTATACGTTGTGAAAAATGTTGACCGAAAACCGAATTTTGGATTTAAAATGTAATAAAATTATTTTTCATACATGAAAATGGAGCCGAAAAAAAGTGTTTTTTTTTTCTTACATGTGGGTGTCATTGTCTACAGCCAATTAAGTAGAGCATAAATTTATATTTTTAATTACTTTTTTATCATGAAAAATGAAGAAATGGGCGGCTATCAAAGTTACCATTATTAGACCATTTTTGTTACGGGGTCTATCTCAAAGGCCAAAGCAGTTAGGAATTTGAAATTTCTTTATATTATGTACATTTCGGTATATCCATCCCTAATAGCCGGGCCTTATATGGAACAGACTGGTGACGGGCAGCGGCGTTACTGATGCGAGGGTTCCGGCACCGCGCTCACCAACCCGCCTGTCCAGCGGGTGTGAGTATGGGCAATTCTTCCAAGATGACCACCGGGAGTGGCAAAGTCCTGGAAAGGAGCAGTGGACGAACTAGGCTGATGGATGGATGGATGGATGGATGTACATTATGCTGTATTAAGCCTGTACCTGAGCCTAGAGCATGACCAACTCCAGTCTATCTAGGATTCGTTTGAAGAAACTTGGACTCTCCTTGTATTGAAAAAAATATATTTGGTTTATTAATCTTTTCTCTAGGGATCTTACGTATAAACAATGTACTAAGATTTATACTTTTGTCAAAAAAAAATGTTTTGCACCCTCTTTTTTTTTGGTTTTCAAACGTTCGCTTGAAGAACGCGGTTAAGGGATCAACTTGATATTTTTTTCATAAAATAGGTAATAGAAATATGAAGGTATATCACCTAAATTCAATATTTTTTTCCCTACAAAATATTTCAGTATTAGCTAAAAACACACCAATTTGTTGTTTCGCTGCGTGATCACTAGTATTACGCGTCCAAGAAAAAGAGGCCAAAGAGCCAACATATAATCGCCTCTATGAAAAGCAAATAAAGTCTTTGCCATAGGACTTATTGTGCTGGACGGGTAATAAAAAAAGTTGCTAGGGTATGCCATCTTCTTAAACAACAAATACTAAAAACACCGATTTATAATGTAGCTTTAAAGTTACGTCCCCAAATACTCAACCAACTTAATTTGCAGTTTTTATGTCTGACCGAATTAGAGCATTATCTTAAATTAAACAAATATCTAGTTTGAAATAATTGGTCTCGCACTTGGCCGGTTTTTTCAACATCATTAATCAAAGAATCTCAGAGAATTTATCTAAAAATAAATAACTCGTGTTAATGTGCCCCAACATGCGTGACTGAGAAAGGTAAGCATAATTATATCGGTCCAGCGATCGTTGGATTTGTATTTGTAGATTTAGGTCTAATTTGGGACTAATCTCTATCGCCCTTCTATTTATTAAGAGGATGGCATACCCTAGCAACTTTTTTTATTACCCATCCAGCACAATAAGTCTAATGACAAAGACTTTATTTGCTTTTCATAGAGGCGATTATATGTTGGCTCTTTAAGTTTGGCCTCTTGTTCTTGGACGCGTAATACTATAATCACGCAGCGAAACAACAAATTGGTGTGTTTTTAGCTAATACTGAAATATTTTGTAGGGAAAAAAATATTGAATTTAGGTGATATACCTTCATATTTCTAATACCTATTTTATGAAAAAAAAAATCAAGTTGATCTCTTAACCGCGTTCTTGAAGCGAAAGTTTGAAAACCAAAAAAAAAGAGGGTGCAAAACATTTTTTTTTGACAAAAGTATAAATCTTGTTTATACGTAAGATCCCTAGAGAAAAGATTAATAAACCATATATATTTTTTTCAATACAAGGAGAGTCCGAATTTCTTCAAACCAATCCTAGATAGCCTGGAGTTGGTCATGCTCTAGGCTCAGGTACAGTCTTAACTAATCAATTCAGTAATACGGGTATAACGTTTCTAGAAAGGTCGTTCGGAAGGTCAAGGCGCCGACCACACATAGAAAGTTCTGCGGTGCAAACAATAGAACGCGCGTTCTCGTGGTCTATGTATGTAAAGATCCAATCCGTGTCTGATTACAGTAACCGCGATATGAAGAACGCGGCTCTGTGTGGTAGGTAGGCCGTGGCGTGCAAAGGACTTTTTGCTGGAAAAGCAAACAATTGGTCAAGAACAACAATAAAAAAAATATGAAAAAATTTAAATATCACTTTGAAAAAAAAAATTGTATGACGCCAGGGTAGACAATGTCTACCCTGGAGTGAAAATATCCTATACAAACTTTTTTTTTTCAAAGTGATATTTTAATTTTTTTATATTTTTTTTATTGTTGTTCTTGACCAATTGTTTGCTTTTCCAGCAAAAAGTTCTGTGCACGCCACTAGGCTCACTAGGCGCCATAACGGTCGCTGGAAAAATCGAAAGTTCCATTTAAACTTTTATTTAATAAGCTTCATTACTCAAACAATTAATTTTGTAAACACGACAAAACAAAACGCCAATGTAGCCAATGATTTTAGAATCAAATTTAATTATGGTTGTTTAATAACGTTGACAGATTTAAACTGCGAATTAATCTACAGAGAAATTGGTAATTCAGGGAATTTTCGTTTAATTTAGTTCAACGTTTGAAATAGTAGGAAGGTTTTATCTAAATTAAATTACATATGTATGTAGTTACCAAGCAACGGTACTTATACTAAGTGGATAAACCATGTAATAAGCTATCCTGCTAACACACCCTCATTAAGTCGTTAGGAAAACGACATAGGACTAAATTAAACATATTTGTTTGTTTATTAGACGAGTAAATGAATGTAGAACAAGTCATTACGAAGCTTTTATTTGATCTAGAAATGGATTTTCTCGTTGTTTGTCTGGTTGAGCCAATTAAGAGCCTACATTGAAGATGAGTCCTTGGTTTTTTGTGATAGGGAAATTTGAGTTGAATTTGAAATTATGTGGGTGGCCAAATTAATAGGGACAGTGGACATTTTTTGTAATCCATGGTTGGTTCTTATGAATTATTTAGTATTTTTGGCTCTCATTATGTTTAGGGTTACCTACAGTAGGGTAACAAACGCTAACCCTCCGCTGTCTGTCTTTCCGTCCGTCTGCATGTCTGTCCGTCTGTCACAGAAAAAGAGAAAAAATTATATTTTCAAATAATATCAACTGACTACGTATTACGGTAACACTCTAATAGGTAAATTGTATTGCAACAGCCGTAATAGGTAGTCAATTAATATATTTTTTTGAGTTTATTATTTCACTTTTTTTGTTCTTTATCTTAGAAACGGTAAAACATACATGTTCGAAATAAAGTTAGATAATATATATAGGTATAAATAATATATAAATAAATAATTACGATAAATGAATGATTGCAAAAGACAAATAAAGTAAATAATAAAAATTTGGGTTTCGTACTTAAATGACGCCGAAATGTTTGTCAGGTGCTACCATCTTTGGTAAATAAATCACAAAAAATGTGCACTGTCCCTATTAATTTGGACACCAACTGTACATAATATAGATGTTATACCCTACGAAGTCTACTTGGCTATGGTTGTAGCAGTGACGTGTACAGATACGCGTTTTTTGTGTGTGTTGCGCGTTTTGTAAGCTCTCCCGAGGTTACGCACACTAGAAAAAGTGCGTGTGCATGCACTACTACAACCATAGTTAAGTAGACTTCGTAGAATAAAACATCTGTCCGTGTCTTGTGAATACAAAACACTTAATATGTTCTAACAAATTGTCCACTAGGGTTTCTTTTATAGGAGTTCCTAAGAGCCAATAGAAGTGGTACCTACGTTGTTTGTGAATTTTAAAAGAGTCAGCAGCAAACCAGAATAATTAATTAACTGTCTAAAAGTTAGCCCAACAGTGCACTAAAAACTTTTCTGAACGTTCCAACTACTGAAATATGCAATCCGGTCCAGTGTTTTAGCACTTAAGGTGTATTGTCCAAGGCAATCTTCATACAAACTTGTGGGAACCAATAACGACGACAGAAGTATTATTATTTAATTTTGTTACCTTTTTCCACACGTTCCATTAACTTTACACCCGCGAATGATCAGTTTTTTTACAAACGAACTTTTTTAGAATCTAATTTTGTTATTTAAAACTTTTGTAATTCAATGTATGAAAGTTTTAAATTGCAAAATTAGACTGTTAAAACATTTTGTTTTTAAGAAAAACTGAATATTTGCAGGTGTAAAGTTGATGTCCGTGTGGAAAAAGGTAACTGAATTAAATAATAATACTTCTGTCGTCGTTATTGGTTCTCACAAGTTTTTTATAAAAACTACCTTGGACCATACACCTTAAGAAGATAACATTTGGACGCTGCTCGTATCTTAAGGTGGGCCATCCCGCTCAGCTGCCATATAAATACTTTAGGTGTTTGTGACGTCCTGATAGCTTTGATCTCAATGAAACTTTGCACACATCTTTATATGTTTTTCTTCCTCCCACACTGCACTCCGACCCATCTCTCAGCGCCGAATTTGTGAAATGGTTTCAGGTAAAATCTGTTTTCTATAAAACGGTAACTGTTTATTTATAGAAAAGTGTATAAACTTAGTCTTCTTTACATGAATGACGTTTGTACTACTCTCTTTTTTATTTTCAGTATAGATAAAAATTATACAACTTGCTAAACTGCGAAAAAACGAGGCAATATTCATGATATCCTGACAACTATTATGATGGTGTTTCATAAAGTTTTTCTTTTTGGGCTATATAGAGACGTAGGTAGATGTGGCTAGATAATACGAAAAAAATAGGAAGAAAATAAGCTTGATTATTTTTATAATAATTGACTTCACATTCAGTTTTTACCTTTTGTATGAATCTTGAGAAAAATCCAGGCGTAAAGGCTTAAGTCTTAAGTCTTTCACCTTTGGTGATGTGGAGAGTTCAAGGATAGTGCCAGATAAGTTTATCAATCAACGAAATCATGATATTTAATTAAACTGATAAATAAGCAATATAACTATACCTAATAATAAAACAGTAGAACCCGGTGTGTCTGTACATTGAAGAAAAGTAATAAAAATAGAAAGAGGGTGACTGAAGAAGAGTAATAGAACACAAATCAGCGATTTTTAGAATTCTTTTCTGTCTGTCTGTCCGTCTGACTGTTCACGCACATCTCCGAAACCACTGAACAGATTTGGATGCGTTTTTTTTTTCATTATCATCGTAGTGACCCTGTTCAACATAGGCTATAAAGGATGTTAATAAAATAACACCCAAGCCGAAAACGTTCCCAAACAAACAAGATCCCAAATTCTTTTACACTTTAGATTACTGAATGTTAGAACGTTTTCCGTGATTTTACTGATCTTCCCGATTTTTTTTCTCGATGCTTGTGATACTTGTGTCAAATCTGAAAAATTATAATGTAGTTCATCTACGTAACTACCTACACAAATTTTATTTGTTAAAAATATTTTGTTTTAATATGCTAAATTGTCCAAACGCGAAAACATGTTTGGCGCAACCGACCCTTAACACAGTAAAATCCATTATTGGCACTATTAGCTGATGTAATATTTAGTCAATGATTACTGTATTTGCTGTGGTTTTTTGTTCATAAATAAAATCTCTTTCTCTTTTAAGTAGTGTACATAAGTGAGAGGTGAAATACCTGAGGGGGACTCTTGACGTAGTACTCGGTGTCGTTGATGATGAGCCGGAAGTCTGACTCGAGCAACGACTCGATGGTGTCGCTGGCCGCGATGCGCACGCGCTCCTCTGCAGCCAGCGCCGCCGCGCGCTCCACGCCGCGGTCCTCCGCCTTCACCTAGACCACAATACACCATTTACATATTGCACAAAAACAAGATATTTACAAAATACGAAAAGAGGCAGAAGGCAAGGGCGGACTTAATCCTTTAAAAAATTTCTTTCAGTCAACCAGGGGGGAAACATGAATATTGAATGCGTGTTTTTAGGGTTCCGTACCCAAAGGGTAACCAACGGGACCCTATTACTAAGAATCCGCTGTCCATCTGTCTGTCCGTCTGTCATCAGGCTGTAATTCATGAACCGTGATAGTTAGACGGTTAAAATGTTCACAGATGATGTATTTCTGTTGCCGCTATAACAAAAAATACTAAAAAACAGAATAAAATAAATATTTAAGGGGGTTACCATACAACAGACATGTTTTTTTGCCGTTTTTATAGATAATGGTACGGAACCCTTCGAGGGCGAGTCCGACTCGCACTTGGCCGGATTTTTAAGTAAAGCAAACCTTTGCTCGCGGATTGTTAGAACTGTAACTATCCGTGAAAAGAAGAATATCCCCCGGTTTCTGAAAGGCCAATCAAAGTTAACAGTAGATTAAAAAAACTTTAACCGCAAATAACGGTGAAAATAAAGCATATATGAAGTCTGAATAGTGATGAATCAATAATTAACTTAGTTAATTTTTGATTTCAATGTAAAATTCCCACTTTTTCTGGCTTAATCCGCAGATAATTATTTTTTAATCCACTGTTAACATTGATTGGCCTTTCAGAAACCGGGGGTATATCTACGAGAACAGGAGTGAATAAGCAAGAATCAAAACGCGAATACCGATTTCAGTGAACGACATGGTCATATCTTTGTACCAAGTCCTTACTAAAATGATGAAAAAAAACTTTCAGTCAAAATGCACTGTATGGTTTGTATATGTATAACCACCCCTTAACGTTGGAACTTAACACTTTTAGTCGAAGCCACTGTCCACACATTGTCCAACGTTCGAGTGAGATACACCCACACAAGCTCACCATGATTGGTCGACTAG
The DNA here is from genome assembly GCA_934047225.1 of Ypsolopha sequella. Taxonomy (NCBI): domain Eukaryota; kingdom Metazoa; phylum Arthropoda; class Insecta; order Lepidoptera; family Ypsolophidae; genus Ypsolopha; species Ypsolopha sequella. The sequence goes on along the minus strand of OW203988.1, from coordinate 5,899,263 downwards.
TTCACATTTATGTACTTAGCCAAGAGTGCATATACTCGTAAACTGAAGTATACTGTCGCCATCAAAACTAGTCTCTGGTGCCGGTCACCTGTTGCACCGTTTCATACTTGTTGCCTAGTGTACCGGATTAATTTACTACTGTGATGTCGTTGACAATGTATTTTATTACAGTTATTATGTCTGTAGTACACACCCATTTGCATGTGTTGAAAGTAGGTGTGGTTACATCATTTGTATACATACAAAAGTTGGGTTACCGGACTAAGTGAAGACAGAGATAGTAAAATTGATAGAAGTAGTTACATGTGGAAACTCCAAGTTATTGCGATAAATTATACTCATAACGCGAATGGTATCTAATCAAGAAAACACTTTGGATCGACTTGATATGTTCGAATTTACACATTGCGATATACAGTGAGCGTAAAGTCAGTTAGGCAAATGGCAATTAATTATTCAAGATCAAAGACAAGATAGCGAAGTATTTAAAGTAATCAACTGATCCCTTCCTGAATGGTGTCAAAAATTTACGTGCCCATGACATGACCTAGGTTCGCCTTTCCTAAACTTCCAACAAAATTATTTATTTATTTATATTTGGGAAACAAACAGTTTAACATTACATAAAACAATACACAACAAAATTACACAAACTAGCAAAGTTTCCACACATAGATAAACAAAACAAGCAGTACAGTTCTAAGAAACAAGACAGATTTTATTTTATATAAAAGTTCATTATTATGAGAAATTCGTCTATCTTTAAAAGAAATAAGGCTGAAGCTTTGGTCTGAAGGTAATCTATAGTTCACGTAATTTAATTAACTTATTTTGGATCCGTTCTATCATGTCAATGTAAATGTTATATTGTGGATAAAGCAAACTAGAGGATGCTCGTAACATATGCGAAGTATAATACCATGAATGTTTCCACATTCTTAAAAATCCTACATGTACGCATGACGAAACCTATAATAGCATGCAGTAAGCTTTTTTCGTAATTTTATTTATATGAGCCTCAAATGATAGCTTTTCGTTCAGTATAACGCCCAAATCCCGCATCTCGTGAACCCGAACAAGCTCTTGTTGGTCGATGTGGCATGTAGCAACGACAGACTTTTGTTTGCGGGTGAAAGAAATAACATTACATTCGGGAATATTTAAAAAGAGCTTATTAACCCTGCAGAACGTTGATAAATTGTCCAAGTCTGTCTGTAAGTCCGCACAATCATTAAGTGTTTCTATTACTTTATATATCTTTTTATCATCTGCGATCATTATACTTCCAAGAATCATACTGGGCTCCGCGCTAGCTCCCGCCTCGTCATTACACGAATCTGTTCGGTTGTGGCTTCGGCTTTGTACGAAAATAACATGTTTGACTTGAAAAACTGCACGCAAACTGTACGTGCGTTGCTTAGAATAGTGTAACTGAGCTGCTGATTTAATTACCTACTCCTACTATTATGAGCACAACCCTGTCTATACACGTATGTGTGCGTGTTTACAGCGAACGGCTAGCAGCCAAGTAGTGACCCCAGTCGTACTTCTCATTCGCGGTTGACGTTAAACTGACGGGGAAGGTGAGTGTCGTTTTTTTACTTGATAAAAGTCAATTTTCTGGGTCGCTGTCAAGGATCTCACCTGCTCGAGGAGGTCTCCGACGGTCTGCGAGACAGGCCGCAGTGTGAACCGGCATCGCTCGCGTCTCGAGGGCAGCGGCACCGTGATTACTGGCAGACCGCGACGGTACGTCACTGTCACCTCTGTGGAACAAGAGAAATATCAATCAGTCAAGAGAAAATATACAGCGAGAGATGGAGAGGAATAAAATGTCCAAACCATAGACGAATACAGCCTACAGACTCCTCCTCATAACAGGCGACCGATTTCTGTCAACACATCTGACTGAACCAGCAGATATAATTCGCCACTCCAAAATTATATGTTTCGGTTTGCCAAACCAAAATGGCTTCTATATTCATTACGTTAGAGTCTTTGTCTTCGGGAAAGATAAGTTTGTGGCGCTATACGTAAGATTGGAAGAGCCAATAGGATTGCAGTATCCCATTTCTCATGCCTCGGATTGTTGACAGAATTATTTGTACGCAAGATGTTGAACAATGTATTGTCTATGGTCCAAACCCAGAATGGTACCTTCGTGGTACCAAAAAGAGCAACCGTGAAGAAGATGAGAATTCTTAATACTCGCTCCACTGTCGATAACGGATGTAAGTTTTTCCTGTGAGTTCAGTATGGTATGTTCAGGTATATGTGAGTAAGTAATTATGCTATTGACAACCCTAGGCAGTTTTTATTATACCGGAGCAAAAATTAGGAGCAGGTAGAAAAGGAGAAGTGAGAAGCTTAGGTGGATCATAGACAATCATAGTGGAAATATATGTATATACAGACTGTTAAGATGATAAGTATATTTTGGTCGAGTAGGTATGTCATGTAACTTTTCTATGGAACAGCAGATTTTTTCCCGCAATTTGCGGGATGGTTCCATAGTAAAAGCTGTTCGTATGGACGAGTACCTATCATCAGTTTCCGGCTTCCGCAACAAACATAACATCATCCTAGGAGGACACAAAAAGTTGGCATTTAAGAGAGGGGAGTAGAAATTATTCATGATTGAAGTGTATTAAAACAACATTCCAATCGAGTAAATGAAAAAAGACAATCGTGATTGTCACAACTACAATTAATCGGTTCCGTCTGATTGAATCGATTGGGTATAGCGGATTATCACGAACCCGTCGACTAAAGAAAGAATTTCACCACACCACGTACGAATGGTTATGAAGTGGTCTCAATGGAAACCATAGAGATCGCTAATAATATAATAATGTGTAATTGTTGCGCGCGCGCCGCTCGGACACAGCCTGCTTGTCGACGCGCTCCACTTATCCACCTCGCGTACTTGCGAGCAGACAAGTTTCATCTATACTTTTTACAAAAAGAATATAAATATCGCGCATGCAAAATGTTAGCTCGATAAAAAAAAAGACTTGTAACCTTTCAATGCTCATGTATTTGGGTATCAGATATTCGTGCATGTTTTTAGCTGAGTCTGCCGTGGGTAAAACGGATAAAAATAATCTAAATAAATACGCCATGTCTGGATACATCCGGAACTGACATACTCGTTTCATTTCATTTATTCAAAATCTTTTATTTCAACGCGTATTTATGTCTATGGGTGATATATTTTAAGAACAATAGGTTTTAAAATCTATCAGATGGATCTAAGCCACGATCAAGACTGCGATCTTTTATTTTAGCAATAATACCAATTAAAAGGCAATATGTAAAAGTTTTAGCGTCCCTGTTACTCCATATTCGAAAAAACCCTCAGTGCGAGAGGGGCGGATTCGAGGAAAAGTAGCAATAAGTCGGTTTTTTATTCATATAAAATGTACTAAAGTTGCTATCAAAATTGCGTTTAACCAGGTTTTATAGACTGTTAAAACCCATCGAATAAAATATATTTGCAGTCCATATGTCATTCCAAATTGACAAACCAGGAGAATTGGTGTCGAAAAAGACCTCATTTCAATAAATATTTGTATCGAGCAGAATTGCTAAAATCGCGTTTTTGTTTAACAGGTCTCTAGAAAAGATTCCAAAAATAATATACTGTTTTATCAAAATAATGCATTATTTACTGAAGTAGATATACAAGTTCTAAAAGTGTCGATTTTTTTTCCGTAGCGCCTTAAGTAGTTCGTAAGTTCTAGGGCAAAGTTACAGACGAATTAATTATGGTCAAGATTTACGAGGCGTCCGTGACGGAGCAGATTTTTGCGTCAGGTTTTTACTACCCTGTGGGTTAATTGCTTTTTTTAGTCTGCTAATTTTTGCTTTTCTGATTACTGCTGTGGCTTATGAAAGTCGTAAAAACTTTGTCTTTTGGATCGAGATACGACCTAAAAAGTTATTTCAAACATTGCTCTGGAACGCCGCCATCGTCGTCCACATTGATTAATTAGGCTAACATTTTTTGTTACGCTTTCAACGTCAAGTGGACAGAAAATATGGCCTTTCGGGTGTCACTTCTGTTTTGTTTGTTATTGATTATATTGTATTTTAATTGTGTGTTACCAATAAAGTTTTTCTATTCTATTCTATTCTATAAAATCAACATTACAACGGTAACTGAACCATGATTCTGATGACATACTGAGTCTCTATTATTTGGCTGTCTCAATCAAAATGTATTGTATATGATTTATAGCAAGATCTATCGAAAACTCAATTGAAATCATATTATTTCTGGGAGGAATAAATCAAACCTGTACCTCTGCTTATCGCGACCTGACTTTTTATCTTATATTTATATATATATTTTATTATATTTATTTTATTTTATTATATATTTATTTTGACAGTTTCTCCACCGAAACCTACTGTACTTTTCTGACACTTTCAACTTCACTTGAAACACCAGCTACTAATGCACACATGAAAGCTCACGAGGGCGTTGTGTGCATTTCACGCCTTGTTATATGTGTCGTGTAGTAGAACGGAACGTTAAGTACAGACTTCTACAAGTGATCTGTGACACTTAAACATAAGCTTATGTCAGTTGAGTACAGACGGCGATTACCCCACGCCGCACAATGTATTGAGTAACACATATCTGTCTCACTCTTCTTTGTCTGACAGTTGACACGAACGCATTGTTGAAACAAAAATAATAAGAAATAATAAATATAATATTACTGTGTTTCCCCCAACTGGTGTTTTATTGAAGAACAATACAATATGTTTTTTAGTAATTGAGTTTTGTATATTTTAATGCACTCTATGAAAAATATATATATTGCCTTTATCAGCTTGTTTTTTCGTTTTTTATATATAATTATATAGGTAAATACACATAAAAGAAACACAATTATTGTAGAATAACATAATATAGTCCAAGATATATTTCGGGCCCCACTGGGCCCGGCATCAGTTGGAGTAATAATGACAGGATGACAGATGATATTTACAAGATGACAATGAGAATAATACAATAAAAAAAAAAAAAAAAGGAAAAACTACTTCAACTGATGCCGGGCCCAGTGGGGCCCAAAATATATCTTGGACTATATTATGTTATTCTACAATAATTGTGTTTCTTTAATGCACTCTAATAATACGTATTATATTATTTACGAAGTAGAACGAAAAGCAAAAAATATATACGAGTATCTATATAATATGTATATAGATGCTCGTCGATATATCTATATAATATGTACTCGTAGGAACGTAGGTATATTATTTTTTCAATTTAACTAAGACCGTTACGCTCGCGACTGTACTGACCATCTAGTCATACTTTCATGTGTGCAGTAGAGTCTAATCGCCGCAAACAGAAAGAGATGTGCAATTGTGTAGTAGTGCGCCGGCGCATGTTCACTTCCGATAAAGTACCATAATGTATATACGTACTGACTTGGAATTTTGTTCTAATTTGTTAAATCCGATCCGCGGTCCTACCGCGTAATTCTCATTTTCATCAACATCAACTTGAGATTGAAATTTGACGTGCGTGCGACGACGCCCGCCTAACATGCCATCTCTTTTGCACGCGTTGAATTTCGCATGCATTTGCTTGAAGTTGATACAAATGAGAATTACGCGGTAGAGCCCCAGGTCCTCTAAAAAGGCCGCTTTAGGTGAATCATATTATGATTCCGTTCTAATGTCGTCTCTTTTGCACGCGTGAAAAAACTCTGACTCTATCCTACTTTCAAATCATTTTATGATTCACCCAAGTCGGCCTTTGTATATCCCCAGATATTTCCAAGACTAGAAGGAGTTTTAAAGTAACTTTTTTTGTAAATTTTTAGGTTCATATACCGCTTATCGGGTAAATCGAGGACCTATGACTGTGGGCTGCATGCATCTTCTTGAAGAGAAGACCGAATTCTTTCAATAAGGAAGTTTTCAATTGCAAATTGAATCGGTTAGTTGCAAGTTGAAATCATGTGTCGAGGATTCCGTACTATAATATTTTGAAACCATTCAAATTATAATGTTTTAAGGGTTTCGTTCCCTAAGGGGGAAAACAACAACGAAGTAATAATACCATAGTGGTTTTCTTTGGTATGGAACCCTAATCATGAGATGACTAAAGAATGATCGGAAGTATTTATAACATTAACTCAATATATCTCACAATAACGCTTGGTTACCCTTCGGTCACGGAACCCTAAAATAAACTGTTAACCCATAAAATTCATGACTTCAGATGTTGTGGAATGTGTTCATAGCATTTGCCAACGTAAAATGAAACAAAAATCCAACATCCAGACACATTCTTAATTGTCAATTATTTCATACTTCTTCTACTTTCCATTGATTGAATGTTTGCATGCATCAGCATTCAGTGATTGTAAGTTGTGATTGTAAGCGAGATGATGATTGCAACGGTACGTTTTCTTGATTTCAGATAATTTGTGATTGTACGGCATTGTGTGCACAGACGCCTCCCATGCATCATCCCATGCATGTAAAAATGTTAATTTTGTCGGTTTGAATGTTTACAATCGCATGTTTTAAACAATAATCCACTATTGTTTTTCTCTGTATAGTATGACATCTATCTATAACTTAAGAGCTACGCTCTTGTCAGTGCAGTAACCGACATTCCTCTCATCTTCTGCTAATGATTTGACCTCTTGATATGACATTACATCAACCTTCTCCTTCACTTGAGTTAAATAGGTCTTCCTCTTCCTTTCTTCCCCTCGACCTTTCCTTCCTTGTTTAAGCATTTGTAATGTCGAATCAAGGGTCATGTCATCTTCATTAACATAATATATTAAACATAAGTAAATTGTTATCCCGAAAAATCCCCAGTGGCGAGCCCCAGAAAAACAATTTTTTTTCCGAAGCGATTGGCCGCGGCGGGTAAGATACATTTTTAAAGATCTTACTTTGATTACAACCGACTTATTATACTAAAAACTTTCCAAGGGACTGTCAGTTTTCAAAGTTTTACAGAGGGTGCAGCACAAATCGACACCGTAGTAGCAAAAACCTTTTTCCGGTAATGTCAGGCAACCATAACAAAGATTTTTTTTCCAACCCGAATGGAATATAAAACTAGAACACCAAAATTTATGTAATTTACGGGTTTCATCTATTGACAGATTTCCCGAAATCCCGCCAAATATAAGCTAAATGGGTCAAGTATTTTTTGGAGTTAATACCACACGGGTACTTGGGTAGCAACTTATAAGAAACTATAGTTTACTTAAGAGCGGTTTCGCAGCCGGATTGTCCAATAGATGTTAAAAATTTTAAAATTTTAATTTACAGAAACCAATGGAAACTTTTGCATACACAATACAAAGGTAATTGAATAACTATTGAGTGAAATTTAAATTCAAGTGTTCTGTTTCGATTATTTAGAAAAAGGCGAGTTTTTCACAATCCGGCTGCGTAACCGCTCTTGAGTGTTTCTGTATTCTTCAACATATTGTTTGTTTATTATTCTTCTCAAAGATTTTTGTACAATTACTCAATAAAACTTAGTACACTTCCTTCGAAGAAAATCTTCCCAAGAAAGGATTTGCGATTACATATTCATCCTTCAACACAAGGCAGAACCCTCCTCACGTAGACCTTTATTGAAGAGTTACAGGAAGGGCAGACCCTTTTATATACCTTACATGGGTACTCTAAAAAAGTTCAAAATGTAATTTTGTTAGAGAGACAGGTAAATTATTCGTAGATCGTAGAGACTGTAACTTCTCATCCTTGGAAAGCCTACAATGCTTAAGACTATACACCCTACTAATAAGTCTATATCTGTATATACTAATTACCTTTTTTTTTTATTGTTTTTTGTCTTGTTACGCATTTTTGGTTTTTGTTTTTATTTTCTTTAATTTAGTTATAAGCCATTTCTGCCAATTTTTATTGATTTTTCAATTTAGTAAATAAAATTGTTAACAACTCGTTAATACCTTATCAGGCAATTATAACGGAGGTAGCTGAAAACCAGCGCCAACCAAAGCATGTTTTGGATGGCATATAGCTGAGCTACATCCTTTTGTCGTGTTATTTTTATCTATAGATTACTCCTACTTAAATAAACTTATCTACTGTGTTAGCTATAAGTTCTTTTTATAGTTTTGTAAACGCGCCAATAAATTTATTTTCTTTCTTTCTTTCTTTCTTTCTCTACATCACCATAATACGTCACCATCCAGCCACTTTCCTTATTGTCGATTAGGTCTTCCATTATTCTGCTAATTTGTACTGATTGAATGTTTGCATGTCAGTCAGTGATTGATGATTGTGAATTGTTTGAGTGACATGCTTAGATAAATTATTTGAAAATAAACGTTAAATAACGTTATTTATGGAGAGTATACAACATAATGTTCATGTACATAATTTACATGAGACAAATTTACTAATCAACTTACCAACTTTACTTACCAACGATACGGGCAGGTGCAGCAGGTGCTCGGTTCTTTCGCTTACGAGCCAAAGAGAAAATAAAACAATGTCATCTACTCCCATACTACATTATGGTTATTACAACATTAAAAGCGGTTTTATTAAACCCACATTGTTTATCCGATGTTATAATAGTACATTATAACACCGCGACTCTGCGCTGTAAATGACCCAAATTATTATATCACCGCTAGAGACCCAATGGAAAGAAATTAGTGAAACAGTGAAAAGAAATAAGTCCCGTCCTTATTTCTTTATCTTCGTGGCTTCTGATTGGCCCTAAGGCAGCATTACCAGACGACACACCTGAGTTTCAACGAGTGTTCTTCTTCTCAGTTTTCGTAAAATTCTTAGTTGAAAATATTATAAATAATATCACGGGAAGACGATTTTTTTAAATGTCAGAAAATTTTTTAAATACAGAAAGTCCAGCGTCCTGCCGATTCAACTACCGGTGCGACGCCTTTATAGTTCCTTTTGAGGATACGAAACCCTTAAAAGCGGTTACAGAAACAGTGTTAAAAAGTTGCGATAAATATGTAAAAAAATATTATATTCACAATAGCTGGAATGATACCTCGCCGAAGCCAGCTACCAAGCCACAAGAGGTAACCTGATAACGTGTACGACCATTAAGCTCAAAATCATGTATTTCAGGACCATTAACGTTAAGAATATGGATATTAAGGCACTTTGTTTTTGAACACGGGTTCATTTTCATTTCCATTATTAAAATGATTAAATTGTTGCCTTTGAACACAGTGGGTTAATGGGTAATTTCACCATTACAGGGCTTCTGTTAAAAATGGGAACCCTAATAATGAAGCTTCGCTGTCTTGGTCAGTCCAAAATTTAAAATGACTATACTCTATTCGCGATCTCATGATTTCTGTGACGTTTCATTGGGTAACAGAGGCTAACTTTGATAAGCCACGAAAAAATCCACCACAATTTGGGGACCTCACCATGACTTTTAACAACAAGCAATAGAGCCTATTTTAATAGAACCTATGCCCCAAATGTCGCGGCTAAATTAAATGTCACCTATGTCATGATATTCCGAATAGACTATAGGTTGCTGTTCGTGCTGTAATTTGGCAACTAGTTTATGTCATTCATCAGCAATGCATGTAGAATTTAAATATACAGGATAAGAAAGCAATAAAGAAAGCAGGCTCGATATCGGGCAGGCGGCTGCTATGAAGAAACTGATGACGTGGGGTTTCCAACCACGACGCGTCTTTTCAAACATACTTTGAAATCGACGGAACCCATGAGTTATATACGACTTACACTTGGACTTTTTTATACAGCTCTTCTTTCACTTTACTATTCATACATTCATTACTTTTGAGTTCTTCAGACATAATAGAACAACCCACTCGTACTTTATCACATCTCTATCGATACTCGATCTTTTTTTCATCAAGAAAACTAAATGAAACTTGATATTAATGCATTAACAACATGCAATGTGTGTAATAAAATAACAGCTTAGTTCTGAGAACATCTTTTGATATCATAAATAACTGCAATTGTCTTGGAAAAATAAGATAATAAATAGTGAAAGCGACACCCGTGACCGAGACAAACATATGATAAGTGGACTTGTTTCACTTTCACTCTTTATAACAATGTTGCTGACTTGACTGCCCAATTTTGATTGCGATTTAACCGTAGCTTAACCTTAACCTTAAGCTTGGCCTATTTTTTCAAATGATATGCCTATTTATTGGTATTTTTTGTTATATTTCAATAAAATAAAAACTAAGAAAGGTAACAAACAAATAAATTTTAGTTAAAACAATACTTATACACTTTAAGTGAGATCGTGTTAAGGAGCAAAGGGGTAAAAAAAGTCTAATCTACAAGTCCCATTTGTATTACAACATAAACCAAATCATTGTCATTTGTGCCAAAACTGAACAGTAACTATAAAGGCATATAGAGGTATATTATTTTTCTTCTTTTAATACCTACAAAACTTTTTTCTGGATCACAGAAAAGCATTAAATTGGCAAGTAATGACTGCACAATGGCAACACTGGAAGAGAGAGTGGGATGTACCTAATGCTAATGGTTTGATAATCATCTCGTTTGGAGCTAAATGACAGCTGAATTTTGTTTTGCGCTGCGCCCGCGCTTCACGCCTGCTGGACATCTTCATTGAATGATATCTTAGATCTTTACTAACTTGTTTAGGTCTTCGTGTAATGTATTGTCTGTCTGGACATTTCTAAATACATCTTTAGATACTATAATCTGACGCGTCAGGTATATGCCGAAACTGTCAGAAAATTCAACATAACGGGAGTTCAACTTAATGGTCTTGAAAGGTAATACTGACAAGTTTCTTTGAAGAGTTTTACCATTTATAACTGACCTGTATTAAACAGGTGACAATTAGCCTTCTACAAAGGAGATTTTACCATGGAGATGGTCATTCCAGATAAAAGTTATACATTTTAGCTCAGTGGTAACGAATCCAATTTTCAGAGAATTCAACATAATGAGAATTCAACATAGTGGGAATTCAACTTAATGGGAATCCAACATCAAGGTATCCAACTTTTAGAGAATTCAACATAATGGGAATTCAAGTTAATGGTCTTGAAAGGTAATACTGACAAGTTTCTTTGAAGAGTTTTACCATTTATAACTGACCTGTATTAAACAGGTGACAATTAGCCTTCTACAAAGGAGATTTTACCATGGAGATGGTCATTCCAGATAAAAGTTATACATTTTAGCTCAGTGGTAACGAATCCAATTTTCAGAGAATTCAACATAATGAGAATTCAACATAATGGGAATCCAACATCAAGGTATCCAACTTTTAGAGAATTCAACATAATGGGAATTCAACTTAATGGGAATCCAACTTTCAGAAAATTCAACATAACGGGAGTCCAACTTAATTACCCTGAAGATAATTTTCATATTTAGCTGCACTGAACAAACATTCGGTTTGCTATAACATAAAAATCATGTCTATAAAGCATGTTTTACTTATGCCAATAATAATATTGTGAAGTTGCATTTAAGTGCTTTACTGATTTATTGCGTGTTGAGTCCATTAAAACGGTTAAGACGAGGAATTGGAATATTGGCACTTTTTGGAGCCGTTTTGACTACTTTCAACTAGTTTGATAAATTAATAAAACATTTTTGGAACCTTTTTCTACATTTTTGTAACACAGCAACGCGACTGAAAAACTTTCACTCAATAGAAATAATAATTGAAATGAGGTCTTCATCGACACAGTTCCTCAAAGTTTGACAAATAGGAGTGACATACGGACCTCAACGGTATTTTATTATATAATTGTAAACAATATCTTTAATTTTGTATTTGGAAATTTTGCTAGCTATTTCAGTTTTTTTTTATATTAATAAAAAAACCTACTTTTGTCTGTTTCGGCCTGAATCAGTCACTCTCTTACTGCGCATTTTTCCGCTTGGAGTGACAGTGACAGTTTCAAGCAACCCTCCATACAAACACTGTCACCACATTGTGGGGTGTATATGGAATGTTATATTATTATAATATTTTAGACTGAGTTCATTAACATTATCTAGAGAAGATATTTAATTCGAACTAAAAACCGTGAAATTTGTGTATCATCTTAACAACAAACCCTTAAAATACGTAAATTTAACGATTTTTTACCAAAAGTGTAGCCGAATGTGCTTTTATTGTATTAGATTGAAACAAAAAATTAATACGAGTCAAATAGCGAAAATTTTATGTAGATTAATAGTACCAAAAATAATGTTTGAAAACGTCCACAGTCTAGCCAAAATGTGGTTTCTCCTGAAACGAATTTTTCAATTTTGCGCCGGCGATGAAATCGGCACAATTATATTGTCCTCGCAAGTTTCATGGAGCGTGCACCTTATAGCGAAATGAAACAGCATGACATTTGGCCACTCCCACAACTGAGTTGGCCGCGTCATGACGACTATCCCTCTTTAATAAACGAGTTAATAGTAGAAGAAGAAATGGGTCGTCGAAAATGCACAACGATATTTCATGTTGGCTTATCACACGAGATTTATGTGATTCCTTCGTTTATCGTCATTTTTTTAAATCCCAGAGCTCCGAGCAGCTTCCAGCTGTACAATATAAATGTTTGAAATAAACATTTATCAATGTTTAAATCAAAATCAATTTCCTAGCTACGAAGTTTAATCTCGTTATTTTCGCAAAAATAAAAAAAAACTGTGTTGCCTATGAAAAAGCTATGAAAATAAAAAAGCATGGAATCACCAAAAAATGAGAATAGTACCGGTACTACGGACATTGAGGAACTAATCCCAAAGAGGCACAATGACACTTGGTTTGTTCGAAATGAATTCAGCCAACTTTTGACGCCCTTTAACGCGCTCTGATTCGCTAAACCAACACCACGCGGTGATAGAGATAGAGAATCCCCAATAATAAGTGGGAGTGAGATGCATATACTCAAGTCTATGAAAAAACACTGATTAGTTGGCGGAATCGGACGGACCGGCATTTCTTCTCTCGGTGCTATTTGCTCGATGACTATGGACCGGTAGTTCTCAAGTTGATAATAATTCCGTTCCAGCGGACAGTACCCTAAAAAAGAAAACCAAAACTTTCGTTTAAAAGATCGGCATGAACAATGTTAATTTGATTTCTCGAAAACCTTTGAAGTAAAAATGTCCAACAAAGAGCGACAAACTCGCTAGAGGGATAAAGCCGGAATGAATAATCTAAATTTCAGATTATAATCAAAGCGACACTCGAGCACATTTTATTGACAAAGCGTGAAATAAGTCAACGTTCTATTTTTTTCAAAGTTAAAGTTAGATTAACCTATTCATGCATCTATAACCTATAACGACAACGGTGTTATGATTTTTTTTATTAGCAATCAGTTTTAATTTTTGGGGTCGCCATTTTATGAGAATTTACATAGAACATTTTCAGTTCAATCTGCCACAAGGGTTCTGTACCATTATCAATAAAAACGGCAAAAAAAAACACGTCTGTTGTATAGGAGCCCCCTTAAATATTTATTTTATTCTGTTTTTTTAGTATTTGTTGTTATAGCGGCAACAGAAATACATAATCTGTGAAAATTTCATGAGATGGGTCATGAGATACAGCCTGGTGATAGACGGACAGACGGGCAGACAGACGGACAGCAGTCTTAGTAATAGGGTCCCGTTTCATGAGATAATACCCTTTGGGTACGGAACCCTAAAGATATACTGATATTTCACTTCAGGGGACGAGCTCATTGTAACGCTCATTGTTAAGTTAACGCAAATTAATTCTGGGAATTTGCTTCAGAATAGGGTTCAGTTAAAATAGAAAACTCTTCTCTTATCATTATCATATCACAAGACTCCCCACAGTCCGACCGTCCTTGGCGTACCTTGAAGCCGGCTGGACTGGCTTACAAATCACGCGGTCTAACTTGGCCGGCTCGAGGTTCTACGCTCTCTCTCTCTCTCTTTCTCTCTCTCTCTGCCTTTTTCTCTTCCTAAAAACTATATATACGGTTACCATTTCGAATTTTGAAAAATCCTGAAAAAAAACCGGACATTTCAACAAAAGTCCGGACGTTTTAGTCACAAAATAAAAAAATAAATCACACGCGCAGCGCACGTTTTACAGGGATACCATGCATGAACCTGTTTAACCAGTTAAACTATTGTATTTAGTGTAATAACGATTGAAGACTGATTTTTAGCATGTTAGATTTCAAAGTAATTTAATGCGAAAATATACATTTATTCTATCTAAGTCCGGAAAAATTTAAAAGCCGGACAAAGTCCGGACAGTGGGCCAAAAGTCCGGACATGTCCGAACAAATCCGGACGGATGATAACCCTATCTGCGCAGCCACATAAGAGACCGGAAAGCCTTACTTCGGGTTGGACTAGTTAGAACGCGTGATCTGTACTTGTAATTTAAGGCGATTACCATCGCCAAATTAGCAGCTCGATATTTGTGACTACAAATATCAACGGAAACGACACTGAAATAACGTTCATATCAGCGCGTAATGCATAGTGGCTGTTACGACGCTCGCTGCGTCCTTGATAGGGCGAAATAGGAGAAAATAATACTTTTCACTTGGACGTGATTACTCGATTGAATAATCTTATGAAACTCAAACTCAAACTCAATTTATTGATAAATAAAAGTATTTACACGTCAATTAATTTACATTAATAGTCACACCACATCTTATATTATGTTATGATTATATATGTGTTAAAGGTTAGGTTTACAGTAAAAATATTTTACTTAACATTAAAACATTCAACTTAATATTAAAATATTTTTATGAATAACATTCGTTAGGTAATTATAGTATTTTACATTATTTTCTTATTATCTAAGTATTTAATTTTTGGTTTATTTTGTATTTGTTGAAGTGTAATATTCCTTAATACCATAGAACGCTTTTTTAAGTAGCCATGCTCTTAGTTTAGTTAGGAATGTTGTAAACATTGATTGTATGTTATGTTTATAGCTATAAAATGTATCTATTTATCAAAGCATATATGAATTCAATCGGCCAAGCCACTCAGGAGCAGTAGGGAATTTGAGGTCAAAAAACACCATTCAGTAAAAAAAAAAATTCATGTAAAAGTTTTGGTGGTATGAAAATGAAAAATGTTGCATATGTTGTCTAAGAGTTGATTATTCATAATACATTTTTTCATTATTTTTGGTTGGGCCATAAACGTGGAGTAGGCTTTAGAAAGTACCCATTTGGCAATAGTAAGGCCCTTAAAATGCCCACAATACAATCGGGTGACAAATTACAGCACCTGATTTAGATCTTGAGCCATTTTGACCATTCGATGTCGCTTACAAAGCTTTGGGAACCTTTCCTAATTGCAACAAATAGTGATAAATTATTCAATGGGACATTAATCACTGGCAGATCGATCAAGCTCTCGTGAACATTCGACAGTAAAACACGAACAGTAGTCAAAGGGTAGACACCTCGTTAGTTATTCATGAACGTTAATATGCGTGCCGTTGTTATTCACGCAGAAAGCAGAAATCTAATCTGTGGCATCATTGTTCCTGATGCCAGAGATCGTGTACAGATGGTACAGTAAGTACACAATATAGACAGTTTTTCTTTTCAGTATGTCATTTAGCCGCTTGTAACAGGTACACGGGCGTTTTCGGCAATTACCTAATAGTAAAATAATGAAAATGTATAATTTTAATACATATTTTCGTATTACAAAACATAATTTAAGACATTATTGGGACATGATTGCTTGTTTACGAAATGAACGAAGTTAGTTTCGTAATAATTTTGCACGAGTGTCCAAATGTCTAATTATGTTCAGATGCTGACATTATCTAAGACCACAAAAATATCGTCTTTATTTATAATATAACCAACAATTTCACGAAAAATGAGAAGAACACATTCGTTCATGAACCTCGGGTGCGTTGTCCAGCTAATGCCGCCTTGAAGGCCAATCAGGATTAAGGGGGCGTGACTTAAGAAATAAGGTCGGAACTTATTTCTCGTCTCTGTTGTTGATTGGGGTCTTATAATAAATTCAGCCAATCGCAACGCAGAATTGCGGTGTTATAATGTAATATTATAACATCGAGTAAACGATCTAGGTACTTATGAAACTGCTTTTGATGTTGCAATTCCCTTATTGCAGTATAGGAGAAGATAAAATATATTATTTAAGTTCTATGTTCTAAATGAAATTCGAAAACTGTAAAGTAATATGTAAGAAAAGAAAAAAAAACTGATGTGCTCGTCCATTGCACACTCAGTCAGTGGCGCAAGCGGTCCTTTAGCTTTTCCCTTGTCTCTTACGCAAATCAATTTGTAGCCTGAACACTCAGCTACACAATCCATCAAATGAGGTCGTTATTTACAATGAAACAGTTAAAAGTCTCTATGCTGCTGTTGCTATACTGCAATGATATAATGTTAAGAACCCGGTCCGCGACGACGACAGTTTTGATGCAAAGCATTTTGTTAAACATTTTTCTGACCTTTATCGCGATGTTTTTGGAAAAACCAAGGACAAACACCACTTCATATTGGCCGTTTAAATGAATGCCTAAAATTATTTGATTGAATTATTTCTCTTTTGCAAATTATTTTGGTACTTACGAGCCCGTTCCGAATAGTTCTTCATAATGTCTAAGTATCAAAATAATTCGCAAAGGAGAAAAAATTCAATCGAACAAATTTTAGGACTTCATTTAGACGGCCAATATGAATTGGTGTATGTCCCTGGTTTTTACAAAAACATCACGGTAAAGATGAGAAAAATATTTAAAAAATACTTCGCATCAAACGGACGAAAAATACGGAGCGGGTTCTTAAGTTAAAAGTTGATCACGTGTTCAGGGTGAAAATAGGCATGATGACTAAAAAACTCTAATTAGTCCGTCAGTTAGATTATCAGAAAATATTGGAAACGTATTTTTTCTTTTGTCAATTAAACAAAAAATGATGAATAAAAATGTCACGCCTACGTACACTTTTTGCCTAGACGTCACCAGCCCCCACTCCCAAACTTTGACGCGCTTTATCTCTGTCATTTTTTGTTTGATTGACAAAAGAAAAAATACGTGTCCAATATCTTTTGATAATCTAAATGACAGACTACATAGAATAATATTTTGTTTACCATCTCCCCTATTATAGATGCCGTCCTGAGGACATGATTCGCTGTCAAAGTGTTAAAATAAATAAAAGAAGACATTCAAAAAGCATTTACTAGAGGATGGAAGAGTAAGGCAGGGCCCTCGGGCCGTCCTAGAGAAATGTATGTACTCGTATGTCGACCAAATAAGCGATATATTGGAAAAGGCCCAGTAAAACAGAACAGTATTGTATACGTCGATATTTTATTTTAGATATTAGAATGCCGTCCGCTGACGACAGACTCGCTCGCTTGAGAACGAATTCGGAAATAATTCAAAAAATTCGATCCGTTAAATAATTAAATATTAAATGCCTTTTATAGTAGTTTATGCTACTAGGGCGAAAAGGAATAAATCACGAGGACGATTTAAATACACGAGCGTAGCGAGTAACCGAAACGTAACCGAGTAATTTATTGCTCTTACGCCCGTGTATCATACTACGTTTTTCAATGCATAGTGTGAGGAAATAAAACAAATATAATCTTGTGAACTTTAAATTATGATTGGCTCAAAAGGACTGTGTCCAGAGCCTTTTAACAGTAGGAAAAAAGTATAACATTTATGGTACACAGGAAAGGTTGCAGGTTAGCCAACATCTCGTAAATAAATTGAAAAATAATAATAATAAGGCCCTAGGGCAAAATAATCGACTTTCTGTTCGGTTTTGATGCATAAAAAGTGGGCCTTTACGAGCACTTGCATTGAAAACAATGTATCAATACTTTGCAGCACTCTTAGTTAGCCGATATTAGAGGTTAAAAATATTAGTTTTTGGTCCAAGTGAGTGGAATATACTTCCAAAATCATTAGGCTAGAACCAGTGATTTTCGTTTTGGATATCAATAAAATGTAAGATGAGAACATTTTTCAAAATGACGAATGATTGAGTGAGCTAGAAGTAATTCGGTTTTACATGAGGTCATTTACTGATTTTCAAAAGGTCAAGGCTAGTTTACATCTAGCAGACTATCTAGCTTGTGGTTTCAAGTCTTAGATATAACTATATTGTTTAATATTATATTTTTCATTTATTTATTTGTACATAATACGAGTAGACCGAAAGCGAATACAACTAATTAGGTAAACGGATAATAAAAAAACGCCTTTGCGGTCAATGATATTGGAAGAGAGTGCAGATAGGTTATAGGCGATCCGCGAGTGGCATGATAAAACTTGGCTAATTTGCAAACCTGAACTCAGTATCGCGTCGCCGTCAGCGCACGACGGACGTCGCATGGGACGACGCACAGCAATATATAGGTATTGTCTCTTTTTCGATGACTTCCACGTCTCAATGTGACATTACAATACTACGTAATTTACTGAAGTAATTTATGTTGTGTGCCGTTTTAGAAGTTCGAACCTTGTGTAGGTAACCTATCTACACTTTCTTCTAATATCATTGTTTGCGGTCTAGTGGTTCGAATACTACTTGACTACTAATCCGAAGACCGGTTCAAATCCCGTAGGGACAAATTTATGTACAGCCTGCGTGCTTCGGAAATCACGTTAAGCTGTGGGTCCAATTTGTTCGCGGACGACTCGTTGGTGATACTTGCATTTCACAATGGACACTCGGAATCACATTTGACACCCCCTCGGGGATTCATGTCGTGTATTTAATCAATAATTATTTTGTATGTAACTTGTATGTATCAGTACTATACTTTCAGTATACTTGGCTAATATGCTTGCGCTTTGCTACTGACGCAGCGAGCAGGAATCTCATTAATGTTCTATTGTCCACAGAATACATGGATCTATTTCATCTCATTGTAGGGTTCCGTCTGAAAATAGACACTGTTACAGCGATTCTGTAAGGTTAAACGTCAGTTGCTTAGGGCAAAATGCATAACATAACTTTTTCTTGTTTAGAAGTTAAAAAATAAAAAACATTTTTGTATGTGGCAATTGACGCCAATAATTCAGTATTAGTGAAGTTTATACAGCATAAATTTGAAATTTATTGCACAATTAATCATGATCTAAAGAATGTTAAAACAGCATTTTAAGCTAATAATAAAATCGTATGTATAGGGTTTTCAAAATTCAAAATTCAAAAAGTTTATTTTGCAAAGTAGGTATATATACCTAATACACGTTTCACAAGTCAAATGGTCAAAGGTTTACAATGTTTATTACATTGTTTACATTCACAATTCCATCAATGACAATCTTTTACGAATGTAAACAAACCATAAATTACTTCTTATCCATAAGGGGGAACGGTTCGTATCCTGATTTATATAAACGGCTCGCCTCAATACGTGTTATGATTGGGATAGCCGACTAGTTTCAGCAGATTTAGACTGCCTTCACCTGGGCGAGTGAAGACGTTTACGCGACGACATTACGCTTCACACTCGTATCCTCTACGAAACGCACAACTTAAGATGGTTCTTCTTATTTATGAATAACAGATATTAAATAAATATGATTTATGGCATTTCGCTGACATAGCTTAATGTCAGTTAGGCTTTTCAGGCAAAATTTTGTTATTTCATTTATTACTTTGTAAATGTATGGGCACACAAACTTAAAACTTTTAAAACTTAAAACCTGTGCCAAGTACGGTCCTTCCATTTATTAGAGGCAAGTCATCATTACATCATGAAGTTAAAAAGAAAGCGATAGAGCATTGAGGGTTCTGTACCGCTATATCAAATAAGTGTAAATAAAAAAAGAAATATTCTTACAAAGGGATTGAACAGGTTAAAGCATACGTGTCCTAGACATATTAACAGAATATAATAGGTCTTTACAGATTCATGAGTTCATAATTTATGTAATTCAATAGCTATTTCCATTATTTGTTTTTTGTTTGACAGTTGATTTCAAGGTTTTACATCTACGTATTAAATATTGTTTTTATTGTTAGTTTGATAACCAACATTAAAATTTCAATAACAGTTCGTCCTAAATGCCATCTATTTCCATGATAAGATTCATAATAATTTTTTTAAGCTGACACTTTTCAAAAATTGTATTAATGTTGCTGTTAGCTTAATGTTGTCTCATTCATACACAAAAGAAATTACATAATTTGCATATGTCATTCATAAAAAAAAATCAAAAATGTTAGTACTGAAAATTAAGTTTCCTTCAAATTCTGTATAGAAAACGGCAATTTCATATGTAAAGACCTAATATCAGGACGTTATCAGAAATACCTACTCGAGTTTGCTTCATACTTTATATTCGGCATACGTTTAGTACATAAAAGTTGTGGGCTAACAGGTGATAAAATGTGCTAATAGGACTGCTATGCTATAAAATTGTAATAAAACTACCTTCGGGGAATTTAACGCGTTTTATTTAGGGTTGCCAGATGGGGAAACCAAAATATCTAGGCAAAATTTCAAAAAGTCGGGATTTTGGGATAATAGTCGGGACAAATAAATATTACGAATCAAACAATTATTTTTTATTATTACAATTAAAGTAATCACAACAAAATACTTTTTTGCCTGCCGACCGTTGTTATTTGTTATTTGTCGGGACAATTTGTATTTTGTCGGGACAACCCCAACGAATCACGACCATCTGGCAACCCTAGTTTTATTCCTAGATCGAAAGAACGAATGGCAGCCCTACCACCGAAGTTTACGGAACCTTTTACTTTTTGAACTAATAAATAAGTAACAAATGTTACTTCAAAGCAAAATCTTTCACTTTCGTGACGTCATTATTTTTTCAAAGTTTATGTAATTTTAGTACTCGTATTTGGAAGTAAAGTAGAAAATGTCACTTGTATCTCTGTCAAACGAATAAAATACAAATTTCTTTGTGCAACATTGTCATTACAACAAAGAGATCGTGTATGTTAAACAACCAAATACGACGATACATTATTGACTAATAAATTATTTTCTTAAATTCGTATTAAAGCATTAGAAATACTCATATTTATATATTTTTAAGGACCCGTTTACACACTGGATCTAGTGAGGTTCAACTAAACAACAGAAAACTGCGAGCATTTCTCAAATCGTCGTTATGTGTCAGCAGCATAGTTGCAGATTGTGCTGTTTAGAACTATCCCGGAATATTTGAAAAAATGCGGGAAATGTACCTAAGATGGCACGAAATATTAAAATTTAATGAGTTATCAGTAGCGTCTTTGCACGCAGCCTAACGTGAAACATTTACGGACATTATGGACAACGTAGATTTGACATACCAGCCTTTTTAAACGTTTGTTGCGCCGCCACACGGGCGGATACATACTAACACGCGATACAGTCATTCAATACCTGATATTATGAAAAACATGTGGTAGCTAAACAAAATATGCAATTGTTGAACTTGAATATTGACCATCGCAGCCTCGTAGCACATTCACAAGTCCTCTACGCCGCTACGACGTAGCTGTGTCACGCGGCAATCTACGAGCGACGACGACTGGCAGGTATCTACGGAATGGACCATTAGATTTAACCGCTGAAACGTGACGTAATGAAAGAGTGTGGTCACATAGGAAGCCCTGTACTGGACGTTAAAATTAAAATGTGAAGGCACCCAATAATCCTGAAAGCCACGATTTAGGTCCGTTAATTCAGATTGTATGTTGTATGTTAGTTAAAAAATAAAATGTTAAACTACGGAATATCTGGAATGAGATGGCTTAAGTTGTAATATTATTTTTTATCAAGAACATTAACTAAATAAATATCGAAACAACGTCCAAATTAAAACCAAGATCTTATTAAATTAATTAAGTATGCAAATAAACTAATTGAAACTTGGTCAAATTATAGATATTATCACAACGAATGAGCTCTCTTGATAATTTTAAAGCATTTTTGTTATTATATAATTAAGTAACCTACTTCTATTTAATTTATTTATCGTATGTAACTATATAATACATATTGTTCACGTTCAATATACCTTTAATTCAGTTTAGGTACATACGTGTATTATTTTATTACATTGATAAAAGCCTATTTTTTGGATTTATTCCAGTTTGGTATCTATTTAAAAAATTAGTGCTTAATATTACTTACATATGTACTAGGGGCGTTCATTGTAAAGTGAAAATTAAGTACAAAATTTTTAGAACCAAAAAAAGTAAATACTGGCTGGTAAAGCTGGAATACTGATTAAATAAAAAAAAGGATTTGATTAGCTTTTGTTTTTTAAAATTGGAAGTATTTTGTCTGCAGTCTGTGGTAGCGTGTTGTCGAAAATAGAAAAAAAATTAATTGCGCGCGGTACTTAATGTATCTGTGCTTGAAAAATTTCACTACGGAAAGAGTTAATCAAGACTGACAGGATACTTTAGGAGCAAATATTCCATCGTATTCTACAGTTGCACGTTGGTGCGCCGAATTTAAACCTGAAAGAGCATCTACCAAAGATGACCCTCGCTCGGGTCGCCTCACAACGGTAGTGACCGAAGAAATGTTTAAAAAGTCGAAAAAATTGTTTTAGTAGATTGTCGTGTTATAATACGTTTCATAACCGAAGAAACAAAGATTTTGACTGGTAGTGTGCATAACATATTACACGAACGCTTGGCAATGAAAAAAGTATCCACGCGCTGGGTCCCCAGAATAATTACCGATGCACAAAAACAAACGAAGCTGAACATTTCTCGAGCTTCTTTGGAACTGTTACAACAAGATCCTGATCGTTTTTTGGCTCGATTTACAACCATGGATGAAACATGGCTTCACCATTACGATTCAGAAACAAAATTACAGTTCACGACTTGAAAAGGACCATCATCTCCAACCCCTTAGAAATTTAGGGCGAGTCGTTCCGCCGGAAAGATCATGGGCTCTCTTTTCTGGGATAGTGAAGGGGTGGTCATGATAGAATATCTCGAACATGGAGCTACTGTAAGGGTTTTTTGTATGCGGAACAGATTGAAAACATGCGAATTGAAATTCGTGAGAAACGGCAAGGCAAACTAGCAAAAATATTTTGGTTTCATCAAGATAATGTCCTAGCTTACAGGTCCGCCGTTGCTATGGCTGCAATTCGAAATACTTGAGCATCCTCCATATTCCATATTCACCCGACCTTGCTCCTAGTAATTTTTATCTATTTCCAAGGTTGAAAGAGTATTTGAGAGGACAGAGATTCGAAAATGATGAAGCAGTGGTACAAGAATTTTTAGGTGCCCAGGACGAATAGTTTTTAAGAAAAGAATGGAAAAAAGATATTCCAAGTATTCTAAAAGGCGACTATATCGTAAAATAATAGTACATTGTTCACCGAGGGAAGAAAGGGGAAGATTACCAACGAGGGTGTAGTTTGAGGCCCGAGGCGAAGCCAAGGGCCTCAATACACACGAGTTGGGAATCGCACTTTCTCCCGAGTGATACATAGTGCTTTATACTACACCTGCGAGGAAATAGTATCATTTTACTTTTAATCAAGATACAATAAAAGAAACCGACTGACTCGCGTGCGATTGTCACATTTTTTTTTTTTTTCATTTTCCCACTAAGTGGAAAGGCAAAGGGATCTTAGCCCATACAGCCATGTTTGACGTTATAGTTTTTTATGTTTATATGCACTATCCTCTTCTGTTGAGGATCATCTGAAAGGTCTGTCCTGTCTAAGTCACTGTCCTGTCGTTTCCGCTATAATGATAGCCTTGTAACGCAAATACAACAGGGTTAGAAAAAACACACGAAAAGGCACAGCCCGCACTTTTGTTCCATTGAACAACACACTACACAGGTTACGGCGATTTTAATTCACAATATCCTATCACTATTGTTGATCAAAACACCCAAAATGCAATATTTTTTCAATAAAACAAAAAAACGACGCCATCACGTCTTCGCGCCTTTTTTCCAACCTTTTATTTCCTTCTTATTTTTTATTATGTGCAGGAAAAGCAAGTGGCCAGTATCATTTTTCGAGTTTTATGTACGAGTTCGCAAAATAATACTGGCCACTTGGCCACTTGCTCATTCTTTATGTTATTTAAAAAAAAAAAAAGCACGTTAACAATGGATTTGCATATACTTTTTCTGCCCGCTCAAGCACGTTAACAATGAATTTTCATACACTTTTGCCGCCCGCATATTTGTATGACAGTAATGACGTACTTTCTGCATCGTTTTCAACAAAGAAAGAAGGTACTTTCCGAGCAGGTGTAGTATAAAAAACATTTAATAAAAGTTATACATACTCATTCTCACTTTTTATTGAACGCTCTACGTATGCATGGTGAACCTATTCCGTTATAAGGAAGTGAGGTGCCGAAATTGTTTTATTTTTTTATGAAACTCTTTTTGTCGAATTGAAATTATAAGAGTTAATCTACCTCTTTAACAGATTATACAGATGCAAATTTTAATTATTTTACCCATAAAAATTTAGCTACAGAAGTAGGAAATTTGTTTTATTCCATTAGCAATTGTTCGATACCACGAGATAATTGAAACCGAAAAACAATTCTTTTCCTCAAGAGAGTTCGAACATTAGCAGTTTCGTAGACAATTGCCAACGACGAAAATAAAATAAAATAAAATAAAGTAAGAGTCACTTTTGCTTGGCTAAGAAGTATTGGACGAACACCAGAGAATGAGAAAACTTTATGTGAAGTTATTTTGTTTTTCTATCAGTAGACCTTACCAGAAACATCGAATAGTATTTGTAAATATACAAATGTTTTTTTTAATTTAAATATTTTGAAACAAATTATCTGTATAACACTGTAATTAGCTGTAAGCTGTAAAACGTACCTACTTAATAGTTACATATTAATAGAAAGCGAGTCCGTTGCATGAATAAAATATGAATTGTTTGTCTTCCATGCACATTACTTGAGTTCTGTTTAAAAACTTCTTTATTTGTTGTAAAATTGTTGTAGTTAAAACGTTGCACTGTTCTCAGTAGCAAAATGTATTTTTTTAATTCGATGTAGTTTTTTTTTCCAGCGACGGTCACTTTTCAGAGCTCCATTTTGCCACAGATCAATTTAAGACTTCTGAAAGTTGTATTTTACATTGATTTGGTTTTAGCTTTATACATAATTGGCCGATCAGAGCCCGTAGCATAGTGTTTAATCGCGCCCTATGCGACTTAGTTGAATCACAAGCGCGAAGAGCGTGACACGATGTTTTTACGATGAAACAATACGTCCGCTCCTTACACTTGTGATTCAACTAGTGGCGTCGCTTGCGATTAAACATTGTGCCCAGAACTTCTTAAAATATAGAACCAGCATTAATGACGTAATTATGCCGTTTCGTTGCAGATTTTATTTTATACTTTTTCCCTAAAATTATTCTCCAATATATGTATAGGGGAAGAATTAAAAATATCTATTTCTGAAGCTGATTTTGAGGTAAAAAACAGGCCATAAATAAAATACCCCGCAAAGGTTTTAATCTCCTATGTTACGAGTATACTACCCTTGCAAAGGTATAATTTAGTGCCCTATTATTGTAACATAAAGCCAATTTTCCGAACCTAGGAGCTCGTATTTTTCCTTTAAAGGTATCTACAGGTTTATATTTGTTGCACATATACTCGTACAGGTACTTGGTAAAGTAATTTATCCAACTTGCGTAACATCTTCATACTCGGCGATTATGGCGATAATTCAGGTTTTGTTTCACAAAATCACTATATTATTTAAATAATTATTAGCTACTCCTTTACAGCCTATTTAAAACTGTAATATAATAAGCAGCTAGACAATCGAATGGAGCCGTGTAATTACTCATCGTAAAATAACGTTTATTATTGTTGATGGGTTTTGTTTTAAGCTTTCTACAATTATTTTATATTATTTTAAACATAAAGACTAACCTGAACACATCATTCACATTAATAACAGGTATTTACATATGAAATTGCCAAAATTTTCTTACAGATTCATGAGTTCATAATTCCTGTAATTAAATAGCTATTAAAATTATTTGTTTTTTGTTTGAAAGTTGATTTCAGGGTTTTACATCGACGTACTAAATTTTGTTTTTATTTTCAGTTTGATAATAAAAATGAAATCTTCAAAAACAGTTCGTTTTAAATGCCATCCATTTCTATGATAAGTTTCGTAGTAATTTTATACAGCTCACACTTTTCAAAAATTAAATTGACGTTGCTGTTAGCTTAATGTTGTCTCAATCATACACATAAGAAATAACATAATTTGAATTTGTCATTCCTAAAAAAAATGCAAAAATGTTTGTACTGAAAATTGAGTTTTTTCCAAATTCTCTATAGAAAACGGCAATTTCATATGTAAAGACCTAATATTTTCTGTGTATCTCAGCCAATTTACCTGCACTGTAATGTATTCCTATGAAGCCCATTTGCACCAACATAACCCATGTTAACTAACATTTATACTATGTCCTCATCTCTATGGTTTGACGTGACAAGAACATAGCATAAAGTTAAGGCTTTGGCACACAGAAAGCAGGGCTGCAGCAAGGCAGAAGCGGAGCGCGATGATAGCACGGCGTCAGCGGACGAATTACTATAGAAGTATATGAGAGACGAGGAAGCGCGGCAGTAGCGGGGCATCCGAAGCCACGCTTTCTGTGTGGCGTCTCTCATATACTTCCACTATAATTCACCCGCTCTGCCGCGCACGCTATCCTCGCGCTTCACTTCTGCCCAGCTACAGCCTCGCTTTCAGTGTGCAAAAGCCTTTAACCTATATAAGTTGCTTGGTGCTGTAATTTATGCCTGTAGTTTTATAAATCAGCTAATATTTTACATATGTACTTCATTCTGCTAGCACCTGCCGAGCAAAAGACTGAACGAGAGTACCAACTGTGTTTCATCACTTATTTTGTTCTACATATGTATTGTATGGTGGCTTAGAAGTACTACAGGTGCAAGTCGGCTTCAGGTTAAAAGCTATAACATACATAGGAGTACATTTCCTCACGCACCACTCTAAGGGGGATAGTCAGTCAGCACAGATTATAAAGCGATATTTTTATTTGCACATCAATATTACTATTTTGCACACTAAATTTGCCATCCGCAGAAGAAAGCTGCGGTTATTTTTTTCATGACAACTCAGAAATCCTGTAAGAACTCAGTTGGTATATTAGTGTACAAGTCAGTATTTTTTGATGCGCAGTCAGTATTTTTGATAAAACACTGTAGTAGCATTTTTAGTATTTTTTGTTGTGCGTTTTATACATGCCGATTATAAATATTACTGTAAAAGTTATAAAGTAACATTAAATACAGCTTTCCGAACATACTAGTCCATCCATCAGCCTAGTTCGTCCACTGCTGGACATAACCCTTTCCAGGACTTTGCCACTCCCGGCGGTCATCCTGGAAGAATTGCCCATACTCACACACGCTGGGCAGGCAGATTGGTGAGCGCGGTGCCGGAACCCTCGCACCAGTGACGCCTCTGCCCGTCACCAGTCTGTTCCATATAAGGCCCGGCTATTAGGGATGGATATACCGTCATCCATCGGTCCCAGGCATGGTGGGCCTCCTGGTTTTTTGCCTGTGAGCTTTCCTCTTACTCTCCCCCGAATTCCTTCGAGGGGGTCTCGAAGTAAGATGGTGATACCTCCACAGTCGAGCCCGGCATCAGCTCTACCACCTGTAACATACTAGTATCGCTACACTAATAAAATACTCCATTGACCAGAGCGCGAAAAGAAACGGTACACGAAATAAATCACTTATTCTGCACTAATTATAATTTTAACAGTATATGCTACCGTTGCATCAACCCTCCTTGTCTCCCCTCCAGGTAAACATCAAAGAAAGAAAGAGAAAGATGTGATGGACAACAACGGTTTGAGAGCAAACCCCCTCAAGCGTAGCAATGTATGCAAGCGAATTACGTCTTTCTTGCGAAGCGCGTTCTCTATTTAGCTTTAACTCTATGATAGGTACGTGAACATGTTTCATACATTTTTGAGAGGGTTTACTTGTTATTTGCAGGAAAGAGAAGAAATTCTGAAAATTTAAATGGAGCACAAAATGTAGCTCCTCGCTTTATTTAAAATAACAGAAAACTACATTCATGTTGTCGTTTTTAGGGTTCCGTAGTACCTAAAAGTTATAAAAGGAATGTTTATGGTGAGACAATGAGATGGTGAATGTCACAATGTCAATGTCATAACTTTAGCACCGTTAAAGATAAAGACATGAAATTTGCCACAAATACAGCATTAATTTTCCCACATATCGCGGTGTAAAAAAAATATGAAAGATTTGAAATTGTTTAAATTTTTCCAAAACAAAAATAAGAATAATTAAAAAATATTATCTTAAAAATACAACATGGGTATCAAATTGTAGATATTAAAAGGCTGATTGTAAAAATATATACTTTTATTTACTATATTTACTGGCACTGGTTTCGAGAAACCTTTAAAAAACACGAAAATATTTACTAGCACTTGACCGGTTTTTATTTTTATAACATTTGGGCGTTTAGGTTGTATTTATCCTCATAATCATTGGTCTCATTACAAAAACAAGGGTCGCTTTTACTTTCAAGGTTATTTTTCTTAAGAATTTATTACAATCTAAATTCTTGCAAAGCAATTTTTGTATTAGGAATTTATTTTGTGTACGCTTTCTTATCGAATTCCAAGAAAATTTGGCAAATTTTGAAAAGAATATTCTCTTTCATTGTATTTTACTTACATAGTCAAGCCTGTCTCCGAGAGGGGTAGGCAGAGTATACAGATTTTCATTTGCTACGATCCTTCGCCTCTTCCACGTCCATCAATCTCTTCTTTTCCGGGTACTGTTGACATTGTCCTTCTTCGGTATGTCGTCAATTGTAGTTTGTAGATTAATAAGATTACTTTCACAGCTTTTTAAAGTGAATAAATATACAACATAGACAAATAGCTAATAAAAAAATAAAAACATTTTTTTTTCCTCTTTTATCTGTTAATAATCCACTTCAATCTGCCATTTTATGTCATTTTAATATATATTATAAATTTGATTAAGTTCCACTGATGCCGACAAGTAGTCGAAATATATCTGGAAATAATTGTAATAACGTGTTTTTATAGGAATATATAATGTGAACTCAATAAAAACAAAGTTCCTTCGATAACGACATTGTATCAATTATCGGATACTCCGCCCAAGACTTAGTGAATCAGAAGTTGGAAACAAACAACAGTGAACAAACTAATCTAGACAGGAAATCGAACCCAGAACCACGCCCCCGTTTGTTATGATATTATTAGGTAACAAGATATTTTGTTAGGTATTTACATAGTTCAATAATATCATAACACGTTTCGTTTTACTATTCACTTTGCGATAATGACATGCGAAAAAAATACGGGTGTTTCTTTTCTGTGTATTTCATGAAATACACGGAAAATTTTAATACATTTCTGGTATATGCATTTTGACTATATAATCTAGGGTTTTGAAATTGGAAAACATGTTTGGATAAATTTTCCTCGATAGAAATAGTTGTTGAAATGAGGTCTTCAAACACACTTTTTCTCCTCGTTTGACGAATAGGAACCATATACAGAACTCAAACATATTTTATTAGGTGTGTTTCAACAATATCTAGAGATTTGTTATTTGAAATTTTGCGAGCTATTTTTGTTTTTTTAATAAAAATATAAAACCAACTTTTTTCCATTTTGCCCTGAATCCGCCCCTCTCACAATGCGCGATTTTTCGCTTGAAGTGACAGTGACAAAAATAAAATTCGCATAGCCTCTTAAGGTGGGCCATCTCGCTCAGCTACCATATAAATGCTTTAGGTGTTTGCGACGTCTTGATAGTTTTGATCTCAATAAAACTTTGCACACATATTTATATGTTTTCCTTACGGGGGGTAAACACTGCATTCCAACCTTTCTCTCATCAAGAGGTGCAAAATGGCGAAGTATTCAAAAAGCGCCGAATTTGTGAAATGGTTTCAGGTAAAAACGGTTTTCCATGAAACGAAAATATATTTATGGATATAAATTTATTTATATAAAAGTGTATAAACTTGGTTTTTTCACTTGGACGACGTCTGTATTTCTTTCTCTCTTTTTTATTTCCAGAATAGATAAAAAATATACAACTTGCTAAACATTGCGTAAAACGAGGCAATTTTTAAAGCACTTAATGAAGTTGAAAAAATACAAATTATTTTTCCTAAATAATATAAAAATAAAATTAATGGTATAGCTGAAAATTTAATTTATATCGCAATACACCTCATTTATTAGTTATATGTATATATGTAGTACAGATTCAGTATCCCATATAAAAATACTTTCATTTTACTTAGTCTCACAAACTTCGGAACAAAAACAAAAGGTTGTCCCCAAAGATTTCAAAAGTAAAGATAAGCCCTTACCGTACTATGACAGCACCAAAATGTTTTAACCTTTAAATGGGTGACGCTCACATGTTTAGAATCAGTGCTCATCTCAACACTGTGATAGTTGGACGCCTTAAGTGCACTTAAAGTTAATCATTTTAACAAGTTTAGTAGTCTGATCAGTTTGCTGAACGTAGGTAGACAGATTGTGCACTCATAAGTGTGCGCCCGTCGGCATTATGTTAACGCACACATACAAAAACGATGCAATATATTTTAGGTGTCAGGACTCATCTAACTTTTGAAATCTTTGGTTGTCCCCGGTCCAACACCCGGATTATTCACGCCCCATCAGCCCCAGCTAACTACCAGCTACACTAGTCACAAGTCACCACGACGTCTGGGCGGGCCGTGTCCGTTTGTTCCGTTCCGTTTTCCACTGGGAAAGCCTGTTTCTGTCGTCCAGTAATGAGTAGAAACGAGAGCGAAGCGATTTCCGAGGCGGATCGCGCAATAATTACTCTGATCTACTGCGGCGCAAGGTTCAAACTGAAGCGGATCGTGTCTACGTTACATATGTACGTACAATCGTACTAACAAGAATGTTAACCCTAAAACTTGATACGATTATAATTACATAGAAAAACAGTTAAATGGCATTTTTTTGTGAGATATATTTCGGGCCATTTGGGCCCGGCATCAGTCACAATGAAATAATGAAATTATAACAGATACGTAAAAAATTTTTTGTACGTTTAATATGTTTTTGTGATTCTTTTTTATTTTATTTTTTTTCTTTCGTTGTGTTTCGAAATTATTACATTGTTTCAATCTTTTCTTAATTATAATGTAAATGTATATTAATTATAAGTTTGCTCTTGTTTATTAAACATATATATATATGTTTATTAAACATATATATGAATACATTTTAATTATATATATACATTAAAATTGGTTACATATATATAAATATATAATGTTTAAACGAGCAGCACTGGTTGGCGGGGGACGAGACGTCTCCAGAGCCGAGACGGGTGCGTCTCTGCTTCCGCCAACTGGCGTCACACGTCACTCCTCTCATTTTTATTGCATGCAGTGTTTACCTGTTATTGGAGTTACACTCTATTCCTACTGTACGCTAGATTAATTGTATGTTGTTAAGTGTATCATCTGTTGGTAGACCAAATAAATAAAATAAAAAAAAAACCTAACCTAACCTATTTCCAAGATATTAAAAGAGTCACATAGCGCCATCCCACCGCATCGATGCAGACCTTTCTGTTCTTAGTTAGGTAGCGATGAGATGTTATGGCGCCACGCGGTGAATGCCGTTCATGCCAATCTATTTCGTGGAGGACCAAGCAGGAATGATGACAGTTTAATGTTGCTTGTTTAACTTGATACCCAACATATTTTCAAGATATGGTGCTATTAAAACAGGTACTATTACACGACTGTAAGAAAAAGTTCATCATGTCTAGCTTGTTTGAGACTTGTCTTTATACAGGAGGCCATTCAACTTGAGTATCACTGTCAGGACATGCATATCCCGACAGTCACATACCAGTATGACACAGAGGAACAACCCCTATAGATGTGCAGTAGTCACTATATCTATATATATTATATATATATTAAATATACGAAATAAATCCTCGAGGGGGTGTCAGAGGTGTTCCGAGTGTGAACTGTGAAATGCAAGTCAAAATCTACGCCCGCGTTTCACTGACGATTGGTCCACGACTAACGTGATGAGTGGTGAACCCAATCGCCGTTCTTCGGGCACAAATACACGCTTTTAGGGCATGTAGGTTTCCTTACGATGTTTTCCTCTACCGTTAAATTCCGAAAAACTCATTGATGCATGCCCGACCGGGGATCGAACCTGGATCTCAAGATTAAGAGGCCAGCGTTTTAAACCTGAGCTACCGCTACTAGTCCCAACGCATATTACACTAAAAACATAGAGGAAGTAGAAAGAGTAGTACAGAAACAAAGGAGCCCCCGCTCGTCTCCTATGACACACAGCCGCCACTCACGCATCTGGCGGCCGCATGCGCGCGCGCCGCTACACTTCACATTCGCGTAGTCGCGCCCGCCAGCCGGTCCTACAGGCCCGCACCCTCTGTAGGCCGCTACTCTCTACCCACCGGTAATGTGCTAAGTGTGACGACCGACCGACGGACCGATTTACGAGTTCGCGTGAGAATATTGGTGTAAGTTGGAACGTAGAGGGGTTGCATGCATCATCGTTAGTTAGTCACCTTACATCAATGTTCACATGAGGACTCGTTGTATTTGCAGAGGAGATCAGGAATCACCGTCGAAGTGGGCTCTGCTGGGGTGCCTGGGTGGCAGGACAGGGTGTCTGTGTTGTGTGTGTGAGGGTCATGGGGGACGGGTGACGATGGGCGCGGGCCACAGCGCGGAGGGCGACGGCGGCGCGTACGCGAGCGACCCGCCCGCCCACGACCGCCGCAAAAGCAATCAGAAGAGACGGAGGTCAGTGCGTACCTATATCATTTTAATTAATTATCTTTTAGCTATGTACTGTGTAGCCAAAAGAAAAACTCTGTTTTAGGAACTAAGTCGGCCTTTAAGGCGAATGAATACGCCAACTGTAATTTGGACATGTCTTTGAAGGCCTACTCCTCCCACACGGGTGGTCCAAAAACTTTCATAAAAATATATGATCAATTTTAAGTTTCATTAACTGTTTTTCTATTGTAAGTTTTGACAAAAAAAATCGAAGTCATCGAAAGTTTCACATGATTAACACAATAATTCTCTTACTCCTTCCAAACGCCTAAAACGATTTTAATTATTATTTCACCAAATTATAGGAAATTTTTAGAACTAAAAAATTTAAGTTCAAATTTTTTTTTCTGTTCATGGCGTCCATGTGAAAAGTATTATTTTCTCCTATTTTGCGCTAACCGGAGACGGTTGTCGTAACAACCACTTTTCAAGGCACGCTGAAATGAACATTATTTCAATGTCGTTTTCGTTGATATTTGTACCGTCACACATCGAGTTGCTTATTTAGCGTGGTCATGCGCCTTAAGATGAGATTAATTATACTGAAAAGTTTATTGGTCGTTTTTTGTGTTATGTGGAAATTTTCGAAGACACAGATATGGCTAAATGTTTTTTATATACTACAAAGACGAAACGAATTCTAGTAACGTTTTCCATTTGCTTGTTTGTTCACCCTAAACAATGACGAATACAAGTAAAATTCCTAAAATGAATTACTACTCGTAAGAATATTTCATTTACAATATGTTATCTGTCAACTCTTGTTAAGTCCTCAAAGACAATGGAAGACGTCGTGAAAATCCGTTAAGAGCTCTTTATCAGACGCTTTGAAGAGACAAAGCTAAAATTGAGTTGTTTTATCTTTACGACTAAATCTGCACGGAGGAGTGTCAGGAGACCTTTTGTGTCACATTCGAAGTCTTTGTATCACTTTATGGAAACATTTTATGTTAAGGCGATATGTAAAAGTTTTTGCGTCCCTGTTAAAAAACCCTCAGTGCGAAAGGGACGGATTCGTGGAAAAGTAGCAAAAAGTCGGTTTCTTATTAATATAAAATGTACTACAGTTGCTAACAAAATTGCGTTTTACCAGATCCTATACCGTTAAAACCCAATATGTCATTCTAAATTGGCAAACCAGGAGAATTGGTGTCGAAAACGACCTTATTTCAATAAATGTTTCTATCGACCCGAATTTCTCCAAACGCGTTTCTGTTTAACAGATCCCTAGAAAAAGATTCCAAAAATAATATACTATTTTATCAAAATATTTATTATTTACTGAAGTAGATATGCATGTTCTAAAAGTGTCGCTTCGTTTCCGTAGCGCCTTAATAGCGTTTTTGTTCAATCTAGGACGGGTAAAGTAGTATTTTTTGTGAACCAAAATGTCCATTAACACAATAAAATGTATGTAAACCGTATAAAAATAGAACGGGGCTAAATTACAAAATGTGCCTTATTTACGTAATGCCATATACTTGGTACTGAAGCATATTGTTTACTTTATACACCGACATAAACGACGAAATATTGTCATCTGTGTACTAAAGTTATGGATGCTCTATGTTACCTACTAACCCCCTCGAGCTTTCAACTCTAACCAAGCTCTCTGTTTCATGCATGACAAATGGCCTGTTTTATTTATTCGCCAATATTTACGATTCAAAACCCATTTTGAGGAATAGGTTTCCTGAACTGTTTTAGTAGACAGATTTTAAAATAAGCGTGCATATCTTTTATTAAATTTAAGAAAGCGATGTCTTTCATTTGACCATCAGTGAAGTTATCATCACACATTTCCATAGGCATATTTTATTTTTCTTGAAAGCATCCTTAACTCTCAAAGAGCCGACCATTAAATCTTATAGAATGACGTCACTTAAATACCAAAATGTAAATACCAAAATACCTGCAAAATCGATTTTAAAGCACGAAACAATATACTATTGAAATCACATACCTGAATTGATTGATTAAAAAACGACCGAATTATTATCTATGCTGATGAATGAATGAATGGATGAATGGACGAATGGACACTTTATTGTACACAAAAAAAACAGAATTTTGAAAACATAGCTGTTGTTGTTATGTATAACTATCCTCAACGAGGTAAATTTTTTTGTTTTATTAAGTTTAGTGATTATTAGTTTAGATCAAGTATTTATTTAACAAGTTTATGTAATCATAAGTGTATATGTCTGCCGATAAACTGTCTTAACAGTTTGGCGGAAAATTATTGTTTTGTTTATATTACTTGTGATAAATAAAGTTTTAAAAATATAAATAAATAAAATAATTTTGTACAAAGCCGGACTTGAAGCGATTTCTTCCATCCAATCTTTGGGTGGTGAAAAAAGTATCTGATAATAAAGTAACTATTTAGTAAAAAAGTTGTGTCTCTACAGTGAATACTTGTTCATAATTCTAATTGAAATGGATTATTATAATATTGTACCGAAGCCAAAACTACCATTTTTCGAATATTTCTCTGTCTATCTGTATGTATGTTCGAAAAGCTAGAAGGGCGACAGGCTAGTTTAAAATAAAAATTAATTAGTCGGCGCAATGTATGCAAATACGTACACAGTTAGATACGTACATTTAGAGGCCCTGCGACACAACAATCTTATTAAGAGATTTTTAACTCAAGTATATTATCAGAAAGTCTACATAAGAACACTTGCACTCGCTTCGTGCGCTGCGAGCACGCATAATCAGTGAATTTGCGAGGTTTTTCTGGAATTTATGAAAAAATGTAAAGAAAATACAGGAGAAGTTCTAATTCTCTCGGTTACACATTTATTCGCAATTTGAGAAGCTTACCTTGCGAGTTTTTTTCTATCGGGCGAAGTTAACTCAATTACGTTTTCAGATCAACTTTAGAGTATATCCTCTTATTTTACTTATATTTGAAATGAGATATTGAAGCGACAGTTTGAATTAAACGAAACGCTCATTTTGGCATGGCAGAGCTTACCGCTTGGTAATATCATACAATAACGTACTCGTATCTATCATTCGTAATCTTTATCATCTACACGATATGAAATGTTACAATTTTAATAGAAAATGAATAAATTATTGCTTTTGAACTTGCGATATGAATATAATTTGGACTTAGCTTAATAATGAAGAAAACGTAAGGTGTAAGTCCAAGTGTAAGCTGAATATTAAAATAACTTGTTCGTCCACTTTTACCGCGAACAAATATCCTCACTGTGTTTTTGTTTACCGTTCAAAAGATTATTATAAATGCTATGCATATTAAGAGGCCTGCAGAGTAATCCTTGTTCATATAAACGAAATACCAAAAACATTTGTAAAATCATAGACATTCTTAAGGTAGTGTGTATTTGTTCCAATTGCACCATAGAGTATTTAGATTTCAAAATATATACTAAATAAAAACACTGATTTAAACATGAAATATGAGAAAAATAAGCTTTCCATGGAAATTTTA
This sequence comes from Ypsolopha sequella, assembly GCA_934047225.1. Taxonomy (NCBI): domain Eukaryota; kingdom Metazoa; phylum Arthropoda; class Insecta; order Lepidoptera; family Ypsolophidae; genus Ypsolopha; species Ypsolopha sequella. The sequence continues at coordinate 5,862,846 of OW203988.1, read as the reverse complement.
AATTGCTTATAATGTCGTCCTTAAATTTTGAGGGGCAAAATATATATTTGGAAACCTAGATATTTTGTAATCCAATCGGAAATAACACACACTATCCTAAGAATATATATGATTTACAAATGGTTTTGCTATTTCCTTTGTATGAAATACAAATGCCCCGCAGGCCTCTTAAGCTCTTAACAACTAGCATCTCCTCGATATAAATTATACCCAGATCATACATACATACATATACTCACGCTTGTCTCCCAGAGGGGTAGGTAGAGACTACAGATTTCCATCTGCTACGATCCTGACACACCTCTTTCGCCTCTTCCACATCCATCAATCTAGTCTTGCAAGCTCTTCTATTCCGGGTACTTTTTGACACGGCCCTTCCTCAGTATGTCGTCAATTTGGTCAGCATACATCCTTCTATGGCGGCCTGCCCCTCTATTCTGTATCTTAAGTTGCCAACTGGACTAGGTGCCTATCATCTAAAACATAGCTAAAAACGGAACTTTCAAAATAGCCTTTAGTGGGTATTGAACTATTTACGAACTGTGTCGTCACTTCAAGTGCGAAAATATCCTTAGCCAATCGGAATTCGATAGTATATCTATGTATTTGATGATAGACACCCAGTTCAGATGGCAACTAAAGATACATAACAGGCCCTCTGGTCGAGCTGTACCTTCCACTTGCGCACCACGTAGTATGTGTGTTTTAACGTTGATCGTTGCGGTATGAAAAAAGATGTAGTGACTACAATAGAAAAAGGAATGCTTCGGTGGTTTGGACATGTAGAGAGGATTATTGAAAGTAGAGTGACGAAAGAAAATTATACCCAGATCATCTCAGGATCTCAGGATATGACATTCTAGAGACTGCGTTACTGCTGCCAATTACGATAATGTATTCAGTGTTAATTCTGAAAGCCGCAGATCTGTTTACTTGGACAGTAATCCGTTTATTATATTACATCATCCGAAGAGATAACAACCAAGGTCTGAAGCCCCTTGGGTAAATCTGTCGACTCAGTCAAAACTAAATTAGCTCCAGATTGTCCCCAAACAATGACAATATTAAGGGTCGTTTCTCCGGATTTGTAACAAAATATTAAGAAATAATTATAACGGCCAAAATACAACCTTTTGCTACGACAACTTTTAACAATAGTTTGCTATATGCATAAACATATTTTTTCAATGCAAGTGCTCGTAAAGGCCCAATTTTTATGCATCAAAACCGAACAGAAATTCGATTATTTTGCCCTAGGGCTTTAATATATATTTTTTTAATTTATTTACAATGGTTGGCTAACCTGCAGCCTTTCCTGTGTACCATAAATGTTATACCTTTTTTTCCACTGTTTAACGGCTTTGGATACAGTCCTTTTGAGCCAATTATAATTTAAAGTTCACAAGATTATATTTGTTTTATTTCCTTACACTATGCATTGAAAAACGTAGTAACTCGCTACACTCGTGTTTTAAATCGTCCTCGTAATTTATTCCTTTGCGCCCTTGTAGCATAAACTACTATTAATGTGTGGGAGTGAGTTAAGGTATGGTGCGATAGGAAACTAGAATAGAGGATGTTGGTAACTACGAGTATATGTTACGAATAGTAATAATGTAGCTCGTTTATTACTTCCTCTTAAAACTAGCTTCTGATCCATAAAATAAATCGATAGATGAGAAGGAGGCATTGTAAAGCCTCTGAGCCCTAAAAATTATGGAGTTTTTTTGCAAAATGTGTGTAGGCTAAAGCAAAGATTTCAAAAGTAAAGATAAGCCCTTACCGTACTATGACAGCACCAAAATGTTTCCACCTTTAAATGGGTGACGCTTACACGTTTGGAATCAGTGCTCATCTGAACACAGTGATAGTTGGACGCCTTAAGTGCACTTTAATCGTTAATCATTTTAACAACTTTAGTAGTCTGATCAGTTTGCTGACCGTAGGTAAACAGATTGCGCACTCATAAGCACAGTATAAACAAAGTTTGTTTATAATGTGTCATAAGTGTGCGCGCGTCGGCATTATGTTAACGCACGCAATAGATTTTAGGTGCCAGGGCTCATCTAAACTTTTGAAATCTTTGGGCTAAAGGTAAAATAAAGTATGTCTAGTCCGTTTATATGTTGATCGTAGTTGCAGCATTAGGGTTGTTAAATCGGAGCAGGGTTTAAGTTCAGGTTTTTAAATGAAAATCATAAATGTGAAAATGTCTTCTTAAAACGCCCGCATTGTAAGATTTTAAGAATGTATTACAATATTCAATGTTGTGGCGTCGTTAAAACAAAAGGTGTAAAAATTCAGGTACCTGTAAAATTTTATTCGCACGGGTAATCGTAAAAATATGCGCCATTCTGAAGCAACGATGTAATAAATGTAGCTTGTCTTTACCGGTAAGATATAAACAACGTAAGATGTGAGGCTGTAAGTTTCTGTAGTATCACTAGGATACACTTTGCTGCGACACTAGTACCTAGAAGTTTTACTGTAACATGTTTATGTAAAGTTTTTGTTTCAAGTTGTAAACTACCCTATAAACTATAACATCACTAACATTAAAATGTTTAACCAACATAATATGATAGTATTAATACATAACAGGTGGTAGAGCTGATGCCGGGCTCGACTGTGGAGGTACCACCATCTTACTTGGAGACCCCCTCGAAGTAATTCGGGGGAGAGTAAGAGCACAGCTCACAGGCAAAAAACCACGAGGCCCACCATGCCTGGGACCGATGGATGGCGGTATATCCATCCCTAATAGCCGGGCCTTATATGGAACAGACTGGTGACGGGCAGCGGCGTCACTGGTGCAAGGGTTCCGACACTGCGCTCACCAACCCGCCTGCCCAGCGTGTGTGAGTATGGGAAATTCATCCAGGATGACCGCCGGGAGTGGCAAAGTCCTGGGAAAGCTTATGTCCAGCAGTGGACGAACTAGGCTGATGGATGGATGGATGATTAATACATAATTAGATAGAACGACAAAAACTGTGATTTTGAGAGAAATAAACACAAGAAATAAGGTGTTTTGTATAAACATTTGTATATGTCGTATAATATTTTTCTATTCGTATTCGCCTGATGACAACCCCACTGAGGGGTGGAAATATAGCGCCTATAACTATTTAATCAAGTGTTTATTATCTATGTAATACGAAAAATAAAAAAGCCGTTAGACGGTATTATATAAAAATATTTTGTGAGAAACTAACTCATGAAGCCTGATAATTTTAGTCAACATAAGAGTGACCACGTTTTCTTAGTTCAATTTTCTACGAAAACTAAAGATTGTTTCAGCTATGTTATCTAATTAGTTTCCCTGAAAACCATAATATTGAAACTATTTAAACAATAACATAACATAACATAAATACGCTTTATTGTGCACCAAAAGAAAAACAACAATACAAATTTGGAAAAAAACAAAAATATAGGCAACAATGGGCGGTCTTATCGCTTAGAGCGATTTCTTCCAGACAACCTTTGGGTGGAAAATAACATTAAAAAATGGTTTAATTCAACGTTTATTTTATAAAGAGTTAAAATGATTACTTACGGATAAAAACCAATGGCCTTTGATAGCTTTGTAAATCGTCTTACCTGAAACAAAGAAAATAATGGTTTTTTAGCATAAAAATAGCGGAAGTCGTGCTCAACGGTCTAATTAATCGATTTATTACAGAGCTTTCTAACAGTCGACAATGTTGCCCTTAAAATACTTCCATAAACATGTGAAATGGAAACTAAATAATTTGGCCAAGTGCGAATGGGACTCGCGCACAAAGGGTTCCGTACCACCACAAAATACGAGAATGAAACCCTTAAAACATAAAGTAAGTAAAATTGTCATAGCAACATCAAGTCGACAAAAACGAGCCGCTAAAATGATAGCGCTTGACATATATTTGAAATATAGTACTCTGTAAATAAATAGAGTACGGAACCCTAATTTTTATCATTTGTTGTTTTACTTTAGAGTACTACAATGTGACGAAATTTGAAGCTTGTACGTGTCTTTAAGATAGAGCACAAATAACGTTAAAAAGATGCTCCTTTTACCAGGTTTTTTGTATAGGGACTCTTGTGTTTCATAATTTATTTATTTTTATTATTTGCCGTGATAGATGCCATAGTAACACGTTTTCTGTGAAAATTACAACTGGCTACTTATTACAGCTGAAGCTGTAAACAACTGCCTGTGTCAGACAGACAGACAGATAAACAGACAGACAGCGAAGGCTTGGTAATAGTAGGGTCTCGTTTGGCACCCTTCGGGTACGGAACCCTAAAAACCGGCTCATTACCTTCAGCGGCTCTGATACGGAATTCTTCTACATTTTATGTCTTGATCCGGTAAGTTGAGCTCCAACTGAGCATTTAAAATATGTAGTTAAGTTTGAACTAGGTTTAGACATTAAGTTATTAACTTAATTTAGATAAGTAGAGAAAGTAATCTTACATCACGCTTTATTTTTTTTTGTGTGCAAAATTGTAAACTTATAAAATGAATTCTAGTTTTCAAAGACGATTTTCGTTCTCATATAGAATTTCAAATATACGTATCCTATTTTTGCCTTAGCTGCTTCAGACAGTTTTCTCAAGAAAACACACGCTACATTCCGTCTGCACATAAAATTCTTCAAAACACATCATGCACAAAACTTTTTTTTTTTGTTTATTTATTCAACAACAAAATAGTACACATTAATTTAGTAAATGGATCACAAAAACCCTTCAGGGTTTATCCGTGATCCATAAGATCACTATAATCTTACAATTATAAGATATTTCCATCGTTATATAGAACAAAACTTTTTTTGTTTGTTTATTAATTCAACAACAAAATAGTACACATTAATTTAGTAAATGGATCACAAAAACCCTTCAGGGTTATCCATGATCCATAAGATCACTATAATCTTACAATTATAAGATATTTCCACCGTTATATAGAACAAAACTTTTTTTGTTTGTTTATTAATTCAACAACAAAATAGTACATAATTTAGTAAATGGATCACAAAAACCCCCCAGGGTTTATCCCAATATCTTACAATTATAAGATATTTCCATCGTTATATAGAATTCCGTCAAGAAAATTCGACATAACAGCTGAAATTTGGCATGTACAGGCGGAAAACTAATGTGTAACCTGGGAAAATTTACAGATATTTTACGAAGACGTTAAATTTAGAAATTGTTGTAATATTTCGGTTAAGAGGATGGCATACCCTAGCAACTTTTTGCTTTCCATAGAGGCGATTATATGATGGCTCTTTGGCCTCTTGTTCTTGGACGCGTAATACTAGTGATCACGCAGCGAAACAACAAATTGGTGTGTTTTTAGCTAATACTGAAATATTTTATAGGGAAAAAAATATTGGATTTAGGTAACATCCCTTCATATTTCTGTTACCTATTTTATAAAAAAAAAATCAAGTTGATCTCTTAACCGCGTCTTTGAAACGAACGTTTGAAAACCAAAAAAAGAGGGAGGAAAACATTTTTTTTTGACAAAAGTATGACTCTTAAAACATTGTTTATAGGTGGAATCCCTAGAGAAAAAGATCAATAAATCAAATGTATTTTCTTCAATATGAGGAGAGACCTAGTTTCTTCCAATGAACTCTTGATAACCTGGTGTTGTTGATGTTCTAGCGTCAGGTGCCCCGTTAATGTAATCAAACAAATCATACTTGCCATTTTATTGCTGCTACTGGATTTAACAGCTTATAGTTATGCTAAATTAAACAAAACACAATAATCCCCAGATTCCCCAGCCCTCCCATTGGTCTTCAAAATGACAGATCCATCATCCCTCGTTACACCCAGATTGTCGGTCTGGCCCACAGGTGGTGTTGTCATGTCAGCAAATTGTCTGTCGGATGAGGAGCATTCAGCCAGGTGTTAATGGACAATGGGTCGCAGTTTAATGGACTTTGAACAAGTGCCTGAATGGCGAGCCTTTGTCGTGGATCAAAAGCTCATCTTGTCTCGTTATCTTGAAATTCACCAAAGTTTAACAAAGGGTTTATTGAGTAGATTGCTAAATTACCATTAATTAAATTTACTGCTGTTGACTACGTCGTTTTGTTAACACTGTAAACAAGATCTGTCGTAGCATTAAAAATATGTGTAATATTACAGAAATAGTAGTTTATGCTACAAGGGCGCAAAGGAATTATATAATTTATTGCTCTTACGCCCGTGTGTCATACTACGTTTTTCAATGCATAGTGTGAGGAAATAAAACAAATATAATTTTGTGAACTTTAAATTGTAATTGGCTCAAAAGGACTGTATCCAGAGCCGTTAAACAGTGGAAAAAAAGTATGACATTTATGGTACACAGAAAAGGCTGCAGGTTAGCCAACCATTGTAAATAAATAAAAAAATAATAATAATAATAAAGCCCTAGAGCAAAATAATCGACTTTCTGTTCGGTTTTGATGCACTAAAAGTGGGCCTTTACGAGCACTTGCATTGAAAAAAAAATTACATTACAATTTTTAATAAGGGCGTTAAGGTAGTGAATCTTTTTGATTGTATCTAAACACAAGTACATTATTACGTGGGATGTACCATGAAAATAAGACAAAGTTCTTCGGTAACAAACCGGGCAGTCTGCCAAAAGATGTTAATGACAATTGCTTTCTTTCAGTACACTAGGAGGTATGTATAGAATATTCGTTAGAGAACTGGTCATAATCAAAATGCAGTAACTTTAAGCAAGCCCAAAATTTACAATTATAATTCTTAGTTATCTGAACAGAACCTGAGACTGGTTTAGAGGGAGTGGGTCCTTTCAAATAGAAAAAGTATAATTATAAAGTGGGCAAAATTATAATTTTAGAATTAGTAGGCTTATGTCATTTATCAAGTACATATATTTTATTATTATTTATAGCATGTATATATGTACTCGTATATAAATATAAATATAGAAAGGATAAATACTTTATATTATAAGAGTTTTATATATATTTAATAGTATAATGTATACAAGGCAAGTGAAGGTTTTATTTTTGGATACTTAATATGTTCTCAGTCTCATCATAATTTAAACCAATATATGGATAGTTATGTATAAACAGATATGAGCCATGATATTTTTTTATAAACATTACATAATTATTTACATTTCTAAAAAAAATATTGGAAAGGAAAGCAAATTAATGAATATTATCTTAAAGTCAAAAAAAAGTTTTACTAAAGCTCTATTGTAAACCGGGATAAGCTTGTACAAAATTCCAATAATCTGGAATGTTAACAAGAAACCTCTCGCCGGGAAGGGTTACCAGTTCCTGGAACGACGCTTTAATGGCGCTAACGATGCTTTACAAAAATATTTTAAACAAACTTTACCTGAAATATTTAGAATTTGCGAATATTTTACTAAAAATTTTGGTAGTGAAGATTCTATTTTTATTTTATGTATTTTTATGAAAGGGTTAATAAGATATTGAATGTTAATATAAAATTATGCTGAGGAGAAACGGTTATATATTTATGGAAACTATCTTTTTCCCTATCTTTCCCCACTTGCAGGTATTTCATATATTTTTTCAGACACATTGGCAGCTCGAAACGTTAGCGTAGACATCATTTTCAGTAAAGTGTACGGTAGCAAGCTTTTGAGAAAACCAATAACCGTGTTTGGCTTTTAGTCATTTCGATCCCTAAGAAATAAATTAACAATTAAGATAAGATTCAACGATCACATTTTTATTTTTCCAAAAACAAGTTGCTTTTCCGCCTAATTTTTATTAATTCTAATTCGTCTTTTTACGCAGGAAAATACATTAGAACATAGTTATTAAATTGTGTTATAGCAATAGGTATTCTCTCCCTAGAATTAATTTTATATAGAAAACAAAACCAATCACCTAAGCAAGAAATATCTTTGTAACAGAGGTATATAATACCCAGAATTTTTCTATTGAACAATATAAAAACCAAACACGGTGAGACCCGTACTCCTAATAATGTTAATAAATATTATATCTATCTATCTATCAATTTTTGTATAATATTGTAAAATTCATCCATGACATCCTGAGATTTTAGTATGAGAGCATTTTGTATGACGTATGCACACAAGCACAGCAAGCTACAAAACTCAAGTATTGTCTGAAGCCACCTCTATCCTGAAGGTCATCCAATGATGCTGACACAAACTAGTTTCAATGCTCTGTCCGTGCACTAAAGCCTGCAAAATTCTAGCGGAAGGCGCTGTCATCCTTCAATTACATCGTTGTTCATAGCTCAGCCCTTATCATATCAAGATAAAGCGCTAGATAGTCGCAAATTTACAGCGGAACTGAACAAACTTCAGGGAATGAATCTTTTGAAATAATGTGCTGAAAGTGCGCTTGTTAGAAAACTGTACTGAAATATGAACTTTAGAGAATTTTAGATCACTTCGGAGACTTCTTCGGAAAACTGCTCTTGAAAGTCATACATCGTTGCGAGATGAAACTTTCATGATGTACCCTGAAGTAGACATTCCTAAATAATGAATAAGTTAGCGAGTTCTTCGAGGCAGAAAGTTGTTTATTGCGAGTCCTCGAAATAGGCTGAAGCGTACATTACTGGAACATTATGTGGCGAAAATACGTAAAGACTCACGCACGAAATACTTATGTGATGGGAAAGCACTTTGGGGCTCAATTTTCTGGCTTACCTTATCAATAAAATTATTTTCAAACCTTTCAAACATTATATTTTCGTGCTTTACATATTTTTATGAAATTACCTTTGCTAACTTTTCTACGCAAAATGTCTAATTTATTAACGTTTAATAATATGTGTTTTACTACATAATTCATAATACATGTCATGACATGGATCCTCGAGGGGTTGTTAGAATAGGTGTTTCCAAGTGACTTTCGCAGCCCACACTCGCGCGCCCACGTTTCACCGACGATTATTACGTGCTGGCGTTAGAGGTGAGCGCTGTTGCCGTACTTTGGTCACAAACATGCACCAACAGCTTAACGTGCCTTCTGAGGCCACAGCTTAAACAAATGATAATGAAAGACAAAAAGGGGCCTTCGGAAATTGACCCCGTGACCTTCGGATAAGTTGCCACGACGTTCGAACCACTAAATCACAGAGGCGGTCTGTATTGTATTTCATTTTATTAATAGATACATACTAAGCCGAATATTTCTAGTTATGAGTATGTAGTTTTAAACTTTTTCTTGTAGGTAGGCTGTAAATGAAAATTCGGTTGCCGTAAGTAGGTAGCTAAGTACTTTACACAGATCAAAGTTACTAATGCCAAACAACGGAAAGAATACGATGTTATTTTCACCTACTTCCCACTTGGGTGTGCAAAAGCAATGAGGAAGTAATAAAAGAACACACAACACAACTGTAAAATCTAATTTGCATAAAACTTGAATGGATATTTCCGCTAATTCGCAATGTTTCCTACATGATATTCTCTAACGAAAGAGAAAATAAGAAAAAGATCTGATAAGAAAAGAGTTCGGTTATCTGATTAAAAATCAGTTTTTATGAAGTAATAATTTTAAAAAAACATTTATTTCAGAACTGGGTTCCATAAAAAACATACCTTTGCTCAGCGAGATTAAAAAAAAACGATTTTCTTAAGTCTTAATAAAGGCCTGCGCTTTATCGAATTAAAATGGCACCGTTTCAAAAACTTGTGAACATGCTTAATAATTAAATTTTAATCTATCATGATTAAAATAATGAAAAAAATCTGCAGTTGCTTCGATCCCTTTGTTAATAATCGTTGCCAAGTTTCGTTCGAACCTATGCGCTTGTTTCAAAATCAGATAACAGAGACTATCAGTCAGTTGAAAACCACTCTGGTGGCCGCCTGGGAAGAAATATCCCAGGTGGACATTAAAAACATAATCCACAGCATGCCTGATCGCATGCAGGCGGTCATCAGGACCAGAGGTGGAAACATCCGCTATTAACTTTAAGTTGAAAAGCTTCATTTTGAAAATTTCATTCAAAAACATTTTTATTTTACTCAGAGTTTAGTGTTTGTGTTGTAATTTTGTAAAATTTCATAAAGTTACCTCATTTTCTTGTTAATTAATCAATCGCATTTAAGATTCAAATAAACATTTACTGTGTTACTACAAAAGGGTGTTTAAACGATGTTTAACTTTAGACAGTGTTTAAATCTGTTGCTGTCACTTTTTACAACATGAAAGAAAAGACGACAACAACAGATTTAAACACTGTCTAAAGTTAAACACCGTTTTGTAGTAACACTGTTAAGCTTGAAACAAAAAAAAAACCTGTTCCGCGTTTCATTTTGATAATGGACCCCAAAACGCGCTTGGGCCACATTGCGTGCCGCTGAGTGTATATTATTATAAGGTAACCAAAAGGTAAAGTATTTCGTGAAGTTTCCCAGCTGCCACAAATGTCGGTGCAGCCCCAAGTGGCAGCTTTATCAAGTCTTCATGAATCTGTGCACCGTCTTTGTTGCATCGCGAGGTAGCCGCAAATTGAGGTTATATGAAAAGTTCTGACAGCTTTGTAAGCAGCTTTGTATACTTGTATTATTCTTACTGGCCGAGAGTACTGTTTTGAAACATACCAACCTTCCATGTACATTTAGCATGTGGTTAGTATAGCGAATTAAAAAAAAACAAAGTGTCATTCGACAATGGCACCAAACACTCAAAAGGGCAAATGATTGGTTTGTACTGTGTGTCATGCTACACCAGGCCAGCCGTGATTGGCCAACTCATAGAGACTAGGAGCGCTATTGGAGCCGTCGCGTCGCCATACTACACAATTCAACACAGTTTTCGTGGGATAATCTTTCAGCGTCGATAAGGCCTAGGACGAGACGTTATAGTCTGTCTGCCCGGACACGTTCGTAAAATCTACGTACAACCGGACCACTATAATATTGCCGATGCAACGTAATATCATCACAAATTGCTAATGCACTGGGACTTTGTCTAAATAATTCACAATAATATTTGTTTAAGAACGTTCAGAAAAAAAGTAATAAAAATATTTACTGAAAGACAAATAACACTAACTTAAGATCATAAACATTATGAGAAATATCATAAATAGGTTCTAAGAACAAAACACACTCGACAGCGATGCTAACAGTACTAAGCGGCCGAAAACATCCGAGCGGCATTATAGCAACCTGCGGATATTACAAAAAAAATATTTCCAAGTGCCATTGAATCTTAAGTCAGGTCACTGACCGGGTCTTCAGTATATGTGGCTCTATAAATTGACGTTACATTAAAAATCTACGAAACATTAAAAATGAAGTTTGTAACTTTTATCAACAACGCCATCTCAACTATGAAACATCCAAAGCAGTTGGTTTGGTGCAACTTAACAAAGTTTCCCCCTTAATCAATTCATCATCACACCAATGAACGAAGCAACTGGAGCGTGCTCTAACTGGAGATAGATCTGTTCAGCTGAGAAACAGCCCGTTATCGGCAGACGAACATAATTTCATGTTGTGCTGAGGAGAGCAAGATTCAAAACACCTAAGAGAAATGCCCGTTATGTCTAAACATAGATAACCTTAAATAAATCTTAGGTAAATCATGCCTTAATGTTTATCTTATTTCTATTATCTTCTATTTATAAATTAAGGGGGGATTCTCCCTTTATTGCCCCTTTTCAAACACACCCTTAACCGTTAAATTTAATTTAATTTAGAAAAAAATAATCACTATTTGATCTTAACAGTGTTTGCATTTTCCTGCATCCAATAAAATCACAAAGATAGGCCTAAACTATGATCTACCAGAAGCTTACAAAAACAAAAACAAAAGCAACAATATGAATATTAAAGGTCTTTTCTCCGGATTTGTAACAAAATATTAAGAAATGATTATAACTGCCAAAGTACAACCTTTAGCTAAGACAACTTTTAATAATAGTTTTTTGCCGTTATAATTATTTCTTAATATTTTGTTAGAAATCCGGAGAATCGACTCTTAACGAAAGAAAAACCAACATTTACGTATAGGTATACGCATTTGACAAATCGCAACAAATTTTTTTTTGTACACGATGAATATATTTTTGTGAAGCTTTTTTGGGAATTTACTGTTGTACCTCAGGCGGGATGTGAATAGGGTTTTCACGTAGGTCAGAGCGCGGATGAAGTCGCGTACAAAAGCTAGTTTATTCATAAAGAACTAAATATTAAAAGTTCACGCGAACGAAGTCGCAAGCTAAAGCTAATAACAAATAACATTATGAAAGATGAAAGCTTTTCTCCGATGAAATACACTATGTACGACAAGAGCGTGACCGGCAAAATTTATTTAAGGAATCGACTTAGGCAGTTGAAAATCATAACACAATTAGTTCATTATGCTTACTTTGACGCTTTATTGATTAATACGGTGTCCAGTCCCTCTCGTTGTGTGTAATCGCCTGGCATCTTTGAGACATACTTTGCACTAATTTTTCGGCGTAGTTGCGGGTCAGTGACCTCCATACACATTTTATATTGCGAGTCAGTTCGGCAACTGTTTGTGTGTTTGTTCCCCGCATCTTGAGCTTCATCAACGCCCAAACATTTTCAATCGGGTCGGCATCAGGTGACTGTGAGGGCCAGTCCAAGACCTCGATGATTTTTTCTGCCTTTCAGGCGGTGCACAGACGACTTCGGTGTTTGGGGTCGTTGTCTTCTTGCAAAATCCATTTATTGGTTTGTTTTGGGTACAACCTCTTAGCGGAAGGTAACAAAGCTTTTTCGTATATTTTTGTCATCCTGGCAGCATTCAGTGTCCCAGTGAATAAGTGCAAGTTGCCAAAACCTCTTTTTGAGAAGCATCCCCAAACATGCACCTTCACGGGGTGTTTCACGGTTCGGATCACAAGTTTGTTATCGGCCGTTGACCAAGCACGAGACGTTATGTTTGATGCCCAAAACGATACTTCGTCAGAAAATATTACGTTACCCCAGTCACGGCCTTTGTTTTCCTGTGCCCAGGCCATTCTTTTTTGAATGTGTCTTACGGAAAGAAGCGGTTTATTGGTAGTACTTCTATATTTTATCTTGTTTTTTTCTAACCGTCTCGTGATAGCATCTAGGGACACATTGAGTCCTTTTTTCTTTAATATTTCCTGGGCAGAACGGAGAGGCAAGCGTGGATTTTTGACAAAACGTTGAACAATGCACTTTTCTTCTGCGGGCGACGTCTTTCTAACTTTACCACGCTGTGGCAGGTTATCAACGGTTTTAGTTGTTGCATATCGTCTTACCCATTTCGTCACGAAAGCCTTCGACTTTTTCAAATACTTCGCAGCCTGATCGCGCGACATTTTAGGTCCTTTAGGATGCGAGCACAGGAACACTGCTTCGTAGCGCGAATCGTACGCGGCACTCATGGCGGGAAAGGTGCTCTAACTGCAAAGATTGCGAGCGTATTGAATTTGTCGTCGCGATGCGTTTTAGGCAAAGAGTCCCTCTACTTGCTACAATATTTTTTTTTTCGCTAACAATATTAAAAATTAAAATTATGCCGGTTACGCTCTTGTCGAACAGACTGTAAGATCTGCGCTACGAAGTATTTATCTAATGGACCCTCATTGGTTGTCATGGAAACCGTGCGGATATTCCCATCTGTTAGTTCAATTCCAATTCTTTTCGTAGTAGTTCAGTAAGTAAATACAAGAATGTTTGTATGGAGGAGGTTGAATTAAATAAATGTACACTGGGTGAAAATTGGGAATATGTCAGTTAACTAACTGAAAAATTAGAAAGAATCTCTGATAAATGTTTTTTTTTACCACAATAATTAGACCATAGCTAAGAACAATTTTAGTTAGATCAGGGGTCTAATTATTTTAGAAAATTATAAAAAAAAAGTTCTCCCAGGAGGGGGTGGGGTGTCAATAATATGAAAATACTATTATTTCGAAGTTATTTTAGTGTTGTATCTTATATTCCACCTCAAATCTTTCATTTACTTTGCTAGTGTAAAGGTCTGAAATTCATCTCATCATCGAAGTAAAAAATAGACAAAACTCTTAGTTATGAACATAATAAATTTAAAATAACAATAGTTTATACTAAAACTAAGAGTTTTATTATGAGTGAAATTGTTTAACCCTGCCCTGAAATGAAATAAAGTAAAACGGTGACGCAACAAATGCAACCAAACCTCGCTTTTAAAATATGAATGCGAAATCAGTAATTGTAAATAGACATGATTTATATAAACGGCTCACCTCAATACGAGTTATGATCGAGATAGCCGACCAATTTCAGCATATTTAGACTGCCTTCATCGGTGTCATCTATTGTGAGGCGTAACGTCGCCGCGTAAACGTCTTCACTCGCCCAGATGAAGGCAGTCTAAATCTGCTGAAACTGGTCGGCTATCCCGATCATAACATGTATTGAGGTGAGCCGTTTATATAAATCATGAATTATCCTCAAGTCTCATTTAATTCTATAATTGTAAATAGACACTTAATTTACTGTAGCAGACAGACCTCATGCGGTTTTGCTTTCAAAATAAACATTCAATATACTAAGGCTCCCAAATGTCATTCAGTAATCATTTCAAATAAATAAATGAAATAAACAAATTTGCATAATGCACAAACGAATTTTAGTGCTTTCAGTGAGTCTGTTCATTAGAAATGTGAAAACTTCAGAATTCACGAGTAAAACCTGAAGGTGACGATATGGCCTAAGGTTTGTAAGCTTTATGATATGAATAATGTACACTTCTGCACTTGTGCACTCTAGCTTTGTAGTATGAACTAAACACCTGAACTTTTCTTAGTAGTCACCGACTAATGCTGGAGGATAAGTGGCATCTTTGATGTGTAGGTCAGGGCTGCCACCTCCAATCGAGTGCTGCGCGCTAACTCCGATGTAAAAAAGCGCTAGATTCCGCTAAACATCAATTTTTATAAAAAGCGCCAGAAGAAGCGCTATTTATATGTTGTATACTGGTGGCCTTATTGATTAGCTGATTGCATTTGATTGGCTTTTCAGTAAAATACGTCATTTTACGCTCTATAGCCGTAAAGAATTATAAAAAGAAGATAATTAAATTTTGTACCAAATTAAATAAATTATCATCACTGAAACAAAATACATTCCAAAATAGCACTAGATTTCCCAAAATTATTCCGAAAAAGCGCCAAAAATAATGAAACAAAGCTCATTTCGAAATAGCGCTAGATTTTCCGCTAGGAGCTAAAAACAAATTTTGAGCGCTAAGTGGTCAAAAAAAGCGCTAGATCTGGCGCGTAATGCGCTGATCTGGCAGCACTGGTGCAGGTAGGGTCCCTGTCAGTGTCAATAGCCTCCTGAAAACCTTCTCCAGCCACATGGACAGCACTATACATGTATTTTGGATGGCAGTGCATTGTAAGTAAATGTTTTAATTATTGTAATTATATTGTTTTCAGTGTTTTGTTTGTAATGTTGTTTTTATGGTGTATTAACATAGTAACAAAGATTTCAAAAGTTTAGATGAGCCCTGGCACCTAAAATCTATTGCATTGTTTTTGAATGTGTGCGTTAACATAATGCCGACGCGCGCACAATATGAGTGCGCTATCTGTCTACCTATGGTCAGCAAACTGAGCAGACTACTAAAGTCTTGAAAATTCAAAACATTAAGTGCACTGAAGGCGTCCAACTATCACTGTGTTCAGATGAGCACTGAATCCAAACGTGTGAGTGTCACCCATTTAAAGGTAAGAACATTTTAGTGCTGTCATACTACGGTAAGGGCTTATCTTTGCTTTTGAAATCTTTGGTTGGTAAGTAAATTTTTTTACTAACATATTATGGACTATGGTCAGAAATAAAAAAAAAATTCTATTCAATTAGGCCGATATTACACTATCACTTTTATAGGATCCTCCGTCAAATATTATCTATGAAAACTGATCCATTTACAACTGTCGTAATAAGGGATCTCTTTTCATACAAAATTGACATACAATATTTGAGGTCAAAAAACGAAACATTGATCAAAGAAAACTGATAGTGTAATATCGGCCTTAGGTTCAATCGACTGTTGTGTATAAGCGGCCTTTTATGGGAGAGTTCAGCCTAATCATAACGCTGGGCAGTTGACTTGGTGGTCGTAATGCGACAAGTCTTCCCAGTATACCACCAACAGTCGCCAAAAAGTCAGATCCTGGTCCCTTAAGAGGATAGTTTCCGCAAAACCACAAGTTATTCTTCCTGGTTTGAAGAATCTAGCAATACTACGTAAAAAACGAAAAAATGTGGGAATATAATACACACTTATATCGAAACAGAGTCCTCGGAAGCCATTCCAATATTGATAAATAAAATACCAAAGATGGCTCTAAAAAAAGTTTTCATGTCGAGGTTTAAGATTATTAGAGCAAAAACCCGTTTATATTACTTATGGATTAAATTCTGTATAAACTTTTTGACAGGGCAGATATTTCATAGCACCATTGGTTTTTTTTTTTAATAATAAAATTAGTGAAAAAAGTTGTAATTTTGACTTTTTTTCAGGATACGTCCCTCTCGGACTGTGAGTCTTTCCGTATGGAGTAACAGGGTAGTACGCAAGCGGAACTTATCCTCTTAAACCGGAAGTTGCACAACGAACGGGTTGAAGTTTGGGTGATTTGTTGCTCAGTACTTATGCACTTTTAGCTCCTCATTTCCTTATTCGTATGGCACATAAAAAGACAAATATAAACCACTAAACCTAGACACGGATAACGAATATCGCACAATTTAAAGATAGAAAGAAAATATATTTATTTGTCAATAAACAACCAATTACACAAAAACTTAACATTAAACAGACAAAAAGGAAGCAGCTCAGCAAAATGCTGTGAGTGCGTACATCTGCAAAGCGCTGATTTTCAGCTGTCCCTGTTCTCACTAAATACGAGTATAACATGTAGAGCGGGTAGCTACAATGGTTTTTTAATTAAAACTAAATATTGAAAAATTTATAAACATGCATTATTAAAGAAATTCAAATAACAAAAATGTGATAAAACAAATTACAATAAAAATATTAAGATAAATGTAAAAACAGTTTCAGGAGGTTACATAAGTAATATATTAAAATGAACACATATACACATACGGTCACAATGTATCCATCGTATCTTTATATATGTTAGCGGTGTCTCTTTTTGTTTATTAAGAAGATTATTTTTCACATGATGTTTAAAAGAGTGAGATGTCATGTTCTCCCGCAAAGGTGGAGGCAGATCGTTCCATATCTTTGCAGCCGCATATTTAAAGCTACCTCTGAAGCCGGCTGTCTTGTGCTTAGAAACAACCATTAAGTTTAAATATCTCCTACGAGTATTACGACTGTAAAACTCTGTATAACTGTAAGATAACCACGAACACGTGTCTCATTTCCAATTACATATTCCAACTGTCAGCGCACGCGAGCCTGGTGACAAAACAGTCTCCATTCAACCAATTAGTATGTTAAAACCCATCTTTACACAAACCATGACACACATACACATGCGATATAACAGTTTTAAATCACTTTATTACTGTCACTTGCAAAAAAACTCCATTATCGCCAGTTTTCGCTGAATAAATAGCGATTAATCTGAGCGGTCACAGAAAAGAATTTTAATAGACAGTTTTTTTTCTTGTGGTGGGGGAACGATAACAGAGATTGGCGTAAAAAAGGCGCTTGCGCAGCGGACCGTGCTGGTACGAGTTTCTCCACACTAGATGTTTCTCTACGATGACGAAGACACACATGGACGTCGGGAATCGCTTCACGCTAGCCGGCGACGCAACACTTGATGTGCAATAAAAACATTTTGAGTAAAGATTAAACTGTCTTATCCAGATCGTAAGGTAAACAAGTCCGCTATTCGAGATTCGAATCAGAGGAATGTTTGAGCCTGAAGTAATCGTAGAAGGCGATCTCTGTGGAAACTATCGATCACTTTATTAAATACACTTTTTATTTTGGCGAAATGATTAATGTCAGTGAACTTCGTAAATCTAGACATGTAAAAGATAACGTACATGACATGTAGGAAAGTACCTTTCACTCGTTCATGACGAAAAATACGGAACGTAGAGCCTTTCAAATTTGAAATGTAGCAGATAGGATCCCTATCAGCCAACCTTATCACGACCTTAAGGAGGAACGATTCGTAGACGAACCGCACAACTTAAGATGGTTCTTATTTTTGAATTAAAGATATAAAATTAATATTTATGGCATTTCGCGACTATATATTTTGTGCATTACGTTGTAAGTGTATGGGCACACAAAGCAAGCAAATTTTTTGCCTCGCTGACATTAAACCATGTTCGCGAAAGGCGATAAATTACATTTATTTAATACCTGTAATTCAAAAATAAGAAAAACTATATTAAGTTGTGCGTTTCGTAGAGAATACGAATCGTTCCCCCTCAAGAAAGATTTTTTGAAATTCAAATTATAAAAAGGTGTCTAAAATAAGGTTTTATTTTACTCTTATTGATATTATAAAGGTGCGATACAGATTGTAAAGTTCGCTACCCTTCCAGTGTGGTCGGAGCCGTGGGTAAAGGCTTGTTATTAATAAAATGTCTCAGGTCGTTCTGCATTTGAAATGGTTTCGACCCGTAAGACGGTCAAAGATAAGCACATTAACATAAGGAAGAAAATCCTGAGAAAGGAGATTCAATTCACACTAGAAGGTATAAATCCTACTTTGAAGCCATAAATGTAATTGGAGAATCCAGAAATACTTTTCGTTAGAGTGCAGTTTGCGGAAAACAATTCTGTTGACACACACATCACAAACACCATTTTTTTTAATTCCTTTGTGTTACTTTTGTCGTATTTTGTGTTTTGTTGTATATGTATGTATTTGTGTGTGTATTTATTGTTTGTCGTACTGGGTTGTCGTGATGTGTCTTTATTTTTTATTAGTCTGTGAGAACTTTTTTGGTCTGTGATTCGTTTAGTGTGTTCTACTCCTGTATGTTTTCTATTATAGACGTATGGTTTCCTTATTAAAACTAAATAAATAAATTTACCATTCAAAGTAAATATACGCACTTCTGAAAACATATTGAAGCAGAGCAAATACAGAAAATATTTCTTAGTAATTTTACTTTGGGAAGTTCTAAAAGGTTTATCTCTCCTCGAACCTCTTTGTTGGTCTAAAATTGTTTGCGACAGAGCGTGTCCAGGAGGCAATGAAAAGACCCAAATAATTCGAGCTTTTGTATTTCTTAAAAGTGTGCCGTTAGTAATTATGGCTGCCATAGATATCAGAATAATATGTCGATGAGTGATGGCGGCGCATTTGCTCAAATATATATATAATAGGTCATTTACAATGAAATTGCCGAAATTTTCTTATATATTCATGAGTCCATAATTCCTGTAATTCAATAGCAATTTCCATTATTTGTTTTTTGTTTAAAAGTTGCTTTCCAGGTTTTATATCTACATATTAAATTTTGTTTTTGTTTTCAGTTTGATAACAAAAATTAAATCTTCAAAAACAATTAGTCTTAAATGTCATCCATTTCCATGATAAGTTTCGTAATATTTTTTTACAGCTGACACTTTTAAAAATTTTAATTGAAGTCACTGTTGGCTTAATGTTGGTTCATTCATACACAATTTTTTAAATAAAATTTGGATTTGGCATTCCTAAAAAAAATGCAAAAATGTTTGTACTGAAAATTGAGTTTTATTTAAACTCTCCATAGAAAACGGCAATTTCATAGTAAATAACCTAATATTTTTTTCAAACGAGATTAACTTATCATGAGTAATAAATTAATAACAAATAATAAACGTTCTGAACATGCCCCCCTCCCTATACAAGATGCGAACAAAAAAGTATCCACTTCAAAATCGGTGAAATGTGTCCTTTTAACAATAATGAATCATCACTTGAATTCGTTTCACTTTATATTGTAGGACCTATTTACCTTCATGCAAACTATTGCAAACTATTGCTTTTGAATTAAATACGAGTAGTATCTCCTAGATTGCAGTGCGAATTTATACTATTTATAATAATGGAATAAGGGATCAAAAAGTTAGGCAAATATTGAAATCCTCACGTAATCAGATCATCAAAATGAACCTTAACATATATGTCACTCGGTAATGTTTATCTACTACCAGTATAACTGCAAAAAAAGGAATATTGTGCTTTAGGATTCCAAAAAAAATATATTGAATTTCCATATACATTATGTATGTACCTACATTAGGTTAGGATTAGGTGAAAAGTATGCCCGCGTAACATATATCAAGTTCTCCTTAAATAATATGAGCTTTGCCTTTTTATCCCCTGTAGTAAATGCTGATTAAAAAAATAACGAATATCATGCCAAAATTTGAAAATACGCGAAATACCTAGGAAGAAGTTATTATTTGGTGAAAAGTAGTCAAAAATAGGTATTAACACATGAAATTGCCGAAAATTTCTTACAGATTCATGAGTTCATAATTCCTGTAATTCAATAGCTATTTCAATTATTAGTTTTTTGTTTGAAAGTTGATATCAAGGTTTTACATCTACGTATTAAATTTTGTTTTTATTGTCAGTTTGATAACCAACATTAAATCTTCAAAAACAGTTCGTCCTAAATGCCATCCATTCCCATGATAAGATTCGTAATCCTTTTTTACAGCTGACACTTTTCAAAAATTTGATTAATGTTGCTGTTAGCTTAATGTTGTCTCATTCATACACAAAAGAAATCACATATATTCGGACTTATCATTCCTAAACAAAATGCAAAAATATTAGTACTGAAAATTGAGATTCCTTCAAATTCTCTATAGAAAACGGCAATAGGTTGCAATCGCAAATGAGATCAATTATTAGGTAAACGATCAATGCCGAATTCATAAGTCAAAGGGCCATCCTGACGAACCCTGGAACTCATGCTACGGAGCGCGACGCTACACTCTGCCGCTACCATGCTACACGATCTGGTTACATCGCTACGCGTTGCTACGACACGCTATGCGCTGCGGCTACCACGCCACGCGTAGCATGAATATTTCCAATCATCCTTATTTGAGATACTATCGGTGAAATCTTCACAGAGTGACTTTACCTTTTTGCCACGGTAATAAAAGCGAAAAGTGGATCAGTGGAATTTCGACTAACACAACCGTGTAATACGCATCCTTAAACTGAGTCTGTATACACGTTAGACAAAAGTTCGGCTTCCTGTTTACATTTCCATACAACAACGTGAGTATAAGCAGCCTCACCCAAAGTTAAATTTTTTGTGCGATTATAACTCTTACATGGGCGAAATAAGAACTTTTATTATGGTATGCCCAAACATGTTGGCGACTATACGTTTCGGAAGTACGGTGGTGAATGGGGGGAAGTTTGGGGCGAGGGATACAAGGACAAAATACAACAATTTTACACAGGAAACTAAAATTGAATGAACAATAAAATAAAAGGAAGGTGTTTTATATGGAACTAACCTTTACACGTGTGAAAAGTGCCATTTTGCCAAAATAGTTCAGGATTTATTTTATGTAGTGTACCAGTTTTCAGCTTGCGGTGTAAATTATTAAATATATATTTCTCTTTGAAATAAAGAAAATTGTTAAATTCTTTATGTATTAATCCCGGCTTCAATACCACAAATAAAATAACCTTTTATGCCATAATTAAGAAAACCACATCAACACGTCATGTAGATCCGACGTAACTACAAAAAGGCAAGAATTGAAAATAAATAATCAATGTACAAACACAACCTTATAATTCTTTATAATAAGATTAAGTCTGATAAAAAAAATATACGTTATATAATATACGTTTATTGTTTTTTTTTATAATAATAATTATTATTGTTAGTTACTTTATTTTAGTTTATTAAGTTTTATTTTTATATATAACACATTCTGCACATTTACACAAATTAAAACAGATAAACAAAAACAATCAAACAACAAAGGCGGCACAACACAAGAAAGTGGTTTTATGTTTATCTTAAGTTATGTTTTTTTTGTTATTTATGTACTTTTAAATATATTTTTTTTCTCAAGTCATCAGTCAGTATTATAAGATCTTTAAATATAAAACAATAAATTCATGTTGTCGAATTTTTTTTTTTAATATAGTATTTATCAGAGAACTTTCAAAGCCTGAAACTAGTCCTGAACCCCGACCCTTACGTCGACATATTCCGCTGACGTAGTCATCAGTCGGTACAAACAGAATCCGTTCAATTAATTACACAAAGCTTTGTGCACACCTCATCATCACACACAAAGTGAAATCCACTCGTTCTTCTACACAAGTACACTACCAGCACGGTGTACGGTAACGTGTTGGAGACTGTACCAAGTACCAGTGATGGTGTACTAGCGACCTGCAAAAGATTTATGTTTATGTTTAGTGCATGTACCAGGGACAGGCCGAAAACCAGCGCTGTGTTGCTGCTCGACAGCTCACAGCAGATGCTGAGTCTGCCCCTTTTCGTCACATTTTGTCGTATGTTACGTAATTGTTTTCTTGTAAGTTTTAAGTTATTTTTATGCTAAGAATTTTCCGTGTTTTTATTTGTGACGAATAAATTTCATTTTCTTTCTTTCTTTTAGTAGTACAGTCAACGTGTGTAGGTATGCGGTTTCGCTTTAGCGATGACGGTGACCAGCGAAGCCACATTTAGTATGGACATATATACAGTGAGTCACTCGTACAAGTGCAAATCCGAAAGTGGGTGAAACTAGATCTAAATAAAAAATTTTTTTTTGATTTTTTTTTTAATCTTGAAAAAATACTCCACTTGGGTATCTTTGTATAGGACGCGAGCGCTGTGCCTTTGGTTAACCGCTCGTAGAAAATATTGTATTTATGATAGAACGTTGTATTTTTTTTATTAGAAAGATAATGGAATAGGCAATGATAAATAGGAATAAAAGTATAGTGAAACGGGGACATTATTTTGAAAAAATTGACTATTACTGAAAAAAAAGACGGAAAAATTAAAGAAATAATCTTTTAGGATATTATTTTTATGGTAATGGTAGTTGATTATATTTTGTCTTTGATTTGGTATGTAACGTCTATTCTTAAGGATTATAACAGTTTTATTTTCATTGCATTACTCGCGATAGATCAAAAGTTATGACATATTTTATACATAGTCTCCATGGTAGACAAAAAAAATTTTAAAACGTAAATTTATAAAACAAAGATTTTGTAAAAAAAAATTTTTTTTTTTTACGATAAAGTAAGGTCTAGTTTCACCCCTTTTTGGATGTGCACTTGTACGAGGGACACACTGTATATAATAGATTGGCTACTGAATGGCATTTAATGAAACCACATTTAATATTATTAAGGGTCGGCTCCTCCAAACATGCTCTCGCGTTTGGACAAAGTGGTAAAACCATGGAGACGTAGCGCTTGGTACGCCGTAGCAAAAAGAGGACAAGGACGCGATTTTACTCAACATATTGAATTATGATACTCGTATGTACTACACCTACGCCTTCACGTTCTTCCAAAATATATTACACCCAAAGGTTGTCTAGAAAAAATCTCTTTAAGCTATTTATAGCTATTTATAGCTTAAAGCGATTTTGTCCTATAAGACACCCATTGTTGCGTAAATTTTCTTAACTTTGTATTTTTCTTTTCTATTGTTTTTCTTTTGGAACAGTATTTCAAAACGTTGTTCAGTATGCACAAAATATTATTTAGTTTCAGGTGTCAGCAACCTAAGACGACAATGCAAATATTTGGACCTGTTTCAAAAAGGTTTATGGATAAAAGGTTATAAGATATACATAATATTGTTCTATAACTAAACAATGCTGAGCAGTGTCCATTTTAGTAAAACATGTCGAAGAAAAAAAAAATACAGTCCAATTGAGAACATCCTCCTTTTTTGAAGTCGGTTAAAAATGAGCCATCTTTCAGCGCGGGCAATAGGCTAGCTAGGTACTATTAGCATTGTACTATTACTATTGGCAGTTCTTATTGTGGCTACATAGCCCGTAAAATTGTCTACAAATAGGGAGCTTGACTGCAGGCGACTGTATTCCGCTCTTATAACCATTGCAATACGGGCGAAAAGTGGGTCTGCGGATTTTTCCTGGATAGAACATACATACTGTAAAACAGGGTTTCTCAAAGTGGGTCGCGAGCGAATATCGAGTGGGCCCTGCCTGTAGAACGACACACCAACCGACCGAGCCAACGGCGAAACATGGCGAAACATAGGAAACAATTGCATCCTTCCCATTGAAATAACTTTTTTGATGTACTTATTTATTTAGTTAAGCAATAAAAAATTGTTTTGAAACTTTGTTTGTTATTTGAAAACTCCTTTATTTATATTGGTAACACTTAAATTTCCAAGAGGTGGGTTCCGAGTTTGTAAACTTGTATTAGATGGGTCGTAGCCCAGACAACTTTAGGAAACACTGCTGTAAAATGTAACGTCAGTCTGTATATATCTTTGTTTATTACTCAACAACTCCTGAACTTTCGATGCGGTTTGTACGGTTAGCTAGGGGGTCTCTTGGCAAAGGTTTACGGTTATGCATCATTGCGGTATAATAAGATTAAGAGACGCCGGCCTCTTAACTCGGGTCTTGGATTTGAGTCCTGTGAATCTGTGGTAATTAAATTTTGAAAAAAACATATGTTGTATTTCACTTCTTGATCTTGATATTTAGGCCGAGCGATACGCGATGACCTGCATTTCCCTACATCTAATAAAATCACAAAGATAGGTCTCAAATTGCATTTGAGTTATATTAGGTTTTTGTAAATACAACTTGCACCAAAATAAACGGCGTACAAAATGAAACATAACATGGCCGTTATATTAAAAATCCATCTTTCTAATTCCAAAATAATAAATAAAAACACCTTGGAATCGCGAGATTTCTAAGCGGCCCACTTCCACTGAGCAGGATGGACAAATGCAAAATGAAAGCGTTGGAGCAGGATCGATTTCTCCGCATGCCCTCGCCTTAATGTTTTCGGAATTTTTGTATACCTACTTAGTTACTTTTTGATGATGGTGACGGTGAGCCTAATCACGCATGCCTGTGAGTCTAAATTTATGTTTTAAGTACGGCGATAAAGCTAATAGGTTGGGACATAAAAATCGTCGGTGAAAAGTACACCCTACGAGGTCTGACCCGTATGTATACTCTATGGCCTGACCGTTCCACCGACAACTCTGAAACACATTTTTTTTTTTTTTTTTTTAAACACATCTGACACCCCATCGCGGAAATATGTCGTGACGCTATCTTTAGGGGAGTATTACAACTACGATTACAACTGAAGCTTCTGGAAAATGTGCGTTTCAACTAAGTCTGCTGTGAACCGAATAGACCCTGTGGAAACAGGTTTGATTCAAGACCTGTAAGAATCTTAACCGCACTCATAAATCACAGTAAAATACGCTATTACACAAAACGCGAGCCAAAACACTTATGCCTACTTTTACACACAACGTTTTCGTGTAGCAAATACTTACTTTTCACTTTCTCTAATATTTAATTCTAGAGCTAAGTTTGTTGACCCCACTCTCTGTTTCACATTAATAAGTCTTCTTCTCTATATGCGTAACGTCTGTCTGTATGTTCGCTTATAACTAGAGAACCATTACACTGATGATGTTTTCACTGTTGCCACTGTGTTTCTTGTGGTAGGTTAAGGGTTTATATGATTGCGCCGTGACTAAAGGGGCTTGGGCAGTGACCATTTTCGTAAAACAAGTTGGAGTAATAGCGGTCGAGGGCAAATACTACGGAGCCCCGGGCAAGGAACACCTATTCCCTCCAAACTTAAGACATTGCTAAGCTATACCACGTATAGATAGGTAATGGTATCGATTGGGCAAAACACGTCTTAACTTATTTGACAGGACTAACCTTATTTTAAGCGTCCTGTCTTTTTCTTTCTTTATCGAAAAGACAAGGACAGAACGCTTAAATTAAGTTTGGTCCTGTCAAATAAGTTAAGATGTGCTGCACCGAATCGGTACCATTGACAATTTTTCACAATTTTGAACTTTAAAGTAACCCCTTCCCACGAGATTGGCTTCAGTAGTTACTGAGTTATCATAACTTTGAGCATGATCTTTCTTGATATTAAAACATAATTTGCTTAGTAACTATTACAGGCTTATATTGAGAGCATTGACAAATCGGAATTAGTCGGTAAGAAATCTCATTTTAAGCAGTTCTATAAAATTTGTATACCCCATAGAGGGGGGGGACCACATTTGTATGCCTTCAAGAGCGCATATCTCTCCGAATGTTCACATAAATAAAGTTCCTTTTTTGACACAAATTCATTTTTGCATCGGCTCCGGCGCTTCGGTTTGTGCGCCCCTTCATATGTGCACTATGTGCAGGCACCCATGCTCACCTCCGCAGCTTCGCCTAGCTGGTCGCCTGCAGCGACCAGCCTCAACCGCTACGGCTCGCACGGTTGCCTGCACTTTATTACCGCGGGCGGGGGCTGCCCTCCCTCCACGCCTCCGACTTTTTATATACACTCTAGGGGTAGTAACCACAAGACTGTACAGAGTCGGGGTGCGCTGAGTCGGTTTTTGAATATTATTTACCTACCAGTACAGAAGTCGGCTTTTAGACCGTTTGAACCTACCAGTACAGAACACTGTAAACTGCCGAACTATTTATCTAACTGCCCATTCCATCATTTTTACTAGCCATTTATTTATTAGTTTGCTAACGTATTTTTAGTACTGACATTGTAAGACGAAATAACCAGCAAATTGTTTTTTTATTAATGTTTATGTTTTACTGTCGCACAAATTTACCAACCGCCGATAAAAATATAACTGCCCATTATTTATTTCAACTGATCATGATAACCTCTCGAATGTTTAAACAGTTAAAAAAATTAGTTCCAATACCCACGCAGCGAATAAAATCGCAGCTGCTGTTGCCGCTACAAAAAAAGTTAATATCATTTTGTAGAGCAGCGCCCGCTGCGCTTTAAAATGCGTTCCCGTAGCAGCATCATGCAAATGGCGCTACCATGCAAGCAAGATGTCAGCGCGGCGCTATCTCGCTTGATATTGCGAAATTCTTGATATACACATGTTTATCATATATTAGAAACAAGATCCGAGGTAGTCTTACAAGAGTTTTTCAATGTACTCGTACTACAAGTACGAACACAAATATTTCTTATATATCGTCACGACATGAATCCCCGAGTGTATCCATTCTCTAACCAAGACCATAGACTAGTCTATGCCAAGACTAAAGACTAACTCGATTTTGTTCCGCCATCACGCCACACTCCACAGTCAAAGAACAACTTTTAACCACCACGTGGATTGTCATGCATGACACATCTTTATTTTTAACTTATTGAAAGTAATCATTATTTACAATATTTACACAAAACAATTCATATCATAATTTATGGTGTAAGACCAGCAATGGTAAGATAATTATTTTATTTTATTTGTATTGAAAAGAAGCTATTCAACTTCCAACAACGTCTTTGTTTTGTAACTACCTACTTCAACTGAAATACATGTTTTGTCGCTGCAAACTATCATAATAATATTGATTATTTTCTGAAGGTACATACTTTTTATACCCAGTGCCAATCCGGATGGTGTAGAGCAGGGGACTTCAACCTTTTTTAGCTGGAGGGCCGATAGTCTATTCCAGGTCTGTCAAAGGGCCACACATTGCCGCACGTAAACATACCACCTCAACAATAATTTATAACCAAACAAGTGAATTAAAAATGTGTTATAGAATAGATGAAAATTTCCTTAGCCTCTGTGGGCCGCAAAAAATGTCACGGCGGGCCGCATGCGGCCCGATGGCCGCGGGTTGACGACCTTTGATGTAGAGATTCTAATGACACCTTATTCATGCAAATTGATGAAAGCATTCAGAAGATATGACGAAATTAAGAAAAATACATACATGAAACCTAAAAACAATACACTTCTTTTTTGATGGCAGTTGTGTAAAAAGCGGCGAGTGGGGGAAAGTTTGAGCGCCAATTTCACCCTTCGGTCCGCCAAAGAGAGACTGTGCATTTTTTGACATATTTCAGGATGATCTACACTTAAATTTTATCAAACAAGGAGCAGAACTAGACAAGATTTCAAATCATCTAAATCCAAGCGATAGCTTTGTGAGTTGAACTCAAGTGAACCAATTGACTCGGTGTAGTCATACGTTTTGACCCCGAGGATAGACTCGTGCCAATTGGCAT
This sequence comes from Ypsolopha sequella, assembly GCA_934047225.1. Classification (NCBI taxonomy): domain Eukaryota; kingdom Metazoa; phylum Arthropoda; class Insecta; order Lepidoptera; family Ypsolophidae; genus Ypsolopha; species Ypsolopha sequella. The sequence continues at coordinate 5,834,622 of OW203988.1, read as the reverse complement.
AGATTAAATTATGTTAAGGTGTGTTAATTCGAAAACCTTAGGTTTAATAAGCCGTATTTTCAAACTTTTTGTCAAAAAAACCTCATGATGATGAACATTTTTACGAAAAGGCTGCAACTTCCAATTGACCTCGCGTGACGTCACTTGAGTAATGGCTGTTTAGAAATGTGTCCTTTGCTATCAAGACAAATTTATAATAATTTGCTTCAGACTAATTTGACAGCTAGATGACAGATGAGTAGACAGACAGAGACAGACAACTTTTTTTTATAAGCAATCACACATCACAATCAGTATAATATCTAAAATTCTCAAGTTTCTTTAAAAAATCATGAAAAATAATGGTTAATAATAGCAAAATAATGAAAACTATGTCCTAAAATATCGTATAACCTCTGAAAAAACATTAAAAAAAAATCTTTTCAAAATTAAGCTATGGGAATTGCTAAACGACCATGCTCTCGCCTCTTTGGCCTAGTTGTCGAGCCTTGACTTACAATTTGCCAAAAAGTTCATCCTGTCTCCTACAACCGGCTTGAAAGATTCGTTAACAAAGTAGGAAAGACTGTTGCTTTCATCCTCAGGATGTTGTTAAGAGCGGTTTCGGAGCCGGATTGTGAAAAACCCGCTTTTCTATAATTAATCGGAACAGAACATTTAAATTCAAAATTCACTCAATAGTTATTCAACAAAACCTTATTACCTATGTACTCGTATTGTGTATGTTGCCATCGCAAAATTTCCATTTTTAATTTGAACATTTTTGAAATTCTATCTTAGAGAAACCAATAGAAACTTTGCAATGGCAACATACACAATACACAGGTAATATAATAATAGGTTTACATACAACGTGTAACAGAAAGGTGTAACCATATTTGAAGAGCTTATTCAGTCAATGGTATAGAACAACTTTTACTATGGAACAAAACCTGTATATCGAAAAACAAATTAACTTTTTCATAGATAAATGCAATGCCGCTCGGCTGAAATGTATGGAAGGGCAGTATTTTTTTGAGATTTCAGGGTTGGGTCCATAGTAAAAGTTGTTCTATACCATTGACTGAATAAGCTCTTCAAATATGGTTACACCTTTCTGTTGCACGTTGTATAGTAAAAGGATTACTAATAATAGGCTTTGTTAAATAACTATTGAGTGAATTTTGAACTTAAATGTTCTGTTTCGATTAATTAGAAAAAAGCGGGTTTTTCACAATCCGGCTGCTAAACGGCTGTTAAGAAGTAAAGAATCCGGCTTACTATCTCTTCAGAGTCCAAAGCAGAATAAAAATAAACAAATGATAAATAAGGACTTTGCTGCAAATATAGAATAACAAATGTATCTACCTAATATGAGGTACTTGGGTCATAACGTTGATTCCCATAAGGGTCACACACTTATCTGTACTCAGTTGGTACGGAGTCATATTAGTAACTAGTCTATGAACTCCGAGTGAGGTCAAGGTTACCATAATAAACTAGCACTAAAATTGAGGCCAAAGCTGAAGAGATCATCAGCATTTAACAGCATTGATGATGACAATTAGTCACCAGAGAAGGATGAAGCGATAATTGAATGCAAGGTTAAGATTGGAGACGAGGAAGTAGAACAGGTTAACGAGTATTGTACTATATTTATGCGCGATGGAAAGTGTGACGGTGACATTAAAAAGAAGTGTGAATGTGGGAAATAAAGTGAACAGAGTACTGCACTCCTTTATGGACAACCAAAATGTGACTGCAAAGGCACGATTAGCAGGTCAAAATGATATATGGAAGTGAATGCTGTGTATGGCAAGATGAGCATAAATGTAACGTGAATGCAGTGGAAATGCATTTCTTGCGGAGTATGTGTGGTTTCACATTTAATGATAAAGTGATTGTTGCGGCTTGAAAGAAGATGTAGGGACTTAAATAGAAAAAGGAATGCTTCAGTGGTTTGGACATATAGAGAGTAGAATGATCGTAGCAAATGGAAATCTGTAGCATCTGTCTACCCCTCTTAGAGGCAGGTGTAAGTATATGATGCATGTATATAACTTAGTCACCATCACAATACCTTGTTAAAACTAAGTGTTTCATATATGTCTTTAAGTTATTAGGTTCACCCGGTGTATGCAAATCACATTTAAGACATTCCCTGTAAGGCTGTAACACATGCCAACAGCAACCAATATTCTATGGAAAACCTTTTGTTTCAGTCTCTCCCGTCGTACCGTATAACAATATCGGACGTATTGACAATATCAAGTCTATTACTCTCAAAATCTTAAATACCCACCCGTCACACATAATTTATAAAGTATATAGTATATATAGCCTGCATCTCAAGCTACATATTTATGTACGATTGTAATCCCTATGCCTGTGTAATAAGAACTGATTTGGAGAAACTGGCGTGCGAGCGACCGTACATGAGTCTAAATTAATCACGACCGATATAAGCTACAGGGAGTTTAATTGTAAATAGACACGTACCAATAAATAAAACCTCATTCTTATTTATTTTGTAAAACTATAGCATTTAGTGTTACACTGATCATACTTAACAACTTTCTCAGTTCTGCGCAAATGAAAAATAATTTATACGTGCCGATACAATATTTATAAAAAATGTTACGCGCAAACCTCAAAACAAACGCTGTCACTACATTGTGGGGTGTCTATGGAATGTTATTATAATATTTTAGGCTGAGTCCATTAACATTATCTAGATCTATGTTTAAGTAGAACTAAAAACCGTGAAATTTGAGTAATATTTTAATAACAAATCCCTAAAATACGTAAATTTAACGGTTTTTTACCAAAAGTGTAGCCGAATGTCCTTTTATTGTTTTACTTAAAATCAAACAACGAAAATGTTATCTAGATTAATAATAACCAAAAATAATGTTTGAAAATAATGGTTTCTCCTGAAACAAGTTTTCAATTTTGAGCTGGCGACGAAATCGGCACGATTGTATTGTCCTCGCAAGTTTCACGGAGCGTCCACCTTATAGCGAAATGACGACCACCCTTAAGTAGTAGAATCTTTGCTAGCCAATGTTTTGGTTAAATGTGAATCTGTTCCCTTTTTATTTTTATCTACACTTATATCGTAAAATTCTGATTATGAACTCAAAAATAGTGCGTAAATTCATGACATTTCTTTTTTACGAAAGTTTCTTATCAAAAAAAAAATTACAGTACAATTTTTTCAACAAAATAATGCTATAAAATATTTTCTCTTCTATTAAAGTAGGAAGGCAAAGGGAACTTAGCCCATACAGCCAAGTGACCAAACTAATGCAATAATCTGAATTTGAATCACATGCCTCTACTGAATAGAGTGGTGTTATTTATTGTCACTTATATTACATCCCGTATACATATTTCTATTCTAGAGACTGCTCGGCCACGATTCCGGGCACAATTCAATTAGTTCTGGACCTAAGTGGACGCTATCTGGATGGACATCTAACCACGTATACGATAATTGGGAATATCCGTGGACAACTGTATTAGTTTTAGTAGTTTTTTAGGGTTCCCTAGGGAAGTTCCAAAGGGTAAGTAACCAACGGGACCCTATTACTAAGACTCCGCTGTCCGTCCATCTGTCACCAGGCTGTATCTCATGAACCGTGATAGTTAGACAGTTGAAATTTTCACAGTTGATGTATTTCTGTTGCCGCTATAACAATAAATACTAAAAAACAGAATAAAATAAATATTTAAGGGGGCTGCCATACAACAGACATATTATTTTTTCGAGTCCGACTCGCACTTAGGCAGTTTTTTTTTAAATAAAAAAATGCAAATCATAAAACTAATACAGTACAGAGAATAAAATAAGATTACTTACTAGCATTTTTCTCACGACTCCGCCCGCTGCAGGTGTCTAACTCGAACAACCTATATCACACCTTTATAAATTTGAATTCAGAATAATCCTTGCTTACCGGATGCCTGCGTCGTTAAGAAAGCTAAGCTCTAATAGTTCCCCAGATTTCATGCGTCACTGACTGAATAGCATTTCACTTATATACCTAACATAATATAAAATATTATAGATTTGATAAACACATGAAGTATACAAATATGTTACGTAGGTATACTCGTAAATAAATATGAGCAAAACTCCGCCTTCACTGGTAACACGGACGTTGTTAGCAAAAAAATTGTTCTGTTGTGCCACAGCTATCGAATCATAAGTCGAATCACGAGGGAAAGTGAAGTCGTTGCACGAGTCAAAGTCGAACTTGGGGTAATAAATGGAAACCTTCGCCTCTTGTGAATGCGGCCCAAATTGGCGACATACTGAGGAAGGGCCAAGTGAAAAGTATCTGGAATATGGTCCTGTATGACTAGATTGATGGATGTGGAAGAAGGTAAAGAGGTGAGTCAGGATCGTAGCAGATGGAAATCTGTAGTCTCTGCCTACCCTTCGAAGAAACAGGCGTAGGTGCATGTATGTTTCTTTTGTGACAATTTTAGCTCAAATTAGATTCATACAACTTATTTTTTGTATTTGTTTTAGGTTATATATGTAAATATTTACCAATGCTGCGGTGTCCTATGACGAACTGCGGGTACCATGCCAACCGCAGCTTTGTAGTGATTGCAATTCAATACCTAAACAAACATATGCTCTGCGATATATGAGTATACGTAATGTACAGGAGGCGACACACCAAGCTACGCGTCTCGAAGGATCGAATCCGGCACTGCTGTCATCAATCTGGCTGCCCAGTAATGCCCAGGATGGTGATCAAAGCAAACTATCTCCGTTACTCTTCGATCAGATGGCAGTGACTTACTATCGGATGGTAAATGTTTACAGTATAAGGTTAAGCGTCAGTAGCTTAGTGCAAACTGCATAACTTAACTTTGTTTTTCTTGTTAAGTATTTTAAAATTTAAAAGGTTTTTGATCTGTGCCATTTGACGCCAATAGTTCAGTATTATTGACGTTTATAAAGCAAGAGTTTAAAATTGTAGACACAATTTGTCATGATCTTCTCAAAACCAACTTAAAATTCTGTTTTAACTTTGTTTGGACTAGATCATGACTAATCGTTTTCGGTCATGGCGACCACTTCGACTCCTAGTTGGTATGACAATGATGAACCCGAAGATGGCTAATGGAGCCGATCTTCTTAGTAAACCCCCGTGTGCACTGAGCACACGTGAGTATACCGTCCACAGTTAAAGTAAATGGCCGCGGGTGGTCGGGCTTAACGTCGAGGCTAGTTTTGCGCTGTTCCTCAAAATTACAAGCCCATGCCATTCAAGGCGCTGCGCTGCCAACCCTTCCCATTCAGAGGGTTCGATAATACACCTTTTCATATGTCGCTTTTGAACATCTTTGTAACTTTGGCTTTAGGTTAGTTGAACTTTTCAACTAACATTAACCCAACCCTAAATTGTTCCAAACATTGAAGACACTGCCATGCAAGATAGGCTTTATTTCTCTTGTTCAATTTGTTATGTATTTTTCTTTGAAAAGACATTAACGCATTCAAGTTAGTTACGTTTACGTCCATAAAGGTTAAGTGAGCATGCAGTCCTTGCTTATACATGTGCGTATTAAATTCAGTTTAGTAGAAAGGAATAGTTTAATGCAAGTTAGAAGAAGACTTTGGCCTTGTCCCGAAAAGGAAGAAGATTATGTATATGAATGAATTGTACCATGAAATTTTTCTCCTGACTTTTCCCAGCTTTTAGGCTCGATCTGCTTAACTTTTGTATCCTTTGCATATTTTTCGTTCTTCTTCTTTTTCTTTTTGTCAATGTCCCGATCACTTTCTGACGAATCGTCACGATTTCCTACACAAAAGAAAGTCCAATTATGTATTATGTCGCTTACAATATTTCACCTTAACATAATCTTAGGTGTTTTTTTTCCTTTTAGTTACCATTCTTATAATATAATTATTTACATGAATAGTATATACGAAACGACACTTCATTTCCCATAGGATAATAAAGTAGTAAGAAAATCTAGTACTTCCCGCTATAATTTACCAACAATGTACGACAAATCGACGGTCAAATTATGCAACATTACACATCACTCGCAACTTAATTAAAGCAACAAGACATTCTTTAGGTTAAGGCGATATATGTAAAAGTTTTAGCGTCCCTGTTACTCCATATGCGAAAAAACCCTCAGTGCGAGAGGGACGGATTCGTGGAAAAGTAGCAAAATGTCGGTTTTTTATTAATATAAAATGTACTAAAGTTGCTATCAAAATTTCGTTTAACCAGGTTCTAGATACCGTTAAAACCCATCTAAAAAAATATAATTGCAGTCCATATGTCATGCTAAATTGTCAAACCAGGAGAATTGGTGTCGAAAAAGACCTAATTTCAATAAATATTTCTATCAAGCCGAATTTCTCCAAACGCGTTTCTGTTTTAACAGATCCCTAGAAAAAGATTCCAAAAATAATATACCATTTTATCAAAATAATATATTATTTACCGAAGCAGATATGCAAGTTCTTAAAGTGTCGACTTTTTTTCCGTAGCGCCTTAAATTTAAAGAAAATAAGATCTTTCTAAACTAAATCTCGAGGAAATAGAGTAAAACCATTTTCTCTATATATAATAATTTTCTAAAATAGGTCTGGTTCTAAAGGAGGATGTGTGTAATTTTCCTACTCCAGCCAGGGGTTGATTTATTTAACCGTTTCGCTCCCCGTCCCTTGAGCAACTTGTTGAACATCTCTGATGAATGAAGGGCCTCGACGAAGGTCTGAATCAATGAAGAGCCCTCCATTGTACACGCAAAAGCCACTTGCGTTCCATAACAAAGGAATTTGTTTGCACTTAAAATTGTTCGCTCGTTCATTTTAAGTCTAAAGTAGAATGATTTAATATAGTAGCATAAAACCTAAGCAGCAACAGAAAGGAATTATTTATGGGTTTATATGGATTGTCCATTTTCAAGCCCATGACATCCGGTTTACGTAAATATACAAAGTACTAATATTAACAGTCTCCTATCGCACACTTCACGGTATTCTATACCCTAGATTCTAGAAAGACGTATGCCGACCAAATTGGCGACAAACTGAAGAAAAGCAATATCAAAATTACCTGAAATAGAATGGCTTGTATGACTAAATTGATGGATGTGGAATAAGCAAATGATGTGTGACAGGATAGTAGCAGATGGAAATCTGTAGTCTCTGCTTACCCCTCTGTGAGACAGGCGTGAGTATATGTATGTATAAAACAGTATATGTGTGTATCTAAATAAATAAAATGAGTATATGTGTGGATCTGTGGCCGAGTGTTTACTCAACAGACTTTTTGTGTACTTCCACAAAGGCTTCCGTCGTTAAGCTCGCAAAACCTTCTAAGTTTAGAAAACAAACCTAGCAAGTAACTGAAACAGTTGAAGGATTCACCCATTAGAGGGCTATGGGTCACAAAAACCCTGTTTTGTACAGACCCTAGAAACTCATCCGGCAAAACGGAACAGTGTTTTCGCGTGACCAATATGTTGGTTGAGATGTGAACTTTACTTAGGGTCACAAAGAGGCTGACATGGAAAAAGAGTAACAAAATGGAACGTGTTTTTCTTTATCATATCTTCGAACTATATTATTTAGTTATTGGTTTAGACATATCTAAGTTTATACGCAATAAGTTTATGTGAAGACTGTACAAAGAGGGGAAATGATAAATATGTAATGTGGAATAGGCGCAAATACCCATTACTGACCAAACATTGCACTTCATCTTAGATGATATCGACGCTTTCCCCGAGGCGCGGTAGTGGCCTGGCCAAGTGTAAAGGTAAGGGAATTAATAAAATAATAATACTCGTAACATATGTACATATATTCACGCCTGTCTCCCAGAGATACTCCCATCTGCTACGATCCTGACACCCCTCTTTCGCCCCTTCCACATCCATCAATCTAGTCAATAATAACTGGCCGATGAGGTTTTTTTTTGTGCTTGGGACGGTTATTTGTTATTCTTGTAAAAAATTGTGTGCTGAATCCGAATCTGGACTCGGATTTTCTATATCAGCTCTTTTATTTTTTTAATTAACTTAAATATTGATTTATATAAAAACGGCTCACGATCATAACACTTATTGAGGAGAGCCGTTTTTATATAAATCATGAATTATCCTCAAGTCTCATTTAATTCTGTAACTTAAATATTCAAAATTTTAATTTTTGTATTACATTTGAAGAGATGTTGCACTAAAAAGCATTCGTTTAGTGGCTTAATATTTTATATCTACAACTCCAAAATCAGTATTCAGTGTGGTCCAAATAACATAACTTTTGATTAAGCCTTAATTTTATATAAAAAAAAAATTCAAGAGCTTGTTGTTATTTCATAGCCAGTCTTTTCTATAGAAAAAGCGGATGTGATTGTTTTAGTCCTTAAATCAAAAACAACGCTTTGTATCGTGAATCTTTTTATTTGAATACCTAACAGAGCCATTATATTGTAACATTATTAAAGATAAAGACGAGAAAGTAATTGTTCTAACTTTGGAGCCCCCCTAAAAGTAGTATAAAATAGCTAAATTTAAAAATACAATTTGTCTTTGACAAATATTGCAACCTGATAGAGAAAAACTGAGTTCAAATTCGTATTCAGCGCACAAATATCTAGAAGCAATAAAAGAAAAATTCAAGCACCAAAAAAAAGCGTTTTTTGTTAGACGTTCCTGAAAGACGTTTTACTTCTTTCACATTTCATTCAATTCTCCTTTTCACTATATCGACCAATTTTGACTGCATGGAAACTGAATTAATCAGTATTATATGGGATGGGGAATAAGCAACGTAGACAAACGCGTCGCTTTTAAATCTACGACAACTTGGTCCTTCTTCAGTACATTCATACTTCAGTACATTCAGTCTTAACCCTGCTTTGGACATCAATGGTTTAAACCGCCACTTTTCTTCCCCTCCCAACATAATTGATCCCATACTTAAAGAAAATACAATTCGACGCATTTTAGCTGCACCTTCTTCATCTCACGATACTTTTGATTTCACACCAGTTCTAGTCTCGGATATTGAAAAAGATATTCTTTCCATTCCCAGTAAAGCCGTTGGCCACGACGCTATTGGCCGCGATCTTCTCCTCCCTATTCTGGAAGTTATTCTCCCTGTCATTACTCACATTGTAAACTTCTCTCTCACATCTAATTCATTTCCTGCCTCTTGGAAACTGGCGTACATGGTTCCAGTCCCAAAAATTTCTGAACCCTCTTCGTATAAAGACTACCGGCCAATTTCTATACTTCCCTTCCTCTCTAAAATTCTAGAACGGGTGGTCAATCGTCAACTTATGTATTTTCTTCACTCTAATAAACTTCTAAATCCACTTCAGTCGGGATTTCGTCCATCCCACAGTACATGTACTGCTCTCATCAAGATTACTGATGACTTTCGTGATGCTATGGACGAAAGGCAACTTACACTCCTCACTCTTCTTGACTTTAGTAGCGCTTTTAATTGTGTTGACTATGACATTCTCCTGGCTATTTTACGTTCTCTCAATGTTTCCGAGTCAGCTACAAACTGGTTCTATTCGTACCTTTATGGGCGTCAACAGCGTATTCGCTCGGACGATAAATTCTCCGACTGGTGCAATGTTACAGCCGGTGTGCCCCAAGGTGGTGTGCTATCCCCTCTTCTGTTCTCGGTGTTTATAAACACCCTTGTCTCCTCCATTAACTTTAGTTCTTACCACATGTACGCTGACGATCTTCAACTCTATATGTCTTTCAAGCAGGACCTAATTCTTGTAGCCATTCAGAAAATGACTTCTGATCTTGAACACATCAGTCAATGGACGGAACAATTTGGACTCCTTCTTAACCCATCAAAAACGCAGGTCATGATAGTCGGTAGTAGGGCTCTCATAGACAAAACGGATCTGAACACGCTTCCACCAGTCTGTTTAAATAACACTCCTCTCAAGTTCTGTACGTCAGTAAAAAACCTAGGAATCTATATCCAGAACAATATGTCTTGGGATTTGCATGTGGCGGAACTTAGTAAAAAGATCTTTGCTTCAATGCACTCCCTTAAGCGCATGCAAAGGTTTTTGCCGTATTCTGCGAAGGTCCTGCTGGTTAACTCACTCTTGCTCCCTATTTTAGACTATGCCGATGTCTGTTATCCCGATCTCACTGAAGGATTGTTAAATAAGCTAGATCGTCTCCTCAATTTATGTATACGATACATCTTTGGCCTACGTAAGTATGACCATGTGTCTCAATCTCGTTCTGATCTTAAATGGCTTAACATCCGAAATCGTCGTAACGCTCACATATTATCTCTTCTTTGGAACATCCTCAATGACCCCCTATCCCCTCCTTATCTAAAAGAGCGGTTTGTTTTTCTCGATTCTCTTGGCCGCTCTCAGCGACCTGAGAACCGTTCACTTCTGCGCACTCCGACACATAATACTGACATGTTTACTAGTTCTTTCACAATTTCCGCAATACGTCTCTGGAATGGTTTACCGGTCAGGATACGAGAATCTCTATCACTAGCAGTTTTTAAAAATAGAGTTCATCAGCACTTTCTTAAAACGCAAACTGTTTAATCGGGTTTTTTTGTTTCTTCTTTTGCACGAGTTTAGAGTCTTGTCTTAAATGTGTATCTATATATTAATATGTATGTATATGTGTATTTATTGTATAGAAATATATATCTATTTTATATTTTATATATTTATAATATATACCTCTATATACTATTGATACTGCTTAGTAAGTAATGGTTTTTAATATTGTGTAAACTTTTTACTATTTAATATTTAGTTATTTATAAGCTTGTACCTATTTAATTATCATTTTATCATCTTTTCCGGCACTACCCTAATTTATCCACATCACCAAAGGTAAACTGGAAGATAATGCTAATTAGCATTAAGTTCGCCTTGTGTACTATGTTTATAAGTGCAATAAAGAATTTTTATTATTATTATACTTGTATGCAATATCGACTTCTGTTCCCAATATCCTTATATAATTTTGGATCCGGACTATTCCTTACAAAAACTATTCCGTATTACATTTCACTATTTATTTACTGAAACAAAACGTTGTAATTACCTTATCTTGATATTTTACGAAACCAATCTGAAAAAGCAGACACGGGACACCCTTCACCTACATCTCTAGTATACCCAATGCTCTCCAAACTCGATTGTGATGTTCTCCAAAAGAACAGTATAGAGAAACACCTATTCCCGGGTCCGTAAGGTACTGACATTGCTATTATGTTTGCTTGCTAAGCCTGCAGGGAGATTAATAGACAAGCTTGTTGATTTTACCGTTCTGATATTTCTAGAAGTCTGAAATCAGTTTTCAAAGTTCGCCGTTAGCTGCTTGCAAAGTTGATTATATCAACCAGCCAGCGCCCCAAAGTTTCTTTAGTGTGAAAGAAGCTATGCCAAAACGCTATCTGCGACCGCTGAGTTGTAACTCAAAAGTCTCTCTTAATTTAACGCCAAGACTTTGCACCAGGGAAATTATTACTGAGCTACAAATCCACAAACTTTTAGAAGTAGGTAAAGAAAATTGAAATGGCACGAAACTTCCTTCAGAAAGATTTGTTGGGACTTCTTAACGACTTCGTGTTCAAATGACAATGAAGCAAATGACGAGACGAGAATAATAACATCATTGAGAGGCTCTAAAATGTCCCCAAATATTAACTATTTATACATGCATACAATCTTACATAGCATCGAATGATATTTCATTTCTTATCTAGCTGTCAATAAAGAATTTTGCCTCAAAGCTTTCTGTTATGAGAATATTTGTCATGGAAAAATACTTGTATATTGAAAATCAGTCAAAAAAACAACTTTTTCGAAATACTCGTATTGATCGGTCCGTCACAAAATTTATCGAACAAAATATTTTTTTATGATTATATGATTTGATAATGACAGTACTATTAAAACTCGCGTGAGGTTACATACTAAATTATTACTAATACCAGCTTTTACACTCACGTTCTTCGGACGACACGACGCATTGGAACCCTCAGCGTCGTCCTAAGAACGACACTCGCCTTGAAAATACCGAAATTGTATCAGTGAAATGATCAAACGTGAGTTTAAAAGCTGGTATTAATAATAATTTGGCAATAATATTATTTGTAATAAATCTTGGGCTTTATTGGACAATGGGCAATACAAGTTTTTATCCCGACGAGACGGGTAGCTGACTACAGTCGCTTGTATTAACTTAATTAATGTACGACGTACTACATTTTACGTATATTATTTAACTTAGTTTATGTACGACGTACTGCATTTTACATGTATTATTTTATTTATTAAAATCCCTAATTAGTGATACCAAGTGTTACCAACTTTAAGTTGATAAAACAACCAAACTGTTTACAATATGGCGCCCATTTTTTCACAGTCGTAAGTCTATTATATTTTTCCTAAATATACAGAAGCTCATTGTTTTTCGTCGCTGCTAAAAAAAGTTATCCAGATGGAATTCAAACGCCACAGTGTCATTATTTTGTATTTGGCTGGAAAATCGCAACCAGCCATTGTTAATGCGCTACGACATTTACATCTGAATACAATGTTTGTGTATCGGACCATCACGCGTTACAATGATACAGGTAGCATCAAGAAACGCCATGGAGGTGGACATCCAACAACAGCAACATCATCAGAAATGGTTCGAAAGGTAAAGGCTAGAATTGAACGAAATCCACGACAAAGCGCACTTAAATTGGCGAAAAGTCTTAATGTATCTGCCCGGAGCATAGGACGCATATTAAAAAATAAACTACAACTGAAACCTTACAAAATACAAAAAGTGCAAGACTTGACACTTGCACAAAAGGCAGTTCGCCTAGAAAGAGCTAAGGAGTTAAAGCACTTGCACGTTGATAGCAAGCTTGAAAATTTGGTATTTTCCGATGAAAAATTTTTTTCGGTTCAGCAATATGTGAACAAACAAAATGATCGCGTATGGTTAAAGTTCAAATCAAACGCCAATTTAGACCAAGGAATTGCTCTGCGAAAGCAAGCACCAGCATCAGTGATGGTTTGGGCCGCGGTAACTGCTACGGGACGTTCACCTCTCGTTTTCATTGAGCAGGGTGCAAAGATAAACCAGCAAATCTACCGTGAAAAGATTTTAAACGATGCTTTGTTACCTTGGGCACGTAAGAAATCGGTAGAAACCATTGGACGTTTCAGCAAGACTCGGCACCATCCCACAAAGCCCGTGAAACCCAAATTTTTTTGCAATAAAAAGTTCCGAGCTTCATTTCTTCGCAACAATGGTCACCATATTCGCCGGACTTAAACCCAATGGATTTTTCCATATGGTCAATTCTAGAGGCCAAAGTGTCAGCAAAAAAATATGAGACAGTCGACGCCTTAAGGCGATTACCGTCGCCAAATTAGCAGCTCGATGTTTGTCTGTATGAATATCGACGGAAACGACATTGAAATAACGTTCATATCAGTGCACAATGCGTGGTGGCTGTTACGACGCTCGCTGCGTCCTTGAAAGGGCAAAATAGGAGAAAATAATACTTTTCACATGGGCGTCATTGTTCGATTGAATAATTCTATGTTATATTTATAGCTATCAAGTTTATCTATTTATTAAAGCATAAATGAATTAAATCACCTAAGCCGCTTAGGAGCAGTAGGAAATTCAAGCCAAAAAACACCATTCAGTTGAAACAATTTTTCATATAAAAGTTTTGGTGGTACGAAAAAGAAAAATGTTGCATATGTTGTCCTAGAGTTGATAATCCATAATACATTTTTTCAATATTTTTGGTTTGGCCATAAAAGAGGAGTAGGCTTTAGAAAGTACCCATTTGGCGGTATTAAGGGCCTTAAAGATTGCTCTTTGCCGAGAATGGAACAAAATATCAGCAGACCACATTCGTGCAGCGTGGGAAGCCTTCTCGGACAGACTCGATGCTGTTATCCGCGCTAAAGGTGGCCTCATCGAACAATAACTTTTTCTTTTCAATTTTAAATGTTTTTTTTTCTATATATTGAAGTTTATAAATAAAAAGAAACAAAATTGTCAAAATTACAGCATTTTGAATTGGTAACACTTCGAGTGCCGACCTCTAATTTAAACAATGTTTAATCTAATATGCTGTATGTATTTCCCAGTTTTTTTTTTATAATTGTTTCATTAAAATTGACCAGTAATGAGTGTATACTTATATTGTATTGCATAAATAAATTATTCATTCTTTCATTAATTAATGTATGTTTTATATCATCATGAAACTCAAAGTAGGCAATACAATAACCTGATTTTTTTGCAGAAACATTGTTAAATAACAGTCTTTACATATGAAATTGCCGAAATTTTCATACAGATTAATGAATTTATAATTCCTGTAATTCATTCCATTACTCGTTTATTTGTTTTAAACTTGATTTGAAGGTATTAAATCTACGTATTAAATTTTGTTTCTATTGTCAGTTTGACAACCAAAATTAAATTTTCAAAAACATTTTCATGATAATCCATCCATCAGCCCGTATCTGTCCACTGGTGTACATAGGCCTGATAGGTTTATTCATGCTAAGATTCGTAATAATTATTTTACAGCTGACACTTTTCAAAAGTTAAATTAATGTTGCTGTTAGCTTCATGTTGTCTCATTCATACACAAAAGAAATATCATAATTCGGATTTGTCATTCCCAAAAAAAAAATGCAAAAATGTTAGTACTGAAAATTTAGTTAGAAATTTCCTTCAAATTCTCTATAGAAAACGACAATTTCATATGTAAAGACATAATAGTTTTTACATACATATATCCCTATAAACGAGACACTGCTAACTTAGATATAATGGTGCTGACACCGCATGTCGCTAGCTAGGTGAAAGTTTCAGGAACTTTTACCGCTGGATAGCTATCTAGAAATTACTAGCTTGATGGATATATTATCGCGTCAATGTGCGAGCAAATATTAAACAAAATAGTTTTCTCATCACATTTTCGAAATTTTGGTATTACGCAAAACCATGGAACCCGATGCTCATCAACCCGTTAAATTTGCGAGCACATAACTTATTGCTGGAAAAGAAATGACAATTTTGTAAGTTTGACAACATAAAAAAAAAGCACTGCAAAATATTGGTATGACACCAACGTATGCACTGCCTACCTTAGCGTAAATAATCCCCATAGAAAAACTTTTCTTTTCATATAATTTTTTGATTATTTGTTTTTTTTTTTTGTCAAACTTGATCTTCTCATTGCTTTTCCAGCAAAAACTTTCTGTGCACAGACGCACGCCAAATAAACCTCATGCCTCATATAATAGGTAGTATTATTAAAGTTATATGACAATAATTTCTGTATAAATTCTGTCATCTGTATTTGTCGTTCATTGGACTGATTCCAGCCCTAAAGTTGACCGATATATGTCTCCATAATATTTGTTTATTGTGTATAATTGTTTAATTTAATGAAAAGCTTGTTATAGCACAAAATATACAGGTATATTTATTTCAATATCAATTTATCCAGAAATAAATAAATACATTCATCTATGAAACACCAAACAACCTAAACCACTTGTCCTACTGTTTATACTGAACAACTTTTGTTTAAGATATTGCAAAGGACATGATATAACCGTTTATTCTATGGACTTTTAGGTTTTTATTATTTTAGTCTAGAAATGCAACCTTTAAGAACATTCAGTATTATCAATAACGATAAAAAAATCGTATTATTTTTAAGTCAAACCCAGAAAACGCACGTTTAACACGTACAAAATCTACAAAAGCTTTATATTTAGGTAAAATATCAGACCATCGCACAGCCTGACAGCTGTAGCTTCAAGCGATACCGCTTATTTTGCCATCATTGAAAATACACGAGCTCTTCGATAAGAGAATACAACATGGCAAATGCACAATGACTTTTATTCCAAGGTGCTTAGAGTGTGACTTAACAGGCTATAAATGCAACATGAAACTGAGCTAATCTCTGTCGTAAATATCAAAGCTTTTCCCCGTAATACGATAGAACGATAAAACAAATTTACCCGTGAAACGCTTCAACGTCAAATTGAAGCCTTAAAACGTAGAGTGTCAAAAGCTGCAGCATCACATCACAAAGTGAAATTGGTATAAAAGCCATTCGGTATAAAGCTTAATGGTATAAAAATAAATTGACGGAACCTTGTGATTTAAATAAATTTTAATTCTCAGTAAAAATTCAATTATTTTACGTTCAAGGAAACATAGAAACAAAATAAAACAGAAATATACATATACATTTCAAACCTGGTGAAAACCAATTGAGCAGCCTATTATTTTTTGTTTAATCAAAGCAGTACCACAATAATAATTAAGGTTAACTTGAACACAACAGACTAATTCACATCGTCTAATAGGAGTACGATTCTCTAATTATAACTATACAGTTTGAGTCTCGCTTTAGTGAATTTGGGTAAAATCTAAAAAAAAATCTAAATTTTATTTAATTTTAATTTTATTTAGATTAAATTTTACCCAAATTAATATGTGCACTTAAGCGAGACTCACACTGTATAACAACGTCTAGAAGTGTAAAATTCCGCCGTTTACAAACGGCGTCGTCAGTTTCTAAACGCTCGCTATTTTGCTATTCGTCAAATAGTAGAATTCAATTCAGCATATAGTAATTCTGTTAGAAGTTTTTAGGGTATATGTACTTAATTACTTACAATATGTACTTACATGTAAACTTAACACGCTCCTCCTCGCTCCGTTCGTCGTCGCACCTATTTTTCACTTTCTGGTGGAAAAACTTTCAACTTCAGCTTTTTAAAAAATGACGAAGTCATTTTACAGACGGCGGACATTTTTCAATTTGCCGAACGGCAAACTGCAAAACAGCGAATGTTTAGAAACTGACGACACCGAACAAACCTGACAAACGGCGGAATTTTACTATTTGCCTGCCACATATGTATATAGGCCATTCATTACGCTTTCTTAAACTTCATACAATTAACACGCAGCAATGGAAGCATCTTGATCGACAGACAGACAATACATTAAGTTTTTCATCACCTTGCCGTTGACTTTCTAAGGTGATTCATACGAGAATGGCATTGTATGCGTTTCGGATCCTTCGGTAACTTTTACGTGCGTTTATTAATGTACTAAGTTTTGTCCGTGGATTCGCGCGGAAATGTCTTTCAATTATAGTCAGTTTTCGGCTTGGCGGTTATTTTATCAACACCCCTTACAGCCTATGTGTTGGCCAAGGTAACTATGATGATAATATAGATAAAAATGTTAGTTTTAGCTTCAGTACCATACAAAGCGTCCAAGACAATTAGACATTGTGGGCCAACCAATAATCGCCTCTGTCACAAGGTAATAAAGTCTTCGCCATTTGTCTAAATGTCTAGTACCTACCAACAAGTTAACAACCCATTTCATTTACAATTTCGCAAAAATGTCCAATGTACATTTTAAATACTTTATTATTAAAGATGATGCCTGGGTGCATTGAACTTTTTTCCGGAAAAGCAACCAGAAGGTCAAGTTTGACAATAAAAAATATATGAAAAAATTTAAATAACACTTTGAAAAAAAAATGTTTGTATGAAAATATTCACTCTAGGGTGGGCAGTGCCTACCTTGGCGTCATACAATTTTTTTTTTTTCAAAGTGTTCTTTTTTTTTTCATATTTTCCTTCTGATTGCTTTTCCGGAAAAAAGTTCTATGCACGCCACTGTGCCTGGGTATAAGATCCGTACTACCATTTTTCTCTGGACGATTCGAGACTTACTCAATTTTGAATTTTGATTAATTTGGCGAACACTATTTTCAAGCAGAAAAACACAAATAAATAGCAAAAAAACGCCAAATGCTTGACGTTGCATCGTGGAAGGGCTAAAGTTATGTATAGAATATTCAAAGTTTTTTTGCTAGAGTCAGCTTACGCTTGTTTGTTTAATCATGTAGAATGTTCATCCGCTTTTTATTTAGAATTTGGTACGAAAGGGCAAACAATTTACATACGAGTTGCTAAATAAAGGGAGACAATTTCGCGCACCGAAATACAGAAATAAAAGGCTGAATAAAAGGCACAATAAGGTCCCTTTTATTTCGCATTGCGTGCTTTCCAAATGAGCCAAAGTTAAAAATACCTGTTATTCACTACACTACTTGGATTTTCATTTGACAGTCATTTTACAACACAGTCATTTTAGTCACAGGTGGTAGAGCTGATGCCGGGCTCGACTGTGGATGTACCACCATCTTACTTGGAGACCCCCTCGGAGTAATTCGGGGGAGAGCAAGAGGACAGCTCACAGGCAAAAAACCAGGAGGCCCACCATGCCTGGGACCGATGGATGGCGGTATATCCATCCCTAATAGCCGGGCCTTATATGGAACAGACTGGTGACGGGCAGCGGCGCAGGTGGGTTCCGGTACCGCGCTCACCAACCCGCCTGCCCAGCGTGTGTGAGTATGGGCAATTCTTCCAGGATGACCGCCGGGAGTGGCAAAGTCCTGGAACGGCTTATGTCCAGCAGTGGACGAACTGGACTGATGGATGGATGGATGGAGTCATTTTACAAACATCGCGCATTTTTCAATTTGGCTAACGGCAAATTGCAAAACAGCGAGCGTTGAGAAACTGACGACGCCATTTGTAAAATGCCGAATTTTACTATTTGCCTCCCACAGATACATCGTATATACATATAAAACAGATGCTTATTTACAAAAAAATACACCGTCACGAAATAAATCCAGTGACACAGGTGTTTTCAAGTGTGGACTGTGAAATGCGCACAGTCCACACTCGTACACCGACGTTTCACCGACGATTATAACGTCCCAGCGTGGTGAGCCCTATCGCTGTACAGCCACAAGCTTTCCGAAGTACGCAGAGCAAACACCAATCTGGGGGAATTTGAACCTGCGACCTCCGGACTAGTAGTCGAGTACTCGACCACAAAGGCCGTTATGATTCCTCTAGAATTAACGTTAATTAGTTAATTAGTTAAAATGACTGTAAAAGCAGATGTACTGGTATGGGACAGGTAGACAAAGGTATTATATATTTCTTTTTGCCTCCATGACATAATTTTATCCTGTCTTGTATTTTTTATCTCTTTAGTCAATTAAAGTATAGGCTTACTTTTTACATTTAGTTATTGTATCTAATATTATGAAAAAAATACATGATCTTGCTAAGTTTCTTGCCCTTCTTCTTAGCAAGACAGATCGAATGGGCGGAGTTAGGCATATATTCATTATGTATTCCTTATTTCTATATTTTTAATTTATTCAAGTGTATTTTTTTTATTAAATTTAAGTAAACCCAACCCTTATTTCCCTGTGTATTTCTCCGTATTATTATTTAGTAAATAAAACTATTATCTATACACATAGATTATTTAATTACTTATATTACATTAAAACCGACCTGTAATACATTACATAAATAAATATCTTTCATTTCATATTTCATACGTAATTTCATTTCATTTCGTTATAAAAGAGAATCATCAACGGCTGTAATTGAAACCTTTCCCAAAAGCTGCACTTCACGGAATTCTCTCATTTAGTAACCGAGACACGCACTTAACCCTTATCTCCCGCTGAATGCGAAACGCAATGCGGATGAAGTCCGCGACCTCGATGAATGATCGTAACGGAGCTGGGGTTCTGTACTCTGTGGAACCCTTTCACTGACACATCGACAGACATGCTAAATTAATACGAGGGGCATGCCAAAAGAAATTAGATACTCAAAAATTATAACATTTATTCTTTATTACAAGTATCGACCTTTTCGAAGTATTCACCCTGAGCACGTATACACTTTTCCATACGTCTGAACTAATTGGAAAATACCATAGACCACTCTTCTTTAGACACCTCAGAAATCTCGAAAATATAGGCAGCCAGTGCATCTTCTTTGCTTTCAAACTTCTTCCCCTTTATTTTTTCTTTGATTTTTGGAAACAGGTAAAATCACAAGGTGCTAGGTCAGGGGAATATGGTGAGTGAGGGAGGATTGACGCATTTTTTGAGTCGAAAAAGTCAAGTGTTTTGGCAGACGTATGCGACGCTGCATTGTCGTGGTGCCTGAGAAGGCGTCGGATTCTTGACTTCGGTCGCTTGTCACACCAAGCTGATATTACTGTTGGAGCACAAACTGTCACATACCATTCGGAGTTCATCGTTCTTTGATTCTCTAGCACTACAGTAGCAATATGATCCGTTTTGCTGAAAAACGAGGCGACCATTTGTTTCTGTGTGCTTCGTGCACGGCGACATTTCGTTGGAGTTGGCTCATCTTCAAAGCACCATACAGTCGAATTTCACTTTGTTTCGGGATCATAGTTATAAAGCCATGTTTCATCACCAGTCAGTATATCATACACATTTTTTTTTCTCGCCACCGTCGAATTTATCTATCATGAATAGGCACCAATCCAACCGACGGTCTTTCTGCTCATCGGTAAGTTTGTGCGGCACCCATCTCAAACAACATTTACGGAGACCACCTTGGTCGTAAATTATGGTTTGCATTGCTGCTGATCCAATTCCCTGTTCTCGCTCCAGCTCTACATACATAATTCGTTGGTTTTCGCGAATAAGTTTTTCGACTGCACGAACGTTTTCTTCTGTGACCGCGGTTGGCAGCCGACCTGTCTTCGCTTCATCTTTGAGACATCCCCGTCCTCTTTTAAATTCAGCAAACCAATTAAATACTGTTGTTTGTGAGCAACCAGACTCACCAAAAGTAGTAGCCAAAAGTTCAAAACATTCTTGAGGCTTAAAACTTTTTTATAGTCATAATAAATCATAGCGCGACAATCACTTCGACTGAGCTCCATTGCTGCAAGCGAATTCCCGCCAGATTCTCGGAAAAATGATGCTCATCTAAATAAAAAAAAAAGAAATGATGTGCGTTCTATTTTCAGATATATCAACAAACAACCAGCCTACAAGATGATGTATAACTTGCCAGTGTCAATCAAAGGAGTAAAGAGTATCTAACTTCTTTTGGCATGCCCCTCGTATGAAAGGAAGTTTTTTGGATCAGAAATTCTTACGCAAGCCTTTATAGCGTTCATTTATTAGCCTCTCGTAAAATAAAATCTGTATTTTTTGTACCATACATCATCTCGCCTGTTAGCTAGAGGGGTAGGAAGCGGCAATATGAATAAATAATGAATAACAGACTTTATTTTCCAAAATAAGAAAACCTCGTAAAAAATTAAATATCTTCTAGTATTTAAGTCAGAAAAGGTTCTGCCTACGAAACATCCACCCTTCCTATTCTCATTCAAAATATCTGTAGGCGACGACGGTCTTGACACACCTCTTTCGTTCCTACTTAATAATTTTGAAGCATATTATATGTGGCGTCTTTTATCGCAAATATTACGGCTGAGTCGACAACCTAATAAAGAATTCCAAGACCACGGGGTGCCAGCACCCTGGGGTGTAAGTCAAGATAAAGGGGGCAACTTACACGTTTGTAGATTATTTATATTTAATATTAATATATTATTTATCTGTACGACTACTGATCTTTAGCATTACTTGTATATTATATTTTTGTATGGTGCATTTAAAATAAATATAATTACTTAATTAAACAGTTTTAAACGCTATATATACAAAAAATAAAAAAGCCCTTATAGCCCTTTTGTAAAAAATATTTTATGAACATATTATATATAATATAATATACAGGGTTAAAATAGACAGTTAAAATTAAATCAAGTCATATATTCTTCTGATCACACTTATATATATAACTTAAGAGCTACGCTCTTGTCAGTGGAATAACCAAAATTCCTCTCTACTTTCTGCTAATAATTTGACCTCTTGATATGAGGTCACAATTAATAATTAAATAAACATGCTCCCGGAAAAAGTGGTTTCCACTTTAAGAGGCTTAACTTTAAAATTAATACTTTTGAAAGCGGTTTCTGTTGGTTTCTGAAAATTAGAATTTCAACATTTTATAATTTAAAATTTTTTGAAATTATAATTTACAGTAACCAATAGAAACTTTGCGATGGCAGCATACACAATACAGGTTTTGTTAAATAACTATTGGGTGAATTTTGAATTATTCTGTTTCGATTAATTACAAAAAGGCCGGTTTTTCACAATCCGGCTGAGAAAACGCTCTTGAATTTAAAAAATAATGGTTTTCAGCTTTTTTAGAAAACCAGCGCAGTAGAGAGCCGATAGATTAGGTTAGTAGGTTAAAAAATAAACCTTCGTGGTTAAAATTACAGTGCATAACACAGGTAAAATAAAAAAATAATTCACAGTTACTTTTTTTTTTTTTGGGGTGTGTTTCAATATGTTCGGTAATAGTTTTAACCTGCCTGTTCACATCCGGTATGTTTTATTTGCTCAACTCGTTGGTGAAAATTCTAACAGCGATAAGCTAGCTTTAACAAAATTGTTCAAACTACTTAGTTGCTTAAAGTTCAACTACTATTTAGCAACACAGAATGTTGCAGAGTGAAACAAACATTAAAACTTTTTACGCAGGCACAGCCGCAAGCAAAACTCGTTTAGTTAATATTTAGAGTTCCGTCGTATTTCATACACGATCGCTCTTGAGATTACAGATAAAACACAAACATTCCTCGTTTATTTTCAACTAGCGGCCCGCCATGGCTTCGCACGGCATGTGAGCGCCCCATGTTTTTGACGAGTTGATTATGGAACGTATAGAAGTAACTAGATGTGCACGCGGCTCTGCCCGCATTGAAAATATAATAATTATTATGAAAAATAAAACCTTGAAACACTTGAATCATAGAGAGGAGATGTTTGTGAGTGACGTTGAATGTAGGAGATAATCTCTGGAATTAATTAATATAAAATGAATTCTCTGGAAAAATTGTTTGATGTTCAATTTACATAAGGCATAAGTTAAAATTTTAGCTCATCAAAGACGTTGTCTATGAAAACTATGCTATTTAAAAATAGTTCATTGCTATATCTACGCAATCACTTGAGCAGATTTTCAATAATTGTAAGTAAATGTTTTTTTTTTTTAAGTGGCAGCGCTTCTGCAGTATATAGCGCCTTAAGTTGAGTTCTTAGAATCATAACTCCTAAAGGAAGACTCAAAGAATATTTCCGCTTTCATTTTACTGTTTTCTTACACGTCACTTACTAGATATACGAGTATCAGTGGCGTGCACAGAACTTTTTGCTGGAAAAGCAAGGAATTGGTCAAGAATAACAATAAAAAAAATATGAAAAAATTTAAATATCATTTTGAAAAAAAAAAGTTTGTATAGGAAATTTTCACTCTAGGGTAGACATTGTCTACCGTGGCTTCATACAATTTTTTTTTTTTCAAATTGATATTTAAATTTTTTCATATTTTTTTTATTGTTGTTCTTGACCAATTGCTTGCTTTTCCAGCAAAAAGTTCTGTGCACGCCACTGACGAGTATGTATGAATACGCCACAACGCAAAAAGGAGAATAAGCGCGAAAAATTCAACGATGAATCAAAACAAGCAATCGAACAAAATCCAGAGCAACATTACAATATCTATCAAGAACAAGAACGAACAAACCTTCGTAATTTAATATAAAACTTCCGATGACACATCGCGATATCTTATATTTGTTCACCGAGTGGAGACAACAAAGGTACACAATATCGCCTGTTTTGTGAGCGTGAACGAGAAAATATTAAATATCAATACATTTTATTACTCTGTTATCAACCGTAAATAGGGATGAGTATATAAGAGGAAATATATAATAGTTATCTTAGTCATAATAGTAGTTAGTATAATTTCCTAACTTATGTTATGATTCCTCTAGAATTAACGTTAATTAGTTAATAAATGAAATGACTGTAAAAGCAGATGGACTATATGGGACAGGCTGTATATTCGTCCAAGGGGACAGGTAGACAAAGGTATTATATATTTCTTTTTGCCTTCATGACATAATTTTCTCCTGTCTTTTATTTTTTATCTCTTTATTCAATTAGGTATATGCTTACTTTTTACACTTAGTTGTACCTAATATTATAAAAAAAGACATGATCTTGCTAAGTTTCTTGCCCTTCTTCTTAGAAAGACTAATCGAATGGGCGGAGTTAGGCATATATTTATATGTATTGCATATATTTATAATATTATTTATTCCTTATTTCTATATTTTAATTTTATTCAAGTGTATTTTTTTTAATAAATTTTAGTTTACCCAACCTTTATTATTTCCCTGCGTATTTCTCCATATTATTATTTATTACATAAAACTATTACCTATACACATATATTATTTAATTACTTATATAACATTACATAAATAAATATATTTCATTTCATTTCAAATAGCAGGTTAATTATATATATTTTTATGTTTGTTTCAGGTATGTGAAAAAGAAACTACTTGTGACGGAGCATATGTTAGTAATGTAAAGGTCTACTAATTATGAAAAACGTTTTAGAAGTACCAAGAACGTCGAATGAAGAGATATTTCTTTTATTTGTTTTCTCCTCCACATACCAGTTTGCCATTTCAGCACAAGCTACTTAAGCCTAGCTGGAAAAGCCAAAGACTCACATGCTTGAAATTCTAAGTTTTCTTTAACTAGTAAATTTTCAACTTTGCTGCTTTAAGGGCCAATTTGTAATCGCGTTATGCTCGTGTGAGAAACGTCGCAAAACGTACCAGAACATTCAAAAAGAAAATAAAGTATACAATGTTACGTTTTTAAGTATCACAGAAGAATATTGATATTCTGTCTGCTTAATTTTCATATTGTAAATAAAACACATTCTTGGTAACTGTTCCACTTTTATATGTATATTACACTAGCGACCGGTTTCGTTATAATAACATCGTCAGGCTTTTAGATATGGATACGAATCATGAGATGGAATATGTATTTCGTCTTTGTTTACATTGTAATCAAAGACGAAATACATATTCCATCTCATGATTCGTATCCATATCTAAAAGCCTGTTTACATTGTAATCAAAGACGAAATACATATTCCATCTCATGATTCGTATCCATATCTAAAAGCCTGTTTACATTGTAATCAAAGACGAAATACATATTCCATCTCATGATTCGTATCCATATCTAAAAGCCTGTTTACATTGTAATCAAAGACGAAATACATATTCCATCTCATGATTCGTATCCATATCTAAAAGCCTGTTTACATTGTAATCAAAGACGAAATGAATATTCCATCTCATGATTCGTATCCATATCTAAAAGCCTGACGATGTTGTTATAACGAAACCGGTCGCTAGTGTAATATTCAGATAAAAGTGGAACAGTTACCAAGAATGTGTTTTATTTACAAGATATTTCAAATGTTCCATCAAGAACCAACAACGACAAGTATCAATTGCTTAATTTTCAATCGACTTTGGGAAGGGACTGTGAAAGAGCTTTTACGTGTTGCCTAGTAAATTTTTGAATAGTGGTATGTTGAAATGTTATGTTGATTTAAATAGACTATGTAAACATGTAAACCAGCGCTGCTCGGACCACGATGTATGTTTGAGAACCTACCTATAGTCCGACAGCATTTGCTGAGCGCATGTCCATTTATCAAATTTAGTTTGTTTAAGAAATTTTCTGTTAATATTAATTTTTTGTATGTTTAACAATAACCTCATTTTCTTTCTTTCTTTCAAACCTGACTTATTTGGAGTCCGTTAACTTTCAATGCGAAAATTCAATCCGTGTCTGTGAATCTATATCCAAAGCATAATTATTATCCAAATTGCCACGGCGCGACATTAGTTAAACACGCATTATATATATATATTCCACCAGAGCTTATGCCGGGCTCGACTGTGGAGGTACCACCATCTTACTTGGAGACCCCCTCGAAGTAATTCGGGGGAGAGTAAGAGGCCAGCTCACAGGCAAAAAACCAGGAGGCCCACCATGCCTGGGACCGAAGGATGGCGGTATATCCATCCCTAATAGCTGGGCGTTATATGGAACAGAATGGTGACGGGCAGCGGCGTCACTGGTGCGAGGTTTCCGGCACCGCGCTCACTAACCCGCCTGCTCAGCGTTTGTGAGTATGGGCAATTCTTCCAGGATGACCGCCGGGAGTGGCAAAATCCTGGAAAGGCTTATTGTCCAGCAGTGGACGAACTAGGCTCATGGATGACATATATTATATGTTTTATAGCGGAATCCATCGCTTTGGATTCTCTAAATATTATTAGAGTACATTACAAACTAGAAAAGATCAATTGTTTTGAAAAGATTCCTCAGGCCAGGATTCGAACCTTCGACCTCTTGCTTTCACAAGTGCAATACCGACTGCACTATCTGCGCCACAGAGGTACTCGTCCTAGGCCGTTGAATTTTTCCACCATATCTGTACACCGAATTTTTGTAACTACTTAATTTACCAGCGAATAATGCACATACTAAACGCTCAACAGGGCGTTATATATGTTTTTTTTTTTTCATGTAACCTGTAGAGCACCCCACTGCTGGGCGAAGGCATCCCCTTGCTGATATACTGAGATTCTGACATTATTTTAGCTTAACCTAAAAAAAACATAAGGCATTGTCAACAGAAGGCTTTGATTAATTCGGTGAACGTTTAAAACCTGGAAGCACACCGCTCGGACGGTTCCACGCGTTATTTCAAGCCTCACCGAAATGTACAAGGTGGCAGGTTCTATTTACACGCATTTCCCGGGAGAGCAATTTTTACGCGCGGCAATATTTCATGTTCTGGTTTGCAAATATTTTTGGTATTCACGAGGTTCGTTCGCATTGTCGAAACATAAAGTCGTAAGTAGGGAAACACGTAAAATATTTCCCTCCTAGTCACATAGAAAATAATAGAAAATATATTGATTTTTGTATGTCTGCATGCTTGAAATTACTGAACAGAATTATTCAGTTTAGTTTTCCAAGACTAAAATTATGTTTTGAACTAGATTATTATGGTAAACCCTCCTGGTAAAGGATCAACTTATGATGGTTTATTTACTTTACTCTTAAATCGATGTTTTGTTCAGCGCAAAAAAAGTTTCGGACAAAACTCTTAGTTTTAAAATTAAATCCCACAGTTTGACTTCCTTTAGACTAACCCATTAGACACGAAACCCTCCGAGCGCGATTCGACCTTGCACTTGTCTGGTTTTTATTTTTGATGGAGATAGAAGCAACCCACTTTAAATATTCACGAGAGGAGGCATACGTAGAATACACATATATGCATTCATAGGCAGTTCTTATAGTGCTGGACATAGACGTTAAAATAGAACAACCAGGTATGTGCCAAGTAAATCGCTGTACCATAGCAATGTCTGAATTCACTCGGTTTTTGAACGCAGTTTGCGTTGTGTTGACACTTTGTACATATGAACACATGGTAGGCAAGTATGTTGTGTTTACTTACACCTTTGATGTGGATCAAGTTGTTCTGTTTGCATTCGCTTACCTGTGAAAATAAAGAGGTAAATATCAAAGAAAGAATATATCGAAAGAAGGAGTATTTCGATTTGTTACATTAGTATTAATAGTAGTTTATGCTACAAGGGCCAAAAGGAATAAATTACGAGGAGTTTTATACGTAACCGAGTAATCTATTGCTTTTACGCCCGTGTATCATACTACGTTTTTCAATGCATAGTGTGAGGAAATGAAAACAAATATAATCTTGTGAACTTTAAATTATGATTGGCTCAAAAGGATTGTATCCAGAGCCGTTAAACAGTGGAAAAAAAAGTATAACATCTATGGAATAGATAGAGAATAGAATAACAGGAAAGGCTGCAGGTTAGCCAACCATTGCAAACAAATTAAAAAAAAATAATAATAATAAAGCCCTAGGGCAAAATAATCGACTTTCTGTTCGGTTTTGATGCATAAAAAGTGGGGCTTTAAGAGCACATGCATTGAAAAATACATAAGACACATAAACATGTGACCACATTAGTTCTATTGTAGTCGCCCTTTGACCGCAAAGGATTTTGACAATAATGGGCCAATATAAGGGCCCAAAAAACGAATCCTATCGTGGACTTAATGGAAATTAAACATAATATTTGGATTTGCCACGGTCATAGGATTTTTTTAAGAGCTAACCTTTTTGGCATATTAAATTGTTTTTCAATGCAAGTGCTCGTAAAGGCCCACTTTTTATGCATCAAAACCGAACAGAAAGTCGATTATTTTGCCCTAGGGCTTTATAATTACTATTTTTAAATTTATTTAGGAGAAGTTGGTTAACTTGCAACCTTTCCTGTGTACCATAAATGTTATACTTTTTTTTTTTACTGTTTAACGGCTCTGGATACAGTCCTTTTGAGCCAATCATAATTTAAAGTTCACAAGATTATATTTGTTTTATTTCCTCACACTATGCATTGAAAAACGTAGTATGATACACGGGCGTAAGAGCAATAAATTACTCGGTTACGTTTAAAATTTCTCGCATAAACTACTATTAAAGCTGCTTACACATCATGAAAAAAATACTCGTATAGAACTTAAAAATCAAAAAAAACTTGCCGAAACATTTTTTCAAGTCTTTTCAAACCTCAAACCCCTAAATATCGTAACTGGCTCAACTTCAGTACATCCCATAAACACACAATCCCGTAAATAGAACGTCCCGAACAGTGCGATGGCCTTATTACTATAAAGATCTACGGTCTGGGTTCTGAGGCAAACCGTTTGGATGGCGGCCAAATAGTGGAGGCTGTTTTGTGCTGGGAATCTATGGATCCAGCCTAGAGGCCTTGGCTATGAGTAACGTAACTATTTGTCAAGCCGACAATGGCGGGAACGAAATAGTCATATTTTCTGGTAATAAATGATGTCTGAGCGTGTATGTATACCACTTTCAGCTTTAATTCAGAGTGTATAGCTGAATAGTCCAGTGAGGGTTGATTGGTAAATCAAAAGGTTATTAATAAAAATAAAAAAACAAATAATTTATCGTCACGACATCAACATGAACCCCCGAGGGGGTTTCGCAATTGTTCCGAGTGAGAACTGTGAAATACGAGTCACAGTCCACACTCGGTACACCCGCGTTTCGCACACGATTATTACGACCCAACGTGATGAGTGGTGAGCTCTAGCGCCGCACTTGGAGCACAAATACACGCTTATTAGGGCATGCAGGTTTCCTGACGACGTTTAGAATTAAATCTAGCTCGGTTAGTCGCGCGTTTTCTAAGTGAAGGCTTCGCGGGATTCTCACGGAAACCGAACATAAACTTAGCTCATTCATATTCCTACCATATTCTTACATATTCATAACTCTGTATTGCACTCTATGTTAATAGTTAAGTTCCCATTTTGTTACATTTTGAACCTGATAACTAAAGTTCTTGTATGTGTACATATATACACGCCTGTCTCCCAGAGGGGTAGGCAGAGACTACAGATTTCCATCTGCTACGATCCAGACTCACCTCCTTCGCCTCTTCCACATCCATCAATCTAGTTATACAAGCTCTTCTATTTCTGGTACTTTTGAAATGGCTCTTCTTCAGTATGTCGCCAATTTGGTCAGCATACATCCTTCTAGGGCTGCCTGGTCGAGCTGTACCTTCTACTTGCGCATTGTATGTGTAATCTTCTATTATTTTTAGGAAATACACTAAGCGTATCGTTTTGATTAGCCTTGTAGTTACTTCGCTACAACATTTACCACACACAAACAGTTTGTAGCTGAAGTGTACACTTGTGACCAGTTAAGGCGTAAACACACTTCGCTGTGGTGTGTAAATAAATAACTATGCTCTTGAATATTAATCCTGTTTCATGTCTCCTGCTACTTCATGCTTTTTATCGCTTAACCTTTGCTAGTTTATTGCTACATAACAGCTCCATAATAGCCGTGTAGCAACTATATAGGCTTGGGATGACCTACGTGAAGTAGTTATTTATGTTGGAAGAATTATTCAGTTTGTAGCCCTGTCAGGTCATTCTTTCGTTCGCTATAAAATTCAGCCTGCAGCTACTGTGTCATTCTTCTCCATAGACAACAGCAGGATTAACAATTTAGTTTTCCTTGTATACTGGCATCTGTTTGAGATAGACTGTACGACGAATGTCATAATTCATAACGTCATATTTCAAATCCTTCGCAACGCGTTTGTAATCCCAAAAATGTATGTTGCTCCGATACGAATCCTATTGTTCTGTTAGTAGTTCATTAAATAAATAGTTAAAATCAAAATTATAAAATTTTGATTCACATAAACTGATACCGGACCCAATGGTTTATTTAGAGCTTATTTTTATTTATTTATTATTTTTTCAACTACAACAATAATATGTAGCTAAGTATCCCTAGTTTTTTTTAAGTTATGATACTAAATATACATGGGGTAAGTACCTATAATTTTATTAATATTATTAGCATTTACTGGCAAGTAACAAATAAAAGAATTATTGTGCGTAAGTAATTAATAAACAAAGATAAAACAAACTCGTAAAATACGAACAAAACTTTCAACGAAACGTTGAGCTTGCCATAAACCTTAGATCTTTAATTTAGGTTTTATGGGTAAACCTAAAAGAGCGGTGACGTAATAGGGCGACCATTTTGTGTAACTATCTCACTCTTTCTGAATGAGAGAGTGAGAAAATGATCATTCAAAACCAAACGGCCGCTATATTGTGCCACTGCTCTGGAAAGCTTTTTTTGTTATTGTTTTCTTTTAAGGGTCGATTCTCCGGATTAGTAACAAAATATTAACAAATCATTATAACGGCCAAAACACGACTTTTAGCTGAGAGTAATGTATACCAATAGTTTTCTGTATGCATAATAGTAGTTTAAGCTACAAGGGCGCAAAGGAATAAATTACGAGGACGATTTAAAACACGAGCGTAGCGAGTGTTTTAAACGTAACCGAGTAATTTATTGCTCTTACGCCCGTGTATCATACTACGTTTTTCAATGCATAGTGTGAGGAAATAAAACAAATATAATTTGTGAACTTTAAATTGTAATTGGCTCAAAAGGACTAGGTATCCAGAGCCGTTAAACAGTTGAAAAAAAGTATGATATTTATGGTACACAGGAAAGGCTGCAGGTTAGCCAACCATTGCAAACAAATAAAAAAAATAATAATAATAAAGCCCTAGGGCAAAATAATCGACTTTCTGTTCGGTTTTGATGCATAAAAAGTGGGCCTTTACGAGCACGTGCATTGAAAACATATTTTTAATAATATTGCATCATCTATAAAACAATTAGCATTAAGTTCGCCTTTGTGCATTGTATATTTTTGTGTCATAAAGAATTCACATACATTCGTCCATACAATTGGATCAAGACTATGAAAAATCCAATTGTATGGACGAATGTATGTGAATTCCTAAAATAATATATTGTTTAAAATTATTAACCTCTATGGCCCAGTGGTAGAGGGCTCGTCTGCTAACCCGGAGGTCGTGGGTTCAATCACCGCGGGGCACAATAACTTGTGTTTGTGTAGACTGTGACTTGCATTTCACAGTTCACACTTGGGAACACCTCTGACACCCACTCGGGGATTCATGTCGTGACGATATGTTTATGTGTATAGGTATTTATTAACCAACTTGAAAAATAAAGCGGTAGGCTACTAAGCAGCGATAGCTTAGAGGTAGAACGCTGGCCTCTCAATCTTGAGATCCAGGTTCGATTCCCGGTTGGGCATGCACCAATGAGTTTTTCAGAATTTATGTGCACACTATTTGTTCTTATTACCACTTACTTTAACGGTGTAGGATAACATCGTAAGAAAACTTGCATGCCCTAAAAAGCGTGTATTTGTGCATGAAGTACGGCGATAGGGTTCACCACCCATCACGTTGGGACGTAATAATCGTCGGTGAAACGCTGGTGTACCGAGTGTGGACTGTGACTTGCATTTAACAGTTCACACTCGGAACACCTCTGACACCCCCGCAGGATGCATGTCGAGACGATATATTTATATTTATATTAGGAAAGGAGATTCTCAAGTCGTCGCTCATTTTATGGTTGTCCGCTTTTATCTCGGAAAATGCAAATTGATTTACTATGGAATCTTTTTCAGACGTCTTACCCAGATTGACAAAAAGATAATTAATATTTTGTTTAATGACGATGATAATAAATATAAAATAATGAATTAACTATGACATTTTAGTAATTGTCATACTAAAAAATGTCTTGTAATACTTAAAACTACTTTCTTCTTTTAGTATATCTCATGGTACTTTATTAAAGAGAAATTAAAAAATTAAAGTGTTTTTTTTTTTGCTAATGTATTTTCTTTATTTGTCGCTTCATCTCAACAAGTCTGCGTAATAGAAAGCCAAATAAAATAAGATAATATAAGATAGGAAACCATGCTTATTTTTTTTAATTATTTATTTATTATAAACTACATAAGAAAAAAATACGCTGTATAAAAGATAAGTAAATAAACAACAGACGCCATTCACAAATACACCACGACAAAATACGGTCTTAATCTATGAGGCCGAGGCTACGACGATCCTACGTGCTACGACTGTGTAGCACTGCTACGAGTTAAAAGCGTAGCACTGCGACAGAGCTTTTCTATGCGAAGACATAAACAAGGTTGTTAAAATGGCAATTACTTGAACTTTACGGAAAACTAATTTCTTTTTATCTACGTATATACATGTCCTCTATATATACTCGTATGATGGCGAAACTGCTTTTTCGCGAAGCGCGATTTTTCAGTGATAAGCCGTATTATGGCATAAATAAACGCATTACGCGATCATATGAAATTAGTTTCTGTTAAAAACTAAGGGGGTCGCATCACTCCGCTCTTCCTTGCCTTGCTCTTCGCCGCCTCGCTTCGCTTTGCTCGTCGTCACCTATTTTTGACATTTTGTCGAAAAATGTTCACAATTGTTTTAATCTCGCTTTTTCGTACATCTGTTTTTTCGCGAAAAAGCGAAATAATTTCGTATGCTCGCGTATTGGGTTCTTCACTTTTACGTCGTAATTCGGTTTCTCACAAAACAGCTTTTCTTTCGCGAAAAAACATCATACGGCCAAATCAATAATAGAGTAGAACCCGTTGTCTGTACATTGAAAAAATAGAAGGGGGTAACTTAAAACAGAAATAGAACACAAATCAGCGAATTTTGGAATTCTTTCCCGTCTGTCTGTCTGTCGCGCACATCTCCGAAACTACTGAACGGATTTTCATGTTTTGACAGGTGGACAGAGCTTAATTTGAAATAGAATAAAGGCTTTGTTACATTAAATTCGGTTGTCAGAAAAAAAGATTTTTGGAATTTACATTCTACTGTTATAATATATAGACGTCACATATATGAATACTGCAGGCTTTCTGTTTCTCAGTAGTTTGTTATTATCAGTAATATACGTTACAGTACTTTTATCTGATGACGCGACGTCAGGCTTGGTTGTAGTAGTGCGTGCACGTATACGTTTCTAAAGCGCACTCCCGGTCACACACATTACACACACAGACACGGGGGAGCGAGAGCGCGTAATACTACAACCAAGCCTCACGTCTCGTCGTAAGGTAAAAGTACTGTACTATAAATTGCCAATTGATCTCAGATGGGCTTAAGTTTCCGGCACCGCGCTCACCAACCCGCCTGCCCAACGTGTGTGAGTATGGGCAATTCTTCCAGGGTGACCGCCGGGAATAGCAAAGTCCTGGAAAGGCTTATGTCCAGCAGTGGACGAAGTAGGCTGATGGATGGATGGATGATGGATGGACTTAAGTCGTCTTAATAGCGAACAAAATTAAATCCTACTCCATTTTTTCCGTTTCATTCTAAGAAAAACAGCTCCAATTCTAACAACGTCTGCGTGATCTTATTTCCCTCGTCCCATTAGTAATTCTACCCGTGGTATTAAGTCTAGACCTAAACTAACAACACGAGCTAGGCACAAACAATAAACAAGTCGACTGGTGTTAGGCAGGATATACTACTGTATTACTTTTTACATACATCAACAAGAAAAACACTAAAATGTACTGTAAATAAGAAAGATCGTTCGTTTCGTTCCTAAAAGGACTCCTATCGATAATTTTACTACGCGACCGTTTTATAATCGTAAGGCATTTAAATAGAAGAACAAATTTTTTTTTATCTTTACTTTTAATACAATACAAATACGTGTATTGAATGAAATAAAAACAGTTACATATGTTGTTGAATTACAAATGTACCCTGGACTAGACTATTCTGATTCTCATGGTACTCTGTCCATGTTTACATATTAAATCATAAACCTTATTGATAAGCTACATTTTTCTATTCTAAAATTGATTTAATTTTCTTGCCACTAGTAACATTGTAAATGCAAAAATCTACATTTATGTTCTATTACAAAATGTGAAGAAGTACAGTGAATATAAATAAGAACTAAGTCTAAAAACAGTTAGGAACATCAATTGATTAGTGATTTTCGATAACCGGCACGTTCTATTCCACTGCCACTTCACAGTGCGGCCACGAGCTTACCTCTCAAGCGCCTTGCTTCTTGTGTCGACGCTTACGGAGAGAACATATGAATGGTATAGAGCCGCCCACGGGTCGCCATGGCACGCCTTGCGGAGAGCCGAGCGAAGCCCATTGATTAGTTTATAGGTGTGAACTAGCGAACGCCCTGCAAGCGTTACTCACGTGGATCTCGTTTCTCTTGATGTTGTGGGAATTTCCTAAAATCTTAGTCAATTTCTACGTCAAAAAAGGACAGTCCCACAAGATTTCATGTTCAGAAAAACATCTGAAATATCACTTAAATCACGATTTCGATGATCGTGATACTTGTATCAAACCTGAAAAATGTAAAATGTAGTTCAACTTCTTAACAAATCACACGAATTTTATTTGTTAAAAATATTCTGATTTAATAACTATGCTAAATGAAGTTAATACTTGCGATTGTCGGCTCTTGGTGAAACATCATCATATTCACCATGGATGAATAAAACACTTTCACTGTTTCACAACCTATAATTTAACTATTTCCCAACTAGTTTCGCCTACAGCATTATCAAGGGATGGTTTCAAACCGCCAATGCGAAACTAGTTGGGAAATAGGGAAATAATAGGTTGTGAAACAGTACAAGTGTAAATATGCTAAATCGTCCAAATGCGAGAGCATGGTTGCCGAAAGAGCCCCCTAATTTAAAAGAAATTATGGTAATTTTCCATAACAATACAAGTGTAAGTGTACCTGATATTGTTCCTCAACTTGTTCAGTATCATCTCCAGAAAATAATTTAGTCCACTAAGCCCGTTCTAGACTCAAATTGTAGCAAATTTAATCTAGTTTAAAACTGTAAAGAAGGTCTTGTAGATAACGTGGTCCTTCCTGATCAAAATGGGAAAAAGCCGAAAGAAGTGCGAAAATTTAGCAGTTTTTTGGGTATTCAAAAGTGATCCGGGGAGCTTCCGAGGTCGGAAATTTGGATTTTGCATCTCAGTCACACCCCTTTCGGTGACATAATTGTTAAGTGCTTTCCGCGTCATTTTCCCGGCCACCACCTATCACGTCGGAGCACCACTTCGTATTCATGGCGATGACGCCTGGAACGCCGAGGATTAGGGAGACATTGAGGTAATGGCTGTCAAGAAGGCTCCACTTGTTCAATCCGACACACCGAACTTTATGTGGGCGAGATAAGAACTACTATAGTACGAAGACGTGATAGGATTAGTTGATAATGGGGCTAAGTATCGGGAACCTTTTAACAATAATAAGCAGTAAAAGCTCAGTAAAGTTAATTATATGAAAATATAACCCAGTAAAAAAAAAACTAAGTACGATTATGGCCCCACAACTCCAAAAATGTGTGTGTTTTGTTGTGTATTACAAATACGTAGCAGAGCCAGTATACTACGGTAATCGCAATTGGCCAGCGAAAATTAAGCCACAAAAATTAGTTTACCTAGATACAAAACTTTAAATCTTCAACCAAATGCAAAGAGGGCAAAAACCTAAATTCCAATCGCAAACAAAGTACCACTTTCATCAGTTACGTTTCAAAGCACTCGTCCGTTACAAAAGCTCGCGCTAAGTAGAGTAAAAAACAGAACTTCTGTCAGTACAGATAGCAACGAAAGTTTAAGTAAAAACAACAACGGAACCCAGAGCACCGACGCGGAAACGTTTATGGATCCATAGCAGCTTTTTAATTTCTTTTAGGAAAAATATCGTTTTTTCCAGGCTTTTGTTTGGGAACTCCATAATGTAAGGTCGTCGGTGTGACTATAACATTATTGATGTACTGAAAATATTTAAAGCTACATAAATTGATTTGGCATTCGTACAATTCATGTATTAATGAGACTTAATCTTGATTTCTCAGTGGAAATTTTCAAGTTAAGCGATGCTTAGCTGATTCATCACCTAAGTATCACTCAACGAGATTTTCTCAAATCAGAAACTGACTCTTACACGCTCGGATATATCGCTTACTTGACTAAGAAATTAAAAAGCTTGGAAGCTGTTAGTTTAAGTAAAGTGCAGTTCGGACTTCAAAAGGTTGGCATTCTTCATGAAAGATGATTTTGAGTGAAGTTGTCAGATGCTGGCTTCGAAAGAAATTCAAGCGCTCATAATATAGGTACATAAGTGAAACAGCAAATTAAAGATATATAAAACACATGTGAGTGGTTATACGAAAAGGGTGAATTATAAAATGATTTCAAATTAGGATGGAGTTAAAGTTTTATCACGCGTGCAAAAGAGACGGCATTATTCATACAAAGCGGCCTTTTTAAAGGACCTGAAGGACCTGAAAGTACTTGGCAAATTAGAGCTTTCAGGAATCCCTTGTACCCCTTCAGGTCCTTTTTCGCTTGACCACTCACATATATTATTAGAATCAATAGATTTAGCCACAAAACAGACCTTCAGACGCCCCTTTACGCCTGGATTTTTCTTAAGATTCATATAAAAGGTGATTGTGAAGTCAATTTATTTTCTTCGAATTTTTTTTCATAAGTATTATCTAACTACATCTCTATACAGCCCAAAAAGCAAAATTTTATGAAACACTATCATAAAAGCTGTCAGGATATCGTGAATAAAGCCTCGTTTTTACGCAAAGTTTATCAAGTTGTGTAATTTTTATCTATACTAGAAATAAAAAAGAGAGAAATATAGACGTTGTTCATGTAAAGAAGACAAAGTTTATACACATAAATAAACAGTTACCGTTTCATGGAAAACGGTTTTTACCTGGAACCATTTCACAAATTCGGCGCTTTTTTAATATCTCGCCATCTTGCACCTCTTGATGAGAGATGGGTCGGAGTGCGGTGTGGGGGGAAGGGAAACATTTATAAAGATATGAGCAAAGTTTTATTGAGATCAAATCCATCGGGACGTCACAAACACCTAAAGCTTTTATATGGCAGCTGAGCGAGATAACCCACCTTAGTAACCAAAATTAGAATAAAAAAAGTGTAAAGTACAAAATAAAACAACCATAGATAAATATTACGCCCTTTAAAAAAATAAAACTTTCCACCTCAAAATGATGCTCCGCACTACAACGTAGTGCTCCACTACGTTCCGCGACTCGCCATACCTAACCTTCTAACCTAATCTACCGGATCTCTTCTACGCTGGTTTTCTATAAAAAGCTTATTTCATAGTATATATATTATATCATTATAGTTTATATATATATAAACCATTATTTCTATAGTTAAACAGCATCGATGATGACTGCCTCACACACGGATTTAGAGGCCACAGAAAGAAGGGGAAATATACAAGGTGAATTTGTGAACATCGTCCAAATTCATACTTGAGCCTTGGTGAGTGATCAGCATCATGAAACAATAACAAGTTTTGTAAAATTCATAAAATGAAATTTCGACTCCCCATAGTGATTCACTCAGGACTGGGAGTGAATTACTATGGAAAGTCGAAATTTCATTATACAAATTTCACAGAAATTGTTATCGATTCATGATGCTGATCACTTACCAAGGCTCCAGTATGAATTTGGACGATGATCAAAAAGTCACCTTGTATAAGAATAATAGTTCTTAAAGCCTACAAATTATAAATAAAAAGCTAAAATATAACTAACCTTACTTTTACAAGTATTCTAAAGCAGATACAATTTCCATTGACGGAGATCGTACATTGTGTTATTGTGTTTGACGTAAACTTTTATAAATAGATACAAACTAAACGCCGAATACTAGCACCTACATAAAAACCTACCCAGTAAGTTTTCAAAGCTTTCACCCTGCTGTTGCTGTATACCGAGCATAGTTGTTAGTATTCATGTTAGGACACAGCGCCGTCGGGCCAACTTGGTGATAATTTACTTTTACTTGCTTACAACTTTACTTGGACCTAGGGAACGTGTTAACATGTCAAAAGACTTTATTAAACTTCAGTCTAAACCTGTCAACATGCCCGCCTCTATTCTGATAAAAGAAGATTAACATTAAAATGACAGCAGACTCATTTTTAGGGTTCCGTATCCAAAGGGCAAAACGGAGCCATATTAATGTCACTCCGCTGTCCGTCTGTCTGCCTGTTTGTCCGTCTATATGTCATAATTATTGTTCTGTGTTTCAAACAATGTAGTCAAAAAATAAAGTATTTATTAAGGCGAGCCGATTATTGACATAGCTATTTTAATTTTATATAAATTTATATATTTGAAACATTTGGCGGTTTATTCATCGCAAGGAGACACGTCCTTACTTGCGTACTGATACTGCGTTTTATAGGGTTCCGTACCCAAAGGGTAACCAACGGGACTCTATTACTAAGACTCCGCTGTCCGTCTGTCCGTCTGTCACCAGGCTGTATCTCATGAACCGTGATAGTTAAACAGTTGCTGTTTTCTATAGAGAATTTGAAGGAAACTCAATTTTCAGTACTAACATTTTTGCATTTTTTTTTAGGAATGACAAAATCCAAATAATAATAACAAGGTAAACTTCTTGAAATCCTGTGTATGGTCCTCCCAATGTGCATGGGATTGTATTGCCAGACTTCATCAGTGGTATAAACAAATGAACTTCTACCGGAAACGGATAGATAGAGTAAAACGCCCGCGTGATGTTTTGTGTTTGCATACGGTTTATCAAAGATTTTCCGATTTTTCGCGGCTTTTACGATTCAATTAACACTCCTTACATTTTATTTTATGTGCAATTTTTTTATATGGTGTATTATTTAAAGAAAAAGACCACTGAATTCTTATAAGTTCGTTCGAAAAGATGGCGTCTTTACATCTGTTTTCTCGCTAGTGAGGTGAAAAGTTGTATGTGTAACACGAGAGCAAATTTATTCTGTTTCTTGTGCCTTTGAATCCCTCACCACGCTCAGGATTCTAACGTAGAATCCTTCGCTTGCTCGGGATTCAACCTCGGCACTCGCAACAAGAAAATTCTTTGCTCTCTTGTTGCACAAATAACTATTGTTTATGAATGAGACAACATTGAGCTAACAGCAACAATAATTGAATTTTTCAAAAGTGTCAGCAGTAAAAAATTATTACGAATCTTATCATGGAAATGGATGGCATTTATGACGACCTGTTTTTGAAATTTTAATTTTGGTTATCAAACTGACAATAACAACAAAATTTAATACGTAGATGTAAAACTTGCTATTGAATTATAGGAACTATGAACTCATGAATCTGTAAGAAAATTTCGGCAATTTCATATGAAAAGACCTATTATCACGATGTCGTAAATTTAGTTTAAACGCATACTATCAAATTTTTGCAACAAACAAACAGATTGATTTGCGTTTTACGACCACTGCAGTTATAAAATAAACTACAATAATAGTTTAATTTTAAAAGCGAAATAAACAAAGAAACAAATACATTTTAGTTATAAATTTATAAATAAATAGGTTGCATCGACTTCACAATGTAAAACATAAGTTGATTCGACAGACACGCTACTCTTTCATAGCTGGTTTTTGTATTTAAATCCATCTTACCATATATTAATTTATTGACAAAGAAAATATGGATAAAGTTATTATATTATTACAAATGCTACTTGATTTATGTTAAAAAGTATTTAAACACGACACTGCAGTAATAAGTTAACCTGTCAATAAACAACTGTTGTCCGATCACGAAATGGAATCATATTAACACGTTCCATGGGCTTTTTGGTGTACTTTTTAAAACTGTTAATATCCATTAACCATTTATCTTACAAACATGTTAATGAATCATAACTTTAGGAGATTTGGGTGTCTAAGTAGCTAGCAGAGAAAATCTCTCGATTAATAGAGTATATCCGGATGTTATCTAAATAACTGGACAAAGTTTTTTTTACTTTTAGCGTCAGTCCCCAAGCTTAAAATATGTCATATTTTCACCGATATTTATTGTAATAGAACACCTATTTTCAAATTATTAATAAATATATTATATTTTGCTTTTATAAGCTTAATTTATTTCTTTTGTTTATTTATTACTATTAAAACAATTGAAAAAAGTTATTACTCGATATATTTCGACCCCCGATATGGGGGGCAGTCATCAGTGATACCGAGGGTCGAATATATCGAGTAATATTTTCAAACTAGCACTTTAAGGTGGCTCTGTTGGAATAATTAGCAACTCGATTCGTGGTACTTGAAATTTCGAACAAAATCATATTAAAATAAAGTCCTTATCAGCTGCAACATGGCTGTTACGTCAGTCGCTGCGGCTGACAAGTGCGAAAATAGTGTGTTTTTAATTTATTTTATCTAAAATAAAAATAATTTCCAAGAACTGAGAAAACCAAATCATTTTATATTATTTTGTCTAGAAGTTTATAAATTTTCATACTGTTTCGATAAAAACTGCAGCAGTTATGTTGTTACAAGTGAACAAAAAATCGAGAAATAAGGGTAGAGTTTGAATTTTCTTGCTTCACTTCTGTATATTATAATGAAATTCAGGAAAAACCACATCACTATTTGTATTATGCAGATTACTATGTATTTTTCTTCTGTTGAAAAATGCTATAGTTACCGTATAAAATGGTTACAAAGATTCTTAGTTCAAGGTCGGTGGCGTTGGTAGAAGCCTTAAGTACTCACAAGGCGAACAATATATCAAAGCATAACATTATACAGCTATTAGTTCATCAAAGAAAAAACATGGAGGAAACTTAACATTCAAATAAATGTAAAAGTCCAGTGAAGTGAGAAAGTAATTGCGAACCATTTCTTAGTGTGCTCTCTCTAGACACATCAGAGTTCAGGCGTAATCAACCTTGGTCCCGACAATTTGTTGAACGTTACGTAAATTTATTCTTTTTGTGAATCACGAAATAAGAAATTGCTTTTGCAATTTTATTTAGGTATCCGAACAGAAGATAATACAGATTTCCTTAACGAGGTCAGAAAAGTGAGAGATAGAACTTTATGGTGATATTTTCTGATTGAATGATTCTAAATGCACGATATTCGTTTAGGTAGGTCTTTGACAATAATTAATAAAATCATTGATCCTGAAAATTACTGTGGTCATGACTTAGTTTCCAACGTCTGTGCTGGAGTATAAACTGCCCTCGGGGATTTTGTGTTCGGTTAATTGATAAGCTGACTTCAGTCAAATCTCAATGAAAATCTGGGTACCAGTCAGGGTTTACAAACTAACAAACATGCAGACGAATAGATTTCGTATTTGATATGTATAGCTGAAACCTTAATAAGTACGAGTATGTTAGTCTTTGCGTTTTATATATCGTGATATATCGTCCGTGCAAAGGTCCCCGTTACTCCAGGCGGAAAGACCCGCGTGCGAGAGAGACGGAATCGAGGAAAATTGTCAAAAAGTCGGATTGAAATTAATACAAAATTAACTAAAACTGCTATGAAAATTTCCATAGCCAGTAATGTAGGTATTGTTAAAATTTATCAAATATTTTTGAATTTTGTATGCTTTCACAATTTGTCAGAGTATCAATAAAAGAGTGAATTTAGACCTCATTTAATAATTATTATTTATATCGAGTGAAATTCCCCCATCGCGTTTCGGATAGTCCAAAATCTAGAAAAAGGTCCCAAAATTATTATACTAATTAATTTAACTTGGGACTTCATTTGAACAGAAAAGTGTCGATTTGGACGATATACGCCCTTAAGATAATTAACGTAATTAGGTAATTTGTACAAGTTTCTTTAACGAACGCAAACTTACAATAAAATACACACTCGTCCGAACTTTATAATTTAATCAAAGATTTCAAAATTTATTACTTTCATCACGAACCCTATTTTAGGGATTTTTTCTTCTTCCATAATTTTGTTGGACTATTCATCTCGAACTTTTATAGTTGGCTCTCAATGGGGCCGTCCTTCTTAAGTCGAAACACAACAAAGCGCCTGCTCGTTCGTTACACGCAACATTCTGCATGCTGAAGTATAAATGCGGGCGCGGCAGGCACCGACCTCATTACTAACCTCGCAGCTTGAATATAGGTTCGTTGAGTCAGAGGCAAAAACATACAACATGAAGGATTAAACTGCTTTAATCCTTGTGACTGACAGCTTCAGATTTCGCAGAAACTTTAAGCGCCGCTTAGTTTCAAATAGGCAATAATGTTGAGGTGAAAACATAGCTGCAACAGCAGCTGCAGGCAGTCGTAAGTTTTTACATAAATAAAGCTAACTACAGACCTATATTAGCTTAATGCGCCATTAGGTCAGGTGTTACCCTATATTCGCGCTGGGGAAGAAAAGGCATTAAAGATAATGGGGTACTTTAAGCTTTTTAGATTCCCATTTATGAACGATTACTAAACAATTTTGTACAACATATTTGTGGTTATCACTTTGATCATATTATAATAAAATAATACAACAAAGCTTTGCCTGACTTCGCCTGAAGTAAATTAAGTTTTGCCGCCTCCGCTGAGGGCGGGTGCTTACAAGTTGATTTATTCAGCAATCAAAGTGAGGTTCGTCACCCTCCCCGGAGTATTACGACCGAAATCATAAATCTTGAACATTTAAATATCATTATTCTTGGGCTAAGGCAATATAAATACTTGTCGCTACTGCCACTTTATTCGACGCTGCTACATTTACAGCAGCACCGCTCGCTCTCTTTAGTAAACCTTGTTTAAGGCGTATGACCACGCTAAATAAGCAACTCGATGTGTGTCGGTACAAATATCAACGGAAACAACATTGAAATAATGTTCATTTCAGGGTGCCTTGAAAAGTGGCTGTTACGACCACCACTGCGTCTCTGGCTAGCGCAAAATAGGAGAAAATAATACTTTTCACATGGACGCCATGAACGGAAAAAAAAATTTGAACTTAAATTTTTTAGATCTAAAAATTTCCTATAATTTGGTGAAATAATAATTAAAATCGCTTTAGGCGTTTGGAAGGAGTAAGAGAATTCTTGTGTTAATCATGTGAAATTTTCGATGACTTTCGATTTTTTTTGTCAAAACTAACAATATAAAAACAGTTTATTAAACTTGAAATTTATTTTTGACTCTATAATGCCTATAATAAATTTTTGGACCACCCGTGAGGGAGGAGTAGGCCTTCAAAGACAGGTCCAAATTGCAGTTGGCGTAATCATTCGCCTTAAATTACATCACAGACAGAGGGGACAGCGCGTCCGCGATCCCCACTTCCAAAAATTAATGCGATATACCCAAAAGGGCAACGTACCATGTCCGCAGTGCAATAGACATGTGTGTATTGCTCTCGAGGCATTCGACTTCGAAGATTCACTGGCAGGCTGTTGGTATTCATCCTCCAGTATGGCATTAATAATAGTGGCGAAAAAAATCTCAATATTGAGATGTAGGATTGGTTGAAAAGGGGTAGAGCGACATCTTTCGGCAGGCGCGTGAACTATGGTCCTAGCTGCAAGATATCGCTGT
Organism: Ypsolopha sequella; assembly: GCA_934047225.1. Lineage (NCBI taxonomy): Eukaryota > Metazoa > Arthropoda > Insecta > Lepidoptera > Ypsolophidae > Ypsolopha > Ypsolopha sequella. Next base: position 5,790,740 of record OW203988.1, on the reverse strand, counting down.
ACTGTACCGGACCCTTTTTCAACCAATCGACGACGTTCCCCGCCGCACATCAATAATGTAAACTAATATCATATTCACGATATTATGAGAATTTAGATATTAATATAATAGACCGGGTGGGCATAGTAGGTAACCCTATCTCATAAAGTACCAGCATGACACCACAGTCACTGTAGGAAGAAAGACAATAACTTGGCTAAGTGCGAGTCGGACTCGCGCACAAAGGGTTCTGTACCACCACATTTTTGAAAAAAAAATAGTATGTAAAACTTAACACTTTTAGGGTTTATTCCGAACCTAAGTAGTTTGCTCAATAACATAAAAAAATTAATATTATGAATCTAAGGACTTGAAACTTAAGGCGGTTCTTCCGAGCGTTTATTGTAATGACCTCCATTTAATTTCATGTGTATCTCGTACAACAGATGAGTGTAAGACTAATTTTATCCTGAACAATAATCCTACCAAATCGTATAATAAAATAGCGAGGATTTTTTTTTTTTTTTAGTTGGTTCAGATCCCGGGTGAGACGAGCAAATTTTAGAAGATCTTTGAATGTAGTTTTGTTTCTTTTAAAAAATAAAGGAATGTTTCCTTTCAGTAAAATGAGCTAACTAAAGGATTTAAAGTTCCGCTCCAGGGCCCTTCAATTTTTTCATGTATGTTGCTTATAAAACTACAACCTTTAAAATAGACGATACATTTTATTCTGGGGTTTATAAAAATAATCAAAATCATGGTTACTCTGGATAAAACTTTGATTAACTATGGAATTGAACTACTCGCTTGATTTTAAAATTTTAATACTACTGCTTTTATAATTTAAATATGAATAAATATAATTTTAGCTGTGTTAGCCTTTTATTTGCAGTTTTAAGTATTAGATGATACTCGTAATAATAAAAAAATAAACTTTCTATTTTCGATATATTTCAGCCTCATCAGTGAGGCCGTCATCAGTCGTGTGGTTGACAGGTAGAAAATAATAAAAAAATATTTATGAAAAGGAGTTGATACAATATATTATACTTATAATTTAAATATTAATTTAAAAAAAACAACATTGCTAGAAATGCCTAGTTAACATTAAATTATGATCGCCAAGTGCCATAAATAACATAAATAACAATACCTTCAATTCCCATAGATTAAGTTATGATAGTTTTTTTTTTTTTTTCTAGGAATATACGCCATTTTAGGACCTAGTTTTCATTATTTTGGTATACATAAATTTACCATTATTTTTGTATTTAAAGAATTATCCGATGACCTTATCACTTGAGAATTTTAGACATCATACTGATTGTGATGTGTGATTGCTTATTAAAAAAAAGTCTGTCTCTGTCTATCTACTCATCTGTCATCTAACTGTCAAATTAGTCTGAAGCAAATTATTATAAATGTATCTTGATAGTAAACGACACATTTCTAAACAGCCATTACTCAAGTGACGTCACACAAGGGCAAATGGAAGTTACAGCCTTTTCGTAAAAATATTCATCATCATGAGATTTTTTACACCAAAACTTCGAAAATACGGCTTATCAAACCTAAATCTCGAAATGGTTTTCGAATGCCAATTCACATATAAGAAATTTGCGTTTTGGCACGCGATGTTTAAAACCTCCATATTTATACACGCCATCTGGAGCCGTATTTTTGAATCGTTCTTTTTCAATTCACGTGCGAAAATATATACCTGTCTCATCTTGCAAATGACAAGTTCTGATGTGCTACGTGAGATGGGTATATACTTTCGCACGTAAATTGAAAACGAACGATTCAAAAATACGGCTCCTGTACCAATACGCGCAAATCGTGTGCGTTGAGTCAACGCTTGTTTACTTATCTCAATCACGTCGTGTTCCGGACTCTTCGTTCAATTGTCATGACCTTGAAAATCTTCTTGAAATGCTACAGGAAAATTGTCCAATAACATAATCGTGAAACAAACAAATCATGATAATCTAACACTTTATACAAAGACATCACGATATTACTATTCTTGACTCAACTACTTTGTCAATGTCCTCACTTGTTCAATCATTTTAATTTTTAATTTTTTAATTTTTAAGTTTTTAAGTTTTACGTTTCATACAGTTCTAGTTTTAATTTTACTTTTTTAGTTAATTTAAAGTTATTTAGAATATTAGTTTTTTGTGTTTTACCAAGTCGCTTAGAGCGCTATTAAGTGTCCCACAGGCATGCTGTGTTTGCCTATAATTGGGAATACACTCGTACATGTGTGTGTTTGTCTTTATATACCTATTAACTTTCATAAGTGTCATTTCTGTTGGCAGACCAATAAAAATAAAAAAATAAAACTGCCCTACTGAAGAGCGGTTTCGCAGCCGGATTGTGAAAAACCCGCCTTTTTCTAATTAATCGAAAAAGAACACTTGCATTCAAAATTTACTTGAGTACATTTAATTCCTCAACAAAACCTTATAACCTATGTTTTGTGTAAACTGTCAGTGTCATCGCAATGTTTCGATTGGTTTCTGTAAATTAGAATTTTAAAGCTTTAAATTTTGAAATTCAAATTTGCAGAAACCAATGGATACTTTGCTATGGCAGCATACACAATACATTGGTAATAAATTTTTGTTTAGGAACTATTGAGTAAATTTATATATACATATAAGCGTTCTGTTTCGATTAATTAGAAAAAGGCGGGTTTTTCACAATCCGGCTGCTAAACCGCTCTTAAGTGGCTATGCGAATTTTATTTTTGTCACTGTCACTCCAAGCGAAAAATCGCGCAGTGCGAGAGGGGCGGATTCAGAGCGAAAGCGAAAAATGTTAGTTTTATATCTTTTATAAAAAAACTAAAATAGCTAGCAAAATTTCAAATATCAAATCTATAGATATTGTTGAAACACACTTAATAAAATATGTTTGAGTTCTGTATATGGTTCCTATTCGTCAAACGAGGAGAAAAGGGGTGTTTGAAGACCTCATTTCAACAATTATTTCTATTGAGGAAAATTTATCCAGACATGTTTTCCAATTTCAAATCCCTAGATTTTTATTTAATCGTATGGCTTATAAAAGTTTACAAGTCGTTCATAATATTATTGGGGATGAGAATGCCCAACCCGAAAGTTTAATGGAAACATTTCTGACCTGTTCATACTTACAGAAGACGCAGCTGAATGGCTAAAGACATCCCTAGATTATATAGTCAATACCAGAAACTGATTATAATTTTCCGTGTATTTCATGAAATTCACAGAAAAGAAACACCCGTATTTTTTTCGCGTATCGCCTTGGGCCGACTACAAAGAGCCTCGTTCTGCGTACCACGATCGCTGTAATCTATGCGACGACGATGGCTTGGATCTTAAGGGGCAGGTGGCCGCCAACGACCTTCAGATCAACGATCAACGATCAACAGAAACTATATTTAAATAACGTTTATATCAGCGCGCACTGCATTACGACGTGGCGTCGCTGGGTCTACGGATAGTGCAAAATAAAAGAAAATAATTCTTTAAACCACTTTTTAATATTTTGCGTAGTCGCACATGTTATGCAAATAATAGTTTCATAAGACGGGCTTGCAGGTTGTATAACGATAAGTTTGTTAACGTGGATATATTTAGTGAGTATTTAATTAGTTTTAAAAGATTATTATTGCAGCGTATCTCTGAGCATGTATAGCTTACGTTAAAAAGCTTTTTTGTAAATCTAAAGTCCATTACATGGACAAAACAGTTGTATTTAATATATTTAGAATGTTTTATAACAAGTAAGGAAACTGTAGGTCTACATTATAAGAATATTTTGTGTTATGTATAAATACATAAGACTGTTTGTTTCTTGGAAAATAAAATAAAAAAATAAATAAATAAACGCGATGGACGGAAAAAAATTCCATAAATAATTTTAGTTAGCACTATTTTCTTATTCTTATTCTTTAATGTACACAAAAAATAAACATTTACAAACATATTATAAACAAATTGACATGTACAAAGCACTATTTTCCTTGTATTTTAGTGCAAGAACCATAAAAATACCATTAGTGGTTTCAAAGAAATAACCAACTTTACTTAATTTTAGTCTAAAAACAGCTTGACTTTGAACAATTTTTTTCATGTTGTTTCTTATACGCGAGAATAATTTTCTTAAATGAAGTTGTTCGTGACATTTACACGCTCCTCTTTATTTTTTTTCTGTTTTCTTTTTCACCCAAAGGTTGCCTGGAAGATATTGCTATTAGCAATAAGTGCCGCCTTTGTACACTGTAAATTTTTTTAATGTTTTTTTTTCATGTTTTTGTGTAAATGTACATTAAGTGTAATAAATAAAATAAATAAAAATTGTTCTTAATAGTATGACTAACAATATTACCTATATATTGTCATATCTAAAAATTATGAAATATATATACAAGGTGACTTTTTGACCATCGTCCAAATTCATACTGGAGGCTTGATAAGTGATCAGTATCTTGGATCAATAACAATTTTTGTTAAATTTGTAAAATGAAATTTCAGCTTCCCATAGAAATTCACTTCCAGTTCCGAGTAAATCACTATGGGAAGTCGAAATTTCATTTTACGAATTTTACAAAAATTTATATTGATCAATGATACTGATCACTTACCAAGCCACCAGTATGAATTTGGACGATGATCAAAAAGTCACCTTGTATAATTTTTAGACATACCGTTTAATATAAATAACTTTATCAATAGAGTAATTTTTGGATTAGGCTGGCAAGAGGCGCCTAAAGACACGGACCGCGGCGGTCAAGTAGAACGCGCGTTTTGATTGTTTTGAACGCAGAATGCGCTCTGTGTGGTCGGTCCCTCAAGCGTAATTAAATACAAAACTAAACACATGAAAAGAAATCACTTATAAGTAAAAAAACAGTATCGAGACCGCTACCCCGGGGCAGGGTGCCTAGAATGCCGGCACCATTACCTCTTTGGATGACCAGAGTAATTCTTTGGCCGAGGTAAGCGCCAGCCCTCCGGTAGTTTCAACAAGGCGCGACGACAGTTCCTTGAAAACACATCGCGGTCAACACCAAACGGCGCAAATATGTAAAGGCTTGAGATTGAGGGCGTATAGCATAATTACGATGTTTGTTGTCCTTTGTTCTTGGATATTCATCAATATAATTAGGATCGGCATAGGATGCTATCTTCGATCAAATAACCCCTAGATGTTGAATCAGCGCACAAAAAGCGGCTCCGGAAACTGATGCTAAATTCAATTTTTGGCATTCGTTTACGTCATTCGGTTGTCTACCTTAATGCATTAATTTAAAGCTGAAAGATATAAAAAATAACAATCACTGAGCTCTTTATTCGCTGTCTAGTTGTATGGTTTTACGACTTTTTAATAGTAGATCGTGGAAAACAAATCTTATGAGAGAGTGGACAATGTTTATTTTCGAAAAATCATAACTTAGCTCTTATGTTATTGTTGTTTTATTGCGATGTATATATTTAACTATAATTTTATAACACACTTGGGACATGATTCAAACTGATTTTGTATGGAATAACAGATCTAGGGATTATTTGATCGAAGGATGCTATCTTCAAATTATCAGTAGGCCAAATTTATTGCGATCAATGGCAGTCTTTTAGATCCAGTTTACTCTTTGATGTCATCTATTTATTTAGGACCTAGACGTTCTGATGCCCTTTTTCCGGGAATAATGAATCTTGGAAATTCCTAGAGTGATATTCATAGATCGCAAAAACCAAATGGAATATGGAAATACATGCCTATGGAATATGGATATGTTATACATATGGAATATGGAAATACATGCCTCACAATTAGGGTTCGAGAGGATAAAGAAATACTTATTTATGAAGGTTGGCATTGAATTGAAATTTCAAGTACAAAGCTTAAAAATTCGTTTTTTTTTGGTCTCTATGTAATTTTATTAAAGCCCAAAAGAAAATTTGCCAAATGAAAAAAGAAATGGTAAACTTTGTTTAACAAATGTACCAATCAAATATAAACAAATGCTACGTGCAAGCACATTTTTATTAATTAAATGTTTTCCCCAAACAGGAAATATTGAGACAGTATAGTAAAATATTGAGGGAAAAACATAAATGTACAAATTTTATTGCACGAATAAAAATGAAGCTCTGTATAAATAAAAGCGACGCGCTCTTGTGTACCGAATTTTCATTTGAAACTGTGAGGATATAGGGACACTTAACGAAAACAGATGTTCTTATACAGGGTGTTTCGGACATCGATGTGAATATTTTCAAGGATGATAAAGAAAGTGATTTTGAACATTTCTGACTGAATGTACTATAGTGCAAAGTTTAGTAGTTTTCGAATTATACATAGACATTTTTCAGTTTTATCTACTTATGAATAAAACACTATTTATGGCTAAAAATATGATTTTATTTTAAATTATTTCTTAATACACTTGAATTAAACAAAAAAACAATATAAATGTGTTCAAAAAGAAGTGAAAATAAACATAAAGCTAAATACATCACGTAGGATTTTTTTTTTGTAAAATTTTAAATTATTATTTTTAGCCTACCTAATTTTAAGCACACAAAACTGAAAAATGACTACCTCGAAAATTTTAACCGCCTGTACCTCGACTCCAGGAATAAATCAGCTAAATTAATAGAAGTCTTCTTAGCTAATATTTAGATAGTGCAACTAAAACAAACTTGTGAGGTAATCTACAACTTACCCATTTACAGCCTTAAGTTCGAGGTTATCTCCAGCCCCTCGCTGTTTTATTTTCGACATATTATATTATATAAAATGCATTATAATGGTGTAAATAGCCACTTCAAATAACAATAACAACTTTCCCAAAGAATACACTCGGTGTATATGTTCTGACTTACTAATAATGAAGTATGATGAATAGATTCACTTGCACTCGTTTCACAGTTAAAAACTAATTTAACCCGACCGGTTTCGATTTTACAAAAAACTGTGAAACGAGTGCAAGTGAATCTATTCATCATGTTTTTATCCAAGTTTCACTAAGTGCCGACAATCGCAAGTATTAATCATAATAGTAAAGTAGTAAAAGATTCGTGTAAATTTTTCATTTTTTTGCGAAATTTTAAATGAATTAGATTATTAAATTTGTATTGTGCTGAGGCCAACACTGCAATTTTATCAATTTTTGTCTATTATCATCGTAGTGACCCCGGTCAACATATATAGAGTGTTGATAAAATAACCGCCAAGCCGAAAATGGGGCAAATATTGATTAAACCCAGGCAAGGCCGCGAGCAAAAAGCTAGTTTTAAATATAATACTAGCAACTTCGTGAGTCAGTGTGGAGTGCGGTTGCCATCAAGTTGTACACCCCATGGATTAAAGGTATCGTGATGTAGATGCACGTAGCGCCATCTAGTCGGGAAAGATAGAACCAGAGGTATCTATATTAATGTGTATCGTTCTCCGAAACAGTGAAAACCCCATCCAAATTCTTTCATTAGTTTCAGTAAATAGCGAACATACCTTTCAAAAATCTGCTAGAGTTTACGGGCATAAAATATGTAACATTTAGGCAATTTAAGCACAAAAATCATAGAAATACCTTTTTTATTCAATTAGTTCTTGTACAAAATTATCCAGTTAAACTACAGACGCCTCAATTTGAAATAAAAATAAATTCACGCAACAACATTATCAAGTATTAACAGGCTATTAGAAGTTCAAGACAAGACACCTTCCCTGCTCATTTAATTAAACTTTAATGTCAGGAGTTGGTGCCAAGTTGAAGTACCGACAGTCTACTTTCAAGTAGGGACACACCTTGACGCTTGTAAAGTTTCATAGAAATTGTTTCTTTATTTTTTAATGTCATCTTTGCAGTTATCTTGAAACTTTTTGAGTTCTTTTTTTATGCTTCAAGATCTAAAAAGTTTTTATAGGTAATAAGTGAGAATTATCATACTCAAGCCTTTCGCCCGAGGCTCCACCAACGTTTATTCAATCTATGCCCCGTTTTCAGCTTGGCGGTTATTTAATGAGGTAACTCGCACCCCTATTCGCGTGCGCTTTCCCTGTGAGACGTGCGCTGCGCGTGAAATTTATTAAATTTAAGTTTGAGACGTCCACCCGTTTGGAGATAACATTTTTTATGGCTTTTCAAGGATTTCTCGAAATAGATGCAATTAAATATACTAAATATGATATAAAACTAAATATTTTTACAATCAGCTTTATAATATCTACCCATATTGTATTTTTATAATTTATTTTTTTATTTCCCTTTTTTTTCTCGTTTGTGCTCAACTTTTGTTCAAGTTTTTTAAAGATTTCTCGAAACCAGTGCCAGTAAATATAGTTAAAGTTATATTTTTACAATCGTCTTTTTAATATCTACAATTTGATACCCATATTGTATTTTTAGGATAATATTTTTTTTTTCTCACTTTTGTTTTGGAAATATTTTAAACAATTTAAAATTTTTCATATTTTTTTTACACCGTGATATGTGGGCGAATTAATGCTATTTTTGTGCCAAATTTAATGTCTTTATCTTTAACGGTGCAAAAGTTATGAGGCTGTGACATAAGGACGGACGGAAGGACAACGGAGTCTCACCATAAGGTTCCTTTTGTACCTTTTAGGTACTACGGAACCCTAAAAATCACGTCGGTCCTTTGTTCCGCTGCTGCGTGAAAGAAGGACAAACCAACAACCAACACAAACCAACAAACACACTTTCGCATGGGGGGGGGGGGGCTTATCTTATATTATCTCCAAAACTGGTGGACCAAAAAATATAAAAAAAATTATAATATGTGTTTACGTAAAAATTACAGGAAAAATAAAGCGGTTGAGAAATTCTCGAAAAAAAAATGACAACATTACATTTATCATCCACAATACGGAACCCTGGGTACGCGAGTCTGACTCGCACTTGGCCGGTTTTTTTAAAGAGATAGTTTATGGGCCGGAGAGTGACATGCTGCTTTTATCCCGGGAGAATGCAAACGAAATCAGCGCGGGCGAAGCCTCGTGCTAAAGCTAGTTGTATATAAATAAGATAAAAAAATCCTTGCAAAAACAATAAAAGTATGCGTTAAGCGTACCCAGGGCCAAGCGCGACGGAATGTTATATTTTGTACGATTTCCACCTTTACGCAAACGTAGTAAAGACTACCATGGTACGTCACTGCATTGAATGTACACAATATACGGATTTTGTAATTGTAGAAGAAACGTAAATTTTCCGAGGTTCTTTCCTGGGCCACATTTTATTAAAGATAAAGATAAAGAATCATTTATTTAAATGCCACAACACACACGAAACAAAACACATTTTAAATACAACTTTTTTAACTAATAATAAAATTGATAAATACCATACTGATACATATAAACATGGAACGTCATGTGTCGTGGCAATAAAAAGGACCCCAACTCAGCATATGCTACGGGTGTTACCAGTAACATCCTGCAACGCTGTTATTCTGCTAGGGCCTGCAGTTGATATAAAAGCACAGAAACAGTACGCGGCATCCGAATAAAATAGAAGTACGTATATAAATAAAAAATATGTAATATTTATTTATATCGTATATACAATTAAAAATAAATATTCATATAGCATAAACTATTAAAATATAAAATAATGTGAGTGGATAAATAAAAAGGCAAAATTTTGGCTTAAAACAAATAGAAATAATTGAAAATATTATTATTGAATGATATTGTTTACCTTAATTTATAAAGACGATGTGTATAAAGAAATAAACGTGAGTTTTCTGTCTGAAACTTTACATATTAAGGAGTACCACAGGTGTTTCTGAGCGTGGGCTATGAAATGTAAGTCGTACACCCAAGTTTCACCAGCGATTATTACGCCCCAGCGTGATGGGTGGTGAGACCCTATCGCCGTACTTCGGGCACATATTGGACCCACACCGAAGCACGCATACCGAACACGCCCCTTCGGGATTTGAACCGCTAGACCACAGGGCCACGTTTATAAATTACCTAAGGGTCGCGACACGGGTTATAATGTCATATCTGTCGCACGCGTTGAAAATTGTTTACGCTGTCCTGTTGTCAAAGTTGGAACATGACGAAAGTGTTAATTTATGAAAGACTATCTGAGGCGGCCGTAAGACTTTGAGAACTGATATTTTAGAAAGAAATAAAAATGTTTATTTGGTATCAAAACTTAATAACTAGTTATACATAATAATGAGGGATTTTTAAGAACATTTTTAACTATTTAAAAACTAAATGATACCAAAAGGGTCTTCGCTCAGCATAATGTTGCAGCAGTTATTATTTCATAAATGTATAATGATTGGTTGCATGACTATTATTGATTGATACATGTATTACAGTTATGCCTTCCACTTGTTGATGCTTGTTCGATCCTCAAAGTTTGCGTGAGCACAGTAATAAATTTTTATCACCGAAGCAACTACGATGGCGAGCTCACTTGAATAGCTTTTCATCCAGTAATTTAGTTAAATTAAATAGCGGCGTTTATTTATATCCCTTTTTTTTGTTTCAGGTAAGGGGGGCAAGGACTTTTTATAATGAAGACAAGAAATGTATAGGAATTTTGTAAACAAGCAGAATACATTATGTATGATTGAGAAAAGTTCCGCCGACCTACTTTTTGCTCTTATTACAATCGTTATAGTAGATACATAGTATAATGTGGTTCAGGGCGATTTCCCTTGATAATACATATATGTATATAGGTAAGTACATAACCGTTAGAGAGGGATATAATTCTTTTAGATAAACAATTATTACGTAAAATACAAAAATGCCAAGACGTGGCACTACAATAGCACTCACTATTTGTCCGGAATTGGCAAATTTCCCGGGAAAAATAATTAACCAATGTGGTAGGCCAAGTATCAACCTATACAGAAATATTAACATAGCAATTAGTTGATTAATTGCAGGTTGTATGTTATATATAAAAAAACAACTTTTAACTATGGTACACGAACCAATTAGTAAGTGGTCAGACCACTTTGCAATTTGCAATTTCTTCCTTATTTCAATAGTTATTTTGTAATATTGCACAGTAAATTAATGTTTCAGAAAATACATACCTACTAATATTTTTATTTCAGTAAATAATATAGCCAAAAATGCAACAACTTGGCCCGCCATATATTTCGTTAGTAAATATTGGCACGCGAAGGAAAAAGTTTCCACATCCCTGGTCTAGGTAGTAGTGATGGGGATATTTCCTAGAAACTATTTACGTTAAAGTACGAAAAAATGTAACATGTGGAAATTTAACCGGTAAAGGTTATTTCTTGAAAATTTCAAGTGACGTAATCATTAGCAACAGTTATGTAAATACTATTATTCCAGTAGTTTATTGTTTTACTCCTAAAGACCAAACGGTACAACCAGTAGGCCGGTGATAAACGAAATCACTTTTGCAACTTGTACAAAGAAATACGTTTTAAAAAGCATTTCATACAGTACAGCCGCAACTAGTTTATTGGCTAGTTTCATTACAATAACAGAAGAAAATAACAAGAACTTGCGTCTACAAAAGTTACGGTTTGTTAGGAAACTACAATACTTTTGTAAAATTTACTAAACTGACAAGTACAAATATTGTCCTTTGTTGAAGAATACCTGTACTTTTAGCAAAGATAGCCGGGCACTTTTGGCCTGCCTGGAGGCAAGTTTATCCAAAACAGACTACATGCGTACAACATGAAAGCTTTTCATGTATGAAAGTCCCACAGTCCCATAATAATTAGACCCCTGATCTCACCCATATTGTTCCTACATAGCTATGGTCATATTGGCTGGCTGGCTGGTACTGGTGCTGGGGTTCCGCTCATCTAATCCAAATTATAGATACTAAGTCGGACCATTTTTTATTATTTTATTCTTGAAAAACCATTTTTATACATCGCTCTGAGGGATAAAAGATTTTGTTTAGGTAACTGGCGGTTAGAATCAAATATAAGCCACATCATTTGTATTGGACACCAGGCCAGCGGGCCTATTATGTATCTCTAGTTGCCTTCTGTACTGGGTGCCTATCATCAAAAACATAGATATACCCTCGAATTCCGATTTCCTAAGGATATGTTCGCACTTCTAGTGACGACACAGATTGTTAATAGTTCAATATCCACTAAAGGCAATTTTGAAATTTCAGTTTTTACGAGTATCTATGTTTTTGATGATAGGCACCTAGTACAGTTGGCAACTAAAGATACAGAATAGGGGGGCAGGTTTAATACATAAGTGCCCATCTTTTTTTCTTTTTGACCGTGCTGCGGTAAGTAAGCGTTGCCGCTAAAAAGACTTTAGTTTCCGGACAAGACACCAAAATTAAATAATAAAACCAAGCCTACGCAAAAATAAGCACGTGCTCACGCCAAACGGATACTCTTCTTTGGCTAAACTCGCTGTCCCTCCGAGTCCGAACATATTATAGTGTCTCGAAGTGTCAAACAAGAATCTAGAATTTATTCTAGGGAGATTAGGACCACTTATTAGCCATCTTTAAGCTCAAAAAGCTTGTAATTTTGACACTTCTTATTGAAAATATTTGACATTGTATTCTTTTAAATTTAATTATGACATTTACTTTTAATTATTTATCATTTTTTTCTTTTTAATTATAATGTTAATTGACCATATCAAATTGATATGTCCTACTATTTATATTAAGGTCTTACTGTATGTAACAAATAATGTTTATGTAAATTATTTAACCGTTTAAATGTAATTGTAATGTATTTCAAAATGTAATCTGACCTACCAATGTAACGACCACTGTTACAATTATGGTTAAAATAAATGAATCTGAATCTGAATCTGAATCAAATTGAGCCCACATTGGTAGCGTTCCTAAACGCCCGGGTAAATGTAAAATTTTACTGTCAAAGTGAATTTGACATATCTGACAAGGTTTATGAACTGTTCGTTTTCACTCTGGTGGTTGTGGAATGGGTGACAGTTAATTTTTACCTTTATACCGGCGTTTAGAAACGGCACCTTAATATTGTCCGCGGATAGTAGATTTCGATAACCAAGTTTGATTTCAATTTACGAACTTTAGGGTTCTGAAACTTAGCTTAGTAATTAAATTATGTGAAACCTACATAAACTTCTGCAAATCTCCCTAAAGAGCTTTAGGATATAATACCAGGATATCATAAATCATCTGCGATTCGGACCAAATATTATCTTCAATAGTACGTCATAACGATAAATTATCTCCACGGACAACTAGGTAAACAGGCTGTCAAGACAAGATTGGGACAATGACGATCAAAGTTACAAACGACCACCCTCTGCTCCTGGTACTCGAGATCCAATTCTCGGACTCTTTCTACTCGTATATCGCGCTCTCGAAAAACTTACTAGCTTAGTACATGACATTACTTCTCAAACGGTGAAGCTACAAATAAAAATATATTTTTATCAATAAAAACAAAAAATATATAAGTATAAAACATGTCGGGTTAGCTAATATTAGCAGCATATTTCCAGTGAGGTAAGGTTTGCAAAAGTTACTGAAGCCCCACTTCTTTAAATTTAGGTTTTTCTCTATAAACGGTTTCCTTTAGTAACATAAAAACACAAAAATATATGTATGGGCCTTCTTATCTTTGTGAACGATTGGAACTTTTGTTATCTTCTAGGGACAAGCCGGCTCGTGCACGTACTGTCTCTCTTCTCAAAACTTCTGTGCACAAATCGTATGGCCAGTCCTTCACCGTCGTGGATATCAGATTATGGAATTCGTTTCCCCATAATTATTATTTATTTATGTAGGTATATATATTGTAATCATAGGGTGTAAGTATATAAACGCATTTTAGTGTACACGTACGTATGTCTACTTTTTATTTATAACTTATATTTATCAATTCGGGTTTGCTGATATAAATCTCTTTTTAGAGATAAGCTCGCCTACGTACATGATATATCTAAGTACAATGTGTAAATACTATGTTTTTGTGTACAATAAAGAATATGAACTCCTAAAGCAAAAACTTCACTAAAATCCATCTTATATGCGTGTAGATAGAGACACGAGACCTTTTAATGTGTACTATAGAGATTCTTGATTGTTATAACATCGAGATGTATCGAGAACGGCAGAACCTGATAGTAATTTCAGGATAACGGACGAGAGAGATTTTTTTATCTCAAAATAAAAATATACCTGGTGTAATAGACAGTCATTCATTATATACTGATAATACTAAACAAATTTTCTAAAGAAATATACCCGCGGAAATTAAAACATATTTTCATTTTACTTAACACATTTTGAAAAGCTACTGTGAATTTTGTATGAGCATGAGCAGTTGAGCAGGCATAATTTGTTTTTCATTTGGTCGTTTTTTTTGTTTTATTTGAAGATTTACGACCGGCATATTGGATTTGACAGATAAAATTTAAGTTTTCGGTTGAGAAGGTCATCTCGACATACTGGGAATTGAGATCCAGGGAGGTTTGGGACCTGCTGACAGGGTCAAAAGATAAATGTGTGCTATATCGACGACATTTGATGCTTGAACAAGGACGACCATTGAAAAACATTGCAGGTGGGATAAGGGTCAAAGAGATTTAAGGGTACATTTGAAAAATACTGTCCCTTTTAAGGACATTTGCATAAATTCAGATACCTTGTTGTTTTTTGATAGGGTAAGGGAGTAATTTTGTGAACCTTGTATTTTCGTCGCTTATTTCACGTTACCTGTTTAATTACGTTTTATCGTTTCAAATGTTGTTGTGTGAGGCGTAACGTCGTCGCGTAAACGTCTTTACTCGCCCAGATGAAGGCAGTCCAAATCTGCTGAAACTGGTCGGCTTTCCCGATCATAACACGTATTGAGGTGAGCCGTTTTTATATAAATCATGAATTATCCTCAAGTCTCATTTAATTCTATAAATGTTGTTAAGGTTACGTTTTTAAAGTAAAATTAAAGCAACCCTTTACGAAAACCTCAGACGACATTCTAAGATCCATTGTAACGCGCAATCTCATGGATAATATGGCAATAAAGGAATAGGAAGGCAGCTTTTGCCTCTCGTGCGTGAAATGGGACGAAAATTGGCTTACCCTCTACATAACGATTTAATGCTCAGTCGTGAAAGAAAACTTCCCGAGAAATAGTACAAAGGGAAAAGGAACCGACGAGCATCGTACTGGCTGATTGGTAGAAACGGTGAACCAAATACCTATATAATAGATTTGTTACAACCAGGTGAAACTAACTGTGCACCCGCGCATAGGTTTCTCTTAGTTTTGAGGAGAAACCATTTAACTTCACCGGGTTGTATAGCTAACTTGTAAATGATGACATACACCGAACTGAGGAAACGAGTTGTACTCTTCATTACAACAATACATTAATGATATCAAAATCTTTGTTTGAACTAACTTAAAATCGAAATAGAATATACGTCCCCATTGGTACTTTCTAAAGCCTCCTCGTTTATGGCCGAACATATTATTATGTTCTGTGAGCCGAATCAAAAATATTGAAAAAAATGTATATGAATTAACTCTAACAAAACTTATGCAACATATTTCTTTTTCAGACCACCAAAACTACTATATGAAAAAAAACTTCAACCGAATATTGTTTTTAGCTTGAATTCAATACTGCTCCTATGCGGCTTGGTCGATTGAATTCATCTATGCTTTGAGTAATAGATAAACAAACATAACATATGATTTTTCAATCGAACAAGCACGTCCATGTGAAAAGTATTATTTTCTCCTATTTCGCCCTATCAAGGACGCAGCGAGCGTCATATTAGCGCGTAATACATAGTGGTTATTACACTATGTATTACGCGCTAATATGAACGTTATTTCAATATCGTTTCCGTCGATATTTGTACCGACAAACTTGGCAAACTTTGGCGACACAAATCGCCTTAACTCCTTATTTTCCCTCCTACTCACACACATTCACACGCACAGTCACACCCTCACCCTCGAAACATGCATGTTCAACATACACTTATTAAGTTCTACTAAAACTATTTTGTACTAGGTATGCATTCATTGTATCACTGGTGGACAACTATTATTGGGTTCATTTACTGTATATTTTATTTATTCTTTTACTAACTTAATCATAAGCTGTTGTGGTCCCAAATAAAAAAAAAAAATTTAATTACTAGAAAACTTGAACATTAATAAAAAAAATGCGAAATGGTTTTGCCCTGAAACGGTTACTTTGTTAACGCCCTACCCTGTGCTTTAGGATATGTGACTTTAATTAGTACAGAATTCTCCGGTAAGTAGTCAGAACCAAGGTTCGATGAACCTTTTTGTGAAATCAGAGAAATATATTCTTGTATCTCTGTTATTGTTCAATTTTCAAGCTTCAAGCCCATCTCAAATCAATCAGTACGGGAAGACAAAATTTGAATAATTTGCGGAATAATTTAACGGAAAGGTTAATAATAATTACTTTCTATAGTATACTCGTACTAGCACCCGGAGCAGCGTTCAATCGCGCGCGACGCAAATTTGTTGAATCACAAGTGATAATATTATCTAATGATATACTATAAATAAGACAGGTGGATAAGATATTTTGATATAGTTTTATTGGGGACACTATCACCTCTTACAGAGTCTTACAATAATACCGCCAAAACTGCCAATTGACAGCTGTGTGTTGCCAGCTGTCTCACAATGAATATCCCTACTTGACTATGATTATTTAAAATAACAAATACATGTAATAAAAACCTGTAATAGCTAACAGTCGGCCATCCTGACCCTTGCCTGACCTCAGGCAAAATTACAGAGACCAAATACTACTCATACTTAATAGACTGTAACTTGACCGAATATCCCAATATTTTATATAATAATATTTTAATATCGGAATATCTAACATTTCATATCGTAACTTAAATTAAGATGACATTTTTAAGGTTTTACTATATCGATAATCACTACACATAGGTATCAAAATAATCAAAACACCCGGTAAATGTATAAAAACGATGAAATACACTAATCGATCCACAATTTCTAATAGATGTTATAAGCGTTCAAACATCAAATTGAGTACATACTTTATATTGACATGTATATTTATAGTTTAACAATACTCGTATCTACAATTATCTTATTATGTCTTTTGCCAAAACTCAATGCGATTATAAGTAAGTATAATTAAGTCTTAAACGAAATTGAATTGAATACAATTTATATACTTAACTCAAAATACATTTTTCTACTTTATTTTAAGCTCATTTAATTAATTAATTAAGTGTAGGTTTATCAGTTCCTTTAAATTGTGTGTATTAATGAAAGTCGTTTTACAAGATTATTGATAATACGTACGGAACAAACATAGATATCACAATAATATTATTCTAATAGAACATAACACACAAGTACCTACTTCCTTTTGTCAATGTCACGTACGTTGTAAGTAAATAATTTTTATTTACGTACTTAAGTGAAATACCTAAACGAATATAATCTCATTTTTACAATTTATTTAAACTAATATAATATATTATAAACATATAATGTATTATTTCTTGTAATAATTTTGTTATGGAATATAGAACATTCAATATTTCATCTAAACATTTATTCATCAACATTTTGTGTTGTGCATAAAAATATTCGTATTTATTATAGGTATTCGTATTTGTCTGAATTTTGTTTTCTTTAGATTTTTTTTTTTTTTTTTTTTTTTTTTTTAGCTAGTGATATTTGTAAAGTTTAGTTATGTAAATTGATTAAGATAGCATGGTGTCCAAAACAATCAAATAAAATCATAATTTAAACTTGTGAATTAATAACTAATTAATTGTTTTATTAGAAGGTAATTAATAATTAACAATAATAACAATAAGTATATTATATTCTCTCCCAGAAAGACTGATAACCAGAAAGTTGAGATATCATACCCCTTCTTAACAAAGATTGAGGAGTCTGCTAAACAAATGTTACACTTTAAAATGTAATTTTAAGGATGCTGCTATATTTTTGCAACTCTGTTGTATTGGACACTGCGTTTCAAATTCTCTTACCTTCTTATTTGTAAACTTCTAGTTTCTGTAACCCTATTTTAAGATATATATATATTTTTTGATATTGTTTGCTAACGATTTTTTTTATCATTATAATTTTAAGTAACTACTACAGCTGAGTCAAAGGCATGACGTGAATAATGGTGTAAGGTTGGCAATTGACATCCATGGTTAATGGATGAATTTTAAGGGCCTATTTACAATTAATAATTACAATTACCTACCACATCTGAACAATATCTTTTAGAGACACCACACAATTGATCATCTAACTAAAGAAAAATATTTAAGTAACTTTCCCACAAATTATTTCCTTTCCGCAAATCTCGTGACTCATTCCTGCAGACCAACTGTTTATATAGGTAGTTTTGCAAGGCATGTATAATTATAAGTACTTATGAAATTTGCTTCTTGTACAAAAAAAAATAATAAATAAATAAGCATGACTGCTCAAAATTGACAAGAGGCACAGCGCAGACGCTGCCGCCGCGGACAGCGCTCGTCATGCACATGATACCTATCACACGCACCCTTGCAGTGCGCATCGGCCATCCTGTATGAGGAATGTCCCTATTCCTGGACTTCATCATCATAATTTTATTTAAATACAACAATTTGGTGAGTCCATTTAGGTCAACAAATTACATCTTTAGTTGTCAAATAATTAAAACATTTATTTTTAAAGGGTCAAAAAGCAAAATAAAATCGCTGCCTCCACGTAGTCAAACTATTTTGTCAAACTGATTTGACCACGTGGAAAATTAACAGAATATGCGAGGCTTACAACATCGTAACAATGAAGGGTCTTCTTGGATATGTTTAATTTATTTCACAAAATTAGTAATTTTACTGGTTTGACCAATCGATACCACTGAGCAAATAAAATCGATACCGAACACAACACAAACATATAGGTATTAAATTATAAAATGCATTTAAAATGTAATCTCGTTACTTATTGAGTTATTTGAAATGTTACTACAAGTTGTTTACTTAAATTTAAGTTGTAATAACCTTACAATTAACGTTATCTTGCAATAGAAAAGCAAGGTTCACTTCATCACTATTCTTAACATTATGGAATAATTATAATGATGGAGTTGTGTGAAGCTTAATTATAGTTGCAGCTTTGTGTTTATTAGGTCATATTTAATTAATTTTTTTTTAAATCCAATCATACAATATTTACATACTCATTACTCAATATTTTTAATGCAAGCATAATGTACATACCTACAATGTTCATTTGTATATATACGTTATTTATATTTATTGTCTATAAGAATAAATATTGTGTTGTGAAAGTCAAATTACTTATGTGGATTAGTTGACAGTCTTAGGAGGATATGTCACGGTTGCAACGTTCATCGGTACTTAGGAGGATATGTCACGGTTGCAACGTTCATCGGTACTTAGGAGGATATGTCACGGTTGCAACGTTCATCGGTACTTAGGAGGATATGTCACGGTTGCAACGTTCATCGGTACTTAGGAGGATATGTCACGGTTGCAACGTTCATCGGTACTTAGGAGGATATGTCACGGTTGCAACGTTCATCGGTACTTAGGAGGATATGTCACGGTTGCAACGTTCATCGGTACTTAGGAGGATATGTCACGGTTGCAACGTTCATCGGTACTTAGGAGGATATGTCACGGTTGCAACGTTCATCGGTACTTAGGAGGATATGTCACGGTTGCAACGTTCATCGGTACTTAGGAGGATATGTCACGGTTGCAACGTTCATCGGTACTCGATGCGGAAAAAGTCGCAGTGTAAGAGGGACGGACTCCGGAAGAACAGCGAAATTACAGTTCTAAATTAATATAAAATTAACTAAAAATACTGGCAATTACAGATAATAAAATATTATTAAGGCCAGCGTGTCATTCCTATTTGTCACAACTATGAGAAAAGTGTCGATAAAGACCTCATTTCAATAGTTATTTCTTCAATCGGAAACTAGGAAAATGTACCAAAATTAATATACTTATTTATAAAACCGATGGCCTCTTCTGATAAACAGGTAAACTATTTCAACCAGTGTTACCTCAGTGTCAGAGTCATAAATTGTACATGCTTGCCGCCAACCAGTTCATTCAACTGATTTTATCATACTTCATTCAAATACACTGTCATCATAAAATTATCAATGCTTTTTCTTTTTGTATGATGAAAGGGGGGCCTTATCTTAATTAAGAACTCTTAGAATTGGCTCTTGCATCACGCGGTGTTTTTCTTATTATTATTATTATATATATTCTTTTTTTTTGTTTGTCAACGTCATAATAAAATTCTACCTCTCCCCACTGCTGTTCAGTATAAATTTTCCCCACAACACTTATTGGCTGGAAGAAACCTCCTGTAAAGGTAAGCCCGCTTTTATGTATAAATATACATATATATATATATTTTATTTTGTTGTCTTAGTTTATGTTTCTGTGTACAATAAAGGATATAAAATATGAATGATTCGGTATTTGTTAACAAAATAAAGATTCTACTTAAAAATTAACAATGCAAAACCAAAGGTTTACTTAAGGCGATTACTGTCGCCAAATTAGCAGCTCGATGTTTGTTGGTACAAATATCGACGGAAACGACATTAAAATAACGTTTATATAACATAGTGGCGATGCATAGTGGCTGTTGCGACGCTCGCTGCGTCCTTGATAGGGCGAAATAGGAGAAAATAATACTTTTCACATGGACGTGATTGTTTGATTGAATAATCCTATGTTATCTTTATAGCTATCAAGTTTATATCTATTTATGAAAGCATAAATGTATTAAATAGGCTAAGCGTGGTTTGAAAAAGATAAATGTTGCATGTTGTCTTAGAGTTGATAATTCATAATACATTTTTTCAATATTTTTGGTTGCACTATAAACTAGGAGTAAGCTTTGGAAGTACCTATTTGACTATACTAAGCCCCTTAAGTAAGTAATCTATATACAATACATATTTATTTTATTTGTTTGTACCACATACATTAAAACACATTCAATCAATCATTATAGATTAGTATGTATTTTGACATGTAGATAATTTAATATTTAGGTAACATAAGAAATAAGTTATTTATTATATTATAGTCACTGACTAAATTTAGCAGCGCCCTTACAGGGTCCTTGTTTGATACTTATTATTCAAGACCTTTTGTACAACAAGAAAGCTAAATAAATTTTTATCTTATCTATTTTCTTTACACCACCTACGCACCATCCTCTATTTTACATTATCTATCACCCAAAGGTTGTCTGGAAGAAATCTGTCAAACAATAAGACCACCCATTGTACCCTCTCTAACATATTTTATAACTTCTTTTGTTTCCGTGCACAATAAAGAGCATGTATGTTATGTTATAGATTTATCAGTAGGATATATATATTCTTAAGCATTGTAGGCGTCCACAGGCTGCTTCAGTGCAGACAGAACTCTTCATGCTGCTATATGTAGTCGATGAAATATACTGTGCTCACACACTAGGTGGTTCGGTCTCAGATTAATAAAATTCATGAAACATATACCGCGTTCACACACAATGTGAATCGGTCTCAGATTGATAAAATTCATGAAACATATACCGCGTTCACACACAATGTGAATCGGTCTCAGATTGATAAAATTCATGAAACATATACCGCGTTCACACACAATGTGAATCGGTCTCAGCTTGATAAAGTTCATGAAACATATACCGCGTTCGCACACAAGGTGGGTCGGTCTCAGATTGATAAAATTCATGAACCATATACCGCTTTCGCACACAAGGTGGGTCGGTCTCAGATTGATAAAATTCATTAAACATATACCGCGTTCGCACACAAGGTGGGTCGGTCTCAGATTGTAGTTGATGAAATACCGCGTTCACACTGTGAATCGGCCTCAGGCACCAACAGCAAAATCTAGTAAGAAAACAATCAATTACTTATACTGAACAGAGCTAAACCCTTAAACTTTTGCATTGTCCATCGCCTATATTTTATGTAAATATTTGTGTATCCAATATATGCTTCAAACCAACTTCCAATACTTTCATTCCTCACTCACCATTATTTTATTTATTTATTTTTATTACAAGACATTTGCTACTGTTTGTTATATCATAACAGGTGAGTCAGCCATTAAAAGTTAACTTGAAATTACTTGTTGAAAGTGTAACTGTAGGGTCCAAAAGCATAACTTCATTAACAAATACAAGGTTTACTGGTCCTCAATAAAGAATTAATCAATACAATGGATTAAAATCCATAGCCAGAATGATAATAATAAAGAATGGTATTACCTCACTCTTCCTTGTGCATTTGGACACACTAAGTAATGAAAATATAAACATATACCCATACCACCATGTCGTCTGGTTGGTTTCACATTGATTTACACATTTCTCAAAACCTTACTGTTCCCAATATTTGTATTTTTGTTTACAGCTGTAACCCTCCTTGGCAGTACTTCAACAAAACTGAAAATAATTTCCTGAAAGTAAACCCTGAAAGTATGATATTGTGCACTCCCTCTTTATTATTGAATTTCCTCGATTTCACTCTTATAATGTGCATTCAAATTCTGAAAAATTACAACTTAAAGCCAATATACTGAAAATAATCATTCTCAACTCCTTCACAGTGGTTAGTAGGAATTTCCTCCAATCAAAAACTCCATGCAGTTTTATTTTACTGACATTAAGAAAAACCTGAAAGTTATTTCCTGCAAGTGTGATCCTTGCACCATAACTGTATATTATAAATTTCCATTTATCTTTTTCACTCTTATTTCATGTGTGTTCACGTTATATATTAAATTGTAGCTTCTAGTCAATATCCTTATTTGTTGTGTATCTCCAAAATTGTTTTCCAAGTAACATTATTGCATAAACTTATGGTCACTGGCTCAATTATGTCCATGCATTTATTTCACCGAAGAAAATAAATATAATGATCAAACATTCCATGACATACAATCTCTGTATAACACTCCTTTCAAAGACACAAGCCTAGTATTACTCGATCAATAAATTGATTCAGAATAATTTTCAGTAGGTATCACAGCATAATATCACAGCGTGAATATATTCCAGATTCCAGTCACAGATTTCCTTCAATACTCACTTGCTTAATAACTCATGTTTGTTTATTTATTTTTGTATGTGTATCTCCAAAATTGTTTTCCAAGTAACATTATTGCATAAACTTATGGTCACTGGCTCAATTATGTCCATGCATTTATTTCACCGAAGAAAATAAATATAATGATCAAACATTCCATTACATACAATCTCTGTATAACACTCCTTTCAAAGACACAAGCCTATTGTTACTCGATCAGTAAATTGATCACTTAATATCACATTTTTCAGTTTTTCTTAGATACCAGCGTTCCGTAATCTAGGGTTTAGCCTCCATTTGTTTGTTTTTCCATCATTTTCTGAACATTTTTCCATTTCTTTCTGATGCAAATTGATAGTCCTGTAGCGGGGTCAATGACCGCTCTGGTTGTTTCACAATTTAAAGTAGATGAGGTTTAAGTACTTAATTACACTTAACTTTGTTTAAAAGTTATTGTTATCGTCTAATAGGGCTATGAAAAACTATTATTTCACTTTATGCAGTCCATTTTGATCTTGAAAACACAACTGAAAACGTCACGCCACCATTTTACAACGCAATCTTTCTTTTTGTTTCTGAGCGGTTTTATTTGGGCTTTTAGGTATATTTATAGCACTTCTGAATTGATAATATTATCTAATGATATACTATAAATAAGACAGGTGGATAAGATATTTTGATATAGTTTTATTGGGGACACTATCACCTCTTACAGAGTCTTACAATAATACCGCCAAAACTGCCAATTGACAGCTGTGTGTTGCCAGCTGTCTCACAATGAATATCCCTACTTGACTATGATTATTTAAAATAACAAATACATGTAATAAAAACCTGTAATAGCTAACACAAGTGCGAGGAGCGTGACATACATCGTGCCACGCTCCTCGCATTTGTGATTCAACTAAGTCGCGTCGCGCGCGTTTCAACACTGTGCTACGGGTACAGGTGATGATGATTGTAACAGTCCGGTTCTCGTTGTTAGAACATAGTCGATTAGAAGACGTCACGACGAGCGAGCTATTTTATAACTGAATTTAAACTAAAAAACCAAGCAGTGGCAACATGATCGGCCTCAAAATTAGGCCAACTAAATAGAAATCATTCGGTCTCTCGCCTGAGACCGTAAAACAACAGTTTCCCTTTTTGGATGTAAGCTAATCGAAAACCGAGAATGCTTAAATTTTACTGCTACAATAAAAAACGTAAATTTATCGCTCAGGGGCTGGTTTTTTGGATAAAAGATGTAATAAAGAATAAGGGACGATTTCGTTAATGGGATAGAATTATATTTTAATGTTAGGTTACTATTTACTGCCTATCTAAAAATAACCAGCTGAATACGAGCAAGTAAGCACACAACATCGGCCAATCTTATAACATCTTCGAAGTTTAAATTCAAATTCAAATTTATTTATTTATCGTAAATGGGTACAAGATTATGGATAGTTACATGTTTGTGCTTAGTCTATAACAATGTGGTACCATAACAAAGGTGTTGCTGTTACCTAGCTAGGTTTTTAGGCCTGTATGAAAGGAGTAACAGCGCCCTTCTCCTTGAGTTGGGAGCAATTAAAAAGTAAATGTTTAAATGATACGAATTACCAGCTGAATACAAGCAAGTAAGTACAAAACATCGGCCAATCTTATAACATTTTCGAACTTTAATAAGAAGATTACATTATTAGACTCTTATAAGTCTAAGAAGATTTTAAGACTCTTTTTCAATGCACGCTGCTCGACTATGGTATCGTCTACCTGTATCCGTTCAAAACTGTCGTACTCTGAATACCTTTAAAACTAAACTAAAAGCTCACTACTTTAGTGAACAACACCCCTAACTCATCTACAATTTATTCATTTGATTAACATTTCATCCAAAATTATCTTTTTTATTATTATATATGTGTAAATGTATGTATTTATAAAAGTATATTTATTATATTCTTTATATTATATTTTTGTGTATGTTTATGTATTAGTTTATTATAGCGTAAGGAGTCCCCCATTAATAAGTCTATGTAGTTTACTCTTATTTTTGATTTTGTGATATTTACACGCTCCTTTCTTTATTTTTTCTATGTTTTCTTTTTCACACAAAGGTTACCTGGAAGATACTGCTATTAGCAATAAGTGCCGCCTTTATACACTGTAAAATATTTTTATTGTTTTATTTCATCTTTTTGTGTAATAGCAGGTCTCTGACCGAAACCCATGTCTTACAGAATCAAACCCAAGCTGTTTGTAGATACATATGACCCAAATATTACATATGACGTCAGTTTAAATTCACCCGCTTTGTTCTACTGAAACAAGCGATATGTTAAAGAATTTTGCGCTTATAAACTCAGTATTTTTTATTTATTATGCTTAATAAACATTAAGCGATATGTTAAAGAATTTTGCGCTTATAAACTCAGTATTTTTTATTTATTATGCTTAATGTTTATTAAGCATTTTAAGCGCAAAATTCTTTAACATATCGCTTGTTTCAGTAGAACAAAGCGGGTGAATTTAAACTGACGTCATATGTAATATTTGGGTCATATGTATCTACAAACAGCTTGGGTTTGATTCTGTAAGACATGGGTTTCGGTCAGAGACCTGCTAAGAGAATGTTCCTAAACTGAACAGTCAGATGCTAAGCCATGAATTGCCCCAATCATGCGCACTGGCAAGTGCACGCCAAGGCAAGTGCCTTCAAGTCCCAAAACTGCTGAACCTAAAACCCTTATGGTTGAATAATATACTTGTACTGTTTCACAAAATTTTGTAATATTCCAACTAGTTTCAACTAGATACAATTTGAGAATGCCGATTAGGCGAAACTAGTTGGGATATTATAAAATTTTGTGAAACAGTACAAGAAGCGTATTATTCAGCCATGATGATGTTTCACCAAGCGCCGACACTCGCTTATATTTCTCTGAGCATCTTGTTAAAACTTCTGTGTGCCAGTACAAAGTTCCAGTACCAAGTTACGAGTATTTTTCCCTTTAGACACCAGGGGATCTAAAAAGGCCGACTTGGGTGAATTATAAAATGATTTGAAAGTAGGACAGAGTAAGAGTTTTTTCACGTGTGCAAAAGAGATGACATTAGAACAGAATCATAACATGATTCATGCAAAACGGCCTTTTTAGAGGACCAGGCAGCCCCGCACGTAACTGATAGCAAATGCGCTTTTATGAAATGATACAATTATTATTATTATTATTATTATTTAATTAAATGAATTGTACAGCATTATAGCTATACAATACAAACAAAACTTTTACAAAAAAAAATCGTTACATTATAAACAGAAGAAACTATTAACAATGCACGTATAGCATGCGACGTATGCACCTGCGTTTAAAGTGGTTTACAATAAAACACGGGCCAGTCGATGTCGCCGTGATTTTTCAATTTATGTTTATAAATTATATGGAACAAGAAAGTTAACTATAATAGTTAGAGTTAAAGTTAAAGTTAATAAGAGGCAACGCCACTAGCCTATTGGGTACTGTCCCCGATGATGGCGGTGATCTGGCTCATATATTTTATCTGATCTAGAGCCCGCTATGAGACAGACAGATTGGTATTTGTTTTTCTTTTTATATTTTATTTAATTTTAAGTTAGTTTTATAAAAAAATGTATTATTATTTATATGTTATTTAAGTTTCTTACTTGTTTAGATTTAAATTAAAGTTCATTTTTTATATTTAATTATATAATAACATATTATTAAATTAAAATTGAGTTTAAAATTATAATAGTTAAAAAAAAAAAAAACCTTCGTCTTGCCCAAGCAGCGGTGCAGCCTTCAACAATCTTCATGCTTCAAGGAGCTTGTCTCTTATCTAACCCTATAATGAGACTATCCGGTCACGAGATGGTATCATGGAACATGTGTGTCCGTTCGTTTGTCATGGTATAAACAGCTAATTGTGTAGAATTACAGTGATTTATAGGATTATGTGACCTTCGGTCTTGAGCTTAGTAATGCTATGGTGCCCATCTTCGAAGATGTAGCGTAGATCTGGATTTTGGATAAAAGTGGATGTATTTCTTGACAAAAAAGGAGGAAACTTTAAATTATATTGAGAATGGCTGCGGTAGTATCGCAGTAAACTTGATAGGACTAAGGTCCAGGGAAAAAAGGTTTATGTAGGTCAAAGGGATCTTCCCAAGGAAAAATGTAATCTATGATATCAATGCGGATTGCCTACACATTGTAGATATCGTTGGTTGGTAAGTAGGTGTGGGAGACGAGTCTACGGAACGTTATCTTACTCGTACATTATATACAAGCACACAGAAATAACAAAAAATATTATTAGATTTTAAAAATAAAAAGTCAAAAGCGGTCAAAAGCTAGTATACGTATTTAAAACGAAATTCCATTCACACACTCATATCGAAATGCCATTCACACACTCTTATCGAAATGCCATTCACACACTCATATCGAAATGCCATTCACACTCTTATCGAAATGCCATTCACACACTCATATCGAAATCTCCGGAACTATAATATATGTAGAGTTTTGTGATAATATTTGTCAATCGTTAAGCGCGGGCAGTATAGTATAAAGAAAGTAATCAGGCAAGCGAATTTAATAATATAATATCGTCACAACATCAATCCCCGAGATGTCAGAGGTGTTCCAAGTGTGAACTTTGAAATGCAAGTCACAGTCTATGCTCGGTACACCCGCGTTTCACCGACGATTATTACGTCCTAAGGTGATGGGTGGTGAACCCTATCCCTGTACTTCGGGTACAAATACACGCTTTTTACATACCGTTCAGCAAGCGGTAAGTAAGAACAAATACTATGCACATACATTCCGAAAAACTCATTGGTGCATGCCCGACCGGGGATCGAACCTGGATCTCAAGATTGAGAGAGGCCAGCGTTCTACCCCTGAGTTACCGCCGCCGCCGAATTTAATACTTGTGGTTTAATACGAAACCAACGCTTAATACCGACTTAATCCTGACTGAACGCTAAGTTGTAATTCATTATGGTTTCCCGCCACAAACCCTCTCAAAATCCAAGAACCACTTTTAACTTCCACTGGTTATTTCGAAGCATTACAATAAAAAATTGGTCGTAGATTCACGAGTAAATCCTTAACCAATCTCAAGCTTCCTTTAGAACGCTCTCACAAAGGGTTGAGTAGATACTAGAACCCTAATAGATTACAGCAACAGATAGCATATTGCATGTATATGTAATTTGTATGCAAATTTATGCCACAAGATAGGCTTTATTAAGAGCGTGTAGGAAGTTAGGAACTATCCATTTACCAGACAAGATATATTCGTGCTGATTTCCTGAATACATAAAAGTTTTTGTGCCAATCCATCATGTAGAATGTAGGTATCGCCCACAGAAGTATCGTCTAACCTACCCCAAACGCTTATTTGCTTTCGAACTACGGGGCGTAGCGGGTCTTCAAAGCGGGAGAACAAATGGGATCGTAGCACTACGCACCAGCACTACGTCGTAGCAAAAGGTGCGTCCGTCCGACCACTAATGCGGAGGTCGCGGGTTCAAAACCCGTCGGTCTGCGTGCATCAAGACAAGACAAGACAAATACTCTTTATTTATTTATAACACTTTTTGCACATTTATAAAAACAACTTAGACAAAAGAAACAATTAAACATGGTGTACAAGGGCGGCACTTATTGCTAATAGCAATATCTTCCAGGCAACCCTTGGTAGCTAACAGAAAGATGAACCAATTAACATTATAATATATATAATCGGGTCTACCGCGATAAATTTTTACCTTTTTTACGAAAAGGGGACACCCGACGTTTCGAGACAGTTGCATGTCTCGTGGTCTACGGGAAACTGGCAAGTATGGCGAGGCGCAGTGATGAGATGCAGGTGACGACCGAAGTATTTTTCTTAAAAAAGGTAAAAATTGATCGCGGTAGACCCGATTATATATATTATAATGTGTACGAAACGCGAGAGTTTAAAGTTATAAACCAATTAACACCCTTTATTGTACATCGAAATAAATAAATCAAGTAAAAGAACAAAGTTATGAAAGAAGGTAACAATTGGCGGTATTATCACTTAAAGCGATTTCTTCCAGACAACCTTTGGGTGGAAATTAATCCGTGCATCGGAAGGCACGTTAAGCTGTCGGTCCACATTCATGCTCGAAGTTCGGCGGTTCACAGACCCATCACGCTGTGAGATAATAATCGCACCGACGATTATTATTTCCCAGCCATGGCCGGCTCTATACAACTTCATACATTTGTTCTCTCCGCCGGCGCCGCCGTCGCAAGAAGAACCGCTTGGCGCGCCTCTCGAAGCCTGAAGCTGTGGCCGACCGGTTAGGCCTGGTTACTTATCTCCTTTACTGTCTGTACAAGCACAGTGTGGACTGTGACTTGCAATTCACAGTCTATAGGTATCTAGAAACACCTCTGACACTAGGGTTGCCAGATGGTCGGGATTCGTCGGGATAGTACCGACATTTCATATGATGTCCAGAGTCCCGATAAAATACAAATTGTAACGACAAATACCAAATAACAACGGTCGGCGGACAAAAAAGTATTTTGTTGTAATTGCATTAATTTTAATAATAAAAAATATTTTTTGGTTCGCAATATTTATTTGTCACGACCATAATCTCAAAAAATTTTGCACAGATATTTTGGTTTTCCCACCTGGCAACCCTATCTGACAACCCCTCAGGGATTCATGTCGTGACGATTTATTATGAACTCTTCACTCAGAGACATATAACCCTTGAATTTTGTCTGCCAAAAAAATTGGTTATTCGAAATGAAGAAAATATAAAAAAAAAATTAAACGTATGTATACACCAAAATATTTTTTTATTTTTTTAATAGATTATATAAAACACTGTGAAGTGAAATTTTTGTGGGATATATTTCGGGCCATTGTGACTGATGCCGGGCCTGAATGAATTTAAAAAGACAAATATATATTTGTAACCCTTAAAAAGGACGAGACTACTCTTAGATACAAAAGTTTAAGAAACAAATCCAGGATGAGAACCTTCTTGTACAAATAAACCGCCTTACAACTATTTCCTGTAAACTCTGCTAACTCGTCCGCTTAATCCTTCCACAGAACTTTGTTCTAAACATGTTCTAACGACTATTCGTAAAGCCTTTGAAGCGTACATCGTACACAATAGACGGGTTCCGTCGATATACCCAGATATTGTGTTTTATGTTATATTATCATAATGTATGCCAAATGTGCTGTCATCAGAGATTTTGTGTAGCTAGGATCCCGGTGAAAATATAAAGGATTTTTATGACGCAACCTTCGGGTCGGAGTGCCAAAATCTAGCAAAATTAGGGTTCGACATTCTTACTTTTGATGATACAGTCTGTTTAGCGAATGTTGACAGTAACTTTCTGACACGGATATGGAAAAATGGATTTTTTTATCATTCGGGTATAGCTCTAGTGAAACTCTAGTAAATATTTAAATTTCTAAACAAAATAAATATTACATGCTACTCTATAAAAATAAGTACAAAATCATTGCAAAAAAATGCTGCATAATCGTATAGTGACGTCAGAAAAAAATCATGGCCGCATTTTTAGTATTGTGATTTAATTAGAGACATAACATATTTCAAAACCACAGTAACACATAAAAAACATTATTAAAAAAAACAGTTTTCCTGTACGAATTATAGTTTTTCTCTCAAAATTTGTATTCCTTATTCTGAGGTTTTTCTGCACTACGTAAAAGTGTTGCAAAAAAAGTCAAAATGGCTGGGGATTTCCGTGCGCAGCAGTTGATTAGAGAGATATAGGCAGTTGAAAAACAAAAGCGTTAGAGCACCAAGGAGAGCGGACGCTTAAAAAGAGATATCAAGATCTTTAACATGGTAAAAACAATACTGGCTGAAATAGACTTTAAAAAAAGAAAAAAGTATCTGTATGAAAAAGAATAAGGAAGCAGGAGGCGACATGAAAAGACGAAGTTCGAAAACCCCTAGGCAACTTCTTAGATTAAAATTTACATTGTAGGTCTTACCAGCATTTTTATAGTCCCGTGTGAAAGCTTACCTGTAACAAAAATTCAGTTGGTTAGATTTGAAATAGTTGGTACTTTTGCTTTGTTATAATATAGCAATAAGGTTTTTTTTTTCATATTAAGATTGAAGAGAATCATTTTAGTAGTTTATGCTACAAGGGCGCAAAGGAATAAAATACGAGGACGATTTAAAACACGAGCGTAGCGAGTGTTTTAAACGTAACCGAGTAATTTATTGCTCTTACGCCCGTGTATCATTCTACGTTTTCCAATGCATAGTGTGAGGAAATAAAACAATTGTAATTTTGTGAACTTTAAATTGTAATTGGCTCAAAAGGACTGTATCCAAAGCCGTTAAACAGTGGAAAAAAAAGTATGACATTTATGGTACACAGGAAAGGCTGCAGGTTAGCCAACCATTGTAAATAAATTAAAAAAAAATAATAATAATAAAGCCCTAGGGCAAAATAATCGACTTTCTGTTCGGTTTTGATGCATAAAAAGTGGACCTTTACGAGCACATGCATTGAAAAATTATTTTTATTCAGTTGTTTTTGTTTTATTTTTCATTTACATTTAAATTAGCTAAGAGGAATCACCATTGGTATATAGTTAACAAGGTTCAGGGCCAACCTTTGTGAGCACGCGATATGACGGCAGTGCTTTGTATCACCATAGGTTTTAAAAAATAGCGGGAAGTGAAGAGAAATAATTACGAAGATGAAAGATCTGACCTTGGGAAGGAGCTGCATGCACCACAAACCACGCTTCGCCTGAGCCACCAAGTCTCTGGTGTTCTCCAAGATGGTTTTCTTCTTCCTCTTCGTGCCTGGTTGCGCTCTTCTCGGCTAATCTTCTTCGTAATAGTAATAGATGAAAATGAGGCGCACAGCGGGTGCGATCTCAAAATGGCGGGCGGTAGGGTCGAGGTAGGACCTAGTCGAATGACAATCAGCGTATACCTCCGGCGTGAAAGGCTTCTGATTGACGACTGATTGATTTGCGTCCAAAACTAAGCGGGTGGAGATGCAGCGAAAATGACAGTTGAAAATATTAATTCACAACTACCCCGCAGTATGAGAGCCACAAGAAGTGGCGCGAACATTTGCCCCCGGCGTTAAAACCATTGGTTTTAAAATAAGAATAGAAAAGTAAAAATAAGACAGAGAATAACGAAATTTTGAAGCGGGGGCAAAGAAAGGAGTTATTGAGATGGGAGAGGGCAAAGACGCACGACAGGTCGTTTGTAAACACCTGTCGTCGTTTTGACAGAAGCTACCCTAATGACATTATCTTTGCCAGGGTATACAGCTACAATAACACCGAGCGGCCATTGAAGCGGTGGAGTGTTATCGGTAACTACAACGACAACAGATCCAATTTTGATTGGGTTGGAAGGTGTATTCCATTTTCCTCTAGACTGGAGAAGATGGAGATAATCATTCTTCCATCGCCTTGCGAACGATTCTACCATTTGATCAAGCAACGCGTAGCGACGTAATAAATTAACTGGCTCATCAGCCACCTTACAAGCGGGTAATTCTTTTAAAGGAGTTGACATCAGAAAATGTGCAGGAGTTAACGCGCTAAGTTCAGATGGATCTTCACTCAGCAGCGTAAGCGGACGAGAATTTATGACACATTCTATTTGCGTAACTACAGTTAATAATTCTTCGTAGGTCAACAGTTGAGTACCTACTACTCTATGCAAATGCGTCTTAAATCCTTTGACATATATCTCATAATGTCCCCCAAAATGTGGGCTACGTGGAATATTAAATTTCCATTGTATTCTATGATCGGCAAGTTCATTCGCGAAAGACGTTTTAAATTCTTCGGAGTTTGTCAAATTGTAAATTTCTGAGAGGGCATTTCTAGCGCCTACAAAGTTCGTAGCATTATCTGAATATACGAAAGACACTGCTCCACGTCTAGATAAAAAACGTTTGAACGCGGAAAGAAAAGTGTTCGTGCTAAGATCAGTTGCCAATTCAACGTGAACTGCACGAGTCACCAGGCATACAAATATGCAGAGGTAACATTTGACGGGACGGACTCCACGTTTTCGATACGGAGTGATACTGATAGGACCACAATAATCCACAGCGCAGTGGACAAAAGCTTTAGCCTCATTAACGCGGCATGATGGTAAATCTGCCATGAAAGGGAAGGTTTGTCTCGGCTTCGCCTTAAAACAATAATTGCAGCTATGTATTACGCGACGAACAATATTTCGACAGGAAAGTATCCAAAATTTTTGGCGGATTATTGACATTAAAGCCACTGGTCCAGTGTGACAATTTTTGCGATGATAATGAATGATAATCAATTCGACAATATGATTTTTACGAGGTAACAACACAGGGTGTTGTTGATCGAACGTCATGTCTGTGTTGCGAAGTCGACCACCAACGCGTAACAATCCATTTTTATCTAAAAATGGCGATAGTCGATTTAAAGCGGGAGAACAAAGTTTATTTGACTTTAATCTTTTTATTTCATCAAGAAAATAAAATGCTTGAAGAGCTTTAATCAATGCAACTTCAGCGAAATCCATATCGGTAGCGGTAAAAATATTAGAGCGCGGTAAAATACGTAAAAATCGGTATATGTAAATGATTGTGTGTAAAAGCACAAGCCATGACGAAATTCTTTCCGAAAGAGAAAGAAGAGGATGCGGTTCTTCATTACTAAAAGCGGGAAGAGAAATTGTTTTTGATTCTGGCAAGTTTTCTTCAATAGAAGCTGATTCTATTGTTTTGATTGGCCACTCTTTAGCGTCCAGATAAAGCCAAGCAGGTCCAGTGAACCAGAGCGGGTGACTCATCAACTGCGTGGGAGTGAGACCACGGGAAAGACAGTCGCTCGGGTTTTGAGAACCAGCTGTATGGTAAAAACATTCAGCGGGAATAGCGGATATTATTTTTGTTATACGCGTCGCGACAAAGGTTTTAAACCTGTGCGGTGAGGAATGTATCCAGTGTAAAGTTACCATAGAATCGGTAAAACAGTAAATACGTTCAATATTGTGACGTATTTTATAAGCGTCAACTACACGACGAGTTAATTTCGACATGAGTAACGAGGCACAAAGCTCAAGGCGGGCGACACTGACGGTCTTGAGTGGACAGACTTTTGACTTTGCGCATACCAGCCGAATGCTAGTGCAAGTGTCTGAGTCATCTTGTACCCTAATATATACGACACATCCGTATCCACGTTCACTTGCGTCTGCAAATGATATTATCGAAATTTTCGAATTTTGGAACACGTCTAAGTGGCGTTTAATACGTAAATCCCGCAAAACAGGTAGCTCCTTCAAATAGTTTTGCCAAATCTGCGCAATATCAGAGGGTAGTGTTTCATCCCAGTCTAATTTTAAAATACAGATTTTCTGCAAGAGTAATTTTGCGTACAAGATCACAGGAGCGGTAAAGCCGAGGACGTCGTACTGACGTGCTATCACGGACAAAACATTGCGTTTAGTACATGGGCGACTATCTAGCGATACAGTAAAAGAGAACTCGTCAGAATCAGGCGACCACTGTAAGCCAAGAACTTTAAGAGTTTGAGTTTGTTCTTCAAAATTCTTACTAGAATTTAAGCGGTGAGTATCAGGCAGTGTATCAAGTAACTGTTGACAGTTACTAGACCACTTGACGAGCTCAAAGCCACCGGCCTTAAGCAATCCTACCAGCTCATCTCTGAGCTGTAAGGAGCCCTGCACGGTGGGCGTGCTATAGCAGATGTCGTCCATGTAACAGTTTCGTGCGGCTGCAGTAGCGGCGAGCGGGTACGCTGAACTCCCATCCTCACAGAGTTTCCTGACTACTCTCATCGCAAGGAAAGGGCTACTACGTAGTCCAAAGCAGACGCGATTGAACTGATAAGCGATAAGCGGTGAACACGTGTCAAAGCGGTATAAAAACTTTTGAAATTTGCGATCATCGGCGTTAACCAAAACTTGTAAGAACATTTGTTTGATATCCGAGGTAAAAGCGATTTCATACAAGCGGAAGTCAAGTAAAATTAAAAACAAATCGTTTTGCAAATTAGCACCTGTGTGCAGCGTGTCATTTAATGAGACACGAGTACCATCAGCGGAGTCAGTCTTAGTACTGGCATTCATACAAATACGCACCTTTGTCGTTGATTTATCAACACGCACTACGGGATGATGCGGAATATAATAACCAAGAGATAATTGGTCATCATTATGAAGCGGGGATATGTAACCTTTAGTTAGGTATTCATTTATTATATTGTTATACTCGGAACGTAAATCTGCGTTAGAAACAAACCTACGCTCAAGAGACATAAAACACTTTTTTGCGTGATGGTACGAGTTTCCTAGTATGTTAGGATTCCGTGCGAACGGTAAAGAAACCGAATAGCGACCAGCGGGGTCACGTGACACATTGTTAATAAATAATTTTTCACATTCATCATTTGCGGGACTAGAAGCAGGTTCACAATGCACCTCTTCTAATTGCCAAAATTTTTGTAAAATAAAATCTATTGGCGGTTCAATCTCCATATAAGAGCATAACGAAATTGAACATGCGGTATTTTGGTAAACAGGCGTATTACCAATTAGCGTAAAACCGAAGATGGTCTGAAATCCCGTCGGCGTACCCGGGGGACCAGAGACGCGGCCTGATAACAAGATATCCGCGAATAAAGATGCACCGATAAGAATATCAATCTCGCCCGGTAAGTAAAAGGTTTCATCAGCAAGTGTGATACCTTTTAAATATGAAAGCGTAGACAAATCGACCTGCACCGATGGTAAGTTGTCGGTAATACGGTCGATTACATAAGTGTCAAGCGAAATTGAAACCGAATCATCAAATCGTGAAAACAATTTAAGGTTTGTCGCACCCTTAATTGGGTTTGATGAAGAGCCGATGCCCTTAACAAAAGCGCGGGGAATTTTCTCATATTTTAAGTTAAGCTTCTCACAACAGGAAACCGTCGAAAAACTGGATTGTGACGCAGGGTCGCAGAGCGCACGTAGACGGACTGACATACCGTTAGAATCTTTCACGATCACTTGAATTGTACCTAAAAGGCATGTTTCATTACGCTGCGAGTTAGGCTGTAAGTTACATAAAGAAATATTATTACTCGCAGTTGGTACGGATTGAGAATCATTAGTCATATGTTCTGTGTTAGTCGCCGATACGGCAGGATCCACCAACCTCGAAGATTGCGTATGTGTGCGTGGAGACACGGTAATATTTTGACCAAGCGCGGTGTGAGTATTCATCACATTTTGTTTGCGGCACAACATCGAATGGTGTTTACAATTACAATGGCGGCAATTATAAGACGATTTACAAGCGGAATTGTTATGCGTAATACTTAAACAATTGGTGCAACCGTTATTAGATTTGATGAACTGAAATCTTTTCTCGATATCTAGTTTCACAAATTCGGGACACTTATATAAATTATAGTGTTTTAATTGTTTACATAGCGGACAACAATTATTATTGGTCGAAGCGGAGACAAAAGCATGGGTTGACTTGGTACTGTACCCGGTTTTGTTGTTATTATTATTAACGGAGCGGTTCGGAGCGGGAGCGGTAATTGCGGGTGCAGTGCGGTTCAGTATCTTAGTTTGTTCACGTAAAAATGATATTAATTCATCATAATGGGGTAAATCGGAACCACGTTTAAACATTTCAAATGAACGAGCGGTTTCAACATCAAGTTTTTTAAGGGCCAAATACATAAGGATAAAATCCGAAAGATCTTTAATATTCAGCGATTTTAAACACGAAACAGCGGAACAGAACTTGTCTAAAAACAAGTCCAAGTTTTTTGAACTAGCGGTAGTTAAAGGGCGAAATTCAAACATTTGATCCAAATAAGTAGTGGCTAAACTACGCGAGTCTTGAAAAGTAGAAACGAGTGTTTTCCAGATTATGTCGTAGTTAGTTGCGTTCGGTGTGATTCCAGAACAAATCGAAAGTGCCCGGCCAGAAAGTTTACCCATCAGGTATTGTACTCGTTCGTTGTCGGTCAAGTCCGGATTATCGTGAATCGTGGTTTTAAATGTTTCATAGAATGTTGGCCACATAGTAGCTTCACCAGAAAAACCAACGAGTTCCAGTTTTGGAAGCTTGATAGTAGGTTTTTTGGGACATTCCATGTCACGTGGAGCTTTAACTTTAGAGTCAGCCGATTTCGAAGAATGTGATAACTTCCGGTTGATGTATTTGCAATGGGAGTAAAGATCCTCAAAAGCTGACCAACTTTGATAATTTGGTTCAAAATTAGGATTTATCAATACCTCTGTGTCATTAATTTCATCTATGATTACATGAATTTCTGAGCGTACAGTATCCAATGTTTCGACATTGGCCATAAACAATTCTGCCGAAGAAACATCCTCTAAAGCGGTTTTAGAAAAGTCATAAACTCTCTGAAGGCGATTAAACAATTCTTGCCTTTTATTTTTAAGCTTCTTTAAACTATACGACATCTTTAATTTTGCAGCTTCTGCGGAATTTGGCATGTTATATAGTACAAAGTTAGGCAAGTACCAGAACTATCGAAAGTTTTATACTGACTACAACATAGAATAGTGCTAATGAGTTAGAGATAACACGGGCGGCGGACGAACCTGTGTACGAGTACCTCTCGATAATATTAAGAATTAGCAGGTAGGCAGATAATATTTTCTGTGAAATGATCAAATGGTATAATCGCAGCGGATAAATTAACAGAATGGCGTATTTCACTGTAGATTATTTACAATTTCCAGTATATAGGAAATGGAATCACTAATATTTTGACGAATGCGGGGTTTTAATGCATAGATAATGCAAATAAGAGCGGGAATGCGGGGTAATACTGCGGGCAGAGTGAAAATTAGAGCGGAATTCACGTGTTCTTTAGACAAAGAACATGAAGATAGCGGTTGGAAATACCAAAAAATGGTTATAGATCGCAGATCAAAGGGCCTAAAATGGATCTAGATCCGGCTCGAATGGCCAAAAAATGAGCACGCGATATGACGGCAGTGCTTTGTATCACCATAGGTTTTAAAAAATAGCGGGAAGTGAAGAGAAATAATTACGAAGATGAAAGATCTGACCTTGGGAAGGAGCTGCATGCACCACAAACCACGCTTCGCCTGAGCCACCAAGTCTCTGGTGTTCTCCAAGATGGTTTTCTTCTTCCTCTTCGTGCCTGGTTGCGCTCTTCTCGGCTAATCTTCTTCGTAATAGTAATAGATGAAAATGAGGCGCACAGCGGGTGCGATCTCAAAATGGCGGGCGGTAGGGTCGAGGTAGGACCTAGTCGAATGACAATCAGCGTATACCTCCGGCGTGAAAGGCTTCTGATTGACGACTGATTGATTTGCGTCCAAAACTAAGCGGGTGGAGATGCAGCGAAAATGACAGTTGAAAATATTAATTCACAACTACCCCGCAGTATGAGAGCCACAAGAAGTGGCGCGAACACTTTGTTATAAATTCCATCTAACAGCCGTTCCCCTTTTCTCATGAAGAAAAGGTACCCCCTAGAGTGCTGAAATTATAACATGCCCAAACAGCCTTCGCTTCTTTAATATAATTTAAAAATTATAGCCTACAGCAATTTGGGGGCAATTTTCGCACGATATAAAAATAGATATCACCTGGAAAGCCTACACTTTCCGCAAACCTTGACTGGTGGCTACAAATTAGAGAAACATATTCAAGTTTACAATATATTATTTCGAAAAAACATTCATGTCGTCGAATAAATGGGCAATCGAATCACCAGATTATACTTATGCAAACATAACTACATTCGGCGAGCAAGCTCGAAGTGTCAAATAATATTGTAATAAGTAATGTGTGTAAGTAAATTTAAATATATCTATTATTTAAAAAAATTGTACACCGTGATTTCAGCAATCTTTATAAATAGTTTCTTTCACCCAAAATGTGTGCTTGGCACACATACAAAACCGGCCAAGTGCGAGTCAGATTCGGGCACGAAGGGTTCCGTACCATTATTTATAAAAACGGCAAAAAAAACATGTTTGTTGTATGGCAGCCCCCTTAAATATTTATTTTATTCCGTTTTTTAGTATTTGTTATTATAGCGGCAACAGAAATACATCATCTGTGGAAATTTCAACTGTCTAAATATCACGGTTCATGAGACAGACAGACAGACAGACAGATGGACAGACAGATGGACAGCGGAGTCTTAGTAATAGGATCCCGTTGGTTACCCTTTGGATACGGAACCCTAAACACCAACAATAATTATATGTACAACTTGCCACCCGAAAGTCTCAACAAATAAAATAAACGAACACAATTTCGCTTTGATTATAATAGAGCAGAGCTACCCCGAAGTTCAGCAATAGGCTAATCACAAAATCCTAATCCCAATTTAATTTCCTAAATACGAGTATAACAGTGTTTTACTGCAATTTTCAACCATATCACGTTACGATAAGATTGATCTAAAAACGTGTACAAATAAGATTTGTTTCGGATCCAGTAAATCTGTGGGTCCCGTCAGGACAGTAATTGCGTTATCAGCTGATTTATGGAACCTA
This sequence comes from Ypsolopha sequella, assembly GCA_934047225.1. NCBI lineage: Eukaryota > Metazoa > Arthropoda > Insecta > Lepidoptera > Ypsolophidae > Ypsolopha > Ypsolopha sequella. The sequence goes on along the minus strand of OW203988.1, from coordinate 5,751,002 downwards.
TCGGTGCTTGCCCGTGCTTAGAGAAGATACCTGATTGCTTTTACACGGTAATCGAACCTTGCTAACGTATTTCACATGCATAAATTTGATTTGTTCCCTCTCTTTCAGATCTTTTTCAGAGTTTCATTTTTTTTTTCTTCTTTTTCACAGTTGTCTGAGAGGGATCTTTCTGCGTGTGTCTGGTGGTCGGCCAATTTGTATGGCGTCCCCCTCTCTCAAAATACAAAAACACTTATCACAAGCGATAAAATAAGCCCAAACTCGAGAAGTCCGCTAAAAAATATTTACCTGAGGGTGATTTGAAATAGTAATACTACGCTAAGGCAAACCTTCTACATGTTTCACTAAAACTCTCACTGCGCTGCTATCTTTGGTCATAGCGTGATGATATATACCCTAAAACCTTCCCACGGAAATGCTCTACCTTAAATTGAAGACTGCATCAAAATCCATTGGTTGGTTCCCAAGTTATCAGTGAACGCACAGACAGACAAACAGACAGACAGACATACAGACGTTGCATTTTATATGTATAGAGAAAAAAACTTAACCTATTTTCTTAACCTATTTCATTCACCTTTTTGCTCTCATCTGGTGAAGGTAGAGAAGGGTGTGTCTGTCGGTCAGTGTTGTCTGTTTAGTCCGGCTCCGTAGTGGGCACCAAGTGACCAAATGTAAGATGATTCCCAAGTTCTCAGTTCAATGTCAGACAAAGGGGGTTGACTAATCATCTTACATTTGGTCACTTGGTGCCCACTACGGAGCCGGACTAAACAGACAACACTGACCGACAGACACACCCTTCTCTACCTTCACCAGATGAGAGCAAAAAGGTGAATGAAATAGGTTAAGAAAATAGGTTAAGTTTTTTCTTTTTTAATTTTATTGTTAACTCTATTTTATCTATTTATTCCATATTCGACTGACGACGGCCCCAAGTAGGTCGGAATATATATCGAAAGTTTTATTTTTTATTTAATTTCAACCATAACATTCATAAAAATCTGTATATATATAATAAAACAGTAAAAAAAGCTTTTATTAAGTAAAAATATTTATTATCATATGTATAGAGATGTATTAATGATTAATGACTTGCTCAGAAAATGATATCACATGCTCTACCTATTATAAATATGAAATTTTGTTTTTATGACTTTTGCAGACATTTTTTTCTCGCTTCATTATTTATTAATTATTTAAAAGGAAGTTTAGAAAATTATGAAAATCATTTTAGTATTCGCGTTGTTTCAGAAGATTTATATGGAGGTGGTTCAGTATAAACAGTAGACATGTGGTTTAATTTTCTGAGCACGTAATTAATACACCCGGTTATACATTTCCAATGATAATACCTATTTAAGGCTGCTGTAGCCGCCACCGACCTCAAGTCGACCTGTGTCGGTACAAATATCAACAGAAAATATATTGAAATAACGTTCATATCAGCGCGAACTGCATAACGACGTCGCTGGGTCTCCGAATAGCGCGAAATAGGCGCGAAAATACATTAAAAACTTGTAAAAAAAATTGTAGCTAAAATTCTTAAAAAATAATCAAAGGTACTCATTTTTTGTTATAATATCGTCAATTTGACTAAGTTTAAATTTGTGTTTTTGCAAACTTAATTAATTCAATCGGACCTTAATTAAATTGGACCTTGTTTCGGTATTTCTTTTGTTAAAGCTCTATAGATAAAAATTAAAAATTCTAATCAATGCACATCATTTCAGATATTCTGTAGTACATTTTATATTTTTTTCAAATTTTTTACTTATGTAACATCTTAGTTAAAACGGGCCTTAATTGTGGCTTTTACGGTCACCAGCTGCTATAACCGCCTTAATACTACTTTTCGCACCTCGATTTATAATTTTGTTTATTAATTTAATAGGTACAATAAAGTCCTAATGGCTTCCACTGCTCATAATACCTAAAGGTTCAAGAAAGATAAAGCAATATTGACTTTAAATACCTACTATAAAGTTACTTATAACTGAAAAGCTTCAGTTTTACAAAATTATTCAACTCAGTTCCCGAGAATAGATTTCAGTTATTTCACGCTAACACGAAAGGTTCAAAAGTTTAAAAGCTTTTAAATAAATTCTGTGGCGAGAACAATTGAGACTTTGGAAGTCCAAACCCTCATTTTTAGGGTTCCTTCTATAGAATTCTTTCCATAGAATACGTTTTACTATGTCCTCTATCAAGGTAAATAATAAAAATAAAGTAAAAACGAAACAAAAGTCGGCTTCCATACAAAAAACTCGAAAAGGTAGTTTTTTTACGTTATGATGTGCCCCAAGAGGAAACAAAAAATATGAAAAAAATCATGATTATAGATGATTGATTACGTTAAGATTACAGAAAAAATATGACTAATTTAAATTTTACAGCACTATAAGACTGCATTCTGCATTAATTACTACACTACATTCGATATTATGTAATTTCAGCTTAATACCTCATGCAGGTGCTGCGAAAAACGGCCTTCATACACGGACCAGACAGACAGACATACAGACAACAAAGTGATCCTACAAGGGTTCCGTTTCTTTCATAATAAGGTACGAAACCCAAAAAATAATCATATAGCTACTTAGCTATACGTATATGTAGACGATGACGCTAGTCTAGAATCTAGAGTCTAGAATCTAGTGTCTAGAATCTAGAGTCTAGAATCTAGTGTCTAGAATCTAGAGTCTAGAATTCTAGGTGATGGGCGACGAAGTCTTGCGTTTATAGGAATTGTTAACCTCTATTTAAGTATAAGTCATTTAGACCTATTTCTTTTTTACCTTGCTTCATGTGCTATAATTAAATTCACCTACACCATCATTCCCGTTAGGCTAACTAAGTCAAAGCTATTTTTTTTCACAGTAAAATATGCTGATTTACGTTATCTTTGGCTGAAACGGGCCTTCGTTTTCATTATTGTAAGAATAGGTTCAGAAAACTGCTCAACGTTAGATCTGATAAGGTAAAGTACCCACGACCTAATGCATTTACTCTACAATAAAAAATAACAGCTCATTCTTTCAAATGAGGCTGATATTATTATTTCATTTTATTTATCTATTAGGAATAATGGGAAGCTGAACCCAAAATATATGTCCATATACTGGGTGTTAATATGATGTTTCGGAAGCCGGAAACTGGCGATATTACTCGTCCATACGAACAACTTTTACTTTGGAACCTAGCCGCAAATATCGAAATTAAAATCCTGTATACATGTAACGATTAATGATGAGGATGACAGTGGACCGCCAAGAGTGGCAAAATATTGGAAAGGCCTTGTGTTCATCCAGCAGTGGACGAACACATGCTAACATATAAAACAGTTGCGTAACTGACTGAAGTGACGACAGACAATGGTGTCGATTCGGTGTAACACGACTTGCCGTTTTTGACAGGACTAACCTTATTTTAAGCGTCCTGTCCTTGTCTTCCGATACAGAAAGAAAAAGACAAAATGCTTAAATTTAGTTTATTCCTGTCAAATAAGTTAAAACATGTTAAACCGAATCGACAGTAATGACTATCTCCTCTATGCAGACATCGCAAAGCCAAAGATAGAAACATAAAATTTGATACTATACTACAGTGGCGTGCACAGAACTTTATTCCGGAAAAGCAACCAGAAGGTCAAGTTTGACCATTAAAAATTAAGAAAAATTTTAAATAACACTTTGAAAAAAGAAAGTTTGTATGACGCCAGGGTAGGCAATGCCTACCCCAGAGTGAACATTTTCATACAAACTTTTTTTTATCAAAGTGTTATTTAAATTTTTTCATATTTTTTTAATAGTCAAACTTGACTTTCTGGTTGCTTTTCCGGAATTAAGTTCTGTGCACGCCACTGCTATACTATACAATTATACATTTATTACACGTACTATACATATGTTCCTTAAATAAGTTGCTAGATTTTTAGAAATTCACCCATAAGGGGGTGAGACAGGGCATGAAATTTTGTATTGAAAATGCGTTGCCAACGGTTGCAACAACGGGATGCTTATATATATGCGGACGAAGCCGCGTGCGTCCACTATTTATGTTATATAGTAAGTAGTAAGTCGGGTATAAGTACATTTTCCATATCATATACCTACATGATTACTATCTATCTAAAAACAGGTGCTTTTAGCAACAATTCAATTAATATTTAGTAAATACCAACCTTATCAAGTTATTACACGGATTATGAAATGGCAGTGACCTTATCTAATAAGCGTAAGGTATGTAATTATTTATCAGTGATTGTTAGTACACAGCAATACTGATTATTATGCAAATCAATCAATGAAAATCAATCACAATATAGCATGAAATTGTCAGCTTAAATAAGTTTCAGTATTTGGTCGTTGGCCCGCGATAGATAAGGGATTTTCAAAGAATTTTTCTCTAATGGATTTTTCTATATTTTATAAGTTACTCCAATAATGTGTCAAGTTACTTTTACAAAACAATATTAAAATAACATTATAGTTATTCAGAACGATTATAAATCACGTTAATTTTTGAATAAGTTTCTTGTTAATAACTTTTTAGGGCACTGATGCTTTTGACAAAAACAAAAACAAAGCTGTAAACAAATTCGCCTAAAAACCGAACCTTTCAGGCCCAAAGTTTCATACAAGACACATTCTTCGAGCTATGCATCGGCGTCAAAACAACCGCCTGCAGGCACGCGACGAAAATGCGCAAACACAAAAAAGCCATCAGCGAATTTTCGTTTAGTCCATTTTCTTGCTACGATACATGTAACCGATATCTCTATCGTCAACATATCGTGGAATTCGGCATACCACGATTTGCCTGGCAAATCGTAATTCTGTTTACTACAGAGGTCGCTTCGCTCCGTTCCGTTCCACATGGCTCCCCAAATTTATTCACATGTAAACCTAACAAGCGACAAGTGACGGCTCCGCTGGTCATCGCACTTTTTGGTAAAAGACTTTCTATTTCATCCTTTACGACTTGTTTAGTCAAATTGTGATATGTCGAATTCTACGATATGCCATGGGACTTGGACCGGTGCGGTGGCGAACTCGTAAATAGTCTAGCGGGGCGGTGGCGCGGCGGCGGCGTTCTGAAAAGATTATCGGCTCGAAAAAAACACTTGAAGAGATCAAAGTGATTGGATCACAGTCAAGGTTAATAATACGAGTAAATAAAGTGCTATTACAGCATTTGAATGTCATCAAGGTCTTATTAAGTGAGGCATACAATATTTTATGCAGAAAAAAATTCACGTTTATACTTAAGGGCGCACCGAGCGTTTGCCTTTGTCTTTTTCTTTACTTGTACAGAGTAAAGAAAATAACCAACCTTTTGCACTTTTTCAATGTTTTTTGTTGTTATTTTCATCATATTGTTCTTAAATAAAAAAAACTATCGTGTATAAACGCTCCAGTCGTCTATGAACTTTATTTTAGAAAATTATTCATAATATCAAATTAATTATTTATATAAAAAAGTAGGGAAATAGAGGAAAAAATTACTCGATATGAGGTAACTTTGCGAATTTATTATATCGAGCCAACTTTATCAAATCGTATTTGCATCGTTATTACTGTCTAGTATATATCCCCAATAATATCAACATTTTCCCTAGATTTTAATTTCATTGATTACTACTTCAAACAAGGGTTATAAAAACGTGTTTGTATGGGTCAAAAGCTCGATGCGCTCTTAAAATTGGGAATAATAAATTAATACAGCTTATGAAAGCAAGTACACCACTAACAAACGTCTCCAAACAATCACAAGACAATACGCGTCATTATGACTATCATCAATGAACATAATCAACGACCTTCGCACAAAATCACGATGACATGAAGCAAAAAGTTGCCGAACAAACAATTTTTTCCGTTGCAGTTTTTCTCACGCCTTTGATTGTCAATCGGAAAGACAAGACACCCGGAAGAATAGGGTGTTGTAGAGGTTGAAAGTTTTCAAAGGGTTGGAGAACAAAACGTGAAAGTGTTATAAAACGATATTTTGTAATTAGATTTTTTTTTAATGTTGTGTATTGTAACCTGTTTATTATTTTACTGTTGATGTCCCTTGAAATGAAATAAATAGAAACATTAAGTTAACCACAGCACATCACTAGCTGGACCTGGCCCAAACCGACCGGCTTTACTGTGCTACACAAGATGAAATCATCAAACCAATTAACTTATTGGCTATGCTGGTGTAACAGGTGGAAGCCAAACTACAAACAATGCCCTCATAGTGTCTTAGTCGATGGGATTTAAGGCTTTATCTTGTAGATTAGTCTCGCAACAGAATAATCTATTTTAAGCTTTTATATCCTTCAGGAAAACACTGACGGTAATTCAAACAGGAGAGTACGATCGGGGAAACTTAACTGTGGCCACTAGAGACCCTGTCACAAGTCACAACAAATAACTGTCACCCATAATCAAACGTCAACTAGTCCATGTGTCTGATCTGATTTGTAGGTTACTTTGACAACTTAACAAGGTTCCATAGTCGCACAAAGTTTATTTGAATTTGAATTTCGGGTACAAGTTAATGGTTGGCAAAGTAATCCATCATGGTGCTCCATGGAATTTTAGAAAATATAGTATAGGCAGACGAGGTTGAAGAAGGGAGCAAGTATTTCACAAATATTTTTTTCAAGGCAGGATGTTATCTCGAGAACAGTGACCATCTACAAATTCCAAAACATACTCGTACCTACTTACCATATAGAAGTAACGACGCGGCGCGTTCAGTCGTAATATGGTTCCCTAACGAGAGGGTCTGCGCGATTCAGGTAAAAATTGCACGAATATTGCCAATTAAGAGCTTTTCTAGGGAGAGAAGAGCTTTTATCACGCTTAAGAAAGCGCCTTTACAATTTGGAACCAGATTAAACGAGAGGTATAACCTTGGAACTGCCGAAACCCTTTTTGGAGTTAAGGAAAGGAGACTCGGGCAAGGTCTCTACTATACGACATAAAACAATGTTTATGTTTGTCTTGCAATGTCATCTAGTCCATTATTTTTTATATCTTTGTCACATGTGGGGTAAGGCCTATTCGTTGTTATTATGGTCTGTTGAACAAAAAAACTCCGATAATAACTATGTATATTCAGGTATTTCAGTTGGCAATAAAGTTTACAATATTAGTTGCATTACTTAACTCGAAGTTTTCTCAATTACTAATAAATCTATTTTCAAAATGGCTTTTCAAAGTCAATGTTTAACGTTATTACAACTTGTATAACATTAGCAGTCAGTACGAATATGAATTGCGGTTACGTGCTGAAACGTCTTCAGACTTATAACAAAACATTGTATCAAGTATATGTTAAATAGTTTTAAAATTATCCATGCAAGTTGCTACGTCCATTACACTTATTATGAAAACGTGATATGGATAGACAAACCGACAGACGTACTGTAACTGTTTGAAACAGTAATTCTAGACTATTGTACTGATCGTAGATTCATTCTCTTTTTACTTATTTAAAACATGTAAATTGCATCACAGTTTTCTCATGTTTATCAATGGTAAAACATAAGCAATAGTTTGGAAAACTGCTGCAGCATTGCGAAAATTCCGAATAAAATTCGAGTTGCATTTTATAGAGCCCAATATTTGACAATTTCAAAACTGAACTCGTTTATAAAATCAATATTTTCCGGAACAAACTTCCACATAAAGCATTTTCCCCGTCAAATGTTCAGCGAGACAGACGGGTCTGAAACGAGCTTGTTGTTGATATTTGCTCTCCCCTTTCATTAAATTGCACAGCGCATAAGGTGCAACAAGATAAAGGACTACCTAGAGATTCTACATAGAAACATTTCGTTTATACTGCTCTCCGCATCCAATATGCTACAAATAGTGCACGGTTTTACATTTTTCGTTATTCTGTTTTCATTCCTGGACAAAGACATTAAATTTCATCATATTGATCACCGTTGCGAGTTGTAGCCAGTGTAGCGTGAAAAGTGCATGTAACTGGCACGGTCAGCCGGCGCGGCGGCGCCACCGTCGCGCGCGCACGTGACGCCTGCGCCGGCGCAGCGCAGCCAGCAGACGCGTCGACACCGCGCGACAGCCTCCCGCTTACCACACAGATACACTTATCATTACCGCGAGTGACAAGTGATACTAAAAATAAATAATCAGTGAAAACTTTACTCAGTGCTTGGAATTGTTCGTGAGAAAATCAACCATGTTTCTAAAGGTAATTTTAATTGTTTATGCTTAGTTAAGTTTAAGTTAGACCTCGGAGTTGACAAGTATTATTATTAGTAGGTAAACATTACGCTTTAGCGCTCAAGGAATTCAATTATCTGCTAATTACACGGTTCTCACGTTTCATCGCAAAAAAGGTTTTATAATCCTTGAACTTCAAAAAGCGCTACCCAATTTTGTTGTAAGAAAAATGTTATCGTTCGGCCTTTTCGGAGAAGGGTCAATTGGTTATAACGAGTCGGAAAATCAAGTAGACAATAGACGGACCTTTGTTTCAGGTTCTCTTGTAACAGCATCCCGACACGGTTCAGTAACAAAAATAATTCAATTGAACAAGGCGTATTGGGAAACTCTAGGCGCGTTTACAAAATACTGTCGTTCGTTGCTCTACTTGATATCTCAGTGTAGCAAACAGTATTATCTCTTTTCTGAAAGTGATAATGATAAGATGTTTAGAATGCATACAAACACGAACACATTAAAGACACAATTTCAGTTCACCTTGAAATATGATGTGCGAATTATTTCTTTTAATTCGCACAGAAACGCTAACTGAGTTTACACAAGGATTCCTTCAGAAACTTGTTCCCAAGACGATGATTTACGCAAGTTCTGCCAAATATTGTACACAAAGTGTACCAAGGTTGAGGAATGAGCTTGTAGGACAATTACTTTCACTGTCACCCGAGAAACTAGCTTACTAGTGTTACGTATGTGGTTTCGAAAATACGCAGAGGTTTGGAAAGTACACAGAGCCCTTTTAGGGTTTTGTCGAAAGATGGAGACCCTAATAAAGCCAACCGTGTCTATCCCCGGCATGAAAACGGATGAGAATTTAGGGTTCCTAGTAACTCAGAGAAAAAAACAAGAATGTTGTTCAATGAGACATGTTGATGGACACTTGACATACTTTTTAAAACTTTTATCACAGATGTCGCAAAGTTAAAGACAGGAATACAAATGATTTGAAAGTGCAACTTAATTTCCTTCTGTTAATTGTTTAGTTGTTTTTGTGAATGCAAACCATTTCACTTGTACATACGCAGCTAGTTTACATTTACATGACAGTATACAGTTTTTTACATCCTGAAACTCTACATCGGCATACTGTTTCGCATTTCGTCTAGAAACTGAAAGGAGGTTTTAAGTAATTTATGTGAAGCTTGTCGGCCAAATCAATACATTCGGCGAATGTACAAAAAATTACGATTTTATCTTTATGTTCAAAGCTTGATAAGTCTTGACCTCTGCATTACGTGAAGATGATGAGTGATTACAGTTTGGATATTCGTCAGTCATTATCCTCATCTATTGCAACCATAGATCAAGCAGTCTTTAAGTCAAGGCCGAGAACATGAAAAAAATGCTAGTAATTTGACTACATATAAAATATCGTGACTTTTGTTCGCACATTAGCTTCGTAAAAGCTGTTGTTACTTTAAAACAAACTACTTTACCGCCTTCAAGAACCTTTACGAAAGAGTTACAAAAAAGATTTTTACAAAAATCATAAATTAACACATAAACGCGACATGCATAACTATTTTGTATTTGTGCCCCACTTTCACAGGCAAGGTACACGAGTAGTTTTTGTTTGTCAGTAAAATGGATGTGCTACACTCATAGGCGGATTAAGGGCCCCTCCCCCCCCCTCCAGACAACTAATCGCACATTTAAAAAACAGTCAAGGGTTTCAAGAGTTTTAATATCACTTTCGTTCCGCAGACTAAAATTCTATAATTAATCGACCACGAAAATATATCCTTTTCTTCTCCTAAATGATATCATAATTGACCACGAAAATCCATCCTGTTCTTCTTGCAAAAATCTTTATAAATCTGGCCTTTTTACCCCCTCCGCGACCCCACGGAAAATCATGAATACAAAACCTTTTGTTTATGACAAGGAAGATGCAAATTAAAAGCAGACCAGAGACCTTGAATTTAAAATGAATTCAATCAAATAACAAAAGTTAACCCAAAATTAACACAAATGGGAAACACGAAATAGCGGTTATCAGACAATCTCTTCCACATATGTTTTTTTATATTTTTGTGGAAGACAAAAGGCACAGGAACTACGCTACACAGCCTGTGTGGGCCGGTAATCGTTGCGTGTGTGACACGACGACCCTTCGCTTTTGCACCGAGGGGTTATAGTTCCATATTTGAATTTAATTATAGTTGTTGCGGATTGTTTTGTTTGTGGCCAGTTCGTATTTTGTTTAAAGTTCTGTAGCTCATGTTAGTTTATGTTTGGAAAGTTACGCAAATTATATTATGAATTTAATATAATAAACTCAGTTCTTGAATATTTATGCATCGTGTATTTTATGAAATACTTTAAAACAAGGTGACACAAATACATGTTTGTTTTGATAACTATGTCATGTTATTTCAATACATAATATGCATGCATAAAATTGAACTAAATCTATTTCCACGGTTCATCAGGGTATGTATGTTTGCAATAATTAAAAAGCTGTGCAGTAAACTTTTTAATAAAAATAAAAATAAACGGACAAGTGGGAGTCAGACTCGCGTACCTAGGGTTCCGTATTGTGGATGATACATTTAATTTTGTCATTTTTTTTCGTGAATTTCTCAACCGCTTTATTTTTCCTGTAATATTTACGTAAACACATATTACCATGATTTTTTCATATTTTTTGGTCCACCAGTTTTGGAGATAAGATTTTTTTTATTATTAAATTATAAATAATTTTTTAATATGTCCCCCCGGACATAATTTTTTTTATGGTTTTTCAAGGATTACTCGAAATAGATGCAATTAAATATAGCCAAACTATATATATTTACATATAGCTTTTTAATACCTACAATTTGATATACATATTGTATTTTTATAAAATATTTTTTTCATTTATTTTACTAGTATTTCATTTATTTTTATGGGGGGGACATAGGGACATACATATTTTGTGTTTTTTAAAGATTTCTCGAAACCAGTGCCAGTAAATATAGTAAAAGTATATATTTTTACAATTAACTTTTTAATATCTACAATTTAATACCCATATTGTATTTTCAGGATAATATCTTTTATTAATCTCACTTTTGTTTTGGAAATATTTTGAATAATTTCAAATTTTTCATATTTTTTTACACCGTGATATGTGGACAAATTAATGCTATTTTTGTACCAAATTTCATGTATTTATCTTTAACAGTGCTAAAGTTATGAGGCTGTGACATACGGACGGACAGACGGACGGACAACGGAGTCTACCATAAACGTTCCTTTTGTACCTTGTAGGTACGGTACCCTAAAAAGGTCGGAAAATAGCGGCCGAGGGCATAGACAAACAATTTACGAGTATTGGCTAAATAAGATACGTTCATAAACGTAAAACTCTCTAATTAGATAAACGTCTAATTTAAAATTACACATTTTACAATAATTGCCATAATGCTCATGTGAAAGTAGCCCACGCCTAGATACTTATTAGTTATTACCATACACAATGCATGCGGCACACGATTGTGCACTTAATTTCCAATACTTTAAGAGCTTTTAAAAATAACCTATTGTATGACAATGTAGAGATGGAATCATCACGTAGCCTGCATCTGTGCATGAGCAAGATTATCTCTCAATTTCACTTTACATGTGAAACGAGTACCATGTATGTTGAAAAAATACTCTGCATACATATATTTACTCACGCCCGTCTCCTAGAAGTATCTGCTACGATCCTGACACACCTCTTTCGCATCTTCCACATCCATCAATGTATGTCGCCGATTTTTTCTGCATACGTCCTTCTAGAGGCCCGGTCGAAATTTACCTTCCACTAGCGCATCATATAATTAATTTATTAATAATATTTATTTAATAATTATTTCTTTCGACACTCTGCTTCCACTCATTCTCTCTATAACCCAAAACATATATGAAAATACGTATTTTTGTACATACACGAAACAAACATCGCTCTATTTACGACAGCAAAACACAAATATGTATGTATGCAAATTTATGTATATATATTGTTAGGTATCGTACGATAGGAACATTATTACGTATTAATAATTTAGTAGAATTTTGTAATATTTTCTTCAGGTCATATCTTTTATAATAGATACGACACATATGATTACTATTTTCTTTTTTAATCTCTTTCCCGCTAAGTTTTGCTAGAAAAAAATACTTTTCAGAGATAAGCCCGCCTATGTACTTAACATATCTTCTAATTTAATGCTTCTTTTTGTGTTCAATAAAATATAAAGAAAGACACATTAAGAGGATGGTATACCCTAGCAACTTTTTTTATTACCCGTCCAGCACAATAAGTTTAATGAAAAAGACCTTATTTGCTTTTCATAGAGGGGATTATATGTTGGTTCTTTGGCCTCTTGTTCTTGGACGCGTAATACTAGTGATCACGCAGCGAAACATCAAATTGGTGTGTTTTTAGCTAATACTGAAATATTTTGTAGGAAAAAAAATATTGGATTTAGGTAACGTCCCTTCATATTTCTATTGCCTATTTAAAAAAAAAATCAAGTTGATCTCTTAACCGCGTCTTTGAAACGAACGTTTGAAAACAAAAAAAAAGGGTGGAAAACGTTTTTTTTGACCAAAGTATAAATCTTAAAACATTGTTTATAGGTGGAATCCCTAGATAAAAGATCGATAAATCAAAAATATTTTCTTCAATATGAGGAGAGACCTAGTTTCTTAAAATGAACCCTTGAAAACCTGGTGTTGTGGATGTTCTAGCGTCAGGTGTCCCGTTAATAACAAGTATTATGTACTTAACATAATCTTCTAATTTATTGTTTTTTTTTTTGTGTTTAATAAAGTATAAAGAAAGACACATTAATAACAAGTATACCTATACCATCCATCCATTAGCCTAGTTCGTCCACTGCTGGACATAAGCCTTTCCAGGACTTTGCTACTCCCGGCGGTCATCCTGGAAGAGTTGCCCATACTCACACACGCTGGGCAGGCGGGTTGGTGAGCGCGGAGCCGGAACCCTCGCACCATTGACGCCGCTGCCCGTCACCAGTCTGTTCCATATACCTATACAATTCTCCGTAAATACAGTAAATGGAACAGTTAAATATGTATCAGTCGACAAGAGCCATACGGACCGTTGCATCGACGTCACGCTTCACCAGCCGCCCGAGAGCTGTTCTTGGCCGCACCGGTCACATCCAATGCATTTACTGCTACAATAGAAAAAAAAAAACAGGCCAAGTGCGAATAGGACTCGTGCCTTGAGGGTTCCGTGCAAACACAAACTTATTCCACTTGCAATTATGGGCGGATTTTTTTTACAGAAGCATGATATTTAGTCACAGGACCTGAGAAAAAGGGTTATGACAACCGGACAGGCAGACAGACAGACGGACAACAGTGATCCTCCAAGGGATCCGTTTTTTTTATTTTGAGGTACGGAACCCTAAAAATTGGTAAATAGTGTAGTTGTAGAAAGGCACGCGAAATCGTTCCGTGCTAAAATTTGATGAGGTACCTATGTTGATGTATTTTACAAGTTCTTACTTACCATTCACGTTAAAGATTGACCTTTTTTTTTTTCAAATTGTGTTCACCGCAATATTTATCAGGTTATTTTTACAAAAATATCTGAAATCCTTATTTTTAGGTACATCAGATTTATTTTATTGATAGTTTTAACAGTTTTTGGTTTGATTTCAAAATTGCTGCGCCATATAAGTACATGTTAAAAAAGTTATGGAGCTGTGACATAAATGGACATACAAACAATCGATTCTTACCATAATACATATATACGTATACAACCCTTTAGAAACGGAACTCTAAAAACAAAAAATAATTGGTCTGTCGGATGAAAAACCGTTAGTGACATACAAAATGGACATGAAAAGCTATCAGTGACAAAACCGAAACCCAATTTATTTTATTGACCGCCCTTTTTTTTGTCTTTTTTTTTTCTTGACAAACTTATCAACATTAGACCATTCGATAATCATTTTTAGGGTTCCGTACCCAAAGGGTATCTAACAGGACCCTATTACTAAGACTCCACTGTCCGTCTGTCTGTCCGTCTGTCACCAGGCTGTATCTCACGAACCGTGATAGTTAGACAGTTGAAATTTTCACAGATGATGTGTTTCTGTTGCCGCTATAACAACAAATACTGAAAAACAGAATTAAATAAATATTTAAGGGGGCTTCCATACAATAGACATGTTTTTTTGCCGTTTTTATAGATAATGGTACGGAACCCTTCGTGCGCGAGTCCGACTCGCACTTGGCCGGTTTTTTATTAATTAATAACCATTTTTATAAATAACGAAGATGTATGTATTGACTAGAATAGAAAAAGTAATGATTTGGGGGTTTGGGCATATACAAGGTGACTTTTGATCATTGTCCAAATGCATACTAGAGGCTTGATAAGTGATCAGTATCTTGGATCAACAACAATTTTTGTGAAATTAGTAAAATTTAATTTCGGCTTCCCATAGAAATTCACTTCCAGTTCCGAGTGAATCACTATGGGGAGTCGAAATTTCATTTTACGTATTTTACAAAAATTGTTATTGATCCATGATACTGATCACTTACCAAGCCACCAGTATAAATTTGGACGATGATCAAAAAGTCACCTTGTATAGAAAAGATGAATGGAATTAAAGTGACGAAAGAAAGAAATGCGCAAGTGGAAAATAAAATCGACCGGGCCACACTAGAAGGACGCATGCCCACCAAATTCGCGACATACAGAAGAGCAAAGTCAAAGCAACCGCAATAAAAGAGCTTGTATGACTAGATCGATGGATGTGGAATAGGTGAAAGAAGTGTCTCAGGATCGTAGTATATGGAAATCTGTAGTATTTGCGTGGGTAAAAGTATGTATGTAACAAATATATGTATTTGCATGTGTATTTGCGCAGTAATATGTCATTGGAAAAGTTTTTCAGTTTTACCAACGCGTATATGGTTTTAGCAAACGTAAGGGGAAAGATGAGGCAAATAGATATGAAATGACACTGGATGATTTTGTTGCAATCTGAGAATAATCCTTATTCTAAGGTTTCAATAATCTGGAAACCAACTTTATGGTCTTCTATTGTTTATTAAGTAAGATTGAACAAATCTCACGTCAATTGATTCTATATTTACTGTTAACCTTTTTTTAAAACGTATTTGTAAACCTTCATTTTACAAATTTTAGAGTGTATATTGATTTTCTCTCGATATCGACTTCAGGATGAAGTTGGTTGTTTCTTTATAATTGTTTTGAACAAATCGTGTTTTTATTTCATTTAGAAGCCGAGTTACGAGTATTAAATAAAAACGCAGTTTTTCAAGAGCGCGCAATATTTCGGTTGTCGTAACAGCTACGGCTCAAAGCACGCTATTTTAAACAATAATAAAAAGTCATAGAGTTCAGTTCTACTTGATGCAAAATAAGGTGCTCAATCTCGGGTCATTCTACTTGGAATTGCCACAGTGGAGACAAGAGATAAACCCAAATAAACACACATAACCTCTAAAATGTGGAGCATATATCGTAATAAAACCTGACATAATTTTCCGAGATTTTCCCTACCGTGAGTCAGCGGCAAACATCTCATCTCTTATCTGCCCAATTCTAGCCTGTACCAAATTGTAGAACATAACCACGTAAGTGGTTTCTTTCTACGTTACGGGCGTTATCTTGAACTATTATCAACTAGATCTCTGCCTACCTCTCTGGGAGACAGCGTGAGTATATGTATGTATGTATTATCAACTAGTAGTCTAGTAGCTCAGTCGGTAAGACGCTTGGTTCTCAATCTTAGGACCCGGGTTCGAATGCCCGGGGTCGAGCAGACGACTATGAGTTTTTCGGATTTTATTATGTCCCCCACCACTTTCGCCGAGCGGTTAAACATTTTAAATGTATTTTATTAAATGCGCAAAAATAGTATCAAAAATTGTATTAAATAGCTTGTGTTAATCTTATTTATGTCCTGAATAGTAAAAAACTAATTATATTTCTGTATTATTATTTTTTTTATAACTTTTTTTTTTTTCTCATGTAATCTATTGTAATGTATGATGTAAATTGTTCTAATTCGTGAATATTAATAATTTATTGCATCAATTTGTAAAATTTAAATTAATAATTTCAAATTACTTCTAATTTGATAGAAACATTGTAGTTAAATTTTAAACCTACCTGCAAGGAAGGAATATGTAATGTTTGTGTTATTTGTAAAAAATGGGACAAACTGAAAACCAGCGCTGTCAGTTGCTTGCAACTAGCAGCATTTGCTGAGTTTGGCCCTTTTTGCCACTTTATTTAATTTTTTTTCTCTGTGCGTGTGTGTTTATTTTTTGTGGCAAATAAATACCTTTCACTTTAAAAAACGTGCCGCGAACCGATAGAAGGGCTTGCCTTCTATCGGGATCTTTAGTCTTATCTTCTACTCAATAATAGGAATTTAGGACACTTTATACATTTATTATTCTTTTTATCACTTTTCACCAAACACACACATAGATGACTTAATACTGGGGGGCTTATCCCAATTTTGTCTCTTTTTATGATTCATTTCAAACCACGAATATACGAATACCTATTATATTTATTTTATTTTACGAGTATTTAATACTATGTTATGTTATGACAGTGGCGTGCATAGAACGTTTTTCCGGAAAAGCTACCAGAAGGTCAAGTTTGACAATAAAAAAACATGAAAAAATTAAATAACACTGAAAAAAAAAAGTTGGTATGAAAATGTTCACTCATACAAACTTTCTTTTTTCAAAGTGTTATTTAAATTTTCCATATTTTTTTTGCTGTCAAACTTGACCTTCTGATTGCTTTTCCGGAAAAAAGTTCTATGCACGCCACTGTGTTATGTAGGTTATAGTGTCTACGTTTATTATGATATATTTTATTGATATTTATTTGTTGGAAGAAATCTCAGCTTAAGAGAAAAGGTCACCTATGTATGTACATGTTATTTCCAAGTGCAATAACTGTTATGATATTTATGTGCACAATAAATAATGAAGAATAAACATCTCTGACACTCCCTCAGGGACATAACTATGTCGTGACGATATACACTGATATGAGTATCAAAGATAAATAATCATCTTTTCTTCTTGTATTAGAAACTACACGTCTGTAAAGCGTACGCCATACAATGTAGTACGGGTTCCGTCAATGCAGATGTGATCTAAATATTATTAGAGTGCATTACAAACCAGAAAAGACCAATTAGAAACAGATTTCAAGTAAGACAAATATAAAAAAACTGCGCGCCAAGATTCGAACCTGCGACCTCTTTCTAGTTTGCACCGTCATAATATGTAGAGTATCCAAAGCGATATATTTTGCTATAAAACATACAATCGCAAATGTGATTTGCTTGAACATTTTAATATTAAGGTTAAACGTCAGCCGCTTAGGGCAAAGTGCGTAACTTAACTTTGTTTTTCTTGTGTAGAAGTTAAAAATTGAAAAACTGTTTGGTATGTGGCAATTGACGACAATAGTTCAGTATTAGTATTATTTATGAAAAATAAAAAAATAAGTTTAAATAAATAAATAAAAACAATAAATTTAAGATAAAACATCAGATGGTTCTCTTCATTTTTATAAACCACACACGTCTGCTAATGTGATTAGTTCTGAATTTTATCCCTATTATAAAGGGATATTATAAAGGGACTGCATTGACGAGAAAAGGGTGAAAAACATTTTTTTTTTCATGTTTTTGTAGTTAAGGCGCTACGGAAAAAATATCGACACTTTAAGAACTTGCATATCTACTTAAGTAAATAATGTATTATTTTGATAAAATAGTATATTATTTTTGAAAACTTTTTCTAGGGATCTGTTAAAACAGAAACGCGATTGGAGAAATTCGGCTCGATAGAAATATTTATTGAAATGAGGCCCTTTTCAACACCATTTCTCCTGGTTTGACAATATAGAATAACATATGGACTGCAATTATATTTTATTAGATGGGTTTTAGCGGTATCTAGGACCTGGTTAAACGAAATTTTGATAGCAACTTTAGTGCATTTTATATTAATAAAAAACCGAATTTTTGCTACTCTTCCACGAATCCGTCCCTCTCGCACCGAGGGTTTTTTCGCATATGGAGTGACAGGGACGCTAAAACTTTTACATATCGCCTTAAGCGCAAAGCGTACTATAGCTATTCAATGATAAATATGTAAAAACGCTGGAGATGGTACCTTAAATTAAGGAACAAGGTATGTATATGTAGAAATTCAATTTCCCAAATCGAACGACGATGCGACGTATTCGAAATTCAAAAATGTCGAATTTCACAAGGACCTCTAGATCAATACACAGCAACTCAACCTACTGCGAATAAAATATACAAATATTTTCAGTGTTACGTCATTGAACAACTTTGTATTTATCCCGGGGTCAAAAAAAACGGCATTTTCATACCAAATTTACACCACCGAATCACCACTACACGGGATGTTTTTATAGAACCCTAAAAATGTTACTTCATTAACAATAGAAAACAAATATTTCTTCTTTTTTAGAATAAAATTTTAATTAAACAACTAAGTACTTATCTCCTTTTTTTTTGTGTCACTCAAAAAATGTTACCGACCAAAAAATGTTACCGACCAAAAAATCACGTTTTTACAATAAGCATTCGCTTTGTTATTACTGCTAATAGATACTTTGCAGATAACAACACATTTTTACACTTGCAAAACAAACAATAAACCGTTGCACATACATACATACATATACTCACGCCTGTCTCCTAGAGGGGTAGGCAGAGACTACAGATTTCCATCTGCTACGATCCAAGCACACCTTTTTCGCCTCTTCCACATCCATCAATCTAGTCATACAAGCTCTTCTATTCCGGGTACTTTTGATATGGCCTTTCTTCAGTATGTCGCCGATTTGGTCAGCATACGTCCTTCTAGGGCGGCCTGGTCGAGCTGTACTTTCCACTTGTGCGCCATAAATTCTTTCGTCACTCTACTTTCATTTATCCTCTCTACATGTCCAAACCACCGTTATAGTAAAAACATCTTTTTACTGAGCCAATAAATCATCCATCCAATCCATCCATCGGCCTAGTTCGTCCACTGCTGGACATAAGCCTTTATAGGACTTTGCCACTCCCGGCGGTCATCCTAGAAGAATTGCCCATGCTCACACACGCTGGGCAGGCGGGTTGGTGAGCGTGGTGCCGGAACCCTCACACCAGTGAAGCCGCTGCCCGTCACCAGTCTGTTCCATATAAGGCCCGGCTATTAGGGATGGATATACCGGCATCCATCGGTCCCAGGCATGGTAGGCCTCCTAGTTTTTGCCTGTGAGCTGTCCTCTTACTCTCCCCCGAATTACTTCGAGGGGGTCTCCAAGTAAGATGGTGGGACCTCCACAGTCGAGCCCGGCATCAGCTCTACCACCTGATTAATAGCAAAATAAATATAGTTGACAATGCGATATACAAACACATTCTTTGCTTTCCATCTCCATTCAATGCAACCAAGAGACAAGTACCCTCAAATTCAAATGCAACCGAGCGGAGTGTAATCCTGACTTCGACGATGCAAACATGAATTCTATCATACATAACAATAAGCAAGTTTATCCGACATGGACTTCCATATTTTTATTTTATTCAATACTAGCCTTTTGCCCGCGGCTTCGCCCGCGTTTATTCAAATGTGCCCTATTTCAGGATTCCATGCACTTGACTCGAATTTTCCATTTCAATCGGGTGCAATTTTATACAGCATAGGTGTATAAGGTACAGATAGGTTTTCCAAAGGCGCCTGAAGGCTTAAGGCGTCTAAAAACTTTCTTTTTTTACTTTGTGATAAATCTCTTCAGAATGCCCCCCCACCAGAATCAAATCCTGCATGAATCCGCCCTTGACTTCATGGACTATTTTAAACAATATATTTAACAACTTTAAACATAAACAAATTTTATAGGTATAACAGTATGACAATGAGGACAAATGGCACGTAATATTTTAGCACAAAGAAACAAATTACTATTTAGTATTGCCGGTCTGTTGACTATTTAGATAACTAATATATACAGTCTTTTTGTTTAGTAGAAACAAGTAAAGGGGCAGGTAGCTGCTAACGACCTTGAGTCTTACACAAGTCGTACAAATACGAAACGAATTATTAATTCCTACCAAAGCCTTATTTTAAGGAAATCGTTCAGAAATAAACGAGTCCCCTGGAAAATTAGAACCATGCAAATGTTCGAAGGCAACCATTATCTTATAAATACAATCTTCTCACCCGGTAATAAAATCAACTTGCCGTTAAATAGTAAACATACCTAACCATAATAATTTATAAAATTACAAATTTTCTTTCTAAGGACTTTTCTGAACCACTGGCAAATGATTTCTTTGATGCGTACATCTATAGGTCACATAATTTGCTTATAAATATTTACAGGATTTCAATGAGAGCGTAGAAAAATTTGTCCGACTTTCGCAGGCGTAGTATCATAAATTTTACTAATTTGTATCCTGAATACACCGCCTCTGTGGCCCAGTGATTCGAACTTCTCGACCAATCACGGGTTCAAAGCCGTAGGGGCACGTATGTGATCAGTCCGAGTGCTTCGGAATTCACGTTAAGGCGGTCATAACAGCCGGTGACCGTACAAATCACAATTAAGGTCCGGTTTAACTAAGCTGTTAATTAAGTAAAAAATTTGAAAAAAAGATATAATATAATACAGAATATCTGAAATCATGTGCATTGATTAGAATTTTGAATTTTTATCTAGAAATTTAACAAAATAAATACCAAAATAGGATTCAATTTAATACTAAGGTCCGATTTAATTGATTAAGTATGCAAAGAACAAATTGAAACTTCGTCAAATTGACGATATTATAACAACAAATGACTTCCATGGATTATTTTTAAAGAAATTTAGCTACAAATATTTTTATACATTTTTAAGTATTTGCGCGCCTATTTTGCGCTATTCTGAGACCCAGCGACGTCGTAATGCAGTGCGCGCTGATATGAACGTTATTTCAATATAGTATCTGTCGATATTGGTACCGACACAGGTCGACTCAAGGTCATTGGCGGCTACAACAGCCTTAAGCTGTGGGTCTATATTTCTGCCTGAAGTACGGCGATCATGTACGAGTGGACAGTGACTTGCACTTTACATGCAGTCCATACTTGGTATCACGTAACACACCTCGGATAATCCCACTATCCCACTAATATTATAAATGCGAAAAATTGGATGGATGGATGTTTGTTACTCCTTCACGCTGAAACTACTGAAACGATTCAGCTGAAACTTTGCACAAATGTAGTTCTAGACCTAGAATAGGACATAGGCTACTTTTTATCCCATAAATCAGTTCCCATTGGAAGGCAATGGGGTGTCAAGTTCCTATAGAAAAGACTGCTTCACGCCGTTGAATATTAGTGGGATGGGATAGTGAGGATGGGGCGGGATGGGATCAAGGAACATAATACTCTCCGGGTAGGATAGTGGCATTAGTCGGATGGGATGTGATGGGATGGGTTGGGATTCGATACGACTATACAATAACTTAATCTTCGCGTGCGAAGCCGCGGGCAAAAGCTAGTGATGATATATTTTTTTATCAGGGCGTACAGTCCTTGCTTAAATCTGCAAGGTCAAATTTCACATCACAACGAGATTCAGGCCACGAAAGCAATGTCTTTCATGTGAATACAGCACATATCTTCGCTGGAGTTTGGCATGTACCGAAAATAAAAATGGAGATAACTAGGTCTTAGCTCAAGCCTACATTCAGCTTGGCTCGAAGCCTGGTTATTGATTCCTTAGCCCCAAGGCTTTGTACTTCATTCTAAAGGACGTGGTAAGTTTTTTCATGTTTTTCTGGTCCTCGGTTTTTATGTATACGTAATACATATTACGGAATAACATAATAAAAGCACATCAATACGAGGTCAAGACTCTATTACCACGACTAATTAAGTTACTTTTTGCTTCGATATCTATATCTATACTAATAATAAGGTAGTAAAAATGGCGTGTCTGTACATTTAATATTTTTCAATGCATGTGCTCTTAAAGGCCCAATTTTTATGCATCAAAACCGAACAGAAAGTCGATTATTTTGCCCTAGGGCTTTAAAATTTTTTATTTATTTACAATGGTTGGCTAACCTGCAGCCTTTCCTGTGTACCATAGACGTTATACTTTTTTTACGATACAGTCCTTTTGAGCCAATTATAATTTAAAGTTCACAAGATTATATTTGTTTTCATTTCCTCACACTATGCATTGAAAAACGTAGTATGATACACGGGCGTAAAAGCAATAAATTACTCGGTTACGTTTAAAACACTCGCTACACTCGTGTTTTAAATCGTCCTCGTAATTTATTCCTTTGCGCCCTTGTAGCATAAACTACTATTTTGCTGCGATATCTATATCTATACTAATAATAAGGTAGTAAAAATGTCGTGTCTGTACATTTAATATTTTTGCGAAATTTAAAAATAAATGGGTTATAAAAATTATAAGTGTTGTACTGACTCCAAAACTATTTTTTTTGTCTGTCTGTATGTATTTATGTTCCGTTTTAACTCGAAAATCACTCAACGGATTTAGATGCAGTTTTCTATATTACCATCGTAGTGATCATGCGCCCGTAGCATAGTATTTAATCGCGCGCGACGCCACTAGTTGAATCACAAGTGCAAGGAGCGTGACGTACTGTTTAATCGCAAAAACATCGTGTCACGCTCCTCGCGCTTGTGATTCAACTAAGTCGCATCGCGCGCGATTAAACACTGTGCTACGAAGGCTGGTCCATATAAGGCTATAAATGGTGTTATGTGTTAATAAAACAACCGCTAAGCTGGAAACTGTCGATAATAGTTTTTTCAATGCAAGTCCTCGTAAAGGCCCACTTTTTATGCATCAAAACCGAACAGAGTCGATTATTTTGCCCTAGGGCATTATTATTTTTTTTTTATTTATTTACAGTGGTTGGCTAACCTGCAGCCTTTCCTGTGTACCATAAATGTTATACTTTTTTTCCACTGTTTAATGGCTCTGGATACAGTCCTTTTGAGTCAATCATAATTTAAAGTTCACAAGATTATATTTGTTGTATTTCCTCATACTATGCATTGAAAAACGTAGTATGATACACGGGCGTAAGAGCAATAAATTACTCGGTTACGTTTTAAATCGTCCTCGTAATTTATTCCTTTTCGCCCTTGTAGCATAAACTACTATTATTTTACATTGATTGAAATACACATTCACACGAGCGAAGCCGCGGACAAAAGCTAGATTTTAAATAAAGCCCATTAGTTTCATTATTGACCTCGAACGAAACGTGACATAAGGAAAAAATTACGGCCGCTATCTGCTTTATCATCATCAGAACAAAGTGCTGTCATACATCCCAGATATCGTTTCACTAGTCTACAAGTTTTTTCTGCCTATCATATCATATATCAATGAGAGTGATAATTTATATTATTTAGTTTAATAATTATTAACACAACAAAAATAACAATTTAAACATATCTCGAAAATACTTAAATTGTTATTTTTGTTGTGTTAATAATTATTAAACTAAATGAAAAGCTCATTATAGCAAAATATAAATATTGATTTCATCATTTATATTATTTTCTCCTTTAATGACAATACACTCGTACACCCACGATTCGCCAACGATTATTACGTCCCAGCGTGATGGGTGGTGAGCCCTTTCGAGGTACATCTTGCATACATGCATTCTGAAGCACGCAAACCGAACACAAACGTGCGCCTACGGGACTTGAACCCACGACCTCTTAGTGGTCGAGTACTCGAATCACTAGTCCACAAAAGCACCATGCATCGAATGGGCGGAGTTAGGCATATATTTATTATATGTATTGCATATATTTATAATATTATTTATTCCTTATTCCTATATTTTATCTTATTCAAGTGTATTTTTTTTATTAAATATAAGTAAACCCAACCTTTATTATTCCCCTGCGTATTTCCCCATATTATTATTTATGACATAAAACTATTACTTATGCACATAGATTATTTAATTACTTATATTACATTAAAACTGACCTGTAATACATTACAAAAATAAATATATTTCATTCCATGTCCCTTTAAATATTTATTTTATTCTGTTTTGTAGTATTTGTTGTTATAGCGGCAATAGAAATACATCATCTGTGAAAATTTCAACTGTCTAACTATCACGGTTCATGAGATACCGCCTGGTGACAGAGGGACAGACGGATAGATAGACGGACGGACAGACAGACAGCGTAGTCTTAGTAATAGGGTCCCGTTGGTTACCCTTTGGGTACGGAACCCTAAAAAATAAATTCGTAGCACTAACATATAAAAAAATTGGTGTCTTATCATAATTTCACTAATATAAAGTGCAATATAACGTACAACGTAGATCGTGCAGCAACAATAAAGTCGCAGGTTGCGTGTTGCTAAACAACCTTGCAGGATCACGCTTTAGTTAATAACATGTAAATTCACACTGCATGAGATATCTATCACATAAGAGTATGCTATTTTCGTTGCAAAAAAAAATCTTATATGTTAGACATTCAATTTGCATAAATATTGCAGAAATGTCTGTCTCAATTGACAAATATTTGCAAGTTGCAGTCAAACATCACGATATGAATTTTATGAAATCGCTTAAATTGCACACTCTCTACTTCTATGAATTATTTTATGAGATGAAGCAATTTTTTTTAATGTATTTTCGGAATAAATTCTATATTTATTTAAATGTAGTCTTAGTATCAAAATTGACGAGAATCCGGAAATGAAATGTCAATTCCACAATTTCGAAGTCTCATAAAACGACGAGAGAACAATGAAACTGCTAACATAAAGGTTCGAGAACAACCGATTTTTTCGCCGAGTTTGACTCAGCATAAAAAATGAAAACAATCGTTGCGTAACAGTTGACATTCGCTCTTTTAACCTTAACACCGATGTGGAGCTGAGCAGAAGCGATAAAACCATCCATGCGGGTAATTAACGATTAAAACGAGACTTTCGGAATACGCCTCTTAATCTAATGAGCTCCATTGCGGATTTACTAATCTTAGGCATATTTTACTGAAAATGAAAGAAATAAATATCATGGTTTGGCCGTGTAGAGTGGATGAATGAAAGTGGAGTGACGAAAGAAACTGATGGTAGGCAAGTGCAAGCGCGCCCTAGAAGGAAGAAACATGCAGACCAAATTGGCGAAATACTGAAAAAGGGCAATGTCAAAAGTACCCGGAATAAAAAAGTTCGTATGATTAGATTGATAGATGTGGAAAAGCGAAAGCGGTGTGTCGTTATCGTAGCAAATATAAATCTGAAGTCTCTGCCTATCTCTCTGGGAGACAGGCGTAAGAATATATGTATGTATGTACAAATATCAAATAAACTAATACCGTAATGAATTCGTAACGGATTTTCCAGTCACCATCGATAAATTAATTAATTATTTGGGATGTTGTCAATACTGATAAAAAAAACTAATAATCAGTACCTACACTGAAAAAACTGCAAAACATAAAAAAGTGAATTCAGTTAAAATAACGATTAATCTTGTAAAGAGGAGAGAGACATTATTGTCAGTGTAGCCAAGTATATCATAAATATGAACACAAATTAATGTTCCTTTCATTTGCTCTTACATCTCACAGATTGTGTGGCAACGCATGACGATCTTTCTGATTCAATCAGCATGAGCGTTAAATTAAATGATTCGGTTATGAACATTTACGTAAAAAGAAACGTGATTTTGTTTTGGATCTTCCCGGATGTTATACTATTAAATATTCACGATTTGAATTCACTACAACAATATAAACTGTCATATATTCCCCAAATACTAAAAGCTTGCCAAAATAAATTATTCAGAAACATGTAAGTATTTTAAAAGTGTAAACAAAACAGAAAACTAGAATGACCAATATGTTTTTCATTTTACATAAAATATCTTTAAACCTTAATATTTTATGTATTCAATAACATGACTTAACTCGTTACACGCTTTTGGCTTCTTTTTATCAATCTTCGTTTTTGCCAAGTTCTTTTTACTATATTTATACGGTCAAAGATTCGACAGTTTTTGTTTGTTTGTGTTATTGAAGTTTCACGGTACTTGGGTTAATTATGCAAAGACTGTAACATTTGGAAGTCAAAAATGTGCCTAAAGATAGTAGATGCTAGTGATTGTTGGCACTTGGTGGAATTTATAAAACATTGCTTAAAAAAACACTTGTACTTATCCACATATACAGTAAACTTTATTACACTTTTTTATTTTACTGCGATATTAAGGCATAAATGCGATAGAAGACATGAAGGAGTTATGGGTTTGCTTCTATCTAAAGGAAACAAGTATATGTTATTTATATAGATGACTAGATTCCTTCAGATAAGTGTATAAATGATATACCATTATATATGGGCATAAAGAAAATATGAATGGAATTGAAGTGACGAAAGAAAGAAATGCGCAAGTGGAAGATAAAAATGGGAGCCCCCATACAACAGACATGTTTTTTTTTTTGCTGTTTTTATAGATAATGGAACGGAACACCCTGGCGCCTTCAGTCGGAATTTTCATTTGACTGTCAGTACTTGGTCTCACCATTTGGCGGTCTACTGTAGCTACTTCAATTTTCTCCAGAACATTAATGAGTTGGCAACCTCGCACATATCTCTCATCAACTTGCGGGAAACTAATGGTTTCGGAGATTATTCTGGGTCTTTACGAAAGTAGTTACAAGTTTTTCAGAGACATATTGTCGCCATTCAGACTGAAGTCTCAGAAAAAACCCAAAGTCTTTACATATGAAATTGCTGAAATTTTCTTACAGTTACATGAGATCATCGTTCCTGTAATTCAATAGCTATTTCCATTATTTGTTTGATTGAAATCTGATTTCAAGGTTTTACATCTACGTATTAAATTTTGTTTTCATTGTCGGTTTGATAACCAAAATTAAAATTTCAAAAACAGTTCGTCCTAAATGCCATCCATTTCCATGATAAGATTCGCAATAATTTTATACAGCTGACACTTTTCTAAAATTAAATTATTGTTGCTGTTAGCTTAATGTTGTCTCATTCATACAACAAAGTAAATTACATAATTTGGATTTGCCATTCCTAAAAAAATGCAAAAATGTTAGCACTGAAAATTGAGTTTCCTTCACATTCTCTATGGAAAACGGCAATTTCATATGTAAAGGCCTAATAAAAGAACAATAGCGCAAACAAAACATTAGCCATAAACAATAAATGCCTAATAGTAAAGGAGGCTTCGGCCAAGGCTTGTCACCACCACCCTCATAATGAAACCAGCCGCCAAGCGACTCATCGTGTTCCGGCACGACGTCATGAGAAGCCCTACCGGGGGAGTGGTTTAAGACAGGGCGTAGTATAAGCCATTCGTCCGTTATCGACTTCCGTAGATTTTTGCTGAAATCCCTGGTAAGACTAATTAACGCTTCGCCTGCTGTCTCTCCCAGTTTCTAGGTCTTACCGACGCTTTCTATCTGGTGCGATGGCCAGCCAAGTATTGTATGTAAAAAAAACGGCCAAGTGCGAGTCTGACTCGCGCACGAAGGGTTCCGTACCATTATCTATAAAAACGGCAAAAAAAACATGTCTGTTGTATGGGAGCCCCCTTTAATATTTATTTTATTTATGTTTTTTAGTATTTGTTGTTATAGCGGCAACAGAAATACATCATCTGTGAAAATTTCAACTGTCTAACTATTACGGTTCATGAGATACAGCCTGGTGACAGATGGACAGACGAACTACTAGATACTGTTAAAACCCATCTAATAAAATATAATTGCAGCCCATATGTCATTCTAAATTGTCAAACCAGGAGAATTGGTGTCGATAAAGACCTCATTTCAATAAATATTTCTATCGAGCCGAAATTCTCCAATCGCGTTTCTGTTTTAACAGATCTTTAGAGAAAGATTCCAAAAATAATATACTATTTTATCAAAGTTATATAGTAGCGCCTTAAATGTTTATTTTATTCTGTTTTTTAGTATTTGTTGTTATAGCGGCAACAGAAATACGTCTGTGAAAATTTCAACTGTCTAACTATCACGGTTCGTGAGATACAGCCTGGTGACAGACGGACAGACGGCCAGCGGAGTCTTAGTAATATGGTCCCGTTGGTTACCCTTTGGGTACGGAACCCTAAAAATACACAATGCAAGTAATGGTAATCAAAATATCTACCATAAACACGATAGATAAACAATATACATATTCTGGTGCATGTTCTTAGACAAAACTATTGAATCAATTAAATATAATTTAATCACAACACAACCTGTAGCCATGCCAACCCATGCGAGTACCAACTGATTGTTTGTTTTGGCATGGGGCACTACACAATTAAAAACGAATGTAACGGTTTCGTTTCATTTAAACGATAAATTTAATTCCCTTGATTGACAGAAACCGATTGAAATCTGCGATAAATAATCGATTACAGCACATAATTTACATCACTAGCTTTTGCCCGCGGCTTCGCTCGCGTGTCTTTCAATCTTTGAGTAGTATCGACAGTTTTCGACTTGGCGGTCATTTTATCAACACACTAATAGCCTGTATGTTGACCAGGGTCACTACGATGATAATAAAGAACCGCATCCAAATCAGTTGAGTGGTTTTGGAGTTAAAAAGGAATATACAGAGAGACGAACAGACAAAATTTTGCAAAATTTTTAGTACAGATAAAATGTATCAGTTTACGCAACATTTACTAATATGTCAAGTTAAGCGTATTAAAATGAAAGTTGTATGCTGCAGTTTTGTCACGTTGTATGTACATATAACCTGATTCTTGTAAACCTTGATATCGTCATATACGCCTATCTACCTAAATTATCTTGATATTTATGGGTTACTTAGTATACTACCTACTTCTAGAGTACGGAAAAACTCGATCTAATCAGGTCACACACAACGGCGGATCCAGGGGGGGGGGGGGGGGGGGGTCATGGGGGTCATGACCCTTCTGGGCCTAGTTCAACTTCTTTTTTCTATACAGGCACGCTAAATTTACCTAAAATTGCACAAAATTGTATTATATATTTGGACTAATTCGGAGCCTGTGACCCCCCCTGGCTCGCAGGCTGGATCCGCCCTTGGTCACACACATATTACGTACCTAGTAACTTATTTATAAGTACAAAAAAATACAAATAAGTTAGGTATGTTAATAAAAAAGTAAAAGTGACACTTGTTAACAATTTTAGTAACATAAGTTAGAAAAAAATTAGATTTTTTAGATTTTCAATCGGTTTATCAGAGATTTAACGATTTTTGACGGCTTTTGGGATTCAATTAACATTCCTTGCATTTCTATTATGTGCGATGTATTTATATGGTGTATTATTTACAGAAAAAAACCATTGAATTGTTATCAGTTCGTTCGACAATATAGTGTCTTTACATTTGTGTTTTCTCGCTAGTGAGGTGAAAAGTTGTATGTGTCACACGAGAGCAAATTGATTTTGTTTCTTGTGCCTTAGAATCGCTCACCACGCTTAGGTTCCTAACTTAGAATCACTCGCTACGCTCGTGATTCAATTATAGAATACTTTCCTTGCTCGGTATTCAAACTCGGCACTCACAACAAAAAAAAACTTTGCTCTCTTGTTGCACAAATAAATATTGTTCTATAGAATAATGTTCCATAAGTAACTTGGGCTTTTTTATCGGCATCTAGAAAAGAAGTTATAGAATAGATTTTCGAGAAAAACCTTTCTGGACATAGGCCAAGCTATGATGGTGTATTCACTTAAACTCCGGCCGTTCATTCGAGAGAATGGTGACGTTTGCAAATGTCAGGGGATAAAACCTTTTTTTTACTGTTTTGCATTTCAATATTTTATATTTATCATGATGATTTTAGGGTAAATTGTATATCGTTAAAAGGTCCCATTTGTTAATAAAAAGTATTTTTGTCGTATATATTTTCCACTTCCTAGTACAAAACTTAATGAATCAGCTGACTCAATTTCTACGTAAAAGTTAAAAAAAAGCGCAAAAAATATTATTTTTGGCGAAAAGTTGTCTATTAGCGATACTGTGTTCACTTGAATTTAAGAACCTTATATAGAGGTTGTCATTTTATTTATGTAGCGGAAATCATATTCAATTAAGACTCTGTATCTAAGTGATCAATGTTCTATTACCCTTTTTGTGAAACTCGTTAATTTGTTTTTATCGTTTTTCCGAGTCCAGCTCCGAGTCAGTTACTATAGGAAGTCAACATTTTATTTGGCAAAATTAGCAAAAAGTATTACGATCCGTGTTGCTGATTTATTATTATTACTTGCCAATATGGTAGTTTGGCTGTATAAATAAATGTCACCTTTCAAAGAGCTCGTGCTATAACTAAAATTTCCTTCTGCTCATTATTTCTGTCAAATCAGCAATCATAATGCCTGCAGTATGAATCCTCGACTTTTTGAATCGACATTTCAGAAAAAGGTTTATAATATCTGCGGTGTAAGGCAGTGTTGTCGTATTATAAAACTGATATACCTTACCAAATAATAAGATCGTATAAATATTCTATTCCAGGGTTTTTATTGATAAAAAAAGTTTAAATAATCATGATTTGGATTTATTTCGTCCCATTTGTTGTACCGTTGATATTTTTTAAAGTGCCTTTATTTATTTTTGTCGTGAAGAAGCTCTTGTCGACTTGTAGTATTTTTTCGAGATATCGCCACACTCCATCTGTCATCATTCTCTCGAATTAACGGCAGCAGTTTAGCTTAAATCGGTGTTTAGCGCAAAAATATATATGTTTTTTTTTATTCACAAAGTGGTTACCTTGTCCACTGCCATGCCTGATGGTAAGCGTCAAAGAGACCAAGGATGAAGGGCGCTCGCCCAAAAGTTATCCAGAAGGTACCATAAGCTATTTATGTTTCTTTAAAAGGAACCCGGGGTACAAGCAAAGCTAGTTTCAAATAAATGTTTAATTTGTTAAGCAAACTTCAATTCTACCTTTTATGCACATATGACACATATATATATACATATATACATATATATATATACACACACATACATACATACATACCTTTTATGCAACTTTCACTACGTATGACTAGTTATGTAGGTAAAGTAGGGCCACTGAGTGATGGCACTTATGACAGCTGCATTTAGTGATGAGGTACATTTCAAATTTCGGTTAAAAATAAAAATCAAGTGTGAGTTTACTCAACATTAGACACGTCATTCAACATTCAACATAATGACACAAAAGGAAAATGTGTCAAAACCAGTGGCGTAGCTATCGGAGGGCTATGCGGTGTAGTGCCCAAGAGATGTTTAAATATCTAAATAGAAAAAAGTCTACTATCATTTATTTTCGTTTAGTTTAACTTCGTCATTGTTTTGTTTTTAATTAAATATTATTGCGTAACTTGGCGAACTCAAACACGACCTATAAAACATGAGAAACTTTTTAAAAAAAAATCTTTATTTCAATACGAATTCTATTGCACAATAAAGCAACATTCAAATCGAAATATAATAACTGAAACCAGTGGTACATCACTATTAACAATGAAGTATTACATTTTTTAATTCACACTTGCTTATAAATAATTACGATACTTTGTAGGCATTTAAACGTCATAGGCGCCATCACTCAGTGGCTCTACGGTAGGTACCAGTATCTAGTTATTACACATATAAAGCCCTGGTATCGATCGATTGGGAGATAAACTTGGTGTTATGCAAATCAAAGGAAAACTCTACTTAATTTTGTTTTCACAAGTAAATAAAAGATTTGAGGTTGAATTAAAGACATACTAGTAAAATGGTGTGAAAATAATAGTATTTTCATATTATTACCAATCTTCCCTCCCCCACCCCGAAAGTGCGTACTTTTTATAAACCACCAAAATAATTAGACACTAGATTTCGCTCATATTGTCCTTAGCCATGGTCTAATTAATTCTTTCTTTTAAATATTTATACTTATAATATTTATCAGGGATTCTTGGGAATTTTAATTTTTAGTATTTTGATGTAACCGTTTAGCCGAATACTGTCAACAATTGCTGAGTTTTCAGCTTGGCGGTTATTTTATCAACATCCTTTATATAAAGAAAACCGCATACACATCCACGCGAGCGAAACCGCGGGCAACATGTAATATACCTCTTAATATAAATAATATATTCTTGATTGTATTGAAATTTCCACAAAAAAAGTAAAATCCACAAATCGTTTAAAAATCTATAAAATGCGAATGCATTGCAGAAAGACAAAATTCAAGTCGGTGATAATGTCGTAACTTTTCACAGCTAAGTCATTCGAGATCGTTATGTCTAAAATGATACCTCATAAATAATTACACATTTATACCGTCCATCACGTCTAAGTATCATAACAGTGTTGAAACCCCTAAGTATGATGTAAGATCATCACCTGAGAGTCAACATTTCAAATTCAGCTACTTAAAATCAAGCGGCGCCGTTATAACTACGTCTATCAGGAAGGCGCCTTACGCACCTTATGAAGGTGCGTAAGGCGCCTTCCTGATAGGGTATTTATGGGGCTACACAACGGCGGATCCAGGGGGGTCATGGGGGTCATAACCCCCCCTGCGCCTAGTTCAACTTTTTTTTTCTATACAGACACGCTAAATTTACCTAAAATTGCACAAAATTTGGCCTAAATCGGAGCCTGGCTCACAGGCTGGACCCGCCCTTGAGGCTATAGTTAGGGTTCCCCACCCTCCCGGAATGCCCGAGAGATTCCGGGAATATTGTTCAACCTCCCGAACAACAAGACAACCTTTGTGTGGAAATTAATCGTTGGAAAAAAATTACGCGAAGGTGGTGCACAAAATAAATAATAATAATTAAATGGATAGCTAATACCTAAAATAAATACACAACACAATAAATACACTAAAATAAATAAAATATATAATAAGGTTAATCCTGTTAAATAATTTAAGTCGTGTTAGACAGAATCGACATCATTACTGAGTTATTCTCCCGGGTTGGTTCCTCCGAAAGTTGGCAACCCTAGCTACAGTATTTTGTATGGGCTAAAAGTATGTTAGCTGAACCAGTTTTTTTTTTTCATGAAATTTATCCTTTTTAAAAGTAACTAAATTTAAGAAGATTAGAAGTATGTATATTTGTGAAGTGTAAATAAGGGCTGTACGAAAGAAGATTCCGCCATACAAAATGAGTTTCTCTGTCATTCTTTCATATTGCCTTTTTATAACGATACCTAGATAAGTTTGATCTGACACATTACATCTGGAATTCCCTGTTGTTCTTTTTTAACACAATGTTTTAGGACAAGAAATACAGAGATTAGAAAACTCGTTCTAGCGGGACTAAAACACCCTTTTTTAAATGTTATTTTCCAGTGATAAAGTCTGTTCTAGTCACAAATCTAACAACAGGCAATTCTCGTTACCATTGTCTAGTTAATGATTAAAGCCATAACATTTCCAAATACATCGATATCATTAAATAGGAACGGAAGTACTAACTTAACTAAAAAAACTACAACTTCTATCTCGCAGAGTATGTCGCTCTGAGCGAGACACCTGCCACGCCTCTTCTAGCGCGGAGTTCATCCCTCGATTCGTGGGACCCTCTTGAGTTAAAAAAACACCAAATTTTTTTTTTATTTTATCCTCTACACAGCAAGAACTGAATCCGTTGCAAAACATGATGATAAGAGCATATTAACGCCTTAAGTAGCGATTCGCTTGCAAACAAACCCAGAATTTGAATTAAAATGCTCCCACTGTATTTTCTATTTAATCAAACCGATTTGCTCGCGCAAAAGACCAATTTTTTCTGAAATTTCAGAAATTGAAATTGAAAATGAACTTAAGCTTATTACCTTTTTCAAAGCTTTGTGCTAAATGTTGTTTAATATTTTTTCAGACTTGTTTTTTTATGATTTATCAACCTCAGCTGCATTCAATCATAAATACATAAAACTTCTCAGACAGGAACATAAACCGATATAAACCGTAAACGCCTGCCAAGCCAGATTTTAACATGCCATTTATTATTTCACAGACTGATACACTAGTTGTGTTCTATGTTCTTGTTTACATTTGTGAATAAAAACTTCTAGACATACACAGTGGCTCTGAGATAATGATCACAAGAAGTTATTTTCGTATCCGCCCCGTCGTCGTCGGTCGGCGTCTCCAAATTCAAGACGTAAAGAGACGCTTCCAAACGAAAGAAAGATCACTCTGGTATCTAAAAGAAACTAAAATAAATCAGAAATCTACATTTGTCGTTGCCACATAGTAGAATTGGGTATATAATAATAATAATATTCATTTATTTCAGATAAATTAATCCATATTTATAAATAAATTGCTAAAATACTAAAATTTAAAAAGAATACAAAAAAAAGAAATACACAGAAACAATAATACAAAGTGTTGATGCTGACGCTATCTGCTCCATACTTGGTACGACGGAGTGTGTAGCGCCTGCCAATGTTTCATAAAGGGCCCGTCCGACCTGCTGGCGACACTGAGGAGACTGTTACCGCTGTCCCGCACCCTGCCCGCCATCGCAGTTGCTCGCCTGCGCATGGTGGTATAAAAGCAGTCAACGTGCACTGCGGCGAACATCCCCGACGCGCTGCAGAAGCGGGGCAGCCGCAACAGTGCCCTCATCGCATTATTGTATTGAACGCGAAGAGCGTTGTACGACTTCTGCGTGTATGATAACCACAGTGTGCCCGTATAAAAAGATGTGCAAAGGCTCGGAATAAGGTAATTTTTACTTCCTTCGAGCTACGGGCAAACCTGCGGGCTATCATATTTGCTCGCACCGACAACGCCCTCCTTTCTCGTTCAATATCATCGGGTTATGGTCATTCAGGTCGGGTGTCACAATATGACCCAGGTACTTGAAAGTATGTACCCGCTCTAATGGCACGTTATACAGCCTGACTGGCGGGATCTCTGTCGGACATTTTGACCCAGACTTGAAAACCATAAGTTTGCTCTTCTTAACATTGTATTTAAGGCCATGACTATGGGCGTAAGTTTCGCATTTGTTTATAAGTTCTCTGAGTCCACCTATCGACGCGCTCGATATATATATATATATATATATATATATATATATATATATATCACCTATATACTAGGCATATCATATTTCTGTTAAAACTAAAGGGGTCGCAACTGAAATCGTTCCGAATTCCGATCCACTTCGCTCAGGTCCCCAAATTTATTTACATGTAAACCTAACAAGGTCCGCTCATCGTCGTACCTATTTAAGTTTTCGTGAAAGTTTTTCGAATCCGTACTTTACGATCTGCCTACGACATAGACCAGGGTTTCTCAAAGTGGGATACATGAACCTCCCAGGAGTTCGCCAGTTGATCGTAGGGAGTTCGTGACAAGATTTACATTATGGCGGCTGACTGGCTAGCTCGCGCGGGCAACACGAAAATTGAGCAAAATTGCTCCGAACTAGACTCAATTTGCGACAAGAAACAAGCCCACCTATCACATTTACTAATTAAGAACATTACTTTGTGACTGTATTAACTCTTATATTTAAATAAAAATCCTTCTATGGCAAGTTTGTTTTTAAGGGGCTCACTGAAGTTGACTGGGAAACTTTATAGGGATACGTGGGGCTATAAGTTTGAGAAAAGCTGACATAGAACGAATACCCTGACTGACCGACCGACATATTAACGCCTAAACCAAACTGCTTCACCTAGGAACATAACGTAGAAATTCGCTTTAAACCGCTGCGGGACACCCTATAGTCAAAAGTAAAATAAAATAATTAAAAATAATTTTCATACAAAAAGTTATGAAGCCAAACGTCACTTTCGCGGTAAATATTTAACCAATAAATCAAAACTCATTACAAAACACTTGGAAGACGGCGCGTGACAGCACGAACAGACGGACAGACGGCAATTATAATTCAATCTGATGGAGCATATCGCGGACATATTGGACACACTTGGCAACTGGACTGAGCAGCATCCGCGAATTGCGCGCGCGCAGACTGTAGGTAACCATCATGATCATCATTATCATGTCTGCAGGGGAAGCCGGAATGTGAAAACTGATTCAGTGCTGTTTTCCTGTAAACAAATGATCAAAGATGCTTTGTTGGTGTTGAAGTCAGACGTTGCACTGATGCGCAAGAGTATTTCAGAAGTCTATTTTCATTGCCAACCGATTTGTAGTGCTAAGTACTAGAAAAAGCTTACGCCTCGTGCCGGAACTTATTAATTTATTTAAAAGCTGATATTTTACATGATTATGGTTTTGACCCAAGTAGTCTTTTAAAATAAATGTAATAAATCACATTTATACGTTTTTCGTATTTACCTACAGGAAATTCTTGAACTGCCCCCCTCCCCCCCCCCCCCAGGCCAAAAAATTCCTTATT
This sequence comes from Ypsolopha sequella, assembly GCA_934047225.1. Taxonomy (NCBI): domain Eukaryota; kingdom Metazoa; phylum Arthropoda; class Insecta; order Lepidoptera; family Ypsolophidae; genus Ypsolopha; species Ypsolopha sequella. The sequence goes on along the minus strand of OW203988.1, from coordinate 5,714,268 downwards.
TGCCCCCCTCTAGACTAAAAGCTGGGAACGCCCATGCACGTATAGTCCCTATAATCAATATTATCGCGGTATATTAAAAGCGACGTGAGCCGTGACCGTTTCAATAACCTAACTCGCAGAATAAAAGCGCTTGAGCGGAGTTATGCCAGGTTTACTAAGTTAGTTAGTAGTAGAGTTAACTTGCGAAACTATTTATTCAACTAATCTTTTTTATCGCTTTTGACCTTTAACCCTCTACATACCCAGCCACAGTGTTTAAGTTACCATCTTGGAATCGCTTACATTTTGGCTAGTAATGCACGGCATCTATAGCACGGTAGCTTATATATTTTATCTTATCACTAACAAAGTTTAGTTATAACTAAAAAACTAAAGTAAACTTAATTTAGCAACGAATACTGCAGGTCTTATGAAGACATTATGTATGTTCTTTTACCACAAGTTATTATCGAGATGTTTTCTAAGTACGAAGGGTAGCTTTTAGGGATTTTCCGGTTTTGAACGAACCTATAAAATAGCAAGTCGTATTCTACCTTTATTATTTACACTAAAATTATTTACTTTCTTCCCAAATATAAAATGTAACGGAAACAACTCTACATTTTTCATGCATGACATTTGCATGCATTCTGCATGTTTTTGAAACCCCATTATTAGTGTTATAAACTTAACTAAACAAGCTAGACGAGAGGAAAGTCTCAGTTTGCAAATATTTTAGTTTTGTTAGGGATTGTGACGTCCATGAAATAAAGTGACTACAGTTATTGCATACTAAAACGCACCTGCTTATATGCCTATTAAGTCCGGTAATCTGGGAGCACGATAGTGCCCCCCGCCAAGACGAGCCAAAGGAAGCGGGGCACTATCTGGGGGCACGATAGCCCTAACTCTACAAACCCTACATCTTGATCAAAAAGTTTGGCTTGGCCGTTTTGCGGTCGTCAAACAGACACTCCCATTTGTGTCATGCAATAGTGCCATGAAACGGCCAAGCCATACTTTATGATCAAGATGTAGGGTTTGTAGAGTTAGGGCTTGTAGAGTTAGGCCTTGTAGAGTTAAGGGCTTGGCTCTACATGAGATCTGAACTTTTTAACAGTAAAAGCGTTTTGAGCTTGTGTCTTGGCGATAGTCTACATGAAATGTTTTTGATGGGATACTAGTTTCTGACTCGAGCCATTGTCAATTAGGCCCATTTTCAAACGAAATAATCAGATGAAAGTTGCGCTGAAATTTTCAAAATTCCTATACACGAGTATATATCTCCACCCATCCATCCATCCATCCATCAGCCTGTATTCGTCCACTGCTGGGCATAAGCCTTTCTAATATTTCACCATTCTTGGCGGTCCTCCGTCCTCCTCATTCAGCCCCTTTATCATATGTATCTTTGGTTACCAACTGGACTGGGTGCCTATCATCAAAAACATAGATAAAAACTGAACTTTCAAAATTGCCTTTAGTGGGTATTGAACTATTTACAAACTGTGTCGTCACTTCAAGTGCGAACATATCCTTAGACAATCGGAATTCGATAATATATCTATGTTTTTGATGATAGGCACCCAGTCCAGTTGGCAATAATAGGCCCTTAAGTCGTCGGTCTGTCTTTAGTATATTATGTACAATTGAACATCTAATAAAAACCAATTGGTCTTGCAAAAATTATAGTAAGACTGAATCAATTTCACTTGCCCCATGAGACGAAAGTATTGTACGAGTCTTTAGAAGAAAGTTTTTCTTTACGCTACATCTTAGCCAATTGGTATTTGCAATCATCTATCTATTTTTAGTTTAGTGTGTTGAACATTGTTTTGTTATTATATTTGTGTTACTACGTGTCAAAATGCAGGGCTGTGCTGAAAATCGGCAGTTGTCTATGAGCCGAGCATAGATCTTTTTGCTTCCTCGTTTTTTTTATTGTTATAATTGTTCGAATATTTCGTAACTTACATAAGGAACCTTAATAACTAGAAATAAAATTATATGTAACCATAAAAATAGCTCTTTATGGCAATCTCGTTCTTATCCGTAAAGTAGGTACGCGTAATGTTTTAATTACGTATTGAAGTGAACCGTCGAAGCTCGAAAAACTCACGAATGTTGCCAAGTCACGCTATTTCGTCTTAATGTTACAGGGCCAGAGAAAGAAAATATAGTTATTACAAATTTTAGCAGGTACAGTGTGGAAAACAATACTGTGGTTGGAAGTAAAGTAGCCTAAATTTGGATGACAGTAAATTTAACTGAAAGCAGAATGAGAAAGTTAATGTTCTGTCGTAGCAAGAGGACAAATGATTAGCAGAAGCAAGAGAAGAATAGCGGTCATTCCACCGACAAGAACGTAGCTCTTAAATTAAGAGGATGGCCTACCCTAGTAAATTTTTATTACCCGTCCAGCACAATAAGTCCAATGGCAAAGACCTTATTTGCTTTTGATAGAGGCGATTATATGTTGGCTCATTGATCTCTTTTTCTTGGACGCGTAATACTAATGATCACGCAGCAAAACAACAAATTGGTGTGTTTTAGCTAATACTGAAATACTTTGTAGGGAAAAAATATTGGATTTAAGTAGAATACCTTCATATTTCTATTACCTATTTTATGAAATAAAATCAAGTTGATCTCTTAACCGCGTTCTTGAAAAGAACGATTGAAAACAAAAAAAAGGGGGAAAACATTTTTTTTTTTACAAAAGTATAAATTTTAATAAGTTGTTTATAAGTACAATCCCTAGATAAAAGATCAATAAATCAAATATATTTTTTTCAATCCAAGATTCCGAATTTCTTCAAACGAATCCTCAAAAGTCTGGCGTTGATCATGATCATGTACAGTATTAAAGATAGAATGCATCCGGCAGCAGAATAATTTTGTGTATAAGTTACATTGGGCAGTAGAATTTATAGAAGGGGCTAATGGCATACGATACTGCTTCTTACGTGGCAAAGGACGTGACTGTAAATGGCACAGTTTCTATCACTTCGAAGGTCTTGAAGTTATACTCTCCCAATTTATAAGGAGTGAGTGCATTAGACAGAAGCGGCAGTGTCTACGTGCCAGGAAAAACACATTTCAAGCTTCCAGACTCCGATAAAACGTAGATAAAACTGTGTTCGTTTTTTTAACGAAATTCCACAAACACATTCTCATGTGTGGCAGAAATACCCAATCAGGGTTGGATTTCGTAGTATAATTATACTATTTGTACCATATTTTCATGACATATAGTATGTAGTATCGTAATGGCACTATACTACGTAAAAATACCATAATTTTATCTTTAGGCCGACCGACTTGTTTTATTGGTTGAGACGTTTTGCTTTTTAAAATTTACCCTACAATATAGAGAATTTCTGTGCATTATGAATATTTTTAGTATTTTTTTTTAAATTTCACTAAAAAATAGGCTATTTTATAAAATTATGCATATTTTTAGTAATTTTTTTAAATTTCACTAACAAATAGGCTATTTTTATTTCAATTCAAAACAAAAATCGACGAAAAACGAAACGTAGTATAATTTTAGCCAAGTAGTATATTTTTAATTCCCATAGACAATAATTTTCCGAGGATCTGAATCCAACCCTGTACCCAATGGCCACCATCTGCATTACAGCATACTCCTGTTAGAAATTTTTAAACGTTTTCGCGTGTATGAGAGTCGGTATTCCGAATCGATTAGATACTTGCGGGTAAAATTCTTTTTTTTTCGTAATCGGCTTTTTCTATTCATAATTATCATAAATGACAAATGACAATTTCACTCCATATTTGTGGTCATATTATAAGTCTAACCAACTAATGAGATGTTTTAAAGTTTCGTACTTTATGTTGCAAAAACGGAACCCTTATAGGATCACTTTGGTTTCCGTCTGTCTAACCGTGTGTCAAGAGCCTTTTTCTCAGGAACGGCTTGACGTATTAAATAGAAATTAATATCGAGTACTTCCTGGTGAAATGAAATGAAATAAATTTATATTTATTTATGTAATGTAGTAGATATACATCAGATACACTTATTAATAAAATTATTTATCTCTAATAGTTTTATATAATAAATAATAATATGGGGAAATACACAAAAAAAATGGTTCGGTTTACTAAAATGTAATTAAATAATACACTTGAATTAAATAAAAAATATAGCAATAAATAATAGTATAAATATGGGTAAACTTAATGCAAAACATATAAAAAAAATATGCCCAACTCCGCCCATTAGATTAGTCTTGCTAAGAAGAAGGGCAAGAAACTTAGTAAAATCATGTCTTTTATTTTCATAATTTTACTTTAATAGAATAAAGATACAAAAGATATGACACAGAACATGACATCCAATCTTAAATGGTACGATGGGAGGTCTTTCGGCACAAGTGAAGGAATCAGTCCGAAAATCATCATAATCCAATTCTATGTGGAACGGTGACCGAATTCCCTGCTCCCTAATATGGAATAAAACCTCACATCATTTTGTAGTTTCTCCGGTTGCTGAAAGGTATATATAGGTAGTCTTACTTTAGGACATGCCATTGCATACATTATGCTAAGACCATCATGCTTGAAGGACCGTGTCGTGTTCTGCATACACATACAATTATACAGGGTGAATTTTTGAGACGGGACAGTAAGGGCAGGTATCTTAACCGTTATAGTTACAGGAAAACGCTTTTAGGAGCTTTTTAAGCTTTTTGCGATTTCTGACATTTCTAGTACTCAAACCTCAGTCGGTCCAGTAGAGACTTTTGATCCTTATAAGAAACAGGATCGATTAGCATCAAAAAAAGTTTTTGTTTAAAATGACCATTTTCTTGCTGACTGTACATTTTTTCCAAAATCTGTAAATGCAGTTCAGAATATCTTGAAAATGTATGGATAGTCTCCTAAATGCATTTTCCTGTAACTATAACGGTTAAGGTACCTGCCCTTACTGTCCCGTCTCAAAAATTCACCCGGTATATTCATAACGTGCATCGTCAGGGACACATACATTACAATATTTAAAAAAAAAGGAAACAAATTTAGTCTCGTGTAATACCGACACTTCCGTTTTGCACAGCATTGTTCCAAGTTGAGATTCATGGGGCGGTCGCGGCGGAAAATTAGAGACATCCTGTTATATACTAATAAGTGTGTTCTATAAATTACCTGTGGTTTTTTTAAACCATTAAAATGTTTGTTTGACGTTATGTTTCAAGGGTCACATGATTTTCTTAATTTACTCTAAGCCAGTACTTATTATCCTTTGACCTACCCACTAAGATAAAATCGTATTATGAACACTTAATATAACATAAAACATAACTATGTATTGACTTAGATTAATTAATTTCCTTATGTGGTAGATTCTAATCGCAGCCAAACAAACCCCTAAGGGTTTAAGTAGTGTATATTTAAATATACTTGTGCAACTGTATGTGTGTAAATAAATAAATAAAATAAAATAAATTAATTAAAAGATAGGCTAGAAGTTCATGTTAAGTTAACTGATTCTGCAGGATCAAGAGGACATTGTATTTTTTTTTTATTTGCTTTAGAATTTGAAAGAAAGAAAGAAAAAAAGCTTTATTATCAAGGTAAAAAAATACGACATAAACAAAGATTTTAAAGTATATACACTGTAAAAGAAAAAAAACTATGTAACGAAAAAAAAAAGAAATAGAATTACCCTGATAAATGGATGTAGCTATGTGCTACCAAACAAAAAAGATATTAGATAGCGCTGATTTTCAGCTACATCCATTATTTCCATTAGGTATACGTTAAAATTATCGAAGCTTAGGGTTGGTGTAACTTTCATCGTAAATTCGCGTTTCCGAAGCAAAACTATTCAAAACTGAATTTGTCTGTAGAAGAAAATTCCAACTTTGAATACTTTAAATACCGCATCCTTTTATGAGAACGTTACGACACTGAAATCAATAAGCGGGTAATCATTCCCAGCAAATATTGTAACGATAGGCCAGAAAATTACACACACATGTCTTGTTTGCCATACTCTTAACACAACCTTATTCAGAAGGTAAACAAAATCAAATAAGTCAACATTTCTTCAACTGCAGTCCAAATACATTGTTATGCTTTCGTTTATTATTTCACTTAGGGCCTGTTTCACCACTTCCAGATAAGTGCCTGATAGTTATATGTGACATATAACGCATACAAAATGTGTTCCATTTTTAAACTTATCTTCTGGATATCACTTATCTGGAAGTGGTGAAATAGGCCCTTAGAACACACTAGAACACTCTAATTTACACTAGTTTCGTTTTGGCTACTTCAATAACAAGCGGCAAGTCTCCATTTAAAAATAGAAGAGTGCGTCGTGTTTTATTCTGGTCTGCGATGCGTGTGGTTTTTTTTTTATTCGAATGAATACTCAAATAAAAAGTTATTTCCTATTCCAGGTCGTAAAGGTTCTCATAAACATTTACTGTGTTACCACAAAACGGTGTTTAACTTTAGACAGTGTTTAAATCTGTTGTTGTCGCCTTTTCTTTCATATCGTAAAAAGTGACAGCAACAGATTTAAACACTGTCTAAAGTTAAACACCGTTTTGTAGTAACACCGTTAATGTCACCAAAGAACAACCAACCGGATGGCTTATTATTGCATATCTTGCAAACAGTAAGCAATCGACAAAAATTGTGCAATTAATGTGTCAAAAGTCACTTTTCTTATTAAGAAAGTGACTTTTGACACAGCAACTGCGTAGTTTTTGTCGATTGCTTATTGTTTGCAAGATACGTAATAACCCTGCGGGTTAGTCCATGGGTCAGCCAAAATGTCGTTATAATTTGGGAGTACTTTTTTTCCTTTTCAGATTAGTTAGGATGTCAAAAAACTATGTAGGCCATCTCAAAGAGGTAGCTAATAGAAAGAATTACCAAATTATGGCTAGCTGGCCATTAGGTATCGAATAAATTGTTGAGCTAGTGAAAATAGAAGAGAATTTTCTGATTGATTTGTTAAGACTAAGCGTGGCCCATCTTTTGTCTCACAATTCTAATTCAAGGGTCAAAGAATTTTGGCGCCAAGAATGAGTACGAGTCTTGGCATACATTCAAACCATCCAGCCAAGTCGACATTCAAGTCCTCATTAGTATCCTGCCCGTGTAGCGACTTCACACAAACAATTCCAAATTAAATCATGAAGGAGATTCCTTAGGGGTCCATATAGTGACAAATGCACAACTTTAAATTACTATTTCACATTGCGTAACTTGGTTGATCGGTTTAATAAAAATAATATATATAGTAGACTATACTTGTGATGGGCATGTTTTAGCAAAAACGCAATAGCTTTACGTTCGCTCGATAGAAAAAAAATTACGAAGTGACCTCTAAATTTCATGTTTTTCAAGCGTTAAGGTGCCTTCCTCAAGTCATACGACCTTAAATTTGCACTAAAAATAAGTGACTAATTAACCCCGTAGGTGTGTCTTAGAATATTTTAATAATTTCATCTAGAAGCAAAGTTATTAAACAAAAGCTCAGTTTTGCGTGAGCGCGTGTTTGTTGGTGGTCGTAACAGCCACGGCTCAAAGCGCGCTATTTTAAACCAAAAACAAACGTGATACGAGCTCGTAGTTAAGTTCTGATTGATGCAAAATGAGGCGCTCAATCTGACTTTATATGCACCCTTAATAAAGTTCCTGTTGTTTCTTAAGTAAGCAAGTTTCGAGATGAATAATTTCATGGCGGGAATATCTCGACTATTTCGCAGCAGGAGAGATAATTTGGTCATCTGCAGCGGCGCTTAGTTTCTTCACTGAAGTGGGATTATCGCAGGAGATTCAGTTTTAGTAAAAAAAAGTCTACAAACGGTTAAAAATACCATTGAAGAGACAATGCTATTGGCCGCATCAATATTTTTATTATCTTTCTAGTTTGACTTTAAAATACAATTGGCGCAGTACTTTGATCGACTAGACTGTTCTAAACATAAATTACCATGTCTTCCGGTACATTGTAAACGAAATGTCAATCCAAAACGCACATCGATAGTCGATCATTTGAAACGCATTTCCTTATGCAAAATTCAATCTCAATAAATGTATTAGCAAGTAAAATACGCTTTGTGATTATTTAAAAATCGCATAGATTTGATCTTTGATGTTTTTTAGGCAAATAGTGTGAAAAGATGTAAGAATCTGTAAATTTTGTCGTTTTTTGTGGTGCTTGCGTTGAGCAGATGCCTGGCAGCTAGCCAACATCTAGTCAGACTCAGCTACACATAACACTTAAATCGATGCTACTCCGCTATACGACAAACAGTGACACTTGCTAATGTTTAGTTTAGATCATCATATAAGACCACGTGAATCCATAAATAAAGGTGTGCGACGTTGCTATCATCATTTTAAGTCTTACACTAATATTAGTTGACGTAATTAACTCAAACAATGACTCAGACAGAACCCATCCCAAAGCTAAAGTTATCTTAAACACAAACAATATTATCTTAACTCCAAAGCGCAGATATCTTCAGCTAATCAGATAATGTTTTCCGTTTCAGACACTCGGTGGACTCGGTCGCGTCGTATTCTAGCCAGAATCACGTAGACCGGATAAGGACGCAGAATTTCTCAGCGGCTTCTTGTCAAGACGACGGTGACTTCGGCTCGATAAAGACTAGCCTCTTTAGGAGATCGTCCTCCAATCTAGAGATTCCGCAGAAGCGACCGGAAAGCGTCACCTCGAACACAAGCTCTACAAGAAGTCGCCTCAGAGAACTTGTTGAGAGGAAGTCAAGTCAGGACGATCACAGGCCAGCAGCGGACACCGTCGGTGACATTCAGTACTTCGAGAATCCAACGGAAACCTTAGAGTTCGACCGGCCACGTAGCACACTCGAATCCAAGAAGAGCACAGACGAACGTCCCAAGAAAAGAAAGCTCTCAAAGAGCAAGGAGAAGGATAAAGACAAGGAAAAAGAACTGTGTGAGAACAAGCACAAGAAACACGAGAAGTACCAGAGCAAACTAGCTGATTATTACAAGCTACCGGTGCAACTGCCCCAAGACGAGTTCTATCAACATTTGACACGATCTAAAGCAGCCGAAGAGCTACTACAGAAGCGCTTTTCAAATTCTGACACCGAGTTCAACGGTAGCTACGGAAGATTGTGTAAACATAAGGAGCCTGAAGGGTCCAACTTACGTCGCAGCAGAAGCTTGGCTGTTATCAGAGAAGAAACCTTCACAGACCTACAGTTACAGAATCATGCCAAGAACAAGAGATCTCAGCTGATACCCCGCGCCCGATTGTTCGATAAACCCTGCTTTAAAGACAGGTAAGTTACTCTAACATCTTTATCTATATGTATATGATAGAATACCCTGACTGACTGACTGACTGATCTATCAACGCCCAGACCGAAACGGCTGGACCTAGGAACATGAAATTTGGACTGCACTTTTTGACTCCCTTGTACGACACAGACATCTGTTCGGGAGAAGTGGGATCCACGCGAGCAACGCTGCGAGGCGTCCGCTAGTCTCTAATAAAATGTCATTATTGTTCACAAATAACGTGGAAGCCATGCCAACAGGTTACATTATAAAATATATGTTGTAAAAAAATGCACTTGTGCGATATGTCTTACAACTTTCTCACTCTTGAAGGTTAGGTAAGGTACAATAAAATGTTTACAGTACATCGGACAGAACTTAAAATGTATTTCATCACATTTCAGATTGCCTGGACGTGCAAAGTACCAAACGAAGGAGGAAGTTCTCGAAAGCATCTATATCGACAGCACTGCTTCTTGTTTTGGTGACATAAACGCGCACAGAGAAAGCGATCACCACATTGAAAACATTGAAACCAAATCTGACAAAGAAGACGCAGTTTCCAGAGTTGAAAGTATCCAATCTAGATCTGTAAGCGGAAGCTGGCCAAATCTAGCCGATGATATACAACGAACCAATCTGTCCGAAGATAGCATTGGCCACTCTAGGAACCCAAGTGAAATAGACAGCTTGGACTCTAACTACATACGCAAGCATTACAACTTTGACGCACAAAAAAGTTATAAAGACAGTTCTCCAGAAACTGAGCGGTCTGTAGTATCTCCTAACGACAGTAAACAGTTATACATAACGACTGACGATCCTGACACAGAGAGTGAAGTAAGGGATAGATCCAAAAACAACACTCCGAAATCATTTACTAACGACAGTCTTTCTATCACACACAGCGAAACAGATAAGCCAGTCGATGACGACGTAGCAAACGAAAAGGACTGTTATGATGAAATATCACTAAACAATAAGCAGCCGGAACCTGAAGAGCAGCCTAACATATCAAAAGTGGATATCAAGATTACCGAAGCCAACGACGAAGCAGATGTGCAATCAGTAGTATCCGAGAACGATGAAACTGTTTCGAGTCCTGAAAGTATAAACTCATACATTTCTATATCGATAGCATCTTCAACAGATAAGTCACACAAGCTTGAGTATTTAGCAAACTCACTCGCAGAGAAAATTGATGAATATTGCGAAGCACAATTTCCAGAAAACAAGTCTGTAGCATCACATACTACTAATTCAGAGAAAAATAAAGAAGTAGATCCTATATATACGAAAGTAAATAAAAAGAGAACATTTGCAGACTTGAGAAGGGACTCATTTCTTAGTAAACTAACTAACCATAATGCTTTCAATGAGGTACCTAAAAAACCAAGTAGTGAAGTTTATATAAGCAACACATATATTGAGAGCGACGACTATTCAACTAGAAGTAGCCAACGACATTCCGCGTCTTCGAAGAACATTACCACGGAACCTTTTGTAACGACCTTAATAGAAAATCAATATTATTCTCTCCCTGACATTAATATCAGCAAGTGTTTAAGGAAATCAGAACGTATCGATGCTCAGTTAAGAGAAGAAGATCCCGAAGATATTGCATGCGAAAACACTTACGAGATTGCACATTCTAACTTCCGAGAAATTCTATCAAATAAAGCAAGCAGCACCTACGGTCAGTTGAACCAAACTCACGTTAATCATAATCAAAATAGTAATAACCAAATAAGTATTCAAACTGCAAACATATATCTGCCTGAATATTCAGAACCACAGATTCTTCAAAATTTTACTAAACTTGAAGACGATCTTAAGTCTATCATCACTATCGCAAGTTCGAATGCGGACGATAGAGACTTGAATTACTTCAGAGCAGATACTCAGCAAAACGAAAGGGAAATAAATGAAATTGAAAATACAATTCGAAATACTAAGTTAATTACCAAATCTGAAAGTTTGAAAATAAGTAACGCAGTATATCGGCCTCAGGTTCATTTATCAAAATCTCTTTCGAACGGTAATATAAATACAACTATAAAAGAGAAGAAGGGAACTGCTGGTGTAAAAAAACATTATTCACTTCGACAACGCGAACCAACTGAGAGTGATATTCGTTTGCCAAGTCCCAGCACTGTTGTAAGAAGCTTAAGCAAAGCAGTCGAACCACCTATTCCTAAAAATCAATACGTTGACGACAACAAAACGAACTCTTTATTAAACCGTGTCCAATCATTCAAAACATCAGCTGAGTCGAACATCGCCATAGTTCCTCTAAGTGGACACCAGACTATTGTTATAGACCCACCCTTAACCCAAAATTATGAAACCAATAAGAAAGTAACTCAAGAGCTGCCTAAGCTAGAACTGATAAAACTAGCAAATATTGTAAAGCCTTGCACTGAAATCAAATTTCATAGACTACAAATCGATGAAAAAAAAGAACCAAAGGATAATAAAACCAGTATAGCCACAGTGGATACTTCAAGTTACTGTACGCCAAAGGATCCTTTTATCACTATCAAACTCAACAAAGTTGTCAAAACCAATTTACCAAAACTCAAAAAGGCATCAAGTGACAAAATAGCTTTTGCACAACACAAGTTTGAAAAGCCTCCAGGTAAAATAATTATAAAGGATAACGGTAACAAAACTACCGTCGAGAACTCCTCTTTGAAAATAAATACAAACATGACGAGACCTCAAATATTGCAAGTCGTCGACTCCAAAAGCAGAAAGCTAAGCTTGTCGTCCGAAGACAAACAAGATAATTTAACAAAAGATGACAATACCAACACAGTATTTCAGTCCGACACTGTCCCAAAGAAAGAAGAAACAGTTGACATCAAAAATGAGAGTAGTGTGAAGGAAAAACTTAATAACGCAATCAAAACGGATATTGAATACCAGGAAAAACTGCATTCCGTAAAGAATTATTGGTCTAAGCTGATAGACAAATCGCCAGAATCAAAGGAAAATATAAAACAAGATGTCAATAAACCTGAAGATTTGAAAGATTTAAATGACAATATTAGTAAAGACAACGAAGACAAAGAAAAAGAAAACAAAGAACAACAAGTACCTGTCGGTGATGAAAAATGTGTACCAGAAATATCTGTCGGAAGCATAGTTAAATCCATAGAAAGTGTTAAAATTGTTGATAGTATCAGAAAACTAAGTCAAACTAAGCTACAACTATGGAAAGACGAAACTGAAAAAGTTAAAAGCGATTCTGAAATAGAAGAGACAGCAGTAAGGAAAATTGTAAAGGAATGTGAAACTAACGTTTATGACAAATCTAAGATGGATCTTCGTAAAAAAGAAGCCGAAGCATGGACAAGAGACACTCCGGAAATCGAAATTGTAGAATTGAGTTGCGATGATAATCAAAATCAGAAAACTCAAGCAACATTGATCAAAGCTAAAGGCTACGAAAAAGGATGTGATGAATTTGATCATGTGAGATACAAAGTAATGAAATCGGAGTTATTCAAAAATAGTATGATAGCAAACTACCGTAAAGAAGCCCAGTTTGATGGACTATTACAATATTTGCAAGACTATAGTTTCCAAGAACTTTTGGTAAATAACAACATTGTTATCATAGAACCTGTGAGAACTAAAGTCGAACCAGCACCAAGGAAATCTACAAACACAGATATCGGTAAAATACCAGCGACATTACTGAAGAGGAATGAAATGTCTGCCACCCAAAACGATAAGAAAAATGCTGTTCGCAGACACTTCTTTTATCATCCAATCAGAGTTAACAAGGAAATCATAGAAGAGGAGCTTCCTAATCCAGACACGGTGAAGAAAGTGCGTAACCTATTTGAGGATACTCTGAAAATGAAAAGTCCAATGTCTCAAGATCCACCCTTGCTTGAAGAAATAGGATTGACGAGGCGAGCTACGTCATATAGAAATATAAACGAAGACTCGAAAAATAAAGCTGGAGTGAGAAAGAAAGTCATTCGACAACTTACCATTGATACTAGCTTTGGTAATAAAAAATGGGACAATGCTAGTCTTTCCAGCGGCGTATCTAGTGGAGATCTTAGTTCCAACAACGAATACGAAACTGATGGACTAAGTCCATATTCACACAAAAATTTAAAAGAAAATGCTTACAGTTCTAGTGACGAATATCTTTGTGATTCCATAAACCACGACTTTTGCTGCGAAAGTCAATATGTAAGTCCAGACATTCTAAAGAAGATAAGGGATTGTGGAACTTCTGTGACCTACTATGGTGGTAAAGTGTTGAACTCAAAACCAGGATCGACTCTTAGCCCCATGACGAAAGCAATTATGGAGGAAATAAAAGGCCTACAGAAAAATTGCAGCAGAGATTGTTACTCGTGTCAAACGAAATGCCGCGGCGAAAAATGTTCGTGTTTGTCTGTAGAAAAGCACAAGAAAATTGTAACTGATCGTCAACACAACTCCAGCACATCCTCAGACTCCGGCAACCAGGAAGACAGTAAAGGCACCGAAGTGTTCCCTGGATTCAAATTCAAGCTTGTCAAATCAAATAGTTGCAGCAGTAGGCTAGAGCTCACTGGAACCGACGACAGCAAGAACTCTAGACAGAAATTCCGCAAATCGCAGCCAAGGACTGAAGACCCACCACTGGTATATGACGATGAAAATTCAGTCAAGAACAAGATCTGTAGACTTGAAAGCTACAGTAAAGGCATCGTTAATACTCCATTTGAGAAGAAAGAGGAACCTGCAACACTAAAGCCTACTATCAATTTGAAACCAAAAGAAGTAATCAAGAAAACTGTCATGGTTGCACCGCAGCAGTCCCTACCCATCGTCACGGCTATAAAAGAAGAAACTAAAGAGAACTTAGTAAAGGAAGATAACGAATCTGCAGAATCACACGACAATGCTGCACCAACAGACAAGCTTGAAGATCCCCACAGTTTCGAAAAGAAATTTTATTATGTAAATGAGAACTTAGATCAGAGTAAAGCCACGACAGGAAAATTCGGTGAGATGGTTTTTGAAGAGTTCGAAGTTTTAGAATCTTGTTACGATAGTCTAAATAGTAATAAGTCAATGAAATAATATATCCTAGTTTGTAAGCTCCTAACGTAAAATGTGATCTGTATTCTACTTGCTAATAAATTATTGCTTGTAAATGTAGTTTAGAATATTAATTATGATAACTATCTTTGTAGCTTAATCGTGTATCTAATTTAGAGTCCTTAGATCATAGGGAACTGTAACAATCCAAACTGTACCAGTTGGTGATGGTCTTCAACTTTGTATAAAATTAATAAATAAAGTATCGAAAATGTCTTGACAAGTTTTATTTCAAGCTCGTCGCTGGCTACTACAGAGTATAACTCAGGTTACGGCTCAGGATAGGCCTAACAGCTGAAATGAAAACCAGCTGATGCTTCTAAGGACGACCCTGTTGAAATGAAAGGTATAGTAGGAACTAAGGAAGTTAGGTAAAGGAAGGATAATATGGGTTTTGGAGAGGAAATAGCATATCTAATGGGAAAAGAGCATCGGAGAGGCAGGGCAACCAGATACAAAACGACCTTACCTTCCGATTTCTCGGGATCAACTTTTGTCGGGGCTACTTTGGATCCATGAGCGCAGGCGCTCGTGAAAAAGGCGCGGCGTGATGGTCGCCACCGTCGACACCATGACTCCTGCCGACAAAAATCTGGTGATGAGTATCTTAAGAGGTCCCAAAAAATGCAAGTTGCCAATAAATGTTAAATTTATAGATTCGAGCAAAAACTTGGCAACCACAATCTTAAGGCTAAGACCCAAATCAACGTCTCGTGTGTGTCGTGTAATACACATAAAACAATATGAGCTTTTTCCATCGGAATAATATACAAAATTACACATTGTCACGAGGTTTTTCGAAACAAATAGAGAATGTTTTAGTTGTTGCGATATTCATTTGTTTTAAATGTAGTGTAGCTAAAATGAGAGCATATAAAAGTTTGCCAAGGAGGGAAGAATAGTAGTGCAATTCGATTCCTTGGATTGTGACAATGATGAACGGTATAAACAATATGGGTTTGGATACGTGATCGCTTAATAGTTAAAGAATGAAATTATGAAATCAAAATGTTCCGCGTTTCAGACATGTCAGATCATAGTTCTGTGGTCAGATCTGTATGTGTTTGGCATATCTAAACGGTCGTTCATACTGTTTTGGGTTCGCAAAAATATAACATCATACAAGGCAACTTTAAACGCAAATTGAACATAAAGTTATTTTTTAAGAGAATTCATTTTATTGTGGATACACTGCCCCGTCCCACGTCAATGCGACCGCCACTAGGGCTGGCTCGGCAGCCGCTGCAGCAGAGGCCTCCAAGAGGCGCACATATGCAGCTTTAGGGGATAGCTACATATTTGTGCCTTTAGGAGTAGAAACTCTTGGGCCATGGGGACCAGAAGCGCGACGACTTTTCCAAGAAATTTCCTCGCGCCTGGTCGACGCTTCTGGCGATTTAGGGCCTGTTTCACCACTTCCAGATAAGTGATATCCAGAAGATAAGTTTAAAAATGGAACACATTTTGTATGCGTTATATGTCACATATAACTATCAGGCACTTATCTGGAAGTGGTGAAACAGGCCCTTAGACATTTATTTATTATTCGAAATATTATAACATTACAGTAATTACAGACCAAATCGTTACAATATTGTATGTATACATAATTTTATTTTAAGCACTAACTAACATACTTTCTTCTAGCATTCTCTTCCACACACTCATCACACATCCTATCCCATCTACAAACACATCACACTCTGGTGCTTTAGCGAGCAGGGAGCAGAGCATATCGAGTGCTCGCGCGACGGGCGAGTACCGGTACAGGTTGGTACGAGATCTTGTTTCCGCGAATAGCTTGTGACTCCGCGCCCTGAGGTACCTATCAGGTACAAACAGTTTTACCACGTTCTCGACTAGATCAATGGTATCAATCTTGTTTCTTATAATATTAAGTACAAACTGGATTTGTACTTAACTTACTACAACTTAAACTTTAACTTTAACTTACGTACTTAACTACAAAATGGACGACTGCTAGGAGTGGCGAGATCTTAGAAAGACCTATTTCCAGCAGTATGTATAGGTATATGTCCATATACAGGTTTAACTCAGTGTTTTTCGTTCAGAAAGAACAAGTGTACGTGTACAAGTACTATACACATAAATTCAATAAAACTCATTGGTGCTACTCGAACAGCAGGATACGAACCCGGGTCTTACTCAAGGCTGAGTACTACGGCCGGCGATGCACGTAAATACGTGAGCCTCTTGTTAATTTGTTAAACCGGTTTTTAACCGAATTCAAAAAAGGAAAAGGTTCTCAATTCGACTGCATATATATTTTTTGTATGTCACTCAATAGCGCAGTCATTTCTGAAACGATATGAAAAATTTTTTTTTTTTGTTGTATTTGGTCTTCCAGGTTGGTCCCATTTTGGGATTGGTCAAGACATGATGAAGGTCATCAAAGATGGGCAGAAAATGAAATTATTCATTTCAGAGAAAATGACAGCATACCTCTCGAGATTGAGGCAATCCCTTTGTACCAGGATGCTGAATGCAGGGTATTACTAGGAAATTGAGATTGTTCCACCTGACCTTCGATTCTGGCCTCATCACCATGGAACTCCTCAACGGATAAACCGTGGTAAGGGACATATTTTCAATAAAAATTGGGGGTTGGGGGGGAAATTGGTCTGACACGGGCAAAATCGTATTAAGCAGAGTCAAATTAGTCTAAGAAAACCGATGTCAAACTGTTACATTCCATGTCGTTCAAAAGAGTAAAATTTAAAAATTCTTTTGGTCTATTGCCCGTCTGGTCACACGCGTCTCAGCTCGCGCGCTGCTATTATAGCCACGTAGCATAATTATTATTATACCATGCTAGCCAGCCGCCCGCCACACCCGCGTCCTTCCGCCCGCGCCACTACATAATTTAGCATAAAACTACTTAACATAAAACAAAATTTCTTGAAAATGTTGAAAAATTCCAAAATAATTACCAAAATTAGAAAAATCCTGATAATCCGGATTTGTTTGTGATGGTAACGTTAGAATCCAGATTTGAGAAAAATCCGGATTTTGCAATCCCTTGTATTACCGGTCCAAGAAAAGAGGCCAATGAGTGGCCTGCATAGTCATTGGCCTCTTTAGCATCTGCATTTTAAACTATACAAATATCTACAGAGGTCGTTTAGTGATAATGATGATGCAAACTAAAAATCATAATGAACCGTAAACGTATTTAAAATGAAAACATAAAATAGCATCAAATCTTTAGAAAACGACTACACAAGAAAGCCATGACGAATGTCACATTATTGTTTTCTATATTCATAATATGAAGTTTGTTGACATGATAATGGAAAGTATTTAAGAATATTGCGAAGATTTACAAAACAAAAGAAGTCATCCTTAACTTTAAGGACTTACATAACATTATGTTTCTTTAGTATTTTTACAAATAACAACTTCAAAGCTACCTGAAATAAATTAAACTTGAAACTGTCTTCAGCTTCTTTAATGAAATGAAAATATCAGATTTTAATAATGAAAATTTCGCGCAAATACGAGTTAGACTCGTGCGCTGAAGATTCTATTTCACATTGAACAGTCATAAATTGTCATATCATAATGCTTGCTTGACGAGATCAAAAAAATATTTATGTCCTTTAATAAACTAGAAAAAAGTTTTTAGTAGTCCTGATGGTGATGATCATCGAAAGCACGACCTGTGCCTCCTCGCACAGTTAAAAAAGTGAGTTAAATCCGTTATTAAAATATTTTAAAAAGTTTTATTAACTCAAGTCAACTCAATGACTATTCAAAATGATAAATAGACAGACTCACACAATATGAATTTTCTAATATAATTTGACTTTTGTTTATGCAGCCTAATTCATACTGTAGACTCGGACCAAGGCTCAGAGGTTTACAAAATAACACGAAAAAAAATGTGCCCCTATACAAATTTATTTTTGTTTGTGTTTTTCACAAAAAGGATTATTGAATTTTAGTCCTGGTTACCAAGTCTACGGTGTGAATTTGGCTATATAAACCAGTCCTTACTTTGAGAAGAAAAAAAAACATTTGCCTTAAAATACATGGTCAATTAAATGAAGGAATTACATACATTAAATTAAACAAAAAAAACAGCAACAGTGATACTCCTAGCTCTTTTATTTTACTATTTGTAATTTAAATTAGGTTCATTGGCATAGTGTAACAACATAACTGATATTAAAACATGCACAGACAAAATGGAGATAATTTATTCATGATTTGAATTTATAATGAGGTTTATTGCACAGCGTCTTATCATTTGAACACTAAACTAATAAACCATGACCTAGTACAGCTTTATATTGATAGGTTCAATAACCTGGCTAGGTTTTCCTGACTTGAATAAAAACATTGATTTATCAAACATATTGACTATCCATGACCTAGAATCGATCCTACACTGTATTGAACATAATTGGACTTTATTGCTTCAATACAAGATAATAGTTCATTAATCTTAAGTCACGAGATGAATCCCCGAGGGGGTGTCAGAGGTGTTCCGAGTGTGAACTGTGAAATGCAATTCCCAGTCGGTACACCCACGTTTCGCCGACGACTATTACGTCCCTACGTGAGCCCTATCGCCGTACTTCGGGCACAAATACACGCTTTTTAGGGCATACAGGTTTCCTTATGATGTTTTCTACTGTGTTTTCCTACACCGTTCAGCAAGTGGTAAGTAAGAACACATACTATGCACATAAATTCTGAAAAACTCGTTGGTGCATGCCCGACCAGGGATCGAACCTGGATCTCAAGATTGAGAGGCTAACGTTCTACCCCTGAGCTACTGCTGCTATTTAATGGTTTTTAAAATCACTTTTAAATTGACTGCTCATCTGTGTAGTCAAGGATCTAAACAACTGTTATATGTTTTATGAACGCAGACCTTGGCTTAATGCACCTATTAGATTAGGTAACTTTTGTGGTTTTCATAGTTATACTTAGTTTGTTTAACAACAGATACAGCTCATATTCTTATCAGTCATGATTATTGTAATTAGGCATGATGAGTCAGTTTTATAATTAGCAACTCAAGCAAGACTCATCTTTATAGCTCGAAGCTCACCATCAGAAATAGGCCTTAACGGGGATTGAGTTGTGTCAGGTGCAAAATGCACAACTTAAGATTGTTCGTCTTATTTTTGAATTAAAGATATTAAATAAATATGATTCATGGCATATCACGGACATAGTTTTAGTCAATAGGGCTTTTCGGGGAAAATTTTAAATAAAACATGCTTGGACGTTGGTGTTACTATTCATTTACAACGTAATGATAATATAACAAATATTTGCTGGGAAAACCTAATTAACATTAAACTGTGTTCGCAAAATGCCATAAATCACATTTATTTAATATCTTAACTTAATTTAAAAATAAGAAGAACAATCTTAAGTTGTACATTTTGCACCGTACATGACTCGATCCCCCTTAACTGTAATATAATAGTGGAAAAAAGAAGCAGTTTGGACATTTCGAGAGTCTACTGTCTACATGCTGACAAGAAACAAAAAGAAAAACCGGCACTTACAAATATTTACATCTGAGTATACAAAGTAGCAAGCTGGTTTTTAGATTTTAACTATTATTTAAATTATTTAGTACATACAGCATTTAATTGAGTATAACACAATTGTTTGAGAGAAGTAATTTTACTAGGCATTCCCATAATTTAAATTACTACATTGAGAAAATAACAAAGAAAGTTAGAAAATAAACCACATTTAAAAAAAATATATGTCTCTGTTAATACCCAGCTACACTAGATATGTACTGAATATAGACAATTTAAATTTACTACATTGAGATATTATCAATAATAATAAAGAAAAGGATTTGAACCACATTGAAAAAATAAACAAAATTATTTGAAGGCCTCTTTTATACAAAACAACATAATAAAAAGGAAACATTCTTTGGATACACATTTCGAATAAGCAAATTAATTTTAATTGAAATCATAAATAAATTAATAAAGACATAGTAGGAAACTTGATAGAATTAATTATTATTATAAATTCCAACAGAATTTGAGTCAAAATGAGTTTCTATCTAACGAGAGTTAAATAAAGGTAAAGTAACGTTAACTGAATTTAATGTTAAAAATAACAAAAGCGAAAACAAATGAAAATTACGGTGAAGTTTGACAGCTGCCCCAAAATCTCACCCATAACCTAAAAATGTCCGGAAGAAAGATACAAGTCTTCTTCATGACGGAGTCCTACATGAAAGGAGAGTTTGATGCAATAAAAAATTGTATACTTACCCTGCTATGTGATAAATCCCTAAAAACTGATGATAAACACAATCCACGATTTATTTCTAATTTTAAAAAGAGTCGGCACCTAGAAACGCATACCGTCGACGCCATCTTTCTTAACACTAACTAAGCCATACAAAAATATAAACTTACTAATATACTCTATGAAATTCAGACAAAATAAGATTGCTCACCTTTTAAAAATAGGTCTTAAATAAAGTTGCATTCCTATTAAAGACTTTATCATCACTAAAACAATCAAACAACATCTAATTAAAGGACCTATGAAAAAGTTAAATAAGAAATATTTTTTGAATAGCCCCGCTCTTTTGTTAACTATATTTTTGTATTATGTTGGCAATAAATAACCATGGACAAGTTTTATTATGGATGCGTTCAAAGAGTACATTTGCGTTCATATGACCGATACATTTTTTTTGACTGTGCCTCCACTGCCGGAGCCGGCAATCTTCTCATTATAAAATTCCAAGTCCTAACTGACTGACTCATCATCGCGGCATCGGACAGCCCAGATAGCTAGACCCAGGAACATGAAATTTTTACTGTAGGTTACATTAAAATCCGGACGCTCACTAAGAATTATGGCGGGGGGGGGGGCCAAAAGATTTTATTGTGGTTTTTCGCATGGCCGAATAAAACATGGTCTGTTCCTTTGGTTTCCATTCCAAAACATAAGCTTGCTACAATTTGAACCCTGACAACAGGATAGCATATAAAATTTTGTATGAGTGCGAATGAATGACACGAGAGCTCGTACGGCGACACTGATATTTTTAAATATTTGGAACGCACCAGCCCTTGGTGACGTCATCTTACGTGCTTGCCATTTTATGTCATTATTTCATGATAAGGAAAATAGTTTTAAGTTATTTTGTTTACAAAAAGGTTTATACTCTTCATAACATTGATGAGTATTTTTGTTGTTGAAATTAAACTTAAACAAATTTAATTTTGATTTTTTGCTTATCTTTATGATCAGATTTGCAGAAGTTGTGTGAAACGTTTGGGTAAAAATAAGCGTATAATACTGGCAATATCTAATGGCGTTTTTTCCATTTGTTGTCATCCTTATTGCACGAGAGTGAATTTAATAGTTTGTTTTCATTCTACACAGAGATTCCCAAAGTTTGAAGCGCGTTTCCCAGTTGCAGATGAGCTGATTATTTAATGATAAATTGATAATCTTATGAAGCAAGAATGGGCGGTTGTGCGATCCGTAATTGTAAAAATTGCTCTGAAAAAGGCGGAATAATTAGACTTTTTACTTTTCCCAAAAATTAATTGATGGCTCAAGAGTGGCTTCGCTATTGTGGCCCAAAAGCCAGCATCAGAAATTGTAAGTCCTACTTACCCCATTTATCCAATATAATTGTATACCTATATACTTACATCGTTTCCTATAAAACGTCTACAAGGATTTTTACAATATTTACAGTACATAGAAGGTATTTCCGGGCGCGAAAAATCAATCTGTTATGTATCTAGATCTCATATTTGTGAAAAAATGTTCTATTTTGCGAGTTTCCACGAGCAAATCGGCTGTAGTTGTACAAGATTGAAAGGATGATGCAACTCTTCCCTTGGCGTTTGGTCCAAAATTTGAAAACCTTTTATCCACGAATGAAACCTATGCCAATCCATGGATCTTATCAGCAGTAGCAACTTTTAGCACGACACCAAAAAAATCTAAGAAGGGAAAACAGATATGGTGATAAGAATGTAAAAAAATATAATGTGTTTTTTTCTTATTCATGATATTTCATGCCTGCGTTTCTATTTATTATGCGTTTAATCGCTCCTTTCGAGTTGCAACTATTTTTTTTAACCGAGACGTAAGATTGGCATACGGTATCACATTTTTTTTACGCATTAATAAATAATGGTTTCTTTCCAACATTATTTTTCGACATGTAACATTTTTTTTTTTTGGTCATATTCACTTTATGGATATCCTTCGAAAAAATTACATGAATAATTAAAATTTTTTGGGGATGATTTCTAGGCAAAAGACTAGATAAAATAATAATGAAAAATTCCTCATGAATTTATCAATTCCGTGCTCTCTCACGTGCATGTATTTTTTTTGCTGCATTTTTTTTCGTAGTAGTTATTTTGGTCTATGTGTGGTATTTATTCTAAGAAAAGTAAGTTATAGTGACAAATTTTATGTAATATTTATATGAAGCTCTAAGATCACGTTAAATTTCGTTACGTGCAGAAGTTAGTGTGGTGTTTTCCATACGCTTTATTTATTACTTTGAATTGCGAATTTTCACTAATATTTTTTTTCACAGCGAGAGTGTGTTCAATTCATTTTGCGACTTCTGACTACATAAAGCCATTAAGGGACATTTTATTGAATACTTCCCACTTTAGCCGCCACACCCATCCCTCTGCAGCTAAAAAGTTAAAATCCACATGCACCCCTAGTAATTTATTTCTAAGGACATAAAAACTTCCACGATTCCCGACTTTTAAAGTTTGAGAACCGTCGATAGCGTGATGACGTACTCAAGTTCCCCCATTTTGGAACACAAAACCTCCACACATCACCAAGGAACATACCTTGTTTTATTATACCATGGTTTTTCGAAGATTACTCGAAATAGATGCAACTAAATATAGCCAAACTATTAAATTTTACAATCAGCTTTTTGAAAGAAACCTACAATGAAGTACATTTATTTTTTTTATTTATTAGCATTGAAACAATAAAAAAATATTATTCGATTAACTAGGTGAAATTTAATCAACCGTCCGAATTCATACTGGAAACTCCATTAGTGGTCAGGAACAAGGTTTAATGATTCTTTTTTTCGAGATCATGAAAAATAAATTTTTGTTCGCATATGAACTGGACTAGTTTAAGTACAATTCCTAGTATAGGCAGTAGGGGAAAAATAATTATGTTAGAGTTTCGTTTTAATGGTCACAAAACATTGTTCCTCATCACTAACCGAGTCTCCAGTATGAATTCAGGCGGTTGATTAAATTTCAACATATATTTCTACCCTCAGTATGGGGCCGTCATTAGTCGAATGCAATTAAAAAAGGAAAAGTGATACTTGTTAACAATTTTAGTAACTTTTTTCTAAAATAATAAAAAATAGGTTTCTCTACAGATGGTATTGATTACTTTTGATATTATCTAATTACTGCTTTTATTGCTCTTCTAGTGCATAATATCAGAAGTTATCAACACCATCTGTAGAGAAACCTATTACCTATTTATTTTAATAGAAACAAGTTACCTAGTAAAATTGTTAAAAAGTGTTACTTTTATTACCATAACTAACTTATATCTCAATATTTTTTTACATTCGACTGATGACGCGGCCCATACCGAGAGTCGATATATCGAATAGGTACCTATATATATTTTTTGTTTTAATGCTAATAAACAAAAGAAGAAATAATTAAAGCTCACAAAAGCAAAATATAATATAGTTATTTACAATTTAATACACATAGTGTATTTTTTTTCTATTTATTTTAATTCTTTTTTCATATTTCTCATTTGTGCTCATTTTTTTTACTTGCTACCTATAGTATTTCTTTAATTAGCGAGTTATCATCTATAATTGTCATTTTTTTTCATATTTTTCGGTCTACCAGTTTCGGAAATAAGGGGGGGGACACATCCGTAATTTTGGACATACTTACATATTTTTATGATTTTTTAAAGATTTCTCGAAATCAGTGGCAGCAAATATAGCTAAAAAGTATATACTTTTACAATCAACTTTTTAATAGGTATCTTCAATTTAATATCCATATTGTATTTTACGATTAATATTTTTTATTTTCTCCCTTACATTTTTGAAATATTTCAAATAATTTCAAATTTTTAATTTTTTTTTCACACCATGGACAAATTTTGTGCCTAATTTCAGTCTTTATTTATAACTGTGCTTAAGTTATGAGGCTGTAACAAACGGGTTATACGGACGGATGGATAACGGAGTCTCACCATAAAGGTTCCTTTTTGTTTATGTTGTGCCTTTTTCAGTAAAAAATTTATAATCTTTTATAAAAACTAAAAATTCAAACAGAAATCGCCATACGACTCCGAAACAGTTTTTGTAGGTCTAGTGCAAGAAGGATCGTGAATTTTCATAAAATATTATGAAAACTTCCATAAAATATATAGCGTTCTGTGGTTATGTATATAATATAGCTATGAACAATCGTAGATTTGTATAGTATTGATATTATTAGCAATAGTAGCATTGTTGTAGTGCTAGGGGAACAGCGTACGGTAAAGACCAGACCATGCGCCCGCTGGCATTGCCTCTTTGAGAGTCTTCCATGCCTCTACCTGCAGAAATTGCGCTAGGGAAAAACCCGCCTGCAGTTCCCACACCCAGCCGCATCAATAAACAATGCTGGCTCGGCCAACGACGGGCCCACGGCCCATCGCCCTTATTTTGTGTTCACTTTAGTTTAGTTGTGTACGTTATGAGCGGTTTGTTTTGCGGAAACTGCGATAGCAGCATACACAATACAAAAGTTAAGGTTTTGTAGAATAACTATTGAGTGTATTTTGAATTTAAGTGTTTTGTCTTGATTAATTGGTTGTGGGTCAGTGAAGGAGCCCACACATTTCGTTTTTATGTTTTAAAAGGCCTCTTAAGGATTTTTGTTAAGATTCATACAATAATTAAAAAGTGAATGTGAAGTCAACAGCTTATTTTCTTCATTTTTTTTTCATAAGTGTAATCTAGCGACTTCTAACTACGTCTTTATGCAGCTCAAAAAGCAAAATTTGATGAAACACCATAATTATGGCTGTCAGGATATCGTGAACATTCGTTTTTACGCAAAGTTTAGCAAAATTTATTAATTTTTATCTCTAGGTACTAGAAATGAAAAAAAAAAGAGAAACACAGACGTTGCTTATGTAAAGAAGGTGAAGTTTAAGTATACACTTTATAAACAAACAGTTACCGTTTCATCGAAAATAGTATTTACCTGAAACCATTTCACAAATTCGGCACTCTTTAAATAAGTTTAGTATCTCGCCATCTTGCACCTCTTGATGAGAAATGAGTGCGGTGTAGGATGAAAGGAAAACATATTATTATATAAAGATGTGTGCAAAGCTTCACTGATATCAAAGCCATCAGGACGTCACAAACACCTAAACATTTATGTGGCAGCTGAGCAGGATGACCCACCTTAAGTGCTGCTAAAGTGCAGGCCGTGCCTTTTCATGTATTTTTTCTAACCCTACAACTGACAGGGCAGAGACTTCGACAGGACAGTTCCTTCAGATGATCCTTAAGAGAGGATATATATACAAACACAGAGAAAAAAAGAAACTAAAATAAAACCAGGCAGTATGGGCTTAAGCCATTAGCCTTTTCCGTAAAGGAAAGAAATGACAAAAAAAAACAATTTTGCTAAAGGTATTGAGGTCAAACGAAAGTCTATGCAGTTGAATTCTCAGAATAAGTTGAATTTATAGGATTCGCTGCTGTTAAATGTCCATAGCACAGTATACTGTGTCCATAGCGTGTAAAAGAGATGTCCTACCTTTATGAACACCTTGCAAGAGACCGATAAAGAACCGTTATGTCGATGTTTTTCCGATTAAGAGGCCATAGCGTACCGCTTGCTTGGGTATGATTGCGGATTTTATAATAATATTTTAATAATACCTAACTAAATTGATAAATAGTGATTGGGTTAGACATGGTTTCTTGTGCATTGAGTAATAGACTATTCCACATTTTAATGTACTTTTAATAACTTGAACTTTGGCAAAAGTTTCATTGTTATACGATAATAATTGACGAAGTTAGAGAAGTTTAAAGTCCATATCTTTAATGCGCGGGAATAAACGATAGCTCCCAGGCGGCCTCTCTGAGAGTGACGTCACACTTCACAAACTACTACAGCGCCCGGAGAGAGCAGCACGTAAAAATGTCTCTTCCTAAGCAGTCAGTTTTATAAATATTGTGTTTGTAAAGTGTCAGTGAACAACGAAATCCACACTTGGACAAATATTTATAATGGTACCGAAAGAGATTAATCTGCGAAAGCAATAGTGTGAAGTCATGAGAAAGGATGAGGTGTCTCCCAAAACAGCAGCGTATTGTTGTGAGGACAATTTTGACGTATGTAAGTAACTACTTACCTTTTATACAAATACTTATACTTATTGTATACCAAATTACAGCCACCGATTCCTTTAGTGTTTGTAATGTGATAAATAACAAATTTATTACATACCCATGGTAGGTGGGACCATTGCTGAAAATGATCGTCATTAGGTGACAATTTTAATTTTTTTATGTCTCCTCTTTCTTAAGTTTAGGTATTTCAATTTTTTCATGAACGTTAAATGTAATAAGTAAGTTATGTTATGTCATATCAAGAGGTCAAAGCATTGGCAAAATGGCGGTTACTCTACCGACAAGACAAAATCGCAGTTCTTATGCTAAAGATAGATAAAAATAATAAGTAGGTTGGTGGTATACTCGAGTTAACGAGTCACGGAAAAGCGTTATATTTTACCCCTCAGTAACGAAACGTACGACTTCTGTTATAAAATGCAACCACATAGGACTACCGTGGTAAAAGGTCACCAGCGGCGCGCTGCGGCGGTGTCTTTTTAGTCGTAAGTCGAGATGGCGGCATTTCCTTTGACGCGGCTGCAGGTGCAGTCGGTTGAACGACCCGCTTTGCTACGACTCGGTAACAACAGAATAGAGCTGATGCCGGGCTCGACTGTGAGGTATAGAGTACTATGACTTGCAAACCCTCATGAAGTTATTCAGGGGAGAGTAAGAGGACAGTTCTCAAACAGGCACAACCAGTGGCCCACCATGCCTGGGACCTTTGATTAATAATAAAAACCTGGGACCTATTGAGTATATTAGTATATTAGTAGTTAGGTATATGCGGGATTGTCCAAAATATTAAGTAAAATAGTACTTAAATGTAATACCTATTAATGTCATAGTAATTTTTTGGTATAATTTCCTCTACTATACATTGTTTATCTTGTACATTCTAAATCTATGGAATTCCGTGTCCAGATATTCAGTGTCGGGTAGTATTGGTATTAAAATGAGGGGAACAATACTTTCTGTCACCTAAATTTGGATTTGTAACTAATTTGTAATACCCTAATTATAATATCTATTTCCAAAATATACATTAGTTATCATATTTATCAAAACGGTCTCTAAGTATGAAACATAAAATTAATGTAATTAT
Organism: Ypsolopha sequella; assembly: GCA_934047225.1. Classification (NCBI taxonomy): domain Eukaryota; kingdom Metazoa; phylum Arthropoda; class Insecta; order Lepidoptera; family Ypsolophidae; genus Ypsolopha; species Ypsolopha sequella. Next base: position 5,686,339 of record OW203988.1, on the reverse strand, counting down.
GTACCTACCTATTTTAAGTTATAGTTTGATAACTTTTTCTGAGGTCTATCCTCAAAAAAATCGTTTAATTCGTTAAATTGTCGAAATGACGGATCTGTCACCGAATAAATGGATAAATTCCTTAATTCTATGTGAAAATTCGTAAAAAATTCATAGAATTGGGCAGATCTTAAAGTATGAAATGGAAAATTTTTCATCAAAGTCAGAAAATAGGTGCGATGACGAGCGTTAGGTTTACATGTAAATGGACTCTGGGGAGCCGAGTGAAGCGGAGCGGAGCAAGGTGACCCTCCTAATTTTTATAGCAATATGATATGCCTGGGCACAAAGATTTGAAATCTTTGCCTGGGCATAAATTAATTTTAGGTAAACATTTTTCCATTCTTTGGTGATTAAATTTTGGTGACACTTCTATTATTTTAAAGCCCAATACAATTGTTTGATGATTGATATTTCCAAGTAATTCTTAAATAATACGTATACTTAAGCGTTTTAAAATTAATTGGTGATTCAATTAAGTAGACAGATCTACTATTTTAGGAACAAATATTATTTATTAGGTCATTGAAAATGCATTTATTAGGTATTTGATAAAATCACGCCCTAAAAATTATGCAGGAAAATTATCAAAATATTTCTTTAAGGTCCGTGATCAAAACACTCATATACACACAGCTAAAGCGCAGAATGTGAATAATGAATGCAATCCGGAAAGATCGAAATTCGAAAAACCGAAATATCAGGATTTTCTAGTATTTATAAATTTTGACAATGAAATCCGTTTTTTTCGAAGTTCAACAACAATTAACAAATTGTTGATTTATAAACACAAATTTTCATGAAACTTCGTCTGGGTAGTGGGATTAGTTTTATAACATGCTACCCAACTAACACACTGTTAGAACTTATGTTAGAACTCCAAGGAGCACAGTGGTTGTATAACGAGATCACAATTAGTCTTTAGTTCTAAAATAGTGTCAACTAAAGCGCTAAACCTCATGACGGTCAGACGCCATGATGTTGTGCTATCATCACCAGGGATCGGATTTTCCTGCTGCTAATTGATACATTAGTATGGATAAGACTTTTTTACCGGAAACGGAAATTTGGTAATAAATAATTAAAAAATCATGCAAAACACACACAAACCCAGTTACGATTTATCCAAATGCAGTTTCGGTGATGCCAGCAAAAAAAAAATACATGAGAATATGCATTTTAAAATGAGATTTCCAAAAAATACATAATAAATAATTTAGGATCATACGAATATGCATCTTTTTGGAAAATCTACGGCAACACCACAAGGCGAAATCCCCTGAACTTGAAGTCAAGTTCTCGAACTTCCATCAGTGCTGCCATTTTACCGCTTTCGGTAATATACCTAGAAAGAAAAGAAGAAAGAAAGAAAAGTAATTTATTTTAAAATACCACAAACACGAGAAAGAACATAAAAAAAAAATACCTGCTAAGCGCGTGAAGGTTAGCATAAAATGGAATTAATTGAATGCGAGGGATGATTCGAACTATTTTGGACTTAAGTTAGTCGCGCAGTTAATTTTGTCTGAAACGAGATTGAGTCGCATTTGTACGCAAATAATTTTTTACAACCAAACCAAGTAGGTAGATGGCTTTTACATTTTGTGATTAACCCTACAGGGAATCATGCCCCCCAAATATGCACAGCATTACCGTGATTACAACATTGTTGTCATTCCTATAATATCTCTCAAAACGTTCTGAGAATGATTGGTGTGGGTAAAAATATAAGTGGCGCGTCAACTGCACAAAACCACTTTACGATGGTAGAGTCTACTATGGACCTTGCCAACCTTGATCTACAGATTATTGATTTGGAAAAAAAAATAGGTTTAGTTAGATACTTATTTTATGAATATTGAAAAAAAATAAGAAAACAATTAAATTGGCATTTTATTTAGTACATTAACGATTTTATTGGCATTTTTTTAGCATATTTTCTGCAAAAATTGAGCATTTTTCTCAATTATAAAACGGCAACACTGACTTAGTTTACGAGGCACGCTCACTCGTTTACTACGGTTCTCAGAGTGCGCATCTTCTGTTGTTCTCTTGTGTGGTTCGCAGTTTTTACTATAGAGTTTTATTGACAACTTTGCTTTGAAAAACTGACACTGATTTTGCTTTGTGATTTGGAGCTGATTGCACTTATGTCGTCGTTGGTAAGTAAATTAAAATGACTTTTATTACTTTTCTTCACATCGTTCCGATTTACTGTAATTTGCTTTAGAATTCATAAAATACATAGTTTGAAATAGTTTATTCTCTTTTCAAGCAATGATAGAGTTGGTAAATACATTTGTTAAGTAAACTGACATTGTGTTAAAAACACAAATTTTAAACCTTTTCCATGTGCAGCCGCCATTTTGTTTTGTAAGAGTAGCATGTTTTGTGAATTACGTTTTCATTTTGAAATTCTATAGGTTGTTATTTTAGATAGGTACTTATTGCTATACATATTTACAAAGAATCAAACTGCAGAATATTTTTATAGCTATAGTTGTTATTTCAGATTGGTTAACATGCCGAAACCTGAAACTACTTTAAAGATATCGTTTGGAACTCATCGACTGGTTCTTTATTTTGTAATAAATGTAATGTTCGTTTTCAAGCGAAGAAAGATATTTTGGACGGACATAAGCGGACTAAACACTGGTGCGGGACGGACAAATAATAAAGAAAATGAGGAAATTTTCCACGATCTCATACAATTTCTTATAATGTGCAATATACCCTGGTATCAAATAAATAATCCAGCGTTCAAGTATTTCTTTAGAAAATATTGTTGCCACGTAGTGCCAGATGAATCAACATTAAGAAAGAACTATTGAGATGGGTTTTTTAAATCAAAAATCGAAGAGGCTTACAATTAAATCAAAGATGAAATGCTCTGGTTTTCATTAGACGAAACAACTGATTTTTTAGGAAGAAATATCATGCACTTGATCGTTAGACCTTTAAATGACCATAACAACAGCAAACCGTACTTGATTGCTTGCAAGGCACTGGACGCGGTCAACGGGCACACAGTATCCCAATTCGTAATAGACTGTATGAAAAGTTATGGAATAATTCTTTTGAATTTAATGTAAAATTAAATAATGTTTTAATGCTGTGTACTGACGGAGCTTCTTATATGATCTCGGTACGTAGGTTGTTAAACAAATTTTTCCATCTATGAAACATGTAACATGTTTAGCACATGCTATAAACCGTATATCTGAAGAGATTAGGTCGGAATATCAAAATGTTGATATTTTAATATCAAACGTAAAAAAAAATTTTTTGAAAGCACCACATAGTGTCCGCCTTTTTAAAGAAAAATGTCCAAACGTTCCGTTGCCTCCATAGCCAGTTATTACAAGATGGGGCACTTGGCTGGAGGCAGCGTCGTATTACGCCAAATATTTTAGAGAAATTAAGGACGTACTTTCTTGCTTACAAAACTCAGATGCGGTCGCAATCAGAAATGCTAAAAATATTATAAATAGTGAAAATTTACACAGCGAATTGCAATACATAGATGAAAATTTTAGTATAATACAAGTTGTTTTAAAAGAACTACAAAAAAGTAATATAAGTTTAAGTGATTCTCTATTAGCATTTGACCAAGTCAGATTTTGTTTAGAAAGTGCGTCCAATAAAATTAAGCATAAATTGGAAAAAGTTTTGGATTGAAATCTAGATTTGGACTCAATACGAGAAATTAGTAAAAAACTAGATAGAGGTATTGAAGTAAATGATCCCAACTTACTTAAATTTAAGTTCGCTTTAATTACCTCAACGGATGTAGAGCGCTCATTTTCGAGTTATAAATGAATCTTGGATGAGAAACGAAATAGACTCAAGGAAGAAAATATTGAAAAAATCATGATCATTTATTTCAATACCTCCAAAGATGATTTACAGATATAATGTTTAAGCCTGTATATGTATAATTATTTAAGTGTTTTAATATATTTTTTATCTTTTGTTTAATAAAACAAGTTTTTTGTTCTTAAAACTGCGTTTTCTTTTTTACAAACTCAGTTACGATCATACTATGTAATACAGTCAATAAATGTTTGTTCAGTTGGTAATTAGATTTTTTTTTTCTGGCAACACCGAAACTGCATTTGGGTAAATCGTTACTGAGTTTGTATGTGTTTTGCATGATTTTTTAAATTTTTATTACAAAATTTCCGTTTCCGGATACATTTCCGGTAAAAAAGTCTTATCCATACTAATGTATCAATTAGCAGCAGGAAAATCCGATCCCTGATCATCACCCATGCTTCAGAGCGTTTGCACTGTAGGCGACCTATGAAAAGCGAGAGCATAAAAGTTTATTATTAAACCTTTCGACCATAATAAAATGAATGGACGGGCCTTGTCCTTACAATTTGCTCACTCATAACGAGTCCAAGCAATTGGATATATAGTTCAATACCTAATTGTTAGTATTTATAGCGCATTTGCTACAAAAAAAGATAGCGGATATAATAACTACGTGAGAAAAAGAGAACACCTGCTTTTATCTGTTCTTTTTTAACCGTTTGTCATTTGAGGACCAAACAAGAGTAGCCATTTTGTACCAAATCGGTTTATGTGAAAAGTAGCGTTAGCAAAACGATTTGGTACAAAATAAAAAATCTGTACATTTTTTGGTACAATTTTGAAAATTTCATTTTGTTTAAGGTAAGTTAAAGTTTAATTAAATTAAATTTTATTTAATTGTTCTTTTCTTAAGTGTATTTTGTACAATTAATAACAAAGAAATTTCATGTAAGAAATAAGTAGTAAGTTGGTAGTAGGAAATAAACAACAGCCTTGGCTAGTTTATAATATTTCGTGAGCTAAGCGAAATAAAACGTAGGAAATCATTAAAATTTAATTTAATTAAACATTAACTTACCTTACACTAAATAAAATTTTCAAAATTGTACCAACTGGTGTTTAACCTTAAGTAAAACTTTAAGATGATTTTTTAGTTAAGAGAACCAAATATAACATAATGGTTCTATTATACCTAATACCTTTTAAAACCTAATAAGCATTTTAAAATACCAATTCAACACGACCACAATTAAATAATGAAAAATTCATCTTGATTTTTTGTGTGGGTTAAAAAAAGAGACATCCGAAGAAATTGCTGAGTATTTAACATTGTTAATAATTACTTGACAATGAATTATAGCCGTTTTATTTATCATTTTTTGGTCATGTACGTTTCACCAGGTGCAAAGTGGTCGGAACAAATACGGCTGTATTTATTAAGATCCATTTTTCATCCCGTCTAGCTGTCCGTACATTTTCCACTCAATTTTCAATTTCAATGGCAACATCACTTGGGAATATATAATGTTATTTAACAGTCAGTTTCAAATAACTGACAAATATACGTTTTATACGACCGAATGGTGCAACTTAGTACAATAATGGTACAATATGAAACTAGTTTGCTGTCGGTACATCTGATCTAATATCGGCATTGTTGAACAGAGCGAGCTTGCTTTGTCCCACTTAGTACATTCGTATATTTTTGTCCTGTTACGATAGGATAAACAACAAAATGGAGACAACGAAACAATGTTTATTGGAATTATTTACGTTCATGATAAAATAGACTGATAAACATATATTTACGCGTGAAATGTGATGCCTGAACTATTATTTTGCTTTTTGGTAGTATTCTTGCACTTTGGAAATGCAGACAAAGGCATTTTTTCGTCAGTTTTTTAGATGCCATGTAATAATAAGCGTACGTGTCGCACTTCTAACATACAGAGACCCACTGAGATGAAGTGAGAGCCGGCGCTTACTTTACATACTTCAAAAATCAGGCCCGTCCATTCATTTTTTTAATTTTTATTTTGGTCGAAGTTTAAACCAAGATTCAAAGATAGAAGTTTGAGGAAATCACTTCTTGGGCCTAGTAAAGTAGTATACACTGACTCGGAATGACCGTTGACGCGATAAAATCGTTTATGTCGTCATTCGAAACGCGCTGTTAATCTGTTGTCATGACATGACAACTTCATCGGTAAAAAAAAGTTTCATGATTTGTTCTTTTCTCGTTATTTGTTAAAAATTGCTATATTCAATGGCTATACCAGATTATAAATTAAGTGCTATTCTAACTGGTCATTCGTTGGATGTGAGATGTGTCGCTACAACAAAGGAGTACTGTATACTATCTGCATCACGGGACCGAACTGCAAAGTTGTGGCACCCGGAAGGGTTTGTGTTTCAGCTCTTTTTTTGCCTTAAAATACCAAATAATCGACCTAAAAAATGAATCTTACTATCAGTTATCCCCTCCTCTTTCAGTGTAAAAGATTTCGTCAATGTCGTAACTTATAAAGGGCATAAAAACTTCGTATCATGTGTGTGCTGGTTGCCTCCGTGCGAAGCGTTTCCCGAGGGTTTGGTGGTCACAGGAAGTAACGACAACACTATCCTAGGATACAACCTTCAGGACGGGACAGTCCAGATTACGTTAGAGGGCCATGAAAATGCAGTTTGTTATGTTTACCCAGGAAAAGAATCAGGAATTCTTTTAAGGTTAGTCTATTGATAAATATTGTGTTTCTACAGCAGTTATAATGGTTGGGGTGTAGATAAGGGGGCACTATGAGAAAGAAGACTTGAAAATTTATTGTGCCCCCTTATCGACACTGACCGTTATAACATCATAAGTAAACCATTTTAACTGGTAGATTATTCATTTACATTAGATGCCGTTCATATATTACGTAAATTTATGCCGATTTTCGCCCCCCTCTGCCCTACAATCATCCTATCGTCAATCGCAGACCAGACCCCTGTCCTTATTCCTTGACGTGCTAGTAGACGGCTCCTGTCTCTGACTAATAGTGCTACAAGAGCTAGTGGATGGGTCCCGTCGATGACGCAGTAAATCGACATGCGGTTTTAAAGTGGTCAAATGACACGTTTCGAAGCATTCTTTCTCTTTCAAACTAATATTGACATGATGGAAAAGAACAGGCTGACTATATAACCGCACATTTCTATTCACTTACGTAAATGATAAATCAGTTTTCGAGCCACTGAGTTGACCTTCCAGTCTTTTTTTCGCTGCGGTGAAGTGCAGTGCAGTATTGTTCATAAATATTTATTTTGCAAGATAATTTGCAAGATTGGTCCAAAACAGCCAAATGTAAGTACCAGCCTATTCAAAACTTCATGTTTCTTAAAAAAACTAAATAGTTTATCTGAACATTGGGAACTTTTACGATTCTTAAGTGTCAATGCCGCTCAGTGTGATTGAAGAGGTTTTTTGTTCTTCCTAATTTCTAGATTTAAATGAGGGTTACGGGTAAAAATCCCGTAATTTGTTATATTTAAAAGATGGGAAATTTTATCCAGATTCAGAAAATTTCATACAAAATTCGCGAAAAATATACTAAAACCCATGACGCGGCGAAAAGCGCTTATTTCTCGCTAAAAGCCACTAACACTTGTAGCGTTTCGCTTGTTTTCGCACTAGCATGTGAAGAGTTATTTCAAATGACGCAATATATGGATGGCTCCTTTTGGTTAAATAATTTCTACTGATTTAAAACTTTCAAAGGCATTCACATTGTTACTCAAATGGTAGTATTAAGGTTCTAATAGTCTCATTTTATATTGGCTCGTGTGTTGAAGAATGAATACAATCACTGCTGATTTTACGTTGGTATTGGGGTTCTGGCCCTTACATTTTTGTGATAGCACTTGTTTAAAAACTTCAGTAGGGGCCATAATGATTGTTTGTTACCCAAAAATATAGTATTGTTCGTTCTGGCCTCGAGGATTGAGACGGAGAAGGTGATCGCTACTGAGCCTGTCTCAGTACGAAGGGCCGGAACGAACAATACTATACTACTACTATAATGAGAATGAATTTAGAATATAATTAGTTACAATTAATTTTAATAAAATTTCCAGTTCAAGTTGGGATAGCACAGCCAAAGCTTGGAATTTGAACAATCCGAAAGGATCTCCACTAACTCTCAAAGGTCACCAGGCAGCAGTTTGGGCAATCATTGAGTTGGGAAGCGGAGTCTATGCCACAGCATCTGCTGACAAAACTATTAAGCTCTGGAATAAAGATGGCACACAACTCAAAACGCTAACAGGTCTAGTTTACTTTTAGCTTAGGTTAAATATTAAATAAACTACAAGTAGGTAGATATTCGTGTCGATTCGGTGTAACACGACTTAACATATTTAACAGGACTAACCTTATTTTAAGCGTCTTTTTCTTTCTTTATCGAAAAGACAAGGACAGAATGCTTAAATTAAGTTTAGTCCTGTCAAATAAGTTAAGATGTGCTACACTGAATCGACACCATTGAAATGAAATTAAGTATATTTATTTGAGTAATGTAGGTATTATAAGATACACTTATTACAGGTCGGTATTAATATAATATAATTAAATAATCTATGTCTAATAGTTTTATATAATAAATAATATGGGGAAATACATAAAAAAAATAAAGCTTAGGTTTACTTATGAAGTTAGGTTTATGTAAGGTTTACTATTAAATATGAGTTCACATAATTTTTACACATACATCAACTGATCAACTAATCGGTTGACTTGGGTGATCTTGATGTATTCTTTATTTTTGCCTAATCTAAATGGCTATAATCGGTTAACTGAAAAGATTTTGAAAAATTATTATAAAAACTTGTATAATTTTGATAACCAGGTTAATGTTTTCACATAATTTTTTTGAATTTTTTTTTGCACTTTTCTGCGGACCGTAATGTCCAAATAATATAAATTTATGTTTTGTATAAGATCATTTTAAATGTCAGTGTATTGAATCTTACAAAAAGATGTTTGATGGTTAGCACTTAAACAATTCAGTAGCTACTAATAGAACCGGTTTACTCATAATTGATAATTTCAGGTCACACAGACTGTGTGCGAGGACTTGCTGTGGCCGGCCCGGACACCTTCCTTAGTTGCTCTAATGATGCCTCTGTCAAGTTGTGGACCAACAAGGGGGAATGCCTCAATACTTATTATGGACATTCTAACTACATTTATAGGTAGGTAATTTGCCAATGTCAATGGTACCTATTCGGTGAAGCACATCTTAACTTATTTGACAGGACTAAACTTAATTTAAGTGTTCTGTCCTTGTCTTTTCGATAAAGAAAGAAAAAGACAGGACACTTAAGATAAGGTTAGTCCTGTCAAATAAGTTAAGTTGTGTTATGCCGAATCGATACCAATGTCCTTTATTAATTTAATGAATCCTTAAGGGCCTATATCGATAAAATCAACAAATTTTGAAGTTGTTTACTTTCTTAATCAGAAGAAGCCACTTATTAGATAAATTAGTGTACAAATTTTGGAACCTTTTTCTGGTACCCTGTAGTACAGAAACACGATTGAAGAAATTTCGTGAGTTAAAGAGTAAGAGTAACTTTAACCGTTGCTAGTGAGTGTTAAATATCCTCTTAAGCAGGAGTCATTAAAGTTCCCAAAGTGTCCAATCATCATGTTAGCTGAAAAAGGAGCTGAGCAGAGATGATAAAGCTTACGTTATTGGGATTGTAAGTAATCGTTTTAATCAAGACCCCTATTACGAAGCATTTTTTTTCATATGGCAGAGTACTTATTGATCTAGCTGGTAAGAGGGCTAAGCATTGATTATATATAAATTTGGACAAGTCAGTGAAATTTACAATTTTCGGGTATTTGGATTAAGTACTTTAACATATTGGGTCTAAAAGGTTCCGGTAGGATCACAACCTTAGTCCTAGTTTAGAATAGAAAACAACCAACATTAAAAAAGAGGGAACAGAGAGATTACACCACATCTGTGTTTAAAAGCCCTAAAAAGATAAAACCCATAAACAAAATGGGGAAAAAAATACTAATTATATATAACTACTAAAATACTAATTATAAATAATATTTATACTAAAAAGTCGTGTCTGTTCTATGAATATTATTGCAAATTTTTAAATGAAATGGGTTACTAGTACTAGACTGAGGCCAAAAATAAAATTTTTGTCCATCTGTCTGTATGTTCGGTTTTAACTCGAGAACCACTCAACGGATTTGGTTGCGGTTTTCTTTATTGTCATCGCATCGTAGTCAACATATAGGCTGTAAGGGACGTTAATAAAATAACCGCCAAGCCAAAAACTGTCTATAATTTAAAGACACTACCACGCGAACGAAGTTGCAGGCAAAAGTTGGTAACACATAAACGACAGGCTCGCGTATTTTTTTGAATCATTTGTTAAAAGCCGAGTTTGTATACTGTATACATATTGTATAGATACGCGACAGGCGGGAGTGCGGGCGATTTTATACTGATGTGTTTGTACTCGCCCGCACTCCCGCCATGTTTTGTATACTGGCTGGCGATGAAGGAAAACTGAGGTAACCCCCCCCTAAAACACCCAGGAATTCCATACATTTAACTCAACTTTTCAATTCAATTCGAGTGCACTTTTAAACACAGTATAGGTATACAGGGTATTGATAGGTTTGCTAAAAGCGTCTCAAGGCTTTTAGCAAACCTATTTTTTTGCTTTGTGATAAATCTTGTCAGATCTTGTCTTCCAAAATCAAATCCTGGATCCGCCCTTAATTTATGTTTTAAAAAAATATGACGGCATAATAAATGTTTTCCTTGACAGTATAAGTATGAACCCGGCGGTAGACCCCAGCTCGTTCGCGACTTGCGGTGAGGATGGCAGCGTGAGGCTGTGGGCGGCGGGCGACTGCGTGCGCGAGATCGGGCTGCCGGCGCAGAGCGTGTGGACTGTCACGTGTCTCGACAACGGGGACATTGTCACTGGTGAGGCTGAGCTTCTGACGTCACTGTAAAAGTACCATCTCGTTCGCGACATGTGGCGAGGATGGCAGCGTGAGGTTGTGAGATCGGGCTGCCGGCGCAGAGCGTGTGGATTGTCACGTGTCTCGTGTCATTGTCATTGGTGAGGCTGAGCTTCTGACGTCACTGTACACGTGACAAACATACGAAGCGATCGTGATTGGGGAGGCGCGGTGCGGGCAGACCTTGAAATAGCGTTATAAATAACGTCAGCCATGGACACATACGCGTGAAGTACGGTTATATATCGGTATTAATATTACCTATCTCGATTTGATATATCATAATGTTATTTACAGGTCCTTTAAAAGATGATCAATAGCGAACACTACTTGGGGCACAAATATGGACGCACAGCTTAACGTGCCTTATAAAGCACTCGGACCGAAAACAAGTGTGCTCCTTACCATAGATAAATAAAGGAAGGATAGATTGCTCACTCCATACATTAGAACAAAGCCCGCGTAAAACTTATTATTTTCGCCGGTACTTAGTACTTCGACTTATTATTTTTGATGTCGCTACTATACTAGATAAATTATGACAAACCTAGTGCCATCTATCGAACAGTTGATGAAACGAAATTCTATGTGTGTGTGTGTGTGTGTGTGTGTAGTAACTGTACTGCGCCCACAAGAACAAAAATTTGTTAGAATACGACAATACGCGACACATGGCATACGATAAATCTGAGGATAAATCGCTCAACCGTGCATGACAGTTGAGTCAAAGAGTAAAGTTATATACCGGTATGTATGAGTAGTCTGTGTTAGGTAAATAAATAATGATCGTTGTGAAGAGAATAACCATCTGCACGGTTAGTTAGATTGCCAGATTACCACCGAAAGTTTAATGAAAAAAATGTTAAAAACACCTGATCAAGAATTCACTATTTTCTGATGCGATGTTATGAACATTTTGTGTTTTTATTCATAAAATAAATAAATATAATGAGCCAGAACAGTAAAATGCTATATTTCACAAATTTTATTTCCAGCGAGACAAGTAACGCCATCTAGCAACGTTATTTTTAGTATTGCGAACAGTACAAGGAGATAGCAATCTATTCTTCCTTTATTTATCTATGCCCTTACCTAAAGTAAATATTTTTTCAATGCAAGTGCTCGTAAAGGCTTACTTTTTATGCATCAAAACCGAACAGAAAGTCGATTATTTTGCCCTAGGGCTTTATTATTATAATTTTTTAAATTTATTTACTAGAAGTTGGCTAACCTGCAACTTTTCCTATGAACCATAAATGTTGTACTTTTTTTTCCACTGTTTAACGGCTCTGGATACAGTCCTTTTGAGCCAATCGTAATTTAAAGTTCACAAGATTATATTTGTTTTATTTCCTCACACTATGCATTGAAAAACTCGCTACGCTCGTGTTTTAAATCGTCCTCGTAATTTATTCGTTTTCGCCCTTGTAGCATAAACTACTATAATGTAATTATAGTTAGTTATCTTCATTAGTGGCGATGAGCTCCAGCTTTCCTTCACAATACTCACGATCGCGGGAGTCCATGCAGGACCATCAATCAGCCCCATTTTGAATTTCGAATTTATGGTTATCCTGGCAGGTTCGAGCGACGGTCTAGTGCGGGTGTTCACTAAGGACCCGGCGAGGTTCGCTGATGACGTCACGATCAAGGCTTTCGAGGAAGAGGTGGAGAAGATGCAAGCTGCTTCCAAACAGGAGATTGGAGGGTTTAAGTTGACTGAGTGAGTTAACCACTTCGCTTTCAATGCACATTCAAAAACACTGGGGTTTTGGCTTTTTTGTACCCTTAGAGCTTTCGCTTGGTTATTACGTGGATGGAAGCGTCGATTTGACCTAGGATGAAGAGCGCCCGCCCAGAAAGCGGAAGTGTGGAAGCAGTGGAGTCGTTAATCAGTCCAGAGACTTCGCAAAATCTACGAAAGTCGGTAACGGACAAATGACTGATTTTACGCAGCTGCCTGTAGCTGTAACCATTCTCAAAAGGCAAGCGTGAAGTTGGCATTCACCTGCGTAGTGACCTCCTTCCTCGTCGATGGTCCAAAAACGCGCCACTGTGGCGCCATCTGTGACTAACTCACGCCCGCCTGCTCTACTAGCCTGGACTGTAGTCTGTATAAACTTTGCTGTCTTTGTATCCAAACCCCAACTAATCTTAAGAACAGACATCATGACGCGACCAAATTAGTTGTGGGCGTGGCCAATTGTCATGCTCGATTTTTAGTTCGACTTAAACATAGATCTAGATAATGTTAATGGACTCAGCCTAAAATATTATAATAACATTCCATAGACACCTCACAATGTGTTGACAGACCTTGAAGACCTTGTCAGGCCCGGACTCTCTCCGTCTCGCTCTTAAAAATGCAACTTTTAGGCATCTTGTTTAATATCCTAAAATCCTGTTCCTTTAAAAAATGCATTAGCTAGTTAAGAATACTAACTAAAGGCTTACCGGACAAAATTTAGAAAAGAGGATTCAAATATGCGCAAAAAAATTGCAACTTATACCTTCAAATAATTTTGATATAAATAACATTTGTTTGCATGCATTTGTGCCAGACTCCCCGGCCCAGAGGTTCTCTTAGAGCCCGGCAAGTCTGACGGCGCCACCAAGTTGGTACGTCGCGGCATCAATGTGAAGTGCTACTCATGGAGCGCACAGGAACAGACCTGGAACGAGATCGGAGACGTGATGGGGAGCAACCCCGCCAGCGAGGGGAAGACCATGCATCAGGGGAAGGTATAATACAAAATATATGTATGACTGGATTGAAATAAATAATAAAAACCTGGCCAAGTGCGTGTCGGGCCACGCGCAAAATGAACCATCTATTTGTTAATAGATGGTTCATAAACTTACATTTACTACCTGTTTTACACAACTAACAACTTTGTCTCTAAGTAATTTTCAATGGAATTTGTACGAAATTTTCATTTTAAGTTGGTCAACTACTACTGGTTAACTTAAGGGCGCACGGAGCTTTTGCTTTTGTCTCTATCTTTTTCTTTATGTGTAAAGAGTAAAGAAAATAACCAAAATTTTGCACTTTTCTATGTTTTTTGTTGTTATTTTCATCATATTGTTCTTAAATAAAAAACTATCGTGTATAAACGCTCCAGTTATCTATGAACTTTAAGTAAATAATCATATCAATTACATATTTATATAAAAAAATTAGGGAAAAAGAGGAAAAAATTACTCGAAAAGAGGTAACTTTGCGAATTTATTTTATCGAGTCAACTTTATCAAATCGTTTTTCCATCGTGTAAACAGTCTAGTATATAGGTATATACTCACTAATACCAATATATTTCCCTATATTTTAATTTAATTGTTAACTACTTCAAACAAGGGTTATAAAAATGTATTTGTGTGTAAAATGCTCGGTGCGCTCTTAAAACCCATACCCATACCAAATTACAGCTTTCTAGTACTAAGAGTCTCGGAGCTAAGCCGCGGACAGACAGACGGACAAGGTGAAACTATAAGGGTTCCTTGTTGACTACAGAACCCTAAAAACAATTGAATTGGTTTGGGTTGGGTTTTCTCATTCTATAAAGGTGAAGCTGTGGGGAAAAACAAGATATTTAAAATTCCATTAAAGTTCCATCAGTGGCGTGCCTGGGACTTTCTACTGAAAAAGCAAAGACAATGTCAAGTATGACTAGTAAAAAAATAAAAAACGCCTTTGAAAAAGAAACATTTTGTATGAAAATGTCTGTTTTAGGGCATGCATGGCTTGACGCCACACAATTTTTTTTTTCAATATTGTATTTTATTATTTTCTTATATATACTAGTCATACTTAAAATTGTCATTGCTTAAAATTGGCATTGTCAGCGAAAAGTTCCAGTCACGCCACTGAGTTCCATTATGTGTTATGGTGAGATGCCATGCATTGCGCTATCGTGCGATGCGTAGCACTGTGCGTACACCCAGTATACATGTATGTTTTTTTTTAAAATTATTTATTATTTATTTCAAAACTTGTACATACATTATCGTAGGTAGTGATTGGAGTCTCCTTTTAAGTAAGATATACCTGTAATAGGAGGCTTCGCTCTTCCATAGGTAACAGATGATATATTATTTGTAAACTTAATAATAAGAAACATTAAATACAAAATCAATAAACCAAGACAAAAGTAGATGTAGAAATTTTTTGTAAAATGTTGCCTATATTTATATGTGTGAGTGTGTATGCGTGAGGAAAAGAGGAGTGAGAGGGTGAGTGAAAGTGTGTATGAAAATGAGTGTACAAATAAAAGGTTTCTTATTTGTGTGCTTATTGATATGTATAGGTATATGTCGTAATTTTGTAGAAACCGGCAAATTTTAAAGTATGAAATTTCACCAAAAAGTCAAAAATAGGTGCGACGATGAGCGGAGCGAGGAGCTTGTTAGATAAACATGCGAGGCGACCCTCAGTAGTTCTAACAGAATTGCAATAGGCCTAGGCAAATTGGAAAATGCCGAATTCTACGACGACGACATATGTATCAAATCAAATGTTTTTTTTTTTTAATTTAACCATCAGAATACAATTTACATTGACACAGTTAGTAATATAAATTGGGCATAATGTAACAAGTTGTAAGAACGGTCTTTACAACGGACCCTAAACAAAGCAGAGCTTGAATCGCAGGGCCCAGAAAACGATTATTTTTAGTTTCGAGTTCTCAGTTAGATTAGTTTATTACTCGGTCGATATTAGTGTTATTAGATATTACTAATCAAATATAAAATTAAATTACAAACGGGATTTTGAGAGCAAGGAAAATAAAATAAAATAATCACCTACTGTTGTCCTTATTATAAATGATGTATTTAAAGTATGATTTATACTTGCGATTGTCGGCACTTCATGAAACATTGAAAGCATCTTGATTTTGAACACAAACACTTGTACTATTTGTTTCATAACATAATTATATTTGTTGCACACTTCCCAATCGGTTTCAGAAATAAATCCATCTTCAGGGGATACAGAATAGTTATTATTTTAATGTATGAGCAATAAATTATTAAGTTATTGCTCGTATATTAAAATAATAACTATTCTAAATCCCCTGAAGATGGATTGATTTCCGAAACCGGTTGGGAAGTGTACAGTCAACTGTCGAAAGATTATTATTTTGTAATACTTTAGCGTAAGCATTTTATAGTTTATTTATTTTGCAAAACAATCATCGTACAATCAGTAAAACATACACACTCCACATTAGCGGTTGTTTTCTTCATAAATACGCCGCTCTTCATTCAGTCATCTATAAAACTGTAGAGAGAAATCCCTACAGGAAGTGTGCAACAAATATAATTATGTTATGAAACAAATAGTACAAGTGTTTGTGTTCAAAAACAAGATGTATTTAAGTAGTTATTATTATGTTCAAAAACAAGTTGTATTTAAGTAGTTAAAGTATTTAGAACTAAGACTAGACTGTTGAAACTTTTCCGCAATAGCTCGTTGTCCACAGGAGTACGACTTCGTATTCAGTGTGGACATAAAGGACGGCGCTCCGCCAATCAAACTGCCCTTCAACAAGACTGAGGACCCCTGGGTTGCCGCACAAGCCTTCATACACCAGTTAGTACTGATATCATGCGCATAGAAATCTTTGCCAGTTTTCGTATTCTCGAAGATAGCCGAATCGTAAATTGTAAGAGCCATAAACATTGCACTAGCATTTTGAAACTTATTAGAGAGAAAATAGGAGTCAAAGTCAACACGGGAAGCAATTCACATAGCTTAAATTTTTTTTTTTAATCGTTTTCATTATTTTGGTATATAAATCAAACATGTTTTTTTTAAGAATTGTCGGTTATGACGTTTCTTGAGAATTTTGGACATTATACTGATTGTGTAGTGTGATTACTTGTAAAAAAAAGTGGTCTGTCTCTGTCTGTCTACTCTTCTGCCATCCATCTGTCAAATCAGTCGGCAGCAAATTTTTATAAATTTATCTTGATAGCAAAGGAAACATTTCTAAACAGCTATTTCTCAAGTGACGTCACACGAAGGCAAATGGAAATTGCGGCTTTTTCGTAAAAATATTCATCATCATGAGGCTTTTTAGACCAAATGTTTGAAAATACGGCTTACTAAACCTAAATCTCGAAATAGTTTTCGAATTAACACACCTTAATAGTAGTTTATGCTACAAGGGCGAAAAGGAATAAATTACGAGGACGGTTTAAAACCGAGCGTAGCGTGTGTTTTAAACGTAACCCAGTAATTTATTGCTCTTACGCCCGCGTATCATACTACGTTTTTCAATGCATAGTGTGAGGAAATAAAACAAATATAATCAAAGAAAACAATTTTGTTATTAAAGTTGAAAGTTACATTTTTACAATTTTGCAAGTTAATGATTGGCTCAAAAGAATTGTATTCAGAGCCGTTAAACAGTGGACAAAAAAAGTATAACATTTATGGTACACAGGAAAGGTTGCAGGTTAGCCAACTTCTCGTAAATAAATAAATTAAAAAAGAAGCCCTGGGGCAAAATAATTTACTTTCTGTTCGGTTTTGATGCATGAAAAGTGGACCTTTACGAGCACTTGCATTGAAAAATAATTTAATCTATGCGAATTACGGGAGACCGGATGTGCAGTCTCTGTTATGGATTGCGTAGACTTCTTTCGGAAATATGACCTTTACCGAAGAGTGGCGAAGATTACTGCGCGCATTATTTATGTGACTATATGCACTACTATACTGAGTGTTAAAATTAAGTTGCGGAAAACGGAAACTGGCGATAGCCTCGTCCATACGAACAATTTTTAATATGAAGCCAACCCTCGAATCGCGAAAAGAAATCATCTGTTCCATAGAACTGTATATATCCTTGAGCATCATCTGAAGCTTCTGTCCTGTTACAGTTCGCGATAATATAATAGAATCCATAGACTTAGATGATAGAATCTCAGCGCGAACATTATTGAGTTTCAAAAAGTTTGTCTATGAAGTTGTACTGTGTATCTGGCTGTATGACCTATTGCCATAGTCTTAGAAGAAGTAAACACTTTTATGCACTAGAGTATAAAACGTAGTTTTTAGTCCGCTTGTAGCAAGCATAAACCAGTACTTTTTAGAGCATGAGAAGTCAAATAGTAGATTGTACAACAAGGGCATACAACAATCCATTTTATCCGAGACGTTTATATTGAGTCGAGGATAAAATGGGTTTTATGCCAGAGTTATACACTTTGCTTTTCACTTCGATTGCGAGGAAATGAAACAGTGATATTGCTAGCAAATGACATATTTAACATTCAGTAGGTAATATTTAATGCAAATTTAAATAAACAACTTAATATTATGTACCTATTGAGAAAAAACAACAGCTCTTTCCCGCCACACCAGTTTTTTTAATTTTCCCGCCGAGAAGTGGGAAGGCAAAGGGCACTTAACCCATACAGCCATGTCTAAAGAACCTAAATAAAAATGTATGTCTGTTTATTTATTTTATATTAACTCCCTTAAAAGTCACTGTATATGATATCATTCTTGACCATCATCTGAAGCTTCTGTCCTATCAGTTTGCGCTAATATGATAGAATCCTAGTGCGAACATTATTGAGTTTCAAAAAGTTTGTCTATGAAGTTGTACTGTGTACTGGCTGTATGGTCTATTGCCAATAGTTTTAGAAAAAAAACTACTTTATGCCCAAGGAGATAAAATTCAATTTTATGCCGCTTATACCTAGCATAAACAAGAACTTTACGAGCATGAGGAGTGAAAAAGATATTTTTTGTCTTATTGTTTTATTTCTTATTCCAGACACGAGCTACCTCAAGTATACTTGGAACAAGTTGCCAACTTTATTATAACGAATGCGAAACTAGATACACTGCCAGCTTCTAGCAACGGGTAAGTGTAACCACAATAAATGAATACTTCCTGTCTGTCCCTATCCATCCATCTACCAGCCTGGTTCGTCCGCTACTGGACATAGGCCTTTCCAAGATTTTGCCACTGATGGCGGTCCTCAAGAAATGCCTAAACTCACAAACGTTGGGCAGGCGGGTTAGTGAGTGCGGTGCCGGAACCCTCGCACCAGTAAAGCCGCTGACTGTCACCAGTCTGTTTTATATACAGTCCGGCACTTGGGGATGGATATACCGCCATCAAGCAGTCCCAGGCATGGTGGGCTACCTGGTTGTGCCTGTTTTAGAGCTATCCTCTTACTCTCCCCCGAATAAGTTCAGGGGGGCTGCGCGTAAGATGGCGGTACCTCCACAGTCGAACCCGGCATCAGCTCTACCACCTAAATCTACTGATCATAAAGAACAAATTTCCTAACGAAAAAACATTCGACCTGCGTCTACAAAATTAATAGCCATAGTTGGGCTTTTAAAATTTAAAGAGGAAACGTGTTTTATTCCGCAGCTGTTTCTTTGTAAAAGTTGTCCAATACGAGCAGTTGATTATATGGTTACATTATAAGATACATCTATTACAGTTCTATTACAGTAAATATTATGTATATAAGTAAACATGTTTATTGTTGAAATAGTTATTTAATTGTGTACAATAAAGAATATGAATGAATACAGACAGTTCAAATTCAAATAGTTTATTTTGCAAAATAGGTATACATAATACATTTTTTTCACGACAAATTTAATCTAATAAAATAATAAATGTACATGAACTAAATTAAAGGTTTATTTAATTTATGTAGCAAAATATATAATATATATATTGCTACATAAATTATATAAGATTAAAATGATAGGTAATCTCCTTTTTTGATTGAAAATACCCCACAATTTTAAAAAGTCATTATAAACAACCCCTCTTCATAAGGTTCGCGGACCCGTTCACTGGTGAGAACCGGTATGTCCCCGGCAGCGCCACCATCCAGCCGGGGCAGGCGCCCGGGGCGGCCGACCCGTTCACTGGCGCCGGGGCGTACACCACCGCCGCCGCCCAGGCTGCTGGCGGGGCACACGCTAACACCTTGATACCGCATGACTCCTACATCAGGTAAGAGTGTACAACTGGAGCACGCTGAAAAACAGCGCTGTATAAATTGTTTGCTGTAGAAATCAAATGCTGAGTTTTTCTAAGTGGGCGAACTTGTATGGTCTAAACGCCAAGATTAAGATGTATGTTAAATAAAAGGACACAATGTAGTCCTCAAGCAAGGAGACATCAACAAAATAAAAAATATTATAAAATGTATTCATTAAAATTTTTTCAATGCAAGTGCTCGTAAAGGCCCACTTTTTATGCATCAAAACCGAACAGAAAGTCGATTATTTTGCCCTACGGCTTTATTATTATTATTTTTTTTTATTTATTTATTTTTCGAGAACCTGCAACTTTTCCTGTGTACCATAAATGTTATACTTTTTTCCCACTTTTTAACGGCTCTGGATACAGTCCTTTTGAGCCACTCATAATTTAGTTCACAAGAATGTATTTGTTTTATTTCCTCAAACTATGCATTGAAAAACGTAGTATGATACACGGGCGTAAGAGCAATAAATTACTCGGTTTCGTTTAAAACACTCGCTATTTATTCCTTTTCGCCCTTGTAGCATAAACTACTATTACATTTGCAAAAACTTTCGTCAGGGCCCCGTGTTAATTACTAGAACTGAAGTACGGGAGGTTGTAAAACATAATTAGTCATATCCCGAAATCACTCGCATAGATTTTGAAGTGGTTCTGTTTGCTTGAGGACTAGATTATGTCCTTTCATTTAAAATATGTCTTGATCTTGGCGGCGCTTGGACCGAATTTGCCCACTGTCATTTCTTTATTAAACCAAAACTAGTAATTAATAAGATAATGTATTGTGGGTATTGTTAGTTTTTTTTGTTATAGTTATACATATGAGCACTTATGGAAATAGCGGATATATGATCGATCTTGAATCAAAGAAGGTGCTTCTACTTCGTTATTGCCCAGGGGCCTCCACATCCTATAATGCGGCTCTACGGTCCACTAAATACTAAAATTATAACTTCCAGATTCGACCAAGCTAATCTGAAGGCGATCTACGACAAGTTGCGAGAGTTTAACAGCAAAGTGGGCGACGGACTGAACGCGTTGAGCGAGCACCAACTTGAAAATATCATCAAGTTAGGAGAACTTGTGAGTTTTTGTTATCTTCTGCTTCTTTTCTTGTCGAAGATGAAGTTTGTGTTATTGTCTCTTATGTCTTTATATGTTGATTTCAATGAAATTAAAAAAAAATGTGTCAATTCAAAATAATCCATACAGATATCTTGCGTAATTACATCATAAAATGGCATCTATTTGTAATTAAATGTTTCAAAAATAATGAATATAAATGATTGAAATACTATGTGGGCTGGTTTTGAGTGACTACAAAGCCCTAAAATGGTGACTGATAAATGTAATAGTTAAGGAGTTCGCCATGTTCACCAGGCAGACGACATTCGATTTTAATTTTTTTTCGTAAAATATAGACTATTTGATGAACTTAATTTAAAGCAATTTCAGTTTTATGCAGTCAATATTTTTTTATAAATTTTTATATTTTCGTTACTTGTGACGTCATTTGTTTCCCTAAGGCTTAATCAACATTATCCTTTGCATTAGTAAAAAAAAACATTTGACATATATGACAAGCGCTAGGGATGTAGTAAAGCAACATCTTTATCGAACAAAAAGTATCGATACTTACTCGTACCAGTTATTCATTTTTTAGGATTAGACGCAAATAAAAACAGCATTAAGCAAGTAGGTATGTGGTTCTACATGTAATGACAAAAACTTACTTATTTACTTGTGTAAAGAAACAAAACTAATTTTCGAGATGTTATCACAATAAACGGTTTCGTGTAGATGTGACCTGTCGTGCTAGCTTTTAAAAACTAAAATATTTGTAGACTTCTTTTTTTTAGCACCGTCCTGGGCCAAAATATTCTGGTAAAACGTCCATGCACCATACAATCTTTTAAAACTGTGATAGTATTGCTAACGTTAAAAGCTTTAGTTTTTGGTTTGGTGCCGACAAATCTAAAATTTCTTAATTGAAAAAAAGTTGTTAAATTGAATAAATAAAAGCTAAATTACCTACGTAGGCGTCTCATCAAATACTTAAATCTGTTAAGAGCGACCGACACCTACTTGGATAAAAAGTATCGATACCGAAAGTAAAGGTAAGTGGTAAGTGTAACACCACTGGTGTCAACTGTCAAAGAGAAGGAAGGGCGAGACAGTACTTATGTGTGTGTGGGTGTATATTGGACGTTGTCAAAATGTTGCATTAAGAAAATCATTTTGTTACGTATTATGCAAAATGTTGGCTAACGTTGATGGGAATGGGTATTATGGGTTGATTCATAAATATTTTTCACTTTTTAATATGTGGATGGCCAAAGGGCACATTCCTGTGTTCAGCCATAGCATAGGGTCAAATGAAGGTCATAAGTTAAATTCTAAAAATATCTATAATCTTTAGTTAATTTGCCGCAAAAATAATGAAATATGGCCAAATAATGTATTATCTCGAAACGGTTTTGGAATTAGCACTCCTTGGCTTAGACTTCCCATACCGAGTTGCTGATAGTTCGTTTCTCTAAGGAAATTTGTGTAGAGTGGAAGGCAAAGGTACGGGGAAGGTTGGCTCCGCCTTTCCACCAATCACAGAGCACATGCCACCAATCACTTTTGTGACGTTATGACACCATTGATCGTAACATGGCACCATTCATACACCAACTCCTCTTCTTATTTATTGTTAATTTAGTATTCATATTGCTTTCCTAAAATTTCATTCATGTGTAGTTGTTTGCCTTTTTTTGCAGCTCATTTCTAACTTTTTATTAATCAACATTAGCAGGCAGTTGGGTTCATTTTTTGCAAAAACAATTATAATACTACACTCCACTAAGTTCCGCGACTCGCCATACCTAACCTACTGGCTGCTTTCTGCCCTGAAGGATTTCCGAATTTTCCGAAGAACTAGTTTGGCCTACAGACGGGTTTTGAAAGGAATATATACGTTAAACCGGTGAATATGGTATAATTTAAACGCGCCATAGAATTGAAAGTTCAAAATTAAAATTACAAATTACGAATTACATTTACAATATTAAAATAAAATTAAGAACTAAACTAAAAAGCTTCATTTTGTTTTAACTATGCGTACAACAGTGAAAACGTTACTGCGAATAGCTTTCACAATGTCGTTCTCACTACTGCACACTCGACTTACAAATGACAACTGCTCCTCTAAAAAGGCCGCTTTGGATGAATCATATTATGATTCTGTTGTAATGTCGTCTATTTTGCACGCATGTAAAAACTCTCACTCCATCCCCATCCATCCATCACCCTAGTTCGTACACTGCTGGACATAAGCCTTTCCACGACTTTGCCACTCCCGGCGGTCATCCTGGAAGAATTGCCCATACTCACACACGCTGGGCAGGCGGGTTGGTGAGCGCGGTGCCAGAACCCTCTCACCAGTGACGCCGCTGCTCGTTACCAGTCTGTTCCATATAAGGCCCGGCTATTAGGGATGGATATACCATCCTACTACACTCTTACACTCCATCCTACTTTCAAATTATTTTATGATTCACCCAAGTCGGCCTTTTTAAATCCCCTGGTCTCGTTTTAAAACAGAATAAAAATCATCAACCGTATTCTCGGCAAACATACCAGACGCACTGCACCGCCACAGCAGACCCATAGGATAACTATAATTTTAAGCAGAATCGGGGTTCGATTACGGCCAGATGCGTACAGGCCGCGTATTCTAAAAATAATACGTCTGAATCTAGCCGGGGGTGAGTTTACGCATGTATACAGTCGCGCGTAAAAGTGCTTGCGGACAGTACAAGCTGACGGGTGATAATTATTCAACCTTATGAGGTAAGTAAGAGTAGGTACATAATGTGTAAGAAACTGCAGTCTAGAAACAGTCTAGAAAAAAAACCTATTTCGCTATACAATTTTTATTTAAAACTGACAATATAATTTAAAAAAAACTTTATCAAACTCAGATAAGCGTGACACACTTGTGTTTCTAGCGTCTTTCTTCATATAACACAATACGTCATAAATCTTCTTTCTTTCTTTTCTATGTAAAACCATCATAATCAGAATGAATAAACGTTTGTGTGCGACTGTACTTTGAGAGCAAAATGGACGCTTGGGAGCAACACGGCAAACAAACGTCAACTGACGAGCCAATAGCGAAATATGCGGGAAACAAGCAGCCAACACAAGAACCAAGCACGGGGCAGTGCGGCGCGCATTTCCCCCGTCGCGCCCTACCCCTTACCGCCAAAGAGACCGATAATCGTGTTGTGCGCAGGTTCTTTGCCTAACTTCAGACGTTTTCTTTTTACAATACGCGGCCTGTATCGACATGCATTTATTTGTCCCTCGATATCACATTGGGTGAGTGTAATTGTCAGTGAAAAGTGGGTGGACGAGTGTTTGATGTGCAGTTGTCACTTTGATCACCTTTAATCCTTAGACATACGAGGCATACAGCGGGTCTACCGCGTAATTCTGATTTGTATCAACTTCAAGCAAATGCATGGGAAATTCAACGCGTGCAAAAGAGATGGCATGTTAGGCGGGTGTCGTCGCACGCACGTCAAATTTCAATCTCAAGTTGATGTTGATGAAAATGAGAAGTACGCGGTAGACCCGCAGGTCGTTACGCTATATTGTTTTCAAACGAGTTTTCTTTTTCAGAATTCTACTTATAACCCTGACTCCATAACCTATTTGAAGAAAATGCTAGAGGAATGGCCGAAAGGTAAGCTTCGATTCAACTTCTATGACGTCATGCGGTAACACGACAAGTTGAAGACTGTTTCGACATGAAGGTACTCGTAGTAACTGGTGTCAAGCCACTTCTGAAGCCGACCACTAATTGAAGTAATTAACCCTTTAAAAAGCATAAAGTTTCAGCATGAAATATTGAAGTCATAAATGATTTAATTATATTTCTTAAAAAATAAAAAAACTACATATTTTGGTATCATGTCAATCATTAGTGTGAGTAGGTCAAAAATAAGAAGAAAAACAAAATAAACATAAAATATTTTATCAGTTAAGATAGAAAAATATTGGTGGGAAAAATATTCCCTCTACTTTAGAAAGGGTTAAAGCGTTGACAGAAATGTACACTCTTTAAGGGTACATATCTACTTTTTAGAACAAAGTTTGTTATCGCACGTTACACCCCAGACACTTGGCGAATGAGAGCTAGGCCGAAAAAAGTGTAAGACGACCGTCACGACACTTGCATAGTATGTGTCTTTACAAGCGTATGTCTATGTATAGGTATATTACTGCAGTACAGACGTGCGGCGGGCGCGTCAGTAGCGGAAGGAACTTCGTTCCACACTGGTGTACCATGACACCTCTTTTTAGGGTTCCGTAGTCAACAACAAGGAACCCTTATAGTTTCGCCATGTCTGTCTGTCTGTCTGTCCGCGGCTTAGCTTAGAGACTATTAGTACTAGAAAGCTGTAATTTGGCATGGGTATACATATTTATCACGCCGATAAAGTGGTACAGTAAAATTTTGAAAAAGATTTTTTTAGGGTACCTCTCCTACACGTAAAGTGGAGATGATTATTTTTTTTCTCGTCTAACCCTTAGGGGTGTCGTTGGATAGGTAATTTAAAAATATTAGGGGTGTGAGGAGATCATTTTTCGATCCAGGTTTCCGTTTGCGAAATATGAAACATAAAAATGTTAATTTTTGTTAGAGTCAAGTGCCCCCCCCCCCCCCCCTCTGCCGGCGAAACGGTTGTATTTGGAGACGTGAAAAAAATCACGGCAGTAGTATATATAACGAAATTAAAAAGAAAACTATCACAGCTAAGTAGGCTTTACAAGTTAACGAGTACAGATCGCGCCAAACTTTTTGTCCCCTCTAAACACGGGGCGATTCGCATCAGCAGGAACAAAATGTATGGGCCGTTCTTGGGAAGAGCAACTTCCGAGCGGACTAGAAGTTTAGCACGATCTGTATTATTATAGATAATGGTACGGAACCCTTCGTGCGCGAGTCCGACTCGCACTGGGCCGGTTTTATTTATTTGAATCTATTTCCTTTTCCAGAAATACTCTTCCCGGTCCTGGATATAACTAGGTTAGCAATAAGAAACAAAGAAGTCAATGCACAGATATTTGATTCTACATACGGGCCCCAGCTCGTTAAATACTTGCTCACTTTGCTTGCGCCAGGTACGATATTGATACTCAATGATGTTAGAAGAAAGTGTGGATAGGTTATAGGCGATTCGCGAGTCGCACGTTAAAACTTGGCTAATTTGCAAACTTGAACTCAGTATCGCGTCAGCGTCAGCGCACGACGGACGTCGCATGAGACGACGCACAGCAACATACAGGTCTTGTCTCTTTTTCGCTCGGGATAATTATGACTTCCACGTGTCAATGTGACATTGACTGTAATTTACTGAATTAATTTATGTTGTGTGCCGTTTTAGAAGTTCGAATCTAGTGTAGGTAACCTATCTACAATTTCTTCTAATATCATTGTTTATACTGTTTTATTTCTGTGATTCAGTAGAATGGGTTCATGAATTCATGTTACCTGTTATCTGTTATGAGTTCTAGATTCAGATTCAGATTTTTTGTTTACGTAAAACATGGTAAGTACAATGAGATTTCACAAAACATGTTATGAAGCAAAAGACATGTTTCACCAAGATGGGCATACTAAATACACAATAATTGAAAAAAAAAATAGTGAACATCAGAGGTTATAAACATTATTTACTATGAATACGTCATTCATTAAATACCAAGTCCTTTCTAATGAGACAGTCAAAAAAGTCACAATCGTTATAGTTTGTACAGTGACAAAAATACTAACTCGATACCCAGTAACTGATGCCATCAGAGAAAAATTTGGTGGCACATTTTGTAATTTATCTGCAGATTATTTCTGCTAATTCTGTCAATATATGCAGGATTTTTCATTATAATTCATCCATCCATCCATCAGCCTAGTTCGTCCACTGCTGGACATAAGCCTTTCCAGGACTTTGCCATTCCCGGCGGTCATCCTGGAATAATTGCCCATACTCACACACGCTGGGCAGGCGGGTTGGTGAGCGCGGTGCCGGAACCCTCGCACCAGTGACGCCGCTGCCCGTCACCAGTCTGTTCCATATAAGGCCCGGCTATGAGGGATGGCTAATTGGATATACCGCCATCCATCGGTCCCAGGCATGGTGGGCCTCCTGGTTTTTTGCCTGTGAGCTGTCCTCTTACTCTCCCCCGAATTACTTCGAGGGGGTCTCCAAGTAAGATGGTGGTACCTCCACAGTCGAGCCCGGCATCAGCTCTATGATTATAATATGTATCATTATAATTAATTACCGAAAATACATTTTCATAATATTTCAGGTAACCTTCCCGCAAATCAGATGCTAGCGATGCGGGTACTTGTGAACGCATTCTCAGACCTGCCGGGTGAAATGTTGGTGCTAGCGGCCGCGGAGAGTGTTGTACACTGCATCATCTGTCTCACACAACTCAATAATAACGCGCAGGTAACAATACTATCATTGTACTAAGTATAGACCGACAAATCCCATAAATTATTTACGCACCCTTACGACACTAGCGGTGTTACTACAAAACGGTGTTTAACTTTAGACAGTGTTTAAATCTGTTGCTGTCACTATTTTACGATATGAAATAAAAGGCGACAACAACAGATTTAAACACTGTCTAAAGTAAAGTTAAACACCGTTTTGTAGTTACACAGTAGGTGTCGCCAAGTGTTGCAAATAAGTATAATTTGTTTAATTGGATGCACGTAAACTGTCATGGTTACCAAGTAAACGTGGCTGTAATAGCTTTGCTTAGAAATACTAGATGGCGCTAAGTTGGCAACACTATCAGTAAATATTTCAGCGCCATCTATTGTCGAAGTAGGAATTATTTTTATGTTACGTGACTTTACTGTGTTACTAGCGTCACCAATCGGTCTTTTTTTGCATCGTGTTCGTTAGAGGATTTAGCAACGCCATCTAGATTTTGTTAGAATTTTACACCTTTTTTGTGGCTACAAACTGAAGTATGGGAACTGCTAGTCTATACGTAGTAATACTTAGTCTATGATACTTTAAAGTGATACCGTTTGAATAATGGGCGTATGAATCTCGCCACTTTTCAACAAAGTTCGTATTTTCCTTTCTATACAATCCATGACTGACAGTGCACGTCCGGTCGGCTGTAGACAACCAGAATGAACCCTTAATTGCTTCATGTTCAGATTCCTATTCTCTCTCTAATAAGTTCCCAAATGCTAGTGCAATGTTTATGGCTCTTACAATTTCTGATTCGGCTATTTTCGAGAATACGCAGCCCCGGTTTTCCCCTATAGGCCTACAAGGCCCGGGCCTAGGGGCCCAGCCAGCCTAGGGGCCCCAATTACCCAGCTACCCCGACCAGTTAGCTTGCCTGCCTGCAGGCAGGCGGAAATAAAATTATGAAGAAAATTATATAGACCTAAGAACCTGGGAGACGTCATATATCTGGTCACTTGGTGCTCATTATGGACCTGGACTCAACAGTCAGCACTGACAGACATGACCCGACAGACTGACAAACTAGACCGCTCAAAATTGCAAGTAATAGCAACACCAACATCGCAGAACCACATAACCACCATCATCCATCATCCAAGAAGAGCAGTGATTAGATAATATCAAAAGTAATCAACACTATCTGTAGAGAAACCTATTTTTTATTTTTTTAGAAAGAAGTTACTAAAATTGTTTACAGGTGTCACTTACTTTTTTATTATCATAATCTAACTTACATGTCAATATTTTTGTTTGCATTCGACTGATGACGGCCCCATACCGTGGTTCGAAATATATCGAGTAATAATTTTTATTGTTTTAATACTAATAAATAAACATAGGAAATGAATTATAAAGAAAAACGTAAAAAAAAAAAAATACGCAGGGCATGTTATACGCCACGTATGACGACTGTTGACATAAGTATAGTTATATAAATATAATATATAATATATATACAGGCTGAAATTTAATCAACCGCTCGAATTCATACTGGAGACTTGGTCAGTGATCAGGAACAAACAAGGTTCCATTATATTTGTTAAATTTCCAAACTGGCTTCGGGATGGGGGCCCCATATTTCAAGTGCCTAGGGGCTCTGGATCTCTAAGTCTAATATATCGTCACGACATAAATCCCCAAGGGTGTGTCAGAGGTATTTCGAGTGTGAATTCAGAAATGCAAGTCACAGTCCACACTCGGTACACCAGCGTTTCACCGACGATTATTACGTCCCAATGTGGTGGGTGGTGAACTCTATCGCCGTACTTCGTGCACAAATACACGCTTTTTAGGGCATGCCGGTTTCATTATGATGTTTTCACCGTTCAGCAAGTGGTAAGTAAGAACAAATACTGTGCACATAAATTCCGAAAAACTAATTGGTGCATGTCCGACCGGGGATTGAACCTGGATCTCATGATTGAGAGGCCAGTATTCTATACCTGAGTTACCGCCGCTTAAGAGGCAAACTGTCTTATAGCTATTGTAAGTAATATAATTAAAAATATGTTTATGCATGTAGCAAATTATTGTTAAAAATTGTTTTAGCTAAAGGTTGTATTTTGGCCGTTATAATTGTTTGTAAATATTTTGTTACAAATGCGGAGAATCGACCCTCTATATAAATAATCCCGATTCAGAACTTCAAAACTTTTCACATCCAGATTTATTTTTCTTCCATGTATTTTTCTTCCTTTAAATATAAAATGTTGTTTTTTCTACAGATAGCGGCAGCATCTCTTTTACTGAATCTGACGGTAGCTCTGGCGTCGCAAGCGGAGTCGGGTGTGGAGCTAGCTGATTGTGGGGTCACTCTACTCAGTAGGATCACTGACAATGAAGCCTATTTTAGGTACAGTTTAAATTGCTGTTGATATACAGGTTGTTAATTTAGTCAGCAACTTCCGTCACAGGATACCTACGCTGTCACGGAAGTTGCTGACGTTTTAAGACAGTGAAAAAATATAAAAAAATACTTTTATTCGAAAATTAATTTACTATATTTTGGGCGTGATAATAAATCGTCTAGTGTACGACAGAGATGACGAAATTGACTTAGCATTGGCAGAGCGGCGGCGAGGTGGGGACGGGCACCCGAGTAGATAAGTACTGGCGCCACACGCCGCTGTTACCGTTCATCAAGCTAATTTTAGGACTTTAAAAAAGGATGCCCTCTTCAAGTGGTATTAATTTTTTAAATTCTTTTTTTTAAATAAACATGATCTGTGTTACTACAAAACGGTGTTTAACTTTAGACAGTGTTTAAATCTGTTGTTGTCGCCTTTTCTTTCATATTGTAAAAGAGTGACAGCAACAGATTTAAACATTGTCTAAAGTTAAACACCGTTTTGTAGTAACACCGGATGTGTTACTAATATTCATGTGACGCAAGTTGTGGGCTAAATCTAACTGTATATACCATTACAACGTGGACCATAACAAAACGTGATAGAGAAAGATTAGACGCTTTTGGAATGTGGTGTTGGTGAAGAATGGAAAGAATAAGTTGGACGGAAATGAAGAGGTCCTGAAGATTGTAAACGAAAAGAGAGTTTTGATGGAGACCATAGATAATAAAGATGTTGCGACCCGACAATTTTATCAAAAACATTATTGAAGGAAAAGTGGAGGGGGGAGAAAGAGAGGAAGGCCTAGGAGAACATTCATTGATCACGTGAAAGAGAAAGTAAATATCGTGTCGTATCAAGAAGTTAAAGAAAAGGTGGAGTGCAGAAGTGAATGAGAACTCCAACGACAAGAGCGCAGATCTTAAGTTAAATTGAATTGATTGAAAATGTTGAAAAAAATAGAACAACTCATTTTTCTGTGGTTACACATTGCTTGTTCGGTTATTTATTATAGATAATCACTAAGGCTTCATAAGGAGTCCCGGTTTTCTACAAAATGAAGCTTGATATTAAGAATATAAAACTAAAGTGTCCCATTTCTTTCATTGCAGAGGTCTAGTTGCACTTGGCACACTCCTGGCGGAGTGTCCAAACAAACTTCAAATACAAACGAAAATCATCTCAAACGTGCAGCTACACAACAGGCTAAAGAAGGACTGCTCGAGCACCCATTCGGATGCCAATCTGAAGAAAATAACCACCTGTTCTCAAGAAATACTCAGGCTGTTATGAACGCGCCTCTAAAATAAGATTAGCTTATGTTTTTGTATAATAAATATGATTTTAACTGCAAATATACCTACATAGGGTGCGGTCACGAATGTTTTACCTGAACCTAACCTTGAGTAACCACCACGTTTGAACTAACTTCACTTTTCAGCCAAAACCCATCGTACAGGAAACAACCAAAAGTCGACAGACTCAAAGTCTGATCGACAATTGAAAATATTTTAGAATTTGTTGCTTTATGGCCTTAGTCAGACAAAGCAATCTGTGAATTTTGTCTAATTTAACTTTTAATCGCAACCTTTACTACAATGTTTAGCTAAAATGTGAGTTAGCTTTTCGGCCATCACGCTGTCAGTAAGTTTGGCAAGACTTTTTCGCGGCGCGGTTGTATATTTCCGGAGCTGCGTAGGTCATACGTGACGTCGCTGGGTTTAAGTCGAAGTTTAGTTTAAGAATTTTTGCTTGTGACCGTACCCATCAATATTGAAAACAGTGCCTGCCCCTCAGAATAAGGAATACAAATAGAAACCTGACTAAAATAATACGCGGAGAAAGACACCTATCCTTGATTTTCTTACGACATTCTAGTGCGTTAGAGAGAGATGGATATGTATTAGTTTTTTCTTAATTAGGTAGGTTGTCACTAGTTCGTTGCTTTGCTAGTGATGTAACAATGTCGATTTTTGACTACGATAAATAAACCAAATCGAAATGAACCGCGACCAATCTCCTTACCACACATTATATCGTATCAAAGTGTGAAAAAAAAGAGAATGCAGGAGGCACCGACCTTTCTGGTGACATCCTCTTGCTTTGGAAGGAGGCCAAGAGAATTAATAGCAAAGTGGTCTCTGTCTACCCCAGTGGGACACATGTTATATTGTGTAAATAAGGAATTAATAAAAGGATATCTTTCGTTTAGCATAATATTTTTTATTAAGTACAAATTACTATATCGTAGGCAGGTAGGTACATAAGTTAAGTCCAAAATTGTGCTTGTTTCTAGTACAAAAAATGCTGTAGCTTGTGTCAGAGATACAACCGTAAACCATTTAAGTGGATACTTTTTAAGTCGCCTCTTAACTCAATCAAATAGATGTTCGTTGATGTCGCGTCTTTGTTCAATCAAGGAGGAAGGAATTAATCGCAACAAGAGAAATCATAATAATCATAGACTTATAGGATTCGTAATAATAATATTATGTCAATGATGAGCGATGACAGCGCAATTACTACAGAGGTAATTTCAATTTTTTTTTATTTCTATCAAATAAACAACAACTTATCTTGAATAAAAATTAATAACAAATAATGAACGATTAAAATACCTAATAACCTGTAATAAGAAATCAAATTATGCGCAGTTCAAGTCAATAAGCATTCCCAAAATTCATTTCACGATAGAACTACCCTGTCAAAGTACTTTTTTTGTCAACCACTAAGTACGAAAATGTCTTGATCTGCGGAATTTCTTCGTGAAGTCGATCACGGCAGTAACGTGAACGAACAGGCCTTTCAAAACGATTTGCGAACATAGAAATATGCACTTTTCTAAACCACAGACATCCATAGGTACTGGTTCTGTTGCCTAAAATTGAAAAATTATCGAGTTAATATACTATAGTATAGTACAAGCACGTACCTACAAACAAGATTGATAATGCAATTATACATAATTACGAGTATTTAAAGGTTACCAATGTGTCTGTATCTGGTAAATATAACGTTGGTAAGGCATCTGCTTTTAAAAGTCTCCATTTAAAATTTTCGTTTGGTCCAAAAGAATCCGACGTAAAGTGTTTCGAACAAATATGACTGCTTTTTTAATTGCCAAATTTGGTCAAATTATTCGTCTAAGCCATTCACTTTTTAATTCTTCCCTTTTTGGAAATCTGTAACAAAAAAATATAGCGATATTTATTCGTTACTGCAAGGAACGGAACGTCACATAATTTTTTGATTATTGCACTTGGATGTAATTTTGAGATCGTTAAACGAAACGTACATAAAAAAGTAATTAATGTCATTGTCACATCACATCACAATGACATTTTGAAAATAAATAAATGATAACAACAAAAAAAAAATAATAATAATTAGCAGTCTTTTTATGAGTTTTCTACGCCAGAAAGAAAATGTCCCAAGAGAAAAAGAAGAGAAGTCTGTGCATTGTGGATTTGTATAAAAATGGAGGCATACATCTTTTTCCTAAAGATGAAAGTCGTAAAGCGCAATGAGTACAAGCCATGGTACATTTTAAACCTGGACGGACCATAACAAAGCATTCGCATATAATATGCTCAGCACACATGTCATCAACCAACGAGCGTATGTGACGTGACGCAATGTTTTTTTTTCAATCGTTTTGGCTTTGGCACCTAGCAACGTAGTCAGTTCAACACCATCTACAGAGTTCTTGGAAACTATGTTTTTTTGATAGATGGATTATCCTTTATGCACGGCTGCCGCGGGAACCAATGTTCGATAGTTTGCCACACGGACTTTAGTACATCACTATACGAAAAAACATAACCTCTCATAGTCGGCAGAAAATCTATATAAAACAGGTAAATATCGGTGTAGAATTGAACACGAGTATGATTTACAAGAACTACTATTATTGTTACTGAGTTTTAGGTATGATCCTGCAACTTATTAACATAAAAACTATCAGAACTCACCGATGAAATGATATTGCTTCATTGTTGTTTTCTTTTCTTCCTGTATGCGATTTACAGCCTTCAATCGCACAAGACATTTTATTACAATGTTAAAAAAACAATCAACACAAACAATAATAAATCACACTTTCACGAATTTTGAGAGGAAGAGCACAAAAATATTTAATTTCTCCCGGTGAAGCTGTAAACTTTCGCAAAATGCATTAGACATTGCGATGCCACCAAATTAAGATGTGATGCACGCTACGAACGATATTACAACACAACGATACAATGATGAGACATATTTAATTTGATGGTATTATAATTTTTAAAATACATCCAAATTACATCCATCTGACATTTGTTTGGTTCAATCTAGTGACACACCAGGAAAAAATATAAAGTAAGTGCGGTTCGTCGTTTCATTCACTCGTACACAGGAGTAATTTACGTTAGATGAGTACAATGGCTAATGCCCAGTTCTTATTTTAGCCAGGCTTCTATTTGTATTCCTTATTCTGAGGCCTGCCCACTGCCTAGTCTGTGGAAGAGTTGATATTATCATACTAAAAGCAGGGTTCTACACTCATTAAAATTTGAATTTAGAATTTGAATTTGCGGCCAAACGACACATTGGAAGCGCATTCCATCGCCTCGCGTTTAACAACAGTTGCGAGCCTCGTACCACAAAACTCTGCGTGCGGCACTAAGCGACGCCCCTCGCACATATTGCGATACTTAAGCGATAGTTGCTATTGCGAGACGTTTTCATAATATTTATCAACTCTCCTCAAACAGACTGTATCTAGGAGAAAACGCATTAATTTTATTTAATTATAATACTTAAATAACAATATGAACTGTCTTATTAAAGCGATAAGAGCGATATTCCTATGTAATATAATTTTATACTCTATAGTAACGCTGTTTTGAACTTACTGTGCTTAATAAAATGACTGTATTGTAATAAAAATATATTTCAAATACGTAATTACATGGTTTTCTCACTTTGTTTAACATAGATTCAATTATATTACATAATTTACAATACGATTATTTGTGAACCTTTAAAATGATACAGAATACGAAAGAATAAGAAAATGCCATTAAATATAATAACTTCTAGTGTAGGGTTGCCATTCGTCCCGGTACAGCGGGACATGTCACCGGTTTGAAGGCCCGGTCCCGGTCGTCCCGGTTGACCTACCAAATGTCCCGGTAAATAATTACTCGGAAAATAAAATGCGTTGATAATGTAATATTAATGACCGACACTCTCCACAGCCGCAACAGTCGCCGTGACCGAACTCGGTCGGATGAATCATCATCATCATCATCATCATCATCATCATCATCATCATCATCATCATCATCATCATCATCATCATCATCATTAACAACAGTGGAGTCACCCAATCAAAGAATTTACCTGAATACATTTTTTTCCCCACCGCATTGGCAAGATGTTGAAATGAAAAGACAATAATATATCAGTTAACAATAGTTATTGCGGATACTTGTTTTAAATAAATATTATATCGCAGACTTTATGGAAAAAATAAAAGAAGATGAAGTTTGCACGTAATAAAAGGCAATAGAGATTAAATACATTTTTGTTATAAAAATCTTTTATAGGCATATTTTTGAGTTGACAACAAGTGTCCCGATCAGTACTTAAGACTCTTATGGCAACCCTATTCTAGTGGTCCAGTAGCATCCTAAGAAAAGAACCGCAACAGCGATGAAACCAAGTTTATGGTTGATACGACGGAACGCTTGCGCAAACGCAAAACTTATGATTTTTTTTCTTAGTTTTGAATAAAAAATATTAAATAACTGTGATTTATGGAATTTGGCGACCATAGTTTAATGTTAATTAGACTTTTTTTATCAAAGTTGTGTTATTTAATGCTTTAAGTTTTAAATAATCCTGCACACCAACCATAAGCAGGCTTTAAAGTTGGTGTGCAGGATCAATTACAAATTAAAGCATAAAATAGCACAATTTTGCTAGGAAAGCCTAATTGACATTAAACTATGGTCGCCTATTTAATACATTTTATTCAAAAATAAGAAAAACATTCACAAGTTTTGCATTTGCGCAAACGTTCCGTCGCATCAAACATAAACGGAAAGGTTGCTCTGTGCAACTTATTTATATCCCATCAACAAATTAAGGAATAGTATCAAAAATAATCTACTTACAACATTTTAAACGAGCATAATTTCTTTTATATAGGTAAAGCTTATCTTTGCAACTTGCACTAGCAGTAAAAAAAATAAAAATATCACATCGCATCCAGGCATTGCGCGTAACTATTACCAGCATCTATGGGTGGGTACGGTCGTCAGATCACAATAAATTACTACTTGCCACTATAAACACGCACGATTCGGTCACGACTACTCATGACCCTTCAATAAACGTCAAAAATCGTAGGGAAAACACACCCTAAGAGTGTGGTCATCAGATTAAACCAAATAAACACACTCAGCTATCGTGGGTGTTTATAAGGAACGAACAAATGTAACATTTATTTTTCATTAAACATTTTTTCATTTTCATTATAGTGAAAAAAAAGTTTATTGTGATCTGATCGTACCCTAAATCTAATTTGAAATATGTCTCTTAAAAAAAAGATGGCTGGTATGCTCATTTTTTCTGTATTAATTGATGCAGTAGATGCGCAAAACGGAACACGACCAGAATAACCATGATCCAATCACCATAGACAATCTACTTCTTTTTCTTTAGCTCCTCGAAGCGTCGGTTTAGATCTTCAAAGTCTATCTCGTCGGGTGCACTCGCGTTGTTGTTGACGTTGGAGGTATTAGAGTTGTTGCTGTGAGGGACAGAGGGGAGGATGAGGTCGGAGGGCACAGAGGGCAAGTCCGGCAGCTCGGGGAACAGGTCGTTGTTCGGGGGCATCTTGAAGCGTGGCTGTGGGGTAGGAGCTGGCCCCGGAGCCCCTGGTCCTAGCTATAACAAGAACAGATTAATTTGCTTGAGAATATATTTCAATATAATTTCTAGAAATAAATAATTTTCGTCATCGAAAATTTTACGGGTGTTCCCACCGTTTCCAAAAATGTTCTTTTCGTTTGTTTTTAAATTTTTATTTAATTAACAAATTTGTAGGCAATTTTGCTCATTTGGCAAAGGGTTTCGTGTTGTGTGTTGATATAGCAAGATGGAGACCTTTAGTCTCCTTTCCCTCTGTGAGACGCACATTGGTGGGTTTATGTATGGCCTTGTATAAATAGATTTTTCTTTTGAATAAAAAAATTAGTATGTGCAACTATAACATAATTTGAGACATTGGGACACGAGTGCTTGTTTGCGAAACGAACGAAGTGAGTGTCAAAAATATGACATTCGTAACAACCCTGCTATAGACCTACTATAAATTGTCTCGTTTTATTTTTGAGAAAAGCACTTTACGTCCTTCGACGGTAATAAGCACTCCCTGGCCTTCAAGAAAAAAGCTGTCAACATGTAACAGATTTTAATCCCAACGAGTTACACTCTTGTTTTGGGGGTGTGACTCGTTGGGACGAAAAATAAAAAGTTGTCCCATCGAGTAACAGTGTTACTGGTTGGGACATTTTATTATTTTCGTTACCTACGGGCTTGGACTTTTAACTTACTCGGCCAGGGAGAGCTCACTTACTTGATCTGTACTATTATTGTTTTAATATTAATAAATCAACCAAAGAAATAACATTGCAAATCATGCTCAATCAACAAACAAGGCATCTCTCAAGCAAAGAAACAAAACATAAATTACCTGATCATGGTTTATGCTGTCATAAGCAGGAGGAAGATTGTGCATTTCTTCCTGTAAAATAAAAGTAGCAACTAAGAAAAGTACAACTGCAACAAACATACCATGACATTTATTATATACATGCATAACAAAGACATTTGGGCAGATAGCGATATATAGATAATAATGGATTAAAGGTTGAACACGCAATAATTTGGACACATAGAACTAAAAATAAAATAACATTTAATAATGCGAAAACGACAATATTTAGTGTTTATTATAGCTAGTTATTACTAAAATTAAAAACAATAACAATTTGACTGTAACTTAGTTTCATTTGCTATTCTACGAACTTTGCGCCGTATGCGGCTCATAAGGTTTTTGATCACTCTTTTTGCAAGTCTGCTATTGGTTTGACTCCTCCGCCTTTGTTTTTCAAAATCCCTTTCATTAGCGACTCTTCGACTGGCCTCAACTCGGGACTGTTTGGAGGATTGCAGTCTTTAGGGACTACGAGTATAATGACTCCGTTCTGCTCATACCAATCTAGCACTGGTCCAGCATAGTGGCAGCTCACTAAATCTGGCCAAAATAACAACTGGAAGCTATGCTCTCTTAAAATAATATAAATAATAAAATGAATAAATTTCCCTTGTGTAATGAACGATCGACTTCGTTTTCAACAACTGCAAATGGCTTGCCAAATTAGATACTTTCTTGGGAACTCTGATCTTTTTCTTAGTTTGCAGTCTGTTCGATTCGTACTTGTGTAAAATTCCTGCCCTGGGATCTGTTTAAGGTCAGCCTTGATGTATTGCATCCCAACGCATTCAAATTTCGTCAAAAGTTTCCCGTACAGTTTTCTCGAGCGACGTTTTGCATCCAAATTCTGTTCAGCATCTCGATCTGGTGCAGATTGTGCCTTATAGCTTTTTCAAACCACTGTACGTTTAGCTTTTTGCATATAAGACTGGGATATTTGTATTTTTGTAGTCACATCACGAGAGGACATTTTCGGGTTACTTTCGAAAAGCTGTACCGCACGCTTTGATCAATTTAGTGAAGATGTGGTATAACCACAACGCGGTTGGATCCACAAATACAGCTCCAGCGGGCCTATCTTTGTTTAGTAGTATTCCAGGTGGCGTTTGTGTGCACGTATTTGAAAACACCTTTCCAAATCCAGAAAAAAACTGCAGATATGCCTTCGTGTGCATTTATCGGGTGTACAAATCACTCAAGGACAAAAAACAAATTTCATGACATCACCTTCTACTCGTAAGTACACCAAAACCAGAAAATTTCCTTAAATTACTTTCTGTTTGTTTTGTTTGCACCTCGCCATTTGCAGAAAAGGACGGTAATATTCAACATGAATGTGTGCGACTAGTTCAGTTGCGCTAGCAGCGACAGTCTTTCGCTTGCATGCCGCGTCACGTAATCACACTAGACTTCACCACTCGGCTCAGCTCGCTTTCTCTCGGCTTTGTAACGAACCGAGCCGACCAAGCAATATCCTGTCTTGCTCGCTCAAAAGTCTTGTATCGTCAATCTATCTCTTTCGCTGATGGTAATTGCATATACATAGTACAAAATACCTGTTCCATTTCTCGAATCAGTCGAGTAAGGGCGTTACGAATCTTCACTAAATTAACCAAAGATAACACGTTTGTCTTTCTTCTTGTTCTTGACGCCTTGTTTTCGTCCATTACCTTGCTTGCCTTGGTTAAACATTCTCGAAACTTTTTCAAAATGGAACGTAATATCGATTGAGGTATTTTCAGCTTTTTAGCTAACGCTCTGTAGCTAGTATGAAGATTTGCTGTATGCTCGTGCAAAATAATTTAACGTTGTTGAAATTCAGGGCTCGCCATCATTAAAACGAATGAATGAACGAAACAAATAGGTGTCAAATTTTGTTCTTTATAGTTTTCAATATATGTCAGCCAATAAAAAGTATTTGTGTTTTTAAATTTTCAACAGTTATATGGTATAAAAGGTAGCCAAATGTTGGCGTGTTCAACCTTTATTTCACGCTACTAACACAAACCTGCATGAAACTGTTTGTCAGGTCCTTGGAGTCAACGCCAGGGGGTACAGCATACCCCATAGGAGGTCGGCTAGGGCCCCCGAATGACATAGGGGCCCCTCCAGGAGGCGGAGTCGCGATAAAACCACCCACTTTACTTCCTCCAGATGGCTGAAAATGGTAAAAGACAATGTTTCATGAGTAAAGGCGAAAATAATTTATTACCATTGTTGGCGACTGGCCGCAGCCGGCCGGTCTATGGTTTTAAATGTATTTGAGCTTTATGTCATTGTCATTGTGTTTTTGGCTTGTAATCTTGAAATAGATCGTAATTTCCTAATTATTCGTGTTTCTTTTAATTTCTACTCTTTTAGTCCATCTTTTATAATAACAACCATTATGATTATTAATGATATGGTAGTGAGTGCTATATAAGGTCTTTCAATTTAAATTGAAAGTAATTTAGGAGGTGATTCAGTATCGTTAACACATCACATTCCACTGCAAAGTACTTTTTTTTGCGCGAACTTTTTCTTCACTTGTCCATACAAACTGAGTCAGCTGATCGGACCACTTTGTACTGAAAGATGAAACAAAAGTTCGCGCAAAAAAAAGTGCTTTGCAGTGGAATACTGAATCACCTCCTAAATTACTTTCCATTTAAATTGAAAGACCATATATAAATGTATTAGGATAATCATAATAAATTTATTTATAATTTTCATTACATGTCAATAGGGTTAGATGTCAAAAAGTTACACAAATAATGTGAAAATATGTACCAAAGTACAGTCATACAAACTAATTAGATTAATTGTATATTTATTGAATGTCAAACATTTTCAATACAAATATACGAGTATAATATAAAGGTAAAACAGTAATT
Organism: Ypsolopha sequella; assembly: GCA_934047225.1. Classification (NCBI taxonomy): domain Eukaryota; kingdom Metazoa; phylum Arthropoda; class Insecta; order Lepidoptera; family Ypsolophidae; genus Ypsolopha; species Ypsolopha sequella. Next base: position 5,645,880 of record OW203988.1, on the reverse strand, counting down.
AAATAACACGTATTGACCAGCAGTCCTCGAACTAGGCCGAACCAGTCCCGCGACGACATTATTACTAGAGATGAAACGGATAGTGATTTGGCCGGATACCGGATATCCGGCGAGGCACTGGGCCGGATAGCCGGATATCCGGCGGCCGGATATCCGGCTCAAGATATGCGTTTCGCACTAATTGAGCAAGTCTAAATATTACGCACCAAGGTGCGTGCGGGTGCAAGTGGGCGAGATTATTCGTGCATTTTTTATATGAAGATCTTTTCCTAAATGATCGTATCACAATCGTTTGCAAACGCGAAACAATTTCCGATCCTAACGAAATTTGTAAATATGTATCTTTTGTCTCCTTGGAGTGGTGTATACTGTATATAAATGGACAGGTATCTTTAAATGAAACCGCGTAATATACTGTTCATACTGAACAAATTTTCCAAAGTAACATATTGGAAAAACAAAATTGAACCTGCCCGCCCAATGCCCTTTCAAAATTTACAGTAGGTTTTCAAAATGAATAAGGAAACATGAAAATATTTTTTCATTTCCACAAGTATGTTTCTTTGGAAAAGTTGTTTAGTATGATTTCAGTATGACCATGGGTTTTTATTAAAAGATACCTGTTGAGGTACATTCCGTATATTGTGAGAGCAAAAGAAGCTGGTGTAATGTATGAAGAAAAGCATAAACGTTTATTCCCAACAATTGATGTAAAGCTTGTCTTTATCTACCAAAGCTCAATTCTTATTCACTTTATGTATTAGAATTTAGATTATTCAATCGTTGATACAACTATTTTGTGATTTAAACGACTTTTTGTATGTTGAGTTAAGTATCCGGTATCCGGCCGGATACTAACTACTATCCGGCCGGATACCGGATACCAAAAATATGGCCGGATAGGCCGGATACCGGATAGTAACCGGATATCCGTTTCATCTCTAATTATTACTGTGCACAAGTTAATTATTAGAAGTATGGTCGAAAATTTTGTTTCGAAATAAATTAATGCGCATGACACGTGCCAGAGAGCAAGTATAATGGAAAGACACTGTATCGACAGCGCATGCTAAACTTCCAGGTACATTGCGTGTCAAGTTGTCCGAGGTAGAGGCGTCGTGACGCAAAGTGTTGGCTGGAAGGCCTGAAAGCCTGGTGTGTGACGAGGCAAACGGCCTCGGTTTTACTTTGTGATATATTGGATGCTTACCTATGAAATTGGCGAAATTTTCTTACAGATTCATGAGTTCATAATTTCTGTAATTTAATATCATTTCCATTTTTTGTTTTTTGTTTGAAAGTTGATTTCCAGGTTTTACATCTACGTATTAAATATTGTTTTTATTTTCAGTTTGATTACTAAAATCAAATCTTCAAAAATAGTTCGTCCTAGATGCCATCCATTTCTATGAAATGATTCGTAATAATTTTTTACATTTGCCACTTTTCAATAATTAAATTGATGTTTCGTTGCTGTTGTCTCATTCATACACATGAGAAATTATAAAATTTGGATTTGTCATTCCTAAAAAAAAAATGCAAAAATGTTAGTACTGAAAATTGAGTTTCCTTCAAATTGCCCATACAAAACGCCAATTCCCCACCACAAAATCAAATCCTGGATTCCTTCGATATACGACGTATAATCTGATTATTGTGCCATCGTTGTGCCTGCTGCAACGTGTTGTACACATTTGCATGTTATACAGATCTTTACACAAATAGGTTAAAAGCAAATTAGGCTCCGTAGCTTACAAGAAGAATACTATGACAATGATGGAAATATACTCACAGTGGGATACTGGAAGGGCGTCACTTGTGGTTGCTGGGGCGGCATGGGCGGCATCGGCATGCTGGGCGGCTGGGGGTAGCCAATGAACCCGGGCGGCTGGGGCGGGCCGCCGATGTCGATTAACATTGCGTCTTTACCTGTTTATTAATAAGTGTTGTTGTTTTTTAATACTTCACGAATAGTATTTTAAAAAGATATTTAGGTAATGCACAACTAAGATTGTCTTTTCTTATTTTTGAATGAAAGATAATTAATTAATGTTATTTATGGCATTTTGCGAACAAAGTTTACAACATTTTGTTTATGTATTTGTTACGAGTGAACTCTACCTACCTACCGTATTGTTTCGCTATGTCTTACGAAACCTAAATTCAGTGAATATTACTTAATTGCTGACACAGTGAAAACATATTTCGTGGGCAGGTTTTGAAGTGACTCGATGTCTTTGTGCTTAAATCGTTTAAGCCGAAGGTCGTGTGATCATCGCGATCCCAATAGTTGTAACTTAGATATAATTATAAATTGTTCACCTTATTGCACCATTAAAGACACTATAAAAACTAAGTTCAGTTTTAAAAAAACCTCCCCTGCGTTTAACACTTGTAATTTATTAGTTGTAAATACAAACTTGATAAACGCTTTTAAGTAGGTGTTTACAACGTAATATATAATAATAATATAATAATATATAATATTTTATTTATTATTACAACGTGATTTTGCCGGAAAAGCCTAATTGACATTAAACCATGTTCGTAAAATGCCAAAAATCACATTTATTTAATATTTTTAATTCAAAAATAAGAACAATCTTAAGTTTTGAGTTCCGCACCAGACACGAATCTATACTCTTTAACTAGTGAAAGTTTTGTTATGAAACTATTGTCTTTATTAGATATATTGTCACGACATGAATCTTAGAAGGGGTGTCAAAGGGATTTCCAAGTGTGGACTGAAGTTACAGTCACACTTGTAATCCACGTTTTAACGACGATTATTACATCCCAGCTTGATGGCGTGGTGAGCTTTATCGCCGTGTGCAGTACGAAGTCTTTGTTGAAATAATATTGGATAATATTTTGGCCCAAAATTCACATTCACCTGTTCATATTTGTGTTTTGTCACACAAATAACAACTATGTTGACAGAACCCATATTATATTGTACAGACTTCATGTTATTGTCCACAGAAAAGTTTGAGAAACATACCTTCCTCTTCTCTCATCACTTGCTCATCAGGTGTGTACTCCACATTATAGTTCTTAGCTATCTCTATCAGGTACTTTTCAACAAGGATCTTTGGAGGGCTCTGAACTGACATCTTGTGCTTCAGTTTTTCGCTGATTGTGTTCACATTCTCTCCGCGGCATGCATCTGCATAGATCTTGCCATATTTTGCAGTCAGCAGGTCTGATACAACTTTTAGTTCCTGGATTTAAGAAATATAAGTTCATTATTTAAATTTTATTTTTATTTTTTATATGGATGTAAAAAGGAATAAGTTGGAGTTGTTTTATTATTAATTATTACAATGGTACAAATTTGTACATCCACCAAACTCTTGATTATTTGATTGATAAAATTAGAGAAGAAGGTTACACAGTCGTAATGTTTTTACCAAATAAAATATAGACATACATATTTAATTTGTTGTGATGTTTTTTAAACAAAACTAAGTAATACTTATTATTTAAAAAATTATTTAGTTATGCACATGGCAATACAGGTTTAAATTATTGCTTATATTACTTCTACTTTAAATAGATTTATAGCACACCGTGCGTAAAATGCGTAAAGTCGGCATTTTCCGCACTTGTGCTATAAAAAATTATACGAAACTCGTGCGAGAAACTTTTTCTCGACTCGTGTGATTGCGTTTCATCGCTCTCGTATCGTAATGTACTATTATTTACCATACTAGTAATCTTGGATATCTACAAAATAATTTATTTGTAATGAAAAGGGATTATTTTGTACAAGATGTTTTAAACTTCTAGTTGTATGTTACCTACCTAAAATAACCTTATCCTGCTAAATATTATTTCAACATGCAAATTTTGAGTTTACAATTCACAAGACACTACCTAAAGGAGACGGTCAGAATCCGCCTTAACCGCGTACATGAATTAAATTTATACTATAATTTTTGTTAGATTTATTCGTAGCTATTATAATATATATAATCGGGTCTACCGCGATCAATTTTTACCTTTTTACGAAAAGGGGGACGCCCGACGTTTCGAGACAGTTGCATGTCTCGTGGTCTACGGGAAACTGGCAAGTATGGCGAGGCGCAGTGATGAGATGCAGGTGACGACCGAAGTATTTTCCTTGTACCCGCAAAAACTTTAGTCTTTAAAATTAATTGTTATCTTATTCACGCACGGCACACAACACTCACAGTATCCGGAGATGCACTAAGAGAAGAAACCCGCGATTTAAATTTCCCGATGACTGGACTCCATGTGGGAGACAATTTGAAACCATCTTCCCTATTGAAATTATTCGGATGTTTCTTGATTTCAATCGCTTCACGCACAATTCTAGGGTAGTAATGGCGATCGGTGGAGAGAATTTTCGGGTTATGCAGTTCTATCCAGTGGTTGGTCCCGGATTCTAAAAGATGTTCTGCTATCGCTGATTTGTACATCTGCCGGTTTTTCACAGCTGCTATGTGTTCCTTGACCCTTTCCTGTACGCTACGTTTTGTTTGGCCAATGTAGGAACTTCCACAGCTGCATTTTATCTTATAGACACCTGGATTTTGAAAAGGAATCACATCCTTTGGTGTGCGTAAATGGCTTGCCACTTTGGATAACGGAGTATATACAGTCTTAATGGAGTATTTATTTAATGCTGTTCCAATCTTATCCGTAATACCTTTAATATAGGGCATAAACGCTGGTTTTCTGTTAACCTCAGGACACTTTTCCTTTTTTGGTCTTGGATGTCGCCTCTTCATCTGATATCCGTTTTGTCTGAGTACCTCCTGAACATGTGACAGCTCATCCTTAAGATGGTCAGGGTCACAGAGATCATGTGCTCTGTTTGTTAGTGATGTCATGACGGATTGGATGTGACGAGGATGGTGGTGTGAAGAGGCGTGCAGGTATCTATCTGTGTGTGTTGGTTTTCGATATACAGTGTGGGCCAGAGAACCATCAGATCTCACCATTAATTTGACATCAAGAAATGCCAAAGTTCTGTCACATTCCATCTCATACGTAAAGTTTATTTTTGGATGGATGGAGTTAAGATGATCTGCATACTGTTTTGCTTCCTCGTTACCCCCCTTGAGAATGCTAAATACGTCATCAACATATCTCTTCCAGAGTCTGATTGTTGAGGGACCGGTACGTAAAGCCTCCTCCTCAAAATGTTCCATCCAGATATTGGCGAGCACCGGAGCCACAGGACTTCCCATCGCCACACCATCTATCTGGAGAAAATATTGACCCTGGTAAAGGAAGTAGTTGCCATCCAAGCAACGCTGTAGCAAAACAATGTATTCTTCTGACAGATTGTTCATCCTCAATTTTTGTCTGATAACATCAAGACACTCTTTGATTGGAACGTTAGTGAAAAGGGATTCCACATCGAAACTTATCATAATCTCATTCGGTTCCAGTTTCAAATTCTTGGCAATATCTACGAAATGGCGAGAATCTTTCACGTAAGACGAAGTTTTACCAACTAGTGTCTGCAGTACTCCCGCAACATGTTTCGCTAAATCATACGTGGGTGAACCAATCTGACTCACGATTGGACGTAGGGGCACGTTGGATTTATGTACTTTCGGCAGACCATAAAGTTTAGGTGGCTGAACGTTTTTCGGTCTGTGTAGATTTTGAAATTCATCTTCAGTGAAGAGGTCCTCATGGTTTTTAATCAATGAACGTATATGTCGATTAACCCTGGCTGTTGGATTGTACGTCACTGGTTTGTACACATTTTTGTCACTCAACAAAACTTGTATCTTTTCATCATAGTCAGCAGTATTCATTACGACAGTAGCGTTTCCCTTATCCGATTTTAACACTAAAATTTCTTTGTTTTCACGGAGTGATTTAAGTGCTTCACGCTCTGTTGTGGTAATGTTACTCTTCGGTAGCTTCGATTTTCGTAGAATCACGGCAACATCTTGTCGCAAAGTTTCCGCGTCGCTCGATGTTACTTTGTTACGAATAAGTGCTTCCTCAACACTAGCTATGATGTTTTCATATGGAATCCTTTTTGGTGTTAGTGCAAAATTCAACCCTTTTGCAAGTACACTAGTGGTTGCTTCATCTATCACAGAATTTGTCAAATTAATCACTGTATCTGCGAGTCTGATTTTGACCTCTGACTGTTGCTTCCACTTACCGTCAGGTTTTGTTGATACACTACACAAATTACGACTTTTTTCAGGATTCTGTTTTGAGATCAATTTGTTGAATTTTCGCTCATGTGTAGCACTACAGATTTCAAATTTTCGAGCTGCTTGATTATATGTTACGCGATCACACAATTCAAAATCACTTTTAGATAACCACACACTGCAATCCAGATGTAGCATATATTGTTCACTCTGTACACGAAATAAATCTCGCCGGTGGTTTTGAATTAATTTTCTCATCAGCTTTACACTCGCGTTGCGTAGAATTGCTTCGGAATGCGCAATATCACTACGAGGTTTTATTCGAACACTTGTAGGTATCAAGTCCCAATCGCGACATTTTGTCAGAAATGCTAACGATGTTTCATAATACGCCCGTTTTTTACGAAGCAATTCTAGGTGTCTGATTTTGTTTGCATTTTCCGGCCCGTATCGGTTTGCAATATATAACTTTAAACTCTCGCGTTTTGTACACATTATAATATATATAATCGGGTCTACCGCGATCAATTTTTACCTTTTTACGAAAAGGGGGGACGCCCGACGTTTCGAGACAGTTGCATGTCTCGTGGTCTACGGGAAACTGGCAAGTATGGCGAGGCGCAGTGATGAGATGCAGGTGACGACCGAAGTATTTTCCTTGTACCCGCAAAAACTTTAGTCTTTAAAATTAATTGTTATCTTATTCACGCACGGCACACAACACTCACAGTATCCGGAGATGCACTAAGAGAAGAAACCCGCGATTTAAATTTCCCGATGACTGGACTCCATGTGGGAGACAATTTGAAACCATCTTCCCTATTGAAATTATTCGGATGTTTCTTGATTTCAATCGCTTCACGCACAATTCTAGGGTAGTAATGGCGATCGGTGGAGAGAATTTTCGGGTTATGCAGTTCTATCCAGTGGTTGGTCCCGGATTCTAAAAGATGTTCTGCTATCGCTGATTTGTACATCTGCCGGTTTTTCACAGCTGCTATGTGTTCCTTGACCCTTTCCTGTACGCTACGTTTTGTTTGGCCAATGTAGGAACTTCCACAGCTGCATTTTATCTTATAGACACCTGGATTTTGAAAAGGAATCACATCCTTTGGTGTGCGTAAATGGCTTGCCACTTTGGATAACGGAGTATATACAGTCTTAATGGAGTATTTATTTAATGCTGTTCCAATCTTATCCGTAATACCTTTAATATAGGGCATAAACGCTGGTTTTCTGTTAACCTCAGGACACTTTTCCTTTTTTGGTCTTGGATGTCGCCTCTTCATCTGATATCCGTTTTGTCTGAGTACCTCCTGAACATGTGACAGCTCATCCTTAAGATGGTCAGGGTCACAGAGATCATGTGCTCTGTTTGTTAGTGATGTCATGACGGATTGGATGTGACGAGGATGGTGGTGTGAAGAGGCGTGCAGGTATCTATCTGTGTGTGTTGGTTTTCGATATACAGTGTGGGCCAGAGAACCATCAGATCTCACCATTAATTTGACATCAAGAAATGCCAAAGTTCTGTCACATTCCATCTCATACGTAAAGTTTATTTTTGGATGGATGGAGTTAAGATGATCTGCATACTGTTTTGCTTCCTCGTTACCCCCCTTGAGAATGCTAAATACGTCATCAACATATCTCTTCCAGAGTCTGATTGTTGAGGGACCGGTACGTAAAGCCTCCTCCTCAAAATGTTCCATCCAGATATTGGCGAGCACCGGAGCCACAGGACTTCCCATCGCCACACCATCTATCTGGAGAAAATATTGACCCTGGTAAAGGAAGTAGTTGCCATCCAAGCAACGCTGTAGCAAAACAATGTATTCTTCTGACAGATTGTTCATCCTCAATTTTTGTCTGATAACATCAAGACACTCTTTGATTGGAACGTTAGTGAAAAGGGATTCCACATCGAAACTTATCATAATCTCATTCGGTTCCAGTTTCAAATTCTTGGCAATATCTACGAAATGGCGAGAATCTTTCACGTAAGACGAAGTTTTACCAACTAGTGTCTGCAGTACTCCCGCAACATGTTTCGCTAAATCATACGTGGGTGAACCAATCTGACTCACGATTGGACGTAGGGGCACGTTGGATTTATGTACTTTCGGCAGACCATAAAGTTTAGGTGGCTGAACGTTTTTCGGTCTGTGTAGATTTTGAAATTCATCTTCAGTGAAGAGGTCCTCATGGTTTTTAATCAATGAACGTATATGTCGATTAACCCTGGCTGTTGGATTGTACGTCACTGGTTTGTACACATTTTTGTCACTCAACAAAACTTGTATCTTTTCATCATAGTCAGCAGTATTCATTACGACAGTAGCGTTTCCCTTATCCGATTTTAACACTAAAATTTCTTTGTTTTCACGGAGTGATTTAAGTGCTTCACGCTCTGTTGTGGTAATGTTACTCTTCGGTAGCTTCGATTTTCGTAGAATCACGTAGAATTTCCCGTAGACCACGAGACATGCAACTGTCTCGAAACGTCGGGCGTCCCCCTTTTCGTAAAAAGGTAAAAATTGATCGCGGTAGACCCGATTATATATATTATAATGTGTACAAAACGCGAGAGTTTAAAGTTATATATTCGTAGCTAGTTTCACTTTTATAATAACACGGACACAGATATTAAAATAATATATGTCGCAGCCGGTCATGAGAGCGAAAGCGCGCCATCTACCAAGTAGTCCACAAACTACGCTTCCAGCGTGCTTTGATTCATGCTTTTCTTCTGGATTTTGATAGAGATTACATTACGACTGACATTCGAGCATGACCCTTTTAAATATATCAGAATCATCGAGAAACATTGTTACAACTATGAACGTTTCAAACGAGCTGAAGTTTATTTTCGCAATGCCATATGAAAATAACCTCAAAGTAAAAACGATTTATCATAAAAAGTTTTAAAGTTTTAAAAGTCCGTTTTAAATGGATAGTCAAACAATGTTATTTTGAATTTGTTCTTTATCATAGACCACAGTATATTTGTGTACTCTCTTAAGGCATTTTGCTTATGGGGAACTGACCGTCTCCTTTACAATAATAAAATAAATATAAAATCAAATCTAATGTAACATTGAAATTCAAATACCTGCACATCAGTATGCATCCTTGGTGCTACCCAAATCAAGCTGGAGATGGCCTCAGCGAGTCCCTCGTCCAGCTCCTTCATCTGTGTGACGAGGCCGAACCTTGCTAGCACTAAGTCACAGTACATCTCGACTATCTCCATCGCCTCCACCATGTAGTCCTCTCTGTAAGATGTTACCTCTTCAATTAATCCTTTCAGTTATACACTATTTTAGCAAAGCGGTCAATTCACCCCTCAGTATTACGATACTTAATTTAAGAAAATGATACTTCTGACATGTATGGCTTCTGTTATAAAATGCAACTACACATGATTATCATTTTAATGCGGTGGCAGGTGTCAGTTGGGGGAATGACCCGCTTCGCATCATCTCGCTAAACGTAGTATAGGGGTATTATTATTTGTAACTTTTGTCTGCTGACTGTATAGCTATAATTATTATAAAATATAGTTTGTAACTAAAGTTTAACCTGCCATTTCTTAATTTAAGGGTAAGAAAAATTGGTATTTATTTAAGGCACAGTAACAAGATAAATAGAAGAGGAAGTTAAAACTAACACCAGGTCCTAACTGTAAAAAAGTTGCATGCAACAGAAAACAATGAAAGATATTAGCGGAGGCCTTTGCCAAGAGGCACACTGAACCAAGATATATTCTCTAAGTACAGAAAAAGACTCAAAAAACACAACTCTTAGTTCAGGATAAAGGGCAATAATATTATAATTGGACAATAATAAGTATTTACATTTATTATTACAGACCAATAATTATTTATAATTTAAAAATAAATAAATAAAATAAATACCAAAAAGATAGGCCAAAGTTAAGCAAATACATAGGCTAACATGAACATACATGAACATATTTTGGCAATTTGCATTAAAGAGAGTTACTTTTACTTCCTTACTGCATCTGTAAATTTTCTGTGAGGGAGCAAGTCACATCTTGTCTTTGTAACATGGGTCTAACTAAGCAGTGTCGGTCATGTGCAAATTTTGAAAAAGGATAACATTCAGTATGTTAGGAAGGACGGGAGGATATTTTGTGCAATAGGAGAGTGTGTCCTCCATATAGTCATAGTGTCTATAAGGGGGCATACTATCTGGCAACACTACTTTAATAGACACTAACCAAATGTCCAAGGCCAATAAATTGATCAAGCGCATATCGCGTTTGTACATGAACTGAAGTATGCATAGCTACCTTATGATGTGCTCCACACGTATTTTAGCTCTCTCACTTTTTCCAGCACCGATATATTCCGCTATTTCTCGACGAGCTTTTTGAGCCAGCTCAGTCTTCTTCTTTTCTAAAAGTTTGAGTCGGTTTATGGCTAGCCTTAAATGGGTTTTAAGCTTGGTGTAATTGGGGTTCGTAGAAAACATCTTGACCTATGTTTATAACACGACTTTTCTAATTAATTACGAATGAGTAATAGGCAAATAGCTTTTCCCATTACGTTTGTTGTGTATGAATCACGCAAAACGCAAAGATTTGTTGTCTTGTCAAGTTGTCATCTTGACAGCTGACCTGACAGTTTCTAAAAGTGGGTTCTGTTTTGGTCGCAAAAAGACGCTGAAATACAATAAGGTTCCGTTTCGAAACAAGCGATTATCACTCGGAGGGATACGAATTTTTACCCTACAGCGTTCAGCTTTACGCTACAATGAATCTGAGGAGCATTATCTGACAGTTTCACAAGAGTGTTTGAAACGCATCCAGGAATATGAATATCGCACTGACAAGTTTGATGTCTAAGCTCAGATAAAGAACCAATATCTAAGGCTCACAGCTAAGGTTATACAGTTAAAATTCGCCTGACAGTTGAATGAAACTTTGGTATTATCCTGACTTTAGCACAAAATTCAAAACTTTAGTAATGTATTCAACATTTTTGTAGGGATTTTTGCAGCCTAGAACACTGGAAACCCTGGAAACGCTTTACATATTAACTTTGTCAATATACGTATATTTATTGAAAATAGGGAACTAAAACTTGCAAACTATCTTGTTGTTTGTCTGCCCCCATTAACCTCTCTGACTACTGCAGACAAAACAAAGAGGTTACACTGTTCCATTATAGTCTATCTCACTCTTTCCCACGATTACTGCATATGTTGGTTTCATTTTTATTTTGTATGCGTGAGTTGTGACTTGCTCTATAGTTTTACTCGCTCTACGGCGATAACAAACGCTCGTGGCCCCCGTTTATTAATCAAAACTTACATCAGGTTCCGACACTGACAGCAGGATAGCGTGTACAATTTTGAACGCGTGCGACAGAGATGGCAATAGAACCCGTGTCGCGACCCCTAATTTATGAACGCGCCCGAGCTGTTTTTGACAACCTTCATGAGGTGAAACTAGGGATGGGTTTCCAACCGGGAAAATTCCAGGAAAGTTTCGGTGAAAACACCCGTTTGGGAAAATATTCGTGTGGTTTATTTTGATATCTTTTTTTTAATATTTTTAAATAAAAGCTATCCACCATGGCAAATAAGTAGATTTGCCGTATTGTAGCTAAATGACGGAAAGTTCTTCTTTAATTGACAGTATCATTGTTTTCTCCATACGAAAAATAATTCAAATTTTTTTTCTCTGAAAGTAATGCATATTTCAGACAAACTTTATTAGTAAAAGGTGTTTGTAATAGCGTCAGCAGTCTATTAAAAAAAAATTGTTCCGTTACCTTTTAGTTAAATATTTTGAAGTGCCTGTAGTTTCCAAAGCGCATATTTTCACAGTTAAGTGTAAGGAAATATTGTCTGTGACTTCCTCTATCACCTGCAGTAAGTTTCATAGTATTTGTGAAGAAAAATGAAAAAACCCACCGATTGGGAATTTTCCCCGATAAAAACCGGGAATTTTCCAGATGGGAATTTTCCCACGCCCATCTCAAGGTGGAACTCAGTTCTGTTTATCTTAGAATAAGGAAAACACTGTGTATTTAGCCCATAGACTTAGGATATACCTTAGAATAAGAAAGGGATATACTGGCGTATTCTAAGTCTTTCATTTAGCCAGTGCGCATAGTACCTATGTCAAAACAAAAAAAAACTTTATAACCATCTTTATGACGTCAGAGTCTCTACCCCCAGATAGTCATTCATAAACTCACACCGGGTTGAGTTTCGTATTGTTACATTTTACTTTAGATTTTAAATAAAACATAATTTACAATTTAGGAACTATATTTCTAAGACATCTAGTATAAGTATTAAATTTAAAAAATAGGTATATATCACATGCAATCGTTACTTAAGTATTTATACAGGGTCGCAGTTCTTTGTCTGATTACGGTCAACATTAATTACAAAGGCTAAGAGGTACCGCACTACACTCTCCTAGAACGAACAGCTTTGCAGACGACGGACACGGAAGAGCGGGTTCTCGGAAGAGCGGGTTCTTAGAAGAGTGGGTTCTCAGAAGAGCGCGGTCTCGCTGCAGGCGGACGCAGTGAAGCGGGTGTAGCTAGACGGGAGTAGGCCCGTAGCTTATTCCTTACTTAAAACCCTGAAATTGGCCAGGTGGACGATTAGGATAGTGTCCGGTTATAGACATTAACTGCAACATTTTTGCACTGAACGTAAAAAAGGAAAAGTGAAATGCGTGAACTGATGAATGCACTAGCTAATGATCAAGGATGCCGCAGTCAAGGTTTAGCACTACAGATAGGCGGATAGACTTTTACATACTAGAAAATACTGTCTAGATAAATCTAACTAAATTAATGAAAAGACTGAAACTAAGCTAAGATACGAGTAAGAGTGATAAAATCTAAATGGACTAATGATTCAAACTACAACCTAAATGAACATACATAACCTTTTAAATAATGAAATTATTGACTAATAAAAACCGTTAGTAACCTGGGTCACTTAAAGGTTATTGATTGGAGGCTATTGGCGTAAACACCAAACTATAACCACTAATAAAATACTCGTAATTAATGCACTACTTACCCGAATAATGGGGTTTCCAACACTTAAACTAATCACAAACACAAATACTCGAATAATACGAGATAAATAAATAAAAACACGAGCCAGCGCGTAGCAGTATGGTAGGTAGGTATATTTAAAAACACTCGCACGGTGATAGATCAGCCGTCGTGGAGCGTGTATTAGGCTACGTTTCAGAACGTGTGATCTTCGTGCGAAATTTCACTCGTTTTTAAGAAAGAGACAAAGCTATATACTAGAAAGAGAATGAAAGATCTGGTTTTGAAACGCTTGCGAGTGATTCCCGTGAGAAAAGCGTTTTGAAACGGTCTGGAGTGACACACGTCAAGTAAATACATAACCTCAAATCAAAATAAATAAATTAAGTAAAGTACCTAAATACCTATTGCTTTTAATATGGATGGCATTGCAACCTTTGCATTTGCAAGCCATAATCCTGTCGAAGCAGTTTCGAAACATTTTCCCGTATTCGTACGGAAATGTTGAATTCTATTTTCAAAAATTGTCCGAATCCCGAGAAAACTCCGAAATGACAACTGTCAGGCGAATATTAACGGTACCCAAACAGAGTTAGAAATCGCACTTGTCAGTGCGATATTCACATTTCCCGAAAGCGTTTCTAAACACATATCGCAACTGTCAGGTAACAGTTCGTTTACCCTCGGTTTCACTCGGGTCGATTTTTGAACGATGCAGGGTAAAATTCGCATCGCTCCGAGTGATAATCACACGTTACGAAACGTACCCTTAGTAAATGAATCATCCAGTCGTTTTGAACGGTAGAACTGTACGAAACAAGGACCGTAACCGAAGTTTATCGACCGGTGACGATTGGTAAAATTTTACGGGGTGTGTTAGATTAATTGTAATAATAATTCTGTTTGCTTTGTTTAAATTTGTATTACGTAAAGGGTAATTACGAATTACCCTTTACGTAATACGAATACACGAACTACAATGTGACAGTATCGCAACACTAACCCGTTCAAAAATCAACTCGCGTCTCAAAACCGACCATTCAAAAATTACAGTGTCGCTACACTGTTGTGGACTTTTTCATCATCAACTCTAAACAGGGTTCGCAAGCTCCAAACGTCACTTGACAAATTTATGTAAAATTTAGTACAGAGTCCTCTCAACATTATATTTGTACTAAATGTGGTACAAATTGTAGTGTCGCTACACGACGAAACCAGTTCAAAAACTCAGCGTTACACAACCCCAGTGTAGGGTTATTTAACGAGCGCACCTCTGGAGATCACCATCTGGATCAGGTTTCAACACTGACAGCAGGATAGCGTATACAATTTTTCAACACGTGCGACAGAGATGGCATTAGAACCCGTGTCGCGACCCGTAGTTTATGAACCCGCCCCTAAACGCATTGATACCAAAAATACACATCCGAGATGGCTTGAACGGAAATGTCTATTATCTCATTTTGCCAACCTATGAACCTCCTCTAAGTAACATAATAAAGTATTGTGAAATGTGATTAAAAAATTGTGGTTATCATTTTATTCCTTAGAACTTGTCTGGTGTATTCAGGGACCCCACGCTAAAAGAATCTTTGCATTTGAGGGTAGGATGTAACTTCAGAAAAAAAATCCATATCTACCCAATCATTTTTGCATAAATATATTTTAATCAGAGAAGTTTGTAAGTTATTCAATTTTATGAGTTTCGTTACACTCTATTAGGGTTTCGTACCTAAAAGGTACAAAAGGAACCTTTATGGTGAGACTCCGTTGTCCGTCCGTCCGTATGTCACAGCCTCATAACTTTAGCACCGTTAAACATGAAATTTGGCACAAAAATAGCATTAATGTGCCTACATATCACGGTGTAAGAAAAAATATGAAAAATTTTAAATTGTTCAAAATATTTCCAAAACAAAAGTGAAAAAATAAAAAATATTATCCTAATAAAAATACAATATGGGTACCTATCAAATTGTTTAATAAAGCAGTTTGTAAAAATATATAATTTTACTATATTTACAGGCACCACCGGTTTCGAGAAGTAAACATTTCCAAAAACCACAAAAATATGTATCTCCGAAACTAGTAGAACGAAAAATATGAAAAAAATGTCAAATATAAATCATAACTGGCCATTTACGGGAAAACAATAGCAATTCAAAAAAAATTGAGCACTATTGAAAAATTTAAAAAAGAAGCAAAATTAAGGTTTTTAGTTTAATTTGTTATTTTAGTTAGTACTAATTTCAGGTATAATTTTATGTAATTTTTTTTTGTTTATCTGTTATTTAAGTTTGTTTGATTATTTATTAATTAAAGGATTATTAAAAAAATATTTAATAAATACAATATGGGTATAAAATTTTAGGTATTATAAAGCTGATTGTAAAAATATATGTAGTTTTTCTATATTTACAGGCACCAGTTTCGAGAAATCTTTAAAAAACCACAAAATATGTATGTCCCCCCCCCTATCTTCCCATCTCCCCAATTAAATAAGCCCCAACGCAAAGGGTCTGCTGTTGTCAGTTGAGGAGATCCTTTGTTCCATCATCAGACCCTGGTCATCATGTTTTACAAATAGCCCCTAAGATGGACGGACGAATATGATAACAAAAAAACCGCATCGAAATCCGTTTAGTGGTTTTGTGAGATGTGCGCGAACAGAGACAGAAAATAAATTATTCCAAAAATCGCTGATTTGTGTTCTATTACTCTTTTTTAGTCACCCTCTTTCGATTTTTATTACTTTTCTTCAATGTACAGACACACCGGGTTCTACTCTTTTATTATATGTATACCTATATGTATTGATAATTTAATACATTGCGTCACAAATGAAGACCCGGCATTTTCGTTCATATTGCCACGCATGACTTCGTCACGAGACTTTTTTGATGGCGCGAGTTGGCATCCTATTTATAATGACGTCATGTTATTCTACCTATTCTTGCTTGATTATCGGCGGGAGTCCCAATACACGATCGTGAGAATCTGTTTTCTGTCTGAAACATTTCAGGAGCATTCTAGACGAGCTTATTCCACTCATTTATCTAGACAAACCTTGCAAGGTTTATTGATATCGTTGAATCATGTGATCGTGTTTTCCTTGATGATAATAAATACATTTGTCTTACACGTAAACTAAAAAACAAACAGTTTAGATAGATTCTTGAGGTCTTTCACTTCACCCGTGATCCGCATCTGAAACAGACGATCGCGAGGTGTTTCACCGTTCTCACGTGATTAGCTGTCAGTGTTATTAAATAAATAACGCATGCACGACCAACAGTTTTGTCAAGGATTTTAAGGAAACGATGTAGGTAATATTTTTATACAAAATTAACATTTTATTTCACTTATTTAACATTTTTACGTAAGAGTAAACTCACAAATAAGTCAGAAATGTGTAAGTAATTCAAATAAATACTTATTATCTTATGACACGACACAGCTCGATAAAAACTTTTTTGGCGCCATTCGTTTGAGTTGAGATAAGTAATAACATTTTAAGTATTTTTAATTAAATGACTGCTGCCCGTTTTCAGTATAACCTTAGGTGACGGTCTCCTAAATATATTTAGGCATCCGATTTAGACGTCACCGAAGGTTAGTAAAAACGGGCATAGTGTAATCATAACATTTGATTATTCCTAGGAAAATTTGTTCAGTATTAATTAAAGTAAATGTGTGATTTGAGAAAATGCTTTCATTTTATTATCTGATACCTATATTTAGGTATCAGAGAAAAATATTTATTTATTAGTGATGGATAATACGTCATTCATTACTCATTATTACAATAATCAGCATTTTACTTACGTTACGCACCTACGTAAGATTTATTACGATTTTAAAAGCGAAAAAACATGTTTTAAAATAAATCGCACATTTAAAACTAGTAGGAATATAAACAAAACGACAGTACTTAACTTAACAAAAATAGGTAAGTACTAAAATAAGGAACAGATCATTGAGTAAGTCCATACTGTAGCGTTATTTTTTAAAAATAATTTTATGTTTTTTAGCCACTACATATTAACGAACGTAATTTCGACCTAAATTTGGACTGCCACCAGGCAAGCCTGGTGACAGCCAAAAAAAGAGGTAAACCTGGATAAATAAACCGTATAATTTATCTTTAAATACACAAAAAATAACAAAACCGAAGTAAGAAAAATATGGTACAAAAGAACAATAATATCAGAAGAGTATCGGTACAAAGGAACTTATTAGATCAAAAAAATTATTACGCCTAATTCCACTTATTTAGGATTTTGATTTCCTTTTAGCTTGAACGACGCATTTATTCATAAAATAATGGATTTTAAATTTGGTTGTCGACACTAGTTTATAGGATCCTTTAAACTAAGATTTCACGGAAGTTTTGATAACTCCAAATCCGAAAGAAAACGTAATATTAAGGTGTTACGAGCAATCGTTATCTAGCTTTACACTAAGGAATAAAAATAATTGATGCTGAATATTAGGCTACAGATACTAAAAACCTGGTAAGGGTCTCTTCGTGACTTTGGGTGTTTCCGGTGTTCCCGGGAGCAGTCGAAGAAGCTTGGCGATTTCTATTTTAATATCGGAAGCTTTAGCTCACCAGGGACGTGGTCCTTACATCAGGCCTCAATAGGTACAACCGTACGAGATGGCGGATGGAATTCAAGTAGAAATGAATAATCAAACTGGGGAGAACCAGAACCCTTAGAAAATCCCGAAGGGTCGCAGGAAATGCAGGAAAACTGGCTTACACAATGCTCAGAGCAAATGCGCTCTGTTTCAATTTTTCAAATACCAAATTTGTTATTTTGTAAAAGATTTATCCTTCCTCTGTCACGATCTTCTTTGATATGAGAAAAATAACAAAAAAAAATCTGACAAGATCATTCTAAATATTCGAATTCGAAAATTCAGAAAAGCAGCCAACGATAAAGAAAGACTAAAAATATATAAAAAAGGTTGAATACTTGTAGCGAATGCTACAATACTTAATACTTAAGTAATCATTAAATTTCCTCCAGTTTCTGAAAGTTTTGTCACAGTGTCAGGTGTTAAAAAAATATTAGAATTTGGTGCTCTGACAGCTGTACATTTCATTAAATATTAATAATATCGGTAGGTTATTCTTTTAGAAACTGGGGGTAAAAGTATCGAACTTGGTGAGTATGAATTGACACAAACAACAGATTATCTCCACTACAAGTATAGGACTTGATGTGCAAGCGCCCCGGGCGCGCGTAAGGGACGCAGCGTTGCTGGTCCATATGAATTTCTATGTAACGCGGCAGGTGCTCGCTGTATTTCATTCCATATAGAGAGCATACATTTAAATTTGATTCACAGCGAGCGCCCGCCCGCGCTCCCGTGGCAAGGCACTTGCTATATCAAGTCTTTTTATGTATGCTATTAAACAATTCATGTAAAGCCAATGAATATTTGCTGCTAATAAGTACCTGTTATACACTTTTAACATTAACTAGAACAGATATCTATTACATAAATAAGGTACTAATAATACTGTCAATCAATCATGTATTACACATAAATAGGTACATTCATTTATAAGTTCTAAATCAATAATTCGCATAGTTATGTACGATAAACCTGTAAACGATATAGACACTTTCATTAGACTCAATACATAAATGAAAATAATTAATTCGGCACAGTACCACCTGTAAGTACAAGCTAATCTCGTTTGATCTTATATTGTCCATTGTGTGATCTAACTATTTTATGTATTAATTATTGTCACAATAATAAATTACTACAACATTGGTAATAATATAACCAGTCATAACATGATAGTCAAAGGAAACATGCGGGTCTACCACGTAATTTTGATTTTCATCAACATGAACTTGAGATTGAAATTTGACGTGCGTGCGACGACGCCCGCCTAACATCCCATCTCTTTTGCACGCACGGCAAATTTCAATCTCAAGTTGATGTTGATGAAAATCAGAATTACGCGGTTAACCCCCTGGTCTGCTCTTCCAAAACTTTCATGACTTACACGTTAATAACCAAGTCAACTTTATGGCAGTTTTCGTCACAATGTGGTGACTACGAAAAGACAGGAGCATCGAGCCAGGTTGTGTGCTTTTTAGCACTCACTTCCATGGAGACGTGTGCAGAGACGAAAGCAGCAACTTATCAACATTCATCATCAAAAATTAATCATACCATTGATTTACCATTAAATCTAGTCAATGCATTAAATAATATTTGATTTAAAAGTTTAGGGTCCCATTTTGTGGAGATTAAAGTCGGTTGATGATGCAAGTTGCGACACTCTAGTTTCTCGGAAGGGCATACCTGGCACAGCATGTTATTATACCATGCGGAACACACAGAAAATCGCAAAAAATACCCTAAAATTAATAATTAGGACTGATTCATTAATACTAAAAATAATAAATAACTAGAAATTGAATCTGAACATTCAGTCGTTATCACATGCTACATTACAAGATTTCTTCTCCACTTTAGTATCATATTCGTCGTGTAATACCACAGTGGTGGCACTCATGCTGGAGGGACTCTGCGAGTGAGTTAGGTTGGTACGATTGCTGTCAGCTAAATGCTCTAGTTCATGACTTTCCAAATTAGGAACCCCCGAACATATTGAACTGACGCGCGAAACTGACTTCCTATCATCATCTGAAGATTCCTTTGATGATTCGCAGCCAAATATATACAGCAAAGAACAAAGAAAAAATGTTGCATAAGTCCAACTGACAAACATAATCAAAGCCAGAAAAGTGCCTATTTGAGAATACGGAAGTAAGTTGGAGCGCAACAAAAATATACCCGCAAATCCTGTAGTTAACGCAGCGGCAGCAGTTGGACCTGCAGACGCAGATAACGAATATTTAACCCTGGCAGACTTACTGCCGACAGCATTCGTGTAACTTAAAGCATAATGGAGACTAAAATCTACGGCTAACCCTGCCGATGTTGATATCGCTACACTTTCTAAAACATTTAATTTCCATTCATACAACACTAAAATGGCTATCGTAACAGTCGAAGAGAATATCATAGCAGTCAGTGCACAAAGACTTATTGTACAACTCAGCGTCGCCGGTATAAGAACCAAAAATCCTAAGCCGGCCGATAATAATAAAGCAATCACAGTTCCACTCGCCAGAGTCCTTTGCAGGTCATAGAATTGCAAATCAGATAAAAACCACCCAAACTTCATGCCCGATGGAGCATTTTCGAGTTCCTTTTGTGTCCAATCTTCAACCCGAATAAAGAAATTATGCATTGCATTGAAAGACATTGAATACGGAATAACACTTTCAAATTCTACCACTACAGCAACAACTTTCGGTGGGCTAGCACTCCTTAGAAACTTTGGGCCTGCAACCCCAGGAATGAAAAGTTCACGTGGAGTTTGATACAAAGATTCCATGGCCTTTATTATACAGTGATCAAATACTTCACTTTTGTAGGGAAATTTAGATACTTCGCAGCAGGGTGTCCTATCAATCTTGTCAATATTGTCTACACACCTTCTAGTCATAAACATTTTAAAGCTTTCAATGAAACAATTTGGAAGAAGAGGACCTAAGGTCTGTTGATAGAAAGGTTGAGCTTTGAGCCTTGCACAAAAACCCAACAACCATAACTGTGACTTTGGATCAGAAATAGAAAATTCCTCCTGAAATATAAGTTTTCCCATTGAGGCTGGGTCCATATGATTCCCATTATCAATGGCTTTAATACCCCATATCCACCTAAGTGGCATTTTACTTCCTGTGCCTATATCCTTTGCAAATCTTTCAAACAAAAACTTATCTCTGTACAAAATATCATACTGTTCAAAGGGGTGTGATGTTTGAAAAAGTTGGAATTCTCTAGAATCTGGCAATTGAAGACCTGGCGAATGAAAAACTGCAACAATACTATAAATTCCAATAGCACCCAAAACCACAACAAACATAATGTGCAATTTTGTAACACATGTAATAATAAATCTGCTTGAAATAACTCTAATTTCATCCCACATTTCATGAACATGACTATAAATAACACCTATTAACCTGTTTTTACTTTTACACATCTTAACATCTATTATAAATACTGATGCAGGTAGCCAAGTTACCATTAGAAAGAAATTAACAAGAACAGCTGTTCCAGCGAAAACACTAAAACAATTAATTGCAGGTATGTAACTTACATAGGAAGCATAAAATGCAACAGCAGTCGTTAAACTAGTTATGAACATAGTCACCATTGAATGTTTTAATGTTTCCTCCAGTATTTGTACAAGAATTGTCTCACCAGCACTAAACATATTTTTGATATCACCTAATCCATTTTCATCACTAACTACATTGTCTCTAATCAGTTGCCTGCTGATCATTTTCCACACTTTCATGTAGAGGAATGCATCATCAGCTCCAATACCTATCACAACAACTATAACTAATAAATTCATAAATGGAAAAAACTTCAAGTTGAACACATAAACATACAAAAAGTATGCTATTCCAAGTGAGTATGTAATAGCTGTAAACAACAGCAATGTTAGAAGTAGAGATTTTGTATAGACCCAAACACACAGAAATACGAAAATACTTCCTAAACCTATCAGCCAAGTGTCTTGTATGACCCACAAGTCAAAAAGGGTATTTTTTAGTCCAAAATCAATTGCCGGTATGAAAAGTGTATCATACGACATATTTGAACTTTGTAATTTCTGATAATATGGCAAGACGGTACTACTTCTAGGCAATGGTAAGAATAACATGGCATTTTTAACAAAAGTATTTGAAAAATCTGGAGGAGAAAAGGCTCCTGAGTCTACAGCATAAAATAACAAATTATAAACTGCATCGTATTGAGAACAATATTTTGGAACCTTGCAGCGGTCCAAGTCACAAGAAGCCATTAATGTGAAGTTATGGAAATAGCCAGCACATCGCTTTAATACTTCTACAGTTTTATTAACATCCTCCCTTGTAAGATTTTCACAAGAATGCTTGCCAGACAATAAAGCTAAGTAATTTGGCACACTCCATACTGGGCAACAAAGCTCTGACGAGTGTGTTGACCTTTGGCACAGATTGTGGTATCCCTTGCCACCAATATGCACAAGTATTGATTGGAACTGACACATTTTTTCCACATTTTCGTATGACAATAAAGATGTACCGTCCGAGTTCTCAATGACTAAATGAGCGTAGTCTGATATTGGAGATCCGCATGTACCTGATGCATAGTTGTGGTGGAAGGGTTTGTCGGGTTCCCGTTGCAATTCTTTTAGTGACACCCACTGCTTCCTAGTGTGATCTTTGATAAACTGTGCATTCTGATCTTCATAGGAGACATTATGGCCATATCCCCAGTGGACATGATTGACAGATACATTGTTAGCTTCAGAAGGATTGGACCAGGTCTTCTCAAATCCAGTAGTGTTGTTAGTTTTTTTCTTTATATTTCTTATCTTATTTTTATTTGCACGTCCATGGCCTGATCTTGGTCTATCTAATCGAGTTTTGTTATGATAAGTTTTGTTCATTCGAATTTGCTCTTCTATTTCTTTGGGGTTCACTGCAAGCCTTCTTGATGGTCGTGTCTCATCAATGAGGTTTTCCCATGCTATGAAGCGGTGCGCTAAGATCGTGCCTCGCGTCTCAAAACCGGCTATGGGGTCCGTAAATGATGGTATCTCGTGGCATAACAAAGGTACTACTGTAAGAATAGTTGAAATAACACTCACAATGAACATAAAAAGGTAGGAGTGGTGAACAATAAATCTGGCATAAGCAGACAACATCTTGAGGTGGTGTTTTCACATAATTCATAGTTATTTCTTTTACTCCATCTTCCTTTGTCTGTTGAACACATATCCTATTAATAAGGATTCGATTTATATAAATATACGTGTTGGCAATTACATTGTACTTTAGAATCTCGATTTTTTACCACCGACACTCCTTTGAGACACCAAAACAGCATTTCTGAGAAAATCACAGACAAATTGTGAAGAAAACAGCAAAACCAACCCCAACAACACAACAACGAAAAAATGACAAGTGACAACAAGATTGCCAGATGTGATTTCTTAAATTTCGTCAGATCCAAATTATTTTTCCCCAAAATTACGTTTTTCAGAATCTTGATTTGGGGGAATTATCAAAGAATGAAAATTATGTATTATTTAATTTAGATGGATAGGAAAATTTTATGTTCTTCGATTTATAGTAATTCCTGCTTGAAAAATATTTCAGTTCTAAAATAAAGGGCATCTTAACCCTCATCCTACATCCCGATAATAAAACGGCTTTATCAAAAGAACGCTGTATGACTAAGTTAAAAACTCACCAGAAAACTGAGATTTGGCTTCCCAAGCCAGTCTATATCGTCTAGCCATTTATTTAATTGTATTTTAGGTTATACCAAAAACTGTTTTCGACGACTACTTGACCGACTGACCGACCAACCGATTTTTTTTTTTGTTCATGGGTTTTACCACTGGAATTAAGTCTTTATACCTCGTCTTAAATTTTCAAATGCGTTTAATAAAATTGCGTTGCGTTTCTTAACGCCCGGGTAAATTTAAAATTTAACTGTCAACCGTTCCACAACCACCCGAGTGAAAACGTTCAGTACATAAACCTTGTCAGAAATGTAAAATTCACTTTGACAGTTTAAATTTTACATTTACCCGGGCGTTTAGGAATGCTACCATAATAGATAGATTCTTAGTCAACCTCAAATTTTTCCAACGTCAAATTTTTTCCAAAAAATTTCCACAAAGACCATTTCCCCAAACTTTTCTTAAGTACCAAATTTTTCCATAAAATCGCGGAAAAACCTCCAATCTGGCAACGCTGAGTGACAACAACACATTGGCATGGCAAAGACAAGACAGATTATTTACACATTTTTTGAACGCATCCACAACCCGTAGCCAAATTCAAATGGCATTTTTTACGTTCCTTTCTGAACACTAGCATGAGCAGCCTTATCACTCGAATTAAACAATTCACATTAATAATCGATTGTTAATTTAATTTAATTGTTTGGCATCTAATAAACCCTAAGACCCATAGATTTAGGATATACCCTTTAGACCATAATAATATACTCTAAGAATAAACCAGGCAGCTAAGTAACTGTATTCTAGTAGGTTAAAAAAATAGAAGTGGGTACCAGAATTAATATGTTGGCATCTAATATCACTAACATCTAATATTATAATCCTCAATTTTAGTTGCATTTTAATGCTGTTGCAGGAATCTTTTAACTATAATAATTAGTTTATATAGGAGAGTTCATTTGTGTCTAAAGCACCTTCACATGAGTTTTTTTTTAAAGGTAAAAAAGGATCCATAAAAAATACTTGTGCCGAACTTATCAGTGAGTTACCTCACTTGATTTTCACGTGTGTCATCATCTCAGTTGACACACGGTTCAGTTTAGCTTGACGTAATGACCACGCGAGATGAGTGTACTGCTGTCTTCCACTTCATGCAATCGTGCATGTGCAAGCGAATAGGGAATAGGTACAGAGAGACCGGTGGCGGCAGAAGAAAGAAAGAGATGAATGAAATTAAATGTTTCGCGCGGTAAGTAAGACGCATACGGGCCCCCATCAGTACGACGTACTGAGTTACTGACATATAAGAGTGAGTTGTGTCACTGAGCCTAAGTGAAACGTTTCACTCTTTTTTTTTTAGTGACACAGTGGGAAAGAAAACCAAAAGCTTTTACGGTAGAGGGCGCTGAGTGTTTGTGTCTTATCACGCTCTTGTAAAAGACGCTGATAGATGTTATTTTTGCATTCCACATTTCTAAAGACATTTGTGCCTTTTTTTGTTAATGTACTCGTCATGTATTCGTATCGCTTAGTTGAAGGAGGAGCTAAAGAAGCTAAAAAAAAACCAGCCAAGTGCGAGTCAGACTCGCATACCTAGGGTTCCATATTGTGGATGATAAATTTAATTTTGTAATTTTTTTTTCGTGAATTTCTCAACCGCTTTATTTTTCCTGTAATCTTTACGTAAACACATACGATTTTTTTCATATTTTTTGGTCCACCAGTTGTGGAGATAATGAGGTTTTTTAAAGATTTCTTGAAACCAGTGCCAGTAAGTATAGTAAAAGTATATATTTTTAAAATCAGCTTTTTAATATCTACAATTTGATATCCATATTGTGTTGTTATAAAATTATTTTTTTATTTATTTTACTTCTTTTTTTATATGTCTCATTAGCGCTGTTTTTTTTAATCACTATTGTTTTCCTGTAATTGGCCAGTTATGATCTATATTATACATTTTTTTCATATTTTTCGGAGATAAGGGGGGGCACATACACATTTTTGTGGTTTTTTAAAGATTTCTCGAAACCAGTGTCAGTAAATATATTAAAAGTATATATTTTTAGAATTAACTTTTTAATATCTACAATTTGACACCCATGT
The DNA here is from genome assembly GCA_934047225.1 of Ypsolopha sequella. Lineage (NCBI taxonomy): Eukaryota > Metazoa > Arthropoda > Insecta > Lepidoptera > Ypsolophidae > Ypsolopha > Ypsolopha sequella. The sequence goes on along the minus strand of OW203988.1, from coordinate 5,620,225 downwards.
TGTATTTTTAGGCTAATATTTTTTATTTATCTCACTTTTGTTTTGGAAATATTTTGAACAATTTCAAATTTTTCATATTTTTTACACCCTCATATGTGGGCAAATTAATACTATTTTTGTGTCAAATTTCATGTATTTATCTTTTACGGTGCTAAAGTTATGAGGCTGTGACATACGGACGGACGGACAACGGAGTCTCACCATAAAGTTTCCTTTTACCTTTTAGGTACTACGGAACCCTAAAAAGAGGTGCTTCGCTGCGAAGTAAGATAGGAGACCTTGTCGTTCAGGTTCCCTTTCCTTTACATCCAAAAGCCACACAAACACCAATTGCTTTAACTTTTCGATGAAAATAAGAAATTATTTAATTATTTGTATGTGAACTGATAAGGTAACAGACACAAACACACAGTGCCCTCTATGCGGAACTAATATGACAGTAAGCATCCCCATTTGCGCAAGCCTAGCACCTGGGCTCCGCGGGAAAGAACAACGTTCGCGTTGTCAGTTCTCACCCGTTTTCATTATCAAACAATAGTGTCGATTCGGTGTAACACACTTTAACTTATTTGACATGACTAAACTTAATAAAGGCATTCTGTCTTTTTCTTTCTGTACCTAAAAGACAAAGACAGGACGTTTAAAATAAGGCTAGTCCTGTCAAATAAGTTAAGTCGTGTTATACCGAATAGACAAATAGTTAAAAAAAATAATTGTATCCAATCCTTATTAAGTTACCCGCTTCGTTATTTAAGAATAAGAAGGCATTTATTCGCTGCAATAACAAGTAAAAAATAAATAAAGTAGATTAAAAAATTAACAAACACAACACTAACATACACAATGATCAGTAACACAATAACAATAAAAACAAGAGATGTTGTGTTGAGGCAGCGAAAAAGGTCTGACTCAGGACAATGCGATTTAAAAAAAAAATCTCAGTGCCCTGGTATTATGTCAGGCCTGTTATCACACAGAAGGCTTTAAAGAACCGATGCAATACTCTTATTTATTATATTAATAAATAACATTATACATATAATATACATAAATTACTTACTTACATTACAACATGAATATTAAATTAATATTGTTGTGTATAAAGATCACATATAAACATACTATATACATAGAAAAAGAAAAAAAAGAAGAAACAGCTAACGAATTAAAATGGCAAGAATATAACTTGAATGAATACAAATAAATTGATAGCAAGGGACAATTAAAAACAATTAACATTACGGCAACGATTTTTGGATTGTCAAGAGATGTTGAAACAGTTTCCTTTTAAATGAGGTCTTAGTTTTGCTATTTCTCACAGGCGGTGGTAAATTATTCCAACATTTCGTTGCCGCGTATTTAAAACTCCCACGAAAAGCTTCACTTTTGAAATGTTGAAGAGTGAGCTTGAAAGCCGCCCCCCTAGTGTTATGATTATTACTTGACCAACGTATCTTATCAAACAAATATTGTGGTGTTTTAGTTTTAACTACCTCGAAAAGCAAAGTAGCTAAGTGAAGATGTCTTCTCTCGTTCATCTTTAATTGGTTGGCGTTGTTTAGATACGGTGTTACGTGTGTTCGAGCTGTTTAATGGTATGAACTTAGACCATTTGGCTTAATATTCAAAGGGTACAAATGGTTTTCTTACATAGAAATGAATATATAGTCAATGAAAAGCGTTCAAAGTCACCCGGTTTACAATATTAGATGCAAAGTCATTATTTTTGGTAGCCTATCTATAATTAAAAATTTCTTGCATGATTTTTTGTTAGTACATAAGTACTTTGATTTTGCTGCCATTTTTTGAATATAATGGTAGCGAATTTTTGAGGCTTATCTAAATTTACTGAGTTCGTTGGGTGGCAAAATATTAAGGCATGTATTTAACGCGGCGACAAATTAATCTGAATTAGGGATTTAAAAAAAATTAAAGCCGGTAGCAAAAATAATAGGTTGGCAGCTACATTGAAGGATAATTTTAAGTAGAAAGTAGCAGCTTTATAATCAGGTTATAGGCGTTGTTTTAACTTAAACTGGCATTGATTTTTTGTTTTGGTAACTGAATTTATTATTAAGCGAACATTTGACGACGGATAAAAAGTAGAAAACAGGCTTTCTTAAATTATACAATGAGGTTGTATATAAAGTTAACTGAGATGTGAAGAAAATATGACCATGGCCATGAAAAACATACTTTGTGCGACATTTTTAGAGCTCTGAATAAAACAAATAGTGACATGCAAAAAAAATTGTTTAAGTTTAAAAATAATAAAAAAACTGAACATAACCTAACTTTAAAGACCCAATATGACTTCTGCAATTGCTTCGGCGTTGCGGAAAGTGCAGCCCCTTCGCCCTTGCGTAACAAAGCACAGTCACCCATGCTCACCTTCGCAGCTTCGGCTTGTTGGTCACCTTCGGCGACCAGCCTCAGCCGCTACGGCTCGCTCGGGTGCCTATGCCTTGTTACAGCAGGCGAGGGCTGCCCTTCCTCCACGCCTACGGCTTTTTATATACACTCTAGGGGTAGTACCCACAAGACTGTATAGAGTCGGGGTGCTCTGATTCGGTTTTGGAACTTATTCAACCTATTTGCTTCTATGCAACGAGCGCGCTTGTCGCCGTTTTCATTCAATTATGATTCTACAAACAAAAATACTGAAATCCTAATACTTAATTATAGTACCCGTTTTAATTTTTACAGCTGCTTGCATGTGTATTTTTATATGCAAGCCTATAGTTGCCTATAATAGAATGTTTGCTATCCCACTGTTAAAATTAGTCGCCATGTCATTATTTATAGTACCTCGCCTATGATTTTATTGGCCCTGTTTAATATGTTTGCTACCTTAAAGTAGCAGCCATTATTTAGTTTTTATAAATCCCCGCATTATAAAGCTCATCTAATATAATTATTGCTAAAATATTTAATTGCCGCCAAGTTATTTTTTAGAAACAAAATAGTTAGTCGCCCTTTAAGTTGTTAGTCGCTTCGAAAATAATTTGCCAAATATTAATACGCAGCCATTTTATTGTAGTAGGCACAGAACTATGTACTAGGTATATGCCTAGTAGCTGTTTTATATTTTAGCTGCCCGGAAAATAATAAGCCAAATTGTTTTATTTTAAATTTGGCTTCAGCGGAAATAACTTGTTGTACCTATTATTTCTAGAAGGAAATGTTTTTCTCGAATTTATGCAATCGTTAATTTATTTTATAGATAATTTTACGAAAATGTCAACATCCCCAAAACGATCTGTATTTCAGTATGGCAGCACTGTTCTTGTCTCTGACTGACATCTTGTGATCACAAGACTTCTCTTCTAGTTTTCTGTCAAGGCAAAAATTGGGCGAAAAAGGCCGTCCCAAACGGGATTTACGGGTAAAACAGCTCCAATATCGTAAAATAAATATCTCAAAATGAGATACTTCCTAAGTTATCTGTTCTCGTTGCTGGTGTTCCTCTCGATAGTGATATTTTCATTGTACTATCTGCTGAACGGGAAGGGTGAGCAAATAAGTATCGGATGGTTCCTGGAGAATACTTCCCCCTACATGTGGGGAACGCTCGGGATCGCCTTCTCCGTGGCCTTCTCCGTGGTGGGCGCCGCCATGGGCATCCACACGACCGGAACGAGCATCGTCGGTGGAGGTGTCAAGGCACCTAGAATTAAGACCAAGAACTTGATCTCGGTCATCTTCTGCGAAGCTGTCGCCATTTATGGCTTGATCACGGCCATCGTTCTGTCAGGAATGCTGGAGAAGTACACGGAGCCCCTGACCGACCTTACAATCAAGCAACAGAACTGGATGGCAGGTTATGTGATGTTCGGAGCTGGTCTAGCCGTGGGACTCGTCAACTTGTTCTGTGGTATTGCTGTTGGCATTGTGGGCTCTGGTGCCGCTCTGTCCGATGCTGCAAACCCGGCCCTGTTCGTCAAGATTCTTATTGTAGAAATCTTTGGATCAGCTATTGGTCTCTTTGGTCTGATTGTTGGCATTTATATGACATCTAAAGTCAGGATGGGTAACCAGTAACTTAAAAAAGGAGGGAAAGCATTTGAAGTTAAGAGTAAGTTGGATTTTATTTTTTATAGGTACCTTTTTATGAAGGTCAGTATCACTTATCAAACGCTTATCAATAAATCATCACTCAAGTCAATATGGGATAAAATAATTTAGTGGTGATAGAAACCACATGACTTGTGCTACATATGCTTGTTATTACACAATCCTTTACTTGACAATGGTGTCACAAGACTAAACTTAACACTTTTTCATTTGGTCAAACAATGAGGGGTTTCCAGCTGACTAATGTTTATAAAACTCTTTGACCAGTCGTACCAGGAGATGGCTAATGTTGAATGAGCATGGTCCTTTGTGGTGGACTTCTAGTTTACAATTTTTCAGAGAATAAAAATATTGATTGATTTTCTTATAATGCTTAAAAATATTTGGGGATGAGACGATTGTGACGGATTTAGGACACTCTTATTATATTGGTAACTATACTTGCTTGTGCTATTTTATAAATATTGTCTTTGTTACAGTGTGTACAGCACTGGATAGCGCCCCCGCCTTGACCATTCTTGTGGAAACAACACAGACCAGTGCTTGAAACATAAAATATATCAAGAGTCGTAATTGCTTGAAATCTTCATTATAGTATAAGTGATACAGTGTTGGACTTATTCACTTTTGTAATATACACTTACTGTTGATGTGTGCTGAGTAATACTTTGTTTTATACTATAATAAATAACCTGCTGTCTGGTTTTAGCGCCAAAACTAAACCTTAAGGCCACATAAAGGATATTTTGAGAGCACAAAGAATTATTAAAATCGAGATTTGATTGCTGCATTTTGCGCTAAAACTATGATATCCTTTTAACCTGGCTGAGATTGTATTGGAGTGTACAACTTTCTAATTAAAATTTTTTTTTAATAAATATTAATCAGTTGGCTAGTGGAACATTGGTATCAAAATTATTGAGTGTCCCTAAACATTTTTGCCTTGACAGTGTAATGGATTTGATGTAATATCCAGCCATTTAGGCTTAAACATTCCATGAAACCTTACTTAACTCAGTCATTAATAAATGTAATCAGCCTCTATACAACTGCCCATATTCAAAGATGTGTACATAATATTATTCCGGTTCCAGTAAAATCATAATTCGATGTGTTTTAAATTCTACTGTTCTCATGTTATCATAAATTAATTTACTTAAATGTATTTGAGAGTTACATTTTTACTTGCAATTTGTAAATATTAGTTCGCTTTTCTGTAATTTATGGACACACTATTTATTGTTACTGTAAATTCATATCCTAGAACATTGACTAGAAGAGTTGTTTATAAATAAATGGCCATAGTTACATATAGAAACGATCAGATGTCTAGGCACGAGTCGAGTACATGAAACTTGGAACAAAACGTTTGAAAAAGTATTATATCAGTCCTAAGTATCATTTAACTGATGTAATTCCAAGTTAAAATATACTATTTGTGCAAATGTAGATATATTATTATGTATGTTGATGAATAAATAGATAAAGTTAACTTTTGAGTTTTCTTCACTTGACAATGACACAGTATAAAGTAACAATGACGTGTGATTTTAAAAATCCTTATTTTCATTGGCGTAGCCAGGGTTTTATTATGGTACGGGCCAGGCCGACACAAATTTAGTTTTGTTAAAAATTATGGTTTATTAAAATGGAATTTCCATAAGAATCGAAAGTCATTCACCACATAAAATAAGAAATTTCCTTAAATCACACATTAATGTTGGTTGAAGCTTTAATATATTTGATCAATTTTTCTGGGGGGAGGGGGGTGCGTGCCCCCCAATTGCCCAAATGCCTATGCCTATTTTTGGTGTGCTGTTATTATTATCAACTTGCATTGCATTACAAGATGAGATATACAAAAAACCGGTCAAGTGCGAGTCGGACTCGCGTACGCAGGGTTCCGTACCACTAAAAATAGGGATACGGGTCCCTAAAATAATTTTGGTACCAGATGCCATAGCAAAAACAAGGCGCTAAAACGGTAGCGCCTGACAAACAATTCGGCACCCTCTGGGTGCGGGACCCTAGTTTTTATAATTTGTTGTTTTACTTCAGCATAAATGTACAACAATCTAGATATTCTAGATAGAGCAGAAACAAATAACGTTAAAAAAAATCTACTTTTTCGTGGTTAATTCTTGTATGGAAACCTTGGGCTTAATTTTTTTTTAATCATTTACCGTCCGTGGTTGATAAAAGGCCACGGTAATACATATTCTGTAAAAATTTAAACTGGCTACCTATAAAAGCTGAAACTGTAGACCCCTGTCACAGACGGACAGACAGCGGAGGCTTAGTAATAGGGTCCTGTTTGGCACCCGTCGGGTACGGAACCCTAAAAAAATTGACTTTTAAGAAGCCGTCTGTATAAAACGTATCACGAAAAAAAGTTAAATTGGGATATTATTTTTTACTGATCGCCCTTGTGGCTGAGACGTATAGTAGAGCGCTGGTTTGCTAACCCAGAGGTGTTGAGTTCAATCCCCACTGTGCACATTGTTCGGTCTGCGTGCTTCGGAAGGCACGTTAGGCTGTTCGTCCATTTGTGCCCGAAGTACAGCGATATCATCATGTTTGGACCGTAATAACCTCAGAATAAGGAATCCTTATTCTGAGGTAATAACCGTCAGTAAAAAGCGGGTGTACCAACTGTGAAAACCTTTGATACTTTGTAACGGGATCTCCCTTTCATTTCGTTGTTATTTACCATAATGATTTAGGGTTCAGTTTCAAATTATAATTATTTGCCGTGGTAGAGGCTTTATTTTTAAATACTTTATTTATTAAGTGACACTTTATTTTTAAATCTGTTATGTAACAGGATGTGACATTAAGAAAACAACATTGACAATATCTTCTAAAGCTGTAGGTGACGATATTTCTTCACAAATGATTTTACTCGTCCTTGATGAATTATTACCTATATCGCCGACTTTATTAATTACTCCCTTGTGACCGGTTCATTCCCGTCGTCATGGAAACGTGCGCTCGTTATTCCTCTACCCATAACCACAAAACCAGTCCCTTTTTTAGACTATCACCCTATTTCCATTCTACATATCCTCTCCAAAGTCCAAGAATCCATCGTGCATAACCAGCTTTCGTCCTATCTAACAACTAACGGCTTGTTGAATCAGTTTCAACCTTGGTCACAGTACGGTAACGGCCCTGCTAAAAGTAAGACTGCTTAAAACATGCCATAGATAACAAAAAAATAAAATTAACAATTCTAACGCTTTTAGACTTCAGCAATGCATTTAACTGTGTTGACTTTGACGTGCTTCTTAGTATACTCAGTTCTCTTAACGTATCTCCACTTGTTATAAAATGGTTTGATATTTATCTTAGACGTCGCCAGCAGTGCATACGCTAGGACAAGGTTACCTCGGAGTGGCGCCTACTTTTTGCTGGTGTTCCTCAGGGTGGCGTGTTCTCTCCTCTTCTCTTTTCCATATTTATAAATTCTATATCCGAAGTACTTTCTTGCAACTACACTCTTTATGCCGATGATCTGCAACTTTTAGCTGAAGTCGAAACCGCAATTTTTGACATGAATGAAAACCTAGACAACATTAGATGGGCTGATTAATTTGGACTTTTAGTGAACCCGAAAAGTCTCGAAAAGTATAATTGGCAGCAAATAAATGACCAATTCGCTTAATGAAATATCTTTTTCGAAGGGCTTTTCTAACAGCACGCCCGTTGTATACGCTGATAATGTTAAAAATCTCGGTGTCATATTTAACTGTAACCTATCATGGTGTGCTCATTTCACAAATTCGGCGCTTTTTGAATACCTATCTTGCCATCTTGACGGGGGATGGGTCAGAGTGCGGTGTGGGTGGTAAGGGAACCATATATAAAGATGTGTGCAAAGCGTCATTGAGATCAAAGCCATCAGGACGTCACAAAACCTAAAGCGTTTATATGGCAGCTGAGCCGGATGGCCCACCTTAAGCGTCTGCAGCGATTCTTACCGTTCCGAACTAAGGTAACTCTTGCGCAAACACTAGATACTCCTACTATGCCGATGTCTGCTCTCTGGATGCAAATGAAGAGTTACTTTAGTAAACTAGAACGCCTCCAAAACTTGGCCATCCAGTTTATTTTTGGACTGCGCAAATATGAACACGTGTCCCAAAATTAGTATGTACGTAGTAGTACATATATTAATTCCATGGTCCCACTTTTACAGAGGTTGGGTACTCTCTGTCCCCCTCTTCAAGGTAAAGCTGAAAAGGCCAAAAGGCCGACAGCAAAAAAGATCAACACAAAAAAAAAAAAAAAAAAAAAACCATGGTCCCAATATAGAATTTCCACATATTGTGCGCTCTTTCGCTCTTTTCAATATTCTCACGAGCCCTTCTGCACCTCTGTATCTGCGTGACCGTTTTGAGTAGGTACCTCTTTTCGAGGGACATAGATCTCACAATTGTGTCGATTCGGCGCAACACAACTGACAAGACTAACCTTATTTTGAGCGTCCCATCTTTATCTTTTCGATACAGAAAGAAAAGGACAGAACACTTAAATTAAGTTTAGTCCTGTCAATTAAGTCGAAGTTGTGTTGCGCCGCATCGGTGTTACGTACTTGTGTCGATTCGGCGCAACACAACTGACAAGACTAACCTTATTTTGAGCGTCCCGTCTTTGTCTTTTCGATACAGAAAGAAAAGGACAGAACACTTAAATTAAGTTTAGTCCTGTCAATTAAGTCAAGTTGTGTTGCGCCGAATCGGTGTTACTGTCTTACTTCTGAGGACCTCGTCTTGGCAACTCATTCACGGTGTTACTAACCTAATATCATATCTTACTAATATGCTGTGGATTCTGAGTTATCCAAAATAAAAGATTTTATTTTATTTTAATATATATTTTTTGTTGAATTATAAAAATTAATTCGAAAAAAGTGGAATTTTTATACACCATAACGTATACTACAAGGTGCTGTACACTGAGATACGTATTAGGAGGTCAACGCAGACCGCGCAAAAGCTGGTTTAATATAAAACGCCTAATTTTTTTCAAGAGGTCATGTTGACTCCTGAGTTGCCAAAGTTGAAATGCATATATTACCTCAGTAGAACACCTCTCCCGCTCCCACTTGAGAGAGCTATATAACACCTGTGCCTCACATACAGATTGTTAAATGTACATAAACTCTGATTTTTCATTCAGTAGAATTCTGACATTACAGGGAAAGGGATGGCGCTGTGCTAGTAAAGGAGAAACGATACAGTTCATCTCGCTTACTTGCACAGTTCCATCCCTTTCCTTGAACTGTTTAATTTCTACGAAATTAAAAATCACAGTTTAGGTATATAAATAAATTCAAAGAAAACAAATTCGAATTTTGCAATAAAATATTTATATTTCATTATTGAACAATCTCTACTGTAATATTAAAAGTGGTCAGAAAATGAAAACCTATCACAAATTGGAATGTAAAGAGTAATTATTAAATAATATACGAGCCAAGTATACGTCAAATATGGCAAATTTTGTCGAACCAAATAAGTTATTCAAACTTATTCTCTAACACGAAAAGCATCCTGTATGTAAACTTGAGCTGTAAAGGGTTAAGAATCATTTAAATAGAGCCCATTCTTTTTTTTTAATTCACAAAACACACTGCAGACTAATAACACGCATTTAAAACAATATTTATGGCAATTACTACCTCTTAACTAAATAAAGCTTTGCCTTAAAAATGTCTATGTCAAATCCTAAATTAAATGTAAAAAACTTACGTATTTACAAAATAGGTGGACTCTTCGTTAAAACTCTCCAAATTCACACATTTAAATATTACTTATTTACAACTTTCAAGAGTTGATAACATATTGTAGTATGGTCTCTTCTAGCCTAAGTGTTTGATTAGCTAGTCAAGCTGATTCCGAAGGCTTTAGTGCTGTCAAAATCTGATTTTTTCGCAAGGTAATTTTACTGTTTGCTATCCCCACTTTTTCTACGGAATATGTAGTAAGTATGAAGCTAAAAACAATGTACCAAATGTACCAATACAAATAATGTGCACTACCTAAAATTTATTGCGCATACAAATCTTCGCCACTGTTCGGTAACGTTCGTATTTCCTTACACTTTCTATACAATCAATAAGGTGACGTGTTAGGTCCGGTCACTTGGCTATAGATTTCTATGCGCATTATATCTTTGGGAGTACTGTACTTTATCTCACGACGGCGGGTCAGGCTTGGTTGTAGTAGACCGTGCACGTATACGTTGCTGAAGTGTGCGTGACCGTTGGAGCTACGCAATAACACTCAATTTGGCAACGTATTAGTGACGCACTAATACAAACAAGTCTGACCCGCGGTCGTGAGATAAAAGTGCTGTAGCTTTAAATTACTCGTTTTTTAAATTACTCGCAAAGTTTCGTTGGAAAGGACTAAATAAGAAATATTTAATAACTTTGAATCTGCTATTAATGTGATAAAAAACCGTTATCTAGTATAAAATGTATTATTTGTGGTACATTATCTTTAGCTGGGAACAATTTATTGGGTGTTTTTCACTAACCCCGGGCTGAAAGGATCTGATGAAACAATCTGTAAAATCTGCTAATATACCTACATATTATGTTATATGTAACATATACTTATATATGTTGGATATATGAACCTGATTGTGGTTATTGTATATCATATCTATGTAATGTGACTGGATTTCAGAATTTAAACAATTTCCATACAAAAATACTATAAAGTCATGAATTCATGATACAGTTGAGTCAAATTTATCAACTAATTACTTACTTACATTGTTTTATCTATTTTATTATATACACATTGACTTTGGATATTTAGTCTAAAGAAGTACATAAATATTTTCTAAAACAATAATTCTATGAAGCAGACGCACTAAATTTGCACGTACCCGTTTCAAAAGGGTTCCGTATCGATGAGTAGGAACCCAATATTTTTGTATTACCATCTAAGTAAATAAAGAACTTTAAGATTACAAAAAACCAAATCAGAAATAAGGCTACTTAACTGATTGATTAACGCTTGTTCTTTAAAATTTTAAGAAACCTTATTTTATATCTTTTCGATTGCAGCAAATGAGTATTTTACTTAACTTATGTTTTTATACAATTAAATATTATGAATTCATAATATACCAGAATACAGTACCTAAATAATTAAATAAATCGTTACAAAATATGAAACACTATGGCAGTGGGTTCTGATTGTGTAGCGCAGTCTTTGTACAAAATAAAATTATCTAAAACTGAGTCCTATAACTAAAAGAATAAGGATTACAATACATCTAATTGAGATTCAATGGAAATCTTGTACTTTGAATAAAGTTATACCCTAGTCTCAGCATCATCTTCAGTAGTAGATTTCCTGAAAACAAGTAAAGAAAGTTACTGACTTCATCATCTTAGAGAACGCTACCGCTAGATGGCGCGCAACGGTGCCACCGCACCAAGTGAAATTTTTAAACTTTTGGGTTGAGTATTATAATTTTCAAGTATGTAACGTAATTTATATGTGCAATGGAGATCACATCAAGCTATACACTTGCAGTACTACATTAGCTCCTATAGTGAAGGATTTAGGATAGGTACAAAGTCCTATGTGTGTATAAGCTTGAAGTGATTCCAAATATACACATAATACTAGGCTCCAAAGAGAAATTTGTAAAGAGAAAAAACTATCGAAAAAAATTATGCCCAGTAACAAGTGACTTTCCCATAGGCATACCCATATACATATTTTTTACATACGTTTGGGAACAAACAGGCTAGTCGTTTACTGGGCTCCGGTGGGAATCAAACCTATCTCAGACAACGTAAGCCTTTACTATGAAATTACGAAATGGCCATAATTCTTATAAATTACAAAAATGTATGCACTAGCAAAATCTGTCTAACGTTTACGTATATAAATGTGCGCGAAAAATATAAATCGGCTACTGGGCGAAGGCGTATCTTTAGGTCGACATTTTATTCATGACTAGATTTCTTGTATTTCTACTTATGGCCTTTATGGCGTGGCTAAATGTCATACTGTTTCATTTCGCTATAAGGTGCACGCTCCATGAAACTTGCGAGGACAATAAAATCGTGCCGATTTCGTCACGGGCGCAAAATTGAAAACTTGTTTCAGGAGAAACAAGATTTTGGCAAGATTGTGGACGTTTTTCAAACAAATTTTTGGTTATTATTAATCTTGATAACATTTTCGATGTTTGACTCGTATTTCACATTCGGATACACTTTTACCAAAACCGTTAAACTTTCGTATTTTAGGGGTTTGTTGTTACAACTTACTCAAATTTCACGATTTTTAGTTCAACTTAAACATAGATCTAGGTAATGGTAATGGACTCACTCTAAAACATTATGGTATTCCATAGAAACCTCACAATTTTGTGATTGCGTTTGTACGGAGGTTTGCGCGTGACGGCGCCTCTCGCCATTCGTATTATACAAGCTATACTTCATTGGTTATTGTTTACCATTTAAGTTTAAAGTAAACGTTTGTCAGTCTGAGCAGACGAATGTATCTAACTTATAAACAATAAGCACGTTGGTACAGTGGAGACCGGATCAAGTTAGACACTGGACTTTGTACCTATCTTATATCATGGCTAATGTCGTACTGCAAGTGAATAGCTTGATGTGGTCTCCACTGTACTGTACTAAAGTAATTAAACAAGGGTGCGTTCCGTTTTGATCGCATCAAAGTATCGCGCGTGTCTGTTTCCAACATGACATTCCAATTTATCTGCGACGCTGAGATCTGTCCTTTCTTTATCAAACAATAAACAAAGACAATGAAAGGTTCGCATTAAATTTGCACCATTTTGATAGATGTAGTAAATGCACAAAACGGAACACGACTTAAGTAAACAAAATATATTACCTCATCTCTAAGATGTCAGATGTAGTCAGCAACGCCACCGGTTAGCAAAGCAAAAGATGATTATAGTGAGTGTTTCTCATACAACCGCCACCATCTATTGGGAATTATCATTCACATTTTACTTCAAGAAATGAAAATGGACCAAATCGTTAATGATTAATTACATAAAATATGGAATTGATGGGGAATTGCGTATATACTAGAGAAATAAACTAAAAATATTATGTCGAGAAGTTTGCGCACTCTTTTTACAAGTGACTTTACAGCTAAATATTCTGAGGACTTAGTAAGTGAACAAAAATAAGACCTAAAGACATTTTCAAATACAATATCTTTCGTGTTATTTTATTTTGTTTACTGACCAAGTCATCAGAACGGATTTGAAGGCGATACAATCAAAATCACCTTGCATAAGAAATACCACATAAACAATTTATTCCATGCTAATGTAGTAAGAAAGTTTTATTACATGCAATAAAATGACTCTTGTATAAATATTCAACAGATATTTACTCGCTAGTTTCGCCCATGCTCGCTAGTGGCGCCCCCATCTGCTGCGGCGGTTCACCTAAACATATTCAACAGGAACGATTAGCGATCATATTATATCAATCAAGATTTTTGTTAGAATATCTATCAGCTTTTTTTTTCAAAATATTTATTTATTACTAATTCGTCAAAGTAAATAAAGCTAGTCTATAATACCCTACCTACTGTTTGATTAGGAAAGAAAAATAACATTTTGCTAGTCAGGTAGGGTATTAAAATATATTTTTTTAATTTTACCTTATGAATATTTTGTATATCTAGATAATTGAATATTTTCAATAATTAAAAAAAAATATGTAATAACCGTACTAATGTGAGCAAATAAAGTCTGCCTATATGCATCACTAGTCGCTTAAACGTTTTCAAAGTTATGAGGCCGTTCCATACAACAAATAAAAACGAATGGACACCGAAATAATTACACTTCGGGTACAGAACGCTAGTGCCGACAGCCTATGGTTGTAATTTTATTTTAACGTTATAAAATAAATCATCCGGCTCGAAGGACCAAAATGCTCGTGATAACAGACACAAGGGGGTAGAAAGAAAAAAGAATTTTAGAGCATTACCTGCGTGTACCAATTCACTACTACGTATTTGTGGCGACTGATTGATTCCTCGCGTGTTCATATGGTCTTCTTCGGCTAAAGCAAGCAAATAAAAAAAAGTCAAAAGCGTGGTTTAAGCAAATTTTCCAATTAACATAATATGGTGTAATTTTAACTGGAATCCTATATCCATTAACAAAAAAAAAAAGGTGTTTCTTCAGTTACTTGGAAAAAGGTTCAGAAAAAAAAATTCATTTTACTGATTTTGTTTTTGAAAAATAAATAAAAATAGCATCAGAACAAACAAAGCAAAACAAACAGTAATCGTTCAGCTACTTTGGATAAAAAAAATAAAGACACTCTTTAAAAAAATGAAACTGTACACACATAAAAAAAAACAACCACTCAACACGTACCTGTATAAGGAAACAGATATTTATCATGGGTGTGGTGTTTATCTGACCCTTCAGACATCCTGTCATTATAATCCCCATAATGATTCTCCATTTTCCTCTGATAGTCATTCTTCAACATCGTCGCTATCCCGGAATCCCGAAAATCCCGGTTATACCCGTCGTGCTCTCTAGGAACTCCTGAATCCCGGAAATCTCGGGATCCATATAAGTTGGTTTCTTGGTTGAGGTATTTGGTGGGGCTGTATCCATAGTCGGAGGTTCTTGAGGATAGGTAGGTTTTGGACCCATAAGGGTTGGTTGGAAGGCGGTACATGGTTGGGGAGATAGGGTAGTTCGGATCGAATTGCATCTGCTTCTCTGTATCGGTTGGCAGAACGCCGTACATTAGTTCGTCTTCCATTCCGTATCTGTGAAGGAAAATTGTGAAATTTATTGAACTATAAAAATTAATGTCTACTAGCTTTAATGGAGCAGACTATTGGATATATACAAGGTGACTTTTTGATCATCGTCCAAATTCATACTGGTGGCTTGGTAAGTGATCAGTATCATGGATCAATAACAACTTTGGTGAAATTCGTAAAATGAAATTTCGACTCCCCATAGTGATTCACTCGGGAATGGAACTGAATTTCTATGGGAAGCCGAAATTTCATTTTACGAATTTCACAAAAATTGTTACTGATCACTTATCAAGCCTCCAGTATGAATTTGGACGATGATCAAAAAGTCACCTTGTATAACTATTGGAGTTATTGGAGCTAATATTGGTCCGTATAAAACAAAATGTCAAATAAAATACTATTGAAAAAACGTCCTCAATGGACAAGATTCGAAATTTTCACAGATTCTCCAACGACCCACTAGTGATGTGACGGTTTGGAAATTTTCCAACCGACTTAAACCGGTTTAGGCATGTACGCAAACCGGTTTGCAAACCGAACCAACAAATTTGATGTTACCCGGTTTACAAACCGTTAACCGGTTTGCAAACAGTATTGACAAAATCGATGCGTAAAACTACGATATATGATCGTATGATAAAGAAACTGGATTATGAAATTAAATTTAAATCCGTAGTATTTGGTCTCTGCCAAACCTGTTAAAAAAAGACGCCCTACAGAGGCGTCGAAACGTCAAGCACATAACCGTTAAGGTATTTTGTATGTTTCCGCGATTAAAACCCGAATCTTATACTCGTAATGTGTGAAAATCGCAAAAGTTTAAAGTTTTCTCTTAAAAAAGCCCGTGCACTACCACCCGCTCTAACCGTCTAAACCGGTTTGACATAGATTCCAACCGGTTTGGACGATTTAAGGCTCAACCCGGTTCATTGGTAAACCACGTCGTAACATCACTACGACGGCTACGACCTACCTGTTGTCGAGCGGCAGTCGCTGCGCGTCGACGCTCGCGACGTAGGTGTCGTGCACGTTCTCGAGTAGGCTGGGCTGGTGGCGCCCCCCCCTGCCACCGTACACGTCCGATGTGAGGTCGGGGTGCGGGAGGGGCGCGGGGGACGGAGTGCCCAGCGCCGCGGGGCCCTCGTCCGACCCCGTCTCCTGAGACCACCGGATGTCGGCCCGATTTTGGTCTGTGGATTGGTTAGGGTTTATATATAATAAATTTCTAATGAGTACTAGGCCAGATAGAATATTAAATAGATAAATAAATAACTGGGAAAATTAATTATTTATTGTATTTATTTTATAAAGGATTTCGAAGGGATTACAGGGTGACTTTGTACCTAACCCCGATAATTTAATAGGGTATAGAAGAATAATAACCGAGCTCATGATACATAAGTATTTCAATTTAATTTCATTAATTGTTTTAAGAGTAAAAACCACTTCAAGGTTTCCATAAACTCCTGAAAAATCATGGTCACCCATAAGAAACCTCAATCGAATCCCGCGGAGTTATTTACATTGTTGATTCAAATCTTTCCTTCGGGCTGGGGCTCGGTTGGCGATCATTGAACCTTGTTCCTGGTCAATGGCCAGGTCTCCGGTATGGGTTCGATCGGTTTATTAGATTTCACCTTATATATTTATAGATTTAACTTATCATTTTAATCGTATATATAATATATATTGCTACATAAATTAAACAAACCTTGAATTTAGTTTATGTACATACATTTATTATTTGATTACATTTATTTTTATAATATTAAATTTGACTCGTAAAAAGTGGGTTATGTATACCTACTTTACAAAATAAACTATTTGAATCTAGTCAGACTATTTTGAAGTTGGTCCGTACTGGAATGGTTAGGATAACCATATATTATGTTTGCAAGTAACATTTTCTAATGCTTTTTTAAATATTCGATTCATTGGTTTTCTCATCTAAAACATCATCTACAAATGTCTATCAACACACCCAAAAATTATCGGGGTTGCTTTTAAAGTCAGTTGTATATATAATTTTTTCCACTCATGATTGCGGTTACATGCAATTTATTAATAACTACTATCTTGTAATAGGAACTATAGTGAGTCGTCATTAAAACAAATTATAAGAGTTTCTCGATACGCCTGAAAATTTTCTGGCTAAATGAAAAGAAAAAACAAAGAGATACAAAACATACCATCTCTGATGTGAGCAGGCCACCGCGGCGCGAGCGCGAGTGGCGCTCCCTCCGTGATGTTGGGTAGATACCCGCCGCCATTACTACTGGTGCCTCGGTCTCCTGCGATCAAATATTTGATAGGAACATTATCTTCTAGAAGAATTTGTTATCTCAGCCTATCCTAACTTAGAAATTTTGCAACCATATTTTTTTTGTGGAATCTCTCATCAAAGCAGACTAAATACATTGCATTTGAATGTGTTTAGGAATTAACAAATTAACTGGCAAGAGATTATACTCACAGAAACTGTTGAAAACTCACAGGGATGTTTCAAGGATCCAGCCGAGACAGGGTCTCGAGTAAATATTGTATCAAAACATTCCCAATGCATCGGAGCCACTTCAATCAAAAAGCCTTATTTTGTCAGTCAAATCCATTACATGCCCAAAACCAAGGAATCTCGTCTCGAGAATTATCCTCTTACTCTAGTACTAAACTGGAGAGTACTCACGAGTGCTATTAGAAGCAGGTCTGCTGGACCGCCTGGTGCTGGTCTCATCATCGTCCGAGGAGTGACTGGACGCGAGCTCCAGACTCCTGGCGCCACTGCCGTCAGTATCGCTGTCGGTGGCTTCCGTCGCTTCTTCAGCAGTCTCTCCCGTCGTCGTCTCGCCATCCGGCTGCGCTTTGCGACGACGGCGACTTTCGTCTGAGAACGATGCCAGATCATTTAGAGTTTGTTTAACCATAATTATGCAGATACATCAAACACCACTCTCAGCTATCTAACTAAAAACGTGGATACGTCATAACATCTGGTCGCTTGGCACCCACTATATTTCGAAATAATAAGCATTATGAAGGTATCAATACTTTTATTAGTGTGCTGTATGTCCATCGTTGAATTATCTTTACATTTTATGTTACTATCATTATTTGTTCATCCCCAGATACTAACTATACAATAAAAATCGTTGAAATATATTTGAGTTTATTTTAAGAGCAGCGGTAACTGAGCCAGTAGGACACCGGACTCTCAATCTTGAGACCCAAGTTCGAATCTTGATGGTCAAGCATATACCAATCAGTTTCTCTGAATATTAAGCATATAAATATTTTTATTTAAGTGTTTGAATAAAATACATCAAAATATATATTTTAAACACGATTTAAAAAAAACAAAAATGAAAAATTATTACGAATGTTTATTTATACAGTGTGTCACTCGTACAAGTGCACATCCGAAAGTGGGTGAAACTAGATCTAAATACATCGACAAAAACAATAAAAAAAAAAAATGATTTTTTTTTAAATCTTGAAATAATACTCCAGCTGGGTATCTTTGTATGGGACGCGAGCGCAGTGCCTTTGGTTAACTGCTCGTAGACTGTTTCGACTCACCCTCTCGTCTCGTGTGTAAGGAGGAGTCGAACCCGCGGAGATAAGCTGGCATGTCGCTGGCGCTCGTATTGTAGTTGGATGTGGAGGTGGAAGTGTGACGCAGCTGACCGTCCGATCTGCTGTTGGTAAAAAGATAGTTTCAACTTGGTACGTCTAAACTGAAACCGAACGATATGGATATCTATACATATACTAAATTATAAAAAAATACCCCAACCGCCTAGATCAAACGGTTGGACTTGGGAACATGAAATTGGGAATGTACTTTCGTTGTACGACGTAGACATCCGCTAAGAAGATATTTCAGGAATTTTACACGGGATCGAGAGAAAAGGAATCCACGCAAGCAAAGCTGCAGGGCATCCGCTACTGGAAAATGAATGATAACTAATTGCTGACTACCTGTACGGACTGGAGCTATATAGTCTTGGTAGTGGGTCTAGACATGGTACTGCAAGCAGATATCCCGATGCTTCTCAACTGGCGTCCTGGTTCGCCGCTGTGGTACGCTAGCGAAGATCAGTTGACGCCGAAGATGTTGTGTGTGTACACACAGACACATACACACCTGTACGGACTGGAGCTAGTCTTGGTAGTGGACCTAGACGTGGTACTGGAGGCAGATATCCCGATGTTCCTCAGTTGGCGGCCCGGCTCGCCGCTGTGGTACGCGAGCGAAGATCGGTTGATGCCAGAAATGTTGTGAGCGCTACTGCTGATTATCACTGACGTGTCCACCAGGGGAACCTTCTTGCCCATGCAGCGGAGGATCGTTCTGTTAGGAATGAAATCTAGGTTAGACCATTGATTGGGAGAACCATCTTAGAGTGGAATAACCCCCTTTTTATACATACTGGGTCACACACAAAACAAAATCTACAGAAGTTGGTAACAGAGCAATGACCGATACTACGCAACTGTCTGTAACCACTCCGCCGGTACGGCTTCTTATGACGTCATGTCAGAACACGACGAGTCGCTTGTCAGCATGGTTTCGTCATGAGGGTGGTGACAAGTCACGGCCGAAGCACCAGCAGTTGAAGTGAAAGGTTTGTAAGTTACTTAGTTAGGTCTTGGTTTAAGTGTCCAGGGTACATATTTGGAGTAATCAGTGGTTATATCTCAGTTTACACCTACCACTACGATTATCCACCTGTCTGTTAAGATGATAATAGTACGCTTCTGTGTCTTTGCTTCGGAAGAGGCCTATATCTGGATTGTCCATAAGGGACTGCTGTTGGCTGATGACGATAATGCTAGTGCCTTAATAGGCCAGACCTCACATAGCCTCAATCAAGGTGTTATTAATAAAGGATTTAAAGCGTTAAGTTGTGACAAATAACGTCTTATATAAATAGATCATAGCATATACAATTTACGTACAGTAAATAAAACACATCGTATCGTGGCGTCATCTCTGTCACACGAAGCACTAACAGTCCGGTGACAGAGACGACGCTCTACAAAGCCGAAGATAGCCGATGTGCATTATTCTCTGCCAGGTACTGTATACAACCAAAGCTGGGTAAAAAACAGTTTTTGTTTCAAAACATCTTGGCAAGCTTGTCTGCCATACGCCTTTAGCAGCGTCCGATGCTCATCTCTTGCCACCGTGGACACAGTTGTTACAAAAACTTGCCATGCAATGTGTTTATTTAATAGGGGCATAGTTTTTGTGATTGAGATCGATTCCAATCAATTCCCATAGCTTAATTTCTAAAAGCTTTTTTCATGTTTTTTTTTTCAGAGAATTTACGTCTTTTTTAGGATATAATAATACGTAGTTTTCATTATTTTATTACATAAATTGAGCATTATTTTATTATGATTTTTTTAAAGAATTGTCCGATATGACGTCACTTGAGAATTTTAGACAATATACTGATTGGGATGTGCGATTGCTTATAAAAAAAGTGGTCCGTCTCTATCTGTCTACTCATCTGTCATCCAGCTGTCAAATCAGTCTGAAACAAATTATTATAAACTCATCTTGATAACGACACATTTATAAACAGCCATTTCTCAAGTGACGTCACACGAAGGCAAATGGAAGTCGCAGTTTTTTCGTAAAAATATTCATCATCATGAGGTTTTTTAGACCACAAGTTCCAAAATACGGTTTATTAAACATAAATCTCGAAATTTAATCTAAGCGAATTGAGTCTGATTCCTCTACTGTATGTGTGTCAAGCTAATAATGGAAAATGAATAAAAAGTCACCTCCGAAGATTCCCTCGGACCCTCGGGTTGGCCGCGTGTCCGACAGCGGCTGCCGCGGCGTGCAACGTCACCGCTACAGAGAGCGCTGCACTGAGACTAGCGCGCTTGTCACCCGCTTCACTGCTGAGTAGCAGCGCCGTGGCCCACGACAGGCAGAGCAGGGGCAGCGAGATTATACTCACTGCTAGGAGCATTCTACGGGCAATAAAAACAAACTGTGGTCAACCGATCATAATAAATACTCGATGTCACTTAAAAAACGTTAAATATACCTATCAAAATGTATAATGTTTAATATTGTATAATGTTTCATATTTCAACCCAATGTGTTAAATAATCATAGATTGGTCAGTCAGTATTGTTACTCCCTAAATTACTCTATGGGTTTGTCTATGCTTGGGTTGAACTTCCGTTTCCGGGGAGAGGTCAAATGGTTTTTTCGTAAATCGCACGCATTTTTGTCGGGATATTTTGTATTGTGAAACGATTAAAATTTAAAGGTACATACAGCAGTGTTTCATAAAGTTCCCGATCAAACCCACACCGCAGGCTGTCAAATTAAAGAGTCCAGTCCTGGACACAAACATTTACGTTTTTAACCGACTTCAAAGAAGTTCTCGATTTCACCTGTATACAACACGTGTAACAGAAAGGTGTAACCATATTTGAAAAGCTTATTCAGTCAATGGTATAGAACAGCTTTTACTATGGATATGGAGCCAACATAGAAATCTCAAAAAAAAAATCTACCCTTCCAAACATTTCGGCCGAGCGGCATTGCATTTTTCTATGAAACAGTAAAAAAAATTTTTCGAGATACAGGTTTTGTTCCATAGTAAAAGTTGTTCTATACCATTGGCTGAATAAGCTCTTCAAATATGGTAACAACCTTCTATTACACGTTGTATATATATTTTTTTGTTATGTTACTCCATCGCTCCATCATTTCTTAACCGAATTGATGATTTTTTTTTGGCAGTTTCCCTTCAGACAAGTTTCTTTTTGATCATGATCTGATTATAGTCTTCAGACATAGGCAGCGGAACTCTTCAATTAATCATTTGATATTGGGGCAATTACTTTGTATCAGGATGTTGATTGCAGGGCTTTACTTAAAAGGGCATGTAAGTTTTAGCAATGTCTTTAGCAAGGTGTACACAATTCCTGTGAACTCATTGGTGATAGCTCAGATTGTCAGCATTCGATCCTGAGTTCCAAGGTTGAAGATACTACCAACTGAGCTATCGCCACATTTTAGAGAAATGCAACATTATTAATATTTGAGGATGAAACCCGAGATAAGATTAAATAGGTTTGTAATAAATATCATACGATCGTTCTTCAAGATAAGGCATGCATAAATCACGATCAAAACTTGATATGAGGTAATGACACTTTTATGACCTTCAAATAAAGTGTATTTTGCCTTGAATATTTCTATCTTCTTGGCAATATACACTTTCCAGGACGTCGATTCCGGCGCGTGCGCAAAAATTGCGAAAGCAGAAAAATCAATCATATCCGTAGAAAATCCTTTGTAAAATCATTCGAAACCTGCTGTAGCAAATTTTTTTGCACTTGCCAGAATAGCCTTCCAGATTTCAAAATTGTAAGATTTGTTAAAAAAAAAAGAATCAATTATTTACCAATTAGTATTGTTGTGCAACAGGAGAGGGGCTTGCCATTGCAAACCGATAAAATTTGGTGAGCATTTTTTATTATTATAGATTTTATACTTAACATTTTATAATTTACATTTATGGTCAAATATGCAAGCAGCAGCAAGCAACATACTTTAGTACTAAGAGAGAGGCTTATATCCAGCAGTAAAACTTTAAGCTGATATAATTATAATTGGTGATTTACAAATACTAAACCACTTGACAGCTTGTGGAGATGAGTCGGGTTGACTATAGACTAACAGACTGATAATAAGTGGTATTGACTCTACTGCTTGCTTCCGAATTCTTTTTCAAGGGCGGTATTGCGTGTTTAGAACAGACATCATGACGGGATCAACTCAGTTGTGGGCGTGACCGAATGTCATGCTGTTTCATTTCACTATAAGGTGCACGCTCCATGCAACTTGAGAGGACAATACAATCGTGTTGATTTCATCGCGGGCGCAAAATTTAAAACTTATTTCAGGAGTAACCACCTTTTGGCAAGACTGTGGATGTTTTTA
Organism: Ypsolopha sequella; assembly: GCA_934047225.1. Lineage (NCBI taxonomy): Eukaryota > Metazoa > Arthropoda > Insecta > Lepidoptera > Ypsolophidae > Ypsolopha > Ypsolopha sequella. Next base: position 5,597,359 of record OW203988.1, on the reverse strand, counting down.
AATATTATTTTTGGTTAATATTAATCTAGATAACATTTTAGATGTTTGACTCGTATTAATTTTTCGATTTTATCTAAAACAATAAAAGCAAAAACCGTTAAATTTAAGTATATATTTAAATTTAAGATATTACTCAAATTTCACGATTTTTAGTTCGACTTAAACATAGATCTAGATAATTTAATGGACTCAGCCTAAAATGTAATAAAAAGCTTCCATAGACACCCCACATTGCTTTGTACCGTTTGTATGGTAATGTCTAGTTACCTGAGATTTCCGAACCCAGTGACGTGTTCCCTCGCGGTAAAGGCGGCCCGCGTCGCTCCAGCGAGACAGATGAGAGCGACGGCGGCGTACACGGAGCATGGGACAACCAGCCACCACACCACACCTTCGTGGCACGACACCCAGCAACTGTTGGGGATGTATATAACACCGGGTTTAAAAACAAAATAAGGGTTAAAAGTTGCCAAAGCTGTAACAAGTCAGGGGTGTGTTCAGGGGTTGCGACACGGCTTCTAATGCCATCTCTGTCGTACTTGTTGAAAATTGTATACACTATCCTGCTATCAGTGTTGGAAATTGAAGAAATCGTACTACTAGTTTTATATATATTTATGTATTTCTTATCATTAAAGAGAACACAATTACATGTTTTAACGATAAGACATAAGACATTTTTCTTCATAATTAAGACTACAAAGAAATTGTAAAATTATTTAACATTGACTGCATGTACAGCTACAGAAGTAGTCTTAAAAATAACACAATACCAATTATAAATTAATTCTTCAAAATTAACTATATAAGTAATAAAAAATTTAAAATTATTATAATTATCCTACGTCAAATACAGAATAATAAATGTCAAAGACTGATCACAGATACAAATTTCAAATAATAAGAATTTAAAAAAACTCATTAATTTTAAAGTAACTCTTTTCCATTATAAAATGTCAATAAATTCGAGAAGCCAATATCAATAAACCTTACAAAGTTTGTTTAAATATCGGGTTATTCATAGTTAGCAACTTTTAAAAAAGTATTGGCAGGAAGTTGGCACCCTCATGCCGTAGCTAGAGACGGGCATGGGTGCAAGAGAAAATATAAATGGTGACGTCGATGCTTACAGCATGTTAGCGCCCATTATAAATAGTCGCTAATTAGAGCATGCATGGTTCACATCTCTCAGCTCTCGGACGAGACATTAACTTACAATAGCGCGTTCCCATACTGCTGCTGATGGTGGCCCACAGCTAGCGCCAGTAGCACGGCGGGCGCAGCGTACGCGACCGCTAGATGCGCCGCCAGCCCGCCATGGTTCACGTCTCTCAGCTCTCGGACGAGACGCCTCAGTTGGTACGCGTCACACGCCGACCACCCGAGCGCAGCCACCCACCAGTAGTGGAGCGACATTGCGATCAGTTTACACGCGAACTAGAGCAGAAATATGCATTATTAGTAAAATACATATATACATCATTCACCCGATATTCGCTAATTTATAAGGTGAATTTTAATAAACCACCCGAATTCCTATTGGAGGTACAGTGGGTGATAGAGGACTACACATGTGAAGTTTCAGTTGGATCAGATAATGGTAGCACATGACATCGAAAATCGTATTAATATATGAGTAAAATTTCAATTCAGTGGTGTGGGTGGACTTTACACAATGGATTCAAAGCTATACACACACGGTGTCCACCCACACAACTGAATCGAAGTTTTATTCACACATTAATACGTTTCTCGATGTCACGTGACCTGCCATTACTTTATCTTATCCACTTGAAACTTGACATGCGTAGTCTCTATCATTTACTGAACCTCCCATTATAATTTGGGCGGTTGTTTAAATGTAACCTTATTTTCGATGCATTTTGGAAGGTGTTTTAAACGTCAGTCTTATAAAACTCAGTCAGATATAATATGTTTGAAAATATGCTTTATATTTGTGTCTCATTCCAATTGAAATTATCAATGTTTTCAAAAAGTGACGTCATCATAATAGATCTTTTGCACTTCTACAGTGGTCCTAGGTACATTAATTCTTCACGTACAGTCTTTATTTATGACAGATTTTAGTTGAAAAACGTTCAAAGATAATTATTTATTTATTTATTCAGAAAATTTCGTGTAACATTACAGAAATACGAGTATCTTTTACGCTACACAAATCAAGAAACTTAAAACATTAAATTAAAAATAACAAAACGAAAATTAAATCGTAAAGAAAAACATGACATTCAGGCATCACTCTCACAGAACCCTAAACACCCCTTATAAACGTTCATTAAGCTATCACCAAACAGATCACTCTGTGGTTCAGCTGACGGCAGTGCGTTCAGGTAATAGAGGGCGCGCGGGAGCGGAGAGTGACGCCGCGCCACGATCGCGACCCTCGGCTCGTGCAGCAGGCGGCGATGGCACGCTTGGGTGTATTTGTCGAGGTCACGGTGTTCAATAGCTGCGGGCAAGATTCACCACGCAAGATACGGCACCCCAAATATACTGCGTTCTTAAAGGTATACAGTAGCGGGTGGCCAATGTGGCTAAGTGGACATATAGGAAATACAGGCACCATAGATGCGATATAAAGGTTTCTGTTATTTTCACAGGAATCCTACAAAGAAATGGAGCTAACATAATAACCATAACAGTCTCTCAAAACTCACCTCATTCTGCACCAAAGAACTCCTCGCCTTCAAAGCGATAAGGTACAGCAACTCAGCCATGAACACACAGAATATGAGGTGCTTGTGTATGGAGTTGGAGACTGTAGCCGCGCCGCCTCGCAGCAGACATAACGCCAACCACGTGATCAGCAGGAGGGGCAAAGATATGCTGAATGCTGTGTATGATGTCACGGATTCCAGTAATGATGGCTCCGGGATGAACTGTGGGAAATTCACAGGATACATTTTATTGGTGTTGCGTTCAGTGCTTGATAAAGTTGTTCTTGCATTTTCTCTTGTTTACCCCAATTTCACAATTGAGAATTTCAAGTAAAATAATACTTCGTATGAAATGCAGCGCTGTGATTGGCTGTTTCGTCGTTCAAGTATCATTTAACGTTTTTTTTTTTATATTTTAAAACGGGCCTTTACGCCTTAAATTCCAAGTTTTTGTTATAGAAGCAGCGGTAGCTCAGGGGGTAGAACGCTGGCCTCTCAATCTTGAGATCCACGTTTGATCCTCGGTTGTGCATGCACCAATGAGTTTTTTGGAATTTATGTGCATAGTATTTGTTCTTACTCACCACTTCCTGAACGGTGAAGGAAAACATCGTAAGAAAACCTGCATGCCCTAAAAAGCGTGTATTTGTGCCCGAAGTACGGCGATAGGGCTCACCACCCATCACGTTGGGACGTAATAATCGTCGAGAACACCTCTGACACCTCCTCTGGGGTTCATGTCGTGACGATATATACATATATAATTTTTTTAATATGTTGTTTAACGTATAAACGTATCTTGTATCTTTTACTTTTGAGCTGTTTTATAAGAATATTTCTAGTGGCTGCACCCACGTCAATTAATTCATTTTAGTTTTTGTTAAGTCCTTATGAAACTAGCCGACTTTCTGACACCCCAGTTCACGATATATGTATATTCGTATATTACGCTGCAAGTTTCATTGCGACTCGGTGTTTAGTTGCAGAGTTATGAAGAACATTTGGAAGATTAAATTAAACATATCACATTATTTAAAAAAATTTACACACCTCAATATCAACTTCGTCGACCAGCACAGCGAAGGTAGAGAGATGATTGCAAGTACAATTGATAAGCAGCGGCTCGCCGGAGTATGGCGACCAATCGTAGTCGATCTCGGTGTGACAACCCACGCGGGACCATTCACCCGACCTGGAACAAAATATACCATTAGAGCAATCGAGAGATCTGCTCCTTAAAACCTGCTTCATGTTGCATTTAAATCCATCAGCCTGTTTTGTCCACTGCTGGACAAATGTTTTTCTAAGATTTTGCCACTCTTGGCGGTCCTCTTGAAAGAAATGCCCATAAATGCCATGGGTAGGCGGGTTGGTGAAACCCTCGCACCAGTGACCCCGCTGCCCGTCACCAGTCTCTTTTATATAAGACATACTGCCATCAATCAGTCCCAGGTATGGTGGACCACCAGGTTGTACCTGTTTGAGAGCTGTCTTCTTACTCTTCCCCGAATATTCGGGAGGGTTTGCGAGTAAGATGGTGGTACCTCCACAGTCGACCCCGGCATCAACTTTACTTCCTATTCAAACCCGCATTGAAGTATATATCTTGCACCATCCGCCCCCCGCTAACATCAAGAGTACCTCATCCCCACCAATTTATGTCACAATCTCGCGCACAATCTCGTTTATCTATACCAGGGGTCTCCAAACTATGGCCCGCGGGCCAACACTGACCCGCGAGCACCACCAATCCGGCCCATGGTCGCTGGCGGGATATGCCGGGGTTTCTATTCCGTTATAGTTTATTTAAAATTCACAAACGTTAAATATTATCGTGATGTTATTTATAATATGATTAAAATTCACCACCCGTTAATGATAACGAATGAGACGTATTTGTCTAAAAGTAGCGTAATTATAAGAATATTATTAACAACCCTATTTCAAGACCTGCGCACTGCGTCGAAATTGCGAACGGAGCAGAGAAAACTCCTGCGCCCTGCACATTAGATAGCTCACTGATCAGTTAGTCCCGATACGAAAATTTGCGCGTCAGAACTACAGTATTTTGGAATCATGAGTTATTATAGTCTTGGCCCTCGGGTCTTAGTGGAGGAATCAGTGTGGCCCTGAGGAAAAAAAGTTTGGAGACCCCTGATCTATACGGTTAGTGCCGAATATAAACTAAACTTAAACAAGCACTTACCCTTTCAAAGTGGACCAGTGCACACACTGCGGATTGGTCCTCGAACCGAACGTGTCCTTATCGATATCCAACCACATCTGCAACCTGATCGGCCTCCTCAGTCTTATACCACCCATGCTCTTGTATATCAACTTCTTCTCTTTTGTCAAATTCCTCTCAGGTTCCATGACTAGCGCCATTACTTTCGGACTATCTTGGCTTTCTAATTTATCTGCTGTGTAGGAGGAGTCGTTTTCCTGCAGGTTGGAGTTGGCATAGACGAACTTTTCTTGCTTTTTGTAAGCTGGCTGTATGAGGACTGGGCCGTGGTTTTCTTCTTCGGCTGGGGTCCAGGTTTTTTGGTTTGGGTAGATGTGGTTGTTTGTGTTTGATTGATGTTGGCCTTTGTTGGCGTACGTTATGCCTGTGAAGAAAAGTAAAAACATTACTACACTTCTCATGCTCTAAAAAGTACTGGTTTATGCTTGCTACAAGCGGACTAAAACTACGAATAAAACTGCTCTAATGCATGCAAGTGTTTACTTCTTCTAAGACTATAGGCCATACAGCCAGATACAACTTCGTTGACAAACTTTTTGAAACTCAATAATGTTCGCGCTAAATTCTATCATATTAGCGCAAACTGACTAGACAGAAGTTTCAGATAATTCTCAAGTACAGTGACTTTAAAGAGAGATATTATAAAATAAAACAAAAAGACATGCATGTCTGATTATTTATTTAGGTTATTTAGACATGGCTGTATGGGGTTAGTTCCCTTTGCCTTCCCACTTGGTGGAAGAATAAAAAAAAACAGTGGCGGGAAAGAGTTATTGTTTTTTCTGTCAGCAGTACATATTTAGTTGTTTGATTACATATTTATTTTTCCCTTAAGTATTACTGAAAGTTAAATATGTCATCCAGTGATGGTTAAATAATACTGTTTCATTTCCTCATAATCGAAGTGAAATGTAGAGTGTTGAACTCGGCTACAACCGGGTAATATGGCTCGTTTTATCAACTCGTATAACAATCTACTATTTTGGGGTTGCTAGTAAAAATAAAAACTGTGTCATATTTCGATAGTCAAACTTAAAAACAGGAAGACCAACGGAAATCATTATGTCAAAAAACTGACTAAGAACCAAAAACAACTCCACAACCAAACATCAATTACCTTCAATATCGTCCATATTTGCTTCCAGCGAGTTATCCTCTTCAGCCTCCTTCACCCACACGTACTCTGGAACATACAGCGCCACCTGCAGTATCGGGGACCCCAGGGTGATGTTCACGCCCCACCTCCTGCTGACGGACTCGTCCATAGTCAGCGGCATCAGTTGTGAACAGTTCCTCGAGTATTGTATGTAGGAGAGCACGGCACGGGATTCGTACGGAGTTTCTAGGTTTTCTGAAAAGGCGTGTGAAATTGTTATAGCTTGCAAAACTAGATGGCGTTGTTAATTACTACAGGCACGTTCCGATTTTACGTTTATGATTAGTTTTTAAGGCCCTAAGTTAAGAGCAGCGAAAGTGCTGCCTTGCAAACATAGATGGCGTTGTTAATTACTACAGGCACGTTCCGACTTTACGTTTATGATTTGTTTTTAAGGCCCTAAGTTAAGAGCAGCAAAAGTGCTGCCTGCCACTTATGCAAATAGCGGCCGCATGATGACTTAAATTATTTCAATTACTTTGGACATGTATAGAAGATGCATGAAAGTGAAAAAGTAGAGTGACGAAAGAAATTTATGGTGCGCAAGTCTAAGGTAGAGCTCGACCAGGCCCGCCCTAGAAGGAAGTATCCTAACTAAATTGGCGACATATTGAAGAAGAGCAATGTCAAAAATACTAGGAATAGAAGAGCTTGTATGAGCAGATTGATAGACGTAGAAGATGCGAAAGAGGTTTGTCTAGATCGTAGCAGATGGAAATCTGTAGTCTTTGCCTACCCCTCTGGCAGACAGGCGTGAGTATATGTTTAGAAAAAATAAAGTCACCCCGTAGTTAGCTCTTCGAAGACAATGTCTATGAAAACTTTGATATTTCAAAACAGTATATTGCTATTTCTAGACATTTAATTGAAGCAGACTTTAAATTTTTGGAGAATTTTTATTTTACAGCAAACGTCGAAAAGCGTACAGCAAAGCGCAGCGTAGGCCGCCCTCGTGCCCGCTGGACTGACGATCTGAAGGACGTTGCGGGTGGCGGCTGGATGAGGATGACTGAGGACCGGCAAAAGTGGCGTAATATGGGGGAGGCCTATGTCCAGCAGTGGACGAATACGGGCTAATGGATGGATAGATGTCAAAAAGTAACCGCCTCTATGGTCTTATTCAATCTTTAAACCTCTGGACTACTAATCCGAAGGTCGCAGGTACAAATCCCGTTGGATCACATTAAAATTTGTGTTCGGACTGCGTGCTTCCGAAATTACGTTAAGATGAATGGCTCACTTTCTATCATGCTGGGATGTCAGTGATATGTAAGAGAGTCAACTATGGCGCGGCCACCTCAGGGATTTATATTTCTTTATAAGAATGTAATTGGCAGTTCAATATTATCTGCACTGTACCGAAAAAATACTGTTTTTCTACACAAAAAATACAAAATTTTACTCACCTTGCATATTACTATTAGTGATCCCGAGCAAATCCAACGGCAGCAACACTCTAGTAAACTTGTCGAACTTGTTCTTATTCCTCACATAGTTATTGTACTTCGGGAACGAAACAGTGGGGCTCGAAATTTTCCTTTTCTTCCCGTTGCCATAGTAACCGGAGCCTTGGATAGGGGAATGTATGAAGGATGAAGTGTCAGGTAATATGACACGCTCGGTCGTGTAGGCTTCTGTTGTTTTTGATTGCTGGTTTAGTTGTGTTGGCTCGAAGCCGTATATGGATTCTGCTGTAACGATGTCTACGCCGATTACTGTAGATAAATAAGAAATCAAAGGTTAAATATTTACATGCAAAGAAAAAAGATGAGGCATAGCGCCATCTAGCGCTAAGTGGATGCATTACAAAGAAAGATCTATTAACTAACACGAGTAACGATGAAAAAGTTCATGATTTAGAAAAGACACCATGATGTAAACCTGGGGCCTTGTTGTCTAACTTCAACATCTATTGCTATCGCTTTCAAAATTACGCGTGATTAGCTAGAAATTATGTATCACGTCATAACAACATTGAGACGTAAAAATCGTTGGTATAAAGAAGGTGCACGAGTGTTCACTGGCACCTTCTTGCCGTGACAATATTTTTTTCTAACTTCAATTCTATTTTACATATATACGTTTAGTGATTTAATTCTTACACTGACCTCCATACCGGACTATTACCACTGGACAGGCAGCTGTCAAATAATTATGTGCCTACTTGATTTAAGCCATTTTGGCGCTGTAGGCAGCTACGAAGTTCCATGGAACTACAATTTTAGAAATGTGCACCAGTCGACGGTGATGTGATGTCAATCAAAATGTGCAAGTATCTCGGACTAGAAGACGCTTTTTGCATTAAACGTCAGAAATGGTTCCTGGGAACTTCACCGGTTGCGCTTCAAATCGCCACAGTTTATAAGCTTTCATTTGTACCGGACACCCAGTCGTGTGTTAAAGTAATTCAGTGAATTCTTACCAATATCGCTAGTGACGACTTCAAACGGACTGGTATAGGTGTCATGTTGACTCTCGGCCAACACGGCGATGTATTTATCAAACTTGTGCAGTAGGAGCTCAATCCCGCGACCCGTCAGCTGACGGATGTGGCGCCACTCCAGAGTGTAAGTGCTGTCAAGGATCGTGTTGGCTGATTTTATTATGTTCTGAAACAATACGTTGCGTTAGCAAGATATTAGTCGTTAATTCGACTACATTACTTAGAGCAAGGCTGACCAAAAGATTTTTCAGGTGAGCATAATTTCTTAGACTGTGGCGGCGCCGGGCCACCACTGCTAACATATTCATAAGGTTATTTATTCACAAAAAAGACAAAATATGCTTTAATTTACTTCATTTGTAAATGAAATGAAATAACATATTTCTTTTTATTTATGTGAGCTGTAAAGTGGTTTTCCTGATAGTAATTTGCCGGCTAGCCGGCCGACCGAAGTGCTGGCGGGCAAATTCAAATGCCTTGGCGGGCCAGTTCGTGGCCCGCGTGCCTGTGCTTGGCCAGCCTTGACTTAGAGGATAATATATTACTACAAGAACTAAAGGAGAGAGGCCAAGATTGCGAATGCTTCAACGACAATTTAAGGAACACAACAGACCTTATAATCATGAATAAATTCGAGTTCGAGTATTCACTTTCCCACTTAAAAACAGACATCATGACGCGACTAATCGGTTGTGGGCATGGCCAAATGTCATGCTGTTTCATTTCGCTATATGGTGCACGCTCCATGAAACATGCGAGGACACTACAATCGTGTCGATTTCGTCGCAGGCGCACAATTGAAAACTTTTTTCAGTAGTAACCACATTTTGGCAAGACTGGATGTTTTCAAATTTTGGTTATTATTAATCTAGATTACATTTTTGATGTTTGACTCGTATTAATTTTTTGATTTTATCTAAAACAATAAAAGCACATTTGGCTATACTTTTGGTAAACACCGTAAAATTAATGTAATGGTTTGTTGTTAAGATGTAACTCAAAACTCACGATTTTTAGTTCGACTTAAACATAGATCTAGAATCTAGATAATGTTAGTGGACACAGCCTAAAATATTATAACAAAATTTCATAGACACCCCACAACGTGTTGACAGCATTTGTATGGAGGTTTGTGCGGAACGACGCCTCTTAAGAGCAGCATAATGCACCACTGAAGTCAATGACAAGCGTCAACTTAGCGTGATAATCAGTAAAGGCACCACAAGACCGACTCACCCGAATATAGTCCTTATCCTGGCTATGCGTAAGGTTGAGTCCAGCCTGCCTCAGCTCGTGCTGCATTAACTCCAGTAACACCCCCTCCCCCACCAGCACGTCTGCCCCGTACAGTCGAGGAGTGTTCTCACAGGCTGCAGCCAAGTCTTCAGCCAGTCGGACGCCGACGAACGTGTTTATTGTCAGTTCACCTGTCTCGATTTTGTGGAGCTGGGGAATGAAATAAACAGTTAAGTAATATTGGATTTTTAAATGCTGAAAACTACAGATTGTAGGTAAAAACAACTAACTACTTCTTTACTATAGAACCAACACTCAAATCGAAAAAATATATAAATGTGTTATAATTGTTTTTGGTATGTTTGTGCCATTTTTTTGTAACAAGCGGGTTATTTTCGCGATGTGTTGGCTCCATAATAAAAGTTGTTCCTATAGATAGATGATTACATTTATAGTTTTCGGTTTTTATCTTCAGATTTCTATCTGCTACACTTCCTTAGCTTCTTCTACATTCAGTAATCAAGGCTTACATTAATATTGAAAGGTAAGCGGTGTAGGATGTCAGAGTAAGTGTAAGTGTGTGTGTATTTTTTTATTTTAATTTATTTATTAGGTTTGCCAACAGATATTACACTATGACATATGTATAAAAATAGCTTTAACAATTTAAATTAGAGTGCATACCCAATACAGGCAGACACAACATACTTAATTAAACAATAATAGTATTTTTGCTACATAAGTGAAACATGTTTCGCAAAACGTAAAACTGTTTAAAATCTAATTAAAATTAAGGTTAAAAAAAAAAACAAAACAATACAATGAGAAAAGAAATAATACTAAAACAAAATCTTAACAAAAAAGTACAAAATTAAATTATTTCTATCAGAGACAATAGATTCTGTTTGTAAACTCTGAAAGACTGAGAAAAAATATCAATTTGGGCATCATGCAAAGCAAGTGTATTAAAAGAACGACAAACTCTATTAGGAATGCTATAATGGCCAAGATTAGTCCTTGACTTTACCAAGCCAAAAAGACGAAGCTTATTTAATCGACAAGGTACCCTAGGTGTATGTAGCTTTATTTTGTCTAACAGTTGTGGACAATCAACGAGCCCTCTTAATATTTTATACAGTAGTAAATTGTCAGCCAACCATCGGCGATCCTTGAGTGAAATCAAATTAAAGTACGAGTATAAGAGCCTGTCGGTATAGGAATGCAATTCCTTTGTTTTTTTTTGGTAGACACATAAGAAAAATATAAAACGCTTTTGAATGCGTTCAATCCGTTTAATGTGACAGGCGTAGTGAGGGTTCCATACATTAGAGCAGTATTCAAGCAAACTACGGACAAGAGCATTGTAAACAACTATTAAAGCTGCAATATTCTTTTATATTCTTGTGTATGGTAGGATAGGGAACTAGGATAGAAGAGGATGTTGATAATAAGTTAATAAACATGACAATACGAAAGAATTACCAACAGATTTTTCTAGCATTGAAACTGTTAAAATGAAAAACTATTTTGTGAAGGGTTCGGGAATCCTTTTTCGGTGTTTGCCCTTTCGTCTATATCTGTCTGTGCGAGGCAACATCGATAAGAAGGGCTAGATAGATTGCATGTTTGGCGTGTAATCCGGGGCTAGGAAAAATACTAAAAATTTCGTGTGGGAATCCCAATAAACTGTATTTTTAAATATAGACATTATTATGGAGACTTATTTATTGGGTAAAAGAGAAATATTGAAAAATATATTTACCTGTTTCCTGAGTTGATAGAAGGTGGATGTAGTACAGTTGAACATGTCCGGTTCTTGCCACGGAACCACTTGTGACTCATCGCATTCACGAGATGCTTTACCGCTTGACCCTAAAGTATAGAATAGACAGAACACTTAAGAATTGAGATTAATAATAGTATTTATGCAACTGTAACATAATTTGAGACATTGGGACACAAAGTGCCATTTACGAAAGTAAACGAAGTGAATTTCGTATTAATTTTGCACGAGTGTCTCAATGTCTAATTACGTTCAGTTGCACACAATACTTTATCTACGACCATAAAAAATATCGCCTTAATTTATAATATTTTCAACCAACAATTTCACAAAAAAATAGATGAAGATTCATGAACCTCGGGTGCGTCATCCCGGTAATGCTGCCTTGAAGGCTAATCAGGATAAAGGGGGCGTGGATTAAGAAATAAGGTCGGGAATCATTTCCCGTCTCTGTTGTTGATTGGGTCTCTAGCGGTTTTATTATACATTAGTCTAATCGCGGTGTTATAATGTAATATTATAACATCTGATAAACAATCTAGGTACTTATAAAACTGCTTTTGATGTTGCAATTGCCTTATTGCAGATGTAGATAAAAGTTAAAATAATACATAGATTCATCGAGGCGGGTCAAAAAAAGCCCATCGGTTGAATAATACGGTTGAATGCATTCGCGCATTCTGTTTTTTTTCATGATAAAGTTGAAATTTGATAAAAAAGAATAATCGCCCGACCCTTTTTGATAACGATTTTTCGTATATTTTGTCTATTATTATATTTATATCGATGGTTAAAACTAAATCAGCCTCGAGTTGAAATGTAACTGAAAGTGAGAAAACAACAACTCACCCGGAGGACAATCGGTGACCGCTTCCACTCCGAACTTGGTTCTCGGCCACCACACGCCGCGGGCAAACGAGCGAGGGCATCCATCGTACACAACTGTAAGATATAATTAACTTTAGCTACGACGATGTTAATACAATAACCAACAAGTATGTGATACGGAGAAGTTAGATTCCTTAAATGGTACGTGCGCTACAAAGTGAATGTTGTAAAATTTTCGTCGATTTTATTTTGAAATAATTGTTGATGCCTTTGCAGTCAGTAGATGGCGCCACTTCAGCATACGCTTGATCACGCCCTACCACTCCGCTCCTGCAGTAACACTGGCCCGTGGTCGGATTGCACGAACTGTTGGTAGACCCGGCTCGTAGCACTTACACTACAATCTACGATATTCAAGAGAAGCTCACCTTCGCAGCCAGTAGATGGCGCCACTTCAGCATACACATTGGCGCACTGATCACAAGCGCGTCCTATCACCCCGCTCCTGCAGTAGCACTGCCCCGTGGTCGGATTGCACGAACTGTTGCTAGATCCCGCCGCATAGCACTGACACGGGAGACATTCGTCCGAGTCCAGTGGCTTGTAATGGTTTTCCTGAGGATATTCACAAAATGATTAACGTACAAACAATGAGAGCTGGCAATAGTCCAAGTTAATCGAAATCTTAACAATTCTTTAGTGTTTCATTTTACCAAAATGTTTGGGGTTTAAACTCTAAAAAAATTGCCCTTATCGCACTATTCAAGGTAGGGTAGGGAAGTCTTAATCATGGCTTATTGAAATCGATTAACAATGAAACGTCATAAGATCTATTAGATGTCGTTGCTCTTATGGATACGGCCTTTTTAATAAGAGATACACATGCAGAAACATCTTATTTGTCGATAGAATCTTTTCATTAGAAAGACAAGAATTTAGAGAAAGATGAAAGCTTAATTTACCTTGCAATGGCACTTCCCGTTATCCGTGTCACAATGCGGATGGTAGCCCCTAGTCAGCGCACACTCGCATGGCCCGCAAGCCTTTACACCCCACCAGCCGCTCGGACACTCGTGCACACCTTGTTCTATGCAGCCGTCAGCTGAACAAAGAAAGCAAACTTAGAAACAGTCTTTTTTGCAGTGCAGTTTTTAAAATGTTAAATATTCAACTATCTATATAAGTTAGGTCTAGTTTCTAAAAGCTTTGATTCGTTTTCAAACTTACTTTTTGGTCCTAGAAAACTAACGAGCGATTGATATCTGAAGAAAGACGTTGCATATTAACATTTTTTTTATATGCACAAAGGGTTTTTATTCTTACGTGGGCATAAACCGTCGATGAAACCGAGGATAAAGAGTGCTCGCCAAGAAAGCAGGCTAGGCGTTAATCAGTCTATACAGAGACTTCTGAAAAATCTACGGAAGTCGGTAACGAATGACTAACCCCTCTCCCGGCGCGGCTTCTCATGACGTCACAACGGAACACGACGAGTCTCTTGGTAGCCTGGTGTTGTCAAGAAAGGTTTTTTGTATAAAACTGACCAGTAAGTAGAAACCCATCGTCGCAGAGACACCGGTAGCCAGCTCGGGTATCGGTATCGGTAACACAGCGCGCATGCTCGCCGCACGGGTGCAAGTCACACGCCGCCACGCACTGCGAGCCTACTCGCCCGCTCGCACACTCGCACGTTGTGTGGTCCCACGATGTTGTGCAGGTACTCTGGAAATTAAACATTTTTATTTTTCTAGAATAACTTGATGACGATTTCTTTACAATACTTATTTCAAAATACAAATTAAAAATTTTACCCTGGTATTGCGCTACTTGAAAGAAATACCGTTTAAGGTAGCGTTCCTAAATGCCAGGGTAAAGGTAAAAATTAACTGTCACCCGTTCCACAACCATCCGAGTGAAAACGAACAGCTCGAAGTAGTACAATACACCTTGTCAGAAATGTAAAATTCACCCGGGCGTTTAGGAACACAACCTGAAATGACAGACTGAGATTTTTGAATTAGCGAGGTTTCCGCGTTTTGACGGAATCCTGAAAATAAAATAAACGACAAAGAACCAAATCTACAACTTACGTAAGGTGGACATATTGACAGCATGCAGTCAGCCTTAGACTGACATCCATCGCGAACATTTTCTCTTACTGTCGGTCGATTCAACAGCGATTGTGCACTGCCTACCCGCACATCCTGCAAAACATTTATATTTACATAAATAAAAGTATATAACTTAATAATAAAAAATAATTGTAAAAATCATGATAAACATACCTGAATACAACCTTCAAAGTACCCAAGCTCGCTTGCTAACAGGCCAGCCGTAGAATCTGGTCCACCAATAAGGATCTTCCCGATATACTGTCCTTGCACCTTATTGGCTAACATCGGCAGCAAGGCGGTGCGGAGTCCATAGTCAATGGTCACGGAGATGTCAGTGCCGAGCCATTTGATCTCGATCCTATGCCAGTTGCCGTCGGCCAGCGTGGTCGTTGGTAGGAACATGGTCTCGCCGTTGTATGAATAGTGGAGTAACCCAGATTTCAGCTGTTTGGAAATGTATACATTATTTATTACACCCCAAAATAATAATGAGGGCCCTATAGTTCAAGGTGGTAGAGCTGATGCCGGGCTCGACTGTGGAGGTACTCACCATCTAACACGCTAATCCCCCTCCAAGTTATTCGGGAGAGAGTAAAAAAAGAACACAAACTGGCACAACCAGGTGGCCTACCATGCCTGGGACCGATCGATGGCGGTATATTCAACTCCGGCCGTTATATAAAACCTGGTGACGAGCAGCGGCATCAGTTGTGCACCGCGCTTCCAGAAAGACCGCCAAGAGTGGCGAAATCTTAGAAAGGCAGTCCAGCAGTGGACGAACCAAGCTGATGGATGATACAGTCAGATGAAGACGATACTTACACTGACGGTGATGGTGCTGTTTTGCCCCACTTGTATGGACATGAGGAAGGCGTCCTGCTGCCGGGTCCTTAGTGACAGCGCGTTCCACCACGGCAGCTGTATGGGACGCAGGAGCGGGTTGAATGAGAGCACACCGTCGCCGCTGAACCGCCACGGTGGGGACGTTGCTGTGGATATTTTAGACAAATTTTTACCATATGGTTTTACTACGGACCGCGAAGAATGGACTTCTAGGCTTTCTAGTATACCTACAAATACCGGAAAATGAGTTTTCGAATTTGGTCTACACTGTAGAGTAGTACATTGTAACACAATTTTGCCAGCGCCATCTATATGGCAGTGGACCAATACATAAACTTGTTATTCAGCGGAAGCGGCGCTGGCCTCGATATTATTGTATCTGAATTAGGTGGAAATAAAAGAACGTGCCAAAATTGTACGCGATGTTTTCGTCCATCTTTATTCATTCGCAGTTTTGCTAGCCGTACTCGAGTTTTTAAACTCCTCCTGCACTTGACTGCAGCCAATTACACGGATATTCTGGGATGGTGCCGTTGTAGGCACGTAGCTACTAAAGAAGTACATACTCATACTAACATTCGCTACAATCCTTGCCAGTATACGCCTCAGTGCACACACAGAGGAAGGTGCCCCACAGGTCGCGACACTCCCCTCCGTTGTAGCAAGGTGCCGAGCTACAGTAGGACCTCTTCTCCGGACACCCTGGGATGGTGCCGTTGTCTGCCACGTAGCTGGAACAATGGAACGATCAGCTTATAATTTCGTAATGTAACTAGGAGCATAATTTCTGTCCGGTTTGCGTCCCTCGGAAATTTAAAATTTAAAGAAAGTTGTCGACTGTTTGGGTCCTCGGTTAGTACTGACAGGTAATTAATCCACGCATTTTTAGGGCATAGGGTTTAAGCGCCATAAAAAGCAGTTATTGAACGAACCAGCGAAGTTCTTTGAGTCTACTTGAACAATCCGGCGTTTGTATGTATGTATGAATGTTTGTCCGAAGATGACACGAGTATCGTTGATCAGAACGTCTTGAAATTTGGTAGGCGAGTAAATGAGACAAAAAGAATGTTTAAGTTCGAACATGAGCTAAATCGGTAAAGGAGTTGCCGAAATATGGAGTTGGGAGTTGGGAGTCCGCAAGTTCATAGTTCGGGGCGAACTACTTACATTTTCATTAAAATTAGAGTGAGTTGACGACACCATAAATGTTTTGTTACGGCTTGGACTCAACTGTCCTGATGATGTTGAATAATAATCTCATTAAAAGATCGACCTGTACCTTCTTTTACAGTTAAACAAGTTAAACAACGCAATGTACTGGTCTGCACGCGCGGCAATAAAAAGTCCGAGCACAGTGAAGCATGTTGCGCGCTCACTCTTACTTATGGGTTTTATCGCAACGCGCGTATGGATATGTTATCAGTAAATCTTTACACAATTTAAATTAAACAATAAGCCTTATTTTTTTGATGTACATTTATTATTTATCATTTATTCATTCGACTGATGACGGCCCCATACCGAGGGCCGAAATATATCGAGTTACAATTTTTTTAAATTGTTTTAATACTCATAAATAATCAAAAGCTCATAAAAGTAAAGTATAATATATTTACAAACATATTATAAATAAAGAATTTTATTTTATTGTGTTTAATTATTTTAAACAGTAATAAAAAGTAATAAATTTTTGTATATTTCGACTAAGTTGGTCAAAATATATATGGAAAATAGTTAATACTTTTTTTATTGATATTTAGAATCTGTTTAAAATAATTAAAAGCAAAAACAGGCTTTAAAATAATATTTATTCAATTTTATTCTATTGAATTTTATTGTGTTAACTTAAAAATAAAAACTATAATAATAAACAAAGACAAATAATAATGATTGATTAATTATTGCTAATTATTAAATAACATTAATAGTCATAGTAATCGTAATTACCCTCATTAACAAATAAATAATAAATTTGACCTTAATCTCTTGATTGTGCTCTAATTGTTTTGAAGCTATGTGTGCTACTCGCTATTTTAGTTATATCGATAGTTTCTCGACGCAAGCACAACACTATGCAAAACACGTTTTATGACCCCGCGTGCAGCGAGATCTTGCGACCAGTATAGTCTTATCCGTAGCAAAACATTTATAATATATATTTATTGTTACAGTTACCCTTACCTGTTTAAATCCACAAATTTGTGATCGGCATAGAAGTCAGAGATGCAGCCAATGAAGTCCTTATTCTTAACTTGGAAACTGCTCGGGATGTTCGGGAGACCACCGATTTGTAATGGTCCAGTCAGATCTAGGAATCTGGAGGATAAAACAACT
This sequence comes from Ypsolopha sequella, assembly GCA_934047225.1. Taxonomy (NCBI): domain Eukaryota; kingdom Metazoa; phylum Arthropoda; class Insecta; order Lepidoptera; family Ypsolophidae; genus Ypsolopha; species Ypsolopha sequella. The sequence continues at coordinate 5,579,699 of OW203988.1, read as the reverse complement.
TTAGAAAACCTGCTGAAATATTAACAAAAGCAAAAACATAGTTAAACATTGTACTTCCATCACAAAAAATACTGTCTATTCAAGTAACGAGATATAAAGATCGAGCCTGTAAATTGTATTATTCTGTGTATTATTATGTACAAATATAAAATATAAACATATCATTACGACTTATATTCCCGAAGGAGTGTTAGAGGTGTTTTCAAGTATGCACTGCCATTGAAACAATAAATACAATACAATACAATATTCTTTATTGCAAACTAAAAACAAAGTAACTAGAAAATTTCAAAAAGTAAAAGTAGGGTACAATTGGCGGTCTTATTACTAAAAAGCGTTCTCTTCCAGACAACATTTGGATGGAAGAACTCTTAAAAGAAAGAAAAAAATGTGTAGAGGCGGTGTACAGAATAAATAGATACAATTATACATATGTTTATATTTATTTTTTTATTTTATTTTGTACATAAAAACTAATACACTCTGTTTTCACCGAAGATTATTATATTCCAATCCAACGCGTTTGCCTTGTCGCCGTAATTCGGGTATAGATATTCTATCTTACGGAGTCAGATTGGCAATGGTTGTAGTATTGCGGTTTTTGGGGCATACACGTTTAGCTCACAGTGTATTCCCTCTCCATTCAGCAAGTACAGAAATACTATGCACATAAATTCCGAAAGAATCTTTGGTGCACTGGTGTCTTAGCCATGCAGGGGCCCTGAGGCACACTGAGTTTGAGGGGCCCTTTTGATGAAAACATCAGTGTGGTGTGTTTTTGTTGGTTATATTTAATGAAAATATAAGCTAAGCTATGTGTAAATATAAAATATTGATGAAACTGTAAATAATATGAGCTTAAATTATGCAAATATAAAAAAAAACAAATTGTTGCAAAACCATTCGAACGAAAACATAAAATGGATATGGCTATTTTATTTCCATGTGTTTGTGCATATTGTTTATATCTGCCTTATTTGGTATAAGGACATTATCATTTAAAAATATTGAAACTCTGTAGGCCCCGTCAAACCGGGGGCCCTAAGCTAGTGCCCCCGGTGCCCTCATGGAAAAGACGGAACTGGTCTTATCGACTGAGATACTTCTGCGTCTATAGAACGTAATACTAAATATAAGAGCAAATAATGGTATTTACCTATGGCAAGTCTCGGTCGGCATATCACATCTTTCGGGCAGTTCTTTCCTTGTGAAGTTGGCGCATGCGTACTCCACACCAAAATCAGCTGCGCCGGACAAAGAGAGCCGTTTATCGCAGTCGTCCAGGGTCATTGTGGCTGTCTGTGACATAAATACAGTTTTCTGTTTATTTTTTAAATCGTCACGTTAAATCGCTGAGGGAATATCAACTTGGATGAATAAAACACTTGTACTTTTTCAAAAATCTGTAGATGATGATGTTTCACCAAGATCCGAGAATCGCAAAGTATTAAATGAATATCAATTTGTTTTGAACACTCGTTTACTCACTTTTCACTTACGATATTTCCGTTGCAACGTTAAATTTAATACTCGAAGGCAGCTGCATGTTAAGTTTTAATCAAACATTTAAACCTTGGAATTAGTATACATAGCACTATTATTGTACAAGTAAAACCCCCTATTGTCTAACTTCAACATCTATTGCTATCGCTTTCAAATGTATCGTGATTGGCTAGAATTAACATCATACAATGCGTATGGCGAGCGAACAACCGGTTTTATGGTGCCTCGGCTTATCAATAGCTTACCTACCGATCTTTGCAATAGTTTCACTCCTATAAATTAAGTCTAAATTAAAAAAATAATTCTTGATTCAAATAATTCATCATAACTATCTATTCTACGTTTTTTTAAATTTTTTCGCTTACTTACCTCCAGTATAAGATAACAAATTACTATGTATACATTTATAATTTTAGCTGTTTATTGTAAGCAAAGTGACAAATTATTATTTTGTTCTCGTAGCTAAGTGTAACGTGACTCACGATAGCACAAGTATAAACCTTTTGGTTTTTAGCTGCTATTATTATTTTCTGTTATAATTAGGTGTAAATGGTAAATAAAAAAAATTAAAAAAAAACATAATTTTTGCCAATACAAAAACTTATAAAATAATAAAAAAAAAATTATTTATAAGTTTTATTTTATAAAATTAAATCTTATAATTAATTTTATATATATTATTTAAAAAAATTAAAATAATATGTTATAATAATGAATGTACATTTTGAAAACGATAGCGGTAGACGTTGAAAATAGACAATCAGATGAAATATTTCACTGATCATTTCAGTAAGAAAAATGAGCATAAAATAGTAGGAAAAATCTCAAACTCACCCTATTAATGTATTCAATGTCGATAGTATGCCAGCTTCCATCAGCCACACTCCCCGCCACGGTAACCTCAGCCTTCGCCCCCCCTAAAGCGAAGGTAAACCGGAGTCCTGCACCTCCCTCCCTCCCCGCACCGGAGGATACCACCTCTAGGGCCAGGAAGTCGTGTCGCTCGTTGTAGCGACCGTTGTAGAGGAGAAGCCCTGAAGTTGTTTGGGTGGCGAACCTGGAAAATTTAAAGGCATGTTATACTGCTGCACATTTTTCACGGCCGGGTTCTCCCAATGTCTCTTTTCGAACGCATTTTAAACCGTGAAATTGTGATAATAAAAAATTTAAAATAATAAATGTCATACTTCATTCTTTGAACTTAATATTTCGGCCTTTTGATACGCGATTACTTTTGTTTCCGGCATCCAAAAAAATGGCAAAGATAGGCCTTAAAAATGATGTAAATATCATTTGAGTTGTATTAAGTTTTGGACAATAAAACTTATACCAAAATAAACGTGGTACAAAATGAGATATAAAACGGTCGTCATATTAAAACCTATCCTCCTTATTCCAAAATAATAAATACTTAGTCTTTCTTATACTTAGAGAAAAATAATCATAAGTTATGCCATGGACGAACAATTAAAAACTTACTTCAAACTCAAATGGAAGCGATGCCTCATCTTCAACCCCGGGAACGTCAAGAAGGAGTTCGGCGGGAAACTCCTCGCCTTCAGCTCGCACATGGAGGTCGTATACTCGGGCTCTATGGAGCATCCCTGGCAGAGGATCCCCCCCTCCCGTTTGGCAACACACTGGGACCCCCCGCGGCAGACTGTCCCGTCGCCGTTGATGTCACAGGACGCTCTTGTGAGGATCGTCTCGCAGTTTATACCTGGTGATAGTGAGACTTGGTAAACTGTTGGTGCTTGTGATTGTCGTAAATTATTACTTGTCCACAAAACTGGATATCATATATATGAATTATATTACAAAATTATAAGAATGGAACTATTGCATGACACAACATTTAAAGACCGTGACTTCATTTCTTACCATAATAGAAGTGTCTGTGCGACCGCCGCGAAACGGCCAAGCCATATACTTCCTGAACCAAGATGTAGGGTTTCTAGAGTTAGAGCTTGTAGATTTAGGCCTTGTAGAGTTAGAGCCTTGGCTCTACATGAGATCTGATAACTTTTTAACAGTGAAAGTGTTGTGAGCTTACTAGTCTTGGTAACCTACTTTATATTAAATGTTTTTGGAAGGATTTTACTAACTGGAAGTTTAATCAAGGTTAAGTAAGAGTAGTAATTTCCTTAGCAAGAAAGAAAATTTACAATTACAACAAACAAAACAGGACAGTTTCTGCATCGTAGCTACGTAGACGAATCAAAATGCGCTGATTTTTAATCGGAACCTTGCAAATTAAGTGGAGATGTAAGATGTCTCACCAGTGAACCCAGGCGAGCAGACACAAGTGTAGCCACCTTCTCTCCTGAGACACGTCCCGTTGTTGATACAGGGGGACGAGTAGCACAGGTCCACTTCTGTGTCGCACATGTAGTGGTCGCGGGACCCTGGAGTAAGATTCAAGTTAAGCAAGATGTTTTAAAATTTGAGACATATTGCGTTTCTTTTTTAAAACCCTCGTACTGTGTCAGCTAATACCAAGAAACTTTTTGTATTATGCCACAAAATAACCTATAATAAGTGAATAAATATTTTTCATATGCTTTAAAAAACTAATAATATGCTTAAACTTTTTAAATTCAAAAGACAATTTGTTAAATCTTATACAAACACACAAGCAACACAAAAATATAACATAATATTGTTTAAAACATATAAATATCTGATTTATCAAACGACGACGCAAAGATCGCCGTAACACAAGGGCGGATCCAGGATTTGATTTTAGAGGGGAGGCGGGTACTCTGACAAGGTTTATCATAATAATAAAAAAGAGAAAGTTTTAGATGCCTTTTAGTAAGCCTTCAAGTGCCTTGGCAAACCTATCTATACCGAATATATCTATGCTGTGTAAAAATGCACCCAAATCGAATCTATAAGAAGACTCGAATAGTCAAATAAGTATATGGGCCCCCTGTATCTGCCAATATCGTAACAGCCACTATCCAATGCGCGCTAATATGAACGTTATTTTAATGTCGTTTCTGTCGGTATTTGTACCGACACACATCAAGTTGCTCATTTAGCTTATTGAAGTCCCTTAACTGAATTACAAAATAACAAGACAAATATTCTTGTTATAACCATCACCTGTGATCCCATGAGGACACTGGCAGGTGAAGGTGGTGACGGGGTAGATGGGTCGGAACAGAACCGTGTCGCTGGTGATGAACCCGGTCGCGTTACCGAACTTGAGCACCGTGAGGCACTCCTCGTAGTTGAGACACGGCTCGTGGACGCACACGTTGTCGTCAAATGGCAGGACCTGGGGGACAATTTGTAGATTTTTTACGTAATTGAGGATAAAATATAATTCTTGGGTTCGATTTATAGGTATTTGTTTATTTAATTTGGCGTACACAACAGGCTACAGTCCAAAAAAACACATAAGATAAGGTATTCATAAGATGAAGGTCTATAGTCTATGTACAGTTATTATTTTATAACATATCTTTTTATTAGATTAAATTTGACGGGTAAAAAGTGTATTATATTTATATACCTACTTTGCAAAATAAACTATTTTAAATTTGAATTTGGTGTTTGTCTCTTAGTCCGCAGCACCAATCAACAACGGCTTGACTGATGGAGCTGAAACGTGGTGTAGGTAGAAAAAAACATTGAGACTTCGTGAAATATATAAAGATGTTATACTATCCTACGAAAGAGAACGCTCACCTTGGCGAGTCTGATGTTTGATGAAGCCAGTTTATGCTTATTTCTGGTTTCTTTACAGTGTTGCTCACCAAGCCTTGGGAAAGGCTCGACCCACTTTTCATTTTTATCACTATTGCAGTCTGCAATACAGACAAGGAGTAGGCGTGCAGATTTATGTACGGAACAAACCTGTACAGTGGCGAGTCTCGCGAGAGTAGCTCTGTGCAAGTAGACACGCTCGCGCAGGTGTGTGGGCGAGTAGTACAGGGATGAGTCGCCGCTCACCCCGAGCTCGGCGAGCGGCCGCCGCGCCGAGAACGATACGTTCAGGATACTGCCGTGCACGTCCGTGTCGTCCTGAAGGGAATATAATTGTTAGCAACACAAGACGACGGAGCGCCCCTGCCGGACGAGCGTGGCAACAGTTTGAGTCATCGACGGCTGCGCGCGCACGGTGGATATAAAAGGCTGTAACTGAGCGGCGCGCGCCATTGGTTTACATTTATTTCGCGACTCCTGACCAAAGATCTGCAGACCACCAGCCGCCTGTAGCTAACATAATGGGTTAGTATTTCATAATTAATATATGTAACGGCAACTCACGATGTATTAGTAAGATTTTGCCCGACTAGTTTGTTATTCCTACAATCACATTCAGTAGCCATTACAATGTCCACTGCTGGACATGCCACATTTTTCTGTTCTCGGCTATTTTCATCCAGCCACTAGCAGCAATCTGTTTTTAATCGTAATCCAGCGAGCTTCTATAGGTAGAAATGTTTTATCGTTTTGGTATACATAGAAACGTGCATAGGCATGACGAGGGAGGCAGGGGAGGCAGCTGCCCTCTCCCTGGAGCTAGACTTTCACCTCAGAATCTGGGCAAATCTTTCATAGAAACTGTTTTAAGCTGCTTTGTGGAAAACCTAAGAAGACTACTTTTAAAATATATGTAATAAATCACATTTTTATTTACGTTGATTTATTTACCTACAGGGAATTCCTGATTTGTCCCCCCCCAGCCCAAAAGCTGGGTACGCCCATGGAAACGCGGAAGAAAGGTCATATCGAAATATGAGGAGATCTGAACGGGGATTCTAAATTTCTGACTCGGGACCTTTCGTTTAGCGGGCGATTTTTCTACTAACTGAGCTATTTAGGGCTTAACACCTAGGTTATTTATTAGATACTTATCGCTGCTTTTGCCCTTTCTAGGTGCTACTGACCATGTAACTATAACAGTTTATCTCAAAGCAAACATACCTCCATACGCGTTCGCTTGGTATATTTTTACCTGGCTGTATACCAAACCATCAGTTTTTGACTCTCCCAACCTAAAGTAACTCAGAATGTCGATAAGATTGGTTCAAGGTTAGCGGAAAAACTAAGCTGTAAAACCATATATTTACTTTTAAAAAAAACACAACGTTCCACTCACCTGTATACTAAACACATAGACGTTTTCCTTTGGGCACGGCACAATTGCCGCCAGCCCATCCACAAAGAAGCTCAGCAACGGAGACAGGAACCTTTCAGCCGTCATGTCGTTCAGGCGCACGGTGATCGAGTTCAGGAGCATTTGTTCGGTGATCAGACGGACGGAGAGCTGCATCATTGCTTTAACCTCGTTAACGCCATCTAGTGACAAACGTATGAAATGATGAGGTGATTCACTTTTTCTTTTTCACTTTGATCATCAACTTTCAATACCATAGTGCAGTAAGCCACTTTGTCGGGTGGCAACAGATGGCGCTGTGGTCGTTATTTTGGCACAAAGTAAATCTTTTGTGCCCAAATAACGACCACAGCGCTTACTGCATTTTGTCGGATGGCAACAGATGGCACTGTGTTCGTTATTTATTCAATACTATGATATTGAAAGTTGATGATACCGTAAAGTATCTTACACCAAAAGGCAACCAGGTCAAACAGAAGTACGGGACCCAGGGTTCCGTAAAAATCCGAAACGCAAAGTTTCGCCTGTCAGTCAAGCATGAGCGCGGCAACACAGCTGCGGGCGTGTCATGTGTTAGGAGAAACACAATTTTGGCAATGCTGTTTTCAAACATAATAATTGGTTAAAATTAATCTAGATAGCATTAAAAAAATACATCACAATTTTGTAATTCCGTTTGTATGGAGGTTTTCGCTTGAGCTTGGCCGACTGCGCTGAATCTTGGCGTTTAGGTAGAGTGATTCGCCATTGATTATATTTATCTGGGATTTCGGGAGTAATACCGGCCGCAGATCTTTAAACTAGCAATAACAATTCACTGAATAACTTGTAAAGACAAAGTAATTGTGTTGCCACTCACCATTGACAGATAGTTCCATCGTAGCCAGTTTGGGAACATTCGTGTTGAGTTGTGGAGACAGCGTCATGGAACCAGAAGTTTGGTTTAGCAGAACCAGGTTAGCATTGTTGCCAGATAGAATCCTGTATGTTAGCTGTGAATATAGTTAAATAAAGAATGTAGTTAATAAAAACCATTTCCAGTTACTTATAATGATATGTATTTACTTATCCATAAGTAGAAATTTCAAGTGGAAGGTACAACTCGACCAGGCCGCCCTAGAAAGATGTATGCTGACCAAATTGGCGACTTACTGAAGAAGGGCTATGGTAAAATTACCCGGAATAGAAAAGCTTCAGATTGAAATTGAAGGATGTGGAAGAGACCAAAGAGGCGTGTCAGGATCATAGCAAATGGAAATCTGCAGTATCTGCCTACCCCTCTAGGACGCAGGTGGAGTATATTGTATGTATGTATGGATGTATGTAGTAATTTTAAGACTAATATGCAGTATTTTTTTCACCGTGAGCGGTAAATAAAAGTAACGCTGTCTCGCTCTTGTATGCTAGTTAGCTATTTGCAGGAGGGAGATGGGTACAGGGAAGTGATCGGATGTGTCAATAATACAATAATCACTAAAATGAACGGAAGAGTAAATGTGATAATCGGTGCAACCACTGTCTTTAAGAGAGGTACGCCGATCCTAACACACCTGTTCCGCTTCTTCCACATTCACAAATTGAGTGTTACACAAGGTTTCCTATTGCGAGTGCTTTTGACTTGTCCCATCTTCTAGTAAATAACCAAATTGGCCGATATGTCCTCAGCTTGAGGTCCAAATATTTCTTTTGTTACTTTCTTTACAAAATGATCCAATCCACAATTCTGTCCAATTTGAGTTTCGTACACTAATGCGCCTCCAAGGAACGAAATTCTCATATAGCAAAAATTCAACAACTTATCTGTTAAATCAACCGAAATACAGCACATACCTATGTACCAACCCACATATGTACAAAGACAGCAACATTAAAAGCTTTTTCAATACAAGTTGCTCGTAAAGGCCCACTTTTTATGCATCAAAACCGAACAGAAAGTCGATTATTTTGCCCTAGGGCTTTATTATAATTTTTTATATTTATTTACCAGAAATTGGCTAACCTGCAACCTTTCCTGTGTACCACAAAACCACAAATGTTATACTTTTTTTTTCACTGTTTAACGGCTCTGGATACAGTCCTTTTGAGCCAATCATTAACTTGCAAAATTGTAACAATGTAACTTTCAAGTTTAATAATTAAATTGTTTTCTTTGATTATATTTGTTTTATTTCTTCACACTATGCATTGAAAAACGTAGTATGATACACGGGCGTTAGAGCAATAAATTACTCGGTTACGTTTAAAACTCCTCGTCCTCGTAATTTATTCCTTTTCGTCCTTCTAGCATAAACTACTATAAACGTCATTTACTCTAAATCAGGTGATTGTTGGTTGGATCATTTTGGCATAACAGTGTCCCTTTCATACTTCACGAATGAGTATTTTTTAAAATACAAAATGATACCTACGAGCCAAGCTTGCTTAGTACAGCACCACAAGAATACATACATACATATATATTCTTCACGACATGAATCACCGAGGCGGTGTCAGAGGTGTTTACAAGTGTGAACTCTGAAAGCAATCAAGTCACAGTCCACACTTAGTGCATCCGCTTTTCACCGAAGATTATAACGCCCCAGACGACAATTAATGTAATTATAACGCCCCAGACGACAATTAATGTAATTATAACGCCCCAGACGACAATTAATGTAAAAATACTAATATCTAAGGCATCTCATCTAAATTACATATATTTTGTTTGGAAAAAAAAGATAATTTAGTTTCTTTTTTATCTCACCTTGTCAGTAACGTCGGCATCATACGCCGGCACCCTCCCAAACGGTCCCACGGGAAAGCAATCCTTATAGTTATTGAAGATGATCTGAAAGTCCTTCAGCATAGGCGCGTTATCGTTCACATCCGTGACCAAGATCTCTATTCTGACGTCATTCCATAATGGCGGGCTGGCGGCGCGAATTATGAGCTCGTATTTCTTGCGAGGACTTTCGTAGTCTAGGTCCACCATGGTCACTAGTTCGGCCTTGTCGGAGCCTTGTCGCGTCTCCAGAGAAAAGCTGTTTGAGTCGTCGCCTCCTGCACCAGTTAAAACAGACAATGTATTAAGATTCCAAATATCGTCAAGGAAAAAAAAACCCTTACAGGATCACTCTGGATCTGTCCGTCTGTCTGTCTGTTTTTTTTTATGAACGGCTTGAGAATTATTGCCATGACATACGGACAGACAGACAGCTGAATAACAAAGTGATTCGGACATAATTTTAATATACAAGGTGAATTTGTGAACATCGTCCAAATTCATACATGAGCCTCGGTAAGTGATCAGCATCATGAACAGATAACGATTTTTGTAAAATTTCATTAGACGAATTTCACAAAAATTGTTATCAATTCATGATGTTGATCACTTACCAAGTCTCCAGTATGAATTCGGACGATGATCAAAAAGTCACCTTGTATATAACAAAGTGATTCGGACACTATTTAAATGTACATATAGTTCTTAGGGCAAGTGGGCTTACAGTGTTTTCCTTCACCGTCAAGAAACTGCTAAATAATACAATACTTTGCACATGAATTGGTCTCTTCTTTTTCTTGCCAATATTTTAGATTCGAAAACCGTTTCGAGGAATAATTTTCCAGAATATTTTTTAGGGTCCCGTACTAAAAGGGTAACCAACGAAACCCTACTACTAAGACTCCGCTGTCCATCTGTTTGTCCGTCTGTCTGTCCGTCTGTCACCAGGCTGTATCTCATGAACCGTAGTTAGATAGTTGTCATTTTCACAGATGATGTATTTCTGTTGCCGCTATAACAACAAATACTAAAATACAGAATAAAATAAATATTTAAGGGGGCTCCCATACAACAAACGTGATTTTTTGCCGTTTTTATAGATAATGGTACGGAACCCTTCGTGCGTGAGCCCGAAACGCACTTGGCTGGTTTTTTAGTCGACAGATTTTAAAATAAGCGTGCATATTTTTGATGAAATGAAGAAAGCGATGTCTTTTATTTGCCCTTTAGAAAAATTTTCCAGGCGTATTTTATTTTACTTGAACGCATCTTTAGTCTGTAGGACCCGACCAGTCTACCTAATGTTATGACGTCACTTCCCGACGATTTAAATGCAGGAAACTTTTTATTACATACATCATTATTATATAATTTTAACACATCTATTAAAAAATATCACATTGAAGTTAAAAAAACGACCAAATTCAAATTTTGCAATTTTCGTCTGCTTTTTGGAATAAATATATCAATTTAGGTATGTAATTTCAATAATACATATTTTCGTGCTTTTGAACAGATTTTATAAATATTTTAGTATTTACAGGAAGTGACGTAATCATATTAGGTTGAATTGTCGAATCCTTGTCAGAATTAAAGACGCGTTCAAGAAATATACATACTTTTTGTGTTGAAATGTCACTGAAGGTCGAATGAAAGACATAATTTTTTTTTCAATGCATGTGCTCGTAAAGGCCCACTTTTTATGCATCAAAACCGAACAGAAAGTCGATTATTTTGCCCTAGGGCTTTAATTTTTTTTTTTTTAATTTATTCGCAATGGTTGGCTAACCTGCAGCCTTTCCTGTGTACCATAGATGTTATACTTTTTTCCACTGTTTAACGGCTCTGGATACAATCCTTTTGAGCCAATCATAATTTCACAAGATTATATTTGTTTTATTTCCTCACACTATGCATTGAAAAACGTAGTATGATACACGGGCGTAAGAGCAATAAATTACTCGGTTACGTTTAAAATTCTACGCTCGTGTTTTAAATCGTCCTCGTTTCCCTTTTCGCCCTTGTAGCATAAACTACTATTATTTAATAAATGATATGCATGCTTATTTTAATATCTGTATACAAGAAACGGTTAAGGAAAGCTATTCCTCGAAACGGTTTTCGAATAGTGAATATTGACGCAAAGAGGCCATTTACGAGAATCTAATTTCTGCAGGATTCGAAACCGGGTGTGAAGATTGAGAGTTCGGCTTCCGACTGATTGTACAAATAAGTATACACCGCTTACCTTTGATAGAATAGTGCACCTCAGCGTTAGGGCCCTCGTCTGGGTCACGCGCGTAGATCTCCCCCACCGTGGTCCCAATGGGGCTGTTCTCCGGGATATAGAATGTGAGGGTGTCGCTCTCGAACTGTGGGGGGGAGTCGTTGATGTCCTCTACCTTTATGTGGACTATCACCTGGGGAACGGATTGAGGTCTTAAAAACAGTTTGCAGTTATCGAAAATGAGACTGGAAAAATGCGGCCAATTTGGTTCCCGTTACGGACATGATATTGCTAAGTTTCTTGCCCTTCTTCTTAGCAAGATTAATCGAATGGGCGGAGTTAAGCATGTATGTATTACATGTATTGCATATATTTATAATAATATTCTTTTCTTACTAGCTTGTTCGCCCGCGTTGATTAGGTTTTTGTATAGTCGTATCGAATCCCAACCCATCCCATCCCACCACATCCTCACTAATATTCACCGGCGTGAAGGAGTAACAGTACATTACTTTTCTATAGGGACTTGACTTGACATCCCATTGCCTTCCAATGGGATAAAAAGTAGCATATGTCCTATTCCAGGTCTCGAACTGCATTTGTGCCAAGTTTCAGCCTAATCATTTCAGTAGTTTTGGCGTGAAGGAGTAATAAACATCCATCCATCCAAACTTTCGCATTTATAATATTAGTGGCATTCCTATATTTTTTATTTTATTCAAACGTATTGTTTTTAATTCAAATAAGCCCAACCTTTATTATTTCCTTGTTATTTCCCCATATTATTGTTTATTTTATTATATAAACATATTACCTATAGAATTAGACATAGATTATATAATTATATTACATTAAAACCGATCTTTAATAATAATAAGTATCTGATATACTTACATTACATTATTATTTCCTTGTTATTTCCCCATATTATTGTTTATTTTATAATATAAAACTATTACCTATAGACATAGATTATATAATTATATTACATTAAAACCGATCTGTAATAAGTATCTGATATACTTACATTACATAAATAAATATATTTCATTTCATATTTCCACAAAAAATAAAGTAATAAAATCAAATTAGGAACGCCCATGTCAACACTGACAGTAGGTGTTGCGTACGTCCAGCAGTGGACCAATATTGGCTAATGGATTGGAACCAAACTCACAGAAGAGCTCATCGGCGGAGTCCCACTGTCAATAGCCAAAGACTTCAGGTTATAAAACGCAGCGGACTCTCTGTCCAACGCTTTGTTCGTTCTGATGACTCCAGACGCCGGGTCGATCACAAACGAACCTTCCTCCCTGTCTTTAGGGTCTAGTTCGTAATGCACGCGGCCGTTGAGGCCTACGTCGGCGTCGGTGGCGCCAACCTGGGTCACTGATGTGCCTGTAAATATATGATTTCTGTAGAAATTGTCGGTAAAAATATATATGTAAAACGCATAGATGACTTACTTCATACGAAATATATTTTATACCACACCGTGCGTAAAATGACCGCTTTACGTCATGCGCGTGCGTAAAGTCGGCATTTTCCGCACTTGTGCTATAAAAAATTATACGAAACTCGTGCGAGAAACTTTTTCATCGCTCTCGTATCGTAATGTACTAATAAGAGTATCTCAAGTTTTCTATACGCAATCGAAACCAACCAGCTATCAGAAAAGCCCGGTGATATTATTTTGTATCAGTGTCCTACTTTTATATCTTGTTCTATCTAAATATGTTGGTAAATGAAAACTTTCAAAATAATTAAAAATTGGTAATTTTCAGAATTTTTCTTATATGTGCTATAACAATAAGACCTACCTGTAAACGAAATTTCAAGTTTCTAAGTCAACTAGAAGTGCCGTATAGGTTTTCATGGTGAACAAATTTGTATGAAATTGATCATGTAAAGTGCAATAACTTTTTTCGCGTCAGTTAAAAGCCTGATTTTTTACAGCACTATGGGGCCGTAGACTTTCGTGGGAAGTATCAGTTTCAAAACTATGACAGAAATAAATTTCTGTTTGAACACTTGGCGATTTATCCATCGCAAGGAGATATAAATTAACATCGAGCAATCACCCGGTAAGCGAGAGGTCCCGGGTTCGAATCCCGGTTCAGAGCTCCTCACATCCAGATTTACTTTTCTTTCTGCTTTTCTATACTGCAATGATATAATGTTAATTTATATCAGTTTCAACTTGATATTTCATACGAAGCCCGAGCAAAAGGGTCGTCACAGATAGACAGACAACAAAGTGATTTTGTAAGGTTAATCCTTGCGATTGTCGGCTCTTGGTGAAACATCATCATGGATAAATAAAACACTTGTACTGTTGTCAACATTACAAGTACATTCATCCATGATCTTTTCAAAATTTAATTTTGATGTACGGAACTCTAAAAAAACGGTTTGGTGTATTTTGACTTGAAATCCATACTGCTCCTAAGCGGCTTGGTCGATTTAAACTTTGATTAGTAAGCAAATTTGATAGCTATAAACCGAACATAGGGTTTTTCAATCGAACAATCGCATCCATGTGAAAAGTATTATATTCTCATGGTTTGCGCAGCGATCGTCGTAACAGCCACTTTGCAATGCACGCTGATATGACCGTTATTTCAATATCGTTTGCGTTGATATTTGTACCTACGTCTATCGAGCTGCTAATTTGGCGTTATTATGGATGGTGAATCCAGGTAATATTTTATCAAATAATTTATTAAATACCAAAAATATTTCAATAGAGGTAGATACAACCTGACTAATTAATCATTTTAATAAAATTCCACTGATAGCTTTGTTGAGATTCTGACAACTTTGGACCAAATCTGGAATGTATATGTATAATCCTTATAATCTTTGAATTGACACTTTATTGTACACAAAAGACATATAAAAGAAAATAGAGTATTGAAAACATAATTTTGTACAAAGGTGGACTTATCACGTAACGCGATTTCTTCCAGCCAACCTTTGGGTGGTGAAGAAATTGTCACTAGAAAAGTAAAAAGTAAAATGTGAGAAATAGCAAAACTAAGACCTCATTTAAAAGGAAACTGTTTCAACATCTCTTGACAATCCAAAAATCGTTGCCGTAATGTTAATTGTTTTTAGTTGTCCCTTGCTATCAATTTATTTGTATTCATTCAAGTTATATTCTTGCCATTTTAATTCGTTAGCTGTTTCTTCTTTTTTTTCTTTTTCTATGTATATAGTATGTTTATATGTGATCTTTATACACAACAATATTAATTTAATATTCATGTTGTAATGTAAGTAAGTAATTTATGTATATTATATGTATAATGTTATTTATTAATATAATAAATAAGAGTATTGCATCGGTTCTTTAAAGCCTTCTGTGTGATAACAGGCCTGACATAATACCAGGGCACTGAGATTTTTTTTTTAATCGCATTGTCCTGAGTCAGACCTTTTTCGCTGCCTCAACACAACATCTCTTGTTTTTATTGTTATTGTGTTACTGATCATTGTGTATGTCAGTGTTGTGTTTGTTAATTTTTTAATCTACTTTATTTTATTTTTTACTTGTTATTGTAGCGAATAAATGCCTTCTTATTCTTATTCTTATTCTTAAAAAAAAACTTTACTTGACATAAATGTCAAGCGCCATCTATTGACAAGTAACAAAAATCTCTAAGCCACTCACCAACTAAAGCATCCTCCATGATGCTGGAGCTATAAACTTGCTGTTTGAACACAGGCGCGTTGTCGTTCACATCTACCACAGATATCTCCACATCTGTTGTGTCCGAAAGAGGGGGAACTCCCCCGTCTCTAGCTGTCACTGTTAGGAGGTAGCCTGTGGGGAGGGGATGAATTTATTTTTAGTTCTTATTTAAAGACGATATCTTAACCACAAAATGCTAGTCTTGAATGTATTGATGTAATAGTGAAAGTTTATGTAACATTGGGGTACAAGTACAAGGTATTTCGGATAGACAACGTACATCGCTTTAAAACTGAAAGAGCGGAAACATATCTTCAGTAATTCTCTTAAATGGAATAGAATAAGAAGAATACAATTTTACCGTCTCAATTGCAGCAACTTATAAAGATTTATCCTTTTATTATATTATTTAATCTAAAGACAAATCCCGTGATTAGGTATTTCTGAACACTAAGAGTAGAACAATGTTTAAACTAACATGTTTGATCCAAAAGAGTAAGCACAGCGCCATTAATCGCATCGTCAAAGAGTTAAGGGGCTGCACAATGCTAAAATTCAGTCCTAACGCTTTTGTTTTTTAACTATCTACCCTGCTCTTGTCAGATTCCGCGCACGAAAAACTTCAGTCATTTTGAAATCACGGCTGCATTAGGACATCAACTATAATTTCTTTATGTAATAAATATGTTTTTTTCTAGTAAGTATCTGCGTGTGTTGGTTTCGTTTCAATCGGTTTTTAAATATGGAAACTGAATCGCTTTTTTCGTGAAATTCATGCTTTGTTGAAAGTAATATAATTATAAGAAGATTGAAAGTATGTTTATTCATAAAGTGTAATTAATAATTGTCCCGAGTCAAAAAAAACGTCATATATTTTAAAATTTTTACCATCTACATTGAAGGAACTGAATCCAATGCAAAACTGATGTTTAGCATTGTAGAGCCCCTTAAAAGCAGACTATAAGTTTTTTTTTAATACTAGTATGTTTTAAAACGATTCGATTATTTAGTTTTGTCGATAATAAAACAATATTGAGATGTAACAAAATATATTTCTACCGATATATTAACGTTATTGCTTTAATAAATATTAATAACATTTATTATACATTATAATAATTATCATTTATTATAATAATGATTATATATGATAATAATAATTAATTAATATAAATAGCGATATTTAGACGTACGTATGTGCTTGCGCATTTGTCCAAAAGTAAAGTTGTAGTAAGGTTATTTATATATTCCAAGCTATTTCAAGGTCTGGGTAAAGTAGGTACATACCACTCATAGTTTCCCTGTCCAACAGCTTATTAGTGGTAACAGCTCCAGTGTGAGGATTGATCACAAACTCGTGATCCCTGTGAGTCACGGCCTCGTTGGATATTTCCGAGCTGAGAGTGTACGTGATTTGCGCGTTGATGCCGACGTCGCTGTCAGTCGCTGATACAACCAGGACCGTGGTGCCGACCGGGGCATCTTCGAACACCTACGGGGAAATTATATCCATCAGTTGCTTTGTGAGTGGAGCTCTTGTCACTGTAGTAAGGCTGCCAACCGTCCCGCAATAGGGGGGACAGTCCCGCTTGTGTCTTTTTTGTTCCCTTTATTAAAAGCATCTCACATTGTTTCACAAGCATCAAATTTGTCCCCCACTGTTCCGCATATTCAAATAGTTTATTTTGCAAAGTAGGTATTGTTGAAAATACTGCTGAATGATAGCGTATTTCGAGAACACCTTCTCGCTCGAACATGGCTTGAAGCCAAGAAGAGAGCAGGTCAAAGAAAGACCAAATACAGCTCCCCGCGCACTGCAATCGTAGTTACTACTTAGTACATAGCAGACTATAATAGTCTTGTTTGTTTTTGCTTTGAGTCGCATCTCGACTATGACTAATGTATTAAAGTTACGACATAAGGGCTTATCCCGTTGAATGTAATAAACCTAAGAAAAATAAGAACAAATCCTGGAAAAATGAACTACTAACTATTCATATAAAATCCATACTTACGATAACCCACGTTAGCTAACTGTTTCAGTTATTTGAGTAAATTAACACACAGGATAAAAATTCTTGATGTTCCTAAACATAATTATATACTTTTTGCATACTTATTTTCATGAAAAATCTGAAATATTTTACGAAAAACGCGAAAATCTTCAAAAACGCGCCTATCCGGTAATGCCGCGCGACCCCATATTAAAAATTATATAGTTCTGAATTCCACCGCTAGAGGCGCGCGTGTCGCATCATGTTGTCTCATCATGTTGTCTCTTTTCTTCCTGAATTTTCCCGGATTTGTTCTAGTCAAACATTTTGTATGTTTTTTGCCATTTCTCGGCTTATGTATAGCGCAATTACTCTGTACATCGCTTCACGACCACTAATTATCGTAAACTAAAGATAATAATGTAATTTTATCATGAAATACTTTTCATGCTTAAAGGGGCGCACACAGCGTAACCCGCACTATTTTTCATAGCACAACAGTATAGCTGTAAAGGGCTGTTGTTTTAACTATTGCCTAGATGGAGAGAATATAGCCTCACCTACCTATTAAGCAATATAACTATGTGTTGATATTGTCGTAGAAGGTCAACATTTTCAGGCGAAAACTCGCATTGTATGATTTTCTCGTTGCTAGCTACAACGCAGTAACATTCCTCATTGTAACACATACACAAGTATGTACGTAAGTAGTTCTGTTTAAGTTATATGTAGGATTGTAAGAATACATACCCATGTACATATACGTAACAAATGTTTACCGATATTGTCGAAGAAAGTCGGTATTTTAAAAAGTTATAATCTTGCTTGCTCGTATTTTCTATGTATTTCCATATCATTAGTTTAATTAAATATCTTTGAAATGTAACATTAAACCTATAATTACACGAGCCGCGATTATACACTATCGATTAACTATGTATTGCATTCGCACATAACTCGCCTTCAGCGAGACAATATCATAAATACATAAATAAATATAACTTGGAATGGTTACCGTTTTGACCTCAAAACCTTGTTAAAATGTATTGAAATAACTTTTAGTAATGTTTTCACGTGTTATTAGCACAATTAGAACCTTTCATAAACAAATTAATTGTAAATAACTAGATTTCAATACACATTGTATACAAACTCATTAGATTCAGTCAAACTTTCACAGTAAATGCCTTGTATTTCCTATTCTAATTAGAATATTGTTTAAACTTATGTAATCCTATAAGGAGCTGATAAGAATTATCAATAATAACCAACTTTGTATTACTTTAAGGTACATTTAAGGTGTTTTATTAAATAAACAGACACGGTGGGACGGGTCAAACGGTGGACACTAAGTTGCAAATTTTGTCAAAAATTAACAGCGCGTCTGAGCGGTAATACCGCGGAACAGGGCCTCGCGCCGCGCAAAATCAAAACTATCTCGATTTCGATACGAATATAGTAACTTTTCGGTTTCAGCAATAACCTAGCAAAAGGTGTCCCCCACTTGGCCTGTCGGAGTCTTTGCGCAAAGACAAATTTGGACTTTTATTTTACTGCCCTACGAGTTGCATTTGGACAGTCCTCCGGATATTACAATCGACTGCGGGAAACTACGACGCTGCCATCGACAGTGTCGACCCCCTACGGAGCCGGAAGTGGATTGGGTTGGCGGTTTCCACAACCACGACGGAGCCAAAGGATTTAGTTGGTGGTTTCCCCAACAGTTTCATGGTCCTTCGAGCGCCGGATTGGACTAAGCCAAGCAGTTAAGCCAAGCAGTCAAGTCAAGCAGTCAAGGCAAGCAGTCAAGGCAAGCAGTTAAGCCAAGCAGCCAAGCCAAGCAGTCAAGGAGAAGCGTACGAGATTCCAGGGCGGGGGCCCGAGAAGAGCTCTTGTCAGAGTCACTTTCTTGTTTCTACGAGTTAATACTCGGCATCACCGATCCACACCTAACGGTGCCAAACGTGTATCGGGGTGTTAACGCATGTACATGCGGTGTGGTCTTTCAGGCGAGCCCACACGTTAGTCAAGTCTCGCTCTTCTCAGAGCAGGGTTGGCGAACGGAAGTTGTCTGTCGTGGAGGTACGATACAGTTGGGTCAGAGGACAAGGCTACCATTCTCGTAGCGTGTCGAAGTGAGGGTTTCCCACCTCATGGTTGCGTCCAGCCCAATTGTATTGCTCTATTTACCTAAGCGATCTCTCATATCCTTACCTGCACGACCATCCATTCCTCCTTCCAACGGTTACCAAGTCCAAGCCTACAACCGTTGACTGAGGCTGATAGGGACCTGTAGGGACCCGTAGGGACTGTTAGGACCGGACGTGGTCAGTTAGGACCGAGAGTGGTCGAGTTGAGGGACCGTTAGGTGTAGGGCCTATAAGTAAGTATACAGCTTAGCTTTCTCTCCCAGACTCGAAATTAGGGACCGATAGGGAGGACTAAGTAGGTGTACATAATTATATTTTTCCACACAGACAAGAAGATGGGACGTTTAACAAGATCTGTAAAGGGAAAAGGAACTAGTGGTGGCAGCCCTAAAGCAAGTATCCATGAACCGGAAGATGGAAGTCATAATGCAACCGTAGTAGAAGCTGCGAATAACAACAGTTCTGCAACGGGTGGGGCACCCACGGCACAGAAAATAGCCGATAAGACAAGAGAAACTGAACCAAGAACAAATTCAACGACGACAACTAGTACAGAAACAACTATAGAACCGACCGGTTTCACGTCGTCATCCTCAGAGAATGTTTCAAAAGAGAGTTCTCAAGAGAAAGCAGTAACAGATAGCAGATCGGGTGATAATCAACGAGCTTCGCAACAGAGGGAGAACCTTGAGCAAGTTCATTTGAATCCTGTCGTAACTGTAACAAAACCTCGACATAAAAAATCTACGGCATCAAAAGCGTCTTCTAGTAAACGACGGCGCGAGTTGGAAGCACAGATTAAATTAGCAAAGGCAGAGGCGGCACTAGCACGTTCAGAGTACGAGTTAGCGCGTTTAGACTCCGACACGTCACTTAGCGACTGCGAGATTGACGCCGCGCGAATTGAAACGCAAGCACAAATCGAGCGATGGGTGAACGAGTCAGTTGGGGAGCGGCCCGAGCCAATGGTTGAGGAACCAACTAAGGAACGAAGGGTTTCAATGACGTCACAAGCAGTGAAGGAGCGAGAGGGAGATAGAAATTGTGTAAATCTGCCCGTCCCGACTTCGCAACCAAGCACCGACCTGCAATTATTTACTACAACTTTTGTACAAGCCATTCGCGAAGCGGTAGCTAGTGCTTCACCAATACATTCTCAACAAGCACAACAACAACAACAACAACAACAACAACAACTACCGACCCATAGTTTAGCTCCGAAATATATCTCGGAATTATTAAACTTCAGCGGAGAGCCGAGCGAATGGATAGCGTTCAAATCAACGTATCGTGATTCAGAACGTTTCTTCACAGAGACACAAAACGTCGCAAGAATAAGAAAAGCTGTGCAAGGCAAAGCGAGAGAGGCTATTAGATCAATCTTGTATACAAGTACGGATCCAATCCTTATCATGAATTCCTTGGAAAAACGTTATGGACGACCGAGACGCCTAATTAAGAGCGAGATAGCAAACCTCGAAAGAATGGCGCCTCTAGCGGACGATGCACGCAATTTAGCTTCATTTGCGGGCACGGTAGCGAACACCGTCATGACTATTCAACAAATGAATGAACTAGCTTATCTACATTCAACCGACGTATCTGAGAAGGTAATAAACAAGTTGAGCCTCATCATCAAATTCAAGTGGTATGAATACAGAGCTGCACACAGCGACAGCCCAATATTGCT
This sequence comes from Ypsolopha sequella, assembly GCA_934047225.1. Classification (NCBI taxonomy): domain Eukaryota; kingdom Metazoa; phylum Arthropoda; class Insecta; order Lepidoptera; family Ypsolophidae; genus Ypsolopha; species Ypsolopha sequella. Next base: position 5,558,549 of record OW203988.1, on the reverse strand, counting down.
AGCACTTAACCAGTTTCTGAGCGAGCTTTCCGATACGTATGAAACGTATGAAACCGACGTTGTACGAACACAGTCACGGAAGGAAGAGTACCGTGGACGAATGTCAAAGAAGACAGTGCAAGTACACCGCCAGGATGATTCGCAGTCGGATGAATCGGAGAGCGAACGGGAGTATTCTGAGGAGGAATCGAGTGACGATGTCGAAGGATTAAACGACGTCGTAGCGGTCGCCCAGAAGCAAGTCATAGTGGAATGCCCGCTATGCAAGGAGAAACATACGTTAAGCAAGTGTAGAAAGTTCTATGAAATGAAAATAGACGAACGATGGGATGCAGTGAAGAAAATGCAAGCATGCTTCTTATGCTTGAGCATCAAACATCGCGGGTACGGCTGTCGGAAGAGATTATGTGGCCTAGATGGATGTAGAGGTAGACATCATAAGCTCCTACATAGGAAGCGAGAAAAGGAGAACGATAAGGAAAAGTCGGCTTCGAAAGCTCCTGTGCGAGAGGGACAGACGATGTCAGTCAACACCGTGAGTAACACAAAGGCTTATTTGAAAATAACACCCGTAGAGATGATCGGACCTGAAGGTTCGGCGCAAGTATTAGCTCTACTAGACGAGGGCGCTTCAATTTCCCTGCTAGATAGCAAAGTAGCCAAGGAGATAGGTGCCACAGGCCCCACGGAAAAACTCCTGCTCGATGGCATAGGAGGTCACCGTTTAAAAGAGACTAAGTCACAAGCGCTCAAAATTAAAATACGCGGACTTTACACGCGAGATATAAACACGTGTGACGTATACACGCTGACAGACATGAAATTGCCCAGACAAGACGTCACAGAAAAGGACATAAGCGACTGTCCACATCTCGATGACATAAAAATAAACCTGACCTATGACCTCCAAAAACCTAAATTATTAATAGGTCAAGATAATATTAGACTGATCTATACACGAGAAATTAGAATGGGATCACCGTCCAAACCAGTCGCCTCAAGAACCAAATTAGGTTGGGTACTACATGGCTGTAACACAAAACGCCAACCCGAACAAGTCACGAGGTCAGTAAACCATCTCTATGTAGCAAAATCGAGAGACGACGAACTCGAGCAGGCAGTTAAAAACCATTTCAGCATAGAGTCGTTAGGCGTAATGCCCAAAAAACCAAGAAACGACCCAGAACAACGAGCTCTCGCGATTTTGGACAAAACTACGAAACGTCTACCCGACGGTAGTTTCGAAAGCGGTTTACTGTGGCAGACAGATCACGAGACAATGCCGGCGAGCAGAGAAACGGCACTGAGTAGGCTCTATAATCTCGAAAGAAAATTGAGAAAAAACGAACACCTAGAAAAAGAATATCGTAAATTAATTCAGAACCTACTGGATAACGATTACGCCGAAAAGATAACCACGGAACCCACATCACCGAGAGCGTGGTATTTACCTCATTTTGCCGTTACGCATCCCCAAAAAGGAAAAACACGTCAAGTATTCGACGCCGCGAACCGCGTCGCTACGAAATGTCTAAACGACGCTCTCTTATCAGGACCTGACTTGTTATAATCGTTATTCGGAGTATTGATAAGATTTCGTGAAGGGCCCATAGCCGTGATGGCCGACATTAAGGAAATGTTTTTACGCGTGAAAATACGCGAAGAAGACAGAGACAGTCTCAGATTCTTTTGGCGCAATCAATACGACCAAAAACCGGAAGAATATCGTATGAAATCGCTCATTTTCGGCGCTACATCGTCACCAACTACTGCGATTTATGTAAAAAATAAGAATGCGCAAGATTTCAAAGAGAAATACCCGGAGGCGGTCAGAGCAATAGAACATAATTTCTACGTAGATGACTACTTACAAAGTTTCTATTCCGAAGAAAAAGCGAAAGAGATTTCTCAACAAGTTTACGAGATAAATAAAGCCGGTAACTTTCACCTACGAGGTTGGGCGAGTAACTACCCTTCCGTAGTACAAAGATTTTCCGACAATTTAAATGAAAATAACCAAGTGATAATAGGAAGTCAACACCACGAAGAGAAAACTCTGGGTTTAAGATGGAATCTAGAAAGCGACACGCTAAATTTCACCTTAAGCTTAAGGTCTACGCCGAACGAAGCCATAACAGGTCTACGAAAGCCTACGAAACGAGAGGCTACGAGCGCGGTAATGACGGTTTTCGACCCGTTGGGATTAGCGTCGCCCATACTTATACAAGGGAAAATAATGCTACAAAATGTATGGAGGTCAGGCGTAGCATGGGACGATCCACTATGCGATAACGAAGATAAAGAATGGCGACAATGGCTTCGTGAGTTAAATAAACTACAAGATTTAAATATTCCAAGATGTATATCAAGTTCGAACGTAGAAGGCGAACTACACACCTTCTGTGACAGTTCAGAGAAAAGCTACGGAACCGCAGTTTACTGGCGAGCTATTAAACCAAATGGAAACGTTGAGATAAAATTAATAGCCGGGAAAGCTAGAGTAGTACCTCTCAAACGAGTCTCAATTCCTCGGTTAGAGTTGCAAGCCGCATTGTTAGGATGCAGATTAACACATTCCATTGAGAAGGAATCGAACCTGCGAGTAACCAGCAAAACGTTCTGGACAGATTCACGCACCGTGCTCGCATGGATTAAAGCCGATTCTCGCACGTTTAAGCCATTCGTAGCACACAGACTTGCGGAGATTGAAGATTACACAAAACCCAAACAGTGGAGATGGGTTCCTACGTCGCAAAATGTAGCCGACGATACTACCAGAGGCGCTCCTGCTACCTTTGATGCAAACCACAGATGGTTTATTGGACCAGCATTCTTACATGAGAACCCTGAACGTTGGACCAGAGATACGAGTGAAAAATCACCGCCGACCACAGGCGAAGAAAGGCAGCGGCAAGGCGTCATCGCTACGACCACGCTCACCGACAATGAAACAACACTCTTGCTCTCGCTCGATAGTAACAACATCTTGCTATCTCACTCACCTGCATCTACAAGAGTCCAGCCATTTGAGACGTTACCAAAACCTGAACGCTACTCGAACTTCACAAGAATTACCAGAGTCTACGCTCGAGTGTATCAAGCCGTCGACATATTTAAATCAAAATTAAAAAGTAAAGAAACTTTAAATACAGTTAACAGCATAAAGAAAATTTCGAATAAAAACAAGGACGCGACATGGCGTTCAAATAAAAAACGCGATAAAAAATTGAAAAACCTATCAAAAAACCCGCGCAAAAATATTCCCTCTCAACTGGGGAGTAAAAATTATATTCCGTTATCAAATAAATATTTGAACCAAGCTCTAAATACTCTACTAAAGATCATACAGTACGACAGTTTCAAAAACGAGATTTCCAAATTAAAACGAAATCAACCACTCGACAAAAACTCTAAGCTACAACGATTAACGCTTCAATATCACGACGATTTTATATACTTGTCTACGAGAATAAGCTCTGCTCAATATCTACCAGAAACTTATAAAGAACCGATCGTACTAGACGGTAAACATAGATTAACCCGACTGCTAATAGAACAATATCACAAAGATTTCAATCACGGGAACCATCAGACAATAATGAACGAACTTCGTCAGAAATACTACATTACTTCTCTGAGGACAACAGTAAAGAACATTATCAGAAACTGCTATCGGTGCAAGCTGAACAAAAGTTTACCATTGACGGCACCTTTTGGCGATTTGCCTCCAGAAAGATTATATCGTCACAAAAGACCATTCACATGCCTAGCAGTTGACTATTTTGGCCCAATGACTGTTACAATTGGAAGACGTCATGAGAAACGCTGGGGCGCACTGTTCACCTGTCTTTCTACTAGAGCAGTACACATAGAATTAGCATGTTCCCTGTCCGCCGATTCAATGATCCTGGCGCTACGAAGACTCGCTGCTCGTAGAGGAGCACCCACTGTATGCATAAACGATAACGCAAGCAACTTTTGTCTCGCTAATAAACAATTAAAAGAAGAGTTAGACAAAATGAATGAAAAATATATGATTGATAAGGCAGCTGAAAAGGGAATAACCTGGAAGTTCATCCCCCCTGGGAACCCTAGCGCCGGCGGAGCCTGGGAACGACTTGTAAGATCCATAAAAGTCGCATTAGCAGCCACATTGAACGAGAGATACCCTAAAGAAGAGGCCTTACATACATTGTTGCTAGAAGCTGAACATATAGTGAATTCAAGACCACTAACAGACGTAAGCCTAGATCCTGAAGACACAGAATCATTGACACCAAATCACTTTTTAATTGGATGTTCAAATGGTGCCCCACTCCTTGGAGATTTCGACGATACGAGCCTAGACAGCCGAACATCATGGCGTGCAGTACAACGTCTGGCCGACCATTTTTGGACCAGATGGACTAAAGAGTACCTACCCACATTGCAACCAAGATACTTGCACGGGAGAGCTTTCATCAATCCAAGCCCCGGAGACATTGTGTTGATCGTGGATGCTTCACTCCCACGAGGCACATGGCCGCGCGGTGAAATAATCAAAGTTCACCCCGGACCAGACGGCAACATCAGAGTGGTAGAGATACGAACAAAGAACGGTGTGCTACGACGACCAACGTCACGACTGGTTATCCTTACATCTACGAACCTAGTTCCTGAAACACCAGCAGTTACACAGTAAAGCTCCATCACTAGTTTAAAATATACGGTGGCTCGCAACGGCACATTGCCGGAAAGTCGGAGGCCTTGAACCGATTACACAAATTCCCTAGAAACTACAAGCCACATCAGTATTTCCATTCAAGACTTGGTGCTCACTATCTTCGCACGGGGGGGAGACTGTTGAAAATACTGCTGAATGATAGCGTATTTCGAGAACACCTTCTCGCTCGAACATGGCTTGAAGCCAAGAAGAGAGCAGGTCAAAGAAAGACCAAATACAGCTCCCCGCGCACTGCAATCGTAGTTACTACTTAGTACATAGCAGACTATAATAGTCTTGTTTGTTTTTGCTTTGAGTCGCATCTCGACTATGACTAATGTATTAAAGTTACGACATAAGGGCTTATCCCGTTGAATGTAATAAACCTAAGAAAAATAAGAACAAATCCTGGAAAAATGAACTACTAACTATTCATATAAAATCCATACTTACGATAACCCACGTTAGCTAACTGTTTCAGTTATTTGAGTAAATTAACACACAGGATAAAAATTCTTGATGTTCCTAAACATAATTATATACTTTTTGCATACTTATTTTCATGAAAAATCTGAAATATTTTACGAAAAACGCGAAAATCTTCAAAAACGCGCCTATCCGGTAATGCCGCGCGACCCCATATTAAAAATTATATAGTTCTGAATTCCACCGCTAGAGGCGCGCGTGTCGCATCATGTTGTCTCATCATGTTGTCTCTTTTCTTCCTGAATTTTCCCGGATTTGTTCTAGTCAAACATTTTGTATGTTTTTTGCCATTTCTCGGCTTATGTATAGCGCAATTACTCTGTACATCGCTTCACGACCACTAATTATCGTAAACTAAAGATAATAATGTAATTTTATCATGAAATACTTTTCATGCTTAAAGGGGCGCACACAGCGTAACCCGCACTATTTTTCATAGCACAACAGTATAGCTGTAAAGGGCTGTTGTTTTAACTATTGCCTAGATGGAGAGAATATAGCCTCACCTACCTATTAAGCAATATAACTATGTGTTGATATTGTCGTAGAAGGTCAACATTTTCAGGCGAAAACTCGCATTGTATGATTTTCTCGTTGCTAGCTACAACGCAGTAACATTCCTCATTGTAACACATACACAAGTATGTACGTAAGTAGTTCTGTTTAAGTTATATGTAGGATTGTAAGAATACATACCCATGTACATATACGTAACAAATGTTTACCGATATTGTCGAAGAAAGTCGGTATTTTAAAAAGTTATAATCTTGCTTGCTCGTATTTTCTATGTATTTCCATATCATTAGTTTAATTAAATATCTTTGAAATGTAACATTAAACCTATAATTACACGAGCCGCGATTATACACTATCGATTAACTATGTATTGCATTCGCACATAACTCGCCTTCAGCGAGACAATATCATAAATACATAAATAAATATAACTTGGAATGGTTACCGTTTTGACCTCAAAACCTTGTTAAAATGTATTGAAATAACTTTTAGTAATGTTTTCACGTGTTATTAGCACAATTAGAACCTTTCATAAACAAATTAATTGTAAATAACTAGATTTCAATACACATTGTATACAAACTCATTAGATTCAGTCAAACTTTCACAGTAAATGCCTTGTATTTCCTATTCTAATTAGAATATTGTTTAAACTTATGTAATCCTATAAGGAGCTGATAAGAATTATCAATAATAACCAACTTTGTATTACTTTAAGGTACATTTAAGGTGTTTTATTAAATAAACAGACACGGTGGGACGGGTCAAACGGTGGACACTAAGTTGCAAATTTTGTCAAAAATTAACAGCGCGTCTGAGCGGTAATACCGCGGAACAGGGCCTCGCGCCGCGCAAAATCAAAATTATCTCGATTTCGATACGAATATAGTAACTTTTCGGTTTCAGCAATAACCTAGCAAAAGGTGTCCCCCACTTGGCCTGTCGGAGTCTTTGCGCAAAGACAAATTTGGACTTTTATTTTACTGCCCTACGAGTTGCATTTGGACAGTCCTCCGGATATTACAATCGACTGCGGGAAACTACGACGCTGCCATCGACAGTGTCGACCCCCTACGGAGCCGGAAGTGGATTGGGTTGGCGGTTTCCACAACCACGACGGAGCCAAAGGATTTAGTTGGTGGTTTCCCCAACAGGTATATATAATACACGTTTCACAAGTCAAAGTGCGCGTGGATTCATGTTTCTATTGCCCACCTTTTGCACATTATACAACCTACAAAGTTGAAATTTGGCTGAAACTTAAAATTTCAAATAATCTAGCGACGTCTAACTACGTCTCTATAGGCCCAGAAAGGAAAATTTGATGAAACACCATCATATTAGCTGTCGTGAATATTGCCTTGTTGTTATGCAAATTTTATCTATACTGGAAATAAAAAAGAGAGAAATACAGTTACAAATACAAAAACTTTGCTTTAAAGCGAAGTATCGGTTGCATTTGCTGGCCATGCAAAGAAAAACTGTAGCAAAGTCCCATTAAGGCAAGCAGTGGTGTATTGTTTTAGTACAAATTTTGTTAATTTATTATTATTTTTATTTCAAATTCTTTTAATTTGTTTTCATACCATATTACATAAATATATTAAATATAATATTCACTGATAAGTATAACACTCACATAAATATTATATAACCATATATATCTTTACATACTATATCATTTATTTCTTAATTAAGTTACTCAAAATTAAAAGTTCAGCACGTCGCTCTTCCACGGTTCCGGCAAAATGATCAGTGCTGCATTGTGAATCTTTGCAGCAAATACTGAGTCGGAGCCCTTTTACTATTGTAATATGTCCATAATTATGTATCTGTCTCATTATTATTATTGTTAAAACTTGTTCCGTGTCTTTTATTGTTAATGTAAATGTTTAATTGTGTTGAATGTGAATTGTGTACGTATTGTAATAGTGAATAAATGTTTTATCTATCTATCTACAGACGTCATTTATGTAAAGAAGAGTAAGTTTATATACTTTTCTTTAAACAAAACAGTTACCGTTTCAGAGAAAACAGTTTTTACCTGGAACCAATTTACAAATTCGGCGTTTTTTGAATATCTCGCCATCTTGCACCTCTTGATGAGAGATGAGTGCGGTGTGGAGGAGAAGGGAAACATATATAAAGATGTGTGCAAAGTTTCATTGAGATCAAAGCCATCAGGACGTCACAAACACCTGAAGAATTTATATGGCAGCCGAGCGGGATGGCCCACCTTAAGGCAAATACTCCACCAATCTTCTCCAAAACAAAACGAGACTGAACCTTACCGAAGCAGTATAAGGAGCATTTTCAAACACCGGCGCGTAATTATTCGCGTCGGTAATATTGATGTGCACCATCGCAGTATCTGATCTCCCACCCGAGTCTGTCGCAGTCACCGTGAGGATGTATCTTCGTTCTTGTTTGAAGTCCAAAGGTTGGGCCACCGTGATCAAGCCGCGGCCATTTTGAGACGTGATGGAGAATCGCCCTCTGGTGTTGCCGCCGGTTATCTCGTAGTGCAGCCTGGAGATAAAACGCGTCATGAAAAAATCTTCGGTGTTCAAGCAGTCAAGGCCATATACATTTTTTTTTTGAGAATCATATTTTGTTTGCGTAGAAGAATCCTCGCCGAACTAGCTTAAACTAAGATACAACCACTGATTACTCAAAATATGACTGCCGAACCCTGGACAGTTAGATCAAGACCCAAATAACGGACAAAGCCTTTCTCTCCAACTGTGGTGATAACATGATGATGAAACCATGACGTCATCACAAGCCGGGAGAGTGGTTATTTTGTGGTATCCCTACTTTTTTTTTCGTTATTTATTTAAACCGCCACTGAGCCAATTTTCGAAAATCCATGTGTCGACAGTTTCGCCGCATACCTGTTATCTTCATCAGCGTCGGTAGCGGTGACAGTGACGACGGGGGTCCCGGGCGGCTCGTCCTCAGCCAGCTCCACGTCGAACTGAGCCGGTACGAACACCGGGTCGTTGTCGTTCACGTCTTGTACCACCACCACGACGGAGGCGGTCGCGGAACGCGGAGGGGTGCCGCCGTCTGTTGCTGTCACCTGGGGTAATTACATGCCATATCATCTGACTATCTGGCTGCTATTGGGTCAACTGTTTTTTATATACCTCATGCCGTTTCTGAGGACCTTGACAAATGGGAAATGGGCCTTGACTTGACATACGGTCAGTCGGACAGACTGACAACAAAGTCTTCCTATAATGGTTTAATTTTTTTCAATATGTGGTACGGTACTCCAAGAAGGACCCAACATTCTAACAATTCTTAAAAAACCTTCTTTAAAGAGGCAAATATGACGATACAAGTAAAATAGGGTTTTGTAACGTACTTGTAGCTGATACTTGGCCTGCTGCTCCCTATCCAACTGAGCTGAAGTGAAGACCCAACCAGATCTCGGGTCTATCGTGATGGGAATGTCCCTGCCGCTGTACTCCTTGTCCGTTAGGGTGTAGTTTATGTCCGCATTCATGCCTTCATCTGCGTCGTAAGCTTGGACCTGTGAAGAGGAAATAATATGGTAGCTAAAGTAAGGTTGCAAGGGTACAATCGAATGGCTTTGACATAGCGAGATCCCAGGTTGTTTAGCTAAAATTATACGTAATTGTAAAAAGAAAAAAAAAACGCAAAGTTACTACAACAAAACTTTGTAGTAAAATGAGACATGCCCAGATCATCTGAAAAATAGACAAGTGCTGATTTTCAGCAGGCACCTGAACTTATTACCTATCACAAAATTAGGCCCGAACTATATTATGATTTCACTAAGATTAATCACACATCTGGCCTTATAAAGTGCCTACCACGTACTTTTATTGCAATTATACTCACTCTAACAATACTGTATCCGACAGGAACATTCTCGCTGACCGACTCCTGGAACAACGAGGTGTAGAACCGAGGCGCGTTGTCGTTGACATCCTTCACATTCACGAGCAGCTGAGTCGTGTTGGAGCGAGACGGACTGCCTCCATCTGCAGAAAATATCAAGAGATGAGAACATTTCTTCATTGCTTCAGAGGTTCGATTTTTGCGTCTCCGGCGCAATTATAGTTTGAGGTAATTTAAAAAGAGGATTTGGCGATATTGTTTACAACATTTTGTTATATATGTCATTAATTTAACGTTTAGAAAGTTTTCCAACATACTAGAGAAGGGCCAAGTTAAAAGGACCGAAATAGAAGGGCTTAAGGATGGATGTGGAAAAGGAGATAGATGTTTGTCAGAATTGTAGGAGATAGAAACCTGTAGTTTCTGCGTAAATCTAAGTATATATGCATGTGAGTTAAATTAGATGGTTGCTGTGTGGGAGGTATGAATCCATAAGTAGGATAAAAGACGTAAAAGTGGTGTTTCAACCTACCCTGAGCTCTTATCACCAGCCTGTAGTTCCTCACTTGTTCGTAATCCAGCGGTTTGACCAATGACACGTCACCACTTAGGCTGTCTATAGAGAACTGCATTTGAGTGTTCCCACCAATGATCGCGTACCGGATCGCTGCGTTTGAACCAACATCCGCATCCGTTGCCCTGGACAGGTAAACCTCGGTTAAAAAGAGACAAGTTGAATTGCACAATTTATCATTACCACAAATATAGAGTGTTCCCAATCGATAAACAGTGCAGTGCGTCCTCCGTTTTGGATAGGGTTAGGGTTAGGGATTAAGGTAGGTTTGGGTAGTGTGGGTTATGGCACCCTGCCTCTCCACCCGGTATCAGCCCTTCCATTCATCCATCCATCAGCCCGTATTCGTCCACTGCTGGATATAGGCATCCCCCATATTACGCCACTCTTGGCAGTCCTCAGTCATCCTCATCCAGCCGCCACCCGCAACGTCACGTCAATTATCACGTCGACGACAAAGCAGCCCTTACCAAGAGGTAAATCTAAACGAACTAGTACTGACTTGATCCTCGCAATGACGGGGTTGTCGGCAACACTGATGTCCTCGTCCACTGTCACGGTGTAAGTCTTCTCACTGAACTGCGGGTAGTTGTCGTTGTCATCCAGGATGTTCACGTGGACTGTGGCACTGAAATCATACAGAAAATGGTCGCCTAATGCCATAATTCATATTTATTTAATACTTTTTTTTCAAGTAAGAAAAATAATCATAAGTTCTGCGTTTTTTTTATTTTATTTATCTTATTTTATAATAAATAAAAATAATATGTTTGTTGTCAAACTTTGCTATGTTTAATTTTAAATTTTAAATGTGCATGCGTTGAGTAAATAATTAATATTTCTTGTATTTTTATTTTTAGATGCTTTTTTGTTTTATATTATGCTAACTTTGAATGACAAACACTTGCCTATCCTTACCTGTGCGAAAATAATACAACTGGAAATCTTTTATGTTGGTACCCACGAGTCAAGCTTGCATAGTCTGGGGCCACAAGAACACAATTTATTACAAAATGTCAAAATACAAAGTACCTACCTACCTAAGCCAACTTTTGTAAACGGATATATATTTGTGCTTGTGTTTGGAAATAAATAATTTTGTATTTGTATTTGTATTTGTATTTTGTAAAAATATTTTTTTTTTTCTTGTGAACGAGCCTAGTTGTATCCACTTTAAAAGGGTAACACTCACGTGCTAGAAAGTCTATCAGAGACGGGGTTCGCTTGGTCAGTCGCCTTTACGACGACGGTGTATCTCGAGACTTTCTCCCTGTCCAGGGTAGCCCTGGTCATCAAGGCACCGCTCCTGCCGTCCACTCGGAACACCTCCTCCGTGTCCACGGTGTGTTCACCGCTGGAGTCCAGGGATTCATTGGCCTCGTCTGGGTTTTGGGCCTCGGATGTTACGGATTCTATTGAGTATTCCACCTAAGGATGAGAAGTTGTTATGAAGGGAAAACAAAATAAATTTAAGTGTCAAAATATTGCAATATAATCAAGTCAAAACCACATACTCTACTTATCATACCGAACAATACCCTCAACTGTAACTTAAAGACTTTATCGCGCAGGAGGAAGGTCTATTTTAGAACGCTGCGCGTGAATAGCTGTTTCACGGACGACGCTGCCTTAAAAAACGCCCGTATATCGTTCAATAAGGATTAAAATAAGTATAATATCATATATGATAGTGGATAGCGCATGTAGCACCGCCCTGACAATAATTCTGCCGGCGCCCATGGTTTTAAATTTTTCAAGACATTTGAACTTGGGTCTCAAGACTAAGGCGTCCTACCGAACTGAACTATCGCTGCTTTATTACCACTACATTGAAGGAAACCGTAGCTATGTGCGAGATTCGACTGACACTCTCGTGTAAAGCAGGCCGGTAGCTAGGATTAATTTGGGGGGGGGGGGGGGGGAATAAAACTTGGAAATGGAGAGGGATACGAGACCCCAATCCTGGTGTGGAAGGGCTTATACCTCATTGTTCTTCCCAATATCCTGGTCTGTGGCCTTCAGGGTAAGAACCGTGGTACCGGGACTAGCCCCTTCTCTGACGGACGCTTCGTACTGCTGCATCTCGAAGATGGGCGCGTGGTCGTTGCAGTCCAACACGTTTATCTGAAACATTCACAGTTTGCTCACTGGAGGTCATAAAGATACAACCTCTAAAGAGGCGCAATGACATTTGAGTAGCGTTCTTAAACGCCGGGGTAAATGTAAAAATTTATTGTCACCCATTCCACAACCACCCGAGTGAAAACGAACAGTTCATAAACCTTATCAGAAATGTAAAATTCACGATGAAAGTTTAAATTTTACATCTACTCGGCTTTTAGGAACGCTACCTTAGTTTGTTCGTCATAAATTTCGCCAACTTTCAATGCGCTTTAATGCGCTCTAATTGGCTAAGCCAACACCACGCAGTGATATAAATAGAGAATCCTCGTTAAGTGGGAGTGAGATGGACATAATCAAGTCTATGCAAAAACCGATTAGTTGGCGAAATCGGACGGTACAATATTTCCTTTCTCGGTGCTAGTTATTCGATGCTGGAGGTAATTTAAATAGCTACCTACTGGATAATTGAATGAACAGACGCCTGTAGTTCAATCTCTCTATTTGTAAACGATTTTATCGGCTATGACGCCGCAATAAGAACTGCAAATACACTCAGCGTCAAAAAAATCGCACCTTTTGAAAAATTTACTTCAAACAACACTATATTCGGGCAATACTTTTTTCAACACCACGACTCGAGAGATTTGTTTTGTTATTGAAATGAAACAATTGTTTATCTCAAGGTCGTTAAATGCCCTTTCAATTGATACTAAATAGGTACCTTATAATTGGTTCCAAATATGAATGAAAGTTGCTTGAAGTAAATTTTTCAAAATGTACGATTTTTTTGACGCCGAGTGTAGAAAAAGCTTAGTACGTATAAAAGTAAAGACATATACTGTATTGTCATTGGCCTATTCATCTACATATCACACTGTATTGTCATTGGCCTATTCATCTACATAATCAGTGCTTTGAAGACATATTACGTTATAATTATATGAATAAATATAATTTTAGCTATATACGCTTTGATTTATAGTAAGATTAGTAGCATAGATAGTAATAAAAAAATACACTTTATATTTTTCGAAATATTTCGACCTCATCACTGAGGCCGTCATCAGTTGAGTCAGATTATATATTATCAGTTATTATTATTATATCTTTCATTATATATTTCTGCTATTTATTGATATCTTTCATATACCCACGGGCGTGTGTCATATACGGGTGGGTATTCGGAATACGTTATCAAAATGTTTAAATGATTTGCCAAATGAAGTCTTAAATTACATAGAAGTTAAGCTAGTAAAGAGAAGAGCAATACTAAAGAAATATTTTTTAAGTTATAATAATGATAAGTTATGATAATAAGTTATAAATTGTTAGATAAGAGTGATATCATGGATCATGGATAAACCCTGGGGGGTTTTTGTGATCCATTTAATGCTTAATACTAATGTGCACTATTTTGTTGTGAATAAAAAAAAAAGTATGTATAGCTCTCAAATGAAGGAGGAAAAAGGTTTTTACCAATTTACAAAATTGTACAAAATTGTGTTGCAATTTCAACTCATTCTTTTTGCTGGGTTTTGAATTTAGTAAGGGCCATGAAAACCTCTTAAAAAGTCCAAGGGTTATGTTTTACAACACCGGGGGCGCGAGTGGTTTTAAACCTCTTAAACCCGCCTCCTTTTATATATGCCTTAAATAAAAAATGTCACAGTAATTATATTTGTTTTATACCTGTAACGTAGTGGTCCCACTCCTCGGCGGGAAGGTGTCATCCTGCGCCACCACCCGGAAGTAGTGGACGTCCAGTCGCTCCCGGTCCAGCCTGGCTTGTGTGGTGATGATGCCAGTCCGGGAGTCCACGGCGAACATGCCGGCCGACCGCGAGTCCAGTAGACTCGACATTGAATACGTGACGGGGCTGTTTTCTGGGTCCCTGAGAGTATAATGATTAAAATTGGAGATTAAGGCGATACGTAAAAGTTTTAGCGTCCCTGTTACTCCATATGCGAAAAAACCCTCAGTGCGAGTGGGAAGGATTCGTGGAAAAGTAGCAAAAAGTCGGTTTTTTATTAATATGTATAAAATGTACTAAGCTATATTGGCAAAAAGATTTTCAAGGAGACTTTACAAATACATAATATCTACCCACATTTTGAATGCAATTTCACGATGAAATTAGTTAGGATTTCAGAATTACAGGAAAAAATAAAACAATTTAGAGGTCTTTTCGGAATTAAATTCTATCGAGAAAATTTCTTCCAATCGCGTTTTATTTCAGTGAGAATCTTAATCAAATACTCAATAAACATTTACCCAAAAATGAAATACGTAGAGAACGGTATAGTGGAGTAAATGGATTCGAAAAAAAACTCATTTTTTTTTCTAGTTACGTTGGGGATAGTCTCAAGGCCTTGCAAAGCATATCTTATCTTAGAGAGAAATAGAATGAGTCTACTTGAGTTAGAGAATCTCCGGTATGTGGGAGTGAGATAAATATATAAAATCAGTGCAAAAACACATTTCCCTTCTCGGGGCTAGCTATTCGATGAATGCAGAAGACCAGCATTTCCCAGTGATGGGTCGCAACCTGGTTTCTAGTGGTAGAAATTTAAATTCAGGCTTATATACAATGTGAATCCGCCGTCGGACGTTTAGCCACACAGTTTAAGAAGATGGCATACCCTGGCAACTTTTTTTATTACCCGTCCAGCAAATTAAGTCAAATGGCAAAGACCTTATTTGCTCTTCATAGAGGCGATTATATGTTGGCTATTTGGCCTCTTTTTCTTGGACGCGTAATACTAGTGATCACGCAGCGAAACAACAAATTGGTGAGTTTTTAGCTAATACTGAAATATTTTGTAGGGAAAGAAATATTGGATTTAGTAAAATCCCTTCATATTTCTATTGCCTATTTTATAAAAAAAAATCAAGTTGATCTCTTAACCACGTTTATGAAACGAACGTTTGAAAACCAAAACAAAGAGGGTGGAAAACATTTTTTTTTTTGACAAAAGTATAAATCTTAATACATTGTTTACAGGTGGAATAAAATAAGAATATAGGAATAAGGAAAAAATAATATTATACATATATGCAATACATATAATAAATATATGCCTAACTCCGTCCATTCGATTAGTCTCGCTAAGAAGAACGTCAAGAAACTTAGCAAGATCATGTCTTTTTTTCATAATATTAGATACAACAACAAAGATAAAAAGTAAGCCTATACTTTAATTGAAAAAAAAGATAAAAAATACAAGACAGGATAAAATTATGTCATGGAGGCAAAAAGAATTATATAATACCTTTGTCTACCTGTCCCATATAGTCCATCTGCTTTTACAGTCATTTCGTCTATTAACTATAATTAACGTTAATTCTAGAGGAATCATAACATAAGTAGGGAAATTATACTAACCACTACTATGACAAAGGTCCCTATCATAACCCCATACTTTAGTATCTTCTAAGTAATCATTTATTTAATAATATGCCTTCTTCAATAGCCCCTGCTTAATAAACAGTACAAACTTATTCTCTGAATTACCAATACAAAATATTTCATGTAGTCGCTAGCGAGTATCTCATAGTTATAAACTCATGGTGGCTAGCTATGAGTTCGTCGCACCTGCAAGCCACTCGTAACAAAATCGGTGACGTTGTTTTAGCGGTTCTATGAAAAAACAGAATTACCAATACAAAATATTTCATGTAGTCGCTAGCGAGTATCTCATAGTTATAAACTCATGGTGCTTAACTATGAGTTCGTCGCACCTGCAAGCTACTCGTAACAAAATCGGTGAGGTTGTTTTAGCGGTTCTATGAAAAAACAGAATTCCTATAAGGCCTCCTTGTGTATCAATACAGTGTGATCCATCTTGCTATTGTGGAGCAGAATGTAGTACCTACTTCTGTATTTAGTAGTGGAACGCACCATCTTACGGCCATTTCTATCGCCCCACGATACCTTTCACACCTCTATAGAAATATCGATAACTGACATGCGAAAAGAAAGCGCTACTCTTCTATTTCTACGTCCAATTTTCCCGAACATTGTTCCGAGCTTACGTATGACAGTACCATTACGGTAAAAAATAGTGAAGGGCGATTTGGATTATCGCACTGAGGGTTCTGCCTTTAATGATTTATTTTGTGGGCACTGATTAATCAGGATCTATGATGCCCAAGACAAGTTAGGTACTTACCAGTTCTACATAATAATATCGAGGGCATCAAACTGAAAAGGATTATCTACAGATTTTCTGAATTCGGAAAATTGTAACTTTTGGGCGAATCTCCATATTTATTAGCTCAATGATGTACTGACAAAGTAACGGTTGCTTCAGTGGCTAAGGTACTATTATGCCTAAGTCTTGTAATTAAAGAAAAATAGTTATAAATGACTAGTCGCTACTTTATATTTTTGTAGATACGCCGTTTCAGCTTGAAGCCCTCGATATGTATGCGGTTTTAAAAAGGGTTTTTGTTTTCACCTTTCTAGATAACTGCCTACGGGACTCTAATACTGTATCATACAGAAGCGTGGTTAACGTTATTAGGTGCCATTGTCTGCGGGTGCAATGGCTCACGACAATAGCGTCTATCTCGTAAAATAAAAACGAGACTGGATAAACCAGGGGCTCACCGGCTAGCTATTAAGGTGGCGAGAAGATACTATTAGTTGCTGATGTATAAAAAAAGAAAAAGCGTCATAGACTCGTAGCCTACTTTAGAAATTGTTGTCTCTGGGGGACGGATTTGGAACAAAGTTTTGAAAGTCACAGCATTGTTAACCCGAGGACGAGGATGGGTCAATATCATCTGATCATTTTCAAAAGTTTGCAGTTTTTTGTCACGTGGTCGTATGTTATTGGTTGTCTCGATAGCTGTCGCTTATGAGAGCTACATGCGTGCAGACGCAGAAAAAGGTAAGACCCTATATTATACATGATTTAGTTTAAAACGTTGAGTTCTGCCAAAGTTGATTATGTTGCAGGCATTTAGTAAAACAAATAAAACTTCAAGATCTGTACCCTAAAATGTGTTTTTTTTATGGTAGACGCTAAAATAATAAAGACAATTTTGAAGGCTTTAATTTTAGTTTTAGTGCTGTCAAAGCTTACAATTTTCCAAAGAAATTTATCTTCTAAGCCTAACTCTTAAGGACTATTTTGTATCGAAGAAAATTTTGTTTTGACAGCACTAAAACTAAAATTAAAGCCTTCAGAATCGGCTTAATTATATTATTAAAATGTTGAAGTATAATAGGTTTATAAAATCTGAAAAAAAAAACAAAAAACATGTAACAATTGAAAATGAAGTATAGGGTCATAATGACCCTCCTCGTCCTCGGCGTGCGGTTTTGCACCACATCCTCGCCGGGTTAAAATAAAATTTGCCCAATTTATTGGTCACTTTTTGGGAGTTCAAAAATAGATTAAGTGATAACTTACCGAGCTCTGACAGTGGTAACGATGACACCTGGAGGTTGTTCCTCAGCCACCGACGCCACATAGAGCGCCTGCTCGAAGTACGGCGACTGGTTCCGCAGCTCTCTCTTCACCCTCCTCGCTATATCCGTATCGTTTAGCTCCTGGTGATGGTACACGATCTTCAACCGATGATCTGAGTCGATGATGTTAGTATTCTCGCAGTTGAACGTGAACAGAATCGACACTTTCCACATCGGCTCCTGAATGCACACGTCGTCACTTGCCACCAGATCACCTTGGCTATTCTCTATCATGAAGCGAGGGTCACTTACATCTAGGAACTGCACTTTACACTGCCTCTGTACCGTTCTCGGAAGAAACGCTGTCAAAGAGTTAACGAACTGGGATCTTTTTAGACAGATCCCTTGCCATCTATCGGTGGTTGGAATGGCGAAACTTGCGTAAGTTTCCGATATCCATTGCTTCGCTTCAGCAATCTTGACATCTATGGCCATGTCGAATGGAACTAAAGAATGAGATCTCTTCCGTCTTCTATACTTATCTACGGGATTGTCCTCAAAATGGGCGCTCGACCAAGGAAACGCCGTGGACAGGACACTGAAATGACTAGTGTGCAACTCCTCCGCTTCTAATAACCTCCAGTCTATACTCTCTGATGGATACGATAACCTCGCCTCTCTCTTATCTCTATAGTTCGGTTCGTCCTCGTACTGGACGGCGGCGTCATCCTGATCGTAGACTCTGTCGAAGTCCATATCGTACAGCTCGGCGCGTCTTCGGCTACAATCTTCCCCCGTCACCAGTATTCTGATCGGTAAGCTGTAGTAGTCGATATCACGGATTCTGTCCGATGTGGAGTCTACGTAGAAGGTGAACAAGTTGGGGTACAAGACGCCGTCACATCGGAGTCTCTTGCGCAAGCTGACGAGGCCGGTGGTCCGGTTGACATGCAAGACGTGGTGGACGAAGTTGGCGGTCCGGTGCACGTCTATGGAGTAGGACCTCTCGGAGCCCAGCTTGTAGACCGCGGCGTCGAGGACGGTGTGCCCTGGCGGAGCGGTGTCCGGCACCAGCACCAGGTAGGCGTGCGAGGAAGCCAGCGCTAGCAGACCTGCCAGCGCGAGCGTCCACGCCGTCGCCATGATGACCAGCTCACTTTCGCCGCCTCCTTCGTATTCTTAGCGGTCTGTCCATCTGGAAAATACCAATACAAAATATATATCAGAGCAAAACACTATCATAAGCTTTGTCAGCCGCAGGCAACAATATCAAAGCCTACGGTATTCGCAGCATCGTCATAAATCCTATCAAAACAAAAAGCCTTGGGAGCATTATATGCTTTGAGCCGACATAATAGCCGCTGTTCTTGCGTATCTGAAGCAACAGAAACACGGCGTTTATTCGGTAAACAGTATCATAGTACATGAACTATGAGTTATGGGCCTGACGCAGGGTTTATGGCGCATAATAAGTGCCGAAGGACGTTAAGAAACCGGCTGGTATATTGTTTAGAACGGTAGTTAAATGGCTCAGAAATATTGCGACAAGTTTACAATATCGCGACTTTACCGTAGGGCTTGTTTATAATAGCGTGTACTGTAAGTAAATGGTTTCAACTTGATACTAATGGTTTAACTCTGCAGGAGGTTGTGTTGTGTAACCATATACGCCAGTTGTACCGTAGCGGGGTAGTGATTTATTGATTGATTGATTTTCAGAATTCTTTATTGAGGTAATAACATTTTTTTTTACATTGTTAACTTAATAATAACAAAATTAGCTAACAGTATACAAAAATAACACTTGAATGTTTTTACCAGATTATAACACCTATGAAAAACTTGACAACTAGTTAGCTTGAGCTATTTAAAACATGATCATAGTAAAAGATACAGTACTGAATTAGATATTGCTATGTTCGTCTTGGTAGCAAACGAACATTTGTTGCATGGGAAAACTTAAAGCTAACAGACAATATAAAGGAATATTATATATTTAAAGACATATATTTATAATATTATTTATTCTTATTACGATGAACAAACTAAAGTCTGACAATTCTTCACGCCGAGATCTCGAACCAGAATGCCTCTCCGACTGACTGTTTGACGCCCCCTTCCCAAGGTTTCCCGCCAATCCACAACAGCGGTTGGCCTTCTCTCATTGGTTCATCGTGTACAACCGTGATTGGTGGATTTTAAAAGTCACCTTCGTGATAGTATCAGTGTTGCTATTATTAAAAATACCAAAATATTGAACAAATCATGACATTCGGCCATCCATATCAGTGCAACCTCCCGGTGCATGGAAACATCACTCAGTCAGTCGTAAGATATACACTACGAAACATTTGATCTTAAATTAAAATTATCTAATTAACTTATTAATAATGAAATATGTATATTCACAATAATCCCAAAAAGAATACTTTGGTACTGTTTCTTTTTTTTATTTTATTTTACATAACACTAATAAAAATATAAGTTCATTTACCTCTACAATGGATTTTAAAAAAAATCTCGAGATTTAATTTACACTTCGATACACTTGATTATTAATTAAAATTATCTAATTAGCTTAAATAAGTACATAATGAAAGTTTAAGTAAATATGTACAATAATATAATCCTAGGTATAAAATTTGTAATCTAAAAATTTTTTTATTAATTAGTTAGCACAACACTTTTAAACAACTTAATTTGCTTAAATCATGACATTCGTAAATATATGTTAGTTATTTGAGACTGGCTGTTGCAATATCGATAAAGAAGTGTTATCGTCGCTGTCGCTACTTGATAACTCTCCAGAACTTTCACTTGATTTTTCAGAATTAGGATCTAATTTGCTTACATTTATCCATGGCCTAATACGATCGGCTGCAACTACTGTCTCAAATAACTTACTTTTCTTACTAAAACCAGGAATATTTTTAATCATGTATCTGTCGTTACCAAGAACTTTCTCTATTTTGTAAGGGCCTGTGAATTTTGATAAAAGTTTGGTGCTATTTCCTTTATTATAGAAATTGCTCCTTGCAATTTTGACCAAATCTCCTTCCCTGTAAACGGCAGCGGGGGCTCGTCCAGCATCATGGTATCGTTTTTGTTTTTCTTGACTATTCTGGATATTGGCACTAACCTGCCCCCGTATAGTTTGTATACTACCAGGTAATGCATCAGTACCAACATCCAGTTTGTTGGCCAAACTGTCGCGAAGTTTACAACCGAAAAGAGCCTCAGATGCCGCTTTTCTGGTAGTCGAGTTGATCGAGTTATTAATGCCCCATTGTATTTGGCCCAGACAAATGTCCCAATCATTTTCATTCTTACCAGAATTATGTTTCATTAACGCGTTTAAAATTGTCTGGTTGAATCGCTCCACCTGGCCATTTGCCCTGGGACACGCGACTGCATTTAATACATGTTTAATGCCGTGAAGTTCACAAAATTGTCTAAAAGCCCCTGAAGTAAATGAAGTGCCTCTATCTGATATTATCCGAGAGGGGAGACCGAAATCGTAAAATATATTCTCAAGAACTTTCAGAGTGCTTTTAGTCTTTGTGTCTTTTACTGGTTTTACAAAGACATATTTCGTAAATCCGTCCACTACCGTCAGAATATAGGCATTACCCTTTTTACTTCTTACAAACGGGCCAAGGTGATCAATATGGATACTGTGAAAGGGAATGTCTATCTTCTGAATGGGATATAAGTGACCAGATTTTTGTTTAGCTGAACTATCCTTATTGTATGCACATTGTATGCAAGACTCTAAGTACTTTTTTACAAATTTGCGCATTTTAGGGAACCAGAAGTGTGACTGAATCCTTTCGAGTGTCTTAGACATACCTAAGTGACCCACGTCGTCATGGTTTGCCCGGCAAACCTGGAATCGGGCACTACGAGGAACTACCATACGTAACCCGTCGTTAACTTTCCTGTAAACTTTGTGATTTTTGATTACATAATTTTTCTTAATATCCTTAGATTCCTCATCATTTTCAGGTTTGAGAACCTTTACTATCCTTGAAACGTCGGGGTCTGTCATTTGAAGGGTCAAGAGCCAATGCTCTGTATCAATATTGTAAACTGTAGCAATCGAGTCGTCACTCACTTCATTCAATTTAGTGTTGCGACTCAGAGCATCAACATGAGCCATCTGAGTACCTGGTCTATACTCAATTTCAAAATTGAATTCGCTTATAAGGAGCCACCACCTTGCTATGCGTGGTACAAGGTCACGCTTAGTGAGTGTAGTTCTAAGGGCGTGGCAATCTGTAACGACCTTAAAGTTGAGTCCCAGTAGGTAAACTCGAAATTTTTTTAAAGAACACACGATAGCTAAAGTCTCTAGCTCATAAGAATGTAGGTGACGCTCTTCCGGTGTCGTCTGTCTACTAAAATAGGCTACTGGCTTTAAAACACGCGGATTTTCTTGCCATTGAAGTAATATACCCCCCACACCTAGAGCACTGGCGTCCGTATGGAGTTCGGTCTCCAGCTTCGGATTATATAAGGACAGAATTGGGCGCTCTATCAGTTTTTCCTTTAATAACGAGAAAGATTGCAATTCTTTTTCTGACCACTGAAAAGGAATATCTTTTTTTAATAGGTACGTAAGAGGTCTAGCGATTTCACCAAAATTTCGAATAAATTTTCGAAAATAACCTGCCAGACCTAAGAATTGTCGGACTTCATGAACTGATTTTGGAGCTGGGAACTCTTTCACCGCCAAAATCTTCTGTTCATTAGGTCTTATCCCCTGAACGGAGATATCGTATCCAAGATAGTTAATAGAACTATCGAAGAATCGACACTTTGAGAGCTTTAATGTAAGCCCGTTCTCACGTAAGAGCTTCAAAACATCCTCTAACCGATGAAAACCCTGCTCTATATCCTCTGATGGTATCAGGATGTCATCTAAGTATGCTAAAGCCGATTCAAAACGTTTCAAACCAAGCATTTTGTTGATAAACCTTTGAAAAACTGCAGGTGCGTTAGCTAAACCGAACGGCATTCTTTTAAATTCATAATGACCGTCCGGTGTAACGAACCCTGTCAATCGCCGACTCGACTCAGCCATGCAAATCTGGTAGTAACCAGAAGCAAGGTCTAAAGATGTGAAGAAATGATTGCCGCTGAGACTGCTTAACTGGTCGTCGATTATCGGGAGAGGGAAACAATCTTTTTGGGTTTTATTATTCAATGCCCTAAAGTCTACGCATAAACGTTGTTCTCCTGTCTTCTTCCGCACCATGAGAATTGGGCTTGCATAATCGGAACTAGACTCCTGTATTATATCATGCTGCAACAATTCGTCTATAATTCCTCGAACTTGTTCTCTCTCGGAATAAGATAGACGATATGGTCGGTACACAACTGGTTTAGAATCAGTTAAGTCAATGCTCATTTCAATATTCTTAGCGCATCCTAGTTCACTAAGATTCATCGCAAAGCAATCGCGATATGTTTGCAGAAGGTGGTGTAGTCTATTAAGAACCTCACTACTGATGTCCGTACCGATCTTAATGTCAGCCCGCTCTATGGGTTCTAAGAGAGAAACATCAGTGATAATTCGGTTAACCTGGTAAAACTCTTTCTCTACAAAAGGAATAGCTCTAGCCAGTAACATATCCGAGTTTAACACCAAATCTTCAGTGCCTAAATTTGTGATTACAAGGTGGCCTTTGCCTTGATCAATGTGATAGGCACCTTGATGCAAGTGGTATTCTCTCCCGGGTTCAGCACAGCTGTGACCTTCAATATAAACATCGCCACAAAAAGAAGATTTTTCAGCACGAATCTCAACCAACCCAATTTTTTTTAGTTCTGTAGAGCTTACGGCCAATAGATTCAATCTTTTGTTTTCATCAGGGGTGTCACTAAGTGGACTCTTGTAAAAGACAAGTTTGTTAGTGTCCTTTAAGACCGTTACAGACGGTTGTTCAGTAAAGTCTTGGCCAACTAATAAAGAGGTACTCATGAATTCATCATTAACAACCAGGACTTCTGTACATGCCTCAACATCGTCAAGTTTTAACGTCATGAAACTCCTATAAACCGGAACAACCGATGAGTTCCCAAAACCCTTGATGACGGGAAGTTCATTCGAATGTTTAGTTAAGTTTAGTGTCAGAGCATCGGATTCACGCATAAGAGTGCATTCACTCCCAAAATCAATGTATGCAACAAAATCCTTTCCATTGACTGTGCATTTCTTAAAGAATTTGTCATTAGTATTATTAACAGTAGATATTGATAGAGTTTTACGCTCTTCAGTAGTATTTTTATTGTCGTTGGTCTGTCGGAAAGATAACATATTAAGCTTGCATGCTGCTGAATCATGGCCTACTCTACGACATTTCTGACACTTCGTAATGGGATGGGGACAGTTATGGAATGAATGTCCCTTGGTGCGACAATTAAAACATATTACAGAGCCTTCGCTTTGATTTGTACTCGTGGGACCCATGGGACGATTGGTTTGTGAATTATCATTCCGCTTTCTTGCGTAATTTGGGTCAACGGAGCGTTGTGAGTTAAGAAAGTTCAGTAAATCTTCTGGTTCCTTACAATTTAACGATTGCGCGCCATTCCTAACTGATTTGTCATAAATACCATAGACAATGCAATCTACTGCCCTTTTCCCTGTTATATCGCATCTATTCAATAGAGTGAGCTTATCATAAAAGTATTCGCGTAGTGTTTCATTGCTACGGGTAGTGCGTGCTAGCATCTCCTCCAGAAGTCGACCATAATTTTGCTCATTTGGAAAAGCCCGTAAAAGCTTTGCCTGCCACTCATCCCAACTGAAATTAACCGATGGCAAAGCCTCGTACCATTTTTTTGCAAGACCCTCTACTTTTTGAAGGGCAAAATGTATGGTCTGCTTCTGGTCCCATTCGTAAATATTGGCACATTCATTGACCTTCTTTAGCCAAGTTTCTATATTCTGGGCTTTGCTAGAGGGGTCGAAAATGGGTATTACATTATGAAGGTGATTGCTATTTAATCGAGAAAGTTTACTTTTATCATCATTATGTAACACGGTTAAAAGTTTGAGTACCTCCCCCGCTGTGAAACCCGCAGCTGTTGATAGCTCAGGTGCTGGATCCGATGTTGGAGCAGACACCAGAGTCGGCGTGGATGTCTCAAGTACAGGGCCTGACGTTGCAATAGAAGCCGAAGTCTCTACTGATATAGGGGGTGGATTTGATGATGCTGACAGAACCTCTTCCACAACCCACGTAGATGTCGGAGTCTTCTTTCGGATTTTCCGAGGGCGCCTTCCTGCAGCCGGTGATGGAAACCCCGCGCTTGCTCGCTTCCGCACACCGTTACCGATGGCAGCTTCGTCGTGTGACTCCATTTCCTCGAAAATAATAAATGTATATAGTCACTAAATATTGTCTATGTATTATTTATATGTGCTAAGAATCTTGGCTTATTATAATGTTATCGGATCTCTCAAAAAATATTGCTAACCTTAATGGACCTATGTATTTAGTGTGCAATTGCTTTATTAAAGATTATAGACTTACATGCCCTTGCATTTTAAGAAACATACATAGATAAATAAGTAAATAGGTCGGAACGTACATAGTCCCGTTTGGCATATATAGCCTTTTTAGGAGCGTACATAGCTCCTCTATGACCTAACTAGCCTTAGTACTATACATACGAAACATACATAGCTCCGTTGGGCATACATAGCCTCTTTTGAGGAGCGCACATAACTCCTTTATGACTAAGCTAGCTTCGGTGGTACAAACGGAACATACATAGTTCCGTTGGGCATACATAGCCTGTTTTGAGGAGCGCACATAACTCCTTTATGACTAAGCTAGCTTCGGTGGTACAAACGGAACGTACATAGTTCCGTTGGGCATACATAGCCCCTCGTGTATCCTACTTAGCTTTAATATTATACACGGAACGTACATAGTTCCGGTGTCCTCTATCAATAAGATTTATTTATGGTTTTCAATACTAATAGTAAAATCAGTACGTAGGTGTATTGGTCACTTATGCCAACGAAACAAGATGCATTCTCACTATAAGAGTAACAAAGTAATTGCTTCTTCTTTCTTTTTTTATTTTTTTATTACCCTTTGACACGCCTTTAGATTAATTGCCAATATTATATCGACAATATATAACTAAACTTTTAGCTATTTATGCAAAAATCACATAACTGCTCAAGACTGAGTACGGATAATACTAGTAGTATACCGTTGCATGAAAATATTTTACCAGAGAGTAGCCCTGGCCAAAAACTTTTCAGCTACGTACCAGCTTAACATTGTCGAAGAGTACCCGACCAAATGTTATTCCAGTTTAACTGCCTAGTATTATTTCACTTTAAATCCAATTATAACTGCTCAAAATAATCCAGTTCGGATAAAACTAGTAGTATACCGTTGCATGAAAATATTTTACCAGAGAGTAGCCCTGGCCAAAAACTTTTCAGCTACGTACCAGCTTAACATTGTCGAAGAGTACCCGACCAAATGTTATTCCAGTTTAACTGCCTAGTATTATTTCACTTTAAATACAATTATAACTGCTCAAAATAATCCAGTTCGGATAAAACTAGTAGTATACCGTTGCATGAAAATATTTTACCAGAGAGTAGCCCTGGCCAAAAACTTTTCAGCGACGTACCAGATTAACATTGTCGAAGAGTACCCGACCAAAATGTTATTCCAGTTTAACTGCATAGTTTTATTTCACGAGTAGTTTTGCGATACAAATAATTACAGTAACTACTAACACAGGCGTGGCAAAGGGGCGGAACTGTTATTAAAAACTTTTTCTAATAACTTATAAAATAATTTTACATACCTGTTTTGAATTGAAAATAACGTAGGTACTGTTTACCACTTCCGAAATATTATATATTTAAAGACATATATTTATAATATTATTTATTCTTATTACGATGAACAAACTAAAGTCTGACAATTCTTCACGCCGAGATCTCGAACCAGAATGCCTCTCCGACTGACTGTTTGACGCCCCCTTCCCAAGGTTTCCCGCCAATCCACAACAGCGGTTGGCCTTCTCTCATTGGTTCATCGTGTACAACCGTGATTGGTGGATTTTAAAAGTCACCTTCGTGATAGTATCAGTGTTGCTATTATTAAAAATACCAAAATATTGAACAAATCATGACAGGAATACAAACACAAGTATTAACCTTAATGATAATAATAATATTAATCGCTATTGCATTTGCACTACATACCACGTAAAGTAAAAAGTAATGCAAGTGCAATAGTAAAACAACTATATACTAACTGTTGGTATAAGTACCATGACATTACATAAATACGGTAGGTTAGCAAAATTATAATTTATAGGTAGGTAGGTAACAAGGTAAAACTTGTGATATCGGCGCAAGCGCGTATGTCACGCTAATTTCACCCGAATTGACACCACACGGTCAGTTCGTTGAGCGACCGCGCATAGTTACTCATCTAGCAACAAGTGATGGGGCAGCCGGTAGCTGCGATACTTATCGATGTACGGAAGATTGTGAGATCTGGTTTTGCATAATGACGAAACAAGACTATTTTGATTTTTGGGATTAGTGTATAAATAAAACTTTCGCGTTATTTTTAAAATAAACTCTGATAGGACTGGAAGCTTTAGTTTTGTATGTAGAATTATTAAGTTTGTTCGAAAGGGAGTGTTATATGATATTTTTAGTGCTTTATTTTGAATAATTTGTAATTTTAAATAGTTTGTTTTACATGTACTACTCCAGACAGGAGCGGCATAGGTAATACACGGTCTGACCAGGGTTGTGTATATACGCAGCTTAGTTTGTGAGCTTAAATTGCTTCGTCTATTAAGGATAGGGCTGAGGGCGTTAAGCGCTTTGATGCCTTTAGATCGGGTAGCGCTGATGTGTTGAGACCAATTTACTTTGCTATCCAGGTAAACACCAAGGTATTTAGCGGATTTGCTCCACGGAATTGGATGGTCATTAATTTTTAGGCACCTAGCAGGAATGTCTCGTTTACGCGTAAACAGAACTGCCTCGGTTTTTCCTTCGTTGAGTTTTAGCTTCCAATTAGTAAAAAATGAGTGCAATAAATCAATTGACAGTTGAAGGCGGTCAGTTACCAGATCAATGTCGCTGGAAGATGAAAATGAAGCTGTATCGTCAGCAAAACATGCGAGTTTAGTTCTAGTTTGAATTGGCATGTCATTTATAAACAACAAGAACAAGTAGGGTCCCAAAATTGAACCTTGTGGCACGCCTGCAGGAAGCTCGCGTGAGGAGGAGTGATTTTCGCCAATATGTACCGATAGTTTCCGCTCAGTTAAGTATGACTGCACAAGTTTGACGAGGCCAAGTGGTACCTGGTTAGAAATAAGTTTGTGCAACAGGCCTTCGTGCCAAACGGTGTCAAAAGCCTTCTCGATATCCAACAGGAACATACCAGTTGATTGATTTAAATTAAGATGATGGGCAACGTGCTCAGCAACTCTAGCCAGTTGTTGAGTAGTGGAGTGACATTTTCTAAATCCAAACTGTTCGTTTTTAATTATGTGTTGCGTAACAGACTTAAGCCGCGTGTGGATCAGGGATTCGAAGAGTTTACTGAGAGATGGTAATAGGCTAATGGGCCGATAGCTGGAACCTAAACTTGAATTTTTTCCTGGTTTTAAAAAGGCAATAACTTTAGCTGTTTTCCAGGATTTAGGAAAATAAGACAGACGAAGACATGCATTAAAAATCTTCGTAAGCAGAATAGTCGCTTTTTGGGATAGACTTTTTAATAAAGCGTTGTGAATTCCGTCAGCCCCTGGAGATTTTCGACGCTTTAATTGGCGAATCCTTCGCCAAATTTCTTTTGGACGAACGGGCTTAAATATGCTGTGGGGTGTAAAGTTATTTAAAGACCGCATAGAAGCGCTAACTAGCTCCTCTGTATCGCCACTATCCCAGTCGAGAGTGAGGCATGTATTTGCATGGAAGGCGTCAGCTAGAACCTCACATTGCTCATCTATACTGTTTGTAAGAGAACCATCAGATTTTGTGAGAGGTGATATAGTAACAGGCTTACAACGGAGAGACTTTGCAAGTCGCCAAACATCTGAAGAAGGATTATCAACTTTCGGCGTTCATCGTTCGTAATAGGCACACGTATATTTCTGTATTCCTTTGTGCGCTCTTATCTCGATCGTTTTCACAACACAACGTCACCTGTAGTGATGGACAACGACAACACCTATAGACATCGATAGTCATCGAAGTCGAGTCCAGCACAATGGATAAATTTCTTACTACTGGCTCACTTTCAAGAACATCTTCAACTGGCTCACTCTCGAACAAGAGAGCAGCGGAAGAAGATCCAGAGAAGTGGCAGAGTCCTAAGCGTACTGCCCTACCAGCTAAGGACAATTCCACGAAATTTAAAGTGTCAACTTCTAATCACTTCAATGGACTGCCGGCCGAACACTCCCTTGAATCCAACCAGCAAGTGATTGCTGGCCCTAAGAAGACAACCAGCCGCGTCCCACCTATTGTTATTCACATGAAACCAGATTGGACCCACAACTCCACGAAGGAACTAATTAGCAAATATGAAAAAAGTTTCCATCTGAAGTACAGAGCAAACAACAAGGTAGCTATATACTCTTACTCATCGTCCAGTCATAAAATGATTAAGGATGGCCTTTTTGCTGAAGATGTCAAATGTCACACATTCACCAGAAAGGATGAAAAACAAGCAAAGGTTGTCTTAAAAGGCCTACCTTCAAATGTCCAAGACGACTTGCCCAACGAACTAACAGCCCTTGGCTTTCCAGACTGCAAAGTGACTAAACTGAGGTCAGCCCAGGCTTCTTCCGACTCTTCCAATGCACTGTTTCTGGTTTTAATGCCTCCCGGCGCAGATATAGTTAAATTTCGTAAAATCAGATACATTTGTAGCTGTGTTGTTGAGATAGAGAAGTACAAACCTAAGCAACAGCTTGGAACCCAATGCTACAGGTGTCAAGATTTTGGACATACATCCAGGAATTGTAACCTCACACCACGCTGTGTTAAGTGCACTGAACCTCATCTTACAAAGGATTGTGCTAAGAAGAACCGCCTGGAAAAGGCCCAGTGCTGTAACTGCAATGAATTCCATGCAGCAAACTACACACAGTGCGCTTCTAGACAAGCCTACTTGAAAAGACTTCAACTACAGCGTGAAGAGCGCTTAAAAGCTACAATTCCATCACTGAAGTCAAACAACTATGAAACTCAAGAACGTACATGGGCTAAAGTCACGGCGAGTTCCAGTCACCCAGTAATAGCCAAATTAACAGCCCGGGAAAATCAAGCCCCTCTAAAGGTGCACAACTTTGTGTCACCCGAAGATGTACAAGATCCTACCATTAACGAGATGCTCCACATACTGAATATACTAAAATCAGTCATAGAGCAGTTTCGTTCGTGTAAAACTATGGTTGACAAAGTCATTCTCATACTTAGTCATCTTGGTCACGATGTCTAGGTCACATCAACTTCGTATATTATCGTGGAATGCTGACGGCATTCGCACGAAGATTCACGAACTACTTGATTATACGGTAAGAAATCCCATTGACATAATTGCAATTTGCGAAACAAGACTGACGCCAAACATAACGCTAACAACACCAGGTTTTATTTGTCATAGGCTCGATAAACACCCCAGTGGACACGGCCAAGGCGTTGCCATTCTAGTGAAATCTGATATCACACACAATCGCATTTCAGTACCTCTCACGCGTCACATGGAGGTGATTGGGATCGAACTAGATGTTTCGGGTAAACGTCACACCTTACTGTCAATCTATCAATCTCCAAATCTACCCCTAGACCCTAGCGATCTTGACGTTATTCTAAATATAGGGTCAAGCATGCTCATAATGGGCGACTTTAATGCAAAGCATCCCCAGTGGTCCCCCACAGACGCTAACACTAGGGGCACAGTCTTATTCGATCACATGCTGAACAATGATTACCTTATACACTACACAGCTGAGCCTACCCTAGTGCCGTACCGCCCTGACCAGCAACCCTCAACACCAGATCTTGTTTTGTCACTTAATGTTCCCAATACTTATGACTTTGAAGCACTTCACCGGTTCTCTTCCAATCATTTACCTGTTATTTTCTCCGTTGGGGGCATCTTTACACGTAAAAAATGTATATACTATCGTTATGCAGATGCTGACTGGGCAAAATTTCGTTCATACATCGATTCCAATATTAGTTTAAGTTCATCTTTTTTCACGTCAACTAAAGAAATTGATGAAAACATTGACTTCCTTAGTGATCTACTATTAGATGCTAGAACCAAATTTGTGCCTCAAGGAAGAATAAAAGACCAACCTAGGTGCCTCCCACAAAAACTTAGAAAAATGATAAAAGTAAAAAATCAGCTGCGTAGACTATGGCAAAAAGAGAACGACTTGTCTGCTCGTGCCAATTTTCGCACTCTTTTCAACACATTACAAAATGATGTTAAAATGGGAGTGAGAGACCATCATGACAAGATCTGGAATGATAAGCTTGCAAAAGTTGATAATCCTTCTTCAGTGATTTATTAGAATATGAGAGATAATTAAAATAGACTATGACGAATGGGTAAAGAGAGGTAATCGGCGTAACGTTTTTTTATCGTATTTATTTAAAAGATCCGAGAATCCGCTATGTTCCATGTAATTTATCGAGTTAGAACTGAACAGATGTGTTCGACGTGGCGCTTACAAAGTTTCCAAGACGTTGTGTACCCAAGTTACGAGTCTAACATAATTTCAGAAAGTTATCTCAAGCATGCACGCACATACAACCAGTTATGTAATCTTCAACTTATCACGAAGCAAAACAATCCTAAAATAACATAAATCGTAATCACCGAAAGGCATTTGTTATTTGTTGTGTAACATTTGTTATTGTTGTCTAACAATTAACAACAAACGCTAAGCTAACAATTTAATCCGGCTTAGAAGCCGATACTGCGAAATTTCACTAAAACCTACCCCTGCGCTGGTTTATTGTTAGAGAAAGAGATGCAAGACAATGCATTTATTTATAAAAAAAACAGATATCTACAAATATTTCATACTCATGACAACCATCTTAATAAAAAAAAACCCTCTACCCTATTTTTCAACCCGCTATCTACTTTACCGAACGCCTAACTTCGGGTGTGTTTCAGTTTTTGACCACGACTTTTGAGCACTGACCATGGTATTATCACTGGACAGGTACAGGCTGTCAAATCATTTTTATCTCGTATAATGTAATGTAAATATTATTTAACAAATAAACATGATTCTATTCTATTCTATTCATATTTCAAATACGCCATTTTTGCACTGCAGGCAGCTACAAAGTTCTATGGAACAAAAATTTTAGCGATGTGCGCAAAACGACGGTGATCATTGTGATGTCAATCAAAATGTGCGAGGATCCCGAATGAGAAGACGCTTTTTTCATTAAACGTCAAAAACCGGTAAAGTGTGAGTCGGAATCGCGCTCTGAGGGTTCCGTGCCATTTAAATAGGTTAAGATAATTAAATAATTTGAACAGAAATTATCACTCAAATTTATCACTACAAATAACACTACATACGAATTGTATGAAACAAAACTGCAAAATTAAGTTAGTTGAGTATTCGGGGACGTAACCCTAAAACTACATCATAAATCGGCATTTTCAGTATTTTTTGTTTAAATACAAAATATGGTACAGAATATATACAAATTACAAATTCCTAACTACTTCGGTCTTTGAGATAGACCCCGTAACAAAAATGGTCTAAAAATGACAACTTTGATAGCCTCCCATTACATACACATACACTCTTCTTAATTAGCTCTAAAGAATGCACCCGAAATTTTGGGGTAAGAAAAAATCATTTTTTTCGGCTCCTTTTTCGTTTACGACGCCCCCCTGATAAATAATTTTATTTTATTTTCAATTTAATATTCGATTTTGGGTCAAAATTGTACAGAACATATAAAAATTTCAGGTCTCTATCTCATTCAGTCTAAGACCCGTGAGATACGGACAGACAGACAGACGGACAGCGGAGTGACATTAATAGGCCTCCGTATTGTCATTTGGGTACGGAACCCTAAAAATGGTTCCTGATGGGAACTTCGCCGGTGGCGCTCCAATTCGGCACAGTTTATTAGCTGTCATTTGTACCGGATACCCAGTCTAGTATTAGAGGTCAGTGGTCTCCAGGCACAAAATTAATAGTATAAATTACAAAACAGCTAGCAAAATATTTGATCGCGAAAACCTGAGATGTTAAGGGATCATAGTTACCTGAAATATTCACAAAAAAGATTCTTAGAATTAAACAGCCAATATTGAAAATTATATTTTGATTTTATGTTTATAAACTCTAACACACAAAATAAAGCTTCTGAAAACAAATGCACATCAACGCTCTCTTTTTGGACAAAGACAATTTACTCTATGTTCTATTTCTTCTATGTTCTGTGTCTTGTTCTATTCATAAATTGGAAAAAAATATACATGCGGCCAGTGTTTTTACGGGCTAGATGAAAATATAATGCAATATTTTTGTCTATATCAATTATCAATATTCTCGCAAGCACCCACGTTACATTTTTTAATTCTGTTCAAAGTAGAGAAACAAAATAAATTCACAAAAAAATTACATTTAATTTTTTATTTTCTTTGTTATCTATCACAAATGTTTTGTTCGTATTAAATTTTAATAGTACTCATTATTTTAATTTCTTTAATAATGAGCCACGGAGGGGAATCGCTTCAATTTAATTTCTCTATGAATTAATTTCGTAAGAAAAGTAATTAATCTTGAACAGCAGATGTTTCAAGTCTCTCTAATCAATATAAATGAATGCCTTCATTAGCTTTAACAAACGTTATAAATCATCACGACATGAATCCACGAGGGGGTGTCAGAGGTGTTTGTGAGTATGGATAAACCACCGACGATTCATTATCGTCCCTTCCTTCTCCTTATACTTTTTTTTTAATATCACTTGACGCTGGCATAACTGACCTTTTTTTAAAAAGGAGTCCGTATTTGCCATAAAAAAAAAGAAAAAAAAAAAAGGGGTGCTGAGCTCCATGATGAGAGTGCCCTTATTATCGAAGCAAGCAGTCCGAACTCAAATGTGCCTCTACTACGGATTTTGAACTCGCGACCGCCGGATAGTGTTCGGGACGTTCGGTCCACTGGTACACAAAGGCGATTGAAGAACGATTATTTAGCACATCCTACAAATTTTCCTTCGTTTGTCTATAATGTCTATCTACATCAAACACAACAAAATTTTCCTCCGTTTGTCTATCTCGTGTCTATCTGAATCAAACACGACTTTTTTGCAGTTCCTATGTTTCCAGAGCTGAAGGCATTCAAGCTCTGAAAAAAACTTTTCATAAAAAAAAATTAAAGCAGCGTAATAAAAAACGAATTATATATTTTTTTATTTTAGCGTTTATTTTTGTACCTGGCGCGCGGGATCTTGAATACCGATAGACAATTTGCAGTCAATAATATTCTAGAAATTCTAAAAATACTAAATACCTGAGTGCTTCCAAACTGCATTCTTGTAAAAATCTAATTTACTGACCATGTCCGGGAAAAATATTGAATGTGACATTTAGCAAATAAATGTAGGGTGTCAAATAAATGTGAGGTGTCAAATTAGGCGTATATACATATATACATGGACTGGACTGGTACGGACGCCAGCATGAAAGGCTACCTATTGGCAATTCTTATTGCGGCGTCACAGCCGTTAAAGTAGTTTACAAATAGGGAGCTTGAACTGCAGGCGACTGTACATCATGTAAGACATATGCTTGACAGACCTATTCAAATAAAAATAATTTTGCACAATATTCTGACCTTACCAAAGAATATATTACTATTCACCATCTGCTATGTAAACAACTACTACACATTTGTTTGTTGTTTATTAGCAAGCTTCTTAGCAAGACTAATCGAATGGGCGGAGGTAGGCATGTATTTATATATGTAACCTATTACTATGTAGTATATAGGATGGGATTTGGTCGGCCGGCTGGATTCGTGCTGGGGGCTCGGTTGGTGATCATTGAACCTTGTTCCTGGTCCCTGGCCGGGTCTCCGGTATGGGTTCGGGCGGCTGATTGGATTTTACCTTGTATAATATATATTTTACCTATCATTTTAATCGTAAATATATTGCTACATAAATTAAATAAACCTTTAATTTAGTTCATGTACATTTATTATTTTATTACATATATTTTCTTTATTAGATTAAATTTGACGTGTAAAAAGTGTATATATCTATACCTGCTTTGCAAAATAAACTATTTGAATTTGAATTTGAATTGAATTTGAATTTGAATTTGAATATTGTTTATTATATTTAAAAGCTAGTGTTCCTTGATAATGCCTTAAGGCGAAACCGGTTGGAGTAATATAAAGTGATATTGTGAAACAGTACAAGTGTTTTTGTCAAGAATATATTACTTTTCTACAGGACCTTGGCCAGGATCAGGTTGCTCCCCGGCTAGGTTACCATTTCAAAATCGAGGGTCTGCCAGTCTATGGTGCCTTGGATGCCAGATTTTTCAGAAAAATGCCTCTCTAAATTAAATTTTATTGAATACATCTACACAATACAGTACATATGTTCTTTCATTATAATAATAAATTAATGAATTAAGAGTTGTATTTTTCAGAAAACTGTTTTTTTTTTCAAAAGATCCTTTGGTTTAATTTAAAGTGCCTGTCAAATGCGGCAAATGCCTGTAACATGGCAACCCTATCTCCGACCTGAGGAACGGACGGAACTAACGAGCTGGAACGGATATTCGGATTATTCGGACCGGAAGCTTTGTTTGTGAGGTTTGCTGACTAAGTGAGGAGTAAGAAGGGGTCATTTACTTTAAACTACTCGTAGTAGCGATGCAAGGACATTAGCCAATAGGCGTTTTTGACCCTTAATAGGCTATGCGAGTTTTATTTTTGTTACTGTCACTTCAAGCGAAAAAACGCGCAGTGCGAGAGGGGTGGATTCAGGGCGAAAAGGAAAAAAATTAGTTTTATATATAAAAATAAAATATATCGTCACGACATGAATCCTCGAAGGGGTATCAGAGGTATTCCAAGTGAGAACTGTGAAATGCAAGTCACAGCCCTTACTCAGTACACCCGCGTTTCAGCAACGATTATTAAGTCCCAAAGTGATGGGTGGTGAGCCGTGTACTTCGGGCAAAAATACACGCTTTTTAGGGCATGCAGGTTTCCTTACGATGTTTTCCTTCACCGCTCAGCAAGTGGTAAGTAAGAACAAATACTATATGCACATAAATTCCGAAAAACTTATTGGTGCATGCCCGACCGAGAATCGAACCTGCATCTCAAGATTGAGAGGTCAGGGTTCTACCCCTGAGCTACCACCGCTTAGTTTTATACAGGATGGAAAAAATTTAAGGGCCCTGGAGGGGAACTACCTTAAAGCCTTTAGTTAGCTCATTTTACTGAAAGGAAACATTCCTTTATTTTTTAAAAGAAACAAAACTGCATTAAAAGGTTTTCTGAAATTCGCTTGTCCCACCCGGGAATCGAACCAACTAAAAATAAACCCTTGCAATTTTATCATACGAATCGGTAGGATTATTGTTCAGGATAAAATTTGTCTAATAAACATTTGGTCTTACACTCATCTGTTGTACGAGATACCCATGAAATTAAATATTTATTCCTAGTTCTTTATTAAAAATACCTAGTACAGTTTACTTGTAACAAGTAAATGACACGTTATAATTTTTTTATCTCTCTTACATCCAAACACATCGTATGAAGTACAAGCTTGCTAATGTTATTTATCTTAAGTACCTTGTTGAAGACTTCAATAAGAAAATCGTTAAATGGTAATAATAAATCTATGCACAGCACAATTCTTTCTTGCACTAGGCGTACTGACGAAAAGTTTAAAAAGGGAACGTATTCTTTTTTGCAACGCGGAGCAACAAACTTGAAGTTCGAATGATAACTTTGAACATTATTAAAAAAGATAAAAGTATTCGTTCGAATTTCAAATTTTGTTTTGTTTTGCTTTCATTCCGTGCTGTCATTGTGTAATAATAGCGTATCATTATTACTTTACAAGTAAACAGTACTAGGTATTGTTAATAAAGAACTTGTAATAAATATTCAATTTCATGAGTATCTCGTACAACAGGTGAGTGTAAGACCAAATGTTTATTAGACAAATTTTATCCTGAACAATTATCCTACCGATTCGTATAATAAAATAGCGAGGGTTTATTTTTTTAATTTTAGTTTGTTCAGTTCCCGGGTGAGACAAGCAAATTTTAGAAGATCTTTGAATGCAGTTTTGTTTCTTTTAAAAAATAAAGGAATGTTTCCTTTCAGTAAAATGAGCTAACTAAAGGATTTAAGGTAGTTCTCCTCCAGGGCCCTTAAATTTTTTCCACCCTGTATATAGTTAGCTTTATATTTTTATGTAAAAAAAAAAAGCTGGCAAAATTTCCAATATCAAAACTCTAGATATTATTGAAACGTATCTAATAAAATATGTTTGAGTGTGTTTAAAGACCTCATTTCAACAATTATTTCTATCGAGGATTTATCCAAACATGTTTCCCAAATTACAAAACCCTAGAATAGATAGACAGAAAAGAAGCACCCGCATTTTTTTTTACATATCGCCTTAACCGCTCGTCTGTTTTGTCAAGCATATAAACAATTGATTCCATATTTTGTTTTTTTTACTGGGCGCAGCCCACGAGTTAAGAATTTCGAGAGTTATATACCTATAGGTATGTACGGTCGATTATAAATTTTATAGACACTAATCCCAAGTTAAATAAGGTGGTATAATTTTTATTACCTCGCTGACATAAGAACTAGTTTCGCAAAATAAGTATTAATAGTTGAAACAAGTTCATTACTCGTTCGTGGTCACTAAAAGATAAGATTATACTTTATGGTTGATATACACATAGATAAGGTAGATAGAACAAGATAAAAGCGTGAGAATTAAACACGTACAAATCCATTTTTGTTAAGAAGCTGCCGAATACAGACAAAAAGAAAAAATAAAGTAATAAAAAAGACGTGTGTACATTGAATATTTTTGCAAAATTCTGTGAGCAAAGCTATAATTATTAGAATCTTTGTCTGTCTGTCTGTTCCGTTTTAAGTCAGGAACCACTCAACGAATTTGGATGCGGTTTTCTTTATTATTATAACAGTGACGCTGGTCAACACATAGGCTATAAAAGGGTTTTGATAAAATGTCAATCAAGCAAAAAACTGTCCATAATAGTATTGTGTTAAAGACGCTTCCACGCGAGTCAAGCCGCGGGCAAAAGCTAGTATAATGAAGTACATGTTCCTGAAATCAATCAGAAACAAATCTAAAAGAAAAATATTTTTGAAAAAATTCCTCGGGCCAGGCTTTGAATCTGTGACCTCCTGCTTACATGACAGCCGCGCTACCGACTGCGCTAGCGAGGTTCGTATCTGGAATGACATATATCTGTATACCTAATTTTTGTAACTATTTGATATACTAGTTTTTAATGCACATAGTGAACGCTCACGAGGGCGTTATGTGATTTCACGCCTTGCTCGTTCTGAATAGAAGGCGCTGTCGTCGCTACAATACAGTAGCGCGCCTGTCATGTAAGCAGGAGTTCGTAGGTTCAAATCCTGGGCTGAGGAATTAAAAAAAAAATTGTGCTTTTAAATTTGTTTCTTAATTGATTTTTAGTTGGTAATGCACTCTAATAGTAATTAGAGTATTCAAAGCGATATTTCGCAATAAAAACATATAATATTAGTTCCTGAAAATTAAACCATATCCATAACGACGACGTATAAAAATTAGCTCCCGGATAAGCCAGCCAAAATAATGTGCTCGAGTAAAAATAATGTCAGGAGTACCTTACATTGAGGGAGAAAATGAGCCTTGTTTTTATGAAGTAGGCTCCACAAATGACGTCAATTTGTCAGGGTTTAATGGGATAAGAAAACGAAGATCGGCTTAGAGCAGAGTGACGTGGGAGCGTTGAGTTTTGACGACGCTCTGCCCCTCTATCCTGTATCTTTGGTTGCCAAATTGACGGGGTGCCTATCATCAAAGACATAGATAAAAACTGAACTTTCGAAATTGCCTTTAGTGAGTATGGAACTATTTACGAACTGTGTCGTCACTTCTTAGACAATCGGAATTTGATAGTTATATCTGTTTTTGGTGATAGGCACCCAGTCCAGTTGGCAACTAAAGATACATAATATCTGGTGAAACTTCATTATTGAAAAAGTATAGTATTGAAACATTGCGTCATTGCGAGCTAAAAACGCAAAAGAAACTTTCAATGAGAGCAGCTTTAAAGGACTCGAAAACGAAAATTTCAAAACTCTTATCTAGTAAAAAAAAGTAAGTTTGGTAAATGTTTTCCTTTGTTTTCACATATTATTTCAATTAATTTACGGAGCCAAATTCATACCGGAGGCTTGGTAAGTGATCTGTATGTCGGATCGATAACACTTTTTTGCTAATTTAGCAAAATAAAATGTTGACCTCTCATACTAATTGACTCCGGGTAGGGATTGCGTTTAAAAGGAACACGAAAAAAAATATTTACGCATTTCACAAAAAAGGATCGTTGAACTTTGATACTAAGCCCTTACCGAGTCTTCAGTATGAATTTGGTTATATAAAATAATGTCACCTTGTAGGCCTAATTTTCATTTTATTTTTCTTTTACTTCCCCGTATTATATTTAATTTTAGTTGTTCTTTTTCACATACAAATGTATGTGTAAGTGTAAAGTGGATATCTATAGATATCATTACACAATAGGAAAGCATATGGGTAAATTTTCGAGTTGTGTTGAGACCAGCGGGCCTATTATGTATCTCTAGTTGCCTTCTGGACTGGGTGTCTATCATCAAAAACATAGATATACTATCGAATTCCGATTGTCTAAGGGCATGTTAGCACTTGAAGTGACGACACAGTTCGTAAATAGTTCAATACCCACTAAAACAAATATTGAAAGTTTAGTTTTTATCTGTGTTTTTGACGATAGCCACCCTGTCCAGTTGGCAACTTAAGATACAGAATAGGGGGGCTGGATAGCTCAGAGCAATCGCCCGGTTAGCGAGAGGTCCCGGGTTCGAATCCCGGTTCAGAGCTCTTCACAAAAAATTATTACGGGGAAAGAACTAGACAGTACTTGACTCCGAAGCTATGTAACAGCTACCTTCTCTTGCTGGATAAAAAAAATAATTAAAATAAGCACTATTAAACCAAAACTCAAAAGTATGTTGTTAAAATTAAAATAATAAACAAGGTATAAACAGGTAGATAAATGTACTCGTAGATTGTAAATTGCGATTTTGCTGTATTCGTAGTTACATTAGTTAGACATAAGTAAATACCCGGAATTATATAAGCGCTTCGCCAACAAACTGTATTGCAGTTTGGCGATCTTTGTAAAATTTTATAAAATGTATTATTGTAAAAAAAAAAAAAAACATCTAGATTTCCTTTTCTATACCACAATGATATAATATTAATTTGTATCTCCTTACGATGGATAAATCGCCAAGTATTCAAATATATAAATTTATTTCAATTATAGTTTTGAGAATTAGTTACCAAAATATATTTTCACTAGAACGTTTCAGTTAGAGAAATCTTCTGTTGGCAATCGATAACGAAGTCTCATTTTGGAAACTATGAAATTTTAATATACAACGTGTAACAGAAAGGTGTAACCATATTTGAAGAGCTTATTCAGTCAATGGTATAGAACAACTTTTACTATGAAGCCAATCCTGAAATATCAAAAAAAAATCTGCCCTTCCATATATTTCGGCCGAGCGGCATTGCATTTTTCTATGAAACAGTAAAACAATTTTTTCGAGATACAGGCTTTGTTCCATAGTAAAAGTTGTTCTATACCATTGACTGAATAAGCTCTTCAAATATGGTTACACCTTTCTGTTACATGTTGTATATAAAACAAGAGTATTTATTGAAAAATCAATGAAAAATGTGATGTGAGGTAGGTATTAAATATCACTATTATTCACTCTAAACGGAGAAAGGCAAAAGTAGGTCTGTGAAATTTCCCCCAATAGTACAAACATTTGATAATATTCCAATGATCTCAGTAGCTATACGTCATTATGTAGATCCCAGTGCTAATGGCGTCATCAATTAAGCGTGCCACGAATGGTCGATTCGATTCCCCTTCCCGCCCGTCCCGTTTCCCCTCCATCCCCTTTCAGTTTAAGCCCAGTTCCAGATTTTCCCCTCCATCCCTTTCGATACGTGCCACTTGCTGATCGAGATGAAATGGAAAATAATTATATTTTCAATGCAGATGGTCGTACAGACTAATTATATATGCATCAAAATTTTTCTTAAGGGGGAACGAGTCGTATCCTCTACGAAACGCACAACTTAAGATGGTTCTTCTTATTTTTGAATAACAGATATTAAATATTGCCGGAAATGCCTAACTGACACTAAACTATGTTCGCGAAATGCCCATAAATCACATTTATTTAATATTTTTAGTTCAAAAATAAGAAGAACCATCTTAAGGCGATTATCCCGGACAAAATGTGAAATTCGACATTTTAGAATTTCGAAGACGCTGCATCCTGTCGCTTTAGGAAATTGCAGCTCTGCATAAACATACGTTGATCATTATTCTAAGACCTCTTGGAATTCGTTTTTACATAATTTATCATTTAAGGCTAGACGGTAAAACTTACGCGCGCGAGATTTGGATTCTCACAATTGTTGTAGCTGTTTCGGTCATTCGCGGCCGGCACGAGCGCGCCCTCCCCCCGCGCCCCGCTCCCTGCTCCGACTAGATCCAGATCAGGACATCCTTTCGTACTTTCGTTTTTAGTGCCTTTGGTTATTTAATTCAAAAGAAACAACATGCAAAATAAAAAATGAATGATCTCCTGTTCCTGTTTATCTAACGAACACCATATAATAGTATGTACAATATTTTGGACGATTACTGTGTTATATGAGTAACTAAATTGATATTTACTGTGAAATTCAATTGGTTTTGGAAACGGAAACTGGTGGTAATACTCGTCTAACGAACAATTTTTACGCTTTATTTTGTGCTCTTCTTCTCTAGATAACTATACAGGCCGTAAACTTAATTATGTGCTTCCCAAAATATGTTTTGTTTTGACTGAAGGAAAAGTGAAATAAATTGAAAAACATTTATGGAAAAAATCATGGTAATATGTGTTTACGTAAAGATTACATAAAAAATAAATCGGTTGAGAAATTTCCGAAAAAAATTACAAAATTAAATTTATTATCCATAATACGAAACCCTGACTCGCACTTGGCTGTTTTTTTTACGCTTTATTTTGTGCTCTTCTTTAGATAACTATACAGGCCGTAAACTTAATTATGTGCTTCCCAAAATATGTTTTGTTTTGACCGAAGGAAAAGTGAAATAAAGTGAAAAACATTTATGGAAAAAATCATGGTAATATGTGTTTACGTAAAGATTACATGAAAAATAAAGCGGTTGGCTGTTTTTTTTTTAATGTAACAATCATCAAGACCTCATAGAGTTAATAAAATATTATTTTTATCAATAAATGTATTAGTTAACAATGAGCTGATTGATGTTGTAATTTTTCAGTTTATTAATTACGTTGTAATCTACATAGGTTTCGTTAGAATAATTTTCAAAAATACTCTAAAAAGCTAGATTCGATCAAAGACAAATAGAATAAAAATTATTTATTATCCAGATGTTATTGCACATAATAACATCGGAATGTTGAATATTTTTTTTTTACTATTTTATGTAATCCCTTGACATTTTTTTATGCGGAACCGGCCGAATATTTAGTTAAGGAAACGTAATTATGGTAGATACAGTATTTTTAGTGACCATTTTTTGTAAATTCTAACAAGTGCCGATAATAATTTACGAGGATAAATAACATTATAAATGAAAAATGTGATGTTATGATGATTTTTTAATAATTTCTATTTTAAATTACCTAATAATAACACATTCTCTTGCAGGCATATTTCTAGATACTCCAGCGCATGTTAAAGTTTCTTAGAGGTGTTTGCATTTTTTCTTGATAAAATGTATCATTTCTTTTGATTCTTTGGTAAAGCAACCCATGTGAACTCCAAACAATAAAATAGCAATAAGCCCATTGTGACACATGAAGATGACCTTGGACCTGATAATAATAGTTATGCTCTGTTTTCAGTTATATGCCTTGAGTCGTCACCTTACAAAATGTTATCAATCCCTTTTGAATTGCATCTCCAGGACTCATTTCCGAGGCTACAAATGGGCATTTTATTTCTACAAGTCCTTCATTTCCTATGAGTCCACCCGGACTAGCTGCCAGAAAACCATCCATAGGATCGACAAATGACCACTTTGATGTACCTTTAGACCGGTATACTTTTCAAAGTCATGGGTGGCGCGATTTAGTCTGTGTATTCTCCTAATAAATATTTACTTGTATAATTTTGACCTTAAGGTTTCAACATCGGCCTTACTGGTTGACTGCTGAGTGTTCTGTTTTCTTTTGATATACGCCTGAAATTTAATGTGATGAGCGTTAAAAATGTTTAGGTTTTCGCATCAAAAGCTTGATCGGTAGGACGAAAGGCTCACAACTTTGGAGGTTTTTTTTTTAAACCCTGTCTTATTACAATATACAATACATATTTATACTAACTTGTTAAGTATATAACCCTTTTTTACATATTTTTTTCGTTTCGCTGTACTTTTAACGTACTTTTCCTTTTTTTACCTCGTCGATATGATCATCTGAAATTCATAGTAATAAAATTAAGTACCAGTATTATTTATCCAAATGTTACTTATGTTTTCTTAGTTTACTGTTTTGTATATGATCTTTTGATTAAACAGAAAAAATCTCTCAGGAGCGGCAGCATAAATATTTTAACTTCTGTATAGGGTCAAATTATAATGTGTCCTTATGTAAATTTAATATTTAAATTTTTCGTTTATTATTATATTTAATAATCCTATACTTCTGATTATAATTTTTATAACTTTTTTTTAAAAAAGTTAATAAAAAAACAGATAAACTTATCAGATAAACGATATAATATATAAATATCAAATTACTTTGCAGATAAACGAAAGTCTGCTTTTGAACTTTGCCGATCATTATTAATAGATAGTTATTAAATTTAGCCCCAGTAGTAGTTATCTGAATATAACCTTTATTTCCGCAGTTCACTTTTTTATG
This sequence comes from Ypsolopha sequella, assembly GCA_934047225.1. Taxonomy (NCBI): domain Eukaryota; kingdom Metazoa; phylum Arthropoda; class Insecta; order Lepidoptera; family Ypsolophidae; genus Ypsolopha; species Ypsolopha sequella. Next base: position 5,514,530 of record OW203988.1, on the reverse strand, counting down.
TGATCTATTAGTTTCATAGAATAATCTCTCAGAATAAAAAGGGACTGCATAATTATTTTTACTCCTGTATAGGATCAAATTATTTTGCAAACCTAAAACAGACATAGGTACTAATCGTCGTTATGAACAGTTTTTGTAATATAGGCTAAAATGAAATACTTTTTAGGGTTCCGTGCCTCAGAATGAAAAAGACGGAACCCTTATAGGATCACTTTGTTGCCTATCTGTCTGTTATTTTCTTGCTGTCTGTCATCATGAGGAGCTTTTTGCGATGTGTGGAGAGAACAAATATATGAAGTTGTTTATATCCAAAACAAATGCTCTAAAGTGCGGGAGCGCCACCCACTACTCAACACGTGACTGAAGCGGCGGCGCAGCGGCGTTTTCTTTGATAAAAGCCGTAGCGCCGCGCCGCCACACTGAAAACTTGGCGTGGCCTCTCATTGGGTGTTGGATGGCAATGGCAGGATAATAGTTATAAGGAGTTGCAGACCAATCAAATTAATGGCCAAATCCAAGATGCATGACCTAATTTATAAACGAAATACATTGTATTTATAAGGTAAAAAGTACAAATAGTACTCACCCATTTTTGCACGAAAAATCTGTCCACCATACTCAATAACTTCTCCATTACCATACACTGGTACAAAACTCTTTGATAATGCACCGTTTTAACAAGTAAGGTGAGTGAAACGAGTGACCCATCGCTCGTCCCGTCTTCTCCCCCCGCACGCCTCCGCCACCCCTGATGCGACAGAATGAAATTCTAGATTTATATAATTTGCGCCCGCGATTTCGAATGCCAGCCCATAGCTATTTACTGAAATCCTATACTTTCTACATACGAAATAACTGCATTTTCCAAATATTTATGAACTACCACGGGTCCGAAATTCAATATAAATTGTTTTTACTTGAGAAATGCTTAAGAAAATCGAACATGAAAATGTAACATTTTGGAGCTTAAAAAATAGATTTCCAAGTGCTTATATTTCCTAAGCGTGTTGATTACCTGAAATTTAAAGTTAAATCGGACTTGTAGGTAGTGAAAAAGATGAAGTTACTCAAAGTTTTATTTGATTTAATGCATTAGCGTATAAATGAGAAGCTAAATCGTTTTGTATGGCCGCGGAGTCTTGCGCTCTTCCCTTAAAGCTATAATAAGCTTCACGCGTTACTACAAAGTCATAAAAATAAGAAACTGTTTATCATCAGTTTCTCACCAAATACGGGCTAAAATGCAGAAGACATCACATATTCAGGTATGTTTCAAAGAAGTAAAGATATCTATGAGATTATTTTTTATTCAATTTGTTTTAGAAGGAAAAAGCTTGAAAATATTTAAAAGCGCCTGCAAAAAAAAAATACCAAAACAAGATCTAACGATTTTGATTATTGCTTTTAAAATTAATCAGGCGCTTAGAGTCCAACGACACGCTCCCGTCACGCAAAAATAAAAAAATAAAATGTCTTTATTTCGGGCAATGAAAAACACATAGAAAGTGGAAAGAAAATTTTGGCTAATATCAGGTGTTTTTGTGGTAGTGTAGTGCATTTGACGATTCCGATTTTGTATAATATTGTGAACTAGTGGTGTGTTGTGTATAGTAATGTAAATATTCCCTTTTGTTTTGTTTTTGTGCAATAAGTGTAAGTGTAATGTATAGGTTAGGTTAGTTTGCTGTATCATTTATTAAATAAATTAACATTGTAGAAGACAATAATAAATGGTAAATAATGGGTAATAAAAGAATAATAAAGTACTACGGTTTTGGTAAAGCCAAGCGAGTTTACCAAAATAAAGGTCGACGACTTCTCGGTCTCAAGTAAGTAGGCACAGAGCATAAAATATAATCTTTACGTCAATGATAAAATAGTATATGAATTCGAGGTAAAAGAAATACAAATTGTTAAGTTAATATTTTATATGTATATTATTAAACCTGCGTTTAAAAATTAATTTTCTCTTTATTTGTTAAATATGCCACTTTTTAAAAACTGTAGTGAAAAAAGGACAACGGAGGTTACAAAATTGGCTGTCGGCTAAAATTACTTCAATGTGATTTGACCACTTTTGAAAATTACCTCCTAATATATACTAACATTGCATAAATAAATATATTTAATTTCAAACTAAACTGATTATGACATACATAACCCATATCGATACGAGGGTCAAACGGTGTCGTATCGTTTATAAACGACAATATTATTGCTAAGTACCCATAACTTTTTTAGTTTACGACTCTTCTGAACGCATAAAAATATTTTATCACATTGAGGGAAGCTTACCTACTATTTGTTAGAAAAATAAATTTGTAACGATTTGTATTACAACTTTTAGGGTTCCTTTTTAGGGTTTCATAAAGCTGTTTGGGTGTTCGATGTCCGTCTGTCGGTACCTCCGAGGCAGGAGAAAAAAACGGCTAAACCGATTGAGTAGAAATTTGGTAATACAAGATGACTTTTTGATCATCGTCCAAATTCATACTGGTGGCTTGGTAAGTGATCAGTATCATGGATCAATAATCATTTTTGTAGAATTCGTAAAATGAAATTTCGACTGCCCATAGTGATTCACTCGGAACTGGAAGTGAATTTCTATGGGAAGCCGAAATTTCATTTTACGAATTTCACAAAAATTGTTACTGATCCAAGATACTGATCACTTATCAAGCCTCCAGTATTAATTTGGACGATGATCAAAAAGTCACCTTGTATAGATAATCTTAAGTTTTCTGAATTTTGAAAAATGAGAAGTGTTTTATATTCTGTCTGCATGTCTGTCTATAGGTCTGTGCTGTGGGTCTAATTTGTGCCCGAAGTACGGCGATAGGGCTCGCCACCCATCACGTTGGGATGTAATAATTGTTGGTGAAGCGTAGGTGTATGAGTGTGACGCCCCCTCTGGGATTCATGTCGAAATGATGTAGTTTTTTATTATTTAAAAGTTCTACTTGCTAAATCCCGGTGTATAATATAACCGAAAAGATCTTGGCACGCTTCATAAAGTTTGTTACGAATAATTAAATAAAGCCGAAACCAGCCCTGAAATTGTGTAAGAAACGTACGATGTAAAACGTACGATTTTAATTGTCAAACTAATTTTCTTAGGTGAATAGCAGTTTTTTATATCATATATATTTTTACTATCAGCATATTTTTTATATTAACTAATTAATTGGTTATAGCAAAGCACAAAAATGTAAAAATTTTTGAAAAATTCCTATTATTATCGAAGTTAGCGATAGCGATATTAATCACTTTTAGAATGAAATCATATGAGATGACGTCACGTGACAGCTCACTTTGATTGCCAATAACTTCGTAATTTTTTGAGATATCGAAAAAATTATTTTACTGCTGTTTTTAGCTTTTTAAACGCAATTAATTTATTAATAAAAATCATTTATGTAGGACAGGGGCTCATTGAAACCGTGCGTTTGGTCATTGAAGCTGTCAAATTACGATTTTCACTTTTCCCCTTTAATTACGATGAAATTAATAGAAGTCGAACAATAATTAAAGTGATAAACTCTTGCTTTTCCTCTGAAACGAAGCCGGGTAACAAAGCTAGTATATCATTAAGTTGATCGCTACTGGTTTTATATTCATCGCGTTCTTGGTTTTATTACACAGTGATATCTTTTAAAACGATATTTTAATTGATATTGACGAAACCATTGAGATTTTGGATAACATTTTTAATACCAAGAGTTTTGCATGTAATTAATTTCGGCAACTTGAGCTTTGATCCTATAAATTTATCGATTTTATCTATATTAATTGAGATAATGATCCATTAAATACCTCTTTGACTTTCCAGATGATGTCAATCTTGATTCCTTTTCTATCTGCTTATTACCATCTGAAACAAAAGATAATACTTCATGAGCATAATATATCATACTTATTGAATACATAGAAACTTCCAAAGTGCCGTCAATCAGTCGCAAATATTGAATAATTCTAATATTCACTACTTTAAAAAGAGAGCTTCTAAAAAAAGTACATGTTTCAAGAAAGGTTATCCTAACAGTTATCAGTTATCATAAAGACTGGGACATTTGGTAGCATTTGATGGATAAAATACAGTGGTTATAGAATTTATATAAATTATAATATAAATCATAAAGTACAATGGAGTGGCCATTTAGTGTTATTATTATATTTTTTTTATCTCAAATATAAACTTAATATGAACTGTAATAAGGTACCCTTTTTATTAAACTTTGTTGGTTAGTCTGTTAAAATTTGTTGATTACGAATCTGGAAAGTAGCTTACTGCAGGTATTAGATATATTTTTTCATCATTGATATGATAATAATAATGGATTCGACGATTTTTTTCTAAGTTATTTAAAGTAAAACTGGTTCTGGACCTGTCAAATATGATGTTCTGTATTGATAACAAACACTCTACGTCTAATGTAGCATTTTGGAGGAGCTGTGAAAAATCATGTGAACTGGTTATGTTCCGTAAATTGTACAATGACAATATGCCAAGCTGACTTCCACTAGTTAGAGAGGCACCCTAAGAAGAAAAGAAGAATTTATTATTATCATTTCAATGATGAAAACATAATATCGATTGATGTTTTTGATGTTCTAATTCCTGCAGTAAGATACTTTTCAGATTCGTAATTAACAAATCTTAACAGATTGACGAACAGTAAAAAACAGTACCCTAATTACAATAATACCCAAATAAGAATACCCAAATGGTCAAGTTTATATTTGAGACAAAAATTATAATAGTAAGTAACACTAAACGGCGCGGCGCGGCGACTCCATTGTACTCTATCCAACAAATGCTACCAAACAGCCTTAGTTATCTTCTTATCATATCACCTAAACTTCAAAATTTTGATGGGCTTCAGCTTGTGCGAGGACTACATTATCTTCTTTCATTTAACATATGTCTTGATTCTATGAATTTGCCCACTGTAGTTTCTTGGCAAGTTAGATACATATGTTCATTTTATCTCGTCGTTACTTTCTTGCAGACATATTTTGCTCCACATTTGAAATTGAAAACGGGGTGGAAACACAGCATCAGCTGACGATGTTCTACGCTGGAGCTCGACAAAAGACTTGTGATCATGATAAATGAGCCGCATCCCTTCTGAGGCAAATGAGAAGCATCGTAATGGAGGCTTTGCCTTCCCGTTGCGCTAATTTACCTGTTTTGTGATTTACTGAGCCCTTTGTTTTGGATTGGAAAGGAATTTGTTCAGTTTAATTTAATTTTACTGGCAATTGTTTGGGACTAATGAGGAAATATGCATTGTTTACCAGGTATCATCAGGGAAAGAGTACAATACAATACAATACAAATTATTTATTTCTTGAAAACTTACACTAAAACATGCTTTAAAATTAAATTAAATCAAATTAAATCCTTAATCTAAACATAAAAAGAAACATAAAAAGAAAACAGTTATAATAAATGATTAAAAACAAATTATTTAGTGTCTACGTTTTCCAGTGGACCCCAAACTAAGTCGGGCTTGTCACGTGGGATCCAGAAATATGATTACCAGACTAAAGTACGAGTTTTAACAGGTTTATAAAATGCAAAAGTTTTGTGACAGTGTGGGTACATACATGAATAGTTATTATTTTTACAAGTAAGTCAAAAATCAATTAATTAACTAGTTATATTGTTAGATAGTAATAAGAAGTATGTATATGTATATATATAATGTATATAAATAACTAATAAATAAGTGACTGACTAAGTGAGTGACTGAGCACTTTTAGGCAGGTTTTACTATTTGCAGTATGGAAGAAAAGCTGGCATATTTTAGTTCTATCTAAATACATTAGATACAAATAATACACCTAATTGCTTACATACGCACAATTGCGAAAAGCGTTCAAGGATGGTATTAAAGGCCGACAGCAAAAAAGATCAACTCAAAAAAAAAAAAAAACTTTCCTAATACATAGATCAGTCGACTATAGTACATACAACGGACAGGTAAACAGATAAAAATAAACTTTTTTTTGACGGAAAAGACCGGAAAACCAAGTTATTCCCAAAACGACGTCGTCGTCGATAGACCAGGCGAGCAGACATTGAGAACAGTGTCACAAAGGGCTCGAGTGCCCACTTCGGGCGAGTGGATGCACGCTTCAAGGACGTTGTAACGAGGAGGTGTGACACCGCCCTTGTTATGTTATCCTAGTAACTACTCAAGTTCGTTGATACAGGATTTTTGGATACTGAGTTTGCGGCATAGGGTTCCGTCGAAAGAAAAAACCGGCTAAGTGCGAGTCAGACTCGCGCAAGAAGTGATCCGTACCATTATCTATAAAAACGGCAAAACAATCATGTCTGTTGTATGGGAGCCCCCTCAAATATTTATTTTATTCTGTTTTTAGTACTTGTTGTTACAGCGGCAACAGAAATACATCATCTGTGAAAATTTCAACTGTCTAACTATCACGGTTCAAGAGATACAGCCTGGTGACAGACGGACGGACAGCGGAGTCTTAGTAATAGGGTCCCGTTGGTTACCCTTTGGGTACGGAACCCTAAAAAGCTAATCATGCTATGTTTGCACCAAAAACAAAAAGCATAAGAAGTGTGCATCTTTTGTGGGTTCACATATGTTTATCATGCTGAGTAAACAATTGTTTTAAAATTCACCACACTGATAATTACTTTTTATTTGTTATTTACTTGATGTATGTAAAATATTTTTTTATTGGTTAGATAGAGATTTTTTTTTTCTTTTTCGTTACTTTTTTGTTTGTGTCAAAAGTTTCGATTGTTTTTAATTAAAATTAATCAATATGAAGCATAAAGATCTTCTTGGTCATGTTCGATGTTTTGCTTAAAAGTGCCATAGGAGAAATGTGATTTTCATATTATATAGGTAATAAAGTTACTACATTTTTATATAGCGTTTTATTTAAGGTGCCACTACTGACTGCCCTGACTTACGTAGTCAGCACCGAACATGTGTGCCAGGTACGCAATATTGCATTGATGGCATTCAATGGGTTAAATGCTGTAATACCTCTAATATACAGAGATTCCAAATTCCTAATTAGTTTAGTACTACATCCACCACCAGCCGAATATAATGCGAACAGGAAAAGCAATTGAAACGACCAATAAATTGACTGCCGGAAAAGTCACGAAAATTTCCATCCATCCATCCATCAGCCCGTAATCGTCCACTGCTGGACATAGGCTCTCCAATATTGCGCCAGTCTTGGCAGTCCTCAGTCATCATCATCCAGCCGCCACCCGCGACGTCCTTCAGATCGTCAGTCCAGCGGGCACGAGGGCGGCCTACGCTGTGCTTTGCTGTACATGGTCTCCATTCCAATGCCTTACGGCCCCAACGGTTGTCATGTCGGCGACAGATATATAGTCACCTTCGATCTCTGACTGATATCTTCGTTTCAGATTTTATCCATCAGAGATATTCCAAGCATTACGAATATTTTGTGGAATAAAAATACTCCTTAGTTTTCTGTTTTTTTATATTCATAATAAAAAAAGACAAATCATCTCAGCCAGCCAGCCAGCCAGCCAGCTTCATAAACTACATATATCATCACGACATAATTCGCCGAGGGGGTGTGAGAGGTGTTCCGAGTGTTAACCGTGAAATGCAAGTCACAGTCCACAATCGGTACACCCACGTTTTCAAAATCAAATTTATTTTCAGTTCAACAGACAGCTCTTTGGACTTCCCAAACGTACTGAAATAGTGATCCAAAGGCCTTTTTGATTTACTCCAAATCCTGAAATACGTTCAAAAACAACTCTCAAGATCTAATCTGCATGCTGAGCAGCTCACATCATAGGGTGTACCGTTTGAGGATAAACGATTTCTTTCTCACTGAACTTTTCCGCCAGTCTACATATTTTATGGGGGGAATACATCACGTGGATCGCTTGAAGTGATCTGTGATGTGAGGGTTTTCTTAAATAAGATTTGGGTGTTTTAAAAGTAACTTTATATCGAAGTTTTAGATAAAATAAACAGTTTTCTGAGATACAATACCTATGCGATACAATTATTTATTAATAAATAAAAATTTACAAGTTAAATACAATAAATTATATAAATTATACTCGTATCATAGACTTTAAGTAAAAATATATAACTAATTATTTTACATCATAGTATTTAGGTACTTACATGAAAACAAATACTCAACCATTTGATTGTCATCAACATGGGTCAGGTGGTAGAGCTGATGCCGGGCTCGACTGTGGAGGTACCACCATCTTACTTGGTGTAATTCGGGGGAGAGTAAGAGGACAGCTCACAGGCAAAAAACCAGGAGGTCCACCATGCCTGGGACCGATGGATGGCGGTATATCCATCCCTAATAGCCGGGCCTTATGTGGAACAGACTGGTGACGGGCAGCGGCGTGAATGAGCAAGAATTTAGCAATTACTTAGCACCTGTGTTTACTATCCCGTGTTAATTGGATTGGTTGCTTACTATAATTATTTAATAAGTTCACAAGTTATTTCACATAATGTGCCATCGTGGAGATTACCGCTGACCTACTTAACGCTCTTATTACTATTGCAGTGCGGCTGATGAGTGGGACGGCGGGCTTTTCTTCGATGGTACATTTTAAACTTTTGCTTTGTTTAAATATTTATTTATAATTCTGTCGCAACTATCGATGAAAGAGCGAATTTCTCCTACTACAGGTGAAAGCTTAAAAGGAGAATTCACTGTTACGTACGTTATAAATAGATGATTTTGATTTTTGATTTTTTGATGCGATAAAAGCTTCGAGAAGGTCTGTAAAAATACAGGCATTACATTAGGCACCCAACACTTATTTTCAAGTTATGACATCGATGACAACTTATTGGCGATAACTCAAGAATTAGTAGGCCGATTGAGCTAAAATTCGACTTGTATTTGTATCATCATCACCATCACCATCACCGTCAACGTTGTCGTCGTCAGACCACTCTATTACTGACCTCCTAGTCCACTCGTATACTGATAATAATTAAGAGGATGGCCGACCCTAGCAACTTTTTTATTACCCGTCCAGCACAATAAATCCAATAGCAAAGACCTGTCTGCATTTGATAGAGACGATTATATGTTGGCTCATTGGACTAGTGATCACGCAGCGAAACAAAAAATTGGTGTATTTTTAGCTAATACTGAAATATTTTGTAGAGAAATAATATTGGATTTAAAAACAATCCCTTGATATTTTTATTACCTATTTTATGAAAAAAAAAAAACAAGTTGATCTCACAACCGCGTTCTTGAAACAAACGTATGAAAACCAAAAAAATAAGGGTGGAAATCTTTTTTTTTTACAAAAGTATAAATTTATTAATAAATTGTTTATAAGTAGAATCTTTAGATAAAAGATCAATAAATCCAATATATTTTCTTCAATATGAGGAGAGACCTAGTTTCTTCCAATGAACCCTTGAAAACCTGGCGTTGTTGATGTCCTAGCGATAGGTGTACCGTTAAAATGGAAAACGGGAAAAATAACAATAAGTCGTCGATGATGTCACATCTTGAAAATACTTGTTGCGTGCCTAATGTAATGAGCTGATAACTCATCGGACATACAAACAGACGTAGACACTGACAGGAGTTTGACGGAAACACAAGGTAATGTTATCCGTCATATTCTCCGCTTTATTCAACACACCATACAGCTTCTGTTGCTCATATCATGTTCGTGAGTATGTCAAACGTAGGCACGACAGTTATTCAAGTTTCAAAGCTCATAAGGATCTTCATAACCGGCACCTTCCATCACATCCCTCAGGCCAAGTTTATTGAGATTCAGCTCACGTGTGCCCGTGACGTAGAGGAAGGGTTTGTTTCACCAAGTGTCGTCGTCGTGTCACTCGCAAATGCTTATACACAGGCAATTTTTTCATTAAAGTTGCCAAAGTTAGCCAGATTAAGGCGTAGCTTACAATGATTGTTGATGATTAGGGTTTTTTTCAACTAAATCAAATAAACTTTGGATATTAATTATTTTAATCCTTGTAGTTTACACTGGTAGGTATAGATATCGACGCTATATTGTTGTCTGTCACTGTGTGTGTCACTCACAGATCGTGAGATCGAATTGCCGGGCCAGGGTCCCAGGCGGCATCTAGGTAAACTGAGTTTTGAGTGCGATCTCTGATTGGTTAAAGAATCCCCGTGCTGGATTTTGCTGTAGTTTGCAGGCAAAATCCACTGCAGGAGTTGACACTTATTTTTGACTTTTTGTTGAAAGACTTTCATAAAAAAATAAACAAAATAGAAATACCCCTGCCGTGGATTCGAACCCCGATATCTGGTAACCAAAACCTGGTGCGCTACCACTGCACCAACGATTCGATATCAGAAGCCATAAATTAAGCGAACCGTCTTTGTAAAGTTAGACTGTCTTTGTTAAATATTATTGTGCCACGATAAAGTTTTCGTCTATTTGCTTTGTTCGCTTAGTATGGAACGCCTCGTCGAGTAAACGAACAAAAATTACAAGTATGAGGTGTAAAAATTCAACAGTCTAGGTAGCACAACCTCGGTAGCTCAGTTGCAAGTTGCCCTGTAAACAAGAGATCGCAGGTTTCAATCCTTGGCCCGAGAAACTTTTTTACAAAGTATTTGTCTTTTGTTCTTAAAATTATTAAAATGCAATTTTTATTGTGACTTAATGTATGAAATTATCCGGCTGTGATCTAAAGCTTCCCTTACAAATACAATTCAAAAACCATTCGCTTGAAACGCCCAGCGGCATCTACTCTCTGCTACTATTACTAGACGTAGGCGTAATGTCAATATCTATTTCTGTCAATGTCAAAATTGCTCAAAGTTGCCGAAAACAAATGGCTCGTATAAAACCATTACATGCAGGATTTACGTCTGCTCTGTCTGATCTTGATGAATCGGGATGGGGAATGCCTGTTGGGGACTGCTCGTTTTAGGAGAATCCATTTTGAATTCTTATAGCAAAAGTCTCCTACAAAGCAAGCGTGACGTATGCGAAGGGGTTTGTTTGTGACTGTGAAATATTGACAAAACAAAGTCAAGTGTGTCATAGATACGCCGCGGCATAAAATATATTTTAAATTATATTATGGTAGCTTCAAAATAATTGTATTTTCCATGAGAGTGTATTTAGATTTTTTAAATTTAATTGTTCTTAAGTCACTCTCATGTAAAATCCAATTATTTTAAAGCTACCATAATGTCATTTAAAATACGTTTAATCATAGAGAACTATTGTTATACATTGCCTTTATATAAAGGTTGTATTTAGGCTGTTATAATAATTTCTTAATATTTTGTTACAAATACGGAGAATCGATCCTTAAGGACAATGATATTAGAAGAAAGTGTAGATAGGTCATAGGTTATTCGCGAGTGGCACGCTAAAACTTGGCTAATTTGCCAACATGAACTCGGTATCGCGTCGGCGTCAGCGCATGACGGACGTCGGACGGGACGACGCACAGCAACATATAGGTCTTGTCTCTTTTTCGCTCGCGATAATTATGACTTCCACGTGCCAATGTGACGTTGCAATACTACGTAATTCACTGAAGTCATTTATGTTGTGTGCCGTTTTAGAAGTTCGAATTTTGTGTAGGTAACCTATCTACAATTTCTTCTATTATTTTGTGCAACTGTGACATAATTTGAGACATTGGGACATTTCGTAAAGGGTGTAGTTTTGTAAATTATTATAAGGAATAAACATTGTTTTTTTTTTTTTTTTTAGATTTACACGAGCCTCCCGATGTTTAATTATGTCCACAGTACTTTATCTACGACGTTAAAAGTGAAAACTCGTCATGGTACTGTCGTGATATTCGTCATTAAGGAATTAGTACATTTTAAAAATTAGCATGTAGATGTTGAAACCAATTAGAAACGGAAAGAATAAAGGGGCGTTATTGCTTGTGATTGGTTCCCTAGCGGTGTTATACTAAATTTGGCCAATCGCAGCGCAGAATTGCGGTCTTATAATGTAAATTATAACATCTTTCAAACAATGTAGGTACTTATAAAACCGCTTTTGATGTTTTAATTACCTTATTGCAGTATGGGAGTAGATAAAATACTTATTGAACACGGTGACATCAGTCGAATAGGATCTAGACCTCATCAAAACAATGAATCAGGGTGCTTTACGAGGGGAATTGCTACCGGAACGAAAGTCAATAGTTCCCGTATGTAACTTGAAGCTAGTCTATTATTCAAGTCGTTCTACTTCCTCTCACTGTAATTTCCTGTCGTTTGCATTAAAGGCTGACTTAACAGTTTGGTTATTCGCAGTTTATATTAGGGCGGGCGGATTTTGTTGTATTGTTAGAGTGGCTGTAGAGTAGTACAGAATCAGCCTCGAAACCAAGCTGAAGCGGTTAGGATTCCGTAGCAGTTCACTTCCAGCGCGAATTCAGAATGCGGTACTGCTCAATATTGCTCGCATCACTGTCCGGTTTCTTTCTCTGGCCCTGGGCTCTCTGAACCCAGGTCGACTGTGCTTCTGCCAGGGATATATCGTCTGTCTCTCTTTAAATTCTTTTGGCCAAGAGAGAGATGAGATGAAAAAATCTCATAATAATAATTTACTGTTTACCTATAGGTACTGTTTACCTATTCCAATTAGCCCGACGATGTCAAATAGACGAAACTAGTCGCAGTAATCAAGTAAATAAAACTCGTACAAGAATACGTTTATTAGTGTTAGAATGAAGTTCCATCAAGAAGTCACTGTCACACCTTACAGTATAAACAATTAAACACGGAGAAAAACTATTTTTACAATACTATCAGATCGTTTTGTAAAAAAAACCTTGTAAACAAAAACAGAATTATGTTATATTTACTTGAATTATTGTTCAAGTAAACTGAACAATAAATAATTAAACTGAACAATAAATATAGACGTCACATATAGTGGCGACGGCTGCTGTTCTAAGCGCCACTTTTTGCCAGTGTCAAGTTAGATTTTGACATGGATAGTTCTTCAGACTTTCAGACGCCGTTTGTTCAGATTATAAAGTTGATTAGTTGAGACATTAGAGCCGATTCTGGAGGCTTTAATTTTAGTTTAAGTACTGTCAAAAGTAAATTTTCTTCATTGCAAAGTAGTCCTTAATGGTTAGGAACAGAAGCTAAATTACTTTGGAAAATTTTAACTTTTGACAGATCTAAAACTAAAATTAAAGCCTTCAGAATCGGCTTTAGTATACCCTAATAATACGTGAGAGAAACGTGATATCTTCGTTATTCAACATTATTTTCCCAACTAAGTTGCAAAAACATCCGAGACCTCACTGATAAATAAAAGAGCCTTTCATCGAATGTGCATTCCTTACTTAACATCTTAATTAGAATCAAGACTGGTTCGGTACTTAACTGTACTGCAGCAACTGTAGAGTTTTATGACTTTTTGACAATTTTAAATACATTTGCATTTTTACTGCCGCTTCATAAGAAAATGAACTGTTTAAGTTAATTATCTCTTAATTTACTAAAGTATGTTATAATCAAATTTAAGGTACGTGACCTCTCTTATCTAAACGCGATGCAATCCAAATACAATCTAGAAGACCAATACAATAAGAAAGGAGTGCAAGTAGGAACCAACGGTAGACGAACTTTGTCTCTAACGACTCTAAAAACCATAAGAGAGTAATTAATTATATTAGAAACGTTATAATAGCAGTAGACAACAGTTCAACCGGCACTTCAAAACTTTGAACTATAAACTAGCTGTTAATAACTGTTAATATTAAATTTAGTTCAATGAGTAACAGATAGTAAAGCCGATGGTTCATATACGAGTATGATTGTAACATATGTAACGTATGCCTTTGAGAATAAGTTTACTACATCCTCAGAACATTTAAATGTTCTGTGACTACATGTTTACTAATACTTTTGTGGTTTTGGAAAAAAAAACTGGTATAGATTGCGCCAAACTCCTAGACCGCTCTTAAGCCTGTACCTGAGCCTAGACCGCTCTTAAGCCTGTACCTGAGCCTAGAGCATGACCAACTCCAGTCTATCTAGGATTCGTTTGAAGAAATTCGGACTCTCCTTGTATTGAAAAAAATATATTTGGTTTATTAATCTTTTCTCTAGGGATCTTACGTATAAACAATGTATTAAGATTTATACTTTTGTCAAAAAAAAAAAATGTTTTGCACCCTCTTTTTTTTTGTTTTTCAAACGTTCGCTTCAAGAACGCGGTTAAGAGATCAGCTTGATTTTTTTTCCATAAAATAGGTAATAGAAATATGAAGGTATATCACCTAAATTCAATTTTTTTTCCCTACAAAATATTTCAGTATTAGCTAAAACACACCAATTTGTTGTTTCGCTGCGTGATCACTAGTATTACGCGTTCAAGAAAAAGAGGCCAAAGAGCCAACATATAATCGCCTCTATGAAAAGCAAATAAAGTCTTTGCCGTAGGACTTATTGTGCTAGACGGGTAATAAAAATAGTTGCTAGGGTATGCCATCTTCTTAAGGCGCAACTGAAAAAAAAACGACACTTTTAGAACTTAAAAAAGGTATTATTTTGATAAAATAGAGTATAATTTTTGGAATCTTTAAAACAGAAACGCGATTGGAGAAATTCGGCTCGATAAAAATATTTATTGAAATGAGGTCCCTTTCGACACCATTTCTCCTGGGCTGACAATTTGGAATGACATATGGACTACGATTATATTTTATAAGATGGGTTTTAATAGTATCTAGGATTTGGTCAAACGAAATTTTGATAGCAACTTAAGTACGTCTTATATTAATAAAAAAAAAGACATTTTGCTACTTTTTCTCGAATCCGTCCCTCTCGCACTGAGGGTTTTTTCGAATACAGAGTAATAGGGACGCTTAAACATTTACATATCGCCTTAACGCGAAAACCCATAAGCAGAGCGGACTAGACGTTTTTCGCGATCAATAATGACACTCGTCTCCTTTTACATGTTTATTTATGACTTCATTATGTTCTATAGTTTCGTAGAATTCGTGATAAGTAAGTAAGTACATGTACGTAGATATCACATCACCACAAATTTGTGATATTGTTATGACGGTAAAGGAAAACAATGTGAGGCAAACCTGCAGGGCCTAAAAAGTATTGAACTCGTACTTGTGCCTGAAGAACTACGACAGTCCCAACTCGAGACGAAATAATAGTCGATGAAAATATACAACGTGTAACAGAAAGGTGTAACCATATTTGAAGAGCTTATTCAGTCAATGGTATAGAACAACTTTTACTATGGAGACAACCCAGAAATCTCAAAAAAAAAATTTGCCCTTCCATACATTTCGGCCGAGCGGCCGTGCATTTTCATATGAAGCGAGTAATTTTTTTTTTCGATAAACAGTATTTGTTCCATATTAAAAGTTGTTCTAGACCATTGACTGAATAAGCTCTTCAAATATGGTTACACCTTCCTGTTACACCTTGTATATCGATAATACTGCTACGTTGGACTAATAATTACTGCTGAAATAAGAATACATTTGAACAATTATTGCAAGTAAATCCAAGAATAAGTGAAGCCAGGTATAACACTAATAAACCGCAAGATATGTGTATCATAATAACGGTAAGTACTCTACATGCTCCCGCGCAGCGCCAGCGACCCGCCTCGTTATAGTGTTAGTGATCTCACTACAGAGATACGTGTTTCACTTTCGAAACCACCATTTATCACTTCAGTGAGGACTCGTGGGAGCTAGACCTCGGTATTCGGAACAGTTATTTAATTGATATTAATTGATCTAGGAAGTTATAGTTAAAATGTTAGCTCCGGTTTAATTTAAAATGTCATAAATAAAACTTAAAGCATGTGATAAATACTTTATCTTTTTTGTAGTAGGAACTTGTAAATATGATCTGGTCCTCTAAAAGGCCGTTTTGCATGAATCACATTACGATTCTGTTCTAATGCCGTCTTTTTTGCACGCGTGAGAAAACTCTGACTCTATCCTACTTTCAAATCATTTTATGATTCACCTAAGTCGGCCTTTTTAGATCCCCTGGTCCTCTAAAAGGCCATTTTGCATGAATCACTTTACGATTCTGTTCTAATGCCGTCTTTTTTGCAAGCATGAGAAAACTCTAACTCTATCCTACTTTCAAATGATTTTATGATTCACCCAAGTTGGCCTTTTGTCGTCGGATGACCCAAGTCGGTCATCCCCTGTGCTCAAAACTACAGAAAAGTCACCACTTTTATCCTTTTCACTTTTTCACAAAAGTGTGATAGGAAATGTTGGCGCTGAGTAGATAAAAGTTTGTAAATGTCACCCATTTCAAAACAAAATGAACTTTGTATTGGGTAGGGTCAAAATAAATACGGACGCTAGCATGACAGGCAATTTTATAGCAGTTCTTATTGCGGCGTCGTAGTCGTTAAAATCGTTTACAAACAGGGAGCTTGAACTGCAGGTGACTGTACATACTCCGGTGATATTTTACGAATACCTAAACAAACAATGATGTACTTAAATATAAATTGTACAAAAACGATTTATTAATTTAATTTGGCGAGCAAACAACGAAACCACAGACAAAACAGCGTAACCACAGTCGAAAATCACGTTTACATTCGAACAATTTTAATAATACACGCAAACATTATTAAAATGTCTACCCACTTTAAAGATCTGTAAACGAAATACAAAAAATACTCGTAATTTTGTTTTTTTTTTACAAATACAGGTATTATGAATATTGTGATTGATTGGCAATAAAATGCTTTATACTCAAACACTGCGAATAAAATTAAAGATCTGTTTAAAAGAAGTTATATACGAGGGGCATGCCAAAAGAAGTTAGATACTCCTTACTCCTTTTATTGACACTGGCAAGTTATACATCATCTTATAGGCTGGTTTTTTGTTGATATATCTGAATATAGAACGCACATCATTTCTTTTTTTTTTATTTGGATGAGCATCATTTTTCCGAGAATCTGGCGGGAATTCGCTTGCAGCAATGGAGCTCAGTCGAAGTGATTGTCGCGCTATGATTTATTATGGCTATAAAAAAGTTTTAAGCCTCAAGAATGTTTTGAACTTTTGGCTACTACTTTTGGTGAGTCTGGTTGCTCACGAACAACAGTATTTAATTGGTTTGCCGAATTTAAAAGAAGACGGGGATGTCTCAAAGATGAAGCGAAGACAGGCCGGCTGCCAACCGCGGTCACGGAAGAAAACGTTCGTGCAGTCGAAAAACGTATTCGCGAAAACCAACGAATTATGTATGTAGAGCTGGAGCGAGAACAGGGAATTGGATCAGCAGCAATGCAAACCATAATTCACGACCACCTTTCTCTCCGTAAATGTTGTTTGAGATGGGTATCGCACAAACTTACCGATGAGCACAAAGACCGTCGGTTGGATTGGTGCCTATTCATGATAGATAAATTCGACGGTGGCGAGAAAAAAAATGTGTATGATATACTGACTGGTGATGAAACATGGCTTTATAACTATGATCCCGAAACAAAGTGACATTCGACTGTATGGTGCTTTGAAGATGAGCCAACTCCAACGAAATGTCGCCGTGCACGAAGCACACAGAAACAAATGGTTGCCTCGTTTTTCAGCAAAACGGATCATATTGCTACTGTAGTGCTAGAGAATTAAAGAACGATGAACTCCGAATGGTATGTGACAGTTTGTGCTCCAACAGTAATATCAGCTTGGTGTGACAAGCGACCGAAGTCAGGAATCCGACGCCTTCTCAGGCACCACGGCAATGCGGCGTTGCACACGTCTGCCAAAACACTTGACTTTTCGGCTCAAAAAATGCGTCAACCCTCCCTCACTCACCATATTCCCCTGACCTAGCACCTTGTGATTTTACCTGTTTCCAAAAATCAAAGAAAAAATAAAGGGGAAGAAGTTTGAAAGCAAAGAAGATGCACTGGCTGCCTATATTTTCGAGGTTTCTGAGGTGTCTAAAGAAGAGTGGTCATTGGTATTTTCCAATTAGTTCAGACGTATGAAAAAGTGTATACGTGCTCAGGGTGAATACTTCGAAAAGATCGATACTTGTAATAAAGAATAAATTTTATAATTTTTGAGTATCTAATTTCTTTTGGCATGCCCCTCGTACAAGGTGACTTTTTGATCATCGTCCAAATTCATACTGAATGCTTGATAGGTGATCAGTATCTTGAATCAATAACAATTTTTGTGAAATTCATAAAATTAAATTTCGGCTCCCCATAGAAATTCACTTCCAGTCCCGAGTGAATCACTACGGGGAGACAAAATTTCATTTAACGAATTTCACGCAAATTGTTATTGATCCATGATACTGATCACTTACCAAGCCACCAGTATGAATTTGGACGATGATGAAAAAGTCACCTTCTATACAATATAGCTGGCGCCATGAAATATTTGAAGCTAAACTGTACCGACAATGGAAACTCACAAGTCCACATAAAAAGCAGCAACAGTAAAAAAACGTCATTATATCGATCGCAAAGTAAAGCCTTAGAGGTCGACGGACCATGATTGTTAGCTTCACTCCGAGTATAGTCTGCGATAGAATTTTATATTAGACGAGCAATTATGTAACATGGTGATTAACTTGGCGTGACTTACATGCCGTGGGATATGCATGATTTGTGTGAACCTCAAATTAAGATTATGCACAGAAAAAGGAATTAGAAACAGATAAAAGAATTTGAATCCGGCAAGAAAATGGAGGAAGACCATCAGGGAATAATAGCAGTCAGTTGCAAGACCACAAGACAGGAGGCCATAAGGCCAAAATGGCTGATAAACAATAAAATACCGTAAAAAGAATATGGCCAGTGGAAACAGATGAAAATACTGTATAATTTGAAGACGATGGTTGCTTGTAAAACACATTTTCTTTTAGTAAATTTTCTTATGTCACACAGAGAAAATTTTAGTTTCATCAATAAATTTTGTTACATCGCATGTGTCGCAACTCGCGGCCCCTGACGGAAGATCAGCGTCGCAGTTCTGCTGTGGCATTTTGCTGAGTCAGAGACCTTTTTGTTGGCTGCATCTTATAAACTACCTCGGGCTGTATAATAGTTTGTTGTTTAGATTATTTGGTTTTTTTGTAATGGTGTAGCTTTCAAAGTAAACGCCTTTTCTTTCTTTCTTTCTTCTTGTGTACCAACAGTACAATGTTGTAAGTAGGTTATTAAACTGTCGTTACAAATACATCACATCTTAAAGCACGAATAGAGTAACGTGGCAATGAAATGTTTTAATCGCATAGTAGAATGATACTGAATCACTGACTGGACTGATAATGACTATAAACACGAAGCTTGAGAGATTCTACCATTAAAAATTTGTTTTGGAAATGTAAATTAGTACACTTATGTATGGTAGTGAATATTGGGTAGGGCAAGATAAAGATCAAAGTAGTAGAGTGACTGCAGTGGAAATGCGTTCCGTACGGAGTATGTGTGTGGTTAATTACAATTTGTACACTGTAATAGTAGTTTATACTACGTTTTTCAATGCATAGTGTGAGGAAATAACACAAATATAATTTTGTGAACTTTAAATTGTAATTGGCTCAAAAGGACTGTATCCAGAGCCGTTAAACAGTGGAAAAAGAAGTATGACATTTATGGTACACAGGAAAGGCTGCAGGTTAGCCAACCATTGTAAGTAAATTAAAAAAAAATATAATATTAAAGCCCTAGGGCAAAATAATCGACTTTCTGTTCGGTTTTGATGCATAAAAAGTGGGCCTTTACGAGCACATGCATTGAAAAATAAATTTAATGTTTTTTTTTTCATGTTTTTGTGTAAATGTACATTAAGCGTAATAAATAAATACGATTCTGACACACCTCTTCTCCCAATTTGATCAGCATACGTCACTCATACATAACTAACTATTCATTCATAATAGTAATATATCCAACCACGTGGAAACCAACACATCAAACAAATACAGACCACACGTACAAATAGTCCGTTATTACTCTACGATTACATCATCAATGTACAAAATCAACAAATAAAATTGCAATTGAAAAATCTCTTATAAACCGAAGCTGCAAAAAATACGTACCCTTCGAGAATAGTTCATAATTTCAAGACGGTTAAGTCGATTGTGCTTTGATAGCGTTATGTTGTGGTCCGCTGTTGTGGTCATTCAGGAAGGTCGATGATCTTAAAATCTGAGAATATAGAGCCTCAATGCGACGAGGCCGTAGAGTGAAGTAGGTTATAGCCAGACTGATAGTATAATACCCTATCGCCATTCAAAAAAGAGAAGCCTTTTCGATTTACTATGAAGCGGGATGTCAAGTTGGTCAGCAAAAAATATAAAATAGTAGTTTATGCTATTAGGGCGAAAAGGAATAAATTACGAGAACGATTTAAAACACGAGCGTAGCGAGTGTTTTAAACGTAACCGAGTAATTTATTGCTAAATTATTATTACATACGGCTTGAACACTCACGTGTGATTGTTGTTGACTATATGCCAACCGTTTCACCGATACAATTTCGGCATTATCAAGGCGAGTGTCGTTCTTAGGACGACGACGCGGCGTTCACCGTCGTTGTCAAACGGGCACTGGCAGCTGCCGATCGGCGAGCTGCACGCATTGCTCGTGCGCTGAGCGTTGGCTGCGTCGTCGATAGGGGTGGGATGGTGGATGCACTTGATTCCTTTGATTGTTCCAATTGTTTGTTATTAGGGGCGGTTATTAAACAAAACGAACTCACAACATCGTCACTGTCACTGGGCACTGTCCTAAAGTTGCTCGATCCATCGAGAACCGGTTTCCAAGACGGAGCCAGCTGCCAACCATGATCCCTGTTGAAGTTGGGGTTACGACTTATCGCGATGGCTTCGTGTATTTTGCGAGGAATGGTATATTTCTCCTTCACTAATACTGTAGCCTTGTCGAAACGGATGAAGTGGGTCGTATCCGAACTTAGTGCATGTTCTGCTACTGCTGACCCGTTAATGTCCAGTTTCTTCATGGATCGAATATGTTCAGTCAGTCTTGTGGACACGTTGCGCTTGGTTTCTCCTATGTAGCTTTTTCCACAATCGCACGGGACTTTATAAACTCCAGGTGTGTTGAGAGGGTCTCGGTCCTTTGGGGATCTCAGCCAGTTCCGTAGTTTGGTGGGGGCTCGGAAGATAGTCTTCACACTGTACTTCCGGCGAAGCAGGTGTCCAATCCTATCAGTTACGCCTCTCACAAAGGGCAAGTAGATTGGAACCCTCTCAACAACGGATGGACGATGGTGGGTTGATGGAGTCGCAAGCCGGTTACTCTGTCTCCAATTATACCCATTGGCCTCCAGTACGTGTCTTACGTGGGTCAATTCAGCATCCACATACTGTGGGTCACATAACCGCAACGCTCGATTTATTAAAGTACGAGGCACTGACGCAAGGTGATAAGGGTGGTGATGAGAATCTGCTTTCAAGTAATGATCCGTGTGTGTGGGCTTCCTGTAAACGGTATGCGCCAAACGACCGTTGGGTCCACGAATAATTAAGACGTCCAGAAATGCTAACCTGCCATCCCTCTCACACTCAACCGTAAAGGAAATTTTTGGATGGATGTTATTCAAATGTTCTGTCAATCCAGCTAACTTGTTTTTATTGACTACCGCGAAAACATCATCCACGTACCGCCACCAATATCTTGGTTTATCACGCGCACTCTGCAGCGCTTTCTCCTCAAACCACTCCATAAAGATGTTCGCTACTACAGGTGCAATAGGTGAACCCATAGCCACTCCGTCTACTTGTAAGTAAAAGTCTCCGCGCCAGACAAAATAACCACTACGTAAACAAAACTCTATGCAACTCATGTACTCAGTGGGTATGTCATTGCCGTTTAACACTAAGTTCGGATACGACCCACTTCATCCGTTTCGACAAGGCTACAGTATTAGTGAAGGAGAAATATACCATTCCTCGCAAAATACACGAAGCCATCGAGATAAGTCGTAACCCCAACTTCAACAGGGATCATGGTTGGCAGCTGGCTCCGTCTTGGAAACCGGTTCTCGATGGATCGAGCAACTTTAGGACAGTGCCCAGTGACAGTGACGATGTTGTGAGTTCGTTTTGTTTAATAACCGCCCCTAATAACAAACAATTGGAACAATCAAAGGAATCAAGTGCATCCACCATCCCACCCCTATCGACGACGCAGCCAACGCTCAGCGCACGAGCAATGCGTGCAGCTCGCCGATCGGCAGCTGCCAGTGCCCGTTTGACAACGACGGTGAACGCCGCGTCGTCGTCCTAAGAACGACACTCGCCTTGATAATGCCGAAATTGTATCGGTGAAACGGTTGGCATATAGTCAACAACAATCACACGTGAGTGTTCAAGCCGTATGTAATAATAATTTAGTATGTCAGCTCACGCGAGTTTTAATAATATTATAATTTATTGCTCTTACGCCCGTGTATCATACTACGTTTTTCAATGCATAGTGTGAGGAAATAAAACAAATATAATTTTGTGAACTTTAAAATGTAATTGGCTCAAAAGGACTGTATCCAGAGCCGTTAAACAGTGGAAAAAAAAAGTATGACATTTTTGGTACACAGGAAAGGCTGCAGGTTAGCCAACCATTGTAAATAAATAAAAAAAAAAATAATAATAAAGCCCTAGGGCAAAATAATCGACTTTCTGTTCGGTTTTGGTGCATAAAAAGTGGGCCTTTACGAGCACATGCGTTGAAAAATACTTGTTTTTGGGGTCGACAAAAAACGTTTTTTTTTACTACAGACATGACGAAATTGACTCAGCACTGGCGGAGCGACGGCGCCGGCGGGGTGGGGAGGGGCACCCGGGTAGGTAAGTACAAGCGCCCCACGCCACAGTTATCTACCGTTTATGTAGATATTTTTAGGACTAAAAATCACTTAATTTACCACTTTTGTACTCCCTATACTTAGAATATAGTTAGATAGTGAGGAATCCACAATACCAAATCCAATATTGATCAAATCCAATCTAATTACTTTCTAATAAATCTAATAAGTTCCCGAACTATAAAAATTACACCCGTGAATTACCTCTCAATATCCGTCGATAGATAAAATACCAAACATTTCTTTACAAAATTCTACATAACATTGTTGAATCGCCTTCCCTCCTCGCGCAGATCCCTCTTCTCTGCCCCAATCGTAGAACTCGACATACTCGTAGAAAGCTATTTAGCGAACCCCTTTGCCGCACTAATTATGCGAAAAATTCATTAATAACTAGAACTTTGGGCAATTACGAGGTGTACAGTGAAAAAGTTGATATTTTCCATCTCCCACTTTTTAGCTTTAAGACCGTTTGTTTAATTTTTGGTGTTTTGTTGAATAACTATTGTGTGAATATAGAATCTGAGTGTTCTGTTTAGATTTATTAGAAAAAAGGCGGGTTTTTCACAATCCGGGTGCGAAACCGCTCTTAAGAAAGTTTTAAATTTGGTAAACCAAGTTCATAAATAACCATACTTTTTCGGATCATCTGGGATTCTTATATATTATTAAAGTTGTTAAAAAATTTATTGCATTTGCATTTATAGGCATTTTGTAAAATTGTATTGTATTGTACTTATATTTAAGTCAACAATATGTGTCTACTATCAGTGGAAACTTTATTAGTACCAATAAATTTTTTTCTATTTTCAAGTTACTATAATTTGTTATAAAACTGTTTGTTTCCCTAAGAATAAATAAACATAAAAAAGGGCATAAACTCCTTCTTCAAGTGGTATAATTTTTTTTTGTTTTTTAAGTCAGCATAATTTGTTCAGTATGACCAGTACATAAATTAGTCCATTTACTCCCGTTATATTCCGCAGCGGAAAATATTTACAAACAACAATAATAGTATTATTCGTAACTGTATTGTTACAGAGAAAAATAAATAATTAGTGCCAATTACTGTATCGATGAATAACACTTTTCCTACATATAGCCTCGGTGGTAAAAAATAGTAGAAATATATAAAAACGTTTCTATTTAAAGTATTTAAAAAACATGCGATAGATCGTCCGGTAGACAAAAAGAGGAATTTTAACGAGTTCTTGGATAGCTATCCATCCGTCCTCCACATTCTTGCCATACGAGGTATCTGTCCCAGCATCGCTTGTGTGTAGACTATTTAGAGTATTTAGCTCTAAGAGCAAATTGTACTAAAATCTCAAATCTATTAGCTAAATTGGAGTTTGTTATTTATGGTAACTTTTATCTCCTGGCGATGGAAGACTGCTATTTCTATAGCTTTTTTGTTTTCCCGCCAATTTTGGCGCGGTTTCAGTAATTCCACTATTCTTTACTCTTTCGCCTCTTCTACATCCATCAATCTAGTCATGGCAAGCTCTTCTGGGTTCTTTAGACATTGTTCTTCTTCATATGTCGCCAATTTGGTCAATAGCCTTTGGCTATTAAATATAAATTGGACGACCCATAAACTTGCGCACCATACATTTTATCACCATACATCCTTTTTACATTTCCAAACCAACGAAGTAATCTTTATACATGCATACTTACTTATACTAGTATAGTATATCTACACTCTCAAGGCTTTTACTACTCGTTTAAAAAGCCTGCACCAATAACGGTACCTCAACCAGTAATTCTAGACTGCATTCATGACTATCCTATAGATTTAACCATAACTCTTTTGCAGCCAGATCGAAGCCTCGTGAACTTTACTACCGATGCTCCAAGGTTGTTTTTCGAACAGTCGATTATTTTGCAGGTAAGATGTGGTCTGTAATCAATAAATAAGACTCGACAAAAGTTTAATTTAAGGCTGGTAGTACACAAAAGGCATTGGTTGGTGATGAATTGATGATACGAGTATTTACATCAGGTGGGACTGGTTTTTGAAGCTCTCATTGCAAGGTCTGTAAAGAGATGACCATATTGTGATGTGCATTGACTTTTACGTCCATGTTGACCTGAATGATTTTTATATGTGTGTCGAATAGTCGCTGCTAGCGATGTTCATCAAAATATTCCGCGCGAAGAAGCACTTGGCAACTGAAACAAATTAATCCGGATATACCTACGAAAATGAAAATTCTCGCAAGAGAAATATGTTGCCTTAACATCTTTTAATCAAAACGCAATACTGAAAACACAATCCTCAAATTATTCCAGCCCGGAAACATTTAAATCCAGCTCATCTTCGTCGTTTTGTGACAAAAGAACGTAACAAAAATATGCCCTGAAAATGGCCGCCAAATTTCATCGCGCAAAATTTTCTTTTCATAGCGTGCTGGGTATTTTTTCTCGCCGAGAACGGAGTAGTAATATCCGAAAGAGGTTCGTTACAGAAGGCAGACGCATACGTCTGAGTGGGGGCTATTCTGGGAGCCGTGAAGCTGCATTCGAGAATCGCCTCCCTTAATTAAGAGGGACGTTGAGTGGTCTGTAGCGAGGGTTGGCAGAATGGCTAGGTATCCTAGTCTACTTACTCTAAGGGTCGGTATTGTTTGAGGAAAGCTTTAGGAATTTTCACGTGGAAAAATTGTTGGGGTTTGACGAGTTAGCGGGGCAGTCTGTTTACTGGGAGGGTTGAAGTTTTTAGAGAGATGGTATTTTTGTGCCATGTTCCAGGACGATTTACATAATAGTAATATTATAGTAGTTTATGCTACAAGGGCGCAAAGGAATAAATTACGAGGAAGATTTAAAACACGAGCGTAGCGAGTATTTTAAACGTAACCGAGTAATTTATTGCTCTTACGCCCGTGTATCATACTACGTTTTTCAATGCATAGTGTGAGGAAATAAAAGAAATATAATTTTTTGAACTTTAAATTGTAATTGGCTCAAAAGGACTGTATCTAGAGCCGTTAAACAGTGGAAAAAAAAGTATGACATTTATGGTACATAGGAAAGGCTGCAGGTTAGCCAACCATTGTAAATAAATTTAAAAAAATAATAATAATAAAGCCCTAGGGCAAAATAATCGACTTTCTGTTCGGTTTTGATGCATAAAAAGTGGGCCTTTACGAGCACACGCATTGAAAAATTAATTACATATTAATTCGATTATATTTATTGCTGGAATAGCGTCGTAATGTATCGGTTTTAAATATTTCAGTTATTGGTGGGCACGTAAGTACAAGTGTTATTTACACAACGCAATGTTTTGCAAAAATATATACGGACATAGACATATATGTACAAACAAACTAAAAGGCCTTCTACACGGTTGTACACCAGCTTTCGACGAAGGTCACCTTAGTCGAAAGCTGGTGTACAACCGTGTAGAAGGTATTTAAATTTTGACCACTTGATGGGTTCGGTGTCAATTACATAAAGATATACCTACATATTTGTAATAATAACAAAACATATAGAAATAATCAAAAAAAATAGTCATGACAGATATATATTTGTATGAAACACGGTACGGTGTCAGTTCGGTTAAGGCGCCTGTGCCCACCGTCATCCGAAAATGACTCTATTGATAAAATTATGTCTCTTAAAACTTATGTTTAAAAATTGCGAAAAAAACGAATATTGTATAAAAACTATTCAATTTTAGGAAATTATTCTCGCGTGTAAGAAACGGGATGAAAATATTGTTCAAAGTCAAGCTGTCTTTAGACTAAAATTAAGTAAAATTGGTTATTTCTTCGAAACCACTAATGGTATCTGTATGGTTTTTGCATTAAAATACAAGGAAAATATTGCTTAGAAAAATCACTTATAGATTTCTTTTTCCATCCGTCGCGTCCATGTGAAAAGTATCATTTTCTCCCATTTTGTGCTATCCGAAGACCCAGCGACGTCGTAATGCAGTGCGCGCTGATATGAACGTTATTTCAATGTAGTTTCTTCCGATATTTGTACCGACACAGGTCGACTCAAAGTCGTTGGCGGCTACCTGGCCCTTAAGAGGCTATGCGAATTTTATTTTTGTCACTGTCACTCCAAGCGAAAAATCACGCAGTGCGAGAGGGGCGGATTCAGGGCAGAAGGGAAAAAAGTTGGTTATATATATTTTTATTAAAGAAACTAAAATAGCTAGCAAAATTTCAAATATCAAATCTCTAGATATTGTTATTCAAGTGTGTGAAAATTTTAAACACATTCAGTAATGAATTTACTGTTCGCTCAGTTCTTCGCGAAAACCTCTCAAAGCCTATTGAAGAGGTTCGATGTATGATCCTCACAAACGGTCACAAAAGGAGGATTCGCCATTGTGCCACGATGGGGCTCGAACCGTTATTCAAACGATTTATTTTTGCGAGAAAAGATTTTACGTTTTCTTTCTGGTTGTGGGGGGATTTTGGTCTTAAATATTTACGATTTACCAACCCGTTCTCTCCATTAAGGCGATATGCGAAAAAAGTACGGGTGTTTCTTTTCTGTGTATTTCATGAAATACACGGAACATTTCTGGTATATGCATTTTGACTATATAATCTAGGGTTTTGTAATTGGAAAACATGTTTGGATAAATTTTCCTCGATAGAAATAAGTGTTGAAATGAGGTCTTCAAACTTTTTCTCCTCGTTTGACGAACAGGAACCATATACAGAACTCAAACATATTTTATTAGGTATGTTTCAACAATATCTAGAGATTTGATATTTAAAATTTTGCTAGCTATTTTAGTTTTTTTATAAAAATTATAAAACTAACATTTTTCGCTTTCGCCCTGAATCCGCCCCTCTCGCACTGAGCGTGTTTTCGCTTGGAGTGACAGTGACAAAAATATAAATATATATAAATAATGGTTTATAAACCTAACTTATACTAAACTATTGGCGTGAATTGCCACAAACGAATATCTTTTTAGTCTTAACTTCTTAAAATAGCTAGGTTTGTCTTGCCAACCAATGTATGGAGGGGTCGCCGTTCGGTATCGGATGGATTCACTTGGCACAGATGTATATTGGGTTAATCTCAACTGATTTAGTCCGGTAGCCATCCACCCCCCCATTGTGGGTGGGGGGGATATGCACTCAAAGTCTTACGTCGCCGCGCTTCAGACAAAAATTCATATCGTCTTCAATTTACCTACTATCTCGAGTGTGGTATCATTTTCGGCTAAACATAAAACGAGGAATTCATTTTTAAAACATTTTGTGCACAGTTTCATACAAAAATCATAAGATATTGTCGAAAGTATGTTAGTTGGTCTGCTATTTTTTTTATTCAAAATTCCATATCCTTAAAACAACAAGTTTTTTTAAATAAAAAAAAATATTTTCTTAAAGTATATTTAATCAGCTTTAAATATATATATACATTTTATGTACTTACGATAGAACATCTACTTGAAAAAAAATCGAACATGGTTTGCGACGGCTGCGAAATATTTTTTCGATCCGCCTGTCCCACGTAAGCTAAGTTGTATGTATATTTTTATCAATGTTAATGGTTAATGTCATTATGCTTCAGACAGCATTATTTAATTTAAATATAAGAAATTATTAAAACTGTAAATATTTTGTTTGAAAAGTGAGTTTCAAAGATAGGTTGGTTTTTAATACAAAATATATAGAATACAAATTCAACTTTATCGTTGGCTTTTGTGTATGGTCTGAAGACCATGGGTGCAATTGTCTAAGAATATCGTATTCATTTGACAGCTGAAAACGTACGGTTTCAATTGACGAACTGCTATTATCAAATTGCTGCTATTAGAAAGAAAGAAAGAAACAAAGAAAATACGTTTATTTTGAAAGCTATAATATTACAAACAGTTCAAGACTTATACATATAACTAGGTAGTTTATAAGATGCAGCCAAGAAAAAGGTCTCTGACTCAGCAAAATGCCACAGCAGAACTGTGACGCTGATCTTCCGTTAGAGGCCGCAAGTTGCGATACATGCGATGTAACAAAATTTTATGATAAAACGAAGATTGTCTCTGTGTGACGTAAGAAAATTTACTAATTTAATAATTTACAAAAATAAGAATATTCACTACAAGAAAATGTAATTACAAGACCCTTTCTTTTTCAAAAAACATACATACATACATATACTCACGCCTGTCTCCCAGAGGGGCAGGCAGAGACTACAGATTTCAGTACAGAGAAAATTATTTTTCAAAACATGTAAAATGGCTTTAAATAAATATTTATTTTAATTTTGTTGATCTTGTAAATAAAATGCTAACCAAAAATATTAAGCGAATTAGCCAGTTTGACAATAAAAATCGTACGTTTCTTACACAGAATTCCAGGGCAGATCTCAGAATAACTAGGCAGCAAGTCTAAGCAAAGCCTAAAGTATGCATGTGTATAGCACTGCGAGGTTGTCTTCCGTATGTATTTTTATGTCAATGTATTTTTATTATAGTTTTTCATACTCGTTGCTAGAACTACAATTTCCACCACAGTGACATAATTCGGTGCATTTTAATTTTAAAAAATTACAGTTGCATCTAGCACCACACCATGATTTGCACTTGCACCGAATTAGTTCGAGAGAAGCGGTAGCAGCTACGGTTGCCGTGGTCCACGTTGGTATCCAGTCATCATTGAAGTCTGTTTCCCATCCCCAATCCACTGGACTAGGAAGATTTTGAATCGGCACCATGGATTGGCCCCATACGTGCACACTCTGACAAACAGCTCTTAGGAGATGCTGTCGAAAACTGGCTTCCGTTGGTGGAATATTCTCTAGCTGTCGGTCTTTTTTAGAGATTAGTTCTCTTCTACATTCGTTCAACGATGTGCACTGGCAGGATCTGAAATGTAAATTAGGTAAGGTAACTGTGGAGTTAAAAAAATAAGTTTTCTAGACAGCATAATATCTAACCACGCAGGTTTCGTTTAATTTATACTTACTTATCATACATCGTTATGATAAATTTTTGAATAATTGTATTCGCGTTTTTAACGTCTTCATCAGCTAGCATAATGAACCCGCTAGTTGCTGATGGAAAAGCATTCCATGGTTCGTACGCAGTTTTTTTCTTCTTCCACTAAACGCTGAAACTGTGTCACATCCAGTTAACGCATTAAATACCGGCAATGCTCTTGCTTTTTCACGGCCTAAAATAAAATAAGATCAAGCTTTTTAAGTTAATTAAATGAAGGTAAGAAGAAACATTAAGGTAATTTAAATTAAAACCTAAAGAGGCTGCAATCTTGTTACATGATAAAAACTGGTGGTTTTTTTCTATAAGCGAGGTATTGGCTTACGCATACGATTTGTGATAATGATAACAAAAAAGAACTGTTCCGTATGCTGTCCTTAGCCTGTCACTCTATGAAGGTACCGGCTGAAAAATAACTAAATGTAAAGATGGTATGAATGTCCTTAGCAGCAGCGATCGTTGTAAGGATAACATAGACCCATGCAACCGTGAAGAGGTGCACACGAAGATAATGGTGCATGTGTCTGACGCTGTAGCTCACGGATTTAGTCGGATCATGATCCGTACAGTTGACACAGACGTAGTAGTCCTGGCAGTATCATGTCTTTCAAAGCTCTACCACAGCAACAACAGCCTTGAATTGTGGATCCATATCGGCACAGGAAAAAACCACCAGTTTTTATCATGTGACAAGATTGCAGCTTCTTTAGGTTTTAATTTAAATTACATGAATGTTTCTTCTTACGTTCATTTAATTAACTAACTTAAAAAGCTTGATCTTATTTTATTTTAGGCCCTGAAAAAGCAAGAGCGTTGCCGGTATTCCATGCATTAACTGGATGTGACACAGTTTCGGCGTTTAGTGGAAGAAGAAAAAAAACTGCGTAAGAAGCATGGAATGCTTTTCCTATCAACAACTAGCGGGTTCAATATGCTAGCTGATGAAGACGTTGTAAACGCGAATACAATTATTCAATAATTTACCGTAACGATGTATGATAAGTAAGTATAAATTAAACGAAACCTGCGTGGTTAGAAATTATTCTGTCTAAAAAACATTTTTTTTTAACTCCACAGTTGCTTACCTAATTTGTATTTCAGATCCTGTCAGTGCACAGCGTTGAAAGAATGTAGAAGATAACTATTCTCTAAAAAAGACCGACAGCTAGAGAATATTCCACCAACCGAAGCCAGTTTTCGACAGCATCTCCTAAGAGCTGTTTACCAGGTTGTGTTGAAAACGCGAATACAAATATTCAAAAATGTATCATAACGATGTATGATAAGTAAGTATAAATTAAACGAAACCTGCGTGGTTAGAAATTATTCTGTCAAGAAAACATTTCTTTTTAACTCCACAGTTGCTTACCTAATTTACATTTCAGATCCTGTCAGTGCACAATGTTGAAAGAATGAACTATTCTCTAAAAAAGACCGACAGCTAGAGAATATTCCAAGCCAGTTTTCGACAGCATCTCCTAAGAGCTGTTTACCAGGGTGTGCACGTATGGGGCCAATCCATGGTGCCAATTCAAAATCTTCCCTGTCCAGCGGATTGGGGATAGGAAACAGACTTCAATGATGACTGGATACCAACGTGGACCACGGCACCTGTAGCCGATACCGCTTGTCTAGAATTAATTCGGTGCAAGTGCAAATCACGGTGTGGTGCTAGATACAATTATAAAAAAAAATGCACCGAATTATACCACTGTGGTGGAAATTGTGGTTCTAGCAACGAGTTTGAAAAACTATAATAAAAATACATCGACATAAAAATCCATCCGGAAGACAATCTCGCAGTGCTATACACATGCATACTTTAGGCTTTGCTTAGACTTGCTACCTGGCAGTCCTGAGATCTGCCCTGGAATTCTGTGTAAGAAACGTACGATTTTATTTGTCAAACTGGCTAATTTGCTTGATAGCAGTAATTTGGTAATAGCAGTGCGTCAATTGAAACCGTACGTTTGTAGCTGTCAAATGAATACGATTTTCTTATACAATTGCACCTTTGGTCTTCAGACCATAAACAAAGGCCAATGATAAAGTAAAATTTGTATTCTATATATTCTGTATTAAAAACCAACTTATCTTTGAAACTCACTTTTAAACCAAAATATTCACAGTTTAAATTATTTTTTATATTTAAATTAAATAATGCTTTCTAAAGCATAATGGCATTAACCATTAACATTGATAAAAATATACATACAACTTAGCTTGCGTGGATCAGGCGGATCGAAAAAATATTTCGCAGCCGTCGCAAACCATGTTCGATTTTTTTTCAAGTAGATGTTCTATAGTAAGTACATAAAATGTATATATTTGTTTAAAGCTGATTAAATATACTTTAAGAAAGTATTTTTTTTTATCAAAAAAACTTGTTATTTTTAAGGATACGGAATTTTGAATAAAAAAAATAGCAGACCAACTAACATACTTTCGACAATATCTTATGATTTTTGTATGAAACTGTTCACAAAATGTTTTAAAAATGAATTCCTCGTTTTATGTTTAGCCGAAAATGATACCACACTCGAGATAGTAGGTAAATTGAAGACGATATGAATTTTTGTCTGAAGCGCGGCGACGTAAGACATTGAGTGTATATCCCCCCCACCCACAATGGGGGGGTGGACGGCTACCGGGCTAAATCTGCTAAGATTGACCCATTATACATATCTGCTAAGTGAATTCATCCGATACCAAACGGCGACCCCCAAGGCAAGACAAACCTAGCTAAAACAAAAACTTAAAAGGTTAAGTTGTGCACTTTGTGCCGAGCGATTGACGTTTAATCTTAACTGCCACAGTACAGAGCGCGCCATTTTAAGCAATAATGAAACGTCATAGAGTCCAGTTCTACCTGACATGTCAATGTCACATACTATAGACTCTTAAGATGACCATCTTTCAACAAAAAGTAAAAAAAAAAAAAACTTAATGAAGTCAAGAGCATGAGGTTGTATGATCTTTGCTCTCATATGAAAGATTCACCCGACTATAGTAAAGCCCCAGACAGTCCATCCTACCTAATAGAGCAGGTACAACCAACTTTAGTTCCTATTTCCAAGTAATACGAGCCTTTTTCTAAACAGAAACATTATCTTCACAACGATAAGCCGTTTGAAGCTTCATGCTGAAGATTATAAGAGGAATCCAGAGATATTGCAGTAATATGATACAGGATTGACCCCTCGTCGATATAACGCCAGTACGAGTTGTATTTAATGGAATATTCGCTAAAAAGATATCGATATTCACCTTTCTATCGTGTAGATATTTTAGTTACTGTTACCTGGCGGATAGAAGCACCAAATTTGGTATGAAGGTACTTAAGGGTGATAAAATGATACTGATAAAATACTGATAAAGTACTGATAAAATGTTAGCCTAGGAGTCCTCAAGAAAATTTAAAAAATACTTTTTCTTCTTTAGGACTTCTTTTCTTTATTAGTTTTCTTTAAACTGTAATTGAAAATGAATAGCATTTTTTTTACAATTAATTTAAAATATTCAAAAAAATAAAAAAGATAAATTTATTCTGAAGAGAAAAAGGTTTTTTTTTTTTCAAAGAGCTTCTAGGCTAACCTTTATTATTTAATACATTATAAAGTACACCCGGTAACGAGCCACGTGGCTATTTGTGGTTGTGACAAAATCGTAACATATGTTTTTATTCTGCAGTAGGTAACTCTCTAACCCCCGGTTTCTGAAAGGCCAATCAAAGTTAACAGTAGATTAAAAAAACTTTAACCGCAAATAACGGTGAAAATAAAGCATATATGAAGTCTGAATAGTGATGAATAAATAATTAACTTAGTTAATTTTTGATTTCAATGTAAAATTCCCACTTTTTCTGGCTTAATCCGCAGATAATTATTTTTTAATCTACTGTTAACATTGGCCTTTCAGAAACCGGGGGTAAATCTAGTTGAAATCACATAAGGCAGTCAAAAATACAAACAAGCTCGGGACTATATAAAACTGTCCTCGAAAGAAATGTCGCAATCAAAATATAGGTAGATTACAACTGGATTTATTATCACCAGAATAAAATTGCTTGCTATATAAAAAAAAGAACTCAAAATGGCCAATCGTTTCCATCAGCAATGTGAGTTCACACATGGCCCTATTGTCCAAGCGTTCAATGGTGGCAATTCTAAACCTACCAATCTTTTGTGACCTTCCTCTGCACCCTTCAAATTTTCACTTTCCCAGCGAGCTAATCAAAAATACTCTGTACTGTGTGGAGTTAAAGATTATTAAGGGTTTCCCGTATGTGTTTTGTAGTTCAAATTTGAGGGGTCCAAGAGAAATGGGTGGCAGATTGGCAGTGTAATTTGCCCAATGATTGTGGATACGAAGGTACGAAGATTTATTCGGGTGCGGCATAGCGTTAGATTAGAAGCTTTGTCCGGGATTTCCAGCGTGTTTTTGAAGGTTGCGTGCTTGACTCCAATATGGATGCAATTAATGTAAATGTCGGTTTAAATTGTAGGGTGTTCGATAGATGGATGGTTTGAGTTACAAAGACAGACGCTGTGTGTGGAGATGCACTCTAATCTGAAATTACAAGTTAATCTTCAAGAATAACTTATGTTCTGTGACTAGCTTTTGCCCGCAGGTTCGTCCGTGTCGAATTAGTTTATATGTAGTCCTATCGAACCTATCAATATTTTTGGGACCAATTATTTTATAGTAAGTACGTATTTGATAATCCTCTGGTTTGGAGTGTTTTATTTTATATATCTGACCAGTTTTTAGGGTTGTACTCAAAGGGCAAAACAGAGCCCTATTAAAGTCACTCCCTTGTCCATCCATCCGTATGTCACGGGTCTCTAGCTCTAAGACCGATTGTTGAATTGAAAATGCAATTAAACTATTTTTAAGGGGGGGGGGCTCATACATGAAAACAGAGCTGAAAAAAAATTTTTTTTCTTGCCCTAGCGTGGGGTGTCATTGTCTAGAGCTCATTGAGTAGAGTATAAATATATTTTATTTTTTTATCTTCAAAACTGAAGAAATGGGAGGCTATCACAATTTGTCATTTTTAGATCATTTTTGTTACGTGGTCTATATCTATATAAGACCAAAGTAAGGGCCTCTTAAAGCTCGATTATGGTCTGCTGTGCTAGATATGGTCTGGTCGTCGGTCAGTAAGGAATAAAATTTACAAAATATTATTTAAACATGCCTGTTACATTTTTGAGTACCTAAATATTACATAAACATCACCAGAATCCAGATAGCGGGAACATTAATCAAATAGCTATTGAATACAGGTTAATTATGGATTGTTAATTTATCATTAAACAGGTTAATATTCTATTTATTGAATAATTAAATTGAATTTAGTGGCTTATCAACAAACTTCATCAGATTTGTAGTAATTAACTGTATGTAATTGAAAACTTATACGTATAATTAAACAAATTTACTATGTCATTCATTTATATTAGCTTTAATTGGTTATCAGAACGATGTAATTTGAGGCGTATTAAAGTGAAATTGCTTCGGAGTGGGGATTTTTAAATGAAAATTTCTCAACTAAAAACAGACGATAAAATAATTGTACGAGTCCGACTCGCGCACAAAGGGTTTCGTACCACTATACAATACGGGTACGGAACCCTAAAAACATGGCAAATTAAGGCGACACAAACACGCTGCTGAAATGGTAGCGCCTAACAAACAATTCACGGCTTCCGCTGGGTACGGAACCCTGATATCTTAACCGCTATATTTTTCCTGTATTCTTTAGGCGTAAAGTTTACGCAATCACCTATTAGTTTCCAATATTTTTTAAAATATTTTTCGGAGAACTGACAACGTTAAAAATTATACATTTTCGAAGCTTTTAGTATGGGGCCCCATTGAGATTCAATTTTTTTTTTCTATTTTTATTGTTACCGTACAGTACCGTAGTGAAAATTACAACTGGCTACCTATAACGGCTGAAGCTGTGTGACAGATGAACAGATGGACGGACTGAGAGACGGCGAAGGCTTCCCGTTTGGCACTTTTCGGGCACGGAACCCTAATAAAAAAAGATCTGAACTGGTGCATATTTTGGGGTAAAGAAATGATAAAAAAATAACAATTGCTTGGTTTCAAATCAATGTTCCGAAGAGATCGCTTTCACCTAAAAGGATACAAATAGTATTTTGTGCAACTGTAACATAATGTGAGACATTGGGACACGAGTCGTTTTGCACTAGTGTCCTAATGTCTAATTATGTTCAGTTGCACACAATACTTTATCTACGACCATAAAAAATATAGTCTTTGTTTATAATATTTTCAACAACAATTTCATGAGAAGTGAGAAGAAGAATACTTGTTCATGAAACTCGGGTGCGTCTTCCCAGTAATGCTGCCTTGAAGACCAATCAGAATAAAGGGGGCGTGACTTTATCTACGACCACCAAAAACAATTACACGAAAAATGAGAAAAAGAACACTCGTCATGATACTGTCGTGATTCTCGCCATGATGGAATTAGTATGTAGATGCCTGCGACCAATCAGAAACGAGAACAGTAAAGGGGCGTGGCTAAATAAATTATGACAGACCACGTCACTGCTTGTGATTGGTTCTCTGGCGGTGTTATAATAAATTTGGCCAATCACAGTGCAGAATTGCGGTGTCATAATGTAATATTATAACATTCGTCAAATAATGTAGGTACTTATAAAACCGTTTTTGATGTTGTAATTACCTTATTGCAGTATGGGAGTAGATAAAATCTATTTTTGTAACGGTTCTATTATGTCCAGTACTTCGATATCTTGTGGAAAAGCTGTTTTATTTTACATGATATAAATTATTGTTAGCTTAAATTATTATTACAGACGACTTAAACACTCACGTGTGATTGTTGTTGACTATATGCCAACCGTTTCACCGATACAATTTCGGCATTATCAAGGCGAGTGTCGTTCTTAGGACGACGACGCGGCGTTCACCGTCGGTCGTTGTCAAACGGGCACTGCAGTGTTGCCAGATCTAGTTGGATCAAATCCGTATAAAGTGTTTCGAAATCCGTACAAATGTCAAAAAAAAAAAATATGCTTACCTTTCTAAAAAATCCGTACTCCTTATAAATCTTGTTGCATGACAATCGGTATTAGTATGAAAACTGGATAATTTTATTTCCGACGCCTTCATGAAAATCCGTATAAATGCGGACAAATCCGTACATATGGCAACACTGGGGCACTGGCACTTGTTATAATGATTTAGTATGTCAGCTCACGCGAGTTTTAATAATATTATATTGTTAGCTTATTTTTGTTTCAGTCTAATTGACGTGATGGTTTCATTTTGACTTTGACGTTGACCTTTTTATACGGAAGTCGGAAAGTATTTTATAAATGCAAAAGTGTGTTCTTGGTTTGTTTGTTTGTTTGTCCTTCTTTCACGTAGCTATGGAGCAACGGATCGACGTGATCTTTTGCATAGAGATAGTTTATGGGCCGGAGAGTGACATAGGCTACTCTTTATTAGACCGATTAAGGCGATATGTAAAAGTTTTAGCGTCCCTGTTACTCCATATGCGAAAAAACCCTCAGTGCAAGAGGGACGGATTCTTAGAAAAGTAGCAAAAAGTCGGTTTTTTATTAATATAAAATGTACTAAAGTTGCTATCAAAATTTCGTTTAACCAGGTCCTAGATACCGTAAAAACCCATCTGATAAAATATAATTGCAGTCCATATGTCATTCAAAATTGTCAAACCTGCCCCCCTATTCTGTATCTTTAGTTGCCAACTGCACGAGGTGCCTATCATCAAAAACATAGCTAAAAACTGAAATTTCAAAATTGCCTTTAGTGGGTATTGAATTATTAACAATCTGTGTCGTCACTTCAAGTGCGAAAATATCCTTAGGACATCGGAATTCGATAGTATATCTATGTTTTTGATGATAGACACCCAGTCCAGAAGGCAACTAGAGATACACAATAGGCCCGCAGGAGAACTGGTGTCGAAAAAGACCTCATTTCAATAAATATTTCTATCGAGCCGAATTTCTCCAATCGCGTTTCTGTTTTAACAGACCCCTAGAAAAAGATTTCGAAAATAATATACGATTTTATCAAAATAATACATTATTTACTGAAGTAGATATGCAAGTTCTTAAAGTGTCCGTAGCGCCTGTAATCCGAGAAATTCCCCTCCCAGTGAGAGTAGGTAGTGTGATAAAGTAAGGTACTCGTAGTATAGATTAAATATGTCAAATAAGCCAAAACATTTTCATGCTTATATAAAAATACCTAACTTCTCGTAACAAAATTTGTTGGCCTATTATACATAATATATGTAATCTGTATTACCTAACTTCATGAAATGCTAAATTTCACTGGCGGGAGAATTTCTCGGTCCCAATACAACAAATTTCCTCGTTGACTGGAGTATTATCCCGGGAAAATGCAAACGAAATCAGCGCGGGCGAAGCCGCGGGCAAAAGCTAGTAATATATATACTGTTAGGTTAAAACTTCGCACGACTCAAACTAGCCTGAATAACGGAGAACTTAATTACAGCTAAAAGCACTAAGCATTTCATCGGCAGTCGCATGAATTTCACAACAGAAAAATAAATGTAAACCGTCGAATATTCTGTTTAATTAAACCGTAAGGCTTCGTTATAAAAATAAGCTCGGACTGAAAACCAAGGAATCTGTGCAAGCTTTTTTAATTTCTAAACCAGTTTACGTAGGTCTTTGTGCAGGTATCAGTCTATTTATCTTGGGGATTTTGCAAAATTAGGCGTGGTTAGAACTCTGAGAACAATAGATGACGTATGCAGGATGTCATGAAACTAAGAAGGTAGACTTCTAGATTATTAATATTGCTAATTAGGTGAAGCCTAATGAAGTCGAATAAAGTTTTTAGGGATTTTTACAGCGGTTTATGCAGGTACTAAAAAAATATTCGAATATTCGGCCAGTTTTCACAGCCTTACAATATTCAACGTCTTTATTTTTTAATTTTAAGATGATCTGATAGGCTTGCATTTTACGAGATAAGAGTCGGAGTTCCGAGATTGGGCAAAACAGGGTTCGGGGTTATGGCTTTTTAAGATAGTAAAATATTAATTTCTGAACAAAATAAATACCACTTGTTACCTTACAAGATGAAGTACAGGTTCATTAAAAAAAATCTTGGCACTAATGTATAGTAACTTCAGAAAAAAAACAGGATTTTCAAGTTCAGGTTAAACCCGTAGCGCTGCAATGCTATTCAAGAGATTTTCTTGAAATTCCTGTTTTTTTTCTGAAGTTACTATACATTATTGCCGTGATTTTTTTTAATGAACCTGCACTTCGTCTTGTAAGGTAACAAGTGGTATTTATTTTGTTCAGAAATTTGAATTTTTACCGTCTTAAAAAGCCATAACCCCGAACCCCGAATCTCGGAACACCGACCCTTAAGGCGACTAGCACTGTGAAATTGGAAGAAAATCGTAAAATGCACTAAATCCCTAAATTTTGCAAATATTCTGTTTCTACTTCGTTACACTCAAAGCTCCTAAGTAGTGCCAATATTCCAATTATTTGAAAATTAATTTCCAAATAATTTTCAAAATCTTGGTAGTAAATATAATTTTAAATTATTTCAACGTGCCCAAATTCAATAATATTAAAATAATAAATTTAATAAAAAATAATATTTAATTAAATAATAAATAACAATAATAAATTGAAGAAAAAACATGCAGATGGCACTCTTTATTTTAATAAACCACATCTGATTAGTTCTGCATTTTTTAGGTATCTAACGAGAAATAAGCGATTAAAAATGTTGTTTTTCATCTTTTTGTAAAGCGTACTATAATTTTAAAATTATATACAAGGTGAATTTGTGAACATCGTCCAAATTCATACTTGAGCCTTGGTAATTTTTCAGCATCATTAACTAATAACGATTTTTGTAAAATTCGTAAAATGAAATTTCG
Organism: Ypsolopha sequella; assembly: GCA_934047225.1. NCBI lineage: Eukaryota > Metazoa > Arthropoda > Insecta > Lepidoptera > Ypsolophidae > Ypsolopha > Ypsolopha sequella. The sequence goes on along the minus strand of OW203988.1, from coordinate 5,474,710 downwards.
ACCTCCCATAGTGATTCATTCAGGACTGGGAGTGAATTACTATGGGAAGGCGAAATTTCATTATACGAATTTTACAAAAATTGTTATCGATTCATGATGCTGATCACTTACCAAGCCTCTAGTATGGATTTGGACGATGATCAAAAAGTCACTTTGTATATGAAAAAACGGTGGAGATCAAGGTATGTGTAAGTATCTAGGTAAGGATCAAGGTATGTGTACGCAGAATTTCAATTTCCCAAATCAACAGGATGCGCCGTATTCGACATTCAGAAATGTCGAACTTCACATTTCTACAAGGATAGTCGCCTATTATATTATAGGTTTATGCGCCACTTTCCTTTCTAAAGTTAGTTTCCACAGTTTTACCGGCGTTGGTTTTGTTTTTGTGTATTTCCTAGGAAACTGGTAGATTTTCTAGAATAAAAGTAATGTATATGTTAGCCCTGGTTACAATCTATCCAGCTCTATAAGTTTTCTTGCCGTCCATTGCTTGTTTGCAGAGTTATAATAAAAACTTACTGAAAACTGGACCACAAACTGCAAACTCTTACCTGAAACAAAAATTATTCAATCAATTGTTATTAAATTGTGATTAAAATACACTTGTACTTGTATTGTATTCAATACTTAGTTGAAATTACCTCTTTCAGTCGAAACAAAATAACATGATATTTGGTAATACAAATGATATGAACAGTCTATCTGCAGTCCCCTAATCTACTTAGAGCCTAAATAAGATATTATTTTTTGCAAATATGAAGAATAATTCCGAATAAAGTTCAAAAATAAAACAGAAAAAGAAACCTTTTTTTAAATTACATAATTATGTTTCTAAAATCATTCCCGTGGCAATGTTATAAGTGCTCTTTCTACATACAAACTATTTTTGTAATAATGTAAAAATGAATTTATATAGATGCACAAAATGGAACACAGTGCGAGGGAAATTGAGTTAAATGAGAAATACTCCAATGGAAACTACAATTTGTTAGGAATTTCAATATCACTTTGACTTCCGCTGTTCAGACCGTTGCATGTTTTATTTTAGAATTTGTAATTTCAAATATTAAAAGGTAAAAGTCATCTTCATTAGGGCTTCCGTTTTGTATTTGATTTTCTTTATCGAAGTCAAATTTTGCAAAGCGTCTTTTTAAGCGGATAACAACAACAACAACAACAATACAACTTTATTTGTACACCATATAAAAAGGAACAGAAATATAAATACTTAATTTTAACTAACGTATTATGTAGCACAAACAGGCGGCCTTATCGCTTAAAGCGATCTCTTCCAGACAACCTTAGGGTGGATGAAACTGTTTAGAATGATTGCTGAAATGGTGGTGTACTATTTTTAATAATAGATATATTTCAATATTAATAGATAAACGTATCAATATATAATGATAAATACATACTAATAAAATATATAACAAACAATAAAAATAATATATATATATATGTATATGTCATGAAATAAATTGTCAAAAATATAAATAAATTGGAAAAAATAAAAAATAATGATAATGAATATTTCGGTAATCAGAGTGAAAGATAGTGTCCTTTAACTAGTCTCTTGAAGATAGGCAGGGAAGGGGCTCTTCTTATATGTAAAGGAAGATCATTCCACAAACGAACAGCTTGTACCGAGAACGATTTATTGAAGAAAGACGATAAGTGCTCCGGCGTGGCAAGAAGCAGATTCTGAGAAGACCGTAAAATGCGGTCATGGGTATCATGAAGAAAACGAAAGCGAGTTTTAAGGTAAGAAGGAGTTGAAGGATTATTCAACACAGAAAACAAGAGGGACAGGATATGAGCATTACGGCGATGACGAATGGGAAGCCATTTAAGTTGGAAACGAAATTCAGAAATGTGATCAAATTTGCGAAGACCAAAAATAAACCTGATACAGAAATTTTGAAGACGTTCGAGTCTATCAAGTTGTGCCTCGGTAACGTCAAGGTAACAGACATCGGCGTAGTCGAGAATAGGTAGTAAAAGAGAATGTGCAAGCGCAATTTTAGTGGCAGTTGGAAGGAAATTTCGAAGCCTTCTTAGAAATCCTGCTGCCGCAAACAATTTCCTACAAACTTCATTTATTTGTGGATCCCAAGACAAACAACTATCTAACAGGAGACCAAGATTTTTTGCTTTGTTGCTATATGGAATTAATGTCCCTTCAAATACAATATTAGGTAGCAGTTGCCAGTCAATCCTAGCTGTAAACCAGGGACTACCCATAATAATGACTTGAGTCTTGGTGGGATTGATTTTCAAACCATATTCATTACTCCACACAGATATTCTAGATAAATTAGCATTGGTTGTGATTATGGCTTGTGAAAGATCTTCTAATTTAGCTTGTGTGTAGATTTGGAGATCATCTGCGTAAAGGTGGTAGGAAGAAGATATAAACTGAGAAATATTATTAATAAATATAGCGAAAAGTAGAGGAGATAAGACGCCACCTTGAGGAACACCGGCAGTAGTGTCACACCATTCTGAAAAAGTATCATCAATGCGGACACGTTGCCGGCGTCCTTGTAGATAACTACGAAACCAGCCAATCACCGCCGGAGATATGTTAAGAGAACTAAGCAGGCCTAGAAGGATGTCAAAGTCAGCTGCATTAAACGCGTTTGAAAAATCAAGTAGAGTCAGAACGGTGAGCTGTCCATCATCCATACCCCTTCGTATGTCGTCAGTAATTTCCACCAAAGCCGTAACGGTACTATGGCCAGGGCGAAAACCCGACTGATGAGAATTAAGGAGGTTGTTTTTATTGAGAAAGAAACTCAACTGATGGTGAACTGCCCGCTCAAGGACCATAGAGAGGAACGGAAGGATAGAGATTGGACGGTGTTCGCGCCACTTCTTGTGGCTCTCATACTGCGGGGTAGTTGTGAATTAATATTTTCAACTGTCATTTTCGCTGCATCTCCACCCGCTTAGTTTTGGACGCAAATCAATCAGTCGTCAATCAGAAGCCTTTCACGCCGGAGGTATACGCTGATTGTCATTCGACTAGGTCCTACCTCGACCCTACCGCCCGCCATTTTGAGATCGCACCCGCTGTGCGCCTCATTTTCATCTATTACTATTACGAAGAAGATTAGCCGAGAAGAGCGCAACCAGGCACGAAGAGGAAGAAGAAAACCATCTTGGAGAACACCAGAGACTTGGTGGCTCAGGCGAAGCGTGGTTTGTGGTGCATGCAGCTCCTTCCCAAGGTCAGATCTTTCATCTTCGTAATTATTTCTCTTCACTTCCCGCTATTTTTAAAACCTATGGTGATACAAAGCACTGCCGTCATATCGCGTGCTCATTTTTTTGGCCATTCGAGCCGGATCTAGATCCATTTTAGGCCCTTTGATCTGCGATCTATAACCATTTTTTGGTATTTCCAACCGCTATCTTCATGTTCTTTGTCTAAAGAACACGTGAATTCCGCTCTAATTTTCACTCTGCCCGCAGTATTACCCCGCATTCCCGCTCTTATTTGCATTATCTATGCATTAAAACCCCGCATTCGTCAAAATATTAGTGATTCCATTTCCTATATACTGGAAATTATAAATTATCTACAGTGAAATACGCCATTCTGTTAATTTATCCGCTGCGATTATACCATTTGATCATTTCACAGAAAATATTATCTGCCTACCTGCTAATTCTTAATATTATCGAGAGGTACTCGTACACAGGTTCGTCCGCCGCCCGGGTTATCTCTAACTCATTAGCATTATTCTATGTTGTAGTCAGTATAAACTTTCAATAGTTCTGGTACTTGCCTAACTTTGTACTATATAACATGCCAAATTCCGCAGAAGCTGCAAAATTAAAGATGTCGTATAGTTTAAAGAAGCTTAAAAATAAAAGGCAAGAATTGTTTAATCGCCTTCAGAGAGTTTATGACTTTTCTAAAACCGCTTTAGAGGATGTTTCTTCGGCAGAATTGTTTATGGCCAATGTCGAAACTTTGGATACTGTACGCTCAGAAATTCATGTAATCATAGATGAAATTAATGACACAGAGGTATTGATAAATCCTAATTTTGAACCAAATTATCAAAGTTGGTCAGCTTTTGAGGATCTTTACTCCCATTGCAAATACATCAACCGGAAGTTATCACATTCTTCGAAATCGGCTGACTCTAAAGTTAAAGCTCCACTTGACATGGAATGTCCCAAAAAAACCTACTATCAAGCTTCCAAAACTGGAACTCGTTGGTTTTTCTGGTGAAGCTACTATGTGGCCAACATTCTATGAAACATTTAAAACCACGATTCACGATAATCCGGACTTGACCGACAACGAACGAGTACAATACCTGATGGGTAAACTTTCTGGCCGGGCACTTTCGATTTGTTCTGGAATCACACCGAACGCAACTAACTACGACATAATCTGGAAAACACTCGTTTCTACTTTTCAAGACTCGCGTAGTTTAGCCACTACTTATTTGGATCAAATGTTTGAATTTCGCCCTTTAACTACCGCTAGTTCAAAAAACTTGGACTTGTTTTTAGACAAGTTCTGTTCCGCTGTTTCGTGTTTAAAATCGCTGAATATTAAAGATCTTTCGGATTTTATCCTTATGTATTTGGCCCTTAAAAAACTTGATGTTGAAACCGCTCGTTCATTTGAAATGTTTAAACGTGGTTCCGATTTACCCCATTATGATGAATTAATATCATTTTTACGGGAACAAACTAAGATACTGAACCGCACTGCACCCGCAATTACCGCTCCCGCTCCGAACCGCTCCGTTAATAATAATAACAACAAAACCGGGTACAGTACCAAGTCAACCCATGCTTTTGTCTCCGCTTCGACCAATAATAATTGTTGTCCGCTATGTAAACAATTAAAACACTATAATTTATATAAGTGTCCCGAATTTGTGAAACTAGATATCGAGAAAAGATTTCAGTTCATCAAATCTAATAACGGTTGCACCAATTGTTTAAGTATTACGCATAACAATTCCGCTTGTAAATCGTCTTATAATTGCCGCCATTGTAATTGTAAACACCATTCGATGTTGTGCCGCAAACAAAATGTGATGAATACTCACACCGCGCTTGGTCAAAATATTACCGTGTCTCCACGCACACATACGCAATCTTCGAGGTTGGTGGATCCTGCCGTATCGGCGACTAACACAGAACATATGACTAATGATTCTCAATCCGTACCAACTGCGAGTAATAATATTTCTTTATGTAACTTACAGCCTAACTCGCAGCGTAATGAAACATGCCTTTTAGGTACAATTCAAGTGATCGTGAAAGATTCTAACGGTATGTCTGTCCGTCTACGTGCGCTCTGCGACCCTGCGTCACAATCCAGTTTTTCGACGGTTTCCTGTTGTGAGAAGCTTAACTTAAAATATGAGAAAATTCCCCGCGCTTTTGTTAAGGGCATCGGCTCTTCATCAAACCCAATTAAGGGTGCGACAAACCTTAAATTGTTTTCACGATTTGATGATTCGGTTTCAATTTCGCTTGACACTTATGTAATCGACCGTATTACCGACAACTTACCATCGGTGCAGGTGGATTTGTCTACGCTTTCGTATTTAAAAAATATCACACTTGCTGATGAAACATTTTACTTACCGGGCGAGATTGATATTCTTATCGGTGCATCTTTATTCGCGGATATCTTGTTATCAGGCCGCGTCTCTGGTCCCCCGGGTACGCCGACGGGATTTCAGACCATCTTCGGTTTTACGCTAATTGGTAATACGCCTGTTTACCAAAATACCGCATGTTCAATTTCGTTATGCTCTTATATGGAGATTGAACCGCCAATAGATTTTATTTTACAAAAATTTTGGCAATTAGAAGAGGTGCATTGTGAACCTGCTTCTAGTCCCGCAAATGATGAATGTGAAAAATTATTTATTAACAATGTGTCACGTGACCCCGCTGGTCGCTATTCGGTTTCTTTACCGTTCGCACGGAATCCTAACATACTAGGAAACTCGTACCATCACGCAAAAAAGTGTTTTATGTCTCTTGAGCGTAGGTTTGTTTCTAACGCAGATTTACGTTCCGATTATAACAATATAATAAATGAATACCTAACTAAAGGTTACATATCCCCGCTTCATAATGATGACCAATTATCTCTTGGTTATTATATTCCGCATCATCCCGTAGTGCGTGTTGATAAATCAACGACAAAGGTGCGTATTTGTATGAATGCCAGTACTAAGACTGACTCCGCTGATGGTACTCGTGTCTCATTAAATGACACGCTGCACACAGGTGCTAATTTGCAAAACGATTTGTTTTTAATTTTACTTGACTTCCGCTTGTATGAAATCGCTTTTACCTCGGATATCAAACAAATGTTCTTACAAGTTTTGGTTAACGCCGATGATCGCAAATTTCAAAAGTTTTTATACCGCTTTGACACGTGTTCACCGCTTATCGCTTATCAGTTCAATCGCGTCTGCTTTGGACTACGTAGTAGCCCTTTCCTTGCGATGAGAGTAGTCAGGAAACTCTGTGAGGATGGGAGTTCAGCGTACCCGCTCGCCGCTACTGTAGCCGCACGAAACTGTTACATGGACGACATCTGCTATAGCACGCCCACCGTGCAGGGCTCCTTACAGCTCAGAGATGAGCTGGTAGGATTGCTTAAGGCCGGTGGCTTTGAGCTCGTCAAGTGGTCTAGTAACTGTCAACAGTTACTTGATACACTGCCTGATACTCACCGCTTAAATTCTAGTAAGAATTTTGAAGAACAAACTCAAACTCTTAAAGTTCTTGGCTTACAGTGGTCGCCTGATTCTGACGAGTTCTCTTTTACTGTATCGCTAGATAGTCGCCCATGTACTAAACGCAATGTTTTGTCCGTGATAGCACGTCAGTACGACGTCCTCGGCTTTACCGCTCCTGTGATCTTGTACGCAAAATTACTCTTGCAGAAAATCTGTATTTTAAAATTAGACTGGGATGAAACACTACCCTCTGATATTGCGCAGATTTGGCAAAACTATTTGAAGGAGCTACCTGTTTTGCGGGATTTACGTATTAAACGCCACTTAGACGTGTTCCAAAATTCGAAAATTTCGATAATATCATTTGCAGACGCAAGTGAACGTGGATACGGATGTGTCGTATATATTAGAGTACAAGATGACTCAGACACTTGCACTAGCATTCGGCTGGTATGCGCAAAGTCAAAAGTCTGTCCGCTCAAGACCGTCAGTGTCGCCCGCCTTGAGCTTTGTGCCTCGTTACTCATGTCGAAATTAACTCGTCGTGTAGTTGACGCTTATAAAATACGTCACAATATTGAACGTATTTACTGTTTTACCGATTCTATGGTAACTTTACACTGGATACATTCCTCACCGCACAGGTTTAAAACCTTTGTCGCGACGCGTATAACAAAAATAATATCCGCTATTCCCGCTGAATGTTTTTACCATACAGCTGGTTCTCAAAACCCGAGCGACTGTCTTTCCCGTGGTCTCACTCCCACGCAGTTGATGAGTCACCCGCTCTGGTTCACTGGACCTGCTTGGCTTTATCTGGACGCTAAAGAGTGGCCAATCAAAACAATAGAATCAGCTTCTATTGAAGAAAACTTGCCGGAATCAAAAACAATTTCTCTTCCCGCTTTTAGTAATGAAGAACCGCATCCACTTCTTTCTCTTTCGGAAAGAATTTCGTCATGGCTTGTGCTTTTACACACAATCATTTACATCTACCGATTTTTACGTATTTTACCGCGCTCTAATATTTTTACCGCTACCGATATGGATTTCGCTGAAGTTGCATTGATTAAAGCTCTTCAAGCATTTTATTTTCTTGATGAAATAAAAAGATTAAAGTCAAATAAACTTTGTTCTCCCGCTTTAAATCGACTATCGCCATTTTTAGATAAAAATGGATTGTTACGCGTTGGTGGTCGACTTCGCAACACAGACATGACGTTCGATCAACAACACCCTGTGTTGTTACCTCGTAAAAATCATATTGTCGAATTGATTATCATTCATTATCATCGCAAAAATTGTCACACTGGACCAGTGGCTTTAATGTCAATAATCCGCCAAAAATTTTGGATACTTTCCTGTCGAAATATTGTTCGTCGCGTAATACATAGCTGCAATTATTGTTTTAAGGCGAAGCCGAGACAAACCTTCCCTTTCATGGCAGATTTACCATCATGCCGCGTTAATGAGGCTAAAGCTTTTGTCCACTGCGCTGTGGATTATTGTGGTCCTATCAGTATCACTCCGTATCGAAAACGTGGAGTCCGTCCCGTCAAATGTTACCTCTGCATATTTGTATGCCTGGTGACTCGTGCAGTTCACGTTGAATTGGCAACTGATCTTAGCACGAACACTTTTCTTTCCGCGTTCAAACGTTTTTTATCTAGACGTGGAGCAGTGTCTTTCGTATATTCAGATAATGCTACGAACTTTGTAGGCGCTAGAAATGCCCTCTCAGAAATTTACAATTTGACAAACTCCGAAGAATTTAAAACGTCTTTCGCGAATGAACTTGCCGATCATAGAATACAATGGAAATTTAATATTCCACGTAGCCCACATTTTGGGGGACATTATGAGATATATGTCAAAGGATTTAAGACGCATTTGCATAGAGTAGTAGGTACTCAACTGTTGACCTACGAAGAATTATTAACTGTAGTTACGCAAATAGAATGTGTCATAAATTCTCGTCCGCTTACGCTGCTGAGTGAAGATCCATCTGAACTTAGCGCGTTAACTCCTGCACATTTTCTGATGTCAACTCCTTTAAAAGAATTACCCGCTTGTAAGGTGGCTGATGAGCCAGTTAATTTATTACGTCGCTACGCGTTGCTTGATCAAATGGTAGAATCGTTCGCAAGGCGATGGAAGAATGATTATCTCCATCTTCTCCAGTCTAGAGGAAAATGGAATACACCTTCCAACCCAATCAAAATTGGATCTGTTGTCGTTGTAGTTACCGATAACACTCCACCGCTTCAATGGCCGCTCGGTGTTATTGTAGCTGTATACCCTGGCAAAGATAATGTCATTAGGGTAGCTTCTGTCAAAACGACGACAGGTGTTTACAAACGACCTGTCGTGCGTCTTTGCCCTCTCCCATCTCAATAACTCCTTTCTTTGCCCCCGCTTCAAAATTTCGTTATTCTCTGTCTTATTTTTACTTTTCTATTCTTATTTTAAAACCAATGGTTTTAACGCCGGGGGCAAATGTTCGCGCCACTTCTTGTGGCTCTCATACTGCGGGGTAGTTGTGAATTAATATTTTCAACTGTCATTTTCGCTGCATCTCCACCCGCTTAGTTTTGGACGCAAATCAATCAGTCGTCAATCAGAAGCCTTTCACGCCGGAGGTATACGCTGATTGTCATTCGACTAGGTCCTACCTCGACCCTACCGCCCGCCATTTTGAGATCGCACCCGCTGTGCGCCTCATTTTCATCTATTACTATTACGAAGAAGATTAGCCGAGAAGAGCGCAACCAGGCACGAAGAGGAAGAAGAAAACCATCTTGGAGAACACCAGAGACTTGGTGGCTCAGGCGAAGCGTGGTTTGTGGTGCATGCAGCTCCTTCCCAAGGTCAGATCTTTCATCTTCGTAATTATTTCTCTTCACTTCCCGCTATTTTTAAAACCTATGGTGATACAAAGCACTGCCGTCATATCGCGTGCTCAGACGGTATTCAGAAAAGGATGTGGGATTCGCTTTTTTTGGCAATGGGGTGACTTGGGCATCTTTCCACAAAGTTGGAAATGATTCGGAGGAAATGGAGTGATTTAGAATACAAGTGATAATGGGTAAAATAATATCAATGATGGGTATAATCATTTTGCGACTGACACAGTCACATCCTACTGCGTTGGATGTAATGGCAATGATGTGTTTCCTAACATCACAATCGGTGAGTTGGCTAAACATAAATGGAGGGTAGTCGGGTGATGAGATTGAAGAAAGAGTATTCAATGTGTTTGTTTTCGTAGCACTATCAAAAGTGGTCGAAGAAGAAAAATGTTGGTTGAGTGAATTTAAATTTAAATCTGTTGGAATTGATTCTTTACGTGCTTTACCAACACCCAATGACTTGAGAAATTTCCATACTTTGGCTGAATCGCCATTTTCAACGGATTCATGAATATGGCGTCGTTGAGCGTCCCTACACACCTTGTTGCAGTGATTCCGAATGCGTAAGTACCTTTCCCTATTAGTGTCAGTGGGCCGACGTTTAAATTTTGACTTGGCAAGTATCTTCTTTTCCATCACCTGTTTGATGTCGTCAGTGAGCCAGGGAGCAGGAACATGTTTTATCTTGATGGCTTTAACTGGAGCATGTTTGTCAAACAGCTGTATCAATAAGGAGTTGAAGACAGAAACCTGATCATCAACAAAATCATTATTTAAAACTACAGTCCAGTCAATGCCTTTAGCATCCTCCCTAAGATTATCTAGATTCATACCACTAAAATTACGCTGCAGAAGAAATTTTGGCTTAGATTTTGGGGGACGAACTTTATATGATAGATAAATTAAATCGTGATAGGAAAAAGCATCAGCACTATATTGCCCATGTTTGACAACGTGCGCTAAAGATGAAACCATAATAAGGTCAAGAAGAGAAGGCTGACAATTAGGAAAGTGATGAGTAGAGTTTGACGGAAGAATATGTAAATTATTGGAACTAACGAGAGACCTGAGAGAAGAAGAACGATGATCGTTTTTAAGAAGACACGTATTAAAATCACCCATTACAATTGTGTGACTATAAGATGGAGCTAAGTTTTGTAGAAGACTTTCGAAGGAAAAGAAGTAATTAATATTCATGGAAGGGGGATAGTAAACTCCAAGAAGAACCTTTGTACGATTTAGCATAACTTCAATAAACAGGTGTTCGCCAGCATCAGTTGGTGGAGGTTGAGCAGACATACTGACTATAGAAAACGGAATGTGTGATCGTAGGTAAATTGCCACTCCACCACAATCCCTAGGGACACGATCATTGCGAATAAGATGGAAACCTGGAATTGCGACAGATGTAGAAGGTACACAGGGCTTCAAAAACGACTCTGATACAAGAATGGCATGGATTGTCTTTATATTATCAAATGTTGCCAGCATGTCTGGGTAATGACCTCGAATGCTCTGGGCATTGATATGTACAACATTAAAATTCTTTATACATTCAGAAAATTGTAAGGCTAATGAGTCATGAAGGTTGGGGATGCTGTGAAAACTGGAGTCACTTTTAGTATCATCGGAAGACGAGGAAGAGCAGGACATGAAACTATCACTCTGAGAACTATCATTTTGATCAATAAATATATTATTTAACATCGATACGTAATAATAATATAATAATAATAGTAATACGAAATAAATAAATATGTGAACCTATTTATGCGCGAGACTAAAAATACACAAAATAAATGCACCTGCCAGTTGTGTGTGATTAAATTAAAATGAAAAATAAAAAATAAATTATGAGGGGCAGCAGACAGTCAAAACAGCAAAACAATAAGCAAACGTAAAATTGAAATAACAAAGCGTGAAACGAAACGTAGAAAAAAAAAACAAAATGTCAGTCACTGTCAGTAGATTGAGGAAGAAACATGAAAAAAATAAAATAAAAAATAACCTATCTACCTGCTGCCTCTAACAATAACAGAGAATAAGAAAACCAAATTGCTTAAAATCAAGACGCTGTCACTCCCCTCTTTGACCTTGTTTTCTTCTGGGTTTTCATCTTGGAAGGAACATCGGCTTCTTCACTATCTGTCGAAATGCTGACTACGTCAGGAAGTGACCGGATTTGGTGCCGTTTACCGTCTGGCCCCAGCACAAAGATGGATCCCTCCCTTGTCCAGCATTTAGATACACCAAAACGTCCCCGGGCCGCCATAAACACGTCATGTCGGCGCTTCGTGAGAAACTCCGACAGAGTGATCCCGCTGCCTTTGAGTTTAGTTTTGGTGAACCAAACCTTGTCCCGAAGTTGAGTGTCCACGAATTTCACCAAGATGGGCCTTATTGAACCAGGGGCAGAGCGCCCCATTCTGTGACACCGCCTGATATCACTAACACTGAGATTGGGAAACTCGAGCCGCTCGGAGATCACTTTTACCACTGCATCTACTGTGTGTTCATCCTTGACTTCATTCACACCATGTACCAAAAGGATCTTGCGTCGGCTTCGCATCTCGAGCCGGTCCACCTCTTGAGCCAACATGTCCACTTGGTGCTGGAGATTTGTCATGGCCTCGGTAATGAAGTTCCGGAACGAAGTAAAACCTGCTGCAAGTTCAGATGAAGTAGAAGCCTTTGAAGGAGAGGTCTGCTCGTACTCCTGCTGGAATGCAGCCATCCTCTTCTCAAAAAGATCCTTCATTTCAGACATATTTTGTTGAACTTGGTCCATAGTGAATTAGTGAGGGTAGTAAAAAAGTCTGGTTCAGTGTTGTGAATGGAAAATTTGTGATAAACTGATTGTTATATGATAGGATAACACTTCCTGGCAGGTAATTTATACTATGATTTAATAATAAACATTTACTGTTACTGCAAAATCACTTTTTAATATTTTAAACAATTTCTAAAAAAATGAGCTCAAAAATTGATGTCTGTACAGATTTAGGCCTATCCACCACGGATAACGCAAAGAATCGCCCAAATGAAAATCAAATGTCCATATAAACTTTCAGGAGATATTTAAAATTAGAAACAAAGTGATAACAATTTCGCGTGTATCTATTATATTACCTAAGAAATCTTTCTCAATATAATTAATACTAGTATGTGGATAAATTTATTGTTTCTCGTCTCTATTCGTCCGGTCTATTGTGTTCAGGATAGATTTATAGCTTAAAAAGCGCGCCTTCTTGCCTAAAACCAATTTGCTAAAGTAAATTTTGCTCACTCAGTGTAGAACACTGTGAATTGGCATTTCGTATTTCATTGGCTCACAAAACATTCAGAAACTCCATATACTCTGCTCGAGGGAAAGAGGTATCCCTCTATCGTTTGCTACCGCAAACATCAGCATGGTGGCTGTCTCTTTCCCTCTATACGGATTCCATACACATTGGGAGGCTATATACAGCCGTACAGTTTGTCGGATACCGTAGACAAGGTAAACTTCTCATAATCCTGTGTACAGCCTCCCAATGTGTATGGAATCCGTACTCCGTATAAACAACGGACCTCAAGTACGCCAGACTGGCTATTGACGACCAGATTCACTGCAGTGATTCAAGTGACTCACTGCAGCGATCAGCATCACAATAGATATATCTGGGGGCACGGCAGTGCCCCTGCCGAGTCTCGCAAAAAAAAAAACGCGGAACGGCCGTACCATCCTTTTCTCGAAGCAACTCACGGCACTTTCAACCCCCCTGTATCTTCGTTGTGGGTAAAGCTAGAAGTCTGAAATTTCAGTTACCAAGAGTACTTACTGATCCTACTTCTACCCCCAAATTACAAGTTTGTACCTAGCAACTATTTTTAAATACTTGCCCTATGTAGGTTCGTTCCGTTCAACAGCGTTTGCCGCACACAATATAATTTAGTCAATAGATTTTTCCGCAATCCTAATTTCTCATTACGAAAAGTCTGTACAAAGCTTTACTTTTACATATTTTTTTAAAACCTACTTAAAACAAAGCATTGCGTCATACAAAGAGGATCAACCTCAAAGGTAGAATCATCGCACATCTCAACTCTGATACAATCCCTGAAGCCTCAATGGCTCCGAAGAACATAATAGCTTTAGATCACTTCAACCGTTTCAATGGGACGATAACCATCCACCAAAATCCTATCCTGCGTCCCGCTACACCACTGAACAGACCACAGAGGGGGAGCACTACTACATATCGGAGGTCTAAGCTCAGTGGATATGTTGGCTAAGGTTTTCTTTACAAGTTTCACCCTAAAGAGAGGGTGCTTCAGCAGTCAAGAGAGAGTTCAAGGGTCTTGAATAGAGAATGACAGAATTTCCCTTGTTTAGACAAAGGGTAGGTGGTTGTTATTTCGGTGGGGGGTTTAGTATACGTCTTCAATTGAATTAGATTGTACGCCTATTTCTTGCCATCTCATTGAATTTACACTTGTAAGATAAAATTTATTTGACGGAATTTTTCACGAATATAGGGCAAAGACTAAATGTATGTATGCTGAAAACAAAATGTGTTACGAAGCAAAATTATCAAAACTGTCACATAAGCCCAACTTAAATATAAGTACATAATACATAATTATGTTACGACATAGGGATAGGCAGGGATACCAGTAAGAACGATCTAAATAATATTCAACTTACTCATCGTTATTTTAACAGGAGAGGTGTGTAAACTAATGAATGATTATGTGATGCGATTCCACGTGGAGCTTAGCCCTCTTTCAGACTCGAATCGAGGCACGATTTTTGATCGCTCGGCGAAAGTAGTGGGGGACTATCGCATGTGTTCATTCGCGCACAACATTACTAAGTGCGATAGAGAAAAAATGACAAGCGCAGTCAAGGTCAGAACTTATAAACCGTGCCGCTACCTGTACAGTAGCTGTACGCGGTGCACACACGCACGATTGTACAATGTGTAACAGAAAGGTGTAACCATATTTGAAGAGCTTATTCAGACCATGGTATAGAACAACTTTTACTATGGAGCCAAATCTGAATTCTCAAAAAAAAAATAAAAACTGCCCTTTCATAAATTTCGGCCGAGCGGCATTGCATTTTTCTATGAAACAGTCGATTTATTTTTTAGAGATACAGGTTTTGTTCCATAGTAAAAGTTGTTCTATACCATTGACTGAATAAGCTCTTCAAATATGGTTACACCTTTCTGTCACACATTGTATAGACGGGTCTGCAATGGTAAGGGAGCTGTAAATTAATTAAAAATTTGGTTTATTTCATTTTAACTTAATAACCAACCAAACGGATCACAATAAAACCTTTAGAAAGGTGTAATTAGATCTTGGCCAACTTTAATTACCAAGTTTTAAAATGGAATCTTTACAAGTGAAACCGCTGACAAATATCTAACAATTGAGATGTTAAGCTTATTGTTCGCTGGCTGTTCATATCTTAGTCTTAGTAACCATTGTCAATAAGTTTATGAGGGACTCTATGTAGACAACTGAGAGTCCATTTGGATTAGACGAAGACAATAACGTCTGAGATTGGATTCACCCTCATCTAGATACCTCCTGAATACTCCTGATTGAGTCCTCTTATACTCCTGATCAAATAATAAGCGTGTACCATTGATATAACAAAAGGATAAAGAAACGGTACATTCTTATATCGTCGACGGAAAAAAGAAAATTGGGGATTCACGCTACCAACACTGCGAGGCTTCCACTAGTAATGGTAGTTTATGCTACAAGGGCCAAAAGGAATAAATTACGAGGACGATTTAAAACACGAGCGTAGCGAGTGTTTTAAACGTAACCGAGTAATTTATTGCTTTTACGCCCGTGTATCATACTACGTTTTTCAATGCATAGTGTGAGGAAATGAAAACAAATATAATCTTGTGAACTTTAAATTATAATTGGCTCAAAAGGACTGTACCCAGAGCCGTTAAACAGTGGAAAAAAAGTACAACGTTTATGGTACACAGGAAAGGCTGCAGGTTAGCCAACCATTGTAAATAAATTAAAAAGAATAATAATAATAAAGCCCTAGGGCAAAATAATCGACTTTCTGTTCGGTTTTGATGCATAAAAAGTGGGCCTTTACGAGCACATGCATTGAAAATTAATTTAAAATTTGGTTTATTTTATTTTAACTTAATAACCAACCAAACGGATCACAATAAAACCTTTAGAAAGGTGTAATTAGATCTTGGCCAACTTCAATTACCAAGTTTTTAAATGGAATCTTTACAAGTGAAACCGCTGACAAATATCTAACAATTGAGATGTTAAGCTTATTGTTCGCTGGCTGTTCATATCTTAGTCTTAGTAACCATTGTCAATAAGTTTATGAGGGACTCTATGTAGACAACTGAGAGTCCATTTGGATTAGACGAAGACAATAACGTCTGAGATTGGATTCACCCTCATCTAGATACCTCCTCAATACTCCTGATTGAGTCCTCTTATACTCCTGATGAAATAATAAGCGTGTACCATTGATATAACAAAAGGATAAAGAAACGGTACGTTCTTATATCGTCGACGGAAAAAAGAAAATTGGGGATTCACGCTACCAACACTGCGAGGCTTCCACTAGTAATAGTAGTTTATGCTACAAGGGCCAAAAGGAATAAATTACGAGGACGATTTAAAACACGAGCGTAGCGAGTGTTTTAAACGTAGCCGAGTAATTTATTGCTTTTACGCCCGTGTATTTTCAATGCACAGTGTGAGGAAATGAAAACAAATATAATCTTGTGAACTTTAAATTATGATTGGCTCAAAAGGATTGTATCCAGAGCCGTTAAACAGTGGAAAAAAAAGAATAACGTCTATGGTACACAGGAAAGGCTGCAGGTTAGCCAACCATTGCAAATAAATAAAAAAAAATAAGTATAATAAAGCCCTAGGGCAGAATAATCGACTTTCTGTTCGTTTTTGATGCATAAAAAGTGGGCCTTTACGAGCACATACATTGAAAAATATATTAAATGTATTATCACTGGAAGTTCATTTCCAAAAGGCAGGAAGTTATTAACCAAATAACACGTCCTTTCTTTCAAAATACGTACTTAGATGACGTAATAAGAGACGCCTACCAGCGTCTAGTAATGAATACTTTATTGACCACCGGAACTAGATGATTCGAACAACTTCCTCGGAGACATTTTACACCAAGCTGCCTTTACTATATATTGCAGCGCTGATCTATGTTCACATAAGACGGCCAGAGCAAATAATATTACGCGATATTTGTATAATGTACAGGTAGGTTTGTTTGGACAAAATACCTAAAAGTAAGTGAACATCATACTTTACTTGCTGAGAGGATAAGTAAATATAGCAATAATCCTGTAATAGATAACCAAAAAAAAAAACAATTTCGCATATTTCCTAAAATATTTTACTACTTAGATTTAGATGAACAATTAATATAACTGCTACTCACGGTATACATATTAGTCAAATTTCGCTTGTGCCATAAGGGGAACCGTCGCATAACCCTGTTTGCCTCTGAAGAAACTGTATGATTACAGTGAAACTAGTCTCGCGAAATCTGACTATACAAGGTGACTTTTTGATCATCGTCCAAATTCATACTGGAGGCTTGATAAGTAATCAGTAACTTGGATCAGTAACAATTTTTGTGAAATTCGTGTAATGAAATTTCGACTTCCCATATAAATTCAGTTCCAGTCCCGAGTGAATCACTATAGGTAGTCGAAATTTAATTTTACGAATTTCACCAAAATTGTTATTGATGCATGATACTGATCACTTACCAAGCCACCAGTATGAATTTGGACGATGATCAAAAAGTCACCTTGTATAACGTGAGTTTATACAATGATTATTGCAAAACGATTCACCTCAATAACTATTTTTGATCGGGATAGCCGACTTGTTTGCAATTGTTTTGCAATAATCATGTTTCATCCTCAAGTTTCATTCAATTCGATAGTTTATATATTAATTATGAACCTACAATATATTTGTATATTTTTAAACACACATTTAAAAATATGAAAAGTCCGAGTTTTTTTTAAATTGTATTTATGAGTTATGTGCCCTAATATTAATCCTAAAATCACCTTTGATCTAAAATTAATATGGTAATTGGATAGCGAAGAGAGTGCGAGTGTGATGTCATACTTGCTCAAACTAAAAAGCGCATTAGCATTGTCATAAGAAGGGAGGAGGTCTTGTAGGAAGTTAACTAATTATAGTTTTTGTTTAATCCTCAAGTAAGGCTTCCTGTAAGTCGAAACTTTGAATTTAAGTTCGTTTGTAGTAAGCTCATTGTAGCACGTTTTTAGGTGACCTAGTTGAGGGAATTAACTACTTTTTAGGGGCCCGTAAAAATTAAACTAATTTATTGTCGACCGAGCAACAACCCAAAAGCTACTGACCGCTACTTGGTATGTACTAGCTAGCACAAATACCTACATAAAAATCTAGATAAAATAATAATGAAATTTTAACTTTATTTTCAGAAGAATACAAAAACTTACAAAACATAAAAACTAGATAAAACTATCGTATAAATAAAATAAACCTATTCATTTATCTCTGAAGCTAAGCTGGTCACCCTCCAAAAAGAAAACTACTAGGCCGATTGAGCTTTATGTATGTAGTGTAGGTGCATGGAACTTGGTAACAATATTTCTGACGTCCAAAAACTTTTTTTTTTCGAAATGTATCTAACCGCGCAAACCAATAACCAGACATCCACACCGTCCGTCCCATACCCATATATTTTTTTTAAGGAGTAATCTTGGTAACATTGTCTCTGAAAACATCAGAGACACCCAAAATAATCTTTAGCAGAAATAATAAAAAAAACAAAATAAAGATAACAAATTATAGATGCAAAAAATATATGCTAGAATATTATTAAAACTGAGCTGACATATTAAATTATTATTACATGCGGCTTTATCACTCACGTTTGTTGACTATATGCCAACCGTTTCACCGATACAATTTCGGCATTATCAAGGCGAGTTTCGTTTTTATGGCGACGACACGGCATTCACCGTCGTTGTCAAACGGGCACTGGCAACTGCCGATTGGCGAGCTGCGCATGCGGCTCATGCGCTGAGCGTTGGCTCCGTTGTCGATGGAGGTGGGATGTTGATTCTTTTAATCGTTCCAATTGTTCATTATTAGGGGCGGTTATGCCGAAATTGTATCGGTGAAACGTTTGGCATATAGTCAAAAACAATCACACGTGAGTGTTAAGGCCGCATGTACAATATATGAATATGTTAGGTTTGATTACCGTGCAACTATACTGAAGCTCATAAGAGGAAACAAATTAAAACGTCATCTTTGTGCATCATACAATCACACATTTAGCTAATTTATCAGGCTTTTAGAGTAGTAGGTATTGTTTAAAATTATTATCTTTGAAAATATCAGTCGATGTGAATCGTTGATGTTATCACTTTAGTCTCTTGATTGTCTCTGGTGAACAATCGAAAGAAAGTCCGCCGTTCATAGAGCCTAGATCAAGATACATTATGGCAATGTTTATCAAAATAAATGTAGAAAGAGGCAAACAGACTTGCAGAAAAGTTGAATTTCAAACAGAACCTCTTTCTTTAGTTTTGAAAGAGAAAGAAAAGTAACAGGACTATTTATTGCTATGTGTAGACGACGCCCGTACCCTAAACCACATTTTTTTTTGGAATATCATCAATGTACAGACAGACACAGCTCTTTCCTTTTACAGATTTTAATAGTATTTAGTAAACTTAGCTTTACAATTTTCAGTTTTTATAGTACCTAGCCCGTTTCATCAAAGAATATACAAGGTGACTTTTTGATCATCGTCCAAATTCATACTGGTGGCTTGGTAAGTGATCAGTATCATGGATCAATAACAATTTTTGTAAAATACGTAAAATGAAATTTCAACTCCCCATAGTGATTCACTCGGAACTGGAAGTGAATTTCTACGAGAAGCCGAAATTTCATTTTACGAATTTCACAAAAATTGTTATTGATCCAAGATACTGATCACTTATCAAGCCTCCAGTATGAATTTGGACGATGATCAAAAAGTCACCTTGTATATCTGTTATACAATTGCTGCGATTAATTTAAATTAAAACTTTTTGATTACCAAAATAGATGACGCTATTTAAACGAAAAAATTAAATATTTATTTATGCGTGATCTAATAATGAACAGCGCCACCTGTTGATTTTTTATGTACTAAAATTTTATACGCTACACTATATAATTCTAAACAAAGTTTGACGTCTAAGGCCTTCATCGCCAGGAATTATTATTTGCCATATAACTTCTAACTTCTACCGGTAGAAAAGTAAAATTCACAAATCTTTAAATGACGATAACTTTTCTCCAGAACCCGATTTAATGAAACAAAGCCCATATCCTAATCCAAATTAAGCTCCGTCCATCTGTGGAAACTACATGAAAATACGTTTCGGAGATATGCGCGAACAAACAGACAGACAGTAAGACAGAAAAGAATTCTAAAAATTGCTGATTTGTGTTCTATTACTCTTTTTTAGTCACCCCCTTTCTATTATTATTACTTTTCTTCAATGTACACACAGACACACCGGGTTCTACTGTTTTATTATATACGACGTGAAATTAAGTCATTTTGTTAACGAAAACTGGTGTTGGTACTTGTCCATATAAACAACTTTTACTATTTTAATTTTTAATTTTGTTTTTGTTTTTGTTTTTTAATATTTAACTTTAATATTGCCACCGGCTCTTAGCAATTGTTCACCTATTTTGTATATATAGCATAAGGTCGGTTTTGGAAACGGGCCTCAACTGAAAATCAGCGCAGTGGCTTGCCTCTGCATTATGTTGAGTTGAGGACCTTTTCCACTACCACATCACTTACATTATTTATTCGTTTTAGTTGTGTTATTATTTTTTTTTCATTTTTAATAGTTTAATTATTAAATGTGTATTTTTTGTTTTCTTTGTCGTGTAATGCTGTGGAAATAGAATAAAGAAGTTATCTATCTCTCTATCTTTATCTATCTATCTATCTTCATATGGACGAGTACTATCACCAGTTTTCGTTAGCAAAATGACTTAAATTTCACGTTGTATATTGATGATTGATTGATATTGTTGATTGGTGAATCGACCAAGGACTCTCAAAGTGGGGTGTCTCCCTACTCCCATCGACTGATATTAAACCACGTGACTACATGTAACTTATTCGTAAAGTGGCCAAGTTCCAAGCAAGTAATTGAGTATAAGGACCCGAGCACGCACTACACAACTATTTGATGGGGTAGTTTGACAAATAGTTGCGTTAGATTATACGGACCTTATCTCTCTGATAGAGAATTGGGAGTTATTTGCCCAATAGTCTTATCTAAGATTGCAAAGTTCAGCTATAATAAAACCTTTTCCCCAATGAAGGACGATATCAGTACCAGAGAATCGTTACATGGAAATCTGAAGAGAAAACAAATGGCTCACATCACCAAGTAATTTGGAAAAGACGATTTAGACAGAAGAACGGAAGAGGTTTTTTTTTATTGGTACAGTAAATTAAATATTTGAGATTGAATTAAAGATACACTAGTGAAATGGTCTGGAAATAATAGTATTGTCATATTATTACCATAGGAAGTGCGTGTTTCTTTTTTTAATTATTAATATAATAATATATATATAATAATAATTTAGCATGTCAGCTCACGCGATATTTAATACTATTATATATTTTTTTTGTATTAACAAAACACTCGAATGTTGTTCTTAGCCATGGTCTACTTCAGCTGGAAATCTTTTATCAGATATTTAGCTCAGATTCGTATGAATTTAAAATTTTCATCTATTTACTGATATATTGTCAATTTTCACCTAGTGCTCATTGAATTCAAACTACTCCAAACAAACATTTTCAAATTGACTGGTCTAGAGCCAGGATTAGGGAGGATGAAATTTTTAGAAACACATCTCATGTGTACATATTTTTTTTTGTAAAAAAATATGGTTTTAGTTTACTCTCTACTCTACGCATACCAACGTAGTAAAAAGAAAAAGCTACAAAAAGTTGGAATGTGCCCTGGGAGAGTAACGAAAAATCTAGCGCAACGAAAATTATATACCTATGGAATAATCCTCATACGGACGTCTACGTGTCCATTTCCAGAGGAACCTTGACAAATTGCAGTCCAGGATTATCCTGGCCTCCTCTCTAGTACTGGGACACCGGGATAAATCCAGTAGTTATATCGTCAGATTGCGGGATGAGGTTTTGCGGATATTTCCCACATTTTCAGGTTTATTTGTGGGTGATATTTATCGTACCGTTTTATTGTGAATTTGGTTAGATTCATATTAAGGCAGTTGACACGGTCCTAAGCGATACATGTCGAATCATAACGGGTCTAAGTGAAATTTTCATTTATTTTAAATAAAATAAAATGAATTTCCAAAAAAAGAGAGCAAATCATATCATTTGCAACCTCATTGCTTTGCTAGAATCTCGCGAGATTGTTTTAGAACAAAAACTAAATTCACCCTAATTTCTCGCTTTTTGTCCACTTTTGTCAGTTTTATCGAAACAGCATAAAATATATGAATTTCGATACTTAGTTATATATATAACTACAGTTATATATGGTAGTCTAGTGGTTCGAACATCTTGGTCACTAATCCAGAGGGCGCGGGTTCGAATCCAATAGGCGCACATTTGTGTTCGGTCTGCCTGCTTCGGAAGGTAAATTAAGCTGTGTCGATATGTGCTCGAAGAACGTCGGTACAGCTTTTGTTTGGGACGTGACAATCGTTCGTGAAACGTATACGGGTATGTAACTGCATTCTCACATTTCATACTCGGAAACAACTGACACCCCTTTTGGGGATGTATATAGTAACAGTATATTTTTAATATAGGTATACTTATGACATATATATAGGCATCCACTGAAAATCAGCGTCATGGCACTAGCCATGCTCATGACACAAGCTGAGTAGAGACCTATTTGGTATTAGTATTAGTCTCTAGTTATTAGTTTTAAGTAATAATGTTGAAATACCAAATAAAGCTATTCTATTCTTTATTTTTATAGACATAAAGGTATGAATATTTTGTTTTTTGTTTGTATGAAGAATGAATGAATGAATAGACACTTTTTTGTACACACTCGAAGTAAAAAAAAGAATATAAAGTTAGTATTACACAACATTGTAGAAAGGCGGGCTTTTTACTAAAAGTAATTTCATCCAGCCGACCTTTGGGTGGCGAAGAAATTATTATTCATGAGATTTGTGGGCAAGAGGCTATACTCGTAAATCGTATGATTTTGATCTCCGTTTGAATCTTAGCGTCGTTTCAGATATTATCAAGGAACGATTTTTGCACAAAGCCGATTTTCCAGCAGTGAACAATCCTGAATAAATGTTTGACATGTGTTTGTAACGTAATATGAAGAAAAAATGGAGTGAAAAATACCCCCTGAGGGATCCCAGTTTAGGGTTCGCGAGGAAATGAACCGATTCGTCTCGCTCGGCGTCTGCAAAATGGAGTTTGATTCAATTGGAAGTTCTTTTCGTGAATGAGCTTTGTTTGATAGGCGCGACGCGGTTTGTTTCAAGATGTCGTATCGCGATATCATGAAATAGGTCGTTTAACTCACGAATCAAGCCGTTATAAGTCTTAAGACCTTGCAATAAGGGGTCCGAGAGGTACCTTCGTGAAATGAATGACGTAAAAAGGAATAATTTTCAGGAAAAGCGTATTCCCGATTTTATAGCGAAGGCCTAGTTGTGTGTCTGCCTTCTGATACCAATTTATTTTCTCAATCAGATCTTTTCTTTATCGACGGAAAACTGCCCACTTGTGCTGTTTGACAATTTAATTTATATTATTATGTTATTCCCTTGAGAATGCTGATAAGGCGAAACTAGTTGGGGTTAATTGTGCTATAAATTAAATTGTGAAACAGTACAAGTGTTTGTTTTCATCCATGATGATTTCACCAAGAGCCGAAAATCGCAAGTATTAAATAAAAAATGGTATATATTATTATGTATTAGTTAATCACGGGCGCAGATCGTACAGTGGAGATTACATCTAGCTATGCACTTACAGTACTACATTAGCCCTTATAGTGAAGGATATAGAAATAGAAATATATTTATTTGCCACAAAATCAAAACATAAAAATTAATTTTTATTAATAAATTTATACATATTTTGTTAACAAAATGGACCAATCTCAGCATTTGTTATAAGCTAAAAACATTACAGATTGACCCAATACAACTAAAATAACATTCTCACTCTCGTTGCAGGTAGGAATACTCATACAAATAATAAAAAACTAATTACAATTATACAATTATGAATTTAGAATAATGGGCAATACAGGGGATTAATATCAAATTATATAAAAAAAACAGATTAGCTACAGAATAACATAAAGCATTATTACACAAACATATGAAAAAAAAATTATCAATCATAAAAATAATCAAATTACATTAAAAATCCGTACTGAAGTAACGACAACATAGTGTTGCATTATACAACGTGTAACAGAAAGGTGTAACCATATTTGAAAAGCTTATTCAGTCAATGGTATAGAACAACTTTTACTATGGAACAAACACTGTATCCCGAAAAAAAAAAAAATTACTTTTTCATAGAAAAATGCAATGCCGCTCGGCCGAAATGAATGGAAGGGCAGATATTTTTTTTGAGATTTCGGGGTTGGTTCCATAGTAAAAGTTGTTCTATACCATTGACTAAATAAGCTCTTCAAATATGGTTACACCTTTCTGTTACACGTTGTATAAGATGTGATCTTCACTGTACCAGAGAATATAAAGTCTGTACCATGTACAAGTACCATAATAATTAATATCATTGGGTGCGTATGTAACTATGTAGGTATACTACACAAATATTACCTACTGACACTACAATTTCTGAACTAACTGATTTCCCAGGGAACCAATTACGGGATATATAGGTATGTATAAAGATTAC
The DNA here is from genome assembly GCA_934047225.1 of Ypsolopha sequella. NCBI lineage: Eukaryota > Metazoa > Arthropoda > Insecta > Lepidoptera > Ypsolophidae > Ypsolopha > Ypsolopha sequella. The sequence goes on along the minus strand of OW203988.1, from coordinate 5,450,042 downwards.
ATTATGATAATGGGACGCGAATCTCTATGTAAATGTTTTCAAAATTTTACCCTTTTGTAGCCGAAATGCGAGCCGATAAAAGTGGGACATGATTACGTTTTCTGAAAAACTACACCGACTTCTTACACATTATTATTGACCCATGGTCTGCGTTCATAAAAAAATAAAACTATTATTTTATTGGATTTCATATATGAAATTAGCGGACTGAGCGGTTAAATAGGCAGGAAAAACCCCTTAGCCGACTTCTTTCTTTCTACATAAGTTGCAGACTTTTGCTTATTTTTTGAAAAATCATGGAAGGAATATACAGCAAGCGCCGACGAAAAAGGGGTTATCAAAACGGAAGATTGTCGGATTACTAGCTGTGGTTTAAGCTTACCCATAAAAAGTATTTACTTTTTTATGTTATTTTAAAATAATTGATGACGGGTTTTTTCTGTGATCTATGTTTACAAACGAGCTTTTAAACGTAAACATCTTTAATGAGGTATGAGCGGCCGAAGTTCATTTTTATTTACTGAATTTGTAAATGGACACCATTAATCAGAAATGACAACTTACTCGAAATCTATTTTTGGAATCCGAAAAATATTGTTTTGTGTCTCTATACTTGTTCAAACGCAACCTCGTGTCCCAAATATAAAAACACAAAATTTGATTTTGCTTATTTTGCAAAATGAGACCTTTTGGACACTAGTTTCTAATTTTGTATTTGTTATTACATTTTATTGAGAAGCTTGTACATTCACACATGTACATTTACTTATACATACGTGATGAATTAATAACCTGCTTATTTTGAAGTCGGTCAAAAATGGCCCCCGTCCTCAGGGACTTAAGGGCCTAAGCAGATTACCCTTCGAAAGGACAGACACATAACCGGCAGCTTAAATTAAATTGTATGAAAATAAGCCTATTTTATATTCTTTGCGAGAACTTGGGCCTTTTATCGCATGCTCGAGTTTAATTTTGTAAACGAAATATTTTTAAACTGTCCTTTATTACTTTGTAATAAGATGCATAATAACGTCCCCGAGGAAAGGTAATTTAAGAGGCAATCTGTGGTAAATACTAGTTATTTGAACCGGTTTCGCCCGCGTTTACCCGCACGCATCAGTCTATGGACGTGTTTTTTTTTTCACCTTGTTTTGGTTCTGTTTGCGGCCGGCTGATGGATCTGGTTCGTTTGGTCTTATTTTGTCCGTCAGTGAATCAAATTTGAAACTTTGGTTTGCTTTAACTCGTATTGACTATTGGATGGATTGAAAAAATAAAAGTTATTGGATTTAGCTTTTTATAGGCTAGAAGTCAGCCTATGTTAAACTTTTAATGTAAAAGGTACTTAGAACTGCCGGGTACGAATTAGAAAAATAACATTAAATGGGCCACATATTTTACTGATCATACTGCACAACATTTCCAAAGCAACTAATATCAATAAAAATTTGACTTCCCATACAAATTCATACTAGGTGTTCAGTAAGTCTAAGCTTTTGGCAGCATAACTATATACATAGTCATTAGATGATAATAACTCAACCGTTCAAATTTTAAAGAAAAAGTAAAACATATAATTGACTAGCATTTTGCCCACGGGTCTGCCCGCGCTGAAGGAGTTACAAACTTGAACACTTTGTATCACACCTTTATAATTAGAATTTCGTTTATTTCTTTCCTGCCAAAGAAATGCTTGTGGAAGAAAGAAACGGTGCTTGCGTCGTATTAGGAACATATACCTATCAAATTTCAAGTTTGAAAATACACAGAAGTCTGAATAGAGCTGAAAAATTACCGCATGAAAACTGTGCCGAGCACATGTTTAGTATGGCGTCGGCTCCTATGGGATTCGTCGAAAATTCGTCCAAGACTGTCACTGAAACAACCAATCACGGCTGCCCCAGTGTCGCATTACGAACCAATCAATCTTGTCGAATGACACGTTTGTTAGAACCGCGTCTTCTATGGTTTTTTCGTTTGCAGTCAGTTTCGGAGATTTCGTGATGCGTGAGTAAATGGTATATCAATTTTCCCGGGTATGTTTGTTTCCTTGGGAAAGTTGTTAAGTATGATTGGAAACGTATGTCATTTAATTGTATGTTACCTGTCTATTTGCACACTGAATATTAAAGTTTTCAGCTCCTTAACATTTGTTAGAATGAAAATAAAATAAACTATCTCCACCTAACTCTATTTTTCAGGGTACAATAAATGGGCTCCGGCTTTGGAAACATCTCGCTCGACTCTCCCAGAGCCCGGGAGGCCGGAAATGCGTCAGATTGTCAGACAGGATACAGCCAGCCTCCGAAGCCTCACAGTGTTTGGGATAACGCTGTCATGATACCAGGCAGGAAGTTATGGATTGAATTAATCCTGGCCATGGTTTTCATAAATAGGTATATGATAAAATTATATATTGGCATAAAACGCTGATTGGTTATTCAGTATTTTAAAGTTATCACGATTTTAATTTGACACAATTACATTGAGCTGTCGGACACTTGAAATCAATTTTTAGACAATAATAATAATAAAACCCTAAAAATAGAACTATATTAAAGAATAAAGATATATTTTCCTTTTTGTATTAGACCGATTACCCACACGGAGTTTTTAGCGTTGACTCCGTTAAATACGTTTTCACTGCCCTGTACCTAAAAAGTACAAAAGAAACCTTTATGGTGAGACTTCGTTGTCCGTTCATCTGTCCGTATTTCACAGCCTCATAACTTTAGCACCGTTAAAGATAAAGACTTCAAATTTGGCACAAAAATAGCATTAATTTGCTCATATATCGCGGAGTAAAAAAATTTGAAATTGTTCAAAATATTTCCAAAACAAAAGTGAGAAAAATAAAAATATTATCCTAAAAATACAATGTGATATCAAATTGTAGATACTAAAAAGCTGATTGTAAAAATATAAACTTTTACTATATTTACTGGCACTGGTTTAAAGAAATTTTTAAAAAACCACAAAAATGTGTATGTTCCCCCCCCCCTTTATCTCCGAAACTGGTAGACCGAAAAATTACCAAAAGTGTTAGTAACGTTGTTTTAAAAAAAAAAACCTTTCAAATGACACATCATGTAGAATTTAAGGCTCACATATAGCATGAGACTATATTCTGAATAGAATTCGGCAAAATTTAAGATGAAAACAAAAACAAATTAAGCATAGATTTATAAAACAATGGGTTTAAATCTTGTAAATTTAAGTAGATAGTTGCATTTTTATGTATTTATATATGTAACCTATTAGTATGTAGTATATAGGATGGGATTTGGTCGGCCGCCTGGATTCGTGCTGGGGGCTCGGTTGGTGATCATTGAACCTTGTTCCTGGTCCCTGGCCGGGTCTCCGGTATGGGTTCGGACGGCTGATTGGATTTTACCTTGTATAATATATATTTTACCTATCGTTTTAATCGTAAATATATTGCTACATAAATTAAATAAACCTTTAATTTACTTCATGTACATTTATTATTTTATTACATATATTTTTTATTAGATTAAATTTGACGTGTAAAAAGTGTATATATCAGTACCTGCTTTGCAAAATAAACTATTTGAATTTGAATTTGAAATTTTATAAGACGTATTTGATACGAAAATCATACTGTTTAAAATTAAACAAAAAAATTTTATTTTTTGGTTCCTTTGAGATGAAAATACCCATCTAAATCATGCGTGTCCCACATAAATAGGCGTATCTAATCAAATATGACCTTTTGATAATTGTGTCTATTATTTATCACATACAGTTCGGGATATGAAATATGAGATAAAAAGAAATGCGCAACTGCGACGCCATTTGTGGCTAACTTCTCGCCCACCTTGTGTGAGTTTCACGCTGTAAGGACTCGAAAGAGACGCCATGGTGATGCTCCTTCTAGCTTTTATCGTTTTCGACGACGATTATAGCCAGGATCAACAGTTTAACGCGCATTCCGAGGCTCACAGACTGACCACCGAATTCGTAAACCGAACTAAACGCTAGAAGGCAAATTCATGCTAGCACAATGTCAAAGTCAAAGCATTTATTCAGTAAAGAGGAACAATATTGCACACTTTTACACGTCATTTTAACAATACTGTTTAAATATTTAGTATACCTATTCAGTTTTAATAACTATGTCTAGCATAGTTATACCTAGTCAAAGCTTAAAACTAAACTTAAATTAAACATAAAACACAAAGATACATTAGTATACAAAGTCAACAAAAATATATGTACGATAATATTTAAGAAATCAAAAATAGATTCTTGTCATTAAAATAGTTTGCTACTGAGTAGAAGGCTTTCTTAGTTAAGCTACTCTTAATATAATTCTTAAATTTGGTTTCATTAAGGCCTTGGATTTTCTCAGGAATTTTGTTATACATCTTAACGCAGTTAGTAACAAATCTTTTCGATACTTTGCTTAATCGAGTGTAGGGTACAATGTTTAACGGGACACCTGACGCTAGGACATCAACAACACCAGGTTTTCAAGAGTTCATTGGAAGAAACTAGGTCTCTCCTCATATTGAAGAAAATATATTTGATTTATCGATCTTTTATCTAGGGGTTCCACCTATAAACAATGTTTTAAGATTTATACTTTTGTCAAAAAAAAAATGTTTTCCACCCTCTTTTTTTTGTTTTTCAAACGTTCGTTTCAAAGACGCGGTTAAGAGATCAACTTGATTTTTTTTTATAAAATAGGCAATAGAAATATGAAGGGATGTTACCTAAATCCAATATTTTTTTTCCTACAAAATATTTCAGTATTAGCTAAAAACAGACCAATTTGTTGTTTCGCTGCATGATCACTAGTATTACGCGTCCAAGAACAAGAGGCCAAAGAGCCAACATATAATCGCCTCTATTAAAAGCAAATAAGGTCTTTGCCATTAGACTTATTATGCTGGACGGGTAATAAAAAAGTTGCTAGGGTATGCCATCCTCTTAACAGAACCAGTTACTCGGTCGACAGGATGACCCTTAACAGTTCGCACATCTCCAGGGTCTACGACATCGTTGGAAGTCCTCTACCGCCGCAATTGTACCCTTGCGTGTTACCTAACTTCTAAATGAGCGAAAAAAGGTCGCAGCTTTTTAGCTGAGTTTTTGCTAGCTCTTCAAAAACCCAAAGCTCGTTCTCTGACAAGTTTGAATAAAATTTTCGTAGTTTATTAAATAAGGCAGCAAATTTATAAACTTTTTAAAGGGAAAGTTTTTTAGACGTGTTTGAAAATCGTTCAATTTAGTATTCGTTCAAGTTAGAGAGAGCACTTTTTGATGATTTATCTGACTTTGTAAAAGCTTTCTATTGTAAAAATCGCAACACTTCAATTGACGACATTAGGTCCCCCATTACTTCAAATAACTCTGGACGATGTGACATAATCGCCTCTAAAACCCTCGAAGTTTACCCACCAGCTGCCTAGACCCTTGCCGAATCCAACAGTTATCCAACAGTTAAAGGTAAAGCAGGAGGAGCGAGGTTCAACAAGTTCTGGATGGCAGTGAAGGCACATGTATTTAGGATTTGGAGCCCCAAGACCTCTGGCCGTTCATACAGTTATTCCATTTTCCAGGTGATCCTTGAGGTGTGGAAGGTCGAGGTATTCTGGTCGAGCATCGAGGTAGATGTGTGTAGGCTGGCAGTCTCATCCACAAATTGCCTCTATAATTAAGTAGCTCAGGACGTGAGGGTCTACATGAGGCTGTTTGAATGTTCTAGCAGTCATGAGGAAGAGTAGGACAAGCCATTTTAAGAGATAAACAACATTTCGCAAAAATGAATGAATGAATGAATTTATTTCGGAAAAGAATATAATGGAGTATTTTTCTACGTTACATTATTATATTACTTAGGGCTATCCTAACTTATACATTTTATATGCAGACCTAGATAATATACTTAAATACATTAGACATTAATGCATATAATTATTAACATGTAGCAAGGGTCGAAAACTACACACCGTGCTAGTAAAAAACTGTTTGTCGGTCAATATTGCCGCGGGAAGAAAACAATTGTAAGAAACCCCTAACCGGATGATGAAAAAGACCTTTTTTTAATCTACACAACCAAACGTACTCGATATTTAACGTTTTTTCGTTTTATATGAAATTTTCATTACCGACTGATATGAAAATTGCAGGAAATTAAAGAATGACCTTAATAAATTACCTTAATTTAGTAAGTACTTTTGAGAATTGTTTTTTGAAAATTTTACAGTAAATTTTTCGAGTGAAATACGTGTTTTTTTAGAATGAGCGATGTTTCGGTTGTCGTAACAGCCGCGACTCAGAGCGCGCTGTTTTAAACAATAACAAAATGTCACAGATGCAAAATTAGGTGTTTTATTCTCAGGGATAAAGGGCCCTTAAGGGGAAACGATTCGTATCCTCTACGAAACGCACCACTAAAGATTGTTCTTTTTATTTTTGATTTTAAGATATTAAATAAATGTAATTTATATCATTTCGCGAACATTGTTTAATGTCAGTTGGGGTTTTTCCCACCATCTTACTTGTAGACCCCCTCGAAGTAATTCGGGGGAGAGTAAGAGATGGATGGCGGTATATCCATCCCTAATAGCCGGGCCTTATATGGAACAGACTGCCGCATGACATGACCGCCGGGAGTGGCAAAGTCCTGGAAAGGCTTACTAGGTCCAGCAGTGGACGAACTAGGCTGATGGATGGATGCATTAAGTTGTAAATGGGCACACAAATTTAAAAGTGTATTTTAAGTTTGTGTGCTCATACATTTACAACGTTACCCATAAAATTATAAAATTTTGCCGGAAAAGCCCAAATGACATTAAAAAATGTTCGCGAAATTTCATTTATTTAATATCTTCAATACAAAAATAAGGAGAACCATCTTCAGTAGTGCGTTTCGTAGAGGATACGAATCGTTTCCCCCGTAAATATCGTATCGGAAGTCTGTTGCAAATCAATAATTGTGATCGAAAATCAATAATTCTACAGCTTAAGGCGATTACCATCGCCAAATTAGCAGCTCGATATTTGTCACTACAAATATCAACGGAAACGACATTGAAATAACGTTTATATCAGCGCGCAATGCATAATGGCTGTTACGATGCTCGCTGCGTCCTTGAGAGGGCGAAATAGGAGAAAATTATACTTTTCACTTGGACGTGATTACTCGATTGAATAATCTTATGTTATGTTTATAGCTATAAAGTTTATCTATTTATCAAAGCATAGATGAATTCAATCGGCCAAGCCACTCAGGAGCAGTAGGGAATTTGAGGTCAAAAAACACCATTCAGTAAAAAAAAAAAATTCATGTGGAAGTTTTGGTGGTATGAAAAAGAAAAATGTTGCATATGTTGTCTAAGAGTTGATTATTCATAATACATTTTTTCATTATTTTTGGTTTGGCCATAAACGAGGAGTAGGCTTTAGAAAGTACCCATTTGGCAATAGTAAGGCCCTTAATTAGAAATCAGTTCTGCCAAAATAAATTCCTAGCCGTTTTGATCAAATATTCGTAATTAATCTATTGGCCGTGAAATATGTTCGAGTAGACAAGTCATAAAAGTGGAGAAAGGGTACAGTTCGATGCACTTTGAAATAAAAAAACTTCACTCATTCAGTCGTGAGAACCACTATTTTATGGGCACGTAATTGCTATAAAACTTAAATCTGTTTGTATAGTTTTTTCTAATTAGATTTAACTTCATATCATCGTGGTTTACAAACTTAGTGATATATCTACGTATTCCACATATACGCTACTAACATAGACAATTGTGTCGATTCGGCGCAAGACGACTTAACTTATTTGACAGGACTAAACTTAATTTGAGCATCCTGTCTTTTTCTTTCTGTATCGAAAAGACAAGGACAGAACGCTCAAAATAAGATTAGTTCTATCAAATAAGTTAAGTTGTGTAGCGCCGAATCGATAGAATTGTAACCGATTCTAAAGGCTTTAGTTTTAGTTTTAGTGCTGTCAAAACTAAAATAATTCCAAAGTAAATTAGCTTCTGTTCGTAACTTTTAAGGACTATTTTGCACTGAACAAAGTTTAGTTTTAACAGCACTAAAACTAAAATTGAAGCCTTCAGAATTGGCTTTAATACAGCCCAAATTCGTCTATGGCTACCAAGTTATCATAAGCACTATGTCGTTGGGTTGAAAATCGTTTTAATTTTTATTTGTTTCCGTTACGCTTTCGTCCTTCGTATAAACAGGGATTTTCCGTTTTCGGACTTTTATTAAAATTTCCCCAATAACTTCAGAAATTAAAGTAGGAAAAAAGGTACTTGTACTAGGGATGCATCCGATACCGATACATCGGCGATACTTTGTGTTTGCCGATATATCGGCATCGGCAATATTTTTATTGTAGGTGTGTTGCAAGTATATACATGGTGAATTTGTGAACATCGTCCAAATTCATACTTGAGCCTTGGTAAGTGATCAGCATCATGAACCAATAGCGATTTTTGTAAAATTCATACAATGAATTTTCACAAAAATTGACATCGATTCATGATGCTGATCACTTACCAAGCGTCCAGTATGAATTTGGACGGTGATCAAAAAGTCACCTTGTATATTATGTAGTTGTCAGTTGTCGCTGAAAATTCATAGATCGCGGTAAATAAAGCTTAATTTCAAGGAATAACTTCCAATTAATTTTTACTTTTGTTTGACTGTTGTTTCCAGCTATGTATATTTCTGAGGCTTTGACTCTGTTTAGCAACCTTATCTTTATTGACATCAAAAAATTTCAATGTTAGGCTAATCGTAATTGAACTTGAACCTCGTCATATTTCATAGGTGCGTAATAAAGTGGATTGTAAAAAGCTATCAATCGCAATAGTACATATTTTTGACAGTTCCATACTTTTTAGCTACCATTTACCAACAAAAGATTTCAAAAGTTTAGATGAGCCCTAGCACCTAAAATCTAATGCATTGTTTTTGAATGTGTGCGTTAACATAATGCCGACGCGCTCTGTCTACCTACGGTCAGCAAACTGATCAGACTACTAAAGTTGTTAAAATGATTAACTTTAAGTGCACTTAAGGCGTCCAACTATCACTGTGTTCAGATGAGCACTGATTCCAAACGTGTGAGCGTCACCCATTTAAAGGTGAAAACATTTTGGTGCTGTCATAGTACGGTAAGGGCTTATCTTTACTTTTGAAATCTTTGTTACCAACTAGAAAACGCTACTGACTGTCAGTAACATGCTAAATTCCAAGAATCAAATAGAAAGGAACATTTTAGCACAATAGAATGGAAGTCTGTTATTTCAAATCGTGAGTACGATTTTATATGGCGTTTGACAAATGACATTTCGCGGGAGCGAGCGCGGCGAGTTCTATACGTTGCTGTCAAAATTAATACCACACATTTTACGTTGGAGCCATAGAGGTAACAGTATTAGTATTTGAGCTACTTATTTATTCAAATACGGTGATTCCAAAGTCTCATACATGTCCCGGCTCAATTTCATTAAAAATAAAGGCAAATCGTATTTTAACAAAACTATCATAATTTAAATCTCATTTATGTTAACTAACGCTGTTTTAAGGGTTCCGTACCAACGGGACCCTATTACTAAGACTCCGCTGTCCGTCTGTCACTAGGCTGTATCTCATGAACCGTGATAGTTAGACAGTTGAAATTTTTATAGATGATAATATATATTTCTGTTACCGCTATAACAACAAATTTTTGCCGTTTTTCTCCGAATTCTCCGTGCGCGAGTCCGACTCGCACTTAGCCGGTTTTTTACTGGTTTAGTCAGAAATTTTCGACGACTTGAAATTATGGCATTTGGCAGATTGAAAGCGATACAAAAATGGCGCCCTATATCTACAAGTTTATCCCTCTAGGAACTGCTACCTCTATGGTTGGGATTGGAGACCGGTTTCCCATTTTCCCGCAACAGCAAACGTGTAATGTCAGCCAACGGTCGGATTTGGAAACAGTTTTCGAACAGTTCCCGTTCTTATTTTAAATGAGGTTGGATATTTTCTCGAGATGGTAATGTTTCTATTTCCTCGAGTGACATTTATTCTCCGTTGGTACTCGTGCTTTATTAAATGAAACTGTTATGTTTTGGACGTTTTGGTGCAGAATAAACGCGACAAATATGCTCCAAAAACAGATTATACTCTTTCAGTACCGTTTGGGTTGCACTGGTAATCGACGATTTTTTTTCTTTTTACCTATTTTATTACGTACGGTTCACTTAAAAAAGGCTGCAAATTGTGTTACAAGCATGGCAATCGGCACGATTGATCTCTAGGTCATTTCAATCGATTACATGCGTGTCAACCATTAAAAAAAACCGGCCAAGTGCCAGTCAGACTCGCGTACGCAGATTCCGTATTGTGGATGATAAATTTTATTTTGTCGGACAAACAGGCGGACAACAAAGTGATCCTATAATGGTTCCGTGTTTTCATTTTGAGGTACGGAACCCCAAAAAAGGAAATTCGTTCACAAACTACAGACGACTGTAAGGTTACACTAAAGAGTGGGGGCACGAAACTAAAATATGTGAAACATAATGGCAAGTGCAAGTAAGCTGTCGCCGTTTATCTTAAGAAAAATACCAATCGATACCAGCCTTAAAGGAAACAGAACCGATTCTAGTAAATCGCTTATTATCCTTATTACAAAGACTTAGAGGCCAATATCGCGAGCATTCCTGGATAAACATTTAACGCCTGCATATTTCAGTTCCACTTCCCCACGGTAGAGAGACCATATTGAGACAATGCAATATCGACCTTAACACGAGTCAGTGTGGAGTCAAGTTTTATACAATTTTAGTTGCTCGGAAGCCGTCTGTTTAAAGTCCATGCAAATGTACTGGACTACGGCTTCGGACATGTTTTATAGGAGACATTTCAAAGAGTTAGTCCATGAAGTCCCAATGATAGCATAAAATCGAAATAAAAAAAAAGCAGTTGGTTGTGTCAGATCTACAAAGGTAACGCGTTTTTCTCGTTTTTTTTTTTCTTAGTTCTCATCTTTCCTCCAGATGTCGCTGTCCATGTCACCATAGATAAAATATATTTCGTAGTATCAATGTCAAAGTAGTTTTTAGTTTGTTTGGAATCCGTGCAAATTTTGTCTTTGATTCTGTATACGACAGTGGCATCTAGGAATCTTATTTAACCTCAGAATAAGGAATACAAATAGACTGACTAAAATAAGAACTGGGCATTAGCCATTGTACTCATCTAACGTAAATTACTCCTGTGTGCGAGTGAATGAAACGACGGACCGCACTTACTTTATATTTTTTCCTGGTGTGTCACTAGATTGAACCAAACAAATGTCAGATGGATGTAATTTGGATGTATTTTAAAAATTATAATACCATCAAATTAAATATGTCTCATCATTGTATCGTTGTGTTGTAATATCGTACGTTGCGTGCATCACATCTTAATTTGGTGGCATCGAAATGTCTATTGCATTTTGCGAAAGTTTACAGCTTCACCGAGAGAAATTAAATATTTTGGTGCTCTTCCTCTCAAAATTCGTGAAAGTGTGATTTATTATTGTTTGTGTTGATTGTTTTTTTAACATTGTAATAAAATGTCTTGTGCGATTGAAGGCTGTAAATCGCATACAGGAAGAAAAGAAAACAACAATGAAGCAATATCATTTCATCGGTGAGTTCTGATAGTTTTTATGTTAATAAGTTGCAGGATCATACCTAAAACTCAGTAACAATAATAGTAGTTCTTGTAAATCATACTCGTGTTCAATTCTACACCGATATTTGCCTGTTTTATATAGATTTTCTGCCGACTACGAGAGGTTATGTTTTTTCGTATAGTGATGTACTAAAGTCCGTGTGGCAAACTATCGAACATTGGTTCCCGCGGCAGCCGTGCATAATGGATAAATAGATTAATGAGAGGTTTTCTTTTTGAGTATTAAAAAAAAAACATAGTTTCCCAGAACTCTGTAGATGGTGTTGAACTGACTACGTTGCTAGGTGCCAAAGCCAAAACGATTGAAAAAAAAACATTGCGTCACGTCACGTCACGTCACGTCACATACGCTCGTTGGTTGATGACATGTGTGCTGAGCATATTATGTGCGAATGCTTTGTTATGGTCCGTCCAGGTTTAAAATGTACCATGGCTTGTACTTATTGCGCTTTACGACTTTCATCTTTAGGAAAAAGATGTGTATGCCTCCATTTTTATACAAATCCACAAGGCACAGACTTCTCTTCTTTTTCTCTTGGGAGATTTTCTTTCTGGCTTAGAAAACTCATAAAAAGACTGCTAATTATTTTTTTCTTTTTCCTTGTTGTTATTATTTATTTATTTTCAAAATGTCATTGTGATGTAATGTGACAATGACATTATAATTACTTTTTTATGTACGTTTCGTTTTACGATCTCAAAATTACATCCAAGTGTAATAATCAAAAAATTATGTGACGTTCCGTTCCTTGCAGTAACTTACCAAGTTCAGCGCCATCTATCCAGCGACTAGGGAAGAGTAAAAAAAAAAGAAAAGAAAATCCCTCATTGCAGCGCGAGTTAAAAGAAAAATAATGCCGAATAAATATCGCTATATTTTTTTGTTACAGATTTCCAAAAAGGGAAGAATTAAAAAGTGAATGGCTTAGACGAATAATTTGACCAAATTCGCGTAGCTTAATTAAATTTTTTTTAAATTTTTTTTTAGAGAATTTACGCGCTTTTAGATCAAAGTTTTCAATATTATGGTATTTAAATTAGTCATTATTTATTTATGATTTTTTAAAGAATTTCCGGATGTTACGTCACATGACTCATTTTAGGCCTGATACTGAATGCGGACTTTTGCCTTGCTTGTAAAAAAAAAATCTGTCATCCACAGAGTACTATATTGCTACATCTGGCAATAAAAAATCAAACAACAACAACAACGGAACTATGTTGAGTGTTACCAACGCCTGCAAAAAAAACCCTAAACTGGTGCCTATTAATCACGTGACGTATATTTGGCTGAAATTTAACGCCCTACCATCTCGGTTATTAAATTTTAAAACGCAAATAAACTAGTCGTTCGCCACGAAATATGAACTCGCGATTCGATCTTGACCGATTTGGCTCGAACTTAAAAATTCAAATTTCATGTCGTTCCGATCAACGATACTCTCGGACAAACACACAACAATTCATACATACATACATACATACATAATTATATTTGGTATCTCTCATGTATGATTGTCAATATTAATCCATCACAGAAATTGTTGTCATCAAAAATTATATTTATTTTAATAATGCGTTACTACATAACAAATAAAATTAACCGATCAATCTGGGATTTCGTAACAAGTTAGCAACACTTACTGCGTTCAGTTATATTTATACTGTGACCCAGACATGGACTTCATGTTCTGTTCTGTGACTCTGACAGTAATATTTTTTAACTTGATGGCAAGCGACACATTTCTATACAGCCTTCAGTCAAGTGACGTCACACGAAGGTCAAATGAAAGTTGCAAGCTTTTTCGTAAAAATATTCATCATCATAAGGTTTTTCAGAACAAAAGTTCTAAAATACGGCTTATTAAACCTAAATCTCGAAATGGTTTTCGAATTAACACACCTTAACATATTTTAATCTATGCGAATTGGGCAATTAAAAAAAGTGGTCATATTTGTTCGAAACACTTTACGTCGGATTCTTTTAGACCAAACGAAAATTTAAAATGGAGACTTTTAAAAGCAGATGCCTTACCAACGTTATATTTACCAGATACAGACACATTGGTAACCTTTAAATAATTATGTATAATTGCATTATCAATCTTGTTTGTAGGTACGTGCTTGTACTATACTATTAGTATATTAACTCGATAATTTTTAAATTTTAGGCAACAGAACCAGGGGCTCTACCGCGTAATTCTCATTTGTATCAACTTCAAGCAAATGCATGCGAAATTCAACGCGTGCAAAAGAGATGGCATGTTAGGCGGGCATCGTCGCACGCACGACAAATTTCAATCTCAAGTTGATGTTGATGAAAATGAGAATTACGCGGTAGAGCCGCAGTACCTATGGATGTCTGTGGTTTAGAAAAGTGCATACTTCTATGTTCGCAAATCGTTCTGAAAGGCCTGTTCGTTCACGTTACTGCCGTGATCGACTTCACGAAGAAATTCCGCAGATCAAGACATTTTCGTACTTAGTGGTTGACAATAAAAGTACTTTGACAGGGTAGTTCTTTTATTATTTGTCATTAGTTTTTATTCAAGATAAGTTGATGTTTATTTGATAGAAATAAAAAAAAATGAAATTACCTCTGTAGTAATTGCGCTGTCATCGCTCATCATTGACATAATATTATTATTACGAATCCTATAAGTCTATGATTATTATGATTTCTATTGTTGCGATTAATTCCTTCTTCCTTGATTGAACAAAGACGCGACATCAACGAACATCTATTTGATTGAGTTAAGAGGCGACTTAAAAAGTATCCACTTAAATAGTTTACGGTTGTATCTCTGATACAAGCTACAGCATTTTTTGTACTAGAAACAAGCACAATTTTGGACTTAACTTATGTACCTACCTGCCTACTATATAGTAATTTGTACTTAATAAAAAATATTATGCTAAACGAAAGATATCCTTTTATTAATTCCTTATTTACACAATATAACATGTGTCCCACTGGGTTAGACAGAGACCACTTTGCTATTAATTCTCTTGGCCTCCTTCCAAAGCAAGAGGATGTCACCAGAAAGGTCGGTGCCTCCTGCATTCTCTTTTTTTTCACACTTTGATACGATATGATGATGTGTGGTAAGGAGATTGGTCGCGGTTCATTTCGATTTGGTTTATTTATCGTAGTCAAAAATCGACATTGTTACATCACTAGCAAAGCAACGAACTAGTGACAACCTACCTAATTAAGAAAAAACTAATACATATCCATCTCTTTCTAACGCACTAAAATGTCGTAAGAAAATCAAGGATAGGTGTCTTTCTCCGCGTATTATTTTAGCCAGGTTTCTATTTGTATTCCTTATTCTGAGTATTTAACACTAAATTTGACACAAGGAAAAACGCTCATTGGGTACTTCCTTATTCTGAGGGTACTTCTGTAGTCACCTCTTTACTCAATCACAAAGAAAGGAAATGGTGGCCATAGATATCATGATAATAATATGTCAGTGATGGCAGAGTATTCGCCTCAAGATACTCAATACTCAATATTTTTATTGCAGGCATAATGTACATAATAGATGTTACATAAAGATTTAAGATCATTATGCACCCTGTTGGGCACAACAATATTGTGTGACAAGGCGGCTTATTTCGAAATTTTATAAATATATTTTTCAATGCAAGTGCTCGTAAAGGCCCAATTTTTATGCATCAAAACCGAACAGAAAGTCGATTATTTTGCCCTAGGGCTTTATTATTATTATTTTTTTATTTATTTACAATGGTTGGCTAACCTGCAACCTTTCCTGTGTAACATAAATTTTATACTTTTTTTTTCACTGTTAAACGGCTCTGGATACAGTCCTTTTGAGCCAATCATAATTTAAAGTTCATAAGATTATATTTGTTTTATTTCCTCACACTATGCATTGAAAAACGTAGTATGATACACGGGCGTAAGAGCAATAAATTACTCGGTTACGTTTAAAACACTCGCTACGATCGTGTTTTAAATCATCCTCGTAATTTATTCCTTTTCGCCCTTGTAGCATAAACTACTATTAAATCATTTCTGAATGTTTTAATTATTTAGATATATTTTCAGAACTAGCCACATAATTTATGCCACATTGTTAGAACATTTGAAAATAACACAAGGGTTTTCCGCTGATATTTGAATGTCTTGCATATGTTGCAGGCAAATAGTAAAATAACACAAGGGTTTTCCGCTGATATTTGAATGTCTTGCATATGTTGCAGGCAAATAGTAAAATAACACAAGGGTTTTCCGCTGATATTTGAATGTCTTGCATATGTTGCAGGCAAATAGTAAAATAACACAAGGGTTTTCCGCTGATATTTGAATGTCTTGCATATGTTGCAGGCAAATAGTAAAATAACACAAGGGTTTTCCGCTGATATTTGAATGTCTTGCATATGTTGCAGGCAAATAGTAAAATAACACAAGGGTTTTCCGCTGATATTTGATTGTCTTGCATATGTTGCAGGCAAATAGTAAAATAACACAAGGGTTTTCCGCTGATATTTGAATGTCTTGCATATGTTGCAGGCAAATAGTAAAATAACACAAGGGTTTTCCGCTGATATTTGAATGTCTTGCATATGTTGCAGGCAAATAGTAAAATAACACAAGGGTTTTCCGCTGATATTTGAATGTCTTGCATATGTTGCAGGCAAATAGTAAAATAACACAAGGGTTTTCCGCTGATATTTGAATGTCTTGCATATGTTGCAGGCAAATAGTAAAATAACACAAGGGTTTTCCGCTGATATTTGAATGTCTTGCATATGTTGCAGGCAAATAGTAAAATAACACAAGGGTTTTCCGCTGATATTTGATTGTCTTGCATATGTTGCAGGCAAATAGTAAAATAACACAAGGGTTTTCCGCTGATATTTGAATGTCTTGCATATGTTGCAGGCAAATAGTAAAATTCTGCCGTTTATAAACGGCGTCGTCAGTTTCTAAACGCTGGCTATTTTGCTATTTAATGAATCTTCGTCAAATAGTAGAATTCGGCGTTTTGGTGAAAGACTTTCGATGTCGGCGTTTTAGAAAATGACGAAGTCATTTTACAAACAAAACAAACTGAAAAACAGCGAGCTTTTGGAGACTGATGACGCCGCCGTTTATAAACCGCGGAACTTTACTATTTGCCTGCCACATATTATATAACATGGGTCTAAGCGGTGCCAGAGTCGTACGCGGGAAGACAATTTTTGAAAAAGGAGGACCTTTTTCCCATTTGGACACCATCTGGCAACCCTATCTGTGTCTAACTTCACGCCCGCCTTTTATACTGGGCCGAACTGTACCTTGCCGAAGCCGAATGAATTAAAGTCAAAGACTACATACATTATTACTTCGCTAGAAATATTTTCCAACTCGTACATCATTGTGTCTGGCAGCTGTTTTATAGCTGGAGGACTTATTCTGAAAACTTGGGAAGAAATTACTATATTATAGCAAAAGAAATATGAGAGACTGTTTTTCTTAGATATGAATTTAATAAAAATTATGGGAGTACACGAAAAAAGAGATATAAAATAAAATAAAATAAAATAAAATTAAATGTTATAATTTGCAACCTTCAGATTGCATTTAATTTTAATGCAGGTAATCAGTTTATTTTGTTTTTGGATGTCGTTTAAAATCATTAACCGTTTCAGCTAATAATAATGTGTTCAACTGTCTGCAGCATGACCAAGATATCTCAAAAAGTGCTACAGTGCTCCCAAAGTGATAATGCGCATACAAATCTTCGCCACTGTTCGGCAAAGTTCGTACTTCCTTACACTTTCTATACTATCAATACGGTCACGTGGTACGTCCGGTCGCTCGGCTATAGATTTGTATGCGCATTATTACTTTGGGAGTACTGGGGACCTAAAAAGGCCAACTGGGGTGAATCATGAAATGATTCGAAAGTAGGATGGAGTCAGAGTTTCTTCATGCGTGCAAAAGAGACGGCATTACAACAGAATCATAATATGATTCATCCAAAGCGGCCTTTTTAGAGGACAGTACATGGATTCAGCTTATTTTCATCATTCAAGTTACGTATGTAGACAAAAATGCTTTATGTACAACCAAACCAGCGTTTTGTGTACGCCGTAAACACTAAATAACAAAAGTACTCATTACAATACTGTTTTTATGCAGCCTTTAGTAACAGAATCGGGAAGCTGTAAAGGCGCCAAACTTATCGCTTTATAGCACACTAAACCTGGTTAAGGGCGAATTGTACGTAAATTATTATCTAGACCGACTACAGACACGGGCCGTTGAATAATTTAAATATTTTGGCAGTTGAATTGTTTTTGATGTTGTTTATTCACAAGATTTACGGTCACCCATTAGAATAATACCAGTATCATATCTACATTATTCTACGTATCTCCATCCATCCATCCATCAGCCTAGTTCCTCCACTGCTGGACATAAGCCTTTCCAGCGGGCCTATTATGTATCTCTAGTTGTCTTCTGGACTGGGTGTCTATCATCAAAAACATAGATATACCATCGAATTCCGATTTTCCAAGGATATGTTCGCACTTGAAGTGACGACACAGTTCGTTAATAGTTCAATACCCACTAAAGGCAATTTTGAAATTTCAGTTTTTATCTACGTTTTTGATGATAGGCACCTAGTACAGTTGGCAACTAAAGATACAGAATAGGGGGGCTGGACTTTGCCACTCCCGGCGGTCATCCTGGAAGAATTGCCCATACTCACACACAATATTTATTGTTAAATACTTCACAATTGGATAGTAATATGAAGAAAGTTATATTTGGCTTTTGTAAGTTTTATTTCTGTAGGCTATAGTAATATAATTAAAAAAACATTTTATTTAGGTAGGAGTATAATAATACAATATACGAGTTAGTAAGCATTATGTATGTTCACTTTATTGGTTTTGTTTCATTATTAATTTTGTAAATTTGGTATCCCACTTCCACATTACGTAAAATAATACTTTCTGCACCACCCAAAGGTTGCCTGGAAGAAATCGCTTTAAATGATAAGCCCTTGTACCAGTGGCGTGCATTGAACTTTTTTCCGGAAAAGCAATCAGAAGGTCAAGTTTGACAATAAAAAAAATTAAAAAATGTGCCTACTGTCTACCATAGAGTGAATATTTTCATACAAACTTTTTTTTTCAAAGTGTTATTTAAAATTTTCATATCTTTTTTATTGTCAAACTTGACCTTCTGGTTGCTTTTCCGGAAAAAAAGTTCAATGCACGCCACTGCCTTGTACAACATTGTGTGTTCAAAACTCTACTTAATTTTTATTTAACCGTGTACAAAAAAGTGTGTATTCATTCATTCACCCATCATACATACGGTCCGAAAAAGAAAAAAAAAAGAAAATACTTTATAATATTCTCTGGTTTAGGTCAGTATTTTTGAATCGATCGTTTTCAATTTACGTGCGAAAGTATATACCCATCTCACGTAGCACATCAGAACTTGTAATTTGCAAGATGAGACAGGTATATATTTTCGCACGTGAATTGAAAAAGAACGATTCAAAAATACGGCTCGACGTGGCTCGAACCAGGCATCTCAGTAAATCGCGTTATTCAGTTTGTCAACCTACGAGTTTTGTAACAGCTAGTAATATAATATAAGCAAGCTTTTCTGAAACGGAACGGCTATAACAAATAACGAGAATACATTTGTTGGAAAGAACCGAAGACAGTATTCAGAGACAAAGTCGCAAGACTTTGTTAAACATTTATAAAGGTACGAGTCTTCAAAGGAGCGCAATAAATTAAGAAAACTACGTTGTAAAATGTATTATGTACCTACATAATATACATATATTATATAGGTATATTCATTACAGGCAATAAGGTTGTTTAAGTAAGGTAAATACCAGCGGGTTGAGTCAGAGACACAACCGTTAATTATTTTTCAATGCAAGTACTCGTAAAGGCCCACTTTTTATGCATCAAAACCGAACAGAAAGTCGATTATTTTGCCCTAGGGCTGTATAATTTTTTTTTTTTTAATTTAGTTACAATGGTTGGCTAACCTGCAACCTTTCCTGTGTACCATACATTTTATACTTTTTTTTCCACTGTTTGACTGCTCTGGATACAGTCCTTTTGAGCCAATCATAATTTAAAATTCACAAGATTATATTTGTTTTATTTCCTCACACTATGCATTGAAAAACGTAGTATGATACACGGGCGTAAGAGCAATAAATTACTCGGTTACACGAGCGTAGCGGGTGTTTTAAATCGTCCTCGTAATTTATTCCTTTTCGCCCTTGTAGCATAATAAACTACTATAAGTGGATACTTCTTATAACGGCTCTTTAATCAATCACGGAGGAAATAATTAGAGGTGGCGTATTTGCTTACGTAGTTATTTAATATTTTTAATTTTTTTTTTGTTAACAAGCATTAATTTGGTATTAAAATATAGTAAGAAATGAAATTATCATTCGTTAAAAAATTGTTCCAGAAGTGACGTACAAGTTCTGAACATGCCCCCAAGATGCAAACAGAAAAGTATCCACTTCAAAATGAGGGCTTCTGTACTTATAAAATTTAATGATTTATGCAGACTATGTCTGCACTGATGGAACTTTCCGATTTTCACTTGAGAATCGAGTTCTGGGGGGCAGTTCCGAGTCTGTCGAATTAGCCTTCTCAACCATAAAAACCCTTTTTTGTCTGTCGAACTCCATACATTTTTACCTCGAGTTTCTTCGGAATAGCCCCCCTGAAGTGTAGAAGAATCAACCGAGACGAAAATATTTCATCTCGCTTCATAATGTAAGAGTTCTAAGTGTACGAGTATGTAACTGAGTTTAAAAAATCTCATGTCAACATTTTTCCCGGTTTGTCCAGAGAATCGATTTAGAACTCGCATCAGCAATTCGAACAACATCCGAATAAACAATACAAATACTAGAAAGTAACAGGAAATGGCAACAATGATAGTACCACAAGCACACTAGAAGGTTTACCTTCCAATAGGAAAACATTTATCTTTTATTGAGGAGCAGAACAATATAGGAAGCAATTTTGTTCTGTCGCGGGACCATTTCCTAGATAAAATAGTATTCCAGTATTTTATAGATTAAGTATAAGTCCCTGCTGCAGGAAAGACAAATATCTGAAACAGTTTTACTGTTGTTGACATTTTTCAACCGATTATCTGCTCAATTTTCGCAAGCTTATAAACCAAAGAGGGCGCGGCACGTTTTTGGACTGCTCGGCGAAAGTAGTGGGGGACTAGCGCATATGTTCATTCGCGCACAAAAATTACTAAGTGAGATAGAGAAGAAATGACTAGCACAGTCAAGGTCAGACATCATAAGCAGTGCCGCTACCTGTACAAAATTCTTTAAATCTCTTCGTAATATTTGAATGGGCTCCCAAAAGCTAGTTTTTTTCCCATAATTCCCATAGCTTGATTTCTAAAAGATGTTTATTTTATAATTTTTGAGAGAATATACCCCATTTTAGGACATACATAGTTTTCATTATTCTGATATAAGATAAATTAATAATTATTTTTTAATAATTTTTGGATATGGCATCACTTGGGAATTTTATTCATTCTACAGACTGTGATGTGTGATTGCTTATAAAAAAAAAGTGGTCTGTCGCTGTCTGTCTTCTCATCTGTCATCCATCTGTTATAAATCAGTCGGAAGCAAATTATTATAAATTTATCTTGATAGCAAAGGACACATTTCTAAACAGCCTTTTCTCAAGTGACGTCACACGAAGGCAAATGGGAGTTCATTATGTTTTTTAGACCACAAGTTCTAAAATTCGGCTTATTAAACCAAAATCTCCAAATGGTTTTCGAATTAACACACTTTAACATAATTTAATCTAAGCGAATTAAGGAACCACGTACTACAATTTTATTAACATTTCCTGTGTCAAGAAGCCATTTTGCAAAATTACCAGTCCTTGTTACTATTAAAAGGTTAATTTTGTCCACTTGGTTAAGAATGCAGATGTTCTGTCCTGCTCGTGTCCATTCAATTCTAGATCCTGACAGTGGCGTATTTTAAGATTTAGCGCCCTGGGCCTATAAGGTTTGCCGCCCCATAAAATAACTAAAAAAAAAGCAAAAAGTAGTTTATGCTACAAGGGCGAAAAGGAATAAATTACGAGCATGTTTTAATAACCGAGTAATTTATTGCTCTTACGCCCGTGTATCATACTACGTTTTTCAATGCATAGTGTGAGGAAATAAAACAAATATAATCTTGTGAACTTTAAATTATAATTAGCTCAAAAGACTGTATCCAGAGCCGTTTAACAGTGGAAAAAAAGTATAACATTTATGGTACACATGAAAGGCTGCAAGTTAGCCAAACATTGAATATAAATTAAAAAAATATATAATAATAAAGCCTTAGGGCAAAATAATCGACTTTCTGTTCGGTTTTGATGCATAAAAAGTGGGCCTTTACGAGCACTTGCATTGAAAAATATTTTAATTATAAAATATAATAAAATCCAACAGTGTGTTGATGTGGGCTAAGAATGGTGATACTGAATGAAAAAACTAAAAAGGCCATGCAAACACCATTTATTCAATATTTACATTTTTTCTGGTGGCCAAATTAGTTACAAAATTCTTCAATGACACTGTCATAATTAACGGATTTTGTTAAGTCAGCTTCGATAAGAATAGCTAATTCTTAATTGCTTGTGCCGCCCCTCGCAGCCTGCCGCCCCGGGCCATGGCCATTTTGGCCCTAGGGTAAATACGTCACTGGATCCTGCTCATGTAAATTATGGACATCCTCGGCTCTGCATTATGGACCAAGGATCGGGTTTCAAGGATGATGCCATTTTCCTTTTTTTGTCATGCACGCTGGTAAGTAGCCATTCCTGTTTAGCATGAAGCCATTGTTATGCATCTCCACTACCCGTATAGTTTTTTTTTCTTGCTAATAAATTGGAGGTTATGTCGAGAAATTATTTATTTATTCAACTTACATCTGTCTTAATGTAGGTATAACCCGGAGCTTTAAAGAAAGGAATCTAAAATGGCGGCATGTACTTGTGATTTTATTGCTCAGTGATACAGACAGCATAAAATTTTGTTTCTTTAATATTTTTTTTGTAATATTTTTGGTCTATTTTAATATACAAAGTGAAATTTAATCAACCGCCAGAATTCATACTGTAGACTCGGTTAGTGATCAGGAACAATGTGTACTGACACCACCGGCGAAATTTGAAAAAAAAAATGTTTGCTCCTATACTGCCTAGACTAGAAATTGTATTTGAACTAGTCCAGTCCCCATAGGAAGAAAATATTTTTTTATACCATAAACACTTAAGTAAGCTTGAGCGGCAAATCCAGACTATTTTTTTTGCATGCAGTACGCAGGTGTGCGACTGAAGACAGATATACTGTGCGAGTGAGAGGGGATGGTGATGGGCGCCATCTAAGATTCCTTTCTTTATTGCTCCGGGTTATAGACGATAGTGTAGTTATTGGTAAGTACCCATATACATGGTGACATCAATTTATGCAGCCAAATTCATATTGAAGACTCGATAAGTGCTCAGTATCAAGATTCAATGGCCTATTTTGTAAAAATTGTACATAAATTTTCTCGTGTTCCTTACCAACGCAAACACAGCTTCGAGTCAATTACTATTTATGGGAGGTCAACATTTTATTTTATATTGTTATCGATCCGTGATCACTGACCAAGCCTCCAGTATGAATTTGGATGCAAAAATTAATGTCACCTCACCTTATACAACGTGTAACAGAAAGGTGTAACCATATTTGAAGAGCTTATTCAGTCAATGGTATTGAACAACTTTTGCTATGAAACAAAACAAGTATCCCGAAAAAAAAAAATAAAAATTACTCGTTTCATACGAAAATGCAATGCCGCTCGGCCGAAATGTGTGGAAGGGCAGACTTTTTTTTGAGATTTCAGGGTTGTCTCCATAGTAAAAGTTGTTTTATACCATTGACTGAATAAGCTCTTCAAATATGGTTACATTTTTCTGTACACGTTGTATATGTAATACATAATATTATGTATGCAAAAAAACATATTTTATCTTTTTATTCCGTATGGAAAATTATACTTCTGATGACTGAACGTAAAGTAAAGATGAATTCTCGTAAAGTTTACGAGAAAATGTTCGTTGTTTATGACTCCAGTAGCCGTCATGACTAGCAAAAGCCCGCGGATTCATTTAAACTCCAGCTTTCCACAAAGCTCGTAATTTTCTAGAGTTGTGTTTATTAGGGGTCTTCGGCAGAAGTTTGGGCCCTAAATTGAAATTGAGGTGGAATGTAAAGTTGTTTGAGAATAATATTAAACTTTCAAGAGAGATTTAAGTTTGAAGAACTTTACTTGACAACCCGAATAAAGTCTGAGTTTTTCAATTTACACAAATCTCTTGCCCCTTCGAACTTGCCTCTTCGTATATTTGTGTCGTAGAGCACTCGTAGAGCGATTTCCCATAGCTTAATTTCGAAAAGATTTCAGAGAATATACGCCATTTTAGGACATAGTTTTCATTATTTTGGTGTATAAAGTAACCATAACTTTTTTAAAGAATTGCCGGTTATAACGTCACTTGAGAATTTTAGACATTATACTGATTGCTTATAAAAAAAGTGGTCTGTCTCTGTCTGTCTACTTATCTGTCAAATCAGTGGACAGCAAATTTTTATAAATTTAAGCAAAGGACACATTTCTAAACAGTCATTTCTCGAGTGACGTCACACGAAGGCAAATGGAAGTTGCAGCTTTTTCGTAAAAATATTCATAATCATATGGTTTTTTAGACCACAATTCCTAAAATACGGCTTAAATCTCAAAATGGTTTTTGAATTAACACACCTTAACATGATTTGATAACCGTTGGGGCCGTAAGGCATTGGAATGGAGACCACGTACAGCAAAGAGCAGCGTAGGCCGCCCTCGTACCCGCTGGACTGACGATCTGAAGGACGTTGCGGGTGGCGGCTGGATGAGGATGACTGAGGACCGCCAAGAGTAGCGTAATATTGGGGAGGCCTATGTCCAGCAGTGGACGAATACGGGCTGATGGATGAACATAATTTAATATCAGCGAATTAGTGTTCAGTCCGCTTGCTTCGGAAGGTCAATTTGTGACCGAAGTACGGCAATAGGGCTCAGATGGTAATTTACACAAATCTCTTGCCCCTTCGAACTTGCCTCTTTGTATGTTTGTGTCGAGAATATACGCCATTTTAGGACATAATTTTCATTATTTTAGTGTATAAAGTAACCATAACATTTTTAAAGAATTGCCGGTTATAACGTCACTTGAGAATTTAAGACATTATACTGATTGCTTATAATCATTGCATCACGTTTGGGACGTAATAATCGTTTGTGAAAAGCGGGTGCCCAGTTCACACTTGGGTACACGACTGGCACCCTCTCGGGGATTCATGTCGTGACGTATGTTGCTCTCTTACCTCTTTGTAAAAACGCTTTTTTTTTGAGACACGTGTCATAAAAAGAACACATAAAAATTTTCGCAAAGGCGGCTTTCCTCAGAAAATAGAATTAGGGTTTCAAAGACTCTGATGAAGAAGTAAAATCTTAATGAACAGCATCAAAAGGAATCCCGTGGTTTTCGAGACTCAGTATAAAAACTGTAATGCTGTTAGCGAAACAGGTTTAACTGTGTTCTTGAAATTCCCGCCTCAGTCCCTCATTCAGTTTTTAGTTCTGCTTTAAAGCTTTTTAGCGGAAGAGTTGTTTTTTACGTCTTTTGCGCGCATAATTTTACGTTCGGAAACGAATTTATAAATATTTAGACGGGCGCTTTTTGCATAAATTGCTTTGCTACGAGTTTTTATATTTGCGAAGAATTTACAAGAGACATCGCGTGGGCTACACTTTAGTCGCAATATTCAAGAATAGCGCAAAACTTTTGACGTTTAATTTCGCTTGAGCTTTCGTTGAAGTTTGCTTCAGTCCAGAGTTTGGAAAGAAGGTGTGTAACAAATACTGGAACTGTAATCACAACTGAAATATTTAACACAAACCTGAAAGCATAGGCATCATTCAAATTCAAATTCAAAATTATTTATTTTCTAAAAACCATACCAACACAATTAAATTTACATAAGTTGCCCAAAGAAAGAAAAAATAGATATAGTTTTTATAACATTTAACGAAAAAGTTGTTATTCTTGTGGCCCCAGACTAAGCGAGCTTGACTCGTGGGTACCAATTCGTAACAAGAAGATAGAGAATTATGCAAATTTCTTTAATATAGGCATAAAATACGCATTGAGACAATTATTAATAAAAATAAAAAAAACCCAACTCACTTGATTAAGGCTATAGTTTACTCTCTGGGGACAGTCAGTTCTCTAGATACATAGGGGATGGGCAGTTCTTTAGGGACATGTAGGAGGTAATCTCTGGAACTTACATCCAACTCTTGACAATTCTTTCACTGATAGGAAGCTACGAGTACATTATCCATGAGCGCCACAGAACTGTATTGAGTTCTGTGATGAGCGCCTATAGGCTATAGGTTGTTCCTTGGGGACAGGCCGTTGCCTAAGGATTTCCATTACATTCAACAGATAAAAAAGAAATCGCTGTTGTAATAGTTAGACTCTTTACTTAGCCATAGGCTAATTTTTGTTTATTCTTTGGGGACGGGCACTTCCCTGATGACATAGTCACTGTTGTGTCTAAATAATCACGAGCGAAACCGCGGGCAAAAGCTAGTAGGTAAGAACATCTCAATCAAGTCACCTTTCAAACAAAAATAAACTAAACCAAAATTGGCAAAACTAAACCAAAACTTGATGAATAGATTCACTTGTTATCCAAGTTTCACCAAGTGCCGACAATCGCAAGTATTAATCATATAAATCAAAACTAAACGAACGCGGGTGAACGCACTGGCAAGCGGTAGTAGCTAAGAACACTCTAGATTAAGTCAACTTTCAAACAAAAAAAACTATATCAAAATCGGTTTACCCGTTCAGGAGCTACGATGCGACAAACAGACACACAGATACACACGTCAAACTTATTATTGCGCCCCTCTGTTTGCTTCGGGTGTTAAAAACCACTTTGAAGACGATATCCAGCATGCATGATTCTTGTTAGTCAACAACAAATGCTATTTTGCTTTGCACCGTCTAACTGAAATGTCGTATGAATAATGCACTAGTGTTTTTGCAGCGACTCCACTCGACTGTCCGGTGGGGCGACAGCAGCGTCGCGTCGACTGAAATTAATAACGCTCAGTACCGACATATCGCTTGATTCTAATTTATTAGTCAGACGGTCGTTTATATGTGTATGTAGATGTTTTAGATTAATGATGTATGATGGGAGCAGCTGCTTCCTGGAAATCTAGGTGGAGTGGGGAAATATGAGAATTATACAACGTGTAACAGAAAGGTGTAACCATATTTGAAGAGCTTGTTCCGTCAATGATATAGAACAACTTTAACTATGGAACAAACCATGATCTAAAAAAAAAAATTACTGTTTCATAGAAAAACGCAATGCCGCTCGGCCGAAATGTATGGAAGGGTAGATTTTTTTTTGAGATTTCAGGGTTGGCTCCATAGTAAAAGTTGTTCTATACCATTGACTGAATAAGCTCCTCAAATATAGTAACACCTTTCTGTTACACCTTGTATATTGTCACGACTCACGACTTGAATTCCCGAGTGGGTGTCAGTGGTGCTACCGGGTGTGAACTGTGAAATGTCTGGACACCCGTGTTTCACTGACGATTATTACGTCCCAAAGTAAAGGGTGGTGGTTTGCCCTATCGCCGTTCTTCGACCACAAATACACGCTTTTAGGCATGCAGGTTTCCTTACGATGTGTTTGTTCTTTCACCGTTTAGCAAGTGGTAAATACAAATACAATGTAATACATAAATTCCGAAAAACTCATTGGTAGCAAGCGTTCGACCGGGGATCGAACCTGGGTCTCAAGATTGAGAGGCCAACGTTCCACCGTCTGAGCTCCGCCACTAATTCATATAGTTCGTAAATTTCCGTCGTAACTTGCAAATGTTGGAAATGGATGCATTGTTTAATTTAAAGTTATGAAAAATAAATAAAAATAATAAATTCATGATGATATAGAAATGTTGATGTTGTTTCAAAAATGTTATGTTTATGAATTTCATAGTGGACAATTCATTCGGATTATATTCATAATCATAATTTAAATAAAAATATTTAAATATTTCAACTGCAACAAGTTTTTTTTACAGAAATAAATGCAAAATTTAAAATTAATAAGATTAGAATTTTCGAGTTTGAGAAAATGTTCAAATTAAAATAACAGATACACCTCTTATTAAAAAATTAAACGCATTTCCAGATTTAAGAGCAGATTCTCGAAAATGTTAGCTTTTCCCTGAAAAATACCAAGAACTTCACTGACCTTTTCAAACTAACAGCGGCGGATACACCACAAAAACCTGCAACAAAAACAACGTCATTCATTTTATACCTACAACCCCATAAACAACATATCCACAAAAATATATAAATCAAAATTGTGTTTGTGAACGCATCCTGAACAAACAATGGCGGGAATGTTAGTTAATTGGTGATCCGTAAAATTTAATACGAGCGAAGCGAAAAACGTAATGGAATAGCGTTCAGTTTCACATTGAGAAAAATAGGATTTTGTCGTCGCTTTTCCACGATTTGAATATACTGTAATGCGTAGGTTTTCCTATATGCTGTAATGTAATGAAAAACAGCGGCAACTCAGGTAGTGGCATGCTAGGATTTTCGAAATAGGAGGTCCGGGTTGGAGCCCTGTCGCAATCGATTTACAGAAACGCAGAACATTTATTGTTATTGGACGGTAATAATAAATGCGTGTTATTTAAATGGTTAGCATAGTATTGGTATCTTTGTGAGCAGAAAAATATAATCTGTGAGCAGAAATAGCTAATTGATCAGGAACTCATGGCCAGCAAACATTTCAAAATCGATCAGCAATTTATGTCATTCTGGATGGCTGTAATTATTTTTGTATAGCATATTAATTATATAAGCTGCAATGAGCTGCTCCTGTTTAATAAAATTTTGGTAAGCACTCAGAGGGGAAGCAAAAAAATTCATTTTTCATTTTGCAATTGCTTCGGCGTTGCGGAAAGTGCAGCCCCTTCGCCCTTGCGTAACAAAGCACAGTCACCCATGCTCACCTTCGCAGCTTCGGCTTGTTCGGCGACCAGCCTCAGCCACTACGGCTCGCACGGGTGCCTATGCTTTGTTACGGCAGGCGAAGGCTGCCCTTCCTCCACGTCTACGGCTTTTTATATACACTCTAGGGGTAGTATCCACAAGACTGCATAGAGTCGGGGTGATCTCATTCGGTTTTGGAACATATTCAATCAATTTTTTGCATAGACATGTTTTCTCTGCTGATCAATCATGAAATCTTGCTGATCAAGTAGTTATTTTGCGGACTGAATGTTTATTATGCAAACTCATTTTATTGTAAGCTGCCTATTTATGATTTAATTTTTGACCATTACCAAAATTATTCGCGGAACAAAGATTGCTGCCTAATTTTTTTTATTGCAAAAAAAATCTTTGTATGCTGACCAAATTATTTAAATGCTGTTATTTTGTGGCGCACCAAATTTTATAATTGCTTAACTATTTATTTACTTCTATAATAAATTACTGTAAAGGAAACCCGCTTTCCTTCAAAGTAGACGAGTCAACCACCTGAAAATCTGTGTCAACCCTTTGGGAAACTTGTCGTGTTAATATAAATTAATGGAAAATGCAAATTTTTGTCAGCTTTTTGCTGACCCATCTAAACTCTCGAAAAGCAATTAATAGCTGAAGTGATGAGATGCAGTTTTTACTATTGCTCTGTTGTTATCTTGAAACATTATATTTATATACTGCAACAAAGAATAATGATTTGACAATTTTCAGGGTTTCGTAGTACCTAAAAGGTACAAAAGGAACCTTTATGGTGAGACTCCGTTGTCCGATTATAGATCACTGGCCAATTACAGGAAAACTATAGCGATTTAAAAAAAAAGTTGAGCACAAATGAGAAATATAAAAAAGTAAGTAAAATAAATAAAAATATTTATTATAAAAATACAATATGGGTAATATATTGTAAGTATTTAAAAAGCTGGTTATAAAAAATGTAGCTTGGCTATGTTTAATTGCATCTATTTCGAGAAATCCTTGAAAAAACATAAAAAATGTATGTCCTCCCTTATCTCCAAAACTGGTAGACCGGAAAATATGAAAAAAATCATGGTAATATGTGTTTACGTAAAGATTACAGGAAAAATAAAGCGGTTTAGAAATTCACGAAAAAAATGACTAAATTAACTTTATCATCCACAACACGGAACCCTAGGTTACGCGAGTCTGACTCGCACTTAGCCGGATTTTAAGTGTTTGTACGATTCCATTGTGACTAGCAAGCCCGAGAACAGCAACTCAAAAAGAAAAAAAGACTGTTCTAAGGTCTTTACATAATCGTGGGCAGAATTGTAGGCAAAAACTAGCAATCTATCCAAAAAGCCAGTTTGATTTTCAATGCACGCGTGAGTAAATTGTTTGATATAGAATTGTAACAATCCACTAGTTAACGGTTCAGCAAATTGAAATTGACCTAATTAATGTTGTGACAATTTGACAACTTGATATTTCAGCAGTGGCCTACCGATTTTCGTTTCCAATATGTTCTGGCAAAGTTTCACAATTTCAAAACTTCATTTCAAAACATAATTAATCCACACTTAGTACAACTGCTTTTCACCAACAATTATAACGTCCCGAAAGTGATGGGACACAAATACACGGACATGCAGGTTTCCTCAAGATGTTTTCTTTCATCTTTCAGCAAGTGTTAAGTATTGGGTAATACAAATACTATACACCTAAATTCCGTAAAACTCATTGGTGCATGCTCGACCGGAGATCGAACCTGGGTCTCAAAATTGTGAGGCCGCGTTCTACCGCCGCGCTGGACCAAGGATGGTCGTCATGACGCGAATAACTCAGCTGTGGGCGTGGCCAAATGTCATGCTGTTTCATTTCACTATAAGGTGCACGCTCCATAAAACTTGCGAGGACAATACAATCGTGCCGATTTCGTCGCGGGCGTAAAATTGAAAACTTGTTTCAGGAGAAACCATTTTTTGCAAACTCTGAAGGTTTTCAAACATTATTTTTGGTTATTATTAAACTAGATAACATTTTTGATGTTTGACTTGTATTAATTTTTTGATTTTAACTAAAACAATTAAAGCACATTCGGATACACTTTTGGTAAAAAACCGTTAAATTTACGTATTTTAGGGGTTTGTTGTTAAGATATTATTAAAATTTCACGGTTTTTAGTTCGACTTAAAGATAGATCTAGATAATGCTAATGGACTCAGTCCAAAATATTATAATGACATATTCATATACACCCCGCAATGTGGTGACAGCGTTTGTATGGAGGTTTGCGCCTAGCGACGCTTCTTAAAAGGATGGCCTACCCTATTTTTTATTACCCGTCCAGCATAATAAGTCCAGTGGCAAAGACCTTATTTGCTTTTGATGGAGGCGATTATATGTTGGCCTCTTTTTTTTGGACGCGTAATACTATGATCACGCAGCGAAACAACAAATTGGCGTGTTTTTAGCTGATACTGAAATATTTTGTACGGAAAAAATATTGGATTTAAGTATCCTTAATGCCTTCATATTTCTCTTATCAAAAAACCAAGTTTAACTCCTAGCTGCGTTCTTGAAACGAACGTTTGAAAACCAAAAAAAAGAGGGCGGAAAACATTTTTTTTGACAAAAGTATAAATCTTAATACATTGTTTATAAGTAGACATCGGATTTTATGCATTTGCATTATGCAAACTGACTGACTGACCAGTGCGTGCGTTTTGTCCAATGACGTCAGTTGATGTAGAGAGGTCGTTTTCGGCGTACAAATTGATACTGGGTGACGAACGTCACAAATTTGCGCTCGAAAATTTTTAAAAATACTTAATTGTATATTGTCACAAAAACCATGAAAAATTTTAAGTATATTTCGCTGTTTTTGTACCGTCTTTAATTAACATATATAAAAATAAGTGGTTTTTTGATTTTGCATTGTGACCATTTTGGGCATATGAACAGTTTTTAGTGCATTTTTCGGTCTTTTTAGTGCATATTTTTGCACTTTGTTAGTGCATATAATCCGGTGTCTATTTATAAGTAGAATCCCTAGATAAGAGATCATTAAATCGTTTTTTTTTTTTAATACAAGAATCCGAATTTTTTTAAACGAATCCTCGAAAGTCTTGGCGTCGTTCATACTCTAGGCTCAGGTACAGTGTCGTGCTTTCCGAAGCAGGTAGTGTGCACCGCGGGTATTGAACCCAGGACCTCTGTTTTAGCAGGCGAGCGCTCTATTACTCGGTTACAGAGGCAGTTGGGTATTAATATTCTTAATTAACTAACTTCGCCCAATCCAATTCTATATCAAAGCACGATTTACATATGAAGTTTCGTTAGGGAGCAGTTTACATACCGCGGGGGTAGCGGGGCGGGGGGCAGCGGGGAGTTTCATTTCATTATCAAAAGCTCTTCGAGAAAATAACGAGTAGAAGGAACAGTCCTTTGTGTGTCGGATTTCATATAAAAATATAATCTAAAAATAAACGTTTCACGGAATCTCTTTGCAAACTAAATATTACTTTTTATCGGACTTCCCCGAGCTTACTGAGAGCTTTGATCTATTTAATCTATACTAGAATAAGTTATTAAAAAGTCGTCTCTGTAAAAGGAACATTTATTCACAATTTTAAATGAAATGGGTTAAGGCAACACGTAAAAGTTTTAGCGTCCCTGTTACTTCATATGCGAAAAAACCCTCAGTGCGAGTGGGACGGATTCGTGGAAAAGTAGCAAAAAGTCGGTTTTTTATTAATATAAAATGTACTGAATTTTGTCAAAAAGATTTTCAAGGATTTCAAAATTGGTCATTTTGATGCCATGGTCTTTTTAATACCTTAGACGGAATAATGGACCTAAAGGATATTTGTATGTCCTAATTATTATTAGAGTGCATTACAAACTTGAAATCGATCAGAAACATATTTAAAAGCACAACATATTTTAAATAAATTCCTCGGGCCAGTTGATTGTAAGTTTGTAATGCACTCTAATAATGAGCTCACTTATGAGCTCGTATCTTTACTTATATTAACTTACTAGTTGGCGTTAAATGTTAATAGTCTAACCAGAAATTGTTTATAATTAATAAAGAATTTTGAAAATCAAATCACTCTAATAATAATTAGAGTACTCAGTATTCAAAGCGATGGATTTCGCAAAAAAAAGCTCATATCTTTATGGTTTTGTATAACTTTACACGTTTACGAAAAAAAAAACTGTCACGTCCACTTACATTAAGGACGGTCCCTAGAAACTAAATTATAATCCCGCCAGAGTGGCCCACCGCTCTGATAACGTAATTAGACTCACAACATCTGCGTCCCAAGTTTGAACCCCAGGTCTGACAGCTAGACAACACTCTTACTACTTTAAAAATAGATGTGATACTGTAATATCTGAATTGTCTACTTGCTGAAGTAATAAAAACGGCCTCTCTACATTATGATGGCGATTGCGCCATCATGGCGCGGTGGGTAAATTGGCTAGTTTAGTCATTACGGTAATCTAATTGTAAAGGAGCATCTGGTTTCGCCAAGTTGTACTGAGTGACTACTTTATTACAGTACTCCCAAAGTAATAATGCGCATACAAATCTTCGCGACTGTTCGGCAAAGTTCGTATTTCCTTACACTTTCTATATAATCAACATAGACTGACATAATGACGGAGCAATAATCAGATGACGTCATTACACGCTAATGAGCAAATGTCAGACAGGCTATTATGACGTGAGTTTGTGAATGCATTTGTTTAGTAAATGAAGCGGTGGTTTATCTACATACTTTGATTTGAGCAGCTAATAATAATAACAATCATCTATTTATTTCAACCAACTCACAGTACTCCCAAAGTTAATGCGCATACAAATCTTCGCGACTGTTCGGCAAAGTTCGTATTTCCTTACACTTTCTATACAAGCAATAAGGTCACGTGGTACGTCCGGTCGCTCGGCTATAGATTTGTATATGCATTATTACTTTGGGAGTACTGTACCAAGTTAGTAAAGTCCAGCTAACCAGAGTTTGCCCATTTTTCCAACTTTAATATACGGTACCGATGTGAATATTAGACGCATTGAGAAATGGACGGATTAGGAAAAACAAGTGTACCATTTGGTAAAATAGATCAAATCAAATATATATTTATTTACCATAGCAATACAACATTTATAGTGAGTACATAAATTAGGCATAATGTGACAAGTTGTAGAAACGATTTTTACAAAGGACCCTAAACAAAGCAGAGCTTGGATCACAGGGCCTCGAAAACGATTAGGTTCTCATTGGTTCGATTTGTACTCGCTCGATACAAGTAAATTTCTATGAAACATAAAATTAAATTAAATTACAAGGAGGATTAAAAAAATAATAATAAGTAAATAAAATATTAATTACCTACTGTTGGCCTTACTATAACAATGATAGACCACTAGCGAAAGTGAATCGATTGGGAATAGACCGATCGCTCCGGAGGGATATAATTTATCTGTATTGTATTTTTAAACTCTTTATTTAATAAAAGTATTTTGCTTGTAACAAAAATTATGAAACAAAAGACATGAGCTTGCTAAGTTTCTTGCCCATCATCTTAGCAAGACTAATCGAGTGGGCTGAGTTAGGCATATATTTATTAAATGTATTGCATTATATTCACCTATATTTATAATATTGTTTATTCCTATAATTTAAGTTTTATTCAAGTGTATTATTTTATTGAATTCAAGTAAAACTAATCTTTATTTTTTGTACCTATTTCCCCATCTATCTAATCTATAGACAAAGACATAGATTAGATAGTAATTTTAAAGATGTAAATATACTGGTAGTAGAAATATAAATACGGTAAAGTGATATCATGATATATTTGGGGTCCGATCTGGACCCGGCATCAGTTGAGTATTTCAATATTTTAAAATGAAAAAATGTGTTTAAATACTGATGCCGGGTCCAGATCGGACACCAAGTATATCATGAGACCACTTTACCGTATTTATATCTGTATAATTAGTATATTTATATCTTTAAAATTACATGTGATTAGCAGTAGCACTGCAACATTACTAATTGCAGGTAATAATCAATATTGCATGCAACCGTACATAAGTTGGTTATTTCCCTAAATCCCTACCCACCTACACCATAGATAGATATAACATTTATTTCTCAAAAACACGACACATACATATAAAAACAAATAAGAGCTTATATAAGAACTTAAATAAAATAAAAAAATGTAGTTAAAGCACAAAAAGAAAGTTAAATTTATCCTAGCGGCATGTGTGTCGCGGCAAAGAGAAAAAGGCTACGACTCAGCATAATGCCGCAAACCGAAATCTGCGACGCTGTTATTCTATGTTATTATCTTATTTTTGTATGACGCTGCTATTATAATAATATGTTACACACGGTAACAAGTCGAGAAGAGCATTCTACCGTTTTAAAAACACAATACGGCAAAAATTCAAGACTGAATAAAACTGTAAAATCTATGATGCCATCAAGATTCACAGAGTTAACAATAAGGCGTTATTTTGCCAAGTTGCTGTCCCAGTGAGTGAGTAAACTTGTACATTTTAATGCAGTTACCAAGTCCACCCAGTTCAGCCCAGTTGATATCACTACAGGACATCTTTTGTTATATAAAGTACACGCTTAGTGTGGTTTGTCGACACACGGACAGATTGTTGACGAACAATTCCCATGGATTAATTTTTAAAATATTAATTTTTTATTATTTTTTCAGAGAATTGACGCCTTTTAAGGACACAGTTTTCATTATTTTGGTATATAAATTAACCCATTACTTTTTTATGATTTTTTAAAGAATTGTCCGATGACCTTGTCACTCGAGAATTTAAGACATTATATTGATTGTGATGTGTGATTGCTTATAAAAAAAATGGTCTGTCTCTGTCTGTCTACTCATCTATCATCTAGCTGTCAAATTAGCCTGAAGCAAATTATTATAAATTTATCTTGATAGCAAAGGACATATTTCTAAATAGCCATTACTTAAGTGACGTCGCACGAGGAAATGGAAGTTGCAGTTTTTTCGTAAAAATATTCATCATCATGAGATTTTTTAGACCAAAACTTCGAAAATACGGCTTATTAAACCTAAATCTCGAAATGGTTTTCGAATTAACACACCTTAACATAATTTAATCTATGCCAGTTATTCTTTGAATATTAATTACTCTAGGTCTTTATTTTTAGGTAAAAATTGGGTTTAATAAAGCTTTCCAGACTCACTAAACCTACTTCGAGCTTCGATATGACATTATCCTTAACAGCCGCCTTCATTCTCGGTAAATCTTGGGCTCGACAAAACAGCCTGCACGTGGGTCGCCCCTGTTATCAAATGCGCACAGACACCCCCCGAACACCATATTTCATCGCGTAACGGGACTCGCTTTCGGTATAATGAAGGCATTACCTGACTAGTATCTTAGCGAAATTACTGGGAACATGTTCGCTGTATTTCACCGTGGCATGGGGCGAATTGTACTGAATTTGGATATGGCTGCAGCGTTCTGATAACTTAAACAAGACCGTAGAGGGATAAAAGAGGATAAAAGCAAAATTGTGTTATCTATCGAAGGTTGATTTTTATTCCGATATATAAATATTTTATATTTATTAGGTATTTACATATGAAATTGCCGTTTTCTATAGAGAATTCGAAGGAAACTCAATTTTCAGTATACTAACCTTTTTGCATTTTTTTCAAGGAACGACAAATCAACATTTTTTAATTTCTTTTGTGTATGAGTGATAAAACATTAAGCTAACAGCAACATTAATTTCATTTTTGAAAAGTGTCAGCTGTTATAAATCATTACGAATCTTATCATGGAAATGGATGGTATTTAGGACGAACTGTTTTTGAAGATTTAATTTTGGTTATCAAACTGACAATAAGATTGTTCTTGATTTAATACGTAGATGTAAAACCCTGATAACAACTATCAAACAAAAAACAAATAATTACACATGAATGTATAAGAAAATTTCGGCAATTTCATATGTAAAGACCTATTATTATTTCTAGTTTGTTTTCTGTATAACCCAGAAAGAATAGCTGAAACGGGTTCAGCAACTTGTCACCAGACAGAAGTATAATTCTAATAATAAGTGACACACAGTGGCGTGCATATAAAACTTTTTTCCGGAAAATTAATCAGAGCGTCAAGTTTGACAATAAAAATAATATGAAAAAAATTTGATTAACACTTTGAATAAAAAAAGTTTGTATGAAAGTTTTCACTCTAGGGCAGGCAGTTATTTAAATTTTTTCACTTTTTTTTTTTTGTCAAACTTGACCTTCTGTTTGCTTTTCCGGAAAAAAGCTCTATGCACGCCACTGGTGACACATTCTGTCTGAAAGTTTCTAGCAGTTGATTTCCAGTAGTAAAGTGTAGAAAAGTATATCTATATGTTTAATGAAACTTTTAAACTGGAGTGAATTTATGTAAAATTGAATACATGAACTTATTAAGTTTCATAAATTGTATCTGTATTTAAAACTTTAACTACATGTACGAGTATATTCTACTGGCGATAAAGAACGGTTTGTAGCACGTCACTGGTTTTCTTTTTAGGATTCCGTAGTATCTAAAAGGTACAAAAGGAACCTTTATGGTGGGACTCCGTTGTCCGTA
Source organism: Ypsolopha sequella (assembly GCA_934047225.1). Classification (NCBI taxonomy): domain Eukaryota; kingdom Metazoa; phylum Arthropoda; class Insecta; order Lepidoptera; family Ypsolophidae; genus Ypsolopha; species Ypsolopha sequella. Next base: position 5,412,460 of record OW203988.1, on the reverse strand, counting down.
TGGAAAAAATATTTTATAGAAATACAATATGGGCATCAAATTCATCAAATTGTAGGTATTAAAAAGCTGATTGTAAAAATATATGGTTTGAGTACATTTTATTGCATCTATTTCGAGAAATCCTTGAAAAACCAAAAAAAAAATGGATGTCCCCCCTTATCTCCAAAACTGGTGGACCGAAAAATATGAAAAAATAATGGTAATATGTGTTTACGTAAAGATTACATCTTTATCGAAGTATCGATTCGACATAACATGACTAACCTTATTTTAAGCGTCCTGTCTTTTCTTTCTTTATCAAAAAGACAAGGACAGGACGCTTAAATTAAGTTTAGTCCTGTCAAATAAGTTAAGATGTGCTTCACCGAATCGGTACTATTAAATGACAAAATTAAATTCATCATCCACAATACGCAACCATAGGTACGCGAGTCTGACTCGCACTTGGCCGGTTTTATTCTGTTGAAAGATATCGTATACAGCTTTTATATATACAACGGAATTTTATTAAACCTAACCCTAAAAGCCCTAAAAATAAAGTGTCACTTCTATTTCATACCCTTCCTATTCCGATCGCAAATGGAATTCAATATGAAGTGCATTTTTGCCCTAAACTAGCCATGCAACATCGACAGTTGTTTCATTCAATAAGAAACTCTATTTCAAAACAGTAAGGTACATGCCTGTGTCTAGTGTTCTTGGTACATACATCAGTTTACGGCCCCATCTTCTGGCGGCAAAACGGTATTAAGCGCGGGAAGAAATTATATTGACGCTTGAAGGTTACCTATGAAGATGATATAACTTCATGTGGATATGAATCCCCGAAGGGGTGTCAGAGGTATTCCAGAGTATGGACCGTGGAATACAAGTCACAATCCACACTCGTACACCTAATTTTCACTGACGACCACGATCACGCGACGACGTCCCAGCGTGATGGATGTGAGCCTTGTCGTCGTACTTCAGGCCCTATTCTGAGCCCACAATTGAATCATAGACTAAGTATAATTACTACGTATAGAACGACAACTCCCACACAAGGCATAGCGTAGCAAAACTTTTACGCGCCCTTATAACGCTAGGTGTCGCCAAGTGTTGCAAATAAGCATAATTTGTTTAATTGGCTGCAAGTAAACTCTCATTGTTACCAAGTAAACATGTGGCTGTAATAGCTTTGCTTAGAAAAACTAGATGGCGCTAAGTTGGCAACATTAACAGTGAATATTTCAGCGCCATCTATCATCGAAGTGGGAATTATTTACATGTTACGTGACATCGCTGTGCCACTAGCGTCACCAATCGGTCTTTTTAAGCATCGTGTTCGTTAGAGGATTTAGCAACGCCATCTAGATTTCATTAGAATTTTACACCTTTTTTGTGGCTACAAACTGATGTATGGGAACTGCTGGTCTATACGTAGTAATATTTAGTCTATGGTTTAATGTGCCTCTCGAAGCACGCAGACTCAACAAAAATGTGCCCTACGGGATTTGAACCCACGAACCCTGGATTAGTTGGTCGAGTACACGAATCACTGGACCACAGAGACGTTACGTAAATGAAATATAAAAAATATATATCATCACGACATGAATCCCCGAGGGAGTGTCAAAGGTGTTCCGAGTGTGAACTGTGTAATGCAAATCACAGTACATACTCGGTACACCCACGTTTCACCGACGATGATTATTACGTCCCAACGTGATGGGTGAGCCCTATCGCCGTTTTTCGGGCACAAATACCCGCTTTTCAGGGCATGCAGGTTTCCTCACGATGTTTTCCTTCACCGTTCAGCAAGTGGTAAGTATTAGGTAGGTAATACAAATACAATGTGATGCATAAATTCTGAAAAACTCATTGGTAGCATATATGCGCTTCACCGGGGATCGATCCTGGGTCTCAAGATTGAGAGGCCAGCGTTCTACCGTCTGAGTTCCGCCACTAATTCACGTAATTCGCAAATTTCTGTCGTGACTTGCAAATGTTGGAAATGGATGCATTGTTTAATTTAAAGCTATGAAAAATAAATTAAAATGATGATGTTGTAACATACAAATGAAAATTACATATTTATACATTTATATTAAAAATTATATACATTAAAGCATAGGCCTTACGAAAGAATAACTTTTTTCCCTGTGTTTAGCTGTGTTTGTTTTTGTTTCTCGAACTGAGCTACGTCGTAGCAAGTATAAAACTTGTAGGTTTGCTACGACCGCCGCGCCGTAGCCGTTTTATGTCTTAAGGGGGAACGAGTCGTATCCTCTACGAAACGCGCAAATTAAGATGGTTCTTCTTATTTTTGAATTACAGATATTTAAGAAATGTGATTTATGGCATTTCGCGAACATTTCGCGAGTTTAATGTCAATTGGGCTTTTTTGGCAAAATGTTGTTATTTTATGCGTTACGTTGTAAATATATAGGCGCACATACTTAAAAGCGTAATCGCTGTTGGTTTACCAAATAAACGATGAAAATTGAAATTAAAATTAAAAGTGTAATTTTTTTTTCGTGGTCACAGCTGACTGTGTGTTGTGGCATGGAATGTTATATGGATTCGTCTTTCCGTATCTAGAAAAGCCCGTTTAGCAAGTTGTTATCGGTTGTTCCAGAAAATGTCAAAGGCATGAACGGTTCTAGTGTCTTTGACATAAAATTACTCTAAGGCGATATGTGAAAAAAATACGGGTATTTCTTTTCTGTGTATTTTCATGAAATACACGGAAAATTTTAATAAATTTCTGGTATACGCATTTTGACTATATAATCAAGGGTTTTGAAATTGGAAAACATGTTTGGATAAATTTTCCTCGATAGAAATAATTGTTGAAATGAGGTCTTCAAACACACTTTTTCTCCTCGTTTGACGAATAGGAACCATATACAGAACTCAAACATATTTTATTAAGTGTGTTTCAACAATATCTATAGATTTGATATTTGAAAATTTGCTAGCTATTTTAGTTTTTTTAATAAAAATATAAAACCAACTTTTTTCCCCTTGCCCTGAATCCGCCCCTCTCGCACTGCGCGATTTTTCACTTGGAGTGACAGTGACAAAAATAAAATTCGCATAGCCTCTTAATCGTCAACGTTATTTATAAATAGCCTTCAGTTCAATGTCCCCAACGCTTACAATATCCTGCAATTTGCTTCAAGCACGGTGTTTAAATATTAACAGCAGTTATTCGTATTATAGGTTTGCGTCAAGCCGACCTACTTGCGGTGGAACTCCTTCCTTGGCTTAGTTTATTTAATGAACTGCTGCAGTTGCAAGAAAGTTCGTGTTTGTAATGCATGCTCATGTTATTATTGCATTCTACCCATTTAGATAATTATATTATTACGATTTTCATATGGACATATGGACATATGGACTGCAATTATATTTTATTAGATGGTTTTTAACAGTATCTAGGATCTGGTTAAACGAAATTTTGATAGCATTTTTAGTACATTTTATATTAATAAAAAACCGACCTTTTGCTACTACTTTTCCACGAATCTGTCCCTCTCACACTGAGGGTTTTTTCGCATATAAATAATTAAAAATTGTTTCATAGTTTTGTATGTACCTTTTTGGCTATTATTATAACAAACTGAAATTATGGGAATGTGCTGACTCCTAGCTTACAGTTAAAACTTTTTTAGGAGTCAGATACTCACTGTATTTTATGATGTTTTACGGTCAATAAAGATATTTTATGTTTTATGTTTATATGGAGAAACATGGACGCTAAAACTTTTAAATATCGCCTTAATGTGCGATAAGGAAATAAAAAACAATGAATTTTTAAAATAAGACATACAAAGTAACCCCTATACGAAATTAATATCATATTTTACTTCGCTAAAAACACTTTACCCCAAATACATGCTTCTCCCTCTCGCCTTATACACCTTAAATACCTTCACAAAAGGGTAAATTTCGTTTAACACACCTGCAAATATCGTCAAAGTACAAGTTTCATCCGTAAATGCCGGAGGTGGTATCGTCGCTGCACTTTATGAGTCCAGACGAAGATATTTTGGCCGGCCGCCTAATAGCATATGGGGCGATGCAAATTGTTAACGTAAGTGTTTTAGTTCAGAGCGTTTGAGAGAGTCAGTGGTAAGTAGAAAGGTTATAGTAGAACTTAGAGAGTAGACCTCATGCTTCGCTGTGCGATCCCAGTACGTGACCTCCAATAGCGTGGCATCCACGAATGGCGTAAACTGAGATACAAACACTACTTTGTCACCAACCCGTCATGCCACTCACCTGGCTCATGAAGTCATGCCGTCATACCGAAACACGACGAATCACTTGGTGGCATGATTCGTCATGAGGGTAGTGACAAACCACAGCCGAAGCCTCACGACAACGACGACACAGCAGGATATGTCGTCGTTGCCTCACGACAAATCGCTTGGTGGCATGTTTCGTCATGATGATGGTGGCAAACCACAATCGAAGCGTCACGAAATCACACATCCTATTGTATCGTCGTTGCCTCACCACAAATCGTTTGGTGGTGAGTGGTGACAAATCACGGCCGAAGCCTCACGACGAATCGCACGGTGGCATGTTTCGTCATGAGGGTGGTGGCAAATCACAGCCGAAGCCTTACGACAACGACGACACAGTAGGATATGTCGTCGTTGCCTCACGACGAATCGCTTGGTGGTGGGTGGTGACAAATCACGGCCGAAGCCTAACGACGAATCGCTTGGTGGCATGTTTCGTCATGAGGGTGGTGATAAATCACAGCCAAAGCCTGACGACAACGACGACACAGTAGGATGTGTCGTCTTTATCTCACGACGAATCGCTTGGTGGTGGTTGGTGACAAACCACGGTTAAAGCTTCACGACGAATCGCTCGGTGGCATGTTTCGTCATGAGGATGGTGACAAACCATGGCTGAGGCCTACCATAGTAGGAGTGAAAGTATTTGGGGATGTAATTAGTGGTCTTAGAGTGTATACAATAAAGTCAGTGATCTTAGAGTATACATTGCCTACATTTATACTCTAGGTCAGTGGTTGTATCTCAGTTTACTCCACTCGGGGAGGCTCCTTCAAATACAACCCAGAAATATTCCCAACTAAAAATATTTACCGAGGTTTCTACGCCTGTCTATCTATCTCCCCAGAATAACTTTGAAACGAATAGCAAATTCAGCTGGAAGCACGTACAGAAAATGGTCGGTGGGTCACGTTTTGAGAACATAGGGGAACGGTATTAATGAACCGCTTTTATTGAAGGAACCGGAACAATAATAAATAAACCAATATTTATTTGTGAAAACATCGTCCTGACATGAATCTCCGAGAGGATGTCAGATGTACTTTTTCCGAAATCACAGTCCGTACTCGTTTCACCGAGAATCATTACGTTAATATGGACCCACAGCTTAAGGCGATTACCATCGCCAAATTAGCAGCTCGATATTTTTAACTACGAATATCAACGGAAACGACATTGAAATAACGTTCATATCAGCGCGCAATGCATAGTGGCTGTTACGACGCTCGCTGCGTCCTTGATAGGGCGAAATAGGAGAAAATTATACTTTTCACTTGGACGCGATTACTCGATTGCATAATCTTATGTTATGTTTATAGCTATCGAGTTTATCTATTTATCAAAGCATAGATGAATTAAATCGGCCAAGCCACTCAGGAGCAGTAGGGAATTTGAGGTCAAAAAACACCATTCAGTAAAAAAAAAATATCATGTAGAAGTTTTGGTGGTATGAAAAAGAAAAATGTTGCATATGTTGTCTAAGAGTTGATTATTTATAATACATTTTTTCATTATTTTTGGTTTGGCCATAAACGAGGAGTAGGCTTTAGAAAGTACCCATTTGGCAATAGTAAGGCCCTTAAGATGCCTTTCGAAGCAGACTGAACACAAATGTGCCCCTACGGGATTTGAATCCACGACCTCCGGATTAGTAGTCGATTATCAAAACCACTAGACCACAGAGGAGGACGTTGAAAATGAAATGAAATGAATTTTGTTTGTTAGTTTAGTTTGTAATATATTTATTTTTAGGCGTTTAGTTTGTTTAAGTTTTAAGTATTTTATAGGTTTATCTAGTTTTAATACAAAGTTAATTTTTTGTTATTTAAGTTTGATATATTATGTTATATAGCACGTAAACGTATTAATATGTAATGATAAAACTGTTACATATGAAATGAAATGAAATATATTTATTGATGTAATGTAGGTATAACAGATACATTTATTACAGGTCAGTTTTAATGTAATATAAGTAATTAAATAATCTATCTGTATAGGGAAATAATATGGAGAAATATGCAGGGAAATAATAAAGGTTGGGTTTACTTAAATTTAATGATAAAAAAACACTTGAATATAATAAAAATATAGGAATAAGGAATAAATAACATTATAAATATATGCAATACATATAATAAATATATGCTAACTCCGCCCATTCGATTAGTCTTGCTAAGAAGAAGGGCAAGAAACTTAGCAAGATCAAGTTTTTTTTTTATATGGTGCATAATAAAGATTATTTCTCTTGTCTTTTGTTCATAATATTAGTTACAACTAAAAGTAAGCCTATAATTTAATTGAATAAAGAGATAAAATATACAAGACATACAAAATACAATATTTCTTTGGCATTGTTTTATTCAGTAAAATACACAAACCACCCGATCTAAAATCACAGTTTAGCCAATGGCAGAGACTATTAGCTTTTGATGGAGGCGATTATTGGTTGGCTCATTAGCTTAATTGTGATGATTAGATAATATAATTATTGAGGAGCATCGGCACAGAGCCGATATGTCCAAATTCCACTAGTAAAGTATATATTGAGACATAAAAAAAGAAAACATTCCCAAAAAATTTAATTTGCCTTTAAAAAATCAAGCTGTTGACTTCACAATCAGTTTTTACCTTTTTTATATGAGTCTTAAGAAAAATCCAGGCGTCAAAGGGCCTCTTGAAACTTTTTAGGCGGTATGATTTTTGGTCTTTATTTTTTGAAACATTTCCAACCTGGGTACATTTTTTACGAGAAGAAAACGCTTTCTTTCTATGATAGCTTGACATCACTTTTACTACGTAGGTTATCTAATAAGTCTTTACCTATGGAATTGCCGAAAATTTCTTTCAGATTCATGAGTTCATAATGCCTGTAATTCAATAGCTAATCCAATTATTTGTCTTTTGTTTGAAAGTTGATTTCAAGGTTACATCTACGTATTCAATTTTTTTTTCATTTTCAGTTTGATTATAAAAATTAAATCTTCAAAAACAGTTCGTCTTAAATGCCATCCATTTCCATGATAAGATTCGTAATAATTTGTTACAGCTTACCCTTTTCAAAAATTAAATTAATGTTCGTGTTAGCTTAATGTTGTCTCATTCATGCACATAAGAAATTACATAATTTGTTATTCATTACTAAAAAAAATGCAAAAATGTTAGTACTGGAAATTCAGTTTCCTTCAAATTTTTAATAGAAAACAGCAATTTCATATGTAAAGACCTGATATTATGCATCACTAAACAACATAATGGTTTCGATTCGGTGCAGAAAAATTGGGTTTTTTCGAATCCATTTACTCCACTATAACGTCATCTACGTATTTCATTTTTGGGTAAATGTTTATTGAGTATTTGAATAAGATTCTCACTGAAGGAAAACGCGATTGGATGAAATTTTCTTGATAGAATTTAATTCCGAAAAGACCTCTAAATTGTTTTATTTTTTCCTGTAATTCTTAAATCCTAACTAATTTCATTGTGAAATTGCATTCAAAATGTGGATATTATGTATTTGTAAAGTCTCCTTGAAAATCTTTTTGACAAAATTGCTTAATACATTTTATATTAATAAAAAACCGACTTTTTGCTACTTTTCCACGAAACCGTCCCACGTTCACGTTTTTCCGCATATGGACGCTAAAACTTTTACGTATCGCCCTAACTTATTTGACAGTACTAAACTTAATTTAAGCGTTCTGTCCTTATCTTTTCGATAAAGAAAGAAAAAGACAGGACGCTTCAAATAAGGTTAATCCTTGTCATATAAGTTAAGTCGTGTTACGCCGAATCGACACCATTTAAAATTTTAAATATAGATTAGAATAGTAACCGCTAATCGGTTATACGGACGATCTCCCTTTTTGTACGATTATCGCATTTACGCGGACGTAGTAAGATCTACCACGGTATACCGTGACGAATCAAATTGGAGGTTACGCGGAATATTGCGCTGCTCCACTTTTTGCTTCTTTTACAATGGTAATCAGAGCCACATTATAGGATGTGGATGTGGAGGCCTCTGGGCAACAACGAAGTAAAGGCACCTTCTTTGATTCAAGATCGATCATATATCCGATGTTTCCATAAGTGCTCATATGTATTACTATAACAAAAAACAAAACTAACAATACCCACAATAACATTATCTTATTGTTATAATGTTGTGTGAGGGTAATCAAACAAAATTTCTCTCTCTTTTCCCGAAATACCCCCAGATTGACAACTGAGCGAATTTAGTCCCTCCTCTTGTAAACTGTTAGGTTATCTTAAGTTTTTATTTCTTTTTTGTATTTGTTTTATAATTTAAGTAATTTGTGTTTAAGAACTATTATTTTATGTGAAAATTAACCAAAATTGAAATCTGTAATTGGCCTTAATATTGAGTTATATGTTATTTTGTTTTATCCTTATTATATATCGCTGTTGATTTCTGTACATAAATAAATAAATAAAATAAATAATTCGTGTTTTTTGGCAATTGTGTGATAAAACTTGTTGAATAACAAGCTTCCCAAATTTTTATACTTGTCACGCCAGTATAGTTCGCCATTTTGAAATCAATATTTTTAATTTATTGGCGGAGCCACTATTGTGGGCGCTCCTCTCTTGTGGAGGCCCTGGGGCTGTAGCCCCGGTTGTCCTCCCCTAAATCCGGCCTTGATGGTAATAAGAGTGAAAAGTGGGCATGCGGAGCTTTACTCGATGGTACAATAAACCTACCGCAAGTCGTTTAGTCGTCTCGGCTAAACCGGTTGTTTTCTCGATTGAAACTTCATTCGCTCAAATCTTTTGTATTATTCATCTCACTCTTTACTTCTGAGTTAGAGAGAGAGATTTAGTTCAGATATCAAGGTGTGAACTGTCGAAGATAACAAAATGGAGGTGGAACTTCAAGTAGTTTCAAGTCAACTTTCTTGAAGTTTAGATCTAAGTTACGTTAATGGGTTAAGTTATACTAAATGGTCACGATTCCGCCTTGTTTTCTTGGAAATTCTATATTGAATTATGGTGATTGACTTTTATTGTCTGTCGGTACAAGTGACCCCCATAGCCCCCCCTTGGATCCGCCGTTGATCAGACAAGAAATAGTGTAACATAGACGGAATATACCAAAGTTTCAGACAAACTCTTGATTAGAACAATTTTGTGGGAAGTTTATTGTCTTCAAAGTTCCGCTACCATTCTGTAATATCACCATTGTGTTTTAGTATCTTCGTTCTATTGATGTTCAACTTAAAAATAAGGACGCAACAAAAATTTTTTTTTCGTTTTTCACAATAGCATAATTAAAAATGGGTTATTTTATTTTGGTATTTAAAATAGTAAGAAACTTAGCAAGATCATGTCAATTATTTTTCCGATTTCTAGATTATAATAAATATTTCAAAAACTTTCAAATTTGTGCGGGACTTTTTTAAAGTATTTTTAATAATGTGCGTAATGTGTAAACTAATAGAAAGTACATTTTATTGGTATGAATCACGGATTTGTATGAATAAACATATCTGCCACATATCTGAAATAAAAAAGGATAATAGGCGAAATATATTTTCATTTTAGTTCAAAGTAAAATCAAGTCCTTAGTTTCGAAACCTACATGTCAAATTCGAGAATTCGAGCAAAATTTTGGAAGATAATAAATTTACCCAATCCCAGTCGAAAGTTTCAGGTAACTGAAACTTACAATAATTTGTGTCCACAAACTTGCCGACTGTAGTAACTTAAAGCTCCAAGGCAAGTTGTTGAATCGGTTAACTTGGGTATTTCCAGGTGTTCAATCAAACCCTTAATTCTTCTGTCTTAAGGGGGCAGCTGTGTTGAGCATTATAAATTATTAAAATAGAGGACGTCCGTAACTTCGTCCGCGTGGATTTGGGATATAAACATCCCGTTGTATATTGGGATATATGGTTGTATCTTATCTTATCTAATTTACAGACACATCGGTTTCTACTCTTTAATTAAATATATGTAAGGAAATTGTTATTGTGAAAATAAAAAAATATCTTTAAAATGCTTTCAATTGCATTAAAAAGGTGTAAAACTTTCAAAATTCAAAACGTTAAAACTTATACACACGATCGAACCATACATAAAAATCTGATTTATAATCACTTAAGAAAAGTATAATTTTTTCTATTTGCACTATCCGACCGAGACGAAGCGATCGCCGCCGTAACATCTACTTTGCTAGCTTCAAATATGATCTCTATTTGAAAGTAGTTTTCGTCGATATTTGTAACGTCACACTTCGAGCTGCTAATTTTGCTTACTGAAGCCCCTTAATATAGATTTCAATTAAAAGCATTCTCAAATAAAATATGGCAGTCTGTCTCTACCGATGTCTTCCCCCGCTGACGTCACAAGTCTGATTAGCCGAGGATCTGTCGAACAGGAACAAATTAGACCCACGTCCTGGTGACAAGAGGACGAGGGACCGATCCATTTATATTAGTCACGGGAAATTTGCTAAGCGGAAAATGAGTCGCGCGTTTCACGTGAAACGGGTTAAATATGGGATCAGCGGTTTTGGGGAGTTGCTGCGTAGAGTAAGTGAATACTCTTCGTAGTTCCACTCTCGATGTAATCTTATCAGAGTTACATTATTAAGATGAATTAAGGCGATATGTAAAAGTTTTAGCGTCCCTGTTAATCCATATGCGAAAAAACCCTCAGTGCGAGAGGGACGGATTCGTGGAAAAGTAGCAAAAGGTCGGTTTTTTATTAATATAAAATGTACTAAAAACGCTACCAAAATTTCGTTTAACCAGGTCCTAGAGAATGTTAAAACCCATCTAATAAAATATAATTGCAGTCCATATGTCATTCTAAATTGGCAAACCAGGAGAATTGGTGTAAATAAAGACCTCATTTCAATAAATATTTCTATCGAGCCGAAATTCTCTAATCGCGTTTCTGTTTTAACAGGTCCCTAGAGAAAAAATCCAAAAATAATATACTATTTCATCAAAATTACACATTATTTACCGAAGTTGATATAGACGTTCTAAAAGTGTCGATTTTTTTCCGTAGCGCCTTAAGTTCTCATCAAATAAAATGCCCCAAGTAACAATTTCAGCTCAGAATAATAACTCCTAGAAAGAGTATATAGTTCAAACAAGTAGTAAGTATTAGGAAATACAAATAATATGAACCATGAATTCCGAAAAACTCATTGTTGCATGCCTCACCGGGGATCGAACCTGGGTCTCAAGATTGAGAAGCTAGCGTTCTACCGCCTGAGCTACCGCCACTTTACTTATACAAATTTGTATATATTTATGTATTCGTATCATAATATCCGTGATTCGTATGTAGGACATTGATTTTTAATTTTATTCTCTTATGTTTATACTGTTGATTGTTGGATTATCTTATACTAGCGACCCGCCCCGGCTTCGCACGGGTGCTATGCTGATACTTAATATATTACAGTATTTAAGGATTAATGTTGTATTGCTTAAAATCGCTTCGTAAATAAGCCATTATTTCTCGTAAAAAAGTAAAGGATAAAAAATGGTTATTGTGGGTTATCCCTAAGAAATAGACATATACCATCGCGGACTTTTTTGTAGATCTTTTTAATGTGTACAATACTGTAGTACATTATTTTGATCTATCTCGTAGGGTTCAGCCAGCGTTTGTAATATAAGCGCAAAAAAATGTGTTTATTTACGACATAACATTAGAAACCTCTAAAATTTTCAGTGTTATGCATGTGTCATACATATTAACCTTCCTCTTGAATCACTCTATCTATTAAAAAAACCGCATCAAAATCCGTGATCTAAGCATACATAGGGACAGACAGACAGCGGGAAGTGACTTTGTTTTATACTATGTAGTGATTTGTTTTATGTACGTCTTAGGAACCCTTCAAAGACATGTACCTTGAGTTTCGTACAAACCGAGTCACTTTCCACAAAAAGAACTGTCAAAATGACAATAGTAAAAATAACAAATGCCAAATTTTACTCGAGGTTCCACTGTCATGTCTCCCAAATTCATGATTCGTCAGATTAGCCCATTCTGTTGAACAAATATGTAAGACAACATGATGAATAAATACACTTGCACTCGTTTCACAGTTTAGCCCGACCGGTTTCGGTTTTAAACCTTGGAAGTTATTCCGTGCAATAATGTAAACCCAAATATGTAAGACGTACAGATACTGAAACTATAGAGTTTTCGTTTCATGACGAAACCCTAAAACAGCGACAAACACTACGCCATCATATTACTCAAAGCAATATCTGGGATTATTTTTTGACTGCTCTGGTAACATAGGCAACGTTATGGCGAAACGAGTTTATTTTTTGCTTTTGATGAAAATTTTAAGAAGAAATGTGAAGAAATATAATGAAGAAATACGAAGAAACTACTATGTAAAAAATAATATACTATGCTGCATAATTATATTATAAATTCTCATTCTCATTAACATTCTGACCTTTTGAAATAAATTTATTATTTTAAATGGTATGAAATATTCATCTCGCAATACTGACAACAGCAATTTCCAATTTCATTCAATTACTTCTTCATCAGGAACTCACCGGAATTGCTCTGAAAGCAAATCAAGGGTGTTTAGAATCATTTGTGTCGTAAATCTTTGCTGATATGATAATACCTTCTTTATTGTAAACACACGGAAATATACACATAAACAAAATTACAGTGAAAAAAGATGCACATTGGCGAGCTTATCTCTAAACAGAGATTTCTGACAACAACATAAACGAAGTAATCAAATCATACACAGAGACGAAGAACATACAAAGAATTATACAAGTTTAATTACAAAATAAAAAATGATATCAATACTTACTATAAATACAATATATAAAATATTATAAATATACATAGTGTGTAATAAACTACATAAACATAAATATATATAATATCTATCTATTCAGATTGTGAGAGGTAGGTCTTAAGCTCTTTCTTAAAGGGACTGATAGTTAGACAGTCGCGAATATTATGCAAATACTAATACTATGAATATAATACATTTAAAATTAATCTAAATCTGAACTAATTAAAACCACAGCAGGTGAAGCTAGTTAAATTAAAAGGTGTTATAGTGATATAGTGATACTGATTTTGACGATAGTAGATAATAATTTAATTAATTAATATAATTTCCTAACTTTTGATTCCTCTTAAGAGTTAACATTAATTAATTACAGATTGTAAAAGGAAATAGACTATATGAGACAGGTAGGCAAAGATATATATGTTTTTCTTTTTTCATTAACCTGAATTCCTGCTGTCTTGTATTTTCTTATCCCTTGGTTAAAGTAGATATAAGTAATTTGATGTATAGTATAAGTTTATGTTAAAAAAAAGACATGATCTTGCCAAGTTTCTTGCCCGTTCTTCTTAGCAAGACTAATCGAATGGGCGGAGGTAGGCATGTATTTATATATGTAACCTATTACTATGTAGTATATAGGATGGGATTTGGTCGGCCGCCTGGATTCGTGTTCGGGGCTCGGTTGGTGATCATTGAACCTTGTTCCTGGTCCCTGGCCGGGTCTCCGGTATGGGTTCGGGCGGTTGATTGGATTTCACCTTGTATAATAATATTTTACCTATAATTTTAATCGTATATATATTGCTACATAAATTAAATAAACATTTAATCTAAGTAGTTCATGTACATTTATTATTTTATTACATATATATTTATAAGATTAAAATTTGACTCGTGAAACGTGTATTATATATACCTACTTTGCAAAATAAACTTTTTGAATTTAGAATTTGAATTTGAATTTTGAAAATAATAAGACAGCTAAGTTCTTGAAGAATCACTTAAAATGCTGAACAAGAGTGGAGGCAGTTGTCTAACTACTAACAGCGAAAGTATCCAGGGCGGCTATTCTCGCAAAATATTGAAATAAAGCCACGGAGGCTTCGGTGCGTACTTACACCGCTTTAAGCTGAAGGACAGCTCCTCATGCCCATGCAATCCCGAATGCGATGAAACAATAATACACATACGCGAGTGTCCAAGGTTTGGTGTGAAAAAGATGGAACTGGAAGTGAGGATCCAGACCAAACTCATACCATCAAATTTTCCGAAAAGCATGGAAAACAAAGAATCCAATACCCACTTCTGGACATTCGCATGTAAAGTTGTACAATACGTCGCAGCCACAAACAAAACCTGCAACCCGATCGTAACCACCCAAGCCCCAGTACGACTCCCCAGACGAATTCTCCACCAGGAAGCCACCTCACAGGTGAAGAGCAGATCATCTCTCTAAGTAGATACGGAGAGAATGAATGGCACACCTGGCATAAAATATCGTGGAGTCACAGTCTTCATGAACAATGAAAGAGAAAAACGCTTTATTTTTCATACGACTGTGATAATCGGGTGATAAATGCCCTGTGATGATAATTCTACTAAGTAAAACTCCTCTAACATCCCTTTTACCCCTCGGCCACAGCTTCAGGCTTCAAGAGGCACGCCAAGCGGTTCTTCTTGCGACGGCGCCGGCGGAGAGAATAAATGTATGAGGTTGTATAGAGCCATGGGTCGCCGCTCGCGCGTCTTGTCCGGCTTCGAGTGACTTGCGCTCTCGCGACGGCGGCGGTGTGCGGGGAGGTGGGTGGTTGAAACAGTGATCTAGCGCACAGGACGAACCTAGTGTCGAGCGCGCTATACATGAAGGCGCCGACGGGTGTCGTGGCAGGGCAAAGCCCGTCGCAAAAACCGCCTGGAAGCGCAGCAAGAATTGCCGCCAGAAGTCTGAAGCATTAAGGAGTTTTACTTATGTTATGTTATTAATTCAGGCTATAGGTTTTTAATTTAAAAGCTTGGCACGGTTCTGTTTGAAGAGCTTCTAAAAATCAACTTCGCAAATTTTCGCGTGTGTCAGAATTGACGTCCGGGATGGCGACTCTGGGGCATGCGGAAAAATTGCTAATGCAGATTTCGTGTGTTTTTAAAAATATTTTTCTAAAAATGTGCATCAATTTTCTCTATTAAAAACCTAAAGTGTGTATTCCTTATACAGTGTTGTCTTTATTTGATAAGGTTTAGTCACTAGTCTTTAAAAAGTCGAATGATTAATATTTCGAGTGAAAAATAGGGTCAGAATAGCCGTACAGGGCTAAAGGTCAGCTGCCTGTACCTTCGCCTTTCCGAACAAATCTGCCTATCCTGAATTATTCATTCTGTTCGAGCGAATCCTAATTACTGAGATGAATTTTTGAAATAAACATGGAAAAGTTTGTAATTTTCTTCATTTGCGGGGGAATATTTAATTTTCATAATTGGCTTCAGAGAGAAAGAGACCTGGCGTAGTTAGTTGAACCACTAAACTTCTCTGAAATTTCAAATTTGATTTTATTACATAGCGCTTATATGTATGTGTATATATGTTACTGTAAAAGCCCGAACTGCGGTAAATCCTAGTTTTTACCGGTGAATCCTAAGATTTACCAAGTCTCACCGGTAAAACGGTAAAAGTCCAAATTTATCTATAATAATCATCAATTTCTGTATTTACCGGCAATCAGTCGGTAAATCCTTGGTTTTACCAAAGACACCGGTAAAAGTTCGAAATCAAAGATTAAAATATAATAATATCCACGAAACCAATTTACCTCATGCCCTGAAGACTTTATTAAGATTGAAGAAGAAATTATTATCAAAAGACTGTTTAGACGGTGTTATAAGTAGTGAGAAGTAATTTTTGTGATATTTTTTCTGCATTTAATTTTTCTAAAGCATGATAAACATGTTTTAAGACTTTATTAATAACTATAATAATGAGAGTAATGTTTAACAATTCGGAGTTTTACCGGTGTGACTTGGTAAATCTTAGGATTCACCGGTAAATCCTAGGATTCACCGGTAAATCCTAGGATTCACCGGTAAATCCTAGGATTTACCGCAATTCGGGCTTTTACAGTAACATATATATGTTCAAAACTTCGTTGGACACCACTTGAAATTTTCAAAATGTGACATCAGCATTGCACAACATTCGTCCAAGACTGAATAATATCAGTATTTTTGCAAGGGCTACAATGTGAATACATGCCAATTGACAAGTCAATGGTAATAGCTGTGAGGTATACTACGGACCAACAGACAGACATAAAGGATGTGTTAAAGGTTACTGTAATTTGACGGAACCCTAAAAACTATTTATAAGTCCCGTAAGACAATTTGATCATCCGAACACGTCTCCAAATATACGTTTGAGCATCAAAACTTTTCTGAAGAGACCTCGTTAGCAAGATCAATGGATGGCAAACGAGACCGAACGGGAACGAAGGTACGCATGCTAACAAGTATTTCAGATCAGTTGTACCCGCATTATCTAATGAGAGCTTATTAGATGAAGGTAATACCACCACCATAGGGGGAGGCAAAGACTTCGATCCTAAACACTTGTTTCATTTCATCAATCAAGTCATACAAGTTCTTGTACAGGACGACCTCTACATTCAACTTGCGGTCCATGTATTGTGTATAGTACTTAGCTTGTTTTTTTTGAATAATTTATATAATGTATGCGTCTAAAGTTTAATTCTATGTGCACTATGACGTATGGCGCTGAGACGTGGTCTCTTACCAAGGGCTTGATCCGCCGATTTAAGGTAGCTATTTATCGCCAACGTGATGACCGTTGGGGCCGTAAGGCATTGGAATGAAGACCACGTACAGCAAAGCGTAGCGTAGACCACCCTCGCGCCCGCTGACTGACGATCTGAAGGACGTTGCGGGTGGCGGCTGGATGAGGATGACTGAGGACCGCTAAGAGTGGCGTAATATGGGGGAGGCCTATGTCCAGCAGTGGATGAATACGGGCTGATGGATGGATGTGCACTATAGTGTATTAGCGAGACGATTCACTGTTCAGTACTTTAATAGGTACTTAATTTTAGAAAACGACACTTCCGACATGTATGGCTTCTGTTAAAAAATGCAACTACACATGATTATCATGGTACGAGGGTCAGGTCACGAGCAGTCGGAGGTCAGCGGTTTCTTTTGTATCGAGAATCGAGAAGGTGGCATTTCCTTTGACGCGGTTGCACGTGTCATTTGGGGGGATAGCCAGCTTTAGCTCTCGCTAAACGTCAAAACAATATTAACATAAAATAGTCATAACGCCTGAAGAAAACCGCTTCTTTGAGTTGTTTAGCAGGCAGATTGTGAAAAAACCGCCTTTTCCTAATTCATTGGAACAGAACACTTATATACAAATATTGCTCAATAGTTCCTCAAAAAAACTTTATTACCTATCGTCGCGCGTCGTAGAAGAACCAATACCGCGAATGTCATTTTTAGGGTTCCGTACCCAAATACCCAAGACCCTATTACTAAGACTCCGCTGTCCGTCTGTCCCTCTGTCACCAGGCTGTATCTCATGAACCGTGATAGTTAGACAGTTGAAATTTTCACAGATGATGTATTTCTGTTGCCGCTATAACAACAAATACTAAAAAACAGAATAAAATAAATATTAAAGGGGGCTCCCATACAACAGACATGTTTTTTTTTTGCCGTTTTTATAGATAATGGTACGGAACCCTGGTCCGAGTCCGACTTGCACTTGGATGGTTTTTATTATTATTTACCCTCTGACTTAGTTAATATTTTGACTTACGCGGTGTTACCACGCAAGTTTGTGGGTTTTTATCTGCGACAACGCGTTAGTCAATATTAACCGTTTTATATTTTATTCAGAATTTTAAAGTCAAAATAATAAAATGACATTGTACGACGCTATGTATGTGTAAACTGTTATCGCAAACTTTCCATTGGTTTCTGCAAATTATAATTTTAAAGTTTTAATTTTTAAATTCTAGTTTACAGAAACCAATGGAAATTTTGCGATGACGGTTTACACAATACATAGGTTCTTAAGGTTTTGTTGAAGAACTATTAAGCAAATTATAAATTTATGTATTCAGTTTTGCTTAATTATAAAAAAAGGCGTGTTTTTTACAATCCGCCTGCCAAACGGCTTTTGAGCCGAAAAAGAGATAAATAGAAGCAAGATCATAACTCAAGATAAGATAGTGAAAGTATTTCCCTAAAGAACGTGTGACATACTAGAACTTCTTGTTTACAAACCTTTCTCCAACTAAACGTATACTGGGTGTTAAGATAAAATTGCGGAAGCCGGAAACTGGTGATAAAACAACTTTTACTATGTAACCAACCCTTAAATCGCGAAAAAAAAAAATTTGCTAATCCATAGTAAAGTTACATAGCTACCCGACCCAAATGTATGAGACAACTTTTTTTTTCTCGATTTCTCAATTTTATTCACGAAACTTAATTTGTATGGACGTGTTTTATCGCCAGTTTCCGGCTTCCGCAACTTCATCGTAACACCCTGCTGTATATAATAGTAGTTTATGCTACAAGGGCGAAAAGGAATAAATCACGAGGACGATTTAAAACACGAGCGTAGCGAGGGTTTTAAACGTAACCCAGTAATTTATTGCTCTTACGCCCGTGTATCATACTACGTTTTTCAATGCATAGTGTGAGGAAATAAAATAAATATAATCAATGAAAACAATTTAATTATTAAAGTTGAAAGTTACATTGTTACAATTTTGCAAGTTAATGATTGGCTCAAAAGGACTGTATCCAGAGCCGTTAAACAGTGAAAAAAAAGTATAACATTTATGGTACACAGGAAAGGTTGCAGGTTAGCAAACTTCTCGTAAATAAATAAAAAAAAAATAATAAAGCCCTAGGGCAAAATAATCGACTTTCTGTTCAGTTTTGATGCATAAAAAGTGGGCCTTTACGAGCACTTGCATTAAAAATAATTAATCCTCCTTCAAAAATAAAACAAACTTTTTTTCACGAAAGAAGTCTCCTGTCAAAATGCTATTATTGTCAAGCACACAACCCGAAAATGCCTTGGTCTGCGAAATTCTTTCCTGAAGTCGATCACAGAAGTAACGTACACATTCTGAATGAGGGCTACTATCGACGTCAGGTGGCGCCACTGAGGCGACAGGTATAGAGAAACGTCAAAGGCCCGCGAAACGGCGAAAGCTACGGATTTTTATTAGTTATTTGTGTATTAGTCGAGATAAATTCATAGTTTCAGGTTTATTATTCAAGGTACGGTGCAATGAAAGTAAATGAATTAAGATTAGAGCTAAAGAAAAGAGGGGCTAAAACAAAACTTATGTCCTCCTTTCATTTTCGAACATAACGGAACTGCACATCATTGCGGCATTGTTTATTCGCATTTAAGAAAGAAAAAAAAAAACTATATGGATAAGCAAAACAAAAAATTGAACTTCTATGTAAATCTAACCTAACAAACCTTTGACATATACTTTCCGTGCCAGTGGCGCCAACTGGTGGCCTTTATAAAAGTAGACCCCATTGGTCAGCCTATCACTAAGAGGCGTGAACAAGAAGCATTCGCTTCAGAAGCAGCGGGTTACTTCTTGTGTCGCTTCTTTACTTAAGAACCCGCTCTGAATCGTACTTCATACATATCTAAAAACCAAAATAACTCGCGAAAGTGGAACAATTCAATCAAATAAATTTTAGGCTTTCATTTGTACGGTCAATATGAAGTGGTGTATGTCCCTGATTTTTCCACAAACATCACGTTAAAGACCAGAAAAATATTTAAAATAATGGGTTTTCGCCCTAAAATCGAGTACTTTTACAAGCCTTCGTTAAGTTACTTATGAACATTTAACAAGCAAAGTAAGAACATACACCACTTGGAAGTATCATCAATATTCTACTTAATTAAAACAGAATAAAAAATAACAAGTAATCGAGGCACAATTAAGGTATTCGGAAATAATTATTGTTTGCAACGCAAAGGGCGAGACTCGCTCAGCACAGTTCGAACGGTGTGGGGCAAAGCGTGAGGCGCTTGTTTAGATCAGCCAGCCAAATATGCGCTTTATTGCCGCGATACGTCTCGCTTCGCATCGGAGTTGGCGTCGTCCTGCACCGGGTTCTTAAGGGAAGAGGATCATATTTTGATGCGGTACAAAAAGAATTGTCGTCTCAGTTGTACGCTTATGCATAAAATTGAATAAAAATTAAAATAACTTTATCTATCGCCAACCTATACTTCCTTTCCGTAATGAAATTTTTGGTAATCAACATGTTTCAAAAATACAACAAAGTACTCAGAAATCTTGTATTTTGTGCTCCAGAACATCTCATTTCCACACAGATTTTTTTCAAATAACAAATATTTTTAAGAATTTTAATACATATTGACCCCGTGGTAGATCATAAACATTTGAAAAATGCAATAGTTTGGTACTCAGAACATTTAAAGTTCTGTGGTTTGGTATATAGGCTAAATAGGATAGCAATAAAACGTTAAGAGCTAGGACACGAAATCACGGTTAAAAAGTTACCGTCTAGCCTTAATCACAGAGGGAATCAATGGTGATCATATCATAATAATAAATTAGTGATGGCAGCGCATTTGCTTACTAGGAAATAAATTTCGACCAGATAATCATTGACCAATAACAAAAAATTATTATTAAAAAACTTGATGATCTATAATCCGAAATTAAATTATCCTTCATTAAAAAAAGTCGTACCGAAAGTGACGTGCAAGTTTTTAACAGGTCTCCCTATACGAGTTGCGAACGAAGAAGTATCCACTTCAAAGACACATTTCCCGGCAGGGAGATACAAGTTTTCAACCCCCGTACGATGCGACCCTACCCACAATTCATTTGACTCTTAAATAGTACACGCGTATGTCAAACATTGCCATCAGAAAAAGGTTAATATTACCTATAGCCACAGAGGAACTAACCATAAAGAGGCGAAACAACACTTGGTTTGTTCTACACAAATTTCGCCAACGTTTCGCGCTTTAACGCGTTCCGGATGAGTTAAAGGGGTATATCGTCAAAATCTACACTTTTTGAAGTTATTTATCTGCTGTTCAAACCAAGTCTCAAGTTAAATAAATTAGTAAAACAATTTTGTTTTTTTTTTTAGGTTCTGGACCATCACAAACGCGATTGGAGGAATTTCGCTCGATAGAAATAATTAATGAAATGAGGTATAAATTTACACTTGTTTTGATATTTTGACAAATCGGGATAGCGTACAGACTTCAAAAATATTTATTTAGATCAATACCTAAATTACTGGTTATTGAAATTTTCATAGCTATTTTATTTAATTTTGTATTAATTTAAAACCGGCTTTTTGTAAATTTTCCCCGATTCCGTCCCTCTCGCACTGCGGATCTTTCCGCTTGGAGTAACGGGGACTTTTACACGGACGATATATCACTTTAAGCAATCACCAGGTGGTGCTGAAAAAAGAGAATTCTCCCTGTAAACGGAGTGAGATTTATAAAATCAAGTCAATGCAAAACACAGATTAGTTTGCGAAGTCGGACGGTCTGGCATTTCGTCTCTCGGGGCTAGGTGCTCGATGCTTATAGGTAGGTACCGATCGGGAAGACCCTAGGGAGGTTGTGATCGTGAATTTTATATATTCCAGTGGAAGGTCTGTCCCGACATAACTCAAATTAAGCGCGTGACTGGGGGTTGTGGTTAGGTCGGTAAGGGATGCTGGATGTAGGGGTGGCGAGTGGAAACTCAGGGAAGGGATGGCCCACGCAGTGTGGATCATCTACCTCTATACTAAGAAATATACTTACAATTAAAAAAGAACAAGTCCAGAGCTGCTTGATTTAAGGTCTGTACAGCGTCCGTTTGCTGTGTACGGGTTGCGTCTACACAGGTTGGATCTGCTTAAGTCAAGGGTATCCAGAGAAATCTATCCTGCCCCAACGCTTTCATTTTCTACTAGTCTATCTTGCTCAGTGGAAGCGGGCTGCTCAGAAAACTCTTGATTTCAAGGGTTTTTTATTTATTACCAGACGTTAAGAAAAATAAACTTATTTTTATTGGAGTTATAGTATAATCCTAAACTGCTATCGTAAATAATGAAAATTTATTCTGTGCCTCAATAACAGCCCAATCGGTACAGTCGTTATTCAGATAAACTGCGGACGGACCAGAAGCTTTACTATAAGGTTCCCATTTCTTGACGAAACCAAAAAAAAAACCTAATTCCACAAAATGCGTACTAAAATATTTAAAGTATCTACTTATGTATGTTTTAGTACCCATAACATATCAATGGACTCCCAAAACCAATGAATTTAACCTTACAAAGTATTTTCCAACCTCCTCCCTATCGTAAACTGTACAACATTATGTCTGTGTCAGACACCGCAATTTTACGATTTTTTACGATTCGAATCGTAAAATCCAGAGGACTTTATTAATTTTCTGGCAAGAAACGAACCGGTTTTGCGAACTGAAGCTGCATCGTATGAAGTTGTAAAAGTTTTGTGCGACTCGGAATATTGAATTTCTCATTAAAATTATTCTTGAGGAAATTAATTTGGAAAGCTCATGACTTCATTAAGAGTATTACTTCGGATTTGTAACAAAATATTAAGAACTAATTAAAACGGCCAAAATACAACTTTTAGCCAAAAGCTATCTAAATCAATAGTTTACTGTATACATAAACTATTTGTAATGATATTACAATAGCTTTCAGATAATTGGATTTGGATAATATTAAATGGGTAGTAATAAAATCTCCGAAAACTAAATTAAAAATGAGGATGTTCAATTTATGAATGTTACTGCTTTAAATACTAATCTACCGAAAACTTCTGTGCTAATAAATATACGAAAACTACCGAATGAAATACTAAAAATTACGAAAACTACTGTCATCTATTTTTATCGTAGATCTACTAATAAAAATAAATGTTTGTATGTCATGAATTCTGTTAAAACTAGAGACCTCGCTTCACTCCGCTCCTTATTTTATCTTACATACAAACTTAAGGCGCTACGGAAAAAAAAGTACACTTTAAGAACTTGCATATCTACTTCAGTAAATTATTAATTATTTTGATAAAAGAGTATATTATTTTTGGAATCTTTTTCTAGGGATCTGTTAAAACAGAAACGCGATTGGAGAAATCCGGCTCGATAGAAATATTTATTGAAATGAGGTCGTTTTCGACACCAATTCTCCTGGTTTGACGATTTAGAATGACATACGGACTGCAGTTATATTTTATTAGATGGGTTTTAACGTTATCTAGGACCTGGTTAAACGAAATTTTGATAGCAACTTTAATAGATTTTATATTAGTAAAAAACCGACTTTTTGCTACTTTTCCACGAATCCGTCCCTCTCGCACTGAGGGTTTTTTTCGCATATGGAGTAACAGGGACGCTAAAACTTTTACATATCGCCTTAACACGCTCCTCCTCACTTCGCTCGTCGTCGCACCTATTTTTGACTTTTGATTCATAGTTTTGTTTTTGACTATGTTTTTCAAGTAATGTGTAAGTTAGTATTTCTTTCGAAAGTTCAGTAATTTATGCGGAGGTTCATTATTTAAATCAGGTGGTCGTGAGAAATGTTAGTTTGCTATGTTTAATTTATTTTGTCGGTAGATGTTACACAGTTAAATTAGTGACCATACAAATAGACATCTTAGAACTCAGTATATAAACAGGCTATTCAAACCTACCTGTCGATCTTTTGTACATAGGAAAAATGTATTTAATATGTGTATTGAGATATATAATAACCTACCAGCATACCTGAGGTCATTGGAAGGAAAAGATTTTAAAACGAAACTAAAAAATTGGCTATTAGAGCGCAGTTTTTATAGTATAGGTGATTTTTTTGCTTTCAAACCTTGACATACTTAATTTTGACATATTGAAAATTTTTTAAATTAACATGTATCCATATTAAAACTGATCTTGTTTATGAAAATTGTATGACAATTTGTTTATAGAATTAAATTTTAATTGATATTTGCATGCCTAGTTAAGGTTGAATACCGAGACATACCATTTTATATTACCACCATTCAATGTGTATTCTGGCAAATAAATATATTTGTATATTTTCCGAAAACTAATTTTGCCGCTGCTCAGATAGTATAACAGTGTCCAGCAGTTCGCTGGGAATTAATTTGTTTTTCGGAGGCTTTATTACTATCCATATTAAATTGCACCTCAAAAATACTATTTTACACACTTTGTTAGGTTAGAAGTTAAGTATGGCGAGTCGCGGAACGTACAGTCGTAGTAATTTTTTTTATGACAACCCAGAAGTCCTACGAGAGCACAGTTAGTATTTTTGGTGTGCAGTTAGTATTTTTGATAGAACACTGTAGCAGCGTTTTTAGTATTTTCTGATGTGCGTTTAAAAACAACCCATCGGATTTTTCATCGTCATGATAAAAGCCGTAAAGCCTGTTCGAATATGTTTGAAGAATTGTATTTTCTGAAATTATGAATGCACGAGTAATTGAGGAGCAACGTAAAGTACATTTATGATTCAGATTGAAACAGATTGAAAGAGTTCTCTTTCAACTCCATGAGTATCTGTAGATAGCACAATATTTATTTTAACTATTGTTATATAATTATATCTTATTTATTGTAAATATTATGTATATAAGTAAATATGTTCATTGTTTAAATAGTTAATTATTATTTATGTAGGTATATTTTAGTTGTTTATAATATTTTTATTGTATAGTTATTTATTTATGTGTAAGTATTTATTTATTTTATTTATTTATTTATTTACTTTAATTATTTATTGACAATTAAAGTAAATAAATAAATTATTTAATAAATTATTATTAAATAAATTATTTATTTACTTTAAATATTTATTTATTTATTTACATATTTTAGTGTACACGTACGTATGTCTACTTTTTATTATGACTTCTCTTTATCAATCCGGGTTTGCTGGAAGAAATCTCTTTTTAGAAATAAGCTCGCCTATGTACATGATATATCTAAGTACAATGTGAAAAGATTTCGTAGCACGATGCCTACTTTCGCGCTTAGTTGACTTTTCAGTATTTTCAAGTAATATAATATGTTTCTTTTGTGTACAATAAAGAATATGAATTCCTTCCTTTGTCTTTGCCTGCAGCTAATTTTCGTGAAAGTACTTTCAATGAAGATATAAATTGTTCTTTTGTCTACCTCTATTGATGGAATGCCTTCATTGTGAACCTATCGGTTTGCCTCATCATATCATCTACTAATGCTTTTACTACAAAGTAAAAGCAACGAAACAAAACCCTTAATTAAGGACTAACGCATTATGTTCAGAAAACTGATACGTCGGCAGAGACGTCTCACTATCAGTATATCCGGCAAAAGGAATCCGGATTATCCCCTCCCCCTGTTTTCCGTTTTCCGAGGGGAATTCCGTCCGAGTCGCGTACTGAGAAACCGTATTTACATGTTACAATACGCTGTCTGTTGTATCATTTGTACCGCAAAATGCTTTGAAGCAAAAAGATAGTCAGATCAGAAGCCGTACTTGACTAATAATCAGAGATAATGCGTTTTGAAGCAATACGGAAATTTAAGGTGATATATCGTCCGTGCAAAGGTCCCCGTTACTCCAGGCGGAAAGAACCGCAGTGCGAGAGGGACGGAATCGGGAAAAATTGACAAAAAGTCGGTTTTAAATGAATACTAAATTAACTAAAATAGCTATGAAAATTTCCATAACCAGTAATTTAGGCATTGTTAAAACCCATGTAAATAAATATTTCTGAAGTCTGTATGTTATCCCAATTTGTCAGAATATCAAAAATAGTGTAAGTTTAGACCTCATTTTAATAATTATTTCTATCGAGTGAAATTTCTCCAATCGCGTTTCTGATAGTCCAAAATCTAGAAAAACGTTCCAAAATTGTTATACTAATTTATTTAACTTGGGACTTCTTTTGAACAGCAGATAAATAACTTCAAAAAGTGTCCATTTTGACAGTATAGCCCCTTAAGATACTTTTTCTGGTGTGTCAATCTAAGAAATGAGGTTTGAAAGAAGTTTTTTCTTTCAAACTGTTTGCTTTGTGTGCACTCGTTCTAGGGCCGCTGGTTCGTGGTCTTACATGCAGACCTACTGGGGTAGGTCTTGCTTTATTTCAGCAATTATTTTTGTCAAGTTAATTTCAATGTCATTGAGTTTTTGAGGAGTGTTGAGGGAGTTTTACTCTTTGTAGTTCCACTTTTCAAGTACTCTTATAGAGACGAATAACCTTATTATGTTTATATACCTAGATGTTTTTGTAAAAATAGGCTTATTAAAATAAAAAAGTATTTACTCAGTAGTTTGGGCTCTTAAAATTCTGGATAAATGGCATTTTTTTAATTGTTTAACGGCATACTGATGTTAAACGCAACTATAATATTAATGCCCCCATTTTTTTTTCAATACATGCGTTTTTTTTGATTTTATTGGGGAACCTAGAGATATAATATACTTGTGACCATACCGGGTAGCTAATAGAGGTACCTCCCTTTAATAGTAGTTTATGCTACAAGGGCGCAAAGGAATACATTACGAGGACGATTTAAAACACGAGCGTAGCTGTTTTAAATGTAACCGAGTAATTAATTGCTTTTGCGCCCGTGTATCATTCTACATTTTTCAATGCATAGTGTGAGGAAATGAAAACAAATATAATCTTGTGAACTTTAAATTATGATTGGCTCAAAAGGATTGTATCCAGAGCCGTTAAACGGTGTAAAAAAAGTATAACGTCTATGGTACACAGGAAAGGCTGCAGGTTAGCCAACCATTGTAAATAAATAAAAAAAAAAAAATTATAAAGCCCTAGGGCAAAATAATCGACTTTCTGTTCGGTTTTGATGCATAAAAAGTGGGCCTTTACGAGCACATGCATTGAAAAAATTAATAGCTTCAAATCCCACTCGGATTGAGCTGGGTCTTGTTGGGGTATACACTAACGCTACCGGGTCTCATCCAGTGAAGAGTTTCTGATTAATCACATATCAGTTAACACGTTTCCAGTTTCCTATTAAATAGGATTGGAAGAAGTTGGCTTTGTTGAGGAGGCGATGGATTGGAAAATTGAGAGGATTAGAAAACAAACAAGTTGAAGAGTGCTTTTAGCAGTTAAGTTGGATTACCAGTGAAGTTAGGATTAGGACCTGTTGCTGTATATACCTATAGTTTAGCTAACTAGGTAGTCTTTAGCATTGTTAGACTTAACTGAAACCTAAGTTGCTACTAAGTTTTGTAAGGCAAAGAAAACATTTTATAAAACGATTTCAAATACAAGGAACAAGTGAAAATATTTTTTTCAATGTTTCTTTTGGAAGGTTTAAAAATGTGAACATATGTGATATTTTCACTATGAATTAATTGACTATAATAAATAATCAATCTAAAAAAACCGGCCAAGTGAGAGTCGGACTCGCGCACGAAGGGTTCCGTACCATTATCTATAAAAACAGCAAAAAAAAAACATGTCTGTTGTATGGGAGCCCCCTTAAATATTTATTTTATTCTGTATTTTAGTATTTGTTGTTATAGCGGCAGCAGAAATACATCATCTGTGAAAATTGCAACTGTGTAACTATCACGGTTCATGAGATACAGCCTGGTGACAGACGGACAGCGGAGTCTTAGTATTAGGATTCCGTTGGTTACGGAACCCTAAAAATCTACTGTATCCGAGTGGCAGTGGCAGATATTTTGCATTGTAAATATGAGTATAACTGTCAGTTACGTAAATGTAAATATGAGTATAACTGTCAGTTACGTAAATGTAAATATGAGTATAACTGTCAGTTACGTAAATGTAAATATGAGTATAACTGTCAGTTACGTAAATGTAAATATGAGTATAACTGTCAGTTACGTAAATGTAAATATGAGTATAACTGTCAGTTACGTAAATGTAAATATGAGTATAACTGTCAGTTACGTAAATGTAAATATGAGTATAACTGTCAGTTACGTAAATGTAAATATGAGTATAACTGTCAGTTACGTAAATGTAAATATGAGTATAACTGTCAGTTACGTAAATGTAAATATGAGTATAACTGTCAGTTACGTAAATGTAAATATGAGTATAACTGTCAGTTACGTAAATGTAAATATGAGTATAACTGTCAGTTACGTAAATGCAGTTTCGTTATAAATGTAAATAAAGCTTTTAAAAATATGACTCCATAATTCTGACTCTGTGGTTGACTGGCTCGAATGCCTCGACCACTAATCCGGAGATCGTGGGTTCAAATCCCATTGGGGCGCAACGTGACCGGTCTGCGTGTTTTGGAGGGCACGCGTTCAACTGTGCGTGCATTATTTGAGTCGAAAGTTCGACGATAGAGCTCACCACCAATCACGCTTGACAATCGTCGGTGAAACGTGAGTGACCGAGTATGGATTCTAATGAAATATGAAATAAAATATATTTATTTATGTAATGTAGGTCACAGACTGGTGACGGGTAGCGGCGTCACTGGTGCGAGGGTTCCGGCACCGCGCTCACCAATCCGCCTGCCCAGCGTGTGTGAGTATGGGCAATTCTTCCAGGATGACCGCTGTGAGTGGCAAAGTCCTGGAAAGGCTTATGTCCAGCAGTGGACGAACTAGGCTGATGGATGGATGGATGTAATGTATGTAACAGATACACTTATTACAGGTCAGTTTTAATGTAATATAAGTAATTAAATAATCTATGTGTCTAAGTAATAGTTTTATGTCATAGATAGATAATAATATGATAAATAATGAAGGTTGGGTTTACTTAAAATTCATAAAAAAGATACACTTGAATAACATAAAATATAGGAATAAGGAATAAATATTATTATAAATATATGCAATACATACAATAAATATAATATGCTTATTGTGACTTGTATTTCTCAGTCCACACTCGGAAACACCTCTGACACTCCCCCGGGGACTCATGTCGTGATGATGAATCTTAATGATTCAAATTAGATTGAAAGTACATAATTAGAAAGAGACTATCAAAGCGTTTCTTTATAGCTGGAGGCGTCTGAAGTTAAGGAGTTTTTGCCGAAGGTATTTTATTTGATTCAAATTTACTTTAGATTCATAATGAAGTAGGGTCAATTAAAACAATTTTGTGATACTTAACTCTCTTTGAAGGAAGGTAGCGAAAATATTTGGGTCTGTTTGATTGACTAAATAAATTGGAAACTGATTGAGAAAGTTGGTGAAGCTCATCTTCAGAAGAGATCTAAAGTATTTAAAATATATTGTATTACTCTAATTTTGAAGACACTTTGCTATAGAACTAAAACCATTGGTTAATATTATAAATATCACTTTAAAATTAGTTTTAGATGCAGTTTTTTGATCATATGTAAATGTAATATGTATACATATGTAAACGCTAGATATGTGTTAGATGTTATAATATATATAATCGGGTCTACCGCGATCAATTTTTACCTTTTTTACGAAAAGGGGACACCCGACGTTTCGAGACAGTTGCATGTCTAATCAACTGTCTCGAAACGTCTTAAATCGCGGGTTTCTTCTCTTAGTGCATCTCCGGATACTGTGAGTGTTGTGTGCCGTGCGTGAATTAGATAACAATTGATTTTAAAGAATAAAGTGTTTATGCGGGTAAAAGAAAAATACTTCGGTCGTCAACTGCATCTCATCACTGCGCCTCGCCATACTTGCCAGTTTCCCGTAGACCACGAGACATGAGACATGTCTCGAAACGTCGGGTGTCCCCCTTTTCGTAAAAAGGTAAAAATTTATCGTGGTAGACGCGATTATATATGTTATAATGTGTACGAAACGCGAGAGTTTAAAGTTATATATGTGTTAGATGATATATAAAACCGGCCAAGTGCGAGTCGGACTCGCGCACTAAGGGTTCCGTACCATTATCTATAAAAACGGCACAAAAACATGCCTGTTGTATGGGAGCCCCCTTAAATATTTATTTTATTCTGTTTTTTAGTATTTGTTGTTATAGCGGCAACAGAAATACATCATCTGTGAAAATTTCAACTGTCTTACTATCAAGGTTTATGAGATACAGCCTGGTGACAGACGGACAGACGGACAGACAGACGGACAGCGGAGTCTTAATAATAGGGTCCCGTTGGTTACCCTTTGGGTACGGAACCCTAAAAATAAGAAATAAAATGTGCTTATTTGGAAATGCCGGTAGAATGTCACATACTTACAATAGTGTCGATTCGGTGTAACACGTTTCAAGTTATTTGATAGGACTTAACTTTATTTAAGCATTCTGTCTTTTTCTTTCTGTATCGAAAAGACAAAGACAGGGCGCTTAAAATAAGGTCAGTCCTGCCAATTAAGTTAAGTTGTGTTACACCGAATCGACACAATTATACTCGCATTTATGGTAAATTGGTTTGATAATGGTATCGATTCGGCATAACACGTCTTAACTTATGTAACAGGACTAACCTTATTTTAAGCGTCCTGTCTTTTTCTATCTTTATCAAAAAGACAAGGACAGAACGCTTAAATTAAGGTTAGTCCTGTCAAATAAGTTAAGATGTGCTTCACCGAATCGGTACCATTATCATTCATTACCGAAGACGATATAATCAATATACTCGTATAATTTCAGCACAATAAAGCCTACGTAATTTAGGTGTGTTATATTTTACTTTCTCCACAATTTATTATAACTTTAAGTTGTCTTGGATCAAAAATCAGACCATTGCCAGGTAATGCAGTTAAAAAAAACGAAAAATTCCCACCTATGTTTTTTTTTACAATTTGTCGAAATATGAGCCTTTGATTTTAACCAGCGGGTCTACCACGTAATTCTGATTTTCATCAACATCAACTTGAGATTGAAATTTGACGTGCTTTATGTATACCTCACACCCCCAATATTTTTAAATTACCTATCCAACGACTGCAACGACACCCCACACTAGGGAATAGATGAGAAAAAAATCATCCCCACTTTATGTGTAGGGTACCACAAAAAAAAACTTTTTCATAATTTTACTGTACCACTTTATCGGCGTGATAAATATGTATACCCATGCCAAATTACAGGTTTCTAGTACTAATAGTCTCTAAGCTAAGCCACGGACAGACAGACAGACAGACGGACATAGCGAAACTATAAGGGTTCCTTGTTGTTGACTACGGAACCCTAATTAACCGAACACCTGGCAACCCTGCCATTGGAGAGAAGTGGAGCAAGCACGAATGTCATATGAGAGAACAAGTGACAAGATGTAAATTTGTTAGACATATTCTGCTTGGCTAACCTGCCGTGACGGTGTATGTGTGCCAGCAATGAGACAGAAGTCTAGACTAAAATCAGACTAATGTAGGTAGACAAAATATTCTTTATTCATACAAATTGTAAGTTCTTTAGGATTGAAACAAAAACACACGAGAAAATTTTATTTAATATCAAAAAAAATCTTCCTTTATTATTTTAGGATGTGTCTGTAATTTTTAGGTTATTTAAAGTTTAATTAAGTTTCATTTGGGTTTATAGTATTTCTTATTTTGCAAAAATAGAGCCCAAAAAGACTAAAACTTAAGTGTTTTAAAACATAATCCTTATTTAAAATCTTCAATCACGTTTTAATCAAAATAGTTTAAAGATGTTAAGGCGATACCTAAAAATGTTTTTTTTTAAATCCTTTTACTTACTCCACTATAACGTCATCTACGTATTTCATTTTTGGTTAAATAATTATTGAGTATTTGATTAAGATTGTCACTGAAGGAAAACGCGATTGGATGAAATTTTCTCGATAAAATTTAATTCCGAAAAGACCTCCAAATTGTTTTATTTTTTCTTGCAATTCTGAAATCCTAACTAATTTCATTGTGTAATTGCATTCAAAATGTGGATATTATGTATTTGTAAAGTCTCCTTGAAAATCTTTTTGATTAAATAGATAAGTACATTTTATATTATTAAAAAACCGACTTTTTGCTACTTTTCCACGAATCCGTCCCACACGCACTGAGGGATTTTTCGCATATGGAGAAACAGGGACTTTTACGTATCGCCTTAACCCATAACGTGACATGATATCTTCTACTGAAGTGAGAAGCTAAATACTCGTAAAGAATGTTATCTTTATAGCGCTCTGTCGTGTTCTCTGCTACTGTATGTGAGACTGACAGGTTAAGCTAAACTGTCAAGCTTAGCGGCCTCTATTCTCCTATTTTATCCGTTTACATGTTGTAAAATGCTACAGTCTGTCTATTTAAGGGGCTCCACTATGCTAAGCATCAGTTTTAAATTGGATTCAGTTCCGTAAAGTAGACGGTAACAATTTCAAAAAAATATGGCGTGGTTTTTGACTCAAGACAATTATTAATTATATATATAGACTTTATTAATAAACATACTTGCAATCTTGTTTTAATTATAATACTTTTAAAAAAGCATGAATTTCATGAAAAAAGCGATTCAGTTTCCATATTACAAAACCGATTGAAACGAAACCAACACACGCAGATACTTACTAAAATAAACCATCTTTATTACATAAAAAAACTATAGTTAATGTCCTAATGTAGCCAAGATTTCAAAATAACTGAAGTTTTGCGTGCGCGGCATCGGATAAGAGCAGGATAGACAGTTAAAAAACAAAAGCGTTAGAGCAGGACTGAATTTTAGTATTGTGCAGCCCCTTAGTAAGGGCCAATTCTTTTAATTTTGTGAAGAAATCATAAGAAATAATTCAGCAGGATAATGAAAAAAAACGGACCAATGCGAACATCTTAGGATTATTCCGGTCCGGATAATTTAGAACTAGGAAAGTATGAGTCGGTGTCCAAAATTTTTGATATTTTATTTTACAACAATATTAAATGTCGTACAGTTTAGGGCATACATTTTATCAAAATGGTCACTTTCGCTCTTTCAAAAGTCAGGGTAAGCAAGGTCGTTCAAATTTTGATAGCATTCCGTGGCTCATCAAAGTTTGCCTCTAATGTAAGTTACCATAAGAGTTACCCAATGAAACGTTAAAAAACTATTAGATACCGACTCTAGTCTAGGAACTTAGTAAACATACTAGCACGATGTGGTTATTTTTCAACAAATAATTTGATTTTGATTGCTGATTATTAAGTTTTTTTACAGGTGTTAGAGCTGATGCCGGGCCCGACTGTGGAGGTACCACCATCTTACTTGGAGACCCCCTCGAAGTAATTCGGGGGAGAGTAAGAGGACGGCTCACAGGCAAAAAACCAGGAGGCCCACCATGCCTGGGACCGGATAGCGGTATATCCATCCCTAATAGCCGGGCCTTATATAGAACAGACTGGTGACGGGAAGCGGCGTCACTGGTGCGAGGGTTCCGGTACCGCGCTCACCAACCCGCCTGCCCAGTGTGTGTGAGTATAGGCAATTTTTCCAGGATGACCGCCGGGAGGGGCAAAGTCCTGGAAAGGCTTATGTCCAGCAGTGGACGAACTAGGCTGATGGATGGATGGATGTGAGAGACATCCACTGCCACCGAACAGCAATAAGTTGACTTATCTGCTACCCCCATACTGCAGAATAAAGTAATGGCGACATAAAAAGCAGTTTTATAAGTACCTGCATTGTTCATCCGATGTTATAATATTACATTATAACACCGGGGTTCGGCGCTGCGATTAGCCCAGTTTATTATAACACCGCTAGAGAGCCGATCAACAACAGAGACGAGAAATAAGTCCCAACCTTATTACTTAAGCCACGCCCCCTTTATCCTGATAGGCCTTGAAGGCAGCATTACCGACCGACACACCTGAGGTTCATGAACAAGTGCCCTTCTTCTCATTGCTCGTGAAATTGTTAGTTGTAAATATTATAAATAAAGACGATACTTTTGATGGTCGCAGATAAAGTATTCGTTCGTTTCGTAGGCAAGCACTCGTGTCATAATGTTACAGTTGCACAAAATACTATTGTCACACTGACATAATTAAATCCCTCAAAAATTCGTCACATTGTAAACAATACAGTTCTATTGTAAGCTAAATTTACTGCGACCTAAAAGTCAGATTGTGCGTGAGCCGTCAGTAATAATCAGATGACGTCATTAAACGCTAATGAGCAAATGTCAGACAGGCGATTATGACGTGAGTTTGTGAATGCATGAAGCGGTGGTTTATCTACATACTTTGATTTGAGCAGCTAATAATAATAACAATCATTTAGTTATTTCAACCAACTCACAGTACTCCCAAAGTAATAATGCGCATACAAATCTTCGCCACTGTTCGGCAAAGTTCGTATTTCCTTACATTTTATATACAATCAATAAGGTCACGTGGTACGTCCGGTCGCATATAGTTTTGTATGCGCATTATTACTTTGGGAGTAATGTAAGTTGTTTTTAGGGTTCCGTAACTCAACATAAAAAAACGGAATTCTTATAGGTTCACTTTGTTGTCCGTCTGTCCGTCTGTCAAGACCCTTTTGCTCGGGCCACGTGTTAGATATCAATTTGAAACTGGGGCTCTACCGCGTAATTCTCATTTGTATCAACTTCAAGCAAATGCATTCGAAATTCAACGCGTGCAAAAGAGATGGCGTGCTAGGCGGGCGTCGTCGCACGCACGTCAAATTTCAATCTCAAGTTGATGTTGATGAAAATGAGAATTACGCGGTAGACCCGCTGATACCTCCTATAGAAGCCTACCGCCCCACGGTGCTGTAAAACATCAGGAGCCGTATTTTTGAATCGTTCATTTTCAATTCACGTGCGATAATATATACCTGTCTCATCTTGCAAATGACAAGTTCTGATGTGCTACGTGAGATGGGTATATACATTCGCATGTGAATTGAAAACGAACGATTCAAAAATACGGTTCCAGGCTTCATGCTCAACTTGAAAATAATGTTCACAAAAACGAATGAATGAAAGTGAACGCGTGCAATACGCATGGGCGGTCAACCGTTGTGCTGATGACGTAGAAGATGGGTGTATATTTATCTCCTACTACTTCAGGTGGAACCGGATCTTGAAGGTGTTTCCTCGACCTTGAGGATTACCGTTTGGTTTAGGGCCTGTTTCACCATTTGTCTATAAGCACTATCCAGAACATAAGTTAAGTATAATTTATACAGGATGTTGATTTGGTCAGCAACTTTCGTCACAGGGTACATTATATTCACAACAAAAAACGTCTACTGTACGACAGACATGATGAAATTGACTCAGCACTGGCGGAGCGGCGGCGGGGAAGGGAGGAGCGCCCGAGTAGGTACTAGCGCTCCACGCCCTGTTACCGTTTTTCATGATAATTTTAGGATAATTTTAGTCCAATGGCAAATACCTAATTTGGCTCATTGGCCTATTTTTCTTGGACGCGTAATACTAATGATCACGCAGCGAAACAAAAAACTGGTGCGTTTTTAGCTAATACTAAAATATTTTGTAGGCAAAAAAATATTGAATTTTAGTAGCTTGACTTCATATTTCTATTTTACCTATGTCGTAAAAAAAAAGAGTCGATTCCGCAGAAGAACGTTTAAAAACCAAAGAAAGTAGGTAGCAATATATTTTTTTTAGACTAATATATCTTAAGACATTGTTTATAAGTGCGTTAACTTAATAAAAGGTCAAGGAGAGTCCTTATTTCCTAAAACGAATCCTCGAAAGACTGGCGTTGTTCATGCTCTAGGCTCATGTACAGTCTTAAACCGTGCCGATGCCTGTAGTAATATTAACCAATTTGTCATTTTTATGTGAAATAGTATTTAAGTTATGAGGGGATCAAAAGTGGCTCCAAATGGTTCGTGTAATATTACACACGGTACCGCTCGCCATTCTCTTAGCTTGAACTTGGCTTGACACGCTACCGCGTGTCTAGATCTAGATGTATCGCAAGTTGTAAACCGAATCTATACTCTGTATAAGAGTTAATTTCCCACACAAACGGCCTAATCGTTTTTTGAGTTGCGCCGCGAACAGACACCGAAGCTAGCTTTATGGGATTCTGTTTTTTGTCTAACCATAAAAATTCAATATTAAAGATAACTTATTTATTCAGTTTATCTTTTTCACCACCACTCACAGACATCCAACTAAGGACATGGGAGGAGTCCTATATTTGGTCGCTTGGTGCCCATTACGGTCCGGGTCTTAACAGACAGAGATAAGTGATCATCTACCCGTTTCCACACTTCAATTTAGAGACCTGCCTACTTAGCACATTATAATGTATACATATATATATATAATTATATATATAATGTATATTATGATATTGTGTTGAGTGGGTAGGTTTTTGAATTGGAGTGTGGAGATGGGTGGATGATTATTTATATTTGTTATTGATTGATTACTCATTTTTATATTTATTTATTTATTTATATATATATAATTTTTATTTTTCATGATTAAAAAAATTTTTTTTTCTTTTGTCTCTCATTTGTCTGTCAATCATCCACTTCATTTTATGACATTTTAAAATTATATATATATATATTGTATCAAATTCCACTGAAGCTGACCATATGTCGAAATATATCTGGAAATTGTTATTTTATTAAGTGTTTTTATATAAATATGTAATATAAACTGAATAAACATAAAAATTCAAATTACTTTAACCCAAAATGTTTCACCAAAGGCGTTAGTTTGTGTTTTGCTTTGCTCCGACTGTGTACGAATGACAGAGCAGTGAGGGAGAACAAAAAAAAAAAAAACGGGCTCGGTCGGCATGGACTTTGACACAAAGTTACAAAAGAGAGGTGTCCATTTTCGCAACGAGTTTCGAGTGACTTTTGTTATTTTATCCAGAGTCCGTCTGTGTCGGACTGTAATGGCGTATTTTTAGAGATTCTTCAAAGAGTGGAACCTTCTTTGGTCTTCACACAATACCTGGTGTAAAAAGACAGCTATAATTTACTGAAACTATGTACTGTACTGATCATACTAAACTAGTTTCCCGAAGAAACAAATATGCGTATATGAAAATCGGATGACTTACGCTTGTAATATACAAGGTGAAATTCAATTAACCGCCCGAATTAATATGGAGGCTCGGTTAGTGATCGGTTAGTGATTAAAAAATGTTTTTGTTCCCATACGAACTGGACTAAGCTAGTATAATGGTAGAAAATTGTCGAATCTGATGCCGGTCCCAAAGTAGGCCGAAATATATCTCGAAAATACATAAAACTGTTATTTTTGTGTTTATAATTATGAAATTAAATGAAAAGCAATTTATAGGCAAATATAAATATTCATTGCAAGTAAAAATAACTTAATAACTGTCAAACAAGTTCAAGTGTTGTGATTATTCATCATGTTGTTATCCAAGTTTCACAAAGTGCCGACATTTCTGTTTTTGGATTTGCATTAAATATAACACTTTTCAAGCCGATGGGCAATTGGGTCTCGAAATTTTTTTTTACACCGCAGACCTTTAAATGTTGATGAAAAAATTTCAATTGTCATGTTTTATCTTAGAATATTATTATTCTAAGTGTTTTATGTTTTCAATTTTTTTTTCCTTGGACAACCGTTACCGTTTTTGAAAAACAATGAAACAAGTTTCATAAGAAAACTCATAAAAAATACCAAGAATAAAAAAAGTAAAATTTGCTTCAGTTTTATAAATGAAATTTAAAAAAGAACTAAGGGTAGCAAATGCTAGAAATTTCATAAAAGTTCAAAAATCTCGAAAACCATACGACATTCGTGAGACCTATGTTGGGTTATTCTGACAGGGCATGGTCACAGCTATCTATGGTTTTCGTTTGAAGCACTACTTACTGGACACCCTGTGTATTAAATATGCATGTTGTTATTATGCTCCGGATGTTTGTATGAATACCCTAAATTTCATTTCGATATAAGGGTATGCTTCGACGAGCATTGAAATTAATTACGTACGCAAGGGCACGGCTTCGGTATACCTTTGTGTACTATTTTCACCTTTATACGGACCTCAGTAAGAGCTGCGATGGTATGCCGTGGCATATTGGAGACTGTACGAAGTAATCAGTCGCAGAATAGCACTAAGCCTCTTGTTTTACACAAAGATATGAACATAATTATAACCAACAAACAGCAAATACCTACTCAAACAATTTGTTATGAAAAGCAGTAACTAAAGTCAACGGGCTAATTGGTTCAATCTATCTAGTTAACATTCACAATTTAGTGAATGGACATTCGAAGTCCAATATTCATATCTACACAGGAAAAAAGACCTATGCATTGAATATTTTTGCAAAATTTTGAATGAAGTACGTTTTCAGGGTTCCGTACCCAAAGGGTAACGAACGGAACCCTATTACTAAAACTCCGCTGTCTGTCCGTCTATCACCAGGCTGTATCTAATGAACCGTGATAGTTAGACAGTTGAAAATTTCACAGATGATGTATTTATTTTATTCTGTTTTTTAGTATTTGTTGTTATAGCGGCAACAGAAATACATCATCTGTGAAAATTTTAACTGTCTAACTATCACGGTTCATGAGATACAGCCTGGTGACAGACGGGCAGACGGACAGACAGACGGACAGACGCTCAGCGGAGTCTTAGTAATAGGGTCCCGTTGGTTACCCTTTGGGTACGGAACCCTAAAAATAACGAAATGAATTGTTCACATGCAGCACTTGTTTTATACTATCAGCCACACTGAAAGTTCATATATTATATATTATGTAAATATTTTCAATCGTATTCCACAGTAATATGGTTTGTATTCTATAGACTGTTTTCTTTAGGGATGCAGAAAAGTGTTATGTGTCATTTAATTAAGGGGAAGCCATCGTGAAGCCATACTATATCTATTGTCCAGCGAAGTAATCAACTTTTAAATTAAAAACTCAATTCACGCAAAAATGCTGCGACAAAGATTTCTTCCGCGTCCCAACATACAATTATTTATTTAAAATTGCAAAAAGTACTTACCTTGATTTAGAAAGATAATAACTTTACCCAGCAATTGGTTAATTTATAGTACTTACCTGGAAAAAAACAAAAAAGTAACATTATTAAATGTAGGTCCTCAAATTATGCCATTGAGGTTGTGTGGGAAGCAAAAAGCCTCTTAGAATTGTCTTAGAATTATTTGAATAAACGAAAAAGTCCGTGAAGCGGCTTGACTTAGGCCACAGAACTGATACAGTTCTGTGACTTAGGCCTACATCATATAGTACAGTCACAAACCCGACACTTCATAGTCCTCGCTCAAGTTATTTACCTACACTCTCACGCGCGCATCTGGCTTGTCCGCACACGCTTGTATGTGTGCATGAGCTAGTCTAGGGCTGGCAGCAAGCGTGTGAGCGTCGTCGATCGAGAGGGACAACATTTATAGTCAGCAACTTATATGATTCTCTTCCTAAATTTTGTAACGGTGGCACGCGTGAATTTATATGAGCAAAATTTAAACATCGTCACGTCACGACACAAATCCTTTCAGAGGAGTCAAAGGTGTTTTTTACGTACATAAAAGAAAATGGTTTAGTTCATCGGAAGGAAGGAAATTTGAAAAATCTCCGTTCTTTATTGGTTGCTCCGTTTTCTAGGCATTCATATATACTTACCACAATAACGAACCATATTGATTAAAAATCAGTATCGTAATAAAACAAAACAAGATTTATACTTGCGATTGTCGGCACTTGATGAAACATAAAAAGCATCTCGATTTTAAACACAAACATTTGTACATAAAACAAATGTTGTGAAACAAATAGTACAAGTGCTCGTGTTCAAAATCAAGAAAACAAAACAAAATACGCGCGCAGCGAACGAGTGCTACTCGAGCTCTGCCTTCCTCCAGATTTGCCACTAACTTGCGGGGGACCGCGGGGGACGTTAAATTCGCGCGGGGAGGTGAGTGTCGCTTCTTTACGTAGTAATACTTAATTTCTCTGGTACAGTGGAGATCATACATCTCGCGGCGCTACTTGACATTTGTATGGAATCGATTGAGATCATGCTGACTCGGACGGAGCAGCGCGCGTCGCGATGCGATGACATAACACGGCTCTGAGTGTGATCCGTTTTGCGCATCAAGGTGTTAAGGCGCTACGGAAAAAAACCGACACTTTAAGAACTTGCATATCTACTTCGGTAAATAATATAATTATTTTGATAAAATAGTATATTATTTTTGGAATCTTTTTGTAGGGATCTGTTAAAACAGAAACGCGATTGGAGAAATTCGGCTCGATAGAAATATTTGTTGAAATTAGGTCTTTTTCGACACCAACTGGTTTGAAAATTTAGAATGACATGTGGACTGCAATTATATTTTATTAGATGGGTTTTATCTAGGACCCGGTTAAACGAAATGTTGATAGCAACTTTAGTACATTTTATACCTGTATTAATAAAAAAAGACTTTTTGCTACTTTTCCACGAATCCGTCCCTCTCGCACTGAGGGTTTTTTCACATATGGAGTAACAGGGACGCTAAAACTTTTACATATCGCCTTAATGCCATTTGATAGTTTTGTGCTGCGTCAACGCATTTCATTAATAAAAACAAATGGGAACAATTTTGACGCAAATCGCACCTTGCCCTGTCACGCTTCCTGCGCATGTGAAAGTGCGAAAACACAAATATAGACAGGCTATCCACGACACGTAGCACATGTTACATGAACAGGTCTAGGTGAAGGGATACTTCTAGATAGGAGATAAGAGACTGGTCTCAATGTAGCCGACTCCGGAGACCATAAAAGTCTAACCTGAGTATTGAACACGGCGAGGTATGCAGCTAAGAAATATGTGGATGTGGCCGAAATGAGAAGTCCGGGCAGTTTTAAAAGGGGCGAGAAATGGAAAATTTTCGGATTCAGGAAATACAGGGTACCAAGATGATGTTGCGGAAGCCGAAAACTGGCGATACTACTCGTCCATAAAAACAATATTTCGAGAAATAAGAAATCGAGAAATCGTTAATAAATTGGGGTCTATTGCTGAAAATTGAAAATGTTTACACTTTACATATCGCTTTACATAATTACATCAAAGTTTTCTTGAAGTTCTTAGCCTAGAGTTTGAGGTTAAAAATACGCTACAAACATAGCTTCAATTATTTTAGGTTAGTTCGTCTGAGTTGATACCCTCTGTGGCCGTGTACTTCACCTATGCTAACCTAGAGGTTCAAATCTGACCTCATATAAATACAAAATAAAAATAAAAGATAATTTATTTGTCTTACAAATATGCTAACATACAAAATACAATAAATACATAAGTGAAAAGACAAAAAGGTCTAAGCTCGGCATACAGCTAGCTGACATACATGCAGACAGCCGCCGATTTTCAGCTCAGCCTTGTAATACCACATGATGAAACACATATTAGATTAAATTACAGTAACTACAATAAATATTAACTACAAAATAAATTGAAAAAAAACGAAAAACAAAAAAAACCTACAAAGTTTTATGAAACCAAAAAACAAAAAGAAAAAAGAATATAGAAAATAATAATGTTTAATTTTAGGAGGGAACACGTAGAGCCTGAGACTGCTTCAAGAGTAGCCATCTGACTCATATGCACCCTTAACTTAACGCCTCGTTCGATTGAATGTTTCGCTCTCCCACTTTCTGACCGAGCACCATTCATCCTAAATGTCATTTACGCTTTCTATCAGGTGCAATAGTGCCGTAGCTTAAGCTTATTCTGTTTTTTTTTTAAATCTAAAACTGTTAAGCTAACCAGTCCACTCACAACATTTTCCCCACTTTGCGGGTCTCCTTTAGGTTTCCTACATCCGTTACGGGTACGGCCGGCAACACAAACCGGTTGCTATCTACTAACTGTATCGCAGATACTGCTGCTGTATCTTACTGTATACTATGCAATGTTGCATCAATGCAGCTTGAAGTCAGAGACTTATTCAGGAAAACATATATTGGGCTTTGGAGGGTTTAACGAAGCTTTTAATGGAATTATATATTTACATACATATTTATATTCTCCTATAGAGGGGTAGGGAGAAACTACAGACTTATGTCTAGTAAGATCCTAACAAACCTCTTTCACATTTATCAATCTAGTTTACATTATATATGTTTATTATATTCTTATCCATCCATCCATCAGCCCGTATTCGTCCACTGCTGGACATAGACCTCCCCAATATTACGCCACTCTTGGCGGTCCTCAGTCATCCTCATCAAGCCGCCACTCGCAACGTCCTTCAGATCGTCAGTCCAGCGGGCACGAGGGCGGCTTTTTATAAATTATTATAATACACTTTAGTACAATTATTTCCAGATATATTTCGACTTCTTGTAAATAACATGGCAGAATGAAGGGGATGATTGACAGACAAAAGAGAAAAAGAAAAAAAAATCGACAACTACCTACTTAATTTTTTTTTCCTTTATATAAAAAAATTTATACTAGTTAAACATTGATAATGTTATCTATATTAATAATAACCAAAAATAATGTTTGAAAACGTCCACAGTCTTGCCAAAACGTGGTTTCTCCTGAAACAAGTTTTCAATTTTGCGCCGGCGACGAAATTGTCTTCGCAAGTTTTATGGAGCGTGCACCTTATAGCGAAATGAAACGGCATGACATTTGGCCACGCCTACAACAGAGTTGGTCGCATCATGACGACCATCCTAAATAACGAGGTTCAGTCAGGGTGCATGAAAAGAGCCTCCATCCCCGAGTAGTGTAAACTGAAATACAAACACTAACAACTCCAAATACTTAGATCTGGCGCACCCTGGACAGTCAGAACCATATGACGAATTATTTCACTTCAATTGGTGGTAGGTTTTGGCCGTGACTTGCAACCACCCTCATGTCATGACAGAACTTCATCCTACGTCTTACCTTGATCTAGCGCACCCTGGACAGTCAGAACCATGTGACGAATTATTTCACTTCAATTAGTGGTAGGTTTTGGCCGTGACTTGCAACCACCCTCATGTCATGACAGAACTTCATCCTACGCCTCGAAGCTTCTCATGAGACATTGTATTGGCCAAACATTACATTAGACTAAATAAAAAAATATGTTTTAAAAGTTTGTCGCAACATTTTTCTCAATCGGAAGTTTCCTAAAGATTCCCCGAGGAAAAATGGAAAAGAAAACTTTTCCTTTTACTCCCAAAACAGTGAGAAAGTGGAACTCCTCATAAAAATAAATTACTTATCAAATAAAGTCGTTTTGTGGGAAGTGACAGCAGTAATTAGAAATTAACATTGAAAATTAAATAGATTTCCCGGGGGTGCTGCTCGTTTAAAAAAGACGCGGCCGAGGTAGACTTTTGGTAAGTCATTTGCATCTTAGATGACAAGTTTACTTTCCACTTTGTGATCTTCCGTTTGGATTCGTACAAATACTTTTTCTTATAACCGCATTATATTCGAATTGCTTTACAAAATGGCCACTTTGCAACCGTTTGAACCTATCTCACGAATCCAATTAGTCTTCAGTGAATATCGCAATAAAATCTGTTTAAATGTTCTGGTGTTATAAGTGACCGTCATGTTATTATGCTATAACCGTCGGTCCGTCATTTATAACTTTTCAATGCAAGTGCCCGTAAAGGCCCACTTTTTATGCATCAAAACCGAACAGAAAGTCGATTATTTTGCCCTAGGGCTTTATTATTATTATTATTTTTATTTATTCACAATGGTTGGCTAACCTGCAGCCTTTCCTGTGAACCATACATGTTATACTTTTTTTCCACTGTTTAGCGGCTCTGGAAACAGTCCTTTTGAGCCAATTATAATTTAAAGTTCACAAGATTATATTGGTTTTATTTACTCACACTATGCATTGAAAAACGTAGTATAATACACGGGCGTAAGAGCAATAAATTGCTCGGTTACGTTTAAAACACGAGCGTAGCGTAGGAAATCGTCCTCGTAATCTATTCCTTTGCGCCCTTGTAGCATAAACTACTATTATATAACGTTAAAAATAG
Organism: Ypsolopha sequella; assembly: GCA_934047225.1. Classification (NCBI taxonomy): domain Eukaryota; kingdom Metazoa; phylum Arthropoda; class Insecta; order Lepidoptera; family Ypsolophidae; genus Ypsolopha; species Ypsolopha sequella. The sequence goes on along the minus strand of OW203988.1, from coordinate 5,368,373 downwards.
GATTATGAACGCAACAAAATCGCAAAATAAACGAGCTATGGGAATGAAATCTGGAATAAATTCACAATTCTGTCTTACTGCCCATGCTGTAACATAGGAAGCAAAATTTATTCCGTAGTTGTGAATTTTTTAGAGATAAGAGCAACAGATAGGCGGCAACGTATCGGATTGGACAATTTTTTTTTCATGTTGTCTCTACATGTCCTGTCCCTGCATCTTGGCCTTACGCTTCTAAAATTTGTACTAAAAATAAGTGACTAATAACTCCGTCCAAAAATGTTGAAATATATTCATAATTTAATCTAGAAGCCGGGTTATTAAATAAAAACGCAGTTTTTCGTGAGCGCGTGTTTCTTGGTGGCCGTAACAGCCACGGCTCAGAGCGCGCTATTTTAAACTAAAAGGAAACGACATAGAGTTCAGTTCTGATTGATGCAAAATGAGGTGCTCAGTTAGGGGTAAATACCCTTAACGAATGTTGACTCGATTTTCATAGTTACCTAGAGGTTTTTTTCTGGAAAACTAAGCATTTTTAGTGGAGCAAGTAGATTAAAAAACGTCTGATGGCAGATACTCTATTCAGAGTGGGCTAAGAAGGCTACAGGTAAGTTTTACTGTAACATAAACCGCGACTTATCTGTTTTAAACTTCTGAATAAGTTCGTCAACAAAAATATATAAATAAGCAAAGTTTCTCGAGTTTCGTGCGACATGCTGGATATTCTTATATTCCTGTGTTGGAACGTGCCAACTGCTTTGAAAACAACTTTTATTCTTTATTATCTATGAAATATTTTCCTGTCCGACGCATCCTGTTACTTGAAAGGGTAAGCCTGTTGTGTTGTGTTAAGACGTAGGTACTTAGTAAAATCGTGAAACGACAATGGGCAATTTTTCATGAAGTGCATAACAATAAGGGTCCGTTGCGCCAAACATGCTCTCGCGTTTGGACAATTTAGCATATTAAAACAAAATATTTTTAACAAATAAAATTGTTAAAAAATAACATTATAATTTTTCAGATTTGACAAAAATATCACAATCATCGAGAAAAAAAATCGGAAAGATCACTAAAATCACGAAAAACGTAATTTGGCGTAGCAAACAGAAAAAAAATATTTTTTTTTGTTCCAAATTGATATATATTTTTTTTGCGTAAAGAGTTCAAAGTACCTTATTCATATAATATATTTATATTTTTTTCCTTTCGTTATTTAAAAAGAAATACACAAACTTCCAAATTCTTTTTGCGTAATTTTTCTGTACAGGAAAAATGTAGTATGTTTGAGTATTTCTTATAAAATAATGAAAGGAAATAAAAAATATTAAAAATCTGTAAAGGCTACTTTTGTTTCTTTGCTCTATAAAAAAATATTTTATTTTGTAGTTAGATCAGTAGACTGATCATACTAGTTCCAAAGCCAAATTACGTTTTCCGTGATTTTACTGATCTTTCCGATTTTTTTTCTCGATGATTGTGATACATGTGTCAAATCTGAAAAATTATAATATAGTTCAACTCCTTAACTACCTACACAAATTTTATTTGTTAAACATATTTTGTTTTAATATGCTAAATTGTCCAAACGCGAGAGCATATTTGGCGCAACCGACCCGTAGAAGATAAAAATTCTTCGGATTTGTAACAAAATATTAAGAAATAATTATAACGGCCAAAATACAACTTTTGGCTAAGACTAACAATAGTTCGCTATATGCAAAAAACACATGTTTAATGGTAGCTTCGATGGTTTGGCAATATAGAGAGCATGAATGAAAGTAAAATGACAAAAGAAATTTATGGTGCACAAGTGGATGGTAAAGTTCGACGTATGTCGACGAAATTGGCGAAGGGCAAAGTCAAAAGCTACCGGAATAAAAGAACTTGTAGGACTAGATTAATTAATGTTGAAGAGACAAAAAATACCAAGGACACCCTTAGAAAATCAACAGAATTCAGGAAATTTTGGATTGTACATATCGTAAATTGAAGATTAAATCAAGCGTACTTCAAAATAAATTTTGAAAGTACCCGATCGTACTTACATACTCGCAAAAAACCGATTTAAATCGTACGGTTGGGTGAAGAATGTCGACCGATATACAATAATTTTTTGCTGGTTGGTTTGTGTTTATTACCCACCTAACAAAGGCGACCCTACATTTCCTATTCCCTTTATCCGTTTTCTTAATCCTTTAACACGAACAAAGAGGCTACATGTCTGAAGACAATTACTTACAATAAAACCCGTCAAGTTCTGGCGCCCTCCCTCAAACTCCCGGGTTCGATATCCATGTTGTCTCTAATTGAAACGCGCATACATAATTGAAATTTATTTCGCAAGAAGTGATACTTACAAACTTTACGTCAGCGTATCTGCCGCAGTTTTGCTTCCTTCATTAAATTTTCAAGTTTTTTGTAGAGCACAGAAATATTTAGTGAGTTCTCTTTAAGAAATTGTATAAACTGAAATTATAAAATTGAAATAAAAAAAAAAAAACTTGAGATATTGTATAAACACCCGAAAAACACTATTAAATAAATATATTGATTTATTATGAGCATTACTTATTTTTTGCATAAAGTTAACTATTTGTATACATTTTTCATGGTAATAGTGCATTACTGCTGAGACCAAGTAATTGTGCTCTCCAGGAGGGCTAATTACGTTCGAAGCATTTATGGAGCTTTTCTCAAAAAAAAAAAAAAACGAGACATTTTAAAGTAGGTATATAGGATAGGGAGTTAAATAACATTAAATGAACTTATTATATTGAATGTGACGTTGCTCATATTGGGGTAAAATTTCGTGAAGGGGTTCGAGTACTAGATTTAAACCTATTTAAAATATTCCCCTAAAATGTACTTGAGGGTTGCTAGTGGAGTTAGAAAAATCAGGCATTACTTAAGAATGGTATAGTTCTTTAAATATTCTAAATATTTCTGGGTAGTGACCCAAGTTAAGCACAGGTAATTTGGCAATGTCTAATCCTGCTAATTTTCTGTGAAGGATTTCTAAGTTTCTGCTAAAATCTGCTATCTTTTCAGATCTGCGATACAATCTGCTAAGCCCTAAATTGGGGATCAAATTCTGCTACGATGGTTTCATTCCGAATGAATGATCAATTGATCATTGATCGCTGACTTCCCAACAACGCTGCCTCTCCAAGACTCCGTACAGCTCCACCAGGTGGCGCTTGCGTTCCGCAACAACTTCCGGAGTCATGAATACGGACGACTCATGACCCAAACCTTCCATACTCATGACTAAATACGTGTATATAAATTTATAAATCGCTTATAAATGTGTAACAGAAAGGTGTAACGATATTTGAAGAGCTTATTCAGTCAATCGTATAGAACAAAAATCTGCCCTTCCATACATTTCGGCCGAGCGGCATTGCATTTTTTTATGAAAAAGTTATTTTTTTTTCGAGATACAGGGTTGTTCTATAGTAAAAGCTGTCCTATAATAAGCTCTTCAAATATGGTTACACCTTTCTGTTATACGTTGTATATATAAGCCTTTTATTTAATCTTTTAGCAGAATACGAGCATTAAAATAATGTATTTTTTAATATAATTCAAAGTTACAAACAAACTATAACTATATTGAAAATCACAATATATATAGCAATATTACTTCCAAGTTTTTCAATACACTGGAACACAAAAGCAGTCGAGTCGCTCGCAGACGGTATAAGCCGCTTGTCGGAGCTCCAACTTCGCAGGGAAATGAACACACGGCTTGTGGATCTTGAGATTTCGCTGTTTTAGGAACAGTACACTCACTGAGGGGAATATTTAATGCTGTTTGCTCTTCACGCAGGCTTATAATAACCCACGGTGGTAATAACGTTTGTATAAGTGAAGGTACTTGAGGATCCAGGCTTTTGGCGTCATTGGCGGATGTAGGGGGAACACCCAGGAATTCCATACATTTGACTCGAATTTTCGATTCGAGTCAGGTGCACTTTTATGAAATTAAATGAAATATATTAAATGAAATATATGCAAGTGCTCGTAAATGCCCACCTTTTATGCATCAAAACCGAACAGAAAGTCGATTATTTAACCCTATGGGTTTTTTTTATTTTTTATTTGTTTACGAGAAATTGGCTAACCTGCAACCTTTCCTGTGTACCATAAATGTTATACTTTTTTTCCACTGTTTAACGGCTCTAAAGTTCACAAGATTATATTTGTTTTATTTCCTTACACTATGCATTGAAAAACGTAGTATGACACACGGGCGTAAGAGCAATAAATTACTCGATTACGTTTAAAACACGAGCGTACGAGTACCTCGTAATTTATTCCTTTTCGCCCTTGTAGCATAAACTACTATTATGTAATGTAGGTATATCAGATACACTTATTACAGGTCGGTTTTAATATTATATAATTAAATAATCTATAGCTATACCTAGAAATAGATAGAAATAGTTAATAATAACCGAGAAACATAAATTTTCGATTTAGTTGTGTGGGTGGACACCGTGTGTGTGTGTGTGTATAGCTTTGGATTCGTCGTGTAAAGTACACAACTGAATCATATTAATACTATTCTCGATGTCACGTGACCATTACCTTATCTGATCCACCTGAAACTTCACATGTGTGGTCTCTATCACCTACTGAACGTCCCATAGGAATTTGGGCAGTTGTTTAAATTTTAACTATATCTATAAGTATAGGGTACACCTTTAAAAAGATAAATAATATTTATTCGCGTATGAGTAAATCTACGTAGCAACGCGAAGGTTAAAGAGCATTCCATCCATCCATCCATCAGCCTAGTTCGTCTACTGCGGGACATAAGTCTTTCCAGGACTTTGCCACTCCCGGCCGTCATCCTGGAAGAATTGCCCATACTCACACACGCTGGGCAGGCGGGTTGGTGAGCGCGGTGCCGGAGCCCTCGCACCGGTGACGCCGCTGCCCGTCACCAGTCTGTTCCATATAAGGCCCAGCTATTAGGGATGTATATACCGCCATCCATCGGTCCCAGGCATGGTGGGCCTCCTGGTTTTTTGCCTGTGAGCCGTCCTCTTACTCTCCCCCGAATTACTTCGAGGGGGTAAAGAGCATTGTCGGTACAAATTAATATATTAACGGTTCCTTGTGAATATATTTACTAAGTCCTTAGATATGTCAGAATAAATCTTGAGTCTTTCCCAGGGCTTGGTGAGCAACATTGTAAGGAAACCAGAAATAAGCATAAACTGGCTTTTCCAACAATCAAACTCGCCAAGATGGGTACCTCTTTTGTGGGATATGGTATAAGATTTGACATTAAACTTCCAAAGGAGGTCCTTACTTTGTCAAAGAATAAGTTTAAGGCGATATGCGAAAAAATACGGGTGTTTCTTTTTTGTGTATTTCATGAAATACACGGAAAATTATAATCAGTTTCTCTATCTGCTCTATCAACGGGCGCGCGAGCCGAATTGTCGTCCTGTCTCTGTCTACGCCATACATGCGAGAGAGAGCGCGTTTTTTACCGACAACGCTCTTATAATTCTATATTATATGTAATTACTCGTAGAAGATATTTATTTCCCTTTATTCTCTTAGTTAAAACCCAACATTAAAGCATTTTGTTTGACTATAGCCTTTACATAAGTGGAATAAAAACTGCGATGGTATATCTCGGCGCCTTTAAGACCTATTAACATCTTATTTTTCGTCTAACACGGTATTGAACAGGTGTTGAAAAAGACGAGGGTTTGTTTTTATACGGAACCCGACCAAGTGGAACTCTTTCAATGGATTCTTTATTTTTCTTGTTCCCCAAGTGTGAATAATCGTTGTGTTTGGTTACCTTAGCTACAAAAGGAATATTTACATTTCTGTACATAACTCTTTAATAATAACTTTATAAACACCTTGAAGGGCGGTAGACCCAATTTGTGTCTATCTTACAGAACTTCAAGTTGATAAAACAGCTTTAATTTCTGTACTGCCGTAGCAGGCAAGCAGACGTGCTATTCACAACATTTTATTTTTCAGGCGGTTTGTTTATAGCGGCCAGGCTCGACTGTCCCTATCTGAGTCGCTGCTCCCTGCTAAATTCTAAATTATAAATGGGCGATGAGTCCTGCACTGATTCTCCGCAATCGTGAATATTGTGCACTTCCCCCCGGTCAGTCAGCCCCTGCTGCACGCAAGCGTCCCAGCCTGGCGGAGGACACTCACATAGGTGCAGTCTAATAAGATTAAATGCTAATATGATTTATTTATTTACTAATATTAGAATAAGAACTATTGTTACTAACAAATTATGGGTTGATATCGTAGCCTGAAATAAATGGATTTATTTATTTATTATTATTATAGCGTGATAATTGCCGTCTGATGATAATTCTACTAACTGTAACTCCTAAAGACTGCTTACGCAAAACATGTTAGGAATAAAGGCAAAAGTTTTTGTATAAAGAGCTTTTAAAAATAGCCGCCTTCCACTTTAATTTTTCGCATAATATGTCAGAATAGCCCTTAACTTTTGCCACTAATGCAAGGGATACTTGACAGATGCAGTTAGTAGTCTGCTACTACAAAAACCGGCCAAGTGCGAGTCGGACTCGCGCACGAAGGGTTCCGTACCATTATCTATAAAAACGGCAAAAAACATGTCTGTTGTATGGAAGCCGCCTTAAATATTTATTTTATTCTGTTTTTTAGTATTTGTTGTTATAGCGGCAACAGAAATATATCATCTGTGAAAATTTCAACTGTCTAACTATCACGGTTCATGAGATACAGCTTGGCGACAGACGGACAGACAGACAGACGGACAGCGGAGTCTTAGTAATAGGCTCCCGTTGGTTACCCTTTGGGTACGGAACCCTAAAACTACAAAAACCTGGCACGTTAAAACATATCATTAAATAGTGAAACTAATCAAACTAAAATTACTTTGTTCATTTAACATTATATATTTATATAAAACACTTTTTGAAATAATTGTTTCCAGATATATTTCGACATATTTTATAGTCGGCGTCAGTGGAATTAGTACAATTCCAGTACAATACAATTGAATAAAATTACTTTGATTATATAAAGCAATGCTTTTTGTTGGGATTTTAGGAACACTTAGAAGCCTGCACTGTTTGATAAAACTATATTTCCTAACATAATATTGGCAGAGTTATTGAAATATTTCTCGTGAGTCCAGTCCAGTTTGAAGTACGTACAACACGAACTATACTCAAATTGCTCTCAAGACGCCTTGTGCCCTGGTGGCCGAGTTGTGCCGCAATTTGTACGGTTAGTTCGTGAAATTATACATTTCGTGAAGTTTATACATTGACTACCGAACGAAATAATTTATTATTGTTAATTAACAGAAAATCACTTTAACTATCCCACAAATCCTGACCGGTTTCGCCTTTATGGCAATATCAAAGGAATTAATATAAGATCTTAATTACACAATAAATAGTTCACATCAGCCAGTGCGATCAATGACACTAACACATTTTAGGGTAATAGTTAATTTATCCGTTCTAGTAGATACCAACCGAAAAACTTTTTCCCTAAAAGTGGGGAATTTTAAATTCATGTTATGTAAATATAAAATATAATTGTTATTGTAAATAAATTAGAATTGATTAAAACAAAATAATAAAATAATAAAAAATAATTATAATAAAGTTATTAAATTTATTATTGTGTTCTGTTCACTTTCTTAAATTTATGTCATAGTAAAGCCGATTCTGAAGGCTTTAATTTTAGTTTTAGTACTGTTAAACCTAAATTTCTTTCATTGCAAAATATTCCTAAGGTTTTAGGAACAGAAGTTAAATTACTTTGGAAAATTTCAAGTTTTAAAATAACTAACATAACTAAAATTAAAGCCTTCAGAATCGGCTTTAATATCATAGCTCATGCCCTCATGCCTGAAACTACATATGTTTTTGAGCAATACCTTTTTGCTCCTTTGGTATTGACCAATAGGCTCGAAGTTCGGCAGCAATTTAGCTGGTAGACCTCTCTCTAGCTTAAAGTTCTGATATAAATTTTAGTTTATACGAATCGCGTCACCTGAGATGGCGGATGTCAATAAAGTAACAGATGATATGCAGTTGCGCATTTTCAGAGCGTCGACGAGCTGATGATGTTAGTGATACTACGCTTGTATCCACTCTCCAGTACCTACAGCTTCTCATGATGTCATGCAGATGAGTCGCTTGGAGGCATAGTTTCATCATGGCGGAAATCCACGGCCGATGCCTACAGCACAAAATAGATACTACCAGAAGGCCAATTTGACGACGATGGAGCGAAAACAGACGCACACATGCGATATCTCGACGCGTATCTCGGCAGAATTTCGTATTGCCATTCGACCGACTTCATCCGAGATCGTCGTACGTACGCGTCTATGGGTGCATGCGTGCGCCTGTTTTCGCTAGTCATGCGGAGTAAACCTTCTGTAAGTGGTTATTTTGTGCCTACAGGGTGCATCAGACGTATTTAGAATAATAAGTATAATTGTATCTTAGTTAACGAAACTACTGGGGGAAGTGTCTTATATGCACCCTAATAGAATCCCATTTCACTATCTCATTCCATCCCACTAATATCATAAATGCGAAAGTTTGGATGGATGGTTGTTACTCCTTCCTAAAGTACTTTTTATCCCATAAATCAGTTCCAATGGGAACAAGAAATAGTGTCATTCCGGTTCGGCCTTCAGCCTCGGCAAAATATACTATCCTCTAGTTAAATCAGTTATCAAAGACCGTCAAAGACGCATTACCAGAGGATTCATTCATTCAGAGAACAAAAAATAGTGTCGAACAGAAAAAAGGGCTCGGCTTTCGGCCACGCCAAAAACGGAAACGTGTCTTGGTCTTCGGCCTCGCCAAAGACATTTTACATGGGGATCAAATTAAGGATGATAAGAACGAAAAACACCCCAAATACTAAAATTTACGTTCTGAAAAATATTTACAGATTCGATACGACTATACAAAAACTTAATCAACGTGGGCGAAGCCGCAGTCAAAAGCTAGTAAGGTATAAAGATAGTGTTCGTGGTAGGTTTAAAATGCATTATTCTCGCAAAACGTCTTGCTTCCGTTTGATTCTCACCACGGCTGAAGTACCAGGGTCGCAGAGATACTTGGGAGGTCGAACACGGTTCAAAGCTGTTATGTAAATTGTCCTGTTGGCTGCAACATTGTTCAAATGGAAACACAACTCAACTTAGTTAGGATACCATTTGGTCGTGGCCTAACTTTGTCTCTTGTTCTCATCTTGTTCTAGATGTTAAGATCTTAAGGCGCCTGTGGGGAATCCCCAAGATTAAATAAAAATACTTGATGTTAATAATTATATTTTACCGACCATAAATAAAAGCAAACACATTAAAATTAAAATAACTAAAAAAATATCTGTAATCTTGTTACATTTTTGAAAGAGACAAATTCTGTCATCATCAAATCATAGACAACTGGAGTTAGTCCACAAAACAGTTAAGTACTCCTTGTTGAATCCGCAACATCCTCCCGACAACACAAAAAAGTACTTCGTAATAAAACAAAAAAAAACTAAACAATTAACTTTAAACAAAAAAAAATAACTAATTTAGTTATCCCTCTGATAATAACATAAAATATAAACAAAACATGCGCTGAGAATAAAATTAAAACATTTCTTTATAAGTAAACACGTAGCTTGTCGATACAGTATTTAGTCTTTCAGAGAGAAAATATTGAGAAATGGTTATTATTGTTATTCGTTGCATTAATAATTATGATATCACGAATCAGGGTGGTTTATCAGACAGAACCCTTGTCGTTCTTGCAAACAATGCTGATGCATGTAATACCATAGTCATAAAATTGGAAGCTGAGGGAACTGGTCCTTGTAGGGTCCATCCCAATTTAGTTTTTGTCGCCATCAGCTTCTCATCTAAATTTATAATCTCATTTGTCATTATATACCCCAAATAATCAGATCCTAACAACAACCCTATATCATCTTTAGCATAATCCTGCAAGTCAGTCAAAACAATGTTATGATTTTTTAATTTTTGTTCTATTTCAGTGTTCTTAACTTTCGGTAAGTAACCACACAATGATGTCTTTTCAAGGACATAGGCTCTTAAACTAAAACTATTGTCAATAGAACTTACCTGTACATCCAGACATCTGTGGGATTCCTTTGCTGTTTCGACACATCCAAACAGTGCATGCGCCAATTGTTCTACTCTTACCGTTTTCAAAGCTAAGGCATCAGCTATATCACACCTTACATACGAACGCTGGGCCCCAGAATCTAGCAAACATCTTGTAATTAGAGATTTCCCACCACTCTCGAGCCTGACCACCAATGTCTGTAAAAGTGTTGTGCTGTTATGACATGATAAAACCTGACTCTTGTCATCAGCATCACTTGTTTCGTCGCAACCTACAATAGTTTTAACAGTTTTAGACTTCTCTCTAATTCCGTGGAGCTCAGGGCATAACAATAACATGTGTCGCTTAGTGCATGCCATGCATTTGACAAATGTTTCGCAAAATTTTGCCATATGGCCCTTCTTAAGACAAATATAGCAAGCATTTTTAACCTTAATAGCTTCTTTCATTTCCTCAAGCGATAAGTTTCCAAATTTTCGACACTCGTTAATGGAATGACCTTCTAAATCACAGTATACACAGCAGTCTTTCTTAATGTCAGTGAAACGTTTTACCTGTTCCTTTTGTTTACTCACAAAAGCTGCCGTTGGTAAACCTGGGCCTTCTGCTATGTTATTCATTCCACCTCGTGCCATGTTAACCCTATCCTCAGTAATAACTTCACGTTGCAAGAACGACATAAGGGCGTCTAACCGCTCTGGACCCTGTTTGTTGTGCCCTAACTGAGACCTATCATAACTAACTAATACATCTTCTGGAAGTGCGGACTCGATTAGTGGGTATAAAATACACTGATACTTTTCTTTCTCTAAGCCAAGCGAGTTCAGTGCTTGCACATACGTGTTTAACTTGTTATACAAATCTGACACCTTCATCTGTAAATTTGTCGCAAAAAACATAAGGCTCAGTAACTCTCTGATGTAGACTTCTATTAAGATATCATTTGAGTACTTGGCTTTTAACTCATTTAGAGCTTTCGGATAATTTGTATGTGATGGCGGGTAGCTTTCTATTAGTTTTCGGCTAGCTGAGCCCGGTGCAAGTGATTGAATTAGGTATTGAAATTTATCTTCTTCACTCATTGTATTGTCATCGTTTATCTTCCTAAACTGTGCCCAGAACCCAATCCAATCTTTAGGATCATCATTAAACTCCCTAAGTTTGAGCTCTGGAACCTTCAAATTATGTTTCCGTACTTCTTCCATTTTTTTGTTGTTGTCTAATTCAAGTTTCGGTACAAGCAACTCTCTCCCTTTCACAGTCACTTGCAGATGAAGTTTATGCATTTTATCTGCTTCATTAAATTCTTGCTCAATTTCACTTTCTTTTAGCATGGTATAGTCTATTAAATCTTGTATCTCCTTGTCTAATATTCTTACTTCTTCATATTTTTCTTCTAGGTATTTTAGGTCTACTATTAAACTTTCTACCTGGTTCTCTTCCACCTTTTTTTTAGCTTCTTGTGCTGCTCTTCTACATAGACGGCGTATTTGACTTCTCTTTGCTTTCAAGGCCTCCATCCTTGAAAATTGCTTTGAGGCACAAGAAAAGTAAAGGGATTGTCAGCAAAATCTTTTTTCGTCACGGTCGCCACTTGTGGGGAATCCCCAAGATTAAATAAAAATACTTGATGTTAATAATTATATTTTACCGACCATAAATAAAAGCAAACACATTAAAATTAAAATAACTAAAAAATATCTGTAATCTTGTTACATTTTTGAAAGAGACAAATTCTGTCATCATCAAATCATAGACAACTGGAGTTAGTCCACAAAACAGTTAAGTACTCCTTGTTGAATCCGCAACAGCGCCACTTCCCAGCGTCATCCGAAAATCACCCTACTGATAAAGTTATTTATCTTTACAAATTACCTAAAAATATATATTGTTAGTTAAACTGTAATAAACAACTTCATTTAAGGAAATTATTCTCGCGTATAAGAAACAGCATAAAAATATTGTTCAAAGTCAAGTTGTTTTTAAACGAAACTATAGTAAAATTGGTTATTTATTTGGAACCACTAATGGTATTTGTATGGTTCTTGCAAACGACATTAGAATGTCGTTGGGTTCTTGCACTAAAATCTTGTACAAACTAAAATACAATACAACTTTTGCTTAGAAAAATCATTTATGGAATTTCTTTTCGTCCATCGCGTCCATATAAAAAGTATTATTTTATCCAATTTTGCGGTATTCGGAGACTCAGCGACGTCGTAATACCACTGGTAATATAGTGCGCGCTGATATAATCGTTATTTCAATACAGTTTCTGTCGATATTTGACAGAGGCCGACTCAAGGTCGTTGGCGACTACCTGCCCCATAAGTTATGGTTGCTTAGTGCTTCACGCTGTACGGTCATACAGTAATAAATAACAATAATACATAGACAATAATATGAAAGAAAGAAAGAAACACATTTATTTCGGCAACAGCCACATTACAATACAATACATACAATATTTCTACTTACATCTATTTTAATTAAAATTACATTAAAACTATACGGTAGGCTGTTGCTGAAAAACGCAACTGACTCAGCGATGTGCTGAAGGTGTAATCCCTCAGCGCTGATTTTCAGTCAGTGCCTGCTGGTGACTCATGAGCGTACCAGGTGCAGAGCGGCGCTGTGCAGTAGGCAATAAATAAATAAATAATAACAGTAATAGCTACATATATATATACATACATACATACATATATATATGTATGTATATAAAACTACATTTCTAAAATATTAATAAAATATGTAATAATGTTCGTACAACCGAAACAAAAACAGCCTTTTTGCACTGTTTAAAAATATTTTAGGTATTTTGTAATGATAATATCATTGGTATTTTGTAAAGAAAACAATGCTTTAATATTTTTTTTTCATGTTAGAGACTTTCGTGAATAAAATATGTCACTATTCACTATTTTGACTGCATAATCAGGATTCTACGATATGAGTTTAGATAAAAAATATTCTGATTTCAGTTTTCAACGTCGCAAGGCGTCCCAAACGGACAAAATGAATACATTTGTATTCTATTTGCGCGGTCACCACAGACGGTGGACGTTTGCATAACACGCAAGTCGTGTACAGTCAACAGACATGCGATGACAGCTCATATTACCGCTACATAAGGAGTATAATGCAACCGAAGTATAACTTGACGTTCCAACTATATCACAGCAGGTAAGCCTAACCGGTCGGCCACAGCTTCAGGCTTCGAGAGGCACGCCAAGCGGTTCTTCTAGCGACAGCGACGGCGCCGGCGGAGTGAACAAATGTATGAAGTTGTATAGAGCCGGCCATGGGTCGCATCTCGCGCGTCTTGTCCGGCTTCGAGTGACTTGCGCTCTCGCGACGGCGGCGGTGTGCGGGGAAGCGGGGAGCCGCGCCAGTGATCGAGCACACAGGATGAACCTAGTGTCGAGCGCTTTGAGCGAGCGAGCGCGTTATACATCCGATGCGGTGGAAGGCGCCGACGGGTGTCGTGGCAGGGCAAAGCCCGTCGCAAAAACCGCCTGGAAGCGCAGCAAGAAGCGTCGCCAGAAGCCTGAAGCTATGGCCGAGGGGATACACTTGGCTTTCAGAACAACTTGTATGCAAATGTACGTTTTAGGTGCTGCGAGGCACCATACGAGAACAACAGTCTAGTCCTATTAAAAAACTCAAATTAAATACATATTCTAGTATAATATAACATATTATTCGCAGCAAAACGAGTTGTGCGAAGTAATAAACCTTTAGGTGGGCTAAGAACTTGAAACAGATGGGAATTATATACAGGTTTTGAACAAGTTTGTTAATTACGCATCCTTATTTCAATAAAAAAACAATGGTCAGGATATTAAAAAAAACTAAGTATGACTTAAGGCGATATGTAAAAGTTTTAGCGTCCCTGTTACTCCATATGCGAAAAGACCCTCAGTGCGAGAGGGACGGATTTGTGGAAAGGTAGCAAAAAGTCGTTTTTTTATTAATATTAAAAAGTTGCTATCAAAATTTCATTTAACCAGCGGGCCTATTATGTATCTCTAGTTGCCTTCTGAACCGGGTGTCTATCATCAAAAACATAGATATACTATCGAATTCCGATGTCCTAAGGATATGTTCGCACTTGAAGTGACGACACAGATTGTTAATAGTTCAATACCCACTAAAGGCAATTTTGAAATTTCAGTTTTTATCTATGTTTTTGATGATAGGCACCTCGTTCAGTTGGCAACTAAAGATACAGAATAGGGGGGCAGGTCCTAGATACTGTTAAAACCCATCTAATAAAATATAATTGCAGTCCATATGTCATTCTATATTGTCAAACCAGAAGAATTGGTGTCGAAAAAGATCTCATTTCAATAAATATTTCTATCGAGCCAAATTTCTCCAATCGCGTTTCTGTTTTAACAAATCCCTAGAAAAAGATTCCAATAGTAATATACTATTTTATCAAAATAATACATTATTTACTAAAGTAGATATGCAAGTTCTAAAAGTTTCGTTTTTTTTTTCTGTAGCGCCCTAAAATCCATTCGGTAAAACTAAAGAATGTAATAAAAAACTTCGGAAAAAATTTGACACGAAATAAACCAATCTCAACAATTCTACACCGCGTATCAACCTAACAGAATGTAAATGTATGAACGTGTATGACCGTACACAATGTGTGTAGGACCCAAGTCCGTCTCGCTCCGTCGCATGGGAACCCTCCCGCGTGAACCCTAATTATAAACCTGCTTCAAGACACCCAGTGATACCCGCTTTTTCATTCAATTTCTTACCTTCTGTGAACGACGACTTTTATTTTATATTTCCTCATTTATTTGTGGGAGCCACTTAAGAGGATCGTTGGAATAAAACTCGTATATAAGGTTAAATAATATTATTTGGCGAAACTCAAAACATAGGTAGTACTAGTCTATATAAACAACTGTTTGTATGGGAGCTAAGCAAAGCGTTCATATGAGTTTCGCCAATTAATATTATTTAATCTTATATACTTTTCTTCTGTTACAAGTATTTTTATACTTACAAGAAGGCCTCAACAATGTTTCTGTTAAAATGTGTTTTTTTACCGAAATAAATATTTTTGTATTTTTTGTATACTCCTACTAGCTGTTGCCTGCGACTCCGTTCGCGTGGAAGAAGATAATGCGGTCACAGTGTAATCCAATCTCTTGGGAATCCCGCAATAAAAATTATCCCAGTTTTCAAGTTGGATAATAAGTTAACGAACAGTGATCTCCCTTCCTTCTTTCTTTATAATCCATGTCTCACTGCCGAGGATCGTACAGTGGTAACCTCACCAAAACCCGTCCAGTAGTTTTTGCGTGATGCATGAAATACTGACAAAAATTCCGATTTTCTTTTTTGGACCGTTATCTTACACCGCCATTTTTTTGGAATATCATCAATGGACACACAGACACAGCTCTATTCTTTTGAAATTTTTCAATAGAATTTAATATACTTAGCTTTACAATTTTCAGTTATTTCCTTTCATCAAAGAAGGTATCACCATCTGTTATAGAATTGCTGCAACTAAATTCGCATTAAAACTTTATTTACCAAAATAGATGGCGCTATTTAAACGAAATAATTAAATATTTATTTAAACGCATTCTAATTCTAACCAAAGATTTCTTTTTTTTTCTTTAATACAATCGTTCATGACGCCTGGCTCTCATCGCCAGGAATTATTTTGTTTTTGTTTTAGTTTTATTGAGAACACAAACAGTCACACAGAAATCTTAAAACATTTAACAATAGTAAAGAATAAACCTGGAGGTTCCTGAAGTTAACAATCAAAGTAAATACACTTAATTAAGAAGCAAATTTACAAAAATACGTAAACAACATAAGACATAAACACAAAAGGCACATCACACGGACATCGAAATGGATTTTGAATACTAAATTATTATTAATTATTACTTGTTATGTAACTTCTAACAGTAGAAAAGTAAATTCCAAAAATCTCCAAATGACGATAGCTTTTTTTCCGACATCCGATTTTAATGAAACAAAGCTTATATTCTAATCCAAATTAAGCTCTGTCCACCTGTACAAATTACATAAAAATCCGTTTAGTGGTTTCGGAGATGTATGTGAACAAACAGACAGACAGACAGAAAGTAATTCTAAAAATCGCTGATTTGTTTTCTATTACTCTTTTTTAGTCACCCCTTTCTATTTTTATTACTTTTCTTCAATGTTCTACTTTTTTATTATATGTATGTAAATAATTTATTAGACTTAGATAAGTTCGAAATCTTAGAACTTTAAATTCATCGAAACTAACGTAGACTCGAAAGAAATTTTGCAACAACGATCATATAATTGGCATAAATTAAATTATGTTAAGGTGTGTTAATATGAAAACCAATTTTCGGAGTTTTGGTCTAAAAAACCTCATGATGATGAATATTTTTACGAAAAGGCTGCAACTTCCGTTCGCCCTCGTGTGAAGTCACTTGAGTAATGGCTGTTTAGAAATGTGTCTTTTGCTATCAAGATAAATTTATAATAATTAGCTTCAGACTAATTTGACAGCTAGATGACAGATGAGTAGACAGACAGAGACAGACCACATCACAATCAGTATAATGTCTAAAATTCTCAAGTGACAAGGTCATCGGACACTTCTTTAAAAATCATAAAAAAAATGGTTAATTTATATACCAAAATAATGAAAACTATGTCCTAAACTGGCGTATATTCTCTGAAAAAAAAATAAGTTATGCTATGGGAATTATAAGAAATCCGACAAAAAACTTATTTCATCTTCTTTAATTTCAACTTTTGTCATCTTCGTACCAGAAACTCCAAAATTACGCTCTTATGAAATTACGTTTTTTTTCGAGCAACTTATGAATAGTCAAGTATCGAATGTAAACAATTTAAATAGAAGCGAAAGAACGAAGAGCAAAATCAGCGAAAGACTCCTCTTAAATCAGCTTATTTCACTTGGAAAATAAAACGCATCATTTCTCATTTTAAGTTGGAAAAGGCGACTCTTCAAACAAGTTCATAAAATTGATACCAGGAACCTTCGAGTACCTTGAAGAACGGCAAAGTGTCAATTTAGATATCGGCAATGGCTTCAGGAAAAACGTTCGCTCAGAAACTGTTTCTTGACTTTCGTATAAATGGCTAACATTATTCACCAGTCGACTACATATTACGCGGTCATTCATTCTTTAGAGAACGAAGAGCAAAATTAGCGAAAGACTACTCTTAAATCAGCTTATTTCCCTTGAAAAAAAAAAATGTACCAGTTCTCATTTTAAGTCGAAAAAGGTGACTCTTTAAACAAGTGAAGGGTAAGCGGGAAGAAAGATCATTGTCAGTTTTTTTCAAAATTGAGTAAACAATCTCCTAAAATGTCTCGATAACAATGATTGAGCGAAAACGAAAACTTGAAAAAAAAAAAAACACAGTCCGCAGAAAATAAACTTTCAAAAATAAACCGGACTCAAGAAGCTTAAAAACTTAACTTAAAAAAAAGGTCATAACTAGTACAAAAAGTAAAATAATGTCTTTTAACTGTGAATATGGGGGGCTATGGGCTGATAGTAAAGTTTGCTTTTGAGGAAAAAAAAATGTTATTACAATAATTAACTGTGATTACAGTAAGCCCACTAAGCAGAGTTCTAAAATAATAACCTAAGCAAGTTTTTTCTACTTATTTCAAATTTACCTTCTGTTGACTATGATCCCTCTTCCCGCTTACCCTTCAAGTTCATAATTGTTTTGATTTTTTTTATTTATTTTTTTCTTTTATACTACACAATCCTTACAGGCTAACCTAATGCGATTGGTAACAAATTATATTTAAAACAGTTTTTGCGAACTCCGTCAAAGACCAACTAAACAAATCGGTATCCGTAAGGTTGTCGATTCTGTTGAAAAGATAGAGTGCCTTTAAACAGGTGACTCTTTAAGAACATAAGTGCGCGCATGCTGCACGTAAGACAAGTTATGATTTCTCGCGCGAAGATAGTTATCCGACACAAACCAAAGATTTCAAAAGTAATGATAGGCCCTTACCGTAGTATGACAGCACCAAAATGTTTTCACCTTTAAGGTTAAACGGTAGTGCCAATTTCCATACAAAATTAATTAACCAAGATCAGCTGAAGTACAAATTTTAGCTTGTATTTATCACTGTATTTTATTACATTTTAATACAAGAATGTCGCGAATTTAAATAAAAGTTATATTTTACAACAATAATTGGGTTATTTTAGCTTTTAAAGTTCAGTTAAATGTCCATCATTTTACGTGTGTAGTTGTGGATGTCATACTATAAAACTGTTAGATGTGTGTGAATATGCTTTACGTGTGTGCGGTTTAACTACATGGCGGTTTCGCATGATTAGATTTCGTACTAAATTGTACTTAAATTTCACACCAATAAAAAATACTTCAATAGCATAAGTGATATACTGTCTGACTACAAATCATAAGGTTCAGAGTTCGATTCCTGTCACATGTATTTATTTTGTTTTTGTTTTGTCTATTATTATTGATTCCAGAATTGTAAATATAAATAAAAATTATTTATTGGATTTATTCCTTCACTTGTGCCAAAATAAATTCCTTCGTGCCCAGGCGCTGTTCGTGCCTAATTAAAAACCGACAGATGAACAACAAAGTGATTTTACATATAAGGGTTCAGTTTTTCGTGATGAAATAATGAACCTTAAAAAAACGGTCATGTGCAGGTCAGACTCGTGTACCTAGGGTTCCGTATTGAAAATAGTAGGTAGGTAGTTAAAGTTTTGCTAGTAACTGATTATGAAGACAAAAAAAATAATTGATTGCAAGTACATACCTACCAATTATATTTACAAAAGAAAAAAAACCGCGGCTAAGTTTTTAAATAATAAAAAAATATATAGGTAATAAAAGAAAAAATGTTTTTTGTGAATTTCTTTACCGCTACATTTTTCCTGCAATCTTTGCAAAATAATCTATTATTGTGATTTATATTTTATTTTATCACTAGCCTTTTGCCCGTAGCTCCGCCGACGTTTATTCAACTCTTCCCCATTTTCGGCTTTGGCTTTATTTTATGAATAAATAAAATAAAATAAAAAAAACACAAAAAGTGACGTTGTCCTCGGAGATTAGAACTTCCGGCTTCTTGCGTCCTAAACGAACGCTTTTCGTTCCTAGCTGAAAATAACGTTCACTAGGTATTCTCTCATCAGGATAAATACTTACTTATCACGCTTTATTTCGCATTTATATCCTAGGTATATCGTAACAGGGAGAAGGGTATTCGCAGATAAACAGGGCGGCAAATCGGTATCCACACGGGTGTTCAAATAGGTAGCGGTGAGCCTGGTTACATGCAGCAGGGACAATCGTCTTTCATTCAAGCCGCCATTATTGAGCAATGTCGGCAAATATCAAAGGGACGGCACGCGCGGCCGGCGACGACTCTGTGTTGCCATAAACATAGATTTATCTGTACTTGTAGGGATTTAGGAACATTTATAGAAAACAGATTGGACCAGTTATGTACGGAGAAACGAGTTTGTACGGAGGTTTTTTTATTTAGCGCTAAAAGTTTTGGAAGAGATTCGGACGCTTCATAGAGGTAGGGACTTTAATTATCCTTTTTGTACCTAAATGTAGAATTTTCAACATTATTTTCAGTTTTTTTGTTAAAAATAATCGCTAATCTTGAT
The DNA here is from genome assembly GCA_934047225.1 of Ypsolopha sequella. NCBI lineage: Eukaryota > Metazoa > Arthropoda > Insecta > Lepidoptera > Ypsolophidae > Ypsolopha > Ypsolopha sequella. The sequence goes on along the minus strand of OW203988.1, from coordinate 5,348,530 downwards.
AGATTTCATAGTTATTTACTCGTATAAATATTGTTTCTATGGTACAGAATTTTTAGGTCAGTCAGATTAATAAGTTTTTCGATTAATAAGTTTGTTTTTTACCAATAAATGAGTATGAGTATGGCAACACTAACTTCGTACGCTTTCGCTACGTTTGTTCGTTTTTGTTTCCGATTCAAAGGTTTTAGGTACCACATTTTGGCTAGTAAGTAAGTAGGTAGGTAGTTAGTTACTATCTTTCAGCACGGACCCTACACAGACCGAATCCCTACTAACATTTTATTTTTTTAAATTCGTCATACTGATTACTTACTTAGCAAGCCTCGAGTATTAATTTATATATTATTTTATATTATAAATATATATAAAGTAACTATGATTTATATGACCAAATTCATATTGGAGACCAGTGATGTAAAGTACCTATCATAAATATTTTTTTTATTCATATCGCTGTTGGAGACACGATAAGTCGTCAAGATCAAGGTTCAATGACCCGTTTTACGAAATATATTTTTTGTTTTCCTATACAAATTCATGGTCTACCCCGAGTCCCGAGTCCCCGACTCAGTATAGAAAGCCTAAATTGTATTTTCTGTATTTCACAGAAAGTAGGGTAAGTAATCGAACCTTGTTACTGATCTGATCACTTATAAAGTCTCCAGTATGCATTTGGTCATATAAAACAAAGTCACCTATTCACCTTATTATACAGGCAAATTCATAATGAAGACCCGGTAACTTCAGCGATTTATACAACAACAACATATCGTCACGACATAAATCCCCGAGGGGGTGTCAGAGGTGTTCCCGAGTGTGAACTATGAATTGCAAATCACAGAACACACTCGGTATACCCGCATTTCATCGAACATTATTTTATACTTTTAAGTATATAGATAGATAGACACATAAACTCCAAAACAATTAGATGAACGTCTAAACTAATTAGACGAATGGCGAAGACTTTATTACCTTTTGACAGAGGCGATTATTAGTTGGCCCATTTGTCTAATTGTCTTGGACGGAATATTGATCTCAAGTAAGACTGAGAGGACAGCGTTCTTTCTGCCCCTAGATACCGCCACGAACTTTTTTTTTAAATTTCGCATATGTTATTGATCCGTAATACTGATTACTTACAATCCGGTCTATGTACTTTTACGCATTGTATTATGAAAATTAGAGTGCATTATGTTATGTTTATGTTGTTCAAGAACAACCCCGAGAGTCTCCAGTATGAATTTGGCTACTCAAATATCAATCAGTCACCTTATTTAGCGAGATGGAGTCGTCCCAGTTACGACGAAGTTATGATAGGTTCTAACAGATGGCGCTAGTTTATTTAGTATTTTTTAAAAAATTGCAGCATTCGTTCGTAAAATTTATTAGAGCTTCATTAGAGCTTTTTTATTTTTGTATGATTTTATAATGGATAAAAATGTGATTATATTCTTGTTATGCTTATATCATTGCATATATCAACAGCATTATTTATGTAAAATAATTTGTTTATTACCTGTAAATATTATGAATTAAAAAAAAAAGTTTGGTACATCATCTCTCTCAATTCGCGGGTTTCTCCCATAATTCGATGTTTTTTCCAATCTAAAAGTAGTTTGCTTGAAAGGATGTAATTGTAAGTACACCTTACATGATTCTTCAGAAAGTCACATCATCGAATAATTTTCTTGAATTTGATGGAAAATAATCATTTTGATGGATCAAATAAAAAAAACAAGTAGGTAATTTTGAAATATTTCCCAAAAATGGAAAAAGAAAAGATTTGTAGTGATGTGGGATCGATCCTTGCTCGAGCAGATCGAAATTCCACAGGTGTAACCATTAGACCAATCAATCTCTACACGGTGCCTTGAAATTAACAATTAGTTTATATATAATTTCACTGTGTATGTGTGCGTGCATAGCTACGACAAAACAGCAAATTTTAAGATTGTTTGGGCCCGATGTAGAAACATACAACAGAAAATGACACAATTCTGCCTTTATAAAATAATTAACACATTAAAACTGTCGCATCATACAACGGAGCGAAATATTTTGTTTGTTTACTATTTTTAAATACAAAAACCAAATTATAGTAATTATAGTACCGCAGCGCCATCTATTGACAGGAAACTTAGAATCAGGCACTAGTGTTTAACCTTAAATGGGTGACGCTCACACGTTTGGAAACAGTGCTCATCTGAACACAGTGATAGTTGGATGCCTTAAGGCCCTGCCATTCCAAAATGGGCATTTTGTTTAATTAATATTGTTAGTTTAATATCTCATTCAAATACAAGTTAAATATATGTCACAATAGAGGATATACTCTAAACACAAGTTGATCTAAAAACGTAATTGAGTTAACTTCACTCGATAGAAAAAAATCACAAAGTAAGCTCGTCAAATTGCGAATAAATGTGTTTATAGCAAAGGTGTTCAACGGAGAGAATTAAAACTTTTCCGGTTTTTTTTTACAGATAACTAAAGACACTTATAGACCCATTTTTATTTATTTCTCAATACTTTTTCAGACGTTCCAGAAAAACCTCGGTAATTCACTGATTATGCATGCTCGCAGCGCACGAAGCGAGCGTTCTAATGTAGACTTTCTGACAATATCATTGAGTTCAAAATTACTTAATACGATTATTGTGTTGGATGCGTAGGGCCTTAATGAATTTTTACGAGAAAAGGGTCTCAATATGCCGTCGTGTGCATTTTTAAGTGCACTAACATTTCAAGAAATATGAATAAAGCCAAAAGTTTGACATTTAAAACACATTCAAAAACAATGCAATAGATTTTAGATGCCAGGGCTCATCTAAACTTTTCAAACAGCTTCAAGGACGCTAGCAACTGCGGATTGATAATATACCTCGCAAAACTTTAAAAATATGAATTAGTAGCGCCAGGTCTCTCCTCACTTCCAACTTATTATATCCAACCATACCTATAACAAATGGGTTGGATGTGTTGGATACATAAGTGGATAGTATGGATAAACACCATAATTTTTTAAATACAGCCGGCGAACAAAATTGATACCAGGAACCTTCGAGTACCTTGAAGAACGGCAAAGTGTCAATTTTACAGAACTATTAATAAGGAATAGAAATGCCATGAAAGCCGTGACTGCAACGACGCGCCGATTTGATCAATACGTCAAGACATAACCCGCGGGCCTCTCATTTCTCAACCGAACGCGTTAGAACAAACATATTGTAAAAATTGTGTATTGCAGCATGGCAAATTGTTCTCACTCTTCAAATAACGCAAATAAGACATCCAAAGGCATTTAATTTCACTCGTAAGTAATTTAAACATGTATTTACTGTGACATTTACAGAATAAACCTCGCGGTAAATAAAATTTCAACCTTACCATGGAATATTTATCGTTGTAGCGAGTAGCGTTGAAATCAGACAATATTTTGTCCATTGCAGGTTATAAAGAGTGTCACACATTGAGTTAGAAAACTCCGCAATGTATATTTTTCAAACATTACCAACACGGATCTAATTGTGTTATAGTGCGGCCGCTGGTCATGCCTTTTTACACACATTGGCACAGTGCCATGAGGTGTTTGGTATTTTACATCTAAGCGTCATAGAAATACGGTGTTATTTTGGCTGTATGAAGACGGGTGAATCTATGTGTGCGCCGCGTATGTTTACTAACTAGGTAATACTACGTTATTCCAAAAAGTGGCGACAGCAGTGTTAGTATAAAATTTGTGTCACGCCATCCCCGTGGTCAATTTAGATATCGGCAATGGCTTCAGGAAAAACGTTCGCTCAGAAACTGTTTCTTGACTTTCGTATAAATGGCTAACATTATTCACCAGTCGACTACATATTACGCGGTCATTCATTCTTTAGTGTAGGAAATGGTGAAAATAGTTCCGTTTTCTAGACTTTGCAGACGGTGAGTTAAGGCGATATGTAAAAGTTTTAGAATCCCTGTTACTCCATATGCGAAAAAATCCTCAGTGCTAGAGCGACGGATTCGTGGAAAAGTAGCAAAAAGTCAGTTTTTTATTAATATAAAATGTACTAAAGTTGCTATCAAAATTTCGTTTAACCACGTCCTAGATACTGTTAAAACCCATAAAAAAAATATAATTGCAGTCCATATGTAATTCCAAATTTTCAAACTAGGAGAATTGGTGTCGAAAAAGATCTAATTTCAATTAATATTTGTATCGAGCCGAATTGCTAAAATCGCGTTTATGTTCAACAGGTCCCAAGGAAAAGGTTCCAAAAATAATATACTATTTCATCAAAATAATACATTATTTACTGAAGTAGAAATTCAAGTTCTAAAAGTGTCGATTTTTTCCGTAGCGCCTTAAGGAGCTATTTAGAGTTCCGCCCGAAATAGGAACCCTTATAGCAAAGTTTGGGGTCTGTCTATTTGTTTGTGGCATAAATCGAGATCGGCCAGGCCGATGAGCTCAATCTAATATTTCGATGGAGAATTTAAGCATTTGGGGCTCCGGGAAGATTCCGATAACGTCACATTTGGAAAATGTTTTTTGACATTCGTGTGATGAAGTACCTTTTTAAGCAGATTATGTCTACGCTCTTATCTAATAGCTTTTGGATACCTCCTTCACTATTTGAATTATACAAAATAGAGTTGATAATTTAAAACTGGTTCAAAACTTTAGACATAAATTTTTATATACTTATGAGTATATCGCTGCGTGATTATTACCCGTCCAAGACAAAAAGGCTAACAAGCCAACCAATAATCGCCTCTATCAAAACCTACATCTAATCTTATTATCAAACAATAAGGTCAAGGTGTGACTGATGGTACTATCAACTAGCAATGGGAAACAACCTACATCAGACAAATAAGCACACCTGAAAAGATTTCCTGAAATTAACGAGATTCAGGTAAACGCAAATAGATAACGATCGAGATAAAGTGGATATATACCGGTAAGGTTAGCAAAAGAGGTTCATTATTTTCAATTTACGGCTGCACTTAGGTAGGAAATAACGACAAAATCGGGCTCAGGGGGCCTATTGTCTTGAAATAGTTTGTTTTACTTTGAAGAGTGAAGATGTTGGAAATTCAGGTGTTTTTTTGTCGCGTTTGTTGCAAAGAGTTATAAACAACCATTTTGCATGACTTTGACAAGCATCGAGCATCGGAAATATGTTCTGATCATAGACATAGGATTCGCTGCGCTTAAATGGCGTTAACAGGTAGTAGAGCTGATGCCGGGCTCGACTGTGGAGGTACCACCATCTTACTTGGAGACCCCCTCGAAGTAATTCGGGGGAGAGTAAGAGGACAGCTCACAGGCAAAAAACCAGGAGGCCCACCATGCCTGAGACCGATGGATGGCGGTATATCCAACCTTAATAGTCGGGCCTTATATGAAACAGACTGGTAACGGGCAGCGGCGTCACTGGTGCCAACACCACGCTCACCAACCCGCCTGCCCAGCGTCTGTGAGTATGGGCAATTGTTCCAGGATGACCGCCGGGTGTGGCTAAGTCCTGGAAAGGCTTATGTCCAGCAGTGGACGAACTAGGCTGATGGATGGATGGAAATGGCGTCCATAGCGTGTAAGAGAGATGTCCTACCTTTATGAACACCTTGCAAGAGAGAAAAAGATGCACAACAAAGAACCGCTATGTCAATGTTTTTTCGAGTAAGAGGCCATAGCGTCCCGCTTGCTTGGGTATGATTGCGGATTTTATAATAAATAGTGATTGATGGCTTAGACATGGTTTGTTGTGCAGTGAGTAATTGTGATGTGACAAGGAGATATAACCCAAATAATGACACATTTCAGAGGTAAATATAATTTTGTCATTAGAATGTTTTGAACCACATTTTGCCCCTTTTCTCGTATTAATCGGCACAAAAAAAAGTTTCAACAATAACGTATTGATTTTCTTTTTTGTATTTAGCAGTTATATGCAGGATTGTCCAAAATATTAAGTAAAATAGTAAATGTTACAGTAATGTCATAGTAATGTGCATTTATTTTTTGGTATCATTTTGTCTACTACATTGTTTATCTTGTACATTCTAAATCTATGGTTCTGATGGTCTCTGCATCGTATTCGTTTACGGAACCACAAACTTGTTTGTTCCGTTGGCGTTCGCTTTTAATGTATTATCTTTATTTGTGACAAGAAAATAATAAATTAATTTTTGATAAAAAATCATTTATTTTGTCGTTTCCAGTTTTTCGTTATTAAAGTTCTGCGTAGAAAATAAACATGATGATTTTCGAGACATAAGATTTATTTTCCTCTACGGTATAATATTACCTACTATTATATAATAACCCTCTATAACTTAAGAGCTACGCTTTTGCCGGTGGAGTAATTGCATATAACTGCTAATGATTTGACTTCTTGGTATGACAATACATCAATTTTCACTTAGGGCCTGTTTCACCACTTCCAGATAAGTGATATCCAGAAGATAAGTTTAAAAATGGAACACATTTTGTATGCGTTATATGTCACATATAACTATCAGGCACTTATCTGGAAGTGGTGAAACAGGCCCTTAGTAAAGTAGCCGTCTAGGTATTCCTCTCCCTCTTTTCCCCTCGACCTTTCCTTCTATGACATTATTCAAGAAGTTGTCATGTCGGATCAAGTGTCCTATCATCTTCTCTCTTCGGTTTTCAATGGTTTTTAACGAACATCTACTAATCACTACTAGGGTTGCCAGATGTGATGGGAAAAAACACCGGACAAGATATTTATTTTTATTTTTATTAAATGATAATTTTACTGAAAGTCACAGATTAACTTTAAGTAAGTCACCAACTTCCTACTAAGTGGCATCGAATGTTAAATTGGCAATGCATTGAATTCAGTGCATCTGGCTCTTACCTAATCATATATGAGTGAAAACACACAATTCGCCTTTTACGTTATTTACGGCAAAGACGATTTCTTTCATCTGTCCACATTTTCCATGAAGCTAAAGATTCGTTCAACAAAAGAAAAGATATTGAAATACTATGCAAGATTCTCAACAAATTTAAAGCTGCTTCATTGTTAAAAAATTTGCACCACATAGTAACGGACTTGCTTTTATGTAAAAGGAAAACACTTAAAAGTGCAGCTAGTTCAGATAAGTTTTACAGGAATTTTCATTAAAACCGGACAGTCTTTTGTCCGGTTTAGAAAAATTTTTTTGACCGGACAGACATAAAGAAAACGGGACTGTCCGGTTCAAAACCGGACATCTGGCAACCCTATTCACTACTATCACCAACACTATAATTAATCACAAGAAACATTACAAGGCCACTGCAACAATATCAAAACCAGAAGCTTTAATCGTAGAGCGTTGCGATAACTACCCGCTCAAACATAACGGTTATTTAAAAAAAAAACTTAAATCGATCGAACGATCACACGCTAGCCTCACCTCCAAAAACAGCTCTTATTCCGAAAGTAATAAAGTCCACATCAAAGATATCAATAACATGGCTAGTGTTTCCAACATTATCATTCCAGTCTTGTATGGAAGCGGCGAGACTCCACGATAGTATTTAACCGACGAGATTCAAAGAAACATTTCTGATGCCGTATTGATTGAACTGCCTTACTGGTTTGTTGGGCGTTAATCAAATAACCTTCAAGCCAGAAGTGGTAAAAACGTTAATTAAATAAATCAATATTTTTAAAACTTATTTGTTTTTCATAATATCTTGTTGACGCAAGGTGTAAAATTTTACATAATCTAATGATCATACTGATCAACTCTCTGAAGAAAAATTTACACGCAAAACATTAGAGAAAAATATATTCAACTGTGACTTAAGGCAAAACCAAAAAAAAGGGGGTTTTTTCGAATCCATTTACTGCACTATAACGTATTAATTAATTTTTTGGTAAATGTTTATTGAGTATTTGATTAAGATTCTCACTGAAGGAAAACTCGAATAGATGAAATTTTCTAGATAGAATTTAATTCCGAAAAGACCTCCCAATTGTTTTATTTTTTCCTTTAATAAATATATAATATTGCCTCTATTGGCCTTTTATTTGCAATTATACATATATTACTTTAAATATAATTAATAAATAAAAGTTTTTTTTTTGACTTGAAATATATTTCGGCCCTTAGTGGGCCGTCATCAGTCAAGTATTAAAAAAAGAAAAATATACCACAGTAATAAAAACAGGAAAAGAAATAAAAAAGACTTTTTTTTTCTGTAATTCTGAAATCCTAACTAATTTCATTGTGAAATTGCATTTAAAATGTGAATATTATGTATCTGTAAAGTCTCCTTGAAAATATTTTACATTTTATATTAATAAAAAACCGACTTTTTGCTACTTTTCCACGAATCTGTCTCACTCGCACTGAGGGTAAAACTTTTACGTATCGCCTTAAGGTGTCTCCGTCGGAATAATTAGCAATTCGCTTCGTGGTGGTTGAAATTTCGAACAAAACCATATTAAAATAAAGTCCTTATCAGCTCGCACTGCAACATGGCTGTTACGTCAGTCGCTGCGGCTGACAAGTGCGAAAATAGTGTTTTTAATTTATTTTATCTAAAATTAAATTAATTTCCAAGAACTGAGAAAACAAAATCATTTAATATTATTTTGTCTAGAAGTTTATAAATTTTCATACTGTTTCGATAAAAACTGCAGCAGTTATGTTGTTACAAGTGAACAAAAAATCGAGAAATAACGGTAAACTTAGAATTTTCTGGCTTAATGAAATACAGGAAAAACCACATCACTATTTGTATCATGTAGATTACTATGTAGTTTTCTTCTGTTGATAAATTCTATATTTACCGCATAAAATGGTTACAAAGTTACTTAGTTCAAGGTCGTTGGCGTTGGTAGAAGCCTTAAGAAGTTAAAAGTGAAAAAGATATTGGTCTGTGGTAATTCACGCCAAAAGTTCAGTATGTCTTAGATTTATAAATCAATAGTTTGAAATGAAATGCACAATTTGTCACCATTTTGCCGAAACAATCTTCAAATGATGTTTTAAGTTTCTTTCGACCAAATAATGGCTAATTGTGCATTAAATTTCAAGCTATTGATTTATAAACCTAAGCTAATTTATACTGAACTATTTTGGTGTGAATTGCCCCAGACCAATATCTTTTTCACATTAAACTTCTAAACAAGAAAAACAAAGTTAAGTTGTGCACTTTGTACCGAGCGACTGATGTTTACCTTTAAGAGCGGTGTTGCCATCGCAAAGTTTCCATTGGTTTCTGTAAATTAGAATTTCAAAATTTTATAAATTCAAAATTTTAAGACTTTAAGAGCGGTTTCGCAGCCGGATTGTGAAAAACCCGCCTTTCTCTAATTAATCGAAACAGAAACTATTAAAAAAACGTATTACATTTATGTATTGTGTATGCTGCCATCGCACAGTTTCCATAGTTTTTTTCTGTAAATTAGAATTTCAAAATATTTTAAACACAAAATTTCAAAATTGTTGGCTGTGTCATAAATACGGACGGACAGTCGAAGTCTCACCATAATGGTTTCTTTTCACCCTTCGGTTACGGAACCCTAAAAAATACAAATCTTGATTTTAACAAAAGCAGACAACCGACTTTCAGTAAAACTATTTCATCTGTAACATGTCGACAGCTTTAAACGGTTTGCTAAAAAATGGCCAAAACGAACAAAACTCAAGTCAAAGTAGGTTCCATAACGGCACATGCAACTTTACAACTTATTCCCCAGTAATAAGGTCGTAAAGTCGGTAACTGGATGGCGACTGGACTTTTCCTAGTCGCAGTAAGTAGATGGAAACTTTGTAAACACATTTTTCTTGCAGACGTTTAAACTTCGTAGTAAAGCACCTTATCGCGCCATAAAACTAAGATCACATTGTTTATTCACTTTGCTCTTAGTTTTTAACATGGTAGCGTTTTAACATTGGCGGATACAGGGGGGGAGGCATGGGGGGCATGCCCCCCCCAAAACGCCTAGGAATTTCATATATTTGAATGAATGAATGAATGAAATGCACCGATCCCAGCGTGGCTTGACCAGATTCGATTAAGGCGATATGTAAAAGTTTTAGCGTCCCTGTTACTCCATATGCGAAAAAACCCTCAGTGCGAGAGGGACGGATTCGTGGAAAAGTAGCAAAAAGTCGGTTTTTTATTAATATAAAATGTACTAAAAATGCTATCAAAATTTCGTTTAACCAGGTCCTAGATACTGTTGAAACCCATCTAATAAAATATAATTGCAGTCCATATGTCATTCTAAATTGTCAAACCAGGAGAATTGGTGTCGATAAAGACCTCATTTCAATAAATACTTCTATCGAGCCGAAATTCTCCAATCGCGTTTCTGTTTTAACAGATCCCTAGAGAAAGATTTCAAAAATAATATACTATTTTATCAAAATTATACATTATATACCGAAGTAGATATAGAAGTTCTAAAAGTGTCAATTTTTTTTCCGTAGCGCCTTAAGAAGATGGCATACCCTAGCAACTTTTTTTATTACCCGTCCAGCACAATAAGTCCTATGGCAAAGACTTTATTCGCTTTTCATAGAGGCGATTATATGTTGGCTCTTTGACCTCTTTTTCTTGAACGCGTATACTAGTGATCACGCAGCGAAACAACAAATTGGTGTGTTTTTAGCTAATACTGAAATATTTTGTAGGGAAAAAAATATTGAATGTAGGTGATATACCTACCTTCATATTTCTTTTACCTATTTTATGAAAAAAAAAAACAAGTTGATCTCTTAACCGCGTTCTTGAAGCGACCGTTTGAAAACCAAAAAAAGAGAGGGTGCAAAACATTTTTTTTTGACAAAAGTATAAATCTTAGTACATTGTTTATACGTAAGATCCCTAGAGAAAAGATTAATAAACCAAATATACTTTTTTCAATACAAGGAGAGTCCGAATTTCTTCAAACGAATCCTAGATAGACTGGAGTTGGTCATGCTCTAGGCTCAGGTACAGGCTTAACGAATTAACCCAAGGGTCCACACTAGCCCCTGAAGCCCCATGTTTAATGGGACTACAGAAGCCATTGCATATCCTAGAGTAGACCGGGGGGCACTGTAATGGTTGGGAAGACCGTGCCTTCAGGATGTGGATAGGATAGTAGAGAACGTTTAAAGGGGTCACCGTAAACAAGTAAAAGTATTTTTACTCAAAACAGACAAAGAAAGCGAAATCACATGCAGCCAAAATCGATAGAAAAAGCTTTTAGAATTCCACCAGCGTTCATGTGGCACTGATTCACACAACTGTTCAAGGTTATAGAGTTGCAAACTTTTATGTTCTTCCAAATTAAGTAGTGCAGGGTCTTATGTTCTTGCAATAAGAGCTACTTTAGCAGGAACCAGGTGGTTTGTTAAAGGTCTAGGGGAAGCCAGTTCTCATGCAGGGCACGCAGCACGAATATGCCTTCGACTGTTCAGTATGTTCGGAATGGAATTGGTATTTTAGACTCTATTAAGATGGGATAGGGGCGATTTTTCTACAGTGTTTTGTTCAGTCTTGTTTTGGAGTCTATTAATAAGTCTAGTCAAAGGAATTTCAGTGATACTATTGTTAGGTACTTGTATAATTATACTGCCCAAACCCCACTTTAAGACAAGCTAATGCTTCGGAAATTTCAGATATCGCAGAAGCGAGCTGGTAGGTTAGATTAGAAGGTAAATTATGGTGAGTCGCAGAACTTAGTTGAGCCTTTACATATCCTTTGTGTTTATTTTTTTATAACAACCCAGAATTCAGCTGAAATCGGGTTTAGCCAGTAACATATATAATTTTCTAGAACTGAATAATAAATTACGACAATTAACCTTTATACAACAAAATAATATCTCTCTGATAATCAACTTAGCTAATGATGTGACAAATTAATCCAACGATAATAAAATAAACCACTACAGTAGAGCCACTGAGTGATGGCCCCTATGACGTTTAAATGCCTACAAAGTATCGTAATTATTTATAAGCAAGTGTGAATTAAAAAATGTAATACTTCATTGTTGATAGTGATGTACTACTTGTTTCGGTTATTATTTTTCGATTTGAATGTTGCTTTATTGTGCAATAGAATTCGTATAGAAACAAAGATTTTTTTTTACAAGTACCTTATCACTAAATGCAGCTGTCATAAGTGCCATCACTCAGTGGCCCTACTTTAATACTCGTAAAGATAGCTTTTCTCAAAAGCACTTTATCCAGAATGTCATCTAAGTACATTTAAGGCCCTAAAACGATTTTCCGTATAGCTTGCGAACAATAATCCATCACCAGGCGCCGGTCGAGTGCCAGTTCTGAATCATAGCAATTAGGGAGTCACCCCCCTTTAGCTATAGACGTTAGGGGGAAGGAGCGATGGACTGTGAAGACGATTTATGCTAAACAAGAAAGTCAAATATAACTGTTTGTGTGTTGTTTTTAGGGTTCCGTAGTACCAAAATAGTACCTAAAATGTACAAAAGGAACCTTTATGGTGTCCGTCCGTCCATACGTACGTCACAGCCTCATAACTTTAGCACCGTTAAAGATAAAGACTAGAAATTTGGCATAAAATAAAAATTAATTTGTTCATATTTTTTTTATTGTAAAATTTGACCTTCTAATTGCTTTCCCGGAAAAAAGTTCTATGCACGCCACTGGTAGTAGATAGTGTAACAGCTTTGTAAACAAGATTCATGAAACCTTGAAACATTTCAGCAATGGGTCGACACTCCGGCCTGAAGGTGGTTACTACGAGGAACCGGAATTAGACAGAAATTCCAAGAAAACAATTCAGTTGCGGAAGTACAATTATGAATTTGTAATTTGGAGATTATTTTTGTGGCTAAAACAGTTTTGAAATGTAAAATTTTCATGCAATTACCAAGAATTGTTCATTACAGAACACGATTTGTCTGTCTGTCAGTCTTCTGCACTAAAGTGTTTTCTTACATAATTGCATTTAAGTTTTAGGAGTATATACAAGATATTTTTACTTCCTCTCAGTAAATATGGCACTCTTTTTGTGACGAACTAAAATTTTAATTTTAAAATCAATCGACAGTAAAAAGTTGGTTGAACAATCATAAATCATTTTTCAATGCATGTGCTCGTAAAGGCCCACTTTTTATGCATCAAAACCGAACAAAAAGTCGATTATTTTGGCCTAGGGCTTTATTATTATTATTTTTTTTATTTGTTTACAATGGTTGGCTAACCTGAAACTTTTCCTGTGTACCATAAATTTTATATTTTTTTTCCACTGTTTAACGGCTCTGGATGCAGTCCTTTTGAGCCAATTATAATTTAAAGTTCAAAAGATTATATTTGTTTTATTTCCTCACACTATGCATTGAAAAACGTAGTATGATACACGGGCGTAAGAGCAATAAATTACTCGGTTACGTTTAAAACACTCGCTACGCTTGTAGTGTTTTAAATCGTCCCTCTAATTTATTCCTTTTCGCCCTAGTAGCATTGACTACTATATTTGCATAGAAAAGGGTTTTATAAGGTTAAATAATATTGGTTGGCGAAACTCAAAACATAGGTAGTACTAGTCTATATGAACAACTGTTTGTATGGGAGCTAAGCGAAATTCGCAACTTTTTTTCTCTTCCTCCCATACAAATTGCCCCGATCAGCTGACTGGTCCAGTATGGAAAGGTGAAAACAAATTTTAAGAATTTCTCTTAGCTCCCATACAAACAATTATTGTTCATGTAGAATTGTAGACTAGTACTACCTATGTTTTGAGTTTCGCCAACCAATATTATTTAACCTTATAAAACCCTTTTCTATGCAAATATAGTAGTCAATGCTACTAGGGCGAAAAGGAATAAATTAGGGGGACGATTTAAAACAGTTAATATTATTTAACCTTATACATAAGATGGGACAAAATACTATGTAGGGAGAGCGCCTTACTCAGCCAATACACAGTCGGATAAAAGAGGATACATAAAAAATCACAAGCAATTACGAAATCCTACGAGACTACAAATTCTTTGAGCGAATAAAACCCAGATTCTCCACTCTATACTCGTCTATACACTTTGTGTTTTTTTTTTATTACAGCAAATTGTACCTTTTATTTATTTTATTTCTATGTCAATATCTTATTAAATTATCAATTATTTTATGACTTTATTTTTAGTAGACGTATGTATGATTGATTATTTTATTGTTGTTTTAAGGCTCCAGTCCCCTAAAAATCAGTATTCTTGCAGAATTATCAGAAAAGAAAGATTTTATTTTAGTTAGTAAGAAAGCAATAAATAAAATACATTTTACGTTAATTTATAGTGTCGAATTCGAAGATTCCAAAACACATTTTTTCATTTACTTTAATGCTACTTTTAATAGGTTTTTTAGGCTTTAAACATACCTTTATTTATGTTCTACGCGTTGAGAGTCTCATTCATGCACACGTCACGTAAAAATTATGACAAAAACAAGAAATTTATTCAGGTAACATTTATTCCCATATCTTCAATAATAATCTTACCTGGTTACTTTTTTGGATAATACTTTAGTTTTCTTATTTCGAGTGCTTTAAGTAGTTGTAATTTTATGAATTCAACCACTGGTAAAATATTTTTTTTCTACTAGAAAACTATCGTTTAGCGTAGTCAAATTTAAAACACGTAGAATAGAACTATTAATATGTGAAATAACAAAAAACGGCATTTAAAAAATTATTTTAGGAACATTTATCAAATCGAAACTTATCGAGAGTTTAAAACACAAAACGCGTCGATATTTCCCTCAGTTTCGCTGGGACATCGCAGCGTTCAGACGTGTGTTGTGTAGTCCGACGTCATTTTACCTCCTGCTCGCACGGTTGCTCCCTTTCCCTCGCGTAGTTTCTTATGGAGAGGCGAACTGTATCATGAAAGTTGCTCTACTTGAATATTGCACTTATCATTTAATAAGTAAACAACTATGGATAAAATATTTTTTGAATATTTTAAGAAATCCCTGTTTCGATAAAATAAAGTCTAATCTACGTCCGTCTGTATTTCACAGCATCATAACTTTAGCACCATAAAGATAAAGACATGAAATTTGGCACGAAAATAGCATTAATTTGCCTACATATTACATTGTAAAAAAAAATATGTTTTTTTTTTTTTTAATATTTTAGAACAAAAGTGCTCTTTTTTCTCAAGAAGAATAAAAATATCCTAAAAATACAATATGGGTATCTAACTGTAGACACTAAAAAGGTGATTGTAGAAATATATACTTTAATTTTTGTGAAATCTTTAAAAAAACCACAATAATGTGTATGTCTGAAACTGGTAGACCAAAAAATATGAAAAAAATGCCCATTATAGATCATAACTGACCAATAACCGGGAAAACTAAAGTGGTTTAAAAATATAAAAAAAAGTAAAATAAATAAAAAAAAATTATAAAAATACAATATGGGTATCACATTGTAGGTATTAAAAAGCTTATTGTAATAATATATAGTTTGGCTATATTTAATTGCATCTATTTCGAGAAATCCTTGAAAATCTATAAAAAAATGTATGTCCCCCCTCTTATCTCCAAAACTGGTGGAACGAAAAATATAAAAAAAATCATGGTAATATGCGTTTACGTAAGAATTACAGAAAAAATAAAGTGGTTGAGAAATTCACGAAAAAAAATGATAAAACTAAATTTATCATTCACAATACGGAACCCTAGGTTCTAACTAGAGTCTGACTCGCACTTGGCCGGTTTTTTTTCAAGATGTTTGCGGTAGGCCGTTTTTTTGGGCGGTTTTAATTTAGTTTTCGGAGCTTTTATTACTACCCTTAATTTTTACCATAAGTATCCGGTTATCCGGATAATACATTATCCGTTATCCGGATAGTAAAAATCTGCGATTAATTGCATGCCCTAATTCGCTTAGATTAAGTTATGTTAATGTGTGTTAATTCTAAAACCCGTAAAGCCGTATTTTAGAAGTTGTGGTCTAAAAAACCCACGGGGATGGCGTGACACAAATTTTATACCAGCACCGCTGTCGCCACTTTTTGGAATAACTAAAGCCGAAGCTACATCCTTTTTATTACTTTACTTACTTTTATTTAAAATATCTTAAAAAGCTATCGAAGTCACCAAAACCGACAGTCGAGATAACAACGTGCTAGACAATAATGCATCAAAACAAAAGAACGTACGCAGCTGCGGTTCTTATCATTAAAACATCACATTTCTAAAACTAAATTTTTTACCTTTTTTATTGCACCTTAGTCATAATCATGGACACACAAACTGACAGACACTTAATTACCGTAAGAGTTTCTATTTTTGATATTATATTACTTAAAGAACTGATTGTAATATGTGTGTGAGTATTAGGAATACATAATTTTAAATGTTTTCATTGTTACGATTTGATTATTAATTTTCTACATTTCCAAATTTTATAAAGGTATTTTTTATGTCGGGCAATAGTTAAATGAAAATCTTGATGAATAAAGAAATGTTCGGGCACAACTACACGCTTTTTAGGGCATGCAGGTTTCCTTAGAGCGATAGGGCTCATCACGTTGAGACGTAATAATCGTCAGAGAAAAGCGGGTGTACTTATAGGTACACGTATGGGTGGAGTTATGACTTGCATCTCACAGTTCACACTCGGAACACCTCTTGACACCCCTTCGGTAAAAATCTGCAAATAATTGCATGACCTATAAAATGTATTGTGTAAATACTAATCACTCTTGCTGCTACCAATAAGCCATCTATTCCAGGTAGATTTACTTTTGTTTATTTTGCTTTTGCAAATTCATTTTGTTTGTTCCGATAAACAAACCAAACTTTGTAAATTACCGTTACTTGAATAATTAAAAATCTTCACATGTCAAATTTTAAGTAATCATACACTCATTTAACGAAGTAGAGCAACATTCAGGTGCGGTCTCTAACATCTTAATGTAGCGGGGAGAGCGCCACTTCTAAAGCCTCAGGTAAGATGAAAGCGAAATGTTGCAAAGAGAGTCTGGGGCCTTAATATTTATTTAATTTGTATGTTGATATTTCGTTATACAAGATGCTGAATTACTATAGGAAGTCGAAATTTCATTACCTATATGAATTTCACAAAAAATTTCTTCGATTCCTGATGCAGATCACTTACCAAGCCTCCAGTATGAATTTTGACGATGATCAAAAAGTCACCTTGTATATTCAATTATTTTATGACATTATTTGTTGTACACGTATGTATGATTACTTATTTTTATTATTATAGTGTCCTCTCCCACTAAGGTTTGCTGGAAGAAATCTCTTTTCAGGAATAAGCTCGCCTCTGTACATGATTTTTTTATTGTAAATAATGCAACTATTTTAATGATTAATGTAACTGTGTACAGTAATGAATACAGAGATTGACTGACCACGTATTATACTAAAAACAATATAAAAGTAAGTACCTACTTATAAGTTTAATTTTATAACTTAGTCCCTCAGGACAAAATTTAATATAAGCAATGAACTTATAAGGCTAGACGGTAGACAGCTTGATTATACGAATATAACTACTACACCATCATCCCATTACGAAGGGCCGAAATCGTGATCAAAATTTTAATTCAAATTCAGTACTATTACGCCACCCCCCTGAGTTAACACTCCCTCCCCTAATAATTGTAAAATGACTCACAAAACGACCCACAAACAACCCACGCCACAGTCTTACTTTTCGGAGCGCACTGGCCGAATAATTCAGAGCTTAAGGCGCTTAATATCGCCAAATGGGTACTTTCTAAAGCCTACTCCTCTTTTATGGCCAAACCAAAAATATTGAAAAAATTTATTATGGATTATCAAATCTAGGACAACATATGCAACATTTTTCTTTTTCGTACCACCAAAATCATCGTGTTTTTTTGCTTAAATTCCCTACTGCTTCTAAGCGGCTTGGTTGATTTAATTAATTTATGCTTTTATAAATAGATAAACTTGATAGCTATAAACATAAAATAGGATTATTCAATCGAACAATGTGAAAAGTATTATGTTCTCCTATTTCACCCTATCAAGGACGCAGCCAGCGTCGTAACAGCCACCACGCATTGTGCGCAGATATGAACGTTATTTCAATATCGTTTCCGTCGATATTAATACAGACAAACAGAGCACCTCATTCTGCATCAAGTAGAATTTAACTCTGAGATTTTTTATTATAATTTAAAATAGTGCGCTCTGAGCCGTGGCTGTTACGACAACTGAAACAGCACGCGCTCTTAAAAAACAAGTTTTTCGCTCAAAAAACGTTTTTACCGTGAAATTTTCAGAAAACTATCCACAAAAGTACTTACTAAATTATATTTTTCTTCATTTTCTGTAATTTTCTTTCGATTTGATAATGTAAATTTTATATAAACCGAAAAAAACGTGAAAAATCGACCAAGTTTCAGTTTTCTTTTCGATCGAGCAAAGTATAACGTATCGCGTTTTGAAACGCAAAAAAATCTATACATATTTTTTTCAGACACAAAATATCACAATTTCATGGTTTAAAATGAATCAGAAAAGTGACAAAATTGGGATAAGCCCCCCTTAACGCGATATGTAAATGTTTAAGCGTCCCTGTTACTCCATATGCGAAAAAACTTTCAGTGCGAGAGGGATGGATTAGCAAAAAGTAGCAAAAAGTCAGTTTTTTGTTAATATAAAATGTACCAAAGTAGCTATCAAAATTTCGTTTAAGCAGGTCCTAGATACTATTAAAAGTCATCGAATGAAATATAATTGCAGACCATATGTCATTCCAAATTGTCAAACCAGGAGATATGGTGTCGAAAAAGACGTTATTTCAACAAATATTTTTATCGAGCCGAATTTTTCCAATCGCATTTCTGTTCAACAGATCTCTAGAAAAAGATTCCAAAAATAATACACTATGTAATACCTTCTTTATTGAAGTAGATATGCAAGGTCTACGAGTGTCGATTTTTTTTCCGTAGCGCCTGAGGGCGGGCTATACCGCCCAGCTGCGATATAAATGCTTTGGGTGTTTGTGACGTCCTGATGGCTGTCATATCAATCAAACTTTGCACACATCTTTATATATGTTTCTATTCCCCCCCCCTCACCGCACTAAAACCCATATCTAATCAAGAGGCGCAAGATGGCGATATATTCAAAAAGCGCCTGTGAAATGGTTTCACGTAAAAACTGTTTTCAATGAAACGGTAACTGTTTATTTATAGAAAAGTGTATAAACTTAGTCTTCTTTATATAAACGACGTCTGTACTTCTCTCTTTTTAATTTCCAGTATAAATGAAAATCATACAACTTGCTAAACTTTGCGTAAAAACGAGGCAATATTGCAAATTTTGAAATTTCGTAATAACATTTAAATTAACAAAGGATTTTCGAACTTACGTGTATTTTGTCTCGTAAAAGATGCCTTTCAGGGTCCTGAAACAAACAAAGCGTACATAAATTACATGTTTGTCTCAACAACAGTAAAAAAAGCCGGCCAAGTGCGAGTCGGGCCTCGCTCTTTTAGGGTTCCGTACATATGACCAATTATTTGAAACTAGATATTTATTTTATTTTAGGTAATGCTCTAATTCTGTCAGAGATAAAAACTGCAAAATTATGTTGGTTGGGTATTCGGGGACATAACCTTAGTATTTGTTGTTTATATACAGCATATGGCACATAATATACTGAGATTTCAAACTACCAACTGAATTGTTCTTTGAGATAGACCCCGTAACAAAAATGGTCTAAAAATGTCAAATTTGATAGCACCCCAAAACTTTATTTTTTTTTTATAAAAAAAAATAATGAGTATATTTATACTTTATTTAATGAGTTCTAGACATTGACTCCCCAAATGCTAACTTACAAAAAAATTTTTTTTCATCTCCATTTTCATGTATGAGGCCCCCCCTGAAAAATAATTGAATTACATTTTAAATTCTACTATCTCATTCCGTTTAACAGCTAGATACTCGTGACATACGGACAGACAGACAGACCGACAGCGGAGTGACATTAATTCTACGTTTTGCCCTTTGTGTACGGAACCTTAAAAAGAATGCAAACCTGAAACTAAGGCAGAGAATATAAAGTATTACTACGTACCTAAGGCAAAGTAAAACCAGAGAATATAAAGTATTACTAGTAAAACTATGCCTAAGGTGACGCCAAAATCAGATGCCTAAATATTTAAGAACACTTATTTTTATTATCTTAAGAACACTTATTTCTATTATCTGAAGAACACTTATTTTTATTATCTTAAGAACACGTATTTCTCTCATTTCTTTTTTATCTTAAGAACTCTTAAACATTTAGGTTTGTGAAAACGGACAATTCGTTTGTATTTGTCTGCTTTTTTGAATAAACAGATCGATTTCGGTATGTAATTTAAGTAATACATTTTTTCGTGTTTTTATACCTATTTCACAAGATCATAACTAATTGTGTATACAATTTCAAACTCTTGCTTTATAAACCTCACTTATACTAAACTATTGGCGTCAATTGTCACATACCTAAATGCTTTTCAATTATACATTTCTAAAGAAGAAAAACAAAGTTAAGTTATGCACTTTGCGCTGAGCTACTGGCGTTTAACATTAATATCTGTCTACTAGAAACTATCGAAAAAATCGTAAATATTGGCGAAAAAAAAAGAGGCCAATTTTTGCTTTGACAGCACTAATTTTAAGAATAAACAATAAGTTACCTGATCAAAAAATAGTTTTTCTTCCTAAACTCCTGAAACCAACCCGTCATCCTCAAGTTGTTTACAAAATAAACAAACACTCACGTGAAAAACAAAGCCTTCTTTTTCCCTAAAGCACAGTTCAGTGACCAAGACTTTCAGCTCTTTCACAAACAGGCTGAGATGCCTATCTTTAGTCAAACCAAGCGCTAGGGGGTCCATTTAGCCGAGTGCACACAAGGGACACACGTTAACGAGATTACGCTGCGACATGGCTCCGTATTAACATGAAGCTGTGCAACTGAAGATGCTCTTAATGCATGGTAATAAGAATTACATTGTATACAAATATTGCTTGTGTATCTAAGGAATTAACTGCTAATGTAGACAGTTTGTTATGTGGCTAAGGATTTGGTGAATTGAAATTGATCTGTTTGGTGTGAAAATAATGGAAGAAAATTACTGCGTTTTCTTGAAGGCGCGAGGCTTAAGGCGATTAGTGTCGCCAAATAAGCACCTCGATGTTTGTCAGTACGAATATCGACGGAAATGACATTGAAATAACGTTCATATCAGCGCGCAATGCATAGTGGCTGTTACGACGCTCGCTGCGTCCTTGATAGGGCGAAATAGGAGAAAATTATACTTTTCACTTGGACGTGATTTCTCTATTGAATAATCTTATGTTATGTTTATAGCTATAAAGTTTATCTATTTATCAAAGCATAGATGAATTCGATCGGCCAAGCCACTCAGGAGCAGTAGGGAATTTGAGGTCAAAAAACACCATTCAGTAAAAAAAAAAAATCATGTAGAAGTGTTGGTGGTATGAAATAGAAAAATGTTACATATGTTGTCTAAGAGTTGATTATTCATAAACAATTTTTACATTATTTTTGGTTTGGCCATAAACGAGGAGTAGGCTTTAGAAAGTAACCATTTGGCAATAGTAAGGCCCTTAAGGCGATTAGTGTCGCCAAAGAAGCAGCTCGATGTTTGTCAGTACGAATATCGACGGAAATGACATTGAAATAACGTTCATATCAGCGCGCAAGGCATAGTGGCCGTTACGAGACGCTCGCGGCGTCCTTGAGATGGCGAAATATGAAGAAATAATACTTTTCACATGGACGTGCGTGATTGTTCGGTTGAATAATTCCATATTATTTTATATCTATCAAGTTTATCTATTATTCAAATAAAAAATGAATTAAATCGACATAACGCTTAGGAGGATGGGAATTCAAGCCAAAAAACACCATTCAGTCGAAACATTTTTTTACATAGAAGTTTTGGTGATATATAAAAGAAAATTGTTGCATATGTTGTCTTGGAGTTAATAATTTATAGACATTCTTTTAAAAAAAAAAATTGTGACCATAAACGACAAGTAAGCTTTAGAAAGTACCCATTTGGCGATACTAAGCCCATTGTAACATAAATAAACTAACACAAACAGGTTTAATGTGTTACACGCGCCGAACACGGTTTTGTGTGCTTCTCAAAGTACATAAATGCTGACACCGTATGAAACTGTATGATGGATCATTGTCATGATTTGGACAGCCATATACTTATATTACTTTACAGGTATACAGCTATACAGGTATACAGCTATACAGCCATATACTTATATTACTATACATGTATACAGCTATACAGCCATATACTTATATTAGTATACAGGTATACAACTATCCACCATATAATGGACCTATTGTCTGAGCGATAATGAGAATTAGTACGGTAAAGAGGCAAAGGGAAAAAGGTGGTTGGGTTTACGTTTGAAAATAATGACTAGAAAATTAAATTAATTAATTAAATCGCCCCTGCCCATTTATCGAGCTTCTGTCACAGATGTTTCGGCTATTGAATTAAATGATCATTAAAAGCTTACATTCTAATTAACTAAATGCATTTTTAAAGTAATACACTTATTACAGAACCCTCGGCGCGTGAGTACAGCTCGCGTCTGACCGGTTTTTATTTTCGGTGAAGGTTGACATTTCTCTAACTTTTAACAAGAAAAAAGCTGTTTACAAAACGCACAACAAAAGCTCTCATTTCCCTGAAACGTGACTCATTCTACGAAAACTGGTAAATAACGGGTGTGTACTCGTACAATCGTAAAACTTGTAAAAAGTTTCATGAAAGTTGAACGACGTTCACGGTCAGGCATGCAGGAAATGTTGGACTGATTTTAAACTTGTAAACAACAACTCTAATATCGGCAATTGACGCCGATAGTTCAATATTAGTGAGGTTTATAATGCATGAGTTTGAAATGTAATGCACAATTAGTCGTGATCATGTCCAAACAATTTTAAAACAGCATTTTAAGTGGGTTTTGATCATGACTAACTGTGAAAAATTTCAAACTCTTGAATTATAAACCTCGCTAATACTGAACTATTGGCGTCAAATGCCACATACCAAAATGTTTTTCAATTTTGACTTCTAACCAAGAAAAACAAAGTTAAGTTATGCACTTTGCGCTAAGCTACTGACGTTTAACCTTAAAGTAATTCTCCGGGATAGTTTTATAAATATCTATATATTTTTTTTATATATTATTATATATAAAAAATATATTATATAGATAATACGTCGTTGTTTGAAGATAGTTAATTATTAAGTTGCATAAGAAATAGCGATATAAAGGACAGGCCTTAGTGTCTTACTAAAATCCTATAAACATACTTTTGATAAAGTTGAACCAACACGGCGAGCATGCTGGCCCGTGGATAACTATTTAAACATCGAGTTGGACTTGTTAACAGTTTCCTGAGCCCCTAGAATTATGACGGAACTTTCTGCTTCGGCAAATTTACGAGCAACGACGAGGAAGAAGGAAATAATAGCACTTTTATACCCAATTTACATATTGTGTTCGCCACACATTCAGTTTTCAAGGGGATGTTGTTGTTAGTGGTAAAAAGGAAATGTTTTATCAAAATATGAATGTACAGCCGCAAGTAAAACAATTTTATTGTCTTGTATAATAGCGTATTTCCTGAATATAATAATTTTATTTAAGAGACTATCTTGTCCTATAAAATACGTAGTCCATGGAGAAATTCGGAACTAACTAACGTACTGAATCGAACGAAAGACAATAATAGCTATTTATTTATTATATTATTCACATTTAACTTTTTTTTATAATTGCTATTAGAACTAAATTAGCTAACCGTTTTAATTTTTTTTTCAAATTACAAGTGCCTCTTAGAATCGTGTTTACAAATTTTATTAGTATAGACTCTTGTCTATTAATTATTATTAAAACAATTAAAAAAAATTGTGTTCAATATATTTCGACCCTCGGTATGGGGCCGTCATCAGTCGAAATCTAAATCGAAATCATTCGACTGATGACGGCCCCATACCGAGGGTCGAAATACATATATCGAACAATATTTTTTTAAATTGCTTATAAAAGCAACATTATAATTTACGAGTATTTATTATCATTAATATAGACTATCACTTAAAAGGTTATACGACAACAATTACACTGAGAAATAGTGCGAAGAGTATAACTCACCCGAATAACCGTAAATAAGAAAAAAAATATTAAAAAAATATTATTCTAAACTGACCTCTATGCTCTAAAGCGCCAGTCATGAAAGGAATTATGCAGTAGGGTGCAACAAAGTTATTGCTAGCAGCAAAGTAGATCCAGTGCCTTTTGTTACAAAGTCTTGTTTAAATTGCACAGAAAACTTTTTAGAACAGAGTGGCCGCGCGTTCATTGGCGCCCCAACCATAGACTACACACCATAGACAATAGACTACACAAAAGATGTTTGAGGCAAAGTATCGATTTGTATACAGCCAGCAGCCTAAGTAAGCGTTGTTTTGTAGTTGGCTAATGTAATCAATAAAGTGGCAACTGAACAAAGTAAGTTAATTGCTGGTGAAGTAATAATAATAATGGTATAGTAGCGGGCTTTGACAAATTATAAACCACTTATAATAAATGAAAGCCTGCAAAATAGTTTTTGTTAACAATAAACTAGGGATGCAACGATTACGAAGCTGTGCATTAATTGCATCTGTCATCGTAATAATTACGATTAATAACGAAGCGATGCATCGTAGTAAGAATCGTGACGATTATTAAATTGAAAGTACTTCAGACATGGGTATGGGCTTAGTTCCCTTTGCCTTCCCACATAGTGAGAGAGTAAAAAAAAGTAAATTGGGTTAAAATTTTTGCGAGTGAAAATTGTTGTTTACCAATTCAATTATTTAATTTACTAATCAGTTAGTGAATAGTCTGGCGTTAAAAAGTGTATTCTGACGTGAGGCTGATAGCCATAATGTCACAAAGAAAGGAACATAATAGTAATAAAATAATATCTGGAAATATTTTACAAAAATACTTTTTTTAATAAGCGTAATGCATCTTTTATCGTAATAAATAACGATTATTATCGTAATCGTAATGGCCGAATGGTTGCATCCCTACATTAAACCATTGCAACATGTTTACATATATTGTTTTAACAAAGTGACCTAAGCAATGGATATTGTGTGTGATTCATACAATTAATACAAGGTCATGGCTATGGTCAATGGGTCAAAAAGACCAACCTCGGGCCTACCCAACAATAAAAATGAAACAATTGACACAATGCATTTACAGGTTATCATTTGATCATCTGGTGTAGATAAGTTAATAAAACAAATGTTTACATTCCAAATGAATTTTAGTTTGTTCGTTTGTCTGTCACTAGTTGTCAGGTTAACTCCTCGCTTGCTGTTACTCTCCCATTTTTAAGGTTAGCGCTCTTCATCCTAGGTCTCATCGACGCTTTTCATCATGCGCGGTAGAGGCCAAGATTAGGGTTAGGATTACCAGAGTAAAAAAAAAACTTTTCACACGACATACTACATTCCATCACTAGTAGAAAGATGACATAAAACATTGATATTAAAAAAACCGGTCAAGTGCGGGTCAGACTCGCGTAGCTAGGGTTCCGTATCGTTGATGAAAAATTTAATTTTGTAATTCTCAACCGCTATTTTTCTTGTAATCTTTACGTAGACACATATTACCATGTTTTTTTTATATTTTTCGGTCCACCAGTTTTGGAGATAAAGGGGGAGACATACATTTTTATAAAGCCAAGCCAAGCTTTATTATTTTTACAATCAGCTCTTTAATACCAACAATTAAGTAGATACCCGAATTTTATTTTCATAAAATATTTTTTTATTTATTTTACTTTTTTATATTTCTCATTTGTGTTCAATTTTTTTTTAAACCGCTATGGTGTTCCTGTAATGAGGAAGAGTCACGATTTTTGTTAAGTATGTAGATCGATGACAGTAAAAAAAACATGACTTATGGTGAAAAAAATATCCAAATCGGACAAGAAATGTCGAAAGTACAGCAATTTTACTGTAGCAGTTCAAATAACGCCCGCCAGTACCAGCCGCGAGCGCGTGACGTCATCCCACACATACCCGGGGCGCGACCCCGCACGCGCTCTTCAGTTCTGTAGGTGTACTCTGTTTCCCGCGCAGTTCTTGAGCTGTGCTTGTCACGGTCGCTTTGTTATAGATTTATTGTTGTGTATCAATATCCTTAAAAATGTCTTACAAATATTGTGTCGTGCCAAAGTGCAAGAGTACAAGTAGTAGTACGCCCGACAAACTATTTTTTCATGTTCCAACAGACAAAAAAGCTAGAAAAAAGTGGTGTAGTGTTATGAAGAGAGATCCTTTATCAAGCAAAAGTACTCATTACTGTTGCGAAGATCATTTCGACGTAAGTACCTTTCCTACGTTATACCTTATACTTGACGTATACCTATTTCCTCGTATTATTGAGTAAATGTCACCTATTTTATCGATCAATGGAATCAAAAACCTTAAAACTTAATCCTTTTATGTCATATTGTCTCAACCTTAACACAATCGTATGAGGTAATAACAATAAACAATAATCAACGTAGGTATGATATTTGTAGTCCGGGAGACTACCGCATTTTTATCTACGATAATGAATACCTATCAACAATAGGTAATGATTCGAATTTTAATTTCTTTGCTGTAGGACCTATTTTTTGGATCTGCTTTTCTCAGTAAGTAAAGTATTATTTAAAAATAAAATAAAGAATCTTTAATCTGTTTTTACTTTTTACAGGTCGAAAATGACATGGAAAATTATATAAGGTACCGATTGATGGGTGGTCAACTAAGACTAAAAAAAGGAGTTCTGCCGCATAAATTTGACTGCCAAAGAAAGGATAACGCCGTTGTAGAACGGACTGGATATAAAAAAAGACAGCAGATTGAGTACTTTGAAAGAGTGCTTAATCCGGAAGTTGGTCATGAAAACCTAATAACACAAGAAGAGTTCGTGGCGTGTGAAACGATTGATTTTAATTCAAATGATACAGAGGCTATAAACCCGCTTGAAGAAGATAATGCGGCAAATCTACACAATGATCCTAAATATAAATCACTCGCAGTGCAAGTTAATATAAAGCCAAAAGTTCGAAGCAAGGGCATTAATACTGACGCCGGTTTTGACCGGGTTGAAGAGTTTGCTCTTAAAATAAAAACGGTGAAACCAAAAGAACATCGTCGGGATCATCATCGGGAACCAATGCATGATAGCTTCACATCTTACTCTAATACCTCATCAGTTTCTGCGAGCCTAAGTGGATTCAGTGTAAATACTGACGCCTGTGAAATGAAACGACAAGTAGATACTGAGTTATTTAAGGAACACATGCAAAAAGGAACTTTAATGTCTATATCTAGAGAACCTAAGCTTTTTCTCGGATTACCATCGCAAGTGTATTTCTGTTTAGAATATTTGAGTGAATCTACTGAGAGACCTCTGATGGATGTATTATTGAGCTTGAAAAAACTGAGATGGCGTGAACCGAATTCCGTGCTTGCTGTTCAATTTGGAGTTTCGGAATCTACAGTCGCCAGACATTTCAAAGAAACAATACCTAAGGTTGCTCAATGCATGGAGAAACTGATTTTTATTCCTCCTCGCGACGATATTCGCTCAAATCTTCCGATACCTTTTAGGAGGCGTTATTCAACAGTCGTCAGCATCATAGATTGTTTAGAAATTCAAATCGAGAAACCTAGCTCAGCAGTACATCAGGCGCTGACGTGGTCACAATATAAAAATGCGAATACTATAAAATATCTAATATCGATAACACCTAATGGACTTATAAACTTCATATCCGAAGGTTATGGAGGAAGGACATCGGACGCCCTTATCTTTGAAGACTGCGGTTTTCTTCAGATGTTATCCCCCGGTGACGTAGTGATGGCTGATAGGGGATTTAAGAATATAGCTCATTTACTTGAACGTCAAGGTTGCAAACTTTTAAGGCCTCCTAGCGTTGATTCGGGATCAAAACTAAGTAAAGAAGAAGTTTTAGAAACTAAAAGAATAGCGGCCCTTCGAGTACACGTCGAGAGAAGTATAGGGCGTTTAAGGGAGTTTGAAATGATTACACCTCATGCATGTGTTGACATTGATTATGTTAGAATATTAGACTATGTTGTGACATCTGCTTGTGGAGTAGTTAATCTTCAAGAATGCTTATTTAGAAACCAAGTTTAAAATAAAACAATATTTATATCTTAAGCCATCTGTTTATTTTTATACCTTAACCTAAGTTTTGACCAATTTAGGAAAGACTGAGTGTTTCCAAAAACTTGTTGACTTTTCCAAAAGATCTTTGCAGTAAATTTCATCAAAATCTTCTTCAAAGATTTCTACTTCTTTGTTAGCTTCAAAATTCTTATCAGCAACACAAAAAAGCCCTTTAGTTTTGTTGCAAAAAAACATTTGCAGCTGGATTTGACCTTTTGATTTGTTTGTGAGACGATTATTTTTAATAAAGCTTTCTTTGCCTTGTGTGGTCATGGGACATTTTATTTCTATGACATATTCTTGTGTTAAGCCATCAGGAGATGCACCTAAAATAGGCCAATCACTTTTCAAAAACAGCCCACCATTTTCGATTACAAATTTTCTCAATTTTGCTACTTTTGCCCTAACATCAGGTTCCAGTACTTTGCCTCTTCGCATTGCAGGAGTTTCTGGTATGGTTGCACCGAATATTTGCTCAACTAATGAACCATCAGGGGTTTTGCAATGGGCGGCGTCGTGTATTTTTGACGCGGTTATTCTGCAATATCGCATCTCATGCCATAAAGGAGACTGAGCTTGAGATAGAGTTTCTTGTTCTATTTTTGAACACTTTTCTGGTGTTTGTTTTGTTGTACAATAATCGATGAAGCCTTGTGCACTGTTCGTGTCGTTACCTTCTTTTTTATAATCATTTATCAAGTTATGCAATGATAATTTCGTAAGTTCATTCTGTGTAACGTAACTTGTTAACTGAATCCTAATAGAATTTAACTGTATATTGTGCACCAGTTTGTTAAAAAATTGTTCACTTCTTACATTAGCGTTATCGTCAATATCTCCAGCGCTGGAACCGATATCTTTGGCTTTTATAAATTTCAAGGTTGTGCCCACTGTGGCCAGTTTTGGTTTGGCCCAATAACATTTTTTTTCAGTTGGAGAAGGCTCTTCACTGCGTCTGTGTATCCACATAAGAAATGCTACACTATGTTTGCAACCTCCTTTTTGTGCAGCACAATCATGACAAGTAACATCAATAATAGTTTTATCATTTTCTTCACATTTGAGAGTGCAGCTATAACCTTTAGTTTTTACTTTATGCTCCGGTGTTATTCTTGCCTTTACTGTGCACACATTTCCATTTCTTTGGACTTGGACATACCCTACGGCATCGTCGCCATATGACTCTCGTACAGACCTGTAATAATCATACAGCATTAAATACCTACATCACATTACCTGATGCGGTTGCACCATTTAAGTGCATCGAAACAAAAAACATGGTAGGTATCCGCTAATGTTAGTTAATCTACGGCGCGCTCCCGGTCTATAATGTTTAGGTGAACTTGAAACCGGCACTTACTAAATCGCAATGAATCATGCCTGCAGTTGCCTGCTTACAAAAACATCAACTCGAACTCCGTAGGAAGAAATAATGTAGGTACTTGACTTGACTAACGTTTTTATGATGGAGTGTGTTATGCTGTCCATGTACCTTTTTACCCAGGTTATTTTATTATTTTCACATTACCTACCGCAACAGCCATGGGAAAAAGTACCTAGGCCTAAACTCACTAACTAACACATTAAATTTGGTAGGTACTTACCGTTGAAGCTTCCAACCTCGGATTTCAGCGCTGGTATACTTCACATGATTGTTTAAGTATTCAAAAACCATGAAAGAATCCACTTTAGGTAGATTATCTGACTGTCCTTTTTCGAATCCATCTTCCAATTTGTTGCTCATTATTACAGAACACCGAAACAATAAACCGATAATGCATAAAACTCGAAAAAAAACCGAGTGTTCGCTACTAATCACGAATGTGCGTACTGGACGACTGCGATCGCGCGGGGTCTGTGTGTGATGACGACATCGGTATCCACGGGCGGGAGGCGCGCGTTTTAAAATCAAGCCCGATAAAATATTAAATAACTTTGCCATTTATGGACGGATTTCAAAAAATCAAAAAGTAGTGTACTCAGAAAATCATAACACATGCAATGTAATAGTCAAAATTGGATTCTCCCGTTATGTGACTTATCCTCATTGGCCAATTATGATCTATAATCTACATTTTTTTCATAATTTTCGGTCTATCAGTTTCGGAGATAAGGATAAATTACATAAATTTTTTTGTGGTTTTTCAAAGATTTCTGGAAGCCCGTGCCAGTAAATATAGTAAAAGTATATATTTTGCCAATTAGCTTTTTAATATCTACAGTTTGATACCCATATTGAATTTTTAGGATAATATTTTTGATTTTTCTCTCTTTTGTTTTGGAAATAATTTGAACAATTTCAAATTGAGCAAATTTTTTTTACACTATTGCTATTTTTATAACATTAATTTGCCCGGTGCTAAAGTTATGAGGCTGTGACATACAAACGGACAACGGACAATGTTACCATAAACGTTACCAACGGACACCATAAAGGTTCCTGAAAGATTATTTATTTCCTTATTTTTAATATTTGTACCTATACATAGGTATTTTAATTGTCATTTGCAATTTAATAAACAATTTTGGAAAAATGTTGGTGTTTTATTTGTTGAATATTTTTGTCTAGAGGGCGGAAAATTGGCACTCTGCCCCCCCTTTTTCAAAATGTAGATCCGGGGCTGGTTCCTTTTGTACCTTTTAGGTACTGCGGAACCCTAAAAAGGTATATACAGACAAGCGCGCCAGTTCAACGAAATCCAGGGCAAATTGGTTAAGCAGATCAGATCATTCTATAGCCAAGGTCATGCATCATGCAGATGCGGCTACCAACCATTAGCTGCGGACCGTGGACCGTGGGCGGTCACGGGTGGTCACCTTTGTACGGTCAGCAAGAGAACATTCTACATATTCTACTCTACTTGAACCTTTTTATTTCAGAGATATTGCAAAAACCCCGAAATATAGTGATGTATCATCGACACCTGTCTTAGACAAAAGAACCAAGTGGAATTATGGAATAGCATATGACAACTTAAGGTTTCTCCCAACGCCAACGACCTTGAAATGAGTAACTTTGTAACCATTTTATACGGTAACTATAGCATTTTTAATATAAGAAAAATACATAGTAATCTATATGATACAAATTGTGATGTGGTTTTTCCTGAATGTTATTTTAATATATAGAAGTTAAGCAAGAAAATTCTAAGTTAACCCTTATTTTTGTCCACTTGTAACAATATAACTGCTACAGTTTTTATCGAAACGGTATAAAAATTTATAAACTTCTAGACGAAATAATATTAAATGATATGGTTTTCTCAGTTCTTGGAAATTCATTTTATTTTAGATAGAATAAATTAAAAACACACTATTTTCACACTTGTCAGCCGCAGCGACTGACGTAACAGCCATGTTGCAGTGCGAGCTGATAAGAACTTTATTTTAATATGGTTTTGTTCGAAATTTAAACCAACACGAATCGAGTAGCTAATTTTTCCGACGGAGCCACCTTAAGCTATAAGTTAACATTAATAAAACCACAAGAAGTATCTATATGCATTAAAATCCACATTATGTATTTAGATATAAAATAACTTACTTTATAAATAAACCCTCCAGTTTATTTATTCATATCCAAAAGCAATCACACAGATTTTACTTCAACGGATTAAAAGTTTTTACATGTCCCTAAACTTCTGAAAGGGACCGGGAGCTCAAGCGAATTACATGAAAGTTTTCAATCCAATGGCATATGGTCAGAGTAATCTTGCCCTTACCGAAGTTTTCTATTTGATGGAGATGGAGGTGGAGATGGTAATGGAATATTTGTATGTGTTCTTAGGCATACTCTTATCTTAAGAACTAGCTGGTGTCTTAGATATAGTTATACTTTGCAACAACTCTTTTTTGTTTTACAACTTTGTTTTACTCAGCTATCTTTGGTCATAGCGTGATCATAAATATCCTTAAATTAACCCTAGTAAACAGTGAAAACAACATTTAAATCCGTTTAATGGTTCTCAAGTTTCAAATTATATAAATTACAAAATTATTTATTTCAAAACTTGTAGCTACATACAATTTCGTAGGCAGTGGTTGGACTCTCCTTTTAAGCAAGATAATAACACCGATTCGGCGCAACACAACTTGACTTAATTGACAGGACTAAACTTAATTTAGTGTTCTGTCCTTTTTTTTCTGTATGGAAAAGACAAAGACGGGACGATCAAAATAAGGTTAGTCTTGTCAGTTGTGTTGCGCCGAATCTATACCATTATACCTGTAATAGAAAGCTCCGCTCTTCCATAGGTAACAGATAGTTAAATTATATGAATGAGAGTAACTTCAAACTTAAGGGTCCGTTTCGCCAAACATGCTCTCGCGTTTGGACAATTTAGCATATTAAAACAAAATATTTTTAACAAATAAAATTTGTGCAGGTAGTTAAGGAATTGAACTACATTATAATTTTTCAGATTTCACACAAGTATCACAAGCATCGGGAAAAAAAATCGGAAAGATCACTAAAATCACGAAAAATGTAATTTGGCGTTGCAAAAACAAAAAAAAAAATTTTTTTTTTTGTTCCATATTGAAATTTTTTTTTTTACGTAAAGTGTTAAAAGTACCTTATTCATATAAAATATTAATATTTTTTTCCTTTCGTTATTTAAAAAGAAATAAACAAACTTCCAAATTCTTTTTGCGTAATTTTTCTGTACATGAAAAATGTAGAATGTTTGAGTATTTCTTTTAAAATAACGAAAGGAAATAAAAAATAATAAAAATCTGTAAAGGCTACTTTCATTTCTTTGCTCTATAAAAAAATATTTTAGTTTGTAGTTAGATCAGTAGACTGATCATACTAGTTCCAAAGCCAAATTACGTTTTCCGTGATTTTACGGATCTTTCCGATTTTTTTTCTCAATTATTGTGATGCTTGTGTCAAATCTGAAAAACAGTAATGTAGTTCAATTCCTTAACTACCTACACAAATTTTATTTGTTAAAAATATTTTGTTTTAATATGCTAAATTGTCCAAACGCGAGAGCATGTTTGGCGAAACGGACCCTTAATAATAAGAAACATTAAATACAAAATCAAAAAACTAAGACAAAGAGCACGTGTAGAAAAATTAAGAAAAACGTTCCTTATATTTATATAGAAAAATATGGGGTATGAGTGTGAATGTGTGAGGGAGAGTGAAAGGGTGAGTAAAAGTGTATGTGTTGTGTATGAAAATCAGTGTACAAATGAAAGGATTTCATATTTGTGTGCTCAAGTGAAAGAGTAGTAGTCATTCTAGTAGAAAATCGTATTTATTTATCCAACAAGTAATACAAAATATTACAAGATAATTTGTAAAATACTACGTATAATTATGTTTTAGGTGTAAATAAGTATAATAGAGTATAAACTTGTAAATATTATAGATTTTAGAGTTTAACAAAGTTATACGCGGACAAACAGACAGACTTTTATTTATGTAGACATTTATTTTATGTAAGATTTAATATTTATTGCCATAACGGGTCTGTCACCTATACTCGTACACCAAATATAAAGATTTAAAAAGTAAAAACATTTAGAAACCACAACGGCGAAACAAATAACGTGGTGCCTGAGCTAGGATTCTAGGAACCTTTCTCAGAAATTCATAAATTCTTGATGGCTTTCGCTGCTGACCATACATAATCACAGCAAAGTCATAAATAGAGCTGTTCAGAAAACATCGGTACAGTGTGACAATGAAGTCCTTCCTATACGTGGTGTGTGTTGTGCTCCTTGTGAGGACCTCGGCCTCAGCGCCTGCTGACCGTAAGTCACCAATAGAGGACCTTATGTTTATAGCAATAAGATTGACGAAATAAATATAGAGAGCGCAAGTTGGGACTAAAGCTCAACCTGGGCGTAGTATGCCGACCAAATTGGTGACATTCTGAATAGAGGAGCTTGTATGACTTGATCAATCTGTGGACTTGATTAATAAATGTAGAAGCGAAAGAGATACCATGTCAGAATCGTAGCCAATAGAGATCAGGGGATCTAAAAAGGCCGACTTGGGTGAATCATAAAATGATTTGAAAGTAGGATAGAGTCAGAGTTATTTCACGCGTGCAAAAGAGACGGCATTAGAACAGAATCATAATGTGATTCATGCAAAACGGCCTTTTTAGAGGACCAGATCAGCTTTGTTAGACAGATGTGAATATGTATGTATATGAAAAAGGCTCTTCGGTGTAGGGCACCAAAATACAGTAACATCTATAAATAAACACAGGTTAAACTTTGTCGCGACATTATGCATAGTGCTGTCCAAAACTTTGCCACGCTATGGCAGGAAGTGGCGGAAATAAGCTAATGCAGTCGTGGTGCCCAGTGGCAGAATTAGGAACATAAAATTGGGTTGTGGATTTTGAGATGCAAACAAGGAAATTAGATCAATCAGATATTCTGGTAAGAGGTAATTTATTTTCCTTTGAAAACTGAATTAAGAATAATAGTACTTTATGCTACAAGGGCGCAAAGGAATAAATTACGAGGATGATTTAAAACACGAGCGTAGCGAGTGTTTTAAACGTAACAGAGTAATTAATTGCTCTTACGCCCGTGTATCATACTACGTTTTTCAATGCATAGTGTGAGGAAATAAAACAAATATAATTTTGTGAACTTTAAATTGTAATTGGCTCAAAAGGACTGTATCCAGAGCCGTTAAACAGTGGAAAAAAATTATGACATTTATGGTACACAGGAAAGGCTGCAGGTTAGCTAACCATTGTAAATAAATTAAAAAAAATAATAATAATAAAGCCCTAGGGCAAAATAATCGACTTTCGGTTCGGTTTTGATGCATAAAAAGTGTGCCTTTACGAGCACATGCATTGAAAAAATATATACATATTGTGACTGATGCCATGCCGTACCCACAATAACAATTATCTAGCAGACCAAATTCGGTAATACATTTGATGACAGATGTACCTAGATAGTAGCCTAATCCATTCCGTACATATAAATAGTTTTGTTTGGGATTTCTCCACATTAGAAGTATACCTTAAGTTGTTTAGTTTTAGTTATGTTATACATTATTTGCATGCTGTGATAGGCAGAACAATACCTGCATCAACATTGTAACATGTATAGCGACCTGTGTTTCAGCAATAAAGACATTTAATTTGATTTGATTTGATTTGATTTGAATATATCTCACATTAACTTTCATGTTATTTTATTAAGTATGTTAAAAAAAAATATGAATATAAATAAATAAGTATTACTTGTAATCGATATATATTTCGACCCACTTGTGGTCGTCGTCAGTCGAATTGTAACAATAGATATTTGACATATAATATAAAAAGACAGATTGGTGACATTTACACGAATTCTAAACTATTGGAAAGGGGTGGAGGAATGACAGGAAGATAAGTTGTGAGAAAAAATGTTTGTGAGAAGGGGTGATAGGATTTGTGAGGGGTTGTAAGAGATGACGAGTGTATACTATGTATGACGTATGTTATGGGGGAATGTGTGTGTTATGTTTGTCTGTTGGTTAGTGTTGTCTATTCAGTCCTGGTCCGTAGTGAGCACCAAGTGACCAGATGTATGAGGACTCCCATGTTCTAAGTTCTATGTCAGTCAGCGGGGGATGAAATGATTTGATGACACGAACGGTGAAGCAGTTGTTGAATGTTTGGTTATGGGATCTGGCGTGTGTAACGTGTTATTGTGTATAGTATCTGTTGTGTGTCGGTGATTATTCATGCGTATGTGTAGTGCAGTTCTTGTTTCACCTACGTAGAATGCCGGACAGTACCGGCATTCTAGTAGGTAGATGCAGTTTTCTGTTTCACATGATGAGTTATGTTGTGCTTTGTATATGTTGGTGGTGTGGTGAGTATTGATTGTTGTGTCTGGTTTAATGAGGTGGCAGGTTTTGCAATTTTTTATTAAGTATGTATATATATAAAAACGACATATATGTATACTCGTACTCGTATCGAAAAGAAACTAACATAATTATGTACTTCTTTAATAAGTAGATAAACAAAAGAAAAACCCAAAGTTGAGACATCCTGATTAAATTACGCAAACTTGACACCTCATTTTTACGGTTTCCCGGTTTTTTAAAACCCTTTCTACTTCCTACCATACAGAAGCACCTTACCATCGAATGTAACCTATTAAAAACTTTCCACCAACTTTGGGAGAGAAGCCCGAATCGCAAAGTTTTTCAACTCTACGGCTTCAGTGACGGCTCGAGTATTCCTGGTTGGATGCTTTCCCGACGCTATAAATAACCTGGATTTCCAGGTATTCGCCGAAAAAGTTCGTTTTCTTTGTTCGATGTGTTTTAGGTTATTTATGTCTGGAGAAGAATTTTGTATTTGTTGTGCTGTTTGTTATCGAGATAACCGGAAGTAAGTTGCAGGTTAAGATGCCGATCTTCTTGTTGTTCTTTATAAACAAAGTCTGACCATATACGAGTAGTACGGAGGGTAAGGTTCTAAGTGACACTTGGCACGATTTGAACAACATACCTAGAGGTAACATTTAAGATGTGGTGCTCCCCGGTCGGCCTGTTTTATTTGTACTACTTTTCATAAGTGCAAATTATTGCATTTAGAACAAAAATGAAGGTGCTGCTGGACTCGGCAGACACAGGACAACCTTTTTGGGACCAGTTTTTTTTCTACCCCTTTCCCTGGACTCGACTTTTTTTGCCCTCCTGCACGACCTGCTGGGGAGTTTAAATTTGGAACGCAATTTAAAAAAAATAAAGTCATTCAAGTCGGAATCGTTCTTTTACTTACACTGTCTCCTTTTTGTTTTTTTTTTTTTTAATTATCTTATGTTTTTTTATGTATGTTTTTAGACAAATAAAGTATTTTATTCTGAATTTCAGTTTCATCCCAGCAGGTTAAATTGCAAAATAGAGTCGTCCCACAACGATAAAGTTACGGCCAATACAAAAATATACGGAATTCTAAACTATTTTTCATATTCCTTTTGGAATATAGTTGTGGCACGATTCTCTGGCCAACTCTACCTCTCAGCCATTCTTGGTGAAGTAATAAGAATCACAACTGTTAGAAATCTGGCTTTGCACCAGTTCTCAGGCACATGGAATGGCACTGAAATTGCCATACTTAAAAGACTCACAATTATACCGGATGTAGGCTTTACGCCTGACTGTTATGGAATTATTCCCTAATAATACTCCTGGTTGGCAATCGAATGCGTGGCGAAATGAATTTTAAACCCACGGTAGGTAATGTTGCTGTTAGTTTAATAACAACTCATTTATACACACAAGAAATCACATAATGTGTATTTGTCATTCCTAAAAAAAAGCAAAAATGTTAGTACTGAACATTGAGTTTCCTTCAAATTTTCTATAGAAAACAGCAATTTCATATTTCAAAGACCTAATATCAAAAAACCCCATTACAATAATGATGGGAAATTGACATAATCTGTAGTAAAATAATGATTTGATTGCAAGTGAACATTATTTTTGCTGCGCTGAGGTGTTTACGATTTACTTGTGCGGTAATGGTGTTTGAAAATAAGCTTTAATCCATGGAAAGAAGGATGAAAGCTGCAAATGAATCTTGGAGTAATGTGTATTTGATCGGACCTCGTATCTTTTATTGCAGGTCTTGCTTAATTTGATTTTCCTATTTATAAGAACTACTAGTCCTTTAGAGAGCTGCATCAATAAATTCACATAATTTATTTTGCGGTATAGATGCGCAGGATAAACATTAATCTGTTTTTCAATGTCTGACCAGAAGCCTCTAAACTGCTGCCGTTAATTCGAGAGAATGATGACAGATGGAGTGTGGCGATATCTCGAAAAAATACTACAAGTCAACAAGAGCTTCTTCACGACAAAAATAAATAAAGGCACGTTAAAAAAATATCAACGGTACAACAAATGGGTCAAAATAAATCCAAATCATGATTATTTAAACTTTTTTTATAAATAAAAACCCTGGAATAGAATATATATACGATCTTATTATTTGGTAAGGTATATCAGTTTTATAATACGACAACACTGCCTTACACCGCAGATATTATAAAACTTTTTCTGAAATGTCGATTCAAAAAGTCGAGAATTCATACTGCAGGCATTTTGATTGCAGATTTGACAGAAATAACTTGACAGTATCGCTGATAGACAACTTTTCGCCAAAAATAATATTTTTTGCGCTTTTTTTTAACTTTTACATAGAAATTGAGTCAGCTGATTCATTATGTTTTGTACTAGGAAGTGGAAAATATATACGACAAAAATACTTTTTATTAACAAATGGGACCTTTTAACGATATACAATCTACCCTAAAATCATCATGATAAATATAAAATATTGAAATGCAAAACAGTAAAAAAAAGGTTTTATCCCCTGACATTTGAAAACGTCACCATTCTCTCGAATGAACGGCCGGAGTTTAGACTATGTATCTTCGAATCGGTTGCCAACCTTCGAAAATATAGATATCTATCGAATCCCGATTGTCTATGGATCGAACATAACCAAACATATTGAAAAACAGATTTATATCACTTGAAGTGACGTCACGGTTCGTAAATAATTCAAGAACCACTGAAGGCAATTTTATCTATGTTTTTGGTGGTTGGCAACACAGAACATTTAAATCAAATAGAAAGGCTAAGTGGGCGTGTCACGCGCGCCACAACTACTGTTGAACATCAATACTTAGACCGAAACACGCGATCGCTGCCCATAGTCGCACGCGAACCGTGACTCTGTGAACAGCTCTGCCTAATCTAAAGAGAAATGCCGTCTTGTGCAATAATTACTTGCAGAATCACGAATAAGAAAGCAAACCGGAAAAATTGAGATATTTCCTTTCACCTGTAATTATAAAAACTTTGTATAATATGAGAATTTTAGATAAATAACTAATTTACTCATGGTGACAACAAAAATATACATTACCGGCAATGTACGCTCACAATTTTGGCTAAGATGTAGTAAACAAGTAATGTATGCTCTTCCTACTTGTCAAACTTGCTCGCTAGTGTTGTGCCGTATCGTGGTGTCACACAATCGATAGACGTTTTTTATTCCTTGAGCGATATTCTTAAATTAAGTTTTAAGATAAAACTTTTATAACATTCGAGAAACCGTTGTCAGTTACCCCAAAATCGACCGAATAACTGTACAAGCAAGGAGAAAAGTTTTTTATATAAAATGTATGAGAAAATATTTAAAAGTGAATAAGTGTGCGTTTATTTCCTCTACGGTGTAATTGTTGGCTATGCATAAATACATAGTTTTAAAAATACATGAGATATTTGTACAGTCGAGAACAAAAGTATTCGTGTGAAATCTATGAAAAAAAAATGAAAGGTGTTAAAGCGTGTTTTAATTACTCTACAATGTAATTCTAAGCTACGTATATGTATGTCTGAAAATATTTATCAAAATATATAGGGTAAAATGTACAGTCGAGGTCAAAAGCTTTGGGATAAAATATTTAAAAATGTATGAGTGTGTCATTATTTAATCTATAGGGTAATTCTAAGCTATGCACATGTCCAATTGATTATTTATCAAGATAAAGGGAATCTGTATAGTCGAGGAAAAAAGTTTTTGCTAAAATATTTAAAAGTATATAAATGTGTGTTTAATTATCCAACAGGGTAATTCTAAGCTATGCATGCATATCTTGAATATATATTTACGGTAGTTACAGTATGAGAGTTGGTATAACATACTAAAGGTTTTTACAAAATATATAGTAAAAAGAACTTGGAATTACACTGAAGAGTAAATAAACACACACTTCCTTGATTGTGCAGATGCCCCTTATATGTTGATAAATAAGTATTTAATCATATGCATAGCTTAGAATTACGTTGTAGAGTAAATAAACACACATTTGTACGGTTTTAAATATTTTCTCATACATTTTATATGAACAATTTTCTCCTTGATTGTACAGTTACCCGGTTGATTTTGGAGTAACTGTTAACGGTTTCTCGAATGTTATTATAACACCAGGTGAACATTCGAGAAACCGTTAATAGTTAAAATAGGTCCTATTTTATGTCACCTAACACAAGTGTATTGGTGGTATGGATCAAAACGCCCATTCTCCTTTGAAATGGGATTTTTCATAAGAGTGTTTATGAAAAATCCAATTATTTTGAAGCTACCATAATATAATTTAAAATATGTTAAATCTTAATATATTCGTCTGTAACTGTAACTGTAACTTGCATTTCACAGTTCACACTCGGAATACCTCTGATACCCCCTCGGAGATTCATGTCGTGACCATATATTATGATTATTACTGATCACTTACAAAGTTTTAAGTATGAATTTGGCTATATCAATGAAATCACCTTATATACACCTAATACACGTTAAAACAATTTTACTAAAATATGTAAAACAAGATAATAAAAATAGAAAAAAAAACAACACACAAATTGTCTCAGAGCAAATTGGTTTCTCGATTGATTATAAAAAAAGTTAGTCGAAGTTACATCTGTTCCCTTCCCTAGCAATAAATCATCACGTCATATAATCAGACTGTGTTTAATATTAAGTTCGCAATACCGCTCCGGTCAAATTATCAACCACCTAAAGCCGGTAGGTTTATAATGGTCACATGGAATCAAAACTAAAACGTCGTAAATGAAATCGTTTGTTTGAAAAATACACCGTTTTACACAGAGATACGGTAGTTTTTTCATTTGATAAGTTTTCGTTATAAGTCATTTGTTGTGCGTAGAAAGAACAACCATTGGGATTAAAGTTTTGATAGTATTTCAATTACGACAAGGTGTGTGCCTGTGGGTGTGAGGCGACAAAGGTTCTGGTACGCATATAGCTCCAAGGCCTTTCTAACTATTTAAATGTTCTGAGGTTGGCAACCACAGGCCCGCAGGATATGAAAGCCATAGGTTTGGTTTTAGGGTGAATTCGTATGACCACAAATTGCCTTTAAAAAATACACGCTCATAGTCTCACTTACATATTTTTCTTCATCACCGATCTGTGATCAGATCATTTGTTATTTTTTCAAGACATATGCAAAATACTGGGGCGTCCGGCCAAAGCCCATGGACCCCCGCCCTTGATAACATGCCTGGGTACATAAGTGAATTGTAGTTATAGCTGGTTCGAGTCCCGGTTGGGAGATCTTTTAGGTTATTATAATCATATTAAAAGAATTTAAAAGCTTTCGTGTCCATTACATTATTATTATTATTATTATTAAAAATTCTTTATTGCACAAATAAAAACATGTACATAGGCGAGCTTAATGCTAATTAGCATTTTCTTCCAGCTAACCTTTGGTGATGTAGAACTTGTCAAGGGTAGTGCTTCGATGAGGAAAAAGTATTATGACTAGTATTAGTTTTAACTAAAATTAATATATAGGTTAAATACATAAATAGGTAACTTATAATCAAATACATATACTACATCTATATCCTAATAATACTTACACTGATACATATAAATATATAAACACAAATAGTATTTACGAGAGGTTAAACAAAGATTATGACCTTAAACACATATTTAGAGTTGACCCATTTGTTTATTTTGTAGATCAAGGTAATGTTGATATACCTTGTTTTTAAAAGTAGTCACCGATGTAGCCTCGCGTATATGAAGTGGAAGATTATTCCAAAGTCGAATTGCTTACACAGTAAAGGAATTCGAATACATTTGAGTAGAATGTTCTGGAGTACGGAGAAGCAGTGCTTTACTTGGACGTAGAAGACGTCCAAGGGAACTAAATGAGATAAAACGATCTTTGAAATAGGGAGGAGAACATGAGTTGTTCAAAATACTATAAAGAAAAGCAACGATGTGGGCATTTCTACGGAACTTAATATTAAGCCAACCCAATTCAGAGCGAGATTGTGAGATATGATCGTACTTTCGAAGACCAAAGATATAGCGAATACAAAGATTGAGAAGACGGTCCAGTTTGTTTAATAATTCTACAATTAAATCGGGAA
The DNA here is from genome assembly GCA_934047225.1 of Ypsolopha sequella. Taxonomy (NCBI): domain Eukaryota; kingdom Metazoa; phylum Arthropoda; class Insecta; order Lepidoptera; family Ypsolophidae; genus Ypsolopha; species Ypsolopha sequella. The sequence goes on along the minus strand of OW203988.1, from coordinate 5,306,249 downwards.
AGCAGACATCAGCGTAGTCTAGAATGGGAAGCAACAGAGAATTAACCAACGTAACCTTAGCGGAGTATGATAAGAACTTTTGCAGACGCTTTAAGGAATGCATAGATGCAAATATCTTTTTACTTACTTCAGCAACATGACGATCCCAGCTCATATTATTCTGAATGTGAAGCCCCAAGTTTTTTACCTCAGTGCAGTAAGTTAGTGAGATTCCATGAAACTTTACTTGAGGCAGAGTGCTGATGTCAAGCTTATCCACTAGCGCTCTGCTGCCCAAGATCATAACCTGCGTTTTTGCTGGATTTACAAGAAGCCCGAATTGTTTTGACCATAGACAAATGGAATCAAGATCTGATGACATCTTTTGTATGGTCACAGGTAACAAATCTTGTTTACAGGATAGATATAATTGCAGATCATCTGCGTAAAGATGGAAAGAGCTAAAGTTAATAACGGTAGTAAGAGTGTTGATGAATATAGAGAACAGGAGAGGGGACAGTACGCCACCTTGTGGAACTCCAGCTGTTATATCACACCAATCAGAAAAAGTGTCGTTAAGACGTATACGTTGTTTGCGCCCAATGAGGTACGAATAGAACCAAGTTATGGTAGAATCAGATAAGTTTAGAGACCGGAGGATAGTGATGAGGATGTCATAATCAACACAGTTAAAAGCATTGCTGAAATCAAGGAGGGTCAAGAGAGTTAGTTCCTGTTCATCCATAGCTTTACATTGTGCATGGACTAACACATTTTTCATAAGAAGCTGTTCACAAACATTCGCTTTATTTGTAAATTAATTTCATACCAATAATAAGCCAATAAAAGTTATAGATAACCTATAAAACTCATGAGAAGTTCGGTTCGGGGGGTATGTGTCCTAATCGGTCACGTCCTTTACTTCCTTCTTTTATTTCTATCATGCCACTTGAACTTATTTTCCCCATTTTTATACGTCTAAATGGAAATATAACGTTCCAAAGTCATTATTCTTACAAAACAACAACTCCTTAAAAAGTCATATAATAATTCCAATAACCCATCCCAAACCCATAGATATTCATAACAGCGAGATATTTTTTTTTTATATGACGATCCGCGGCGGGTTACTTTTCTCATTCAATTCGCACTTTGGGAAGGGTTACTAGGCCTGAGGCGTTATGGAGCCTATTTACACAAAATAATGTGCAAGAAAATTGCGCGACACAATCGATTTGCTGTCTGTCCGTACAGGTACAGGTTGCCTATTCTAACATAGATTTTCATTCACAATATCAGTCGTTCAATTTTTATTTTTAACCAAATATCAGAAACCAATTAAAAATTAATTTCCAACAAAATCAGTAATGATTAGCCGAAACTATCGAACAAATTTTCTTTACTTTGACACTTGGCCATTTTTCCATCATAAGAAGAAACAAATTAAGAGGCCTGCGAAGCAATCCTAGTTCATACAAACGAAATACCAAAACCATTTGTATATCATAGATATTCTTAAGGTAGTGTGTATTTATTCCGATTGCATTACACAATGTCTAGGTTCCCAAATATATATTTTGAAACGACACTGATTTAAAGACGACATAATAAGCAATTTAAAATTTCCATAGGAAATGGAAGCTTCTTTTTCTCATATTTTATGTTAAAATCAGTGTTCTTATTTAATATATATTTGGGAAACTAGATATTGTGTAATGCAATCGGAATAAATACACACTAACTTAAGAATATCTATGATTTACAAATGGTTTTGGTATTTCGTTTGTATGAACTAGAATTGCTGCGCAGGCCTATTAGCATTAGATAATTGCAGCATAGAGACGCAGAAGGAAGTATGTTACGGTTTTCCTCGACGTTACTTCAGAATCAGGATTGAAGGTACACCGTGAAAACAACCCCAAGTTTAGGGTTCAAACGGGAAATAAATTGCCCTATCACTCTTTGCAATGATACTTTAATGTTGTTTTACATTTTATTGTCTTATTCCTAGAAAACCTCAAAAATATTTATGGAAAAGAATTGTTTATTGTTTTGAATATCACAGTTCCGGTGTATATTCTTTTAATTTAAATAAAAAGAAATAATAGTTATAGCAGCGTAGTATCCTTTAAACCGACAGTAACAAAAATTTAGCTTAGTTGACCAATAACTGCATAAAATATTCCTTTACCACTGCAAATAGCTGTAAAAGGCTAATAAAAAGTATACAAATATGTAAATGTAAGAATATATCCCTGCGAATAAGTAATAAGTGCTTCACAAGTGCCTTTAGTAATTATGTTCGTTGAAGATTCGAAGCGGCAGCAAGTGTCCGGAATGTTGAAATAATACTCTGAGATGTTTTACAGTACTCTACATCCGATAATCTGTTGATTTATTGATAAACTGAATATGAAAACTATTTTACAAGTCCAAGAACAGGCTTCTTGTCGCCATATTGATTGATTCTCTTTATTTGATACAATAGAAAAGGTGTCGCCACTGAGCTAAGTTAGTTATTAAAGTGAATAATAGATGGCAGCACCATGATTAACTGATAATTAACAATTAAATTAAAAACATGTTAATTTTCGATTAACAAATTATTACATTATTTTTGAACACACACAAGAGAGAGATATTATCAATGTGCAGTTAAGGGGCTGCACTATGCTAAAATTCGGTCCCGCTCTAACGCGTTTGTTTTTTAACTTTCTATCCTGCTCTAATCAGATGCCGCGCACGCAAAACTTCAGTTATTTTGAAATCGTGGCTCATTAGGACATACAGAAATAAAGTAGTAAGGCTTTTTCGTAGATAATAATGAGATCTCAAACGCATATTCCGTGTCCGAGCGAATTGAATGTACAGAATCAAATTAGGTACTTGCAGATATATAAATATTTATTTGAGTAAAGATATAAAATTTCGATAATCTATAAAGGATAATCATCAGAAAAATATTATTAAGTACATATATATTTCCCAGAATTTTCTAGTAGCCAGTTAACCAGTTTGGCCTACAAATCGAGCTAAATATACGCAGTTTTACCAAATCCACGCTTATTTAAGCCTTTAAGACCGACGCGACAAGGAATCAAGAAGAAAAAAATCTACTGAAAAAAATATCTACCTGAAAGCTAATAACTACATCTTTTACCGTCCAGTCTCAAACCAGTTCACCTGAGAAGTCGTTGACCATGGCATTTTGACTCTTAACGAGTAGCAATAAGGACGATTTTAGCTCGTGGATATAAGTCTCAGTCATCGAACATCCTCACTGATGTTTTTATAATTACCCTTGATAGGGTTCAATTCATTTTTAACCTAACTAGTTACAATATAGAGCACATTTTCGGTATGAACAAAACCCGTGCATTCCTTTGTAAATGAATGGTTCGAACTAAATAAAAGGTAATTTTGGGTCCCTTTATAATGATACGGTACTTTAGACATTGATGCAGGTGGATATTAAAATTTATGAAATAGTGACTCGAAAAATAAAAGTAACCTATAAAAGAACCGGCCAAGTGCGTGTCGATCCACGCGCAGGTGTAGGGTTCCGTAGTTGCCCTGCACAATATGCGGACTTCTTCTCGAAGTACATTTTTTAAGTTTGTCGACTAATATAGATCCCGCCAAACTTCTAGTACGCTCGGAAGTTGCTCTTCCCAAGAACGGCCCATACAGTTTGTTCCTGCTGATGCGAATCACCCCGTGTTTAGAGGGGACTAAAAGTTTGGTGCGATCTGTACTCGTTAACTTATGAAGCCTACTTAGCTGTGATAGTTTTCCTTTCAATTTCGTTATGTATACTACTGCCATGATTTTTTTTGACATCTGTATATATAAAATTCAAAGTCCTGACTGACTGATATATCAACGCACAGCCTAAACCGCTGGTCCTAGAGACTTGAAATTTTGCATATAGATACCTTATACAGTGTAGGCATCCACTAAGAAGAATTTTTCAAAATTCACCCCCCATGGGGGTAAAACGGGTGTCCAAAGTTTGTATGGGGAAACAAGATTAGTTAGACTATTTTATTCGAGACTTCACAGGAGTACTCCTATTTTTAAATGAGTAAACATGTGTTTCAGGTTTTTTCCATAATTCAACCCCTAAAGGGGGGAAATGGGGTGACAAATTCAGAAAATCAACATAGTTATCGTTTGTATTGGTTATTGGGTCGCTGATTACAAAAACAACGTTGATTTTAAAATCTAACGTAGTGGACGTGAAAAAAGCTTTTCCAGAATTCAACCCCTAAAGGGGAGAAATGGCGTGACAAAGTCTGAAAACCAACATGGGTATCGTTTGTATGGTTAATCGGGTCGCTGATTACGAAAACAACAACGATTTCTAAATCCAATGTAGTGGACGTGAAATACCATCATACCCTGTTGGGGTGCGACGGGGTTGAAATGTTGAAATGTGTAAATATCAATATGGGTGTCGTTTTTATGGCTTTTTGGGACGTTTATTATGAAAATGGCATCGATTTTGAAATTAAATATGGTGGACATGAAAGTATGTGTACCAGAGCAAATCGGCTGTAACAGACGGACAGACAGACAACCACACAAGTGATCCTTTTAGGGTTCCATTTTTTCAACACATTTTTTGAGTTATCTATATATCCACAATCTATCTATCTATCTGTCTATCTATCTATATTCCAGCAAAATATCTTTGGAATGAAAGGTGGTACATCCCTAAGGGTTGGACCATGGGGTGCCAAAAAACGTTTTTTAATGTCAAAACTTTGACGGCCTGTATCTCCCAAACGGCTGGAGTTAGACCCATGTTGATGGGTGTCTAGGAAAAGGTCTCGACGAGATCTACCTGCTAAATAGAATAGAATAGAATAGAATAGAATCATTTATTGAAATAAATATTACATCATTTCTTGTCAAAACTTCACAAACCCGCATCTCCCAAACGGCTGATGCTAGACACATGTTCATGGTACTCTAAGAAAAAGGCTCGGCGACTAGACGACGGTAAAAAGGAAGTCGAAAAAAAAGATTTGCCAAAATTTTGATTGGCCATATCTCCAATTGTAAGGAGTTTGGGTTTTAACTATAGTGGTCGGTCAACTGGGGCTACATGACCAAAAAAAAATTTTATTTTGACAGGTTTTGATAGTTTTTTGACAGATCCAAAAAAGTATTCCGATTTGCATGAAACTCGGTATCATGGGGCATTAAGTGTCGCCGATTACGCTGCCTTATTCAAATTTGACATTTTTTGACAACTGATAGGGATTTTGACACTTTTTCGGAAAATTTTTAACCGGTGAATCCCGGCACTAGGCCGAAAAACGAGCATGTGAGGACGGAGAACGCGCCCGCGAGGGCGTTCGGCCTCGCGGGCGCGTTCGTAGCCCGAGCTTGTGAGTTTTTCGGCTGAGCACTACACCTTGACTCCCAGAGGGAGTGAGAGCACTTAAAATGTTTGTTTCTGATAAAAATGTCATTTGTTTCCTGTAGGCCACGCGGGCGAAGCCGTGGGCAGAAGCTAGTAGAATGAGAAATATAAAAAAAGAAGAAAAAATATATTTTATAAAATGAAATATGGGTATCAAATTGTACGTAGTTAATTGTAGGTATTAAAAATCTGATTGCAAAAATATATAGTTTGGATATATTTAATTGCTTCTATTTCAAAAAATCCTTGAAAAACTATACAAAATGTATGTCCCCCCTCCTTATCTCCAATACTGGTGGACTAAAGAATATGAAAAAAATCATGGTAATATGTGTTTACGTAAAGATTACAGGAAAAATAAAGCGGTTGAGAAATTCATAAAAAAATTTAAAAATTAAATTTATCATCCACAATACGGAACCCTAGGTACTTACGCGAGTCTGACTCGCACTTGGCCGGTTTTTTCCTATACATATGCTAAAAGATCTATTTGTGAACGGAATTTCAAATTTCTAAGAAAGCTTGAAGTGCCTCATAGCCTTCCATGGTAAGTCAATTTGCAAATTGACTACGTAAAGGACTAATGTTTGTGTACTAAAATTTGATACGTTACATGCTTCTAACCAAAGCTTTCTTGTTTTCTATTAACACTCATTCGTGACGTCTTTATGCCTTTAACGCTAGAAATAATTATTTGCTATGTAACTTCTAACAGTAAAAAAGTAAATTCCTAGAATCGATAAATGACGATAACTTTTTTTAAATTGAGCCCCGTCCACCTGTGAAAACTTCAAATCAACATTCGTTCAGTAGTTTCGGAGATGTGCGCGAACAAACAAACAGACAGACAGACAGAAAAGAATTCTAAATTTGTGTTTTATTACTCTTATTTAGTGACCCCCTTTATATTTTTATTACTTTTCTCCAATGTACAGACACACCGGGTTCTACTCTTTTATTACATGTATATATATATTGGTATCTGTGACCTAAAATGGCGTATATACTCTGAAATAAAATATATACATATGTATCTTTTAGGAACGAAGCTATGGGAATTTTCAAATTTTTCATATTTTTTTTACATTGTGATATGTATGTGGGCAAATTAATGCTATTTTTGTGCCAAATTTCATGTCTTTATCTCTAACTGTGCTAAAACTATGAGGCTGTGACAGCTCTGCCGCAGCTCAGAAGTACTGGGGTTCTGAATACTGGTAGGTTTCTATAAACGCTATGACGAGCATAAAAGCAGTCTTTGGTGTTAGATTGGTCATTACGAGGGCTTCGGTGAACCCTCTCACAATAAAATAAACTTTTAACAAAAAAATAGCAACCGACTTCAATAGTAACAGCAGTCATTCACTAAAAAGTTAATAATAATTCTATAAAGACCGATAGTACCGAAGCAACACTTTTGCCGACTTTTTTCTTCCTGAAACATTATGTTCAAAGCGATATAATAATATATAATAATAAATAAATAAATAAATAAATAAATAAATAAATGTTATCTAGAAGTCGGCGTTCTTATATTGGTTTTTATGTTGCTATATCGTAGGAAATACGCCGACTTCTAGATAACATAATGTTTCAGGAAGAAAGAAGTCGGCAAAAGTGTTGCTTCGGTACTATCGGTCTTTATAGAATTATTATTAACTTTTTAGTGAATGACTGCTGTTACTATTGAAGTCGGTTGCTATTTTTTTGTTAAAAGTTTATTTTATTTCACATTTTTTAGTGTTGCTGGGTTAAATTGTGAAATATGGGTAGTTCTTGCAAACGTGGTTTTAATATGAAACAACGTTCAAGTGAGTATAAGTAGCTATGTTTGAGTAGCTTCCTGCTATCAATCTCGAGTTATGTGCTGTCATTCGTTAAAGAGTTCTACGGTGATGAAGCCAAGATCGAAGGTCAGGTGAGTACACTGGCAATTTTCAAGCAATGCCCTGCAATGAGCACCATAACACAAACTGATTGCCGCAATCCAAAGTTATGTGCTGTCATCCGTTAAGGAGTTCTATGGTGATGAAGCCAGGATCGAAGGTCAGGGGGGTATTCTGGTAATCTCCAAGTAATACCCTTGAATTAGCACCCTAACGCAGTGATTGCCACAATCTCGAGTTATGTGCTCTGATCCGTTGAGGAGTTCTATGGTGAATATGGTGATGAAGCCAGGATCGAAGGTCAGGTGGAAGAATGATGATTTTCAAGTAATACCTTGTAATCAGCACCCAGGTACAAAGCGATTACCTCAATTTCGAGAGGTATGCTGTCATTTTCTGAGGAGTTCCACTGCCTATCTCTGAAGACCTTCATCAGATCATGACCAAACCCAAAATGGGACCTACCTGGAAGTACACTCTTTCAAACAAAAAAAAGAATTGTTCAAATCGGTTCAGAAATGACGGAGTTATGGAGTAACAACGCCAAAAAAAAAAAAAAAAAAAAAAAAAAACATACAGTCGAATTGAGAACCGCCTCCTTTTTGAATTCGGTTAAAAATTAGATTATTATTGTAAGGCTTACAGTAGAGTCTAGTGTTCTAATCAGTGACAATGATCTTAAACAAGCGTTAGGAAAATAATGATATCGCGATGTACCGGCGTGCAGCGCCATCTAGTTTTTATTGCCATCTGGGAAGTAAAAATTTTAATTCAGTCAGTTAACCTATACTACCTTTAAAACGTGTAACGGGTCATATTTTGAAGTGCTTATTCAGTCAATAGTAATAGAACAACTTTTACTGTGGAGGCAACACATAGAATCTCGAAAAAAAAAGTAGGAGTCCCTGGTTATTTGCCATAATATTTTTAGGGTTCCGTAGCCGTGCTGTGTCGTGGTGCTTAACCCTTTGTCCGACTCGCAATTGGAAAAAACATAAAAAAAATATTTCATCGAACTTTTTCCATTTCTCAATCCACTAGTCAGCCTTTGTCTTTATCTCAAACTGTGCTAAAACTATGAGGCTGTGACAGCTCTGCCGCAGCTCAGAAGTACTGGGGTTCTGAATACTGGTAGGTTTCTATAAACGCTATGACGAGCATAAAAGCAGTCTTTGGTGATAGATTGGTCACTACGAGGGCTTCGGTGAACCCTCTCACAAAAATTAGATTACTATTGTAAGGCTTACAGTTATGTCTAGTGTTCTAATCAGTGACAATGACCTTAAACAAGCGTTAGGAAAATAATGATATCGCGATGTACCGGCGTGCAGCGCCATCTAGTTTTTATTGCCATCTGGGAAGTAAAAATTTTAATTCAGTCAGTTAACCTATACTACCTTTAAAACGTGTAACGGGTCATATTTTGAAGTGCTTATTCAGTCAATAGTAATAGAACAACTTTTACTGTGGAGGCAACACATAGAATCTCGAAAAGAAAAGTAGGAGTCCCTGGTTATTTGCCATAATATTTTTAGGGTTCCGTAGCCGTGCTGTGTCGTGGTGCTTAACCCTTTGTCCGACTCGCAATTGGAAAAAACATTAAAAAATTATTTCATCGAACTTTTTCCATTTCTCAATCCACTAATCAGCCTTTGTCTTTATCTCTAATTGTGCTAAAACTATGAGGCTGTGACAGCTCTGCCGCAGCTCAGAAGTACTGGGGTTCTGAATACTGGTAGGTTTCTATAAACGCTATGACGAGCATAAAAGCAGTCTTTGGTGATAGATTGGTCATTACGAGGGCTTCGGTGAACCCTCTCACAAAAATTAGATTATTATTGTAAGGTTTACAGCGATTTCTAGTGTTCTAATCAGTGACAATTACCTTAAACAAGCGTTAGGAAAATAATGATATCGCGATGTACCGGCGTGCAGCGCCATCTAGTTTTTATTGCCATCTGGGAAGTAAAAATTTTAATTCAGTCAGTTAACCTATACTACCTTTAAAACGTGTAACGGGTCATATTTTGAAGTGCTTATTCAGTCAATAGTAAAAGAACAACTTTTACTATGGAGGCAACACATAGAATCTCGAAAAAAAAAAGTAGGAGTCCCTGGTTATTTGCCATAATATTTTTAGGGTTCCGTAGCCGTGCTGTGTCGTGGTGCTTAACCCTTTGTCCGACTCGCAATTGGAAAAAACATAAAAAAATTATTTCATCGAACTTTTTCCATTTCTCAATCCACTAGTCAGCCTTTGTCTTTATCTCAAACTGTGCTAAAACTATGAGGCTGTGACAGCTCTGCCGCAGCTCAGAAGTACTGGGGTTCTGAATACTGGTAGGTTTCTATAAACGCTATGATGAGCATAAAAGCAGTCTTTGGTGATAGATTGGTCATTACGAGGGCTTCGGTGAACCCTCTCACAAAAATTAGATTATTATTGTAAGGCTTACGGTTATGTCTAGTGTTCTAATCAGTGACAATGACCTTAAACAAGCGTGAGGAAAATAATGATATCGAGATGTACCGGCGTGCAGCGCCATCTAGTTTTTATTGCCATCTGGGAAGTAAAAATTTTAATTCAGTCAGTTAACCTATACTACCTTTAAAACGTGTAACGGGTCATATTTTGAAGTGCTTATTCAGTCAATAGTAATAGAACAACTTTTACTGTGGAGGCAACACATAGAATCTCGAAAAAAAAAGTAGGAGTCCCTGGTTATTTGCCATAATATTTTTAGGGTTCCGTAGCCGTGCTGTGTCGTGGTGCTTAACCCTTTGTCCGACTCGCAATTGGAAAAAACATTAAAAAATTATTTCATCGAACTTTTTCCATTTCTCAATCCACTAGTCAGCCTTTGTCTTTATCTCAAACTGTGCTAAAACTATGAGGCTGTGACAGCTCTGCCGCAGCTCAGAAGTACTGGGGTTCTGAATACTGGTAGGTTTCTATAAACGCTATGACGAGCATAAAAGCAGTCTTTGGTGATAGATTGGTCATTACGAGGGCTTCGGTGAACCCTCTCACAAAAATTAGATTATTATTGTAAGGTTTACAGCGATTTCTAGTGTTCTAATCAGTGACAATGACCTTAAACAAGCGTTAGGAAAATAATGATATCGCGATGTACCGGCGTGCAGCGCCATCTAGTTTTTATTGCCATCTGGGAAGTAAAAATTTTAATTCAGTCAGTTAACCTATACTACCTTTAAAACGTGTAACGGGTCATATTTTGAAGTGCTTATTCAGTCAATAGTAATAGAACAACTTTTACTGTGGAGGCAACACATAGAATCTCGAAAAGAAAAGTAGGAGTCCCTGGTTATTTGCCATAATATTTTTAGGGTTCCGTAGCCGTGCTGTGTCGTGGTGCTTAACCCTTTGTCCGACTCGCAATTGGAAAAAACATTAAAAAATTATTTCATCGAACTTTTTCCATTTCTCAATCCATTAGTCAGCCTAATCAGTCTAGCAGTTTTGTTTTAGTAACGGAATTTTAGATTTTTTTAACGGAGTTCAGTCCATTTTCAAACATGAGGACTTATGGAAGCTTCCAATTTACATGTTTGGTATTTTATGTCGGTACAGGAAACACAATCCACCCGTCCTCTACTTCACCGGAATAAATCAACGCGGGCGTAGCGGGCAAAAGCAGTGTTGCCACCCTCGGATTTTGGTTTTCCCCTAACTCCTTGTAAAAATCTCCTAAATTTGACACTTTTCAGACTTTTTTCCCCTAATTGAAAGTAAAACACAATTTATGGTTAACTATCATTGATTTAAGAAATTATTAATTATTAAGTTTATCAGTTTAGTCCAAATAAATTTCCCCTAAAAATACCCTAAACAATTTTATACCCCAAAAAATCCCCTAAACATGAAAAAATAACCTAAATTTAGGGGAAAATACCCTAAGGTGGGAGCACTAGGCAAAAGCTAGTCTCCAAATACAACCGTGTCTCTGGCAGGGGGGGAGTACACTTGACTCAAACAAAAATTAACACTTTTTAGGTTAATACTTCGCAAACAGAACCCTGGATCAAAAAATGCTCTTCTCACACCCCCAATATTTTTAAATTACCTATCCAACGACACCCCACACTAGGGGATAGACGAGAAAAAAAAATCATCCCCACTTTACGTGTGGGGGAGGTATCCTAAAAAAAATAATCTTTTTTAAAATTTTACTGTACCACTTTATTGATGTGATAAATACGTATACCCATGCCAAATTACAGCTTTCTAGTATTAATAGTCTCTAAGCTAAGCCGCGGACAGACAGACAGACAGACAGACAGACGGACATGGCGAAACTATAAGGGTTCCTTGTTGTTGACTACCGAAGTCTAAAAATGGAATCTATCGACAATTTTGAATTTTCGAGGTTACCCATAGATAGAGGTATTAAGGCGATTACCATCGCCAAATTAGCAGCTCGATATTTGTCTGTAGGAATATCAACGGAAACGACATTGAAATAACATTCATATCAGCGCACAATGCGCGGTGGCTGTTACGACGCTCGCTGCGTCCTTGATAACGTGAAATAGGAGAAAATAATACTTTTCAAATTGACGTGATTGTTCGATTGAATAATCGTATGTTATATTTATAGCTGTCAAGTTTATCTATTTATCAAAGCATAAATAAATTAATTCGATCAAGCCGCTTAGGAGCAGTAGGGAATTCAAGCCAAAAATCACCATTCAGTTAAAACAATTTTTCATATAGAAGTTTTCGTGGTACGAAAAAGAAAAATGTTGCATATGTTATCCTAGAGTTGATTATCCATAATACGTTTTCTCAATATTTTTGGTTTGAAAATACGGCTTATTAAACCTAAATCTCGAAATTGATATATAATCTAAGCGAATTTATGATCTATACTTCTTACATTATAGCTTGAGCTCTGTGACAGCTGTCAGCGCTATACATATTTGAGCATGAGAAAGAGAGTTAGAAATACAAATTGTGTAGCGCTGTCCTGCTGTCACAGGACTCAAGCTATATTAATAATAATAATAAATAACTTTATTTGTTTCTTAATAAAAATAAGAGGTACTTAAAATAAGTTTCCTGCCCCCTAAACCTACGTATTCGTGTATCGTAGGGTCACAGGCCCATTCTACAGTAACAGACTATGTTATAATTAATTTTAATAAAAGTTAAAATTAAAGCATTAATAAGAATAAAAAACTAATAAAACATTAAAATTAGGAGTTATATAAAAAAAAAAAAAATTATGTGTGTGTTATAATTAGTATTTTTGTGGAAGGTGTGATGGTGATGTATGATGTGTATTGGTGAGTGTGTGTTTGTCCTTGTTTGACATAAATAAAGCTAGGTGACGTTAAGCATAACTCTAGGTATGTATTTAAAGAAACTCTTCAGTTTGACTGTAATTTTGTTTAAGCAGATATTGATGAACAGTTTGAGCACAAATTCTTCGATTGAGAGAAATAAGAACAGTTTTTTTGCTGATCGCATTATAAATATATGGTCCAAGAAATATATGGCAATTTTGAGCAAAAGAGGTACGGGTTGTCGGTGTAGCAAATATACGATTTTTCCTTCGTTTGGTTTTAACATTTAGTTTGAATACTTTATAATCGGCTTTCAAATGTTGACGTAGTATGATTGATTTTATATATAGTTGACGAACAGTTAAGACAGGACATTCACCATACAAGTCTTTAGTGGAATAACGCGATATAATATTATACGCACTATAGTATATTTATTTTCTGTTATAGTCATTGCGTAGTGATACATATCTATAAACCAGATTATACGTGTAACAGCTTCGCTTCAGCATCAGCAAGTTTTTTTTTCACGTCAAACTAGCTTTTGCAAGCGACTTCGTTTGCGTTGAACATAACCATCATAACTTGACACTATTTGTCAAGTTAATCGGTGTCTTTGAATAAATAGAGCATAACTTTGGTTCTTATAAATACAAATCTTCGCCACTGTTCGGAAAAGTTCGTATTTCCTTACACTTTCTATACAATCAATACCAGTTTCAGTCAATACCATTGACTGAATAAGCTCTTCAAATATGGTTACACCTTTCTGTTACACGTTGTATATGCAAGTTTTAAAGGTGTCGATTTTTATTCCGTAGTGCCTTGAGCGCATCCGTCTCCATTATTGACATCTATTATATCTAGGGCTGCCATCCGTCCGGGTTTCCCCGGATTTGTCCTAGTTTGGAGGGCGTCCGGGGGCCGTCCGGGGGAGTATTTGGATCAAAATCCGGGTAAAACCCGGACACTTTATGTGTCAGATTAATTAATTAACCACAATTAATTGAAGGATAATCAATAAATAAAAACAAATCTAAGAAAAAATGTATTCGTTCGTAAACCGCATCGAAGGCAATCTCAGAGCGGCAATAAATATATTTATTGTTTAATAAATAATTAACGTGGAATAAAAAATGTTTAATGAAAACTTTTTTTGTAAAAATATTTTTTACGGATGTCCGGGGAAAAACCTCAATTTCACCTAAATGTCCGGGGTTTTTGAAGTTTTTGTCCTCCGTCGGCAATTTAGATGATGGCAGCCCTAATTATATCCCTACCCAAAAACCTTCCTCAAGAAACTCCGTTAGTACCTAACAGTGAAAACCGCATCAAAATGCATATAAGCGAACACGCTCTGTGCCAAAAGTCGCGGGCAAAAGCTAGCAGCGATATAAAAAACAGATTGAGATTAAATATTAAGTATAAATTACGAAGTTAGAATTTAAATTAAAGTTAGACCACTCACCCTTTTAGGTTCGAAATGGAAGCCCTAAATTAGTTAAGGGTATAGTCAGCCTTCGTATAAAAGTTGGTTCTGCGTGGCTAGCATGCGCCAGAGATACAAAGTCCATCTATCCTTCTTACGCCCTCATGCATGCCGCGGTTGTCAATGTGCGAGAGAGCAAGTATGATGGAAAAACACTGTATCGATGGTGCGTGTTAGACCTGCTAACGAATATAGGTCCATTACTTTATACAAATATTTAAATATTTCCATTGCTAATATTCAAAAACTTCGAAAACTTATTGTATTATAACTAAAAACAAAGTTAGCGTCCATCATAAGTTACGCTAACTCTGTTTTTAGTTACACTACAGGGTGTTAAGATGAAGTTGCGCAAGCCGGAAACTGGCGATGAACCCATAAGAAATACTTTTCGTGAAAAGAATTCGAGATACTGAGATAGATACAGTTCTCATACATTTTGGTCGGGTAGCTATGTAACTTTTCTATGGAACAGCTGATTTTTTTTTCGCCATTATAGAGTTGGCTCCGTATTAAACGTTGTTCGTGTGGACGAGTACTATCGCCAGTTTCCGGCTTCCGCATTTTCATCTGAACACCCAGTGTAGAAAATGTGTGCATAAGCGATACACAAAGCTAATACAAACGTGGCTTTGTATTCAAAATGATACACAAGTATTGTGACAGTGTGTACCATAAATGATACACAAGTGTTGTGACAGTGTGTATCATAAATGATACACAAGTATTGTGACAGTGTGTACCATAAATGATTCACAAGTGTTGTGACAGTGTGTATCATAAATGATACACAAGTATTGTGACAGTGTATACCATAAATGATACACAAGTGCTGTGACAGTGTGTATCATAAATGATACAAAAGTGTTGTGACAGTGTGCACCATAAATGATACACAAGTGCTGTGACAGTGTGTATCATAAATGATACACAAGTGTTGTGACAGTGTGTACCATAAATAATACACAAGTGTTGTGACAGTGTGTACCATAAATGATACACAAGTGTTGTGACAGTGTGTATCATAAATGATACACAAGTATTGTGACAGTGTGTACCATAAATGATACACAAGTGCTGTGACAGTGTGTATCATAAATGATACAAAAGTGTTGTGACAGTGTGCACCATAAATGATACACAAGTGCTGTGACAGTGTGTATCATAAATGATACACAAGTGTTGTGACAGTGTGTACCATAAATGATACACAAGTGTTGTGACAGTGTGTATCATAAATGATACACAAGTGTTGTGACAGTGTGTATTATAAATGATACACAAGTGTTGTGACAGTGTGTACCATAAATGATACACAAGTGTTGTGACAGTGTGTATCATAAATGATACACAAGTGTTGTGACAGTGTGTATTATAAATGATACACATGGCGCTGAGGATGTTAAATATAAAAAGAAAAACTTGCGTGAAGAAGTTTCAAATAGCAATGAGAGACTATCCGACCACAACACGCGTAGGTGAATAGACATAAAAACATATCTCCACGACATATAACACGGAGGGGGTGTCAGTGGTGTTTCCAAGTGTAGAATGTCGTAAAAGCCCCTTTTAAATTAAAATTTTAACGTCTCAACGTGAATGGGGGGGAGCCCTATCGCGGTACCTACTTCGCTTTTTGCAGTTCCTCCCAGTGCTTTTCTTTACCGACAGCAAGTGGTAAGTGAATCACTGTAACCCTACAGTACAGGTACTCTTAGTACTTAGTGTAGGGAACAGATTTCCCCGAGGTACTTCTATAAATAATATTATAGTATAGTATTTAATATAGGTTTTTACCTACTTACTGCAATGTACCATGATATGTAATAACTCTTACTGAAGATCAATAAATTTATCTTATCTTATCTTATCTTAAGTACAAACAATATGAAGATTTCAAAGAAAACACCTATAGAGTTGTTCGCTTTCGACTTCTGCAGTTTACTTTGCGCACATGATCCCCAAGTAACACTCAGCCACGGATATCAAACAAAACACCATTTGAAGTGCTGCAGCAAAGTTACCCACGGCAGACGAGACGAATCGAATATCTGGCTTAGACCTAAAGTTGGGACTACTTTAGACCGCAACCGCCAGAGTTAGGTCCAAAATATTCCAATAAAGCCCCGTTTTTAGAGGAAATTGGAATTTGAAAGGGTCAGAATTAGTAATCTAGGGTTTAGGTCCGGAGATTTGTTTGGGATATAGGGAATGTTCGTTTCTGAAATTTAATCTAATTTTATTTGGCCGCTTTTCATAAAGTGTAACCCCAAAGGGTTAAATGTATTTGTATTTAGGCTCACCACAACCATTTTAAATTTGAAATGTGCGGTTAAGTGTTAAAAAAGTTAAAGTTGATAATAATCGTTTTAGCGTAAAGCTCTCTATTTTTTCATTGTTTCTATACTCTTTCCAGTTGTATTATCGTGGTATTAAAACATAATATTAAAATGGTACAAAAACGGTTTATTAAATCCAGATGTGCAATACAATGTCAGACAAAGTAATCAATTAATCAATGTATACAACTAATGTACGAAGTACGCTACATCGAAGAACGCTTGTGCAAATGCACGGAAAACAATGTATTATATACATTGATATATGATAAATAATAGTACATTGTTCACCGAGGGAAGAAAGGGGAAGATTACCAACGAGGGTGTAGTTTGAGGCCCGAGGCGAAGCCAAGGGCCTCAATACACACGGGTTGGGAATCGCACTTTCTCCCGAGTGATACATAGTGCTTTATACTACACCTGCGAGGAAATAGTATAATTTTACTTTTAATCAAGATACAATAAAAGAAACCGACTGACTCGCGTGCGATTGTCACTTTTTATTTCCTTCTTATTTTTTATTATGTACAGGCAAAGCAAGTGGCCAGTATCATTTTTCGAGTTTTATGTACGAGTTCGCAAAATAATACTGGCCACTTGGCCACTTGCTCATTCTTTATGTTATATAAAAAAAAACAGCACGTTAACAATGGATTTGCATATACTTTTTCTGCCCGCTCAAGCACGTTAACAATGAATTTTCATACACTTTTTCCACCCGCATATTTGTATGACAGTAATGACGTATTTTCTGCATCGTTTTCAAAAAAGTAAGAAGGTACTTTCCGAGCAAGTGTAGTATAAATGTATGATATACCCTAGAACAGTGTTTCTTAATCTTTTATGTTCACGGACTCCTTAGGAAATGAAGCACAATTTTAAGGACCCCCTTAGTAAAAAAGCAGCAATACATTTCGGACCATTTATTTTAGTGCTACAAATTAAAAAAGAAATACCCTTTTTATGTAAAATACGTTAATGAGAAGATTGGTGCTGCTTTTTTGCAACTAAATTAGTGATATTTGGGTTTATATTACTACTGAGTTGTAGTCTCAAATAGGATTCCACTTTTAATCTATCTGTTACTTAGTAGCACGTGCGTAGCATTTACGACGAGACTTTTGGTGGCATTTATTTATGATTGTTAAATGGTCCATAGATTAGGCTGCGGACCCCTATAAATATGTTCGGGGACCCCCAGGGGTCAGCGGACCACAGGTTAAGAAACGCTGCCCTAGAAAAAATGCCACTAGGGGTCGTCCATATATTACGTCATTTGAAATTAGGGAGGGGGGGGGAGTCTGGTCTGCGGATCGCGGTAACATCATGAGCATAGATGACAATAATGGGGGGGTCTTGTCAAAAGAAACGATCTATTGTTTAAACAACAATATTAATTTTGTAATACAGATAACGAAAATTAACATCAGTTTTGTGAGAAGCTGTGGTCATAGAATAATGACGATTGTAGGGAGGGGGGGGGGGGGCGCGAAAATCAGCAAAAATCGATGACGTAATAAATGGACAGCCCCTTAGCGTACTTCGATCATGTGTTCTT
Organism: Ypsolopha sequella; assembly: GCA_934047225.1. Lineage (NCBI taxonomy): Eukaryota > Metazoa > Arthropoda > Insecta > Lepidoptera > Ypsolophidae > Ypsolopha > Ypsolopha sequella. The sequence goes on along the minus strand of OW203988.1, from coordinate 5,288,260 downwards.
TCGCACAAGCGTTCTTCGACGGAGTGTTCTTCACACATCAGTTACCTACAACACTTACAGTTAAGGCGAATGGATACGCCAACTGCAATTTGGACCTGTCTTTGAAGGCCTACTCCTCCCACACGGGGGGCGGTCTAAAAACTTTTATAAAAATATATGATAGGCTTTATAGAGTCAAAAATAAATTTTAAGTTTCATAAACTGTTTTTCTATTGTAAGTTTTGACAAAAAAATCGAAAGTCATCGAAAGTTTCACATGATTAACACAAGAATTCTCTTACTCCTTCCAAACGCCTAAAGCGATTTGAATCATTATGTCACCAAATTATAGGAAATTTTTAGATCTAAAAAATTCAAGTTCAAATTTTTTTTTTTCGTTTATGGCGTCCATGTGAAAAGTATTATTTTCTCCTATTTTGCGCTAGCCGGAGACGCAGTGGTTGTCGTAACAGCCACTTTTTAAGGCACGCTAAAATGAACATTATTTCAATGTCGCTTCCGTTGATATTTGTACCGACACACATCGAGTTGCTTATTTAGCGTGGTCATACGCCTTAAATGTAAACACGGCCACACGTTATACTATACCTTTTCGTGCAATAATTACTTTTACGGCCATAGACTAAGAGTTGCCATTACACACCGTGTCGTGTTAGACTGTACATAAAATCGGCAAATCCTTTTATCGTCCCTCGCCATTCTCTGCTTTGTCTATATCGTTTCGCTTAACCCGTGTCGTGTAGGTCTTAGGATTAGTCTGAAAAACCCTACGACCATATGTGAGATCTAAGGGGTTTGATCCTTTTGTGCCGAACTAATTTCACGTTGGATTTTGATTTTAAGAGGGTGTAAACCTACTGAATATTCTTACTGGGTCATAATAATTTTCTATTTTAAATTTAACCAAGTCCGCAATACGGAAACGCGATGCACGATTTTCTGTCATATTTTCTGATTCATTCATTTCATGAGTGTACAAAGCACACGGATTAAATTATCCTCCCCGAAAAGAATGGTGTATTCGTTTTTTTTAAGTTATGGCTAAGTTCTATACGTATCATAATCGAATTATTTTGTATCTTTTTCAATTTTTTTCGGTCCGGGTCTCAACAAACAAAGACAAAAAATCATCTACCCATCTCCATACTTCAATTTCAAAACCTACCTACTTAATTATTATTATTATTCTTTTTTTCTTGTCTGTCAGTCATCCACTTCATTTGCCATTTTATGACATTTTAATATATTATATAAATATTTTTTCAATGCATGTAAATGTAAAGGCCCACTTTTTATGCATCAAAACCGAACAAAAAGTCGATTATTTTGCCCTAGGGCTTTATCATTATTTTTTTTTTAATTTATTTGCAATTGTTGGCTAACCTGCAGCCTTTCTTGTGTACCATAGATGTTATACTTTTTTTTCCACTGTTTAACGGCTCTGGATACAGTCCTTTTGAGCCAATTATAATTTAAAGTTCACAAGATTATATTTATTTTCATTTCCTCACACTATGCATTGAAAAACGTAGTATGATACACGGGCGTAAAAGCAATAAATTACTCGGTTACGTTTAAAACACTCGCTGCGCTCGTGTTTTAAATCGTCCTCGTAATTTATTCCTTTTCGCCCTAGTAGCATATACTACTATATTAAGTTCCACTGATGCCGACAAGAAGTCGAAATACATTTGGAAATAATTGTAATAAAGTGTTTTTATAAGAATAATATACAAGGTGACTTTTTGATCATCGTCCAAATTCATACTGGAAGATTGATAAGTGATCAGTGATCTTGGATCAATAACAATTTTTGTGAAATTCGTAAAATGAAATTTCGGCTTCCCATATAAATTCACTTCCAGTCCCGAGTGAATCACTATGGGGAGTCGAAATTTCATTTTACGAATTTCACAAAAATTGTTATCGGTCAGTGGCGTGCAGTCCATACAGACAAAAAGACACTGTCTACCCTGACAAATACACATCATTTACGCATTTTTACGCATATCGTAAAAAAAAAGTGTAGCCACACCGACCGCCATCTATTGTCATTAGCGGGAACTGCGAGTCTCAGTTCACAGCTGCGATTCGCTCGCTCACTCCAGCCATAGATAAAGTATCTATGCTCGAGCATTCCGAAATAGAATTACATCGCTAAAATCGATTACGAAAGACTATGAAGTGAATGGCTTATGATTCGTTGTAATTCAATTTCGGACCAGCCATCGCGGAATGGTGGCTACCGGCCAGTACCGGCTTTTATGTGTGGGTCATTATTCCAACAGTATCTTTGTTGTGTGCGTTACTGTAAGTACATGGCACACAAATGCAAAAGCTTTTGCTTGTTTGCGTGCGACATGTATGCGAAAACTCTGCAAAAAGACGACGTCTTTTTAGTTTTACGACATTCACCGAAAATTACCGAAGTCTTACGAAGCCGCCTTAGCAGCTGAGCCGGCGCCATCCATTATTGTTTTGCGTTCGTTCGTTACGCAAATTGATGACATGCAGTATAAATAAAATAAAATTGGGTCTAAAAATTGCAAAAAATGGCTAGTGGTGGTAGTAACTACTGTGAAAGTTGTGCTGGGAATGTGTGTGTGCAAAAATTAAGAAATGGTACGTTTTCAAAACTGTGTTATGCTGAAAAAAAAGAAGTAATCGAGAAAAGCCGCTTCGTACCGGATTCAAATAAAAGGTAAAGCAACTAGAAAATTCAATCCAAAACAATATGAAACATTTAACTGGCTGACAGGTTGTAAACATACTAATCGACTGTTTTGTTTCTCCAGCTTGTTATGTTCAAATAACCAAACTGTTTGGAACGATGCCGCTTAGCTATATTTACTTGCCTCTATTTTGGGAAATCCTCGAAAAACTACAAAAAAAAATTGATGTCCCTCAACTTATCTCTAAAATTGGTTGATCGAAAAATAAAAAAAAACCATGGTAATATGTGCTTACGTAAAGATTACAGGAATAATATAGCAGTTTAGAAATTCACGAAAACAAAATTACATTTTTCATCCACGATACGGAACCTTAGGTACGCGAGTCTGACTCGCACTTGACCGGTTTTTATGTCTACCCTGTGTAAAAACTCTGTGCACGCCACTGTTATCGGTCCATGATACTGATCACTTACCAAGCCACCAGTATGAATTTGGACGATGATCAAAAAGTCACCTTGTGTATGTCAACTGAATAAAAAACAATAATAAGTTTTTCCTTAATATTAATTTATTTTGAAAGCGAACACAACTTTGTATCTGTGCAGACTCGTATTGCTTGTTTTGAAAAGACAACAAGATTTGAGCTCGGCAAAAAGTTGTAACCCTTCAATCGGGATCAAAGCTCTGGGATCAAATATTGCGAGGTCTATTAAGCCCCACTGTTTGTCACGGCACGGGAGGTTTAAGGGCGTAGGGACAGTAATCTGTGTGTGGTCGTTGAAACGCGATTATTTTTGAAACCCATTGAACGGTTAGCAGGATTTTATATGATTTTGTGCTGGAAAATATGCTCGTCTTAGGGGAATTATGATTTTTAGCTACTTAGGCCCACTTGCACCAAGCTACTTAACCCAGGTTAACTAACTTTTAACGCTTTGTCCCTGTCACATCAAACCATAGAATAAGGACATAGCATAAAAAGTTAGTTAACTTGAGTTACGTTGCTTGACGCAAGTGGGGCTTATTGTATATAATACAGTATTTTTAACCAAAAATCGGGGATCTAGGTCATACTCAGAAGCGTCGCAGATTTCAGTTTGCGGCATTATGCTGAGTCGGAGCCTTTTTCTCTTTGCCGCTTTTTCTCTTTCTTTTTGTGTTTTAACTTTATTTTTTTTCATTTGATTTAAGTTCTTATTTAAGCTCTACTTTGTTTTTGTATGTATGTGTCGTGTTTTTAAGAAATAAATGTTATATCTATCTATCTATCTAAATTTGTGAACAACGACCAGAATAACCATCACGCTCTTAAACCCAATCGATATGGAAAATTTGAATAGTGATTCTTACAAACGTAACTGAGATCAACGATTACAATTTGTAATTCGTTTATGTCCGAAACAACCACTACAGATTATATCTCACGAAGTTTATTTGGCTGTGGTTGTCTTAGATCAGAGGTCTCCAAACTGTTTAGCCTAAGGCCCACACTGATTCCTCCACTTAGTCCCGAGGGCTAAGACCTAGATATCTCATCATACCAATATACTGTAGTTTTGATGCGCAAATATCTCACTGACTGACTGACAGCCGGTCAGTGAAAAATTTTTCGTGTACTTCGCAATTTTGGTTGGGATTTCGGGCAAGACGGAGCTAGCCGAAGCGCGTGCTGTACATACACCCTGAAATAGGGTTATAAATAACATGCTTATAAAAACGCCACTTTTAGACAAAAACGCATGATAACGTTTCTATTAATTTCGGTCGTGAGTTTTGATATATCATAAATAGCATTACGTTGTTATCATAATTTTGTGAATTCTAAATAAACTAATAGCGGGCTAGAAACCGGACATGTCCGGCCAGCGACCGCGGGCCGGATTGGTGGTGCTTGCGGGCCGGTCTTGGCCCGCGGGCTGTAGTTTGGAGACCCCTGTCTTAGACGATCTAAGGTGCTTGTAGTAGCAACGTGTACAGAAAAGCTCGTTTTGTTGCGCTCCCATTGCACAGTATATTTCAAATTTCAAATTTATTGTAACATAACAGATACATCTAAATCATTACAATAATACAAGGTGACTTTTTGGTCATCGTCCAAATTCATACTGGAGACTTGATAACTGATCAGTATCTTGGATCAATAACAATTTTTGTGAAATTCGTAAAATGAAATTTCGGCTTCCCATAGAAATTCACTTCCAGTTCCGAGTGAATCAGTATGGGGAGTCGAAATATAATTTTACGAATTTTACAAAAATTGTTATTGATCCATGACACTGATCACTTACCAAGCCCTTAGTATGAATTTGGACGATGATCAAAAATTCACCTTGTATAATTCTTAAACTAAAGCAGTTACTTTCATACTTCTCTCTAACATTCCCTTACAAACATCTATCAGATAACTAATACCATCCACAAAAATATCACACTCTGGCGCTTCAGCGAGCAGGGAGCAGAATATAGTTACGCAGACTAGAAAAAAAAAACGGCCAAGTGCGAGTCGGACTCACGCACGAAGGGTTCCGTACCATTATCTATAAAAAACGGCAAAAAAAACATGTCTGTTGTATGGGAGCCCCCTTAAATATTTACTTTATTCTATTTTTTAGTATTTGTTGTTATAGCAGCAACAGAAATACATCATCTGTGAAAATTTCAACTGTCTAACTATCACGGTTTCTGAGATACAACCTGGTGACAGACGGACAGCGGAGTCTTAGTAATAGGGTCCCGTTAGTTAACCTTTGGGTACGGAACCCTTAAAAGGGCGTGTGTACAACTACAACCATAGTCAAACTGGCTTCGTGAAATAGAATATCTGTACTGGTTGTGATAATGAATATACAAGCTGGTCTAATGACGTCATCGAGGCCCAAGCATTATTTGGTCAACATTAGCTGCGTGCGCTTGCAAATGAAGGCAATCAGCCGCCGTTCCGTTACATAATACATGCATACCGTAGATGCCACATCCAATACATGTGTGTACTATCGTGGAAAATTGCGCAGACACACATTTAACAATTCATTGTGGGCCTGCAGATCTATCCCTAACGGTACGATCGCAGAAAGCGCAGTCATCCCAACCTTGAGCCTTACAGCCTTGATGAGCGCTTTCCACGATGGTACCCGTAAACAAATTACAATCAATATTGCAATCCCAACATCGATGCATGCCAAGCCTGCAAGCCGTACATATTGGAAACTGATCGAGTTTCTAATAATCATTAAGGGTCCGTGTAAGGTCAGATGCACAACTTCGAATGACCATTTCACATTGTGTGACTTGGTCAATCGGTTTAATAAAAATAATTAGATAGTAGACTATAGGGCTGATCGAAAAATTTTAGAAAAAACGTAATAGCTTTAACTTCGTTATAAAGAAAAAAATACGAAGTTACCTTTTTCATGTTTTTCGAGTGTTAAAGGGCCTTCCTTAAATTATACAGCCTTGAAATTTGTATTAAAAATAAGTGACCCGTCTAAAAATTTTGGAACAATATAATAATTTCATTATTAATTAAAAACGCAATTTTACGTGAGCGCATGTTTCTTGGTGGTCGTAACAGCCACGGCTGAGAGCGCGCTATTTTAAACTAAAAGGAAACTTCATAGAGTTCAGTTTTGATTGATGCAAAATGAGGTGCTCAATCTGACCTTATATGCACCCTTAAGGGTTGAAAATCTAAATTTACAGAACAAATCGATTCGCACCACAATTTATCTGCTATTTATTTATTATTAACAAACATGACCTATTCCTGGGCGCGTTTTGAATTTCGGAATTCGTTTTCAATTCAACAGCAAGTTCATTACGTTAGCCCACAGATGCGTCGAAACAAAGTGAGCTACTCCGAAATGAAAAAAATCGATCGATTATCGTTCAGTCATATATCCATCTCTATCACACTTTTAAGGGGCTATACCGTGAAAATTGTCAATTTTTGAAGTTATTTATCTGCTCTTTTAAAGAAGTTCCAAGTAAAATAAATTAGTATAACAATTTTGGTCTATCAGAAACGCGATAGGAGGAATTTCATTCGATAGAAATAATTATTGAAATCAGGTCTAAATTTACACTTTTTTTGATATTCTGACAAATTAGGATAGCATACAGACTTAAAAAATATTTATTTAGATGGGTTTTATTTATACCTAAATTACTGGTTATGGAAATTTTTGTAGCAATTTTAGTTAATTTTTCATTAATTTAAAACCGACTTTTAGACAATTTTCCCCGATTCCGTCCCTTTCGCACTGCGGGTCTTTCCGCCTGGAGTAACGGGGACCTTCGCTAGCACGGTATATCACCTTAATGCGTGTGTCAGAGATGGACGTATGCTCGAACGATAAAACGATAGACCGAAACTTTTTGGAAATCCCGGGCAAGCGCCGGCCGTCGATGCAGTGTCTTTCTATTTCTATGATACTCGCTCTCTCGCACATTGTCAAACGCGATATGCGTGAGAGCACAAGTATAGATAGCCCGCGAGTTCATGTCCATCGGGCCAAGAGGCGACGCGCGGCAACTGCTCCCCCCCCCCGCCTTCACCCGGCTCCAAGGAGTAATTTTAGTCACTATTTTTCTTTAAATTATGAGTAATCCGACTCCAACAAGTTCAACCTTTTATAATTATAATACATATATAATTTTTAACAAGCACATGAAATGGCGAGAAATGTCTTGTTGTATTATTAATTTAAATATAAAATATTTAAATGAAATGCATTTTTATAAACATTTAACGATTTATTATTTTATTTTATATTTTGTAAAATTATCTAAAGTTACAATACCTATAAATATGAAATTATTGGCCAAATAAGTAATTACCGACATTACCATATTTGAGTAGGTCACAGCACTACCACATTCCTCAGAAAGAACATGAATTCGCGCTCGATATGTAGGATAAATATACGCTGTATCTCTGGTGCGTGCTAGCCACACTGAACATGCTACGATGTGAATTTCCCGCAAACCATCTGATTTTACGAATCACTAGCCTCCGCCGCGGGGCTGGTTTGATCACTGAAACATGGCTGAAACAATGTCGAATTTAATTAACAAAATTTATTTAAAAAAGTCTATAAATGAACATTGTGGCCATGTACTTTTTCCGTCATATACTCGTATATATTATACAGGTTCTTAAGAGCGGTTTCGCAGCCAGATTGTGAAAAACCTGCCTTTTTCTAAATAATCATAAGAGAACACTTAAATTATGAATTCACTCAATAATTATTCAACAATACCTTATTACCTATGTCTTCACATTTTTCTTCAAATTCATGTAGAAATGTGCAATAGACCCAGCACAATGGGAAACACTGGCAGCAGACAGACCACATTGGAGGCAGGCTGTGAACACTAAGGTGTATGCTTTCGAGTCGATTAGACGTGCTGAGCTCGACACAAACCAGACCAGCTTAAGGCCCGACCACCAGTGGCCATCAATTATAACATAGTTGGAGGGGTGCTGACGTGCAGTGAATGTGGTCACACGTTCACTGCAAAAATCGGCTACGTTAGCCACGTGAGGGCTCATCAGCGCCGCTCTCAGCAGTGACAGTCGCTGTGACCGAAAACGGCCTTGAAGAATTGATTAACTATGTATTGAGTATGTTGTTATCGCAGTCTCCATTGGTTTCCGCAAATTAGAATTTATAAAATAGAGAATAAAAAAAAAATTGAAATTCTAATTTGCAGAAACCAATGGAGACTTTGCGATGGCAGCATACACAATACATAGGTAACAAGCTTTTGTTGAATAACTACCTATAGCGATTCCTGCAGTCGTAGCATAGTCTTTAATCGCACGCGACGCAACTTAGTTGAATCACAAGTGCGAGGAGCGTGACACGATGTTTTTGCGATTGAACATTACGTCACGCTCCTTGCACTTGTGATTCAACTAGTGGCGTCGCGCGCGATTAAGGCGTATGATCACGCTAAATAAGCAACTCGATGTTTGTCGGTACAAATATCAGCGGAAACGACATTGAAATAATGTTCATTTCAGCGTGCCTTGAAAAGTGGCTGTTACGACAACCACTGCGTCTCCAGCTAGCGCAAAATATGAGAAAATAATACTTTTCACATGGACGCCAAGAACGAAAAAAAAATTTTGAACTTAAATTTTTTACAACTAAAAATTTCCTATAATTTGGTGAAATATTAATTAAAATAGCTATAGGCGTTTGGAATGAGATTTTGGAAGGAGAAGAAATAATAATTAAAATAGCTATAGGCGTTTGCCTATCGTATATTTTTATGAAAGTTTTTGGACCACCCGTGTGGGAGGAGTAGGACCTCAAAGACAGGTCCAAATTGCAGTTGGCGTATCCATTCGCCTTAAACAGTATGCTACGGGATCTGAGCAATGCTGCGAACAGACAAACAACACTACGTTATAAGGTTTTTGTCTATGGACTGAATTCTAATAAAAATGTACTTAAAGCTATTTATTTTTGTTTTACATTGTCATGGTAGGTGTTCTTTACAACGAATGTTCATTAGAATACCTTCCGGGTCGTAAAAACTGTCCAAAAAGCCAAAATTATTTCGTCAGCGTCCAACTTAGGTACCAATAAACTTCTTTATTGACATCGTCACGCAAACAAGTTGTTAGACTTAAGCTTTATTTTATTTTATTTATGAAAAAATATCCGCAGGAAATTCAGTAAACATTAACTAAATACGAGTATTACATCAGCTAATAGTGCCAATAACGGATTTTACTATGCTAAACAATAAATATACACAATTTTACACTAGAAACTAACATGATAATCAACTTATAAAAAACAATACTAAGAAAAAGACGCAAGACTCTGTGTTTACTTACTAAACTAGGTATTGGTGTCGATTCAGTGCCATATATCTGACAGGATCATTATTTATTTTTCAATGCAGTTGCTCGTAAAGTTTTCTTTTTTGTGTAACAAAATTATGCGGAAACAGACTCTTTATTTCACGCTTGAAATAAAACAGTACTGAAATCCTTTATTTCACGCGTGAAATAAAGTAATTTTTTTAAGTTTTTGACTCTGTGGTGCTTGGTGCAAGTCATAAAATTTAAAAAATTACAAAGATGCAAGGAGGTTTTGCTGTCCAAAAAAAAACAATTATTTATAAGTATGCGCGCTCTAGCAATAATTGAATGATGATAAACACCATTCTTTATTATACTTATTTTTTTGTTGTATTTCCTCGCAAAATGCATTGAAAAATGTTGTAAGATACTTGAGCGTAAAAGGTTTTTATCCGAATGCGTGCCAATGAAAACACTCGCTGAGCTCGTGTTTTCAATTTGGCACTTATTCGTATAAAACCTTACTTTCCGCACGTGTATCTTAAATAACTATTACTAGCTTTTATATTATATTTAAAGAATCTCTTGAATTGAAATGCTAATTAGGAAGAGCAGCTAATGTGGTCTAGCGTTTGAATTTTGGTCGCAGCTTCAAATCTGAGAGCGGCATAATTCGCTTAGATTAAATTATGTTAAGGTGTGTTAATTCGAAAACCATTTCGAGATTTAGGTTTAATAAGCCGTATTTTAGAACTTGCGGTCCAAAACACCTCACGATGATGAATATTTTTACGAGAAAGCTGCAACTTTCATTTGCCTTCTTGTTACGTCACTTGAGAAATGGCTGTTTAGAAATGTGTCCTTTGCTATCAAGATAAATTTATGATATTTTGCTTCTGACTGATTTGACAGATGGATGACAGATGAGTAGACAGACAGAGACAGACCACTTTTTTATAAGCAATCACACATCACAATCAGCATAATGTGTAAAATTCCCAAGTGACGTGATATCGGACAATTCTTTAAAAAATCATAAAAAAGTTATGGTTCATTTATATACCAAAATAATGAAAAATATGTCCTAAAATGGCGTAAATACTCAGAAAAAAAAAACTTTTTGAAATTAAGCTATGGGAATTAGTGTCTGTTTGGCTTATTAAATGTGGGCAGTTATGTTTTCGTCTCTATTTTAGGGCATAAGTTAAATATGGTTAGACCGAATGAGCTGTTTTCAACGCAGGTGGAGGGCATAGACATAGGGGGCTATTTTGTCTACCTCCACCATAGTGTGAATGTTAATGTGAAACCTCGAAAAAAATCTTTGTTAAATAATATCACATTTGGATTTTGTAACATTAGCGATATACGAGGAATACTGTTTTGGTACATACGACCTGGCGGCGTAACACAGTTATACTCTGATTTTTCATTCCCTAGAATTCTGACAGTTCAATAAAAGGGATACAGCTGTGTAAGTAAAGGAGAAACGATACAGTTCATCTCGCTTACTTACACAGCTCTATCTCTTTTATTGAACTGTCAGAATTCTACGGAATGAAAAATCGGAGTTTAGTTCGCGAGCGTATATTTGTATGGAGTCATTCCCCATCACCTCAGTCCGCTCGTCTAAGGCGCCGATTTGAGATAAAAAGTGTACCAATTCCTCGCCTCAAATGTCTGGATGTGTGGCCGAATACCCGAACCACTACTTATACCACCGATATTAAAGTTAGATAGCTAGCAGATAAAGCCGCCATCTTTGTTTAGTTCTCCCAAGAGAAAACAGGCAGGTACTACAAATACATGACTTCGCATTTATTTCCTCAGGTTTCATACTTAGTTGCATGAATTTTTCATCTCCGTAAAGTGCAGTGTAGCATTTCCTAATCCCCTTAGGTAAGGAATTTTAATTTAAAATCAATTTCACTAATGGTGACTGAAGTAAGAATGATCCCCAGTTCGAGCAAAACGACCCTTCCTTTTTATCATGTAATATTCCTGTTTTAGTTTTTGTAGGTTATTCTATCTCACGAAGTCCTTTAAGGTGATATATCGTCCGTGCAAAGGTCCCCGTTACACCAGGCGGAAAGACCCGCAGTGCGAGAGGGACGGAATCGGTTAAAATTTACAAAAGATCGGTTTTAAATTAATACGAAATTAACGAAGATAGCTATGAAAATTTCCATAACCTTAGCTTGTTGCTTCATGTAGTGCATGCACACGCACTTTTTCTAGTGTGCGTAACCTCGGGCGCTACAAAACGCGCAACACACCGACCATAGCTTTCGACTTCGCGTGAGATAGAATATCTGTAAGTAATGCTATTTATTCTCTTTTCTTGCCTGTTGTGTTTATTGCTAAAAATAACAAAAGCAGAGTTACCAATAAATTTATGGAAGAAAAACCGGCCAAGTGCGTGTTGGGTCACGCGCAAGGTAGGGTTCCGTAGTTGCCGACTTCTTCTCCAAGTACATCTTATAAGTTTGTCGACTTATACAGATCGCGTCAAACTTCTAGTCCACTCGGAAGTTGCTCTTCCGAAGAACGATACATTTTGTTCCTGCCCCTGAATCGCCCCGTGTTTAGAGGGGACTAAAAGTTTGGCGCGATCTGTACTCGTTAACTTGTGAAGCCTACTTCTTAGCTGTGATAGTTTTCCTTTTAACTTCGTTATATATACTACTACCGTGAATTTTTCACATATCCAAAAACAACCGTTTAGCTGGCAGGGCACACTTGACTCTAACAAAAATTTGCACTTTAAAGCTTAATATATTACAAACGGATCCCTGAATCGAAAAATGGTTTTCTTACACCCACAACATTTTTAAATGAACTATGCAACGACACCCCACACTATGGAATAGAGGAGAAAAAAAAATTCATCCCCACTGCGTGTAGGCGAGGTACACAAAAAAAAAATCATTTTACCACTGTGTCATATACCCATTTACCCATGCCAAAATACAGCTTTCTAATACTAAGAGTCTCTGAGTTAAGCAGCGGACAGATCGATAGACAGTCAAACAGACGGACATGGCGAAACTATAACGGTCCTTGCTGACTATGGAACCCTAAAAAAAAGCTCTTTCCATCTTTTAACACAGATTTTGCTTTTAGCACAAAGTGAATATCCCTGTCCTGTTATTTCACCAAACATTGCTAAAATATATACCGAAAACTGAATATATTGAAAACCGTCTTTCGAAGAGAGATTTTGTTTCTGGCATAATGATAATACTGAACGAAATTTAAAAAAAAAACGCTCCGACACAAATGGAAAAGAAATGGTATTTCACGTATTTTAAATCAAGAAGGAAGTATTTTTTTATTTATTTGCGTGTGAATGTCGGAATAATTAGTAGAGTTAGGTTTTTGTAAATCCTTGTGTATTCCTATATGTATTTCGATATACATTTAGATCACCCTATATCGTATACAATTACGAAATGTAATTGAATCGAAATGTATACAAGGGTCGTGGAAACGTGACTGGAATATGCATTAATTACGTTTTCAACGTTTTTTCCGACCCTTCTCCCGTCGGAACGAAAAAAGCACAATATTTCTGATAAATGGCCAAGATTTTAAACGATTTATTACGTGAATCATTCGGGAGATTTCAGGGGATTCCAATAAGCTTTAAGTAACGAAGGTCAAACGATAGGTTCAGAAGATCAACTGTATCGTTAATCGTTACCCAAATATCAGTTTGATCATTTGATGCTATAACTACCTTTTCAATGCAAGTGCTCGTAAAGGCCCACTTTTTATGCATCAAAACCGAAGAGAAAGTCGATTATTTTGCCCTAGGGCTTTATTATTTTTTATTTTTTATTTATTTACAATGGTTGGCTAACCTGCAACTTTTTCTGTGTATCATAAATTTTATACTTTTTTTTTCATTGTTTAACGGCTCTGGATACAGTCCTTTTGAGCCAATCATAATTTAAAGTTCACAAGATTATATTTGTATATGGTTCCTATTCGTCAAACGAGGAGAAAAAGTGTGTTTGAAGACCTCATTTCAACAATTATTTCTATCGAGGAAAATTTATCCAAATATGTGTTCCAATTTCAAAACCCTAGATTATATAGTCAAAATGCATACACCAGAAATTTAATAAAATTTTCCGCGTATTACATGAAATACACAGAAAAGAAACACTCGTATTTTTTTCGCATATCGCCTTAAAAAAAAACCGCATCAAAATCCGTTGCGTAGTTTTAAAGATCTAATAGGCATACATAGGGACAGACAGAGGGAAGCGACTTTGTTTTATATTATGTAGTGATAACGTTTTTTTGATCTCAAAAGTTCATGGTAACGTAATAAAAAGAAGCATAGACCATTTAAATCACTCAAAAAACATTTTTTTATACATCTGTCTGTACACTTTTAACAAAAGATTGACCTTCAAGTTCCCCTTTGTAAGAGCAAATAAATAGTTAGAGGGTAATTTTTATATTGTATATGTAAGTACGCTTACCTACAACTAACAAAACGAGTCATCACACAGATGACCATGTTAGTCTGAACGATAAAACCGAGGAATTCAAACAGCTTTACTCAATATCGAGTCACACCGTAAATGCAAAAGAGAGCGGAATGATAAATGACTTACGAATCCTACAAAAACCTGTAAAATTACACCGCCCCGCGCATCAGCTCAGCTCTTGGACCCCCGAGGGGAGTGTAAGGAGGGTAGAAGAGGTCTAAAGTTCTGGTCGAACAGTTATAAGGGCTAGTAGGGACGCAGATGTGGGTGACAGCGATAGACGCGTGTTGAACAAAATGACTAAGAGATTTGGACAAAGTTTCGATGTTGATGGATAACATGAAGGTTCAGCGACCTTGGGCTCGATAGTGGCACGTGTCAGCTGATTGATCAACTTCTCTAATGACGCGGCAGTTCCGAATTTTCTTTGCATAACTTGGAATAAAAAGAAAATTACAGAAGACGAAAAATAATATATTAAACAGAAACAATTGATTGAGCTAAAATAAAGCTTTAAGTTGCATTAAAAAAATTAAAATCTTACAAAATTACTGATATATCAATCAACCAATCGGTTGGTGTATTAAGAACCCGCTCCGTATTTTTCGTCCGTTTGATGCGAAGTTTTTCTTTTTAAAAATTCTCATCTTTACCGCGACATTTTTGTAAAAACCAGGGACTTACCAATTCATATTGGCCGTCTAAATGAAGTCCTAAAATTTATTAGATTGAATTGTTTTTCCTTTGCGAATTATTTTGGTACTTAGACATTATGAAGAACTATTCGGAACGGGCTCGTAAGTACCAAAATAATTTGCAAAAGAGAAACAATTCAATCAATTAATTATAGACATTCATAAAGACGGCCAATATGAAGTGGTGTATGTCCTTGGTTTTTCCAAAAACATCGCGATAAAGGCCAGAAAAATGTTTAACAAAATGCTTTGCATCAAAGTTGTCGTCGTCGCGGACCGGGCTCTTAATGGAGTTAATAAATTTAACCCACAAAATAGTAGCAACATTTTCAGGAAATTTCAAACGATAAAAGCTAAACTTTTCGATTAAAATTTACACCTCAAATGTAGAGGTAGTCCCACTATAAACAATTCTGATTGGCTCTCGTTATATAGAGCACTCAACAATAAAGGAAAAGTTTTCGTTACCAAAAGCGAAGTCATAATAAAACAAACAAGTCTAGAACTCCTAATAGAACGACTGCAAGCTCATCTGATATTCATAGAAAGAAGGGTCGAAATGTCTAAAAAGGTAATTATTTTGGCAACCGAATACAAGTTTGGCCATTAACTGGCTGAGAACTGGGAAGTAATGTATTAAGCCGGACAGTCCTGACAAATGTCCCAACTTGGTGATATGAGGGGGGTATCAGAAGATGCAACTACACATATCGACCATAAAGCCAAAACTGTGACATTTCACATTCAAAACACAGTCAAAAACAATGCAATAGATTTTAGGTGCCAGGGCTCATTTAAACTTTTTTGAAATCTTTGATTCTTCTTAAATTAGGTATTTGGTAAATGCTGTATTAGGTAAATGTAACTAAGGATTTACCTACCCCTCTAAGATATAGGCTTGAGTATATGTAGGCACAAAATAACCACTTACAGAAAGTTCATTCCACATAACCAATATAACATTCCACATAAAACAGGCGCACGCACACATAGACGCGTGCGTACGACGATCTCTGTCGAAGTCGGTCGAATGCCAATACGAAATTGTGCCGAGATCATCATACGTACGCGTATATGCATGTGTGCGTCTGTTGTAGTACCTTCTGGTACAGTAGAGCCACTGAGTGATGGCGCCTATGACGTTTAAATGCCTACAAAGTATCGTAATTATTTATAAGCAACTGTGAATTAAAAAATGTAATACTTCATTGTTGATAGTGATGTACTACTTGTTTCGGTTATTATTTTTCGATTTGAATGTTGCTTGAAAACAATGACGAAGTTAAACTAAACGAAAATAAATGACAGTAAAATACTTTTTTCGATTTAGATATATTATTTAAACATCTCTTGGGGGCCCCGGGGCACTACATCGCATAGCCCTCCGATAGCTACGCCACTGGTTTTGGCACATTTTCCTTTTGTATCATTATGTTGAATGTTGAATGACGTGTCTAATGTTGAGTAAACTCACACTTGATTTTTATTTTTAACCGAAATTTGAAATGTACCTCATCACTAAATGCAGCTGTCATAAGTGCAATCACTCAGTGGCTCTACTTTAGTATCTATTTTGTGATGTAGGTATGAATTTATAACTGAGGATTAGACGCTGGCTCCTTGACTGCATTTGAAACAACGTAAATTAAATTCTCGATTACGTTCATTTAATTTACTGATGGGTTTCAAAAATAACTGTAAAGATAAACAAAAACGTTTATAAGAGGAAAGAAGTTAACATACTTACTAAACAAAATGAATCGGCAAAAACTCACTTGTTCAAGCCAAACGCCAAGTCAATGCTGCAAATGCAAAGTTTCAAAACATTGCTAGTCTCCGCTTTCCCCTCAATTCTTGCAGTCTAGCGAAAGTTACCGAAAAGTTGCCATGACAATCGCAACGAATGGGGCAGACAACAACGATAATCAAAACACTGACAATCGATCTGTGACTCCCTGCGATCCGATAGACCCAGATCAACTATGAATTAAACCAAAGTTGATCCGGTGATCAGAGGATCTAAAAAGGTCGACTAGTTTTTTCACGCGTGCAAACGAAACGGCATTGGAACAGAATCATAACGTGATTCATGCAAAACGGTCTTTTTTAAAGAATCTGGGGTTAACTTTAAAGCTTGAATAAGCGTGGATTTGGTAAAATTGCGTATATTTAGCTCGATTTGTAGGCCTAACTGGCTACTAGAAAATTCTGGAAAATACATATGTACTTAATCATGTTTTTCTGACGAATTAAGCCTTTATAGATTATCGAAATTTTATATCTTTACTCAAGGAAATATATATCTGTAGGTACCTAATTTCATTCTGTACATTCAATTCGTTTGGACACGGAATATGCGTTTGAAATGAATCTTTCACACAATAAAAGATCTCATTATTATCTACAAAAAAGCCTTACTACTTTATTTCTGTATGTCCTAATGGAACCACGATTTCAAAATAACTGAAGTTTTGCGTGCGCGGCATCTGATTAGAGCAGGATAGAGAGTTTAAAAAAAAACGCGTTAGAGCAGGACCGAATTTTAGCATAGTGCAGCCCCTTAACGAGAAATTTCAACTTGTTCTGCGGTAAAACTCAAAGAAAGCAAACATCGCCATACAAACGAATTTCAAATATTGCTTTCCCAGCCCAGCCACTGCATCTGCAAACTGCATCGCGCCGAAACGCACGGTTTCATAAATCCAATTTCTGCTCCGCATAGTTTTTAGCGAGAATTATGAAAACAAAACAAGCTTCGTGCTCCGTATGCATGCTTTTCAACAGTAATAATAACAAGGAACTATAAGCCGGGTGGATATAAACATGGTGTTAAAGTTTAACACACACACGCTACCGTAATTTTCACAGAGGACTCGTAAAGAGGTCCGCGCCGCCATGTTGAAAATATGGCGCGGCTTGTGGCGGGAAATCCGTGACATTTGTAAGGGTGTTTTTAGGGTTCAGTTAAAAAAGGCTGTCTCCGCAGCACAACTCAAAAACCGATTGAGCTGAACTTTGGCATTTTACTTTTGGGTAGTTTTAATACTGAGAGATGCGTGTGTTTTGATCAGTTACTATACGATATACGGTATAGCCAGCGGGGGGTTTTGGGGGTTCAAACCCCCCCCCCTCCCTCCCCGAAAGGTTTAAAATATTACAACCCTACCCCTACTTTGACGTTTTCCAAGTTTATTATTTTATTAACTTTATTTCATGCACTTTTTGTCGTTTTATTTTCTTTAACACCCCGGAAACTAAAACCTGGCTACGCCCATGATATACGGGTATATTTACAAGGCGAATTTGTGAACATCGTCCAAATTCATACTTGACCTTGTAAGTGATCAGCATCACGAATCGATAACATTTTTTGTAAATATCATTCAATTAGCTAATTGACAAATCTTGGATTAACCTATCGCAAACAGGGCGTTTATAACAAGAGTTTAGGGTGAAAATTCCCATGAAGTGTCAAAATAAGCGTTTTTCCAAGCAAAATCCGTATGTTGGCTACCTCACTTGGATAATTTCCTAACTTGGATAATTTTTCCTATACAAAATTAAAGATACGAAAGCAATTCTTTATTTGAATTTTACTATACTAACCTAAGCAGTAAATACCCCTACCATGTCAAAGATTTCAAAAGTTTAGATGAGCCCTGGCACCAAAAATCTATTCCATTGTTTTTGAATGCGTGCGTTAACATAATGCCGACGCGCGCACACTTATGAGTGCGCAATCTGTCTACCTACGGTCAGCAAACTGATCAGACTACTAAAGTTGTTAAAATGATTAACTTTAACCCTTAAATGCATGATTTTTTCTTTTTAAATAAAAGAGGGATATGTGATAGAGAAGTGGTCCAGAATTATGGAAAAAATAAAAAACATTTTTTTTTTCGTTTTTTAAGGGGGTAGAATGGTATAAAATCAAAAAGACATTTTTTTTTTCAAATTAGTATAAAAAATTGTTTATTTTTTAATTTTTTCATTTTTGTATTTTATCAGTTAGTACAGTCATTTGACTCTAGTTTACAAAAATCCTATTTAATAAAACAAAAGCATGAAATTTTCATGATTTTTTTTCGCGACCTCTTATTTTCAGATTGGGACCATTTTTTTTACAACTGCAAAATTATGTTTGTATACATTAAAAAAAGCAAATAAAACTAAATTTTACATATTTTTATTTTATTCCGTAATTATTTTTCATACAATAGTCTTGCAGGAAGAAAAATATATGTAAGAAAAAAACAGTTACACAAGAAAAATAAAAAAAAAATTATATGTTGCCATTTGGCAACAGGATGCATTTAAGGGTTAAGTGCATTTAAGGCGTCCAACTATCACTGTGTTCAGATGAGCACTGATTCCAAACGTGTGAGCGTCACCCATTTAAAGGTGGAAACATTTTGGTGCAATCATACTACGGTAAGGGCTTATCTTTACTTTTGAAATATTTGTACCATGTAGCATTCTGTACCTATATAATATCAAGTAACGACAACAGATAAGAAAGTTCCAAGTTATCAGCCGACGGTTCCCCAGTTTCGGGTATATAATAGAGCTCGGGACGGAGTAATTATACAAGCAATATCATATCAGTAGATCCAGGGTATGATTCATAATAGCAATAGTGCCTTATTTACGAGGCACTTAAAGCAAAAAGCAGACCTACCGTATAATTAAACTGGTTTTGCCCGCAGCTCCGTCTTTCAACTATCGAGTTTTCTGCTTATCTGTTCACCCCTTATAACTTATATGTTGACCAGCGGGTTTACCACGAAATTCTGATTTTCATCAACATAAACTTGAGATTGAAATTTGACGTGCGTGCGACGACGCCCGCCTAACATGCCATCTCTTTTGCACGCACGTCAAATTTCAATCTCAAGTTGATGTTGATGAAAATTAAAATTACGCGGTAGACCCGCAGGGTCAGTATGATAACAATAATGAAAACGGCATCGAAATCCGTTGAGTGGTTCTTGAGTTAAAGCGGAACAAACGGACAGAGAGACAGACAAAAATTCTAAAATTGGTAGTTTTGGCTTCAGTTCAAAAGTAACAGGTATCTAGTATACCTCAGCCAGGAAGAGTCCTGGAGCTGTATTTTTGAATCACTCGCCGAGAATCATATATTCACGCACGAAAAAAATTCACGAGCGAAATTCAATTCTATTGGTCACGATTTTACGTATTTTTGAATCAGTAGAAATCAATGTAAACGGTTTTCGTTTCACGCAGAAAAAATTAAAACCGGAAAGTAATATTTCGTTGATTTTAAAAACCGGTAATGAATGGAGGTGAACCGAACGTAAATTAAAAAGTTATAATGTCATGTCAGTCTCATCGATGCATCGACATCGACATTTTCTTCTAGTCATTTTTGCATAGTTTCTAGTAGAAATCGGAAAACGAGTGGGTCGGACATAAGCCATAAGCCTTTCCAGGACTTTGCCACTCCCGGCGGTCATCCTGGAAGAATTGCCCATACTCACACACGCTGAGCAGGCGGGTTGGTGAGCGCGGTGCCGGAACACTCGCACCAGTGACGCCACTGCCCGTCACCAGTCTGTTCCATATTATAAGGCCCGGCTATTAGGGATGGATATACCGCCATCCATCGGTCCCAGGCATGGTGGGCCTCCTGGTATTTTGCCTGTGAGCTGTCCTCTTACTCTCCCCCGAATTACTTGGAGGGGGTCTCCAAGTAAGATGGGGTACCTCCACAGTCGAGCCCGGCATCAGCTCTACCACCTTCACATGAATAATCCATCTCATTTAAAAAATTTTAATGTACAGACACGATTTTTTTCCAACTTTATTATTAAATTAATTTAAGTATATTATATTGTAGGAGGTTCATAATGTTGTCGGCGTCAAACTTTTGAAACTTTTTTTTAATCTGTCTCCTATGTCGCCAGGAGTTTTTTAATGAATTGCTCGCATCAACGTTCCGAACTCGTTAAAATTTTAACACGTTACTTTGATAAATTATTCCTGATCACGTCCACGTGATAATATCACACATTTTGCACCCGGATTATACAGAATACTCAAATAATAAACGTTTATGAAAATGTCCTAGGAGTAATAAAAGTTTTACGAAACTCTACACCGACTTCAAGATGAAAAAAAAACTTTTTACGAAAGCACATGATCTTTAGACGGCATCGACAAGAAGGAAATATTAATACAATATTTAATACAATATGAAACAATGTAGAAGTTATTCATTTGCCTTCTGCCAAAAAAACAAAGTTATGACGTCACTTCTAAGTATTTTCATACAAAAATCGTTTTTGACGTTTCATAAAGGGTTGTTGACTTGACTAGTAGTCATCATCCCTAATCCATAAGGCTATTACAAAATCAAACTGTGTTACTACAAAAGGGTGTTTAAAATCTGTTGCTGTCACTTTTTACAATATGAAAGAAAAGGCGACAACAACAGATTTAAACACTGTCTAAAGTTAAACACCGTTTTGTAGTAACACCGATAATGTTTAACATTATACTTACTATAAATACTATCTATTAAATATTATAAATAAATATGCATAGTGTGTAATAAACTACATAAATATATACGAGGTGAATTTGTAAACATCGTCCAAATGCATACTTGAGCCTTGGTAAGTGATCAGCATCATGAACCAATAACGATTTTTGTAAAATTCATAAAATGAAATTTCGATGATCAAAAAGTCACCTTGTATAATATTTACCTAATCAGATTGTGAGAGGTAGTGATCTTTTAGGAATCGATATATGCGTGGACCAGTGGCGTGCACAGAACTTTTTTCCGGAAAAGCAATCAGAAGGTCAAGTACGACAATAAAAAAAATATGAAAAAATTTAAATAACACTTTGAAAAAAAAAAGTTTGTATGACGCCAGGGTAGGCAGTGCCTACCCTAGAGTGAAAATTTTCATACAAACTTTTTTTTTTCAAAGTGTTATTTAAATTTTTATTTTTTTTATTGTCGTACTTGACCTTCTGATTGCTTTTCCGGAAAAAAGTTCTGTGCACGCCACTGGCGTGGACAAACAAGATTTAATGTTTACGTACATATATTTATGGACAAATACATTACAAAATAACTACCGTTTCGAAGTCGGTTAAAAAGGGTTGACATCCGTATTTGGATCGATGAGACACTCGCAGTGGGGCGTGAAAATTTAGCATAAGTATGTGTGGACCGGTGTCATGTGGCAGAGAAATTATAAATAAACCCTGATTGATCTCAACTTTTTGAATAAATTTAACTAATAATATTTATATCAGAGTTGGCGCACTTGCACCGGGCGGCAAGGCCAGGGGGCGGCAAAAGACTTTACGCCCTCATAAGTTTTGCCGTCAATGTGCCTGTAATAAGACTGAGTCACGCACGTCGATCAGGGCGCACTCTGGTATCGAAACCAGAATCTTATTGTATTTTAGTTAATGTAAATGGTTTAATAAATAAAACTTTTTTTTTATATACATATAATACATGATTTTCGGAAAAGAAGTTTCTTGCTAAATTTCTTCTCCTTCTTCTTAGCAAGACTAATCGAATGGGCGGAGTTAGGCACATATTTATTATATGTATTGCATAAATTTATAATATTATTTATTCCTTACTCCTATATTTTTCTTTTATTCGAGTGTATTTTTTCATTAAATTTAAGTAAACCTAACCTTTATTATTTCCTTGTGTATTTCCCCGTATTATTATTTGTTATATAAAATTATTACCTATACACATAGATTATTTAATAAATTATATCACATTAAAACCGACCTGTAATAAGTGTATCTAAAATATCTACATTACATAAATAAGTACATTTCATTTCATTTATTTATTATCAGTTAATTTTTGACTTAATTGTTTGGTGCAGAATGCTCATACACTTGTTTTTTTACTAAAATGAAGTTTTTTTTTGACAAGGGCGGCAAATTAGCCCTTTGCACCCCCTGTACAATATGTAGATCCGGGACTACACATCTCTGTGGCTTGGCTGCCGTAAGGGTGAAGTTACAGTTTAAGTTTCGACAATTTAAATCAAGAAGCCTAACAACTCCCTCTAGGGTAATATCAAGAAGTATGGTTCGATCCTCTCGACGAATATAACATGAGGGCCAACAAGTCGCAAGTCATGCAAAAAGTTGTAACAACTTCATTGTGAGAGGCTATAAAAAATACAGGGTGTTAAGATGAAATTTTCAGGAACAACTTTCCGTGAAAAATAATTGAAAATTGAGAAAAAAAAGGATCTGTAGTTTCATACATTTCGTTCGGGTAGCTATGTAACTTTTCTATGGAATAGCTGTTTTTTTTTCGCGATTCGAGTTTTGGTTCCATAGTAATAGTTGTTAAGGCGCTACGTAAAAGTTTTAGCGTCCCTGTTACTCCATATGCGCAAAAACCCTCAGTGCGAGTGGGACGATTCGTGGAAAATAGCAAAAAGTTGGTTTTTTATTAATATAAAACGTACTAAGCAACTTTGTCAAAAACTTTGAATGCAATTTCGCAATGAAATTAGTTAGGATTTCAGAATTACAGGAAAAAAAAACAATTTAGAGGTCTTTTCGGAGTTAAATTCTATCGAGAAAATTTCATCTAATCGCGTTTTCCTTCAGTAAGAATCTTAATCAAATACTCAATAAACATTTACCCAAAAATTAAATACTTAGATGACATTATAGTGGAGTAAATGGATTTGAAAAAATCCTTTTTTTTTTGGTATCGCCTTAATATGGACGTGTACTATCACCAGTTTCCAGCTTCCACAACATCATCTTAACACTCTGTATATTATTAGCATATTTGTCACGATATTCTTAAAAAGTGTAGTCTTTTGAGCTTAGAAAAAAGAAGTGCAATTTTTGTGTAGAGTTTAGAAAAAAGATGTTTCTGTTTCAGAATGTTCAAACATACAAAAAGTCAGGTCAAGTGCGAGTAGGACTCGTAGCCTGAGGGTCCCGTACCGTTATATCAAATACGTTTTATTTTACCATTACTTACGCACAAAATGTATAAAACAGAAATTTCAAATTTTTTACGAAAAAGCTGCAACTTCCATTTTCCTTCGTGTGACGTCACTTGAGAAATAGCTGTTTAGAAATGTGTCGTTTGCTATCAAGATAAACTTAAAAAAATTTGCTGCTGACTGATTTGACAGATGAGCAGAAAGACAAAGACAGACTACTTTTTTATAAGCAATCACACATCACAATCAGTATAATGTCTAAAATTCTTAAGTGACGTCATAACTGACAATTCTTTAAAACATTCTATTAAAAAAATTGTTAATTTATATACCAAAATAATGAAAACTATGTCGTTCTCTGAAAAAAATAATTCATAAAAAATTTTTGATATGAAGCTATGTGAAAATACCTTAACTTGTGCCAAAAGACCTCCCTTCGTACCAAATTTCAAGTGACCGGGAAATAAACTATAGGTTTTGATGATGGGTCAGTGAGCGGGTATTTTTTTTTACCTCATTCATCACAGTCCTCTTAGGCAGAGTCTCTCCCCTGTTTTGCACAAAAGTGCACCAACGAACTAATTGAGGCAGGGACTACCTGTTCCACCTCTCCATTGCAAAATGTTTAAAGGTCAAAAGACCAAAGGAAAAAAAAAGAGTGGGATTTTTGGTGTGATAATACGCTTTGAACCGTAACAAGAAACTTGATTTTTTTACAGCATTATATTTTTATTATATATTTATGGGTTTTATTTTTTTATAGGTTTTAATTTCAACTTGAACACCTCAAGCCGTTCCTGAGAACAAGGGCCTCGACACACGGACAGACTTGACAACAAAGTGATCCTACAAGTGGTCTGTTTTCCTATGATTGTACGGAACCCTACAAAAAAGATTAAATAAGTATAAATTCAGATAGTTTAGCTCAGTTTGTTTGTTTCTGCATTCATTCACAACATACTTACTCGTAGAATCGATTCTGCATAAAGATGTAAACATAAAACCTCTCAATTCGCGGCAAAGATAAAGTTTTATCATGCCATAATCTTTGCCAGCTCTACTCACGTAACCGGTTTTATCCGCCGTTTCTCTACATTCCTAGATGTTTCTTTATAATAAAATGTTTTAGCCAAAAATAGCTCTATGTAGCAGGTAGCCTCTACCAGGTAGAGCAATAACCGCTTTTCGTAACTGGATCACTTTGCTGCGTTTAACCGTGAAATCGATATTTTGTGCATCTACTAATGGCATTATTTTCAACGTATCTTCTTTTTAACATCACTTAAGAGCCTATCTCGCTAAAATCAACACTTTTTGAAGTTGTTTACCACCCAATCCAAGCTTAATTAGGGCCTAAATTCGGGAATCCAACGGGTAGTGATGAAAATTGGTATTCATACATATTAAGGGTCTCTCTTCTACTTCTCGAAATAAATGTGATCTTGAAGAATCGCTGCCATATTTAAAATATACCCCATAATGCAGATTTTTGCATTTTTTCCGAAAATTATCGACTGTAGAGTAAAAAACGGTATTATAAAAATTAAAGTTCATTAAATTCTAGACAAAAAATCTGCAAAATGGAGTGTATTTTTATTATGGCTGCGATTCCTTAAGATTTTAAGAAAGTGGAAGAGGGACCCTTAATATGTATGTATACACATTTTCATTTCTAACCGTTCGATTTTGACCTTTTACGACGAATGAAATTCTACTAAGTAGGTTGAAATTTTGATATAACCATTTTAATAAATATACGAGTATTTACCTGACACAATAGCATTTTAATAAATAAACTGACAATGGTACCGATTCGGTGAAGCACATCTTAACTTATTTGACAGGACTAAACTTAATTTAAGCGTTCTGTCCTTGTCTTTTCGATAAAGAAAGAAAAAGACAGGACGCTTAAAATAACGTTAGTCCTGTCAAATAAGTTAAGACGTGTTATGCCTAATTGATACCAATGTATTCGAAGTTCATTATTTAAATCGTACTGTAAGTCCTTCTAACCTAATTTAGGTAAGTATATAGGGAGAATAAATGAAAGATTGTTATGATTTTCAAGTATTTTTTTTTTGTCATTTTAGACAAAATTGTGGTTGTTCAGGGGACAAGTTTGTCCCTTGAAACCATGTTGTCTCTTAGATGAGGCTCGAAATTTGAAGATAACCATAAAAAAATGTGAATATTATATAATATAATTAATATTATATTATATCATCTGATTACGCAACAAACAAGTATCAATGTAGCAATAAATAAGTCCTTGGAATTATTTCCCTCACAGGAAAAAGGTAAGACAAAATAAATTTGATTGACCTATTTATCAATTTATTCATCGAATATATAAAGCTTATTTTTCCTGCCGTCCCTATTACACATTCGTCCCTATGGCGTCCGTAATTCTCTAATAAAGCCAGGGGCAGACACCGAGAAGGCTTCTGAAAAACGTTTCATTGTTTTAACGGAACCCTCAAATTACGTCATTCAAATACGTTAGCTTGACGCTAATGCAGGAGCACATGATATCCATCCATGCATCACCCTGTCTTCGTCCACTGCTGGACATAGGCCTTTCCAAGATTTCGCCACTGTTGGCGGTCCTCTTGGAAGAAATGCCCATACTCACACGCTGAGCAGGCGGGTTGATGAGCGCCGAAACCCTCGCACTAGTGACGCCGCTGCCTGTCACCCGTCTGTTTTATAAAAGGCCGGCAATTGGGGATGGATATACCGCCATCAATCGGTCCCAGGCATGGTGGGCCACCTGGTTGTCCTCTTACTCTCCCCCGAATAACTTCGTGGGAGTT
Organism: Ypsolopha sequella; assembly: GCA_934047225.1. Taxonomy (NCBI): domain Eukaryota; kingdom Metazoa; phylum Arthropoda; class Insecta; order Lepidoptera; family Ypsolophidae; genus Ypsolopha; species Ypsolopha sequella. Next base: position 5,261,777 of record OW203988.1, on the reverse strand, counting down.
TGTGAGTAAGATGGTGGAACCTCCACAGTCGAGCTCTGTATTAGCTCTTCCAACTAGGAGAACCCGATAATATATCTCAAATCGTTAAATTTGCGTCGCTCGCTTAGTTTAACGTGGATCGAAATCGAACCGCGGTTCGCGAAACTACGGGTCCAAGAGTCCCGTGAATTAATGCATTTTCGTTCATATTCTAACGAGGATAAGGACTCCGGCAGAGGACTCCGTTGGTGGCGCGAGTTTTACCGAGATGTAAGATAATTTCACCGTCGAAAATGCAATGTAGGACCACGAGGCGTTGAAAGTGCAAGGAAAAAATGTATATTCTGGAATAGCTAGTTACCATACATATGTACATACATATTTTTTTTATTTAGTTGAAAATTATGTTTAAGTTGTACGCTTGCTGCCAACCTCTTTAATTTTAACTTTCACTACAATACTGGTTGGCTGGAAGAAACCTCTTGCAGAGGTAAGCTCGCTTTTGTGCATATTATTTTCGAATTTGTAATTTTATTTTAAGTTTTTTGTGTGTGTACAATAAAGGATATAATAATAATAAATAACATACACACATATACTTACGCCCGTTTCCTAGAGGGGTAGAAGACTACAGATTTTCATCTGCTACAAACACCTCTTTCGCTTCTTTCGCATTCGTCAATCCAGTCACACAAGCTCTCCTATTCCGGGTGCTTTGTAAGTAATAAAATAACTTAGGTAACCAATTATTGCACTCATCTTTTTTTTCGCTTTATTTTTAGTACCACCTTGCAATCGTTTAAATTTGGCTAGTATTGGAAATAGTACCTTTGTACCCTTTCACTCGACTTTCTATCGTACCCATGTAAACTTGGCATTCAATACGGTTCTCGCATTATGCGTGCTCTTATGAACCTTCATTTTTTTATGGCTTGTGTTTAACTGACCACCAGAAAAATTAAAGGACCCCTTAAAAAAAATAACAGTGCACACCAAAATTATTAAATGATCAGCAAATTTTTAACCCCAATAATTGATTCTGGGTTGTCATGAAAAAAAATACCACGAAGGTTATGAACTTGACTCGCCATACCTAACCTACCGGCTCTCTTCTGCGCTGAAGGATTTCCAGAATCAATTACTGAGGTTTTTATTTGCTGATCATTTACTAATTTTGGTGTTCACTATTAGGGATATCAAAGTTAATTTTGGTGGTCATTATATTTGTTGCCTTTCTTTATTAGTGAATTCAGTTTTCTCTAACGACGAGCGTTCTCAGACTGCTAATAAAATGACGCCCCGACTTCATAGTCAAAAACCACCACAAAATTCGATGTCCAAAAACCCAGATCGATAGTCAGATAGCAGAGTGCATTCGGGCTGTACCGAGCCCAAAGCACTAAGGGTAGCAGTAGGTACGTGAGGGTACTCCCCTCTGACTCATAAAGAGGGTGGCGCCCCCTGTTTACCCCTCACTTTTGAGGGTTTGGTCGATATTGCTCTCTTTTGTTTTCGCACATCGACGCACTGTGCGTTTCTTTCAGACTCGAGTGTGGATAGTGGATTTAAAGGTTGCCGGTCTTTAGATGTTTGATAATATGAACTGTATGGTTTAGATATCGACACGAGCTTTTTTTTGGGGCCTTACGTTTGTTATGTTGTTTTTTTTATGCTTTGATTTGATAAACATTTGTATGCAATGGTATGTTCTAATTGGAGCTGTAATCACAAATAATTACAATCTTTATCGAGTAATTATTAATTCATAAACTTAGTACAGCAGTACGTACTTATTACTTATATACTTTTGAGATTTCATAGGCAGAGGAAATCTATATTATATACAAGGTGAATTTTTAATCATCGTCCAAATTCATACTGGTGGCTTGGTAAGTGATCAGTATCGTGGATCAATAACAATTTTGGTGAAATTCGTAAAATGAAATTTCGACTCCCCATAGTGATTCACACGGGAGTGGAAGTGAATTTCTATGGAAAGCCGAAATTTCAATTTACGAATTTCACAAAAATTGTTACTGATCCAAGATACTGATCACTTATTAAGCCTCCAGTATGAATTTGGACGATGGTCAAAAAGTCACCTTGTATATCTAAATTGTTGTCCTTATGTAACAAAAAAAAAAACAAGTCCGTATAAAGAAATCGGCAACGAGCCCGTCTCCTACATTAAGATTTTTATTAAAATCAATTACGTTTAAAAAGCTAAAAACAGTAATAAAATAGTTTTTTCGATATCTCAAAAAATTACAAAGTTATTGGCAATCAAAGAGAGCTTAACGGCATGTCACGTGACGTCATTTTACACGAATTCGTACTAAAAGTGATAAAAACGCTCGCTAATTTTAAAAGTTTTGTGCTTTGCTATATCTAATTAATCAGTTACTATAAAAAATATACTGATATTTCATTACAGGACACGCGTCCAAAATCAAAATATATATTTTTTCTGATCTTAATTTAATTCTCATTTTAATAAGTACAATTTTTACATTTGTTTAGTTTATATCCTGTCTGCCTAGAAAATCCATAATATCTACTAAAAAAATCGATGTGACTACTATTTTTTATTTTATGGCGGTTTTTTACCCAGAAAAATGATTAAAGTTATGTAGATTTTAGGGATATATTAAAAAATTCAAGTCTTTCTTATTTACTCTTATCCGATGTTTGGTTGCAAGTCCGACTGTCTGTATGGCTCATCTTAAACACTACGCCCAATACTGTGTAGTGTAGCAGAGTAAAAAAAATATATACAAGGTGACTTTTTGATCATCGTCCAAATTCATACTGGTAGCTTGGTAAGTGATCAGTATCATGCATCAATAACAATTTAGGTGAAATTCTTAAAATGAAATTTCGACTCCCCATAGTGATTCACTCGGGACTGGAACTGAATTTATATGGGAAGCCGAAATTTCATTATACGAATTTCACAAAAATTGTTACTGATCCAAGATACTGATCACTTATCAAGACTCCAGTATGAATTTGGACGATGATCAAAAAGTCACCTTGTATATCGATGAAGCAACATACAAAATAGACGGTGGATAGAACTCGCGTAACTTAATGATGAAAAAATACTATAACTTCTTGATTGATCAGACACGCACGCCGCCGGTTTCGTCGATTTAACCGACGTCTTCAGGCGAAAACAATAAAACAAAATAATTACATTGTAATACATAAGAAATTTACATTTTGGATGTCTAAAAATAGACATCGTGTAACTAGGTACTATGAATAAAGAGCAATAGAATACACACCGGGCATTACCCCTCGTTTTGTTCCTATGAGTAACGGAAACATAGAATAAGTTGAACAAAGTTTCCAAAGCCGCGCGCGTTACCTCAGTGGAAACTGGAAAGTTGTGGAGGGAAGGGAAGGATCTAACTCACAACATTCATCAATAGTCACCTAATCCATCCTTTCAATAGAGGAACTACCCCACAGAGGCGAAATGACACTTGGTCTGTTCGAAATAAATTCCGCCAACTTTAGTCGCGCTTTAACGTGCTCTGGACCGGTAGCGCTTTAATCGCGCGCGACGCCACTAGTTGAATCATTAGTGCAAGGAGCGTGACGTACTGTTTAATCGCAAAAACATCGTGTCACGCTCCTCGCACTTGTGATTCAACTAAGTTGCGTCGCGAGCGATTAAACCTTTATTATTTAAGTACTATTTTCAGGATTATGGCACTACCCTCAACAATGTCTTCATTGCCAAAGGTTAGTTGGTAGAAAATACTAATTAGTATTAAGCTCGCCTTTGTACGATAATTTTATTCCGTGCAATAAAGAATATCTATTATTATTATTAAACCTTATACTACAGGTGCAGATTGACTCCAGCACCACGTGGTTATAGAAATAGGTAGGTTCCCGTAAGCGGGTGTGAGATGCAAACAGTCATGTCTATGCAAAAACACTGAATAGATTAGTTGGCGAAATCGCACTGACCGGCATTTCTCTCTCGGGGCTAGTTGCTCGATGATCCACTCACCCCAACGTGGGGAATCGTTAGTTTCGTTCGACTCGGTGTCGGCGTAAACGTAGTTTAGATATTAATTTAGTTTGTTGGAGAATCTACATCAATGGTTGGAGATCTTTGTTTGAAATGACACTGAAAAAAAAATCGGCGAAAATGGCGCCAACCGAGGAAAATCATAAAATTTTACTATTTGATTGGTAAATTTCAATAAAATGTAATAATAAATCATATTTAACAATAAAACCGAACACAAGGATCTAAGGCGCGTGGATGACAGTGACAGGGGGGCGCAGCTGTGAAACAAGGAGTATGGTAGCGGCGTTAGTTCCGATTTTGGACACAACCAATACACGCACCATAAGATCCTTGTAGCACTGTATAATTAAATGATTTCTTTCGATTGTCGTTATCTTAATCGATTTTTGTTTTTCATTGGACACACAAAAAAAAAAGAAAATATGTTGATATAATGATCGAAACTCAAAAACTTGTGAAGCCTCCGACACTTGTATACCTAAAGTAGAGCCACTGAGTGATGGCGCCTATGACGTTTAAATGCCTACAAAGTATCGTAATTATTTATAAGCAAGTGTGAATTAAAAAATGTAATACTTCATTGTTGATAGTGATGTACTACTTGTTTCGGTTATTTTTTTTCGATTTGAATGTTGCTTTATTGTGCAATAGAATTCATATAGAAACAAAGTTTTTTTTTTAAGTTTCTCATGTTTTATAGGTCGTGTTTGAGTTCGCCAAGTTACGCAATAATATTTAATTAAAAACAAAACAAAACTAAACGAAAATAAATGATAGTAAAATACTTTTTTCGATATATATATTTATACATCTCTTGGGGGTAACGGGGCACTACGCCGCATAGCCCTCCGATAGCTACGCCACTGGTTTTGGCACATTTTCCTTTTGTGTCATTATGTTGAATGACGTGTCTATTGTTGAGTAAACTCACACTTGATTTTTATTTTTAACCGAAATTTGAAATGTACCTCATCACTAAATGCAGCTGTCATAAGTGCCATCACTCAGTGGCTCTACTTTACTTATCTAAAGTATACGCTACGGTTGGCATTTCTTTAGCTATTTGAACATTCTCTACTATACTAAAACGTCACCACTAACTTTCTTGTTCCTACCGTGGTTTTCTTTACTATCTAGCTAATTCACGCAGTGACAAGTACTTTTGGAACATAACTTGTGGGTTCTATAATTTCCTGGTTTTTGAGATCGTTATTTCTTTATACGTTATTCATATAATACTTAAATTTCTACAAAAACCATGTGGTACAAATCAATTGCATATTTTCACCGAAAAAAAAAATTGTCGTCAAAGCAAAAGGTCACAAGAACGAATCCTGCTCCATTGTCTTTCTTCAAATTATTGATCTCTTTTGGTTTGTAATGTACTCTAATAATATTAAGAGTAACCAAAGCGGTGGATTTCGCTATTAAAATTAAATATAATATTATAATTAAATATAATAAAATTAAATATAAAAATAAAAAACAACTTTCCATCAGACTTTACAACAAAGCGGCAAACAAATATGAGTCATGCAACGCGTTGAACTCTAATACTCTGACATGGTGTAACTCTATAGAAATTAAATTGACTTATGAACGCAACTTTGTGACTAAAAGTAGACATGTGATAACTGGTGGTGAACCTCTAAGCTAAAATTTTGAAAAAAAAAAAATGCAGTTCCAAAAAATTTAATCTAAGAATTTTTTTAAACGATAATGTAGAGTAGATCAATTGTGAAAAGTTGTAGTATTTATTCAGTCAGATCGGAGGTTAGTGACTCTCGGGACACCTGCGTGACAGGTTGCACCGCCGCAAGACAACTTAACAAACTTACCTCCAACTTTTTATCACGAAAATCCAAGATCCAACTCCAAAAATCCGTTCACTAGGACCAAAACAACACTGAACAAAAGCTTTACACCACTTTTCACTCAAGGAATGTCGAAAAGAAGGTTTTCCGCGATAAAGTAAGTTTAAACTGTGCGCGACACAACCACCCCGACACTCAATGTGCTCTCAAACTGAGACCGGACCGGTCCCGCCCGACCGAAGTCGTATCGTACGTAAACTTCGTTCGTTGAACCGAGACCAACGGACCCCTAATAAAAGCGCAGTGCTGCCATCTGTTGAATAATTTGTAATGGGCGAGTTGTGCGCCATCTATGAAACGTAAAGCGAAGCTGTTGTAGCAACATCATCATTGTTTACGAAGGTACATAACTAGTTCCATCGTTGAAGCCGAGATGGCACTGTTCCCTTTCTGGACTAGTACTTTTTTAGGGTTCCGTACCTAAAGGATAACCAACGAGACCCTATTACTAAGACTCCGCTGTCCGTCTGTCTGGTGGCTGTCTGCCACCGGGCTGTATCTCATGAACCGTGATAGAAGACAGTTGAAATTTTTAAGGTGATGTATTTCTGTTGCCGCTATAACAACAAATACTAAAAAACAGAATAAAACACGGACGTACGTCCATGGAATAAAATGAATATTTAAAGCGGATCCCATACAACAGACATGCTTTTTTTTGCCGTTTTTATAGATAATGGTACGGAACCCTTCGTGCGCTAGTCCGACTCGCATTTGGCCGGTTTGTACATTTTTAAGAAAGCCTAATCACTATTATTAATTCACGATAATTCTATATCTACCATTCACACTAAAATACATGGAATAATAATATCCTTTTCTAAAATTTCTACGTACCATCGAAATAACTACGTACAGTGGAGACCACATCAAGCTATACACTTACAGTACGAAATTAGCCCCTACAAAGAAGAATATAAGATAGGTACAAAGTCCAATGTGTCTTACTTGATGCGGTCTCCACTGTACCTTTATCAGTGCTGGATTTCTCAACCTCATCTGCGGTACTTCATCTCATCAATCAATAATGCTACCCAGCTAAATGCAAACTATTCCAACTTTGAAAACAAGAAGAAGAAGCACTATCTATTATTATTCAGTATACATTACATAGAGATGTTTGCACAATTTAAGTCTTTTAGATACCTCCACCATTGTTCAAACGAACAAAAATATTGGAGACTGAAAATTATTTTACCTTTTACTGCCAGGTAGACACAGAGACACCCAAAACTTGATCTCTGACATATTCAAGGCCTGGGAAAGATAAATACATATAATAAACATTAAAAGGTTCCAGGAAATCTGGCAGTGGTTGATCTCTTAATTTTGTTGAATTAAGACTACCTAATTTTTATTAATTAGCAGTGAACCAATTCGAGAGTCTGCTCATATTTTAGTTTTTAAGGTTTCATACTCATTAGCAGCTACAATGACGCAGCCATCGTCAGTAAACAAGACATATTCCGCCTCCGAAGATGCAGTTGTCAAGTCGTTTACGAGCAAGAGAAACAAGTTATTTCCTATAACAGAGCCCTGGGGTACAGCACTATCGCCGATATATTCGAGGTCTGACCTTGCATTTCGCACATAATATGTGCACTGTTTTCGGTCATGTAAAAACGCTGCGATTATCTCGTAGAAGCTTCCGGTCACGCCGTACGCCCTTAGCTTGTGTCGGAGCAGTGAATGATTGACCAGCTGGATTGTAATACCATCATAGGCTTTACCGAAATTTCTTTTTAAGTGAAAAAATAATACCACTTCAATGAAAACGAAACAGACTCTCAACGTAAGAGACGTCGTCATTACTCAATGATTTTTTCATTAGCAATGATTTTTTTCTGGACTGGGTCAGATTTTAAACCACCGCTGCCAATGCCAATGACTATAGTAAGATGAAAGAGACAACAAAAAGTGATGGAAGTAGTTAATATTTATAACAGTTATTAGTTAAACTGAAATTTACTCTTTTATAATGTATTTTTTTTAATTCTGTGCTATTCTGAGGTGGGCCGGGCCCACTTGTTCTTTTTGTTATGTCAGGTATGAAGGAAATGTTCGTTAACATCACTTGTCTAGTGACATATTCTACATAGAAGCGTGGCTCTCCTTAGGTGATAAAACTAAATGGACTAGAAATGTTCTCATTGCAGATAGGAATCACTTGTTTAACTGTGCAAGGGGGCTAGGGGGTTTCTTCGAGAGTACAGGCGCAAGTTTCGTTTGAGTACCATAATGATTCATAATCTCGACTAACGCTTGACCTTTGTTTACAAGTGAGTCCTATGCATAATCACAACATGTATGATGTCAACTAGGGAATCTCGAGTCGAGAATGGCAATTTGAGATCTTGTGTGAGGACCCTGCGCCACTGTGCCTTGTTTTTAAATAATGTGGTACATGTCGGGATCTCCAATTTCGAGATGATGATGATGATGGTTTAGAGGTGGGACGCCTGCTGGGCACAGACGGATGGTCGGCTCTCAAGTTGGAGCTATTCCATCCAATTCCCATTGCTTGGAGCTTTGATATCCTATTGTCCCAGTTGCATTCCCTCCTCAAATCTTCCAATTTCGAGATGGTCACACTGCAGTGGCTGGCCGGCAGTCTGGCGCTCCAATCAACAAAAATGATTCACACATGCAGTTTTTTGACTGTGTCGGTTGAGATTTCAAGAATGAGAGTACTTGTTTATGAGATTGAATCCCGAAAAGTAAGTCTAGATCAAGATTGCATTTCCTAATGTCAACTTGCTCTACTTTTGATAAATGCACCAACTTTATCATTTAATTAACGGTAAGAATAAGATAGTATTCTGTGAAACAAGTACAAGTGCTATGTTATTCATCATGTTGTTACCAAAGTTTCACCAAGTGCAGTGGCATATTTACCTCAGGGCCAAAAGGGCCATGGCCCGGAGCGCCAGGCTGCGAGGGGCGGCACAAGCAATTAAAAATTAGCTATTCTTAATACCTATAGAAGCTGACTTCACAAAATTCGTTAATTATGACAGTGTTATTAAAGAATTTTGAAACTAATTTGGCCACCAGAAAAATGTTAATATTGAATAAATTGTGTTTTCATGGCCTTTTTAGTTTTTTCATTCATTATCAATTTATCACCATTCCTAGCCCACTTCAACACACTGTTGGATTTCATTTTATTTTATAATTGAAAGATTTTTGCTTTTATTCTCATTATTTTATGGGGCAACAAACCTTACAGGCCCAGGGCGCTAAATCTTAAAATATGCCACTGACCAAGTGCCAGTGGCATGCATTGAACTTTTTTCCGGAAAAGCAATCAGATGGTCAGGTTTGACAATAAAAAAAAAATTAAATAATACTTTGAAAAAAAAATGTTTGTATGACGCCAGGGTAGGCACTGCCTACCTTAGAGTGAATATTTTCATACAAACTTTTTTTTTTCTGGTTGATTTTCCGAAAAACAGTTCAATGCACGCCACTGCCAAGTGCTGACAATCGAAAGTATTAATCATATATTTAATTACTGATTCTTGCACAGTTATTTTGTTTCAAGCCTTGTTTATTATGGCTTTCATTTTTACTTAATAATTAATTTTTACAAAAATTGCTGTGAAATATAAAACAAATTTAATAGTTTGCGTATCTTTTATAAATAAAAACTCATTACCTAAATAATTGTAAAATATTGCTATAACTTTTCATCTTCTTCCTCTGTCCCTGATGATTCACTTGGTGGCCACATCTGGCGATCATCCTTCTCATTTCCCGCTGACTCCAAAAACTTTTCCTGAGCTTCTAAAACACTCTTGCTATCTGTACAAGCAGCATACAGCTCTAGTGCATCAGAATTGAGCTCTAAAAATGAATGACCCCATGAAAACTTTGATAAATAGAACTTTGCTTCCTTTTTATGCCCTGTAATAAACATTGCTGCTGCCAACGCTTCAACACAACTTAACTGATACGGTTTACCATAGTTAATTGGATTCGCTGCAACTAAAAAAGGCAACAGCCTTGGGTGCGGTGATTTCATTCTTCCAAATGGTGTCTCGTCTATTTTAGCCCAAGAACAGTCTATCACAGCTAAACCAGACTTCTCTATGATATCTTTATCATTTGGACTAACACACTGTGAGCCAACCGGCGACAAAACAAGCCCGGGAAACCTCTGCCCGAGTTTCAGATTCTTTATGAGGTTATGCCTAGATAATTTTCGTCCGGAACACTTTTTGGGGTCGCAATGGTTTAAATCCCACATGGCTACGGTAAATAAGGCTTCGGTACCTTCGCCATCTGACTGTGAACTGCTGTTTTCACTGTCGTCTGAAGGTTCCACAGTTAAGTCGTTGAATCTTTCTGCGTAATCTTTTTCAACGTGTTGGTTGGTGCGTTTACCGCGTGAGTTTCCTTTTCTTCTCGAAGCCATTAAGTATTTAATGTACTGTACACAACAGGAATAGGTACAAATACTATTATTTTGTTTCAAATCTGTACAAAACAAAATTAATCCAAATATAAATATAACCTCAATACATATTGTTTTTTTTTAATAACTTTTACTGCATTGGATACTAGTCCATTTAGCCAATCTTGGAAACAGAGCACGTAGAGCAAAGAGTAAGTACATTATACTGTGAGTCAGAGAGACACCGCGTTCCGAGTCACCCATAGGAGTGAGCGTTCCGTATCGGAAACAGATATTAGAACCGTTGATCGTTGTAATAACGTGGAACGATGATTGGGTCGCATAAAAACCAGTGACTGGGTGGAACCGGTGACTAACTGATGATTGCGTTCCAACTAGAATCTATTCGTTCTTGTGGCACCAACGCGATACGATACTCGAATACTATAGTGAAACGAAATTCTACCTAACCACACCGCCGACCATGTGACGTTGTCTACATCATAAACATTATTGTTAAAAAATATACCTTAAAATAAAACCAAAATTAACTAAAGCAAATACTAAACGCTGCTTCGTAAATGATCGGACAAACTCGTGCCAACTCGTATTTCAAATTCAAATCTCGAGAACGTTTCGGAGCCGCGAGAGGAGAACGCATTCGTCCATTGACCTTTACGGAACGGTCTAATACTTTGTGGCTGATTTATCAAATTATTTTTTATTTGTCTTTTGCTACGTATATTTGTGAATACTATTATAGTGTCTTATCCCAACTTTGGGTTTCACAAACCGGAACAAAATATCTACTGACCGGAATCTACAAATTCTACGGCTGAGTCCATCCAGTGACTACTGCAACTAGTGCCTGCCTGGAGACCTACTGAGCAACTTGATTTCACGAACCGGAACAGTCGTGCCAACCCTACTGCACGACTTTGTCAACTACATCTACGAGGGAAGTGCGGTATAGTGCCAGTGCGGGTAAAACCAGAAAGACTTAAGACTGAAACCACCCTCACCCTGAGAAACTATTTTTTTACCGTCTCACATCTTGTTTTTTTTTTTTTTAAAATGACATATTAAGTAACTTAACCTAATTTACATATTCTCTTTTTTTAATAAATTAATATTTAATTGTTTGCGTGTGTATTAATACTTTATCACCTACACACGTGACAACCAAACTAACCGACCGAATGTGTGAAGGGGAGCGAACGATGTTGCGTTGCACGTCACCTGCGTGACATGCACTGAAATTCCAGGAAATTTTAGACTTTTAATTTTATTGCTATTAAAAAGGGTAGTTATATTATCTTCAAATATTCGTTGGATTCTATTGATGGTTCTTGGTGAAACATGATCTTCAATAAATGATATACAAATTATTGTACTTTTGTTCTATAAATATTTGTATATAATTTACTGTAATTATATTCTTTTGTCTTATGCATAATAAACAGTAAAATAAATTGCTTCATAAAAAGAAAAGAAATTTAGAAAGGGTCAACAAGTATGAAATAAGTTCATTTGTTGATATACCAGGTGACTTTTTGATCATCGTCCAAATTCATACTGGAGGCTTGGTAAGTGATCAGCATCATGAATCGATAACAATTTTTGTGAAATTCCCATAGTAATTCACTCTCAGTCCTGAATGAATCACTATGGGGAGTCGAAATTTCATTTTATGAATTTTACAAAAATTGTTATTGGTTAATGATGCTGAACACTTACCAAGGCTCAAGTATGAATTTGGACGATGTTCAAAAATTCACCTTGTATAGTTTATTATTTTCGTGTTACAGCAAAAGCAGTCACCATCAATCCGATATCAAGAACGGTTCGTTACATGTATGTTGTATCTAATTACGCGGTCGCTGGTTCTTGAAAATGACTCTTTCTGAAGCCCGGTATCAAATTTCAAGAACCAGTTTGTTCCATTCTGTCGAAAAGGAGTGACTACCCACTATTATGTCACCCACCGCAACATAATCGAGCGAGCCGGCGGGCGACCACCCAAAGAACTAACTATCATTAGTGATTGCTCTCAATAATGTGCAAATAGTTTTCTAGCACAACAAGGTAAGTAAAGTAAAATTCCTTATGTATTCCCACATTGTAAACTAATTTTAACAAATTGTCGGTGGTAGGTTTTACGAAATTATAGTTATGGATTGTTTTTCTGTCATGTGTCAACGTCTACGTCAAAGAGTACCGAATCCATTTTTCCAATTTGAATTCAACGCCATTCCCCATTCGGAACGAGTTGTAAGGCATAAGCATTTAATGGTAGCTTTAGTACTGTTAGCTTAATTCGAAACACAGTGAGAACACTTTTACAGGATAGCATATAAAAATTCAACGCGTGCGGAAGAGATGCCAATATAGGCGGGCATAGCCTGACGATCTAACTGAACGCAGCCCAGGATTGACTGACAGTGCTTTTTCCTAGCTTTTTCGCTGCTTTTTGCATAGATTTCAGCGAATCCTATGTCTATGGCTTTTTGCTTATATCCCTCAGATAAAAAAAAACAGTTATATCCATAATAAAAGCTGCGATCGTTCGGAAACCGGTAAAATAGGTATAATATAACTAAAGCAAAGTTCCATAAATAAAAAAGTATTTCCGTTTCCTGTTTGTTTTTATGTCAGAATAACAAAATTTTAGCTCAATAAAACTGAATATAAATTCAGTTTTGCAAAACAAATTTATAGCAAACCATTCAAGATTGATTTTACACGCGGAAGAATGAATAGCGCTTCTGTGGCCGGTAAGTTTAAATATTTCAAAGACTTCAGATGGTTATGCCAAACTCGGAAGCGATGATCTTTATTCGAGGTGATGACGATCTTTTGTCTTCTGAAGGCATCAATTTGCTCCTTCAAGTAGAATATCTCATTACGCTCGAAATTTTTAAATTAAGCATAGATCTAAGCGCGCGTGGGAAAAGTTTTTTTAACCCATGGTCTGCGTTCGTAATAAACACATAACATTTTAAGCAATCGTTTCGATCCCAAATGAGCGGTTGACGTTGTTAATATCACGCGTAAGATGTTCAGACTAAGATGGCGTAGGTAGCCCACAAATTGCCGTAGGGAATGATATTGGTACATGCATGGTTCGGCCATGGGTACATGCTCGATGGGCACACGAACTATTATCTGTATTGCAAAGACTGCAAATGTTTGTTTTTTTTTTTTTTGGAAATTCCACCGATGTGAAGGCATTGTTGTTTATTGTGGCATATTGATCCTCCTTTAGTAGCAGACTGAGTTCTGGGATCATTGACCTGCTAGTCAGAGTGCTTCACATATTATTATACAGATCTGCTACAGAAAAAGCATAGAAACCTTCGCTAGTTTCCATATTCTCGAAAATAGCTGAATCATAAATTTCAAGAGCCCTAAATATTGCACTAGCCTTTGAGTGCAAAAAATCGGAACTTGAAGTGTCATTTCGGTTGTCTATAATAACCGACTGGTCGTGCACTATCTGTCATGGATTGTATGAAAATCGTTCGGAAATACGACCTTTGTCGAAGAGTGGCGAAGATTCCTACGCACATTACTTATATTCTCAGAATAAGGAATACAAATAGAAGCCTGACTAAAATAAGAACTGGGCATTAGCCATTGTACTCATCTAACGTAAATTACTCCTGTGTACGAGTGAATGAAACAGCGGACCGCACTTACTTTATATTTTTTCCTGGTGTGTCACTAGATTGAACCAAACAAATGTCAGATGGATGTAATTTGGATGTATTTTAAATATTATAATACCATCAAATTAAATATGTCTCATCATTGTATCGTTGTGTTGTAATATCGTTCGTTGCGTGCATCACATCTTAATTTGGTGGCATCGAAATGTCTATTGCATTTTGCGAAAGTTTACAGCTTCACCGAGAGAAATTAAATATTTTGGTGCTCTTCCTCTCAAAATTCGTGAAAGTGTGATTTATTATTGTTTGTGTTGATTGTTTTTTTAACATTGTAATAAAATGTCTTGTGCGATTGAAGGCTGTAAATCGCATACAGGAAGAAAAGAAAACAACAATGAAGCAATATCATTTCATCGGTGAGTTCTGATAGTTTTTATGTTAATAAGTTGCAGGATCATACCTAAAACTCAGTAACAATAATAGTAGTTCTTGTAAATCATACTCGTGTTCAATTCTACACCGATATTTGCCTGTTTTATATAGATTTTCTGCCGACTATGAGAGGTTATGTTTTTTCGTATAGTGATGTACTAAAGTCCGTGTGGCAAACTATCGAACATTGGTTCCCGTGGCAGCCGTGCATAAAGGATAATAGATTAATGAGAGGTTTTCTTTTTGAGTATTAAAAAAAAACATAGTTTCCAAGAACTCTGTAGATGGTGTTGAACTGACCACGTTGCTAGGTGCCAAAGCCAAAACGATTGAAAAAAAAAACATTGCGTCACGTCACGTCACGTCACATCGCTCGTTGGTTGATGACATGTGTGCTGAGCATATTATGTGCGAATGCTTTGTTATGGTCCGTCCAGGTTTAAAATGTACCATGGCTTGTACTCATTGCGCTTTACGACTTTCATCTTTAGGAAAAATATGAATGCCTCCATTTTTATACAAATCCACAAGGCACAGACTTCTCTTCTTTTTCTCTTGGGACATTTTCTTTCTGGCTTAGAAAACTCATAAAAAAACTGCTAATTATTTTTTTCTTTTTCCTTGTTATTATTATTTATTTATTTTCAAAATGTCATTGTGATGTGATGTGACAATGACATTAATAACTTTTTTATGTACGTTTCGTTTTACGATCTCAAAATTACATCCAAGTCAAATAATCAAAAAATTATGTGACGTTCCGTTCCTTGCAGTAACTAACCAAGTTCAGCGCCATCTATCCAGCGACTAGGGAAGAGTAAAAAAAAAAGAAAAGAAAATCGCTCATTGCAGCGCGAGTTAAAAGAAAAATAATGCCGAATACATATCGCTATATTTTTTTGTTACAGATTTCCAAAAAGGGAAGAATTAAAAAGTGAATGGCTTAGACGAATAATTTGACCAAATTGGGCAATTAAAAAAAGCAGTCATATTTGTTCGAAACACTTTACGTCGGATTCTTTTGGACCAAACGAAAATTTTAAATGGAGACTTTTAAAAGCAGATGCCTTACCAACGTTATATTTACCAGATACAGACACAATGGTAACCTTTAAATAATTATGTATAATTGCATTATCAATCTTGTTTGTAGGTACGTGCTTGTACTATACTATAGTATATTAACTCGATAATTTTAAATTTTAGGCAACAGAACCAGTACCTATGGATGTCTGTGGTTTAGAAAAGTGCATACTTCTATGTTCGCTAATCGTTCTGAAAGGCCTGTTCGTTCACGTTACTGCCGTGATCGACTTCACGAAGAAATTCCGCAGATCAAGACATTTTCGTACTTAGTGGTAGACAATAAAAGTACTTTGACAGGGTAGTTCTATCGTGAAATGAATTTTGGGAATGCTTATTGACTTGAACTGCGCATAATTTTATTTCTTATTACAGGTTATTAGGTATTTTAATCGTTCATTATTTGTTATCAGTTTTTATTCAAGATAAGTTTATGTTTATTTGATAGAAATAAAAAAAAAATGAAATTACCTCTGTAGTAATTGCGCTGTCATCGCTCATCATTGACATAATATTATTATTACGAATCCTATATGTCTATGATTATTATGATTTCTATTGTTGCGATTAATTCCTTCCTCCTTGATTGAACAAAGACGCGACATCAACGAACATCTATTTGATTGAGTTAAGAGGTGACTTAAAAAGTATCCACTTAATTTTTGTACTAGAAACAATTTTGGACTTAACTATGTACCTACCTGCCTACGATATAGTAATTTGTACTTAATAAAAAATATTATGCTAAACGAAAGATATCCTTTTATTAATTCCTTATTTACACAATATAACATGTGTCCCACTGGGGTAGACAGAGACCACTTTGCTATTAATTCTCTTGGCCTCCTTCCAAAGCAAGAGGATGTCACCAGAAAGGTCGGTGCCTCCTGCATTCTCTTTTTTTTTCACACTTTGATACGATATGATGTGTGGTAAGGAGATTGGTCGCAGTTCATTTCGATTTGGTTTATTTATCGTAGTCAAAAATCGACATTGTTACATCACTAGCAAAGCAACGAACTAGTGACAACCTACCTAATTAAGAAAAAACTAATACATATCCATCTCTCTCTAACGCACTAAAATGTCGTAAGAAAATCAAGGATAGGTGTCTTTCTCCGCGTATTATTTTAGTCAGGTTTCTATTTGTATTCCTTATTCTGAGCTTATATTATGGTCCGACTGTCGCACCATGGACAGTTAGATACACTAAACTGCTGCCGTTAATTCGAGAGAATGATGACAGGTGGAGTGTGGCGATATCTCGAAAAAATACTACAAGTCAACAAGAGCTTCTTCACGACAAAAATAAATAAAGGCACGTTAAAAAAATATCAACGGTACAACAAATGGGACGAAATAAATCCAAATCATGATTATTTAAACTTTTTTTATAAATAAAAACCCTGGAATAGAATATATATACGATCTTATTATTTGGTAAGGTATATCAGTTTTATAATACGACAACACTGCCTTACACCGCAGATATTATAAACCTTTTTCTGAAATGTCGATTCAAAAAGTCGAGGATTCATACTGCAGGCATTATGATTGCTGATTTGACAGAAATAATGAGCAGAAGGAAATTTTAGTTTTAGCACGAGCTCTTTGAAAGGTGACATTTATTTATACAGCCAAACTACCATATTGGCAAGTAATAATAATAAATCAGCAACACGGATCGTAATACTTTTTGCTAATTTTGCCAAATAAAATTTTGACTTCCTATAGTAACTGACTCGGAGCCAGGGACTCGGGAAAACGATAAAAACAAATTAACGAGTTTCACAAAAAGATGAATAGAACATTGATCACTTAGATACAGAGTCTTAATTCAATATGATTTCCGCTACATAAATAAAATGACAACCTCTATATAAGGTTCTTAAATTCAAGGGAACACAGTATCGCTAATAGACAACTTTTCGCCAAAAATAATATTTTTTGCGCTTTTTTTTAACTTTTACGTAGAAATTGAGTCAGCTGATTCATTAAGTTTTGTACTAGGAAGTGGAAAATATATATACGACAAAAATACTTTTTATTAACAAATGAGACCTTTTAACGATATACAATCTACCCTAAAATCATCATGATAAATATAAAATATTGAAATGCAAAACAGTAAAAAAAAGGTTTTATCCCCTGACATTTGCAAACGTCACCATTCTCTCGAATGAACGGCCGGAGTTTAATAAGAACCAGCTAACTGACTCATCCTTTCACTTCAACTGGTGTTAGGCTTCGGCCGTGGCTTTCACCATCCTCACGACGAACCCATGCCGCCAAGCGACTCGTGAACCGGCATGACGTCATAACAAGCAGTAACGGGAGAGTGGTTACAGGCCTTTGGGTGATAACAGTCATTCGTACCTTTACCGACTTCCGTAGATATTTACGGAAGTCCCTGAACTGCTTTTACTCTCCCAGCTTCCGGGTGAGCGGTTTCATCCTGTTTAGGTCTCATCGACGATTTCATGAGCCACTGCAGAGGCCAAGCGTAAAAACAAAAATAAATATCAAATTTGTTGCTGCCCTGGTGTAGTGAACCTAGTTGAATATTTTTTTGGTTGTATCGTCACGCGTGACTTGTAGTTATTACGGTGATTTATCGGATCATTTACCAAACAATAGAGTCTATTCTGCTTAATGCCTAAGTCATTCGATAGTTAGATTTATAATGATGGGAGTTATATTGTCTCTTTGTTCCTATGGTAATTGGTAATATACAACGTGAATTTTTAATCATCCTCCAAATTTATACTGGAGACTTGGTAAGTGATCAGTATCATAAATTTTTGTGAAATTGATGAAATGAAAATTTCGATTTCCGCTAGTGATTCACACGGGACCGGGAGTGAATTTGGACGATAACTAAAAATTTACAATGGTATCGATTCGGTGCAGCACATCTTAACTTATTTGACAGGACTAAACTTAATTTAAGCGTGCTGTCCTTGTCTTTTCGATAGATAAAGAAAAAGACAGGACGCATAAAATAAGGTTAGTTCTGTCAAATAAGTGAAGTCGTGTTACGCCGAATCGACACATTTGTCGTAGCATAATCATTAAATTACGTCTACATTTATACTTCATTGAGAATTATAAGAAAAATTAGCAATTTGGCTAAGATCCTGGGACTTTGGTTAAGGCACTACGAAAAAAAAATCGACACTTTAGGAACGTGCATATCTACTTCAGTAAATAATGTATTATTTTGAAAAATTTTTTCATTATTTTTGGATTATTTTTCTAAGGATCTATTAAAACAGAAACGCGATTGGAGAAATTCGGCTCGATAGAAATAATTATTGAAGTGAGGACTTTTTCGGCACCAATTCTCCTGGTTTGACAATTTAGAATGACATATGGACTGCAATTATATTTTATTAGATGGGTTTCAACGATATCTAGGACCTGGTTAAACGAAATTTTGATAGCAACTTTAGTACATTTTATATCAATAAAAATCCGACTTTTTGCTACTTTTCTACGAATCCGTCCCTCTCGCACTGAGGGTTTTTTCGCATATGGAGTAACAGGGACGCTAAAACTTTTACATATCGCCTAAAGGTCCGGTAGATAGCACTTATTTCTGGGTTGTCAAATAATTGTCATAATAAATACGTTCCACGACTCGCCATACCTAACCTAACGACTCCCTTCTCCCAGAGAATATGCTTCTGCACTCAAGCATTTCCCAATTAGGAAAATACAATTTTACGAGTATGTTAACGTACCTACTAGAGTCGTTCTGGTATTTGACCAAAATGCTAGGATTATAGCCTAAAAACCTCATTGAAACGCTTTTTGTCCGATATTAATCCCCGGGATCTTAGCTAAGTTATGTATTGTTTGCTATAATCCTGAATAGTAGTTTATGCTACAAGGGCGCAAAGGAATAAATTACGAGGACGATTTAAAACACGAGCGTAGAGAGTGTTTTATACGTAACCGAGTAATTTGTTGCTCTTACGCCCGTGTATCATACTACGTTTTTCAATGCATAGTGTGAGGAAATAAAACAAATATAATCTTGTGAACTTTAAATTATAATTGGCTCAAAATGACTGTATCCAGTGCCGTTAAACTGTGGGAAAAAAATTATAACATTTATGGTACACAGGAAAGGCTGCAGGTTAGCCAACCATTGTAAATAAATAAAATAAAGCCCTAGGGCAAAATAATCGACTTTCTGTTTGGTTTTGATGCATAAAAAGTGGGCCTTTACGAGCACTTGCATTGAAAATTTAAATTTATACTTGCTTTTAGCTTTTCATTTAATTTAATAATTACAAACACAACAACAACAACAGCTTTAACCACTTTCGAGATATATTTCGGCCCACTTTGGGGCCGGCAGGACAGACAGGGCAGTCACGAATACATATACAGGGTGCTCTGAAATTCGACCTATTCCTTGAAATGGGTTATACTAGAGATCATTTCCAACAAATAATGCCTATCAACTAGGGGTCGAAAATGATAATTTTTTTTCAAGTAAAACACGTCGATATTTTAAAAAAGGCGTGAACCGTGAACCGCTTTGGTACGGCCCGCAACTACTTCATGATAATTATATTTGGTAGTACATATTTGTGTGAGCAGCTTCAGCAGATGTTTTCCATTCTGAACTATCCAAAAAGCAAGCATTGTTTTCGGTTAAATAATGCACAATTAGACGCAATACTGCGCATTTAAGCATTTAAAATGCAAGCGAAATACGAAAACTTGGATGTCAAATGCAGTCGCAAGAATCGCATTAATTATTTTAATAATTAATACTTAAAATGTTTAAAACTACAATAAATATGATATTTATTTAAATACAAATATGAGATGCGGCCCTTGTTGATCCCCTGGTAACATTTGTGGCCCTCCTATATCATAAGGTTGCCGACCCCTGCACTAGACCTTTTACTTCTGAGTTTGTGGAAATTCTGGGCATTTGTATTTTTTATAAATTATCACTCATGTATCATTAATCGGAAAAATACCAAATAAGTGCCGAGAGAGGAATCATTATTTTTGAATAATTTGTGTTTCGTTACCAGTCTGAAAGTTTGAAAAATATCTTAAAAACCTTCGTAACTCGGAAAACATTTATTTTAGACCCCTATCTCTAGTATAACTCCTTTCAAGGAATAGGTCGAATTTCCGAGCACTCTGTATAAGAAGACCAGAGGGCCTATTATGTATCTCAAGTTGCCTTCTGTACGGGGTGCCTATCATCAAAAACATAGATATACCATCGAATTCCGATTTCCCAAGGATATGTTCGCACTTGAAGTGACGACACAGTTCGTTAATAGTTCAATACCCACTAAAGGCAATTTTGAAATTTCAGTTTTTATCTATGTTTTTGATGATAGGCACCTAGTACAGTTGGCAACTAAAGATACAGAATAGGGGGGCAGAGGGCCTATTATGTATCTTTAGTTGCCATTTGAACTGGGTGCCTATCATCAAAAACATAGATATACTATCGAATTCCGATTGTCTAAAGATATGTTCACACTTGAAGTGACGACACAGTTCGTAAATAGTTCAATACACACTAAAGGCAATTTTGATAGTTCCGTTTTTAGCTATGTTTTTGATGATAGGCACCTAGTCCAGTCGGCAACTAAAGATACAGAATAGAGGGGCAGGTTGCATAGATGAATTTTTTATACAGACAGATTTTTTTTCATATTTTTTGTTTTTTATTATATTTGTTCAAAAGTAGGTTACGCTAATTTAATTAGTCATAATCCTGCGACATATTATTATAAAATAAGCACCCCATTCACAGCACGGTCGAGCGGCGAACGAGTCGAGTCCAATGGTCTTGTATGTAATAAAATCATTTATATATAAAGAGAAGTCCTGACTGACTCACTCATTCACTGACTCATCAACGCACAGCCCAAACCCTTGGACCTAGAATGCTGAAATTTTGCACAAAGCTTCCCTTTGTAATATAGACAAGGAATAAGAAATGATTTTTCGAAATTCCACCTCTAAGAGAGTGAAACGGGGTCCAGAGTTTGTATGGGGAAACAACATTAGTTAGACTATTTTATTCGAGACTTCACAGGAGTACTCCTATCCATAAATGAGTACATAAGTTTTCAGGTTTTTTTCAGAATTCAACCCTAAAAGGGGGAAATGGGGTGACAAAGTTTACCTCGAGATCAAATAATTGCACCAAAAACACACCAAACCAGATTTAACACTAGAGTGGACGCGTGGGCTACAGGTGTAGACCAGGGTATATTATTCGTACCTCTTTCTCAAACGCGTCACACTACTGCGCTGTTTTTCCGTGTATTCCTCGACTATGGACCCCCGCGTCGCTCAGCAGCGTGTCGCTACCCTCAGCACACGGACTTTAGAACAGAACGACTAATAAAGTGGATGGGCTGCGTATGTAGCCCGCGCGACCTTTCAGGGAATGTGATAAATCCCTATTATTTATGCAAAGATTGTACTAATATTTTAAGGGTACTTTATTTCAGTGTAATTTTTGCATTTTAAATACTGTTTTATAACAAATATACTTATTATTAATATCTTTTTAGGAAATCATGGCGGCGTCTGCGTCTCATGTTGATTTTTCCAAAATTTCTGTTGTTTCGTTAAAAACTACCTAAAAAATTTATGATTTTTATTTTTTTATTATGAAACGATAAAAATAAAGATGTTTATTCATAAAATTAAAATCTTTTTCATTCTTCTTAAATATGACCCACAATATTTGCATTCAAAATGGGCTACAGATGTACCCCGCGCGACCGTTATAGGGGTCAATTAGGGCGCGCCTACTGTAGTGTTAAATACGTTCTATAAAAAGTACTACACAAAACTAAATTAACGCGGGCGAAGCCGCGGGCAAAAGCTAGTAAAGTATAAAACCTCATTGGTCGAGTCTAAAACCACTGCATAATTGGACTATGTTGGTATTTTTTCGAGTGATCGTTATTATTGTATTTACCTAACTTTGTACAGCTGTCACCGTCTGTAACCATTTTTCATGTAACGGTTTTATTGATTCTGAAACAAACACCTCGCGTGGACCGAGGTGAGATGTTATCTTTTTTACAAAACGAATAAATTATTTAGGTCAATCCCTACATATCGCCATTGTAAATTGCTGCCATTGCTAGTTTATTTATGTTAAATAAGTACAAAACACATTCTAACAGAAACCTTGAATGGCTTTTAACCAAAAATATTACCTACTTCAACGAGGTGTAAAATTAAATAGAATAGTAAACTAAGGTGAATGAAACCTTATAAAATATTTTACTGATCATACCTACCAAACTGACTAACATGATCAAGTAAATAAAATAAAATAATTTGGCTACTTAGCTTTGCCAAGTGCAATAATGACGATGCCTGGGTTGTCAATAAATAAAAAAAATTGTAATGCGTAAAATTTGTATTCAAAAACAGGGTTTGCTTATTTCATCATTTTGCACAACAATTTACTAGTTAAATGAATAAAATACAGAGCTATGACGTCACTTCTAAGTATCTTGATACAAAAATCGTTTTTGACGTGCCATAAAAGGCTGTTGATTTGATTAAGGCGATTACCGTCGCCAAATTAGCAGCTCAATGTTTGTCTGTATGAATATCGACGGAAACGACATTGAAATAACGTTCAAATCAGTGCACAATGCGTGGTGGCTGTTACGACGCTCGCTGCGTCCTTGATAGGGCAAAATAGGAGAAAATAATACTTTTCACATGGGCGTCATTATTCGATTGAATAATTCTATGTTATATTTATAGCTATCAAGTTTATCTATTTATCAAAGCATAAATGAATTAAATCACCTAAGCCGCTTAGGAGCAGTAGGAAATTCAAGCCAAAAAACACCATTCAGTTGAAACAATTTTTCATATAAAAGTTTTGGTGGTACGAAAAAGAAAAATGTTGCATATGTTGTCCTAAAGTTGATAATCCATAATACATTTTTTCAATATTTTTGGTTTGGCCATAAAAGAGGAGTAGGCTTTAGAAAGTACCCATTTGGCGATATTAAGGGCCTTAAGGGTCGATTCTCCGTATCTGTTACAAAATATCAAGAAATAATTACAACGGACAAAATACAACATTTAGCTAAGAACTAATTGTTAAAAGTTTGCTATATGCATAAAAATATTTTTAATGATATTATGGTAGCTTCAAAATAATTAGATTTTCCGTAAGCGTGATACTAGATTATTTTAAGAATTTACGGCTGGTATCACGACTATGGAAAAGCCAATTGTTTTATAGCTATTGTACTATCTTTAATAATATGTTTATGCATATAGCAAACTTTTAACAATAAGTTTTCTTAGCAAAAAGTTGTATTTTCGCCGTTATAATTATTTCCTAATATTTTGTTACAAATCCGGAGAAACGACCCTTAAGGGCCTTACTATTGCCAAATGGGTACTTTCTAAAGCCTACTCCTCGTTTATGGCCAAACCAAAAATAATGAAAAAATGTATTATGAATAATCAACTCTTAGACAACATATGCAACATTTTTCTTTTTCATACCACCAAAACTTCTACATGTTTTTTTTTTTTTACTGAATGGTGTTTTTTGACCTCAAATTCCCTACTGCTCCTAAGTGGCTTGGCCGATTGAATTCATCTATGCTTTGATAAATAGATAAATTTTATAGCTATAAACATAACATAAGATTATTCAATCGAGTAATCACGTCCAAGTGAAAAGTATAATTTTCTCCTATTTCGCCCTATCAAGGACGCAGCTAGCGTCGTAACAGCCACTATGCATTGCGCGCTGATATGAACGTTATTTCAATGTCGTTTCCGTTGATATTCGTAAAGTCCCTTTCAATAGAATCCGCCAATAATGTAAACAAGATAATTATTTGACAGTTCTCTATGATTATGGTGTTGTACCCAAAGATTTGGTTGTACCTATACTGATGTTAAAGTGGTATTTTGGTGTGGTATTTTTCGAGTTTCTAAATAATGCTTCATGGTATCTCTTACAACATACTGAGACACCTCCATAATTTCTGAAGTAATTTTATATAACTCCATTTTGGATGGGTATGTAAGAGAGGATTTTTCTAAATAATTATAAATATTCACTAGAATTTTTTTCCCTTGTGGTCAGATGAATTTTTCGTTTTTTGGCAGGCGGAGGAGTCTTCGACCCTGATGTACTGAGTTACGGCTCACTCATTATAACCTAAAAACACCACGTAATAATTTTTCACTTTATTATTATTCTTGGATTTATTCTTAGCATCTCTAAGTGATTATGTGTACATCTTTATTAGATTTTAAAGAATTAATAGTTTATAAACATTGTTACCACCTTGTTTCTTGAGAAAGAGATCCAATCGTAAGCAAAAACAAAGTCCGTGATTTCACGCAGAAGTCGTCGTTCCAAGAATAAATCCAAGCAAATCGCAAAGAAAATGTCCAAAAACTAAAATACAAAAAGCAAAGTCGTCGATAATTAGAGGAAACAGAAAAACGCACAGAACTCGGAACAATACCCACCAATGAATAAAAAATCTAAGGAAATGAAATAATTGCCAAACCCGCTCTCTAAATCAGCTGTTTGCGGCCATTACAAAATTTCATTTTGTTGGTATATAATATACAAAAGCGGTGTTTGTGTGAGGTTTGTGAAGTCACAACACTAACTTTCCAAAGACAAAAAAGACTTCGATGATAAAAAAATTAATATGACAGTTTTACAAACTATTGAAATTTTCGTCGTCCGATTATTTTTAATTAAAATAACTATCATAAAGAAGTTATTTGGTGTCGAAATGATTTTAAGAACAATGTATGGTTCCTTGAAATGTGAATATGATCAGGATTGATATTCAAATGTAAGTAATTACGCAGTAATCGTGTTTAAATTGGTTTGTTTACATTATTGGCGGATTCTATTGAAAGGGACTTTAGTTACAAATATCGAGCTGCTAATTTGGCGATGGTAATCGCCTTAAACGACCTCACCCTGAACCATCTCTATTGCGTGCGTGTAGAGCGGGTAGTGTTGGCGTAAACTATTATAGGAGTATATTTTATGCGTATATTCAATTTAAATGGAAAGTAATTTCGGAGGTGATTCAGTATCGTTAATACACCACATTCCGCTACAAAGCACTTTTTTTGCGCGAACTTTTTTTTCACTTCTCAGTACAAAGTGGCCCGATCAGCTGACTCAGTTTGTATGGACAAGTGAAGAAAAAGTTCGCGCAAAAAAATGTACTTTGCAGTGGAATGTGATGTATTAACGATACTGAATCACCTCCTAAATTACTTTCCATTTAAATTGAAACACCTTATATAAGAATGCATTACAAATAAGAAATCAATCAGAAACCAATTTAAAAGTACAAATATTTTTTAAATGATCTGTCGGGCCAGGATTTGAACCTGCGACCTCCTGCTTATATGACAGGTACACTACCGACTGCGGTACCGAGGTTCGTATCTAGAACGACGATATCAGAAGATCAAGTATGACAATAAAAAAAAATATGAAAAAAATTAAATAACACTGAAAAAAGAGAGTTTGTAAAGTTTGTATGACGCCAGGGTAGGCACTAACACCGATTCGGCGCAACACAACTTGACTTAATTGACAGAACTAAACTTAATTTAAGTGTTTTATCCTTTTCTTTCTGTATCGAAAAGAGAAAGACGGGACGCTCAAAATAAGGTTAGTCTTGTCAGTTGTTTTGCGCCGAATCGGTACCACTGCCTACCCTAGAGTGAACATTTTCATACCAACTTTTATTTTTTCAAAGTGTTATAAAAATTTTCATATTTTTTTATTTTCAAACTTGACCTTCTGGTTGCTTTTCAATCGATTTAATAAAAATAACGTAAATAGTAGACTATAATTTCTAATAGGTTCATCTTAGAAATAACGCAAAAGCTCGCTCGCTAGAAAAAAAATACGAAGTGAACCTTTCTAAATTTTATGTTTTTCGAGTGTTAAAGGGCCTTCCTTAAATCATACAGCCCTGAAATTATGTGAAAAAATGACCCGGTTTGTAAAATAAATCGGTCAGTCTTAGAATATTTTAATAATTTCATCTAGAAGCCGAGTTATTGAATAAATCGTCAGTTTTTGGTGAGCGCGTCTTTCTTGGTGATCTTTACAGCTACGGCTCAGAGCGCGGTATTTTAAACTAAAAGGAAACGTCATAAGTTCTGATTGATGCTAAATGAGGTGCCCAATCTCTATGCAGCCTTAATTAGTAGATATAGTCGAGTCACCTAATTTCCTTGCACATTATCTCGATACGTAGGTTGGCATCACCACAGACTGACGTCAAATCCTCATATAAGGCACCTGGTAACCTCTATTAGTCTCTTTATGTACTGACTGTCGTGATGAGTCACCCTGAACTAATGGATTGCATTAGTTTCCACACAATAGAGCTATTGTGTTTCTTGTGGCTGGTTCTGTATGTTACGAGATTGCTATACACTTGGTTAACTTGGAGATACTCTGCAGAATGCAGGCTACATTATCTTCCAAGAGGAAGTCCTGAAATTCTGATTGTGTCTGTTCTAAACATGAAAAATCTTCGTATCTTTTATGATGTTCCTAAATTAGGTGTTAAGGCAGAGTTAGTTTACGGAACCCTGATCGCAAAGCGTAGGTTTTGCACATAAAATCGCAAAACTCATCCGTAAATTTTCTCATAATGCTTAGTGCCTGATTACCACAAATCGGTCCGTGTGATTACCAAAATAGAGCCTTAAAAATTTTATACTTACTATTGATTGACTATTCAGTTCAAGGTGTTCTTTTGACTCTTAAAATTATTGAGATAACGTTGAAAATTTAACGAAAATCTGTTGCTTTATCTGACTGTACGACCAAGGAGACACCTTGGAGTCTGCATTGCGTCACTTGAACCGAGAATTTCTACAATAATACAAGTGCTAGAAAAGAAAACCTAGATTTTGCCCCAAAAATACTACATATATCACTAAACAACTTTCCTAAAGAAAAAAAAAGCGCAAATTAAATAAAAAAAAGAACAGACTTGCTCGTACAAAATTCACGGTATGTTTTCAAAATTAGTATTAGGAAAACGCAACATATTCATCACCTTTATTTGAAAAAGTTATTCAGTATATTACGTGGTTTCATTTAACCTGTCGAATTACCTCCGGTATTTACGTGTTACAGCGAAATTATAGGATTCCCCTATGACAACCCGTTGTCTGTCAACCTAATTCTTGCCAAACCCCATATAAAATAAATAGGCATACGTTGTGGTGAATAAATTAAAGGTGTGTATTATAGGGTTTATTGATTATTTAGATAATAACCGTGTGACAGTGTTGTCTGTGTCAGTGTACCAAGTACCACATAGTTGTGGAGCTAGTGATCAGAAGCAGTTGCGTTGGGCGAGCCCTTGCTTTGGATTACTTATATCGGTTAAGCTGATAAACTTTTTGTTGGTAAGTTTCGAATGTAAGTCTTGAAAAATTTAACGTAGCTGTCTCGGCTGTCTGTCACTTTGTTGTTTTTTGAAGAATTGTAGACTTTGAAAATAGAATAGAATAGAATAGAAAAAGTTTATTTGTCTAAAAAAAACACATAAAAGTAACACGACATAATTAAACACAAAAATACATTAAACAAAAAGGAGACAGCTCAGCATATGCTGTGAGCATGGTAAAACATGTCTACACAGCGCTGATTTTCAGCTGATCCTGTACCATCTACAATTAAAAATAAATTTCGGTAGGTGATGCACAATATACAAGCAACTATTCTACGACATAACAATAAAATAAAATAAAAATATATATATAAAAAAAAATTACACACCAATTACAATTTTGCGGAAACAAAAATAAATTTAAATTAAAACCACTATTGAAAAATAATATGTTGGGTCAGTATTAGAGTAGGTAGGTAATTAAATAATGACGAAGATTTTGAAGGTTTTCAGTACAAGTGCTGTCGGAATAAAAATTTTCTTCATTGCAAAATAGTCTTCTAACTATTAGGAACAGAAGTTAAATTACTTTGGAAAATTTAAAGTTTTTGTAGTACTTTTAAACAAAAATTAAAACCTTCAGAATCTGCTTCAGTATTTACCATTTATTTAAAATTTATTTTGTCTGATTTAGTTATAAGCTTCCATTTGAGTCTGTCAAAACAAGAAAGTATAAGTGGATGTGCCGTTTATAATTTCCATAGCTTAATTTCTAAATTTAAATTTTTTTTTCGGGAATATACGCCATTTAAGGGTATGATTTTCATTTGTTTGGCATATAAATTAACCATTATTTTTTAATGATTTTTTAAAGATTTGTCCGATATGACGTCACTTGAAAATTTTAGACATACTGATTGTGATGTGTGATTGATAACAAAAAAGTGGTCTGTTTCTGTCTGTCCTGTCATCCAGTGGCGTGCACAGAACTTTTTGCTGGAAAAGCAAACAATTGGTTAAGAACAACAATAAAAAAAATATAAAAAAATTTAAATATCAATTTGAAAAAAAAATATTTGTATGACGCCAGGGTAGACAATGTCTACCCTAGAGTGAAAATTTCCTATACAAACTTTTTTTTTTCAAAGTGATATTTAAATTTTTTCATATTTTTTTTATTGTTGTTCTTGACCAATTGTTTGCTTTTCCAGCAAAAAGTTCTGTGCACGCCACTGCTGTCATCCATCTGTCAAATCAGTCTGAAGCAAATTATTATAAAATTATCTTGATAGCAAAGGACACATTTCTAAGCAGCCTTTTCTCAAGTGACGTCACACGATGGCAATAAAGGAAGTTCATGAGGTTTTTTAGACCACAAGTTCTAAAATACGGCTTATTAAACCTAAATCTCGAAATGGTTTTTGAATTAACACACCTTAAAATAATTGTAATAAATGTATTCATAAATGCGAAAGTGTGTTTATTTGTTTGTCCTTCTTTCACGCAGCAACGGAGCAACGGATCGACGTGATTTTTTGCATAGAGATAGTTTATGGACCGGAGAGTGACATAGGATACTTTTTATCCCGGAAAATGCAAACTGAATCAGCGCTGGCAAAGCCGCGGATAAAAGCTATAAATTAAAGAAAGAAGATAAATAAAACCGACCAAGTGCGAGTGAATATAAAGTATTTAGGGTTCCGTATTGTGAATGATAAATTTAGTTTTGTCATTTTCTATCGTGAATTTCTCAACCGCTTTATTTTTCCTTTAATCTTTAACATGATTATGATTTTTTTAAATATTTTTTGGTCTACCAGTTTTGGACATAAGGGGGGACACACATTTTTTATGGTTTTTCAAGGATTTCTCGAAATAGATGCAATTAAATGTATAGCCAAATTTTATATTTTTACAATGAACTTTTTAATACCTACAATTTGATACCAATATTGTATTTTTATAAAATATTTTTTCCATTTTTTTTACTTTTTTTTTATATTTCTCAATTGTGCTAATTTTTTTTTAAATCGCTGTAGACAGAGACACCTACATATTTTTGTGGTTTTTTGAAGATTTCCCGAAACCAGTGCCAGTAAATATAGTAAAAGTATATGTTTTTGCAATCAGCTTCTTAATATCTACAATTTGATACCCATATTGTATTTTTAGGATAATATTTTTTATTTTTCTCGCTTTTGTTTTGGAAATGTTTTGAACAATTTCTTTTTTTTTTACCGTTATATGTGAGCAAACTAATGCTATTTTAGTGCCAAATTTCATGTCTTTATCTCTAACGGTGCTAAAGTTATGAGGCTGTGACATACGGACGGACGAACAACGGAGTCTCACCATAAAGGTTCCTTTGTACCTTTTAGGTACTACGGCACCCTAAAACCTCAATGATAGAAATTTAATATCATACCATCATGGTTTTCCGTCTGTAGCTCAGCATTCATCAAGTATTCATACTTCTTGGCCTCGAATGTGGCCGATCAGGCGGATCGATAGACAAAATGATGGGTTATCTATGTGTTTGTTATACCACGGCGACACAGTGCATCAATAAAACTAACTTTAGGTCTTTATTGCTAGGAGACTTTGTCTTTTTATCGATTTTGGGCGTATTACTGCAGGTTTTCGAGGTACGAGCAAAAGTAGTGGGGGATAGTTGCGCATACTTACACTCGCGCACGTAATTGCTCAGCCGGATTTTATGAATAGACATATCTTTGCCTGTCTAGTCGAAAAGTTTCTTTTCGGCGTCTTGGTAACTAAATTGCAGGTCACTAAACGGTCTACTAAAAATATTTGTGCACGCGACTGTACCCAAGGACCGGGATACTTGCGTTAACAACGCGGGAAATAGTGTACGACTAACAAATCAATCACAGCCATGCGGCAGCGCCTGCCCTTCCATCGCGCCCCCCTACTGTCCTCCAAACAGTCCCAATAAATGACTTCTGCACATCCCCCCACTACTTTTCATCGTACCTCAAAAACCATGCCGATGCATGTAGTTGCTGTTATTCAAACATAAATTAGAAAGTTGAGTTCAGTTGTAACTTTGATACTTTTCTAAAATCTAACAGTCTCAGAATGCAGTAAACCTTTGGTGTCAGGTCACAACTTGGCAAAAGACCAAACATTTGCACAAAAAACTGAGGCTTATTATATCTCTAGAAAACGGCTTTCAAAACAAATGCCAGAAGTTATTTCATATACAACTAGCCTTTTGTCCGCGGATCCGCCCGCGATTTTGCAATCTTTGCCCCGTATTTGGCATGGCGGTTATTTTCTATATTTTATCAAAACACCTTATAGCCTGTATGCTGACCAAGGTCACTACGATGATAATACAAAAAACTGCATCTAAATCCGTCGAGTGGTTCTCGAGTTAAACGGAACATACATACATTATACATACAGACAGACAAAATATCAAAAAAAAATTGTTTAAGCCTCAGTACAATACAAATAACCCATTTCATCTAAAATTTCGCAAATATATTCAATGTACAGACTTTTTTTATTATTATTAAAGTAGGTAGATATAGATGACGTGAAAATAAGGCAGTTATTTATTTTTGTGGCCTTGGTTTGCACCGCCCCGTGCCCCGCCGCGCCGCCACCCGCGCTGCCGTTACCCTTTCTGTGCATTAAGTACAGGGTTGCCACCCTCCATTTTCTTGATTTAAGCATTATCAGGATTAAATATACGGGTTTTAATTACTTTACGGGATAGTATTGAAAAGAACCTTTTTGTGATAAAACTTTAAATTTATTTAATTTGTATTTATTTGTAGAATATATACCTATAGTATATACGAGTATATTATTAAATAAAATACCTAAAAATATACAACATACTCAACTGATGCCGGGTCCAGATCGAATCCGAAATATATCTTGAGTTTGTTACAGTTTAATTGTAATTTATTTAATAATGTACTTGTCTATACATATGCTCTACAAATAAACAAAGAAGTTGTTGTTAAAAGTTATTACAATTATTGCAATTTTAATAAAATTTGTACTTTGTGTGTGAAGTAACATCTTCAAAAGCCCTTCAAAATGTGGGGCACTTGTATATAAATCCTGTATTTTATTAACGGGTTTCTTTATTAACATACAGCTTGATAAACGGGGTTAATAATATTTCATTATTAATAATATGCAAATTCATAATGAAATGATAAAAATTACAAGGTAAAAAATGTCAGTCTTCTTTTTTCCTCGGTAGCTTGTCTCAGGATCCGCAAATAAATGTTCACAAATTCGATCACATTTCCGAATTTCGTTCTGACTTAATTGTTTTTCCATTCGTCATCGTCGTAATGCTCATATCCTGTTTTTTTTGTTTTATGTGCTGAATAATCCTTCAACTCTCTCTTACCTTAAAACTCACTTCCGTTTTCTTCATGATACCAATGACCGCATTTTAAGGTCCTCTCAGAATCATCTTCTCGTCACGCTGCCGCTGGTGTGCACCCACCAACAATCGAACAATCCAAAAATAGAACAATCTTCCTTTACATAATTAAGAGGGCCCCTTCCTTGCCTATCTTGAAGAGACTAGTAAAAGGTCACTTTCACTCTGATTACCGAAATATTTACTATAATTTTTTTTTACTTATACTATTTATAACATTATTCATCTATTTTAGTAGTATTTATTTACTAGTATATTACTATTACATATTCATATATTTATTTACCAATATTACAATAGGATATGTATTATTAAAAATAAGTACACCGCCATTTCAGCAATCCTTTTGAACAGTTTCTTCCACCTAGAGGTTGTCTGGAAGAGATTGCTTTAAGCGATAAGGCCACCTGTTTGTGCTTGCATAATAAGTTAGTTAAATTTAAGTGTTCATATTTCTGTTTCCTTTTTTATGGTGTACAAATAAAGTTGTGTTGTTGTTGTTGTTGTTGTTACCCGTAAAATATAAACCAGAAGCCAGATGGCAACCCTTATTAAACGGTGCCGTGCTACTCAACAAAATAGCGAAATAGTTTTTGGCAATGGCAGTGCTCAAAGTTTCATTTATTAGCACAAGAAGCCACGTTACCGCGTGAATTCGCGTGCCCTTATCGTTTTAACTTTTTATTTGATGAATAAATTATTCCCTTTTTTGTTTGCAGCTTGCATCAACTACGATAAGGCGAATATACCAAAGGAGGTCAAAGAAACCATGGACAGCGCTGGTAAGCATTTTTCTCTTTTTTTTCTGTATAAAAAAGAATATCCTGACTAAATGATCTATCAACGCCTAGACCAAACGACCTAGGGTCATGAAATTGGAACTTTAGGTTCCTTGTATCACGTAGACGTCCGCTAAGAAGGGATTTTAGGAAATTCCCACGGGGTCGGGAGAGTTGGGATCCACGCGAGCAACGCTGTGGGCATCTGGTAGTTTATATAAAGTCAAATATTAAAAGACTAGATCTTTTGAATAGTGTCAATACTCGTAGGTAGCCGCTTCATCTTGTTAGGTTTCAATTAAAACCAATAAAAAATAGTGTATCACTTTCTGGAATTATCAATATTTTCACTCGTCCTGCTAAGTCCGTAGTCAACAAAATTTGGTCAACTTCAATGTGCTAATTTTGACTGCTTTTTGGGATTAATAGATTTATGTAGGTATATGATTTCAATTTTACATTTTTTCGTACTTTTAAACCGAATTTATTACTACTTTAGTACTTACAGGAAGTGACGTAATCATATTAGGTTAAATGGTCGAATCCTAGTCAGACTGAGGATGTGTTCAAGAAATATATATTTTCGTATTTCGTGATGACGTCATGATGATGATGATGATGATGTCTTTCATTTAATAATTCTTTATGCATTTCTATGCACGCTTGTTATAAAATTTGTCTCTTAAAAAAGATTAAGGAAAGTTATTCCTCGAAAAGTAAATATTTGCGACAAAAACGAGGTTAAGTTGTTAAATTTGTGTAATTTTTTCAAATGATTGTTAATACAGTTGATTTTATGTCAACCTACCCAAAACCTGATCTTATTACCCTGCCTTTAGGGTTTGAATCCTTTAAAAGTAGCTTGCTTGAACTCCAGATACTTTTCAATTCAAAACATTCAAGTATCGACATAACCTAGTGTTCATATATATAACACACTAACTGTAAATGAAAGAATTTCATGAATATAAAAACACTAAAGCCATCGCGTTTCACAGTTGATAAGAGGGTCATAATGCGGGTCCATAATTACCTTACGTTTCAACTGATTGCTAGTTTCTACTACGTTACATGCTTTGTTAATTTTACAAATAACTAAGTTATTTTTTAAATCATTAACATTGCTACGGCGGCGTGGCGTAACGCGAACATTTCTCGTCTACGAAATATCGTAGAGCTTTTCTTTACCGATTTCCTTCAAGTAGTAACATCGCGTAGTAAATATAATGTAACCACTATAACTACCAATAAACGTGTAGCTTTGACCTCGTTACTGAAGCGTGCTGCCTGAAACGAATAAAGAATCCTTCAGTTCTGCTGTAACTGTACAAACTAAAAGACGTTCTTTCGAATTGCTGAAAACATGTGAAATTTACGTGAATTCTATAAAGTGAGCGTTTGACACAGTGAAATGTTGAACAATGTATCGGAAAAGGCAAACTAAATCTAATAGTAAGTGTCGAAACTTCGTCAATGATTTTATAATCTGAAGATTTTTTTAAAGTGTTTCGGTAGTATAGCTGTTAAAATTTACACATATAAACTCAAAGAAACTATAAAATAATAATTTACATGATTTTGATGATCAATTTCCACTTTATACACTTAAAGGAAAATCGATTGTTAGTAATAGACAAATGTTGTATTTTCAATGCAATACGGTACTCTTTTATATTAATTGCTCACTGCCCTTGGGAATATTTCAAATTCCAAGAAGTCGGCACTTTCAATCAAGAATATTTGTGAGTGGTCACGCGAAAAGGGACCTGAAGGATAAAATTCTGGCGCGTATCTTGGCCAAAGAATCAGTCTGGCCATTCAAAGAGGAAACGCTGCCAGCCTTCTAGGTACCCTTTCACATGACGGTGGCGATCTAGATAGGATTTTTTATTTAGTTTAGTTTATTTTTATAAGGTATAGGTTTTATAAGGGTTTTTTTTTAGGTTAGTGTTTTGTTTTGTGGGTAGGTTTTTAAGTATTTTAATGTTGTATAAGTATTATTTTGTTTCAATAAAGAAAATTATAAACAAATTTTAAAACTTACTCCTGAAAGTTCTAATTTGCCAAATTCTTTCAGGTCCTTCAGGTCCCTTTTCGCATGACCACTCACATTTATAGCACGCATGGTAACCATAGACAAATTACAAGCTAGAACTCAAATTTAAGACTTACCATATTTTCCCCAAATTTATCTTTTATATTCATTACGTTAAGAGTCTTCGTCTTCGGGAAAGATAAGTTTGTGGCGCTATACGTAAGATTGGGAGAGCCAATAGGATTGCAGTATCCCGTTTCTGGGCTGTATTGTCTATGGTGGCATCTATTTGACCCATCGAAATAATTATATTTGACCAAATGAATTTCGAAATTTCTGACCATTATGTTTGGATCTCAATACTCGGTAGCGAGTGCGTACAAAATCATTTTGTAATGTAATGTAATAATTGTGGTTCTTCTCGTAAACCGCTAGGGGCGCTGTACAATGTCTCATAAATATTTTTTATAGTTACTAGCGAGTATCGATACCTAGACTCATGGTAGCCGTACTGGGGTGAATGAGACGTTGTTCCAAAATACCTTGGCGCCGCTGGACAAAACTTGATTGACAGTGAGACAAAACTGTCTTGTTCCAGTATACCTTGGTGCCGCTGGACAAAACTTGATTGACAGCGAGACAAAACTGTCTTGTTCCAATGTACCTTAGCGCCGCTGGACAAAACTTGATTGACAGCGAGACAAAACTGTCTTGTTCCAA
This sequence comes from Ypsolopha sequella, assembly GCA_934047225.1. Lineage (NCBI taxonomy): Eukaryota > Metazoa > Arthropoda > Insecta > Lepidoptera > Ypsolophidae > Ypsolopha > Ypsolopha sequella. The sequence continues at coordinate 5,225,879 of OW203988.1, read as the reverse complement.
TGTACCTTAGCGCCGCTGGACAAAACTTGATTGACAGCGAGACAAAACTGTCTTGTTCCAATGTACCTTAGCGCCGCTGGACAAAACTTGATTGACAGCGAGACAAAACTGTCTTGTTCCAATATACCTTGGCGCCGCTGGACAAAACTTGATTGACAGCGAGACAAAACTGTCTTGTTCCAAAATACCTTGGCGCCGCTGGACAAAACTTGATTGACAGCGAGACAAAACTGTCTTGTTCCAAAATACCTTGGCGCCGCTGGACAAAACTTGATTGACAGCGAGACAAAACTGTCTTGTTCCAAAATACCTTGGCGCCGCTGGACAAAACTTGATTGACAGCGAGACAAAACTGTCTTGTTCCAAAATACCTTGGCGCCGCTGGACAAAACTTGATTGACAGCGAGACAGCTTGAGTTGCTAAGGTTCTAATACTACAAGTCCTAGTTCAATTTAGCACCTGTGTTTAATTATTTACGGCAAAATATCGACCGTGTAGCAGTAGGTACACATGTGGATCGCGTGTCGTCCCACTACTTTTGCCTATCAACGGTTTTGTTTGCATAGATACATGCCATTAGATGGGCATGAATTACTTACATGCTTTTGTGTGACCTAGGTCGCTAGGATTTTCTTCTTTATTAAAGGACTTTTTTATAGGATTTCTTCTTTATTAGACTGTATAAGAAGTGTTTTAATCCTATATCGGCTGTAAAATTATATATGGCTGGATGGATATACGTGTAAAAAGTTCTAATTTAATTGGTGAAAATAATTCTAGGGTAGATTGTCCTTTGTATAACTAATTAAGTAATTACATTACAGTATGCATTTCAGTTAGCCGCTCAAGCGATTTTGGGATGTATTGCATCCCAGTGACATCGTGACTTAAAAGTTGGATTTATTTATTTAAATCTGCGAATGGTATCACCACGTGTTCCAATTGTAAACGATGCTAGACATCTCTGGCTCAATGTTGAACCGGAAAACGGAAACATTTTCTAGCATTTGAAAATTAAAGCCAAAAAGAGTTGAGCTTTACAAAGTAGCTAATAAAGACAAGAATTTTTTTTTCTTGTTTTTATTTGTAAAAACTCCGCCTCAATAAAAAAAATTATATTATTTTTTTCATATTTGATTGGTATTTTTCTATCACTGTTTTCAATTCCATACAAAAATAAAATCTCATGCATTTAAGGGTTAATACTTTTAATTCTAAAGCAAGAATAACATTGAGAACGCGATCCGTCGCATCTACCTTAAATTTGTTTTACTTTTAATTTTATGATTGTTATCCCAAAATTTAAGATGGATGCGACAGATCGCGTTTGTATACAGGGTGCTCTGAAATTCGACCTATTCCTTGAAAGGAGTTATACTAGAGATCATTTCCAACAGATTAAGTCCTATCAACTAGGGGTCGAAAATAAATGGTCTCCGAGTTACGAAGGTTTTTAAGATATTTTTCAAACTTTCAGACTGGTAACGAAAACCAAATTATTCAAAAATAATGATTCCTCTCTCGACACTTATTTGTTATTTTTCTGATTAATGATAAATGATAGACCATTTAGAAAAAAATACACGTGCCCAGAATTCCAATAATCTCAGAAGTAAAAGTTCTTAAGTAAAAAGAAAACCATTTTTATTTTGTAATTTTTGAAATATCGAGGTGTTTTACTTGAAAAATAAAAATTATCATTTTCGACCCCTAGTTGAAAGGCATTATTTGTTGGAAATGATCTGTAGTATTACGCCTTTTAAGGAATAGGTCGAATTTCAGAGCACCCTGTATATTCAACAGACTGTTGTCTACGTCTTCGATTGGTCGAAGGTCTACGTTTCTCGAGAAAGGTTTAAGGGGCTATACCGTGAAAATTGTCAATTTTTGAAGTTATTTATCTGCTCTTTTAAAGAAGTTCCAAGTAAAATAAATTAGTATAACAATTTTGGAACCTTTAACTAGATTTTGGTCTATCAGAAACGCGATAGGAGGAATTTCATTCGATAGAAATAATTATTGAAATCAGGTTTAAATTTACACTTTTTTTGATATTCTGACAAATTAGGATAGCATACAGACTTGAAAAATATTTATTTAGATGGGTTTTATTTATACCTAAGTTACTGGTTATGGAAATTTTTGTAGCTATTTTAGTTAATTTTGCATTAATTTAAAACCGACTTTTTGACAATTTTCCCCGATTCCGTCCCTTTCGCACTGCGGGTCTTTCCGCCTGGAGTAACGGGGACCTTCGCTAGCACGGTATATCACCTTAAGGCGCTCTTATCCCAGAAGAGTGACTCTCTGTCTTTTTCTTTACGTGTAAGAAGTAAAGAAAATAACCACACTTTTGTACTTTTTCGTTGTTTTATCGGTTTTTAAATTGTTTAAAAATAAGGGATATGTTTATTAAAACCCACTTACGTGGTCGAACTAGAAAATTTAAAGACCAATATTACCAGATATGTTCCGTTAATAAAAGAGTGGAATTATGGAATTATTTTTTCGTTCGTGAATTATTTCTATCGAGCAAAGTTTATCTGATCGTGTAACACATGCATGGAAGACAGATAAAGGTTCGAACTATATCGCGTATTTTTTTTTTTTGAAGTTTTAGATGATATTTGAAAGTTCTATTTGACTTTGAAATTACTGATTTATGGATAAGAGCGCCTTAAATGTACCACCGGCTCTGTTCGTTTCACAGTCGCATGGCACCGTCCGCAGTCAGCGACCTCCCGCGTAGAGGAAGAGCTGATGCAGAAGAGCTCCCGCGCTCTGGCCAACACTACAGACCCACTGGAGAAGCTGAGACTCTTGTGTCTGTCGCGTGGCGCTTCCGGCATCATGGGACTTGGCAGGTGAGGTGGCTCCTGTACTAATTTTTCATCATTCATTTCATTTATTTTTCACAAACAATATACATCGCATTTGAATTTCATACATAATAAAACAAACTTAACACTATTTGCAATGCATGTGCTCGTAAAGGCCCTTTTTTTACGCATCAAAACTGAACAGAAAGTCGATTATTTTGCCCTAGGGCTTTATTTTTATTTATTTTTTTCATTTGTTTGCAATGGTTGGGCAACCTGCAGCCTTTCCTGTGTACCATAGATGTTATACTTTTTTTCCACTGTTTAACGGCTCTGGATACAATCCTTTTGAGCCAATCATAATTTAAAATTCACAAGATTATATTTGTTTTCATTTCCTCACACTATGCATTGAAAAACGTAGTATGATACACGGGCGTAAAAGCAATAAATTACTCGGTTACGCTACGCTCGTGTTTTAAACTGCCCTCATAATTTATTCCTTTTCGCCCTTGTAGCATAAGCTACTATTAAAAATAAAAAACTCATTTCTACAATAATATTCATTTATGTTAATTTTAATAATTATAGTAATAAAATTATAGGTATTTAAGGAAAAGATGCCATAAGTGAAACCAAATTTAAGAAAGACAGCATTAAGATCGTGTATTTTCCAGAATTTTCCGCCGAATGGACGATGACGGTAGCAAACAGTTGAACAAGGAAGAATTCTTTAGCGGAATTAAAGACACTGGCCTTGAAATCAGTGATGCGGTATGTATACGATTTCAGTATCTCTAGAGAATAAATTATCGTTTTGTACAGACGCTTGCAGATCAACCTCCTTATTTGTAAAAGATTTTAACGGCTATGTCACCGCGATAAGAAGTGCGAATAGGTAGCCTGTCATGCTGGCGTGCGTACCTTATTTCTCCTTGATCAGAAACAGGCATTACAAGGGATCATACTACCTTGTTGAATGGATTTGAGAAAAACGCATTTGTTATTTTTGCTTTTATAGTATATCTACTTAGTATATAATATGAATGAAATTAGCGTAAAAAAAATTACCTTTTTTGCCTGCTAAGTTTGTGGTTGTACAGTGGAGTGGAGTGTACAGTTGGTGATCATTGAACCTCCTTGTTCCTGGTCCCTGACCGGGTCTCCGGTATGGGTTCGGGCGGTTGATTGGATTTGACATAAATTTCAAACATTTAATCTAAGTAGTTCATGTACATTTATTATTTTATTACATAATATTTTTATAAGATTAACATTTGTCTTGTGAAACGTGTATTATATATATACCTACTTTGCAAAATAAACTTTCTGAATTTTGAATTTTGAGTTCACATCAAGCTATTCACATTGAACTTTGTACCTATCTAGTACCTATCTTTGTAGTACTGCAAGTGTGAAGCTTGCCCTGCGGTCCGTAATAGAATTACATAGATAAAAGCAATGAATGAATTAAAGTGTGAGCGATGACTGGTCCGTAATTTGTGAGCTAGCAAACGATGTGAAAGATAGCTTATGATTCGGACCGCATTAAAAAAGATACCATCTTAACCATAACCTCTTATCACAGAATACAATACGATTATTTGATTTTATTTCGTCAAAGTGCCGTGATTCGTGATGGAACAAGAAGAGTTTGTAGCACTGTTCTTTAACGTAGACTCAGATAGCGACGAAAAAATATATATACATATAAATTCTTCCTTTTCGACGAAAAGTTCCACACGACTTTTTATTTGTTTCTCTCATGGCCGAATAAAACATATACTATGGTTTGTCTGATTTGAACTGCTGAAATAATGGAGCGAAAACAATTTTTGACATTCCATTCCGTTCAACGCTCACATCCCCTGCGTTCCGAAATAGAATTATATCGCTAAAATCGATTACGAAAGTATGAAGTGAATGGCTTATGATCCATTGTAATCCTATTACGGACCGCAGGGATCGCCTCACCTCCGTCGCATGAGCCATGAAAGTCATACGAATGAATGAACGCATTTGCTTCACTCATGGATTATTAGCCATTCACCTCATTCATTCGTAATCGATTTTAGCGAAATAATTCTATTTCGGAACGCGGGGATGATGTGATCTCCACTATACATCACCGTGGTCATAACCCTAAAATAATGGATAGAAACGACAATACAGAATTCTAATTACGCCAAGTAGTATGAAGTGTCAAAATCGTTTTACGGGTTCCTAAAAGCTTGCTAGGTTTTGAAATTGCACAGCCACATTGCATAAGCATTAGCATAGACTAAATATACGTAGTATAGTGCGCGCCAATCTTTTAGTCGCCTCTGAGTGAGCTACGAGTGCAAGCTTGCGCAGGTACACTCAAGGAAATAATAATATCAACGGTTGATTATTAAATGTTGACTATAAGTGGGAAGGTGAACTTGTTGTACCTACTTATTTAATTATTTATTTATTATTTTACTGCAATGGTAACTATATAAATAAAATGCATTAATATAAACACGATTTTCCTACATTGTCGCCTTAAAACGCTATAACGTCCGCGAAGAATAACAACAAGAATAAACTTTAACAAACTAAATCAACAAAACTTTAATAAACTAAATCAACAAAACAACAAATAAAGGCAACAAAAACAATAAACTGTAACAAACAGATTCAACTATAAACTTAACAAATCATAGAATTTTTTCCTCGTAGGTACTTTTCATGCAACGCGCGCGTGTGTAGTGTACGGACGTAGCACTAACACTAACGCATAGTGTTGACACCTGCTGAATGGCGAGCGGGGGGTGTGGTGCGGCACGTAGGCGGGTGTGCTCCGCGCCCTAGCTCCTGTAACGTCCCCCTGACACCGTAAAACGGCTAATGCGTCGATTCTTGGGGCTAGCTTCAGAGGCGACTAAAAGATTGGCGCGCACTGTAATACTTGGTCTATGGCATTAGGGAGGATCTACTTTAACCACCACAGTGTGGTGACCACACTGAGAAGGTGGGTTGGAAAGTGAAAAGGCGGTACATAAAAGTGGTGTAAAGGTCACATCATTTTTCAGATGCGTCTTTTCACGATCTGGGGCATTTACTCTAGCTTTATTAGTGCCTGTGCCTTCGTCTGCTAATCCGCAGGTCACATCACGTGCAGGTGGGGCGAAACTGACATTTGGGAAAGATGTCAGTGTATTTTTCATACCCACATGCAGAACTTATGTGCTCCGTACCAGGAGCGATCAAGGAGATGAGGAGGTCTCCACGATCACTCTCCGCACAAAACACCTCCATAGTGGTGACGTAAATCTGTCGGCTATGGTTTCTAGGATGCTGTTGGGACTGTCCCGTGTCCTGCGGATCAAGGATATGGTCTTTTTACGGATTATAGTTGTAAAGCCATCTGTTTGGTACTCAGTGAACATTCCTGACGCACTACATATTTACATGTATTTAATACTCAGAGAGAATCAGTTACTCTATAAGGTGAATCCTAGCCACGATTTGGATTGTGATCTTCATATTTTCTTACAATTGTTTTAGCGATAGTAAGAATGACAAGGGTTAAATACAATGAGCGGTTTTCCAGACCGACCTTGATCAAGCTTTCAGAGGTAAACATAGATGACGTTACCCTGCTTTCAAGTGTCAAAAAACTAAGATTAATTTTTAATCTGTGGACAGCAACTTTTAGTCGACTAAAAAATTTAAAGTCAAGTGTCAAACCCAACAACATCCTTCATGACGATTTCTTATTTTGTTGTGTTTATATAGTGTTATTTTCTACCAACGTTACTTACGTTAATAAAATAGTTTAGTGTTACACTCCACTTTCAACATGGTCAGCCCTTGCGTTGTAGCTAATTGTAAAAATGTAGGAATACACAGTTTCCATAAGAATTAATTACGGAAAGAATGACGGATCTTAGCAATAATACATGGGAGGCATAGATTAACGATAAAAAAGAACGAATCGAAGACGAAGTATCAAAATCAAAAGAATCCAGTGTTGCCAGAAAGACATTTTTTTGACACTTTTAGTACAGGCTGCGCCATCTATTGAGTCGTTCGGTACTACTTTTTCTTTTTTAATTTGACTTTGAAAACCCCTCATTTCAGGACGCAGAGGAGTTATTCAAGAAGTTTGACACCGACGGCAGCGGATCCATCAGTGTTGATGAGTTCATCAGGCAGATCCGGGTGAGTTCGCGCTTGGTACTCCCGAGGGTCTTCAGACCTGTATTGATAAAAATTACACGATTTTGCTAAGTTTCTTGCCCCTCTTCTCAGCAAGACTTATCAAAGTTGCGGAGTTGGAAATCTAAATTGCTAAGCGATATTGATAAGCTTAAAAAGCTTAGTTTTATTTAAATTTTGCTGTACTTTCCGGTGTCATGTTTAGTTGAAATTGTTTTTTTAACTGAGACGCCCAGTAGAGGAGTGACCTAACCCACACATTCATCAACCGAGATCTTCATAGAATAGTTGGTAGGCGTAGAAACATTGGTTTGTGAATTTGTGTCGGTTAGGCCACTTTTGTACCTTTTTTGCATATAAGTAAATTTATCTGGGGGCACGGCGGTGCCCTCGCCAAGAAGAGCCGAAGGAACTAAGGCCCTACGTACCTTTTCTCGAAGCGTTTTGTCGTATTTTCGAACCCTCATAGCTTCGGCCTAGAATCTAGGCCCTAGATAATACTAGAAAACTCAAATTCTCAGCATAAGATGTAGTCAGCAGAATAATGAAACACTCTAAATTTGATAATATGTTGATTTTCTATTCCAAATCTCTAAAAGTCCTAGAAAGCTGAAATTTGGTATGCTGGCTAGTATGCCGGCCGGCACAGAAACAACAAAAAACTGAATAAATATGTAACTTTCATCCTCCAACCCCTCAGAGAGTGGGTCTGATTTTGTATTATGTAAGAATTTCTTTTCAAACTTTTAAAAGGTTGAAATTTGTATTGTGGGCTAGGATTAGCACACAAACAACAAAAAAATCAAGAAATCTGTAACTTTCACCCTCCAACCCCTAATAAAGGAGGGCCTAGTTCTGTATTATGTAACAATTTCTATTCTAATCTTTTAAAAGTCCTAAAAAGCTGAAATTTGATATGCAGACTTAGATTTGCACACAAACAAAGAAACATTTTAAAATCCACCAACCTCTCATAGAAGGGAGTGCAGGTAAGTATGTAATATTACACTACAAAAAAAAAACGAAAATTTTTCATTGTTGCCAAGATTCATAAGCTCATAACGCTTTCACTGTTAAAAAGTTATCTGATCTCATGTAGAGCCAAGCTCCTTAAACTACAAGGCCTAACTCTACAAACTTTACATCTTGTTCAAAAAATATGACTTGGCCGTTTCATGGAACTATATTGCATGACACAACATAAAATACCAGTGGCTTAATTTATTACCATAATGGGAGTGTTTGTGCAACGGCCGCGAAACGGCCAATGCTTATTGACCAAGCTGTAGGGTTTGTAGATTTAGGGCTTGTTGAGTTAGAGGCTTGGCTCTATGATAACTTTGTAACAGTGAAAGCGTTATGAGCTTATGAATCCTGGCCACCTACTGTATATAGTTATAACACACACACTCATAATTAAAACCACATTCATAACTAAACTCATATATTACTTATATACCCAACACGTACACCTTCAACACTCAACACACTCACACTCTTATATAATAACTAAGTTTAAAATTATTTACTAAGTTTATTTTGTAAAACCATTACCATAATTGTAAAGAACCGGGGCATCCTGGCACAGGTATTTTTAATACTAAAAACAACGATTTCAAAAGTAAAGATAAGCCCTGACCGCACTATGACAGCATCAAAATGTTTCCACGTTTAAATGGGTGACGCTCACACGTTTGGAATCAGTGCTCATCTGAACACAGTGATAGTTGGACGCCTTAAGTGCAATTAAAGTTTATCATTTTAGCAACTTTAGTAGTCTGATCAGTTTGCTGACCGTAGGTAGACAAATTGCGCACTCATAAGTGTGCGCACGTCGGCATTATGTTAACGCACACATACAAAAACAATGCAATAGATTTTAGGTGCCAGAGCTCATCTAAACTTTTGAAATCTTTGACTTAAAAGGATGTCCCAACATTTAATGTAATATGATAAGTTTTTTGCAAATAAACAGTTTCCGTTTCTATACTATTTCTATTTACTGTAAAATGTTTTTTTGTGGGATATTTTACTATTTCTATAAGATCCCTTTTAAAATTTTCAGCCCCCGATGTCTGACAGCCGCCGCGCGATTGTGGAGCAAGCTTTCAAAAAGTTGGACAAGACTGGTGACGGCAGCATCACAGTCGACGACATACGTGGAGTCTACTCGGTCACTGCTAATCCCAGGTACAAAACTGGTTTTATTATTTAGTAGTATTTTATTATTTCATTACCATACCTTTCTGTTACACGTTGTTTAAGGTGACTTTTATTTATAAAGGCAAATTCATACTGTAGGCTCAGTAAATGGTCAGGACCTAGGTGCAAGGACCACATTTGCAGAAAACGAAAAAGAAAATGGTGTCCCCATACCTAGGTACTAATTACGAACAACTTCTAGTCAATTAGTTAAGGATAGGAAGCCCAGATTCTGTTTTGTGTTTTTCACAAAAGGGTCAATGAACCTTGTTCCTGACCATTTACTGAGTCTATAGTACCTATGAATTTGGCTTCATAAATTAAAATCACCTTATATAGCTGATTTACAGCAAAAAAATATTGTAATTTATTGGCTTATTGTGAACAAATTGGTTTCTATAAAAATATACCAAGTGAAAGAATTTAGCTATGTCTTGTTCTCTGCTTTATCCTATTTTTATCCCTGGTTTCCAGATACATGAGCGGCGAAGAGACTGCTGACTTGATTCTGAACAAGTTCCTAGCTAACTTCGAGAAGGAGGGCACGGTTGATGGAAATGTATGTATCACTATTTCAATTTATCGTACTTACTCGTATATTATAATAAATAACATCGTAAGTAGGGTTTATTGTATAAACTTTATACGTACAAAGTAAAAGAATGTTAAAATACATACCCTCCTGAAAGGCCAAAATAGTTATTTAGGTTACAAGGGGCCCAAGAATATTTTGTACATCGAGGGCGTTATTTCGAATTCAAAGCGAAGCGAAGGATTCTATTCTATAGTAGAATCCTGAGCGTACACTGAGAAAAAATTCTGGTTCCGTTAACCTGAATATAGCTCATTTAAACAGAAAACATTATACTATAGGTGACGTCTATATTTATTGTTCAGTTTACTTATTTATTGTTCAGTTTACCTGAACAATCTAATGTAGACAATAATTCAAGTAAATATAACATAACTCTGTTTTTGTTTACAAGGTTTTTTTTACAAGACGATCTGGTATTGTAAAAATATTTTTTCTCCGTGTAGCGAGAAATTCAAAATATGCTGCCACATTACACATATTTACCTATGAGATAAAGAAAAAGCCACGAGTACCTGGTATTTTTTGGTAATAATTGTTGCACCACATTAGATGCATTTGTTTTCAGGAATTAATATATCACTACTCGAACTCATTTTTATTTGCAATTAACGAAGTCTAGCGATTTATTTCAGAAAAGTACATTATGAAGTATTTATTTACGTTACTAGCACCTAACCATTTAGATATGGACTTCGTTATTTTCATATACTTAAATTTATTCCTCGCAAATTCTAAAGTTTCGGGCATGAAAATTTCCACAATTTTTCTGTCTGCTGATATGATGGGGATCTAATGTCAGCAGCAATCTTTGAATAATTATTCCTTGCTTCTGCTGCCTCCCCCAAGCATGTTAAAATACTTCAGATCCGTGAATTAAAATCCTATGTAAAGTTGGAGTCATAGGATGCCTGTTATGTAATTTTATGTATAGTTCTGCCGTTTCTTTCGTATATATATCAAATCTCTCTTTGTGGATTTTGAAACAGCTTGATATGCATTCATGAATGATTTCAAATCTTTCTATGAGTGTTACATCAATGCCCGTTATTTTTGAAGAATCTACCACTACCGTTAGCCACCTTCGCTTAATTTTGTGACTTAACTGCAAATTTACGTTTTATTTCCTTAATTTCATCCTCACCAGATGAATCCAAAAAAAAAAATCTACATATTCCAATCTTCCGTTAATATCCAGGTCGTTTTAAATCTTCATGACATCGTACGAGTTATTCTTCTTATGCTAGATGGGCCCAAAACAAAAAAAGAAACAATTGTCAAACGTTAATTTTTAACTTTTACCGACTTTTACTACTTCACTTTAAGGCGATACCGAAAAAAAAATGGGGTTTTTTCAAATCCATTTTCTCCACTATAACGTCATCTACGTATTTAATTTTTGGGTAATTGTTTATTGAGTATTTGATTAAGATTCTCACTGAAAGAAAACGAGATTGGATGAAATTTTCTCGATAGAATTTAATTCCGAAAAGACCTCTTTATTGTTTTATTTTTTTCTGTAATTCTGAAATCCTAACTAATTTCATTGTGAAATTGCATTCAAAATGTGGATATTATGTATTTGTAAAGTCTCCTTGAAAATCTTTTTGACAAAATAGCTTAGTACATTTTATATTAATAAAAAACCGACTTTTTGCTACTTTTCCGCGAATCCGTCCCACTCGCACTGAGGGTTTTTTCGCATATGGAGTAACAGGGACGTTAAAACTTTTACGTATCGCCTTAAACACCCATAAATCAAAAGTTGGTCTTAGGTGGCCCTTGATTTAACTTAGTTATAAAGTATTTTTTTTTTGGTGTAAACAATACAACATTATCAAACCCTACAGTATTACAAAACCCTTTGAGTTTGAATAATTTACAGAAAAAAATTCATAAAATTGGACCATGTTTTCCATTGAAGAAAAAAATATATCCCGGGGTTGTAATTTTTACAATAAGTATATAAAAAATAAAGATAGCTACTTGATGTTTCAGAATCCATAGCCCAATGTTAAATTTCACTGCACACCATCAAAATTCAAAAAAACTTTTTGTTTACACGAAGAGCAAATCAAAGCAACTGATTTAAATCCCCACCCCACGCAGTTAAAGCGACTGACTCTTGCCCTTATTGCGTAGGGTGGGGATTTAATAACAATGGCGTGGTTTCGAGAGACTACTTGCCTGACCAATGACCCGTTATTTTTAACTGGGGGTAGTTCTAGGAATTCGTATTTTGGCCAGATAGATCGATCAAATCACTGTATGTGCGCCGCGGCCATAGCAAAAAGTGCATGCGGTCGTGCTAATAATTTCCTTCATTTTCCAGGTGACCCTCGAAGAGTTTATGAACTACTACAGCGGCATCAGTGTCTCCATCGACAACGATTGCTACTTCGACCTGATGATGCGTCAGGCCTACAAGCTCTAACCACTTTATCTATCACGCTCTAACGCACTATGCACTCGACGTGTGAGAGCAGGACGACGTTGCGTTGTGACACAAATCAAAGGGGCAACGCAGAACTCGGGTGGCTTCAGTCGTTTCCGTGAAACCAGGGGCTCTACCGCGTAATTCTCATTTGTATCAACTTCAAGCAAATGCATGCGAAATTCAACGCGTGCAAAAGAGATGGCATGTTAGGCGGGCGTCGCCGCACGCACGTCAAATTTCAATCTCAAGTTGATGTTGATGAAAATGAGAATTACGCGGTAGACCTACTGGTTGACTTTGATTGTGTCATACCGCGCTACAGTGCTACAATGATCTGATGGCACGTGGATTATAGTGACAAGTGGGCGCAGCTGTCAAACAAGTATTAAATTAAACACTCAGTAGCACAGGTACCTCACGCAAATATATTTCAATACCTTTTACAGCTGCGTACAAGTATGTTGGTCGCCTGTCTGCTAGTTAATGTCAGGCCTGGTCAACTTTGTTCGTGGCCGTGGAAAATACCTACGGGGATACAAGGTGTGAACGAGAACGAAAACCATTGTTTTCTTTCTCGCTCAGTCTTACCCGTAATAACAATTATTAATTTGTAACGTGCATTGTTAACACTAGCCTAAATTTGCCGGTTAATACATCAACTCCTATGCTCGAGCGGTTATAGCATACATCGGCTTCGTGATCAACAGGGGCTCTACCGCGTAATTCTCATTTGTATCAACTTCAAGCAAATGCATGCGAAATTCAACGCGTGCAAAAGAGATGGCATGTTAGGCGGGCGTCGTCGCACGCACGACAAATTTCAATCTCAAGTTGATGTTGATGAAAATGAGAAATACGCGGTAGACCCACAGGTCCGAGGTTCGAACCCGATACAACCTCTCAGTGAGTTTGTTTTTCTGAATTTCTGTTTTTATTTGACGCCAACGCCATCTGTCTCCTAGCCCCCAATTACGGTCCCTCTTTATTTGTATGGAGTTGATGTTCTTCTCGTGAGTAAGTTGTTCTGTGGTTAATGTCCCCCGTTCCTCCACGTTTGGACTTATATAGTGGCATGTTGAGTTAGCGGGACTATTTCCCATTGGCTAGAAAAATCAGGCGTTCCAACTTGACCTAACATGAAAGTGCTGCCACGTTATAAATAGTATTCGATTACATCAACTTAGAAGAGGGTTAAGAATCGATTCAAAGCTTACAAAGATATAAATTATTACATGAATTGTCCAACACAAGGGATAGGATAGCAGCGTTAATTCCGATGTTGACCACGACCAATCTACGCGCCAAAAGATCCTTGTTGCACTGTTCATTGCTACAAGGATCTTCTGGCGCGTGGATGACAGTGACAGGATGGCGCAGCTGTGAAATAAGAGTGGCGTTAGTTACGATTTTGGACACAACCAATCCACGCGCTAAAAGATCCTTGCAGGACGGTAAACGGCACTAAAATTAAGCCAATTTATTGGCTGTATTTTTTTCTATTATAAAATGAGATATTTTATGTTATTACGTTCAGAGGTAAAGATATGCAAATTTTAATAAATGTTCTATTAATTTGACTTGATTAAATAATTTATTATTATAAATTTAGATTTTTTAATTTTATTGTAAGTATTGTAAAGTATGTTCGCTGGAATGGTTCCAGTACACCCGCATGCTATTTTGGATATCTACAGTGTATCTGCGGTACAGTCAAACGGAATTATGGAATGTAATCTTAAAAATATCCATATCTTCCCTCGGACGAAAAACTATTTTCTATACGGAAAATATTAAAAAAAAATATCTACTTTTCACCGTAACACACTGATGAACACGCCGCCGCGGTCGCCATTTTTCAAAGGTGGAGCTATTTGAGCGGACAGACTTTCTACGTCATAGATAAAGTGTGTAGCGTATATACTCTTTCAGTGTAGTAACGCTGCCGCTGCTTAGTCACCACTAGGGTTGCCAACTCTCTGAGGAACTAACCCGGGAGATTTGAACAAATCGGTGGGCAATTGAATGAAAGTCGGTAATATTTGTTATTTTTAATTTGCTTCGTTTTGGAGAAGCATCTTTCATATTTGATATGAAAAATCAAAATTTATTTCGTCATTAAACTATTTATTTCACGCGATTTATCTATTTCGTTAATGACAAATAAGTATTTTATTTCAGAAAATCCGGAGAATTTAGTGCATCCCGGGAACTCGGGAGGTTGAACAATATTCCCGGAGTCTCCCGGGCATTCCGGGAGGGTTGGGAACCCTAGTCACCACCAACGCCCCTGTCACCCCGCGACACAAGAAATAACAGAAGTACGGTACTCCTAAAGTAATAATGCGCATACAAATCTTCGCCACGGTTAGGCAAAGTTCGTATTTCCTTACACTATCTATACAATTAATAAGGTCACGTGGTACGTCCGGTCGCTCAGCTATAGATTTGTATGCGCATTATTAGGTACTTTGGGAGCACTGTACCGCGGGACAGTTGCGCGCGCACGATATTGTCTATCCCTAACATCTAGAGTACCTCGTCCCCGCCAACGTCTGTCGCCCCGTGAGACTGTCGCACACACACATTGAATACTCAGAACTGTTATAGTATTTTGTGCAAAAGATTCGCACGAGTATCCCAATGTATAATTATGTGCAGTTGCACACAATACTTTATCTATACGACCATCGAAAACAATTTCACGAAAATTGGAAAAATAACACTTTGTTGTGATGATGATGCCTGAGACCAATCAGAAGCGAGAAGAGTAAAGGGGCGGGGCTTAAGAAATTAAGACAGACAGTTATTGCGTGTGATTTGTTCTCTAGCGGTGTTATAATAATATTTACCAATCACAGCGCAGAATTGCGGTATTATAATGTAATATTATAACATCGGTCAAACAATGTAGTGACTTATAAGACCGCTTTTCATGTTGTTGATGTAAATAATATTTATCTACGCCCATAAAAACATAATTTCAACTCAATGGTTAAACCTCGGTTAAATAAACATCATATATTGGGACAAAATAGAGAAAAAATATTAATATTATTAGAATGCATTACAAACTTGAAATCAATCAGAAACAAATATAAAAGCACACATATTTTGAAAAAATTCCTTAGGCTAGGATTTGAACCTGCGATCTCCTGCTTACATGGCAGGCACGTTACCAACTGCGCTACCGAGGTTCGTATCTGGAACGACCTACTTTTCTACCATACCTGTACACAGTATTTTTCAACTACTTTATATACCACCTTGTAATGCATATACTGAACGCTCAAGAGGGCGTTATGTGATTTCACGCCTTCAAAATCCATATATTTTCAAAATATTTGTGCTTTTAAATTTGTTTATGATTGATTTCAAGTTTATAATGCATTCTAATAATAATAGGCTATGTGACAACATTGAAAATACATTACAAATTTGAAAATACATTACAAATTGTGGTCATCCTATCAGATAATAGCCTAAAAATACATATTTCACGTTATTTAAACTAAATTACGCATATTTTTTGCAAATTACGCGAAATAAAATATAATATTTTAAAATATCTTATCTGTGACGGCAATGTGCCGCGAACGCTCTGTGATTGGTGGCAACTCATGGTGACGTCACATGCAAGTAAACATGGATTCCTAGACTGATTTTTGTTTGCATTTTATGTTTTCTGAGTGTTAAATTCGATCTGTGAAGCACTTTTCGGTCAATTTTGGATAAATTTTGTAATGAGAATTCACTTAGGTGCACTGTTTTGTTGAGGTTATGTGAACTTGTTTACTAGCGTGTGACGTCACGCGTGTCACGTGACCAGCGCCATTACAGAAACATCGTTTTCGGAGCGATTTTTAAAACGTAAACTTAAATATTTATTTTATTAATAAAACAGTAAAATTTCTCGGAAATATCAAAGTGTGCTTATTATGTTATAAATAATCATTTAAAATTACGTCCGAAATTAGTCAAATAGCCTATTAGAGTATTCACAGCGATGGATTTCGCAATAAATCTTAGTGAAGAAATATTATTATTATATTATAAGATTATAACAGAGGTGGTCAGTATTTAGAACATAAACGAATACAGCCTACAGACTCCTCATAACAGGCGACCGATTTCTGTCAACAGATCTGACTGAACCAGCAGATACAATTCGCCACTCCAAATTATATGTTTCGGTAGGCCAAACCAAAATGGCTTCTATATTCATTACGTTTTAAAACCATAAACGGCTAGAGTTTTCGTCTTCGGGAAAGATAAGTTTGTGGCGCTATACGTAAGATTGAAAGAGCCAATAGGATTGCAGTATCCCGTTTCGATTGTTGACAGAATTATTTGTACGCAAGATGTTGAACAATAGACGTCTTTCTGGGATGTATTGTCTATGACTTAGTATAAGGGTATTGTTCTGAGGGTCAGTAACAGTACCACTGATAACAATACTCATAGAATGATAACATCATAGATTTTATGTATTACTGCTAATGAGCGTTTTTCTCGTTGTTTTTTTTTTCTTTGTTCGTAGCTTTCCTCCAGATGTCGCTGTCCATGTCACCATAGATAAAATATGTTTCGTAGCAATCAATGTCAAAGTGGTTTTTAGTTTGTTTGGAATCTGTGCAAATTTTGTCTTTGATTATGTTGCTAAAGTATACGATAGTGCCATCTAGGAATCTTATTAAACACTAAATTTGACACAAGGAAAAACGCTCATCTTAGTCTATGATAATATCTATGAACCATGGACCTATACCCTAACAGGACTGAGTACTTGTTTCAAAAAACGTGAAGAACGAGAAGTCATACTAGATTGTTTCATGTCTGTCTAAGTAGGGTAACCATATTTAAAAATAATTGATTGAGACCACGTAGGTAGTAAAAACCGTATTCAAAACATTTATTTTATTGGTTTAAAGTCTTCTGCTTTAAAATGGCGGCTGCAGACTACTGGATTTTTGCACTTTACTTCGTTTCCTAAAACTTCTAACCATTTTCTTCGGATATTTTCAGTTTTTGGAAGACTGTAATGTAAAACCCAATATCATGGTTACTCTAGCGGTATCAAAGTAAACATGTATCATTTCTCCGAGAAAACGTTGTAATTATGCCTTACCTATGAAACGATATCCCACAATTCCCAAAAATTTGGCTTCTGCAGCCCTTCACGCTGCATGCTTTAACCATTTTTGCAAAAAATTATTAATTTTACAATTTTGTTTTCAAATGTCACGGCCGTGGCGCCATTTTTAGATAAAAGGGTTACCAGTTTACAAGCATAAGAATAACCCCAACTTTATTAAGGAATGATTGATCTTACATTTACGGATAAAACTAAATGTAAAACATAAATAAACCTAACAAAAAAACAGTGACGGACTTCAAATGTAACTGCAGCCATTCGCTAAAAAGCTTAAAATAATTATAAAATGACCGATGGTACCGAAATAACACTTTTTCCGCCTTCTTTCTTCCTGAAAAATATGTTCTTAGAAGTCGGCGCTTTTATATTGGTTTCTGTGTTGCTATAACCAAGGGAACGCGGTGACTTTTAAAGAATATATTTTTCAGGAACAAAGAAGTCGGAAAAAGTGTTATTTCAGTACCATCGGTCATTTTATAATTATTTTTAACTTTTTTGCGAATGGCTGCAGTTACATTTAAAGTCGGTTACTATCTTTTGTTAAAAGTTTATTATTTTACATTTTTTAGTGTTGACGGGTCAAATTGTGTAATGTGGATAGTTCTTGTAAACGCGCTTTTGATATAGAACGAAGGACAAGTAATAATTGGTTGTATTTAATAAATACCCTGTAATCAGCACCCTAATACAAACTGATTGCCGTAATCTCAAGTTATGTGCTGTCACCCGCTGAGGAGTTCTATGGTAATGAGGCCAAGAACAAAGTTCAGGTGGAGAAATTACAATTTACAAGTAGTACTCGGCAATCACTATCCTAATACAAAGCGATTGCCTTAATCTTGAGTGGTATGCTGTCGTCCGTTAAGGAGTTCTATGGTGGTGAAGCCAGGATGGAAGGTCAGGTGGGTATTCTGATAATTTCCAAGAAATGCCCGACAATCAGCACCCTACCAAAGTGATTGCCGCAATCCCGAGTTAAGTGCTCTCATTCGTTAAAGAGTTCTATGGTAATGACTTAATAAGACCAGGATCGAAGGTCAGGTGGAAGATTGACAATTTCCAAGTAATACTCTGCGATCAACATCGTAGTACAAAGCGATTTCCTTAATATCAAGTGGTACGCTGTTACTTTCTGAAGCGTTCCACTGCCTATCTCTGAAAACTTTCATCAGATCATGGTCAATCTTAAAATGAGACCTACCTTGAAGGAAATTTAATCAAACAAAAAAAGAATCATTCAATTCAGTTCAGAATTGACGGAGATAAGGAATAACATACCCAAAAAAATATACAGTCGAATTGAGATCCTCCTCTTTTTTTCAAGTCGGTTAAAAAAAAGAAATGTCATGAACAAGTATTTACTAAAAGCTACATACTATAAAGTCGTTGAAAAACTAAATCGTGAAAAACTCAAGCCTACCATCGCAATTTGTTTTTTTTGTGATGGCAACTGTGCGAGTAGGACACGGGCATCGACTGTTTGTTGTCCCGCTCGGCACGTTTTCTCTAGTTGGTTATGTCATAATAAAACAACTTTTAACTGTATGAAATAGAGTCTATTTTTCTACGCGTAACATCCTTCAGTGCACAATCCAGTTTAGGTATACATCCATGCTATGAACATTACCCAACCCTCAGAATAAACCCAACCAGACCCAACCAATGATATTATTACAACCTTATTTTCAGTGACTTTTCATTATGCCGCCGTTTATGGTTTTAAAAATATAATCTTTAAAAGTGGCATTTGTGGTATTTACGAAATCCTCAGACCAATAAACCAATAGACAAAGTCTTGGTGCCGTCAAAACGTACTACCCAAAACTTCATTTCGACTCCTAATGACTCCTGTCCAAGTCACCAAATTATAATGTACTGTTACTTTTCTTAAGTGACAACATTGGCAATCCTTTGTAATTTGGTCGCGTTATAGCTTGTGTTTATGTTAGGAAGTAAGTCGGCAGATTTTTAAACAAAATTTTATTTAAGTTGTGTTTTGCTGCGAATTATCGTATGGAAAAGGGTTGAAGATACAAGGACAATGTCCTGCTACGTGCGTGGTTGCAGATCCCATTCGGGGAATAAAGAAAACTCGAACAGCAATATCAGTTTTCACAAGTGAGTAAAAAGTGATGTTTTCCGAGTAAATGAACCATAAAATGGAATTCCATCAAGAAATACCGCATTTTACGACGTGTCGTTTTCATATACTCGTAGTAACGTAAATATAGCCTTTAGAATAAAAGTGGATAAACTGTACATTACGGGACGCTGATCTGGGCTTTCATAATTTTTTTACAGAAAGTAGATGATATAAGAAGTCTTTCCCCGAACTATTTTTTGTAGCAAATGCGTAGTTTTTGAGAAATAAATTATTAAAAGTTGACAATAAAATTTTCGTTTTGACTCACGACCATCACTTTTGACATGTCAATTGCGTTTCGTTATGCAAAGGTTGAGTCTATACAACCACATCTGACGAATTTTACCGTAATTATGTTTTAATTCACATTCAATAGGTTTTGGTTTGTATTGCAAACTTAAAATTTTGTATATTAACGTGAAAATTATTATAAAGATTATTAATTTAACGACATTTAAAAAGAAAAATTGTGTTTCTGCTATGCTAAAACGAAACGCAAAACGACGCCATTTTGTTTTAGCGACGTGTCGCGTTGAATTAGTTGTCGTTTGTTGCTTTTGCGGTCGAGATCGTTTTACGTACTCCTGTCTAACTAACAAACGTGTGACTACCATGGCGTCTCCGAAGCCCCAGTCTTTGAGTTCTGCTGCTTTGCCTGAAGAGTTGAGTGAAGTGCAAGTGTTGGACTCTGTTGAGCCGCTTGTCACGGCCTCCTTTTCAGTGCCTTCGTCTAGTGCGCAAGTGATAGACTAGTGAGCCGCTTGTGCCTTTTTCGGATGCTGTGCAAGTGTTGGACTCTGTTGAGCCACTTGCCACGGTACTGGTAGGTTAAACTGTTCAAAAACCGACTTAGTGCACCCCGACACTATACAGTCTTGTGGCTACTACCCCTAGAGTGTATATGAAAAGCCGGAAGCGCACAGGGAGGGCAGCCCCCGCCCGCAGTAATAAAGCATAGGCAACCGTGCGAGCCGTAGCGGCTGAGGCTGGTCACCGAAGGTGACCAACAAGCCGAAGCTGCGGAGGTGAGCATGGGTGCCTATGCTTTGTTACGCAAGGGCGAAGGGGCTGTACTTCCCGCAGCGCCGGAGCCGATGCAGAAAGGAATTTGTGTCAACATAGATGACTTCTGTACTGATAGGTTCAAACAGTCCAAAATTAGGTAGATTTTATTTTATTTTTAGAAGGGGGGGGGGAGGAATCAAATTGATGGACAAACCTGCAATTCTCATTAATAACCCCCCCCCCGCTCACCCCTCCATCGAGGTGCTATCACATACATAACCTCAAACTTCAACCATGAATATCTCGAAAACCAAGGGTTTGCTACAAAAAGGGAGGGTACCAGGGGGTAGCCCTCCCCCTCCCCCCCCATCCCCCCACCTCTCCCCCTCCTACGCTCCGTCCCGTAATGTACAGTTTTACCCATTCGTAAACGATGGTTTGTTGCTATTAGCTGGAGTTGGAAACAGCACAAAACTAATTGGAAAGTGCTCAAAGCACTTCAATCCAGAGTGCTTTCTGAAAAGAACTATTGCGACCACGCTTAAAAGACGATGCGGTGCCTACCTTGAATTTACGTAGTAAAACAGAAGTTGTTTTGGTTGAATCCTTCACTACGCTCAAAATTCCAACTTAGAATCACGAGTCTTGCTCGAGATTCAAACTCGGCACTCGCAACAAAAATAAACTTTGCTCTCTTGTTGCACAAATTTTAATGCTTATTTTACTACTATCTGTTTAAAAATGACCAATAAGTGTTATGTTTAATTCTAGGATTTGAGGACTGCAATGGAACCATCAAAAGCTGGCTTTGTAGTACGTAAATTGAAAAAATTCTTGCATTGAAAAAAATTTCTCCAAGCCCTGGAAGGACCTGCTAACAGCATGCCTCTAATGATGGTAAAAGACAGAGGGCTGACTAAGCCATCAAAAAGCATTCAAAAAATCTACCAAACCGCAGAGAAAATCCTGAGAGAGTTTGAGGATGTAGTTACAAAAAAAAAGTGTAGGAAAACCACAGCACTTTACATCTATGATAAACCAAATTTCACAAAGATTATTGGTACAGACAGACGTACTTGACGACCTACATGACCATTCGTTGGATAACTTCGTGTTCGACACGTATTTGAAACTTAGAAAACATCACATGACGAAGGGAATTACTGCACCCATAGAAAATATACGCTCATTTCTGACGAAAACAATAATTTTCAAAGGTCAATAAATACGTTTATTTTTGGCTGCTTTGTAAATCTTAATGACATGCGAAAATCAAACGTACTCACTGGAGAAAATTGAGAAATTAAACAACCATGAAGTTTAAAAAAAATAAGCTTCTCAATAAAACGATTCAATTATGCATTTTGTATGCGAAGGTCAAAATGTTATGTTATTTTTGATGTTTTATATAATAATATGTAAAATAGTAATTCTGGAGTTTGCAACAAATTGTTTCTTTTATTATCTGATTATTTTTCTGAGTTTTATTATTATTATCATTATTTCACGATTGTTTGAGAGGGATCCTTTTGTTAAGGAGGCTAGTTTTCATGGCGGCGCCTTCCTCTCAAAATATGTATTTTTCGTGGGAGTGGGACCGTGTGTGTGTGGATGTATGTATGTAAACGTGGTATTCTTAGTTTTGAAAATAAAGTTGATTATTTCATTCCATAAATACTCGTATTTGGCAGGTTTCTCAATTTCATATATTATTTTATCTACTCCCATACTACAATAAGGTAATTGCATCATCAAAATCAGTTTTATAAGTACCTAGGTATACTGTTTATGTGATAATATTACATTATAACACCGTGATTCTGCGCTGCTATTGGCTCAATTTACTATAACACCGCTAGAGAGCCAATCAACAACAGTCAACAGCGACGAGAAATAAGTCCCGACCTTATTTCTCAAGCCACGCCCACTTTATCCTAGTTGCTTCTAATTGCTTCTAATTACCGGTCGATGAACTCGGGGTTCATGAAGAAGTGTTCTTCTCATTTTTCGTGAAATTGTTAGTTGAAAATATGATTAAAATACGATATTTTTGATGCTCGTAGATTAAGTATTGCGTCCAACTGAACATAAATAGACATTACGACACTTGTGCAAAACTATTACGAAACTCACTTAGTTCGTTTCGTTAACAAGCACTCGTGTCCCAATGGCTTAAATTATGTTACAGTTGCACAAAATACTATGGTAATCTATGTAGTTTTCTAACTGTACAACAAGGCTTTTTTTTTATCCAAATCGATATCGATAAAGTCTGCAAACCGGTAGTCCGATACATGCCTAGTTGCAAGCGTTTGAAAGATAGGGCTGTAGCCGGCTTGAAATCGACGTACTGATAAAAATACTGCCATCTTGTTTTTTCATACGGAGAGTTGTATATGTGAAAGTAGCATAGCTTTACCATCCTAGGTTTCTGCTTAATTAGATTTTGTCTATTGGTTTATTGGTCTGAGACGAAATCACTTTGCAGCAAGCAACAAGTTTGACGCTTGGGTTTGACAGATGTGTTCACAAATTATAGAGGGATTGGATGTGTTCTACGGACAGACTCTATCCCAAAGAAAATAAACTAAAACCCTAAAATCCTTATTAACGATTTTATATTGACGATTATAATCAAATCATCAAAAAACTATTGGCAGCATTTGCAACCAAAAAAGAGTACAAACAAACAGAGTCACAAGAAAAAAGATGTGCCAGATAGTATGCGAATTCATCCATGTAGTAGGATGCGTGCTCTTGATGGTGCTGCGAATACTGTCCATTTTTGTCCTGATGATTGAAAACGTTGTGAAAATGGTGATGCAAACCCTCTACAATTTTACATCAGCCTGTATTCAAGTGATGTCAGTTGTGCCACTCTGTTGCGTTTTTATGTTGCTCTCAAGACTGAAGTGTCTTTTTTGTGGGTTTGGAGGTGGAGGTTTCGGGCCAGGGACGAGGAGAGGCCATTGCGATTCGGTGCTAACCCTCTGTGGTCTCCTCATTTTGGGTGTAATCCTCTACTACACTGGTGCTATCGATAAGATACTCGACTACTTTGGTTACTATCGAAAGAAGCACTTACGAAGAAACCTGCCGATGCTTGACTTTGAAAACCATACGATACACATAAGTGCAGGGGATGCAAGCGGTGATGGTGACAATGTCGAGACTGATTTAGTTACTGAAAATACGGAGGAAATAAATATGAATTACGTATAGGTAGTGGCTTCCAGTGTGAATATGTAGAAAGTTTAGTATATTTCCGATGATGATTCACATATATTATTACTCATATTTTTGACTTTCATTTAAAAATAAATACTTCGTCACGACATGAATCCCCGAGGAGTTGTCAGAAGGGGTTATACCCATCGGGTCATTGGTCAGTTGCAACTACAAAATTAATGTATTTTTTTTCCCAACCGACCAGTGAGCCTACTGAGTACTACTTTATTCAATGGAAATTTTTAACAACGAACCGGGGTCAAATGTGAGCTTACGTTTTATAAACTGTGTAAATAAATTGGAAAAAGGTGTCTTTTGATTGCGCTTCGCATACGCCCTGTTTCGTCTGGTTGTGTGTGTGTGTGCGATTGTGCGGAAGTGGGCCCAGAGGTTGAAGCATTCTCGAATCAAACGCTTAGAAGTTCAAAAAATATATCATAATTTTAAGCTCACATTTGACCCTGGTCCGTTGTGAAAAATTTCCATTGAAAGGCATGGCTCATTGAAGCAGGCTCACTGGTCGGTTGGGAAAAAATAATAATTTTAGTTGCAACTGACCAGTGAGCCGATGGGAACCTGGTCCGATGAAACTTGCAACCGACCACTGAGCCGATGGGAACATTCAGACCCGGTCCGATGCATAACAAAGGTTGTCTGGAAGAAATCGCTTCTAGCGACAAGACCGCCAAGTTTTCTTTTATATGGTGCATAATAAAGAGTATTTGTCTTCTCTTCCAACTGAAATCACCCATTTTGATGCGATCTTCAATGTTATAATATAGGAGGCTTCTTTAGGCGTGGATATAAGCGGGGACGCGGGGCGCGAAGTACCCGTTTACTGTTTGTGTACACCCGACAAGTGGGAAAGAGCTCTTGACTGGACCAGGAGACGATGAAGACGCGCCAAAAACTTTCGTCTGCCACCTGTCCCACCGTCCCTTTGCCGGCGGTCTCTGAACTTGGGTATCAGATTCATCTATGGTTTGCGCAAATTTGATCACCTGTTCCACTTACGCTCTGAGTTAAAATGGCTCCCTATTCGTCTAAGTCGCAATTACCATATTATCCTCTCTCACATTATTAAGAACCCACTGTCCCTTTCTTATTTACGTGATCGCTTTCAATCCTTGTATTATTTAATAAACCACGATGCTCTTCTATCATGTCCTTATTAAAAACTCTGGAGGTTATAGCAATTCATATCAATCAATTATTCAATTATTCAATGACAGACAGACAGCCACACAAGTGATCCTTTTAGGGTTCCATTTTTCCCTTTTGAGGTATAGTACATTTCAAATACCATGGCCCGATTCCACTTGAAACTTAACAATGGGGCTCATAATGTTTGCCTTTTGTTATCTAATTTGGAGCACTTCAAATTGGCACGCGTCGGTGCAATCTGTATGTAACTAAAAGAAACACCGCAAAAGGGTCTGGCCAGGTATCTTTTGTTATCACTAATCCTATTGTTAACACCTAATGACCGTCTTAAGTGGAATCGGGCCATGGTATTTGAAATGTACTATATCTATCTATCTATATATCCACAATATATCTATCTATCTATCTATATATATCTATATCCCGGCAAAATATCTTTGGAACGGAAGGTGGTACTACAAACTTGTTTTGGGCGCCAAAACAATTTTTTTTTATGTCAGAACTTTGACGGCCTGTATCTCCCAAACTGGCTGGAGACGGGTGTCTAGGAAAAGGTCTAGACGACATCTACCAGCCGAAAGTGTCAAAACTTTACAGGCCCGTATCTCCCAAACGGCAGATCCAAAACCCATGTTTATGGTACTCTAAGAAAAGAGATCGGCGAGATCTAGATGAAGATAAAAAATAAAGTCAAAAAAAATGTCTAAATTTTGATCGGCCATAGTATTCCGATTTGCATGAAACTCAGTATCAAGGGGCATTTGGGATCGCCGATTACGCTGCAGTATTCAAATTTGACATTGTTTGACCACTGATATGGATTTTGACACTTTTTCGGAAAAGCTTTGATCGGTGAGTCCCCGAGTTTGGCATTCTGGCGAGGCCAAAGGCCGAGCCAAGTTCCACGAGGCCGAAAAACGAGCATGAGACTTTTTCAGCCAAGCACTACACCTTGACTCCCAGAGAGAGTGAGAGCACTTATGTTTGTTTCTGAAAAAAAAAAAATATTGTATCCTGTAGGCCACGCGGGCGTAGCTCCGGGCAGAAGCTAGTTAAAAATAAATTAAAATGTCAAACTTAATTAAAAATAAATTTAAATGTCTAATTAGGAAATGAACATGGCTTTATGTTTAAATTCATGAATTCACTAATAGAGTAGAATGGATTATTCGGCAAGAAAAGTTTTACCTTGATTTTAAATTCAAAGAGCGGTAACTTTAATACAGCTGTCGGTATTTTATTAATCGTTGCTAATTTAATATGTTTCCCTTGTGTTTTCATCTTTTTTAGTCTGGTTTTTGGTGTTATTAATTTCTCTTTATTTCTTGTACTATATTTTTGAATGTTCATTCTCTTAGGTAAATTGTCTTTTTGTAAATAAATTTCGATTAAAGATTTGTAAATAAATAATGAAATTACGGTCATAATGTTGTCCTTCTTAAAATAATTTCGTACAGACGTACATTTATGTAGCCCGTTTATGATTCTTATTGCCCTTTTTTGAGAAATTATTTTTGAGTCGTTTTATATCAACCTTCCACATGTTTGACTAAAAATCTCACTGCCCTGCTCCACTTAGTCATAGCGTAATGAAATATGCCTTAAACCTTTCTCAAAAAATAATCTACCATAAAATGAAAACAACATCAAAATCTATTGAGTAGTTTCCAAGTTATAAGGGATTTATGATCCTCTGTTAATCGAGTTGCCACACAAAGGTGGTCAAAGAAAAACTACGACATGGTTCACTTACACGCTCCATTATGTCATAGCATGATGATGTAATAAAAAACTAGCTAAAAATTTCCAACATCAGCGGAAAACTAATGCATCTATAAAGGCAAAAGCTAATTGTTCGCGCCACTTCTTGTGGCTCTCATACTGCGGGGTAGTTGTGAATTAATATTTTCAACTGTCATTTTCGCTGCATCTCCACCCGCTTAGTTTTGGACGCAAATCAAGCAGTCGTCAATCAGAAGCCTTTCACGCCGGAGGTATACGCTGATTGTCATTCGACTAGGTCCTACCTCGACCCTACCGCCCGCCATTTTGAGATCGCACCCGCTGTGCGCCTCATTTTCATCTATTACTATTACGAAGAAGATTAGCCGAGAAGAGCGCAACCAGGCACGAAGAGGAAGAAGAAAACCATCTTGGAGAACACCAGAGACTTGGTGGCTCAGGCGAAGCGTGGTTTGTGGTGCATGCAGCTCCTTCCCAAGGTCAGATCTTTCATCTTCGTAATTATTTCTCTTCACTTCCCGCTATTTTTAAAACCTATGGTGATACAAAGCACTGCCGTCATATCGCGTGCTCATTTTTTTGGCCATTCGAGCCGGATCTAGATCCATTTTAGGCCCTTTGATCTGCGATCTATAACCATTTTTTGGTATTTCCAACCGCTATCTTCATGTTCTTTGTCTAAAGAACACGTGAATTCCGCTCTAATTTTCACTCTGCCCGCAGTATTACCCCGCATTCCCGCTCTTATTTGCATTATCTATGCATTAAAACCCCGCATTCGTCAAAATATTAGTGATTCCATTTCCTATATACTGGAAATTATAAATTATCTACAGTGAAATACGCCATTCTGTTAATTTATCCGCTGCGATTATACCATTTGATCATTTCACAGAAAATATTATCTGCCTACCTGCTAATTCTTAATATTATCGAGAGGTACTCGTACACAGGTTCGTCCGCCGCCCGTGTTATCTCTAACTCATTAGCATTATTCTATGTTGTAGTCAGTATAAAACTTTCAATAGTTCTGGTACTTGCCTAACTTTGTACTATATAACATGCCAAATTCCGCAGAAGCTGCAAAATTAAAGATGTCGTATAGTTTAAAGAAGCTTAAAAATAAAAGGCAAGAATTGTTTAATCGCCTTCAGAGAGTTTATGACTTTTCTAAAACCGCTTTAGAGGATGTTTCTTCGGCAGAATTGTTTATGGCCAATGTCGAAACTTTGGATACTGTACGCTCAGAAATTCATGTAATCATAGATGAAATTAATGACACAGAGGTATTGATAAATCCTAATTTTGAACCAAATTATCAAAGTTGGTCAGCTTTTGAGGATCTTTACTCCCATTGCAAATACATCAACCGGAAGTTATCACATTCTTCGAAATCGGCTGACTCTAAAGTTAAAGCTCCACTTGACATGGAATGTCCCAAAAAACCTACTATCAAGCTTCCAAAACTGGAACTCGTTGGTTTTTCTGGTGAAGCTACTATGTGGCCAACATTCTATGAAACATTTAAAACCACGATTCACGATAATCCGGACTTGACCGACAACGAACGAGTACAATACCTGATGGGTAAACTTTCTGGCCGGGCACTTTCGATTTGTTCTGGAATCACACCGAACGCAACTAACTACGACATAATCTGGAAAACACTCGTTTCTACTTTTCAAGACTCGCGTAGTTTAGCCACTACTTATTTGGATCAAATGTTTGAATTTCGCCCTTTAACTACCGCTAGTTCAAAAAACTTGGACTTGTTTTTAGACAAGTTCTGTTCCGCTGTTTCGTGTTTAAAATCGCTGAATATTAAAGATCTTTCGGATTTTATCCTTATGTATTTGGCCCTTAAAAAACTTGATGTTGAAACCGCTCGTTCATTTGAAATGTTTAAACGTGGTTCCGATTTACCCCATTATGATGAATTAATATCATTTTTACGGGAACAAACTAAGATACTGAACCGCACTGCACCCGCAATTACCGCTCCCGCTCCGAACCGCTCCGTTAATAATAATAACAACAAAACCGGGTACAGTACCAAGTCAACCCATGCTTTTGTCTCCGCTTCGACCAATAATAATTGTTGTCCGCTATGTAAACAATTAAAACACTATAATTTATATAAGTGTCCCGAATTTGTGAAACTAGATATCGAGAAAAGATTTCAGTTCATCAAATCTAATAACGGTTGCACCAATTGTTTAAGTATTACGCATAACAATTCCGCTTGTAAATCGTCTTATAATTGCCGCCATTGTAATTGTAAACACCATTCGATGTTGTGCCGCAAACAAAATGTGATGAATACTCACACCGCGCTTGGTCAAAATATTACCGTGTCTCCACGCACACATACGCAATCTTCGAGGTTGGTGGATCCTGCCGTATCGGCGACTAACACAGAACATATGACTAATGATTCTCAATCCGTACCAACTGCGAGTAATAATATTTCTTTATGTAACTTACAGCCTAACTCGCAGCGTAATGAAACATGCCTTTTAGGTACAATTCAAGTGATCGTGAAAGATTCTAACGGTATGTCTGTCCGTCTACGTGCGCTCTGCGACCCTGCGTCACAATCCAGTTTTTCGACGGTTTCCTGTTGTGAGAAGCTTAACTTAAAATATGAGAAAATTCCCCGCGCTTTTGTTAAGGGCATCGGCTCTTCATCAAACCCAATTAAGGGTGCGACAAACCTTAAATTGTTTTCACGATTTGATGATTCGGTTTCAATTTCGCTTGACACTTATGTAATCGACCGTATTACCGACAACTTACCATCGGTGCAGGTGGATTTGTCTACGCTTTCGTATTTAAAATATATCACACTTGCTGATGAAACCTTTTACTTACCGGGCGAGATTGATATTCTTATCGGTGCATCTTTATTCGCGGATATCTTGTTATCAGGCCGCGTCTCTGGTCCCCCGGGTACGCCGACGGGATTTCAGACCATCTTCGGTTTTACGCTAATTGGTAATACGCCTGTTTACCAAAATACCGCATGTTCAATTTCGTTATGCTCTTATATGGAGATTGAACCGCCAATAGATTTTATTTTACAAAAATTTTGGCAATTAGAAGAGGTGCATTGTGAACCTGCTTCTAGTCCCGCAAATGATGAATGTGAAAAATTATTTATTAACAATGTGTCACGTGACCCCGCTGGTCGCTATTCGGTTTCTTTACCGTTCGCACGGAATCCTAACATACTAGGAAACTCGTACCATCACGCAAAAAAGTGTTTTATGTCTCTTGAGCGTAGGTTTGTTTCTAACGCAGATTTACGTTCCGAGTATAACAATATAATAAATGAATACCTAACTAAAGGTTACATATCCCCGCTTCATAATGATGACCAATTATCTCTTGGTTATTATATTCCGCATCATCCCGTAGTGCGTGTTGATAAATCAACGACAAAGGTGCGTATTTGTATGAATGCCAGTACTAAGACTGACTCCGCTGATGGTACTCGTGTCTCATTAAATGACACGCTGCACACAGGTGCTAATTTGCAAAACGATTTGTTTTTAATTTTACTTGACTTCCGCTTGTATGAAATCGCTTTTACCTCGGATATCAAACAAATGTTCTTACAAGTTTTGGTTAACGCCGATGATCGCAAATTTCAAAAGTTTTTATACCGCTTTGACACGTGTTCACCGCTTATCGCTTATCAGTTCAATCGCGTCTGCTTTGGACTACGTAGTAGCCCTTTCCTTGCGATGAGAGTAGTCAGGAAACTCTGTGAGGATGGGAGTTCAGCGTACCCGCTCGCCGCTACTGTAGCCGCACGAAACTGTTACATGGACGACATCTGCTATAGCACGCCCACCGTGCAGGGCTCCTTACAGCTCAGAGATGAGCTGGTAGGATTGCTTAAGGCCGGTGGCTTTGAGCTCGTCAAGTGGTCTAGTAACTGTCAACAGTTACTTGATACACTGCCTGATAC
This sequence comes from Ypsolopha sequella, assembly GCA_934047225.1. Lineage (NCBI taxonomy): Eukaryota > Metazoa > Arthropoda > Insecta > Lepidoptera > Ypsolophidae > Ypsolopha > Ypsolopha sequella. Next base: position 5,195,235 of record OW203988.1, on the reverse strand, counting down.
TCACCGCTTAAATTCTAGTAAGAATTTTGAAGAACAAACTCAAACTCTTAAAGTTCTTGGCTTACAGTGGTCGCCTGATTCTGACGAGTTCTCTTTTACTGTATCGCTAGATAGTCGCCCATGTACTAAACGCAATGTTTTGTCCGTGATAGCACGTCAGTACGACGTCCTCGGCTTTACCGCTCCTGTGATCTTGTACGCAAAATTACTCTTGCAGAAAATCTGTATTTTAAAATTAGACTGGGATGAAACACTACCCTCTGATATTGCGCAGATTTGGCAAAACTATTTGAAGGAGCTACCTGTTTTGCGGGATTTACGTATTAAACGCCACTTAGACGTGTTCCAAAATTCGAAAATTTCGATAATATCATTTGCAGACGCAAGTGAACGTGGATACGGATGTGTCGTATATATTAGAGTACAAGATGACTCAGACACTTGCACTAGCATTCGGCTGGTATGCGCAAAGTCAAAAGTCTGTCCGCTCAAGACCGTCAGTGTCGCCCGCCTTGAGCTTTGTGCCTCGTTACTCATGTCGAAATTAACTCGTCGTGTAGTTGACGCTTATAAAATACGTCACAATATTGAACGTATTTACTGTTTTACCGATTCTATGGTAACTTTACACTGGATACATTCCTCACCGCACAGGTTTAAAACCTTTGTCGCGACGCGTATAACAAAAATAATATCCGCTATTCCCGCTGAATGTTTTTACCATACAGCTGGTTCTCAAAACCCGAGCGACTGTCTTTCCCGTGGTCTCACTCCCACGCAGTTGATGAGTCACCCGCTCTGGTTCACTGGACCTGCTTGGCTTTATCTGGACGCTAAAGAGTGGCCAATCAAAACAATAGAATCAGCTTCTATTGAAGAAAACTTGCCGGAATCAAAAACAATTTCTCTTCCCGCTTTTAGTAATGAAGAACCGCATCCACTTCTTTCTCTTTCGGAAAGAATTTCGTCATGGCTTGTGCTTTTACACACAATCATTTACATCTACCGATTTTTACGTATTTTACCGCGCTCTAATATTTTTACCGCTACCGATATGGATTTCGCTGAAGTTGCATTGATTAAAGCTCTTCAAGCATTTTATTTTCTTGATGAAATAAAAAGATTAAAGTCAAATAAACTTTGTTCTCCCGCTTTAAATCGACTATCGCCATTTTTAGATAAAAATGGATTGTTACGCGTTGGTGGTCGACTTCGCAACACAGACATGACGTTCGATCAACAACACCCTGTGTTGTTACCTCGTAAAAATCATATTGTCGAATTGATTATCATTCATTATCATCGCAAAAATTGTCACACTGGACCAGTGGCTTTAATGTCAATAATCCGCCAAAAATTTTGGATACTTTCCTGTCGAAATATTGTTCGTCGCGTAATACATAGCTGCAATTATTGTTTTAAGGCGAAGCCGAGACAAACCTTCCCTTTCATGGCAGATTTACCATCATGCCGCGTTAATGAGGCTAAAGCTTTTGTCCACTGCGCTGTGGATTATTGTGGTCCTATCAGTATCACTCCGTATCGAAAACGTGGAGTCCGTCCCGTCAAATGTTACCTCTGCATATTTGTATGCCTGGTGACTCGTGCAGTTCACGTTGAATTGGCAACTGATCTTAGCACGAACACTTTTCTTTCCGCGTTCAAACGTTTTTTATCTAGACGTGGAGCAGTGTCTTTCGTATATTCAGATAATGCTACGAACTTTGTAGGCGCTAGAAATGCCCTCTCAGAAATTTACAATTTGACAAACTCCGAAGAATTTAAAACGTCTTTCGCGAATGAACTTGCCGATCATAGAATACAATGGAAATTTAATATTCCACGTAGCCCACATTTTGGGGGACATTATGAGATATATGTCAAAGGATTTAAGACGCATTTGCATAGAGTAGTAGGTACTCAACTGTTGACCTACGAAGAATTATTAACTGTAGTTACGCAAATAGAATGTGTCATAAATTCTCGTCCGCTTACGCTGCTGAGTGAAGATCCATCTGAACTTAGCGCGTTAACTCCTGCACATTTTCTGATGTCAACTCCTTTAAAAGAATTACCCGCTTGTAAGGTGGCTGATGAGCCAGTTAATTTATTACGTCGCTACGCGTTGCTTGATCAAATGGTAGAATCGTTCGCAAGGCGATGGAAGAATGATTATCTCCATCTTCTCCAGTCTAGAGGAAAATGGAATACACCTTCCAACCCAATCAAAATTGGATCTGTTGTCGTTGTAGTTACCGATAACACTCCACCGCTTCAATGGCCGCTCGGTGTTATTGTAGCTGTATACCCTGGCAAAGATAATGTCATTAGGGTAGCTTCTGTCAAAACGACGACAGGTGTTTACAAACGACCTGTCGTGCGTCTTTGCCCTCTCCCATCTCAATAACTCCTTTCTTTGCCCCCGCTTCAAAATTTCGTTATTCTCTGTCTTATTTTTACTTTTCTATTCTTATTTTAAAACCAATGGTTTTAACGCCGGGGGCAAATGTTCGCGCCACTTCTTGTGGCTCTCATACTGCGGGGTAGTTGTGAATTAATATTTTCAACTGTCATTTTCGCTGCATCTCCACCCGCTTAGTTTTGGACGCAAATCAAGCAGTCGTCAATCAGAAGCCTTTCACGCCGGAGGTATACGCTGATTGTCATTCGACTAGGTCCTACCTCGACCCTACCGCCCGCCATTTTGAGATCGCACCCGCTGTGCGCCTCATTTTCATCTATTACTATTACGAAGAAGATTAGCCGAGAAGAGCGCAACCAGGCACGAAGAGGAAGAAGAAAACCATCTTGGAGAACACCAGAGACTTGGTGGCTCAGGCGAAGCGTGGTTTGTGGTGCATGCAGCTCCTTCCCAAGGTCAGATCTTTCATCTTCGTAATTATTTCTCTTCACTTCCCGCTATTTTTAAAACCTATGGTGATACAAAGCACTGCCGTCATATCGCGTGCTCACTAATAACGGAACTAGTGCCACCCAGAAGCAATTTTATTAGCGCTAATAAAATCACTCTTCATAGAAATCTGGAATAATAACGCCTAAGCGATCAAATTATGATTAGTACCCGCTCAGCGCCATCTATGAAAAATTAAGAGAAATATTATTAAATAAAAAACCAGTGCTATCCTTATGCTATCCGTTAGTAGGTGTCGCTCGCTATTCGTAAAATTTTTTTAAAAAACAATAATGTATACAAACATGTTTTCCAAAATCAAAACCTTTATGTAGTCAAAATGCATGTAAGTAAGTACCAGAAATTGATTGTTTTTATATTTCGTGAAATCAAGTGCGAGTCGGACTCGCGCACGAACGATTCCGTACTATTATCTATAAAAACGGCAAAAAAATCAAGTGTGTTGTATGGTAGCCATTTCTAGTATTTGTTGTTATAGTAGCAACAGAAATAGATCATTTGTGAAAATTTCAACTGTCTAACTATCACGGTTCATAAGATACAGCCTGGTGACAGACGGACAGACGGACAGACAGACGGACAGACAGACAAACAGACATACGGACAGCGGAGTCTTAGTAATAGGGTCCCGTTGGTTACCCTTTGGGTATGGAACCCTAAAAACTACTTTTAACAGCGATGAAACTGTTAACTGTTAATTCACATCCAAACCCTCGCATACCTGCATCCTCTTTCGTACACCTTACAGACAATCACACATAATCACACACCCTCACACACCCACCACACACACATACACCACAATTATATAATAGAATAAGTTGTTTCTTAGATAAGTTTGAAAGTGTACATAAGTGTCTTGTTTTTTTTCTATTTTTATTGAAAAATCAATTTCTAAAATGTATCTCAATTATCTAAATTCTATTTTATTGAACTAAACTTATTAGAAAATGTACTGAGCGTTAGAGGCTAGTTACCTACAGCATAAAGGGAATCCTAGTGTAGGGACTAGAGATCATGTAAAAATATGTAAATGTTTGTTTCAATAAAGATATTATTATTATTATTATTATGAAACCAAGCTAAATGTTTTTTGCAAAAGTTACTGGTGCAAAACGGTAAGTTTCAAGAATACTTATCTCCTGGTTGGGAGTGTGGTACCCGGGGGAAGCTCCTCTACTCCACCGCTGCCCCACTCCTCAAGCCTTGCGGCTGGATTCTAAATATAACCCCACCAGCTCTTCACTGACAATGGTTACGTCCCAAATATGATAGGTGGTGAGCCTTATCGTCGTACTCCGACCAACAGCTCAACATGCCTTGCGAAACACGCATATCGAACACAATTAAGGCGCTTAATATCGCCAAATGGGTACTTTCTAAAGCCTACTCCTCTTTTATGGCCAAACCAAAAATTTTGAAAAAAATGTATTATGGATTATCAACTCTAGGAAAACATATGCAACATTTTTCTTTTTCGTACCACCAAAACTTCTACATGAAAAAATGTATTAACTAAATGTTGTTTTTTGGATTGAATTTCCTACTGCTCTTAAGTGGCTTGGCCGATTGAATTAATTTATGCTTTGATAAATAGATAAACTTAATAGCTATAAATATAACATAGGATTATTCAATCGAACAATCACGTCCAAGTGAAAAGTATTATTTTCTCGTATTTCGCCCTATCAAGGACGCAGCGAGCGTCGTAACAGCCACCACGCATTTTGCGCTGATCTGAACGTTATTTCAATGCAGTTTCTATCGATATCCGTACAGACAAACATCGAGCTGCTAATTTGGCGACGGTAATCGCCTTAATGTGCACCGCAAGGATTTCTACCTCTGGGTTAGCATAGGTGAACTACACGGCAACATAGGCAGTCAACTCGGACGAACTAACTTAAAAAATTATAAGATAGTTCAGCTGTGTTTGTAGCGTATTTTTAACCTCAAACTCTAGCTAAAAACTTCAAGAAAACTTTGGTGTAATCCTAGACTATTTAAGTTTTCAGCAATGGACCCCAATTATCAATCAGTCAGTACATCCCAAAGAGGTCTGCAAACAAATGATCACTATGTTGTGATAATTTGAAAAGAGATCATGCAAGTGCATATCCGAGACTAAAATTTGGTGTATTTGAAACATTTGTCGCTTATTTTACGAGTCAGCGACAACTCGGCTCGAATAATAACACCAGATATTTCACTCCCGATTACAGTGATTTGTACAGTCGGGCAGAAAATCGATATTTTAAAATAAATCATTACGAATTTAATATTTTTTCTCGAATATCTTGGTTTTTTATTTACAAACAAAGTAGGAAAACATAATTTATTTATAAAAATAAGAAAAACAAACGCAAGTTTTCGTTTTTCAACCAGATCTGCCACATTCACCTTAATAAAAATTACCAATAAATAACTGATGATTTAACATTTTTTTAATTATAGAATTAAATGAGACTTGAGGATATTTCATGATTTATATAAAAACGGCTCACCTCAATACGTGTTATTTCTGTTATTTCGCTGTGATTTTGTTGATTGTTAAAAAATATTTTTCATACATAAATAAGGTGAAATTTATTTATACAGCCAAATTTATAATGAAGATTCAATCAGTATCAAGGTTCGATGACCCTTTGTGGGCAATAAAAAAAATGATCCGTGATACTAATTCTTAGTACTTATTCTAAGTGTAGTGAAATGATAAAACTTTTTTTGTTGATGATTTTGTGAACTTTTCTTTCACTCAATCATCCAAAATTCACAGATCATCACAGCACAGTGAGCACAGCTCACCGTCAATCTTAACCCCAGAAAATGGCCGTCCAGCTATTGATTCACGAAAATGTTTACTCCCGCAACAACAATATCGTTTGACTGCCCTGAAATTTCACTTTTTCCCTATGTTATGCATATCAAAATGACCTGCATTAAATACTCCCGTCTTCAGACACAAGTAATTTTAGGAATCACTAAAGAAATATCACCAAAAAGATCGCAGATCCAAGTCACACACGAAACACCTAGTTGGTTTACAACCATCATAGTTTTATCAATTATAGCTTTTGCCCGCGGCTTCGCCCGCGTTTATTTAGTTTGAACTCTTTTTCCTTTGTTTTGAATTCTTTTCTCCTCTATTTTTGTCTGCAGGGTATGATTTTCCGAACAAAACGCTAAATTTTTTACTGCCTCAGGGGTTGATTTTTCAAAAAGGCTGAAAAGGGCTTCGCCCGCGCAGATTTAGTTTTTGTGTAGTAATTTTTATAGAACGTATTTAAATCTGGTTTGCAGTGTTTTTGGTGCAATTATTTGATCTCCAGGTAAAGTATTTTGGCGGGGCCTATTACCTATTAGTTTTTTTTAATTCATACTTAAAGTACCTCTTTATATACTACATTAGAAGTTCTGTCCTCAGCTGTTAACACGACCAGGCTGCTAAAACTGGCCGTGCAAAAAGCAGTCCCCCCTAAGATTAATTCCTGCTGTTTTCAGTGACTGACCCTGAGACTGATTAATCGTCATTGCGAAAAGGAAAAAATGGAACCCTAATAGGATCACTTGTGCGGCTATCTGTCTGTCCGTCTGTTACAGCCGATTTGCTCTGGCACACATACTTTCAAGAATTTTCATGTCCACTATATTAAATGTCAAAATCGATGCCATTTTCGTAATTAACGTCCAAGAAAACCATAAAAACGACACCCATATTGATATTTACACATTTCAAAATTTCAACCCCATCGCACCCCAACAGGAAATGATGTTATTTCACGTTCATTACGTTGGATTTAGAAATTGTTGTTGTTTTCGTAATCAGCGACCCGATAAACCATACAAATGGTACCCATGTCGGTTTTCAGACTTGGTCATCCCATTTCTCCCTTTTAGGGGTTGAATTCTGGAAAAGCCCTTTTTCACTTCCACCACGTTGGATTTTAAAATCGTTGTTGTTTTCGTAATCAGCGACCCGATAAACCATACTAACGATACCCATGTTGATTTTCAGACTTTGTCACCCTATTTCCCCCTTTTAGGGGTTGAATTCTGAAAAAAACTGAAACTCGTGTTTACTCATTTATAGATAGGAGTACTCCTGTGAAGCCTCGAATAAAATAGTTTAACTAATCTTGTTTCCCCATACAAACTTTGGACCCCCGTTTCACCCTCTTAGGGGTAGAATTTCGAAAAATCCTTTCTTATTCCTTGTTTACATTACAAAGAGAAGCTCTGTGCAAAATTTCAGCTTTCTAGGTCGAAGGGTTTGGGCTGTGCGTTGATGAGTCAGTGAATGAATCAGTGAGTCAGTCAGGACTTCTCTTTTTATATACAGGTGTCCCATAATAAGCGAATCAAATTGTTATGGGAGGTAGCTTAGTCCAATTCCTATCAAATAAAATAAACATAGGTGAAACAAAAGTTCGATGGTTTTTGAGTTAATTAACTTTTTCAAAAAAATTTGAAAACATCTTCCCGTCCCTGTTTTTTTTGCTATCATTACTTTATTTTTCAGTTAAGAATTTTTTTATTTTCAGAATATTATTTAAAAATAACTATTTCATGAATTGGCTACCAAACATTTTAGAAAAGTTACACCAAATTTAAATGGCAAGACTTTGTTTTCACTTCTTGTGTAAATTCGAAAAAAATCTTTAAACTTTGGATCTCTGTGATGAAAAAAAAAAGTATGGAGTGGGAATGTTAAACTATTTTGAAAACTTGCTCATTTAATGTTATTTCCAAAAATGTATAACATTTGACCACTTTCATAAGGGCGAGACTAGTTATTGGCCTTGACCACCGGCTGGAATGGATTTTTAAAAATATTTACTTTCCATAATTTGAACTAAAATGCTATAAAAGTAAAAATTGTGGAGTTTTAATTAAAACAATGTGAAGAAGTGATTATTTTTTTTATTATAAAAAAGTGTATACCGACAAGAAAAAGTGATACAATTTTTTTTAAGAATATCTCCTTATAACAAATGTTCGAACTGACGCCCGCCTGTGCGAATGCATAAACGACACCTTTTCAAAAAAAATCGTTTTAGTCGGCGCAGGCTGAGTGCCGATATGCTTCTGGCGGCTTGTGTCACTCGTTCGCGTAGTTCTCCCTCATTGTGAATGGGCTTTGCGTACACTCGATCCTTTAAACAGCCCCAGTAGAAGAAGTCGAGTGGATTAAGGTCTGGCGACCTTGGTGGCCACAGAATGGGGCCTAGTCTGCCAATCCAACGGCTTGGGTATGCTTCGTTGAGATGAGATCTTACTTGAACAGCATAATGAGCCGGACACCCGTCATTTTGCAGCCACATTTGTGCTCGGGCTTGAAGTGACTCGTCTTCTAACAAAACTGGCAAAGTATTTTGCAGAAATTCCAAGTAATTTTGTCCATTCAGAACTGAGGGCAGTTCTACTGGGCCCACGATTCGACCGTTGTAAATTCCGGCCCACATGTTTATTTTAAATTGGTACTGTGAATGGTCTTCCTTCTTTTCTTGCGGATTGACCATCCGCCAACTGTGGAGATTATGCAAATTGATGTAGCCATCTTTCCTGCAGGCGGACTCATCACTCCACAATACGTGATTAAAAAAATCCGGGTCTTCTTGGTGTTTGCGTAGCATTCGTTGGCAAAATACCACGCGCTTCGCATAATCGCGTGTCAGCAGTGCTTGTACACGCGTAACATGGTAAGGATGATATTGATATCGTTTGAGTACTCTATGCACAGTGGATTTCGGTATTCTCGTAGTTTGTTCGATGCGCCTACAAGAAGTTGATGGATCGTCTTCAATTTGTAAGAGAACTTCCTCATCGTCAACCTCTACAGGTCTACCCTCACCACCGTGTCTGCCTGGATTTCTTTCTTCTCTGAAGGCTTTGTCAACCCTTAAAAAAACTCCATATTGTGGGTGTTGTCGGTTTGGATAACGATCAGCATAAATCCTTGCAGCTTGTCTAGCAGAGTATGTGACACTTCCACGTATTTCGTTGAAATGTCTGGTTTCTCCATAAATCAAATGCATATCTGCATACTCATGATGGGTAAATGGATGGTCTTGATGATTTGCCATGATGCAACAAATCACAAACACAATGATCCAATTCACAAGCAAAACAAGTCCCGAGAAGCGCCAAGTCGTACACTTCACAAGATACCAAATCAAGAGCACAGCAAAGTCCAAATTAAAGCCAGGTTCGTTGGAATATCGCAATACGGAAGCAGTGATAGTACACGAGTGTAGCACAGTAGGTAAAGTGTTGCACTGAGCGACAAGTGAGTGCGCAAACAAACAACAATGGCAAATTAGTGGTGGCATGGCAGCTAGCTTCATGTTAAAACGAGAATGCTATACATCACGCTGTTGATGTCCTTGTTTATTTTTTAACTGTTCTTAGATAAATAGTCAAAAGAACGGTTAGAACGTCGATGCGATAGTGTAAATAAGATTTTTAGTTCAAATTATGGATAATATTTTTTAAATATCCATTCCTGCCGTTGATCAAGGTTAATAAATAGGCTTATTCTTATGAAAATGGTCACATATCTTACATTTCTAAAAAGAACATTAAATGAGCAAGTTTTTAAAATAGTTTATCATTCCCACTCTATACTTTTTTTTTTCATCACAGAGATCCAAAGTTTAAAGATTTTTTTCGAATTTACACAAGAAGTGAAAACAAAGTCTTGCCATTTAAATTTGGTGTAACTTTTCTAAAATGTTTGGTAGCCAATTCATGAAATAGTTATTTTTAAATAATATTCTGAAAATAAAAAAATTCTTAACTGAAAAATAAAGTAATGACAGCAAAAAAAACAGGGACGGGAAGATGTTTTCAAATTTTTTTGAAAAAGTTAATTAACTCAAAAACCATCGAACTTTTGTTTCACCTATGTTTATTTTATTTGATAGGAATTGGACTAAGCTACCTCCCATAACAATTTGATTCGCTTATTATGGGACACCCTGTATATGATTACATCGACACCCGCATCCGAAAAGGTTGTAACTCTGTTTCGGTAAATTGTCAGGATGAGGCAAAAACACTTACTTTTGATTTTGAATTTTTTTATTTAAAAAGAGTTAGTTTATCTGTAAAGTGAAACTTTACACCGGTTTAACAGGGTTGAATACTTTATTATGAGTTGATATCTCAAAACCAACCGTCAGAAGCTGAGATACCTAGTAACAGTTACAACCCAATGTTTTAGAGAACTTCAACAGCAATAAGGTTGTATCTAGCACTTTACAACATTATCAGTATAGAAATGTAATATTTTGGAAGGAAGCATGTAAGTCCTTTTTAGAATATTCATATAAAAATAATTTTAATAAAATACATAAACGTGAATATACATTTTTATTCGACAAAAACACAAAGTTTTGTGACTTCTATTAGTCCAACAGTCTTCTGAAAATCAGTCAAATCTAATTAAATAAATGTTAATCAATTTAAACATTACCAACAACGCTTTTTTTTGTTTTATATTTTAATTCAATTTTAATTGTTCATAAAATTCTAACATAAACATCAACAATAATATGAAAAAGAAACTCAATAAACTTCTAATATAAATTAATTGACGTTGTTTTAATAGTTTGCACTATTTCTGGTGAGGTAGTACTTAAATTTCTCTGATTCTAACAAAGAAATCACTAATTGAAAAATTTAATAAAAATTAAAACTGTTAATTCTCTATTTTATATTAATCTGAATCATCATTTTTATTTGCACTAGTATGCTTTAAGTTCTTATCTGGGATCGTATTCGTTTTACATTAATGCATGAGATCTTTATATTTTAGTAATGACACGGGTATTATCTCATTGTAAGCAATATTTAGATCATTAGGATATGCAAAAAGTGCAATTCTTTTTCTACTTTTTCTTTGCGATCCTGGTTTGTTACAGAAGTCAATAAAAATTACATCTTCCATGTACAAACTGGAGTTTTTGCAAAATTTCATCTGACTGACATCATTCCATTTAATTTTAGGGTTATCAACGCTGTATTCCGTGTTTTAATTTTAATTTTAATGCATATGAAACTTGTTCCAGGTAAAGGAGATGGTCAGAATCGGCCTTAACCGCGTACATGAAATAAATTTATACTATAATTTCTGTAACATTTATTCGTAGCTAGTTTCACTTTCATAATAACACGGACACACATATTAAAATAATATAAGTACTTAGTGTCGCAGCCAGTCATGAGAGCGAACACCGAACGAAACGAAAGGGCGCCATCTACCAAATAGGCCACAAACTACGCTTCCAGCGTGCTTTGATAGAGTCATGCGTGACGCAATCGGCAGTCACAGCTTTTTATTTCACGATTCATGCTTTTCTTCTGGATTCTAATAGAGATTACATTACGACTGACATTTGAGCATGACCCTTTTAAATATATCAGAATCATCGTGAAACATTGTTACAACTATGAACGTTTCAAACGCGCTTAAGTTTATTTTCGCAATGCCATATGAAAATAACCTCAAAATAAAAACGATTTATCATAAAAGTTATTATAAGATGGTGTCCGTTTTAAATGGATAGTCAAACCGTGTTATTTTGAATTTGTTCTTTATCATTGACCACAATATATTTGTGTACACTCTTAAGGCATTTTGCTTATGGGGAACTGACCGCCTCCTTTAGACAGCAATAAAACTTGGTGCATCGAAAACGTATGATTAAAATTACCAGTGTCGAAAAAACTGTATAATGTCACAGGAAATTTACTTCAAAGTCATCCCTAACTAATCACCTAGGTACCTTCGGTACAGACTCCAGAATACAAAACTACGATACACGTACACATAAGTTTGAAATCTGAACAGGTCTAATAATTCGTAGTACCAACATTGTCTTATTTCAAAAACGCGTCCCAAACATATTTTGTAAAATACGGACAGTAAAATAGGCAAAATCACAAAAGCAAAACATAGTAAAGTATCTAAGTTAGAGAAATTTTGGCTTACAAAAGAATCTTCCAACAAAGCAAAAAATAGTCTACGCAAATACGTGTGAAGTCAAAAGTTTCCAAAAATCTTGTTCCTTACATTAACTTAACTTCGGTCAAAACTTATTTCGTTTTTTTTTTGTTGAAATTTCTTGCCCTTTTGAAACCAGCCAGGCTAAAGTTACACAGATGGCAAATAAAGTAACCGTTATATCCATGGTAGGAGATGGGAACTGTCTTTACCGCGCAATTGTTCATCAAATTAATTCCCTTATGGGGCTTACTTTTGATTACCGGGCGGTTCAACATGATCTAGCTTTCGTCTCTGAAAACCGCCACAAAAGCAGAATATATTTAGCGGTACTGAATAACACGTTTGTAGATCCGAACCCCACAAACTTGACCCCAGAAAGGCTAATTTCCAACTATCTTGATCTACAATCCAAGGAAAAGTTCTGGAAGGGAGAAGATATCATAATAGCAGCAGCCGAGTTCTACCTGGTCAACGTAGACAACAACATCGCACCAACGACCACCTATTGCTTACTAAACCAACGGGTGATCCAGTTTCCGGAAACATACACATTTTTTACGACAGAAACCACTACGACAGCGCCTCAATCAACAGTTACTCCACGGAAACATTAATAACAAAACAAAAACAAAAGTATAGCCTTGGCCAATTGAACTACTAACTACTACTACTACCAAAGACGCCGAATTGGAAATTACACTATCACGTGAGCACTGGAGCCGATCTCAAAGACAACAGCTGCAGCCTGAGAGCCCTCTGATAAAAAACATGACGTGTACTTCTGACACTCCACGCAGCCTACAACTATGCAGAAACAAGAAGGAAAGCTGGACGACAAATATACGCCAAGCTTAATTCTATGTTCTAAGATGTAAAAATGTTCACGAAAAAACAAAGGCTTTTGGAAAAATATTTCTGGAGACAGGCTCCTCGTAAAGAAGACAGCAGAAGAAATCTACAATTTACCCAAAACAGATACATAATCAGAACCCGAATGACAATATTGTATAAATAGTTGATTCTAGACTTTTTATGTAAATGTTGTTAATGATTTTCAAAACTAATATTGATAACCATTATTGGTTAAGACTGTGATTGTTCTATTATTGTATCAATAAACTTTTATGTAACCCTTAATAAAAAATTACCAATTTTATGTATGACGCTCAAATATTTGTTTATTTTGAAATCCTTATATGAATAATAACTAAGAATTTAAATAAATAAATTCTACCAATAAAAAAAAATATTCACTACTTTAAGAGGCCGAAACTTTTCATGCCAACAACGGTACAAACCACTAGTATCTGGTATTAATATTCGGGCCAAGTTGACTCGGGCCGAGTTGTCACTGACCCTACTTTACTTTACTTTACTAACACAGGTAAAGAAATTTCTTTTAAGTTGATTTTTTTGAAGTTTTTCTTTCGTTTGTTTTGTAATAAATACCTTACAAACATCACTAACCACTCACGCAAGGTTTTGTCAGTAATGCTTTTTTACATTAATCACAAATTGGATCGTATTTACAACTAAGCTCCACCGATTTATTATCCTGTCACTATTGCTACTTTCATGTCCCGTACCTATTTTTACTGATGGTAATTTAAGTGGAACTGGGTGCGGTTTATAAAAAGTGCATAAAGGTGGAAAAACTGTATTTTTACTTTGTCCGTTTCAACAGAATGTCGTTGGTTTCAACGGAAGATTTGATTCCGAATTCATTAATTTCTTTCAGTTCAGCGTTTTCCTTTTGCTTTTCTTTTTCCAACCTTGCTTTTTTATTTATTTTGTATTCTTTCAAAAATATGTTAAACGGCAATTTTCACAACACATGAATTTGGTGGTGGTTGTCGATTTGGACATAAACAAGAACACAAAGTTTTAACGTAGAGTTTCCCACCTGGCCTTGTTATTTATCATCTGGGGAAATGAATTTCTCAGCATTCATCTTCTTTATCATTCATATTTGGAGGAATTGGGTACGTCTTTAACTTTGAATGGTGCATCTTTTTTGTTGCATCTCCAATGTTATCTATGTTTTTTCTAATGCAGTTTTGTCGGTTTTCGTAACATTTTTTTTCTCTTCTACGTTTTTTTTAACTCTGCTGTTGGTTTGTGGAGATTTGTCAAATTGTAGTTTTGAAAGGGTGTTTTTAAAAAATCGTTAACAAACGTTATATGATGCACATTTTAGCTATCTATAGGTGGTTTTACTAAGCTCTCCTGAACATTTGAATAGTATTCTAATTTTTCAGTTACTTCTCGGATTCTTGGCTCTTGGGTTGCAGGGGATGTACTATCTATATTTTTATCAATAAAACTACAAACCAGATTATTTTTCTCGCCTGCGTTGACATTTCCTTTAGTAGATATATAAACTCCTTGCTTACATGTAACTTGTGATTTCAAAGGTGTATAAGTGCATTTTTTTTTATGTTTTGGTGTATATTTCTTGCACTTTTCTATGTACGTATCACAAATTAAGGGTTTTTGGCAGTCTTTTGGATCTTTTTTACATACAACGAGTAATGTCAACTCATCTTTTTGTTGAACAATACCTGTTTTTATTTTCTTTGGTTTACTTCTTAGTTGTTCGAGTTCATAAGTACAATAACATCTTTTTGGTGGTAAAATGGTAAGCGGTGGTGGAGGTTTTTTTGGAAACACTGCTTGAGCACCTTTATTTCTTTTATTTCTTAGACTACGAAGTATAAGGCGCCTTTCGCATTTAAACGGACAGCATTCACCCTCTTCACAAAAGCCTGGGTCACATTCATAGAGATCTAATGCATCTGGACCGATTCGAACAGGAGTTGTTTGTATTCCTAACGAACACATATTGTAAGCCCTTGTTCGTATTCTTTTCTGTAGTTTTTCTTTTTTTATTTTACATTCTTCTGCTTCGCGTAGATATATTTTCCTAAAGCATTCTTCTGAATCACAGTTTTTGCCACAAGACCAGGGTGTACACTGAGTTGGATATGGTTTATTTACAGGATACTTGTTAAGGTTTTCAAATTTGATTCCTTTCATTCGTTGTTTTCCAAAAACTGTACAAAAACATTTTTCAATAAGTTCTAAAGTTTTCTTTTTAACGCATATTGGAACAGGTTTTTTTTCACCAGTGGTCTGTATTACTAGACCGGGTTGAATTTTAGAATACTTTGTATTCTTTTTCGATTCATTTATTTTATTATCAAGCATATAGTAAATACTTTGTGTCTTTTGACCTGTGACATTTTTTTTGTTGTTGAGTTTTTCTTTTGAGTTTTGGTAGTCATCGTGTAGACTAGATTTCAAAGATTTAGAAAGAAAATTTTTTGCTTTATCTTCACTTTTATATTTTTCCGGTATTTCTTCAGATGCATCATAATTAATAGCTGAAGGAACATTAAAACTATGATTTGGAACTGCATCAATAACACTAACTTCCAATTTCTTCCCTATTTTCGATTTCACTTCTTTTGTTATGGGTATTTTGTTTAGTACTTTTGAGCTCTTGTGTAAATTAAACAACTTATGAGACTTTTCGATTCCTATATTTATCCCACTTGAATTTGTAAGTCTCAAGTACAGATTTTTTAGTCTATCAGCAATTGGTGATTTTTTTTCGGAGTTGCTACTAACAGTGATTTTTGATTCTGTTTTGCCTTGACGTAATTTAATTTCTTTCGTACGGAACATCGATAAGGAATGCGTATACAAACTGTTTTTTGATTTGGTGTATTTATTACTGTTTGAAACTGATTTTTTATTTAAATTGTCGTAACCACCAGCAGTTTCTGAGTATTCATATTCATTTTCATTTATGTCAAAACTATTTTTTGTGGTGGTGTTTTTTCTGTTATTGCTATGCCAAGTTTCTGTGTCTGACAATTTTGATCCCTTGAGAGTTCTTAAATATTTCTGAAGAAATGATATACTTGCATCTTTTTTTGATTCATTATTTGCCAGATGGCTCTCTATATTGTTTACGTCCGTATTTACGGCTGTCATTTTATACAACTCATCAGTTGCAACAGCAACGTCATTGGATGTGCCAAAAGCTATAGAAGAAGCCTGGTTTAATGGAATCTTACCGTTAGACCCTACTTTAACTGACTTTCGTTTATATATATTATTCTTTTGGGGATATTGGAAGACAATTTCCTTTGGAGGTACGAGATAAACTTCGGACACTTTTACATCTTGCATTGTTTGTTTTTGTGATGGTTTTGGTTGTGGTAATTTCTTTTGTTTAAAGAACTCAACGTTAAAATCAACGTTAGTCCCAACTTTTACAGCATGTTGATGAAAAGTGATTAAAGAATTATACTGTAAATGTTCATTTTCCACGTTAGGTATTTCTTTTTGTGTTTGTGACCTTCTATTATCTTTTGATGAATAATAAATAAGTTGGTCTGTATTCGCATTACCCAAAAATTTCGGAGCATTTAAAGCCATACGTGTTACAACACCTTTTTTTTTTACATGTTTTACTTTAGTTTTTACAGTTTTTACAGTTTTTTCAGTTTTTACAGTTTTTACAGTTTTTGCTGTTTTTGCTTTTTTTACGGCACGCACTAAGCCTTCAATTTTTTTCGTGGCATGTACTATGTCTTGTATTTTTAAACCTTTATTTCTTAGTACCTCATCAGGCTGCTCTATTTTAAACTTTAATCCTGCCATATCCCATGGTCTAAGATGCAAGTTTTTGAGTCTATCTAAAATAGATGGTCTTTGTGGTGGTTCAGGTGGAGGACCACTAGGTTTTCTTGGTTTTGGTGCTGCAGATATATCAAATTTCATTCTCTTCGAGCGAATCTTTAGTAAAGATAATCTGTACTTTGCCCTAATTATTTGTGACAGACCTTTAGATCGCCGTATTAGTTCCATTCCGCCGCCTTTTTCTCTTTCCATTCTTTCCTTTACTATCAGAAGCTGATTTTCCAACAGAATTAGGAGCTCTTCTTTTGTCATACTCATTAAATCTGATTCACTCATCCCTTCCGGCAAAAGATTTTCATTGAATAGACTTGCAAGCTGTTCCTTTGTCATATCTTTTAAATCTGATTCGTCGATACCAATTGGCAATAAACTTCCTTCTTCGTAAAATCCTTGTTTCACCTGAATTTTAATAAGGCTCAGAAGCTCTTCTCTTGACATATATGTTAAATCTGATTCAGTCATACCTTCCGGTAAAAGATCTTTATTTATCATACCTACAAGCTGTTCCGTTGTCATATCTCTTAAATCTGATTCATCTATGCCTATAGGCAACTGTCCCATGATTATTTCCATATTTATTTGTTTTAGCTGCTTTTCTACAAGGATTTGGACCTGTTCTCTCGTCATATTTTTTAAATCTGTTTCGCTTATTCCTTCCGGTAAAAGATTTTTATTTATGAGACTTTCAAGCTGTTCCTTAGTCATATTTTTTAAATCTGATTCATTTATGCCTATTGGAGATCGTCCTTCAATTCTATTTATCTTTGCTTGCTTCATCTGATTTTTAACAAGGCTTTGAAGCCGTTCTCTTGTCATATTTTCTAAATCTGATTCGGTCATCCCTTTTGGTAAAAGATTTATATTTATCAGATTTGCAAGCTTTTCTTTAGTCATATCTTTTAAATCTGATTCATTTAAGCCTATTAACATTTGTGCTTTGACTTGATCCATTTTTACTTGCATCATCTGCTTTTTGACAAGGCTTTGGAGTTGTTCTCCTGTCATATTTTTTAAATCTGATTCTGTCATCCCTTTAGGTAAACGATTAATATTTATCAGACTTGCAAGCTGTTCCGTTGTCATATCTTTTAAATCTGATTCATTTATGCTTATTTGCATTTGTCCTTTGACTTGATCTATTTTTGCTTGCTTCACCTGCTTTTTTGCAAGACTTTCAAGCCGTTCTCTTGTCATATCTTTTAAATCTGATTCAGTCATCCCTTTAGGTAAACGGTTTATATTTATCAGATTTGCAAGCTGTTCTTTTGTCATATCTTTTAAATCTGATTCATTTATGCTTATTTGCATTTGTCCTTTGACTACGTCCATTTTTGCTTGCATCACCTGCTTTTTTGCAAGGCTTTGGAGCTGTTCTCTTGTCATATTTTTCAAATCTGATTCGACCATCCCTTTAGGTAAACGATTTATATTTATCAAATCTGCAAGCTGTTCTTTTGTCATGTCTTTTAAATCTGATTCATTAATGGTTATTAACATATTTTGTCCTTTGACTTGATCCATTTTTGCTTGCTTCACCTGTTTTTTTGCAAGGCTTTGGAGCCGTTCTCTTGTCATATTTTTCAAATCTGCTTCGGTCATCCCTTTAGGTAAACGATTTATATTTATCATATTTGCAAGCTCTTCCTTTGTCATATCTTTTAAATCTGATATGTTTATGGTTATTAACATTTGTTCTTTGACTTGATCAGTTTTTGCTTGCTTCACCTGCTGTTTTGCAAGGCTTTGGAGCCGTTCTCTTGTCATGTTTTTTAAATCTGATTCAGTCATTCCTTTAGGTAAACGATTTATATTTATCAGACTTGCAAGCTCTTCTTTTGTCATGTCTTTTAAATCTGATTCATTAATGCTTATTAACATATTTTTTCCTTTGACTTGATCCATTTTTGCTTGCTTCACCTGCTTTTTTGCAAGGCTTTGGAGCCGTTCTCTTGTCATATTTTTCAAATCTGCTTCGGTCATACCTTTAGGTAAACGATTTATATTTATCATACTTGCAAGCTCTTCCTTTGTCATATCTTTTAAATCTGATATATTTATGGTTATTAGCATTTGTTCTTTGACTTGATCAGTTTTTGCTTGCTTCACCTGCTGTTTTGCAAGGCTTTGGAGCCGTTCTCTTGTCATGTTTTTTAAATCTGATTCAGTCATTCCTTTAGGTAAACGATTTATATTTATCAGACTTGCAAGCTCTTCTTTTGTCATGTCTTTTAAATCTGATTCATTAATGCTTATTAAAATATTTTTTCCTTTGACTTGATCCATTTTTGCTTGTTTCACCTGCTTTTTTGCAAGGCTTTGGAGCCGTTCTCTTGTCATGTTTTTTAAATCTGATTCAGTCATTCCTTTAGGTAAACGATTTATATTTATCAGACTTGCAAGCTCTTCTTTTGTCATTTCTTTTAAATCTGAATCATTAATGTTTATTAACACATTTTGTCCTTTGACTTGATCCATTTTTGCTTGCTTCACTTGCTTTTTTGCAAGGCTTTGAAGCCGTTCTCTTGTCATATTTTTCAAATCTGTTTCGGTCATCCCTTTAGGTAAACGATTTATATTTATCATACTTGCAAGCTCTTCCTTTGTCATATCTTTTAAATCTGATATATTTATGCTTATTAGCATTTGTTCTTTGCCTTGATCCATTTTTGCTTGCTTCACTTGCTTTTTTGCAAGGATTTGGAGCTGTTCTCGTGTCATTTTTTTTAAATCTATTTCGGTCATCCCTTTAGGTAAACTATTTGTATTTATCAGACTTGCAAGCTGTTCTTTTGTCATATCTTTTAAATCTGATTCATTTATGTTTATAAGCGTTTGTCCTTTGACTTGATCCATTTTTGCTTGCTTCACCTGCTTTTTTGCAATATTTTGGAGCTGTTCTCGTGTCATTTTTTTTAAATCTATTTCTGTCATCCCTTTAGGTAAACGATTTATATTTATCAGACTTGCAAGCTGTTCTTTTGTCATATCTTTTAAATCTGATTCATTTGTGCTTGCTAGCATTTGTCCTTTGACTTTATCCATTTTTTCTAGCTTCACCTGCTTTTTAGCAAGGCTTTGGAGCCGTTCTCTTGTCATATATTTTAAATCTGATTCTTTCATCCCTTTAGGTAAATTATTTATATTTATCAGACTTGCAAGCTGATCCTTTGTCATATTTTTTAAATCTGATTCATCTATGCCTTTTGGAAATTTTCCTTTCATTTCATCCATCTTTGTTTGTTTCATCTGCTGTTTTACTATGCTTTGGAGCCGTTCTCTTGACAAATTTTGTATATCTGATTTGGTCATCCCTTTCGGTAAAAGTTTTGTATCAAGCAGACTAGCAAGTTTTTCGTTTGTCATAGTTTTTATATCTGTTTCTTTAATGCCTTTAAATCTTTTTGTTTTATCATATCTTTTTTCTTTTTGTTTACGGGGCCTGGCGACCAGTTCGTTGTTCTCATTGAGTATGAGCCCCATATCTGGGGTCCCCTTACCTATTATAGAGTTTCTACTTACTTCTCTTGGTTTTGGCTTAGCATCGAATTTTTTCTGCAAAAACTTTGATAGATCTAGGGGCCTAGGTACTACTTCATTATCCTCATTAAGCATGAGTCCCATCCCGGGTAGTTCCCCACCAAATTTAATTTTTTTTGTGGGCCTTTTTGCAACTACCTTCTTCTGCTTTTTTACAAGGCTTTGGAGCCGTTCTGTTGGCATAGTTTTCAATTCTACTGGGGTAATCTCTTCCGGTAAAAGATTTTCATCAATCAGAGTAGCAAGTTCATCATTTGTCATATCTTTTAATTCTGATTCTGTAATGACGTCCTCTTCTGGGGCTTCTTCTGGAGACAAAGCATCTAATATTTCTTGCAAAACCTCGTCATCACTTTCAGGTTTCTTCTTGGGTTTACATGGTTTCTTCTTCAGTTTTGGATTTTTGGGTTTACATGGTTTTTTTGTGTCATGTTTCGTTAACACATTTGTTTCAGTAAGTCCTACATTTATAATCATATTGTTTTTATAATAATTTAATTTGCTTGTTTTAGTGCTACCAACAAGGGACCTCAAAGTTATTTTGTGTTTGTTTTTACCGTCCATTGATTCAAGTTTCTTTACTTTTTTGTTGCTAAAATCATTAAAATTTTTCAATTTGGTTCTGTAAGTGGTTTGACCGGTTCTTATAGACAATGGTTTTTTTTTGTTATTTGATAATGCTACTTGTTTTTGTGCACAAACTTTCAACTTGTTTGACGAAGGTGAGATATTTCTATCTTTGAATAGTCCAACATCAAATCCAAAATTAGATTCTACCTGGACAGCCTGTCTTTTAGGAGAACAACATGAATAATATTGTTTTGCATTTGATTTGTATTCCTCCAACATCTTTTTTTGTTCAATCGTAGAATATATGGCTTTTTCATTAAAATAATTTTCCGAAGTGTCTTTGTCTTTTGGTTTATCTTTAATTTTAATTTTATGAAAAGAACTATTTTTCCAATTTGAGGTAGCCTTCTTTTCTTCTGACGTTTCCTTTTTTTTTCTTCTCGCTGCTTTCAAAAAGTGAAGGGCACTTTGGCGAGCATCTAAGTACTTTGTTCCTTTGGATAAATCTGGACGAACGATAAAGTTTCCATGTAACCCCGGTCTATCTTTCATCAAATCTAGCCTTGCATGTACTGCGGGATGTTTTACCAAGTCACTTGGACGACTATTAAATCTTTTATGCTTCATTGATCGAGATTTGCTATTCTTCTGTAAACTAGGTTGTTTTTTTTTTTTGGTTGATTGTGTTTTATTTGTAGTGTCACTTTTAACTGGATTACTGCCGTATACTCGGTGTAATAACGCAGATTGATTGTCTTTTCTATTAAGTCGACAAGACGATTTTTTAAGTATAGGTTTAAGTGTTTTACTTTGCATGTTAAAAATAGAAAAATATTCAGCACGTGGACTTTTTTTTACCTGATTTCCCTTTAGATAACAATTAGCTAATTGGAATTCTCGATTAATTTCATTAGCTCCTCTAATTTCAAAATATTTTTTTTCTAATTGCTTAGACATCATCTTTTATATTATAACTTGTTTTGAATTTGAATATCAGTGTACTTTCTGATAATCTTTAATGTTTATGCTATTGCTGAAATTGGATTTTATTGGACCGCAGTTTTTGATGTTTTAGTAAAATTTTTGCGTAAAAATGCTTGCTTTTTAGAGATACACTTTAACGTATTGTAACAGTTGTTATCATGTAACATTCTTGACAGGCATTTCCTCACAGGTTTTATTCTGATGCTTCGTTTGTTCCTTACTATGTTTAAATTTAACGGTACTTTAACATTGCTTTAGCACAGATCCGATGCTGTATTTATTTCTTTTCATCGATTTGGTTTGCAAACCACAGGTGAGACTAGTACGTTTTATAGGATAATCATAAAACTTACTTTTTTTTCGTTCGTTCTTTTGTTAACAAGCGGTTCTTGAAATTTTCTACAAATTATGCACTTCGGATTTTGTTGAGGTCTAGGTATTTAAAAAGTTTGTGATATTTTGATGACCACTAGAAATTGTTCTAAAGATATCGTTATCAATCATAACAGCTACTTTTAGATGGAAAGTACATTGCTGTAATTATTCTCCAACTTTCCTAGAAATGATTTGAGACAATTTATTTTGTAATATTTGATATCACGAATCCTTTCATGAAGGTTTTCTCCTGCTTTATCAGAAGCTGTTCCACAATTACCACCTTTTGTCATTATCGAAATTACTGTATCTGTCTATAACTTTTTAATTTTGAAACGTTTCTTGTTGGTAAAATAAGCATTTACGGATTTATAAATTCTTTAAGTCATTTACAAATAATTTTTGACATTTTTATTTTTTAACTCTAACCCACAGATGTGCTACAGATATTCATTATACTTTGAATATCTGTGCTTTTATATAATAAGGCCTCTTACCGTTTTGATCTTTTCGTTTCGGCAAATTACATTGACGAGTTTCATGCATAGAAACAAATCGAAATAATTTTGACGCGTATTTTGGTTGTAATTTGGAATGAAGTTTTCTACGTACCTAGTTTTGAATACTGTATATAACGTAACTTCTGTATTCGCGACCTGTAAAGCTGGCTCCATTTTCTTACCTAAACTACATTGTTCTTACATAAATTAAAATTTCGTAATATCTTCCGAAAAATATCTTCCAAATGTTGGAATAATATACCGCCACCTTTCCGAGAGTTAAAAAATCAGAAAAGTTTTAAACAACAATATCGTTCCCATATATATGTCACCTACCTACACTACATTCTTTTATTTTAAAATTATTTGTTATATTTATTTTGTCTAAGCTTTGCTACTTAGAGTAATCAGCGTGGTCTCATTCACCGCGGCTGGTTCTGGCAGAATAACCAGCGTTACAGATCCGTCTGCAAAACTATGCTGAGTCAGAACCTTTTTGCCGTCACGTACTCACGCCACTCGCGTTTAAGGTAGATTAAGTACATGTACTGTTTTTGTTCTTTTTCAATGTGTGATAATTTTAAGTGTTACTTAGTGTTAAATTATTTTGTTTTAATTTTTTAATTTTTTGATTGAAATTTTCTTCATGTCTTATGTCTTCTTTTTCTGTGTTGTGTGTGATTGTAACTGTAAATAAACGATTTTCTATTCTATTTAAAAATGTTTACGCGAATGAGAGCTGTAAATAGACATTGCATCAGTTGCATATAGTAGCATCAGCCCATAGTTTGATGCGGTGTTTGCATTTGTTATGTTGGTCAATGAGGGATTTTCTGACAGCTAATAAAAAAAAAGCCTTAGTTCCAAATTATACGGGAGATGGCGTTGACCAGACGTGGTCTGACAATGGGCGCTTTTATAATGAGGGATTTTCTTTTTTTTAACTCTTTCCTAGTCGCTGGATAGATGGCGCTGAACTTGGTAAGTTACTGCAAGTGCGCAATGTTTTTTTTTCCAACCGTTTTGGCTTTGGCACCTAGTAACGTAGTCATTTCAACGCCATCTACAGAGTTCTTGGAAACTATGTTTTTTTTTAATACTCAAAAAAGAAAACCTCTCATTTTGCACGGGAACTGCACGGCACGATATTTTTTCATTTCCAAAGTACACCTCTGACACTTCCTTAGGGATTCATGTCGTGACGATATGTTTTATGTTCATTTAAATTTTAAGATCAAAATTATTTTGCTTATCACGACCTCGTTAATTTTCTCGTTATCATCACGATTCCGATAATTAGTAAATTAGCTTTTATTTTTTTATTTGAAATAAATTCGTTCACATGAAACATGTTTTTGAGTTGGCAAATCTCGTCAACGCCATCTAATGAGGTATTCCGAAATATATATATATTTTTAATTAGCTGTCAGAAAATCCCTCATTATTATAATCTGTATATATAAAATTCGAAGTACTGACTGACTGACTGATATATCAACTCACAGCCTAAACCGCTGGTCCTGGAGACTTGAAATTTTGCATATAGATATTTTATATAGTGTGGGCATCCATTAAGAAAGGATTTTGAAACGGTTTGTATGGTTTATCGATCCAATGTAGTGGACGTGAAATGCCATCATCCCTTGTTGGGGTGCGATGGTGTTGAAATGTTGAAATGTGTAATAGTGGCTATGAAAATTCTTGAAAGTAGGTGCGTGTGCCAGAGCAAATCGGCTGTCTTCTTCTTCTTGGTGGGCTCGGTTTCCGCACCTAGTCTCTTTTTTGGACCTTTGTGCGTGGAAAAGTGTGGGGCCGTCTATTCTAGCCAGCCCAGCTCACGCCAAAATCCCAAGAGGCGGCCTAGGTCGCCACAGGACTGGCGGAGCGTCCTCGGTTCACCGAGGATCTTAGCCCGTTGTGTGCTGACTCCTACGCAATCCATTGTTACGTGGGTCGGTGTTTCTTCGACGTCCATACATGCTCTGCATAGAGGGCTGTCCGTTAAACCTATAATATAGAAGTGTCTGTTAAGGTTACTGTGTCCTGTGATTAGCCCTACCATCATGCGAAGGTTGTATCTATTAAGACGTAGTAGTTTCTTTGTCAGACGACGGTCCACGGTAGGTAAAACCGCTTTCGTCTGTCTGCAGGCTGTCACGCTTGCCCATTGCTCAGCATGTTGAGAGCTGGTTCTTTCACGCAGCCATGTTCGTATCTGGTTAAAGGGCAAGGGAACCAGGGGTTTAGCACCTACTGGTTTCAACCTTGCGCCTTTTTTTGCCAGTTCATCTGCTGCGTCGTTGCCCAGCGATCCACTGTGTCCTTTTATCCACTTGAGGGTTACATTATTGTGACGACTTACCTCTTACAGTTGATTAAGACATTGTAGTATTAGCCCAGAGTTTATCGTGGTCTTGCTAAGGGCTGGTAGTACCGCTGTGCTGTCAGAAAGTATCCTAATATTGAGGCCTCTAGCTTCCCTGAGTACCGCGCTTGTCGCCAGGATAATTCCGACGCATTCCGCTTGGAAAATCGTATTGTGCTTACCCAAGGCTGTTGATTTGTAAATGTTAAGTTCGGCTGAGTACGCTCCAGCCCCAGTAACCTCCTCTGTTTTGGAGCCATCTGTATATATCCTTACCTCGTGGATATTAGAGTGGTCTGCTGGTTCCTCAAATAATTGGACGTTGTAATGTCTATTAAATACATATTTTCTAGGGATTCTGTCACACGGCGCATCCATTAGTGGCTGGTGGGACAAGGCCAGTCCAAGAATGTGCGTGTGTGGTGTCCTGTCGTGCAGCCGTGTTGTATAAACAGATGTAGCGGCGGGATGTCCAGAATTATCTCGAGGGCCGCGGATGCAGTGGTTTGCATGCAACTTGTGGTTAGCATACAGGCAAGCCTTTGGAACTTTAATAGTTCTTTCTGTACGTTACCGGCGTCCATCCTGGGCCACCAGACAACGGCAACGTACGAGACCATTGGTCTTATCACTGCTTTGTAAAGCCAAAGCATTATGTTTGGGCGTAGTCCCCATTTCTTACCCAATAGGCGTTTGCACTGCCATAATTCTATGGTTCCCTTTTTCAGTTTGATGTTCATATGTTTTGTCCAATTCAACTTAATGTCAAGTGTCATACCCAGGTATTTGACTTCAGTTGATAGGGTTAATGCAGGGCCGAAGAGTTTCGGTAGTCCCATGTTCGCCAATTTTCTCTTGTTGGTGAACAGGACTAGTTCCGTTTTTTTCGGGTTCACTGTTAATTGGTATTCCTCGCACCATTTTTCAACGACTTTGAATGCACCCTGCATCAGTTCACAGAGTGTGCCTTCGAATTTTCCATTAATAAGAATCGCAAGGCCTATTGTGTGAAAGCACCTATCGTTGATAGCCACGTCTGCCACGATATTCCAGAGCTGTGCCATCTGATAGTGCCATTCACACTTAGTTGCACCGCTCTCAACTTAAGCATGTTGTCTATCCACCCGCGTAGTGTTGGTTCGACGTCATATTTAATGAGAGCCTGGCTGACACAGGCTGTAATCGGCTGTAACAGACGGACAGACAGACAGCCATACAAGTGATCCTTTTAGGGTTCCATTTTTTCCTCTTGAGGTATCTATCTATTTATATATCCACAATCTATCTATCTATCTATATCTATCTTTATCCCCGCAAAATATTTTTGGAACGGAAGGTGGTACATCCCTAGGGTCCCTATGGGTTGGACCATGGGGTGCCAAAAAAAGTTATTTTTTTATGTCAAAACTTTGACGGCCTGTATCTTCGAAACGGCTGGAGTTAGACCTATGTTTATGGGTGTCTAAAAAAAGGTCTCGACGAGATCTACCTGCCGAAAGTTTCAAAACTTTACAGGCCCGTATCTCTCAAACTGCTGATAGACCCATGTTCATGGTACTCTAAGAAAAGGGCTCGGCGAGATCTAGATGCAAAAAAAAGTTGAAAAAAAAATTGCCAAAATTTTGATCGGCCATATCTCCCGAACGGCTTGAGTTCGGGTTTCAACTATAGTGATCGGTCAAGCTGGGGCTACATGATCAAAAATATAATTGAATTTGACAGGTTTTGACGGTTTTTTTGACAGGTCCAGAAAAGTATTCCGATTTGCATGAAACTCGGTATCAAGGGGCATTCGGGGTCGCCAATTACGCTGCCGTATTCTTTGACATTTTTTGACAACTGATAGGGACGCTTTAAAAAGAATTAGACAGGTTGTATCAAGGGAGGCTGCAATAAAAGCATATCATGGACACATAGGGTCAATTTTAAGATATGGCATCATCATTTGGGGTAATTCAGTAGACTTGATTAAGGCGTTTATAAAACAAAAAAGATGTATGCGGATAATTTGTAATGCAGGGTTTAGAGATACATGCAAACCTATATTTAAGAAACACCATATACTACCATTGCCTTGCCTCTACATCCAAGAAATATGTCTTTTTGTCAAAAAGCATCCCAATTTATTTAAAACAAGAGGTGAAATATCACAATACAGATGTACTCGCCGTTTTAACAACTTATACCTACCTAAATCTAAATTAACAATTTTTAGCAATAATGTTATGTATATGTGTGTAAAAATCTATAATAAATTGCCAAACGATTTTAAAATGTTGCCATATCCCTTGTTCCATAGAAAGCTTGAGATTTTTTACTAGATAAATGTTTTTACACGGTCAAGGAATACCTAGGATACGAATAAATATAAATATTATTTGATTATGACATTTATAATATAAAGAACACTACAGACATTTTTTCATTGTATCTAGTTTGATATTCCTACGATTGTTTTGTTCCAACTTCAAGTTTTTTTTTTTTTACATGTTATATATTGACATTTGTTCTTATTGACATACATATTTTATAATTATAATTATTCTCAATTTTATATTCTCATACAACCAAATATTTGTACGCCATGACATGGTTGAATTTGTTGGGACTGTAATTATATGTAACATCCATTGCACACCCGAATTCTCACAAATAAACGATTTACTTACTTACTTGAAACTTTTTCGGAAAAACTTTGATCGGTGAATCCCAAAAGGCCGAGCACTACACCTTGACTCCCAGAGGGAGTGAGAGCACTTATAATGTTTGTTTCTGAAAAAAATAATTAATTTGTTTCCTATAGGAAACGCGGGCAAAGCCGCGGGCAGAAGTTATATATATCAGGCCAGTCTTAGGCAAGTATCAAATACCTTCATAATACCCATAGAGGTTGATGCGGAGAAGTTTCAATGCTCTGGTACCAAAAAGTCTTGAGCATACTCAAGCTTAGTTTTTAAAATAACATTTTTTGGTGGTTTTCATTGAGGATATAGTATAGGCGAGGCAAAAAAAAAAACAGTTCCGAACGTAGCTAACTCATTTTACGTTAGCAAGCGGGGGAAATTCGTCCCGCCCCTTAGTCGCGCCCTCTACGCTCGCGTCTATCATAGCAAATATATATATAATATATATATTTATATATATACATATATATATATACAATAACATAATCAAGAGTTTCACGATCCCCCCTCCTTCTAATGGTTGCGCCCTTGAAAATAATTCGTCTGCCCCTTCTGATAAAACCATTCGTATTGAGGAAAATATACACTCACTGGTCTCAACCATAATAGAAATTATTTTCAAATGTAACTTACCGCACGACGTTGCTACAAAAATCATCAACTCTTTCACACAATCATTATTTATATCACTCAATCATGGACAGAATCCTTCAGTGGAACATTAGAAGCATCTCAAATAAACGTTCTGACTTCATCTACCTCCTTAACAAATTCAAACCCTTTTTATGTGCAATTTCAGAAACCTGGCTCAGCCCAGGTTCTATTTTTAAGATCTCAGGTTATAAATGCATAAGAGATGATAGAAGTGACTCCTACGGTGGAAGTGCTATCTTCATCAAAAGAAACATCCCCTTTTCTATAATTCCTTTACAATACAACAACCCCAATATGAATGCTGTAGCTATCATAGTAAATAACATTACCTACATATCTATATACCTCCCCAAAAAAGACAACTCTTTTCTTTCAGCTATAAGTAATATCCTTAACTCTGTATCTCAACCTCTTGTCCTTTTTGGAGACTTCAATTGTCATCACCAATCTTGGGGTGCCCCTCAAAATGATATTTTTGCGAACAAACTTATTGAAATTATTGACGAATTTAATCTTTGTACTCTCAATGATGGCTCACATACCCGTAGAATTATCCCAGGTCAGAACCCTAGTTATGTTGACCTAACCTTTTGCTCATCATCATTAGCAAGCCTATTATACTGGTCACGTCTTCCTCTCACTCTAAGCTCAGACCATTATCCTATATCCATCTCTTTCCCATCCCAAAACAGATATATTCCATCACTCCCTCCCCTATTACCATATATCCTTAATAATGGTGATTGGTCTAAATTCAGTGATTTAGTCGACCTTGATATTACAAATCTCCCTACTCCCTCTTCATCAAACACCGAAGAATGCATAAAAAAATTCACAGATTCTCTGATATCTGCAGCAAACGCTATTTTAAAAAAAAAGAACTCTGCTAAAGGTAAAATTAGTTCCCCACCTTGGTGGGATCAAGAATGTTCCGAAGCTATAAAAAAACGTAAAGAAAAAGAATTGATCTGCAATAATTTCCTAAACCTCTCCAATTTTCTAGATCTCAGGAACACCGAAGCAGCGACAAAAAGACTTCTCCGTAAAAAGAAATCCCAAGGATGGAAAAAATTTTGTTCCTCTCTCTCTCCTCAAACACCTTCAAGTATTGTCTGGAAAAATATTAGACGTTTTAGGTCAGGTCGTAATGAAGATGACTCCAATTCTGCTTTCTACACTTCCTGGGTAAATAAATTCATGGATAAACTCGCCCCAACCACAGTTCCTAACTATGACTCCATGCCATACAACTACACTTCATCTTCCTCTAGCCCTCTTGACTGTCACTTCACACTCCAAGAACTCTCTCTAGTACTAGACCATGTCAAAGACTCAGCCCCCGGTCCGGATGGTATACCTTATTCCTTTCTGTATCATCTTAACTTATCTTCCAGAAGTTACCTCTTGAATTTAATAAATCTAATTGTTGAAACTGGACACATCCCCCAATCCTGGAAGAGACAAATCATTATTCCTAAATTAAAACCATCTAAGGACCCATCTGACCCATCCGCCTACAGACCGTTAGCCTTATCTTCCGTCATCCCTAAAGTCGTTGAATATCTTACAAAAAATCGATTAGAATGGCACCTTGAACACCATAGTCTACTGGCAAAATCCCAATATGGCTTTAGAAAAGGGAGAAGTGTTACTGATAGTCACAGCATTCTTACCACAGATATCCATCTAGCATTTTCCAGAAACGAATCACTAGTTGCTGCCTTTTTGGATGTCTCTGCAGCCTATGATAACGTCAACCTCTTAATACTCAAAAACAAATTATTAGTACAAAAAATCCCATTAAAAATAGTTAATTTCATTTTCAATTTATTGATAGAGAGAACTATTGTCTTGAGATATCCCGGCATCGATATCCCCCCAAGACAGGCATGGAAAGGCCTTCCACAGGGATCTGTCCTCAGCCCCATTCTCTATGATGTTTACACAGCTGACCTTGAACGATCTGTTACCACCACCTGCAGAATTCTTCAATATGCTGATGACCTTCTGATTTATAACAATCATAAAATTATTCCTACAGCAGTCGATAATATTAATTCCGGTCTGGATTCCCTTTCTACATGGTTAACATCCCATGATTTATCCCTTTCTCCCTCTAAAAGTGTTGTTGTTGTTTTTACAAGAAAACGCATCATCCCACCGGTTAACATTTTTTGTGAAGGTTCTCCTGTTCCAATTGAAAAAGAAGCCAAATTCCTTGGTAAAATATTCGACTCCAAAATGACTGGTAATTCCCATATTCATCTCATTCTCAAAAAATGCGAACGCAATATAAACATTCTTCGATGCTTGAGAGGAGTCTGGTGGGGGGCCCATCCTTTCTCCCTCCGTCTTTTATATAATGCAATTATTAGAAGTATTCTTGATTTCGGATCATTCACCCTCGTACCCGCAAACAAACAATCATTAAAAAAATTAGAAGTTATCCAGGCCAAATGCTTACGACTAGTCATTGGGGCCATGAAAAGTTCCCCAATAAACGCTCTGCAAGTCGAATCAGCTGACCCTCCATTAAACATCAGAAGACAATTCTTGTCGGACCGTTTCCTTTTTAAAATTTGTCAATTTTCTAACCACCCCCTCATCCCAAAACTTCGTCTTCTGGATAATTACGTACATACAAACCCCTTCTGGTCAAACAAAACCATTCCCTGTTTAATCAAAAGTTTTAGGAAACTTGGTGCCATTAAATTTGACATCCACAAATTTTCTCATCATCCAAATTTTCGCTTTGATTTCGAATCATTAATTTTCCAACCAAACATCCACATAACTTTAGATATAAATAAAGACTCCCCTAATACAGAAACTAAACTCCGGAACATTATACATCAAAGGTGGTCCGATTATGATATATTTTTCACAGATTCGTCAAAATTAAATCCGGAGGGTTCAGTTGGCTCCGCTTTTTATCATGAATCAGGCAATGTTTCGAAATTATTCAAATACCCATTCATTAGTACAGTCTTCACAGGAGAGTGCATGGCCATTCTAGAATCAATCAAATATATATTAGAACACAACTTAGATAAATCTTTAATACTTTCCGACTGTCACTCTGCACTCCAGTCTATCATATCCAACCCCTTCGATAAAAATTCAATATGTCCTATCGCCCTCGAAATAAAACATTTACTTAAATTAGCATCACTTTCTAGTCTTGACATAATTCTTGCCTGGATTCCTGGCCATTCTGGGATTAAGGGTAATGAAATAGCTGATTCCTTAGCCAAAACAGCCACCACTCACGGGGAAAAAAATAATTTCAAAATATACTCCCATGACTTAATTCTCCTTCCAGTTCAATACATTTCTAAATCATGGAACAATTCTTGGAAATCCAGCAGCTCCATTAAAGGAAAACACCTATTCAACATCCAACCTTCAATAAAATTAAAACCATGGTTCTCTAAAATTAAGTTCAGTAAAAAAATCACCTCTATAATATCAAGGTTACGTTTAGGTCATTGTTGCTCTCCGGCCCACCTTGCAAGAATAAGGATTCGGGACCACTCCCTTTGTGAATGTGGAATTGAAGATGGAACAATTGAACATATTTTATTTAACTGTCCCATAAATAACTCTCCCTCTTTATTAGACCTTTTAATTATTAACAAAGTAAACCTTCCAACTAGTCCTTCATATATCCTTTCCTTTTCTGATAAAGACGCCACTAGAGCATTAGCCTCATTCTTAGTCCTCAACAAAATCACACTGTAGCTAAGTAGACCACTATAATCCATTACAGATGTCATCCAACCCTTCTTATTTATCTAACTGTATAATTAAAACAGGTATACCTTACTATACATATACTAGTAATACCCTTAAGTTTATTCTTCCACTATGTATCTAACTTCACCATACGAAGCCAACGTTTATTTTACTCATCTTCACACGTATATTACATTTCCATCGATCGATATTTATATTTATTATAATTTTATTTCTCTCAAGAGGTAATAACTCGTCCCTTCCTTCTTCTTATTATACATTATACTTTTCTTTTAAGGGGCTATACCGTGAAAATTGACACTTTTTGAAGTTATTTATCTGCTCTTTTAATGAAGTTCCAAGTAAAATAAATTAGTGTAACAATTTTGGGACCTTTTACTAGATTTTGGTCTATCAGAAACGCGATAGGAGGAATTTCGTTCGATAGAAATAATTATTGAAATCGGGTCTAAATTTACACTTTTTTTGATATTCTGACAAATTAGGATAGCATACAGACTTGAAAAATATTTATTTAGATGGGTTTTAACTACACCTAAATTACTGGTTATGGAATTTTTTGTAACTATTTTAGTTAATTTTCCATTAATTTAAAACCGACTTTTTGACAATTTTCCCCGATTCCGTCCCTTTCGCACTGCGGGTCTTTCTGCCTGGAGAAACGGGGACCTTTGCTAGCACGGTATATCACCTTAACATCACTTGACGCTGGCAAAACTGACCTTTAAAAAAGGAGTCCGTAATTGCCATAAAAAAAAAAAAAAAAAAAAAAAATATACGGAAATATGAATAGAGTGGACGAGGTAGGGTCAATAGTAATAGGTATTTTATATTATCTAAATACAATTTTTATTTATTGAAATTTATTGGTATATTTCCATATATGGTATATTTGGTATATTTATTGGCATATTTATATACATTCTGTGTAAAAACTATCGGGAATTGTTCAATAAAACCAAAAAAGTAATTTATTCGCCAAAATTTATTTTGTCGCCTTCGAAATAGGCCCCTTCGCTTGCAATACAGCCACGCCAGCGCTTGACCCATTCCTCCATAAATTTTTTGTAAGCTGATTGGGGGATGGTCTTCAACTCCTTCAGCGAATTTTCTTTTGTAGCTTCAATCGACTCGAAACGTCTTCCTCGAAGTGGTAACTTCAGCTTTGGGAACAGGAAAATGTCAGACGGAGCCATATCAGGTGAGTACGGCACTTGGTCGATGACATTCGTCGAGTTTTTGGCTAAAAACTCTTGCACGATTATGGCTTTTTGCGATGGTGCATTATCATGGTGTAAAATCCACGAATTGTCGTTCCATAAATCTGGCCGTTTTCGGCGGATATTCTCACACAAACGCCTCATGACGCCTAAATAACATTCTTTATTCACCGTTTGTCCCTCTGGAAGAAATTTATAGTGCACTACACCCCGGCAATCGAAGAAAACTATCAGCATAACCTTGATTTTCGAGCAGCTTTGACGCGGTTTTTTGGGTTTCGGTTCATTTTCGAGGCGCCATTCTGAAGACCGTTGACTTGTTTGCATACCGTACTCATAAACCCATGTCTCGTCGCCAGTTATTATGCGGTTCATGAAGGTGGAGTCCAAAAAAGATCGGGAAATCATGTCTTCAGCAACCTGCTTTCAATGCTCTTTTTGGACAAAATTGAGCTCTTTTGGAACTAATCGTGCGGCGACGCGTTTCATGCCCAAAATGTCCGTCAGAATATTATGAACGGACTTAAAAGATATGTTTACCTCTAGAGCTAACTCTCTAAGACTCATACGACGATTTTCAAGCACCAGACTCTTGATTAGATTGGTGTTTTCATCATTCGCAGCGGTTGGGGGTCGACCAGAACGAGGCAAATCAGTTACCACTTGTCGGCCTTCTTTAAATACTTTATACTGTGCATAAACCCGTGTTTTTGAGATATATGAATCACCGTAAGTCTTCTGCAACATTTTTAGTGATTCGGCACAGGAAATCTCGTTTGATACGCAAAATTTAAGGCAAACTCTTTGTTCAACAAATGCTTCCATAGCAAAATCGCAGAACACTTAAAACAACGAGATACAAAAACAGCAGCTGTTATTACACTGAGTGACATAATGCACTCAAAGTTCGCGTGGTAACTCATAACAGTCCTACCAACTTACGAAAAAAAAAGTAGGTTGATATGTTTACCGTGCGTTCTGTAATTTATCAATTCCCGATACTTTTTACACAGAGTAGTATATTGGTATACTTAATATACTCTCGTAAGCAATGAACTAAAAGTTAGTTCGTTGCTCGTAAGTAAATTTTTATTACAAAATTTGTATTATGAATGTAAAAATCAATGCGCTATCCTTGTACTGGACAGCGTTGCGCCCTGACAGAAACTTATTGTAATGCAATAAATATTGACTCACGAGCAACGATCTTACTTTTATTTCATTGCTTACGAATATCAAAAATACAGAGCAAATCTTTTCATTTTTTTTTGCACTAATAACTAAGTATTCATCTTTGTCTTTCTCTTTTTCCCGATACCCCAAAACCCACTTCCCTCTATTTACACCGACCTCGCAGACGAAGGCGGCAAAATCACTCGATAACACCAAATACTCAACTAACCACAAACATTACCACACACACGCCTAACACTCTACGCCGGTTACTACGCAATGACACACGTTACAAATACGTGCCCGGTCGGTTTTCACTCACACATACATCACAGCCCCCTTAGGTGTCACCTTGCCCCCTTGGGGACATATCATGTGCGCACTTAAATAAATATTAATTAAGGCTGAGTACTTCCTGTACCCCTTACTTTAAAGGCAAAGTTGTAAAGGCCAAAAGGCCAACAATAATATAAAACCAAACAAAAAAAAAAGTCTTTCTCTTTGTTTTGGCGGGTACGTTAGCTCTTGGTTTATGATATCTTCCTTGATAAACACCATCACCGGGGACGATGGCACTGCGATGGCAATGGGGAAGAATACTGACTTTTTATCCCGCCAGAGGGCGTAACGTCGACAAGGCCTAAATGAACTATCATAGCTGTCAAACGCCATACAGTTTTTTTGTTTACGTTGTTGTTTTTTCATAATTTCTCTGAAATGACTCAATGTGCTGCCTTCGGTTGTAAAAATAAAGGAGTTCATGGATTCCCCAAAGATAAAAAACGAAGAAAGATTTGGGAAAAGGCCCTGAAACGGAAAAACTGGACGGCTTCTAAATGGTCCAAGCAGGCGCGGTCGCAGATCAAGATTTTGGGGGGGGTCGTCTTGGCTCTAGTACAGTTCAAGATGCCAACTTAACAGTAAAACAGGAAAAATTTATACAACTGCCGCTTTATCGGCTCCGTAGCCCAGCGGGTAGTGTGCCTACCCGTGAAGCTCGGAGTCGCGGGTTCGAACCCCGCCCAGGGCAAACATTTATGTGATGAGCATTTGTGTTTGCCTTGTGTCCTGGATGTTATTTATCTATATAATTATGTATTTATCTATGTATGTATGTATATCAGCTGTCTGATACCCATAGTACAGGCTCTGCCTAGTTTGGGATCAGATGGCCGTGTGTGAAATGTCCCCACATATTATTATTATTAGTATTATTATTATATGACAAATGGAAGCCTTCTATTGGTTTTTGAGAAGCGATTGATTATTTTTGATACGTCAGGGGTTTTTTCTGGATGTATATTTAGAAGGGCTAACCCTGTCAGCCTCTCTTCTAACATACTTGCTCTAAGCCAAGTTTTTACGCGCCTTAAAGTAGAAAATGATCTTTCTGCAGTCGCGGCGCTTATGGGGAGGGTTCCCAGTATTTTTAATAATATGTTGATATTTGGGTATAGATCGATATCACAAACTTCAATTGTAGAAGGCACACAACTAGGAACTTTTCCACTATTTTCTGCAAGCTCCCGCCTCCACTTCGAAACCCAAAGCTGATACTCTGCAACAACAGTGGTTGCAGGAACGCCTAGATAATGAGTATAAAATTCTGCTGCTTTCTTAACATTAAGGAGGTCCTCTTCGGTATGTTCAGATTTTGGCATGAAAATGCCTAAGCCAAAAATGTTCATCGTGTTCGCAGACAGACGGTCTTTTAGATCACTGGTTATGCTGTCTAGAAGTGGAATATAAACAGTCCTCCTAAAATATTCCTCGTCGTTTCCTTGATAATTATCACGGTGGGTCTGTCGAGACACAGTACGAGGCGCTTTTATCTCTGTATCTAGTTTTCGAGCTAGATCTTGTGCCTCGACAAACAAGTTGTGAAAATTTTCGTCTGCATTTTCCCGTTTACGAAACAGAACGTCCATTGTATCGTTAAGAGCATCTGTCGCTCTCTTTAAATCCAATGATATTTTTTGTAAAAAGCGACTTAGCGAAACAGTTGCTCCTGAAATTAAAACATTATGTTAAGATCATAAACATTAGGTATAAAGTAAATCTTATAAAACAAAGATAAATTAATCTAGAAGGAATCTTATTTTCATACCTAGTACGTCGGCTAAGCAAATGGATGCGATGATAAAATCTGGACTGCACAGAGCATGTCGTAAGCAATTGGCATCCGATGCAGACTTGCTGTCTTGCCAGGTTGAAATTTTCGTCAGTGCGTCACAAATTTTTACTAAAGTGTCGCCTTGAAATTGCAAATAACCATCATGCCGTTCTACCCACCGAGTATCACACAGACTTTCCAGTTTGCCACCAAGAGCGTCTTTGAAAATTCTGCTTCGTTTGGCTGAGGCATTTGCAAATGCCACCAACTTTTTCATTGTTGCTGATGCATTTCTGCAACTGGTGACCTTTGATGATTTTGCCAGGGAGTTATTCAGGATATGATTATTACAAGGGCATCTTTGAGCATGGGTTGCAGTTTTTATTAGTTCGGTTACGGCTCCCTTCACCTCAGAGGCCATAACAGAGCAACTATCTGTGCCTATTCCAACGCAGTTTGATAAATCCAAGCCAAATTTTTCACAGAGATCTATGACAATATGTGCTAAGGCGACACCTGTAAGCCTCAGTTCGTCCTTCCGCAGCACATCTTCTTTTCGGATTTCTGTGTAGGCATCACAAAATAAAACGAAGTCTTCATGAATGACATTATTGTGAAGATACCGAAATGATAAACTGAGTTGTTCTGTTGCTGAGATGTCAGTTGTTTCGTCGAATATAACAGCAAAATATTTAGCCTCTTTTACTTTATTTATTATTATCTCCTGTATCTCTTCTTTACATAAATCTATTATTTCGTTTTGTATTCTCTTACTTATGTATGTAGCATTAGCACTGCTATTTTTTAAATGGTCTTCTAATATTTTATCACCTGCATCGATCCGAAGCTTAAGTAAAGCTCTGAAATTTCCTTCATTCACAGGACTTTCATTATCATTAGTGAGAAGCGACCCTGAATCACGATGGCCTCGAAGGGCGATGTTTTGTTGACCACAGAATATTATTGTTTTAATTATGGGTGTCAAACGTTCTCTATTTTCTTCTACTTGTTTTGCTCTTTGTGATGATATTTGATTCCTGATCTCTATTGAGGGATTGTGGTAACTGATGAGAAAACTTTTTCCAGCTTCGACTGCTCTCTTGTGGTACTGGTTCTTTTCATGAACTGAAAATGCACCTTTTTCACCCATAAGATCGTCAAAAACTTTTAATGGTTCTTTCACAAACCTTTTTAATGGAGTCTGGCTACCTTTTCCTGCAGCGCTTTGCGCAAAAAGTGCACAGTACTTGCAATAGAGGCCGCGGTCTTTATGCGAGAGAACTAACCAATGGAATTTGTCTAAATGAGACCTTTGAGCGTACTTTTTAGTATCTTTTCCTTTTTTACGTACAATGTTGTATGGAAACTCATAATTCACC
Source organism: Ypsolopha sequella (assembly GCA_934047225.1). Lineage (NCBI taxonomy): Eukaryota > Metazoa > Arthropoda > Insecta > Lepidoptera > Ypsolophidae > Ypsolopha > Ypsolopha sequella. Next base: position 5,157,276 of record OW203988.1, on the reverse strand, counting down.
GGTGGTATCCAATGTCGTTCCAGTAGTGCAGCTAATGAAAAGTCATCTATATTATCGCAATTAATATGATAACCAATATCGGTCTCAGTAGATGATAAAAATGTTCTTTCTTTGGAAGGCGTATTAGTAGAAGCAGAGTGGGATATTTCATTTTCAGAAGTATTAGCATTATCTGTCGCTGAAGCACATTCATTATCACAATTGTTAGTGTTAGTATCAGTGTTTACATGCTCGTTGTTATCGCTTGTTTTAGATTTTTTTGTAAAAAAGCTATCAATTGTTCTCAAAGCGCGTTTTGAACTAATCTTCAAAGCATCACCCTGCCACCAATAAAAAGTACTCGTTAGTGTTTAAATAAAATCTTAAACGGAAAGTAGTCTATGTAACACAGCCTACTAAGGCCGCGAAACGAAAAGGTGAATCACTTTTTTGTTAACGAAAGTATCATAGCCGTCAGAAGGCTATGGAAGTATCGAAGTATGAAAGCTATCTTGCTAGCGGGTGTGAGATAGCGCTCTATGCATAAATTAAAGGCAATGCATGCTTGTGCTATTCGATTTCAATCAAATAACAAATCAGAAACTAATCAGAATCAGAAAATATCTAACTATACATGTAAGGAACAGGTTAGCAAAAACGGAAATCCTGAATTCAGACCATTGTTCTGAATTAAAAACCTGTGGAAATTTTTCTCGGAAAAATTTCACTTTGTTTTTTAATTTAAATTAGGTATTCTAAGGTAATGCACTCCATTGTGCCCCATTATGCAAAAAATGAATGAATTGCGTAATACACAAAACCAGCAATGTAACGCAAAATAACTAAATAAGCCAGCAGCGACCGATGCGACGACGCGGACGTTGCCCCTTGATGTTTTACAACTAGAGTTGAGATCGATATCGATAAAAACTAATTTTTTAATTAATTAGTTTATGTTTTAGTTTTAGTCACTACAGTTGTTCAAAACCCAGTGTAAGTAAACTCAAGTATCCAATTAGGTTACCAAGCAAGTACCAAGTATCTCTTTTTGTAGCCCCCTTAAGAAAAAGATGCAAAAAGAGATACTTACTCTACTTGATACTTGTTTGGTAACCTAATAGGATACTTGAGTTTTCAGTTTAAATAAGTAGGTAAGTAGGTAGGTACCTATCGTAGTTTGGAACACCGAAAAAATCGTCATTTTATTCAGTAAGTAGGTACCTAGGCTAGGTAACAGATTTAAATTCAATGTTACAACGAAATAAACTATCCTGCCAAAAATTTCGATTAATCAAATGCAAAGGTATCATCCATCGATCGATCCATAGACCATCGATCGTCCGTGCCTTATCTCTAATCGGTGCGGCGGCGACGGCGGGCGGGCCGGGCGGCATCACACAAACCGAACCGACAAAGAGTTCAAAGAGTCGCCGACGGCCGACACTCCGGCTCGGCGTTACCGCCACTCGCCAGTACGACCGCGTTTGTTCTAGGTATCACATGTGTTGTTACTTTAATGTGGTTTTACTTTAGTGTAGGTACTAATCTAGGTAATAAGTGATTTTGAGTGTGGATCTTGAGCGGCTATTAGTGAACCGTTTTCTGTTCGTGAATACGGCAGAATGCTTTTATGTGCCTTGGTGAGGCTCGAGCGAGGGAACGCGTCACTGGCTCTGAGACTTTATGTGGAAAGGTACCTATCCCAACGCTCGTCATCCGGCAAACGGTCGAACAATTACTCATGCGTCCGGCGTACCAACGGGTCCTCGATAACGTGCCGAATAAGTAGGTAACTGTCTGAATTCAGGATTTCCGTTTTTGCTAACCTGCCCCTTAAACCCTGTATTTCAAGCTAGTTTGCTTTCGAATCGTACCGAAAAAGTACCTATCTAATTTAATTTTGAAACATTTAGTTAAGTTTTTCGCAAATATCAGGCTTTCAGTCCTAGTCTAGTCAATAACAGAAATAGACCCTGACAATAACTCCTCTGTCGGTAAAACTTTGCAGTGTGACTGTGTGATAAAGTAAAGTGTAAGGTCACATTCGAAGTCGAATCCAAAAGTCGAAACATCGACCTTTGGATTATTTGTCGAATGTGACCTATACACTTTACTTTATCACACTGCACAGTTTCACCGACAGAGGAGTGATTGTCTGGATCTACATACAAAATAAATCTTTATTGACTAGACTATCCGGACTTTTATGATAATAAATAACCTTATAGGAGTCGTTCAAAAAGAAAAAAAATTAGTAAGTAAAGTAACAAAAAATCACAACACCTAAACCCGGGTCTCCAGCGCGTGTTTTGGTCTACACAATCAACAAAAACACCTCAACAATCAACAAAAACCTCTACACAAAACATTTTTTTGCTACACATTTTTAGTCGCATCAACAATGTTTTTGCTTTCCATGTCTGACGGAAAACATATACACATTTGCCCCCGCGCGGGTGAAGAGGGGCAGGGTATGATCAATTTTGTTGACAGGTATCTCTCGGTAGCGTTTGCATTGAGTATTTTTGTGATTATGAAAGTATAGACGGCGTGTGTAGAGAAACATGTGTAGCGAAACAATGTTTAGTGTAATTTCGCTTTCGCTGGAAACGCGCCATAACCTAACAAACACCCACACATAGCAAAAGCGATATGCTAAAAAGAATTTATTTGGACTTACCATGATTTATTCACATTGCATCACATCAGTTTTTTTAACAAAGTAAATAAAGACTTTCTTTTCGCTTAAATTATATCCTTTGATCCTTTAGCACAGTAAACAAATACGAAACAGATTCAACGGTTGCAACTCCGAGCCGATTGATCAACGAATGATCGAGGCGAGCGAATCGGGCCGCCGCGCCGGCCGCGCCGCCCGCCGCCGCGATTGCGCGGGAGGTGGAAGGAGAAAGGGGGGCGGGACGAGAAGATTCAGATCGGGGCGTCGTCGTCGGTCGTCGGCCGCCGCCGCTGGATTTCGCGGGCTTTTAAAATTTTGGTTTGCACCGGGTGCCTATCAGCATATTTTTTAAAATATTGGATTACTTTTTAATCGTTATTTTTAATCTTTTTGACTAGTTAGTTAGAAGGCAGATAATAATTTGTTTGGAATGTTCGTAAACCTTTAGCTTTAGGAGATTTGATTTTGTCAAGTTGGCGTGATTTTGGGGGGGGTCATGACCCCTGTGACCCCCCCCCTCGGACCGCCACTGGGTCCAAGTTATGTTCGGATCATTTTACTTCAGGCGACTACACGGGCCCTAATCAAGGAACAAAATATTTCGGACACGTATTTTGACTTTTTTTTTTTTTGGGAAAATGATACATGCCATTTCTCCCCCTCCTCTCCTCTCCTACCCCGGCCTTCTCCTCTAGATCAAGACGCCATTTTGTTTGTTTGTTGTCGTTGAGAATATCGAGAAATTGGCGTAAAAATATTTTTTCGTGCCATTTACATTAAATACATATAAATAACTTTAAGGTACCTTAACATAGTTACAACTGGCATAAAGACCTTGACATTGACTATGCAAACTCTTTACAATGAACCTACTAAAATCTAGTAACCAGTAAGTAAAGATAGACCACTTGTATAATGTGTAAACTTCGCCACTGTTCATGTCACGTCACGTCAAGGTCACCGTCCGGTTGCTCAATTATAAATTTCTGTGTGCATTATATCATCTTTAAACGCACTTTATGCCAGTTGTGACTATTTTAGGTACCTTAACTTACCCCTGCCATAAAACAAATAGCAATTTTTTAGATTCACCCATCAGTTTCAATTTAAAGCGCTTCATTTTGTTATCTGAAATGCTGATTGTAAATATTTTTTAATACTATTTGAGATACCTCAATATTACACCTGCCATTAAACAAATAGCAATTTCTTACATTTAGCTATCGATATCGATGATGCCAAATATGTGGTATTTCATTACACGACTTTACTTAAAGTATGAGATACATAATTAGCTTTGGTTAATTAGGTTTGGCTTTGGTTTCTTTTGTATTACCCCTGCCATTAAACAAATAGCAATTTCTTACATTTAGCCATCGATATCGATGATAAAAAATATGTGGTATTTCATTACATATTTATACTAAAAATATGAGATATATTTCATTGGCGCCGGGCCTAGTTTTTTTTTTGAGCATTCACCTTTAAGCTTGGCAGATGGTGACTTGCCACATGATAACTACACAGCAGGATAGCCGTTGTGGGCCTCTTATCTATCCACCATGGGGCGGCCAGGGGCCAACACTATGTAAGCAGCTAAGGTTTTCGAGAAGTGAGTCGGCGGGGCGCAAGACCCTTGTATAGTCAAGTGCCCCCGGCGCGGTGCGGCGTTATGACATTTTACGCGCGACGATGTTTCGCCTTGCACCGCCGCGCCCCGGCAGCGCTCGCGCTGCTGTGTGGGACGTCATCGCATCGGTGCAGTGTGTGTGGTTGGTCGGACAGGTTGGAAGTTCGTACAATTTATTACTAACGGGCTTGCGTTACCTGCCCCCCTATTCTGTATCTTTAGTTGCCAACTAAACGAGGTGCCTATCATCAAAAACATAGATAAAAACTGAAATTTCAAAATTGCCTTTAGTGGGTATTGAACTGTTAACAATATGTGTCGTCACTTCAAGTGCGAAAATATCTTTAGGACATCGGAATTCTATAGTATATCTATGTTTTTGATGATATACACCCAGTCCAGAAGGCAACTAGAGATACATAATAGGCCCGCTGGACCCACAATTCGCAAAGATTAAAATATGTTAAGGTGTGTTAATTCGAAAACCATTTCGAGATTTAGGTTTAATAAGCCGTATTTTAGAACTTTTGTTCTGAAAAACCTCATGATGATGAATATTTTTACGAAAAAGCTTGCAACTTTCATTTGACCTTCGTGTGACGTCACTTGACTGAAGGCTGTATAGAAATGTGTCGCTTGCCATCAAGTTAAAAAATATTACTGTCAGAGTCACAGAACAGAACATGAAGTCCATGTCTGGGTCACAGTATAAACATAACTGAACGCAGTAAGTGTTGCTGTCTTGTTACGAAATCCCAGATTGATCGGTTAATTTTATTTGTTATGAAGTGATGCATTATTAAAATAAATATAACTTTTGATGACAACAATTTCTGCGATGGATTAATATTCACAATCATACATGAGAGATACCAAATATAATTATGTATGTATGTATGTATGAATTGTTGTGTGTTTGTCCGACCATAACTCGAGTATCGTTGATCGGAACGTCATGAAATTTTAATTTTTAAGTTCGAGCCATATCGGTCAAGATCGAATCGCGAGTTCATAGTTCGGGGTGAACTACTAGTTTATTTGCCTTTTAAAATTTAATAACCGAGATGGTAGGGCGTTAAATTTCAGCCAAATATTAGTCACGTGATTAATAGGCACCTCTTGTGACTGACAAAGTACAGTTTAAGTTTTTTTTTTGCAGACATTGGTAACACTCAACATGTTTCGTTGTTGTTGTTGTTTGATTTTTTTATTGCCAGATGTAGCAATATAGTACTCTGTGGATGACATATTTTTTTTTACAAGCAAGGCAAAAGTCCGCATTCAGTATCAGGCCTAAAAGGAGTCATGTGACGTAACATCCGGAAATTCTTTAAAAAATCATAAATAAATAATGACTAATTTAAATACCATAATATTGAAAACTATGATCTAAAAGCGCGTAAATTCTCTAAAAAAAAATAAAAAAAAACACTTTTTTTAATTAAGCTACGCGAATTGAGTTAGTCGCGTCACGACTTAAGGCGTATGACCACGCTAAATAAGCAACTCGATGTGTGTCGGTACAAATATCAACGGAAACGACATTGAAATAATGTTCATTTCAGCGTGCCTTGAAAAGTGGCTGTTTCGACAACCACTGCGTCTCCGGCTAGCGCAAAATAGGAGAAAATAATACTTTTCACATGGACGCCATGAACGAAAAAAAAAATTTGAACTTTAATTTTTTAGATCTAAAAATTTCCTATAATTTGGTGAATTCGCATAGATTAAAATATGTTAAGGTGTGTTAATTCGAAAACCATTTCGAGATTTAGGTTTAATAAGCCGTATTTTAGAACTTTTGTTCTGAAAAACCTTATGATGATGAATATTTTTACGAAAAAGCTTGCAACTTTCATTTGACCTTCGTGTGACGTCACTTGACTGAAGGCTGTATAGAAATGTGTCGCTTGCCATCAAGTTAAAAAATATTACTGTCAGAGTCACAGAACAGAACATGAAGTCCATGTCTGGGTCACAGTATAAATATAACTGAACGCAGTAAGTGTTGCTGTCTTGTTACGAAATCCCAGATTGATCGGTTAATTTTATTTGTTATGTAGTAACGCATTATTAAAATAAATATAATTTTTGATGACAACAATTTCTGTGATGGATTAATATTGACAATCATACATGAGAGATACCAAATATAATTATGTATGTATGTATGTATGTATGAATTGTTGTGTGTTTGTCCGAGAGTATCGTTGATCGGAACGACATGAAATTTGAATTTTTAAGTTCGAGCCAAATTGGTCAAGATCGAATGGCGAGTTCATATTTCGTGGCGAACGACTAGTTTATTTGCGTTTTAAAATTTAATAACCGAGATGGTAGGGCGTTAAATTTCAGCCAAATATACATCACGTGATTAATAGGCACCAGTTTAGGGTTTTTTTTGCAGTCGTTGGTAACACTCAACATAGTTCCGTTGTTGTTGTTGTTTGATTTTTTATTGCCAGATGTAGCAATATAGTACTCTGTGGATGACAGATTTTTTTTTTACAAGCAAGGCAAAAGTCCGCATTCAGTATCAGGCCTAAAATGAGTCATGTGACGTAACATCCGGAAATTCTTTAAAAAATCATAAATAAATAATGACTAATTTAAATACCATAATATTGAAAACTTTGATCTAAAAGCGCGTAAATTCTCTAAAAAAAATTAAAATAAAATACTTTTTTTAATTAAGCTACGCGAATTAATGATTGAAATCGCTTTAGGCGTTTGGAAGGAGTAAAAGAATTCTTGTGTTAATCATGTGAAACTTTCGATGACTTTCGATTTTTTTCGTCAAAACTTACAATAGAAAAATAGTTTATGAAACTTGAATTTTATTTTTGACTCTATAGTGTCTATCATATATTTTTATGAAAGTTTTTGGACCACCCGTGTGGAAGGAGTAGGCCTTCCAAGACAGGTCCGAATTGCAGTTGGCGTATCCATTGCATTGTCTGCTTGCAAACTTTGTCTTGCCTACATAAAATTTAGGTGTTGCGCAGTCGCTGCATGTTATAAATATTATAGCACCGGTTTTAACATCGAAAAAACTATTTAAGTAGGTACTCATAAAAGAGTTTTTGATGTTGTAATAATCTTATTCTAGGGTGAAAGAAGACAAAAAATAATTATAACACATGTTTAATACAACTTCACATCAAATAATAGACAATATTAGAATGGTTTGTAGGATCTAGCTCTTTCATTGTGTAATCGAAATCAACTTTGGTACTTCTTTCTGTATTTATCAATTCTTCTTGGTAGATGAACGGTTCTGCGGTTGATGAACTACGTATTCTGGTTGGTGGCTGTCTATGTTTGTGATACAGAACTCTTTGTCGAGCCTCACTCGGTCTGCTTTTAGTTAAATAAACTTCAGTGCGATCTTCTTTAAAATTATCACCTCCAGTATTTCTTATTATATTATTATATTCTCTAATATATGTAGGAATCGGTGATTCAACAGACGATAGAACATCTTCATCATTCCGTATATCTAAGGTCTCTGCGATATAATTTTGAGAATTTTGGATTTCTCTTAATATATTTTTAACTTTATTTTCTTCTTCTTCAAGTGGATCAACATCATTGATATCAGTAGCAATTTCTGTATTTGTCCATGGAATTTCCTTATCAATCCGTCGTCGTCCTAGGTTTTGTGTTGTTTTACATTTCGGGAACTTTCGTTTTCGATCCGATTTAGCCTTTTTTTTTGCTTCGGCATCTCCGTAAAATTCATCGTCATCCATAAAGGTAACATTTTGTAAGCTCTTTGGAATACCATCCGGCCTGAATCCATGCGGCCCCCATCCACCCGGCCCCCATCCAAACGGCCCAATTGGACGACCGTCCGGCCCATATTTATCCGGCTCCCCATCTGCACCCCCCAATACTTCATAGTAGTCTACATATTTCGTTGTTGTAGAATGGGGAGTCGTCGTCGTAGCAGTATCTCTAGAACAAGTCGTATGCTCGCCTGGAGTTGGTTCAAATGATGTGTACATTTGAGGCGCTTTTGCGTAGCCGAGGTTATAAAATATCTTGTCAAGAAGTCCAGTAGATCTAAGTATGAAGAAGAGAATTGCGAACGCGAGGAACGACATGACCATATCACATGTGCCGCTTCTAGCCGCAGGGCACACACCGCCTCCACACATGAAGCATTTTAGCTTGGTCGACAGCAAGTACACAATACATATGGGTAAAAGGGATAGTATCTGCAGCATGATGGACAGGAAGTTATAAAGAGTCTGGAGTAACATTCGTACGATGTTCTCGAACATTAGAAGAACGGTCATCAGGGTCCGAATCACCATCTGAAGTGCACAGATGCCCATCTGCAGAATGGATTGCACCGTTCGACACATCTTGGCGGCCGTACGTTCTCCTTCTTAAAGCTGGATATTTTTTTAGAATACGGGTTCTGTTCATTGAAATTTTTCTCATCGCATGGGAAAGTGGTTTGGGATCTAATTATTATTTATATATGTATATATCAAAGATGATCAACAACAATCTGGTAATCATTGGGGACGTAGCATAGATAGCAAAAGATTTTTTTTGTGTCATTGTCAGATTTTGCGATTATTGATGAACTTTTTGACAAGAGCAACACTGATGAATACCTCAGACCTCAGACCTCAAAATATTATTCTGACCCTTAGACACATACATTACCTCAGACGAATTGTATTTAATTTTTTTCCTTTCATTCTTCTGAGATAAGTCCTTATTATTTTTTTGTTTTGTTTTACTTATGGGATAATACTTTTCTTAAGAAAAAGACAATTAAAGCCCTCTTCCCTTAGTTATAAACATTAAGGTTTTTTCTCTGATAAATTAATTTATCTGAATGTTTTTTTTCTATATGGTTCAAAATTTTAACAGAGGAGTAAAAAATTGATCGCAAAATGTTTAATATAAGAGTAAAGACTTATTGTCGTTATTATGTAAGATTATAATATTTATATAAGTATATCTAGGTTTTATATATATTAATGTAAGTAGAAGTTTTAAAAAACACATTTAGAGAGATATATTTCGAACTTTATTGTTCGGAATCAGTCTTATAAATTAATTATAACTATACTATCGAAGTATAAGTGAACGTTTTCGAGTCGCGTCGCGTCGCTCCGCTGTCGTGTAGTTACGCCTAGTGCGGTCCTATCTCAAAGTTCTTGGCCACAAACTAAGGTCTTTTCACAAAAGAAGTCTCTGTCAAAGTACTTACGAGGAACTTTCCAATACAAGCCACATTCATTAAAAGTCTCATAGATGGCGCTGTAAAACTCCTTTAAATTAGGCTGCATGAGTATGATGCCCTTTACTCAGGTAGAGAAAAACATTTTTTATAAAAGCTAATGCTGAATTCCCATAGCTTAATTTTTAAAAGATTTTATTTTTAATTTTTTTTCGGCGAATTTACGTCATTTTAGGACATGTTATAATATATATAATCGGGTCTACCGCGATCAATTTTTACCTTTTTACGAAAAGGGGACACCCGACGTTTCGAGACAGTTGCATGTCTCGTGGTCCCCGGGAAACTGGCAAGTATGGCGAGGCGCAGTGATGAGATGCAGGTGACGACCGAAGTATTTTCCTTGTACCCGCAAAAACACTTTAGTCTTTAAAATTAATTGTTATCTTATTCACGCACGGCACACAACGCTCACAGTATCCGGAGACGCACTAAGAGAAGAAACCCGTGATTTAAATTTCCCGATGACTGGACTCCATGTGGGAGACAATTTGAAACCATCTTCCCTATTGAAATTATTTGGATGTTTCTTGATTTCAATCGCTTCACGCACAATTCTAGGGTAGTAATGGCGATCGGTGGAGAGAATTTTCGGGTTATGCAGTTTTATCCAGTGGTTGGTCCCGGATTCTAAAAGATGTTCTGTGCTATCGCTGATTTGTACATCTGCCGGTTTTTCACAGCTGCTATACCCGCTGCTATTTCCGCTTACCCGCTACGTCGTAGTTTTAACGCATATATAAGGTATTTCAATTTAAATTGAAAGTAATTTAGGAGGTGATTCAGTATCGTTAATACATCACATTCCACTGCAAAGTACATTTTTTTGCGCGAACTTTTTCTTCACTTGTCCATACAAACTGAGTCAGCTGATCGGACCACTTTGTACTGAGAAGTGAAAAAAAAGTTCGTGCAAAAAAAAGTGCTTTGCAGTGGAATGTGATGTATTAACGATATTAACGATATTAACGATATTAACTTCCTAAATTACTTTCAATTTAAAGTGAAAGACCTTATATATAATGCTTACATATAATGTAATTAATTACAGACTGTAAAAAGAAATAGACTCAGGTAGGCAAAGATATATATGTTTTTTTTTAATTAACCTGTATTCCTGCTGTCTTGTATTTTCTTATCCCTTGGTTAAAGTAGATATAAGTCATTTGTTGTATAGTATAAGTTTTATGTTAAAAAAAAATACATGATCTTGCTAAGTTTCTTGCCCGTTCTTCTAAGCAAGACTAATCGAATGGGCGGAGGTAGGCATGTATTTATATGTGGTCATCCTAGAAGAATGGCCCATAGTCACACACGCTGGGCAGGTGGGTTGGTGAGCACGGTGCCGGAACCCTCGCACCAGTGACGCCGTTGCCCGTCACCAGTCTGTTCCATATAAGGCCCGGCTATTAGGGATGGATATACCGCCATCCATCGGTCACAGGCATGGTGGGCCTCCTGGTTTTTTGCCTGTGAGCTGTCCTCTTACTCTCCCCCGAATAACTTCGAGGGGGTCTCCAAGTAAGATGGTGGTACCTCCACAGTCGAGCCCGGCATCAGTTCTACCACCTGTGAAAGTGTCAAGTTTGATTCTGACATTGTTAGTTATTCAGACTTTCAGACGCCGTTTGTTCATCACGAAACATCATCTGATACATTTTATCCATCCATCCATCCATCCATCGTATTCGTCCACTGCTGGATATAGGCCTCTTCAATATTACGCCACTCTTGGCGGTCCTCAGTCATCCTCATCCAGCCGCCACCCGCAACGTCCTTCAGATCGTCAGTCCAGCGGGCACGAGGGCGGCCTATGTTGCGTGTTGCTGTACGTGGTCTCCATTCCAATGTCCTACGGCCCCAACGGTTATCACGTTGGCGACAAATATGGCCACTCCACTGCCACTTCAACTTACTGAATTGGCAGGCTATGTCGGTCACCTTCGATCTCGGATATCTTCGTTTCGGATTTTATCCATCAGAGATATCCCAAGCATAGCCCGCTCCATAGCTCGTTGAGCGACCTTATATCGGTGGATCAAGCCTTTGGTAAGAGACCACGTCTCAGCGCCTTTTTATATAACAAAAAGAATATTGCTCACAGAGTGAAAAAGAAAATGAAGTCTAACCGACCTCTATCAGAAAATCTACTTTAAAACATATTATGAATGTAAAGTAACACTGACTGCATGGCTCAAGACTCTAAGGTACGAAAAAACATAAAAACTTCTTCATCTTATATTATAAATTTAAACAAAAGACCAAAAAAAAAAATAATAATTTGACAGGTTTTGCCAGGCCCAAAAAAGTATTCCGATTACGCTGCCGTATTCAAATTTGTCATTTTTTGACAACTGATAGGGATTTTGACACTATCTTAAAAAACTTTAATCGGTGCGGTTTTTCGGCCGAGCATTACACCCTGTCTCCCAGAGGTAGTTAATTATGTTTATTATGTGTAATAAAAATAAATTTTAACATCTGCCATACGATAAATAAATAAATAGAGGGAGTGAGAGCACTCATAATGTTTGTTTCTGAAAAAAAAAAATTGTTTCCTGTAGGCCACGCGGGCGAAGCCGCGGGCAGAAGCTAGTTACATATAATTTTGATGAAAACCAACTGATGCAACATCTTAAAAAAAAGTCCAAAATTTATAATTAAAATCCCAATTTTTTTTTCTTACATTAAAATTAATGGATACTTGTTTTGTTATACACTATATTCTTCTTGTAACCACTATTTCTTTTTAATTGCTTAAAGTTTTTTTGTGATAACTAAAGTAGATTATACTTACTCATACTAGACAAAAAATAAAATTTTCGGAAAATCTACGTATTTTTATATGTGTAGTATGAAGATCAGTGGGTAAGAGTAAAAATCTGGGTTAGAGCCTCAGAACAACAGTCATTTTAGGAAGCGTTCCGTATGAACGTTTTTCCTTATGTCAAATTTAGTGTTTAATAAGATTCCTAGATGGCACTGTCGTATTCTTTAGCAACAGAATCAAAGAAAAATTTGCACTGATTCCAAACAAACGAAAAACCACTTTGACATTGATTGCTACAAAACACATTTTATCTACGGTGACATGGACAGCGCCATCTGGAGGAAAACTAAGAACTAAGAAAAAAAACACAACGAGAAAAACGCTCATTGAGCGCGACACTTATGCGCGTCAAAATTCGCGCATCAAACTGCACAAACCGCTTCTGCCCATGGGCTGATGCGACTTAATACAACTGTTGCAATGTCTATTTATTTACAGCTGTCATTCATGTAAACATTTTTCGGAAGTTTTTAGGAAGTTTGAATTTACTTAATAACAATGTAGATTAGGTGTGAACAAGGAGCCAGCTTTACAGGCCGCGATTGCCGAATTTACTTTAAATGCCGTATTCAAAACTAGGTACTAGAAAAAGGTCATTCCAAATTACAACCAAAATACGCGTCAAAATTGTTCCGATTTGTTTCTATGCAAAGATTTCAAAAGTAAAGATTAAAGCCCTTACCGTACTATGACAGCACTAAAATGTTTCCACCTTTAAATGGGTGACGCTCACACGTTTGGAATCAGTGCTCATCTGAAAACAGTGATAGTTGGACGCCTTAAGTGCATTTAAAGTTAATAATTTTAACAACTTTAGTAGTCTCATCACTTTGCTGACCGTAGGTAGACAGATTGCGCACTCATAAGTGTGCGCGCGTCGGAATTATGTTGGCACACACATTTAAAAACAATGCAATATATTTTAGGTGCCAGGGCTCATCTAAACTTTTGACATTTTTGCTTCTATGCATGAAACTCGTCGATGCACTTTGACGAAACGAAATGATCAAATCGTGTCAACAAATTATTGGTCTGAGTCTGTGGGTTAGAGCAAAGACAATATATCCACTTCGTTGGTTAGAGACAAAAAATAAAAGTGTCAAAAATTATTGGTAAATGACTAATCCCTTTATAATTTGTGGACTAAGAGAATTTGTAAATCCTTAAATGCTTATTTTACCAACAAGAAACGTTTCAAAATTTAAAAGTTATCGATAGATACAGTAATTTCATTAGGACAAAAGGTGGCAAGTGTGGAGCAGCTTCTAATAAAGCAGGAGAAAACCTTCATGAAAGGTTTCATGATATCAAACAGTTGGAGAATAATTACAGCAATGTACTTTCCATCTAATAGTAGTTGTTATAATTGATAACGATATCTTAAGAACAATTTCTAGTGCTTATCAAAATATCACGAACTTTTTACATACTTAGATCTCGACAAAATCCCAAGTGCATAATTTGTAGAAAATTTCACGAACCGCTGACAAAAGAACGAACGCAAAAAAAGAAGGTTTTATGATTATCCTATAAAATGAACCCATCTCACCTGTGGTTTGAAAACTATTTCGATGCAAAGAACCAAGAGCAGTTTCGGATCTGTGCTTGAGCAATGTTCAAGTAACTACCGTTTAATTTAATCATAGTAAGGAACAAACCAAGCATCAGAATAAAACCTGGAAGAAAATACCTGTCAAGAATTTTACATGATAACAACTGTTATGATACTTTAAAAACTATCTCTTGAGCTTTCTAGAGATAAACTTGCTTAATAATTTTTACGCACAAATTGTGGGAAAGTAATGGACAAGTACCAAAGTTACCAAAACATCAAAAATTGTGGTCTGAATAAAATCTGATTTCAGCAATAGCATAAACAATAAATATTATCAGAAAGCACACTGATGTTCAAATTTAAAACAAGTAATAACTTTAAAGATAATGTCTAAGAAATTAGAAAAAAACATTTTGAAAATAGAGAAGCTAGTGAATTTAATCAGGAATTCCAATCGGCTAATTGTAATCTAAAGGGAAATCAGGTAAAGAAAAGACCACGTGCTAAATATTTTTCTATTTTTATCATGCGAAGTAAAACACTTAAACCTATTATTAAAAGATCATCTTGTCGACTTAATAGAAAAGACCATCAATCTGCGTTATTACACCGAGTATACGGCAGTAATCCAGTCAGAAGTGACACTACAAATAAAACACTATCAACCAACAAAACAAAACATTCCACTGATATTTCAATGAAATCAAATAAACAAATACAACCTAGTTTACAGAAGAATAGCAAATCTCGATCAATGAAGCATAAAAGATTTGATAGTCGTCCTAGTGACTTGGTCAAATCCCCCGAAGTACATGCAAGGCTAGATTTGATGAAAGATATACCGGGGTTACATGGAAACATTATCGTTCGTCCAGAATTATCAAAAGGTACAAAGTATTTAGATGCTCGCCAAAGTGCCCTTCACTTTTTGAAGGCAGCAAGAAGAAGAAAAAAGAAAATCTCAGAAGAAAAGGCTTCCTCAAATTTGGTACAAGAAGAATTCAAAACACCCAGTAACTCTAGCATAAACGACAATGTGAGAGATGAGAAAAAATCTTCATACACGAAACGTAGACGAATAAGTTTTAACGCTTGGAAAGGGAAAAACAGCAACAGAGAAAGCACCAACAAATTTAAAAAGCTTTTTAAAGAAAAAGATCGGACCAAAGTATTTTTCACAAACGAATCTTCTACACTTAGTAGACCTACGTTAAAAGATAAATTAAAAAGTGGAGATATGAATAAAACTATAATGTTCTCAAAAGATCAATCAACTTCTTCACAACATTCAGCCAAAAGATCAAGCTTGGATTTTATGTTTGACTTTTTTAAATGGAAGTCGGCTTCGAGATCCAGCTTGAAAAAAAATAAGAGTCATGACCATGATAGAAATAGAAAAAAAAAACAACAATCTCTTACTTCTGATATGGATTTAACTGAACCTAAAAGTGAAAAAAATAGTTATTTTCGTAAAATGAAAATTAAAGGTAAATCAAGAGACAAAGTTGCTTCGGAAAATAACAATTTTTATTTTGATGAAAAAGCCATACATGCTGCGACTGACCAAAAAGTATTGATGAAGGGATACAAACCAAATGTAAGACAAGGAAATTCGTGTTTTTCTCCCAAAAGACAGGCTGTTATGCTAGAATCTAACTTTGGATTTGATGTTGAACTATTCAAAGACAGAAACATCTCACCTGAGTCCAAAGTTTGTGCACAAAAACGCATTGCATTATCAAATTTCAGAAAGCAACCATTGTCTTTAACCAGTCAAACAACTTACACAAGCAATATCAAAAAGTTTAAAAAATAAGAAACTTGAATCATTGGACAGTAAAAGAAAAGAAAACAAACACAAAAATGGATCAAGTCAAAGAACAAATGCTAATAGGCTTAAATGAATCAGATTTTAAAGATATGACAAAAGAAAAGCTTGAAAAACTGATATATATATAAATCTTTTACCGAAAGGGATGACCGAATCAGATTTGGACAATATGACAAGAGAACGGCTCCAAAGCCTTGTAAAAAAAGCAAATGAAGCAAGCAAAGGTAAACTGATTGAACGACCATTTACAATAGGCATAAATGCACCAGATTTAAAAAAATATGACTAAGGAACAGCTTGAAAGTATCATAAATAAAAATCTTTTACCGGAAAGAATAAGCGAATCAGGTTTAAAAAATATGATGAGAGAACAGGTCCAAATCCTTGTAGAAAAGCAACTAAAACAAATAAATATGGAAATAATCATGGGACAGTTGCCTATAGGCATAGATGAATCAGATTTAAGAGATATGACAACGGAACAGCTTGTAGGTATGATAAATAAAGATCTTTTACCGGAAGGTATGACTGAATCAGATTTAACAGATATGTCAAGAGAAGAGCTTCTGAGACTTGTAAAAAAGCAGCTTAAACAATTTAATATGGAAATGATCATGGGACAGTTGCCAATAGACATAGATGAATTAGATTTAAAAGATATGGCAACGGAACAGGTCTGATAAATAAAAATCTTATACCGGAAGGTATGACTGAATCAGATTTAACAAATATGTCTAGAGAACGGCTTCTAAGCCTTATAAAAAAGCAGGTGAAACAAGGACGTTACAAAGAAGAAAGTTTATTGCTTAAAGGTATCAATGAATCAGATTTAAAATATAAGACAAAGGAACAGCTTGCAAGTCTATTCAATCAAAACCTTTTGCCGGCAGGGATGAGTGAATCGGATTTAAAAAATATGACAAAAGAAGAGCTTTTAAGTCTGTAAGAAAACCAGCTTAAGCTAGCAAAGGACAGAATGGCACGAGAAGAAAGCAATGGAATGGAAATAATGCGGTGATCTAAAGGTTTGTCACAAATTATAAGGGCAAAGTACAGATTATGTTTATAAAAGTTTCACTCGAAGAGAATGAAATTTGATGTACCTGCAGCCCCAAAACCAAGAATACCTCCGCCTGACCAACAAGATAGATTTTTTTAGATGGACTCAAATACTTGCGCATTAGACCATGGGAGATGGCAGGATTAAAATTTAAAATAGAACAGCCTGATGACACGCTTAGAAATAAAGGTTTAAAAATACAACACATAGTAGATGCCACAAAAAAATTTAAGGCTTAATAGGTGCCATGACAGCTAAAAAAAAAACATTATAAACCAGCTGACGTTGTAACACATACGGCTATAAATGCTCCGAATTTTTTGGGAAATACTGGTAAAGAACAACTTATTTTTTGTTCATCAAAAGCTAATAGAAAGTCAAAAAAACAAAACAAGAATACCTAACACAACAAATGAACATTTACAATATAATTCGTTAATGTCTTTAAATCAACAAGCTGTAAAAGTTGAGATTAACGTTGTTTTCAACGTTGATTTTCAACCAAAACCATCACAAAAACAAACAATGCGAGATGTAAATGTTTCCGCAGTATATCTCGTACCTTCAAAGGACATTGTATTCCAATATTCCCAAAAAGTAATTATATGTAAACGAAAGTCAGTAAAAGCAGGGTCTAACGGTAAGATTCCATAAAACCAGACTTCGTCTATAGCTTTTGGCACATCCAATAACGTTGCTGTTGCAACTGATGAGTTGTATAAAATGACAGCCGTAAATACGGACGTTAATAATATTGAGAGTTATCTTTTCTTCAGAAATATTTAGGAACTCTCAGCGGATTAAAACTGTGAGACACACAAACTTGGCAAAGCAATAACAGAAAAAGTACCACCGCAAAAAAGAGTTTAGACATAAATGAAAATGAATACTCTGAAACTGCTGCTGATTACGACAATTTAAATAAAAAATCAGTTTCAAACAATAATAAATACAACAAATAAAAAAAAAGTTTTTATGCGCAGTCCTTATCAATGTTCCGTACGTAAAGAATTAAATTACGTCAAGGCAAAACAGAATAAAAAATCACTTTTAGAAGTAATTTTGAAAAAAATCACCAATTGTTCATAGACTAAAAAATCTGTACTCGAGACTTACAGATTCAAGTGGGATAAATATAGGAATCGAAAGGCATAATGAATTGTTAAATTTATACAAGACCTCAAAAGTACAAAACAAAATACTCATATCAAAAGAAGTCAAATCGAAAATAGGGAAGAAATTGGAAGTAAGTGTTATTGAAACAGTTCCAAATCATAGCTATAATGTTCCTACAGCTATTAATTATGATGCATTTGAAGAATTACCGGAAAATTATAAAATTGAACATAAAGCAAAAAATAGTCTGTCTAAATCTTTGAAATCTAGTCTAAATGATGACAAAAAAGATTTAAAAAAAAAATTGAATAACAAAAAAAACTGAAAAAGGAAAGCAAAAGGAAAACGCTGAACTGAAAGAAATGAATGAATTGGGAATCAAATCGTCCGTTGAAACGGACAAAATAAAAATACAGATCTTTCCACCTTAATGCACTTTTTTTAAACCACACCCAGTTCCACTTAAATTAACATTATATCATTGCAGTATAGAAACGCAGAAAGAAAAGTAAATCTGGATGTGAGGAGCTCTGAACCGGGATTCGAACCCGGGACCTCTCGCAGTATGGAAAAGCACATCGGTAAATTCACGAGTTGTGTTGAGACATGGATAGCTCAGTTGGTAGAGCAATCGCCCGCTAAGCGAGAGGTTCCGGGTTCGAATCCCGGTTCAGAGCTACTGATATCCAGATTCACTTTTCTTTCTTCGTTTCTATACTGCATTGATATAATGTTAATTTATATCTCCTTGCGATGGATAAATCACCAAATATTCAAACTTAGAAATTTATTTCTGTCATAGTTTCCACTTAAATTACTATCAGTAAAAATAGGTACGGGACATGAAAGTAGCAATAGTGACAGGATAATACGAGTAAGTATATCGGTGGAGCTAAGTTGTCATTTTTGATTTTTGATAATTGCAAAGAACGTTTTACTGTTTTACAGAAAATACACAAGTTAAAGTCTTTGTCAACGTCTCTACGTCTCTTCTGAGGATTTACTAGCTTCACCGTATCACTCATCTTATTTCACTTGAAGTTTATCTACCTATAACAAAAAAACAACTACCATAAAAATACAATAAGTACGAGTATTGTTAAAAACTCATTCGCGAGTTGGAAATATTCAAAAGCTTAGTGTATCTCGATAACTAATGGATTTATCAAAAAATGTGCAATAACAAAATTTGTTTGCCTTTAAATACAAGTAGTTACATGAGTTTTAAAAAATTTAATTTGGGCTACTGGATGTGGAGATACACCTTAACAAACAATCTAACAATTTGGCGGCCATTAATCAGTATGGCGACCAAACGACCATGATCTGGGCCACGTGACCAATTTTTTTAAATACACCTATAGGTGTTTAACAAAGTCTCGCAACAAAACTTAGGGGAAATACAACTGCACATGAGACATGGGCTAGCGTCTAGACACTTGGTCCAAATAATAATACAAGATACTAAAGTAGTCACAATGTAATAGGTCCGTTTTGACACATGTCATCGCAACGTATCTATGGATGTGAACCATGCAAATCGGTAACTATGTCAACCGATTCTCACGAAAAATCGATTCAAAATATTATGAGTTTGTTATCGTTTGAAATATTTTCAAGTTTAATGGTTATAATTTCCAGAATAAACATAATTGCAAAGGTCAACGTGAAAGAAAATATAAACAGTTCAAAAGTAAAGCCTAAAGTCACAAGAAAAAAACACTAAAAATAAACGGGAGCACAACGACTTCCAATATGGTGACATAAAGATATTTCGGGTGCTAAAACCAGCTTTTAATTTTTTTTCTCTACGAAAAGAATCTGAAATGGAAATTCTTACGTGCCAGTAATATTTTGTAATGTTGTACTTCACTGACCTCAAATAAGGTTGATAGATATAAAATACTTGCCAGTAAGAAAAAATATGTAGGCTTCAACATGAAAAAATTGCTCCTTGCCTTATAAAAAAAATACCGCCATATTTCTTACCAGCCAATCTGTCTATTGATAGGATGTTTTATGGAAAACTGCCTGTAAACCAAGTCATTAATAAAAAAATGGGACTTCAAGCAATAAATGCATGTTTTTTATACATTTTTTTTTTGTTTTTGTAAACCATAAGTTTAAAAGCTAAGTGGTATATAACATTATTTAGCACAATTATTATATTATATTTTTCGGTATACGCGACACCGTTACAAATACATGCAAATGTTGAAATCTAAAAAGTTCATATTTGCAAAAAAAAAAGGAAGTTTAAACTTGGCTTTTTGTGTCCTGGTCTCACAAAAGCTAATTACAGACCATTACAATTATTTTATCAATATTAAAATAAGTAAATTATTTTCACGTGGAATCGAATTGAGTCCGTGAAATTAGGCGATTATCTGGTTACAACACTATTATTAAGAAAAAATTGACTGAGAATGTAACTGTTTTTGAGACATTGTGTAGTAATTCAAAATTGCATTTTATTTTGGAATATGCGTGAAAATAATACTTGAAATATGTTCCGTGATAATTAAATAACGTTTATTTATTTTCTTTAAACCCAAAAAGTTAATAATTATTTGTTAACCGTTTCATTTATTACATGTAGAGTTATATTCTATGGTTGTTCTTATCTGTCAAAACGGGCCTCTTATTTTGTGGCAACTGTAGTGGCTTTTACCGTCGCGTCGTTGGCATCTGGTCTGTGGCAGAGCTGTCACATGGACCAAATAAAAAGTCCGTAAAAGACCAAAAATGTAGAAAAAGTCCCAAACCATCAAATAGGACTTTTTCAACCGTGAACGAGCCCACGGACCACGGACCGATCGGACTTTATCGGGCTTCGGGTTAGTCCGTTCAGTCCGTTGGTCCGTTGTATTTAACGAAATGATTATGGATGGTTTTATGCAAGTATAGCATGACAAAATAATGTTATTTGAAAGATGCGATGACGAGTTGACGACCAAGAGTCGAAATACATGTTTTGTAGGTATGTATTTATTTATATTTTCTTCATATTGTCCATACTTATAAAATTAACAAACAATATTAAAATAAATAATAAAAACAAAGGACTGGTAGCTCAGGGGTAGAACGCTGGCCTCTCAATCTTGAGGTCCCAGGTTCCATCCCCGGTAGGGCATGCACCAATGAGTTTTTCGGAATTTATGTGCGTAGTATTTGTTCTTACTTGCGTGTATTTGTGCCCGAAGTACGGCGATAGGGCTCACCACCCATCACATTGGGACGTAATATATTCGTCGGTGAAACGCGGGTGTACCGAGTGTGGACTGTGACTTGCATTTCACAGTTCACACTCGGAACACCTCTGAAACCCCTTCGGGGATTCATGTCTTGTCATGTATATATACAAGGTGACTTTTTGATCATCGTCCAAATTCATACTGGAGGCTTGATAAGTAATCAGTATCTTGGATCAATAACAATTTTTGTGAAATTTGTAAAATTAAATTTCGGCTTCCCATAGAAATTCACTTCCCGTTCCGAGTGAATCACTATGGGGAGTCGAAATATAATTTTACGAATTTTACAAAAAATTGTTATTGATACATGATACTGATCACTTACCAAGCCTCCAGTGTGAATTTGGACGATGGTCAAAAAGTCACCTTGTATATATATTTTATTATTTGCACTCGCAATAACGTATTCGAGTAGATAATGACAAGTGCGACGCGCCCGCTGCCCGTAAACGTAAAAGCTATTCAATTTGGGACTTTAGGCCCTACAATTAAGATTTACTAATGTATTTCAATATTATTCAATAAAATACACGAAATATTTTCGACTATTTATCAAATTGTAGAACTGCATTTATTGCATAATTCTCTTGAAGTAATTTAACGGACTGCTTCGGACCAACTCGGACCGGACCGACTTTTTACCGATAATAGGGCTAGTCCGTTCGGTCCGCTTGAGTTTAGGGCTTACCATAAATAGTACATTACGATACGAGAGCAATCACACGAGTCGAGAAAATGTTTCTCGCACGAGTTTCGTATAATTTTTTATAGCACAAGTGCGGAATGTGAGCTGTCCATGTGACAGCTCTGGTCTGTGGAACGGTCATTTGAAAAAGACCGCGAGAGTCCTGCTGAAATACCCGCCTATTTCTAATTAATCGAAGCAGAACACTTACATTCAAAATTCACTCAAAAGTGACAGAAACCAATGGAAACTTTGCGTATGCAGTATACACAAAACATAGTTAATAAAGTTTTGTTGAATAACTATTAAGGGCGCACCGAGCGTTTGCTTTTGTCTCTGTCTTTTTCTTTACGTGTAAAGAGGAAAGAAAATAACCAAACTTTTGCTCTTTTTCAATGTTTGTCGTTGTTATTTTCATCATATTGTTATTAAATAAAAAACTATCGCGTATAAACGCTCCAGTCATATATGAACTTTATTTTAGAAAATGAATCATAATGTCAAATTACTTATTTATATAAAAAAGTAGGGAAAAAGAGGAAAAAAATACTCGAAAAGAGGTAACTTTGCAAATTTATTCTATTGAGCCAACTTTATCAAATTTTGTTTACATCGTGTATACTGTCTAGTATATACAAGGTGACTTTTTGATCATCGTCCAAATTCATACTGGTGGCTTGGTAAGTGATCAGTATCATGCATCAGTAACAATTTTGGTGAAATTCGTAAAATGAAATTTCGACTCCCCATAGTGATTCGCTCAGCACTGGGAGTGAATTACTATGGGAAGTCGAAATTTCATTATACGAATTTCACAAAAATGGTCGTTGATTCATGATGCTGATCACTTACCAAGCCTCCAGTGTGAATTTGGACGATGATCAAAAAGTCACCTTGTATATACAATAATACCAATATATTTCCCTAGATTTTAATTTAATTGTTTACTACTTCAAACAAGGGTTATAAAAACGTGTTTGTATGTGTAAAAAAGCTCGGTGCGCTCTTAAGTGAATTTTGAATTTAATTGTTCTGGGCGGGTACTTCACATTCCGGCTACGAAATGCTGTTGGGTCTGCCGATGCCGATGCGTGGTGCAGCGCATCTGGCATGTTTGCGGCAGCGCGTACGCCTGACTACTTCGCGCCACGTCACTGATGTTGTTTCGCTTGCGCGCTTCTACTAACACCATTCTGAACACGGTCTTGGGTAGGATTGATAGCCCATTCGTCAAACATTGGGTGCAGTTTTTATTGCGAAAT
Source organism: Ypsolopha sequella (assembly GCA_934047225.1). Classification (NCBI taxonomy): domain Eukaryota; kingdom Metazoa; phylum Arthropoda; class Insecta; order Lepidoptera; family Ypsolophidae; genus Ypsolopha; species Ypsolopha sequella. The sequence goes on along the minus strand of OW203988.1, from coordinate 5,134,131 downwards.
CTATCGGTTTGAATACTCTAATTATATGTATTACAGTGCATTACAAAATAGAAACCAATCAGAAACAAATCTAAAATCATAAAAATTTAAAATGAAAAATCTGGTGCCAGGATTTGAACCTGCGACCTCCTGCTTACATGACAAGCGCGCTACCGACTGCGTGTATCAAGTAGTTATAAAATTCGGTGTTTAGATATTATAGAAAGATTCGACGTAGGTAGATAAATTTGCTACTTATGACTAGTTTAAAATAAGACTAATTACACAAATCGAACAATGTTAATGCGGGTAGGTACCTACTCACTTAACTCGATTTTATTAGCACCTACTCACATCTCCAGCTGGAAGCAAATAAACAAAATTAAAATTGAAATATATTTATTTATGTTATGTAGATATATCAGATACACTTATTACAGGTCGCTTTTACTGTACGTAATATAAGTAATTAAATAATATATGTCTATAGGTAATTGTTTTATGTACCTAATAACACGGACGTAGCGGACTCCGCGTCGCTAACAGAATATTGAGGTACCCCAAGATAAGCCGACTCGCTTGTACGCACAAACCGCACGCAAACATACAAAAAACATAAGACAATCAACCGCCATTCTGCAGCAAACCTTGACCAGCGAAACGCGCTGACATGGTACTTAAAAATATTCGAAAATGCCGTCCTGCGGGGTCAAATCCTGCAGAAATAATAACGGATTTATGAAAAAATGTCAGGGAATTACTTTTCATACGTAATTTGTTCAATTGATGACGTATTTCCATTTTTTTACGTGTTTTTACATGAAATTAATCTGCTCAATTCGGAACTCAAAACCTAGAGTCCGCGCCACCAATGAAGTCCTGCGTCAAAGTCTTTATTGTGTCTAAAATATTATCCAAAATGCCTTAACCCATGAGACTTCAGTTCAATTGTCATACTCTTGACAATTGGCCAGTGTTGCCATTAAATACAAATGCGAATTACTCACCACAAAATGCCGGAGATAGATTTTCGAGTGGAACTGATAATTTGTTATCTTCGTTTTAACCGACTTCAAAAAAGAGAAAGTTTGTCAACTCACTTGTTTTGTAAGTTGCTCCATAACTCCGTCATTTCTTAACCGATTTGGATGATTATTTTTTTCGTTTAAAAGAATGTGTTGATCAAAAGATGTTGTTTCAGTTGGTCATCTCTATAGATATGATGAAATGAAACGTCTGTCTGTTTGTAAAATTTTTCCGCTCAGATAAAAAATACCCGCGCTACCAAAGGGCTTGAGCTAAACAAATTTCGACACAGGCATACACGCGCAAGTTAGGCAGTCTAAATTACATTAATTATTAAAAAAATATATACCGATGTGTTTTTTTTTAGACTTCCAAAAAGAAACCAAGTATGGAGGAACTAGCTTTTGCCCGCGGCTTCGCCCGCGTGGATTTAGTTTTTTGTAGTTTAAAATTATTTCTTGATCTCTTGTTTGAGTCTCAGGCTTTGACGAGGCCGAAGGCCGAGCTACGTTTCCTCACGAAATAATTTCTCATATTGTGGTTTTAGGAATATTTTTTTTTTCCTCTTTTGTGCAAAATTCTAAGTCTTTGTCTTTAACAGTGCTAAAGTTATGTGGCTGTGACATACGGATAGATGGACAACGGAATCTCACCGTTAAAGTTCCAAAAATGTCAAAATTAAATTTTCTATTCGCAAAACTGGCGAATTACGGACGACTTGCGAGTCTGACTCGCACTTGACCGTTTTTCTTTTTATTTGGTACCATTTTTTTGTACTTTGCGCTTGTGCAAATTTAAAGGAGCTTGTGCTTGAGCTTGTGTAAAACACTTCACTTTTCTAAAGAAATTTGTCACCCCATTGCCATCCCATGGGAACTGATATATGGGATAAAAAGTAGCCTATGTCCTATTTCAGGTCTAGAACTACATTTGTGCCAAGTTTTAGCCCAATCGTTAGGTACGGGGCGTGAAGGAGCAAAACATCACTTTTCTAAAGAAATTTGACACCCCATTTCCATCCCATGGGAACTGATTTATGGGATAAAAAGTAGCCTATGTGCTATTCCAGGTCCAGAACTATATTTGTGCAAATTTTCAGACCAATCGGTTCAGTAGTTACGGCGTGAAGGAGTAACAAACATCGATACATCCATCCAAACTTTCGCATTTATAATATTAGTGGGATAGTGGGATAGTGGGATAGTGGGATAGTGGGATAGTGGGAAGTGGGATGGGATGGGATAATCGGGGTGGGTACATACAATTTTTTTTTTGGTATTTCGACGATTTCTTGAAAAAGGTGCAAGTTAATATAGCCAAATTATATAATTTTATAATCAGCTCCTTAATACTTATAATTTGATACCCATAGTGTGGTTTTAGGAATATTTTTTTTTCCTCTTTTGTGCAAAATTCTAAGTCTTTGTCTTTAACAGTGCTAAAGTTATGAGGCTGTGACATACGGATGGATGGACAACGGAATCTCACCGTTAAAATTCCAAAATTGTCAAAATTAAATTTTCTATTCGCAAAACTGTCGAATTACGGACGACTTGCGAGTCTGACTCGCACTTGACCGTTTTTCTTTTTTATTTGGTACCATTTTTTTGTACTTTGCGCTTGTGCAAATTTAAAGGAGCTTGTGCTTGAGCTTGTGTAAAACACTTCACTTTTCTAAAGAAATTTGTCACCCCATTGCCATCCCATGGGAACTGATATATGGGATAAAAAGTAGCCTATGTCCTATTTCAGGTCTAGAACTACATTTGTGCCAAGTTTCAGCCCAATCGTTAGGTACGGGGCGTGAAGGAGCAAAACATCACTTTTCTACAGAAATTTGACACCCCATTACCATCCCATGGGAACTGATTTATGGGATAAAAAGTAGCCTATGTGCTATTCCAGGTCCAGAACTATATTTGTGCAAATTTTCAGACCAATCGGTTCAGTAGTTACGGCGTGAAGGAGTAACAAACATCCATACATCCATCCAAACTTTCGCATTTATAATATTATTAATTAATGATTAATGATTGGTTAAATATAATTAGAGAGAGCAGAGGTGAAAACGACTGGGTTCCCTCCAAATCCAGCGTCGTTTGTACGACTTGGTTTAGATTCGTATTACAGCGCCATCAAGCGACAATAGTATTATTTATAGTGCTAACCTATTTTCTGGGGAAATTGGTATCAGTTGGCAACCCAGCACGCAAACATGCACTTTGAGCCGCCGCCATTGTTGTGAATCAGTTATTAGTTATCGACACGGTGTCCCACCCTTCTTACGTTCATGCCTAATAAATAGTAATATGGGGAAATACACAGGGAAATAATAAAGGTTGGGTTTACTTAAATTTAATAAAAAATATACTTGAATAAAATAAATAATATAAGAATAAGGAATAAATAATATTATTAATATATGCGACACATAAAATAAATATATGCCTAACTCCGCCCATTCAATTAGTCTTGCATAGAAGAAGGGCAAGAAACTAAGCAAGATCATGTCTTTTTTTTCATAATATTAGTAATAACAACTAAATGTGAAAAGTAAGCCTATACTTTAAATAAATAAAGATATAAAAAATACAAGACAGGAGAAAATGATATCATGAAAGCAAAATAGTAGTTTATGCTACAAGGGCGCAAAGGAATAAATTACGAGGACGATTTAAAACACGAGCGTAGCAAGCCCGTGTATCATACTACGTTGTTCAATGCATAGTGTGAGGAAATAAAACAAATATAATGTTGTGAGCTTTAAATTATAATTGGCTCCAAAGGACTGTATCCAGAGCCGTTAAACAGTGGAAAAAAAAGTATAACATCTATGGTTCACAGGAAAGGCTGCAGGTTAGCCAACCATTGTGAATAAATTAAAAGAAATAATAATAATAAAGCCATAGGGTAACATAATCGACTTTCTGTTCGGTTTTGATGCATACAAAGTGGGCCTTTACGAGCACTTTCATTGAAAATATATATATATATGTCCCATATAGTCCATCAGCTTTTACAGTAATTTCATCTATTAACTAATTAACGTTAATTCTAAAATAAATTTGCACGAGTGTCCCACTGTCTAATTATGTCCGTTGCACACAAATACTTTAACTACGACCATCAAAAACAATTTCATCAAAAATGAGAAAAAAAACACTTGTCATGATACTAGGTGTAATAGAATTATTATGTAGATGCCTGAGACCAATCAAAAGCGAGAAGAGTAAAGTGGCGTAGGGCGTAGCTTAATAAATTAAGACAGACCATTATTGCTTGTGATTGTTTCTCTAGCGGTGTTATAATAAATTTGACCAATCACAGCGCAGAATTGCTGTGTTATTATGTAATATTATAACATCGGTCAAACAATGAACCGCTTTTGATGTTGTAATTTCCTTGGTTTCTTGGTTATATACCTTTTCTAATTATAAGTTTATTTTTCTTCTTTACGATTATTCAGTAACTTTGTATCTAACGTTATTGTTTTTTTTTTGTATTGCATTAACTTACTTGTCAGTCGTGCACTTTGTAAAAATGGCTGGCCTACCGTTTATCCTGTGTTTCTTTCTTTCTGGTACCTGCAATACAGATCGTATACGGTCTAGTTGGGGTACTGGGACCTGCAATACAGATTGTATATGGTCTAGCTCGGGTGCTAGGATCCGTTAAATAGTTGGGGTACTGGCACCTGCAATACAGATCGTATACGGTCTAGTTGGGGTACTGGGACCTGCAATACAGATTGTATATGGTCTAGCTCGGGTGCTAGGATCCGTTAAATAGTTGGGGTACTGGCACCTGCAATACAGATCGTATATGGTCTAGCTCAGGTGCTAGGGATCCGTTAAATAGTTGGGGTACTGGCACCTGCAATACAGATCGTATACGATCTAGCTCGGGTGCTAGAGATCCGTTAAATAGTTGGGTTACTGGCACCTGCAATACAGATCGTATACGGTCTAGCTCGGGTGCTAGGGATCTGTTAAATAGTTGGGTTACTGGCACCTGCAATACAGATCGTATACGGTCTAGCTCGGGTGCTAGGGATCCGTTAAATAGTTGGGGTACTGGCACCTGCAATACAGATCGTATACGGTCTAGCTCGGGTGCTAGGGATCCGTTAAATAGTTGGGTTACTGGCACCTGCAATACAGATCGTATACGGTCTAGCTCGGTTGCTAGGGATCCGTTAAATAGTTGGGGTACTGGCACCTGCAATACAGATCGTATACGGTCTAGCCCGGTTGCTAGGAATCCGTTAAATAGTTGGGGTACTGGCACCTGCAATACAGATCGTATACGGTCTAGCCCGGTTGCTAGGGATCCGTTAAATAGTTGGGGTAATGGCACCTGCAATACAGATCGTATACGGTCTAGCTCGATTGCTAGGAATCCGTTAAATAGTTGGGGTACTGGCACCTGAAATACAGATCGTATACGGTCTAGCTCGGTTGCTAGGAATCCGTTAAATAGTTGGGGTACTGGCACCTACAATACAGATCGTATACGGTCTAGCTCGGGTGCTAGGAATCCGTTAAATAGTTGGGTTACTGGCACCTGCAATACAGATCGTATACGGTCTAGTTGGGATACTGGCACCTGCAATACAGATCGTATACGGTCTAGCTCGGGTGCTAGGGATCCGTTAAATAGTTGGGTTACTGGCACCTGCAATACAGATCGTATACGGTCTAGCTCGGTTGCTAGGGATCCGTTAAATAGTTGGGGTACTGGCACCTGCAATACAGATCGTATACGGTCTAGCCCGGTTGCTAGGAATCCGTTAAATAGTTGGGGTACTGGCACCTGCAATACAGATCGTATACGGTCTAGCCCGGTTGCCAGGGATCCGTTAAATAGTTGGGTTACTGGCACCTGCAATACAGATCGTATACGGTCTAGCTCGATTGCTAGGAATCCGTTAAATAGTTGGGGTACTGGCACCTGAAATACAGATCGTATACGGTCTAGCTCGGTTGCTAGGAATCCGTTAAATAGTTGGGGTACTGGCACCTGCAATACAGATCGTATACGGTCTAGCCCGGTTGCTAGGGATCCGTTAAATAGTTGGGTTACTGGCACCTGCAATACAGATCGTATACGGTCTAGCTCAGGTGCTAGGGATCCGTTAAATAGTTGGGGTACTGGCACCTGCAATACAGATCGTATACGGTCTAGCTCGGTTGCTAGGAATCCGTTAAATAGTTGGGGTACTGGCACCTGCAATACAGATCGTATACGGTCTAGCTCGGTTGCTAGGAATCCGTTAAATAGTTGGGGTACTGGCACCTACAATACAGATCGTATACGGTCTAGCTCGGTTGCTAGGAATCCGTTAAATAGTTGGGGTACTGGCACCTACAATACAGATCGTATACGGTCTAGCTCGTGTGCTAGGAATCCGTTAAATAGTTGCCGCTCAGTTTTTGGTATTTTAAGAAGTATTCATTGAGTCTTCACAATAAATCAGTATGCCAGGCACTTCTTAAATCTTAATTTTGTAAACATACTGTAATTACTTTTTCTCAGTATGTGTGTATATTTATGTATTATATTACGTATGTATAAATTTTGTTAGGGTATCACACGATGGGTACATTTATATTTATTTATTTAGTATTCATTTACAAATGTTTCATCTTTTGTAGTACATGTATGTATGATTACTTATTTTAATAAAACTTATATTTCCCGCTAACGTTTGCGAGAAGAAATCTCTTTTCAGAGATAAGCTCACCTGTTTACATACTTTCTAATTTATTAGGTATCATTCATCCATCAACCTACTGGACATAAGCCTTTCCAGGACTGCCACTCCTGGCGATCTTCCTGGAAGAATTGCTCATACTCACACACGCTGGGCGGGTGGGTTGGTGAGCGCGGTGCCGGAACCCTCGCACCAGTGACGCCGCTGCCCATCACCAGTCTGTTCCATATAAGGCCCGGCTATTAGGGATGGATATACCGCCATCCATCGGACCCAGGCATGGTGGGCCTCCTGGTTTTGTGCCTGTGAGCTGTCCTCTTACTCTCCCCCGAATTACTTCGAGGGGGTCTCCAAGTAAGATGGTGGTACCTCCACAATCGAGCCCTGATTATGTGTATCAAATATGTTTTGTGTTTGGAACAAAGAATACTAATAAATATAAACAAAGAATATTAATAAAATTGTATGACTTCTTCGTCTTGTATTGTTGATTTATACATATACATATATAACATACTATGTACATCTTAAAATAACAGAACAAAAATAATCCTAAAGAAATAATTATAAAAAGAAAATTGCCTCTAGATCACTGCCCTGCGGGAGAGTGCCCAAAATACTTGCCACATTACCTCTCTGTATTGCAAGATTTATGCGCTGGCCTAGATAAGAGCCAGCTCGCCGGTCGCCGCTAGTATCCACAAGCTTTACAGAGAGGTCCATTACAAGCTGATACGTCTCCGGACCCCATGTCCTCATTGTCTCAACCCCAAAAGGCGCAAACATGTAGCTTGAACCTATTGCCACATATGTACGCCTCTTGGAGAGCTCAGCAGCGGCCGCCGTCGAACCAGCAGCCCTACTGCTTTGGGAAACATGAGTGGGTGCCAGCGTATCCACGCAGGTTGCATCCCACACGAGCGGCCCATGTTTCCACGGTATTAACGTCATACCGTCGGGTCTCTTTCCGTCGTCACGAACTAGACCGGGAGGTTTGAGAGTAGCCGGAGCTCCTACGGAGACGAGGGCCCTTCGGATGACGTCATTGAGGGCTGCTAACATACTTAATAAAATAATATTATATTACCAATAGACCTGGTCTCCCTGTGAGCATGGGCAGTGAGGGTGACAGCAATGGAATTGCTAATATCTTAAGGGACCATTTCTTTGTACCATCGCCCCTAAGACCGGCTGAAAGGATGATCAATGCTGAAAGTCGTGATGAGAAAGTGGACTATATTAACGGCCAAAAATATTAAAAGAGCCATTAGATCAATATCCAGAGGAAAATCTCCTGGTCATGACGGCTTCAGCATTGGACATCTTCAACATGCCGATCCTCATGCTACAAAAGTTTTAGCAATGTTGTTCTCTTTATATTTGAGTCATTCGTATCTGCCTGCCGAACTTACGAAAACCATTATGGCGCCTGTAGTTAAAAACAAGACAGGAGATACCTAGCTCTGACAAAAATAACTACGTGCCTATTTCGTTGGCGACTATAATCGCCAAGGTGTATGAAAGGGGAACACAAATACAAACAGAAATAAAATGTCAACTTTCGGATGATTTTGTTGCAATAATTAGGTTACGTATACCCATAAAAAAAAAATGTTTTTGGTTGAACTTTAAGGTATTCATTTTCCACAAACCACGTTAATCGATTCATATTTGTACTGTCAATGAATTTTTTGTAACCCTCTATTTTATACTTCTTATCGATTTTGTTTCAGGTATCGCTTTCGCGATTTTATTGGTTTTTTTTTAATAAAATTAGTGTGAATGATATCTATTCATTTTCCAAATACCACGTTATTCGGGTCAAGAAAAGCACCCCCATTTTCCAAAAATACGTAAATCCACTGATGCAGCCGGCAGAAAGCAGCAAGATATTGTCAGTCTACGCCTAGCGTTGGCGCCCGTAAGACGTGGAACCTGTGCCTTTTTTTGCAAGCTACGAGTATAAATATCTCCCAAAACTACTTCAAAAGACATTGAAATTAATTTTATAAAGTAATATTTCGAGGAGCATCATATTTCTGCCGTTAAAAACTCAACAAAATATGCGTATGAGTGATTTAGCTACATCGTGCCATAGTCATAACAACAAAACTGAATGAATTTGGAATTAATTCATACTTTTATGCGGGAAAATAACATATGTTACTCTAAAAGAATAATTTTTTGATCGTTATTGAAACCCAAATTAATTAACTTATACTTACTGAGATCTGTATCAAAGGTCAATGACCTTTTCATGAAATTACCCTCTAGTATTGGCTCACCATTTCAGGTCCAATAAGTGAAGTTTTTTGCAAATTATATAGGTACACTTACTTGGGATAAATCGCCAAGTATTTAAAATACAGAAATTTATTTTGAAATATTTACAGTGCATGGCAAAATTATTAGATCGTAGATAATCCTGTCGGTAGATGTTCAGGTCCCGTTACGCAAAATGAAAAAAATGAAACTCTTTTAGGATTAATTTGGCATCCCTATGTTTGTCTGTCTGTCTGTTTGTCTAGACAATTTTTTCTGGGTAAAATTAATACTCGTAAATACCAATATTAACAGCCCTCTATAGAGCTGTCAAAACATACTTTTGACGTTTTTATGGCCTTTTATTTCACGTTTTTCATACAAATTTTCTCACTATGAAAATATAGGGATGAACACTTGAGATAATATTTTGCATTTAAAAGTCAACACAGAAAGGAATTGTTAAACAAATAATGTAAAAAATATGAAAACCATGTTGTATAATTCTAAAGGGATTAATTATATACTGTTCAATGTGGCTATAGCTTTGTTTATTTTTTTCCTTGAATTAGTTTTTACTATGATTACAAATTGTTTAATACAAGGTTTTCCTTAAGAGGTCCCTTTACCCCTGGATTTTTCTTAAAATTCATACAATAGGTATAAACCGAATGTGAAGTCTACAGCTTATTTTCTTCATTTTTTTCTTCATTAGTATATTCTAGTGACATCTAACTACGTCTCTATAAAGCCCAAAAAGCAAAATTTTATAAAACATTATCATAATATCGCCAATATTGCCTCGTTTTTACGCAAAGTTCAACAAGTTTGTATATTTTTATCTATACTGAAAATACAGGCGTCGTTCATGGTAAGGTGACTAAGTTTACACACTTTGCTATGTATAAACAGTTACCGTTTCATGGAAAACTGTTTTTACCTGAAACCATTTCACAAATTCAATTAACTTATTTTGAATATCTTGCCATCTTGCACTTCTTGATGAGAAATACAATTTCAATTAGTAAAAATACAACTTTTAGTTAAGAAAAATTTATAGTTAAAAGTCTACTGTATGCCTAAACATATTTTTAATGATATTACAATAGTAATAAAATAATTGGCTTGTCCGTCGTCGTGATATCAGCCGTAAATTCCTTAAATAATCCGATATCACGCTTATGGAAAACCCAATTATTTTGAAGATATCATAATATCATTAAAATATGTTTTTTTATTTTTTATTTATTTATTTATTTAATAACCAAAAAGAAATACATACTTTACAATAATAAGGTGTATCAGAAACCTGTAAGGGTTTTTACGTACACCGTCATTCCCGTCTTATGCAAGCATATAGAAAATTAGATTTACAGGTAGTCTAAATAAATATTGATAATGCCTTATGATATCGAAATGCTTTGCGACAAATTCGTTAAATAATGGAATACACACAAACGTAACTAGGTAGGTATCTTTATAGATACTTACTTACTTATGACAATATGAGCAAACGTCCATTGTTGCTCTTTTTAACCATGGAGATGGAGATAACAAAAAAAAAATACAAAGTTAAATAGCCGTTACAAACTTATCAATTGTCTTTCACACAAGAGCATAAGAACTATTTTAGTCCGTACATAACTCGATCTTAACTAGGAAGTGGACAAGTTAACACGAATATAGGATGATTTAATTAAATTATGTGATTATTTAGGGGAATAAGGTTAGGAGTAGTAATATTGTTAACGTCGAGTTTTTAAATAAGAACATATGAAGTAGGATACATATATTATACATGTATACATACACACATATATTATATATACTTAATTATATACTTGCATTATATACTTTATTTATACTGAAGTTGATAGGTTTTCTATAAAATACTTTTTTAATTTTTGTTTAATATTAGTTGTTTTCATTGATTCTCTTACGTCATAAGGCAAACTATTTATTAATTTAGGTATTATGTACGCGGAAGTTCTTTTTCCGTAAAAGTTCCTCGCGGTAGGTATTTTTAGTTTTTTTTGAGTAATACTCCGTGTGCTTATTTTATGTTGTACGTGTTTTTGTACACTTAAATCAAAGAAGTGTTCTTTTAAATGTTCTAATTCAACTCTTATATGTACTGGTAATACTTGAAAGACTTTAAAAAGGCCGTTGGGGTCGTTGCGAAACCGTTCTTTTATTTTTACAGGAGCTATTAGTTTAAGTATTCGAAGCTGTAGTGAATAGATTTTATTTAAATATGTAATGAATGTTCGTCCGTAACTACTAAGCCCATATGATACTATGGAGTCACCCAGCGATCTGTATATATCTAGCAGGATTGAAAAGGGAACTTTGTTTTTGATAAGATAAAGTTTTGCCATAACCGCACGTAGTTTTGTGCATACGTAATCTACATGGTCACTCCAGTTGAATCTTTCATCTATTATAAGTCCGAGGTACATTTGTTGACGTTCTTGTTTTAAATAAATTTGTTTCTTTCTTTCTTTCTTTCTTTGTTTGATAGAAGGACAGTAGCAAGACGAGATATTATTGCTGTGCATACAATTGTGGTTATGGGCCACCAAGTTAATTTTCTTCTGAGAGTCCGGATTATGACTGGATCGCACGTGTAGTACTTTAGTTTTGTCTGCGTTTAGGGCTAGACCAGCATCGTGCGACTACTTGCAAATAGTATCAAAGTCCTTTTGTAATTTATGAGTTGCCTTCTCTATGTCACGATCTGCCACCATCAAACAAGTATCATCTGCGAATTGGAACATATCGCAGTCGCTTAATGTGTTAGCCATTGAGTTCACGTAAATAAGATAATGTAGGGGGCCTATTACAGATCCCTGTGCCGTACCTATTGTAGCAGACGTTTTATCACTGTACGAGTCATTTATTTTAACGTAATACGATCGATTGCGAAGATAGTCCTTACACCACCGTAGCAGTGGACCTCTTACACCGCTTTCCTCTAGCTTTTGCAAAAGAAGATCGTGACGAAGGGTGTCGAAAGCTTTGCTGTAGTCAATCAGCACTATTAACACATGCTTTTTATCATTTAAATGCGACAGTAACATCGTAGTACTTTTATTGGCTTGGAAGCCGTATTGGTTAGTCACTAATACATTATTTGATTTGTAAAAATTGTGGAGCTGGTCAGTAATATGTTTTTCAATTATTTTGTCTATGGCGGGTAGAATTGTAATCTGTCTATATTTATCGTATTCAGATTGGCTACCTTTTTTATGTACCGGTCGTACAATCCCAGATTTAAGTTCATCTGGGTACACTCCTTTAGATACACTTGCATTAATCAAATCGCAGATCGTTTCGTTGATGTTATTACACAAACTCTTAAGATCAGAAGCTCTTATGCCATCAATACCTGGTGCTTTTCTACTGTTTTGCCTACAGATTAACTTTTTTGTTGTTCAAGGAGTCGCTTTAATGAAACGCATGCTAACGTCACTAAATTTTGTGTATAGATTTCTGTTCAAGAGTGTGCTTGTACAATTAGGTATTGTGTCTTTTACGGATTTATTAAAAGTTTTAGCAAAATTGTTTGCCGTATCGTGATTACTTTCATGTTTAAATGCTTTAGTAATTGTGTCGTCTATTGATTTTTTTATTCTACCAGAAATTCTATTAAGGATTTCCCACATTTTTCTAGGGTCATTTTTATATTTTCTTATTTCCTTTTTAAAATATGAGTTTTTTGCGTTTTCTATCACTTTGTTTGTATGATTTCTAACTTTATTATATTCTAGTCTAAGTACTAAGTTGGTATGATCTTTTTTCCATTTCATAAAAAGTTCATCTCTTTTATTGCACATAGTGTTGACATATTTATTAATCCATTTAGCATCCTTTTCAGCACGATTTTTAATTTTAATTACACGACTTGATTTTTCGTAGCAGTTATTAAAATTAGTTTTAATGAACTCGTAAATATTATTAGGGCATGACATTTTGTTTGTAGACTTCCAATTAACTTTACTTAAATGTGTGTTTAAGACAGCCGAGTCAATAATGGTTTTTAATTTTGGAGCAGCCTGTATCTTTGTCGACCCAATTAGCGAACATATCGTAACACGATGATCTGCCAGAACAGTTCCTAGCGCTGCCGTGTAAGGGTCTTGAGCTCGGGATCTTATAAATATGTGATCTATGCAGCTTTTAGTTGTTATATTTTTCCTTACCTCAATTCTTGTATAGTCAGAGATCCCGCACTCAAGCCCTAAACCAGATGTTATGCCAAGATATTTATGTTTGAGCCCATTCTCAGTTTTAAGATCTATGTTAACGTCACCCAACAATAGAAGGTCTTCGTTTTTCGTTGTGTTTTTTAGAATAGTTCGAAGTTCGTCCATAAATAAGTGCTTACTTTGTTCTGGTGGTCGATACAGTGCACACAAATACGCGTTATAATTATGCTGTGTTGTTATTTTAAGTAATATGCATTCAAAATGTAGTGTTGTTGTGATAATTGGTTTAAATTTATGTTGATTTTTTATAAATATAATAATTCCACCACCTTTACGATTTTTTCGTAGGTTTGTGTGCATTGTGTACCCGTCGAGTGTATAAAGTGAGCAAACGCAGTCAGAAATATTTGCTTCGGTTATAATAATTATATCTATAGATTTCGTGCAGTTAGCAATAGTTTGTTCGAGCTTCGAGAAGTTTTTTATTGTTGATCGAATGTTTACGTGCATGCAGGTTAGGGTGTTGTATTTTTTAGGGATACATTTAAAAAAGCTATTTATGTTTACGCAATCGAATATTTCACAGATATCTGAATGAACTGTGTCGTAATTCTCCATTAAGAAAATATATATATATATAAATATACAAAGATAAGGATAAAAATTAATTAATAATATTATAATACTTAACGACTTAAGCTTTTAACGTCTTCAATTGATCTGATTGTGATCACTTTTTGCTTATCATCTTTCCTTACTAAAATCTTTCCGTTTTTGCACCAAATATATTTGAAGGTAGGCTGCAGTTCTTGCTTCGTGGTCCACAACAACATCTTGTAATATGGTGTGAGGGCTTCTCGGATGAAAATTTTCATTCTTCCAATCGGCTCTGATGTGGATTTCACGACATCTGCTATAAGAAGCTTCTTGTTCTTCGCGGCGACTAGCCAACGGTCTCGAGCCTCCTGATCTGCCATTTCCATTTTAATCAGGGAAGCTTGTCCCTCGCGGGTTGGTATGCGTTTAACTACCTTCACTTCTGCGATGTTTGAGTTCATTTGCTCTGCTATTAAGGATGCAATATTGTTAATATTTTCGTTTTCAACTGAAGGAATGTTTGTTATTTCCAGCTGTGTACAAAGCTGATGCTGTTCAAACTGGTGCATTCGTTGTTCCAGAGCTCCTATTTTAGTTTCGAGGTTCGAATTTTTATTTTTGAGGGTAACATTGGACTTCTCTAGGTCTTTTATTTTTTCCTTAAATGCCTCCATGCTCAAAACAAATTCATCTGCTTTGCTGCAGCAAAAATCTACAGAACTTTTTATTTCTCGAATCTCCTTCTTCAATGTTTTTTCAACCTCCTTGTATACATCCCGGACAATTTTTTTAATATTTATATTAGATGGTTTTAAAAATCCGTCTTCATCATCTTCATCATCGTCATCATCTTCATCTTGGATAACGGTCTTGCGCTTTGGTGAATTCTCGTGGCATTCCAGACATGACCACTCTAGATTTTCGGCGTTGCGTAATGCTGTTACCTGTTTTCTAGTTAATCCAGAGCATTGTGTGTTGAAATGCACCAATTTATCACATTTATTGCACTCCAGGCCCGGTGATTTTGCCGTTATATTTTTGTTACATTTTTCACACTTCGACATGTTGGTCACTTTTTGCGGATGACTAACAAAGGGCTAATAGATGTGTTACTCGAACGAGTGACCGACGCGGAATGCTATATTATGCATATAGCAAACTTTTAACAATAAATTGTCTTAGCTAAAAGTTGTACTTTACCGTTATAATTATTTCTTAATATTTTGTTACAAATTAGGAGCAATAACCCTTAAGGAATACCTTGTATGAAAATATTTGTTATCTTAGTCAAAAACAAAAAAATAATAATAAACAAAGCTATCGCCACATTGAACAAACAGTAGATTATTAATCCCTTTAGAATAGAACGATATGGTTTTTATATTTTTTACATTATTTGTTCTACAGTTCTTTTCTGTGCTTTCTTTCAAATGCAAAATATTATGTCAAGTGTTGATCTCTATATTTTCATAAGGAGAAAATTTGTATGAAAAAGTTAAATAAAAGGCCATAAAAACGTTTTAATATGTATGTTTTACAGGGCTGTAAATATTGGCATTTATTGATTTTACCCAGAAAAATTGCCTAGACAAACGGACAAACAGACAAACATAGGGACAACAAATTAATCCTAAAAGAGTTGTTTTTTCATTTTGCGTAAAGGGAACTGAACATTTCAAACTATGATACAAATAAATTTCTATATTTTAAACACTTTGCGATTTATCCCAAGGGTAAACAGGTGTCTCAAAAGTCAACGCTTTCCCTTGGAAGGCTGGTAGGCCAGCTCATGACTGACCAGAATATCAAATTATGAACTCAGCAAAAAGTAGATAGTCATCGAGTTGATGGTACTTTTATAAATTCGAATAGATTTTTGAGAGTCAAAGCTAACCAGTTCTAAATTCTAAGGATAAAGTTTTTGTTGCGCAACTCTGAATAGTCCTGCTATTGATAAAGTCAAAAATAAACCTTGAAATGCTGTAACATCAGGAAGAAAAAATAAAAACCCAATTTTTGAGCAATTTTTTGTTATTAGGTTAGTTCGACATCACACCCTGAAAAAAAAAATGTACTATGTTACTTTTGCAAATTGTCTTAAACAACGGCTCATCAAATATTGTTTTCCAAATGATCTGGCAATTTCGGTGTATTAGTTTTGAAAAAAAAGTTATTGCTATTTTACTACCAAAGGAGCTGCGATTTTTTTTTAATAATTAGAATTTAGAATGAAAGAGTGGTGGGCAGTAAAACTATTTGACGTGCATTAGAAATGCCATTTAACACGCGTTAGAGTGAGATAAATAGTGACGCTATTTAAAATGAGTTGGAATGAGATAGTTACGCAGTTAAACGTTAAATGAAAGAGGCATAATTGAGATGTAATTGAGGCTACAGTGAGATAGATAGTGACGTGGTGCAGTTAAATGAGAGAGATAGCGACATAATTGAGATAGGCTACAGTGAGATAGATAGTGACGTGGTGCATTCCTTCTGAGAGTATTTAGTAGACTTTTTGTAATAACAACTTTAGTAACAATTTTTTGTAAAGAAATAATTGGTCCAATTTATTTTCCCGCAAGTGTAAAACCAGCTCAACGGGCGAAAAATATTTTAAGCATGGGTAATGGTGACAATTAACCGTCACGATATTATTATGTATCTCTAAAGGAGTGTTTGAAATGTTCCGAGTGTCAACTGATAAATCAAACACTCAACAAACCACTTTTAGCCGACCGTAATAAATTTACGTCCCGACGTGATAGCAAGTAGGATCAATGCCGATGACGATGATCGAAATACACTTATAAATTAGATAAAATAAAATAGGTATTACTTTTGACCCTACCTCGTCCACTCTATTCACATAATTTTGCTATGGAAGGCGCGAGCTTGGAGACCGGGACGAATTTCCACCCGCGCGCTATCGTAAAATAGAATAAGCCACGCCCGAAACTGGTTTTTGTTTTGGCTATGTCATACTCTTAATACACAATTAAATAAATTTATACAACTGCATGATAATCAGTTCAGGTTTAGGCCCGGACTATCTACTGAAAGTGCAATATTGGGTCTTAAGCACACCGTCAGATACTACACGGAACTTGTGATCATTGGAACATCCTCAATGATCCCCTCTTACCTGAAAAAAATGTTAGTTTCCCGTGATTCCCTTGGTCACCTCCATCGCCCAGAGAACCATTTACTTTTGTGCACCCCCTCACATAAAACTGACATGTTTACAAATTCATTCACTATTTACGCAATACGTCTTTGGAATAGCTTACCACTCATCATTCGAGAGTCTTCATGGGTATATGTGAGACATATGCCTAGAGCCACGGACTACGTTTTTATGTGACTAAAAGTAAACTCATGGTTTTTGAGGCTCGTTCTAAGCGACGCTCAAGTGTGCCACCCATTCGGCTTAACAATATACCCCTGGAGAGGGTAGAAAAGTTTAAATACCTCGGGCATGTTTGCGGAGGCGCGCATCGACTGCTTTTACACAGTGATGCGCAAGAGATGCGCGTCCCTGGTGCGCAGGGTGTGCGCTAGCCCCAACATCGTCCTGGTGATGATAGCTGGCAGGGTAGATTGCCCTTTTTTGTTGCATTGCGGTGGCCCACACGTCACACGCAACAAATAAACATTAAATTATTATACATTTATAAATTGTTACTAACACAGTAGTATTAATGAAGTTGATGGTCGTGATTGTCGGCACTTGTTGGAACTTATGACACATTGTCTCAGTTTCAAAATTCAAAATGTACGGGAACAACAACAATAACATCTTATTTAATTTTAATATCTATAAAACCTTTGAAAATGCTTATACAGTGAAACCGGTCAGGTTAAAAGTAATAATAATATAAAGTGGACAAGTACAAGTGTATTTTAATCACAGTAGTATTAATTTCACTAACAAAATTGTATGTATTACTAACTCAGTAGTTTTCAGTTTACTAACAACTATGAGTAATGTTGCTCGAAATAAATGTTTTAAATAAATAAATAACAAAAAGGCGTAGGGATATGACGACCCCATCGCTCTTTAGTACGTCCAGTGCAATCAGTGCAATCAGTCACTGCATGGCAAATTGTGGCGAGCCGACGGTGAGTGGCAACACCACGAATCCTACTTTCAGGAGACACTATCACACATGCGCTTACACACCCTTGTTTGCTGAATCCTAGATTTGAGACGTTTGATTTACACCCAAAAGCGAGACCTCAGTGATCTATGCATATTTTTTACTACTTATACATTGTTTAAGCTTGAATAGTGTTTTCTCACTCTAACTGTCTATTCCATTTATGTCTATCACGTTTACAACGAAACCCAAACCCGAGGCGTGCACAATTGCAAGACTCCGCCTCACATTTATGTGTTTAAACATACGGTGTTTGTAAACCGCCTCGGTTTTGAGTGTGTGAATACGACTCGGTTTTGGTATTGCCAAAATCATAAAATCGAGACCGCTTCATTTTAAGCTATTGTTGTGTGTAAGAGATTCGGTTTTGATAATGTCAAAAGCATAAATATGAGGCCGTCTCCTAATTATGATACGATTGTATGTTAAGTGTATACTATTTTCCAGCACGTCAAAAGAAACGATTATTCACACTAGTTTGTTAACAGAACATATTTTTTGTTCTTGGAGTTTGTTGCTATTCAAGATTCAACATTTTATTTTTATCAGATTAATACGTATTTCAAAAAAAAAATTATCAAGTTCATAATTTCAATTAATAATTTCAATTAAAAATTTCAAAATTAAAAATGAAATTATATTATGCAAATGTTAGACATTTATTCAGGAAAAACTGTGCCCGATAAAGCATTCAACACTTAGCAACCAAACAACGTACAAAGAAATAAAAAAGTATGTATGAAAATTAAAAAAAATATTTAAAAATAAAATTATTTATAAATACCTATTAGGCAATTTATAAAAAAAGTTTTTTTTTTCGTTAACTCTTCGTTTATTAATAACAGTTAGGGGCGGAAAGCAATCAATTTTAGAGTACGATAATGATGTTGCGGAAACCGGTAATCTACTCGTCCATACAAACATTTTTTCCGAAAAATAAATCTAAAAATAAAAAAAAACTATTGTTTCACACATTTTGGTCGAGTAAGTATGAAATTTTTCTATAGAGCAAATTTTTTTTCGCGGTTTGAGGTTTAGTTCCACTGTAAAAATTATTAGCATAGATGAGTAATATTGCCAGTTTCCGGCTTTCACAACATCATATTTAATAAATTTAAAATGTGAAACTAGTGCTATTCGCACCAAGTTGTTGAAACATATTCCGAAAAAGAACATAAAATGAGAAACATACGTAATTGAAACACTTAAACATATCCTGAGAGCAAAAAACGTAGTTAAAATTTAATTATAATTCAAACTGTAACACCGAATTAGATAACACGATGTTATACAATATACAGATCGTGACTAACTTCTAGGTTGCTCTAGATACGAGGCGATTCAACAAAAAGGTTGGTTCAATCTATACAATTATTGTATAATTATTGTACATATAGATTGCACCAAACTTTTAGTTGAATCGCCTCGTATCTAGAGCAACCTAGAAGTTAGGCAGGATGTGTTTTGAATAACATTGTGTTGGATAATTCGGTGTTACAGTTTGAATTATAATTAAATTTTATTTAAGTTTTTTGCTCTCAAGATATGCAATTATTGTATAGATTGCACCAAACTTTTAGTTGAATCGCCTCGTATCTAGAGCAACCTAAAAGTTAGGCATGATCTGTATCTTGTATAACATTGTGTTATATAACTTGGTGTTATATTTTGAATTATAATTAAATTATAACTACGTTTTTTGCTCTCAGGATATTTTTAAATGTTTCAATTACGTATGTTTCTCATTTTATGTTCTTTTTCGGAACACGTTTCAACAGCTTGGTGCAAATAGCACTAGTTTCACTTTTTAAATTGATTTAATACTAGCTTTTGCCGGCGGCTTCGCCCGCGTTGATTTAGTTTTTGTGTACATACTACTTTTTATAGAACGTATTTAAATCTGGTTTGGAGTGTTTTTAGTACAATTATTTGATCTCCAGGTAAAGTCTCATTGGCGGGGCCTTTTACCTATAAGTTTTTTTTAAATTCATACTTAAAGTACCTCTTTATATACAACATTGAAGTTTTGCCCTCAGGTGTTAACACGACCAGGCTGCTAGGTGAGCTCACTCTCAAGCAGGCTACGAAAAACTGGCCGTGCGAAAAGCAGTCCCCCCTAAGATCAATTCCTGCTGTTTTCAGTGACTGACCCTGAGACTTATTAATCGTCATTGCGAAAAGGAAAAAATGGAACCCTAATAGGATCACTTGTGTGGCTGTCTGTCTGTCCGTCTATTACAGCCAATTTGCTCTAGCACACATACTTTCAAGGATTTTCATGTCCACTCTATATTAATTTTCATAATCGATGCCATTTTCTTAATTAACGTCCCAAAAAACCATAAAAACGACACTCATATTGATATTTACACATTTCAACATTTCAACCCCATCGCACCCCAACAGAGAATGATAGTATTTCACGTCCAAGAAGTTGGATTAAGAAATCATTGTTGTTTTTGTAATCAGCGACCCAATAAACCATACAAACGATACCCATGTTGGTTTTCAGACTTGGTCACCCCATTTCTCCCTTTTAGGGGTTGAATTCTGGAAAAGCTTTTTTCACATCCACCACGTTGGATTTTAAAATCGTTGTTGTTTTCGTAATCAGCGACCCGACAAACCATACAAACGATACCCATGTTGATTTTCAGACTTTGTCACCCCATTTCACCCTTTTAAGGGTTGAATTCTGAAAAAACCTGAAACACATGTTTACTCATTTATGGATAGGAGTACTCCTGTGAAGTCTCGGATAAAATAGTCTAACTTATCTTGTTTTCCCATACAAACTCTGGACCCCCGTTTCACCCTCTTAGAAGTGGAATTTCAAAAATCCTTTCTTATTCCTTGTCTACATTACAAAGGAAAGCTCTGTGCAAAATTTCAGCTTTCTAGGTCCAAGGGTTTGGGCTGTGCGTTGATCAGTCAGTGAATGAGTGAGTCAGTCAGGACTTCTCTTATCATATATATGATGATGATGTTGTGAAAGCCGGAAACTGGTAATATTACTCGTCTATGCTAATAACTTTTACAATGGAACTAAACATCAAACAGCGAAAACAAAAATTTGCACTATAGAAACGTTTCATACCTATTCGACCAAAATGTATGAAACAATAGTTTCCTTTAATTATTGCTTAAGGAAATTATTTAGCCATAAGCATCTTAAAAAGTAGAACATTTTCTGAGATCAAATTACTAATAATAATATGATTTGATAATTATCATTCAAACGGTAACACCAAGTAATATAACACAATGTCATGCAATATACAGACCGCGCTTAACTTCTAGTCAACTTTAAATACGAGGCGATTCAACTAGAAGTTTAGCGCAATCTGTACATTTATTTAACGGTATCTTCATTAATGAGTGTAAATATTCGTTACACAGACATAGACGTGTTTTAAATTCCGAGGCGCTTTCGTTTTTACACCGATTTCACACAACAGCCTCAGAATTAGGATCAGAACTTACATTCTTGTGACTCTAATGCCACCTAGCGGGCACACCCTGGTACTACCTATTTCGGGATTTTTTTATAAACACACACACAACCTGTCAAAGTTACCAAAAGCGAGGCGAAAATTTCAACACCTCTGATTGGGTCGTCAAAAGGATGTTTTTGACCAATCAAAGGCCGTAGATTTTGAAAATAAAGTCAGATTATCCATGAAAAAATGTGAGACCGCCTCGCTTTGACAGGCGCCTCACTTTTGGGTCTGTAGACGGACAAAACGTCTCACATTTAGGACCACACAAACACACACATATACACACAGCTACACATCCTTGTTTGCTGAATCCTAGATGTGAGGCGTTTGATTTACACCCGGTGTAGTACCCAAATGATGAGACCATGTCATATGAAACCTTTATTGCAGCTAAGTTCAAATACAGCGCGAAAAGATTATCTCAAATTTTTTTTTTCTGTTTACTGAGAGTAGTCCTTGAAAAACCATAAAAAATGTATGTCCCCCTCCTTATCTCCAAAACTGGTGTATAATATGTGTTTACATAAAAATTACAGGAAAAATAAAGCGGTTGAGAAATTCACAAAAAAATGACGAAATTAAATTTATCATCCACAATACGGAATCCTAGGTACGCGAGTCTGACTCGCACTTGGCCGGTTTTTTCCTATACATATGCTATAAGACCTATTTGTGAACGGAATTTCAAATTTCTAAGAAAGCTGGAAGTGCTGGTTAGCTTTCCATGGTAAGTCAATTTGCAAATTGACTACGTAAAGGACTAATGTTTGTGTACTAAAGATACGTTACATTCTTCTAACCAAAGCTTTCTTGTTTTCTTTTAACACTCATTCTTGACATCTATAGGCCTTTAACGCTAGAAATAATTATTTGCTATGTAACTTCTAACAGTAAAAAAGTAAATTCCTAGAATCGATAAATGACGATAGCTTTTTCCGTCGTTCGATTTTAATGAAATAAAGCCTATATTCTTCTTCATATTAAGCCCCATCCAACTGTGAAAACTACATCAAAATCCGTGTTGTAGTTTCGGAGATAACAAAGCAAAGACAGAAAGAAAAGAATTCTAAAAATCACTGATTTGTGTTCTTTTACTCTTATTTAGTCGCCCCTTTCTATTTTTATTACTTATCTCCAATGTACAGACACAGCGGGTTCTACTCTTTTATGATATCTAGTTATTGATATGATGATATTGATGGCGCATGTTTTTGTCTATGATATGGCTAAAGCACGAGCACAGACATTTTGAATGTCTGTAGTACGTCTGTGGGTTAGAGACAAAAAAAAAGTGTCAAAAATTATTGGGAAATGACATCCTTAAATGCTTATTTCACCAACAAGAAACGTTTCAAAATTGAGAAATTATCGATTGATACAGTAATTTCATTATGACAAAAAGTGGTAAGTGTGGAGCAGCTTCTGATAAAGCAAGAGAAAACCTTCATGAAAGGTTACATGATATCAAATATTGCGAAATAAATTGTCTCAAATAATTTCTAGGAAAGTTGGACAATAATAATAATTACAACAATGTACTTTCCATCTAATAGTAGCTGTTATGAATGATAACGATATCTTAAGAACAATTTCTAGTGGTCATCAAAATATCACGAACTTTTAACATACCTAGACCTCGACAAAATCCCAAGTGCATAATTTGTAGAAAATTTCACGAACCGCTTGTTTACAAAAAAACGAACGAAAGAAAAGTAGGTTTTATGATTATTTCATAAAACAAACCAGTCTCACCTGTGGCTTGCAAACTGAATCGATGAAAAGAACCAAGAACAGCATCGTGTCTGTGCTTAAGCAATGTTAAACTACCGTCAAATTTAAACATGGTAAAGAACAAACGAAGCATCAGAATAAAACCTGTAAGGAAATACCTGTCAAGAATGTTACATGATAACAACTGTTATGATACGTTAAAGTTTATCTCTAAAAAGCAAGCATTTTGTACGCACAAATTGCAAGAAAGTAGTGGACAGGTACCACAGTTCGGTCTGAATAAAATCTAATTTTAGCAATAGCATAAACAATAAAGATTATCAGAAAGTACACTGCTATTCAAATTTAAAAACAGTAAACATGATGTCTAAGAAATTGGGAAAAAAACATTTTGTAATGAAGGGAGCTAATGAAATTAATCGGGAATTCCAATTTGCTAATTGTTATCTAAAGGAAAATCAGATAAAGAAAAGTCCACGTGCTGAATATTTTTCTATTTTTAACATGCAAAGTAATATACTTAAACCTACGCTTAAAAGAGCATCTTGTCGACTTAGAAAAGACCATCAATCTGTGTTATTACACCGAGTATACGGCACTAATCCGGTTAGAAGTGATACTACAAATAAAACACAATCAACCAAAAAAGAAAAAATGGAATCCTATGAAAACAAAAATAAAAAACATTCCACTGATATGTCAATGAAATCAAACAAACAAAAACAACCTAGTTTACTGAAGAATAGCAAATCTCGATCAATGAAGCATAAAAGATTTAATAGTCGTCCTAGTGAATTGGTAAAACATTCCGCAGTATATGCAAGGCTAGATTTAATAAAAGATAGACCGGGGTTACATGGAAACTTTATCGTTTGTCCAGAATTATCCAAAGGTTCAAAGTACTTAGATGCTCACCAAAGCGCCCTTCACTTTTTGAAGGCAGCAAGAAGAAGAAAAAAAGCAACCTCAGGAGAAAGGGCTTCCTCAAATTTGAAACAAAAAGAACGCAAAAAAAAAGGAAAATCACCCAGTAACTCTAGCAACAACGATAATGTGAAAGATGAGAAAAAATCTTCATACACGAAAAGAAGACTAATAAGTTTAAATGCTTGGAAAGAGAAAAACAGCAACAGAGAAAGCACCAACCAATTCCAAAAGCTTTTCAATAAAAATGATCGGACCGAAGTATTTTACATGAACGAATCTTCTACACTTAGAAGACCTATGTTAAAAGAAAAATTCATTAAATTAAAAAGTGACGATATGAATAAAACTATAATACTCTCAAAAGATCAATCAATTCCTTCACAACATTCAGCCAAAAGATCAAGCTTGGATTTTATGTTTGACTTTTTTAAATGGAAGTCGGCTTTGAATACCACCTTGAAAAAAAATAAGAGTCATGACCATGACCATCATAGGAAAAGAAAAAAAAAACAACAATCTCTTTCTTCTGATATGGATTTAACCAGACCTATAAATGATAAAACTAGTTCTTTTCGTAAAATTAAAATAAAAGATAAATCAAGAGACAAAGTCACTTCGGAAAAAAATAATTTTTATTTTAATGAAAAAGCTATAAATTCTACAATAGACCAAAAAAAATTTTTGAAGGATTACAAATCAAAAGTAAAACAAAGTTATTCGTGTTATTCTCCTAAAAGACAGGCTGTTCAAATAGAATCTAACTTTGGATTTGATGTTGAACTATTCAAAGACAGAAATATCTCACCTTCGTCAAACAAGTCGAAAGTTTGTGCACAAAAACTTGTTGCATTATCAAATAACAAAAAGGAACCATTTTTTTTAATCGGTCAAACAACTTACACAACCGAATTAAAAAAGTTAAATGATTTTAGCAAAAACAAAATTAAGAAACTTGAATCACTGGACAGTAAAGAACAAGAAAACGAACACAACATTACTTTGAGATCTCTTGTTAGTAGGACTAAAAAAAACAAGTTAAATTATTATAAAAACGATATGATTATAAATGTAGGACTTACGGAAACAAATGTGTTACCGAAACATATCATAAAAAAAACATGTAAACCACAAAACCCAAAACCCAAAAAAAAACCATGTAAACCCAAGAAAAAACCTTTAAGTGATGACGAGGAATTGCAGGAAATATTAGATGAAGATCTAGAAGAGGACGTCATTACAGAATCAGAATTAAAAGATATGACAAGGGAAGAACTTGCTAATCTGCTTGATGAAAATCTTTTGCCGGAAGAAATTGCCAAATCAGATTTAAAAAATTTGACACCAGAACGGCTCAAAAGCCTTGTAAAAAAGCAGAAGAAAGTGGTTTTAAAAAGGCCCACAAAAAAAGTTAAACCAAAGATTTCACTGGAAGAGATTACCGAATCAGATTTAAAAGATATGACAAGGGAAGAACTTGCTAATCTGCTTGATGAAAATCTTTTGCCGAAAGAAATTGCCAAATCAGATTTAAAAAATTTGACACCAGAACGGCTCAAAAGCCTTGTTAAAAAGCAAAAAAAAGTGGTTTTAAAAAGGCCCACAAAAAAAGTTAAACCAAAGATTTCACTGGAAGATATTAACGAATCAGATTTAAAAGATATGACAAACGAACAGCTTGCAAGTCTGATAAATATAAATCGTATACCTACAGGGATGAAAGAATCAGATTTAAAAAATATGACAGGAGAACAACTCCAAAACCTTGTAAAAAAGCAGGTGAAGCAAGCAAAAATTGATCAAGTCAAAGCAGAAACGCTAATAGGCTTAAATGAATCAGATTTAAAAGATATGCCAAAAGAAAAGCTTGCAAATCTGATAAATATAAATCTTTTGCCGAAAGGGATGACCGAATCAGATGTAAAAAAATTGACAAGAGAACGGCTCCAAAGCCTTGTAAGAAAGCAGAAGAAGGAAGTTACAAAAAAAGCCATAAAAAAGATTAAATCTGGTGGGGAACTACCCGGTATGGGACTCATGCTTAATGAGAATAATGAAGTAGTACCTAGGCCCCTAGATCTATCAAAGTTTTTGCAGAAAAAAGTTGATGCTAAGCCACAACAAAGAGAATTAAGTAGAACCTCTATATATGGTAAGGGGACCCCAGATATGGGGCTCATACTCAATGAGAACAACGAACTGGTCGCTAGGCCTCGTGAAAAAAAAGAAAAAAGATACGATAAAACTAAAAGATTTAAAGGCATTAAAGAATCAGATTTAAAAACTATGACAAACGAAAAACTTAAAAATCTGCTTGATGCAAAACTTTTACCGAAAGGGATGACCATATCAGATATAAAAAATTTGACAAGAGAACAGCTCCAAAGCATTGTAAAACAGCAGATGAAGCAAACAAAGATGGATGAAATAAAAGTAAAATTTCCTAAAGGCATTGAAGAATCAGATTTAAGAAATATGACAAAAGAACAGCTTGCAGGTCTTATAAATATAAATCAATTACCTAAAGGGATGATCGAATCTGATTTAAAATATATGTCAAGAGAACGGCTCCAAAGCCTTGCAAAAAAGCAGGTGAAGCAAGCAAAAATGGATCAAGTTAAAGGACAAAATATGTTAATAGGCATAAATGAATCAGATTTAAAAGATATGACAAAGGAACAGCTTGCAAGTCTGATAAATATAAATCGTTTACCTAAAGGGATGACCA
Organism: Ypsolopha sequella; assembly: GCA_934047225.1. Classification (NCBI taxonomy): domain Eukaryota; kingdom Metazoa; phylum Arthropoda; class Insecta; order Lepidoptera; family Ypsolophidae; genus Ypsolopha; species Ypsolopha sequella. Next base: position 5,107,306 of record OW203988.1, on the reverse strand, counting down.
AATCAGATTTAAAATATATGACAAGAGAACGGCTCCAAAGCCTTGCAAAAAAGCAAGTGAAGCAAGCAAAAATGGATCAAATCCAAAAACAAAATATTTTAATAGGCATAAATGAATCAGATTTAAAAGATATGACAAAGGAACAGCTTGCAAGTCTGATAAACATAAATCGTTTACCTAAAGGGATGACCGAATCAGATTTAAAATATATGACAAGAGAACGGCTCCAAAGCCTTGCAAAAAAGCAGGTGAAGCAAGCTAAAATGGATCAAGTTAAAGGACAAAATATGTTAATAGGCATAAATGAATCAGATTTAAAAGATATGACAAAGGAACAGCTAGCAAGTCTGATAAATATAAATCGTTTACCTGAAGGGATGACCAAATCAGATTTAAAATATATGACAAGAGAACGGCTCCAAAGCCTTGCAAAAAAGCAAGTGAAGCAAGCAAAAATGGATCAAGTCAAAAAACAAAATATGTTAATAGGCATAAATGAATCAGATTTAAAAGATATGACAAAGGAACAGCTTGCAAGTCTGATAAACATAAATCGTTTACCTAAAGGTATGACTGAAACAGATTTAAAAAATATGACAAGAGAACGGCTCCAAAGCCTTGCGAAAAAGCAGGTAAAGCAAGCAAAAATGGATCAAGTTAAAGGACAAAATATGTTAATAGGCATAAATGAATCAGATTTAAAAGATATGACAAAGGAACAGCTTGCAAGTTTGATAAATATAAATCGTTTACCTAAAGGGATGACTGAATCAGATTTAAAAAATATGACAAGAGAACGGCTCCAAAGCCTTGCAAAAAAGCAAGTGAAGCAAGCAAAAATAGATCAATTTAAAGAACAAATGCTAATAGGCACAAATGAATCAGATTTAAAAGATATGACAAAGGAACAGCTTGCAAGACTGATAAATATAAATCGTTTACCTAAGGGGATGACCGAATCAGATTTAAAAGATATGACAAGAGAACGGCTCGAAAGCCTTGCAAAGAAGCAGGTGAAGCAAGCAAAAATTGATCAAGTCAAAGGACAAATGCTAATAGGCATAAATGAATCAGATTTTAAAAATATGACAAAAGAACAGCTTGCCAGTCTGATAAATATAAATCGTTTACCTAAAGGGATGACAGAATCAGATTTAAAAAATATGACAGGAGAACAACTTCAAATCCTTGTAAAAAAGCAGGTGATGCAAGCAAAAATGGATCAAGTCAAAGCACAAATGCTAATAGCCTTAAATGAATCAGATTTAAAAGATATGACAAAAGAAAAGCTTGCATATCTGATAAATATAAATCTTTTACCAAAAGGGATGACTGAATCAGATTTAGAAAATATGACAAGAGAACGGCTTCAAAGCCTTGTAAAAAAGCAGATGAAGCAAGCAAAAATAAATAGAATTGAAGGACAATTTACAATTGGCATAAATGAACCAGATTTAAAAAATATGACTAAAGAACAGCTTAAAAGTCTCATAAATAAAGATCTTTTACCGGAAGGAATAAGCGAATCAGATTTAAAAAATATGACGAAAGAACGGCTCCAGAACCTTGTAAAACAGCAGCTTAAACAATTAAATATGGAATTAATCATGAAACAATTGCCTTTAGGCATAAATGAATCAGATTTAAAAGATATGACAGCGGAACAGCTTGTAGGTCTGATAAATAAAAATCTTTTACCGGAAGGTATGACTGAATCAGATTTAACAAACATGTCAAGAGAACGGCTTTTAAGCCTTATAAATAAGCAGGTGAAACAAGGACTTTACGAAGAAGGAAGTTTATTGCCAGTAGGTATCGATGAATCAGATTTAAAAGATATGACAAAGGAACAGCTTGCAAGTCTGTTCAATGAAAATCTTTTGCCGGAAGGGATGAGTGAATTAGATTTAATGAGTATGACAAAAGAAGAGCTCCTAATTCTGTTGGAAAGTCAGCTTCAGGTAGTAAAGGAAACAATGGAAAGAGAAAAAGGCGGCGAAGTGGGACTAATGAGGCGATCTAAAGGTCTGTCACAAATAATTAGGGCAAAGTACAGATTATCTTTACTAAAGATTCGCTCGAAGAGAATGAAATTTGATATACATGCAGCCCCAAAACCAAGAACACCTCCACCAGAACCACCAAAAAGACCTTCTATTTTAGATAGACTCAAACACTTGCGCCTTAGACCATGGGATATGGCAGGATTAAAGTTTAAAATAGAGCAGGTTGATGACACGCTTAGAAATAAAGGTTTAAAAATACAAGACATAGTACATGCTACAAAAAAGATTCAAGGCTTAGTACGTGCCATGAAAACTAAAAAAAAACATGTTAAACGAGCAGGCGTTGTAACACATATGGCTTTAAATGCTCCAAAATTTTTGGGAAGTAACGGTAAAGAACAACTTATTTATTATTCATGGAAAGCAAATAGAGTATCAAAAAAACAAAAAGAAATACCTTACACGAAAAATGAATATTTACAAGATAATTCGTTAAACTCTTTAAATCAACAAGCTGTAAAAGTTGGCACTAACGTTGATTTCAACGTTGAGTTTCCTAAACAAGATTTAAAAGATATGACAAAGGAACAGCTTACAAGTCTATTCAATCAAAACCTTTTGCCGGAAGGGATGAGTGAATCAGATTTAAAAAATATGACAAAAGAAGAGCTCATAAGTCTGTTAGAAAACCAGCTTAAGCTAGAAAAAGACAGAGTGGAAGGAAAAGAAAGCAGTGGAATGGAACTAATGCGGCAATCTAAAGGTCTGTCACAAACTATAAAGGCAAAGTACAGATTATCTTTACAAAAGATTCGCTCGAAGAGAATGAAATTTGTTACACCTGCAGCCCCAAAACTAAGTATACCTTCACCAGAACCACCAAAAAGACCATCTATTTTAGGTAAAATCAAACACTTGCCAAACCTTAGACCATGGGATATGGCAGGATTAAAGTTTAAAATAGAACAGCCTGATGTCACGCTTAGAAATAAAGGTTTGAAAATACAAGACATTGTACATAAAAAAAAAAAAAAAAAAGGCTTTATGCGTTCCGTAAAAACTGCAAAACCTGCAAAAACTGTAAAAACTAAAAAAACTAAAAAAACTGTAAAAACAAAAAAAACTGTAAAAACTAAAAAAACTGAAAAAACTGTAAAAACTAAGGTAAAAAATGTTAAAAAAAAAGGTGTTGTAACACGTATGGCTTTAAATGCTCCGAAATTTTTGGGTAATACCAATGAAGAAGAACCTATTTATTATTCATCAAAAGATAATAGAAGGTCAGAAAAACAAAAAGAAATACCTAACGTGGAAAATGAAAATTTACAGTATAATTCTTTAATCACTTTTCATCAACATGCTGTAAAAGTTGGGACTAACGTTGATTTTAACGTTGAGTTCTTTAAACAAAAGAAATTACCACAACCAAAACCATCACAAAAACAAACAATGCAAGATGTAAAAGTGTCCGAAGTTTATCTCGTACCTCCAAAGGAAATTGTCTTCCAATATCCCCAAAAGAATAATATATATAATCGAAAGTCAGTTAAAGTAGGGTCTAACGGTAATATTCCATTAAACCAGGCTTATTCTGTAGCTTTTGGCACATCCAATGACGTTGCTGTTGCAACTGATGAGTTGTATAAAATGATAGCCGTAAATACGGACGTAAACAATATTGAGAGCTATCTTGCACATAATGAATCAAAAAAAGATGCATCTATATCATTTCTTCAGAAATATTTAAGAACTCTCAGCGGATCGAAACTGTCAGACACACAAACTTGGCACAGCAATAACAGAAAAAGTGCCACCACAAAAAAGAGGTTGGACATGAATGAAAATGAATATAAATACTCTGAGACTGCTGTTGGTTGCGACAATTTAAATAAAAAATCAGTTTCAAACAATAATAAATACACCAAATCAAAAAACAGTTTGTATACGCAGTCCTTATCAATGTTCAGTACCACAGGAATTAAATTACGTCAAGGCAAAACAGAATCAAAAATCACTGTTAGTAGTAATTCTGAAAAAAAATCACCGATTGCTGATAGACTAAAAAATCTGTACTCGAGACTTAAAGATTCAAGTGGGATAAATATAGGAATCGAAAACGCGAATGAGTTTTTTAATTTACACAAGAGCTCAAAAAGACAAAACAAAATACCCAAAACAAAAGAAGTCAAATGTGTTATTGATGTAATCCCTAATCATAGTTATAATGTCCCTACACCCATCAGTTATGATGAATCTAAAGATTTCATATTACCGGAAAATTATAAAAGCAAAGATAAAGCAAAAAATAAACTTTATAAATTTTTGAAGTCTAGTCTAAACGATGACTACAAAAATTCAAAAGAAAAATTCAACAACAACAATTATTTCACAGTTCGAAAGGCCCAAAGTATTTACTATATGCTCGATAGTAAAAAAGACGAATCGAAAAAGAATAAAAATATTTCTAAAATTCAACCCAGTCTAGTAATACAGGCCACTGGTAAAAAAAAACCTGTTACAATATGCGTTAAAAAGAAAATTGAACTTATTGAAAAATGTTTTTGTACTGTTTTTGGAAAACAACGAATGAAAGGAGTCAGATTTGAAAACCTAAACAAATATCCTGTAAATAAACCATATCCAACTCAGTGTACAGCCTGGTCTTGTGGAAAAGACTGTGATTCTGAAGAATGTGCTAGGAAAATATATCTACGCGAAGCAGAAGAATGTAAAATAAAAAAAGAAAAACTACAGAAAAGAATACGAACAAGGGCTTACAATATGTGTTCGTTAGGAATACAGACAACTCCTGTTCGAATCGGTCCAGATGCATTAGATCTCTATGAATGTGACCCAGGCTTTTGTGAAGAGGGTGAATGCTGTCCGTTTAAATGCGAAAAGCGCCTTATACTTCGTAGTCTAAGAAATAAAAGAAATAAAGGTGCTCAAGCAGTTTTTCCAAAAAAACCTCCACCACCGCTTACCATATTACCACCAAAAAGATGTTATTGTACCTATGAACTCGAACAAGTAAGAAGTAAACCAAAGAAAATAAAAACAGGTATTGTTCAACAAAAAGATGAGTTGACATTACTCGTTGTATGTAAAAAAGATCCAAAAGACTGCCAAAAACCCTTAATTTGTGATACTTACATAGAAAAGTGCAAGAAATATACACCAAAACATAAAAAAAAATGCACTTATTCACCTTTGAAATCACAAGTTACATGTAAGCAAGGAGTTTATATATCTACTAAAGGAAATGTCAACGCAGGCGAGAAAAATAATCTGGTTTGTAGTTTTATTGATAAAAATATAGATAGTACATCCCCTGCAAACCAGGAGTCAGTAATCCGAGAAGTAACTGAAAAATTAGAATACTATTCAAAAGTTCGAGAGAGCTTAGTAAAACCACCTATTTATAGCTAAAACTTGCATCATATACTGTTTGTTAACAAAAAAGTTAAAAAAAAAAACGAAGAAGAGAAAAAAATTGAAAGAAACTGCATTAGAAATATCATAGACGACACTGGAGATGCAACAAAAAAGATGAGCCATACAAAGTTGAAGACGTTACCAATTCCTCTAATGAAAGATAAGGAAGATGAATGCTGAGAAATTTATTTTCCCAGATGTTAAATGACAAGGCCAGGTGGGAAACTATACGTTAAAACTTTGTGTTCTTGTTTATGTCTGCAATGTCGACAACCACCACCAAATTCGTGTGTTGTGAAATTTGCCGTTTACCCTATTTTTGCAAGAATACAAATTAAACAAAAAAGCAAGGTTGGAAAAAGAAAAGCAAAAGGAAGACACTGAAAGAAATGAATAAATTGGGAATCAAATCTTCCGTTGAAACGGACAAAGTAAAAATATAGGTTTTTCCACCTTAGTGCATTTTTTATAAGCCGCACCCAGTTCCACTTAAATTACCAGCAGTAAAAATAGGTACGGGGCATGAAAGTAGCAATAGTGACAGAATATACTTATTATTTTGGTGGGGCTTAGTTGTAAATACGATTCAATTTGTGATTAATGTAAAAAAGCATTGCTGACAAAACCTTGCATGAGTAGTAGTGATGTTTGTAAGGTATTTATTAGAAAGAAAACAGGAGAGGAACTTCAGAAAAATAAACTTAAAAGAAATTCCTGTACCTGTGGTAGTAAAATAGGGTCAGCGACAACTCGGCCCGAGTCAACTTGGTCTAAATAATAATAACAGATACTAGTGGTTAGTACAATCGGCATGAAAAGTATCGACCTCTTAAAGTTTGTTTATTTATTAGTAAAAGTTTATTATTTATTTTTATGAATAAATGAATGAATGAATTGACACTTTATTGTACACAAAAGACATATAAAAGAAAACAGAGTATTGAAAACATAATTTTGTACAAAGGCGGACTTATTACTTAAAGCGATTTCTTCCAGCAAACCTTTGGGTGGTGAAGAAATAGTCACTAGAAAAGTAAAAATAGGGGGATAGACGTAATAGATAGAGTAAATTAAATGAAAATCAATAAAGTGTTAATACAAATAACCTACCAAATTAAACTTAATTTTAATAGATACCATATACATACTTACATAAACAAATATACATATTAATAAATACATCTATAATATATAATTATATATATACATTTAAATATCAATATAATAAGGGTAAATAAGTGACGAGACTACCAACCTAATGAAACTTCATAGTGAGATCTGACTTTCCTCTTAAATATCGCCAAAGAAGACGACATACGTATCTCAGTAGATAACTCGTTCCAAAGACACACAGCCTTGATCGCAAAAGAATTCCCATATGCAGTAGAAGCGTGCTTAGGGATACTAAGCAGGTGACTTTTCCTGCAGCGTAAGGAATTGACGTAATTGAATTTGTCGCGAAGATATTCAGGAGCAGAGGAATCGTTTAAAACGTTATATGGGAGACTTTATATGTGAGTATCCCTCCGAAGGTGAATTGGGAGCCACCTTAAAGGAGCACGAAATTCTCAGACATGATCATACTTCCGCAATCCGTAGATAAAGCGAATGCACAAATTTTGGAGACGCTCGAATTTCCTCAGTAGCTCCTGTGTTAGGTCAAGATAGCTTACATCAGCGTAATCAAGAATTGGGAGCAGAAGAGACTGTGCCAGCATAATTTTAGTTTGTAATGGAAGAAAGAACTGCAGACGTTTGAGCGAGTGGTAAGCCCCAAACATTTTTTTACTAATGGCTCCGATTTGAGGAATCCATGACAAAGTGTTATCCATGATGATGCCTAAATTTTTTACTCTGTTAACAAATGGGATAACATTATTGTCATACTCGATATTTGGAGCAGCCATCAGATTCAATTTTGCCAACATTCTAGGCGTACCGAAGATAATAGCCTGAGATTTGTTTGGATTAAGCACTAAGCTAAAGCATTAAGTCCATTCAGATATGATGTTTAGGTTGCAATTAATTAAGTCGATGGCATCGATAATTTCATCAGGTTCAGTTCCTGTATAAAGCTGTAGATCATCTGCATAGAGGTGATAGAGAGAAGAATGCCAGGATATTTATAAAAAGGGAGAAAATTAAAGGAGATACAACGCCGCCTTGTGGGACGCCAGCAAGAACTGGACACCAATCAGAACAACCAGTGTCAGTGCGAACACATTGCTGACGACCGTTAAGGTATGACTCAAACCAAGCTGTTGCTGCCAGAGATACGTTAAGCGAGCGTAGGATACCCAACAAGATGCCAAAGTCAACGGTGTTAAAAGCGTTGCTGAAATCTAGCAACGTTACAACAGTAACCTTGTGGTTATCCATATTTTCTCTAACATCATCTGTGATCTTAGTAAGGGCACTGACAGTACTGTGACCTTTGCGAAAACCGGATTGGAGGGGATTAAGGAGATTATTACAGGAGAGGAAACTACAAAGTTGTTCATGAACTAGTCGTTCAAGAACTTTTGAAAGTAGGGGTAGGATGGATATAGGACGGTACTGGGATAAAGTGGTGGGGTTATTAACCTTAGGGGACTGGGATGACAAAAGCTCTTTTCCAAGAACTGGGGAAAGTGCTGGATGTGAGTGAGGAGTTGAGAATATTGGTGATGTGAGGAAGGATAATATCAAGAATAGGATTTAACATTTTTATACTAATATCATCAGATCCTACAGCTTTTACTGGTGATGTATATTATGCATCGCTTAACGTCACGGCCATTGACATGCTTAAAATCAAAAGAGGAGAAATCTGGGACAGGCTTGTTTGAAAGATATGATAACGTGTTATTTTTAATTGTTGCATCTAGCACGAAAGGTGAAGATGTGAAATGGTTATTTAGAGTAGTTAGATCGATGTCCGTAGAAGCAATATTCTGTGATTTACTAATGCCCAATGATTAAGAAAATGCCACAGATGTGAACTGTCACTAGAATTTTCAATACTATTGTGAATGTGTCGGCGTTTAGCATCTCAACACACTCTATTACAGCGATTTCGCAGTTCTTTATACATGTCACGATTGTGTTTAGTCGGGTCTTTCTTGTAGCAATATTTCGCATGATCCCTCTTTGCCATGAGATTCTTAATTTCGTCGGTAAGCCATAGAGCTTGAAGTTGTTTAACTCTTACAGGATTATATGGAGCGTGTTTATCAAATAGTTGAGTGAGCAAGTTATTAAGCCGCTCCACTTTCATATTAACATCCTGAATCAAATCAAGCTCTTTCCAGTAAATTTGAAGAGCATCCTCGCAAAATTTCTGCAAATTCATTCTTTTAAAATTATGCTGGAGAATAGTACGCTTTTTGGGTTTAGGGGTACGCACATTGTAAGAGAGGAAGATGAGATCATGATATGAGAAGCAGTCGGCACTGAGTTGACTGTGGTTACTTACAAGGTCAGGAGAGGAGACAATCACGAGGTCTAAGAGAGTTGGAGCAGAATTAGGTGGGTGATGGGTAGCTTGTAGTGGGAGGATAGAGAGATTTATACCAGAAATAATTGAGTGTAGACGTTTAGAACGATGGTCGTTTTTAAGAAGGCAAGTATTGAAATCTCCCATGACAATTGTATTGTCAAAGAGTGGGGTGAGCTCTTCAAGGAGATCAAAGGAGATTGTCGAAAGAATTGAAGTAGTGAACGTGACAGTCAGGACTATAATAGACGCCAAGCAAATACGGCTAAAATTTAAGGTGACCTCAAGAAATAAGTGTTCAGCCATCCCATCATATTCTCCAGGAGATTTACTCATAACGGTGAAAGGTATATGACTCCTAAGGTATATAGCCACTCCACCGCTACCAACGACCAGACGGTCATTACGTATTAGTTGAAAACTGGGTAAAGGGTACATAGTGGAATTGAGAGATGGCTTTAGAAAATATTCAGAAACCAAAATTGCATGAATATTATTGTTGTCAAAGGATGTAAGCACATCAGAGTGATGGTGAGGATGGTGATGCGAGAAGAGAGTGGAGTCTAAGAGCTGTCAAGGTCGCTGTCTGATTGGTCAGAGGAGGAAAAAGAAAAATAATTTTCGTGGCTACTAGCAGACTCATACTCGCTCATTTACAATAATAATTATTATTAAATCAGTGTTTATAAATATATAATATTTAAATTAATATATTAAAATAATAATAATAAATACAAAAACCGAGTTTCAGAAATGTGCAAATGCAATGTGTAAAGTTACATGAAATCGTTTTACTAATTAACAAAACTTGGTGAATATTGATTTTGGAACACAACTAGAAAGCAAATAGTGTCACACACATTGTTGTGTTGACATCTGCAAAGAAACAAACATACATACTTTCAGAAAGTACAAACGAATAAAATAAAAATAAATAAGCATAGAAGGTAGTGCTGAAAAAAACTTTTTCGCATTCTGATTCTGTCCGCGTGTTCTAGATTCCTTAGGTGGCACAACTTTCGGATCTGTGGAGAATGAGTAATATTACAACCTGAATTATGTAGGCTTTATTATGCTAAAATCCTAGTAATGTAATGACAATGAGTGACATCTAATCAAACTGACAATTTACCATAAATACGAGTATACGACATTCTCCCGGAGTATCTAAAATGAGCACATTTAATTTAATGTTTTTATTTATCTACTAACATCCGCTGGGGTGGACGGCACTGCCTTCCGGAACGACGCGTCTCTGGACCTGATTCAGGTTCTGTGGTACTAGTGCTAGGCAGTGGCTCCACGGTATTAGTGCCAGGCAGTGGCTCTGCGATAACATTGTCATGTCCAGAATAAGTCAGTTCTTCTTCAATGTCGTTCACTCCATATTCACCAGTGGGTGCTAAATGTCGGTTTGATACAACAACTTCTCGTCCATTTGATGTTCGTACTAGGGAATGAAACGGGTTCGTCTCTATCAGATCCACTTCCTCTACGATTGGATCGTATTTACTTGTCCGAGTGTGGTTGCGCATCAGCGCTCTTTTTGGACCTGTTAATCATGTCGGCATCGATTGTCCGTTGGATGATCTGCGTGGATGTGTAAACATTCTCTCATGTGGTGTACAGTTGGTTGCGGTACACAAGAGGGAACGGATGCTATGGAGTGCTTGAGATAGAACGTTTTCCCATTTTTCTATTGGAAGGTTGTGGCTTTTTAATGCTAGTTGAATAGCCCTCCATATAATGCCATTGTATCTTTCAGTTTGTCCATTTCCTTGTGGATTGTATGCAGTTGTATAACTTGTAGTTATTCCTTTATCATGAAGAAATTCTTTCAAGTCATTAGCAAGAAAAGCGGTACCTCGATCAGAGTGAACGTAAGAAGGCATACCGAATATCGAAAAGAGTTCTTGTAATTTATTTTTCACAGTGTTTGTAGTAAGATCAGGGTATGCATAGGCAAATGGAAATCTAAAATATTCGTCTATGATTGTCAGTATATATCGGTTAGGGGATGCTTTGCTTGGCAGTGGACCTTTGAAATCTATCGATATTCTTTCCATAGGAGAAGTTGCTTTAATCAGGGTTCCACGGGTTTGTGTGAATCTGAGTTTTATTTCTGCACATATTTTACACCTTGATATCGTCTTCTTGACCTCTTCAATAGAGTATGGAAGGTTCTTGCTGCGCACCCAATGTATCATTCTCGTAATACCTGGGTGACATAAAGTTCTGTAATTTCGGCTAGTTTATCGACAGTAGCCGAAGATGCCACGATGTTGGCCCGTGACAGTGTATCTGCTACAATGTTCTCTTTTCCTGGGCGGTATATATCATATATATAATAAGAATAATTTGACAATTCTAATCGCCATCTTTGGATCTTGGCGTTCTTGATTTTACTGGAGTAAGTTTGATCAAACATAAATGATACAGATTTTTGATCTGTAATCAGTTGAAAAGGCCTGCCGATTAGAAATTGACGCCATTTTCTAAGGCTTTCAACAATTGCACAGGCTTCTTTTTCGATAGCAGAATGGTTACGTTCGGTGTTTGTCAAAGTTCTTGAGAAGAAAGCAACAGGTCGGCCTTCTTGTGACAAAATTCCAGCTATAGAATGGTCTGAGGCATCAGTTTCAACAGTAAATTGAATTTTATCATCAATGGCGTGAATGAATGACTTTGCTATTTCTTTTTTAAGGTTATTAAATGCATTTATCGCATTTTCTGTCAAGGGGAATGACTCAGTTTTGACTAGCGGTTGCAATTTATCAGAAAACTTCGGAATGAATTTTGAATAATGAGCAAAAAATCCAAGAGCTCGGTGAAGTGAAGCAGAATCTGTCGGTAATGGCAATTCCGAGAGTGGCCTAAGGCGTTCAGGATCTGGCTTAATTATGCCTTGGCTTATGTTATAGCCTAGTATGTTTATCTCAGTTTTGCAGAACTCACTCTTGTCTAGGTTTAAAGTTAAGTTGTAGCGAGAAGCAATTTCAAGAAATAATTGCAGTGTTTTGTCATGATCTTTCTTGCCTTTGGCGCACAGTGTAATATCATCTAGATATGGATACACTCCTTGTAAATTCTCTTTTTTGATTATCTCATTGATAGCGCGTTGAAAGGCTGCGACGCCATTTGTTACTCCAAATGGTATTCTTCTAAATTGGTATAAGTTGCCGTCTGCTTCAAAGGCTGTATAAGTCTTTTCTGAGTCTTTAATAGCAATTTGATGATAAGCGCTCTTCAAATCAATCTTACTGAAAACGCAATATTTGGCAACCTTTGTTACAATGTCTTCAATGCTCGGTAGGGGATACGCATCAAGTTGAGTGAAGCGGTTGATGGTTTGAGAGTAATCGATGCACATTCCTTTCTTATGATTATCGTTCGAGACAACCAGAACTTGTGCTCGCCATGGAGATGAGCTGGGTTCAATTATTTCATCGGAGAGGAGATTTTTTATTTCGCTTCTTATAAACTCTATATCATCACTTGAAAACTTCCGTGATTTTGTAGTAACCGGTCTTCCAGGAAGCATATTTGAAAAGAGACTCACTGGCTCTATGGAAGTTTGAGTTAAAGCACATAGCTTCAATGGTTCTCGAGGCCCACCGAAGTACATTTCAAGAGTTTCAAGCTTTTTTAAGATATCGTGGCCCAATATAACATCTGTACATAGCCCATCTAAAACTAATAAATTAGCTTTGAATTTTTGTCCTTGTACACTGATGTCCAAATGGCAAAGTCCATTTACTTTTGATGAGAGATTAGATGCTGCCATAGTGACTTCTTGTCTACATGGTTGTTTTTCAATGTTATATTGGTTTACAAGACTGCTATTTATGAAGCTAGCAGTACTTCCGGTATCAACAAGTGCTTGTGCTGTCAATTTCCCGTTAATAGTTATCGTGATCGTAGCTTTACTGAGGTCCGCAGTGGCAGCGGTTACGCAAGACGATTTTTGAATTTCTACTTCTTTAAAATCATTATTTTCATCGACGTCAAGGAAAGCAGTGTATTGTTTTCCTCTGCATACCTTGGCGAAGTGTCCTTTTTTGCCGCAGGATAGACAGGTAGCGCTAACGGCAGGACAGTTCATGCGTAGGTGTTTTTTATTGCCGCAATAATAACATAGCTCATTTGCATTCTTCTTATTTATATAATTTCGCCTTTGACTTGTAGAAACCGCATTTATTGGTGTGGTAGTGTTGCTACTGCCTGATTGTTGGTATTCTTCATTATTAAAGTGCGCTTCTTCCAGAGAACGTGCTTTGTTTTGAGCATCATCTAGGGTAAGAGAGGAGTGTTCGAGAAGCCGCTCGCGCACAGAGGGGGAGTAAATCCCGGCGATGAATACATCACGTACAAATTCGTTTTCATGTTGTTCGGCAGAGACTCCATTAAAGTTGCAGTTTTTAGCAAGGAGCTTGAGCGCTTGTAGGTACTGGTCAATAGACTCACCAGGTTGCTGGGTTCTTTTTGTTAGTTTATGTCTAGAGAAGATTTCATTTGGTTGCTTTACATATAACCCTTCTAGCTTATTTAGAGATTTTTGATAATCCTTACAGCTTTCGATGTAAGTAAAAATTGTTGGTGATAAGTGGTTTACCAATAATTGATATTTCGTTTCCTCCGATAGTGGTTTGCCTTCCGAGGAGACAACTTTCAGAAAATTTTCAAATGTCTTTTTCCAATGTTTCCACTCCGGGGTATGATCAATATTTGATGACGGGTCTTCGTCGAATATTTGAGGACGAAGGTATTTGTCCATTTTAGCACAATAAATTGTGGATAATGAGTAATATTACAACCTGAATTATGTAGGCTTTATTGTGCTAAAATCCTAGTAATGTAATGACAATGAGTGACATCTAATCAAACTGACAATTTACCATAAATACGAGTATACGACAGGATCCTTTGTTTGCTGCCCAGTCTTCTTCAGTTCCTTGGAAGCAGACTCATTGGAGTACTTGCGCAGAATATCTGGGTTATCCTTGATAACCTGCACCAGCGCACCTTATGAGTCAATCTTTCTCCGGGAACCACCAGGAAGCAGCACAACAATTTGTCCATCCTGTGCCCAGCACCTCCTCATCTCAATTTTCTTGCGAGCCTCGGTGAACACCCTGTGTCTGCTCTTCGTGAGAAACTCTGAAAAAGTGATAGAAGATCCCTTTAGTTGTGTCTTAACTTGAAAGAGTTTAGAGCGGACATCATAGTCCTTGAAGCGAACAAGAACGGGATGCGGATTCTTGGACTTGGAGTTGGGACCTCCTAGCCGATGACACGCTACCAGCATACCTGTTTTGAATTCAACTTTACCCAGGTTCTTGAAAATCAAATCAGTATGATATTTGGAAGAGATTTGCTGTCTGATTCCACGATGCCATGGAATAGGAGAACTTTCCGCCTGGACTTGGTTTCCATGTCATCGATCACTCTTATAAGGAGATCCAATTGTGACTTAAGAAGATTTACAGTGTCCTGAATATAAATTTAAAAGTTTCTGTAGTCTGCAGCTAGCGAAGCAAGGTCGGAGGACTGCCCCGGAGCTACCATCTCCAGCCAAGTTGGCCGCTCTAGCTTCAAAGGAAGCCAAGCCACTCTTGAATTCGTCACTCATTGACTCCATGGTGCTTTGGACCTTGTACAGTTCACTAATGATATCCATTTCCAACAAGTGTTATAGAATTGTGTGGGGTCAAAGTTCACTTTTCGCAAATGTATGATTATGTATGATATGTATTGAAATGTCCCGTAAGAAAAACATGCAAAAGTCCATTTTGGTTTATAATCAGAAGAGATTTGAGCATAGAAAATCTCGATAAATTTAGGAATTATTTGAGTAGCTTAAGTTTTTGTGATACATATGAATCACAAAACGCAAATAAAGCGTATGAACAGTTCTTCGATACGTTTAAAAGCCTATACGCCCTATGTTTTCCTAATATTAAAGTTAAAATTTCCACGAAAACGAAGCCAAAATGGATCTCAAAGGGTATCAGAAAATGCAGTAAACACAAAAGAGAGCTGTTATGGAGGTTTAGACTGTCACCGAATGTCCAAACTCGCCATGAATTCAAAAACTACTCAAAAAGGTTTAGTAAAATTATAAAACTAACAAAAAAATCACAAAATGATTTTCATATAAAGACTGCTAAAAACAAATCCAAGGCAACGTGGCAGGTAATTAATAGCCTAAAACCAAATCTTCCTAAATCTAGTATAGATAAAATTAAAATGGGAGATCGCACAGTAACAAACCCACAGGAAATTGCACAAATTTTTAATAACCACTATTCTGATATAGCAATTTCGCAAAATAAACTAAACATGACATTAACAGAATCTATTCCTAATTCCAGCTTTATTAGACCTACTGATCCATATGAAATTTTTCGAATTATACAATCTCTTAATAATACTAACACGACAGGGTATGACGAAATCAATACAAGAGCTGTTAAACACGTTGCCGACATTATTGCACCAATTCTCAGCTTTATAATTAACCTATGCATTGAACAAGGGATTTATCCGCAAGGATTAAAATTGACAATAGTAAAACCACTCTTCAAAAAGGAAAATAAAGAAGACGTAAATTTTTACAGACCTGTTGCCCAAATACCCATATTTTCAAAGATAATAGAAAAAGTAATCTATAATTCACTTTATAATTTCTTTGAGGTTAACAATATACTTGTAGCAGAACAAAAGGGATTTCGTCGCAATAAATCCACAAATATGGCAATTTTTGACTTTTTATACAAAATAATTACCAACATGGATAAGAGTACCCCTGTATCAGCAATGTATATGGATATGACGAAAGCGTTCGATTTCGTTGATCATGAACTGCTAATGAAAAAGCTAGAATGTTATGGAGTGAGGGGTAACATAGCAAGTCTTATAAGATCCTACTTATCCAACAGGTCTCAAGCAGTTGACGTTAGCAAAATCTGTGCTGTCACAAAAACAGAAATTACATATAGGTCCGATTCTCGACAAATAAAATATGGTGTACCACAAGGAAGTATTCTGGGTCCCCTACTCTTCTTGGCATATATAAATGACCTTCCGAAAAGCACCAGACACCCAATGGTTTTATTTGCTGATGACAGCACAGTTATTTTTAGTGAACAAGATAATCACATCTCCGAAATGAAAACAACTTTAATATTAATAAATAACTGGCTTAAATCTAATAATCTCTTAATAAATATTGATAAGACCAAATTAATGAATTTTAGACAACGGACTCAACCACCGGCTATTGAAATTTCATATGAGGACAAAAAAATAGAAGAAATTGACATAATAAAATTCTTAGGTTTAAATATTGATAATAAGTTAAATTGGAAAGCACATGTGGAGAGTGTCTGCAAAAAATTAAATAAGTTTTCATTTGCTCTGTATATAAGTAGCCAACCGTAAAGCGGTTTTGAATGCCTACTATGGTTACGTGAAAACAACACTCCGTTATGGAGTAATATTCTGGGGCAATTCATTTGATAGAGTTCGTGCCTTCAGAGCCCAAAAAACTTGTATTAGAAAAATCAAAAAACTGAAAAGACGTGATACATGCAAGCCTCATTTTAAGGAACTAAAAATATTAACGCTACCTTGCCTATATATCCTAGAATTATCTCTTTTTGTAAAAACAAACAGGACCCTATTCAATTCTTTCAAAAGTAAAAGATTGGAAAACCAAGTGGCTGCTTTTAAATCAAAAAAATCTATACTCACGGAGAGTGTGCTGGGAATGGCACCCAAAGTTTTTAATAAGTTACCACCAAATATTCGTCAAACTGAAAATATCTCCAAATTTAAAAATGAAATAAAAGAAATATTAATAGACAAAGTTTACTACTCCGTAAAAGAGTTTCTAAACGATGACAAGTTGCCCAAGTAGTTAAATATTTTTTTACCGTTTAGTGCGTCTGGTTTCTTTTATGATATCTAGCAATATAACCAATAATTTTTTAATTGTAAATATTTTTTGAAATTTAACATTGTATTATTTTATTATGACTTTCATCTAGCTATAAGTACTTACTTTAAAATATTTGTGTGCCTTTAAGGCCATTTTAAACTTATGTGTATCCAATTATTGTACCTATGTTTGACAAATAAATTATTATGAATTATGAATTATGTTACAAATAGAGCACTGGAAACACTAGACCTGATCAATTAGCAGGTGAGTAACACTTTTAACTAATAAAACATGGATAAATGCAGTTATATGTATTTAAAACATATAAAATAATACATATGACGGCTCGTCTCTTATAAGAGTATATGTACAAAGGTACCTTCATTTTTTTTCCAGAATAGCTCTTGTTATTGTCATTAATCTTACGAAATTTCAGTTACCGGAAATCAATAGTTTTCCCAAAAAAAAATGTTCAAGTTTCGTAAAATAACCTCAAAAATTGTTTTAAGGTGCAATTTTAATTGATTTTATGACTTGATTTTTTTTTTGGTTTTGTTTCGAAACTGCTGTGAGTCATGCATTAAAATTTACGTAATTTAATTATTTTTTTGTTGTATTTCGCTAAAAATTGGCTCAAAGGACTAGTATAATAATAATATAATTTTATTTCAGACCAAGTCCATATTTTGTTAGTAACAGAGTTGCTTAAAAACTATATTAGTACACATATTTACACTTGAAAACCTTATTTAATGTTAAACATTGCAGCTCTGGACCCCATATGTATGAAGTTCCAGTGCCGCACAACCGGAGAATCCATCCGATCCAGTATGGTGTTGAGAAAGCTGCTGGGACTGTCTCTCACGCGCCGCATCAGGGAGGCCACTCTCTTGCGTAATATTGACTCCCAGCTGTCAATACAAGCCTCGGTAAACATGCCTGATGCGCTGCAAAAGCGAGGCAGTCCCATCAACATCCTCAAACCATTATTATATTGGACGCGCAGGGCACTGAGCGATTTGCGAGTACAGCCCACCCACAGGCTGCACGTGTAAAAAGTCTGGCAGTATGCCTTGAAAGATTTTGACTTCTTTTGTACATCGTGCAAACCTGCGGGCCAGCATGTTGCTCCTCATTGCCAACGCTCTGCGCTCCCTCTCAACATCAAGATCATCAGAGAGGTCCTCGGGGACCCAGTGCCCCAGGTATTTGAATTTGGTGACTCTGCTCAACACACTATCTCCAAGTTTAATCGGAGGGACAAATTTAGGCAGTTTGTTACCAGCCTTGAAAATGAGCAGTTCACTTTTCCTGCAGTTGTACCTCAGGCCATGGGACTCCGCGTACCTCTCACAGATGCTTATAAGAGTCTCAAGAGCTCTAACTGAGGGGCTCAGCAGCACCATATCATCGGCGTAGCTGACGTTGTTTACAAAAACGCCATCGATTGAGCATCCTACTCCGGCCCTACTGAGCTCCTCGATCAGACCGTTTATGTAGAGGTTGAAGAGTCGCGGAGAGGTTAGGCCACCCTGTCTCACTCCGCACTCCAACCCGTATCCTTTTGAATATGAGCCAGTCCATCTCACACTGTTCTTCTGGTTATTATACCAAAATTTTAAAATCTCTACATACTCCTTAGGTGAGTCAGTGTCCCTCAGGAGCTTATCCCATAGAATACTATATTGAACAAGGTCAAACGCCTTCGACAGATCCAAAAAACATGCATACACTGGCGTTTTTCGCGTCACATAGTAATGGATAGTGTGCTTGAGGCTCAGTATCGCTGTTTCCGTCGAAAGTCCCGGCCTAAAACCAAACTGCGCCTCGTGAAGGTCTACATGCTTTGCAAGCTGGTGATCCAGCAAACTATCCATCACCCTCGCTATTACGGTTGCCAAAGATATTGGACGGTAATTATTCCTGTCGGAGGCGTCTCCCGTCTTGTTCTTAAGAATAGGAACAACAATGGTCTTCATAAACTCCTGAGGTAAGTACGCATGACCTATACAAAAATTAAATAACATGGCCAGCACCCTTGGTAGATGTACACCCGCGTACTGCAAGTGCTCGATACTGAGGCTATCGTGCCCCGGTGATTTACCTCGTGTCATATGTTTTATTGTACACGCAATATCCTTAGAGGTAAAGCGAGAATATTCACCACCGGACACAGTTCCAGTATCGAGCTCCTGTTGCTGCACTGGTCCTAGAGGAGATTTGACTTGAAAATGTTCTTTGAACATTTCGGCAATTTGACTAGGCTGACATTGACCCTCCACATTTGCGGGCATACACTTCCTAGCCTCCAGCTTCTTAGTGTGCTTCCAGAAGCCCCGAAAGTCCTTAGTTTTATGGTGAGTAGCTAGTATGTCCATTTTTATTTGATTTTCATTGTCCTGGCACCATTTTATCTTGGACTTAAAGCGCTTTCTAGTTTCACACATTTTTTCGTAAACTTCACCAGTACTAGGTTTACCATTAAACATCCAAATCTGGAAACTGAGTCGTGCCTCCTGGTGAGCCTCCCTTACATATTTATTCCAGCCTACAACATGCTTTCGCCTGATTTGCTGACGCACGTCATAGCTGGTTTCAGCAGCCTTTCTCAGCACTGTAACTACATTGAGATACAAAGTATCTATAATTACCCTATGCCCTGATTCATTACACAGACGATCAGAACATTGCCTAAATTCTGGAGGAAAGTCAATGTCTTTTAGCTTGGCACAGCACTCTTCAGTATACTTATTAATCTGTTCAGTGTCCCTTTCACCCCATCGAACTTTATCACAAACATCTTCCGTATACATTATTTTTGATGTTAAATTACCTAAATTACATTGAACTTCGAGCGGTAGGTGGTCCGACCAATAAACATCGTAACGTACCTTGACATCAGACACACACTGCGAAGCTGCCTCCGTGGTTAGAGCATGATCAAGCCACCTTTTACAGTTGTCATGGCTTTCACTTTTAAAAGTATACGTATCTGACGATATCTCTAGCCAATCTACATCACTACACAACCAGCTCCGCTCTTCACAAAAACTAGATATTTCCTTAAAAAATAATTCATTAGGATGTGCATTAAAGTCACCTAAAATGAATGCTG
This sequence comes from Ypsolopha sequella, assembly GCA_934047225.1. Taxonomy (NCBI): domain Eukaryota; kingdom Metazoa; phylum Arthropoda; class Insecta; order Lepidoptera; family Ypsolophidae; genus Ypsolopha; species Ypsolopha sequella. Next base: position 5,087,333 of record OW203988.1, on the reverse strand, counting down.
ATTCAACTTTGCTACTTTCAATCACTGCGTTTATTTTACTTAGTACCTCCGTGAATTCTGTTAAGTTTTCCGCATTGTCTGTGGGCATATACACAGAGAAGATCAAAGAAGAACGATCAGCCACGCAAATTTTAATCGCAGTTAATCTAACACTATTACACGGAATCACTGATACGGACGAAAACACTCCTTTCCGCCACATAATAGCCACACCACCGTAGGGTCGGCCTCTCAACATACCAGCCGACGTGCCCACCGCTGATTTGCTGGTATACTCAAAAGCCTGGTCTATAGTTCCAATAAATGTCACATCGTGAGGCAACAGCCACGTCTCCTGAAGAGCAAGTACATGAGCCGTCTTGCATAACTCACGAACACCGTCTACAGATCTTGTAACAGACTTGCAATTAAAACTAACTAGCTGTGTTAAAGTTTGATTGCTACTTATCATTTTGATTGAATATTAGTTGCCGCCGTTTTCTCCGTCAGCAAATTACGTAAGTTATTTGCCCCAAAATCAATAAAACGCCGAAATGAAATGCCCTCAGGCCATAGGTTTTCATCTAAAAAAGTAGAAATCTTGTGCTTAGGAACAAATACTTTATAGGCTTTATAGTCCCTTTGGCGCTTCATTTTCATCAATTATACCAATATACCAATGCAGGCATTTTGTTTTCTTTGTGATTTCATTCAAAGTTTATAAAGTTTATGCATGTCTTTTATTTAGCTTACCAAAAATAATAGGTTGCCTTTTTGTTGTATTGGTGCTGATTAGTGATTTAATAGAAAAAATATGTCGAATCTGTTGCAAAACCGAATCAGAGCACCTGACTTCATGCAAAAAATAGGTTGAATATGTTCCAAAACCGAATCAGAGCACCCCGAATCTATACAGTCTTGTAGGTACTACCCCTAGAGTGTATATAAAAAGCCGTAGGCGTGGAGGAAGGGCAGCCCTCGCCAGCCGTAACAAAGCATAGGCACCCGTGCGAGCCGTAGCGGCTGAGGCTGGTCACCGAAGGCGACCAACAAGCCGAAACTGCGAAGGTGAGCATGGGTGACTGTGCTTTGTTACGCAAGGGCGAAGGGGCTGCACTTTCCGCAACGCCGAAGCAATTGCAGAAGTCATTTTGGGTCTATAAAGTTATAGAGACAAAAAAGTGAGGTTATGTTTTGTTTTTTTTTTTAAGAAACTTGTTTCATTACCTCCCCTCCCACTATACGTATACTTAATATTCGAGTTATTTCATCCTACCTAAAATAACCTAGAAATTTTTTATTTTGAAAAAAAAATTATAAAAAAAAACTTTTGATTTCCGGCACCTCCCCCTTGGGGGGAGGAATTATACCCCCCTTCCCCCTCCCCTCCCCCCAAAACTTATACATAGGTACATATACTTATATAAGAGTCCTTCCTTTATTTAAATACTTTATTATTATTCATATAAGGATTTCAAAATAAACAAATATTTGAGCTTCAAACAACATAAAATTGGTAATTTTTTATTAAAGGGTATATAAAAGTATGTTTTTAATACAATAATAGAACAATCCATGAAGCAACAAGCCAGTGGAGAGCGCATGCGGGGGTAACGCGACTCACCAAACATCCGCTTCCCAAAGCGTATAGGCGCTTGAAGCGAAGCCATTGGTTTTAGTCAGAGTTTGGCTGTGTCCGTGAAAACATAGCGTGTTTCTGTAGAAAAAATCCGAAATTTACAGTAAATATGCCTACTTGTGCAATAAAATGGTGTGGAAAGAATACTTCTACTTCAAGTAACACAAAAGATGGAGTAACATTTCATAGGTAAGGGTTTTTCGTATACTTTTAATCTTCAAAATATAACAGTTGATGTCTTCACGTCCTCTCTTTCTGTCGCACGGTGAAATGCACAACAGTTGTCTCTTTTTTTTTCGATAGTGCTGTCCTACCGCGTGTTTAATAATTTATCGAACAATGTATTGTTGCTTACATACATTGTATGCATGTAAGTATATGTAATGTATGTAAGGTAAGTACTTAATGTAGGGATATTTTTATACGCGTTTGTTTAGCGTCAGAAGTGCCTATGTTTATCAGTAGTGTCTGTCAGTGCATCTGATACCATTTTTAGGGTTCCATACCCAAAGGGTGCCTAACGGGACCCTATTACTATATTATGTGTAATAAAAAAATATGTGGATGCCCGGCTAACCTTCATTACAAAAAATAATCAAAACCCGAAGGATTATATAAGAAAAATATACTCCAAATTAATTCATTTCAAAAATCAGTGAGTAGCTACTTTGTCAAATAAATAATTTTGTTTTATTTATTACCCAACAATACTTTCATTGGTATATCTTTGACAAACTTGAAAATTCCAAATTTGTTTTTTCGATTTTATCGATATCGATAATTTTTCGTTTCACTTGTATGAAATCCCTACACAAATTACGCATCAAATTTTGACTTTGAGCTGTCCAATCACAGCTCGCTAAGCTGTCACGTCCCCCGCCGTATATTGGTGACTTGTGTTTTAAAGGAGAATGTATCTCTGCGCTCTCTACTGGCTTGTTGCTTCATGGAACAATCACAGTCGTAACAAATAATGATTATCAATATTGCTTTAATTGTAACTATTAGAGCACATTATTGGAATGTGGAGTGAGGCAGGACGGATTGACCTCTCCCGCACTGTTTAACCTTGAGGATACTGATTGAAGAGCTTGGCATGCAACGATACGGATGCTATCTTGATGGGGTATATGTGAATAACAGAAGTTATGCAGATGACATGGTGCTGCTGAGTACCTCAATCAGTGCACTTAGGAAGCTTTTGAAGATATGTGAAAGTTATTCAAAAGAACACCGTCTTACATACAATGTTAAGAAAAGCAAGTTCATGGTGTATACGCTCCTGATATTGTACCTGTAATTTTTCTGAACGGGACGGCCCGGAGAAGAGTCCATAAAATCAAATATTTGGGTCATCATATCAATGTTGAAATATGTGACGATGTTGATATGGAAAGGCAGCGCAGGACCTTCTCGGTCAGAAGTAACATGCTGGCCCGCAGATTTGGCAGGTGTACAGAGGCTGTTAAAATAACATTATTTAAAGCCTACTGTCAAACTTTTTATATTTGTGGTCTGTGGAACAGTCTTTTGAAAAAGACCGCGAGAGTCCTGCGCGTCCAGTATAACAACGCGTTAAGAGCGATACGCAGCCGGATTGTGAAACACTCGCCTATTTCTAATTAATCGAAGCAGAACACTTACATTCAAAAATTCACTCAAAAGTAACAGAAACCAATGGAAATTTTGCGTATGCAGTATACACAAAACATACTTAATAAAGTTTTGTTGAATAACTATTGAGTGAATTTTGAATTTAAGTGTTCTGTTTCGATTAATTAGAAAAAGGCGGGTACTTTACAATCCGACTGAGAAGTGCTGTTGGGTCTGCCGATGCAGACGTGTACATGGTGCAGCGCATCTGGCATGTTCACGGCGGCGCATACGCTCGACTACTTGGGATGAGGTCGAGCGCTGCGTCAATCTTGTTGCGCTTGCGCCCTTCTACCAACACCATTCTGAACACGGTCATCACGGTCGTGGATAGGTTTGACAGTCCATTCAACAAACATTGGGTGCAGTTTGACAGTCCATTCAACAAACATTGGGTGCAGTTTGACAGTCCATTCAACAAACATTGGGTGCAGTTTGACAGTCCATTCAACAAACATTGGGTGCAGTTTTTATTGCGTAATCCATCGCTTTGAATAATCTAATTATATGTATTAGAGTGCATTACAAACTAGAAATCAATCAGAAACAAATCTAAAATCATAAATATAAAACTGTAGCCAGGACTTGAACCTGCGACCTCCTGCTTACATGACAGGCGCGCTACCGACTGCGTGTATTCGGTGTTCAGAAATTCGGTGTACAGATATGGTGGAAAGATTCGTCGTTCTAGATACGAACCTCGGTATCGCAGTCGGTAGTGTACATGTCATATAAGCAGGAGGTCGCAGGTTCATATCCTGGCCCGACAGATCATTTAAAAAATATTTGTACTTTTAAATTGGTTTCTGATTGATTTCTTATTTGTAATGCATTCTTATATAAGGTCTTTCAATTTAAATGGAAAGTAATTTAGGAGGTGATTCAGTATCGTTAATACATCACATCCCACTGCAAAGTAAATTTTTTTGCGCGAACTTTTTCTTCACTTGTCCATACAAACTGAGTCAGCTGATCGGACCACTTTGTACTGAGAAGTGAAAAAAAAGTTCGCGCAAAAAAAAGTGCTTTGCAGCGGAATGTGATGTATTAACGATACTGAATCACCTCCTAAATTACTTTCCATTTAAATTGAAAGACCTTATATAATAAGAGTATTCAAAGCGATGGATTTCGCAATAAAAACATAATCTTTTCCTGCTTTGTTTGTAAATTAAAAACCAATGCATTCGGGAAAAAATAAAATTCGTAATGATTTATTTCAAAATATCGAGTTTCTGCCCGACTGTACAAATCACCGTAATCGGGAGTGAAATATCTGGTGTTATTATTCGGGCCGAGTTGTCGCTGACCCATAAAATAAGCGGCAAAAAGTTTAAAATATACCAAGCAAAGGAGGCAAAATAAATAAACATTAAAATAAAAAGCAGCAGGTTGTGTCGGAGATACAACCGTATATTATTATTTAAGCGGATACTTTTTGCCATGTCGTACCTTTTGTCATAATGTTCAGCTTTGGGAAGGCATTAATTTTTAGTATCAGATATACAGGGTGGAAAAAATGCAAGGGCCCTGGAGGGGAACTACCTTAAATCCTTTAGTTAGCTCATTTTACTGAAAGGAAACATTCCTTTATTTTTTAAAAGAAACAAAACTGCATTAAAATATTTTCTAAAATTCACTTGTCTCACCCGGAAATCGAACCAACCAAAAATTCAAAAAAATTAACCTTCGCTATTTTATAATATTATTATTTATTATATAAGTATTTACGAATCGGTAGGTATATTGTTCAGGATAAAATTTGTCTTATAAACTTTTGGTCTTACACTCATCTGTTGTACGAGATACCCATGAAATTGAATATTTATTACAAGTTCTTTTTTAACAATACCTAGTACTGTTCACTTGTATCAAGTAAATGACACGTTATAACATCCAAAGACATCGTATGAAGTACAAGCGTGCTAATGTTATACCTTATTGAAGACTTTGATGAGAAAATCGTTAAATGGTAATAATAAATCTATGCACAGCACAATTCCTTCTTGCACTAGGCGTACTGGCAAAAACTTTAAAAAGGGAACGTATATTTTTTTTGCAACGTGGTGCAACAAATTTGAAGTTCGAACGATAACTTTCAACATTTTTAAAATCGATAAAAGTATTCGTTCGAATTTCAAATCTTCTTTTGTTTTGCATTCCTTTCAATAATGGCGTATCATTAGTACATTACAAGTGAACAGTACTAGGTATTGTTAATAAAGAAATCGTAATAAATATTCAATTTCATGGGTATCTCGTACAACAAATGAGCGTAAGACCAAATGTTTATTAGACACATTTTATCCTGAACAATAATCCTACCGATTTGTATAATAAAATAGCAAGGGTTTATTTTTTTAATTTTTGGTTGGTTCGATTCCTGGGTGAGACAAGTGAATTTCAGAAGATCTTTGAATGCAGTTTTGTTTTTTTTTTAAATAAAGGAATGTTTCTTTTCAGTAAAAATAACTAACTAAAGGATTTAAGGTAGTTCCCCTCCAGGGCCCTTGAATTTTTTTACCCTGTACATGCACTTGCATGATCTTTGTTAAAATTATCACCACATACATATAGTGATCGTTTGTTTGCAGGCATCTTTGGGATGTACTGACTGATTTATAATTGGGGTCCAATGCTGAAAAATAAAATAGTCTAGGATCAAATCAAAGTTTTTTTGAAGTTCTTAGCTAGAGTTCGAGATTAAAAATACGCTACAAATCTTATAATTATTTTAAGTTAGTTCGTCCGAGTTGACTGCCTATGTTACCGTGTAGTTCACCTATGCTAACCCAGAGGTAGAAATCCTCGCGGTACACATTAATTGTGTTTGATATGCGTGCTTTGAAAGGCACGCCAAGCTGTTGGTCGAAGTGCGGCGATAAGGCTCACCACCTATCATATTTGGGACGTAACCACTGTCAGTGAAAAGCTGGTGGGGTTATATTTAGAATCCAGCCGCAAGCTTTGAGAAGGGGGGTAGCGATGGTGTAGGGGCTTCCCCCAGGTACCACTCCCCCTACCAGGAGATAAATATTCTTGAAACTTACCGTTTTGGACCAGTAACATTAGCAAAAAACTTATTTAGCTTGGTTTCATCGCTGTTAAAAGTAGTTTTTTGTATTTTAATTAAATTTTTACGAATAGCGAGCGACAACTACTAACGGACAGCACAAGGATGGCACTGGTTTTTTTATTTAATAATATTTCCCTTGATTTTTCATAGATGGCGCTGAGCAGATAGGTACTAATTATAATTTATTTATTATCATAGTAGATGCTAGTGATTGTTGGCACTTGGTGGAATTTATAAAACATTGTTTTAAAAAACACTTTTACTTGTCCACATATTACATATAACTTTATTATGCCCGACCGGTTTCGCTGTAAAGCATTTTCTAGGGATTTTTACACATCCTAACTAACAAATAAATAATATACACCACAATCATGTCTAAAATGACGTGCAATAAATGAAACAACAAACAGTAATGATGTGTAAAAAGCCCTAGAAAATGCTTTACAGCGAAACCGGTCGGGCATAATAAAGTTATATGTAATATGTGGATAAGTACAAGTGTTTTATAAAACAAAATTATTTATTATCATTCCAATATTTCTATGAAGAGTGATTTTATTAGCGCTATTGACAGGTAGCGCTAATAAAATTGCTTATGGACGGCATTCGTTCCGTTATAAGTATTAGCTTTGCTTTTTCATAGATACATTAGTTTATTGCTGATGATGTAAATTTTTAGCTAGTTATTTTATTACATCATCATACTATGACACAATGGAGCGTGTAAGTGAACCATGTCGTAGTTTTTCTTTGACCACCTTTGTGTGGCAACTCGATTAACAGAGGATCAGAAATCACTCATAACTTGGAAACCACTCAATGAGTTTTGATACAATTTTAATTTTATGGTAGATAATTTTTTCGAGAAGGTTTAAGGCATATTTCATTACGCTATGAAATATGCGCAGCGCAGTGAGAGTTTTAGTGAAACATGTTGTAGGTTTGCCTATACGAATGTATCCGATCGTGACATCACGCCCTGGTGTTTTTTTTTAAAGACCATCTAAGTTGGGTTTATTTGATCGGTCTTGATGAGTGTATTTGTAAAACATGGTGAACAGGGGCTGATGATAGGACTGGAAAGTGCATACGGGATCTCCTCAATGGACAATAGCAGACTTCTAGTTTGGGCTTATTTGGTCGGTCGTGATAATGATATTTGTAAAACATGGTGACCAGAGTCAGATGATAAGCGGATTTGGGAACTCCTCAACGGACAGCAGCAGACCCGTTGAGTTCGGGCTAATGTGGTCGGTTTTGATGAGTGTGTTTATAAAACATGTTGACCAGGGACTTGAAGGTGAATACGGGAACTCCTCAGTGGCTAACAGCAAACCCTTCAAATTTCGGCTGATGATATTATAGTCATAATAATAACAAAATCTTTACAGCATCTCAGCGGGATATCCTACGACTACTATGCCTCTAGACACGTGTACCTTGACATGAACAAGGTAAAAGTTATTTTCAACGATCATATTGCGTAGAGGCCATGTAGAGGCTGATTGTCGAGGAGTTCCCGTATCCACCTTCCATGCAGCCCTTCCAGACCCTAATCACCATGTTTTACAACAGTACTCATCAAGAACGAGGAAGGCGAGAACATGGAAATCATGGAATGAATGCATTCCTGAAACGCTCTTCGTTTGACCCAATGTAAGAAGTTATTTTTTCTAACTATAAGTACGAGCATATTTATTTGGAGGTGGAAAACGGCTCAAGTTGGGAAACGGCTCATTTCCAACTCACGATGGTTTAATTTCTCTAGGTGCCCACAGCAATCTTGTGGTATAACAAAGACAGTCGTGTACATAAAGGCGCTGAAATAATATATTGGTGTCGATTCAGTATAGCACGTCTTAAATTATTTGACAGAACTTAACTTAATTTGAGCGTTTTGTCCTTATCTTTTTGATAAAGAAGGATTTTTCCGGACAAGACGGTTAAAATAAGGTTAGTCCTGTCAAATAAGTTAAGTTGTGTTACGCCGAATCGACACCATTGAGATACTAAAAAAACTGTCTTTATTGTCGCTCGAAAAATCATGTTCCTTTGGTTACCTTACTTCCACGACAATCTCTTCCACGCGGGCGCGCGGCAGGCTGCTATGTTCCTAGATCTAGTATTGCTGTGTTTCTCAAACAAGAGCGTAATACGATCACAATATAAAGAACCTTGTTCGAGATAAATCAAACTTCTTGCAGTGGTGAAAAACAAGCCATCAGCGACCGGCAATTCCACAATGAAAATGTATAACTGTCGTATTACTTGAACATGGAATGAGGTTTTCAACACACCTATTCGAAAAACGACAAGTGTGTTCCTATGGGAGTTTGAGCTTTGGCCGATAGGGGCGATTACCTAGTAGTGGTCCAACTACGATAAAAAAACCGCAAATCGATGTACAGAATAGCCATTTGGCACAAGGGTACTTTAGGTTAAAACAATCATTTTTGATTTTTTATTTTTTGTGTGGGAATTGTTTTTTTTTTGCAAATCCTATCTATTGTGGTATCAAATGAAAGGGCTCCATGAGCAGACTCTAAAAATATACTACACCATTACCTTTCAGCCACCTGCTTTCTAAAAATCCGAGAAATATTTTCAAAAAATATCAAGTTTGGGCTCCTCCAGGTAGGGGACGGCTTAGTAAATTTTTGTAAAACATACGTTAAATATCTCCTATATACTCATATCAAACTTCAGGAAGGCAATTTTAAAAATAATAACGTTTAATGTGTTTTTTTAATTTTTCTTTATTAAAAATTTTTAGATTTATTACTTATTAAAACTTATCAAACTGTACTGTACTGCACTGTACTATTATTGTGTTTTATTGTATTATAAAATAAAACACAAACTTTTGGTTTACAAAAATTTACTAAGCCGTCTCCTACCTGGAGGAGCCCAAACTTAGTATGTTTTGAAAATAATTTTGGATTTTTAGAAAACAGGTGGCTGAAAGGTAATATATTTTTGGATATATATTATATATTTTTGGAACCGGCTCATAAATCCCTTTCATTTGATACCACTCTTGATGGGAATTCGAAAAAAACAAAGTCAATTTCCAAAATATTCTGAATCACAAACTTTTTAATAAAGAAAAATGTAAAAAAAAATAGTAAATGTTATTATTTTTAAAATCGCCTTTTTGAGGATTGATGTGAGTATATAAGGAGATATTTGCCGTAAGTTTTATAAAAAATTACCTAGCCGTCTCTTACCTGCAGGTGCCCAAACTTGGTATGTTTTGAAAATATTTCTCGGATTTTTAGAAAACAGGTGGCCGAAAGGTAATGTTGTAGTATATTTTTAGAACCGGATCATGAAGCCCTTTCCTTTGATACCACACTTGATAGGATTTGGAAAAATTCCCATACAAAAATTTATGACGTTATTACTCCCCCCCTAAGGGGAATATTTTAAAGAACTACCGCTCAAAATGATTGTTTTAACCCAAAGTACCCGTGTATCAAATAGCTATCCTGTGCATCAATTTGCGGTTTTCTGTCAACATTTGTTTTTTACATGTTCCACTATAGGGATGTCGCTGACACTAGGGATATGCTTTGAAATTTTTTGACTTTGACATAGTGACACAGTATTTATACTGTGATAGTGGTGTGCTTGCCACTAGGGACACAATATAAACAAAGACAGTAGGGACTTTGAACCGAATTCCCGAGTTAAATACCTACGCACCATCAAAGCGTTAGGGCGTCGGTCACTCATATCATAACTTGGGTTTTTCGAAATACGATAAAACTCGTCATCGTTTGGCCTTTATTTGTTTCTGCGTTTTTTTATTTACAATCCACCTGTTAAACCGCTCTTAACTGTATCAACTCAAATTTTTGAAGAAAATATTAGGAGCTGCTCATGCATTTTCGGTAAAATTACTTTTCCACTGCGAAATGAAATAATACTGTTTGGGGGCGGTATAAAAAAATAGTTACTACCAGTGAGATGTTTAAGTATGTAATATATATATGACGATAGATGAATCCTTATTTATACTTAATTATACGTGATTATTCATATCTAAAAGGAATGCGGCAAACGTGTAGACGTGCCGCCACAACTGTAATAGAGTAATTACGATTATAATAAAGAAAGCGCATCCATATCCGTTGAGTGGTTCTAAATTTAAAACAGAACAGACAGACAGTAAGACGGACAGAGACACAGAAAGACAGACAGAGAAACAAAAATTGTAGTTTGGGCCTCAGTACAAAACTATTTACTAATAACTCATTAAATTAAAAATTTTGCAAAAACATTCAATGTACAGACAGACATGACATTTTTAGCTAAAGATAGATAATTTTTTACGTAATGATTGCCCACGGTAACTTCCTCTACATTTACTCTGACCCATTCCAGCAAATTCTGTAATAGCGGAGTTGAATACCATAAATATATTTAGTCTGAGACATACTTATTCGTCGTATTTGCCGTTTGATTGCGATTGCCGCGCGCCGCCGCTCCACCAATTGGCTGGCTAGACTTGCTTGTGGCACGGCGGTGCGGCGGCGACAGCGGCGGCACACCGACAAAAGAGTAAAAAGAACTTGCTTTTTGTTCTGACAAGCGTACTTAAATCTATGTACTCTTTATTTTGCCCTGGTAATCGATATACATAAAACGAACGCGACAATTTCAAAACTTAGTTTGTAATGTAAGTAGGTACTCCTAAGTGATATTTTTCATTCTTACCTTTGGATATGAGCCGGAAGTCTAAAAAAAGCAATTTCTTGTTTTCGGGATGAATTTAAACACCCAAAAACACAATAATATCTCTGCAAGATCGTGACCAGGCCGGCACAGAGTTCAAAACCTGTCGCGTCCTATCGCATTAGAGCGGTGTTTACGTCTGCGCGTACTGGCAAGCGCGGCGCGGCACTGCGCTGCGACCCCAGCAACTGACACTTGAACTCTGCTTAGACGGCGTGTAGAGCACGCGTCTGTGTGTGTTAGCTCGAATCAGAGCGCATCCAAGTAATTTCACTACTGTAGTGACGTGCCTCCTCCTTTTTTGAAGTCTGTTAAAAAGTAGTAAAATCATAACAACCAGACAGCTATTCAAGAGCTCAGTGATTATTATTTTTTAACTGACTTCAAAAAAGAGAGGTGATAAATTTGACACGTATGTATGTAATACATTGGAACTGCAATACATTCAGATATGATGATCGATTTTGGCTTCTAAACAAACATACAAAATTTTATAGGTGTATGTTTGTATGTATGTTTGTCCAAGCAATTCTCCGGAACTATGAATCGAATTGTGACCTTAGAAACTTAGAAAACAGTGCAAGTTTCATCAAAATCGGTTCAGTTGTTTTCAAGATACGGACTAATACGTGTAAATGTGACGGCCTGACATATTGATAGGAGCTACGGGTGTATGAGCAAAGAGAAAACATCTCAAAACTTTGGTCAAATTCTGGTGCATCTAATAAAGGAAAAAAATCAAATTGGCCGAAACCAAACTGGCCTCACGAAACAAATCTGCAGGACATCCAATACGAGCTACTGGAGTAGAATATTATTACTCAATGGCAAACTTAGTATGACTAGTACAGTGCGCGCCAATCTTTTAGTCGCCTCTGAAAATAGCAATAGCCGTTTTACGGTGTCACGGGGACGGTACAGGAGCGAGGGCGCGGAGCACATCCTCCTGCGTGCCCCACCACACCCCCCGCTTGCTACACTATGCGTTAGTGTTAGTGCTACGTCCGTACTCTATACACGCGCGCGTTGCATTAAAAGTAACTTCGAGGAAAAAATTCTATGATTCGTTAAGTTTATCGTTGAATCTGTTTGTTATTGTTTTTGTTGCCTTTATTTGTTGTTTACATACATACACACAAACAGTTATTCATATAGACTAGTACTACCTATGTTTTGAGTTTCGCCAACTAATATTATTTAACCTTATATAATTATGATTTCGTTTTGTTGGTTAGTTTCGTAAATACATAATAGTAGTTTATGCTACAAAGGCGAAAAGGAATAAATTACGAGGACGATTTAAAACACGAGCGTAGCGAGTGTTTTAAACGTAACCGAGTAATTTATTGCTCTAACGCCCGTGTATCATACTACGTTTTTCAATGCATAATGTGAGGAAATAAAACAAACATAATCAAAGAAAACAATTTTATTATTAAAGTTGAAAGTTACATTGTTACAATTTTGCAAGTTAATGGTTGGCTCAAAAGGACTGTATCTAGAGCCGTTAAACAGTGGAAAAAAAAGTATAACATTTATGGTACACAGGAAAGGTTGCAGGTTAGCCAACTTCTCGTAAAAAATAATAATAATAATAAAGCCCTAGGGCAAAATAATCGACTTTCTGTTCGGTTTTGGTGCATAAAAAGTGGGGCTTTACGAGCACAAAAAATATTATTTTATAATTTTGAGTTAATTTATTTTGGAAGACCATTATTTTTTAAATTACAATTTTACTATATCTTTCAAGGTTAAACGTCAGTAGCTTAGCGCAAAGTGCATAACTTGACTTTGTTTTCTGTTTAAAAATTTATAATGAGCGTTTTTCCTTGTGTCAAATTTAGTGTTAAATAAGATTCCTAGATGGCACTGTCATATACTTTAGCAACAGAATCAAAGACAAAATTTACACAGATTCCAAACAAACCAAAAACCACTTTGACATTGATTGCTACGGAACTCAGATTGGTTTATTGGTCTGAGCTACGGAACATATTTTAATCTATGGTGACATGGACAGCGACATCTGGCGGAACGTCAAGAACTAAGAAAAAAAAAACAACGAGAAAAACGTTCATTGAAAAGCTTTTTGATCTGTGCCATTTGACGCCAATAGTTCGGTGTTAGTGAGGTTTATAAAGCAACAGTTTGAATTTGTATACACAATTAACTTTGTTTGGACCAGATCATGACTTATTGTGCACTAAATTTAAAACTCATGCTTTATAAACCTCACTATTACCTGCTATTACTGAATTGATTTATATAAAAACGGCTCACCTCAATACGTGTTATGATCGGGAAAGTAACAGTGTGAGGCGTAACGTCGTCGCGTAAACGTCTTCACTCGCCCAGATGAAGGCAGTCTAAATCTGCTGACACTGGTCGGCTTTTCCGATCATAACACGTATTGAGGTGAGCCGTTTTTATATAAATCATGAATTATCCTCAAGTCTCATTTAATTCTATAATATTGTTATTGAATTATTGGTGTTATTTGCCACATACCAAAATATTTTTAACTTCTAAACAAGAAATATAAAGTAAAGTTATGCACTTCGTGCTAAGCGACTGAGGTACAAAACTGATTGCACCATATTGTCGATGTAACCGTAAAGGTAGAGAGAGGTAGAGGGAGGTAGAGGTCTGTGCCATAGGTAGAGGTCAGTTCCGTAGGTAGAGATCTGTGCTATTGGTAGAGGTCAGTGCCATAGGTAGAGGTCAGTGCCGTCGGTAGAGATCTGTGCCATAGGTAGAGGTCAGTGCCGTCAGTAGAGATATGTGCCGTAGGTACAGGTCAGAGCTGTCGGTAGAGATCTGTGCCATAGGTACAGGTCAGTGCCGTCGGTAGAGATCTGTGCCATAGGTAGAGGTCAGTGCCGTCGGTAGAGATCTGTGCCATAGGTAGAGGTCAGTGCCATAGGTAGAGGTCAGTGTCGTAGGTAGAGGTCAGTGCCGTAGGTAGAATGACGCACAGTTCGTAGTTCGATATTCTTGTCGTGTTGTGTTGTCATGATGTCTTTCCTATCCTGTGTTTTGCCTCGATTTAGGCAATATCTTTATTCTTTATTTCATATATGTGCCAGTGCCAGTCCTTAATATAATATTATTTTATTAAGTATATTACAAATACAAATCAACACTACAAGACGAACAAGTCATACAATTATATTTATTAATATTCTTTGTTCCAAACACGAAACATATTTGATACACATAATAAATTAGAAAGAATGTAAACAGGTGAGCTTATCTCTGAAAAGAGATTTCTTCCAGCAAACGTTAGCGGGAAAGATAATTTTCATTAAAATAAGTAATCATACATACATGTGCAACAAAAGATTAAACATTATTAAATGAATACATAATCTACTGAATAAATAAATATAAATGTATCTATCGTGTGATACCCTAACAAAATATATACATACATAATATAATTCATAAATATACACACTAAATATACATACTATATAAATAATAATAATAATATCTTTATTTACTGAGAAAAAGTAATTACAGTATGTATGTTTACAAAATAAAGATTTAAGAAGTAGCCAGCATACTGATTTATTGTGAGAACTCATGGAATAATTCTTAAAATCCCAAAAACTGAGCGGCAACTATTTAACGGATCCCTAGCACCCGAGCTAGACCGTATACGATCTGTATTGCAGGTGCCAGTACCCCAACTATTTAACGGATCCCTAGCACCCGAGCTAGACCGTATACGATCTGTATTGCAGGTGCCAGTACCCCAACTATTTAACGGATCCCTAGCACCCGAGCTAGACCGTATACGATCTGTATTGCAGGTGCCAGTACCCCAACTATTTAACGGATCCCTAGCACCCGAGCTAGACCGTATACGATCTGTATTGCAGGTGCCAGTAATCCAACTATTTAACGGATCCCTTGCATCCGAGTTAGACCGTATACGATCTGTATTGCAGGTGCCAGTAATCCAACTATTTAACGGATCCCTAGCACCCGAGCTAGACCGTATACGATCTGTTTTGCAGGTGCCAGTACCCCAACAATTTAACGGATCCCTAGCACCCGAGCTAGACCGTATACGATCTGTATTGCAGGTGCCAGTACCCCAACTATTTAACGGATCCCTAGCACCCGAGCTAGACCGTATACGATCTTTATTGCAGGTGCCAGTACCCCAACTATTTAACGGATCCCTAGCACCCGAGCTAGACCGTATACGATCTGTATTGCAGGTGCCAGTAATCCAACTATTTAACGGATCCCTAGCACCCGAGCTAGACCGTATACGATTTTTATTGCAGGTGCCAGTACCCCAACTATTTAACGGATCCCTAGCACCCGAGCTAGACCGTATACGATCATTATTGCAGGTGCCAGTACCCCAACTATTTAACGGATCCCTAGCACCCGAGCTAGACCGTATACGATCTGTATTTCAGGTGCCAGTACCCCAACTATTTAACGGATCCCTGGCACCCGAGCTAGACCGTATACGATCTGTATTGCAGGTGCCAGTAATCCAACCATTTAACGGATCCCTAGCACCCGAGCTAGACCGTATACGATCTGTATTGCAGGTGCCAGTACCCCAACTATTTAACGGATTCCTAGCACCCGAGCTAGACCGTATACGATCTGTATTGCAGGTGCCAGTACCCCAACTATTTAACGGATCCCTAGCACCCGAGCTAGACCGTATACGATCTGTATTGCAGGTGCCAGTAATCCAACTATTTAACGGATCCCTTGCATCCGAGTTAGACCGTAGACGATCTGTATTGCAGGTGCCAGTAATCCAACTATTTAACGGATCCCTAGCACCCGAGCTAGACCGTATACGATCTGTTTTGCAGGTGCCAGTACCCCAACTATTTAACGGATCCCTAGCACCCGAGCTAGACCGTATACGATCTGTATTGCAGGTGCCAGTACCCCAACTATTTAACGGATTCCTAGCACCCGAGCTAGACCGTATACGATCTGTATTGCAGGTGCCAGTAATCCAACTATTTAACGGATCCCTAGCACCCGAGCTAGACCGTATACGATCTGTATTGCAGGTGCCAGTACCCCAACTATTTAACGGATTCCTAGCACCCGAGCTAGACCGTATACGATCTGTATTGCAGGTGCCAGTACCCCAACTATTTAACGGATCCCTAGCACCCGAGCTAGACCGTATACGATCTGTATTGCAGGTGCCAGTAATCCAACTATTTAACGGATCCCTTGCATCCGAGTTAGACCGTATACGATCTGTATTGCAGGTGCCAGTAATCCAACTATTTAACGGATCCCTAGCACCCGAGCTAGACCGTATACGATCTGTTTTGCAGGTGCCAGTACCCCAACAATTTAACGGATCCCTAGCACCCGAGCTAGACCGTATACGATCTGTATTGCAGGTGCCAGTACCCCAACTATTTAACGGATCCCTAGCACCCGAGCTAGACCGTATACAATCTGTATTGCAGGTGCCAGTACCCCAACTATTTAACGGATCCCTAGCACCCGAGCTAGACCGTATACGATCTGTATTGCAGGTGCCAGTACCCCAACTATTTAACGGATCCCTAGCACCCGAGCTAGACCGTATACGATCTGTATTGCAGGTGCCAGTACCCCAACTATTTAACGGATCCCTAGCACCTGAGCTAGACCGTATACGATCTGTATTGCAGGTGCCAGTACCCCAACTATTTAACGGATCCCTAGCACCCGAGCTAGACCGTATACGATCTGTATTGCAGGTGCCAGTACCCCAACTATTTAACGGATCCCTAGCACCCGAGCTAGACCGTATACGATCTGTATTTCAGGTGCCAGTACCCCAACTATTTAACGGATCCCTAGCACCCGAGATAGACCGTATACGATCTGTATTGCAGGTGCCAGTACCCCAACTATTTAACGGATCCCTAGCACCCGAGCTAGACCGTATACGATCTGTATTTCAGGTGCCAGTACCCCAACTATTTAACGGATCCCTAGCACCCGAGATAGACCGTATACGATCTGTATTGCAGGTGCCAGTACCCCAACTATTTAACGGATCCCTAGCACCCGAGCTAGACCGTATACGATCTGTATTTCAGGTGCCAGTACCCCAACTATTTAACGGATCCCTAGCACCCGAGCTAGACCGTATACGATCTGTATTGCAGGTGCCAGTACCCCAACTATTTAACGGATCCCTAGCATTCGAGCTAGACCGTATACGATCTGTATTGCAGGTGCCAGTACCCCAACTATTTAACGGATCCCTAGCACCCGAGCTAGACCGTATACGATCTGTATTGCAGGTGCCAGTACCCCAACTATTTAACGGATCCCTAGCACCCGAGCTAGACCGTATACGATCTGTATTTCAGGTGCCAGTACCCCAACTATTTAACGGATCCCTAGCACCCGAGATAGACCGTATACGATCTGTATTGCAGGTGCCAGTACCCCAACTATTTAACGGATCCCTAGCACCCGAGCTAGACCGTATACGATCTGTATTTCAGGTGCCAGTACCCCAACTATTTAACGGATCCCTAGCACCCGAGCTAGACCGTATACGATCTGTATTGCAGGTGCCAGTACCCCAACTATTTAACGGATCCCTAGCACCCGAGAGTAGTAAATTATTGTGCGTTCTACCCCGCCTCTCTTATCCATGCCTCGCTTCGCTCCGCTCCGCTCGGGGCTTCGCCCTCCGCCTGGATGAGAGAGGCGGGGTTGAACTCCCAATAATTTAGCTTCGCTTGGGGCTCACTCCGTTCGCCCTCTGCCTGGGTGATTTCGATAGCGTAGATTTTCCAATAAATTGGAGTGGGTCCCGAACTTGCTTCAAGACACCAAATTGCAACCATTACATCCATAAAATTTAACAGGGATGTTATACTTACAGATCTCTGCACACCTCCTTGTTTGAGACCATCACAAATAATAATACCACTTTTTTGAACCGTACTTAAATTTATTAATGATGACTAATAGCAAGTTTACAATAAAAAGATCCGAAAATACTCAATTCTCGTATAAATCTTGCCTGATCCCAGAAACGTACAGTTTCCGCATAAGATCTTGTTCTAAAATCCCGAAAACACTGAGTTCTCGTAAAAGACTTAAGAATATGTTTCAATAGTAAATTATTGAAATTTTTACAGCAACAAGATCCAAAAACACTCAGTTCTCGTATAAATCTTGCCTGATCCCAGAAACGTTCGGTTTCCGCATAAGATCTAATTCTAAAATCCCGAAAACACTGAGTTCTCGTAAAAGACTTAAGAATCTGTTTCAATAGTAAATTATTGAAATACTACAGCAACAAGATCCAAAAACACTCAGTTCTCGTATAAATCTTGTCTGATCCCAGAAACGTTCGGTTTCTGCATAAGATCTTGTTCTAAAATCCCGAAAACACTGGGTTCTCGTAAAAGACTTAAGAATATGTTTCAATAGTAAATTATTGAAATTTTTTCAGCAACAAGATCCAAAAACACTCAGTTCTCGTATAAATCTTGCCTGATCCCAGAAACGTTCGGTTTCCGCATAAGATCTAATTCTAAAATCCCGAAAACACTGAGTTCTCGTATAAGACTTATGAATCTGTTTTATTATTCAATATTAACATACCTATACTCCATAGTCACTCAATTAAAAAAACCCCAAAGACGCTCAGTCTCTGCATAAGGTTTAAAATTTAAATACGGTTCTAACACAAAAATATGCATAACTGATAATGACGACTGCATTGAGTGTAATGAGTATGCTATGCTTTGAAGTGGGTATTGTGAATCAGTTGTTTTAAACCTTAGGCTTATATTTCATTTTGATTTAAAAATTACATTAAGGAAACTGTTTTATTTATGTAGAATAATCTAGAACCTTAACACGGTATTTTGATAAAAACTTACAAAGATAAATATTAAGATGTACATGTATAAATATTAAGATGTACGTGTAAACAATTTTGATATATTGAACCCTATTTTAGAGTAAGTGTAGAATCCTAGCTAGAAAGCATGGCTATTACCTAGCATATAGTTTTAACAAACGAAATCCATATTATTCTATAATCCTTATACTTGAAATTGATCAAAGAAAAACTGTTCTGCATCTCTGTTCCAATGCTGTAGACCAGGAGCTGTAAAGAATATCACTAAGATATAAAATTCTTGATAAAATTAACAAAAGGTTTTTGGTTTCCAATTTATACTGATAATTATCCTTATCGTTAAAACTATCCAGATATTTGTTTATTTGTATAATAATTATATAAATTTTGTATGAGACATTTTATAACATATAGTTCATACCCAGTTTAGAAGTCATAGCTTCAACTAAATAATGTTTTTATATACTACTATTTACCTTTATACCTACTTATTTTAATAAAAGGTAATTTCAATATATGGATAGTATTTTTTACCAGCATTAAAGGTCTATGACTCTCGACCTATTAACGAGTCCACGTGTAACATTGCTGCATCAGCTCTAGGTAACTAGCGAGCAGGTCACAGACTAATTAACTATTAGACATCTTATCAACCATAGACAAGTGTTAGTATAGCATATTTATATTTATTCTTAATGCACTCGCACAGAAAACTTAATTCTAAATTATATGATAAAGTTGTGTACAATGGCGCGCTTATCTCAATAATGAGATTTCTTTCAGCAAACAAAGGGCGATAGGCATATTTTATATAAATAAGATATTCATATGGTGCAAGATAATACTTATACAGAAACAAGATTAAATTAATAGTAGATACCTAATAGTTAAAAACATAATAATATAATAAATACATGAAATTTACATGCAAATGCCTACATAGTAGTTTAGCCTGCATACAGTTTGATGGACTTAGCACTAAAAGAGTTTCCTTACGCCCCAGTGTTATAAGAAGGTGTTTTAGTAGTGCAATTGCACTGATGTGTTTGCGAAAAAAGTGTACCACTTTACAACGTCTAATGACTTAGTGGTCTGTGGAGCACTTCTTTGAAATATTATATTATTTTTTGCTTACACATAATTATTAGGTAGCTTTATTGCTTTAATGGTTCAGTGGTTAAAGACTAGAAGTTAAGGGTTCGATTTATAACATAAGGTTTGTATATTACATACTAATAACAAATAAATAAATAGGTTGATTTAGAATTATTGTTTGTCTTTATGTGAGATAATATTGCGTTGTGACAACAAAACTACATTTAAGATTTTAATATAGTTTACTTACTATCAACATAGACTTCTTATTTTTATTTATGGGTTGTAAAGTAACTTTGTTATAGATGAGTGTATATGAAGTCGCAGGCGGAAAGCTAGTTTTTACGCAAGATGACTTTTTATTCATCATCCAAATTTATACTGTACAAAAGACCTATGATATTGTTCACCTACCAAGCCTCTAATATGATTTTGAATGATGAATAAAATGGTGTTTCATAATTATAATATGATTTAATTGTAACATGACCTTTAAGGTATGTATTTGGGGATGGTGTTAAATCATTTCTTGGTGGACGATTAGTAGTAATGAAGTCGCAGGCAAAAGTTAGTTACAAAAATAAAATTATTGTGAAACTGCGTTGTAAGCCACGGGTTAGGTGTTATATTACATTATTTAAAATTGGGTTACTTCCTTCGAAAATATCAATATTGCAGCGTAAGTATACCTACTTTCATAACAATTATTTAAAGTAATATGAGTAAAATAAGTTAAACGATTATAGATTACTGAACAATATGCTATAAGGGTGAAATTTAATCGTCAGTAAAGTAAAACTTATTACAAAAATACATTTTGACAAAAAGGTTTATAAAACATTTTTACAAATTTCCAATTCACTCTTTGACCGTATTCGCGTGCTGTTATTACTCCTTGAGGAAACTGTTAGTTTTTTCCTTCCGTTGTTTCTAACGTGCTGTTCGTGTGTGTGTGTGAAAATCCTTCGAATCCTGCCCTAAAAATGTTAGTATTCGTGAGTACCTATTTCATCTTCTCAGTTAAAGTAGAATTGATTTTAAACTGTTTTATATTTTAATACCAATTTGTTTTGCGTTTTATTTTCTACGGCGTTGTGCGTTCTAAAAATGGTTTGTTTTATTTTACAAGCCTTTTGTTGTTGTTTTGTTATGATAAATATTCCAAAATTTATTCAAGAAACCCTAGCTAACAATAAAAAACAGCATTGAAATCTGTAAAGTGTTTCTCAAGTTACAAATGAAAAAAACAGACAAACATCGTCTAGTCCTGTTAGTTTTTATATAGGTAGTAAAACAGTGTATATTTTACAGGTCTGACTCAGAATACGAAAGTGTCGTCTCGCAGCCGCAAGTTGTGAAAAATAAAGCTGCGGTAGCTGGACCGAGCAAACGTAAAACGACCTCTTCAGCAGAAAACCAAAGGTACATCTTTGTCTTTATTTCTATTTCTAAGTCTCTTTAATCCGTTTTTTCCACTTTAACTTAAAACAAATAAATAAATTAATGTTTCTCTATTCGCAACTATTGAGTTTATTGATATTAAATTCTGTAATAAAACCCGCATTCAAACGTATTTTGCAGTTATTTAATCGTATGAACGTACACTCAGACGTGGCACAACATTTTCAACGTATACTTGTGTGTCTAAAACGAATCTTTTATTTACAGGGCAAACAAAAAGAAAAGCAGTGGTTCAAGTAGCAAGCAGCTTGATATTTTCGGCATACTAGAAGAAGCCGAAAATATAGCCAGCAGCGCGGCGCCTACAAACTTTCCAGTATCATCAAGCTTTATATCACGAGTCGCAAACGGTTCAGTACGGAAGGCTATTGATAACGAAGGAGAATTTTACGTGGAGTTAAAAGTATACAAAACCGTCGACGCTAAAAGTACCAAGCCAGAGGAAAGGTGGAAGAAATCGTTGTTTGGGGTGAAACTGTTGACCGACCAGGACTCTGGTCAGTGGCAGGCATTGCAGAAGTTTGTACGGGAAGCACACTCTGTGTTTACCGACTGTGAGGGTGTGTTTTATAGTGATAAAATTAATATTAAGTAAAATATTTTTCTTTATGACATGATCAATAAAACATAATATCTTTTTCTGTTATATATTATACACATTATTTTTTATTTTGTGATCTTCCACTTTCTTTCTTTATTCTGATAACTTTTTTTATTCTAATCACAGAGCGATAACTAATTTGACGAAAACGCATCAATTACTATTATTTACATACTTGCCTGTTGTTACATTCAGTGATTTCAAGCCATTAACTCAATAATGCCGTACTGTACTGTTTGTCGAACAGCAGTTGATGGTAAAAAATGGATAGGGCATTTACGCAGTAATTTGCATAAAAACAATGCCGTGGTATCTCTATGCGATGGTGTCGAGATAATTACTTCTGCTTTCAAGTCCCGTATAGCAACATATAGGGTTACAGCCAGTAGTGAGTTTGAGCAAAACTCTGTAGATAACTTTTTTGACTCGATTCGAACCAAGATAAAACATCTTTTTGATAAATCACTCAAAGCTCATACTTGTATAAAAGTAAATATTGAACTGTTTTCATTGTTTTTGATGTTCAAAAATGATTGTCAAGAAATGAAATCATTTGGAACTAAAAACCAGATTTTATATCTGAACTACGATTTTGATTTGAAATATTCAGGGGTCTTGAATACAATCAAAACAAAAATTGAAGAGTTTCAAGAGAGAGATAGTGGGTGGACATTTCTCAGTAATTCGCATCTTGAAATTAATATAAATAAATACCAACCACTGCGAGGTGCTAGCCATGTTGAGTTGCCTGAGTTTATAAAAAATAAACGAGCTTGTCTAAACATAAAGAACAATGACCCTTATTGCTTTCTGTGGTGCGTTATGGCAGCCTTATTTCCATCTCTGAAACATCCCGAACGAATAACATCTTACCCTGACTTTAGGAAAAAATTGAACATAGAGGGAATGTCATTTCCAGTCAGTTTTTCGGATATAGGTGTATTTGAAAAAAACAACTCTCATATTGGTATCGTGGTGTATGGGTTGTATGATGGAAAGACTATTTCGGGTCCCTTGTATAAATCAGAAATTTTAAAGGATAAAACAATTATTCATCTACTATATCTTGAGAAGGATTTATCATCTCATTTCTGTCTAATCAGAAACCTGTCTCGTCTGGTTAGAAGTCAAATAACTAAACACCATCAAAAGTTACACATTTGCGAAAGTTGTTTGCTATTTTTTACGACACTTGAACAAGTCAATAATCACTTATGCAGTGGGGTAGCTACCAAAATACCTGAAAAGGGAAGCATTTTACAGTTTCAAAACTATGGACGTAAACAAAACATGCCTTTTGTGATTTACGCTGACTTAGAAACGATGCTCGAGAAATATGATGGCTGCAATAATAATCCCAACATCGCTAGCACATCGACCTTACAACGTCACGTGCCGATAGCATTCGCTTACCAGATAGTTTGCTCGGTAGATGACTCATATGATATGTTTGTTACTTACCGCGGTGTCGACTGTATTGAAAAGTTTATCAAATGTTTAAATCGCGATGTACGAAAAATACATGAAATTTTGAAAAAAACTGTGAGCATAATATTCACAGAAGCAGATAAAAAAGATTTCGAAAACGCCACTCGATGTTACATCTGTAAAAACTTTATGTTTTTGGATCGGGTCCGTGATCACTGCCATATCACCGGAAAGTATCGCGGACCAGCCCACAATCATTGTAATTTACAGCTTAAACTACCCGCTTTTGTTCCTGTAGTATTTCATAATTTAGCTGGGTACGACTGTCACTTGTTTATAAAGGAGCTGGCTTTATCACCCGGCCCTGTAAAAGTCATACCTAAAACTAAAGAAAACTATATTTCGTTCACTAAATACATACCGATTTCCCAGGAAGATAGCATCCAAGTACGATTTATTGATTCATTTAAATTTTTAGGAGCTAGCTTAGACCAACTTGCAAAATCATTAACGAAAAATCAGTTTCATTATTTAAGAAACCGATTTCAAGAAGACAGCAAATTTAATTTACTCGTGCGTAAAGGTGTTTATCCTTATTGCTTTATGTCTGAAATGGATCGTTATGAAAATAAGTCTTTACCATCAAAAGAAAGTTTTTTTAATTCACTTACCGGTGAAGACATAAGTGACGAGGACTATGAGCATGCGCAAGCAGTTTGGTTGGAATTTGCTATAAAAGATTTAGGTGAATACACAGATCTGTATTTGCAAACAGATGTTTTATTACTTACAGACATATTCGAAAATTTCCGAAAAACTTGCAAAAAGTACTACGAACTTGATAGCTTATTCTATCTCACTATAAGTGCGTTGTCGTTTGACAGTATGCTTCTCAAAACTCAAGTAAAGCTCGAGCTACTTACTGATTTAGAAATCATTCGAATGATTCAGGGAGGAATAAGAGGTGGGGTATGTATGTGCTCTAAGCGTTATGCTAAAGCCAATAATAAGTACCTGTCCGACTATGATACATCTCAACCAGATTCATTTATCGTTTACATAGACGCTAACAACTTATACGGCTATTGTATGTCACAGATGCTACCCCTTAGTCATTTTAGATTTTTAACAGCAAAGGAAATGGAAACTTTTGATGTTTCAACTATTCCCGATAATGGTGAAACTGGTTATATTTTAGAAGTAGACATAATCTATCCTGAAATTTTACACCATGAGCATAACGATCTTCCTTTTTGCCCTGAAAAATGTATTCCTCCCGGAGGAAAGAATCATAAACTTGTGCCTAATCTGTATAATAAATATAGGTACGTGATTCATTACGTTCACCTGAAGCAGTGCCTTAAACACGGCTTGAGACTAGTCAAAGTACATAGAGTTATTACTTTTCGGCAAAGTGCGTATTTAAAAGAATATATTGATCTAAATACAAAGTTACGACAAAAAGCAAAGTCAAAGTTTGAGCAAGACTTTTTTAAACTCTTAAACAACAGTATTTTTGGAAAAACGTTGGAAAATACTGAGCGACGTACAAATGTTCAGTTAGTTAAACATTGGATCGATTTAAATAATAAAACAAAACAATCATCTTCTGCACAAAAATTAATCGCGCGACCAAATTTTCAAACTGTTTCAGTACTATCAGACGATTTAGTTGCAATACAGATGAAACCCGAATGCGTTCGCTTAGATAAACCTATCTATATCGGTTTCACCGTTCTAGAATTGTCAAAGAGCCACATGTATGATTATTACTATACCGTAATAAAACCAGTATATGAAAATAGAGTTTCCGTTCTTTACCTAGATACGGATTCATACATACTAATGTTACAGACCAAAAACTTTTATAGGGATTTGAAAAATATATTTTTGGATAATTTTGATACCAGTAATTACGACGTCGACAATTATTACGGTATACCGTTACAGAACAAAAAAGTACCGGGGCTATTTAAGGATGAAATGGGTGGTCAAGTTATATCTGAATTTGTAGGTCTACGTTCGAAGCTATATTGCATTCGCACCGAAAGCAGCTCTATAAAAAAAGCTAAAGGCGTGAAAAAAGCCGTAATAAAAAAATTAAACGTTTCCGATTATAAAAAATCGTTGTTTGAGAAAATAATAATTCGTAAAAAAAATATTTTGTTTCGGTCAATTAAACATGAAATATTTACTCAGAGTGTAAACAAAATTGCTTTGTCGAGCAATGATGATAAACGTTTACTGCAGCGTGACAATATTTCAACAAAAGCCTGGGGTAATTCATCAATAATATTATTATCTTAAGTGAGTTAATGGCTTGTATTTAACTGTAGATAGAACCTTTTATGTTTTATGTATATAATTAGTTTCAAACTGTAACACTTAATTTACAGATAAATTTAATTAATAATTAATATAATTAAATTTATCTCAAAATTAAGTAGGTACCATTATGTATTTTGTTTTTATGTATACCTACCTGTAGTTTATATTAGTAAGTTTAAAAATTGTAAACCTTAATTTACAAATAAATTTGTTCATGAATCATTACCATGAATTTTATTTTATTTCATAGTCCTTTTGCTAACAGTAAGTTAAAAACAACGTTTATAATTACCCTGCAGTCTCTGCATACCCTGTAGGAGACATGCGTGAGTTTATTATTATTTACCTGTGTAACGCATACAGGAATGAACACGTCGGACATCGGTCACCGGTCACCTGATTGAATAATGCAAGTAAGCAGAAATCGTCTTGCAATTGTATGTATATGCGTGTGTGTGTGTGTGAAATGTAAACAGCTGACATCAGTCTATTATGACCTGTATTGCATAGGTGTAAGATTCAAATATTTATAGGTACAAGCCTCACTGCCATATAGTCACATGTGGAGTGGGCAACTATTAACTAACAAATGCATGCATTCATTAGGCTTTAGACAGACCCGAGGTGAACAACAGTTACCTGGTTTTACTAAGCAGTTATTTACGTTACGACCTTGGCTCAAAAATGTCTTTTTCTGTAAGTAGAACTTTAATTTGATTAACATTAAATTAACTTTATCAGTATACTTTTATATTTATTTATAAATTAATAAAGCTAATTTGTTTTTGTTACAGATCCTGACTGATCAAAATGACCCATATTATTACGCTCAAAATATGTTGGAAGGGATGGATAGTGACGTGGAAGTTGTCCGACAGATTCCCCAGCCTCAGAATTTAGTTAAAAAACGGGTGAGGACACACAGAAAGCGATCTTCAAAGGAGATGATGCAATCTTCTTTTATAATAAACAAGACGTCTCGACGAGGAAATCGGCTCATCAAGATTGAGATATTTGACCTCCATGAATGCCAAGACATAAATCGTGAAAGTGCTTTAGTGACCTGTCAATGGGTGTGTGAGGATCCTATGGACGAAATTTTAGACTTGACAGAAAGTGTTATAAAAAGAATATCGCAAAAGATGTGTGACAATAATATTTAAAAATTAGTTAAGTGTTGGAATTTAAGTAAATATTCTATGATGTAAGTAATATTTTAGTCAATTAAATATATTTTATTCGAGTGAAATTAAAGTTTTCGTTTTATTTTATTTTATTAACAGGTACATAAATTAAACAATTTTCATTTAATTTTTAATTTTATTTGAACTCTGTAAAATAATTAAGTACAATTAAAACTTAAAACAAAACATATTGTTGTTATAAAACCAATTTTTTATGGAAATTACATTTTTTAAAGCACACTTGTTTGCATGATTACTAAAACAAATTAAGTTATTTTCACAAAACTCATCGAGTAAGTTTCTTAAGTTAGGACACCCTTTTTCTCCTATATCAATAACAGTACATTTTTTACACAATTCATATATCCACGTTATCTTTTCACCTCCTTTTACAAAAATTTTCTTATTTCTAAGATAGTCATGAATAATTCTACGAAATTCCCTATAATCAATATAACCCTCAGACCATTTGTATCCTTGGTTGATCTCAAGCCACTTCACGTGTTTTTTTTCTCGGTCATTCAATGATGCAAAAGGGTATGGGGGCTTTACAAGAAATGTTTGTGTAAATAGTGGACTAGCAATTGCAAATTCCTTTAAAATAAAATTATTTTTAAAGTCCTTAAAGCCTTGCAAATCACAAAAAATATATTCAGTACTCATGATATCTTTTTTACAATACTTGTAAGTGGTTTGTATTCAAAAACGCAATCATTCAAAAACAGACAGTACGCAGATGTCTTATCAGGAAACTCAAGATCACTTTCTAAATCAATTCGCACATCGATAGGGCCTGATTTTAAAGTTTCATTCTGGCGACAACAGTCAATTACAAATAAGGGCGCTTTTTCCTTAAATTCTTTAAAACTGATTGACGGCTCGCAACGACGACCGTAATATGAATGTTGGAATGTTGCAAAAGCCTCGTATAATAAAGCATATCTATCTTCACCAAATTGGATGTTTAAATTTTCATATGGATAATAAGCGGAGTTCAAAAATACTTTGACATCTCGTAAATGACAATGATCAAATTGTGACATATCCTTTGCTCCATTATTTTTGCGATCAGTTTGCAACCCTATAATTACATATCTCGGTTTTTCTACTTGAGATGTTGTTTTTACTGACCAAGTATGTTTTGTTGTCCTTGGCAAAAGAGGGTATTCGTACAGATCCCAGTTTCTAAATGCTAAATTTATAGTTCTGTCTTTCTCCAAATATTTCAGCAAGTTAATTCTTTCACGATCCGATACTTTGATATGGGGCACCCTCCATACGATTTTATTAATAGTAAGGTCATGTATTACTTCATTTGTATTTAGTTTGAGTGAATTCAGGTTCGTATTGCTTCGCAAAAGAACTAGCTCATGTTTGCAGTTCATGATAATTTTATTGTAGTCTTCCGCAAATCCGAGAATTTTGTTCAAAGGTATGCAAACAGAAAAATGACCTCCATTTGTATTTTTTATACCATCAAAATCCCATCCCCAAAACCTAGACATTTTCGATTCATTTGAATTCATTGACAATAATGACTTTATAGTTGTCGACAAACCAGCATTTTTAATCTTGTCAATTTCTACCCCATTTATTTCATATCGTATTTCTTGAAAAAGGAAAAGTATGTAATTATTAATAAACTCAACGCTATTAACTTTCTCTTTTGTTTCTCTACTTTTATGAATTGTAACGGAACCTTCTATATACAATGTGCTCACTGATGGCAAAACGTACAAATCCTGTTGATTGATGGGAATGCGTATTTCGTCATTTTTATTAAAACTGTTCACATAAGGCTTATAAGAATGCACCTGATAGCTTTCAATGCTGTTGTCCTGAACAAACGATTCTCCTATATCCAAAATACTCATTTTAGTAGTTTTATGAGCTTAAGAAATTTTTTATTTTGTTTGGTTAACTTTTTTTTTCTTGTTTTAGGTGATCTCCCAGGAACTGCGCTGATTGAACTGAGATTTTTTTGTGCATGTTGTGTTATTTTATTGAAATCAATCATTTTCGTTTTAAATGCAAATATAACTGTATCTCTTCGTGTCGCAGATTGATTAAATCGTTATTAGCATCTAATATTTTTATGTTTATTTCACTGACACTTTTCTGGTTCACGGGAAAGTATATTAGATTTTTAGGAATTTCAATAATTCTATAACCTGGTGGTACGTTAGGTGCAAACTCATAAATTATATGACTTGGAATTCCATTGATAAAAGATCCGCTCACAATATCACATTCGATTCGGATGATGGTTGTTGGTAAAATGCTTATTGGAAAGCAAGATGCATGCAATATATTAGATTTTAATGTTTCATTTCTAAAACCTAATATACGACCTATAGAGTCATTGTGCTCAAAATATATGTCTTTAGTACAAAATATTTTGGTACTCAAAGTATTGTTATTACAGATGAGTTTTAAAGTACAATCATTAATATTCTCAGTTAAATAATCACTAATATCTTCAAGTTCATACGAACCTTCAGGTATTTCTATCACCTCATTTTTGCCATAGTAAAACTTATTGTTTCTACCATCAACATTAGGTATTGAGTTAAAGGTAGAAAAATAAATAAGACCGCATTCATATTCACCATCAAGTTGTAGTTCAGGTGAATAATTTGTAATCAAAGCAGAATCGTTGCCTGTTACTGACAGTGTGAACGACATTATTAAAATGATTTTTTTAATGACCGTAAGTCATTTAAATGCTTTTTCCAGAATTCATTCAGAAATTTTATACACAGGTGTCCACAATTAACCGTATTAAACTGCTGATATTTTTTATAGTTATAAAATATAGTACACCTCTTTAAGTACTTAATTAATTCTAAAGGTGGTTTTAAATTCCCAAAACTATCAAAATATTTACAGTAATTTTTTATTTTTGCATAGGCTACCCAATGGGTCCCAGCGTTTTCAGAACTATCTAAATTCATTATTGCACATTCAATTAGCTTTGATTTTCTAGGTAAACGATCTCTCATGAAAACACCCCGAAAATATGGAACGTCATGAGTGTATTTGATAATATCAATATTAGAAAGTGCTCTTCTGGGTAGCCTTGCTATTAGTTTTTTGATGAACGCAGACACAGGCCTTTTCCTTTTTTGTACGGTTTAATGTACAATCCTTTACCTAAAGCCCTTGACTCCATTACTATATTGTGCCGCTCGGACTCTGCTAGACTTTTTTGAGCAGTTTTATACTCGTTTACAGCTTTAGCAATACCCGCAGCACCACCAGCCAAAGACCCTAGTGCCGAAAGCCCCGCAAAGATTGGAATCAAAGGTAGTATTCCACCAGTTTTCGGAATAGGTATAATCCTAGGAAGATTAATTTTATTATTTTTAGAAAATATTTTTTTTGCAGCCATTTGTGCAAACTTGATAGCGTCATTATTATTTCTCGGTTTGAATTTTTTCAGTTGATACTTTATTTTAGAAACTGCCTTCTTAAATGTTTTAATACCAGCACCTGATTTCAGCTTTACTTTCATTACCTTATCAACTAACCAAGACGCGATCTTTTCACCTTTACCAGCATCTTTGGACTTTAATCTTCTATTTGCCATTTTCATTAATTCTTTGTCCGCCTTATGACGATCTTTTAAATTAGTATGTTTTAAATAAGCTATATCGTGCTGCATACACCCATTGTCTAACTGATTGATTCCTATGTCACCTCTCTGTAATCTCTCTTGTAGTCGGGTCCCAGGTCCGCAATAATTATAACCAGGTATATGTAACTCAATTGGTAAACTATTAATAATATTATTGATAAGTCCTCTTCCTTTCATTACTAGTACAGTACTGAAAGTTGTATCAATAAATATCATAATAAATATCTTAACCACCAAAATCATAATTAAACTAGTTAATTTTCACGATAGCATTCTTGTCAATCCAACTATTCTCATCGTCACTAAGACCAAGCCATTTAACGTAATATCTATTACCTCTTTTCTTAATTACTTTTTCAATCAAGTAAATGTTTGGATATTTTGTCTTTTGAAGTTCTTCTGCATAAAAACACCCTTTTATTATGACTTTATGTTGGTCTTCAATGTGATAAGTAAGTGGGTTTGTATTATTCACTTTCTTAACTGTGAACAATTCTGTAGACCAATTTGGAGTATAACCCTTTTGAAAACTACCTTTATACTTGCTAATACGAACCACATCACCAACATTAAATTTATTTTTGTGTTTGACATATTTATCTTGTGATTCTTTTATATTTCTCGCCACGATTAACTGATTTGACATATTTACTTCACGTGGTTTATGTTTTGTTGTACGATGTGTGGTATTATTATAACTACTCATAATTTCTGTTAAAGGTTTTCCAATCCACTTGTAACTACCATTAAGGCTAAAATATTTAAATAGTTTGTTTTTTAAAGTTCTGATCAATCTCTCTACTATAGATGCTTTTTTAGTCGAGTATGTAGAATAATGGTTGATTTTATTAACCTTCATTAGTTTGTGGAACACATCGTTATAAAACTCTGTACCATGATCCGTTTGTAAATTATTACATTTTAGACCATTTCTTATAATACTTTGGAATGCTAAAGCTACTTCGCTTTTTGTTTTGGTTTTCAAAGGAACTGCCCATGAATATTTAGAAAAGGCATCAATAACAATTAAAATAAATTTATATCCTTTATTATCTTTATAATAATTTTTTATGTCGATTAAATCTCCTTGCCACAAATCACCAATCCCCTTAAGTACGACAGAACGCCGTCTAAAATTTCGTCTAGCTGATTTGTGAATCTCGTCAACAACATTGCATTTACTCATGGTTTATTTTTTTTAAAGATACTAAATGGTCTTTTAGCAAGTTACTGACTTGTACTTGGGTACATTTCTCATCTAACTGTTGCTGAAGTAGCTGTATCTGATTTTTTATACTTTTCAGTTCAACAAAAAAGTCATACTTTTTACAAAACAATTGATTATTTTTATCGACATACTCTTTATTGACTGCTTCATCTGATTGCAGTGGTAATTTCAAACCTATTAACCTGTTAGATTTCACATCATAATCACCAGATAAATTTTTAAATATGACTTTTTCCATTATATTCTGTTCGTAAGAGTTTGTGAATCGAAGCCGCTTATGAACATGATGTCCGAACTTATCAATGTTCATGTTGATGGTGTAATTGAGCTGATGGATATGACACTAATGAATATTACAAAGTGTTGTGATTATATTTATTTAATCTATTATGTAATTTTCTTTTAATTCTTCAATAATTGATATGATTTCATTATCAAGACCAGTATTACCAGCATCACGAGATGCAATAAGTATTTTTAGTCGTTCTACCAACTCATTTGGATCATCCCAGTATAAATAATCAACATTTCTTACAAACTTTTTTAACTTTGGTAGTCCTTTTCCTTTAGATACATTTTCCTTACAACATGACTTAAACATCGGTTTTATAATTTGTGTATACTTAACACCTCTATTGCTTTTGATAGGTTGATCTGGGTCATATCCTCGGCGATGAGCGTTGGTATTTAATAATATTGTTTTGTAATTTTCTTTATCGTCCTGAGTTACAAGACTTAAATCAAGATCTCTCTTAAACAACAACTCTGCTAGTCCTGGGGTAATAATATAAATTTGACCATCAACTGTTAATTTATCATCTGTTAAAGAAAGTGGCATTGAACCAATCATGTATTTTCCTTTTACTATGCGTACTCCGAATGGAACATCTTTGAATACTTGTGAAGACAAGGACCAAGAGCTAATTTCGGTTTCGTTAGGGCTCACAGTTGAATTATTAGATTCAAAAAATTGTTCACTATTACTATTTTCTGTACTTTCATCAGTATAAGATTCACTTGAACTTAATTTATTTTTTTCAGAAATTTTATCGCTAGACAAAGAACTTGTTTCAGATATTTTTCTTTTCTTTACAGAACCTTGTGTATTTGCTAAATAATCTGAAGGGTTATCTTTCTCTTCTTTAAACTTTTCCTCCAATGATTCTTCATTTTTATCATTCGTTTTATTTCTTTTACTAGCTATAAGATTTAATGGATCTGTTATTGGTTTAAAAACGGATTCTAAAGCTATTTCACTATCCATTTTGATGTTTTTCATGGTTTTTATCTTTTTCTTGACAGCTTCAACAGATCTGATTATCTGTTGTTTAATTGATTTCTCTGTATTCATTTTTGCAAACTAACAAGCGTGCTTGTTGATAGCACAGTTAATAATGAGAAATTGTCAAAAATATTTATAAATATATTTCATTAGTCTAAAAGAATAAATGTGTCAAACTTCATCCTATAACAACCATTGTTTTTTTGACAATCCTTGTTTATAACTAAATAGCTATAAGAATCTTTCCAAGCATGTGAGCACATTTCCCTAAATTGGTTCCAACTCATATCAGTGTTCACATGCTCATCATAGACATGACGTAAATTGATATCGTCCTGTTTGAATAGCACAATCAAATTTGCATTATCTCGAATAAGTTGCTTTGGTATCTTGCTATATGTTTGGTTGAGGTAGAAACTGTCAATATTTTTATGTCTTCCCATCGCAAAGTAATCACGTATATTATTTTGATTCTCACAGGCAACATCATCAAAAATTATAACTGAATTTGATGCAGCATCTTTTGGGCCGATAACTTCTTCATTATCATGAAATTTAGAGTAAGAAATTCCTGGGACCATTTTCAAGACTTTTTCTAAAAAAATATATTTCGGTTGATATAAAGTTTTCGAATAAACGTAAACATTATGAAAACGCAATCCATTTTCATGTAAAAGAAGACCTATCATCATATTCGTTTTTCCACAGTTGGAAGGACCACAAACAATACATCTAAT
Source organism: Ypsolopha sequella (assembly GCA_934047225.1). Lineage (NCBI taxonomy): Eukaryota > Metazoa > Arthropoda > Insecta > Lepidoptera > Ypsolophidae > Ypsolopha > Ypsolopha sequella. The sequence goes on along the minus strand of OW203988.1, from coordinate 5,053,383 downwards.
TGTATTAGGTAAAAGGTTTCCATGACGGAGTAATATTTTTCCTGACTCCTGACAGAGTTTTTCCAAGTGCAGCGACTGTTGTTGTTTTACAAACCTCATTCTTAATAAGGAGTAATTAATAAGTGTAAACGTGGAGATAATGATTTTAGAAATGCAGTAATTTCACTGTGCTCATGTTATATAAAGCACGGTGACTCTGTTACTTGTGGCTCTTCAATATTATGAAATTCAAATAAGATGTAATGGTTGCAATTTGGTGTCTTGAAGCAAGTTCGGGACCCACTCCAATTTATTGGAAAATCTACGCTATCGAAATCACCCAGGCAGAGGGCGAACGGAGTGAGCCCCAAGCGAAGCTAAATTATTGGGAGTTCAACCCCGCCTCTCTCATCCAGGCGGAGGGCGAAGCCCCGAGCGGAGCGGAGCGAAGCGAGGCATGGATAAGAGAGGCGGGGTAGAACGCCCAATAATTTACTACTCCCGAGCTAGACCGTATACGATCTGTATTGCAGGTGCCAGTACCCCAACTATTTAACAATTGAATTGGGATTCCGTAGCAGGTTCTGCTCGCATCGTTCGCCGGTATCTTTCCCTGGGGCTCTGAACCTCGGTCAGCTGTGCTTTTGCCAGGGGTCTCTTTCAATTATTTTGGCCAAGAGGGAGCGACGAGATCAAAAATTTCCAAATAATAGTAATAAACCACCCCCTAGAAAACGTAAATTTAACGGTTTTTACTTAAAGTGTGACCGAATGATAAAATCCAAAAACTGCCGCGCATCGAAAATACTATCTAGATTAATATTAATCAAAGATAATGTTTGACGACGTCCATAATCTTGCCAAAATCGCATCGGTCGATTGTATTGTCTTCGCAAGTTTAATGGAGCGCGTGAAATAAAACAGCGTGAGTTAGTCGCGTAACGTCATAATGTCTTCTTGCAAAATTTGTCTTGCCTACATAAAATTTAGGTTTTGCGCCGCGCCGCCGCCGCGCTGCATATAATAAATATTATAACAACGGTTTGTAACGTCAAACAAACAATTCAGGTACTGATAAAATAGTTTTTGATGTTGTAATAACCTTATTGTGGTATGGGATAAAATAAAAAATTTATAACACATGTTTAATACATCTTCACATCAAATAATAGACAACATTAGAATGGTTTGTAGGATTTAGCTCTTTCGTTGAGTAATCAAAGTCAACTTTGCTACTTGTTTCTGTATTTATCAATTGCTCTTGGTAATAGCTCACTGCGGCTGATGAACTACGTATTCTGATTGGTGGCTGGCCATGTTTGTAATAGAGAACTCTTTGTCGAGCCTCACTCGGTCTGCTTTCAATTAAATTAACCTCAGTGCGACCTTGTTTAAAATTATCACTTCCAGTATTTGTTATTATATTTTCGCTAATATACGTAGGAATTGGTGATTCAATTGACGATGGAATTTCTTCATCATTACGTATTTCTGCATCTAAGGTCTCTGCGATATAACTTTGAGATTCTTGCATGTCTCTTGATACATCTTTTACTTTATTTTCTTCTTCTTCAAGTGGATCAACATCATTGATATCAATAGAAATTTTTGTATTTGTTGATGGAATTTCTTCGTCATTCCGTAGTGCTCCCATTGAGGTCTCTACGATATAATTTTGAGATTCTTGCATGTATCTTGATATATCTTTACCTTTATTTTCTTCTTGTTCAAGTTCATCAACATCATTGATATCAGTAGCAATTTTAGTATTTGCTAATTTTCCTTGGTCTTCATGTACTGCGTTTTTTCTATTTGCAAATTTTCGTCTGTGACCATATGGATTACTTGTTGTTTTACATTTCGGATACTTTTTTTTTTTCTTAGCATCGGCATCTCTGTAGTAATCTTCGTCATCGATAAAGGTAATATTTCGTAAGCCCGGTGGAAGACCACCCGGCCTGAATCCATGCGGCCCCCATCCACCCGGCCCCCATCCAAACGGCCCAATTGGACGACCGTCGGGCCCATATTTTTCCGGCTCCCCATCTGCACCCCCCAATACTTCATAGTAGTCTACATATTGCGTTGTTGTAGAATGGGGAGTCGTCGTCGTAGCAGTATCTCTAGAACAAGTCGTATGCTCGCCTGGAGTTGGTTCAAATGATGTGTACATTTCTGGCGCTTTTGCGTAGCCGAGGTTATAGAATATCTTGTCAAGAAGTCCAGTAGATCTAAATATGAAGAAGAGAATGGCGAACGCGAGGAACGACATGACCATATCACATGTGCCACTTCTAGCCGCAGGGCACACACCGCCCCCACACATGAAGCACTTTAGCTTTGTCGACAGCAAGAACACAATACATATGGGTAAAAGGGATAGTATCTGCAGCATGATGGACATGAAGTTATAGAGAGTCTGGAGTAACATTCGTACGATGTTCTCAAACATTAGAAGAACGGTCATCAGGGTCCGTATCACCATCTGAAGTGCACAGATGCCCATCTGCAGAATGGATTGCACCGTTCGACACATCTTGGCGGCAGTACGTTCTTCTTCTTAAAACTGGAGGATTTTTAGAATACGGGTTCTGTTCACAAAAAAATTTCTCATCGCATTGGAAAGCTATGCGATGCGATCATATTTTAATAGTTTAGGATCTTATCATTATTTAATTTTACATAATGTATGTATCAAAGATGATCAACAAAAAATGGTAATCAATGGAGACGTAGCATAGATAGCAAAAGATTTTTTTGTGTCGTTGTCAGATTTTGCGTTTATTGGTGAAACTTTTTGACAAGACAAGAGCAACACTGATAAATATTAAGGCGATATGTAAAATAGTAGAGGTGATTGTTTTTTGTGTATTTCATGAAATACACGGAAAATTTTAATAAATTTCTGGTATATGAATTTTGACCATATAATCTAGGGTTTTGAAATTGGAAAACATGTTTGGATAAATTTTCCTCGATAGAAATAATTGTTGAAATCAAACACACTTTTTCTCCTCGTTTGACGAATAGGAACCATATGTGACTGTGAAACTGAAAAGGTACAACTTTCGAGATATGGAGTTATTGGTAGTTCCTGAAACTAGATAAAATTATCTATGTACAGAAAAAAGAATCAGATCTTTAGGTGCAACCATCGTTTTTTATAATTTTTTGAATCTGAAACTGTCGAAATTTACGAGTTGAGAAAATTGCATTTAAAGCTTATGGTCGCGAAAAATATACTTCTACTGCGAAGTTACGAAGTGATTGATACCAAGCTAATCTGCAAACATCCAAGATTAATAATAAATGTCATATGTCTCTGCATCATTGATGGTTTAAGAGATTTTGAGGGAAGAACACGCAAAAGAGAAAAAGAAGTAGGTATCAAAGTTATTGATAAATTATAAGAAAATACGATGTGAACAACTTATTAATCATCATGGTTATGTGTGTTTAAGCAAGGTACTTTGGTTTAGGTGTTCGAAGAGGAATAAAATAAAATAAAACTTCGCATTTTTAATGTTTTAAATTTTTATTTGAAAATTAATCAATTAAGTTCTATTAATCCAATAAAGCAACTTTCATTAGATTTTTCAAGTAATATCTCACAATCAGTCTTTATGGAACCTTTTTAGATAGGAATCCTCACAATAGAACTATTTACAATAGAACTTATTATAAGGTCTATTTTTCATTAAAAAAGTTTAGTGCTTTTGTGAATATTTTTTCTATGGGCAAAAAAATAGGGTTTACTAAAGTTTAGTGTCTCAAGTAATAAATTTGGTATTTAACATGGGTTTTATACACAAAATTGTATTTTTTCCACACTGAATCTTACTTTTATTATAAAATGACATGTAACATATTTATGTAGGTACATATTGTTTGTTCTATTTTACTACGACTACACTTGTACATTCTAAGGTAGGTACAACTTTGGTACTAAACTTTCAGATTAAGATAAATGCGACAAAAATTATGAAAATTAAAGCCAATAAAGTAATAAACATTTTTATATTTTTTTGTTGCAATGTACACTTAACACTAACCGCATGCAAAATTTCAAGTTTGTAACCTGCTAGAACACCTTTAGACTTTTGATGATGTGTCAGTCAGTCAGTGACAAAATAAGGGAACTTTGACTTGAGATACTTCGTAATCAAATATAGGTACAAAGTTGTTATTTGGGATCAGAAGTAGGATCAGTAAGTACTCTTGGTTACTGAAATTTCAGACTTCTAGCTTTACCCCCAACGAAGATACAGGGGGGTTGAAAGTGCCGTGAGTTGCTTCGAGAAAAGGATGGTACGGCCGTTCCGCGTTTTTTGCGAGACTCGGCGGGGGCACTGCCGTGTCCCCAGATTTTGATTTTCACCGTTTTTATTGGATTTTCAATGGCGGCGCCACTTCTGTGATTAACAACTCTTAATAATACCACCAACATTTAGCAAATACTTTGAATTTTACCGCCTGTAAAGTAGCGCTCTAAAGTTGTACCCTAAGTACTAAACTTTGCAAGCTACTAAAGATACTAAATAAACGTTTTTGACGGATAATTACTTTATATACATGTTTTCTAGGGTGTTAATAATTGATTTGTATAAAAATTGTAAAATCGGTATATTTCGACTAATTCACAAAATTGCGAATATCTCGGAAACTAGAACCCCGAAAGTTGTAGTTTCGGTTTCACAGTCACATATACAGAACTCAAACATATTTTCTTAGGTGTTTTAACAATATCTAGAGATATGATATTTGAAATTTTGCTAGCTTATTTTTTTTTTTTAATAGTAATTATAAAACTAACATTTTTCGCTTTCGACCTGAATCCGCCCCTCTCGCACTGAGCGTGTTTTCGCTTGGCGTGACAGTGACAAAAATAAAATTCACATAGCCTCTTAACCTAGCTTCGCAGTCCTCATCTGTTTCCTGAGACCAAATTTCCCTCAGCCTCTTAGCATTTCTAGAAGCTCTAGACATATTTGACCTTTTTAGAGTTCCGTACCTCAAAATTAAAAACGGAACCCTTATAGGATCACTTTGTTGTCTGTCTTTCTGTCTGTCTGTCTGTCTGTCAAGACACTTTTGATCGGGCCCCGTATGAGATATCAAGTTGCAAGTGAGCAGACGTCTATATACGACCCTATGGTGCTGTAAAAAAATTAGGCTTCTAACTCGACGCAAGAAAAGGTTATTGCACTTTAGGTACACAAATAATTTCATACAAATTTGCTCACCATAGTCACCTATGGGGCACTCCTAGTTGACTTAGAAATTTTAAATTTCATTTACAGGGAATCTAAAAAGGCCGACTTGGGTGAATCATAAAATGATTTGAAAGTAGGATGGAGTCAGAGTTTTTTCACACGTGCAAAAGAGACGGCATTATAACAGAATCATAATGTGATTCATGCAAAACGGCCTTTTTAGAGGACCTGAGGCTCTACCGCGTAATTCTCATTTGTATCAACTTCAAGCAAATGCATGCGAAATTCAACGCGTGCAAAAGAGATGGCATGTTAGGCGGGCGTCGTCGCACGTACGACAAATTTTAATCTCAAGTTGATGTTGATGAAAATGAGAATTACGCGGTAGACCCACAGGTAGGACTTATGATATATGTATTCCAGTAAAATGCAGAGTTTAACGATCCAAATAATATTCTATTTATTCATCCTTATTTTATCAGGAGAGGTCTGTCACGTATACGAGTTGATGATGCAGTAATAACCAATTTATCCAAGGGAGTTTTAATTAAGGGGCTGCACTATGCTAAAATTCAGTCCTGCTCTAACGCGTTTGTTTTTTAACTCCTTATACTGCTCTAATCAGATGCCGCGCACGTTGCATGCTTCAGTTATTTTGAAATCGTGACTAAATTATTTCTTTATGTAATAAAGATGTTTTTTTTAAGTTAGTATCTGCCTGTTTTGGTTTCGTTTCAATCGGTTTTGAAACATGGAAACTGAATCGCTTTTTTCGTGGAATTCATGATTTTTTAAAAGTTACATAATTAATAGAAGATTGAAAGTATGTTTATTTATAAAGTGTAATTAATAATTGCCTTCAGTCACGAAGCACGCCTTATTTTTTTCAAATATTTACCATTTACATTGACGTAACTGAATCCAATATAAAACTGATGTTTAGCATTGTGGCGCCCCTTAAGTGGTTGTAGAGAGCTCCTTCAAAAAAGTATATAGCACACACATAGGAATAAATCTGAATTCACCAATTTAATTAAACCCTTTAGATACATAGATTTTAATAGATCGTAAGTGTCAAGTTAAGTTAGTCCTACTTGACTGCAAGTGGAATTATTTACCATAATGTTTTGAGGGTTCCCGTATTGTGTGGTGGTACGGAACTCTTTGTGTGCGAGTCTGACTCGCACTTGGCCAGTTTTTCCGAGCTTAATTTTAATTAAGTCGATAGAATTTTACAGTTTTACCCAAAATATAAGTCCAACCGATGTACTTATCTGCGCTGTAGCAAACCAATTTTAGTAGTGCGGGACACTTCAATCTACCAATAGCCAAGTAGAGTACAGGCACATACAGATTATTCACAGTTCATTAACTTCTGACAGCTGTTCTATGTCCAATACATAAGAAACACTTTCGACCAGCCTAGAGGTAAATAAACTGTGAACAAAACAGTGTATGAACCATGTAACCGAGACGGAGCTAGAAATAAATAGCAAGTAATAAGCTTTTTATATAATAGCTATTTTATCTTGATTATTTATGTATCTCTATCTCTATTACTCATGAAACTTTTATCTATTCCTCACGTTCGATGACTCTATACTCCTGAAAGGTAAAGGCGATATGCAAAAAAAATACGGGTGTTTCTTTTCTGTGTTTCATGAAATACGCGGAAAATTATAATTGGTTTCTGGTATATGCATCTTGACTATATAATCTAGGGATTTGAAATTGGAAAACATGTTTGGATAAATTTTCCTCGATAGAAATAATTGTTAAAATGAGGTCTTCAAACACACTTTTTCTCCTCGTTTGACGAATAGGAACCATATAAAGAACTCAAACATATTTTATTAGGTGTGTTTCAACAATATCTAGAGATTTCATATTTGAAATTTTGCTAGCTATTTTAGTTTTTTTATAAAAATTATAAAACTAACATTTTTCGCTTTCGCCCTGAATCCGTCCCTCTCGCACTGCGCGATTTTTCGCTTGGAGCGACAGTGACAAAAATAAAATTCGCATAGCCTCTTCAGGTAATTTTTTTTGGCGTGGCCTTGTTTTTCTACGAATATACACTACGTACAAACATAACAATTTCTTTTATTTAGTTGAGCCTAACTGTTTATTGTTATTTGTTTTCTTTATTCCGTATTTTATTTGGATATTGTTTGTTTGTTTTTTCATTTTATTGTGTCGCTAGTTAGTGTCGTGTTTAGTGTTTTGTATGATGAGCTGAAAACCAGCGTTGTGCTGCTGCCTTAGCTCACAACAAATGCTGAGCTTGTTCCTTTTTGCCATTTAGCAATTGTTAATTTTGTTTAATATTGAGATGTTAATTCTTCTTTCTAAGGGTTCCTAATGTAGCCTTTTTTAACTGACTACTGTTTCCCAATTCCTTACATTAAATTATGCATTAAAAATAAGTGATATTATGTAAGTAATGCATCTTTGCTTTATAGTGTAAGAATCGAAATACTTACCATTTTTTACTTTGCCTCTAAACACGATTTGATATTAACAAATATTCCGCGTAAACGCACTACTACTAAAGTAAAATGAGAACCGAGCAATGAAGACTTGCTCACTCAACGTGCGCAGAATATAACGAAAAATACCTGCCTCAACGTTGAATAAATAACGGTAAAATTATCGTTAGTTTATTGCTAACGTTATAATTTAATAACGTTAAACTCAATTGGGATAACGTTACTTTTAGTAGTAACGTTAACCCCGTTTGACAGCGATAACGTTACCATCTTTTTAACGCTTGAAGGTGATTATGTTAATGAATAAAAGATAAGACCGGCGAAAAAAAAAATTGTTTTTACTAAGTCTCGGTAATTTTTGAACGTAGTGAAAAGTTGATTTGGATAGTTTCAAACATAAATTAAAATAAAATAAAGTCCATTTTGAGTTTTTAAGCAAGTACTAAGTTTTTATTCGTTTCCTCACAGCTTGCACACTTTGAAACGCCGGACACAAATGAGACCGTCACACGTCACTTCACGACGTTGACGGTCGTCGGCGATTTCGAAGAAACACCCTCACGGTTGTATCGATATTTAACTACATTCGTCTACCCGTTCGTTTTAGCATATTATATATATATATATGAAAACATGTTTTATACAAAAATATTATATCTTTATAATATTAAAAATAAATAAGTCTTATTACTTAATTTTTTTTTAAATTTATTAACTCATAGACCACAACACATACAACAAAAGCATGCCCTACAGAGCTCCATGCCAATGACACAAGGACTCCATACCAGCACAGCTACTGCGAAAAATACAACATTCACTAACGAACGATACTGATTGATGATCCAGATACATTGTGGGTATAACGAAGGCCAATGGTCGTAACAACAAATGCACGGCTTCTTCTTAAGCGACCCCAAGTATAAACTGCAGTTATTATCATTCCGCTCTGTTGTCACCTTCTTGATCTTTTTCTTTGGATCTCTTATAAATATATTCAAAATAAATCTTGTGCAGGAATTTGTTTTCAACACTTCCTTAAAAGTTTGTATTCCTTTCAAAGACTGAAATCGGGCTGAAACCCGCTTGAATGTTGCTACTATACCACTGTTTCTAAATGCTGATTTCATAATTTTAGGCACACGGTTAGGTTGAATAATACAGTCTTTAATAGATGTATATGTTCCGGGAAGATCAATTACCCTTCTTGACGTACATCTTATGCAACCTACTATCATACTAAAGCAAAGCTTCAAGAAATCTAATATTCCTTCGGAAATAAGTTCACAATCTGTTGCACCCTCAAATTGTTTAATTTTCTTTGTATGATATTCATCATCTTTAATTCTTTTCTTTCTACGTATTTCATCCTCCCGTTTCCATCGCTTCTCTCTTCTTTTTTGGAGAATTTTATTTTTTTCTCTTTTTCGTGCTAATCTAAAGAGTCTTTCCTCCTTCTCCAACTTTGTTTCTTTTATACCTTTAAGTCTTTTCTTCATTTCTTCAAAAGTAATATCACCTTTTATAAAAGATAAAATAGAATGAAAGTCACGACTTTCCCTTATTTCAATATGACGATTCTTTTTCAAGATTTTTATTTTTTCATTTGCCTTTTGTTGCAAACGCTTTATTGTTTCTTTTTCTATCATTAGATTTTCTTTATGTTTTTCTCTTTCTTCTTCTAATTTAAATTGATATTTCATTTGTTTCTGTTGTTCTGTTATCATCATAAGGTTGTTTGCAGCTTGTTTTATTTTATCTTCAAATTGCTTGGAGTATTTCCGTTGCTTTAATTCAAAATCTTTTTCCATTTGTTCTCCCTTTCTTTTTTTTCGAATTGGTGATTCTTTTTGTTTAGTTTGCGCTTTTTTTCCTTCTTTTGAAAGAAATCGCTCTGCTTTCAAATCTAATAACAACTTTTCCTTTTCACGATTCAATTGGTTTTGTTCTTTGTTTTTATAACTTTTAATCTGAGCTTTAATTTGCTGCTTAAACCTTTTTTCTTCAAGCGCTTGTATTTTATTTAATTGCTTGTTACAAATTTTACTCCCACATTTACATAACATTTTCTTGTGTTTCAATTTTTGTTTTGCGATTAATCGTTCCGCGTAACTTATAGCTACTGACTTACAAATATCACTACCACATGTACATTTTTTCGTAAGTAATACTTTTTTACACGTATCGCAAGTAGGTTCACACTTACAAGTTGGTTCAGTTACTATACTTATTATCCTATCACTTTCTGTAACTTTTATTGTACTAGAATGAATATTTTTTGGCGATCGTTTTGGTGGTGGTGGATTTGGTTTACAGGAAATACAATGAGGTGGAATAAATTTTTGTTTCGGTGTTTTTTCAATGACAACTCCCAACTCATCCATTTCTTTTACTTCGGCTTCTTGCTTCTCCTTTTGTTTTTCTAGTCTTATTCTATTTAACTTGGTCTTATTTCTTTGTAATAAGGGCTCAAGAGTAATTTTCGCTCCACATGGAATTGGTGGAGGTAGTTGACATTGTGCACACAAACACGAACACCTTCTACTGACAGCCTCTTTTAGTGCTTTCAAGTAGATTTTCGCACCTGATCTCTTTAGTTCTTCACATTCATCTTTTTCGTCAAATTCATCAAATTTATCAAATTCATCAAATTCATCAAATTCATCAATTTCATCAATTTCATCAATTTCATCAATTTCATCATTTTCATCAATTTCATCATTTTCATCAATTTCATCAAATTCATCAATTTCATCAATTTCATCATCTTCATTCATATTCATAAAGCACTTGTTCTTAGAGTTCTCATTTTCAGTGTCACCCTTTGAATAACTCCATTTTTTTTTTCCTTTCTTGTAATCTTTGATAGCCCCGTTTCCACTGTCAAACTTTTTATCCTCACTTTTGTTTTTACTTTTTACATACCCTTTGTCTTTTGTATCCCCATTTTTATCGTCGTCCTTTTTATTTTTAAATATATTTTTACTTTTCTTTTTGTCTCCTATAATCCAAAATTCATCATTGACTTTTGTATCTCTACTTTTCAGTTTACCTTTAGTTTTGTTTTTTTTACCCTCATATTTATCATCATCCTTTTTATCTTTTATGTTACCTTTTTTATTCTTATTTTCATAGTCGTCTACTTTATCTTTAATTTTGCCCTTTAACTTGTATTTTGTATCCTCATTTTCATCGTCATCTTTTGTATTTTTACTTTTACTATAATCTACATATTTGTGTTTTTTACCCACATTTTTATCGTCATCCCTAAAATCTTGAATTATTCTTTTAGTTATTTTATCTTCCTTGTTTCCCTTTTTGCGTTCTATTCTATCGTCTACTTCATCACCTTCTTCATTGTTTTTTAAACCATACTTTCTTTTCTTTTTTCTTTCTTTTTTTACTTTAACTGCCCCAAAATAAATACTTTTGCCTTCATCATCTTCCTGTTTGTTTCTCTCAATTTCATTTATATATATTTTTTTACTTTCTTTTACTTTATTTTTTTTCTTGTTAATCAGTTCATCACCCCGAGTATCATCTAAATTGTCTTTTTTTTCAGTTTTTGTAGAGTTTTTCTTCTCCTTCTCTATTTTATCTCTCATCTTCTTCTCTCTTTTATCTCTTATCTTCTTTTCTCTTTTATCTCTTTTCTCCTTCTTTTTTTTATCTTTTTTCTTCTTCTTTAGATCAATAAATCCATCTGTACCTTCAGAAAGACCCATTTCTTGACGTCTTCTTTTCATTGACTCTAGTATTTGGGCACGAATATTTCTTTCATTCATAACATTCATATTATGTCGGTTTATCACTATTTCTAGACAATCAATTTCTTTTTTGTCTTGACATCTAATTGGAACTTTAACTCCGCGTTTGGGTTCCAGTTCGTATTTTTTGCCTATCAATGGTGTACATTTCTTTTCATGGGAACAGGGAATTCTCTTTTTAATTTTGAACTGACCCTCAACAGTAGGATCATTTTGGGATGTTGCTAAATTGATGAGTTCATCAATGGTATATGGCACATTTTTTTCATGTTTTGTATTTTTTGTTGGTAATTGACTTTTAGCGACCACAGTCTTACCAATTTCAGAAGTTTCTTTTAGGGTCTTACCATCGCTTGAAGCTTTTTCTATCTCATATAAACCATACAATTGGAGATCGTTTATTACCTGTTGATCAAATACGGTACCTTCCAAATCAGTTTCTAATTTATTGGTAGTATTGTCAGCTCCGTATTTATTTAACGTACAAGAACTCTTATATTCTTTACTGTTACTGTGTTTATTTTCCATTTTGTTTAGTGACTTTGTTATTTGAATAATATTATTTTTTAAATGGTTTAGATCCAGTGTTTTATTTTTATTATTCAATGTATTTTTATCATAGATGCTATACTTGTATTCATAGGGATTTTCATCTTTTATCGCTTCTTGAGTATACTGCTGACTGCACTGATCAGCTTCTACTATAACTGTTTTTTTATCACTGTCGTATTTATTAACATCATAAGAGATTTTGTTACCAGTTGGTATAGACATCTTGCCAATTACATGTTGGTTCAAATGTTGTTGTTTAGGGTCTTTATTTGCATTTTCACCATTTAGAAGTAAGTTGGCATGTGTATATGATTGAGCAGTTGCATTTACTGTCCCACTACCAAATTGCAATTTATTTTGTTCATTATTGCTATTCTGATTATAATAACTTGATTGAACTATTTGTTTATTTTGTGAAATAAAGCTACTGCGAGTTTCTTCTTTAAAATCTTTGGTGTCCTTCTTATTCTCTTTAATGCTTGTCCTATGGGGTGATTTACATAGGTGTATAGCAAAATCCTCTTTATGTTTAACAATGGAGTTCTTAGGACACTTTCTCCGTTGTTCCAAAACGTGAGTACAAATGCATTTCTCTAATAATTGCCTTTCCTTTAGTGCCTCGTCCGCTATGCTAAGACCTGATTGGAATCCTATATCTTTCTTTGTTTTTTTCATATTGCGTATTTTTATTCGTCTTTCACAGTTATATGGACAACATTCATGCATTTTACAAAAATTTGGTTCACATACATACGGACATAATTGATCTCTTATGTAAACTGGTTTAGTTTGCAAACAAATAGACTTTTTCTTTCTATCGCGTAACATCATAATTCTGCGACAGTCTTTGGGGTCACATGGCTTCTTGTTGCAATATTGACACATCTCTTTGTAAGGTAGTAGTGTTCGCTTTTTATATTTGATACTTAACCCTTTCCTCTCTTTCAATGGGTTTAAGCCAAGTTGACAAAAACAATTTTTCATCTTAGAGGCAAAGCCAGTACATATATTGTCATGTGTGCCAGCTAAAATATTTCGTTTATTTTTTCTGTTTGTTTCTTGTGAAAAATTAAATCCTGAGCCTAAACATTTTTTTAATCTTGTACTATATTTCACAAGGTCTTTTTGATATGTCTCATCGAAGTCCATTTTCGTTTTTTCTTTGGTTGGGTACTTATCACCTTTAAGAACGTATTTCTTTTCCACACACAACCCTATCAAGTAAGGGTCATCATCATATTCTGTACTAAGAGATGATTTTTTGGGGGGTGGGCTTGTTTGTGACAGACGTACACAAGTCTTTTTTTTTATAAAATCAAGTTTTTCTTCAGTTCTGACAATATTATCATATGTACTTATACCGACATCAGTAAACTTTTCTTTGATACCTACATCGGTTAATCTTTCTTGGATACTTGCATTGGTGAAACTTTCTTTGAAGTCTGCGGTAGTGAACCTTTCCTTGATACCTACAGCTTGAATCCTTTCTTTGATACCTCCATCGTAAATCTTTTCTTTGATACCTGCATCTGTAAACCTTTCTTTGAAACCTCCATCGTGAATCCTTTTTTTGATTCCTCCATCGTAAATCCTTTCTTTAAAACCTTCATCGTTAGTAATTTTATTGATTCCTCCATCGTAAATCCTTTTGTTTAAACCTTCATCGTGAATCTTTTCTTTAATACCTCCATCGTTTAGCCTGTCTTTGACCCTTTCATTGATACCTTCATCGTAAATGCTTTCTTTGATACGTGTATCTGTCAACAAAGCTGCTTTGATTTCTCCATCGATTAACCTCTCTGTGATGCCTACATAGGAGAACCTTTCTTTGATACTTGCGCCAGTTGACCTTCTTTTTATATATGAACAAGGTGGTTTTTTCCATGACAAGAATGGCAGACTTTTTGGTATTTTCTCCTTAGTGTCAGATGATTTGTTTTCAATGACATTTTCATTTTTTTTTTTCTTATGTGGTTTCAGTGTACTTTTACAGTTTGGAGACTCATGCCAAAACTTTTTAAACATAGGTCTGTCTCTAAGAAATTCAATGTCAAATTCTTTGATATTTGAGCCACACAACTTTCCTTTGATAGGTAAAGAGGGTGGTTTTTTACATGACGAGAATGGCACACTTTTTGGTATTTCCTCCTTAGTCTCAGATGATTTGTTTTTACAGACACTTTCATTTTTTGTTTTCTTATATGGTTTCAGTGTACTTTTACAGTCTGGAGACTCATGCCAAAACTTTTTAAACATAGGTCTGTCTCTAAGACATTCAATGTCAAATTCTTTGATATTTGAGCCACACAACTTTCCTTTGATAGGTAAAGAGGGTGGTTTTTTACATGACGAGAATGGCACACTTTTTGGTATTTCCTCCTTAGTCTCAGATGATTTATTTTTACAGAAACTTTCATTTTTTGTTTTCTTGTATTGTTTTTGTATACCTAAAGAATCTGAAGACTCATGCCTAAAAATCGGTCTGTATTTAAAAAATTCAATGTCAAACTCAAAGTTTGTGCCCATTTTGACCGCCTGTCTTGGTAGGACGTTGCATGAAAGTTCTAAGACTTCATCTTTTCTACTCTTTGGTAATGCTTTAGTAATTTTGCAAAGTTTTTGATTTGCCACTAATTCAGTTATTGAAAGCTTGTTACTAGATACTGATTTACTTTTTGGTAGTTTCTTACATGTCTTTGGAAGTTTGTTGCTAGCCTTTGATTCAATTCTTGAAAGATTTCCGTCATCCTTTCCTTCATTATTTGAAAACTTTTTGTAAGTCTTTGCAGCCTTTACTTTACTTTTTGAGAGCTTCTTGTGAGCCTTTGATTCAGTCTTTGAGAACTTTCCATCAGCTTCTACTTCACTTTTCAAGAGATTTTTATTGGCCCTTGATTTCCTCTTTAAATACTGTCTTGTGCTTGATTGACTCGTTGAAATACCTTGATTTACGCTTAATTTGTTATCTAAATCACTTATTGAAAGTTTCTTGTTAGTCTTTGATTCGTTCTTTGAATACTTTCTTCTTCTTAATTTACGTGTTGGAATATCTTGAACGAAAAGCTCCATATTTGATTGTGATTCCTTTCCTGAGAAAAATCTCCGCGTTCTTTTTTTTGGTTTGGTCTCACTTATCGAGAAATCTTTTTTGTCTTTTTTCATTGACAATTCTCTAATAGGGATAGATTTATTCTGAGTGAGCTCTTTACTTTTCTTTGATTTACCTATGGAGAAATTAATACTATTACGAATACTTTTTTTCGATTTGCTTATGCTAATTCGAGAACTTTCTTTTAATTTGTCATCACTTTCCGTTACTTCATATCCACCATCTACGGTTTGTCCTGGATCAATATAATACCGTCCCGTCATAGGGCCACGATGTTTTGCAGCTTTAGATTTCATTTTCTCTTTTTCCTTATTTTTCAATTCTTCTATACCTTTAATTTGTTGAAGTTTTAGTCCAATCTTATCTCTTCTTCTTCTTCTTTTTCTTCTTTTTCTTAAGTTTGGGGTTTCTAATTTTAATCCATCTTTAATTTCTATTTTAGAAAGACGTACAAGTCCCATCATTTTGTTCCACCAGCTAACCTTACGTGCAGCCTTGTTTCGTTCTTTCTTTCCTGGACTTTTAGGTTTTGCTTTACGCTTACCTCTATTCGCATTTAAAGTATTTGAGGCAACCACTACAGACAATGGTCGTTCATCAAGTTTTTTTGCAGGGGAATTGTTTTCGACTTTAAATAAATGTGAAAAAGAATGACGTGCTTTTTTTTTAATTAAAGTGGGATTTATATTTAGATCATTTTTTCGTGTATAATATTCACTAGCTGCAGTTACTGGACTTCTTCCCTTTTCCATAAAATCTGGGGTGTTATAAATTCTTTCGCCGGCATAAAATATTTTTGCGCAATTTTGGAATACTTTTTTTTTTTTTTTTTTCTTGTCTCTTGCAGACGTTTTTTGATACATTGGTTTATTTGATAAATTATTTAAAAAACGCTTATCTTTAAAGAATACCATGTTAAGAGATGCATTTGATCCTACCTTAACTGAATGTTTTGATAGGATAGGAAGTTTATTTTTCACACACTTATTTGATATTAAAGTAGATTTTTTTTTATCTTCGAATATCATTTGGTTATGCGCATTTTTCTTTTTGCATATAATTGCAGGTTGCTTTTCAATTCGTGTACGGTTGAAATAAAATTGCTTTTTTAACAGATCGTCATTTGATAATGCATGGCTTGCATAAATATTTGTAGCTGGTTTTATCTTTATATATTTTTCTGGTTTTATTACGTTTTGTGTAAATGTTTTACTTATTTTTGTGTTCAATCCATTTATATTAGCTGGTGAAATTTCAAGATATTTGTTTTTATTATTTGTCTTTCTAAACTTGTTTTTACTTTTTCTTAGTGTGGTTTCACTTGTCGAGAAATCTTTATTATCTTTCATATTTGACAATTCTTTAATAGGGACAGATTTAGTTTTTGTAAGCTTTATATTTCCCTTTAATTTGCCTGTGGAAAACATAATAATATTATGAATGCTTTTTTTCGGTGTTTCTTTTTTATTAAAGCCAATTCTAGAATTTTTCTTTAATTGATTATCACTTTCCTTTACTTCATATCCACCATGTTCGGCTTGTTCTGGATCTATATAATACCTTCCCGTCTTAGAGCCAAGCCTTAATAGCTTTTTATTTTTTCTTGCCATTTTTTTTGGTAATTTATCTTTAATTTTCTCTTTTTCTTCATGTTTGAATTTTTTTATAGCTTTAATTTGCTGAAGTTTTGGTCCAGTCTTTACGTTCGGGGTTTCTAATTTTAATTCATCTTTAATTTCTACGTTTGAAACACGTACAAATCCCATCATTTTGTTCCACCAGCTAACCTTACGTTCAGCCTCCTTTTGTTTTTCTTTTCCTGAGCTTTTAGGTTTTGCTTTACGCTTGTCTCTACTCATATTTATAGTATTTGACACCGACCGTTCATCAAGGTCTTTTGCAGGAGATTTGTTTCCGACTTTAAATAGATGTGAAATAGTGTGACCTGCTTTCTTTTGAATCAAATGAGATTGTTTCGGTTCAATATCTTTTTGTGTAAACTTTTTATTTAGTTTTAACTTCTTTTCATTTATTTTGTTACTAAGTGAAATTTCAGGATTGATAAGTTCATTTTTTGCCTGTCTAGACTTTGTTTTACTTTTGATAGAAGGAAAATTATCGTTTTTATAAATTAATTTATTTGACTTTTCTTCATTTTTTAAATTATTGCGGAAAGCTAATGATTCTATCAACATGGGTTTTAAGTATCCAGATGAGTTTTTGTTTGGTTTTATCTGGTCATTGGTCTTCTTTACTATTTTGTGTTCTTTTGGCTTAATAATGCTATATTGATCTTGTCTAATCAATATGTTTTTGTCTGGTTTCATGGGTATTTTTTTGCATTTAAGTCGCACTTTGCTGATAGACCATTGTTTTGTGTGGTTTAGGCTTTGATTTTCCTGCAAAATGTCAGTTGTAATTTTTTCCAGCTTTTTATCATAATTTTGGTTATTTCTGATAGAGTGCTTTGTAGGAAGAAATTGATCTTTCAAATGTTTTAGTTGTGTTGTGGACTGTTGATCTTTATTAATCTTACTTTGACTAAAGGCCGGCACAAGGTTCTTTAAAATTGTGTTTTTATTTACATTTATTTCCTTCTTTGAGCTATTTTTGGTAAAATATTTTTTTCCTAAGGAATTTGTTTTTGTTGCGATTTCTTCCAACGATGATTTAAGCACCTTAGACGCACTTTTGGGTGCTTGTGATATGGTAAACATAGAAGTTATTTGATGTTTTTTGGAAATCTTATTTCCCGATAGTTGTTGGCCACTTGTTATTTCTTTTAATGTATATGCTTTATTTTCTCTTTTGAATCTTGAAAGTGATTGTTGTTTATGTTGTGGTGTTCTATTTAAAAACTTAATGCCTACTTCCGATAGTTGCGCATTTTTTACAATGTTTGTGGTTATACCTGATGTTTTTTTATCACGAACACATGAATTTTTATTTAAGATTTTAATGCGTGGATCAAAAATTATTGCATTTTTCTGTTTGAAAATTCTAGAACCTGACAGTTTCTTGTCGTGATTAGGTGTTCCTTGCTGAGAATCTTTTAATTCAGGTTCCGATGTTCTCATTTCTCTTTTTAAACTAAAATCTAATGGTATTTTCTCTCCTTTAGATTTGCCATAGAGTAATTTGGTATAGGAATCTGATAGTCTAATGTCTTTTTCTCCGAGATTTATTATTGGACCTGATGATTTTTTTTCGAGGTATTTTCCGTTAAGAATTTTAACATCTGAATCAGAAAATTCTTTACGTTTTTGGATTCTAGAACCAGATTTGTTTTTTTTATTTGTATGTTTTTCTTGGTATGATTTGTCTGATTTTGGCTGTTGAACTCGCATTCCTTCCTTTATTTGAAACTGTGGTGATTTATCTCTAAGATTCGATTTTTCATGCAAAGATTCAATTTTCGAATAAGATTCTCGTATTTCGTTTTGTATTTTACTTCTAGGATTACATGGTTTTTTTCCTCGAAAGAATTTTCCACGTAAAAACATCTCTAAATGAGAACTTTTTTGCGTTTTTATCTTTTTATTTATTGGAGCTAGTGACGTGTTTTTATCACCTATAGATTTTCCTTTGTGTAATGTTTTTTGTTTATTTATTCTTAAAAACGAAGGTTTTCTTCGTTGTAATAATTTTTCATACGACGTTAGTCGTAAAATAGATGTAGAATGTTGTTTTTCGTCGAATTTGTCCTTCTCAGTTTGTTTTTCTTGAGAAACTGAAGGAAAACCTTTTCTTTTTAATTTAATTGGTTGAAATTTAATATCTGAATCAAGTCTATGTAATTTTGTGATTTTTAATTCACCTTGTTTATTTTTGTTTTCACTAATACTGGATTCAGACGCAAATCCAACTCTTGACGTTTGCTTTCCTTGTCGTTTTATTCGTGATTCTGACGAAACTCTCATTTTCTTTTTTGTCACAATATTTTCAATGTTTTTCGGGTTTATTTTTCCGGGGACACAAAAGTAAACTTTGTATTCAGCGGGAGCAAAACTTGTAAAATTTTTTGTTTTATAAGTTTTTGAATATTTTTCCGTTTTGTTAATTTTTTCTTTGTATAAATGACTAAAACAGCGTTTTAGAAGTGAATCTTTTCTTTTACTACATTCTGCAGTTTCTGCACCTTCTTGAGTTTTTTTTTCATTTGAAGCTATATTGCTATGCAAATTGCTTGATTCAAATATTTCTGATCTACGCTTTGGAACAATTTTAATTGGTGATTCCATAAACATTCTCTGATTACAATCTTCTAGTTTTTCCTGCCTTCTTGTATTATCAAAAGTTTTCACCTGATTAGAAAATTTTGTGATTTCATTTGGTTTCTGAATATAAGTAATATTGTTTTCCAAACTTTTTGTTGTTATTGGCAATGAATTTTGATACTCATTGTCATTGCATATGACACAAACATCAGGTTCATAGTTTAAATATTCTGCTTGTCCACATTTCATATTAGGAGATTCCTGCAAAATTTTTTGCTTAGTACTTCTTTGCTTTTTTACTATGTTAAGCTTTTTTTTTGTCGTCAGGGAAATATAAATACTTTTTAGCACATTACTTAAACTTCTTGAATTGTTTTCTTTTACTTTGCCTACCTTTGAATTTCTCAATTCGTGACATAATTTTGAAGGTTTATGATCATATCGTTTAACTTTCCTGCGAACTTTATTATTTGTGCAGAGCTCCTGGTTCTGTAGTATATTTTCTAAACTTGGCCTTCTATTAATCAACTTTTTAGAAGAGCTTGACATGGATTTTCCTGTTTGATAGTTATGTATTACAGGATTCATGTATGAGCAATATTTATCACAAGTACACTTATGTCGATTGCTCTTCAAAATAGGTTGAATGGCGTTGTTTCTTCTTTTATAGTTATTTATATTCAGGATATGGCTACTTTCTGAAATAACTTTTTTGGTATGATATAATTTAACTGGTGTATTATTGGCTTTAGATACTATTTTCATTGCAGTTTTAGATGTTGTACAACTTGAAACGATTACCCTATCTGAATTTTTGATCAATTTCTGAACGAACAATTGTGGGCGCTCTAGTTTGCTTGCAGTCTTGTGTATTACCTCTTTCTCAGTTCTTTTTAATGTTTTTGAAGGATTCTGAATATCCTTGACGGAAAAAATTTTGCTTATGCATTGTTTAAGTTTGCTACCGAAACTGTAAACATTTTTTGTGTTTTTGTTATGTCTTCTTCGGTAACGCTTTCTTGGACCATCTCTTGTGTGTGGCCCAAGGGGTTCTCGAAGTATAAGACGAATGTTACTGACATGATGACGTCGCACAATTTGGTTGCTTTTTTCATACACACATTCTTTGTACTGTTCATTAAAAGAGTTATTTCTGTTGACATTATTCAGTGCTCTTAAAATATTATTACGGTCATATGAACAACTGCCTTCACCGATAGTCATTTTGCATTAAACATTGTGTTTTGACAATACTACGGGATTTTGACTTAATTTGCAACGCCAAATGAATGTAACTACCTGTAATAAAACGGCAATTTTTTAGAACTTTCACCTAAAATAGTCGATATTGGAGTCGATAAATCGAAATGAAGCACTTGCGTTTCATAGAGTTCCTCAAGATCAAAGACTATCTCCGTGCTAAAGCTGCATACAGAATATCTGTCTGCAACACAGTGGCTTTGCATGGGGTAGGTAGGGGCGGCGCGAGCGCAATTTTACTAACAGTGTTAGTGAAATAAAAAACAGTATTTCATTTGTACAAATATCCTCAAAATCCCGTGTGGATATTGCAACCGAGTCGACAGCTTTATTTTCTTTTGTTTTCATAAACAGATGGTCAGCGGTTGTAATAACCAGCGATCTTTTATTTTGTTTTTTGTGAGTAGAATAGTTTAAGTAGGAAAAAATGGGTGGTATGAAGCTAAATTCGAGGATCAGTTACAATTCGCTTCATTGACCTACTATTAAGTCAATGATTCACTTAGATTAAAAGGTTAAACGTAAGTTGCTTAGCAGAAAGTGCATAACTTAACTTTGTATTTTATAAATTTATTTTAATAGCAAATGGCAACGAAGGCAAATAGAAGTTGCAGCTTTTTCGTAAAAATATTCATCACCATGAGGTTTTTTAGACCACAAGTTTGAAAATACGGCTTATTGTTTAGACATTTAAAATTGAAAAGCATTTTGATCTGTGCCTGACGCGAATAGTTCAGTATTAGTGAGGTTTATAAAGCAAGAGTTTGAAATTGTATACACAAATTAGTCATGATCTTCTCAAAACCAATTTAAAATCCTGTTTCAACTTTGTTTGGACCATATCAAGACTAATTGTGCATTCAATTTCAAACTCATGCTTTATAATTTTCACTAATAACCATTGGTGTTAACTGCCACGTACCTACCAAAATGTTTTTCAATTTCTAAACTTATAAACAAGAAATGTGTTAAGTGACTGACGTTTAACCTTAAATTAAAATTACCTTTTGTAATTATAATATACTTATTCATAATATGTTTACGTTTATAACATATATAGGTAAGTTACTTAAAGCGCGATCAGTAAGGCAAATTCATAGGCTGAATCTAGAGATTTTAATTTTTTTTTTCTTTGTTTCCAAATTAAGAAAAATGAGGGGTGGCAAATTAATAAACTCATTTACACCACCCATATCTGACATCCAACTCAGAACTTGGGAGAGGTCGTATATCTGGTCGCTTGGTGCTCAAAACAGACCAGGTTTAAACAAGCAACGATAGGGTGGTGTACTTACGTACAGCGCGTTCCGCATGGCGCTAATAGTGCCAACACTACTATCAAATTTCTCACGCCCATCAGGTCATTCCGAATAGACAATGGCGTCCATCACTCCTTATTCGGAACGCTTTTGAACGCGACATGGACGTTGACACTTGAAAGTGACAGAATTCGTAGGAATTTGTTTTAGGTTACGTGAATACAAAGGGTATACTACTTTACTACGTCTAAGAAGTGATTTCCTCTAACTTAAATTTTTGAATCATGGCTTAATAATAAACTCTTATGCCCCGAATAAATTATTTTTAAAACTGCCGCCAGCCGGCTGTCACTTTTTATAGATCGTCCACAGTGCAAAACGCTCTAAAGCATGGACGATGATAGCACAACATGGCGTCGTTCATGATGTCATCTATGACGTCATAGCGACCATTGTAGGGCTATCGTTATCGCGCTAACACTGACTCGGAATGACCGTTGACGTGATAAAATCGATTATGTCATCATTCGGAACGCGGTGCTAGTAAAGTTGGGTATACAAGTATTTTAGTGGACACGATCGATGCACAACTAGTGAAATAAACGAAATAATAAGACACGATTTGATAGTGCCACCCGTTACTTAAGGCACTACGAAAAAAAAAATCGACGCTTTTAGAATTTGCAAATCTACTTCAGTAACAAACGTATTACTTTGGAGAGACACGGCCCAGTAAAAATATTTATTGAATTATTTCAGCACCATAGCTAGTAGGTCAATGTTCAGCACAATTTATTTTCGAGAAAATTTCTCCTGGTTTGACAATTTAGAATGACATTTGGACTGCGATTATATTTTATTAGATGGGTTTTAATTGTATCTAGGACCTGGTTAAACGAAATTTTGTTAGCAACCTGATTACATTTTATATTAATAAAAAAACGATTTTTTGCTACTTTTCCTCGATTCCGTCCCTCTTGCACTGAGTATTTTTTCGCATACGGAGTAACAGGGACGCTGAAACATTTACATATCGCCTTAACATTATGTGTTATTGAAGGGACATACGCGGACAAACTTTTCAAGTACTCTACCTACCTAACAAGAGCTTGGCGGGTTCTTCTTTGATAACACTTAAACGTAAGTACTTTTTATACACAAATAGGTTAGATTTAGGTTAGTACTTTTTATTCTTTACTGATTTTTTTAATACTTCATTGTGAATGAAATATATGTATTTCAAATAAACAATAAAAGACCAAGCAGTCACTTAATTATATTTATTTAAATATAAATAGATATCTCCGATAAAATTAACACCTGAATTTAAGGAATATTTTTCATATTTATTTTTGTAAAATCATTGCTACGGTTCAAATTAATTAGTATGACCTATTAGTATTGCCGGTAGTGGCTGGATGAGGATGGCCAACGATAGAAAAATGTGGCTTGCCCTTGGAGAGACCTATCTCCAGCAGTGAACCGATATTGGCTGATGGATTGGATGGATTGGAGCAAAGACAATATAACCACTTGATTGGAATATGACCTTAAGAACACCATTTGAAAGTGAAAGTGAAAAGTATTTATTTGCCAGAGAAAAGAAACACATACACATGAAAAAATAATCAAAAAGATAACTAATAAAGTGGCAAAAAAGGGCAAACTCCGTAAATACTGCTAGTTGCTTGCAACTGGTTTTCAGTTTGTCCCATTTTTCTTACAAATAACACATACATTTAATATTCCTTCCATGAAGGTAACAAAAAATAATAGTTTGCAGCTTTTTACGGAATACAGGTGTGTACCGATAGAACTATGTGCAATTATTATTATTATTGCTCATTATTATTACTCAATTCTATTTTCTCTCAACATTATCATCGTTTTTGTCGCTCAGAACCTCTGCCTAAAATCTATAAAATGTATAAATAACACCTTCCCCTGAAAATGGTGTTAAATCCGAAACCGGTTGGGAGAAAACATAAATAAATAGTGAAACTACTGTACGAGTGCTCTTAATTCAAGATGTGTTTCAAGTTTTTACCAAGTGCTGACAATCGCAAGTATAATTTTATTTTCATTATTTATATATATTTATCATATCTCGGGACTATGTAGTGCCGGACCTTTGGGAGGCGTGCGTGGGGCCGAAGCCAACACGTTGAAGTAGAAGCCCTTTAGACAATTTAAACACCAACAGACGATTATCCCTGTATGTACTGTAGGAGTGCGCCCAAGGACAACCCCCGGTCAGTGAAGGAATGAAAACGAAGGAAACCAGACTATTGGGTTGAGGTGGTAGTAGACTGGATATCTTTGACTATGGAGGGAACTACCCGACCTAGGTTATTAAACGAGGAAAAATGGGCAGGTGGAGACTCGCCAACTCAATTAAATGGGCCTCCCAAATAGTCAATCGCAAGGAGAGACAAGGGGGCAACATTTGCTGAGCGGCTAAAGGGTGGAGAGGTGTCACTGGACTTTAAACGACGATCACTTGCTCTATGAGGGTCCAGGATCACATGTCCACTCGCCACTTACACATCCATCCTTCGATCATATAGCTCTTGCTACTCCACTCTGACCGGCCTTCCCCCGGCAAGCCAGAGGTGGGGGATCTGTCCCTCGTCATTGTTCAAAGATTAGGAACAGGGTCTTCCCCTGGGAGCACATTCGAGTCCGTGGGGTCGCTACTGCCCAACAGCTCACCTCAAGCAGCCCTGTCCTTGCCGTGTGAGCAATGTTACAAAGGCAAGAGCTGATAGGTCTCCATTCAAGGTGTCACGACAAACTTGGAACCCCAGTCTTCTATTTTGAAAAATTGTTTTTGATTTACAATCGTGATCATCTAATAGGTTCACGGTGAACCTATTGATCTCCGTGAACTTCACACCGGAAACAAGGAATGATATGATGCTAACTGTTATCTTGAAAAATGAAGACCAAAATTATTGTAATCTAAAAATAATGTTAAGATAAGATAAACTATCATTAACTAGCGTGCTAATAAAAATCTCTAAAAAATTAATAATCTCTAAAAATCTCTCTGGTACTTATTTACATTGAGTATAATTTAAGAGGGCGCCGAGCAAAATAATCTTAAACGATAGTCACTGTTAAATTGATGTATTGAATAATATTTCAATGATAAATAAATTAAATATATATTTATTATCACAGAGAATGTATCTACACTTCCGCCGCAGCGAATATTAAAAATTACTTATGGTGTAAGAAACAAATCTATCTAAAGTAGGCCCAAAACCTAAAAAAGATATTGGGGTTTTAGTAGTTTCAATAACTTAACTGTCGAATTTTGTCTCAACCACGATTCAAGACAATCACAAACGTTATAAAATACAACTGGGCCGTTTCACATTTTTTAAATTCTGTCTGGTAAATTAAATATGATTTTTTCTGTTAAATTCAATAAAAACGACCACGATAAAAAACGACCACAAGAGAGCAAGCGAGGTGTCTAATCGTTCTACGCTCGGCGCAGCCTTAACTATATACTTATATTACTCTGGCACGTGCAGTAGTCCTAGTCTTCCTTACCGCACTGAGGTTCGCGAAAGAAAGGTTTTTGTGGCGTTAGTATTACATTAATTTACTAATAAATAAGTTTTCAATGCATGTGCTCGTAAAAGCCCACTTTTTATGCATCAAAACCGAACAGAAAGTCGATTATTTTGCCCTAGTGCTTTATTATTTATATATTTTTTTATTTCTTTGCAATGGTTGGCTAACCTGCAGCCTTTCTTGTGTACCATAGATGTTATACTTTTTTTTCCACTGTTTAACGGCTCTGGATACAATCCTTTTGAGCCAATCATAATTTAAAGTTCACAAGATTATATTTGTTTTCATTTCCTCACACTATGCATTGAAAAACTCGCTACGCTCGTGTTTTAAATCGTCCTCGTAATTTATTCCTTTGCGCCCTTGTAGCATAAACTACTATTCTGGAATCGGATACTTCACATTAAGTTATAGGGATGCTTTTCTATTTTCTTCGAATCTTAAATTCACTAGTGGCTAGTGCCAAATATAATTAAAAAAAACCGGCCAAGTGCGAGTCGGACTCGCACACGAAGGGTTCCGTACCATTACCTATAAAAACGGCAAAAAAATCACGTTTGTTATATGGGAGCCCCCTTAAATATTTATTTTATTCTGTTTTTTAGTATTTGTTGTTATAGCGGCAACAGAAATACATCATCTGTGAAAATTTCAACTGTCTAACTATCACGGTTCATGAGATACAGCCTGGTGACAGACGGATACAGAGACGGACAGACAGACGGACAGCGGAGTCTTAGTAATAGGGTCCCGTTGGTTACCCTTTGGGTACGGAACCCTGTCAATAACTGTCACCAAATCTTTTTTGTCATTTGCATTTGGCGGGAACTTTATTCGTGTCCAAAATGGAGAAAATTAAAATTCGCGCGATTATTAAATATTTCTGCCTAAAATGTTTCTATTAAATGTATTTTGTATTTTACAATTATATAAACACTTAATTAAGTAAATGGTTTTAATCGCTATATTTCGACCCCGTCATCCGGCAAATAGAAAAATATTTTGTGACAATAGATATTTGGAGCTAGAAAAACACTGGCATCTCAAGACATAATAGTAGTTTATGCTACTAGGGCGAAAAGGAATAAATTACGAGGACGATTTAAAACATGAGCGTAGCCAGTGTTTTAAACGTAACCGAGTAATTTATTGCTTTTACGCCCGTGTATCATACTACGTTTTTCAATGCATAGTGTGAGGAAATGAAAACAAATATAATCTTGTGAACTTTAAATTATATTTGGCTCAAAAGGATTGTATCCAGAGCCGTTAAACAGTGAAAAAAAAGTATAACATCTATGGTACACAGGAAAGGCTGCAGGTTAGCCAACCATTGCAAATATATTTAAAAAAATAATGGTAATAAAGCCCTAGGGCAAAATAATCGACTTTCTGTTCGGTTTTAATGCATAAAAAGTGGGCCTTTCCGAGCATTGAAAAAATATTAAATAGTATATTTTAAGCCATCGACCAGACTTTTTTAAGAAAGAGATTAGTCAGCCGGCACCAGGTGGCGTTATCATCCAGAGTGCTCCGATCCTGAACTTAGATTTTGTTAAATGAAACTGTAATTTGATTGTAAATTTAGGTTTAAGTCGTTTATTAAATAGTCATATTATTTATGAGCCAGGTCAGGTCGTGTCCGTCAGTCAGTGTTGTTTGTTCAGTCCAGAGGGCCTATTATGTATCTTTAGTTGCCATCTGGACTGGGTGTCTATCATCAAAAACATATATATACTATCGAATTCCGGTTGTCTAAGGATATGTTCGCACTTGAAGTGACGACACAGTTCGTAAATAGTTCAATACCCACTAAAGGCAATTTTGAAAGATCCGTTTTTATCTATGTTTTTGATGATAGGCACCCAGTCCAGTTGGCAACTAAAGATACAGAATATAGGGGCAGGTCCATAATGAGCTCCAAGTGACCATATGAATGATGTCTCTCATGTCCGTAATTCAATGTTGGTTAGTAGAGAAGTAAATGATTCAACATGAAACAGACTAAAACAAACCAATGACTGTTTCAATCTACGTAGCCTTCGTTTAGGAGTTCTGATAATGAATGAATGAGGCCAGGATCGAAGGTCAGATGGAGAAATGTGAATTACCAAATAAAGACTGCAATCTACATCCTGATACAAAGCGATTACCTTAATCTCGAGAGGTATGCCGTCATTTTCTGATAAGCAGAGATAAGCATTCACTGCTTATTTTTTATTTTTTTTTATTTATTTACTCATAGGAAGATTAACAGACAAATAGGTACAGTAAAAATTAGGAATAAATAACTAAATGCCGATAAAAATCTTCACCTAATGGATGAAAAAATTAAATAGAAGTGAGCCATAGGGGCACAACAGTTTAGCTTAACAGTTTAAATTACAGTTTTAGCTTACAAATAAGCAAAGTATATTTCTTATACTGTGACATAAGTGTGCCGTAGGGGCATAAGGGCATATCTCTGAAGACATTCATTACATCATGACCAAACCTAAAATGGGACCTACCTGGAAGCACACTCTTTCAAACAAAAAAAATAATCATTCAAATCTGCGGGTCTACCGCGTAATTCTGATTTGTATCAACTTCAAGCAAATGCATGCGAAATTCAACGCGTGCAATAGAGATGGCATGTTAGGCGGGCGTCGTCGCACGCACGTCAAATTTCAATCTCAAGTTGATGTTGATGAAAATCAGAATTACGCGGTAGACCCGCGGCTCCGAAAACATGGAGTAACGGAGTATAAACGCCAAAAAAAAAAAAAACAGTCGAATTGAGAAAATCCTCCTTCTTTGGAGGCAAATGGATATGGTTTTTAAAAGCGTTCACTTTCCATCTTTTGAGTTTTTTTTAAATCTCTTGAAAAAAAATGTGTTGCTGAGAAAGCTCATCTCGAAATTGTATTTTAGTTTCGTACCTAATTTGAAATTTTGTCGATTATGAAGTCATTAAAACCAAGCACCGTTATTTTAAGGCGTTACAAAATGCCAAAGCGCTGCCACATTAGAAAAAAAAATTACGTACGTACATACATATACTCATGCCCGTCTCCCAGAGGGGTAGGCAGAGACTATAGATTTCCATCTGCTACGATCCAGGCACACCTCTTTCGCCTCTTCCACATCCATCAATCTAGTCATGCAAGCTTTTCTATTCCGGAAATTCTTCAGCATGTCGCCAATTTGGTCAGCAAACGTCCTTCTAGGGTGGCCTGGTCGAGCTGTACTTGAACTTGCGCACCATCAATTTTTACTCACTAGAATACTTCATTATTGAAAATCTGTTCAAGTGAATGTCTAGAAATAGCAATGAACTATTTTTACATAGCATAGTTTTCATAGAAAACGTCTTCGATGACCAAAAATTTTAACTTTCGCTTTTGGCATAAGTTTAAATTATAGCTATAAAAAGACGTTGTTTCTGAAAAATTTATAGTTTATTGATATTTCTCATTTTCAATAGTCATTCTAGTTTTTTTTTTCTAAAGTGGCGGGACTTCTGAATGTTGTAGAGCGGTTTATCAGCTGGATTGTGAAAAACCCGCCTTTTTATAATTAATCAAAACAGAACACTTCTATTCAAAATTTACTCAATAGTTTCTCAACAAAACCCATGTTTTGTGTAAACTGTCATCGCAAAGTTTCCATTGGTTTCTGTATATTAGAATTTTAAAGTTCTAATAAATTTTAATAAAGTTTTAATAACGTAAATACTCGGTACAACCAGTATGTAGCAGACTTAGAATAATATAATCTAAGTTAGCATACTATAAAAAGGTTTCACATAAACGCACCTTCAAATTACAAAAACTCTCATTTACTATACTTGAAAAATTACAAGTACATGTACAATGATACCTTCTGATTAAAATTCACTTTTACTCGTCGACTGTTTAAAATACTTTTATTCGCCCAACCGGTTTCGCGAACGCAGGGCTGATTCAAGGGTTATCACATATTTTATAAAATATAATTGCTTCAAGTGTTTATAAGTGCCATAATAATATTTGAAATGGGGAAAAGTGGGACGTTTTGACCACGGTCGGTCCTTAGGTTGTATAAAAGTGGCTTGAATAAAAAGGAATATCATATTTTACCGAATATTTACTCGCGGGGTTTGTCGATTTTCCGTCTAAAGCTTGTATTTTGTTGCCTCCACTCCCGCTGTCACCAGGAATTTTGTAAATTATATCCAAATAATTAGATAGGAAATGAGTATTTTTAATTTAATTCGTAATTTAATACCAACTCAATATCTTCAAAATGCAACGTGCTAATTTTGACTGAAAACTTAAATAAGGAACTAAAAGGGCATAGATACATTTTGTCTATGCGCCTTTTAATACGAAGCAGACAGGCAGGACGCACCTCTTTTACGCCAGGGCCACAACTTCAGGCTTGTGGCGGTGCTTCTTGCTGCGCTTCCAGGTGGTTTTCGCGACGGGCTTTGCCCTGCCATGACACCAGTCGTCGCCTTCTATCGCATCGGATGTACAGCGCGCTCACTCGCTCAAAGCGCTCGATACTAGGTTCGTCCTGTGCGCTCGATCACTGTTTCAACCACCCACCTCCCGCACACCGCCGTCCCGAGAGCGCAAGTCACTCGAAGCCAGACAAGACGCGCGAGCGGCGACCCATGGCCGGCTCAATACAACTTCATACATTTGTTCTCTCCGCCGGCCGGCGCCGTCGCAAGAACAACCGCTTGGCGCGCCTCTCGAAGCCAGAATCTGTGGCCGACCAGTTAAGGAGCCTCCTCCCATCGTCATCCGAAAGTTACTCTATTAATAAGACTCTATAGTGACTCCGTGGCGCGGAGGGAGTGCCCACTGGTACGGGCACCCGTGAAACTCAACGCACTCTTGGCATCAGACTGTATGATCATTTCTCCGATAAAATGACGGATGTGAATTGAATTGTTGAATTGTTTTGACACGGGGGGGAGGGGGGTAGATCTCGGCGAGACCTTTTCTTAGGTCTTTAATAATTTTATTGTAAATAGCCGATTCCAATTATATTCCTGTTTGATCCCAATTCGATTCTAAGCTCAAATCTGTTAAATAAGCCTAAATACCAATTAAATGAATGAACTAAATAAATGTTGTGCCAATTGGAGTTTTATGAAACCTAATTCTAGGCAACATTATTGGGGAAAACTTTTCCATTTTTTAGTCCTAAGTCCGAGTAAAGTATGAAGGACAGCTATGAATCAACTATGAAAATAACTCGATTTAAAATTCGATTTACGTTTCTTTCGGGTGACCATGATTTTTAAGGCTTAAAGTATCGTGAATGCCCTTGAGCGTTCGACCTCTAACCAACATAAAACGGGAAGAGCGCCATCTAGCAAAATGCTCATGTATATAATGACAACCAAATGTCTACAGATGCGATAGCGAAAGAAATGCAACAGAGTTTTTACCTAACTATGCCTAACCTAAATGTCTTTGCGGCTAAAGTATTGTGTGGTCTTTACCTTGTCAAAAATCCTTGTTGTGCGGTCTTTCTGATTATGCGGACGTCCGCATAATATTTTGGTCGTGCTCTGATTGGTCGACTGGTGAAATCTGGGAGAATTTCAATGGGGTGGCGCACAACCAGTATTCCTGTAAAGTTGAGTTAACACATGCAAAAATATAGTTCAAGTGTGTAACCACCACGTGGCGCCACCAGTCCAAAAAATGTATAACTTAGTACGAAAATGACAAAATGCGGACGTCAAAGTAGGACTGCACTTTATACAAATAACGAACCAACCTTAATTCGCCGTGTGTAAAAAACAAATGTGAGTAAAAGTAATCATCTTACAATGCGAAATTTAAAATAGGACCGCACTTTATACATAAATTGAATTCACCCTACTTCTTGGTGTGTGAGAAACAAGTCTGAGTTAAGGTAAGCACCTAAATATAAGTTTATTTTTTTATCAAAATTCATTCTGGATAGTCGGTAAGTGTTCAGTATCAAGGTTCGATGACCCTTTTTGTTAAATTCGTATCATTTTTTGTTTTCCTTGCAAACGCAAGCCCATCCATCAGCCCGTGTTCTTTCACTGCTGGACATAGGTCTCCCCAATATTACGCCACTCTTGGCGGTCCTCAATCATCCTCATCCAGCCGCCACCCGCAATGTCCTTCAGATCGTCAGTCCAGCGGGCACGAGGGTGGCCTACGCTGCGCTTTGCTGTACTTGGTCTCCATTCCAATGCCTTACGGCCCCAACGGTTATCACGTTGGCGACAAATATGGCCAGTCCACTGCCACTTCAACTTACTGATTCAGCAGGCTATGTCGGTCACGTTCGATCTCTGACGGATATCTTCGTTTCAGATTTTATCCATCAGAGATATCTAAAGCATAGCCCGCTCCATAGCTCGTTTAACGACCTTAAATCGGCGGATCAAGTCTTTGGTGAAAAACCACGTCTCAGCGTCGTACGTCAGCACTGGAAGGACGCACTGGTTATATAATTTAGCCTTTAAGCACTGCGGTATTAGCGACGTAAATATGTGACGCAACTTCCCGAATGCTGCCCACCCCAAGCATATTCTTCTGTCAGCCTCGGAGTCGAAGTTGTTTATACACAGCTGGATAGCTTGACCCAGGTAAACATATTTTTGAACAACTTCGATGCTGACATTGTCGACGGTTACTGGCCTTTGGATGACATGACAGTTGAACATGACCTTAGTCTTATCCAAGTTCATCTACAGGTTCACTCGTCTGGAAGAATCACTTAGGCTGTGCATCATTTCCTCCAGTTCTTGCAGCGATTCTGCCATTATGACGATGTTATCGGCAAAGAAAAGATGAAAAATGTACTCTCCGTTCACATTTATGCCTCGACCATGCCAGTTCAGTGTTTTAAAGACGTCCTCCAGCGCGGCGGTAAACAGTTTTTGGGAAATAACATCCCCCTGTCTAATGCGGCGCTCAAGGCGTATCGGTCTTGTTAGTACACCCTGTACTTGGACGGACATGAAAACGGAGTCATACAGACATTTCAGCACCTGCACATAACGCCAGTCAACTTGGCATCGCTGCAAGAACTGCAGAACAGACCAAGTTTCAATGGAGTCGAAGGCTTTCTCGTAGTCCACAAACGCTAGACATAAAAGCTGATTATACTCTTGTGTTTTCTGTATGATCTGCCTTAGCGTGTGAATGTGATCCACGGAACCTAGCCTGCTCTGGAGGTTGGAAGTCGTCGAATCGATGGGCGAGACGATTTATGATAAGTTTTGAGAAAAGCTTGTAGGTGTGGCTCAGGAGCGCGATTGGCCTATAGTTCTTCAGTAGCATTTTGTCCTCTTTCTTGAAGAACAAATTTACCAGGCTCCTGCTCCACTCCTTTGGCGTAGTTCCGGTGAGAATGACAGCATTAAAGAGCTCCTGTAGCTGTCTCAGGGTAACCTCCAGCTTTCAGGAGTTCGGTTGTGATGCCATATTCGCCCGGCGCCTTGTTGTTTTTTAGCTGCTCAAGAGCTATCCTAATCTCGCCCATTTCGACATCCGGGAGTTCATCGGTGTATTGGCGGATCAAAGGTGTACGTTTGTCGTCCTGATCGCGGGCAGTTGGCTTAAGAGCGTGTGAAGAATATAGGAGCCCATAGAAATTCTCGATTTCAGTGAGGATTTCTGGCCTAAAGGTAACAGTTTTACTGTCAGATGTCTTCAGCTTCGTCAGATTAGTCCTTCCCAACAGCTGGGCAAAAACTTTTGAGTCTTTGTTTCGCTTAGTTGCTGCTTTAATTATGCGAGTGTTATGTCGGTGCAGGTCAAAACGAATTTGCCTTTTAACGCGCTTATTAAGAAGTAATCTGCCGAATCTGAAGACATTTCCCGTCTTTGCCTCATCAGGTCCGAAGTTCCGCTTGAAACCTTGGACTCCTTATTCTATCGCTCCGGCTTAAAACAAGCCCTGCCAACTTCGCGCATGACATTTGTGAAATTGTTACCAAGCTGGTCGACGTCTTCAGTGGTTTCCAACAAGGCAAATCGGTTCTGAATTTCCATTTGGAATTTCTCGGATCCCGCAGCGGTTTGGCGCAGAGAAGGATGTAGACTTTATCAGACGGTTTCTCTCCAGCTGTAAGTCGATATTCAAGATGCCTCGGACACGTTGATGAAAGCTACTGCTAAACCTATTGATCACAGAGACATCTTGGAATATGTGCTTTTGATTCGTCATGATGAAGTCTATCTCGTTTTTTGTCTTACCTATCGGGGCTTCACCAGGTCCACTTGAAGTGGACCACTTCCTTGGGGGCTTCTTTTTGAAGAATGAATTTATCAAATAGAGCCCCTGGCTTTCAAGAAAGCTAACCAGCATCTGACCCCTAGGGTTTCTACAGCCATAGACGTGCGGTCCGATTACCGATTCACCACATTCCTGTACCCCCACTTTGGAGTTGAAGTGCCCCATAACAACGGTATGATGTGTCTTAGTGGTGTTATTTTTGGCCTTAGTAATGTCGTCATATATGGCCTCAACACCACCATCGGGGTCTCTCAACGTAGGGGCATACACTTGGATGACTTTAAGAGAATATCTCTTGTTAAGTCTGAGAACAAGATATGCCACCAGGGAGACACTGCCGATTTCTAACACGTTGCTAGTGAGGTCTTTGTTGACCACCATGCCAACTTCACCGACAGACACTCGATCGCCCTCTCGATAGCAGAGCAGGTGTCCTGACTCCAGGGTTATCGTGTCCTCATCCGCTCGTCGGACTTCCAAAAGCTCCAGAATATGCCAGTTTATTCTAACTAACTCTGACTCGAGCTCAGCAAGATGTCTGTCTTCCCGTCACGTCCGTGCATTATACGTCGCCAAAAAGAGTCACCAGTGTTGGTGACCATTTGACTGGAGATTCTTAGCACACCCTGCCCTACCGTTACCGCGACCCAACACGCCCAACACGAGTCAATTACTAGTATGGCCAGGGAAACCTGTCACAACAAAGCGCGGCAAAATTAAAAATTAATCCTTAGGAATACTTTCAAAAAATAGCCGGGATAGTATGATTAGGCTATATCAACAAAAGGCACCTCCATCCATCTATCAGTCCTTATTCGTCCACTGCTGGACATAGGCCTTCCCAATATTACGCCACTCTTGGCGGTCCTCATTCATCCTCATCCAGCCGCTACCCGCAACGTCCTTCAGATCGTCAGTCCAGCGGCACACCCCCGTCACTTCATAGTCAAGGCTCAAGTTATTTACCTACACTCTCACGCACGCATCTGGCTTGTCCGCACACGCTTGTGTGTGTGCGTGAGCTAGTCTAGGGCTGGCAGCTATCGTGTGAGCGTCGTCGCCCGAGAGGGACACAATATAAGTCAGCAACTTATGTGATTCTCTTCCTAAATTTTAGCGTAGTCCAATTTCTGGTTCCCCGTGGATTAATCAGTATTAAAAAAATATATGTATATATATATATATAATATATACAAGGTTAAATTCAATTAGTTGGCGAAATTTGAAACATATGTAGAACATGTCCGTATGAATAACTTTTTTTAATAGGATAGTGAAAAATTCTTAAAATTCGTTTTCACCTTTCCATACTGGACGAGTCAGCTGATCGGAGCAATTTGTATAGGAGGAAGTGAAAAAAAGTTAAGAATTTCGCTTAGCTCCCATGCAAACAGTTGTCCGTATAGACTAGTACTACCTTTGTTTTGAGTTTCGCCAAATAATGTTATTTAACCTTATATATGTATATAAATCGTTACGACCTGAATGCCCCGGGGGGTGTCGGATGTGTTCCGAGTGTGAACTTTGAAATGCAAGTCACAGTCCACCCACACTCGGTAAATCCGCGTTTCACCTGCAAATATTACGTCCCAACGTGATGATCTCAAGATTAAGAGGCCAGCGTTCTATCCCTGAGTTACCGCTGCTTTTTCGTTACTTTAAAAGTAAATATATAGATATATATATATATAGTATGCCTAAGCTTAGTAAGTACCTATATAGTTTCGTATGCATAAATGATCATCATATAATTAACAACTACTCAAACATAAATTTTGGAAAAAAAATGAAAACTTGTCAAAACATGGAAAGTTATAAATACTGATTTTATTGTTCCAAATGCGTTACTGAACGAAATTGTAAGGTTTGATCACGCAATTCTAATTTTTTTTAAAAAGTTTTCCAGGAATCCATAAACACTGCAATAACGCACCATACTGATTAAAAATCAGTATCGTGATAAAACTTTGTAACAAAACACGCGCGCAGCAAACGAGTGGTAATCGAGCTCTGCCTGACTCCAGATTTCCACTAACTTGCGGGGGACCGCGGGGGACGTTAAATTCGCGCGGGGAGGTGAGTGTCGCTTCTTTACGTAGTAATACTTTATATTCTCTGCCAGCGGGCACGAGGGCGGCCTACGCTACGCTTTGCTGTACGTGGTCTCCATTCCAATGCCTTTCGGCCCCAACGGTTATCATGTCGGTGACAAATATGGCCAGTCCAAGGGTTTTCGGGGAGTGTAATTTCGTATGCAAAACCATTATAGTGCGAACGGTGTGTTAGCGTATAATTTAGTACGGTATTTCATCAAAATGCGCTCGCTGTGTAATTTCGTTCACAAAACCATCAACGTACGGACGTTGTGTTATTTCGTACGTTAACCCACTAAAGTGCGGACTCTGTGTATTAACGTCCGCAAAACCCTTGTTGAGCGGACGGCCCACATAATATTTTAGGACCGCACAAGCCGTATTTTTGACAAGAATTTTGATTGCTTCTATCTCCGTCTCCAGTAAGTGTTAACGAAATTCTGTTAGATGTTCATGCTAGAAAAAGACAGCCGTACATCGTGTAAGCAAATACACTCGCCTAAGTCAACGGGAAAGGTAGGACCGCACAATGAGGATTTTGGTACAAGTCCGCACAACGTTTGTCTCGCGAACAAGGGTGTGTCTCTCAGAGTCAAACGTTTCAACTAATATTCTACTTGTGAATTGTTATAAATAAGAGTGATATTAGAACCTACGATTCAGTATGTTAGTAAAATGACTGTCAACCCAAAAATGGGATTGTTAATTCATTGACATGGTATAGTAGTTTAGTCGGAAGGAGTGTTCTGACATGATAGTGATGTATGGGTGTCATGTCAGGAATTTAATTCGGACTGCGAGCGCAAAGCGCGAGCGTGCGCAGTTCCTGCCGGTGTGTCCCATCACTAGGGACGTACTTGTTATATTTTTTTGACTTTGACACTAGGGATGGGACAAATTGACATTTTAGCGAGCCCGAAGGGCTGCAACAAGCACACGAGCGCGAAGCGCGAGCGTGCGTAATTTCTAGGGCTGTCCCCCGCTACTAGGGATGTACTTTTTGACTTTGACACTAGAGATGTCCCAAAAAAAAATGTTATTTCGGCCATATCTTCGGAATGGAAGGTGGTACAGCCCTAGGGGTTGGATCAGAGGGCGTTAAATTTTATTTTTAATTTTTTTAGGACGTCTCGCTAAACATTTTGTTTCATCGATATCTTCGGAACGGAAGGTGGTACAGGAAGGTTTTTAATGTCAATACTTTGACGGCCTGTTATCTCTTAAATGGCTGATGTTAGACCCATGTTGATGGGTGTCTAAGAAAAGGTCTCGCCGAGAGCTACCCCCTCCCCCGTGTCAAAACTTTGATGGCCCATATCTCCCAAACGGCTGAAGCCGGACCCATGTTCATGGTATTCTAAGAAAAGGGCTCGACGAGATCTATCTGAAAGTAAAATAAAAAAACCGGCCAAGTGCGAGTCAGACTCGTGTACCTAGGGTTCCGTATTGTGGATGATAAATTTAATTTTGTAATTTCTTTCGTGAATTTCTCGACCGCTTTATTTTTCCTGTAATCTTTACGTAAACACATATTACCATGATTTTTTTTCATATTTTTTTGGTCCATCAGTTTTGGAGATAATGGAGGGGGGGGACATACATATTTTTGTGGTTTTTTAAAGATCTCTCGAAACCAGTGTCAGTAAATATATTAAAAGTATATATTTTTAGAATTTACTTTTTAATACCTACAATTTGATACCCAAATTGTATTTTTAGGCTAATATTTTTTATTTTTCTCACTTTTGTTTTGGAAATATTTTGAACAATGTCAAATTTTTATATTTTTTTTACACCCTAATATGTGGGCAAATTAATGCTATTTTTGTGCCAAATTTTATGTATTTATCTTTAACGGTGCTAAAGTTATGAGGCTGTGACATACGGACGGACGGACAACGGAGTCTCACCATAAGTTTCCTTCTGTACCTTTTAGGTACTACGGAACCCTAAAAAGACGAAAGAAAAAAAAATGCCCTAAATCTGATCGGCCATATTTTCGAGCTCTTTCCCAAGGCTTGGTGAGCAACATTGTAAGGAAACCAGAAATATATTATTTTATTACATATTTTTTTTATTAGATTAAATTTGACGTGCAAAAAGTGTTATCTATACCTGCTATAACTAAACTATTTGAATTAGAATTTGAATTTGTAAGGGCGTTACGAATCTTCACTAAATTAATCAAAGGGGCTATTTCGAGACGCCCAAAAAAGAAATAAAGAAAATGAATTTTTTTTCGACATCCTATTGTCCAAGCCCTAGGGCTGTACCACCTCCGTTCTAAAGATATAGCAGAAATAAAAAAAAAATCGGGACATACCTAGTGTCAAGGTCAAAAAGTAAATCCCTAGTGGCGGGGGATATTCCTTGGAACTGCGGGCGCGAGCGCGAAGCGCTAGAATGTTAATTTTTCCCATCCCTAGTGTCAAAGTAAAAAAAAATATCAGAGTACATCCCTAGTGACGGGGGACATCCCTAGGACCTGCGCATGCGAGCGTAAAGCGCTAGAACTATTTCAATTTTTACCATTCCTAGTGTCAAAGTAAAAAAAAATATCAAAGTACATCCCCAGTGGCGGGGACATCCCTTGGAACTGCTCACACCCGGGTGGCATTTCAAGACTGTTTCTCTTAGACGTATGTCCCAATTTGACATTTGACAGGTTTCAGATTATAACATTTGCAAAAAAGTCGTCCGATTCGTTTGAAACTTTCTACTTTTTAAACTTACTACACCAAATATTAAAATTATGGACAGACGGACAGATGGACGGACGACGGACAAACAGAGTGACATTAATAGGGCTCCGTCATAAAACGCTAACAATAAACAGACTTGGTAAAATTTAAACTTTTTTATATGAACATGTATTAAAGGAATGTATTATTATAGGTATATTTGCAATGCGAGAGCATTTTTCACAAGGCGTCTATTTTTGTACTTAGCCATATTTGCCGAATAATCGAATAGATAATCTTTGCGCTAAAAAAATATTCAATTGCACCTAATTACCGTAAATCACAGCTAATAAGAAAATAAAACAATTAAATGTATGTACTAAATTGATACAGTGTATTTTGAAACTATGGTACGAATATCTTCACAAATAGTCGGTATATTTCTTATTTTGCTCGCTGGCGCAGCGGGCATAGTCTTCTCGTCGCAATTCGCAAAGCGTCGAAGCCTCAGAATAAGGAATTCCTTATTCTGAGGTCGAATTTGATGGCCGCGCAAAGCGGTCGGCCGCGTTCGGTAAAGAGGGGAAACGACAAATTATAATGAAAATATACTAATCACACGTTAAAACTAACATAAAGTAGGCGTTTTTGTAGATAATAATGAAATATTTTATTGTGTGAAAGATTAATTTTAAACGCATATTCCGTTTCCGACCGAATTTAGTGTAGAGAATGAAATAAGGTACCTAAAGATATATGTATATATTTTTTGAGTAAGGATATAAAATGTTGATAATCTATTACAAAGTCATTCTGTATATTATAAATAATTGGAAAAATGGCAGGCCGCTTGTTTGGGACGCGACATGTGTTGCTGTTGATACACTCGCCCCGTCCCACCTACAGGCGACCTCAGCCAGGGATGGTGCGGCTGCGGAGTCAGCAGAAAACCTAAAACGGCGCAAATATGCATTCCTCGCCATATTTGAGCCGTTTGGTGTTGAAACCCTGGAGCCGTGGGGTCCGAGCGCACGTCGTCTTTTCAAAGAACTTTCGACACGTTTGATCGACGCCTCTGGTGATCCAAGGGC
Source organism: Ypsolopha sequella (assembly GCA_934047225.1). Taxonomy (NCBI): domain Eukaryota; kingdom Metazoa; phylum Arthropoda; class Insecta; order Lepidoptera; family Ypsolophidae; genus Ypsolopha; species Ypsolopha sequella. Next base: position 5,013,826 of record OW203988.1, on the reverse strand, counting down.
TGGGGCATACCTCGGCCAGAGGATCAGTCTGGTGATCCAGCGGGGCAATGCTGCCAGCCTCTTGGGCACCGCACCCGACGGCAACGGTTTAGAGAATATTTTTTTTAGTATAAATGTTTTATTTAGTATAATGTTTTAGGGCTTTTTCTTTTATTTAATTTTAGGATTATTTGGTTTTAAATTAAGTTACTTTTTTGTTATTTAAGTTTTAAATAAATTACTTATCATTAATTACAAATATTTCAAATTTTAGGTTTATTTTGTTAGGTTTTTATTTTAGGTCATCTTTAGTTAAGTTTTTGAATGTTATTTAAGTTTTTAGTGAAGTTTCTTGTTTACTCGTTTTTTTACAAACGAATCTGTCTTGACCTCAGACTAATTAGTCTTGACATACTACAAAATGGCGGAGCTGTCAGATTTAATTCCTGTTTTCATCCCAGGACTTCAGAATAGTATTATGATATCTATGGACTGTATACAAAGTTTTGATACCGTATTAACCTCTATGATTGGACCAATCAAAGTAAGACTGAAAACTCATTGTCCTCTTTGTATTACTAAAGGTTAGTGTGAAAATTACACATAGAGGTAACAAAGAGTCATAGAACATTGAAACTTCTCCGCGTCTATAATACCTCTATTGTTGAGTGAAGAAATTTTTGTGCCTTATGGTACGAGTAATACACAAATAAAATAATGTATTAAGTGTCAAAAATTATTTGTAAATGACTTATAGAATTTGTAAATTCTTTTATGCTTATTTTACCACCAAGAAACGTTACAAAATTGAGGAGTTATCGATAAATACAGTAATTTCAATGATGATAAAAGGTGGCAAGAGTGAAGCAATTTCTAATAAAGCAGGAGAAAACCTTCATGAAAGGTTTTATGATATCAAATATTGCGAAATACATTCTCTCAAATAATTTCCGGGAAGGTGAACAATACTTACAGCAATGTACTTTCCATCTAAAAGTTGCTGCCATGATTGCAACGATATTATTAGAACAATTTCCAGTAGTCATCGAAACATCACGATGTTACCCAGAAACTTATACTTAGACCTTGATAAAATCCCAAAAGCAGCATTGCAGCGTGACAGTACAGTTTATAAAAATTTTTTTCAAGAAACGCTTATTTACGACAAAAATGGAAGAACAAAAAATAAGTATAATGATTATCCTACAAAACGTACCCATCTCAACTGTAGTTTACGAAATGAATTCATGCAGAGAACCAAGAGCAGCTTCGGATCTGTGCTAAAACAATGTTTCAGTACCGTTAAATTAAAACCAAACAAGCTTCAGCATAAAACCTGTGAAGAAAACCATTCAACAATGTCTTATAATAACAACTGTTACAAAGGGTTGAAGTTTATTTCTGAGAAGCAAGCACTTTTGACTCACGAATCGCGACAAAATTTTGGACATGTACCAAAGTTACCAGAACAATCTCAAAAAAATCATTATTCAAGTTGTACAACATCAAAAACAGCATTCCAAATAACATCCGATTTCAACAATAGCATAAACAGTAAAGAACTATCAAAAAGTTCACTGCTATTCAAATTTAGAAAAAGAAAAAGTTATTTAGAAAACAAAGAAGATGATGAGTTTAATCAAGAACCTTATTTGCCTAAAAGTTATCTAAAAGAAAATCAGGTAAAGAAAAGTCCACGTGCTAAATCTTTTTGGATTTTTAACGTGCAAAGTACACTTAACCCTATGCTTAAAAAATCGTCCTCTCGATTTAATAGAAAAAGCCCTCAATCTGCGTTATTACACCGGGTATACGGAAGTAATCCAGTTAGAAGTGAAACAAAAAATAAAACACAATCAACAAAGAAAAGAAACATAGAATCCATTGAAAACAAAAAAAGAAAACAATCCACTGATCTATTAATAGAAGCAAACAAACAAAAACAACCTAGTTCACAGATGAATAGCAGATCTCGATCAGTGAAATATGAAATATTCGATAGTAGTTCTAGCGACTTAGTAAAACAATCCGCAGTACATGCAAGGCTTGATTTGATGAAAGATAGACCGGAGTTACATGGAAACTTTATCGTTCGTCCAGAATCATCCAAAGGAACAAAGTATTCAGATGCTCACCAAAGCGCCCTTCACTTCTTGAAGGCAGCGAGAAGAAGAAAAAAGAAACCCTTAGGAGCAAAAGACTCCTCAATAAGTATCCAACACAAAAAGGAAGAGAAAGAAGTTAAATCTAAGAACGAACAACATTTAGATGCAAAAAATGAAATACATAAAGAACAAACAACAGGATTTCTCAGTAGATTCAGCAATAACAAAAGTAACAGAGACGAGAACATTTCTTCAAACACAAAACGAGGAAGAAAAGGATTTAGCGGACGAAAAAGTGTAGGAGAGTTCAAAAAAGTACTGTCGTTAAACGAGACAAATTTAATACAAGAAGAACGCAAAAAAAAAGGTAAAATGCCCAGTAAGGCTAGCAACAACGATAATGCAAGAGACGAGTACAAATCTTCATGCACAAAACGTAGACGAATGAATTTTAACGCTTCTAAAGAGAAAGACAGCAACAGAGGAAGCAACAACCAATTTGAAAAGCTATCGAATGAAAATTACAAACCCAGAATATTTTACGGAAATGAATCGTGGAGTAGTGGATCAGTCATAAAAGACAAATTTATTAAATTAAAAAGTGACAATATGAATAAAACTATAGTTTCCCCAAAAGATTCAACAATTCCTTTACTATGTTCAGCCAAAAGATCAAGCTTTGATTTTATGTTTGACTTTTTTAAAAAGAAGTCCGCTTTCAGCACTCGTTTAAAAAACTTAAAAATTCATGACCATGAGAGGAATTTAGAATCAAAAGAATTCGCCAAATTGACATCAAACACCGACAAATTTGAGGAAAATATTCCACAATCTCTTCTTTCTGATACGGACTTAGTATTTCCTAAAACTGGAAAAAAATTGAAAAAGAAACTCATTCGTGGAACAATACTGAAAGATAGATCTAATGTCAAAAGTAATATGGAAAATAAGGATGTTTATTTTTCCGAAAATGTCATTAATTCTAAATCTAAGGTTGAAACAAAGAAAAATCAAAATGAATACAAATCTAACTCAAATGAAAAACAAAGTTATTCATGTTATTTCCCTAAAAGACACGCTGTCCAGATAGAATCTAACTTTGGATTTGATGTTGAACCATTCAAAGACCGAAATATCTCACCTTCAAATAAGTTGAAAATATGTGCAAAAAAGTTCCAAACACAGGTTGCATTATCAAATAACATGAATAAACCATTATCTTTAAAAACCAGTCAAATCATTAACAAAAGTGAATTGGAAAAATTAAACGATTTTAATAAAAAAATACCTAAGAATTTTGAATATTTAGACAGTAAAAAAAATAAAACCAAACCCAAAACAAGTTTAGGTTCAAATTTTGGAAGAAGAGGCAAATTAAACAATATGAAAAACGATATGTTTATATATCTAGAATTAACGGATCCAAAACAGGCAAAAGATTTATTGGAGACAAAGATAAAAAAACCTTGTAAAATAAAAGAACCACCACCACCTAAAAAGAAACCGTGTGTAGAAAAAGATGAAGAAATACCCATGGAAATGCAAGGTTTTTTGCAGAAAAAAGTTGAAGCTAAGCCTCAAGAAGAAAAAAAAAAAAGCAGTATTTTAGGTAAGGGTGTACCGGATGCGGGAATGATACTCAACGAAAACAATGAACTAGTCGCTAGACCTCGTAAAAAAAAAGAAAAAAAGGATAAAACAAAGGAAGCAGAGAGATTTAAAGGCATTGATGAATCAGATTTAAAAGGTATGACAAAAGAAAAACTTGCTACTCTTATAAATAAAAACCTTTTACCAAAAGGGACAACTGAAACAGATTTAAATAATATGACAAAAGAACGGCTCCAAAGCATTGTAAAAAAGCAGATGAAGCAAGCAAAGATGGATAAAACAAAAGAAGCAGAAAGATTTAAAGGCATTGCTGAATCAGATTTAAAAGACATGAAAAAGGAAAAGCTTGAAAGTCTAATAAATAAAAACCTTTTACCGAAAGGGATGACTGAATCAGATTTAAAAACGATGCCAAGAGAACGGCTCCAAAGTCTTGTAAAAAAGCAAATGAAGCAAGCAGAGATGTATAAACCAAAGGGACCAGATAGATTAATAGGCATCGATGAATCAGATTTAAAAAATATGACAAAGGAACAGCTTGGAAGTCTGATAAATAAAAATCTTTTACCAAAAGGGATGACCGAATCAGATTTAAAAAATATGCCAAAAGAACGGGTCCAAAGCCTTGTAAAAAAGCAAATGAAGCAAGCAAAAATGGAAAGAATCAAGGGAAAATTTCCCATGGGCTTAGCTGAATCAGATTTAAAAGAAATGACAAAAGAACAGCTTGGAGGTCTGATAAATAAAAATCTTTTACCAAAAGGTATGACCGAATCAGATTTAAAAAACATGCCAAAAGAACGGCTCCAAAGTCTTGTAAAAAAGCAGATGAAGCAAGCAGAGATAAAAAAAACAAAGGGACCAGATAGATTTATAGGCATCGATGAATCAGATTTAAAAAATATGACAACGGAACAGCTTGGAAGTCTGATAAATATAAATCTTTTACCAAAAGGGATGACCGAATCAGATTTAAAAAATATGCCAAAAGAACGGGTTCAAAGCCTTGTAAAAAAGCAAATGAAGCAAGCAAAAATGGAAAGAATCAGGGGAAAATTTCCAATGGCCTTAGCTGAATCAGATTTAAAAGAAATGACAAAAGAACAGCTTGGAAGTCTGATAAATATAAATCTTTTACCAAAAGGTATGACCGAATCAGATTTAAAAAACATGCCAAAAGAACGGCTCCAAAGTCTTGTAAAAAAGCAGATGAAGCAAGCAGAGATAAAAAAAACAAAGGGACCAGATAGATTTATAGGCATCGATGAATCAGATTTAAAGGATATGACAAAGGAACAGCTTGGAAGTCTGATAAATATAAATATTTTACCAAAAGGTATGACCGAATCAGATTTAAAAAACATGCCAAAAGAACGGCTCCAAAGTCTTGTAAAAAAGCAGATGAAGCAAGCAGAGATAAAAAAAACAAAGGGACCAGATAGATTTATAGGCATAGATGAATCAGATTTAAAGGATATGACAAAGGAACAGCTTGGAAGTCTGATAAATATAAATATTTTACCAAAAGGTATGACCGAATCAGATTTAAAAAATATGCCAAAAGAACGGGTTCAAAGCCTTGTAAAAAAGCAAATGAAGCAAGCAAAAATGGAAAGAATCAGGGGAAAATTTCCAATGGCCTTAGCTGAATCAGATTTAAAAGAAATGACAAAAGAACAGCTTGGAAGTCTTATAAATATAAATCTTTTACCAAAAGGTATGACTGAATCAGATTTAAAAAACATGCCAAAAGAACGGCTCCAAAGTCTTGTAACAAAGCAGATGAAGCAAGCAGAGATAAAAAAAACAAAGGGACCAGATAGATTTATAGGCATCGATGAATCAGATTTAAAAAATATGACAACGGAACAGCTTGGAAGTCTGATAAATATAAATCTTTTACCAAAAGGGATGACCGAATCAGATTTAAAAAATATGCCAAAAGAACGGGTTCAAAGCCTTGTAAAAAAGCAAATGAAGCAAGCAAAAATGGAAAGAATTAAAGGAAAATTTCCAACAGCCATAGATGAATCAGATTTAAAAGATATGACAAAGGATCAGCTTTCGAGTCTGATAAATATAAATCTTTTACCTAAAGGGATGACTGAATCAGATTTAAAAGACATGACAAAAGAACGGCTCCAAAGCCTTGTAAAAAAGCAAGTAAAGCAAGCAAAAATGGATCACATCAAAGGAAAAATGCTAATAACCATAAATGAATCAGATTTAAAAGGTATGACAACGGAACAGCTTGGAAGTCTGATAGATATAAATCGTCTACCTAAAGGGATGACCGATTCAGATTTAAAAAATATGACAAGGGAGCGGCTCGAAAGCCTTGCCCAAAAGCAGGTGAAACTAGCAAAAATGGATCAAGTCAAAGGACAAATGCTAATAGGTATAAATGAATCAGATTTAAAAGATATGACTGAGGATCAGCTTTCAAATCTGATAAATATAAATCTTTTACCGAAAGGGATGACCGAATCAGATTTAAAAGATATGACAAGAGAACGGCTCCAAAGCCTTGTAAAAAAGCAGGTGAAGCAAGCAAAAATGGATCAAGTCAAAGAACAAAATATGTTGATAAACATAAATGAATCAGATTTAAAAGATATGACAAAGGATCAGCTTTCAATTTTGATAAATATAAATAATTTACCGAAAGGGATGAGCCAATCAGATTTAAAAAATATGACAAAAGAACGGCTCCAAAGCCTTGTAAAAAAGCAGATAAAGCAAGCAAAAATGGAAAAAATCAAAGATCAATTGCCAATAGACATTGATGAATCGGATTTAAAAGATATGACAAAGGAACAGCTTTCAAGTCTGGTTGATAAAAATCTTTTACCGGAAGGAATAAACGAAACAGATTTAAAAAATATGACAACAGAACGACTCCAAAGCCTTGTAAAAAAGCAGATAAAGCAAGCAAAGATGGATAGCATTAAAGAACAATTGTTATTAAGCATAGATGAATCAGATTTAAAAGATATGACAAAAGAACAGCTTGCAAATCTGATAAATATAAATCTTTTACCGAAAGGAATGACTGAATCAGATTTAAAAAATATGACAAGAGAACGGCTCCAAAGTCTTGTTAAAAAGCAGATAAAGCAAGCAAAGATAGATAAAGTCAGAAGACAATTGCCAATAGACATAGATGAATCAGATTTAAAAGATATGACAAAGGAACAGGTTGCAAGTCTGCTTGATAAGAATTTTTTACCGGAGGGGATAACCGAATCAGATTTAAAAAATATGACAAAAGAAGAGATCGAAAACCTTTTAAAAAAGCAGATAAAGCAAGCAAAAATGGAAAGAATCATGGGACAGTTGCCAATGGGCATAAATGAATCAGATTTAAAATATATGACAACGGAACAGCTTGTAGGTCTGATTAATAAAAATCTTTTACCGAAAGGGATGACCGAATCAGATTTAAAAAATATGACAAGAGAAAAGCTCGTGAGCCTTGTGAAAAAACAGGTCAGGCAGGGACTTTACGCAGAAGGAAGTTTATTGCCAATAGGCATCGATGAATCAGATTTAAAAGAAATGACAAAGGAACAGCTTGCAAGTCTATTCAACCAAAATCTTTTACCTGAAGGGATGAGTGAATCAGATTTAATGAGTATGACACAAGAAGAGCTTCTAATTCTGTTGGAAAATCAGCTAGTGCTAGTAAAGGAGAGAATGGAAAGAGAAGAAGGCGGTGGAATGGAAGCAATACGGCGGTCAAAAGGTCTATCACAAATTATAAGGGCAAAGTACAGATTATCATTACAAAAGATTCGCTCAAAGGCAATGAAATTTGATATACCTGTAGCACCAAGACGAAGACCAAGATCTCCACCTGAACCACCAACAAGACCATCTATTTTAGATAGACTCAAAAATTTGCACCTACGACAATGGGATATGGCAGGATTAAAGTTTGAAATAGTGCAGCCTGATGACTTGCTTCAAAATAAAGGTTTAAAAATTCAAGACATAGTACATGCTACAAAAAGACATAAAAAAAAACTAAAAAAAAAAAAAATTAAAGAAGTGATAATAACTAAAGAGAAAAAAACAAAGAAAGAGAAAATAATAAAGAAAAAAGGTAAACGAGCAGTCGTTGCCGCACATATGGCTTTAAGCACTCCGACTTTTTTGGATAGTTCTGGTAAAGAACAACAAATTATTCGTTCCTCAAAGATAAATAACTCTAATCTAAATCAACAGGCTGTAAAAGTTGGGACCAATGTTGATTTTAACGTTGAGTTTTTTAAACAAAAAAAACTACCACAACAAAAACAAGAAAAAACATCACAACCAAAACCGTCACAAAACCAAACAATACAAGATATAAGTGTGTCTACAGTGCTTCTCATACCTCAAAAGGAAGTTTTTTACCAAAATCATCAAAAAAACACAAAATATGTACGAAAGTCAGCGAAAGTAGGATCCAACAGCAAGATCCCATTAAATCAGGCTTCCTCTATAGCTGTTGCTCAATCCAATAACACTGCTGTTGCAACTGATGATTTGTATAAAATGATAGCCGTAAATACGGATGTGAATAACATCGAGAGCTGTTTAACAATTAATGAATCAAAAAAAGATGCTTGTATATCATTTCTTCAGAGATATTTAAGTATTCTAAATGGATCAATATTATCAAACACACTAAGTCGAGATAGCAGTTACAGAAAAAATACTACCATCAAAGAGAGTTTAGACTTTGACAAAAATAAAAATGAATACCAAAACTCTGAAACTGCTGCTAATTACGATAATTTTAGTAAAAAATCTGTTTCGAAAAATAATTATTACATCAAATCAAATAGCAGTTCCTACAATAATATGCCGTCCATATCAATGTTTCGTACGAAAGCGATTAAATTACACCAAGGCAAAACAGAATCTAAAATCACTGCTAGAGACAATTCTAAAAATAGAGAGAAAAAATCATCTATTGCTAAAAGACTAAAAAAGCTGTACTTGAGACTTACAGATTCAAGTGCAATAAATATGGAAAGCGAACAGCCAAAGCCATACTTCAATTTACACAAAGGCTCAAAAGTACAAAACAGAATACTCAAAAAAAAAGAAGTCATATCGAAAATAGGGAAAAACTCTGGAACAAGTTTTATAGATTCCGCTCAAAATCAAAGTTCTAATGTTCCAACAGATATTTACGATGCATCTGAAGACCTAATTGTACTAAGTAAAGAAAGGAAACCAAAGAAAAGTCTGTTTGAATCTTCAAAATACAGCCTACATGATAAATACAAAAGTTCCAGAATATCACTGAAAAACAAAAATAATTTGTCAGTTCAAAATTGCCAAAGTGTTTACTACATGCTCGACAATAAGATGAAAAAAAAAACTAAATTTAATAAAATATCTCCTAAAATTCAACCTGGTAAATTAAGACTAACTAGTGGTGAAGAAAAACCTGTTCGAATATGTGGCAAAAAGAAAACTTTAGAACTTATTGAAAAATGTTTTTGTACTGTTTTTGGAAAACAACGAATGAAAGGAATCAAATTGGAAAACTTAAACAAGTATCCTGCAAATAAACCATATCCAACGGAGTGTACAGCCTGGTCTTGTGGCAAAAACTGTGATTCTGAAGAATGCTTTAGGAAAATATATCTACGCGAAGCAGAAGAATGTAAAATAAAAAAAGAAAAACTACAGAAAAGAATACGAACAAGGGCTTACAATATGTGTACCTTAGGAATACAGACTACTCCTGTTCGAATCGGTCCAGATGCATTAGATCTCTATGAATGCGACCCAGGCTTTTGTGAAGAGGGTGAATGCTGTCCGTTTAAATGTGAAAAGCGCCTTATACTTCGTAGTCTAAGAAATAAAAGAAATAAAGGTGCTCAAGCAGTTTTTCCAAAAAAGCCTCCACCACCGCTTACCATATTACCACCAAAAAGATGTTATTGTACTTATGAACTCGAACAAGTTAGAAACAAACCAAAGAAAATAAAAACAGGTATTGTTCAACAAAAAGATGAGTTGACATTACTCGTTGTATGTAAAAAAGATCAAAAAGACTGCCAAAAACCATTAATTTGTGATACTTACTTAGAAAAGTGCAAGAATTATACACCAAAACATAAAAAGAAATGCACATATACACCTTTGAAGTCACAAGTTACGTGTAAGCAAGGAGTTTATATATCTACTAAGGGAAATGTCAACACAGAGAAGAAAAATCATCTGGTTTGTAGTTTTATTGACAAAAACATAGATAGTACATCCCCTGTAAACCAGGAATCAATAATCCGAGAAGTCGCTGAAAAATCAGAATACAATTCAAAAGTTCGGGAGAGCTTAGTAAAACCACCTACATATAACCAAAACGTGCATCAAATAATGTTTGTTAATGATTTTTCTAGAAATCCTTTTCAAAACTACAAAGTAACAAATCTTCACAAACAAAAAGCGATGTTAAAAAAAAACAAAAAAGAGGAAAAAAATGCAACGAAAACAGACAAAAGTGATGCGTCAAACAAAATAAAAGATGTAACAGGTCCTCTAAATATATATGATCAAGAAGCTGAATGCAGGGAAATGACAAAGCCAGGTGCAAAACTCTACATTAGAACGGGTCAAGAGATTACTGACAAAAAATGTTCTTGTTTATGTCCGCAATGTCGCCAACCACCACCAGATCCCTGCGGTGCAAAAATTGCCGTTGAACCTGTTTTTGAAAGAATAGAAAAACAAATAAGAAAAGCAAGGTTGGAAAAAGAAAAGCAAATGGAAGACGCTAAACCGAAAGAAATGAATGAATTTGGAATCAAAGCTTCCGTTGAATATGACAGAGTAAAGAAAAAGCTTCTTCCACCTTACTGCACTTTTTGTAAATCACACCCAGAACCACCTGAATTACCATCAGTAAAAATGGAAAAGAAAATAATGAAGGTCACAAATAGTGACAGGATAATAAGTATATTGGTGGAGCCTACATGTAAGTGCGATCCACTTTGTGATAAATGTAAAAAAACAATGCTGACAAAACCTTGTACGTGTGGTAGTGATATTTGTAAGGCATTTCTTACAAGACAAACGGAAGAGGAACTTCAGAAAAAGAAACTAAAAAGAAACGTCTGTATCTGTGGTAGCAAAATATGCGGCAAAGAATTTAAAAAACACCAAGCAAAGGAGGCAAAAAGAATAAAAAAGGCAAATAAAAAGAGCAATCTAGAAATAAAAAAATTACAGGAATCACAAGAAAAAGAGACACAGCAGTGGCTTGATCATTTAGGATCCGATATGAAAGAAGAGGAACTTAGACGGAAGTTAGAAAGAAAAAAACGGTTTAAGGCTGCTAAAATACAAACTAAATATAAGGGACTATCTAAAGAAGAAAAGAAAGCGGCAATATTAAAAGATGCACAGGAAAGACATAAGAGAAAGGCAAAATTAAGAGAGGCACGGGAAAAACAATATGCAGCTCAAAGGCAACGCATGGATCAAGAAGATTTAGTGGATGACCAAAGACTTGAAAATCTATCAGACAAGAAGAAGTTATCAGCGAAGCAAAAAGAAATTAAGGATAAGTTACGAAACGAAAAAAAAATATTAGAGCAAAAAGAAAGACAAGAGAAAGAAAAACAAATCATGAAAAATATGAAACAAAGACAGAAAATCAAAAAATTGAAAAAAAAGCCTCTTGAAATAAAGGAAAGTCGTGACTTTAAAGCTATTTTTCATTTCTTTAGAGGTGATATCACTTTTAAAGATATGAAAAAAAGACTTAAAGGGATAAAAGAAACAAAGTTAGAGACTAAGGAGAGACTTAACAAAGAAAAAACAAGAATAAAGCTACAGATGCTGAAACAAAAAAAAAGAAAAGAGCGTTGGAAAAAAGAGGACGCTATACGGCAAAAGAAAAGAATTAAGGATGAAAAGTACCAAGCAAAAAAATTGAAGCAGTTTAAAAACGCATCAGATGGCGAGCTCATTTGCGAGGGGCTTGTAGACTGTTTAAAGCTTGGATATACAATGACTGTCGGTTTTATAAGATGGCTGATGAGAAGAATCATTGATTATTCCGGAACATATCAATCTATTAAAGACTTTATAAAAGAACCAAAACGAATACTTGTAGTTTTGAAATCAGCGTTTAGAAGTAGTGGCATTATTGCAACATGTCAACGAATTTGTGCCCGACTTCGCTCTTTAAAATTAAAAACAACCATAAAGAGATATTTACAAAAAAATAACATCACGGCGTATTTATTGAATATGTGCCAAAGAGATCCAAGAAAAAGAATTAGACGCATTGGCAGGCATCGAAAAAGGAATGATGTCTGTAGTTTGTACTTGGCGACACTAAAGAATAAGCCATGTCTTTGTTGTTATAATAATTGGCCCTCATTCTACCCACATTGTATCTGGATCATCAATCAGTATCATTCGTTAGTGAACGTAATGTTATTCCTGTTAGCTGTTTTTGTTTGGAGTCCGTGCGTAATTACCATGGAAATTTGTAGAGCATGCATGTGTAGTATGTTGTGTGGTGGTTAATTTTGTTTTACAGATAAATTTTCTACCTTGTCTTAAAAGAGTATTTTGTTTTAAAAATTGCTATATGCATTATACAATTATAAAGCTTCACCTGAAATGCAAATATAATACATCCCACCAAGAACGTTTCATGAAAAGTAGGTTGCCAAGACTCATAAAACCCATAACGCTTTCACTGTTAAAAAGTTATCAGATCTCATGTAGAGCCAAGTCCCTAACTCTACAAACCCTACATCTTGGTCAAGAAGTATGGCGTGGCCGTTTCGCGGCCGTCGCACAGACACTCCCATTATAGTAAGAAATAAAGACTGTCATGCAATAGTTCCATGAAACGGTCAAGTCATACTTTTTGAAGAATGAAGAATTTGTATAGTTATAGACCGTCGTCGAAGGGGGTGTTTTCTTATCTATAAGATCGTGTTTGGATAATATAATATGATGACGCGCACATGATTGGTGAACTTAAATGTCAGTAGTAAATTATTGGGAGTTCAACCCCACCTCTCTCATCCATGCCTCGCTTCGCTCCGCTCCGCTCGGGGCTTTGCCCTTCGCCTGGATGAGTGAGTTGGTGTTGATTTCCCAATAATTTAGCTTCGCTTGGGGCTCACTCCGTTCGCCCTCTGCCTGGGTGATTTCGATAGCGTAGATTTTCCAATAAATTGGAGTGGGTTCCGAACTTGCTTCAAGACACCAAATTGCCACCATTACATCTTATTTGAATTTCATAATATTGAAGAGCTACAAGTAACAGAGTCACCGTGATTTATATAACATGAGCACAGTGAAATTACTGCATTTCTAAAATCATTATCTCCACGTTTACACTTATTAATCACTCCTTATTAAGAATGAGGTTTGTAAAACAACAACAGTCGCTGCACTTGGAAAAACTCTGTCAGGAGTCAGGAAAAATATCACTCCGTCATGGAAACCTTTTACCTAATACAATTAGATGTATTGTTTGTGGTCCTTCCAACTGTGGGAAAACGAATATGATGATAGGTCTTCTTTTACATGAAAATGGATTGCGTTTTCATAATGTATACGTTTATTCGAAAACTTTATATCAACCAAAATATATTTTTTTAGAAAAAGTCTTGAAAATGGTCCCAGGAATTTCCTACTCTAAATTTCATGATAATGAAGAAGTTATCGGCCCAAAAGATGCTGCATCAAATTCAGTTATAATTTTTGATGATGTTGCCTGTGAGAATCAAAATAATATACGTGATTACTTTGCGATGGGAAGACATAAAAATATTGACAGTTTCTACCTCAACCAAACATATAGCAAGATACCAAAGCAACTTATTCGAGATAATGCAAATTTGATTGTGCTATTCAAACAGGACGATATCAATTTACGTCATGTCTATGATGAGCATGTGAACACTGATATGAGTTGGAACCAATTTAGGGAAATGTGTTCACATGCTTGGAAAGATTCTTATAGCTATTTAGTTATAAACAAGGATTGTCAAAAAAACAATGGTTGTTATAGGATGAAGTTTGACACATTTATTCTTTCAGACTAATGAAATATATTTATAAATATTTTTGTCAATTTCTCATATTTAACTGTGCTATCAACAAGCACGCTTGTTAGTTTGCAAAAATTAATACAGAGAAATCAATTAAACAACAGATAATCAGATCTGTTAAAGCTGTCAAGAAAAAGATAAAAACCATGAAAAACATCAAAATGGATAGTGAAATAGCTTTAGAATCCGTTTTTAAACCAATAACAGATCCATTAAATCTTATAGCTAGTAAAAGAACTAAAACGAATGATAAAAATGAAGAATCATTGGAGGAAAAGTTTAAAGAAGAGAAAGATAACTCTTCAGATTATTTAGCAAATACACAAGGTTCTGTATAGAAAAGAAAAATATCTGAAACAAGTTCTTTGTCTAGCGATAAAATTTCTGAAAAAAAAAATTAAGTTCAAGTGAATCTTATACTGATGAAAGTACAGAAAATAGTAATAGTGAACAATTTTTTGAATCTAATAATTCAACTGTGAGCCCTAACAAAACCGAAATTAGCTCTTGGTCCTTGTCTTCACAAGTATTCAAAGATGTTCCATTCGGAGTACGCATAGTAAAAGGAAAATAGATGATTGGTTCAATGCCACTTTCTTTAACAGATGATAAATTAACAGTTGATGGTCAAATTTATATTATTACCCCAGGACTAGCAGAGTTGTTGTTTAAGAGAGATCTTGATTTAAGTCTTGTAACTCAGGACGATAAAGAAAATTACAAAACAATATTATTAAATACCAACGCTCATCGCCGAGGATATGACCCAGATCAACCTATCAAAAGCAATAGAGGTGTTAAGTATACACAAATTATAAAACCGATGTTTAAGTCATGTTGTAAGGAAAATGTATCTAAAGGAAAAGGACTACCAAAGTTAAAAATGTTTGTAAGAAATGTTGATTGTTTATACTGGGATGATCCAAATGAGTTGGTAGAACGACTAAAAATACTTATTGCATCTCGTGATGCTGGTAATACTGGGCTTGATAATGAAATCATATCAATTATTGAAGAATTAAAAGAAAATTACATAATAGATTAAATAAATATAATCACAACACTTTGTAATATTCATTAGTGTCATATCCATCAGCTCAATTACACCATCAACATGAACATTGATAAGTTCGGACATCATGTTCATAAGCGGCTTCGATTCACAAACTCTTACGAACAGAATATAATGGAAAAAGTCATATTTAAAAATTTATCTGGTGATTATGATGTGAAATCTAACAGGTTAATAGGTTTGAAATTACCACTGCAATCGGATGAAGCAGTCAATAAAGAGTATGTCGATAAAAATAATCAATTGTTTTGTAAAAAGTATGACTTTTTTGTTGAACTGAAAAGTATAAAAAATCAGATACAGCTACTTCAGCAACAGTTAGATGAGAAATGTACCCAAGTACAAGTCAGTAACTTGCTAAAAGACCATTTAGTATCTTTAAAAAAAATAAACCATGAGTAAATGCAATGTTGTTGACGAGATTCACAAATCAGCTAGACGAAATTTTAGACGGCGTTCTGTCGTACTTAAGGGGATTGGTGATTTGTGGCAAGGAGATTTAATCGACATAAAAAATTATTATAAAGTTAATAAAGGATATAAATTTATTTTAATTGTTATTGATGCCTTTTCTAAATATTTATGGGCAGTTCCTTTGAAAACCAAAACAAAAAGCGAAGTAGCTTTAGCATTTCAAAGTTTTATAAGAAATGGTCTAAAATGTAATAATTTACAAACGGATCATGGTACAGAGTTTTATAACGATGTGTTCCACAAACTAATGAAGGTTAATAAAATCAACCATTATTCTACATACTCGACTAAAAAAGCATCTATAGTAGAGAGATTGATCAGAACTTTAAAAAATAAACTATTTAAATATTTTAGTCTTAATGGTAGTTACAAGTGGATTGGAAAACCTTTAACAGAAATTATGAGTAGTTATAATAATACCACACATCGTACAACAAAACATAAACCACGTGAAGTAAATATGTCAAATCAGTTAATCGTGGCGAGAAATATAAAAGAATCACAAGATAAATATGTCAAACACAAGAATAAATTTTATGTTGGTGATGTGGTTCGTATTAGCAAGTATAAAGGTAGTTTTCAAAAGGGTTATACTCCAAATTGGTCTACAGAATTGTTCACAGTTAAGAAAGTGAATAATTTAAACCCACTTACTTATCACATTGAAGACCAACATAAAGTCATAATAAAAGGGTGTTTTTATGCAGAAGAACTTCAAAAGACAAAATATCCAAACATTTTACTTGATTGAAAAAGTAATTAAGAAAAGAGGTAATAGATATTACGTTAAATGGCTTGGTCTTAGTGACGATGAGAATAGTTGGATTGACAAGAATGCTATCGTGAAAATTAACTAGTTTAATTATGATTTTGGTGGTTAAGATATTTATAATGATATTTATTGATACAACTTTCAGTACTGTACTAGTAATGAAAGGAAGAGGACTTATCAATAATATTATTAATAGTTTACCAATTGAGTTACATATACCTGGTTATAATTATTGCGGATCTGGGACCCGACTACAAGAGAGATTACAGAGAGGTGACATAGGAATCAATCAGTTAGACAATAGGTGTATTCAGCACGATATAGCTTATTTAAAACATACTAATTTAAAAGATCGTCATAAGGCGGACAAGGAATTAATGAAAATGGCAAATAGAAGATTAAAGTCCAAAGATGCTGGTAAAGGTGAAAAGATCGCGTCTTGGTTAGTTGATAAGGTAATGAAAGTAAAGCTGAAATCAGGTGCTGGTATCAAAACATTTAAAAAGGCAGTTTCTAAAATAAAGTATCAACTGAAAAAATTCAAACCGAGAAATAATAATGACGTTATCAAGTTTGCACAAATGGCTGCAAAAAAAATATTTTCTAAAAATAATAAAATTAATCTTCCTAGGACCTATTCCGAAAACTGGTGGAATACTACCTTTGATTCCAATCTTTGCGGGGCTTTCGGCACTAGGGTCTTTGGCTGGTGGTGCTGCGGGTATTGCTAAAGCTGTAAACGAGTATAAAACTGCTCAAAAAAGTCTTGCAGAGTCCGAGCGGCGCAATATAGTAATGGAGTCAAGGGCTTTAGGTAAAGGATTGTACATTAAACCGTACAAAAAAGGAAAGGGCCTGTGTCTGCGTTCATCAAAAAACTAATAGCAAGGCTACCCAGAAGAGCACTTTCTAATATTGATATTATCAAATACACTCATGACGTTCCATATTTTCGGTGTGTTTTCATGAGAGATCGTTTACCTAGAAAATCAAAGCTAATTGAATGTGCAATAATGAATTTAGATAGTTCTGAAAACGCTGGGACCCATTGGGTAGCCTATGCAAAAATAAAAAATTACTGTGAATATTTTGATAGTTTTGGGAATTTAAAACCACCTTTAGAATGAATTAAGTACTTAAAGGGGTGTACTATATTTATATATATATACAAACAATAATTCTAAATCAACCTATTTATAATTTGGTTATTAGTATGTAATATACAAACCTTATGTTATAAATCGAACCCTTGACTTCTAGTCTTTAACCACTGAACCATTAAAGCAATAAAGCTACCTAATAATTATGTGTAAGCAAAAAATTATATAATATTTCAAAGAAGTGCTCCACAGACCACTAAGTCATTAGACGTTGTAAAGTGGTACACTTTTTTCGCAAACACATCAGTGCAATTGCACTACTAAAACACCTTCTTATAACACTGGGGCGTAAGAAAACTCTTTTATTGCTAAGTCCATCAAACTGTATGTAGGCTAAACTACTATGTAGGCATTTGCATATGCATATTTATTATATTATTATGTTTTTATGTTATGTTTAGGTATCTACTATTAATTTAATCTTGTTTCTGTATAAGTATTATCTTGCACCATATGAATATCTTATTTATATAAAATATGCCTATCGCCCTTGGTTTGCTGGAAGAAATCTCATTATTGAGATAAGCGCGCCATTGTACACAACTTTATCATATAATTTAGAATTAAGTTTTCTGTGCGAGTGCATTAAGAATAAATATAAATATGCTATATTAACACTTGTCCATGGTTGATAAGATGTCTAATAGTTAATTAGTCTGTGATCTGCTCGCTAGTTACCTAGAGCTGATGCAGCAATGTTACACGTGGACTCGTTAATAGGTTGAGAGTCATAGACCTTTAATGCTGGTAAAAAATGCTATCCATATATTGAAATTACCCTTTATTAAAATAAGTAGGTATAAAGGTAAATAGTAGTATATAAAAACATTATTTAGTTGAAGCTATGACTTCTAAACTGGGTATGAACTATATGTTATAAAATGTCTCATACAAAATTTATATAATTATTATACAAATAAACAAATATCTGGATAGTTTTGACGATAAGGATAATTATCAGTATAAATTGGAAACCAAAAACCTTTTGTTAATTTTATCAAGAATTTTATATCTTAGTGATATTCTTTACAGCTCCTGGTCTACAGCATTGTAACAGGGATGCAGAACAGTTTTTATTTGATCAATTTCAAGTATAAGGATTATAGAATAATATGGATTTCGTTTGTTAAAACTATATGCTAGGTAATAGCCATGCTTTCTAGCTAGGATTCTACACTTACTCATAAAATAGGGTTCAATATATCAAAATTGTTTACACGTACATCTTAATATTTATCTTTGTAAGTTTTTATCAAAATACCGTGTTAAGGTTCTAGATTATTCTACATAAATAAAACAGTTTCCTTAATGTAATTTTTAAATCAAAATGAAATATAAGCCTAAGGTTTAAAACAACTGATTCACAATACCCACTTCAAAGCATAGCATACTCATTACACTCAATGCAGTCGTCATTATCAGTTATGCATATTTTTGTGTTAGAACCGTATTTAAATTTTAAACCTTATGCAGAGACTGAGCGTCTTTTGGGTTTTTTTAATTGAGTGACTATGGAGTATAGTTATGTTAATATTGAATAATAAAACAGATTCATAAGTCTTATACGAGAACTCAGTGTTTTCGGGATTTTAGAATGAGATCTTATGCGGAAACCGAACGTTTCTGGGATCAGGCAAGATTTATACGAGAACTGAGTGTTTTTGGATCTTGTTGCTGTAAAAATTTCAATAATTTACTATTGAAACATATTCTTAGGTCTTTTACGAGAACCCAGTGTTTTCGGGATTTTAGAACAAGATCTTAGGTAGAAACCGAACGTTTCTGGGATCAGACAAGATTTATACGAGAACTGAGTGTTTTTGGATCTTGTTGCTGTAAAAATTTCAATAATTTACTATTGAAACAGATTCTTAAGTCTTTTACGAGAACTCGGTGTTTTCGGGATTTTAGAACAAGATCTTATGCGGAAACTGTACGTTTCTGGGATCAGGCAAGATTTATACGAGAATTGAGTATTTTCGGATCTTTCTATTGTAAACTTGCTATTAGTCACCATTAATAAATTTAAGTACGGTTCAAAAAAAGTGGTATTATTATTTGTGATGGTCTCAAACAAGGAGGTGTGCAGAGATCTGTAAGTATAACATCCCTGTTAAATTTTATGGATGTAATGGTTGTCATTTGGTGTCTTGAAGCAAGTTCGAGACCCACTCTAATTTATTGGAAAATCTACGCTATCGAAATCACCCAGGCAGAGGGCGGAGCGAAGCGAGGCATGGATGAGAGAGTTGGGGTTGAACTCCCAATAATTTACTACTAATGTCAACTTCTTTCTAGGCGTTTGGGAGTTACCCAGTTTAAAATGTGCAAAAAATAGCAAAAGATTATGCACTTTATCATTTTGAATAGCTTAAACTAAATTCCAGAAGATTTACAGAAAGCATGTGCAGAACCAGAGGTTTTTTAGTATGAAAATTTGTATCAAAAATACCGTGTTAGAAAAATTGGCAGTATAATTTTGAGCAGCTTAGACTAAATTCTAGACGATTTACAGGAAGCATGTCCAGGATCAAAGGTTTTAAGTAGGAGGGTTTGGACCAAAAAGTGATGCTGAAGTGATTTTTTGAAAAGCTACATTCAGAAACACTTGATAAAATTCCGTCTTAGGATAGTTGGCAGTATCACTTTGAATAGCTAAGACTATTTACAGAAAGCATGTGCAAGATTAAACGTTTTTTTGATAATTAAATATGATTAGCGTAGACATCCTCCGGCCTCTGGAAGCTCTATTAAGAGCCTTCAAGTTAATCCTCGTCTGGAGCAGGCATAAGGCAAAGGCGGTTTAGGGCTCTTCATAATACCATCCCTTTGGTTGTAGTCACGTCGGCAACACGCGGGACTCCGTCTGGACCCGGAAAGAGTTTGCTAACTCGCCCCAGGCGCCAACATAGCGGCGGAGAGCTGTCGTCCTTTATAAGTACTAGATCATCGGGTCTCAGCTCTCTACATTTGATGCGCCATTTAGAGCGTTGCTGTAGCTCCGCAATGTATTCATTACTCCACCGCTTCCAAAAGTGCTGCATGGCTTGTTCTAAACGCTGGAACCGGTCGAGGCGATGCGGACTGCAGTCCGTGACACATGGTGATGGCATTGCGGTGAGGGGCCTACCAATTATAAAGTGAGCCGAGGTAAGAAGTTGAAGATCATTAGGTGATGGGCTGAGAGGACAAAATGGTCGGCTATTTAGGATAGCTTCGATTTGAGCGAACAATGAAGACAACTCCTCAAAGGTCAGGTGATTGTTCCCTAGGATCCTGGCTATATGAAACTTAGCAGATTTGACGCCAGCCTCTGCTAAACCATTGAAGTGTGGAGAGTATGCGGGAGAGAACTTAAATTCAATGCCCTGACGAGCTGCAAAGTCACAAATGGAGTCACTATTCGATTTAAAAAATATAGAATTCTCTTTGGCAGCGGCCACAAAATTTGTACCGTTATCACAGTATATAATTTTTGGTATTCCTCTACGTGCGATAAATCTTTTTAGGGTTAGAATGAAGGCATCCTTACTTAGTTCACTGACCGCCTCTAGGTGAATGCATCTATAACGAAAACATATAAAAATACACAAGTAGCATTTAGTTATTTTGCAACCGCGACCTTTGCGGTCAGTGATAAGGAACGGTCCCGCCATGTCAGTACTAATAATTTGGAATGGAAAATCAGGTTCTACTCGCTCATTAGGTAACTCTTCCATAATATTAGACATAGTCTTGCCCTTAAAGCGACGACATATTAAACATGTACTAGTGACCTTCCTAGCGAGATTATGACCTCCAATAGGCCAGTAGCAATTTCTGAAGGAAGCCATCAGCTGCTGAGGTCCAGCATGCAGGAGTCTCCTATGTTCTTCTTCGAAGATAAGCTTGGTTAAATGGTGGTCAGCCTACTGGGTGTCGTTTCTCGTAGGGATAGGCAGAGGCGCGAATACGACCTCCAACCCGAAGTAGACCATGTTCATCGATAAAGGGATTTAACGACGAGAGAGACGCTTTGGCTTGGAGCGGTTTATTACTCCTTAATTGGCTTATCTCATTTAGAAACGAGGCTCCCTGAGCGATAGAAGTGAGAACTTGTATAGATTTATTAAGTTCTTCAGCTTGAACAGGCCCTGTTAACTTGTTATTAGGGTTTCGAAAATTGTTTCAATAGTAAATTATTGAAATTTTTACAGCAACAAGATCCAAAAACACTCCTCTTTCTTTAGTTTAGGTAAGTATTTCTATTTTTTCATTAATGTTAAATGTAATAAGTTAGTTATGTTATGTCATATCAATAAGTCGAAGCATTGGCAGAATGGCGGTTACTCTACCGACAAGACAAAATCGTAGTTCTTATGCTATAGATAGATAAAAATAATAAGTAGGTATACTCGAGTTAACTCAGTAACGAAATGTACGACATCTGTTATAAAATGCAACCACACATGACTACCGTGGTGAAAGGTCACCAGCGGCGCACTGCGGCGGTGTCTTTTTAGTCGTAAGTAAGTAAGGCATTTCCTTTGACGCGGCTGCAGGTGCAGTCGGTTGAACGTCCCGCTTTGCTACGACTCGGTAACAACAGAATAGAGCTGATGCCGGGCTCGACTGTGAGGTATAGAATACTTATGACTTGCAAACCCTTATGAAGTTATTCAGGGGAGAGTAAGAGGACAGTTCTCAAACAGGCACAACCGGTAGCCCACCATGCCTGGGACCTTTCATTAATAATCAAAACCTGGGACCTATTGATGGCGGTATATCCATTTCCATAAAACAGACTGGTGACGGGCAGCGGTTTCACTGGTGCGCGAGGGTTTCGCCAACCCGCCTGCCCAGAGTGTGTGAGTATGCGCATTTCTTCCAGGAGGACCGCCAAGAGTGGCGAAATCTTGGAAAGGTCTGTCCAGCAGTGCACAAACCAGGCTGATAGATAAATCGATGAATGGAACAAATAACTGTATGTACAGTTCTTTTAACTAAATTTTTCTTGTTATTTTGTTATTTTTTTCTATTTATCAATAAATAGGTAAATACGAAAATGCCGATTTCTTTCGTGAAAAGAACTTTACGTACCTACTAGGCTAAGTAAGTAAGTATTGCTTACTTATTAATATAATTTCTCAAAGGGTCCTCTTTACCAAAACTTGAATTAAAATCATAAAAACAAGAAATACAGCGTAAAATCTGTAGAGCGTCCGCACACGGTTGTGAGGTGTGACGTCAAATCGGTCAAGTGGGCAACGCGCTCATTTTGGCGGGTGTTTAGCAGTGCATTAATTTTACTTCAAACTTTGATTGTTAATATCTCTGTAAGTACTTGGTATTTTTCGATGATTTAAAAACTTTTATTCATGTAAAAATAATACCAACTCTATCTGCTTACCCATGCATATAAATAAGTTAGAGTGGATAAGTCTATTCTCGACTACGAGCAATGGAGACATGTAACTACGACCCACAATCCAGCCGACTGCGCATCGAGAGGTAAACTGCCTTCAGAATTGTCAAGTAATACACTTTGGAGGAATAGTCCAGAATGGCTTTAGCAACAATCAATGGATGTCGAAAGGAGGACTTTGTGACACATGAAGAAGAAAAATCCATTAAGACTTTCACTGCTATCGTTCACGAGAAGGAAACGGATTTTGTATGGAACAAGTTTTCAACTTTATCAAGTGTAACAAGTTGCAAAGTAGTAATGTTTAAAGTTGTATCAATTCACTAGTAATCGATTCATTACTTCAGATTTACAGTTACATCGTGCACTCCTTTTTTAAAATGAGTAGTCGTCAGTTGGTAATCGGAGAGCTCGGGCTCGGAGAGGGATGGATTTGTTGAAAAATGACTTGAGTTGACTCTGGTCTTGATTATACGAATCTAAAGAGAATCCCGAGTTTTGTTTTTTGCTTATCTTTCTGGGTTGTTTTAGCTCAGAAGCGGGATAGGCACGGAAATAAATAATTTTTGTGTCAAACTACACGCCCTGGATTGAAACTCAAGCCTTCAGAGTGTAAGTAATTGCAAAATTATTTTAAAAAGAAACCTCAGTTCTTGTTATAATGGCATTTTGTTTTGTTTGTGAATTCGACGATGCACGTGGATTATTTTCTCCATCTTTTTTTTTTAACTTCACTCGCATGTGTGTCAGAATAAAAATAAAGTGAAACGAAAATATAAGTAGCAGTAACTATTAACAATTGAAAAAGCCATATAACGTTTAAATTCAATCATTTTAAACTTCATGAGACATGATGCAAACGGATTAAAAATTTGGCCCCAATATCGGTCCTTGTTTATGAGGTGCTATTTATTTTGGTGAAACACGTGTTCGTTAGAGTTAAATGCTATTATTTAAATTCATAACTTTACAAAATATTCGTTAGTTTCCAAGATGCAAAGAGATTTAAAATAACCTAATCTAGAATTATTATCTGACAGTTTGTTAAAAGTGATACAGTTTCATGAAGCGAAAATGTTTTTGAGTTCTAGAAAATGAGCGACACAGACTCAGTGATGAATCCGCCTCGTGAAATGGAGCAACGAAGGTCTGATGATGGGATTCTCCGAAGCCGCAGTTGTGAACGTCACCGGCGCTCTCTTCGCAAGCGCAGCTACGGCCGTAACCGTAACCACAGCCACCGTCGACGTTGCGTTTATGAAAACTCTTCCAGTATTCAGAACCACAGTACTTCTGAGTTGTGGAAGCCTTTAAGCGATGAAACACTCTTATGTAAATTGGATCACTACGGATTGAGGGGCAAATCTTTGGCGTTATTGAAGTCATATCTTAGTGATCGTATTCAAAAGGTTGACATTAATGGGGTCAAATCATGTGGACCATTAGTTAAAATGGGTGTCCCGCAAGTTTCCATATTAGGGCCCTTGCTGTTTTTAATTTACATAAATGACCTTCCTTATTTAGTTAAAGACTTAACGAAGATAGTATTATTCGCAGATGACACGTCACTTTTTTTTAAAGTTAATAGACGTAAAGATATCCTTGACGGCGCGAATACAACTTTATCACTGGTGCTTGATTGGTTTACTGTAAATAATTTAGTTTTAAACGCAAAAAAGACAAAGTGTATAAAATTTACGTTACCAAATTTTTTTTTTTTTTTTTTAATTTATTTATCTAATTATCATGTTTTGTACATATTTTTTACTTATAAAAAAGAAAATCACGTAAACCCTTAGTGGGTTTAAATGTAATTTCTGAGCCACTTCTTAGGTACAGTACATAACAACAAAAAAAAAAATACAAGTAAATAATAAAAAACATTTAACTGAGCTAATTAATTGTTCAAGACAATAGATGTCTCTTCATAATTTTTCTTACTTTTTTAGGTTTGACATCTATGTCTTGCAACACTTTACCTGGTATACTATTTAAGATTTCAGGTAGCATGTAGTTCCAAGTGCGCTTTCCATAAATATTGTTGCATTTGGGCAGAACATAAGGAGGTAGATAAGAAAGGTTACGAAAATGTTGCGGCCGCGTTCTCTTTTGAAGACAGTTGACATTAATATATTCTTCACACACAACAGCTAGTTTAATCTTATTGAATACATCAATTAATCTGCAATATTTAAATAATCCTTTCTCATCTTCTCTGAAACGGTTTCTTATGTTGATAGGTACAATGTTTTTTAAGATACTTCGTTGAAGTTTATAAATTTTTTCAATATAGGTTTTATAAGTACGGCCGTAACTACTTAGTCCATAACTAATAATAGAATCCGCCATAGACATATACAGTAATCTCACTGTAGGGAAGGGTAATTTATATTTCAATATTACTAATTTAGCTAGAATAGCTCGTAGTTTTTTACTTATACGTTCTATATGCGGTCCCCATGTAAAATTTTTGTCAATGATTAGTCCTAAGTATGTATGTTTGTCGACTGATTCAAGTGACTCACATTTACAATCAGATTTATTGTTATTCATATGCATACATAGGTGATCGTGGGCAACGATGCGTGGTATAAAGGGTGATTTTAAGTATGGCGAATGAATGTACAACAATTTGGTTTTTTGTGCATTTATAACCAGTCCAACATCGTGTGCCCATTTACATAGCTGATCATAGTTGTATTGCAGAGTATTTTGCGCGACGTTGATATCTTCGTGCGCTGTCAAAATACATGTGTCGTCAGCAAACTGGTACACAGACCCCTCCCGGAATATGTTGCACATATCGTTTACATAAAGTAGGTATTCTGTCGGGCCCAAAATTGAACCTTGAGCGGTGCCTTCTTCGGTTAATAAAGTGTCACTGAGTTTGCCAGCTATACTGACAGCTGTGTACCTGTTTTTATGATAATCTTTAAACCATTCTAGGAATGGACCCTGTATACCATTTTGCTGCAACTTTGTATAGAGTGTTTCATAATTTAAAGTATCAAAGGCCTTGCTAAAATCTATGAAAACTGCAAGCACATGCATTTTAGAGTCCATGTGCCTGTTAACTTCATTAGAAAATTTTGCTAGTAGCTGGGTGGTATTTTTATTTTTCTGAAAGCCGTACTGGTTACCGTTAATTATATTATTCTTAATAAGGTAATTTTGTATTTCAAAACCCAGGTACTTTTCAATAATTTTATCAATGCATGATAAGATCGTTATCGGTCTATAGTTGTTAATATCAGTAAAGCTACCCTTTTTATGAATAGGTCGAATCATTCCTACTTTTATTTTATCTGGATAAATTTTATTTAAGATACACGCATTTATAAGATGTGTAATAACAGGTGTAATTTCAGTATTTATACATTTTATGTCCTTGGCTCTTATACCATCATGGCCAGGACTTTTCTTATCATTTATATGTTTTATTACATGGTATATAACATCATCATTAGATTTTTTTAATCGCATAGATAGGTCCGGCCTTTTTACATAGGATTGTGAATCGAGGAGGGGTACATTACATGAAGAACGTAGCTTTTTTACATTGTTTTTGAATTCCGTGGCAAATAAATTAGTGGTTTTATCAATATTATTCTTGAAGTTTAGTTATTACCTCATCAATAGACTTCATTATTTTACCGCAAAGACGATTCACAATTTCCCACATTTTTTTAGGATTTTTAAAATTTTTACATATTTCTTTTTTAGTATAGTTATTTTTTACATTATTTATATGTTTATTGGTTTTATTTCTGTATGAATTATACAATACTCTATTTTCTAATTTACTTTCGTCCTTTTTCCAGATCTCATAAAGCTCATCTCTCTTCTTACACATACGAATTATTGTTTTACTTAACCATTTACAAGATTTTCTCTTACTAAGGTTAATTTTTGTAGTTATTTTACATCTATCGTAAACATCAGAAAATTTTTCTAAGATAAAGTTAATAATATCGTTTGGGTCGTCGAGGCTTAATGCCTCCGACCAATCTAATTTACGAAGTTCAAGTTCAACTTTATCGCTGTCTATCTTAGTTATAGTTTTATACATATTATGTTGTTGTTTACTCGAGTCGTCCAGCAATGCGAGACCGGTTATGTAGTGGTCGGCCAATGCATTGTTTACCACGACGGTGTGCACGGTTTGCTCAATCGCGTGTGACTCAGAGTTACGAATAAAAATATGATCTATACAGGATCTAGTTATCATATCGCGTCTTTTTTCTACCCGTGTATATTGGCTTATGCCACAGTCTAAGCTATGTTCGGACAAGGAATTAAGATATTGCGTTACATTAGATTCTGAAGGAGTTTTGAGATCTAAATTCATATCCCCTAGGAGTACATAGTTTTCTTTTGGGGTGTGCAAGGATAACATACGAGAGAGTTCTTTAATAAACAGGTTTTTACTTCGCTCTGGAGGACGGTACACAGCGCATAAAGTCGTCTTATAACCGTAATTAGATTCTAACTGTCCTAATACACATTCGTAATTTAATGTACGAGCTTGGAATCTAGAAAAGTTAACACTTTTATGGACGTACACAATAATGCCGCCTCCTGCTCGATTGTTTCGTAGCTCTGTGTGCATTTCATAGTCTTCTAATTCAAATAACTTTTTGCAGATATCGGTGATGTTAGCCTCTGTGATTACAATGACATGAACTAGGCGCGTACTGTTCGTTACTATCATTTCTAACTGAGAAAAGTTTTTGATCATAGACCTTATGTTGACGTGCAGCATTATAAGCGAGTTTCGTTGTGGTAGTAAGTCATCCGCAAAGTCATTCCATGTTTTGTGATTGGTTTCATGAATTTCTGATACAAAGTCATCCATCTTGAATTATATAGTTAGTGGTACGAATAAACAACAAAAAAGAAAATTCGGAAGATTCACTTAGAAAACTCCTTGGATAGCCTTTCAATATCCTTCGTGGATCTAATGTTATTAATTTTTTCTCTTTCGCTCCTGCGAGCAAGAATGGAGCCGTGTTTAAACCAGACAAACTTACATAGCCCTGTTAGTTTCAAGTCTTGTTTGGCTCGCCATAACAAATAGGCCACACTCGAAGTAAGGCACTCTCGTAGATACACACGGGATTCACCATGACGTCCTATGTCCTTGGTAGTAAGCGAAGTCTTGCGGGCAGCCTCAATCCACTGTTCAGAGCATCCTTCACGCATCACGGCAACGATTGGCGCATTCTTATCGTTGTTTTGGTCGCCTGGACGGGATTTCTTCTTTCTGAAGGCTTTAATGACGTCATCTGAGCCTTGTTCTAGTTTTGAACAAATTTTTGCCACTGTGGACGTAATGTTCTCGCCATCCTCCTCCTTTACACCACAAATTTCGAGCTGGTTCGATATTTGTCCTTGTTCAAAAGAGTTTACTTTCTGTTCGATTAAGTCAATTTTCAAATTGAGATTTTTGCATGTGTTTCTGAGGTCCTGGCATTGATTTTCAAGGACTTTTATATTTTCTTCATAGTTCGACATTTTAACTTCGTAGTCATCTATCTTTGTTGAGTAGTAGTGGAGACTAGTTTGAAGCTCTTGTCTTATAATCTCACGGATCTCTTTGCGCACGTCCTTTATAATTTTGGCAGTAACCTGCTCTTGGACCGCGTTTGATAGTGACTCATCGTCGGTGTTATCATCATCTTCCGGCTCCGGCAGTATACAGGATAGTCGTTTTGGCTTAATATTTCCAGAACAAGCACGGCACTTCCAATCCACCGAATCAGCAGATCCGATCGCGCTTATTTGCTCCGTTGTAATCAGATCACACTTGCCATTTCCGTGTAACCATTTGCTACATTTCCCACACTGTATTCCTAGGTTGTTTTTGTTAACAAC
Organism: Ypsolopha sequella; assembly: GCA_934047225.1. Taxonomy (NCBI): domain Eukaryota; kingdom Metazoa; phylum Arthropoda; class Insecta; order Lepidoptera; family Ypsolophidae; genus Ypsolopha; species Ypsolopha sequella. Next base: position 4,985,293 of record OW203988.1, on the reverse strand, counting down.
ACGATTACACTTTGTGCACTTCACCATATTGATACGAAATTGGTAGGTAGATTTTTATTTATTGGTTCAGTTTAACTGACAACGAAAACGCCGTCCAAACTGTACCGCCACGAACGAGCGACTGAGTGGTGGAGTGTGGAGTGGAGTAAAGTGGATGGTAATTTGCTTTTGCAGGGGTCCAAGCTGGAGTTAGTTAACGAAACTAAGTTTTTAGGCATTACGGTAGACTCTCGTCTTCAGTGGGGTCCCCACATAGAAGCCCTATGTGGTAGACTTAGTTCGGCCGCATACGCTGTTAGACGCATAAGACAAATTACTGATGTAGATACTGCTAGACTAGTCTATTTTAGTTACTTTCACAGCATTATGTCATACGGCATGCTGTCATGGGGTAGAGCCGCGGATACAGACGCAGTCTTTGTTTTGCAGAAGAGAGCAATTCGGGCTATGTATAATATGAAGCACCTGGATTCATTAAGAGAAAAGTTCAAAGAAATTAATATATTAACGGTTCCTTGTGAATATATTTACCAAGTCCTTAGATATGTCAGAAAAAATGTTGAGTCTTTCCCAAGGCTTGGTAAGCAACATTGTAAGGAAACCAGAAATAAGCATAAACTGGCTTTTCCAAAAATCAGACTCGCTAAGGAGGTCCTTACTTTGTCAGAGAATAAGTTTAAACTGTGTATTAAGCAGGGCCTATTGAAAAAGGCATATTATAAAATAAATGAATATTTGGATGATGGTGAAGCATGGTGTTACAGTGATAATGATAGTAAGTTATAATTTAATTAAATAGTATAATTTCTTAACTTATGATTCCTCTAAGGTGTAAACATTAATTGATTACAGACTGTAAAAGGAAAAAGACTATATGAGACAGGTAGACAAAGATATATATGTTTTTCTTTTTTTCATTAACCTGAATTCCTGCTGTCTTGTATTTTCTTATCCCTTGGTTAAAGTAGATATAAGTAAGTATAAGTTTTATGTTGAAAAAAAAGACATGATTTTGCTAAGTTTCTTGCCCTTCTTCTTAGCAAGACTAATCGAATGGGCGGAGGTAGGCATGTATTTATATATGTAACCTATTAGTATGTAGTATATAGGATGGGATTTGGTCGGCCGCCTGGATTCGTGCTGGGGGCTCGGTTGGTGATCATTGAACCTTGTTCCTGGTCCCTGGCCGGATCTCCGGTATGGGTTCGGGCGGCTGATTGGATTTTACCTTGTATAATATATATTTTACCTATCATTTTAATCGTAAATATATTGCTACATAAATTAAATAAACCTTTAATTTAGTTCATGTACATTTATTATTTTATTACATATATTCTCTTTATTAGATTAAATTTGACGTGTAAAAAGTGTATATATCTATACCTGCTTTGCAAAATAAACTATTTGAATTTGAATTTGATTGAACGCGCAGTTTGATGAATTAAATGCTACCCTGCTTTTAGTTCTGTAATGCGGGAGGCATTACATATGCAATAATAGCGTTATGGATATGAACTCCTACCGCTACTCAGACTAAAAATTGGGTTATAGGTTTAACAGAATACGCTCAGTAAGGACATCTATGTAATCAAGCTAAGATTAAAGAAAGGATGAATATCATACTATTAAAAAAATATTAAATTGCATAAACGTATGACAATATAATCATACATTTTTTAACTTTACACGAATCCTTAATTATTAACAACAAAGTAATTAGACCAACTCGTACGCTTGCTTTGAAGTTTGTGCACTCTCGAATAATTTCGTCGTTCGCTTAATTTCTTTACTGCAAGACATAACTAATTTCCTTTAGTAATCGAAGTCTCAAACACAATGCACTGAAAACAGCATCTAAATTCACAATAATTTCTTCTATTTAACACATTAATTAAGCTAATAAAAAAAAATAAAAAATGCGGAAGTAACTATTTTCATGACAAATCGCCAACGGAACTTATTTAAATAAAAAGAAAACCGGCCAAGTGCCAGTCAAACTCGCGTACCTGGGGTTCCGTATTGTGGTTGATAAATTTAATTTTGTAATTTTTTTTTCGTGAATTTCTCAACCACTTTATTTTTCTGTAATCTTTACGTAAACACATATTACCATGATTTTTTTCATATTTTTTGGTTCACCAGTTTTGGAGATAAGTTTTTTAAAGACTTCTTGAAACCAGTGCCAGTAAATGTAATAAAATTATATATTTTTACAATTAGCTCTTTAATATCTATAATTTGATATCATTTTTGGAATAATATTATTTTTTCTTACTTTTGTTTTGGAAATATTTTAAACAATTTAAAATTTTTCATATTTTTTTACATTGTAATATGTGGGCAAATTGTTATCGAGACATTTTAGGAGATGGCACTATTTACTCAATTTTGAAAAAAACTGACAATGATCTTTCTTCCCGCGTACCCTTCATATGTGTTGTTATATGTATGGCTATCCGAGCTATCCATCTAGAGGCCGTGTCGGATTTGACCGCACAAGGCTTTAGGAGATTCGTGCCGAGAAGAGGACATTGTCAGGAGCTTTACAGCGACATTAGTACCAATTGTGTTGGAGCTGATAAACAATTAAGGGAAATGTTTAATAGTGCAAAATCAGAACTACCAAATGAAATTGCAGGATTACTGACCTTGGAAGGAACAACCTGGCATTTCAATCCGCCAACCACTTCAAATTTTGGTAGACTGTGGGAAGCGGGGGTTCGATAAAAAATAACTCATCTTAAAAAAGTAATTAGAGACTCGACACTTACGTATGAGGAACTTTCCACAGTATTGACACAGATAGAGGCGTGTCTCAATTCGCGTCCATTGACAAGACTAAACAAAAATCCAGATGACCCCCTACCTCTTACGCCAGGCCATTTTCTAGTAGGTGAGCCGTTGCTAAATGTTCCTGATCAAGACCATACAAATTGCCATATTACAGGTTTGAAAAGGTAGAGATTAGTTCAAAAAATGGTTAGTGATTTCTGGAAAAGATGGGCGCAGGAATATACAGGGTGGAAAAAATTTAAGGGCCCTGGAGGGGAACTACCTTAAATCCTTTAGTTAGCTCATTTTACTGAAAGGAAACATTCCTTTATTTTTTAAAAGAAACAAAACTGCATTCAAAGATATTCTGAAATTCGCTTGTCTCACCCAGGAATCGAACCAACTAAAAATAAAAATAAAAACCCTCGCTATTTTATCATACGAATCGGTAGGATTATTGTTCAGAATAAAATTGTCTAATAAATATTAGGTCTTACACTCATCTGTTGAACGAGATACTCATGAAATTAAATATTGATTACAAGTTCTTTGTTAACAATACCTAGTACTGTTCACTTGTAACAAGTAAATGACACGTTATAATTTTCTTATCTCTCTTACATCCAAAGACATCGTATGAAGTACAAGCTTGCTAATGTTATTTATCTTAAGTACCTTGTTGAATACTTCAATAAGAAAATCGTTAAATGGTAATAATAAATTTATGCAGAGCACAATTACTTCTTGCACTAGGCGTACTGACGAAAAGTTTAAAAAAGGAACGTATTTTTTTTGCAACGCGGAGCAACAAATTTGAAGTTCGAACCATAACTTTCAACATTTTTAAAATCGATAAAAGTATTCGTTCGAAATTAAAATTTTGTTTTGTTTTGCTTTCATTCCGTGCTGTCATTGTGTAATAATGGCGTATAATTATTACTTTACACGTGAACAGTACTAGGTTTTGTTAATAAAGAACTTGTAATAAATATTCAATTTCATGGGTATCTCGTACAACAGATGAGTGTAAGACTTTAGTTTAGTAGACAAATTTTATCCTGAACAATAATCCTACCGATTCGTATAATAAAATAGCGAGGGTTTTTTTTTAATTTTTAGTTGGTTCTTTTCCCGGCTGAGACAAGCAAATTTCAGAAGATCTTTGAATGCAGTTTCGTGTGTTTTTTAAAATAAAGGAATGTTTCCTTTCAGTAAAATGAGCTAACTAAAGGATTGAAGGTAGTTCCCCTCCAGGGCCCTTAAATTTTTTCCACCCTGTATAGTAACGCTCAATGAAAGATATAAATGGACCGATAGGAAACAAGAACCAGATATTGATGATTTGGTGATTATAAGAGATGACAATTTGCCACCAGCCAAATGGCTACTAGGTAGAGTGGTACCCATTACCAATTATACCCATTGGCCTCCAGTACATGACTTACGTGGGTCAATTCAGCATCCATATATTGTGGGTCACATAACCGCAATTGGAGGCAAAGTAACCGGCTTGCGACTCCATCAACCCACCATCGCCCATCTGTTGTTGAGAGGGCTCCCGTGCCCTTTGTGAGAGGCGTAACTGATAAGGATTGGACACCTGCTTCGCCGGAAGTACAGTCTGAAGACTATCTTCCAAGCCCCACCAAACTACGGAACTGGCTGAGATCTCCAAAGGACCGAGACCCTCTCAACACACCTGGAGTTTATAAAGTCCCGTGCGATTGTGGCAAAAGCTACGTAGGAGAAACCAAGCGCAACGTGTCCACAAGACTGTCTGAACATATTTGATCCATGAAGAAACTGGACATTAACGGGTCAGCAGTAGCAGAACATGCACTACGTTCGGATACGACCCACTTCATCCGTTTCGACAAGGCTACAGTATTAGTGAAGGAGAAATATACCATTCCTCGCAAAATACACGAAGCCATCGAGATAAGTCGTGATCCCAACTTCAACAGGAATCATGGTTGGCAACTGGCTCCGTCTTGGAAACCGGTTCTCGATGGATCGAGCAACTTTAGGACAGTGCCCAGTGACAGTGACGATGTTGTGAGTTCGTTTTGTTTAATAACCGCTCCTAATAACAAACAATTGGAACAATTAAAAGAATCAAGTGCATCCACCATCCCACCTCTTCGCAACTGCCCGTCATATATACTCGAGTTGAATTTTTTACGAAACCACTGGCCTTTCAAGTGAATACATAGTTTCTCAAAAGTATATCAAGTGAAGTTTCATTTTAAAACACGCAAGTATAGACATAGTTTCAGTAACAAGTGGGTTAAATACCTACGCGCCCCCGAAGCGTTAAATACCTACGCGCCCCCGAAGCGTTAAATACCTACGCGCCCCCGAAGGGCTAGAGCTGTGGCTCACTGATATCATAACTTGGGTTTTTCGAGACAAGATGCCTTTATTAGTTCCTGCGGTTTTTACATAACGAAATGAAATAATAAACTATGAAATAGCTAATAATGAAATAATCAGCTTTATGTTCAGAAGTAAGAAAACCACGTAAACATTTTTGTCACGTCAATAAATTAGTTACTGAAGTACGAGTAGATATGCAAGTTATAAAAGTGTCTATATTTTTTTTCATTTATAATGTTACAAAAATATTCAATATTTATTTATTTTATTCCTAAACAAAAATCCACAGCAAGTACATTCAGATTACTTGAACATGATATCATCTTATTGTGCGGCTCGTCTCTTATACGAGTATACATACAAAGGTACCTTCATTTTTTTTTCCAGAATAGCTCTTGTTATTGCTATTAATCTCACGAAATTTCAGTTACCGGAAATCAATAGTTTTCTCAAAAAAAAATTTCAACTTTCGTAAAATAACCTCAAAAATTGTCTTAAGGTTCAATTTTAATTGATTTTATGACTTCATTTTTTTTTTTGGTTGTGTTCCGAAACTGCTGTGAGTGACGCATTAAAATTGACGTAATTTAATTTTTGTTGTTGTATTTCGCTAAAAATTGGCTCAAAGGACTAGTATCCAGGATATAAAAAAAAAACAATGCAGACATTTTGTTTTCTTCGTGATTTGAATCAGAGCAACCGACTCCATGCAAAAAATAGGTTGAATAAGTTCCAAAACCGAATCAGAGCACCCCGACTCTATACAGTCTTGTGGGTACTACCCCTAGAGTGTATATAAAAAGCCGTAGGCGTGGAGGAAGGGCAGCCCTCGCCTGCTGTAACAAAGCATAGGCACCCGTGCGAGCCGTAGCGGCTGAGGCTGGTCGCCGAAGGCGACCAACAAGCCGAAGCTGCGAAGGTGAGCATGGGTGACTGTGCTTTGTTACGCAAGGGCGAAGGGGCTGCACTTTCCGCAACGCCGAAGCAATTGCAAAAGTCATATTGGGTCTTTAAAGTTAGGTTATGTTCAGTTTTTTTTTTTTTTTTTCAAGAAACTAGTTTCATTACACCCTCTCCCCAGTGATCCCCCTCCCACTATACGTATACTTAATATTCGAGTTGTTTTATCCTACATAAAACATAAAATAACCTTTTAATTTTGAAAAAAAAAATATTAAAAAAAAACTATTGATTTCCGGTACCCCCCCCCTTAGGGGGGGGGCTTATACCCCCTGCCCCCCCCATCGCCCCCCCTAAACATATACATAGGTACATATACGTCTATAGAGTCCTTCCTTTTTATATAGAAATATTTTTATTTAATTTAGTCTATTTTTAATTTTATCCCACTAATATTATAAATGCGAAAGTTTGGATGGATGAATGGATGTTTGTTACTCCTTCATGCCGAAACTACTGAAACGATTAAGCTGAAACTTTGCACAAATGTAGTTCTAGACCTGGAATAGGACATAGGTTAATTTTTATCCCATAAATCAGTTCCCATTGGAAGGCAATGGGGTGTCAAGTCCCTATAGAAAAGTGATGTACTGTTACTCCTTCACGCCGTTAAATATTAGTGGGATGGGATAGTGATAATAGGATGGGATGGGATAGTGGCATTAGTGGAATGGGATGGGATGGATGGGATAGGATTCGATACGACTATACAGATACTTCATCAACGCGGGCGAAGCCGCGGGTAAAAGCTAGTATTTTATATAGAAACAACTTTTTTGATAATATTATTAGTGTAAATAGACTAGCCTTTCGCCTGCGGCTCCGCCGGCGATCATTCAGTTATTATTACAGTCTTTGCCCCGTTTTTGGTTAGCCGGTTATTTTATCAACACTCTGATAGCTGATTATACTGTAACAGAGTCATTACGATGATAACTAATAAAGAAAACCGCATCCAAATCCGTTGAGTCGTTCTCAATTAAAAACGAAACAGACATACAGTAAGACAGACAGAGAGACAGAAAGACAGACAGAGGGACAAAAATTTAGTTTTGGCCTCAGTACAATACTATTTACTAATAATCTATTCAATTTAAAAGTCCGCAATAATATTCAATGTACATACAGACGACTTTTTTTCTACTTTATTATTTAGTAGTACAGATAAAGATAGATGATTGTTTACGTAATATTTGCCCAATTTGCCCATGGCAACTTCCTCCACATTTACTCTGACCCATTCCTGCAAATTCTGTATAAGCAGAGTTGAATACCATAAAATTACCCTGAGACATATTTGTCGCAACTTCCGTTTGATTGCGAATGCTGCGCGTCGCGCCGCCGCGCCACTCCGCCAGTTGAGTGGCTAGACTTGCTTGTGGCACGACGGCGGCACACCGACAAAAGAGTCTGCTTTTTGTTGACAAGCGCACTAAAATCTATCAACTATTTATGTATTTTGCCCAAAGAGTTCAAAAGTAAAGATAAGCCCTTACCGTACTATGGCAGCACCAAAATTTTTTCACCTTTAAATGGGTGACGCTCACACGTTTGGAATCAGTGCTCATTTGAACACAGTGATAGTTGGACGCCTTAAGCACACCCCCGACACTTCATAGTCAAGGCTCAAGTTATTTACCTACACTCCCACGCGCGCATCTGGCTTGTCCGCACACGCTTGTGTGTGTGCCTGAGCTAGTCTAGGGCTGGCAGCAAGCGTGTGAGCGTCGTCGCCCGAGAGGGACACAATATAAGTCAACTTATGTGATTCTCTTCCTAAATTTTAGCGTAGTCCAATTTCTGGTTCCCCGTGGATTATAATCAGTATTAAAAATATATATGTATATATACATATATATATATGCATGGTTAAATTCAATTAGTTGGCGAAATTTGAAAAATATGTAGAACATGTCCATATGAATAACTTTTTTTAATAGGATAGTGAAAAATTCTTAAAATTCGTTTTCACCTTTCCATACTGGACGAGTCAGCTGATCGGAGCAATTTGTATAGGAGGAAGTGAAAAAAAGTTAAGAATTTCGCTTAGCTCCCATACAAACAGTTGTCCATATAGACTAGTACTACCTTTTTTTTGAGTTTCGCCATATAATGTTATTTAACCTTATATATGTATATAAATCGTTACGACCTGAATGCCCCGGGGGGTGTCGGATGTGTTCCGAGTGTGAACTTTGAAATGCAAGTCACAGTCCACCCACACTCGGTAAACCCGCGTTTCACCTGCAAATATTACGTCCCAACGTGATGCTTGGTGAGCCCTATCATCGTTCTTCGGGCACAAATACACTCTTTTTAGGGCATGCAGGTTTCCTTACTATGTTTTCCTTCACTGTTCACAAGTGGTAAGTACCTATTAGCAAATACTATGCACATTATGTAAATTCCGAAGAACTCATTGGTGCATGCCCGACCGGAGATCGAACCTTAATCTCAAGATTAAGAGGCCAGCGTTCTACCCCTGAGTTACCGCTGCTTTTTCGTTACTTTAAAAGTAAATATATATATATATATAGTATGCCTAAGCTTAGTAGGTACCTATATAGTTTCGTATGCATAAATGATCATCATATAATTAACAACTACTCAAACATAAATTTTGGAAAAAAATGAAAACTTGTCAGAACATGGAAAGTTATAAATACTGATTTTATTGTTCCAAATGCGTTACTGAACGAAATTGTAAGGTTTGATCACGCAATTCTAATTTTTGAAAAAAAGTTTTCCAGGCATCCATAAACACTGCAATAACGCACCATACTGATTAAAAATCAGTATCGTGATAAAACTTTGTAACAAAACACGCGCGCAGCAAACGAGTGGTAATCGAGCTCTGCCTGACTCCAGATTTCCACTAACTTGCGGGGGACCGCGGGGGACGTTAAATTCGCGCGGGGAGGTGAGTGTCGCTTCTTTACGTAGTAATACTTTATATTCTCTGCCTTAAGTGCACTTAAAGTCAATCATTTTAACAACTTTAGTAGTCTGATCCAAGGAGCAATAAAGAAGAGGAGTTGCCGATAGTTCATTTCTCCAAGGAAAACTGTGTGACACTGCGCGGGATAGAAGGCAGAGGTACGGGGAAGGTTAGCTCCGCCGATTTACCAATCACGGAGCACACAGAGCACATGCCACCAATCGCAATCGCTCCCTTTAGTGACGTCATGGCCGAATTGATCGTAACATGGCTTAATTCATACACCAACTCCTCTTCCTTATTGCTTCGTGAGTCTGATCAGTTTGCTGACCGTAGGTAGACAGATTGCGCACTCATAAGTGTGTGCGCGTCGGCATTATGTTAACGCACGCATTCAAAAACAATGCAATAGATTTTAGGTGCCAGGGCTCATCTAAACTTTTGAAATCTTTGATTTTGCCATGGTAATAGACAGTAAGTACGTGGACATTAAAGCCGATTCTGAAGGCTTTCATTTTTAGTTTTAGTGGTGTCAAAACTAAGTTTTCTTCGATACAAAATATTCCTTAAGAGTTAAGATTAGAAGCTAAATTTCTTTGGAAAATTTCAAGCTTTGAAAGCACAAAAACTAAAATTAAAGCCTTCAGATTTGGCTTTAGTAAGTACATAAAAAGAACGCGACAATTTAAAAAACTTCCGTTTGTGATGTACTCTTGAGTGATATTTTTCATTTTTACCTTCGGACATCAGCCCGAAGCCTAACAAAGCTATTTCTTGTTTTTGGAATGAATTAAGACACCCAAAACACAACAATATCTCTGATTCTGACACATGCGACAATTTGCGAAGGCGGGTGATTTTTAGAAGCTCTTTGTGCAGAAACGAATCAAACTTTTAGAATAAAAACCTTTTGCCCCGATTCATCACATGTTTTAGATCTCTTTTAAGGAGTTTTACTTGGTAGAATTATCATCACACGGCATTTATGAATTGATTAACAAAGTCGTATGAAAAATAAAGCGTGTGAAACATGTTGCGAGAATAGCCGCCCTGCACAGAGTTTAATCGAATCGGAGCGTTTACAGGTACATTCCCTACTGGTTTTGTTTATACTGTGATAAAGCCGTGTATTCCACAGACTTAGGATATACTGGCGTATATGGTTTATTCACGTACAAAACAATTATTTATAAACACTGGTTAAGAAACAAAATAAGAATGTGTCTTAGCTCTCCGCGGGAGGTCAAAAACAAGCTGGTGTTTTTGAAAGTGTGTATCCAAAACATTGTTTCTCAGTGAATACAAAGCTTGATATTTCAAGTGAGTGTCAGTGCTATATTTTGGCAAAACACAATTTATTTACAAATAATTCATAGACCGCCACAAAACATACAACAAAAGCATGCCCTACAGATCTCCGTGCCAATGATACAAGGACTCCAAACCAGAACAGCTACTGCGAAAAATACAACGTTCACTAACGAACGATACTGAGTGATAATCCAGATACATTGTGGGTAAAACGAAGGCCAATGGTCGTAACAACAAATGCACGGCTTCTTCTTAAGCGTCCCCAAGTATAAACTGCAGTAATCATCCCGCTTTTTAGTCTTTCCCTTCTTGATTCTTTTTTTTGGATCTTTTATAAATATATTCCAAATAAATCGTAGGCAGGAATTTGTCTTTAATACTTCCTTATAATATTGCATTCCTTTCAAAGACCTAAATCGGGCTGAGATCCGCTTGAATGTTGCCACTATACCACTGTTTCTAAATGCTGATTTCATAATTTTAGGCACACGCTTCGGTTGGAGAATACAGTCTTTAATAGATGTATACGTTCCGGGAAGATCAATGACCCTTCTTGACGTACATCCTATGCAACCAACAATCAAACTAAAGCAAAGCTTTAAGAAATCTAATATTCCTTCGGAAATAAGTTCACAATCTGTTGCACCCTTAAATTCTTTCATTTTCTTTGTTTGATATTTATCATCTTTAATTCTTTTCTTTCTATTTATTTCATCCTGTCGTTTCCATCGATTTTCTCTTTTTTTTTGCAGAATTTTTTTTTTTTCCCTTTTTCTTGCTAATCTTAAGAGTCTTTCTTCCTTCTCCAACTCTGTTTCTTTTATACCTTTAAGTCTTTTCTTCATTTCTTCAAAATTAATATCACCTTTTATATAAGATACAATTGAATGAAAGTCACGACTTTCCTTTATTTCAATAGGACGTTTCTTTTTCAAGTTTTTCTTTTTTTCTTTCATTTTATTGTTTATCCTTTCTTGCTTTCGCTTCATTATTTCTTGTTCTATCATTAGCTTATGTTTTTGCTTTTCTCTTTTTTCTTCTAGTTTCAATTGATTTTTCATTTGTTTCTTTTGTTCTGTTACCATCGCGAGGTTGTCTCCAGCTTGTTTTGCTTTATCTTTTAATTGCTTAGATTGTTGCCTCTGCTGCAATTCATAATCTATTTTTTTTTGTGGTGCCTTTCTTTTTTTTCGGGTTGGTGAGGACTTGGTGGTGGTATCTTTTTGTTTCGTTTTTATTTTTTTTCCTTCTTTTGAACGAAATCGCTCTTCTTCCATTTTTAATAACAATTGGTTTGCCTCATCCTTTTCACGATTCAGTTCATCTAGTTCTTTGTTTTTAAAACTTTTTATTTGGTCTTTAGTTTGCTCCTTAAATCTCTTTTCTTCTAGCGCTTGTACTTTATCCAATTGCATATTACAAATTTTACTCCCACATTTACATTTTATTTCTGTTTTCTTTAGTTTATATTTTTGTTTTGCGAGTAATCCTTCCGCGTACCTTTTAGCTACTGCTTTACAAAGATCACTACCACAGGTACATTTTTTCGTAAGTAATACTTTTTTACATGTATCGCAAGTTGGTTCACACTTACAAGTTGGTTCCGTTACTATACTTATTATCCTATCACTTCCTGTAACTTTTATTGTACTAGAATGAATATTTTTTGGCAATCGTTTTGGTGGTGGTGGAGTTGGTTTACAGTAGATGCAATGAGGTAGACTAGATTCTCGTTTTGGTGTTTTTTTGATAACTCCCAACTCATCCAATTCTTTTACTTCGGCTTCTTGCTTCTCCTTTTGTTTTTCTAGTTTTATTCTTTTCAATTTGGTCTTATTTCTTTGTAAAAAGGGCTCAAGAGCAATTTTCGCTCCACATGGAATAAATGGAGGTAGTTGACACTGTGCACACAAACACGAACACCTTCGACTAACAGCCTCTTTAGGATCTCTAATGTAGATTTTGGCACCTGGTTTCATCAGTTCTTTACATTCATGGTCAGCATCAACTACATTAACTTTATCAACAACATTAATTTTATCAACAACATTAATTTTATCAACTACATTAATTCCTTGAAGTTCATTTTTATTTGTTTTTTTTTTCATAATTCTACACAACCTATATTTTTTTTTAGGGTCTTGATCCTCATTTTCACTGTCATTTTTAAAATGTTTCTTTTTTCTCATAGTTTTCTTCTTGCTTTTTTTACCAGTTTTGACATTTTCATCCCTTTCAGTATCGTCTTTTTTACCTTTAATTTCATCGTTGTCCTTTTTATTTTTACTTTTACTTCCACCTGTCTTTTCCTCTTCTATGCCCTCAGTTTCATCCCTGTCCTTTGTATCTTTTCCTGAACTAAAGTTATCTTCGTCATCAACGTTTTTTTGTACTTTTATGTATCTTCTTTTCTTTTTTTTTTCTTTAGCTGCTTCAGAAGAACTACTTTTGCTTTCATAATCTTCCCGTTTCTTGCTTTGTAGATAAACAAAACTATCTGTTTTAGTGTATACGAAAAAATCCTTTCCCTCTGTTCTGTGCTTTTGTTTTTCGGATATTTTGGTTCCTTTTTTTCCTTTCTTTTTTTTCTCGTTTACCGGTTCATCACTCCAAGTGTCATCAAAGTCTTCCTTTCTTTTAATTTTCGTATCTGTTTTTGTTTCAGTTCTTGTTTTAGCTTTTGTTTCAGCCTTTGCAGTTTTTGTCTTCTCCTTCTCTTCTTTATCTTTTATCTTCTTCTCTTTTTTTTCTCTCTTTTCCTTTTCTCTTTTGTCTTTTATCTCCATCTTTCTTTTATCTTTTATATCCTTATCTCTTTTATGTCTTGCCTCCTTCCCTTTTTTATCTCTTATCTTCTTCTCTCTCTTATCACTTTTCTCTTTGTCTCCTTTCTCTCTTTTCTCTTTCTTTCTTTTATCTCTTAACTCTTTCTTCTTCTTTTTTTTATCCTCTTTCTCTTTTTTTTCTTTCATCTTCTTTTCTTTTTTATCTCTTATCTTCTTCTCTCTTTTAGCTCGTTTCTCCTTCTCTCTTTTAGCTCTTCTTTCCTTCTTTATTTTATCTTTTTTCTCTTTCTCTCTTTTATGTTTAATCTTCTTTTCTTTTTTATCTCTTAACTTCTTCTCTTTTCTATCTCTTCTCTCCTTCTTTTTTTTATCTTTTATCTCCTTTTGTTTTCTTTCTTTTTCCTCCTTCTCCGGATCAGTAAATCCATCTGTTCCTTCAGGAAGACCCAATTCTTGCCGTCTTCTCTTCATTGACTCTAATATTTGAGCACGAATATTTCTTTTATTCATAACATTCATATTATGTCGGTTTATTACTATTTCTAGACAGTCAATTTCTTTTTTGTCCATACATCTGATTGGAACTTTAATTCCGCCGCGTTTGGATAGCAGTTCGTATTTTTTGGCTATTATTGGTGTACATTTCTTTTCACGGGAACAAGGAATTCTCTCTTTTACTTTGTACTGATCTTCAACAGTAATAGGATCTTTTTGAGTTGTTGCTAAAGTGATAAGTTCCTCTATAGAAACAACCGTTTTTGTGCCAATAATCTTTTTTATATTTTTTGCTTGTGATTGACTTTTAGCGACAACAGTTTTACCATCATCAGAAATTTCTTTTAGTTGTTTTTTAAGATATGACGAGTCTGACTTAACATATGAGGTTTTCGCTTCGCTTGAAGTTTTTTCTGTCTCATATACACCATACAATTGAGGGTTGTTAATAACCTGTTGATCAAACGGGGTACTCTTGTATTCTATGTTATTACTGCTTTTGATTTCCATTTTATTCGATGATTCAGTTAAATGTTTTGGACCCTGGTTTGTATTTTTATAATTTTGATCACTATTATCATAAATGCCATCCTCGTATACCTGCGGATTTTCATCTTTTATTGCTTCTTGAGCATACTCCAAACCCCACTCAACAGCTTCTAATTTATCTGTTCTATTGTCTTTTTCATTTTTTTTCATATGATCATAGTTTTTGTAATCAGCTGGTAAAAAGGTTTTGTCAACAACATGTTGGTTCGAGTGTTCTTGTTTATAGTCTTTATTTGCATAAACACGATTTTCAAGTAAGTTGGCATGTGTAAATGTTGCATCTACTGCTTCGCTATCAAGCTGTGCTAATTGGTTTTCATCATTGCTAATCTGTTTATAATCATTTGATTGAGGTATTTCTATGATTTTTGAAATCAGGCTGCTATGAGTTTCTTTGTCAACGCTTTTTGTCTCTATCTTTTTTTTACTTTTATCATCTACTAAGCTTGTTTTGTGGGGTGTTTTGCATAGACGTATAGCAAAATCCTCTTTACGTTGAACAATAGAGGTTTTAGGACACTTTCTCCGTTGTTCCAAAACGTAAGTACAAATGCATTTCTCGAACAATTTCTTTTCTTCCGTTGCCTCCTCCGCTATGCTAAGGCCTGATTGGAATCCTACATCTTTCCTTGTTTTTTTCATATTGCGTATTTTAATTCGTCTTTCACAGTTATATGGACAGCATTCATGCATTTTACAAAAATTTGGTTCACATACATAACGACATAACTGATCTCCTCTTATATAAACTGGTTTAGTTTGCACACAAATGGACTTTTGCTTTCTATCGCGTAACATCATAATTCTGCGACAGTCTTTGGGGTCACATGGACTCTTGTTGCAATATTGGCACATTTCTTTGTAAGGCATTATTGGTGGTTTTTTATATTTAATACTTAACCCTTTTTTGTTTTTCAATGGGTTTAAGCCAAGTTGACAGAAACAATTTTTCATCTTGGAGGCGAAGCCAGTACATATTTTATCATCTGTGCCAACAAAAAAACGTCGTTTATTTTCTTGGTATGGTTCTTGTGCTATATTAAAACCTAAGCCTAAGCAGTTCTTTAACTTTTTACTATATTTCACAAGGTTTTTTTGATATGTCTCGTCTGCGCAATCGATGTCCAGTTTCGTATTTTCTTCTACGGTTGGGTACTTGTCAGTCTTGTCACCTCTAAGAATGTATTTCTTTTCCACATGGAACCCTATTATATGAGGCGCGTCGTCATCTTGTTCTGTACTGCGAGAGGATTTTTTAGGGGGTGGGCTTGTTTGTGACAGACGTACACAAGTCTTTCTTTTAACAAAATCAATTTTTTCCTTACTCTCATCAATGCTATCATATGTACCTATACCGGCATCGGTAAATCTTTCTTTGGTAGCATTGGAAAATCTTTCTCCGGTACCTCCAAAGGAGAATTTTTCTTCGATACTTGCATTGGTGACAGTTTCTTTGATACCTGTATCGTAAATCATTTCCTTGATGCCAGTACCTTTAAGTCCCTCCCTTAAACTTGCATCGGGAATCCTTTCATTAAAACCTGCTTCGGTTAACCTTTCTTTGATATTTACATCGTGAATTTTTTGTTTGTTAACTCTATAGTTAAACCTTTCTTTTTTACCTGCATCGGATAATCTTTCTTTAATATCTCCATCGGTAAACATTTCTTTAAAACCTGTATCGGTAAACTTTCTTTTGGTAAATGCATCAACGAAACTTTCTTTGAAACCTTCATTAGTTAACCTTTCTTTGTTTCCTGCACCGGTGAACCTTTCTTTGTAACCAGCATAATTGGACCTTTCTTTGTTATTTGCATCGGTTATTCTTTCTTTAATACCTGTATCAGTTAACCTTTCTTTAATGTCTCTGTCGTTAAAACTTTTTTTAATAATTGCAGTGGTTAAAATTTCTTTGACACCTGCATTGGTGAACCATTCTTTGAGACCCACATCGGTTAATCTTTCTTTGGTATCTGCACCGGTTGATCTTTTTTTGATATATAAAGAAGGTGTTTTTTTTCGTGAAAAGAATGGTAGACTTCTCGTAATTTTTTCTTCAGTATCAATTGATGCGTTTTCAACGATATTTTCTTTTTTGGTTTTTTCAAGTTTTTCAAGTTTACTTTTACAGTCTAATTTTGTAACTCTTTTTGAAGGTCTGTCTTTAAAAAATTCAATGTCGAACTCAAAGTTTGTACCCATTTTGACCGCCTGTTTTGGTGTGGTGTAGCAAGAAAGTTCAATCATTTCTTCTTTTCTTCTCCTTGATAATGGTTTAGTATCTCTTAAGAGTTCTTGATTTGCCTCTAATTTAGTTGTTGTATGTTCGTCAGTAGGCACAAATTTACGTTTTGAGAGTTTATTACATTTTCTTGAGAGTTTTTCATTATCGTTTGATCCAGTTCTTAAAAGCCTCCCGTTGGCTTTTACTTCACTTTTTGAAAGCTTCTTGTAAGCCTTTATTGCATTCTTTGAACATTTTCCGGCAGCCATAACTTCACTTCTTGAGAGCTTCTCATCAAATTTTACTTTACTATTTGAGAGATTTTTGTTAGCCTTTGATCCAATGTTTGATTCAATTCTTGAGAAACACTCGTAAGCCATTACTTCAGTTTTTGGGAGCTTCTCGTAATCCTTCGATTTAGTTTTTGAGACCTTCCCATCAGCTTTTATTTTACTTCTTGAGAGCTTTTTATAAGCCTTTGATTCCCTCTTCAAATACTTACTTGTGCTTGGTGAACTATATTGATCTGCGCTTAATTCGTTATCTTCATCACTTTTTGAAATTTTTTTGTTAGCGTTTGATTCAATTCTTGAGAGATTTCCGTAAGTAGTTACTTCACTTTTTGGGAGCATCTCGTTAGCATTTGATTTAGTCAACTTCCCATCAGCTTTCACTTCACTTTTTGAGAGTTTTTTGTTAGCCTTTAATTCCCTTCTAAAATTCTTACGTGTACTTGATGAAATATCTTGGTTTGAGCTTAATTTGTCATCTTCATCACTTTTAGATAGTTTCTTGTTAGCCTTTGAGTCAATTATTGAGAAATTTCTGTAAGCCACGACTCCGGTTTTAGGGAGCTTCTCGTAAGCCTTTGATACCTTTCCATCAGGTTTTACTTCATTTTTTGAGAGGTTTTTGTAAGCCTTTGATTCCTTTTTAAAATATTTTTTTGTTTTTGATTTACTTGTTGAAATATCTTGATCTACAAGCTTCAAATTTGGTTGTGATTTCTTCCTTGAAAAAAATCCTGACGTTCTTTTTATTGGTGTGGTTTCACTTATCGAGGGATCTTTATTGTCTTTTATCATTGATAATCTTTTGAGAGCTACAGATTTTTTCTGTGTGAGCTCTTTATTTTCCTTTGATTTACCTATGAAAAAATTTATTATATTACGCATACTTTTTTTTGGTACGTCTTTTTTGCTTATGCTCATTGGAGAACTTTTTTTCAATTGGTCTTCACTTTCCGGTACTGCATATCCACCATCTACGGTTTGTCCTGGATCAATGTAATATCTTGCCGTCCTAGGGCCAAGCTTTAATTGCTTTTTTTTTTTTTTTGCCAATTTAGCTTTAATTTTTTCTTTTTCGGCATTTTTAAATTCTTCAATTACTTTAAGTTGCTGAAGTTTTAGTCCCATCTTTTCGTCCGGGGTTTCTAATTTTAATCCATCATTAATTTCTACCTTAGAAGGTCGTGCAAGTCCCATCATTTTGTCCCACCAGCTAACCTTACGTTCAGCCTCAGTTCGTTTTTCTTTTTCTGAGCTCTTAGGTTTTGCTTTACGCTTGTCTCTACTCATATTTAAAGTATTTGAGGCAACCACTACAGACACCGACCGCTTATCAAGTTTTTTTGCAGGGGACTTTTTTCTGAATTTAAATAGATTTGAAATAGAATGACGTGCGTTCTTTTTAATCAAAACAGGATCTTTATTGACATCATAATTCTGTGAATAATATTCACTAGCGACAGTAACCGGACGTCGTTCCTCTTCCATCACCTCTGTGATGTTAAGAATACTTTTCTTGGATAATGTTTTATTCCTATTTTTGGATTCTTTTATACCTGTTACAGACGTCTTCCGATCTAACGGTTTATTTGAAGAATTATATAATAAAGATTTATCTTTAAAGAATAACATGTTAAAAGATACATCTGATCCAACCTTAACTGAATGTCTCCGTTGTAAAGAAATATTTTTTTTTACAGAACCATTTGATATTAAAGCAGAAGATTCCTTAACTGGATATATCATTTGGTTACGCGTATTTTCATTTTTGCTCATAATTGCACGGAGCCCTTCAATTCGTGTTTGGTTTAAATAAATTTGCTCGTTTAACAGATCGTCATTTATTCGCTTAGTATATTTTTCCGGTTTTATTTCATTTTGAGTACTTCTTTTTCTTTTTTTCGTGTTTAAATTAGCTAGTGAAACTCTTGACTTTTTTTTACTTTTTCTTAGTGTGGTTTCACTTATTGAGAAATCTTTATTGGCTTTTGCATTTGACAATCCTTTAATAGGAACAGATTTGGTCATTGTAAACTTTTTTTTTTTCTTTGATTTACCTGTGGAAAACATAATAAAATTATGAATTCTTTTTTTCGGTTTGTCTTTTTCATTTAATCCAATTGGAGAACTTTCCATTATTTGGTCATCACTTTCCGTTACTTCATGTCCACCGTCTACGGTTTGTTCCGGATCGATGTAATAACTTGCCATCCTAGGGCCAAGCTTTAATTGCTTTTGTTTTTTTTTTGCCAATTTAGCTTTAATTTTTTCATTTTCGGCATTGTTCCACCAGCTAACCTTACGTTCAGCTTCATTCCGTTTTTCTTTTTCTGAGCTTTTAGGTTTTGCTTTACGCTTATCTCTACTCATATTTAAAGAACTTGAGGCTACCACTAGAGACACCAACGGCTGATCAAGTTTTTTTGCAGGGGACTTTTTTCTGAATTTAAATAGATGTGAAATAGAATGACGTGCTTTCTTTTTAATCAAAACAGGATCTTTATTTACATCATAATTCTGTGAATAATATTCACTAGCGACAGTAACCGGACGTCGTTCCTCTTCCATCACTTCTGTGATGTTAAGAATACTTTTCTTGGATAATGTTTTAGTCTTTTTTTTGGATTCTTTTATACTTGTTGCAGACGTCTTCTGCGTTGGTTTATTTGAAGAATTATATAATAAAGATTTATCTTTAAAGAATAACATGTTAAAAGATACATCTGATCCAACCTTAACTGAATGTCTCGGTTGTAAAGAAAGATTTTTTTTTACAGAACTATTTGATATTAAAGCAGAAGATTCCTTAACTGGATATGCCATTTGGTTACGCGTATTTTCATTTTTGCTCATAATTGCACGGAGCCCTTCAATTTGTGTTCGGTTCAAATAAACATGCTTGTTTAACAGATCGTCATTTGTTCGCTGTATATATTTTTCCGGTTTTATTTCGTTTTGAGTGTTTTTTATTCTTTTTATTGTGTTTAAATCATTTATATTAGCTAGTGAAATTCTTGACTTTTTTTTACTATTTCTTGGTGTGGTTTCACTTATTGAGAAATCTTTATTGACTTTTGCATTTAACAATCCTTTAATAGGAACAGATTTGGTCATTGTAAAATTTTTATTTTTCTTTGATTTACCTGTGGAAAACATAATAAAATTATGAATTCTTTTTTTCGGTTTGTCTTTTTCATTTAAGCCAATTGGAGAACTTTTTTTCAATTGGTCTTCACTTTCCGGTACTGCATATCCACCATCTACGGTTTGTCCTGGATCAATGTAATATCTTGCCGTCCTAGGGCCAAGCTTTAATTGCTTTTTTTTTTTTTTTGCCAATTTAGCTTTAATTTTTTCTTTTTCGGCATTTTTAAATTCTTCAATTGCTTTAAGTTGCTGAAGTTTTAGTCCCATCTTTTCGTCCGGGGTTTCTAATTTTAATCCATCAATAATTTCTACCTTAGAAGGTCGTGCAAGTCCCATCATTTTGTCCCACCAGCTAACCTTACGTTCAGCCTCAGTTCGTTTTTCCTTTTCTGAGCTCTTAGGTTTTGCTTTACGCTTATCTCTTCTCATATTTAAAGAATTTGAGGCTACCACTAGAGACACCAACGGCTTGTCAAGTTTTTTTGCAGGGGATTTTTTTCTGATTTTAAATAGATGTGAAATAGAATGACGTGCGTTCTTTTTAATCATAACAGGATCTTTATTGACATCATAATTCTGTGAATAATATTCACTAGCGACAGTAACCGGACGTCGTTCCTCTTCCATCACCTCTGTGATGTTAAGAATACTTTTCTTGGATAATGTTTTAGTCCTATTTTTGGATTCTTTTATACTTGTTACAGACGTCTTCTGCATTGGTTTATTTGAAGAATTATATAATAAAGATTTATCTTTAAAGAATAACATGTTAAAAGATACATCGGATCCAACCTTAACTGAATGTCTTGGTTGGATAGAAATATTTTTTTTTACAGAACTATTCGATATTGAAGCAGAAGATTCCTTATAAGGAAATATGATTTGGCTACGCGTATTTTTCTTTTGGCTTATAATTGCAGGGAGACCTGCAATTTGTCTACGGTTCAAATCAAGTTGCTTTTTAAGAGAGTTATTTGAGAATGCTTGGTTTGCATAAATATTCTGAGCTGGTATTTTCTTTTTGTATTGTTCCGGCTTAATTTCTTTATGTGTTAAATTTTTACTTAGTTTTGACTTTTTTTCATTTACATTAGTAACTTCAGGATTAATAATTTCATTTTTTTCCTTTCTATCCTGTTTTTTACTTATGTGTGCAAGTAAATTGTCATTTTCAGTACCTTTTTCATTTTGATTCAGTTTTTTAGTTTTCGTAGCTGTATTTTCTTTATGCCTGTGTCTTGTCTGTACCGTTTTTTGTCTCACTGGTTCAGCAAAATAAGATTCTTTCTTATTTAAAACATCCTTTGAATTTGGTACCTTTGTTGTGGATTTTATCATCGAAGGTTTAAAGAAGCCTGATGAACTTTTCTTTGGTATTATCTTGTCATAAGTGATTTTCCTTACTACTCTGTGTTCTTTTGGCATAATATTACCATTTTGATTTTGTCTTACCAATATGTTTTCACCTGGTTTAATATTTTTTTTGTTTCCTTTAAGTTGCATTTCACTGATAGAATGATCTCTCACAATTTGAAATTGTGATGGATATTTCGTCGTGTATTTTCCGTGTTGGGATTCAATGTCTGAATTCAATGTTCGTTTTTTTTTCCTTAAACCAATACATGATAATGTTTCTTGTATTGATTGTCCATTTTCAAATTCAAGCAGTGGCTGAGTTTTCTGTTTAGAAATTTTTTTCATGATCCTAAACACTGATGTTTTTTTTTCTCTTGAAGATTCTAAAATTGGCTTTGGAATTTTAGATTCCGATCGATTTATTTTGATCCGATTACATATTCGATTAGAAGTTTCTTTGTCTGAATCAGAAATACTAACGTTTTTTTCTTTATTTTCTCTAAAACTAAGTTTTTTTTTTCCACTCGTGGATTTTCTATGGTGAGATTCATTATTTAATTGATTTACACGTTTTTTTCCTGATTCTGATGAAAGTCTCATTTTTTTTTTAATCATTAATTGTTCAAACTTTTTTGGATTTTTCTTTCCGGGAACACAATAGCAAACGTTGTATTCAGCGGGATAAAAACATGCATCATGTTCTTTTTTATGTCTGTATGTTTTAAAATAATTTTCCATTTTAGGAACATTTTCTCTATATAAATTACTTCTTGTACAACATTCTGTAGTTTTTTTACCTTCCCGATTTTTTTTTTCATTTAGGTCTACATTTTTTTGCAAACTGCTTGATTTAAACATTTCAAACCTACGCTTTGGGACAATTTTAATTTGTGATTCTTTAAACATTGAAACATTGAGTCCCCAATTACTCTCTCTTTGTGTTTTCCATCTTCTTGTACCACTGAAAGTTTTTCCTAAATTCGCCTGAGGAGTAGAACATTTCGGAATTTTATTTAGTTCTTGATTATACATAACATTGTTTCGTGGACTCTTTTTTGTCATTGACAACGCATTTGTAACTCCTTTAAAGTCCAAAACATTATGTTGTAGCTGATACTTGTTGTCGTTGCATATGAAACAAACAATAGGTTTACAGTTAAAATATTCTGCTTGTTCACATTTCATATAAGGCGATTTTTGCAAAATTTTTTGCTTAGTATTGTTGCATTTTTTTTTTGTCGTAAGGGTAACGTAGATCCTTTTTAGCACGTTACTTAAACTATTTGACTTGTTTTCTTTTACTTTGCCTCCTTTTGAATTTCTCAATTCGTAACATAATTCTGGAGGTATATAATGATAGCGTTTTACTTTTTTGTGAAACTTATTATTTGTACAGAGCTCCTGGTTCAGTTTTAATGTACTTTCTAGACTTGGCCTCATAATGATATTTTGTTTAGAAAAGCTTGTCATGGGTTGTTCTGTTAGACAGTTGCATATTTCAGGATTCACGTATTTATCACATTGTCGATTGCTGTTCAAATTAGATTGAATGACGTTGTTTTTTCCATCAAGAATTTTAATGTCCGGATATGCAAATTCTTTTTGTTTTTCGCTTCTAGAAGTGGATTTGTTTTTTTTATTTGTATGTTTTTCTTGGTATGGTTTCTTCTTTGATTTTGGATGTGGTACTCTCATTTCTTCTTTCATTTGAAACTGTGGTGCTTTCTCTTTACGATCGGTTTTTCCATCCAAAAATTCAATTTCTGTGTCAGATTTTCGGAGTTTATTTTGTATTTTACTTTTAAGAACACGTGGTTTTTTTTCTTGAAAGAATTTTCCACTATGAAACAACTCTAAATGAGAACTTTTTTGTGATTTGGTCTCTTTGTTTATTGGAGCAACGGATTTTTTTTTCTCACGTGCAGATTTTCCTATCTCTACTCTTCTTTCTTTATTTACTCGAACAAATGAAGGTCTTCCAAGTTTTACAAATTTTTCGTGCGATATTAGTCTTAAGTTAGACGTAGAATGTTGTTTTATGTTGAATTTGTCTTTCGCAGCATTTTTTTCTATAGGCACTGAAAGAAAATCTTCTCTTTTTAGTTTATTACGTTGAAATATAATATTTGAATCAGGTTTATGTACTTTTGTTATTTTTAATCCACCTTGTTTATTTTTGTTTTCTTTAATATTGAATTCTGACGTTTTTTTCCCACGTATCGATATTCCAGATGCAAATCCAACTTTTGGCGATGATGAATTCGTTCTATTATTGGTGTCGTGGTATTTAATTTGAGTGTTACTTAACATTTTTTTTTTTCCCGGACTTTTTATTTCTGATTCTGATGAAAGTCTTATTTTCTTTTTTGTCATAAATTCTTCAAACTTTTTTGGATTTATCTTTCCGGGAACACAGACGCAAACGTTGTATTCAGCGGGAACAAAACATGCATCATGTTCTGTTTTCTGTTTGTATGTTTTTAAATAATTTTCCATTTTAGGAACATTTTCTCTGTATAGATTACTTCTTGTAGTTTCTGCAGTTTTTTCACCTTCCTGAGATTTTTTTTTTTTTAGATTCACATTTCTTGATTCAAACATTTCAAATCTACGCTTTGGGATGATTTGAGTTTCTGATTCTTTAAACATTGAAAAATTAAGTCTCCAATTACTCTCTCTTTTTGTTTCCCACATTCGTTTAGACCTCAAATTTTTTCCTAAATTCACCTGAGGAGAACATTTTTGAATTTTATTAAGTTTTTGATTATAGATAATATTGTTTCTTGAACTTTTTGTTGTCATAGACATCGCATTTGTAACAAATTTTACTCCTTTTAAGTCCGAAACATCACGTTGTAACCGATACTTCTTGTCGTTGCATATGAAACAAACATCAGGTTTACAGTTTAAATATTCTGCTAGTTCACATTTCATATCAGGCCATTTCTGCAACATTTTTTGCTTAGTATTGTTGCACTTTTTTTTTGTCGTAAGGGAAACGAAAATCATTTTTAGCACGTTACTCAAACTATTTGACTTGTTTTCTTTTACTTTGTGTCCTTTTGAATTTTTCAATTCGTTACATAATTCTGAAGGTACGTAATGATATCGTTTTACTTTTTTGTGAAATTTATTATTTGTACAGGGCTCTTGGTTCAGTTTTAACGTATTTTCTTGACTTGGCCTCATAATTATATTTTCTTTAGAAAAGCTTGACATGGGTTTTTCTATTAGGCAGTTGCGTATTTCAGGATTCAAGTAGGAGCAATATTTATCACAGATACACTCATGTGGATTGCTGTTCAAATTAGATTGAATGATGTTGTGTTTTCTTGTATAGTGATTTAAATTCAAGATATGGCTACTTTCTGAAATAACTTTTTTGGTATGGTATAATTTAACTGGTGTATTATTGGTCCTGGACTCCAATCTTACTGCAGTTTTAGATGTTGTACAACTTGAAATGATAACCCTTTCTGAGTTTTTAGTAAATTTCTGAAAGTACAGTTGTGAGCGTTCTGGTCTGCTTGCGTTCTTGTGCATTATCTCTATCTCAGTTCTTGTTAATTGCTTTGAAGGTTTCTTAATTTCCTTGAAAGAAAAAGTACTGTGACTTGATTCTGTTTTTACGTTATGTTGACTGACCTGTCTTAGAGTGCTTATGCATTGTTTAAGTCGGGTACCGAAACTGTGAACTTTTTTTGTGTTTTTGTTTTGTGTTGTTTGGTAACGCTTTCTCTGACCATCTCCTCTGTGTGGTTCAAGAGGTCCCCGAAGTATGAGACGACTGTTACTGACATGGTGAGGTCGCAGACATCTCTTGCCCTTTTCATAGACACAGTCTGTGTACTTTTCAGCAAAAGTGTGATTTCTGTTGACACCTTTCAATGCTCTTATAATATTCTTACGGTCGTATGAACTGCTTTCTTCACCGATGGTCATTTTGCATTGACACTACTACGTGATTTCAACTTTTGTCGTTATTTGCGATGCCGAAGGAAAGTAGAAAGCAGCCTTAAATAAAATAGCAACCTCTTAGAACTTTCAAAAGATATATTTTTTTAAGTACCTACCTATTGTATGTTATTTAATCAAAATGAAGCACAGACACCATGCCTCAAAGTTGTTGCATACGATCATTTACAACATAATGCATAATATAACACGACTTTTCTAGAAAAGCCTAATTAATATTGAATGCAGTAAAAATGCGTTTCTTACGTAGTGTGTGTCGTTTAACATTGAATAACAGAGTGAAAAATATCGATATACGTGATCGTTGCGGCCTGACAGGAGATGTAGTGACTAGAATAGAAAAAGGAATGCTTCAGTGGTTCGAATATATTGTAGAGAGGATGAATGAAAGTAGAGTGACGAAAGAAATGTATGATGCGTTAGTGGAAGGTACAGCTCGACCAGGCCGTCGTAGAAGGACGTATGCTGACGAAATTTGCGACATACTGAAGTAGGGCCATTTAAAAAGTACCCAGAATAGAAGATCTTGTATGACTAGATTGATGGATGTGGAAGAGGCGAAAGAGGTGTGTCTGGATCGCAGATGGAAATCTGTAGTCTCTGCCTACCCCTCTGGGAGACAGGCGTGAGTATATGTATGTATGTTTGTGTTCTATCTTGGAGGGATCGTAGTATGGAGCGACGAGACGTCAGGTAAACTAGCTAGCAACAGTGCGCGCCAATCTTTTAGTCGCCTCTGAAGATAGCCGCAAGAATCGACGCAATAATGCGCAACGTGTCAGGGGGACGTTACAGGGGCGAGGGCCCGGAGCACACCCACCTGCGTGCCGCACCACACCCCCCGCTCGCCGTTTAGCAGGTGTCAACACTATGCGTTAGTGTTAGTGCTACGTCCATACATTACACACGCGCCCGTTGCATGAAAAGTACCTTCGAGGAAAAAATTCTATGATTCGTTAAGTTTATCGTTGAATCTGTTTGTTATTGTTGCCTTTATTTGTTGTTTTTTTATTTAGTTTGTTAAATTGTATTGTTGTTGTTATGCCTCGCGGACGTTATAACGTTTTAAGGTGACAATGTAGGATAATGGTGTTTATATTAATGCGTTTTATTTATATAGTTAAGATTGCACTAAAATAATAAATAAATAATTAAAAAGGTAGGTACAACAAGTACACCTTCCCACTTATAGTAAACATTTAATAATCAACCGTTGATATTATTGTTTCCTTGACTGTACCTGCGCAAGCTTGCACTCGTAACTCAATCAGAGGCGACTAAAAGATTGGCGCGCACATTATGCACTGCTTTATTGGGGCGAGGACAAGTGGGGCGTGCAGGCCACACACACACACACACCCTCACATAGATACCTATACCTAACAGTTTGTAATTAACATTGAACTATAGCCGTGAAAGGATTAGGTCGTTTACGTACTTTTCCCCGAATGTCGATCGTCTTGCTATAAGCGGGATAAAATGGGACATTTTGTTCACTGGTCAGATTTATAATGATTATAATAAAATGTAAATTGAATAGCGTGTTTTTTGAAGTTTTTTTATTTTTTTGGTAGATTTAATAATGTTAAATCAATAAGAAAATATTTTTGCTCGTTTTTTTTTGGCCCAAGGTAAGTATGAAGCCGTCATCAGTCGAATTAATAATTTAATTTCAATCGATTAAAATAAAGTTATTTCAAAATATGTGTTCGTATTTCAAGTTATTATTTTTATAAAGAGTATTTTTCTTAATGTTTACACTGTTGATTGTTGGCACTTGGTGGAACTTGGAATACATAATGAACAGAAAATCACTTGTACTGTCCCACAAATTTATTAATTACTTCCTGACCGGTTTCGCCTTTATAATTTTCTGTTCATTAAGTATTTTTCTTCTTTTTTTTTCATAAGCCTTTTTTAGGGTTCCGTAGTCAACAACAAGAACCCTTATAGTTTCGCCATGTTCGTCTGTCTGTCTGTCCGCGTCTTAGCTTAGAGACTACTATTACTAGAAAGCTGTAATTTGGCATGGGTAAGTATACATATTTATCACACCAATAAAGTGGTAAAGTAAAATTTTGAAAAAGGTTTTTTTTAGGGTACCTCCCCCCCACGTAAAGTGTGGATGATTTATTTTTTCTCGTCTATCCCCTAGTGTGGGGTGTCGTTGGATAGGTAATTTAAAAATATTGGGGGTGTGAGAAGACCATTTTTTTTCCAGGGTTCTGTTTGTGAAATATTACGCTTAAAAGTGTTAATTTTTGTTACAGTCAAGTGTCCCCCCCCCTGCCAGCGAAACGGTTGTATTTGGAGACGCAAAAAAAATCACGGCAGTAGTATACATAACTAAATTAAAAGGAAAACTATCACAGCTAAGTAGGCTTTACAAGTTAACAAGTACAGATCGCGCCAAACTTTTAGTCCCTTCTAAACACGGGGCTACTCGCATCAGCAGGAACAAAATGTATGGGCCGTTTTTGGAAAGAGCAACTTACGAGCGTACTATAAATTTGGTGCGATATGTATTATTATAGATAATGGAACGGAACCCTTCGTGCGCGAGTCCGACTCGCACTTGGCCGGTTTTTCATGGTAGATTATCCCCTAATAAAAACTTATTCACTTTCTTATTCTTTATTGTACACAGAAAATAAACATTTACAAACATGCTATAAAAAAATTTACACGTAAAGGCAAACTTATCTCTATAAAGATATTTCTTCCAGTCTACCTCTGGGGATAATAGAATATCATATCAAAGTAATGTATGTAAAGAATATGTAAGTAATAATGATAATAATTTATTTAAATATAATAAAGTACCATTAATGTAAAATTAACCTACTGTATAATAGACCTACATAAATATATATACAATATACTAATAAATACATTACAAATATATATACAAGGTGACTTTTTAATCATCGTCCAAATTCAAACTGGAGGCTTGATAAGTGATCAGTATCTTGGATCAGTAACAATTTTTGTGAAATTCGTATAATGAAATTTCCGTTTCCCATATAAATTCAGTTCCAGTCCCGAGTGAATCACTATGTGGAGTCGAAATTGCATTTTACGAATTTCAACAAAAATTTTATTGATGCATGATACTGATCACTTACCAAGCCACCAGAATGAATTTGGATGATGGTCAAAAAGTCACCTTGTATATATATTTGTAATGTATTTATTAGTATATTGTATATATATTTATGTAGGTATATTATACAGTAGGTTAATTTTACATTAATGGTACTTAATTATATTTAAATCAATTATTTTCATTATTACATATTCTTTAATCTATCCATTTTAGCTAACTTTGCAACGTTGCACTAATGGGCAAGCTCCCGTATGGCAACATCGCAATTCGGTCGCATCTATCGGGTAAAAGCGTAAAGAATAGTTTGATGCCGATCGGGTTAACTTTCTCTCTATCTCTCTCTCTCTCTCTCTCTCTCTCTCTCTCTAAGAAAATACATCGCGAGTTTGACATTTATAATTAGAAGTGTAGTTTTGAATGTTTATTTAGTACGTAATTTATTAGTTTTTTTTTGATTAAGCGAGATAATTGTTATTTTTCATCGGTTTTTGTTAATTTTACTGTGTTTATCTCACATATTTGTTTATTGGAGTGAGTTTTATTTGTCATAATAACTTTTAATTCATATTGAGAGCTGTTCATTCTACTGATTTTATCATACTTCAAAGACACTGTCATCATTGGTCATCGTCAAATCATCAGTGCTTTTTTATGGTGAAAAGGGGGTTTAGAATTGGCACCTGTAGCACGAGGTGAGTGTTTTTTTTTTTTGGATCGGATTACCAACGTCATAAATCATAATTCCACCCCTCGCCAATATATACAAGGTGACTTTTTGATCATCGTCCAAATTCATACTGGTGGCTTGGTAAGTGATCAGTATCTTGGATCAGTAACAATTTTTGTGAAATTGGTCAAATGAAATTTCGGCTTCCCATATAAATTCAGTTCCAGTCCCGAGTGAATCATTATGGGGAGCCGAAATTTCATTTTACGAATTTCACCAAAATTGTTATTGATCCATGATACTGATCACTTACCAAGCCACCAGTATGAATTTGGACGATGATCAAAAAGTCACCTTGTATATATATATATATAAAACAGACTATATAAATAAATACCTAAAAAATAAAATGAATTAATGAATTATGAGAGATACTCATGACAGTGGCAAAAAGTGCTCCTTCAGTCGTCTTTTGAAAATATTCAGCGATGGACAATCGTCAATTTCATAAAGTGGTTATTGCTAAAAATTATTTATCACTTGTCAATTTATAAATAATTATAAATTATAAATAATCCCCACTTCTCCACTGTCATTATAAACTCGAAAGTGTGTTTATAATGCTTTGTCTGTCTTTCATGCAGCCAGTGGCGGATTTGCCCTAAGGCCCAGTAGGCCCGGGCCTAGGTCGGCCAGATATTAGTTATTTGCCCTAAGGCCCAGTAGGCCCGGGCCTAGGTCGGCCAGATATTAGTTATTTGCCCTAAGGCCCAGTAGGCCCGGACCTAGGGCGGCCAGATATTAGTTATTTGCCCTAAGGCCCAGTAGGCCCGGGCCTAGGTCGGCCAGATATTAGTTATTTGCCCTAAGGCCCAGTAGGCCCGGGCCTAGGGCGGCCAGATATTAGTTATTTGCCCTAAGGCCCAGTAGGCCCGGGCCTAGGTCGGCCAGATATTAGTTATTTGCCCTAAGGCCCAGTAGGCCCGGGCCTAGGTCGGCCAGATATTAGTTATTTGCCCTAAGGCCCAGTAGGCCCGGGCCTAGGTCGGCCAGATATTAGTTATTTGCCCTAAGGCCCAGTAGGCCCGGGCCTAGGTCGGCCAGATATTAGTTATTTGCCCTAAGGCCCAGTAGGCCCGGGCCTAGGTCGGCCAGATATTAGTTATTTGCCCTAAGGCCCAGTAGGCCCGGGCCTAGGTCGGCCAGATATTAGTTATTTGCCCTAAGGCCCAGTAGGCCCGGACCTAGGGCGGCCAGATATTAGTTATTTGCCCTAAGGCCCAGTAGGCCCGGGCCTAGGTCGGCCAGATATTAGTTATTTGCCCTAAGGCCCAGTAGGCCCGGGCCTAGGGCGGCCAGATATTAGTTATTTGCCCTAAGGCCCAGTAGGCCCGGGCCTAGGTCGGCCAGATATTAGTTATTTGCCCTAAGGCCCAGTAGGCCCGGGCCTAGGTCGGCCAGATATTAGTTATTTGCCCTAAGGCCCAGTAGGCCCGGGCCTAGGTCGGCCAGATATTAGTTATTTGCCCTAAGGCCCAGTAGGCCCGGGCCTAGGTCGGCCAGATATTAGTTATTTGCCCTAAGGCCCAGTAGGCCCGGGCCTAGGGCGGCCAGATATTAGTTATTTGCCCTAAGGCCCAGTAGGCCCGGGCCTAGGTCGGCCAGATATTAGTTATTTGCCCTAAGGCCCAGTAGGCCCGGGCCTAGGGCGGCCAGATATTAGTTATTTTAATTTTCGTGAACTCAAGGTTCTCTCACTAGTCTCAATGTTCATTTTGGAGGCTGTAGTATTTGTGAAAGTCATCCTGAATTCTTCAAAACGGTACGCAATGTACATAATCACAATGTTAGAAATAAAAAAGACTGGTCCTACCAGCGGGTCTACCACGTAATTCTGATTTTCATCAACATCAACTTGAGATTGAAATTTGACATGCGTGTGACGACGCCCGCCTAACATGCCATCTCTTTTGCACGCACGTCAAATTTCAATCTCAAGTTGATGTTGATGAAAATCAGAATTACGCGGTAGACCCGCAGATCTGAAATGTGGAATGTTCGGACGAAGCACTTCTTACCCGACGCCTAAAGATTTATAGTAAAATTCCATCAGCATTAAAAGAGCTTCCATTATTTAAAAAGAAACTAACACTTCTGCTAAAACAGTCGACATTTTACAAGATTTTTTAGACTCTTAAGATTAAATTATATGACATTGAAATTAAGAACTATATTTTTTTATTATAAATAATTAATTTAGTTGGACTTTTGTCATGGTTGTAATATTTAATATTATTATAAATTGCAGAATCCTATAGTTAATTGTAATGCATGAAATAATTTTTAACTACTTTATATAATTTAATCTACCTATGTATAATTTGAAATTTTTGCATGCCAGTATTGGTAAAAACATGCCTGTTCCTTATTTAATTTTATATCTTAATATTACCATGTTTTTATGCAAGTAAACTGTTTGAGTTTGAGCTATATCCACACGTACTGACCTAGAGTCAAGCTCTGATGATAATGACAACGCAAGCGATATGATGCCAATAAAGGCTGAAGATTTGTTTTCATTAGATGAATCAAATTCTGCGAATCCATCTATGTGTCCTCCATCATCTATCACTGATCACCGTAAAAAATTCTTGGCCAAGAAGGAGGAAGAGTTGGAGGGAGAGGAAAAGTAGAGTAAGAAACATTTCTACGGTGATAATCAGAGTTAGGTATATAATAGGGGATACACAGATGTACTTGTACAATTCTATTCGTCCAATGAAGATGAGTCTTCAGCATGTATTTGCACCGTATCCTAGCGTTGTCTTCATATTTAGAGCTTGACTCTAAGTCAGTACGTGACGGCATAGTTTATTTAGAGCTTGACTCTAGGTCAGTACGTGACGGCATAGTTTATTTAGAGCTTGACTATAGGTCAGTACGTGACGGCATAGTTTATTTAGAGCTTGACTATAGGTCAGTACGTGACGGCATAGTTTATTTAGAGCTTGACTCTAGGTCAGTACGTGACGGCATAGTTTATTTAGAGCTTGACTCTAGGTCAGTACGTGACGGCATAGTTTATTTAGAGCTTGACTATAGGTCAGTACGTGACGGTATAGTTTATTTAGAGCTTGACTCTAGGTCAGTACGTGACGGCATAGTTTATTTAGAGCTTGACTATAGGTCAGTACGTGACGGTATAGTTTATTTAGAGCTTGACTCTAGGTCAGTACGTGACGGTATAGTTTATTTAGAGCTTGACTTTAGGTCAGTACGTGATGGCATAGTTTATTTAGAGCTTGACTCTAGGTCAGTACGTGACGGCATAGTTTATTTAGAGTTCGACTCTAGTTCAGTACGTGACGGCATAGTTTATTTAGAGCTTGACTCTAGGTCAGTACGTGACGGCATAGTTTGTTTAGAGCTTGACTCTAGGTCAGTACGTGACGGCATAGTTTATTTAGACCTTGACTCTAGGTCAGTACGTGACGGCATAGTTTGTTTAGAGCTTGACTCTAGGTCAGTACGTGACGGCATAGTTTATTTAGACCTTGACTCTAGGTCAGTACGTGACGGCATAGTTTATTTAGAGTTCGACTCTAGTTCAGTACGTGACGGCATAGTTTATTTAGAGTTCGACTCTAGTTCAGTACGTGACGGCATAGTTTATTTAGAGCTTGACTCTAGGTCAGCATGTGACGGCATAGTTTATTTAGAGCTTGACTCTAGGTCAGTACGTGACGGCATAGTTTGTTTAGAGCTTGACTTTAGTTCAGTATGTGACGGCATAGTTTATTTAGAGCTCGACTCTAGGTCAGTACGTGACGGCATAGTTTATATAGAGCTTGACTCTAGGTCAGTACGTGACGGCATAGTTTATTTAGACCTTGACTCTAAGTCAGTACGTGACGGCATAGTTTATTTAGACCTTGACTCTAGGTCAGTACGTGACGGCATAGTTTATTTAGACCTTGACTCTAGGTCAGTACGTGACGGCATAGTTTATTTCGACCTTGACTCTAGGTCAGTACGTGACGGCATAGTTTATTTAGACCTTGACTCTAGGTCAGTACGTGACGGCATAGTTTATTTAGACCTTGACTCTAGGTCAGTACGTGACGGCATAGTTTATTTACCATTGCCACTGTTAGACAATGCTTCGCCGTCTGATTTGTTTAACCATTGAAGATTTTATCTTACGTGCCTTTAAGGCTGCATATAAAGTTGGACATTTTACATCAATCAGAACTGAACTCTATGACGGTTCCTTTTAGTTTAAAATAAGGCGCCTTCAGCCGTGGCTGTTACTACCACCAAGAATCACGCGCTCACGATAAACTGCGTTTTTGTTTAATAACTCAGCTTCTAGATGAAATGATTAAAATCTTATAAAATGTTTAGACGTTATTGTTCACTTTTATTTTTAATACAAATTTCAAGGCTGTAATATTTAAGATAGGCCCTTTAACACTCGAAAAACATGAAATTTAAAGGTATTTTCGTATTTTTTTTACCGAGCGAACTTAGAGCATTTGCGTTTTTTTTTTTTCAAAATGTTTAGATCAGCCCTACAGGCCATTGTTTATATTATTTTTATCAAACCGATTAACCAAGTTACATAATGACTCTTAAACTGCTGTAGCTACTGAACGCACCAACAACATGCGAGCAGAAGAATTCTATCGCCATCACAGAAATGCTATATATTAACACTAATCAGCCTTGTAGGCGATGATAACGAAAA
This sequence comes from Ypsolopha sequella, assembly GCA_934047225.1. Classification (NCBI taxonomy): domain Eukaryota; kingdom Metazoa; phylum Arthropoda; class Insecta; order Lepidoptera; family Ypsolophidae; genus Ypsolopha; species Ypsolopha sequella. The sequence continues at coordinate 4,951,591 of OW203988.1, read as the reverse complement.
GTGCACAATAGGGTGATCATTTATCCATAAAATAAGGTCCAATTGATCTACTTAGCCTTTTTTTCTCATTAGATCCAGTCTTCAAATGGTAAACTACAAAAAACAAAAAGTCTCAGTAGATCCATTTTTGATCTAGGCTTCTCAGTAGATACATATAGGGTAGTAAAATCTAGACTCAACTACAAAAAAAAAAACTACAAAAAACAAATTGTCTCAGTAGATTCATTTTTTACCAAGGCTTCTCGGTAGATCCATATATCCATAAAATCAGAAAAAAAACGACAGATAACATAAAGTATCAGTAGATCCATTTTTGACGATCGTTCTTAGTAGATCCATCAAATAATATCTAGATTTTTAAGTAGATCCATATCGATCCAAAGAGAAAAAAAAAGTCTCAGTAGATCCATTGGATCTTATTATATGGATCTACTGAAAAAGATAATTCTTACATTTGACATCTGTCAAAAAATCTATGAAAAACTTATCACCTGTCAATTTTGACATCTGTCAAAAATCTATGAAAAACTTATCACCTGTCAATTTTGACATCTGTCAAATATTCTTGAAAACAAATTCATCTTTCAGTTTTGACACTTGTCATTATATCTCCGTAGCCAATTACAAAAAAACTTTTGTTCTAATCTTCTCAGCTGATCCAATATACCAAAATCTAGATCCACCAGCAAAAAAAAAACTACCAAAAACAAAAAGTCTCAGTGGATCCATTTTTATCATGGCTTCTCAGTAGATCCATATAGTAAAATCATTAAAAAACGACAAAAAACAAAGTGTCAGTAGATCCATTTTTGACGATCATGCTCAGTAGATACACCAAGTAAGATCCAGATTTTTCAGTAGATCTAATGAATATTTAGTCATATGGATCTAATGACAAAAGAAAATCTCAGCAGACCCACCATTTGAACACTGGATCTAATGAGAAAAAAAAGTCTCAGTAAATCCACTGGACCTTATTTTATGGTACTACTGAGAATGATCGCAACAAGGGTAGGGTAGAACCATATGTAGTATATCCTAAATCTATGAGTAGAACACCATAAACCGGTCAAGTGCGAGTCGGACTCGCGCACGAAGGGTTCCGTAGCATTATCTATAATAATACACATCGCGCCAAACTTCTAGTCCGCTCGGAAGTTGCTCTTCCCAAGAACGGCCCATACATTATGTTCCTGCTGATGCGAATCGCCACGTGTTTAGAGGGGACAAAAAGTTTGGCGCGATCTGTACTCGTTAACTTGTAAAGCCTACTTAGCTGTGATAGTTTTCTTTTAATTTCGTTATATATACTACTGCCGTGATTTTTTTTACGTCTCCAAATACAACCGTTTCGCCGGCAGGGGGGGGAGACACTTGACTCTAACAAAAATTAACACTTTTAAGTTTAATATTTCGCAAACGAAACCCTGGATTGAAAAATGATCTTTTCACACCCCTAATATTTTTAAATTACCTATCCAACGACACCCCACACTAGGGGATAGACGAGAAAAAAAATAATCATCCCTACTTTACGTGTAAGGGAGGTACCCTAAAAAAAAATCTTTTTTAAAATTTTACTGTACCACTTTATTGGCGTAATAAATACGTATACCCATGCAAAATTACAGCTTTCTAGTACTAATAGTCTCTAAGCTAAGCCGCGGACAGACAGACAGACAGACGGACATGGCGAAACTATAAGGGTTCCTTGTTGTTGACTACGGAACCCTAAAAAGTGTAGAACGAAAGACATAATACCCAATATGTGAATTTGGTTTGGATCATCAATAATTTTGTTGGTCGAAGGAATTTGGGGACGAACATGCAGTACCTGATATGATAACGAATAGTGCCAACGGGGGTTTTTATGTTTGAGGCGCCCAGATGATCCTCTGAATGTTTTGTTAAAAAAGGAATATTATATTTTACCAAGTACCAGCTCGCTGGGATTGTCTACTTTTCCTTCTTCAGCTCTCAACTAGCGACTTCCCGCGTTATTCCGATAATAATAGGGTAGCATATCAGCAGCACAAAAATTTCGTAATTTCATAATAAGAAATTATATAAATTAGTATATATTAATTATTAAATAAATAATTATACACGTATTAGAATATATTCAGCTCATCTTAAAAATACAAACAATCATGCCAACTTTGACTGAAAACTTGAATATAGAAACTTGAAGAGCATAGATAATAATTATATTGTATCTATGCGCATTAATAATACCTATGTAATACCAAGCAGGTCGCACCTCTTAAATCAGTAGGATTTATGTTTATTTTATTAGAGAAAGTCAGCGGAATTATGACAGTTCGAGGAAAGGGATGGCACATATACAAGGCGACTTTTTGATCATCGTCCAAATTCATACTGGAGGCTTGATAAGTGATCAGTATCTTGGATCAGTAACAATTTTTGTGAAATTCGTATAATGAAATTTCGGCTTCCCATATAAATTCAGTTCCAGTCCCGAGTGAATCACTATGGGGAGTCGAAATTTCATTTTACGAATTTCACCAAAATTGTTATTGATGCACGATACTGATCACTTACCAAGCCACCAGTATGAATTTGGACGATGATCAAAAAGTCACCTTGTATATACCATTTATATTAAAATATTAGATATATTATTACATATTTTATTAGTTTAATGATGTATCATTTATCTATAATTACTAATAATAAAGTTCCTACTAAAAAAAGGGCATGAGTGGTCGGGCAGCGTATTTACACTCTCATATACACTACAGACAGCAATTGCTCTGTGTTCACATAAACTTTGTAAGGGAGTGAGTGCATCTATCCTTACTAAGTCATATACAACACAGAGCACTTTGTTTGTCTGTGGCGTTACAGATATTGTAAATTTACTTCATCAAAAGAGACTTTACAAAGTTTAAGCGAGTACAGAGCAAAATGTTGTGATTGGACAATGACTGACCAATGACGTTGATCGTATGACACTTTCCGTTCAAAACCAAATCAAATCAGTGCACTCACCTCGTCCTTGGTTTGTTTAGGATACGAAGCGGTTTGTTTGCTTTAATTTGTGAATGTTTTTTCTATAACATGTGCAATGAAAGTAGATTGAAGACATTTTTAGAAACGGCTTGTATCGAATTTCGTATTATTGAGTATTTATTACAGAAACGTTCCATGCAAAGATACAATGCAAACTGCAAACATGATTATATATCACACGTATGTTTTATAATTAAATTGTTTGTTTTATTTATCAAACTCTGAACTGCTATTCAAATACCATTTATGTTGCTAGAGGAACTAAACAGCAACGACATGTTATAATCATCTATAATAAAATGTAAGAAAGTGTGTATACATTGAATATTTTTGCACAATTTTAAATGAAATGGGTTATTATACTGAGGCCAAAACATAAATTTTTACAATGTTTGTCTGTCTTTCTGTCTCTTCAGCTTTAACTCCAGAACCACTCAACGAATTTGAATGCGGTTTTCTTTATTATAATCACAGTTTAAGCTATAAAGAGTATGGATAAGATAACCGCCAAGCCAAAAAGTGTCGATAGTTGAAAGACACTTCCACGCGAGCGAAGCGGCGGGCAATAGGTAGCAGTTAATAAACAACAGAGTAAGTATTTTTGTCTGTACTGTATATGGGATTAGATATGCTATTGAAGCGCCACCTTAGTTTAGCTATTTACAAATCATATAACAACACAGAGTTTCGCATTTACACAAAATATTGAACCACAGACTATGGGCGTCTGTGCTGTATATGGGAGTGTAAATACGCGGTCGGGCAATATTAAGTAGTCAGTAGGGAATCGAGAAGTGGAACTGTTTTTCAAAACCCCGGTTCGGTACTAGCCTTCAAAGGAGCCAGCATTTCCCGGTAATTTCGGTATTTTCGATACCAGTTCTTTTCTTCTCTTTGGTGATGTAGAAACGATGATGGTTTAGGGTCAACAAGAGCGGCCAATTCAAAATTTTATAAAAATGTTACTTAAAGAAAATTGATGAAAACTGATGAAAATCATGTCCAGCCCCCCTATTCTGTATCTTTAGTTGCCAACTGCACGAGGTGCCTATCATCAAAAACATAGTTAAAAACTGAAATTTCAAAATTGCCATTAGTGGGTATTGAACTATTAACAATCTGTGTCGTTACTTCAAGTGCGAAAATATCCTTAGGACATCGGAATTCGATAGTATATCTATGTTTTTGATGATAGACACCCAGTCCAGAAGGCAACTAGAGATACACAATCAGGTCCCTGGCCCTCTATTCTGTATCTTTAGTTGCCAACTGGACTAGGTGGCTATCATAAAAAACATAGTTAAAAACGGAACTTTCAAAATTGCTATTAGTGGGTATTGAACTATTTACGAACTGTTTCGTCACTTCAAGTGCGAACATATCCTTAGACAATCGGAATTCGATAGTATATCTATGTTTTTGATGATAGGCACCAGTTCAAATCGCAACTAAAGATACATAATAGGCCCTTGGGCGGGACTGATATATCCCAACAACAACTTGAAAAATGACGGAAAACATCAGTTTCACAGGTAAATATGCTTTTTAAAGTTTTATGTACGTATTTTTCCATCTAAAAGTGCAAAAATTTTTATAAATATTTCAAATTTTATAAATATAAAAAAAAACTGTTTATAGAGTTCAAGAATCATAATTAATGCATATAAGAGATTTTCCTACGAAAATATTTGTTAGCTTTCAGTAGATAATAATGTACTCTTACTTTAAAATTTTATCGATATATTACCGGCTCAATCGAAACAGCTATGCTAATAATTTAATTATTTTTTTTCATAGCTTGGGATCATTTGGGGATGCCAAATGATCCCAAGCTTAAAATAAATTGTCTTAAATGAACCATAAACATAAAAATATCTTTTCAATGCATGTGCTCGTAAAGGCCCACTTTTTATGCATCAAAACCGAACAGAAAGTCGATTATTTTGCCCTAGGGCTTTTATTATTTTTTTTTTTTATTTGTTTGCAATGGTTGGCTAACCTGCAGCCTTTCCTGTCTACCATAGATGTTATACTTTTTTTCCACTGTTTAACGGCTCTGGATACAATCCTTTTGAGCCAATCATAAATTGAAAGTTCACAAGATTATATTTGTTTTCATTTCCTCACACTATGCATTGAAAAACGTAGTATGATACACGGGCGTAAAAGCAATAAATTACTCGGTTACGTTTAAAACACTCGCTACGCTCGTGTTTTAAATCGTCCTCGTAATTTATTCCTTTTCGCCCTAGTAGCATAAACTACTATTATTGACTATAATACATCATGCATAAAATTTAACACCTAAAAATGTGTCAACAGTAAATTATGAGTCAGCAGATTCCCATTATTTATTTAATTTAACAACACACTATTATTACAGGTTGAAAAACCTAATGCAACAGTGCAGGTATAAACGATAGACACAATAAAAAACACGAAAAATCTAAAACCTTAAAAAATATAACATAATACCTAAAGAAAAGATGGAATTTTAAAAATGTACACAAATTATAGATACAATACAATACAAATACAATAACTTTATTTACCAAAAGAAACAACACTAAATTACATGCACAAATTTTCAAAACATAAATCTTAATAAATACTACATGCCTAGTGTTAAGGCCCTGCCATTCCAAAATGAGCATTTTGTTTAATTAATATTGTCAGTTCAATATCTCAATCAAATGCAATTTAAATATATGTTACAATAGAGGATATACTCTAAACATAAGTTGATCTAAAAACGTAATTGAGTTAACTTCACTTGATAGAAAAAAATCACAAAGTAAGCTCGTCAAATTGCGAATAAATGTGTTTACATATAGCAAAGGTGTTCAACGGAGAGAATTAAAACTTTTCCTGAATTTTCTTTAAAGATAACTAAAGACACTTATAGAACCATTTTTATTTATTTCTCAATACTTTTCAGAAATTCCAGAAAAACCTCGCAAATTTACTGATTATGCGTGCTCGAAGCGCACGAAGCGAGCGTTCTAATGTAGACTTTCTGACAATATCATTGAGTTCAAAATTACTTAATACGATTATTGTGTTGGATGCGTAGGGCCTTAAGTATAAATAACAGCGGACTCCACACTAAGTCAAACTTGTTCGGTGGGACCCAGGAAGGATTGCCAAGTATGATAATGAATTTTAAACAAACAAGCAATTAAAACAACAATATAGTACAAACAATATAATGTTGCTCTTGTGAACTCACTCAACGAACACGAAAAGATATCAATGTTATTTCCAACCTCATTAAGAATTCGGGTAGCGCATTTGTTATAATTATTAGCAAAAAAAGCAAAAAAGGTACAGTGCAGACCGCATTAAGTAAGACACATTGGACTTTGTACCTATCTTATATTCTTCTTTGTAGGAGCTAATTTCGTACTGCCAGTGTATAGCTTGATGTGGTCTCCACTGTACATACAAAAATAATGAAACCATTTTTATTTTAAAACTATGACAGAAATAAATTTCTATGTGAACACTTGGCGCACAAATATTTTTGAAAAAATTCCTTGGGCCAGGATTTAAACCTGCGAACTCCTGCTTACATGACAGGCGCACTACTGATTGCGCTACCGAGGTTCGTGAGAACTGTGAATTTCTTAAGGGCCTTACTATTGCTAAATGGGTACTTTCTAAAGCCTACTCCTCGTTTATGGCCAAAACAAAAATAATGAAAAAATGTATTATGAATAATCAACTCTTAGACAACATATGCAACATTTTTCTTTTTCATACCACCAAAACTTCCACATGAATTTTTTTTTTTACTGAATGGTGTTTTTTGACCTCAAATTCCCTACTGCTCCTGAAAGGCTTGGCCGATTTAATTCATCTATCTATCTATCTATCTATCTATCTATCTAAATCTTCTTCTTCTAAATATATAAAAGAAGAACCTGACTGACTGACTGACTGACTGACTGACTGACTGACTGACTGACTGACTGACTGACTGACTGACTGACTGACTGACTGACTGACATATCAACGCACAGCCCAAACCGTTGGGTCTAGAGGATCCAAATTTGGCAAGTAGGTTCCTTTAGAGGTCTAAGGGTGCACTAAGAAAGGATTTTTCAAAATTCACCCCCTAAGAGGGTGAAACGGAGGTCCAAAGTTTGTATGGGGAAACAAGAATAGTTAAACTATTTTATTCGAAACTTCACAGGAGTAGTCTTATCAATAAATGAGTAAATACGTGTTTTAGATTTTTTCAAAATTCAACCCGTAAAAGGGGGAAATGGGGTAACAAATTCTGAAAATCAACATGGGTATCGTTTGTATGGTTTATCGGGTCGCTGATCATGAAAACGACTACGATTTTAAAATACAACGTAGTGGACGTGAAATACCATCATCCCCTGTTGGGGTGCGATGGGGTTTAAATGTGGAAATGTGTAAATATCAATATGGGTGTCGTTTTTATGGTTTGTTGGGACGTTTATTATGAGAATGGCATCGATTTTGCAATTTAATATAGTGGACATGAAAATTCTTGAAAGTATGTGTGCCAGAGCAAATCGGCTGTAACCGACGGACAGACAGACAGCCACACAAGTGATCCTATTAGGGTTCCATTTTTTCCTTTTGAGATATCTATCGATCTATATATCCACAATCTATCTATCTGTCTATCTATCTATCTATCTATATCTATCTATTTCCAAGCAAAATATTTTTTAAACGGAAGGTACGGTACGGTAACGGTGCGTCCCTAGGGGTTGGACCACGGGATGCCAAAAAAAGTTTTTTTTTAATGTCAAAACTTTGACGGCCTGTATCGCCCAAACGGCTGGAGTTAGACCCATGTTGATGGGTGTCTAGGAAAAGTTCTCGACGAGATCTGTCTGCCGAAAGTGTCAAAACTTTACAGGCCCATATCTCCCAAACGGCTGATGCTAGACCCATGTTCATGGTACTCTAAGAAAAGGGCTCGGCGAGGTCTAGATGACGGTAAAAAAAAATGAAAGTTCGTATGAAAGTTCTTTATTACAAAGTTTGTCTGTTTCGAAGTTAGGATCTTTAAATTTTGTGTTTAAGACTGACAATTGAAAATTACTTTATACGTGTCTCAGCGTTTGTGATAAATCCAACCCCGAAGGGGTGAAAAGGGGGATGAAGTTGTCTTCGGAAAGTCCTTCAATTTCAAAGTAAAATGACTAAATTTGTTATTTAGGCTGTCCGTCTGTCCGTCCGTATAAACGGGAGACTCGGTAAGTGGTCAAGACCAAGGTGCAAGGACCCTTTTAGCGAAAAACACAAAATAAAATTTGTGCCCGATACTAATTTAAGAATAACTCCCAGTCAATTAGTATAGGAAAACTATTGTTTTTATTGTGTTTTTTCTCAAAAAGGGTCACTGACCACTTACCGAGTCTTGAGTATGTATTTTTGGCTATATAATTAGAAGTGACCTAATGTATGTATCTCACAAATATTGCAAGTATTAGGAGTGTGTTTACTTTCGTAAGTACTTTCTAAATCCAATAAAAAAAATAGAAAATGAGTGTCTTGATGTCCATAAAAATTTAAGGGATGAGTTCATGTTCTTTCGTCTTGCGGATGCACTCTTCTCATGTAAGGTACATCCAAATAATATTATAAATGTGAAAGTTGGGATGGATATAAAGTTGTTAAAGTTGTATAAAGTTGGTATGTTTGTTACTCTTTCACGCCGTAACTGATGAACCGATTGAGTTGAAACATTGCACAAATGTTGTTCTAAACCTGGAATAGGACAAAAGCTACTTTATATCCGATAAATTAGTTCCCATAGGATGGCAATGGGTTGTCAAGTTCCTATAGAAAAGTGATGTACTGTTACTCCTTCACGCCATACCTACTAAACCGATTAGGCTCAACTTTGCAAAAATGTAGTTCTGGAATAGGACATAGTAGACCACTTTTTATCCCATTAATCAGTTCAGAGGCAATTGGGTGTCAAGTTCCTATATAAAGGTAATACACATCTTCACACCGTACCTCCCTAACTGATAGGGCTGAAACTGCTTTAAATGTAGTTCTAGACCTGAAATAAGACATACGCTACTTTATATCAAATCAGTAACCAAAAAAATTTTTGTTTGGAAACGTGGCATGGCTTTCGGTCTCGCCAAAGACCTTTTAGCAGAGGATTAATTCAGAGAACAAAAAATGGTGTCTTTCGGAAACGCAGCCCGGTCTTCTTCTGCGCCAAAGACTTCCATTGATACTTAAGCAGATGATTAAAAATTAATTAGAAAACAAAAGCTCGGCTTTCAGCCTCGCCAAACATGCTTTACTAGGGGATTAAATCAGTTATCAAAGACAGCTGTTACACATTAGCAGAGGAATAATTCAGAGAACAAAAAATAGTGTTGATCTGCAAAACGGCTCGGGCTTCGGCCTCGGCAAAGACGAAACAATAATGGCTAATTGTAGGCTGTTTCTCGCGGTCTTTAATAGGTGCCTGGCTGTGGGACTCTTTCCCAGACACTGGAAGCGGGCACGAGTTTGTGTTTTTCCTAAGCCTAACAAAGAGGACTACGCAAACCCAAGGGCCCACCGACCAATTGGCCTGCTTCCAGTGATGGGAAAGGTCTTCGAAAAGCTGTGGAATAACAGGCTCCTATGGCACCTGGAAGCCCGAGGTCACCTAAACGCCAGACAGTATGGCTTTTTGCCGCAGCGAGGAACTGAGGATGTTCTCTATGATTTAGTTGACCTGCTGAAATACGAGAGAAACGTAAGTAAAAAGATCGTTGCTCTCGTCTCACTAGACATAGAGGGAGCCTTTGATCACGCCTGGTGGCCGTTTATTAAGGCACATCTGCAGGCTAAAAACTGTCCTGCGGATGTGTATAGCGTGGTAGACAGCTACTTATCTGACAGGTCTATCACTTTTTATTTACATTAATGCACATCATCATAATACATAAACAATATTTTTGGCTAAACGAACTTCTTAACGTGTATCGATATATTGTCTGTGATATTATTGCCACTCACTATTCTGTCACACGCAATAAGTAAATATGTAATTTTTATGGTTGACATTGTCATTATTCAAAAACTTCATAGTTGCGCAATGTGTCAGGATTGACTTCATAGCCGCGTTCTACTTTAGATGTGTGCAATAAATGCATATGAAATGTTATTGCCAACCGACCCAAATTCTATAAAAAACTTTATTTTTGAAAATCCTGCCAGGTAGTGTAATATAAAATAGTTGCCGTTTTTTTTTGCATCATTTGTCGAAATGTGTGAAATAAACGCATATGGAATGTCTTTGTCAACCGTTAACATATTTTTATGTTTTTTTATGTCAACTGTACCTACATATTTTATGTAAAAAAATATATAAACCTATTCAAGAATAAATTTGAAATAATGAAAATTATGAATAGTATGGATCTGTTTTACTGTCTTCAACCCTGTCACATTAAATAACAATTCTCAGTTTTCTTTCATGCAAGTACCGGGAAAGTGTGCGTCAGACTTAAGAGTATGACATAGCCAAAACAAAAACCAGTTCCGGGCGTGGCTTATTCTATTTTACGATAGCGCGCGGGGGGAAATTCGTCCCGGTCTCTAAGCTCGCGTCACCATAGCAAAAATACGAATAGAGTGGACGAGGCAGGGTCAAAAGTAATACGTATTTTATTTTATCTAATTTATTAGTGTATTTCGATCATCGTCACACGTCATTGATCCTACTTGCTATCACGTCGGGACGTAAATTTATTATGGTCGGCTAAAAGTGGTTTTTTGAGTGTTTGATTTATCAGTTGACCCTCGGAACATTTCAGACACTCCTTTAGAGATACATAATAATATTGTGACGGTTAATTGTCACCATTACCCATTCTTTAAATATTTTTCGCCCGTTGAGCTGGTTTTACACTTGCGGGAAAATAAATTGGACCAAAAATTTCTTTACAAAAAAATTTTACTAAAGTTGTTATTACAAAAAGTGGAAACTAACAAATATTCTCAGAAGGAATGCACCACGTCACTATCTATCTCACTGTAGCCTATATCAATTATGCCTCTCTCATTCAACCACGTTTAACTGCGTTACTATCTCATTCCAACTCATTTTAAATAGCGTCAATATTTATCTCACTCTAACGCGTGTTAAATGGCATTTCTAATGAACGTCAAATATTTTTACTGCCCGCCACTCTTTCATTCTAAATTCTAATTATTTTAAAAAATACGCAGCTCCTTTGGTAGTAAAATAGCAATTACTTTTTTTTCAAAAGTAATACACGGAAATTGCCAGATCATTTGAAAAACAATATTTGATGAGCCGTTATTTAAGACAATTTGCAAAACTAACATAGGACATTTTTTTTCAGGGTGTGGTATCGAACTAACCTAATTACAAAAAATTGCTCATAAATTGGGTTTTTATTTTTCTTCCTGATGTAACAGCATTTCAAGGTTTAATTTTGACTTTATCAATAGCATGACTATTCAGAGTTGCGCAACAAAAATTTTATTCTTAGAATTTAGAACTGGTTAGCTTTGACTCTCAAAAATCTATTCGAATTTATAAAAGTACCATCAACTCGAAGACTATCTATTTTTTGCTGAGGTCATAATTTGATATTCTGGTCAGTCATGAGCTGGCCTACCAGCGTTCCAAGGGAAAGCGTTGACTTTTGGGACACCTGTTTACCCTTGGGATAAATCGCCAAGTGTTTAAAATATAGAAATTGATTTGTATCATAGTTTGAAATGTTCAGGTCCCTTTACGCAAAATGAAAAAACAAAACTCTTTTAGGATTAATTTGTTGTCCCTATGTTTGTCTGTTTGTCCGTTTGTCTAGGCAATTTTTCTGGGTAAAATCAATAAATGCTAATATTTACAGCCCCGTAAAATATACATATTATAACGTTTTTATGGCCTTTTGTTTAACTTTTTCATAAAAATTTTCTCCTTATGAAAATATAGAGATCAACACTTCACATTTGAAAGAAAGCACAGAAAGGAACTGTAGAACAAATAATGTAAAAAATATAAAACCATATCTTTCTATTCTAAAGGGATTAATAATTTACTGTTTGTTCAATGTGGCGATAGCTTTGTTTATTTTTTTTCTTTTCTTTGTTACAAAGATAACAAATATTTTCATACAAGGTTTTCCTTAAGGGCTATTTCTCCGAATTTGTAACAAAATATTAAGAAATAATTATAACGGTAAAGTACAACTTTTAGCTAAGACAATTTATTGTTAAAAGTTTGCTATATGCATAAACATATTTTAATGATATTATGGTAACTTCAAAATAATTGGGTTTTCCATAAGCGTGATACCAGATTATTTAAGAAATTTACGGCTGGTATCACGACGACGGATAAGCCAATTATTTTATTACTATTGTAATATAATTAAAAATATGTTAATGCATACAGCAGACTTTTAACTATAAGTTTTCTTAACTAAAAGTTGTATTTTTACTTATTGAAATTGTATTTCTCATCAAGAAGTGCAAGATGACAAGATATTCAAAATAAGTTTTTCATTTTGCGTAACAGAACCTGAACATGTACCGACAGGATTATCTACGATCTAATAATTTTGCCATGCACTGTAAATATTTCAAAATAAATTTCTATATTTTAAATGCTTGGCGATTTATCCCAAGTAAGTTTACCTATATAATTTGCAAAAAACTTCACTTATTGGACCTGAAATGGTGAGCCAATACTAGAGGGTAATTTCACGAAAAGGTCATTGACCTTTGTTACAGATCTCAGTAAGTATAAGTAAATTAATTTGGGTTTCAATAACGATCGCAAAATTATTCTTTTAGTGTAACATATATTATTTTTCCGCATAAAAGTATGAATTCATTCAGTTTTGTTGTTATGACTATGGCACGATGTAGCTAAATCACTCATACGCATATTTTGTTGAGTTTTTAACGGCAGGAATATGATGCTCCTCGAAATATTACTTTATAAAATTAATTTCAATGTGTTTTGAAGTAGTTTTGGGAGATATTTATAGCTTGCAAAAAAAGGCACAGGTTCCACGTCTTACGGGCGCCAACGCTAGGCGTAGACTGACAATTGACAATATCTTGCTGCCGCTGACTGCATCAGTGGATTTACGTATTTTTGGAAAAAGGGGGTGCTTTTTTTACCCGAATAACGTGGTATTTGGAAAATGAATAGATATCATTCACACTAATTTTATAAAAAAAAAACCAACGAAATCGCGAAAGCGATACCTGAAACAAAATCGATAAGAAGTGTGCAATAGAGGGTTACAAAAAAATTCATTGACCATACAAATATAAATCGATTAACGTGGTTTGTGGAAAATGAATACCTTAAAGTTCAACCAAAAACATGTATTTTTTTTATGGCTATACGTAACCTAATTATTGCAACAAAATCATCCGAAAGCTGACATTTTATTTCTGTTTGTATTTTCGTTCCCCTTAAATGCGCTTCTCTGATACTCGCGTTTTCTTGTTGCAGTGAATCAATTGATTGCTGGAACTGATTAGAAAATAGTAGTAATGGTGCACAGTTTTAGCTTGTGTATTGAATACCTTTTCTAATTATATTAAATTCAGGTAGAAATCATGTCAACAAAAGCTTTAAAATCGAGGTTATAAATTTAATTCTACTTTTTCAATTACTTAAATTAATCATCATACAACATCCATCAGTACTACAGTATAGTAGCCCATTTCATACTCTATTTTAATAATAAATCACTTCATTAGTCATTCATACAAGCAACTGTTCAAACCGGCTGTTTATTGACACTCGAGAGTACTTGAAATTCGACGCGGGCGGGCGATCACTCGGGGGTCGTCAAGATCACGCGGCCGATCGCTCGAGCAGATAGAACGTTTTCTATACAAGAAAAAGCTTTCATGAGTAGCAGGGTATACTATACAAATAGGAGTGATACCTTGTATTTATTAGTCTATAGTAATACTAACCATAAATGCAGTATGTAACATAGTCACTGCACTTATACTTAGCAAGAACCAGGGTATAATACACAAATAAAAGTAATACTTACCATTAGTGCAGTATGTAACATAGACACTGCACTTATACTTAGCAAGAAGCAGGGTATAATACACAAATAAAAGTACTTAATACTTACCATTAGTGCGGTATGTAACATAGACACTGCACTTATACTTAGCAAGAACCAGGGTATAATACACAAATAAAAGTACTTAATACTTACCATTAGTGCGGTATGTAACATAGACACTGCACTTATACTTAGCAAGAAGCAGGGTATAATACACAAATAAAAGTACTTAATACTTACCATTAGTGCAGTATGTAACATAGACACTGCACTTATACTTAGCAAGAACCAGGGTATAATACACAAATAAAAGTACTTAATACTTACCATTAGTGCAGTATGTAACATAGACACTGCACTTATACTAAGCAAAGCTATGATATCCAGAGGCAACCAGTAAATTTTTCAAGTACGGTGACTTTAGGTAAATATAAAACAAGATTCACAAATTGAACTTTCATTATATATTTATGGCAATACTGACTTATAAATAACAACATGTTTTTAAAAATATTTTGATAATAACAGGTTATCAGTACGTATAAAAATAAAAACTTAATTATTTTTAAACTAATTGAGCTTGCCAGTCTAAATTTATAAATTTTCATAAGATATGCTTCATAAAAAATTCTTACTATTCGAGGTAGTATTATGTATATCACGAATCAGTAATATAGTCATCAATAATTATGCTTAATAAAAGCTTTTTCATTGTTTTTATACATACATATATATATACACGTTTATGAGTTAAATATAGGAAAAACGAAGGAATCATATTTTCGAAATATATTTCGACCCACTCGGGGTCGTTGTCAGTCAAATACGGAACAATCAATTCAGTTTATTTCAATTGATTCAATTCAATTGATTGTTCCATATTCGACTGACGACGACCCCGAGTGGGTTGAAATATATTTCGAAAATAATATTTAACGATATACATATTAAACTCATGAAAGAGAAAATATTTAACTCATAAAAGTGTGTATACGAATAACTAATACAATTTTAATCATCACAGTCAGTTTTATCGTACTAACTAATTGAGAACAAATATTTCTCCATTGTAAGTAGATCAATCAACAAAATTTTAAGATTTCTTTTAGAAGTCCTAAGAAAATTATGTCTATGACAAAGGTTACAATTAGTTCTTAAAGCTAAGTTAATTATTATTTTTATATCTAGTTACTTTTATATATATTTTTGTCTATAATTATATGGAAATAATGAGATCTACTGACATAGAAATTACAACATGTTTTGTTTTATATTTTAAAAACAATATGTAATCGGTATGACAATCATAACACATTTTTTAAACTATTGCTTTCTAAATTATTTTTCAATGCATGTGCTCGTAAAGGCCCACTTTTTATGCATCAAAACCGAACATAAAGTCGATTATTTTGCCCTAGTGCTTTATTATTATTATTTTTTTTAATTTATTTTCAATGGTTGGCTAACATGCAGCGTTTCTTGTGTACCATAAATGTCATACTTTTTTCCACTGTTTAACGGCTCTGGATACAGTCCTTTTGAGCCAATTACAATTTAAAGTTCACAAAATTATATTTGTTTTATTTCCTCACACTATGCATTGAAAAACGTAGTATGATACACGGGCGTAAGAGCAATAAATTACTTGGTTACGTTTAAAACACTCGCTACGCTCGTGTTTTAAATCGTCCTCGTAATTTATTCCTTTGCGCCCTTGTAGCATAAACTACTATAACAAACGAGCTCGACAGTCTGAATTTTTAAATTTTCATGAGATATGCTTCATTAAGAATTCTTACTATTTGAGGTAGTATTATGTAATGAACTAATCATCATAGTCAGTTTTATCGTACTAACTACTTGAGAACAAATATTTATCCATTGTAAGTAAATAATCAACAAAATTTGAGGATTTCTTTTAGAAGTCCTAAGAAAATTATGTCTATGACAAAGATTAAATTATTTCTTAAAGCTATTTTTTTATATTTAGTTACTTTATATGCATTTTTGTCTATAATTATAATTATAAGATCTACTAATGATCTGTATAATAATGAGATCTATAAGTATTTGTTGATTTGGTTTTCTCATCATCACTTCCAATAAATACAGTAAAGTATTCCACTGCGCTTTTGCTAAGCATTCTTATAACGTCATGTAGGTAGCTACATACATAAACTACAGTATCGAACATTGCTTAGCATTACCGCAGTATGCGCTTATGCTTACCTCTAAATAAGGCATGGATTAGATTGGTATAAATATCACGTTGGGAGGATTCCGAATCTACATATATCTAACTCATTTTTCGTGAATTTGTTAGTTACTGCAGTCTTCGTTAGCGCGGCAGCATAGGGTTTGGACCACAGAACTATTAAGGGCCTTACTATTGCCAAATGGGTACTTTCTAAAACCTAATCCTCGTTTATGGCCAAACCAAAAATAATGAAAAAATGTATTATGAATAATCAACTCTTAGACAACATATACAACATTTTTCGTTTTCATACCACCAAAACTTCTACATGTTTTTTTTTTTTACTGAATGGTGTTTTTTGACTTCAAATTCCCTACTGCTCCTGAGTGGCTTGGCCGATTGAATTCATCTATGCTTTGATAAATAGATAAACTTGATAGCTATAAACATAACATAAGATTATTCAATCGAGTAATCACGTCCAAGTGAAAAGTATAATTTTCTCCTATTTCACCCTATCAAGGACGCAGCGAGCGTCGTAACAGCCACTTTGCATTGCGCGCTGATATGAACATTATTTCAATGTCGTTTCTGTTGATATTCGTAGTGACAAATATCGAGCTGCTAATTTGGCGAAGGTAATCGCCTTAACAGGAATAGAAAGGCCATGAAAGCCGTGACTGCGACACACCGATATGATCAATACGTCAAGACATAACCCACGGGCCTCTCATTTCTCAACCGAACGCGTTAGAACAAACATACTGTAAAAATGGTGTATTGCAGCGTGGCAAATTGTTCTAACTCTTCAAATAACGCAAATAAGACATCCAAAGGAATTTAATTTCACTCGTAAGTAATTGAAACATGTATTTACTGTGATATTTACAGAATAAACCTCGCGGTAAATACATTTTCAACCTTACCATGAAATATTTAGCATTGTAGAGACTAGCGTTGAAATTAGACAATATTTTTGATTCAATATCAATTCGCTTGAAACTTTCTACTTTCTAAACTTACTAGTAGAGTGACATTAATAGGGCTCCGTCATAAAACGCTAATAATAAACAGACTTGGTAAAATTTTAACTTTTTTATCTGAACTCGTTTTAAAGGAATGTATTATAGCAATGCGAGAGCATTTTTCACAAGGTGTCTATTTTTGTACTTAGGTGTATTTGCAATAATCGAATAAATAGTCTTTGCGCTAATATCATATTCAATTGCACCTAATTACCGTAAATCACAGCTAATAAATCTTAAATATATAAAACAAAGTCGTGTTAGTTACACCACTTATAACCCAAGATCGGCTGGATCGATGTTAGTTATCTCTTTTTTGGTGTATTCTTATCCGCTCCGAATAGCAGAATAATTAATAAAATATCGGATAAATTATCGAATAACAATAAATTAATTAATTAATTTTACGAATGCAAACAGCATGTGGTGCCATCTGTTGACACTTTCCGTTCAAAACCAAATCAAATCAGTGCACTCACCTCGTCCTTGGTTTGTTTAGGATACGAAGCGGTTTGTTTGCTTTAATTTGTGAATGTTTTTTCTATAACATGTGCAATGAAAGTAGATTGAAGACATTTTTAGAAACGGCTTGTATCGAATTTCGTATTATTGAGTATTTATTACAGAAACGTTCCATGCAAAGATACAATGCAAACTGCAAACATGATTATATATCACACGTATGTTTTATAATTAAATTGTTTGTTTTATTTATCAAACTCTGAACTGCTATTCAAATACCATTTATGTTGCTAGAGGAACTAAACAGCAACGACATGTTATAATCATCTATAATAAAATGTAAGAAAGTGTGTATACATTGAATATTTTTGCACAATTTTAAATGAAATGGGTTATTATACTGAGGCCAAAACATAAATTTTTACAATGTTTGTCTGTCTTTCTGTCTCTTCAGCTTTAACTCCAGAACCACTCAACGAATTTGAATGCGGTTTTCTTTATTATAATCACAGTTTAAGCTATAAAGAGTATGGATAAGATAACCGCCAAGCCAAAAAGTGTCGATAGTTGAAAGACACTTCCACGCGAGCGAAGCGGCGGGCAATAGGTAGCAGTTAATAAACAACAGAGTAAGTATTTTTGTCTGTACTGTATATGGGATTAGATATGCTATTGAAGCGCCACCTTAGTTTAGCTATTTACAAATCATATAACAACACAGAGTTTCGCATTTACACAAAATATTGAACCACAGACTATGGGCGTCTGTGCTGTATATGGGAGTGTAAATACGCGGTCGGGCAATATTAAGTAGTCAGTAGGGAATCGAGAAGTGGAACTGTTTTTCAAAACCCCGGTTCGGTACTAGCCTTCAAAGGAGCCAGCATTTCCCGGTAATTTCGGTATTTTCGATACCAGTTCTTTTCTTCTCTTTGGTGATGTAGAAACGATGATGGTTTAGGGTCAACAAGAGCGGCCAATTCAAAATTTTATAAAAATGTTACTTAAAGAAAATTGATGAAAACTGATGAAAATCATGTCCAGCCCCCCTATTCTGTATCTTTAGTTGCCAACTGCACGAGGTGCCTATCATCAAAAACATAGTTAAAAACTGAAATTTCAAAATTGCCATTAGTGGGTATTGAACTATTAACAATCTGTGTCGTTACTTCAAGTGCGAAAATATCCTTAGGACATCGGAATTCGATAGTATATCTATGTTTTTGATGATAGACACCCAGTCCAGAAGGCAACTAGAGATACACAATCAGGTCCCTGGCCCTCTATTCTGTATCTTTAGTTGCCAACTGGACTAGGTGGCTATCATAAAAAACATAGTTAAAAACGGAACTTTCAAAATTGCTATTAGTGGGTATTGAACTATTTACGAACTGTTTCGTCACTTCAAGTGCGAACATATCCTTAGACAATCGGAATTCGATAGTATATCTATGTTTTTGATGATAGGCACCAGTTCAAATCGCAACTAAAGATACATAATAGGCCCTTGGGCGGGACTGATATATCCCAACAACAACTTGAAAAATGACGGAAAACATCAGTTTCACAGGTAAATATGCTTTTTAAAGTTTTATGTACGTATTTTTCCATCTAAAAGTGCAAAAATTTTTATAAATATTTCAAATTTTATAAATATAAAAAAAAACTGTTTATAGAGTTCAAGAATCATAATTAATGCATATAAGAGATTTTCCTACGAAAATATTTGTTAGCTTTCAGTAGATAATAATGTACTCTTACTTTAAAATTTTATCGATATATTACCGGCTCAATCGAAACAGCTATGCTAATAATTTAATTATTTTTTTTCATAGCTTGGGATCATTTGGGGATGCCAAATGATCCCAAGCTTAAAATAAATTGTCTTAAATGAACCATAAACATAAAAATATCTTTTCAATGCATGTGCTCGTAAAGGCCCACTTTTTATGCATCAAAACCGAACAGAAAGTCGATTATTTTGCCCTAGGGCTTTTATTATTTTTTTTTTTTTATTTGTTTGCAATGGTTGGCTAACCTGCAGCCTTTCCTGTCTACCATAGATGTTATACTTTTTTTCCACTGTTTAACGGCTCTGGATACAATCCTTTTGAGCCAATCATAAATTGAAAGTTCACAAGATTATATTTGTTTTCATTTCCTCACACTATGCATTGAAAAACGTAGTATGATACACGGGCGTAAAAGCAATAAATTACTCGGTTACGTTTAAAACACTCGCTACGCTCGTGTTTTAAATCGTCCTCGTAATTTATTCCTTTTCGCCCTAGTAGCATAAACTACTATTATTGACTATAATACATCATGCATAAAATTTAACACCTAAAAATGTGTCAACAGTAAATTATGAGTCAGCAGATTCCCATTATTTATTTAATTTAACAACACACTATTATTACAGGTTGAAAAACCTAATGCAACAGTGCAGGTATAAACGATAGACACAATAAAAAACACGAAAAATCTAAAACCTTAAAAAATATAACATAATACCTAAAGAAAAGATGGAATTTTAAAAATGTACACAAATTATAGATACAATACAATACAAATACAATAACTTTATTTACCAAAAGAAACAACACTAAATTACATGCACAAATTTTCAAAACATAAATCTTAATAAATACTACATGCCTAGTGTTAAGGCCCTGCCATTCCAAAATGAGCATTTTGTTTAATTAATATTGTCAGTTCAATATCTCAATCAAATGCAATTTAAATATATGTTACAATAGAGGATATACTCTAAACACAAGTTGATCTAAAAACGTAATTGAGTTAACTTCACTTGATAGAAAAAAATCACAAAGTAAGCTCGTCAAATTGCGAATAAATGTGTTTACATATAGCAAAGGTGTTCAACGGAGAGAATTAAAACTTTTCCTGAATTTTCTTTAAAGATAACTAAAGACACTTATAGAACCATTTTTATTTATTTCTCAATACTTTTCAGAAATTCCAGAAAAACCTCGCAAATTTACTGATTATGCGTGCTCGAAGCGCACGAAGCGAGCGTTCTAATGTAGACTTTCTGACAATATCATTGAGTTCAAAATTACTTAATACGATTATTGTGTTGGATGCGTAGGGCCTTAAGTATAAATAACAGCGGACTCCACACTAAGTCAAACTTGTTCGGTGGGACCCAGGAAGGATTGCCAAGTATGATAATGAATTTTAAACAAACAAGCAATTAAAACAACAATATAGTACAAACAATATAATGTTGCTCTTGTGAACTCACTCAACGAACACGAAAAGATATCAATGTTATTTCCAACCTCATTAAGAATTCGGGTAGCGCATTTGTTATAATTATTAGCAAAAAAAGCAAAAAAGGTACAGTGCAGACCGCATTAAGTAAGACACATTGGACTTTGTACCTATCTTATATTCTTCTTTGTAGGAGCTAATTTCGTACTGCCAGTGTATAGCTTGATGTGGTCTCCACTGTACATACAAAAATAATGAAACCATTTTTATTTTAAAACTATGACAGAAATAAATTTCTATGTGAACACTTGGCGCACAAATATTTTTGAAAAAATTCCTTGGGCCAGGATTTAAACCTGCGAACTCCTGCTTACATGACAGGCGCACTACTGATTGCGCTACCGAGGTTCGTGAGAACTGTGAATTTCTTAAGGGCCTTACTATTGCTAAATGGGTACTTTCTAAAGCCTACTCCTCGTTTATGGCCAAAACAAAAATAATGAAAAAATGTATTATGAATAATCAACTCTTAGACAACATATGCAACATTTTTCTTTTTCATACCACCAAAACTTCCACATGAATTTTTTTTTTTACTGAATGGTGTTTTTTGACCTCAAATTCCCTACTGCTCCTGAAAGGCTTGGCCGATTTAATTCATCTATCTATCTATCTATCTATCTATCTATCTAAATCTTCTTCTTCTAAATATATAAAAGAAGAACCTGACTGACTGACTGACTGACTGACTGACTGACTGACTGACTGACTGACTGACTGACTGACTGACTGACTGACTGACTGACATATCAACGCACAGCCCAAACCGTTGGGTCTAGAGGATCCAAATTTGGCAAGTAGGTTCCTTTAGAGGTCTAAGGGTGCACTAAGAAAGGATTTTTCAAAATTCACCCCCTAAGAGGGTGAAACGGAGGTCCAAAGTTTGTATGGGGAAACAAGAATAGTTAAACTATTTTATTCGAAACTTCACAGGAGTAGTCTTATCAATAAATGAGTAAATACGTGTTTTAGATTTTTTCAAAATTCAACCCGTAAAAGGGGGAAATGGGGTAACAAATTCTGAAAATCAACATGGGTATCGTTTGTATGGTTTATCGGGTCGCTGATCATGAAAACGACTACGATTTTAAAATACAACGTAGTGGACGTGAAATACCATCATCCCCTGTTGGGGTGCGATGGGGTTTAAATGTGGAAATGTGTAAATATCAATATGGGTGTCGTTTTTATGGTTTGTTGGGACGTTTATTATGAGAATGGCATCGATTTTGCAATTTAATATAGTGGACATGAAAATTCTTGAAAGTATGTGTGCCAGAGCAAATCGGCTGTAACCGACGGACAGACAGACAGCCACACAAGTGATCCTATTAGGGTTCCATTTTTTCCTTTTGAGATATCTATCGATCTATATATCCACAATCTATCTATCTGTCTATCTATCTATCTATCTATATCTATCTATTTCCAAGCAAAATATTTTTTAAACGGAAGGTACGGTACGGTAACGGTGCGTCCCTAGGGGTTGGACCACGGGATGCCAAAAAAAGTTTTTTTTTAATGTCAAAACTTTGACGGCCTGTATCGCCCAAACGGCTGGAGTTAGACCCATGTTGATGGGTGTCTAGGAAAAGTTCTCGACGAGATCTGTCTGCCGAAAGTGTCAAAACTTTACAGGCCCATATCTCCCAAACGGCTGATGCTAGACCCATGTTCATGGTACTCTAAGAAAAGGGCTCGGCGAGGTCTAGATGACGGTAAAAAAAAATGAAAGTTCGTATGAAAGTTCTTTATTACAAAGTTTGTCTGTTTCGAAGTTAGGATCTTTAAATTTTGTGTTTAAGACTGACAATTGAAAATTACTTTATACGTGTCTCAGCGTTTGTGATAAATCCAACCCCGAAGGGGTGAAAAGGGGGATGAAGTTGTCTTCGGAAAGTCCTTCAATTTCAAAGTAAAATGACTAAATTTGTTATTTAGGCTGTCCGTCTGTCCGTCCGTATAAACGGGAGACTCGGTAAGTGGTCAAGACCAAGGTGCAAGGACCCTTTTAGCGAAAAACACAAAATAAAATTTGTGCCCGATACTAATTTAAGAATAACTCCCAGTCAATTAGTATAGGAAAACTATTGTTTTTATTGTGTTTTTTCTCAAAAAGGGTCACTGACCACTTACCGAGTCTTGAGTATGTATTTTTGGCTATATAATTAGAAGTGACCTAATGTATGTATCTCACAAATATTGCAAGTATTAGGAGTGTGTTTACTTTCGTAAGTACTTTCTAAATCCAATAAAAAAAATAGAAAATGAGTGTCTTGATGTCCATAAAAATTTAAGGGATGAGTTCATGTTCTTTCGTCTTGCGGATGCACTCTTCTCATGTAAGGTACATCCAAATAATATTATAAATGTGAAAGTTGGGATGGATATAAAGTTGTTAAAGTTGTATAAAGTTGGTATGTTTGTTACTCTTTCACGCCGTAACTGATGAACCGATTGAGTTGAAACATTGCACAAATGTTGTTCTAAACCTGGAATAGGACAAAAGCTACTTTATATCCGATAAATTAGTTCCCATAGGATGGCAATGGGTTGTCAAGTTCCTATAGAAAAGTGATGTACTGTTACTCCTTCACGCCATACCTACTAAACCGATTAGGCTCAACTTTGCAAAAATGTAGTTCTGGAATAGGACATAGTAGACCACTTTTTATCCCATTAATCAGTTCAGAGGCAATTGGGTGTCAAGTTCCTATATAAAGGTAATACACATCTTCACACCGTACCTCCCTAACTGATAGGGCTGAAACTGCTTTAAATGTAGTTCTAGACCTGAAATAAGACATACGCTACTTTATATCAAATCAGTAACCAAAAAAATTTTTGTTTGGAAACGTGGCATGGCTTTCGGTCTCGCCAAAGACCTTTTAGCAGAGGATTAATTCAGAGAACAAAAAATGGTGTCTTTCGGAAACGCAGCCCGGTCTTCTTCTGCGCCAAAGACTTCCATTGATACTTAAGCAGATGATTAAAAATTAATTAGAAAACAAAAGCTCGGCTTTCAGCCTCGCCAAACATGCTTTACTAGGGGATTAAATCAGTTATCAAAGACAGCTGTTACACATTAGCAGAGGAATAATTCAGAGAACAAAAAATAGTGTTGATCTGCAAAACGGCTCGGGCTTCGGCCTCGGCAAAGACGAAACAATAATGGCTAATTGTAGGCTGTTTCTCGCGGTCTTTAATAGGTGCCTGGCTGTGGGACTCTTTCCCAGACACTGGAAGCGGGCACGAGTTTGTGTTTTTCCTAAGCCTAACAAAGAGGACTACGCAAACCCAAGGGCCCACCGACCAATTGGCCTGCTTCCAGTGATGGGAAAGGTCTTCGAAAAGCTGTGGAATAACAGGCTCCTATGGCACCTGGAAGCCCGAGGTCACCTAAACGCCAGACAGTATGGCTTTTTGCCGCAGCGAGGAACTGAGGATGTTCTCTATGATTTAGTTGACCTGCTGAAATACGAGAGAAACGTAAGTAAAAAGATCGTTGCTCTCGTCTCACTAGACATAGAGGGAGCCTTTGATCACGCCTGGTGGCCGTTTATTAAGGCACATCTGCAGGCTAAAAACTGTCCTGCGGATGTGTATAGCGTGGTAGACAGCTACTTATCTGACAGGTCTATCACTTTTTATTTACATTAATGCACATCATCATAATACATAAACAATATTTTTGGCTAAACGAACTTCTTAACGTGTATCGATATATTGTCTGTGATATTATTGCCACTCACTATTCTGTCACACGCAATAAGTAAATATGTAATTTTTATGGTTGACATTGTCATTATTCAAAAACTTCATAGTTGCGCAATGTGTCAGGATTGACTTCATAGCCGCGTTCTACTTTAGATGTGTGCAATAAATGCATATGAAATGTTATTGCCAACCGACCCAAATTCTATAAAAAACTTTATTTTTGAAAATCCTGCCAGGTAGTGTAATATAAAATAGTTGCCGTTTTTTTTTGCATCATTTGTCGAAATGTGTGAAATAAACGCATATGGAATGTCTTTGTCAACCGTTAACATATTTTTATGTTTTTTTATGTCAACTGTACCTACATATTTTATGTAAAAAAATATATAAACCTATTCAAGAATAAATTTGAAATAATGAAAATTATGAATAGTATGGATCTGTTTTACTGTCTTCAACCCTGTCACATTAAATAACAATTCTCAGTTTTCTTTCATGCAAGTACCGGGAAAGTGTGCGTCAGACTTAAGAGTATGACATAGCCAAAACAAAAACCAGTTCCGGGCGTGGCTTATTCTATTTTACGATAGCGCGCGGGGGGAAATTCGTCCCGGTCTCTAAGCTCGCGTCACCATAGCAAAAATACGAATAGAGTGGACGAGGCAGGGTCAAAAGTAATACGTATTTTATTTTATCTAATTTATTAGTGTATTTCGATCATCGTCACACGTCATTGATCCTACTTGCTATCACGTCGGGACGTAAATTTATTATGGTCGGCTAAAAGTGGTTTTTTGAGTGTTTGATTTATCAGTTGACCCTCGGAACATTTCAGACACTCCTTTAGAGATACATAATAATATTGTGACGGTTAATTGTCACCATTACCCATTCTTTAAATATTTTTCGCCCGTTGAGCTGGTTTTACACTTGCGGGAAAATAAATTGGACCAAAAATTTCTTTACAAAAAAATTTTACTAAAGTTGTTATTACAAAAAGTGGAAACTAACAAATATTCTCAGAAGGAATGCACCACGTCACTATCTATCTCACTGTAGCCTATATCAATTATGCCTCTCTCATTCAACCACGTTTAACTGCGTTACTATCTCATTCCAACTCATTTTAAATAGCGTCAATATTTATCTCACTCTAACGCGTGTTAAATGGCATTTCTAATGAACGTCAAATATTTTTACTGCCCGCCACTCTTTCATTCTAAATTCTAATTATTTTAAAAAATACGCAGCTCCTTTGGTAGTAAAATAGCAATTACTTTTTTTTCAAAAGTAATACACGGAAATTGCCAGATCATTTGAAAAACAATATTTGATGAGCCGTTATTTAAGACAATTTGCAAAACTAACATAGGACATTTTTTTTCAGGGTGTGAAAAATTGAAAAATTGAAGTTGTGAAATGGTTTCAGGTCAAAACAGTTTTCCATGAAACGGTAATTGTTTATACTTAGCAAAGTGTGACGCCTGTATTTCTCTCTTTTTTATTTCCAGTATAGATAAAAATATACAAACTTGTTAAACTTTGCGTAAAAACGAGGCAATATTGACGATATCCTGACAGCTATTATGATGGTACTTTATCAAATTTTGCTTTTTGGGCTGTATAGAGACGTAGTTAGATGTCACTAGAATATACTCATGAAAAAAGATATGAAGAAAATAAGCTGTAGACTTCACATTCGGTTTATACCTATTGTATGAATTTTAAGAAAAATACAGGGGTAAAGGGACCTCTTAAGGAAAACCTTGTATTAAACTATTTGTTATCTTAGTAAAAAATAATTCAAGGGAAAAAATAAACAAAGCTATCGCCACATTGAACAGTAGATAATTAATCCCTTTAGAATAGAACAACATGGTTTTCATATTTTTTACATTATTTGTTCAAGAATTCCTTTCTGTGTTGACTTTTAAATGCAAAATATTATCTCAAGTGTTCATCCCTACATTTTCATAGTGAGAAAATTTGTATGAAAAACGTAAAAAAAAAAACGTAAAAACCTAAAACGTAATATAAATAAAAACGTAAAAAGTATGTTTTTACAGCTCTATAGAGGGCCGTTTATATTGGTATTTATTAATTTTACCCAGAAAAAATTGTCTAGACAAACGGACAGACAGACAAACATAGGGATAACAAATTAATCCTAAAAGAGTTTCATTGTTTTCATTTTGCGTAACAGAACCTGAACATGTACCGACAGGATTATCTACGATCTAATAATTTTGCCATGCACTGTAAATATTTCAAAATAAATTTCTATATTTTAAATGCTTGGCGATTTATCCCAAGTAAGTTTACCTATATAATTTGCAAAAAACTTCACTTATTGGACCTGAAATGGTGAGCCAATACTAGAGGGTAATTTCACGAAAAGGTCATTGACCTTTGTTACAGATCTCAGTAAGTATAAGTAAATTAATTTGGGTTTCAATAACGATCGCAAAATTATTCTTTTAGTGTAACATATATTATTTTTCCGCATAAAAGTATGAATTCATTCAGTTTTGTTGTTATGACTATGGCACGATGTAGCTAAATCACTCATACGCATATTTTGTTGAGTTTTTAACGGCAGGAATATGATGCTCCTCGAAATATTACTTTATAAAATTAATTTCAATGTGTTTTGAAGTAGTTTTGGGAGATATTTATAGCTTGCAAAAAAAGGCACAGGTTCCACGTCTTACGGGCGCCAACGCTAGGCGTAGACTGACAATTGACAATATCTTGCTGCCGCTGAATGCATCAGTGGATTTACGTATTTTTGGAAAAAGGGGGTGCTTTTTTTACCCGAATAACGTGGTATTTGGAAAATGAATAGATATCATTCACACTAATTTTATAAAAAAAAAAACAACGAAATCGCGAAAGCGATACCTGAAACAAAATCGATAAGAAGTGTGCAATAGAGGGTTACAAAAAAATTCATTGACCATACAAATATAAATCGATTAACGTGGTTTGTGGAAAATGAATACCTTAAAGTTCAACCAAAAACATGTATTTTTTTTATGGCTATACGTAACCTAATTATTGCAACAAAATCATCCGAAAGCTGACATTTTATTTCTGTTTGTATTTTCGTTCCCCTTAAATGCGCTTCTCTGATACTCGCGTTTTCTTGTTGCAGTGAATCAATTGATTGCTGGAACTGATTAGAAAATAGTAGTAATGGTGCACAGTTTTAGCTTGTGTATTGAATACCTTTTCTAATTATATTAAATTCAGGTAGAAATCATGTCAACAAAAGCTTTAAAATCGAGGTTATAAATTTAATTCTACTTTTTCAATTACTTAAATTAATCATCATACAACATCCATCAGTACTACAGTATAGTAGCCCATTTCATACTCTATTTTAATAATAAATCACTTCATTAGTCATTCATACAAGCAACTGTTCAAACCGGCTGTTTATTGACACTCGAGAGTACTTGAAATTCGACGCGGGCGGGCGATCACTCGGGGGTCGTCAAGATCACGCGGCCGATCGCTCGAGCAGATAGAACGTTTTCTATACAAGAAAAAGCTTTCATGAGTAGCAGGGTATACTATACAAATAGGAGTGATACCTTGTATTTATTAGTCTATAGTAATACTAACCATAAATGCAGTATGTAACATAGTCACTGCACTTATACTTAGCAAGAACCAGGGTATAATACACAAATAAAAGTAATACTTACCATTAGTGCAGTATGTAACATAGACACTGCACTTATACTTAGCAAGAAGCAGGGTATAATACACAAATAAAAGTACTTAATACTTACCATTAGTGCGGTATGTAACATAGACACTGCACTTATACTTAGCAAGAACCAGGGTATAATACACAAATAAAAGTACTTAATACTTACCATTAGTGCGGTATGTAACATAGACACTGCACTTATACTTAGCAAGAAGCAGGGTATAATACACAAATAAAAGTACTTAATACTTACCATTAGTGCAGTATGTAACATAGACACTGCACTTATACTTAGCAAGAACCAGGGTATAATACACAAATAAAAGTACTTAATACTTACCATTAGTGCAG
The DNA here is from genome assembly GCA_934047225.1 of Ypsolopha sequella. Classification (NCBI taxonomy): domain Eukaryota; kingdom Metazoa; phylum Arthropoda; class Insecta; order Lepidoptera; family Ypsolophidae; genus Ypsolopha; species Ypsolopha sequella. The sequence goes on along the minus strand of OW203988.1, from coordinate 4,922,713 downwards.
TATGTAACATAGACACTGCACTTATACTAAGCAAAGCTATGATATCCAGAGGCAACCAGTAAATTTTTCAAGTACGGTGACTTTAGGTAAATATAAAACAAGATTCACAAATTGAACTTTCATTATATATTTATGGCAATACTGACTTATAAATAACAACATGTTTTTAAAAATATTTTGATAATAACAGGTTATCAGTACGTATAAAAATAAAAACTTAATTATTTTTAAACTAATTGAGCTTGCCAGTCTAAATTTATAAATTTTCATAAGATATGCTTCATAAAAAATTCTTACTATTCGAGGTAGTATTATGTATATCACGAATCAGTAATATAGTCATCAATAATTATGCTTAATAAAAGCTTTTTCATTGTTTTTATACATACATATATATATACACGTTTATGAGTTAAATATAGGAAAAACGAAGGAATCATATTTTCGAAATATATTTCGACCCACTCGGGGTCGTTGTCAGTCAAATACGGAACAATCAATTCAGTTTATTTCAATTGATTCAATTCAATTGATTGTTCCATATTCGACTGACGACGACCCCGAGTGGGTTGAAATATATTTCGAAAATAATATTTAACGATATACATATTAAACTCATGAAAGAGAAAATATTTAACTCATAAAAGTGTGTATACGAATAACTAATACAATTTTAATCATCACAGTCAGTTTTATCGTACTAACTAATTGAGAACAAATATTTCTCCATTGTAAGTAGATCAATCAACAAAATTTTAAGATTTCTTTTAGAAGTCCTAAGAAAATTATGTCTATGACAAAGGTTACAATTAGTTCTTAAAGCTAAGTTAATTATTATTTTTATATCTAGTTACTTTTATATATATTTTTGTCTATAATTATATGGAAATAATGAGATCTACTGACATAGAAATTACAACATGTTTTGTTTTATATTTTAAAAACAATATGTAATCGGTATGACAATCATAACACATTTTTTAAACTATTGCTTTCTAAATTATTTTTCAATGCATGTGCTCGTAAAGGCCCACTTTTTATGCATCAAAACCGAACATAAAGTCGATTATTTTGCCCTAGTGCTTTATTATTATTTTTTTTTTTAATTTATTTTCAATGGTTGGCTAACATGCAGCGTTTCTTGTGTACCATAAATGTCATACTTTTTTCCACTGTTTAACGGCTCTGGATACAGTCCTTTTGAGCCAATTACAATTTAAAGTTCACAAAATTATATTTGTTTTATTTCCTCACACTATGCATTGAAAAACGTAGTATGATACACGGGCGTAAGAGCAATAAATTACTTGGTTACGTTTAAAACACTCGCTACGCTCGTGTTTTAAATCGTCCTCGTAATTTATTCCTTTGCGCCCTTGTAGCATAAACTACTATAACAAACGAGCTCGACAGTCTGAATTTTTAAATTTTCATGAGATATGCTTCATTAAGAATTCTTACTATTTGAGGTAGTATTATGTAATGAACTAATCATCATAGTCAGTTTTATCGTACTAACTACTTGAGAACAAATATTTATCCATTGTAAGTAAATAATCAACAAAATTTGAGGATTTCTTTTAGAAGTCCTAAGAAAATTATGTCTATGACAAAGATTAAATTATTTCTTAAAGCTATTTTTTTATATTTAGTTACTTTATATGCATTTTTGTCTATAATTATAATTATAAGATCTACTAATGATCTGTATAATAATGAGATCTATAAGTATTTGTTGATTTGGTTTTCTCATCATCACTTCCAATAAATACAGTAAAGTATTCCACTGCGCTTTTGCTAAGCATTCTTATAACGTCATGTAGGTAGCTACATACATAAACTACAGTATCGAACATTGCTTAGCATTACCGCAGTATGCGCTTATGCTTACCTCTAAATAAGGCATGGATTAGATTGGTATAAATATCACGTTGGGAGGATTCCGAATCTACATATATCTAACTCATTTTTCGTGAATTTGTTAGTTACTGCAGTCTTCGTTAGCGCGGCAGCATAGGGTTTGGACCACAGAACTATTAAGGGCCTTACTATTGCCAAATGGGTACTTTCTAAAACCTAATCCTCGTTTATGGCCAAACCAAAAATAATGAAAAAATGTATTATGAATAATCAACTCTTAGACAACATATACAACATTTTTCGTTTTCATACCACCAAAACTTCTACATGTTTTTTTTTTTTACTGAATGGTGTTTTTTGACTTCAAATTCCCTACTGCTCCTGAGTGGCTTGGCCGATTGAATTCATCTATGCTTTGATAAATAGATAAACTTGATAGCTATAAACATAACATAAGATTATTCAATCGAGTAATCACGTCCAAGTGAAAAGTATAATTTTCTCCTATTTCACCCTATCAAGGACGCAGCGAGCGTCGTAACAGCCACTTTGCATTGCGCGCTGATATGAACATTATTTCAATGTCGTTTCTGTTGATATTCGTAGTGACAAATATCGAGCTGCTAATTTGGCGAAGGTAATCGCCTTAACAGGAATAGAAAGGCCATGAAAGCCGTGACTGCGACACACCGATATGATCAATACGTCAAGACATAACCCACGGGCCTCTCATTTCTCAACCGAACGCGTTAGAACAAACATACTGTAAAAATGGTGTATTGCAGCGTGGCAAATTGTTCTAACTCTTCAAATAACGCAAATAAGACATCCAAAGGAATTTAATTTCACTCGTAAGTAATTGAAACATGTATTTACTGTGATATTTACAGAATAAACCTCGCGGTAAATACATTTTCAACCTTACCATGAAATATTTAGCATTGTAGAGACTAGCGTTGAAATTAGACAATATTTTTGATTCAATATCAATTCGCTTGAAACTTTCTACTTTCTAAACTTACTAGTAGAGTGACATTAATAGGGCTCCGTCATAAAACGCTAATAATAAACAGACTTGGTAAAATTTTAACTTTTTTATCTGAACTCGTTTTAAAGGAATGTATTATAGCAATGCGAGAGCATTTTTCACAAGGTGTCTATTTTTGTACTTAGGTGTATTTGCAATAATCGAATAAATAGTCTTTGCGCTAATATCATATTCAATTGCACCTAATTACCGTAAATCACAGCTAATAAATCTTAAATATATAAAACAAAGTCGTGTTAGTTACACCACTTATAACCCAAGATCGGCTGGATCGATGTTAGTTATCTCTTTTTTGGTGTATTCTTATCCGCTCCGAATAGCAGAATAATTAATAAAATATCGGATAAATTATCGAATAACAATAAATTAATTAATTAATTTTACGAATGCAAACAGCATGTGGTGCCATCTGTTGACAAAACTACGCATATAAAAGAAACCTATTTATCTAGCGTTCTGATATCATTAAATAACATCTTAACCCCAAGTTTTAAAAATCGCTTAGTTATTCCAAGAACTATTATTTCTGCATATATTCAGTACCCTACGCTAAGGCTAACAACGGTACTGAAACTACATGGGTCCCTGCCATTCTTCTTTCGCAATGGCAAGCAATAAAACGTTTCTGTATTTGCAAAAAAGTTGTATTAATGTTATTACCTTAATGAAATCCTAATTTTTTTTTTTTTAATCTTATTTATTTTACAAGCCATACATCTTAAGATTAATTCGGCTTAAAAATAATTACAATGTTGGACGATGTGTAATTGGAATTAATTGTAGTTGGAATTACTACTATGAGTGTTTTTATAATATTCAGATCTAAGGTTCAGTGAGTCAATTATGAAATTTACAAATCTATCACTATATTCTACTGTGAACCCTGAACTTAAGATTTGATGGAGAAAGAAGAGAAAATCGCCAGTAGAGCATCGAGTTTCATTTAAGAAATCCAACCTACATTGTTCGTTGATTTTACACTCGAGTACTAAGTGTAGGAGGTCCTCTTCTCTCTCACATCGTGTACAGTTTGGATCGTCTCTTTTTTTCATGATGAAGTTAAACTTGTTAAGTGGGATGTGGTAAGTTCGAGTTCGGAAGCATATAACTAGATATTTTCTGTTGAGGTTTCTTGAGGCGAACCAAGGTACGCGAGGTGGTTCTTCTACAATGGTCCTGTACCAGATGCCCTTGTTTTGAGAGCACTCATTAAAATATGATTTAAATTTTATGTAATTGTCGTTTTTAATTTTTGAAAGATGATCAGTATAGTGCGGTACGGTGTCGAGAGGTATGCCGTTCTGTAGAGCTTTGGATGCAAGTGAGTCTGCTATCTCATTACCCCTGACGCCCACGTGTGAAGGAATCCATTGTAGACGAACTTCAACCCCGTTACGTATCAATCTATGGATACATTTAATAATGAGGTAAGCTTCGTTTCTACCGACACTACCGCCCTTAGCACTTCTTAACAAATGTTGTAGACTACTCTTAGAATCTGTAAAGATTACAATTTTATGGTATGGTGTCGACTCTATGTAGTGTGCTGCTTCATTAATTGCTGTCAGTTCAACTCCCATTATAGGTATACACGGATTTTCAATATGAAATTTGGCCCCAAAATCTGCAGCTTCATCGTAAAACGCGCAACTAGAACCGTCTCTAGTTTTGGACCCGTCAGTGTAAATTTGAATGTAATCTGAGAACTGTATGTCTATCATATCTTCGGTACGTTGCTTAAGATCGAGAATGGGTAGTTGAGCTTTAGGTTTATTAATAGTGTTCACTCTATGAATTATGATTTTATCCCAGGGGAGTGTTTTAATATCAAAGGAGAGCAGAAATTGGGGCAAAATTTCAAATTTTGACATAGGTAAGTTGGAATAGTTTCTGAAACTCTCAAGCAGAAGTGGAAATTGATTTTTGCGCCAATATCTTGTGCCCGAATTTAATGTGTTGTCTAATATTTCTAATTGTTTTTTCAAATGATCGGATGTTCTGGAAGAAAGTTTCAAAAAGTATTTGTCGCTTAAATATATTCTTCTAAGACTCAAGGGTGGGATACATAGTTCGCTTTCCATTGTAAAAATGGGGGTGTCTCGAATAAAGCTTCCACATAGGCGAAGACATTGGTTTTGAATTACGTCCAACCTCTGTAGGAGCTTAGGGTTGGCGTTACCGTAAATGATACATCCATAGTCGAGTCGAGATCGCACCAGTGATAAATAAAGTCTTCTTAAGTGAGTTGGATGGACACCCCACTTTGAACTACCTATGCAAGTAAGGACATTAACGTATGGAATACATTTTTGGGCAGTTTCTAAGACATGTCGGGTCCAGTTCAGGCGACCGTCCACCCAAACACCTAAAAACTTAGTACAATTAGTGAAATCAATTTCAGTATTATTTATTCGTATACAAATAGGAGGCACTTTATATTTTCTAGTTAGGATGCAGACTTTAGTCTTTGAGAGAGATATTTCTAATCCAATTTCCTGCAACATTCTTACAAAGTTGTTAAGACTTGATTGAATGATACTAGCACAAAAATCAATACTTTGATTAATACAGTACAAAGCGAAGTCGTCGGCATATTGTGAGACCTTAACTGTCTTAATGAGTGTGTTGCATAATTTAATTGTGACTATATTGAATAAAATAGGTGACATTGGGTCACCTTGCGCTAAGCCCTGTCTACTTATTCTTGTTATTTCTGTACCGTCCCGTAGCCTATATGTCAAAACTCTTTCTTTTAAAAATTCTCTAATATATCTACATATGTGCAGATCGACATCTAATTCAAATAAAGAGTTTATAAGAGGTTCAATTGCCACATTGTTATAAGCGTTACTTATGTCTCCGTAAGCGCACAAAACGTATTCCTTGTTTATAAAAGCAGTTTCTGTATCTACAATGAACCTACTAAGATTGTCTTGACAAGAAAGTCCACGGCGGAAACCCAAAGTGCTACTATTAAATAGTTTGTTGCTTTCGAAATGATGTTCAAGACGACGAGTTATCATTAAATTAAAAGTCTTGCAAAGGCAGTTAATGAGTGAGATAGGACGATACTTATCAGTATTTGTCTTTGGTATGGCAATAAGTTTGATCCTACGCCACTGCTCTGGTATCTCACCTTTTTTATAAATTGTATTAAATATGTGCAGGAGATATTCTTTCGCGTTATCCGGTAAATGACTAATCATAGAATAAGTAATAGTATCTAAACCAGCCGAAGTATCTACTCTTTTAAGAGTCAAGATAAGTTCTGAAAGTGTAAATAAAACAGGATTGGAACCATTTATATTGTAATCTAAGGGCTGGAAGGAAACACTATCAGGAGTGAGTTCTGTTACAAAGGAGACTGCGGTACTTTCTGGTAAGTAATGTTTAGGGCTTCGGTAACCTTTAAGCCATCTGAGTTTCCTCCAGACCTCACGGCTGGGCGTATTGTAGTTTATGCTGTCACAAAACTGTTGCCAGGAGTTCCTTTTAGCAAGTTTTATTAATTTTCGAGCAATAATTACTTTTTCTTTGTAAATTAAATAGTTTTCGACCGTGCGTAATTTCCTAAAGTTCTTAAGAGATAATCGTCTCTCAGCTACTGCCTTCGATAAATCAGGATTCCACCAAGGTTTTGGCTTGAATTTTTTTGGGTTAAAATCGGTTTTAATATATGGGATGTTTTTGTTAGCACTTTCTTCAATTATTTATATGAGTTTATCGTAGTTACTTTGTACATTATCTCCGAAATCTAAACCCTCACATGCCGATTCTATGTGTTGAGTGTATTCTACCCACTTGGCCTTTTTGATGTTCCTTTTTAATTCGGAGCTATATTGAGTACTGTCTAACGTTTTAATAGAAATAATGAGGTGGTCACTGCCAAAAGATTCGTTAGTGACGTTCCAATCGAAGTCGAGTGAGAGATCAGCACTACAAAAAGAGATATCAGGTGATGTGCATACTAAACTATCATTAAGCTTAGCGTAACGGGTGCAGTCTCCATTGTTAAGAAATACGTAATTATGTTTTATGCTAGTGTCCGATAAAAGCCTACCCCGTGTGTCAGTTGTGTATGACCAAGCCGTGTGATGAGCATTGAAGTCTCCGACTATCAGAGTTTTCTCAGAAAAGTGTCTGAAAAGCTCCTGATAGTCCCCCACGCTCACTGTGACATTTGTGGGAGAATAGACCCCTAGGATATGTTGAAGTTTATTGCTATTAAGGACTTCAAGACACAAAACGTCAATATTATTATAATTTCTTGGGAGAATTTTTAGTCTACAATTTATAGATTGGTGGACTAGGATAGCTAAGCCTGCATATCCGTCTGCTCGATCCTTTCTAAAGACAGAGTAACCTGCTAAATTAATTTGATGTTCACATTGGAGCCAAGTTTCAGAAAGAATGCATATATGAACTTTTTCATTATGCAGATATGAATCCAATTCACTTAATTTTGGTATTAGACTTTGACAGTTCCATTGAATAATATTAAGTTTGAAACCTATAGTCAAGTCCATTAAATCACACAAAACAAGAGACAAAAAATAAAAAAAAAATAAAAAAGATAAAAAAGAAGAAAAAATCAAAAATAGATAATACTTACCTAAAAGTGACCTACTTATCTATATTAGGATTTTTCTTACGAGATAAGAGCTTTAGTTTAACTATGATACGTGAGAGTCTGTTCTTAACACTACGATACGAGATGATCGGTATCAAGTCAGTAAACATTTCAGTTAAGGCACCAATTTCTTCTGTGAAACTGTAAGTAATTTCTGATATGTCCTTAACTCCATATGTTTGAGTGAGATACTCCTTAACTTGTTTTCCAGATATTGGATACGTTCTGCCGGAGACGTTTGTAAAATTATCCAAGTGATCCCAATCAATTGATTCCAGATCGCTATGATGTGTTCTTTTGAGTTTCTTTCCACTCTTGGATTTGTAAACTTCATCTGAGCTGGACTGGGAAGACTTATCATCAAAGTCCTCATCACTGCTTTCGTTGACAGGTATATTGTTTTCTTTTGTTGTTTCAGACTCCATGAAATCAGTAGTAGTGGAAGATTCAGTGGGTGGATGTGGCCGCTTGAAAACTGGTGTCTCCGTGTGTGTAATTTGGTTAACAGCATTCGTGTCATTGGTATTATCCGGGCATTTAGAGGCTACGTGGCCATCTTTTTTGCATATAAAACAAGTCATTGTGTCTGATGACAAATAGATCCAGTAATTCGTTTTTTCAAAATCAATACTTATTTTTTCTGGAAGTCGGATGAAATCTTCAGGAGTTACGTAGATTTGTCTTCGGAAACTTAGAATGTGATTGAAGCCCGTTTCATTGAAACCAGCACGCAGAAAAGAGATGGGTGACTGTGGCGTGATATTCATTTCTAGCAATTTTTTTTCAATTTCGATGTGCGGTATAATTGGACACACGTTGGATATGATGATACGTCTGTTTCTGCTGATCAGCGGTCGGATGGGTAGTTTTTGGTTTTGAATTGTGACATACTTTTGACTGTCAATGATCTCATCAGCGATTACCTTTGAGGAAACGTAGATACAAATTCTATTGTTTGAAATTCTTGACAAAAAACGGATTTGGGATGGGTCGATTATTCTTCCTAAAGCTTGAGCATAATCTTTAATTTGGACGTTTTCTAAAGCATCGATGACAATTGCTTGGTCCTTTTTAGGGAACATGGTGTTTTGTGTCACAGTAGCATAACTGGGGTTATTGTCTAACGTTTGGGAGTTCATTTTGTTCCTGTAGTCAGAAACAGTTGGCAAGTTGCAATGTTGTCACTTATTGAAAAACCAAAAGTCCGATTCCATCATTAGGCACTTTACACAGTGAGGGTAAAAAGAAATTTCACTCGTGGAAAAATGATTCACTAGCGCGCGCAGGTAACAACCGGTCTCGGTGACAGAACACAGACGACTGATGAAATCCTAAATTAAGTTTAACTAAAATTAACACGATATTATTAGACTGTTAGGCGGAACGAAGTTCGCCGGGTCAGCTAGTTTGCAATAATCGAATAAATAGTCTTTGCGCTAATATCATATTCAATTGCACCTAATTACCGTAAATCACAGCTAATAAATCTAAATATATAAAACAAAGTCGTGTTAGTTACACCACTTATAACCCAAGATCGGCTGGATCGATGTTAGTTATCTCTTTTTTGGTGTATTCTTATCCGCTCCGAATAGCAGAATAATTAATAAAATATCGGATAAATTATCGAATAACAATAAATTAATTAATTAATTTTACGAATGCAAACAGCATGTGGTGCCATCTGTTGACAAAACTACGCATATAAAAGAAACCTATTTATCTAGCGTTCTGATATCATTAAATAACATCTTAACCCCAAGTTTTAAAAATCGCTTAGTTATTCCAAGAACTATTATTTCTGCATATATTCAGTACCCTACGCTAAGGCTAACAACGGTACTGAAACTACATGGGTCCCTGCCATTCTTCTTTCGCAATGGCAAGCAATAAAACGTTTCTGTATTTGCAAAAAAGTTGTATTAATGTTATTACCTTAATGAAATCCTAAATTAAGTTTAACTAAAATTAACACGATATTATTAGACTGTTAGGCGGAACGAAGTTCGCCGGGTCAGCTAGTAAGAAAATAAAACAATTCAATGTATGCACTAAATTGATACAATGTATTTTGAAACTATGGTACGAATATCTTCACAAATTGTTGGTATATTTCTAATTTTGCTCGTTGGCGCAGCCGGCATAGTCTTCTTGTCACAAATACAAAGCGGTCGGCCGCGTTCGGCAAAGAGGGGAGTCAAAAGGGAATCGACAAAACTAACATAAAAATAAAGTTCTAAGGCTTGTAGACAATAATTAGAACTTGTATTGTGTGAAAGATTAATTTCAAACGCATATTCCGTGTCTGAGCGACTTTAGTGTACAGAATAAAATTATGTACTTAAGATATTTTTTTTTTTATTAAAGATATAAAATTTTGATAATCTATTAAGGCTTAATTCGTCAGAAAAACATGATTAAGAACATATATTATATATTTCCCAGAATGTTCTAGTAGGTAGCCAGTTTGGCCTACAAATCGAGCTAAATATACGCAATTTTATCAAATCCACGCTTAATTCAGCTTTAGAGACAAAGTGTGGGTAGATCAGTGCAAATTAATGACTGTTTAACTACCGCCGCCGCGCCGACTCGCCAAGGACACTCTGCTGCTGCATCTCGTCAGTTCGCTTGTGACCACCACAGCCTTAAAAGTGTTCCATGCACAGCCTACAGAAGCGTCGAAACGTCAAGCACATAACCGTTAAGGCACAGATACTGTGGTTAAGGTATGTTGTATGCTTACGCCATTAAGACCCGAATCTTATACTCATAATAGTTACAGAGTTATTAAGGCAAGCAAGACGATATTATATACCTCAGAGATGATATGGATATTTTCGTTGGGTACCCGTATGTAATCGTTGTGATTTTATGCATCGGTGAATGTGATTATAGGTCAAAAGATAAAATGAGGGATCTTATGATATAACGCTAAAGCCCTGTTTTCACTTGCAAAACTACTGTTATAAACACTGTTTTAGAAACAAAACTAGTCTGTCCTCTCCGCTAGAGGTGGGGAGGAAGCTGGCATTTTCTAAACTGTGTATCCAAAACATTGTTTCTCAGTAAATACATGGCTTGAGATTTCAAGTGAATACCAGTGGTTTATTGTAAGATAACACAATTTATTTACAAATAATTCATAGACCGCCACAAAACATACAACAAAAGCATGCCCTACAGATCTCCATGCCAATGACACAAGGACTCCATACCAGCACAGCTACTGCGAAAAATACAACATTCACTAACGAACGATACTGAGTGATGATCCAGATACATTGTGGGTAGAACGAAGGCCAATGGTCGTAACAACAAATACACGGCTTCTTCTTAAGCGTCCCCAAGTACAAACTACAGTAATCATTCCGCTCTTTAGTCTTTCCCTTCTTGATTCTTTTCTTTGGATCTCTTATAAATATATTCCAAATAAATCGTAGGCAGGAATTTGTCTTTAATACTTCCTTATAATATTGCATTCCTTTCAAAGACCGAAATCGGGCTGAGATCCGCTTGAATGTTGCCACTATACCACTGTTTCTAAATGCTGATTTTATAATTTTAGGCACACGCTTCGGTTGGAGAATACAGTCTTTAATAGATGTATATGTTCCGGGAAGATCAATTAACTTTCTTGAAGTACACCCTATGCAACCAGCAATCATACTGAAGCAAAGCTTCAAGAAATCTAATATTCCTTCGGAAATAAGTTCACAATCTGTTGCACCTTCAAATTGTTTCATTTTTTTTGTTTGTAATTTATCATCTTTAATTCTTTTCTTTCTATTTATTTCATCCTCTCGTTTCCATCGCTTCTCTCTTCTTATTCGCAGTATTTTATTTTTTTTCCTTTTTCGCGCTAATCTTAAGAGTCTTTCTTCCTTCTCCAACTCTGTTTCTTTTATACCTTTAAGTCTTTTCTTCATTTCTTCAAAAGTAATATCACCTTTTATAAAAGATACAATAGAATGAAAGTCACGACTTTCCCTTATTTCAATAGGAAGTTTCTTTTTTAAGTTTTTCTTTTTTTCTTTCATTTTCTTATTTATCCTTTGTTGCTTTCGCTTCATTATTTCTTGTTCTATCAGTAGCTTATGTTTTTGCTTTTCTCTTTTTTCTTCTAGTTTTAATTGATTTTTCATTTGTTTCTTTTGTTCTGTTACCATCGCGAGGTTGTCTCCAGCTTGTTTTGCTTTATCTTCTAATTGCTTAGAGTGTTGCCTCTGCTTCAATTCATAATCTATTTCTTTTCGTGGTCCCTTTCTTTTTTTTCGGGTTGGTGAGGACTTGGTGGTGGTATATTTTTGTTTAGTTTTTATTTTTTTTCCTTCTTCTGAACGAAATCGCTCTTCTTCCATTTTTAATAACAATTGGTTTGCCTCATCCTTTTCACGATTCAGTTCATCTAGTTCTTTGTTTTTAAAACTTTTTATTTGGTCTTTGGTTTGCTCCTTAAATCTCTTTTCTTCTAGCGCTTGTATTTTATCCAATTGCATATTACAAATTTTACTCCCACATTTACATTTTACTTCTGTTTTCTTTAGTTTATATTTTTGTTTTGCGAGTAATCCTTCCGCGTACCTTATAGCTACTGCCTTACAAAAATCACTACCACAAGTACATTTTTTCGTAAGTAATACTTTTTTACATGTATCGCAAGTTGGTTCGCACTTACAAGTTGGTTCCGTTACTATACTTATTATCCTATCACTTCCTGTAACTTTTATTGTACTAGAATGAATATTTTTTGGCGATCGTTTTGGTGGTGGTGGAGTTGGTTTACAGTACATGCAATGAGGTGGAATAAATTCTCGTTTTGGTGTTTTTTTGATGACAACTCCTAACTCATCCATTTCTTTTACTGTAGCTTCTTGCTTCTCCTTTTGTTTTTCTAGTTTAATTCTATTCAATTTGTTCTCATTTCTTTGTAATAAGGGCTCAAGAGCAATTTTCGCTCCACATGGAATTGGTGGAGGTAGTTGACATTGTGCACACAAACACGAACACCTTCGACTAACAGCCTCTTTAGGATCTCTTATGTAGATTTTGGCACCTGGTTTCATCAGTTCGTTACATTCATCTTTTACTTCAAATACATCAATTTTTTTTATTTTTTTTTTCTCTACATTCAACACACTTGGTTTTTCATAAAAGATTTTATCCTTATTTTCACTGTTATCCCTTTTATATTTTTTCTTTATTTTACATATCTTCATAATGTTTTTACCCGTTTTTTCATTGTCGCCCTTTTCAAGTTTATTTTTACTTTTACTATTCCTTTTGTCTTCTTTACCTCCATATCTATCGTTATCTTTATTTCTATATTTCTTATTTTCTTTCCCAACCCTCTTTTTATCTTCGATTTCTACGTCTTTTCTGTATTTTTTTGTATCTTTCTTTTTGTTTTCTTTAGCTGATTCAGAAGAACTACATTTGCTATCATTATCTTCGTGTTTATTGCTTTTATTTTGCACAAAACTATCAGTTTTAGTAAAAAAATAGACATCCTTTCCCTTTTTTCTATGTTTTTGTTTTTCGGGTATTTTAGTACCCTGTTTTCCTTTTTTTATTTTATTGTTTACCGGTTCATCATCCCAAGTCTCATCAAAGCCTTCTTTTCTTTTAGCTTTTGTTTCAGTTTTTGTTTCAGTTTTCGATTCAGTTTTTGACGTTAAAAAACTTTTTTCCTTCCCTCTCTCATCTCTTTCCTTCTTTTCTAATTTATCTTTTTCTTTCTTCTCTTTTTCTTCTTTCTTTATCATCTCCCTTTCTCTTTTATCTCTTTTCTTCTTCTCTAATTTATCTCTTTTTTTCGTCTCTTTTTCTTTTCTATTCATCATCTCCTTCTCTCTTTTGTCTCTTTCCTTCTTCTCTAATTTATCTTTTTTTTTCTTCTCTTTTTCTTTTTTCTTTAACTCCTTCTCTTCATTATATTTCATCTCTTTCTCTCTTTTATCTTTTATCTTCTTCTCTTTTTTATCTCTTTTCTCTTTCTCTCTTTTATCTCTTTTCCTCTTGTTTATTTTGTCTTTTATCTCCTTCTTTCTTTTATCTCTTATCTTCTTTTCTTTTTTATCTCGTATCTTCTTCTCTCTTTTATCTCTCTTCTCTTTCTTTTTTTTATCTTTTATCTCCTTCTGTTTTTTTTCTTTTTCCTCCTTCTCCGGATCAGTAAATCCATCTGTTCCTTCAGGAAGACCCAATTCTTGCCGTCTTCTCTTTATTGACTCTAATATTTGGGCACGAATATTTCTTTTATTCATAACATTCATATTATGTCGGTTTATTACTATTTCTAGACAGTCAATTTCTTTTTTGTCTATACATCTGATTGGAACTTTAATTCCGCCGCGTTTGGATACCAGTTCGTATTTTTTGGCTATTATTGGTGTACATTTCTTTTCACGGGAACAAGGAATTCTCTCTTTTATTTTGTACTGATCTTCAACAATAACAGGATCTTTTTGAGTTGTTGCTAAAGTGATAAGTTCATCTATAGAAACAACCGTTTTTGTGCCAATAATCTTTTTTATATTTTTTGCTTGTGATTGACTTTTAGCTACAACAGTTTTACCATCATCAGAAATTTCTTTTAGTTGTTTATATGACGAGTCTGACTTAACATATGAGGTTTTCGCTTCGCTTGAAGTTTTTTCTGTCTCATATACACCATACAATTGAGGGTTGTTAATAACCTGTTGATCAAACGGTGTACTCTTGTATTCTATGTTGTTATTGTCTTTGGTTTCCATTTTATTCGATGATTCCGGAAAATGCTTAAGATCCAGGTTTTTATGTTTACCATTTTGTTTACTGTTATCATAGATGTTATACTCGTATACCTGCGGATTTTCATCTTTTATAGCTTCTTGAGCATACTCAAGACCCCAATCAACAACTTCTAATTTATCTGTTCTATTATCTTTTTCATATTTTTTTATATGATGACAGTTTTTGTAACCAGCTGGTATAAAGGTTTGGTTCAAATGTTCTTGTTTATAGTCTTTATTTACATAAACATGATTTTGAAGAAAGTTGGCATGTGTAGCTGTTGCTGACAGAGCAGTTTCATCTACTGCCTCGCTACCAAGTTGCGCAGATTGTTTTTCATCATTGCTAATCTGTTTATAATCATTTGATTGAGGTATTTGCATGATTTTTGAAATCAGGCTGCCATGAGTTTCTTTTTCAAAGCCTTTAGTCCCTATCTTTTTAAGGCTTTTATCATCTGCTAAGCTTGTCCTGTGGGGTGTTTTACATAGGCGTATAGCAAAATCCTCTTTATGTTTTACAATAGAGGTTTTAGGGCACTTTCTCCGTTGTTCCAAAACGTAAGTACAAATGCATTTCTCCAACAATTTCTTTTCTTCCAATGCCTCTTCCGCTATGCTAAGGCCTGATTGGAATCCTATATCTTTCCTTGTTTTTTTCATATTGCGTATTTTAATTCGTCTTTCACAGTTATATGGACAGCATTCATGCATTTTACAAAAATTTGGTTCACATACATAACGACATAACTGATCTCCTCTTATATAAACTGGTTTAGTTTGCACACAAATGGACTTTTGCTTTCTATCGCGTAACATCATAATTCTGCGACAGTCTTTGGGGTCACATGGACTCTTGTTGCAATATTGGCACATCTCTTTGTAAGGCAGTATTGGTGGTTTTTTATATTTAATACTTAACCCTTTTTTGTTTTTCAATGGGTTTAAGCCAAGTTGACAAAAACAATTTTTCATCTTGGAGGCGAAGCCAGTACATATTTTGTCATCTGTGCCAGCAAAAAAACGTCGTTTATTTTCTTGGTATGGTTCTTGTGCTATATTAAATCCTAAGCCTAAGCAATTCTTTAACCTTTTACTATATTTCACAAGGTTTTTTTGATATGTCTCGTCGGCGCAATCGATGTCTTGTTTCGTATTTTCTTCTACAGTTGGGTACTTGTTAGGCTTGTCACCTCTAAGAATGTATTTCTTTTCCACATGCAACCCTATTATATGAGGCTCATCATCAAATTCTGTACTACGAGATGATTTTTTAGGGGGTGGGCTTGTTTGTGACAGACGAACACAAGTCTTTCTTCTAACTAAATCAATTTTTTCTTCAGCCCTATCCATAGTATCCATGCTATCATATGTATCTATACCGGCATCGGTAAATCTTTCTTTGATACCTGCATTGGAAAAACTATCTTCGGTATATCCAAAGGAGAAACTTTCTTCCATATTTGCATTGGTGAAAGTTTCTTTGAAACCTGCATTAGTAAACCTTTCTTTGATATCTACTTCATGAATTCTTTCTTTGACACCTCTATCGTACACCGTTTCCTTGACGCCAGTATCTTTTAACCCTTCTTTTAAACTTCCATCGCGAAGCCTTTCATTCATTCCTGCATCGGTCAACCTTTCTTTCATATTAAGATCGTTAATTTTTTGTTTGTTACCTCTATAGTTAAAGCTTTCTTTTATACCTGCATCGGATAATCTTACTTTAATATCTCCATCGGTAAATATTTCCTTAAAACCTGTATCGGTAAGCTTTCTTTTGATAGCTGTATCAACGAAACTTTCTTTGAAACCAACATTAGTTAACCTTTCTTTGGTGCCTATACCGGTGAACCTTACTTTGCTACCAGCATTAGTGGGCCTTTCTTTGGTACTTGCATCGCTAAATCTTTCTTTAATACCTGCATTAGATAACCTTCCTTTAATGTCTCTGTCGTTTAAGCTTTTTTTCATATATACAGAAGATGATTTTTTTCGTGAAAAAAATGGAAGAATTGTAGTTATTTTCTCTCTAGTATCAATTGATGCGTTTTCAACGATATTTTCTTTTTTGTTTTTTTCAAGTTTTTCAAATTTACTTTTACAGTCTAATTTTGTAACTCTTTTTGAAGGTCTGTCTTTAAAAAATTCAATGTCGAACTCAAAGTTTGTACCCATTTTGACCGCCTGTTTTGGTGTGGTGTAGCAAGAAAGTTCAATCATTTCTTCTTTTCTTCTCCTTGATAATGGTTTAGTATCTCTTAAGAGTTCTTGATTTGCCTCTAATTTAGTTGTTGTATGTTCGTCAGTAGGCACAAATTTACGTTTTGAGAGTTTATTACATGTTCTTGAGAGTTTTTCATTATCATTTGATCCAGTTCTTAAAAGCCTCCCGTTGGCTTTAACTTCACTTTTTGAAAGCTTCTTGTAAGCCTTTATTGCATTCTTTGAACATTTTCCGGCAGCCATAACTTCACTTCTTGAGAGCTTCTCATCAAATTTCACTTTACTATTTGAGAGATTTTTGTTAGCCTTTGATCCAATGTTTGATTCAATTCTTAAGAAACACTCGTAAGCCATTACTTCACTTTTTGGGAGCATCTCGTTAGCATTTGATTTAGTCACCTTCCCATCAGCTTTCACTTCACTTTTTGAGAGTTTTTTGTTTGCCTTTAATTCCCTTCTAAAATTCTTACGTGTACTTGATGAAATATCTTGGTTTGAGCTTAATTTGTCATCTTCATCACTTTTAGATAGTTTCTTGTTAGCCTTTGAGTCAATTATTGAGAAATTTCTGTAAGCCATAACTCCGGTTTTAGGGAGCTTCTCGTAAGCCTTTGATTTAGTCTTTGGCACCTTCCCATCAGCTTTCACTTCACTTTTTGTGAGCTTTTTGTTAGCCTTTGATCCCTTCTTTAAATACTTACGTGCACTTAATGAAATATCTTGGTTTGAGCTTAATTTGTCGTCATCATCATCACTTTTTAAAAGTTTCTGGTTAGCCTTTGATTCAATTCTTGAGAAATTTCCGTAAGCCATTATTTCACTTTTTGGAAGCTTCTCGTAAGCATTTGATTTAGTCTTTGAGATTTTTCCATTAGCTTTTGCTTCACTTTCTGAGAGGTTTTGGTTAGCTTTTGTTTCCTTCTTAAAATATGTTTTTGTTTTTGATTTATTTGCCGAAATTTGTGATTTCTTCCTTGAAAAAAATCTTGGCGTATTTTCCATTGGTGTGGTTTTACTTATCGAAGGATCTTTATTGCCTTTTGTCATTGATAATCTTTTAATAGATACTGATTTGTTTTGTGTAAGTTCTTTATTTTCCTTTGATTTACCTATGAAATAATTTATTATATTACGAATACTTCTTTTTGGTACGTCTTTTTTGCTTATGCTCATTGGAGAACTTTTTTTCAATTGGTCTTCACTGTCCGTTACTGCATATCCACCATCTACAAGTCCCATCATTTTGTCCCACCAGCTAACCTTACGTTCAGCCTCATTTCGTATTTTCTTTCCTGAGCTTTTAGGTTTTGCTTTACGCTTGTCTCTATTCATATTTAAAGTATTTGAGGCAACTATTACAGACACCGACCGCTTATCAAAATTTTTTGTAGGGGAATTTTTTCTGATTTTAAATAGATGTGAAATAGATTGACGTGCTTTCTTTTTAATCAAAATAGGATCTTTATTGACATCATAATTCTGTGAATAATATTCACTAGCGACAGTAACAGGACGTCGTTCCTCTTCCATCACTTCTGTGATGTTAAGAATACTTTTCTTGGATAATGTTTTAGTCCTATTTTTGGATTCTTTTATACTTGTTGCAGACGTCTTCTGGATTGGTTTATTTGAAGAATTATATAATAAAGATTTATCTTTAAAGAATAACATGTTAAAAGATACATCTGATCCAACCTTAACTGAATGTCTCCGTTGTAAAGTTTTTTTTTTTTTTACAGAACCATTTGATATTAAAGCAGAAGATTCCTTAACTGGATATGTCATTTGGTTACGCGTATTTTCATTTTTGCTCATAATTGCACGGAGCCCTTCAATTCGTGTTCGGTTCAAATAAATTTGCTCGTTTAACAGATCGTTATTTATTCGCTTTATATATTTTTCCGGTTTTATTTCATTTTGAGTAATTTTTTTTCTTTTTTTTGTGTTTAAATTAGCTAGTGAAATTCTTGATTTTTTTTTGCTTTTTGTTAGTATGGTTTCACTTATTGAGAAATCTTTATTGGCTTTTGCATTTGACAATCCTTTAATAGGAACAGATTTGGTCATTGTAAACTTTTTATTTTCCTTTGATTTACCTGTGGAAAACATAGTAATATTATGAATTCTTTTTTTCGGTTTGTCTTTTTCATTTAATCTAATTGGAGAACTTTCCATTATTTGGTTATCACTTTCCGTTACTTCATGTCCACCATCTACGGTTTGTTCTGGATCGATGTAATTACTTGCCGTCCTAGGGCCAAGCTTTAATTGCTTTTGTTTTTTTTTTGCCAATTTAGCTTTAATTTTTTCATTTTCGGCATTGTTCCACCAGCTAACCTTACGTTCAGCTTCATTTTGTTTTTCTTTTTCTGAGCTTTTAGGTTCTGCTTTACGCTTGTCTCTACTCATATTTAAAGTATTTGAGGCTACCACTAGAGACACTAACGGCTTATCAAGTTTTTTTGCAGGGTTTTTTTTTCTGATTTTAAATAGATGTGAAATAGAATGACGTGCTTTCTTTTTAATCAAAACAGGATCTTTATTGACATCATAATTCTGTGAATAATATTCACTAGCGACAGTAACCGGACGTCGTTCCTCTTCCATCACTTCTGTGATGTTAAGAATACTTTTCCTGGATAATGTTTTAGTCCTATTTTTGGATTCTTTTATACTTGTTGCAGACGTCTTCTGATGTATTGGTTTATTTAAAGAATTATATAATAAAGATTTATCTTTAAAGAATAACATGTTAAGAGATACATCTGATCCAACCTTAACTGAATGTCTTGGTTGGATAGAAAACAATTTTTTTACCGAACTATTCGATATTAAAGCAGAAGATTCCTTATTAGGAAATATCATTTGGTTACGCGTATTTTTGTTTTGGCTTATAATTGCAGGGAGCCCTTCTATTAGCCTATGTTTCAAATAAAGTTGCTTTTTAAGAGAGTCATTTGAGAATGTTTTGTTTGCAAAAATATTCTTAGCTGGTTTTTTCTTTTTGTGTTGTTCTTGCTTAATTTCTTTTAGTGTTAAATTTTTACTTAGTTTCGACTTCTTTTCATTTATATAAGATAATGAATTTTCGGGATTATTAATTTCATTTTTTGCCTTTTTATTCTTATTTGTACACATATATGCAAGTACATTTACACTGTCGGTATATTTTTCACTTTGATTTAGTTTTTTAGTTTTCATTGCTGAATTTTCTATTTCAACTTTATTCTTGTGTCTTGACTGTAATGATTTTCGTTTAACTGGTTCAGTAAAAAAAGGTTCATTCTTATTCAAAAAACTCTTTGAATTTGGTACCCTTGTAAAGGATTTTATCAATTTAGGTTTAAGGAAACCAGATGAGCTTTTGTTTGGTTTTATCTTTTCATTGGTGATCATCTTCTTTACTATTTTGTGTCCTTTTGGCGTAATATTGGTATTTTGATCTTGTCTAATCAATATAATGTTTTCATCTGGTTTCATGCTTTCTTTTTTTACTTTAAGTCGCATTTTGCTGATAGACTGTTGTGTTCTATGGTTCTGGCATTGGTTTTTGTGCAAAAGTTGTGTTTTATCAGGATATGGTTGTTCGGGTTTAATTTTTTCATCATCATTTTGGGTGTTTTTGGCAGAGTGCTTGATACGAACAATTCTTTCTTTTAGTTTTATTTTATTTGAGGACGGTTGGTTTTCAACTTTACTTTGAATTACTAAGGAAGGCATATTTTTTTTAAAAATTATATGTTTATTTGCATTTGTTTTCTGTTTTGAGCTACTACTGAGAAAATGTTTTTTTCGTATGGAATATGGTTCTGTTTCGAATTCATCGGAAGATGACTTAAACAATTTAGATGTCCTCTTGGGCGATGCTGAAAGGGTAAACAAAGATGTTATCAGATGCATTTTAGAATTTTTATCTCCCGCAAGTTTATGCTTATTTGGTGTTCCCTTTAATTTCAATTTCATTTGATTGTTTTTTTCACCAGCGGTGGGCTTGTCCAAGGTATATGGTGATGGTTTATTTGCCACATGAGTTTTTTTTGTAATCATATCCGTAGGGATTTGTTTCATTTTCTTGTCATTTAATACAAGTCTTGATCCCTTGCTTTTATATTTTGTGATAGGCATTGATTTCAATCGTACAAGTTTTGTACATTCATAATCACTGGCGTCGCTCTTTGACGGTTTTTTATACAATTCACTTTTAGATGGCAAAATTTTAATTGTCCTTTTATGTTCTCGAGCTTTTGCTGTAACTAAAACTTGCTGTTCACGGATGGGATTTTGAAGTTGAAGATTAACTGATAGATCGGGATGACATTTTTTAATCGTTTTTGTTGTTAGAGAACTACTTTGTATCTTTTCGTTTGTACTATCATCATGATTTAGATGATTTTTTGTCTCAGGATGCCAATGCATTCTATCTCTCAAAATTCGAAATTGTGATGGATATTTCCTAGGGTATTTTCCTTGTCGGGACTCGATGTTTGAATTCAATGTTCGTTTTTTGTTTCCTAAACCACTACTTGACACTAATGGTAATTTTTGCTGTATAGATTGTCCATTTTCGAATTCAAGTAGTGGCTCAGATTTCTCTTTTGTTATATTTTTCATGATCCTAAACAATGAAGTTTTCTTTTCTCTTGATGATTTTACCGTGCTGGGAATTTTGGATTCCGATCGAAGTATTTTGGTCCGATTATTGATTATTGGTAATGGTTTTTTATCATGTGTTTTTTTTATCATTCGAACAGAATTTTCTTTGTCTAAATCAGAAATACTGCCGTGTTTTTCTTTACCATCTTTTCCGTGCTGAGATTCATGATTTAATTGATGGTGCAAAGCCTTTATATCCCTTTTCAATCTAAAAAGTGATGGATGCTTCCGCTGTTGTGGTTTTCCAAACAAAAAATTTAAGTCTTTTTCCGATATTTGTGCATTTGTCTGAAGGTTTTTGGTTGAACCGGAAGGTTTTTTATCACGAAAAGATGATTTTTGAGATAAGATTTCAATGTTTGGATCAAAAATTATTGGAGTCTTCTGTTTAAAAAATCTAGAACCTAAAAGTTTCTTCTCGCAAATAGTTTTTCCTCGCTGAGAATTATCTTTTAATTCAGGATCCGGTGTTCTCATTTCTCCTTTAAATCTTAAAGGTAATGGCTTCTTCTCTCGTTTAGGTTTGCGATGGAGTAATTCAGTATTGGTATCTGATAGGCCAATATATTTTTCATCAGCATTTATTTTTGAACTTGATGTTTTTTTTTTTGGAATTGCTTTACCATAAAGAATTTTAATATCTGGATCAGAAAACTCTTTTTGCTCTTTGATTCTCAAACCAGATTTGTTTTTTTCATTCATATGTTTTTCTTGGTATGATTTCTTCTTTGATTCTGGATGTGGTACTCTCATTTCTGCTTTCGTTTGGAACTGTTGTGATTTCTCTTCATGATCCGTTTTTTCATCCAAAAATTTAATTTCAGAGTCAGATTTTTGGATTTTATTTTTTACTTTACTTCTAAGACTACATGTTTTTTTTTCTTGAAGAAATTTTCCACTTTGTAACATTTCTAAATGAGAACTCTTTAGAGATTTGCTCTTTTTTTTTATTGGAGCAATGTTCGTTTTTTTTTCTCGTGTAGATTTTCCTATCCCTACCGACTGAAAAAATGAAGGTATTTTTTGGTTAACTAATTTTTTTTGCGACATAAGTCTTAAGTTAGACGTAGAACGTTGCTTTTTGTTGAATTTGTCATTCTTATTTTTATTTTCTATTGGCACTGAAATAAAATCTTCTCTTTTTAGTTTAGTACGTTGAAATTCTATATCTGAATCAGGTTTATGTACTTTTGTAATTTTTAATCCACCGTTTTTATTTTTGTTTTTATTTATACTGAACTCTGACGTTTCTTCCCCACGTATCAATATCCCAGACGCAAATCCAACTCTTGGTGATAATGAACGGGTACTTTTGTCAGTGTCGTGGTTTTTTATACTTTGAGTGTAACCTGACAATTTTTTCTTTAATTGTCGTTTTGTTCCTGATTCTGACGAAAGTCTCATTTTCTTTTTTATAATAAAATGTTCAAACTTTTTTGGACTTATCTTTCCAGGAACACAAACGTAAACATTGTATTCAGTGGGAACAAAACATGCATCATGTTTTGTTTTATGTCTGTATATTTTACTGTAATTTTCCGTTTTATGAACTGTTTCTCTGTATAAATTACTTCTTGTACTACATTCTGCAGTTTTTTTTTCTTCCTGAGATTCTTTTTCTTTTAGAACTATATTGCTTTGCAAACTGCTTGATTTAAACATTTCAAACCTACGCTTTGAAAGAATTTTAATAGGTGATTCCTTAAACATTGAAACATTAAGTCTCCAATTACTGTCTCTTTGTGTTTCCCACCTTCTTGTACCACTGAAATGTTTTCCTAAATCTACATGAGGAGTAGAACATTTTGAAATTTCATTTAGTTCTTTATTATACATAACATTGTTTCGTGAATTCTTATTTGTCATTGACAACGCATCTGTAACTCCTTTAAAGTCCAAAACATTATGTTGTAGCCGATACTCATTATCGTTGCATATGAAACAAACATCAGGTTTAGAGTTTAAATATTTTGCTTGTTCATATTTCATTTGTTGCTTACTAATGTTGCACTTTTTTTTTGTCGTAAGGGAAACGTAAATGTTTTTTAGCACATTACTCAAACTACTTGACTTGTTTTCTTTTACTTTGCCTCTTTTTGAATTTCTCAATTCATTACTTAATTCTGAAGGTATATAATGATATCGTGTAATTTTTCTGTGAATTTTGTTATGTTTACAGAAATCTCGGTTCTTTTGTAAGGTAGAGCTTGACATGGGTTTTTCTGTTAGACAGTTGCATATTTCAGGATTCACGTAGGAATGATATTTATCACAGATATACTCACGTCGATTGTTGTTCAAATTTGGTTGAATAGCGTTGTTTTTTCTTCTAGAGTTATTTAAATCCAAGATATGACTACTTTCTGAAATTACTTTTTCGGCATGATATAATTTAAATGGTGTGGAACTGGCCCTGGACGCTATTCTTACTGCAGTTTGAGATGTTGTACAACTTGAAATGATAACTCTATCTGAATTTTTTATTAATTTCTGTAAGTACAATTGCGGGCGTTTTGGTTTGCTTGCGTTCTTGTGCATTATCTCTCTCTCAGTTCTTTTTAATGTTTTTGAAGGGTTCTTAATTTCCTTAATGGAAAATGTACTGTGACTTGATTCTGTTTTTACGTAATGTTGACTGATCTGTCTTAGAGTGTTTATGCATTGTTTTAGTTTGGGACCGAAATTTTTAGCTCTTTTTGTGTTTTTGTTTTGTATTGTTTGGTAACGCATTCTGGGACCATCTCCTGTGTGTGGTTCAAGGGATTCTTGAAGTAAAAGACAACTGTTACTGAAATGATGACGTCGCAGACTTTGCTTGCCCTTTTTATACACACATTCCGTGTATTTTTCAGCAAAAGAGTTATTTATGTTCACACCTTTCAGTGCTTTTATAATATTTTTACCGTCATATAAACTGCTTTCTTCACCGATGGTCATTTTGCTATGAACATAATGTTTTGATACTACTACGTGATTTCAACTTTTGTCGTTATTTGCGACGCCAAAGAAAAGTAGAAAGCAGCCTGAAAATAAACGGTAACTTTTTAGAACTTTGAAAAGAATTATTATTTTTAAGTATATTCAGTTAATTTATCAAAATGGAGAGCAGTCTACACGCTTTAAAGTTGTTACCCACAATCATTTACAACGTAATGCATAAAATCACAAATTTTCTAGAATAGCCTATTAACATGCTTTAGCGCCGTAAAGTCACCCATTCCGATCTGCGAGACGCGGGGCGGTAGAAGGGCAAGGATAGTGGATACACACGGCATTACTTCGGCATTAATGAAAGTCACAGATGATTACTTTTTATATGATTCTCAGATAAAGTGTCTTTAGCGAGGCTGAAATAATTTCTTGATCACGTATTTTATTCTAAGAGAAAGTTATTTAGTGAGGCCGAAAGCCAAGCCGCGTTTCCAAAAGAAACTTTTTCTTGTTCTCTGAATAAATCTTCTGTTAAAATTGTCTTTGCCGAGGCCGAAAACTGAGCCGCTTTTCCGAACGATATTATTTCTTGATCTCGTTTTTGATTCTCAGGTAAAAAATCTTTGGTGAGGCCGAAGGCAGAGCCACGTTTTTGAATAAAACTCCATCTTGATCTCTTTCTGATCTGAAGGCCGAGCTACGTTTGCCAACGAATTTATTACCTTGGTCTATGGAAGGATCCTCTGCTAAAGTGTGTTTGGCAAAGCCGAATGCCGAGCCGCGTTTCCGAGTGAAACTTTTTCTTGTTCTCTGAATAGATCCTCTGCTAAATGTGTCTTTGGTGAGCCCGAAGGCCAAGCCACGTTTCCGAACGAAATTATTTCTTGATCTCGTATTTGATTCCCAGGTAAAGTGTCTTTGGCGAGGCCGAAGGCCTAATTCCGTTTTTCGAACGAAATTATTTATTGTTCTCTGAAGTGATCCTCTGCTAAATAATAATAATAATAATAATATCCATTTATTTCAGGCATCTAGGGCCCATAGATAAATACCGTAGAACTAAAATATATATTATTATACAGAATCGTGTTAGTAATAGAGATTAATTAAATTAAAAAATTAAATTAAATTAAAATCATTTATTTCAGAACTGGAAGAATGCTTTGTTAGTGTCACTTCACTTATGCACTTTTTTTTGTGCTGTCCTGTGGCACTTGTCCGCGGAACCAACGGAACACCACGCCCGCAGCCAAAAGTCTACCTCCATGACGACGTGCAGAAAACAGTCCAGCACTCGCACCACGAACGCTTTAAAATTGACGTTGCGGCGCGACTGCAGCAACTGCACCCTCGGCGGGTACCCCAGCTTTTGGCGCACGTACTCCGCGATGTCCTCCGCCTTAATAAAACCAGAACAGTAGTTTAACTCACGCCCCGTAAGAGACTCAAATACCTACTGTTGCAGAGTTGTCCCTTCTTTTAGTTTCGTAGCTAATAAAAAATCAATACTTAAAATGTTTTGAAGCCGATTATGACAAATGAGCTATCAATCGACGACGTAGTGAAACATCCAAACATACATACCTACTACAAACAAACATACATTCATATCATACATAATAAACACATAGACACTATAACTCATAAAGAAATCTTACTTGCTTATCTTAATTTTTGTAAGAAAAAATATTGGCTCCTGAACTTTTTAAAAACATGGGCATCGTCAAAGGGGGGAAGGGGGTAGTCGTCCCCTTAGAGATTCGAAAAACTTTTGAGATATTAATAATAAAGTAGTCAAAAAATTCGCGAGAAACCCAAGAAGATCATGTTAAAAACTTAAAATTTGTTTATTTTACCTACAATTTATGTCATCTTGCCCCCCCTGGCAACGCCTTTGCTTAAAAATCTTTGTGATTTTTACCTAAATTAATCAGTTTAATGCATTAAAGTACATAATAAAATTTAAGTATCTAATCAAACATTGGCTCCTAGTCTTAAATTAAAAATCTTTGCGATTTCAACAATATCAGCTCCACGTTTAAAAACACCTTGAATGATTAACAAACATAGCACAGTTATGATCATAGGTACCAAAGTTAAATGTGAACAAAGAAAATACGGTTTACATCTCACATTATTATTTATATATACCATCAATTCTTATTCACCTTTCTTGTTGAGTAGGTTTTGAGAAGAACGATAATTCTGGATTTGAGGAATTATTATTGAGGCACCCGAAGACAGTACAATATGTTCGATTGCGTTCTGTCGACATATTTGAATTGGTCGGCGACGCGTGGCGCGCGGCGGCGGCGTGGCGGCTTGTTCGAGAGACTTGACTGAGCGCGATCGCGGCGTGACCCCGACTAGCGCCTACCTTGTATACTAAGATATTGCTGTTGTGTGCGTACTGTAGTTCGTGCGTACTAGCACGCACACATGTTAGCCACGCGATGTACCTTTGCTTGAAGATAAACTACTGTTCTGGTTTTACTATGCCTTAGTGGTGTAGTGTAGGCGGGAAATGTACACCGGCGTGTTCGGCTTCGCGGGAAAATAATTAAATTTGGGCTCCTTAAGAGCTATGCCGCAGCAGGTCTTGTTTGTTCGTGGTTGGCGCTTCCTCCTCTGCACCGTCACGAAATCAACGTCATTGGCCCGGTTCGGCGCCTTTTCTGGCACGGGCTTCATACGTGAAGCGGCAGGAGCGCTCGCGGTGACGCTGGCGAAATCCCTATGCTGAGGTTTCACCTGGGCTGCAGACACGGGCAGCTGAGCGGGGCGAGGGGTGCGAGCGGTGCTGCGTGGAGGAGCCGCAGGGACGGACGCTGGGCTGCGGGGCGCGCGGGGGGCGCTAAAGGGTCTTTGGCGAGGCCAAAGGCTGAACTACATTTCGGACCGATATTTTATCTTGATCTCATATTTCATTTTCAGGTTAGGTGTCTTTGGCGAGGGCAAAGGCCAAGCCGCGTTTCCAAACGAAACTTTATCTTGATCTCTCATATGATTCTCAGATAAAGTGATATTGGCGTAGCCGAAAGTCGAGCCGCATTTCCGACCGAAACTATTTCTTGTTCTCTGAATAAATCATCTGCTAAAGTGTCTTTAGCAAGGCCGAAGGCTGAGCCGCGTTTCCGAACGAAATTATTTCTTGATCTTGTATTTGATTTTCAGGTAGTGTCTTTTGCGAGGCTGAAGGCCAAGCCGCGTTTCTGAGTGAATCTATAGTCTTGTTTTCAGAATGAGGGCTTTTCATGACAGCTCTTAATCAAGTTTCACCAAAATGAACTAGATGGCGCTGACGTATGCTCTAATTTCAAAAATGTATGACGTAACAAAATCTACTCTATGACAAGACCTAACCTTATATATTATAATAAAGATTTCAATATATTTGATATTATATAGTACTATTTTCCACATAAGCGTTAGAATGTGGAAAATCAATAATGAAATAGCATTAATTACCTACCTAATTCTTTGGATAATGTAACTTAAATTAAACTTAAATGTTTTAGTGCTAGAGTGTCTTTTTTCACCAACTAAAGTCTAATCCGCAAAAAAAAACCAGCCACTAAAAACAATATTTCTCCGCTAAAATGGGTTTCTAAACCACCAGTTTTAGTGCAAATTCCCTAAGTTGGCAACACTGAATCAGGAACCATAGAGTAGACTGTATATTTTTGACATGAGAGCATACGTCAGCGCCGTCTATTGATCGCACTCTGTACTTTTTTTTTTAATGCTGTCTGAAAAGCCCTCATTGATCCTCTGCTAAAGTGTGTTTATTATTTTTGATCTCGTATTTGATTCTCAGGCAAAGTAGCTATGGTGAGGCCGAAGGCTGAGCCGCGTTTCTGAACGAAACTATTGTGAGTCTAGACTTCAATTCTCTTTTTTATTTTAGAAAACGATTTTTCAAAAATTCTCAATGACGTTTTCATTTGTGATTAATATTGGCTTCATACCAATTTTTATGATTTTAACTACAAAAGAAACTTATTTCGCACACAAACTTTCATTCCCTATTTTACCCTCTCAGGAGTTGAATTTCTAAAAATCTTGTTTTTATTCCTTGTCTTTATAAATGGAACCTCTGGACAAAAGTTTAGGTTTCTAGGTGCAATGGTTTGGGCTGGGCGCTGCCGAGTCAGTGAGTGAATCAGGACTTCATACATTGGAGTGAGAAAGTACTTAAAATTAAATACACTCCTAATACTTGCAATATTTGTGTTATACTCGTACGTACCTCACATGAGAGGAGTGCATCCGGAAGCCGAAGATACACGTGTACATTATTTTTACTTGAATACAATATTTAGTGAATGAACAACTTAAATACAAAATTTCATCCCCCTTTGAGGTTGAAATTCCAACAACACCGATATACGTTGCGTTAGTTTTTAAACATAAGCCATAATAATACATTGAGAGGACTTTCCATACACAACTTCATCCCCCTTTTTACACCTTCTGGGATGGAACTATCAAAAACGCTGAGACATTTATATAAATTAATTTTCATTGTTCAGTTTACACACAATATTTGAAGATCCTAACTTCAAAACTGACTGACTTTCATACAAATTTATTTTACCCCGTTAGGAGCAGAATTTCCAAAAATCCTTCTTTACTGGATATCTACACTGTATAAGGTGCAAAATCTATAGTCTCTAAGTCCAGCTATTTGGGCTGTGTGTTGATATATCACCCAGTCAGTCAGTTTACTATCCTACAGGGATTCTAAATTATTCCCGGACAAAAAGTATTTTATTTGTAATTTTAGGACCTAGAAAATCTCTATAACAAATTTCATCAATATCTGTGCAGCCGTTTTACAGAATAATGCTTCAAAAATAAAAAAATATCACACGTACTTATTTTTTCCTGAAATTTTCCGGGATTTAAAGAAGCCTATATGGCTCCGTCTTATAAGCTATCTCTATGCAAAACATCACGTCGATCCGTTGCTCCGTTGCAGCGCGAAAGAAGGACAAACCAACAAACACACTTTCGAATTTATAATAACTACTAGCTGATGCCCGCGACTTCGTCCGCGTGGAAGAAGATAACGCGCTCCTGGCAAAAAAGTGTTCCGAGATAACGCGGCCACAGTAGGATTCCAACAGTAGAAAGTATCCAGTTTTTAGTTAGATAATAAAGCAGAATCTGAAGGCTTTAATTTTTGTTTTAGTGCTGTCAAAACTTAAATTTTTCCAAAGTAATTTAGCTTCTGTTCCTAACACCTAACGACTATTTTGCAGGGTAGAAATTGTTGATATAATAGCAATAAAACTTAAATTAAAGCCTTCAGAATCGGCTACAATAAAGCCGATTCTGAAGGCTTTAGTTTTAGGATTAGAAGCTAAATTTTTTTGGAAAATTTTAAGCTTTGACAGCACTAAAACTAAAATAAAGCCTTCAGAATTGGCTTTATTAAATTAATGAACAGTGATCTTCCTTCCTCCTTTAATTGTAATTAATGCCTCACTGCTGAGGATCGAACAGTGGTAACCATACCAAAACTCAATCAGTAGTTTTTGCGTGATGCATAAAATACCGACAAAAATACCGAAAAAAAAAAAAATTTATCAGTATCCTACACCGCAATTTTTTTTGGTATATCATCTATGTATAGACAGATAGACACGGTTCTATTAGAGTTTTTAATAATAATTTTAATACTTACTTAAGGGTCCGTTTCGCCAAACATGCTCTCGCGTTTGGACAATTTAGCATATTAATACAAAATATTTTTAACAAATAAAATTTGTGTAGGTAGTTAAAAAGATGAACTACATTATAATTTTTCAGATTTCACACAAGTATCACAAGCATCCGGAAAAAAATCGGAAAGATCACTAAAATCACGAAAAATGTAATTTAGCGTTGCAAACAGAAAAAAATATTTTTTTTTGTTTCAAATTGAAATATATTTTTTTACTTAAGGAGTTTAAAGTACCTTATTCATATAAAATATTAATATTTTTTTCCTTTCGTTATTTAAATATAAATACACAAACTTCCAAATTCTTTTTGCGTAATTTTTCTGTACAGGAAAAATGTAGAATGTTTGAGTATTTCTTTTAAAATAACGAAAGGAAATAAAAAATTATAAAAATCTGTAAAGGCTACTTTCATTTCTTTGCTCTATAAAAAAATATTTTAGTTTGTAGTTAGATCAGTAGACTGATCATACTAGTTTCAAAGCCAAATTACGTTTTCCATGATTTTACTGATATTTCAGATTTTTTTTTCTCAATGATTGTGATGCTTGTGTCAAATCTGAAAAATTATAATGTAGTTCAACCCTTTAACTACCTACACATATTTTATTTGTTAAAAATATTTTGTTTTAATATGCTAAATTGTCCAAACGCGAGAGCATGTTTGGCGAAATGGACCCTTAACTTTACAATTTTCAGTTATTATAGTGGTAAAAAATATATTTATTTATTATAACTGTTAAAATTTATTGAAAAAGGCGTTACTTTGCGGAAGTCAATCATGAATTTGTAGATATATTAATAATAGTTTCTGCCCGCGGCTTCGCCCGCGTGGCCTACAGGAAACAAATAACATTTTTTTCAGAAACAAATATTATAAGTGCTTTCACTCTCTCTGGGAGGCAAGGTGTAGTGCTCGGCCTTTGGCCTTGCCAGAGTGCCAAATACGGGGACCCACCGATCAAATATTTTCCTAAAAAGTGTCAAAATCCCTATCAGTTGTCAAAAAATTACAAATTTGAATACGGCAGCGTAATCTGCGACTCCAAATGCCCCTTGATACCGTGTTTCATGCAAATCGGAATACTTTTTTGAACCTATCAAAAAACTGTCAAAACCTGTCAAATTAATTTTTTTTTTTCTGTCATGTAGCCCCAGCTTGACCTATCACTATAGTTGAAACCCAAACTCCTTACAATTAGCTGTTCGGGATATATGGCCCATCAAAATTTTGGCTATTCTTTTTTTCGACTTTTTTTTTACCGTCGTCTAGATCTCGCCGAGCCCTTTTCTTAGAGTACCATGAACATGGGTCTAGACCCATGGGTCTTGATGGGCCATATATCCCGAACAGCTAATTGTAAGGACCGTTTGGGAGATACGGACCTGTAAAGTTTTTACACTTTCGGCAGGTAGATCACGTCGAGACCTTTTCCTAGACACCCATCAACATGGGTCTAACTCCAGCCGTTTGGGAGATACAGGCCGTCAAAGTTTTGACAATAAAAAAAGAACTTGTTTTGGCATCCCATGGTCCAACCCTTAGTGGATGTACCACCTTCCGTTCCAAAGATATTTTGCTGGGATATGGATAGATATTGTCAGATAGATAGATAGATAGATAGATAGATAGACAGATAGATAGATAGATTGTGGATAGATAGATAGATACCTCAAAAGGAAAAAATGGAACCCTAAAAGGATCACTTGTCTGTTTCTCCGTCCGTTACAGCCGATTTGCTCTGGCACACATACTTTCAAGAATTTTCATATCCACTATATTAAATTTCAAAATCGATGCCATTTTCGTAATTAACGGCCCAAAAAAATTATAAAAACGACACCCATATTTATATTTACACATTTCAACATTTCAACCCCATCGCACCCCAACAGGGGATGATGGTATTTCACGTCCACTATATTGGATTTAGGAATCGTTGTTGTTTTCGTAATGAGCGACCCGATAAACCATACAAACGATACCCATGTTGGTTTTCAGACTTTGTCACCCTATTTCCCCCTTTTAGGGGTTGAATTCTGGAAAAGCCTTTTTCACGTCCACCACGTTGGATTTTAAAATCGTTGTTGTTTTCGTAATCAGCGACCAGATAAACCATACAAACGATACCCATGTTGATTTTTAGACTTTGTCACCCCGTTTCCCCCTTTTAGGGGTTGAATACTGAAAAAATCCGAAACATATGTTTACTAATTTATAGATAGGAGTACTCCCTGTGAGGTCTCGAATAAAATAGTCTAATCTTGTTTCCCCATACAAACTTTGGACACCCGTTTCACCCCCTTAGAGGGTGAATTTCGAAAAATCCTTTCTTAGTGGATGCCTACACTATATATCTATTAGCAAAATTTTAAGTCTATAGGACCAATGGTTTAGGCTGTGCGTTGATATATCAGTCAGTCAGTCAGTCAGTCAGTCAGGACTTTATATTTTATATATACAGATACTAAAGATACTAAAATTTGGTACGTTACATACTTCTAACCAAAGCTTTCTTGTTTTCTTTTAACACTCATTCGTGACGTCTATACCCTAAAAATTGTTATTTGCTATGTAACTTCTAACAGTAAAAATGTAAATTTCTAGAATCGATAAATGACAACAACTTTTTTTTCCGTCGTTCGATTTTAATGAAATAAAGCCTATATTCTAATCCAAATTGAGCCTCGTCTAACTGTGAAAATTACATCAAAATCCGTTCAGTAGTTTCGGAGATGTGCGCGAACAAACAAACAAACAGACAGACAGACAGACAGACAGAAAAGAATTCTAAAAATCACTGATCTGCGTTCTATTACTCTTATTTAGTCACCCCCTTTCTATTTTTATTACTTTTGTCCAATATACAGACACAGCAGGTTCTACTCTTTTATTATATGTATTGATTGATGATGATGATTGATGATTGAAGATGATTAATAACTGTGGGGATATTTATTTATGTGATTTTTTAAGTGATATATGTATATTATAATTTAATGTTGTTATCACTTATTACTGTTCATATTTATTAGCATGTAGTATACTATATAGTTTACTGAGTATTTGAGTAATATATATATTTGAATCGGTACCCTATACTATTTTGCCATCATGGTACTACTCCGAACAACTTCTCCATTATTGCAAAACGGCTCACCTGAATAAGTATTATTGATCGGGATAGCCGACCAGTTTCAGCAGATTCAGACTGCCTTCTTCTGGGCGAGTGAAGACATTTACGCGAAGACGCGACGTTGCGTCTCGCACTGCGGGCTAGCACTCGCGCTGCGCGGGACGTCATCGGTGCAGTTACTGCAGTTGGCGTGGGTGGTCGGACAGGTCGGGTGTCCGTACAATTTATTATAGTGCGCGCCAATAACTTCAGTTTAACAATAAAACAAGAACAATGTGTTCACAAAGAAGTGAAAATAACCATAAGGCAAAATACAGTACGAAGAAAAATAATTTTTATTAAATTTTTTACATGTCTACATTTTAGTGAATGTGACTTTTATGTTGTTTAAATTTTTACAAAATAATTACTTAAAATTTGTTCCTTCGTACTCTGTTGAGCTTTATGTATAATTTTACTTCTTAATATTTTTAAGTAGAGAAAACAAAAAAATGTCTATTTCTCGAAAACTATTAAACTTTGCACCAAAGTAAATTCCGTCCGAAATGTTTGAAATCACTTCCTTTATCATCCCTGAAAAAATGTACATCGATGCCCCAAACACCCTGTACAAACGTGCAAAATTCCTTTCGCAAAGTTTTACACACAGAATACAGCTTGCTAACTAAAATGTAAGGAATGTTCATGAAAGGAATGTTTTAAATATTAACGTTTTAATTTTTTTTTTCTTTGTTTACTGACGATATTACGAGTAAGTTGACGTAACTATATTTCACAAACTTAGTGTGTTTTGAAAGTATTTTAAAGTTTTTAGAAAACGAGTGGCAGAAATATAATGATTTACAATCAGCTCATAAAGCCCTTTCATTTGATACCCCCCCCCCCCCCCATACGATAGATGTGATGATGATGAAAATAATAAAGATAAAGATAAATATATTTATTTGCTTAAATTGTGGTACATAAGTTGTTATATAGTTCAGCACAATTTGCCCAAATAGGCATGCAAAATTTAAGACAGTCTTAATTTAATTTTAAGTCTATATAATATTAGAGCAGGTAACATGCAGGTAGTATTCTTAATATTATTACTTATTGAACTTCAGTTTATATTATTTTTAAATAATAATTTCGTAATTTATGATGAAGTCATACATCAGCTAAGTCAAACTTTGCGACAAAACACCCGGCGGTACACGATCCTCAGCAGTCAGACATGGATTATAAAGAAAGAAGGAAGTGGGATCACTTATCTAAGACTTATCTAAGATAAAAACTGGGATACTTATTACGGCGGGATTCGAAAGGAATTTCACACTACAGTGGCCGCATTATGTTGTTTCACGTGGACAAAGTCGCGGGCAACTGGTAGTAACTAAAATCCATCCATCAGCCTGTATTCGTCCACTGCTGGACATAGGCCTCTCCATATAACGCCACTCTTGGCGGTCCTCAGTCATCCTCATCCAGCCGAACGTCCTTCAGATCGTCAGTCCAGCGGGCACAAGGGTGGCCTACGCTGCGCTTTGCTGTACGTGATCTCCATTCCAATGCCTTACGGACCCAATGGTTATCACATCGGCGACAAATATGGCCAGTCCACTGCCACTTCAACTTACTGATTCGGCAGGCTATGTCGGTTACCTTCGATCTCTGACGGATATCTTCGGATTTTATCCATCAGAGATATCCTATATATCTCCATAGATCGTTGAGTGACCTTAAATAACTAATAAGCGCAATAAAATGAGATGTTTTGTTCACTGTCCTTAGGTTCATAATTATTATAATAAAATGATTTCAAAGTATCCTTTCGTATTTAAATATTTTATTCAGAGGTTTTTTTTTGTTTTTATTACCCTTTTTGTTAGTAGATTATCCCTTAATAATGAAATTAATAATGCAAAGGAATGTTATACAACCCGGTCACATTATATCGAGACCTGGCGTCGATGACGTCACGTCGCGTCGGCGCTCAGATATAGACGCGCCGTGGCGAGCGCGGGGAGGTGAAAGGAGAACGGGCGGGTGGTTCGCATTCCAGCGAGGTCTCGAGATAATGTGACCGGGTTGTATGTTATATTTTACCAAGTAACCAAGTAACTCACCTCGCTGGGGTTGTTTACTTTCCCTCTCCAGTTATCAACTAGGTAGCGGCTTTAATTTTTCCCGCGTTATTCCAATAATAATTGGGATGTACTTAATTAGCACTAAAATTTCTTAATTTCATAACAATAAATTTATACAAGTATTCGATATTCTTCAATTCATCTTAAAAATACAAACAATAATGCCAATTTTGACTTCAAACTTGAATATAGAACTAAAAGAGCATAGACAAATTATATTTTATCCACGCGCCCGTTAAGGGTCCGTATAATGTCAAATGCGCAACTTCAAATTACCATTTCACATTGTGTAACTTGGTCAATCGGTTTAATAAAAAACCTCTAGATAGAAGACTATATTTCCGAGATCTTGTAAAAAACGCAAGTTCAATCGATAGAAAAAAAACCGGCCAAGTGCGAGCCAGACTCGCGTAGTAATACTTTATATTCTCTGCTATCTCTCTGCGTACCTAGGGCAGAGAATATAAAGTATTACTTAGGGTTCCGTATTGTGGATGATAAATTTAATTTTGTCTTTTTTTATGTGAATTTGTCAACCGCTTTATTTTTCCTGTAATCTTTACGTAAACCCATATTACCATGATTTTTTTCATAATTTTCGGTCCACCAGTTTTGAAAATAAGGGGGGGCATACATTTTTTTATGGTTTTTCAATTATTCAATTAAATAAAGCCAAGCTATATATTTTTACAATCAGCTTATTAATACCTACAATTGTATATCAATATTGTAATTTTATAAAATATTGTTTTTATTTATTTTACTTCTTTTTTTATATATCTCATTTGTTCTCAATTTTTTTTAAAACGCTATAGTTTCCCTATATTTGGCCAGTTATGATCTATAATCAACATTTTTTCCATATTTCGCGGGCAACCAATTTCGCAGATAAGACGGGCATACATATTTTGTAGTTTTTTTTTATAGTAAAAGTATAATATATTTTTACAATCAACTTTTGAATATCTACAGTTGATACCCATAATATATATTTTAGGATAATATTTTTTTTTTGTCACTTTTGGAAATGAATGCTATTTTTGTGCCAAATTTCATGTCTTTATCATTATCATTTATCATTATATTTATTCATCATTTCATTTCATTTCATTTTCATTTTTTCATCATTTCATTATCATTTATTTATCATTATCATTAAAGAAAGAAAGAAAGAAAGAAAGAAAGAAATTGTTTATTTGCAAAAAACTTATCTTATTACATTAGGTGTTGGAACATCCTTTTAAGTATTAAAAATACCTGTGCCAGGATGCCCCGCTCTTTCATAA
Source organism: Ypsolopha sequella (assembly GCA_934047225.1). Lineage (NCBI taxonomy): Eukaryota > Metazoa > Arthropoda > Insecta > Lepidoptera > Ypsolophidae > Ypsolopha > Ypsolopha sequella. The sequence goes on along the minus strand of OW203988.1, from coordinate 4,886,314 downwards.
CTATGGTTATAGTTTTACAAAATAAACTTAATAAATAATTTTAAACTTAGTTATTATATAAAAGTGTGAGTGTGTGTTGAGTGTTGAAGGTGTACGTGTTGGGTATATATATATAATAATATGAGTTTAGTTATGAATGTAGTTGTAATTATGAGTGTGTGTGTTTGTAATTATTATAAACTATATCTCCCTAGCCCTGCGACCGGAGTCTTGGGATCAGTATATAATTGCTACTAGGGAGGGTGTGTGTACTTATATTATATATAATATATCATTATAATTTATCATTAACATTAACGGTGCTAAAGTTATGACGCTGTGACATGCGGACGGACGGACGGACGGACAACGGAGTCTCACCATAAGGTTCCTTTTGTACCTTTTAGGTACCTACTACGGAACCCTAAAAATGCGAATATCGTAATTGAGTTGCTAATCAGACTTGACGGTGTTTCATTGTTACAAAATGGCGGCAGCGGTAAATTCATTAAAACGAGTAAATCGGTGTTGTTGTGAGTGCAAGAAAACGTTACTCATAATAATAATTATGAGAGATGAAAACGTACAGTGGAGACCACATCAAGCTATACACTTGCAGTACGACATTAGCCCCTACAGAGAAGAATATAAGATAGGTACAAAGTCCAATGTGTCTTACTTGATGCGGTCTCCACTGTACTGTGTAAATGGGGTGAATGTTAAGGCGATATGCGAAAAAAATACGGGTGTTTCTTTTCTGTGTATTTCATGAAATACACGGAAAATTTTAATAAATTTCTGGTATATGCTTTTGACTATATAATCTAGGGTTTTGAAATTAGAAAACATGTTTGGATAAATTTTCCTCGATATAAATAATTGTTGAAATGAGGTCTTCAAACACACTTTTTCTCCTCGTTTGACGAATAGGAACCATAATACAGAACTCAAACATATTTTATTAGGTGTGTTTCAACAATATCTAGAGATTTGATATTTGAAATTTTGCTAGCTATTTTAGTTTTTTTAATAAAACTATAAAACCAACTTTTTTCCCTTTTGCCCTGAATCCGCCCCTCTAGCACTGCGCGATTTTTCGCTTGGAGTGACAGTGACAAAAATAAAATTCGCATAGCCTCTTAAAAGCAGGCAGGTTTTGATACCAACTTCTATGAAAACAGAAATGTTCAAAATTATACATGATGGGCATTTAGGAACAGACCGATGTAAGAAACGTGCATGGGAATAATTGTTTTGGCCGGGTATCAATCGAGATATTGATTGTTTTGTAAGAAAATGTAAATCTTGTCAGGAGAATTTAAATAAACCTTGCAGGGAACCGATCACGAACCGATGGTTGCTGTTCCAGTGTCTACTCTGCCTTGGAACAAACTCTGCTCTGATATATTTGAATTTCGGAAAAATCTTACTTAATTTTGGTAGATTATTATTCAAATTTTATTGAAGTAGCACAATCAAAAAGTACATCATCTTATAATGTGATATGTGCGATGAAAGAAAATTTCCGCAGGTACGGAATCCCCGAAATACTTATGAGTGATAAAGGCCCTGAGTATTCGTGTAAAGAGTTCAAGGATTTTTCAAGGCAGTGGGGATTTGAACTTTGAATTATGCCCAATCTAACGGGAAGAGTGAAAGGGCTATGCAAATAATCAAAAATTTGTTAAAGAAGTCGATGGATAGTGGATCGGATTTCTATTCGGGTTTGTCAAGTTATAGAAATACACCGCTCAATAATTTGAGTTCTCCTGCACATTTGATGATGGGAAGACGACTACATTTTTCCTTGTGTCAAATTTAGTGTTAAATAAGATTCCTAGATGGCACTGTCGTATCTTTAGCAACAGAATCAAGGACAAAATTTGCACAGATTCCAAACAAACTTATAACATTTTGACATTGATTGCTACGAAACGAGTACGAAACACATTTTATCTATGGTGACATGGACAGCGACATCTGGAGGAAAGCTAAGAACTAAGAAAAAAAAACGAGGAAAACGGTCATTGCCAGTTCGTCCTGGACTTTTAATGTTAAATTCAACTTTAAACAACAAAAAGGATCATGATGTTCTGTTAGAAAAACAGTTCCAAGTAAAATACCTATATTATGATTTTATATTACCACTTTGTCGGCGTGATTAATATGTATACCAGTGGCGAAGGCTCCATAGAAGTCGATTCCCACCGGCTTACCTTTTAATAAATGTCTCCAACTACAACTAACCAATACACCATTCATAAAAAAAAAACGCAGAGGCGAAACGAAACGCAAATCTTCCGTAAATAGCGTTATGTTTGCACAAAATTGGGAGGTTAGGCCGGTTCATTAACTAACCTTGCAACGTTGCCACGTTGCGCACTATTGGGCAGGCTCCCATAGTGAGCAATTTTTGTATCGGCTTACCAACGTCATAATTCCACCCCTCGCCACTGATGTATACCCATGCCAAATTATAGCTTTCTAGTATAACTAAAAGTCTCTAAGCTAAGCCGCGGACGGACAGACAGACAGACGGACATGGCGGAACTATAAAGGTTTCTTGTTGTTGACTACGGAACTCTAAAAATGAAAACTCTATTTTATTAAGATAACGCCGATAAAGTGGTACAGTAAGATTTTGAAAAAGATATTTGATTTTTTTTTCTCGTCTATCCCCTAGTGTGGGGTGTCGTTGAACAGGTAATTTTAAAATATTGAGGGTGTGAGAAGACCATTTTTCGATCTAGGGTTCCGTTTGCGAAATATTAAGCTTAAAAGTGTTAATTTTTGTTAGAGTCAAGTGTCCCTCCCCCCTGCCAGCGAAACGGTTGTATTTGGAGACGTGAGACAAATCACGGCAGTAGTATGCATAACGAAATTAAAAGGAAAACTATCACAGCTAATAAAATAAAATAAAATAAAATAAAAATAGCCTTTAATTCCCAAAAAAAAGTTACATTAAAATACGTTTCTAATTTTAAAATATTTCATGCATGCACCATGTATCAATAAAAAAAAGAAAATTTACAATGCATTATATGTCATTATGTCATGGTTTCATTTAATTCAATTCATATTAGATTACAAAAATAAATTAAAATAATAATGTCAAAGAAAAAAAATTTTTTTTTTTTTATAATAATATCACAATTTAACAGTCAGTCTTTGGGTATCCATTGCTGGATGTAGGCCTCCTCCAACCTATACCAATCGGGTCTGGATTGTGCCATGCGTAGCCAGGTCCTGCCAGCGGTAGCCACGAGATCATCTCTCCAGCGGCGACGTGGATGTCCAACGTTGCGCTGTCCGTCGCGTGGGTGCCAGTGTAGTACACGCTCTGTCCATCTGTTGTCTGTGTGTCTGTGTAAAGGAAATTTTCCAATAAACCTGAAACAAAAAGTGATAGACTCACAAATACTGCCATGTCTGCTGTATGGATGTCAAAGCTGGGCAACAAATGATCGAGTCAAAAAGAAACTGAGATCTTTCCAAAGAGCAATTGAGAGAAGTATGCTTAACTTTCGTCTCAAAGACAGAAAAAAAAGCTCTAGAGACATACGAGAGAAAACTAAGATTAAAGATGCCCTAGAAACCGCAGCTAGACTCAAATGGAAGTGGGCGGGCCACATCGCACGACTCACAGACAACAGATCACAGCTAAGTAGGCTTTAAAAGTTAACGAGTACAGATCGCGCCAAACTTTTAGTCCCCTCTAAACACGGGGCGATTCGCATCGGCAGGAACAAAATGTATGGGCCGTTCTTCGGAAGAGCAACTTCCGAGTGGACTAGAAGTTTAGCGCGATCTGTATAGTCCACAAATTTATAAAATGTACTTGGAGAAGAAGTCCGCATATTGTGTAGGGCAACTACAGAACCCTACACTGCGCGTGGCCCGACACGCATTTGGCCGGTTTTGTTATTTGGATTGTTTCATTTCCTAACAAAATACACAGAACATTCGTTTAGATACAATAAATAATCAAATCAAATGAATCATCGATCTATTCCACCTTTAGTGACCTGCACTCTCTTTTCAATGAAGCTTCGAAACTCCGGAACTCCGGCGTTGAAAAATAGTCCGAATAGTCCAAGATCTAGGCCCTATCTATAAAAAAATAGGGTGTAGCGACCGAGTATGGACTGTGACTTGCATTTCACAGTTCATACTCGGAACACCTCTGACACCTCCTCGGGGATTCATGTCGTGACGATATATTTTATATTTAAATTAAATTAACTAAAATAAGAAAAATCTAATAACCCTTAAAGAAAAACTAACCTATAAATTCAGTGCCGGTTTTAGCATAAACGGCGCTCTGGGCGAGAATTCTACGGCGCCCCCTATCTGTTTCCTAAATTATTCATGTGCAAAAAAGGAAAAAAAAAAACATTGGAAAGACTATTTCAATCTTCAATCATGACCAATTATTTTAACATAATTTAACAAAATTTTACCGCGCCATCCCTTGATCCATACTGACGAGGGGACGCTGGCGCCCTGGGCGGTCGCCAAACCACGCCCTACCCTAACGCCGCCACTGTATAAATTAAACTACGAGTATATAAAATATTTTTTCTAGATCATCGCGCCGTTGCAGGGTCCCCAAAAGGCTGGAATCATTTCCTCGTTGAATTGCTAAGCATTAGCTGCCCGAGGTATGCTCCAGCCCTTGGGTTGGATTCCCCGAAATATCTAACAGCCGCGCAGATATTAAAAAAAATTAGAAAATGAAAACGAGTTTTGCGGCTGGACCCCAGGCCCTACGGTTTCTTCTCCAAAAGCCGCAAATATACATGCCAGCTACATACAGGGTGGAAAAAATTCAAGGGCCCTGGAGGGGAACTACGTTAAATCGTTTAGTTAGCTTATTTTACTGAAAGGAAAAATTCCTTTATTTTTAAAAGAAACAAAACTGCATTCAAAGATATTCTGAAATTCGCTTTTCTCACCCGGGAACCGAAACAACTAAAAATTAAAAAAATAAACCCTCGAAATTTTACTATACGAATTGGTAGGATTATTGTTCAGAATAAAATGTATCTTATAAACATTTGGTCTTACAGTCATCTGTTGTACGAGATACCTATTAAATTAAATATTTTTTACAAGTTCTTTGTTAACAATACCTAGTACTGTTCACTTGTAACAAGTAAATGACACGTTATAATTTTCTTATCTCTCATACATTCAAAGACATCGTATGAAGTACAAGCTTGCTAATGTTATTTATCTTAAGTACCTTGTTAAAGAAAGAAAGAAAGAAAGAAAAAAGAAAATATTTATTTCAGACCGAAATCCATATCTTAGTTAGTAACACTAAAAAGACTAAAATAAGACTTCAATGAGAAAATTGTTAAATGGTAATAATAAATCTATGCACAGCACAATTTCTTCTTGCACTAGGCATACTGACGAAAAGTTTAAAAAAGGAACGTATTTTTTTTGCAACGCGGAGCAACAAATTTGAAGTTCGAACGATAACTTTCAACATTTTTAAAATCGATAAAAGTATTCGTTCGAATTTCAAATTTTGTTTTGTTATGCTTTCCATTCCGTACTGTCATTGTGTAATAATGGCGTATCATTATTACTTTACAAGTGAACAGTACTAGGTATTGTTAATAAAGAACTTGTAATAAATATTCAATTTTATGGGTATCTCGTACAACAGATGAGTGTAAGACTAAATGTTTATCAGACACATTTTATTCTGAACAATAATCCTACCGATTCTTATAATAAAATAGCGAGGGTTTTTTTTTTATTTTTGTTTGGTTCAGTTCTTGGGTGAGACAAGAAAATTTTAGAAGATCTTTGAATGCAGTTTTGTTTCTTTTAAAAAATAAAGGAATGTTTCCTTTCAGTAAAATGAGCTAACTAAAGGATTTAAGGTAGTTCCCCTCCAGGGCCCTTACATTTTTTCCACCCTGTATAATATACACACCTTATAAAACACCTTTTGACACAACAAAACACCTAATTCCATGTCTTTAATATCAAATTGGGCTGTCTAATGGTGGTTTAGAGGGTGTTACATTACAACCGGACATGTTAGGCAAACTTAGATCGGCATGGTGATTGTTTGTTCTCTTGGACTAAGCCCTTAGTCTGAGTTTTTTCCATAGAAAATAGGTTTGTTCTTTGCACTTAAGGCGCTTAAATGGGTACTTTCTAAAGCCTACTCCTCTTTTACGGCCAAACCAAAAATATTGAAAAAATGTAATATGGATTATCAACTCTAGGACAATACATGCAACATTTTTATTTTTCGTACCACCAAAACTTGTTTTAACTGAATTGTGTTTTTTGGCTTGGATTCCCTACTGCTCATAAGCGGCTTGGTCGATTTAATTCATTTATGCTTTGTTAAATAGATAAACTTGATAGCCATAAACACAACATAGGATTATTCAATCATACAATTACGTCCGTGTGAAAAGTATTATTTTCTCCTATTTCGCCCTTTCAAGGACGCAGCACGCGTCGTAACAGCCACCACGCATTGTGCGCTGATATGAACGTTATTTCAATGTCGTTTCCGTCGATATTCGTACAGACAAACATCGAGCTGCTAATTTGGCGACGGTAATCTTCTTAAATATTAAAGAAGCCACAAGGCTCTTTGTTTCCTTTTTGTTCTGAAATTCTAGAGCCATGCACAATTTTTAGTTCTTTGGCTAAACACAGAACAAGAACTTCTTGTTCGTGGAGCTAGAATATAATATAACCAAAGACAAAATGACAACACAGACTTAAAACGAATTGGTTATATTGTCTTTGCACAGACTCTGTGAATGACAATAACAATCAATAGACAGACAAAATTTACGTTTTTGATTTGAGAGTTCAAAATTTAATAAAACGAATAAAAAATGCTTGCATATAGTAAAATAATAAATTATTAGAAAACTTTTGATATGGCCTGAAAAAAAATAATTAAACAATGAATTAAAAAGGAAAACTGAAATATATTTGTTGAATATAAAATTTTATATTTAATGTGCAAGTAATAAAAAGATAAAAATTTCCAGAAATACAAAATAATATCAAAATAATTTAACGATAAGAAAAAGTGAGTTAAAAATATTATGAAAATCCAAAAAAAAAACATTACAAAAAGGTATTTTATAAATATATATAAACAACTTTTCTAAAGATTGATTGTAATCATAATATTGTAGGTTATAAAAATTATATAGTTAAAAAACAAGGAAAAATGTCTGGAGACACGTGCATCAATATTCATAATTCTGGAAGAGAATATGTTTCGAGGAGAGAAAGCAACTGTACAGACGTCTTACTTAAGCAATGTTTAAGTAATCTAAAACAAATAGCCCAAGAATACCATAAACATTCATTACTGCATTCAGACAAATGCACGGTGGCACATACCAAAGTTCACAAATCTTATAGCCAAAAATCCAAAACTGTTGATTGTAACACTCGCGAAACGAACCTCATGTTAATAAAACACAGAAATGACGAGTTTGATAAAAATAAAGAAGATATTCAAAAAATCCATGCATTAATCAAAAAACTAAAAGAAATCTATGTACACAAAGAAGAATTCCCTAAAAATTCCTTGGATTTTCAGAAGCCAGATGAAGAGTTTGAATTTGAAAATCAAGTTAAAAAGAATGTATTTTCAAAGACCAATGTATGCACATTGAGAATACAAAGTGGCAGCTCGTGGATTCCTAAAAAAAAAGTATCATTCGTAAGAATTAACAATAAAAAAGAAAATTTGAGTTTGTGCTGGCCAGAGGGAAGTCTTTATTATAATGACAAACCACGAGTTTTATTAGGCAACCCTAAAATATTTAAAATCAATAATGAAAATAAAAACGTACAAAATCAAACTAATGATAATGTTTTATCTCAATACAGTAGATCTATCCTGGATGCGGACTTTAAGCAAAGGATAATTCATGATGAAACATTTTTACAACATAATAGTGGCATAGAAAGCAAAAGTCAACGCACTAGTCATTTTGTATCTCAAAATAATAATATTAAAGCGCATCGACAAATAAATGAAAATATACGTATTAATTTACCACAAAAAGATTCAAATAGTATCAAATCAAGTATTTTACACATAGCGGACCCAATAAGTATGTATTTGGATTGTAATCGTTTTGAAAAACGAAGTAAAAATTCAGACAACATTAGAAATATGTTGGTATCGAAATCAAAAACAAGTCCTCAAACATCTAATATAAGACGTGTAAAAACATTGTATACTTTGAACAATAAATCATTACAGGAGACTAGTGGTTTAAAATATATCCGAGAAGCAAAAGAAACCAAAGACTATTTTTCACATAGCGGTTTAAGTGGAAACTCAAATTCAAGTGTAGTCTCAGTAAATGTTTTTATGAAAAACAAATGTCTGGTTACCCCTACAACGAAAAAACTTGAGGCGGTTGCACCTACCTCTTTTTCTCATAGTAACAAAGAGTGTAAATTAGGCCATGATGAAGTGAATAAACCTCTTAGATTAACATTTAAAGCGGAACCATATGAAATTACCAATAAAGAACAACGATATTCAAAAAAAGGGTCTGCCCAACAGAACAAATATTGTGTTGGTAAAAAAAGATGGTGTAATATTAATAATAGTTTTTTATATAATGATTGTCCTAACATGAAAAAATTAAAACAGTATCAGTATAATATAGAACAATGCGATAGCTATGCACATGTGCACGTCAAAAATTTACAAAAAGTAAAGTTAAATGGAAACCCGAAAATATATCAAAACCCTGAAAAAGATTTTGAACAAACAGAAAGAAGATCAAAAAAATTATGCTATTGTGAAGGCCAAAAGATGCCCCAACGTTGTAGACCAGTTTTGAAAAGAACTAATATTATTCATAATTGTTTACCACAAACTTGTAGTTTTCCATGTAATTGTGATATGAAAACAGGAAACAGACATTTTTGTATAAATAATCAAAATAGGAAGCCAATAGACAGTTCGACATTAACTGTTGGTAAAATAGCAAAACCTGAGTTTGTAATTATAAACAATAAAAAATACAAAATTCTGTCTAGAAGCTACGTCCAAAATTCATCTAGACCTTATAAAGAAAAAGTTTTTAGACGATGTCTAACAGAATATTTGGTTAATTCATCGTGCAATTTACCACAAAAATCACGACACCTTATAAAGTTTCCACCTAAAGTTAATAAAATTCAATACAGACAGAATCAACCAAAATGTGCTGAGGATGCTGTCAAAAGACAGCGTTTAGTTCAAAATGTATTACTGAAATCAAGAGATTATATTCAAAAAAGAGAACCAGATGGATGTAAAAGCAGATTTTCTAAACTAACTGAACACAAGCAAAAATTTGATAGTTCAAACCCACACAAAGAGGTAAAAATACCTGACCACGTTATAACCAAATACTCAAGGCTTCTCCCACATTTAAGCTTATTTAACCATGTTATTCAATACAGACAGAATCAAATGAAGTGTGCTGAGGATGCTGTCAAAAGACAGCGTTCAGTTCAAAATGTATTACTGAAATCAAGATACTATATTCAAAAAGGAGAACCAGATGGATGTAATAGCGGGTTTTCTAAACTAAATGAACACAAGAAAAAATTTAAAAGCTCAAACTCACAAAAAGAGGGAAAATTACCTGACCTCGTTGTAACCAAATACTCAAGGCTTTTCCCACAGTTAAATTTATTTAACCATGATATTCAATACAGACAGAATCAAATGAAGTATGCTGAGGATGCTGTCAAAAGACAGCGTTCAGTTCAAAATGTATTACTGAAATCAAGAGATTATATTCAAAAAGGAGAACCAGATGGATGTAATAGCGGGTTTTCTAAACTTACTGAACACAAGCAAAAATTTGAAAGTTCAAACCCACAAAAAGAAGAAAAATTACCTGATCTCGTTATAACCAAATACTCAACGCTTCTTCCACAGGTAAATTTATTTAAACATGAAAAGCTAAAAGACACTTCAAGAAAACCCCAAAATATTTTGTCACAAAATGAACAAGCTTCTTATATGTGTTTTTCTGAAAGCAAGTTAACGCCAAAAGAGCTATTCCCTAAGCATCAAATTCAATACCAAATACATCGTTTTGCACGACATCAATATAACAAACGTATTTATCAGTCGGATGAATTATCGGAAACAAATCGAAATTGCTTAATTTTAGAAAATAAACCAAAAAAATATGACTTTTATTTTCCTTTACAAAGAACATCCGAGGAAACAAATAAATCTAAATCATTAAACAGAAATGAAATGAACTCATTTAAAAAGGATCTATCTGATTCAAGTATTCGGGAGCAGAAACATCGAACAATAGTTAAAAAAAACAAAAGCTGTGTTAAAAATTCAATAAATGGTTCAGAACCATCATCTTTTATCAAAAAACGAAACATCTCAAAGTTTACATATGAATCTCCGGGCATGAAAGGGTTAATATACATGAAGGCAGATGAATCAGGACAATCTAAAAATAAACAGGGTAATAAATGCGTTAAAGGAATCAAATTTCAAATGAAACCATCTAAAGTTAGTCCCAAAAAGCAAACAATATTTAGCAAACTACGAAATTGCCACTTAGGAAAAGGATATAAACATGAAAATAACATGGTTGGCCATAGACAGCACATTAAGCAAAAACTTCAAAAGCAACCAAACTTATGTTTAGGTGGAAGCAAAAAGAAAATAGAGCCTCGAATTGGTGCAAACCAAAACGGTCAATGTGGCCTGACATTTTTTAATAAAATAATTAACTTAATAGCTATTGGTAAAAGCTCTGAATATAACACTTGTAAAGATAAAGTTCATAAAAATGCTAAAATAGATTGTGTCACTAAGCCACTACCAAATACTTGTAAGAAAAAAAAAAAGCCAGTAAACGATTCTAAAGACAAAATTTTGAGCATTGATAAAATACGTGATAACATTGGAACGTCGAATACTTTGACTAAAAATAAAAATGAAAAGGCAGTAAATAATGATTCTGATGAAAGCTTTGATACTAATTCTTCTAAAGACAAAATTCTGAGCATTGATAAAATACGTGATGGCATTTTAAGTCCAAAAGACAAAATTAAGAGCAATCCTAAAATAGATCGTGGTACTGGGACACCGCTGATCACTTCCAGTAAAAAGAAAAACGATAAAGCAGTAAATGTGGGTACTGGTATAAGTTTGGGAAATAATTCTTCGAAACAAAAAAATCAGGGCAATGCTAAAAAACAACGTGGTACTGGGACAGCACCGATTACTTCTGCAAAAAAGAAGAACCAGGCAGTTAGTTCTGGTATGAGGTTTAAAATTAATTCTTCTAAAAAGAAAAGAAAGAGCAAAGCTAAGATAAATCGCGGCATTGGAACAAAGCAGATTAATCTTACATCATTCTTTCTTGCTCTCCTTCTTCCTTTCTTTCTCTCAAAAAAGAAATTGAAAAAGGCAGTATGTGCTCGTTCTGCCGTAAACATAAAAAAAAAATGTAATGAAAAAAAAGTTAAAGGCAAAGTATATGGACGTTGTAAAGGAACACAACATATTTGTTGTGATAAAAGGGAAAACAAAAAGGATGTAAATGTTAGTTCTAGTGTTTGTTTAATAATTAACATTTCTCAAGATGAAATTCCAAGGAAACCATGCATACGATGTGACGTTGGGCGACGGCCGAATACTTGTACTAATGACAAAAACAAAAGGGCTGCAAATGTTCGTTCTGTTGTTTGCTTAAAATTTAATGAAATTAAACACAAACTTCAAAAGAAACCAAATACATGCTTATATGAAAGCAAACCTAATATACGACGTGACATTGGGCTACAGCCAATTACTTTTATTAATGAGAAAATCAAAAGGGCAGCAAATGTTCGTTCTGTAGTTTGCATAAAATATAATAAAATTAAACACAAACTTCGAATGAAACCAAATACATGCTTAGATAAAAACAAAAACAAAATAACGCCTCGAATTGATGCATGTCAAAGCGGTCAACGTGGTCTTAATTTTTTTAATAGAATAATTAATTCAATCAATACAAAGGCATTCGGTTCTGATAGAAGCTGTGAATATTATCCTTGTAAAGATAAAATTTTGAGCAAACTGCCGAATACTTGTACTAATAAGAAAAACAGAAAAGAAAACATACTCCTAAGTGACTGTAATAATTGTATGTATAAACCAGTAACAACACACACTAAAAAGTGTGACATGAATCATCCACTTATATGGGAATGTCCTAATTTCATGCGTACACCAGAAACAACTCAGACAGGCATACTTAAAATAAATCCGGGTACTTGCACAAATAAGCAAAACCAAAAAAAAAAACCACTTGTATGTAATTATCATAACTGCATACGTAAATCAGAAACAGCCCAGACTAGCGAACTTGAAACAAATCGGTTTACTTGCACTAACAAGCAAAACAAGAAAGCAAATCCATTTAGATGTGGATGTCCTAATTTTATGCGTAAATCAGAAACAATGCAGAGCGACAAATATGACATAAATCCGATTACTTGCACTAATAAGCAAAACAAGCAAACAAATACATTTAAATGTGAATGTCCTAATATCATGCGTACACCAGAAACAACTCAGACAGACGAACTTAAAATAAATCCGGTTACTTGCACCAATAAGCAAAACCAAAAAAAAAAAACACTTTTGTATAAATATCATAACTGCATACGTAAATCAGAAACAGCCCAGACTGACGAACTTGGAATAAATCCGTTTACTTGCACTAACAAGCAAAACAAGAAAGCAAATCCATTTAGATGTGGATGTCCTAATTTTATGCGTAAATCAGAAACAATGCAGACCGACAAATATGACATAAATCCGATTACTTGCACTAATAAGCAAAACAAGCAAACAAATACATTTAAATGTGAATGTCCTAATATCATGCGTACACCAGAAATAACTCAGACAGACGACCTTAAAATAAATCCGGTTACTTGCACCAATAAGCAAAACAAAAAAAAAAAAACACTTATGTGTAAATATGATAACTGCATACGTAAATCAGAAACAGCCCAGACTGACGAACTTGAAATAAAACCGATTACTTGCACCGATAATCAAAACAAAAAATCAAATAAACTTATATGTGAATGTCCTAATTTCATGCGTAAATCAGGAACAACCCAGACTAACAAAATTATAATAAATCCGATTACTTGTACTAATAAGCAAAACAAAAAGGCAAAAACACTTTTAAATGAGAGTCTTAGTTTTTTGATTATACCAGAAGCAACACAGACCGAAAAATGTGAAATAAATCCGTGCAAAAGTAACAATACATCACAACAAGAAAATTATGTTTCCAAACAAATTGCTAATAAGAACTCATTGCTGAAGAAATATTTATGCACTCTGTTAAATAGAAAAACCAAGAAACCAAAACGTATTGAAAATTTTTATAAAAATGTGATATGTGCCCCCGTATATGTTCAGGCTAATCAGGCTGATTCCACGATGAAAGATGCAGGTTCACTTGGTTGTGCTTTAATGCTTGGAAAATTATCTAAGGTTCATGTATCTTCTACGGAAATCAAGACAATCCCTGGCTCCTGTGTACCAAAACTAAAATGTGATACAGTGAAAATTTATTCAAAATCATCTAACTGCAAATATTATGGTGAGAAACAAACAAAGCAAGAAGAAAAACAGTTGAAAAAGGACATTTGTCTCCAAATTCCAGATAAACCATGTTTCGATCATTATATTGACAAGCCGCAAAGATTCAATGATTTTTCGAAGCATCAAAGGAATGTAAAACCATGCAATAAAACATTATCTGTACGTAATCCAAGAAAATATTATATGACATCTCTCCCGTCACAGACTCAACCAAAAACAGCACCCTGCGGTGTAAAAATTTCAATCGGACCTGTAAACACAAGATCAGTAATATCTGATATAAATAAAGCAGACAAAAGATGGAATTTTAAAGAGAAATTAAAAAAACAAGGTAGTATTAATTCCGATTTTAATTTACTTGCCAAATCAATACCAGTCAATAAAAATATGGTTGGGACTTCTAGCATATCGGAAAATAAATATAGAAATGTCAAAATGTGCTGTAGCCGAGAACAAAGCAAAAATCAAGGCTTAAAATTTCCCGAATTTAATTTTGATTCTAAAGCAAAAGAAGTCGATAAAAATATGATTGGGTCTTCAAACATATCTCAAAGTAGATGGACAAAAGTCAAGATGTGCCTTTGCCGAGAAGACACTAAAAATAAAGTCTTAGAATCACCCGATTTAAATTTTACGTCTAAATCAATACGAGTCAAAGAATTAATGATTGGGACTTCAGACATATCAGAAGATAAATATAGAAATGTCAAAATGACCCTTTGCCGAGAAGTAACTAAAAATCAATGCTTGAAATATCCCGGTTTTAATTCCAAGGCTATACAAGTCGATGGAAAAATTATTGGGACGTCAGGCATATCTGAAGGAAAATCCAGAAAAGACAGAATGTGCCTTGGCCGAGAACTAACTGAAAATCAAGGCTTGAAATCTCCTGCCATTCATTTTAGTTCTAAATCAATACAAGTCGATGAAATTATGATTGGAACTTCAGGTATATCTGAAAATAAATTTAGAAAAGCAATAGAAGTAACAAAAAATCAAGACTCGGAATCTCTTGCTTTTAATTTTAGTTCTAAAAAAATAAAAGTCAATGATAACATGATTAGGACTTCAGATATATCAAAAGATAAATGTAGCAAAGTCAAAATGTCCCTTTACCGAGAACAAAGTAAAAATCGAGGCTTAGAATCACCTGAATTTAAATTTAGTACTAAACCAAATCAAGTCGATGAAAATATGAATGAGACTTCAGGAAAATCTGAAGGTAAATATAGAAATGACAAAAGATGCATTTGTAATGAACAAACAAAAAAGCAGAGCTTGGTATCTCCTGACTTAAAATTTTTTTCGAAATCAATACATAGTGAAAAAGAAAACACCAAAGATTCAAAGAATAATAGTCCTTTGACAACTGTTATCAAAACTACCCAAAGTGGCAGAATTATAAGCATAGTCAATGCACCGACAAATAAATGTCAAAAACAACAAACACTTGAAAAATGCCATATTTCAGACGGTAAAGTTCGTAATGCCACAGATTACATGAAAAAACTATTCTTTATTAGCACAACTCACGGTCTATATAAATCAAAAAAAGAGCAACCAAGTGAAACAATTGGAGCAAAAATAAAAGAAAAGAAAAGTAAAACTAAAGACGAAAGTATTGATAAGAAATCAACCCCACCTTGGGAATACCTAAAAAAAAAAGAGAAAAAGCAGATCGATTACACACGTCAAGAAAAAAAGAAGCAGATCGATTACTCACGTCAAGAAAAAAAAAAGCATATGGATTACTCACGTCAAAAAAAGAAAAAGCAGATGGATTACACACGTCAAGAAAAAAAATTGTATAAACGTATTAAAGATACGCCTGACACGGTACTATGTGCAGAAAATGTGTTAGATGTTGTTAAATTAGGATTATATATGGGGACGAAAACCATTCAATGTTTATGTAGAAATCTTTTTCACGTTAGATATGCATATGAAAATATAAAAAAAGCCATTGTAAATCCCAAGAAATTGCCACAAGCCCTTAAATCACAGGGTGACAATGAAGTTATTCAATCTACTATGATGCGCCTCAGAGTCCGCAACAGAGCTTTAAAATCACCATTAAAAAGATTTCTCGTATCTATATTACATTCCCCTTGTATCGTTTTCTTGCCGAAAATATGCGCAAAAAGACCGAAAAAAAGATTCCATCTAAGACCTCGAAAACATCGATACGATTTGGACTTTAGTTTTTTATTAATTTATTTATTAAGGAGATCTCTGAGATCCATAAAACCCTCATTAAAAAGAATTCTCGTAACTATATCACATTCCTCTTGTATTGTTTTCTTGACGAAAGTATGCGCAAAAGATTCGGAAAAAAGATGCCATCAAAGATCTCGAAAACATAGATACGATTTAGACTTTAGTTTATTAAGGGGATCTCTGAGAGAGACACCATGTCTTGCCTGTTACGAGACCTGGCCATCGATCTACCCTCAAGTTTTGAGTCTAATACATTGTGTTCATGTGTCTAAAAAAATGTTTTTCATCTTGATTTCTATTGTGGTCTGGACTCCTTGTATAATAGCTATGGAATTGTGTAAGGTTTGCTTATGTATGTGTCTTTGATATTTTTTTATGTGGACTCTTGTTTATTTTTGAAATACACCTTATTTTAAGTAAACCTATAACAACTTTTGTTTTAATTTGTCTTTTATGTTGACCTAACGAGCGAAGCGAACAAAGTTCTCCGAGTGTACTTGAATAATCCGGCGTTTGTATGTCATGAAATTTGGTAGGCGAGTAAATGAGACAAAAAGAATTTTTAACATGAGACAAATCGGTCAAGATAGAATCGAGAGTGTACAGTTCGGGGCGAACTACCTACTAGCAAGTATGTTATCATAATAATTGTATTCTTGCTTAAAAGTTGACGCATCAATTTATTATTTTACAAGTTTTGATTAACTTAGTACCTACGTATGTCTGGTTCAAATCTTGCAACCAATATCCCCTAACCGATTGAGCAAAATTTTTGTACACGCGTTTGGTTTTGGTATGGTTTTAATGATATTGGCGGACGCCTCAAGATGGTGGACTAAATTTATTTTACCACTCTCCTTGACATGGTCCGCATAAACGGCGAATGTGGGATTTGAGCTAATGATTTCCCTATTTATTGATTACATATGGAACGAAAAATTTTTAAAAAATTGTTGCTTATGTGCAGCCTGCACATGTGGGGTCTGTGAACATTATTCATCATTATGCCGCGGAAACAAAAACAAGAAATTGGTGTCGATTCGGCGCAACACAACTGACAAGACTAAACTTATTTTGAGCATCCCGTCTTTGTCTTTTCGATACAGAAAGAAAAGGACAGAACACTTAAATTAAGTTTAGTCCTGTCAATTAAGTCAAATTGTGTTTCGCCGAATCGGTGTTAGTGTCAGTTTCAGAGTGTGACTAAGAAGACGAAGGCACACCCCCGACACTTCATAGTCAAGGCTCAAGTTATTTACCTACACTCTCACGCGCGCATCTGGCTTGTCCGCACACGCTTGTGTGTGTGCGTGAGCTAGTCTAGGGCTGGCAGCGACGTGTGAGCGTCGTCGCCCGAGAGGGACACAATATAAGTCAGCAACTTATGTGATTCTCTTCCTAAATTTTAGCGTAGTCCAATTTCTGGTTCCCCGTGGATTAATCAGTATTAAAAAAATATATGTATATATATATATATATATATATATACAAGGTTAAATTCAATTAGTTGGCGAAATTTGAAACATATGTAGAACATGTCCATATAAATAACTTTTTTTAATAGGATAGTGAAAAATTCTTAAAATTCGTTTTCACCTTTCCATACTGGACGAGTCAGCTGATCGGAGCAATTTGTATAGGAGGAAGTGAAAAAAAGTTAAGAATTTCGCTTAGCTCCCATACAAACAGTTGTCCATATAGACTAGTACTACCTTTGTTTTGAGTTTCGCCAAATAATGTTATTTAACCTTATATTTGTATATAAATCGTTACGACCTGAATGCCCCGGGGGGTGTCGGATGTGTTCCGAGTGTGAACTTTGAAATGCAAGTCACAGTCCACCCACACTCTGTAAATCCGCGTTTCACCTGCAAATATTACGTCCCAACGTGATGGGTGGTGAGCCCTATCATCGTTCTTCGGGCACAAATACACTCTTTTTAGGGCATGCAGGTTTCCTTACTATGTTTTCCTTCACTGTTCACAAGTGGTAAGTACCTATTAGCAAATACTATGCACATTATGTAAATTCCGAAGAACTCATTGGTGCATGCCCGACCGGAGATCGAACCTTAATCTCAAGATTAAGAGGCCAGCGTTCTACCCCTGAGTTACCGCTGCTTTTTCGTTACTTTAAAAGTAAATATATAGAGATATATAGAGATATATATAGTATGCCTAAGCTTAGTAGGTACCTATATAGTTTCGTATGCATAAATGATCATCATATAATTAACAACTACTCAAACATAAATTTTGGAAAAAAAATGAAAACTTGTCAAAACATGGAAAGTTATAAATACTGATTTTATTGTTCCAAATGCGTTACTGAACGAAATTGTAAGGTTTGATCACGCAATTCTAATTTTTGAAAAAAAGTTTTCCAGGCATCCATAAACACTGCAATAACGCACCATACTGATTAAAAATCAGTATCGTGATAAAACTTTGTAACAAAACACGCGCGCAGCAAACGAGTGGTAATCGAGCTCTGCCTGACTCCAGATTTCCACTAACTTGCGGGGGACGTTAAATTCGCGCGGGGAGGTGAGTGTCGCTTCTTTACGTAGTAATACTTTATATTCTCTGACGAAGGTGAGCTTTTTGTGGGGACGCTGACAATGGAACCAGACAGAGAGTGGTACGTGACACTAAAATTAAATAGCACGTTAAATATTAAATTTAAAGTAGATACAGGTTCACAAGCTATCATTTAACTTTAGATATTGTAAAAATGTTACAATTAACCTTACAGAAATTCAAAACTAAACTAAAAAATGTGTGAGCTTCATGTCATAATTTATACATATTCTTGTTTTAAAACTAACTAAGCAATAACTGGATTGTTGAAAAATTTCGACTTTTTAAACTAACAATCCGTTGCAGAGGCCAAAGGCGTCTAACTTTGAATGTAGGTAATGTACCTACATATATATATGTATACAGGGCATAAATAGACCGCCTTAAATAAAACCACATAATTATCTGATCATACTGAACAACTCTTTGAAGAAAATACCTGCGAAAATCTTGAAGACTATTGAAGACTACTATCAATCAGTAGATCCATGATGCCTGCAAACAAATGATCAATAAATGATCAATTTCTGTCTGTCCCACTTGTCCCATTTAAGTGGTGATCATTTTGACAGAGATCATGCAAGGGCATATAATATCCGAGACTAAAAATAAATGCTGTGCTGTGACCAGTCTTGCCAACTGCTATTGTAAGAAATGCGCTAAACAAACCCAAAAATGCACTAGGGTTGTGCTAATTTTGATAAAAGAGCACTAAATAAATAAAATCAATCAAAGTTCTTTTAAAAAGATGTTTTTATTGAGATAGATCAGCTAAAGAAACAATTCGGGAATTCCCCTAGAGAACAAAACTCAGATCGGGCGTCCTTGTTCCACTCTCCACGGAAACAGCTATGCTATCCTTGTGAGGTTATGTTAACTTTTCGTTGTACGTAGTTTTTTTACCCATTAACTTCTATAACAAGATGAAATATTAAAAGCGGTGGATATTGCAAACCAAGACTCTCGGAGGTGGGTCCAAGCCAAGAATGGTATTTTTTAATTGAAAATATATTTCGACCAGTTTTACCGATCGATCGTTTACACTTAATTTTTTTTAATTACTGCGCGGAAAATAGTATGAAATGGAACGTAATAGAGCTCACTCTTTTACAATAATACTCAATAATACCTCAGAGGAAGGGTTCTGAAGTTTAACTGTGTTTCAGAACGCGCCATTGATTGGTTTTGTTTTACCAACGTGCGTGATAAACTGCAGACTTTTAAAAATGCGCTAGTTAGGGCACTAGTCACTGTTATGGAATTTGAGCGCTAAAACATCAAGAAATGCACTAGATCTAGTGCCGAAAGCACTAAGTTGGCAACATTGGCTGTGACAGATTTAATGATTTAGGTACATGATTTGAAATCGATTTGATCGAAGATCGATTAATCGGGGCCCAAAAAATCGATTTTGGATCGATTTTGGATCGATTTTTTCAAAGCGATTCGATCTTTGGATCAATCGAAACCGCAGAATCGTGGACACGATTTTTTGCGGTTTCACGTCAAGTTTTGCTCACAAATCACATACAAATAAAAAATGAACTTTAGTAAAAAATAGTGACCGACTTCAATAGTAACAGCAGTCATTCACTAAAAAGTTAATAATAATTCTATAAAGACGGATGGTACACTTTTGCCGACTTCTTTCTTCCTGAAACGTTATGTTACCTAGAAGTCGGCCTTCTTATATTGGTTTTTATGTTGCTATATCGTAGGAAATACGCCGACTTCTAAATGTTTCAGGAAGAAAGAAGTCGGCAAAAGTGTTGCTTCGGTACCATCGGTCTTTATAGAATTATTATTAACTTTTTAGTGAATGACTGCTGTTACTATTGAAGTCGGTTACTATTTTTTTGTCAAAAGTTTATTTTATTTCACATTTTTTAGTGTTGCTGGGTTAAATTGTGAGGTATGGGTAGTTCTTGCAAACGTGGTGTTAATATGAAACGAAGTTCAAGTGAGTATAAGTAGCTATGTTTGAGAAGTTTCCTGCTATCAGCACCCTTACACAAAATGATTACCGCAATCTCGAGTTATGTGCTGTCATCCGTTGAAGAGTTCTACTGTGATGAAGCCAAGATCGAAGGTCATGTGGGTACACTGGCAATTTTCAAGCAATGCCCTGCAATGAGCACCCTAACACAAACTGGTTGCCGCAATCTTAACAGGGGTTAAGAGTTAATTTTTCCTCAGTTAATTGTAGGTAAAGTTAATTTTTAAGTAAGGGTACTGCATGGATTTTTAGATCGCTTTGAGAAAAAATTATGTATTATAGTAAGCAATAGGAAAGCCTGTAGCATTCGCTACAGGTATTCAACCTTTTTCATATATTTTTAGTCTTTCTTTATCGTTGATTGCTTTACTGAATTTTCAAATTCGAAAATTTGGAATATCTTGTCACGTTTTTTTGTTATTTTTCTCATATCAAAGAGTATCGTGGTACAAGGAAGAGGAAATTTGCCACAGTCAATTTAAAATATCAAATTTAAAACCTAAATTATCCACGAAACAGAGCACATTTGCTCTAGAGATTGTGAAAGCCAGTTTTTTCTTCATTTCCTGGTAAGTTTTGTGTAATTTTGGTTTCATTCTCTGAAAATCCCTTTTGTCCCGTTTCCAATACGTTAATTTCCTTTCCCAGATTTCATAGGCATGTCTTGACGCTGTTGTTTTATTTCTTTACAGCGACCCTTTAGGTTATTTAAGGGTCTTCCCAATTTGTCTTCTATTTCTCCCACCACCTTGTATGGTTGCACATATTGAGGCCGGATGTATGGACCACCTACCCTGATGGGTTAAGCTTGCTGTGTTATAACAGAAGTTGGCGCCAGACAATCTTGGCTTGATTGACTACTCTTTGGAAGACTGCAAACACCTAAGTCACGAAGACACCCTTATCAGGTTTTTATATCTGTAGCCTAGCATCCAGTAGACTGGATATCCAGCATCAATTATTTTCTTCCTTAATGTAAAGCTAGATAACGATTGCTCTTAACACCTTAAAGTTACGTTTTCTCTCGACTAGAAGTTATTAAAACTTCCGCGAAATTATAGTTTCTCGGATCCTATAAACTAGTTTCAATATCCAAATTTAAATCCATAATATTGTGAACAAATGCGTCGTTAAAGCTGAAGGAAAACAAAATCCTAAAATAAGATGGACTAGGCATAATTTTTGTGTTGATTTTATAAGTTCCTACGTACCCAATACTCTGCTGATATTATTGTGTTTTATACCATATTTTTACTTCAGTTTTGTTATTTTTAGTTCATTCAAAAAACTAATTATAAATTATACAGTTTCTTTATCCTGATTTACCTCTTTTTTTGGCTGTCACCAGGCTTGCCTGGTGGCAGTCCAAATTTAGGCCGAATCGACCAAATTACACTCGTGATTATAAAATAGCTAAATAATTTTAAAAAGTAATGCTACAAGCCGTAAAAAATATTTTAAAAAATATTCCACCTGTATTTTTGAAAAAATCCTCAAAAAACTGTCTGTCCCATATATGGGACCTTATGCATTAAGGGTATAAAAATTGTGGTGTGCAAATATGGGACTTGATGCATTTAGGGATAATTTATAGGTACGGGGCCATTGAACTCTTTTATATAGGTACCTATTACCAAAAAAGACGCAGCATAAAGGCGCAAGAAAAGCAGAAAGCAAAAACTGTAAGTGACAAAAATGAAATAAAAATATATATGTATTTTATTAAAGATTTATTTAAAAAATAAAAATGAAATATTTCTTAGTAAACCATAAAGTTATATTATTTAGAATTTAGAACCATAAAGTATTTTTTTTTGAAGTTTAGTCCAAAAAGCCATAGCAAAAACAGAAAACAAGCAAATGGAAGTAAATAGTAAATAGAGACATTTCATGTATGACAAACGCAATAACACCATAACTGCATGATGTTTTAAATATGCACAAAGCAATATGTTCGTTTTTCTGCATACGGTCCCATATATGGAATGATCTTTTGAGCTGCTACTGCATGGCGTCCAGATATGCAACAAGGTAAAATTGGAAAAAAGTATTAAGTTACGATAGAACCGGAGTTCATATTCAGGTACCTAAATAATTGCTTTATTCACACAAAAAAACTCAAGCAGTAACATTCATACAAATCAGAGAAAACGAAGATCACAGACAGGGCAACTCACGTCCTACGAAAGTTTGAATTCAAACTGACATTCACAAATTATAGAGGGATACTGACATTTCATCAGGTTCTTCTAGTGTTGTACCCATTTCAGATACACTAAACGTTAGAAAATTTTACAGGTTTTTAGATTTATGTGTTGTCAGCACCCAAAAATAAATAGAATTTAAATTTTTGGGAAAAACTTTTGCTGTGCAGATATAGCACGCCATGCAGTAATGGGTGTCTGATGAATTTTGTTTCGATTTCGAATCGGTTTTTGTAGATCGATTTTTTTTGTACCGATTTTTTATGCATCGATTTTTTACCACGATTCGAAATCGATCTTTTTCAAAAAGAATCGACATCCCTAATTCTGTCCTAACGCTGAACGCTGAACATTTTGGCAACATACACAAAACCCGCTACTTATTTGCAAAATAGCTACTGGTCCAGAACAGTAAATGGTATCAAGAAAACAACAATTTTCCCAGAGCTGAACATGATGGTAAAAGGTACCACATGGCAAGAAGCATTTGTCTAAATAATATACGGTTGTATCTCCAACACAACCTCCTGCTTTTTTTTCGTTTGGTCTTATTTAATTTCATAGCAACACTACAACAGGCAGGACATCTTTGCCGTGCGGTCCGAAATAGTATTACATCGCTAAATCGATTAATAACGAATGCTGAGTGAAGCAAATGATTTCACTCATATAGCTTTCCCTGCGGTCTGAAATAGAATTACAATGGATCATAAGCCATTCACTTCATACTTTCGTCAGAGAATATAAAGTATTACTACGTAAAGAAGCGACACTCACCTCCCCGCGCGAATTTAACGTCCCCCGCGGTCCTCCGCAAGTTAGTGGCAAATCTGGAGGCAGGCAGAGCTCGAGTAGCACTCGTTCGCTGCGCGCGTATTTTGTTTTGTTTTCTTGATTTTGAACACAAACACTTGTACTATTTGTTTCATAACATTTGTTTTATGTTATGAAACAAATAGTACAAGTGTTTGTGTTCAAAATCGAGATGCTTTTTATGTTTCATCAAGTGCCAACAATCGTAAGTATAAATCTTGTTTTGTTTTATTACGATACTGATTTTTAATCAATATGGTTCGTTATTGTGGTATATATGAATGCCTAGAAAACGGAGCAACCAATAAAGAACGAAGATTTTTCAAATTTCCTTCCTTCCGATGAACTAAGCAATTTTCTTTTATGTACGTAAAAAACACCTTTGACTCCTCTGAAAGGATTAACGGTGTACGTAAAAACCCTTACAGGTTTCTGATACACCTTATTATTGTAAAATATGTATTTCTTTTTAGTTATCAAATAAATAAAATAAGTAAATAAAACTTGTGTCGTGACGTGACGACGTTTAAATTTTACTCATATAAATTCACGCGGCATCATAAAGGGAAGGCGGCTTTGACTAAAGCAAATACGGAAAGCGAGCTGCGGGGCCATTGACCCCTGCGTTTGGACAGACGGGAGTCGATTGAAATATTTGTTTAATTTATTTTTAAAGTTATGAAAAAGCGGTGGTAAGTCAGGGGTACAACTCTGGCCTCTCAATCTTGAGATCCAGGTTCAATCCGCGGTTGGGCATGCACCAATGAGTTTTTCGGAATTTACATAATGCGCATTGTATTTGCTTATAGGTATGTACTTCTTACTTTTTGAACGGTAAACGAAAACATAGTGAGGAAACCCGTATGTCGATAGGGTTCACCTCCCACCACGTTGGGACGTAATATTTGTAGGTGAAACGCTGGTGTACCGAGTGTAGACTGTGACTTGCATTTCAAAGTTCACACTCGGAACACCTCTGACACCCTCTCGCGCATTCAGGTCGTGACGATATATATTTTTTTAATACAAATTTATCCATGGGGAACCAGAACTAGGACCTAGGGATTAACCCCGCTAAAATTTAGGAAGAGAATCATATAAGTTGCTGACTATAAATGTTGTCCCTCTTGATCGACGACGCTCACACGCTTGCTGCTAGCCCTAGCCTAGCTCACGCACACACAAGCGTGTGCGGACAAGCCAGATGCGCGCGTGAGAGTGTAGGTAAATAACTTGAGCGAGGACTATGAAGTGTCGGGGGTGTGCTTTCGTAATCGATTTTAGCGATGTAATTCTATTTCGGACCGCAGGGTCTATATATCGTATAGCTTTTTATCATAACATATAGCTTTTGTGGCTCATGCGTCGGAAGTAAAGCGATCCCTGCGGTCCGAAATAGAATATCATCGCTAAAATCGATTACGAAAGTATGAAGTGAATGGCTTCTGATCCATTGTAATTATATTTCGGACCGCAGGGGATGTGAGCGTTGAACGGAATGGAATGTCAAGAATTATATTTTTGGAAAATTGCTTGTGGATTTCTTCAAAAGTCAAAAGATAAACGTTGGAATGGAAGAATTTATATTTGTGAATTAATATATTATATAAAAATATAGGTAACTAATAATTTCTGCTAAAATGAACTACTATGAGCATATTACCCCTGCGTTCCGAAATAGAATTATATCGCTAAAATCGATTACGAAAGTATGAAGTGAATGGCTTATGATCCATTGTAATTCTATTACGGACCGCAGGGTACATAAACTACTCTGGGCATATTAATATGCTTAGAGGCTATTTTGGAATAAAAAAATCTTATGAGGTAGGTACATATATTTTTAACGCAGTCCGAATCATGAACTGGCTTTCACCTCGTTTACTACCTTACAAATCGGACCACTCATCGCTCACACTTTAACGCACTCATGGCTTTTAGCCATGTAATTCTATTTCGGACCGCAGGGATGAGAAGGTGTTGGGAACCAATCAGAATCAGGCGCAGTCAGTTCAGTTAGTCGTTCATTCAGTCCACAGAACACTTTTTTGGTTCAGTCAGTTAGTCAGTCACTCAGAAGTGTTCCGTGGTTGATGTTGTCTGTTTTACTTTTATAGGCTTGCTTTGTGTGTTCCGTTCCGTGTTATTTTATCAGTGTTTTTTTTTCTGGATCCTAGTGGTCAACAAAAATAACTATTATTGATATCGTCTCGCAACAACCGCCCTACGTAGTTAATCGTTGTATTTTAACACGTTTCTATAAAATAATTTATCAATACCGGGATGGCATCAAAATACCTGTTATTTGTATTTTTACTAATCGGTGAGTACTGAAAAACATATATTTCGTAATTATTGGTTACTGCACTGTAAAGCTATAGCAACAGAGCCTGTTAACTGAAGTCACAATTTATCTGCCGTAGGTATCTTAATATTTTACCTATGGGTTCGACTTTGTGCAACAAGACGTAACTTATTTGACTGGAACTAACCTTATTGTAAGCGTCCTGTCTTTGTCTTTTCGATACAGAAAGAAAAGAACAGAATGCTTAAATTAAGTTTAGTCCTTTCAAATAAGTTAATCTTGTTATACCGAATCGACACTAATATCAATTACAACTTGTTGATGTCCTGACTACCTACTTACCATGATTATGTAAATTGTTTATATCTATTACCACCTACCCTAAGGGAGTTCCCTTAGTTATGGGTAAGGAAATTACAACATATCCTCTAGAATAGAGGGGGGTGGTGGTTCCTTGCGGAAGTCGGAGTTTTTTTTTCTATTATTACCAAAATAATTAGACACCTACCTCCTTATTGTCTAACTTCATTATATATCACCATAGTTTTCAAAGTAATCATGATTGACTAAAAATTATGTCCGATGTCTTTTCTAGCCAATCACGATATGTTTGAAAACAATAGCAATAGATGTTGAATTTAGATAATAAGTCGCCTGATCTTAAAAGTATTCTTCTTAGCCATGGTCTATAAACTTGGTTGTGTTTGTGAACCTTTTGAATTTATATTCAGTGAATCGGACTTCTGGCAGCCGCCGCTGTACACTGTGCTTGGCTCGTGCATGGGAAAATAGGTTTTCTTTAGGGCTTTGCATGCCTTTCACTGAATTAGTAACTTCTGCAACTGCTCGGGTGTTTCGGGAAGTGTAGTCTTTTCGCCCTTGCATAACAAAGCACAGGCACCCGTGCAAGCTGTAGCCCCAAAGTTGCAGAATTGAGCAGCTTTACATTTTCTTACAGTGGGCGAGGGCCTCTAAAATGGCTGTTTAGAAATGTGTCCTTTGCTATCAAGATAAATTTATAATAATATGCTGATTTGGCAGATGAGTAGACAGACAGAAACCTATGTATTAAAATAGCGTACATTCTCTGAAAAAAAAATTCAAAACTCTTTTAGAAAATAAGCTATGGTTCGTAAATAACAATGAAATTTCAGTCGTAAATAAAAAGCATAATTTCATAACTCAACTACCTATGGGTTTCCCCAAGCTGAAATTTCAGGATAATATACCTAGCAACTGTACCTAACTACTATAAAAACATGAATAAGGGGGTTCATACTTGAGGACCCCAGTCCTCAAGACACCCGTCCTTTAGGACCCCGGTCCTTGAGAACCCCGATAAATTTGATTATCTTTTTTTCGGTCCTTGAGAACCCCGATAAATTTGATTATCTTTTTTTCGGTCCTTGAGAACCCCGATAAATTTGATTATCTTTTTTTTGTTTAATTTTGCTATTATCATGCTGGTGTACCATCGATACAAAAAGTGCTTCAAAGTACATTAATTAAATAATGTGTTAGTTTGGTTAATGCAACCTAATATAATTTTATGTTATTCCATAACATCCGTTAAACATCATTACAATGTACTTACTGTGTTTACAATTTTTTACACGTACAAATCTTTGCTGGAATTAAAAAAGGTAAATGTAAAAGCACTAGTGCAGTTAAATAAAGTAAAAAGTACGCGTGATTTAAAAGCTGCATTATGGACCTAAAGGCGCTGAAATAAGAGCCACTTTATTAGCAACTGCTGATTATTCATTTTGTTAGAAAGTTTAAAACTTTTGTTGGCGATTATACTTTAAGCGACATTGGCATTTTTTCAAATTTATCGGGGTTCTCAAGGATCGGGGTCCTAAAGGACGGGGGCCTAAAGGATCGGGGTCCTCAAGGAAAAACCCGAATAAGGTACTAAGCAGAAAATGTTTAAAGGCGAGCCTTGATTTTTGTTTGAATTAAATAAAAGTTGAAACCTTTCGGTTAGTGACTGACATGACTGTTTCTTCTATATTGAAACAACTAAACCAATCTCCTTATATCCTCTCTTAGCAATTTTTATAACTATCCATCCATCAGCCCGTATTCGTCCACTGCCGGACATAAGCCTCCCCCATATTACGCCACCCGCAACGTCCTTCAGATTGTCAGTCCAGCGGGCACAAGGGCGGCCTACGCTGCGCTTTGCTTTATTTGGTCTCCATTCCAATGCCTTACGGCCCCAACGGTTATCACGTCAGCGACAAATATGGCCAGTCCATACCTATAACTATAAATCAAATTAAATTAAATCATTGCGGTAGGTATGGAAACACAAAGAAAAGTAAATCTAAGGATATGAGCAGCTCCAAACCAGGATTTCAACTCGGGACCTCTCGCTAACAGGGCAATTGCTCTACTGACTTATCTATTCAGGGGCTCTACCGCGTAATTCTCATTTGTATCAACTTCAAGCAAATGCATGCGAAATTCAACGCGTGCAAAAGAGATGGCATGTTAGGCGGGCGTCGTCGCACGCACGTCAAATTTCAATATCAAGTTGATGTTGATGAAAATGAGAATTACGCGGTAGACCCACATGTGCTTTCCCATACCGCAATGAAATCTATATATACTTACTTTACAGTTATTATAAAAATCAGTTGTCTCTTGTCACAGGAGCAGCGATAGCCCAAACCGATGAGTCCCTATCAGATGCCGTGGACAACCTTCCCCCAGAACTCCAGGGTAAGGTAGACAAGAACCAAGTAGAAGATATCAAGAACAAAACTACACAAGCCTTCCGGGAAAAGTGCAACAAAAATGGTGGCCCTGAGGCATTCAATAATGTTGAGGTAAGAGGACTCATATTTTTTTTGGTTTTCTTTATTAGGATTTCTAGTAGTTAGTAAGCCTTAAATACAAACACAAATCAAACTTAATTAAATGCTTAACTTCTAACTTATTAAAGAAATCACAGCATGCAAATGATTAATTTATCTCGCCTTATAAACTAAATGTTAACAAAATACTATCATGATCTGGATCTGAATAGAACATTTACAATACAACCTGGTGAAGAAGTAACTGTCAGGCTTCCAGGATTTAGTTCAGGGGGGGCAGTTTCAGGAAATGGACTAGGAAGGCATTTATGACGGTTACAACATTTTGAAATTAATGAAACTTTATGTACAGTCGGTGCCCATCACGGATAAGGTATACTATCTGTTAGTAGTGTGATACGCCCTCTGTACAGTTAGAATAACTCACATCGCAACACTTACTGTTCCAAAATTGCAGTTTCGCTATAATGTTCTTGGTTAATACCAAATAAATTTATGTCAAATAAAAAAATGAAATTTATCCAATCCTTATTAAAGTTACCTGCTTTCATAATTAATTCTACTTACAAGTAAATTGTCCTTCGCACTGACCGTAGCAGCAGAATGCTTCGCTCCTGTCACCTTTTCGATCTTTCGATGCCTGCCCACACCACTGATCGTTTCACCAAATCCTTCACGGTCAATGCTGTTCGACTCTGGAATGAACTTCCGCAAACCCTCAAATATCCTCCTTCTGTGTCCTCTTTTAGATACAACTTGAAAAAATGTTACCTCCTCTCTCTGAATGACTTACTGACTAAGCTACTGTTTGTCTGTATATATGTATCTGTGTATTTATGTATGTATTTGTATGTAGTATATTTTTATTAGAGATGAAACGGATAGTGATTTGGCCGGATACCGGATACCGGATATCCGGCGAGGCACTTGGCCGGATATCCGGCGGCCGAATATCCGGCTCAAGATATGCGTTTCGCACTAATTGAACAAGTCTAAACATTACGAACCAAGGTGCGTGCGGGTGAAACTGGGCGAGATTATTTGTGCATTTTCTAAATGGCGATCATTTTTAAATGTAAATTTCGTACCACAATCATAAAAATGCTGGTCTGCAAACGCGAAACCATTTTCCGATCCTAACGAAATTCGTAAATTTGTATATTTTGTCTCCTTGCAGCGGTGTATACTGTATATAAATGGACAGGTATCTAGAAAACCACGTAATCTACTGTTCATACTGAACAAATTTCCCAAGGTAACATATTGAAAAAAAATGGAACCTGCCCGCCCAGTACCCTTTCAAAATTCACAATATGTTTTCAAAATGAATAAAGAAACATAAAAATATTTATTCATTTCCACAAGTTTGTTTCTTTGGAAAACTTGTTCAGTATGATTCTTAGACCATGTGTTTTTATGACCTGTTGAGTTACATTCGGTATATTGTGAGAGCAAAAGAAGCTGGTGTAATGTATGAAGAAAAGCACAAACGTTTATTCCCAAAAATTGCTGTAAAGCTTGTCTTTATCTTTATCTCAACTCTTATTCACTTAATGTGAATTTGGATTATTCAATCATTGATACAATCAATTTATTTTGTGATTTAAAGGACTATTTTATGCTGATTCAAGTATCCGGTATCCGGCCGGATACTGGCTACTATCCGGCCGGATACCGGATACCAAAAATATGGCCGGATAGGCCGGATACCGGATAGTGACCGGATATCCGTTTCATCTCTAATTTTTATGTTTATGTTATAAGTTTAAAATAACTTTTAAATAATGTTATGGACTGATTTAGTTAAAATTCCAAGATAAAAATGTTTTTATGTTTTACCAAGGTTGACTGGAAGAAATTTCTTATAGGAATAAGTCCGCCCTTGCCTTCTATCTGTTCTTTTTTGTGTCTTGTCTTCTTATTTGTTTGCAATAAAGTGTTTATTCATTCATTCATTCATTCATTACAGTACATACCCAAAATGGTTTTCTTTGATGGAAACAAATATTCAATAAAAACATTTAAAGTCACCTGGTTTACAATATTAGATGACAAGTCATTATTTTTAGTAGCCAACCTATTATTTAAATTTGCTTGCATTATTTTTTTATAACTGATTTCGCTGCCATTTTTTTAATATACCTATATTATGGTAGCGAATTTTTGAGTCTTATCTGAATTTATTGGTGCTAAAATATTAATACGCAGCCATTTTATTTTATCATATGCCTAGTAGAAGTAGCTGTTTTATATTTTAGCTGCCCGGAAAAATGCAAACTAAATAAGGGCGGGCGGAGCCGCGGGCAAAAGCTAGTGATCTATAAAGTGATATTTCGGTAAATACGATCGTGTCGAGATTATCTGAATGATTCCATTACAAAATGTTGGCCTTGCTTCATATTATCTATTTACTAATACCAAAACTGGCCTAAATTTGATAGTTGATAATTTCGCCTTAAGGCGAATAGCACTGTGAAACTGGCGGGAAAATCGTTAGCACTAAATAACTAAAATCCGTGTTTTTTTGTAAATATTTCGTTTCTACTACTTTTCGTGACCGTGATTCTTTACATTCAAAGCTTCCAATATAACAATTATTTGGAAATTAATTTCTTAATGATTTTCAAAAATATTCAATTTTAAATTGTTATTTTGAAATATTCCAACATGTCATTTCAATAATAATTTAAAGAATGAAAAAATAATTTATATAAATAAAAATAATAATTTGAAGAAAAAACATTCAGATGGGACTCTCCATTTTTATAAACCACATCTGCTTATGTGATTAGTTCTACATTTCATTACGTATTTAAAAAGATATTGGTGGAAAAAGAAATATTTTTTCCATGTTTTTGTAGTTAGGCGTAAAGCGTACTATAGCTTTAAAATGATAAATATGTAAAAACTCTGAAGATGTTACCGTAGATCAGGGGTCTCCAAACATTTTAGTCTAAGGGCCACACTGATTCCCCCAATAGTCCCAAGGGCCATGACCTAAATAGCTTATCATTCCAAAATACTGTAGTTTTGACGCGCACACTTTCGTTTTGATACTAGCTGGTATCGTTTGTGCAGGGCGCAGGACTGTACTCCGTTCCGTTCGCAATTTCGCTTGGCACTTCGGGCAAGTGTCATTAAAACCATTGCGACGGAGTTAGCACAAGCACAAGCGTCTTCTGTGCACCTTGTAATAGGGTTGTAATAACATTCTCAGAATAATGCTACTTTTAACTATTAAGGCGACATGCGAAAACAATACGGATGTTTCTTTTCTGTGTATTTCATGAAATACGCAATGAAATTTTGCTAGCTATTTTAGTTTTTTTAATAAAAATATATCAAATCAAATCATTCTTTATTTGTTAACATAGGTGATTGTAACATACAAGTTGGTGATTGTTTAAAGTAAGTGCACTATGTTTTGCCTGTGGATAGGCATACAAATTTTTCACTTATTTACTAACATGCGTATTAAAAATAAATAATATAAAACTAACTTTTTTCCCTTTTGCCCTGAATCCGCCCCTCTCGCACTGCGCGATTTCTTGCTTGGAGTGACAGTGACAAAAATAAAATTCGCGTAGCCTCTTAAACTACAGCGGGCTAGAAACCGGGCATGTCCGGCCAGAGAACGCGGGCCGGATTGGTGGTGCTCTCGGGCCGGTCTTGGTCCGCGGGCCGTAGTTTGTAGACCCCTGCCTTAGATTAAGGATCAAGGTATGTGTATGCAGAGTTTCAGTTTCCCAAATCGACAGGGCGACGCGACGTATTCGACATTCAAAAACGTCGAATTTCACATTTTCACCTTAACACCAAATGATTATCATCATTCTACTAAATACTAATTGCTTTTCCTTATCAGTTTTATTACAAATTCGTTGGACTGTTGGACTGATTGAGTAGGTATTTGAAATTTTTAAAGAAGCAGCTGTTAATCTGCTGAGTATATTATTGTCAGTCAAGAAAACTGAATAGGGGAGATGACAGGGTAAACAAAATCTTATTCTATTTAGTCCGTCATTTAGATTATCAAAAAATATTGGACACGTATTTTTTCTTTTGTCAATAAAACAAAAAATGACAGAGATAAAGCGCGTCAAAGTTTGGGAGTGGGGGCTGGTGACGTCACGCCTAG
This sequence comes from Ypsolopha sequella, assembly GCA_934047225.1. NCBI lineage: Eukaryota > Metazoa > Arthropoda > Insecta > Lepidoptera > Ypsolophidae > Ypsolopha > Ypsolopha sequella. The sequence continues at coordinate 4,853,597 of OW203988.1, read as the reverse complement.
ATAAAAAGTGTACTTAGGCGTGACGTCACGCGGAACTTTAGCGGGCTATATCTTCATAATTTTTTGTTTAATTGACAAAAGAAAAAATACGTGTCCAATATTTTCTGATAATCTAACTGACGGACTAATTAGAATTTTTTAGTCATCATGCCTATTGTGACTTTCTGTAGAACCTTTTCACAATAAGACAATGTTCCATAGTGGTTCACATTAGTTTCCCCAACGGTACAGATAGCGCCAAACTTCTAGTCCACTCTGAAGTTGCTCCTCCGAAGAACGTCCCACATTTTGTTCCTGTCGATGCGAATGAATCGCCTCGTGTTCAGAGAGAGCTAGAAATTTGGCGCGATCTGTACCAACCTCCTTGTTTTGCTTTGTTTATAATTATAGATTTGCGAAATACGCATTTTATCAAAAGACAAATTATTGTTAAATTAATATTTGTGCTTTTAAATTTGTTTCTGATTGATTTCTAGTTGGTAATGCACTCTAATTAATAAATAATTAGAGTATTCAAAGCGATAAATATAATCTTAGTTAATGATAACTGTGAATTTCTTAACTGTCTGATACAACAGGTATTGTAGCGACGACAGCGCCTTCTGTTCAGAATGAGCAAGGCGTGAAATCACATAACGCCCTCGTGAGCGTTCGGTATGTGCATTACTAGCTGGTATATCAAGTAGTTACAAAAATTCGGTATACAGATATGATGGAAAAGTTCGTCGTTCCAGATACGAACCTCGGTAGCGCGCCTGTCATGTAAGCAGGAGGTCGCAGGTTCAAATCCTAGCCCGAGGAATTTTTTCAAAAATATTTGTGCTTTGAAATTTGTTTCTGATTGATTTCTAGTTGATAATGCACTCTAATAATAATTAGAGTATTCAAAGCGATGTATTTCGCAATAAAAACATAATAAAAGACAAATTCCTTCATATAAATAGCTTCATTGTTTTCTCTTGAACAAAAGATCTTTAATCCCTTGCTTTGTTCTTTGTGACTGAGACAACACCATTATAGGAACCACTTGGAACCATCAAAGATTGCAGAGACGATAATTTATATGAAAGAGGCTGCTCCACAAGAACAGGGGCCTTTTTTTTTTCTTTTTTTTTAATTCTGGAAAAAAACGGTCGATTACAGAATTTTATAACTAACTTATATTCTAATTGACCTAGATAGTTCCAAAGCTTAAGAGTCGGAGTTACGAGATTGGGCAAAACAGGGCTCGGGGTTATGGCTTTTTAAGATAGTAAAATATTAATTTCTGAACAAAATAAATAACACTTGTTACCTTACAAGATGAAGTACAGGTTCATTAAAAAAAATGGCACTAATGTATAGTAACTTCAGAAAAAAAAACAGGATTTTCAAGTTCAGGTTACACCCATAGCGCTGCAATGCTATTCAAGAGATTTTCTTGAAATTCTTGTTTTTTTTTTTCTGAAGTTACTATACATTATTGCCGTGATTTGTTTCAATGAACCTGCACTTCATCTTGTGAGGTAACAAGTGGTATTTATTTTGTTCAGAAATTTTAATTTTTACCGTCTTAAAAAGCCATAACCCCGAACCCCGAATCTCGGAACACCGACCCTTAACTAAGTAAATTATTACAAATAGCAAAATGAAATCGCATGTACTAAATTACGTACAATAAGTTAAAGCTGGTAGGTATAATTATAAAAATTATTTGTAAGTATTTTTTTTATACTTACAAATAATTTTTGATATTCTATAAGTATACAACTCATTGTTTTAATTTAAATTTAAATTTTACTGTTGTTTAACTATTACAAAAGAGGTCAATGTTTGTAAGGTTTTTGTTACAATAATCAAGACTACGTATTAGAAACGAATTTTTTGTGTAATTTGTGAGAGCTAGAGGGGTATGAAATAGTTTGATGTTACGAGGAGAACGAGAAGGTATTTTAAAGTAAATATTTGATAATAGCGAGTCGCATTCAATTAAGGCGATTACCATCGCCAAATTAGCAGCTCGATGTTTGTCTGTATGAATATCGACGGAAACGACATTGAAATAACGTTCAAATCAGTGCACAAGGCGTGGTGGCTGTTACGACGCTCGCTGCGTCCTTGAAAGGGCAAAATAGGAGAAAATAATACTTTTCACATGGACGTCATTGTTCGATTGAATAATTCTATGTTATATTTATAGCTATCAAGTTTATCTATTTATCAAAGCATAAATGAATTAAATCACCTACCCGCTTAGGAGCAGTAGGAAATTCAAGCCAAAAAACACCATTCAGTTGAAACAATTTTTCATATAGAAGTTTTGGTGGTACGAAAAAGAAAAATGTTGCATAATTGTTGTCCTAGAGTTGATAATCTATAATACATTTTTTCAATATTTTTGGTTTGGCCATAAAAGAGGAGTAGGCTTTAGAAAGTACCCATTTGGCGGTATTAAGGGCCTTAAGTTATTTAAAATTTTATAAATGTTTAAAACATCAGAATGCTTTCGACGCTCAGCAAGAATAGGAAGTTTATGATGTGCGGCTGATGCAGGGTACTTGAGGATACGAATCAAAGGAAAGACCGAAACGATAGTTCAGGGTCTTTAGAAACTTCTTTTGGACTTTTTCTATGCGGTCAATGTGACATGTATAATTAGGGGACCAGACTGAACTAGCAAAATCAAGCAGAGATCTTACAAAGCTGTTATAAAGCACTTTATAAGTGAATATATTATTTTTCAATGCAAGTGCTCGTAAAGGCCCACTTTTTATGCATCAAAACCGAACAGAAAGTCGATTATTTTGCCCTAGGGCTTTATTATTATTTTTTTTTAAATTCATTTGCAATGGTTGGCTAACCTGCAGCCTTTCCTATGTACCATAGATGTTATACTTTTTTCCACTGTTTAACGGCAACCCTAAAAAAAGAGGTGAATAAGAATACTACAGGTCACCATGTCTTTTCCCAAGGTCACAGAATATTAACAGTTTTCTTGGAATAATACGTACCTATTATATAATGTCGGTGTTTGAAACTGTAAAATTTTTATTTCAATAGTTACATTATCGGGACACCTGATGCTGGAACATCAACAACACCAGGTTTTCAAGGGTTCATTGGAAGAAACTAGGTCTCTCCTCATATTGAAGAAAATATATTTGATTTATCGATCTTTTATCTGGAGAATCCACATATAAACAATGCATTAAGATTTATACTTTTATACCAAATGAAATTTTCCTTATAGCCTTGTATATACGTAGGTTCTTTAACTTCCTGTTTCAGTATTTCTTGGTTTTATAATACTTTGTGACGAAAGTAATTGGTTATTGTGACATCATCATCGCTTGAACTATCTAGGTACCTAGCGATTCAGTCTGTCTAGCTCTTAGCCTCTAGGGTCTAGCTAGATTATGTTACAGGAAATGGACTACATTTTAAAAGTTTCTTAACTTATTTGTCATCTATTTGTCATTTGTCTGTTGTGAGTTCTGCTGGTTTGGGGCTTCAGATAGTTTCAAACTGGTTACAAAACAATCTTCTTACCCTAAATGTCAAGAAAAGCAAATACATTTCCTTTACTCTCACAAGTCGCACACTCCCAGACCCAAACGTTATCCAACTGAAAGTGCATAAGTGTGATAACAGCTTAGGACAATCCTGCGACTGTCCGAGTCTGCAGCACACTAGCACCATCAAGTACCTCGGTGTGTGTCTTGATCAGCACCTCACATTTCACGCACACATAGACTATTTAACCTGTAGGATACGTAAACTTATCTACATCTTTAAACACCTTAGACACGTGGCCGGTTTACAGCTTTTGCGGTCGATATATTTATCATTATGCCAGTCGATCTTGGGCTATTGTGTGCTTGTTTGGGGGGGTGCTGATAAAACCTAGAAAGAGCACAAAGGACTATACTAAAGGTTATGTTTTTCAAACCGTTTAAAACTTGTACTTTCGCTTTGTATAGTGAATTCAATCTACTTACTGTCAGGCAGCTTTTCATTCATAAACTTCTGCTAAAACAACATCGCAGCTCAGATTACAGCAGTCACAAACTAAAGTCCCAAAGACGCGATGACATTGTGTATACAACCCCATTTTGTAGAACAGCATCAGCACAACGATTTTTCTTCTTTCTTGGACCTTATTTATATAACATTGTGAATAAAATTATTAAAATCGACGATATGACAACTCATACACTAAATATAGAATGTACAAAATGGCTTAGTAAGCTAGATTAGAAAGCCACAGAAACACTTCTTCTAATTCCTAAATAATTAATTGTTTCCTGTTTTGTACACCTGCATCTTATTATCATTAACTAACATAAGTAATATCAATAAACATAAATGGGGAGAAACTGAGACCTAAAATACAGTTTGTTCTCAAACTAGCTTAGGTCTCAGGGCTCATATTAACAAGGCTTAACATTTGCAACTAGTAGGTACTTAAAAATCCGCTATATTATTATACCTGTAATGTATAGTACCTATACTACACTAATGTCTATACTCATATGTGAATATATGTATATTGTTGTGCATACCTACCAATATTTTGTAAGAAAGTTAGATTTATTAACTATGTTCTATTAATTGTACATTTTTAGGTTAAGCTATTTCTGGTATAAATAAATGATTTTGATTTTTTGATCTATAAGTGATACCACAAACTCGTTAGTTTAGTGCTAAGACAAACTAGTAGTTGTATTTATGTGTAAGTAAATAAAAAATAAATACTTCTTCGGTGTACAAGAAACCTCGTCTTAAATAACAAAAGGAGACCCAGGAAAAAAAAAATCTCGCTCAATATTCGGATTTTGGTCAACATTCTACACAAAATATCCAAATTTCAGGTCTGTAACTAATTCCGTCTAGGAGACCCGTGACTTGTTGGTGTTGCCTTTTGGGTATGAAATCGGAGGCGTAGCCGCCAACGGTCTTGAGTCGACCTGTGTCGGTACAAATGTCGACGGAAACTATATTGAAATAACGTTCATATCAGCGTGCACTGCATTACGACGTCGCTGGGTCTCCGGATAGCGCAAAATGCTTAGAAATACTTTAAATTAAATTTATAACAAAATGTTTTATAAAATTTATAAAAAACTCATTTGTTGTTATAATATCGTCAATTTAACTTAGTTTCAATTTGTTTCTTTGCATACTTAATAAATTAAATCGGACCTTGGTATTAATTTGGACACTGTTTATTGGTATTTATTTTGTTAAATTATACATGAAAAAATTTAATTTTAATCAATGCACAATTACACATCGTTCCACAATATTCCACATATTCTGTAGTATATCATATACTTTTTTAAATCCGACCTTAATTTTGGCTTTCTCGGTCACCAGCTGTAAGAACCACGAGAAGTGCGAGTAGGTCTTGTTCCCCGAGGGTTCCGTATCATTCTAACAAGTTAGTAAACTGAAATTGTAACGAGAATTACAAACTTAATTTGTGCAGTTTTGTTGAATAATTTACCTACAAAATATATGAAAAAAACTGCAATTGTATGAAAAATAATTATTTTTAATCCTTCACTTATTCAAAAACCTATTTGTGTTTGATCGGAATTATTATGAAATTGATTACGTAAAAGGCAATAACTTTTTCCGCGTTGAGTTATTTGGAGCCTGATTTTTAGGGTTCTGTACATCAAAATTAAAAAACCGGAGCTCTTTTAAGATCACTTGGTGTCCGTCACTCAAAACACCGTTGGAGATTTCAACTAAGTGCAGATTCGAATTTAACACTAATCTAGGTACCAGAATATAGTAAAGCGTTTGTAAGACAATGATACGTTACAACGATCAGCTTGGCGATAAATCCTTCAATTAGCTAGAGCAGGGGTCTCCAAGCTACGGCCCGCGGGCCAAGAACGGCCCGCGAGCACCGAGGCCGGAGATGCCCGGTTTCTAGCCCGCTGTAGTTTATCTAAAATATCATGCGTATTTGTCTAAAAGTAGCATTATTAATTAATGTTATTACAACCCCATTTCAAGGTGCACAGAAGCCGCTTCGGCTAACTACGTCGCAATGGTTTTAATGACACTTGCCCGTAGTACCAACCAAAATTGCGAACGGAGCGGAGTACAGTCCAGCCCATCTATTCTGTGTCTTTAGTTGCCAACTGGACTGGGTGCCTATCATCAAAAACATAGATAAAAACTGAACTTTCAAAATTGCCTGTAGTGTGTATTGAACTATTTACGAACTGTGTCGTCACTTCAAGTGCGAACATATCCTTAGATAATCGGAATTCAATAGTATATCTATGTTTTTTATGATACACATCTAGTCCAGTTGGCAACTAAAGATACATAATAGGCCCGCAGGAGCTGTATTTTTGAATCACTCGCCGTGAATCGTATATTCGCGCACAAAAAAAATCACGTGTGAAATTCAATTCGATTGGTAACAATTTTACGTATTTTTGAATCAGTAGAAATAAATGTAAACGGTTTAAGTTTCACGCAGAAAAATTTAAAACCGGAGAGCAATACTTCGTCGATTTTAAAAACCGGTAATGAATCGAGGTGAACGGAACGTAGATTAAAAAGTTATAATGTCATGTCAGTTTCATCGATGCATCAGCATCGACATTTCTTGTCATTCTTGCATAGTTTCTACTAGTAAAAATCGGAAAACGAGTGGGTCAGACCACTCGTTGCAGAATTCACAGAGAGAATTTTCAAAAATACTGATTTCAGGTTTTCGTATGCGAATCATGCGGATTCATATGCGAATTGAAATTCGAATGATTCAAAAATACAGCTCCTGCGCCCTGCACAAAAGATCTCAGTGACCGGCTAGTATCAATACGAACATTTGCTCGTTAAACTACAGTATTTTGGAATGATAGGTCCTTAGGACTATTGAGGTAATCGGTGTGGCCCTTAGGCTAAAATGTTGGATACCCCTGAGCTAAAGAACAGTCTAAAAATAAGAAACTCGTTTGTGTTTTCAACAGATATGCTGTTCATTAATGTTGTGACGTATTTGAATAGGTCGTTTTAACCTTTGCTTATGACACTGATGTCGGCCGAAGGTCTGCAGTTCGATGCCGTGTCGAGATTTCTTGAGGAAACTCTGTTGCGCCGTTCAAGGGAATTTCGGCCTTTTTAACTTGTGATTGGTATTAAATTGTTATATTACTATACAAGGTGACTTTTTGATCATCGTCCAAATTCATACTGGTGGCTTGGTAAGTGATCAGTATCATGGATCAATAACAATTTTGGTGAAATTCGTAAAATGAAATTTCGAATCCCCATAGTGATTCACTCGGGACTGGAAGTGAATTTCTATGGGAAGCCGAAATTTCATTTTAGGAATTTCACAAAAATTGTTATTGATCCAAGATACTGGTCACTTATCAAGCCTCCACTATGAATTTGGACGATGATCAAAAAGTCACCTTGTATGTATACTATTAGACTTGGGACGCAAAAGATGAGCAATTCAAAATCGTCACGACATGATTCCCCGAGGGGATGTCAGAGGTGTATCGAGTGTGCCTGTGAAATGCAAGTCACAGTCCACACTCGGTATACCCGCGTTTCACCGATGATTATTACGTCCCAATTTGATGGGTGGTCAGCCCTATCGCCGTACTTCGGACACAAAAACGCGCTTTTTAGGGCATTCAGTTTAACAAATGAAGTTTGCTTTGCTCCATTTGTACAGAATTTATAAATTACTTTGTACTGCAGTGGTACCTACATCATTTCAGTACTAGTAACTCCATCTACAGTAGAGCCACTGAGTGATGGCGCCTATGACGTTTAAATGCCTACAAAGTATCGTAATTATTTATAAGCAAGTGTGAATTAAATAATGTAATACTTCATTGTTGATAGTGATGTACTACTTGTTTCGGTTATTATTTTTCGATTTGAATGTTGCTTTATTGTGCAATAGAATTCGTATAGAAACAAAGTTTTTTTTTTTAAAAAGTTTCTAATTTTTTATAGGTCGTGTTTGAGGTCGCCAAGTTACGCAATAATATTTAATTAAAAACAAAATGACGAAGTTAAACTAAACGAAAATAAATGATAGTAAAATACTTTTTTCGATTTAGATATTTAAACATCTCTTAGGGCACAACACCGCATAGCCCTCCGATAGCTACGCCACTGGTTTTGGCACATTTTCCTTTTGTATCATTATGTTGAATGACGTGTCTAATGTTGAGTAAACACACACTTGATTTTTATTTTTAACCGAAATTTGAAATGTACCTCATCACTAAATGATGCTGTCATAAGTGCCATCACTCAGTGGCCCTACTTTAGTTGTAGATAAATAAAACACATCGATATCCCACAAACACACCCTCACACACACACACACACACACACCCTAACTGAAATTCAAAACTCAAGGATGCATTATGAACAGTCTACCTTCCCGTTATTGGGTTCAAGTTTGCACAAATATATTTAGTTCATAGGACCCTTCAAAACGTAACTTCAAAATAATGCGTCTGAAAACCAATAAAGGCTGACTGTACAAGCTAAAATAATTCAGCCATATTTGTGACCTTATGATAGGGCTTCAGAACAGAGGCCGGCGGAGCAATCCTACTTCACACAAACGAAATACCAAAACCATTTGTAAATCATAGACATTCTTATGGAAGTGTGTATTTATTCCGATTGTATTTCAGAATATCTAGGATTTCTCCGCAGGCCTCATTAAGAGCGGTTTCGCAGCCGGATTGTGAAAAACCCGTCTTTTTCTAATTAATCGAAACAGAACACTTGAGAAGATAGCATACTCTACCATTTTTTTTTATTACCCGTCCAGCACAATAAGTCTCTTTATTTGCTTTTCATAGAGGCGATTATATGTTGGCTCTTTGGCCTCTTTTTTTTGGACGCGTAATACTAGTGATCACGCAGCGAAACAACAAATTGGTGTGTTTTTAGCTATTACTGAAATATTTTGTAGGGAAAAAAATATTGAATTTAGGTGATATACCTTCATATTTCTATTACCTATTTTATGAAAAAAAAAAACAAGTTCTTGAAGCGAACGTTTGCAAACAAAAAAAAAGAGGTTGCAAAACATGTTTTTTTTTGACAAAAGTATTAATCATAGAATATTGTTTATACATAAGATCCCTAGAGAAAAGATTAATAAACCAAATATATTTTTTTCAATACAAGGAGAGTCCGAATTTCTTCAAACGAATCCTAGATAGCCTGGAGTTGGTCATGCTCTAGGCTCAGGTACAGTCTTAAATTCAAAATTCACTCATTAGTTATTCAACAAAACCTTATTACCAATGTAATGTGTATGCCGCCATCGCAAAGTTTAAATTTTGAAATTCTAATTTACAGAAACTAATAGAAACTTTACGATGGCAGCATACACAATACATAGGTAATAAGGTTTTGTTGAATAACTATTCATGTCGATTCGGCGAAACACAACTTAACTAATTTGACACGACTAACCTTATTTTGAGCGTTCTGTCTTTGTTTTCGCGATACTGAAAGATAAAGACAGAACGCTCAAATTAAGTTTTGTTCTGTCAAATAAGTGGTGTTGCGCTGAATCGACACAATTGAGTGAATTTTGAATTTAAGGGGCTGCACAATGCTAAAATTCAGTCCTCTAACGCGTTTGTTTTTTGACTCTCTATCCTGCTCTAATCAGATGCCGCGCACGCAAAACTTCAGTTATTTAAAAATCGCGGCCCCATTAGGACATTAACCATAAAATTTCTTTATGTAATAAAGATGCTTTTTTCTAGTTAGTATTCTGCGTGTGTTTGTTTCGTTTCAATCGGTTTGTAAACATGGAAACTGAATCGCTTTTTTCGTGAAATTCGTGATTTTTTTTAATTAATGTAATTAATGGAAGATTGAAAGTATGTTTATTTATAAAGTGTAATTAATAATTTTCTTGGGTCAAAAAACATGCCATATTTTTTTCAAATTTTTACTATCTACATTGACGGAACTGAATCCAATACAAAATAGATGTTTAGCATTGTGGAGCCCCTTAAGTGTTCTGTTTCGATTAATTAGAAAAAGGCGGGTTTTTCACAATCCGGCTGCGAACCGCTCTTAAAGTGGACTGAAAAATTTAAATATTTCATAGTTTACATTTAGTAGGTAGGTATCATAACTATTATTGTCTTTAATAGCATTGTTTATTATTTCTACCGACCGGATGCACGTTTGTCACTACATTATTGTGGTTTAGTGTAATATAACTTACCAGATAAGATAGGGTCATGTGTTTCTGCCTTGGACAAGGTTTCTGCTGATTGACTGGTTATCATTATTAAGAGCATAATATACCCTAGTATTTTTTTTTTATTATCCGTTCAGCTCAGTAAGTCCAATGGCAAAGACTTTATTAACTTTTGATAGGCGATTATATGTTTACTCATTGGCCTCTTTTTCTTGGACAGGTAATACGAAATTAATAAAAATAAAAATTCACGCAGCGAAATAACAAATTGGAGGGTTTTTAGCTAATACTGAAATAATTTGTAGGCAAAAATAAAATTTTAGTAGTTTCACTTCATATTTCAATTACAGTTTTATAAAAAATAAAAAAAAACAAGTCGTTCCCTTAACCGCGTTCTTATAAGGAACTTTTAAAAACCAAAAAAATAGGTTAGAAACAGGGTTTGACATTATCAAGATAAATATGCCCTTTGATGATTATCGCGATAAATATCAGAAAAAATACAATTACGGTATTTTCGATATATATTTCGGCCCACTTTACTGTAATTGTATTTTTTTTGTGTAAAGAAGTATCAAATTAAATGAAAAACTAAAATAGCAAAATAAAAATATTTATTCATTAGACTCCTTTTTATTCATTAGACATCCTTTTCCTTTTTTAACTGGACGTATCATCATTTACGTTAGAAGCAGGTAGTTAAATAAATAAGTTATACCCATTTTGCAATCAAGATAATTTTTTATAAATTTTTTGTTCATAATTTCGTGACTAAAATATTGATTATACTTATCAAAGATAGTTTTGAACCTATATTCATCTTGACAATTATCTAGATAATTAACAATGATGATTATCACTTCAAACCTCATGTCCAGCCTTAACTGGCTATCATGACTAATGCTTTCCTCGGTGGCCGTGTGAAATGATAGCATACTATTTTCATTGCTTCTGCTAAGTCACTTCACTTAGTGGCAATAAATAAAGAGTATGTACGACTGTCAGCATGACAGGCTACCTACTACCGGCGTCATAGCCGTTAAGAAGATGGCATACCCTAGCAACTTTTTTTATTACCCGTCCAGCACAATTAGTCTAATGGCAAAGACCTTATTTGCTTTTCATAGAGGCGATTATATGTTAACTCTTTGGCCTCTTGTTCTTGGACGCGTAAACTAGTGACCACGCAGCGAAACAACAAATTGGTGTGTTTTTAGCTAATATTTTGAAATATTTTGTAGGGAAAAATATATTGGATTTAGGTAACATCCCTTCATATTTCTATTGCCTATTTTATAAAAAAAAATCAAGTTGATCTCTAAACCGCGTCTTTGAAACGAACGTTTGAAACAAAAAAAAAAGTATAAATCTTAATACATTGTTTATAGGTAGAATACTAGAATCCCTGTATAAATTATCGAAATATCAAATATATTTTCTCCAATATGAGGAGAGACCTAGTTTCTTCCAATGAACCCTTGAAAACCTGGTGTTGTTGATGTTCTAGCGTCAGGTGTCCCGTTAATATCTTTTACAAATAGGGAGCTTGAACTGCTGGCGTCTTTACATTTTTAATTTGTTTTAGATGATTTCTGTCAAGTTGAACAATTAAGTTTTATTGTTCTCAATAATAGCGTTAAATATGTAAATGAGAAGTTCCGTTTGACCCATTTCTTTTGACCCGAAGTTTTCGGGAAATAAATCGTAATTTTAAGGCATTAAAGTCGAAATTGAATTGTTGATGACGTTTAACCAATTGAAATAACTATCAATAGCTCTTGATAAACTAGTATAGCTTGGTCTCTGAACTCTGACTTGTTAGATTCAAAGTCCATTTATAGACGAGGTACTGTAAACAAGTTATTATTTACACTACACTAGTCTTTGCCTGAGGTTTCGACCGCGCTGCAATGAATCCCTGCCTTCAGTCGCTTCTCTTTTTCTCCTACTTTTTAACAAACAGTGAATTCTGCACCCAGATCTGTTGAGTGGTATTTAACATGCATAATATCATCCATCATCATCCATCAGCCTAGTTCGTCCACTGCTGGACATAAGCTTTTCCAGGACTGTGCCACTCCCGGCGGTAGTCCTGGAAGAATTGCCAATACTTACACACGCTGGGCAGGCGGGATGGTGAGCGTGGTGCCGGAACCCTCGCACCAGTGACGCCTCTACCCGTCACCAGTCTGTTCTATATAAGGCCCGGCTACAAGGGATGGATATACCGCCATCCATCGGTCCCAGGCATGGTGGGCCTCCTGGTTTTTTGCCTGTGAGCTGTCCTCTTACTCTCCCCCGAATTACTTCGAGGCGGTCTCCAAGTAAGATGGTGGTACCTCCACAATCGAGCCCGGCATCAGATCTACCACTTACCATACATAATATACCTATACATAAAGATAATTAAAATCACTGCTGGGCCACCCTTTGATCTCAACGTCATGCATGATACGTATAGTTCAGGAAATATAATTTGCACCGATTCGCCTAGTTCAGGAAATATAATTTGCACCTTACAAGGCGAATCGGTGCAAATTATATTTCCTGAACTATACCCTAAAACCTTGCAAAAAGAACCTCATCGTAAAATCCACTTTCAGATTCGTTCAGTGGTTCTTAAGTTCTAAACGAACATACATACAGACAGAAAGACGTTGAATTTTATAACAAAAAATATAAATGTGTAAAAGGAGCCAAGTAGTCCGGTGCTAAGAACAAACTGGTTTGAGAAAGAGGTAGATACTTTAATTTTATCATAAAACAGGGTTCCTCTTGAAAAACTAAACAATAACCCACAAAACTGCATATACAGGTGGAATCGTCAGACCAAATAAAAAGTTAAGACGTAGTTTACTCCATGTAACAGGTGAAGCAGGCCAAAAGTAAGACAGTTTCGTTTTCTTAAACGTCTTGACACTCAGACATGCGCAATCTGTCTCAGTTTTTACAGCGCGGCAAGTCACTTAAGTTAGTTGAAAAATGCGAAAAATATGAAAATGAATGAATTCTATTGTAATTTTGAGCCCTAAACAGTTTTCTCATCTGGCAAAATTGGATTAGCCGCAAATAAGCGGCTACGCTTCGCTTCTGCTGCGATTGTATGTGCCATTGCTATTGATGGTTGAAGCTGGTTTGATGGCTTCGCTGATAGAAGAACTATTAAGTTAGTGCAAAGTTCTATCAAAGTACCTTCAAACTTACCAAAAACCCACACTGAATACTTACTTATTGGACAGGGCGTTGAATTCAGGGAGCAAAGTCCTACATGATAATTTTAATATTTCATTTCTGATAAGATTCATTTCCTTTACAATTTACCAACATAAACACATCCCACTACATTTTTAATAAGAAGTAAGCGTGAAAAGTGTTCAGCTTTTCTTTTTTAATAGTAATCAAACCAGATACAGAATTTGCTGTGTCTATGTCATGGTATTGGTGCTTGTCTATGTCATGGTATTGGTGCTTGTCTATGTCATGGTATTGGTGCTTGTTTGAGTTTATCAGCAACTATAAAGAATCTTTTTTGTACAGATGTTTTATTCTACGAAGACATAGACAATACAGCCCAGAAAGACGTCTATTGTTCAACATCTTGCGTACAAATAATTCTGTCAACAATCGAAACAGGATACTGCAATCTTATTGGCTCTTCCAATCTTACGTATAGCGCCACAAACTTATCTTTCCCGAAGACGAAGACTCTAACATAATGAATATAGAAGACATTTCGGTTTGGCCTACCGAAACATACAATTTTGGAGTAGCGAATTGTATCTGCTGGTTCAGTCGGATGTGTTGACAGAAATCGGTCGCCTGTTATGAGGAGCCTGTGGGCTGTATTCGTCTATGTACGAAGTCTTCTCACCTATCGTTGTAGTAGTGCATGCACACACACTTTCTCTGGTGCACGTAACCTCGGAGCGCTTACAAAACGCGCAACACACACAAAACACGCGTATCTGTACACGTCACTACTACTACAACAGTGGCGTGCACAGAACTTTTTTCCGGAAAAGCAATCAGAAGATCAAGTACGACAATAAAAAAAATATGAAAATTTTTTAATAACACTTTGAAAAAAAAAAAGTTTTTATGATGCCAGGGTAGGCACTGCCTTTCCTAGAGTCAACATTTTCATACAAACTTTTTTTTTTCAAAGTGTTATTTAAATTTTTTCATATTTTTTTTATTGTCGCACTTGACCTTCTGATTGCTTTTCCGGAAAAAAGTTCCGTGCACGCCACTGTACTACAACCATAGCCAAGTAGACTTCGTAGGATTTAACGTCTGTAAATCAGAATGGGATTTTTGCCTTCATTTAACTAGATACATTTTAAAGAATAAACATATTAGGACAAGTTACTGAACAAAAAAATACACGAAGAGTTGACGAAACGAGTCTTTGATTAATTCTGTATGTATGCCAAAACCAAGCAACCGTGGCTTTATTATACCATGCAAGCAACAAAGTTAAGGCCTGGTCCAAAGTACACAACAACCCTATTGAAGGCGCTACGGAAAAAATATCGACACTTTTAGAACTTGCATATCTACTTCGGTAAATTATGTATTATTTTGATAAAATAGTGTATTATTTTTGGAATCTTTTTCTAGGGATCTGTGAAAACAGAAACGTGATTGGAGAAATTCGGCTCGATAGAAATATTTATTGAAAAAACATATCTACGAGTTTTACATTGATAGCGTCAGAATTGACTTAGCATATTTAAGCAAGACCCTTTGTAATACCGAAGCCAAGGCCTTAACTGAAAATACAGATATCCTTTCTCACGGCACAAAATAACCACTCATAGAATGTTTACTCCGCATAACTAGCGAAAACAGGCGCACGCACACATAGACGCGTACGCACGACGATCTCGTAGATACTCGGGTAAATGCCAATACGAAGTTCTGCCGAGATCATCATACGTACGCGTCTATGCATGTGTGCGTCTGTTTTCGCTCCGTCGTCGAGTCGGCCTTCTGGTAGTATAGCTATTTTGTGCTCACGGAGTCCGTTTGGCTTGGCTATAGTTGTGGTAGTGACCTGTACAGATAACAGATAAGCGCGCTTTGCGTGTGTGCGTGTTTTGTACCGCTCCCGAGGTTACGCACACTAGAAAAAGTGCGCGCTACTACAACCATAGCCAAACAGACTTCGTGTTGTAGAATAACTGTAATACAAATTAATATTTATTTTTTCATAACATGACCAGTCTAAACAGAAATCCGGTTTTCGCTAGAATAGCGTAAGTGGGTTTTACGGCCTGATACTTGAATATTTGGCTGACGTAACTAAGTTGTTAAGTAATTATATCGTGTTATACACAACTTGAATATTGTGTCTTGATTTTCAACCCAAACATTTGTACGACTTGTTTCATTAAAATTGAATATTGTGCATTCAAACGGTCCACCTTTTTACAAGTTTTGCTAAACTGTCAATTTGATGAACTTTTTCAAAGAATATGGTCAAGTTTTACTATGGCGCCAACTGATAGATCGCGAAAAAAAACAGCAGTTCCATAGAAAAGTTTAATACCTTGATTTTGAACATAAACACTTGTACAATTTGTTTCATAACACAATTATATTTGTTGCACACTTCCCCTTGCACACTTCCCAACCGGTTTCGGAAATTAATCCATCTTCAGGGGATACAGAATATTTATTATTTTAATATACGAGCCATAAAACGACAAACGTATGTCAACAATCATTTCAACATTTCATACCTACTAAACTGATTTTTAGGGTTGCGTAGTACCTAAAAGGTACAAATAGAACCTTTATGGTGAAACTGCGCTGTCCGTCCGTCCGTATGTCAGTGACGTATACGCGGGACATTCCATGCATTTCTGTGACCCTAATATCTGCTAAATATTATAGCCGATTCTGAAGGCTTTAATTTTAGTTTTAGTGCTGTCAAAACTAAATTTTCTTCATCGCAAAAAAATCCTTAAGTGTTAGACCTTATAAGCTAAATTAGTTTGGAAAAATTTAAGTTTTGACAGCACTAAAATTAAAATTAAAGCCTTTACAATCGGCTTTATTATGATGCTAAATATCCCACTTTTCAAAATTCAAGCTACATTCAATACCATGTTCAATTGTAGCAACAGAGAAGTTTTTCCTCACTTTTTAATAATACCTGCGGGCCTATTATGTATCTCTAGTGCCTATCATCAAAAACATAGATATACTATCGAATTCCGATTATCTAAGCATATGTTCGCACTTGAAGTGGCGTCACAGTTCGTAAATAGTTAAATACCCTCTAAAGGCAATTTTGAAAGTACAGTTTTTATCATGTTTTTGACGATAGGCACCCTGTCCAGTTGGCAATCTAAGATACAGAATAGGGGGGCTGGAATGACGTGCAAAATAGCCTTCACGTGGATTCTAAAACAGAGCTACAATTGAAAGTAAAGTTTTCGTATCAATGCATATTTATAATTAACATTATATCATTGCAGTATGTAACCGCAGAAAGAAAAGTAAATCTGGATGTGAGGAGCTCTGAACCGGGACTCGAACCCGGGATTGGTACCAATTCGGTGAAGCACATCTTAACTTATTTGACAAGACTAAACTTGATTTAAGCGTTCTGTCCTTGTCTTTACGATAAAAAAAGAAAAAGACAGGACGCTTAAAATAAGGTTAGTCCTGTCAAATAAGTTAAGAAGTGATATGCCGAATCGATACCAATGTTAATTTATATCTCCTTGCGATGAATAGATCGCCAAGTGTTCAAACATAGAAATTAATTTCTGTCATAGTTATTTATAATTACTTTTATAATGATCTGCTCGAGAATAAAAAAAATACTTGAAAGTGCAAAATCGCAAGGTAAATACTTATTTAGAATGTAATTTCTCTTATAATGGGTATCGTCTTTCCATAAATATGTACGATAAGGTTCCATAATATAGTACTTCACAAGTTTTTTTTTTCATAACATATATTGACGATATCTACTAGAGCAAGTGTTTTATTTACTTCTCACACTAATTTGCAAAGAAAAACGTTGCGTTTTTGTATTCTGCACAAAATTAGTTTGATCCCGCTTTTTAAACACTTGTCCCGTTAAATTCATGATTTCCCGCAAATTCGTATTTTAAAGTTGGCAAGCCTCAGCCTCATAACTTTAGCACCATTACAAATAAAGACTTTATATTTGGCACAAAAATAGCATTCATTTGCCCACATAACACTGTAAAGCAACATTTGAAAAATTTGAAATTGTTCAAAATATTTCCAATACAAAAGAGAGAAAAATATACAAACATATCCTATAAATACAAGGTGGCGCTGTTCATTATTAGAACGCGCATAAATATCCAAATTTTATATCCAAGATTAATATTTTATTCTATTACAATAATGTTTTATTATTTTTCTGTTTTAATATTTTAACTATACGCTGATTTTATTGAATATGTTTAGGTTAAAGTTAAGTTAATTAAGTATGTTTTTTTTTTCTTTTAATGGTGGTGACAGAATAACAGCGTTCCTAATGCCTTTGGTATAGGAACATATGCTGTGTCACCGTCCTTTTTCACAGTGCCATACAACTTCACGTTTAAGAACATTGTATTACTTTGTCCATAATGGTGTGTTAAATAAATGTCCTTTTATTTTATTTATTTATTTATAAATAAATAGTTTTAATGTGAAATTAGTAGATGGTGATACCTTCTTAGATGAAACGGGTTAGTTACTATAATAACTGAAAATTGTATAGCTAACTATATTAAATACTATTAAAAACTGTAAAAAAAGTGCTATATCTGCCTGTACATTGATGATAACGATTGCCAAAAATTTAATTTAGCACAGTTTTCGGAGCCGTTTTTTTGCGCTGATTCAACATCTAGGGGTTATTTGATCGAAGGTGGCCGCATTATCTTCTTCCACGCGGACGAAGTCGCGGGCAACAGCTAGTTCAACAATAAGTTGCATGCTTTTGATTGATTGCAAATACAACAATACATCCAAGTTTCCTGTTGTCTCCAGCTGGCGTCAAAGACCTTCATGACGTGCATCAGCAACCTGGTGGACCGCAACGTTCTGGAGCAGGAGATAGAGGCTGCCAAGCCTGAAGGGAAGGTCGATGAGGTCTTCAAGAAGTGAGTACGCACATGAACAAATCTAGGGCAGGGGCTCAGAACCAACATACAGTTGTAAATATTTTCAGGGATGATATAGGAAGTGATTTTAAAAATTTTTGACTGAATTTACTTTTGTGCAAAGTTTATTAGTTTTCGAGATATAGACATTTTTTAGTTTTGGCTACTTAAAAATAGGTTACTGCAATGAAATGATAATAAAACACTATTATGACTAAAAATACATTTTCACTTTAGTTTAACAAGATCAATGTGTTCACAAAGAAGTGAAAATAAACACAAGGCAAAATACTACGAAACTAAAAATCTGTTCCTTCGTACTTTGTTGAGCTTTATTATGTCTAATTTTACTTTTTATTGAAAACACTTATTGATCAATTGATCTGTATTATGTAATAATTTAAAATGAAAATATGATTTATAGCCATAGTTCTTGTTTTATTATAATTTCATTGCAGTTACCTATTTTTAAGTAGACAAAACAAAAAATATATATATCTCGAAAACTATTAAACTTTGCATTCAAGTTAATTCAGTCCAAAATGTTTAAAATCACTTCCTGAAAAAAATTGCATCGATGCCCCAAACACCCTGTATATTGTGTAAGGGCAGGGGGCACGAGATCAGACGATCTAAAAACCGTACAAAAAAAAGGCGTTGAATTCTTCAAAAGCCCGTTCTTTTGGCGTATTTTTAGACAATTCAAGTTAAATAGCAAAATCCGAAACTTCCTTCTTTATGAATTCATCATATTTATACAAAAATCCTTGAATGCCGCCTTTGTGCGGTGACCTTTTGTTCTGAGACGGATTGTTTCAAGAGGACAATGAATGAATATATATCTACACTAATATTATAAGAGGTTATAATTTGTTTCTTTGTAAGTATGTAGGGGATAATGTATGAAACTACTTAACCGATTTTAAAAAATATTTTACTTGGGTATAGGCTATAATTTGTTTTTTAGCGACGGGTAGTTCCTTTGGGACTTTTATTTACATACGCGTGGGTGGAACAGAGGGCAAGGCAAAAGGGTAATAAGTACCTTATATCTGTCGTGGACAGATCGTAGAATTGGGCAGGTTGTAAAGTATGAAATGGAAAATCTTTCACCAAATGTCCAAAATAGGTGCGACGACGCCGACGGGCGGAGCAGGGATGAGCGTGTAAGGTTTACATGTAAATAAATTTGGGGACCCGAGCGAAGCGGAGCGGAGCGAGGCGACCCCTAGTTCTAACAGAAATATGATATACCCAGGCAGATCAACCTTATATCTGTGGTGGACAGATCGTAGAATTGGGCATGTCGTAAAGTATGAAATGGAAAATCTTTCACCAAATGTCCAAAATAGGTGCGACGACGAGCGGAGCAAGGATGAGCGTGTTAGGTTTACATGTAAATAAATTTAGGGAGCCGAGTGATACAGGTGGTAGAGCTGATGCCGGGATCGACTGGTGCGTGCCTGCCCAGCGTGTGTGAGTATGGGCAATTCTTCCAGGATGACCGCCGGGAGTGGCAAAGTCCTGAAAAGGCTTATGTCTAGCAGTGGACGAACTAGGCTGATGGATGGCTGGATGATGTGTTGCAACGGACGTAGATGGAAATAACTTTTTTTGTAAAAGTTACTGTTCCAAAACGGTAAATATGAAGAAAACAAAAATGCTTTCCCAAAGCTAAACATGATGGCAAAGGCAAAGGATGGATAGTTATCGTACACGTACACGTATGTTGCGTAGGTTAAGATACTATGACGTGAACATGTCTTTACTACCTTTACTACGACGGTCGTCATGTAGCAGTCAGCATGTCAGCAATGATAGTATTACGTTAGGGTGCCGGAGCAGCAAGCGCAAGTACGAACGTCTGATATGCACTTTGTATGCTGCAATGCGCCGCAACGCTTGAGACACATCGATGCTGTAATGTTGCATAAACATTATTTACATTATGAAAGCTGTGTGTCATCCGTCACCGTCCTGCTCGGACCCTCCAACGGCGAGAGCAGCAGCAAATACCTATGTTAGCGAAAAGCGTTGTCACACTTTACTTTTGTTCTGTGGTCGTAGCAACTGAATAATCCCAAATACCTTATCTTGGGTTTTATAAAAACTAGCACGGGTTCGTTGCTACGTCATTTCGTGATTCCCGAAGTATTTTTCGTTGTTAGCCAAACGATTAAACCCATAGGTATAGGTCAAATAATTATTTGACTTATCGACCCGTTGTAATGAGGATAACGATCACTAAAAGGTATGTATCGTTAGGCATGACCATTCCAGCCAAGTTTGCGTCATGTGTGTAGTTAATTAAAAATTATCGCTGCGTCCCGTTGCTATATTTTGAAAACAAAATCACGGCAAAACTTTTGTATGTTGCGAAGTGTTCGCTGATGAGTCCCAAGCCGCGCTCTCGATAAGCCTGAGTAAAATACATGGTTTTTTCTTCAAAGATAGCACAGTCGCCGCACCTCATTCCATTGTGTGACCGCGAGCTCCATGCAGCGTTGAAGAGTCACGTGCAGAGCGGTCTTATCGGTAGCTCGATGGTACGTACGACCAAGACGGAGCTGCACCTGGTCGGCGTGCAAGTTAATCTTGTACGGAGTTCGAAAAAGTTAGCATGTCAAAACGTATGCACTTTGTATTAGCTACATTAGGTACAAACCCAACTTTGGTTTAAAAACAAACGGTATGATAACATTTATTTAATTATGGCATAAAAATATGGTGAAATTCCGTTGACGTCAGGGTTTCAGGCAAACCACAGAAATAGTTGCCTATTATTACAATATTATCGGCATTATTTCTGATGGGTGACGCAAAAGTATAAACCGCTCGCGATTTAACCACAATTATTTATTAATTTTATTTCAGGATTATTGCCTGAATGCCTAATCAATTTTCCTTACATTGCGTCATTGGATCGTTCGTTTCGCGGCCGCTGATATCAGCAGGCTACTATATAAGGTCCCCAAATCTTCCTTGATATTCATAAACCCACCGACAGTTACTGAGTGAACAAGTTCGCCCACAGGAATACTGTGACCCGTGACACGTGACCCTCCGTGCTCTATGTAAGTATTGAATATTTAAATTATTTATTTTGTGCATTTTTATACTTCTCCTGTGCCTTCTTTCCAGGGATAAAGCGCCTGTTTTATGACTGAATTTAATATTTTATTTCTTTACATTCGCAGCTCCTGAATCAAAATGCTGCCAAACAGTCTGCTGGTGCTGATGGCGGTGTCCATGCTGGTCACGGCGAGGCCTGAATCAAATCTGGAGCTGCCCAACCATCAAAAAGCTGTGAGTATATAATTTCTACAAACTCCTATCAACGACCCATTCAAGTTTCTTATTACCGTTGCAATTACTAAGCAAAGAGTTTGTCCTATGCCCCGACCCTCAGAACGTAATGTCAATTACACAAGACCGTACGGCCTATAACTCCAAAGTTAAGGGTCGGGGGCAGCGGGGGGTGGTATTTTTGAACTCAGGAGACACAGTTCTATCAGGCAACGATGTTAACTCCTAAGCCGTTACGCTCGACCTATTAGAGTGCAGTATCTGTTGCACAAGTTGCAGCGTGACGCCTATATCTGCACATCGGTCCGATGCACATTACATGTGCATGTAGCCTAGCAGACCGATGGGAACCTAAGCTCGCAGCCAGGTATATACAACAGTTGGGATACCTACTGGACGCGGTGTCGCGTCAGCTTATCTACGTCAATAATACCAGGAAATACTGTACAATAACTTTTATTTTTAAAAGTATAAAAAAACAAATAAGCGTATTGTTCCCCTTAAAAGGCCCAGTATGTGTTGGGGTCTGGGCCCTCACGCCATCCGATGCGGGTCCCCAGCACCCCGGACTTCTTGACGACGTGCGACAGTTCTGGTGGTCCTTCAGCACTCCGGCGGGACCTGGTGGGATCGGTCATCTGTAAATAGAAAAATTAACATTAATTTCGTTGAAGCTTACAAGACGTTCTGAGGGTCGGGGCATAGGACAAACTCTTTGCTTAGTAATTGCAACGGTAATAAGAAACTTGAATGGGTCGTTGATAGGAGTTTGTAGAAATTATATACTCACAGCTTTTTGATGGTTGGGCAGCTCCAGATTTGATTCAGGCCTCGCCGTGACCAGCATGGACACCGCCATCAGCACCAGCAGACTGTTTGGCAGCATTTTGATTCAGGAGCTGCGAATGAAAAGAAATAAAATATTAAATTCTGTCATAAAACAGGCGCTTTATCCCTGGAAAGAAGGCACAGGAGGAGTATAAAAATGCACAAAATAAATAATTTAAATATTCAATACCTACATACATTGAAGTTACAAGAACTATTGTGAGAATGACGGCTGATGGTAATTTCACTCTTATTTATTATCGTTGTAATTCGACCGAACAGTAGGCGTGTGCATGTTTTTCAGTAGTACAACATTGTCGTCTATAAACTTTGTTGCCTTTTGCTATCATATCAATCATCATAATTTAAAATGTTGACCTGAATTGACCCCAACCTTTGTCGTTATTCTATTATTCATATACTACTAATGACCAATAGGTCGGATTCCATATTACTTAACTTTTGACCTTGGTGTTGGGCTCCTCGTTGCTTCATTCCATTTACATATACAGAGTGTTAAGGCGATTACCGTCGCCAAATTAGCAGCTCGATGTTTGTCTGTATGAATATCGACGGAAACGACATTGAAATAACGTTCAAATCAGTGCACAATGCGTGGTGGCTGTTACGACGCTCGCTGCGTCCTCGAAAGGGCAAAATAGGAGAAAATAATACTTTTCACATGGGCGTCATTGTTCGATTGAATAATTCTATGTTATATTTATAGCTATCAAGTTTATCTATTTATCAAAGCATAAATGAATTAAATCACCTAAGCCGCTTAGAAGCAGTAGGAAATTCCAGCCAAAAAACACCATTCAGTTGAAACAATTTTTCATATAGAAGTTTTGGTGGTACGAAAAAGAAAAATGTTGCATATGTTGTCCTAGAGTTGATAATCCATAATACATTTTTTCAATATTTATGGTTTGGCCATAAAAGAGGAGTAGGCTTTAGAAAGTACCCATTTGGCGGTATTAAGGGCCTTAAAATGAAGTTGCGGAAGCCGAAAACTGGCGATAGTACTCGTGTAACAACTTTGGTGAAAAAAAATTGAGAAATTGAGAAAAAAAAACATTTTGGTCGGGTAGCTATGAAACAGCTGATTTTTTTCGCGATTCTTGGCTTGGTTCCATAGTAAAAGTTGTTAGTATGGACGAGTACTATTGCCAGTTTCCGGCTTCCGCAACTTCATCTTAACACCCTGTATAGGACCGTCTTTATCATATGAATTATCTTTTATCTATCGAAATTAATTCAGATTCTAAATCAAAACAAATGGAGTTTGTTACCGTATGAAAGGCCTGCCACACGCTCTGATTTGGTTGACAGTTTAAATAGATATATAATATATATAGAACATTTATTAAGCACCGTAACACATACATATACAAAAATGAGGAATACAAAATTCAGCTTATCTCTAAAATACTTAATAATTAACACGTACAGAAAAAAAATAAAAAAAAATGCATTTCACATAAACATAAACCTGTTTTTAACCGACTTCAAAAAGGAGGCGGTTCTCAATTCGACTGTATGTTTTTTTTTTTTTTTTTTTTATTTATTTTTTTTTTAATAACATAACAAAGACATTCGTTTCTTACTAAAGTGTTGATGTGTACCTATGCGCCACGGTAGCAAAAAGGGCTACGACTCGACATTTATGTTATGGCCGTATAAGACCACAACGTCGGTTTTCAGTCGTATATATAAATAGGGTAGTTTGGAAAGCAGTTGCAAATCTGAGTCAAGGTCTTTTCACGAAAGAAGTCTTCTGTTAAAGTACTTATTAAGGACAGTCGTCATGACGTGACCAACCCAGTTGTGGGCGTGGCCAAATGTCATGCTGTTTCATATCGCTATAAGGGGCACCATAGATATCCGAGAGGTGTGCCTTCATCACTACACACTACGTACTCGTATTTGTCTGAATTCAAGTTTCGCCTTTTCCCCCCACATAATTTGTACACACCAAAGTAAAAACAATATGCATAGCACGCATATTTGCTTACGCATTCCATGAATCGCACACTAACATTGGTATATTAAATATTGCACACTTCCATAAAGTAGGAGTGTCGCCACGGACAGTAAATAAATTTTTTTATTTTTTTATTATATTATACACAAATTTCAGTAAACAATATTCGCCAAACTGCTAAACAGTTTGTTGGCGATACGCTCTTACAAATTTTGTTCCTTAAATAAGTATTTTAGGTACTAACTTAAAATATAATACTTATGGAGTATTGAGAGAAAAAATAATAATAATTATAGTTTTGTAGAATTGTAGCTATGCGTTTAAAGTTTTAATTATTCAGAAAAGATAACAATGTGCTCTTTCATTTATTCTTTAGGTTACCAATTTTTAACTTATTTTCTTCCAGTAGGAGAGGACAGTTATTACATAACTTGGGAGTTAGGTATTCCCTAGTTCTTTCTCCATAATAGTTTTTGGATGATGGCTGTGATAGTTTGCCACTTTTTACTGCTCTAGTGAAATGTCTATTTGGTTTAGGAATTTTAAAGTCTTTAGTGTAATAAATTTGCAGACCTATGAGGTATTTGACTTTATAGTGTACTGGGAGAATCTTACACATTGTAAACAATTTATCATATTCGCCCTTACATTTAGCCTTCGTATTTTTATGTACTAAGTATTTAATTATTCTTAATTGTAATTGCTTAATTTGGTCACAGACACAGTCAGACACAGTTACAACTATGGATAAGAAATTAGTGCTCTCTTTTTTTTATAGTTTTTTTTTTCAATTTATTGTCATACATATTACATAATACAATAATTAGGTACAAATAGCACAAAAAAACTCCAAAGAGTTTATCTTAGTACTAGGATCCGGTAACCGGTGCGTACAATAACAATACTCTTACCTTATCATTCACTAATGAATAGGCAGATCAACCAACCATAAACTTCTCCCACTAAGGTTTGCTGAGAAAGAAATCTCTTAAAGATAAGCTCACCTGTGTACATGCTTTTTATTGTAAATACTGTATTAAATGCATATCTGTGTACAATAAAGAATAGAGAAAATTTTCATTCCCAACCTACCCACTTATACATTTCAGGTACTGCGACAAGAGCCCAAGTTTCGAGGCGTGTTTCTACAACGTGACCGAAGCGGCCAAGCCTTGCCTGACCGTCGATGAAAAAAAGAACCTGAAGACTGTTTACAACATAACTGAACAACTAGCTCAGTTCGTGTGCTTCAAAGGAGGAGATCGGATCGCGCGTGAGTACCTCCTTCTTGGCCTTCATTCTGAGAGCAAAGTGCGAGTTAAGATTATATGTTTTTATTACAACATCGATCCATTGACAATAAGAGTCTTTAGACAGGGGGCTTCTATCGTGGAAAATAAGGTTTAGGATAACCTTTTATTCTTGAAGAAGGATTAATTCATTTCTTATTACCAATTAGCAATTAGTATGTTTTTTAATCGTTCATTATTTGTTATTAGTTATCATTCATGATAAATTAACTTTTATTTGATCGCAGTAATAAAAAAATTGAAACGACTCCGTAAGCTTAATGCGCGCGTCATCAGAAAGTTTACATAATTCTTTATGCTTTTCTCTGTGATTGACATCTAATGCCACAACATGCAGTGTCAAATTACTAAAAAATAATACCACATTATAACAGCAAAAAGAGAAAGTCTGTTGGATCATCGTATGTGTTGCATAGGTGGTAGAGCTGATGCCGGGCTCGACTGTGGAGGTACCACTATCTTACTTGAAGACCCCCTCGAAGTAATTCGGGGGAGAGTAAGAGGACAGCTCAAAGGCAAAAAACCAGGAGGCCCACCATGCCTGGGACCGATGGATGGCGGTATATCCATCCCTAATAGCCGGGCCTTATATGGAACAGACTGGTGACAGGCAGCGGCGTCACTGGTGCGAGGGTTCCGGCACCGCGCTCACCAACCCGCCTGCCCAGCGTGTGTGAGTATGGGCAATTCTTCTAGGATGACCGCCGGAAGTGGCAAAGTCCTGGAAAAGCTTATGTCCAGCAGTGGACGAACTGGGCTGATGGATGGCTGGATGATGTGTTGCAACGGACGTAGATGGAAATAACTTTTTTTGTAAAAGTTACTGTTCCAAAACGGTAAATATGAAGAAAACAAAAATGCTTTGCCAAAGCTAAACATGATGGCAAAAGGTACCACATGGCCAGAAGTATTCGCTTAATTAATGTACGGTTGTGTCTCCGAGACAACCTGCAGCTTTTTTTCTATAGGCGTTCATTATTATATATTGCAGTGTTCATCGCGGAGGGTGGCCCCGACTGCTTCAAGTCCAAACAAGAGGACCTCCAGAACTGCTTCAACAAGACCCTCGGAGCGGACTACCAGCTCGACACAAACAACCTCTCTGTGGACAGCCTGCCGACCATCGCTTTTGATGTGAGTATGCTGTGTCAAGCATTTGGAACACATGACCTCCAGGGAGTACAGAGCAACTGTTTGAAAAAAAAAATGAAAGTCGCTGAGCCCACATTTTTTTTCACTTTTTGCCCCACCCCACTACACCCGCACCCACCGCCCGCGGCCTGCCAGCACGAAGATTATCGGAAAAGGTTGTTCAGGGAAGTAGCTAACGGAGTTTCAATACAGCTGAAGCCACATGACCGATTTGGTCGCTAGCTCTCAGTCTAATTGTTCACCGAGGGAAGAAAGGGAACGATTACTCAATACACACGAGTTATACTACACCTACGAGGAAAATAAAAGACAAATTATGTTTAAAAACACTTGTACGTATCCACATATATTATAGGTACCTACTTTTCATACCCTTGTCAGGTAAAGTTACTCTCAGCTTTCATTATACAGAAGCTAGCTAGTAATTTTACAAATTTAAAATTCAGATAAAACAAAAAAAGCGATTTGCGCGTGATTTTAACATTTTGATTTCTTTTGATAACATCAGTAGGTAACAATTGACATACTAGAGCCTGGTTATAAACTTCTTGGTACGTAACCTAATTTAATCATATTACGCCAAAAGACATTTTTTTTATGTCAGAGTTCGCAAAATGATACTGGCCACTTGTTCATGATATATTAAAAAATAAAACAGCACGTCAACAATAGATTTGCATATACTTTTTCTGCCCGCTCAAGCACGTTAACAATGGATTTTCATACACTTTTTCCGCCCGCATATTTGTATGACAGTAATGATGTATTTTCTGCATCGTTTTCAAAAAAGTAAGAAGGTACTTTCAGGTGTAGTATAAAAATTATTTGACAGGCACCTGTCCAGTGGTATGTATGTAAATTCTTTATTGCACAAAATAAGATAACAATGCACAAAGGCGAACTTAATTCTAATTAGCATTATCTACCAGTTAACCTTTGGTGATGTGGAGATTACAATTGGTAGTGCCAAATAAGTTAATTAATTAATTAATTTATAAATATTAACATATAATAATAAAGCCGATTCTGAAGGCTTTAACTTTAGTTTTAGTGCTTAAACTTTTCCAAAGTAATTTAGCTTCTGTTCTTCATACTTATGAACTATTTTGCAAAGATGAAAATTTAGTTTTGACAGCACTAAAACTAAAGTTAAAGCCTTCAGAATCGGCTACAATGTCTGCATATAATCCGAAGATATCCGTCAGAGATCGAAGGTGGCCGACATAGCCTGCCGAATCAGTAAGTTGAAGTGAAAGTGGACTGGCCATATTTGTCGCCGACGTGATAACCGTTGGGGCCGTAAGGCATTTGAATGGAGACCACGTGCAGCAAAGCGCAGCGTAGGCCGCCCTCGTGCCCGCTGGACTGACGATCTGAAGGACGTTGCGGGTGGCGGCTGGATGAGGGTGACTGAGGACCGCCAAGAGTGGCGTAATATTGGGGAGGCCTATGTTCAACAGTGGACGAATACGGGCTGATGGATGGAGGAATGTCTGCATAATAATATAACATAATATCTACATAAGCTACTCTTCTTAGAATAATGATAGATACACACATAAGTTGGAAACCACACATACAAAAAATATGAACAAAAATTGCACGTTTCAATTACGCGCTACAAGAAATAAAAAAGACGACTGATTTGAATACTGCACTTGTCATATACTATGCGTATGTACATGCGTGGCTTGGTTACGGCGTGACACTATGGGGAAACAGTACTGACGCAACAGATCTCTTTACTTCACAAAAAAAACTTATTCGAATATTGGCAAACATAGAACATACCGTCAGTTGTAAACAATACTTTCAAAAATACAAAATTCTCACGCTACCATGCATTTACATTTTAGAAATATGCAAATTAGCTTCGACCAAAATAAAATGAATGGACGGGCCTTGTCTTTACAATTTGCTCACTCATAACGAGTCTAAGCAATTGGATATATACTATACTTCAATACCTAATTGTAAGTCTTTATTTTGCTTCTTGCACTTTGTAAATGCACAAGAAGGCATTTTTTCGTCAGTTATTTGGATGGCATGTAATAATAAGCGTACGTGTCACTCTTCTAACAGACAGAGACAGAGATGAAGTGAGAGCCGGCGCTCACTTTACAGACTTCAAAAATCTTTACGCTGTGGCCCGTCCATTTATTTTATTTTGGTCGAAGCAAATTAGTCCAAAACAACCAGGAATCCTACAAAACAAGGAAAAATTTAGATACTAAATATTTATTGCGTCCAAATAATAAACTGTTACTACCTTCAATGCGTCTCAAATTACAATCATCAAATACATATCTGATGTCAATTTATGTATTCAATAAATTACCTAAAAGTTTAAAAAATACTATAACTACTGCCCAGTTTGTACAACATTTAAAAGATCTATTAATTGCTAAATGTTACTACACCATCCAAGAATATTTGGACGATAGTAGTCTGTCATAAATTAGTTATATCTATATTAAACTTAACTAAGCATACAAAACTCATAAAATATATTTATAAAATTTAGAAATAAGCCGCCTTTTCTCACAATATTGCTGTGCCCAACAGGGTGCATAATGATCTAAAATTTTTATGTAACATCTTTAATGTACATTATGCTTGCAATAAACATATTGAGTATTGAGTACATAATAGTAGTTTATGCTACAAGGGCGCAAAGGAATAAATTACGAGGACGATTTAAAACACGAGCGTAGCGAGTGTTTTAAACGTAACCGAGTAATTTATTGCTCTTACGCCCGTGTATCATACTACATTTTTCTATGCATAGTGTGAGGAAATGAAAACAAATATAATCTTGTGAACTTTAAATTATAATTGGCTCAAAAGGACTGTATCCAGAGCCGTTAAACGGTGGAAAAAAAAGTATAACGTCTATGGTACACAGGAAAGGCTGCAGGTTATCCAACCATTGTTAATAAATAAAAAAAATAATAATAATAAAGCCCTAGGGCAAAATAATCGACTTTCTGTTCGGTTTTGATGCATAAAAAGTGGGCCTTTACGAGCACATGCATTGAAAACATATATAAATACTGTTCGCGCCACTTCTTGTGGCTCTCATACTGCGGGGTAGTTGTGAATTAATATTTTCAACTGTCATTTTCGCTGCATCTCCACCCGCTTAGTTTTGGACGCAAATCAATCAGTCGTCAATCAGAAGCCTTTCACGCCGGAGGTATACGCTGATTGTCATTCGACTAGGTCCTACCTCGACCCTACCGCCCGCCATTTTGAGATCGCACCCGCTGTGCGCCTCATTTTCATCTATTACTATTACGAAGAAGATTAGCCGAGAAGAGCGCAACCAGGCACGAAGAGGAAGAAGAAAACCATCTTGGAGAACACCAGAGACTTGGTGGCTCAGGCGAAGCGTGGTTTGTGGTGCATGCAGCTCCTTCCCAAGGTCAGATCTTTCATCTTCGTAATTATTTCTCTTCACTTCCCGCTATTTTTAAAACCTATGGTGATACAAAGCACTGCCGTCATATCGCGTGCTCATTTTTTGGCCATTCGAGCCGGATCTAGATCCATTTTAGGCCCTTTGATCTGCGATCTATAACCATTTTTTGGTATTTCCAACCGCTATCTTCATGTTCTTTGTCTAAAGAACACGTGAATTCCGCTCTAATTTTCACTCTGCCCGCAGTATTACCCCGCATTCCCGCTCTTATTTGCATTATCTATGCATTAAAACCCCGCATTCGTCAAAATATTAGTGATTCCATTTCCTATATACTGGAAATTATAAATTATCTACAGTGAAATACGCCATTCTGTTAATTTATCCGCTGCGATTATACCATTTGATCATTTCACAGAAAATATTATCTGCCTACCTGCTAATTCTTAATATTATCGAGAGGTACTCGTACACAGGTTCGTCCGCCGCCCGTGTTATCTCTAACTCATTAGCATTATTCTATGTTGTAGTCAGTATAAAACTTTCAATAGTTCGGGTACTTGCCTAACTTTGTACTATATAACATGCCAAATTCCGCAGAAGCTGCAAAATTAAAGATGTCGTATAGTTTAAAGAAGCTTAAAAATAAAAGACAAGAATTGTTTAATCGCCTTCAGAGAGTTTATGACTTTTCTAAAACCGCTTTAGAGGATGTTTCTTCGGCAGAATTGTTTATGGCCAATGTCGAAACATTGGATACTGTACGCTCAGAAATTCATGTAATCATAGATGAAATTAATGACACAGAGGTATTGATAAATCCTAATTTTGAACCAAATTATCAAAGTTGGTCAGCTTTTGAGGATCTTTACTCCCATTGCAAATACATCAACCGGAAGTTATCACATTCTTCGAAATCGGCTGACTCTAAGGTTAAACGTGACATGGAATGTCCCAAAAAACCTACTATCAAGCTTCCAAAACTGGAACTCGTTGGTTTTTCTGGTGAAGCTACTATGTGGCCAACATTCTATGAAACATTTAAAACCACGATTCACGATAAAGCTCCACGTGACATGGAATGTCCCAAAAAACCTACTATCAAGCTTCCAAAACTGGAACTCGTTGGTTTTTCTGGTGAAGCTACTATGTGGCCAACATTCTATGAAACATTTAAAACCACGATTCACGATAATCCGGACTTGACCGACAACGAACGAGTACAATACCTGATGGGTAAACTTTCTGGCCGGGCACTTTCGATTTGTTCTGGAATCACACCGAACGCAACTAACTACGACATAATCTGGAAAACACTCGTTTCTACTTTTCAAGACTCGCGTAGTTTAGCCACTACTTATTTGGATCAAATGTTTGAATTTCGCCCTTTAACTACCGCTAGTTCAAAAAACTTGGACTTGTTTTTAGACAAGTTCTGTTCCGCTGTTTCGTGTTTAAAATCGCTGAATATTAAAGATCTTTCGGATTTTATCCTTATGTATTTGGCCCTTAAAAAACTTGATGTTGAAACCGCTCGTTCATTTGAAATGTTTAAACGTGGTTCCGATTTACCCCATTATGATGAATTAATATCATTTTTACGGGAACAAACTAAGATACTGAACCGCACTGCACCCGCAATTACCGCTCCCGCTCCGAACCGCTCCGTTAATAATAATAACAACAAAACCGGGTACAGTACCAAGTCAACCCATGCTTTTGTCTCCGCTTCGACCAATAATAATTGTTGTCCGCTATGTAAACAATTAAAACACTATAATTTATATAAGTGTCCCGAATTTGTGAAACTAGATATCGAGAAAAGATTTCAGTTCATCAAATCTAATAACGGTTGCACCAATTGTTTAAGTATTACGCATAACAATTCCGCTTGTAAATCGTCTTATAATTGCCGCCATTGTAATTGTAAACACCATTCGATGTTGTGCCGCAAACAAAATGTGATGAATACTCACACCGCGCTTGGTCAAAATATTACCGTGTCTCCACGCACACATACGCAATCTTCGAGGTTGGTGGATCCTGCCGTATCGGCGACTAACACAGAACATATGACTAATGATTCTCAATCCGTACCAACTGCGAGTAATAATATTTCTTTATGTAACTTACAGCCTAACTCGCAGCGTAATGAAACATGCCTTTTAGGTACAATTCAAGTGATCGTGAAAGATTCTAACGGTATGTCAGTCCGTCTACGTGCGCTCTGCGACCCTGCGTCACAATCCAGTTTTTCGACGGTTTCCTGTTGTGAGAAGCTTAACTTAAAATATGAGAAAATTCCCCGCGCTTTTGTTAAGGGCATCGGCTCTTCATCAAACCCAATTAAGGGTGCGACAAACCTTAAATTGTTTTCACGATTTGATGATTCGGTTTCAATTTCGCTTGACACTTATGTAATCGACCGTATTACCGACAACTTACCATCGGTGCAGGTCGATTTGTCTACGCTTTCATATTTAAAAGGTATCACACTTGCTGATGAAACCTTTTACTTACCGGGCGAGATTGATATTCTTATCGGTGCATCTTTATTCGCGGATATCTTGTTATCAGGCCGCGTCTCTGGTCCCCCGGGTACGCCGACGGGATTTCAGACCATCTTCGGTTTTACGCTAATTGGTAATACGCCTGTTTACCAAAATACCGCATGTTCAATTTCGTTATGCTCTTATATGGAGATTGAACCGCCAATAGATTTTATTTTACAAAAATTTTGGCAATTAGAAGAGGTGCATTGTGAACCTGCTTCTAGTCCCGCAAATGATGAATGTGAAAAATTATTTATTAACAATGTGTCACGTGACCCCGCTGGTCGCTATTCGGTTTCTTTACCGTTCGCACGGAATCCTAACATACTAGGAAACTCGTACCATCACGCAAAAAAGTGTTTTATGTCTCTTGAGCGTAGGTTTGTTTCTAACGCAGATTTACGTTCCGAGTATAACAATATAATAAATGAATACCTAACTAAAGGTTACATATCCCCGCTTCATAATGATGACCAATTATCTCTTGGTTATTATATTCCGCATCATCCCGTAGTGCGTGTTGATAAATCAACGACAAAGGTGCGTATTTGTATGAATGCCAGTACTAAGACTGACTCCGCTGATGGTACTCGTGTCTCATTAAATGACACGCTGCACACAGGTGCTAATTTGCAAAACGATTTGTTTTTAATTTTACTTGACTTCCGCTTGTATGAAATCGCTTTTACCTCGGATATCAAACAAATGTTCTTACAAGTTTTGGTTAACGCCGATGATCGCAAATTTCAAAAGTTTTTATACCGCTTTGACACGTGTTCACCGCTTATCGCTTATCAGTTCAATCGCGTCTGCTTTGGACTACGTAGTAGCCCTTTCCTTGCGATGAGAGTAGTCAGGAAACTCTGTGAGGATGGGAGTTCAGCGTACCCGCTCGCCGCTACTGTAGCCGCACGAAACTGTTACATGGACGACATCTGCTATAGCACGCCCACCGTGCAGGGCTCCTTACAGCTCAGAGATGAGCTGGTAGGATTGCTTAAGGCCGGTGGCTTTGAGCTCGTCAAGTGGTCTAGTAACTGTCAACAGTTACTTGATACACTGCCTGATACTCACCGCTTAAATTCTAGTAAGAATTTTGAAGAACAAACTCAAACTCTTAAAGTTCTTGGCTTACAGTGGTCGCCTGATTCTGACGAGTTCTCTTTTACTGTATCGCTAGATAGTCGCCCATGTACTAAACGCAATGTTTTGTCCGTGATAGCACGTCAGTACGACGTCCTCGGCTTTACCGCTCCTGTGATCTTGTACGCAAAATTACTCTTGCAGAAAATCTGTATTTTAAAATTAGACTGGGATGAAACACTACCCTCTGATATTGCGCAGATTTGGCAAAACTATTTGAAGGAGCTACCTGTTTTGCGGGATTTACGTATTAAACGCCACTTAGACGTGTTCCAAAATTCGAAAATTTCGATAATATCATTTGCAGACGCAAGTGAACGTGGATACGGATGTGTCGTATATATTAGAGTACAAGATGACTCAGACACTTGCACTAGCATTCGGCTGGTATGCGCAAAGTCAAAAGTCTGTCCGCTCAAGACCGTCAGTGTCGCCCGCCTTGAGCTTTGTGCCTCGTTACTCATGTCGAAATTAACTCGTCGTGTAGTTGACGCTTATAAAATACGTCACAATATTGAACGTATTTACTGTTTTACCGATTCTATGGTAACTTTACACTGGATACATTCCTCACCGCACAGGTTTAAAACCTTTGTCGCGACGCGTATAACAAAAATAATATCCGCTATTCCCGCTGAATGTTTTTACCATACAGCTGGTTCTCAAAACCCGAGCGACTGTCTTTCCCGTGGTCTCACTCCCACGCAGTTGATGAGTCACCCGCTCTGGTTCACTGGACCTGCTTGGCTTTATCTGGACGCTAAAGAGTGGCCAATCAAAACAATAGAATCAGCTTCTATTGAAGAAAACTTGCCGGAATCAAAAACAATTTCTCTTCCCGCTTTTAGTAATGAAGAACCGCATCCACTTCTTTCTCTTTCGGAAAGAATTTCGTCATGGCTTGTGCTTTTACACACAATCATTTACATCTACCGATTTTTACGTATTTTACCGCGCTCTAATATTTTTACCGCTACCGATATGGATTTCGCTGAAGTTGCATTGATTAAAGCTCTTCAAGCATTTTATTTTCTTGATGAAATAAAAAGATTAAAGTCAAATAAACTTTGTTCTCCCGCTTTAAATCGACTATCGCCATTTTTAGATAAAAATGGATTGTTACGCGTTGGTGGTCGACTTCGCAACACAGACATGACGTTCGATCAACAACACCCTGTGTTGTTACCTCGTAAAAATCATATTGTCGAATTGATTATCATTCATTATCATCGCAAAAATTGTCACACTGGACCAGTGGCTTTAATGTCAATAATCCGCCAAAAATTTTGGATACTTTCCTGTCGAAATATTGTTCGTCGCGTAATACATAGCTGCAATTATTGTTTTAAGGCGAAGCCGAGACAAACCTTCCCTTTCATGGCAGATTTACCATCATGCCGCGTTAATGAGGCTAAAGCTTTTGTCCACTGCGCTGTGGATTATTGTGGTCCTATCAGTATCACTCCGTATCGAAAACGTGGAGTCCGTCCCGTCAAATGTTACCTCTGCATATTTGTATGCCTGGTGACTCGTGCAGTTCACGTTGAATTGGCAACTGATCTTAGCACGAACACTTTTCTTTCCGCGTTCAAACGTTTTTTATCTAGACGTGGAGCAGTGTCTTTCGTATATTCTGATAATGCTACGAACTTTTTAGGCGCTAGAAATGCCCTCTCAGAAATTTACAATTTGACAAATTCCGAAGAATTTAAAACGTCTTTCGCGAATGAACTTGCCGATCATAGAATACAATGGAAATTTAATATTCCACGTAGCCCACATTTTGGGGGACATTATGAGATATATGTCAAAGGATTTAAGACGCATTTGCATAGAGTAGTAGGTACTCAACTGTTGATCTACGAAGAATTATTAACTGTAGTTACGCAAATAGAATGTGTCATAAATTCTCGTCCGCTTACGCTGCTGAGTGAAGATCCATCTGAACTTAGCGCGTTAACTCCTGCACATTTTCTGATGTCAACTCCTTTAAAAGAATTACCCGCTTGTAAGGTGGCTGATGAGCCAGTTAATTTATTACGTCGCTACGCGTTGCTTGATCAAATGGTAGAATCGTTCGCAAGGCGATGGAAGAATGATTATCTCCATCTTCTCCAGTCTAGAGGAAAATGGAATACACCTTCCAACCCAATCAAAATTGGATCTGTTGTCGTTGTAGTTACCGATAACACTCCACCGCTTCAATGGCCGCTCGGTGTTATTGTAGCTGTATACCCTGGCAAAGATAATGTCATTAGGGTAGCTTCTGTCAAAACGACGACAGGTGTTTACAAACGACCTGTCGTGCGTCTTTGCCCTCTCCCATCTCAATAACTCCTTTCTTTGCCCCCGCTTCAAAATTTCGTTATTCTCTGTCTTATTTTTACTTTTCTATTCTTATTTTAAAACCAATGGTTTTAACGCCGGGGGCAAATGTTCGCGCCACTTCTTGTGGCTCTCATACTGCGGGGTAGTTGTGAATTAATATTTTCAACTGTCATTTTCGCTGCATCTCCACCCGCTTAGTTTTGGACGCAAATCAATCAGTCGTCAATCAGAAGCCTTTCACGCCGGAGGTATACGCTGATTGTCATTCGACTAGGTCCTACCTCGACCCTACCGCCCGCCATTTTGAGATCGCACCCGCTGTGCGCCTCATTTTCATCTATTACTATTACGAAGAAGATTAGCCGAGAAGAGCGCAACCAGGCACGAAGAGGAAGAAGAAAACCATCTTGGAGAACACCAGAGACTTGGTGGCTCAGGCGAAGCGTGGTTTGTGGTGCATGCAGCTCCTTCCCAAGGTCAGATCTTTCATCTTCGTAATTATTTCTCTTCACTTCCCGCTATTTTTAAAACCTATGGTGATACAAAGCACTGCCGTCATATCGCGTGCTCAAATACTAATAATGTGGTGATAGTATGGAAGTCAGTGATTCAGAATAAAAGATCGTGGGTGTTTGATGAATTTGCCAACCGAATTGTCTACCTATCTGGGTAACAGCCGTGAGGGTATGTATATGACTAATGGATTTAGAGAAAGCGCAAGAGTGTGTCATAATCATAGCATAGATCAGTCGAAATAATACTTATAGATTATCCATTATAAAGAAAATGTACGAAAATTCTTATCTAAGTTTGCTGTTTGCAATCGCAACCAATGATTCATCGCTGCTATCAAATAGAATCCGTTGTTAATTGTTCTTTTGTGTCAAATTCCAATTTTATCACAATGAGTTGCATGTTTTATCACAATGGAAAGGCATGCTTGGAATCTATTTAAGCATTCAACCCCAATTTTGAGCCGCGGGTTGTAAATCCAGGTAGGTGTTATTTCATCGAATGTGTATATAAGGTCTTTCAATTTAAATTGAAAGTAATTTAGGAGGTGATTCAGTATCGTCAATACATCACATTCCACTGCAAAGTAATTTATTTTGCGCGAACTTTTTCTTCACTTGTCCATACAAACTGAGTCAGCTGATCGGACCACTTTGTACTGAGAAGTGAAAAAAAGTTCGCGCAAAAAAAAAGTACTTTGCAGTGGAATGTGATGTATTAACGATCCTGAATCTCCTCCTAAATTACTTTTCATTTAAATTGAAAGATCTTATACTGGGTGTAATGATGACCTGCTCAGAAAATGAATATATATAATAATACTTCTACAAAGCCATAAAAAAACAATTTCGAGAAAATATTCCTGTTTACAGAAATTTGTTTTCTCGAACAAAATAAATCGTGTTCCAAGTATGCACCTTCCCTTTCAGTATTACTACATGTCAGTAACCTGCACGAAGCGGCAACATCGCATTTTTAAGCCTGTTAAAAAAACGTGGTTAGTACGTTGCACTTGTGAGCGAAACTAAATTTATTATTAATTTGTAGATGTATTAATAGGAATGTCGAAATGAAATTTAGTACAAAGAACCCTCATAACATCCCCTATACGTGGTTTCATTTTCTGAGCAGGTCATCATTAGACGGTGTATATGCGTGTACTATATTGAGATATTATAGTAAGCGCATTACGGGTTTGTAAATGAAACAGTGATCAAATTCTTTCGCCCTACGCGACAGATAACTGGGTAATAAATGGGTTCCAACCACACTCGACTGTAATAATATTTTCGTTAAATAAATCAAGAACAGCAACAAGCTGAAACTAAACGCAATTTACATTGAGGAAAACTACATTGTGTACGCGATACGATTAATAGTAGTTTATGCTACAAGGGCGCAAAGGAATAAATTACGAGGACGATTTAAAACACGAGCGTAGCGAGTGTTTTAAACGTAACCGAGTAATTTATTGCTTTTACGTCCGTGTATCATACTACGTTTTTCAATGCATAGTGTGAGGAAATGAAAACAAATATAATCTTGTGAACTTTAAATTATAATTGGCTCAAAAGGACTGTATCCAGAGTCGTTAAACAGTGGAAAAAAAAGTATAACATCTATGGTACACAGGAAAGTCTTCAGGTTAGCCAACCATTGTAAATAAATAAAAAAAAAAATTATAATAAAGCCCTAGGGCAAAATAATCGACTTTTTGTTCGGTTTTGATGCATAAAAAGTGGGCCTTTACGAGCACATGCATTGAAAAAAACTTTAAGAGGAGGCCTTTCATCGGCGCACAGCGGCTTTGTTTATACATAACCCGGAGACTGCCTTTAATAAAGTTGAAAACTTTAAGAGGAGGCCTTTCATCGGCGCACAGCGGCTTTGTTTATACATAACCCGGAGACTGCCTTTAATAAAGTTGAAAACTTTAAGAGGAGGCCTTTCATCGGCGCACAGCGGCTTTGTTTATACATAACCCGGAGACTGCCTTTAATAAAGTTGAAAACTTTAAGAGGAGGCCTTTCATCGGCGCACAGCGGCTTTGTTTATACATAACCCGGAGACTGCCTTTAATAAAGTTGAAAAACTTTAAGAGGAGGCCTTTCATCGGCGCACAGCGGCTTTGTTTATACATAACCCGGAGACTGCCTTTAATAAAGTTGAAAGCGCGTGCGCCAAAATGTGACCTAAATGATTCAGAATGAACTAAGTTGATTAAAATTACAATAAATTAATTAGGTTTATTTTTTTCCATGCATACCTATCTTAAGGCGGTTTACGCTGCAAAAGTGCCGCCACTTTAGTAAAACAATCATTATGCAACGTGTAACAGAAAGGTGTAACCATATTTGAAAAGCTTATTCAGTCAATGGTATAGAACAACTTTTACTATGGAGTCAATCCTGAAACCTAAAAAAAAAATCTGCCCTTCCATACATTTCGGCCGAGCGGCATTACATTTTTCTATGAAGCGAGTAAATTTCTTTTTCGATATACAGGATTTTTTCAATAGTAAAAGTTGTTTTAAACCATTGACTGAATAAGTTCTTCAAATATGGTTACACCTTTCTGTTACACCTTGTAGAATTACATGAGACTTGAGGATAATTCATGATTTATATAAAAAAAAACGGCTCACCTCAATACGTGTTATGATCGGGAAAGCTGTCTAAATCTGCTGAAACTGGTCGGCTTTCCCGATCATAACACGTATTGAGGTGAGCCGTTTTTATATAAATCAAAAACAATCATTATTTACTTACTAGAATAATTATTGAAAATTAGCTCAAGTAAATGCGTAGATATAGCAATTAACTATTTTTAAATAGCATAGTTTTTATAGACAACGTCTTTGATAAGCTAAAATTTTAACTTTTGCTCAAAACGGTCGATTTTGACATTGTCTATGAAAACTATGCTGTTTAAAAATAGTTCATTGCTATATCTAAGCATTTACTTGAGCTGATTTTGAATAACTATGCTAGTAAGTAAATAATTGTTTTTTATTAAGTGGCAGCACTTTCGCGACATATAGCGCCTTAATAAACTATGTTTTCTTGCTGTGAAGATTTATTTTAGACATAAAATTCCAGCCGCTTTAGAGAAATTTTTTAAAATTATTCCAGAAATTTTCAAAACGAAATCTATCGAGTATCAATTATCCAATTAGGTACTTGACTTTACAACGCAAAGATAAAGGTCTGGAAAAACATGTACTTTTTTTTAGTTTTACATTGATCAGGTCCCGTAGCATAGTGTTAAATCGCGCGCAATAGTTGAATCACAAGTGCAAGGAGCGTGACGTACTGTTTACTCGCAAAAACATCGTGTCACGCTCCTCGCACTTCTGATTCAAC
Organism: Ypsolopha sequella; assembly: GCA_934047225.1. NCBI lineage: Eukaryota > Metazoa > Arthropoda > Insecta > Lepidoptera > Ypsolophidae > Ypsolopha > Ypsolopha sequella. Next base: position 4,813,350 of record OW203988.1, on the reverse strand, counting down.
TAAGTGGCGTCGCGCGCTATTAAACACTATGCTACGAGTGCTGGTTTATACAGTACCCGGCAGTAAATAATGCACATCGGCTATCTTCGGCTTTGTAGAGCGCCGTCTCTGTCACCGGACTGTTAGTGCTTCGTGCGACAGAGATGACGCTACGATACGATGTGCATTATTTACTGCCGGGTCCTTGACTCACCATATTTATGCAAAATCTCAGCAATTTAAGGAGCCCCGTCTTAATTAACTGTAGGAAACGCTCGCGTGTTCCTTCATAAAGAAATAAAGACAGCCGTCAAAGACGTGATAATCGCTTTTTTTTTTCCAGTCACTATTCACGTGCTTGTATGACGCAGTTAAATGGAGAAATATCAGCATTTTAATCGATTTTCCCTTCATTTTCAGGAAAAAGAATGCGCACAACTGACGCAGCTGCAGCTGTGTGTAGTGAGCACGCTAGAGACCTGCGAGCAGCCCACGTCCGCCAACATTGTGGAGTCGCTGTTCAAGTTCGCCCGCAAGTCCACGCCTTGCATTAAGTACCCAGTAAGTAACTGTAGAGGAAATTATATCTTGTAATACCAAGTTCGTATAGTAGAAATTTTTAAAATGTCGGAATTGACTTAAGAGCTTATCTTCCAATGAATGGCATTGTTATTTATTGTTAAGTTCGACCGCTAATTAGCAGTGCACAACGAAACGTATAAACAACAAAATATTTTATGTTAATACTCGTAGCAACTTTACCGCGTAAACAAAAAGGCTCAAATTTGAACGGCAACGCATTCCAGATAGTAATTTTTGAATTTAAAGCTCTTAAGTCGATTCCGACATTTTAAAAAATTTCTACTATACGTGAAACTTCCAAGGGCTGCGCGAAGTGGGGGGGTAAGTAAGAATAACCCCGCACGCCTCTTACCGCCCGCCAGGGTATCGCTCTCAAATTTACTGAAGAAAACGATTCATTTTAGGTTTAATTATGGTTATACTCTTCTCAGTTTAGGTCCCAAAACTTTCTAAATATATTTGTTACTTTGTATAGGAACCGGAAGTGAAGAACGTGAGGTCGAACAAAGTAGTAAGTTCATGTGACCAGTGATGGTATTCTACTGCTTTAAAGTATTGTGACGTTTGATGCTCTGTGACAATCCGTTGTTAATTGTTGATTCGTTGGAATTTCTTGTATTTTTGTTTTTCATTTATACTCTGTCCGTATCATCCATCCATCAGCCCGTATTCGTCCACTGCTAAACATAGGCCTCTCCAATATTACGCCACTCTTGGCGGTCCTCAGTCATCCTCTTCTATCCGTATGTCTACTTTCAAATCACTGCTTTTTCGTCCATTTGGGTATAGATAAAAAGTAGTGAAATCAATAGAAACAACCATCTCTATGAAGCTATGCAAAATTCCTGACTTTTAGATTGCGTTCCTAAACCTCCGGGTAAATGTAAAATTTAACTGTCAAAGTGAATTTTAGCATTTCTGACAACGTTTATTGAACGACTTCGAGCTGTTCTTTTTCACTCGGGTGGTTGTGGAACGGGTGACAGCTAATTTTTACCTTTACCCCGGCGTTTAGGAAAGCTATCTTAACATCATTGAATTCGTATCGCTCCGTATCGTGAAACGTGTTAGCGCGTGATAAGCGCTCTCACCGGTTTGCGGAAAAATGTATAAATATGTCCTGTCTATGTTTTCCATCTATTTGGTATGCTGGGGCCGCACTTGCTTGCGTCTATCGTTACAAAGCTGCATGGTGTGACATCACAGACCGTGTGTGACACGATCACAGAACATATTTATAAGGAATAGAAATGCCATGAAAGCCGTGACTGCGACGCACTGCTTTGATTTTTTTGCTTTGCCCCGTCAGGGCATAACCCGCGGGCCTCTCATTTCTCAACCGAACGCGTTAGAACAAACATATTGTAAAAATGGTGTATGGCAGCGTGGCAAATTGTTCTAACTATTCAAATAACGCAAATAAGACATCCAAAGGAATTTAATTTCACTCGTAAGCACATTAAACATGTATTTACTGTGATTTTTGCAGAATAAACCTTGCGGTAAATAACATTTCAAACTTACCATGAAATATTTTAATATTTTGTCCATTGCAGGTTATAAAGATTGTCACACATTGAGTTAGAATATAAACGCCGCAATGTATATTTTTTCAAACATATCAACCCGGACCTAACTGTGTCATAGTACGGCCGATGGTCATGACTTTTTACACATAAATGTATAATAGCTTGGCACAGTGCCATGACGTGTTTGGTATTTTACATCTAAGCTTCATAGAAATACGGTGTTATTTTGGATGTATGATGACGGGTGAATCTATGTGTGCGCCGCGTATGTTTACTAACTAGGTAATACTAACGTATTCCAAAAAGCAGCGACAGTGGTGCTCGTATAAAATTTGTTTCACGCCATCCCTGTGGACACGATACACAGAGATGTAACCACCGATTAATTGAGGATTAATCGCGACTAACAAAACCAAAACGCACAAAGCTTCGGGACACTTGACGATAGACGCATGTGCGGCTCCGACAGTATTTAAAGTAGTCTGCAGTTGAAGCTTCCTATTTGTAAACAATTTCAAGTACTATGGCGCCGTAATAAGTGTGTTACTGCCGTATGTTGCAGTGCTAATGCAAATCGAGCAATAGCAACCAATTCAATCAAGGAATATTACTTGTCACTGATTCTTCTGTCGCATATTTTGTATTTAAAGTTTTATTGTTTAAATGTATATATGTAAAAGTATATATTTTATTTGATATAATTGCTTATATATCTTATATTAATAGTAGGTATGTATTATTATTTATACAACTGTGATACTATTTTATATACCTTATTTTTAATGTACACCGCCTCTTCAGCAATCCTATCGTAAAATTTCTTCCACCTAAAGGTGGAAGAGATCGCTTTAAGCGACAAGACCGCCTATTTGAACTTACGCTTTGTACTCGTAATTTTAAGTTCAATTTATTGTATTCTTTTTTTGTGGTGCTATATTGTATTGTATCAAGCTGCCAAAACATCGTGTTGGAACTTGTATCATTGTCTAAATTATTTCTGCAATTTTTGTGGATTGTGCTGTCTTAAAGGTTCCTATGATATATATGTACAGCCAAATTTTATTTATGACAATCAATGGTAAGAAGCGACATTGGAATTTTATGATGCAACCCATTTGACCTTTACAACATGTAATAATTTAAGCCTTATATTGAATAGCCAAGTGCACTCGACTCGAGGGTCATTATAAAGAATACATGGATTTTTTTATTACAAAATGGTTGTCGCTTTTCATCACTGAGTCTTGGCTGTATAAATATAGATCCAAAGGCACCTTTATCCATTATCCATCCCTTTAATATCCATCCATCTAACATTTTATCTTTTTCGCAGGACCCAACCGAAGAAAAAAAAGGTGCGGCAAGCATGGCTATATCCTCTGTGTTCACTCTAATGAGTGCACTCATTATTTCTTACTTGGTCTGATTCGTAACTTTACTTAGTATCGTGATGACCGTTTGCCAGCACAACATCGCCTTTATAACCCAGCAAAGACCATCTTACAATAGAAAGAGCTAATAAGAGTTTTCTTTTTCATCGTTATATATATTTTCTGCCTGAATATGAAATATCAGTCTAATTCTTAATTTTGGTGACTTGATTTATACTTAAATATTTGTATTTTTTGATAATTATTGTATACTTTTGTTGCGGCCCTCCAGGTACGATAAAAAAATCATCTATATATAATTTTTTGTTATACATTTAAGAGCAGGGATATATCAATAGGTATGTACGGGTATTGATGCGTTTTTCGACGACTGCATCCCCATACATGTTAATGATCAATCTTAGGTAATAAAAGCTTTGCTAATTATAGCCAAAGATCAGAATAACTTAATAAATTCATATACTGTTGTATTTTTGTATTGTTCTTGATCCATGTCCCAATGAAGTGATTTCTACAAAAGAGGTATTTTTACAAATATGCAATTTATCAAGTTATTCTGATTTTTATGTATTATAGAAGTAGATAACCTGTCGCTGTGCGCAAACTTTAGTACATATCGATGTATACTATGTACGTAATAGGGTTACTGTTACAAATTCCGTCCCTTTCATTTTGTGTGCCTAATTCTGCTGGACTAAAGGTACATATTTTATTTATGGCACTTCAAAAGTTAACGGAGTTTGGGCAGTCGTTTAACATGGGAAAAATCGGGTAATTTTTATTTCTTTTGGTCTATTTTTAAGTTTTTAGTAATTAAAACAGTGATTGCTAAGTAAATACGTAGCTAAGTAGTTATTCCAATTCCAATAATGCTGTGGCCAATAAAATAAATATATTACTTATGTAAGTGTCTATGTGTAGAATTTAAACTGTTAGGCTTATGAATGTACAACATTTGATGCCCTCTGGATGTCCCAAAAATAAATAATTATCTTTTTGAAAGATGAAATTGAAATTATTTTGAACTGACTGGCTAATATATTTTTCTATGCTAAGTTTGCTAAGGTGATAATATAATTTTTGATATGACTATTTTTTATTGCTTTTTTAGAAGATTTTTGTACCTTTTGTATAAAACCACTATACTTAATTTAATAATATCAAAGAGCAAACATGACTAACAATTATTATATTATTAAAGTCTTAAATTGAATTGAATTATATAAATTATAATACCGTGTAATTCATTGAACTTATTACGGTAATAAAGCTGTCTTCCTTGTAATTTTTCAGGTTTTCTCCAAGAAAACATGAATAACTTGTTACCAATTTGATCACAGATCATCATTTTGCCTGCCTTATTAATAAGAAATATATTTTTATTTTTGTTAATTTGCCATAATAATACGAATAAATAGGGTCTAAATAACCTGCATACTCCTCGGATCAAACTGAACAACTACCAATAAACAAACCCGTTCAAATATGTAAGTAGTTTAATGAGGTCATTGCGATTGCTTGCCACTCGATGGAATTGAATTGAATGAAAAGTCACTTGTACAATTCGCAATATAAATACATTTTTATTACACACCCAACCGGTTTCGCAATAATTTTCAAGGTATAATGCACAAAAATAATAATGTTCTTTATATTGCGATGAAGTTACGTACTTATTTGTGTAAAATTCTTATTTGAGGAAGTGTTAATGCGAAACCGGTTGGGTTTTTAATAAAGACGTTTCTAAAGGCTTTGATTTTGTTTTAGTGCTTTTAAAACTCAAATTTGTTTTTAAAACTCAAATTTGTTCAAAGTAATTTAGCTACTTTTCTCAACACTGAAGACTATCTTGCAATGAATTCAATTTAGTTTTGACAGCACAAAAAACTAAAATTTAAGCCTTCAGAATCGGCTTTCTTGTGTATTGTACGAATGATTGTTCAAGACCAGGAAGTGGTTTTTTTACTTGCGTTATTGATTATATAAGAAACTTGTTCGATATGATCTGTAGAATAAATATGTAGTTAAAGTGAATTTTCAGCTGTCTATTAACACCTTATAAAGGCATTGCAGGTTTATGTTGGCCATACTAATATCGTATGTAGAGCATATCTTGTGATTATTATCTATAAATCGTGTATTGCGATAATTTTGTGTTGAAATTATTCAGCGAATAAAAAGGGAAGGATACATGTTTTGTTTTTATTTAAATTTCTAATAATTTTCAGTTTTTTTTTTTATAAATTACAAATGTTAAAAATTACAATCCTTAGCGCTAGTAAAATCAAATAAATTAAATGTAAGGTTTTGTAAAAGTTTATTGTATTACATGGTAATCGAAATGGCACTTTACATTTAGTAAGATTGTTCTTGCTACTTCGTGTAGACTCAAGTTGAGTATGACTTCTTAAACCACGGATGACTGGTTAAACCACGGATGGGTTAAACTTTCTGAAAGAAGAAGAAACATTGTTACTAGTTTATTTACGTTCATATTCGATCCATAGGTGATAGAGCTGATGCCGGGCTCGACTGTGGAGTAACCACCATCTTACTTGGAGACCCCCTCGAAGTAATTCGGGGTAGAGTAAGAGGACAGCTCACAGGCAAAATCCAGGGGCCCACCATGCCTGGGACCGATGGATGGCGGTATATCCATCTCTAATAGCCGGGTATTATATGGAACAGACTTTCGATGGGCAGCGGCGTCAATGGTGCGAGGGTTCCGGCACCGCGCTCACCAACCCGCCTGCCCAGCGTGTGTGAGTATGGACAATTCTTCCAGGATGACCGCCGGGAGTGGCAAAGTCCTGGAAAGGCTTATGTCCAGCAGTGGACGAACTGATGGATGGATAATCGATTTTATATCGAACGATCTAAAGTAGACACGAAAATTAAGATGAAGTACTCCAACTTCCTCGGTGACTTTGAGATTGGGCCTATTCAAAGTATCATAATGATAAACTTACGGCGATGCTCTTGCATGGTGATCCTTTGCGCACAAACCGGAACAAAGCTTCTGCCATGTTGGCGGGTGTTGGCGTCGAGCATTCCTCCAGGGACTTGACCACGCAGGCTGACAACTCGTCGTATTTGGCGCATTGCTCCTGTGAAAAGGAAAGAGTATGAGTCTCCTTCATACTTTTTCTTAACAGCAGTTACGCAGCCGGATTGTGAAAAACCCGCCTTTATCTAATTTAATCGAAACAGAACACTTATATTCAAAATTTACTTAATAGTTCCTCAACAAAACCTTATTACCTATGTATTGTGTATGCTGTGATAGCAAAGTTTTTAAAAAGCTATAAAATTATAATAAGAGTGCATTACCAACTAGAAATCAATCAGAAACAAATTTAAAAGCACAAATATTTTTGTAAAAATTCCTCGGGCCAGGATTTGAAATGTTTGCTTTTAAATTTGTTTCTGATTGATTTCTAGCTGGAAATGCACTCTAATAATAATTAGAGTATTCAAAGCGATGGATTTTGCAATAAAAATATATAAAATTATAATTTACAGAAACCAATGGCAACTTTACAAAACATAGGTAATAAGGTTTTGTTAAATAACTATTTAGTAAATTTTGAATGTAAGTGTTCTGTTTCGATAAATTAGAAAAAGGCGAGTTTTTCATAATCCGGCTGCTAAACCGCTCTTAAACTTGTTACAAAACGGTTCCTGCTGGACTCATTGTTGACTCCAGTTAAGGCCTTTACACTTTCAGTTGATTACGCGAACAGTAGATTACGCAGTTTCATTTAAAGATACATGTCCATTTATATACAGTTACTGCTGTAAGGAGACAAAATATACATATTTACGAATTTCGTTAGGATCGGAAATTGTTTCGCGTTTGCAGACCAGCATTTGTATGACTGTTATATGATTTAGAAAATGCACAAATAATCTCGCCCAGTTGCACCCGCACGCATTTTGGTCCGTAATGTTTAGACTTGCTCAATTAGTGCGAAATGCATATCTAGAGGCCGGATATCCGGCTATCCGGCCAAGTGCCTGGCCGGATATCCGGTATCCGGCCAAATCACTATCCGTTTCATCTCTAGTTATTACTTTTGAAGAGGCCTACAGTCTTAGGATATGGATCATGGGAAAGCGCTGGTGTATGCGGTTGCTACACGTTGCATCACGAAACATTTTACCGTTGCATCCACTGGATCTCTTTGCATGTACTAATAACAAAAGATCCACACTGCCAAATTGTCCCTGTAGATGGCGCATCGTCGGTGCGGCCATGAAAACTTGTTATTTCAGTACATTGTTGTGGTTTTTGCGTAGTTTTTTTTTATTTTCGATTAATTTATGTGCCGCACCGGATTGCTTTAATAATGGTGTTAATTTATTTCCGAAAAACCCCACATTAAAAATGAATAACATAATAAATTGGAATACAGGTAATAAGAGAAAGTAAAAAAACGCGAGATATTGGAGAAAAACCGGAACACACACAACCAAAGTTTGACATAGCCGGACCGCAGTATTTTTTGGCTGGACCCATCCTACCGCCACCATCTGTAATTAGCTTTGCCTGTGGACCCCATTGCCGCGCGCGTATTTTTCACAGATATATCTGTCACTGTCAGTTCTGCACGCGAAAGTTTGCCGGTAGCGAACTAACGTTTATAATTTATAGGGGAACTCAGATAAACCATGCGGTCCGAAATAGAATTACATCGATAAAAGGTATAAATGAGTTAGTGTGAGCGATGACTGGTTCGTAATTTGTGAGCTAGCAAACGATGTGAAAGATAGCTTATGATTCGGACCGCATTAAAAAAGATACATCTTAACCATAACCTCTTACCACAGAATACAATACGATTATTTTATTTTATTTCGTCAAAGTGCCGTGATTCGTGATGGAACAAGAAGAGTTTGTAGCACTGTTCTTCGACGTAGACTCAGATAGCGACGAAAAAAAAAAAATATATAAATTCTTCCTTTTCGACGAAAAGTTCCACACGACTTTTCATTTGTTTCTCTCATGGCCGAATAAAACATATACAGTGGTTTGTCTGATCTGAACTGCTGAAATAATGGAGCGAAAACAATTTTTGACATTCCATTCCGTTCAACGCTCACATCGCCTCACCTCCGTCGCATCATCGCATGAGCCACGAAAGTCATACGAATGAATGAACGCATTTGCTTCACTCATGGATTATTAGCCATTCACCTCATTCATTCGTAATCGATTTTAGCGAAATAATTCTATTTCGGAACCCAGGGAAAGAACCAGGAGCGCGTTCATAAACTAGGCGTCACGGGTTCTATTGCCATCTCTGTCGCACGCGTTGAAAATTGTATACGCTATCCTGCTGTCAGTGTTGGAACCTGACGAAAGTAAGTAATGAACGGGGGACTGGAGTGGAATGAATGCATTCCATTTTGCGCGTGAAATGCATGTTGACGTTGATTTTATTGTTCCGTTTTGTCAAACTGCATCGACGCGTTTCATGCAGAGCAATAAATATTGTGTGGAATAAAGTTTTAAGCACTTTATTTATCTATGGCAATAGCTAAACGTTTTATATCTGTCCTGAGCGGCGCTCGGTCGCCCAGGTACTCAAGTTCTTGACTTACATTGAGTGTGAGACTCTTGACAGCTTCGGCGTCTGGTATGGTACCCTTCATCTTGGTGGCACACTCGCGGATGCCGATAGCTTTCTCCTGGAAGCACTCAGGGCCTTGCTCTGCGATGAACACTAGAATAAGAAAAAGACATAATTTAAATTATGTAAGAACTGATTATTTGGTGTATAGGTGGTAGAGCTGATGGATGCCGGGCTCGACTGTGGAGGTACCACCATCTTACTTGGAGACCCCCTCGAAGTAATTCGGGGGAGAGTAAGAAGACAGCTCACAGGCAAAAAACCAGGAGGCCCACCATGCCTGGGACCGATGGATGGCGGTATATCCATCCCTAATAGCTGGCCTTATATGGAACAGACTGGTGACGGGCAGCGGCGTCACTGGTGCGAGGGTTCCGGCACCGCGCTCACCAACCCGCCTGCCTAGTGTGTGTGAGTATGGGCAATTCTTCCAGGATGACCGCTGGGAGTGGCAAAGTCCTGGAAAGGCTTATGTCCAGCAGTGGACGAACAAGGCTGATGGATGGATGAAGAACTAATTTCCCTTTCCAGGTGATATGTCGGAATCCCTTTACACTTTTTTTGGGTGCATGAAGGAAGTCTCCCCGAGTGGCGTAAACTGAGGCACCTCTGATCACTTCAAACACTCTTTGATTAGACCAAGACGCAACCAACTGACAAATCCTTTCTATTCAATTGGTGGCCTAGGGCATACCCCCGACACTTCTTTGTCTTCGATCAAGTTATTTACCTACACTCTCACGCGCGCATCTGGCTCGTCCGCACACGCTTGTGTGTGCGCGTGAGCTAGTCTAGGGCTGGCAGCAAGCGTGTGAGCGTCGTCGATCGAGAGCGACAACATTTATAGTCAGCAACTTATATGATTCTCTTCCTAAATTTTAGCGTGGTTAATCCCTAGGGCCTAATTTGGTTCCCCGTGGATTATTTTTGTATTAAAAATATATACATCGTCACGACTTGAATCAAATGCTCGAGGGGGTGTTAGAGGTGTTCCGAGTGTGAACTTTGAAATGCATGTCACAGTCCGCACTCGGTACACCCGCGTTTCACCTACAAATATTACGTCCCGACGTGATGGGTGGTGAGCTCTATCGCCGTACTTCGGGCACAAATAGACAATTTTTAGGACATGTTGAAATTTGCTCAGCTCGAACGGTGACACAAAAACAATCGATTTTTAAAATTTCAACTTAATGTTGAAATTCTTACCAACTGTTACACAACTGCTTGAGAGTTGCAGTTAACGCCCTAAACCAATACATAAAAGAAAATGCCTTGGTTTAGTTCATCGGCAGGAAATAAAAAAAATCTGCGTTCTTTATTTTTTGCTCCGTTTTCAATGCATCCATAAACACCACAAAAACGAACCATATTCATTAAAAATCAGTATCGTAATAAAACAAAAAACAAAATACGCGCGCAGTGAACGAGTGCTACTCGAGCTCTACGTGCCACCAGATTTCCACTAACTTGCGGGGGACCGCGGGGGATGTTAAATTCGCGCGGGGAGGAGAGTGTCGCTTCTTTACGTAGTAATACTTTATATTCTCTGCCTAGGGTTTGGTAGTTTTAGGCAATCGTCCTCTACCGACTTTTGTAGATTTTGCCGTAGTCCCTTGGCAGACTCTGATTAATGCCGGCGGAGGCTTTCACTCTCCCTTTTACTGGGTGACGAAGGCACTTGATCCTAGGTCGTACATTGTCAGCCGCGTCGAAGTCTGTCCGCATGTGAGCGTCTACACAGAAGTCAGTTACGGGTAGCCAGCGTCAGTTGGCTTGGAGACTTGGTCATTGGCGTAACAACCGGGGGGTCAGGCCCCTTGATGAATAAATGGCCCACCTAAGACTTTGACTACCATTCAATAAATTACACTGCCGACTAGAGGGGTCTAGACAAAAAATACTAGTTACGCCCAGGTTACGCCAATGGAATTTGCAAAGAAAATTATACTCACGCGCGATTCTGTCACCGTCCTTGTAACAAACGAAGTCTATGAGCTGATCAGTGGCGTTGTCGGCAGAGCCGATGTGCTCCCGGATACTGGGCTCCAGGCAGGGAGCGACGCCGGACGTCAGCGTGTGGATACAGGTCTTCAGCTGAGGAGACTTGGCACAATATCTGGTGACCAAATAAAGATGATACCTAATAATAAAGTTAATGGCTTGATAGGACAGAATCGGTTGGCCCTCAGAACATTTTGATTTAATGTTCTGTGGATTGGCCTAAAAGGGACCTTTTTTTTGTATGTTAGACCTAGCTGGGGGCTCGGTTGGTGATCATTGAACCTTGTTCCTGGTCCCTGGCCGGGTCTCCGGTGTGGGTTCGGGCGGCTGATTGGATTTTACCTTGTATAATATATATTTTCCCTATCATTATAATCGTAAATATATTGCTACATAAATTAAATAAACCTTTAATTTAGTTTATGTACATTTATTATTTTATTACATATATTTTCTTTATTAGATTAAATTTGACGTGTAAAAAGTGTATATATCTATACCTGCTTTGCAAAATAAACTATTTGAATTTGAATTAAGTCGCACGTCCTAAATCGATGGCTGTTGTTTTGTATGCAACACTTTTCAAGGAGAACGGTGTGTTCAAAAAAAAAATCTAAATTATTTATTTTCAATGCAAGTGCTCGTAAAGGCCCACTTTTTATGCATCAAAACCGAACAGAAAGTCGATTATTTTGCCCTAGGGCTTTATTATTCTTATTATTTTTTATTTATTTACAATGGTTGGCTAACCTGCAGCCTTTCCTGTGTACCATAAATGTTATACTTTTTTTTCCACTGTTTAACGGCTCTGGATACGGTCTTTTTGAGCCAATTATAATTTAAAGTTCACAAGATTATTTTTGTTTTATTTCCTCACACTATGCATTGAAAAACGTTGTATGATACACGAGCGTAAGAGCAATAAATTACTCGGTTACGTTTAAAACACTCGCTACGCGTGTTTTAAATCGTCCTCGTAATTTATTCCTTTTCGCCCTTGTAGCATAAACTACTATTATAACATTTAGTTACAGACACTTAGGTTTCGAATCCTCCTTTTAAGTTAATTAACCTGTAATAGGAGGGATTCGCTCTTTCATTATTATGTTAAAGTAATGTTAACCTGAAAGTTGGCCTTACGAGCTGTACGTAAGTAATTATTATTTTTCTTGTTATTGACGTTAAAAAATGTTACTTGCTTGATGCATTTGTATCTAAGTATTTACTGTGCCCGTACCCCAAGCTCGTGATAAATATACAGCTTCTTTTACTTAAGGCGATATGTAAAAGTTTTAGCGTCCCTGTTACGCCATATGCGAAAAAACCCTCAGTGCGAGAGGGACGGATTCGTGGAAAAGTAGCAAAAAGTCGGTTTTTTATTAATATAAACTGTATTAAAGTTGCTATCAAAATTTCGTTAAACCAGCCCCCTATTCTGTATCTTTGTTTGCCAACTGAACTGAAAAAACATAGATAAAAACTGAAATTTCAAAATTGCCTTTATTGGGTATTGAACTATTAACAATCTGTGTCGTCACTTCAAGTGCGAACATATCCTTAGGAAATCGGAATTCGATAGTATATCTATGTTTTTGATGATAGGCACCCAGTCTAGAAGGCAACTAGAGATACATAATAGGCCCGCAGGTCCTAGATACCGTTAAAACCCATCTAATAAAATATAATTGCAGTCCATATGTCATTCTAAATTGTCAAACCAGGAGAATTGGTGTCGAAAAAGACCTAACTTCAACAAATATTTCTATCGAGCCGAATTTCTCCAATCGCGTTTCTGTTTTAACAGATCCCTAGAAAAATATTCCAAAAATAATATACTATTTTATCAAAATAATTATTTTATTTACCGAAGTAGATATGCAAGTTCTTAAAGTTTCAGTTTTTTTTCCGTAGTGCCTTAAGGGCGTACCGAGCGTTTGTCTTTGTCTCTGTCTTTTTCTTTACGTGTAAAGAGTAAAGATAATAACCAAGCTTTTGCACATTTCAATGTTTTTCGTTGTTATTTTCATTATATTGTTCTTAAATAAAAAAACATTGTGTATAAACGCTCCAGTCATCTATGAACTTTATTTTAGTAAATGAAACATAGTATCAAATTACTTATTTACATATAAAAGTAGGGAAATAGAGAAAAAATTTACTCGAAAAGAGGTTACTTTGCGAATTTATTCTATCGAGCGTGTATCGAGTCAACTTTATCAAATTGTGTTTCCATCGTGTATACTGTCTAGTATATATCCCCATTAATACCAATATATTTCCCTAGATTTTAATTTTATTGTTTACTACTTCAAACAGGGGTTATAAAAATGTTTTTGACTTTGTAAAAAGCTCGGTGCGCTTTCGCCAAAGTAACAGCTCGATGTTTGCTGGTGTATGAATATCGACGGAAATTACATTGAAATAACGTTCATATCAGCGTGCAAGGCATGATGGTTGTTACGACGCTCGCTGCGTCCTTGATAGGGCGAAATAGGGGAAAATTATGCTTTTCACATGGACGTGATTGTTCGATTGAATTGATTTCCTCGAAGTTCCAAAAAAGTGCAATGCGACGCCATTGGTGATTAAATTTTTTATAGCGTCCCTTTTGTACTAGTGTGTTCAATGATCTAAAATCCATAGATAAAATACTGACTTCTTAAAAACCTCGTCGAGAGCTCCGTTGGGCTTGGCGGCCTCTATCTCTTTCTTGATCGTCTCCATATCCACGATACTCTTCACGCACTCCACGAAGCTCGAGCCCACGTTCTGGAAGTTCATAAAGAAGGAGTATTAGGAAAAAAACTGTACCCCTTAGCACGCGTCATAGATTATAGCCTCTTTTCACGTTCCTAGCTCTTTTGTAAGACGATAAACTTGGTAGGTATGTGTGACAGGGCAAATCGAATATAAATAGAAAAATAACAAAAACTCGACTGTGAATTCATGTTAGTTAAGGGGCTGCACAATGCTAAAATTCAGTCCTGCTCTAAAGCTTTTGTTTTTTAAATGTCTATCCTGCTCTAATCAGATGCCGCGCACGCAAAACTTAAGTTATTTTGAAATCGCGGCTCATTAGGACATTAACTATAATTTCTTTATGTAATAAAGATGTTTTTTTCTAGTTATGTTTTTATCTGCGTGTGTTGTTTTTTTTTCAATCGGTTTTGAAATATTGAAACTGAATCGCTTTTTTAGTGAAATTCATGCTTTTTTTAAAAGTAATATAATTAATAGAAGATTGATTGAATATATGTTTATTTCTATAGTGTAATTAATGATCGCCTTGAATCAAAAAACACTACATATTTTTTTTCCAATTTTTGCCGACTACATTGATGAAACTGAATCCAATACAAAACCGATGTTTAGCATTGTGGAGCCCCTTAAATACTGGAATTCGGCCTAGCTAGCGCATTGAGAAGAACGGTAAGAAACTCAATGATAGCATGAGAGAGGTCTACTGACCTCGACAGCAGTGATGGAGCTTTCTTCGGCACCATTCTTCTTGCACTGCTGCTGCAACAACTCCCGCAAGTGGCTGCGCTGGTCATCCGACAACTTGTACTCGCAGAACACACCTGGAGTTAAAGAAAATATGGTTAAGGCGATATACGAAAAAAAAAACGGGTGTTTCTTTTCCGTGTATTTCATGAAATACACGGAAAATTTTATTAAATTACTGGTATGTATGCATTTTGACTATATAATCTACGGTTTCTAAATTGGAAAACATGTTTGGATAAATTTTCCTCGATAGAAATAATTGTTGAAATGAGGTCTTCAAACACACTTTTTCTCCTCGTTTGACGAATAGGAACCATATACAGAACTCAAACATATTTTATTAGGTGTGTTTCAACAATATCTAGAGATTTGATATTTGAAATTTTGCTAGCTATTTTAGTTTTTTTAATAAAAATATAAAACCAACTTTTTTCCCTTTTGCCCTGAATCCGCCCCTCTCGCACTGCGCGATTTTTCGCTTGGAGTGACAGTGACAAAAATAAAATTCGCATAGCCTCTTAATAGTGCAAAGGTCGACGCCGTGGTTCGAATGTATCCACCACTAAGCCAAAGGTCGCAGGTTCAAATCCCGTAGGGGCAGATTTGTTTTCGATCTGCGTGCTTCGAAAGGTACGTTAAGCTTTGGGTCCGTATTAGCGTCCGCAGTATCGTGCTAGACTCAGCAACACCTATCACGTAATAATCATTGGTGAAACGTGGGTGTACAAGTGCAGACTGTGACTTGCATTTCACAGTTTTTACTCGGAAATACCTCTGACACCCCCTCGGGTTATATTTCGTACAAAGAGTTTTGTCAACGTGGATATACAACCATTTTGGTTGCAACGTCGTAACTGCTACATTTCTGTGTTACAACCCAAGTAACAAATTTCGCCGCTCTGACCGCTTAGTTTCGTCGTTACGTCAACAAGTGGGGAAGTTCCGAAACATACATTTGGTTGTGGTATATACACCATGTTGTAAAGTTGTAGAAGCTTGGTTACCAGGTTGTTACGAAATTTTGGTGAATATGTTGTAAAGTTGTAGAAACTTTTTACCAGATTGTTACAAAATTATGCTCGCATGATTGAATGACAACGAGAAACGAAAAATCGAATTGTGTGCCAATGTTTGATTTACTAACTGTCATGTCAACTTTACCGCAGCCATTTGTTATTTTCATTGTTATATACCTATGCCTGTTTTTAAGTTATTTATGCGTTTGACAAAGTGCGCAATCTAGTTCATCGCCTAATTTGGAAAGAAAATCCCAAAAACCAGGAGCACCCGTGAAATAATGAGAGGTAAGCCAAATCTTTAGTTATTTTTCATTATTTTGCATAAATAAAAACATGCAATAAATATGTATGTTGCTAGCAAATCGTTCAGTATGATGTGTTTGGATCTAATTTCATTATATTATAAAGTATATAGCTGTAAATTTGGTTTATTTTGATTTCATAAGGGAGTTGCATGCCTTAGTAACATAGTGCACACCAAAGTGTATTTCAGTAACAAATTCTACTATGGCTGCCGTGCTAATCCGATGTCAGTGGCTCCAAACATTTTATTTGCCCCAATATTTACATCTGTGGTTAAATGTATTACTGTCTGTTGATAGTAAGTTGATTACACTACTTGATTGATTACATCAAGAAGACCATTAACTTTTATCTTCTTTGTTGTTTGTATTTTTGAAAAAAAAGCTCTTGTTTCATTATAATATATTCATTAATAGGCCCTTTAAGAATTGCAATATACGTACGTTGATTACAATTTATCGTTTATAAGTTGGAAGTGCTCCGGCTGCCGGATCCAGCACTTGGGCCGGGTGCCGGAGCCGGCATTTGGGACAGCTGCCGGAGGTCACGCAATAGGGTGCTTTTATAATTTTGCACGGTAACGGCACGTTTTTTTTTACACAGTAATTTTATATTCGAATATTTGAACCATTTCATTATTAGAATATTCAAATGTAAGCCCTAGCTATCAGGGTGCTCCACGTGCAAGTGAGGTTAGCATTTGGGGCTTTTGATTTTTGGGGCTCAAGTAATTAAAATATTTTCTTGATATTTTTTCAGATCCACATCAGCCACGAAGTTCAGCCAAAGCCACACACAGGAGAAGTTCCCCAGAATTAGAGGCCACAAAACCTTTCGTAATTTTTTTCAAGTGTTCGAGATATGATTCACAAAATTGATTGTTTCGCAAACAAAACGTGCTTACTTAAAAAACTTGATGAATGAAGGAAATATTAGTATAATTATTTCAAAAGTGTTTTTAGAAACGTAAAAGAAAATTAGTTTCCCATAATTAGGGGTCACAAAGGGGATTGATTTTACGGTGATTTAACAGTCACAAGTTTTCGGTAAATTGTATTTTGTTTCAAAATAAAACTGTATTTGAAAGAATAAGTCTTTTATTTTCCACTTTCTTAAATCAGTCTAAATAGGTAATAATATATTTTGATGCTAGTGCGAGATGGTCGATATTTCAAGTCGAGGCAAAAAATAGGACAAAAGATATCTACACTCGCACGTGTATCAAACGACGTTTTTTAATACATCTGCGAAAATTACATAATAATAATAAATTCTACGATATATTTAATTTATACTCTACAACAATTATAAGACGGTTTAGACGTGGACGTTGTTTCAGTTTGTTCTTTCAGTCATAACCCGTTTTAAATTAATCCGGTTACTTCCAGAAATACCAACAAAACGATATGCAAAACCAGTCCACAGAGTGCTTACTTAAACGATGCTAACTACGAAAAATAAAACACTGCGCATGTGATACAGGCACAAAATCTAGCATATTTTGAGCAGGTGCACTAAAAATGAACTTTTAACAAAAAAATAGTAACAAATTTGTATTTTTTGTATTTTTGAGACTTCAATAGTAACAGCAGTCATTCACTAAAAAGTTAATAATAATTCTATAAAGACCGATGGTACCGAAGCAACACCTTTGCCGACTTTTTTCTTCCTGAAACGTTATTTTATCTAGAAGTCGGCGTTCTTATATTGGTTTTTATGTTGCTATATCGTAGGAAATACGCCGACTTCTAGATAACATAATGTTTCAGGAAGAAAGAAGTCGGCAAAAGTGTTGCTTTGGTACCATCGGTCTTTATAGAATTATTATTAACTTTTTAGTGAATGAATGCTGTTACTATTAAAGTCGGTTACGAATTTTTTGTTAAAAGTTTATTTTATTTCACATTTTTTAGTGTTGCTGGGTTAAATTGTGAGGTATGGGTAGTTCTTGCAAACGTGGTGTTAATATGAAATGAAGTTCAAGTGAGTACAAGTAGCCATGTTTGAGTAGCTTCCTGCTATCAGCACCCTAACACAACATGATTACCACAATCTCGAGTTATGTGCTGTCATCCGTTGAAGAGTTCTACGGTGATGAAGCCAAGATCGAAGGTCAGGTGGGTACACTGGCAATTTTCAGCAATGCCCTGCAATGAGCACCCTAACACAAACTGGTTGCCGCAATCCAAAGTTATGTGCTATCATCCGTTGAGGAGTTCTATGGTGATGAAGCCAGGATCGTAGGTCAGGTGGGTATTCTGATAATCTCCAAGTAATACCCTTGTATCAGCACCCTAACGCAGTGATTGCCGCAATCTCGAGTTATGTGCTCTGATCCGTTGAAGAGTTCTATGGTGAATATGGTGATGAAGCCAGGATCGAAGATCAGGTGGAAGAATGTCGATTTTCAAGTAAAAGCTTGTAATCAGCACCCAGGCACAAAGCAATTACCTCAATTTTGAGAGGTATGCTGTCATTTTCTGAGGAGTTTTACTGCTTATCTCTGAAGACCTTCATCAGATCATGACTAAACCCAAAATGGGACCTACCTGAAAGTACATTCTTTCAAACAAAAAAAGAATTATTCAAATCGGTTCAGAAATGACGGAGTTATAGAGTAACAAAGCCAAAAAAGAAATACAGTCGAATTGAGAACCTCCTGCTTTTTTTGATGTCGGTTAAAAATACTCCTACTTACACAAATTAAAAGGGATTTTTAATTTTAACCAACTTTGATTTACTTTTGATACATAAAGTGACAATCATGTGGTAGGAAGGAAAAATTCATTTTGAAACTACTGTTGTGTTTATAATATAGGTAAATCGGTAATAAATCGTTGAATGCTCACAAAATTTCCTCATGGTAAATCCAAACGTAATTCAATCAAAGATTTCAAATGAGTTCAGAACAAAAGGTTGGCAAGAACTTACTTTTTTGTAAAAGAAATCGAATATTCTTTACGGTTACGACTCAGTTTCGATAACAAAACCTAGTTTCCACATTTTTAAAGAACTATTTAAACACAGCTTAGTAGTATAAACAGGAACAATGTAGTTATACTGTGAACACTTTCGGATAGTTTTGTTCTTGTTATTACGATGTAGTAGCAATGTAGAAGCATAGTGTGAACTAGTTTACACATTTTTAAGGAACTATTAAACACCGTTTAGTAATATTAACAGTAACCATTTTGTTATACTGTGAACACTTTCGGATAGTTTTGTTCTTGTTATTACGATGTAGTAGCAATGTAGAAGCATAGTGTGAACTAGTTTACACATTTTTAAGGAACTATTAAACACCGTTTAGTAATATTAACAGTAACCATGTTGTTATACTGTGAACACTTTCGGATAGTTTTGTTCTTGTTATTACGATGTAGTAGCAATGTAGAAGCATAGTGTGAACTAGTTTACACATTTTTAAGGAACTATTAAACACCGTTTAGTAATATTAACAGTAACCATGTTGTTATACTGTGAACACTTTCGGATAGTTTTGTTCTTGTTATTACGATGTAGTAGCAATGTAGAAGCATAATGTGAACTAGTTTACACATTTTTAAAGAACTATTAAACACCGATCAGTAACAGTAACAGTCAACATGTAGTTATACTGTAAACACTTTCGGATAGTTTTGTTCTTGTTAATAGAATGTAGAAACAATGTGATAATATTTACGGAACATCGCATCCAAAATTTGTCTCACACAATTTTAGATGCATAGTTAAGACTATACTTCTACATTTTGCG
Source organism: Ypsolopha sequella (assembly GCA_934047225.1). Taxonomy (NCBI): domain Eukaryota; kingdom Metazoa; phylum Arthropoda; class Insecta; order Lepidoptera; family Ypsolophidae; genus Ypsolopha; species Ypsolopha sequella. Next base: position 4,793,649 of record OW203988.1, on the reverse strand, counting down.
GCTAAAACTTCACACAGCCGCAAAGAGTATTAACTATTGCGACTCTACGACCATATTCCAAGTGCAGATTTCTATGTTACCGAAATTTCAGCCGCCGCGGCCGAGTTTGGTTGTATATATGTAATCTATAAAAAAAAAATACTCGATATATTTCGACCCTCGGTATAGGGCCGTCATCATTCGATGGTCGAAATATTATGTGAGTAAGAGTGGGGAAATCTAAGAAAGACCTATGTCTAGCAGTGTAAAAAAACATTGCTATTGCATCTATATTGTTGTCACCGTCGCGGTACGGAACCCTTCGTGCGCGTGTCCGACTTGCACTTGGCCGGTTTTTCTTTAAGTATACAGCATAGTCAGCACACATAGTTTTTGTAATAAATATGTACCTATAGTGTACGACATACGTGACCATATCGTAGAATTGACCATTTCATGATCTGGTTGGGCAGATCGTAACGTATGAAAACAAAAATCTTTCACAAAAAGTAAAAAATTGTTAGGTTTACATGTAATCTAAATATACTTATAAAACAAAGTCGTGTTAGTTACACCACTTATAACTCAAGATCGGCTGGATCGATGTTAGTTATCTCTTTTTTGGCGTATTCTTATCCGCTCCGAATAGCAGAATAAGTATTAAAATATCGGATAAGTTATCGAATAACAATAAATAAATTAATACATTTTACGAATGCAAACAGCATGTGGTGCCATCTGTTGACAAAACTACGCATATAAAAGAAACCTATTTATCTAGCGTTCTGATATCATAAAATAACATCTAAACCCCGAGTTTTAAAAATCGCTTGGTTATTCCAAGAACTATTATTTCTGCATATATTCAATACCCTACGCTAAGCCTAACAACGGTAGTGAAACTACTACATGGGTCCCTACCATTCTTCTTTCGCAATGGCAAGCAATAAAACATTTCTGTATTTGCAAAAAAGTTGTATTAATGTTATTACCTTAATGAAATCCTAAATTAAGTTTAACTAAAGTTAACACGATATTATTAGACTGTTAGGCGGAACGAAGTTCGCCGGGTCAGCTAGTGTAAGATAAAATAAGGAGCCGAGCGAAGCGGAGCGGAGCGAGGCGACACTTCCAATTTCAACAGAAATACGATATGGCCAACCAGATCATGAAATGGTCAATTCTACGATATGGCCACGACATATATAACACTTTGTAGTCAAATTATTTATGTAATTAACGTATTAACTAAATTTACCCATGATAACACTGTTTCTTGTTGACTACCTACATCAACACTGTACAAACAAAGTTTTCCTTAATCACTTTGATAAGTACTCATTAAATATTAAACAAGTTAGGGTTCAATAAACGGTAAAAGTAAGGTTTATCTTGTTTCTGACCCCTTCTATTGAATAAACATCTACCAATAACGTAGTATATTGGCAAGTGTAATCATTCTAGTACAATCCTAATAAGCCCGTGTTAACTAGGCACATAACCTCTAAGGAACAATCTATATTTATTACATCAATACGTTATCAAATATATTTATTACATATATTTATTACACACACACACACATCACCCTCATACATACTCTGTCACACTATACAAATAGTTAATCTCGATACTTATTTGCATGTTCTAAAAACTTAAAATTAAATAAGGTTTAAGAAAATTATATAAAGTTAAAGTTATTGTATTGAAAATTATATAAATATAGTTATTGTATATTTCATGTCAACTTAAGTTATGGAAGAGCGGGGCTTCCTGTTACAGGTATTTTTATACTTCAAAGGAAGTCCCAACAACAATATTGTAACTTGAAATAATGTTGGCGTAAATAAACATATGTGTATTTTGTATATTTTGTAAATATGTTATCAAATGCTTTTTCCTTCAAACAGGGTTTTGTATCCACGAATATAATAATATGGACAACTTTTAATATGGAGACAGACAGACAGATCATAATATATGGGAACTGCTAGTCTATGCGTAGTTATACTTAGCCTATGCTGGTACTAAATAATATTTTAAATTAAACTAAATAAAAAATTCTATAAAGGTCGCTGCCGTCGTGCGGGAGAGTACCTAGCAGGCTGGCAGCGTTACCTCGTTGTATGGCCAGACTGATTCTCTGGCCGAGGTAAGTCCCAGCCCGAGGGTCCCCGGAGGCATCGACCAGGCGTTTTGATAAATCTTTATATAAAGAATGTGCACTCGGTCCCCACGGTCCGAGTGTCTCAACGCCGAAGGGCGCAAACATGTAGTCCGTACTCAGGGCTACATATCTGCGCCGCTTCTTTTTTTCAGCTCCTTCCGCCGCGGCGCCCGCCTTGGAGCAGGTCACTGGTAAGTAGGATGAGGCTAGTGTATCAACACAAGTCGCATCCCACACCAAAGACCTGCCACATTTCCACGGCATCAATGTCATTCCGTCGGGCCTCTTCCCGTCGTCCCGAGAGAGCCCGTACGGTTCTGTAGTAGCTGGGACGCTACAGCTGGCAAGGGCACTTGCTGGTAAGCTGGTACTTAGAAAAATGGTAAGAAAATATGAAAAAGTAAACCTAAAAAAATCCATGCTTGGTGACACTGCGGGTGGCAGCTGGATGAAGAGGACGGAGGACCACCAAGAGTGGCGAAATCTTGAAAAGGCTTATGTCCAGCAGTGGACGAACACTGTCTGATGGATGGTGGTATTTTGCAATATGCATACTATGTACGAGTATTATATTCTAATACGAGAGTTGGCATCTATGAAGTTTAAATGCCTACCAATTAAGTTTCGTAATTTGGTAGTTAATTAAGTAGGTAATTAATAATTATGAGTAAGTAAGTGTCAATAAAATAATATAATAATTATTTCATTATCGCTTACTTTGTACTACACGTTGTAGTTATTATTTTTCGTTTTTCATGTTTAGCGAGTGTTTTAAACGTAACCGAGTAATTTATTGCTCTTACGCCCGTTTATGGTACTACGTTTTTCAATGCATAGTGTGAGGAAATAAAACAAATATAATCTTGTGAACTTTAAATTATGATTGGCTCGGAAGGACTGTATCCAGAGCCGTTAAACAGTGGAAATAAAAGTATAAAATGTATGGTACACAGGAAAGGCTGCAGGTTAGCCAACCACTGTAAATAAATTAAAAAAATAATATTAATAAAGCCCTAGGGCAAAATTTTAGGAAATATTTTTCATTATTTTGGTATATAAATTAACCATTATTCTTTTATGATTTTTTTAAAGAGTTCTCGGTTATGACAAATTGAGAATTGAGATTGAGAATTTAAGACATTATACTTTTAAAAAACAGCTTGCTTGTAAAAAAAAGTGGTCTGTCTCTGTCTGTCTACTCATCTGTCATCCAATCAATCAATCAATCAATCAAAAGTTTATTTATTCGAAAGCATGTTACAAAAGTTCTTATTTTAGATGTAGAAACATGTTAGTTCCAATGCTATCTGCCAGGCTAGCATACAAATCATCCATCTGTCAAATCAGTTGGCAGCAAATTTTTTTAAACTTATCTTGATAGAGAAGGATGCGTTTCTAAACAGCCATTTCTCAAGTCTCTCAAGAAGACAAATGGAAGTTGAGCTTTTTCGTAAAAAATATTCATCATCATGAGGTTTTTTAGACCACAAGTTCGAAAATAGGGCATTTAAACCTAAATCTCGAAATGGTTTTCGAATTAACACACCTTAAAATAATTAAATCTATGCGAATTTGATACATTTCAACGGAGAGTGATAGTGGTTGAATATATCCATAAATAAATAGTTTTATTCTCCCAAAAATTACTCTATATTAGGTACTCTAAAATTACTCTGATAACTATATTTCTCTTAAATGAGATGTTTACAAATTATGAAAAAAATATATAGTGTTTATTAAAGCATCAGGAAAAAAAATCATTTCATATATGTTTATAATAACTCCCAGATTCGTAACAAAAGACCTAAAAATACCGAATGTGACCGACAACTGCAGTCAGCAGATGTCGTCAAGTGATTGTTGGGGTTAAATTGATAAATGGCGGGTGTTAGTGGACAGGAAGAAGGGTTCCGTACAAATTGAGGATCCGACGCAAGCGCGACGTTCAACGAATTTGTTACTTGCTTTTCTTTTAACTGCGCTTTAAAATTAAATTAAATACTTTCGTTAAGAGGATAGTTTCCGCAAAACCAGAAGTTATTCTTCCTGGTCTGAAGAAAAAAAAGTAAAAAAGAAAAAAATATATTTCTTCCGGGAATATAATACACACTTATATCGAAACAGAGTCCTCAGAAGCCATTCCAATATTGATAAATAAAATACCAAAGATGGCTCTAAAAAAAGTTATCATGTCGAGGCTTAAGATTATATTAAAAACCCGTTTTTAGGTATATTGAATGAATTAAATTCTGTATAAACTTTTTTTAAATTTTAACAGGGCAGATATTTCATAGCACCATTGTTTTTTTTAAATATTAAAATTAGTGAAAAAAGTTGTCATTTTGACTTTTTTCAGGATCCGTCCCTCTGGCACTGCGGGTCTTTCCGCATAGAGTAACAGGGTAGTATGCAAGCGAAACCTTTTCTCTTAGAAATAATGTGAACGTTTTCTAGGGATCTTTTTGACTTATTATTTGTGGGTTGGATTGAAACACCAGTAGAATGAGGTGGGTCAATATTATACTGCCATGGTCTTCTAGACCCATTATCATTATCATTATCGCTAAAACAATAATTATTTATTTTTATGATACCTTATTTATTACATATTGATTATATGGATAATACAGAGACAAACAAAAAAATTTAAAAAAAAGTACGATATATTTCGACTCCTTCAATGGTATTATATCGTATTTTTCTTTATATGTTTTTTTACTTTCTATATTATCCATATAATTCCATTTTTTTTATTAGTAGTATTTATATTTTAGGTATATTTAATTTTAGTTTTATGTCACATTAATTATGTTTTATATAATAAATTATAATTTTTAAAAGAAATAATTACTGGTAAAATAGCAAATATATTTTATTTACAATTTTCAAAGTGACGAAATGACCCCGATAATTGGTCGATTGTCGTAAGTAGAGTCCTAGATAACTTATTCCATACAAGATCGTGATACAGCAAACTCTTTTTTTACGAGGCTTGTTTAAAATTTAAAATTTTCTTAGCCCTACACAAAAAAAAAAATCTTAAACTTATCGTGTTTATTGTTTTTAATCAATTTCTCCAGTTGTTAAGATATTTGTATCGAAACTTAGGTACCTACCCTGTTTTCGCTGTTTTTACGGGAGGAAGGTAGAGTTTGATTTGAAAAACAGTGTTTTTCAGAAAAAAGAAACCCCAGCCTTATAGTTGAAGGTTTAAAATACCTGTAGGTACCCAAAATTTCATGTATTTGTCAGAAAATGTAGGTACCGAAAATGTACCGAAAAACAGCGAATTATTCAACATTTTAAATGCGCCCCTAGGACAAGTTGCGTTCAGAGAAATTTCGACCATTTAGATGTACTTAACTCATTCAGTTATTGATTCTCGATAACAACGAAGAATTATAGACGTTGAAATTTTACATGACATAACCAAAAGAAAAACAATAGAAAAGGACAATACAAAGCTTTAAATATTTAGGCAACAATGGGCGAAGCGATTTCTTTAAGACAACCTCGAGAATACTATAGTTTCAAATGAAAACAAGATAACTAAACAATCCGTAGCTGTGTAAACTACAAGTGGACTGTCAATATTGACTTGAGGTCTTATTAGGAAGTTTGTACCTAATGTGAAAGGGTACATAAACGTAGAAAGAACATTGTTATAATTCCCAGAACTTTAAACATATTGACAATGAAAGTTAAACTAAAATCTCACGGTAGCGAGCTGATATGTTTTTGTTTACTCGTTTCATGGAACTAAAAGAATGTGCGTTTTGTTTTTGTGTCGTAAGTAAACATTTTGTTGCACGAAAAAGCATTCTGCAGTTCGAATATAAGGAATTTCGAATATATTTCCCAGAGATATTATCCTTGGGATATTTCCAAAGAATTTCAAGGATTATTACCTATATATGTATGTATGTAAATACTTTATTGCACAAAATGGTAATGTACAATGCACAAATCGGGCTTTCTTCGGGCACAAATCGTATAAGGTCAGATGCACAACTTCAAATGACCATTTCACATTGTGTTACTTGGTCAATCTGTTTGAATGCAATCAAAATGTAATGCATAAAATGGTATACATTTTCTTTGAAGACCTAATTAATACCAAGCAGTTTCCGCGAAATACTTTAAAACGCATTTATTTCATACTTTTTAGTCAAAAGTAAGCAAAACATCATTAAGATCATATTACTACTTAAGATTACATTAAGTACTAATAAGCAATGTATTAAGATAATATGTCCAATAATGTCTAATACTTTTGTAATTTTTTTTTTTTAAACGTTCCGCAAAAGACTTGATTTTTTTTTTCGATAAAATAGTTAATAGAAATATGTAGTCAATCTCCTTAAGAGACTACTTATACTAAGACGAAGTATACTAGACTAAGTATACTAATAAATGGTAATACTAATGATCACGCAGCGAAACAACAAATAGGTGTGTTTTTAGCTTATAATGAAATGTTTTGTAGGCAAAAAAATATTGAATTTAAGAATCTTAGTCTATGGTTACCCGCTGAATACAAATAGGCCAACATATGTTCGCCTCTATCAAAACCTAATATATATATAAACTAATTGCCATTGGGCTTTTTGTGCTGGACTTCGGGCACAAATCGTAAAAGGTCAGATGCACATCTTCAAATGACCATTTCACATTGTGTAACTTGGTCAATCGGTTAAATAAAAATAATATTGATAGTAGATTATAGGGCTGATCTAAACATCTTAGGAAAAACGCAAAAGCAGATCAATCAATAAAAAAAAAAAAAAATTTCAGGGCCTTCCTTACCTTATATATCTGAACACAAATAGGCCAACATATATGATCGCCTCTATGAAAAAAAGTTACTAGGGTAGGCCATACTCTTAAGGGGCAGGTAGTCGCCACGACTTGAGTCGTCGACCTGTGTCGATACAAATCAGTGTTTTGTTTTAAGAAACAGAAATTAGTGTGTGGGATGGAATCGATACGGAGATAAATAAATAACATAATGTAATATTTTTTTAATGCATGTGCTCGTAAAGGCCCACTTTTTATGCATCAAAACCGAACAGAAAGTCGATTATTTTGCCCTAGGGCTTTAACATATATATTTTTTAATTTATTTACAATGGTTGGCTAACCTGCAGCCTTTCCTGTGTACCATAGACGTTATACTTTTTTTACACCGTTTAACGGCTATGGATACAGTCCTTTTGAGCCAATTATAATTTAAAGTTCACAAGATTATATTTGTTTTCATTTCCTCACACTATGCATTGAAAAATGTAGTATGATACACGGGCGTAAAAGCAATAAATTACTCGGTTACGTTTAAAACACTCGCTACGCTCGTGTTTTAAATCGTCCTCGTAATTTATTCCTTTGCGCCCTTGTAGCATAAACTACTATTATGCAAAATTTAAATGGATTCTATCATTATGTTGGATTTCGAACTCCCTTGGTACGCTTGAAATCGCTTGAAATGGCCTTTTCAATCAAAGAATGTTTGTAAAGTGATATATAGCACTTAGGTAACCAAGATTTTAATGTATTACAATTAGTCTCATTATAGAAACGTGCGAATACTACAAAAATATTACTAAAATGCGCATAAACTACGCGCACGAATTTATACAGCGCGCCGAAAATTTATCTCGGACGCTTGGTCGTGGTACCTTAGCATTTACCCCCGGTTTCTGAAAGGCCTATCAATGTTAACAGTAGATTAAAAAATAATTATCTGCGGATTAAGCCAGAAAAAGTGGGAATTTTACATTGAAATCAAAAATTAACTAAGTTAATTATTAATTCATCACTATTCAGACTTCATATATGCTTTATTTTCGCCGTTATTTGCGGTTAAAGTTTTTTTAATCTACTGTTAACTTTGATTGGCCTTTAAGAAACCGGGGGTTATTAGTCTCGCACGCTGTATGGGATAATACTTTTCACACGGATGCGATGGACGGTTTTTTTTTCCATAAATATGTTTTCTAAACAATGTTTTCTTTTTTTTTTGAGTCCAAGAACCATACAAATACCGTTGGTAGTTTCAAAGAAATAACCAATATTACTTAATATTAGTCTAAAAACAGCTTGACATTTGAACAAATGATTTTTTATATAATTTAATTTATATTAATATTTAAATTATCTGAAATAACGTTGTTCTTTATAGTTTATCTAACAATATATGTATATCTTTTTCACAATATTTTTAACATACCGTCTACTTATAAAAAAAGTCATTTTCGGGTGACGCTGGGATGAGGCACCTTAAGAGGATGGCCTACCCTAGCAACTTTGTTTATTACCCGTCCAGCACAATAAGTCTAATGGCAAAGACCTTATCTGCTTTTCATAGAGGCGAATATTGGCTTGGCTCTTTGGCCTCTTGTTCTCGGACGCGTAATACTAGTGATCACGCATCAAAACAAAAAAATTATGTGTTTTTAGCTAATACCTTTATATTTCTATTGCCTATTTTATATAAAAAAACAAGTTGATCTCTTAAGAGTTAACCGCATTTTTGAAACGAACGTTTGTAAACCAAAAAAAAGAGGGGGGAAAACATTTATTTTTGACAAAAGTATAAATCTTAAAACCGTGTTTATAGGCAGAATCCGTAGATAAAAGATCGATAAATCAAATATATTTTCTTCAATATAAGGAGAGACCTAGTTTCTTCCAATGAACCCTTGAAAACCTGGTATCGTTGATGTTCTAGCGTCAGGTGTCCCGTTAACGTATCTTCCGAAGCTCGCAGACCGAACACAAATCATTTTGCACCGCGGGGATTGAACCCACGACCTCTGCGTTAGCACGCGCTCTACTACTCGGCCATAGATTTATATATTACCTATATACCTACAAGGTGACTTTTTGATCATCGTCCAAATTCATACTGGTGGCTATACATGGATCAATAAAAAAAATTGTAAAATTCGTAAAATGAAATTTCGACTCCCCATAGAGATTCACTCGGAACTGGAAGTGAATTTCTATGGGAAGCCGAAATTTACTTTTACAAATTTCACAAAAATTGTTATTGATCCAAGATACTGATCACTTACCAAGGCTCCACTATGAATTTGGACGATGATCAAAAAGTCACCTTGTATATGTATATAATTATTTGCCGCGCCATACATTTTCTTTTTCAGTCATTACTATTTTCGATTATTGATTTTAGAACTGACTTTTCTTAAAAATGGGAGCTTATCACTGTTAGTTTAAAAGAGATAAATTTATCCATTATTGACTCATTATTTATTAGTATTATAATTATTATTAAAACAATAAAAAAACTTATAACTCGATATATTTCGATGACGGCCCCATACCGAGGGCCGAAATATATCGAGTTACAATTGTTTTATTGTTTTAATAATAATAATAATACTAATAAATAATCAAAAGCTGATAAAAGTAAAATATAATATATTTATAAACATTATTGACTCAAAAATATAAGTCTGCTAATCGATATCCCGAACCATTTCGGTAAAAGTTAATTAAGTAAAAAATAATAATTATTATTCCTTACCAACAGCCAAAGCAACAACGAAAACTGCTTTCCAAATCATATCTCTGTTTCTCCCGCACAACAATACAAAATGTCTACAAATATGTGTAAAGACGGACGGTCCGTCTATCTGTCAAGCCGATCGTGTACTGAAGCCTCACAGTGACAGGTCACTCTCTATATAAGTGTGTATTGTGTGTCATCGGGGAGCTATTACGACTACATCTTTTCGATTGGTTTTGAGAATCTTTATACAGATTGACCCTGCATTATAATATTAATAACTAATTAGTATAATTACCTAAAAACTCATATACGGGTCGTTAATGGAAAGGTATTTTAATTTAACCCTTCTTTGCATAGTGATGGATCGCAGTGTTTGCGCTGGGCCTGGTTACCTATCTCTTTTGCTGACTGTACGTTAAAGTAAAGCCTAAAATTTTATTTTTTAGGGTTCCATACATCATATGGAAAACGGAACTTTTATAGAATCTCTTTATTGTCCATCTGTCTGACCATGTGTCAAGGTCTTTTTCTCAGAAACGACTGTGGATATCAAGTTGGAATTGATTTCAAATACGTCTGTATCATATTCAAGGCCCTTCAAAGCGCATTTTCCACAAAAATTCTCAGTCACTGCTTAATCATCAAAACTTATACAATAAGCATTTTTACTGGTGACCTACAATTTTGAAATATAGTCAAAGCAAGTGAAGGGATAAATCCAAAAATCATTAGTTTCCGATATTCCATGTAGGTAGAATACTTCACCATCTTGATTTTTATTTCATTAATTTTCTACGAGACGACTAGTACATTATTTTTTCGTCAAATTATTCAAATTCACTAACTTATTTGATATAACGATACTGAATCCTCAGGCCATGAGCTCTACTCGCACATGACCGGTTTAGGAACTTAATGAAACTTAACTTATTCATCCCTTTCAAGCTATGCTTTGTCTTCAATAACTTAAGTCCAAGTCGTTGGCATATATGTGCATAAGGTTATTATGTGCATTAGACTATGTACAGCAGCTGATGCCTATGTGAGGCTTTTCATTGTAGCGCATAGCTATTTGATGTTTCGACCTAACTTTTACGGTATCATACGCGTTTGCTCTACATTCCAAATAGTCCGTCAGATACCGGAAGTTTATCATTCTCGGCCTGAGGATGACCATTGATCATCAATTCATCATCATCAAGCATGCATTAGTCAGTGGGTTGACCTGTTTTCCCATGTCTTGGATCAATAATACGGGTGTTAATGTACAGGTTTCTTTACAGAAAACCACATAAGAATAATAATAATTTATTTTATGAATAAGGTAGTATAAGGTGCACAAATTTAAAAAATATATATACAACAGAATGGTATAAAATAAAATGTATATGTTCTATGTAAATATTAAATCTATAACATCAGATAAAAAGTAATTCATGGGCATGCAAAATATTAATCATAAAAATTTAGAAAATTGTAATAGGTTCATTATTAAATAAAATAAAGAAAGTAATAATAAATAAAGACATCAATTAAATTAACATTATATCATTGCAGTATAGAAACGCAGAAATAAAAGTAAATCTGGATGTGAGGAGCTCTGAACCGGGAATCGAACCCGGGACCTCTCGCTTGCCGGGCGATTGCTCTAACCTCTGAGCTATCCAGGTCTCAACACAACTCGTGAATTTACCGATGTGCTTTCCCATACTGCAATGTTATTTATAGATACCCACTTTATAGTGAGCCACTTGGCGCCTAGAGGCGCCTACTAATCAATTAAATTAAGCATCCAGGAAATCGTTAATTAATTTTATAATAGTGTCAATAACATAGATAATTTATTTTTAATTTGTAAATCATTCAAATCATTAATTAGGGATTTTGAGCCATATAAAATATACTGCTGTGTAAAAATGTGGTTTTATAGCTTCTCAAACACAATTGATGTTTATATATGTTAACCCTTTAAAGGGCATAAGGTTTTCGCATGAAATGTTGAAGTCATAAATGATTTAATTATAAATTAAAAGTAATAAATACATATGTAATTAAGTTTATTAATATATACAGGCTGATAATTAATTATTAGTATTAATTAATAATTAATTATATTAATATTTACAAGTAATAAATAAATGTATGAAAAAGGAAATCACAATATATTTTGGTATCATGTCAATAAATTAGTGCCAGTATGTAAAAAATAAGAAGAAAAACAAAATAAATATAAAATATATTACCAGTAAAGGTAGAAAAAAATTGGTGGGAAAAATATTCCCTCTGCCTTAGAAAGGGTTAAGTTGGAAGTAAGAAGAGATTATGCTCTGGCGTTTTATTTATTTAAAGTGGTCACTGGTAGGATAAGTAACTCCAGTATCTTGGGAAATATGAGGCTAGTAGTGCCCAATAGCTACTTTCGCCAACGTCGCAGGAGGCTGTACAGGCTGCCGAAAACAAGGACAAACCTCCATGGGGAGACACCACTTCAACACGCTACCCGAATTCTTAATGAGGTTGGAAATAACATTGATATCTTTTCGTGTTCGTTGAGTGAGTTCACAAGAGCAACATTAAAGCCGATTTTGAGGGCTTTAATTTTAGTTTTAGTACTGTCAAAACTGTATTTTTTCCAAAGTAATTTAGCTTCTGTGCCTAACTATTAAGGACTATTTTGCAATGAAGAAAATTTCGTTTTGACAGCACTAAAACTAAAATTAACGCCTCCAGAATCGGCTTTATTATATTGTTTGTGCTATCTATAATAATTTGTGTACATTTTTTAAATTTCATGTTTTCTTTAATTATTATATTATACAACGTGCAACAGAAGGTGTAACCATATTTGAAGAGCTTATTCAGTCAATGGTATAGAAAAAATGTTACTATAAAGCCATCCCCGAAATCTCAAAAAAATTATCTGCCCTTCCATACATTTCGGCCGAGCGGCATTGCATTTTTCTATGAAGGAGTTAATTTTTTTTTTCGAGGTACAGGGTTTGTTCCATAGTACAAGTTGTTCTATACCATTGACTGAATAAGCTCTTCAAATATGGTTACACCTTTCTGTTACACGTTGTATTTTTTGTGTTTTTTTAGATTTTTCGTGTTTTTATAGTGTCTATCTTTTATGCCTGCACTAATGTTGTTAAATTAAATAAATAAATAAGTAATGGCACCCTTACATGATTTTTATGTACTTGGGAGACCTCAACAAAGAGGTTCGTATTTCACAAAAATTCCAACTTCGAAAATGTAAAGAGGGCATGGTCAAAATTTTCAGTGATTTAAAGTGCGGTTCGTAACTTTCTCTTTGACTCAATGCACACATTGACCTGGTACACCTTTTTGGGCTTTGAATACAAGAGATTTGGTATTGGTAGTTGAATTGTCCCAGAAGATTATTCCATAACGAAAAACTGACGCAACAAGACTATGTTAGGCTGTTAAGAGGCTATGTGAATTTTATTTTTGTCACTGTCACTCCAAGCGACAAATCGCGCAGTGCGAGAGGGGCGGATTCAGGGCAAAAGGGAAAAAAGTTGGTTTTATATTTTTATAAAAAAAACTAATATAGCTAGCAAAATTTCAAATATCAAAATCTCTAGATATTGTTGAAATACGCCTAATTAAATATGTTTGAGTTCTGTATATGGTTTCTATTCGTCAAACAAGGAGAAAAAGTGTGTTTGAAGACCTCATTTCGACAATTATTTCTATGATTTATATAAAAACGGCTCACTTCAATACATGCTATGATCGGGAAAGCCGACCAGTTTCAGCAGATTTAGACTGCCTTCATCTGGGCGAGTAAAGGCGTTTACGCGACGACGTTACGCCTCACACTCAGTGTGACTCAGTGTGAGGCGTAATATCATGAGACGTGATATATTAGTATATTACGATACGAGAGCGATGAAACGTTTTCTGACGAGTGTGAGTTTGCGGCACGAAAAATTATACGAAACTCGTGCGAGAAACTTTTTCTCGAGGCGAGTGCTGCAATCACACGAGTCGAGAAAAAGTTTCTCGCACGAGTTTCGTATAATTTTTTATAGCACAAGTGCGGAAAATGCCGAAAAGCGGTCATTTTACGCACAGTGTGCTATAAAAATTATGAATTATCCTCAAGAGTCATTTAATTCTATAATTATTTCTATCGAGGAAAATTTATCCAAACATGTTTTTATTCCAATTTCAAAACCCTAGATTATACAGTCAAAATGCATATACCAGAAATGTATTAAAATTTTCCGTGTATTTCATGAAATACTCAGTAAAGAAACACCCTTATTTTTTTCGCATATCGCCTTAAACCTACATCACTACTAACAATATTAAACAGTTAGTATAACAGATATGCAGGATTTCTTAGTTTCTTACAAATTGGTGTTGTTTGAGCTTTCCACGTTTCCACATACTCTCTGCTCAGCTCATATATTTCCACGTTTCCACATACTCTCTGCTCAGCTCATATATTTCCACGTTTCCACATACTCTCTGCTCAGCTCATATATTTCCACGTTTCCACATACTCTCTGCTCAGCTCATATATTTCCACGTTTCCACATACTCTCTGCTCAGCTCATATATTTCCACGTTTCCACATACTCTCTGCTCAGCTCATATATTTCCACGTTTCCACATACTCTCTGCTCAGCTCATATATTTCCACGTTTCCACATACTCTCTGCTCAGCTCATATATTTCCACGTTTCCACATACTCTCTGCTCAGCTCATATATTTCCACGTTTCCACATACTCTCTGCTCAGCTCATATATTTCCACGTTTCCACATACTCTCTGCTCAGCTCATATATTTCCACGTTTCCACATACTCTCTGCTCAGCTCATATATTTCCACGTTTCCACATACTCTCTGCTCAGCTCATATATTTCCACGTTTCCACATACTCTCTGCTCAGCTCATATATTTCCACGTTTCCACATACTCTCTGCTCAGCTCATATATTTCCACGTTTCCACATACTCTCTGCTCAGCTCATATATTTCCACGTTTCCACATACTCTCTGCTCAGCTCATATATTCCAGTTTTCCTAAAGGAATATAACTGAACAAATAAAAAGAGTTGTCTTTTGGGCGAGTTTGTTTATATGGAAAAGTTGTTCAGTATGAGCAGTTTTATTTAAAGATATCTGTACGTTTACCCCTAGTAAATAGCTAGTGGCTAAGTTAGACATTTGTGTCGATTCGGTGTAACACTTTTAACTTATTTGATAGGACTAAACTTAATTTAAGCATTGTGTCTTTTTCTTTCTGTATCAAAAAGACAAAGACAGGACGCTTAAAATAAGTTTAGTCCTATCAAATAAGTTAAGTCGTTAAGCTTTTTTCTCGTGGTTTTTTTTCTTACTTCTCAGGTTTCCTCCAGATGGCGCTGTCCATGTTACCATAGATAACATATGTTTCGTAGCAATTAATGTCAAAGTAGTTTTTAAAGTAGTCACAATGTAATAGGTCCGTTTTGACACATGTCATCGCAACGTATCTATGGATGTGAACCATGCAAATCGGTAACTATGTCAACCGATTCTCACGAGAAATCGATTCAAAATATTATGAGTTTGTTATCGTTTGAAATATTTTCAAGTTTATTGGTTATAATTTCTAGGAAGAATATTTAATTAATCATTGGATAGTTTGATATAAATTGTATGTATTGAAAATTATGAGCTGTTAATTTTTTTTCTCTACGAAAAGAATCTGAAATGGAAATTCTTACGTGCCAGTAATATTTTGTATTGTTGTACTTCACTGACCTCAAATAAGATATAGGTCAGTGCGTTGATAGATATAAAATACTGGCCAGTAAGAAAAATATGTAGGCTTCAAGATGAAAAAATTGCTCCTTCCCTTGTAAAAAAAAATACTGCCATATTTCTTACCAGCCAATCTGTCTATTGATAGGATGTTTTATGGAAAACTTTGGTTGTAAACCAATTCATTAATAAAAAAAATGAGACTTCAAGCAATAAATGCATGTTTTTTTATGTATATTTTTTGTTTTTGTAAAAGCTGAGATGGTATGTTACATATTTAGCACAATTATAATAAAATATTTTTCGGTATACGCGACACCGCCACAAATAAATGCAAATGTTCAAATCTAAAAAGTTCATATTTGCAACAAAAAAAAAGGAAATTTAAATTTGGCGTTATGTGTACTGGTCTCAAAAAAGCTAATTACAGATATTACAATTATTTTATCAATATTAAAACAAGTTAATTATTTTCACGTGGAATCGAATTGAGTCCGTGAAAGTAGGCGATTATCTGGTTACAACACTATTATTAAGAAAAAATTTACTGAGAATGTAACTGTTTTTGAGACATTGTGTAGTAATTCAAAATTGCATTTTATTTTGGAATATGCGTGAAAATAATACTTGAAATATGTTCCGTGATAATTAAATAACGTTTATTTATTTTCTTTAAACCCAATAAGTTAATAATTATTTGTTAACGGTTTCATTTATTACATGTAAAGTTATATTCTATGGTCGTTCTTATCTGTCAAAACGGGCCTCTTATTTTGTGGCAACTGTAGTTTGTTTGGAATCCGTGCGAATTTTGTCTTTGATTCTGTACTTTAGTATACGACAGTGCCATCTAGGCATCTTATTTAACACTAAATTTGACATAAGATAAAGGTCTCAATTCACTTCTATGTAGCTACATTCTCTAAACGCAAGGTCCCTGTACATGTCACGGTATACATGAGTTTTTCGATCTTTTAACCCTTTCTGTTACCGATTTTTTACAAGGTCAAATTTTTAAAAGGCCCTTACTATTGCCAAATGGGTACTTTCTAAAGCCTACTCCTCGTTTATGGCCAAACCAAAAATAATGAAAAAATGTATTATGAATAATCAACTCTTAGACAACATATGCAACAGTTTTCTTTTTCATACCACCAAAACTTCTACATGATTTTTTTTTTTTACTGAATGGTGTTTTTTGACCTCAAATTCCCTACTGCTCCTGAGTTGCTGGGCCGATTGAATTCATCTATGCTTTGATAAATAGATAAACTTTATAGATATAAACATAACATAAGATTATTCAATCGAGTAATCACGTCCAAGTGAAAAGTATAATTTTCTCCTATTTCGCCCTCTCAAGGACGCAGCGAGCGTCGTAACAGCCACTATGCATTGCGCGCTGATATTAACGTTATTTCAATGTCGTTTCCGTTGATATTTGTAGTGACAAATGTCGAGCTGCTAATTTGGCGATGGTAATCGCCTTAAAAGACTCAATAGATGTTCAAGGGCAATAACCATTTGACTATCGGGCTAAGGAGATATGACTGTTATTGTAAAAAGTCTCTTTTTATCAGCTTACGTCATTAAAGTAACCTACTGTATACATTTCGTGATCCTAGGCCTAGCCGTTTGGGCTGGGCGGTGACGAGCCAGTCAGTCACGATTTCTTTTATACATTATATTAATATTATTAATTAAGCATGCAGTGGTCAAATTGGACCTTTCACGAACCGGAACGTAAACCCCCCGCCCCGCTACAACCTCCAGCTATTTACGTTTTTTTAAATTACATAATACCTCAGAAATAGAAAAATTATTTGGACAAGTGCGAGCCGGACTCGCGTACAAAGTGTTCCGTACCATCACACAATAGGGGTACGGAACCCTAAAAATATTATGGTAAATAACAACAACATAGATGCTATAGCAATACGTATTAAGGCGAACAAAACAAGCCACTAAAATGGTAGCGCCTGGCAAACAATTCAGCACACTTTGAATGCGGAACCCTAATAACCACCAAATTGTTGCAATAATGTTTACGCAGTCACCTATTACCATGATTTTGTTCATATTTTTCGATCGTCTTTAATAACGTCAAAAAAAACGTAGGCAGTCATAGGGACTTTTCTGCTGCTGGTCAAACGCAACATGTCATGTCTCAAATATACCCTCACACACACCACAATCATCCACCATATTCATTATTCATTGTTATAGCAAGGCCAACAGTATGTAATTATTATTTTATTAACTTAATTTTCATTTTTGTAACTTATCAATTAACTTGTATCGAGCGAGTACAAATCGAACCAATGAGAACCTGTGACTAAAGTTAATCGTTTTCTGGGCCCTGCGATCCAAGTTCTGTTTTGTTTAGTGTCCGTTGTAAAAATCGTTTCTACAACTTGTCACGTTATGCCTAATTTATGTACTCACTGTAAATGTTGTATTGCTATGGTAAATAAACATGTGTGTATTGTATTTGTTTTGACGCAAACTCATATAAGTAATTTTCCCCTATCAAAAATCGTTCACCGCGCTTAAAATTTTCACAGCGGAGGCTATGAAATATTACTAAATAGGGTCCCGTTTGGCACCCTTCGGGTACGGAACCCTAAATAAAATTAAAAACGACGACTTATGACAACAAATTGGTGTGTTTTTAGCTAATACTGAAATATTTTGTAGGGAAAAAAATATTGGTTTAGGTAAAATCCCTTCATATTTCTATTGCCTATTTTATAAAAAAAAATCAAGTTGATCTCTTAACCGCGTTTTTGAAACGAACGTTTGAAAACTAAAAAATAGAGGGTGGAAAACTATTTTTTTTTGACAAAATTATATATCTTAAAACATTGTTTATAGGTGGAATCCTTAGATAAAAGATCGATAAATCAAATATATTTTCTTCAATATGAGGAGATACCTAGTTTCTTTTAATGAACCCTTGAAAACCTGGTGTTGTTGATGTTTCAGTGTCAGGTGTCCCGTTAAACAAGAGAACGATAAAAGCTTTCTTCTACTTTAGAGTTTTCTACTCTCCTCTTGAAGTCGGAAGCGGCGTTATAGTGTGAGGATACGAAAAGCGTTTAGCATACAGAAAATATTATTTGTAATTAAAAATTAATTGGTTTAAAAATTTCAACATGTAAATATAACGAACCGGAACGGTTTATAAAAATATGCTTTACGAAATGGAACGAGACTTTTACGAACCGGAACGGCGGCGTACGCAAATATCGTAGACATCGCTATGGCATTGACCCAGGCTTTATCCTAATTGGAATCCTAATGAGCGCTTTTCTCGTTGTTTTTTTTTTCTTAGTTCTTAGCTTCCCTCCAGATGGCGCTGTCCATGTCACCATCGATAAAGTATGTTTCGTAGCAATCAATGTCAAAGTGGTTTTTCGTTTGTTTAGAATCTGTGCAAATTTTGTCTTTGATTTTGTTGCTAAAGAACACGACAGTGCCATCTAGGAATCTTATTTAACACTAAATTTGACATAAGGAAAAACGCTCTCGATGCCTAGAATAGACCACTATATAACCGAGTTTCTGACGTGTGTATGTGTGTGTGCGACATGTGTGACCCTCGCTATCGTCTCCTGAGATACGAAGGGTTATCAATCGTATGCACAAGTGCACAAATACCTATCAATAAACATGTTCTTTCTGTTGTATTTTCCCAGGGGTACAGACCGGGGCAAACAACTTGAATAATAAAGCGGCGTAGTGGGGGAAGCGTATAGTCTCTATTTGGCGGACCGAAGGGTGAAATTCGTACGCGAGCTTTACCCCAGCCCCACTATTACCGTTTTATTGGTCAAGTTGTTTGCCCCTGGCTGTAGGTACGTTGAAGAATAAACTTGAAGTTGGAATAACAATACTATAATCATAGAAAAACTACTCCACTATATATACAAGGTGACTTTTTGATCATCATCCAAATTCATACTGGAGGCTTGATAAGTGAGCAGTATCTTGGAACAATAACAATTTTTGTGAAATTTGTAAAATGAAATTTCGGCTTTCCATAGAAATTCACTTCCATTTCCGAGTGAATCACTATGGGGAGTCGAAATTTCATTGTACGTATTTAACAAAAATTATTATTGATCCATGATACTGATCACTTACCAAGCCACCAGTATGAATTTGGACGATGTTAAAAAAGTCACCTTGTATTTTTTTTTATTTACCTTTTTGACTATAAATTTATAACAAACTTAAATTACTGGAATCTTCTGATTCCTAGCTTACAGTTTACGCTTTTTTATTATGTATATATATATATATTATGTACTTTGTGTATGATGTATTATGGTCAATAAAGGTATTTTCATGCAAAATGTCGGCACAAGTACCTTTAAACTCCATCCATTTCAGAAAGCACACAAATCAAAAGGGTTACAAGTGGGAAATATTACAATATTAAACACATTTTATTTACTTAAATTTAAAGTAACCACTAGAAAAATTCAAACTGGAAACTCGGTAGGTAAGCTGGTTTATTCGTCCAAGTAGGTAAGTTATCAAAACCCAAGTTCAATAACACTTTTTAGGGTTCCGTACCCAAAGGGTAACCAACGAGACCCTATTACTAAGACTCCGCTGTCCGTCTGTCCGTCTGTCACCAGGCTGTATCTCATGAACCGTGATAGTTAGACAGTTGAAATTTTCACAGATGAAAATACCAAAAAACAGAATAAAATAAATGTTTAACGGGGCTCCCACACAACAGACAAGTTTTTTTTGCCGTTTTTATAGATAATGGTACGGAACCCTTCGTGCGCGAGTCCGACTCGCACTTGGCCGGTTTTTTTATTCAAATAGCGGCGGCAGCTCAGTCGTTGGGGCACCAGACTTATGACATTGAGACCAGTGTTCGAGTCCTGCCGGTCGAACATGTACAAGTGAGTTTACCCCTTGCGTACGTTGAAGGAAAACACTGCATGTCGTAACAAGTGTCTATTGGTGCCCGAAGTACAGCTCAACCATTATCACGTTAAGGCGAATGGATACGCCAACTGCAATTTGAACCTGTCTTTGAAGGCCTACTCCTCCCACACGGGTGGTCCAAAAACTTTCATAAAAATATATGATAGGCATTATAGAGTCAAAAATAAATTTTAAGTTTCATAAATTGTTTTTCTATTGTAAGTTTTGACTAAAAAAAATCGAAAGTCATCAAAGTTTCACATGATTAACACAAGAATTCTCTTACTCCTTCCAAACGCCTTAAGCGATTTTAATTATTATTTCACCAAATTATAGGAAATTTTTAGATCTAAAAAATTTAAGTTCAAAATTTTTTTTCCGTTTATGGCGTCCATGTGAAATGTATTATTTTCGCCTATTTTGCGCTAGCCGGAGACGCAGTGGTTGTCGTAACAGCCACTTTTCAAGGCACGCTGAAATGAACGTTATTTCAATGTCGTTTCCGTTGATATTTGTACCGACACACATCGAGTTGCTTATTTAGCGTGGTCATAGGCCTTAAGGGGCAGGTAGCCACCAACGACCTTGAGTCGACTTGTTTCGATACAAATATAGAATAGAACAGAATAGATTTTTGTTTTCCAAAATAACACAAACCTTTTAAAATTCATTAAAATAAATCATCAGTGTGAGGCGTAACGTCGTCGCGTAAACGTCTTCACTCGCCCAGATGAAGGCAGTCTAAATCTGCTGAAACTGGTCGGCTTTCCCGATCATAACACGTATTGAGGTGAGCCGTTTTTTTATATAAATCATAAAATAAATCTGTTACATTTTGAAGTATTTAGGCGAAAACAAAATGGTCAAAGACTCGGCATGTAGCTATTAAGCATGCAGATTAATAGCAGCCGATTTTCAGTCTAAGCTAAACATCGGTATATAATAAGTTGGAACACTTGACAGAAATTGTATTGAAATAACGTTCATATCAGCGCGCATTGCATTACGTCGTCGCTGGGTCTCCGGATAGCGCAAAATAGGGGAAAATAATACTTTTCACATGGACGCGATGTACGGTAAAAAAATTCCGTATAGTAGATTTTCTAAGCAATATTTTCCTTATATCTTAGTGCAAGAACCATACAAATACCATTAGTGGTTTCAAAGAAATAACCAAGAATAATTTTCAGAAATATTTTTTTTCCTTAAACTTGTCGTTAATAGAGATGTCGTTATAGAGTAATTTTCGGATGACGCTGGAACAGGCGCCTTAAGGCGATTACCATCGCCAAATTAGCAGCTCGATATTTGTCACTACAAATATCAACGGAAACGACATTGAAATAACGTTCAAATCAGCGCGCAATGCAAAGTGGCTGTTACGACGCTCGCTGCGTCCTTGATAGGGCGAAATAGGAGAAAATTATACTTTTCACTTAGACGTGATTACTCGATTGAATAATCTTATGTTATGTTTATAGCTATAAAGTTTATCTATTTATCAAAGCATAGATGAATTCAATCAGCCAAGCCACTCAGGAGCAGTAGTGAATTTGAGGTCAAAAAACACCATTCAGTAAAAAAAAAAAATCATGTAGTAGTTTTGGTGGTATGAAAAAGAAAAATGTTGCATATGTTGTCTAAGAGTTGATTATTCATAATACATTTTTTCATTATTTTTGGTTTGGCCATAAACGAGGAGTTAGGCTTTAGAAAGTACCCATTTGGCAATAGTAAGGCCCTTAAAGACGTTGGTGATAAGAGGGTGTAGTGTAGGAGCTATGACGTATTATATATAATATTATTATTTTATTATATTCTTTAATCTATGTACACGTTTGTATGTCTACTTTTATATAAATTATATTCTATTATCCCTAGAGGTAGACCTTAAGAAATCTCTTTAAAGAAGTAAGTTTGCCTTTGTACATGTCAGTTTGTTTGTAGTATGTTTATTTTCTGTGTACAATAAAGAATAAGAATAAGAATAAGAATAAACCATTGGTTATGATGACTATTAGGAAACAGTGACAGTCCGCACCGGTTTAATCCAAAGAGAAAAAAAAAAAACAAGCAATAAATTTAAGAAGCGTTATATTTGTAAATTTAGTACATTGTTACGTACATACTAATAATGGAATTTATACGATAAGGTACAAAATAGCTTACACCCAACCGCTTTCGTACGGTCAAGGAAATTGACCCATCAGAGAACCTTGTCAAATGTGTAAATAAAACATTGTGAGTAACACATAAACTAAATTCATTTCTTATGTATTTACCTTAACAATTTTTTTGCCAACCGGTTTTGCTAATATTTTCAATACTATCATTGTTAACCTACATGCTTGCAGTAGGACAAATTCGTCCTGCGTGACAATAGATTTTTTCTCGTTAGAGGGTTAACGTGGGTTATGGCTAGTATCTAAAATTTAAATGTATACCTAGATAACATATACATTACCTTGAAAATTGTTTAATATGCGAAACCGGTTGGGAAAGAATTAATTTAATTGAAGATGTATTATGAGTTCCACCAAGTACCACAATCATTAGTATGCCTAGGTAAAAGAGAGTCATCTTTAGATCCGAGATCAATTTCCACGACCCTATCTATATTCATGATATGGAATAATAGCATATTTTTTGTATTATTATATTAGTATCTGTTATACATTTAATGAGAAAGTCAACAATATTTTTGTGTTTCATGCCCGCCCTAATTTTGTTTCTACTTCTTTCCTTGAAGCTTCCTCATTATTATTTTATTGTTACTCCATAGATATCATAATAATATTATTTATTAATGTGATATCTGCAAGTTGGCTAACCTTATACGATCCAAATTTTCAAGTTTCGTGCAAAACTATGACTTACCTACTCGTAGTTAAATATAAAAGTAACAAAACACAAGAAATTCAACATAAAATTATAGACATCTAACAAAGAACTGAGAAACGATAAATTTCTTGTCAAACAAGAGTTATATAATAATAATAATCACAGGTATGTATTATCGTAGACACACTTTGTTTTTTAAACTACTCAATAAATAAATTTCTCTTACAGAGAAACAATCATTGACTCCTTACGATGTAATTTTATATTAGACTCCAACTCCAAGCAACGTTTTATATTCTACATGTTTTATAACAAATATGTAAATTATTTATTGCACTAGAAACCATTATTCACAAATAAAATGGTACAACATCAATTACATGTATTGTAATAATAAATCAAAAGATTTTCCATTACACGTAGAGTACTTAACTGATTTTCACTCAATTCCACTTTCTATAAAAAAAACCTGACGAACCTTTCCGTTTTTGTTTCTAAAAGCTTACCTATCAATGATTCAGAATCTTCGACTATTGTCATAAAGAATGCTATTATATGACCAAATCAATTTAAACAACCGAGCGTCTTTACAAGCGCTAAGAGATGATAAGCCGCGCGAAGAGATTTTTGCGTTCTAATCAATTTGGTCAAATATAATCGTTATATTTTTGGCTTTTCCTTTCCAATTTAAGTCTGTATTGCATCTTTCTTTTACAAACCTTTTATCAAGTCCTTTCCTTTATCTTATATCATCGGCTCATACGTTCACAACGTTAGAGTGTAAACTTTAATTTTAACTCTTGTTTTCTTGTACACCTTAGAAACTATCTTCGTGAAAATTTCTAAGTATATTTTAATGTACGTCTTTGATTTTCCCATTATATTTCAAATTTTACAAACATATTTATTCAGTTATTGCCTTCCTAAGAAAACATTAATTTGGCGAAGGAGTTTTCATAAACTGAATAAATACTTTTGAACATTTGTAAAATATCGTTACATCATTGTCATACACCATTATAAGCGTTATTAATACCTATTATTGTTCTTATGTAGCCAGATGTAATGTATGTAACAATCTGTGTTATCATAATTTGATATTTTATAACTATAATTATTTAAAAACTCGTCCAAACTCAGCATAAACATTTAAAAGCTCTGGATCGGTAATAATATACATAGTTATATAAAATGAACATTTATAAGTCGCCAAATATATGCAAACATAGCGAGTGATTGTTTTTATAGTCCTGTTATTAGTATCTTTTGTCCTTTAAAGACGGGTAGAAGTTTGTTTAGCTTTTGTGACTTTATTACTAGCAGCAGTGAGAGCAGAAGCATTGCTTATAACGTTAAACGTAATAAATAAATACCGTTTTCAACGTCATTCTGCTGTAACTTTTGCCTATCCATTCAATTAAATAGAACGTTATAAAAAACGCTTGATTTCATTATCTGAACCGGCTACTTTGTATAAATCCTGAATGTTTATATTCTCATCAAGAAGAAAATGTGATACTACATATTTACTTGGCACTGTACATAATCGTTTTAAATATTCTTTGTACAAAAAGTACTTGTACTTAACCAATATTAATTCTGTCTTTCGGATATAAAGTATCATACAGAAGACCTATTGTATTTGGTGAAATGTGAATGACTACTATTCAACATCTGTATCGGTGAGCTCATCAGCTAGCTTCAACACTATGGAAGAACATTTCTTTATTCGCTTAAACATTTTTTGTTTTTCGTTTTCTGCGCTTCAAGTTCAAATATCAACATTATTTTTATGTTCAAAAGGCTTATTCTCAAGGAATATCTTCTGCTTATTGATCAACGCATTCAGAAGTTTGATTCTTGCTTTCACAGTCTTGTAACGTTGATATTCTTCCTCCTTGCCCTTCTTGTCATCTCGCTGAAGTTTCCGACTATTCTGGAGCTCAAAACTAGCCTCGTACTCTTTGATGGTGCGGCGCAGTACCTGTAAGGAAGTGAACGTAATTATAAGAGATAATTATGGTGCAGTTCAGGGCAGTACAGAAGGCGCACGTGAAGACCTTTACCTGCGAAGTAAACCCCCGCGCACCCCTTTCCTATCTATCACAAAATTCAAGCAATTTTTGTGTACTAACCCGAACTTTGATAAGACTATGATAGAAGGTATGTTGAAGAACATCGAAAGATATGTCACTATTTAAGAATTCTATAAAACACAGACTTATGAGAGAGTCAGAAAGCAGGTAAAATAATACTATATTGTATATAAAAGAACATCCTATCTGACTAACTGATCTACCAACGCCTACTGAATAGCTAGACTGATGAAATTCGGATTGTTTCTTGGTAATGTAAACACCTGCTAAGAAGTGATTGTAGGAAACTCACACGGGATCAAAAGAAACGGTATCCACACGGGCACTTATATACATCCATAGGTATATAAGTAGTATATAAATATTATAATAAATATATAAGTACTGAGTAGATGACCATAATAACTAAAAGAAGAGGGGCCATGACCTCCCCTTGACATATCCCTTGACACTTACGCCTTTCTGCAGCTTGGCTTCAGTCAGCGCGCGCGTCATTTCGTCCAAGGTTAAGCAATGTAGACCCTCATTGGAAGGCGCCTCCTCGCTGGTGAGGGAGCGGTTGGAGGAGGCGGTGGAAGGCACCTCCTCGGCATCAGCACGGTTCGGAGGGGACTGGAGGGGCGTCTCTGTTGTTTCCTGGAAATATTAAGTCGAAACTGATTTGTCTGTGGGGTATAAATCATTATCTACTCCCATACTGCAATAAGGTAATTACAATATCAAAAGCGGTTTTGTATAAGTACCTACATTGTTTGACCGATGTCATAATATTACATTATAACACCTCAATTCTGGGCTGCAATTGGCCAAATTTATTACAACACCGCTAGAAAACCAATTAGAAGCAATAACAGTCTGTCTTAATTTCTTAAGCCACGTCCCTTTAGCTTTCTCTCTTGAGATTGATCTCAGGCATCTACATACTAATTCCACCATTCCCATTCCCATTTTTCGTGAAATTATTTTTGATGGTCGTAGACTACGACTCCATAGATTTTCCGCTATGTAATGTTAACTAATGTTACATTTTAAATACTCGTGCAGTCTATAACGAAACTCACTTTCGTAAACGGGTACTTGTACAAGTGCATTATTTAACCCGAGTTCTAAAAATTTCGCTTTGACCGTTTCTCAGGAATAGCCCTCCTGGACTGCGATCTATTGCGAGATCTGATAAGGTTGATACCGTTTTGAGACAGACAGTATTATAAAGCTCATTCTCTAAAAATTAGAGAAAAACTTATTATAACAATAAATTGTTATTGCTTGGAGTCAGTCGTGTTGTCGGCTGTCCAAAATAGTTTATATTTTATTCATTCAACTTGGGTACTTAACTACAGTAGCCTACGTGCTAAGTTTGCATGGCACTCATTTGACTCAACTACAAACCTGATCAATGTTAAACTTACAGATATTTTTTTCAAATCTATATCCTTCCGTTGTCAAGACAGTTACCCAATTGGACATATTTCACTCAATAGATTTTATTTTTGAAAATGACGCCTTTTTATGTTATAAATACGTTTAATGTCTAAGCGGATTAAATTTTATGTCTGAAAAAACATGCTTAATTTTCTATTGTCAAGATAAAAAATTCCTAAAACAAACACTTTTTCGGAATATCCAGAAAAACCTCGAAATGTCACTGATTTTGCGTGGCGGCAGCGCACGAAGTGAGCGCTCTAATGTAGACTTTCTGATAAAATAATTGAGTTCAAAATCACTCAATAAGATTATTGTGTCCCATGGACCAAGCCTTACTGTTTGATAAGAGTCTATCAACACTATCTACAGCTGCAGAATCAGTCACCAAACTTGCAATTATTGTCCTCCTCGTAATTATCGATGCATTGTTATGAATAATATATGTAGATACCTTTATGTGTATGTTATTGTATTTGTGAGTAGATTATATATGTTTATACAATTATGACTTAACTCTATGTATATATAATATATATGGTATAAAAGACAATATATGATTTCTTGATCGAATTGATTATAGTAATCAACTTATCTGGCACTACCCTTGGAAAATTTCCACATAACCAAAGGTTAACTGGCAGAGAATGCTAATTAGCATTAAGTTCGCCTTTGTGCACTGTAAATTATTTTGTGCAATAAAGTATTTACATACATACTGCGCATTATCGTTTAAACAATCAATCGTAGTACAGAGTCCATGGTTCGGATCCATCTTCCCCAGACAACTTTTGGACCTAATATTGCCTAGTTGAAGGGGGTACAGCTGATTGGATAATGGTGGTACCACCATCTTACTCGCAAACGATCCAAACAGCTCTCAAACAGCTACAACAAGATGGCCCACCATGCCTGGGACCAATTGATGGCGGTATGTCCATCCCCAATTGTCAGGCCTTATATAAAAAAGGCTAATGACGGGCAGCGGCATCACTGGTGCGAGGGTTTCGGCACCGCGATCACCAACCCGCCTGCCCAGCGTGTGTGAGTATGGGTATTTTTCCAGGAGGACCGTCGAGAATGGGGAAATCTAAAGGCCTATGTCCAGCAGTGGATAAACTAAGCTGATGGATGGAGCTGTACTATCAGTAAACTAACCCGTGACTCCTGCGACGCTTCCGAAGGCTTCTCCTGTGAGTCCGACGAGCTGTCCACCGAGGAGTTGAAGAGCATCGCCTCGTGTTCGTGGATCGTTGCCAGTTCGCCGTTTGTGCCGCCGATCACCTGCCGCCGGGGTGTGGGTCAATCGAGGGTTGTATCATCCAACCATGTGTGGTTGTCACATCGAACGAGAAAACTATACACGACGATATCTAAGTGGTTATGGAAATCGAAGTGGTTTTGGAAACCTGAAACTGGTGATTGTACTCGTCCATACAAACAACTTTTGTTATGGAACCAAGCCTGGAATCACGAAAAAAAAATCAGCTCTGTTAGAAAACCTACGCGACCAAAATGTATGCAACAGCTAATATAATTTTCACAATTTCAGATTTGGTTTCATAAAACAAGTGGTTCGTATGGAGTACTAACACCAGTTTTCGATTTCACGGCTTACACCATATACAATATAGAATACATCGTCCAACTTTAATCCTGAGGGGGTGTCAGAGGTGTTTTCACGGACGATTATTACGTCGTATTTGCCGTACTTCGAACCGAAATATGTGTCTTCCGACAAACGCAGACGGAACACCAATGTGGCCCTAAGGAATTTGAACCCGCAACCTCCCACCCAGAGACGGTAAAAATAATTTACACATATCATCATCACGATATATGTGATCATGATCAACATAACATTACGATACTGGACGTAGTAATGTGTGACTCGAGGTACAGTAATTGTATTTTTTTCTCTTTTTCTATGTAACAGTGGGTTAATAACAGGAAACTTAAAATCCTCACATCCATAACTATCCAAGGCGATTAGCATCAAAGGGCTCATTATTACGTCCCAAACGTGATGGGTGGTAAGCCCCCTATTGCCGTACCTCGTGTACTAATTACAAATACAAATACAAAATTATTTATTTCTTTACACAATCATAGGTATTTACAGGTTGTTGGAGCCTCCTTTTAAGTAAAATAATACCTGTAGTAGGAGACTCCGCTATTCATATTCATATTCAATCATTTATTGCTTTCATATGTACAGTGTTGGATCTTAAATATTAATGTACAGTTCACATATGACCCCGCTGGGGCATAACAATATATAAGGAAGGGCCGCTGTGGCAGACCGAAGTTATTTAAAATATTTGAAAAATTCGTCTAATGTGTTTAAGGTTTTATCTAATAGCATGTGCTTAAGGTTTTTTAAAAACGTTTTGTCTTTATCTTCATTTTTTATCGTGTCGGGTAGGTGGTTATAGATTTTTATAGACATTGCATAGGGACCTGAGCTGTGTAATTTTAATTTTTATTGTGGCAGTATTTTATGTTTATGTCTTATTGAGCGATTTCATATATCTCCTAATCTTGTGTATCTTGTCTTTGTATTTTCTTACGAATTTACAAATCTCTAAAATATAAATGGATGTCAAAGTTAATATATTATATTGTTTAAAATATCAAAAGATCACATTCACATATTTACATATTTACGTCGCGTCGCCAATACCGCAGTGTTTAAAGGCTAAAGTATACAACCAGTGCGTCCTTCCAGTGATGACGTACGTCGCTGAGGCGTGGTCTCTTACCAAAGGCTTGATCCGCCGATTTAAGGTCGCTCAATGAGCTATGGAGCGGGCTATGCTTGGGATATCTCTGATGGATAAAATCCGAAACGAAGATATACGTCAGATCGAAGGTGATCCGACATAGCCTGCCGAATCAGTAAGTTGAAGTGGCAGTGGACTGGCCGTATTTGTCGCCGACGTGATAACCGTTAGGGCCGTAAGGTATTGGAATGGAGACCACGTACAGCAAAGCGTGCCCGCTGGACTGACGATCTGAAGGACGTTGCCGGTGGCGGCTGGATGAGGATGACTGAGGACCGCCAAGAGTGGCGTAATATGGGGGAGGCTTATGTCCAGCGGTGGATGAATACGGGCTGATGGATGGAAACCAAACACAAATAATGTGCACCGCGGGGATATCTCTTCATGAGAACGTCGGTCACAATGTTGAGGTTCCGTCAAAACATTTGGAGTCTTTCAAACGTAGAAAATAATGAATGCGTATTAAAGTATGACGTCATCGATAAAGATTCGTATTTATCAGTGCAAACCTAAATTGGGCTTAATAAGTATGCTGCAGATGGATAGAACCCTACCCCTTTTCCTGCGAATTTTCTACTAGATTGTAGCGAACTTTGGTAACCTTTGCAAAAATATGTATATTGATAGCTATATTCCTGAATATTTTTCTATAGCTTCAAGACTTCCAGTAGTCTAGTTAAGTTTAAGTTCTGCTATGAAATATTCTATTACCGCATCAGGCCTAGCGCTGGCCAGTGCTCGCTTCACAGCGCGGTATCTCTCGTACAGGTGCCTGGCCACGCCCCGCTCAGCCGAGTGAGCGGGTGGGCGGCCCCGCGCTGCCTCCAGCCGGAGCAAAGCTCTCTGGACACATGACTTCTCGGCGGATAGCTGGGCTGGAGTCCACGTCGATTCTTGTTGGACTATCCGCCCAGCTGCTTGACGACACCCTTCTAGCCACTGGAAATAGAAGACAACCGATGGAGGTTAAATCTGAACATTGCTGCGTGCCAGGTGTATTATTTATAAGATTAAGCCCACGGCTCTTTTATTTAACATGTTCCACTATATTGCTCACAGCTCAGCTCTCTTTTATATTAATATAATAAAACGTTATGAAAAATTGAACACTGAAAACCGCATTAAAATCCGTTCAGTAGCTGACAAGTCATGTCAAGTCAGCGAATATACATACAGACGTTGAATATTATATACAAATAACAGATAGAGAAAAGATGGAGTGGCATGGCTTCCAGGTTACAAACCTTTTGCCTGCAGTTCCATTGTTGTTGAACGAATCTCTCAAAAGCTATATTCTTTATCTTGCTTCACAAAAATATTCTTTATCTTGCTTCATTGGCTCTTATTTGACACAGCTCAATAATATGTATTTTAAAAAGCAAGATAGATAGATAGAAACTCTTACCTCCTCGATGTCGAGAACAACATCGACCATAGACTTATCGCTTTTCAACGCTATGTCTAGCTTCTCATCTCTTTCCTTCTGTTGTTTGGCTGCTTGTACTTTGAGTGCATATTCAACAGGGTCAGCCTTGATGCTGCGCTTCTCCGCTTGAAGTCGTCGAAGGGATTCGTACATGCGCGTGAGTTGAACATCGGTGATTTTCTCGCTAGGGGTTATAGCGTAGCCATTTTTTGCTTCAAATTCAGCTTCATGTTTTGCAATATTCTTCTTCAGTACGCTAATCTGTAACATATGGCAATTGATTTACTTTTTACTTGAGGCATTTTGTCAGTTTCTAGACTTGACTTTAGACTTTAGACTTGAATGAAGCAATTTTGTAGGAATATTCAGATGTAATTGCTGTTCTGTGTTATCTTCTATTTTGGAACATATTAATCCCCACCCAGCTATTTTTTCAAGACAAAGGCTGTCAAAATAATTAAAAACACGTCAATTGTCACAACATACTAACGATATTTTTATGACAAGACCAAGAATTTAATTTTGATCGGTCTTTTTGGAACAAAATCTTTTACGAAACGTTCAAACAAGTACCTATAATCCAATAACATGTACCTCGCACGTCATTTGTTTACGCCCACTTAGTACTGTTACATAACATAGCTTAGCTGTCTAGTATATTTTGTTTTTAAAACCTACCTATATATTTATGTTTTTGTCTCTTTATATCTGTGATCCGAAGTTTGTGTCATGTCTTTTTCATTACTTTTTTTCTGAACCTTCTTAATTGTGAATTATTTAGACAAAGTCCCAGCGCATTAGCAACTTGCGGGGATAATACAGTGCTACAAGGCTCTTTTGGCGCATGTATTGGCTGTGTCCAAGATCGGAACTAACGCCACTACCGTAACTTTTGTTTCACAGCTAATGTCAGTTAATGTCATTGTAGCACTATACATAACTGTACAATGTCAAGTCTGAGAGCACTCTCTGTGTCAAGTGAACTATGCATGGCACGGGTTTCGACATGGGACATGGGATGATATGCTTGAAAATACGTTTCATATGACATTCTATGATCAATTCCAAAAATGAGCTTTGCTGCTGTTGCCGACGTGACGTGACGTGACGTCAATTGACGTGAAACTTTGAAAGAGAGAGACAAGACTCCCTGCACTAGTCTCTACCGCTGGAACCGACTCAGTTACTTAGCCTAACATGGCCAGCGTTTAACACCTTTTAACACAACAAAACACCATATTCCATGTGTTTAATGTCAAATTGGGCTGTCAAAAGGTGTTTAGAGGGTGTTAAAAACCGACCATGTTAGGCTAGCTGGTAGTGTTCATGATAGCCTTCATGATAATAGGTCTTTACCTAATTGCCGTTTTCTATAGAGAATTTGAAGGAAACTCAATTTTCAATACTAACAATTTTGCATTTTCTTTAGGAATGACAAATCCAAATTATGTGATTATTCTTTTGTGTTTGAATGAGACAACATTAAGCTAACAGCAACATTAATTTAATTTTTGAAAAGTGTTAGCTGTAAAATATTTTATTACGAATCTTATCATGTATATAGATGGCATTTAGGACGAACTATTTTTGAAGAATTAGTTTCGGTTATCAAAATAACAAAAACAAAATTTAATACGACCTTGAACTTTCTAACAAAAAACAAAGAATAGAAATAGCGATTGAATATTTCGGCAATTTCATAGGTAAAGACCTAATATTAATCAGTTAGTTCAGTCGTCATGGCGTAGACCAACATACTAAAACTCCACTGTACGGTATCGGTTCTCGATTGCACCCCAAGATATTGCTACATTACCTTCTTGGTAATCTTTTCATGTCGTCTGTCGACATGCAGTGGGTGGGCTGTGGGCCTTCGAGGTTCCACCGTGGGGTCGTCAGTGGGCCGTGCCCGCTCCGCCGCGTGCGACCGGACCGGCTCTTCCCGGTCGAGACACCGATGGAGAGCGGCCAGGTCCAGCTCCTCTGACTGGTCTTCTTGCTCCTCAACTGTTGGCAGACGGAGTAATGTAACTAAAGACCATTTTTAAAAGGTACAAAAGAAACCTTATGGTGAGACTCCGTTGTCCGTCCATCCGTCCGTCCGTCCGTCCGTATGTCACAGCCTCATAACTTTCGAACCGTTAAAAATGAAATTTGGCACAAAAATAGCATTAATTCCACATACTAAGTGTAAAAAAAATATGAACATTTTTAAATTGTTCAAAATATTTCCAAAACAAAAGCACAGAATAAACGTACAAAAGTGAGAAAAATTAAAAATATTAGCCTAAAAATACAATATCGGTATCAAATTATAGATATTAAAAAGCTGATTGTAAAAATATATACTTTTAATATATTTACTGACACTAGTTTCAAGAAATCTTTCAAAAACCCCAAAAATATGTATGTCCCCCCCCCCCTCCCCCCTTATCTTCGAAACTGGTAAATCGAAAAATATGGGAAAATGTCAATTATAGATCATAACTGGCCAATTACAGGAAAACTATAGTGATTAAAACAAATTCAGCACTAATGAGAAATATAAAAAAAGAAGTAAAATACATAAATAAAATATTTTATAAAAATACAATATGGGTATCAAATTTTAGGTATTAAAAAGCTGATTGTAAAAATATATACTTTTAATATATACTTTAATACTGACACTAATTTCGAGAAATCTTTAAAAAACCCCAAAAATATGTATGTCCCCCCCTTATCTCCAAAACCGGTAGACCAAAAAATATAAAAAAAATTATAGTAATATTTGTTTACATAAAGATTACAGGAAAAATAAAGCGGTTGAGAAATTCACGAAAAAAAAAATATCATCCACAATACGGAACCCTAGGTACGCGAGTCTGACTCGCACTTGGCCTGTTTTTTTTTTGCAGGAAGGAGTAAGTGACGTTTTGTGTGTTTCCAGTTTCAGACAATAAATACAGCATAAAGAACAGATGTTATTTTATATCCTACGAAGTCTACTTGGCTATGGCTTGGTTGTATAGTGACGTGTACAGATACGCATGTTTTGTGTGTGTTGCGCGTTTTGTAAGCGCCCCGAGGTTACGTGCACCAGAGAAAGTGCGTGTGCATGCACTATTACAACCATAGGTGAGTATGATTAATACTTGCGATTGTCGGCACTTGGTGAAACTTGGATAACAACATGATGTATAGATGCACCTTGCACGCGTTTCACAGTTTAAAAAACTAATTTATCCCGACCAGTTTCGGTTTGACACCATCATCAACCCATAACTAAACCCTTGATGATGGTGTAAAACCGAAACCGGTCGGGTTAAATTAGTTTTTTAAACTGTGAAACTATACGTCATGTCATTGGTAAGTAGACTTCGTAGAATAATTTGTACTATAGCAGTCTATTTTATTTAATGGTATTGTCATTGCTCGAATCCCATACAATGCTAAGCCGCTCTAACCTTGAACTAAAATCATAAAACTGATAAATGTCGATCGTATTTATATCGACTGCAATCTAGTTGTATGAAGCGGGCAACCCTTTAGACCCAATCTAAAATGTTAGTTTCCTTCTTCCTGCAAAAATATATATAAAATATAAATAGAAAGTAGGAGAACTGAGAATAAAATCTGTCGCATGTGTTGTATGCAACAAAAATTTCTACTTGATTAAAAATACGCTTTATTTGATATCCCACGTATAAAATCACCATACACTTTTGTTTTTTTTTTCCTGCACCTCTGATCGAGTTAATGAAGTATGAATAAAGTAAAATGTTGCTATAATTTTTTTCTTTTTTTTAGCTTTTTATTTTTTATGTGAAAAAAATGTATTACTAAGTGTTATTAATTTTCAAGATATTTCCGCCCTCAGTCGAATAGATCCAGAAAAATTTAATTTAATTAATTAATGTTTTACTTTTTTCAATTATACATTTACTTTCTTACATAAATAAATAACAAGTTGAAGAAAAAAACAGAAAACAGTATTTTTTTTCCTTTTAATTACCGTCTTAATTCCTTAGCAAATAAGGTACAAATCTAAGAAATCATACCTCTACGGACTAGGAATATAGTTCTTTAATCTTTTAATCTTTTACTTATTTAACAACTTATTTACTTATTAACTTTACTTTACTCATTTCTAGATATAATCTAAGCTGTACCCAGACTACCCAGGGAGTAGCCCTGTTCCCTAATCTAAGTAAACTTGAAACTTAGGGTAACAGTGTCAAAAGACCCATGCAACAAATAAGGTGACAAAAAAACTACATATATTTCTATATACACACATCGTCATCACGACATGAATCCCCGAGGGGATACACAGGTATTTTCGAGTGTGAACTGTAACATACGAGTGTGCAATGTAACATACAAGTCACAGTCCACCTCACCGACGCGTTTCATCGGTAATTATTACCTCCCGGCGTGATGGATGGTGAGCCCTATCGCCGTACTTCAAGCACACCTACAATTTAAGGGGTACTTTGTAAAGCCTACTCCTCATTTATGGCAAATCTAAATATACTGGAAAAAATGTATATGAATTATCACCTCTAAGAAAACATATGCAACATTTGTCTTTTTCATACCACTAAAACTTCTGAATGAAAAAAAAAATTCAACCGATTGGTGTTTTTTGGCTTTAATTCCCTATTGCTCATAAGAGGCTTGGTCGATTTTATTTATTTATGTTTTGAGTTATAGATAAACTTGATAGCTATAAACAGTATTATTCAATTGAACAATCACGTCCATGTGAAAAGTATTATTTTCTCCTATTTCGCCCTATCAAGGACGCAGCGAGCGTTCGTAACAACCACTATGCATTACGCACCGATATGAATGTTATTTCAATGTCGTTTCCGTAGATATTCGTACTGACAAACGAATTTGGCGACACTAATCGCCTTAACGTGTACAATTGTGCTCCTACATAATTTGAACCCACGACCTCCAGATAGCTGTCGAATGTCGACTACTCGAACTGGCCACAGAGGTGGTCTTCAGGATGAGGAACTAAAACATCAACTCACACGACGCCTTCTGCATGGAGAGCACCGGCTCGAAGTGCGTCTGCGCTGGCGTGTCGCACACATCCTCGTCAGCCAGCAGGTACTCGTTCTCCTTGGTCTTGTATGTGTCCTGTTTGTGTGGCCGCGGTGGCTGCCGGCGGCGCTTGCCGCCGAACTGCGGCCGCCGCGCTCGGGACAAACGCTCCGCTCGACGCTCCGACTGTCGGGAATCATTCACACACTGCTTAACACATTCGCTGCTGAAAAATATACCAGTAGTTTAAGGTTTCTAAATTTGAGGTCATCAACTGATGTGTTAAGAGTCAGTCTATTAAATCTTCCTAATAAGGATATTTTTAATTATGTTTTTTAAAACAATAGGATTTTGCCACAGCCGTCAATCTAGCTGTAAATTACAAAAAAATCCATACCCCTGTTATCAGGAAAAAAAAAATTTAATATAGTGAACTGTATATGTGTACAAAGTAACTTAGCAAAGAAATGTTTTTTGGGTTTTTATAGTTTCTCAATCTCTCCGGATTTGTAACAAAATATTAAGAGATAATTATAACAGCCAAAATACAATTATCAGCTAAGAGCTACGCATACCAAAAGTTTATTGTATGCATAATAGTACATTACGATACGAGAGCGATGAAACGTTTTCTGACGAGTGTGAGTTTGCGGCACGAGCCGAAGGCTGCGCGTGCGTAAAGTCGGCATTTTCCGCACTTGTGCTATAAACATATTTTAACCGGTAGAGTGAGTTGCTATAAATATAATATTTATAGGTAGTTATTATAGAATAATGTATATTGTATATAGTAATATTGGGTTTCGTGGAAAGCTAGAAAGACATGCAATAATAATAAAAAAATTATAATAATAATATACAAAAGTTATGGGTAGTATTTGTTGAGCCTGTGTTTACTCCTATCTTATTTTTTAATTTTTTAATATTCCAAATTCATACTGGAGGCTTGATAAGTGATCAGTATCTTGGATCAGTAACAATTTTTGTGAAATTCGTAAAATTTTATTTCGGCTTCCCATAGAAATTCAGTTCCAGTCCCGAGTGAATCACTATGGGGAGTCGAAATTTCATTTTACGAATTTCACCAAAATTGTTATTGATCCAAGATACTGATCACTTACCAAGCCACAAGTATGAATTTGGACGATGATCAAAAAGTCACCTTGTATATATATTTATTATTTTTCTTTAAAGTTTTCTACAATATTATTATTTTGACTATTAATTTTATAATAGTATGATATACAAATCAAAACTTTTTTTCTGTGTATACTTTCACCCATACATAAGAAAAGAATAACTTTCTCTTTTTTTTTATAGAGAAAATATAATCTAGTTTTTTAAAAAGAAAACCGCATTAGATTCTGACAACTACTTTCAGAGATATAACCAAGTATTTAATTGGCGGGAAAACAAAAACAGACAAGAATTTCAAGGGTTAATAATTTTGTGTGTGGTAACTACAAAATAGTGTGATTTTCCATAAGAGTGAAGTTAGAAATTTTTTATTGAATTTTTCTCACTACACTCTCATGGAAAATCCATATATTTGGAACCTACCATCATATCATTAAAAATACGTATATGCACAAAATGAACAATTGGTGTACATTGTTACTTTTTGGCCGTTATGATTATTTATATTTTCAGTATTATCAAGTTATATCAATCTTAAATAATACATATTTTGTTGAATAATTAAGTAATAGTTACGTGAAACAGGAGACAACACAATTTTTTGTTATTTTAGGTTAAACCGCTTTTTTTTATACAGGTGATTGGTAATTCGAGCTATTCCTTGAAAGGGGTTGTACTAGAGATCATTTCCAACGAATTAAGTCCCATCAACTAGGTGTCGAAAATGAATGGTCTCCGAGTTACGAAGGTTTTTATATTATTTTTCAAACGTTCAGACTAATAACCAAAAATAAATAATTTAAAAATAACTATTCCTCTCTCGGCACTTCTTTATTATATTTCTGATCAATGATAGTTGATAGATGAGTGATCATTTATAAAAAAAATACGTGCCCTGAATTCCCATAATCTCAGAATTAAAAGGACTTAAGTGAAAAGAAAACCCTTTTTTATTTTTGAAATATCGACGTGTTTTACTTGAAAAAAAATTTTCATTTTCGACCCCTAGTTGATAGGCATTATTTGTTGGAAATGATCCCTTGTATAACCCACTAGCTTCTGCCCGCGGCTTCACCCGCGTGGCCTACAGGAAACAAATTACATTTTTTTCAGAAACAAACATTATAAGTGCTCTCACTCCCTCTGGGAGTCAAGGTGTAGTGCTCGGCCGAAAAACTTGCATGCTCAGACTACGAACGCGCCCTGCTCGGCCTTCGGCCTCGCGGGCGCGTTCTCCGTCCTCACATGCTCGTTTTTCGGCCTCACCAGAATGCCAAACGGACTCACCGATCAAAGTTTTTCCGAAAGAGTGTCAAAATCCCTATCAGTTGTCAAAAATTTTCAAATTTGAATACAGCAGCGTAATTAGCGACCCCGAATGCCCCTTGAGTTTTATGCAAATCGGGATACTTTCTTTGGACCTGTCAAAAAACTGTCAAAACTGTTTAATTTTTTTTTTGGTCATATAGCCCCAGCTTGACCGATCACAATAGTTGAAACCCGAACTCCCTACAATTAGCCTTTCGGGAGATATGGCCGATCAAATGTTTGGCAATTTTTTTTTTACGACTTTAGATCTTGCCGAGCCCTTTTCTTAGAGTACCATGAACATGGGTCTATAGCATTAGCTGTTTGGGAGATACGGGCCTGTAAAGTTTTGACACTTTCGGCGGGTAGATCTCGTCGAAACCTTTTCCTAGACACCCATCAACATGGGTCTAAGTCTAGCCGTTTGGGAGAAACAGGCCGTCAAAGTATTCACATAAAAAAGAACTTTTTTTGGTACCCCGTGGTCCAACCCCTTCAACCTTCCATTCCAAAAATATTTTGCTGGGATATTGAAAGATATAGATAGATTGTGGATATATAGATAGATAGATACCTCAAAAGGAAAAAATGGAACCCTAATAGGATCACTTGTGTGGCTGTCTGTCTGTTCGTCTGTTACAGCCGATTTGCTCTGGCACACATACTTTCAAGAATTTTCATGTCCACTATATTAAATTTCAAAATCGATGCCATTTTCATAATTAACGTCCCAAAAAACCATAAAAACGACACCCATATTGATATTTACACATTTCAACATATCAACCCCATCGCACCCCAACAGGGGATGATGGTATTTCACGTCCACTTCGTTGGATTTAGAAATAGTTGTTGTTTTCGTAATCAGCGACCCGATAAACCATACAAACGATACCCATGTTGATTTTCAGAATTTGTCACCCCATTTCCCCCTTTTAGGGGTGGAATTCTGAAAAAACCTGAAACACATGTTTACTCATTTATAGATAGGAGTACTCTTGTGAAGTCTCGAATAAAATAGTCTAACTAATCTTGTTTCCCCATATAAAATTTGGACCCCCGTTTCACCCCCTTAGAGGGTGAATTTTGAAAAATCCTTTCTTAGTGGATGCCTACACTATATAAGGTATCTATATGCAAAATTTCAAGTCTCTAGGACCAGTGGTTTAGGCTGTGCGTTGATATATAAGTCAGTCAGTCAGTCAGTCAGTCAGTCAGTCAGTCAGGACTTTGAATTTTATATATACAGATTTAAAGGAATAGGTCGAATTACCAATCACCCTGTATACCTATTTAGTGATGTACAGAATGGAGCAGAAAGCACTATTCATTTTTAGGGTTCCATACCTAAAGGACAAAACGGAGTCTGTTTGTCCGTCTGTCCGGTTTCTGTCACGGTTCCTCTATGCTATGGTCACGGGTCTCTCACTCTTACAAAGAATGAAATAGAGGCCTGAAATTTTGATATATATCGTGTAAAATTTTGACTCTAAACCAATATTAAATCAAATTATAAATATATTAAAGTATAAATATATTTTATTTTATTTTTATCTTCAAAAATAAAGAAATGGGGATCCGTCCAAGTGTCAGTTGTAGACCATTTTTGCTACGGGGTCTATCTCAAAGACCAAAGCAGTTAGAAATTTGTAATTCCTGTATATGATGCACCATATGCTGTATTTAAATAGCAAATACTGAAAATGCTGATTTATAATTTAGATTTAGGGTTACGTACCAGAACACTCAACCAACTTAATTTTGCATTTCTGTTTCATACATTTTCTAAGTGTTAATATTATTTAAGTTGTAATTATTTAAGTCTTACTTTAATGGTATGGAACTCTCTGGGCGTGAGTTCTACTCGCACTTGACCGGCTTTAAACTATTCACCTCAAGTCGGTTATAGTCGTGAAGCGGCGGCGGCGGCGGTGGCGGCGGCGGGCGCTCCTCGCTGTGCGGGCGCCGCTCCTTCCGCTCATGGGCACAGCCAGAGTCCCGGCGCTCGCGCCGCTTGCGCACCTCTCGCTCGCACTCGGACGCAGCCATCTCTCCCGTCCCGCTCCCTCTCGCCGCCCGGTCGCCGCACTGCGCACGCCACCCGTTTAAACTCGAAACTCTCGACGGGCAATCCCTCTCGTGTCCGTAACCCTGTATTGTGTTTATGTATGTTTAGATGCATGTACAGTGAAAGTGTTAAATTATGGACCTATCGACAAAATTTATGGAATACTGGTACAGGAACCAGGAAAACAGGCAATGAAAGCACGATCACGATGTGCGTGCGTAGCGTAGTTGCCGGTGGTGTGCTACGAGACTGTGCTGCGCCGTAGCTCTTAACTTCCGTAGCAGAAGCTACGAAAGCTAGAATCGTGTATCACACAAAAAGTTTGTTTAAATGTTTATGAGTAAGTATGTTGAAAAGATGTATAAGTATTGTATGATAAGATCGTGAGCCAAAGAACAAAATTCTTCATAAAATCCAAGCAAATCTTAAGAGGTTGGAACACCCGCTAAAAGTCATAGTTAAATCTTTCAGCATATTATGAAATATGGACTAAATAGACAAAACAGTGATTGAATGATTACAAAATAGTTAGTAGATTGTGTTTATTTATGGATTGATAATGTTTTATAAGTACATAAATAGAAATAGGATTAAAAATTACTGCTAAAATATTTAGTGCTTAAAAAGCCGTCTTCTACAGTAAAAATGTCACTTTGCAAAGCGAATATTAAGCATTTATACAGGTACTTTGACTGCGTCTAGTAATTTAAAAAATACTACTTAGTTAAAGACCCAATTCAGGAATTTCCCATTGTACCTGCTCAATATCCAATTGTACCATGATTCCTTCGGACTTTTAACAGTTTTTCCCCAAATTTCCGAAACGTAGGTATAGTTTTCGTCCGTTACCCGAGTAATCTGAAATTCAAACCACGGTTCGGACTAACACAATCTTTATTTTAAAAGCACCTACATTTTCAACATGTCATCTGGCAAGAATCTAAGCAATACCTATCAAAACCTTGATCTTAAGAAAATATCCAAAAGATAATAAATGTACATACTCACAATGCAATATCTAGCTGCCTCAACAATGGAGTCGAAGATCCTGGAAATATTGGCTCGCCGTTGGCTTGCCAGGGTCGGAGTGGATGGCGACACTCCGCAGAAAGGTACCCCGTATGATAAACCCTAATACTACACTGAGCTATTGCTTATCCTTTTATGTAGAATAAAATGAAAGAACTAAAACGAAGCGGTAAGGCTGAATCGGCCGCCGTTTTGACGGAACACTTAAACACTGAGCAAAATGTCTGCAATCAGTAACTAATATTATAGTACACTTATTTCACTTTGCCACCTCTGACGGACAGCATGTCTCGGTCACGGCACATATTGATGTGGCGTCCAGTCAGTATGTTGTTATATTTCACCAATTTACGGCTGTTTCAAGAAATGAGTTGAAACCAGTCTGTAATTTAGCATTGATTTGTGGAGTGTCTGTTTTTGGAGCTTTTAGCTCGTAGCCACTTTTAATGATTTCCCATCATGGTGTTGTTACACTTTTACTTTCACTGTATGTAATTTGGTAAAAGGGTAAAATCAAATGTTGTTTTTTCAATTATCGTCCGTCATCTTGGTCTAATTCTTGGGCACTCACTATATTTTGTATACGAGATTAGTTTTCGATGAATTTTGAAAGTCACTGTTCAATTTTGTTGAGCCAATATCTGTAACAAAGAAAATACTTATTATTGTACCTGCATGAACATACATTAAATAACCCTGAAACTTCAAACAATATTTGTAACAAACAAGAGTTCAGCAAAGATCCAATAACAAGGAAAGCTAAATTATTATGTAAATAACGTTACGCGGCGTGTACAATGCCTTCAGGTGAAGTTGTTGTTATCAAAATGTAACAAATATGATAATACTTAACGAGAAATAAATTGTCACGACTATTATAACCGCGAAAGCTTCGATGTTTTTTATGTTTTCTAAAATTTTGTTTTCTGAGTGACAAATTACATCCACTCCAGGTACAGTGCGCGCCAATCTTTTAGTCGCCTCTGAAGATAGCCGCAAGAGGCGAGGCGACGCAATAGCTGTTTTACGGTGTCAGGGGGACGTTACAGGAGCGATAGCGCGGGGCACACCCGCCTGCGTGCTGCACCACACCCCCCGCTCGCGATTAGCAGGTGACTACACTATTTAGTGCTACGTCCGTACACTACACACGTGCGCGTTGCATAAAAAGTACCTTCGAGGAAAAAATTCTATGATTCGTTAGGTTTATCGTTTAATCTGTTTGTTATAGTTTATTGTTTTTGTTGCCTTTATTTGTTGTTTTGTTGATTTAGTTTGTTGAAGTTTTTTAGATTTAGTTTGTTAAAGTTTATTGTTGTTGTTATGGCTCGCAGACGTTGTAGCGTTTTAAGGCGACAATGTAGGAAAATGGTGTTTGAGGTATAAATTCATGACCAAAGAAGCTCAAGAAGGAATTCAGCATAATCTCAAGGCCATACAAAAACAGACCGTTGAAATTATCGTTTCCTTGACTGTACCTGCGCAAGCTTGCACTCGTAACTCATTCAGAGGCGACTTAAAGATTGGCGCGCTCTGTATTTACCAACGCTGCCTGAAACTTTGGCTCAAGTCTCAGAACTGAAGGAGAGCTCAGTACTCATTTTATTGGCACTGGTGCATATACATGCACAGTTAAAATAGGATCTAGAGTACAGTGCGCACCAATCTTTTAGTCGCCTCTGAAAATAGCCGCAAGAGGCGACGCAATAGCCGTTTTACGGTGTCAGAGGGACGTTACAGGAGCGAGGGCGCGGAGCACACCCGCCTGCGTGCCGCACCACACCCCCGCTCGCCATTTAGCAGGTGTCAACACTATGCGTTAGTGTTAGTGCTACGTCCGTACACTACAAACGCGCGCGTTGCATGAAAAGTACCTTCGAGGAAAAAATTCTTTGATTCGTTAAGATTATCGTTGAATCTGTTTGTTATTGTTTTTGTTGCCTTTATTTGTTGTTTTGTTGATTTAGTTTGTTAAAGTTTATTGTTGTTGTTATGCCTCGCGGACGTTATAGCGTTTAAAGGCGACAATGTAGGAAAATGGTGTTTTTATTATGCGTTTTATTTATATAGTTAAGATTGCACTAAAATAATAAATAAATAATTAAATAGGTAGGTACAACAAGTACACCTTCCCACATAACATTTAGTAATCAACCGTTGATATTATTGTTTCCTAGACTGTACCTGCGCAAGCTTGCACTCGTAACTCATTCAGAGGCGACTAAAAGATTGGCGCGCACTGTACCATATTAAACTCTGCCTAGTACTTATTTTATTGTCTCTGATGTATATACACAGTTAAAATAGTTGATGAATGTCAATAAATTCCTAGCGATCTCAGAATTGATATCTGCAGCAACCTAGCAAACGATTAAATTTATTGAAAAGATATCGTAAGATTAAAAAAATATGATTTGAACAAAAAAAATATATATTTTGAAAATACCCAGAATAGAAGAGTTTGTACGAATAGACTGATGGATGTGGAAGAGGCCAAAGAGGTGTGTCAGGATCGTAACAGATGGATATCTGTAGTCTCTGCCTACCCCTCTGGGAGACAGGCGTGAGTATATATATATATATTTGTTATTTCAACTGATGCCAGTGGGGCCCGAAAAATATCTTGATTTTTAAAGTGTGTTAATTGTGTACTCGGATTTATAATAAGAAATATATGAAAAAAGTAATATAAAATTATCCTCAGTTCGTACCGGTATAGAGACCGCCCCCGGATGACCTAAATACTAAATATCAATGACCTTTTGAACCCTTCCCGGGGTGGAGAAGAGTTTTTCAGAAGCCTAATGGTGTTCAAAAGGAATCTAAAGGATCCCCATAGTAATTCCTCAGTACTATTTCTTTTTTACTTTTACATTTGTTTCATTCCCGTGTTAATACGCAAATCCAAAATGTACAAAAAATTATGTCGTAACAAAAATCATCCATACATTTAGAATGGGAGTTATATTTTGCGTTTTCTGGAAGTTCTAATACCATTTTTTTTTTCTTGGCGCCGCTTTTTGCCAGTGTCATGTTAG
Organism: Ypsolopha sequella; assembly: GCA_934047225.1. Lineage (NCBI taxonomy): Eukaryota > Metazoa > Arthropoda > Insecta > Lepidoptera > Ypsolophidae > Ypsolopha > Ypsolopha sequella. Next base: position 4,749,058 of record OW203988.1, on the reverse strand, counting down.
ATTCTGACGGTTAAATATTCTAATACCTTGGCCTTGGTTGGTTATCTATCAGTAAGGGGATCAAAATTTAAACTATTTTATTTTGTATTTTCTGGGACTTAAGCATGGACAATTTTTTGGATATTTTTATTTAAGTGTTGGCTCATACAATGTATGTTACAACGCTACAACCATAGACATCATAATACCATTGTTCCAATCTCAGAATATTATTCTGAAGTTCCAATACAAAAGATAGGCTGTAGGCTTGAAACGCGTTAAAAATTATGTACCCATTCGAATTTTTTATATATTGGCGTATTTGTCGTATTCTAAGTATTTGTATGTACAATGTTATACTTCTGTATTTATTTAAGGTATTTGCTATCCATTTAATCATTATTATTTATTTTGTGCACCACCTTCGCGTTATTTTTTCCAACATATAATGTCCACCTAAAGGTTGTCTGAAAGAAATCAATATAAGTGATAAGGCCGCCAATTGTTACCTTCTTTTATAAGTTTGTTCTTTTACCTGATCTATTTATTGTGTTGTACAATAAAGAGTTTTTGTCTTGGCTTGTCTTGTGTCTTTACTGTCTATGGTCTTTACCAAAGACGACATATATAGGTTGAAAAAAATATTATAAAAAAAAGTAGAAGATTGACACTATGGATTTGTCATGGCGAGGTTTGTTTACTATTATATATCGAATATCGATATATTTTATCGATAGTTATTTAAACAAAGGTTGAAATGGCACATCACTAAAACTCGATTCTTGTCAACATCATAAAATTCATAAACAATACCGAATAAAAAGGTTACATTTGTACGTAGGTGGTATAGAAACACTCCTATTAGTTGACAAAATGACATAGTGTAACCCGCTACCCCCTTGTCTCCTTATATATGTCCCCGAAAGAAATTGTCGTTATAGTAATTATTTGGTCGGCTAAGTAGGAGTCTTCAAATCAAACCGGTACTGGTAAAATGGGGTGAATAGGGTTCCAGGGGTGAATAGGGTAGCAGCCGAGTATTTTCTTTCAACCGGAATTAATATCATGTTTTTTTTATGAGTCCCCTAGGGCAATACTTTTTTTTGTAGCCAAAGAATTGTATTTTGTGCTGGCAATGAAAACATGCTCAAATCATTACCCAAATTAAAAATAAAAACATTTTAAATACGACCTTCCAAATAGCATGAAATATGCTCTTCCTAAAACCTCAATTTTGTGGCATTTGTAATAATTTCTAGCATTTTTTTGTGATTTCTAGATATTAATAATTTTAAAAGGAATATAAAAACACCAAAGATAAGTTGTAATATTCTGTTTTTGATTGTATAATCTCAAAATACTTACTTAACCTCGATTTTTACAATTTTCGGGGTTATTGGGGTTTCCTAGGGGGTGAATAGGGTATCAGAATGGGGTGTATAGGGTCACAACTGGGGGCAATAGATTCATGAAAGAGGTGAATAGGGTCAGCAAAGGGGTGAATTGATAGGGCTGGCACAAATAATATTTATAAATACCTCCCTATATTATAAGCTGAACGTTTTTGTTCAAATTCCGATTTCGAACATTTATTATTTGTTCAGGCATTAAAAGATTATAATATTTCAATTTGAAAAAGCCAATAGCAAAACTAAACAAAAAAACAAAAAAATTCTGTAATGTTAACAATAATGTTTATTAATTCAAAGTTTATTTAAGCTTGCCATGTAGTTTCTTCTTTTTGAGTTGGTTAATAAAATAAAGTTATTATTGCCAACCCTAACAAAAAACCCTTTACACCCCTGTTTCGATTCTATTGACCCCATCGCGGGGGTGAATCGGGTTCAGCAACATTTTAAGGATTTTCTCGAAATATTGTTAGAAAACCTAGTAAGTTTATAATGTAATTCAGAAAAATAGGCATCCGGACAAAAACTTAAGTATTTAAATGTCATGTATTTGATTTATAAATGGGTTAAAATTGGCAACAAAGTTGAAAAGTTACCCTATTCACCCCATTTTACGTACGCTGTCAAAGTCCTGACATCTAATCCATATATAATATATACATATCAGTGGTTACAACCGACCTCTTTCTTATGTATCTCAAACGCAGATAAAAACTGAACTTTCAAAATTGCCTTAAGTGGGTATTGAACTATTTACGAACTGTGTCGTCACTTCAAGTGCGAACATATCCTTAGACAATCGAAATTCGATAGTATATCTATGTTTCTGATGATAGGCACCCAGTCCAGTTGACAACTAAAGATACATAATTGAGAGCTGATATCTGTGATTTCTTACAACCCAGCTAAGTTTAATCAACTGAGTTCGAGCAATTATAAGTAAAGGCTTTATTATTTACTGAGTTCAAACGAGCAAATATTTCATAAACCGATAAAATTAATGAATACTGTTCATTCAATTACGCAAATTGCTGAAACAAAACAATTCTCCCATGACGTATTTAACGAACACACCCTCAAAAGAAGTGTTTACATTAGTAGGTAATTGTTTAACTGAATTACCAACTACGTGGGCAATTGCTTTTGGTTATCATTTCACCTTTGAGCAACGAGAGGAGTAAAAAGTATTAATGTAATAATCGTAAAAAAATTATTGGATCTCCCCACATATATCAGAAGACATGGTAAGGGGGCGTGGCGCTTGCAAATGCATGAGGCCAAAAATTGGCCTCATGCGAGACCCAATGTGTAGTCCGTGACTACAAGTTGATGCGCCGCTCTCTTTTTGCATGTGTACGTAATTACGTAGTACGTAATATAACGAGCTGCTTGTATTCAAGGCAGGAAATAAAACACACACCTCCTTACCGTCCATCACACTTGATGATTCTCCTCTTCAAAGAGTAAAGCAGTTCAAGTACCTGGGTCAGGGAGGATCTCAACGACGACGTCGATATAGAGAGAGAGCGCGGGCACAAAATACTACCAGAAGGCCGACTCGACGACGGAGCGAAAACAGACGCACACATGCATAGACGCGTACGTATAATGATCTGGGCAGAATTTCGTATTGGCGTTCGACCGACTTCATCCGAGATCGTCGTATGTACGCGTCTATGTGTGCGTGCGCCTGTTTTCACTATATAGTTATGCGGAATAAACCTTCTGTGAGTGGTTATTTTGTGGCCCGAGCGTTGGCGGTTCGCTGCAACATGCTGGCCCGCAGGCTTGCAAGATTTACGAAACCAGTCAAAATAACGCTGTGTCAGTCACTTTACACGAGCAGCCAGATACGCAGAGTGCAATATAGTAATGCGTTCAAGGTGATGTTAAGACTGGCCAGATTTTGTAGCGCATCCGGCATGTTTGTAACGCATCCGGTATGTTTGTAGCGCGCCCAGCATTTTCGTAGCGCGTCCGGCATGTTTGTAGCGCGTCCGGCATGTTTGTAGCGCGTCCGGCATGTTTGTAGCGCGTCCGGCATGTTTGTAGCGCGTCCGGCATGTTTGTAGCGCGTCCGGCATGTTTGTAGCGCGTCCGGCATGTTTGTAGCGCGTCCGGCATGTTTGTAGCGCGTCCGGCATGTTTGTAGCGCGTTCGGCATGTTTGTAGCGCGTCCGGCATGTTTGTAGCGCGTCCGGCATGTTTGTAGCGCGTCCGGCATATTTGTAGCGCGTCCGGCATGTTTGTAGCGCGTCCGGCATGTTTGTAGCGCGTCCGGCATGTTTGTAGCGCGTCCGGCATGTTTGTAGCGCGTCCGGCATGTTTGTAGCGCGTCCGGCATGTTTGTAGCGCGTCCGGCATGTTTGCGAAGGTTACGCTTTCGGTAAAGTACATTGCTATAACAAACTGTACATAATTACGGTATAGGATCGATAAGACAATGACTTATATGTACGTCGCGTGGTAATCATAAAATCAATAATCATTAAATTCAATTTTGTATTCATCCTAATCTATATATACAAAACTAAAGGACGCCTGCGGTTTCGTTCGCGTGGATTGAGAAAGCAATTTGGACACAAAAGTTTACACCCCGTTATAGCCCCTTAAATTCGAAAAGTGCATCTGCACACCCCTTAAGGAACATTATGTTCAACATGTTTCAACTCGTATATCCAGCGGTTTAGGTTTATGTTGTCTGTCTGTCATTCAGTCAGTCTCGTAGCTGTTTTATATATATAGAGATATGTGCTTAATTTTAAAACTTCTTCAATACCCTGATCTGAGGCTGGATAAAATACAAAACACAAAACATTAAATGAAAGAATAACATATATCTTCATGACATGAATTTCCGAGGGAGAGTCAGAGAGGAGTGCACGTGACAGTACAAACATGTACAGCCCCGCTTCACCGAAAATTATAACATTCCAGCGAGATGGTTGTGCCTTCACACTGGCCATATTTGTCCCCGACGTAATAACCGTTGGGGCCGTAAGGCATTGGAATGGACACCACGTACAGCAAAGCGCAGCGCAGGCCGCCGTCGTGCCCGCTGGACTGACGATCTGAAGTACGTTGCGGGTGGCGGCTGGATGAGGATGACTGAGGACCGCCAAGAGTGGCGTTATATGGGGTAGGCCTATGTCCAGCAGTGGACGAATACGGGCTGATGGATGGATGGATGGTTGTGCCTTCACAGACCGAACACAAATATGCCCTTACTGGATTTGAACATGTGACCTCCGTTCAGTCAGGACGTTTGAACTACTAGACCACAGAGGCCGGATATAAACCAGCTACGAATAAAATATAATAATAGTGTTGATTCCGTGTAACACGACTTAACTTTGAATGGAGTAACCTTTTTTTAAGCGTCTCGTCTTTGTATTTTCGATACAAAAAGATAAAGGTAGAACGCTTAAATTAAGTTGAGTCTTGTCAAATAAGAGTCGTGTTACACAGAGTTTTGAAGCTCACGCAACTTACATAAATGTCTGAAGCCTAAAGTCACTCTAGCAAAGAACTAGAATAAAGTAGATAATAATAATGTCATGTATAAGTCTACACACGAAAGGACTACATAAATTGACTAGAAGTCTTGTCACGCTATCTCCTAATATACCTTAATGGTAAAAGATAGCAAGAAATATAAATTATTTCAGTTCAATAAAGCTTTGACACCTGTCTGTAAAAGTTTATACGCACTGTTTTTACTGCCTTTAGGGCTCTCTATATATTTTGGTCACATACGAGTACATGCATAAAATATTGTATTTTTTTCCTAACTGAAATTAATAAATCTACGGTGGTTGCGTCAGTTTTCGTTCCCAAACGCACGACTTTTTATTGTTTTGATTATTTTTGAATAGGTATTTTAGGTAGGTGGTTGAGTTTGTTGTAGTTGGCTCGACTGTGGAGGTACAACCATCTTACTTGGAGACCAACCCGAAGTAGTTCGGGGGAGAGTAAGAGGACAGCTCACAGGCAAAAAACCAGGAGGCCCACCATCCCTGGGACGGTATCGATGGATGACGGTATATCCATCCCTAATAGCCGGGCCTTATATGGAACAGATTGGTGACGGGCAGCGGCGTCACTGGTGCGAGGGTTCCGGCACCGCGCTCACCAACCCGCCTGCTCAGCGTGTGTGAATATGGGCAATTTTTCCAGGATGACCGCCGGGTGTGGCAAAGTCCTGGAAAGGCTTATGTCGATCAGTGGACGAACTAGGCTGATGGATGGGTGGATGGATTATTTTTGATTAAAACGTATTAAATAAATGCGATTTACGGCATTACGCGAAAATTAAAGTAAATTACTTCCACGGTCTGCAAGTCTGGCGTTGATGCGACAAACATGATAATTGTGTCGATTCGGCGCAATATAACTTAACTTATTTGACAGGACGAACCTTATTTTGAGCGTCCTGTCTTTGTCTTTTCGATAAAGAAAGAAAAAGATAGAACGCTTGAATTAAGTTTTCTCCTGTGAAATACGTTAAATCGTGTTACACCAAATCGACACAATACTTTATATTCTCTGCCAATGTGGTCAGAGGCGTAGCGACGCACACACGTGAGTCCGTTAATACCCAATAGCCGCCTGGAGCTTGTATAATACTTTTCTCAAACAATGTGTAGATATTCAAACAATTCGTAAAATACTTTTGATATGCTAGGTACTTTTAGTAAAAAAGGTTCCTTCTATGAGACCTTACTAGAGTAACACTTTCTTTGACGTCCAGATATTCACAGTCCGGTGCTTCATTGTAAATATATTAATTCAATGAAATACCACTAAAATTTTCACGTTTCACGCGCCATGTTTTTTTTTTGCGTTGCCTCAATTGTATTCAGCCAGTAACATTAAAAAAAAACCTCTTTGCAAATTGAAATAGTAAACGTAACAAAACTTCATTCCATATTCAAATAACACGACAGCCACAAATTACAGAGGGATACTGACGACAGCTATGGATTTTCGTAGTGAATTTGCCGTCGTGATTATTATTATTTATCGTATGGCAGATGATATAATTTATTTTTATTTCACAATATACATTTGTTTAAATTAATGAATTGTCGAGTCTTTGCAGGTATTCGACCACGTGATAACAGAATAGATATGGATTTTCATACTAATATTGCCGGCCTCTAATGGCTTGTTTTTCACCACTACTAGAAGTTCCATTTAACACGAACAAGGTTCTTCAAATTATGCCCTTGTTTGAGACAAATAGTTTAAAAAGTTGTGTTATTTTACTTTGTTAATGATCCTGCACAGCAATTTTTATTTTCTTGCTTTTTTTTCTTTTAAACAATCGTTCGTAACTTTTAGATGCTTTCATCACCAGGAATTAGTATTTGCTATGTAACTTCTAACAGTAGAAAAGTAAATTCCAAAAATCTTTAAATGACGATGACTTTTTTCCGACCTCCGATTTTAATGAACCAAAGCCGATATTCTAATTCAAATTAACCTTTGTCCACCTGTGAAAAGTACATGAAAATCCGTTCAGTAGTTTCGGAGATGTGCGCTAACAAACGGGCAGACAGACAGACAGAAAAGAATTACAAAAATCGCTGATTTGTGTTCTATTACGCTTCTTTAGTCACCTTTTCTATTTTCTATCTTCAATGTGCAGACACACCGGGTTCTACTCTTTTATTATTTATGCATTGGTTATATTATATTTATAATAATTTTATTACCCAGGGAACAAGCTATATATTGTCCTGGTGTTTTCAATTATTTTTAAAACTGGTTCAGTAGTTCCAGAGAGCTACATACAAACAAACAACTTTTACCTTTTTATAATATTATTAGTGTATAATAAACCTAGGATAGTTATGTTATGGACATTTTATTAGTATTTTTTTCTCAGGCTTCCACCACGTGAATAAAAACCAATCCTATAACCAATGAATATGTGTTATGTAAAATGTACGTAAACTCGATTTGCTTGTCTGCCACATAATCTCATTTACACGCTGGAAAAGTAGTCACCTTTAGGTCGATATACTTATTTTTTTTCAATGCATGTGCTCGTAAAGGCCCACTTTTTATGCATCAAAACCGAATAGAAAGTCGATTATTTTGCCCTAGGGCTTTTATTATTATTTATTTTTTTATTTGTTTGCAATGGTTGGCTAACCTGCAGCCTTTCCTGTCTACCATAGATGTTATACTTTTTTTCCACTGTTTAACGGCTCTGGATACAATCCTTTTGAGCCAATCATAATTGAAAGTTCACAAGATTATATTTGTTTTCATTTCCTCACACTATGCATTGAAAAACGTAGTATGATACACGGGCGTAAAAGCAATAAATTACTCGGTTACGTTTAAAACACTCGCTACGCTCGTGTTTTAAATCGTCCTCGTATTTTATTCCTTTTCGCCCTAGTAGCATAAACTACTATTATCATTGCGTGTAATCAGAGGTGTTCAGCAGTGTCAAATAAGTAATTAATTAATGTACGTAGTTAATATTGCTTGTTCATTAATGTTTAGCATATTTATACTTTATTCCGTCTTGTTTAATTGTGTTTGAAATGTTTCAATAAGTGTTTCACTTTTATGGAACTTTAGGTCTGTTTGTTATTGTCTATTTATTTATTATTATACGTAAATGACTGTTTGTTTCCTAAATAAAAAAAAATAAAAATAAAATTGTCTTTTCACTGATGATTTATTTCACGTGCCGTTCGTACTTTTAATTAGGACGGACTGGTTTATGTTTATTTATTTACTTAATATTTAACAACCGAGGAGTACTTATTTTTAAATATGATTACAAACAATATAATGTAATGGAAAAAAAATCTGCTAAGTTTCTTTCCCTTCTTCCGAGCAAGACTGATTTAATGGGTGCGGAATTAGACACGTATTTAAATATGTAATGTATTAGTAACTAATTAGTGTATCGTGTGTATCGTATATACATTATTGTATACATAAAATATACTTTTAATTTGTTTCATTTACGTGCACTGATTTATTAAATAATAATTAAATATGTCGTATTTAGCCGTTTTAAAATTTATAGTGACGTGGTGCATACCCGAGTGACAGATTTCATTTCATCAGGATGTTGATGATGATGGTAAGTCAGTTACTATAATTTTTTACTGGCGGTTGTTCTTTCAAACTTCGCCTGGTATACTGCCATTTATCAGCCACTTATTATGAAACTAGCTTCTGCCCGCGGCTTCGCCCGCGTGGCCTACAGGAAACAAATGATATTTTTTTTTCCAGAAACATACATTATGAGCTCTCTCACTCCCTCTCATTTTAATATACAAACCAACAAAGCTAGCGAGGCTAAAAAACTCGTATGTTCAGACTACTAACGCGCCCAGCTCGGCCTTCGGTCTCGCGGGCGCGTCCTCAGTCCTCGCATGCTCTTTTTTCGGGCTCGCTAAATACTTCCGGCTTCCGTGACACTGCGAAGAACTTTATAAACTAATGTCGCACAAATACTCACTAAATGAATAGATTCAGATGTGAGTGTGTAAAGTATTATAGTAGGTATGTGCCTTACCCGCAACACCAACCGCGTTTATTCAACTCTACCCTGTTTTCGGCTTGGGCGTTATTTTATTAACACCCCTTATAGCTTATATGTTGAACAGGGTCACTGCCATGATAATAAAAAAAACGCATCCAAATCTGTTCTGTGGTTTCGGGGATGTGCGTGAACAAACAGACAGACACAAAAGAATTCTAAAAATCGCTGATTTGTGTTCTATGACTCTTCTTCAGTTACCTCCTTTCTATTTTTATTACTTTTCTTCAATGTACAGACACACCGGGCTCTACTCTTTTATTATATAACTAGCATTTGCCCGCGGCTTTGCCCGCTTTGATTAAGTTTTTGAATAGCCGTATCGAATCTGTAAATACGAATATTTTTGATGTGTCTTTGGCGGTCTTCGATAACTGATTTAATCCCCTAGTGTTCCGTGAGGCTGAAGGCAGAATCGCGTCTCTGAACGACACTGTTTCTTGTTTCCATGTGAACTGATTTATGGAATAAGAAGTTGCCTATGTTCTATTCCAGGTCTAGAACTACACTTGTGCAAAGTTTCAGCTCAATCTGTTAAGTAGTTACGGCGTGAAGAATCCATCCATCCATACATCCATTCAAACTTTCGCATTTATTATATTAGTGGGATAGTGGGATATACATATATGATAAAATGAAATATTCGTTCCTCTGATTTGTAATGCGTTATGTAAATGAGGATGACTATCGATATAATGTATACGATAAGATACACGAGAATTTAATCGATTTACGTAACATTTACCTTCGTTCAGTTCAAGGTTGGATTCGAAATACCATGTAATCGTATGGATATTCATATCTTAGAACAGTTAACTGCTTAAGGTTCTTCAGACTTTTTTATGTAAGCGGTGTTTTAAACATTGTTGCAATACATACAAATGTACATATCCTTAAGCTTGTCTCCTCGAGGGATAGGCAGAGACCAAAGATCTCATCTGCTATGATCCTGACACGGCTTTTTTGATTCTCCATTAATTGAATCATACAACCTCTTCCATTTTGGATGGTTTTGGTTTGGCACTCCTCCGAGCTCTACCTTCCACATTGCAATTGTAATGCGTCTCTCTTATATCGAGCACAAAGTGAATGAATGAATGATTGAATGAATTTTATTTCAGAAAGAAAAGTACATCGAAGTATTTTTACATGATACCTTGTCATATTATATACTTAGTAAAGTAAACGTATCACATCACAAACAAACGAGTAGTTGCAATATCGGAGGAACCCACGACGATTAATGTAGTTTCTTATTTTATTTAAATCCTATGATAGCATAAAACTAAAGTTAGTTTATAAACGAATTTTTATTTCTCTTAGAAAATATATAAGATAAAATATTAAACTGAAAAATCAAGACTAAAGATATATATCGGGTCCGATTTGGACCCAGCATCACTTGATCTAATGGCTCTATACTCAACCAATGCCAGGTCCAGGCTGGACCTGAAAAACATCTCTAGTTTGTAATAAATTCATTTGTGTTCTATTGAATCATATAAGTTTTATACAATAAACAAATGTATATTTACCAAATATAGTCAGTTAAATACGAAAAAGAGAGAAATTAATGAAATGAAAAGGGTAAAAGAAACTAGAAGAAAGATCAAAGGCAATCCGAAACGGGAATTTTATTTCAAAGCCTAAGTACAGACTTCTAAGAGATGTATTTTCATGCACATAAATGCATATCATAAAAATAAACATTATAAGGTAGGAATTGTTTGCGTAAAAAATTCTTTAAAGAAGACATTATTGTGGAAATTTCATTTAGTTTAACGTGTAAATGAACCGACAATATAGTAAAGGCGCAGCTCTGAATAAAAAATATATTTAAAAATGTTCCTTATGACAGTCATCACTAAAGCTGCTATCTACCCCTGAGCTGCGTAAGACAAGTAAGTTTTAATGCTATTTATTTACCAACTTTTGCGAATAAAAGTAAACATGGGGCCTTCCTTTTTAATATTCACTGTGTCAAATAATACGTTATTGCGCAATAGGATACAGACCTCTACGTGAGTAGCGTAGCACTCTACTACGTCGTAGACCCTCGTAGCTGACAACTGCGCATTACTCATAAAATATACATGTTTCATTATTTTACAAAAAGAAAGAAAATCCTATTAGTGCAGTGTATTCGTTATACCGTATAAGTTAAAAAGGGATGGTTTTATTTATAACTTGTTTAAATAAATCGATCTCTTGATACGGTTTTTATTTTGTGACAAAAATCTAGTAATCTTGGATTTATTGTTCTAAAATTTTCATAAATTTAATGATTTCTTCGTATGAATTCCTACAGATATTTGAATCTCAGAACTGCGTACACAAATTGATGAAGGAGCATTGATAACAAAATTGGGCCGTAACAATAGAAGTCCACGTTTACCAAATATTGGGTTAATCAAATCTTTCTATTTAACTAGACTTTCGCCCGTGGCTCCGCCCGCGTTTATTCAACAATGGCTTAGTGGTTATTTTACCAACATCCGATGTAGCCTACATGTTGACAAGGGTCACTACGATAATAGTTAAAAAAAAACATCCAAATCCGGAACAGAACAGACAGATAGCAAAAATTCTAAAAAATTTCGTTTTGATCTGAGTTTTACTAATAGTACTAATAAGTAAACAATTTCAATTGCAAAAATATTCGCACGACATTTTTACTACATCATTATTTGGATATATTAAGCTTTGTTTATTGTGTCTAGTTTAATCAATTTTAACCTAAAACCATTATGTACAACACGCTTGTTTCCGCTTTTTGCAAATCTATGGAGTTGTAGCAAGCGATGGCAGTGAACGCGTTTAATTGTTTTTTCCTTATTATAGGCGCGTATTAGCTTTGTAATTATAGGTACTTATTGAATAACGCACCATGCATGATGCACTCTTTAAAAAAATATAATAAATGATCTTTTTACTATCCCTCTGAGTCTGTTAACATAAAACAGGTGCCTGAAAATACAGATTTTCATTAAATATTTTTAGTATATTCTTCGTAATATTTTTCGTATATTCGTATATTCTCGGGGTTCCACATTAACATTGCCCCAGCTTCAGCTAAATTCAGCCAAGCGTTGTTGACGTTTGTCTCGGACAGGCAGAGAATCTCCAAGGCTTCGCAACAAATGCAATTGCGCAATAGACCCTCCCGTAGCTGCCAACTGCGTAGCCCTCTTGTAGCACATGCTACGATACTACGACGTAAATCGAACTACCAGTACTAATACATTATCTACCTAAATCATAATGATTATTCTAGTTAATTGTATTTACTTAGTTTATATTGTATCTTTATTTGCATTTAATTTCATTTTAGACACAATTTTAAAAGTAAAAATTGTATGCGTTGGGACGAAAAGCCCGCAATGAAGTTTTTCCGCAGTGAAACCTTAAATAAACCGACACTAGCCTCTTGAGATTTACCCAGAAATGTGTTATAGTCTTTACTTAAGGGAAGATTCTTCGGATTTATTGTTTTTGAGTCGTTATAACTATTTCTTAATATTTCGTTACAAATCTGAAAAATTTACTTACAAACGGACGAATTCTACTAATGTAACAATAGACTTCTATTGTTATATTTCCTTCCGTTAGTGAGCAGGTTAATAAGTGTTGGTTACATCAGTGTGACCCTCTTAGACGCAGGTTTGATGACCGGACGGGAGTGCCGCAGCCCTCTGGGGAGAGCTTGTCTTGTCACTCAGTTGGATTACGCTCCAGCACCTATAGATCTCATCCCTGTTTTTATCAGATTTCTTCCTTGTTTGAGAAAATTTCATGGAAGGCAAAGCAGAGAATGACGCGGCTACAGGAATCCTTCTTCGATGAGAAAATCCTTTAAATGTATTTATAGTGAGTTTTTTTGTCGTTGTTCTTTTGCTTTTACCGGACACTATTTAAGTGGTTGACATGTCAGCGCCAGATAATTCCGTATTTAAGTGAATTTCCTTCGTTAAAGTTAAATAACGACTCGTTAAGGTCTGATTATTGTGTTAGATTCCTTTTTTAAACAAGTAAATACAACTTTTACTTAACGATAAAATAATAGTACCCTCTCCAAAAATACAACACAATACGCCCACTGCATTGTTTCATAATAACACCCCTAAGCGAACATTCGTATATCAACATTATCAACACCAACATAAACACATAATATTACTAAAACAAAAACTCAAAACACTCACCTCAATCGTAAATCCTTAGAAAAGAATTCTAAAACTCATCAAAACAAATATATTAAAACACACGGAAATGGTATAAGCCGGCTGATCACGTAATGGCGTCTTCATATACAAGATGGCGGACGCGAGTGGCGGGAAACGCTGGCCGGGGTCGACTGAAGGGAGGATGCGCGAGGTGGCAAGCGAAAGTGAGGGGCGTGAAATTTATCGATAGTTTTCGTTGCGCTAGGTCATGGTTCTAATGCGCTTAACTTGGAGACAGCTGAGCAATGGAAAAGTTGCATGTAGTTTAAAGGTATATATTTTAGGAACGGATGCTCCAGGTGTTCAATGAAATAAACGAAAACCACTGTGAGAAAAGTGGTAAGAATTACCTTCATATTCTAGATCAGGAAGGTCTTAAAAGGAAAAACTTGGTCTTGTTTATTTGTTTATTATCGAGCTAACAGGTATAGTAAAATATTATTTTATATAGGTACAACATTCCAACGTCGTCGGATAAAAAAGTAGTGCATGAATTATCAGGGTCATCAAGTCTTCGAGACAAAGAACTATCTGGAACGAACTATTAGTACCTACTGGGTGTTAAGATGAAGTTGCGGAAGCCGGAAACTGGCGATAGTACTCGTCGATGTCGTCGAACGACTTTTACTATGGAGCAATCCTCCAATCGCGAAAAAAAAATCAGCTGTTCCAAAGAAAAGTTACATAGACCCGACCAAAAGGTATGAAACAATAGATTTTTTCTCGATTTCTTGATTTTTTTTACGTAAAGTTGTTCGTATGGGCAAGTAATATCGCTAGTTTTCGGCTTCCGCAACTTCATCTTGACATCCTGTATAGTAAATATAGAGATATTTCCCCTCCTAGCAAACCATCTGCCCTTTTCGTCCTGAGTACAGTCATAGACGAATTTATTCGTCTATGGTAGAGTTCAGGAAATATAATTTGCACCGTTTGGTCTTACAAGTCACAAGGTAAACTATATTTTCTGAACTATATAGAATATATGTATAGAATAACGGGGATGATTAGAGCATGATACCGAAATTATGAATTTATAAAACGTTATCGAATCATTTTAATTTTTATTACTGGGTTTCGACGATTGAATTCGGAGTTCGTTTTAAAAACTCCATTAAACCGGATATTTAAAAAGTAACTGAACTCGAACAAATATCCCACGTAAGTATGTTTTTACACGCCGATAACTCAAAAAATAAGCGTAATGTATATATCATCGATATCGATACATCAACCCATCACATCTGACGGATGTAAACATGTCGAAGCGCGCGCCAGCCGGCCGGCGCGTCTGAACTCCTGAAACGAGACGGGTATACCTGAAACCACTCAAACAGTTCTATCGATGTATACCTCGTATATCGCTTCAATCTCTCATACCTAAGATTCGAAGTTCACATCGACAGAGCAATGGAGAGTATACATAAAGTTTGAGTCGTAAGGTAGCTGAATTAACGTATTATGCAGACTGCAGGGGGGGGTATATTTACGGCGTAGAATAAGGTTTTTGCGCCTCAATGCAAACGCCTACGCTTTACCTCAGGTGTTTTTTTATTTAGTTCTATTTTAAATTACTAAAATGTGTTAAGTAATAAGCAAAATTAAAAAAATTACTATTTTCGTGTATTATCACATTATCAATCATCAGATAAGCTCTCATATTGTGTATACTTTTCAATGCTTCGTATTTTTTTAGTATAGAGATTTTATAGTTTATAAAAATTTTATTAAAAATTGAAACTTATCCCTGTCTGCTATGAGGCAAGTTAAACCAGCCATTCAATTAAAATAATTGACCCTTTTCCAGGTCCTTATAATAATACAGTTAGAGTTAGAGTTAGAGAACCAATACCAAGTTAGAGAACCAATTTATAAATTATTTAATTATTGTTTTATAATTCTTCTTGCTGTATTTTTCTATACACGTAAATATTGTTTCGGTTTCGAAAGGGCTTTAAAATACAAAAATATTCAAAAATTTATATTCAAAAATTGCCCACATTTATCGTATTATTTTGCTAGTTGATTTTACTCTTATTATTTGTTATGTTGTTATTTGTTACTTCATATCACTGTTTATTTAAATCACTGTTTACACAAATGTCATTAAAAATGTACGTGTTTAATTGGCACTATCTATGGCAAACCAAACTTTTGCGTCTGCAATCGCATATCACTCTCTACCTGGCTGTAACAGAATACCAGCGTTGTGGCGTAGTATGCATACATTATGTTTGTATAAGTATGTATTATTGCGTCACAGCACCATGCTGAGTTATGGCCAATTTGGTGACCTTGAATGCATGGGATAACTTCATCCTAATTGTTTACTATTGTGTTTAATATGTTAATTATAAGTACTAGTTTTAAGTTAATAGTTATTATGTACCTATATGTTGCTTTCCTATGTATTCTTTTTGTCCCCAAATAAATTTCTTTTTTTCTTCTTTTTTTTCTATCTTTCAATACGATTAAAATTTTATAGACGTATATTTAGAGTAAGTAGGTTTTATATAACAATATTCAAAAACGAAAACTGCGATAATAAATATCTGATACGAAGTATTAAAAATAATGGCTGATAACATTTCCAGCAGATGGCAAGCAAATGTATAGATATAATTATAACAGATATACAGTCGTTACTCATAAATAAATATGTCAGTATGTAAACAAGAGAGATATAAAACAAGACATTCAATATTGTTTTGGCAGAGAAGGCGGTACAAATGATTTCAAGGCTGAAACATAACATGCTTGTAGCAAAATAATGCTGTCTACTGTCTACCTTATCGGTTCCCAACATAAGGGTCAAGGTTCCAACGCGCCCATAAAAGAGATATTGCACAGGGATAAAAGTAACTGGTCATGCGAAAAAAGACCTGAAGAGATCATTCTAATTTGCCAAATTCCTTCAGGTCCTTTATTTATTCACAAATATGGGAGGAGGTGAAAGAGATGTGTCTGGATCGTAGCAGATGGGAATCTGTAGTCTCTGCCTACCCCTCTGGGAGACAGTCGTGAGTATATATGTATATGTTAACCCACGCCGGCGAAGCCGCGGGCAAAAGCTAGTTTGTACATAATACTCACGCTTGTCTCCAGGCAGAAGCCATAAATCTATATCTGCTATCAGCCAAAAACAGGGATAACAAGACGGAAAATTTTGGAACCGCTGGTTTAGCTCGTCCAGTTCTCGTTGACACGACTATACGAGTACAATGTGCAAATATGAGTAGGTATCTATCTACTTATTATGTTTCTGTGGTAGAAATTATTTAAGACTGTACCTGAGCCTAGAGCATGGCCAACTCCAGGCTATCTAGGATTCGTTTGAAGAAATTCGGACTCTCCTTGTATTGAAAAAATATATTTGGTTTATTAATCTTTTCTCTAGGGATCTTACGTATAAAAAATGTACTAAGATTTATAATTTTGTGAAAAAAAAATGTTTTGCACCCTCTTTTTTTTGGTTTTCAAACGTTCGCTTCAAGAACGCGGTTAAGAGATCAACTTGTTTTTTTTTTTCATAAAATAGGTAATAGAAATATGAAGGTATAACACCTAAATTCAATATTTTTTCCCCTACAAAATATTTCAGTATAAGCTAAAAACACACCAATTTGTTGTTTCGCTGCGTGATCACTAGTATTACGCGTACAAGAAAAAGAAGCCAAAGAGCCAACATATAATCGTCTCTATGAAAAGCAATTAAAGTCTTTACCATTAGACTTACTGTGCTGGACGGGTAATAAAAAAGTTGCTAGGGTATGCCATCCTCTTAAGTTGCACTACCACATAATTATTTCATATTTTTTCCTCTTTTGAATTTAGTTTGCGCTAGAAAATAAATTTTCATGCAAATCTCGAGTTCGATTTTTCATCTCTACAATTTTTAACTTCTAAACAAGAAATACAAAGTTAAGTTATGCACTTTGTGCTAAAAGACTGACGTTTAACCTTAAATACAAAATTAAAGTAATTAAGTATAAGCGGGTGAAAACTCGTACGAGCATCGTGTTTTGTTAGATATAACTACGAATGATATATATAACTATAAATATTAATTTAATATTATTTTACCTAGTTTCTTTATTTTCCGGCCTTTGTTGAACTAGTTTTAAAAATTTATGTCAAAATTTATGTTATTTTTTACTTAAGAGCAAACCTAAGAATTATAATAGTACCATTTTGTAATGAAAAGGCATTGGAATGGAGACCACGTACAGCAAAGCGCAGCGTCACAGTATTTATACTGTGGCAGCGTAGGCCGCCCTCGTGCCCGCTGGACTGACGATCTGAAGGACGTTGCGGGTGGCGGCTGGATGAGGATGACTGAGGCCCAGCACTTTCCTTGAGCTGCAGAGATTGTACGACCTATTGCGCGTGATACGATCCATGTAGTGCAGTTTCTTCCTTTGTATTTATTTGTGCATTGTATTGAAAAAGAAAGGTAAACGTTTTCAAAAATTAATGGGACACCACACCTTTGTATTTGTTTACCTTTACAGAGTAATAAGAAAATTGCTATAATCACTAGTATAAAACAAAGTCACATCCCGCTGTCTGTCTGTTCCTATGTATGCTTAGATCTTTAAAACTACGTAACGGATAGAGTGATTCAAGAGGAAGGTTTATGTGTATAATACATGCATAATTCATTCGGCCGGCAACGGTCGTACCTGTCAGACGTCTTGCTAGTTTTCTCTGCATTTTTATTCTAAAAAAAATAATAAAAGCAGTTGTTTTCATCATAAAGCTTATCCAGTGTGTAGCTATTAAAAATAACTTTATAGTCACATAATTTCCGTCAGTATTCAAAGTGATATTGTGCAAATATTATCATGAAAGTACAAAATTCCAACCGTTAATTTGTGTGGCTGGTGATAGAAGCAGTTGTTTACATCAAAAAGTTTATCCAGTGTTAGCTTTCAAAAAGAGCTTTATAGTCACATAATTTCCATCAGTATATAAAGTGATTTTGTGCAAATATTATCATATAACTACAAAATTCTAACCGTTAAGTTGTGTGGCTAGTGTTTTTTGACCTTTGGACTTCCTTTGTGTTTCCGATTGGCAGAATACAATAAAAAAAAACTGCTATGCAATTTATGAACGCACACTATCAAGATATATATCTCTATTTCGTCAGTCATTCTAAGAGGTGTCTGGCCGTAGCGGTTAAGACTTTTGCCACTTATATCGCCTGCCGTATCAACCGCCAGGTTCAAACCCCGCCCGGGAAATAATTTTTCCATTTTTATTCGCATCATAATTTGTCGCCGAGAAATTTAAGAGTGAAGCGACATCTACATAAGTTAAATACGGACTAAGTAAAATACAAAAAGACGGATTTGTCATTTAAACTAAATCGGACATAAAATGTCCAACAGCGAAACTTCAAACGTCACCATTCGCAAACCAAACGTCACTAATCGCAAACCACAAAAATCTAAGGACGCCGATTTGAATGACTCCGCAGATCTCCGTGACTTCATCCTGCAGTGTAACGAATCATTAAAAGATGAACTTAAACGCATGATTCGAACAGAAATTCAGACGAGTTTAACCTCCTTTAGAGAAGAGATAGATGACAAAATTCGCCTTCTTCGTGAAGAGCTCCTTGATCAGATCAATATTAAAGACAATAAAATCACGCTTCTCGAGAAAGAACTAGGGTTATCTAATGAACGACTCTCTGAATTCAGTGAGCTCGAATGTGAATTCCATTCCCACCAGCAGTGGCTGCGGATGAGCAACCTTGAAATTTCTGGGATCCCTGAGGTGAAGAACGAGTCTCTTAACGACCTTGTGACTCAGGTAGCAAACGTTGCTGGTGTAAAGCTAACACAAAACGATATAGAGTTTGTGAACAGAGTACGACCATCATCCTCGGCCTCAGGCAGACCTAAAAATATAGTCGTCAAAATCAAAAACAGAGCTCTCAAGGACAGTATCTTTGCTGGCATTCGCAGGCGGAAGGGTCTTACAACAAAGGATATAGGCATAGGTGGTCAGCCTAAAAAAATATATGTGAACGATCACCTTATTCCCAAAAATAAAGCTCTTTTAAGAGACTGTAAAGTTTTAAAAGATAAACGGGGTTATCTTTCTGCTGGGTGAAAAATTGCAATATTTACGTCCGCAAGTCCGAAAATTGTCCAGCTATTTTAATAAAATCTGTAAATGATCTCAAAAAAATTGTATAGTACTCTTAATTGTTTTGAATATGTTTATCACTGGATTGTTACACTCAAACACACAAACTCTCCCACAACAACATGTACCTTCCTATCCTCTTTTTTCTTTATAATATAGGTACCTTGCACACACCATCTTACACACCTTACACACACACCCTGTTCCTCTTCCCTGACCTTCCCTTGTTACATATAGAGCGATATGGCTACTTCAAATAAACATTTAAAGGTTTATTACCAAAATGTTAGGGGTCTCAGAACTAAATGTCAGGACCTGTATAATAGTATTGCTTCCTGTGACTACGACATATTGTTACTCACTGAAACCTGGTTGCAGGACGACATATTCGACAATGAGCTTTGTGACACAAGATATGATGTTTTCCGTTTTGATAGGGACTTGAAACTGACACATAAATCATCAGGCGGTGGGGTGATGATATGTTGTAAGCGAGATCTAGGAGCTTTGGAACGTATCGAATTTTTGTGTAAACCAACAGAACTGTTATGCGTCAGTCTATCTGCACGATCGATCGGAACAACAAAGAACTTACACATAATATTAGCATACATACCTCCAAAATTAGGTACAGTACTGCCAACCTGTCTTGGAGATATCAACCATACTTTGTCTCAGTTGGTAGAAACTCAACCCAATGACAACTTTTTATTAGTTGGAGATTTTAATTTTCCCTTCCTTGAGTGGCATGATAACAACTTCACCCTAATCCCGGACCAAGGCAGTTATACGTTAAATGAAAGGGATTCTGCCGTTGAGTTTATTGAAAGTATGGAATTTTTAGGGCTAAAACAGTACAATAATGTTCTAAATAGTAAGAACAGAACCTTAGACCTGACATTTTCCAATCTTTCCCTAAAAGTTACTAAATCCAATGATCCCATCTTGAAGGAGGATGATTATCATCCAGCAATTATCCCAGAGATTATAGATTTACATATCAAACCACTGGAAGAAAATACCGAACCTTATTTTAATTTCTTTAAGGGTGATTACGACGGTTTAAATGCCTTTTTAATGTGTCAGGACTGGCACTTGATATTGTCCAATGGTCCTATTGATGAGCTGGTAGATATATTTTATTCAAAGATCCGCGAGAGCTTCGATTTGTTCATACCGAAAACAAGATCCAAAAATAAAAAGTACCCTCGTTGGTTTAGTCAATCCCTAATAAAATTGATAAAAGAAAAGGCTGCAGTACATAAAAAATGGAAAAGATTTGGCAACCCACGGGACTATGATGAATTCTCAATGCTACGTAATAGACAACATCACATGCAAACGCTCTGCTTTGAAAAATTTACCAAGCATGCTGAGAGCATGATCTGTAGCAAAGGTCCTAAAGCCTTTTGGAGCTTTGTCAAAGCTAAACGAAATAGTTCGAAATATCCTAAGCAGTTCACACTAAATGGAGTAACTATTACGGATGGGGAAAACATATGTAATGCCTTCAATATGTATTTTAATAGTGTTTTTGCAACCCCTGATTCCAATAACGATGAACGCGTGGACAATGATTTGCTTGATCCGAACTCACCTAACAGCATTTCTAGTATAACAGTTTCTGATAATGAAGTGTTTAACTTGTTACGTCACCTAAACGTCTCAAAGGGATCCGGATCTGATGGGGTTCACCCTTATTATCTTTCACAATGTGCAGAGTCCCTAGCTTTGCCTTTATCAATTCTTTTTAATACTTCGTTACAGCAGGGCAGGTTTCCAATAGTATGGAAAATGGCTTTTATTACGCCTGTCCACAAGAAAGGTTCTAAATTACAAATAGACCACTATCGCCCCATCTCCAAATTAAATACAATTAGTAAAATTTTTGAAAAAATAGTTTATAATAATATTTATCAATTGATTTCACGTGGGATCTCAGATCGTCAGCACGGATTTCTTAAGGGGCGTTCCACTGTTTCAAATTTAGCGTGCTTTTCGGATTACGTTCTAAAAAATATGGAAGGTGGAGGTCAGGTAGATGTCATATATACTGACTTCGAAAAGGCATTTGACCGGGTAGACCATGCTATCCTCTTGAGGAAGCTTCAAAGTTTAGGTATACATGGTGATCTCTTACGATGGATTAAATCCTACTTAACTAACCGGTCTCAAGCTGTTGCTCTATGCGGTTACAGGTCAGCATTCATAGATATCCCGTCCGGGGTTCCCCAGGGATCGCATTTGGGTCCTCTCTTTTACAATGCATATATATATGACATCTATAGTTGCTTTAAGGGTTCCTACCATTTGCTATATGCCGATGACAAGAAAATTTACTTACAAGTTAGCTCAGTTTCTGATTGTGAGATAATACAAAATGACCTAAATAGACTAATTACTTATTACCAGGACAACAAAATAACTCTTAGTATCTCAAAATGCCAATGTATCAGTTTCACTCGAAAATTGAACCCTATTGAATTTCAATATAAATTTAATAGCACGGCAATTGAGAGGGTCAAGGTCGTCCGAGACTTGGGAGTAGTATTAGATCATAAAATGGATATGTCCCAGCATGTGGAAGCCATGGTTCAAAAAGCTTATAGAAGCTTGGGTTTTGTTGCGCGTGTCTGCAAAGTATTTAAAAATTCATTAAGTCTCAAAATTGTTTACTTTGCATACGTCCGCAGCATACTTGAGTATGCTTCAAGTATATGGTACCCTATTTATAACACTTATAATGTCAGAATTGAACGCATTCAAAAAAAATTATTGCGGCACCTGAACTTTAAAGAAAGAAAAGAGTACGATTCTTACACTGATGGCTGCCATGCACACGGTTTACTGACATTAGAGGAGAGACGTACAGTATCTGACATGAGCCTCTTCTATGCTATAGTGAGTGGTCGACTAGACTGCTCAGAACTACTTTCGGGAATAGGATTTTATACACCCAAAAGACGTACAAGACACGCGACATCCAAGACTTTTCATGTTACCTCTCACTCTACTAACTACGGTAAGAACTCTGTCCTTGCTCGTCTGCCTGACATTTACAATACTAAATTTAACAATATTGACATCTTCATTGAATCTAAATTATCATTTAAGCATAAAGTCGAAAATGCAATCATAAACCCGCTGTAAATATACTATGCTCAACCCTTAGCTCCTTCTAAATCCTTCCCCCTCCCACTCACACACACATTCAAACACACACACTTACATTTACCCTCGTACACTTGCATGCTCAATATACACTTATCATGTACCTAAAATTGCTTTAATTAATTATATAACATATCTTAAATCTTAATAACAATAATAATAATATTGTTAATTAAATAATAATAATAATATTGCAAATTAAATAATAATAATAATTTTAATTGTTACTTTACTTTAGCTGTTCTGTACTAGGAATTTATTAATTGTATAACTGGTGGACAACTATTATTGGCTTTATTTAATGTATTTCTTATTTATTCTTATTATGTAAACTTAATCATAAGCTGTTGTGGTCCCAAAATAAAAATTTGAATTTGAATTTGAATTTAATATATTAGAGAAACACTGATAATTTTAGAGGTTTCTAATGTGATGTCGTAAATAAACACATTTTTTTTGCGCTTACATTGCAAACGCTGGCTGAACCCTACAAGATAGATCAAAATAATGTACTACAGTATTGTACACCTTAACAAACCTGTCTACAAAAAAGTCCGCGATGGTGTGTATATATCTCTTAGGGATAACCCACAATAACCATTTTTATACTTTACTTTTTACGAGAAATAATGGCTTATTTACGGAGCGATTTTAAGCAATACAGCATTAATCCTTATCCAATTAAGTACCTTAAATACTATAGTATATTTAGTAACAGCATTGCACCCGTGCGAAGCCGGGGCGGGTCGCTAGTCAAAATATAATTAACATCATCGCCTTAACTGGTGTCACAAAATAACCACTTACAGAAGGTTTACTCCGCATAACTAGCGAAAACAGACGCACGCACAAATAATAATAATAATAATTTATTTATTTGGTACAATCATTTTGGATAACAAAAACAAAAACAAAAACCAAGTTGTAAGTTAACCCTTAATTAGTCGCATGGGGTCAAAGCAGTTTCGCATTATTTCCCCGCGCCCCCGCTAGCTTCATAACCCGCGTCGAAGTTTGTATTCTGGTAGCGTCCAAGTCACGGGAGTAGAAGGATGCGTCTCTGCGCTCTTGAGCGGTGACCCCGTGCGAGTAATTACGTTACTTTTTTGAAAGAGGGGAGTTGTTTAGTTTATGTATTTTTCTTGTGTATTATTAATTCGATTTGTATTATTATATGTCCAGTGTGTAAATTTATTTTATAAATATGTTTTTTACAGCTTGATAAAATGAAATTATTCAAATAATTCTAAAGTTTTAACTTTGATCTTAGTATAAGTACAAATTGATAATTTTTGATAATAATTTTAATTTAGCTTGTTTTTGTTTGATTGGATATTTAGTTCATGTTGTTTCCTTTTAAATATAATAGAATTAATAAAGCACTTTAATAATAATAAAGTTTTATTTACTTATATATTTCATAAATAATAAAAATTATTCCTACAATTTGGGGTCACCTGTGACCCCATGCGAGTAATTATGTAATTTTCTTAGTGCACCTAATTAAGGGTTAAGTAAGCAAATGATTGCTTGTGATAAAAAATATAACATAAAATGTGCCGTTGGCAACTGTGGTAATATAAAAATTGTAATACAGTCACCAACGCCTTCCTATAGGTGTAAAATAATTACAAAATTTGCGTATTACATGGTGAGAACAAAAAACAAAAAAAGAACAAAAAGAAAAAAATATATGGTTTGATTTAACAAAAAATTGTAATAGAACAATTTTAAAAACGAAATTTAAAAATAAAATTATAATTAGCATGGAAATTATTCAAAAAATTTTATGAGAGAGGGTGTGAGGGTGTGTGTGTGTGTGTGATGTTGAGAGGGTGTGAAATTATAAATAATATAGGATTGCCATGACGTGTATATACTTTTAGACAACTACTCGCAAATAAACGCGTACATACGACGAACTCTGAGATAGTCGGTCGAATGCCAATACGAAATTCTGCCGAAATCATCATACGTACGCGTCTATGCATGTGTGCGTCTGTTTTCGCTCCGTCGGTCGTCGAGTCAGCCTTCTGGTAGTATCTGTTTTGTGCCGGTGTCGACTACTTAGTAAGTAAGAAAGTTAGTTCGCTAGTACAATGCTAATTATAAGAATATAAAAAAATATATAGAAAACCCTATTTTTCCTCGGATTAGAAACCAAATTTCGGTCCGCCATCAGTCGCGATAATTTTTAGTTGCTTAAAATCTACTACAGATAAATATCTACGATAAATTTTATCTCATAGAACTTAAACAACAAGTAAAAGTGATTTGGATTGTCTGACCGCGCTTACTCATACAAAAAGCAATTATTTCCGATACTGCTGTCTCTTTCTACTTAAATTTCAGGTCGATACGACCTTGACAGTGGACATTTTCAATGACAGAGAGATACCCTACCCCCCTTAAGTCATATTTTCAGGTCCCCTAGGGAGAAGGTTTTGAAGGTTCAGTGGAGCGCGGTGTACACAATATGATGTAATTTTTAGGGTACGTCAAGTACGTTTAGTACGTCAAAATGAAAATCCGGCCAAGTGCGAGTCGGACTCGCGCACGGTTCATGAGATACAGCCTTGTGACAGACGGACAGACAGACGGACAGCGGAGTCTTAGTAATAGGGTACTGTTGGTTACCCTTTGGGCACAGAACCCTAAAAAGAATACCCCGACTGACTCATCTATGAAATGAAATGAAATTAATTTTAAATTTTATTTATGTAATGTAGGTATAACAGATACACTTATTACAGGTTAGTTTTAATTTAATATAAGTAATTAAATAATCTATGTGTATAGGTAATAGTTTTATGTCATAAATAATAATATGGCGAAATATGCAGGGAAATAATAAAGGTTGGGTTTACTTAAATTTAATTAAAAAAGAATACACCTGAATAAAATAAAAATATAGGAATAAGGAATAAATAATATTAAAAATATATGCAATTCATACAATACATATGCCTAACTCCGCCCATTCGATGAGTCTTGCTAAGAAGAAGGGCAAGAAACTTAGCAAGATCATGTCTTTTTTTCATAATATCAACGCCCAGACCAAACGGCTGAACAAAGGAACATGAAATATGGACTGCAAGTTCTTTGTATTAACGTAGCCATCCGCTAAGAAGGGATTTTAGGAAATTCCCACGGGATCGGTAGAAACGGGATCCACATATCGGGGCTGCAGAGCGCTCTCTAGCCTAAGTATTTAATTATTGAATATTCACCCTATGTATATAAATATATAAGTTACTCTTAGTTTCTCTGTGATTTATTTAAATTTATATTTTATGTTAGTTTAATTGAAGTATGTAGGCTAAATAAGTTTATATTATTATGTATCTAGCAAGTAAATGTTTTGGACTCCTGTCTGTAAACTTATTTTGTTTATAAATAAATCATTCTATGATTCAAGAAATAATAAATGACTAACTTTGTATACTGCCGTGTATCTAGATCAAGAATGTCGTTTTAAATTTTCTAATCTCCAAACTGTTAAACTATAAAAGTTACCGAAGCAAGCCGCGTCGCCGTCAGTACGTAAACAGTGGACCGAGAAGGTAAACAAACGCGTGTGGGCGTCAGTTCGGATGCAGTACCGAAAATAACCCTCTTGCAATAACGACTAGTGGCAACCTTGGCATACGCCCGGTTGGTTATTCTATTATTTTGTACTAGATTTTGCCCGCGGCTTCGCGTGTTTTTAATATTGTTGAAGTGTTCTTATAAACACCCCTTGTAACCTATATGTTGACCAGGGTCACTGCGATGATAATAAAGAAAACCGCATCCACATTCGTTGAGTGGTTCTGACAGACGGACGGACAGACAAAAATTCTAGTTTTGGCCAAAAACCCATTTAATATAAAATTTCGCAGAAATATTCAATGTACATATACGACCATTTTACTATTTTATTATACATAGATACTCGTAGATATTAGTAGATGAAGCTTCGTATTCATGCTAGGTACTTTTTTGTGGTGTGATACATAACTACCTCATAGTACGGTTGCCAGCAGTTTGAGGTACCATGTTACAAATATGTACCTATGTATCAAAAGAAATGTGTAATTCTTAAAAATATGACGTAAAGCTGCAGCAGGTTGATTTTTATCACTATACCCTAAAGATATCGCAAGGGATCAAGTTATCAAGGGAATGAACTCTCTGAGACACGTAAGCCGGACCACAGACGTTGATCTAATAGTAGTTTATGCTACAAGGGCGCAAAGGAACAAATTACGAGGACGATTTAACGACGTAACCGAGTAATTTATTCCTTTTACGCCCGTGTATCATACTACGTTTTTCAATGCATAGTGTGAGGAAATGAAAACAAATATAATCTTGTGAACTTTAAATTATAATTGGCTCAAAAGGATTGTATCCAGAGCCGTTAAACTGTGGAAAAAAAATTATAACATCTATGGTACACAGGAAAGGCTGCAGGTTAGCCAACCATTGCAAACGAATTTAAAAAAATAATAATAATAAAGCCTCAGAATAAGGTTATTCTGAGAATAAAGCCCTAGGGCAAAATAATCGACTTTCTGTTCGGTTTTGATGCATAAAAAGTGGGCCTTTACGAGCACATGCATTGAAAATATATATATATGACGCAAGTGCATCAAACTCTATGAAAACCAAGCATGTTACATTTTACAATGAAAACGGTTGACAGCGGTTTGAAATTTAGAAGGAATTAAGACATAAAACATAATAATGAAAGTTGGAGGAGTCAATATCTGTGAAGGAAGAGCATTGCTCTCTCTTTTGGCGTGCTTTTTGGCACGCGAAGTACGTACACTAGCGCCATCTGTTTAAATCTACTATAGCTTTGAACGGGACACTAATTTTGCCCCTTCGGAATTTGAATCCGCGACCAAAACTTTTCTGTCCGTCCATTTATCTCTGACTTAGACACATCACAGATACACGTATCACAAAAGGAGACGAAAAAAACCGGTCAAGTGCGAGTAGGATTTACGCCCGTTCCATTAAATAAGTTAATATACTTTAATAATTAAAACAGAAATTGAAACAAGACTGCAAAATTAATTTGGGTGAGTATTCGGGGTTCTAAAACTACATCATAAATCGACGATTTGTTGTTTAAATACAGCATATGGCATAATATACAGAAATCACAAATTCCTAATTGCTTTGGTCTTTGAGATAGAAGACCCCGTAACAAAAATGGGCTAAAAATGACAACGTTGATAGCCCATTTCTTTATTTTTAAAGATACATAAATATATATTTTTATACTCAATGACCTCTAAACAATGACACCCCACATGCTAGGGTTAGAAAAAAAAAATATTAATATATGTATTATTAATAGTATGTAGAAAGTAAGATTTGTGGTTGTAAATATACATATCTATCGAATTAGGCTAGCCTGTAAGGATAGCTGTTTGTGAATAAATAAATAAATAAAATTTAATTTAATTTAATTAAATTTTTTTATAAATATGCGGTTTTGGCTTGAAAATTTACACAACATATCAAAAATTCAGGTCTCTATCCAATTCCGTTTAAGAGCTAGATACCCGTGACATACAGACGGACGGACAGCGCAGTGACATTCATGCTCTTTAAGTACGCAACCCTAAAATGATCGTTTTTAATCTAAAGACCTTCTCCTTTTCCTTCTTCTGATAAATGGCAGTGACAACGAAGTATATCACGAGAGGGCCAGCAATCTAACGAGCCTTTGTTAGCGGTTGACTGAACAATAGTGATGAAGCACGGGATCAGCCAATGTGTGCACAAGGATTTGATTGAAAATAGACCTAAACGTAAGTTAGAAACTGAAACTATTACAAATGCATCGTTGTTATCGGGATCAATTGGTGAAGAATTTATGTATATACCTTCAAACATAAAAAAATATATATTTAAGAGCGGTATGGCAGCCGGATTGTGAAATACCCGCGTTTTTCTAATTAATCGAAACAGAACACTTAAATTAAAAATTAATTCAATAGTTATTCAACAAAACATTACCTACGTATTGTGTACATTGCTTCCGCAATGTTTCCATTGGTTTCTGTAAATTAGAATTTCAAAATTTTTTCAATTCTTCAACTGACGGCCCAGGGGAGCCCGAAATACCGAGGCTTGGTAAGTGATAAATAAGCACAATGAATCGATAACAACTTTTGTGAAATTCGTATAATGAAATTTCGACTTCCCATAGTAAATCACTCCCAATCTTGAGTGAATCACTATGGGGAGCCGAAATTTAATTTTACGAATTTTACAAAATCGTCATTGGTTCATGATGCTGATCACTTACCAAGGCTTAATTATGAATTTGGACGATGTTCACAAATTCACCTTGTATATTTCCCTATATAATTTTAATCAGAACCGATATAAAAAAAATATTTATTATATGTATCTACTAATAATCTAATAATTTTTTTACTATAGTTGTGTAGACAGAGCTATAAAAACATGATTTCTTTATGTTAAAAGTTAGGCAAGTACTGTTTCTCAAACAATCTCGAAAGAGCAAAGTTCGACACAATGAACCCAAGAAGTCTTACCGAGCCAGCAATTTATTGTATCACCACAAGAGTTGTGAAACTGCAAGGAAGCCAACCAATAAGTTCTTAATTTAGTTCAGAACGTTCAACTTTCTTTGTGTTTTGTTTAGATTGGTATGGTGTAAATTAGGGGGACGACTAGTTAGACTTTCGTGTAGCTTTTGCCCTCTTTGTTAAACAAGGTGACCGGACCCTATAATGTATCTTTAAATCCGTTACCGAGTGGTGCCTATCATCAAAAACATAGATAGAAAACTGAACTTCAAAATTGCCTTCAGTGGGTACTGTACTATTTACAAACTGTGAAGTCACTTCAAGTCCGAACATATCCTTAAGCAATCGGAATTCGATAATACGGGGCGCAATTCTCAGTCTGTCGAGGTAGCCGTAAAAACCTGTATTATCTGTCAAACTCCATACATTTTTAGCTCGAGTTTAAGGCCCTTAATATCGCCAAATGGGTACTTTCTAAAGCCTACTCCTCTTTTATGGCGAAACCAAAAATATTGAAAAAATGTATTATGGATTATCAACTCTAAGACAACATATGCAACATTTTTCTTTTTCGTACCACCAAAACTTCTATATGAAAAATTGTTTCAACTGAATGGTGTTTTTTGGCTTGAATTTCCTACTGCTCCTAGGCGGCTTAGGTGATTTAATTCATTTATGCTTTGATAAATAGGTAAACTTGATAGCTATAAATATAACAAAGAATTATTCAATCGAACAATGACGCCCATGTGAAAAGTATTATTTTCTCCTATTTTGCCCTTTCAAGGACGCAGCGAGCGTCGTAACAGCCACCACGCATTATGCACTGATTTGAACGTTATTTCAATGTCGTTTCCGTCGATATTCATACAGACAAACATCGAGCTGCTAATTTGGCGACGGTAATCGCCTTAAGAAATCTCGCTTCGACTGAATCACCGGAATGGCCCCCCAGTTAGCAAGTTTGGCAACCTATTCAAAAATACATAATAGGCCCGATGAGATAAGAGACAATACAGAAATAATCATTATCCATCCAAAATTTCAGAAATTTATAAATGATGATAAAAGATTTACATACAATTACTGGTCCTATTTAGCTATTAGATGTTAGTTCAGAATTATATGTTTTTTTTAAATTATTTATCTATGTTTCCCCGATACTTATATTTCAGGGACCTTGAAGATTAAAAAAAATAAAGGAATTGATTTGCTCTACAATATTATAAATTCAATATAATATATAATTTATGTACAAATACGTAATAATAAACTAAAATAGAGATACATACATATTTTTATTAGTATTACTATATGGGGATTTTGGAAAAATTTACATAAAGACATGTTGAAAAGTTGTAATGTACGAGAGGTTTAGCATGACACAATGACCTCAAACAAAAGTAAGAAAATATATATGAAGGGTTTAAGCGTATTTTCATGCATAAGCATCTTAATTTTTATTTTTTGATTACACTTCTTGTACATTAACATACATAATATAAAATACATTTTAATTACATAAAGAACAGATATTGTGTACAAAGGCGGCACTTATATTATATCCCAGGCAACCTTTGGGTGGAAAGAAAAAAGATGGTAGATAATATTCAACTTCATTTTTAAAGGGGTAGCGTTAAAGCTAACAAAATAAGCAGAGTGCTAATTTTAACTAAAACGTATTATTAACATAATAATCTAATATTTACATATTTTATATTGTTTAACATAGACTTACTTGAAAAACTACATAAACATACAAAAATTAATATTAATAAAATAAATTTAAATATATAAATACATATATATACTTAGATTATATTTAATGTAATCATCAACAGTGACAAAACTCTTATGTTCTGTACTTATAGCGCCTGCCCGTAGGTTAATCTTAGACCTAGGTCACAATTTTGCAATCGCTGAATCCTGGCGTACAGGAAACTACCCGTTAGTAGGGGGGAGGGAGGTCAGTCAATACGCTGGCGCATGCGCAGTGGCTATACAACATTCCAGAACGTGGAAATATTGTTTTGCTTGAGGCAAGTGATTTAGATCTTTATATCTTTCAAAATAAGGACGATGACAGCGATAAATGTAAGTTGGGTAAACAAGGCACTGCAGGACAAAGGCAAAGCTCAATGGATAGAATTACTGGAAGACTGCCTTTTAAATAGCTAGCGGATTTGGTTTCAGATTTATCACCAAATTATTTATTATATTAGTGAATTTATTCAATCTCTGCCCCGTTTTCAGCTTGGGCGTTATTTCATTAACATCCCCTATAGCCTTTATTCTGACCACTGCGATGATAATAACAAGACCGCTTCCAAATCCGTTGAGTGGTTCTAGAATTAAAAAGTAACAGACAAACAGATAGAAATTCTACAAATGGTAGTTTTGATTTCTGAATTAATAATACAAACAACTTCATTTAAAAAAATATTAATAGTAGTTTATGCTACAAGGGCGAAAAGGAATAAACTACGAGGACGATTTTTTTTTATATTTGTGCTTTTTAATTTGTTTCTGGTTGGTTTATAATTTGTAATGCATTCTAATAATAATTAGAGTATTCGAAGAGATGCGGATTTCGCAATAAAAACATATAATCATACTCTTATTATGTTTGTTTAGTGATGGGTAACTGCTTTGATTCTATATCATTATAAATAAAATTAAAAAATTAATAATTCTTAATTATTTATTAGTTAATCAACGAGATTTCCAGACACTATTTCTGAGGCCGACTGTACACTATTATTTAATTAATTTGTTTACGTTTCGCCGATACTAAGTTGGTGCGGAAAAACACCAAGATTGTATACCTAATTAAATTTTTGCTCACCTTTTCTGGTTTTATTTTAATTAAAAATTGCTAAATGTTTTATTTATACAATCAATTTTATAACAATATGTATTTATATATAGGTATATAAATATCGTCATACATGAAACCCCAAGAGGGTGTCAGAGGTGTTCCAAGTGGGAACTGTGAAATGCAAGTCACAGTCCATACTCGGTACACCCGCGTTTCCCCGCGATTATTACATCCCAACGTAATGGGTGAGAACACAGAACATTTTGTTCTGAGGGTGAGAAGGTGAGGGTGAGCCCTATCGCCGTACTTCGGGCACAAATACACGCTGTTTAGGGCATGCAGGTTTCCTTACGATGTTTTTCCTTCACCATTCAGCCAAGTGTAAGTATTAGGTACTACAAAATTCCGTAAAACTCATTGGTGCATGCCCGACTGGGGATCGAACCTGTGTATCAAGATTGAGAAGCCAGCGTTCTTCCTTATTAATCATTTGATCTCAATTTTGAGATCCAGGTTCAATTCCCGGTCGGGCATGCACCAATGAGTTTTTCGGAATTTATGTGCATAGTATTTAATACTTACCACGTGCTAAACAGTGAAGGAAAACATCGTGAGGAAACCTGCATACCGTAAAAAACGTGTATTTGTGCCCGAAGTACGGCGATAGGGTTCACCACCCATCACGTTGGGACTTAATAATCGTCAGAGGAGCGTGTGATGTGCACTTCACAGTCCACACTCGGTAATCATCTCTTACATCTAGATCTCCACTCAATTTGCGACAAAAAACAAGCTCACCTATCACTTTAACTAATTAAGACTGTACCTGAGCCTAGAGCATGACCAACTCGAGTCTATCTAGGATTCGTTTAAAGAAATTCGGACTCTCCTTGTATTGAAAAAAATATATTTGGTTTATTAATCTTTTCTCTAGAGATTTTACGTATAAACAATGTACTAAGATTTATACTTTTGTCAAAAAAAAATGTTTTGCACCCTCTTTTTTTTTTGGTTTTCAAACGTTCGCTTGAAGAACGCGGTTAAGAGATCAACTTGTTTTTTTTTTTTTTCATAAAATAGGTAATAGAAATATGAAGGTATAATATCACCTAAATTCAATATTTTTTTCCCTACAAAATATTTCAGCATTAGCTAAAAACATAAAAACACACCAATTTGTTGTTTCGCTGCGTGATCACTAGTATTACGCGTCTAAGAAAAAGAGGCCAAAGAGCCAACATATAATCGCCTCTATGAAAAGGGAATAAAGTCTTTGCCATTAGACTTATTGTGCTGGACGGGTAATAAAAAAATTTGCTAGAGTATGCCATCTTCTTAACAACATTACTTTGTGACTGTATTATTATTTATATTTAAATAAAAATCCTTCTATGGCGAGATTTTTTTTCAAGGGGTTCGCAGTTGACTTGAAAATTGAATAGGGGTACGTGGGGCTATAAAGTATGAGAATCCCTGCACTAAACCACAGAGGTATAGTTTAGGAAACTACTCTTAGAATACCTACATGTGTTAGCTAAAAACAGGTTAGTTAATGAATATGCTATACCAGTATCGTGTAAATGTTTAAAAAAGTGCCTGGCACACTTGACAACACCATGACTGAACGGAGTTCGTGAGATAGAATATTTGTAATGTGAGTAAACATGCAGTCAGCCTCTCCCCGCTCCCTCTGCCCTGGGCGCCGGAACTATTGCGTCACTCCCTAGCCGTTTCATTACGGGCTGACCTAGATCTAGGTAATAAGCGTTTGGGCTAACCGCTGCTGTTACCATTATTGTGAGGAATAGTACTTTGTGGTTAACCTTTTGGTCTCCTTTCATAACATTTAACTTATAGAAGTCTATTTATTTAATGTAACTATGGGTTTTATTCTTTATTCATATATAACAAATTCAATGACATTATAGCCGATTCTGAAGGCTTTAGCTTTAGTGCTGTCGAAACTAACTTTCATTCATTGCAAAACAATCCTTAAAAGTTACGAACAGAATCTAAATCGCTTTGGAATAATTTTATGTTTGACAGCACTAAAACTAAAATTAAAACCTTCAGAATCGGCTAAATTATAAAACTAAAATTAATCTAAATTAAAATTACTTACCAATAAATATAATACATCCTAGAAGTACGTAAACAAAAAGTATAAGTATTTTAAGTCATCCGTTGTTGGGGAGGGGGGGGGGAACCCAAGACGCTGGCAGCGTTACCTCATTGGATAGCTATGAGCTGATCCTCTGACAGAGGTAAGCGACCAAGGAAACAAGTTGAATTGAGTTGACGAATTTCAATTTATAATATTTTTTCCGTTCCCATCTCGTCCCACTATATTTTAAACAATAAATAAACGTGAAGTGATGTCAAAGAGAACAGTGTTTAGTTTTTTATTGTGCCTATGTTAATGATTATTAATGGTTAATGATTATTATTGTGCCTATGTTAATGATTGTTTAAATTTATTAGCAACTAAAAAGAAATATTTTTTTTTCTAAAAACAGCCTAGGTATGATTATCTATTATCTTTCTCTCTCACGTAGAACAAAATGTCCGAAAACATCCGAAATGAAAAAATTATTTTGAAGGTACAGTTTTTTTTTTTCTTATGTGTAAATATGTTTATCTTATTTAAATATTTGTCACACGTGCCAGAACAGCAGTCCTAGGTCCTTAAATTAATTCATGATACAAAAATCGCAATATTTCATTAAAAGTCCAAAATAATGGCAGAAAAGCCACACTATTGTTGAAGACAATGGTGTCGATTCTGTGTAACACGCCTTACGCCTTACGACACGCGTCCTGTTTTTGTCTTTTCGATACAGAAAGAAAAAGACAGAACGCTTAAATTAAGTTTAGTCCTGTCAAATAATTTAAAACGTGTTACACCGAATTGACACTAATATGAATGCATCGATCGTCGCTGCACCACTCGACCTATATCCCGGTCACAAACCCCCTCCCTGCCTCACCCCCTCCATCTACCTCATTCAAATGTGCAGCGTATTATTGCTAAATCATAAGCTTTAGAGATCTTGTAATATGTATGCATTTGTAATATGTATGATTAAACAAATCGACGGTTAAGTACCAAATACTGCTATCTTACATTTTATCGATATTGAGGTTCCATAAGTTGGCATATAAACTGCTTATTACCATTAAAATTGTTATATATTTTTGAATAATATTACTATTATAGCTCATTTTATTTTATCCAAATAAAAACACTAACCGTTTTTTCCTCCTGGAAAATTTTCCTTTCTATAGACAGCAGTATTTTGTACTTAACACTCGATATGTAGATTTTAATATTAGTTAGTTTGTTTTTCGACTGGGTTCATACCTTAGAACATTGTTCTGTGGTTCATACTCGTTTAAGCGATATAAAAAAAAAACACCATAATTCTATCAACGTTCCAAAAATAAAATAAAAAAGATCTTTAATTTAAGAGACATGCATCGGCACGAGAAATATGTTAGCTATCAAGAACTTGTGCTATAAAAAATCAGCGAAGTGCAGCGTAGCAAAGAAATATTTAGAGCTACGAGAGCTACAACGTAGCAAAATTTTGTGTGAAATTTCTGAGCAGAAAACCTTCAACCCGTTCAAAGCGTGATAAAGGGAAATGGTCTAGAAGAAGCAAACAGCACACTTAAAGTAACTACGTCATACAATTATGTAACTAACTACTACTCTATTACAAACCCTACAAGAGCTACGACGTAGCAAGATTCAAATTCTAAGTACAGTACCCGGCAGTAAATAATACACATCGGCTATCTTCGGCTTCGTAGATATCACCGGACTGTTAACGCTTCGTGCGACAGAGATGACGCTACGATACGATGAGCATTATTTACTGCTGGGACCGGCAAAGTGCGAGTCGGATTCGCGCAGGAAGGGTTCCGTACCATTATCTATAAAAACGGCAAAAAAAATATGTCTGTTGTATGGGAGCCCCCTTAAATACTTATTTTATTCTGTTTTTTAGTATTTCTTGTTATAGCGGCAACAGAAATACATCATCTGTGAAAATTTCAACTGTCTAACTATCACGGTTCATGAGATACATGAAGCAACAAGCCAGTTGATTCATTATGAGATACAACCTGGTGACCGGACAGATAGACGGACAGCAGCGGAGTCTTAGTAATAGGGTCCCTTTAGTTACCCTTTGGATACGGAACCCTAAAAATGAATATTACCATCTTACCATCGTACCATCTTATTCACTTACTTTTATTATCTCTGGTTTTCCTAATTTGTATGCCATCAAGCATGCAGTAATTTACGTATTTCGCTGAGCCAGTGAAGAAAATGCACTTTACATGGTATAGTCACGGACGTTAAAATATCATAGACTGAGTTTCGCTAACAAACAACTGAAGCACCCCTAGCAAGCCGACTCGCTTGTACGCACGAGCCCATAGTAAGCCAGTTTCCATACTAAGTCCAATCACACTCTTACATACCGCCGCCGTTGCTATGCTTCAGTAGTTACGTAGCTGCGACTCCGTCCACCTTTTTTTTAAGTTCCTTGTTATAAAGTTAATACTTGCGATTGTCGGCTCTTGGTGAAACATCATCATGGATGAAAACAACCACCTGGTCCTCTAAAAAGGCTTTGGATGAATCATATTATGATTCCGTTCTAATGCCGTCTCTTTTGCACGCGTGAAAAAACTCTGACTCCATCCTACTTTCAAATCATTTTATGATTCACCCAAGTCGGCCATTTTAGATCCCCTGTACTGTTTCACAATTTACTTAATAGCACAATTAACCCCAACTAGTTTCGCCTTATCGGCATTCTCAAGTGATTTACATTGTAAATCCCTTGAGAATGCCGATAAGGCGAAACTAGTTGGGGTTAATTGTGCTATAAAGTAAATTGTGAAACAGTACAGGTGGTTGTTTTCATCCATTCCTGGTTATAGTTTAAACATAATATAAGTTTATACTCACATTCTCATAAGTTTTGAGCTGCCTTTCCTTGGCTATCTTTAGCAAAGTAAAATCTTTTTCAATGCATGTGCTCGTAAAGGCCCACTTTTTATGCATCAAAACCGAACAGAAAGTCGACTAACTATTTTGCCCTAGGGCTTTATTATTATTATTTTTTTAATTTGTTTGCAATGGTTGGCTTACCTGTGTACCATAGACGTTATACTTTTTTTTCCACTGTTTAACGGCTCTGGATACAATCCTTTTGAGCCAATCATAATTTAAAGTTCACAAGATTATATTTGTTTTCATTTCCTCACACTATGCATTGAAAAATGTAGTATGATACACGGGCGTAAAAGCAATAAATTACTCGGTTACGTTTAAAACACTCGCTACGCTCGTGTTTTAAATCGTCCTCGTAATTTATTCCTTTGCGCCCTTGTAGCATAAACTACTATTATTGGCACTATTAGCTGATGTTATATTTAGTTAATCTTTACTGTATTTGCTGTGGACTTAGAATAATAAGCTGTGGATTTTTGTTAATACACAAAATAAAAAAAATAAATTAAAAAATCTTGTTATTTTTAATTAACACCATAAACCAAAACACAGGAATACGCTAAATAGAAGAATTAACTTGAAATTTAGACTAAACTTCCTCTGATTAGTAGAATATACAATATAAATAAAACATCAATAAATTTACCGACACAAAAAATTTGGTTTTCTTTACTTGCCTATTTGTCACATACCTCGTCACAGGTCACAGACCACCTAGTGATCTGTGCATAGGGTATACCTACTGAATAATATCACATACTTTTCTGTGGCAATTATTTTTATCATAAACCAGAGAGCGTGTACAAACCTCAGAATAATTCTGAGGTACAAACGCCAGCATGACAGGCCACCTATTGGCAGTTCTTGATCCGGCGTCATAGCTGTTAAAAAAATCGTTAACAAATAGGGGGCTCGAACTGCAGCAAGCAGTCGACTGTACTAGCTAGCTAGACAGAGTAGATAGACAAACATTGGAGCATGGTCTAAGTAGACAAACACACAAGAGCACCAAACGACTTAATCATATAAGCTTCTTGGACCTAACGACCTCCATACGTAATTTTACAAACGGTGGGGATCTTTCAATTTGCCGAACGACGGCAAATTGCAAAACAGCGAGCGTTTAGAAACTGACGACGCCGTTTGAAAACGGCGGAATTTTACTATTTACCTGCCACAAATGTCAAATGAAAAACTTCAAGAAATTGATATTATCAAATTGTATTATTATTTATATTATATTTATATTATAGTATCAAATTATTATCTTGTCATTTCCTATTAAATTTGTAACTACTACTAATATCTCCCATTTATTCTAACACTATGAAGTTAGGCACGTAGTAGGGAGTGCTTTATTTCATATGGTAATAAATAAATAAATAATGTTATACCAAGTTTCGCCTACGAAAATGACATCCATGATGTAAACGTCAGCGTGATTAGCGCCAAATTAGCACTGCATTGAATACGGTAGTTAGATAAGGCCGCACTACAATTTATTTCCGATAGACTGGCAAAGTAAATAACCGGCTTTGATCTCCGACGGAGCATTTTCAAAGCTACTGTTTTGTATTGAAATATTTTAGTTAGGCAATCAATTGGAAGTTTAAAACTTCCTGAAATTTGTTTTTAGGATACACGTTCTTCTTGTGTGTCGCTGACGCACGCACTTGCACATGCTCACAACTGCGCTTGCGTCCATGACTCATTCGTTCAACACAGGCCACCTCAGAGGTCGTTTTAACGTTATAATTCGCCATAAATTTTTCGAGTTTCGTTACATTTTAAATGAATTAAAATAATTGCCCAATTTAATTAAGTATATTTTTAGATTTATA
Organism: Ypsolopha sequella; assembly: GCA_934047225.1. Classification (NCBI taxonomy): domain Eukaryota; kingdom Metazoa; phylum Arthropoda; class Insecta; order Lepidoptera; family Ypsolophidae; genus Ypsolopha; species Ypsolopha sequella. Next base: position 4,710,302 of record OW203988.1, on the reverse strand, counting down.
TTCATCTTTATTTATTGATGATGGTGTACTATATAGCTACCTGCAAAAGATTTATGTTTATTTTTGGTGCATGTACAGGGACAGGCCGAAAACCAGCGCTGTGTTGCTGCTCGACAGCTCGCAGCAGATGCTGAGTCTGCCCCTCTTCGTCACATTTTGTAGTATGTTATATAATTGTTTTCTTGTAAGTTTAGTTTTTTAAGTTATTTTTATTCTAAGAATTTTCCGTGTTTTTATTTGTGACGAATCAATTTTATTTTCTTTCTTTCATTTTGTAACAAAGATGTGGAATAATAAACTTTATATTTATTTTAACCATAGACTTAGAATATCAAAAAAAAGAAGAGTCCACTAGACAGATAACAAAAACACATGGACCTATACATCCATGCAAAAACATGCCTCCACAGACGACTTTAACACTTCTTCACAGATAACCCAACTCCCCTCTCCTCTCCGCACCGAAGCTCACGTCACTTCGCCTCGCCTCTCCCTAGTCCTCTCCTCTGCTCTTGTTACAATTTATTGGTTTATTTTTTTAAATGTTTAAAATATATTTATTTTATTTCATTGTATTTTAATAGATAAATATAATATACACCGTGAAATTAAAGTGGTTTTGGAAACGAAAACTGGTGATAGTACTCGTCGATACTAACAACTTTTTCTATGGAGCCAAACCTGAAATCGCGAACAAAGAAGTCAGCTGTTTCATACATTATGGTCGGGTAGCTATGTAACTTCCATAGAGGAATGGTATTTTCTCTATGGAATAGCAGATTTTTTTTATTCGCCTATTTAGGTTTATTTCCATATTCATCTAAGTTTCCATTGTAAAAGTTGTTAGTATCAACGAGTACTATCACCAGTTTTCATTTCCAAAACCACTTGAATTTCACGGTTTATATTATTTTAAATTTGCCCGCTGCTGTTCTATTCTTTAACCGACTTCAAAAAAGGAGGAGGTTCTCAATTCGACTGTTTTTTTTTTTGTGTTTGATTTTGTTTATAAACGTATATGACTGGATCATGGATGCCTGGCATATTGCCAACCCATCTTAGAAACTGGGCATCAGCTGAACGGACATCTTTTTGGTATCGTTTAGTTTTTAAGAAGTTTAAATTACTAGTTACTATGTTTGGAGTTGTGATACCAGATAAAAAATATATTTCTTTCTTTAATTAATTAGAATAAGTAAAAGAATAAAAAAACATAGTCAATGTGAAAAAAAATATATTATGTAAAAAAACTTCACAAATATGATTTCATTTGATAATTTACTGAAATATAAAATACACAACAAAAACCTCCGGCAACCCTTAATTTCTTATAACTTTAAATTAAAAATTATTAAAAAATTTAAATGTAAACTATGCTATTGTTCTATTAGGTTAAATATAAGGAATTACATAAATACATCTTGATCTTAATAAAACTCAAAGAGTGATTTAAATCTGTTTTTTATCCCGGGTAATTTATTCCTATTAAAATTTCCGTTATTGTATTATATTAAATCCTCAGATTGCACTAAATATATCACATGATTAAATAATAACATCATACCGAGTGTAAATAAATGAAAAAAAAAATAGACGGCATCTATCCGTCACATCACAATAAACAACTTTCAAGAACGAAAGAAAAAAAGACGAAAAAACTAAACATGGACTAAGAGGCCATCCATACACTATGTCATCGATTTTTGCCGATTGTCGACCCCCCTCCCCCAGAATCATCCTATCGACATCATCTAATCTAATGACCCCACCCTCTCACAGAACTGATTTAATTGTCATTATCTATATAACAAAATGAATATTGTTGTTAAAACAATAGTTTTTTTTTTCTTTTGGCAAGATCCCCTCCCCCTTTGTTGCCATCTATGCTCATAATCAGAACTCGGAAAGGGTGTGCTGTTTTGAGAGTTTGCATAACATGGACATACCCTGTCATTCAATGGTAGGTGTCCCATGTGTAATTTAATTACTAATGAAATGATTTTGCACAGCTCCGCTGCAGTACGCTTATGTGGGAAGACAGTTTTAACTTGTATTAAAGCAAACCTCTTTAGATAATGTATCCACATAGACATGACCTTGAAGTTTTTATCTTTGGTATATACTTCAAAGTCAGTGTCAATCAAGTCTCTTTTACATAGTCATATTAATGATTAAACATGTGAAACCATTGTTAATATTACATTTCCACAAAAATAAAAAAGCTTAGTCAGTACTTGTTTTGCAATGCATTGTCTAGTTTAATCATAATGAATAAATTTTTGTTTTATTTTAATATTTATTTTAAGAGTGTATCCATATTAATATCTACACATGTACATTAATGACATAAGAATAGCACACCCTTTCCGAGCTCTGCTCATAATATTACCGTCATCCGCAGACCAGACCCCCGACCTAATTCCAAATGACGTAATAAATGGACGGGCCCAAAGGTGCTATGATTATACCTTGTGTAAACAGACTGCTGCCTTTAAATCAAACCACATATTCTACCGATCATACTGAACCACTTTTTCCAACAAAAATACCGCGTGAACCATTACTTTTGGATAATTGAGTTTCAAGTAAATATGCGTGAATGATATGGGCGTTTTTTTTGGCAGCGTCGTCCGTGAAACAGCTGTTCACGCGCAGCGTTCTAAAGTATACCTTCTTCTTGAGTTCATAAAGTCTTTAAGGGCGCACCGAGCGTTTGCCTGTGTCTCTGTCTTTTTCTTTACGTGTAAAGTGTAAAGAAAATAACCAAACTTTGGCACTTTTTCAATGTTTTTCGTTGTTATTTTCATTATATTTTTCTTAAATAAAAAACTATGTATAAAAGCTCCAGTCATCTATGAACTTTATTTTAGTAAATGAATCATAATATCAAATTACATATTTATATAAAAAAGCAGGGAAATAGAGGGTAAAATTACTCGAAAAGAGATTTGCGAATTTATTCTATCGAGCGTGTATCGAGCCAACTTTATCAAATTGTGTTTCCATCGTGTATGTACAACGTGTAACAGAAAGGTGTAACCATATTTAAAGAGCTTATTCAGTCAATGGTGTAGAACAACTTTTGCTATGGAGCCAAACCTGAAATCTCAAAAAAAATTCTGCCCTCTCATATATTTCGGCCGAGCGGCATTGTATTTTTAACCGACTTCAAAAAGGAGGCGGTTCTCAATTCGACTGTATGTTTTTTTTTTTTTTTTTTTTTTTTTTTTTTTGGCGTTGTTACTCCATAACTCCGTCATTTCCCAACCGATTTGAACAATTCTTTTTTTGTTTGAAAGAGTATACTTCCAGGTAGGTCCCATTTTGGGTTTGGTCATGATCTGATGAAGGTCTTCAGAGATAGGCAGTGGAACTCCTCAGAAAATGACAGCATATCTCTCGAAATTGAGGCAATCGCTATGTACTTGGGTGCTGATTACAAGGTATTACTTGAAAATCGACATTCTTCCACCTGACCTTCGATCCTGGCTTCATCAACATATTCACCATAGAACTCTTCAACGGATCAGAGCACATAACTCGAGATTGCGGCAATCACTGCGTTAGGGTGCTGATTCAAGGGTATTACTTGGAGATTATCAGAATACCCACCTGACCTTCGATCCTGGCTTCATCACCATAGAACTCCTCAACGGATGACAGCACATAACTTTAGATTGCGGCAACCAGTTTGTGTTAGGGTGCTCATTGCAGGGCATTGCTGAAAATTGCCAGTGTACACACCTGAATTTCGATCTTGGCTTCATCACCGTAGAACTCTTCAACGGATGACAGCACATAACTCGAGATTGCGGTTATCATGTTGTGTTAGGGTGCTGATAGCAGGAAGCTACTCAAACATGGCTACTTATACTCACTTGAACTTCGTTTCATATTAACACCACGTTTTCAAGAACTACCTATACCTCACAGTTTAACCTAGCAACACTAAAAAATGTGAAATAAAATAAACTTTTAACAAAAAAATAGCAACCGACTTCAATAGTAACAGCAGCCATTCACTTAAAAGTTTATAATAATTCTATAAAGACCGATGGTACCGAAGCAACACTTTTGCCGACTTCTTTCTTCCTGAAACATTATGTTATCTAGAAGTCGGCGTATTTCCTACGATATAGCAACATAGAAACCAATATAAGCACGCCGACTTCTAGATAACATAACGTTTCAGGAAGAAAGAAGTCGGCAAAAGTGTTGCTTCGGTACCATCGGTCTTTATAGAATTATTATAAACTTTTAAGTGAATGGCTGCTGTTACTATTGAAGTCGGTTGCTATTTTTTTGTTAAAAGTTTATTTTATTTTTCTATGAAACAGTTGATTTTTTTTCGAGATACAGGTTTTGTTCCATAGTAAAAGTTGTTCTATACCATTGACTGAATAAGCTCTTCAAATATGGTTACACCTTGTATATCCCCAATAATACCAATATATTTCCATAGATTTTAATTTAATTGTTTACTACTTAAACAAGGGTTATAAAAACGTGTTTGTATGTGTAAAAAGCTCGGTGCGCTACAGTCACAGTTGAAGTATTTTTCTTTATAGTTGTTCAGTTGTTCAGTTAATTATGTGGTTTTATTTCTAGGTAGCAGTCTATTTACACACTGTTTGATCTTTTTGATTTGTATTTTGCACTGATATGCTTTTGCACAGTACTCCCAAAGTAATAATATGCATACAAATATATAGCCAAGCAACCGGACGTACCACGTGACCGTATTCATTGTATAGAAAGTGTAAGGAAATACGAACTTTGCCGAACAGTGGCGAAGATTTGTATGCGCATTATCACTTTAGGAGTACTGTAGTGTGTAGTTTTGAGAAATTGCTATCACTATATTTACACCCGATATGACTAACATTATACCTTATTATTCATAACGATCACAGTTTCCAATATACATAATAATAAAAATAATAATTAAAACAAATTATATACAAAATATAATCTCATAGGAATTTCTGATTACAATAAACATTGACATTTAATTTTATTCATTAATGTCTTTATTTGCAAAACATTAATTTTCGAAGCAATTTCATTTTTATATTTGATCTAAACTGTTTCTATATATGTTATATTTATATATGACTTTAGAACTCATGTTAATAAACACCCAATTCTTTCAAATTTTCTAAAGTATGGCAGGTTTTTAAAAACTTGAAATAATGTGGACATACGGGTTAGGAGCCACCAAATTTTCTATAGTACGAATCAATGTTAAAACCATTTAAAAATTATGGATTAACCTTGCAAATGGTAAGAGTTAAAAAGAGGCATCTACGACAAAAGTTGCAGAGAATCATGGGCCACACTATGGGTGGGTGAAGTATATTTTTTTACTGACATTTATAGAGAGGTATAACGTGAAAAAGTTTAATACTTTTGCATGGCGAATCAAATGTAGCTCTGCGCACGGTCGCCAGAATGACAGGCTTCCTACTGAGCGTTTTTATCGCGACGTTACAGCCATTACAATAATTTCTTAATAGGTAGCTTCAACTGCAGGCGAATGTACTTAAGAGGTTATCGTGCATCTCCGATCTAAAAAAGCAAAGCCACCGCGATGCCGCACAAGCGATATTGAATCTCATAACTTCGCAGACAAGGTTCATTTTCCTATCTATAGCTGATCCCGTATCTCCTCGCCAACTGCGGAGTATGCGTGGTCGCGACCGCCATCAACAGAGGCACGTCATTTATGTCAATGTTCAGTGACTTTGTCAAAGTGGCGATGTCACAGAAGTCGGTTGACATTAGCATGTCCGCGAGAGTTTTAGAGAGGACGCAGAACTCACGCAGTTTGCCCTCCAAGAAGGTGAGACACTGAAATTAAAAAAAAACAATACATTAATTACTCCACTACGCATGCTTATTACATGGGGTCTGCAGAGACATACGGTGTTACTACAAAACGGTGTTTAACTTTAGACAGTGTTTAAATCTGTTGTTGTCGCCTTTTCTTTCATATTGTAAAAGAGTGACAGCAACAGATTTAAACACTTTCTAAAGTTAAATACAGTTTTATAGTAACACCGTAAAGGTCTTCATCTGCTACGATCCTAACATACACTTCTTCTACAGTCATCAATCGAGTCATACAAGCTCCAGAGGTGCGATTGTGTAAGGAAATAGTCATGAAATCGTCTATCGCTATTGCTTTAAAGGTAACGTGATTGGCTAGAAATGACGTGACTCATCACTTCTAGCCAATCACGCGTACTTTTGAAAGCAATAGCGATATATGTTGAAGTTAGACAATAAGGCATCAGATACCTTCGTATATAGGTATAAGGTTGATTTATACAAAGTGAAATTTAATTAACCGCCTGAATTCATATTGTAGACTCGATTAGTGATCTGGAACAAGGTGCATTGATCCTTTTTCTAGAAATAATTAAAAAAATATTTCAACGAAACGAACTGGACTAGTTCAAAATACAATTCCTAGTATAGGTAGAACGGCAAAGGAATATTCTTTTTAAATTTGACCTGAAGGGTCATTAAACATTGTTCCTGATCACTAACTGAGTCTCCAGTATGAATTCGGACGGTTGATTTAATTTCACCTTATAAAGTAAAATTCATGCTGGAAGCTTTATAAGTGATCAGTAACGAGGTTCAATGAACCTTTTTGTTAAAAATGCAAAAAGAAATTTAGGCTTCCTATACTAAATGGTTCGGGGTTGTTTTTAAACCAGTATATAGGTAACATACTGATGAAGTTGCGGCACCCGGAAACTGGCGATAGTACTCGTCCATACGAACAACTTTTACTATGGAGCCAAGCGTCGAAACGCGAAAAAAAATCAGCTGTTCCATAGCTACCCGACCAAAATTTACGAAACAACAGACTTTCTTCTCGATTTCTCAAGTTTTTTTTCACGGTAATTTGTTCGTATTGTCGCCAGTTTTTAGCTTCCGCAACTTCATCGTATCACCCTATATACGTATAATCACAATATTTTTCTTATTTTGCAAAAAGGGTCGTTGTACCTTAGTCCTGAGCATTTACCGAGTCTCCAGTGTTAATTTAGCTATATCAATCAAAGTTTAGGCGTAAATTAAAAAACGTTTTCGAATTAAATATTTTTAAATTATATCATCATTATACAACGTGTAACAGAAAGGTGTAACCATATTTGAAGAGCTTATTCAGTCAATGGTGTAGGACAACTTTTACTATGGAACAAAACGTATCTCGAAAAAAAAATTTACTGTTTCGTAGAAAAATGCAATGCCGCTCGGCCGAAATGTATGGAAGGGCATATTTTTTTTTTTTGAAGTTGTTCTATACCATTGGCTGAATAAGCTCTTTAAATATAGTTACACCTTTCTGTTACACGTTGCATAATCAATAAAATGTTTTTAAATTAATAATCTAATAATACCTGAAAAAAAATTTATTTATGCTTTAATCGATTCTCGGCCTAAGACATTATTGGGTGCAAAATAAAGAAACAATCACCTGATGAGCTGGAACATTGGCTCTGTGCATGTGTGGTAGAGCATCCAGCATGGCGGACACGAGTCCCGACATGCCCCCCGCCCCAGCGACGTCACGCCCTACCACCCGCACCTGCCTGGCGAACATTACCGTTATACAGAGTGGAAAAAATTTAAGGGCCCTGGAGGGGAGCTACCTTAAATCCTTTAATTAGCTTATTTTACTGAAAGAAAACATTCCTTTATTTTTTAAAAGAAACAGAACTGCATTCAAAGATCTTCTAAAATTTGCTTGTCTCACCCGGGAATCGAACCAACTAAAAATTAAAAAAAATAAACCCTCGCTACTTTATTATACGAATCGGTAGGATTATTGTTCAGGATAAAATTTGTCTAATAAACATTTGGTCTTACACTCATCTGTTGTACGAAATACCAATGAAATTGAATATTTATTACAAGTTCTTTATTAACAATACCTAGTCTGTTCACTTGTAACAAGTAAATGACACGTTATAATTTTCTTATCTCTCTAACATCCAAAGACATCGTATGAAGTACAAGCTTGCTAATTTGAAATTCGAACGATAACTTTCAAAAAATTTTAAATCGTAAAAGTATTCGTTCCAATTTCAAATTTTGTTTTGTTTTGCTTTAACTTATCAGGATTCTTTTCTCTTTTTAATATCCGTCTTCGTTTAAAAAAATGCTTCATGTTTATGTGTTCTTCGTAATCTTCGTATTGATGATAAAATAAAATTAATATTAGTTTTCACTTTTTCTTATTTCAAAGACCAAATGTTTATTAGACAAATTTAATTCTGAACAATAATCCTGCCGATTTGTATAATAAAATAGCGAGGGTATATTTTTTTCATTTTAAGTTGTTTCGATTCCCGGGTGAGACAAGCTAATTTTGAAGATCTTTGAATGCAGTTTTGTTTCTTTTAAAAATTAAAGGAATGTTTCCTTTCAGTAAAATGAGCTAACTAAAGGATTTAAAGTAGTTCCCATGCAGGGCCCTTGAATTTTTTCCACCCTGTATATAACAAAAAGATATATCCTCACGACATATATACCGAGGGGGTATCAGAGGTAATTCCGAGCGTGGAGTGACAATAGAACAGTCAACACTTGTACAGTACTCCCAAGCATATAATGCGCATACAAATCTTCGCCAATGTTCGGCAAAGTTCGTTTTTCTTACACTTTCTTTACAATCAATAAGGTCTCGTGGTACGTCCGGTCGCTCGGCTATAAATTTCTATGCTCATTATATCTTTGGGAGTACTGTAAACTTTCTTTTCACCGACGATTTTTAGGTCCAACAGTGATAGAGTTGCCGTTATGATAAACGGATTTGGCTTTCACAGTTTTGTATCATAATGATCGTCTCTATATACAGGTTGTTGATTTGGTCAGCAACTTCCGTCACAGGGTAGGCTATGTTCGCGATACTGATGAAGAAAAAAATATTTTTTTTTTTACATTTATTTAGCCATATTTTGGGGGCCGGTTTAAAGAAAGAAAAAGAAATAAAGAAAAATGTTTATTTGGTATCAAAACTTAAAACTTATTAAGTAGTTATACATAATAATGAGGAATTTTTAGGAACATTTTAACTACTTGAAAATTAAATGATAACAAAAGGGTCTCTGCTCAGCATAATGTCGCAGCGGATGCCCAGGTTTTTAGATTAGGTTGGTATTCAGTCATACACATTTTTAAACAATACAAATTACACATTTATAAACAAGATTATATAACAAGATTGGGTTGGTTTAGAACGTCTAATGTACGACAGACATGATGAAATTGACGCAGCGTTGGCGCAGCGACGGCGGAGTGGGGTGAGGCACCCGAGTATGTCGTTACTAGCACTTCATGCAGCAGTGACCATTTATAAAGAGAATTTTAGTACAAATAAAAAGGGCAATCTCTTCTTTTTTCATGAGGATTTTTTTGTAGACGTTTTTTGTAGTAACCTTCGTGAACACAACCTATCCTGTGACGGAAGTTGCAAACTAAATCAACAGCCTGTATATGAACGAATACCCTGACTGATAGATCATCAACGCCCAAACTGCTGGACCTAGAAACATGAAATTTGGACTGTAGGTTTCTTGTATGACGTAGACATTCGCTAAGAAGGTATTTTAGGAAATTCCCACGGGATCGGGAGAAACGGGATCCACGCGAGCACCACCGCGAGGCGTCCGCTAGTTTTGAATAAATATGTGAAGATACTGACGAATACGCAATGTTTGACTCTACTCACCAAGTGTTTGTGTCACCGACAATAGCGATGGCTTGTATCGGCGCGTCTAATGTCTTGTTCAGATACGAGGTGAGGTCTAGATCTCTTCGTAGTTCCGCTTCCCACGCGCTAGGTGCCGTTAGTGTTCCTGAAAACTTACTTTCTCAATTATCTGTGAGATTTGTCACAGCAGTATTCTTCGCCATTCATCATCTACATCATCTATAAAAATAGGTTTTGTAAAATTACTTAGGCCTAGTGATTTTTAAAGTCTAAATAAATATGCAATCATGACATGACCTTCAATAATAAACTCTAGTCCAAGCAATATTTGTTTTTTTATAGTTCAACGCGATGTTTTAACCTGCGGGCCTATTATGTATCTCTAGTTGCCAACTGGACTGGGTGGAAAAATATAGATTTACCATCGAATTCTGATTGTCTATGGATATGTTCGCACTTGAAGTGACGACACAGTTCGTAAATAGTTCAATACCCACTAAAGGCAATTTTGAAAGTTCAGTTTTTATCTATGTGTTTAATAATAGGCAGCCGGTCCAGTTGGCAACCAAAGATACAGAATAGGGGGGCTGGTCACGACCAAAGCCTTTTTAAAACGACCTCAAGTTCAGTAGTGGTACTTGTCCAGAACAATTTTTTTCGTTTCCTACGAAACCTTCTATTTATCTTTTAAAAATACCAAATTTGTTATTTACTCGACGTCCTTTTAAAATGACTTTAGTTTGGAATCCCATTTTCTTTTTCTATATTTTGTCGTTAGGAGAAGGCTTTAAATAAACAGCGCAATCTCCACTAAATCCGTTTTATTTAGACAAAACGAAATTTATTCTTAACTAATCCTACTACAAATTAATGATTTCTCCATAAGTCAATCCTACCATAAACTAAGTATTACTACGTATAGACCGACAACTCCCATACATCAAGGCGTAGCAAATTTTTTACGCGTCCTTACGAAGCTACGACACTAGGTGTCGCCAAGTGTTGCAAATAAGCATAATTTGTTTATTTGGCTGCAAGTAAACTGTCATTGTTACCAAGTAAACATGTGGCTGTAATAGCTTTGCTTAGAAAAACTAGATGGCGCTAAATTGGCAACACTAACAGTGAATGTTTTGCCGCCATCTATTATTGAAGTGGGAATTATTTTATACTACACCTGCTCGGAAAGTACCTTCTTACTTTTTCGAAAACGATGCAGAAAATACGTCATTACTGTCATACAAATATGCGGGCGGAAAAAGTGTATGAAAATTCATTGTTAACGTGCTTGAGCGGGCAGAAAAAGTATATGCAAATCCATTGTTAACATGCTGTTTTTTTTTTTAATAACATGAAGAATGAGCAAGTGGCCAAGTGGCCAGTATTATTTTGCGAACTCGTACATAAAACTCGAAAAATGATACTGGCCACTTGCTTTACCTGTACATAATAAAAAATAAGAAGGAAATAAAAAGTGACAATCGCACGCGAGTCAGTCGGTTTCTTTTATTGCATCTTGATTAAAAGTAAAATTATACTATTTCCTCGCAGGTGTAGTATAAAGCACTATGTATCACTCGGGAGAAAGTGCGATTCCCAAACCGTGTGTATTGAGGCCCTTGGCTTCGCCTTGGGCCTCAAACTACACCCTCGTTGGTAATCTTTCCCTTTCTTCCCTCGGTGAACATTACGTGACATTGCTGTGCCACTAGCGTCACCAATTGGTCTTTTTTAGCATCGTGTTCGTTAGAGAATTTAGCAACGCCATCTAGATTTCGTTAGAATTTTACACCTTTTTTGTGGCTACAAACTGATGTATGGGAACTGCTAGTCTATACGTAGTAATACTTAGTCTAAGATACTACTACGTTAACAAATATAACTTACTACAAATTGGATGTTTTAAAGAAGTTTGTTTAATTTTGCTCACCTTGTAAAACCAGATCAGGTACATAATGGTCGGTGACACCGCCCAGTAGACTCGCGTCGAACCCGCAACGCGTCCCCGCACTGCCATCTAGCGGTGACAGAGGGAACTCGATCACACGCTTCACTTCCGCCGCACCCTTCCCTCCCACCTTACTCTCTATAGCCCTTTCTCTCTCTTTACTCTCGTCCCTTAGAGGACACGAATTTTCAGCCATATCCTCGGGGCATTTTGTAACGTTCACAAGAACAGTATTCTCTTTGCGTCTCCGAACGAAGCTTTTTGGCGAAACGAGTGGAATGTTCTCTTTCTCGATGCTCTCGCGTGCGAACTCTGGCTCTGCCTGTCGAGGCATGTCGTTCATGAACTCCAATTCGGAAGCGTTCGTAGGAGTTTGAAGGGTCGACTCCATCAGTTGGCATTTGTAACACGCCTCGCAGCGCTCTTCTTGAATCGGAGGGACGACTGTAGGATCGAATTGAAAGTTATCTAGCTTCAAATTACCCGGTTTCCCTATGTAGTGTCTGTCTAGAATCTCTAAGTTTTTGCTCTTCATATAATTAGTGACTATCTGAGGGTATTTTTCAAACTCAAACTTGAATCCGGAATGTTTGATAGGCTTGGAATGTTGTAGCGTCTGTCCGCAACACTTCGACGGGCTTTCTGAACTCCGACTGCACTTCACATCACAGTTTTCACTATCTTCGGCAACCTCTTCCTTATCGCTTAGATTTATGGGCTCATTGTGAACTTTCGATGACTTCTTAACCCTTTTACCACCAACAGACTTGTTTTTTAAACCCACAAGCTTTTCATCGTCACCCAATACGAATAGAACCTTCTTCTCGGGCTCGAATTCCTCCGAAGAACTAGAACTTGAGGTAGATTTCAGAGACAGAGCTAAAGTAGGGGTTCTCTTTAGTTTACTGGTCATCGGTTCGTCCAAGTAGTCCTTAAAATCGTTACTAGAGAGCGTATCCCACATATTTGCGACCGTGGCCGTCCGTTTAACACCATCACTCACCAACGTGCTACTAGAATCACTATCTTGAGTATTAATCACTGGAACAATCAAACTATCTTTCTTTTCTACATCAACTAATTTAGTTACGTGCGTTGTAGTCCTTTTCATAACACTATTTTTACTCTCAGGCACATTAAGCACTCGAGTTTGTTTTAGAACACTATTTTTGAATTCGAATTCGTGTCTTTTCACTTGACCGCACCGCATAAAGTACGTTAAAACTACTAGCAGTCTATTGACAATGTTATGTGAGCCACAAATAATGGTTTTGGCAGCTCTGGGCGGATAGCCGATGCTTCCACAAAGGTCACTGAGTTGGGCCCACAAGGCGTTGTAAGGGCGGGCGCTTTGGTCCCCGTCGGACTTTCTCTGAGGGTCCAACACGTCGTAAGGGCTAACAGTAGTCACCCAGCCCAGGTGGTGAGTCAGAACGTGGGTCAAAAGGGTGCTGATGAAGCTGGAACAGAAAAAAAAACAAGAATTAGGCATTACGAGCAAATATTTAACCCAAAATATTGAAATGCATGAGTACTAATTTATTATTTACATTTTTGAACCAGATAAAGGTATCAAAATAGCTAAAAATATTTATCTGAGAAATACAAGGAATTCAGATAGACTAGCTACAGGACTAGACTACAGGATAACCAACCTAAAGAGCAAACATACAAAAATACTGTGGCCCAATGTGTATGACAATCTGCCACATAATATAAAAAACCTGCTTTTCTACCTATTCATATCAAAATTATAAAACTGCTGTGCTTTTAATTTTTTTTATTTAACTACAGGAAAATTTCCTGATACGAATTTTTAATAATGTTTGTTTAGATGTGGTATAAATGAGTAATTAAATTTGTCTTTGACATAAATAATGCAACAACGCATGTAAAAGTTTTATTTTGTTATGTAAATGTTTATATTGTTTCTTCTATAATTCATGATAGACTCATGGATATATTTAAATTAATCTACGATCTCTGTTTTCCTATAACAAAAACTAAAGTGCTTACTAATCCAAAACCTAAATGGATATTTAGATATAGAATAGAATAGAATAGAATAGAGTTTATTTTTCTCAAAAACACAGGAAGAATATAGTTTAGGTACATGTTATTTATAGCTTAACATAATTTTCCAAAACAATATCTAACACTAAAATATACCTTACTAATAAACAATACTAGCGGTCCTCAGACTAGGCCGAGCCTGATTCATGAGGGCCTTTATTAACGTGTGCACAGTTAATACAACTTTCGTCGACAATTTAAATTTTTGAATTGATGTCATATACTATTTGTGAATGTAAATATGAATAGCTTTTCAGTTAAACAAAGCTGTGCCGTTAGTAATTGTAGAAAAGTAACAATATAAATTTCACTAAAGTAAATAAACAAAGTTAACAACATGGTATATAAGTTAAGTATAAGTATAAAGACATAATCTCTATATTTAAAGATTATGTCTTGATTATAATCTTTATAAAACTACAAATGTGTAGTGTGGTCCAGTGTTAGCTGATAAGACACCCGCACCTAACACCCACTGCTTTCTGATCTCGCGAGATCTCGCGAGATCTCGCCTTGGCTACAATCTCGCGAGATTGCAATCCCTACCCACGCTATCGCCATATTTCGGACACAAATATGTACCCACAGCTTTACATGCCTTCTGAAGCATACAGAACAAACACAAGTATTTTTCTTTCTTGCATTACCCTAAATTCCTGCTGTCTTGTATTTTCTTATCCCTTTGCTAATATATAGGTATAAGTAATTTGTATAGTATAAGTCTTAGTATGTAACTGATATGTTTTTTTATTATGTATACCTACTTTACAAAATGAACTATTTGAATGTGCCCAGGATTTGAAGCCACGACCTCCACATTAGTGGTCGAGACAGTCGAGCCACTTGACTACAGGTTCCACAACGGCAAAGTTAGATTCTATCTATAGATATCTAAATTACATTTGGGGATCAACATTTTATCATTTTTATCTGTACACTCGACATAAATGAGCCTCTGTAAACAGTTTACAAAAATAGACCTAATTAGTGAATACATCAGACTAATTAGAATGTATTGTTTTGCCAAGATGAGAACATAAAGACCCAAAGTATCAGTTTCTTCACAATTATCTTGTTCAACGCACATTCTGCACGCCTAGCGCTAGAGGTTTAAGCGACTGGTAAACAAGCCGTCGAAACATGCAGCGCTCGACATTCTACAAACGCGATGAACGCGACGATTAGTTACACAACGACAACAACGCGTGACGTCAACATCCATTCAGAAATCCAACGATCACGTGAAAGTGATAAACGGAGAAAATCCGCTAAAAATAATTCAAGATGGCGTCAAACATATGCGTGTTACGTTAACGCGGTCAAGTCCGAGCCAGGCAGAGACTGGGGACGCTTCCGTATGTTTTAATTAGTTTTTAAATCAAGGTCGGTTTTACGCGTGCTTGGAGTTTTACGGAAATATCAGGAAACGAAATCCAATAAGCTTTTTGAAACAGAACCGTGTAATGTTAGTTAGCAATTTTTAGCTTTCGTTGTATTTTTTCACTTTAACTCGTTTGATGCACCATCGAGAAGCCTGAAACATTGGTGCCTTCAAATTTAAAAGTTATCCGATTTAAATTAGGTTTTTTAAAATAAAAACACTCAATAACCAAAAGGTTTACAACAAATCTTTTCTTTCCAAAATCTAGTACTTTTCTTAGGCTCCATCTGTATTTTTAGTGTATATGATAATCACAAGAGAAACACATAACGCCGAAATTCTAGAATGATTTGAAAAGCGACGACGAGCGAAATCCTTTAGCTTTTAACAGAAACTTAATCCCTAGGAACAGAAGTCACTTCACTTCGCTCCGCTCCGCTTCGCTCGGCTTCCAAATTTATGATCATAAGCAACCTAAAACGCTCCTTTTCGTTTCGCTCATCGTCACACTCATTTCAGTAATTTCCTGTAGAATAGTATGGCAACATTCATATTTTTTATATAATCATTCATATTTTTGTTTTAAAACTATAAGGTGATATGTCTGTGGATAGATATCTGCCGAACAAGATGGCGTTGCATTTTTAATTCATAAAGTTATGTAGAAAATAAAAATAAAAGAAGAGTTAGATGTGAAGAAAAAATTTGTTTAATTACTAGAACTGACCTGCCCTCACCAAATATTCAATGTTTTCAACTATCCAAATCCAAAATTATATCTATTCTAAATACTATAAATTCTTGATTAATACTAAATATAATTATTTGAACAAAATACAACACAAGACAAAAATCAATGGACACGCGATAAATCTAACTGAATTTAATTAGAACTAAAATAATGTTTGTAAAATAATTAGGAGTATGTATCGCATTGTTACAAAAGCAACTCTAAAACCACGTAAGCCCATCTATCAACGGCATCTCCGTAAGCTGTTGTTTGTTTCTCCAAGTCATTAATAAGGAACAGCTCTTGGAGTCTCTCCAGCAAAGGTTAAAGAATGTAGTATCAGTGTCAGAAACTCCCGTTAAGATTAATTATGTGGAAACAAAAATAGCTACCTAATAACGTTCAGTTTAAGGGGCAGCTTGTTACACCTATTTAAACTGCCAAAGATGTTGCAAGTTCCATTACAAGTTTGCCTAATAGATAACATTATTATTGAGATCAATACAGTTGGTGTAACCAAAATGTCACCAAAATGTAACCAAAATGATATACGAGAACAAATATTTGTAATTGCCATTATTTATGTTATTCTGTTAGGGCGATATGTAAAAAAATAGAGGTGCTTCTTTTTTGTGTATTTCATGAAATACACGGAAAATTTTAATAAATTTCTGGTAAATTCTTTTTGACTATATAATCTAGGGTTTTGAAATTGGAAAACATGTTTGGATAAATTTTCCTCGATAGAAATAATTGTTGAAATGAGGTCTTCAAATACCATATATAGAACTCAAACATATTTTATTAGGTGTGTTTCAACAATATCTAGAGATTTGATATTTGAAATTTTGCTAGCTATTTTAGTTTTTTTATAAAATTTATAAAACTAACATTTTTTGCTTTCGCCCTGAATCCGCCCCTCTCGCCCTGAGCGTGTTTTCGCTCGGAGTGACAGTGACAAAAATTCGCATAGCCTCTTAATGGAACCAAATAAAGAACTAAAATGCAACGACGTCATCAAACAATCACGTAATTACTCCGGAATAATCGTGTAGTTTTTGAGAAAGCATTTAGCTCTTTGATTAAATGATTTATTATTATATACGCACAGACATTGATTTAAATAGATTACGCAAGTGCATCAAATTCTATGAAAACCAAGCGTGTTACATTTTACAATAAAAATGGGTGACAGCGGTTTAAATTTTAGAAGGAATTGTAAGACTTAAGACATACGAAATAAGAGTCAAAGTTGTAAGAGTAAATATCTGTGAAGGAAGAGCATTGCTCTCCCTTTTGGCGCGCTTTTTTGGCACGTGAAGTACGTACACTAGCGTCATCTATTTAGATCTATATCTGTGAAGTATTATCGTGCACAATATAAATATCTTATGTATACCAAATATCCCTACCACCCTTGGTTTGCTGGAAGATATCTCATTATTGAGATAAGCACGCTATTGTACATAACTTTTATCATGTAATTTATAATTAAGTTTGCTGTGTGCATTAAGAATAAAATATACAATTTTTATATAGAACCTTATAATACGAGTAGTGAGGCAAATAATATCAATATTGATAAAAAATCAAGAATCACATGCAATTAGACACTATTATAACCATCGCAAGTTGCTAATGCGCTGGGACTTTGTCTAAATAATTCACTATGAAGTTTGTTTAAAAAAAGTAATGAAAACATATACTGAAAGACAAATAACATTAACTTGGGATCATAGACATTATGAGACAAAAACATGAATATATAGAACAAAATATACTCGACAGCGATGCCAACAGTACTACGCGGACAAAAACAAATGACATCCAAGCTCATTAGCAATTTTTGGGGATTTTACGACTCGATCTTGAAATCATGTGATATTTTTCATTGGCTCGCCCGTAAACCGGGAAGATTTATGAGATCCCGAGTTCGTTTCCTCTCTATCTGTCCAAACGAAATTATCTCGTGAACGGTTCATTGTAGTTTCTATTTCAAGTCTGACATTTATTTCAATCGTTGAAGCTTTTATTGAGAAAGCTAAGCCGTTGCATGAAATACGAGCTTTTCATAACATGAATAAAATTACGCGAAATAAAAACTAAACGAGCAAATCTGAATGTTAAAAAATATGTTTAATATTGGGCGAATGATAAATTATGACATTTCTAAAGAGCACCCATTCTGTCTCTTTCAGATTTTTTATAGTTCTCTCTTTTTCAGATTTTCTATATCTTTCGCCAGCTACACAACATTTAAAATTAGTTATTGTCCAAATTTTTTACTCAGATAGAAAGAAAGATATCTGCCAAAATATAAGAAAAAAGGACAAGGAGGGGCCATGAAACGTGGATCAGCTGAAAAGGAGCAACTGTAAGCAACAGAACTAAATGGCTAAAAGAGCGTCGCTCTTAAATCTACGACGTTAAGGCCTTAAGGGCTGCGAAAGAGCTACCATATTAGAAAAAAAAAAACTTACTAAGCAAAATAATTATTGAAAGTATGCTCAATTAAAATTTTTTACATGTCTACAGTATCTGAGTAACCTTGGCAGACATTAAAGACATTAAACCGGGTGTAAATCAGAGTTGCCACTCGTCCCGATTCTGGCGGGAGAGTCCCGATTTCGATGGTATTGTCCCGCGTCCCGATAACATACCAATTTTGCCCCGATTTTTGATAACATGCGACAACGACTCGTCTCTTTCGTTCGTTCCACGTTTGGTCTCTTTCTCTCACACCGCTTCGTTTTATATATAGATATAAAAGAAACAAATTGTATTTACCTAGATTTTAAGCACAATAAAGCCTTGTTTATGATACTTACTTAAATATAAGATTGATATGTTTCTTTATATCCCATATATATATATATACTTATATAGTTACTTTGCTGTGCCCGACAGGGTCCATAATTGATACTATAAATGTTATTTAAGACCTTTCAAACATTATGGTGCAAATAAATTTGAATTTGAATTATTTCTACTCTTTCCGTCCGCGCAAAATAATATTTATTAATTTTAATAAATTAATTTTAATAAATATAAAAATGACTGGCAATAAGAAATATTTATGGAAAAATATATAGATATAAAAAACAAGAAACGTTTTATTTTCCCGGTTTATGGTACCGATTTTTATTTTACAAAAGGTAGCAACCCTGGTGTAAATAGACAGGTCAAATTAAATCAAACAACTTACATTACTACAAGGATCTGATGGCGCGTGGATGAGTGATAAGGGGGCGCAGTTGTAAACAAGGAGTATGGTAGCGGCGTTAATTCTGATTTTGGACACAACCAATTCACGCACCATAAGATCCTTGTAACACTGTATAGGTCCTCTAAAAAGGCAGTTTTGCATGAAAATTTACACATTATGATTCTGTACTAATGCCGTCTCTTTTGCACGCGTGAAAAAACTCTGACTCTATCCTACTTTCAAATCATTTGAGGATTCACCCAAATCGGCCTTTTTAGATCCCCAGATCTGCTAAAGATATAATGCCCATTAAAATCTTCGCCAGTGTTCGTTTTCTCGAAAAAAATATAATTTTAAAGAGGCGTAGCATTTAGAAACTTATTAGAGAGGAAATAGGAGTCAAAGTCATTACAGAACGTGTGCAAATAATCAGAACCGGAAGCAAATAAAGGTGCCATTCTGGTTGTCTAGAGGCGACCGGAAGTGCATTATATTTCATGGATAGAAAGAGGAAATATGGACACGAAAATACGATCTTTGCCGAAGAGTGGCGAAGATTTATATGCGCATTATTTTAAAATTATTGAACAACTTTCTCAATAGCACATGCACATGCACGAAGTGAACGGACGACTGAGCTTCATAAAAGCTCGTTTAAAGAACGTAAACTAGCTCTTAATTTACCGTGCAGTCACATCCGTTTAAAAAAGACCAATTTAAAATGGCTATAAATAACACAACTAAGTGTTAATGACATCCGAGACACATAGTGATAAAGTACAGTTTTAGTAATGTAACTAGCTGATTGCTATATTTTATAAATTGTGTTAAGAGCGGTTTAGCCGGCCAGATTGCGAAAAAACCGCTTTATTCTAATTAATTGGAACAAAACACTTATATTCAAAACTTACTCAATAGTTCCTCAACAAAACCTTATTACCTAAGCTTTGTGTAAACTGTCATCGCAAAGTTTCCATTGGTTTCTGTAAATTAGAACTTTAAAGTTTTAAATTTGAAAATTCTAATTTACAGAAACCAAAGGAAACTTTGCTATGGCAGCATACGCAATATATAAGTAATAAGGTTTTGTTGAATAACTATTGAGTAAATTTTAAATATAAGTGTTCTGTTCCAATTAATTAGAAAAAGGCGGGCAAGTGATTAATTTTTATCGAGACGTTTTCTGCGTGATCAACGATAAAAAAAACACGAAATTTTCTATGGGCAAGCACAAATTTAATTTTTTTTGTTAGGCATGTAGTTTAGAAGTATCTATATCTAGTTTAACCCTCTAAATTCTTATTATCACTAAAACAATAAAACCCGCAAATGAACTTACAAGTTGGTATGCTTGGTATCGGCCGCGGCGAGCACAGCGCACAAATCAGAGAGCAGGCCGTCTGCCAACTTAGTGTTGCGATCTGACGTCATGATGTTCAGCCACATCGGCTGCACCCGCGGACCGTACATCAGGTCCGATAACCTGCAAAAGTTTAGTTTTGCGTTAAGAACCCGCTCCGTATTTTTCGTCCGTTTGACGCGAAGTATTTTTTTAATATTTTTCTCATCTTTACCGCGTTGTTTTTGTAAAAACCAAGGACATACACCAATTCATATTGGCCGTCTAATTAATTTGAATTGTTTCTCCTTTGCGATTTATTTTGGTACTTAGACATTATGAAGAACTATTCGGAACGGGCTCGTAAGTACCAAAATAATTTGCAAAAGAGAAACAATTCAATCAAATAATTTTAGGCATTCATTTAAACGGCCAATATGAAGTGGTGTATGTCCTTGGTTTTTCCAAAAACATCTCGATAAAGGCCAGAAAAATGTTTAACAAAATGCTTAGCATCAAAACTGTCGTCGTCGCGGGCCGGGTTCTTAACTTTCATTATTAAAGGCATAAAACATAAATTGTTACCATCTCTTGCAGCTTATCCGTCAATTAAGCAAGGAGAACTTGGCCATCGGAGTTTTAGAGTGATAAGTGAGTAGGTCCCACATTTAAATTTACGTTTATGGATATAAGGGTAAGGATTAACCACGTCAAACTGATGATTCGTCACCGATGTAAGGTCGCTCAACGAGCTATGGAGGAGGCTATGCTTGGGATATCTCTGATGGATAAAATCCGAAACGAGGAGATCCGTCAGAGATCGAATGTGACCAATATGCCTGCCGAATCAGTAAGTTGACGTGGCAGTGGGCAGACCATATTTGTCGCCGACAAGATAGTCGATAGAATGGAGACCACGTAAGTACAGCAAAGCGTAGCGTAAGCCAACCTCGACCTGAAGGACGTTGCGGGTAGCAGCTGGATGAGGATGACGCAGAACCACCAAGAGTGGCGAAATATTGGAGAGGCCTATGTTCAGCAGTGGACGAACACAGGCTGATGAATGGATGGACATGATGATAACGTGTCCAATGATTGAAACCGTAATCTGTTTTCTGGCATGCACTCTGAGGTGGCTGAAGAAGCCGAACTTCGTTTTGAAAACCAGGCCCGGCACTCCCAAAAAGATTCGGTCGGTCGGGCATACGTCCATCTCTGACGCACGCATAAAGAGTGTGATAGAGATGGATATATGTCCGACCGAATTTTGTCACTTCGGAGTAGGCCTTCAGGTCACACTCAGGCAGTAGAGTTTTCTATCTTTATTATACCGGGTGTAAACGGACAGGTATATTTAAATAAAACCACATAATCTGAACAAATTTGCCAAAGAAACATACCTTTGCAAAAGAAATTGGACCTACCCATACAATATTCACAAATTTTCCAAGTTTAGAAAGTAAACCCAAAAATATGTGTTCGTTTCCGCGGATATATTTCTTTGGAAAACTTGTCCAGTAATCAGTTAATGCTGTGATTTTATTTAAAGATACCTGTCACGTCCCTGTGTATGTGTGTGTGTCGGTATAAGACGGCTAGTTTTTTCTATAACCTAAGCACTTACCAAGTGGCAGCGTCAGCGGTGGCGGCACACAGCGTGGCCACGAACCCGTGGTCAGCTCCAGCCGCGATCGTCGCCACTCGCAGTCGACACACCAGCGCCTGCAGCTGAGCTGAGTGCTCGACACAGCGACGCACCAGATCCCTGATCATGGAGAGAGGATAGTGGGCATAAATGAGGTGTGGTGTCCGTCCAAATCGTAGGCAAAGAATATTTACCATTACTACGTAAAGAAGCGATATTCGCCTTACCATCTTGAGAGTCTATAGTACCTCTGGAATATCTATAGTAACTCTGGAATGCTTGAAGGACTATTTTCGAGATTCAGCATTGCGACACGAACATTCCTTGACTATTTGAAACCAAGTCGGTAATACGCGCCGTTTGCTCGGATGAGTAGAGAGGATTATAGCATGACCTTCACACCATAACCCTCACCAATCTATAGCTATTGTTTTGGAATTATAATGGGACTATTCTTGTTTACCTTGGTGACTGTTTATAATTATTTCATGACAATATTTTGACATTGTCAAAACTGATTTTCATGAAGTTTTCAAAAGTGGGGATTGTGGTGTGACACTCATATCTGCTAGGTATTTTATAAAGCCTATAAAAGAAGAACAATTTTTTGTGCCTACTGTTTGTTTATAATGATATGCAAATATAATGTGCGCAAACAATTTAAATTCCCATCTCTAACTTTAACGGTGGTCACGAGTTCACGGTATTCCCTATTTTTAGATGAATTGTTTGTGTACACATTACCTCATTTAACATGTGAATTTCATATACCGCTACATTTAGTTTCAACCATGCACTTGTCAACATTTACATTCCGTTATGGTTGACGTCGGACTAACGGCTTACGGAAAATCAAGCCGATGATTTCTGCGCCTCTCTTGAAAACATTTACCTTGAATTCGGCCGCTTTTTGAACATCAATGCGCTATTTTGTTTGCTTTTTAGGGTTTCGTAGTCAACAAGGAACCTTTATAGTTTCGCCATGTTCGTCGGTCTGTCTGTCTGTCTGTCCGCGGCTAGCCATTTTAAGATTTTTTTAGAGATGACTTCGCAATTTATTTCAGTCGAGCGATGTTAATGAAATCACGTTTTCAGATCTACAAATATCTTAAATATGTCCTCTTTTATAACATGTATACTTCTTGCATTTTAAATATAATAATAAACTGCCAATAGTATGTAGATAAAATGTGCATTTAGCTTGGTACGGAACCTTAAGCTATATGAGAATTAAGAGGGTTTAGCTATTATATTATAATTTCCCTAGCACCAGTGACGCCGCCGCTGCCAATAAGCAGTCTGTTTTATATTTGCCAGCGATTGGAGATGAATATACCGCCATCAGTCGGCCTAAGGCATGGTGTGCCACCTGGTTGTGCCTATTTGAAAGCTGTCCTCTTACTCTACCCCGAATAACTACGGGGGGGTCTGCGAGTAAAATGGTGGTACCTTCACAGTCGAGCCCGAATATGATTATCGTATTGTACAATATTCTCAAGTATTTCGATTGAAGGTAATAAGGTAGGTTGACTTTGGATGCAACGCTACTTGCAGCTGCAGCTTTGCTACAAGCTATACTGTACATGGAACTAAATGCGAGTTGCTTTGAATCGAGTTAAGCAAGGTCTCCAGCGCGTTTTTTGCCCGACGCAATAAATAAACACGTCAACACAAAACATTGTTTTGCTTCACATTTTTGTTGCTAAGCCGTGTCTCCTGCAAAAGTGAATGACAGATATCGCCAGTTCGTCGGTTTACACGCTCTGGAAATTGAAAGCCGAGCCGAGCTTATTCCGTCTGGTAGCACCGCCCGAGCCGCCGCTGCCGACACTGGCCGTGGTGCAGCTGGAGGAACTGTTACTGAATACAGTGTAAACACTTACATCTCATCGGTGTCGGCGACTGTGATGAGTAGAGCCAACCCGAGCTTGTTCCATCTGGGAGCACCGGAGCCGCCGCTGCTAAGACTGTCCGAGGTGCAGCTGGAGGAATTGTTACTGAATACAGTGTAAACACTTACATCTCATCGGTATCGGCGACTGTGATGAGTAGAGCCAACCCGAGCTTGTTCCGTCTGGGAGCGCCGGAGCCGCCGCTGCTAAGACTGTCCGAGGTGCAGCTGGAGGAATTGTTACTGAATACAGTGTAAACATTTACATCTCATCGGTATCGGCGACTGTGATGAGTAGAGCCAACCCGAGCTTGTTCCGTCTGGGAGCGCCGGAGCCGCCGCTGCTAAGACTGTCCGAGGTGCAGCTGGAGGAATTGTTACTGAATACAGTGTAAACACTTACATCTCATCGGTATCGGCGACTGTGATGAGTAGAGCCAACCCGAGCTTGTTCCGTCTGGGAGCGCCGCCCGAGCCGCCGCTGCCGAGACTGTCCGAAGTGCCGCTGGTGGAACTGTTACTGTATATCTGTGGACAAACGTGTATTACACAGTGGGAATAGAGACGTAACACGTAGACAACACGTACGTAGGGACGTACTGAATACTACCGAGAATACTAAACAACTTTGCTAAGGAAATGCACCCATAGTTATTTTATTTAGTAATTGAAGATCGCCCGCACAATTAGGGATATAAACAGCCCATTGTACCCATTGGGAACGAGTTTTAGTTATAAAAGTTTACACCCCGTTTTACCCCTCTATAGGATGAATTAAGAAAAATACTTTTTTAATCCTTTGTTAATTTTACAAGTATATACAGGAAGGTCACGGTTAACAATACGAATGGTGATCGAACTGTGGCTGTACTGGTGCTGTACCAGAGATATTGAATGTGCCAGTCAGGAATTGATGAACGGTATCTACGGTATTGACGGCCTTTTTATAAAACTGACTGGATTTTGGCACCGCGCTCACCAACCCGCCTGCCCAGCGTGTGTGAGTATGGCCATTTCTTCCAGGAGGACCGCCAACAGTAGCGAAATCTTGAAAAGGCTTATATCCAGTACTGGACGAAGACAGGCTGATGGATGGATGGAAACTATGTCTCACTACTGAGGATCGTACAGTGTTAACTGCATCAAAACCCGTTTAGTAGTTTTTGCGTGATTTAATGCACGTCCTTAAGGGGTAGGTTCCAAATTGTATGTTTCCATCTTCAGCGATTTAGGTTGTCCGTTGTCTATCAGTCAGTCAGTTAGTCATGAAACTGTCTTATATGTATTTCATCGTAAGATTGTAAAATTCGATTGTTTATAATTTCACAAATGAGATTACTTATAATTTCAGTGTTTTTAAACTAGTTGTTTTATACTATCGGATTTTAAAATCTCAGACTGATACTGTAAATCGTTGCAAATTACCTCTAGAATAACCCCTTTCAAGAAATTGGGTTGATTACCAATCACTCTGTATACAGACCTCTGATTTTTTATTTTTATATATACAGACTGGATCATAAGACGCTGAACTTGTGACAGTACTTGTCTATAAGAACAAGTAAAAGTTATTTGTATAGGAGGGTACTTAAGGTTTTTAACTTTTCACCGAATAAAAGTCCAGTCTGTACAATTAAATCATTGTTCATTTTGGAAATCATTGTAACAAAAGAAATCCTTGAAAAATAAGCATTCTTTAAACGTATTTATACTACACCTGCTCGGAAAGTACCTTCTTACTTTTTTGAAAACGATGGAGAAAATACGTCATTACTGTCATACAAATATGCGGGCGGAAAAAGTGTATGAAAATCCATTGTTAACGTGCTTGAGCGGGCAGAAAAAGTATATGCAAATCCATCGTTAACGTGCTGTTTATTTTTAATATAGCATGAGCAAGTGGCCAGTATCATTTTGCGACCTCGGACATTTCAACCAACCAACGTTTCAAATCTGGTCCGATCGTTGTCCATTTTCTGAAGTAAAACAACAAATAATAAAATCTAAGAGTAACTTACTCAGAGGGAGCCGAAATGTTGCTACTACCATTTTAGCGGCTTGTTTTTTGCGCCTTGATGTTGCTATGGCATATTATTGTTGTTATTTACCATAATGTTTTTAGGGTTCCGTAACCGTATTGCGAGGTGGTACGGAACCCTTTGTGCGCGAGTCCGACTTGCTAAATTATTGAAGAGTATATTGTGTTTAAGTCTATCTTAGTGACGCGCATGCGTCAGCCGTCACATGAGCTGCAGTCATGTGAATATTATCACACCGAGACAACCGAACGGTCGCTCGCTTCACCTAACTGATAAATTAGACGGTACAATCCAACCCAACTATTTCAAGAATCAACAAATTATACACAAGTTCTTGTCCGTTTATTTCACAATTCTTGTGCTAAATTTTCTGCAAATATTTATTTTAACAGGTGGTAGAGCTGATGCCGGGCTCGACTGTGGAGGTACCACCATCTTACTTGGAGACCCCCTCCAAGTAATTCGGGGGAGAGTAAGAGGACAGCTCACAGGCAAAAAACCAGGAGGCCCACCATGCCTGGGACCGATGGATGGTGGTATATCCATCCCTAATAGCCGGGCCTTATATGGAACAGACTGGTGACGGGCAGCGGCGTCACTGGTGCGAGGGTTCCGGCACCGCGCTCACCAACCCGCCTGCCCAGCGTGTGTGAGTATGGGCAATTCTTCCAGGATGACCGCCGGGAGTGGCAAAGTCCTAGAAAGGCTTAGTCCAGCAGTGGACGAACTAGGCTGATGGATGGATGGATTTATTTTCACCTTTGTTTACCATTTTAAATTTGCTTTAGATATTTTAATTACAAATTATTTGCTACTAGTAAACGCCCCGCGGCGTGGATCCCGTTTCTCCCGATCCCGTAGGAAATTCCTAAAATCCTGTCTTAGCGGATATCTACGTCATACAACGAACCACAAAGTCCAAATTTCATGTTCCTAGGTCAAGGTTTTCATAGAACAGTCAGTCAATCTATTAGTTTTATTTCTATTTTATCAGTCGGTTAGTCTCAAGTATTCGTTTATATACACGGTGTTAAGATGAAGTTGCGGAAGCCGGAAACTGGCAATAGTGCTACTCGTCCATATGAACAACTTTTCATGAAAAAAATTGAGAAATCATGAATAAAAACAGTTGTCTATAAGTTTTTTATATTTTTTTAAAACAGCACGTTAACAATCAATTTTCATATACAAGGTGACTTTTTGATCATCGTCCAAATTCACACTAGGGCTTGGTTAGTGATCAGTATCATGGATCAATAACAATTTTGGTGAAATTCGTAAAATGAAATTTCGACTCCCCATAGTGATTCACTCGGGACTGGAACTGAATTTCTATGGGAAGCCGAAATTTCATCATACGAATTTCACAAAAATTGCTACTGATCCAAAATACTCATCACTTATCAAGCCTCCAGTATGAATTTGGACGATGATCAAAAAGTCACCTTGTATATATTCTGCCCGCTCAACACGTTAACAATGGATTTTCATACACTTCTTCCGTCCGCATATTTGTATGACAGTAATGACGTATTTTCTGCATCGTTTTCAACAAAGAAAGAAGGTACTTTCCGAGCAGGTGTAGTATAAATAAAATTTGACTTGCCCGCACAAAACACGAGTATGGCTACTCGTTATACTAGGTTCACTGGTCGAGCATTTTTGGGATGGAAATATACCCAAGCGTGTATGCAAATTCCGAAAGTAGCGCTCGAGGGATTAAGGGGCTCCTGAATGCTAAACTTCAGTTTTGTATCGGATTCAGTTCTGTCTATGAAAATGATTTAAAAATACATGGTTTTTTGACTCACGCCCATTATTAATTCCTTGCACGTCTTAATTATACATACTTTTAATATTCTTACAATAAAATAGTTTTAAAATTAACATAGGTTCTTCAATTGGACATATTATAGTTAGTTCCCTGGGGATAGGCAGTACCTTGGGGGCACGGTCATTATTAACACTCGCGCGGGTGAAATCGGGGGCAAAAGGCTACTTATTAATAAATTTAAATCGGAAGACAAGGATATTGATATTATTAATCTTTAAGATGAGTTCGAGCCACAATCTATGGAGGGTAATTTTCAGTCTGTAGAATTATCCTTCTCGACCATAAAAACCCGTTTTAGCTGTCGAACTCGTTACATTTTTAACTAGAGCTTTAGAAATCTCGCTTTGATTGTTTTTCCGGAATAGCGCCCCTGGACCGCGGTCTATTGTTTCAGCGATGAAGAGAATTAAGAGGGTTACTAATAATTGTGTGTATCGAGCTGATCCTTAACTAGTCAGGCATACGAAAGGTGAATGAATCATACATGTAACTCGTGATTGAATACGTCACTCGAATCTCGATTAAATCACCTGACTTTGTATATTCAGTACTATCTTTACACATGCAGATTTATTTAATTGTTTATTATATTAGATTTTTTAAATAGTTGTATCCTTTATTATGTATTTATTTATTTATTACACTTATGTACATTTACAAAATACATAAAAACAGGACACTTAAAAACATTTATATTGTACAAAGGCGGCACTTATTGCCAATAGCAATATCTACCAGGCAACCTTTGGGTGAAAGAGAAGGTGAGAAAATAACAAATAGAGGGGACAACAAAATCAAAAATATAATTTTAAAAATAAGGCAAATCGGGATTTAGAAACGACTGCGATAGCACTTTACAAAAGTACCCGGAATAGAAGAGCTTTTATGACTAAATTTATGGATGTGAAAGAGACGAAAGAGGTATGTCTGTCTCGTAACAGATGGAAATTTGTATATATGTACTTGTACGGTTGACGAAATCTTTTGTATAGGGTATATGAATGTGTTAAGACATAAAGGAGAGCCTCACCTGAGAATCAGTACTGGTGACGTTGCTCGGCACACTCAGCAAGTTAGCGCTTTGCGAGCCCAGGTCGAACTTGGTAGACATGCTGCGGAAAGTGCGCCGCTGCCAGCTGCCAGCGCTAGAATTGCTTAATTTGCGGCTCGTTGGCGCTGGAAGGGATGTTTTAGTCACAAAAGTCGCTTCCAAAATCAAATCAAACTGTTTTGGAACGTTTACAGAAGTTGTTTGCAGTATTTGATACTGAAGAGCTGTGATCGGAATAGGTAAGGCTAATATGTATGGATAAAGTTGGGGACAAGAAATATTGAGTGGATAAATCGCCAAATATTCAAATAAATAAATTTATTTCTATCATAGTTTCGATAATATTGAGTAGTTATAGCCACAATATTTTAATAATTTATTTTTATCGAATCGCGTAGTTTTACTACCTACTTAATAAACATAAATTAACTAACATATTGCAAATAATATAACTGCTTAGGATTTAGTCAAAAATGTTAATACTGTTAACTCTATGTTATACAACGTGTAACAGAAAGGTGTAACCATACTTGAAAAGCTTATTCAGTCAATGGTATAGAACAACTTTTACTATGAAACAAACACTTTATATCGAAAAAAAAAATTTACTGTTTCATAGAAAAATGCAATGCCGCTCGCTTGAAATGTATGGAAGGGCAGAATTTTTTTTTGAGATTTCAGGGTTGGCTCCATAGTAAAAGTTGTTGTGTACCATTGACTGAATAAGCTCTTCAAATATGGTAATACCTTTCTGTTACACGTTGTATATCTTGTAGCAAAAAAGAAAAAACAAAAGTAGAAGAAAAATAAAACCATTTTTTTCGTTATGACGGACACTCATCTTAATTTGGTGATATATTAGCCTTTCATATTCTGATCGCTGCTGATGTATGTCAAATTGCCTGACGGATATTAATCCGATTTATACTGTAACCATTCTAACAAATAATTGTGCTAAATATGTCCAAAAGTTAAGCAGTTAACGTTTCAACGCGAAAAGGATCAGAAAGCAGGTCCTTCATGAATTAAGTACCAGGAAGTATACGTCTGACTAAGTTATTGAGTAAAGACTTACAGTGAAAAGTAAATAAATCCTCTTGCGAGTAATTACCGTCCCAATCGTCAAACATGGAGAGGAAGTCACAGGACGAGCTGACGCTGCTGTGCAACGAATGCTCGCCGTAGAAACCTGTAACCAATAGCTTATATTACACACAAATAATATAATTCACTTTATTTTCAAAAGAAAGAATATTATCAAGTTAAAAGTATAAAAAAACTTTCTTGGCTGCTCCTCAATAAAGAGGCTGATTCATTTCAGGGTTCGAAAGGATAAATATCCGTGATCATTACCTTGATAATTATTATGATAATCATCTTGATAAAATTAGCTCGATAATTGTCAATTGATAATAACAAAAATTGCGTTCATGAAAGTGAACTGTGGGATTGAACCTTGGTCTTGACCACTTACCGAGTCTCCCGTTTATACGGACGGACTGACGGACAGCCTAAATAACAAATTTAGTCATTTTACTTTAAAAATGAAGGACTTTCCAAAGACAACTTCATCCCCCTTTTCACCCCTTCGAGGTTGGTATTATCATAAACGCTGAGACACGTATAAAGTAATTATCAATTGTCAGTCTAAACACAAAATTTAAAGATCCTAACTTCGAAACAGACGAACTTTATAATAACGAACTTTCATTCAAACTTTCTTTTTTTTTTACCGTCATCTAGACCTCGCCTAGCCCTTTTCTTAGAGTACCATGAACATGGGTCTAGCATCAGCCGTTTGGGAGATATGGGCCTGTAAAGTTTTGACACTTTCGGCAGACAGATCTCGTCCAGACCTTTTCCTAGACACCCATCAACATGGGTTTATATCCAGCCGTTTGGGAGATACAGGCCGTCAAAGTTTAAAAAAAACTTTTTTTTGGCATCCCGTGGTCCAACCCCTAGGGATGTACTACCTTCCGTTCCTAAAATATTTTGCTTGGATATAGATATATATAGATAGATAGATAGGTAGATAGATAGACAGATAGATAGATAGATAGATTGTTGATATATAGATCGATAGATATCTCAAAAGAAAAAATGGAACCCTAATAGGACCACTTGTGTGACTGTCTGTCTGTCCGTCTGTTATAGCCGATTTGCACACATACTTTGAAGAATTTTCATGTCCACTATATTAAATTGCATAATCGATGCAATTTTCGTAATTAATGTCCAAGAAAACCATAAAAACGACACCCATATTGATATTTACACATTTCAAAATTTCAACCCCATCGCACCCCAACAGGAAATGATGTTATTTCACGTTCACTACGTTGGATTTAGAAATCGTTGTTGTTTTCGTAATCAGCGACGCGATAAACCATACAAACGATACCCATGTTGATTTTCAGACTTTGTCACCCTATTTCCCCCTTTTAGGGGTTGAATTCTGAAAAAACCTGAAACACGTGTTTACTCATTTATGAATAGGAGTACTCCTGTGAAGTCTCGAATAAAATAGTCTAACTAATCTTGTTTCCCCATACAAACTTTGGACCCCCGTTTCACCCCCTTAGGGGTAGAATTTCGAAAAACCCTTTCTTATTCCTTGTTTACATTACAAAGGGAAGCTTTGTGCAAAATTTCAGCTTTCTAGGTCGAAGGGTTTGGGCTGTGCGTTGATGAGTCAGTGAATGAGTCAGTGAATGAATCAGTAAGTCAGTCAGGACTTCTCTTTTTATAGTTTTTATATATATAGATGTATATGTAAAAAAAATAAAAAATGCTTCTAAGACATCCATTGGGTGTGATTTGTTCATGTTGATGGTGCTGTAAAATTGTCTCCCAAAAATTTTCAAGGCCATGTTTTGTTTTCTAATATCGTTTGTCTAAGAGAAAATATAGTCAGCTTTAAACCACAACACAAATTCAAATTGAAAAAGTTAGGATCAAAAAAGATATAAGGCCAAAATCCCAAATTATGTCGCGTATTTTAAGATATCGGCTTCGGCCTGCTTCAAGGATAGTTTTGTTAAAATTTTAATTTGCTTTAAGCAGCTACAATATTTTTTATAGTGACTGTTACCTATCCAACAATTTCCATTAATTAATTTTACTAGATTCAGTCTGGGATGAAAAATATCAAATTGAATGTTAGTCACAGAACTTTTGGCTGGACTAGGTATAAAATGAAAAGCTAAAATATAGCTAAAATTATCTTTATTTATATAATATTAACTAACCAGACAAAATTCATACACACTGGTCTCAATCAGTTTCGAGATATCATGGATGTAATATGTATTATGTTGCAATATTGGACAAATAAAGATGTCTTCCTGTGTATATAGGTAGATATAAAAACATGCAAACACTTTATTCAGATAAATTGTTAGATAACGCAGTTTTGGTTTCTACGAAAAAAAATATTTTAGGGAGGGGCTACGTATTAAATTATAATAAGAATAAATTCCAAGTTACGTTTTGGGCGGACTTGTTGATTGCAAGAAATTATCTTTGGGGTTATTTATGATTTTGATTTCTGGTAATGAAAAACAAATATTTATGTATATTTTTTTATCTTGATGCATCGATGTGTTTTTGTCCGTGTCTGTGGTGTAATGATGATTGAAATGATTCTAAAGTAGAGCCACTGAGTGATGGCGCTTAAATGACGTTTAAATGCCTACAAAGTATCATAATTATTTATAAGCAAGTGTGAATTAAAAAATGTAATAATTCATTGTTGATAGTGATGTACTACTTGTTTCGGTTATTATTTTTCGATTTGAATGTTGCTTTATTGTGCAATAGAATTCGTATAGAAACAAAGATTTTTTTTTTTTAAAGTTTTTCATTTTTTATAGGTCGTGTTTGAGGTCGCCAAGTTACGCAATAATATTTAATTAAAAACAAAACAATGACGAAGTTAAACTAAACGAAAATAAATGATAGTAAAATACTTTTTTCGATATAGATATTTAAACATCTCTTGGGGGCCCCGGGGCACCACACCGCATAGCTACGCCACTGGTTTTGGCACATTTTCCTTTTGTATCATTATGTTGAATGTTGAATGACGTGTCTAATGTTGAGTAAACTCACACTTGATTTTCATTTTAACCGAAATTTGAAATGTACCTCATCACTAAATGCAGCTGTCATAAGTGCCATCACTCAGTGACCCTACTTTAATGATATGTCGACCAATGAAAGTCATTGCTTATTATCGGCCATACTTTTAGTTTTATCTCGTGCAAATTTTTAACGTTCGAGTCATAGACAATACAGTCCAGAAAGACGTCTATTGTTCAACATCTTGCGTACAAATAATTCTGTTAACAATCGAAACGGGATGCTGCAATGCTATTGGCTCTTCCAATCTTACGTATAGCGCCACAAACTTATCTTTCCCGAAGACGAAGACTCTAAACTAATAAATATAGAAGCCATTTTGGTTTGGCCTACCGAAACATATAATTTTGGAGAGGCGAATTATATCTGCTGGTTCAGTCAGATGTGTTGACAGAAATCGGTCGCCTGTTATGGGGAGTCTGTATGCTATATTCGTCTATGTTTTGAGTAGAACCTACAAATGGCTTTCGCTACTAATGCTACAAATGGTGATGCCGGGACGATGGCACGGGGAGCAGTATTGTGAACATTATAGCGATAGGCGACTGTACCTGAATCCCCTCTGTCGAAGGAGAAGCTGAGTGACACCTCCTCTCTTTCCTGCGGCACGTTCAGAGGCTTGGACTCGCTCACGTCAGCCTTGTCTTCAGTCGGCTTGCGTTCCGCCCGCGATATCCGCCGGGACGATGGCACGCAGAACAGCTTTGTGCACATTAACCTGGGGATGAATGGATTGGAATTACTATCGATCTTGATCCTTCCACTCCATCATATCTGAAGGCGTATGACCACGCTAAATAAGCAACTCGATGTGTGCCGGTACAAATATCAACGGATACGACATTGAAATAATGTTCATTTCAGCATGCCTTAAAAAGTGGCTGTTACGACAACCACTGCGTCTCCGGCTAGCGCAAAATAGGAGAAAATAATGGTTTTCACACGGACGCCACAAACGAAAAAAAAATTTGAATTTAATTTGGTGAAATAACGATTAAAATCGCTTTAGACGTTTGGAAGGTGTAAGAGAATTCTTGTGTTAATCATTTGAAATTTTCGATGACTTTCGATTTTTTTTGTCAAAACTAACAATAGAAAAACAGTTTATGAAACTTAAAATTAATTTTTGACTCTATAATGCCTATCATATATTTTTCTGAAAGTTTTTGGACCACCCGTGTGGGAGGAGTAGGCCTTCAAAGACAGGTCCAAATTGCAGTTGGCGTATTCATTCGCCTTAAGGATTGCTTTTAATTCCTTCACTCTACCCTAGACCGTACTCTACGGTCCTCCGAAAATTTGCTTTTAGCAATTTCATCTCACACTACAAATTTTTATTGTAATTGTTTTGCTGTTAAAGCTGTCACATTGTGGAATAACTTGCCTATCCCATCAAAAACATTTCATGTAAACTATCGCCAAGACACAAGCTCAAAACGCTTTTACTGTTAAAAAGTTATCAGATCTCATGTAGAGCCAAGCCCTTAACTCTACAAGGCCTAACTCTACAAGCCCTAACTCTACAAACCCTACATCTTGATCATAAAGTATGGCTTGGCCGTTTCATGGCACTATTGCATGACACAAATGGGAGTGTCTGTTTGACGACCGCAAAACGGCCATTGTGGAATTGTGGAATAACTTGCCTATCGCTATTAAGCGTGTTCCCTCGTTGCCTGTCTTCAAAAGATTACTTAAGGATCATTTTCTTGGTTCGTAAATGTTTGTTAAATCCCTACTTCTGCTACTAATATTTATTTACTTTTGGTTTACGTACTATATTGCTTATTTTTGTTATATATTAGTATATATTATATTTATCGTATTCTATGTATTTGTATGTACAATGTTACACTTGTGTATTTATTGTAGCTATTTGCTATCCATTTAATTATTATTTATTTTGTGCACCACCTTCTCGTTATTTTTTCCAACAATATTTCCACCGAAATGTTGTCTGGAAGAAATCGCTATAGTGATAAGGCCGCCAATTGTTACCTTCTTTCATAAGTTTGTTCTTTTACCTGGTTTATTTATTTTGGTGTACAATAAAGAGTATTTTTCTTGTCTTGTCTTGAAAAAATATCTGAAGGTACAACTTTAGAAATCAACTGAATATATAATAGATACGTCACTCTTCAGTTCAACGTTTGGCTTCATATTATAAAGGAGAATTCAGGTCCATATGATTGGTCCTTTGAACTTTGGGGTACAGGGGTTCGGGAACGGCCTCGGAGAGGATGCGGGCGATGTGGCGGGAGGGCGAACGAGCGCACGTCCCCCAAAACCTGTACCCCGTGGGCGCAGTAAGCACGAAGTTGACAAACTATAAGGTTACCTTCTAGGTTCATCCATGATGTGTATCTTCAGAGAGACGCCCTTGTAGCTGATGGCGACGGCTCCAAAGATCATCTCACCGAACGTGCTCGCGTCCTCCGCCGGGCCCTTGTACTGAACATAACGAACTTTATGTTATCGATTGGACAGTTAACGGGACACCTGACGCTAGAACATCAACAACGCCAGGTTTTCAAGGGTTCATTGGACGAAACTAGGTCTCTCCTCATATTGAAGAAAATATTGATTTATTGATGTTTTATCTAGGGATTCTAGATAAAAATTTTATCAAAAAATTAAAATATTTTATAATAAATTAAATATTTTGTCAAAAAAAAAGCTTTTCACCCTCTTTTTTTTTTGTTTTCAAACTTATTGTGCTGGACGAGTAATAAAAAAGTTACCAGGGTAGGTCATCCTCTTAATAAATAAATATAAATAAATCGTCACGACATGAATCCTCAAAGGGTGTGTCAGAGGTGCTCCCGAGTGTGAACTATGAAATGCAAGTCACATTTTTGTTTTCAAACCTATTGTGCTGGACGGGTAATAAAAAAAGATGCCAGGGTAGGCCATCCTCTTATTAAGAGTCTTAATAAATGAATATAAATTATATCGTCAAGACATGAACCCTAAAGGGTGTGTCAGAGGTGCTCCCGAGTGTGAACTATGAAATGCAACACAGTACACAGTACACCCGCGCGTTTTAACGATTATTACGTCCCTACGAGATGGGTGGTGAGCCTTATCGTCGTTATTGGGGCACAAATACACGCTATTTTAGGGCATGCAGGTTTACTTACGCTGTTTTCCTTCACCGCTCAGCAAATCGTATTGTATTAAATACAAATACTATGCACATAAATTCCGAAAAACTAAGTGGTGCATGCCCGACCAGGAATTAAACCTGGGTCTCAAGATTGAGAGGACAGCGTTCTACCACCTGAGCTACCGCCATTGCTTGCGATTAATAACACTCCCGATAACCTATAAAATTACCAAAATTAACCGAAATTAATAGCGTTAGCCATTATGGAACCCTTTTGAATTCTGTGCCATAATTTCACCGTTTTCCTGTTTCAGTACCGATATAAAGACGATTCAGTGCGTGGCGAGTATTAGAGGGGTAAGCGAGGGGGTGAGACGAGAGAACACCGCGCGCCACGCGGGCGGCATATGAAAGAATATACAAATTTTCAATTTCGGTATACAAAAACCCAAATTTTTAACCGGTTATAAGCGGTTATTTTGTGTAGACATAATTTTTCGGTATGACGTCATTTCGGTGATTGAAGGTATCATAATTTATGGGTTATTCAATCCTTGCATTGATTTATATGGAAAAAGCAAGAGGCGTAGCAGATAGAGATCAGTGAGCAAAAACAAGCAGATATGATGAAGGATTTTGTAACAGAAATTCCTGAATTTCATATTGTAAACAAAACAATGAGTGAGATATTTTCAGCTCACATAAAACAAGCTATTTTAGCCGACACCTTATTATAACAGAGATCATAATCACACCGCAACAATAACTCATTTTCCACCTACACTCTGCTATACATTTCCATGACGAAAACGTTTGACGATATATGTTTGTTTGCGTGATTTATTTGAGTATTAGTTATCTTAATGCAGTTTGAGAAAGATAGCCTGGTAATCAGCACTTGCAAGTTTTTTGTTAGCAAGAAAAAAGTAACCTTGAAAAGTGCGACATTAGCAGATCGGTCTTATATTTAGTATACAAAACAAGACTTTCTTAAGAGGCTATGTGAATTTTATTTTTGTCACTGTCACTCCAAGCGAAAAATCGCGCATTGCGAGAGTGGCGGATTCAGGGCGAAAGCCAAAAATGTTACGGTGTTACTATAAAACGGTGTTTAACTATAGACAGTGTTTAAATCTGTTGCTGTCACTTTTTTACGATATGAAATAAAAGGCGACAACAACAGATTTAAACACTGTCTAAAGTTAAACACCGTTTTGTAGTAACACAGTTAGTTTTTTAATTTGTATAAAAAAAAACTAAAATAGCTAGTAAAATTTCAAATATCAAATCTTTAGATCTTGTTGAAACACACATAATAAAATATGTTTGAGTTCTGTATATGGTTCCTATTCGTCAAAGGAGGAGAAAAAGTGTGTTTGAAGACCTCATTTCAACAATTATTTCTATCGAGAAAAAATTATCCAAACATGTTTTCCAATTTCAAATCCCTAGATTATATAGTAAAGATGCATATACCAGAAACTGATTATAATTTTCCGTGTATTTCATGAAATACACAGAAAAGGAACACCCGTATTTTTTTCGCATATCGCCTTAACTTGTGGTATTATGTTTATGTATGAAGTTCTAAAGAACTTATGAGTAGAGTTGGAGTGGAGGACCAGGTTTTTTCCATTCTAAGCAAGACTAATCAGATGGGCGGAGTTAGACGCATATTTAAAGCGTATTTATATATCTATCAACTTTGTTCTGTGTTTATTGCATTATATTGGGACCTCTTAAGATCAAATATATCAATTTCTTTGAATAGGTAAGCGACAACTTAAAGAATTTTGAGCATGGTTTGTGTGAACTAAAGGCGTATGGAAAAAGGGGTGTGTGACGAGTGCACACAAATTTAGGATGGATGAAGTAAGGTCGATACAGTTAATTGCACCATGACATATTTTGTGGAAAAGTAACATGTCTAAAAGTGTTCGTCTGTTCTCCAGGGTCAATAAATTATGTGATCTACAGGAATCGTCGTAATCGATGCTTGGTTTTTTTGTACGATAGTTCAAATGCCGTATTTCCCCGTATTATTATTTATTATATAATTTATATTACATATAGATTATTTAGTTCTATAATTTTTTTACAATACATTCAACGTGTTATACGTGTAAATGATTTGATTCGGTCCGATTCACAATCACAGTTGAATGAATGAAAGATGGAATATTTACTTTTATAGTTAGCGTCACAGATGTTAGTAGATTCCCCTTATTGCTCTGATTGTTCGTGTCGAGCTGTCTGCATTTTCCTTGCAATTTTTTCACACATATGTATATTAAACATAAACACAAAAACTATAAGTAAGGCAGACAAACTCATATTTCTCACGCACACAGGCGCACACTAGGGTTCCGTTTCAAAACGTGTGATTGTCGTGCGAAATTTCACTCGTTTTTAAGAAAGGGACATAGCTATATACTTTGAAACGCTTAAAATAGCGAGGGTTTATTTTTTTTATTTTTAGTTGGTTCGATTCCCGGTGAGACAAGCGAATTTCAGAATACCCTTGAATGCAATTTTGTTTCTTTTAAAAAATAAAGAAATGTTTCCTTTCAGTAAAATGAGCTAATTAAAGGATTTAAGGTAGTTCTCCTCCAGGGCCCTTAAATTTTTTCCACCCTGTATATCTAAGAAAACAAACAAACGTACGAATTGGACCGCATAGTACGAGTAAGTATAACCCCTCGGCCACAGGTTCAAGCTTCGAGAGGCGCGCCAAGCGGTTTTTCTTGCGACGGCGCCGCGAACAAATGTATGAAGTTGTATAGAGCCGGCCATGGGTCGCCGTTCGCGCGTCTTGTCCGGCTTCAAATGAATTGCGCTCTCACGACGGCTGTGTGCGGGGAGGCGGGCGGTTGAAACAGTGATCGAGCGCACAGGACGAACCTAGTGTCGAGCGCTATGAGCGAGCGAGCGCGCTATAGATGAAGGCGCCAAAAGCCCGTCGCAAAAACCGCCTGGAAGCGCAGCAAGAAGCGCCGCCAGAAGCCTGAAGCTGTGGCCCTGGCGTTAGAGTTTATTTTTGCGCCGCTTTGTCCCAGGAGGAGTCACAAGACTCGACACCAATTTAACAGTTTAATTTCGTTCTTGCGTGTTCTATATTTAGACCACTTGAGGCTTTCAGTGACGAAGAGGCAATAAGGCTAATAGCGGACTGACTGTAAATATAGCGCAAAATAAACTAATTGATGTCACATGGTCTAATGAAGCCTATGATGCAGTTGAAATAAGGATTGATGCTCTAGATAATAAGCCACAAAGTAGCCTTTAAAATTCAATTACAAAAAAAAAATAAAAAAAGGAAAAGAAGCAAACATTTCTACGTTTCAGTTTTGAATGATTCCTTAAAAAATGTCACTATGCAGAATATGACATCAGAAAATTCATATCTTTTGCGGTCATGAATTTTAGGCTATAGTGTCAAGGATTATGGTATTAACTAGACCGTTAGTAAAGTAACGCTTAAATCGGGACTATCTTATCATAATCTAATTTAAGGCGATATGCGAAAAAAATACGGGTGTTTCTTTTCTGTGTATTTCATGAAATACACGGAAATTTTTAATAAATTTCTGGTATATGCATTTTGACTATATCATCTAGGGTTTTCAAATTGGAAAACATGTTTGGATAAATTTTCCTCGATAGAAATAATTGTTGAAATGAGGTCTCCAAACACACTTTTTCTCCTCGTTTGACGAATAGGAACCATATACAAAACTCAAACATATTTTATTAGGTGTGTTTCAACAATATCTAGAGATTTGAAATTTGAAATTTTGCTAGCTATTGTAGTTTTTTTATAAAAATTATAAAACTAACATTTTTCGCTTTCGCCCTGAATCCGCCCCTCTCGCACTGAGCGTGTTTTCACTTGGAGTGACAGTGACAAAAATAAAATTCGCATAGCCTCTTAAGACTAACCTGAATGCCTAAATAAAATTTTATTTACCTGCCGTAACTTACGGGCAAGCTCCGGTCGACGGTTTGGCTAATAACGGCTGATTGCGCTGTATTGATAGGTTTTGTACAGAGAGAAGTTGCATTTTTGTATTTGTACATAACATAGCTTACCGGCTATAAGGAGGCGAAAATCGTTGGTGAAAAGAGTGTAAGTTACTGGCTGTTACATATTGTTGATTTTAATGTACATATAATGTACTTAATAAAATACCGAAAAATTATTTACCACTTGCTGAACGGTGAAGGAAAACATCGTGAGGAAACCTGCATGCTCTAAAAAAGCGTGTATTTGCGCCCGAAGAACGGCGATAGGGTTCACCACCCATCTCGTTGGGACGTAATAATCGTCGGTGATAGGCGGGTGTACCTAGTGTGGACGATGATTGCATTTCACTGTTCACACTTGGAACACCTCTGATACCCCCTCGCGGATTCATGTCGTGACGATGTATTAAAGTAGAACCAATTTATAACTAAGAATCTCTGTAAACTCGTCTCAAAAGAATCTCTGTAACTACATTGGCAGAGTCGTCATACATAATTTACTATCTGGGAAAGTTCTACAAGCAATCTTAGCTTTTTTTCGCTTAAATTATTTCAAAAATTTTGTCAATGTAAATGTTAATGTTATGTAATATGTCCATTGTCCACATGAATCCAAAATGATTTCAAAAACTGAAAGAATGGAATTTTTTCTTATTTTTACCATTTAATATTTATTTTAATATTTATTATCTATAAACAACAGAAAACAAATAATACGACATATTTCGACTTCTTCTATGGAGTCTTCATCAGTCAATCTTATTTTTTATTTTTACCAGAGTTTCATATTAATTCTTCTCCACCTGCTTTAGTTAATCTTACAGATAGACAATTTTAGTACCAAAACTTCGCAATAAGTGATTCCAATTTGAAATGATGAAATAACAGTAAACAATGTATTAATTAAAAAGTATTTTTAGGGCCGTCATAAATTATAACGCCTCGGTACCAGACCACCTCAAAGTAAATATTGAAGTGTGAGCTTTAAATCGTGTTGCTTAGGTGACATTTTGCAAGTGTAAGACGCGTCACGCCGTCGTTGGCGCACTAGTGCAAAATGTCACGTACTTCACACAATTTAAAGTAAAGCTCAAATTTCAATGCTTTACTTTGAGGTGGTTTGGTGCCGATCTGTTGTAATGTACAACGACCTCAAATTTGATGGGACTAGTTCAGAATAGCACTACTCAGAACAAAACATGGGATGAAGCGAGCCTTCCTTATTGGCGTAAACTGAGATGCGCCTAACGCACCCTGGACATCCAAGATCCAACCAATCTACAAATCCTTTCACTTCAGCTGATTGTTGGCCTTGGCCATGCTGGCTTGTCACCACACTCATCACAAAACCATTCCGCCAAGCAACTCATTGATTCATGAGAAGCCGCACTGGAAGAGTGGTTACTCT
Organism: Ypsolopha sequella; assembly: GCA_934047225.1. Classification (NCBI taxonomy): domain Eukaryota; kingdom Metazoa; phylum Arthropoda; class Insecta; order Lepidoptera; family Ypsolophidae; genus Ypsolopha; species Ypsolopha sequella. Next base: position 4,668,756 of record OW203988.1, on the reverse strand, counting down.
TCTTCTTTCTGCAGTCCTGCTTGCCCAGAAAATACCAATCCTAGCTCTCATCAAGCATAAGCCATTGTAAATAAAGAAAAAAAAACAGACTAACCAAATACGAGAATCCATTTGATACCTCCACAATGTAAGGAGGTTCATTTGACTTCTTAGCAATGGGCTTGTCATGTTTACTGGCGGGCACCTTGTCTATGGTTGAAGAGTCGAACAGTAACTTCCTGCCTCTCCAGTCACACTCTTTGAATAACAGCAGTCTTACTTGCTCTGGACTTATTTTTAAAGACCTGTTATAAAAAAATATATATTAGTATATATAGCAACATACTGAAGTAGGGCAATGTCCAAAGCACCCAAAATAGACGACCTTGTATGACTGATTAGTAGATTGATGGATACGGAAGAAGCAAAAAAGGTGTGTCAGAATTGTAGCAGACGGAAATCTGTAGTCTCTACCTACCCCTCTGAGAGGCAGGCGTGTGTATGTAGGTATTGTAGGTATTTAATTAGAAATATACTGTGGTGGCTACAATTTATGGTTAGTCAGCAAGTTTTATTCATGTAAAATGGGTAAGTATAGTTTTTCATTGTAGTACCAATACCCATGTGAATTTTATAGGTCATTATTTTGAAATGTAAAATTCATTCTGATACTATCTACAATAACAGGAAGTTATGATAACCATATAAATATATATAGACTAAGAAAATAACGGCAGACAAATAGTAACAATCAGTCAATAATTGCTACAAGCAGTTAGTCCTTACTGTCAGTCTGCAAGCATAACTTCATTTTACTTACAGTAACATAGCAGTTTTTGAACTGTTTTTATTTAGAATAATTATTTATTAGATTATAAAACATACAAACATTAGATAATATTTAGGAAAAATGAATTTTTGAACTTGATTTTTTTTATATACAAATATATTATATTATATATGAAATATCCTGCATCAATTAAATATTTTTTAATTATATTTGACAAATATGGAAGCATGTGGATAAAGTTGAAAAATCCTTTTAAAATAAAATAATTGATAATCAGTATTTAAAGTTTTTTAAGCCAACCATGGCAGTTCTCAGATAGTTCAACTCTTAGCTAATAGCTAGACATAAGTGGGTGTGTCTTGTTTTGAAGAAATTTATTTAATTACAGAGTAACAAAATAAAAGACAATTACATAATAAAAAATATAAAGGAAATATGCATGAGATCTTACAATACATGTGGCAAGGTCAATAACACCCAAAGTCCTGGGCAGAAATATAATTATCGGCAAGATAACATATTTATAAGTACAGTGTATTTTTACTCATGGTACCTATATTGTTGGTCTTTTTTTTGTTTTTTTTTTATAATAGAGCATACTCATGACTCCAATAAAGTTTTAATGGAATATTTATTTGCAACCATGTTGCTTTTATGTATAACTTTATAAGCTGTAATCAGCAGTAAAAATAAAAACAAAACATTTGTTTTTGATAATCCATTCTGTTATCAATTTTCAATATGAACTAATTAATAAACAATATATATGGAGCGCCAGCACATCATGCCTTGTGAAAATTAGGATGGGTTAAAATAATATGCGAGAATGAACAATTTAAAATATAACTTCAACATTGAGTTAGCATTAAGTGATTCATTAACTAAACCAAGCTCAGAAACTTCAGTTACTTTGTGTCAAGAGAGAACCTTGAATATCAAGTATTGTTTACAAACAGATATGCACAATTGCACATCACTCACCAATAAAAAAAACTTTGCCTACCAGATAACCCGTAACTTTTCGATATGTCTCAATTGAGTCCTCAGCAACCACTGCATATCCAAAAAAAATTAAAACCTAAACCACATGATAGAATTCAAGAGGACTCAAATGAAGACTGGAATTAACCAGGTTGAATACCAGATAGATCAGACAATCAAATTACCTAACTTTCATCTTATTTCATAGCTGTTTGTTTTGCAGCCACAGCAACACTTGTCAGCCGTGGAGTGCAATCTGTCATGCACAAACTATCACCGAATTGCAGGCAGTGTTTTCACTTTTAAACGCACGTCGATTGGCGAGGGACCGAGTACGGGCGGTAGACTAGAATGGAATGTACTAGTGTACTGAACTGGCTATACTCTACAAGTAAACATTGATTGTGGCGTGCACCCCTCTACGTCTGTGACGTGACTCGGCGGCGTCGCCCACTCGCAGCAGCGCAGTCATTACAAACCCACTGCGTGTGTCGTGCGTCAGCTCAACCAGTCAAACCTCTGCGCGCCGGGAAGTCCGGGGCACCGTCTTCCGTACCGTCCGACGCTTGACACGGGCAAAATTAACGTGCGTCAAACCCGACACGACATGCCACACCACTCAGAAATAGAATACATGAATGAAAAGCATCCACAATGACGTACCTCCTGCGGTCTCGTGATTCGCGACTACGGTCATGGAGTTTTCTCTTTGTTGAAAATAGTTTATCAAATAACGCCATCAGATGTCATCGTCAGCGTAACGCTTTTCAACGCACGCACCTCGCATTTTCAAAAGAAATGTTGTCGAGTGTGCCTGTTTGAATTTAAATAACTTTATTTTCAAAAGTAGTTTTCTTTGATGTTGTTTTGACAGATCACGTGCGAAAGTCATATGATCACCAAAGACAAGCAAGTTTTACTCTTTTACTGTAATCGCAGTTCAAGGACACATTTCCTAGAATAAAATTAAAAGTATCTATCACCTAAAATAAGTTTCTTTTGGTAAGAACAAAAATGTGTAAAGCCGGTAAATAGGTAATTTATAAAAAAATAAGTTTAAAACATATTATTTTTATCAAGAAAATCATAAAATAGACAAAATAGAGTGTCTAACGTTTCATTTTACGCCGTCGCGTCTCGGTCGCGCTCGTTCTCAGATCTGCAGTTGGCGCTCGCTTGGTATAAATTATTTCGTGTACTGAATCGTATGTGTCAAAACTAAAATCAAAACATAACCTGTACAATTTGTTTACATTACTACACTATCGTTTTAAATATTGTTTAGGACTAAATGCAGTCATTATTTAAAGCTTTAGAATGAATTACTTATAAGAAAACTAGTGTAGTACTAAATAAAAATCAAACCCGTAGAATGTTGGGTCTAAATGAAATCTACGCAACACTCAAGAAATTAAAGCCAAAAATATCATTAGAGGAGATTTCCGAGCTTGATATCACTTGTAAGTCGACTATACAATGTTTTCTCAGTGATAAATCTTTAGTTCCTCCCCCGCCCCTCATCAAAATCCAAGCAGTTCTTGACTATACTTACGAAAGATTAAACATGGGAAACTGGAAAGAAGTCCAGCCATATTTGACAAAAACTGTGACTATAGCATCTTATATTAAACTATTAGCTTACATAGAATCAATAGAATGTTCTGAAGCTGTAAATGAATCTATCATCAAAGAAATGTTTCAAATTATTGACTATGGATTGGTGTTTGGTCAACCTTTAGATAAAGATACTAGACTTTTACAAGAATGCGCTTCGGTGCTTAATGACAGATGTGAAGCTCTAATTACTCACACAAATGAAAATACAACAAGTTGTAAAGATGATGCTGAAGAAAACACAAGTTCTGATCATGCTGATACCAATAAAACTTTACTAATTGAAGCTATACAACTCAAATATAAACAATTAGATATTACAATCTGTCCGAGTATGGAAACATTTTACAAGGATTATATTTTAGCAGAAAAGCCAGTTATTCTACAAGATTGTATTAACCACTGGCCAGCATTAACAAGGTGGAAAGATCAGAATTACCTTCTCAAATTAGCAGGGCCAAGAACTGTGCCAGTTGAACTTGGCTCAAAATATACAGATTCTGATTGGACTCAAAAACTAATGACTTTAGAGGACTTTATAAAAGACCACATCTTATCTTCACAAGGAACAACAGGTTATTTGGCTCAGTACCAGTTATTTGACCAGATACCTGAATTGAAGCGAGACATTTCAGTACCAGAATACTGCTGTTTCTCAGACACAGATGCTCCTGTCGACATCAATGCATGGTTTGGTCCAAAAGGCACAGTTTCACCACTTCATCACGACCCTAAAAAGAACCTTCTGGTACAAGTTGTTGGAGAAAAAAGGATATACCTGTTTGCACCCCATGATTCAGAATTCCTTTACCCACATGATCATGAGCTGTTAGTGAATACAGCTAGAGTGGATCCGAGAGCACCAGATTTAGATTTGTACCCCAAATATAAAAATGCTCAAGGATATTGTTGCATTCTTCATCCAGGGCAGATGCTATACATACCGCCTAAGTGGTGGCATTTTGTAGAGTCACTTTCTATTAGTTTTTCTGTGAGTTTTTGGTGGGAATAATGAAATAAAACAAAAACCTAACAAAAAATATTTACTTTTTATTTATACCTATTTATATTCATTATTCAAGGTCCTGCCAATAAGCATTCTCCGAACTTCTGATGTTCCGGCTCCAATTTCATATAATTTGCAGTCTCGCAATATCCTTCCAGTGGGATAGTCATTAATGTAGCCATTTCCACCTGTATAGTAAAAAAAAAAATTAAATCACTATTTTATGCAACTTTCAAAACAATAGTAAACTTTATTGGTGGCTACAATATCTAAAACAATACTTTATTTATATGTATTGTATAAAATAATGGATGCGTGTCCAGGTTCTCTAAAAAGGCCGTTTTGCATGAATCACAGTATGATTCTGTTCTAATGCCATCTCTTTTGCACATGTGAAAAAACTGACTCCATCCTACTTTCAAATCATTTTATGATTCACCCAAGTCGGCCTTTTTAGATCTCCTAGTGAAATATCAGTTTCTTTTTTATAGTAACTGATTAATTAGTTATAACAAAGCACAAAACTGTTTGAATTTTTGAAAATTTCCTTTTATTACCGAAGTTAGCGAAAGCAATATTTATTACTTTAAGTATGAAATCGTGTAGGATAACGTCACGTGACATGCCGTTAAGTTCACTTTGATTGCCGATAACTTCGTCATTTTTTGAGATTTTACTACTGTTTTTAGCTTTTAATTACGCAATTGAATTTCAAAAAAATGGGCTTGAACTTCAGGTGACTAAACAGAGTTAAAAAGGCTTGTGAGATAGTTTTACCGCAATATTGCCGAAACTTTTAAACGTATACCTACCGATTTTCTCTTTTAAAACGACCACGTACCTAAAATCTGTATGGCATCTAATGCAACTTGCGTTGCCTTCTCAGCGCAGTAGAGAATGACACCCGCGCAATCCTTGCTGTTGCAGTGCCCCTGATCACAAGCCCTGGCCACACTGTAGAGATAGCTCCGACAAGCACTGAGAGTGGTATACATGTCCGCCATTTTACCCTGGAATAATAAAATAAAAGCATTGTACTTTCAATCTGCTTCATTCTTTGTATTCAAATCAAAGTGTCATGTTATGAACCATTTTGCGTATTTTTCCCAGACTCCCAATATCTAATGCTGTGATTGCTGTATATCTGCTTCAGCGTGTTCTAAGTTTTGGTGTAGAACATAGGATATACGGGATATATCGGGATATACGGGATATATCGGGATATACGGGATACGACGTATATCCTAAGTCTATGGTGAGAAATATATGCCCGTTTTCCATAGATATTGTACTAGTATGATATGCCGTTACGATATTCTATGCATTTTTACTATGCACGACTAACGGAACTCTTTGCTAAGTAAAATGAGATGTTACCTAAGTAGGCTTCGCCTTGTTCGTCGTTAACGAAAACGGGAATACCTACAGATACTGGAATTACACAATGAATAAAGTCCGTTATTACTTATTACCCTGTGTATATACATGCAAAGAAGACCCCAAACAAACCAAACAGCTAATACCTCATCGTCATCAGCTTAAAAATTGACCCACTGCTGGGGCACAGGCCTTTCCTTGGGGGTTTCCCATGGGGGACTATTGGGGTGAAACACCTCAGTGGGCGTGTTTGTCCAGTAGTCCACCACGCTTGCCCAATATGCATTGGTGGATGGAGTACTAGGTGTCTCCTTTAAATCCCCTAAGGCTAGGGCTGCCATCCATCCGGGTTTCCCCGGATTTGTCCTAGTTTGGAGGGCGTCCGGGGGCCGTCCGGGTAGGATTTGGAAAAAGATCCGGGTAAAACCCGGACACATTTTGTGTCAGGGGTAACCACAATTAATTGAAGGATAATCAATAAATAAAAACAAATCAAAGAAAAAATTCATTCGTTCGTAAACCGCATCGAAGCCAAGTCCAGCGCGGCAATATAATATATTTATTGTTTAATAAATAATTAACGTAGAATAAAAAATGTTTAATGAAAACCTTTTTTTTATAAGAATATGTTTTTACGGATGTCCGGGGAAAAATCTCTATTTCACCTAAATGTCCGGGGTTTTTGAAGTTTTTGTCCTCCGTCGGCAATTTAGATGATGGCAGCCCTACCTAAGGCACTTACGACACTCGAAACCCATATGATATTTTATAACATTACTAGCTTTTGCCGGCGTGATAACGTCGTCCTTTTTGCTCGGAATAAAATGTAGCCCATGTGTTAATTTAGGATATAAGCTGTCTACACTCCAAATTTCATCCAAATCCGTCCACCAGTTTAAGCGTGAAGAAGTAACAAACATACTAACTGACACACACAAAAACTTTATCATTTATAATATTAAATATATAGTGGGATAACCTGTAAAAGCTGAAACTCCCCGATGTACTGCCCGAACTGTTTTCTAGTATGCGCGTACTGGAAGGCGGCATCGACGGCAGCCTGCATCAACCCCACCGGCCCGGCTGCCAATATCAACCGCTCGAGGTCTAACCCTGACATCAGGACGTAGACTCCCTTGTTGTACTCGCCTAAAACGTTCTCTGCTGGGACCTGGAAACGGACAGTGGCGTATTTTAAGATTTAGCGCCCTGGGCCTGTAAGGATTGCCGCCCCATAAAATAACGAAAAAAAAGCAAAAATATTTCAATTAAGTATAATAGTAGTTTATGCTACAAGGGCGAAAGGGAATAAATTACGAGGACGATTTAAAACACGAGCGTAGCGAGTAATTTATTGCACTTACGCCCGTGTATCATACTACGTTTTTCAATGCATAGTGTGAGGAAATAAAACAAATATAATCTTGTGAACTTTAAATTATGATTGGCTCAAAAGGACTGTATTCAGAGCCGTTAAACAGTATAACATTTATGGTACACAGGAAAGGTTGCAGGTTAGCCAACCATTGTAAATAAATTTAAAAAAATTATAATAATAAAGCCCTAGGGCAAAATAATCGACTTTCTGTTCGGTTTTGATGCATAAAAATTGGGCCTTCACGAGCACTTGCATTGAAAAATATAATAAAATCCAACATTGTGTTAATGTGGGCTAAGAATGGTGATAATGGATGAAAAAACTAAAACGACCATGCAAACACCATTTGTTAAATATTTACATTTTTTCTGATGGCCAAATTAATTACAAAATTCTTCAATGACAATGTTAACGGATTTTGTCAAGTCAGCTTCTATAGGTATTAAGAATAGCTAATTCTTAATTGCTTGTGCCGCCCCTCGCAACCTGCCGCCCCGGACCATGGCCCTTTTGGCCCTAGGGCAAATACGCCACTGGAAACGGTTAAGGTTGCTTTGATTTATACCGGGCTGAAGGAAGACGTATTGACTACTTCGATGGTTTAGGCTTAAGTACAAAGAGAATTAAAAGAAGAGTGATGGATGAAAGAGGATAGGGCGTACAAATTCGACCGGGCCCCTAACGAAGGACTGGAGAAGGCAAAAGCACAAGGAATAGAAGAGTTTGTTTGACTAGATTGATGATTGAGGAAGAGGCGAAAGCGGTGTGTCAAATGTCGTAGCAAATGGAAATCTGTAGTCTCTCTGCCTGCCCCTCTGGGATACTGGCATAAGTATATATGTGCGAGTACAATATAATCTCTGTCCTCAGCCGCTTTTTCTCCAACTTACAACACAGTCAAGACAACTTGAGCCCCAGCGAACGAGAGGCAAATATAACCCATAGCATGAGCGATCGCAGGCAGAAGAAGGAAAGTGGACAAGTTAACTTGACCGTGTTGTACCTATTTGACTAAAACGGTACGTGCTCAGATCCTTTTAGCCAGAGATCGATAAAAACCTTACCTAACAACAAAAACCGTATTTTAATTCGAGACTAAATTAGTCACTGCTCAGCTCGCGTCAACTACAGCGTGATAATAAATAGCCTTCCTCAATAACTTCAGAGATGAAATTCTGTCTACTCTTTCTCTAAGTACCTACGTTTTTTTTTTATTTTGATTTGCATAGAGAAAATAAATTTATAACTTGGCTTTTCCTTCAACGTATGCCCAAGATAATGTATTATTTACATACCCGTTACTGTCTGTAGTGGGACCACGGCTCGTTAAAGTCCGAAGATACATGATTCTATGGACAATATGAAACTATAGACAATAATATGATACTATGGACATTCTGATACTATGGTCAATATTATACTGTGGACATTCTGATACTATGGTCAATATCATACTATGGACATTCTTATACTATGGACGTTCTGATACTATGGACCATTTAATATATTTGTCATTTTGATAATATGGACCAAGTGCCCCAAAAGGTCTAAAAACTAGACAGTATTTGACTGATTTCGAGAGCGAGGGTTACAAATTACAAAATTGATCATATTTTTCACATACACAAACTATTTTAGTCAAGCTATTTTTTATCTATCATATCAATGTTCGATTACTGACGTCATCAGCATACCATACATTTCAGTATGCGAGATGTGGTCGTCACCTCGTTCAGATATTCAATGATTGCACTCTGAAATGACGCTTGAATATCTGAACTTTGTGATGAGGTACTCGTACATAGGAACGTAAGTCTAAGTATTATATCTTTGGATCGGGTTTGGAATGCTTGCGATCAAGAGCGTACGCAGGGGGGGGGGGGGGCAGATAGGGACAGCTGACCCCCCCCCTAGGCAAAAATAGCCCCCTCCTAGAGTGTGAGACAAGCGAATGTATTAAAATTCATATCTCGCTTTACACTGAAACCTAACTATTGTCTTAAAAACATACTGTAGGTAAGCTATACAATGTGAATTTGTGAACATCGTCCAAATTCATACTTGAGCCTTGGTGAGTGATCAGCATCATAAACCAGTAACGAATTTCGTAAAATTCATCAAATGAATTTTCGATTCCCCATAGTGATTGACTCAGGACTGGGAGTGAATTACTATGGGAAGTCGAAATTTCATTACTTATACGAATTTCACAAAAATTCTTATCGACTCCAGTATGAATTTGGACGATGATCAAAAAGTCACCTTGTATACATAGGGACTACTGAAAATCCCCGGAGACAATTTTTTTAAAGACATTTGATATAGATAAACTTTTAACAAAAAAATAGCAACCGACTTCAATAGTAACAGCAGTCATTCACTAAAAAGTTAATAATAATTCTATAAAGACCGATGGTACCGAAGCAACACTTTTGCCGACTTCTTTCTTCCTGAAACGTTATGTTATCTAGAAGTCGGCGTTCTTATATTGGTTTCTATGTTGCTATATCGTAGGAAATACGCCGACTTCTAGATAACATAATGTTTCAGGAAGAAAGAAGTCGGCAAAAGTGTTGCTTCGGTACCATCGGTCTTTATAGAATTATTATTAACTTTTTAGTGAATGACTGCTGTTACTATTGAAGTCGGTTGCTATTTTTTTGTTAAAAGTTTATTTTATTTCACATTTTTTAGTGTTGCTGGGTTAAATTGTGAGGTATAGGTAGTTCTTGCAAACGTGGTGTTAATATGAAACGAAGTTCAAGTGAGTATAAGTAGCCATGTTTGAGTAGCTTCCTGCTATCAGCACCCTAACACAACATGATTACCGCAATCTCGAGTTATGTGCTGTCATCCGTTGAAGAGTTCTACGGTGATGAAGCCAAGATCGAAATTCAGGTGGGTACACTGGCAATTTTCAGCAATGCCCTGCAATGAGCACCCTAACACAAACTGGTTGCCGCAATCTAAAGTTATGTGCTGTCATCCGTTGAGGAGTTCTATGGTGATGAAGCCAGGATCGAAGGTCAGGTGGGAATTCTGATAATCTCCAAGTAATACCCTTGAATCAGCACCCTAACGCAGTGATTGCCGCAATCTCAAGTTATGTGCTCTGATCCGTTGAAGAGTTCTATGGTGAATATGTTGATGAAGCCAGGATCGAAGGTCAGGTGGAAGAATGTCGATTTTCAAGTAATACCTTGTAATCAGCACCCAAGTACATAGCGATTGCCTCAATTTCGAGAGATATGCTGTCATTTTCTGAGGAGTTCCACTGCCTATCTCTGAAGACCTTCATCAGATCATGACCAAACCCAAAATGGGACCTACCTGGAAGTATACTCTTTCAAACAAAAACAGAATTGTTCAAATCGGTTGGGAAATGACGGAGTTAAAAAAAAAAAAAAAATACAGTCGAATTGAGAACCGCCTCCTTTTTGAAGTCGGTTAAAAATAAATACGAAGTGTTCAATAATTTGTTTGTCTTTTTCGTTTTTATTTATTTATTTACATATTACAGCTACAGTTTTAGAACCTATGCCTATATTATTTAGTTTCTGCCCCCTCCCTGAGTGAAATCCTGCGTACGCCCTTGCTTGCGATGTTTTTTTTTGAACGATGACAATACGACGTCGGTCCGTAGTTGGGATAGGTTTGGATATAATTAGAGTAACAAATATGAGTCGTAGCCCCACCCACTTTCCAACGCAAATAAGATTTAGTAATCTGCGTCAGATGATGTCCAAATTGGTATCAAACTTTCATCACCTTGTTTATCACATATGGAATTTGACCTATTTCGTAACAACGCGAATAGGTATATATCTATACACATTTACATGTCGCTAAATTTACTTTATGTACTGTCACATCACAAATACGTTTGCGTATTGGTAAAATACATACATATCTACTTACGCGTATATACTGACAATTGTGTCGATTCGGCTAACTTATTCGACAGAACTAAACTTAATTTGAGCCTTCTCTCTTGTTCTTTCCGTATCGAAAAGACAAAGACAGAACGCTTAAAATAAGGTTAGTCCTGTCAAATTAGTTAAATTGTGTTTAGCCGAATCTACACCGATGAGTAAGTGTAGGTATGTACCCAACTAGCAAAACAGACTCAGAATGAGCACTTTACAATAGTGGTAGGCTAATAACGCTCTTATAATTGTTTTGGAACATGTCATCACTATTACATTAGTCCCAGACGAGCCGGTCTCAGTCTTATTACCTAGTCTCATATATGCATATAAGAGTATTTTACAATGCTATTACTATTGTGTATTACTATTTTATCGGCAAGTGATGAAATGCGGTCTGATATTCTATCTCACGAAGTGCGTTTAGATATTGTTGTAGTAGTGCGTGTACACGCTCTTTTTCTAGTGTGCGTAACCTCGGGAGTGGTGTAAAACCATATAGATATCATAATATTTTATAATTGCAAAACGCGCAATACACACAAAACGCGCTCATCTGTACACGTCACTACTACAGCCATATCCAACGGACTTCGTGAGATATAATATATTATGTACTCGATAAAATAGTTTGTAAAACAGACTTTCTTTTATCAAAGTTTTTACGTTTTAATAAAATTCGTATTCACATGCGTGCTTATGTATGTAAGTACTCATACTACCCACAGTAGGATTACATTTATTTATATTTGTTTCATTTTTTGTTGCATTGAAAAACGTAGTATGATAAACGGGCGTAAGAGCAATAAATTACTCGGTTACGTTTAACCTCGTAATTTATACCTTTTCGCCCTTGTAGCATAAACTACTATTGTATTGGAAACTCTGGTTACTCTCGTACGCCGCTAGTGGCGCTGTATTTCTCATATAAATGAAGGGTACAGGGAAAGAACAAGGAATGTCACATCGTAAGGAAGGGCTAAAATAAATGTGTAAACAATAAAAAAAAATGTTTTGTTTGTTAAAAGGCAAAGTAACACCTTTAAACAGAGTTTAGCGAAAATAAACATACAATCTTATTTTTACCAAGTGAAAAAAAAACATATTCAAATTATCCCCACATTTATTATGGCCCGAAAATAAAAAAATATATTTAAGTTATTTATACATTTATTCTAGCCCTTCCTTACGATTCAACATTCCTTGTTCTTTCCCTGCACCCTTGAAATATTTTTCAATGCAAGTGCTCGTAAAGGCCCACTTTTTATGCATCAAAACTGAACAGAAAGTCGATTATTTTGCCCTAGGGCTTTATTATTATTATTTTTTTAATTTATTTACAATGGTTGGCTAAACTGCAGCCTTTCCTGTGTACCATAAATGTTATACTTTTTTTCCACTATTTAACGGCTCTGGATACAGTCTTTTGGAGCCAATCATAATTTAAAGTTCACAAGATTATATTTTGTTTTATTTCCTCACACTATGCATTGAAAAACGTAGTATGATACACGGGCGTAAGAGTAATAAATTACTCGGTTACGTTTAAAACACTCGCTACGCTCGTGTTTTAAATCGTCCTCGTAATTTATTCCTTTGCGCCCTTGTAGCATAAACTACTATTACGCCGAGTGCAAAGCTCATGGTAGACCTGTGGAAAAGAATTTCGGCAATAACATAATCAAGGTTACCTTACAATCTTCAAAGACAAGTTCAGCAGTACTAGATCCCCTCATGCCGAGTTTATCCAACTTCTGTGCGGTTGAGAATCCTGGGTAGCCCTTCTCTACCAGGAACGCTGAGATGCCGTGCTGAGGCTTAGTTGTCAAGTCCGTTTTTGCATAGACCTAGAAAAAAAAACATAACATAATATAATCACGACATCACGAATCAGAGGTATTTGCAAGTGTGGACGCGTGCGAGGGTTTTATTTGTAAATAAAACAAGGATTTAAAATTTGAAAAATATCTATGTTATATTGTCATATTTTCTCTTTGAACTTAATATTTTTACTTGCACTTTTCTGCATCCGATAAAATCGCAAAGATTAAATCGAAGATAAAATCGCAAAGCCATGATTTAAAAAACTAGCGGCCCGTCCCGGCTTCGCACGGGTGGACATTTATTTTTAAACATTTTGGGATAAACGTAGAGTAAATGTATCTTTATGAAGGACATAAGTAGTTCACATAACTACAATAGTTGGACACATGGTATCGTGTGATATGTTCTTTAAGGCGATACCAGAACCAGAACAGAACCAGTTTTTTTCGAATCCATTTACTCCACTATATACTACGGGAATATTGGTTGAAGCTATAAGGGCGACCTCAAAAAAAAAACCTAAAGCTAACTTTTGTGCACAAACGTTCCTTAGAATCACAAAAGTACATCCTTAAAACCCCTGACCCCTGGGGTGTCCGGGTCCCCCCTCCCCCCCCCCCCCCCAATGTGTCTCCATTTGCAGTATTTTTCATTTTACTGAAAAACGGTAAGAATTAGATAAAAACTGTCAAAGAAGTAAATATTCTTCATACGTTTGTCTACAAAATGAGACGATATTGCCCCGATCAGCTGACTGGTGCAGTATGGAAAGGTGAAAACAAATTTTAAGAATTTCGCTTAGCTCCCATACAAACAGTTGTTCATATAGACTAGTACTACCTATGTTTTGAGTTTCGCCAACTAATATTTAAAGAAATTATAATGTACCCGTGATTTCAAAATAACTGAAGGTTTGCGTGCGCGGCATCTGATTAGAGCAGGATAGACAGATTGTGCAGCCCTTTAAAGAAAACTGTTCTGCTAATTACAATAGTAAATGTTACATTTACAGAAAGATTTGGATTTTCAGGGGGGGGTCTTCAGCCCCTCAAGCCCCTGCCTGCTTACACGTGTTAGTGTTCCAAAAATACTGACCACAAAAATGTCAGCATCAGACCCGTTAGTGATCCAGAACTTGCTCCCGTTCAGCACATAATGACCTCCCTTCCTCTCAGCGCGCAGCTTCATGGAGACCACATCGCTCCCGGCGCCAGGCTCGGACATCGCCAGCGCGCCAATGTGCTCGCCGGTACATAGCTGTTATCAGGAAGGAGGAATTTTTATTATTAGGGTTCCGTAACCGAAGAGTGCCAAACGGGCATTAATAAGCGTCCGCTGTCTATCCGTCTGTCACAGAAGTCTACAGCTTCAGCCGTAATAGGTACCGAGTTGGAATATTCACAGAATACGTGTTACTATGGCCTTTATTACGGCAAATGATGATGATGTCCTCGACGTATCCGTCGACAGCGGATATATATATACAAGGTGACTTTATGATCATCGTCCAAATTCATACTGGAGGCTTGATAAGTGATCAGTATCTTGGATCAGTAACAATTTTTGTGAAATTTCGGCTTCCCATATAAATTCAGTTCCAGTCCCGAGTGAATCACTATGGGGAGTCGAAATTTAATTTTGCGAATTTCTCTAAAATTGTTACTGATGCATGATAATGATCACTTACCAAGCCACTAGTATGAATTTGGACGATGATCAAAAAGTCACCTTGTATATATGTATATACAACGTGTAACAGAAAGGTGTAACCATATTTGAAGAGCTTATTCAGTCAATGGTATAGAACAACTTTTACTATGGAACAAAACCTGTATATCGAAAAAAATATTTTACTGTTTCATAAGAAAATGCAATGCCGCTCGGCCGAAATGTATTGAAGGGCAGATTTTTTTTTGAGATTTCTGGGTTGGCTCCATAGTAAAAGTTGTTCTATACCATTGACTGAATAAGCTCTTCAAATATGGTTACATCTTTCTGTTACACGTTGTATATATATATATATATATATATTTCTATATATCTTTATACATAAGTATATATTTTGTATTTAATTGAATGTAAAATTTATTTATTTTGTGTCTAGTTTACGTATTGAGTTAATATATACATATGTTTAGACCATTATTTAAGTATTTTTGATTATAATAGGTACACCGCCTACGCCTTCACGTACATTCAAAATATTTTCCACCGAAAGGTTGTCTGAAAGAAATCGCTCTAAGCGATAAGACCGCCCATTGCTGCCTATATTTTTGTTTTTTCCAACTTTGTATTGTTGTTTTTGTTCTTTTTCTTTTGGTGCACAATAAAGCGTATTTATGTTTATGTTTATGTGGCTGGAAAATCCCAGTTTCGTCAGAAACATCCTGTCACACGAAATACAGTGCAGTTGTCCATACGAGTTGTACGTATAGTTATACGTGGGCTTGGGGCGAGTCTTGCGGTGTAACCGGTCGGCCATAGCTTCAGGCTTCGAGAGGCGCGCCAAGCGGTTCTTCTTGCGACGGCGCTGGCGGAGAGAACAAATGTATGAAGTTGTATAGGGCCGGCCATGAGTCGCCGCTCGCGCGCCTTATCCGGCTTCGAGTGACTAGCACTCTCTCGACGGCGCGGTGTGCGGGGAGGCGGGGAGCCGCGCCAGTAATCGAGGGCACAGGACAAACCTCGTGACGAGTGCTTTGCGCGAGCGAGCGCGCTATACATCCGATGCGGTGGAAGGCGCCGACGAGTGTCGTGGCAGGGCAAAGCCCGTTGCAGAAACCGCCTGGAAGCGCAACAAGAAGCGCCGCCAGAAGCCTGAAGCTATGGCCGAGGGGTAACCGTTTAGCGTCGTGCCTTTATTACGGCAAATGATAATAATAAAATGAAACTCCAGTTCCTGCTCAAGAAACCTCGAAAAAGCAGCATATTTTTAACGTTATTTGTTTCAGCTCTATCTTTCAGACTGTAATACATATACAAGTTTCAAATTTAGTCAAAATATAGTTCATACTCTAAACAAAATCAACAAATAATAAAAATTTGGGTTCCTTACTCAGAGGGTACCAAATTGTTTATCAGGTGCTACCATTTCGTCGCCATGATGGTGTTATGGCACAGACCACTGAGACGTTGTAAGACGGGCAAACCTTTTTTGTATGGTGCATTTGTTCTACTGCACAAATGTCATTCTACAACGTGTAACAGAAAGGTGTAACCATATATGAAGAGGTTCAGTCAATGGTATAGAACAACTTTTACTACAGAACAAAACCTGTATCTCGATTTTTTTTTTTATATTTTCATAGAAAAATGCAATGCCGCTCGGCCGAAATGTATGGAAGGGCAGATTTTTTTTTTGAGATTTCAGGGTTGGCTCCATAGTAAAAGTTGTTCTATACCATTGGCTGAATAAGCTCTTCAAATATGGTTACACCTTTCTGTTACACCTTGTATACTATCCCATATCTATTTCCTTGCTTAGTGCACTCCCCGCATTACCTCGCAACACCTCGGCAGAAAGACCTCTGACACGCCTTTGGGGATAAGTGTTTGGGGCATCGATGTAAATTTTTTCAGGGATGATAAAGGAAGTGATTTAAAAAATGTTTGACTGAATTTACTTTAGTGCTTTAGTACATTGCAGTAACCTATTTTTAAGTAGCCAAAACTAAAAAATGTATATATCTCGAAAACTATTAAACTTTTACAAAAGTAATTTCAGTCAAAAATGTTTAAAATCACTTCCTTTATCATGCATGAAAATATTTACATTGATGCCCCAAACACCCTGTATAAAGATTTGTGGATCATACTACACCACTCACGCATGTCTCCCAGGGTAAGAAGAGTACGATCTCCATATCTGCCTCGATCCTGCCTGACAACCTCTCGAGTCATCCATTTAGCTATTCAGTCTTACAAGATCTTATATTCCTTGTGGTTTTGACTTTTGGCTAAGGCAAAAGGGAAGTATATGCGAAAGGATAGCCTTTCTTCCTAGATAAAACCACTGGTAGATTCTCCAAATACTTACACCCGGCACGGCGCACCCTGGGCAGTTATACCAAGTATGTAACTGACAAATCTTTTTACTTCAACTGGTGGTAGGCTGGCCTTGGCTGGTTGCCGCTTCCTCATGACGAAACCATAGCGCTTTGTGCCTTGATGAACTTGAAAATTTTTACCTTTGGCAAATATTTGCTCTTCTGCTCCGGAGTTCCATTTCTATTGATCTGATTCACACACAGATTTGAGTGTGCTCCGTATGACAGGGCGATGGCGCCACATGCTCTGAAAACAAATAAGGATTTATTTTGGATGAACAAAACACAACAATATGGATGCATAATACAAATGTTTTATTCATTCATGATGATGATGTTTCACCAAGAGCCAGTGGCGTATTTACCCTAGGGCCAAAAGGGCCATGGCCCTGGGCGGCAGGCTGCAAGGGGCGGCGGAAGCTACACCTCGCACTTAGCTTTGGGCGCCTTTCATTATCAATCGTTAGGTACCTATCTGATTTATTAGTCCAAGGTACCAGCATAAAGTCAAAAAGGAATATAAATCTTTTGATGAAAAAAAATTGTTTATCGGAAAATATGTAAATATTGAATAAATGGTGTTTATTTATTTGTATGGTATTTTTAGTTTTTTTTTTTTTAGTCCCATCACAGCCCACATCAATGCACTGCTTGATTTTATTTTATAACTGAAATATTTTTGCTATTTTCTCTTTAATTTATGGGGCCCAGGGCGCCAAATCTTAAATTGCGCCACTGACAAGAGCCGACAATCGCAAATAGGACTTGTTTAGTTGCTGTAAGTTGTTAACTACCTACCCATAAAACAGTCAAATCATACATTTTGACCAAAATGAAAAAGTTGTAAAGTAGGGCCTTGTACGTAAAGTTAGTTGTCTCTACATATAAGGTACTAAAATTTAATTATTGGTCATCCTCGACGGGCAGGATTGGAACCCGTGTTTAAGATTTATAGTTGCAAGTTACTAAGGACAGTTAGCACAAATCGAGAATTTCTATCAGATTTTAATTCAAACAAAAATAACTTTACAGAGAAATTCACACTGCAGGCTCGGTACAATAGGCACTGATAAAAAACGATGTCATTAATTTGCAAATTGTCATTTTGCCTCCCCTTAATTATGGCACGTTTAATAGGTTCACCTTTTTTACCGATTTCAATTCTGACCCTTAACCGAAGAAGCAGTTTTACCTTGAAATCTCCTCCATGACAACCACTTGATCCAAGTACTTGCCACCTGTCCCACCATATTCGGGGTCCGCCGTTATACCTATAAGTTATTGATTATTAGCTTAAAAGACATGAAAATTACATCGTCACGATACGAATACCCGAGGGGGATGTCAGAGGCGTTTCCGAGTACGGACTGTACAAGTCACAATACACACTCATGCACCCACGTTTCACCGACTTTTATTAAGGCGATGACCATCGCCAAATTAGCAGCTCGATATTTGTCACTACAAATATCAACGGAAACGACATTGAAATAACGTTCATATCAGCGCGCAATGCATTGTGGCTGTTACGACGCTCGCTGCGTCCTTGATAGAGCGAAATAGGGGAAAATTATACTTTTCACTTGGACGTGATTACTCGATTGAATAATCTTATGTTATGTTTATAGCTATAAAGTTTATCTATTTATCAAAGCATAGATGAATTCAATCGGCCAAGCAACTCAGGAGCAGTAGGGAATTTGAGGTCAAAAAACACCATACAGTAAAAAAAAAATTCATGTAGAAGTTTTGGTGGTATGAAAAAGAAAACTGTTGCATATGTTGTCTAAGAGTTGATTATTCATAATACATTTTTTCATTATTTTTGGTTTGGCCATAAACGAGGAGTAGGCTTTAGAAAGTACCCATTTGGCAATAGTAAGGGCCTTAAGTCCCAGCGTGATAGCTCTATGCCTATCTTCGAGCACCAATATCGACCATAGCCACAATTGGGGCCTATTTGGGGGATACGCCCTGGAGACGGGTTAGTGAGTGGTTTCAATTTCTTGCTTTAATGGGGCATTGGTACCTGTTATTTATAATTTGACAAAATATTGGTTCTGACAACATAAGTGAAATTATTTCTAGAGTAAATTGTGACTGACCTCACAACAAGAAAAAAAATATTGTACCAGTTAATTGTACACTTCGTGCACAACAAAGGGGTTCAATCAGCTAACTCTACTTCTACAAGACGGTAAAAAACCGGTCAAGAGCAAGTAGGAAGTGCAAGCTTTGAGGGTCTCGTACCGTAATATCAAATAGTAGAATCATAGTTCGAACAAAAAATGCAAATGTTTATCTACAATAAAATAATTACAACATCAAAAGCGGTTTTATGAGTACCAATATTGTTTGATCGATGTTATAATATTACATTATAACACCGCTATTCTGCGCTGTGATTCGCCAAATTTGTTATAACACCTTATTACGCGACAGTCGGGAGTGCGGGCGATGAAAGAGTATCTGTCTTATATTATAGTAACTGTCCTAATACGTAGGCGGCCGATTTCATACTTACATTTGTATGTGCTCGCCCGCACTCCCGCCATGTTGCGAACTTTATATACTAATCCCATCACGACAGTATCATAACGAGTGTTCTTTTTTTAATTTTTCGTGAAATTGTTTTTGATGGTCGTAAATAAAGTATTGTCACTACATATTCTCTGGTATTGTGTGCAAGTGTGGACATAATTAGACATTGGGACACTCGTGCAAATCTATTACGAAACTAACGAAGTGGGTTTACCCAGAAATCCTAATTCTCCTAGTTTCTTCCAAAACTCTCTAATTTCTTGAAAGTTGTTATCTTTATCTATTTGTCCTGCCTTAGGTGCCAGCTCTTTTTGGGCGAAGTCGAAAACTAATTTGCGTAACTGAAAATAACAAATAACAAATGTTACCTAAATATTTAAAGTACAGCAATAAATAGTATATTATGTTACGGCTAATGTTAGGTTTTATGATAAACTTAAGATTAGCCGGCTAATTTTGAGATAGACCGCTAACAAAGCTAAGGACTAAAAATGTAAAAGAAAACTGAATAATTAAATAATATAGTAATAATTCAACAAAAACTCTACAGAAGCATTCTTTTTTCTATTCTAGTCACTACGTTTTCTTTCAGGCCGTAACGATCTCTTATATTAATATTTTTCGCTTAATCATTCAATGTCAAACCATACACACTCCGTTTTTAATTTAAGAGCTGCGCTCTTGTCGGTGGAGTCCTCTTCCATTTCCACGGTATACACTTTTATGAATTACCTTGAATTTCACAAAAATTTATTTATTTTTGTACAGAAATCATACTACATAGTACTACATACTACATATAGCTGGATCATTTTAACAGCCTGCACTGTACATTGCTACAAGGATCTTTTGGCGCGTGGATGACATTGACAGGGGGGCGCAGTTGTGAAACAAGGGGTGTGGTAGCGGCGTTCGGGGGGCGTCCATTAATTAAGTGAGGCGTTTAGGGGGGCTAGGGGGTCGAGCCGAATCTCACCTAATCTCACGTGGGGAAAAACCCCTTCTCGCCAATATCACTTAATTTTTTTCACCGCAGAACAGTGTAAAATTGCGAGAAAACTAGGTTAAATTAATAATAATAGTCTTAAATAAAAATAATTAAACAAATTATATTTTTTAAATAAATCCAACGTAACCAAGCACAGATTAACGTATTTACACTACACTTAAAATACATAAAATATTTTTCAATGCAAGGGCTCGTAAAGGCCCAAAGGTTTTTACGAGAAGTTGGCTAACCTGCAACCTTTCATGTGTACCATAAATGTTATACTTTTTTCCACTGTTTAACGGCTCTGGATACAGTCCTTTTGAGCCAATCATAATTTAAAGTTCACAAAATTATATTTGTTTTATTTCCTCACGCTATGCATTGAAAAACGTAGTATGATACACGGCTTAGGATACACAGGCGTAAGAGCAATAAATTACTCGGTTACGTTTAAAACACTCTCTACGCTCTTGTTTGAAATCGTCCTCGTAATTTATTCCTTTTCGCCCTTGTAGTATAAACTACTATTAAACAATCTCACGGGAGATTAGGGGGGAGGGGGTTGAGCCAAATCTCACGACAGAGAAATCGCCTCACGTAATTAATGGACGTTCTGATGGTAACAATCAATCCACCTGCCAAAAGAGCCTTGTATAAGCCATAGAGAAAAAAATACTTGTAGCAACATAATTAAATATTTTTTTTATTCGGCCAGCAAGACAAATTACATTACATAAATAAATATATTTCATTTCCTTGATAGGGCGAAACATGATAAAATAGTTTTGGGGGTTGGAAAAAGAAAAATGTGCAGGTACAACATATGCAGTAGTTTAGAGTTG
Source organism: Ypsolopha sequella (assembly GCA_934047225.1). Lineage (NCBI taxonomy): Eukaryota > Metazoa > Arthropoda > Insecta > Lepidoptera > Ypsolophidae > Ypsolopha > Ypsolopha sequella. The sequence continues at coordinate 4,647,461 of OW203988.1, read as the reverse complement.
ATAAGTCATAATACAGTTTTCCAATATTTTTGGCTTGCCCATCAACAATTGGCGATACTAAGCCCCTTAACCGCAGAATATTTTTATCGGACGGCCGTAAAAAAAAAACAGCAATACCTTCGCGGTTATTTTTTCTATGACAACCCAGAAAACTTTCTTAGTGCGAAACAATAAATTAGTTTTTGATGAATAGCCAAAATGACTTAATTAGTAAATCAAAGTTAATTTTACAGCTTGCCAAAATTTGATCAAATCCGAATCACTTACTACTAACATAATATTGCTGCTGATATATTTAATTTCCTATGACATTAATTAAGATTGCCCAACATCACATTAGGTACCTACTTGCTGATTAATTTCGTTATTTTTGCAGACCACTATAAGGAGCTCAATTCACTTTGTTTACTTACAAAATACATTTTGGAGATGACCAAAACCTTTTTAATTAGATGATAGACCGCGAATTATCATGAAACCTGAATTTAATACGACAGAAATATAAGTACAAAATCTAGTTTTACCTGTTGCTGCTCACTCGATAACCCAAACACAGTTTCGTCTATAGGATATTGGGACATACATCTTATTTGAGTTTTACTAAAACATTTGCTCAAAATTCTCGGCACTCGTATTAACTTCGCCATGTCTGTCCTTCACACAAACGTATTCACAACTAACTTCGTCAACAAGATTATTATACAGTTACATTATTCATGAAGTAATTTGGACTTAATTATCTTGAGGATACGTGTCTTTTTGTGTTGCTTTTGATACCATTATGATAATTATTGTTGACTTTTGCTGATAAAAGTTCGGTCATGTAATAACATGTAGCTGTTACAAAAGACTGCTTGTTTCTATGAAAGACCGATCAAGTGCGAGTAGGACTCGTGCCTTGTGGGTTCCGTAACTATATCTATAAGCAAATTATTCTTATATATAATATTTACCTATTCAGAAAGCGAGAGGTACCTCTTTTTCTTAAGGGAACTGATTGTGACACTGATTGTAATTTTGCAGTTCCTTTAAAAACTTATATAAGGAACAGCAAAATTAAGTCGGTCAAGTATTATTTCACATGAAATTCGAAATTAATGGTTTTCAAATTTATTCCTTACTTTGACTACCTTCGTACCTAATTTCAAGATTGTAGGTACCGACAAGTACCCGTAATGGCCCCTTAGGGCCAGTGACTGGCCCAACCGGAGACGGATTAGCCATCGTAGCCGCCCTAAGCCATTAAGTACCAGCCACCTTCTTCTCCGAACTTTTCAGCTAGATAGCCTCTCCCTCAGGGTTGGATTTTGTAGTATAATTATACTATTTGTACCATATTTTCATGACATGTAGTATGTAGTATTGTAAGGAACTATACCACGTAAAAATACCATAATTTTATCTTCAGGCCGACCGACTTGTTTTATTGATTGAGACGTTTAGCTTTTTAACATTTACCCTACAATAAAGCAAATTTCTGTGCGTTGAGAATATTTTTAGTAATTTTTTAAAAATTTCACTCACGTAATAAGCTATTTTAATAAATTATGAATCGTTTTAGTAATTTTTTTTAAAAATTCACTTACAAATAGGCTATTTTATATCAATTCAAAACAAAAATCGACGAAAAACGAAACATAGTATAATTTTAGCCATTTTTAATTCACATAGACAATAATTTTCCGAGGGTCTGACTCTGAATCCAACCCTGCTCTCGCTACCGCCGCCACGTCGGCCACGGGCGCGGATTAGCCACCCTAATATCTGACCGCCAAAGGCCCAGGCGCCTTACGGGTAGTCCGCTACTGGGCCCAACTATTGGCCATCCTCTACGAAACGCACAACTTAAGATGGTTCTTCTTATTTTTTTATTAAAGATATTGAATAAATGTGATTTAGGGCATTTCGCGAACATAGTTTAGTGTCAGTTAGGTTTTTCCAGTAAAATTTCGTTATTTTATGCATAACGTTGTTGATGAATGGGCACACAACTTAAAATCCGCTTTTAACATATACCTATAAGTGTTCCTTTTTATACCCGTACGGAACCCCACAAAAAGTGTGTTTACCTTGATAGTATGTATTATCTTTGTTTGAAAATAATATGATAACATAATGCAGATTAAAAAAGGAGATATCAATGTATACTTTATTATTTTAAATTAAAATAACAGCTGTTCAAGCAGCATCATACTTATAGTAACAATTAAAATACAACAATTTTAAAAACATCACTTAACGATTACATTATGTCCCTTCATAAAATAAAACATTGATTTAAAATATGTATTACAAGAAACAACATTATTAATTTAATTAAAATAATTTTATACATAAATTTATTATGTAAATTACAAATAAGAATAAATTCCTAAAGTAAAAAAATAATAAGTATGTAATAAGTAATTACGAAATATATTAAATCTGTTATTTTGACCAATTTTAAGGTCTTCTTTCGTTTATATTCTCAAAACATTATTAAAATTATACGAGTATGACTTACTAAAATATTTCAATACTTGGAAAACACTTCGATAAAATATGTAAAGAAAGCTATTACAAAATAGGAATGTAAAATAAATTCTAAAAATATTAACTTTGAGTTCACTTAGCCTCGACAAAATTTTCAAATCACATAAATCCAAAAATATAACATAATTCCAAATAAAATTGCACAATAATGATATGTATGGAAGAAAAACTTACATTTATAAAAGCAAGAAAACTTGGAAACAGATTTTTTTGTGGTTTTCATCCCATATATAAATGCCATAGAAAATTCCATCGTAAAACTTTCTACAGTTTCGGTCTTGTTATTAGAAATACATAAATATATCTCCAGAATAATGCATGAGCGAGACAGTGCTATGTAGTAATACTGTTTTAACATGAGCATTAGCAATATAATAACTACAGCTTTTATGCAGGCACGTTTTTGTTTATTTTGCTGTGACAAGCAAAAGTATCTGTAACTCTTAATTATTTGTAGTGTACCTACTACCTTTAAACCTTAAAATAATATAAAGAAATATAATAATAATCATAAATAATGTAATTATTAACACTTTCGATTTCTATTAAATGGCATAGACCGGTGAACATACCTGACTTTTATAGTAGAGCTACATTGGCCCAACACACACGCTACATAATATATGTTTGATACAAATAATCGAACGCCGCAAGCCACACGCCCCCATATAATGGTATATATTCGGTGTAGCACATCATAGCTTATTTGACAGGACTAAACTTAATTTGAGCGTTCTGTCCTTATCTTTTTGATAAAGAAAGAAAAAGACAGGACGCTTAAAATAAGGTTAGTCCTGTCAAATAGGTTAAGTCGTGTTATACCGAATCAAAACAAATATAGAGGATGACTTTCAACCTAACCCCAATAATTTAATGTACATTACAAGAATAATAACTGAGTTTATTGTAATAGACGCGTGTCCTGTAGCGAAATATCAGTATATTTTTATAGTAACTGATTAATTAGCACAAAAATCTTTGAATTCTTGAAAAATACCTATTATTACCAAAGTTAGCCTTAGGGATTTTATCACTTTTAGTATGAAATCGTGTTAGATGACTACACGCGACATGCCGTTAAGCTCACTATGATTGCCAATAACTTCGTAATTTTTTGAGATATCGAAATAATAATGTTACTACTGTTTTTTGCTTTTTAAACGCAATTGATTTTCATAAAAAATGTAGGAGACGGACTCATTAAATACATTTAAATTAATTTAAAAAAATTAGATCCAAAAAGGGGGCGCGCAGTCTTCCTAACTTGTCAGCGCTTATTGTAGATGTGGTGCTGGATTCGATTTGATTTTAGCCGTTTAAATTATTTGACTATTGAAGTTGTCCCGCACTGGAAAAGGATGTTTGCAAGTAAAATTTTCTAAAGCTTTTAACTTTATGCTCGGATATTATTATAATTAGATTTACTATAATCTCACCCTGTACTTGGGAAATGATGCGCTAAAAGTCACGTATTAGACCTCTAACCGGTCGGCCACAGCTTCAGGCTTCGAGAGGCGCGCCAAGCGGTTGTTCTTGCGACGTCGTAGAGAACAAATGTATGAAGTTGTATAGAGCCGGCTATGGGTCGGCGCTCGCGCGTCTTGTCTGGCTTCAAGTGACTTGCGCTTTCGGGACGGCGGTGTGCGGGGAGGCGGGCAGGTGAAACAGTGATCGAGCGCACAAGACGAACTTAGTGTCGAGCGCTTTGAGCGAGCGAGCGCGCTTTACATCCGATGCGATCGAAGGCGCCGACGGGTGTCGTGGCAGGGCAAAGCCCGTCGCAAAAACCGCCTGGAAGCGCAGCAAGAAGCGCCGCCAGAAGCCTGAAGCTGTTGCCATGGCGTAAGACGTTTACGTCAAACCATTGTAGTTTTAACTTTACACTTTGTGTATTTTATTCTAAACCGATCACTCTTTTTTAAAGACGGTAATCCTCAATACAACGTTTTAGGCCCTTGGTAAAATGTACCAAGTAAATATAATTTCTGCACACAATTAATTGGTCTCCATCTTAGCTTTGAGCGACTGGTAGTATTCCGACAGAACTTTCCAGGCTGTGGGCGCCATGAATCCCTTTGGGGGCTCCTTGCCGGCTCTGGCGAGACCTGTCAAATAGAATAACATCAGTAACATAATCATAGGCTTTCCAGAAAACAAGCCTTTTTTAAGTTTTCTAAATCATTTCACAACGAATATTTTGCCGAGTTTACGATGTACATAATTCTACGTGCACCTTCATGAAAAAAATAAAGTGGGACGTTGGGACGTAATAAGCGTCGGTGAAACGCGGGTGTACCGGGTGTGGACTGTGACTTGCATTTCACAGTTCACACTTGGAACACCTCTGACATCCCCTCGGGGATTCATATCGTATCGTATCGTATACATATATACAACGTGTAACAGAAAGGTGTAACCATAAGGTAAATTCGAAGAGCTTATTCAGTCAATCAATGGTATAGAACAACTTTTACCATGGAGCCAACCTTGAATCTCAAAAAAAAAATCTGCCCTTCCATACATTTCGGCCGAGCGGCATTGCATTTTTCTATGAAAAAGTAATTTTTTTTTTCGAGTTACAGGTTTTGTTCCATAGTAAAAGTTGTTCTATACCATTGACTGAATAAGCTCTTCAAATATGGTTACACCTTTCTGTTACACGTTGTATATACAAGGTGAATTTGTGAACATCGTCCAAATTCATACTTGAGCCTTGGTAAGTGATCAGCATCATGAACCAACGACGATTTTTGTAAAATTCATAAATTTAAATTTCGTCTCCCCATAGTGATTCACTCAGGACTGGGAGTGAATTACGATGGGAAGTCGAAATTTCATTATACGAATTTCACAAAAATTGTTATTGATCCATGATACTGATCACTTACTAAGCCACCAGTATGAATTTGGACGATGATCAAAAAGTCACCTTGTATATATATATAAATACCAGATAAATGGCTAAACTCACTATTAAATCTGTATATTTAACGCACAGGTGAAACTTTCTAGCGTGTGCGTTTCAATAGAGGTTAGCACTCCAGTTTAGTTATACACTTTCAGCCTTTTACTAGTGATGGCGCGGAAAACAGACAACTTCGCTCTAGACGTTTCATATTTTCGACGTTAGCCTACCTCTCATTCTGGTTCCCGATATGAAGTCGAAGTCTTCTTTCCTCGTGGGGTCAAAGAACGCCATCTTGCTGATCGATGTGTCGTATGCGGCCACGCGGAACGGGATTATCTGTTGAGTTATTTATTTGTTAACTAATTTATTTGTAAATATATTATAATATACATGACGGCGCGTCCAATAAGAATGGCGGTGGTTGGGAATGTGCCGCGCGCTGCGATTGAGCTGGTTGACAGCAAGCGCGTCTGACGTATCCGTGTCGTATGATTAAAGAGCGTGCTGGATGGGGCAACCGACCGGTCGGGTCGGATGGAGCATCCAACACGGTCTGACGTAATGCAGAACACTGGTGCGATTCGGACCGAGAGGAACTGTAAAAGGAAGACAGGGTGGCAACACTGGCAATCAGCCGCCATTGAGACAGAATCGTTTTGAATCTCGTTGAGGCACCACGTGTTCTGCAGAACGTCGGTTACATTCTTTATCTTAGAGATCAAGAATTATAAAAACGGTTGTATTTTATTCAGTAACGTTTGGTTAAAATTATGATTCTACCGCTTCGTACATTTTGACTCCTCGCCCGATTACCCACGTTTCTGTGACCAAGAATGGGTGACACCGGTAATCCTGATGGCCCCCCCCATTCCTTTATCAGAAGTGGGATGCGAAGGGCTTTGTCCTGAGGAGATTCGGAACACAAGTGCGACGACTGCAACGCCGAATTTGCTGCAAAATATGGAGGCACTTTTAACTCGTGTGTTAGCTGCACCACAACCGCAAGTTGCTCCAGCGAGTACCGTCGCAACGTGGCTAGTAAAATTTGATCCCGACGCCGCCGAAGCATATATTGAAGGTTGGTGTAATGTGACAGAATTCATTGTGAACAGCCGAAGGCTCGATGGTGCCGAATTATTGCTAGCATTAACACACGCTCTTCAAGGCAGAGCCGCCACATGCCTCACTAAGTGGCCACATATCAAAGAACTGCTTATAGCGAAATTTACGAAACCTATGCTTCCTCAAGATTACTTCGACGAAATTCTTCGTTTTCAAATCGGGTCCAGGGAAACTGCTAGTGAGGCAGCTATACGATTGTGGGGCTACGTAGAAAGAATGCCGCGTGTCGAAATGGCGGAAGATATGATGACTGGGCTAGTAACGTCTGTATTATCGCAGAAAGATGGTACCATACGAAGGGAGCTCCATTCTCACACGTTGCAGAGCAGAGCACAACTATGTCGGGTACTTAATAGTGTGACGCTCAAAAGACGAAACGACAACGGCGATCCCTATGAGCCAGAAGCAAAAAGTACCCGTATTCAAGACCAACGCTTTATGGGAAATTGTCACCGCCGCGGAGCTACGGGGCACCGGTGGCGACTAAAGAAGTGCAAGTCTGCGAGCGCCGGGTGACCAAGGGGACGCTGACCACATAACTGGGTGAGATCGTTTCTTTTCTCTTTGACAGTGGATCCGCTTGTTCATTAGTAAAACATGGCGTGTCTGAAAAGTTACCGGGTACATTGCGCAAAGATCTAGTTCAGCTCGTAGGTATTGGTAACGACGGAGTAGAATGTTCTTCCCAAATTTTAAGCTCAGTCGACATCCAGGGTGTAAAAGTAACAGTTTTATTTCACATTGTCCCTGACAACGCCATTTCAGAACCAATACTTATAGACAGGGATTTGTTAGATCTTGGAGTGGACGTCAAGACAAGTAGCGGGAACATTTCATTTTCTTGGCACAATGAGGTCCATGCGATTGACACCTTTGATTTCACGGATATTGATACAGATTTAAAGGGAAAAGATCGTTTGGTTCTTATTGAAGTTCTGAAAAAGTACAGAGATTTCTTTATTGACGGTGTGCCTATCCGCAGAGTTACCACAGGTGTGTTACGCACTGATCTCATTGACCCACATAAAACAGTGAAGAGGCGTCCTTACAGGCTGTCCCCCGCTGAGAAAGAGATAGTAAAAGAAAAGGTCAAATCCCTTTTAGATGCCGGAGTTATTCGGGAAAGTACGTCACCTTTTGCTAGCCCCATCTTGTAAAAAAAAGACGGCTCAGATAGGATGTGCGTTGACTATAGGGAATTGAATTCTAATACGAAACCCGAGCATCACCCTCTGCCACGTATTGATGAACAGATAGACCGTTTGCATCGCGCATGCCATTTTTCGTCGCTTTACATGGCTTCGGGTTAACACCAGATTTTAGTTGACCCAAATGGTGATAGTATATCACGCACGACTTTTGTAACACCGGACGGGCAGTATGAGTATCTAGCCATGCCCTTTGGGTTACGAAACGCCGCGTCCGTGTATCAGCGGTGCATTAATAAAGCTCTGAGGGCTATACTTATTCAAAGAAAAAATAATTTACCTCACGTGGTTTCATATTTCAGCCATCGAACGACGGACACGGAATCTCGGTGTCATTCCTACGAGTTGGAAACCATGGCCGTCGTTCGAGCAGTAGAAAATTTTCGACACTATTTGTACGAGCAACATTTTACAGTTTTCACAAACTGCAATTCCCTGAAAGCATTTAAGTTCAAAACTGATTTAACTCCCCGAATGCAGAGGTGGTGGGCCTTTTTTACAGGCGTACGATTTTGATATCGTGCATAAGCAAGGAAGCAGCATGGAACATGCTGACTTCCTGTCTAGGAACCCCTTCCCTAGCTCCGTAGTCAATGATCGTCAGCCTGACCCAGCTGAAGCATCCCAAAAAATACAAAGTAGTTCAATTCGCGGAGCTTCACCGGGGTTGGCTTAGTGTTGAACAAAAGCGAGATTCCGAAATACAGGATCTCATCACTAAACATAATAACGGTGAACTCCCGGAAGCGACAGTGCATACGTATGATGTGCGTAACGGCATTTTATACTGAAAAATCGAACGCAACAAGTTTAGTTTCTGGCTACCTGTCGTATCCCGCACGTTAACTTGGACTTTGATAAACCATGTGCATACAGAAATTCAGCATTTAGGCGCGGATAAGACACTTGATAAAATATACGAGCAATACGGGTTCCCTCAAATGTCCAAGCAGGTTCGAAAGTTTGTCGATTCGTGCATAGTATGCAAAACTTCAAAAGGTTGTTTAGGAGCACAACAAGTTAGACTGCATCCTATTCCTAAAGTACCTGTGCCTTGGCATACTGTGCACATCGACATAACTGAAAAATTGAGCGGGAAAAGTGATAAAAAAGAGAATACATCCGTCATTATAGATGCCTTCACAAAGTTTGTCCTACTCGAGTACACCCCTTCACTTGATGCCGCTTGCGCGGTTAAGGCCCTTAACGCCAGTGTTTCTTTATTCGGTGCACCTAAGAGGGTCATTGCTGATCAAGGGCGGTGCTAACATTAGTGCAGACTTCAGGCAATACTGTAATACGTACAATATAGAACTCCACCTCATTGCCACAGGGTCAAGTAGAGTAAATGGTCAGGTGGAACGTGTGATGCGCACACTTAAGAGTTTACTCACGATAATTGAGAACGACCCAAATAAGGTATGGCGTGATCAGTTTCCCAATGTGCGGTTAGCTATGAATAGCACCCGTTCTAGGGTAACAGGTTATACACCAACGGAACTGATGTTCGGAATACGTTCGCAATCTTTAGGGTTAGCAAAAATATCATCGAATACCGAACCAGAAGCGCGCTTAGATCTGGAGGTATTACGTGACAATGCATCTAATAATATAGCAAAAGCTGCGGCAGCTGAAGTAGAATGGTTAAATCGTGGCAAAGCCAAGGTCAAAGCGTTTTCAAGGGGTGATTTCGTATTCATCAAGGGTGGTGAACGTCACCAGACGAAATTGCAGCGAAAATATAAGGGCCCCTTTGTAATAACTCATGTTCTAGACAACGACAGATATGAGCTTCGTTCGATTAGTGGCACGAATCGTTTTTACAAATATTCTCATGAGAATTTGCGCTTCGAGGGCTTGTCTGAAATAAGTGCTAGTCTAAATAATGATGATGACGAGGCCGAGACGGCGGTTAAGGGTCAGGGGAATGGAGAGATTTCACCCGATGATGACAGCGATACCCTAACTGTAGCAAGCTCTTGCACATCTACAGCTAGCTCTGCCACCCTCTCCGCCTCTGAGTTCGACGAGCAAGAGCTAATCCGTAAGTAACTAAACTTATCAACTATAAAGCTGTCTAGCGACTGTATGTAGAAGGACTGGCTCATAAGGGTCGACGTCCTGTCCGTGTCTAACTTATTCGAGTAAAGTCTAGTGATCGCAGGGGCGCTAATGAGTAGTTGCCCGGTCCGATCTAGGGCGCTTTGGTCGTAGGGGTACCAATGAGTGGTTCCCGGTCCGATCTGCAGCAACAAGAGACGATCGCAGGGGCGCCAATGAGTGGTTGCCCGGTCCGATCTGCAGCAACAAGGGACGATCGCAGGGGCGCCAATGAGTGGTTGCCCGGTCCGATCTGCAGCAACAAGAGACGATCGCAGGGGCACCAATGAGTGGTTGCCCGGCCCGATCTGTAATAAGTGGTAGTTGGTGATCGTAGGGATAATTATGAGTGATTGTCCGGTCCGATCATGGACGTGAGAACAAAAGTGTGAGTGTGAATGCGTGTGGTTGTGCGTAAAGGTGAATGTCAGGGATGGGCGAGCGGATGCCCTGAAAAGCCTAAGGTGGTTCTTTCCAGATTAACCGTCATAAGTAGTCGCACGAGGACGAGCGACGTGTCAGTCTGGCCGTGACGGCGCGTCCAATAAGAATGGCGGTGGTTGGGAATGTGCCGCGCGCTGCGATTGAGCTGGTTGACAGCAAGCGCGTCTGACGTATCCGTGTCGTATGATTAAAGAGCGTGCTGGATGGGGCAACCGACCGGTCGGGTCGGATGGAGCATCCAACACGGTCTGACGTAATGCAGAACACTGGTGCGATTCGGACCGAGAGGAACTGTAAAAGGAAGACAGGGTGGCAACACTGGCAATCAGCCGCCATTGAGACAGAATCGTTTTGAATCTCGTTGAGGCACCACGTGTTCTGCAGAACGTCGGTTACATTCTTTATCTTAGAGATCAAGAATTATAAAAACGGTTGTATTTTATTCAGTAACGTTTGGTTAAAATTATGATTCTACCGCTTCGTACATTTTGACTCCTCGCCCGATTACCCACGTTTCTGTGACCAAGAATGGGTGACACCGGTAATCCTGATGGCCCCCCCCATTCCTTCATACATATAAATAAAAAAAGTAAAAGTGGTCGTCGCCAGTCAAACGACGAGTTGGTCGAACCTTATTACTTAATACTTTTTTATTTATTTTATGATAATTTATTTAAAATAATAGAAAGCTAAAATAGTAGTTTATGCTACAAGGGCGAAAAGGAAAGTGTTTTAAACGTAACCGAGTAATTTATTGCTCTTACGCCCGTGTATCACCACGTTTTTCAATGCATAGGAAACAAAACAAATATAATCTTGTGAACTTTAAGTTATGATTGGCTCAAAAGGATTGTATCCAGAGCCGTTAAACAGTGGAAAAAAAGTATAACATCTATGGTACACAGGAAAGGCTGCAGGGTAGCCAATCATTATCAATAAATTTAAAAAATAATAATAATAAAGCCCCAGGCCAAAATAATCGACTTTCTGTTCGGTTTTGATGCATAAAAAGTGGACTTTTACGAGCACTTGCATTGAAAAAGGCTTTAAAATAATATTTGTTCATCTAATTTATTTGTAGAATAAACGATTTTTGTTTGTGTCTACTTTTCAATGAAAAAATTATACGTGTACCTTTTCAATGCGGATATTTTCCTTTGGGAAAGTTGTTATGTTACCGCATGTTTAACATTTGAACACTACAGCCCCGTGTCTGGGATCGAAAAGGTCTCCTTGACCACTGGGGTGCGGCATGCCCGAGGGGTCACGTCCCACTGTGTAGTGGTTGGCGCCTGCGGTCATGCGACATTTACCCTACCTTCCAAAATATAATTATTTTGATAAAATCGATTACGAATGAATGAGGTGAATGGATAGTAATCCATGAGTGAAGCAAATGCGTTCATTCATTCGTATGACTTTCGTGGCTCATGCGACGGAGGTAAGGCGATGTGAGCGTTGAACGGAAAGGAATGTCAAAAATTGTTTTCGCTCCATTATTTCAGCAGTTCAGATCAGACAAACCATGGTATATGTTTTATTCGGCCATGAGAGAAACAAATGAAAAGTCGTGTGGAACTCTTCGTTGAAAAGGAAGAATTTATATATTTTTTTTTTTCGTCGCTATCTGAGTCTACGTTGAAGAACAGTGCTACAAACTCTTCTTGTTCCATCACGAATCACGGCACTTTGACGAAATAAAATAAAATAATCGTATTGTATTCTGTGGTAAGAGGTTATGGTTAAGATGTATCTTTTTTAATGCGGTCCGAATCATAAGCTATCTTTCACATCGTTTGCTAGCTCACAAATTACGGACCAGTCATCGCTCACACTTTAATTCATTCATAGCTTTTATCTATGTAATTCTATTTCGGACCGCAAGGTTAGTCTCGTCAGTTTACCTCAAGCTCAGTTAGTCCAGGAGCACATTTGAGCACCATGGCCCCATGTCTGGGGTCGAAAAGGTCTCCTTGACCACTGGGGTGCGGCATGCCGGCGGGGTCACGTCTCACTATGTAGTGGTTGGCGCCGGCGGTCATGCGACATTTACTATCAGTTTACCTCAAGCTCAGTAAGTCCAGGAGCACATTTGAGCACCATGGCCCCGTGTCTGGGGTCGAAAAGGTCTCCTTGACCACTGGGGTGCGGCATGCCGGCGGGGTCACGTCCCACTATGTAGTGGTTGGCGCCGGCGGTCATGCGACATTTACTATCAGTTTACCTCAAGCTCAGTAAGTCCAGGAGCACATTTGAGCACCATGGCCCCGTGTCTGGGGTCGAAAAGGTCTCCTTGACCACTGGGGTGCGGCATGCCGGCGGGGTCACGTCCCACTATGTAGTGGTTGGCGCCTGCATTCATACGACATTTTGCGTGCCATTGGACCTGAAGGTTGTAAAATATGATAAGAGGGTAAGATTTTTAAGAGTGTGTTGTAAATTGCTTCAACTTCATCAAAAGTTATGATAATTAGACATGTAGCAACTGTGTTCCTAATTAATAGAGACCGGATTATATGCAACATGAAAAGCCCGAAATATGCATGAAAAATGCTTAAAATATGCATGAAACGTGTCAAAACATACAAAATTAAGACAACATACAGTCAGTAATTTTTGAATAATATATTATTAATATTATCGGACAAAAGTATTGTTTACAGTAGTAGTTTATGCTAAAAGGGCGAAAAGGAATAAATCACGAGGACGATTTAAAACACGAGCGTAGCGAGTGTTTTAAACGTAACCGAGTAATTTATTGCTTTTACGCCCGTGTATCATACTACGTTTTTCAATGCATAGTGTGAGGAAATGAAAACAAATATAATCTTGTGAACTTTAAATTATGATTGGCTCAAAAGGACTGTATCCAGAGCCATTAAACAGTGGAAAAAAAGTATGACATTTATGGTACACAGGAAAGGCTGCAGGTTAGCCAACTATTGTAAATAAATTAAAAAAAATAATAATAATAAAGCCCTGGGGCAAAATAATCGACTTTCTGTTCGGTTTTGATGCATAAAAAGTGGACCTTTACGAGCACTTGCATTGAAAAATATTTTACATATTTCTACTATTGTTAACAGAAATGATCAGACTCTTCCAAATGTTTGGTAGTAAGATTGTCTTCGATCGCTTTACACATTTTTATAAGCAGAAAAATACGTTCTACGTCCACTGAGGTGCTATGTTGGCACTTATGTATTGTTTCTGGCAAAATATAATAAAATAGCGCGAAAATATGCATCATCAATAGTTTTTTTAGTTAAAATATGCAATAACCGGTGAAAAGGGGGTAAATATGCAAATTCATATGCATATAATCCGGTCTCTACTAATTAACATAACGGCTATAGCGGAAAATCCATTAAGTAGTTTCGATGATGTGCGTGAACAAACAAACAGACAGACAGACAGAAAAGAATTCTAAAAATCGCTGATTTGTGTTCTATTACTCTTTTTTAGTCACCCTCTTTCTATTTTTGTTGAATAAATGAGTAGAACCCGGTATGTGTACATTGAAGAAAAGTTCTTCAATGTACACACACCGGATTCTACTCATTAATTATAGGTATTGATATTGATGATGATTAATTTTAAACGGTGTATTTCAAATTCAAACATATTTCACACCAATGGTTTGTCCGCTTGCAACATGTTTCCAATAAAAATTGTTTGAATTAACATTATATCATTGCAGTATAGAAACGCAGAAAGAAAAGTTTAGTATAATCAAGACTTGTAGTGGGACACGAGTGTTACCTCAGTGGGTCCAGCATACATCATGGGCGAGGGGAATATGGCCAGTACAGTAGACTGCGGGTCGAGCACGCCTTCATTCAGTACCGCCTTGTGTTGGTTCATACGGACTTCTAGTGGGACATCGTCGTCCTTCGTCCATCCACCTGCAGGAACAAATACGGCTATTAAAACAGTTATAGTTGCTGTAGGACGGCAAATAAGGGTACCAACTCTTATAAATAGGTTATTAAATCAAAGCAAGTTGCTGTTGGACAGCAAGTCAATAATATTGCTGAAATGTTCGTTGCCATAGATGGCAAGTAAGGGTACCAACGCTTATAAATAGGTTATTAAACCAACGCAAGTTGCTGTGGGAAAGCAAGCCAAAAATGTTGCTGAAATGCTAATTGCCATAGGACGGCAAGAAAGGGTTGATCTCGACCCTATTTACAAACTGCAAATAATTGTAACTCGCTTATTCGATATCTTTTTTAAATCTTAAGCTTAATTATTGCTTTTCGATAACACTTGATTTGCATTTATGGCACGATTGATCCTGCCATACTTTATAATGTAATTGATAAGAAAGGATTATGCTAACCATATAGCCTTTTCTATTGACACACTTCAATCAGGCTATAGTTTATTCCCTGGGGACAGGCGCTTGGCGCGGGCAAAAGCTAGTAGCAAAGAACACTCTACATCAGCGTTTCTTAACCTGTGGTCCGCGGACCCCTGGGGGTCCCCAAGCATATGTATGGGGGTCCGCAACCTAATCTATGGACCATTTAACAATCATAAATATGTTATAAACAATCATAATTTAGTTGCAAAAAAGCAGCACCAACCTTCTCTTTAAAGTATTTTATATAAAAATGTATACATTTTTTTGTAATTTGTAGAACTAAAATAAATGGTCCAAAATGTATTGCTGCTTTTTTAATAAGGGAGTCCTTCAAATTGTGCTTGATTTTCTAAGGGGTCTGTGAACAAAAAAGGTTAAGAAACGCTGCTCTAGATCAACTCACCTTCCAAACAAAAAAACTAAATAAAAATCGGTTTATCGCATCAACTACAATGCCACAGACAGACACACAAATACACACGTCAAACTTATAACACCCCTCTGTTTGCTTCGGTGGTTAAGTTTAAAAATTAATAAGAACATGAGTAAGTTAGTGGTTGGTTTACCGAGTGGATGTAACAGCAGCACCGGTTTCTTGTACCCGCGCGCGGTCAGTTGTCGCTGCGTGTCCTGCATCAACAGAGCGTGCCCGTTGTGGATCGGGTTCCGTAACTGGAATATCATACTTTTGATATACTAAAGATAATAGCGAAACTAAGGACCAGTTTAACAATAATTTTGTTGACCAAATGTCAACTATTTTTCCATTATGATTTGGTAATTTTCAAGGCAAGGTGTTAAAATGTACTGAAATGATGTCAGCCAAACGTTTAAATGTCAACATACGAAATAAGTTTAAACAAAGATTATGTTTATTTTGCGAAATCCATCCCTATGGATACTCTAAATATTATTAGAGTGCATTACAAACTAGAAAAGATAAATCAGAAACAAACCCAAAGACAAGAATTTGAAAAAATTCCCCGGGTCAGGATTCGAATCTGCGACCTCTTGTTATCAAGACAAGCGCGCTACCAATTGAGCCACCGAGTTTCCTACCCAGACCGGTGAATTCTTCCACCATACTTGTCCACTGTTATTTTTGCTTCTACCTGATATACTAGCTTGTACTGCAAATATAGAACGCTCACGAGGGCGTTATGTGATTGAAGTATGATGGAAGAATTCACCGGTCTGGGTAGGAACCTCGATGGCGCAATTGGTAGCGCGCTTGTCTTGATAACAAGAGGTCGCAGATTCGAATCCTAGCCCGGGGAATTTTTTCAAATTCTTGTCTTTGGGTCTGTTTCTGATTGATATTTTCTAGTTTGTAATGCACTGTAATAATATTTAAAGTTTTAACAAAATTGAGGTTTGATCAAAGAAAACACTTTCTGGTTCTTTAAAGCCCGTTACATATGGAGTTATACCTTATAAAACTTTGTGGAAATGAGCAACACAATCACGACCACCACTTAAATAGGGGCAGGGAACTGTGAACTACTGAACTAGCTATTTAAGAATTATCCAAAAAATTATCTCGAATTAACATTATATTATCATTTCGACATAGAAACGTAGAGAAAAGTTCCTTGTACGACGTGGACAGACATCCGCTTAGAAGCAATATTAGGAAAGTCCCACGGGGTCATGAGAGACGAGATTCACGCGCACCGCGCTGCGGGGTGTCGGCTAGTTTAATACAATCTCAATCCCCTAAATCAGCGTTTCTTAACCTGTGGTCCGCGGACACCTGGGGGTCCCCGAGCATATGTATGGGGGTCCGCAGCCGAATCTATGGACTGAGACATTTACTGCTTTTCTCAACGACATACCTCGGTGAAAAGGCATTCTCTGCTCCTGTGTATACCAAAAACAAATAAATTAAAAGTGGAATCCGATTTGAGACTACAACTCAGTAGTAATATAAACCCAAATATCACTAATTTAGTTGCAAAAAAGCAGCACCAACCTTCTCATTCACGTATTTTATATGAAAAAGTATATAGAATTAAATGCTTTCTCGATCATAACACGTATTGAGGTGAGCCGTTTTATATAAATCAAAAAGTATATATTTTTTGTAATTTGTAGAACTAAAATAAATGGTCCGAAACTTATTGCTGCTTCTTTATCAAGGGGGTCCTTAAAATTGTGCTTGATTTCCTAAGGGGTCCGTGGACAAAAAAGATTAAGAAACGCTGCGCTAAATAACAATAAAAATATAACTACAGACTACAAGTAGATATTAACCTGGAAAGCGAAGACAGCATCGGCCTTAAGCTCCCGGAACTTGTGCCTCAGTTCATTCGGCGTGAGCCTGTACGCGTCGAGTCCGTCGTTCCAGCGGACCCGCTCGAACACCTCCAGGGTGCCGCCGACGAGCCACTCGCCGGACTCTTCGATCATCTGTCAAACGTTTGTAATAATAACTATACATTACATATAGCTGTACATATAACTATACATATAGCTGTAAAAGTATCACATAAGAAATTGCTACGCGAGAGCGATTTTCTCCTGGCACGATTGTATTTGCACTCAAAAGTAGAAATCAACCTCATATATTGTTAAAACGATTTGTTATCCAATAAACTATATTTTATATATTTTTTTAAAGACATGATCTTGCGAAGTTTCTTGCCCTTCTTCTTAGCAAGACTAATCGAATGGGCGGAGTTAGGCATATATTTATTATACGTATTGCATATATTTATAGCATTATTAATTCCTTATTTCCATATTTTTATTTTATTTCAGTGTTTTTTTTTAAATTAAATTTAAGTAAACCCAACCTTTATTATTTCCCTGCATATTTCCCCATATTATTATTTATAACATAAAACTATTACCTATGCACATAGATTATTTAATTATTTATATTACATTAAAACTGACCTGTAATAAGTGTATCTGTTATACCTACATTACATCAATAAATATATTTAATTTCATTTCTTATTACATTACAATTGCAGACTCTTATATAACCATAGATTAAGTATATACTACCATTAGATTGGTAATGCAAAAGAGATAGAGCATATATGCGCGTATGTTAGGGCGAGACAGATAGACGTGACCATTTTTCGAACGCTATGGACCTGGATGTTAATTATAAACAAAACAAATTCTGTTTATTTTCGCAAAATCTCTTGTTTTAAAGTATAATTTCGTGTTTATTATACGTGATTAATTATCGTCACGTGTACAGAGCTTAGATGCAACTCATCTAGGAAAAAAACTCACATAAATTGTAAATTTCACATGGACGAAATATTGTAATATTTGTTTGTCTAAATGCAAATAGAACTAATACAAATGTTTTGTAGACAAATAAGGTGGGAAAAATTATCGCATTAAATCACATTTTATAATATAATATATCTACCGCGGTCACTTTTTACCTTTTAAACGTCGGGTGTCCCCTTTTCGTAAAAAAGGTAAAAATTGATCGCGGTAGACCCGATAATATATTGTTGAAGATATTATTTAACTCCTTTACATATTTGTTCTGTTATTATTTTGTGGCAACCCAGAATTTGACTTTGTCTATTCCTAGCTCTAGTCTAGTATCTATGCTTCCTGTTGATGCATGCCTGCCATCTTGTTTTTACCGTGCTCCTTCTCATGTGCATAATACAATGGCTACTGTTAAACTATTATCGAGTCAAGTTACTTATTAAATAAATACGAAATCCACAAGTTCACGTCTGTGTTTTCACTCTGCTGAATCCCTGATTCAAGATATCTGTATATATAAAATTCAAAGTCCTGACTGACTGACTGACTGACTGACTGACTGACTGACTGACTGATATATCAACGCACAGCCTAAACCGCTGGTCCTAGGGACTTGAAATTTTGCATATAGATACCTTATATAGTGTAGGCATCCACTAAGAAAGGATTTTTCCAAATTCACCCCCTAAAGGGGTGAAACGGGGGTCCAAAGTTTGTATGGGGAAACAAGATTAGAGACTATTTTATTCAAGACTTCACAAGAGTACTCCTTCCTATCTTTAAATGAGTAAACATGTGTTTCAGGTTTTTTCAGAATCCCACCCCTAAAAGGGGGAAATGGGGTGACAAAGTCTGAAAATCAACATGGGTATCATTTGTATGGTTTATCAGGTCGCTGATTACGAAAACAACAACGATTTTAAAATCCAACGTAGTGGACGTAAAAAAGGCATTTCCAGAATTCAACTCCTAAAAAGGGGAAATGGGGTGACAAAGTCTGAAAACCAACATGGGTATCGTTTGTATGGTTTATCGGGTCGCTGATTACGAAAACAACAACGATTTCTATATCCAACGTAGTGAACGTGAAATACCATCATCCCCTGTTGGGGTGCGATGGGGTTGATATGTTGAAATGTGTAAATATCAATATGGGTGTCGTTTTTATGGTTTTTTGGGACGTTAATTATGAAAATGGCATCGATTTTGAAATTTAATATAGTGGACATGAAAATTCTTGAAAGTATGTGTGCCAGAGCAAATCGGCTGTAACAGACGAACAGACAGACAGCCTATTAGGGTTCCATTTTTTCCTTTTGAGGTATCTATCTATCTATATATCCACAATCTATCTATCTATCTATCTATCTATCTATCTATCTATCTATCTATCTATCTATCTATCTATCTATCTATATCTTTCAATATCCCAGCAAAATATCTTTGGAATGGAAGGTTGAAGGGGTTGGACCACGGGGTACCAAAAAAAGTTTTTTTTATGTGAAAACTTTGACGGCCTGTTTCTCCCAAACGCCTAGACTTAGACCCATGTTGATGGGTGTCTAGGAAAAGGTTTCGACGAGATCTACCTGCCGAAAGTGTCAAAACTTTACAGGCCCGTATCTCCCAAACAGCTAATGCTAGAACCATGTTCATGGTACTGTAAGAAAAGGGCTCGGCAAGATCTAGATGACGTTAAAAAAAAAGTCGAAAAAAGAATTGCCAAACATTTGATCGGCCATATCTCCCGAACGGCTAATTGTAGGGAGTTCGGGTTTCAACTTTTGTGATTGGTCAAGCCGGGGCTACATGACCAAAAAAAATTAAATTTGACAGGTTTTGACAGTTTTTTGACAGGTCCAAAAAAGTATTCCGATTTGCATAAAACTCAAGGGGCATTCGGGGTCGCCAATTACGCTGCTGTATTCAAATGTGACATTTTTTGACAACTGATAGGGATTTTGACACTCTTTCGGAAAAACTTTGATCGGTGAGTCCCCGTGTTTGGCATTCTGGTGAGGCCGAAAAACGAGCATGTGAGGACGGAGAACGCGCCCGCGAGGCCGAAGGCCGAGCAGGGCGCGTTCGTAGTCTGAGCATGCAAGTTTTTCGGCCGAGCACTACACCTTGACTCCCAGTGGGAGTGAGAGCACTTATAATATTTGTTTCTGAAAAAAATGTAATTTGTTTCCTGTAGGCCACGCGGGCGAAGCCGCGGGCAGAAGCTAGTATATTATAATGTGTACAAAACGAGAGAGTCTAAAGTTAAATCACATTATTGCTCTGAATACCTACGGATTCAATTTAAAGCGATAAAAATTATGCGAATTTCTGCTATGTCCACTTCGCATTGCATTACGCATTACATATTATCATCAGACTTGTTGTATTTTAAGAGCTGTTTAGCAGCCGGATTGTGAAAAATCCGACTTTTTTAAATTAATCGAAACACCTAAATTCAAAATTCAATTAAATTACAAAACGGCTCTTAATACACGATTTCTTACATGACAAAATTTACATAAATATAATTCCATGCTCAGCAGATGTCCACAAAAAACGATCTGCCCTTGTCAAGTTTTTTGGTCTCGGCTTCCTTAATCCATAACCGATATTTTACTCTATACTACATCTATGTATGAAACAGACTGGCGACGGGCAGCGGCGAGGAGTAGAACTCTGGCGTTCGCAATATGGCAATATTCTTATCGTTATTCCACTCTCGATGGAATTCGTGCGGCTCTCTGCAGGTGACGACAGAATAACAGCATCGCAGATTTCGGTTTGCGGCATTATGCTGAGTCGGAGCCTTTTTCTCTTTGTCGCGACACTCATACCACTAGGATAAATTTAACTTTCTTTTTGTGTTTTAACTTTATTATTTTTTTTTCTTTTATTTAAGTTCTACTTTGTTTTTTGTATGTATGTGTCGTGTTTTTGTGAAATAAATGTTATATCTATTTATCTATCTATACACATAATATACAAGGTGACTTTTTGATCATCGTCCAAATTCATACTGGTGGGTTGGTAAGTGATCAGTATCATGGATCAATAATCATTTTTGTAAAATTCGTATAATGAAATTTCGACTTCCCATATAAATTCAGTTCCAGTCCCGAGTGAATCACTATGGGGAGTCGAAATTTTCATTTTACGAATTTCACCAAAATTCTTACTGATGCATGATACTGATCACTTACCAAGCCACCAGTAAGAATTTGGACGATGATCGAAAAGTCACCTTGTATAACGTGTAACAGAAAGGTGTAACCATATTTGAAGAGCTTATGAAACAGTTGATTTTTTTTCCAGATACAGGATTTGTTCCATAGTAAAAGTTGTTCTAAACCATTGACTGAATATGCTCTTCAAATATGGTTACATCTTTCTGTTACACGTTATATAACTGAGAACGAGGGCGACATGTCTTCAACCAACTGACCTTGATATAAGGATGTCCAGTGTTATAGAGAGAGAATTGCCGCGAGCACCTTTCTTCCTTCCTGTGAGGATAGAACTCTGGCGCTCGCAGTATGGCGACATTCTTGCCGTTATAAGTGAGGGCGATGGCGGTGGTGCCTTGGAGACGTTCCTTGTCCTCTGCGTGGACTGGCAGCACTATTGGGACTGATTGATTTACGACTGAACCATCGGCCAGAGTAATGCAGTTGAAGTGAAGAGCCTGGGAAAAATAAAAACGTATCTAAGCTCACTACACAAACTACACTAGCTAATCGCTCTTCAACGAAACTGGGGCTCTACCGCGTAATTCTCATTTGTATCAACTTCAAGCAAATGCATGCGAAATTCAACGCGTGCAAAAGAGATGGCATGTTAGGCGGGCGTCGTCGCACGCACGTCAAATTTCAATCTCAAGTTGATGTTGATGAAAATGAGAATTACGCGGTAGACCCACTGTTTTCAAATTGTAAATATTGGCAAGAAAAACTTATATCATGGAATAAAATTTATTGAAATAGGCATTACTTTGCGGAAGTCCATCATAAATTTTCGCCTCTAAACGAGGCATCCTCAGGATGTGTAGTCCACCCGACCGCACGACAGCAAATGAGCCGCAAATTTTGCTGTCGAGCGGTCGGGCGGACTACACATCCCGAGGATGTCTCGTTTAGAGGCGAAACACGTGTCGATAAGTTTTCTTGCTTGTTATTTAAGATTGCTTTATTTTGTGCTCGTACTGCTTGCTTTGCTTGTGCACGTTTTATGCGGGAGGGCGGTCGGTGCTCGAGTCTACATTTTGAATAGCATGGTAAGAGTGTTTAGCGGAATATTGCAAATTATTAATATATCCACAAATTTATATCATGGAGCCAATCCTCGAATCGCGAAAAAAAATCATCTCTTCCACAGAAAAGTTACATAACTACCAGACCAAAATGTGAGAACAACAGTTTTTATTTTTCTAGATTTCTCTTTTTTTTCACGGAAAGTTTTCGTTTGCACGAGTACTATCGCCAGTTTTCGGTTTCCGCAACTTCATCTTAACATTTGTATATTGAGATGAGCTGTTTTGTTTAAATCATGAATTATCCTCAAATTTCATTTAATTCTAGTTATAACTATTACAGCTTTTAAAAGATTAACAACCCTTCCAGTTACATTATATTCAACAAAACTTACACTAAAATTAAACATTTATACGTATTTATAATCTAAGACCATAGTCAACAGACACTGTACATAACTGGTTATTTCTTGGAATGGCGAACAAGTACATTGACACTACATTTACCAAGGATCAGACCCCTTCTACGATAAGTTTGATCAACTCTCACCCTTACTCTATTACAATAGGAATCAGCAAAGAAACTCTCACAAAGATTTCATCCATCCATCCTTCAGCCCGTATTCGTCCACTGCTGGACATAGGCCTCCCCAATATTACGCCACTCTTGGCGGTCCTCAGTCACCCTCATCCAGCCGCCACCCTCAACGTCCTTCAGATCGTCAGTCGAGCGGGCACGAGGGCGGCCTACACTGCGCTTTGCTGTACGTGGTCTCCATTCCAATGCCTTACGGCCCCAACGGTTATCACGTCGGCGACAAATATGGCCAGTCCACTGCCACTTCAACTTACTGATTCGGCAGGCTATGTCGGTCACATTCGATCTCTGACGGATATCTTCTTTTCGGACTTTATCCATCAAAGATAAACAAAGATTTGTAGGACACATAAGGCCGACGCCTATGACAGTGGATTTCGATTATAATTATATAAATATTCAATAATATTTACCCAGCTTGCATCATTTTAATTACTTTTTGAAGAATAGATTGTTGTTTCCTAAGAATTCTGTGTACGTCTATAAAAGGGATTCATATCAGATTCAGTGCCATACATAATTTAATTATTAATGTTAATAGTAGTTTATGCTACAAGGGCGCAAAGGAATAAATAACGAGGACGATTTAAAACACGAGCGTAGCGAGTGTTTTAAACGTAACCGAGTAATTTATTGCTTTTACGCCCGTGTATCATACTACGTTTTTCAATGCATAGTGTGAGGAAATGAAAACAAATATAATCTTGTGAACTTTAAATTATAATTGGCTCAAAAGGACTGTATCCAGAGTCGTTAAACAGTGGAAAAAAAAGTATAACATCTATGGTACACAGGAAAGTCTTCAGGTTAGCCAACCATAGTAAATAAATAAAAAAAAATAATAATAATAAAGCCCTAGGGCAAAATAATCGACTTTTTGTTCGGTTTTGATGCATAAAAAGTGGGCCTTTACGAGCACATGCATTGAAAAATATATTTCCAGTTGGTATACCAATTAGGGTGCAGTATAAAGCAAAATGCAGTTTTCACAACTTTATAGGTATTAATTTAGTAACCAAAAATTTCAAAAAAATATACATGTAATTTTTAAGGATATGCTTTAGTGTTCTGACGGGCCAAAAACGCAATTACGACAACTTTCCTCGATGGAAAAAATTACAAAAATGGGTCTGAAACTAAAGAAAAACAGCTTTTTGGTCTGCTTTTTTGAGGATAGCACCACGAAACGTTTAATGAATATTTGTTTTATAAATCTTTAATGTTGTGAGAGGAAATATTTTCAATTACAAGTCCTAATTTAGCCGCTAATTCAAAATAACCGCAGTATATTAGAGCAGGATTAACAAATCAAATACAATAGCGTTGGCGCATGACGGAAGTTTAGCCTAATACTGGGCCTTAAGTAAATAAACAAGTATCGCATTGAATCTACCCGCGAAGTCACTACTTAAATCAATTATGTCGTTCAATCGACGTATGAGAATTCATTTAGTCAGTGTTTGAAGAACATAAACGCCCCTATAAATATTAAAAACAAAGAGATACGGTAATACCTACCAAAGCTACATATAAAATAAATCCTAGTTCAGAACAAGTACAATTGTATTTAATTTGCATATTATGTATTTATATTATGCATACTATGTCGTAGGATATTTATATATACAAGGTGACTTTTTGATCATCGTCCAAATTCATACTGGAGGCTTGATAAGTGATCAGTATCTTGGATCAGTAACAATTTTTGTGAAATTCGTGAAATTAAATTTCGGCTTCCCATAGAAATTCAGTCCCAGTCCCGAGTGAATCACTATGGGGAGTCGAAATTTAATTTTACGAATTTCACCAAAATTGTTATTGATCCATGATACTGATCACTTACCAAGCCACCAGTATGAATTTGGACGATGATCAAAAAGTCATCCTGTATACAAGGTGAATTTGTGAACATCGTCCAAATTCATACTTGAGCCTTGGTAAGTGATCAACATCATAAACCAATAACGATTTTTGTAAAATTCATAAAATGAAATTTCGACTCCCCATAGTGATTCACTCGGAACTGGAAGTGAATTTCTATGGGAAGCCGAAATTTCAATTTACAAATTTACAAATCCAAGATACTGATCACTTATCAAGCCTCCAGTATGAATTTGGACGATGATCAAAAAGTCACCTTGTATATATAGCCAACCAACCGGATGTGCACCACCTGTCAAGTATTGTATAGAAAGCCCAAGAGTGGTGAAGATTCCTTTGCGCATAATTTAAATGGTACAATACTGTAAATAAATAGGACATCAGCATCTTACCTGTAAATACTCATGTTCTCTCATAAAACCTTTGAGTGGAAACGCCCAACCTTCGGAGAGCACCTGAAAACATAAACAAAATGATAACATTTGTATAACTTGACCAGCTAATCTAGCATAGCAAACTATATCGAGCTCGATAGCGCGTGATACAGTGCTCTCTCTCACTTTGTTGATCTACCTAGTGAGGGATAGACATGTTGTATCGAGCTGTTAAAACTCGATATGGTCTGCTATGCTAGACCCCCAGCTCTATAGTCTAGTGGTTCGAGGCAGGGTCGGATTTAGGGGAGGGCAACCGGGGCTACAATGACGGAGCCAATCTCGGATAGCGGAATGTTTGAGTTATTTGACGTCCGTTATGTATTCGGTAGTTGAAAGAAAAGCAGATCATGAACCTTGCGAGTCAAAATAGAGTACATAACATAAAATCCATCTCCCTATCTCATATTGTACCCCCGCTCCGCTCAGAATTCTACTCTGGAATCCTTCGCAGCTCTCGGCATCCAACTTTGTGCCTCGAAGGGTTTTTTTTTTTTACTTGTTGTTTACTCCTTCAAGAAAAAAGTGCTGCTGTGTTATTCTTTAATAAAATTGACAACTTACCAAACTGCACAAAACCACCAGCTGGTCACACTATTTCTCTCCAGATCAGGGTTCGAATCGGCTTCATCTTTTTTCGAAATTCATGTGCATAGTATTTGTGTACTTTTCATTTGTTGAACGGTGAAGGAAAACAATGCAAGGAGTCGACCACACAGCGCGTTCTGCGCTCTGCGGTCCAAACAATTGGAAAGCGCGTTCTCCTTGACCGCCGCAGTCTGTATGTGTAAAGATCCTACAATGACCACAAAACGCTGCTCTGTGTAGTCGACCCCTGAACCTACACGCCCTAGGAATCGTGTACTTATTCCTGCCCTAAAAGTGCGGCCCACCCCTTATCACGTTCGGACGTGCTAATAGTTGGTGATAGAGTGTCCATTCATCCATCCATCAGCCCGTATTCGTCCACTGCTGGACATAGGCCTCCCCCATAGAGTGTGTACGAATGATAACTGACCGTTCACACTCGGAAACATCATTACACCCCCTCGAGGGTACATTTTGACGTGAAGACACGTTTTTGAAAAGGTGAATAATAAAACGAGCGAATAAAAACAAAACTTAGCGACTGATGATGTGATACTGTTTTAATCAAAGATTTCAAAAGTTTAGATGAGCCCTGGCACCTAAAATCTAATGCGTTGTTTTTGAATGCGTGCGTTAACATAATGCCGACGCGCGCACACTTTTGAGTGCGCAATCTGTCTACCTACGGTCAGCAAACTGATCAGACTACTAAAGTTGTTAAAATGATTAACTTTAAGTGCACGTAAGGCGTCCAACTATCACTGTGTTCGGATGAGCACTGATTCGAAATGTGAAATGTGTGAGCGTCATTTAAAGGTGGAAACATTTTGGTGCTCTCATAGTACCAAATACTTAAGCTTATCTTTACTTTTGAAATCTTTGGTTTTAATAACTTGAGCATGAATTTGAGTATGCGAAAAATTAACTAAACTGAAGACGTATATTGATTGATAATAAAATACAGATCGATACATAAAGTGGGCTGTAAATAATCCATTTTGCACACAAAAATTCTAAGCGTGCGACTTAATTACTAAGTGAGCGACTAGAGATACAGAGTGAGCGAATTTAAAGTATGGAATCGAAAATATTACACCAAAAGTCAAAAATAGGTGCGACGACGACCGAAGCGAGGAAGAGCGTGCTAGGTTTACATGTAAAGATAAAATAAGAAGCCGAGCGAAGCGGAGCGGAGCGAGGCGACGACGTCCCTAGTTTTGTTACTTAAAATTAAATTGCCAATAAAATAGAAAATTGTTCGCCTGAGAATTATTCAAAAATGCAGGACATAATGTTGATACTCAAACAAATATCAGATCGCTTAAGTATTATCAAGCTTCTCACTTTGTAATTTAAGTAACTCAAATAAATGTTTTTAAGTTGCTGTTTTATTGATTTCTCGTTACTCGCAGTCAGTCGCTCACTTAGTAAAACAATAAGTCAAATTTTAATTCACAGTCACTCGTTTTATTACTACCCTTTTAATAACAAAAACAGACAATATTACCTGCACCCACTGTAAGTCCAACGTAGTAAGGTTAACTTTCGGCAGTCTGCTGGCTTCTTCTATAGCACTGTCGAGTCTGTTCCCGTAGATGAAGAGCTCTTCGACTCCTAGACGAGAGCTTTGGAGGTTGGGGATGATGCCCTGAAACCATGGCTGGGATAAGTTGAAATACTCCGACGGAAAATCAGACTTGTATGACTTTTGCTGTGCTGAGTCCAGTGCCTTTTACACTGGACTGTAATAGTCGTTATGGGAGACCATTTTTATTTTTATGTTTGTTTCTGAAATATTTCATAACCGTTTAAGCGGCTATGCGAATTTTATTTTTGTCACTGTTACTCCAAGCGAAAAATCGCGCAGTGCGAGAGGGGCGGATTCAGGGCAAAAGGGAAAATAGTTGGTTTTATATTTCTATTAAAAAAACTAAAATAGCAAGCAAAATTTCAAATATCAAATCTCTAGATATTGTTAAAACACACCTAATAAAATATTTTTGAGTTCCGTATATGGTTCCTATTCGTCAAACGAGGAGAAAAAGTGTGTTTGAAGACCTCATTTCAACAATTATTTCTATCGAGGAAAATGTATCCAAACATGTTTTCCAATTTCAAAACCCTAGAATATTTAGTCAAAATGCATATACCAGAAATGCATTAAAATTTTCCGTGTATTTCATGAAATACATAGAAAAGAAACACCCGTATTTTTTTCGCATATCGCCTTAATCTGTATGCTGCTCAATCTTATGGATCCGAGACGCGATCTGGACTGCGATGTATAAAAAAAACGATGCATGGATTTAAATGTCAAAACGCAGAATTCTAGGTAACATGCTTAGAGCAATGGTAAAATTGGTTACCACGCAGGTTTAGACGCATGAAAGTTTAGAAGTTTAGATGCTGGTGGAGAATTCTTTGAAGTTTTAATAATAAAAACTTTCGAAAAATTTTCTTAGTATCCCACGTATTTATTATATGTATTGCCTATATTTATAACATTATTTATTCCTTATTTCTATATATTTTTATTCAAGTGTATTTTTTTTTATGAAATTTAAGTAAACCAACCTTTATCCTTGTGTTTATTGTATGCTACCCAGTCCCCATATTATTATTTGTTATATTAAACTATTAGACATATATAAGGTTAAATAATATTAGTTGGCGAAACTCAAAACATAGGTAGTACTAGACTATATGAACAACTTTTTGGGAGCTAAGCAAAATTCGCAACTTTTTTTCTCTTCCTCCCATACAAATTGCCCCGATCAGCTGACTGGTCCAGTATGGAAAGGTGAAAACAAATTTTAAGAATTTCGCTTAGCTCCCATAAAAACAGTTGTTCATATAGACTAGTACTACCTATGTTTTGAGTTTCGCTAACTAATATTATTTAACCTTATATTAAAGCCGATTCTGAAGGCTTTAATTTTAGTTTTAGTGCTGTCAAAACTTATTATTCTTCGATACGAAATAGCCCTTAAGAGTTGGGATTAGAAGCTAAATTTATTTGGAAAATTTGAAGCTTTTGACAGCACTAAAACTTAAATTAAAGCCTTCAGAATTGGCTTTATTATTTAATTATATTACATTAAAACCGACCTGTATTAAGTGTATCTGATAATATCAGACTGATATACCTACAGTATACAGGTATCCCAAAAGACTTGACTTTTGGTACATCCCGTTAAAATAAATATACTTCATTTCATTTCACCTGTGACTCCAGTAACCGCACCACTTCGAGGGTAGACTCCTCGACGGACTGCAACACAGTCTGCACAACCAGTTCAGGTCTCTCCGGACGCTCATACTCCTGCGTTATACCTGTGAAGCCCTTAGGCAAGACATGACAAATACTCTTTATTATACACCGAAATACATAAAATAGGTAAAAGAACAAACTTATAAAAGCCTTATCACTTATAGCGATTTCTTGAAGACAACCTTTGATTCGCTTTGGATACTCTAACAGCCAGTTGCAGAAAGGGTTTTTAAGTTTAATGAACCTTTAAAGTTGATGCCATCCCTCAGTGGCGTGCACAGAACTTTTTTCCGGAAAAGCAATCAGAAGGTCAAGTACGACAATAAAAAAAATATGAAAAAATTTAAATAACACTTTAAAAAAAAAGTTTGTATGAAAATGTTCACTCTATGAAAGGCACTGCCTACCCTGGCGTCATACAAACTTTTTTTTTCAAAGCGTTATTAAAAAAAAATCATATTTTTTTATTGTCGTACTTGACCTTCTGATTGCTTTTCCGGAAAAAAGTTCTGTGCACGCCACTGCCATCCCTTACATTGTTCTTGACAAAGAAAGTGACAGCATTCATTTTAAAGTTTCATTAAACTTAAAAAACCGTTTCTGCAACTGGCCGTAAATATTATTATAGTGAACTAGCTTCTGCCCGCGGCTTCGCCCGCGTGGCCTACAGGAAACAAATTACATTTTTTTCAGAAACAAATATTATAAGTGCTCTCACTCCCACTGGGAGTCAAGGTGTAGTGCTCGGCCGAAAAACTTGCATGCTCAGACTACGAACGCGCCCTGCTCGGCCTTCGGCCTCGCGGGCGCGTTCTCCGTCCTCACATGCTCGTTTTTCGGCCTCACCAGAATGCCAAACACGGGGACTCACCGATCAAAGTTTTTCCGAAAGAGTGTCAAAATCCCTATCAGTTGTCAAAAAATGTCACATTTGAATACAGCAGCGTAATTGGCGACCCCGAATGCCCCTTGAGTTTTATGCAAATCGGAATACTTTTTTGGACCTGTCAAAAAACTGTCAAAACCTGTCAAATTTAATTTTTTTTGGTCATGTAGCCCCGGCTTGACCAATCACAAAAGTTGAAACCCGAACTCCCTACAATTAGCCGTTCGGGAGATATGGCCGATCAAATGTTTGGCAATTCTTTTTTCGACTTTTTTTTTAACGTCATCTAGATCTTGCCGAGCCCTTTTCTTACAGTACCATGAACATGGGTCTAGCATTAGCTGTTTGGGAGATACGGGCCTGTAAAGTTTTGACACTTTCGGCAGGTAGATCTCGTCGAAACCTTTTCCTAGACACCCATCAACATGGGTCTAAGTCTAGGCGTTTGGGAGAAACAGGCCGTCAAAGTTTTCACATAAAAAAAACTTTTTTTGGTACCCCCGTGGTCCAACCCCTTCAACCTTCCATTCCAAAGATATTTTGCTGGGATATTGAAAGATATAGATAGATAGATAGATAGATAGATAGATAGATAGATAGATAGATAGATAGATAGATAGATAGATTGTGGATATATAGATAGATAGATACCTCAAAAGGAAAAAATGGAACCCTAATAGGCTGTCTGTCTGTTCGTCTGTTACAGCCGATTTGCTCTGGCACACATACTTTCAAGAATTTTCATGTCCACTATATTAAATTTCAAAATCGATGCCATTTTCATAATTAACGTCCCAAAAAACCATAAAAACGACACCCATATTGATATTTACACATTTCAACATATCAACCCCATCGCACCCCAACAGGGGATGATGGTATTTCACGTTCACTACGTTGGATATAGAAATCGTTGTTGTTTTCGTAATCAGCGACCCGATAAACCATACAAACGATACCCATGTTGGTTTTCAGACTTTGTCACCCCATTTCCCCTTTTTAGGGGTTGAATTCTGGAAATGCCTTTTTTACGTCCACTACGTTGGATTTTAAAATCGTTGTTGTTTTCGTAATCAGCGACCTGATAAACCATACAAATGATACCCATGTTGATTTTCAGACTTTGTCACCCCATTTCCCCCTTTTAGGGGTGGGATTCTGAAAAAACCTGAAACACATGTTTACTCATTTAAAGATAGGAAGGAGTACTCTTGTGAAGTCTTGAATAAAATAGTCTCTAATCTTGTTTCCCCATACAAACTTTGGACCCCCGTTTCACCCCTTTAGGGGGTGAATTTGGAAAAATCCTTTCTTAGTGGATGCCTACACTATATAAGGTATCTATATGCAAAATTTCAAGTCCCTAGAACCAGCGGTTTAGGCTGTGCGTTGATATATCAGTCAGTCAGTCAGTCAGTCAGTCAGTCAGTCAGTCAGTCAGGACTTTGAATTTTATATATACAGATTACAAACTAGAAAAAATCAATTAGAAACAAATGTCAAGTAAATAATTGTATTTTATGCAACTGTGACATCACATTATGTGGACATTGGCACACGAGTGCTTGTTTACGAAACGAACGAAGTGAGTTTCGTAATAGATTTGCACGAGTGTCCCAATATCTAATTATGTCCAGTTGCACACAGTACTTTATCTATGACCATCAGAAACAATTTCACGAAAAATGTGAAAAAGAACACTCGTCTTGATACGAGTATTCTTTTTCACATGATATCTCGTATATCATAATACTTAGGTATCTGAAACCAATCAGAAGCGAGAACGAGTAGAGGGCGTAACTTAAGAAATTAAGACGGACCATTATTGCTTGTGATGGGTTCTCTAGCGGTGTTGTAATAAATTTGGCCCACAGCCCAGAATTGCGGTGTTATAATGTAATGTTATAACATCGATCAAACAATGTAGGTACTTATAAAATCGCTTTGAAGTTGTAATCACCTTATTGCAGTATAGGAGTAGATAAATATTTTTAAAAAAATCCTCAGGCCAATATTCAAACTTGCAAATTCGAATCTTGCAAAATTTGATCTTATCTAGTGCACTCTAATAACATTTTTTTTTTCTATTTGCACGGTTATATTACTTTGGGAAAGTAGTTCAGTATGATCCATAGAGTATGTGGTTTCATATAAAATAGCAGTCTTTTTAAAGTTGTATTTGGATAAATACAATTAAAATTAAAATAGGCACGACTATTAATTTAAATAAACAATTTGGAGAGCAGGAAGTTGATTGTGGTATTTGTAAGAAGATGACTGTGGAATTTTATTTTATCTATGTTTTGCAAATGAATTTGTCTTATTGTAACAGCTGTGTGTTACTTATAGTTTCAATAAAATTCTCTTACGTAGTTAAATAATTACTGTTTTCCATGTTGTGAAGGCCATACATTTATTAAGTTTAATTCTTATTCAAATTCGGACCATTTTGACGTTGATGTATTTTTAATAAGCTTCCAAGTTTTATATGTGATAATAACAACATAAATACCTTCACAACTTCTCTAAAAACGTACCTAACTGAAAATATACTATACCACTACGGAGTTTCTGACCGAATAAAGTGTTTTGACTTGATGGCTGGTTACTGAATTTTACTATTTAAGGTTTGACTTGTTGATGAACGTAACTAAATACCAATAATTATTTTTTCAATGCAAGTGCTCGTAAAGACCCACTTTTTATGCATCAAGTCGATTTCTTTACCATCTCTCGTACGGCGATCACAAAGCTAAGAAACTACCAAGCTATTCCTCAAGGCTAGCTCACTACCGAATGTGCCCTTTAGCTGATCGCAGAAAGGTCCACGACTTAGCTTTTCTACATAAGTTAGTCAACGGTGCACTTGACTGTCCAGATCTCTTAAGTAAGCTGTCATTTAATACCCCTAAAAGGCTACCAAGATCCAACTACATTCTTTTTAATATACCCTTTGCTAAGACTAACCTAGGTACCAACGCTCCTTTAACGAGATCTTGCCGCCAGTACAATGCTATTTCCAAATACGCCAAAGCAGATATTGATATTTTCTCCGGGCTCAACACCTTCAAGTCCTCTGTCAGTAAATACTTAGCCAAAAAAACTACACGCACAAATAAACACAAAGCATAAAATAAGTAGGTACCTACCCTGTTATTTTAAAAAATCTTCGCACAAAATTTGTTAACCTAGTTTTAATTTCATATTTTATAGAATATACGAGTAGTAAATGCTCCTATTAGTATCAGAATTGTTCATAATTGTCTTAACTGGTGCATGATGTGGATGCCTTTAATTAAGAAAACAAATAGCTGTATACATTTTAAGATTATTCCATTTAAGTAAGTTTATTGTATTTCTTGTTGGTGTTCCTAAATAAATAAATAAATAAATAAATAAATAAAAAACCGAACAGAAAGTCGATTATTTTGCCCTAGGGCTTTATTATTTCTTTTTTTTA
The DNA here is from genome assembly GCA_934047225.1 of Ypsolopha sequella. Classification (NCBI taxonomy): domain Eukaryota; kingdom Metazoa; phylum Arthropoda; class Insecta; order Lepidoptera; family Ypsolophidae; genus Ypsolopha; species Ypsolopha sequella. The sequence continues at coordinate 4,614,171 of OW203988.1, read as the reverse complement.
TTTATTTATGAGAAGTTAGCTAACCTGGAACCTTTCCTGTGTACCATAAATATTATACTTTTTTTACACTGTTTAACGGCTCTGGATACAGTCCTTTTGAGCCAATCATAATTTAAAGTTCACAAGATTATATTTGTTTTATTTCCTCACACTATGCATTGAAGAACGTAGCTCGTGTTTTAAATCGTCCTCGTAATTTATTCCTTTTCGCCCTTGTAGCATAAACTACTATTATGTTTATGTCTATGTTTGTGCTTTTGTGTTTATTTTAATTTTATGTTTGCATGGCCTAAATTTTTCTAGCTTTATTCTGTTATACAACATAAAAAACTACTTTTGTACGCCATTGCATGGCAGAACATAGAAGAAACAAAATTTATATCAACACCATTTGCACTTAAGTTCAACAAATAAAGATAATTAGATTAGATTTGATGTGTAGCAAATTAATTTGTCTTGTTACATTATAAGAGCTGTGTATTCAATCATGTTTCAATAAATTCGTAATTGAGTCATTATTATCAAATTTCTATAAAAAATGTTTCCCAGTTTGTGGAGAACACACAATTATTAAGTTTAATTCTTACACAAATTCGATTCTTAAATAGGTACTTTTTGCTCAATTACTAATTACATCCTCGAAATTATTGAAAATAATACATTTCTGTCACTAATGCGGCGGCGCATTTGGCGAGCCGCGAGCCTTGTCCGTGAGCCGTGCGGCGAGCCTGACATGATACCATTCACAGGCAGATTTTTCCGCGGATTTGTCAGCAGCAAAACAAATATCATCCAACCGCATTAGCAATTTGCGGGGAATATACATTGGCAGACCCCGTCTTACAGAAATGTAAATTCACTTTTGCCCTAGTTTCTGAAAGGTCAAAGAGAATTGTCTTTTTTTTCTGGAAAAAGAGAAATTCGTAAATGTCGACCGGCCGCATAAAGAAACTCATCGCCTGTTTGTACCAGCACAAGAAAATTTAACAAATAGAAAAGTCGTTTTGCCAGACTGCCTCAAAGGGCTTTTGTTTCAACAATCTCTCACCTTAATCTGTCCCTCTCTAGCTTTCTTGTAGAGTCCTTTTGTATCCCTTCTCTCGCATTCTTCGAGCGGCGTATCGATGAACACTTCGAAGAATGGTAGATCGGAATCTGTGTGGATCCGGCGTGCCACTTCCCTATCCTGAATTATAAAAATATATATTACAACAGTGTACACTGTACAGTATTATACTCGTACCTATACATGGACAGGAGTTGACGGGACACGTATTTTTAGAGGGAACCACTCAATCTACTAAGCAACTTTTGTTCCATCCATTTGTTTTTTTCCATCCATCTATCCATCAGGCTAGTTCGTCCACTGCTGGACATAAGCCTTTTCAGGACTTTGCCACTCCCGGCGGTCATCCTGGAAGAATTGCCCATACTCACACACGCTGGGCAGGCGGGTTAGTGAGCGCGGTGCCGGAACCTTCGCACCAGTGACCCGCTGCCCGTCACTAGCCTGTTCCATATAAGGCCCGGCTAATAGGAATTGATATACCGCCATCCATCGGTCCCAGGCATGGTGGGCCTTCTGGTTTTTTGCCTGTGAGCTGTCCTCTTACTCTCCCCCGAATTACTTCGAGGGGGTCTCCAAGTAAGATAGTGGTACCTCCACAGTCGAGCCCGGCACCTGCTCTACCACCTGTATAATATTTCCTTGCTCATTTTCAAAACCTACTGTACTGTAAATTGTGGCGTTCCCCTTGTTACCAACAGAATAAGCCCCTACCTCAGCGAAAGGTGACACGAAGCTGCAAAGACAAACGACTCCGCTGTCAGCGAAGAGCTTGGCGACCTCCGCCACCCGTCTGATATTCTCCTCTCGGTCTTCCTTCGTGAAGCCGAGGTTCTTGTTGAGCCCTGTTCTGATGTTGTCGCCGTCGAGGCCGTATGCCGGGATTCCTGGGGACGGAAACGGGTACGGTTATCATCACGTCAGTGGGCCGGCTTTTGAATTGCGTTGAACTTTAAAACTTTATTGAAGATGTCGCCTCTAACGGTATAAAATAGTAAACATTATGGTCAAACCTTATTTACATCGACATGTAAAGTTATTTTATGTCTGACCTCTCATTAACAAATGAGAGGTCAATGCAAACTAAAGCCGATTCTGGATCAAGGCTTTAATAACGCTGTGACTAAACAATTGCATAAATCCTAATGGGGATTTAGCGCCCTCTACCGTAACAGCTTTTGGTTTTCTTTCCCATTCTAAATTCCAACAAATTTGAATATCGAACAGTTCTAAATTTAAAATTGGCGGCAAATATGTAAACGACAGAACTTAAAGGCATGCCTTGTAACAGTAATGGTACATACTTTACCTGTTTCTGTAGTAACCACAGAACTAAATGCCATGAAAGCTGTGACTGCGACGCACCGATTTGATCAATACGTCAAGACATAACCCGTGGGCCTCTCATTTCTCAACCGAACGCGTTAGAACAAACATATTGTAAAAATGGTGTTTGCAGTGTGACAAATTGTTCTAATTCTTCAAATAACGCAAATAAGACATCCAAAGGAAGTTCATTTCACTTGTAAGTAATTTAAACATGTATTTACTGTGATATTTAAAGAATACTCCTTGCGGTGAATAAAATTTCAACCTTAGCATGAAATATTTATCATTGTAGCGAGTAGCGTTGAAATTAGACATTATTTTGTCCATTGCAGGTTATAAAGAGTGTCACACATTGAGTTAGAATATTAACACCGCACGCAATGTAAATTTTTTCAAACATTATCAACACGGACCTAACTGTGTCATAGTACGGCCGCTGGTCATGGCTTTTTACACATATGTATAATAGCTTGGCACAGTGCCATGATGTGTTTGGTATTTTACATCTAAGCTTCATAGAAATACGGTGTTATTTTGACTGTATGAAGACGGATGAATCTTTCTGTGCACCGCGTATGTTTACTAACTAGGTAATAGTACGTTATTCCAAAAAAGTGGCGACAGCCGTATAAAATTTGTGTCACGCCATCCCCGTGGTAGTAACAAAGACGAGATATTTTTAGACTTTCATAAATTTTTCGGGATTACGTACCAAAGTTTGTAATCCTGTCAACCTGGGTTCACGTTACGCGGTCGCGCGAAGACCGAAACTAATATGAACCAATAAATTAGTAAATATGTGTACCAAATGCGAAGGGTTTAAATTTCAAAATTCTATAAATTAGACATTTCGAGAGGCGAGGTCTGCAACGTCTTCCCGTTTACTCTTTTGTAATTCTAGCCTAGTAAGTACTAGTATATTCATTCAATTTCATATTATAAGGTGTCAACAATACTGAATATAGCGTACTAAAATACTAAGTGGGCGAAAGGCTGTGGGCGAATAAAATTGTTGAAAAATTCTCAGGCGAACAATTTTCTATTTTAGTGACAATTTAATTTTAAGTAATAAAACTAGGCTTTGCTCCGCTTCGCTCGGCTCCTTACTTTATCTTATATGTAAACCTAACACGCTTCTCCTCGCTTCGCTCGTCATCTCACCTATTTTTTGACTTTTGGTGAAATATTTTCGATTTCATACTTTAAAGTCGCCCACTCGGTATTTTTAGTCACACGCTTTGGTATTTATTCCGGACACTTGAAGTTGGTAGTAAAATATTTATTCGCCCGATAAATAATTTCCCTATTATAAATAGCCAGGGATCCAGGAACGTTGCAAAGAAAAGATACAATGAAGCGTATGAAGTAAAACACTTTGTAAATAGCTGTAGGCGGGGTATGGGTGCACAAGTGGGGAATTATTTCATTTTCATGTCCCAGAGAGCTGAGTTGTGAATAAAATATGGAAATACTATAACATGGAACGTTGTGCAACAAATAAACTGTAGCGACCGTCACGTCACGGTAGATCACAGTAAAGCCGATTCTGAAGGTTGTCTAGGAACAGAAGCTAAAGTTCTTTGGAATAATGTTAGTTTCGGCACCACTAACACCAAAATTAAACAGAATCAGCTGCATTGTTTGATATCCATACACAATGTACAGTATGTAAATGGTCTGGTTTCTTTAAATGAGACTACATTCAAAGGATTATACTGAACAAGTTTACAAAAGAAACATACCTGTCTGAGTCACGCTTCATTTAAGAGTATGACATAGCCAAAACAAAAACCAGTTCCGGGCGTGGCTTATTCTTGTTACGTTTGCGCGCGGGGGGAAATTCGTCCCGGTCTCTAAGCTCGCGTCACCATAGCAAAAATACGAATAGAGTGGACGAGGCAGGGTCAAAAGTAATACGTATTTTATTTTATCTAATTTATTAGTGTATTTCGATCATCGTCATTGATCCTACTTGCTATCACGTCGGGACGTAAATTTATTATGGTCGGCTAAAAGTGGTTTTTTGAGTGTTTGATTTATCAGTTGACCCTCGGAACATTTCAGACACTCCTTTAGAGATACATAATAACATCGTGACGGTTAATTGTCACCATTACCCATTCTTTAAATATTTTTCGCCCGTTGAGCTGGTTTTACACTTGCGGGAAAATAAATTGGACCAAAAATTTCTTTACAAAAAATTTTTACTAAAGTTGTTATTAGAAAAAGTGGAAACTAACAAATATTCTCAGAAGGAATGCACCACGTCACTATCTATCTCACTGTAGCCTATATCAATTATGCCTCTCTCATTCAACTACGTTTAACTGCCGTTATTTAAGACAATTTGCAAAACTAACATAGAACATTTTTTTTCAGGGTGTGGTGTCGAACTAACCTAATTACAAAAAATTGCTCATAAATTGGGTTTTTATTTTTTCTTTCTGATGTTACAGCATTTCAAGGTTTATTTTTGACTTTATCAATAGCGGGACTATTCAGAGTTGCGCAACAAAAGTTTTATTCTTAGAATTTAGAACTGGTAAGCTTTGACTCTCAAAAATCTATTCGAATTTATAAAAGTACCATCAACTCGAAGACTATCTACTTTTTGCTGAGGTCATAATTTGATATTCTGGTCAGTGATGAGCTGGCCTACCAGCCTTCCAAGGGAAAGCGTTGACTTTTGGGACACCTGTTTACCCTTGGGAGAAATCGCCAAGTGTTTAAAATATAGAAATTTATTTGTATCATAGTTTGAAATGTTCAGGTCCCTTTACGCAAAATGAAAAAACAAAACTCTTTTAGGATTAATTTGTTGTCCCTATGTTTGTCTGTTTGTCCGTTTGTCTAGGCAATTTTTCTGGGTAAAATCAATAAATGCTAATATTTACAGCCCTGTAAAACATACATATTATAACGTTTTTATGGCCTTTTATTTAACTTTTTCATACAAATTTTCTCCTCATGAAAATATAGAGATCAACACTTGACATAATATTTGAAAGAAAGCACAGAAAGGAACTGTAGAACAAATAATGTAAAAAATATAAAAACCATATCGTTCTATTCTAAAGGGATTAATAATTTACTGTTTGTTCAATGTGGCGATAGCTTTGTTTATTGTAACTTTTTTCTTTGTTACAAAGATAACAAATATTTTCATACAAGGTTTTCCTTAAGGGCTATTTCTCTGAATTTGTAACAAAATATTAAGAAGTAATTATAACGGTAAAGTACAACTTTTAGCTAAGACAATTTATTGTTAAAAGTTTGCTATATGCATAAACATATTTTAATGATATTATGGTATCTTCAAAATAATTGGGTTTTCCATAAGCGTGATATCAGATTATTTAAGGAATTTATGGCTGGTATCACGACGACGGATAAGCCAATTATTTTATTACTATTGTTATATAATTAAAAATATGTTTATGCATACAGCAGACTTTTAACTATAAGTTTTCTTTACAAAAAGTTGTATTTTTACTTATTGAAATTGTATTTCTCATCAAGAAGTGCAAGGTGACAAGATATTCAAAATAAGTTAATTGAATTTGTGAAATGGTTTCAGGTAAAAACAGTTTTCCATGAAACGGTAACTGTTTATACTTAGCAAAGTGTGTAAACTTAGTCATCTTAACATGAACGACGCCTGTATTTCTCTCTTTTTTATTTCCAGTATAGATAAAAATATACAAACTTGTTAAACTTTGCGTAAAAACGAGGCAATATTGACGATATCCTGACAGCTATTATGATGGTGTTTTATCAAATTTTGCTTTTTGGGCTGTATACAGACGTAGTTAGATATCACTAGAATATACTCATCAAAAAAGATATAAGGAAAATAAGCTGTAGACTTCACATTCGGTTTACACCTATTGTATGAATTTTAAGAAAAATACAGGGGTAAAGGGACCTCTTAAGGAAAACCTTATATTAAACTATTTGTTATCTTAGTAAAAAATAATTAAAGGAAAAAAATTAACAAAGCTATCGCCACATTGAACAGTAGATAATTAATCCCTTTAGAATAGAACAACATGGTTTTCATATTTTTTACATTATTTGTTCAACAATTTCTTTCTGTGTTGACTTTTAAATGCAAAATATTATCTCAAGTGTTCATCCCTACATTTTCATAGTGAGAAAATTTGTATGAAAAACGTAAAATAAAAGGCCATAAAAACGTCAAAAGTATGTTTTTACAGCTCTATAGAGGGCCGTTAATATTGGTATTTATTAATTTTACCCAGAAAAAATTGTCTAGACAAACGGACAGACAGACAAACATAGGGATAACAAATTAATCCTAAAAGAGTTTCATTTTTTTCATTTTGCGTAACAGGACCTGAATATGTACCGACAGGATTATCTACGATCTAATAATTTTGCCATGCACTGTAAATATTTCAAGATAAATTTCTATATTTTAAATACTTGGCGATTTATCCCAAGTAAGTGTACCTATATAATTCGCAAAAATTTCACTTATTGGACCTAAAATGGTGAGCCAATACTAGAGGGTAATTTCACGAAAAGGTCATTGACCGTTGTTAAAGATCTCAGTAAGTATAAGTAAATTAATTTGGGTTTCAATAACGATCACAAAATTATTCTTTTAGAGTAACATATATTATTTTCCCGCATAAAAGTATGAATTCATTCGTTTTGTTGTTATGACTATGGCACGATGTAGCTAAATCACTCATACGCATATTTTGTTGAGTTTTTAACGGCAGAAATATGATGCTCCTCGAAATATTACTTTATAAAATTAATTTCAATGTTTTTTGAAGTAGTTTTGGGAGATATTTATAGCTTGCAAAAAAGGGCACAGGTTCCACGTCTTACGGGCGCCAACGCTAGGCGTAGACTGACAATATCTTGCTGCCGCTGACTGCATCAGTGAATTTACGTATTTTTGGAAAAAGGGGATGCTTTTTTTGACCCGAATAACGTGGTATTTGGAAAATGAATAGATATCATTCACACTAATTTTATTTAAAAAAAAACCAACAAAATCGCGAAAGCGATACCTGAAACAAAATCGATAAGAAGTGTGCAATAGAGGGTTACAAAAAAATTCATTGACAGTACAAATATGAATCGATTAACGTGGTTTGTGGAAAATGAATACCTTAAAGTTCAACCAAAAACATGTATTTTTTTTATGGCTATACGTAACCTAATTATTGCAACAAAATCATCCGAAAGCTGACATTTTATTTCTGTTTGTATTTTCGTTCCCCTTAATATATCATATTAACGGGACACCTGACGCTAGAACATCAACAACACCAGGTTTTCAAGGGTTCATTGGAAGAAACTAGGTCTCTCCTCACATTGAAGAAAGTATATTTTATTTATCGATCTTTTATCTAGGGATTCCACATATAAACAATGTTTTAAGATTTATACTTTTGTCAAAAAAAAATGTTTTCCACCCTCTTTTTTTTGGTTTTCAAACGTTCGTTTCAAAAACGCGGTTAAGAGATCAACTTGATTTTAAATAAAATAGGCAATAGAAATATAAAGGGATGTTACCTAAATCCAATATTTTTTTCCCTACAAAATATTTCAGTATTAGCTAAAAACACACCAATTTGTTGTTTCGCTGCGTGATCACTAGTATTACGCGTCCAAGAACAAGAGGCCACAGAGCCAACATATAATCGCCTCTATGAAAAGCAAATAAGGTCTTTGCCTTTGCCTAGGATAGAGTCCGAGTTTTTTCACGCGTGCAAAAGAGACGGCATTAGAACAGAATCGTAATGTGATTCATGCAAGATGGCCTTTTTAGAGGACCCCATGAAATTGTGTAAGAAACGTACGACGTAAAACGTGCGACATCAATTGTCAAACTTGCTAATTTGAAATTGAAACCGTACGTTTTAAACTGTCAAATGAATACAATTTTCTTACACAATTGCACCCATAAAGTATGCATTTGTGACAAGCAAGACGTTTGTCAATTAAATTCTATAACCTTACCTTTAGATACTAGATAGGCCTCCAGCGCGAAAGCGATGCTGGTCTTCCCTGCACCACTGAGTCCTGTGAACCATACGGTACTGCCGCGGAAGGCGCGGCTGCCGAGCGCTCGACTGCGCTTCGCTCGGGACACCTGGTGCTTCTGCTCCACCACATTTGTGGCTACCTGAGCGCACTGAAACAACCACATAGAAAAATATTACAAAATGTACACAACGATCAGTATACACCGTGTAATGATGATCTGCTCAGAAAATGAAACCACGTATAGGGGATGTTATGAGGGTTCTTTGTACTAAATTTCATTTCGACATTCCTATTAATACATCTACAAATTAATAATTAATTTAGTTTCGCTCACAAGTGCAACGTACTAACCACGTTTTTTTAACAGGCTTAAAAAATGCGATGTTGCCGCTTCGTGCAGGTTACTGACATGTAGTAATACTGGAAGGGAAGGTGCACACTTGGAACACGATTTATTTTGTTCGAGAAAACAAATTTCTGTAAACAGAAATATTTTCTCGAAATTCTTTTTTTTGTGGCTTTGTAGAGGTATTCCCTACATGTGGTTTCATTTTCTGAACAGGTCATCATTACACCCAGTATACGAATTCGTGAATGCAGTTGTAGTCAGGTTAATTTCAAGTGTTAATCCATTTTCGAGTCTACTTGAACAATCCGGCGTCTGTATGTACTATAGGTATGTATGTATGTTTGTCCGACAATAACTCGAGTATCGTTGATCCGAACGTCATGAAATATTTTGGTAGGCGAGTGAACGAGACAAAAAAGTTCGAACATGAGCCAAATCGGTTTAGACCGAATCGCGAGTTCACAGTTCGGGGCGAACTACTGGTAGTATTTGGATTCATTCCTTTCTTAGGCTGACTGTACTTTGTATGTGAGGTCGAGTTGACCACAAAAAAATTAAATGTTTGACCGAGTTTCGTTTAGCCGAGATGACTATCGAATCAGAAAATTATCCCTTTTGCACAGACAGAGACGTATATCTCTGCTTTTGCATGTAGGTACTATAGAAGAAATTGCTGCAGACCCGCTTTTCATTCTTATCACCATTGTAATACGGACGACAAGTGTGTCTGCAGATTTTTCCTCGATAGACCTTAATGATGTCAACGAAAATAACGTTTTGATTGGTGTTTGACGCGGATACATTTAGTTGTTTTAGGGTAGGGAGGCACAAAGACTATAAATATGATCATTTTCTTAGAATACATTATTTTTGTAATTTTCTCAAGTTTAGATTTTAGGAAATTAAATTTTATAGTAATTTAAGCTCCATTTTGAAGTTGTTTAGAATTTTAGACAAATAATGTTATTTAAGGGGGATCGAGTCGTGTCTGGTGCAAAATAAGCGTGTTTTAAGTTCGTATGCTTATTTATTTACAGCGTAATGATGGATAAGAATAGAATAGAATATAAAAAAGATTTGTCCGAAAAGCCAAATTGACATTAAACTATGTTCGCGAAATGCAATAAATCACATTTATTTAATATCTTTATTTCAAAAATAAGAACAATCTTAAGTTGTGCGTTTTGCAGCGAACTTTTTAGGGTTCGGTAGTCAACGACAAGGAACCCTTATAGTTTCGCCATGTCCGTCTGTCTGTCTGCTCGCGGCTTAGTTTATAAACTATTAGTACTAGAAAGCTGTAATTTGGCGTGGGTATACATATTTATCACGCTGATAAAGTGGTACAGTAAAATTTTGAATAAAAAATTTTTTAGGGTACCTCCCCTACACGTAAAGTGGGGATGATTTTTTTTCTCGTATATCCGCTAGTGTGGGGCGTCGTTGGATAGGTAATTTAAAAATATTGGGGGTGTGAGAAGACCATTTTTCGATCCAGGGTTCCGTTTGCGAAATATTAAGCTTAATAGTGTTAATTTTGTTAGTGTCCGGGGGGGACAACGAAACGGTTGTATTTGGAGACGTGAAAAAAATCATGGCAGTAGTATACATAACGAAATTAAAAGGAAAACTATCACAGCTAAGTAGGCTTTACAAGTTAACGAGTACAGATCGCGCCAAACTTTTAGTCCCCTCCAAACACGGGGCGATTCGCATCAGCAGGAACAAAATGTATGGGCCGTTCTCGGGAAGAGCAACTTCCGAGCGTACTAGAAGGCGCGATCCTGTATTAGTCGACAAACTTATAAAATGTACTTGGAGAAGAAGTCCGCATATTGTGCAGGGCAACTACGGAACCCTACACTGCGCGTGGCCCGATACACACTTGACCGGTTTTATTTTTTGTTGTCAATAAATTTAATTTATAAAGGCAGGATCTACAAATAATTCGTAGGGCAGGATTAAAATAAATCTTACAATATTCGTGATCCTGCGCACGAGCAAGCCTATTTCTAATATGACAGGGTATGTAGCCCAACTTTCATGCTTGGTAAGTCAACTGCAGTTGCAATGTATAACTGCAACACTGTAAATGTTTAATTGGTGTATGTAACTACTAAGTTTGCCAACTTGAACGTAAAGTAACCGTCTTAAGTTTGCGAAAGTATGCCATGTATGTGCGAACTTGTGCCTTTTAATTTTGTAGTTTTTCGTAGGTCCAAGGATATCCACGTTTTTGAGGCATTTAGAATTTGATTAGGATTGATTTATTGAAAACATTTGGACCAAAAAAGCCTTAAGAGGCTATGCGAATTTTATTTTTGTCACTGTCACTCCAAGCAAAAAATCGCGCAGTGCGAGAGGGGCGGATTCAGGGCAAAAGGGAAAAAAGTTGGTTTTATATTGTTATTTAAAAAACTAAAATAGTTAGCAAAATTTCAAATATCAAATCTCTAGATATAGTTGAAACACACCTAATTAAATATGTTTGAGTTCTGTATATTGTTCCTATTCGTCAAACGAGGAGAAAAAGTGTGTTTGAAGACCTCATTTCAACAATTATTTCTATGGAGGAAAATTTATCCAAACATGTTTTCCAATTTCAAAACCGTAGATTATATAGTCAAAATGTATTTACCAGAAATTTATTAAAATTTTCCGTGTACTTCATGAAATACACAGAAAAGAAACACCCGTATTTTTTTTGCATATCGCCTTAAGTTTTTTTTATTTTTATTTATTACACTTCTTGTACATTAATATAATCAACAACACATTTTTACATAAAGAACAGATATTGTGTACAAAAGAGGCACATTGCTCATAGCAATATCTTCCAGAGTCCCAGGCAACCTTTGGGTGGAATGAAAAATATGTTATGTGTTTTTAATGTTAACAACATAAGCAGAGAGCTAATTTTAACTAAAACGTAATAATAATTAGTTTTATATTTGAAACCCAAAAATGACGAAATTTAAGGCGATATGCGAAAAAAATACGGGTGTTTCTTTTCTGTGTATTTCATGAAATACACGGAAAATTTTGATAAATTTCTGGTAAATAATAATTTAGGGTTTTGAAATTGGAAAACATGTTTGGATAAATTTTCCTCGGAAGAAATAATTGTTGAAATGAGGTCTTCAAACACACTTTTTCTCCACGTTTGACGAATAGGAACCATATACAGAACTCAAACATATTTTATTAGGTGTGTTTCAACAATATCTAGAGATTTGATATTTGAAATTTTGCTATCTATTTTAGTTTTTTTAATAAAAATATAAAACCAAAATTTTTCCCTTTTGCCCTGAATCCGCCCCTCTCGCACTGCGCGATTTTTCGCTTGGAGTGACAGTGACAAAATAAAATTCGCATAGCCTCTTAAGGCGCTCTTATCCCAAAATCAGTAATTTCAAAATCAAATAGAACTTTCAAATATCGTCTATAACTTCCAAAAAAAAAATACGCAATATAGTTCGAACCTTTATCTAGGTCTTCCACGCATGTGTTACACGATCAGATAAACTTTGCTCGATAGAAAAAATTCACGAACACAGCATGTAATAAGACCTTTCAAATCAGGCCATTTCTATAATTCCACTCTTTTATTAACGAAACATATCTGGTAATATTGCTCTTTAAATTTTCTAGGTCGACCACGTAAGTGGGTTTTAATAAACATATCTCTTATTTTTAAACGATTTAAAAACCGATAAAAACAACGAAAAAGTACAAAAGTGTGGTTATTTTCTTTACTCCTTACACGTAAAGAAAAAGACAGAGAGTCACTCTTCTGGGATAAGAGCACCTTGAGTTGCAGGTTCAAATGTTCAAACATTCAGACGCTTAGAGGTTGCAGGTAGTTGTTAAAAAACATGCCTTCAATAAAAGTCAAGGTTTGTTGTGATTATGATTAGAATGTTTAATAGAACGTAGCAAATTGGCATTTACCTGCATATAATTACGGTTCAATTTGATTTAATGACTCAATGTATGTTATGAATTAAAGCATAACTAGTGAAGGGTCCAAGGAAGGTATTCCAAGGGTAATCCTAATAAGGGCATTCCGCGTAGTGGAAATACGCTTTAAATAATAAAACCGGCCAAGTGCGAGTCGGACCCACGCACAAAGGGTTCCGTACCACCACACAATACGGGTACGGAACCCTAAAAACATTATGGTACATAATTCCACTTGCAGTTATTATGGACCAACTGAACTTGACACTTACGATCTATTCAACTCTATGTATCTATAACAATAACTTCCTAAATAATTGAAATAGGTAATTTTCAGTTTTTTTATTATACGTGTGCCTGTAAACTAAATTTTAAGTTTCTAAGTCAACTGGTTTTATATTGACATTTTTATTTTTTGACATTTTGGAAATTCTATTAAATTAATTTTATTTTATCATAACATATGTAACAATGTATGCCGTAATTTAATTGGATAATATGTATAAGAACACACCGACATTCATAGGCTGAGAGGCAGAACATGGAGTGCTGAAATTATATTATAAGATCTTCTTTACATACTGGGTGTAATGATAACCTGCTCAGAAAATGAAACCACATGTAGGGAATACCTCTACAAAGCCATAAAAAAAACAATTTCGAGAAAATATTTCTGTTTACAGAAATTTGTTTTCTTGAACAAAATAAATCGTGTTCCAAGTGTGCACCTTCCCTTCCAGTATTACTACATGTCAGTAACCTGCACGAAGCGGCAACATCGCATTTTTTAAGCCTGTTAAAAAAACGTGGTTAGTACGTTGCACTTGTGAGTGAAACTAAATTAATTATTAATTTGTAGATGTATTAATAGGAATGTCGAAATGAAATTTAGTACAAAGAACCCTCATAACATCCCCTATACGTGGTTTCATTTTCTGAGCAGGTCATCATTACACGGTGTATACCCATGTTCATGAATAAAATATTTTGTTTTTGATTTGATTGATTGATTGACTGGAAGTGCCGTATAGGTTTTCATGGTGAGTAAATTTGTATGAAATTGATTATGTAAAGTGCAATAACTTTTTTACGCGTTAGGTCAGAAGCCTGATGTTTTTACAGCACCATGGGGCCGTAAACTTCTGTGAGGTATCAGTTTCGACTTGATGTCTTGACGGACGGACAACAAAGTGAACCTTTAAGGGTTCCGTTTTTTCATTTTGAGATACGGAACCTTAAACAATTTGATTCGCAGATTGGCTACTTTGGTGCTGATAGTCAGCTCCCATGCAAGTTTGTGAGCTATGTTTAGGTGTCACCGAAATGAGGTTTTGTGGAGCCAAAAGCCATACTTTATAGAAGTTTAGTATAGAGCCATAAACCAATAGAAGTTTTGTAGAGCCAAGAGCCATTATTTTATGTTTAACTATTAATTACCTACCTATGTTTAAGTTTAAGTTAGAGCGGGTGGGTCTCATTATTTCCACTGAGAATAACCATTGACGGTTATTCTGATACTACATGTATCACTATTTCCATTGCGTTTTTAAAATCGCGACGCCGACTTCACGGTCGCTTATCAGACGCCGCATTAGGTACTGGCCACTGACTGAGAATGTTTTTGATGGATTAATTGTCAATAAGTCGACAGTGATACGTAAACATTCTTTTGTGATCGGAACCTATAAATTTCATAAATCGCTTATAATGGTAATACTGAGACGGTTTGTTAGAGAAATCGAGTATCACTATTTCCATTCGATGTTTTTCACGTCAATGGCTACTGTGAGACGGATTTGCATAAATCTGGCAGTATCAGAATTTCCATTCCAATGGAAAATGGAAATAATGAGACCCACCCGTTATAGCGACTTGGATCAATTTAGTATGAATTTTTATAATACCTAACTTTCCTTTCTTACATCTTATACTTAATGTCGTTTACTGTAGACCCGTATTATAAATAACACACTATAAGCTATATATATACAGGGTGTCCCATAATAAGCGAATCAAATTGTTATGGGAGGTAGCTTAGTCCAATTCCTATCAAATAAAATAAACATAGGTGAAACAAAAGTTCGATGGTTTTTGAGTTAATTAACTTTTTCAAAAAAAATTGAAAACATCTTCCCGTCCCTGTTTTTTTTTTCTGTCATTACTTTATTTTTCAGTTAAGAATTTTTTTATTTTCAGAATATTATTTAAAAATAACTATTTCATGAATTGGCTACCAAACATTTTAGAAAAGTTACACCAAATTTAAATGGCAAGACTTTGTTTTCACTTCTTGTGTAAATTCGAAAAAAATCTTTAAACTTTGAATCTCTGTGATGAAAAAAAAAAAGTACGGAGTGGGAATGATAAACTATTTTGAAAACTTGCTCATTTAATGTTATTTCCAAAAATGTATAACATTTGACCACTTTCATAAGGGCGAGACTAGTTATTGGCCTTGACCACCGGCTGGAATGGATTTTTAAAAATATTTACTTTCCATAATTTGAACTAAAATGCTATAAAAGTAAAAATTGTTGAGTTTTAATTAAAACAATGTGAAGAAGTGATTATTTTTTTTATTATAAAAAAGTGTATACCGACAAGAAAAAGTGATACATTTTTTTTTAAGAATATCTCCTTATAACAAATGTTCGAACTGACGCCCGCCTGTGCGAATGCATAAACGACACCTTTTCAAAAAATTTCGTTTTAGTCGGCGCAGGCTGAGTGCCGATATGCTTCTGGCGGCTTGTGTCACTCGTTCGCGTAGTTCTCCCTCATTGTGAATGGGCTTTGCGTACACTCGATCCTTTAAACAGCCCCAGTAGAAGAAGTCGAGTGGATTAAGGTCTGGCGACCTTGGTGGCCACAGAATGGGGCCTAGTCTGCCAATCCAACGGCTGGGGTATGCTTCGTTGAGATGAGATCTTACTTGAACAGCATAATGAGCCGGACACCCGTCATTTTGCAGCCACATTTGTGCTCGGGCTTGAAGTGACTCGTCTTCTAACAAAACTGGCAATTTTGTCCATTCAGAACTGAGGGCAGTTCTACTGGGCCCACGATTCGACCGTTGTAAATTCCGGCCCACATGTTTATTTTAAATTGGTACTGTGAATGGTCTTCCTTCTTTTCATGCGGATTGACCATCCGCCAACTGTGGAGATTATGCAAATTGATGTATCCATCTTTCCTGCAGGCGGACTAATCACTCCACAATACGTGATTAAAAAAATCCGGGTCCTCTTGGTGTTTGCGTAGCATTCGTTGGCAAAATACCACGCGCTTCGCATAATCGCGTGTCGGAAGTGCTTGTACACGCGTAACATGGTAAGGATGATATTGATATCGTTTGAGTACTCTATGCACAGTGGATTTCGGTATTCCCGTAGTTTGTTCGATGCGCCGACAAGAAGTTGATGGATCGTCTTCAATTTGTAAGAGAACTTCCTCATTGTCAACCTCTACAGGTCTACCCTCACCACCGTGTCTGCCTGGATTTCTTCCTTCTCTGAAGGCTTTGTCAACCCTTAAAAAAACTCCATATTGTGGGTGTTGTCGGTTTGGATAACGATCAGCATAAATCCTTGCAGCTTGTCTAGCAGAGTATGTGACACTTCCACGTATTTCGTCGAAATGTCTGGTTTCTCCATAAATCAAATGCATATCTGCATACTCATGATGGGTAAATGGATGGTCTTGATGATTTGCCATGATGCAACAAATCACAAACACAATGATCCAATACACAAGCAAAACAAGTCCCGAGAAGCGCCAAGTCGTACACTTCACAAGATACCAAATCAAGAGCACAGCAAAGTCCAAATTAAAGCCAGGTTCGTTGGAATATCGCAATACGGAAGCAGTGATAGTACACGAGTGTAGCACAGTAGGTAAAGTGTTGCACTGAGCGACAAGTGAGTGCGCAAACAAACAACAATGGCAAATTAGTGGTGGCATGGCAGCTAGCTTCATGTTAAAACGAGACAGCTATACATCACGCTGTTGATGTCCTTGTTTATTTTTTAACTGTTCTTAGATAAATAGTCAAAAGAACGGTTAGAACGTCGATGCGATAGTGTAAATAAGATTTTTAGTTCAAATTATGGATAATATTTTTTAAATATCCATTCCTGCCGTTGATCAAGGTTAATAAATAGGCTTATTCTTATGAAAATGGTCACATATCTTACATTTCTAAAAAGAACATTAAATGAGCAAGTTTTTAAAATAGTTTATCATTCCCACTCCATACTTTTTTTTTCATCACAGAGATCCAAAGTTTAAAGATTTTTTTCGAATTTACACAAGAAGTGAAAACAAAGTCTTGCCATTTAAATTTGGTGTAACTTTTCTAAAATGTTTGGTAGCCAATTCATGAAATAGTTATTTTAAATAATATGCTGAAAATAAAAAAATTCTTAACCGAAAAATAAAGTAATGACAGCAAAAAAAACAGGGACGGGAAGATGTTTTCAAATTTTTTTGAAAAAGTTAATTAACTCAAAAACAATCGAACTTTTGTTTCACCTATGTTTATTTTATTTGATAGGAATAGGACTAAGCTACCTCCCATAACAATTTGATTCGCTTATTATGGGACACCCTGTATATATAGCAAAATTAACCCAACTGAGGCTTTTGTACATACATTTCTCGGAAGCTTCGGTCCCGTCCAGTCATTACAGAGAAACGTCATCGCCTTTACAAAATATATAAAATAAATACATATATTCTAATACAATATAGGATTGTAAGAATATTGGCACCCCATGGAAAAGGATTGAAAAATAAAACGGGCTTTTTTACGAAAAAATCGCGAACTCCAAAGCTGGGCCTGCCCCTCTATTCTGTATCTTTAGATGCCAACTGGACTAGGTGCCTATCATCAAAAACATAGAAAAAAACGGAACTTTCAAAATTGCTATTAGTGGGTATTGAACTAATTACGAACAGTGTCGTCACTTCAAGTGCGAACATATCCTTAGACAATCGGAATTCTATAGTATATCTATGTTTATGATGATAGGCACCTAGTTCAAATAGCAACTAAAGATACATAATAGGCCCTCTGGTCCAGCCAACTGGCCCACTGTGTACAGGGGCCTTTAGTGCAAGCAAATGCACTGGCTTTAAAAGCCAACCATTTAGATTGCTTTTATATTTGAGATACCAAAATCAACACTATTCCTATTCAACAGGTTCTCTTTTTGCTTGTCAGAACTGTCATTATGTATGAGGCGGTGAAAGTTTAATATGAATGCTATCTCAGATAATCCTTCCTACTTTGTAAAATCTTTCTTTTTCTTTAAAGAAATTAGTCATATACGGATATTACGTATAAGAAGCAAAACCTGATACAAAGATTTGAAATCTCAGTGTTTATTACTATATAATTTATCCATTAAGTCAGACAAGACCTTCTCTTTTGGGTGCTTCTGTCTTGCTTGGCCCTTCTTCACTATGACATCAATTGACATTTATGAATTCGCGAAACCTCAGAACAATAACTTGTTCTGAGCGAGAAACAATACAAATTTTACATTTCCTAAACCGCATTTGACAATGATCAATGAATGATAAAATAGACAATCAACAAACGAGAATAATGTCGCGATTGAACCCAAATAATATTTGTGTAACTAGTTAAGAAGTTGAATGACATTACGTATTTTTCAGATTTGACACAAGTATCACAATCATCGAGAAAAAAAACCAGAAAGATCACTAAAATCACGGAAAACATCATTTGGCGTCGGTACACTCTGTCTGTCTGACTACAAAATATAATTATTGTATTTAGAGTAACGAACTTAAAGTAGCTTTTTCATATTTTTTTATATATTTTTTTTCCTTGTTTATTTTTACTCATACATTCAACATTGTACCACACAGAGAAATCACGTAAAAAAAATGATGTTTACTTATTTATTTTAAAATAACGAAAGGAAAATATGTATATTTTCTTGTTGCAACGCCAAATGACGTTTTTCGTGATTATAGTATCTTTCAGTTTTTTTTCTTGATGATTGTGATACTTGTGTCAAATCTGAAAAATACATAATGTAGTTCAACTCACATACATACATAATATACACACGCCTGTCTCATAGAGGGGTAGGCAGAGACTACAGATTTCCATCTTAACGAAATAGATAACACAGCTAAGACTCACTATGATTTATGCGAGAAAAACTCGACGTTTCGGTCAATTTAAGAGTGACCTTCATCAGGCTTCGCGAGGTGCTTCGGCCCGTGCGACACCCTCACGAGTTTGATTTCCATCTGCTACTATCCTAACACACCTTTTCGCCTCTTCCACATCCATCAATCTAGTCATACAAGCTCTTCTATTCCGGGTACTTTTGACATTGCCCTTCTACAATATGTCGCCAATTTGGTCAGCATATGCATACATTCTTCTAGGGCGGCATGGTCGAGCTCTACCTTCCACTTGCGCACCATAAATTTCTTTCATCATTCTACTCTCATTCATCTTCTCTACATGTCCAAACCACCGAAGCATTCCTTTTTATATTCCAGTCATCCTCTTTCAAGCCGCTTCAGTTCAACTTCTTGACTGATTAGAGATTACACAAATTAATATGCTAAATGTCCAAACGCAAGAGCATGTTTGGCGAAAGGGACCCTTAACTTCCGCACTTTATATGCATATCTTGCATAATCCTTATTTACCTCTATTCAGTTCTGACAGTGACTGCTGAATACTCACTGGCTGACCTGCGGGTCTACCGCGTAATTCTGATTTGTATCAACTTCAAGCAAATGCGTGCGAAATTCAATGCGTGCAAAAGAGATGCCATGTTAGGCGGGCGTCGTCGCACCCACGTCAAATTTCAATTTCAAGTTGATGTTAATGAAAATCAGAATTACGCGGTAGACTCGCTGGCTGTATACAATAACGCACTAAGCTTCGGAAATCACGGATTTTCTTAAGAGGGCGCCGAGCAAAATAATCTAAAACGACAGTCACTGTTAAATTGATTTATTGAATAATATTTCAATGATAAATAAATAAAATATATATTTATTATCACAGAGAATGTATCTACACTTCCGCCGCAGCAAATATTAAAAATAACTTATGGTGTAAGAAACAAATCTATCTAAAGTAGGCCCAAAATCTAAAAAAGGTATTGGGGTTTTAGTTATTTCAATAACTTAACTGTCGAATTTTGTCTCAGCCACAATTCAAGACAATCACAAACGTTATAAAATACAACTGGGCCGTTTCACATTTTTAAAATTTTGTCTGGTAAATTAAATATGATTTTTTCTGTTAAATTCAATAAACACGACCACGATAAAAAACGGCCACGAGAGAACAAGCGAGGTGTCTAATCGTTCTACACTCGGCGCAGCCTTAATCAGTTACAATAAAACCAAGGCTTTGAAGAGCTCACAAAAAATAAAACAACTTGCTTAGTATTATGTTTATCTAAAAAAAACTGACCATGACCTCCGTAGCATTGATTTATTAGAAGATTAAAGTAAAAACAAGGCTCTCAACCAAAACACTACGCTCACAGTGTCTAGGAAGAGACCTAAGGTCACTTAGCAGGAAATCGGCAATAATCGAAAAATGTTTAATAGAATCAACCATTCGAAAAAAAAATAGCCATTGCTTGCGTAAGATAAGGAAATACACAACAACTTTGAGATTTTTACAATATTTCTCACACATAAGTGAAATAACAAAATTATAGTATTAGCTGATGATACCTAGGTAAGTATAAAAAAATATGTCTAAAATAATAATATATCGTCACGACATGAATCCTCGAGGGGGTGTGAACTGTAAAATGCAAGTCACAGTCCACACTCGGTAACCCGCGTTTCACCGACGATTATTACGTCCCAACGTGATGAGTGGTGAGCTCTATTGCCGTACTTCGGGCACAAATACACGCTTTTTACGGCATGCAGGTTTCCTTACGATGTGTTTCTTCACCGTTCAGCAAGTGGCAAGTAAGAACAAATACTACGCACATAAATTCCGAAAATCTCATAGGTCTCATGCCCGACCGGGGATCGACCCTGGATCTCATGATTGAGAGGCCAGCGTTCTATCCCTGAGCTACAACCGCTTTTTATACTTGAAAAAAAGGGAGGAAGTATCACATGTGCCTGGGTTGATATTCTCCTGTCACCAGCACTTATTATATTGACTATTTTTATTCACTATTTTTGACCGCCTTTGTGGTCTTGTAGTCCGTTTTCGGTGGTCGCTGTTTCAATTCCCTTAGAGGCATAACACATTTTGTGTTCGGTCTGCGTGTTTCGGAACGTTAAACTGGGGTTCCATATTTGTGACCGAAGTACGGCTATAGTAGGGCGCTCACCGTCACGGTAGGACTTTATACACTGAGAAAAAATTCTGGTTCCGTTAATCTGAATATAGTTCATTTAAACAGAAAACATTGTACTATATGTGACGTCTATATTTATTGTTCAGTTTACTTGAACAATCTAATGTAGACAATAATTCAAGTAAATATAACATAATTCTGCTTTTGTTTACAAGGTTTTTTTTTCAAAACGATCTGGTAGTATTGTAAAAATATTTTTTCTCCGTGTAATCCACAGTGAAACGTGGCTGCACGAATGTGGACTGTGGACTTGCATTTCACAGTCTACATTCGGAAACACCCCTAACACCCGCTCGAGGATTCATGTCCTGACGATTTATAATTTATAAAAATTATTATTATTATTAATATTAAAGGTAATCAACGGGACCCTATAACTAAGACTCGTCTGTCCGTCTGTCACCAGGCTGTATCTCATGAACCGTGATAGTTAGACAGTTGAAATTTTCACAGATGATGTATTTCTGTTGCTGCTATAACAACAAATACTAAAAAACAGAATAAAATAAATATTTAAGGGAGCTCCCATACAAAAGACATGTTTTTTTGCCGTTTTTCTAGATAATGGTACGGAACTCTTCGTGCGCGAGTTCGACTCGCACTTGGCCGGTTTTTTATATATTAAGTAAGGTTACTTATTAATTTATGATGCGGTATTAAAATTTCCACCAACACTACTTACTCAATACAATGTTAGCTAATAGCAATACCTGTGGAAATGTAGAGAAAGTAGCCGGTTTGTACAAAACCGGCTACTGGCAAAATATACATAATATGGATATCACACAAAACTAGTTTAAATATTGTGTTTAGTTAATTGTATGTATTTGTAGCAACATTTTGTAGTATCTGGATGATTGAAATGCATGAATAAAATGTAGATTATGATAATGGTTTTAGAAAACGCTTCTAGTTTTTATTTTTTCATATTACTTGGTCTTAATTTCATCAAAAAGGGTAATATCGAAGTAAATCTGGAGGTCCACTTTTCGTCCATATTGCAAGGGCAATATCTCCGATTTATCCTGTACTACAGGACGACCGCGACTTCGTCCACGTGGATTGGAGACATATATAGGCCAAAGGGAGCATTTTTGAAACAAAAGTTTACACCCTGTTTCAGTCAATTATAATTTTTTAAGGGTCGTAATAAAAGCTCCGAAAACCAAATAAAAAACCGGCCAAGTGCGAGTCGGACTCGCGTACGAAGGGTTCCGTACCATTATCTATAAAAACGGCAAAAAAAACATGTCTGTTCTATGGGAGCCCCCTTAAATATTTATTTTACTCTGTTTTTATAATAATATATCAGATATTTATAATAATCAGAAATACATCATGTGTGAAAATTTCAACTGTCTAATTATCACGGCTCATGAGATTCAACCTGGTGACAGACGGACAGACAGACAGAAGGCCAGCGGAGTCTTAGTAATAGGGTCCCGTTGGTTACCCTTTGGGTACGGAACCCTAAAAATGAGGATGTACAACTTATGAATGTTACTGCTTTAAATACTAATCTACCGAAAACTTCTGTGCTAATAAATATACGAAAACAACCGAATGAAATACTGAAAATTCCGAAAACTACTGTCAGCTATTTTTATCGTAGATCTCCGAATAAAAAATATTTTTTACGACAAATTCATGACATAATTCTGTTAAAACCAGAGACCTCGCCTTACTCCGCTCCGCTTCGTTCGGTTCCTTATTTTATGTTACATGTAAACCTAACACGCTCCTCTTCGTTTCGCTCGTCGTCACGCCTATTTTTGACTTTTGGTTCATAGTTTTGTTTTTGACTATATTTTTTCGGTAAGTTCTTTCGGAAGTTCAGTAATTTATTCGGAGGTTCATTATTTAAACCAGGTGGTCGTGAGAAATTTTAGTTTGCTATGTTTAATTTATTTTGTCGGTAGATGTTACACAGTTAAATTTTTATATTTTCGGATAACTAATTTTGTCGCTGTTCAGATGGTATAACAGTGTGCAGCAGTTCGCTGGCATTTAATTTGTTTTTCGGAGGCTTTATTACTATACATTTTTTAATAATGCCTTCTTAGTGCATCTTGTGATTAAGAGGCTATGCGAATTTTATTTTTGTCACTGTCACTCCAAGCGAAAAATCGCGCAGTGCGAGAGGAGCGGATTCAGGGCAAAAGGGAAAAAAGTTGGTTTTATATTTTTATTAAAAAAACTAAAATAGCTAGCAAAATTTTAAATATCAAATCTCTAGATATTGTTAGAACACACCTAATAAAATATATTTGAGTTCTGTATATGGTTCCTATTCGTCAAACGAGGAGAAAAAGTGTGTTTGAAGACCTCATTTCAACAATTATTTCTATCGAGGAAAATTTATCCAAACATGTTTTCCAATTTCAAAACCCTAGATTATATAGTCAAAATGCATATACCAGAAACTGATTATAATTTTCCGTGTATTTCATAAAATACACAGAAAAGAAACATCCGTATTTTTTTCGCATATCGCCTTAATCCGTGGTGCACCTCTACACCCCAGGAACACAATAATATGTTAATGGACCGGGCGCAATCTCGGGTGTTTTTGGTGGATATCACAATCCCACACGATGAGAACCTCGTGAAAGCCGAAACCGAGAAGAGGAGGAAGTATGTCGACCTGGCTCATCGAGGTTACCGACATGTGGAGCGTGGCATCCACCGAAGTTATCCCAATTGTTTTCTCCGCGAACAGGTTAATACCAACCACCCTCGAAACCGACCTGAGGCGGTTGGGATTCCGCGGCAGTTCGCTTCCAGCGCGGATGCATTCCTTTCCCTGGGGCTCTGAACCTCGGTCGACTGTGCTTCTACCGGGGAGTTTACCGTCTTCTATTTCTCTTTAAATTCTTTTGGCCAAGATGGAGATCAAAAATTGTCAAAGTCAGTCAGTCACGGAAACGTTATTATATAAGTAAATAGATAGATAGATGATAGATTCGAGCTAAAATCTAGACTGTGTGTGCTATAGTAAGAATTAAAAGGGTTCAGTAAGTTTATTAATATTTCTAGTTCTTAAAGCAATAAAAATACACTGGGGCAAACGGATAAAATTCTTTTCCTTTCTTTGTACATCGTAAATTTAATGTTATGTTATGTTATGTTACTCATAAATAAACAATACCAATTTTTAACCTTTTTAAATTCGAGATATTTAATATTAAAGCAGATTCTAAAGGCTTTAATTTTAGTTTTAGAATCGTCAAAACTAAATTTGCTTCATTGCAAACTTTGGAAAAATGTAAGTTTTGACAGCACTAAAAACTAAAATTAAAGCCTTCAAAATCGGCAATATTGTCACGACATGAATCTCCGAGGGCTTTTCAGAGGTGTTTCAGAGTGTGAACTGTGAAATGCAAGTCACAGTCTACTACACCTGCGTTTTAAATGCAATATTATATAGCTTATTTTATTACAAATGTAGGTATGTTGATAACGGAATTGTGTTGAATATAGTGCACTGAATCCTCATACCATTGGATCTGTTTATTTATACGTATGACGTTTTAGGTGGGGAGGGGATTAGACACAATCTTATTTCTTTTTACATGGGTGCGGGGTGTGGTTCTCGATATTTCTTACGTTTATGTGACATACTAGCTTTTGCCCGCAGCTTCGCCCGCGTTGATTAAGTTTTTGTATAGTCGTATCGAATCCCATCCCATCCTATCCCACTTATGCCATTATCCCATGCCACCCCATCCTCACTATCCCATCTCACTAATATTCAACGGCGTGAAGGAGTAACAGTACAACACTTTTCTATAGGGACTTGATACCTTATTGCCTTCCAATGGGAACTGATTTATGGGATAAAACGTAGCCTATGTCCTATTCCAGGTCTAGAACTACATTTGTGCAAAGATTCAGCCTAATCGTTTCAGTAGTTTCGGCGTGAAGGAGCAACAAACATCCATCCATCCATCCATCTAAACTTTTATAATCCCTACTAGTGGGATGGGATGGGATAGTGGGATTTTACAGTGGCTAATCTTTTATCTGATTGGCTGTTTAGGCCTTGGACTAGTCAAAATTTATGGATGTTTTTTTTCTTCCCAGTTTTATGTTGTTTTATACGCGTACCAAGAAATAAATAAATTTGGGATTTTATTCATATTTTCTTCAATGATACTACGTAAGATTAATTAGGTAGATAGGGGGTTTAAACAAATCTTATTAAATCTTACACAAGGGAGGGAGGGGTCAAAAATAGGTCAATACGTAATAAATGAACATCCCCTTGCGTGTGTTTTGAGCGTGTAGAGGTCGTTGGTGTTCAAATTAAGTACGTCAGTTTACGGTTTAGATCAGGGATGGGCAAACTACGGACCGCGGACCATCTGCGGCCCGCGAACGGTTGCAATCCAGCCCACGACCTTCGACTCAGAAGTAAAAATTACAAACATAAAATATTACATTTAAAGGCATTTATTGATGTTTCACCAAGTGCCTTCAATCGCAAGTCAATTTAATGATTAAACCACTAAAACACATCGTGCATGTGTAACAATATAGTAAATGAAAGCGTTATAGTAATAAAGACGTCTATTTTATATAAATAATAACTGCGAGATAGATCTAAATACAATTATATTAATTAAAAAGGAACACATTAGATAAGTAATACATTAAATAAATTAATAATCACTTGCTCCCGCTGTCGACTGTACCAACAAAATTTTTGGAAACTAAAAGGAAATCAATTTCATAAATAAAGTATTTCTTGGAAACTGGAAGAATTAATGGATGGAGTTTTGATTTTCTAGAGAACAAAAGAATTGGAAACCCAAGGCACCACCCATAATAACATAATTTTAAACAAACTTAAATAGTGCAGCTTGTTATACCTACAATAAATAGTGCAGCTTGTTATACCTACAATAAATAGTGCAGCTTGTTATACCTACAATAAATAGTGCAGCTTGTTATACCTACAATAAATATTTAAGTCATTACATAGTACATACATAGAGTACCTGATTTGAATATGTACGGTGTAACTACAAAACGGTGTTTAACTTTAGACAGTGTTTAAATCTGTTACTGTCACTCTTTTACAATATGAAAGAAAAGGCGACAACAATAGATTTAAACACTGTCTAAATTTAAACAGCGTTTTGTAGTAACACGGGTATAGTTCATATTATCATAAAATTTTGCATAAATAAGAGATCTTTTAATGTTGTTGAAACTAATAAGAAAAAACAACTAATTCGGAAAATACAAATATTTTCATTTCAATAAAGAATTATAGTCAAAAATTCAAAAATCTGGCCCTCCATAGATACTGTTTGTAAATATTGGCCCACGTAGGAAAAAGTTTGCCCATCTAATATGTATTTCAGGTGACCATGTTAGGTATGTAGTAGTAAGTACAGCGGATATAAATAATTACTATGGTAGTTAATTGGCTCAACTCACGTTCAACTAAATTTAACCAAGTACGTGAAGTATAGGCGTAGCAATAAGTATATAAGTACGATCGATATTCGGCTTAATTTTTCATCTGGCGTAATAGAGGGAGGGGGCAAAAATTATTCAAGAAATTTCTTTGACAATTTTAGATACAATTTTGATAGGCTCGATAAGAGACATGAAAAAATTTATTCCAGAACAAATACACATTAACCCCCTAAAGCGGAAGGTTTGTACACACCCTTGGTAAAAAAAAAGTCTGAACCAAAATTCGGCTACACGTATGTATATTGGTTTTGATTCGGTGTAACACGACTTAACTTATTTGACAGGACTAACGTTATTTTTTGCATCCTGTCTTTTGTTTCTTTGTGGAAAAGACAAGGACAGAAAGCTTAAATTAAGTTTAGTCCTGTCAAATAAGTTGAGTCGTGCTACACCGAATCGACACTATTATAGGTCAATTGGATATCGAGATATGACGAAATTATATCCTTATAATTTTTCTTTCCCAATAAATGGTTTAATATGTTTGGGAGATGGTGAAGAATCTACAACTGGTCGGTTAAGAGGCTATGCGAATTTTATTTTTGTCACTGTCATTCCAAGCGAATAATCGCGCAGTGTGAGATGGGCGGATTCAGGTCAACAAGAAAAAAGTTGGTTTTATATTTTTATTAAAAAACTAAACTAGCTAGCAAAATTTTCAAAATGAAAAATCTAGATATTGTTGAAACCCATCTAATAAAATATGTTTGAGTGCTTTACATGGCTCCTACTCGTTAAACGAGGAGAAAAAGTGTGTTAGAAGACCTCATTTCAACAATTATTTCTATCGAGGAAAGTTTATCCAAACATGGTTTCCAAAATCAAATCAAGATTATATAGTCAAAATGCATATACCAGAAACTGATTATAAGTTCATGAAATACACAGAAAAGAAACCCCGTATTTTTTTCACATAACGCCTTATTTTACGAACCATGTAAACAAAAAGGAAAAAGGAAGAATAAATAATTGTAAAAAGGGCAATGTCAAAAGTACCCGGAATAGAAGAGCTTGTATGACTAGATTGATAGATGTCGAAGAACTCTCTGCCTACCCCTCTGAGAGACAGGCGTGCATATATGTATGTATATCACTACATAGTATAAAACAAAGTCGCTTCCCGCTGTCTGTCTGTCCCTATGTATGCTTAGATCTTTAAAACTACGCAACGGATTTTGATGCGTTTTTTTTTTCATAGATAGAGTTATTCAAGAGGAAGGTTTATATGTATAATACATGCCCGTGCGAAGCCAGGCTGGTCGCTAGTATTAAATAAATAAATATTGAATATTTGCTTTTTGTCTTCTAAATGATTATAATTACATAAAAACAGTTAAATCAAATTTTTACATTTTTTTTTTATTATAATAATTTAAATAAATAAATAAAGAATGCAAAAGATTTACTGACCACCCTCGCTACAGTCGACATAACGGTAGGCGTGCCCCATTCAGCTATCTTGTACTTCTCGAAGGTGTCAGCCACCTTCTGAAACCTTTGCTCCAAGCTCATGTTCGACATTTAAAAAAGTAAAACCTCAAACTTTCCCGCCAAACTAGATTCGCGATCGAGAACCAGTCAGTTGGAAAGGCGGCAGCGCGTATGCCGTTCACTGGAATACTGACGGCTGACTGACGCTGTAATGTCATGTAATGTAACAGACATACGGATGTATTCGCGGAATTATTCTTTACTAGCTGTTGCCCGCAACTTTGTCCGCGTGGAAGAAGATAATGCGGCCACAGTCCCTAATCCCTTGGGAATCCCGCAATAAAAAGTATCCCAGTTTTTTATTGAGCTTTTTTAAGCTTTATTTATTTCTTTTCTGTAGAGAATCGTATTTATTTAGAAAAAAGAAAAAAGTTAAATTGTTTTCACTTTTACTTTTTTATTTTATATACCTAACTTATCTGTCAATATTTTGTTGCATTCGACTGATGACGGCCCCATAATGCCGTGGGCTGAAATTTATCGAGGAAAAACCTATTTTTATTGTTTTACTATTAATAAATAATAAAGAAAAGTTTTTAAGTTGGATAATAAATAAGTCCTTTCCTTCTTTCTTTGTAATCCATGTCTCACTGCTAAGGACCGTAAAGTGGTAACGGCATCAAAACCTGTTTAGTAGTTTTTGCGTGATGCATGAAATAACGACAAAAATTACGTTTTTTTTGTATCTGTATCCTACACTACAATTTTTTTGGAATATCATCAATGTACAGACATATATACACACGGCTCTTTTTTTACAGATTTTAATAGAATTTAATTTAACCTACCTTTACAATTTTCAGTTATTATAGTACCTAGCCCGTTACATGAAAAATGGTATTACCATTTGTTATACAATAATTTTGCTGCAACTAATTTCGCATTAAAACTTTTTATTTACCTAAGTAGATGACGCTAATTAAACGAAATAATTAAATATTAATACACAAGGCCACCTGTTGATTCTCTTATGTACTAAAATGTTATACGGTACATAATTCAAACCAAAGTGTTAGTGTTTTGTTTTTTAGACAAAAAACAAAACACTAACATGATTTATATAAAAACGGCTCAGCTCAATACGTGTTATGATCGAGAAAGCCGACCAGTTTCAGCAGATTTAGACTGCCTTCATCTGGACGAGTGAAGACGTTTACGCGACGACGTTACGCCTCATGTAACGCTTCACGTAACGTCATCGCGTAAACGTCTTCACTCGCCCAGATGAAGGCTGTCTAAATCTGCTGAAACTGGTCGGCTTTCCCGATCATAAGACGTATTGAGGTGAGCCGTTTTTATATAAATCATGGATTATCCTCAAGTCTCATTTAATTCTATAAAACACTAACACTTTGGTAACAATTATGTACCGTAGTATTCGTGACGTCTATCGGCCTTCATCGCCAGGAATGAATATTTGTGATGTAACTTCTAACAGTAGAAAAATAAACTCCAAAAATCTTTAAATAACGATAACTTTTTTTTTAGACACCTGATTTTAATAAAACAAAGCCTTAAGTCTAATCCAAATTAAGTTCTGTGAACCTGTGAAAACTACATAAAAATCCGTTCAGTAGTTTCGGAGAACAAACAGACAGACAGAAAATAACTGTTATGTACAACATAACAAAGAAATTGTAATGTACTGTGCCACTAAGAAGTGGCTCAGAAATCACATTTAAGCCCCCTTAGGGTTTACGTGATTTTTTTTTACAAGATAAAAATATGTACAAAACATGTTAATTAAATAAATGAAAAAAATAAAACAAAAACTCTCAAATCGCTGATTTGTGTTATGTTACTATTTTTTAGTCACCCCCTTTCTATTTTTATTACTTTTCTTCAATAAACAGACACACCGGGCTCTACTCTTTTATATGTACTAGCTTCTGCCGGCGGCTTCGCCCGCGTGGCCTATAGGAAACAAGCATTATAATCGCTCTCACTCCCTCTCAAGTGAATATACAAACTGACAATATCCCAAAACAAGCTAAAACATGCTTGTTTTTCGGCCTCGCTAGCTACTGCCGGCTTCCACGACGCTGCTAAGAAGTTTATAAACAAATACTCACTGAACGAATAGATTCAGATGTTACAGTAGAGCCACTGAGTGATGGCGCCTATGACGTTTAAATGCCTACAAAGTATCGTAATTATTTATAAGCAAGTGTGAATTAAAAAATGTAATACTTCATTGCTGATAGTGATGTACTACTTGTTTCGGTTATTATTTTTCGATTTGAATGTTGCTTTATTGTGCAATAAAATTCGTATAGAAACAAAGATATTTTTTTTTTAAAGTTTCTCATTTTTTATAGGACGTGTTCGAGGTCGCCAAGTTACGCAATAATATTTAATTAAAAACAAAACAATGACGAAGTTAAACTAAACGAAAATAAATGATAGTAAAATACTTTTTTCGATTTAGATATTTAAACATCTCTTGGGGGCCCCGGGGTACTACACCGCATAGCCCTCCGACAGCTACGCCACTGGTTTTGGTACATTTTCCTTTTGTATCATTATGTTGAATGTTGAATGACGTGTCTAATGTTGAGTAAACTCACACTTGATTTTTATTTTTAACCGAAATTTGAAATGTACATCATCACTAAATGCAGCTGTCATAAGTGCCATCATTCAGTGGCCCTACCTTAGCGTGTAAAGTATTATAGTAGGTATGTACCTTGCCCGCGACCCCACCCGCGTTTATTCAACTCTGACCCGTTCTCGGCTTGGGCGTTATTTTATTAACACCCCTTATAGCCTATATTTTGAACAGGGTCACTACGATGATAATAAAAAAAACATCCAAATCCGTTCAGTGGTTTCGGAGATGTGCGTGAACAAACAGACAGGCAGACAGAAAAGAATTCTAAAAATCTCTGATTTGTGTTCTATCACTCTTCTTCTTAAGGGGGTGACCCTTTTTTATTTTTATTACTTTTCTTCAATTCTTTATTCTTTATAGAAACACGAACAAAAACAGACACAGTAAATAAAAGGTATGTACATATTGGTTAGCTTATCTCTAATAAGAGATTTTTTACAGCAAACTATTGAAGAAACAAATGAAATTTAAATGAGTGTAATAATCATACACGTGCACAAAAATTAAGTTTGCCTAAATAGTAAAATGAAATGTAAATAATATACATATAATAATAATGTACTTACTTCCATTATTATATGCATATAATACATACCGTAAGTATAAATACAATACAATAAAATAAATAAATATAATATTTTGTTATTCATAAAGCGAATGGTAGTAATCTTTCAGCTTTTCTTGAATGAACTGATAGTACGACAGTCATGAATACAATGAGCCGCAATGAGGAGAAGAGCATTCCAGTATGACTCCATAAGCACCAGTATTGTGTACCGGGTTCTACTGTTTTATTACATGTATTGATGATGATGATTAGCGTCGGACTGGGCCTTAGGGCACAAAATAACCACTTACAGAATGTTTACTCCGCATTACTAGCGAAAACAGGCGCACGCACACATAGACGCGTACGTACGACGATCTCGGATGAAGTCGGTCGAATGCCAATACGAAATTCTGCCGAGATCATCATACGTACGCGTCTATGCATGTGTGCGTCTGTTTTCGCTCCGTTGGTCGTCGAGTCGGCCTTCTGGTAGTATACATTTTGTGCCATTTTGTTTCGTTAGTACAATGCTAATTATTAGAATGTAAAAACATATTTAAGAAATATATAGAAAACACGATTTTCCCTCGGTTTAGAAACCTTATTTAAGTCCGCCATCAGTCGCGATTATTTTTAGTTGCTTAAAATCTACTACAGATAAATATTCTGCTATCTACGATAAATTTTATCTCATAGAGCTTAGGGGCCCGGATGGCAAACAGATTTTTTTCAAAATTCCTAGTCAAGCTTTAATTCGGCCGGGGGAGTAACGACGAGTTTAGACAATAATGCAAATTTTAAATTAAAATTTATTACAAAAAGTTACGTCAGATATTCTCCTTGGCCATTCCTCGGTGTTTAAAGACAAAAGTCTTCAACCAGTGCGTTCTGCCGGTCGTGACTTACGGTGCCGAAACGTGGACACTGACGGCTATTCAAAGTCGCTCAGCGAGCTATGGAGCGGGCTATGCTCGGAGTTTGTTTGATGGATCATATCAGAAATGAGGTGATTCGTTAAAGAACCAAAGTCATCGACATAGCCTCTAAGATAAGCAAGCTGAAGTGGCAGTGGGCTGGCCACATCAGCCGAAGAACCGATAACCGATGGGGGAGAAAGGTTCTCGAGAAGAGACCACAAACCGGCAGACGCAGTGTAGGACGCCCGCCAGCTCGCTGGACTGACGATCTAAAAAATATTGCCGGTAGTGGCTGAATGAGGATGGCCGAGGATAGAAAAATGTGGCGTGCCCTTGGAGAGACCTATGTCCAAAGTGGACCGATATTGGCTGATGGATTGGATTGGATTTGATTGGACAAAAAAGGTAAAGTTTTTCACTACAATATCTCGAAGAACTCGCTTCGTTTATTAATATATGATTTAGGTAGGTAATTTTGCAAAACCTTTAGACAAATTTTAAATTAAAAAATATTCACAAATTTGAAAATTCATCTACGTATGTATGTAAACTATTTTGCGTGTAGGTAGTATACAGGGTGGAAAAAATTTAAGGGCCCTGGAGGGGAACTACCTTAAATCCTTAAGTTAGCTCATTTTACTGAAAGAAAACATTCCTTTATTTTTTTAAAGAAACAAAACTGCATTCAAAGATCTTCTAAAATTTGCTTGTCTCACGCGGGAACTGAACTAACTAAAAAATAAACCCTCGCTGTTTTATTATACGAATCGGTAGGATTATTGTTCAGGATAAAATTTGTCTAATAAACATTTAGTCTTACACTCATTTGTTGTACGAGATACCCATGAAATTAAATATCTATTACAAATTCTATTAACAATACCTGTACTGTTCACTTGTAAAGTAATAATGACATGCCATTATTACACAATGACAGCACGGAATGAAAGCAAAACAAAACAAAATTTGAAATTCGAACGAATACGTTTATCGATTTTAAAAATGTTGAAAGTTATCGTTCTAACTTCAAATTTTTGTTCCGCGTTGCAAATAAAATACATTCCCTTTTTAAACTTTTCGTCAGTACGCCTAGTGCAAGAAGGAATTGTGCTATGCATAGATTTATTACCACCATTTAACGATTTTCTTATTGAAGTCTTCAACAAGGTACTTAAGATAAATAACATTAGCAAGCTTGTACTTCATACGATGTCTTTGGATGTAAGAGAGATAAGAAAATTATAACGTGTCATTTACTTGTTAGAAGTGAACAGTACTAGGTATTGTTAATAAAGAACTTGCAATAAATATTTAGTTTCATGGGTATCTCATACAACAGATCAGTGTAAGACCAAATGTTTATTAGACAAATTTTATCCTGAACAATAATCCTACCGATTCTTATAATAAAATAGCGAGGGTTTATTTTTTTTATATTTTGTTGGTTCGATTCCCGGTTGAAACAAGCGAATTTCAGAATATCTTTGAATGCAGTTTTGTTTCTTTTAAAAAATAAAAGAATGTTTCCTTTCAGTAAAATGAGGTAACTAAAGGATTTAAGGTAGTTCCCCTCCAGGGCCCTTGAATTTTTTCCAGCCTGTATAGTAAGGCTGGGGGGCCCGCGCAGGCAAGGGCCCGGATGGCAGTCGCCGCCCTGACTCTATGGCCAGTTGAATGAGCACAATCGGTTGGCGATGGCCGTCTCTGTAGTCTAGTGGTTAATACGTTCGTTCGACCACTAATCCGGAGGACGCGGGTTTAAAACTTCAAACCCCGTAGGAGCAGTTTGTGGTCGGTCTGCGTGCTTCGGAAGACACGTTAAGACAGATTAGGTCGCACTTGCATCAATCACTGTTACTCCATGCGGAAAAACCCGCAGTGCGAGAGGGACGGATACTAGAAAAAAGTCAAATTGACGAATGATTTTTTCACCAATTTTCTTATATACAAAAACTAAACGTCGTATAAAATATCTGTTCGTTTCAGAGTTTCATCAAGTTTATATTTATAGATTCTAATTCATAATGGCGCATATTCCGTAAAAAAAAATTTAAAAAAATCTTTTAGAAATTAAGCTATGGGAATAGACTAAATACACGTTTTACAGTAGGTACTGTGATCAACACTTATTACGACAAAAAGTAAACAAATCCGTAGGTTTATATTTTGCACATTTAAACATTATTATTTTTTATATATTTGTAAATTTATGATTTAAAACAAATTATAAATGTATTTATATTTATAAAATCGTGTTATTGTGCTTCGAATTTGGAATTTTGTGCCTGAAGATGTCGTTTAAACGATGAATCCAATACATATTTGTAGAACTTGGTATTTTTATTTACGGTGATGTAAATGCACCTCAAGTTCATCACAAATCATTCCTCCCAAAAAGACATTCCATAATCGTTCTTTATTCTTTATTGTACACACACATATACAGAAGCAGGGATACATATAATATTTACATTTAAACAATATGCAATAGGCGTGCTATCTTTGGAAGAGATTTTTTCCAGCAAAACCAACATCGTTTGTGAGATATTAGATCATAATATTTTTAATGCAAGTGCTCGTAAAGGCCCACTTTTTGTGCATCAAAACCGAACAGAAAGTCGATTATTTTGCCCTATGTTATACTTTTTTTTCCACTGTTTAACGGCTCTGGATACAGTCCTTTTGAGCCTATCATAATTTAAAGTTCACAAGATTATATTTGTTTTATTTCCTCACACTATGCATTGAAAAACGTAGTATGATATACGGGCGTAAGAGCAATAAATTACTCGGTTACGTTTAAAAATTTGTTCCTTTTCGCCCTTGTAACATAAACTACAATTTTATTTATCTTTTCTCCTTACAAGTAGCTCCAGACAGACATACAATAAAGACCATCGCCTCATAAAAACACAATTGTTTACAAATAAAACGAAAATTATGTCAATAGACCAAGCGGTGTTATCACCAGCCGCGGTCGGCTCACCCCGACAATTGAAGAACCAGGTCGATGACATGCCGATAAGTAACTTCAACGAAACATTAAGGGCGCACCGAGCGTTTGCCTTTGTCTCTATCTTTTTCTTTATGTGTAAAGAGTAAAGAAAAAAACCAAACTTTTGCACTTTTTTTTTTTCTCGTTGTTATTTTCATCTCGTGTATAAACGCTCCAGTTATCTTCACTTTACTTTAGTAAATTTCACTTTAGTAAATTAATCATCATATCAAATTACTTATTTATAAAAAAAAATAGGGGAAAAATAGGAAAAAGTTGCTCGAAAAGAGGTAACTTTGCGAATTTATTTTATCGAGTCAACTTTATCAAATCGTGTTTCCATCGTGTATACAGTCTAGTATATATACTCAATAATACCAATATATTTCCCTAGATTTTAATTTAATTGTTTACTACTTCAAACGAACGTTATAAAAACGTGTCTGTGTGTGTAAAAAGTTCGGTGCGCTCTTAAGGGTGTATACCGTGAAAATTTACACTGTTTGAAGAAGTTCCAAGTAAAATTAATTAATATAACAATTTTGGGACCTTTTTCTAGATTTTGGGCTATCAGAAACGCGATTCGAGGAATTATTTGAAATAATTATTGAAATGAGGTCTAAATTTACACTTTTTTTGATATTCTGACAAATTGGGATACCATACAGACTTCAAAAATATTTGTTTAGACGGGTTTTAACAATACCTAAATTACTGGTTATGGAAATTTTTGTAGCTATTTTAGTTAATTTTCTCAGAACAATAATAGGCAAGAAACACAGTCTCATACCAGAGAATATAAAGTATTACTACGTAAAGAAGCGACACTCACCTCCCCGCGCGAATTTAACATCCCCCGCGGTCCCCCGCAAGTTAGTGGAAATCTGGTGGCACGTAGAGCTCGAGTAGCACTCGTTCACTGCGCGCGTATTTTGTTTTTTGTTTTATTACGATACTGATTTTTAATGAATATGGTTCGTTTTTGTGGTGTTTATGGATGCATTGAAAACGGAGCAAAAAATAAAGAACGCAGTTTTTTTTTATTTCCTGCCGATGAACTAAACCAAGGCATTTTCTTTTATGTATTGGTTTAGGGCGTTAACTGCAACTCTCAAGCAGTTGTGTAACAGTTGGTAAGAATTTCAACATTAAGTTGAAATTTAAAAAATCGAATGTTTTTGTGTCACCGTTCGAGCTGAGCAAATTTCAACATGTCCTAAAAATTGTCTATTTGTGCCCGAAGTACGGCGATAGAGCTCACCCCCCTTCACGTTGGGACGTAATATTTGTAGGTGAAACGCGGGTGTACCGAGTGCGGACTGTGACATGCATTTCAAAGTTCACACTCGGAACACCTCTAACACCCCCTCGAGCATTTGATTCAAGTCGTGACGATGTATATATTTTTAATACAAAAATAATCCACGGGGAACCAAATTAGGACCTAGGGATTAACCACGCTAAAATTTAGGAAGAGAATCATATAAGTTGCTGACTATAAATGTTGTCCCTCTCGATCGACGACGCTCACACGCTTGCTGCCAGCCCTAGACTAGCTCACGCACACACACAAGCGTGTGCGGACGAGCCAGATGCGCGCGTGAGAGTGTAGGTAAATAACTTGAGCGAGAACAAAGAAGTGTCGGGGGTGTGCTCATACTAAGTTCTCGCTCGAATCCGTCCGATAGTTACTATACAAACCTACATGGTACGAGTATATATACACATTACATAAATCAAACAGGGTACATGTGCGAAATTAACTCTAGGATTTTCAACCGTAAAAGAAACAAACAAGAACCACTTTAGTTTGTCATTGCAGATTAGTTGAATGCCGACATCTTGGACTACGTCATGACTACGTTGGCCGAGAATAAAGTTGAACATAAATGTCGGTGGAGCCGCAAAATTTAATAAACCAAAAAATTGTTTCAAGTTTTTGGTCTGGGAATCCGTCTATGCAAAAGTTATTTTGTAATGTTAATTTTATATTTGCTTCAAATATATTAATTTTATACGGGGTGTTACCAAACAGCTATTATTTACTAATACATAAGAGAATTGGAGTTCTGTTTATAAAGAGCATGGTTAAGTTTTTTGGGCAATGTGGTGCGATATAACAAGTGGAATACTATATTATTTATGTAGTTTAATTTAATGATTGTGGTTTCATGGACATAATGGCGGGTTTCTTTTCTAATCACCACTTCTGTCTTGCTACAGACAGTAAAACGTGACGGACCATGCATTCCTAGTAGTTTCAATAAGTGTTGTTACTGTGCAATAGTGATCTTATATTATTTCTACACACATACTTACACAATAAAGATAAATATATATATTACTATAATAATTTATACAAGGTGAAGTTTTGTTAATCTTTTCCTTCAAATAGGGTGTTCTACCCATGTATATGAACAACTTTTACTATGGGGCCAACCCTGAAATCGCAAAAAATAAATCAGCTGTTTCATACATTTCGGTTGAGTAGGTATTTGACTTTTCTATGGAACAGCAGATTTTTTTTCCGCGATTTTAGGGTTGTCCCCATAGTAAAAGTTGTTCATATTAATGGGTAGAACAACCTGTTTGAAGGAAAAAGATCATCAAAATTTCACACTAGTATTTTGTGAATTTTAGTAAATTAAGGTATATTAGGATCTTATAAGATAGAGCCAAAGCATTGTAACATAGGTTTTTTATTCTTTAAGTTATTACTCATTCATAAACGTATTTATATTTTGTTACTAAAACAATCTCAAATAAGCAAAAAAAAATATAGTCCTAACAAAAAAAGCGACTCTATTGGAATCTGAATAAAACCATAAACCGTAAGACCATAAACCGACTAATTGAGTGAATGCGGAAAGTAAGATACTTCTGTTAGCGGTGTGTAATTTTGATTTGGGTGGATTATATAACCTCCGTGACGATTATTTTAACATAAAATTTAAAATAACGTTGTGTTTGTAGATTGCACACTAAACATACATACGAAAAGTAAAAAATACAGTTTTTACGCAACAAAAGTAAGATATCCCATCTTTTTTTGATGCTGTAGAAGTGTGATTTTTGCACTTTTTTATGGAGCACTTCGGCATTGTATCGCTTTGGGACTCCGAGCAATACTGAGAGCGCAGGTGCTCCAAAATCGTGTTTTGGAGCTCTTTTAGCGAGGACGCTTTGGAGAGGTGAATCGTGAATCTATGTTTATTTTACATCAATGTTAATTTTGTATTAATTTAAAACCAACTTTTTGACAATTTTCCCCGATTCCGTCTCCCTCGCACTGCGGGTCTTTCCGCCTAGAGTAAATGGGATTATTGCACAGACGATATGATATATCGTATCCTTAACCAGGAAAATTGAAACTAGGGTTGCCAGCTCCCGTTTTATGTTTTAAAGGATTTCATAAGATTAATAAATGGCATAAGATTAAAATAAAGGACATCATATTGTTTTCAATATGAAATGCTGTGATGGTATTAGTAGAGACATTTATTAATAAATAAAAAAACAATGATAATACGTAATGTGACGAAGTTTGTCGTTAATCGAAGCCAAGTAAGTAGTACGAGTGAGTACCTTGTTAGTCTTTTTGTAAGTATACTTGGTACTACTTTTGGCTGCTTACACCTAGCGCCATCTAGTGGCCTATATGCAGGATGTTGTAGTCTATATAATGATAAAATTCATCCAATGTACGGGGAACTCTTTTGTTTGCATAGAAGTAATAATTTGACCAAGTTATAAATTGTATGTTTGCATACTTGATTAATTCAATCGAATGTTTGTCTTACTGGGGACCTTCTTCTGCTATTTATTTAGTTGAATTGACAAAAATTTAAATACTAATTCGGCCATCACATTCCAGATATTCTGTAGTTTATCATCATATATATATTGTTTTTTTTTTTACTAACATAAAATCTGATCGAGTTAAGCCGGGCTTTAATCATAGTTATCAAGGTCATTGGCGTGTACTCGCCTGTAATCCCAATTATCGCTAAAACAATAGATCGCAATCCAGATCAAGGCTTGAATCCATTTTCCAAAATAATTGGAAAATTACTTATAATACTTTATTCTAACTAGACACTTTATTCCACCAAGAGACACAGAAAAATCTTCAAGTACATAGAACTATTCTAAGATAAAAAAAAGCTTCTATCATTACCAGGGATAGGATAATCGGATCGATATATAGCTAAAGTTGGAAAAATCCTTGAAAAAGTTTGTAGGTGTGGAGTCGGATTCTTAAAATATTATTTATTTTGATAGTGAAAATTACGGAAATTACTGCATTGCTTAAAACGTTACTATGATGTACCTAATACTTAGTAGATGTTAGCGTAAATTTATATTATTTAGAAACTGTATACAATTCCTAGGAAATTTATAAAATGCCAAGCCGATTTATCTATTTGTTTATTTTATTTTATTTTTGATCGGCCTTCTGTTTTGCCTTTTGCTCTGTTCGGCCTAAATAAGCTTCGCATTTTGTAAATTTCCTAGGAATTGTATTAAATTCCTATTTTTTTTTTTCATTTATTTAGATTGCCGGTAACATATCTATTAAGTATTACATTGCCGTAACGTTTTATTTAAGTATCTTGATTTTGAACAAAAACACTTGTACTAGTTGTTTCATAACATAATTATATTTGTTGCACACTTCTCGTTGCACACTTCCCAACCGGTTTCGGAAATCAATCCATCTTCAGGGGATACCGAATATTTATTATTTTAAGATACGAGCCATAAAACGACAAACGTATGTCGACAACAATTTTATTTAAGTAATTCCGTAATTCCCGGATTTAACTAAAAAAATAATATTATAAGAAGGCGACTCCACACCTACAAACTTTTTCAGTTTTTCCAACTTATATCGGTATATATCGATCCGATTATCCTATCCCTGATCATTACAGTCATTAACGAACTAAAATTTTATTTAATGAGGTTTTAATAATATGATTGATATCTGACTTCGAGAAATCGCTGAATCAAAGCTAATCCCTTATTAAAATTTTTAGAAGAAACAAAAGCAAATAAATCAATGAATACCCTAACTACTCATTAGTCATTAGATTAAACTATAGACAAGATTGTGGACATAATATAGGATACCGGTGGGGGGGAGCACAGAGGGGCTTAGTTGGGGCCAGCCTAGGGTTATCAACAGATATTTATTTTTTTGCAACGACTAAACAAAATAAACAAATCTCATTTTAAACGCACCTTATGATTACTATTCGACCGATGCGGAATTGTGGATGCATTCCATTTTGTGTGTGCGTATGATGTATGTACCATAATATTATTCCATTTATTACCAAGATAACAAAGGCAAACACCACATCAAACTGCACGATGATCATAATTTGACATGACGAAGTCTGTCTGTGTCTATTGTTCGTAAACATTTTTGCAGGCAGATTTTAGCAAATTTTAGTTAACTACTGGCCATTGTTATCGAGGGCTTTTTAACAGAATAAGTGTGGCTCTGACTTTTGAATTTGAGGAAGATGATGATGTTGTAGTTTTCCAAGAAATTCCGTTTTTTGTGTAGTTAAGGCGATATGCGAAAAAAATATGGGTGTTTCTTTTCTGTGTATTTCATGAAATACACGGAAAATTTTAATGAATTTCTGATATATGCATTTTGACTATATAATCTAGGGTTTTGAAATTGGAAAACATGTTTGGATAAATTTTCCTCGATAGAAATAATTGTTGAAATGAGGTCTTCAAACACACTTTTTCTCCTCGTTTGACAAATAGAAATATACATAATTCAAACATATTTTATTAGGTGTGTTTCAATAGTATCTAGAGATTTCATATTTGAAATTTTGCTAGTTATTTTAGTTTTTTTAATAAAAATAAAAAACCAACTTTTTTCCCTTTTGCACTGAATCCGCCCCTCTCGCACTGCGCGATTGTTCGCTTGGAGTGACAGTGACAAAAATAAAATTCGCATAGCCTCTTAAGACTAGAGTTATACTTTAATAAATATATAATATGCCTCAATTAGTTTTAATTAGATGGTGGTGATTGTTGGCACTTGAAGGGTGCTTGTACTTGTCCACAAACTTTTATTATTTGATATAAGAATTTGTGGACGAGTACAAGTACCTTTTAAATCATAAAAAGTATATAAGAGCATATATGTTAATTAAGAAAAATATTGTCTTTTTAATTTTTTATTACTATGGTATATTTATAATTTTTTTAATATTTGACTGATGACGGCCCACTAAGTGCCGAAATATATTTCAAGTTTTAAATTTTCTTTTATTTATTGTATATATTTAAAGTTATATTGTGTAATTCTAAATATAAGACTAGAGTTAATAATTCAATCTGTGAACCGGGACGTTAAATAAAATCAAATCACACTTATTTTTTTAACAATGCTCGGTATGTCGTATACAAACACAACAATGCCCATGATTCACGTCAAAATTGCAAAAAGTGTTATCGATCCGTGATACTGATGATCACTTACCATGCCTCCAGTATGAATTTGGCTGTATAAATTGATACCACCTTATAATCGTACAGATAATTAGAATAATATAGACTACTATTAGACAATAGCAGCTGAACACTGACCAGCTAATTGTTAGGAATTATGATTTCCTGGTACCTGGTAAGTAGTAGAGCTGATGCCGGGCACGACTGTGAAGGTACCACCATCTTAATTGCAAACCCTCCCGAAGTTAAATTATGTAGTATTTTATTTATATTTATTAGTATTATCATTTTCTACATTCTAATTTTGATTGTAACTTTAGTTTTAGTTTTAATGAGTCAACTTTTCTAATGATCTTTTATTTTAATTATATTTTAGTGTCACATTGTTAGCCACCTGTACGAACACGTATATCATCTATATTGTAATCTGTTTATCGGCACCCATGGTACATGGTACATGGTCTAGTCTGGGAGACACTGAATACTGTTTTAAATGTAAAACTGTTTATGTGAAATCAAAATATTTTTCATTTTAATTTTTCAGTTATTCGGGGAAGAGTAAGAGCTCTCAAACAGCCACAACCAGGTGGCCCACCCTTGGTGCGCAAGTGGAAAATATAGCTCGACCAGGCCGCCCTAGATGGACGTGCTGACCAAATTGGCGACATACTGAAGAAGGGCAAAAGTCGAAAGTACACGAAAAGTGAAAGAGTTGTGTCAGGATCGTAGCACATGAAAATCTGTCGTCTCTGCCTCGCCATCAATCTCAGGCTGACCGATTGATGGCGAGGCAGAGACGACAGATTTTCATGTGCTACGATCCTGACACAACTCTTTCACCTTTCGTGTACTTTCGACTTTTGCCCTTCTTCAGTATGTCGCCAATTTGGTCAGCACGTCCATCTAGGGCGGCCTGCGGGCCTATTATGTATCTCTAGTTGCCATCTGGACTGGGTGCCTATGATCAAAAACATAGATCTACTATCGAATTCCGATTGTCTAAGGATATGTTCGCACTTGAAGTAACGACACAGTTCGTTAATAGTTCAATACCCACTAAAGGCAATTTTAAAAGTTCAGTTTTTATCTATGTTTTTGATGATAAGCACTCAGTCCAGTTGGCAACTAAAGATACAGAATAGGGGGGCTGGTCGAGCTATACTTTCCACTTGCGCACCATTTTCATTTTGAAAATTAGTACCTGAATATCGCTGTATAATTTCGCTTATCGCTAAGGAATTATAAACAACCATAAAAGATTAAAGAAAAAAACTGCTTACCATAATTCGAAAATTTTTTGAAGGAATCGGTGAGTTGATTAATTTTCCGAGCGCACAAGGGACGTCTGTGTATTAAAAGGCCTAAACGATAACTGCTCAATATTATTTTACTCATGGTATCTATAACTAGATTATCTACAACTGACTTATCTATATTACAATTATTACGATAACCGATGAACGGCCGGCGGTGACTAATATTATGTGACTAATATTCATCCATAAATTACATAAACGTCAAAAGATTTCAGGCTCTTATAAAATCGTACGTAGACTAATTAGTCATTATCTAAAACACATTGAGCAGGTAGAGTAGGTATACAAAATTATTTTTCATATACATAAACGCCCCGTCTAAAACTGATAAAGACTTAGTCAGTTTTAGACTTTTTTTTTCACGGGGTCTATTGCGAGTCGGACTCGCGCACGAAGGGTTCCGGACCAACACATCGAACCTCAAAAACATAGTAACAATATTGATGCCACAGCAAAATTAAGGCGATTACCGTCGCCAAATTAGCAGCTCGATGTTTGTCTGTATGAATATCGACGGAAACGACATTGAAATAACGTTCAAATCAGTGCACAATGCGTGGTGGCTGTTACGACGCTCGCTGCGTCCTTGAAAGGGCAAAATAGGAGAAAATAATACTTTTCACATGGGCGTCATTGTTCGATTGAATAATTCTATGTTATATTTATAGCTATCAAGTTTATCTATTTATCAAAGCATAAATGAATTAAATCACCTAAGCCGCTTAGGAGCAGTAGGAAATTCAAGCCAAAAAACACCATTCAGTTGAAACAATTTTTCATATAGAAGTTTTGGTGGTACGAAAAAGAAAAATGTTGCATATGTTGTCCTAGAGTTGATAATCCATAATACATTTTTTCAATATTTTTGGTTTGGCCATAAAAGAGGAGTAGGCTTTAGAAAGTACCCATTTGGCGGTATTAAGGGCCTTAAGACGACACAAACAAAACGCTAAAAAGGTAGCGCCTGAGTCTGACAAACAACGGCTGCTGCTGAGTACAGAACCCTAATATCTTAACCACTATATTTTTCCTATAATATTTACGTAATACCTATTACCATTATTTTTCGGTACTATTGTTTCGAATATAAGAGGGGGGGACATGACAACGTTAAAAATGCTACTTTTTTGAAGGAAAGGTCTGATACAGCCACAGGGTGCAAGTTTGCAGTTTACTCCTATGCAAGCAGAGCTGTGGCCAAAGATTAGTGGTTTATTTGATACAGCCCAACAAAGTAACCAGTCTGACTGCAGCAAATATATGTATATACTATTAAGCTATTGTGTGCTAAAGACTTTATTTACTTTTATTTACACTCGTGTCGTAAAATCCTGATTTAATTATTAGGTACTATGAAGTTAAAAATAGTGCATTATGATATTTTTTACGAATGTCTCTTATACAAAAATAAATTAAATAAAAGTACAGTTTTCTGAACAAAATAATGCAATTAATAGTAGTTTATGCTACAAGGGCGAAAAGGAATAGATTACGAGTGTTTTAAAC
Source organism: Ypsolopha sequella (assembly GCA_934047225.1). Lineage (NCBI taxonomy): Eukaryota > Metazoa > Arthropoda > Insecta > Lepidoptera > Ypsolophidae > Ypsolopha > Ypsolopha sequella. Next base: position 4,569,694 of record OW203988.1, on the reverse strand, counting down.
GTAACCGAGTAATTTATTGCTCTTACGCCCGTGTATCATACTACGTTTTTCAATGCATAGTGTGAGGAAATAAAACAAATATAATCTTGTGAACTTTAAATTGTGATTGGCTCAAAAGAACTGTATCCAGAGCCGTTAAACAGTGGAAAAAAAAAGTATAACATTTATGGTACACAGGAAAGGCTGCAGGCTGCTGCAACCATTGTAAATAAATTTAAAAAAATAATAATAATAAAGCCCTAGGGCAAAATAATCAACTTTCTGTTCGGTTTTGATGCATAAAAAGTGGGCCTTTACGAGCACTTGCATTGAAAATAATTTTTCTACCATAAAAGTACAGTTACACTAAGTAGGAAGGCAAAGGGAACTAATTCTAAACTGTCATCATGACTGAGGTTTTTATATTTTATACCAAAGAGGTTTTATATTAAATTGCCTGACCGTACTACGTACAAAACAATACCTGCCTGACTAAGGAGTAACGAGTTAGGACGAGGTTAGGAAGTTGGGTTTTAAGGAGGTTACATTTATTTATTATCGATCGAAGCGGGTGGTCTATTGCATTTTGGTTGGCAAACGTGTTTGGGTCATATTCAAAAAACGTGTACGTAACATTTATGAAATAGATATGAAATTTGTATATTGTAACAGACAAAATAACAGATATGAATTGTAAGGGCTGATTCATATTAATGAATAAATAATGAGTGATTATTATTGAAGTACAATTTTCGTCTTACAGGGATTGAAAGGATAAATTAATTAAAAGACAATTGTTTACTAAAACCATTTATTTCCAATTATTAGCAAATCTAATATATAGTCAAAGTTACACAGTGTAGCTTACTTTTATAATCTCTTTGGCTTACTTATTAGCTTATATTACAACCATGGAAAGATGTTGATTTAATATTTATTATTCACCGTTTACAAAAGTTACAAAACTTATTCCGGAGACAAGCTTCGTCTGTTTAATCAAAAAATAACGTAAAAATATACCAATTTCTTAAATTAATTATTTTAGTGTGAATTTGATAATTTTAGTGTTGTAAAAAATAAGGCGCAAAATACAACTTCCCGCTAAAGACACGTCATACAGAAATGTACTGAATTCTAAAATTATCAACCAGAGAACATAATCAAAACAAACCTAAATAGTTGTACTTATTTAACAAAAACATTTTAACATATTTAACAATAACATCTTTTTGCGTTCTTCCCATTTCCTAGGATTATTTTTCTTTAAGCGTTCCCTATACCTTCTTTGTCTTTCCGCCGATGTCAAAACCATTTTTCCTAAAACAAAATTAAAATAATTATTTGTGTATTTATTAAACAAGGTAACATTAATTTATTCGGCCAAATTCATACTGGGGGCTTGGTGAGTGATTCGTATTACACATCAATTGAATTTTTTGCGCAACTTGAAACTGGGCTTGCGTTTGTAGGGAAAAGAGAAAAAAAAATCCAAAATAGATTATCGAACTTTGAAAATTTATCGCTTTTGAAGGCTTTTCAAATTTGAAACTTTTTTTTAAATAAAATTTTCAAATTTATCAATATATCCCTTTTACGTACATATTAAATATTATATTCTAATGTGTATTTATAACAATAGTGAACAGAGCTTTACTCCTTCATATCGGTAACGTAACAGAAAATAGTAACCGATAAATTACGGATATGAAACAATACTCACGTGTCTAACCTTAAAATATAAAATTTGCAGTGACATTAAATGTGCTTAATCAGTTATTGCGTTTACAGTTAAGTTAAACAAACAAGCTGATTTCCATATATCAACAACAAAACGTAAAAGTACTTACCGATAATTCAGCAAATGACAATGTACTTTTAAAGAATAAATGTCCAATTTCACTTCCACGGCAACTTTTACGCATCGACCGAAAAAACAAAATGGCTGAGAGCTGACAGCCACGCCATCAGTTGTGGGAGTTTGTAAGGAAATGTTGCCAGTACACAATTATTTTTTTTACCGTAAAATCATTTTATAAACAGCGTAACCGAGAAGAACAACCGAGATGAATTAAATTCTGGACACTCGAAAAATTATAAATATAATATATTATTCAAGTTATATTTTAATTTGTTTTACAAAATATTCAAGCCTAAAGCATCACCATGTTACAAGGGTATGAAATTTTAGAGTAATTTAACTACTTCTATTTTAAATAATTTTTAATTCCTCTCTCAATTAGTTAGGACAAAATAATGTACATTTTTTTTGAATATGACCCGTTTGCGCCATAGTTTAAGGAGGAATTTTAGTTTGTTTTCGTGTCTCAAAAGTTTAATTTTGGTCTAAAATGGCTGACAGCAAGGAGTGATAATGATGATAATTTGACTACACTTGACATTCTGGAACAGCGACATCATCTTTTGCCAGAATAATCAAAAACAGCTTGATGTTATCAATAATTTTTAGACCAGAAATAGGTAATGTAACACTAACAACCTATTGCATGAGTGTGGATAAAGTAGTGTATGAAACTACACATAATTAGGAATTAAAACACTCATGTATACTATTAAAAAACTCATCTACGGTATCTTTTTTAAACTCACACTCATGTTTTAATAACCTCTTTATGTCCCAATTTGGTCGACCTCCAAAATGAAGAGCTGTACATTAACAGAATTTAAAACTACCTACTCCTTACGCTTAGTAAATAATTTATAAAAACATATGTTCCAGAATTTAAAATCTTTAACATTTTAAAGATAAGTATTTTATCAACATTTATGGTGATAATTAATTCATCAAAAGATCACAATCATTAGAAAACACATTTCAAAGCAAATGATTAGCCAGCACAGAGATTTGTAAGGCTCAAAACTATAGGTACTTTTTGTACCTGATAAAATAAATAGCGATAGCGTCAGCGTAGACTAAATGCACATTATGTCACGGTATGGGATTTGTGCGTTTGACAATAAACACATTGACTGCTATCGTTTTTATTGCTGTCTGTATTTCCATGTGCAAATAGTGTGTATGTGAGAGGTGGATGGAATGGTCGCCATTTTTATTCCCATGGTCTATTGACTAAGTTTCAAAACGGGCAGAACAGAGTGGCTAATGTATTACAGTGTTAGTTTAAAATAACAAATACCTTACTTTTTTATTGCAAAACAGTAATATATGTATATAACATTGAAATAAATTGGTTCTCATATAACCTTAACAGTCTGTAGTAAAATGGGTTAGCAAAATTTTGCTTACTGAAAATTAAGTACTTACTTATATAAGTACTTTATTTTCAGTCAATGGGTGTCTGGTATTTCAGGGAGCACGAAAAACAATAAAAGAATCAAAAACTTTGCCCAAATTTAAAAAAACTATTGAAAAATTACATCACTACCAATATTAAAATAATTATTAAATAGAATATTAATAATCTAAAACTTAGTGACTAAGTGGAACATTAATTATGCTTAATAGATATTGTTATAAAATTGATGGGCCAAGTAGAATTGTTAGCTTGTAACTATTTACTTGTTTTAATAGATTTAGACGTTAGAATACAAATCTGATTAAACAACAATAACTGTTGTGTTTGAGCACTACAATATGTCAGCTTGCACTGGGCCTACTGGTCGTGTAATATATTTAACTTTAGTTAGATATTAGTCCCAGGACATCCCAGGAGCTGAAGGTAATGAAAAAGCAGACGAATTAGCTAGAGAAGGTGCAGAGGATAGGTTCATTGGACCTGAACCTAGGCTTCCTATTCCGGCAAACGTCACTAATAAGGTAATAAGCCGTCTGGCTTCAGCAGAATCAGCAGATGAATGGAGGAACATTGAGGGCTGTCAACAGTCGAAAATGTTTCTCTCGACTTCGTCTACAAAAAAGTAAGGTACACTCTTAATCTAAGTAGAATCAATCTAGGTACGTTAGTAGGTATTCTAACTGGCCACTGTAGGTTGAAGGGACATCTGTTAATAATGAAGGTACAGGAAGACTCCTCTTGCCCGCACTGCGGCGAGGAGGAAACGAGTAAGCACTACTTAGGCGAATGCTTTATATATATTCTAGCCTAAGATGGGAACTATTTGGTAATGATCACATTAAAGAAGAAGACTCAGACATATTAAGATATATTAAGAGAAGTGGAAGATTTGAGGAGGGAATGCAACTGGGACAATAGGATACCAAAGCTCCAAGGTATGGGAATTGGTGGAATAGCTCCAACTGGAGAGCTGACCATCCGCCTGTGCCCAGCAGGCATCCCACCACAAAATCATCATCATAGATATTATTAAGTTCTCATTTTAAGTGAATATGTAAATGTTCTTATGAGAAATAAAGAATTTTAAACCTTAAACCTTTTTATAATTAGTTTATTTTCAGTCAATGGGTGTGTCATATTTAGCCACATAATGAAAAAACATAATCTGGCTAAGGCTTCTTACTGCCCAATCAGATCATTCAATCATATCTTAGAATATTTAATTCAAGATTCTTATTTCAATTTGATAATTCATAACTGAGAGGCTTTTGACCCCTGCATTTTATTAGAATTATTTGGTTATTATATTTTGGCTTACGATTTTACAAGTGTTAAATGCAGGTCGGACTCTATACCACCGTATCTATGAGCACCACACTATACGGCTATGGAAACCAAAAAACATTATGGTAAATAACAAAATAATAGATTTCATAGCAACACCAGGGCTACAAAAAAAAAAGAAGCTAAGAAATAGCCAGATGGACAGACAGCGGACGCTTAGTAATATGCTCTCGTTTAGCACAATTTAGGTACGGAACCCTAAATTAAATGTTGTTGATTGACCCAAATACACGAATATGTAGGAATACCTATCTATGACCCTCTAGTTCACAGCGTAAACATACTATTAGTTCTAAACAGAACACATAAAAGTTTTTCTCTTCTTCAACTTATTAATATATGTTACAGTAGTTAGGTGCTGATTAGATTTCTGTATCAGTAATGTTTAAAAATCTAATCGGAAAATCTAACTTACTGAAATACATTTAGGTATTACTAGGTAGATAATTACTCACAGTTTTGAGTTTCTTTTTTGGTCCAGAGGGTTCGTCCATTGTAATAGTACTTATTAACCGATATTTAATTTAGAAAAGAGATATATTTAAAATTTGGACATTCGTCAATCGCGCGATGGACACGAAGTTGTAGTTAGTTGACAGATGACAGTTGACAGTTGGGTGGATTTGTTCCGTTTTGTGCTCAGAACTCCTTTTTCTTTGCTCAGAACAATAGACTATTCCCCAAACATTTTTTAGGGTTCCGTAGTACCTAAAAGGTACAAAGGTAACCTTATGGTGAGACTCCGTTGTCCGTCCGTCCGTATGTCACAGCCTTATAACTTAAGCACCATTAAAGTTTTTTTTTTAGTTTTTTTTTTTAGTTTTGGAACAAAAATGGCATAAATTTGCCCACATGTAGCGTAAAAAAATATGAAAAATTTGATAATGTTCAAAATATTTCCAAAACAAAAGTGAGAAAAATAAAAAATATTAGCTTCAAAAAGCTATTAAAAAACCTCAAAAATATGTATGTCCCCCCCCCCCCTCTTATCTCCGAAACTGGTAGACCAAAAAATATGAAAAAAATGTCAATTATAGATCATAACTGGCTTATTACAGGAAAACTATGGCGATTAAAAAAAAAATAAAGCACTAATGAGAAATACAAAAAAAGAAGTAAAATATATTTAAAAAATATTTTATAAAAGTACAATTTGGGTATCAAATTGTAGGTATTAAAAATTTGATCGTAAAAATATATATTTTTAATACATTTACTAACACTGGTTTCGAGAAATCTTTAAAAAACTCCAAAAATATTTATGTCCCCCCCCCCCCCCCCTCTTATCTCCGAAACTGGTAGACCGAAAAATATGAAAAAAATCATGATTATAGATCATAACTGGCCAATTACAGGAAAACTATAGCGATAAAAAAAAATAAGCACACGTGAAAAATATAAAAAAAAAAGTTAAATAATTATATAAAATACCATATGGGTATCATATTGTAGGTATTAAAAAGCTGATTGTAAAAATATATAGTTTGGTAGTATTTAACTGCATCTATTTCGAGAAATCCTTTGAAAAGCCATATAAAAAATTGTATGTCCCCATCCCTTATTTCCAAAACTGGTAGACCAAAAAATATGAAAAAAATCATGGTAATATGTGTTTATTACAGAAAAAATAAAGCGGTTGAGAAATTCACGAAAAAAATGATAAAATTAATTTTATCATCCAGAATACGGAACCCTAAGTGCGAGTCTGAATCGTACTTGGCCGGTTTCGTGAATTTTTACGCATGTAATTATTGCCAAATTATTAAATGACTTTCTCAAAGAGTCGTCTTTGTAAACCATTTGATTTAAACTCCTAAAAACGAGAAAAAAAGCGTAAAATCTGTAGAGCGTCCGCACACGGTAGAGTCGTATGACGTCAAATCGGTCAAGTGAGTAACGCGCTCATTTCTGCGGGCGTTTAGCATTCATTTTACTTCAAACTTTGATTGCTAATATCTCTGTAAGTACTCGGTATTTTTCGATGATTTAAAAATTTTTATCCATGTAAAAATACTACTAATGCTATCTGTTTACCCATAAATATAAATAAGTTAGAGTGGATAAGTCTATTCCATAGCTTAATTTTTAAAAGATTTTCTTTTTAATTTTTTTTTCAGATAATATATGCCAATTTAGGACATAGTTTTCATTATTTTGGTACATAAATTAACCATTATTTTTTATGATTTTTTAAAGAACTTACCGATGTCCTTGTCACTTGAGAATTTTAGACATTATACTGATTGTGATGTGTGATTGCTTTAAAAAAAGTGGTATGTCTCTGTCTGTCTACTCATCTGTCATCTAGCTGTGAAATTAGTCTGAAGCAAATTATTATAAATTTATCTTGATAGCAAAGAACACATTTTTTAACAGCCATTACTCTAGTGACGTCACACGAGGGCAAATGGAAGTTGCAGCTTTTTCGTAAAAATACTCATCATCGTGAGGTTTTTTAGACCAAAGCATCGAAAATACGGCTTATTAAACTTGAATCAAAATTCAAAAAGTTTATTTTCAAAGTAGGTATATATAATACACGTTTCACAAGTCAAATTTTAATCTTATAAAAATATATGGTAATAACATAATAAATGTACATGAACTACTTAGATTAAATGTTTATTTAATTTATGTAGCAATATGTATACGATTAAAATTATAGGTAAAATATTATTATGCAAGGTGAAATCCAATCAACCGCCCGAACCCATACCGGAGACCTGGCCAGGGACCAGGAACAAGGTTCAATGATCACCAACTGAGCCCCCAGCACGAAACCAGGCGGCTGACCAAATCCCATCCTATAAACTACATAGTAATAGGTTACATATATAAATACATGCTTACCTCCGCCCATTCGATTAGTCTTGCTAAAAAGAACGGGCAAGAAACTTGGCAAGATCATGTCCTTTTTTTCAACATAACCATATACTATACATCAAATTACTTATATCTTCTTTAACCAAGGGATAAGAAAATACAAGTCAGCAGGAATTCAGGTTAATGAAAATGAAATGCATGTATTTATATATGTAACCTATTACTATGTAGTATATAGGATGGGATTTGGTATAAAGAGTCTTTAGAGGAATCAAAAGTTAGGAAATTATACTAATTAATTAAATTATTACCTACTATCATCACAATCAGTATCACTTTAACACCATGCTTCACCATCATCCAAATATTCATTTATTTTATAATATGCCTTTTTCAGTAGGCCCTGCTTAATATACTGTTTAAACTTATTCTCTGACAAAGTAAGGACCTCCTTTGGAAGTTTATTGTAAAATCTTATACCATGTCCTACAAAAGAGTTACTCACTTTGGCGAGTCTGATTTTTGGAAAAGCCAGTTTATGCTTATTTCTGGTTTCCTTTTAATGTTGCTCACCAAGCCTTGGGAGAGACTCAACATTTTTTCTGACATATCTAAGGACTTGGCAAATATAATCACAAGGAACAGTTAATATATTAATTTCTTTAAACTTTTCTCTTAATGAATCCCTGTGCTTCATATTATAAATAGCCCGTATTACTCTCTTCTGCAAAACAAAGACTGCGTCTGTATCCGCAGCTCTACCCCATAACAGCATGCCGTATGACATAATGCTGTGAAAGTAACTAAAATAGACTAGTCTAGCAGCATCTACATCAGTAATTTGCCTTATGCGTGTTTTTTTTATTTTTTTTATTTTTTTTTTATTTTCATATAGTTTTTACATTTAAAACAGTTGTGTTATATAGCTACCATCGGAAACCTATTGGTTTATCTGATAGCAGCGGACGTTCTTATAAATGTTAATTTTACATCTTAAACAGAGTACATAGTTATATCAATTTTCCATAAAGTATTTTTTTATCTTATTTCTAAAATTATTACTGTTTATGTATACGTTTTGCATATCCTTAGGAAGCTCATTTACAGTTTTAGGCAAACAGTACATCCAAGTCCTTGTTCCATAAACATTTTTATATATTGGTAACGAGAAAGAAGGTAAGTAATCCAGGTTGCGCAATCCATCCGACCGGTTCTTTTTTATCATCTGGTACTTATTATGATTCTCGTCAATCAGTGTATGTAGTTTGGTTTTCTCGAAAACATTTAAAATTTTGTTGTTATAAAATAAACCCTTTATATTGTTTTTGCATTCGTTTTTGACTTTTTTTGGTGTAATTGTTTTTAGTATACTAATTTGTATTTTATAGATATCTTCTACATATGTTTTATATGTTTTACCGTAACTGGAAAGTCCATATCCTATAACTAAATCGGCCATAGCCAAGTAAATTAGTCGCAATATTTGATAGGGGACTTTAAATTTCAAGATGGCGAGCTTACTTTGAATGGCGTCTAACAGCGTATGCGGCCGAACTAAGTCTACCACATAGGGCTTCTATGTGGGGACGCCACTGAAGACGAGAGTCTACCGTAATGCCCAAAACCGTTCCTAAACACCTGGGTAAATGTAAAATTTAAGCTGTCAAAGTGAATTTAACATTTCTGGTACTGTGCGTTTTCACTCGGGTGGTTGTGAATAGCCCGCAAAATCTTAAATAGCCCCGTTATTGATTTTTAACGCTGTAGCTGGGAACTAGCTAGGGAATAAGGTTCCCTAGCTGTGGCGTATGATTCCCAGTGAAAATCCTCGTTTTCAAATAGACCCCTAATACCTCCGAATGAAAACCATAGCTTCGAAACCTTAGAGAATTGCCTATTAGTTCGAAACATTGACCTCACCTCACATGTGAAATTAACCCCTTACTTACTGGCAACTGGCGATTGGCATTGTGGCCATTTCTGGCATGGCAATTATAAAGCTGGCAACACTGTAAATCAAAATGCCGGACTAATGTGTGTCAAAAATAATAAAATCAAAAACAAATAATAAATAAGTTTGCAGCAGTTATCGGCAAAATTGGTCTAATTATTCCCCGAAATTTTATTATTTTTTTGTTTTTTTATAAAGAGAAGTATAAAAGCACTTAAAACTGGAGAATACTGCCGTCTCAAGCTCGCAGCAGCAGACCGTTTCCAGTATGCCTGCTGCTACGTCCACTGTTGAAGAGCAAAATGATGACCAGAAGAAGATGTGGAACGCTCTCAAGCGATACATTATGCGGGAAAGACAAAAGAAAAAAGAAGGTACAGCCCTGAAATCTTGTTTGATTGTATTTGCCTCTTAGACGAAGAACGTCCGTGCTACTGTTGTATTTATTTTAAGGGGCTGGCTTTAGCAGGAGGACATCTGATTTTTAGTCTGAATTAAATCGTAGGGGTTTCTTTGGGTCTTTATTAGACGCAAAATATGGATGTTAATTAAAATATCCCAGACAGAGTTTTGCTAACAAACAACTGAAGCATCCCTAGTTAGCTGACCCGCTTGTATGCACAAGCCCGGGCACACACAAATCCACATCATAGCTAGCAAATTTTCATACTAAGTCCACTCACACACTTACATACCTACGGCTGTGATTGCTATATTTCAGTAGTAACGTAGCTGCGACTCCATCCACCTTTTTTGTATGTTCGTATCGCAAATTTTCTTTTATTTTGTTATGATTAGTGAATGAATACTTCAATCAGTACACTGATTAAAATCTTTATTTGTGTGCCAAGAGGAGAAAAAATTTGAATATGGTACAATAAATGGATCTATAGTTTAGTTGAAACGGAAGAAAAATTGTAATATTTACTACATAACTGTGTATACATTTTTTCTTTTCTTATACTCTTCCATTACAGATTTCATGAAACTGCCATCTGTGTAGCCATTATTTGCAGTTGTTAATGTTTTTCCGATTTCTTTTATCTTTATGAACTTAACAACCAATACGTTTAAGTGTGCATATATTAGCATTAGCTTCACGTTTCATATGAACGGGTATGGCATTTTCTAGCCTAGATTTTAAAAAACTAGTTGGGATTTACTTTTCCATCTTTTTATTTTCCATTTTTTTATTATTGTTGTAATCTTGTAAATATAATTTGGCATCCTGTCATAAGTCATCATTATAATTGCATCTGATTACAAAGTTTATTTATATTACTGTGTTATTTGTGTAAATTTATAATTTAATATCTATAATAATAATAATATAAAAACAAGACTATAAAAGTTTGTATACATTTATTTAATAGTTGATGTTTATTATTTATGATTGTTTGCACTTGGTGGAATTTACTTATTTACACATTATGTATAAAAAAATGTTTACACTTAACCAGAGTATCCTCTAATTAATTGATCCATGAAAAACTTTCACTCTTAGATAAATAAAAAGTATCTCTAGGTATTAATTACCAAACCAATGTAATTTTGTATTTTTAAAATAAAAGATGGATTAATCAATAATATTGTTGTTCATCACTTCAATAAAAACTTTGTTCTCAAAATAATAATAGTAGATTTTTCACCAAATAAATATAACACCCAAAAACTGAATCCTAGCTTAAAACAATGTGTATGTTACCAGCCAAACCTGATCCTTCAGTGCAGAAGAGAGCTGGTAGATTAGGTTAGAAGTTAGGTATGGCGAGTTGCAGCACATAGAGTCGGGTCCGGCATACATAACCTTCGTGGTTATTTTTTTATGACAATGCAAAACCACTTTGGTCTAGGCCAAACCAGTTTGTCGGAAAACGGAGTTTGAGCGGGGTAACATACAAAATAAATTTTTCAAGTCATATATTTTTTGATCATAGTTTTCAATTAATTTAACATTAATTACTATAATTAAACAGTTATCAGTAGATTATTATAATAAATCATTTAAACATTTTTATTTGATACTTAAGGAATTAAAAACCTATTAAATAACTTAAATCATATGTACCCTATATTTTATCTTATTGTATTGTATTTTTAAGATTAAGTATGACATGTGAGAATTGTATTTTATGTACCTATTTTACTAATGAACTTTTTGAATTTTGGATTTATTATATTACAGAATATGAAGCAGAAGTGGAAGAGGAAAGGCTACGTAAGGAACGGGAAGCCAGGGAGAAGCAGGATGTCATGACACTTGGTAATTTACTTATTGTTGTCAAGCTTGCATCACTTAGCTCATTTTACACTACACCTTGTACAACATAATGTTGTTGAATCTTTGACCAAATCCATTAGTGCATGACCACATGTTGGAATTATGCAAGTCCAAAAAGGCTTTACCTATATTTTAAGTAATTTTATAAACTATTTTCGCAAGATTCTTGGATCTGTAATGCTGCTAACGCATCACATCACCTATCATCTACTTCTCCACTCTCTATCATGTTACATGTAGAGATCCTCAAACTGTTCAGAGTTGTGCCTCCATTAAATAAATTTAATTGCCAAATTGGCATCCTTAAGAGCAAAAGGGAAAAAAGTTGGTTTTATATTTTTATTAAAAAAACTAAAATAGCTCGCAAAATTTCAAATATCAAATCTCTAGATATTGTTGAAACACACCTAATAAAATATGTTTGAGTTCTGTCCTATTCGTCAAACGAGGAGAAAAAGTGTGTTTGAAGACCTCATTTCAACAAATTATTTCTATCGAGGAAAATATCCAAACATGTTTTTCAATTTCAAAACCCTAGATTATATAGTCAAAATGCTAGTACCAGGAATTTATTAAAATTTTCCGTGTATTACATGAAATACGCTGAAAAAAAAACACCCGTATTTTTTTCGCATATCGCCTTAATGCGGTGTCAGCTCCTTACTCTCTTTGTCTCGTTCTAAAAAAGGCTAGTTTGACATGTCAGAATAAAATTCTGGTCCTTTAAAATACAGTAGATAGTTAAGAATACTATTTAACTTTAGTTTTACCAGAGTAGAATTGAAAAAGTAGTTTACATTTTTTTTTATACACTAGCACTCAATGTTTTTGTACACTAGCAGCTGGTAGAAAATACTAAATAGTATTAAGCTCGCGTGTGTACAAAAATTTAACTTGTGCAATAAAGAATTCTATTATTATTATTAATGTTTAGTTTGTAAACTAACACTTTTTTTTCAAACTCAATTCTTATAATATAGAAATAAAGATTAACCGGATTACTTTTTTTTTCACATTCAATACCTATGATATGGCGATAACTGTTAAAGAGGGCGCCGAGCAAAACAATCTTAAACGATAGTCACTGTTAAATTGATGTATTGAATAATATTTCAATGATAAATAAATAAAATATATATTTATTATCACAGAGAATGTATCTACACTTCCGCCGCAGCGAATATTAAAAATTACTTATGGTGTAAGAAACAAATCTATCTAAAGTAGGCCCAAAATCTATAAAAGATATTGGGGTTTTAGTAATTTCAATAACTTAACTGTCGAATTTTGTCTCAAACACAATTCAAGACAATCACAAACGTTATAAAATAAACTGGGCCGTTTCACATTTTTAAAATTCTGTCTGGTAAATTAAATATGATTTTTTCTGTTAAATTCAATAAAAACGACCACGATAAAAATGGCCACAAGAGAGCAAGCGAGGTGTCTAATCGTTCTACGCTCGGCGCAGCCTTAAGAACAACCCCGAGTCACTTAGTAAACATAAAATTCATTTTTCGATTTTCACATAAAAGACAATTGAACCATACTGATCTGATCTCTTACAAATCTACCAAAGTCACCTTATAATATGGCATTCCAGAGGAGACTAAGGAGCAAATTGAGCAGCTGGAGCAAAAGCTCAAACAACTAGAGAAAGAGAAGCAGCAGCTATTCATGCAGTTGAAGAAAGTGCTGAACGAGGATGAAGTGCGGAAGAGACAGCAGCAGAAGGAGTCCAAGTTAGTACACATGCTTAGACATTTTGTTCGTTTATCCGGCATTCTCGTCTACATTATAAAGGGAACTTGTGTGTAAAATACTCAATAGTTCCTTAACAAAACCTTGTTACCAATGTATTGTGTATGCTGCCATAGCAAAGTTTACATTGGTTTCTGTAAATTAGAATTTAAAAAAAATCTCATTTACAGAAACCAATGGAAACTTTGCGATGACATTGAGTAAATTATGTATATAAGTGTTCAGTTTTGATTAATTAGAAAAAGGCGGGTTTTTTACAATCCGGCTGCTAAACCGGTGTTAATATGTGGATGTAAAACCTGGAAAGCAACTTTCAAACAATAAATTCAATTACAGGAATTATAAACTCATGAATCTGTAAGAAAATTTCGGCAATTTCATAGTTAATGACTTATTTTATTATATATCGTAACATAACATAAGATTTATTAGTGTAGCAAGAACGCAATTTCAATTTTTGAGCCCATAACTAAATCTTCCGCCAGCGTCGCCTAGCTAAGAGAACGTATAAAAATAAGAAAGAGAAAAGGGAACCACCACCACACAAAAGAGAAGCCCAAGAAAATTGTACCATAATATACTCGTACATATGATAAATGCATTTTTGTCATATTTGTCTGCGTGCGTTATTATTATCGGATATTTGTCGCATATTTGTCGGATAGCGTTGTAGGTCCATATGGGCCCACCAACCACCACGGTAGGACCTTTTAATCGTCGGTGATCCGAGTGTGGATTGTGACTTGTATTTCACAGTCCATACACCTCTGACAACTCCTCGGGGATTTATGTCGTCCCGATGTATATACAGGATGTCAAAATATGTTGTGGAAGCTGCAAACTGGCAAGAGTACTCATGCAAACGTACAACATTTATGGAATAAAAAAATGTTTCATACATTTTAGTCATGTAGGTGTGTAACTTTTCTATGATTTTTTTTTCTCTCAATTTGAGCGTTCGTTCCATACTAAAAAGTTGTTCATGTGGACGAGTACTATCGCCAGTTTGCGGCTTTCGCAAATTCATCTTAACACCCAGTATAAATAATGGTAATCAATGGGACAAAAGCAAACCACCAAATAATGATAAATTTTTCAGTGAAATGCAGCCAATGAAGATGGGCCCGATGGGCTGCAATATTCAGATGCCAATGTTCTCGATGCCCTCGTCCGCTGGGCAGGGTGAGCCGCCGCCCATACAGGGCAGGCCGCCGCCGTCCAGCTCTCATCTCTTGACTAAGGTATTATTCACTTCGAGTTCTCAGTATTACAAGCGTTTGGGATGCATGAAACTAGCCTTCCGAGTAGGTTTTGCAGAAGTCCCTGGAAAGACTGATTTAACGGCTCCTTTGTTTTCACTCTACCACTTTCTTGGCGAGCGCCCTTCATCCTGGGTCACATCGTGCTTTCCATCGGGCGCGGTAGTGGACAAGCGTAAGTCCATTTGTATAAAAGAGCGTACCAAGCATTTGTCAAGATAAATTGACTATTTTTAAATACAATTGACTGAATGATTCTCAAATTTTGTTACAAATATTATATTGTGCTAATAAGTCCATTGTGTATAAAAAAGCATATCAAGCATTTACCTTCCGATGTAATGTTTAAAAGATAAATTGACTATTTTTAAATACATATGAATGCTCTAATTATTAATAGAGTGCATTACAAACTTGAAATCAATCAGAAACAAATATTAAGTTTGTAATACAAGAAAGAAAGAAAGAAAATATTTATTTCAGACCGAAATCCATATCTTAGTTAGTAACGCTATATGCTTAAAAACTATGTCAGTATCCTTATCAACACACAAAAATAAAAACACAGAAAGGCAGCAGAAGTCGCTGTTGCAGACATCACACAACTAAATTGAGTGATGCCTACAACATGACCTCCTGGTAATGTACTCTAATAATAATTACAGTTTTCAAAGTGATGGATTTCGCAATAAAAACTGACTGAATATATACGACTGAATGATTCTCAAATTATTGTTACAAAGATTATGTGCTATAAGTCCATTGTGTACAAAAAAGCGCATGAGCCTTCCAAAGTATTGTTTAGAAGATAAATTTACTATTTTCAAATACATATTAATGTATATGACTGAATGATCCTCAAATTATTGTTACAAATATTATGTGCTATAAGCCCATCACTACATAGTATAAAACAAAGTCGCTTCCCGCTGTCTGTCTGTCCCTATGTATGCTTAGATCTTTAAAACTACGCAACGGATTTTGATGTTTTTTTTTTAATAGATAGAATGATTCAAGAGGAAGGTTTATATGTATAATACATGCCTGTGCAAAGCCGGGGCGGGTCGCTAGTTGTGTATAAAAAGCGTATCAAGCATTTGCCTTCCGATGTAATATTTAAAAGATAAATTGACTATTTTTAAATACATATTAATGACTGAATATACATGATGTTCCTGAAAGTGATTTGACAGATAAAATGTGATATTTGTATATTTTTGTATTTAAAACAATTTATCTTGGATAAAGAATTTATTTAATTTTGTTATTACAAAAGCTTTACTAGCCGACATTGATGACAAGAGAGAAGAGAGCGAAGTTGCCAGTGTACAAAAATATCCAAAATTAAGTGTGACTATATTTAAGTAACATAAATATCCCAAACAATATTGAAGGGGCTCGAACATACAGGAACTGCAGGCCTATCTTTCATTGAATATCTTATCTTTGAATCGGTTGCCAACGTTGGCAACCACCAAAAACACAGATAAAAACTAAACTTTCAAAATTACCTTCGTTGGGTATTGAACTATTTACGAACTGTGGCGTCACTTCAAGTGTGAATGAATCCTTAAACAATCGGAATTCGATAGTATGATTCAAATATAAATGGCCCCGCAGGAGTCCACTGTCAACCAAACTTGCCAATAACAACCCAAACCTTCCGCAGCACCAACAGATGGCGCGCAGCGGCGGCGTGGCGGGCGTGAAGCGTCAGCGCAGCCCGTCGCCGACGTACGCGATGTACGCGCACCGGATACACCAGCCGCGGGACCAGTCCGTGCTACAAGAACACAGTGAGTGTACATACCGACCGGATTTCTGTTTATTGATACGAGGAGAGGTGGAGAGTATCTCTGATGTGAAATTTATTTACTAGATGGCGCCACCGTCGCCAATTTTGTTTTTAATTTGTTCCTACTGGTGGAACGAGATCTTATCGATCTTATGATATCTTTTATGCTATATAATAGTCGAATAATCTGATAAAAAATCTGCTGTTCCATAAAAAAGGTACATACTTGCTTGACCAAAATGTATCGAAAAGTTGACTTTTTTTCGCGTATTCAGGGTTGGCTCCATAGTAAATGTTGTTTTTACATATGTGTATTATTATATTACAAAAATTGGAGTTAATTTCCATAATAACGACATACCTATAGACTACATACCTAAGACATACCTACCTACGACATACCTAAGATTCACTTTGATTTTTGCGAGAAAAACTCGACGTTTCATTCTTTTTAAGACGCAAGACAGACAGATAAGACGTAAGGCGAGGACGAAGCGAAGACGGGGCACGGACGAGGTGCGGAAGCGACATTTTAAATTATACTAAAGACGCGTGCGACACCTTCGCGAGGATTAGTTTAAAGTCCATTTCATGTAAAGCGAAGCCTCTGCTTATGTCTCTTGTTCTTTTATTTACTCTGTGAGAGAAAGCGCGTGACTGACCGTTCGTTCGTAGGTAAATCTATACCCGTTACAAGAATTTCAAAACATGCAATCTTTTACAGAGCTAGAGGACAACCGCCGCCAGTTGACACGCGCCGTGCTGTGGAACAGTAAGTGTTACCGATGCAAACTTACTTTTATCTACCAGGTGTTCTATCCTACGAAGTTTAGTAAGTAAGTAAGGCTAGTTTTTTTTTAAATTACTACAAATTTAATCTACATATGTGTTATCTGTTATCCATGAAAAGTTTTCATCTATTTTCATCTCAAGGTAGGGTTTTCACAGTCCATACTATCCATCCGTCAGCCTAGTTCGTCCACTGCTGGACATAAGCGTTTCCAGGACTTTGCCACTCCCGGCGGTCATCCTGGAAGAATCGCGCATACTCACACACGCTGGGC
This sequence comes from Ypsolopha sequella, assembly GCA_934047225.1. Classification (NCBI taxonomy): domain Eukaryota; kingdom Metazoa; phylum Arthropoda; class Insecta; order Lepidoptera; family Ypsolophidae; genus Ypsolopha; species Ypsolopha sequella. Next base: position 4,552,162 of record OW203988.1, on the reverse strand, counting down.
AGGCGGGTTGGTGAGCGCGGTGCCGGAACCCTCGCACCAGTGACGCCGCTGCCCGTCACCAGTCTGTTCCATATAAAGCCCGGCTATTAGGGATGGATATACCGCCATCTATCGGTCCCAGGCATGGTGGGCCTCCTAGTTTTTTGCCTGTGAGCTGTCCTCTTACTCTCCCCCGAATTACTTCTAGGGGGTCTCCAAGTAAGATGGTAGTACATCCACAGTCGAGCCCGGCATCAGCCATACTAAACACCCGACAACCCTTCAGACTTTCAAGTATTATATTAATTTCCAGAGCCGTCTCAGTACTCGGTCGGGTCGTCGGTGTCAACGTCCGCCGCGTACTACGCGATGCCGACGTCAGGTGTGGTCGTGGGCGAGCGTCCGCCGCCGCTGCTGTACGCGCACCACGCGCACACGCCGCACACGCCTCACACGCCGCACCACGCTAGCCTGCTGTATGCGCCGGCGCCGCAGCCGCCGCATCTCTATCTCGATATGTTGAAGAATAGGGAGCATCAGGACGCGAAGAAGGATGGACAGGTTGGTTGGGGGATTATGTTCACAGGTTTTGATAATTTTAAGCTACACCATTGACATATAAACAATTATTATATAATTATAATATACACAATTATGTTTAGAAAGTGTGTAATTTGAATAAGCCACCCTAAAAATGTAATATTTAGTATGTCAAACCAGATACCTGTCCGTCAAACAGTTTATTTTTATAAACTAGTACGGCGAGTAGTCTTGACTTGACTATAAATCTAATTATGTGAAACTCTATTGTTAAGGGTTTTGCTAATTGTTATTTATCGTAAATAATAAGCTTTTTCAATGTACCTTTGTTGTTGTGAATAAATTCATTCATTCATTCAAACCTGCTGATTTGAACCTGCGACCTCCTGCTTACATGACAGGCGCGCTACCGAGGTTCGTATCTGGAACGACGAATTTTTCCTCCATATCTGTATACCGAATTTTTGTAACTACCAGCTTGTATACCAGCTTGTAATGCACATACTGAACGCACACGCACACAATGAAGAAAAATGGTTTGTTTTGTTTTTTATTTTATCATATAGTCTATAAAATAAGATAAAAGTCATCGAAAGAATTACTTAGATACGATAAGTAGTTTTCAAGATATTAATTTTTAAAAATAGGCTAGAAACGCTCGACCGCGCTCGCATGTGTGACGTCACAAAACATGAATCGCCTCGCGCCGCGCCGAGGCCGCCGGCCCGTCGGCCGCCGACTCGCTCAGTCAGCTGTTGCCCTGTTGCCTTAAAACCTTATAACAGTACCAAAACATTTATTTTTATTTACACCATAAACATTAACAACACACATTAGTTGCATTTTATGACTCAAAAACTATTCTACTAATTTATCATAAACATTGTTTTTCCAAAATTATTTGCATTTTTCAAAAAGATTTTACAGAAGTATTTATCGTACTGCACTTCATATACAAGGTGACTTTTTGATCATCGTCCAAATTCATACTGGAGCCTTGGTAAGTGATCAGCATCATGAATCGATAACAATTTCTGTGAAATTTGTATAATGAAATTTCGACTTCCCATAGTAATTCACTCCCAGTTCTGAGTGAATCACTATGGGAAGTCGAAATTAAATTTTATGAAATATACAAAAATTGTTATTGGTTCATGATGCTGATCACTTACCAAGGCTTGAGCATGAATTTGGACGATGTTCACAAATTCACCTTGTATATCAACTTTTTTTGAGGACTCAAAGTCTACGTGAGCAACACAAAACAGACTTTTTTGTCTTGCTGACATGTGCATTTGTGCCTGTAGTTGAGCATAATATTTTTTTCCTAGTTGACCGTTCTCATAGTACGTTCTCATTGTGTTCTCCTTGTAAGGACACTTTATTTCAATAACATAGTCATTTGTAAGACCGTAGGGTGACGCACCAAGCATTGGCCAGTCTTTATTCAAATAAAGACCAGACTGTTCAATTTTTATTTTTTTTATTTCAGTAACTACTTTACTAACATCACTCTCTAGTATTTTCCCTCGCTAGATAGCTGCAGTTTCTTTAAATTTTAAGGCCCCAAATACAGTTTCTGCTAGGGAGCCGACCTTTGTTTTGCACTAAATTTTAAGGCCCCAAATACAGTTTCTGCTAGGGAGCCGACCTTTGTTTTGCACTGTGATGCTTCGAGCATTTTTGATGCCGTAATGCGCCCGTAACGCATTTCGAACCACATATTAGACTCAGCTTGAGCCTTAGTGGCATCTTTTACAAGAAGACATCTTGAATGAGTCATTTCGTTTTAGCAAAATTTTATAAAATTTTCAACGCCCCGTACAGCAGAACTTAGTTTGAATGCGCATATTAGGTAATGCATAGAAATTTTCTGTACTTCCGGCTTTTCAGTGACATATAGAGCGAGTGAGCACTGTACATTTAGTTCAAAAAGCTTTGGAACTAGTTTTTCAAAAAACCCATTATTGTCGTCTCCAACATTTGGAAGCTGTGATCCAAAGTCTTTGGCTTTTATAAATTTTTCCGTAGTACCAACACCCGCAGGCTTCGATTTCTTGCAATAGCATTTGACATCTGTCGGTGACGGCTCCTCAGTGCGACGATGAAGCCACATTAATAAAGCTATAGTGTGTTTGCATCCACTTTTACTGGCGGCACAATCATCACAAGTAACGCACAAAACCTCGTCCTCTTTTTCATTGCACTCCAGAGAACAGTGGTAAGGTTTTGTGCGTACTCGATGCTCCGGTGTGATTCTACACTTTACGATGCAAATGTCTCCTTGTCTTTTTACTTGTACATAGCCGATTGCGTCATCTCCATAACATCTCCATGCATAATCGCTCACTGATCTAAAAAATAAATAAATAGTTTTCTTAAATACTTGATTAAAAATTTTATACTATTCTATGAAATTTTTAGAACCCCTGACAAAGTTCTAATTGTTTTATATACTAAGATCAAAATAAAATTTACAAGAACAAAAATATAGGTGTCAAATCTTGTGTTAATACATATCGTTACTAGGTTATATTTTGTTAGAGAAAAGAGTTTGGTAGGTACCATAGTACAGTGCTTAACTATGTTTCGAACATACCTACAAACTTACTTACGTATCTATATGCTCTAACAGTATTATTGTGACGCGTGAAATGGGAAAAAATTAATAAATATCATGTGATATACATATTGGATTCTTACTTACTTTTTCATTTTTACTCCTCGCATTTCAGCGGCAACGAAATCAGCATTTTTCGAAAAATATTGAGCCACCATCAAACCGCCCACTCTAGGCAAGTTATTTGATTGTCCTTTTCGACATCCTTCTTCCACTAAAGAATAATAATCGGTCGGGATACGAACTCCTTACTCGCGGTTACATAAATAATAGGTATCAGTACTTGTGTTCGTGGCGAACCGGCGAGCGCGCGAGGCACCACGCGGTGCAAGTGGGCGGGACCTGTACAACTACGTCACACGCGAACCGCGCGCTTTCACGGACATTTGAATTTTTGTTCAACTTCCAATGTCTATAACTTTGAAACTATTTCGAATTTTTGAATGAAACAAAAACAGTTGTATTTCGTAACACTTAGGCGCCATTCTTACGAAGTTTCAAGTGATTCTGCGAACCTACTGATATTGTTTATTATGTGATTTCACGCCTTACTCATTCTGAACAGAAGGCGCTGGCGTCGCTACAATACCTGTTGCATCAGACAATTAAGAAATTCACAGTTCTCATTATATAAGATTGTATGTTTTTATTGCGAAATCCATCGCTTTGCATACTCTAAATTTGTTTCTGATTGATTTCTAGTTGGTAATGCACTCTAATAATAATTAGAGTATTCAAAGCGATATATTTCGCAATAAAAACATAATAAAATACAAATTCCTTCATACAAATAGCTTCATTGTTTTCTCTTGAACAAAAGATCTTTAATACCTTGCTTTGTTCTTTGTGACTGAGACAACACCATTATACAAGGTGACCTTTTGATCATCGTCCAAATTCATACTGGTGGCTTGGTAAGTGATCAGTATCATGGATCAATAACAATTTTGGTGAAATTCGTAAAATGAAATTTCGACTCCCCATAGTGATTCACTCGGGACTGGAACTGAATTTCTATGGGAAGCCGAAATTTCATTTTACGAATTTCACAAAAATTGTTACTGATCCAAGATAGTGATCACTTATCAAGCCTCCAGTATGAATTTGGACGATGATCAAAAAGTCACCTTGTATAATCGAATGATTGTTGTATGTCCAGCCGCAGGTGTTGATTGGGCTGAGCGACGTGCACCCCGCAGTGAGCACCCCGCAGCCACCCCCCGTCAGCAGACACTTGTCTATACACTCGCAGCAACATGCCTCCTTGCAGGTAACTCATAGATATTAGTTCAACATGCTAGTATGTTCAGTAGCAGGTGAACGTCGCACAAATCTTTTGAAAGGAGAAATCTTTAGCACTGAAGATTTCCTGTTTTGAATGTGTGAATTCTTCAAAATATTACTTAAGGATCATTTTCTTTCTTTGTAAATGTTAGTTAAATCCCTACTTCTGCCACTAATATTTATTTACTTTTGTTATTTATTTTTGTTACATATTAGTGTATATATTTATTGTATTATATGTGTTTGTATGTACAATGTTATACTTGTGTATTTATTTTAGGTATTTGCTATCCATTTGATTATTATTATTTATTTTGTGCACCACCTTCGCGTTATTTTTCCCAATGATTAATCTCCACCCAAAGGTTGTCTGGAAGAAATCGCTATAAGTGATAAGGCCGCCATTTGTTACCTTCTCTCATAAGTTTGTTCTTTTACCTTATTTTATTAACTTTGGTGTACAATAAAGAGTATTTGTCTTGTCTTGTCTTTAGTCCGATTGTAACAAGAATAAACCAGTAAGTACTTTTTAGAACATGAGAAGTGAAAATAATCATATCAAAGGCAGAAGTCACAAGTTACAAAGAACTAAAGGATTTTGCTCTGGACAGAGAACGATGGAAGATGGTACACCGACAAGAGCTAATTAAGTTGATGATGAATCACAATGAGCCCGTCTCATACATAAAGAATTTGATGAAAATCAACTGCGTTTAAAAGGCTAAAACAGTAGTAAAATAAACTTTTTGATATCTCAAAAAGTGACGAAGCTATTTGCAATCAAAGTGACCTTAACGGCATGTCTCGTGACGTCATCTGACACGATTTCATACTAACAGTGACTTCCTAAACGATGACAAGCTGCCCCAGTAGTTAAATATTTTTTTCAATGCAAGTGCTCGTAAAGGCTCACTTTTTATGCATCAAAACCGAACAGAAAGTCGATTATTTTGCCCTAGGGCTTAATTTTTTTCTTTTAATGTATGTACAATGGTTGGCTAACCTGCAGCCTTTCCTGTGTACCATAAATGTTACACTTTTTTTCCCACTGTTTAACGGCTCTGGATACGGTCTTTTTGAGCCAATTTTAATTTAAAGTTCACAAGATTATTTTTGTTTTATTTGCTCACACTATGCATTGAAAAACGTATTATGATACACGGGCGTAAGAGCTATAAATTACTCGGTTACGTTTGAAACACTCGCTACGCTCGTGTTTTAAATCGTCCTCGTAATTTATTCCTTTGTGCCCTTGTAGCATAAACTACTATTACAGTTTAGTGCGTCTGATTATTTATGATATCTAGCAATGTTATCAATTATTTAGTAATTGTAAATATTTTTTGAAATTTAATATTATATTATTATGACTGTAATCTAGCTATAAGTACTTACTTTAAAATATTTGTGTGCCTTTAAGGCGAAACATAGAGAGGCCATTTTAAACTTATATCCAATTGTTGTACCTATGTTTGACAAATAAATTATTATGAATTATAAATATCACTATAGCTAACTTCGGTAAAAATAGGAATTTAAAATACAAAAAGTTTTGTGCTTTGCTATAACTAATTATTCATTTACTATAAAAATATACTGATATTTCACTACAGGAGACGTGTTCATTATGACATGCGATTTGGATAGGGATAATGCTACAAAATATGTGAAATAAAATGTTACTGGGTCAATAATATTACAATTCAAACATATCCATCCATCTATCCATCAGCTCGTATTCGTCCACTGCTGGACATAGGCCTCCCCAATATTACGCCACTCTTGGCGGTCCTCAGTCATCCTCATCCAGCCGCCACCCGCAGCGTCCTTCAGATCGTCAGTCCAGCGGGCACGAGGGCGGCCTGCGCTGCGCTTTGCTGTACGTGGTCTCCATTCCAATGCCTTACGGCTCCAACGGTTATCACGTCGGCGACAAATATGGCCAGTCCACTGCCACTTCAACTTACTGATTCGGCAGGCTATGTCAGTCACCTTTGATTTCTGACGGATATCTTCGTTTCGGATTTTATCCATCAGAGATATCCCAAGCATAGCCCGCTCCATAGCTCATTGAGCGACCTTAAATCGGCGGATCAAGCCTTTAGTAAGAGATCACGTCTCAGCGCCGTACGTCATCACTGGAAGGACGCACTGGTTGTAAACTTTAGCCTTTATTTAAACATAATTGTTATTTTATTTTCAGGCATCGAAACCAGGAAGTATAACCCAGGGATACCCGGTCCAACAGTCCAACCCGAATGTACAGAACCCTAACATTTACCCGAACAGACACCGCTATTAGCTAGTAATCATCCGGCGCAACCCTGCAAAACAACCATAGCGAAGGACATTTCGATGAAGGAACTCTGAAATAGTGATGGGAAATCAATAACAGTAAGATAACGGTTTGTGAAGCAGTGTTACGTTACAAAAATAACAGTTAAATACATAGTGCAAAAATGTTTCATGGACAACAGAAATGTAAACTTAAATTCAATAAAAAGTGCATACAATTAATAATTGTAAATGAGGAATTATGTTATGCAATAGAAGCTGTATAAAGAATCCATGTAACGCATGGTTTGTTATATAACCAAGTATAACCTAATCAACATTAGCAGTTTCTTTGTAAATATCTCGTCGAATTATTAATTAAATAATACAGTCTGTGAAAAGGATTGAGTTGTGGCTAGTTGGAGAAATACTAAACGGTTTTTCTTTATCTTGCTTAAGGCGCTCTTATCCCAAAATCAGTAATTTCAAAGTCAAATAGAACTTTCAAATATCGTCTAAAAAATCCAAAAAAAATACGCAATATAGTTCAAACCTTTATCTAGGTCTTCCACGCATGTGTTACACGATCAGATAAACTTTGCTCGATAGAAATAATTCACGAACACAGCATGTAATAAGACCTTTCAAATCATGCCATTTCCATAATTCTACTCTTTTATTAACGAAACATATCTGGTAATATTGCTCTCTAAATTTTCTAGGTCGACCACGTAAGTGGGTTTTCATAAACATATCCCTTATTTTTAAACAATTTAAAAACCGATAAAAACAACGAAAAAGTACAAAAGTGTGGTTATTTTCTTTACTCCTTACACGTAAAGAAAAAGACAGAGAGTCACTCTTCTGGGATAAGAGCGCCTTAAGGACGTTGTTCACAGTGAACTAAACTTTATTAATTTTTTGTGTATTTTCCCATATTATTATTTATGAGATAAAAATATTAAACATAGATTATTTAATTATATTACATTAAAACCGACCTGTAATAAGTGTATCTGATGTACAAATATATTTCATTTCATTTCACAAGTGGGCGCGATAAGTGGTCGACTATCGTAAGTTGACAACTGATCGGCGAAAATTACTAAGTAAACCAAACCTTATTCCATATGAGATAAGATTCTCGTGGTGTAGCAAACTGACTAAAGATTTTTTCATTTTTTTCGTCATTTGTTTAAACAATTTTAATTTTCTTTCACGTTACACATACAATCCCATATATTTTCATGTACAGGGTATCTTTGTTATTGATCAAAGCCCTCGAGTTATCGAGGTATTTGTACTGACTCACTCTGTTTTCACGAGAGGAGAGTAGGGAAATTTGATTTTACTATATCAAAAACCGCGTTTTTCGGAAAATAAATAAACTAATCCTGCAATCCTGTAGTTGAAAGCAGGTATTTAAAACATTTAACAAAATTTAATGTATTTGTTTCCAACAATACAACAATGTACCGAGAACGTGCCGAAAAACAGCCAAACATTCAATATTTTGTAATGGCGTCCTTAACAGCACTTCCACTTATTTAATTGAAAAAACAGCCAAACATTCAATATTTTGTAATGGCGTCCTTAACAGCACTTCCACTTATTTAATTGAAAATTCGACTACAGTTTTGTCTGTCTGATAATTGTTAGTTCATAAAGCGAAAAGTGTAAATGTTGATTTCTTGAACTTTATTATACCGGGTACGAATAGACAGTTATTGTAAATCGCTCGAAACCCATACTGTGAAGTAATATGTCGATTTACGGTTGGCCTGTGCTCGCGGTATAGCCAGAGCGGGGTCAACCATTTTGATCCTCAGGGTCTATCGATACTGGTTATAATTTTACATACTATTTAATTAATTAAACCCAAAGATTTCAAAAGTAAAGATAAGCCCTTACCGTAGTATGACAGCACCAAAATGTTTTCACCTTTAAATAGGTGACGCTCACACGTTTGGAATCAGTTTTTACGGGAAAAGGGTGTCAATATGCCGTCGTGTGCATTTTTAAAGTGCACTAACATTTCAAGAAATATAAATAAAGCTTAAAGTGTGACATTTCACATTCAAAACACATTCAAAAACAATGCAATAGATTTAAGGTGCCAGGGCTCATCTAAACTTTTGAAATCTTTGATTAAACCACATACTTTGCCGATCACACTAACCAGTTATAGAGAAAATGTACCCGTAATCTACCATCGCAAATTGCTAATGCGTTGGGACTTTGTCTAAATAATTCACAGACATTTGTCTAGAACGGTCAGAAAAAATCAATAAAAACCTTAGAATAACCTTATTCTAAGATAGCTTTTTACTTGCAATTACACATATATAACTTTAAATATAATTAATAAATAAAAGAAAATTTTAAACTTGAAATATATTTCGGCCCTTAGTAGGCCGTCATCAGTCAAGTATAAAACATTTACTGATAGACAGATGACATGACTCTAACTTGGGATCATAGACATTGTCTTTTGTTGTAGATTCACGCTTGAGAATTCAAGTTTAGCAAAATTTAAACTATAAAGCTTCCAGTGAGTCTTTTCGCTTAAAAAACAAGATATTGGCGGAACTAATGTGCGGAGACACGTTAAAGGAAGTCAGATAAAACGGCTTAGATTGAATTGATTGATTGAAAACAAAACCATAAATATATTATTATATGTCAAACATCATATAACAAAATATACTCGACAGTGATGCTAACGGTACGTCGATACTAAGCGGCCGTACATGAACAAATGACGTCCGGGCGCATTAGCAATTTGCGAGGACTTATACCTTATATTGGAGATGGTCATGAAATCCAATTGCCAATTAGTGGAAGACTCGAACAGAAAACTTCGGAACAGCGGAAAGACCTCAGCTAAAGGAATTATTATTAGTTCCATACTACTTCGACATTTTCATTTCTTTTCTCTTTTTGCGCGCTTTTTTTGACTGATGATGAAAAACCACTACCATGGTCGTTCGTAGTGGCCTGAAGTTAGCTGCACAACCATGTTTGACAGCCAATTTTTCCCAACGATTTTTGGCGTTGGTGGCGACATCTCCTCCATGTCGTGACCGAATCGTGGGTGTTTTTAATGGACAATAGTAGTTTGTATTAATGTCATGACCACCCACCTTATGACGTACTTTTTCATTTGTTTTCTTTATTCAACTAATAAATCTCGCGTAAGCTGACCAAAATATTTTGAAAAACAATACACCCATGTTAGAATTGTTATGGACTACAACTGTTTCACCGACACAGTTGGCGCGTAGTCAACAAAACTTGACTTGAAACTGAAAGTGAAACTTGTTCAGTGTGATCAGTGAAAAATGTGGTTTCATTTAATGTTACCTATCCATTTGCCCCCGGTATATTTCTGCTTAAATTTAATGCTGCATACTTTTCCTGCATAATATAGACTTTGAAGTTTTTCAGAACTGGCGAATTGCACAGTACTCCCAAAGTAATAATGCGCATACAAATATATAATAGCCGAGTGACCGGACGTACCACGTGACCTTATTGCTTGTATAGAAAGTGTAAGGAAATACGAACTTTGCCGAACAGTGGCGAAGATTTGTATGCGCATTATTACTTTGGGAGTACTGTAACTGTGGATCATGTAATAACGAAATATTTACTAATAAACATGTATTTTTCCCAGTGGTACCTTAGTATAATAATAACCTGAAGATATACCTGGTTTTGGAAACAAAAACCAATCATTAAACCGCGAAATTGTTCCTGCTCGCCCAAACGTATGTAACGTTGGTTCGTTTACGTTTTCAAAGCCACTCCTTAACGTTGAAAATAATCATTTTCCTACTGAACTAGAAATAGCTACAAAAATTATATAAAAATAACAAACGAAATATTCAGCTAAAAGTAAGAAAATTTATCGTGTAATAAGTGTATTTAGTTAAATTTATTGCTTTATAATGTGAAAAGAGGAAAAGGAACTAAACCCTAGTTATTAGTTAGATGCAATAAAGTTTAAGTTTAGTTAGAGGTAGAAATGTGAGACGTTTTTTGTTATACTTATGGTAGTATCTTGCCGAAATCACTTTGCACTGCTGTCTTCCCTATACACAGCACTGCCCAAAGATAGGGCTGCCATCATCTAAATTGCCGACAGAGGACAAAAACTTCAAAAACCCCGGACATTAAGGAAAAATTGCGGTTTTTCCCCGGACACGCCTAAAACAAATATTCTTAAAAAAAAAAAGTTTTTATTTAACATTTTATTCATCAAATATTTTTCATTCACCATTAATAATTATTCATTAAACAATAAATATGTTATATTGCCGCGCTGGAGTTCGCTTCGATGCGGTTTACGAACGAATGAATTATTTGCTTAGATTTGTTTTTATTTATTGATTATCCTTCAATTAATTGTGGTTACGCCTGACACATATAGTGTCCGGGTTTTACCCGGATCTTTTTCCAAATCCTCCCCGGACGGCCCCCGGACGCCCTCCAAACTAGGACAAATCCGGGGAAACCCGGACGGATGGCAGCCCTACCCAAAGACAGCCAACACTGGCAGGGTCGCTATACAATGTGGTTTGTTAGAGATAAAATGACAAGATAATGTTGGATTGCATAAAATAAAGGAAAGAATAGTAATTCATACTGTAACAGATGTATGGAGGTGTGTTACACACCACAGCATAATGAGCTGTACAGTACTCCCAAAGTAATAAATGCGCATACAAACCAATAGCCAAGCGACCGGACGTACCACGTGACCGTATTGATAGTATAGAAAGTGTAAGGAAATACGAACTTTGCCGAACAGTGGCGAAGATTTGTATGCGCACTATCACTTTGGGAGCACTGTATGTCGCTTGTCCGCGTGGCTCGTTGGTTTATTGAATTGATAAGTCACTGTGTAGAATTTAAAATAATACTTTTACTACTTTTAACCTTTTTGGCATCAGATTCATTGTACGTATGTGTAAAAACCCGAGCGCGCAGAAAGAAAAACCAGTCAATCGAATACATACTGATGAATTTTATACTATAGAGAAAAAATCGCAACATCAAGAAATTATTAATGGCAACACTTGGTGGTAAAACTACGATTTGTTAAAATATACCAGATGTAAATGGAATCTTTAAATATAACCACATCCTCAACTGATTATACTAAAAACTTTTCCCGAGAAACATATCCATGCAAATCTTCAGGGAAGATGTTCAATATTAACTTAAGGGGCTACACAATGCTAAACATCAGTTTTGCATTGGATTCAGTTCCGTCAATGTAGATGGTAAAAATTTAAAAAAAATAAGGCGTGTTTTTTTTGGCTCAAGATAATTATTAATTACACTTTATAGATTAACATACTTTTAATATTCTTTTAATTATATTACTTTGAAAAAGGCATGAATTTCCATATTTTAAAACCGAGAAATGAAACCAACACACGCAGATACTAACTAGAAAAAAACATATTTATTGCATTAATAAATTTTATAATTTATGTCCTAATGTAGCCGTGCTTTCAAAATAACTGAAGTTTTGCGTGCGCGGTGTCTAACTAGAGCAGGATAGACAGTTAAAAAACAAAAGCGTTAGAGCAGGGCTGAATTTTAGTATACTGAAGCCCCTTAAAGACTATCTCTCAGTAGGAAGGTCTATTTTAGGACGATGCGCGTGAACATGACGACTTTCGACGACGGTGCCTCACGAGATACACCGAGTTGTTTAAAATTCAAATATTTCCCAAACTTTGATTTGCGCGGGCAGGTTTCTTTGGAGAAGTTGTTCCGAGTGATCGGTAGAATATGTGGTTTCCCTGAAATATCAGACCCGATATAGTCAAAGGTCTCTGCTCTTTTTCTAGATATTGCTTCCGAAAAGACTTGATAAAAATAAAATATCAAACATTTAAGGCGATGTGTAAAAAAATAGAAGTGCTTCTTTTTTGTGTATTTCATGAAATACATGGAAATTTTTATAAATTTCTATTGAACTATTGAACTATTGAACATGTAGGGTTTTGAAATTGGAAAACATGTTTGGATAAATTTTCCTCGATAGAAATAATTGTTGAAATGAGGTCTTCAAACACACTTTTTCTCCTCGTTTGACGAATAGGAACCATATACAAAACTCAAACATATTTTATTAGGTGTGTTTCAACTAGAGATTTGATATTATAGAGATTTGATAATTTTGCTAGCTATTTTAGTTTTTTTATAGAAATTATAAAACTAACATTTTTCGCTTTAGCACTGAATCCGCCCCTCTCACACTGAGAGTGTTTTCGCTTGGAGTGATAGTGACAAAAATAAAATTCGCATAGCCTCTTAAGTAAGTAATTCTGTGCGTACGCTTTCATGTTAGCAATATTTAAACTTTTCTTTTGTTTGGTGTCAGTAAACGTGAGTAAAGTTTGTATATTAGATAGTTAAATTGATTGGCAGATTTTTTTATCTGCTCGCTCGCAGGATAAATGTGAATGTATTATTATTAGGTATTATTATTTTGACGCGAATAAATCAGGTATTTTATTTGTGTGATTGTTTTATTGTTGTTTAATTCTGTTACGAATGGTCTTTCTTGTACTGGGTAACCAAATCCCAATAATTTTAGTGTTTTTTGTATTTTCCACTTTACATAAATATAATTACTTAATTAAACAGTTTTAAACGCTATATTGTGACCCCTCAGTGAACACTGAGTGGAACACATAAATGTAAAAACAATTAAAATTAGAACTAAAAAGAATATTATAAATTACATAACTTGGAAATATATTTTATAGCTATCCTAGCTATTCCCATATGGAACAAGTACAAGATAAAATTGTGGATATATTAATAATTTGCAATATTCCGCTAAACACTCTTACCATGCTATGCAAAATGCAGACTCAAGCACCGCCTGCCTTCCCGCATAAAACATGCACAAGAAAAGTAAGCAGTACGAGCACAAAAACAAGCAAGAAAAGTAAGCAGTACGAGCACAAAAACAAGCAAGAAAAGTAAGCAGTACGAGCACAAAAACAAGCAAGAAAAGTAAGCAGTACGAGCACAAAAACAAGCAAGAAAAGTAAGCAGTACGAGCACAAAAACAAGCAAGAAAAGTAAGCAGTACGAGCACAAAAACAAGCAAGAAAAGTAAGCAGTACGAGCACAAAAACAAGCAAGAAAAGTAAGCAGTACGAGCACAAAAACAAGCAAGAAAAGTAAGCAGTACGAGCACAAAAACAAGCAAGAAAAGTAAGCAGTACGAGCACAAAAACAAGCAAGAAAAGTAAGCAGTACGAGCACAAAAACAAGCAAGAAAACTTATGCGGGAGGGCGGGCGGTGCTTGAGTCTGCATTTTGAATAGCATGGTAAGAGTGTTTAGCGGAATATTGCAAATTATTAATATATCCATAAATTTATCATGGACTTCCGCAAAGTAACGCTTTTTTCAATAAATTTAAAGTCAAAAATAGTCTAATATAGTGGGATGATATAGTTTTCACGCGATAGTGTTTACTTTTCAGGTGACCATGATTTATTTGGATTTTACGGAATTTTTTTGCATTTTTTTGAAAAATCCGCCTCTTTCTAATTAATCGAAACAGAATACTTAAATTCAAAATTCACTCAAGTTTTAAATTCAACATTTTTGAAATTCTAGGTAGTTTACAGAAACCAATGGAAACATTGCATAAGTAATAAGATTTTGTTGAATAATTATCGAATGAATTTTGAATTTAAGTGTTGTTTCGATTAATCAGAAAAAGGCGGGTTTTGCACAATCCGGCTGCGAAACCGCTCGTAGGTGGCTCGCAACTTTTTTTTAATGAATGATATTAATTATGGATGGTCATCAAAACCAGTTTTTATTTTTTACAGTCAATTAAGTTATTGGGGTTACATTTGAATGTAACTGACTGATGACTTTTAAGTCATCTGTATTATGTAAAAAACAGGCATACCGTGGGTTACCCTAGGTATCAAAAAACGAGATTAGACCAATTCAAAGATGTGTAGAAAAAAAATCGACATCAAAATTAACAGGGTTGGCTGGTGCAACCTGCAGCATTTTGCGAAATCAGCAAAATAAAATTCCCTGATAAAAATATTACACCTGTAAGGAATAAGTATAAGCCCTACTGGGTAAAACCGCGAATAATTGTACAGTTACATTCATGACATCATAACACACGTTACGTACATGACTGAATGTTACTTACATGACAACATTACATTACATGACCTTACATTACATACATGATTGTGTATATTCATTATAATCGTAGTATGTGGATGTGTTAATGTGTGGTATGTGGATTCCACCTGTCTATGTACACCAAGTTAAGTCTACAGAATATTTAAAACATTTGCTTGCAAGTTTTGAAAGATAGGGTTTTGTGGAAGAGAAAAGTTTTTTTCTTTTAGTCATATATTGCGCTTTTTCATTGTTTCTATTTTGAACCTTACAAATTATTTAACAGCGCATATTAAGGCCCACTTGCAGCATGTTCTTAACTTGACTTTAACTCGGGTTAAGTCAAAAAATAGAGGGTTAAGAAAAATCTCTCTTGCACCAATCAAAATCTCGGGTTAAGCTAGGGTTAAACTAAGAGAAAGTCATCAGAATTTAACCCGACTCTCACCTCGAGTTAAACTCGGGTTAGCAAAGTAATGTTACCAGTTTGACTTAAATTGTGTTGTTTCCAATGACATTATATAGATACTATACCTCATTGGTTACAATGAATTACTTTATGGTAACATTTTATGTAATTGTCAAATGTCAAACCCGCTTCGATTTTATCATGGTGCAATAGGACTAATGAAATGTCGGGTTAGTTAACTCTTTCCTTGGGTTAGTAAACCCGAGGGTTAAGGATTTTTTTGTTGATCATGCTGCAAGTGGGCCTTAGAAGGTTTTGTATGAAGTGGCGCTTAGGCGTTTTCTCGACGACTGATATAAGGTAAGATAATTATGGACTTTTATATTGTATTTATATTTCAAACCTACCTTAAGCTCGGTAATAATAATTATAAAAAAATAAAATGAAACCATTAAAAATGTTACTTCATACAGTCTTCTCAACATATTTGCGTCAACTGTTAGACTAATGCCAATCTGCCAGTTCATAACGTATACAAGTAAAACTAAACGTTTATTAAACAATATGTCATGACTGTAACGTAACATATTTTGTAACAAATCGTTACATTCATGACATAAAAAGCGTGGGACATAATGGCTGCTTTTTTATTTCAGAGTCAATGGTGCTGCCACTCAAGAAAATAATAGAATAACCTGGATACTTCTTATGGTAAGGAAGTAATAAAATAAACGTGGCCCTGCGATTCAAGCTCTGCTTTGTTGTGAGTCTGTTGAAAAGACCGTTAACAACTTGTTACATTATTACCTACATTACATTATTAGTAGTTTATGCTACAAGGGCGCAAAGGAATAAATTACGAGGACGATTTAAAACACGAGCGTAGCGAGTGTTTTAAACGTAACCGAGTAATTTATTGCTTTTACGCCCGTGTATCATACTACATTTTTCAATGCATAGTGTGAGGAAATGAAAACAAATATAATCTTGTGAACTTTAAATTATAATTGGCTCAAAAGGACTGTATCCAGGGCCGTTAAACAGTGGAAAAAAAAAGTATAACGTCTATGGTACACAGGAAAGGCTGCAGGTTAGCCAACCGTTGTAAACAAATAAAAAAAAAATAATAATAAAGCCCTAGGGCAAAATAATCGACTTTTTGTTCGGTTTTGATGCATAAAAAGTGGGCCTTTACGAGCACATGCATTGAAAATTATATTACATACATTACATTATTGCCTAATTTATATGTACTAACTGTATCAGTGTAAATTGTATTCTTATGGTTGAATAAAAAATATTTGATTTGATGACATTACACACGCATCAAAATTTTGGGCAATATTAAAATAATGAATAAAAAAATCATTAAGCCCTTATTTAGTGAAAGCTTTTTATAAACATTTTAGACCAGTATCACAGAATACGGGACAGTGTAGCACCAATGAAAAAAAAACAAACAAAACCAAATTTGCAAGAGATATCTTGAATTTTATGGAATAACCTTAAAGGACAAGCATACCATTCAGTAAAATGTCCAACAAATCCATATAATATGACGTTGATGCTGTAAGAAAAAAAAAAATGGCACACAGTCTGTCATTTCAATTGCAGTATATTTGCAGTATATCAAGTGAATGAGGTCCTCCCTCTTGCAACTTTACATACGTCTGGCATAGCTTAAGCAACTATATACTGATCTGGCAACATTACCTTATGTTTACTAATATAAAACAACTATTAACCAACACCGAAATTTCCTTTTCTTAAACATACGCGGAAATATTATCATTACTTTTGAATAAAGAACACGCGAAGTATCATATTTACGTAGACTGAAAAACCAAAATCACTTCCCGGCGCATTCTTTGAATTTGGAACGAAGAGCGCACCAGCAATGTTGTATGAAACGGTGTGCTGTTTGAATTCAGAACTCTTTCATCTATCGTACACATTGCGTTCTCGTGGCTGTATAGCCACAGATGCGTTTACCTTTCGGCACAAACTGTAAAAAAAAAAAATTGTCGGTAAAGCGAAGTTCGTTGTTATTTGGTTAATAATAAATTAATATGAGTTCCGGTGATTCTGAAAATGAAAATGAAATGGACATTGACTGCACTCCACCAGATTTAAGATCGGAAGCTAAATTAGCGATGGAAAACCTGCTTCCAGCGAAATCAAAAGAAAAATATATGAAAGTATATGAAAATTTATTATGTAAAAGGCCCTTTTTTATTTCCTTGCATTTTTTTAAGAAAAGCACGATATACGCCTCGGCCGAAATGGCAATTGCCTGTCTCGTATCATTGAAGTCCTCGCCTGCGGCTCGGCCTTCAAACTCATACTCGACCTGCAATTGCCTATTTCGCTGCCTTTGCAATAATGTACTATTGTAAGTTTCCTTTGTAATCCGTTTTTTTTCGTTCTGGTCTAATGCGGACACGCGATTTTGTGATTGCTTACGTTCCGTTTCGCAAACAAAAAAAAACAGTTGGTACGTAAAATGAGGCGTCCCCCGAAGTCTGATGCAAAAAAAGGTGTCTAATGTATAGGTCGAAATATATTTAAAAAAACTAGGTTAGGATAGGTTTCAACATTATGAAACTATTTAGAGCCGAGCGAAGGGGAGCGGAGCGAGGCGTCCCCGAAGTCGGATGCATAAAAGGTGTCTAATGTATAAGCCCTTCCAAAATGCATAAATTATAAGGTTACGATCAACATAACTTCAAAAAAAGAAATTTTTATAAAAAAAGAGGCGGTTTCCGGCCCCCCTTAAGGGAGGGGGGTCTATGCCCACGCCTCTCCTTCCCCTCCCAAGTACAGCCCAGATCTCTTTACCAGCTAATTTAAATTCCTTCCTGTGGGTGGACACTGAGGTTTCGATTCATTGTGTGAAGTCCATGCACACAACAGAATCAAAATTTTACTCACATATACATTATATTGATACGATTTTCGATGTCGCGACCTGTCCTTTATCAGAGTGTACAAACGATATGGCTTTTAAGCCTATACACATAATAAATGACAGATATTGCCTCGGTATAGTTTTCCCATAACAATATCATAAACTCAGCTAACATCGTATCAACTTCAGTTCCTACTTTAGAAATTGCCTCCATTATCCGTTAGAATGTTGTTCCCACTCCTAATAAATAGGCTGTCCAAATAATTTTAGTACAGAAACCCCTCTAAGGCCCCATTATTTCTGATTCCACAATTTACAACAGCTACCAGTGTCTTCCCTTAATGTACGTAAAGTGGGACATATAGCGGGGTACTTTGAGGGTGTCTTTGTTTAGAATTACGAAGTGAATATGACCCTTAGTCTTTTAAATTATTATAATTACATAGGAAAACAGTTAAATTTAACTGTTTTCCTATGTAATTATAATAATTTAAAAGACTACGGGTCAATTTTCAATATCACATAAGAAGTGAATATGACAAATATGCTGAAATAATACAAGATAAAAATAAACATAAATATATTGTCATGACATGAATCCTCGAAGGGGTGTCGGAAGTGTTACCGAGTGTGAAATGCTAGTTACAGTCCACATTAGGTACACCCGCGTTTCACCGACGATTGTTACGTCCCAACGTGATGGGCGGTGAGCCCTATCGCCGGATTTTGGGAACAAATACACGCTTTTTTAGGCTTGCAGGTTTCCTTCACCGTTCAGCAAGTGGTAAGTATTAGCACAGATAATAAAGCCGATTCTGAAGGCTTTAATTTTAGTTTTAGTGCTGTCAAAACTAAATTTTCTTCGATACAAAATAGTCCTTAAGAGTTAGGATTAGAAGCTAAATTTCTTTGGAAAATTTTAATCTTTGACAGCACTAAAACTAAAATTAAAGCCTTCAGAATTGGCTTTAATATAATAATAATACTAGTATTAGGTAATACAATACTATGCATATACATTCCGAAAAGCTCATTGGTGCATGCCCGACCGGGGATCGAACCTGGGTCTCAAGATTGAGAGGCTAGCGTTCTACACTCTACCGCCTGAGACCACCGCTTATAACTGACAAACCCAAGAATAAAGATTTTTGAAAAAAAAAAAACGAAAGGTGTCGTGTGACACCCAGTTAGTTGGAAGGAAATTATTTTCGCTACTGACGCGCACGCTGCGCGTCTATACTGCAGTAATACACTGTATAAAAGTACATGTACATATATATTACGGACTAGCTCTCATTCGCCAAGTGGCTGGAGTTCCAATCGTTCCAACCTCGTTCCAATAAACCGATTATATGAAGGAACCGTTTAATAGTAGTTTATGCTACTAGGGCGAAAAGGAATAAATTACGAGGACGATTTAAAACACGAGCGTAGCGAGTGTTTTAAACGTAACCGAGTAATTTATTGCTTTTACGCCCGTGTATCATACTACATTTTTCAATGCATAGTGTGAGGAAATGAAAACAAATATAATCTTGTGAACTTTAAATTATAATTGTCTCAAAAGTACTGTATCCAGAGCCGTTAAACAGTGGAAAAAAAAGTATAACATCTATGGTACACAGGAAAGGCTGCAGGTTAGCCAACCATTGTAAATAAAAAAAAAAAAATAATAATAATAAAGCCCTAGGGCAAAATAATCGACTTTTTGTTCGGTTTTGATGCATGAAAAGTGGGCCTTTACGAGCACATGCATTGAAAAAAGTATAACGTCTATGGTACACAGGAAAGGCTGCAGGTTAGCCAACCATTGTAAATAAATTAAAAAAATATATATATTAAAGCCCTAGGGCAAAATTATCGACTTTCTGTTCGGTTTTGATGCATAAAAAGTGGGCCTTTACGAGCACATGCATTGAAAAAATATTTCTTATATAGGTATAAAATGGAATTTTCCAGAACAAGATAAGTATAACGAGTTAGTAGCTACAGAACGACTATGGCCGACGTAGAAGGTCCAAAATCGTCGTAGCACTATAGCTGTCTCGTAGCACTGTAGCTGTGTCGTAGCACTATATCGTAGCACGAGATACGCCGTAGCAAACGGTGCCGGTGGCAGTGAACGCGTCAACTGGCACGGACAAATACAAAATATAATGAAGAGGCAATGCGAATTTTATTTTTGTCACTGTGGGATGGATTCAGGGCAAAAGGGAAAAAGTTGGTGTTATATTTTTATTAAAAAAACGATAATAGCGAGCAAAATTTCAAATATCAAATCTCTAGATATTGTTGAAACACACCTAATAAAATATGTTTGAATTCTGTATATGGTTCCTATTCGTCAAACGAGGAGAAAAAGTGTATTTGAAGACCTCATTTCAACAATTATTTGTATTGAGGAAAATTTAAATGCATACACCAGTAATTTATTCAAATTTTCCGTGTATTTCATGAAATACACAGAAAAGAAACACCCGTATTTTTTTCGCATATCGTCTTAAATGTTCATTTTATATAGGCACTAGTTTCTGCTTCTTAGTTCCCTTGTAGCGTAAAAACTAGTACAAGCTCAACCCAAAACTTATCAGAAATTTTAATAAAACGTACTTAATATATTTTAATAAACCAACTACCAACTTCTGAAGTACTGAGGTAGTTGACAACCGAATAACAAAGAAATAATCACACAAAACGCATTGCAGTTGGATCAAATGAATTTTATGCATTCCGCACTTTTATTATTGTGTTTTCTTTTGGTTGATATACTTTTAAAGCAGCCCAGGATCGAGAAATATTTCAGTAGATAAAGATATAAAACATTTGGGTTATAAAGTCATCCATTCGGTCTTATTACCTTCTCACTTAGGTCTGACCTAAAAGATAACCCGGAATAGTTGGCTCGTAAAAACCTCATAAACCAGCTGAGGTCAGGTGCATTTGGAATATAGACATGAATATCACAAAGGTACATTGCCATAACAAATGCCTTTGTTTTTTTTTATTTGTATAACAGAATGTTGATTTTATTTTAATATTCCGCCAATACTCATTCTGGATACCTTGTATCTAATAAAAATATTCGATTCTCTGATTGTACTGTGTCATTTTAAAATTGTGTCTGAATAGGATTGTGGCAAACTGAAATTGTGTCGAAATGTGTCAATATGGACCGAAATCAGGTAAAATTGTTCCGTGACACAGTTTTAGTTTCTATTACTGGGTGTAAATTTATTTATTCAAGACACCAACAGCAATACAATTAAAATAATATATAGGATACAACAAATAGAGCCTATAATAGATATGCACGAAATATTCAGATTTAACAAAGTACAGAAACTGAGATAAAACAGATAGGCACTAATAAGGTAAAAATTAGAACTTATTTGAGCTACGAGTAAAGGGGACAAAAGACAGTTAAAGTTAAACGTCAGTCGTTCGGTACAAAGTGCACAACTTAACTTTTTTCTTGTTAAGAAGTTAAAACTGAAAAAGATTGTATATTGGTCTGTGGCAATTCACGCCAATAGTTTAGTATAAGTTAGGTTTGAAAATGAAAATGAAAATGAAAAAATGAAAATGAAAAAATGTTTAATGAAAAAGAAATGTTACAATTGTTGGTTCCTGGCTCCCAAGCTAGAATTCTCTGTCCAATTAGCCAGGTAGCCAGGCTTCTTTCGTACAGTAAGTAGGTTTTGCTACATATGCTTATGGCTAGCTTAAAATAAGACTAATTAATAATATATTAACAACACCGATCAAACAATATTAGTGCGGGTAGGTACCTAGTCATTCATGCGAGTTATTATCACTTAACTCTGTTTTATAAGCGCCTACCCACATCTCCAGTTGAAAGCAACTAAACATCTCGTTTAATTTCATAACAACAAAAATATTTTAAGCTATGAGTTATGGATACATGCACAATATTGTTGTAAATAATCTACGTTTTTATTAAATGGTTTTTCAAGTGTAAGTTTGTGACCTAGACTTAGAATTTATATAAACAGTAAATGCTGTCCAAAATTTAGTAAAAACAAAAAATTTACTAAACAGTTAAACAATTAAAGCAACATAATTTAAAACACCATAATGTCAACTAACAATCACTAAATTCCGCTTATTAGCAAATTACTAGCTTAAGAATGAACTAAATAGGTAAAGTAAACGTTAAAATTGCAGGGATCAACAAGGTAATAATAAAGTTAAGATTTGCCAAGTTATAGAATGGCCCTAGGTCGCCGTATTTCAATGTAATAAAGGCGTTTTTAGACGTTTTTATCTTTGTCTACTTGGCTGGAAGTTATTATGAGTTTTGAATGTGTGTTTGTGTTTGTGTATGGTTGGATTTATATTCATGATATATATATAAAAACACTGCGGTAGTGTGTGTGAAAAGATTGTAAACATAATTAGTAAGAAAAGGGTCTCTGTATGTGTGCGACAAGTTTGGTAAGTGCCGATATTAGTGTTAGTTATTACACAGTTATACACAGTATATTAGTTATACACAGTATATTTGAGATTAGAAGATGCAGTTTTGAACACGTTTTTTTCTTTTTTTTTGCTTGTAAAGGGACAATAATAAAACAATAAACATAAAAATAAATATATAAAAATAAATTAAAAAGATTAAATTGTTTACATCTGAATTTTATAAAATAGGTATATACTTATCTAATACGAATAAGAATCGGTATAAATTGAGTAAAAAGCTAAGATAATTAATTATAGAATAGGTAGGAAAATTACTAATTTGGTTATTTTTCGTTAAATATTAATTCGGTGTCTTCGTAGATAAATCAACAGTTTGAAATGAAATGCACATTAGTCACGATTTTGTTCAAACAAGCTTAAAATGCTGTTTTAAGTATGTTTCGACAAAATCATGGCAACATTAAGTTGTCTCATTCAAATAAAAAAACATATAAAATTTTGATTAGTCATTCCTATAACAAATGCAAAAAAGGTAAGTACTGAAAATTTAGTTTTCTTCACATTTTCCGTACAAAACGGACATTTCATGTGTTTGCACCTAATATTTTTGCGAAATTTAAAATGAAGTGGGTTAAGACATAGACTAAATATTTAGTAATACTTATTTTAGTTTAATACTTAACTATGGTTAAGAGTATTATTTATTTATTTATTAATTTATCACATTACAGCTATTATTACAGGTCCAGCTGTTATTTAGCTATTATCACAAATAGTTTCATACTGAGGCCAAAACTACAATTTAAAAAATTTTTGTCTTTCGACGGATTTGGATGCGGTTTTCTTTATAATTATCGTAGCGACTCTAGTCAACATATATATGTATAATAGCTGTAGGGGGTGTTGATAAAATAACCACCATGCCGACAACTGTCGATTGTTGAAAGACACTTCCACATAAGCGAAGCCGCGGGCTCTTCGGCCCATAAACATTAAAAAAATGTTATATATTTGTACGGGCAACCTTCCGTACATTCTGCTACGTTGCGACCTAGTTATGTCCAGCGTGTACGTGATGTTATTACTTTACTTTATACATTTTATTTATCTATCAATTGAGTACCTACTTAGCTACCGTAGAGATCACAGCTAGAGAAAACTACTTTTCTCTATAATAAACCATCTTCAAACTACAAGTCTGTTTCCACTTTCTACACCACTCCACTTCATCTAACGACAACAACAATCGTACGGCCAGAACTGATCACTCTGACCATACATCAATTTGGTCCTTCGAGCACCAGGACTTCTTCGGGACTCTTCGGGGAAATACGTCGAAGTACGAAAGAAGACTGGAACTAGCAGGCTGTGGAATCTGTGATCTACTACGTTGTAGGGCTCCATCCGTCGCGTCGGCGGAAAAATTAACTGTGTAACTAAAAGAGGTACGGTACCTACCTAAAGTGACTCTGTAACTGTGATTATAAACTGAGAAGAACTGTGAATTAGACTGTGGGTTAATTAACTGTGGGTTAGAGGAACTGTGTCAGTGAAAAACTTTACGAAGTAACTTGAACTGTGAGATTGAACTTTAACAGAATTTGACGTCAAAAAATCTAACTGGGGAGTGAACTTTAGCTACGTGTTCGAACACATCTACTTAACTAACTAATCAGAGTCATTAACTAACTGTGAGGAAAGATGGAAGATTTACGTATTCAGGGAGAAGTGTATGAGAATATTAAGAGACTGTGCGAGAACTTTGGGAAGGACGGGAAGGCGAGAAAAACTGTGGACTATTTAACAACGCGGATTGTGTCCCTGGAAAACCAATGGGAAGATTTTGAGGTCAGGCACGTGGAACTTCTACAAAAAACTGACCCGGCCCATGAATATTTTACGAAACAGGTGTTTGAGCAGACTAGAAATATGTACCAGAAAACAAGAAAAGCTATTCTGGGTTTACTTGAATCAACTTCGAAGGCTGGAAAAAATATGGAGGAGGAAACAAGTGTTGAAAATCCGACAACACACAAGACAACTGAGATACTGAGGCAACAAAGATCTAATTTTAAGGCTTTCGAGAGAACTATGACGAAAATAAATATGGAGAACACTGTGGAGAGATGGGAAATGGAGGATTATCTGAAAACTTTGAAGGTGAAATGGGAAATTATTGACAAGCGACACTGGGAGTTGGATAGTTTGCTCCAGGAAGAAGATCATGATGATGAGTACGAGAAAAACTATACAAGGCTAGAAAAACACTATGACGAATTACGAAGACAGCTGAACAGCAAAATCTGGGCGAACGTTCACTACCATGAATCAACGCCGCGTATGGAGATTCCCGAATTCTCGGGTAACTATAATCAATGGGTATCATTTAAGGATCTATTCACGGAAACTATTCATAACAACCCATTGATACCAAAAACTCAGAAGATGAAACACCTGAAAACTAAACTAAAAGGGGAAGCATTACAACAAGTACAGCACTTGACTATTAGCGCTGAAAACTACGATTCCTGTTGGGAAATATTAAATCATCGCTTCAACAACAAACGTATGATGTTTAATTCTTACATGAATACGATGCTGAATCTTCCAGTAATTCAGCAAGCGACTGCTTACGTCATAAAAAATATGCATGACGTCATAATCGAGTGTTTAAACGGTCTCAACAACATAGGAATTGACATAGCTACTTGGGATCCAATAATCGTGCATTTGATGTTGCAAAAGCTCGACTCTGTAACATATAACGAGTATAACAAGGAGCTGGAAGACCCGCGAGAACTACCAAACTTCGATGACTTCAGCAATTTTCTGGAAAGCAAGTTCATGGCACTGGAAGCTGCGAGGAGTCACCAGAAAACGGAATTAAGTAATCCGAAGCCGTCAACATCTAGAGGCAACAATTATAAAAACAAGGCATGGCAGCAGGGATTTTCTAAAACTTTTCATGCTACCGCCAAAAACTGCCCCCTTTGTCAGAAAGATCATGTGTTGATGCAGTGCCGCCAATTTGTTGACATGGATTCAGGAAAACGGAACGAAACGGTTGCAAAACTTCGCGTTTGCAAAAACTGCTTATACAGCCATGGAAACAGCGAATGTCGGTCAACAAACAACTGCAAACTATGTCATCAGCTGCATCACACGTTACTTCATCCATACGGAAATAGTAACGATTCTGTAAGACGCCATAATCAACAATCGGGTCAACGGAAGTATAATTACCCCAAGTCTAGTCACGTGTCGGGTGAGACACAAGAAGTTTTGTTGGCTACGGTAATACTGAGAGTGAAAACTGTAGATGGAACTTATGTGAACTTACGCGGTTTGCTCGACCAAGGAAGTCAGATAAGCTTGGTCAGCCAAAATGCCGCGCAACTACTGAGGCTGCCGAGACGAAAACTAAATGCAACGGTAACAGGAGTGGGAGTGACTTCCACCGACTGTAAGGGTTTGCTTCAGATTGAGTGTAAATCCATTTACTCAGATTACACTTTAACAATTGAGGCGTTAATAATGCCGAAGCTAATAAACAAGTTGCCGAACCAAACCTTTGATACTGGAAATTGGCCTCATCTCCATAACTTGAAGCTCGCCGATCCAGAGTTCAATATATCACGATCTGTCGACATACTCCTGGGGGCGGACGTGTATTCTGACATTATCCTGGAAGGTGTAATTAAGAGGTCTTCACACTATCCAATCGCTCAGCAAACTCAACTAGGATGGGTGTTATGTGGAAATGTTAAAACACTCAACTGTCACATAACCTTGACAGGAACTGATAACTTAGTGAAGTTTTGGGAAAATGAAGATATTTTGGAAACTGAGGAGACGTCTGAGGAGGACAGATGTGAATATTTTTATAAACAAACTACTGAGAGACGCAACGACGGGAGATATGTAGTCCAAATGCCTTTATATGAAGACTTTAAAGAGAAACTTGGAAACTCCAAATCCAAGTGTATCTCACAATTTCTTCAATTAGAGAGACGACTACAAAGACAGCCGAAGCTAGAAAAGATGTATAAGGAGTTCATTCATGAATACATGGAACTGGAACACATGAAACCTTCTACTGCAACTACTGACGAAAGATTGGAATGTTTTTTACCTCATCATGGAGTCCTGAGGGAATCATCTATGACGACCAAGCTGAGAGTGGTGTTCAATGGATCGATGAAATTTAGCGGTCCCAAGTCACAAGACAGCTTAAATTCGCTTATGGAAAAGGGTCCTAACATGCAAAAGGATATCCAGTCGCTAATTATCAAATGGCGAAGCTATCGATACGTTTTTACTGCCGACATCGAAAAAATGTATCGACAAATCCTGATACATGAAAAACAGCAAGGATTGCAAAAAATCATCTGGCGCGACAGCCCTTACGAAAACTTGAAGGAGATGCAACTCTGTACTATCACGTACGGAACCAAGAGTGCGCCATATTTAGCTATGAGAACCCTAAAACAGCTAGCAATAGACGACGGACATAAGTTCCCGCTAGCCGCTGACATCCTTCAAAACGAATTTTATATGGATGATTTAGTCAGCGGGACGAATTCGCTAAGTTCAGCAAAAATACTACAACAACAATTGATTCATTTACTAAGAGGCGGTGGCTTTAATTTACGAAAATGGTCTAGTAACGAAGCCGAACTACTGACTCATTTATCAGCGGATCAAGTTTCATCAACAACATTTGATTTCAAGCAACAAGATTCGATGAAAACGCTTGGATTAATCTGGAATCCGAAGACTGATAATTTCATGTTTAACTGGGATATGGGAGATAACTATGAGAAACGGATTACTAAGAGAATGTTATTATCAGAAATCTCCAAAATGTATGATCCACTTGGCTGGCTATCCCCTATAACGGTAGCTGCCAAGATTTTATTTCAACAAGTTTGGCTAAACAAAACTGAGTGGGACGAAGATTTATCTGAGAGTATATGTACGGAGTGGAGAAAACTAAGAAGCGAACTCTTCAGTATTAAAAAACTGAAATTAGAACGATGGATAGAAAGCTCAGACAGCAATATGCAATTACATGGATTCAGCGACTCGAGCGAAAAAGCGTTTTCGGCGGTCGTATTTAGCCGAAGTATAGATAAGGATGGCAGAGCAAAAATCACCCTTATTGCTGCTAAAACAAGAGTGGTATCGCTGAAACAAAAAACTAGCTTACCGAAAAAGGAACTCTGTGGCACTTTGTTACTGGCGAAGTTAATAGAAAAAATTATTAACTCCTTACAAGGAAAAACTATGAAGATCTTTGGGTGGTGTGATTCCAAGGTAGTCCTGGCCTGGATTCAAGGAGAACAGTCAAGGTGGGAAAAATACATTTCTACTCGGGTAGCCAAGATAACGAAGATAATCCCTGGTAAACAGTGGGCTTACGTCAAGTCAGAAGAAAACCCCGCGGACTGCGCATCGCGAGGACTTTCACCGATAAAACTGGCTACCTTTGACCTATGGTGGCAAGGACCTGCTTGGCTTAAAAACTTTGAGGAAACTAAGGTGAAGATTTGTCTTTATGCAACAGATAACGGAACTGTGAGTCAAGATGAAAGATCTGAAGATATGAAACTGTCATGCGCGTCGCTGAAAAATACAGATCATTTTATTCAAAACTTATTGAATAAATGCAGTTCATTTACTCGATTAACTAGAATAATGACCTGGATTTTGCGTTTCTACAAGGCTACTCGTCGAATCAAAACAAATACAAAATACCTAGCAACACTGGAAATCGACGAATCAACAACATTCTTAATAAAATATGTGCAACAATCAGCATTCGCCGATGAAATAATGCAACTTAGACGAAATGGATTGGTGTCAAAAAGCAGCTGTTTATATAAATTGAATCCATTTTTAGACGACAGAGACGTACTAAGGGTGGGGGGACGTCTCAAGAACTCTGCCTTGCCCTACAACATGAAGAACCCGATAACCCTACCAAACACTGGGCGGCTAACACGTCTAGTTATTGAACATGCACACTTACAAACCTTACACGGAGGAGCGCGACTCACATTAAGGCCCCTCCATTACAAAATTAACATTTTGTTTAATTCATACCGTTAGTAATTACGTTATTAAAAATCCAAAAAAAATATATATTAGAAACGAGGATATACTTAAGTTACTTGTCGTTCTGAAAACGTAATTTAATTAACTTCGCTCGATAGAAAAAAATCGCAAAGTCAGCGCTAAAAAAATCTTAACATCGAGCTAATGATATGTATTTTTAAAGCTATACATCTCAAAATATGCGAGAATTTTTTACATACATTACTTAAGTTACTTATTGAACGCTTTTTGATCACAATTAACATTTGAAATAAATATGAAATAATACATATAATTTCTTCCCGCAACGCTCTGATCGCTGTTTGTCGCCTGCGACCAGTTCGCGCTGAGGCGCTCTGGAGGTTGGACCTGTGCCAGTTTTCGCTCTGCGCTATAAAACCATAAACATTTTAAAATATATATATAAAATGGGACAAAAGAAAATTAAAGGAGATCGAAGTAAATTTTCATATAGAGAGAGACAAAAAAGAATGTTGGATATTTTAAGGTAAGAGTAAGTAAATATTATATTATATATAGTAAGGTAAGAGTAAGTAAATATTCAATTTACTTTTTATTATAGGTGCCCTAAAAAGCATGTATTTGTACCCAGAGTAGGTACGGCAATAGGGATTACCGTAACCACCACCCATCACGTTGGGACGTAATAATCGTCGGTGAAACGTGGGTTTACAGAGCGTGTAGAGTATGACTTACATTTCACAGTTCAAACTCGGAAAACCTCTTGACACCCCCTCGAGCATTCGTTTCGTGACGATATATTATATTGATTTTATTTATTACTTTTGTTTCTTTACAAACAAAATTGCACCAGTACATTATTTTGACGCGGTGTATAATTATTTTTCTTCAACTTTAATATCGTAAATTATGTACTTAGAGATGCATATTACGTATATCAACTAATAATGTGAATATTTTTCTTTCAGATCGAGAAAAGATAATGAACAAAAAGATGAATCAGATGATGTGAATGAAACTAGGTAGGTAAACCTAGCGCCGCCGCCCGCGCCGGGCGCTTCCTTTGAGCTCAAACCAAGCCGACACAGGTGTATGGCACCAGACTTTACTGCGTAAATCTAACACTTACTTACTGTAACTGTAATAAGAGTTCATTCAGGTTACGCTCGTATCTCGAGCGAGTCCTATCAGTTGTCCCGTGAATTATGGCGCTATCATATTTATTGCAATGTAATAAGAACTTTAGCGTGAGAAAAATGGAACGTAATTTGGTACAAATTTTATTGTCGATTGTAATATTATAGATTTTTCATCTATTTAACTTTCGAACAAAGTTCTAAGTTCTAAAATAACATGATCTAAAAGAAAAATAACACAGAGCATGTATTTGTACCCAGAGTAGGTAGGTACGGCAATAATAGGGCTCACCACCTATCTTACCGTCTTAGTGTCTGTCTAGAACTTTCTTTCGTCTC
This sequence comes from Ypsolopha sequella, assembly GCA_934047225.1. Lineage (NCBI taxonomy): Eukaryota > Metazoa > Arthropoda > Insecta > Lepidoptera > Ypsolophidae > Ypsolopha > Ypsolopha sequella. Next base: position 4,521,966 of record OW203988.1, on the reverse strand, counting down.
TCTCTGCTAATTGAGCTAAAATGTATAAAGTAATATCAAAGATGGGGACACCATGTTGTGTACCGAGTATGGACAGTCCTTTTTGACAGAAAATACAAATGTAAATAACAAAGTTCTATAAAATATTATTATTTTGATCAGTTCGTGGAAACGGAGCAGTGGCGCACGGCCTGCCCGGTTTCCACTATTAGCTAGGAATTGCGTATTGGCGGCGTCACCACGCCGACACCGCAAGCTCTGGATCCGCCACCGCGTGACGGTTGGTCGCTTGGCAAAATAATACGGAAGAAAACGGTATTCAATTAAAATATCATGTTGCCTAGTAAATTAATGAAACAGAGGAAACGATAAATGCAACATTGAGAACTAACTACACGGACCTCGATTAATCATAAAAAAATGTCATCATAATATAAATGTTCGGCTTGTCAGTGACCAAAAATCTAGGTTACATAAATAATGTTTTATTTGAATTAAAGTTTCAATTATACCACATTGCAAAAAAAATATATAATACCCTCCATTTCGGATGTTGATGAAGAAAAGTATAAACAAAATTTTTAAAAACTTTTTGTCTCTTAGTTGGCTAAATTAATTCAGCTGTTTGAAATTCAATGATTTAGAGAAAACACCTTAAATTCTCTATAGTATTAAAAATGCGTTCCTACGGGTAAACCGGCTGTTTGTATCCCAAATTCATGCGGACGTCCTTTAGTGTTTAAGGGTAGGTTCTGGTCTTTTACTTGTTACCTACTTAATATTGTATTTAAAAATAACTATTATTTATTGAAAATCTACCATAAATATAAAAATATCTGGTTTACACTACCAAACTCGTGTTTTGTTACAAAAAACGTCAACGCCTCCTACCAAAAGTATTATTCAAACCCACACTCACAAGCAAATCCTTATAAACAGATAAGAGTTACGGTCAAGCATGCCAACTACGGTCATTGATCCCGAGGAACTAGAACTTCGTATAAACACGTTCCTGAGCAACTTAGAGAAAACTCAAAAGCAAAGGTTAAGAATCGAAAAGGAAACCATTCTTCAACGGGATTGCAGTGATGCCAAGTGCGAGTCGGACTTGCGCACGAAGGGTTCCGTACCATTATCTATAAAAACGGCAAAACAACATATCTGTTGTATGGGAGCCCCCTTAAATCTTTATTTTATTCTGTTTTTTAGTATTTGTTGTTATAGCGGCAACAAAAATAAATCATCTGTGAAAATTTCAACTGTCTAACTATCACGGTTCATGAGATACATCCTGGTGACAGACGGACAGCGGAGTCTTATTAATAGGGTCCCGTTGGTTATCCTTCGGGTACGGAACCCTAAAAAGGGAAACATCAAGGTCAACGTTAGTGCAAACACTTCTCTATAAGCAATACTTCAGCAATGTAAAAGCAATAAGCGTGTTAAGAAACGGCGTTGCGAATGAAGCTAATGCACTCAATCAGCTGTCAATTCAACTTGGGATTGCTATACAGAACTGCGGATTATTCGTTCATGCTCAAACTCCCTACCTTGGAGCAACACCGTATGGACTCATTGGAAATGATAAAGTCGTGGAAATTAAGTGACCTTTGTCAGTTTACAAACAGAATTTGAACGACGTAGATGTCTTAAATAAATTACCATTTTTCAAAAAGAAAGACGTTGCACTGGTAATTAGCAAGAATCAGGACTGGTTTTATCAAATGAGTAATTTAATTTTTGAATCTAGATCTAGTTACTATTTAACAGGTTTCTTTTCTATTTCTTCATGTTTAATTTTTCAGGTTCAGGGCCAGTTACTTATAGCGCGAAGTAAAAGTTGCGTTTTCAGTATATGGTCTGGGAAGAACAACCCGTTGCACATAGAAACTATTGACCCGTGTGAAAATGACACAAAAAAAGAAAAAGAATTCTAAAGAAATCAGTTCTATTCTTACATTTTAGCAGATGTATGTTTTAAATAAAAAAATAAACGATTACAGTGTTAGTAAGATTAAACTTGTAAAAAATAAACGATATTTTCTTTTTATTTATACTGTTAGTAAAATTAAACTTTTAAGTTAATACAATATTCACAAATCATATACATATGATTATATTATTCATAGCAGTGGCGTGCACAGAACTTTTTGCTGGAAAAGCAAACAATTGGTCAAGAACAACAATAAAAAAAATATGAAAAAATTTAAATATCAATTTGAAAAAAAAAAATTGTATGACGCCAGGGTAGACAATGTCTACCCTAGAGTGAAAATTTCCTATACAAACTTTTTTTTTTCAAAGTGATATTTAAATTTTTTCATATTTTTTTTATTGTTGTTCTTGACCAATTGTTTGCTTTTCCAGCAAAAAGTTCTGTGCACGCCACTGATTCATAGCAAAATCCTTCGCTTTAGAAACTCACAATATTATTAGAGTGCATAGTAAAAACAAAATCTCAGGGGCTCGAAGCGAACTTTTTTCAAAGAATTTTGTTTCTGATTGATTTTTAGGGTTCCGTGCCTAAAAGGTACAAAAGGAACTTTTATGGTGAGATTCAGTTGTCCGTCCGTCCATCCGTATGTCACAGCCTCATAACTTTAGCACCGTTTAAGATAAAGACATGAAATTTGGCACAAACATAGCGTTAATTTGCTCATATATCACGGTGTAAAAAAAATATGAAAAATATGATATTGTTCAAAATATTTCAAAAACAAAAGTGAGAAAAATAAAAAATATTAGCTTAAATCATGGTAATATGAGTTTACGTAAAGATTACAGGAAAAATAAAGCGGTTGAGAAATTCACGAAAAAAAATGACAAAATTATATTTATCATCCACAATACAGAACCCTAGGTACGCGAGTCTGACTCGCACTTGGCTGGTTTTTTTTCATGTTACCTTGCACTCTAATAATAAACGTATACATTTTGTGTAACATTTAAACAACGCCGAGGTGCGGCGCCGCTACGCCAACCAAATTTGATCGGCGTACAGTCGCCGCCGGCAGATTCGAGTCGGCGCCCACGTCTAAAAAATATAGTAGGTACTAATGTAGCAGTTAATTAGGGAAATACTAAAAATGTTTGTATTATTATGTAAACAAATGTGACTATGGTCAAAAGTTTTAAATTTAACTTATATTCTCGAAATGTATATTTTAACTACCGTTTTGTTTTAACATTTAATTAAATAAATACTTGATGTCCACAAATGTTTAATATTTAATACATATTACCCAATTTTCTGTTTCAATTTATCTTTTCCAATAGCTATGCAACATTTCGCACACAAGCGCCTCTAGTGCCGATTTGTGGCACTAAAATTCATTTGCGGGGAAGCGCGGGGGAAATCTCAATTTCTCAGCGGCCTGGGCCAAGCCTTAATGCTGATTCGCCAGAAGTATTGGATTGTAGGTGGGAATAAAGCAGTAAAATCACTATTACGGAAATGTGTGCGATGCCACCGCTTCAGTACCAAGGAAAATCATCAAATTATGGGGGACTTGCCTGCGCACCGAGTCACTCCCTGTAAGCCATTTACTCACACCGGCGTTGATTATACGGGGCATGTTGATATCAAGCTCAACAAAGGAAGAGGAGTCCGTACCTGCAAAGGCTATATTGCCGTCTTTGTGTGTTTGGCAACTAAGGCAGTCCACTTGGAGCTAGTTTCAGACCTCAGCACTGAAACATTTATCGCTGCACTGAAAAGGATGTGCTCCAGAAGATCCACTCCACGCCATATGTATTCGGATCAAGGAACAAACTTTATTGGAGCGGCTAAAGTACTGAAGAGAGAGTTCGTAGACTTCAAACAACTGATGAACAACGAATTTTTTGATGAGCTCAGCAAACTGGAGATAGAATGGCACTTCAGCGTCCCTTCTTGGCCCAGCGGCGGGGGAGGGACGTGGGAGGCCGCGGTAAAGTCTATGAAGCATCACTTGCGACGAGTGCTTGGGGAACAAAAACTCACGTACGAAGAATTTCTCACGTTGTTAAATCAGATAGAAGCATGTTTAAACTCGCGGCCACTTTGTCAATTGACTGAGGATCCAGATGAACTAGGAAGTAGTCTGACTCCTGGACACTTTCTCACGGGGAGTCCTACATTAGCAGTTCCTCAAGGCAACTACTTAGAAGATGGAAGCATAGACTTAAGAAGAAGATGGCAGCTAACTGAGAGAATGATGCAACAGTTTTGGAAACTCTGGTCACATGATTATCTACACCACCTGCAAATTCGGAGCAAATGGCAGCAACCCACCAAAAATATTGAGAAAGGTGATGTGGTTTTGATACGGGAAAATAGTATAATGCCACAAGGAAAATGGCCTATGGGTCGCGTGGTGGAGCTACATCCGGGCAAAGATGGTTACGTCCGGGTAGTAACTTTAAGAACTAAGAATGGAATAATGAAGCGACCTATAGTCAAACTATCTCCACTGCCAAAAGAAGAAGAACAACCATCAACATCAACTTTAATATCAAGAGAGGGGCAAGACACCAAAAACAAGAAAACTGAGAAGACTATGAAGAAGGAAACTAAGAAGAGTACGAAGCAGAAAACTGAGAGAAAGAAGCCGGGAAAGAGATCTCTTTTCCTGACTTTGCTAACTTTGATGCTGTGGATATTTACTGCAATTCCTGGGTCCAATGCTAATCAAACATCAGATGTATATATTACATCGTTGGGGAAGGAGCAATCGATTTATTATGATAAAATCGGTAACATGCTACTTGTCCACGATGAATGGGTCCTTTTAGTTTATTACAATCTGACATCATACTGGCAAGGCATACAAACTATGGAGAAAAACTTGGAGCATGTCAGAAGTATATGCAAAACTATGGAGAAGACGCTGTGTCAGGCTACTACCAATCAACTTGATCACGAGATGGATCAGATCAAAAACTACAATGTTATGCTTCTTACACCTCAAAAACACTTAACTAAGAGAAGAAGACGTGGATTGATCAATGGTGTGGGATCCTTGGCACGAAGTCTGTTTGGAATTTTGGATCAAAACTTTGCTGACAAGTATGAAAATGATATTAAAGCTATCCAGTCGAACGAAAACTATTTACTTGGTCTCTTGAAAAATCAAACGTCCATCGTCGAAATTGAAAATAATGCTATGAAGAAGAACGAAATACGAATGAGACAACAATTTGAAGCTATCCAGTCGGTCATACAGCAAACAAACTCATCATTTGGAAAAATGGAGCAACAGCTCGAAATTATGACAACTGCGAATTATTTTAACTCAGTGTCTTTAACTGCAAGTCTTCTTTTAACGAACTTGAGAACGACGCAAGAAACGCTTTTCAGCACTCTATCCGGCATCTATCAAGGACACGTCGATGCACACCTCTTTACTCCAGACTATATGATGAGACAATTAAAAAATATAGCTGGACGGCTACCAAAGAGATTGTTTTTACCCATTGAAAATGTGCAAAACGACATAAGAGATGTATATAAATTGCTGTACGTGAAAGCTAGAATCACGGAAAATAATTTTTTATTTGAAATGCACATTCCACTAACGAGTGATGAATATTTTACCATCTACAGAGTTATTCCACTTCCGATATACTATGAGAAGGAGACAAGAAAAATTGTACGGTCTTCAGAATTCATGGCCGTCAACTTTAGAAAAAATACTTACTTAAATATGGAAGCGCAAGAAATAGCAAACTGTATTCAAAAAAGCAGTAACAATTTTGTATGCACTGATAGCCGACCCATTCATAATTTATTCGTTCATACTGAAGATTCGCCGTGCGAAGCAAAATTAATAAGTCATAGGCCGGCCTTAACTTGTAACATGATAACTGAGAGGTGCGAGGAACAGTGGGTACAACTACACACAGCGAACTCCTGGCTTAGCACATGCTGCGATAGATGCGTCATCAGAATAATATGTGAAGATCGGATTACATCGGTGACGACGAACGGTTCCAGCATTGTTATCCTAGGTCAGGGTTGTATACTTCAAGGAAGAGATTCGACAATATACGCCCACAACCTCTTCCAGAATAGGCTGCTTATGAAAAGCGAGATTGACGTGCCATCTCTGAAAACGTCAATAAACGACATCGCAGATGTGACTCTACATGGCATCCATTACAAAGAGTCCGCCAACTTAGATAGCCAACTTAAAGACGTAGACGAGAAATTACGGCTACAACGACAACGAGAGAATTTACCAAACGAGCTCTCTACACACGATGTACATTTATATTTCGTGTCGTACTCGCTCTGGGGAGCAGCGGCAATCGGAGTACTCGCATGGATCATCACAAGGCGGTACAGACGGTCACAACGACTAACTGGGCCGGAGCCCCGATTGGCGGCGGCGGCGGTGGAGACTACTGCGACGGCAGGGGCGCGGGCGGCGGAGACGAGCCACGGGACGGCGAGGACGTCTGATGACTTTGAACTACAACCCATGCGACAATGGCCGCCCCCTCCTCTAGTGAAAGAAGCTCTAGTGAAAGAAAACTTAGTGTAATGTGAACGGTGAAAGGACTTTTAAACTATTTTATTTTAACTTTACGAACTCTAAGTGAAAGTGATGGACTTTTACAACGTACATATGAACTTTAATCAAGTGAATTAAATAAATTTTGGGTATTGATTTTAACTTACATTTTTTGTACTTCTCTACACTAATGACTTTATAACTTTGATTTTTTGTAATGTGTCTTTTAAATTTCTAGTTGTGATCTCAACTTATCTTAAACTAAATCTTAACTTAGCGTCTCTCTTCTTCCCGGTTTGGGAGCATGTACGGGCAACCTTCCGTACATTCTGCTACGTTGCGACCTAGTTATGTCCAGCGTGTACGTGATGTTATTACTTTACTTTATACATTTTATTTATCTATCAATTGAGTACCTACTTAGCTACCGTAGAGATCACAGCTAGAGAAAACTACTTTTCTCTATAATAAACCATCTTCAAACTACAAGTCTGTTTCCACTTTCTACACCACTCCACTTCATCTAACGACAACAACAATCGTACGGCCAGAACTGATCACTCTGACCATACAATATTTATTATATCCATTATAAAATAGACTAAAATCCGAAACCGGTTGGGAGAAAACATAAATAAAGTGAAACTACTGTACAAGTGCTTTTAACTCAATATGTATTTCAAGTTTCAACAAGTGCCGACAATCGCAAGTAAGTATAAATATATTTGTCGCAGACTCAACTAACGCCGTCTATCGAGCCTAGTCGGAAACGTCAAGTAGTTTACTTGGGTATGGTCGATACAGCGATGGCAACACTAGTTTCCGGTTGTCTGACGTTTTTGACGTTTCATTTGTCGGTGGAGTGCGGCCCGTCATCATTATTATTATTATTATTAAAAATTCTTTATTGCACAAATAAAAACATGTACATAGGCAAGCTTAATGCTAATTAGCATTTTCTTCCAGCTAACCTTTGGCGATGTAGAACTTGTCAAGGGTAGTGTTTCGATGAGGAAAAAGTATTATGACTAGTATTAATTTTAACTAAAATTAATATATACGTTAAATACATAAATAGGTTATAATCAAATACATATACTACATCTATATCCTAATAATACATACACTGATACATATAAATATATAAACACAAATAGTATTTACGAGAGGTTAAACAAAGATTAGAGTTGACCCATTTGTTTATTTTGTAGATCAAGGTAATGTTGATATACCTTGTTTTTAAAAGTAATGAATTCGCGTATAATTCGCGTATATGAAGTGGAAGATTATTCCAAAGTCGAATTGCTAACACAGTAGAATGTTCTGGAGTACGGAGAATCAGTGCTTTACTTGGACGTAGAAGACGTCCAAGGGAACTAAAGGGGATAAAACGATCTTTGAGATAGGGAGGAGAACATGAGTTGTTCAAAATACTATTAAGAAATATAAATATAAAGAAATCATTCTGTTGGAGAACGCCGAGATGAACGGTCATTGCTTTGAGGGTGCGTCACTCTATCGAACTTACCGCGTTTCTCGACCAAGTAATCCGAATCTATCCGTCTGATCGTTGGTTGTTTCCTGTTAATTTGTTTGCAACAGTGAAAATAGACGACTGTACTAAACAACCGAACTATTATTTTGACAACGAACCCTCCTTCCCGCCTTCGTCATATTTATTGGTCACTCACAAAAACAAGTCAACTAAAAATCTTATAATAATATAGGTAGTAGCACCAATACACTGGCTTACAAATTAACTAATAGTTGTGACAATAAAATGTTGCATTGACAACTGTTTTGGTTTAATCGGTATTACTGTCAACGGCGCCTTCCTGTAATTGTAACAATAATGTAGATCTTAACCGTGTTTGAGCAGAGGCAAAACATCTTGACGCAGCCTTAAAATTTTGATCTACAAGTGGCTAAAGATGGATAACCCCCCGCTAGGGCTCCAGCTCATCTATATTTCAGAACTCTCCACTCCGGCGCGGGATTTTCATAATAAATGAGCTCTGTGTGAAGTAATCGGCTAATGGCTGACCTCGCGGGATAATTAGTTAGGTAGAGTTAATATTATTAGGAGCTTTTATTTGGGAAGACGAAATTATGTCGTCGGGACAGGTAGAGTTAGTAGTGGAAAAAACTGAATTATTGAAGTGTTGCCAAATTATTGTATATAGGTATTCAGTGCCGGATTAAGACTACTTGATGCCCTAAGCAATCCGTACCTAAGGGCCCCCTATCCACTGGTAGACCAGTGTCGTTCTTTATTACATTTATTACGGATTTATTACAAAGAGATCGATCATTACGTACAAAGAATACTCTTATACTTTTCTTAGAATATTTACGAAAGAGATATGTGTATTCATAATAAAAACCGAAGCACAATTTTTTCATTATTTATTGAAATGCGACTTGCGACTTTTACGGACAGCAAATTCACGAACGATAGCGTCAAAGTTCTGTAGAATAGAATAGAATAGAATAGCTTTATTTGGTATTTCAACATTTTTACTTAAAACTAACAACTAGAGACTAATAATAATACCAAATAGGTCTCCACTTCTCCAGGTTCTATACGCATATTTCCCTCTATATTCAATATTGATAAAGCCTCGAGCCTCTCTTGTAGCATTTTCGTTCGTTTTAATATCTGACTTTTCGGAAGATTTTCAAATTCACGTGGGGTGCACGCAACGACATCGCATTACTCAAGCTGTCAATTTGATAACACGCGAGTTTTCAATAAGTCTTACCTTTCATGAGCTAGAAAATATTTTATAGGTGCTGTAAGTGGTGCTCCCTGAGACGTGATGCCCTGAACAGTTGCTTAATTTGCTTATGGGCTAATCCGGCACTGTATGTATTGTACCTACGTAATATTTTATTCGTGTAGTAGTCTTGTGTAATCGAATTCCAGATTCCATTATCAAATACAGACAACTAGAATACAGTGGCGTGCACAGAACTTTTTGCTGGAAAAGCAAGCAATTGGTCAAGAACAACAATAAAAAAAATATTAAAAAAATTAAATATCACTTTGAAAAAGAAAATTTTCTATGACGCCAGGGTAGACAATGGTACCGATTCAGCGCAACACAACTAACAAGACTAACCTTATTTTGAGCGTCCCGTCTTTGTCTTTTCGATACAGAAAGAAAAGGACAGGACACTTAAATTAAGTTTAGTCCTGTCAATTGTGTTGCGCCGAATCGGTGTTAATGTCTACCCTAGAGTGAACATTTCCTATACAATTTTTTTTTTCAAAGTGATATTTAAATTTTTTCATATTTTTATTATTGTTATTCTTGACCAATTGCTTGCATTTCCAGCAAAAAGTTCTGTGCACGCCACTGCTAGAATATAGACATATTTTACTTTCGACTACTTACAATAATTATATTTTGAAATATTGGGGAAAAATGCGTCCCTAATTGAATTTCGATGCTAATTGATAATTCATGGGAGCTTCTTTGGGCCACTTTGACATACGCTAGACAAAAACAAATAAAAAGTTTCCTTACTTGAAGTCCTACTGTGTCAAACAATGTCAAAATAAAATAAACCGGCCAAGTGCGAGTCAGACTCGCGTACCTAGGGTTCCGTATTGTGGATGATAAATTTAATTTTGTCATTTTTTTTTCGTGAATTTCTCGACCACTTTATTTTTCCTGTCATATTTACGTAAACACATACGAGTATTACCATGATTTTTTTCATATTTTTTGGTCCACCAGTTTTGGAGATAAGGGGGGGACATACATATTTTTGTGGTTTTTTAAAGATTTCTTGAAACCAGTGCTAGTAAGTATAGTAAAAGTATATATTTTTACAATCAGCTTTTCAATATCTACAATTTAATACCCATATTGTATTTTTATAAAATATTTTTTTATTTATTTTACTTCTTTTTTTATATTTCTTATTAGTTTCGGAGATAAGGGGGGGGACATACATATTTTTAGGGTTTTTTAAAGATTTCTCGAAACCAGTGTCAGAAAATATATATAAAGTATATATTTTACAATCAGACTTTTAATACCTACAATTTGATACCCATATTGTATTTTTATAAAATATTTTTTTTATTTATTTTACTTCTTTTTTTATATTTCTTATTAGTTTCGGAGATAAGGGGGGACATACATATTTTTAGGGTTTTTTAAAGATTTCTCGAAACCAGTGTCAGAAAATATATATAAAGTATATATTTGCAAATTGAATATGCAATTTGATACCCATATTGTATTTTTATTTATTTTACTTCTTTTTTTGTATTTCTTATTAGAGCTGAGTTTTTTTTAATCGCTATAGTTTTCCTGTAATTGGCCAGTTATGATCTATAATTGTCATTTTTTTCATATTTTTCAGTCTACCAGTTTCGGAGAAAAGGGGGGGGGGGACATACATATTTTTGGGGTTTTTTAAAGATTTCTCGAAACCAGTGAAAGTAAATATATTAAAAGTATATATTTTTGGAATCAACTTTTTAGTACCTACAATTTGATACCCATACTGTATTTTTAGGCTCATATTTTTTTTACACCGTGATATGTGGGCAAATTAATGCTATTTTTGTGCCAAATTTCATTTATGTATCTTTTACGGTGCTAAAGTTATGAGGCTGTGACATACGGACGGACGGACAACGGAGTCTCACCATAAAGGTTCCTTTTACCTTTTTAGGTACTACGGAACCCTAAAAATTGAATTTCGAAACAAATTTCAATGCTTGAACCTCATTACTGACGACTTACCAAGTCTTTAGTAATAGTCACCAAACTCACTTTGTACACATAATTAGGTTCATGGGTAACGTTAAAAAGTTAGGTCGTAAAAACTGAATAGAAACTTTGTTACCTATAGTCGAGGTATAAAACAGTTTTATTATCAACCTGTATAGCCTCGCTGAAGCAAGACAAGAACGTGTGACGGTGCAATATTATGTTTGAATATTCATATCGTTAAGGCGACTCTACACTCATGATCTAAATACTGGCCGGATTTATTTGTCCCACAAAAATGAAAACTAGAAAAGTACTCACTCACACTAGACTCTAAGAACAATTTTAACAGTGGAGTTAACTATGAAATCGCGAAAAAATTATCAGCTATCCCATAGAAGAGGTATCTACATACTTGACGATTTCACGATTCCCCTTGCGCTCGTCTTCTCTAAAACGCTGTTTCGTCTGTGCTGACCAAAGATATTTGAACCGTGGAGATAATGGTAAGGTAAAGGGGACGTGGCGTTTGCGAACACATAGGCAATACGTAAAGGTTTTAGCGTCCTTGTTTCTCCATATGCGAAAAAACCCTCTGTGCGCGTGGGACGGATTCGTGGAAAAGTAGCAAAAAGTCGGTTTTTTATTAATATAAAATGTACTAAGCTATTTTGTGAAAAAAAATTTCAAGGAGACTTTACAAATACATAATATCCTCATTTTGAATGCGATTTCAGAATTACAGAAAAAAATAAAACAATTTAGAGGTCTTTTCGGAATTCAATTCTATCGAGAAAATTTCATCCAATCGCGTTTTTCTTCAGTGAGAATCTTAATCAAATACTCAATAAACATTTACCCAAAAATGAAATACGTAGATGACGTCATAGTGGAGTAAATGGATTCAAAAAAACCCCATTTTTTTGGTATCGCCTTAAAATAAGCCATCATGCAAAACGCAATGTCAATGTCAGTAGAGACGTGTTGTCCGTCCGTGGCTACAGGATGACGCACCGCCCTCGTTTTGCATGTGTTCTATTAGTGTGCGTAAGAAATAAGACATATCTCGTCTGATCTGAAGTAGGTATGGAACATTTCACAAGTAGCATGTGAACAATCATATGAAACGCGTTTTCATATGTCGCACCTGCTACCTTCCTTCACATAGTCTGTTAAAAATCACAGATCATTCGCATAGAAGAGAGAGCGAGCGAGTAGGGACGAATTGTACTACAGCGGGGGCGTGTTAGAAGGAGGAAGACATATTTTGCTGATTCATCGCTACACTAAAAAGGACCCGTTTGACGCATTCGTGAACTTTGTCCTTGACTAACAAATAAGAGTATTTAAAAAATAAACCTTAAAGATAGATGCCGTTAGGTAATTATTATAGCATGTGTGACATTAGTGCATTGCACATGAGAAATCATTGTCTGTGAAATTTCAAATGCGAAATCACTGTGAAAAATTAGAGTAATTTCATCAAATGAAAATGAATTAAATGTAGCAATCATTCCCATGCCTAATCTGAAGTGTTAACGCTCGGAAATAACAAATCACTTTCATGTCGGTCATTGCCGCGCTTGTTCTTCTCCCGGAACAACGAAACAAGCGTGAACTCGAACAGACTCGAGTGAACATTCGCGAACATCGACATTCGCGATACCGTCAGTGCAGCCCCGCCTTAATACATTTCACGCGTCGTCAAGCGTATCGTGGGCAGGAATTAATATGGGACATGCCGTATAATTTTACATAAGTACGTCGTACCTGACTGTGTTAGGTGTCCATTGAAGTGTAATAATTTTGTAGGTCAATCAGGTCAAACACTCAAGATAGGGTTTGATCTAACCACCTCCAGAGTTAACGACTTTAACTAGGTTACTTAACTATTGATAATGTTGATACTAGTTATATTTTTATTAGGATAACAACATTATACACACACAACAAACACATAACAAAGAGGAAGATACGGTACGTTCTTATATCGTCAACTGAAAAAATTGACCTCTTTTTTGAACAAGCGAAACCGAACGAAAGAATTGCAGCGACGAGTTTCGACAATAGCGCGAGCGAGATGAAACGAATAAATACAGGTCCATGAGCCTGTATTTGTAGGTCCACGCGCGGGAAACCGCTAACCATATCTTCCCTTTTATTTTATCTAAGTAGAATCGGATAAAATATATGAAAGGAATAAACTCATAAAATGCGATTAATACTTGCGATTGTTGGCACTTGATGAAACAACATCAACATCTAGATAAAAATACTTGTACTTTTACAAAATATATCTACAATAACTCCAACCGGTTTCGCCTAATGGCATTATCAAGGAATGACTAGAAAACTACTTGTTAAATATAACTTAAGAGAATAGAAGTACTGCCATTCTCTAAAAATATAACGATTAATATAATAACATCGATACAATTGTTTGCATTGCATACGTTAAATAAATAACCATTGTTAATGCCGTAAGGTGAAACCGGTTGGTGTTATTGTAGAGATATTGAGAAACAGTACAAGTGTTTTTATCGTAAAATGCTCTCAAAAAAAAGTATGTAAATACAATACCTATACTTTACATAGGTACTGTAAATTTTCCTTATAAGTATAAATAAAACCCATTCATAATACGATTGACACATATCAGTGCCCACAAAGCATAGAAAGTTAAAATTCCTTGGTTGACCTCTTTGGATGCCTATCGGAGTGAGAAGTTTTTGTATGGTTTTTGTGTAGTTTTTGTGCTAAAAACTAAAAAAAAATCAAATTGATCTCTTAACCCGCGTCTTTGAAACGAACGTTTGAAAACCAAAAAAAGAGGGTGAAAAACATTTTTATTTTGACAAAGTATAAATCTTAAAACATTATTTATAGGTGGAATCCCTAGATAAAAGATCGATAAATCAAATATATTTTCTTTAATATGAGGAGATACCTAGTTTCTTACAATATGAACCCTTGAAAACCTGGTTTTGTTGATGTTCTAGCTTTAGGTGTCCCGTTAAAACGTTTAAATAGAGGTAATTTACAATATATTCAAACTTATCGTAAGAACTAGGCACCTACCAAACTTTTCTTGTTATTTTGTAGTAATAAAACTGCCACAGTAGAGAACGAAATAAAACCTACAGAGAAAAAACTTCTTAAAGAGAAGCCACAAAAACTTTGTGGAACTTATCCAGGGTTGCCAGACTTAAACTTAGAGAAATAAAAATCGGAATAAGCCAGTTGCGATGCGAGACCCAAGTCACGATTTTATTTAAGACTAGCTTATGCCCGCGACTGCACTCGCGTGGAAGTGTCTCTCAATGATCGTCAGTTTCCAGCTTCGGGGTTATTTTATTAACAACCTTAAAGCCTATGGCCTATTATGTTGACCAGGGTCACTGCGATGATAATAAAGAAAACGGCATCCAAATCTGTTGAGTGGTTGTAGAGTTAAAATGGAACAGTGTCTGCCGTAGTGACAGACTGACAAAAATAATAAGATACTACTCAATCAGAGTGGAGTTAATCGAAGTTAATATATAAAAAATGAATACTTGTACATAGAGATATCTGTCACGAGGCCGAAGGCCGATCGACAACAAAAAAAAAATAATAATATTTGTATTGAATGAAACGTCTTCACTCGCCCAGAAGAAGGCAGTCTATATCTGCTGAAACTGGTCGGCTATCCCGATACTTATTGAGGTGAACCGTTTTGCAATAATCAATAATATTTGTGATTTATAATTCCTGGACTGTATCTGTGTCGCCCGCACATTTGTTAAGATTAAAAAGTTATATAATCCACTATGATTCGGTATACATCTTATTTTTTAACAGACAACCCTAAAATACTGGCCACGCCCGCTAAAAAACCGGACACCTGGCCACACTTCTTAGAACCGTTTAAGTATTTCATAAAGTTGTCGAGTTCTGCGTTGTTAAAATTTTGGTGTTCCGTTCTAGCTGAAACCTTTAAATTTGAGGAAAAATTTATTTATAGTAGGTACAACGACTATAGTAATATATTAAACATATTAGGAATAGAACGAGAGAGAGAGAGAGAGTTTGGCGATCATGACAAAAGGTGAGCGGTTTGCGAAAATGACTCCTATTTACAATGTTATTTCTCTTAAACGGTATGTTTAAATACATTATGAAAAATATGTAAATGTTACTTTAAGGCCCTTACTATTGCCAAATGGGTACTTTCTAAAGCCTACTCCTCGTTTATGGCCAAACCAAAAATTATGAAAAAATGTTTTATGAATAATCAACTCTTAGACAACATATGCAACAATTTTCTTTTTCATACCACCAAAACTTCTACATGAATTATTTTTTTTACTGAATGGTGTTTTTTGACCTCAAATTCCCTACTGCTCCTGAGTTGCTTGGCCGATTGAATTCATCTATGCTTTGATAAATAGATAAACTTTATAGCTATAAACATAACATAAGATTATTCAATCGAGTAATCACGTCCAAGTGAAAAGTATAATTTTCCCCTATTTCGCTCTATCAAGGACGCAGCGAGCGACGTAACAGGCACTATGCATTGCGCGCTGATACGAACGTTATTTCAGTGTCGTTTCCGTTGATATTTGTAGTGACAAATATCGAGCTGCTAATTTGGCGATGGTAATCGCCTTAACTATAAAAAACAACTTTATTGTAAGAAATTATTCTCGCGTATAAGAAATAGCATGAAAATATCTTTCAAAGTCAAGCTGTTTTAAGAACCAATTCTTTGAAACCACTAATGTTATTTGTATGGTTTATACACTATACTACAAAGAAAAGGTAGCTTAGAAAAATTATTGATGGATTTTTTTCGTCCATCGTTTCTCTTATTTGGCGCTATTCGGAGACGCAGCTACGACGTCGTAACAGACACTTCGCAATGCGCGCTGGTATTAACGTTATTCCAATATAGTTTCTGTTAATATTTGTACCGGAACAAGCCGAGTCAAGGTCGTTGGGAGATACAAGCCCTTTAAGGGCCTTAATATTGCCAAATGGGTACTTTCTGAAGCCTATTCCTCGTTTATGGCCAAACCAAAAATATTGAAAAAAATGTGTATAAATTATCAACTCTAACACGACATATGCAACATTTTTCTTTTTCAAACCACCAAAACTTCTTTATGAAAAATAAACTTAACCGAATGGTGTTTTTGGCTTGAATTACCTACTGCTCCTAAGCGGCTTGGTGGATTTAATTAATTTATGCTTTGAGTAATAGATAAATTTAATAGCTATAAACATAACAAAGCATTTATTTACGTCCATGTGAAAAGTATTATTTTCTCCCATTTCCCCCTATCAAGGACGCAGCGAGCGTCGTAACAGCCACTATGCATTACGCGCTGATATGAACGTTATTTCAATGTCGTTTCCGTCGATATTCGTACCGACAAACATCGAGCTGCTAATTTGGCGACTGTAATCGCCTCAACTTTGGGTCAGCCAAGTAAGATCTGTGTACTAGAGAAAGACGGGGACGGCTATTCGAATAATTTTGACAGTGGGACTGTATTTGAAAGGGGCCATCCCTACAAAGTTCGCTTATAAAATTATGAGGGATTTATGTTAATGTTCAAGAAAGGGATTTGCATTTCACAGTGTTTACGCAACACCTCTGACACTGTCTCGGTGGTTCATGTCCTGACGATGTATTTATTTTAAGATTATTTATTTTATTATTATTAGCGTTATCGGCCCCGTGTTAATTACAAAAACTGAAGTACGGGGGGTTGTAAAACATAATTAGTCAAATCTCGAAATCTCTCGGACAGATTTTGATGGTGTTCTGCTTGCTTGTGGACTACATTATGTCCTTTCATTTAAAATATGTCTTGATCTTGGCTGCGCTTGGATCGAATTTGCCCACTGTAATTTCTGAGAAAAATTAACTTGAGACGGGGCTCGAACTCGTGTCGCTCACGCGTCTTATCCGGCTTCGAGTGACTTGCGCTCTCGCAACGGTGGTGTGCGGGGAGGCGGGGGCGGTTGAAACAAATGTGCCTACAGCGTGGTGGCCATAGCTTTGATCAAACCCGCGCCAGTGATCGAGCGCACAGGATGAACCTAGTGTCGAGCGCTTTGAGCGAGCGAGCGCGTTATACATCCGATGCGGTCGAAGGCACTGACGGGTGTCTTGGCAGGGCAAAGACCGTCGCAAAAACCGCCTGGAAGCGCAGCAAGAATCGCCGCCAGAAGACTGAAGCTATGGCCGAGGGGTAAAGCCTATGAGAGGGAGGTCCATTGTACTTGAACTTCTTGAGGTTCTTTACCCAAAAGGCAAAACAGAGCCCTATTAATGTCACTCTGTCTATCTGTCCGTATATCACCGGTCTCTAGCTCGTAGATGGAAAGTGTACAGTTAAGAATACAGTTTGTGTAGAATGTTGACTCAGAACCGAATATTGAATTTGAAATTCAACTAAATCATTTTTGAGGGGGTCCCTCCCATACATGAAAAAGGAGCAGAAAAGAAGAATTCGTTTCCCACCCTGACAGTGGGGTGTCATATTAGAGCCACAGAAGAACTAGACCTAAAGAGGTGAAACGACACTTGGTTTGTTCGAAATAAATTTCTCATTGAGTACAAATATATTTTTTATTGTCAGTTGTTAGTTTTAGAACATTTTTGTTACGGGGTCTATGTCAGAAACAAAATTAGTTAGAAATTCGGAATTTCTGCATGTAAACTATATGTACAATATACTCTATAAACCGAAAACGCCGATTCATAATGTAGTTTGAAAGCTATGACCAAAACCAGCCAACAATTTGTTCTTTCACGGATTGATGCAAAATTATGGAAGCCTAACCCGGTTTTTTCATCCATCCATCCACATCCATCAGCCTAACTCATCCACTGCTGGACATAAGCTTTTCCAGGACTTTGCCACTCCCGGCAGTCGTCCTGGAAGAATTGCCCATACTCACACACGTTGGGTAGGCGGGTTGGTGAGCGCGGTGCCAGAACCCTCGCACCAGTGACGCCGCTGCCCGTCACCAGTCTGTTAAATATAAGGCCCGGCTATTAGGGATGGATATACCGCCATCCATCGGTCCCAGGCATGGTGGGCCTCCTGGTTTTTTGCCTGTGAGCTGTCCTCTTACTCTCCCCCGAATTACTTCGAGGGGGTCTCCAAGTAAGATAGTGGTACCTCCACAGTCGAGCCCGGCACCTGCTCTACCACCTGTAAACCACCCGGTTTTTTGTTTCGTTTAATTTGTTTTTTGAAAGTTTGGGTCTACAGAGGTTGCCAGTCTATTGGGTTTCTTCGTTTCATTCAAATACTTGAGTGAAAGCTTGTAAGAAATGGAAATCGGTCTGTCGTTACAGTTTTTTGTCGTCGTTTTTTTTATATTATTTGTAAAATGTATGTGTTGTGTAACTATGGTCTATAATTGACTGAATTAAACGATTTATTATTATTATTATTATAAATTACGCTTCTGATTTACTTCCAAAAAACTAACTTCCATTAGTAGTTCCCAGTCCTCTCGTCTCTACTCTACGGATCCATACATTAGTAGTTCCCAGTCCTCTCGTCTCTACTCTACGGATCCATACATTAGTAGTTCCCAGTCCTCTCGTCTCTACTCTACGGATCCATACATTAGTAGTTCCCAGTCCTCTCGTCTCTACTCTACGGATCCATACATTAGTAGTTCCCAGTCCTCTCGTCTCTACTCTACGGATCCAAACATTAGTAGTTCCCAGTCCTCTCGTCTCTACTCTACGGATCCATACATTAGTAGTTCCCAGTCCTCTCGTCTCTACTCTACGGATCCATACATTAGTAGTTCCCAGTCCTCTCGTCTCTACTCTACGGATCCATACATTAGTAGTTCCCAGTCCTCTCGTCTCTACTCTACGGATCCATACATTAGTAGTTCCCAGTCCTCTCGTCTCTACTCTACGGATCCATACATTTTAGCAATAGTTATATTACAGCATATATCGCAACGACATTAAGGCGATTACCACCGCCAAATTAGCAGCTCGATATTTGTCACTACAAATGTCAACGGAAACGACATTGAAATAACGTTCATATCAGAGTAGTAGATAAAGTAGATATAAGAAGTAGATATAAGTAATTTGATGTATAGTATAAGTTTATGTTAAAAAAAAAAAGACATGATCTTGCCAAGTTTCTTGCCCGTTCTTCTTAGCAAGACTAATCGAATGGGCGGAGGTAGGCATGTATTTATATATGTAACCTTATTAGTATGTAGTATATAGGATGGGATTTGGTCGGCTGCCTGGATTCGTGCTGGGGGCTCGGTTGGTGATCATTGAACCTGTTCCTGGTCCCTGGCCGGGTCTCCGGTATGGGTTCGGGCGGTTGATTGGATTTCACCTTGTATAATAATATTTTACCTATAATTTTAATCGTATATATATTGCTACATAAATTAAAAAAACATTTAATCTAAGTAGTTCATGTACATTTATTATTTTATTACATATATTTTTATAAGATTAAAATTTGACTTGTGAAACGTGTATTATATATACCTACTTTGCAAAATAAACTTTTTGAATTTTGAATTTATCAGCGCGCAATGCATAGTGGCTGTTACGACGCTCGCTGCGTCCTTGATAGGGCGAAATAGGAGAAAATTATACTTTTCACTTGAACGTGATTACTGGATTGAATAATCTAATGTTATGTTTATAGCTATAAAGTTTATCTATTTATCAAAGCATAGATGAATTCAATCGGCCAAGCCACTCAGGAGCAGTAGGGAATTTGAGGTCAAAAAACACCATTCAGTAAAAAAAAAAAAACATGTAGAAGTTTTGGTGGTATGAAAAAGAAAAATGTTGCATATGTTGTCTAAGAGTTGATTATTCATAATACATTTTTTCATTATTTTTGGTTTGGCCATAAACGAGGAGTAGGCTTTAGAAAGTACCCATTTGGCAATAGTAAGGGCCTTAATCTCTCACGAGGTGTCAGAGGTGTTTCCGTGTGTGGACTGTAAAGTGAAAGTCACAGTCCACACACCCATCCATACTTTCCAGCATGATGTTATGTGAGAAATTGGACTCACAGTTTAAGGCGATATGTAAATGTTTTAGCGTTCCTGTTACTCTATAGGTATATGCAAAAAGACCTTCTGTGCGAGAGGGACGGATTCGAGGAAAATTTGCAAAATGTTGGTTTTTTATTAATATAAAATGTATTCAAGTTGCTATCAAAATTCCGTTTAACCAGGTCCTAGATACTGTTAAAACTCATCTAATAAAGTGTAATCGTAGTCCATATGTTATTCCAAATTGTCAACCCAGGAGAAATGGTGTTGAAAAGGACCTCATTTCAATAAATATTTTTACTGAGCCGAATTTTTCTAATCACGTTTCTGTTTAACAGATTATATAATATTCTATTTTATCAAAATAATACCTTCTTTACTGAAGTAGATATGCAAGTTCTAAAAGTGTCGATTTTTCTTCCGTAGCGCCTTAACTTCCGAAGCACGCAGACCGAACACAAATGTGCCCCTACAGGATTTGAATCCGCGACCTCCGGATTAGTAGTCAAGTACTCGAACCACTCGATCATAGAGGTAGTCATCTGGTCTCCAGATCAATCAATTTCCGTTATAATTATATCAGTAATTAGTTATATCCTCAACGATCCATCACACGGGCAGAGTAAATATATTTGCAGAGTAGTGAATCTTGGTAAAACGCTCTGATTCAAGCTCACGCACACAGATGCGTGCTCTACACGACGTCTAAGCAAAGTTCGGGGGAGTATCCATACAAATCTCGGCGCGACGACGTGTAGAGCACGCGTCTGCGTGTGTGAGTTCGAATCTGAGCGTTTGTACTAAGGTTCACTACTCTATAAATATATTTACTCTGACACGGGCTAGTGGTTATCAATCAATTTATCAAATAATTAATCAAAAGTTATCATGTAGCCACGACACATATCGCCAAGTGGTTTTCAGAGAGTTTTTTCGAGTGTGGACTCTCAGTCAAAAATACATTATTATAGTGCATTACAAACTAGAAAAGATTAATCAGAAACAAATTTTAAGCAACAGTACATTACTGCAGAGACCAGTAAGTGAGCTTTCCTGGACGAGTAAGTTAAAAGTCCGAGCCTGCAGGGTGAGGACTTTATAAACAAGTCCAAGAGGGCTACTTATGGGTCGAAGCATGTATATTGCTTTTCTCAAAAATAAAACAAGACATTATGCGGATTTATTGTTCCGGAGATATGGCCAATCAAAGTTTTGCCGAAAAACTGTCAAAAAACCTGTCAGTAGCTAAAAAGCGTCTGATGACACTTTTCACGCCCGACACGATTTCAAATATGTGATTTGACAAGGACATTGGACGGTAACCTCATAATTTCATTATCTTGCTTTGGCTTGTAGCACATCATAGGTCCTGGGACTTACGAGGATGATGTAATAATGATAAGATAATACGGAGAGAGTAGAAGATGATAAGGTCAAAAGCAAAGGCCGTTACTCATACGAAAATCTTTATCTTAAGTATGTCCTTTTTTACAATAAATATATTATCTGAATTTTAATTATGATAATTAACTATTAGCGTAACAACACTACCATTTAATTATGATAATTAACTATTAGCGTAACAACACTAACATTTAATTATGATAATTAACTATTAGCGTAACAACACTAACAACCCAGGGCCCCCCTGAAGTGCGTTCATTAAATAACCCTGGGCTGGGTAGGAACACTGGGGTTGTAACGCTGAGTTTTTGAACGGGTTTCGTCGTGTAGCGACACTCAAACGTCAGTTGTCATTTTTGCATTATATTTAGTATAATAACGTTGAGAGGACCCCCTCTGTACGAAATTTAACGTAAATATATCAACTATAACGTTGAGAAGACCCCCTCGGTACGAAAATTAACGTCATTTCATTTACGAAAATTTACGTGAATGTCAGGTGACGTTTAGAGCCTATACGAACCTTGCGAACCCTGCTCAGAGTTGATGTTGAAAAATTCGACACCAGTGTAGCGACACTGTCATTTTTGAACGGTCGGTGTTGAGACGCGAGTTCATTTTTGAACGGGTTAGTGTTGCGACCCGGGTAGGAAACCCAACTTGGTGTGAGTTTATGAACGACTATCTGGGCGGCTTCCAGGCCCCCTCTGAAGGTGAACGTGGTGGGCCACTAAGACTTTCACTACCAATCACAAAAAGACAAAATTATATTAAAAACAGAAACTACAACACTGAAGAACACTTTCCGTTCCGCAAGAATTCATTTAAAGTAGGTACATACTCGGACCATGTGCGTGCGTACCATGCTGGGAATACACTTAAATCAATTGTAGAACAAATCCTAGAATATATAGTAATGTACCTATACAAATAAATACAACCCTTAAAGTGTGGTCCTTCAGTTCTCACACCCTATTATTGGCGAGATCTCGGAAAGTATCTTGAAAATTAAGTTTATGTGATTGCAGACATTATTTAATAAATACTTAGGTCACAAAGTATTAATTATAAATAAACAAAATGTCTAAACTGTGGTCCCTCAGACCACACAAAGAAGCAATTTTAATGAAAATCACTCATATTATAAAAATAAAATTGACTTTCTCTAGTCAAGGTTTTAGTAGTAAGAGCATTTTATAACAAGAAATGGAACTAAAATATTGACCCAACAATATTTTAATCTCTACGACTACTGTACGATATACGTGTGATAACTTTTTGAAGAAAGGAATATTAGAAAGTCAAGTGTACTTACCTTTTAGTAATAATTTGCTACTAAATAATGGAATACCTTAAACTATGACAGACATGAATTTCTAAGTCTGAACACTTGGCGATTTATCAATCGCAAGGAGACATACATTAACATTATAATATCATTGCAGTATTATTACCTATTAGCTCAGAAAATAATTTTATAACAATTCTATGCAAATACACCGAGTAGTGTGACCACACGATGATAAAAATAAATGTTTTATCGAGTCTGTAGCGTTTTGGTCCAAGATCCCCAGAACTACGTTATTTTAGCTTTAGGGACCCACTTTTACCATCGCTATCTTGAAGTTGGGTCATAAGCTAGCTCCATTTCTTGTTATAAAATGCTTTAATAGTAAAAACCTTGACTAAAAAGAAGTACGATTTTATTTTTATAATTAGGTAATTTTAACTAAAATATCTTCTTTGTGTGGTCTGAGGGACCACCGTTTAGATATTTTGTTTCTTTATCGTTAACACTTTGTGACCTGATTATTTATTAAATAAGGTTTACAAATTGCCAAATGTCTGCAATCACATAAACTTAATTTTCAAGATACTTTCCGAGATCTGGCCAATACGGCGTGAGAAATGAAGGATCACACTATAAAGAATGTATTTTTTTTTACATTACTACAAATTCTAGGATTTGTTCTACAATTGTTTTAAGACTACTACTAAATAATTTGGCAGTTTATTTCACGAATTCCCAGCATGGTTCCTCAGTCCACACGCACAACAAGTACCTACGCTACCTTTTAGATCAGTACTTGGAATTTTCTAGGGAGGCCAGGCCCCCCCTTGGCCAAAAATGCTAGTTACCCCAATGTATTTAACTGACAACCTGAATCAAATATTCATTTAGGTATGGGGCCTTAGGCAACAATATCGTAAAATCACACAGCAAAATCTTCCTCTGTATGCTTAAAATAAACCGCGAAAATACTACAAAATATTCAACAATCCAAACAACCAAAACAATGGACCCAAATAAAGTTTTCGAGGCCAAATGCCAAGCTACGAGACAAATTTTAAGTTAGTCTTTTGTATTGCAATTTTAATTTGGGGATTTTATTGTTGTTCGAGTGAGGCTGCCATTACCTTACAGCCTTCGTGACCTCCCGGGGGGTCACGGAAAACACCACGGGCCACAGCCCATCATTTGAAAACCCGTGCTTTACTTAGCTCTTACATCCATCATGTTTGAAGGATGAGCTGGAATCGAGAAGGGTGGCTTATGACTAATATGTTTTTGTCATATTACTAAATAAGTATAAAGAAATGGATTGCTTAGAGGCAATGATATTATACCTCTATAATACTAATGACTAGTCTAAAATACTATCTTAAGGGCCCGTTATCCCTGAAATTGAGCACCTTATTTTACATGAAATAGAATTGAACTCTATGATCTTTTATTATAGTTTAAAATAGCGCGCTCTGAGCTATGGCTGTTATGACAACTGAAACATCGCGCGCTCTTAAAAAACACGTTTTTCGCTCAAAAAACGTTTTTGCGGTGAACTTTTCAGAAAACTATCCGCAAAAGTACTGTCTAAATTAAATTTTCTTTAATTTCCTGTAATTTTCCTACGATTTGGTAATATAAATTTTATATAAAACGAAAAAAATATGAATAATCGGCCAAGTATCGGATTTCTGTTCGATCGAGCAAAGTATAACATGTCGCGTTTTGAACCGTAAAAAAATCTGCAGAAAGAATGTGTCTAAGATATAATATTTTTTTCAGACCCAAAATATCACAATTTCATGGTTTAAAATGAATCAGAAAAGAGTCAAAATTGGGATAAGCCCCCTTAAATGTGTGTGGAAAGTTGTGATGTCCCACTTATTCACGCAGTAATAGCGAAATCTTTAAACCACTATAAACACACAAGGGAAAACAAAAGCTGTATTTTTAGTTGATACCAGAAGACACCACGCGGCGTTGATCGCGTGGATCTCGTTCCTCTCGATCCTTAGTTATCTTGAAACGCTCCAAGTGCAAGTAAATTTTATTGGACTTATAGCACTGGACTCTTCAGAAGTAGAAATTATAATTAATAACTTAAAATCAGAATAAGCATGGAATTTATAAAAATAATAACACATATTTGTATTTTATCATTTAAATTATGCATATTTCTCAACGCGCTTAAAATAACTATCATACATCCAGTATTGTTCGTAATGATCAACAGAAAAGAGCGGTTACCCCTTACCGGTCGGCCACAGCTTCAGGCTTCGAGAGGCGCGCCAAGCGGTTCTTCTTGCGACGGCGCTGGCTGAAAGAACAAATGTATGAAGTTGTATAGGTCGCATCTCTAAAATTCGCTTGTCTCACCCGGGAATTGAAAAAACTAAAAATTTTAAAAATACACCCTCACTACTTTATTATACGAGTCGGTAGGATTATTGTTCAGGATAAAATTTGTCTAATAAACATTTGGTCTTACACTCATCTGTTGTACGAAATACCCATGAAATTGAATATTTATTACAAGTTCTTTATTAACAATACCTATTACTTTTCACTTAGAACAAATAAATGACACGTTATTATTTTCTTATCTCTCTAACATCCAAAGACATCGTATGAAGTACTAGCTTGCTAATTTGAAATTCGAACGATAACGTTCAAAATTTTTAAAAACGATAAAAGTATTCGTTCCAATTTCAAATTTTGTTTTGTTTTGCTTCAACTTATCAGGATTTTTTTCTCTTCTTAATATCTGTCTTCGTTAAAAAAATGTTACATGTTTGTGTTCTTCGTATTGATGCTACAATAAAATTAATATTAGTTTTCACTTATTTTTATTTCAAAGACCAAATGTTTATAAGACAAATTTTATTCTGAACAATAATCCTACCGATTCGTGTAATTAAATAGCGAGGGTGTATTTATTAAATTTTAAAGTTGTTTCGATTCCCGGATGAGACAAGCAAATTTTAGAAGATCTTTGAATGCAGTTTTGTTTCTTTTAAAAAATAAAGGAATGTTTCTTTTTAGTAAAATGAGCTAACTAAAGGATTTAAGGTAGTTCCCATCCAGGGCCCTTAAATTTTTTCCACCTGTATAATGTATATATAAAAATACTCCTATTGACTAAGGAGTATAGGAGACCAAGGGACCACCTGAAAATCTAGATATGTTAGCAGATCGTCTACTGTAGCATAACTTTTTAAAATTAGTTTGCTATTTTGTAATCACGAGTGTAATTTGGTCGATTCGGCCTAAATTTGGACTGCCACCAGGCAAGCCTGGTGACGGCCAAAAAAAGAGGTAAATCAGGATAAAGAAACTGTATAATTTGTTTTTTGAACGAACTAAAAATAACAAAACTGAAGTAAAAAATATGGTATAAAACACAATAAAATCAACAGAGTATTGGGTACGTAGGAACTTATAAAATCAACACAAAAATTATGCCTAGTTCATCTTATTTTAGGATTTTGTTTTCCTTCAGCTTAAACGACGCAATTTGTCCACAATATTATGGATTTAAATTGGGATATTGAAACTAGTTTATAGGATCCCAGAAACTAAGATTTCGCGGAAGTTCTAATAACTTCTAGTCGAGAGAAAACGTAACTTTAAGGTGTTAAGAGCAATCGTTATCTAGCTTTACACTAAGGAATAAAATAATTGATGCTGGATATCCAGACTATTGGATGCTAGGCTACAGATACAAAAACCTGATAAGGGTGTCTTCGTGACTTAGGTGTTTGCAGTCTTCCTGGGAGTAGTCAATCAAGCCAAGATTGTCTGGCGCCAACTTCAGGAAGCTTACCCCATTAGGGCACGCGGTCCGTACATCCGGCCTCAATATGTGCAACCAAATAAGATGGTGGGAGAAATTGAAGAAAAATTGGGAAGACCCTTAAAAAGCCCGAAGGGTCGCTGTAAAGAAATAAAACAACAGCGTCAAGACATGCCTATGAAATCTGGGAAAGGAAATTAACGTATTGGAAACGGGACAAAAGGGATTTACACAGAATGAAACCAAAATTACACAAAACTTACCAGGAAGTTTTCACAATCTTTAGAGCAAATGTGCTCTGTTTCGTGGATAAATTTTAAATTTACTGTAGCAAATTTCCTTTTCCTTGTACCACGATACTCTTTGATATGAGAAAAAATAACAAGAAATGTGACAAGATATTCCAAATTTTCGAATTTGAAAATTCAGTAAAGCAATCAACGATAAAGAAAGACTAAAAATATATGAAAAAGGTTGAATACCTGTAGCGAATGCTACACTACGTAGAAACCTTGGTTTCCTATTTATACATATTTATAGATTGATTTTGCGACGTAGTTGTAGACATAGAGTTCAATAGTTCATCCACATTTTAAAAAGAGTTCGCGTGAGGTATCGAGCGTCCGCAACTAAAATTGGCGTGCATGTTCTAAAGAAATAAAATTTAATGACCCAGTTTCAGTTTTTTTTTCTCCCTGTGTTCTACCCGTCGGTCGCGTTGCAGCTCCTTTACGGTCTATAGGTACCAGTGGCGTGCACAGAACTTTTTGCTGGAAAAGCAAGCAATTGGTCAAGCATAACAATAAAAAAAAATATCAAAAAATTTAAATATCACGTTGAAAAAATAAAATTTGTATGACGCCAGGGTAGACAATTAGGTCGATTCGGCGAAACACAACTTAACTTATTTGACAGGACTAACCTTATTTTGAGCGTCCTCTCTTTGTCTTTACGGTAAAGAAAGAAAAAGACAGAACACTTAATTTAAGTTAAGTCCTGTCAAATAAGTTAAAACGTGCTTAACCGAATTGATACAAATGTCTACCCTAGAGTGAAAATTTCCAATACAGACTTTTTTTTTTCAAAGTGATATTTAAATTTTTTCGTATTTTTTTCATTGTTATTCTTGACCAATTGCTTGCTTTTCCAGCAAAAAGTTCTGTGCACACCACTGATAGATACTATCGGTGAAAGTTCTACTGATATACATTTCCATGGTAATACCATATTACCGCTTTTTAGAAGTGAAAAGTGGGACAGCGCAGTTTTCCTTGACAGTACACAGGCACCAGTACAGCGAGTAAGTTCTCAAGTAAACAAAATGAGCTTCATTTTGTTTTTCAATTTAAACTTTTGTATGTGTTGGTTCAACTAGGAATGAAATCTGTACTTACGGAGTATTTCTGTTGATATTTCAAATACTCAGACTGTGAAAGCGGGTTCATGATCGCAGTAATGGATTTTTCCTAGATGCATAAAAACCATGGAGCTATGAAGATAGAGAAAACACACGAGACCTGTGTACCTAGCTTTAAATCACTAAAGATTTTAAGGCGCTCTTATCCCAGAAGAGTGACTCTCTGTCTTTTTCTTTACGTGTAAGGAGTAAAGAAAATAACCACACTTTTGTACTTTTTCGTTGTTTTTATCGGTTTTTTAATTGTTTAAAAATAAGGGATATGTTTATTAAAACCCATTTACGTGGTCGACCTAGAAAATTTAAAGAGCAATGTTACCTGACATGTTTCGTTTATAAAAGAGTGGAATTATGGAAATGGCATGATTTGAAAGGTCTTATTACATGCTGTGTTCGTGAATTATTTCTATCGAGCAAAGTTTATCTGATCATCTAACACATGCGTGGAAGACCTAGATAAAGGTTCGAACTATATAGCGTATTTTTTTTTGGAAGTTTTAGACGATATTTGAAAGTTCTATTTGACTTTGAAATTACTGATTTTGGGATAAGAGCGCCTTAACACTGCCTTGCCTTTTTATATTTGAGACGTGTATCTTTGTAAGAAATAATGTTGACCTATTCACTAAGGTATCCCAAAAAACAGACAGGAACCTGAGAAACAAGGACAGGTTACGGTATGATAAGCATAACACACAACTCTTCCACAAAAGCATATTTGTTATGGGCCCTAAACTATATAATAAAATACCTAATAGTTGGAAAGAATTAAGTATGAATGCATTTAAAAATAAACTGTTCAATTTCCTAATTCACAAATGTTATTACAAAATAGACAACTTTATAAATGAAAATTTAATTTACTCAAATTTATGTGTAGAACAAAATGACTGAATATTATAATACTGTATAATAATAATTTAAGAATTTAAGCATGGTATTTCTAGTTTCTAGTTTTGTAGCATTTTAACAACTTGAAATTATTGTAAATATTCATATGCCTTCTGGCAGACTGTAGCGTACCTAAAATTATTTATAAGACCTATTGTATCACCTACTTTCATGAATAAACGAATTCTTATTCTTATTCTAGAAATGGCCTAGTTTTCCAAACCGAAGCTTGACGAGAGTCAGCCCTTGCCCTCCGGAGCAAGTCGTCCAATTTTCCATTTTGGCCACTTTTTAATTACATCCATATTCCCAACTGTAGTCCGTATAATATAGCTTGAGCCCTGTGACAGCAGGACAGCGCTATACAATTTGTATTTCTAACTCTTTTTCTCATGTTCAAATATGTATAGCGCTGACAGCTGTCAAAGGGCTCAAGCTATATTATACGGACTATAGTCCACTTTAATTATGTCATGGACTGTACGTGTTCTCTCCAGCTGCTGATTTGTCCAGCTGAGAAACTGTCCAGCTGAGAAACTGTCCAGCTGAGAAACTGTCCAGCTGAGAAACTGTCCAGCTGAGAAGCTGTCCAGCTGAGAAACTGTCCAGCTGAGAAACTGTCCAGCTGAGAAACTGTCCAGTTGCGAATCTGTCCAGTTGCTCTGGAGGGATATAAACATCACATAATATTGACAAACTAATTACATAGTATTTTAAAGTACGAAAGAAAAAGTACATAGAGTAAGAGGACAGCTCTCAGGCACAACCAGGTAGCCCACCATGCCTGGGACCGATTGATGGCGGCATATCCATCCCCAATTGCCGGTCTTTTTATAAAACAGACTGGTGACGGGGAGCGGCGTCACTGGTGCGAGGGTTTCGGCACCGCGCTCACCAACCCGCCTGCCCAGCGTCTGTGGGTATGGGCATTTCTTCCAGGATGACCGTCAACAGTGGCGAAATTTTGGAAAGGCCTATGTCCAGCAGTGGACGAAGACAGCCTGATGGATGGATGGATGGATGGATGGAAATAAACCTCAGTGTACAAAATTTATTTAATGATTGAATTTGATGTTTGCACAAATCAGATTGACAATACTTGAGAATGTAACGAAGCAAGATTGTATTAGAGATCAATCAAATACTCAATGTCACTTACCCCTTTTTACAAACGTAAAATTTAAATGTAAGAAAAAAACCTCTAGTTGTTCAAAAACACCTAGTGAAAATAGAAAATGGTTTTATGTGATGAAAAACTGATAATTTTCTTACAATTCAATTTATTTCCCAAGTAGATATGGATACAGCGCGTTTACACGAATTTTATTATACAAGGTGACTTTTTGATCATCGTCCAAAGGTAAGTGATCAGCATCATGAATCGATAATAATTTCTGTGAAATTCGTATGATGAAATTTCGACTTCCCATAGTAATTCACTCCCAGTCCTGAGTGAATCTTTATGGGAAGTCGAAATTTAATTTAATTTATTTTACAAAATCGTTATTGGTTCATGATGCTGATCACTTACCAAGGCTCAAGTATGAATTTGAACGATGTTCACAAATTCACCTTGTATATGTTTGAACCTTTACGCTAAATATAATCGGGGAACTAAGTTATTTTAGGACAACGATCTTAGTTCGTGTATACCTCAATAAGGCTGCATGCACACAGAACATACGTCATCGATCCTAGCACGGCTCACACGACTCGGTGTATAGCTCGCAATATAAATTATAATGTGCACTGCTGCTTAGCACATAAATTGCACGGGAGTCGGGATTGAGAATGTAACGTGTGCGCTTGAGAAATAACGTTAAGACATGTAAGATTTTGGAAAACGGAGTGAAAACGCTGATTATGCTCTATTGTACGAGTATGTACGTTTAGCGTCTTGTTGAGATAACAGATTAAGGCCTGATTTTTCAGTCCTCGGTTAAAATCCCAGTTAGTTTATACGACCAAGAGCCCATACAAGATTCGTTCCATTTTCAAATTATTTCAGGATTAGCGCTTATCTGGCGATTAAAAAATCGGACCTAATAAGACAAAAAAGATATTAAAATATATATTATTTTAATATATATAAACAGTGTGTCACTCGTACAAGTGCACATCCAAAAGTGGGTGGAACTAGATCTAAACATATCGACAAAAACAAAGAAAAAAAAATGTTTGAATCTTGAAAAAATACTCCACCTGGGTATCTTTGTATGGGACGCGAGCGCAGTGCCTTTGGGTAACCACTCGTAGAAAATATTGTATTTATGATAGAACGTTGTATTTTTTTTGTTAGAAAGGTAATGGAATAGGCAATGATAAATAGGAATAAAAATATAGTAAAATGGGGAAATTATTTTGAAAAAATTGACTGTTACTGAAAAAAAAAACAGATAAATTAAAGAAATAATCTTCTAGGATATTATTTTTATGGTAATGGTAGTTGATTATGTTTTGTGTTTGATTTAGTATGCAACGTCTATTCTTAAGGATTATAACAGTTTTATTTCATTGCATTACTCGCAATAGATCAAAAATTACGACATATATTATACTCGTACATAGTCTCCATGGTAGGCAAAAAAAAATTTAAAACGTAAATTTCTTATAACAAAGATTTTCTAAAAAAAAAAAAACATTTTTTGTCGATAAAATAAGGTCTAGTTTACCCCTTTTTATATGTGCACTTGTACGAGGGACACACTGTATATTTTATTTTGATTTATAATATTATTTTAATATATGTATATATGTAGACATTGGAATTCTGCCGTGATGGTCTCTTCTGAACTTTGGTACCGGAACTCCAAGTCCATCAAATTGTTGTAAGTTAAGAGTGTACACGAGTCATATTTGTACAAAGAGATGTTCTAATCTAACTTTCGAACTAATCTATCAGTTAGCCCACTGCTGGGCATGGGCCTTTTCTTTCTCACGCCGACTTTTACAGTCTTTTGTCAGTCGCATGCGTACATGTCTTTTATTACATTACTCCTAACATAACATAACTAACTGTGAGGGCTTGCATAATATTGCATAATAACTGAAAAAATATGGGTTATAAAAGTAAACGGTATGACGTCATATCTTTTAATTGCGGTATTTTAATTTTTTTTTACGCTACCTAAAACCAGAACAAAAAGGTTTTTTTCTATACGATGACACTTCCGCACCCGTCGCTACCCACCCTACCCCGCTCACTTCTGTGAACTCGGTACCGTTATATTCCGGTAGCGTAACCCGAAATCACAACCGCTTTCGTTCTACCTTTAAAACAACGCGCTACCATTATTTTATATTGGTAGTATAACCTTATACCTTAACCGTTTTCAAGCCTTGCCGTCGATGCGACCTAGGTAAAAACGCTCTGCCGCGGAAAGTATTTATGAAACTGTGACGACAATACAATATATTATAGCTAGATCATACTAGCGAAATGAAACAGCATGGCATCTGCCCACGCCCACAACTGAGTTGGTCGCGTCATGGCAACCATCCTTAAGTGGCCCCTTTCCGCTCAGATGCCATATAAATGCTTTAGGTGTTTGTGACGTCCTGATGGCTTTGATCTCAAAGAAACTTTGCACACATCTTTAGACATGTTTTCTTTCCCCCCACACCGGCACCGTACTCCGACCCGTCTGTCATCAAGAGGTGCGAAATGCCGAGATATTCAAACGACGATGTAAAGATGACTAAGTTTATACACATTACTATAAATAAGTTACTTTTTCATGGAAAACAGTTTTTACCTGAAAATATTTCACAAATTCGGTGCTTTTTGAATATCACGCTATCCTGCACCTCTTGATGGGTTGGAGTGCGGTATGGGGGGTGAGGGAAATATATATAAAGGTATGGGCAAAGTTTCATTGATGTCAAAGCAAATAAAAATAAAATCACAGGCTTTGTTGCAATAATTAGAATACCCATAGTTCAAAAACATAAATTAATAAATTATAAATTCTTTTGATTGCGGATATGACACACTTGTTTAACTGTGCAAGGAGGCACTGGTCGAACTTTCAAGCGACCGACCGAATGTTTGTTGAGTATACGACCGAACGTTTGTTGAGTACACGACCGAACGTTTGTTGAGTACACGACCGAACGTTTGTTGAGTACACGACCGAACGCCACGCGCGCCTGCACTCCCGAAGAGTCCAGATGATGATGAGTCATAATCTAATGGAAAGCTTGACCTGTGTCTCCTTGCACAGTTTAACAAGTGAAAGGAGCCGGTCAGTTCCCCATAAGCAAAATGCCTTAAGAGTGTACATAGATATATTGTGGTCAATGATAAAGAACAAATTCAAAATAACACGGCTTGACTATCCATTTAAAACGGACACCATCTTTTAATAACTTTTTATGATAAATCGTTTTTATTTTGAGGTTATTTTCATATGGCATTGCGAAAATAAACTTAAGCGCGTTTGAAACGTTCATAGTTGTAACAATGTTTCACGATGATTGATATATTTAAAAGGGTCATGCTCAAATGTCATTCGTAATGTAATCCAGAAGAAAAGCATGAATCGTGAAATAAAAAGCTGTGACTGCCGATTGCGTCACGCATGACTGTATCAAAGCACGCTGGAAGCGTAGTTTGTGGACTATTTGGTAGATGGCGCCCTTTCGTTTCGTTCGGTGTTCGCTCTCATGACTGGCTGCGACATTAAGTACTTATATTATTTTAATATGTGTGTCCGTGTTATTATGAAAGTGAAACTAGCTACGAATAAATCTAACAGAAATTATAGTATAAATTTATTTCATGTACGCGGTTAAGGCCGATTCTGACCATCTCCTTTATCTGTAATAACAACATTCATGATGTCAACTCACTCTAATTTTTATTGTACGTACGTGTGCTTTTACGTTCTCAATTATGTTTGTGGAAATATAATTCTGCGCCACGTCTTGCCTGAAACCCTTAGCTAAATTCAAAGAAATCAGTAACAACCCGCGTGCATGCTACTAGGAAATATTACAAATAGTTGTACTTATTATCGCATATATTATTTTATTCTAACTTTAACTTCTTATCACGCCTTACTTCATAAAGTCCTTGGACAGATTGATTAACGCTTCGTCTGCTTTCACGCTCTCGATTTCTGGACGAGCGCATTCCATCAGGCGCGGTAATATCCAGCACACTGCGTAAAAAATAGTATTTTGTGCAACTGTCATATACCCCGCGTTCCGAAATAGAATTATTTCGCTAAAATCGATTACGAAAGTATGAAGTGAATGGCTTATGATCCATTGTAATTCTATTTCGGACCGCAGGGATAGTGAGGCCATTGGGACAAGTGTTGGTTTATGAAACGAACGAAATAAGTTTCGTAATAGACTGCACGAGTGTCCCATCAATGTCTAATTATGTTCAGTTGGTCACTATACTTTATCTAGGATCACCAGAAATTTGTGACATTATTTATAATATTTTCAACGAACAATTCCACGAAAAATGAGGGAAAAGAAGTGTATTATTTTGTTCCTTTAAGTTTTTTACAAGGATCTTAGTTGTAAAGATGTAGATACAAGTTATTGCCACACCGCGCATCTAGATATTTAAAGTGTTTATAGTTTTTTTTTTTCATTTTACCACTAATTGGAAAGGCAAAGGGATCTTAGCCCATACAGCCATGTCTGAGGTAAAAGATTGTCTGCCAGATCTGCAAAGATTATAGCCACTATCCTCTTCTGTTGAGGATCATCTGAAAGGTCCTGTAACTGTCTGTTTGTCTGCCTTATAACGCAAATACAACTGGTTAGAAAAAACACACGAAAAGGCACAGCCCGCACTTTTGTTTCATTGAACAACGCACTGCACTTGTTACGGCCATTTTAATACATAATATTCTATCACTATTGTTGATCAAAACACCCAAAATGCAATATTTTTTCAATAAAACAAAAAAATTAGACGCCATCACCAACTCGCGCCCTTTTTTCTCTTTTTTTTTCTGTTTAGTCCTTGTACCGACTGCAGAGTCCTGGATATCAGGTTACTGTGTTATAAAATATCATCAAACTAAATCCATAAAATTCCCGCCCCGACTTTCATAAATCCGACCTCGTAATTATTAAGAGCCTTTGTACATATTTTAGTAAAAAAGTAAAAAAGTAGGCCTTACGAGAATAATAACAATTAGGGGACAAAGAAAATAAAACATAAAACACATTTTTGCGAGGAAAGTGCTAATGCGCTACTTAATTAAAATCTTGTGCTGGGTATAAGTAACAAAAGGCAGTGGTAGGGAGTAATCAAGAATAATGATGGCGATGGCAAGAAAAAAGTAAAATTGAAATGGAAAAATACAAGTTTACTATCGGGTTCTGACAATGCGTATAATTCCGAGATTACAATTCTGCATAAATCGGTACAGTAGATTTTTGCTAGTGCTGTAGGCAGACAAAATGACAGATAAGATTTTCATCTCATAATAATGGCGGATGTAACACTGCCGAAAATTCGGGAAAATATGAAAATCAGCGTAATAATGACATTTTAAAATTAATAGATTAAAAAACATAAATATTAGCAATTAAAAAAATTTGACAATAAATTTGTTTCCTTGATATTTTGGTGTAGGCATTTAATTTTCATGTTTAATGTTTTAATTCAATTTTAGTTTTAGTGTGTCTAAGTGTGCTTTATGCTCTTACTGATGAATAAATAAATAAATGAATAAAGGGGGTGTCGAAGGTGTTTCATCACACGTAGGTAACACCCTGTTTCCACTGACAATTTTAACAGTATTCGTTATTATAACTGTATTATTTTAACTGTATTATTATTACAGGCCTGAAGTCCTACCGAGCCAGCCTTCGCTGATTTTTAATGCAAAATATTTTAACTACCTATTTATTTTTGCTGAGTCAAAAAAATATTGGTTGTTATTATTATTATATTATATATTAAAGTTATACGCCTTAACACTTTCATACTCTTACTAAACCCATGGTCTGCGTTCATAAAAAATATAACAATGGAATCAATTGTTACGATCCTTGATTAAACAGAGGATCCCTATTCTAACAGAAAAAAGCAGGAAAAACAACAATTTATCACGGCGCAGCTCAAAAGCCGTGACATAGAAAAAGCGGGCCTTTTTTTTCTTGTTATTTAATGATCTCCTGGGCCCTCGCTTCGGTATCAGTTTACATAATTTCACTCGCAAATTCAAATTTAATTATCCATTATCCCGACTCCTTTGAATAATTATTTATTTGTCTCGTATTTCTAGAGATGGAGAAAAAGGAAAAGTTAAAGGTGATTTTAGCTTGTTGCATTATTGTTACCTGTATAAATATATTCCTGCTTTTTATGTTTGTACACTTTTGTCTCGGAAAATACATTGTACGTCGCAAAATATATCTCTGAATTACGCCCACATCTACGACATAGTGGGTCTACAAAACAGATGGTGCCGTAGTACTTGCTACGCCGTAGCATAATAACATAGATTGAGGAGTGTTGGGTAATAAATATGATAAAAAAATTAACCAACAGAAATAATTTGACAAATATTTTTCCAAGAATGTCGTTACTATTATGTTTCGTACGGTATATATTTCAAACTACTGAGGGTTGTCGTCACATTATTCAAAAGTCAAATATCAGAATATAGCCACATACGTAACGTATGATAAAATCATGTTAAGACCTTTTCAATTTCCTATCATCACTTTAGCTGTCATCATTATAAAAATAAAATATTCAATATCATACTTTTAGTTACCTATAATTTATAATTATAAATTTTTACCTTTTATATCTACATCATTGTAAATACTAATTAATATCCATGTAACTGATGCCGTCCACAACTAGTGGTCGAAATATATTTTACAACCTCTGATTATATTTTGTGTTTTCGTATATATATATTTAATCAAATATAAGACAAGAGAAGTCAATATACATAATGTATTATAAAATTAAAATATTTATCATTCCTTATTAGGTGAAATCGACAGGGAAAACTTCATACTCTCGTGGTACTTAATCTTAAGGCTGCGCCGAGCGTAGCACGATTAGACACCTCGCTTGCTCTCTTGTGGTCGATTTTTATCGTGGTCGCTTTTATTGAATTTAACAGAAAAAATCATATTTAATTTACCAGACAGAATTTTAAAAATGTGAAACGGCCCAGTTGTATTTTATAACGTTTGTGATTGTCTTGAATTGTGGTTGAGACAAAATTCGACAGTTAAGTTATTGAAATTACTAAAACCCCAATATCTTTTTTAGATTTTGGGCCTACTTTAGATAGATTTGTTTCTTACACCATAAGTAATTTTTAATATTCGCTGCAGCGGAAGTGTAGATACATTCTCTGTGATAATAAATATATATTTTATTTATTTATCATTGAAATATTATTCAATACATCAATTTAACAGTGACTATCGTTTAAGATTATTTTGCTCGGCGCCCTCTTAAGGGGCAGATAGTCGCCAAAGACTTTGAGTCAAATATCGAGAGAAACTATACTGAAATAACGTGCATATCAATGCGCCCTGCATTATGACTGCAAAATAGGAGAAAATAATAATTTTATTTTCACATGGACGCGATGGAATTCCATAAACAATTTTTTCAAACAATATTTTCTTTGTATTTTAGGGCAAGAACTATGCAAATACTATTAGTGGTTTCATAGAAATAACCAATTTTACATAATTTTGGTCTAAGAACAGCTAAATGAGCCCCACCGTTGCCGTTGCGGTGAAGGTGTTGGTCGGCTCCGACATCACGGCCTCTCGTGCAGGCTCAGCGTGGGACGACTCTCGCGCCACGCCAGCCTTAACGACGTCATCCGTCGGGCCCTTGCCAGCGCCAATGTACCTGCTACCTCGGAGCCTCTAGGCATTTGCCGTGACGATGGCAGACGGCCCGACGGAATGACTTTGTTAGCTTGGAAAAATGGCAGGCCACTTGTTTGGGACGCGACGTGTGTTGATACACTCGCCAATGTAGAGCGACCTGAACATGTATCTACAATCCTCAAAGTTCATCGGACTTATTTGAAAAATACCTAGGTATCAACATCATAGACGTCGATATGTCACAGGTCGGTGATCGCTGGCCATTTGTTCACGACGCGCGCAAATGGAAACTCGCTCGTATTTCAACTTACATGATAAATGGCTGCACGTTGGAAAGGTCCGATAATTTATAAGGCGTAGAGGTAAGTTTGAACTAAGTAAGTTCAAATTCTTATATTTTATTTCTCTTTATACCTTACTTACATATAAAGTAAATAAAGAATTTTTGTATTTTTTAAGCTTGATCTCTTGAAAACCTTTGCTTAGTTTATGAAACTTATGTAACTCGGACTTAAATTTCTTACTTAGTTCTACGTTAGTTAACTAATGATGGTAGCTTAGCAGATCAATAATTCTCGTTGTGACTTTTATTTTTTATATAATTGAGGTATCTACATCATCATATGACGATGCTTTCAAATTAAAATTGGTGGATTGTAGACCAATTTGCTTGCGATAAGGTATCGATATAATGAACTACTCTATAGGTCTATAAGTATATCCACTTACTTAGTAAGAGAAATTTGTTGGTTGAGTATTTCTGGTTATTTTTTG
This sequence comes from Ypsolopha sequella, assembly GCA_934047225.1. Classification (NCBI taxonomy): domain Eukaryota; kingdom Metazoa; phylum Arthropoda; class Insecta; order Lepidoptera; family Ypsolophidae; genus Ypsolopha; species Ypsolopha sequella. Next base: position 4,483,295 of record OW203988.1, on the reverse strand, counting down.
AATCTTTAAGTTAGCTAAAGCTCATTCCAGGACCTGTTGGGCTGGATATGTAACGAAGTTCAAGTGAGTACCTATATAATGACAACGTTTAAGTAGCTTCCTGCAATCAGTACTACAATACAATAACACAAAATGATTGCAGCAATCTCTAATATGTGCTCTCATCCGTTGAGTTCTATGATGATGAGGCCAGGATCGTAGGTCAGGTGGGTAGCGGGTACACTGGCAATTTTCAAGTAATGCCCTGCAATTTGTACCCTAATACAAACTGATTGCCGCAATGTTAAATTATGTACTGTGATCCGTTTAAGAGTTCTATGGTGATGAAGCCAGGATCAAAGGTCAGGTGGGTATTCTGATAATTTCCTAGTAATACCCTGCAATCAGCACCCTAACACAGTGATTGCCGCAAACTCGAGTTATACGCTCTCATCCGTTTAAGAGTTCCATGCTAATGAGGCCAGGGTTGAAGGTCAGGTGGAAGAATATAAATTTCCATGTAATACCCTGCAATCAGCATCCTGCTACAAAGCGGTTGCCTAAATCTTGAGAGGTTTGCTGTCATTTTCTGAGGAGTTCCGCTGCCTATCTCTGAAGACATTCATCAGATTATGACGAAACCCAAAATGGGACCTACCTGAAAGCACACACTTCCAAACAAAAAATAATCATTCATATCGGTTCAGAAATGACGGAGTTATAGAGTAACATACCCAAAAAAATACAGTTAAATTAAGAACCTCCTCCTTTTTTGAAGTCGCTTAAAAAGTATCTATGACTTCTTAGTAGAGCACCTGGCTATTAAACTTCAAAGCTCAGAGTGAGAACTTACGTAAGCATTTAACATAGTAATTGTCAAGTACGCTCTATTACTTGATAATCTTTGATTCGGGCCATGAATAATTTACAGAGTGTTAAGTAAGATGATAACCTTTTTCCTTAAAACGGGGTATTTTACCCATTAATATGAACAACTGTTTCTATGGGGCTAATCTTAAAATCGCAAAAAATTAATCAGCTGTTTTATATATTTTGGTCGTGTAGGTATTTAACTTTTCTATGGAACAGCAGTTTTTTTTCGTGATTTTTACGGTTGGCCCCATACTAAAAGTTGTTTATATTCATGTGCAAAACGACCTGTTTGAAGGAAAAAGGCTATCAAATTAACACCAAGTATAGAAGGGTTGGCTGAATAATAATACACTTGTACTGTTTCACTAAATTATTAAAATTTATATTTTGCTATAATAAGCTTTTCATTTAGTTTCGGCTCAGTCGATTCGACTGATGCCGGTCCCAAAGTGGGCCGAAATATATCTCGAAAATATTTAAAATTGTTATTTTTGTTGTGTTCATAAAACAAAATTATTAATAAACATTTTACAACACTTTATATACTTAGAAATTTTATGAAAATTCAGCCATGATGCAGTTCACAGAGTGGTCTCACTGGTCTGTGATGATGATGACACACAATCGCAAGTACCTACCTGTTTACTTTTTAGAAGGGTTGTTTATTTTCATAAAAGGTTGTTCTTTATTGTTGAATGGGCTCTTCAAACGTCACGTTGTTACACTGATCACACTATAAAATTTTCTTAGAGTAACATACTCATCTCAAGCTACTTAGTAGTTCGTTTGACTCGAGTTGTAGAGTCTGTTACAATCTACGCAGCACTATCTCGAACACTGGAGAAGGTAGTTAAAACTCTAGTTGGGAAGGAAATGCATAAATATTGTTGTCGAATCTGGCGCTCTAACTGCATAGGAGCCTGTTTCAGTTTTATGTTGTACAACTTTGTTGCTTGCTTTAGAAGTTCCGGTTTGCGGAAAATATACTGAAGTATATCTACTTGTATACGAAGGCTACGGGCTTAAGAAAATCGACTTTTTAATAAGATTAAATTTGTTTTTTAGTTTATATGTGAATATTAATGGAAATTTGGTATCAAAAGAAAGGATTGTTTATGAAGAAAGGTAGTTATTATTTTCATGACTTAGTGTGGTAATTTACTTACTGAAACTGAAACAGGCACATTGTATTACGATGACTGTTACGTATGAACACTCAGTACGCGAAACTTCCACAAACATCTGAGAATTCTTTTCGGTCATATTTATCTACATACTTTATATTCACGGATGTCTATGCTATTTATTTTCTCAATGGTTTTCTTGCCTTAATTAAGATAGACCATTTTGTGCCAATATCGTATAACTTTACCACCAACAAACGTATTGTTTTGGGATAATAGATGGATCAAGGTAATTAATACTTATTTCACATAAAGAAAATGGATTTTGTAATAATATGACAAAATAAGGTTTTACTTGCTCTTTAATTTTAAACAATAATTTATAGCCTCAATAAATAACGAATTTTTACGTTTTTAATAGACACATCGCCATTTTTTTCAGTATCTACAGAGCACATAAAAGACAGTATCCATCAAGTGAATGAATGAATGAATGAATACTTTTATTTGTCAAAAGGTAGATTATCTTTAAGCTAAACATGACCCACAAAACTGCATGTACAGTTTGACTGTGGTATCTCACGAATATCTCTGATTCAATTTTAATTAAATGGGCAATGTGATTGGACGTGTGGATTTAGTTAATTTTTATTCAAGCTCCCTTTCTAACACTGCAGAGTTCTCTTTCTCTATCTCCTTCTGCCTCGTTGATAGCCCGAAATTTCAAATTTTATGTTTTGCACAGCAAGACGCAAACCTTAACTAGCTGTTTAGAGAATGAGCATGAAAAAAAAATAACCATTGTTTGCATCTGCAAAAAATATAATCCTCCGAGTTTATCACTCAACAAGTATAATATTCAATACAAATTTATATCGACCAAAGTCACCGCCTTTTTGTGTCGTTTCTCTTTCATTTGACTTTGGTCATATTTTTAGGGGATTCGCAAAAAAAAAAAAAAACGAGTTGCTACGTAAATTATACTAACTCGTGCCACAGGACACTTCAAATTCCTCGACGCCTTTCTTTTTGACTGTTACAATCTTGTGAACACGAGGTGACCTACAAAGTTGTAAGTGATCTTTCAGAGTGAAGTGAGTCCTCGAAGAGCTGCGGAGAGTCGGTTTGCGAGAGGCTTCACTTGAAGTACTTCGCTCCGCTTTATTTTGTACAATGTTGGCACGAATGTGCTCTCTTTAAAGGGATTCGTGTCGGTCTCGGTGCAAAATGCACACTCAATGATTATTTTCTCATTCTTGAATAAAAAATATTAAATAAAAGTGATTTATGGCATTTCGCGAATATAGTTTCATGTCAATAGGCTTTTCTAGCAAAGTTATATTGTTTTATGCATTACGTGGTAAGTTAAATTGGTATGGACATTCATGAGAACCCATGAATAGACGCAATTCTGCTAAAAAAATCTTGATAATTACCCTGACAAACCTTGATCGCAATAGTTGCGAATTAATTTAAACCACGTTTATTTTGTACACTATATTCAAAACTAAGAAAAACACAAGTAGTGCATCTCCCGTCTTTGAACATGTTTAAAAGTAGATTATGAAAATAGCTTCTAGAAAATACCTTGTTTTCGCTCAAAGAATTTTTAGATAGCTAGTACTCGTAATATTTTGTGTTTGCTTGTGATTTTGCATGTATCCTCTCTTTTATGATCGTGCATTGTTTATAAAATTATGATTATAATGTAAAAAAAATAATTTTGTATTTGAATAATTAAGTATGTACATGTACATTTTATTGATGTTTTTTTCTAAGCAAATAAATGATTTATGATTAGCACCGAGGCCGAAACAGATCAGCTTAATGCGATACCAAAAAAAAAATGGGGTTTTTTCGAATGCATTTACTCCACTATAACGTCATCTACGTATTTCATTTTTGGGTAAATGTTTATTGAGTATTTAGGTTATTAAGATTCTCACTTTAAGATTCAACGCGATTGGATGAAAATTTCTCGATAGAATTCAATTCTGAAAAGACCTCTAAATTGTTTTATTTTTTCCTGTAATTCTGAAATCCTAACTAATTTCATTGTGAAATTGCATTCAAAATGTGGATATTATGTATTTGTAAAGTTTCCTTGAAAATCTTTTTGATAAAATAGCTTAGTACATTTTATATTAATAAAAAACCTACTTTTTGATACTTTTCCACGAATCCGTCCCTCTCGCACTGAGGGTTTTTTCGTATATGGAGTAACAGGGATGCTAAAACTTTTACATGTCGCCTTAAGGCGCTGTAGTAGCACATACTTTTTTATCTTCGGTGGGAAACTGGCACATTTTCTGGGATGAAAAGCAGCGCGCAGTATATCTGTTTGCTCGGAACATTAACTACCCCATTGTACAAACTTTGCTGCGATTAAACAGGTTCCTCTAAATAAACTAAAATACCCTCAAATTATTTAAGTATCTATAAAATATATACAACGTGTAACAGAAAGGTGTAACCATATTTGAAGAGCTTGTTCAGTCAATGATATAGAACAACTTTCTCTATGGAACAAACCCTGTATCTCAAAAAAAAATAATTAACTGTTTCATAGAAAAATGCAATGCCGCTTGGCCGAAATGTATGGAATGGTAGATTTTTTTTTGGGATTTCAGGGTTGGCTTCATAGTAAAAGTTGTTCTAAGCCATTGACTGAATAAGCTCTTCAAATATGGTTATACTTTTCTGTTACACGTTATATAATATTTTAGTATAAAAATTTAATTTTTCAATAATAGGGTATCTTATCTAATCCTAGTTTATAAAAAAATATATAAAATCATAAATTTTAATTAAATTCTTATTAAATTAAAAATTCACCTAAGAACTAAATATTTATTTTAAACATATTATATCCATGTATTACTAATAAAATTTAACTCATTTTTTTGGCTCAAATTTGTTAATAATTCATATATTACTAATTCATAATTTCTTATATAGGTATTTAATATTAATTACTACACAATACAATTATCTTTATTAAAATAAGTAAATCCAATTTATTCATCTTTAAACCCTTGAAGATCGTATAAAACTGAAACCGGTTGGGTAAATCAGTAAATATATATTGTGAAACGAGCACAAATGCTTTTATCATTCTTCACGCTGAGAAATAAGTTGAAAACAAACCATTATTCGGTTTTTTACAGGGCGAGACTAATGACTTTCTTTTCAATGAGATTTATGAATAGGTTTTAATTTAAAATTCATTAAGTTTGTAGCGTGGAATTAATAGATACCTGAAATATATCATACCTGAAATAAAAATGGTAAATTCGTTTTCAATGCATGTGCTCGTAAAGGCTCACTTTTTATGCATCAAAACCGAACAGAAAATCGATTATTTTGCCCTAGGGCTTTATTATTATTATTTTTTTAAATTTATTTGCAATGGCTGGCTAACCTGCAGCCTTTCCTGTGTACCATAGATGTTATACTTTGTTTCCACAGTTTAACGGCTCTGGATACAATCCTTTTGAGCCAATCATAATTTAAAGTTCACACGATTATAGGTATTTGTTTTCATTTCCTCACACTATGCATTGAAAAACGTAGTATGATACACGGGCGTAAAAGCAATAAATTACTCGGTTACGTTTAATCGTCCTCGTAATTTATTCCTTTTGGCCCTTGTAGCATAAACTACTATAAGATCATCCCAACTCTAAGCACTTCCTACGATAGTATCATTTTCAGCCAAGGTACCCAAACTCTACAATATAACCCGCAAAATTAATTTGGAGAGTGGATATTCCCAGCGTTTGATCGATTTAACAGTTTCGGGGTCGCTTGACCCCAGTCTGACCTTAATCACTTGCCTTTACACCTTTTGGAAATAAGGGACTAAATCTTAAGTAGAAATGTCGTCTAATGCGTAAGTGCGACAAACACTCGTTATAGTTAAGAGCGGTTTCGCAGCCGGTGAAATTGTGAAAAACCCGTCTTTTTCTAATTAATCGAAACAGAACACTTCAATTCAAAATTCACTCAAAAGTTATTCAACAAAACCTTATTACCTATATATTGTGTATGTTGCCATCGCAAAGTTTTCATTGGTTTCTGAAAATAATAATTTTAAAAATTTCGAATAAAATATATTTTGAAATTCGTTCACAATTCACTAATTCCATTAGTCAATGCTTGACCTAGGGTTGGTGAAACTTACCTACCCTAGGTAACTCTTAGCGAAGAATTCCATTAGTCAATCATGACCTAGAGTTGGTGAAACGTACCCTCTATAAGCAACTCTTGGCGATATGTAAAAGTTTTAGCGTCCCTATTACTCCATATGCGAAAAAATACTCAGTGCGAGAGGGACGGATTCGTGGAAAAGTAGCAAAATGTCGGTTTTTTATTCATATAAACTTTACTAAAGTTGCTATCAAAATTTCGTTTAACCAGCCCTTCTATTCTGTATCTTTGGTTGCCAACTGAATTGGGTGCGTATCATCAAAAACATAGATAAAAACAGAAATTTCAAAATTGCCTTTAGTGGGTATTGAACTATTTACGAACTGTGTCGTCACTTCAAGTGCTAACATACCCTTAGACAATCGGAATTCGATAGTATATCTATGTTTTTGATGATAGGCACCCAGTCCAGATGGCAACTAGAGATACATAATAGGCCCGCTGGTCCTAGATACAGTTAAAACCCACCTAATAAAATAAAGTTGCAGTCTATATGTCATTCTAAATTGTCAAACCAGGAGAATTGGTGTCGAAAAGGACCTCATTTCAATAAATATTTCTATCGAGTCGAATTTCTCCAATCGCGTTTCTGTTTTAACAGATCCCTAGAAACAGAATCCAAAAATAATATAGTATTTTATTAAAATAATACATTATTTATTGAAGTCCTTAAAATGTCGACTTTTTTTTCGTAGCGCCTTAAGCGTCTTCTAAGGTAAGTCAAAAAGGGAGAGTAGGTTATGTTTTTTGTGTGCTACGTCTTACTATCACGTTATTCCTATTTATATTGAATATCCCAATAAATACCATGTCAATCATGTTATCACCAATAAATAAAATAAAACCCGTCATCCCAATGTCATTATCTTCATTACATCGAGGGTCACCCTCCACTTGCTATGCGCAACGCGTGTCTACTCTCCAGATCATCTCTCAGACGAGATAATCGAAGATGCCAGAAAAGGTTATTGAGATAAAGTCTCTAGATATCAGTTTTTAGGGTTACGTACCCAAAGGGTAACCAACGGGACCCTATTACTAAGACTCCGCTGTCCGTCTGTCACCAGGCTGTATCTCATGAACCGTGATAGTTAGACTGTTGAAATTTTCACAGATGATGTATTTCTGTTGCCGCTATAACAACCAATACTAAAAAACAGAATAAAATAAATATTTAAGGGGGCTCTATGGATAATGGTACGGAACCCTTCGTGCGCGTTTCCATCTCGCACTTGGATTTTTTTTTTATTTATTTCTCTTCAAACATCTATTTGTTCATAGCGGTTGGATTATTAAGGTGGATGCGACGGATTTCGTTCACAAAAGCACAAATTATGATTGTTTTTTATTATTTTTGAATAAAAAGTATTAAATTTATGTGATTTATGGCATTATGCGACAATAGTTTATGTCAGTTAGGCTTTAATAATCTAGTGGTGTTATTTTATGCAATAATTTGTAAATGATACTGTAAAACAATTATAAACACGCTTTATAGTTGTTCAACAGGATAATTTACTAAGTATTGTATAAAAAATTACAAAATTTTGCTAGAAAATCCTAATTGACATTAAAAGATATATCGCATAATACCATAAATCCAATGATTGTTTACTTAGATCACATTAAATTCATAATTTAAAAAAAAAACAAGAAACACCATCATAAGTTGTGCGTTTGGGAACGAAAAGTAGTCACCATTTCTGGATGATAAAGCCCGAGAAAAAAAGTCATCGCGCGTCATGTCGGCAACATTTATTCAAACCGGTCGGCCATAGCTTCAGGATTCTGGTGGCGCTTATTGCTGCGCTTCCAGGCGGTTATTGCGACGGGCTTTGCATTGCCACGACACCCGTCAGCGCCTTCCACCGCATAGGATGTATAGCGCGAGACACTAGGTTCGTTCTGTGCGCTCGATCACTGGCACGGTTCCCCGCCTCCCCGCACAGAGAGAGCGCAAGTCACTCGAAGCCGTACAAGACGCGCGAGATGCGACCCATGGCCGCCCTATACAACTTCATACATTTGTTCTCTCCGCCGGCGCCGTCGCAAGAAGAACCGCTTGGCGCGCCTCTCGAAGCCTGAAGCTATGGCCGAGGGAAAAGCCTGCACGAACCTGGAATAAAAACGTGTGCCACATAATAAACTAGCCAGCCCGCGTTTATTCAATATTTGCCCCGTTTTTGGCTTGGCCGTTATTTTATCAACACCTCTTTCAGCCTGTATGTTGACCAGGGTCACTACGATGATAATAATAAAGAAAACCGTACCCAAATACGTTGAGTCGTTCTCTAGTTAATACGAAACATACATATAGACAGAGAGATAAAAATTCAAAAAATCGTGGTTTTGCTTAAGTACAGTAAATTATAACCAACCCATTTCATTTAGAATTTCGCAAAAAGATTCAATGTACGGACAATACTTTTTTACTACACTTTATAATTATAATACATGGTGAAATATGATCAACCGCCCGAACTGAATGAATGAATGAATGAATGAATGAATGAATGAATGAATAAACACTTTATTGCACAGAAAAATTAAAATAAAACACAGAATACAGAAAAATAAAAGGCAAGGGCGGACTTATTCCTTAATGAAATTTCTTCCAGTCAACCGATGGTGTGGAGAAAAGAAAAAATAATTTACAAGTATATTTGTGCAAAAAGAAAAATAATCTTCTTCAAGCCTAATATTTTAATATAATACACTACATACTAATACATACACAAATACATAAATACATACATACAAATAAAGTAGCATAGTCAGTCTAGTCAGAGAGACTGTCCGAACTCATACTGGAGACTCGGTTAGTAATCAGAAATTTCGATATCATAAAAAAAATTGTTCCCTTACGAACCAGACTAGGTCATATTTAATTCCTAGTAAACTAAGTATAGGCAGGAGGGAGAATTTTTTAAAATTTTATTTTCACCTAACGGTCATTACTAAACATTGTTCCTGATTACTAACCGAGTCTTCAGGATGAATTCGGACGGTTGATTAAATTATACCGTATATAGAGCGGCAGTAGCTGAGTCAGTAGGATGCCGGGCTTTCAATGTTGAGACCTAGATTCGAATCGGGCCCGTTGAGCACACCCATTTCTGGAATTTATGTAGGTACATAGTATTTTGTACAGTAAACATTATCAGTTGCTAACGAAAAAAAAAAGCAGCGGTAGCTCAGGGGTAGAACGCTGGCCTCACAATATTCAGACCCAGGTTCGATCTCCGGTCGGGCATGCAACAATGAGTTTTTTTGAATTTATGTGCATAGTAGTTGTCTTACTTATCACTTGCTGAACGGTGAACAAAAACATCGCGAGGAAACCTGCATGGTATTTGTGCCCGAAGTACGGCGATAGGGTTCACCACTCACCACGTTGGGACGTAATAATTGTCGGTGCTTATACTTGCATATATTTCACAGTTCACACTCGGAACACCTCTGACACCCTCTCGGGGATTTATGTCGTATAAATCCTAAAAACATAATATATCAAATTGTAGACATTAAAAAGTTAATTGTAAAAATATATATTTTTACTATATTTACTGGCACTGGTTTCGAGAAATCTTTAAAAAACCACAAAAATATGTATGTCCCCCCCTTATCTCCGAAACTGGTAAACCGAAAAATATGAAAAAATATCGATTATAGATCATAATTGGACTATAAAAGGAAAACTATAGCGATTAAAAAAAATTGAGCACAAATGAGAAATATAAAAAATTAAGTAAAATAAATTAAAAAAATACAATGTGGATATCAAATTGTAGATATTAAAAAGCTGATTGTAAAAATATATAGTTTGGCTATATTTAATTGCATCTATTTCGAGAAACCCTTGCAAAACCATAACAATTGGGGACCCTCTTATGTCCAAAACTGGTGAACCGAAAAATATGAAAAAAATCATGGTAATATGTGTTTACGTAAAGATTACAGGAAAAATAAAGCGATTGAGAAATTCACGAAAAAGAAATGACAAAATTAAATTTATCATCCACAATATGGAACCCTAGGTAAGTGAATCTGACTCGCACTTGGCCGGTTTTTTTAAAAATAATAATTTAACAAAGCGGTCGGTAAGTTGCCCTCTTAAATTTTAAGAGTCAACTTTTTATGTCCATGGAAGATTTGGCACGAAAATGAGTATTAAATTAACACAATCCCACCACATTATCTGCTGGCTGGTCACATCCACTCTATCGAATACAAAACAAACCTGGATTAGCCAACCAGGCGATTACCACCAACCACAAAAGTCATTTTAGAGCTGCCATTATCGTCGACCAATGGCTGGGCGACGCGTGACAGGATTCCAAATTCTAGTTTGAAATGCAACGGTTGCAATAATGATTAAGGAGAAGATCGTCTGATAGGGTCTGAATGTAGTTGGATGGAAGAACGGGATGCTGGGGTAGGGATATTTGTGAACATGATATAAACATTTATAATAGGTCTTTACATATGAAATTGCCGAAATTTTCTTACAGATTTATTTAATTCAGATTTACAGATCTTACAGATTTAAACAAAAAACAAATAATAGAAATAACTATTATTCAATAGTTAATTACTATTATTCAATATTCAATAGTTATTATTCATATTATTCAATAGTTATTTCAATTATTTGTTTTTTGTTTAAAATTTGATTTCAAGGTTTTACATCTACATATTAAATTTTGTTTTTAGTTTCAGTTTGTTTATAAAAAAATAAATTTCAAAAAAGTTCCTCCTAAATGACATCCATTTCCATGATAACATTCGTAATAATTTTTACAGCTGACACTTTTCAAACATTTTATTATTGTTGCTGTTAGCTTAATGTTGTCTCATTCATACACAAAAAAAAATTACATCATTTGGATTTGCCATTCCTAAAAAAGTGCAAAAATATTAGTACTGAAAATTGAGTTTCCTTCAAATTTTCGCAGTCGGTAGCGCGCCTGTCATGTGAGCAAGAGGTCGCAGGTTCAAATCCTGAAGGAATCTTTTCAAAAATATTTGTGTTTTTAAATTTGTTTCTGATTGATTGCAAGTTTGTAATGCATTCTAATAATAATTGAAAATTTTAAATTTTTGAAAAGAAAACTTCGATAAGCGTCACCCGTCACCGACATGCTAATGTTAAGAGTAAAGTTTTCACTTCAGTTGGCAGTATCGTGACCGTGGTTAAAGCCCAAGCCAAAAACGGAGCAGAGATTGAATGAACATGGGCGGAGCCGAGGCCGAAAGGCTAGTGTTCAATTAAAACCACATTTCGATCAAACAACGTACGGACGCACGCAAGTTTTGTGTTTGAGTCCATATAAAGTCCATTTTCGTCAAAGAGAATTTAATTAGTGCAGTCAAGTCCTATAACAGAGACAACAAAGACAATAAACTTAACACTTCTCAACTATCAATTGACGGTCCTGCGGTACCTATTTATGTTACTGAGAGTCTAACTTTCAAGTCTAGGAAACTGTTTACGTTAGCCAGAGAGTTTTCAAAAACAGAAAGTTATAAATTCTGCTGGGCCTCGCATGGAAATATTTATCTGCGTAAAAATGAAGGAGAGCCTCTTATTCGAATCTACAAAGAACTGGATTTGGAGTCCCTTAAGAACTGACTATCCGTCTCAAGAGCTACAATATCATACTGTTCGTTTGTTCTGCATGCTTTTAAAATAGTAATTTTGTTTTTGACTATGTTTTTAAGTTATATAGTTAATAATTTATCAGTTCACATAACTATCAGAAAAAATATATTATGTACTCCTTATCTTATAATTTATAATTTTACTTATATACACACATTTTACAACACACAACAGTCCCACGTCATCACAAATATACACACACAAATATACACTCAAGGAGAATTAGTTAAACTGATTTCAAATTACGCTTCACACACATTACGTTTACAAGATGCTTCTTTCCAAAAGTGCCTTAATACAATACTATTTATATACATAAACATGGATGATGTAAAATTCCATCCATTAGGAAATATAAAAAGTGAGTACTATGACAAGTATAAATGAAGTTTTAATGGATATTGATAACACTATCAATGTCGGAAAGGCATTTTTGACAAGGGAGCCCGAACAATGTATGAAGTTTATACCATCTCACCCTCAAAATAAAAGACTGAATATAATATCCCAAAATATCCGAAGTGTCAACTGTAATTTTAGTGATTTTCAGGTGTTATTAGCGCGCATTAATATTGACTTTGACATCATTGTTCTTACTGAAGCCTGGATATCTAAAAATCCTAACCCACCCGTTCTCAAAAATTATAAACGATACTTTACGAAAAACTACACCAATCAAAATGACGGAGTCGTACTTCTAGTAAAGGATGACCTAAAATGCACAACTTACGAACCCCAAATGAAAGACTCCACCTGTCTTGTTACCAAGTTTGGCAAAGAATTGGCCATAGTTAGTGTTTACAGACCTCCTGAAATAAAAGTAATCAAAGATTTTATGGAATCACTCGATGTACTTCTGTCATCCTTAAAAATGTTTCCTAATATTATATTAATAGGAGACTTAAACATTAATATAGGTGAAAGTAAAAACGATAACCGTAGCCCTGACTATCTGGACCATATGGCAATGCATGGTCTTCTACCCGGCCATACATTTCCAACTCGGTCGGGCAATTGCTTGGATCATTGCTTTATAAAAACCAAAACGCAACCGATCACAATAGTTTGTGATACTACGGTCACAGATCATGGCTGTGTAATTACATCATTTAAAAACAAGACCAAATATGTGTATAAAAAAGTAAACGAAATTAAGAAAACTAATTATAAAGCAGCTCTAGATGATCTTATCACTTTTGACTGGATCAGTTTACTATCCAATACTGATCCTATAACTGTAACTGATTTATTCTTGGAAACTCTATCTTTCTATCTAAATAAACACACTGAAATCATAACACTATCAAACAGAAAAACAATACTGAAGCCTTGGATAACCCCAGGTCTACTGCGATGTATGAAATTCAGGGACAAACTACATCAGAAGCTAAAATGCGACGAAAATAATGATTTACTTAGAGTCACTTACAAACGATATAGAAATACGTGCAACAATCTACTTAAGAAACTAAAAAGATCCTATGAGAAACAACAGCTAGAAAAACATAAGAAAGACATTAAAAAAACATGGGCTACAGTAAAACAAATTTGCAACTATTCTACAAAAACAAATAATCCTTTTGATTTGGCTGCATCAAAGTCATCAAAACAAGCAACTCTGGATCATGCCAATAATTATTATGTAAACGTGGGTAAACAACTAGCAACTAATATCCTCAATAAACTTAATACTACAGAGTCTGAGCTATCACGTCTGCAAAACTGCTGTGGCTCACTACCAAATTCTTTCATGTTACTACCTACAGATGAACAGGAAGTTGTTAGTGTAATTAAGTCGTTAAAATCTAGTAACTCTACAGGTTGGGACGGCATACCATCTCTATTCCTTAAACTAGCTGCAGTCACTCTTGCTTCACCACTGACCCATTTATGTAATATCTGTTTTGCTAAGGGAATCTTTCCTAAATCACTCAAGAAGTCAGTTGTTGTACCAATTTACAAGGCAGGGGACAGAGGCAGTATCTCAAACTATCGACCAATTTCATTATTACCAACTGTGTCCAAAATTTTAGAACATCTAGTAAATCGAAGGCTCAAACTCTATCTGGAAAAATATAATCTGATCTCAGGCAACCAATACGGTTTTAGAGAAAAAAGATGTACAGCTGACGCTGTTATTCACTTGACCGATCACATATCGTGAAATATCGACGCAAAAAAAAAATGCGCAGCCATTTTCTTAGATTTGGCAAAAGCCTTTGATACTGTCTCTGTTCCCATTCTACTAAAAAAACTCGAAAACATGGGGATACGCGGAATACCTCTTAAACTTTTCACTGACTACTTGACAGATAGGTCACAAATGGTGACGGTCGAGAAGTACCTAAGTTCCGAAGAAAGTGTCACATACGGAGTGCCACAGGGCAGCGTGCTTGGGCCGACATTGTTTCTGATCTATATTGATGGTCTGTGTCGCAAACAACTAAAACAAGCGCAAATTATAACCTTTGCAGATGACACCGTTATTGTCTTTACTTGTAAGACGTGGAGTAGGCTAAATAAGGTGTCTGAAGATGGTTTTGCAAAAGTTTATAGCTGGTTAAATGAAAATTTACTGACTCTTAATTTGGACAAAACTAAAGTACTAACCTTTAGCATTCGTGAACATACTCAGCCCTCTGATGACTTTTCTGTCAGAGTTCACTGTCACGGTTGTATAAATGCCTCTTCATCTAACTGTTATGTTCTATCCAATGCGTCTTCAGTTAAATATCTTGGCGTCATCATTGACAGAAACCTCTCCTGGTCAGAACATATCGAGGCTCTAACAGGACGCGTGCGCAAACTTATCCATGTATTTAAAAACCTAAGGCACATTGGCGACTCTGCTGTCCTAAAGGGCGTTTACTACGCCTTTTGTCAGTCAATAATAACGTACTGCTTGCCTGCTTGGGGTGGCACACACAAATCCAAGATGTTGAAACTTGAAAGAGCTCAGAGGGCCGTTCTAAAAGTAATGAATTACAAACCATATAAGTATCCGACTAAAGACCTTTATGATGAAAATTCGGTCCTAACAGTAAGACAACTTTTCATTAGAGATGCCATAACAAACCTACACAAGAATCCAACTAAGCTATCGGACAAAGATAGACGTTTAGATATTGTTTTTAAAACACCGCATTGCAAAACCACCTTTGCTCAAACCTTTAGTCGTTTTTTGGGACCCTTCCTATATAACAGACTAAGCGCATCTACGGAATTGCGAAAGCTATCTCTACGGTCTCTAAAGCAAACCCTGAATAACATACTAGGGTGCTTAGATTATTCAAATACAGAAAAGTTATTAGAAATAATTAAATAAGGGTACTTACTATACCAGGATCAAATACAGTCTCAAATCACTTTACTTTCTCCAAACTACACAAAATACACACACACTCACACAACACTCAACTAATTTTACGTATTTAGATGTCCTCAGCACACACAATATTTATATGCATATCTGTACTTATATATTATTATATGTTCTTCCTTATAAATAAATGATTATGTACAAACTTGGTAATTACATATTTATTAGGTTTATTTATTTATTTATTTAAAATACTATGTACACTTAATGTAAACCAATTGAAGGTTATGAACGGCAAACTACATGACCGTCAAACAGTTTTTTACTAGCACGGTGTGTAGTTTTCGACCCCTGATACCCGTAAATTATTATGTGCATTAATGTCTTATATATTTAAGTATATTATTTAGGATAGTAAATTAAATGTATATACATATAAGTAAGTTAAGATAGCCCTAAGTAATATAATAATGTAACGCACAAAAATACTACATTATGTACTTTCTTTCTGAAATAAATTCATTCAATTCATTCATTCAAATTCATTCATTCAATTCATTCAATTCATTCAAAGTAGACGAAGACACAGTGAGGGAAAATTGTACAGACCAATTTTTTGCCTTAATTGCGATTGTAATAAATAAGTGCAAAAAGTACTTCATCAAAACTTTTCCTGATGCCGCGTTCTGAAAGGCTTCCTGAAGAGTCATTAAGATTTCAGCCCTTTCAATAGGTACTGAAAGAGACAGTTGATCAACGTGCGATATTACCTTTTTACTGCACTAGCCTTTTGCCCGCGCTTTCACCCGCAACTGCCCATCCCCGGGGAACAAACTATACATATTGCAATAATGAAATAATAAAATGAAGAGTTTAATCATTACAGCAGTTAATAGTAGTTTATGCTACAAGGGCGAAAAGGAATACATTTTATACGTAACCGAGTAATTTATTGCTCTTACACCCGTGTATAATACTACGTTTTTCAATGCATAGTGTGAGGAAATAAAACAAATAATCTTGTGAACTTTCAATTATAATTGGCTCAAAAGGCCTGTATCCAGAGCTGTTAAACAATGGAAAAAAAGTATTACATTTATGGTACACACGAAAGGTTGCAGGTGAGCCAACCATTGTAAATAATAAAAATAAAAAAATAAAGCCCTAGGGCAAAAAAAACGACTTTTTGTTCGGTTTTGATGCATAAAAAGTGGGCTTTTACGAGCATTTGCATTGAAAAGAATTTTCTATATTTATAAAATTTAATTTACCCTCTGTGGTCTAGCGGTTTCAACATTCATCAACCTGAAGGTCGCGGGTTCTTATCTCGTAGAGGCGAGGCACACGTGTATTCGGTCTGCGTCGCTGTTGGTCCATGTTTGTGCCCGAAGTACAGCGATAGGCTTCACCACCCTCCGCACTGTACGCGTAATAATCTTCGCTCAAACATTGTGGATTGTGACTTGTATTTCAACTCTGACACCCTCTCGGGAATTATGTCGTGGCGGTGTATTGTACATTCAAGCCAACGATCTGCACAACAAGATGTCCGTTCTGTGAAGTGCAATACGATCAGTTATTGAGACTATTTCGCTGTCGCAGGCCGTCTTCAAAGAGTTGCTAGAGGCAAACAATCCCTAAATCACTTCTACGGCACCTGTCTGTTGTTTGGTGAAGACAACATATTAGATGGGAACCTATGAAACATCCGTATTTGAAGAAAACTCAATCTTACATTTTGGATTTTCTTTAGGAATGACAAATTCTAATTAATTTTATATATTTTTTTTGTGTATGAATGAGACAACATAAAGCTAACAGCAACATTATTTTTAAAAAGTGACACCTGAAGAAATATTTTACGAATCTTATCATGGAAAAATGTATGACATTTAGGACGAACCGGTTTTGAATATTTTATTTTAATTATCAAACTGACAATAAAAACAACCTTGAAATCAACTTAAAAAAAAAAACAAATAATGGAAATAGCTATTGAATTACAGGAATTTTGAAATCATGAATCTGTAAGAAAATTTCGGCAATTTCATAGGTAAATTGAAAACTGTAAATTTATTAATTTCAAAATGAGTTAAGTACATAAATTATAAAAACACTAATTCTCACAGAAAGTTTCCTTGTGGAGTGGAAACTAGGCAAGGACCCAAACGGTATTATGCTTTAAGTAATTCAACGATTCGTGTTATTGACAGAAATAATTAACATGCAAGCGAACGAGCGGTGATGTGTGTTTTCGGCAAACCGATTGTCAGCCAAATATTGTTTCAGAAAACCAACCATGCATCGGCGGCGCAGTATACAGTGTGTCCCTCGTGTGCACATCCAAAAAGGGGTGAAACTAGACCGTATTTTATCGACAAAAAAATGTTTTTTTTTTTTTAGAAAATCTTTGTTTCATAAATTTACGTTTTAAAATTTTTTTTGCCTACCATGGAGACTATGTATAAAATATGTCATAAATTTTGATCTATCGCGAGTAATGCAATGAAATAAAAGTGTTATAATCCTTAAGAATAGACGTTGCATATCAAATCAAAAACAAAACATAATCAACTACCATTACCATAAAAATAATATCCTAAAAGATTATTTCTAAAATTTTTCAATCTGTTTTTCAGTAATAGTAATTTTTTTCAAAATAATGTCCCCATTTTACTGTACTTCTATTCCTATTTATCATTGCCTATTTCATTATCTTTCTAACAAAAAAAAAATACAACGTTCTACAATATTTTCTACGAGCGGTTAACCAAAGGTACTGCGCTCGCGTCCCATACAAAGATACCCAAGTGGAGTATTTTTTCAAGATTAAAATTTTATTGATGAATAATTTTTGTCGATATATTTAGATCTAGTTTCACCCACTTTCAGATGTGCACTTGTACGAGGGACACACTGTATAGGTACTTCCGGGGAAGCTTGTTATCGGCGAAAGATTTTTTCGTAGTAGAGGTCTTAGACGAAGGGTCTTAGAATAAGATATCGATGCGAAGGGTGCTGTCGAAGACGCAGTAGTACATACCCAAGCAGCACATTAGCGGAAATTATGGCCATCCATCCATCAGCCTAGTTCGTCCACTGCTGGACTTAAGCCTTTCCAGGACTTTGCCACTCCCGGCGGTCATCCTGGAAGAATTGCCCATACTCACACAGGCTGGGCAGGCGGGTTGGTGAGCGCGGTGCCGGAACCCTCGCACCAGTGACACCGCTGCCCGTCACCTGTCTGTTCCATATGAGGCCCGGCTATTAGGGATGGAATACCGCCATCCATCGGTCCCAGGCATAGTGGGCCTCCTGGTTTTTTGCCTGTGAGCTGTCCTCTTACTCTCCCCCGAATTACTTCGAGGGGGTCTCCAGTAAGATGGTGGTACCTCAACAGTCGAGCCCGGCATCAGCTCTACCACCTGTGGCCTACCATTATGGCCATAAACAATCTATATTACAGTCTGAATTTCTGTGTGGCCCGCGCCTATAGTTGAACAGAAATAAATACAAGTACAACTGCAATTTGATGAAAATAGTAGTTTATGCTACAAGAACGAAAAGGAACAAATTACGAGGACGAGCGCTACGCTCGTGTTTTAAACGTAACCGAGTAATTTATTGCTCTTACGCCCGTGTATCATACTACGTTTTTCAATCCATAGTGTGAGGAAATAAAACAAATATAATCTTGTAAACTTTAAATTATGATTGGCTCGAAAAGACTGTATCCAGAGTCGTTAAGCAGTGGAAAAAAAAAGTATAACATTTATGGTACACAGGAAAGGCTGCAGGTTAGCCAACCATTGAAAATAAACAAAAGAGCAGTAATTGAACGAAAGGACGAGACAAATTTGATTAATTGCAGAATTTCAGACTGAAAATTTGCATTTCTGATTAGTAATTAAAAGACAGACTCGATAGAATTGAAGATTCCGATTTCTTTTAACTGAATCTATTTAGAGTAGAATGACTGAGGACAACTGTGAAATAATCACGAACATAACAAAGATTCAATGACCCTTTTTGTATAATCCGAAACATATTATATTCTTGTTACCATATACGAGTACTTATTCAAGCCCAACTCCAAGTTAATAGGCGTTTTTACATTGGTCAATAACGATATCGACACGATAACTACTTACACGATATTGGAACCGATTCGGTATAGCACACTTAAGGCGCTCTTATCCCAGAAGAGTGACTCTCTGTCTTTTTCTTTACGTGTAAGGAGTAAAGAAAATAACCACACTTTTGTACTTTTTCGTTGTATTTATCGGTTTTTAAATTGTTTAAAAATAAGGGATATGTTTATTAAAACCCACTTACGTGGTCGACCTAGAAAGTTTAAAGAGCAATATTACCAGATATGTTTCGTTAATAAAAAGTTGAATTATGGAAATGGCATGATTTGAAAGGTCTTATTACTTGCTGTGTTCGTGAATTATTTCTATCAAGCAAAGTTTATCTGATCGTGTAACACATGCGTGGAAGACCTAGATAAAGGTTCGAACTATATTGCGTATTTTTTTTTTGAAGTTTTAGACGGTATTTGAAAGTTCTACTTGACTTTGAAATTACTGATTTTGGGATAAGAGTGCCTTAATTAATTTGACAGGACTACTTAATTTAAGCGTTCTGTCCTTGTCTTTTCGATAAAGAAAGAAAAAGACAGGACGCTTAAAATAAGGTTAGTACTGTCAACTAAGTTATGTCGTGTTATGCCGAATCGATACCATTGGCGGACTGGTAATCTTCATACATTACTACGAAACGCTTTCACATTGTAGTTGTCGCTTAAAGCGCTGAATATCGCCAAATGAATGGGTACTTTCTAAAGCCTACTCCTCTTTTATGCCTAAACCAAAAATAATTGAAAAGATGTATTATGGATTATCAACTCTAGGAAAACATATGAAACATTTTCCTTTTTTGTACCACCAAAAATTCTATATGAAAAATATTTTTAACGAATGGTGTTTTTTGGCTTTAATTCCCTACTGCTCCTAAGCGGCTTGGTCGATTTAATTCATTTATGCTTTGATAAATAGATAAACTTCATAGCTATAAACATAACATAGTATTATTCAATCGAACAATCACGTCCATGTAAAAAGTATTATTTTTTCCTATTTTGCCCTATTAAGGACGCAGCGAGGGTCTGAGTGTTATTTCAATGTCGTTTCCGTCGATATTCGTACAGACAAACATCGAGCTGCTAATTTGGCGAAGGTAATCGCTTTAAGAGCGCACCGAGCTTTTTACACACACAAACATGTTTTTATTACCCTTGTTTGAAGTTGTAAACAATTAAATTAAAATCTAGGGAAATATATTGGTATTATTGGGTATATATACTAGAATGTATACACGATGGAAACCCGATTTGATAAAGTTGGCTCGATAGGATTAATTCGCAAAGTTACCTCTTTTCGACTAATGTTTTCCTCTTTTTCCATACTTTTTATATAAATAAGTAATTTGATATGATTCATTTACAAAATAAAGTTCATAGATAACTGGAGCGATTGTACACGATAGTTTTTTATTTAAGAACAATGTGATGAACATAATAACGATTAACATGGAAAATATCCAAAAGTTTGGTTATTTTCTTTACAAATAAAGAAAAAGATAGAGACAAAGGCAAACGCTCGGTGCGCCCTTAATACTCAAAGAGTTGTCGTCACCGATATCGTTGCAGACCTTACCGACAACACGACAATGAGCTAATGCGAGTAGAGCAGCGATATACTTTATCGGATATAGGCCCATCCCATACATTAGGCGAGCAATAGCATATCAACATTAAAACGTGCGCTTTGGCACATCACGTTTTAGTTGCTTACTGACCGTCGAAAGGAGTGCGCGAGTCGCAGCGCGACTTGTTGGTAATCAACGAGGAAACAATCCGCTTTAAAATGCCGTCGTGCTTGTTTAGAAAGTGCAAGGAAAAAGGTTTCATACAACAAAGTTACTTTGACACGATCTGGCGAGTGAGGGCCTATCTGCGGTAATGTATATCGCTGGAGTAGAGTAGTGAGCGGCGGTGGCGAGATTTATTGTTTACCACTTTTTGACTGTTTCGCTGCGACTGAACGTTGCCAGTGTAACGATATATTGTTGAAATTTATGTATGTATGTATAAATAATTGTATGAATTTGACTGCATAAACCAAAGCCATCTTGTACAGGATTACTTCAATAAGACAGGAAGCAAGAGGTCGCAGGTTCGAATCCTGGCCCGAGGTATTTTTTATATATTTGTCTTATCCAAAGCGATCATAAATATTATTCTAATAAAGTGATGGATTTCGCTATTAAACATATAATATTAAAATAGTATGAACTAAAATAATTTAAAAGACTGGAAACACATGTGTAATATTATAATGAGAATCGATAGCAGCGACACAACTACTATAAGTAAGTCAGACTACATATGTGCACAATTCATGTCCCTCCCCCCTATCGCACTACCTCGCCTCATTTTTGAAGACCATCTATTTTGTAGATTTAACGGATAGCTTGTCGCTTACTTTTTAAAACAATTAATTTAAATAAATCGCTTAGATTAAATTATGTTAAGTTGTGTTAATTCGAAAACCATTTCGAGATTATGGTTTGATCAGCCGTATTTTCAAACTGGTGGTCTAAAAAACCTGATGATGTTGAATATTTTTACGAAAAAGCTGAAACTTCCATTTGCCTTCGTGTGACGTCGTTTGAGAAATGGTTGTTTAGAAATGTGTCATTTGCTTTCAAGATAAATTTATAAAAAATTGCTGCCGACTGATTTGACAGATGGATGACAGATGAGTAGATAAACTGAGACAGACCACTTTTTTATAACCAATCACACATGTCTAATGTCTAAAATTCTCAAGTGACGTCATAAATGACAATTCAATGGTTAATTTATATACTAAAATAATGAAAAGTATGTCCTAAAATGGCATATATTACCTGAAAAAAAAAAAAACTTTTTGAAATTAAGCAATGTGAATGATGATAAATTCTGTAATTTTTCTTTTATTGATCTGTTAAATTATTGAGTTTACGTTAAAAGTCACCACATATACAAACATTTTATATACCCAACTATGTAACGACCGTAAAACCCAATTTAAAATCAATTTCCTGCTGACCGGTGCAAAAGATCAAAGTAAGGTGCAACTTTCATAATAATATTTCTGATATCATTTCTTAGTTCGACTTTTATATATACTTGACAAGGGAATAAGACGCCTAACTCGTCGAGTTTGGTGATAAATTCCTTTAATGATTGGTTCTCTCCAAGAAGTTGCAATCAGATGGAAAAGCTGTCTGAGCGTGAAATGTCTTCATTGGTATTGATACCTGAGTAACCTTTAGATATAGTTGGTAATAACGGATTAATTTCAAAAACGGTTTTAAGCTCTCGACTTTTATACTCTGTAATGTACTATTTTACTTAATTACACCTTACATTTAAGGTAGGGCCACTGAGTGATGGCACTTATGACAGCTGCATTTAGTGATGAGGTACATTTCAAATTTTGGTTAAAAATAAAAATCAAGTGTGAGTTTACTCAACATTAGACACGTCATTCAACATTCAACATAATGATACAAAAGATAATGTGCCAAAACCAGTGGCGTAGTTATCGGAGGGCTATGCGGTATAGTCCCCCGGGGCCTCCAAGAGATGTTTAAACATCTAAATCGAAAAATGTATTTTACTATCATTTAATTTCGTTTAGTTTAACTTCGTCTATTTTTTGTTTTTAATTAAATATTATTGCGTAACTTGGCGACCTCAAACACGACCTATAAAAAATGAGAAACTTTTTTTAAAAAAATTCTTTGTTTCTATACGAATTATATTGCACAATAAAGCAACATTCAAATCGAAAAATAATAACCGAAACAAGTAGTACATCTCTATCAACAATAAAGTATTACATTTTTTAATTCACACTTGCTTATAAATAATTACGATACTTTGTAGGCATTGAAACGTCATAGACGCCATCACTCAGTGGCTCTACTGTACACCTTGTGACGTGTGGCAACGTCATCTAAAAAGAATATCCCACCAAAAACGTTCCTGTAAAAAAATATGCCGTGACTCGTAGAACTTTCGTCGTAAAAAGTTTTGAGATCCTGAAGAACCCAAGTCAGCCATTCTATTACCTTTGACTGATGTTAGAAAATTACTCGATAGTTCGTTGGTTCACTATTATAAGGTTCTATGAAAAAAAAAATAGAAATAATACAAGGTTCTATGTGACAATAGCTAATGAATGACACATAGAACCTTGTGTTATTCCATTTTTTTTTACATAGACCTTCGTAATAGTGAGCCAACGAGTTGTCTACTAAACACTACGCTGGTAAAATTAAGCTTGCACCTTTAGGACTGAGTATATAATATACTGTATTGTGAAATTGTTATTGTTAGCTGCGGAGCAAATAAATAAATTATCAGTATTTTAATGAAATCAATTTCTCATCTCATCGCAGTGCATCCTGATAACCACGTGATTGCCAAGTCCAAAAGGTGCAAGCTTTATTTTAGAATTTTTCCGTTCTTTTCTTCTTAAATACTATACTATATCCCAAACTTCAAGTTTATAGGTCTGCTAAAAGTACCTAAGAATTTTGATGACATGTGTGTGACGAAATAGCGAAACTTTGATACTGGATTGTTAAATTAAAATTATATCTACTTTTCATTTATAAAAGAGGCAGTTCGGTCAGTAGAACGTCTGACTCTCAAATTGAGGGTACTAGTTTGGTTCTCGCCAACGAGCCACAGTGAGTTTTTATTAGAAATGCGGTATTTGTGTACGGACACCAGGATGACATGGTTAATTGAAATTGCGGCCTTTTACAAAATTAAAGAGGTAGCTCCGGCTGCAAAGGACTCTACTTATCATTTGTATAATGATATAGGAAAACACTGTGAGGTCAAACCTGCATGGTCATAAGAGTAGTTTATGCTACAAGGGCGAAAAGGAATACATTTTAAACGTAACCGAGTAATTTATTGCTTTTACGCCCGTGTATCATACTACATTTTTCAATGCATAGTGTGAAGAAATGAAAACAAATATAATCTTGTGAACTTTAAATTATAATTGGCTCAAAAGGACTGTATCCATAGCCGTTAAACGGTGTAAAAAAAGTATAACGTCTATGGTACACAGGAAAGGCTGCAGGTTAGCCAACCATTGTAAATAAATAAAATAAAAAATAATATTAAAGCCCTAGGGCAAAATAATCGACTTTCTGTTCGGTTTTGATGCATAAAAAGTGGCCCTTTACGAGCACATGCATTAAAAAATTATTTACGAAGATTTGTACCGGTAGTACAACAAGCATTTCAGATACTTCAGATTCTTTGCGGATAGCGTCTAGTTTTGGCTGGCAACTTGTTTGCGAGGACTTATTTTTTCATGTTTAGAAAAAAATAAGTTATAAAACTGTGAAATTCATATCAGCCGTATTTTTGTACTGGTGCATAAAATGATTACGTAACTTTTCTGTGTTATCATGAGCATAACATTCAAATTCACTTAAAAATATCATTTATTACAATATACAATTTATTACAATTCACTTCATACATTTACTTTATAATTTACTAGATGTGCCCGCGGCTGTGCCCGCGTTGAAAATATAATAATTATTAATAAAAATAAAAAACCTTGAAACACTTGAATCATACAGAGGAGATGTTTGTGAGTGACGTTGGATGTAGGAAATAATCTCTGGAATTAATTAATTATTATAAAATTAATTTGGAAAAATAATTTGAGGTTCAGAGCGGTTTTCCAGACTGACCTTGATCAAGCTTTCAGATGTAAACATAGATGGTGTTACCCTACTTTCAAGTGTCAAAAATCAAAAATTATTTTTTAATCTATGGGCAGCAATATTTTGGGGGCTAAAAAAATTCAAATCTAGTGTCAAATCCAACAACACCCTTCACAAAAATATTCTTATTTTGTTGTGTATATATGGTGTCGTTTTCTACTTGGTGTTTCATTCAACTTTCAACACGGTCAGCCCATGCGTTGTGGCTAATTGTAAAAATATAGGAATACACAGTTTCCCTAAGAATTCACTATGGAAAGAACAATAGATCTTAGCAATAATAGATGAATCTAGTGTTGCCAGAAACACATTTATTGACACTTTTAGTACAAGCTGCACCATCTATCGAGTCTTTCGGTACTACTTTTTCTTTTTTAATTTGACTTTGAAAACCCCTCATATCCAAACCTCAGAATAAGGAGATCCAAACCCATATTGTTTATACCGTTCATCATTGTCACAATCCAAGGAATCGAATCGCATAATTTTTTCCGGAATGTTGGCTTTCGTATGTGCAGCATGCGCACACAAAGGTGTGTAGAGCGTCAACTCACTCTTTCCCGTGAATTTTGTCCCTTTATAGCTTTTCGATTTTATATAATAGATAACTTTTACTGATGCTGACCATCCAAATGGACGAAATAATATTTAATATAATTTCAATAATATTTAGTTTAAACTATATATTTCTATAAAAACACATTATTATAATAATCATTTCTAGATATATTTCGACTTGTAAAGTCGGCGTCAGTGGAATTAGTTAAAATTAATATAATATGTTAAAATGTCATAAAATGGAGTGGATGATTGACAGACAAATGAAATGAAAGGCAAAAGAAAAAAAAATGTATAAATGTAATGTATTAAGTAGGTAGGTTTTTAAATAGATGTGTGGAGATGGGTAGATGATTATTTATCTTTGTCTGTTAAGACCCGGACCGTAATGGGCACCAAGCGATCAAATGTACGACTCCTCCATGGGAATGATTATTATAATAATGTGTTTTTATAGAAATATATAGTTTAAACTAAATAAAAAACAAATAAGTTTTCTTTAATATTTAATTCAATAATATTTAATATACGAAATAATTTAATATATAATACACGAAATAATATAATGCCATTTTATATTATATAAACTTAACAAGTATCTTTAACTTTTACATACATAAATAGCAGATATCTGTAGCAAATTCCCGGCGGATTTCTGTAAAATTGAAGTCGGCTTCTCTGATGAGGATGAATGTCAGAGGTTATTAAAACCCAAAGTGGTTCTGCGTCGGTGAACTCATCCTTTTACGAGTATTTTGGAGGGAAAAAACGAGAACCGGGTGTATCATAAAGTAGCTTAGGGTATGGTACAAAGTATATAAAATAACTTACTAAACTAACTATTGCCTGGCTCACAGAGGAAGTAAGTCGACCGATAATAAGTGTATCTAATATAAATATATTACATAAATGAATATATTTCATTTCATATATTTCTTTCCATTTCACCATAAAGAGGCGAATTATAACTTAGCTTGCTCGAAATAACACTTGGCTTGCTCGAAAGAAACCAGTTTAAGCAGGATAAGATGCACCTAGTCAAGTCTATGCAAAAACACTGATTAGTTAGCGGAATTCACGGAAATTAGGGAATCACACGTACTATAAAAGGTCTGAAATCTTTTATGGTAGAAGAAAGCTTATTTTCTTGCGAAAGCAACGTAGCAGGTGGACTGCTACAGCGTAGCTTCATTGCGTCTATCTTCTACGGTGGGGCATAGCAAATGTGAATTGAAACCAAAATTTTTGTTTGTTTTTGTTCTTAGAGCATGTACCAATTTTTGTTACACTCCATGGTCACGCATTTGGAGCTTGCTAAGAATGTGTGTGTGATATTGTGTTAACCTAAAATATAGTTTTTTCTCTATCGTACGTATAATAAAACATATATGCTTACTATAAATTACAAACGGCATGCCGTACGAAATATTGTTAGATCTCGAATTGCTCTAGAAGGTGTAATCTTGTAGTCGTAATCTTTACGACTTACACTTTACAGCTTTTTTTTTCATTTTTTAGGATTCCGTAGTACCTCAAAGGCACAAAAGGAACATTTACGGTGAGACTCCGTTGTCCGTCCGTATGTTACAGCCTCATAACTTAGGCACCGTTAAAAAAATTAAACATTTTAAATTGTTCAAAATATTTCCAAAACAAAAGTGAGAAAAATAAAAAATATTATCCTAAAAATACAATATGGGTATCAAATTGTAGATATTAAAAAGTTGATTGTAAAAATATATACTTTGACTATATGGCACTGGTTTCTTGAAATCTTTAAAAAAAAAAACAAAAATATGTATGTCCTCCTCCCCTTATCTCCGAAACTGGTAGACTGAAAAATATGAAAAAAAATTCGATTACAGATCATAACTGGCTAATTACAGGAAAATGTTAAAAAATTGAAATATACAGATGAGAAATATAAAAAAAAGTAAAATAAATAAAAAATATATTTCATAAAATACAAAATGGGTATCAAATTGTAGGTATTAAAAATCTTAATGTAAAAATACTCGTATATAGTTTAGCCATATTTTATTGCATCTATTTCGAGAAATCCTTGAAAAAAAATAAAAAGATGTCCCCCCCCTTATCTCAAAAAATCATGGTAATATATGTTTACGTAAAAATTACAGGAAAAATAAAGCGGTTGAGAAATTAACGAAAAAAATTACAAAATTAAATTGATCATCCACAATACGGAAACCTAGGTACGCGAGTCTGACTCGCACTTGACCGGTTTTTTTATACCTATTCTTAGGTTAAATTAAAAAAACCTGCAATGCTGTAAGGTGAGCTAAGTATCTCAGCATCACAATAAAATGTTACAAAAATATAAACAAAATCAGTGTTTGTAACATCTCTTTCCGTGTATAACTTAGACTGCACCCTGTATAAAGGCCTCCCATACATGTGCCGTGTACCTATCGTGTCGTGACAGAAGCACCCTGAGATAAATTACATTACAGTAAAAATTCGCCATGTTCCGGAAAATAGGCCATTCTGACGTAATCAAATAACTCTGCTTACACACGGACGCGTTGTGCAGGATGCGGGAAATGTAGAATATTACTCGTTTAGATTGAAATGAGTTGAAATGAGTCTTTTGTTTTATGCATATTCTTGAAGAACAGACAAGCAGTTTCCTATATTATTAAGAGGCTATGCGAATTTTATTTTTGTCACTGTCACTACAAGCGAAAACACGCTCAGTGCGAGAGGGGCGGATTCAGGGCGAAAGCAAAAAATGTTAGTTTTATAATTTTTATTAAAAAAACTAAAATAGCTAGCAAAATTTCAAATATCAAATCTTTAGATATTGTTAAAATACACCTAATAAAATATGTTTGAGTTCTGTATATGGTTCCTATTCGTCAAACGAGGAGAAAAAGTGTGTTTGAAGACCTCATTTCAACAATTATTTCTATCGAGGAAAGTTTATCCAAACACGTTTTCCAATTTCAAAATCCTAGATTATATAGTTAAAATGCATATACCAGACATTTATTAAAATTTTCCGTGTATTTCATGAAATATATGCTATTTATAAATGCGTTCTTTGCTATCAAGATAAATTTATAATAATTTGCTTCAGACTAGTTTGACAGCTAGATGACAGATGAGTAGACAGACAGAGACAGACCACTTTTTTTTAAAAGCAATCACACCTCACAATCGGTATAATATCTAAAGTTCTCAAGTGACAAGGTCATAGGACAATTTAAAAAAAGTCGTAAGAAGATAATGTTTATTTATATACCAAAATAATGAAAACTATTTCCTAAAATGATGTAAAATTTCAGAAAAAAAAATTAAAAAAAATCTTTTAAAAATTAAGCTATGGGAATTGGAAAACTTTCGCCCGATAGATTTTATTTTTCAAAATAGTCTCTTTTTGAGTGTTTTTTTGGTTTTGTGTTTAATCCATTTGATCTTTGTGTCTCATATTTTACGACCAATACGAAAATCTTGTTTATTAACCAATGTAAGTTGGAAAATGACTTAAATGCAATATTGTTATTTAAGTCGACTTAATACTTTACATTTATTAACAGATACAGAAATTTTTTACTACTTTAAAACTAAATAATCCTAAGAAAAAAAAATAAAAGAAAAAGCCCTAAAACCTTATACTAATTAAAATATTATACTAAATAAAACATTATACTAAATAAAACAATATTCTCTAAACCGTTGCCGTCGGGTGCCCAAGGGGCTGGCAGCATCACCCCGCTGGATCGCCATTTTAATTTTAATCTTAAAATTAGACTCGTTCTGAATCGTTTCGCGCGCATTTTGGCGCACGCGATTTTCAACTTTATAAAAGTTAGTCTATGGGTTATAATTGCAAAGCCGCTGTGCGCCTAAGGAATGCCTCGTCTTAAGGCCCTTACTATTGCCAAATGGATACTTTCTAAAGCCTACTCCTCGTTTATGGCCAAACCAAAAATAATGAAAAAATGTATTATGAATAATCAACTCTTAGACAACATATGCAACAGTTTTCTTTTTCACCAAAACTTCTACATGAATTTTTTTTTTACTGAATGGTGTTTTTTGACCTCAAATTCCCTACTGCTCCTGAGTTGCTTGGCCGATTGAATTCATCTATGCTTTGATAAATGGATAAACTTTATAGACATGAACATAACATAAGATTATTCAATCGAGTAATCACGTCCAAGTGAAAAGTATAATTTTCTCCTATTTCGCCCTCTCAAGGACGCAGCGAGCGTCGTAACAGCCATTATGCATTGCGCGCTGATATGAACGTTATTTCAATGTCGTTTCCGTTGATATTTGTAGTGACAAATATCGAGCTGCTAATTTGGCGATGGTAATCGCCTTAAATCGGTATACAAATCCGTTATCACCCACACACAGTACGAACTCCAAGTCGCAACTCAGTCGCTTGTGTATACGGTGAGCCCTGAGCGGCTATTCTCGCAAAATTTTTCACGCGCTTTATGTTTCATGTGACTTTGCTCATCGCGTAATAAATGCTGAGTGATGATAAATCTACTAAGTAAAACTCCATAAATGACATGTAAAAAATGTTATGAATCCAGGCAAAAGGGGTTCATTTTGAAAGTCTTGATACGTTTCTGTACAAAGGGGTTGTTAAAATCCCTCGCCGTCAGCCCTTGCAAATTGTCGCATATGCCAGAATTGCCGTCCTGCACGTGTCACACCTACCGGTGCTCTCACAAGCAACTTCTGTCTCTGAACAACAAAACTAATTCACACTAAAACTTTTATGAACTTCGGATGACACAATATATCTGTCTCATTAAAGAAGCAACATAAAAGATAACCGCTCTGCCACCTGCAACGCATTTTACTCTCTGCGATAGACAAAACATCTTCAACTTCTTGACCAGAGGTTCCCTTACTGTAGGCCCTCCGAATACTTGATTACATGATTAGAAATCTCTGATAGCTAACGGCATACATTTACAAAACCAAATCAAATCAAAGCATTTGATTCACTCGGGACTGGAACTGAATTTATATGGGAAGCCGAAATTTCATTTTATGAATTTCATAAAAATTGTTACTGATCCAAGATACTGATCACTTATCAAGCCTCCAGTGTGAATTTGGACGATGATCAAAAAGTCACCTTGTATATATACTATAAGGTTGGTCCTGACCACGTACCGAGTCTACAGTATGAATTTAGCTATACAAACAAAAGTCACGTTGTATATAATATATAATACTATTTCTTGCGAGTATTGCTTGTTAGTAAAAAGGTAATTGCTTCTGGACATATCTGACAATGACAAGGGTTGCTTTTATCCATACCCAAAGTGTGTTTGTTGGTTTGTCCTTCTTTTACGCAGCAACGGAGCAACGAATCGATGTGAATTTTTGCATAGAGATAGTTTATATATATCATAACCTCACAGCCGTTCTCAGCTACAGCGACAGCTTCTTTAACTCTTGTCAAGTTTGAGAGCTAAGCTGTCCAGCTCTCTGATGTGCTCTCAAGTGACTCGCGTAACCAATTTTTGCATTAAATGTACGCCCACATAGGGCGCACGTCAGCACACCATTCATGTAGTTGTAAGAGATGTTCGCAGGTGGCCGAGACTTAAGTTCGTCCCTTTTTCGGTCTAAATTGGACCTTCGTTCTTGCTCAAAGTCATAAACTTTCCTTTGAACAAGGTTCCGCCACTCTGCGCGTTGAGGCCTTATCCTCCCACTGCGACGGCTCAATGTTGCATCTTTTTAAGTGTCTTTTCAGAACATCCTTGTACCTTAGGTACTGGCCTCCACTTTTTCGCTTTCCGAACTGGAGTTCTAAAAAGAAGATGGGCTGTACAGTGACATGTGCTACTTTTAATACTTTACTGTGGGATCGATCTGAAGCGTGATTCTGTAAACGGCTGAATGGATCCTTATCCTAAAAATATCGAAGAAAAGATCCAGAAATTATTTCGTCCGGAAACGCGGTCCAGCTAAAAAAATAAAATAGGTACAAAACAACCAACCGGGTAAAATACGAAGGAAATCAGCGCAGGCGAAGCCACCAGCAAAAGCTTGTATTGCATATGTAATTATATTACTCCCTATTACATTAAATAGTTAATAAAGATTCCCTATTACATTAAATAGTTTTAGCCTTGTCAACATCAAGTTTTATACAAAGATTTCAAAAGTAAAGATAAGCCCTTACCGTTTTATGACAGCACCAAAATGTTTCCAACTTTAAATGGGTGACGCTCACACGTTTGGAATCAGTGCTCATCTAAACACATTACTGTGGACTATTACTAGTTGGACGCCTTAAGTGCACTTAAAATTAATCATTTTAACAACTTTAGTAGTCGTGGGACCTAAAAAGGCCAACTTGAGTGAATCATGAAATGATTTGAAAGTAGGATAGAGACAGAGTTTATTCACGCGTGCAAAAGAGACGTCATTACAACAGAATCATAATATGATTCATCCAAACCGGCCATTATAGAGGACCTGATCAGTTTGCTGACCGTGGGTAGACAGATTGCGCACTCATAAGTGTGCGCGCGTCGGCATTATGTTAACGCACGCATTCAAAAACAATGCAAAAGATTTTAGGTGTCAGAGGGCCCATCTAAACTTTTGAAATCTTTGGTTTTGTACAATATATAAGTTTAAATATAATTAATAAATAAAAGAAAATTTGGAACTTGAAATATATAGTAGGCCGTTATCAGTCAAGTATATATATATATATACTTGATTGATAACGGCCTACTAAGGGCCGAAATATATTTCAAGTTCAAAATTTTCTTTTAAATAAATATATATATATATACTTGACTGATGACGGCGTACTTAGGGCCGAAATATATTTCATTTCAAAATTTTCTTTTATTTATTAATTATATTTAAACTTATATATGTATGTGTAATTGCAAATAAAAAGCTAATAGAGGCATATTATATATTTATTAAAGTTTTAGACAATAGATATTTCAAAAGCTTTATACTTCATTTGAGGTTAAAAGTGAGAAAAACAAATACTTTTTGGTGTCATTTGGAAACGTACGACGTATGTACAAATTAAACTGATTCTGTCTATAATTAAATGATAATCAGCATAAAAATACCATCAGCGGACCACACGCTTTTAAAAAATACTTTTATTGGGTGACGTCATCCCGGTGAAATTCCCTAGAAATAAAGACTAGCTAGACCAAGGCTAGCCAAACCTAGGCACGGGGGCCACTTAGTGGCCCGTCAAGGCATTTGAATTTGCCCGCCAGCACTTAAGCCGGCCGGCTAGCCGACAAATTACTATCAGGAAAACCACTTCACAGCTCAAATTAAATAAAGAAAAATGTCATTTCATTTCATTTACAAAGCATATTTTGTCTTTTTTGTGAATATGATAGTAGTGGTGGCCCGGCGCCGCCACAGTCTAAGAAATTTTGCTCACCTGAAAAATTTATTGGCCAGCTTTGAGCTAGACACTAGGATTAAATTTATTGGCCAGCTTTGAGCTAGACACTAGGATTAAATTTATTGGCCAGCTTTGAGCTAGACACTAGGATTAAATTTATTGGCCAGCTTTGAGCTAGACACTAGGATTAAATTTATTGGCCAGCTTTGAGCTAGACACTAGGATTAAATTTATTGGCCAGCTTTGAGCTAGACACTAGGATTAAATTTACTGTGAAGGTTTTGACTGTTTAAGGGTCGATTCTCCGTAAGTATCTGTTACAAAATATTTAAAAATAATGAAACGACCAAAATACAACTTTTAGCTGAGACAAATTATTTTAAAAGAAAACTAAAAATCAATCAGAAATTAAATTAAAAACATCAATATTTTTGAAAAAAGTAGCGCAGTCGGTAGCGCGCCACCGTTAAAGATAAGACTTGAAATTTGTCACAAACATAGCATTAGTATAAAATTTAAAAAATTTGAAATTGTTTAAAATATTTCCAGTACAAAAGCAATAAAAAAAAACCTTTAAATACAATATGGGTATCAAATACAATATGGATTGTGAAAATATATACTTGAACTATATTTACTGTCACTGATTTCGAGAAATCTTTCAAAAACCCACAAAAAAATATATGTCCTCCCCCTTATCTCTGAAACGGGTAAACCAAAAAATATAAAAAAAATGCAGATTATAGGCCTATAACTTTATTATATATTATATATAACTGGCCAATTACAGGGAAACTATAGCGATTTAAAAAAAGTTGTACACAAACGAGAAATATACAAGTAAAAAAATAAATAAATACAAAATGGGTATTATATTGTAGGAATTAAAGAGCTAATTGAAAAATATATTTACTTGCATCTATTTCGAGAAATCCTCGAAAAACGACCAAAAAAAAATATCTCCAAAACTGGTGGACCGAAAATGGTAGTATGTGCCCACGTAAAAATTACAGGAAAAATAGAGCAGTTGAGAAATTCACGAAAACAAAATAACAAAATTAAACTTTTCCTCCGCTATATGGAACCCTAGGTACGCGAGTCTGATTCGCACTTGAGCGGTTTTTTGTTTTCTTACGTTACGGTAGCAAATTACACCTCAGACCATTCATGTAACTATTTTTGGATAACAATATGGTTGTCAATTGTCCACAAAATTCGAAGTAATAAATTACAATTTAAAATTAATAGGCATAAATATGGCAATTTCCTAAAATCCCTTCCTAACGAATGTCTACCGACGTTACATAGTACCATTAGTTATTCTTGCGCCAATTTCATGTTCCTAAGACCAGCAGTTTGGTCCAAGTGGTAATTGATCAGTCAGTCGGGATATTCCTTTATTATATTTATACACAAATAGTGTTTGCCATATTTGTCGCCGCCGTGATGACCGTTGGGGCCGTAAGGCATTGGAATGGAGACCACGTACAGCAAAGCGTAGCGTAGGCCGTCCTCGTGCCCGCTGGACTGACGATCTGAAGGACGTTGCGGGTGGCGGCTGGATGAGGATGACTGAGGACCGCCAAGAGTGGCGTAATATTGGGGAGGCCAAGTAAACCATTTATTTTGAATAAAATATATAAATAAAATAATTTCATTTATTTATATATAACACTTTTTGCACATTTACACAAATTACTTAAAATACAAACGAAACAATTCAACATGCTGTACAAGGGCGGCACTTATTGCTAATAGCAATATCTTCCAGGCAACCCTTGGTAGCTAACAGAAAGATGAACAAATTAACATTAACAAATAATTAAATAATAAATACATAATAATTAAATAATAATTAATAAATACATCTTTATTCTAGATCTCTACCACGTGAGAAACAATCATGGTATGAATTACTTTAGATCATTTTTAGAAGGTTTTAGTACTAAAAATGTAGTTTTTCATAGTAAAAGTGGGTCATAAAACGAGTTTGTCAAGGAGACCAGTGTCGGGCGCAGTAATAGTTTCATCTTCAGTAAGGATATTGCAAGGGAACAAATATCCTTGTTCCAGATTCAGTTGCAAAGCTTTGTGGTGGTTGATTTTGTGACGTCATCTTTGACTTTGATATTCGCGGGGAGTGCTGCATATTGTCAAAAACCTACCTACAAAAAATTTAACTTAGTCTTACCTACTTAATTAATTTCAAGATGATCAATCTTTAACCACTCTCTTCTCTTTAACCCTTAGAATAATAAATCTATGCTTTAAGGCGCTACGGAAAAAAAAATCGACACTTTAAGAACGTGCATATCTACTTCAGTAAATAATGTATAATTTTGATAAAATAGTATATTATTTTTGGATTCTTTTTCTAGGGATCTGTTTAAACAGAAACGCGATTGGAGAAATTTGGCTCGGTGGAAATATTTATTGAAATGAGGTCTTTTTCGACACCAATTCTCCTGGTTTGACAATTTAGAATGACATATGGACTGCAATTATATTTTATTAGATGGGTTTTAACGGTATCTAGGACCTGGTTAAACGAAATTTTGATAGCAGCTTTAGTACATTATATATTAATAAAAAACCGACTTTTTGCTACTTTTCCACGAATCCGCCCCTCTCGCACTGAGGGTTTTTTCGCATATGGAGTAACAGGGACGCTAAAACTTTTACATATCGCCTTAACCATTAGTAAAAATATATTTTTTTAACAAAATCTCTACTGACACCTATAAAGCCTATAAATATAAATTATTACAATAATATCTAAATCTATGGTATACACGTCTGATGTTCTCACATCGTCTCTGGTGTCTGTCTCAGTCGCCCGTTCATTAATTAACACTTTCGTCAGGTTCCAACCCTGACAGCAGGATAGCGTATACAATTTTCAACGCGTGCGACAAAGATGGCAATAGAACCCGTGTCGCGACCCCTAGTTTATGAACGCGCCGCTGATGTACTGATGTATTTATATGTTTCCACAAATAAAATAAAACTGCTAAAAAAAGCAAGTTGCAGAGGGCAGTTATGAAAAATATTTCTCTAGTTTAATATAACATAGTGTAGAATCTTGATATATAAATATCTGAAAATATCTGAACATTACCAACATTTAATGACTTAGGGTTTGTGATGGCCAACATAATAACACCCGTTAGAAACATAGAGTTGAATAGATCGAAAGTGTCAAGTTAAGTTGGTTGATATAACTGCAAGTGAAATTATTTACCATAATGTTTGGTTCCGTACACGTATTGTGTGGTACGAAACGTTTTGTGCGCGACTTGCTCTTGGCCGGTTATTTTCATTTTCTCGATTACAGTTTCTTTGGGAAAGTTCAGTATGATTTAAAAATATACAACGTGTAACAGAAAGGTGTAACCATATTTGAAGAGCTTATTCAGTCAATGGTATAGAACAACTTTTACTATGGAACAAACCCTGTATCTCAAAAAAACAAATTAACTGTTTCATAGAAAAATGCAATGCCGCTCGGCTGAAATGTATGGAAGGGCAGATTTTTTTTTTTGAGATTTCAGGGTTGGCTCCATAATAAAAGTTGTTCTATACTATTGACTGAATAAGCTCTTCAAATATGGTTACACCTTTCTGTTACACCTTGTATAGATATGTTATAAGACCACCTCTGTGGCTGGGTGGTAAAGCGCTGGCCTGCTAACCTAGAGCTCGTGGGTTTAATCTCCGCGGTGCACATTAATTTGTGTTCAGTTATGAACTAGGCACGCTATTGGTCCATTTGTAAGTACGGTGATAGAGCTTACCCATTACGTTTGGGACGTAATAATCGTCGGTGAAAACCGGGTGTATCAAGCGTGGACTGCGACTTGCATTTAATTATATTATAGAATACTAATCTCATTGCTTGTATTTCACAGTTCACACTTGAGAATACTTTTGACACCCCTATAATACAAATGTAACCGAAACCTTTACCGCGCGTGTACAGCCGCATGCAGTTTAAGCTCCTTATGTGTAAACAGGTGGTAGAGCTGATGCCGGGCTCGACTGTGGAGGTACCACCATCTTACTTGGAGACCCCCTCGAAGTTATTCGGGGGAGAGTAAGAGGACAGCTCACAGGCAAAAAACCAGGAGGCCCACTATGCCTGGAAACGATGGATGGCGTTATATCCATCCCTAATAGCCAGGCCTTTTATGGAACAGACTGGTGACGGGCAGCGGCGTCACTGGTGCGAGGGTTCCGGCACCGCGCTCACCAACCCGCCTGCCTAGCGTGTGTGAGTATGGGCAATTCTTCCAGGATGACCGCCGGGAGTGGCAAAGTCATGGATAGGCTTATGTCCAGCAGTGGACGAACTAGGCTGATGGATAGATGAATGATGGTAAACGATTTTAATGGCTATGTTATGACTATGACGCTGCACTAAGAACATCCAATAGGTAGCCTATCTTGCTGGCGTCCGTATTTCTTCTTCTCGTACTTCTCGGTACCATTATTCTAATAATAATATGACGTCATATGCCTGGCCTGAGCACACACAAGACACTTTATCAAGTTACCTACAAATACCTATAAAACATGATTAGTTTCTTTATCCAGCCTTCCCTACATTTACGTAGTCGAAACTCGGCCGGTCGTATATTTACCTGTAATATTCATCCACGCCCGTATCCTTCCAACCAGGAAGTTACAAAACCTTATATATCTAAAAATAGAGTCAATTTTAGAATTACCAGTTGGTCTATGTATTAAAGTCAGTTATAATGGCTCTTAGTATGATTTATAGCCAGCTGAAACAAAGGTAGGTGGGGCTTTTACTTAACGTTTTGTTAGACTCAGGTATTTATGCCAAATTCTATTGTAGGTACATGTGTTTTTGTCAAATGACATTTTCTATGTAATTCAATACAAGTGCGACGATTAATCAATCCCTGCGTAAAGGATAAGCTACAAAACAGCGAACAGTCATGTTTTTTCAACCAGAGTAATTGTAAAATATAACATTTGAGGTTAAGAAGCAAGAAATCTGTTTTCTATAGGTATTTGGCCGAGTGCAGTGAGTCTGGCCATTCAGAGAAGGAATGTTGCCAGTATTTTAGAAACTCTCCTACAGGGTAGTAACTGAGACGACATTTTTACTTATAATTTTATTATAATTTTCTTCCTTCCATCAGTTCGTCCACTGCTGGACATAAGCCTTTCCAGAACTTTGCCACTCCCTGCGGTCATCCTGGAAGAATTGCCCATACTCACACACGCTGGGCAGGCGGGTTGGTGAGCGCGGTGCCGGAACCCTCGCACCAGTGACGCTGCTGCCCGTCACCAGTCTGTTCCATATAAGGCCCGGCTATTAGGGATGGATATACCGCCATCCATCGGTCCCAAGCATGGTGGGCCTCCTGGTTTTTTGCCTGTGAGCTGTCCTCTTACTCTCCCCCGAATTACTTCGAGGGGGTCTCCAAGTAAGATGGTGGTACCTCCACAGTCGAGCTTTGCACAGGATTTTGCTTGGGAACCGTCTTAATGGGAGCTCGTTAATTAAGAAGACTTCGAATACAAACAAACACACGTGGTGTTCATGTTCCCTCGGATGTTGCGGTCCAAAATGGTCTCTAATGCAATACGGCGCGACGGCACCAAAGTATAGATATACTGTGACGTCACTTTAGTCAGCGCAAATAGGACCGCGTCAAGTTTGCGGCTTTATAGTTTGCCACCATTTTGGATACTGGACAAGGGTTGAGAGTTAGCGGAACACTTTTTATAGGAATTTTACAAGTTCATGAAAAAGTCACGCTAAATTTGATGAAACAGTTGTCATGTTACTAAGTTTTTATGGTTCCGTAGACAATAAGTAACCCTTGTAGTTTCGCCATGTCCGTCCGTCCGTCTGTCTGTCTGCGGCTTAGCTCAGAGACTCTCAGTACTAGGAAGCTGTAATTTGGCATGGGTATAATACATATTAATTAAGCTGAAAAAGTGTTTAAACAAAATCTTGAAATATTTTTATACATGATTAATATTTGCAATTGTCGGCACTTGGTGAAACATCATCATAATTTTGATAAAAACACTTGTACTGTGATATTGTGAAACAGTACAAGTGTTTTTATCAAAATTATTTTTTATATAGGTTATACGTAAAGTGGGGTTGAATTTTTTTTTCTCGTATTTTTTTTTCTCGTCTATCTCATGGTGTGGGATGTCATTGGATAGTAGATCTTTCAAAAACTTTGCGGGTATGTGAAAACCATTTTCCGATTCAGGGATCCGTTTGTGAAATATTGTGCTTTAAAGTGCTTAGTTATTGCTAATTTAGTGCTAAGTATAGAAACTCTTTTACTGTTAGGTCCATCAAATTGTGGCACTCCCTCCCCCACACTATCAGGGAAAGCCCCTCCATTAGTGTATACATAGATATAAAAAATATACATTTTATTAAATTTGATATGTATTATAGAGCCTATTTTATAATAAGACGACCTCTAACTATACATATACAGACTCTCCATGGTCTAGTCTGGGAGCCACTGAATAAATACTGTTTCAAATGTAAAACTGTTTATGTGAAATAAAAATATTTTTCATATTTTTCATTTTCATTTTTCATTCAAATGAAAAAAGACGATATTCAGGTCTATATCATGCATGTCTAGTACGAAATTCCCATTGTGTCCCAATGTCTCATATTATGCCACAGTTGTAGAAAATACTATTATTCATTATATATTTTAAACGTAATGGTCTAAAATATAAAATAAATCATAGTATCTTTATGTCACTAGATATAATAAAAATGTAAATAACAAATTTATGTAAATCATAAAAG
The DNA here is from genome assembly GCA_934047225.1 of Ypsolopha sequella. NCBI lineage: Eukaryota > Metazoa > Arthropoda > Insecta > Lepidoptera > Ypsolophidae > Ypsolopha > Ypsolopha sequella. The sequence continues at coordinate 4,443,488 of OW203988.1, read as the reverse complement.
TTAATTTAGTTATTTTCGGAAAATTACCATCTAGGAAAATTCCCAGTCCCTGCGATCACATCTGTAAGTCCAATACTTGAACCAAGCAAAACTCCAGCTTGTCTGGAGCAGCAAGTAGCCACAACCCTGATTCAAGGCTACAGTTGAAGACGCGTCCCCCAACAAAATGCCGTGCGAAGCCGTTTCTTACATTTTTTAAATTCGCTATAGAGTGGCTATAAATAAATATACAGATACTTATCTCCAATATCTCTCCATGCAATTCTAATTTGCGCTATCCGGAGACGCAGCAACCACTTTGCAATGGGCGCTGATATGAACATTATTTCAATGTTGTTTTCGTCGAAAATGAATTATTGTTGGAGCCAAGTTTTGGTAAAATTAAATTAACAACAACAAACAATACATTGTCACGACATAATATGTTTGAGGGGTTGTTAGAGGTAATACCGAGTGTGGACTGTCACAAAAACGTTCCCACGTGATACTCCCTATCCAATATGAGCCATATTGCCGTACTTCGGGCCCATATATTGCATATAGGGTGAGTATTTGTCGGCATTTGGTACAACAACTTTTTTATTTTTTTATTTATTTCATATAATTTTTACATCAAAAACAGTTGTGCTATACCATCGGAAACCTTTTGGTTTATCTGATAGCAGCGGACGTTCTTATAAATGTTAAATGTTACATCTTAAGCAGAGTACATAGGTATATCATCATGAGAGCACATACACTCTTATAAAAAGCTTTCCTACGTTACCTAAATAAAAGATAGTTCGGGTACTATCCTTTTATGTATCCCATCCCTTTCTCCTAGGTACTCTCAATTTGAACTCACTGGACGTCAGGCGCAATACGGACTTATTGGTTCAGGTGTGCTGTATTCTGCGGGGTGACTCTGACTGCCCCAAACTTGTGAACGCTGTAACCTCGCTTTTTGCACCCAAAAATTACAGTCGCGCGCTTAGTCACAAGCTGCTACACGTACCCACCGCTAAAACCATGGCGCGACGTCGTTCTCCGCTTCCGCGCGCTTTGGAGGACCTAAACACACTGCTGTCAGCAAATCCAACGTGTGATCTGCGGGTCTACCGCATAATTCTGATTTTCATCAACATCAACTTGAGATTGAAATTTGACGTGCGTGCAAAAGAGATGGCATGTTAGGCGGGCGTCGTCGCACGCACGTCAAATTTCAGTCTGAAGTTGATGTTGATGAAAATCAGAACTACGCGGTAGACCCGCTGTTTGCTGATAGTTTGATGAACGTGTTCCGTGAATGTCTGAGGTTATGTGAGAAAGATGCAAAAAAGAGTAGTATAGTGTAATTATTTGTATTTGTAAATAAATGATATTTGGAAATTAATTTAGTAGGTATAGGGTATTAGATTTAAGTTTCTGTAAAGCTGTACTTTAAATGTATTAAATAAATTATTTTTCCATAAAGTATTTTTTCATCTTTTTTCTCAAATTATTGCTGTTTATGTATACTTTTTGCATACACAGGTGTCGAAACGTCAAGCACATAATTACTATATAAATATGATTGCTTACATTTTCTATGGTAGTTATTAAAGTTTATATCAGTGAAACTGTATTGGTAAGTGCTTTTATCAAGATGGCGATCTGGGGGCACGATAGTGCCCCCCGCCAAGACGAGCCAAAGGAAGCGGGGCACTACGTATACCATCCACAACACACATTTCCAAACTTCATTGTTACCGATACTCATCGAATGCCAGGATTCGTTCCCTACCGCTGCTAAAATTAGAATAGGCGAAAAGCAGTATCCTCTTTTTTTTCTTTGTCGCAGTAAGACATACAAAGCCAGTCAAGTGTACGTGGCATAGTGTGGTATACGATGGGTATACGTCGTATGTAGACACAGCGTGGCCAGAGAATATAAAGTATTACTACGTAAAGAAGCGACACTCACCTTCCCGCGCGAATTTAACGTCCCCCGCGGTCCCCCGCAAGTTAGTGGCAAATCTGGTGGCAAGTAGAACTCGAGTACCACTCGTTCACTGCGCGCGTATTTCGTTTTATTACGATACTGATTTTTAATGAATATGGTTCGTTTTTGTGGTGTTTATGGATGCATTGAAGACGGAGCAAAAAATAAAGAACGCAGAATTTTAATTTTTTTAAATTCTTTTTTTGTATTTGTCATTAGTGCTGATTTTTTTTAATCGCTATAGTTTTACTGTAAATGGCCAGTTATGATCTACAATTGATATTTTTTTCATATTTTTCGGCTTACAGTTTCGGAGATAAAGGGGGGAGACATACATAATTTTGGGGTTTTTTAAAATATTCTCGAAATTAGTGTCAGTAAATATATTTAAAGTATATATTTTTAGAATCAGCTTTTTAATACCTACAATTTGATACCCATACTGTATTTTTAGGCTAATATTTTTTTTTTCTCACTTTTGTTTTGGAAATATTTTGAATAATTTCAAATTTTTCATATTTTTTTTACACCCTAATATGTGGGCAAAGTAATGCTATTTTTGTGCCAAATTTCATGTATTTATCTTTAACAGTGCTAAAGTTATGAAGCTGTGACATACGAACGGACGGACAACGGAGTCTCAGTTACGGAACCGTAAAAACCAATATGTGAGCTTCTAGCATCCCACATACGCTACGAAACTCCTACAAATAATCATTAGTATGTACAACGTTTTTGTACCGCCTTTGTTTTGATATAAATGCCAACACTAATCTTTCTTTACACAATAGCGTAATGATTTGAAACTTTTCAAATAGTTTTCGAATTTCCCGATGATATCAATCGCAACTTTAACTTAAATGATACCGAGCTGTATTGAACCGAGCTTTTTGTATTTATGCTTTGATACCGAGGTTTAATTTTACTCAATACTTACAAAAGCGAAATGATATTATATAATTTATTATCATTATAACATTATGTTTCCACGTTAATTTTACTGATGTTTCAATCAAGTAAATTATCCCTGAATTTGTTTGAGAATACTTCCTTTTTTAAAAGATGGTTGTGTTTTTAAATAAATTAATATTTATAAATATATTATATTTTGCTTTTTAAGCTGTATTTATTTCCTATGATTATTTATTGGTATAAAAACAATAAAAAGAAAATATATCGAGTAATAATCTTTTTAATTATTTTAATACTAATAAATAATCATAGGAAATAAATTAATGAATAGTTATTCAATTAATTTAAAATTGTCGACAAATTCAAATCAACGTATCTAGCTACATATACCAGGAGAAATGATAAGGGGGCGTGGCGCTTGCGAACGTGTGAGGCCATAAATTGGCCTCATACGAGACCTAATGTCAATAGAAATGTGATGTGTTGTGTTTTCCGTGGCTACAATTTGATGCGCCGTCCTCTTTTTGAATGTGTACTATTAGTGTGCGTGAGAAATATGAGTACGTGTGCCTTACTTGTAGTTTTTGTGTTTATGTCGGTGAAATAAGTGGGAGGAAACGTGGAGATATTGAACTACTCAAAACATTATTAATATATAAGTGCTATTATAATGTAAAAGAGTCTATTACAAATTATTTAAAAAGGATAGGTTATTTTATTTGGTTACTTGTATGAATATAGTAATATAATTTTGCCGAAATAGTATCTATATACGTATGTCTTCCTCTCTCCTAACTTGCTGTGCCCAACAGGGTCCATAATTTGTGGCTATGATGTGTTTTATACATTATTATAAGTAACATTTTGTGGAACGCAAATAAATATTGAGTATTGAGTATATCTAAACACCAACAGCTAAAATAATAAGGCAAATCTCTTGATATCTGTGGATTCAGCTTACGCATTCTTGGTCATTATCTGACTTCCAGTTTCTAGCAAAAAAACTCTGAAACTATTACACTGAATGTCGTTGGTTCCGGTCTTTGGTTATCTATTACATTGACGCTTCAAACTTACGAATATTACAAAAATCATTGTTTACGTTGCTCAGAGCTAGTGCCTGGAGTCATGTAAAATATTTTAATTGAGATCTTCCCTTGAAAATGGAGTAAAATCCGAAACCGGTTGGGAGTTACCATAAATAAAGTGAAACTACAAGTACAAGCGTTTTAATTCAAGATGTATTACAGAAATATTGCCTAAAATACAGGCTACTTTTGTAGTATAGTTTTGAGGTAAAAAATCATTTTCACTAGCCGTAAGATCCTTTTGAATGTACTAATCTTAAGTTCTCTTTTTATTATATTATATTATTGTTGTAGAAATCATAATGTAATTTTTCCCTTGACCTACCCACTAAGATAAAATCGTATTATGAACACTTAATATAACATAAAACATAACTATGTATTAACCAGTGGCGTGCACAGAACTTTTTTCCGGAAAAGCAATCAGAAGGTTAAGTACGACAATAAAAAAAATATGAAAAAATTTAAATAACACTTTGAAAAAAAAAAGTTTGTATGAAAATGTTCACTCTAGGAAAGGCAGTGCCCTACCCTGGCGTCATACAAACTTTTTTTTTTCAAAGTGTTATTAAAAATTTTTCACATTTTTTTTATTGTCGTACTTGACCTTCTGATTGCTTTTCCGGAAAAAAGTTCTGTGCACGCCACTGGTATTAACTTAGCTTAATTAATTTACTTATGTGGTAGATTGTAATAGCACCGCAAACAAACCCATAAGGGTTTAAGTGGTGTATATTTGAAATATGTTTGTGCAACTGTATGTGTGTAAATAAATAAAATAAAAATAAATAAATAATTATATTATATTATTATATTCATATTGAAATTATTTTACAAATTAAACACGTTTTGTTTCATCATTTGGTAGACATGTGGCAGGCAAATAGTCAATTTTAACGGCATTTTACAAACGGCGGCGTCGTTAGTTTCTAAACGCTCGCTGTTTTGCAATTGCCGTTCGGAAAGTTGAAAATTGCTCCTTGTTTTATGATTTTCCGAAAGCAAATTGTAATTTCGTCATTATCTAAAAACTGAAATCGAAAGTCCTTCACTAAAAAGTGAAAAATAGGTGCGATGACGAGTGGAGCGAGGAGCGTGTTAGGTTCACATGTAAATACATATTGGAGCCGAGCGAAGCGGAGCGTTGCGAGGCAACCCTTAATAATTCTAACAGAATTACTATATGCCGCAAATTATTAAATTCCGAATTCTACTAGATGAAGAAGATTGGTCCAATTGCAAAATAGAGAGCGTTTAGAAACTAACAACGCGGTTTGTAAAATAGTGAATTTCACCATTTGCTTGCGACAAACGCACTACATCCGGGGGATTTTTGACATAACCAGTATTCTTATATAAAACAAGAAAGTTTCGTCGCAACGTTGTCGCGGAAGCGTCATCACTAGTCCAGAAGAAGGCAGTCTGAATCTGCTGAAACTGGTCAGCTATCCCGATCCAAAAAAGTTATTGAGGTGAGCCGTTTAGCAATAATCAGAAGAAATTTTATTGAGCTAAATTCGATAATTCAAAAAAAATCATGTAGTAATTAATGAAAATATACAGGATGTTAATAGAATGGTATCTTCAAATGAAACCTTATGATCACACTGAACAATTTAAATTATATATTTTTTAATTTTATTATATTTTTAAGTAATTTGTGTTAACTGTCTGTCTAGATTTTAAGCTTAAATTTAGTTAGTTTATGTGTATGTTTAAATTGTTAATATTGACTAGTTTTTTGTAATTTCTCTTGAGGCTAATGTTTTCTGATAATGCTGTGTTCATCAGTCATTGATGGCAACACCAGAACAAGGACCAATGTATATCTATATGTAGTTTGTGTTGACATTGTTGGTGTACCTTTTTAATAAATTAATTAATTAATGTCCCCAAAGAAAGAAAAAAAAATGATTGCTTAGAAAAAGTTCACAGCAGGTTTTTAAAATAAAAAACGAGTTTTTTTTTTTTTTTTGGTAAAATTGTTCAGTATGATCATTAGGTTCATTAAAAGATACCTATCAATGTACAGCCGGTAGAATGACATGTAAATAGCGATAGATTTTAAAATGTTCCTTCGACAGGTACGGAGATCAAAAAGTGTACACAATAACGCGATATTTCGTGAAAGCCTCGTGACTTAGTGACGGCAACTGCAAGATGGATTGCCGGCCAGGGGCTCTCGATCATCATTTGTTGAGACATTCATCGTTTGTTTGTACCTGCGGGTACACTCCTATACCCCAATCAATCATGTCACCGAGTAGTTCGACCACGGTTCCGCTAAAATACGGAAACCAGCCCCCCTATTCTGTATCTTAGGTTGCCAACTGGACAGGGTGCCTATCGTCAAAAACATAGATAAAAACTAAACCTTCAAAATTGCTTTTAGTGGGTATTGAACTACTTACGAACTGTGTCGTCACTTCAAGTGCTAACATACCCTTACACAATCGGAATTCGATAGTATATCTATGTTTTTGATGATAGACACCCAGTCCAGAAGGCAACTAGAGATACATAATAGGCCCGCTATAAAGCGAAGCCTCGTTTTGTTTGTCTTGAAGTCAGGACGGAATGAATGAATACGAGATTTTGATGCTCTCTTTATATCTCAAACACATAAAGCAAAAGATGTAGTAGATCTGCATGTCCGTCCGCAGCTCTAACGGATCAATTTCAATAAAATTTCAAATATTTCGGGCTGTTTGTATTTTTTTATAATGCGTAAACCTTTTAAAGGTATAAATCTTTTATGGTGCTCTTATCCCAAAATCAGTTATTTCAAAGTCAAATAGAACTTTCAAATATCGTCTAAAACTTCCAAAAAAAAAAATACGCAATATAGTTCGAACTTTTATCTAGGTCTTCTACGCATGTGTTACACGATCAGATAAACTTTGCTCGATAGAAATAATTCACGAACACAGCATGTAATAAGACCTTTCAAATCATGCCATTTCCATAATTCCACTCTTTTATTAACGAAACATATCTGGTAATATTGCTCTTTAAATTTTCTAGGTCGACCACGTAAGTGGGTTTTAATAAACATATCCCTTATTTTTAAACAATTTAAAAACCGATAAAAACAACGAAAAAGTACAAAAGTGTGGTTATTTTCTTTACTCCTTACACGTAAAGAAAAAAACAGAGAGTCACTCTTCTGGGACAAGAGAGCCTTAAAGGTAACTGAACCGCTATACAAAAGAATAAACACACGTTAGTTTTTTCCTAAAAAATTGTTCTTATCTACAGAGATTTATTACACATTCAAGCTTTATATTTCATCATTTATTTCCAAAGGCGCGCGCACACAAAATAACAAAATAAAAAGTTCACTGACCACACCTACTTTTTTGTTTGAATATAACCTTACCGCGGGGGTAATTGGAACTGCTACCAAAACATTCTAACTGCCGTTGACTATCTGGCTTATCGTGGGAAAGTTAGATCACTGCAGCCTCTATAGTTTATCAAGTTATGCATAGCGAGGTAAGTCTAGCTTGAAAAGAGTAACTATGTAAGCTCTTTACTGAAACTTTTCCCGCAAGAAAGTTCAAGGAACTTGGGGAATGGAAAAAGGAAAAAATGTGTCTAACGCTTGAGACTGCACTAGCAAAATGATAATAATAATTCTTATTTATTCATAAATAACAACTTCAATAACAATAAAAAACTAAACTCAATCAACATTAAAATCATCTATTAATAAATATAATATGTTCAAACTAAAAAAAATATAAATTAATAAATCATTGCTATTTGCAATGAAATAAAACCATTTTAAAAGATACATACTTTTTGTTGTTACTTCTCTTGCTAAATAACTACCTATATATGGAGCAGGTAGAAAAATATCTAACATTTGAATCCGAATTTCGTTATTAATCCGGATCCAACCGGATACGGAGATCGAGATCGCGAGATGAATCGGATATCAGTATTACCGGTAACGATACCGATTGCAGCGTACCAAAACAGTTGGCGATGTTGTGTACAGATTACTAAAATAAATACCGTGAAATTATATAGACTTGTTTTAGAAACGAAAACTGGTGATACTCGTTGATACGAACAACTTTTACTAGGGACCCAAACATGAAGTCGCGAAAAAAAAGTTAACTGTTTCATGCATTTTGGTAACATGTGTATAGAACAACAGATGGGGTGTAAAGATTATTTAGTAAAGATGGGTAATCTGGAGACGATAAAATTTTGCGATGCGTTGTTAAAGTAGCTTTTGATATGAAGATCTGTCGTACGTTCAAGACGCCTGTATCTTTGTATAGTGTTTAGCTTGGATACATGAATGGCTTTCTGTGCATGACTTTAAGAAGAGACCGTTATGCCCTCTCCAACTCAAACGAAAACTGGTGATAAATTAAACCCCAAATCGAAAAAAAATCAGCTGTTCCATAGAGAATTAAGTTACATCCATAGCTACTCAATCAAAATGTATAAAACAGCAGACTTTTTTTTCGCAACTTCATGTTTGGGTCCCTAGTAAAAGTTGTTCGTATCAACGTGTATTATCACCAGTTTTCGTTTCCAAAACCACTTTTATACTTTTTGTATTTCCAAAATCACATAAATATCACGGTGTATTTATATTAAAATATGAATGCACAGATATTTTATGCACAAAAATATGTTCATGTTCATATGGGTCGGTGTTCCGAGATTCGGGGTTCGGGGTTATGGCTTTTTAAGACGGTAAAAATTCAAATTTCTAAACAAAATAAATACCACTTGTTACCTTACAAGATGAAGTGCAGGTTTATTAAAAAAAATCACGGCAATAATGTATAGTAACTTCAGAAAAAAATCAGGAATTTCAAGAAAATCTCTTGAATAGCATTGCAGCGCTACGGGTGTAACCTGAACTTGAAAATCCTGTTTTTTTTTCTGAAGTTACTATACATTAGTGCCTAGATTTTTTTAATGAACCTGTACTCCATCTTGTAAGGTAATAAGTGGTATTTATTTTGTTCAGAAATTAATATTTTACTATCTTAAAAAGCCATAACCCCGAACCCTGTTTTGCCCAATCTCAGATCTCTCATTTTTTTCGAAATTTCGACGAGTGAAATCTTAATATGAAAAGATTATTCCGAGCATCATATATTTTTTGCTTTGTCATGATTCAGAAATAATTAAATTTGGACTATTAATTGGCTGATATACTGAGATTGAACTCTGTTCGTGAAATGCCATAATTTATTTAATATCTTTGATTAAAAATAAGAAGAACCATCTTGATGTATGCGTTTCGTAGCGGACACGAAATGAATTAAATAACAATTTATAAACTTGTCCTCTGACGCATATATAGACAACGAAGTAGTGGGTCTACAAAGCGCGAAAAAATATGGCGTAGCACTTGCTACGCCGTAGCAAAAATGGAAAGCAAACGTGGAAAGCCTCGTATTCAAAACATTGAACTAGATTATGGACAAAGAAGTGACAGTTGTATGAAAATCAAAGTAATCTGTAGTTTCTGACCAAAAACTTAAAGACTAGCTCGTCTAGCATAGCAAACCATATCGAGCCCGACAGCGCGTGATACAATGCTCTCTCTCACTCTGTTGATCGACCTCGAAAGAGATAGACACGATATAGTCTGCTATGCTAGATTAGGGATCTTGTTTCGAGTAACAAGAGTGTAGTTACAAGTAGTTGTGTAGAAAAAAAAAAACTACATCAAAATAAATAGGGTTGGCTATCGCAACCTGGATAATTTTGTTTTTTTTTTTACTGTGCAAAATGCTCTAAGTTGCGCTCAGCCAACCCTTAGAATCTTCACTTGGACAAGGGTTATTATAGTTTGTTCTTCCTAAAGGGACAGTTCCCCAGAGACATAGTCACCAAAATCGCGGGCTTACCGTTGTAATGGTTAGTATTAGATACTTCAGTTGGAATTAAGCTGTAGTTTTTTCCCTGGGGACGGGCATTTGCCTACGAACTGTAACATATAGCTAGGCAATATGTTAGGTTTAGGTAAGGCTAGGTTTTATAGGTAGGTTAAAGGACTATTTGTTCGTGTTTAGTTGGCAATCAATAACCTTTATGGATCGACATACGTTGCATTGACTGAATTATTTCGTGTTTTCCAAAAATAAATACAGATCGAGTATAAAAGATCTTTCAGACAAAACACGAGCAAGATTCCTTAGAGAATCCTATCGGTGCGAACGTGGTTCTCCATCTATAAATATTCCTTCTAGAGTTTTTGAAGAAATACAACAAGCGAGTGCTCTACGAGATTTAGAGCTTCCCTCCCTTAATGTATACATGATAAAGAAAATATACAAGAAGTTAAAGTACAAAGTGGTGTAATTCAACAAAATCCCTACGAGATCCCGAGTAGGCTGTGTGCATATCACAAAACATAGCCTATAATTACATTCGCACGGTAATCTCTGGAAATAATAAACCAATATTAAAAATTTTCCACTGTTGTAATGGTTAGACTTTTCACTAACACATAAGCTATAGTTTGTTTCTTGGGAACAGGCAGTTCCCTTGGATGGGACAAAGTCATTTATTACATTCATCGCATTCAACATTCATCATCATTCACATTTGAATTGCGTCGCAGTGACACAATTGATAAATCAATTGCTATTTCTGGAAGGGATAGAAATTGATAATCAATCGCTATTTCTGGAAGGGATAGGTCATTTTAGCGCTGACGATCTCATACATTCTAAGCAGTTACTAGATACTTTCTTCAAACATTTTCTTCCAAATCTAACACGCATCTTATCTCAATCACAAACAACTTACCACTCTGGTGCTTCAATATAGCGGGTGATAGCTTCAGGATAACGGGTGAGCCTTACAGCCATACTTTGAGCACAAACACACTGTTTTGTAGGGCATGCAGGTTTACCTCATTGAAGGTAGTAGAGCTGGTGCTGAGGTTGACTGTGGAGGTCCCACCGTCTTATTCACAAATCCCCCGAAGTTATTCGAGGGAGAGTAAGAGGACAACTCTCAAACAGGCACAACCAGGTGACCCATAATGCCTGGGACTGACTGATGGCGGTACACCAATCGCCAAATTGCCAGCCGTTATATAAAACAGAGTGACAGGCAGCGGTGTCACTTGTGCGAGAGTTTCGGCACCGCGCTCACTACCCACATGACACTAACAAATTCCATGGTACACGGTTCGTTGTATATGATCAGTGAATAGAGTTGATAAGTCATTATGATTAGTTTTTTATGGTTTAGCCACAGGTCCGAATGACTTTAACGCACACTGGCTCCCGTGAGTCACTTCAATCGGGTATTATTCGAAAATCAGTGCTGCAAAGCTAAATGTTTTGCAGTAATATGCTAAAATAATACCTTGTTCTTGCCACCAAATAGTTTTTATTTTTGTACATATTTTAGTTAATTATGGTAATAGTGTAAGGTTATTATTATATCAATTTATTTTCGTATGTACATCATTTGCTATTAGTGTCGATTCGGCTAAACACAATTTAACTAATTTGACAGGACTAACATTATTTTAAGGCGAATGAATACGCCAACTGCAATTTGGATCTGTCTTTGAAGGCCTACTCCTTCCACACGGGTGGTCCAAAAACTTTCATAAAAATATGTGATAGGCATTATAGGGTCAAAAATAAATTTTAATTTTCATAAACTGTTTTTCTATTGTAAGTTTTGACAAAAAAAATCGAAAGTCATTGAAAGTTTCACATGATTAATACAAGAATTCTTTTACTCCTTCCAAACGCCTAAAGCGATTTTAATTATTATTTCACCAAATTATAGGAAATTTTTGGATCTAAGAAATTTAAGTTCAAATTTTTTTTCCGTTCATGGCATCCATGTGAAAAGTATTATTTTCTCCTATTTTGCGCTAGCCGGAGACGCAGTGGTTGTCGTAACAGCCACTTTTCAAGGCACGCTGAAATGAACATTATTTCAATGTCGTTTCCGTTGATATTTGTACCGACACACATCGAGTTGCTTATTTAGCGTGGTCATACGCCTTAAGCGTTCTGTCTTTGTCTTTTCGATACGGAAAGAAAAAGACAGAAGGCTCAAATTAAGTTTAATTTTGTCAAATAAGTTAAGGCGATCACCGTCGCCTAATTAGCAGCTCGATGTTTGTCTGTATGAATATTGACGGAAACGACATTGAAATAACGTTCAAATCAGTGCACAATGCGTGGTGGCTGTTACGACGCTCGCTGCGTCCTTGAAAGGGCAAAATAGGAGAAAATAATACTTTTCACATGGGCGTCATTGTTCGATTGTATAATTCTATGTTATATTTATAGCTATCAAGTTTATCTATTTATCAAAGCATAAATGAATTAAATCACCTAAGCCGCTTAGGAGCAGTAGGAAATTCAAGCCAAAAAACACCATTTAGTTGAAACAATTTTTCATATAGAAGTTTTGGTGGTACGAAAAAGAAAAATGTTGCATAATTATGTTGTCCTAGAGTTGATAATCCATAATACACTTTTTCAATATTATATAAAAGAGGAGTAGGCTTTAGAAAGTACCCATTTGGCGATATTAAGGGCCTTAAGTCGTGTTGCGCCGAATCGACACAATTGTTTCATTTCAGTTTTTTCAAGTTACTATTCTATGTGTTATTTGTATATGATGGCATGAAATAAATATATTACTTACTTACAATCTGCCTGCCTGGCATGTGTGAGTATGGGCATTTCTTCCAGGAGGACCGCTCTGGGGTGACGAAATCTTTGAAAGGCCTATGTCCAACAGTGGACGAACCACCAAATACAAATACTCTGCAGGTAAATTCCGAACAACTAACTTGTGCATTGTACGACCGGCACAATTTGAACACAAGGCTCGATATTAAAAGTTCGGCGTCTGACAGACTTTGATACTGCTGCTACATTAGTAGTAAAATGAAAAGGGAAAATTCGTCACTCCGAAAGAGAACTCAAGTACAAACTATTCCGAAGTTATAAAGTTTCTTTCCCGCGGGATGTGGCTGACTCGGCTATAACTTACCAATTGTGCCAACAAAATAGCAAAGCTCTGTTATGTGTCGGTCTTGTAGAATTTACATACATTATACAAGCTGAATTTGTGAACATAAGTAATATAAAGTCGCCGTCAATAGAAATTGTGGACTATGTAAACAAACCGTTTTCTCAATTTTTCTCAAGGTTCTGTCACAGAGTCTCACTGAACATTATTCCAAATAATGAAGCATCAAGTCTTACCAGACATTCACTGTATTTCATCATGAAATATTCAATAATCACCAGTTAATTACGGAAAACCATAGAATCAATAGTCAATTCTGTACTGCGTCGAGATTGCTGTCATATTTTTTTCTCATCGAATCTGTATTGGCTTTGAAAATTGGTGATGTACGAATCTATTTGAATATAAATCTATTTTATTCGTGATGCTATTTTATTCCGTCATTTTTTTTTTGGCAGCGTTACTTCATAATCTTTGACATAAACATGTGTGTGATTCTATCGAGAGCTGTGTGATCGATTTGACTAGCGATTCATCAGAATATTTTAGCGATAAATCAAATAAAGAAAATTAATTAAGCAGCTATCATATTTTAATCACATACTTACCCATCTCTAGATAGTTCACCTATTCATAGACAAAGACAACATGGCGCTTTGTTTACATAGTCCACAATTTCTATTGACGGCTACTTTACCAATAACGACTTTTGTAAAAGTCATAAAATTAAATTTCGACTCCGCATAGTGATTCACTCAGGACTGGGAGTGAATTACAATGGGAAGTCAAAATTTCATCATACGAATTTCACAAAAATTGTTATCGATTCATGATGCTTTCATCTCTCTGACTAGACTGACTACTTATGCTACTTTATTTGTATGTATGTATTTATGTATTTGTGTATGTATTAGTATGTAGTGTATTATATTAAAATATTAGGCTTGAAGAAGATTATTTTTCTTTTTGCACAAAAATGATACTTGTAATTTTTTTTTCTTTCTCTACACCATAGGTTGACTGGAAGAAATTTCTTTAAGGAATAAGTCCACCCTTGCCTTTTATTATTCTGTATTCTGTGTTTTATTTTAATTTTCTGTGCAATATTCATTCATTCATTCATTCATTCATGCTGATCACTTACCAAGCCTCCAGTATGAATTTGGACGATGATCAAAAAGTCACCTTGTATAAAGGGTATTTTGTAGGTTAATAATGGCTAACAGGACGCAAGTTATGCTCCTCTGATATTTGAGGTCGCTACCTTAGAATTAGTAACCTTAGTATTAGTTCATAATGTAAATTTAAACCGACGCAAAAGAATGACACTGAGATGGTTTGAATGGAAGTGAATTTCTTCTATTAAATTCTTCGGGTATTCGGATCCTCTGCTCCAATAAATTTTAAAGTTAACAGATGAGGCACAGTTATGACGGCTTCCTTTATTTGTCTATGCCCTAAAATCCGCAATGTAAACGTATTGTGTTCAGGTGCTTACCACACAACCGCAAACATAGGGTTACCATTTCAAAATAAGAAAATTTCTGAAAATAGAATAAGCTGCATATTAAAAAAAAAACGGGTGTTTTAGTCACAAAATGAAATTAGTACATTGTTCACCGAGGGAAGAAAGGGTAATCACCAACGAGGGTGTAGTTTGAGGCCCGAGGCGAAGCCAAGGGCCTCAATACACACGGGTTGGGAATCTCACTTTCTCCCGAGTGATACATAGTGCTTTATACTACACCTGCGAGGAAATAGTATAATTTTACTTTTAATCAAGATACAATAAAAGAAACCGACTGACTCGCGTGCGATTGTCACTTTTTGATTTCCTTCTTATTTTTTTATTATATACAGGAAAAGCAAGTGGCCAGTATCATTTTTCGAGTTTTATTTACGAGTTCGCAAAATAATACTGGCCACTTGGCCACCTGCTCATTCTTTATGTTATTTAAAAAAAAAAACAGCACGTTAACAATGGATTTGCATATACTTTTTCTGCCCGCTGAAGCACGTTAACAATGGATTTTCATACACTTTTCCCACCCGCATATTTGTATGACAGTAATGACGTATTTTCTGCATCGTTTTCAACAAAGAAAGAAGGTACTTTCCGAGCAGGTGTAGTATAAAATAAATATCACGCGCAGCGTACGTTTTACGTGGGTAGCGGGTGCGGGGAGGGGTGCGTACGGATTGCGGGGACACAGGGATGAAGATTGAAGACTGATTTAAGGTTAAGGTTATGAATGCGAAAATTAAACATTCATTGAGAATTTTTCAATCTCAGAAAAAAAATATTTTTCAATGCATGTGCTCGTAAAGGCCCACTTTTTATACATCAAAACCGAACAGAAAGTCGATTATTTTCGTGGGGCTTTATTATTATTATTTATTTATTTATTTGCAATGGTTGGCTAACCTGCAGCCTTTCCTGTGTACCATAAATGTAACACTCTTTTTTTTCCACTGTTTAACGGCTCTGGAAACAGGCCTTTTGAGCCAATTATAATTTAAAGTTCACAAGATTATTTGTTTTATTTCCCCACACTATGAATTGAAAAACGTAGTATGATACACGGGCGTAAGAGCAATAAATTACTCGGTTACGTATAAAACACTCGCTACGCTCGTGTTTTAAATCGTCCTGGTGATTTATTCCTTTGCGCCCTTGTAGCATAAACTACTATTAAAAACCGCAAAGACTCCGGAGGGAAGGCCGAAAGTCCTGACATGTCCGGATAGATCCGGACGGATGTTAACCCTAGCAGAGTAGGTCAAGAGGTGGTTTTCGTCCGCCACTGAGCTCCCAGCGTTTCAGTGAACAAAAGGAACTGGAAACTCCTCCCTGAAATTTTACAAACAGGCTAGAGCAGTACCGAGATGAGTTAAAACCTTCCAACCTCGTAAAAACTAAATGTCCATTATTATAATATAATATAATATAATAATGCTTGATAAATATATTGCTTGATATGTCATTATTATATGACATTGTTACTGGTCGTATTAACAGCATGAGCATGGTATCTAACTTTCCCCTTAGAGCCCCCTCATTTCGCACCCGGCACTCTGCTAGACTCTTTTATTATGTACCCAATGTTCGCACAAACTATGCCCAATCATCTCCTATCATTCGTCTAGCTAACGAATACAATAAAAAATTCTTTAAAATTGATCCATATGGAAACTCCAGGACTTCATTTCGGTATAAAATAATGAACGAAATATATTGCCCTAATGAATAACCGTAATTATAATGATAATTATGATTTTGCTAAACACCCTCTCCTTTTTACATTCCCCTCACTTACACAAACATATACTCTCTCATACATACTCATCTTACATTAACTCCACACAACACAAACATCTTGTCGAACAAATGAGCAAATTAAACTATAGGATTATGTTAGGTAGTTAAGTTGCTTTATTTTCTTTAAATGTTTAAACATACGAGTACTCTAAATACGAACTAACGAATTAGTTAAGTTTTGATTATTATTTTTTACAGTTGGGGGTTATTGGCCTTAGTTTAAGTTTTGAAATATTGTTTAGAGTACATAATATCGCTGTTAATTTCCTGAATAAACTAAATAAATAAATAATAAGTTAATGGTAATTTTAAGTGTTTTACCTACCTGTAAACGAAATTTCAAGTTTCTAAGCTTTTATTACGTCTATTGAGATCCCCTATTATAGGTTTTTATGGTAACCAAATAGACTTATCCACTCTAACTTATTTATGTCTATGGGTAAGCAGATAGCGTTGGTAGTATTTTTACATGGATAAAAAAATTTAAATCATCGCAAAATACCAAGTACTTACAGAGATATTAACAATAAAAGTTTGAAGAAAAATTAATGTACTGCTAAACGCCCGCTGAAATGAGCGCGTTGCCCACTTGACCGATTTGACGTCACACGACTCTACCGTGTGCGGAGGCTCTACAGATTTTACGCTTTGTTTCTCGTTTTTAGGAGTTTAAATCAAAGGGTTTACAAAGAGGACTTTTTGAGAAAGTAATTTAATTATTTGGCAATAATGACATGCGTAGATATTTAAAAAACCGGCCAAGTGCGATTCAGACTCGCGTACTTAGGGTTCCGTATTGTGGATGGTAAAATAAATTTTGTCAGTTTTTTCGTGAATTTTTCAACCGCTTTATTTTTTCTGTAATATTTACTTAAACACATATTACCATGATTTTATTCATATTTTTTGGTTCACCAGTTTTGGACATAAGGGAGGGACATACAATTTTTTATGGCTTTTTAAGTATTTCTCGAAATAGATGCAATCAAATATAGCCAAACTATATACTTTTACAATCAACTTTTTAATACCTACAATATGATACCCATATTTAATTTTTTTAAATAGTTTTTTATTTATTTTAATTATTTTTTTATTATTTTTTATTTGTGCTCAATTTTTTTATCGCTTTAGTTTTCCTGATAATTGGCCAGTTATGATCTGTAATCGAAATGTTTGCTGTATTTCGGTCCTGCAGTTTGTATTGTATTGTATTTTTATATCACATATTTTAATTAATTTTACTTCTTTTTTATATTTTAAATTTGTGCACTCCCTACCTCCCCTAGACGTAAAGTGAGGATGATTTTTTTTTCTCGAAAACGTCTAGGGGAGGTACCCTAAAAAAAAACTTTTCAAAATTTTACTCTACCACTTTATTGGCGTAATAAATATGTATATAGGTATATACCCATGCCAAATTACAGCTTTCTAGTACTAATAGTCTCTAAAGCCGCGGGAAAACTATCACAGCTAAGTAGGCTTTACAAGTTAACGAGTACAGATCACGCCAAACTTTTAGTCCCCTCTAAACACGGGGCGATTCGCATCAACTGTAACAAAATGTATGGGCTGTTCTTGGGAAGAGCAACTTCCGAGCGTACTAGAAATTTGGCGCGATCTGTATTATTATAGATAATGGTACGGAACTCTTCGTGCGCGAGTCTGACTCGCACTTGGCCGGTTTTTATAATTTTTATAAGCAATCACACATTACAATCAGTATGTCTAAAATTCTCAAGTGACGTCATATAGGACAATTCTTTAAAAGATTATGGTTAATTATGGTTTAAAATAATGAAAACTATGTCCAAAAATGGCACATATTCTCTAAATAAGATATAAATTTAAAAAAAACTTTTAGAAATTTAGCTATGGAAATTCATTCGAGTGGGTCTTAATATTATCGATCGTTGGATTTAGAAGCTCCTTGCTACGACAAGCTCCATGAACTCCAAAAATCAAAATTATACAAAGGCACTCTTCTTTCCGCGGGAGATGCACTTTCACCCTCCCCCCTAACACCTATTTCAGAGGGGGTCACCTCATGTCAATCGGGCTAGACCAGCTCAGAACAACCTAAGGATCAACTGCGCCAAGCGGCGTCTTCCTACACAGAGTCGCAAGGGGTCCTATATAAGCAAGGGGTAGCCCATGTACTAGAATCCCGTTTGTCATCCTTCGGGTACGGAACCATAAAATACTTTTGACAATGTACCTGCTAGACCGTAGTCGTTCGTTTGCTACTACAAAAAATAGATGGCGCTGCTTGCATATTACATCGCGATATCAATTGATCTTCTTCAAAATATATACATACAAACATACATACATAAGACAACCGTTTACTGCAAACCACCTCTGGTATTTTTGGAAGGATTTCTCCACTAGGAGGATCCCGGTATCAGATTCAGAAATGGTAATCAGGTTTCCGTAATACCTGGTAGGTATAGTGCGCGCCAATCTTTTAGTCGCCTCTGAGGATAGCCGCAAGAGGCGACGCAATAGCCGTTTTACGGTGTCAGGGGGACGTTGCAAGAGCGAGGGCGCGGAGCACAACCGCCTGCGTGCCGCACCACTCCCCCTGCTCGCCTTTTAGCAGGTCTCAACTTTTAGCTTCTATTCCGTATGTGACTTCCACCCAGACATATTCTTCATTCCAATAGCAATAGAGGAAATGATGATTGTAAACAACTTTTTAACAAAAAAGTGATAAATAAAATAATAAATAAATAATATAGGTATTGCAGTTTTTTGGTATACAATTGAAGACCTTACTGTTTGTTTAAATTAATTTTCTATACCTACTTGATTAAACAATTGAGACATTGTGGCTCTTTCTTTTATTTTCAAGTAGCACTTGCATTCTTTCAGAGGGGTAATCTGTATCAAAAACTAAGTCAATCCATTAAAGAACTATGCCGAAAATATACAATAATTCTCCCAAAAGTACAATATTTTTTTGCTTGACAACACCATAATTTCGCACCAACCATTTCCCAACACTGGTGTCAACACTATGCGTTAGTGTTAGTGCTACGTCCGTACACTACACACGCGTGTCACAGTATAAGCAAAGACAGTAGGGAAATTACGTGGAAGCGCTCCGATTCGAGCCTCACACACACAGACGCGTGCTCTACACGCCGTATAAGCAGAAATGAAGCGTCAATCGCTGGGGTCGCGGCGCCGCGCCGCGCTTGCCTTAAGCAGTACGCGCAGACGTAAGCAGGCGATAGGACGCGACCGTTTGTAAACTCTGTGCCGACCTGATCACGATGTCGCAAAGATATTGTTGCGCATTTGGATGTCTAAATTCATCACGAAAAAAAGAAATCGCCTATTTTAGACTTCCGGCTGATGTCCAAAGGTAAGACTAAAAAATATCACTCAAGAGTAGTATCTACCTACTTACATTATAAATAAAATTTTTGGAATTGTCGCGCTCTTTTTATGCACCTTCATACTGTTCATACTGGGCAAAATAAAAAGTTAATAGATTTAAGTACGCTTGTCAGAACAAAAAGCAGGTTTCTTTGAATTTGACTTTTTTGTCGGTTGTCACCGCCGTGGCCGCCGCCGCGCCGCCGCAAGCAAGTCTAGCCAACCAATCGGTGGAGCGGCGCGCGGTACTTTCAATCAAACGGCAGAGTCTTATCGTATCTCGAAAAACCCAAGTTATGATTTGAGTGAGCGACAGCCCTAACGCTTCGGTGGCGCGTAGGTATTTAACTCGGGAATTCGGTTCAAATTCCCCACTGTCTTTGCTTATACTGTGCGCGTGTTGCATGAAAAGTAACTTCGAGGAAAAAATTCTATGATACGTTAAGTTTATCGTTGAATCTGTTTGTTATAGTTTATTGTTTTTGTTGCCTTTATTTGTTGTTGTGTTGAATTAGCTTGTTAAAGTTTTGATGATTTAGTTTGTTAAAGTTTATTGTTGTTGTTATGCCTCGCGGACGTTTTAAGGCGAAAATGTAAGAAAATGGTGTTTATATTAATGCGTTTTATTTATTTAGTTAAGATTGCACTAAAATAATAAATAAATAATTAAATAGGCAGGTAGAACAAGTACACCTTCCCACTTATAGTAAATATTTAATAATCAACCGTTCATATTATTGTTTCCTTGACCGTACCTGCGCAAGCTTGCACTCGTAACTCATTCAGAGGCGACTAAAAGATTGGCACGCACTCATCAATGCGCGCACTATACAAAAGGGAAACCTTTTGTTTATGGTGAGACTCCGTTGTTCGTCCGTCCGTCATAAACTCATTACATTACCACAGTTCATTTGAAATTTGAAATTATTCAAAATAGAATAGAATATCTGTTAATTTATCTGCCACAATACAATTACATAATAAAAGCTTAAAAACGAGACATTTAACAAAATAAAAATAAGAAAAAACAGTGTGACTAAACTAGAAAAACTCATGTATCGCAGCAGACAAAAAGGCCAAGGACTCAGCATATACTGTAGTCTAAAAAAATAAGACCGACAGCGCTGATTTTCAGTCCGGGCCCGCGTAGATAACGCACGAACAAACAAAACAGAGCAAGTGTCAATATTACATATTCATGCATAATTAAACAAAATATCCATATAACATACGTAGGTAGTAATATTTGTGATTTTTAAATACTAGATAAATAAGTAGATAACTAAATAAATATCTAAATTTAGAATTTTATCACCTTGTGGGATATTATTCGAGTGAGTTCTATAGACGTTCCTACAGACGAGCACAATCTCTATGCTTGGCGCTATATGAAATATAGTTCATATAGACGGGTACAATCTCTATATTTGGCCCTATATTAAATATAGTTCCTACAGACCAGCACAATCTCTATTTTTGTTGCTATATTAAATATAGTTCCCATAGACGAGTACAATCTCTATATTTGGCGCTATATTAAATAAAGTTCCTACAGACAAGCACAATCTCTATATTTGGCGCTATATTAAATAAAGTTCCTACAGACAAGCACAATCTCTATATTTGGCGCTACATTAAATATAGTTCCTACAGACAAGCACAATCTCTATATTTGGCGCTACATTAAATATAGTTCCTACAGACAAGCACAATCTCTATATTTGGCGCTACATTAAATATAGTTCCTACAGACAAGCACAATCTCTATATTTGGCGCTACATTAAATATAGTTCCTACAGACGAGCACATTCTCTATATTTGGCATTAAATCCAGATACAGTTGTATTTTTTTTTCAATAAACATTAAAATTTGTAATTAGCATTTCGATGATTTTTTAGCCAGCAGTCGATTACAATGTTCCGTGATTACAAGTAAACTCGTAAAAGTATTGAATATTTTTGGCAAAAATGATATTCAAATTCAGAACCTCGCATGGAGCAATGGCCAATCAAGCCACTGACGTGACTTGATTCACCCGTAATTTATGTAAATTTATGATAATTTATGTAAATCCAAAACGAGGCCGTGGTGTGCTATCATCTATTTGATTGAAACATGCATGAGGTGATTTTCTATCATGTGCCGATTTTACGGTTGAAAACTGCCTCTCAAGCACTTTGTTTTAGTCTTATATGTCTTAATAATCGTAAATAATAATCGTCGGTGAAACGAGAGCGAACCGTGTATGAGCCATGACTTGCACTTCACAGTTCACACTCGGGAATATATCTGACATCGAGGGGTTTATTTCATGACAATATATTTACTTTTACAATATATCCTAAAGGAAAAATTCGGGTAATGAGCGTTTTTCCTTATGTCAAATTTAGTGTTAAATAAGATTCCTAGATGGAGCTGTCGTATCTTTAGCAACATAATCAAAGACAAAATTTGCACAGATTCCAAACAAACTAAAAACCACTTTGACATTGATTGCTACGAAAGATAATTTATCTATGGTGACATGGACAGCGACATCTGGAGGAAAGCTAAGAACTAAGAAAAAAAAACAACGAGAAAAACGCTCATTTTTTACAGCTGCTAGTTTAGTTTAAAATAAAATTTTCTGAACCTTTCTATATAATATATAAAAAAAATTATCAAAGCTGGTGTAGAAGAAATATTCAGAAAATTGTATTTTTAATTTGTTTTTTATTTCTTTGGTTTTTTTTATTAATATTAAAACAATAAAAATAGGTTTTTACTCGAAATATTTTGGCCCACGGTATGTCGACTGTCAACTGATGACGGCCGCATACCGTGGGCCGAAATATATCCATATATAGACAAAAAAAGCAAAAGAAATAAATAAAGGTTAAAAAAAGCAAAATATAATATATTTATTAACATATTAATTTGTTTTCTATATGACTGGGTTTGCCTGACCGTACAAAGGCGTATAAAGGCTGTTTGACTAAATCAAAGCTTTTGCATCCGTATCCGCTCGCCATTTGTGAACGTAGTGGATTCATTACGCCTCGATACAAACGAAGCCTTGTTAATCCTAACGAAGTCGCCATAAGCCGATAGTATGGACACAGCTTTAGTTCAATGTTGATGTTGATGACCAGACAGAAAAGCGGCCGTTTTTAGCAACAATTAAAATTTTAGCTCATCAAAGACGTTTTTTATGAAAATCATGCTATTAAAAAATAGTTCATTGCTATATCTACGCATTTAGTTGAGCAGATTTTTAATAATTATTCTAGTGAGTAAATAATGATATTTTATAAAGGGGCAGCACTTTTGCAGCATTAATATGCACTTTTCCGCCACTCCAGTCACTTTAGAAAACAACATCAAAAATACAATGCTCCATAACTTAGCCAATAAACCAAAATCCTCATGCGTTCCATTCTCTTTTAATACTGTTACATTGAGTGATGTTAAGAAGGCCATCCTTTCCATTTCCTCCAAATCTGCTCACAAATGCTACTGTCAATTCTTGATGATCTTGTTCCCACCATCGCTCACTTATTTAATCACTCACTAATGGCAAGTTCCTTTCCTGTAGCATAGAAACGGGCTCATGTTATTCCATTGCCCAAAATATCCAATCCTAGTTCTTTTATAGAGTACCGACCAATATTCATTCTTCCTATTCAGTCCAAGGTTCTAAAATCCATGACCAATTATCAATCTTCCTTCCTGAGATAACCTATTAAACTCTTTCAACTTTTGACAACAAACAAGAAACAGTGATAAAAAAAAATATGTTTATTTGCAACCAAAAAGAAATACAAAAATATTTTATGCACTATTACAATTTGTTGTTTGACAAAATGTGTCTTTTATAAAACTTTAATCCCCACATTAAGATTCCCTGGGTTGTGGGAAATTAAACTCTTCATTATTTACGTCATTGGACTTTAGTAGTGCCTTCAACTGTGTCAATTTTGACGTTCTCCTGGCAGTCCTTGGCTCTCTTAAGGCGCTTGAGACCTTCAAGTACTGCCAGATGGGTACTTTCTAAAGCCTACTCCTCGTTTACGGCTGGATTAAATGGCTTGAAAAAAATATATATGAAGCAATAACTCTTTAAAAATATTTGCAACAAATTTTGGTTTCGTACGATTAAAACTTCTGTATCAAAAAAAAAAACAACTGTATGATGTTTTTTTGGCTTGAATTCCCTACTCCTCCTAATCTTCTATGACGTTTGGAAATATTTACACGTCAAAAAATTAAGAATCTGTTGAACTTTAAATGTAACATATCTCAAGTAAATCCAGTAACTTTTTCTGTTAAAAATATCGAAATATGTAAGATTTCAAGGTCAAAGGCTAAGAGGTGCTCTGCGCGGGCGCAGGCATCAGTCATGCAGTGGCGTTCAGACGGGGAGGCTGTGTCACTCGTTGCCACGTACCGCACCCTGGCGTCTGATGACATGTTTGCGAAAATATTTATAAGGATTCTTATTTGTGTGCGTTCAGAGAGTACTTTCGGCAATGGACTTAGTTATTTAGAGGATAAATTGTGCTGTGAAGTTCGCGCGTGGACGCTATAATAAACTAGAAGTTTGACGAGTTAGCAAAGAACTTTTTTTAGAAAAATTATAAATATATAATGTGATTGAGAAAAATGCCACGAAACCTAAACAAGAAAGAAGCGGCTACAAAAGCTTTGAAAATACATGCAGTAAAGTAAGTAGGTACCTATTATAATCTATCATTATCCATAGTTGAATAGATATGAATAATTACTGGTAACAAATAAGTAGCTCATGGGTAGAACGCAGGCCTCTCAATTTTGAGATCCAGGTTCAAGCCCCGGTTGGGCATGCACCAAGGAGTTTTTCGGAATATTTGTGCATAGTATTTACTAATACTTACTACTTGCTGAATGTTTTGTGCCCAAACTCACCACCAACCACGTTGGGACATACTTATCGTCGGTGAAACGCGGGTGTACCGAGTGTGGACACACTCGGAACACCTCCAAAACCCCCCCGGGGATTCCTATCGTGACGATATATAATTATTATTATAAACTATAACAATTCACGCAAAAAACGTTGCTCAAAATTTTGTTTTTACTTATATCCAGCTAAATAAACTACCCAAGTATCAAGGTTCGGACTAGGTTTAGCTCCGCTTCCGACCTGTTTTTTTTGGACCGGAGCACTATTTGAAATACTTGTTTTAGTTCATTTCAGAAAAATATGTCCCAGGCAGGCATATCAAAGCCGTGGTATTTATACCTGTAATATTATGTAGAGATAGTTGAATAACTATAATTGTAGGTATAATACATATAATTGATATATTATTTCAGGGGCATCTAAAAAAAGAGACCACCAGAAACAGAAGGCAAAGAAAATAATCCGACAAAATCTGCAAAAAAGACTAAGTACTGAAAAGTTTATTCGGGTAGACCTGACAATATATTAATTCAAAATAATCTGTGCATGTAACCTGTAATGTCATTCCATCCTGATCCATCCATCAGCCTCGTTCGTCCACTGCTGGACATAAGCCTTTCCAGGACTTTGTCATTCCTGGTGGTCATCCTGGAAGAATTGCCCATACTCACACATGCTGGGCAGGCGGGTTGGTGAGCGCGGTGCCGGAACCCTCCCACCAGTGACGCCGTTGCCCGTTACCAGTCTGTTCCATATAAGGCCCGGCTATAAGGGATGGATATACTGCCATCCATCGGTCCCAGGCATGGTGGGCCTCCCGGTTTTTTGCCTGTGAGCTGTCCTCTTACTCTCCCATGAATTACTTCGAGGGGGTCTCCAAGTAAGATGGTAGTACCACCACAGTCGAGCCCGGCATCAGCTCTACCACCTATCAAATATCATTGTCATTGAAATTATGTAATGTCATTGAAATTTAGTAAATATTTAGGGTGCCAAAAAACGAACATCACTTTCAAAACGGTAGCCGCAGACAACGGTAGGTAACTGCATATGTCGAACTATGTTGGCGATAGCCATCGACTACCATTGAACAATGGTAGTGAGCGTCAGCTATTGGTTGCATTCGACGCGCTGACGCTGCCAAACAGCGCCGACTGCACTCGGTTGATGGTATTGTCAGCGTTGTATGGTCGACTGCAACCGACGGCTTACGCTAACGTCATTCGGTGGCAATTTATAGTATAGAATAGTAGACTGTCAGAATACAGTCGTGAACACTATCTCATCGAGTAACAAGATGTGACCAACTCGTAGTGATGTAGAAAAAAAACTACATCAAAATAAACCGGGTTGGCTAGGCGCAACCTAGAGCGTTTTGTACAGTCAGCAAAAACAACGCAAATTTTCTGATAAAATAATCACGTCAGTAAGTACTATGTTCGATATAGCGTATCACAAGGTACTTAAAAATAAGGTTTGCATGTCCTATGTTGGTACTAATATCAGCCTGATTTTATCGAATATTTTTTTATATGAAAAAAGCTTTCTTTAGTACCTTTTATACGCTCTGTCGATGATATGTACTTGATGATGTGATTTTTTTAATCAATAAAATGCTACTTTTGCTGACTCTACAAAATTTTCCAGGTTGCGTCGAGCCAACCCTGTTTATTTTGATGTAGTTTTTTTTCTACACCACTACGAATTGGTCACATCTTGTTACTTGATGACATAGGGTTACCAACTGTCACCCGACAGCCTAGTACGTTAAAAATTATATTACGTATTAAAACATATTCAGCGTTATTTGTTATGTTTCTCAGAGAAAAGCATCGTCAGGACCACCACAATCTCTAAGCTCATTCATTGCTTCAGAAATGAAAGGCAAAGACAATGATCCAACAATGAACGTGGTAATATCCTTGAAATTAGGTAAATATTTAGGAATTAATATTATATTTTAATATTTGTTTGTGAAACTTGAGTATTTTTCTTTAATGGGTTTGCATTATTTTATAATTTATAGTAGGTTAAAAATTATTCTATATGCTTAGGTAAATTGAAACTTATTTATTATGTTTTTCAGAGAAAAATATCATTTGGACCACCACCATCCCAGGCTCATTCATTGTATTAGAAATGAACGGCAAAGACAATGATCCGAGAGCCTCTGAACAAAAGACGATTGAAGACTCGATTCTGGTAGATTCATTTTAATTTACAGCAAATGTATTACAAAATATAAAACAAGAAAATGAAAACCACAGTACAGAACAAGAAAATGAAAAACAAAGTGCACAACAAAAAAAAGGAACAAAACGAAAAAAGAAAATTAAAAAAAACGAAAACACAGAAAATTTATAACAATATATAGAACAAGAAAATGAAGACCGCAGTACAGAACAATGAAATAAACAAAGTACAGAACAAGAAAATGAAGAACAAAGAGCACAACAAAAAAATTAACTTATCTAAAGTGAAAAACAAAATAAAAAGCAGAGGACTCATGATCAAGAAAATATATACATATATTTACCAAATTGAGGATTTACCTGCACATCAGAGCTTACAAGTGTTAGCGAGGTGAAACTGTGGTACAGATAACGTAACATAATTAAAAGTTACAGATTAAAAAATATATGTTTTGTTTATTTTACGTGCGAATACAATCTTCATAAAAATAAAATGTAAAAGTTGCATCAACATCATTGAAACCGTTTCTGAGTACCCAAATATATTACATACTATCGGTTTCATTGTGAGACCCGCAAATAACCGATACATACCACTCAAGTCTCTAAAAGCACCGAAATCAACAAAAATCGTAACAAAATAATATTTTATCAATATATTTTTTTGTTTCGTCATTATCGTTCAAAAATCATTCAAATATAAAAACAGAAACTTTTTATGAAAAATTGTTTGACTGCATCCGACGACGGCTGACGCTACCATCATTAGACGGTTACCGCCGACAAGGTTCGACGTCTAAAGTTACCTCAAGCCTCTGGCCTACCATGAGTTTGGCACTCGATACACGTTAGCGACAGCGTAAAACGTTTGTATGAGTTTAGCGGTTCTAGCGGTATACGAGAGGAACCAGAATTTCCAATACATTATATTTTACGCAGTCGCCAACGTATACTGAGTGCCAAACACATGGTGGGCCTACTGTTGACGGTTACCAACTGCAATGTGGTGCTCGTCTGTTACCGCTCAAGCCCAAGATACCCTTTCGGGTATCCTCACATAACCGATTTTGATGACATGTTACATTAGAGCAGGTACTGTATGTAACTGTTGTATATGTTTTATATATTTTCGCGATTTCAGTACTATCACCACTAGTTCGCAATTACTATAACCACTAGTTCGTTTTCAAAACTACCAAAATATCACCGTGTAGTAATAGGTACAGAATGGTCACATCTTTCTGTTACAGCACCACAGCCTATTGAGCTTGAAAAGTTATAGTTATAGGTTTACGCATAAAACAATGCTACATAAATTTATTTCTACCTCGCTACGAGGTGTGAATCATTGCGACGCTAGCGATCTTTGTAGAGGGGCGCGGGGCGTCTGCGCAGAGGCATGCGGGGAGCAGCGCCTGTAACTCCCCGGAGGTGAGGCCGATTGCTCAAGGCCGTTGGCGTGGGTAATCACCTTAATGTGTCTCTTCTAGTAACAGAATGGTTTGATTCATACTTACGTAGTAGCCAGCAGTGCATTCGTTCTGATGATGTAATATCAGAGTTGTACGTATTTACTGTTCCACACGTATTTGGTGTTCCACAAGGTGGTATTCTTTCACCTCTCTTATTTAATTTTTTTTAAATTCTTTCACCGAAACGTTATCTTCTTGTTACCATCTCTATGCATATGATTTGCAACTTTATTGCCATTTTATTTATTTCATATTATTTTTTTTGCTTGTCACTCCCTAAATCAGCTCCAGAATGTTCTACCCTTTAGAACCAAAATTATGCTTGCTCAAACGCTTCTTCTTCCCATTATCGACTATGGTGATGATTGTCTTCTTAATGTCAACGAGGAATTGTTAAGGGGCTATACCGTGAAAATAGACACTTTTTGAAGTTATTTATCTGCTTTTTTAATGAAGTTCCAAGTAAAATAAACTAGTATAACAATTTTGGGACCTTTTACTAGATTTTGGTTTATCAGAAACGCGATAGGAGGAATTTCATTCGATAGAAATAATTATTGAAATCAGGTCTAAATTTACACTTTTTTTGATATTCTGACAAATAAGGATAGCATACAGGCTTGAAAAACATTTATTTAGATGGGTTTTAACTACACCTAAATTACTGGTTATGGAATTTTTTGTAGCTATTTTAGTTAATTTTGCATTAATTTAAAACCGACTTTTTGACAATTTTCCCCGATTCCGTCCCTTTCGCACTGCGGGTCTTTCTGCCTGGAGTAACGGTGACCTTTGCTAGCACGGTATATCACCTTAAATAAAATTGAACGTCTTCAAAACTTAGCTGTCCGGTTTATCTTTGGTCTTTTTAAATTTGATCAACTCTCATTTTTCGCAAAGAGTTAAAATGGTTGCCAATCCGTGTTCACCGAATTTTTCATATTTTATCCTATCTATGTATTACTTAAAAATCCACTTCCCCCCCCTACCTTTGTGAGCGTTTTGAATTTAGAATCAGAGACAGACCTATTACGTTCTAGAACTATATCACCAATACTGGTGCTTATGGTAATTCTTTTAATGTCCAAGCAGTAAGACTTTGGAATGCTCTTCTTCTTTATTTATATTCGTAACTGTCGTACTATCAGTTCTACCTTTCACTTTCTATATTTATTTATTTACTTATTTTATTATATTATATGTTTACTTATCCTATGTATTTTATGCATATAATAATAGAAGTAAGTACATAATTATTATATTGTATTATTATAAATTATTTATATTTCAATTTTATATTTAGGCAAACTTTATTTTTGTGTACCTGTATGAGTACTCTTATTTAAATTTTAGTTGTTTCCTCAATGGTTTGCTGTAAGAAATCTCTTATTAGAGATAAACTAAGCCTTATGTACATACGTTTTACTGTAACTGTTTGTGTTCGTGTGTCTGTGTACAAAAAAGAATAAAGAACTACACAATCTAGGGTTTTGTGATTGGAAAACATGTTTGGACACATTTTTCTCGATAGAAATAATTGTTGAAAACACACTCTTTCTATTTTAGTTTTTTTTTTTATAAGAAAACTCTTTTCCCTTTCGCCCTGAATCCGCCCCTCTCGCACTGCGCAATTTTTTGCTTGGAGTGACAGTGACAAAAATAAAATTCGCATACTTAACATCTGTTTAGATTTTTCCCTTTGCCGTGGAGACCTTTGGGCATTAGGGGCCAAAAGCGCGCCTGGTCCATACTACAAAGTACCCAAGGGCTGGATCATATTTTGGCGGTGAACCACTAGTTCCAGCATTTTGGGCAAAGATTAAGATGCCACCAGCCTCTTGGTTACTGTCCTGGGCGATGACGGCAACGATCTGACGTAAATTTTTCATTTAATTTATAATTTCTATTTTTCATTTTAGATTGGTTTTAACAATTATTTATCAGTATGTGTTGTCATAAGTTTGTTTTATGAGTAAAGTTCATGCCTAAAACGGATTTTTAATTAGCTGGAGTAAATTGTCAGTTCGTCAGTGGGAAATTAACTTTTAACTCCTATGGTGTATGTGCCATTTCACTTTCTCGCGAACTTTTGAATGTTGCAAAAGTTGCAATGTGAGATGGCTCATGTACTATGTTAAAAGCAAATTTCCCACTACCACGAACTGACAGTTTACTTCGGCTAATTAAAATATAAATATTTAGAAACCAAATCCAACTACAGATTTAGCTACAAACTTTAGCTTAGTCCGTAGCCAACAACTGATTTTATAATTTTGCTGTTGGCGTCAATATACATATTACTCGTATTTTAGGAACGACGATTAAACAAAACATTATAAATACGACATAACATGATTTTGTGAAATTAAAATCAAATACATAGTTACTAACTTGAATAATGCGCTTTCTTTTGTGTGGTTTTTAATTTAGGTAAATGAATTTATAAGGTCTGCAAAAAAGGAAAAAGGAAGGCTGCAAAATGTATTGGAAAATCGCTTTCGAATAATTGAATATTCAACGGTTCTTTTTCGTTCGGTACAAAAAAAAAACTTGTACAAAATAAATAATTCACGACTTTCAAGAGGCATTTATTCAGAAGTTTTCAGGGTTCCCACAAACAAGCTTAACTCTTGACGTTCTTGAGTTGTTTTGTTTATTTTGGATTTGAAAATACTCTTGAACTTTTTCCATACTCATACTTTCTTTCACCTCTAATCGGGTCAACCTTAGCCCTGTTCACCAAAGCGGAACGGAGATGGGTAAATAACGAAATGCTATTGATTGTTAACGGCACATCTCTCCGCTTTGGTAGATCCTAGGCCTTACCAGAGTCTGTATGATGTAAGTTTCGGTAAAGTCAGCCTTGGTCTTTCGGCCTCACTGAATTATTAAGCTCTTGATGGTTGAGCGTCATAAATAAAGCCACAACAGAGAGACTTTTTGTTTTGTTGCCCTCAACTTGAGTTGATACTTTCTTATTTCTCAGGATGATTTTTTATGTAGCCTACTTTATGTCCCTCTGTTAAATGAAAGCTTCACTTGTACGAGCCCATGGTTCCCTTTCTTGAGTTGGTAAGAGGGTGTCGAGTTCAGACCGCCAACATTTCTTTGGGCTTTTATTTGACGCACATACAAATAAACTTTTTGCGGAAGCTGTCAGAGAAGTGGGTGTAGGCCGGTTTCCATACTTTCCGCAGTCCCTGGTGTAGAGTACAAATAGTCTGAGGTGCAAATATTCGACGTTCAGTTGACTTTCAAAACTTTTCTGACATCCTCTCAGAAATTAAATGACGTCAAAAAGTTTTTTCTTTTAGATTTTATAAATTCATGTGAAATCTAAAGATGTATTCTATTTTCATGTATCAGATTCTTTACTTTTTATTTTATTTATATCTTATCTTATTCTAATTAGCAAGTGGGTCAAAAAGTCTATTTCTTCAGAATAATGACCAGAATAACAACTGGTTCACAGAATAACAACTAGTTCACAGAATAAAGACTGAATCACAGATTAACGACTGGATCACAGAATATCGACTATTAACTGATGGACAAAGCAGTCGATAAACTGTCAGAATATTTGTTTGTCGAAATTGTCACAAAGCGTGTTCGCCTGTTAATACGTATTTTGTCCCTATTGCACTTTACGCGTATTTGCGTTCGAACTAAGGCGTAGTGGGTCTACAGAGCGGGGAAACTGTGAACTCGTAGCACTTTCTACGCCGTAGCAAAACGTTGACGCGTGTGTGTCATTTTTTGGACAGCGCTTATCGTAGGCTAAATTGACTAACCCAAGCAATATGAAGACTACTTTAAAACTATTTTACATGTTAAGACTTTCCTGTCTATGGGTGGGCCGAATTTCCACGTTTTTTGAATTTCACATTGCAAAACTTAATAACTTTGGAGCGATCTACTGAAAGCTCTAATGAATAATTTAGCCAAGTGCGAGTTGGAGTCGCGCACAAAGGGTTCCGTACAACTACACAATATGGGTACGAAACCGTAAAAACTTTATGGTAAAAAATTCCACTTGCAGTTATGAAGGACCAACTTAACTTAGTCTTGATCATTCATCCATCAGTCTAGTTCGTCCACTGCTGGACTTAAGCCTTTCCAGGACTTAGCCACTTCCGACGCTCATCCTGGAAGAATTGCCCATACTCACACACGCTGGGCAGGCGGGTTGGTGAGCGCGGTGCCGAAATCCTCGCACCAGAGACGCCGCTGCCCGTTACCAGTCTGTTCCATATAAGGTCCGGCTATTAGGGATGGAAATACCGTCATCCATCGGTCCCAGGCATGGTGGGCCTCCTGGTTTTTTGCCTGTCAGCTGTCCTCTTACTCTTCCCCGAATTACTTCGAGGGGGACTACTTCGAGTCTTGATACTACGATCTATTTAACTCTTTGTAGCTAAAGGGCCCAAGCAAAAGGGTCTTGACAGACGGACAGACAGACGGATAGACGGAAAAAAAGTGCACCTATAAGGGTTCCGTTTTTTATGTTGAGGAACGGAAATAAAAAAATCGCTAGAATGTGATCAGATATGACTCGGATAGCCGCGGTGTCGTGCTCGGCCGAAAAACTCGCATGTTCGGACTCCGAACGCTGCCAAAATTCTTCTTATATCTCCTGCCCATCGAGCTTCTGCCCTTTGAATCAAAGTTTTATAAATTGTATGAAAAAGAAATAAATTTAAAAGAAATAAAATAAATAAACAAATAAATGAAATAAAGCAATTTTTATTTATTTTTGTATTTTTTCTTGTGGCATGTACAAAATTTAGCAAAAATAGCTCATAAAATTATGTCGTGTATTGAGGCTATACGAAAGAAAAAATCTGGTAAAAATGCTACAAATGGGAAATTCTGTAAATCAACAAATTTTTTAAATAAATTTCGGACATGTTAAGAGACGAATATTTTTGTTATATATTTTTAAATACCGATCTTTCAATCAGAAGCCCAGTTTTGAACCAGCCAGCTCGATGTAAGTCCTCAGTTCATGAGGATGATCAAGCTGGCTGGTCAAAACAGGGCTTCTGATTGAAAGATGGGTATTTTTTTCATTTTATGTGTCTATTGGAAAACTGTAAAATATCATCTTTTTATTTTAAACTCACTCTCAGATTTATTTAAGGTGTTAGAGGTCGTCCAATAGAAACATTTTTTTTGTAGAATATAAATCAATCACTACATATAATAAAAGAGTAGAACCCGGTGTGTCTGTTTATTGAAGAAAAGTAATAAAAATAGAAAGGGGGTGACTAAAGAAGAGTAATAGAACACAAATCAGCGATTTTTAGAATTCTTTTCTGTCTGTCTTTTTGTTTGGGCACATCTGCGAAACTATCAAACGGATTTTCATGTAATTTTCACAGATGGACAGAACTTAATTTGGATTAGAATATATATGTTATTTTATTAAAATAAGGGGATCTAAAAAGGCCGACTTGGGTGAATCATAGAATGATTTGAAAGTAGGATGGAGTCAGAGTTTCTTCATGCGTGCAAAAGAGACGGCATTACAACAGAATCATAATATGATTCATCCAAAGCGGCCTTTTTAGAGGACCAAGTGTCAGAAAAAGAAGTTATTATCATTTATTCAGTTTATATTATATATTTATATAAAAACACTTATTAAAATAATAATTTCCAGATGTATTTCGACATACAGTCGGCGTATCAAATTCCACTGACGCCGACTGTATGTCGAAATATATCTGGAAATTATTATTTTAATGAGTGTTTTTATATAAATATATAATATAAACTGAATAAAAAAACAAATAAGTTATCTTTAATTTTTTATTATCATTTAAAGATTTTTGGAATTAACTTTTCCACTGTTTATAAAATAATAAATCCTGGCGATGAAGGCCTATAGACGTCACAAACGATTTAGTTAGAACAATGTAGCGTATAAAATTTTAGTATATAAAAAATCAACAGGTGGCGCTGTTCATTATTACAATAAGCATAAATAAATATTTAATTGTTTCGTTTAAGGCGATTACCAT
Source organism: Ypsolopha sequella (assembly GCA_934047225.1). Taxonomy (NCBI): domain Eukaryota; kingdom Metazoa; phylum Arthropoda; class Insecta; order Lepidoptera; family Ypsolophidae; genus Ypsolopha; species Ypsolopha sequella. Next base: position 4,409,221 of record OW203988.1, on the reverse strand, counting down.
CGCCAAATTAGCAGCTCGATATTTGTCTCTACAAATATCAACGGAAACGACATTGAAATAACGTTCATATCTGCGCGCAATGCATAGTGGCTGTTACGACGCTCGCTGCGTCCTTGATAGGGCGAAATAGGAGAAAATTATACTTTTCACTTGGACGTGATTACTCGATTGAATAATCTTATGTTATGTTTATAGCTATAAAGTTTATCTATTTATCAAAGCATAGATGAATTCAATCGGCCAAGCCACTCAGGAGCAGTAGGGAATTTGAGGTCAAAAAACACCATTCAGTAAAAAAAAAATTCATGTAGAAGTTTTGGTGGTATGGAAAAGAAAAATGTTGCATGTGTTGTCTAAGAGTTGATTATTCATAATACATTTTTTCATTATTTTTGGTTTGGCCATAAATGAGGAGTAGGCTTTAGAAAGTACCCATTTGGCAATAGTAAGGCCCTTAATTAGCATCATCTATTTTGGTAACTAAAAAGTTTTAATGCAACATTAGTTACAGCAATGAATGATGAAACGGGCTAGGTACTATAATAACTAAACATTGTAAAGCTAAGTGCATATTAAATAAAATTAAAATATTTAAAAGAAAGAGCTGTGTCTGTCTGTACGTTGATGATATTCCAAAAAAGAAAAAGACATTGACACAAAAAAATCTGAATTTATGTTGGTATTTCATGCATCACGCAAAAACCACTGAACCGGTTTTGAAGCGGTTACCACTGTACGATCCTCAGCTCAACTGCGACATAGACACAGAAAGAAAGAAGGGAGATCACTGATTGATAACTTATTATCCAACTTAAAAACTGGGATACTTTTTATTGCGGAGTTCCCAAGGGATTACACTGTGGCTGCATTATCTTCGAATGAAGTCGCGGGCAACAGCTAGTCCAAAATACGATCAATAATAAAATTAATTGTTTTAACCTGCTTTCTACCGCAAAAAATATAACAATAGAAGTGTATTGTTACGTTGGACGAATTCATCCGTCTCTTAGTAAACAGGTTAATGCAATTTATAAACAATTTAATGTCATATACAAAATTTATTTTAAAATGACCGGGCGAACTACGTACCGTCTCACAGTCAATGAATGCTGTATTAACTTTAAGCTAAACTTAATTTAGGATTTTATTAACGTAATAAAATGAATACAAAAGTTCATAGTTTATTAGGATAATATATATAAAGAAAATAAAAATTCAATAAAAGTACAAAAATAAATTATTTCAATGGCGTGTCAGCAAGACATTTGCTTTATTGAAGCTATTATCACTTTATTTAGTTGTGTGATGTCTGCAACAGCGACTTCTGCTGCCCTTCTGTGTTTTTATTTTTGTATGTAGATAAGGATTAACATAGTTTTTAAGCATATAGTGCTACTAACTAAGATATGGATTTCGGTCTGAAATAAATATTTTTTTCTTTCTTCTTTCTTTCTTTCTATGTATTTTGCTGCATGGATTGCACTCTTCAGTGAAGCACCTTTTGATATACGACATTGTTCGTTTTGTTATCAGACGCAAGAACAAATAAAGCGGATTTTTACAATTGCATTACGGCTTTGTTGGGAAAGATTAGATCTTCTGGGTCGCGGGATTGTTAATAATAATACTCGAACAATATTTATTGATAACACTTGCACAAAACAAACAACTTTCGCGACTTCTCCGAGATTTTCTGATTCCGAAACACCTTAGGTTGTCCGATGAAGTAGAAAATATTACTATCGATCTAATAAAAGTAGCTTAGTGCTGGTTCCAAAACGTGTTTCGGAACGCTACCTTAATTATTTTATGGAATTTCTATTGTAAAATAAGCAATAAGCGTAGACCTTAGAATATTCCTTATGAGTATCCATCTACGGCAATAAGCGCACGGAACATGAATAAGCGTCTGTGACGTGAGCTGTCAATGAGCGTTTTTCTCGTTGTTTTTTTTCTTAGTTCTTAGCTTATCTCTAGATGTCGCTCTCCATGTTACCATAGATAAAATATGTTTCGTAGCAATCAATATCAATGTGGTTTTTATAAATAGTTTGTTTGGAATCTGTGCAAATGTTGTCTTTGATTATGTTGCTAAAGTATACGACAGTGCCATCTAGGAATCTTATTGAAAACTAAATTTGACACAAGGAAAAACGCTCATTGCGGAAGATGGCGGAGTTTCAAACCGAATTTATTTAAAAATAAATTTTATGTAGAATTTTTTTTCCGTGAATTTTTCAGATATTTTAATAGTTATTTTACTATTCGGGGTGGAGACGAATACAACAAATCATATATTATTAAAATCGGTCCAGCCGTTCTTGAGTTATAAATGGTGTAACTAACACGACTTTGTTAAATGCTTAGAATATATTCTAAGGTTAAATGATTTAATAAAAAATAAAAAAAATTTTGATACAGGATCTTGTTAATGCGTTCAGAATTCTTTCTAGACACATTCCATAAAATAATTTGCATTTTTATCTCCCAAGGGCACTGAATGTGGTGTGGTTGAGGATGTTCACCATATTTTGGTGGAGTGTGTTCGGAATGAGGCCATGAGGAGGAGGCAGCAAATTTTTAGTAATAATATATTTTGTGACGTCGGTGGACGTCCACCCGTGTTCGAATTAAGTAATAGTGTCGGTGACATGGTCACGGCTTTGTAAAAAGTCCTTTCTAAAATAAAAGATAAAAAAAAAAACTTTTTGGTAATAGGTTACGGATCTACCAGTACGTGATCCCAATTCGCTCTTGACTGTTTTTTTTACATTTCTCAGGCAATCGGCAAAGAATATAACGCTCCTTAATTTATAAATTTTATTCGTTTTGGAGAACAAAAGAGAGAATAAATAAGTTCTTATTGTATGGGTGAAATATTATTAAGAAAAGTCTGGGAACATCCAAAAGGAATAAGTTGGAATCTATTAATTAAATTTTTGTAATATTCTCTCGTTTGGAATTGTTATGTCAAGACAGCTGGTTGCCTGCGGTTTTGATTGTATTGTAAAGGGTTTCGTGACATCTCTAAGAAACAGCTCAAAATTAACTAATTGTATTTAATATTTAATAATTAATATCCCTTATTATCAGCATTATTGTTATTGTTATGAGCCTCAAAATAATTTACTGTTCCCATTTTTACTCAAGTGATCAAGTGTCTAAAGGACTCAATTCCTGATATACGAAAAAAAAACAATGTATGTATATATCGTCATAACATGAATCCCCGAGGGGGTGTCAAAGGTGTTCCCGAGTGTGAATTGTGAAATGCAAGTCACAGTCCACAGTCAGTAAAACCACATTTCACCGACGATTATTACGTCCCAACGTGATGGGTGGTGAGCCCTATCGCCGTACTTCGGGCACAAATACGCGCTTTTTAGGGCGCGCAGGTTTCACGATGTTTTCCTTCACCGTTCAGCAAGTGGTAAGTATTCGGTAATACAGAATAAATACTTTGCACTAAATTCCGAAAAACTCGTTGGTGCATGCCCGACCGGGGATAGAACCTCGGTCTCAAGATTGAGAGGCCAGCGTTCTACCCCTGAGCTAACGCCGTATAGAAATAGAAATAGAAAAAGTTTATTTGTCTAAAAAAAACACATAAAAGTAACACAACATAATTAAACACAAAAATACATTAAACAAAAAGGAGACAGCATATGCTGTGAGCATGGTAAAACATGTCTACACAGCGCTGATTTTCAGCTGATCCTGTATCATCTACAATTAAACATAAATTTATTAATTATAATTTGTAAGATGGATCCGACTTCCAACATACGATCTGGACTGCGATCTATGGTTCTTCTATTGTAGAGGATTAAGCGATGCTTTAGGCGCGGTGGGTACCTGATATATTACACGTTGAAATAAGGTTGAAAAAGGCGTAGCGTTTGATTTTATTTGAACATAAATTAACATTATAACATTGCAGTATAGAAACGCAAAAACAAAAGTAAATCTGGATGTGAGGAGCTCTAAACCAGGATTCGAACCCGGGACCTCTCGCTCTCGCTCTCTCGGGAGCTTTTTGCGTTTCTATACTGCAATGATATAATTTAAATTTATATCTCCTTGCGATGGATTAATCGCCAAGTGTTCAAGCATAGACATTTGTTTCTGTCATAATTATTTGAACGTTTTTTCGCAGTTTTATTTGAGTAAAAAATTCAATAAGTACTTTTCAATAAACATTAATCCGACAATGTATGTGGCTTAAATTTCATGGTATTTTTAGTTCCTGCTTAAAAATCTTAAGAGTTAACTTGCTCAAAGCTAGTGCCTAGAGTCAGTGAAATATTTTAATTAACATCATCCCTTGAAAATGAAGTAAAATCCGAAACCGGTTGGGAGTTAACATAAATAAAGTGAAACTATAATGTACAAGTGTTTTTAATTCAAGATCTTAAAAATGTCCTTTATTACAACTGTAAATATGCGAAAGATTATATCTAATACTGATAAAAAAAAAAAAAAACATTTACCTATTTCAATGCTGACAGGTCCTGAATTAATCACAACGCATTATTGCGTGTTCAACTATCATGTAACTTGAAATTAAATTGTGAAATCTTGTTTCAAAATTAGAAATAATTAAGTCAATTATTTTTTCCATAAGGTGGTAGAAGTTGCAAGGTTTTGTAATTATTCATCAAACTGACAAATGTTATAAACAGTTAAAATAAAATAGAGGGGTATGTATAGTATGTAGTATACTCATATACCTGCGTTTTTTCACGCGGTATGTATGGTTATATGTATATGTATAATATATGTATATTGTATATGTAAATGCTACATTGAGCAGGGCTAGGACAAATTATGTGTATTTTGTTGTTAACGAACGTGTAATGTGTTGTGTATTGTATACTTAGAGCATGTACCAAACTGTTTACCAAGTTAGTCAAAAAAGAAATATCAAGCCTTTACAAAAACTTAAACGTTATAACTAAAAAAAAAAAGGTCGTCTTAATTAAGATAAAACATATTTTTTATCACTAAAACTCTACAAAAAGTAAATTTAGTTACCAAAACACACGTCTACAAATAAAACGTACCAATTGTCCCGAATAGCAATCCAATCTCGTTCATGTAACGGCGCTACTGCGAGCACAGTAGCAGGTTTATCTGGAAACAACAGATAAGGCGGTATGTACCTGTTACCTGAATATCCACATTGAACATGGTATGACGGTCGCAGGGCGGGCGGCCGGGCTGCGCCGCCCTCCCTCCCTCCAGTGCCCGTTTGGCTGCCGGCGATACCAGTCGATCCGAATGCGAGCGCCATCTATCTATTACCCTCGAAACTAACGCGAGTGACTTCTCTTAATTTCTGAATTAAAACCGTTACTAGAAATCTGGCTTTACATTCAGCAGTGAGTGGGTATTCTAGTGTAGTGTTTTTGTTGTGTTTTTTTTTTATTTGATCGCGTTGTTTTAGTGTGCGATTCCCATTGTTTTGTGAACAAAAAGGCGGCTCTACAAATCCTGCTTTGATTGATTAGGTAATGTTGGAGACAGTTTCACTTTTCTATATTAAAGCGTTTTTGCAGTTTGTTCTTTTGTTGTAGATTTCTTTGCAGCGGAAAATTTGACCTAATTTACAAGAAAGAAAAGTAATTTCTCTTGTTAGCCCTAAGGGATATTTTTGGGTCAGACATTAAAATTTAAATATATTTTTTAATTTGTCCGTATATAATATTTTGTTTTCTTCATTATGGTGCGTTGCCCTCAACTGACAACAAGCCAAACAGTTTTACGTAGGCACTTTATAAAAACAAAAATACAGGTATTATGGTATCAATTCGTAAGCAGAAGAATGGCAATTAATTACAGGTATGTACTTACGTAATTTTATATTTTTTGTGTAGGTTAGATCAGTTCTGTTTAAAGAACAAAAGGGTTGTATTCATTTGAATAAAGACTTCGGGCTAAGAAAAAAATCTCTCTTCCAGCAGCAGGTACCAAGTACAGGCTGAATATGGCTATTTGTGTCGAGTATGTAAAAACATTAATATTGAATATCGAATATCGAAGATGTTGATACATTTCAATGTCTGTCCATAGGAAGAAAACAATTCTTAACTCAACGTTTTTAAATGTGAAATATTAAATATATCATTGGTGTGTGTGACATAACATATTTCCAAGTAGATTTAATAGTAATATGTTATGATATTATTAGTTATCTAACTTTTGGTTAGTTTTCTACTTATGTTTTCTTAACCTATCTCTTTTAGGGGAAACTTTTATTGGCCCTTTTTTAAACTAATCGTACTTCCTGTTTTATACGAGTGGTACTAGTTTTGTACGAGCAGTATTAGTTTTGTACGAGCGGTACTAGTTTTGTACGAGCAGTATTAGTTTTGTACGAGCGGTACTAGTTTTGTACGAGCAGTATTAGTTTTGTACGAGCGGTACTAGTTTTTTACGAGCAGTATTAGTTTTGTACGAGCGGTACTAGTTTTTTACGAGCAGTATTAGTTTTGTACGAGCAGTACTAGTTTTGTACGAGCGGTACTAGTTTTGTACGATCGGTACTAGTTTTTATACGAGCAGTATTAGTTTTGTACGAGCAGTACTAGTTTTGTACGAGCGGTACTAGTTTTGTACGATCGGTACTAGTTTTTATACGAGCAGTATTAGTTTTGTACGAGCAGTACTAGTTTTGTACGAGCGGTACTAGTTTTGTACGATCGGTACTAGTTTTTATACGAGCAGTATTAGTTTTGTACGAGCAGTACTAGTTTTGTACGAGCAGTATTAGTTTTGTACGAGCAGTACTAGTTTTTTACGAGCGGTACTAGTTTTGTACGATCGGTACTAGTTTTTATACGAGCAGTATTAGTTTTGTACGAGCAGTACTAGTTTTGTACGAGCAGTATTAGTTTTGTACGAGCAGTACTAGTTTTTTACGAGCGGTACTAGTTTTTTACGAGCAGTATTAGTTTTGTACGAGCGGTACTAGTTTTTTACGAGCAGTATTAGTTTTGTACGAGCGGTACTAGTTTTTTACGAGCAGTATTAGTTTTGTACGAGCGGTACTAGTTTTTTACGAGCAGTATTAGTTTTGTACGAGCGGTACTAGTTTTTTACAAGGAGTATTAGTTTTGTACGAGCGGTACTAGTTTTGTACGAGCAGTATTAGTTTTGTACGAGCAGTACTAGTTTTGTACGAGCAGTATTAGTTTTGTACGAGCGGTACTAGTTTTTTACGAGCAGTATTAGTTTGATACGAGCGGTACTAGTTTTTTACGAGCAGTATTAGTTTTGTACGAGCAGTACTAGTTTTGTACGAGCAGTATTAGTTTTGTACAAGCAGTACTAGTTTTTTACGAGCAGTATTAGTTTTGTACGAGCGGTACTAGTTTTTTACGAGCAGTATTAGTTTTGTACGAGCGGTACTAGTTTTTTACGAGCAGTATTAGTTTGGTACGAGCGGTACTAGTTTTTTACGAGCAGTATTAGTTTTGTACGAGCGGTACTAGTTTTGTACAAGCAGTATTAGTTTTGTACGAGCGGTACTAGTTTTTTACGAGCAGTATTAGTTTTGTACGAGCGGTACTAGTTTTGTACGAGCAGTATTAGTTTTGTACGAGCGGTACTAGTTTTGTACGAGCAGTATAAGTTTTGTACGAGCGGTACTAGTTTTGTACAAGCAGTATTAGTTTTGTACGAGCGGTACTAGTTTTGTACGAGCAGTATTAGTTTTATACGAGCGGTACTAGTTTTGTACAAGCAGTATTAGTTTTGTACGAGCGGTACTAGTTTTGTACAAGCAGTATTAGTTTTGTACGAGCAGTATTAGTTTTGTACGAGCAGTACTAGTTTTGTACGAGCGGTACTAGTTTTGTACGATCGGTACTAGTTTTTTACGAGCAGTATTAGTTTTGTACGAGCAGTACTAGTTTTGTACGAGCAGTATTAGTTTTGTACGAGCAGTACTAGTTTTTTACGAGCAGTATTAGTTTTGTACGAGCAGTACTAGTTTTGTACGAGCAGTATTAGTTTTGTACGAGCAGTACTAGTTTTGTACGAGCAGTATTAGTTTTTTACGAGCGGTACTAGTTTTGTACGAGCAGTATTAGTTTGGTACGAGCGGTACTAGTTTTTTAGTATTAGTTTTGTACGAGCGGTACCAGTTTTGTACGAGCAGTATTAGTTTTGTACGAGCGGTACTAGTTTTGTACGAGCGGTACTAGTTTTGTACGAGAGGTACTAGTTTTCCAAAAATTTCATGAATAAATAAAGAATGCTATACAGAAGCAAACAATTCTTTAACATAAGTATTAGCGTTTTATGATAATATAAAGACTGTAATTCTATGTTGTGACAAATTTCAAGGACAAGTAGGCATTGCAATATGTAGAATACCTATACATATACGTGTCTGGCAATAAGGATATTGTAGGGATTGTTGTGTTCAGACTTGGTTCAGACATGAATCTAGAATTTGGTTAAACATTGGCGGCCGCCAAATTACATAAGACATAAGACATAAGACATAATTTATTTCCTTAAAAGTGTTAGTTTTACATTTACTTAAACCTAGTGTTAAATACAAGAGAAAAAAAAACAAAAGTCAAAACTAACTAAGCACATAAATAATATACACATTTAATTTGATCCCATACTAGAATATCTCCGTTCTATGGGATCTTATATTTAGTTTTCGCCAGAGGGCGCCCGGTGCTAATTTTAATAATTAATGTTTTTGTTTTAAAATAAAATACTTATTTATTATTAATATAATATAATATGATATAATATATATATATATATAATTATATATAATGTATATACTTATATCACGGTGTCAGTCGGTGTATGTCGTTAGGATATATGAATATTATGATAAGTTGTAGGTTTATGTGGTATATATATATATATATATATATATACGCAATAATTACCACCCTTAATTACTGTTAAAATTCTCTAATAAAAATAAGCTCATAGATTATTATGGTTTTTAAACGTCTGATCGGTTACTATTACCAATATCTATAACATATTAGTAGGGATACGTGCTGGATACGTGTTTGTACGGTTGTCCCAAATAACGTAATCCCTGATTTTCAAACCAGCAACGTATAGATTTAGAGGTAATTTGGCAACCGTAATCTTACTGTCTCTGTCTACATATGTATATCTACTAAGAACAAATCCATATACGGTTTAACAATATCTTTGTGTAAAATATGACATAGCGACATTTTTTTAATAAATACATTTTTTAGATCTAAAAATTTCCAATAATTTGGTGAAATAATAATTAAAATCGCTTTAGGCGTTTGGAAGGAGTAAGATAATTCTTGTGTTAATCATGTGAAACTTTCGATGACTTTTGATTTTTTTTGTCAAAACTTACAAAAGAAAAACAGTTTATGAAACTTAAAATTTATTTTTGACTCTATAATGCCTATCATATATTTTTATGAAAGTTTTTGGACCATCCGTGTGGGAGGAGTAGGCCTTCAAAGACAGGTCCAAATTGCAGTTGGCGTATCCATTCGCCTTAAATTTGAATTATAATCAATATGTGTAACGTTTTCAATAAAGGCCTTATGTAAAGCAATTGAAAAAGCGAAAAGGCTAAAAACATTGTAAACTATTTAATCCTTAGATTGTATATCTAAATAAGATAAGGCACTTGGAAACTGTGTAAATACAGTCTCCCGTTGTGCTAATATGTTCATAAGGTAAACATAATCTGTGACGACCGGCACCACATGGCCTCGGTAGCGTGAAGCATCTGCTGTAGACAAAATAGAAAAGAGCATCTCTCAGTAATAATTCTCGGGTGATAATAGGTCTTTACTTATGAAATTGCCGAAATTTTCTTACAGATTCATGAGTTCATAATTCCTGTAATTCAATAGCTATTTCAATTATTTGTTTTTTGTTTAAAAGTTGATTTCAAGGTATTCAATTTTATATTTATTCTCAGTTTGATTATAAAAATTTAATCTTCAAAAATATATCGTCCTAAATGCCATCCATTTCCATGATAAGATTCGAAATATTTTTTTACAAATGACTCATTTCAAAAATTAAAATTTCAGATTTAAGGTTAACTTTGTTAGGTTTTTATTAAACACATAAATAATTACATAATTTGGATTTGTCATTTCTAAAAAAATGCAAAAATGTTAGTACTGAAAATTGAGTTTCCTCCAAATTCTCTATAGAAAACGGCAATTTCATAGGTAAACACCTAATATTATAAGAAGATTTTCCGTGTCAGCAAAACGTTTTTTATAAGCCTTTGGCAATATTTTGTAAAACGTCAATAGATTATATTTAAATACACAATTTTTTGATTGGTTAAAGTTTTCTGGGGTGCAGACGTTTGCTTTTATTTGAGTTTACACTTACACAAAATCTAAAAATGAACAGTGATAAAGGCTTTTCAAAACAACAGATTTTTATAGGCTGGAAAAAAGGCCGTGATTGTAGAGAAAGTGCCCTAATTATTGATGATAGCAAATTTTACTGAAAGGAAAGTTTCCTTTATTTAAAAAAATAAGTAACAGTTTCACAGTTTTTGATAAATCACCTGATTGTGCCGGGAATTTAACCGTTAAAATGTGAAAATAAAACAGCCTGTGTTTTTATGATACCGATCGAAAGGTTCGATCCTAAGGGTTGATTTCTTCCAAATTATTTAAATTAAGAAAAATCATTTCGTCACGCTTGGTCGACACTTCAGGTGACCGAAGGGTTGGAAGCTACTTTGGCCATTCAACGTGGCAACGCCGCCTGCGTTTTGGACCCCTTTCCTAACAACGACAGCGATCGGGCTAGCATTTTCTATTTATTAAAAACATTTCAGATTTTAGGTTAACTTTGTTAGGTTTTTATTTTAGGTCATCTTTAGTTAAGTTTTGGAATGTTATTTAAATTTTTAGTTAAGTCTATTGATTCAGTAAATTAAAACAAAAGACTACTACTATGTATTTGACATACATTTATAATTTTTCATTAGCACTGAATATTTTTCTGTGGGAAGATGGAGAATATGGGCCAAGGGTAGTTCTCGTTCAGCGTAGGCGGAACCGTGGAGAAAAAGCTGGTAATATTGTAATATTTACAATCTCACTAACATTGCTCCCAATTTCAAATGTTATGGTTTTAACATCTTTGTCTATGATTTAGCATGAAAAACTTAAATTTAGGGCATAATTTAGCTATCTCCCTAAAAAAAGAACCGTGTCGCTATAAGGTACGTTTTGATAACACGTAGTATTTTATAGACATGGTTTTTTTTGAAGACTTGCTCGTCTTTGTTGAGCTTTTTGTAGTTTGCAATTTATTGCGTATTTTTGGCATAATTCAAACACAGATTTAGCACAATAGAGTTGACAGCACTGCTCTCTATAAATATTAGTAATACACATCACTAAGCTATTCTGTGAATAGTACGATCATGGGACCACTACATGGTATGTGGCCAGTAGGATGTTCACAATCAACGTTATTCGTCTTTGGAATGAACTTCCGTAAACCCTCAAAGATCTTCCTTCTGTGTCCTTATTTAAATAAAACTTAAAAAAACGTGCTTGGGATAAAATCTGTTTATGTTACTACAAAAAGGTGTTAAAACGATGTTTAACTTTAGACAGTGTTTAAATCTGTTGCTGTCACTTTTTAAAATATGAAACAAAAGGCGACAACAACACATTTAAACACTGTCTAAAGTTAAACACCATTTTGTAGTAACACCGTGTATGTTTTGGTTGACAGTTTCTTGCCTAGAATACGCCATAATGGGATAATTTTTATGTTATTTTATTACTTATTTCGTTCAGACAATTGACACAAATTCAGTGACACTTAACTATTAGTTCAAATTGATTATTATGTGGCATGACATTAATCTACATAAAAAAAACTCAAGGATTTTTTTCTGCCGGCGCCCATGATGTGGGCGTGTATTATTCCAAGGACAGTTCGCACAAATATTTTGAATCTCTCGTAGAACAACTTAGTTCTATTATTAGAGATAGAGTAAGTAATACCGAGTATCGTTAAATGAATTCACCTAATCTACTTTTTACACTAAATAACTTTCTCAAGGAAACATAACAGAGCAAAAAAAAAAAAGGATTTAGCCGTATAAAATTCACGTGACTTCAACAGTAAGGGAATGTAAAAACCATGTCTCCACAATGACAACAGTAAGGGAATGTAAAAACCATGTCTCCCATCCATTCAAAGTAATCACTCAGTAAGCCAAACATCTTACCCAAAAGATATCGATATACTGCCTATACTTTAAGATCATATATTATAAGCCTTGGTGAGCTAAGCTTTTTGCCTCTTTCCCAAAAAAATCTTTTTGGCAAACCGAGATTATAGGGGAAGCCTAAACCAACAGAACGAGCAAAATTCTGAGCTTTTTTCTCGATTCCTTTCATGGAATCTGTTGAATTCTCGCCGTTCCAGAAAGCGTTATGAAAAATATTGTGGGCTGAAATTCAAAAGGTACACAGTACTTATACTAAGTAAAAAGTCCAACTGAAAATATTGGAGATATCGGAGGTAATAAAGGACTTTTTTTGACAAAGTTCTTTTCCAATAACGAAGATTGTATTGACTAAATATCTAAACGTTTATCACAAAAATTAACAATATTATACTAAATGAGACGTGGGTATTCCATTCTGTTTTAATGTACGCACGCCAGCATGACAGGCTACCTATTAGCAGTTCTTATTGCGGCGTCATAGCTGTTAAAATCGTTTACAAATATCCGAACTTCAGGCGTCTGTACAATACAAGCAAGTAATTGCACTAATGGCACTAAACAATTTGTTGTAGGAAGACATTGGATATGGGCGCATCATACATCGTCTTGTTATAGACACAACTTCGGTTACAATTATTGTACTACAGTTGATACGCTACATAACAATGCACATTATTATTTTTTCAATGCATGTGCTCGTAAAGGCCCACTTTTTATGCATCAAAACCGAACAAAAAGTCGATTATTTTGCCCTAGGGCTTTATTATTATTATTTTTTTTTATTTGTTTACAATGGTTGGCTAACCTGCAGCCTTTCCTGTGTACCATAGACGTTATACTTTTTTTTCCACTGTTTAACGGCTCTGGATACAGTCCTTTTGAGCCAATTATAATTTAAAGTTCACAAGATTATATTTGTTTTCATTTCCTCACACTATGCATTGAAAAATGTAGTATGATACACGGGCGTAAAAGCAATAAATTACTCGGTTACGTTTAAAACACTCGCTACGCTCGTGTTTTAAATCGTCCTCGTAATTTATTCCTTTGCGCCCTTGTAGCATAAACTACTATTATTCCATCTGTTTTTTAAATGTAGTTTCAGTTTAGTTTCTGATTATTGTTACTATATTTATTTAGTTTTGTTTGATTTTGTGTTCCCTTTTGTAATATAGGCTAAGGCGGAAGATCGACGGTTTTCTGTTTTTAACAAACAGTCATAAGTCGAGCCTTAGACCGATTTGTCATGTGTGTTTTGTTTTTATAATATTGTATTCATTTGTGACAAATAAACGGCTTCTATTCTATTCTATTCTATTCAATATGAAACGCTCACAACAAGTCGTTAGCCGTGACGGTTGGATACACGGGATTTCTTGATTCCTTCTGGGATTGATTTTTCTACGTTAGTTTGTTTCTAATCGATTTATCTATCTTGTTATAGGCTCTAATAATATTAACTTTCCCAAGCCATGAATTTAGCTATAAATCATATAATCTCAAGTCACATTTTCTTCTAATATTGTACCAAACTAAAAAGGAACCAAGTCGTTCTGACTAGATCCATCATTCTTTTCTATTTCTCGAATAACAATAAAGGCCCGGATATAAAGAGAAGATTGGGTAAACTTTTGGGCGAGTCACCACAAAATGAACGGAAAGACGACCGTGACCTTTTTAAATTTTGATGTTTTAGGACAATTGTAATCCTTGAGCCTGTTTTTGCTTAACCCTAGGCCAAAAGGTAGACTTTTTTAGGCCAATATTACACTATAAATTATATTGGATTATATTTCTTGGCCTTGAAGTTATTTGACAATGTAATACTTATTATAATACATATATTTTAAAGTGCCAAGCAAGAAATCTATTTTGGTTATTCAGAATAACGAAACAGTGGTCTTTTTCAGGAGTTTGATTGGCTAAAAATCAATTTAATATTCAATGGATGATGACGTTAGGTTAGTTCCAATAAAGAACGCAGGTTTTATTTGAATAACTAGTGATTACCAACAACAATAAGGTCCACACATCGCTAAGCTGGCTGTCAAATAACTATTGAATATAAACAACAATAGGGTCCACACATCGCTAAGCTGGCTGTCAAATAACTATTGAATATAAACAACAATAAGGTCCACACATCGCTAAGCTGGCTGTCAAATAACTATTGATTATAAACAACAATAGAGTCCACACATCGCTAAGCTGGCTGTCAAATAACTATTGAATATAAACAACAATAAGGTCCACACATCGCTAAGCTGGCTGTCAAATAACTATTGATTATAAACAACAATAGAGTCCACACATCGCTAAGCTGGCTGTCAAATAACTATTGATTATAAACAACAATAGGTCCCACACATCGCTAAGCTGCCTGTCAAACAACTATTGATTATAAATAACAATAGGGTTCACACATTGCTAAGCTGGCTGTCAAACAACTATTGATTATAAATAACAATAGAGTCCACGCATCGCTAAGCTGGCTGCCAAATAACTATTGATTATAAACAACAATAGGTTCCACATATCGCTTAGCTGGCTGTCAAATTACAAGTACATTAATATGCATAAGCAATGAACAAAATATTATGATATTTATCAGAAGACGTAGAATAGTTGAGGCTCTGCTAACCTGCTTAACCTGCTAGTAACATACTCAATTTATGACGCAAATATAGTATCTGAGTTACCTATTCTGGACTTGATTTCCATTGATTTCCCTGGGTACAAGCACAGATTCTACTCGTATTTTCATTTCATCCATTTAAGAACATTCCCCTTTGAATTCTTACCTAAAAGCTTTATGGTCAAACTCAAAAGGTTACGACTAAGTCTATTTTGCAGATGGAATAAGAATATTTAAGTACATATATGTACGTACTCATGTTACAACTTAAAGTTGATACGTGTTCCTAAACGAAAAACTTATGATTATATATCTTATTATAGGAATAAAAGGTATTGAATAAATGTGATTTATGGCACTAGGCGAACATAGTTTAATATCTAATTGATAATATAAAGTTCATAAATATTCATAAAGTTTATAAAGTTAAAAGATAAGTAAAATAATAATTTAAAGTTCACAAGATTATATTTGTTTTATTTTCTCACCCTATGCATTGAAAAACGTAGTATGATACACGGGCGTAAGAGCAATAAATTACTCGGTTACCGCTGGACTGACGATCTAGAGTCGTATTTTTGATTGGCTAAGATTGAACCAATGTTGGCAAAAAACGAGTTAAAGTATTCAAATATATATTTTCAATGCAAGTGCTCGTAAAGGCCCACATTTTATGCATCAAAACCGAACAGGAAGTCGATTATTTTGCCCTAGGGCTTTATTCATATTTTTTTTTCATTTATTTACAATGGTTGGCTAACCTGCATCTTTTCCTGTGTACCATAAATTTGATACTTTTTTTCCACTGTTTAACGGCTCTGGATACAGTCCTTTTAAGCCAATTATAATTTAAAGTTCACAAGATTATATTTGTTTTATTTCCTCACACTATGCATTGAAAAACGTAGTATGATACACGGGCGTAAGAGCAATAAATTACTCGGTTACGTTACGTTTACTCGCTACGCTCGTGTTTTAAATCGTCCTCGTAATTTATTCCTTTGCGCCCTTGTAGCATAAAATACTATTAAAATCAGTTATAGATAATAATACCAAATGTGATTACCGGTATATCCATCCCTAATAGCCGGGCCTTATATGGAACAGACTGGTGACGGGCAGCAGCGTCACTGGTGCGAGGGTTCCAGCACCGCACTCACCAACCCGCCTGCCCAGCGTGTTTGAGTATCATTCTTTTATAATAATTCTTTATTTTTCGTAACAAAAATATTCTTAAAAAATTAGTTACAACCCAACTAACACACAAGCTGCTTTATTCGCTTCTGTAAATCCTCTTGGACGCAAAAGAGACGTAGAAAAACGTTAGCTAATGCTCTCAGAAATTGTTGAAGCTTTGAGGTGCAGAAAAGAGTTAGTAAATGCTATTTTAGCGATTTACAACTCCAATTAGGCAGTAAAAGTATGCTTAGGAAATATAAAGGTGTTATCATAACGCCAATGTATGGCAGCCGTATATCCGATATTACTAACTCCGATATAAGAATTAAGCACGTACAGTTGAATTTAAATACTCTCGTAGAGTTACTTAATGCTTAAATGGAGTCTATTAGAGTTTATGTTCTCCTAATTCAGTTAGAATTTGCCATATTAGACCAGTGACACAAGAGCGATTTATATTTCTATTATACGTGACATCGCCGTACGTCAGCGATTACAATTACCTAATGGTGTTTTAACCAGCTTCAAGAGTAGAAATAGGGAGTATTACTTCCTGATTTTATAACCTAATACCACGGACAGCACGTGTCTGCCATTTTTTGACACCATATCGTAAAAAGTAAATAAAAAGACGGTCAAGTGCGAGTAGGACTCGTGCCTTGAGTGTTCCGTACACACTTTATCAATGAAATTCATGTTTTTTGTTAAATTCGCTTTTCAAATAATTTATAATAATTTAAAATAATAATAATAATAATATGATGATGATGATGATGATGATGATGATGATGATGATGATGATGACGATGATGATGACGGTGATGATGATACGATACGATACGATACGGTACGGTACGATACGGTACGGTACGATACGGTACGGTACGGTACGGTACGATACCGTACGGAACGGTTCGGTACGGTACGGTACGGTACGGTACGAAGAAGTATCGTACGATACGATACGATACGGTACGGTACGATACGGTACGGTACGAAGAAGTATGGTACGATACGATACGGTACGGTACGATACGGTACGGTACGGTACGGTAGGGTATGGTATGGTACGATACAGTACGATATGATACGATACGATACGGTACGGTACGATACAATACGATACGGTACGGTACGATATGATACAATACGATACGACATGGTACGGTACGAAGAAATACGGTGCGGTACGATACGATACGGTACGGTACGATACGATACGACATGGTACAGTACGAAGAACTACGGTACAGTACGATACGGTACGGTACGATACGGTACGGTACGATACGGTACCGATACGATACGATACGATACGGTACGGTATGAAGACGTACGGTACGGTACGATACGGTATGGTACGATTTGGTACGGTCCGATACGGTACGGCTCGATACGATACGATACGGTACGGTACGACACGATACGGTACGGTACGATACGATACCAATACGATACGGTACGGTACGAAGAAGTACGGTACGGTACAATACGGTACGGTCCGATACGCTACGGTTCGATACGATACGATACGGTACGGTACGATACGGTACGATACGATACGTAATATAACCGAAACCGACCCGAAATATATAAATGAGATAACAGTATTTATATTTAAATTATCATATCTATCAGTACTGTCAGTACCTATTTACCTTATATTTATAAAACAAAAACCATTCAAAGCTTTTACAGTGTATTTAATTTTACACCATCATATATTATATTTGCTACCGTACCCTAAAATTTTATGATCAACTGCTATCAAGGCCATGATTTGGCTTTATATATCGCTATTATATCGCTCTAAAACTTAGTCACCTACTTTCTACGTCCTAACGACGTATAAAATGCTCAGAGAAGTTACATACTCCTAAGAAATATTCCGCCATTGTTATTTTTATTTCGTTGAATTGGTTCATCGAAATTATCGTTTCGTTACAGATATTGACGACAAACAATGAAAGAATTTTTAAAAATAATGAAGGAGTACTACATTGCTGCAGTTGCAGCCGATATTTTAGAAAATAAACGAAATATCTAACCTAACTTCTTTGCACATTTCTCTAATTTTCAATCGTCTTTCACATTATTAGGAAGGCGTATTAAAAACGAAGTGGAAAACTATATATAGAATACCAGTAAAATTATCTTCGTAAGGAAATTTCACTCACAACACACATAATACTATACCATGGAAAAAATAACATCCAATTTATTTGCGTCTCATATCGTTCACTTTATTTGTATCTTACACCATTTTAGGTTAAGTTTTAAAATGAAAGAGTTCGCAAATTAAACATTTCAAGGAAAAAAAGAGATGAAACATCACTCAAATCGCAAATAGAAATTCAAGGTAGACATATAATTCGCTCTTGTATCGCTTTTTAGACTCCTCAGTGGGTGTAAATCGCTATTGTAAGTCTCTTGTATAGACGAAATCGCAAATAGAAATACAAGGTAGTTAGTGGACTCCCAATGACGTATAAATCGCTTTTGTATCTGTTTTTAGACTCCTCAGTGGGTATAAATCGCTATTGTAACCCTCTTGTATTGACGAAATCGCAAATAGAAATTAAAGGTAGTTAGTGGACCCCGAATGACGTATGAATCGCTCTTGTATCGCTTTTTAAGCCCCTCGGTGTGTATGAATCGCTATTGTAACCCTCTTGTATTGACGAATGCCGCTTAATTTGTGCCCAAATGGACATATAGCGGAGGTATAGCGGGAATATATCCGGATATAAAGCCAGTTCGTATTTTTTCAATACTTAATGGCTTACGCTCTATCCCTCTTGTATTTCTCAGTTTTGTTAGTTGGGAAGACTGATATATTTTATTCTATGTCTTAGTAATTATCTTAAGTACCCAGGGAGTTATCCTGTTCCCTAGTTTAGGTAATCCTGAATCTTAGGGTCACAGTCTCATAAGACTTTTAATGTAGTACACATAAATGCCCAGAGTATTCCTCACCATCACTCTGATATGCTTACATCCTTTGACAACAATAATATTCATGCAATTTTGGTTTCTGAATCTTTTCTAAAGCCATCTCTCAATTCCACTATGTACCCTTTACCCGGTTTTCAACTAATACGTAATGACCGTCTGGTCGTTGGTAGCGGTGGAGTGGCTATATACCTAAGGAGTCATATACCTTTCACCGTTATAAGTAAATCTCCTGGAGAATATGATGGGATGGCTGAACACTTATTTCTTGAGGTCACATTAAATTTTAGTCGTATTTTGCTTGGCGTCTATTACAGTCCTGACTGTCACGTTCACTACTTCAATTCTTTCGAAAATCTCCTTGAAGAGCTCACCCCACTCTTTGACAATACAATTATCATGGGAGATTTCAATACTTGCCTTCTTAAAAACGACCATCGTTCTAAACGTCTACACTCAATTATTTCTGGTATAAATCTCTCCATCCTCCCACTACAAGCTACCCATCACCCACCTAATTCTGCTCCAACTCTCTTAGACCTCGTGATTGTCTCCTCTCCTGACCTTGTAAGTAATCACGGTCAACTCAGTGCCGACTGCTTCTCATATCATGATCTCATCTTCCTCTCTTACAAGGTGCGTATCCCTAAACCCAAAAAGCGTACTATTCTCCAGCGTAATTTTAAAAGAATGAATTTGCAGAAACTTTGCGAGGATGCTCTTCAAATTGACTGGAAAGAGCTTGATTTGATTCAGGATGTTAATATGAAAGTGGAGCGGTTTAATAACTTGCTCACTCAACTATTTGATAAACACGCTCCATATCATCCTGTGAGAGTGAAGCAACTTCCAGCTCCATGGCTTACCGACGAAATTAAGAATCTCATGGCAAAGAGGGATCATGCGAAATATCGCTACAAAAAAGACTCAACTGAACACAATCGTGACATGTATAAAGAACTGCGAAATCGCTGTAATAGAGTGTGTAGAGATGCTAAACGCCGACACATTCACAATAGTATTGAAAATTCTAGTGACAGTTCACATCTGTGGCATTTTCTTAAATCATTGGGCATTGGTAAATCACAGAATATTACTTCTACGGACATCGATCTAACTACTCTAAATAACCATTTCGCATCTCCACCTTTCGTGCTAGATGCAACAATTAAAAATAACACGTTATCATATCTTTCAAACATGCCTGTCCCAGATTTCTCCTCTTTTGATTTTAAGCATGTCAATGGCCGTGACGTTAAGCGATGCATACTATACATCACCAGTAAAGCAGTAGGATCTGATGATATTAGTATAAAAATGTTAAGTCCTATTCTTGATATTATCCTCCCTCACATCACCAATATTCTCAACTCCTCACTCACATCCAGCACTTTCCCCAGTTCTTGGAAAAGAGCTTTTGTCATTCCTCTCCCTAAGGTTAATAACCCCACCACTTTATCCCAGTACCGTCCTATATCCATCCTACCCCTACTTTCAAAAGTTCTTGAACGACTAGTTCATGAACAACTTTGTAGTTTCCTCTCCTGTAATAATCTCCTTAATCCCCTCCAATCCGGTTTTCGCAAAGGTCACAGTACTGTTAGTGCCCTTACTAAGATCACAGATGATATTAGAGAGAATATGGATAACCACAAGGTTACCGTTGTAACGTTGCTAGATTTCAGCAACGCTTTTAACACCGTTGACTTTGACATCTTGTTGGGTATCCTACGCTCGCTTAACGTATCTCCGGCAGCAACAGCTTGGTTTGAGTCATACCTTAAAGGTCGTCAGCAATGTGTTCGCACTGACACTGGTTGTTCTGATTGGTGTCCAGTCCTTGCTGGCGTCCCACAAGGCGGCGTTCTATCTCCTTTACTTTTCTCCCTTTTTATAAATATCCTGGCAAGTCATCTTTCTTCTCTCTATCACCTCTATGCAGATGATCTACAGCTTTATACTGGAACTAAACCCGATGAAATTATCGATGCCATCAATTTAATTAATTGCAACCTAAACATCATATCTGAATGGACTAAATGCTTTGGCTTGGTGCTTAATCCAAACAAATCTCAGGCTATTATCTTCGGTACATCTAGAATGTTGGCAAAATTGAATCTGAGTGCTGCTCCAAATATCGAGTATGACAATAATGTTATCCCATTTGTTAACAGAGTAAAAAATTTAGGCATCATCATGGATAACACATTGTCATGGATTCCTCAAATCGGAGCCATTAGTAAAAAAATGTTTGGGGCCTACCACTCGCTCAAACGACTGCAGTTCTTTCTTCCATTACAAACTAAAATTATGCTGGCACAGTCTCTTCTGCTCCCAATTCTTGATTACGCTGATGTAAGCTATCTTGACCTAACACAGGAGCTACTGAGCAAACTCGAGCGTCTCCAAAATTTGTGCATTCGCTTTATCTACGGATTGCGGAAGTATGATCATGTCTCAGAATTTCGTGCTCGTTTAAGGTGGCTCCCAATTCACCTTCGGAGGAATACTCACATATTAAGTCTCCTATATAACGTTTTAAATGATTCCTCTGCTCCTGAATATCTTCGCGACAAATTCAATTATGTCAATTCCTTACGCTGCAGGGAAAGTCACCTGCTTAGTATCCCTAAGCACACTTCTACTGCATATGGGAATTCTTTTGCGGTCAAGGCTGTGTGTCTTTGGAACGAGTTACCTACTGAGATTCGTATGTCGTCTTCTTTGGCGATATTTAAGAGGAAAGTCAGATCTCACTATGAAGTTTCATTAGGTTGGTAGTCTCATCACTTATTTACCCTTATTATATTGATATTTAAATGTATATACATATATATATATTATATATTATAGATGTATTTATTAATATATTCTTGTGTATTTGTTTATGTAAGTCTATGATATCTATTAAAATTAAGTTTAATTTGTTAGGTTATTTGTATTAACACTTTATTGATTTTCATTTAATTTACTCTATCTATTACGTCTATCCCCCTATTTTTACTTTTCTAGTGACTATTTCTTCACCACCCAAAGGTTGGCTGGAAGAAATTGCTTCAAGTGATAAGTCCGCCTTTGTACAAAATTATGTTTTCCATACTCTGTTTTCTTTTATATGTCTTTTGTGTACAATAAAGTGTCAATTCATTCATTCATCCCCTCGACGAGATACAGACGAGATACTGTAAAATATAATGTTTAGATCTATATATACATTTAACATGCATGCAAAAGAAGTAAAATTAAAACTAACTATAAAATTAAAACTAACTTAAAAGGGCTAATTTAAAATGTTGGTTGTGTGTATGAGAGTATGGATGTGTTATAGTGGAATAGTGTTAGTGTCAGTAAGAGTGTGTTTGTGAAGAAATATGTGTAGTTTGTTGTCCTTTTATGACAAATTTGCGGCACATCCTATTAACAAATTTTCAACAATTCTTCAGTTTTTCCATAGTTTAGTTGAAGTAGATAATCATGGACTTTTTGTGAACACTCCCTTCTAGGTAGATTTATTAATGACAGATTCTTACTGAGATTATTGTAAATAAAAGGAGCTAGAGAAGTGTAAAAATTTTTACCCAAACAAGTGCGTGTTCTTGGTATCTCAAATATGCGGTCTTTTCTACGTTTAGCAATTTGTTTTAGTTTTATTGATTCAAAGTCTGCTGAAGAGTGTTGGAGAGTTATTATTGCCTTGATATACAATTGCCTTACAGTTAAAACAGCACACTCTTGGTATAGATCTTCTGTAGAATATCGCCGTGATTTGAACTTCATCACCTTGAGTAGAGCACGTTGTGCACGCTCAAGGGGGAGAAGGTGCGTCCGAGCTGCTGCACCCCAGGCGGTGATGCAGTAACCGAGGATTGACTGAGCTAAGGCTTGGTAAACCATATTTAAAATATTGTCATTGGCAGCATGGCGTAGCCGTTTGAAAATATATATAAGCTTCCGAGTTCTTGCAGATAAAGTCTTTATGTGCTCGAACCACGTCAAATTTTCGTCAAGAATGACACCAAGATACTTTATTGTAGTTTTATGTTCAAGGGATTGGCAGCTGCAGTTCTGTAAGTTGTAGCAAGTGTGCAACTTTATGTCAAGTTTTTCAGATGGTTGTGTCCTGGAAGTTATCGAAAAAGTTATATATTTAGTTTTGGTTACATTTACTGTTAGCAAATTCGACTGTAGCCATTTAGTAACACTTTGTAGTCCTTGGTTTGAATATGATTCAACGTCGTTCCAGGTTCTGCCATAAAATAACAATACAGTGTCGTCAGCAAAAGTAATAACCTGGCCGTTGATGAGGGGTGTTGAGTATGGGCAATTCTTCCAGGATGACCGCCGGGAGTGGCAAAGTCCTGGAAAGGCTTATGTCCAGCAGTGGACGAACTAGGCTGATGGATGGATGGATGTGATTACAAGGGACTTAAACCTGTAACAAAATATTGAAACTTTTTGGATTACATTTACTGATTTTGAACTTAATATTTTAGGATAAAATGTGCTCACTTTTCTTCTAAAATCAGTCCTATGGGAGAGGGGCGGCTTGAGCCCCACTAAACGCCCCCCTTATGTACGCTCATGCAAGATAGAAAATTCAATTAGGAAAAAAAATTCCGTGAAAAGTAAATCTCAGGCGGGACACGAATCCGTGTCCTACTGTGGGCCAGGGCTTTGTCAAGTTGCTACACCGAAATTTAATACAGTCTTTAGAATCTTCTGGTGTTGTACTATAATGTGTACTTTATACAACGTGTAACAGAAAGGTGTAACCATATTTGAAGAGCTTATTCAGTCAATGGTATAAAACAACTTTTACTATGGAACAAATACTGTATATCGAAAAAAAAAATTACTCGCTTCATAGGAAAATGCAATGCCGCTCGGCCGAAATGTATGGAAGGGCAGATATTTTTTTTGAGATTTCAGGGTTGACCCCATAGTAAAAGTTGTTCTAAACCATTGACTGAATGAGCTCTCCAAATATGGTTTCACCTTGTATATGTGTTTGTATGTACAATAAAATTTTGTTATTTTTTCA
Source organism: Ypsolopha sequella (assembly GCA_934047225.1). Classification (NCBI taxonomy): domain Eukaryota; kingdom Metazoa; phylum Arthropoda; class Insecta; order Lepidoptera; family Ypsolophidae; genus Ypsolopha; species Ypsolopha sequella. The sequence goes on along the minus strand of OW203988.1, from coordinate 4,385,158 downwards.
CCTTCTCTTTCACCCAAAGGTTGCCTGGTAGATATTGCTATTAGCAATAAGTGCCGCCTTTGTACAATATACGTGTTTTTAAGTGTCCTGTTTGTATGTATTTTGTAAATGTACATAAGTGTAATAAATAAATAAAACTACTTGATAAAAAAAAAAACTTCTGATATGTATTCGTAATATTAGTTTGGAAATTATAAACGTAAACAAAACATTATGAAATGTTTAAATAATTAAATTACAAATAGTTGAGTTTAACAAATACGTACTAAGAGAACCAAATATTTTTGGAGATACCATCCGCAGATTTGAATTGTAAATCGCTTGTAGGATTTAGACGCAAAGTCAGAGATTATGGTAATTCCAGCGAAATTTTCTGATTTAAATACGTTAGGAATTTAACTTTGTGATATTTTCCCTAGCACCTGATGGGTACAGAGTATAAAAGTGTCCTTAATCAAGAGAATGAAGCGATTGATTTTCAATGATCTGTGTATTATTTTTTCTAAAGAAAATGTAATAATAAATGCCATAGCCTGAGTGCAACACTTCTGTTGCACTCGTACAACCATAAATCAGCATTGTCTACACTACTCGTACCTTTTTTTTAAACAGCCTTGTAGTTAGCTTTAAGAGAAAAGGTTCCGCTTGCATACTACTCCATGCGGAAAGACGGATTCTGGAAAAAAGTGAAACTGACGACTTATTTCACTAATTTTATTATAAAAAAAAGAAATGGTGCTATGAAATATCTGTCCTGTTAAGAATTTGATAAAGTTTCTACAGAATTTAATCGACAGATTATATTAACGGGTTTTTGCTCTGATAAGCTTAGGTCTCGATATGAAAACTTTTTTTAGAGCCATCATTGTTGTTTTATTTCTAAATATTTGAATGACTTCTGAGGATTCTGTTTCTATCTGAGTGTGTATTATATTCCCGGAAGAAATATATATATATTTTTTTACGTGGTGTTGCTAGATTCTTTAAACCAGGAAGAATAAATTATGGTTTTGAGAAAACTATCCTCTAAATACCCAAGTCTGGATTCTACAGTAGCAGTGGCGTGCATATAACTTTTTGCTGGAAAAGCAAATAATTGGTCAAGAACAACAATAAATAAAATATGAAAAAATTTAAATATCACTTTGAAAAAAAAAATTGTATGACGCCTGGGTAGACAATGTCTACCATAGAGTGAAAATTTCCTATACAAACTTTATTTTTTCAAAGTGATATTAAAATTTTTTTATATTTTTTTTATTGTTATTCTTGACCAATTTCTTGTTTTTTCCAGCAAAAAGTTCTGTGCACGCCACTGAGTAACGGCACAAATTACTATGTGAATACATTTGCAATATACATCTATTATTAAAACAGTAAATGAGTACGTCAGTATGTGTACCTACATATTAGTAATGATAAAACAAGGACTAGAATATATAAATACAAGTAACAGTTGTGTTTCTGAAATGAAATGCGTAGTTACTACAGATTCGTGTCATGCTTTAATATTTTAGGTATATTATGGCGCGTCTCATAACAAAATACTGTGCTCAGCCGTTTTTTGCTTCCTTTTGAATGTTTAGAGAATAGAAATAAAACAAAAACCGGCGATTTTCTTCAATATCTTGCTGTGAAGTTCCATAAATCAATTTCTTTTTCCCTTATTTGAAAAGAATGTCTGAAGCTAGAATATTCACCTGAAATTGGCGTTATTAATTTTCGAGCAATACACTAATGGTTAGATAACTAATTAACTAAAATACTACACGGTATTTTTTTTTCGAAGGTATGTCACCTGAATTTAGGTATTATTTTCTTCCTATTTTGCACTATCTGGAGACACAGCGATTGAACTCGGGACGAACTACTGCACTCGTAACACAGTGTTTAATCGCGCGCGACGCCGCTTAGTTGAATCACAAGTGCGAGGAGCGTGACACGATGTTTTTGCGATTAAACAATGCGTCACGCTCCTTGCACATGTGATTCAACTAGTGGCGTCGCGTGCGATTATACACTGTGCTACGGCTGCAGAGCTAAACGGCAGTGGTGTATCGCGTCAATTAACTTTTCTCTTATTAGTGATGAAAAGTAGAATTCTCAACTCGGGTTGAAAATTCTACTTTTGTATGGCAGATCATAGAAGAAACTTAAACCTATGATTTGATTTGATATAACAATATACCTGCTATAAATCGTCGAGCATTAATATTAAAAGATAGGCTCCTAAGCCACTATATAGGTACTCACCACAGATAAATATATTTGTGGTAATAACTGTGGTACTAACTGTGATAATAACTGTAGTACTAACTGTGTTACTAACTGTGGTACTAACTTAGTTTATACAGGGTTCAATTATGAGCGAAACTATGAACAGGATAATTAACCAAAGACTCGACTTAACCCTCTTTATAACAGTTATAAATATAACAATAGACATAGTTACGCAGAACGAATTCATCCCCCTGCAAGCGAACGGGGTTAAACCGTGATTTTGTTTGTTCTATCCTTTATTGCTCTTTAAGTAACAGTTGTTTAAATTTTGTAACGGCTGACATCGTTTTTCATTGTTCAAATATTTTTTTAACTTCAGCACAAAGCCCTACCAATACATTTGTCGATTTTTGGCCCCTTCCGTAAAGATTCTTCTTCCGTAAGACAAGTTAGCATTGTATCAACTCAGCTCCAGCTTCCGAGGGTAGTCTGTCAATCTCTTGTTAGCTGAAAAACTTTGATAATTAGAAACCTTCTCGATCACTTTTCAAGTGGTTTTTTGTTTCAGTGGAGTTCCCGCTCCCTTTGAGCCTTTGTTTCTCAACCTACATTATAAACTTTGTGGCTCCCAGAAAATAAAACGAGACAAAACGTCTGTAATGCGTACGTCATGTACAATAGACGAGTTCTACATGGTGCCAACATGCTATCAGCTTAATGTAATTGTACATGGTGCCAACATGCTAACAGCTTAATGTAATTGTACATGTTACCAACATGCTAACAAATGAATGTAACTCTACATGGTGCCAACATGCTAACAGCTTAATGTAATTGTACATGTTACCAACATGCTAACAAATGAATGTAACTCTACATGGTGCCAACATGCTAACAGTTTAATTTAATTCTACATGGTGCCAAAATACTAACAGTTTACAGTACTCCCAAAGTAATTATGTGCATACAAATCTATAGCCGAGCGACAGGACGTACCACGTGACCATATTGATTGTATAGAAAGTGTAAGGAAATACGAACTTTGCAGAACAGTGGCGAAGATTTGTATGTGCATTATCACTTTGGGAGCACTGTAATTTAATTCCACATGGTGCCAACATGCTAACAGCTTAATGTAATTATACATGGTGCCAACATGCTAACAACTTAATCAGCCCAACTTAGATATTTACCAACCGAAAATATTCCCAGGGAATATTGAAAATTTCCGAAAATATCCGTTGGCTAGAAATTTAAACGGACAAAATTTTATTTACGTTACATTTTTAGGCCAGCTGTTTTTAAGTGTTGCTAAGAATGAACGGTAAATGAAACATTTCCTTTTTCAGTTTCCGTACCCGAAGGGTGCCAAATGGGACCCTAATTACTAAGCCTACGCTGTCTGTCTGTCCGTCTTTCACATTCATCTACAACTTCAGCTATGATAGGTAGCCAACTGAAAATTTCACAGAATATATGTTAATACGGCCTCTATTGAAACCCAAGAGGGGTCTCAATACAAAAAAAACGCGAAAACGCAGCTTTAGTTTTAAGTAATTTTTTCAGCTCGATCAGATTGTTCTACATACTCTGAATTAAAACAACAAGTAATCAAATATTAGGTTTCATAGGTTCCCGAATTGTTTACTTTTAGCGCCTTGTATTTTGTCGTCTCGATGTTGCTGTGATATCTATTTGGTTAATATTTAACTACCATAATGTTTTTAGGGTTTCGTACCCGTATTGTGTGGTGGCACGGAACCCTTTGTGCGTGGGTCTGACTCGCACTTGGCTAATTATTGACAGAATATAATTTATAGGCAATAGAAGTTTCGTTAATTATTATATATACTGGATCGCCAAATTTCCCAAACCTCAAGATTGAGAGCATCTGGCTTTGGTCGTCACTCTCTGGTTGATTGATTATTTCGAGACGTAAACTGGGACAAAGAATAGATGATACTTTGTTTACTTTTCCTTTATCTTTTTGTTTAAACATTTACCTTTTCTAGCTAGAAATCGATAATTTTATAAACATTTGTTTAGCTGATTTAATTAATTTGATTGCTTTGTGAATGTTAACATGCTGAATATTCAGATATTGTCTTTTGGTGATTGTCGATCCGAATAATTTGTGTTTCCTTATATCATATGTCTATCAAGGTAAACTAATTAAACGCATAAAGATAAAAAGTACATGAAATATTTATAATTAGTCTTAAGAGTGCACCGAGCTTTTTACACACACAAACGCGTTTTTATAACCCTTGTTAGAAGTAGTAAACAAGTAAATTAAAATCTAAGGACATTTATCGGTATTATTGGGTTTATATACTAGACTGTATACACGATGGAAACACGATTTGATAAAGTTGGCTCGATAGAATAAATTCGCAAAGTTACCTCTTTTCAAGTAATTTTTTCCTCTTTTTCTCTACTTTTATATATAAAAAAGTAATTTGATACGATGATTCATTTACTTAAATAAAGTTCATAGATAACTGGAGCGTTTATATACGATAGTTTTTTTATTTAAGAACAATATGATGAGAATAACAACGAAAAACATGAAAACAGTGCAAAAGTTTGGTTATTTTCTTTACTCTTTACACATCAAAAGATAGAGACAAAGGCAAACACTCGGTGCGCCCTTAAGGCGATTACCGTCGCCAAATTAGCAGCTCGATGTTTGTCTGTATGAATATCGACAGAAACGACATTGAAATAACGTTCAAATCAGCTCGCAATGCGTGGTGGCTGTTACGACGCTCGCTGCGTCCTTGAAAGGGCAAAATAGGAGAAAATAATACTTTTCACATGGGCGTCATTGTTCGATTGAATAATTCTATGTTATATTTATAGCTATCAAGTTTATCTATTTATCAAAGCATAAATTAATTAAATCACCTAAGCCGCTTAGGAGCAGTAGGAAATTCAAGCCAAAAAACACCATTCAGTTGAAACAATTTTTCATATAGAAGTTTTGGTGGTACGAAAAAGAAAAATGTTGCATATGTTGTCCTAGAGTTGATAATCCATAATACATTTTTTCAATATTTTTGGTTTGGCCATAAAAGAGGAGTAGGCTTTAGAAAGTACCCATTTGGCGGTATTAAGGGCCTTAAGAGTTTCGATTGTTCAGTTGACATTCGGAGCATCTCTAACACCCAGCCGGGAATGCATTGCATAGGTCGCAGAATAACTAGAAGAAAAAGATCAACGTGAAAATCCTAGGACGATTGCAAAGTTCTAAATGAGGGCTTTTCATGACAGCTCTTAATCAAGTTTCACCAAAATGAATTAGATGGCGCTGACGTATGCTCTAATTTCAAAAATGTATGACGTAATAAAATCTACTCTATGACAAGACCTAACCTTATATATTATAATAAAGATTTCAATATATTTAATATTATATAGTACTATTTTCCACATAAGCGTTAGAATGTGGAAAAATCAATAACGAAATAGCATTAATTACCTAATTCTTTGGATAATCTAACTTAAATTAAACTTTAAATGTTTTAGTGCTAGAGTGTCTTTTTTCACCAACTAAAGTCTAATCCACAAAAAAAACCAGCCACTAAAAACAATATTTCTCCGCTAAAATGGGTTTCTAAACCACCAGTTTTAGTGCAAATTCCCTAAGTTGGCAACACTGAATCAGGAACCATAGAGTAGACTGTATATTTTTGACATGAGAGCATACGTCAGCGCCGTCTATTGATCGCACTCTGTACTTTTTTATTTTTTTTAATGCTGTCTGAAAAGCCCTCATTACCCTAATTATTTTTAGGATCGTTGCAAAGTTCCAAGCCATATTAGGAAGAATGAAATCTTCAGTGCTGTTGAGCAAACGTTTAATAGAACAAGATTTTATTTGAAAAGCCTTCCGTGGCATAAATTAAATAAGAATTGATAGTGTGGTGAGACAATGTACGGACATGGTAGTGGTCTTTTCTTGCAAATTCAAACCAAATAGCATTATGCCAGTGACTGCGTCGACTACAATCTTTCGTAATAAAAGTATTCTTCTTTGTGGTATACGAGAAACTTTGTAAGAAGCTTTGCTCTTCATGCCTTGACACATACTACTTCATCTGTATGTGCATGTATGTACGAATTTTCGTTTAGCTAAAATAAACAGTTTTTGAAGTTGTTTACTTGCTTATTAGAAGAAGCCACTGGTTTGATATATTAGTAAATGAATTAATTAATTTTATTGTTATTACAAAAACCAGTCTAAAAAATTTATAATCGTAGCTAATAACATCAAAACTTATGCCAATTAGCGTTTTACATTTTCTACAATAATACATTTAAACGAACTTCAAAGACGAAGAAGAAAAATACATACATTTATATACAGTAAAATAGTAATATTGAAAGGTTAGCGGTGTAGGATGTGAGAGTAAGTGTAAGAGGGTGTGCTAGTGTGTGTATGGTAGGGTAGGGAACTAGGGTAGAGGATGTTGATAATATAGTATGCAGTCATATTCTTATTTGCATACATATTTTTGAAGTTGTTTACTTGGTTATAAGAAGAACCCGCTGTTTTGATAAATTAGTATATTAATTTTTGAAGTTGTTTACATGCTTATTAGAAGAAGCCACTGGTTTGATAAATTAGTATATTAATATTGGAAGTTGTTTACATGCTTATTAGAAGAAGCCACTGGTTTGATAAATTAGTATATTAATATTGGAAGTTGTTTACATGCTTATTAGAAGAAGCCACTGGTTTGATACATTAGTATATTAATATTGGAAGTTGTTTACATGCTTATTAGAAGAAGCCACTGGTTTGATAAATTAGTATATTAATATTGGAAGTTGTTTACGTGCTTATTAGAAGAAGCCACTGGTTCGATAAATTAGTATATTAATATTTAAAGTTGTTTACATTCCTATTAGAAGACGCCACTGGTTTGATAAATTAGTATATTAATATTTAAAGTTGTTTACATTCCTATTAGAAGACGCCACTGGTTTGATAAATTAGTATATTAATATTGGAAGTTGTTTACATGCTTATTAGAAGAAGCCACTGGTTTGATAAATTAGTATATTAATATTTAAAGTTGTTTACATTCCTATTAGAAGACGCCACTGGTTTGATAAATTAGTATATTAATATTGGAAGTTGTTTACATGCTTATTAGAAGAAGCCACTGGTTTGATAAATTAGTATATTAATATTTGAAGTTGTTTACATTCCTATTAGAAGACGCCACTGGTTTGATAAATTAGTATATTAATATTGGAAGTTGTTTACATGCTTATTAGAAGAAGCCACTGGTTTGATAAATTAGTATATTAATATTTGAAGTGGTTTACATTCCTATTAGAAGACGCCACTGGTTTGATAAATTAGTATATTAATATTGGAAGTTGTTTACATGCTTATTAGAAGAAGCCACTGGTTTGATAAATTAGTATATTAATATTGGAAGTTGTTTACGTGCTTATTAGAAGAAGCCACTGGTTTGATAAATTAGTATATTAATATTGGAAGTTGTTTACATGCTTATTAGAAGAAGCCACTGGTTTGATAAATTAGTATATTAATATTTAAAGTTGTTTACATTCCTATTAGAAGACGCCACTGGTTTGATAAATTAGTATATTAATATTGGAAGTTGTTTACATGCTTATTAGAAGAAGCCACTGGTTTGATAAATTAGTATATTAATATTTAAAGTTGTTTACATTCCTATTAGAAGACGCCACTGGTTTGATAAATTAGTATATTAATATTGGAAGTTGTTTACATGCTTATTAGAAGAAGCCACTGGTTTGATAAATTAGTATATTAATATTTAAAGTTGTTTACATTCCTATTAGAAGACGCCACTGGTTTGATAAATTAGTATATTAATATTGGAAGTTGTTTACATGCTTATTAGAAGGAGCCACTGGTTTGATAAATTAGTATATTAATTTTTGAAGTGGTTTAATTGTTTATCAGCTAGTCTAGCATATAGAGCTCGATAGCGCGTGATACAGTGCTCTCTCTCACTCTGTAAATCTACCTCGAGAGAGATGGACACGTTGTATCGAGCGGATAAAAGCTCGATATGGTCTGCTATGCTAGACCCCCAGAAAAAGAAACTACTCGTAGTTTGATAAATTATTAAGTATTATCTTTTCTAGTTTTCAATAGTACAGGAGCGCAATTGAGGGATATTAATCTCAATAGAAATAATTATTGAAATGCGGTCTACTTTGATTGACACTTTTTCTCGTACCTATGACATTTGACAACTAAAAATAATATTGATCTAAACGATATTTTTTAAGATAGATTGTAAAAATATCTAAATTCTGCAAGTTTAAAATTTAAATAGCTATTTTAGTTCATTTTATATTAATTTAAAACCGATATTTTGCTATTTTTTCCGGAATCCGTCCCTCTCGCACTGCGGGTGTTTGAAAATGAAGTTAACCGTTAGAATTGCAAGCGTGACATATCCTCTTAGCGAAAATTCGCTGACCCACTTTTTCGTCTCCTATAATTTGTAATAAAATCGGAACATGGATCTTTAATGGAATCAAAAAATAAATCCGTTTACGCGACGGTGGCGGCGGTGTCTCTTACAACCTGAGCTAAAATTATCTCTCTCACTGTATGTAGTAATGCATTATGTGACATGGTGTTAGACCCTAAATGAATGTTGAGCAGCAGAAGTAGGGAGAAGGAACACTTATTCCAACATTTTCCTTTTCAATGACTTTTGAAACGGAATAAAGCGAAGTGCAAGTGAAGTTAAGAGGTTTAGATTGTGGTTTCTTGCTTTCGTACCATAAAGATGAAGAAACAGTTTTATTTTAATTAAATACTCTAAACCATAGATTTCAAAAGTTTTGATGAGCCCTGGCACCTAAAATCTATTGTATTGTTTTTGAATTTGTACATTAACATAATGCCGACGCGCGCACATTTATGAGTGCGCAATCTGTCTACCTACGGTCAGCAAATTGATCAGACTACTAAAGTCGTAAAAATTTAAAACTTTAAGTGCACTTAAGGCGTCCAACTATCACTGTGTTCAGATGAGCACTGATTCCAAACGTGTGAGCGTCACCCATTTAAAGGTGGAAACATGTTGGTGCTGTCATACTAACATAAGGGCTTATCTTTACTTTTGAAATCTTTGCTCTAAACGCCCTCGTGAGCGTTCAGTATGTGCATTCCAAGCTGGTATATCAAGAAGTTACAAAAGTTCGATGTACAGGTATGGGGGAAAAATTCTTCATTCCAGATACGAACCTAGCTCAGTAGCGCAGTTAATAGCGCGTCCGTCGTGTAAGCAAGAGGTCGCAGGTTCAAATCCAGGGACGAGGAATTTTGCCCAGAAAATGCCCAGATAACTGAAATTAGTTTTCAATGCAGTAAATATCTTCATCTTCAACGTTCATTATTAGTTTTCTTGAAAACACTCGCACGAAAATAATAAGAAATAATAACGTGATTCATAAATTGGAAAGCCGTGAACAAAGACTTGCGTGTCAAGCGAAGGCTGGGTTACGACTGGGGCTTGACGGTCTAATGACACGTATAGACCAGTAATATTAGTGTCAAAATGAAGTCCCATGTATTGTCATATTTATTATCTAATCCTACTAAAAAAAATCATCTTACCAAATAACATTAAAAATATAACTATGCCGTGCGTGATGAACAAACGGCGTCTGAAAGAATCTAACTTGACACTGGCATAATGACACTGGCAAGAAGTGGCGGTTAAAATAGCAGCCGTTTATAAGAAAAAAATATATATATATCTACCTGCGGGCCTATTGTGTATCTCTAGTTGCCTTCTGGACTGGGTGTCTATCATCAAAAACATAGATATACTATCGAATTCCGATGTCCTAAGGATATTTTCGCACTTGAAGTGACGACACAGATTGTTAATAGTTCAATACCCACTAAAGGCAATTTTGAAATTTCAGTTTTTAGCTATGTTTTTGATGATAGGCACCTCGTGCAGTTGGCAACTAAAGATACAGAATAGGGGGGCTGGTCTGTTGTTAAAGGGTTTTCTTATTAAACAAAAATTACAAAAGTAGATTATGGGCAGGTTTTTTGATCAAATACCAATACGTGCGTCGTCGCGTAAGCGTCTTCACTCGCCCTGAAGAAGGCAGCCTGAATCTGCTAAAACTGGTCGGCTGTCCCGACTATAGTATTAGGTCTTTACATATGAAATTGCCGTTTTCTATAGAGAATTTGAAGGAAACTCAATTTTCAGTACTTGGCAAATCCAAGTTATGTAGTTTCTTTTGTGTATAAATGAGACAACATTAGACTAACAGCAACATTCATACAATTTTTGAAAAGTGTTAGCTGTAAACAATCATTACGAATCTTATCATGGAAATGGATGGCACATAGGACGAACTTTTTTTGTAGATTTATTTTTATAATGAAACTGAAAATAAAAACAAAATTTAATACGTAGATGTAAAACCTTGAAATCAACTTTGGAACAAAAAACAAATAATTGAAATAGGTATTGAATCACAGGAACTATGAACTCATAAATCTGTAAGAAAATTTCAGCAATTTCGTAGGTGAAGACCTATTATTTATTGAGGTGAGTCGTCTGTGTACATCATAATTGAAACAATAATTACTTATTAAAATTAATAATTTGAAATTACGAAACTTAATACGTTTCTTTTTGCCTTTGTATAGGTACCTATTTGTTTCTGAGAATAAGGATTCAAAAAAACTAAATTAGGTTTCATTGATTTTTAGGGTTCCTCACTTACTTCAAAATAAAAATAAAAAATAAAGAATAACTTTGTTGTCTGTCTGTCTGTTTGTCTGTCGAGACCTTTTTTCTCAGGCCCCGTTAGAGATATCAAGTTAAAACTGATAATTTTTACAGTGCAGTTAGAAAATCAGTTCTAACTCGATGCGAAAAAAAGTTATTTTCTTTTACATCAATAATTTCATTCAAATTGGCTCACCATAAAAACAAGTAACTTTGAAACATATTCACAAGTTTTGTGAAATACACAGATACCTATAGAAAAAAATCTGAAAACTAACTGTAAATTAATCGCCAATTTAATTTTGCAGTTTTGTACAATTGGTAGATATAATCGTAGTTTATGCTACAAGGGCGTAAAGGAATAAATTACGAGGACGATTTAAAACACGAGCGTAGCGAGTATCATACTACGTTTTTCAATGCATAGTGTAAGGAAATAAAACAAATATAATCTTGTGAACTTTAAACTATAATTGGCTCAAAAGGACTGTATCCAGAGCCCTTAAACAGTGGAAAAAAAGTATAACATTTATGGTAAACAGGAAAAGCTGCAGGTTAGCCAACCATTGTAAATAAATAAAAAATAATAATAATAAAGCCCTAGGGCAAAATAATCGACTTTCTGTTCGGTTTTGATGCATAAAAAGTGGGCCTTTACGAACACTTGCACTGAAAATTCATTTTCAATGATATAACAAAACTTCGTCAAAACAAAACTGCAGAATTAAGTTAGCAAAATCTAATGATTTTGCATAACAGAGTCCTGACTAACAAATCAGCAAGATATCATGAAGAGAATTTATGATTACGTAAATTTAATTTGGTTTCTTACAGTCTTGTCTTTTTGAATTAGTATTCTAACGTTGTTCTCTTGAAACCTTACTTTGTTAAACAAAAACTTAAATTCTTCATCGTTTCTAGAAAACTAAATTAGGTACTTTTGTGATGAAATAAAAAATATTAAAAAAATAAAAAATATATTTATTTGTCAATAAACTAATAACACAAAAGCTAAATATTAAACAGACAAAAAGGACGCAGCTCAACAAAGTGCTGTGAGTGCGTACATCTGCAAAGCGCTGATTTTCAGCTGTCCCTGTTCTCACTAAATATTACATATAGAGCGGGTAGTTTGGTTTTTTAATTAAAACTAAATATAAAAAATTTGATGAACATGCATACGGTAGGTAGGTACGTTTGTCTGTCATTTTGTATGGATACGTATAACCTATCCGTTTAATTTATTTATAATACATGATAATTTGTCTTGCCATCTCCTTATTAAAATTAACAGAAAAATCGATATATATATACTATGCCCAGTTTTAATTGTAAAAATGCAGTATCGGAATAGTTAAAACCTTTACTATATATTGAGGTTGAAAAACTACTTGAAATGTAATAGATAGGTATATTAAGATACATCACACTCACACACACTCACCCTGATACCCTCATACACACATACACACACTCTCAATTTCAAACTTTTGTATACACAAATATTATATTTTATGTCATAAGCGCAACTTAAATGTAGGTGGTCCTATGGAAGAGCAGATCCTCCTTACACAATGTCCCTTTGAACATCTAATAGGAGGCCCGGGCCACTAAACATATGTATACAAATCCTTTGTAATGCAATAAATCATTTTCGTTTTCATTTCCATAATATAATATTTGCCCGAAGTACGGCGATAAGGGCCATCCCACATCGCGTTGGGACGTAAAAATTGTCGGCATTATCTTCTTCCACGCGGATGAAGTCGCAGGCAGCAGCTAGAAATTGAATAATTCAACAAAATCAACACAAAACTTTTCCTAAAACTTGAAAAATAAATAACGAATTAAATACTTTATGCACGTTTTTTTTTACTTAACTGAACTACATTTAAGCGAGTCTAAGCCCGGCGCGCGGCGAAATAAATGCATTGACTACATTACATACACCTCGATGAAAAACATTTGTCAGAGCTTCTGAAGATTTTTTTAATTTCTTTCAGAAGTTCTAAGCTTTTTGATTACAACGAGAAATACCGAACACAAAGAAGTACCAAAATTCTTGCGAAGGCATCAAAAATGATCTTCAATTGCTGCAAAAATCTACGAGCCAAAGTACATACAGTTAACGCACGAGTTGAATGCACACTTGCGCTATACAATTGTATGTCGCAAGTGTGCATTCAACTAACGCACTAGCTATACTCGTATGTTTATATCATACGACCTACATTACGTACAGATAAGACAGAGCCCAGACGGTTTTATAGCCATTCCCCATCAGAGCATCCCATCTCATTTGCTTTATAATACATTACATTACATAACCCTAAGCCTTCTGAAGGTTTCAGAGTGGTCCCATTTACCGAAACATTAACGCAATTAAGCAACAAATCCCTGTCCTGTCCTTGTCGCACATTACATGAGAAAATAGTATGGCACTACTTCGTGTTACACTCTACTTTAGGAACGGTTTAATGATTGAGTAGTATTCTAACTGTAAACTATTTCAGAACGGTGATATATACGAAATGTTTTTCGATGGATAGATCAGCATTTACTACTCGTATTATAACTAAGCTAAATTTTCAGTACGTCCGTTTCTCTGTATATCCTTTCGTGGAATGAAAACGGTTGGAAAAATAAGTACGTGGTTGGCGTATTCCTCTGGGACGTAGCGAGCATTTAATTATAAAAATATAATAATTACCATATAAATATCATAATAAAATATCCTTATTCTAATAGGTTACTGCATATACTTGACAGACATCTTTGGCCTCGATCAGCAGGATCAAGCCTCGGTTTTCGATGTACCATAAGCAACTGCCCCACTTTCTCAAACGATTACAAAATCCAGGAGCTGTATTTTTGAATCACTCGCTGTGAATCATATATTCACGTGCGAAATTCAATTCGATTGGTCACGATTTTACATATTTTTGAATCAGTAGAAATCAATGTAAATGGTTTTCGTAACACGCAGAAAAAATTAAAACCGGAAAGCAATATTTCGTTGATTTTAAAAACCGGTAATGAATGGAGGTGAACGGAACGTAAATTAAAAAGTTATAATCGATGTAATCGATGATTCGATATAATCGAATATAATCATCGATGCATCGACATCGACATTTTCTTCTTGTCATTCTTGCATAGTTTCAACTAGTAGAAATCGGAAAACGAGTCGGTCAGACCCAGTGGCGTGCACAGAACTTTTTTCCGGAAAAGCAATCAAAAGTCAAGATTGACAATAAAAAAAATATGAAAAAATTTAAATAACACTTAGAAACAAAAAAGTTTGTATGACGCCAGGGCAGGCACTGCCTACCCTAGAGTGAACATTTTCATACAAACTTTTTTTCAGACCACTCGTTGCAGAATTCACGGGGAGTATTTTCAAAAATATAGATTTAAAGTTTTCGTATGCGAATCATACGGATTCATATGCAAATTGAAATTCGAATGATTCAAAAATACAGCCCCAGGTGTCTAAGTCATGATAGAGAAAACATTGAGACAAGTTACTGTTATAACATTAGTGTACTTTGAGCGGAATTTAGTTAACTAAGCAGGGAGATAAAAAAATTAGTGCCATATTATTTAAGACACAGGCTAAGAATGTGATGAACGTTTCCGTTTTTGGAAATACTCAAGGGAATTTTCCCATCCATCCATCAGCCTAGTTCGTCCACTGCTGGACATAAGCCTTTCCAGGACTTTGCCACTCCCGGCGGTCATCCTGGAAGAATTGCCCATACTCACACACGCTGGGCGGGCGGGTTGGTGAGCGCGGTGCCGGAACCCTCGCACCAGTGACGCCGCTGCCCGTCACCAGTCTGTTCCATATAAGGCCCGGCTATTAGGGATGGATATACCGCCATCCATCGGTCCCAGTCATGGTGGGCCTTCTAGTTTTTTGCCTGTGAGCTGTCCTCTTACTCTCCCCCGAATAACTTCGAGGGGGTCTCCAAGTAAGATGGTGGTACCTCCACAGTCGAGCCCGGCATCAGCTCTACCACCTGTTAAAACTGGGAATTTTCCCAGTTACGGGTAATTTGAAAAGGTAATGTTCCCGGATGGTACGTCTCTACATGGTAGAAAGCCGAGGCCGCGTTTGAGATGACAGTTGTATTTTTGTACCGTAATCATTCATTTGGAATTAGCTGCAGTGTGCTTGGGATGGAGGTAAAAGTTTTAAATGACGTTTTTTTGCAATCTTTATAAAGGGAAGATATGGAATTTTGGAATATAAATAGTCGTTTAAATAACGTTGAAAATAAAACAGCCGACCTATTCTGAAGCGCGCGCAAAAATTGTTAAGACTGTATATGAGCCTAGAGCAGGGATGGCGAACCTTTATTGATCAACGTGCCATTTTTTCTAAAGAATTGTTTAATGACGTCATTGAGGCTATAGACGTGCCGTTAAATAATTTTGACTTAGTGATTATTGGAAAAGGCTAGAGTCGTGTCATCAAGAACTGAAGGAGTTAGCAATGAACAGAACTCAATGGAGAGAGCTACATAGATAAGAGCGAAGCTCTTAAATATATGACGATAATTATTGGAAAAATAATAAAACTATCATAACTTCATAGTGAACTTTGTTACTTTGAACTAAAATACAAACCGTTTCGATTGCTGGCGTGCCAAAAATATTTTGTCTCGTGCCATCAGTGGCACGCGTGCCATTGGTTCGCCATCCCTGGCCTAGAGCATGAACAACGCCAGATTTTCGAGGATTCGTTTGAAGAAATTCGGACATTCCATGCATTGAAAAAAAAAAAGTTTTATTGATCTTTTATCTAAGGGTTCTACTTATAAACAATGTAGTAAGATTTATACTATTATCAAAAAAAAAAAAATCCCGCCCTCTTTTTTTTGGTTTTCAAATGTTCGTTTCAAGAACGCGGTTAAGAGATCAACTTGATTTTTTTTTGTCATAAAATAGATTGTATAAATATTAAGGGATTCTACTTGAATCCAATATTTTTTTCCTTCCAAAATATTTCAGTATTAGCTAAAAACACCAAAATGTTGTTTCGCTTCGTGATCATTGGTATTACGCGTCCAAGAAAAAGAGGCAAATCACCTCTATCATAAACAAATAAGGTCTTGGCCATTGGACTTATTGTGCTGGACAGGTAAATAAAAAAGTTGCTGGGGTAGGCCATCCTCTTAAGGAAAATTTCGGGTTATTTTAAAAAGGTTTTTCTAGAGATTAGTGTAGGTTTTTGTGATTAAAACCTAAAAGTGTATATTCCTAGAATTTTAAAGTCTTCATTTCTGCATGTTTGGTTTAATCACCCAACGTATCGTGTGGTTTTGCGAATTAAAATGAAGGCTAGGATAACCGTTCAGAGAAAAAAATACGCATCATAAAGGCATTTGGTCACGCCTTTACATATAGGTAATTTAAATGTCCAATAACATGTTTATGTCAATAATACCGACCATATATACCGGCGTAAGTATATCATAGGTATCTAACTTTTTTAATGTTTTATCGTATGTGCCTACTCAACATTACTATAGGTATGCATGTTGTAAATTAGATACGAAACACAACTCAACCGTTACATCCTTGACAGTTGATACGAGCAGAGATACGAGTATCAAGGTATAAACTTATTTCAAGTCAGATGTAAAGAGGTCATTACTATATACAAACTTTTATTAAACATGGAACAATACCGGTGCAGACGAAAAACAGACCAACACTAAAATTGAAATTTTAATTAAGTATGCAAGGAAAGGTAAAAGAAAAGAATTATCGCTGGTACGTTTTTACTTTGTGTTAGGTTTTTGTGTTGTTAAGGGTCGGTTCCGCTAAACAAAACTTTCTACATTTCCGCCAAAAGTTTCCTGCTGTCTTGAATTTTCCTATCCCTTAGTTAAAGTAGATATAAGTCATTTGTATAGTTCAATTTTCGTGTAAAAAAAAAGACATGAATCTTGCTAAGTTTCTTGCCCTTCTTCTTAGCAAGACTAATCGAATGGGCGGAGGTAGGCATGTATTTATATATGTAGCCTATTAGTATGTAGTATATAGGATGGGATTTGGTCGGCCGCCTGGATTCATGCTCGGGGCTCAGTTGGTGATCATTGAACCTTGTTCCTGGTCCCTGGCCGGGTCTCCGGTATGGGTTTGGGCGGTTGATTGGTTTTCACCTTGTATAATATATAATTGACCTATCATTTTAATCGTAGATCAGTAGACTGATCATACTAGTTCCAACGCCAAATTATGGTTTCCGTGATTTTAGTGACTTTTTTCAATTTTTTTTATCGATGATTTTAAGAGTATGACATAGCCAAAACAAAAACCAGTTCCGGGCGTGGCTTATTCTATTTTACGATAGCGCGCAGGGGGAAATTCGTCCCGGTCTCTAAGCTCGCGTCACCATAGCAAAAATACGAATAGAGTGGACGAGGCAGGGTCAAAAGTAATACGTATTTTATTTTATCTAATTTATTAGTGTATTTCGATCATCGTCACACGGCATTGATCTTACTTGCTATCACGTCGGGACGTAAATTTATTATGGTCGGCTAAAAGTGGTTTTTTGAGTGTTTGATTTATCAGTTGACCCTCGGAACATTTCAGACACTCCTTTAGAGATACATAATAATATTGTGACGGTTAATTGTCACCATTACCCATTCTTTAAATATTTTTCGCCCCTTGAGCTGGTTTTACACTTGCGGGAAAATAAATTGGACCAAAAATTTCTTTACAAAAAATTTTTACTAAAGTTGTTATTACAAAAAGTAGAAACTAACAAATATTCTCAGAAGGAATGCACCACGTCACTATCTATCTCACTGTAGCTTATATCAATTATGCCTCTCTCATTCAACCACGTTTAACTGCGTTACTATCTCATTCCAACTCATTTTAAATAGCGTCACTATTTATCTCACTCTAACGCGTGTTAAATGGCATTTCTAATGAACGTCAAATATTTTTACTGCCCGCCACTCTTTCATTCTAAATTCTAATTATTTTAAAAAATACGCAGCTCCTTTGGTAATAAAATAGCAATAACTTTTTTTTCAAAAGTAATACACAGAAATTGCCAGATCATTTGAAAAACAATATTTGATGAGCCGTTATTTAAGACAATTTGCAAAACTAACATAGGACATTTTTTTTCAGGGTGTGGTATCGAACTAACTTAATTACAAAAAATTGCTCATAAATTGGGTTTTAATTTTTCTTCCTGATGTAACAGCATTTCAAGGTTTATTTTTGACTTTATCAATAGCATGACTATTCAGAGTTGCGAAACAAAAATTTAATTCTTAGAATTTAGAACTGGTTAGCTTTGACTCTCAAAAATATATTCGAATTTATAAAAGTACCATCAACTCGAAGACTATCTACGTGTTTAAAATATCTAAGTGTTTAAAATATAGAAATTTATTTGTATCATAGTTTGAAATGTTCAGGTCCCTTTACGCAAAATGAAAAAACAAAACTCTTTTAGGAATAATTTGTTGTCCCTATGTTTGTCTGTTTGTCCGTTTGTCTAGGCAATTTTTCTGGGTAAAATCAATAAATGCTAATATTTACAGCCCTGTAAAATATACATATTATAACGTTTTTATGGCCTTTTGTTTAACTTTTTCATACAAATTTTCTCCTTATGAAAATATAGAGATACACACTTCACATAATATTTTGCATTTGAAAGAAAGCACAGAAAGGAACTGTAGAACAAATAATGTAAAAAATATAAAACCATATCTTTCTATTCTAAAGGGATTAATAATTTACTGTTTGTTCAATGTGGCGATAGCTTTGTTTATTATTTTTTTTTTCTTTGTTACAAAGATAACAAATATTTTCATACAAGGTTTTCCTTAAGGGCTATTTCTCCGAATTTGTAACAAAATATTAAGAAATAATTATAACGGTAAAGTACAACTTTTAGCTAAGACAATTTATTGTTAAAAGTTTGCTATATGCATAAACATATTTTAATGATATTATGGTATCTTCAAAATAATTGGGTTTTCCATAAGCGTGATATCAGATTATTTAAGAAATTTACGGCTGGTATCACGACGACGGATAAGCCAATTATTTTATTACTATTGTAATATAATTAAAAATGTGTTAATGCATACAGCAGACTTTTAACTATAAGTTTTCTTAACTAAAAGTTGTATTTTTACTTATTGAAATTGTATTTCTCATCAAGAAGTGCAAGATGACAAGATATTCAAAATAAGTTAATTGAATTTGTGAAATGGTTTCAGGTCAAAACAGTTTTCCATGAAACGGTAATTGTTTATAGTTAGCAAAGTGTGTTAACTTAGTCATCTTAACATGAACGACGCCTGTATTTCTCTCTTTTTTATTTCCAGTATAGATAAAAATATACAAACTTGTTAAACTTTGCATAAAAACGAGGCAATATTGATGATATCCTGACAGCTATTATGATGGTGTTTTATCAAATTTTGCTTTTTGGGCTGTATAGAGACGTAGTTAGATGTCACTAGAATATACTCATGAAAAAAGATATGAAGAAAATAAGCTGTAGACTTCACATTCGCTTTATACCTATTGTATGAATTTTAAGAAAAATACAGGGGTAAAGGGACCTCTTAAAGAAAACCTTGTATTAAACTATTTGTTATCTTAGTAAAAAATTATTCAAGGAAAAAAATAAACAAAGCTATCGCCACATTGAACAGTAGATAATTAATCCCTTTAGAATAGAAAGAACAACATGGTTTTCATATTTTTTACATTATTTGTTCAACAATTCCTTTCTGTGTTGACTTTTAAATGCAAAATATTATCTCAAGTGTTCATCCCTACATTTTCATAGTGAGAAAATTTGTATGAAAAACGTAAAAAAAAAAACGTAAAAACCTAAAACGTAATATAAATAAAAACGTCAAAAGTATGTTTTTACAGCGCTATAGAGGGCCGTTTATAATGGTATTTATTCATTTTACCCAGAAAAAATTGTCTAGACAAACGGACAGACAGACAAACATAGGGATAACAAATTAATCCTAAAAGAGTTTCATTGTTTTCATTTTGCGTAACAGAACCTGCACATGTACCGAGAGGATTATGTACGATCTAATAATTTTGCCATGCACTGTAAATATTTCAAAATAAATTTTTATATTTTAAATGCTTGGCGATTTATCCCAAGTAAGTGTGCTTATATAATTTGCAAAAAACTTCACTTATTGGACCTGAAATGGTGAGCCAATACTAGAGGGTAATTTCACGAAAAGGTCATTGACCTTTATTACAGATCTCAGTAAGTATAAGTAAATTAATTTGGGTTTCAATAACGATCACAAAATTATTCTTTTAGAGTAACATATATTATTTTCCCGCATAAAAGTATGAATTCATTCCAAATTCATTCAGTTTTGTTGTTATGACTATGACACGATGTAGCTAAATCACTCATACGCATATTTTGTTGAGTTTTTAACGGCAGGAATATGATGCTCCTCGAAATATTACTTTATAAAATTAATTTCAATGTGTTTTGAAGTAGTTTTGGGAGATATTTATAGCTTGCAAAAAAGGGCACAGGTTCCACGTCTTACGGGCGCCAACGCTAGGCGTAGACTGACAATATCTTGCTGCCGCTGACTGCATCAGTGGATTTACGTATTTTTGGAAAAAGGGGGTGCTTTTTTTGACCCGAATAACGTGGTATTTGGAAAATGAATAGATATCATTCACACTAATTTTATTAAAAAAAAACCAACAAAATCGCGAAAGCGATACCTGAAACAAAATCGATAAGAAGTGTGCAATAGAGGGTTACAAAAAAATTCATTGACAGTACAAATATGAATCGATTAACGTGGTTTGTGGAAAATGAATACCTTAAAGTTCAACCAAAAACATGTATTTTTTTTATGGCTATACGTAACCTAATTATTGCAACAAAATCATCCGAAAGCTGACATTTTATTTCTGTTTGTATTTTCGTTCCCCTTAATACTTGTGTTAAATCTGAAAAATAAATATTGTAGTTCAACTTCTTAACCAATTACACAAATTTTATTTGTTGAAAATATTTTGATTTAATATGCTAAATTGTCCAAACACGAAAGCATGTTTGGCGGAACCGGTCCTTAATGGCTTTAAAATCTGATTGAATTTTAGGATATGCAGACGCGAGTATATGGGTAGGGTGTTGTTGATGATGGAGTCGGATGTGAGTCTGTGATAATTGATTCGGGCAATATAATCCTTTGGCTCGTTTTGGCAGAAGTACTACCGTGCCCCTAAATAAATATTAGACATACATAATATTTATATACTTACTTAAATACATTCTAACTAATGTTTCATGTTGAAGTATCCGCTTCCTTACTTAAGGGTGGTTTCGCTACCGGATTGTGAAAAACCCGCCTTTTTATTAAATTTATATAATTTTTTAATTCTGATTTACAGAAACCAATGAAAACTTTGCGATGGCAACATCTAATACATAGGTGATAAGGTTTTGTTGAATAACTATTAAGTGAATTTTGAATTTAATTTGAATTAAGTGTTCAGCGGGTTTTCCACAACTCGGCTGCGAAACCGCTCTTAACTAATTCTACGGATTTATTATTCTCTTCGCTATGGACTTCATAATTAATTTAATATGATCCTGTATGTTGAATGACTGCCATAAGCAAGACAATAAATTACTAATGTTTGGGTTATTAAGATGATTTGTGTCTTCAATAAGAGCAGCTGCTTCAGTTATTTACAAAGGTCCTGGGTAGTTGCCCTTATTTGAGTTTTTAGAAGTTTATATACTTACTAACCGTTTGATTGTAAGTGAAAAAAGAAATTACAAAAAGTGGAAATTGTTGTAAGTATGTGATAATAGTAGTTTTTGCTACAAGGGCGCAAAGGAATAAATTACGAGGACGATTTAAAACACGAGCGTAGCGTATCATACTACATTTTTCAATGCATAGTGTGAGGAAATAAAACAAACATAATCTTGTGAACTTTTAATTATAATAGGCTCAAAAGGACTGTATCTAGAGCCGTTAAACAGTGGAAAAAAGTATAACATTTATAGTACACAGGAAAGGCTGCAGGTTAGCCAACCATTGTAAATAAATAAAAAATGAAAAAAATAAAGCCCTAAGGCAAAATAATCGACTTTCTGTTCGGTTTTGATGCATAAAAAGTTGGCCTTTACGAGCACTTGCATTGAAAAAGCATTACAGAACATGTGAAATCGTATATTCACGTCAGCAAAAAATTACCCGCTTTGACTTTAAATTACAAGCTGAACTATTGCCGATAGTTAATTGCTAAAATAATCGAAGGAGCGAGCAAAGTTCTTCCAGTCCACTTGAACGGTCCGGTGTTTGTATGTATGTATGTATGTATGTATGTATGTATGTATAAATGCTTGTCTGACGATAACTCGAGGCGTTTAAATCGTGAGTCTTCAATTTACGCCACTGCACAGTAACACGGCTTTTCCTCTATTATACATTTCATACGTTATTGGCCACAAGAACGAATATAGCTTTTATTGACATAGAGATATTGATAAAATTTGCGTGCAGACATTCTTTAAAGTACTTAAGTAGGTAAAGACATTTAAATACATATCTACACTTCTGATCACAAGTTCTATCATCATTCAAATCAACCGCAGTCTGGTTTATTCGTCCAAGACCGCAGTCCACCGCGCATGTCTTTGGTCACAAGTATGATCATCATTCGAACCAGTCCCTATTAAAACCTCAGACATGGCTGTATGGGCTAAGTTCCCTATGTCTTCTAACTTGTGTAATTTTACTTTTATAGCAGAAAAAGTTAATTAAAAGCATTACTATGTAAAGAAGATGTTTGTAAAAATATTGTCATTATGCACTATTTTTGAGTAAATGATTAGGATTTCACCATATGAGTGTAGATAAAATTATTTATAGTGCATTACAAACTAGAGGATATCAGCTATAAATAAATTTCAAGTAAGACAAATATTTTGCAAAAGTTCCTAGGATCAGGATCTGAACCTGCGACCTCTTGCTTACACGGCAAGTGCGCTACCGACTGTGCCACTCCTCTTAAGCCATTGATTTTTTCCATCATAACTGTATGTCTAATGTTTGTATCTACATCATACACAAGCCTACATGAAATAACTAGTAAATGATTTTAAACCTTCATTGGATTTCCCTAGTTTTGTCCTCCCGTGAACATAATATCAAATATAATATCTTCAGTCAACCTTAAAACAACTGCTTTTTCTCACGTATTTTTTTCCAGAAATGTGAAGACATGTTTTAAAAACACAGCCAAATGACAGGTGACACAAGAACTACGATTTGGTCAATCGATTCAATCAAACAGTTTACAAGTACCAGCAACATACGAGTACTACTACCTCGCCTTTGTGGTCTGGTGGGTTTGGTTATTAATTTGTTATTTCGAAAGGCACGTTATACAGGTTGTAGATTTGGTCCACAACTTAAAAAATAAAATAAAATAAAAATACATTTATTGGTCTATAAAACATAAGCATACAAAACAAAATAGCAACACAAATTAAAACAGACAAAGTAAGACATTTTGTAAAAAACATAATTCCTGACACCTACGCTGGCTTTGCAGCCGTCTTGCAGCATGTCAGTTACAATAATGTAATCAGGGATATAGACACATATTTAAACAATAAAAATAAGAATAATAATAAAATTGTGAACTTAATTCTAAATAGTGCACGCTTTTGTGAGTAAGGTGAGGGTGTGTGAGAGTGTGTGTGTGTTTGTAAGGATTTATGAAAGGCTTACTGGATCAGGAAATACGAGTATTGTGAATGATGTATTCGGGAAGTTGCACCTATTTAACTATCTCTAAAAGTTTTTCTGTCTTCTCGTAGTTGAGAGGCATAAGCCATAATTTGATTTGTTTCATATACTCTTTGGGTTCCATCACGTCAACTTGCGTCACATGAATACTAGTAAACATGATGTTTAATACCACTTGAAGCAGGAGTTATACCCTTTTTTGAATGTCCTTAAATTATCTTTATAAACGGTCATAGCGGCGTGAATACTTAGTATGTACTACTAAGGCCCACTTGCAGCATGTTCTTAACTTAACTTTAACTCAGATTAAGTCAAAAATTGTCGTCGTACACTGACAGTCGCTCCCAAAATATAGTTAATAAATTTCGAAAAAAAAAGTGTTTTTTATCAGTATCGTGAATATAACCTAGCCCGTTACGGAAGTTGCTGACCGAATCAACACCCTGTATGTTCATCACCCATCACCTCAGTGATAGGTGGATGCACGAGTGAAACACCTCGGAAACACCTCTGACATCCCCTCGGTTTCATTCATGTCGTAACGATGTATCTATTAAGTTTATTGAAAAAGCAATTGGTTTTTCTAACTGGCCATCTGTCACTACTTGTATTATACTTAATAAAATGTTATAGAATGGAAGAATTGGAATAGCTACACAGTTGGAATACCCCTCATTGTAAAGAAAAAATAAGACACTTTCTGTCCGACTGTTTTTGACCGCTGAAACATTACCTTCACACAGGTATTTATATTTACCTGCTGTTATTTCAACCTGTGATACTCATTAGACAGTTCTTTCTGCCTTGTCTTAAAGACGGTTATTCTTTGCATCAGGGTTAAACTTATTCTGGTCACCACATGTGTGCCGTACCAATATTATTATGTTGACAGGTCGTTACACGGGCGATTAACGTCACAGCCATTGAGCACACGAATAAAGACCTCTATATTAAATAGGCTTTAGTGGGAATCATTGCGTGAAATCTACTCTTCGTAGTAACGTTCTCAGTGCAATGCTGTAATAGTTGGTTACGAAATTCTGTTTGAATACCGGGGAACGTCAAGGAACTTAAGATATTATATTTTAAGAGTATGACATAGCCAAAACAAAAACCAGTTCCGGGCGTGGCTTATTCTATTTTACGATAGCGCGCGGGGGGAAATTCGTCCCGGTCTCTAAGCTCGCGTCACCATAGCAAAAATACGAATAGAGTGGACGAGGCAGGGTCAAAAGTAATACGTATTTTATTTTATATAATTTATTAGTGTATTTCGATCATCGTCACACAGCATTGATCCTACTTGCTATCACGTCGGGACGTAAATTTATTATGGTCGGCTAAAAGTGGTTTTTTGAGTGTTTGATTTATCAGTTGACTCTCGGAACATTTCAGACACTCCTTTAGAGATACATAATAATATTGTGACGGTTAATTGTCACCATTACCCATTCTTTAAATATTTTTCACCCGTTGAGCTGGTTTTACACTTGCGGGAAAATAAATTGGACCAAAAATTTCTTTACAAATTTTTTTACTTAAGTTGTTATTACAAAAAGTGGAAACTAACAAATATTCTTAGAAGGAATGCACCACGTCACTATCTATTTCACTGTAGCCTATATCAATTATGCCTCTCTCATTCAACCACGTTTAACTGCGTTACTATCTCATTCCAACTCATTTTAAATAGCGTCACTATTTATCTCACTCTAACGCGTGTTAAATGGCATTTCTAATGAACGTCAAATATTTTTAATGCCCGCCACTCTTTCATTCTAAATTCTAATTATTTAAAAAAATACGCAGCTCCTTTGGTAGTAAAATAGCAATAACTTTTTTTTCAAAAAATATACACAGAAATTGCCAGATCATTTGAAAAACAATATTTGATGAGCCGTTATTTAAGACAATTTGCAAAACTAACATAGGACATTTTTTTTCAGGGTGTGGTATCGAACTAACCTAATTACAAAAAATTGCTCATAAATTGGGTTTTTATTTTTCTTCCTGATGTAACAGCATTTCAAGGTTTATTTTTGACTTTATCAATAGCATGATTATTCAGAGTTGCGCAACAAAAATTTTATTCTTAGAATTTAGAACTGGTTAGCTTTGACTCTCAAAAATCTATTCGAATTTATAAAAGTACCATCAACTCGAAGACTATCTACTTTTTGCTGAGGTCATAATTCAGTCATGAGCTGGCCTACTAGCCTTCCAAGGGAAAGCGTTGACTTTTGGGACACCTGTTTACCCTTGGGATAAATCGCCAAGTGTTTAAAATATAGAAATTTATTTATATCATAGTTTGAAATGTTCAGGTCCCTTTACGCAAAATGAAAAAACAAAACTCTTTTAGGATTAATTTGTTGTCCCTATGTTTGTCTGTTTGTCCGTTTGTCTAGGCAATTTTTCTGGGTAAAATCAATAAATGCTAATATTTACAGTCCTGTAAAATATACATATTATAACGTTTTTATGGCCTTTTGTTTAACTTTTTCATACAAATTTTCTCCTTATAAAAATATAGAGATCAACACTTCACATAATATTTTGCATTTGAAAGAAAGCACAGAAAGGAACTGTAGAACAAATAATGTAAAAAATATAAAACCATATCTTTCTATTCTAAAGGGATTGATAATTTACTGTTTGTTCAATGTGGCGATAGCTTTGTTTATTATTTTTTTTTTCTTTGTTACAAAGATAACAAATATTTTCATAGAAAGTTAAGGTTAATGGCTATTTCTCCGAATTTGTAACAAAATATTAAGAAATAATTATAACGGTAAAGTACAACTTTTAGCTAAGACAATTTATTGTTAAAAGTTTGCTATATGCATAAACATATTTTAATGATATTATGGTATCTTCAAAATAATTGGGTTTTCCATAAGCGTGATATCAGATTATTTAAGAAATTTACGGCTGGTACCACGACGACGGATAAGCCAATAATTTTATTACTATTGTAATATAATTAAAAATATGTTAATGCATACAGCAGACTTTTAACTATAAGTTTTCTTAACTAAAAGTTGTATTTTTACTTATTGAAATTGTATTTCTCATCAAGAAGTGCAAGATGACAAGATATTCAAAATAAGTTAATTGAATTTGTGAAATGGTTTCAGGTCAAAACAGTTTTCCATGAAACGGTAATTGTTTATACTTAGCAAAGTGTGTAAACTTAGTCATCTTAACATGAACGACGCCTGTATTTCTCTCTTTTTTATTTCCAGTATAGATAAAAATATACAAACTTCTTAAACTTTGTGTAAAAACGAGGCAATATTGACGATATCCTGACAGCTATTATGATGGTGTTTTATCAAATTTTGCTTTTTGGGCTGTATAGAGACGTAGTTAGATGTCACTAGAATATACTCATGAAAAAAGATATGAAGAAAATAAGCTGTAGACTTCACATTCGGTTTATACCTATTGTATGAATTTTAAGAAAAATACAGTGGTAAAGGGACCTCTTAAGGAAAACCTTGTATTAAACTATTTGTTATCTTAGTAAAAAATAATCCAAGGAAAAAAATAAACAAAGCTATCGCCACATTGAACAGTAGATAATTAATCCCTTTAGAATAGAACAACATGGTTTTCATATTTTTTACATTATTTGTTCAACAATTCCTTTCTGTGTTGACTTTTAAATGCAAAATATTATCTCAAGTGTTCATCCCTACATTTTCATAGTGAGAAAATTTGTATCAATAACGTAAAAAAAAAAACGTAAAAACCTAAAACGTAATATAAATAAAAACGTCAAAAGTATGTTTTTACAGCTCTATAGAGGGCCGTTTATATTGGTATTTATTAAAATTACCTAGAAAAAATTGTCTAGACAAACGGACAGACAGACAAACATAGGGATAACAAATTAATCCTAAAAGAGTTTCATTGTTTTCATT
Source organism: Ypsolopha sequella (assembly GCA_934047225.1). NCBI lineage: Eukaryota > Metazoa > Arthropoda > Insecta > Lepidoptera > Ypsolophidae > Ypsolopha > Ypsolopha sequella. The sequence continues at coordinate 4,357,405 of OW203988.1, read as the reverse complement.
TTGCGTAACAGAACCTGAACATGTACCGACAGGATTATCTACGATCTAATAATTTTGCCATGCACTGTAAATATTTCAAAATAAATTTCTATATTTTAAATGCTTGGCGATTTATCCCAAGTAAGTGTACCTATATAATTTGCAAAAAACTTCACTTATTGGACCTGAAATGGTGAGCCAATACTAGAGGGTAATTTCACGAAAAGGTCATTGACATATGTTACAGATCTCAGTAAGTATAAGTAAATTAATTTGGGTTTCAATAACGATCACAAAGTTATTCTTTTAGAGTAACATATATTATTTTCCCGCATAAAAGTATGAATTCATTCCAAATTCATTCAGTTTTGTTGTTATGACTATGGCACGATGTAGCTAAATCACTCATACGCATATTTTGTTGAGTTTTTAACGGCAGGAATATGATGCTCCTCGAAATATTACTTTATAAAATTAATTTCAATGTGTTTTGAAGTAGTTTTGGGAGATATTTATAGCTTGCAAAAAAGGGCACAGGTTCCACGTCTTACGGGCGCCAACGCTAGGCGTAGACTGACAATATCTTGCTGCCGCTGACTGCATCAGTGGATTTACGTATTTTTGGAAAAAGGGGGTGCTTTTTTTGACTTGAATAACGTGGTATTTGGAAAATGAATAGATATCATTCACACTAATTTTATTAAAAAAAAACCAACAAAATCGCGAAAGCGATACCTGAAACAAAATCGATAAGAAGTGTGCATTAGGGGGTACCAAAAAATTTCATTGACAGTACAAATATGAATCGATTAACGTGGTTTGTGGAAAATGAATACCTTAAAGTTCAACCAAAAACATGTATTTTTTTTATGGCTATACGTAACCTAATTATTGCAACAAAATCATCCGAAAGCTGACATTTTATTTCTGTTTGTATTTTCGTTCCCCTTAACGTGTTTGGTAAAAAAAAAAACTAAAAAGTACATTAGATTTTTAACAAAGTATTGAATAAGTGCCGTAATGGTGCTGGCAGAATACTAGCGTTGTACGTTCATTTGCAACGTTTTGCTGAGCTCAGGCCAATGTGCATGCGATGCATATGAATTCAGATTGAGCAAAATGTTGCATCAATCAGAACTGAGTTCTATGACGTTTCCTTTTAGTTTAAAATAAACACACGCTCAAGAAAAACGGAGCGTTTATATCGGCTTCGGTATATAATGTAAATAAATACCAAAAAAACTGTCGATATAAAAGATAAATCATGACTTTCATAACTCACAATTGCCTTGTGCCTTATGTTATGATACCCTGAGGATTGGAGAAGGAGGAAAACTTTAGTAATTATTACCAGCGATGTAACTTCGTGGGAATTTATTGCTTTTTAGTGTTTATACGTAGGTGGGTACTTAAATGATACCAAAACATTCACTTGCCTTTTATTAAAGAGTCTTCTTCAAGTTGTTTCACCTGAAAGTAGCTACTTAACTCATCCAGGACTAGAGTTACTAGATCCAGTGACGTGAGATCCAGATAAAATATCTGATATTTCAATAAATTTCCTGATATTTTCGTAAAGATTTATTCTAATGCTAATTCAGAAGCAGTGCGATTTTCAACAGTTTTTGCAACAAATGCAATGTAACTCAATAAATATTAATAATAATAACAAGCATTTATTAATTCTCATAAAAGTTCCTGAAAAATTTTTTTTTTTTCTAATTACCTGACAGAGGGCCGCAATTCCTGAAATGTCAGGGAAATTCCTATCGTCTGTAAACACTATTACAAATTACAAAATTAGGTCACTCTCTTCGCAGTTATAAACAAAATATTGATATCTCTATAGGTACTTGGTATAGGCACAATTTAACGCAAGAAACAACTTTGTATGGAAATCTACCCAGTTTGATATCTTTAACACAAAATCAATAATCAAAATTTTGGTAAGATAATACCAGTTCCAGGCGAAAAAGGTCTCATACTTTGGTCTATAACGAAAAACAACAGAGAAAATGTTTACCAAATTTTGTACTAAGACGGTGGTATATCATGTGAATTATTGGATTTCTCAAATTACTTATTTTCAAAAACATCGCCTTTGTTTATTAAAAGCTACAAAGGTTTTCTCTTGTATTATATGTTACTTCATTTTTTACGTGCCTTTTATCAAAACTAAGTAAGGCATGTATAAAGACGTCACTGTGTAGCATTGCAATATTTGTAATACTTCTTGATCCTTATTTTTCGATAACCTCTTTTGGTTTTGCTGGCACTCGAAGAGGTGTGTGAAGTTAGCTGACAAAAGTTATCTGACATATAATCCAACCATATAAGAATGGTCAATTTCTTATTAAGAACTTTCAATTTGTTTAATTTATAAAACATTTCTTAAAAGAAATTCTAAAGTAAAAAAGTTAAATAATAATAAATTTTAGAGAATTAAGAGGTAAATTTTCATTAAAATTTTTGGTTCTATCTTTTGTTAAATAATATTGAAAGCTTACTGCCACTATATTGCATACTTTATTTGATGTATTAGTGGCAGTTTTAAAATAAAAATTTAAGAAAACTCAAATATGTAGGGGATGAAGAGGAGAAAAATACATTTTATTTTCAAAAATAAATATTAAGAAGTTAAGAAATTAATGCTTTGTTTAAGAATGAAAAGGTTTACTGCCAAAATGTTACTACAAAAAACATAAGGATTTTTATATTATCTTAAATATAACGGCAATAAACAAACAATTCAGGGGATTAGGGGAACATATTAATTTTCTTAGATTAAAGAGATATTTTTATTTCGTTTTCTGATTTCATCCTTTGTTAAATAATAATGGAGGCTTACTGCCACTTTACTGCATACTTAATAAAATGTATTAATCGTAGTTTTAAAATAAAGATTCAAGAAAACTCAAATATAAATGGGATATAGGGGATTTTTTTTTTATATTACTTAAAAAAAATAAAAAGAAGTTAAGAAATTAATGCTTTTTTGAGAATGAAAAAGGCTTACTGCCACAATGCGACTCTAAGAAACTTAAGGACTAATTAACTATCTTAAATAAAACAGCAACAAACATAAAAAAATCAGGGGATAAGAGGTACATATTCATTTTTTTACATTATAGGGATATTTTTATTTAGTTTTCTGATTCCATCCTTTGTTAAATAATAGTGCAGGCTTACTGCCACTTTACTGCATACCTAATAAAATATATTAGTCGTTGTTTTAAAATAAAGATTTAAAAAACTCAAATATAAAGGGGATATAGGGGAAAAAAAAATATATATATATTTTTTTTAATAAAAAGAAGTTTAGTAATTAATGCTTTTTTGAGAAAGAAAAACGCTAAATGCCACAATGCGACTCTAAGAAACTTAAGGACTAAATAACTATCTTAAATAAAACAGCAACAAACATAAAAAATTCAGGGGATCAGAGGTACATATTATTTTTTTTACATTAAAGGGATATTTTTATTGAGTTTTCTGATTCCATCCTTTGTTAAATAACAGTGCAGGCTTACTGCCACTTTACTGCATAGTTATTGTGATGTATAAGTGGCAGTTGTTAAAAAAAATTCAAGAAAAATTATTTATTTATGTTTGAAAATGAAAAAGGCTTACTGCCACAATGCGACATTTACAATTTTTATGACTTATTTTGTATCTTAAATAAAACAGCACCAAACATTACAATTTCAGGGGATTAGCGGTACATATTAATTTTCTTAGATTAAAGGGATATTTTTATTTAGTTTTCTGATTCCATCCTTTGTTAAATAATAGTGCAGGCTTACTGCCACTTTGCTGCATAGTTATTGTGATGTATTAGTAGCAATTGTTATATATAAATTCAAGATAAATAATATATAGGGGATAAAGGGGAGAAAAATATATTTTTACTTTCAGGAAAAATACAAAGAAGTTAAGAAATTAATGCTTTGTTTGAAAATGTAAAAGGCTTACTGCCACAATGCGACAATTACAATCTTTATAACTTATTTTGTATCTTAAATAAAACAGCACCAAACATTACAATTTCAGGGGATTAGGGGTACATATTAATTTTCATAGATTAAAGGGATATTTTTATTTCGTTTTCTGATTTCATCCTTTGTTAAATAATAATGGAGGCTTACTGCCACTTTACTGCATACTTAATAAAATGTATTAGTCGTAGTTTTAAAATATAGATTCAAGAAATTTCAAATATAAAGGGGATATAGGGGATTTTTTTTTTATTATTACTTAAGGAAAATAAAAAGGAGTTTTGAAATTAATGCTTTTTTGAGAATGAAAAAGGCTTACTGCCACAATGCGACTCTAAAAAACTTAAGGACTAAATAACTATCTTGAATAAAACAGCAACAAACATAAAAAATTCAGGGGATTAGAGGTACATATTATTTTTTTTACATTAAAGGGATATTTTTATTAAGTTTTCTGATTCCATCCTATGTTAAATAACAGTGCAGGTTTACTGCCACTTTACTGCATAGTTATTAAGATGTAAAAGTGGCAGTTGTTAAATAAAAATTCAAGAAAAATTATTTATACAGGGGATAAAGGGGAGAAAATATATTTTTACTTTCAAGAAAAATACAAAGAAGTTTAGAAATTAATGCTTTGTTTGAAAATGAAAAAGGCTTACTGCCACAATGCGACAATTACAATTTTTATAACTTATTTTGTATCTTAAATAAAACAGCACCAAACATTACAATTTCAGGGGATTAGGGGTACATATTAATTTTCTTAGATTAAAGGGATATTTTTATTTAGTTTTCTGATTCCATCCTTTGTTAAATAATAGTACAGGCTTACTGCCACTTTACTGCATAGTTATTGTGATGTATAAATGGCAGTTGTTAAATAAAAATTCAAAAAATATTATTTATATAGGGGATAAAGGGGAGAAAATATATTTTTACTTCCAAGAAAAATACAAAGAAGTTTAGAAATTAATGCTTTGTTTGAAAATGAAAAAGGCTTACTGCCACAATGCGACAATTACAATTTTTATAACTTATTTTGTATCTTAAATAAAACAGCACCAAACATTACAATTTCAGGGGATTAGGGGTACATATTAATTTTCTTAGATTAAAGGGATATTTTTATTTAGTTTTCTGATTCCATCCTTTGTTAAATAATAGTGCAGGCGAACTGCCACTTTACTGCATAGTTATTGTGATGGATAAGTGGCAGTTGTTAAATAAAAATTTAAGAAAAATTATTTATATAGGGGATAAAGGGGAGAAAATATATTTTTACTTTCAAGAAAAATACAAAGAAGTTTAGAAATTAATGCTTTGTTTGAAAATGAAAAAGGCTTACTGCCACAATGCAACAATTACAATTTTTATAACTTATTTTGTATCTTAAATAAAACAGCACCAAACATTACAATTTCAGGGGATTAGGGGTACATATTAATTTTCTTAGATTAAAGGGATATTTTTATTTAGTTTTCTGATTCCATCCTTTGTTAAATAATAGTGCAGGCTTACTGCCACTTTACTGCATAGTTATTGTGATGTATAAATGGCAGTTGTTAAATAAAAATTCAAAAAATATTATTTATATAGGGGATAAAGGGGAGAAAATATATATATTTTTACTTTCAAGAAAAATACAAAGAAGTTTAGAAATTAATGCTTTGTTTGAAAATGAAAAAGGCTTACTGCCACAATGCGACAATTACAATTTTTATAACTTATTTTGTATCTTAAATAAAACAGCACCAAACATTACAATTTCAGGGGATTAGGGGTACATATTAATTTTCTTAGATTAAAGGGATATTTTTATTTAGTTTTCTGATTCCATCCTTTGTTAAATAATAGTGCAGGCGTACTGCCACTTTACTGCATAGTTATTGTGATGTATTAGTGGCAGTTGTTAAATAAAAATTCAAGAAAAATTATTTATATAGGGGATAAAGGGGAGAAAATATATTTTTACTTTAAAGAAAAATACAAAGAAGTTTAGAAATTAATGCTTACCTTTTTACGAAAAGGGGGACACCCGACGTTTCGAGACAGTTGCATGTCTCGTGGTCTACGTAGAGTTTCCCGTAAACCACGAGACATGCAACTGTCTCGAAACGTCGGGTGTCCCCCTTTTCGTAAAAAGGTAAAAACTGATCGCGGTAGACCCGATTATATATATTATAATGTAAAATAGGGATGCTTTCATTTCTGTGTATTTTATGAATTATGTTATTGTGGTATAAGTGGCAGTTGTTAAATAAAAATTCAAGAAAAATTATTTATATAGGGGATAAAGGGGAGAAAATATATTTTTACTTGCAAGAAAAATACAAAGAAGTTTAGAAATTAATGCTTTGTTTGAAAATGAAAAAGGCTTACTGCCACAATGCGACAATTACAATCTTTATAACTTATTTTGTATCTTAAATAAAACAGCACCAAACATTACAATTTCAGGGGATTAGGGGTATATATTAATTTTCTTATATTAAAGGGATATTTTTATTTCGTTTCTGATTTCATCCTTTGTTAAATAATAATGGAGGCTTACTGCCACTTTACTGCATACTTCATACAATGTGTTAGTCGTTGCTTTAAAACAAAGATTCAAGAAAACTCAAATATAAAGGGGATATAGGGTTTTTTTTTTTATTATTACTTAAGAAAAATAAAAAGGAGTTTTAAAATAATGCTTTTTTGACAATGAAAAAGGCTTACTGCCACAATGCGACTCTAAGAAACTTAAGGACTAAATAACTATCTTAAATAAAACTGCAACAAACATAAAAAATTCAGGGGATAAGAGGTACATATTATTGTTTTTACATTAAAGGGATATTTTTATTGAGTTTTCTGATTCCATCCTTTGTTAAATAATAATGGAGGGTTACTGCCACTTTACTCCATACTTAATAAAATGTATTAGTCGTTGTTTAAAAATATAGATTCAAGAAATTTCAAATATAAAGGGGATATAGGGGATTTTTTTTTTATTGTTACTTAAGAAAAATAAAAAGGAGTTTTGAAATTAATGCTTTTTTGAGAATGAAAAAGGCTTACTGCCACAATGCGACTCTAAGAAACTTAAGTAGTAGATAATTATCTTAAATAAAACAGCAACAAACATAAAATATTCAGGGGATTAGAGGTACATATTATTTTTTTTACATTAAAGGGATATTTTTATTAAGTTTTCTGATTCCATCCTTTGTTAAATAACAGTGCAGGTTTACTGCCACTTTACTGCATTGTTATTAAGATGTAAAAGTAGCAGTTGTTAAATAAAAATTCAAGAAAAATTATTTATATAGGGGATAAAGGGGAGAAAATATATTTTTACTTTCAAGAAAAATACAAAGAAGTTTAGAAATTAATGCTTTGTTTGAAAATGAAAAAGGCTTACTGCCACAATGCGACAATTACAATTTTTATAACTTATTTTGTTTCTTAAATAAAACAGCACCAAACATTACAATTTCAGGGGATTAGGGGTATATATTAATTTTCTTAGATTAAAGGGATATTTTTATTTCGTTTTCTGATTTCATCCTTTGTTAAATAATAATGGAGGCTTACTGCCACTTTACTGCATACTTCATACAATGTGTTAGTCGTTGTTTAAAAACAAAGATTCAAGAAAACTCAAATATAAAGGGGATATAGGGGTTTTTTTTTTTATTATTACTTAAGAAAAATAAAAAGGAGTTTTAAAATAATGCTTTTTTGAGAATGAAAAAGGCTTACTGCCACAATGCGACTCTAAGAAACTTAAGGACTAAATAACTATCTTAAATAAAACAGCAACAAACATAAAAAATTCAGGGGATAAGAGGTACATATTATTGTTTTTACATTAAAGGGATATTTTTATTGAGTTTTCTGATTCCATCCTTTGTTAAATAATAATGGAGGGTTACTGCCACTTTACTGCATACTTAATAAAATGTATTAGTCGTAGTTTAAAAATATAGATTCAAGAAATTTCAAATATAAAGGGGATATAGGAGATTTTTTTTTTATTGTTACTTAAGAAAAATAAAAAGGAGTTTTGAAATTAATGCTTTTTTGAGAATGAAAAAGGCTTACTGCCACAATGCGACTCTAAGAAACTTAAGAAGTAGATAATTATCTTAAATAAAACAGCAACAAACATAAAAAATTCAGGGGATTAGAGGTACATATTATTTTTTTTACATTAAAGGGATATTTTTATTAAGTTTTCTGATTCCATCCTTTGTTAAATAACAGTGCAGGTTTACTGCCACTTTACTGCATTGTTATTAAGATGTAAAAGTAGCAGTTGTTAAATAAAAATTCAAGAAAAATTATTTATATAGGGGATAAAGGGGAGAAAATATATTTTTACTTTCAAGAAAAATACAAAGAAGATTAGAAATTAATGCTTTGTTTGAAAATGAAAAAGGCTTACTGCCACAATGCGACAATTACAATCTTTATAACTTATTTTGTATCTTAAATAAAACAGCACCAAACATTACAATTTCAGGGGATTAGGGGTATATATTAATTTTCTTATATTAAAGGGATATTTTTATTTCGTTTCTGATTTCATCCTTTGTTAAATAATAATGGAGGCTTACTGCCACTTTACTGCATACTTCGTACAATGTGTTAGTCGTTGCTTTAAAACAAAGATTCAAAAAACTCAAATATAAAGGGGATATAGGGTTTTTTTTTTTATTATTACTTAAGAAAAATAAAAAGGAGTTTTAAAATAATGCTTTTTTGACAATGAAAAAGGCTTACTGCCACAATGCGACTCTAAGAAACTTAAGGACTAAATAACTATCTTAAATAAAACAGCAACAAACATAAAAAATTCAGGGGATAAGAGGTACATATTATTGTTTTTACATTAAAGGGATATTTTTATTGAGTTTTCTGATTCCATCCTTTGTTAAATAATAATGGAGGGTTACTGCCACTTTACTGCATACTTAATAAAATGTATTAGTCGTAGTTTAAAAATATAGATTCAAGAAATTTCAAATATAAAGGGGATATAGGGGATTTTTTTTTTATTGTTACTTAAGAAAAATAAAAAGGAGTTTTGAAATTAATGCTTTTTTGAGAATGAAAAAGGCTTACTGCCACAATGCGACTCTAAGAAACTTAAGTAGTAGATGTCGCGGCCCGACTGATTAGCGGGGCGAGGAGGGGACAAGCGTAGTGGCGCCAGTGCGGCGGACACGCGGGCAGAGCTGCAGAGACGGCCTACGGCGAAGTGCGCGTCGCTCATAATGTTGTAAACAATAAATTAGTACAATAAATTAAACAAGAAAACATAAAGTCTTTCCAATTTGGCGACCGTGACAGGACAAAAACTCTGTGCTGTGCTCCTGACCTTAGTGCAGAACTCTGTGCAGTACAAAGGAAATTCCAAGAACGAAATCTCAACTCTGACGTGGCGTGGCAAACAAAGAAATACTGGAGGTGTTCGAGTCAAGTGGAAGCTGCCGGGAGTATTATCAAGGATTCACCGAGGGGAGTAGCCCAATCCTTTTCTTTATTTCCAATCCTTCCATTTCTTTTGTGTGAACAGTACGTACCTACCGCTTTTGCCTCGCAATCACTGCATTTATTTAAATTTATAAGGCAATTGTATTTTAGCCACCATATTGTTTACAATTATTTCGCAATAGCAGTAATAAGTGCATAATCATTATCTACACGGCCTTAAAGAAACCTACATGGCTACGTATGTACGCAACAGTACTTAAAAATTGTATTATTCAGCTTTCTATGGCCCATTTCATAACAATTGCAATTCAATTATAAAACTTTCGACGTTATCATCAATACTGAGACTTCGCCGGCTTAAATAGTGCCAAACGTCAATCTGCTTTCCTTTTTTCTTAGCAAAACGCTCATCATCGCCTACTGCAAGCATTCTTCCTTCAAGCTTCATTACTATTTGCGAGTGCATCTATTTTACGTAGATTTGCCGACCGTTTTCAGGTATTCACCGACCGGTCAAACCTCGGTCAAACCAAGATCACGTGTCCTCTGCGTGAACTTGTGGCGCGCGCGCCTCTAGCCGCTAGCCTGCCTGACTGGCTGTTACGTCACACAGCAAGCGGCCTGCGGCGGCAGCGCGGCGGATCGGAGAATCTACCCGTTCAGAACCGGATTGGTTTGCATAAAATTTATTTGTTTGTTATTTGCCCTTTACGATGAGTGATAACGAAGAAAAGGAATCATTAACCGAGGCTGAGAAGAGGACGTTAAAGGAGTTAATTAAACAAAGAGGGTCCATAAAGGGACGGTTAACTTTATTCAAAGATCGTGTCGAGATTATATCTAAAATTCCTTGTGATGTCGTCAGTAAAATCGAAATTAAAGACTTAACCCTTCGATTACAAAAAATAGAAATGATTTCTCTCGATGCCGATCAGCAATTATCTGAAAGAGAAATTGTTGAAAATACCTTTTACTCTGTTCTCTCAGTAGCTCGGGACATTATAGATTCTTCACCTCATAACAAGGATCAAAAAGACGAAGGTTCTCATGCTTTTAACTCAACTTCATCTCATACTGGTGACAAATTGCTTAATAATGTAAAATTGCCAACAATAAAGTTACCTACTTACGATGGTAACTACCTTAAATGGCTTGAATTTAGGGACACCTTCGACTCTTTGATCCACTCGAATGAATCGATTCCAGACATAAGCAAGTTCCATTACCTTCGTTCATCTTTAGAGGGAGGTGCCCTTGTTGTGATCAAGTCGCTCGAGTTTACCTCTCCTAACTATAAGGTTGCATGGAATTTATTGCGTGAGCGGTATGATAACGAAAAGATCTTAATTAACAATCACTTAAAGGCATTGCTTAATTTTGATTCCTTGACAAAAGAATCGCATAAATCGATTCGTTATCTTATCGATCACATGATCAAAAACCTTAGGGCCCTTGAATCTTTAGGCCAACATACTGATCATTGGGATGTTTTAATTATTTACATATTCTCAAACAAACTTGATTCTGTAACTGGTAGAAAATGGGAGGAACATAAAAATAGTCTAACCAACTTACCTTCACTATCAGACTTTACACAGTATTTACGTAGTCGTGCGGACATGCTTGAAATGATGCAGGTTAACAGAAGCGATAAAAATGATAATCGTAAATCATTTATTCATAAAGAACAAACTAAAATGACAAAATCATTTGTCTCTTCTGTTGACACAAATGCCATCAAATGTCCGATGTGTAATCAAGGTCATCGCATTATAGAATGCCCTTTATTCAAAGATATGTCACCAGAAGATAGATCGAGCGAAATCTTAAAGTTAAACCTTTGCTCGAACTGTCTTCGCAGAGGGCACGAGGCTTCGCGCTATCGACTGGGCTCATGTCGTATCTGTAAAAAGAAACATAACACATTATTGCACATAAATAAACATAATGAACATGCTCAAAGTCATAATGAGAGTAATGATATTAACAAATGCTTCCATACCTTACCTGTTTCACCCTCAGCTTCATCTCCCGGGCAGGTGCTTCTTGGAACAGCTTTAGTAAGGGTAAAGAACACATTAAATAATAATACTTACCTGGCCCGGGCCATCCTTGACGCCGGCTCTCAGTCCTCGTTTGCTTCCAGTAACCTGAAACATAAAATGGGTTTAATTGGAGAAAATACTGGTTCGATCTGCATATCAGGGGTCAATAATGCTCAATTTGCTTCAACAGAAAAATGTGAGATATCTGTACATTCCTTGACAAGTTCGTTTAGCATGAAACTAAATTGTTTGGTTATACCTAACATTACAGGGTACTTACCGAACGTCGAGATCAATGTCTCTGACTTGAACTTACCATCCAATATCCAGCTGGCTGATCCTGGTTTCTATCATCCTTCAGAAATCGATTTGCTTCTGGGTGCTGAGGTATTTTATGAGATATTGATGCCAAAACAAATAAAATTAGGTCCCAACAAACCAATCCTTCAAGACTCTCAATTGGGCTTCATAGTAGCAGGGCCTCTTGGCAGCAATAAAGATAAACAAAAACGTAAAATTCATTGTAACTTTAGTCAAGATATATCCGAGTCATTAGCCAAATTTTGGCAACTCGAAGAAATCCCTTCATCTAAATCACCAATACTAACGTCACCCGTCAATGAAATTTGTGAAAAACACTTTACCGAGACCACAAAGCGCCTTGAAGATGGCCGGTTTTCGGTGTCAATACCTTTTCGTGAAAGCCCTAAAGTATTAGGAGATTCATTCACGATGGCAAAAAGGCAATTCTTTAGTTTAGAGAAACGGCTCAATAAAAACGCTGTTCTCAAATCACAGTATTCAGACTTCATAAAGGAATATGAGACTTTAGGGCACTTAACCGAAGTAGATAGACCCCCATTCGGGTATTACATGCCTCATCACGCTGTCTTTCGTGACAACAGCGAAACAACTAAAATAAGAGTTATTTTTAATTGTTCGGCAAAAACTACTTCCGGAAAATCAATGAATGACATACAACACGTAGGCCCAGTAGTTCAAGATGAATTGTTCGATATTCTTGTTAGGTTTCGCCAGCATCGATATGTACTGACTGGGGACATTCTTAAAATGTACAGACAAATATCTTTAGATCCAGCAGAACGGCATCTACAACTGATCTTATGGAGAGATCAGGAACCTCACATTGATGATTCGTACGAAAGCAAGTCATTACGGGTATTACAGCTTAACACAGTTACATACGGCACGGCTTCGGCACCGTTCTTAAGTACACGATGTTTACTTCAACTTGCTAAGGAGTGTACAGATGAATCAGTATCCCAGGTATTACAGCATGACTTCTACGTCGACGATTTATTAACTGGGGGTGAGACTGAGGATGAATTACGTAAAACAAGCGAGTCAGTCATTAAAATCCTGAATTCTGCATGTTTTCCTATTCATAAACTCCGCACTAACTGTCCTCAAATATTTTCTGAGCAAACGGAGTCTCAATCTCTTAATTTAGACAAACAAGCGGGTGTATTGGGTCTTTTATGGTTTCCCAATACCGATACGTTAAAATTTTCAGTGAAGATTGATTCCGAAATGCAAACTCCTACTAAACGTAATATTTTGTCAAAAACATGCAAAATATTTGACCCACTGGGCATGCTAAGTGCATGTACCATAACTCTTAAAATTTTGCTACAAAAATTGTGGCTCTTAAAATTAGGATGGGATGATCCCGTTCCAAAAGACATAATTAAAATGTGGCATTCTGTCTCTAAAAATCTTCACCATTTGGGTACCGTTTCAGTTCCGAGACATGCAGTATGCATCTCGCCGACTTCAATCGAGCTTCACTGCTTCGTGGACGCCTCGCAGAATGCTTACGGAGCGTGTGTCTATTTACGTTCTGTAGATAGCTCCGATAACGTGACTATACAACTCTTATGTTCAAAGGCTCGTGTCGCTCCCCTGAAGCCCACAACAATTCCCCGCCTTGAGCTCCTAGCTGCATTAACGGGAGCCCGGCTTACAGATAGAGTCTCCAGAGCATTACGCTGCGACATTTCTAGAAGAGTTTTTTGGACCGATTCCACTGTGGTCTTAAGTTGGTTAAAAACTCAACCTAGAGTATTAAAGACATTCGTTTGTAATCGCATTCACGAAATCCATGAGTTAACGCCAAACGATGTCTGGAGGCATGTCCCCACAGACTCAAACCCAAGTGACTTAGCGTCTAGAGGTGTAGATCCCGTCCAGCTTCGATCCTCTTCGTTATGGTGGCAAGGACCTCCTTTTCTGAAAATGAATGAATCAGAATGGCCAAAAAATACACATGAAAAGACAGATTTACCTGAAATAAAAGTACACATTAACACAACACGTAATAAAACAGAACAAAGCTTTATAGAGTTTTCAAAATATTCTAAATCTAACAAACTAATACGAATCTTTGCTTATATACTAAGGTTTGTAAACAATTGCAGAAATACAAACAAACTTACACTAAACTTACAGCCTGATGAAATAAATAACGCACTTACTTACCTTATAAAGGCTTCCCAACAAGAGTCATTCTTTGAAGAGTTAAAAACTCTTGCTAAAAATCAAACACTAAAGCCTAAATGTAAACTGTTACAGTTATCTCCCTTCATTGACAGTAGCGGTGTGCTGAGAGTGGGTGGTCGACTTCTTCACGCTGAGTGTGACTACAGCAAAAAGCATCCGGCCTTACTGGATAGCAAGCATCACTTCACAAAGCTCTTAATGGAAGCCGAACACTTACGTCTCTTACACGCTGGCCCTCAACTGCTCCTTAGTTCTTTCAGGCAACTATTTTGGCCCGTATGTGGCAGGAATTTAGCGAGAAATATAGTAAGAAAATGTGTAATATGCACTCGATTTCGCGCGAAGACTATGGAGCCGTTGATGGGTAACCTACCCTCAGTCAGAGTCACCCAATGCCTCCCCTTTCAAGTGTGTGCCACAGATTTTGGGGGCCCTTACTTTATATCTAGCAAAAAGGGTCGCGGTAACAGAATAACAAAATGTTATCTTTGTTTATTTGTCTGTTTGAGCACCAAGGCGATACACTTGGAAGCGGTTAGTGATCTCAGCGCTGCAGCGTTTATTTTGTGCCTACGTAGGTTCATCTCTAGGAGAGGTAAACCTGAATCTGTCTATTGCGACAATGGAACGAACTTCGTGGGGGCAAATAATGAATTGTGTAGAATTCTCCGATCCAGCCTTAATTTAGAACATGAATTCACCAGCATCAAATTCGTGTTCTCCCCTCCCTTTTCACCCACCTTTAACGGGATCGCAGAATCGGGCATAAAGAGCGCAAAACATCATTTAAAACGCATTATGGGAAATGCTAGTCTTACTTTTGAAGAGCTGAGTACACTGTTTACACAGATTGAAGCAGTCCTCAACTCCCGACCTTTAACTCCTCTATCACCTGACCCACACGATTTTTCTCCTCTCACTCCAGGGCACTTCTTGATCGGGCGGCCGCTGACGTCACTACCTTCAAACCCCGTCACGCACAAGAGCACCTCCCGCTACGAATTCATAGAGAAGCTGCGTCAACACTTCTGGGAGCGTTGGAGAAAAGAATATTTGGTCGAACTTCAAAACCGCACTAAGTGGCGTATCCGCCAACAAGAACTCAAGCCGGGAGACATGGTAGTCTTCAAGGAAGAAAACCTACCACCATTGCTATGGAGGCTAGGTCGGGTGCAAAAATTGTATCCAGGCACCGACGGAGTGTGTCGAGTGGCTGACTTTACCACAGCTAGAGGAGCCACTCGCCGTGCCTTAAATAAGGTAGTTCCTCTCCCAACTCATGGGCCTGAGGGAGCTGAGGGTCTTGAAACCAGCAGTTTTCAAGGGGGCCCAGGATGTCGCGGCCCGACTGATTAGCGGGGCGAGGAGGGGACAAGCGTAGTGGCGCCAGTGCGGCGGACACGCGGGCAGAGCTGCAGAGACGGCCTACGGCGAAGTGCGCGTCGCTCATAATGTTGTAAACAATAAATTAGTACAATAAATTAAACAAGAAAACATAAAGTCTTTCCAATTATCTTAAATAAAACAGCAACAAACATAAAATATTCAGGGGATTAGAGGTACATATTATTTTTTTTACATTAAAGGGATATTTTTATTAAGTTTTCTGATTCCATCCTTTGTTAAATAATAATGGAGGCTTACTGCCACGTTCTAGAAAACTCAAATATAAAGGGGATAAAGGGGAGATTTTTTTTTTTTTCAAATAAAATAAGAAGAACTTTAGAAATTAATGCTTTGTTTGAGAATGAAAAAGGCTTACTGCCACAATGCGACTATCACCTACTCTAAGACTTATTAATTATCTCAAATAAAACAGCACCAACCATTACAATTTCAGGGGTTTAGAGGTATTCATTTTCTTACATTAAAGGGATATTTTTATTTAGTTTTGTGACTCCATCCATTGTTTAATAATAGTGAAGGTTTACTGCCATTTTACTGCATACTTTATTGTATGTTTAAGCAGTAGTTTTAAAATAGATATTAAAAAAACTCAAATATTTAGGGGATAAAGGGAAGAAAAATATTTTTTAATTTTCAAGAAAAATTAAAAGAAGTTTAGAAATTAATGCTTTGTTTGAAAATGAAAAAGGTTTACTGCCAAAATGCGACGACTACACCCTTTAAGATTTATTTACTATCTTAAATAAAACATCACCAAACTCGTGAATTTATCAACCGCTTTATTTTTCCTGTAATCTTTATGTTAACACAAATTACCATAATTTTCTTTATATTTAGTGGTCTACCAGTTTTTGAGATAAGGGGGGGACATGCATATTTTTGGGGTTTTGACAATCGAATTTTGAATACCTACAATTTTATACCCATATTGTATTTTTTTAAATATTTTTTTATTTATTTTACTTCTTTTTTTATATTACTCATTTGTGATAAACTTTTTTAACCGCTTTAGTTTCTCTGTAATAGGCCAATTATGATCTATAATCAACATTTTATTCGTATTTGTCGGTATACCAGTTTCGGAGATAAGGGGGCGGGGGTGACATACATATTTTTGTGGCTATTTAAAGATTTCTTGAAACCAGTGCCTGTAAATCAAGATAAAGTTTATATATTTACAATCAGCTTTTTAATATCTACAATTTGATACCCATATTGTATTTTTAAGATCATATTTTTTATTTTACTCACTTTTGTTTTGAAATATTTTGAACAATTTAAAATTTTTTTACACCGTGATATGTTGGAAAATTAATGATATTTTTTGGCCAAATTTCATGTCTTTATCTTTAACGGTGCTTAAGTTATGAGGCTGTGACATACGGACGGACAGACGTGCAACGGAGTTCTCACCATGAAGTTCCTTTTGTACCTTTTAGGTACTAAGGAACCCTAAAAATACAGTCAAATTGAGAATCTCCTCCTTTATTTTAATTCGGTTAATAAATTTTGATGGTATTATATATTTTTCCTTCATCCAAAAGTACAACAGTTCAAACATTGAAGCGCTAATACATATTAACAAAACTAGATGGCGCTGGATGTACTCTACATCGCGATATCGTTTGATCGCAAACAAAAGTTGATTTACATAATCCACAAACGTCACGTCAAAGAAGCATTTTTGGAAATTCGTGTGTCTTAGTGAATTTTAGGTATGCAAATGTTGAATTCAGTTATTTAGTACTTAAGTTTCTTAGAGTCGCATTGTGGCAGTAAGCCTTTTTCATTCTCAAAAAAGCATTAATTTCTAAACTCCTTTTTATTTTTCTTAAGTAATAATAAAAAAAAAGTCCCCTATATCCCCTTTATATTTGAAATTTCTTGAATCTATATTTTAAAACTACGACTAATACATTTTATTAAGTATGCAGTAAAGTGGCAGTAAGCCTCCATTATTATTTAACAAAGGATGGAATCAGAAAACTCAATAAAAATATCCCTTTAATGTAAAAAAAATAATATGTACCTCTAATCCCCTGAATTTTTTATGTTTGTTGCTGTTTTATTTAAGATAGTTATTAAGTCCTTAAGTTTCTTAGAGTCGCATTGTGGCAGTAAGCCTTTTATATTCTCAAAAAAGCATTATTTTAAAACTCCTTTTTATTTTTCTTAAGTAATAATAAAAAAAAAACCCCTATATCCCCTTTATATTTGAGTTTTCTTGAATCTTTGTTTTAAAACAACGACTAACACATTGTATGAAGTATGCAGTAAAGTGGCAGTAAGCCTCCATTATTATTTAACAAAGGATGAAATCAGAAAACGAAATAAAAATATCCCTTTAATCTAAGAAAATTAATATATACCCCTAATCCCCTGAAGTTGTAATGTTTGGTGCTGTTTTATTTAAGATACAAAATAAGTTATAAAGATTGTAATTGTCGCATTGTGGCAGTAAGCCTTTTTCATTTTCAACCAAAGCATTAATTTCTAAACTTCTTTGTATTTTTCTTGAAAGTAAAAATATATTTTCTCCCCTTTATCCCCTATATAAATAATTTTTCTTGAATTTTTATTTAACAACTGCCACTTATACATCACAATAACTATGCAGTAAAGTGGCAGTACGCCTGCACTATTATTTAACAAAGGATGGAATCAGAAAACTAAATAAAAATATCCCTTTAATCTAAGAAAATTAATATGTACCCCTAATCCCCTGAAATTGTAATGTTTGGTGCTGTTTTATTTAAGATACAAAATAAGTTATAAAAATTGTAATTGTCGCATTGTGGCAGTAAGCTTTTTTCATTTTCAAACAAAGCATTAATTTCTAAACTTCTTTGTATTTTTCTTGAAAGTAAAAATATATTTTCTCCCCTTTATCCCCTATATAAATAATATTTCTTGAATTTTTATTTAACAACTGCCATTTATAAATCACAATAACTATGCAGTAAAGTGGCAGTAAGCCTGCACTATTATATAACAAAGGATGGAATCAGAAAACTAAATAAAAATATCCCTTTAATCTAAGAAAATTAATATGTACCCCTAATCCCCTGAAATTGTAATGTTTGGTGCTGTTTTATTTAAGATATAAAATAAGTTATAGAGATTGTAACTGTCGCATTGTGGCAGTAAGCCTTTTTCATTTTCAAACAAAGCATTAATTTCTAAACTTCTTTGTACATTTCTTGAAAGTAAAAATATATTTTTCTCCCCTTTATCCCCTATATAAATAATGTTTCTTGAATTTTTATTTAACAACTACCACTTATACATCACAATAACTATGCAGTAAAGTGGCAGTAAGCCTGCACTATTATTTAACAAAGGATGGAATCAGAAAACTAAATAAAAATATCCCTTTAACGTAAAAAAATTAATATGTACCTCTAATCCCTTGAATTTTTTATGTTTTTTGCTGTTTTATTTAAGATTGTTATTTAGTCCTAAAGTTTTTTAGAGTCGCATTGTGGCAGTAAGCCTTTTTCATTCTCAAAAAAGCATTAATTTCTAAACTCCTTTTTATTTTTCGTAAGTAATCATAAAAAAAAAATCCCCTATATCCCCTTTATATTTGAAATTTCTTGAATCTGTATTTTAAAACTACGACTAATACATTTTATTAAGTATGCAGTAAAGTGGCAGTAAGCCTCCATTATTATTTAACAAAGGATGAAATCAGAAAACGAAATAAAAATATCCCTTTAATCTAAGAAAATTAATATGTACCCCTAATCCCCTGAAATTGTAATGTTTGGTGCTGTTTTATTTAAGATACAAAATAAGTTATAGAGATTGTAACTGTCGCATTGTGGCAGTAAGCCTTTTTAATTTTCAAACAAAGCATTAATTTCTTAACTTCTTTGTACTTTTCTTGAAAGTAAAAATATATTTTTCTCCCCTTTATCCCCTATATAAATAATTTTTCTTGAATTTTTATTTAACAACTGCCATTTATACATCACAATAACTATGCAGTAAAGTGGCAGTAAGCCTGCACTATTATTTAACAAAGGATGGAATCAGAAAACTAAATAAAAATATCCCTTTAATCTAAAAAAATTAATATGTACCCCTAATCCCCTGAAATTGTAATGTTTGGTGCTGTTTTATTTAAGATACAAAATAAGTTATATAAATTGTAATTGTCGCATTGTGGCAGTAAGCTTTTTTCATTTTCAAACAAAGCATTAATTTCTAAACTTCTTTGTATTTTTCTTGAAAGTAAAAATATATTTTCTCCCCTTTATCCCATATATAAATAATATTTCTTGAATTTTTATTTAACAACTGCCATTTATACATCACAATAACTATGCAGTAAAGTGGCAGTAAGCCTGCACTATTATTTAACAAAGGATGGAATCAGAAAACTAAATAAAAATATCCCTTTAACGTAAAAAAATTATGATGTACCTCTAATCCCCTGAATTTTTTATGTTTTTTGCTGTTTTATTTAAGATTGTTATTTAGTCCTAAAGTTTCTTAGAGTCGCATTGTGGCAGTAAGCCTTTTTTATTCTCAAAAAAGCATTAATTTCTAAACTCCTTTTTATTTTTCGTAAGTAATCATAAAAAAAAAATCCCCTATATCCCCTTTATATTTGAAATTTCTTGAATCTGTATTTTAAAACTACGACTAAAATATCTTATTAAGTATGCAGTAAAGTGGCAGTAAGCCTCCATTATTATTTAACAAAGGATGAAATCAGAAAACGAAATAAAAATATCCCTTTAATCTAAGATAATTAATATGTACCCCTAATCCCCTGAAATTGTAATGTTTGGTGCTGTTTTATTTAAGATACAAAATATTTTATAGAGATTGTAACTGTCGCATTGTGGCAGTAAGCCTTTTTAATTTTCAAACAAAGCATTAATTTTTAAACTTCTTTGTACTTTTCTTGAAAGTAAAAATATATTTTTCTCCCCTTTATCCCCTATATAAATAATTTTTCTTGAATTTTTATTTAACAACTGCCATTTATACATCACAATAACTATGCAGTAAAGTGGCAGTAAGCCTGCACTATTATTTAACAAAGGATGGAATCAGAAAACTAAATAAAAATATCCCTTTAATCTAAGAAAATTAATATGTACCCCTAATCCCCTGAAATTGTAATGTTTGGTGCTGTTTTATTTAAGATACAAAATAAGTTATAAAAATTGTAATTGTCGCATTGTGGCAGTAAGCTTTTTTCATTTTCAAACAAAGCATTAATTTCTAACCTTTTTTGTATTTTTCTTGAAAGTAAAAATATATTTTCTCCCCTTTATCCCCTATATAAATAATATTTCTTGAATTTTTATTTAACAACTGCCATTTATACATCACAATAACTATGCAGTAAAGTGGCAGTAAGCCTGCACTATTATTTAACAAAGGATGGAATCAGAAAACTAAATAAAAATATCCCTTTAATCTAAGAAAATTAATATGTACCCCTAATCCCCTGAAATTGTAATGCTTGGTGCTGTTTTATTTAAGATACAAAATAAGTTATAGAGATTGTAACTGTCGCATTGTGGCAGTAAGCCTTTTTAATTTTCAAACAAAGCATTAATTTCTAAACTTCTTTGTACTTTTCTTGA
Source organism: Ypsolopha sequella (assembly GCA_934047225.1). Classification (NCBI taxonomy): domain Eukaryota; kingdom Metazoa; phylum Arthropoda; class Insecta; order Lepidoptera; family Ypsolophidae; genus Ypsolopha; species Ypsolopha sequella. Next base: position 4,336,369 of record OW203988.1, on the reverse strand, counting down.
AAGTAAAAATATATTTTTCTCCCCTTTATCCCCTATATAAATAATTTTTCTTGAATTTTTATTTAACAACTACCACTTATACATCACAATAACTATGCAGTAAAGTGGCAGTAAGCCTGCACTATTATTTAACAAAGGATGGAATCAGAAAACTAAATAAAAATATCCCTTTAACGTAAAAAAATTAATATGTACCTCTAATCCCCTGAATTTTTTATGTTTTTTGCTGTTTTATTTAAGATTGTTATTAAGTCCTAAAGTTTCTTAGAGTCGCATTGTGGCAGTAAGCCTTTTTCATTCTCAAAAAAGCATTAATTTCTAAACTCCTTTTTATTTTTCGTAAGTAATCATAAAAAAAAAATCCCCTATATCCCCTTTATATTTGAAATTTCTTGAATCTGTATTTTAAAACTACGACTAATACATTTTATTAGGTATGCAGTAAAGTGGCAGTAAGCCTCCATTATTATTTAACAAAGGATGAAATCAGAAAACGAAATAAAAATATCCCTTTAATCTATGAAAATTAATATGTACCCCTAATCCCCTGAAATTGTAATGTTTGGTGCTGTTTTATTTAAGATACAAAATAAGTTATAGAGATTGTAACTGTCGTATTGTGGCAGTAAGCCTTTTTCATTTTCAAACAAAGCATTAATTTCTAAACTTCTTTGTACTTTTCTTGAAAGTAAAAATATATTTTTCTCCCCTTTATCCCCTATATAAATAATTTTTCTTGAATGTTTATTTAACAATTGCCACTAATACATCACAATAACTATGCAGTAAAGTGGCAGTAAGCCTGCACTATTATTTAACAAAGGATGGAATCAGAAAACTAAATAAAAATATCCCTTTAACGTAAAAAAATTAAAATGTACCTCTAATCCCCTGAATTTTTAATGTTTGTTGCTGTTTTATTTAAGATAGTTATTTAGTCCTTAAGTTTCTTAGAGTCGCATTGTGGCAGTAAGCCTTTTTCATTCTCAAAAAAGCATTAATTTCAAAACTATTTTTTATTTTTCTTAAGTAATAATAAAAAAAAAATTCCCCTATATCCCCTTTATATTTGAAATTTCTTGAATCTATATTTTAAAACTACGACTAATACATTTTATTAAGTATGCAGTCAAGTGGCAGTAAGCCTCCATTATTTTTTAACAAAGGATGAAATCAGAAAACGAAATAAAAATATCCCTTTAATCTATGAAAATTAATATGTACCCCTAATCCCCTGAAATTGTAATGTTTGGTGCTGTTTTATTTAAGATACAAAATAAGTTATAGAGATTGTAACTGTCGCATTGTGGCAGTAAGCCTTTTTCATTTTCAAACAAAGCATTAATTTCTAAACTTCTTTGTACTTTTCTTGAAAGTAAAAATATATTTTTCTCCCCTTTATCCCCTATATTAATAATTTTTCTTGAATTTTTATTTAACAACTGCCACTTATACATCACAATAACTATGCAGTAAAGTGGCAGTAAGCCTGCACTATTATTTAACAAAGGATGGAATCAGAAAACTAAATAAAAATATCCCTTTAACGTAAAAAAATTAATATGTACCTCTAATCCCCTGAATTTTTAATGTTTGTTGCTGTTTTATTTAAGATAGTTATTTAGTCCTTAAGTTTCTTAGAGTCGCATTGTGGCAGTAAGCCTTTTTCATTCTCAAAAAAGCATTTTATATTTGAAATTTTTTGAATCTGTATTTTAAAACTACGACTAATACATTTTATTAAGTATGCAGTAAAGTGGCAGTAAGCCTCCATTATTATTTAACAAAGGATGAAATCAGAAAACGAAATAAAAATATCCCTTTAATCTATGAAAATTAATATGTACCCCTAATCCCCTGAAATTGTAATGTTTGGTGCTGTTTTATTTAAGATACAAAATAAGTTATAGAGATTGTAACTGTCGTATTGTGGCAGTAAGCCTTTTTCATTTTCAAACAAAGCATTAATTTCTAAACTTCTTTGTACTTTTCTTGAAAGTAAAAATATATTTTTCTCCCCTTTATCCCCTATATAAATAATTTTTCTTGAATGTTTATTTAACAATTGCCACTAATACATCACAATAACTATGCAGTAAAGTGGCAGTAAGCCTGCACTATTATTTAACAAAGGATGGAATCAGAAAACTAAATAAAAATATCCCTTTAACGTAAAAAAATTAAAATGTACCTCTAATCCCCTGAATTTTTAATGTTTGTTGCTGTTTTATTTAAGATAGTTATTTAGTCCTTAAGTTTCTTAGAGTCGCATTGTGGCAGTAAGCCTTTTTCATTCTCAAAAAAGCATTAATTTCAAAACTATTTTTTATTTTTCTTAAGTAATAATAAAAAAAAAAATCCCCTATATCCCCTTTATATTTGAAATTTCTTGAATCTATATTTTAAAACTACGACTAATACATTTTATTAAGTATGCAGTCAAGTGGCAGTAAGCCTCCATTATTATTTAACAAAGGATGAAATCAGAAAACGAAATAAAAATATCCCTTTAATCTATGAAAATTAATATGTACCCCTAATCCCCTGAAATTGTAATGTTTGGTGCTGTTTTATTTAAGATACAAAATAAGTTATAGAGATTGTAACTGTCGCATTGTGGCAGTAAGCCTTTTTCATTTTCAAACAAAGCATTAATTTCTAAACTTCTTTGTACTTTTCTTGAAAGTAAAAATATATTTTTCTCCCCTTTATCCCCTATATAAATAATTTTTCTTGAATTTTTATTTAACAACTGCCACTTATACATCACAGTAACTATGCAGTAAAGTGGCAGTAAGCCTGCACTATTATTTAACAAAGGATGGAATCAGAAAACTAAATAAAAATATCCCTTTAACGTAAAAAAATTAATATGTACCTCTAATCCCCTGAATTTTTTATGTTTGTTGCTGTTTTATTTAAGATAGTTATTTATTCCTTAAGTTTCTTAGAGTCGCATTGTGGCAGTAAGCCTTTTTCATTCTCAAAAAAGCATTAATTTCTAAACTCCTTTTTATTTTTCGTAAGTAATAATAAAAAAAAAATCCCCTATATCCCCTTTATATTTGAAATTTCTTGAATCTATATTTTAAAACTACGACTAATACATTTATTAAGTATGCAGTAAAGTGGCAGTAAGCCTCCATTATTATTTAACAAACGATGAAATCAGAAAACGAAATAAACATATCCCTTTAATCTATGAAAATTAATATGTACCCCTAATCCCCTGAAATTGTAATGTTTGGTGCTGTTTTATTTAAGATACAAAATAAGTAATAGAGATTGTAACTGTCGCATTGTGGCAGTAAGCCTTTTTCATTTTCAAACAAAGCATTAATTTCTAAACTTCTTTGTACTTTTCTTGAAAGTAAAAATATATTTTTCTCCCTTTATCCCCTGTATAAATAATTTTTCTTGAATTTTTATTTAACAACTGCCACTTTTACATCTTAATAACTATGCAGTAAAGTGGCAGTAAACCTGCACTGTTATTTAACATAGGATGGAATCAGAAAACTTAATAAAAATATCCCTTTAATGTAAAAAAAAATAATATGTACCTCTAATCCCCTGAATTTTTGATGTTTGTTGCTGTTTTATTTAAGGTAGTTATTTAGTCCTTAAGTTTCTTAGAGTCGCATTGTGGCAGTAAGCCTTTTTCATTCTCAAAAAAGCATTAATTTCAAAACTCCTTTTTATTTTTCTTAAGTAATAATAAAAAAAAAATTCCCCTATATCCCCTTTATATTTGAAATTTCTTGAATCTATATTTTAAAACTACGACTAATACATTTTATTAAGTATGCAGTAAAGTGGCAGTAAGCCTCCATTATTATTTAACAAAGGATGAAATCAGAAAACGAAATAAAAATATCCCTTTAATCTATGAAAATTAATATGTACCCCTAATCCCCTGAAATTGTAATGTTTGGTGCTGTTTTATTTAAGATACAAAATAAGTTATAGAGATTGTAACTGTCCCATTGTGGCAGTAAGCCTTTTTCATTTTCAAACAAAGCATTAATTTCTAAACTTCTTTGTACTTTTCTTGAAAGTAAAAATATATTTTTCTCCCCTTTATCCCCTATATAAATAATTTTTCTTGAATTTTTATTTAACAACTGCCACTTATACATCACAGTTACTGTGCAGTAAAGTGGCAGTAAGCCTGCACTATTATTTAACAAAGGATGGAATCAGAAAACTAAATAAAAATATCCCTTTAACGTAAAAAAATTAATATTATGTACCTCTAATCCCCTGAATTTTTTATGTTTGTTGCTGTTTTATTTAAGATAGTTATTTAGTCCTTAAGTTTCTTAGAGTCGCATTGTGGCAGTAAGCCTTTTTCATTCTCAAAAAAGCATTAATTTCTAAACTCCTTTTTATTTTTCGTAAGTAATCATAAAAAAAAAATCCCCTATATCCCCTTTATATTTGAAATTTCTTGAATCTGTATTTTAAAACTACGACTAATACATTTTATTAAGTATGCAGTAAAGTGGCAGTAAGCCTCCATTATTATTTAACAAAGGATGAAATCAGAAAACGAAATAAAAATATCCCTTTAATCTATGAAAATTAATATGTACCCCTAATCCCCTGAAATTGTAATGTTTGGTGCTGTTTTATTTAAGATACAAAATAAGTTATAGAGATTGTAACTGTCGCATTGTGGCAGTAAGCCTTTTTCATTTTCAAACAAAGCATTAATTTCTAAACTTCTTTGTACTTTTCTTGAAAGTAAAAATATATTTTTCTCCCCTTTATCCCCTGTATAAATAATTTTTCTTGAATTTTTATTTAACAACTGCCACTTTTACATCTTAATAACTATGCAGTAAAGTGGCAGTAAACCTGCACTGTTATTTAACATAGGATGGAATCAGAAAACTTAATAAAAATATCCCTTTAATGTAAAAAAAATAATATGTACCTCTAATCCCCTGAATTTTTTATGTTTGTTGCTGTTTTATTTAAGATAGTTATTTAGTCCTTAAGTTTCTTAGAGTCGCATTGTGGCAGTAAGCCTTTTTCATTCTCAAAAAAGCATTAATTTCAAAACTCCTTTTTATTTTTCTTAAGTAATAATAAAAAAAAAATCCCCTATATCCCTTTTATATTTGAAATTTCTTGAATCTATATTTTAAAACTACGACTAATACATTTTATTAAGTATGCAGTAAAGTGGCAGTAAGCCTCCATTATTATTTAACAAAGGATGAAATCAGAAAACGAAATAAAAATATCCCTTTAATCTATGAAAATTAATATGTACCCCTAATCCCCTGAAATTGTAATGTTTGGTGCTGTTTTATTTAAGATACAAAATAAGTTATAGAGATTGTAACTGTCGCATTGTGGCAGTAAGCCTTTTTCATTTTCAAACAAAGCATTAATTTCTAAACTTCTTTGTACTTTTCTTGAAAGTAAAAATATATTTTTCTCCCCTTTATCCCCTATATATATAATTTATCTTGAATTTATATATAACAATTGCCACTAATACATCACAATAACTATGCAGCAAAGTGGCAGTAAGCCTGCACTATTATTTAACAAAGGATGGAATCAGAAAACTAAATAAAAATATCCCTTTAACGTAAGAAAATTAATATGTACCCCTAATCCCCTGAAATTGTAATGTTTGGTGCTGTTTTATTTAAGATACAAAATAAGTTATAAAAATTGTAATTGTCGCATTGTGGCAGTAAGCCTTTTTGATTTTCAAACAAAGCATTAATTTCTAAACTTCTTTGTATTTTTCTTGAAAGTAAAAATATATTTTCTCCCCTTTATCACCTATATAAATAATTTTTCTTGAATTTTTATTTTAAAACTGCCACTTTTACATCACAATATCTATGCAGTAAAGTGGCAGTAAGCCTTCACTGTTATTTAACAAAGGATGGAATCAGAAAACTCAATAAAAATATCCCTTTAATGTAAAAAAAATAATATGTACCTCTAATCCCCTGAATTTTTTATGTTTGTTGCTGTTTTATTTAAGATAGTTATTTAGTCCTTAAGTTTCTTAGAGTCGCATTGTGGCAGTTAGCCTTTTTCATTCTCAAACAAGTATTAATTTCTTAACTTCTGTTTATTTTTTTTTGAAAATAAAAAAATATTTTTCTCCCCTTTATCCCCTTTATCCCCTTTATATTTGAGTTTTCTAGAACGTTTATTTTAAAACTTTGATAAAAACATTTAATTAAGTATAGATTAAAGTGGCAGTAAGCCTCCACTATTATTAAGCAAAGGATGGAATAAGACAACTAAATAAAAATATCCGTTTTATCTAAGAAAATTAATATGTTTCCTTAATCCCCTGAAATTTTAATGTTTGGTGTTGTTTTATTTAAGATAGGAAATAAGTCTTTAAGTTTGTTATAGTCGCATTGTGGCAGTAAGCCTTTTTCATTCTCAAACAAGCATTTATTTCTAAACTTGTTTTTATTTTATTTTTTGAAAATAAAAAAATATTTTTCTCCCCTTTTTATATATTTTAGTTTTCTCATATTATAACAAATGTTTTTATATTTAACAAAGGTTTATGCATAAGAAGACAACAAAGTTCTTAAAAATAAATTGTACATTTTAATTTGGTTGGATTATATGTCAGATAACTTTTGTCAGCCAACTTCACTCCGGTCACTCGAAGCCAAATGTAACTTTTGAAATCTAAATTCAAAATTTTCTCTTTTCGTAAAACTAAAACAAAAGAATAACTTCTTGGGAGAATTTTCCAAAGAAGCATCCTTGCAGATAAGAAAATTATAAATATCCGATTTAATTATTATTACCATATTGTTACTGATAAAACTTTGAAATAGAAATATAAATTGCTGAAATAGAAAGGCTGCCTAACTGCAGGTATGTAAATATAATAATTCAATGTGAAACTCTGTCCAAGTCATGTCTGGCTCACTAAGACTGAACTGGTATATCGATTATTGAGGGAGCCAGATGCGCCTTGGACAGTTCTTCAGTTACTGTCCTTGTTCCAGCCTTTCCTTTTGGACTACTATCTTCCTACTCTCCTCTCCTATCCTGTTCTACCTTCGACCACTATCTTCAACAATTGATGGAAGTATCTGGACGCTGTGCCCCTCGAGCTTGATAGCCGCCTGCGCTCACCTAGGACTAAATCGAGGCCAGTGCTGTCTTTTTGTAAATACTTTTATAAACCTGATCTTTTCCTCCTTCTTTATTGTAAATATATCTATTGAACTACGATCCACCTTTTAATCTGCTCCCGCTAGCTAGCCCGGTTGCAACTGGTTTGATCAAACTGACGTCACTATTGGCGAAAGCTTTGCTCTTTTTTATTGCTTCTGTAACAGTTTAGTACCAAGGGAGTGTTACAGGCTGGTAGTTGATCAGTCATTCGTTCACTACTGACTGCCGTAGATTTTGTGGAAGTCCCTGGACAGTCGATTGACGCCTCATCAGCTTGCACTCTCACACTGTCCGGGCCAGCGCTGTCATCCTAGTCTCATGGTACTGGCGTAATATCAGTGTCACAGATTATTCTGTGGCGTATGCTGAGTCAGCGCCCTTTCAGCCCCTGTGTCAAAGATTGTTATTAAGGATTCTAATGTATTTGTTATATTTAAAGCTCTGTATGTGTACTTTTTGTGTTTTTTGTAAGAAGCATTGAATAAAGTTTTTATATATCTATTATCTATCTATGGACGTTTACGCGTTAGAGGCCAAGCGTAAGTCACACAAAAAGTAGGGCGAATCAACATTCTTGTTTTAGCTCCACAGCTTACTTATTTATAGATAGAGTTATACTCTCATTTAAATAAAATATAAATACATGTAGATATAAGCGAGCTACGATCTGAACTGTGTCGTTTTACTATTGTTTTAGTTCGAAACAAAGTTCTGAAAATCATAATATATATGTAGCAGGCAAAATTCATCAGTTTACAAACGGCGTCAGTTTCTAAACGCTCGCAGTTTTGTAGTTTGCGTCGTCGTTGTCTTATCGTAGAACTCGGCATTTTATAATTTTGCCTAGGCATATCGTAATTCTGTTAGAACTATTGAGGGTCGCCTCGCTCCGCTCCGCTTGGCTGGACTCCCAATAGGTATTTACATGTAAACCTCGTTGTCGCACTTATTTTTGACTTTATTTATTTTTGGTGATAGACTTTCGATTCTAGCTTTTTAGAAAATTGCGAAGCATTTTAGAAACTCATTTTCAAGACAATGACAGAATAAATAAAAGAAAAATACCTAAAAGAAAAATGTTGTCCAGCAAGAGCTTTTTGTATAGTGGGGTTAAAAAAAAATTACATAATATACAAATTAAAGCAATATTATGAAGCGGAAAGTTGTTATTACTTCAAAGAGTTCTGTAGAGTTTCATAATAGCATAATTTAATTAATTATCTTGTTGACATTTCGGTATTTAAGGCGAAGACGACACAAAACGAGGGACTTTCTACGAAACTCGCTAATTATCGCGAGAAAGCACAAAATTACAACATATTAAATAACATTAACTTGAAACACAATTATTTTAAAGGAATTTCGGGCGACAAGTTATGCTGATTGAATTAACGAAAATTATATGTTTTGTTTATCTATATAAAATTTAGAATTTTGGATTCCTGCATTGAGTTTGTATTTATTTACATTACTGGGCAATCATTTCGTTAAGTGTCTTATGCATAAAACTCAGTATTTGCAATCTTTTTCTCGTTAACTGCCGTACTTACCGCATTGGATATTATTTTCTTCTATTGGATAAGATTAAAGACAAGGGGGTACTTTAATCTGTAATCGATGTAATACTCAAAGATGACCCAATTCTTACAAAATGGACGAAAATCCTGTCCCAAGTTTGCTTTACGCTATCGAAACCAGCAAGCTGTTCAACAAATTGTAAAATGCCCGCTGTTTTGTGTGTAAAACGACTTCGTAATTTTCTATAAAGCCGAATTTGAAAGTGTTTCTCTAAAAAGTGATAAATAGGTGCGTGGCGATTGAAGCGAGAAGGAGCGTGTTAGGTTTACTTGTTAAAACATACTGGGAGCCGAGCGAAGCGTATCGGAGCAATGCGACCCTTAATGGTTCTAACAGCATTACTATTTGCCTACGACACAGTATGTATAAGCATTCAAATAACTGTTGGCTGCTTTTGAGATGCATACGGTGAATCTTACCTGGATTATTTTGCCGAAGACTGTATATATTTTCGGCAAATTGCCTATGGGCAGATCATATTTCTGTTATAAACTAGGAGGTTCATCTCGCTCCGCTTCGTTCGGCTCCCCAAATTCATTTACATGTAAACCTAACACGCTCCTCCTTGCTCCGCTCGTCGTCGCACCTATTTTTGACGTTTGGTGAAAGATTTTCGATTCCATACTTTACGATCTGCCCAATTTTACAATCTGATCACGATATCTATATCATTAGTTATTTATAGATGTGTCAAATTGGCAACTCTGTCAAGAGCCAAATGAAAATAGCTTTCTAGACGATCGGCCAATTAAATAAATATTACTTGCAACCCAGTCAAGATTATTTGTACGCATCCACTTTCGCCTGATATTCTTAATATTTCTGAAATTACGTTTCTGCAAATTGCCTACGCAACGCGTTGGGTTTGTTTACAGTCTTTATAATTTCAGCAAACAAAGTGACGAGGCCGTGGCACGTTGATGGAGCAAACGCGGAATTAAAGTTAACAATTTAGTACGGACAAGAAAAAAGAAAAAAAAATTTGCAGCCAACTGTCATAAAATAAGACATACTTTTTGAAAGTTTACATAAATACTTGTCATGTATTCTACGGCAAAACTAGACACAGGTACAACAGGTTTCCATGGTTAAGGCGCTACAAAAAAAAAAACGACACTTTAAGAACGTGCACAATGTCTCAAAAGTTGATTACGTGGTTTAAAGTTAAGACTTACCTTATTTGAAGGATTTTTTTGTATGACGAAACTTCAAGGCCCTAGGGGCAGCACAAGATATTTTTGTATTACTTTGTAATTTTGCATGCTAGTTGTAGACCCTAAAAGGCAACTTTTCCGTGCTATTAAATAAACTTAATAAAAAAAAATTTTTTTTTCGTCAATTCGATCCACCCTAGTGCACATCTACTTCAGTAAATAATGTATTATTTTGAAAAAAAATTACATTATATTTGAATTCTTTTTCTAGGGTTCTGTTAAAACAGAAACGCGATTGGAGAAATTCGGCTCGATAGAAATATTTATTGAAGTGAAGTCTTTTTCGCCACCAATTTTCCTGGTTTGACAATTTAGAATGACATATGGACTGCAATTATATTTTATAAAATGGGTTTTAACCATATTTAGGACCTGGTTAAACGAAATTTTGATAGCAAATTTAGTACATTTTATATCAATAAAAAACCGACTTTTTGCTACTTTTCCACGAATCCGTCCCTCTCGCACTGAGGGTTTTTTTGCATATGGAGTAACAGGGACCCTAAAACTTTTACATATCGCCTTAAGAAAGAGATTTCTAAAAGTAGTGTTTCTCTATTTGAGTAAAATTTAATGTCAAAAGGTACTTTTCTCGCACCCATAGAACGGACAACACACCTAGCATCCAGCAGGTGCATGACTTAAATTAGTAACACCATGAGTCTCTGTACAAAAATCGACGGAAACGATTTTGAAATAACGTTCATATCAGCGTGCATTGCAACGTGGCTGTTACGACAATCACTGCGTCTCCAGATAGCGCAATATAGGAGAAAATAATACCTACTTTTCACATGGACGCGATGGTCTTTTCAAATTTCTTTATATTTTGTATTATTTTAATTATTAAATTATCGAACCATCAATGTATTGTTCGAAAATAAATATAGTCAACTTGAGGTGTAGGTGCATGAAATCAGTAGATAATTTCTATCTTTGGTCATTCTTTTGAAAACAGATGTATGGTATTTCTTGATCAGATTATTTTTGGAAAATTAATGAAATTTCAGGAAAAGCATATACTGAATTTATTTTTCAACGTAATCACCTTTTAACCTAACACACTTTGAATAAAATTTTGGAAGTATGTCCGAAGTACGACGATAGGGCGTATCACGTTGGGACGTAATAATCTTCGGTGAAGCGCGGGTGTACCGAGAGTGAACTGTGACTTATATTTCACAGTTCACACTCGAAACACCTCTGACACTCTCTCGGGGATTTATGTCGTGACGATATATTTTTATATTTATATTTATATGTACGTAAAAAGCACAGTATGTCATAATGACAAATGGAATATAAAGTCATATCATAACATAAAGTAGAGTTTTGCAAATTTCAACATTTAATTTGCTTGGATTAAATTATGTTAAGGTGTGTTAATTCGAAAACCATTTCGAGATTTAGGTTTAATAAGCCGTATTTTAGAACTTGTGGTCTAAAACACTTCATGATGATGAATATTTTTACGAAAAAACTACTAGTTACTTCTATTTGCCTTCGTGCGACGTCATTTGAGATATGGCTGTTTAGAAATGTGTCCTTTGCTATCAAGATAAATTTATAATAATTTGCTTCCGACTGATTTGACAGCTTGATGACATATGAGTAGACAGACCACTTTTTTTAGAAGCAATCACACATCACAATGAAGTATATTGTCTATAATTCTCAAGTAACGTCATATCGGACAATTCTTTAAAAATCATTAAAAAAATGGTTAGTTTATATACCAAAATAATGAAAACTATGTGCTAAAATGACGTATATCAAGTAAAAAAATATTTTTTTTTTTTGGAAATTAAGCTATGGGAGTTTATTTGAGTTAATTGTAAGTAGCTGATAGCTATATTTTACCAATTGCTTTAACTAAGTTTAGTTTGCTTGAAAAAATATAAAAAAATTATAGCCGTATTGTGTCAGAGCAAAAGCTTATTTGGTATTGTTTTAATTTCGCTCCTGTCCTGCCAAATTGAAGATCCACAGATTTGTAGTGATCTGCGAAGATGGGCGATTGTATTTTGTTAAGTAACAAAAGACCAATACAAAAAATATTATTTGTGGCTAGTTTCCGCTTTTCGACGTTTCCGTAGCACTGAAGCCGCGGCCTTAATTTCAGCAAACAAAAAGATTAAAATTAGACGCAGCGTGCAGAGATTATGTTTACTTTGCCCACCTCCATTATGTAGATACTTTGTTCTGAACACACTGTTTCATCTTTTAAATGATTCACTGCGTTTGAAAAGATAAAAAAACATCTGTGTAAAGATGACATAAATAAGAATAAAATACTCTAAATATTATTAGAGTGCATTACAAACTAGAAAATATCGATCAGAAACAAATCTAAAGACAAGAATTTGAAAAAATTCCCAGGGCCAGGATTCGAACCTGCGACCTTTTGTTATCAAGACAAGCGCGCAACCAAGATTGACAACTTAGATATTGATTGATAACAAGAGGTCGCAGGTTCGAATCCTGGCCCTGAGAATTTTTTCAAACTCTTGTCTTTGGACTTGTTTCTGATTGATATTTTCTAGTTTGTATTGCACTCTAATAATATTTTGAGTATTCATAGCGATGGATTTCGCAAAATAAACATAATCTAAGAATAAATAGTTTCTCAATTTGTGAGATTTACTGTTGTTATTTAAAGTCCGTAAACAGAAATTTATAGTATTATCACCTGATAACCTTTCGTGCTGTGAACTGGAAAGACCCAGTGTGTTTACTGAAAATACAAAATTAAATGGTTGCATTCATTGAAAAAACAGTCCCCCCTTGAAAAATGGTCCTGCCCTTGGGAAAATCCCTTGGAAAAAAATAAAAAAAATATTTATTTGTATTGTTAAAAATAATAAAAATGATAAAAACAATACAACCAATCTGAGGTTTTTATAGGTCATCATCATCGTTATCTTTATCACCATCATCATCATCATCATCATCATCATCATCATCATCATCATCATCACCATCATCACCATCATCATCATCATCATCATCATCATTATCATCACCACCATCATCAACATTGGCCTAAATAATTGTCTATTACGGGCGTGTCCGTAATAGAGTTTGAACACTGCTTTTTTTTGGCAATATTTATGTGTTGTGTATTTATTATTAATATGAGATACGAGAGCAGCAGATATACTAATGTCATTTTATTATGAGATGAAATAGCGGCAGGTATATTAATGTCACTTTATTATGAGATGCGACAGCGGCAGGTATACTAATGTCACTTTATTATGAGATGCGACAGCGGCAGGTATACTAATGTCACTTTATTATGAGATGCGACAGCGACAGGTATACTAATGTCACTTTATTATGAGATGCGACAGCGGCAGGTATACTAATGTCACTTTATTATGAGATGCGACAGCGACAGGTATACTAATGTCACTTTATTATGAGATGCGACAGCGGCAGGTATACTAATGTCACTTTATTATGAGATGCGACAGCAGCAGGTATACTAATGACACTTTATTATGAGATGCGACAGCGGCAGGTATACTAATGTCACTTTATTATGAGATGCGACAGCGGCAGGTATACTAATGTCACTTTATTATGAGATGCGACAGCGGCAAGTATACTAATGTCACTTTATTATGAGATGCGACAGCGGCAGGTATACTAATGTCACTTTATTATGAGATGCGACAGCGGCAGGTATACTAATGTCACTTTATTATGAGATGCGACAGCGACAGGTATACTAATGTCACTTTATTATGAGATGCGACAGCGGCAGGTATACTAATGTCACTTTATTATGAGATGCGACAGCGGCAGGTATACTAATGTCACTTTATTATGAGATGCGACAGCGGCAGGTATACTAATGTCACTTTATTATGAGATGCGACAGCGGCAGGTATACTAATGTCACTTTATTAGCGTCTTTTGGATCTCCTGTCAGCTAATAAACCCAAAGCAGACTTCGACATTTACTTTATGACCATCTCATAAAGCGTTTTCACTGTTCGTTTCTTTCCCTAGCGAACTTATCCAACACTAAGAATCAATTTTAAAGGGCAACATGTCTTACTGTCCCTCATTTTGCTTCCGATAGTAAGTATTTTGCTTTCCAGATGAGAAGGTTCCATGCTATACAATACATGCGCATGCCCCCGCTCGAACCTAAACGTCGCTGTTTCAACAGACAGAGCCGTGAGAATGGGCAGCTGTGCAATTTCAATAAGCCTATCATTTGTGATCCTGTCATTCCCAGTAATACGTACAATGTTATTTAAGCAAATAAAAGCATTAAGAGTATGACATAGCCAAAACAAAAACCAGTTCCGGGCGTGGCTTATTCTATTTTACGATAGCGCGCGGGGGGAAATTCGTCCCGGTCTCTAAGCTCGCGTCACCATAGCAAAAATACGAATAGAGTGGACGAGGCAGGGTCAAAAGTAATACGTATTTTATTTTATCTAATTTATTAGTGTATTTCGATCATCGTCACACGGCATTGATCCTACTTGCTATCACGTCGGGACGTAAATTTATTATGGTCGGCTAAAAGTGGTTTTTTGAGTGTTTGATTTATCAGTTGACCCTCGGAACATTTCAGACACTCCTTTAGAGATACATAATAATATTTTGACGGTTAATTGTCACCATTACCCATTCTTTAAATATTTTTCGCCCGTTGAGCTGGTTTTACACTTGCGGGAAAATAAATTGGACCAAAAATTTCTTTACAAAAATTTTTTACTAAAGTTGTTATTACAAAAAGTGGAAACTAACAAGTATTCTCAGAAGGAATGCACCACGTCACTATCTATCTCACTGTAGCCTATATCAATTATGCTTCTCTCATTCAACCACGTTTAACTGCGTTACTATCTCATTCCAACTCATTTTAAATAGCGTCACTGTTTATCTCACTCTAACGCGTGTTAAATGGCATTTCTAATGAACGTCAAATATTTTTACTGCCCGCCACTCTTTCATTCTAAATTCTACTTATTTTAAAAAAATCTCCTTTGGTAGTAAAATAGCAATAACTTTTTTTTCAAAAGTAATACACAGAAATAACTAACATAGGACATTTTTTTTCAGGGTGTGGTATCGAACTAACGTAATCACAAAACATTGCTCATAAATTGGGTTTTTATTTTTCTTCCTGATGTAACAGCATTTCAAGGTTTATTTTTGACTTTATCAATAGCATGACTATTCAGAGTTGCGCAACAAAAATTGTATTCTTAGAATTTAGAACTGGTTAGCTTTGACTCTCAAAAATCTATTCGAATTTATAAAAGTACCATCAACTCGAAGACTATCTACTTTTTGCTGAGGTCATAATTTGATATTCTGGTCAGTCATGAGCTGGCCTACCAGCCTTCCAAGGGAAAGCACTTTGGGACACCTGTTTACCCTTGGGATAAATCGCCAAGTGTTTAAAATATAGAAATTTATTTGTATCGTAGTTTGAAATGTTCAGGTCCCTTTACGCAAAATGAAAAAACAAAACTCTTTTAGGATTAATTTGTTGTCCCTATGTTTGTCTGTTTGTCCGTTTGTCTAGGCAATTTTTCTGGGTAAAATCAATAGATGCTAATATTTACAGCCCTGTAAAATATTCATATTATAACGTTTTTATGGCCTTTTGTTTAACTTTTTCATACAAATTTTCTCCTTATGAAAATATAGAGATCAATACTTGACATAATATTTTGCATTTGAAAGAAAGCACAGAAAGGAACTGTAGAACAAATAATGTAAAAAATATAAAATCATATCTTTCTATTCTAAAGGGATTAATAATTTACTGTTTGTTCAATGTGGCGATAGCTTTGTTTATTTTTTTTTCTTTGTTACAAAGATAACAAATATTTTCATACAAGATTTTCCTTAAGGGCTATTTCTCCGAATTTGTAACAAAATATTAAGAAGTAATTATAACGGTAAAGTACAACTTTTAGCTAAGACAATTTATTGTCAAAAGTTTGCTTTATGCATAAACATATTTTAATGATATTATGGTATCTTCAAAATAATTGGGTTTTCCATAAGCGTGATATCAGATTATTTAAGAAATTTACGGCTGGTATCACGACGACGGATAAGCCAATTATTTTATTACTATTGTAATATAATTAAAAATATGTTAATGCATACAGCAGACTTTTAACTATAAGTTTTCTTAACTAAAAGTTGTATTTTTACTTATTGAAATTGTATTTCTCATCAAGAAGTGCAAGATGACAAGATATTCAAAATAAGTTAATTGAATTTGTGAAATGGTTTCAGGTCAAAACAGTTTTCCATGAAACGGTAATTGTTTATACTTAGCAAAGTGTGTAAACTTAGTCATCTTAACATGAACGACGCCTGTATTTCTCTCTTTTTTATTTCCAGTATAGATAAAAATACACAAACTTGTTAAACTTTGCGTAAAAACGAGGCAATATTGACGATATCCTGACAGCTATTATGATGGTGTTTTATCAAACTTTGCTTTTTGGGCTGTATAGAGACGTAGTTAGATGTCACTAGAATATACTCATGAAAAAAGATATGAAGAAAATAAGCTGTAGACTTCACATTCGGTTTATACCTATTGTATGAATTTTAAGAAATATACAGGGGTAAAGGGACCTCTTAAGGAAAACCATGTATTAAACTATTTGTTATCTTAGTAAAAAATAATTCAAGGAAAAAAATAAACAAAGCTATCGTCACATTGAACAGTAGATAATTAATCCCTTTAGAATAGAACAACATGGTTTTCATATTTTTTACATTATTTGTTCAAAAATTCCTTTCTGTGTTGACTTTTAAATGCAAAATATTATCTCAAGTGTTCATCCCTACATTTTCATAGTGAGAAAACTTGTATGAAAAACGTAAAAAAAAAAACGTAAAAACCTAAAACGTAATATAAATAAAAACGTCAAAAGTATGTTTTTACAGCACTATAGAGGGCCGTTAATATTGGTATTTATTAATTTTACCCTGAAAAAATTGTCTAGACAAACGGACAGACAGACAAACATAGGGATAACAAGTTAATCCTAAAAGAGTTTCATTGTTTTCATTTTGCGTAACAGAACCTGAACATGTACCGACAGGATTATCTACGATCTAATAATTTTGCCATGCACTGTAAATATTTCAAAATAAATTTCTATATTTTAAATGCTTGGCGATTTATCCCAAGTAAGTGTACCTATATAATTTGCAAAAAACTTCACTTATTGGACCTGAAATGGTGAGCCAATACTAGAGGGTAATTTCACGAAAAGGTCATTGACCTTTGTTACAGATCTCAGTAAGTATAAGTAAATTAATTTGGGTTTCAATAACGATCACAAAATTATTCTTTTAGAGTAACATATATTATTTTCCCGCATAAAAGTATGAATTCAATCCAAATTCATTCAGTTTTGTTGTTATGACTATGGCACGATGTAGCTAAATCACTCATACGCATATTTTGTTGAGTTTTTAACGGCAGGAATATGATGCTCCTCGAAATATTACTTTATAAAATTAATTTCAATGTGTTTTGAAGTAGTTTTGGGAGATATTTATAGCTTGCAAAAAAGGGCACAGGTTCCACGTCTTACGGGCGCCAACGCTAGGCGTAGACTGACAATATCTTGCTGCCGCTGACTGCATCAGTGGATTTACGTATTTTTGGAAAAAGGGGGTGCTTTTTTTGACCCGAATAACGTGGTATTTGGAAAATGAATAGATATCATTCACACTAATTTTATTAAAAAAAAACCAACATAATCGCGAAAGCGATACCTGAAACAAAATCGATAAGAAGTGTGCAATAGAGGGTTACAAAAAAATTCATTGACAGTACAAATATGAATGGAATAACGTGGTTTGTGGAAAATGAATACCTTAAAGTTCAACCAAAAACATGTATTTTTTTTATGGCTATACGTAACCTAATTATTGCAACAAAATCATCCGAAAGCTGATATTTTATTTCTGTTTGTATTTTCGTTCCCCTTAAGTTGACGAACTTGCCTGGCATAAGACGTATCCGAGAGAGTTCTCAAGACACAACCCTGAAATACAATTATCTTAGTCTTACTTGACAAATAATGAATATTCACACTTTTGTTCTAAGCCTTCCAACCGTAGTCGCCGCTTTCCCGATACAATTATTAGCAAACCACTAAACTGGTTGTAACGAGTACAATTTTGTGGTCATGGGTTTCACCGAATCTTTTTGAAATTTTCAGCACATTTTAGCTACCAACGTCCAACGTATATGAACCGGTTTTTTTCCGCACTCCGGTTTTGTTTGTACAAACTGAACAAAATTGTGAACTGTTCTTTACATTTTTTACTTAGAGCAGGGAGAATTCTTTACATAACAGTTTGCGTTTCATGTTTATGTAAATGGAGCTGAAAATTCAGTTACCGGTGTTAAGTTTTAAGGTTTTGAACTCAGGCGTAGCTATAATAAGAAATTATTTTTGTTCGTTGTATGTCACACTTGTCATTGTCAGAATCTAATTGACGTCTTTGGCTCAGATGGGTAGCGAAAAGATAAAAATCTGGCTTAGTATGTAAAACAAGAATTGTACACTTTCCGAACGATTTTTGCTCGCTGTTTGGCTTGTTTGACAGTTCTTTAAAATAATTTGGAAGTTTCTTGGAACATTTTGCAATAATTTTAAGTAAGGAAGTTTTAGGTTTCAACACTTAGAAAAGGGCGTCCTAACGAAATGGAATGATATAAAAATCTGAACCCGTACTTAACATTTACAAAATAATATATAATTTATAATACCTATATAAGGTCTTTCAATTTAAATAGAAAGTAATTTAGGAGGTGATTCAGTATCGTTAATACATCACATTCCACTGCAAAGTACATTTTTTTGCGCGAACTTTTTCTTCACTTGTCCATACAAACTGAGTCAGCTGATCGGACCACTTTGTACTGAGAAATGAAAAAAAAAGTTCACTAAAAAAATTACTTTGCAGTGGAATGTGATGTATTAACGATACTGAATCACCTCCTAAATTACTTTCCATTTAAATTGAAAGACCTTATATATATGAATGTGTCATCACCGAAACTGTCTTTCAAAAACACATTTGTTTCTCAATTTCTTTTTTCAGTTATAAGCATCGTTATAAATAAAAATTAGAAAAAGGCGTGGGTTTTTTTTTTTTGTCCTGTAACCTTAGGCAAGGATCCTAGCTATCTGCCTAATTTACGGTAATTTACGGACTAACGCTGATTAAAGGTGTTCTGTGAGAGCATTCGAGTCTGGTACTTGTAAAACCGTTTTTAAGGTTCCGTAGTCATCAACGAACCCTTGTAGTTTCGCCATGTCCGTCCGTCTGTCTGTCCTTGGCTTAGCTCGGAGACTCTTAGTACTAGAAAGCTGCAATTTGTTATAAGTATATTTAATAACTACGCCGACAAAGTGGTAAAATAAAATATTGAAAAAACATTTTTTTTAGGGTACCTACCATACACGTAAAGTGGGGATGAATTTAATTTTTCTCGCCTATCCCATAGTGTAGGATGTTGTTGGATAGATATTTTAAAAACATTTTAGAACTGTGAAAACTATTTTTTGTTTCAGGAACCCATTTGTGAAATATTATGCTTTAAATTATTGATTCTTGTTAGAGCCAAGTGTCCCCCCCTGGCAGCTAAACGGTTAATTTTGGATATGTGAAAAAAATCACGGCAGTAGTAAATATATAACGAAGTTAAAAGGAAAACTATCACAGCTAAGTAGGCTTTACAGGTTAACGAGTAATAGTCGACCAACTTAAAATGAGAATTTCGTACAAATTCCATTGAAAATTACATAGGTGAAGTTGTTAGTTTTGTAAAACAGGTAGTAAATATAACTTTATAAACCATCTAAGTCCACGTATTGTGACGGGCAACTACGGAACACTACACTGCACGTGGCGCGACTTGCACTTGGCCGGTTTTTGATGTTGTAATTAGCTTATTGTAGTATGAGAGAAGATAAACACCGTTGGACAACATATAGTAACCATTTCCCCTTGCTAATGAAACCTTTTAATTACAAAATTCGAATAACTCCAATTTTAATGCTCTTTAGGGTGGTAATTGAGTTTGTAATTGGTTTAACTTGTGCCGTTGTAATTAATTTTTTAGTCATAGATAATTGATAAAAATTCCCCCAAATGAATTTTGATCAAAGCAACATCGAGCGAGTTGAAATATACAGGATGTATATTGTATATATACCTTCCTTTGTAAGACTACAAACTTATCGGTGGATTCATCACAATTAATAATGCACTCTAATATTAAACCATTATGGAACATCGTGATGCCACGGATATGTTTGTGGATTTGTAGTAGAAATCATAATGTAATTTTTCCTTTAACCTACCCACTAAGATAAAATCGTATTCTGAACACTTAATAAAACATAAAACATTACTATGTATTAACTTAGATTAATTAATTTACTTATGTGGTAGATTGTAATAGCACCGCAAACAAACCCCTAAGGGTTTAAGTGGTGTATATTTGAAATATGTTTGTGCAACTGTATGTGTGTAAATAAATAAATAAATAAATAAACGAAGTTGCGGAAGCGGGAAACTGGCAATAGTACTAATCAATACAAACAATTTCTCGTAAAAAAAAAAAGGTTGTTTCATACATTTTGGTCGGGTAGCTATGTCACTTTTCTATGGAACAGCAGATTCTTTTTCACAATTCGAGGGTTGGCTTCATAGTAAAATTTGATCGTATGGACGAGTACTATCACCAGTTTCCGGCTTCCCCAATTTCATATTAACTAGGCCAGTACCTATATCAAACAATAATTTTCCATTTTTATTTATATTTTAATACATACCGGGTGTAAATATACAATTGCTATCTTTAAATGAAACCTAATCTCTGATGTGTATTTATTTTTATTAAATATAAAAGTAAAAGTTCAAAAAAGGTAAAATATTCATTTTATAAGTTTATATGTATGAGTTTTAGATGTAAATTAATTCAATGAGTCCCAATTTCAAATGGAAATATGAAAAGGCGAAAGTTATGACTATATTAAAAAAAAACAACTGCTCAAGCGGGTAGGGATTTGTACTCCAGTTCAAAAAATACATGGGTAACTGGGTATTTATTTACTTTACAACTTATCCATCCATCCATCAGCCTATATAGTTCGTCCACTGCTGGACATAAGCCTTTCCAGGACTTTGCCACTCCCGGCGGTCATCCTGGAAGAATTGCCCATACTCATACACGCTGGGCAGGCGGGTTGGTGAGCGCGGTGCCAGAACCCTCGCACCAGTGACGCCGCTGCCCGTCACCAGTCTGTTCCATATAAGGCCCGGCTATAAGGGATGGAAATACCGCCATCCATCGGTCCCAGACATGGTGGGCCTCCTGGTTTTTAGCCTGTGAGCTGTCCTCTTACTCTCCTCCGAATTACTGCGAGGGGATCTCCAAGTAAGATGGTGGTACCTCCACAGTTGAGCCTGGCATCAGCTCTACCACTTGATGATGATGATGAGCTAATTTAAAACTTTTAAATGAGTTAATTTAATAAACAAAGTATATTTGTACTCAGTATGTTACAAGTAGTTTTAATAAAAAGTAAGTCAATATTTTTATTGAAACTAAAGCGAAAATATAAGAAATTATATTTTTAAGAAACAAAGGAATAATAAGCGAATAAAAAAAAACATGAAATTAAATTTCAAAGATAAATAAATACACATATATCGTCACGACATGAATCCCCGTGAGTGTTTCCGAGATGTTCATAAATGTGAACTCTGAAATGCAATTCACAGTCCACACTTGGTACACAAGCTTTTTACCAACGATTATTACGTCCCAAACGTGATGGACGGTGAGTTCTATCGCCGTAATTCGGGTACAGTGCGCGCCAATCTTTTAGTCGCCTCTGATTGAGTTACGAGTGCAAGCTTGCGCAGGTACAGTCAAGGAAACAATAATATCAACGGTTGATTATTAAATGTTTATTATAAGTGGGCAGGTGTACTTGTTGTACCTATCTATTTCATTATTTATTTATTATTTTAGTGCGATCTTAATTATATTAATAAAACGCATTAATATAAACACCATTTTCCTACATTGTCGCCTTAAAACGCTATAACGTCCGCGAGGCATAACAACAACTATAAACTTTAACAAACTAAAGCAACAAAACAACAAATAAAGGCAACAAAAATAATAACAAACAGATTCAACGATAAACTTAACGAATCATGGAATTTTTTCCTCGAATGTACTTTTCATGGAACGCGCGCATGTGTAGTATACGGACGTAGCACTAACACTAACGCATAGTGTTGACACCTGCTAAATGGCGAGCGGGGGGTGTGGTGCGGCACGCAGGCGGGTGTGCTCCGCGCCCTCGCTCCTGTAACGTCCCCCTGACACCGTAAAACGGCTATTGCGTCGCCTCGTGTGGCTATCTTCAGAGGCGACTAAAACATTGGCGCGCACTGTACAAATGGAGCGCCTTCCGGAGCACGCAGATCGGGCACAAATTATTGTGCACCGCGGGGATTGAACCCACGGCCTCTAGATTAGCACTCGCTCTACCACTCGGTCACAGAGGCACAAATATGTTTTCCCATTTTCATGCAGTAGAAGTGAACTTAGAACAGAAACCAAGTACAGAGCTCCCAAAGTGATAATGCGCATACAAATCTTCGCCACTGTTCGGCAAAGTTCGTATTTCCTTACACTTTATATACAATCAATACGGTCACGTGGTACGTCCGGTCGCTCGGCTATAGATTTGTATGCGCATTATTACTTTGGGAGTACTGTAAAATTACCATCAATAGCGAAGTAGCTAGCTAGTTCGCTATTGATAAGCCTCTTCGCTTACTTACCACTCAGCACGAAAATCAATAAAATGAACAGGTATAATGGGTCCCTGGATAGACGTAAAGCAATGAAATATAATTAATGCCTTTCATAGCAGAGAGATGTCTGTTTTTAATCAAAATTTAATATTTGAAGATTTACTTCGATGCTAAACTTGATTAGGTTTGGACGGATTAATGCCTGAATATTGACAACTTAAATTTTGATATAGCTACCTCGATTTTTCATATCTTGTCCACGGAAAGTTGTCCGTATTGTTATAATTCTCAAATAATGTACTATAAATAATACAGGTGGATAAGATATTTTTATATAGTTTATTAAGCACAACTATGACTTCTTACGCGAATGCCAGATTGACAGCTGTGTGTTGCCAGCTGTCTCACAATAAATATTCCTACATTACTATGATTATTTAAAATAACAAAAATATGTTTTAAAAATTTGTAATAGCTAACAGTATGGACGAGTACTATCGCCAGTTTTGGCTTCCACAACTTCATCTTAACACGCTGTTTAAAATATTTTTTGCTGCACAGTGAGCTTACGCTTGGCTACTACTACTGACCTAGGATGAAGATGGTCAGAAATTGGGAGAGTAAAAGCAGTAAATGGCGTAAATCTGTCCAGGGACTTCCGCAGATTCTACCGAAGTCGATAACAGACGATACTATGCAACTTGTTACCACTCTCCCGTTAAAGCCTAGTATTAAGGCGCTCTTATCCCAGAAGAGTGACTCTCTGTCTTTTTCTTTACGTGTAAGGAGTAAAGAAAATAACCACACTTTTGTACCTTTTCGTTGTTTTTATCGGTTTTTAAATTGTTTAAAAATAAGGGATATGTTTATTAAAAACCACTTACGTGGTCGACCTAGAAAATTTAAAGATTTTTTTTAGTAATATTTTACCAGATATGTTTCGTTAATAAAAGAGTGGAATTATGGAAATGGCATGATTTGAAAGGTCTTATTACATGCTGTGTTCGTGAATTATTTCTATCGAGCAAAGTTTATCTGATCGTGTAACACATGCGTGGAAGACCTAGATAAAGGTTCGAACTATATTGCGTATTTTTTTTTTTGAAGTTTTAGGCGATATTTGAAAGTTATATTTGACTTTGAAATTACTGATTTTGGGATAAGAGCGCCTTAAGCTAAACTTCCGTCGTGCACCAACGCTTTTGTTTTTGAATTGTCTATCCTACTCTTATCAACTGCCAGCATGCAAATTTTCAGTTATTTTGAATTTGCGGCTACATTAGAAAATCCTTTCAGCTTATGTCTAAAGTAATGTAAGAAGACAATTAACGCGAATTTTGAGATTTATAAGGTTTAAAAGTACGTGTCATTATTGTAATTTTCAGATTTCTAGAGCTGTCTTTGCGATGTTTTTCTATCGATCGAAGGTAATGTGTCCAGATCTACATAAGTCTTAAACATATCCTCTTTTAAAACATTTATTTTTTTGTATTTAAAATATGATAATTAATTCCTAGTAGCATATCACAGAAATCAGACTTTATTCTAAGTAGTATATAAATAAAATGTGCATTTAGCTTGGTACAGAGCCTTAAATCGTCCAAATAGACACTTTTTGAAGATATTTATCTGCTGTTCAAAAGACATCTGAAGTTAAATAAATTAGTGCAACAATTTTGGGACCTTCTTCTAGATTTTGGACTATCAGAAACGCGATTGAAGAAATTTCACTCGATAGAAATAATTATTGAAAAGAGGTCTAAATTTACACTTTTTTGATATTCTGACAAATTGGGATATCATACAGACTTGAAAAATATTTATTTAGATGGGTTTTAACAATACTTAAATTACTGGTTATGGAAATTTTCATAGCTATTTTAGTTAATTTTGTATTCATTTAAAACCGACTTTTTGTCAATTTCTTTCCGTATCCGTCCCTCTCGCACTGCGGGTCTTTCCGCCTTGAGTAACGGGGACCTTTGCACGGACGATATATCACCTTAAAGCTTCTCGTGATGTCACGCTGAGACACGACGAGTCGTTTGGAAGCATTGTTTGTCATGAAGGTAGTGCTGACATGCCACAGCCAAAGTAGACCACCACCATAGACAGTCAGTTGGTTGGATATTGATCTAATTCACGTACCTAATTGTACAGGGTGTGATAAACGTATTTCGGAATAATCAGTGACTGTACAGTGCTCCCAAAGTAATAATGCGCATACAAATCTATAGCAGAGTACCGGACATACCACGTGACCTTATCGCTTGTATAGAAAGTGTAAGGAAATACGAACTTTGCCGAACAGTTGTGAAGATTTGTATGCGCATTATATGCTTGGGAGTACTGTAAAACTGAGTACTCCTTTCATTCACCCCAAAGTACGAGCATAAATAAATTTATAAAATGGGTTATTTACCCAAATATTATATCACAAGGACTTAGAAACCAAAGTTGATGTTATTTTTCGATTCAAGTTAAGTTACGAGTCGTCATAAAATGTAGCTATTAGTATTTTATTATGGTCTAAAGGCCAGAGAAAACCGTGTACAACTTTGAACAGCTTTCAGTTGCTAATACTTTCAAAGTGAATCTTCTCTTGCTACAATTGTGCTACATCACAAGCTGGAATAGTCCTTAAAGTTAATAATATTGAGTTTCAATTCCCTTACTTGAAGGCGGTAAGGTAAGTAGGAACCGTCTGTAAGGCGGCCGTTGGGGCGCGCGGGTCGATAATGTCCGCAACAGGTTAGCCCAGACGCCAGAATGGGCGCTTCCTATATCATATAAACTACTACACTTATGTATGGTAGTGAATGTTGGGTATGTCAAGATAAACATTAAAGTAGAGTGAATGCAATGGAAATGCGTATTATACGGAGTATTTGTGTGGTTTAAGGCGAATGGATACGCCAACTGCAATTTGTACTTGTCTTTGAAGGCCTACTCCTCCCACACGGATGGTCCAAAAACTTTTAGAAAAATATATGATAAGCATTATAGAGCCAAAAATAAATTTTAAGTTTCATAAACTGTTTTTCTATTGTTAGTTTTGACAAAAAAAATCGAAAGTCATCAAAAGTTTCACATGATTAACACAAGAATTCTCTTACTCCTACCAAACGCCTTTAGCGCTTTTAATCATTATTTCACCAAATTATAGGAAATTTTTAGATCTAAAAAATTTAAGTTCAAAATATTTTTTTTCGTTCATGGCGTCCATGTGAAAAGTATTATTTTCTCCTATTTTGCGCTAGCCGGAAACGCAGTGGTTGTCGTAACAGCCACTTTTCATGGCACGTTGAAATGAACATTATTTCAATATCGTTTCCGTTGATATTTGTACCGACACACATCGAGTTGCTTATTTAGCGTGGTCATACGCCTTAACATTGAACGATAGGGTGAAAAATATCGACATACGGGATTGCGTTGCGGTCTGAAAGAAGACGTTGTGAACAGAATAGAAAAAAGGAATGCTTCAGTGGTTTGGAAAAATAGAGAGAATGAATGAAAATGGAGTGACAAAAAATAGTATGTAACGCAAGTGGAAGATACAGTTTGCCCATGCCGCCCTAGAAGGAAGTATGCTGACCAAATTAGTGACATACTGAAGAAGGGCAATTTCAAAGGTATCTATCCAAAGAAGAAGAGCTTGTATTACTAGATTGATGGATGTGGAAGAGGCGAAAGAGGTGTGTCAGGATTGTAGCAGATAGAAATATGTAGTCTCTGCCTACCCATCTGGGAAACAGGCGTAAGTATATGTGTGTATATATTATTACTTTAAGATCTCCAGCAGTCTTGCAAACAAATATAGCTATCTATATAAAGGAGAAAAGTCCAGACTTTCTCGTCGAACGTCTCTTTAATGAGCCCACTTGTCGGTGAAGTAGCCGCCATTCTTCTTTTTCTTCTCATAATGATTTGACCTCTTGATATGACATAATCATAGATTTGTCTATCGACATAACATTACCTTTCTCCTTTGCATGAGTAAAATGGGTGCGTATAAGTATTTCCCTCGACCTTTGCTTCTATATTTTTTACAAAAACTGAGGATCAAGAGGGCTTAATTGTTATATTAGGTCTTTGCATATATTTATTTCTACAGAGAATTTGAAGGAAACTCATATTTTAGTACTAACATTTTGGCATTATTTTTAAGAATGACAAATATATATATTATTTAATTTCTTTTGTATTTAAATGAGACAATACTGAGCTAATAGCAACATAAGTTTAATTTTTGAAAAGAGACAACTGTAAAAAAATATTACGAATCTTATCATGGAAATGGCATTTAGGACGAACTGTTTTTGAAGATTTAATTTTTATAATCAAACTAAAAATAAAAACAAACATAATACGTAGATATAAAACCTTGAAATCAACTTTCAAACAAAAAAACAATCATTGAAATTACAGGAATTATGAACTCATGAATATGTAAGAAAATTTCAGCAATTTCAAAGGTTCACCTATTATTAAAGAAACAGACCATTGTGACATGAAATAAGTGAGGCTGGGAGCAACCCTTACAAAAACGTTCCCCTTTTTACGGATACTTGTATAATTTTATACGCATCCACCGCCTCCTGGATATCATATTTCACTCTCTGTGTACACAATTGGGATGTGAAAATTTTATTTCGTAGCTGATGCGACTTCGGCGCGCATACAATAAACAATAATAAGAAGGGAAGTGCGTTTAAGTATATTAGATAAATAATTATCTTATTTATCTAATATTAGATGAAGGCCACGTTTTTAATAAAAATGGACTTTAATATTATTAAAACTCGCGTGAGCTGACATACCAAACAATTGGAACAATTAAAAGAATAGTGCATCCACCATCCCACCTCCCTCGACGACGCAGCCAACGCTCAGCGCACGAGCAATGCGTTCAGCTCGCCGATCGGCGGCTGCCAGTGCCCGTTTGACAACGACGGTGAACGCCGCGTCGTCGTCCTAAGAACGACACTCGCCTTGATAATGCCGAAATTGTATCGGTGAAATGGTTGGCATATAGTCAACAACAATCACACGTGAGTGTTCAAGCCGTATGTAATAATTAATTTAAAAATGGACTTATTTATTATTTATTATTAAAATTCGACACATTTTACGGTTGCTTACCTGCTTATCAGAAAAAGCCACTAGTTTGACGAAAATTTTTAAACCTTTTTCTAGATTGCTGTAGTAAAAAAACTCGATTATATAAATTTGCTGAAATAACAACTGAAATGCGGTGTTCATCGACACTTTTTCTCATATTTTATGAACAGAAAATCACTTGTACTATCCCACAATAGTATATTACGATACGAGAGCGATGAAACGTTTTCTGACGAGTGTGAGTTTACATCAGCCAGATTTATTAAGATAAGAATTAGAAAGAAAGAAAGAAAAGGCGTTTATTTTGAAAGCTACACCATTACAAAAAAAAACAAATAATCTAAACAATAAACTATTATACAGCCTAAGGTAGTTTATAAGATGCAGCCAACAAAAAGGTCTCTGACTCAGCAAAATGCCACAGCAGAACTGTGACGCTGATCTTCCGTCAGGGGCCGCGAGTTGCGACACATGCGATGTAACAAAATGTATTTATGAAACTAAAATTTTCTCTGTGTGACATAAGAAATTTTACTAAAAGAAAATGCGTTTTATTGGGTCAATAATATAATTCAATACAAAAAAAAAATAGGAGAAGAAAGATATATATATATAATATATATAAAATAAATTAATTAAAAAAAAAAACTTACGTCAATAAATTAATAATTTATACATAAAATAATGAATAAAAAACAGGTGTTTTAAGAATTCTTAAATTAAGCCGGCACAATTTGGTTTTGATTTTGAATTTGAGCCTGTAACAAATATAATTTTAGTTTTGTTTTAAAAGTTATTAAGATCTCAAGAAGAATATAATATCTCAAAATTAGCTGGAGGTATTTAATTCAGTTTACATTATCCATCCATCAGCCTAGTTCGTCCACTGCTGGACATAAGCCTTTCCAGGACTTTGCTACTCTTGGCGGTCATCCTGGAAGAATTGTCCATACTCACACACGCTGGGCAGGCGGTTTGGTGAGCGCGGTGCCAGAACCCTCGCACCAGTGACGCCGCTGCCCGTCACCAGTCTGTTCCATATAAGATCCGGCTATAGGGGTGGATATACCGCCATCCATCGGTCCCAGGCATGGTGGGCTTCCTGGTTTTTTGCCTGTGAGCTGTCCTCTTACTCTCCCCCGAATTACTTCGAGGGGTCTCCAAGTAAGATGGTGGTACCTCCACAGTCGAGCCCGGCATCAGCTCTACCACCTGTTACATTATATATTCTTATAAAAACACTTTATAACAATTATTTCCAGCTATATTTCGACTTCTTGTCGGCATCAGTGGAACTTAATACATTTTGTATAATATATTAAATGGCAGAATGAAGTGGATTGAGGTATTTAAGGTAACATTAATGTCGAATGCTAAGGTCTATAGCCCATTACAATACCGTTGTAAAACAGCTGGAAAGATACGGCCCTTCAAAGCATATTTCCATACTAAAGGTCCTACTTAAAGACTGATCATCAAGACTTATAGGTACTCGTACTTCCCCGTGACCTACTATCTTGAAACTTGGCACGAAGGGAGGCATTTGGCACAATTGAAGGAATAGATCCGGAAATCAGTAATAATTTCCGATTCTATTTATGATTAAAACTTTTTTTTACATTCTAAAATGTTGATAGTTGTGATTTTTGCTGTCCAAATTTTGTGGACAATAAAGTAGGTACAAGTGTTAAATTTCAGAGATGTATAGTTTAAAAGTTTATGACATTCTATTGTTTGACCTTCAATTATATTTACATTTAATAATAATAATTTTTAGGCATTTTAATCTTTTAGTAGTTTTAGTTTCAGTTATTTTTTAAGTTTTAAATTTTTAAGTTGTATTGTAATTAATTATGTTGATTGTTTATTAATAATAATAATAATAAAATTCTTTACTGCAAAGAATAAAATTATCGTACAAAGGCGA
The DNA here is from genome assembly GCA_934047225.1 of Ypsolopha sequella. Classification (NCBI taxonomy): domain Eukaryota; kingdom Metazoa; phylum Arthropoda; class Insecta; order Lepidoptera; family Ypsolophidae; genus Ypsolopha; species Ypsolopha sequella. The sequence goes on along the minus strand of OW203988.1, from coordinate 4,306,483 downwards.
GCATAATACTTTTTATTATTTTCTACCAACTAACCTTTGGCAATGAGGAAATTGTTGAGGGTAGTGCCATAATGCTATTTAAAAGGTGTAATCATGAGAATTGTACTTAAATAATTGAAATAGTTAGACTACATCCTTATAAACATTTAAAGAAAAGTCATAATTTATAATAATAATAATACATAAACTGCAAAAACAGTTTACAGAAATAAATAAATGTATGTATAGTGATGAAAATTCATTAATTACTCATAACATATTAACAATCAAAATCACAAGATATAAAGTAATAGCAAATCAAGAAAGTATTTAATTTTGTTAAACATGGAGACCCAAAAGATATTGTGTAATTTTAGAATGCGCGTTTCAACGTGGTTCTAACGGAGCAGAGACTGCTCGCAATATTAAGGCGATTACCGTCGCCAAATTAGCAGCTCGATGTTTGTCTGTATGAATATCGACGGAAACGACATTGAAATAACGTTCAAATCAGTGCACAATGCGTGGTGGCTGTTACGACGCTCGCTGCGTCCTTGAAAGGGCAAAATAGGAGAAAATAATACTTTTCACATGGGCGTCATTGTTCGATTGAATAATTCTATGTTATATTTATAGCTATCAAGTTTATCTATTTATCAAAGCATAAATTAATTAAATCACCTAAGCCGCTTAGGCGCAGTAGGAAATTCAAGCCAAAAAAACACCATTCAGTTGAAACAATTTTTCATATAGAAGTTTTGGTGGTACGAAAAAGAAAAATGTTGCATATTATGTTGTCCTAGAGTTAATAATCCATAATACATTTTTTCAATATTTTTGGTTGGGCCATAAAAGAGGAGTAGGCTTTAGAAAGTACCCATTTGGCGATATTAAGGGCCTTAATGTTTTGTTTGGAGAGGTTACGACTAGTGAACGCACTGTGCGTCGCTTTCGTTATAGAAACTTCGACTAGAAGAATGAACCACGAGAAAGAACATGCGCTAATGTAAATAACAATGAATTAACAGTAATGGTGGTAGCCGATCCTTATCAAACAACCAAGGAATTAGCGTCATTTTGTGACGTTAGTTTATCCACAATATTGACACTTAAAAAACTTGTGGAATAAGTGCCTCATGAATTAACTGATGTGCATAGAATGATAGAAGAGTACGTAATGCAAAGGCATTTGTGATCTTCCCTTGAGATGCCAGAAATGTACAGAGGACGAGGTTAAATACTTCGCTTTAATAAATTTATATTTTCTTAGAAAAAAAGTGTTTAAATTTCTCAATTTAAAACGGCAATTTCATACCCCTAACATGATTAAATTAAATCAACCCGTTAAATCATAGCCATATGTATATTATATGGGTGTTCTATAACGGTCTTCAATTCCTTAATCGACGTGGGGTAACCTTGTTAACGTATAAATAAGGTTGTGTTTGCCCTTCATTCAAATTTTTGTGTTTGTTTTCTAATTATTTACTTAACTACGTTTACGTCTTCGCGTGACATTATTTATAATATTTTCAACTAAGAATTTCACGGAAAATTACAAAAACATCACTTGTGATGGTATTGTCTTGATACTTGTCATGATACTTGAATGAGACCAATCAGAAGCGAGAAGAGTAAAGAGGGTGTGACTTAAGAATTTAAGGTAGACCGTTATCGTTTGTGATTGGTTCTCTAGCGGTGTTATAATACATTTGGCCAATCATAGCGCAAATTTGCGGTTTTGTAATGTAATACAACATCGGTCAAACAATGTACATATGTACTTATAAAACCGTTTCTGATGTTGTAATTACCATATTGCAGGATGGGAGTAGATAAATGTTTTTCAATACAGTTAATGGTATATAAATGAAAATAATAACGTAGAATAATATAATAATAAATAATAATAGCGGTGATGTCGCGTGTACTCGTGATAGTTCAGTAAATTATTCTATTTGTTCGGTCGTTGGTCACGCGATGGCCTATCATCAACGTCGGTATACAAATTACTCGGTTATGCGTGTTACTGGAATTACTTACTTCCCTTAGTGCGTGCTTTTTAAGGTTCCGTACCGAAAGGGTAACCAACGGGACCCTATTACTAAGACTCCGCTGTCCGTCTGTCCGTCTGTCATCAGGCTGTATCTCATGAACCGTGATAGTTAGACAGTTGAAATTTTCACAGATGATGTATTTCTGTTGCCGCTATAACAAAACATACTAAAAACAGAATAAAATAAATATTTAGGGGGGCTCCCATACAATAGACATGTTTTTTTGCCGTTTTTATAGATAATGGTACAGAACCCTTCGTACGCGAGTCCAACTCGCACTTGGCCGTTTTTTTTTTAGCAAACACTGGCCGTTTGTCTGTGGCTTTGCTTGCACTTTTAGATCAATGGTTTCGACCTTTGCATCATTGGGTAGCTCCCACGTGATGATAATTATGGAAAATATTTGATGAAGTCATATTTTAAAATCCTAGAGGTCTTCTGAAGTGTATCTACTTTTAACTTTTCTACGGTGAAGAAAATCGTTTACGGATATCTGAATTCATATTATTATAAATAACAACTTGTGCATAATATTCATCTTAGCAAATGTTTTATTTTTATCAAAACCCAAAATATGACAAAATGAAGATTTGATTCCAGAGCGGACCTAGGGTTTTGATCAATTTCCGAGACTAGTTTGCAATAAGATAAAATTAACAAAAAAAATCACATAATATAGAACATAAGTTTTGTATTTATTTGGAAAAATCAAGACATTCTGATTCAAAGAAAACGCTTTCCATAAGAAATAAGTTTTCTGATTTAGTTGATGTGCAGCAAAGACACATTAGATGTAAACAATGTTTTAGGAAAGATAAATAGACAAGTAAACAATTTTTCAAAGTTGATATTTCATTAGATGTTCTAACTGGCTTTTTCGAAACCTAATTGCACAAAAATATCTTCTCTCGTATTTTGAGGGATACAATAAAATTCAGTTTTTATTTTATCATATCTCGGGTTTTGGTATATCTTCTAGGGTTTTGATCAAAACTCGGTTTTTATCGTAACCCTGCAACATACATACATATCGTTTAGAAATAGTGTGTGTTTTTACCATTAAATAAAAACGTCGAAACTACCATTAAAACGGTTACTTTGAAGCCATTGTACGGGCGGGTTTCATAATTAATTCACCGCTTAAATTTTTAATATCTCCAAAAATACTCTACCACATTTTCCGACGGAATAATTCTCGTCTCTATTCTTTGTTGTCGTCACGATTTCAACCCTATTCTTTTTTTAATAAGAGTCACAAAGTAACAAGGGATTAAAGGTCTTAGGAATATTATCTCCTTAAGCCAGAGCTTAAACTTGTCTCGTTGCGGTATTTGAGATAGACGATTTGTGGAGGTAGGAGGGGACTTAGATTAAAGTAGGTTGTAGTCAGTACGCCTTTCTTTGTATTCGCTTAGCCCGAGCTAACAGACGCCAAAATCTATATTCATTATAATAAAATCGTATGTAAAAGGGAAAAGATAAATCGAATTGAATAGAATGGAAAGTCCGTAGGTACCGGATGTAAATAATAATTCACTGGAAATAATTATTCTACTGATAATTTTTGTCAAATTTAGGGCTGGCCACCCACTTGCTAGGACGTAATAATCATTGGTGAAACGTGGGTGTACGAGTGTAGACTGTGATTTATATTTCAAAATTTTCCTAGAGATGATATGCGGACAAACCAAATATTTGGTCAAATTTATCTGGTGGATATTAACAGTATATTTGCTTCTTTGCCACGCTTTCTGTCCGGTCTCCGCTAGCATCACACTTTCTGTCCCATGTCCGCTAGCATCATACTTTCTGTCCGGTCTTCACTAGCATCACACTTTCTGTCCCGTGTCCACTAGCATCATACTTTTTGTCCAGTCTCCGCTAGCATCACACTTTCTGTCAGGTCTCCGCTGGCATCAAACTTTCTCTCCGGTCTCCACTAGCATCACACTTTCTGTCCCGTGTCCACTAGCATCATACTTTTTGTCCAGTCTCCGCTAGCATCACACTTTCTGTCAGGTCTCCGCTGGCATCAAACTTTCTCTCCGGTCTCCGCTAACATCACACTTTCTGTCAGGTCTCCGCTGGCATCACACTTTCTGTCCGGTCTCCGCTAGCATCACAATTCTGTTCCGTGTCCACTAGCATCACAATTTCTGTCCCGTGTCCGCTAGCATCATACTTTTTGTCTGGTCTCCGCTAACATCACACTTTCTGTCCGGTCTCCGCTAGCATCACACTTTCTGTCCGGTCTCCGCTAGCATCACACTTTCTGCCCCGTCTCCGCTAGCATCACACTTTCTGTCCGGTCTCCGCTAGCATCACACTGTCCATAAATATTAAATTTATATAGTAGATGGAGATACTATAGATCTCTATCTGCTACGATCCTAACAGACGCTTTTTCCACATTAAGTAATTAAAATTAAGCATCGATGAAAAACATGAGCAATGAGCATGATTCTTTGATAGCATTGTTCAGTATGATCAGTAAAAATACGGTTTCAGTAGAAATAACACCGTAAAATGGATCTGAGCCACTATCTGTTTTAGCGAGAATGATTAAATTTATACTTGCGATTGTCGGCACTGGGTGAAACTTGAAACTCATCTTGAATTAAAAGCACTTGTACAGTAGATTCACTATTATTTGTGAACAGTTTTTCTCCCAACCGGTTTCGGATTTTGCACATTGTTAAAAATATTCATTATGTTAAGAAAGTCATGATAATCATTTTGTACGAAGCTCAGAACCTGTACCTAAAATCTATAAATGTATTCTTAAATTCACAACATCTTCCCTTGAAAATTGTGTAAAATCCGAAACCGGTTGGGAGAAAAACTGATCATAAATAAATATTGAGAATACTGTACAAGTGCTTTTAAATCAAGATAAGAGGGTTAAGATGTATATTTTGCACCTGTACTCCTATTTCGTGAAAGCGACCGGTACAATGAAATGTCCGGCCGTAATAAACACAAAACTAAACGATTTCCGACCGTTGTTCCCTCCAGCCGTATCGCGATTCTGTCGACTGTAATTTCAGTAAAATATGACGAAGGCCATTAAACTAAACACAGTCCTACCCACTGTAGTTTAACCGTGACCAATTGTCGCAGGGCACGCGAATACACCATCACGGATTGGAAAAACTTCTAACACATAATTCTTGGTATTTATAATTTAATGACTATTATATGTAAACCAGGTGATTTACAAGACTATTATAAGAGTTATTCATATCATATCATTTTTAATTTCAATTTAACTTAAGAGCTGCGCTCTTGTCAATGTCTTGCGCTCCTCTCGATTCAATTTTTAATTTCGCCTGATCCATGAATTTTTCTCCTAGGCCTTCATCTCTTTCTTTTCCCTTTCACTTTTCCTTCAATATGTTTTTGATAAAATTTTCATGTCGTATCAGACATTTCAAAATCTTTACCCTTCTGTTATCTATGGTATTCATCAAAACCTCAGACTAATTAGTCTGAGATCAAAACTCACATAATTTATTAATTAGTAAATATTAAATGTATAATTGAAGGCAAATTACATTTTACATTTTATTAATTCATTTTAATCGTATATACATTGCTACATAAATTAAATAAACCTTTAAGCTAGTTCATATATATTATTTTATTACATATATTTTTATAAGATTAAATTTTGACTTGCGAAACGTGTATTATATATACCTACTTTGCAACATAAACTATTTGAATTTGAATTGAATAAATTACACTAAAGCTATTCATTTTACATTAATAAATGATATGATATGAATAACCCCGAGAATAATCTCGTAAATCACCTCGTTTACATATATATATCATATAATTATAAATACTAGGATTGGAAAAACATCACCCGAGAATTTTACTTTTTTGGTTACGTAATAATTATGAGCCAGACTTAAAAAAGAGGTATTAGTTGAGTCAATAGACCTTGGGAATAGAAATGGTGATCGTTCTATCTACCTCTCACTTACACACTATCACTGCCTATATTCGCACTTGGAAATACAGATAACATTAAAACTATAGCAGTCATTTGTGTCGATTCAGTGCAACACGACTTAACTTATTTGACAGGACTAAACTTAATTTGAGCATTCTGTCTTTTTCTTTCTGTATCAAAAAGACAAAGACAGAACGCTCAAAATAAGGTAAGTCCTGTCAAATAAGTTAAGTTGTGTTGCGCCGAATGTCTTTATTGTCGAACGTCCAAATCCCATACTATGACGTAAACATGTTAGATGTGCGTTTGTTCTATGCCGACAGTACAAAAAAAGTATTGGTAACAGCTGTTTTAAAAATGGTGAATATAGCAAAGACCAATATCAGACAGGCCTTTAAAAACAAAAGTATACGTGTGTTTTAGGCTAGGCGAAATTTCTTGAACTTTTCCCGATGTCCCTTGTCCAAACTAATTGTCCACTAACAATTTAAGTTTCAGCACAATCAATCAAGTTATATTTTATCGCCCATTTGTAAGAAGGGTTCTATAACATAATTTTACCTAAGATACTGAATCATCGAATTACTGAATGTATAAAAAACAATTAGCTACAAAGTAAGCATGCATTTTACCTTGTATTGAATTAGTTACAATGTGTGTAACAGCAAAAATTTTAGTACCAGTCATAACATAATAGGTTAATATTTGTAAAAACAATTATTTTCATAATTTTGTCCCTATTAAAACTAAAAAAATTGTTACAATTTTGTTTTTGGAATTAAAGATAACGGGAAAGCCACTTGTAGTTAAGCTGGTACATCAAAACATACAGGACTTTCTCGGCAAAATACTTTCAATGGAGTTGTTCTTAGAGGAATCAAAAACAAATATATTGTAAAAACTGAACACCATTTAGTTGAACATAATTTTCAATTTAATGTCAATAATTTTAGTTTTCTTAGCTGCTACAATAGATTAACAATACAAAAAGGTGGCTCTATGATTCTCGTCAACAATAATATATAAGCAAAAGAAAGAAAAGACGTTGTAAAACTTTCTGTAGATCACCAAGTAGAATTATCCTGTAAAGAAAAGAGTATATTTATAATTCTTTGTGTCTACCGACCTTCGGGACAAGATTACAATGTTTTTGAAAAAACTATGGAAGATGTGCTAAAATTATTATTTGATAGATTTTAACGTACGACCACTATATTCAAATCATTTAATTTGTCTTATGTGTTCTTAGAACCAACTACAATTACACAAAATACAGAGACATGTCTTGACAATATAGTATATATTCTGTGATTATGAATATTCAAACAATAAAGTTATTAACCGCTTGCAGTCTGATCACAGTGGCCAAACTATTATTTTCATTAAAAGCGTGAATCAATTGCCCAAAAAAGCCTTTTACAGGCCTCTCATAACCCACAAAGTAGAATGTTTTAAAGTGAACTTAGAAGTTAAATTACCAAATTTTAGTCTTTTTTAAGGTAATCTAAACGCTCTCTTTACAGAATTGTTTAACATAATTTCTAAAGAATTTGAAAATATGTTTAAATTGCGAAAAGTTTCTAACCATAGTAAAATCACTTTTATTGACTGGGCGACAGCAAGTATATTTATAAAAGCAGAAATTGCTTGCACGAATTAATGACATAACATCCTAGAATAATTATAATGAATTTACTGAATTCGTGAATAAATATTAACATATTTTCAAATCAGTGTGCTTAAAAGCAAAAATATGTACCTGAATGGCTGGTAATAAAGTAAAAGCAGTATGGAATATCAAAAATACTGAAACTGGGAAGAGTAAGAAACGGAATAATGAAATTAAGTTGAATATTAACAATGAAGTTGTTGTAGGAGATAAAAAAGATGCGAATGCCTCTGAACAATTCTTTACTGACATTACTTCCTTGACAACTAAAGATTTAAATTAAAGCCCTATGGGCTTGCGCAGGATCTTTTGAGTCGGCACAAGCCTCAGTGCCATTCTCCAGTGGTGTACATGTAACTTTTTTCCGGAAAAGCAATCAGAAGGCCAAGTTTGATAATAAAAAAATATGAAAAAGTTTAAATAACACTTTAAAAAAAAAGTTTGTATGACGCCAGGGTAGACACTGACTACCCTAGAGTGAACATTTTCATATTAACTTTTTTTTTTTCAAAGTGTTATTTAAATTCTTCTATATTTTTTTAATTCTCAAACTTGGCCTTCTGTTTGCTTTTCCGGAAAAAAGTTCTATGCACGCCACTGCCATTCTGTATTTGCTTTTAAACATATTAACTCATTAACTGTTGCCAACTAGACTGGCTGCCTATCATCAAAAACATAGATAAAAACTGAACTTTCAGAATTGCCTTGCAGAACCTGTGTCGTCACTTCAAGTGCGAACTGTCCTTAGACAATCGGAATTCGATAGTATATCTATGTTTTTGATGATAGACACCCAGTCCAGTTGGCAACTAAAGATACATAATGGAATGAAGTAAAGACAACCACTAGGATTAAATTCGATTAACAGTTCCTGCATGTTGGTTACTATTATATTTCCGTTCAGGCTACGACGTAGTGAGTCTCCAAAGCGGAAAAGCTACGTAGACGTAGCGTTTTCTAACGTTTCGTAGCGTCCTGACTACGATGACGTAAGTATTTTAAAAACGCAATTGCTACGCCGTAGTAAAATGGGGACACGAATGCGATGTGTTTTTCTAGTGCTTGAAAGAAAACCACTGGTGTAGATTTGGTTTCTCAGGTGACCACTAATCAGCCGATTCACTAAATGAAATGCGATATATTTGAAATATATTTATTTATGTAATGTAGGTAGGTTATAGGAGGGTATATCAGATATACTAAATGCAGGTCAGTTTTAATGTAATATAATTAAATAATCAATGTCTATATAATATAATTAATATTATTTTATAAATAATAATATTGGGAAATACACAAGGAAATAATAAATGTTAGGTTTACTTAAATTTAATAAAAAAATATACTCGAATGAAATTAAAATATAATAATAGGGAACAAATAATATTATAAAGATAAGCAATACATATTGTAAATGTATGCCTAACTCCACCCATTTGATTAGTCTTGCCGAGAAGAAGGGCAAGAAACGTAGCAAGATCATGTCTCGCTATCTAAAAGTGCAAAGGCCATATAAAAAATAAGTATAAACGGCCTGCCATAGTGAGGTAGTCGCTCTGCCATAGTGAGGCAGTCGCCCTGCCATAGTGAGGTAGTCGCCCTGCCATAGTGAGGTAGTCGTCCTGCCATAGTGAGGTAGTCACCCTGTGATAGTGAGGTAGTCGTCTTGCCATAGTGAGGTAGTCGCCCTGCCATAGTGAGGCAGTCGCTCTGCCATAGTGAGGTAGTCGTCCTGCCATAGTGAGGTAGTCACCCTGCCATAGTGAGATATAGCCGTCCTGCCATGGTGAGGCAGCATTTTAATAAAATGTTCGTGTTTGAATAATAATACCCTTTCACGTACACGAAATTTTCCCAGAATATCATCCTTCTAAATTTGATAGAATTTAAAATATATAATTTTAGACTGCTTAAATAAAATATATATTTTTTGGTCTGAAATAAGAACTAATACAACTACGGCACATCCTCAACGTTACGACGCATTTGATTGTAGAATCAGCTAGGAATAAAAATAAATAAAAGATATGTCAGGATCGTAGCAGATCTTTAGTTTCTGCCTGCCCCTTATTGAGAGCCAGGTGTGAGTGTATGCACGTGTACGTTTGTATGTGAAAATAACCGTCTCTACCATAAGCTTTTATTTAAATATGGAGAATAAGGAGGCAAACCCCAAGGTTTCTTCCACGTACACAAACAACTCCGTGTTCATATAGAGTGAAGAAATATGACGGTTTTCGTTTTGCTTGACAAAATAAATTATATTTATATTATTTTTGGCTTCAGGTAGTCGGCTCAAGTGGAGGATAAAATACATTTTCATGCAAGACTGGCTTCTTTTCTTATCCGTATTCTAAAACAATACCTTTTTCTCTGAATGTTTTTGGCAATGTTTTATTCTTATAATATTTTATATCTACGATAAAATACGTTTACCTACGTTAAAGCGTCTCTTCCTGCGACATCTGAAAATAACTCTAATAAATATAGGTTTATATATATTTTTTTCTAGTTGTGTGCTAAAAGATCTAACTATGAACGGAATTTCAAGTTTCTAAGTCAACTAAAATTACCCTATATAGCATTTCATGGTGAGCCAATTTGTATAAAACTTTTTCCCATTGTGTTAGAAGTTTGATTTTTCATAAGAACTTCTTTTTATTATATTTTTTTATACTTTTTTATTTTTTCAAAAATCTTTACCTAGTTACATTAATGCACAATCAACACAAAACCACTTAAGTTATAGTAGCAATAGGTAAGTTACAGTAGCAATAGGTAAGTTATAGTAGCAATAGGTAAGTCATAGTAGCAATAGGTAAGTTACAGTAGCAATAGGTAAGTTATAGTAGCAATAGGTAAGTTACAGTAGCAATAGGTAAGTTATAGTAGCAATAGGTAAGTTACAGTAGCAATAGGTAAGCATCTCATAACCATAGCTGTACGCTACTATATAATCTGTGGTAATACTTTATATTCTCTGGCTGGGTGGTGGTCGCGGTCGTTCCACTATAGGGCCGTAGCCTTCTATGCGAGGTAATAGTTTCTACTTGAAAACTATAACGAGTCCCAAGAAAAAGGGTCTTGACAGACGGACAGACGGACAACAAAAATAGGGTTCGGTTTTTCTATTAAGAGGTAACCTAAAAACCATGAATAATATATGAATTTTGCCTACTATAAGTAAAGTCTAACATGAAGACATGATATGAATGTAAGATGTTTCCGAATTAGCCTCTAAGGCTGTATAATGTCGTGCTAAAAGCTCTGAGCTCGCTAATGGATGCTTGTACACAATAAACGTTCAACTTTCACCTCTAACGCGTGTTGATAAAGATCTATTTAGTAGGCCTACGTATATTATAAGTAGACACAATGGACCTCTAACCTAATTTCAGAATGGGGACGCTTCACGAATGTTGTGGAGTCTGTTCTCTAATTTATATTGCATTTCGTACAATTAGAGGTTTGAGTACCTAATGGAAGATGTCTACGTATAAAGAATGGGAAAAGACAGCGTAAATTGAGTTTTGAAAAATGTATATATACAACGTGTAACAGAAAGGTGTAACCATATTTGAAGAGCGTATTCAGTCAATGGTATAGAACAACTTTTACTATGGAGCCAACTCAGAAATCTCAAAAAAAAATCTCCCCTTTCATACATTTCGGCCGAGTGGCAATGCATTTTTCTATGAAACAGTAAATTTTTTTTTTCGATATACAGGTTTTGTTCCATAGTAAAAGTTGTTCTAAACCATTGACTGAATAAGCTCTTCAAATATGGTTACACCTTTCTGTTACATCTTGTATAATAGGGGTTTACGCTTATAACAAATAGTTTTCTGGCTTTAATTTTCAATAACACGCTCTTTACAACTTAATTAAAAATCATCAACAAACGACAACCTTATTGCTACAAACTCTTTTTATCAAGCAACTAATTTTCAAATCTGTGGGCAGCGGCAGTAATATTTCTCTTTAATAAGTCGAAAAATTTAGTATTTTCTAAAATATTGAGGAACAATAATATGACATGTACTGTACTTTATATTTATTGATCCATACTTATTATCAAACATGTAGGTGCACCCTAGTTCGTTAGGTAAAGTATTGACAGGCTTACGCACCCGGGTCAATATGTCTATACACTCATACAGCCTCAGCCGTGTGTTTGCCCTTAAGGGACTTAAGGTTTTAACGTTTTCAAAATTACGTATACGAAGGTGCTGTGACCGAATTTTGCGCTTAAAGTGTGAATGTATAAGTATTTAAATTAAATACATAAAGAGAAATAGGTGTGATTTTATCAATAACCTAATAAATGCATTTTTAACGACCTAATAAATGATATTTGTTCCTAAAATAGAAAATGTCGCCTAAATTGAAATCGAAACGCTTACCTAAATATTGATTAAGAATGACTTGGAATTAATATTAATCATAAAATAAAATTGTTTAGGGTTTCAAAATAATAGAAGTGTCACCAAAATTGAATCACCAAACAAGCTAAAAATGTAAATCTAAAAATTCATTTACGCCCAGACAAATCATATTTCTGTAAAAATTAGGAGGATCGCCTCGCTCCGCTCTGCTTTGCTCGACCCCCTAAGTGTATTTACATGTAAAAGTAACACGCTTTCCGTCGCTCCAATTCCCATAGCTTAATTTTTAAAAGATTTTATTTTTAATTTTTTTCGATGAATTTACGTCATTTTAGGACATGGTTTTCATTATTTTGCTATATGTATTGACCATTACTTTTTTATGATTTTGTAAAGAATTGTCCGATGACCTTGTCACTTGAGAATTTTAGACATTATACTGATTGTGATGTGTGATTGCTTAAAAAAAAAGTGGTCTGTCTCTGTCTGTCTACTCATCTGTCATCTAGCTGTCAAATTAGTCTAAAGCAAATTATTATAAATTTATCTTGATAGCAAAGGACACATTTCTAAACAGCCATTAATCAAGTGACGTCACACAAGGGCAAATGTAAGTTGCAGCCTTTTCGTAAAAATATTCATCATCTTGTGGTTTTTTTAACCAAACCTTCGCAAATACGGCTTATTAAACCTAAATCTCGAAATGGTTTTCGAGTTAACACACCTTAAAATAATTTAATCTATGCCAATTGTCGTTGCACCTATTTTTTGGCTTTTGGTGAATGATTTTTGATTTCCCATTTTTACGAATTTTTACGCACTTTTTCGTAGTATTTAGTAACTTATCTATTTATTAGCTGTGACAAATCTATAATTTTGATGATTGAACGAATTAAACGAATTTTTGGAAGGCAGACCTTACATTCAGGCTATAGAAAAAACTGATCAAACTTTAATTTAAGCTTATGTAGCATTATTATGTTTACATTAATTTGATGATTTATTAGAGATCATTTTGATTAATATGATGACTAATACATTTTTTGGGAGTAGATATTATAATTACGGTATTGCAGATTAGTGACAAATCTAAATTTAGTCATCTGTCACCAGTAAATATTGTTCCAAAAAGGAATCATTAAGGTGATACTTTCTTTTCCGTCTATATGCACATAAGTGTCTATGTTACGGTGATCGATTGTTTATTTATACCCATCGATCGGGTATAGTTTCTCTGTGTTTAAAATAGATAAGTTGTTCGCCCCAAACTGTGAACTCGCAAACCCCTCTTACAGCCTCATGTCTCGGCAACCCCTTGACCGATTTGTCTCATGTTCGAATTTATTAGATTTTATTTACTCGTCCACCAAATTTCATGATGTTCTGATCAACGACACTCAAGTTATCGTCGGACAAACGTTCATACTCGTACATACAAACCCCGGACTGTTCAAAGTGTTCAAGTAGCTTCGCTCGCTCGTTCAAAAATAGTTATAATTGAAGTTTTGCAGGCAATCATATTATTGGTATGCACACATAGTACCCTAAGATAAGGTAGACAAGCAGTGTATCGCACTTTACTCACACCCTGCATTTCTACGTACGAAAACTGACTGCTTCTATTGTGTATGTAACATTGGTGCTCCTAATAAATAAATAAATAATAGTAGTTTATGCTACAAGAGCGAAAAGGAATAAATTACGAGGACGATTTAAAACACGAGCGTAGCGAGTGTTTTAAACGTAACCGAGTAATTTATTGCTTTTACGCCCGTGTATCATACTACGTTTTTCAATGCATATTGTGAGGAAATGAAAACAAATATAATCTTGTGAACTTTAAATTAAGATTGGCTCAAAAAGACTGTATTCAGAGCCGTTAAACAGTGGAAAAAAAGTATAACATCTATGGTACACAGGAAAGGCTGCAGGTTAGCCAACCATTGCAAATAAATAAAAAAATAATAATAATAAAGCCCTAGGGCAAAATAATCGACTTTCTGTTCGGTTTTGATGCATAAAAAGTAGGTCTTTACGAGCACTTGCATTGAAAAAATGTTAAAGTCCCAGCTAAAATAGATTTTGGCAAAGTGAGCCAGAGATAAATTTGATAAAAATAGATTAAAGATAATTTTTATCTTGGTTTCAAATAAGCCTAAAATGTTTTAATTTATGAGGCGTGTTTATTCACAAATACCATAGATGAAAAGAGATCTCTTCTATTACAAATGCAAACCTAATAAATTAACACTTCGCTTTTATTAACTGTCACTCATAGCGCAATGGTAACACTATATGTTTTTATAGAATTGGGCTTATTTTGAAGTATAACATTAAAGATTTTCAAAAAAAGTCAAATATAGGTGCTATGACGAACGGAGCAAAGCTGAGCGGGGATATGCCCCAAATTTACTTACATGTACAAAACCTAACACGCATATCATATGCGTGTTAGGTTTACATGTAAGTAAATTTGGGGAGCCGAGCGAAGCGGAGCAGAGCGAGGTGACCGGTGACCCATTGTAGTTTTAATAGAATTATGATATAAATTAACACTATATAATTGCAGTATAGAAACGCAGAAAGAAAACTAAATCTGGATGTGAGGAGCTCCTCACATCCAGATTGACTTTTCTTTCTGCGTTTCTATACTGCAATGATATAATGTTAATTTATATCTCCTTGCGATGAATAAATCGCCAAGTGTTCAAACATAGACATTTATTTCTGTCATAGTTTCGAATTATGATATGTCTAGGCAGATCATGAAATGCCCAATTTTACGATGTGCCGACGACATATAGATTGACTTAAATATGGATGATTGAATTAAATATTATTTCACTGAAATTTCCCTGTAACAAAAATAAAACTTTTATCGTAGACATATAAAATGATTATTCTGTCTGAGAGTCCTTCTACTAAAACTTTCTCGTTAACTGCGGTAATTTTCTAGGAAATAGCTTATCCAGTAGCTTCCACGAATGTCTAGTAAAGTTGCCGACGTACCACTGGAATATTTTTATTAATACTAAAATAACTTTTTGGCTAATAATTCACCATAGCTTAGATCAAGTCCAGAAAGGATTAAAAAAAATAGGTTAGACCATAACGTTAGTTTTAAGATACCGTATCGTCATATTACTATTACAGCCTACCTTATTCCTTTAAGGTGATATACCGTGCTAGCAAAGGTCCCCGTTACTCCAGGCAGAAAGACCCGCAGTGTGAAAGGGACGGAATCGGGGAAAATTGTCAAAAAGTCGGTTTTAATTTAATTCAAAATTAACTAAAATAGCTACAAAAAATTCCATAACCAGTAATTTAGGTGTAGTTAAAACCCATCAAAATAAATATTTTTCAAGTCTGTATGCTATCCTAATTTGTCAGAATATCAAAAAAAGTGTAAATTTAGACCTGATTTCAATAAATATTTCTATCGAATGAAATTCCTCCTATCGCGTTTCTGATAGACCAAAATCTAGTAAAAGGTCCCAAAATTGTTATACTAATTTATTTTACTTGGAACTTCATTAAAATAGCAGATAAATAACTTCAAAAAGTGTCAATTTTCACGGTATAGCCCCTTAAGAATAAAAACCCTATCATACAAATTTATGGATATATTAATAATTTGCAATATTCCGCTAAACACTCTTACCATGCTATACAAAATGCAGACTCAAGCACCACCCGCCTTCCCGCATAAAACATGCACAAGCAAAGCAAGCAGTACGAGCACAAAATAAAGCAATCTTTAAATTAAGCAAGCAGCAAATTGCTGCCGAGCGGTCGGGCAGACAACACATCCCGAGGATGCCTAGTTTAGAGGCGAAACACGTGTCGATAAGTTTTCTTGCTTGTTATTTGGTTGAGACCAATCAAAAATAAGAGAGTAAAGAGGGCGTGGCTTAAGAAATTAACATAGACATTTATCGCTTGTGAATAATTCTCTAGCGTTGTTATAATAAATTTGGCCAATTACAGCGCAGAATTGCGGTGTTATAATGTAATATTAAAACATCGGATAAACAATGTAGGTACTTATAAAACCGCTTTTAATGTTGTAATTACCATAATGTAGTATGGGAGTAGATAAAAATATTTCTAAATCTGCCTCAGGGTTCGTGGCGTGTAACTGGTCCCCACTGGATCGCCGTTCGTGGAAATATATTTTGGTTTCTTTGTCACATAAAATGTTAACGTGATATTGTAACTTCTAGAATAAAGTTCCATGACCGAAAACACGCCTTTATCATTTGTATCTATTTATACAATTTAATACTTCTTTTGATAAGTCCGCTTTTGTCCATTATTCACTGTTATTAAAGCTCTTTTTATTTGTACTATTTTATAATTCATAATTTCATTCCAAAGCATTCATGTTTCACCAGAATAACTTTTCTTTGTTTGACACCGGTGCTTTTAAATACTTTTTCAAAGCAAGTGCTCGTAAAGGCCCACTTTTTATGCATCAATACCGAACAGAAAGTCGATTATTTTGCCCTAGGGCTTTATTATTATTATTATTTTTAATTTATTTACGAGAAGTTGGCTAACCTGCAACCTTTCCTGTGTACCATATATGTTATACTTTTTTTCCACTATTTAACGGCTCTGGATACAGTCCTTTGAGCCAGTCATTAATTGGTAACATTTTAACAATGTAACTTTCAACTTTAATAATTAAGTTGTTTTCTTTAATTTTATTTGTTTTATTTCCTCACACTATGCATTGCAAAACGTAGTGTGATACACGGGCGTAAGAGCAATAAATTACTGGGTTACGTTTAAAACACTCGCTACGCTCGTGTTTTAAATCGTCCTCGTAATTTATTCCTTTTCGCCCTTGTAGCATAAACTACTATTATTTCCCTTACATGATAAATCGTTAATGACCTTCAGAAATCCTACAAAATGCTTGTAAAGGCGTCTGGTGGAAAATCGGAAAGTAAAGAAACGAAAAAATCACTATTACCATCTCAGTGTTTCATTTAACGATGATACGGATAACTTTTGTTTATTGGTCTGAAATTCTCCGAAATACAGAAATACTCATTTATTAATAAATGTAAATTTACACGTCAAATTGGAAAATTAAAAATAAAAACAAAATAAAATAAAATTTATTCACAAAAGTAACGTTCTAATACAATAGTGCACTAGCTCTCAAAAGTAAAAACACAGTAATTTATCAATAGATAAATAGTTTAAATTATCCTTATTACATTAGTAAAATTATAAATTTGTTCAATGTCAATAAAATATTATGTTATGCAATGTCAATAAAAGATATAAATATCAGGAACGGTACTGTTTAATTACTAATAATTATAACTTTATTATAAATATAATTGTTATAATTATTATTTATTATAATTATAAATATAATTTAACAAAACTTTAGAAGTTATGAATTACTGTAATTTTTTTTAAACTTTGCTACAGGTTACCTACGTAAATATTTAAGGGCTGTGATTCAGCCAACTATGTAGAAATGTTCAATTATACGTAATGGTAACTAATGGTGTAGTAAGACAGCATTATTTATGTACACAAGGGCACGTGTAGACAGCTTCCATTAGCGGTTGTTGGATTATGTATAAACGTGTAGATTTTTACCCGCGTCTTTACCTGCATTGTATCGTTTTTATGGTTCCGTACTCGACCAAACGGGAATCTATTACTAAGCCTCCACCGTCTGTCTATCTGTCCATCTGTCACAGGGTCTACAGCTTCAGCCATTATAGGTAGCCAGTTGAAATTTTCACACAATTGTAACAAACATTTGCGTGTGTTGGTATACGTTATATATTTAGTAATTAACTTCTCGATCATGCTACTCGATTCCTGTAGCGAATGGTTATCTGTGATGTACAGTTGGTTATCTTTTATAAAAACACACCTTCTAATCTGTGGCGTACATTCACGTACATGGATGTCAGCCACGGATATGGGATGTCAGCCATGGAATTCGTTGTTATCTGGTAAGAGGTTGTGATCAGTTAATAAACACATCAAGATTCATCCAGGTTTTGATTTCTGCCCATTTCCTTCTGAGTTTTTCTCAATAATACGTGTTACTATGACCTATGCCAAGGCATAAAAAACCTTGAAATTGTGGAGTTATTTTAAGTGATCAAGTCCTCAAAGCACCTAAAAACAAAAAAAAACAAGGTAGGCAGAGCTGCATTGTACCCACAATTCGCCAGGTACAACTTAGGTAATAGGGGGCGAGCCTCTTTACCTACCGGGCACAATGTTTCTTATAAATCCACCACGCGGACCCAAAGTAGAACTTATCGAAAAAGTTAGATGTCAATATAGGTAGGTAACACTGTGTATGTTTCGAGTTTTCCATCTACACAACTGACACTTTGTCACATGTGTCTCTTTTGAAGTAAAGTTAGTAATTAACCAAAACCTTTAACCCTTAACCAGTGACGTACAAATTTGTGAATTTGGTATGTCCCATAAATTGTTGCTCGGTCGTAATTTTGTTTTGCGAGGGAATCGTCGTCCACTTTGGTACCTTCCTAGCTACCAGAGACGCAGCCACAGCGCGGGGGAAAGTGGACTCTTGCTGCACATGTAAGGCGCAAGCCCCACAGAAGTGACGTGGTGGTGGCGCGTGGCGCGGACGTACAATCAAAGCAACGAAAAATAAACCAAATAGTTACAAAGCATAGGATCGTTTTTGCCGAAAGAAGAGCGTGCGTCCGCACTTCCAGACGACGTCGCCGCCACAATTTTTCAATGCTTTGATTGTCCGTCGGAGCCACGCGCCACCGCCACCGTCACTTCTATAGGGCTTGCGCCTTACAGCTTAGTTTGTAGAACTTGGCGTATGTGGTTCGTATAGTCAGTTTTAGTGAAATCAATACAAATTGCCATTCAATAATTAAGAAAATAATACATCTGTAATTTTTCGTAAATGGACTTCACGTTTAATGAAAACCCTCCCCATGACGTTATGAAACCAAAAGTAATGTTTATTTTTTTAGGAGGAGGTGTACGTCAGTGGTAGTGAAAAAAGTTACAGGTCATGGGTTAAGGGTTAAGTATCATTACTTCCTTTTATTTCTGTGAAATTGACATGTAAGGAAAATTAATATTAAATTGAATATATTAATTGATCCTAAAGTTTTTAGATAAATAGAAGTATTTTATAAGAACTTTAATTGAAATATTGATATTCAAGGCGATTACCATCGCCAAATTAGCAGCTCGATATATGTCACTACAAATATCAACGTAAACGACATTGAAATAACGTTCATATCAGCGCGCAATGCATAGTGGCTGTTACGACGCTCGCTGCGTCCTTGAGAGGGCGAAATAGGAGAAAATTATACTTTTCACTTGGACGTGATTACTTGATTGAATAATCTTATGTTATGTTTATAGCTATAAAGTTTATCTATTTATCAAAGCATAGATGAATTCAATCGGCCAAGCCACTCAAGAGCAGTAGGGAATTTGAGGTCAAAAAACACCATTCAGTAAAAAAAAAAATCATGTAGAAGTTTTGGTGGTATGAAAAAGAAAAATGTTGCATATGTTGTCTAGGAGTTGATTATTTATAATAAATTTTTTCATTATTTTTGGTTTGGCCATAAACGAGGAGTAGGCTTTAGAAAGTACCCATTTGGCAATAGTAAGCCCCTTAAGTAGTTCTAAACAGCTAAAAGTGAATACTTCAAAGATATATTCACTATAAAACGTTTTAAAGACGCTGCATTTTTCTTCCTGTAAGTGTAGATAAAATATGGCGAAGTGGCCACTGGCCAGCCGGTGGAAATGAGGCAGAGATTTATAGCCAATGTTAAGTGGCCTGCGTAATGGCCTTAGATGTGTTCCTAAATGAGGGTCTTACAGAACGCTTACGATGTAACGATGAGTCCCTTTGGCTAGGGTAATACTTCTCTTCGTCGTTCCGTTCTCAATTTAATCTTAGTTGCTTAGAAAATTTCGATTTAATAAAATAACTTTGCATCAAAGAAAACATGTTCCCTAGTTGCTAAAACAACCTTGTGACAATGGTTAAGGTCTATCTATAACTTAAGAGACGCTCTTGTCAGTGCAGTAACCGCCATTTTTCTCTTTCTTCTGCTAATGATTTGACCTCTTGATATGACATAACATTAACTTTCTCCTTTAGAGAAGGTTCACGTGAGGTCTAGGTCTTCTTCAAGTGTCATGTCATCTTCCCGCTTCGGTTTTTAATGGTTTTTAACAAACATCTTTCTTTCTCTATAATTTTAAGCACTTCACACTTAGTCTTCCTCTTCGTCCAGCTAATTCTCTCCATCCCCCTCTAGCACCACATTTCAAACGCTTTCAACCTTTTTCTGTCTCTTTGTCCTAACATCTACGTTTCACTACCATACAATACAATGTTCCAGATGTAGACTTTTATCAGGCATTTCCGGACTTTTCCTGAGATTTTCGTAATGAAAAGATTTTTCTTGTTGTTAATTAAAGGCTATTTTGGCCCTTGCAATCCTGGAAATGACATTTGGGCTACATCTTAAATTAATGTTGGAAGTGGACATATCTTTGTCTTATCTTTGCTTTCCCTTTTTTTCGCCTACCTACCTGTACTATATTACTGTTTCTTGATTCTTAAAATGTTCGTGAATTATCCTCCTATCTCTGTAATCCAAGCCTATTTTAAAACTTTCATGATCCTTCATACATCTACGAGTACCTTATTAAAAGCCATTTTAAACTCTATGAAAGCTTTATGTGTATATATAAGCCCAATTCCATACGTCTGTCTGCAAATAATTTTAGAGCTCAAATAGCTTCTCTAATCTCTATATTCTGTCAGAAGCCGAATTGGTCTTGTTCGATGTTCCTTTCAGCCTTTCCGCTATTGGTCGCATTCTGTTTTGAATATTTTTTATACAATCTTGGGTTCTTAGGAAATTAAACTTAAAGTCCTATGTTCTTCACACACATACATATGCGTGAGTTTAGCTTCTTTGGTAATGTAACTGTTTTGCTAATTTGAAAATCAGTTGGTAGGTACTTGTCCTGTGTACAGTTGGTAGGTACTTGTCCTGTGTACAGTTGGTAGGTACTTGTCCTGTGTACAGTTGGTAGGTACTTGTCCTGTGTACAGTTGGTAGGTACTTGCCCTGTATACATTTCCTGAGTTAATCTAAACATTTCTTTTTTAAATGGCTAAGGTAAGATAAGGGAATTAGTAGGGAATTTTCTTTCTGCGTTTCTATACTGCAATGATATAATGTTAATTAGTAGGTAATGCTAAAATTGTCATTACGTTATATTTCTAATGATAAGATGATTTACATAATTCCTGACTAGATAAGATCATGTTTTATGTTTTCTTTTTCTTTTACTGCATAACAAGAAAATTAACTAAAACATTCAAACATTCATTATTTGGTAAAATTCAAAAACTTAACTAAAGATGACCTAAAATAAAAACCTGACAAAATAAGCCTAAAAACTGAAATATTTATAATAAATAGAAAATGCTAGCCAGATCACTACCATCGTTAGGAAGGATGCGTTTTTCCGTTTTTATGTAATTGTTAAAATTTTGTCGCAGTATTCTGAGTACTTTGGCATTATTTTAAATTAAAATGAATAAATAGACACACAAAATTAAATTTCGAACACACATTTTGTTTACAATGGCGACCTTACCCCTGAAAATGATTTCTTCCAGCCAATCTTCGTTGGTTAGGAATTCATTACTATTCGTGTCAGACATAGTAGTCCGGAACAAGTGTCTATCAGTGTGAAATGAAGCCCAACCAAGTTAAACATCCCTCTGCAGTGCACAGAGAGAAACTAATTAGCGTAAATAAATCCAGAGAATGCCACGGGTTAGCTCTAACGAACCTAAATGTGGATTTACCGCCAGTTCGCTACTGAATACTTTAGTAGAGCTGCTACCATTTTGTTTGCTAAAACTATTTTCAACGTTATTTATTTGTGGGAGCAAATGTTTCTACAAAGTTTCGACTGACACAACGGTGTCATTGGAAATATTAATGGGATGAAAATTTTATTTTTATCCCAATTTTGAATCCTAGCTTTACGTTTTATTGTTTTTCTATACAACGTGTGACAGAAAGGTGTAACCATATTTGAAGAGCTTATTCAGTCAATGGTATATAACAACTTTTACTTACAAACTCTGTATCTCGAAAAATTTTGTTCTATACCATTGACTGAATAAACTCTTCAAATATGGTTACACCTTTCTGTTACACGTTGTATATCTTACATACCAAACTACTGCATTTTTTATTTTATTTATGCACTACCACGGGGTTGACAAGTTTTCAATTTCAAGAAAAAAAAAAGTTGTTATTAAAGAAAATGGGACGTGTTAAAGCAAGATTTCTGATTAATTAGTTGTATTTTTGAAACATATTGATAACCGGAAATTTTAAGGCGGATAATATAGGTTTGGCGATAGATAATATAGGTTTGGCGATAGATAATATAGGTTTGGCGATAGATAATATAGGTTTGGCAAAAGATGAAGTTATTTATTCGATTTTCTATATTAGCGTACAAATGGGACGACAAATCTTTTTGTATTGCATCAAAATCTGGCACTGTGCGAATGGTGATTATTTTTATAAAATATTGGTATGTTTTCCAAGTTTATACTATCGCCAAAGCATTTCATTGAATACTTTCTTAAGGCGATATGCGAAAAAAATAAGGGTGTTTCTTTTCTGTGTATTTCATGAAATACACGGAAAATTATAATCAGTTGCTGGTAGATGCATTTTAACTATATAATCTAGGGTTTTGAAATTGGAAAACATGTTTGGATAAATTTTACTCGATAGAAATAATTGTTTAAATGAGGTCTTCAAACACACTTTTTCTCCTCGTTTGACGAATAGGAACCATATACAGAATTCAAACATATTTTATTAGGTATGTTTTAACAATATCTAGAGATTTGATATTTTAAATTTTGCTAGCTATTTTAGTTTTTTGAATAAAAATATAAAACCAACTTTTTTCCCTTTTGCCCTGAATCCGCCCCTCTCGCACTGCGCGATTTTTTGCTTGGAGTGACAGTGACAAAAATTAAATTCGCATAGCCTCTTAATTTAACTGCATAGCTTTTTTCGTGGTAGCTATCTGAACTTTTGTCTTTGTATAATTATACACATGAAACTTACACACTCCCTTATGCGGGCGCCAGACATAGCTTCAAAGATTTGCACACTTCTTTGACGACTTTGCAAAGCTTTGAAAACACATTTGAACACACATTGACGCACCTGCCAGACATGCTTCGCAAACACTTTTCTCCACAGTATGCTGGTAGACAACAAACAAGATGGACGACGATTTTGTGGACGCAGTGTGCCTATATTATTTATGTGCATGTAATTATTTTTTACATGTGCAACAACGTATATGGAAACATCCGAGAAGATGGCGCGAATGGATGTGTGAAACTCACCTCAACAACGCTCGCGCAACTGGACTTTGCGTGATTGTGGCAGGCTACGCAAACATTTGAACATGTTCAACTTTGAACGGTTTGATGTGCGCTAAAAAACGGATACCGCATGGCAAAGTGCAGATCTTAGTTCAAACTTTGAACACATATTCAAAGTCTCGTGCCACACATAGCAATCAAACGAGTGTTCAGACTAGTGAAGCTATATCTGGCGCCGGCATACACGCCCGGCACAGGCGCGCCCCAGTGATGAATATTTTTTAATTATTTGAATATACCGACAGTCTTCTTTTTCTGAGTATTTGCAGCTTGTATATCATAGCTTGCACTAGTCAAGTTTCGACAGCTATGCGCATAAAAAAAATCTAGGAAGGTTATACTAATGAAAGGGCACGCTTTTTAGTACTGTGACGGAAGATCATTTAGATTGAATGTTGCTTTTTGAGAAGATTCGTCGTGACTTCGTTTTTTCTTTAATTGTTGTAATAATTATAAGAAGTTTAAATTTTTGTAGATATTCATGTTATTACTTAGCACTTACTTAATAACCTTGATTTTTTTCTTTTCAGTTAAAATAATTTAATTATAAATTGTGGCACCTTGTGTAACTATTAGATGCGCGTGTAACGAAGTGTTAAATAAATTAACAGAAAAGAAAAACAAGCAAAAATATAAATTTATTAAATTAAACTTTATTCTATGTTGTTAAAGGACATGTTATCCTTTATCGAGCCCAAATATATAGATAAACATGTTTTTTTCTTGTAACTAGAAAATTCTTCTCGTGCAATAAAAAAGTCTTATTATAATAAATAAGTCCTGAACAAAGCTGTCTTTTAATTCCAATTTAGTTGAACCTAATACATAATGCATAAGTTTTGAAGTCCAAATTCTGTTAACAGAAGGGATACGGATATCTCATTGAAGGGTTACCCCTTGAAGGGTTACCTCTTGAAGGGTTACCTCTCCAAGGGCAAAAGCCCCTCAGTTCAGAAGGCTTATCTTCAAAATCATCAATTGCCTTAATTCTGTGAACTTTGTTAAAATGGCTCCGGTTGTTTGAGATAAAAAGAGCATCCAAGGTGTCTCTAGAAAGTCAAGTTATTAGTTACACATATTAGTTAATTGAAGGAGTGAGCGAAGTGAACGAAGTTCTCCGATTCTACTTGAACAATTTGGCGTTTGTATGTATGTATGTATGAATGTTTGTTCGAAGATAACTCGAGTATCGTTGATCGGAAATTTAGTAGGCTAGTAAATGAGGCAAAAATAATTTTTAACTTAAAACACGAGTCAAATCGGTCAAGATCGAATCACGAGTTCAAAGTTCGGGGTGATCTACTAGTCTATTAAGTTCTCATTAACTACGAGTACATATAAAACAATCACTAGATATTGCTCGAACCCATTTACGGCTCAAGCGGAATCTCTTGTTTTCGAAGGTCTTGTTTCATTAATTAATAATTCTGTACAGTAAGACAAGACTTGGAGGTTTCATTGTCTTAGTTCGGAAGCCGAACTTTACCGAACTAAAAGCGAATACAACCAATCAGATACCAATACAATTACAAAAACAACTGAAGCGCTCGAAGCGGCAACGAATAGACGCTGAAGCAGGAAATATTGTATGTCTATTGGTCGAGCGAACACGTACATCTAGGGTTGCCAAACGTACTTTAAAATAAAGTATCTTACGTTATTTTGGGTCTCTGTACTTTATACTTTTGAATACCAATAAAGTACGTGAAATACTTTATTTCAATCTTTACATAACATTAGACGTAAACTGAAAACAAAAACAGAGCCGTAAAGAAATCCAAGGGAAAATGTATGACTTCCTTCATTGTGGATGATATTTTTTTATGTTGTGCGTTTGTGTTTATGAAAATAGCACAAAAAATACAGTTTCATAAAAGGATTTGAGGATGTTAGTATGGATTCTGGTCGCCCGCAGCTACCGTGACATTTTTTTCAAAAATTTTTTGAAGTTTCTTGAATAAAGAATATTTTTTCTAAAGGACCGTACTTTTTATTTACGTTCCCTGAAATCAGATATACTTTATTTCTTCTAAAAAAAGTTGGCAACCCTACGTACATCGTTGGAACCTCTGAAGTGCGTTCATTAAACAACCAGCGGGGTTGGAACACTCGAGTTGCAACGCTGAGTTTTTGAACGAGTTCCGCCGTGTAGCGGCATTTTTACGTTAGATTTAGTATGGTTGTTTATCTGTCATTTGTACGTGCCTATACAAACTTTGCGACCCACAGGGTTGAGTTGAATATTTTTTTTTTACAAAATTTAGAAACAGTTTTTAAAATGTAAAGTTTTATATAATTATACCTTTATACTAGCAGATGGTACAGAAATAACACTTTTACCGACTTCTTTCTTCCTAAAGTCTATATCGTGGAAAATACGCCGACTTCTAGTCTAGATAGCATATATTATATGTTTCAGGAAGAAAGAAGTCAGCAAAAGTTTTTAACTTTGGCACTGACCAGTATGTAATTATTTTAAAGTTTTCATCGAATGACTGCAGTTACATTTGAAGTCTGTTACTATTTTTTTGATAAAAGTATTTTATTTGTCATTTTTTAATGTCGACGGGTTAAATTGTGAAAATTGAGTAGTTTTTGTAAACGCGGTGTTGATATAAAACAAGGGGCAAGTAAGTATATTTCCATGTAATGTCCCGTAACCAGCACCCTCACACAAACTTGAGGATCCGTTGAGGAGTGATATTGTGATGAAACCAGAATCGAAGGTCAGGTGGGAATTCTGATAATTTCCAGGTTATACCCTGCAATCAGCACCTTGAAATATTTATAATAGTAGTGATTGCCCCAATCTCGGGTTATGTGCCTTTGAGGATTTCTAAAGCAATGAGGCCAGAGTCGAAGCTGAGGTGGAGAAATTACCATTTCCAAGTATTTACCATGACCAATACCATGCAATCAGCATTCTAGTACAAATCGATTGCTTTAATTTCAATTGGTGTGCTGTAATTTTCTGAGGAGTTCCACTGCATATGTCTGAAGCCCTTTATCAGATTATAGCCAAATTCAAAACGAGACCTACCTGGAAGCACATTTTTTCAAACCAAAAAGAAACATTCAAATCGGTTCAGAAATGACGGAGCTATGGAGTATCATATACAAAAAAAAATACAGTCGAATTGAGACACGTTTTCCTTTTTTAAAGTCGGTTTAAAAGTCAACACTAGTAGCGACACTGCCATTTTTGAACGGTCGCAGTGCTGCGACGCGAAGTGATTTTTGAACGGGTTAGTGTTGTAACCCAAGTTAACCCAACCCAGTGTGAGTTTATGAACGGCTATCCGAGTCTTATCGTACTGTAACTTGACTATAAAGCGAAATACTACTCCAACACTCATCCATCCATCCAACCATCAGCCTGTGTTCGTCCACTGCTGGACATAGGCCTCCCCAATATTTCGCCACTCTTGGCGGTTCTCAAGTCATCCTCATCGAGCCACTATAACCCGCGACATCCTTTTGGTTGAGGTCGGCCTATTCCATCGCCTTTCGGTTCCAACGGCCATCATGTCAGCGACAAATATGGCCAGCCCACTGCCACTTCAACTTACTGATTCGGCAGGCTATGTCGGTCACCTTCGATCTCTGACGGATCTCCACCTTTCGGATCCATCCCAAGAGATATCCTAAGCATAGCCCGCTCCATAGGTCGTTGGTCGTTTTAAATCGGCGGATCAAGCCCTTGGTAAGAAACTACGTCTCAGCACCGTATACGTCATCACTGGAAGGACGCCATGGTTAAATACTTTAGCCTTTAAGTACTGCGGTCAATCACTCATCACGAAATCTATAGAGCCCAAATTATAAAATATGGCCGCTAAGAAAAGATAGCTTGCGCAAGTTTATTGCTCGTCCAGTAAGGACGGAACCCTAGCAAAAGGCTAGTGTTATAAAAAGCGCATTATAAATTAGAAATTAGGGTGTCGTTTCTTATTAGGTGTCACTGAGTCTCGTGTTTCGTCATCAGGATGATGTGAATGAATGTGAATGAATTCGACAGTTAGTTGGGTCTTGATTTAACTTATATCCGGGCGTATTTTCGGGAACTAAGTGTGTGTATCTCAGTTTACGCTACTCGAGAAACTACTTTTCATACACTCCAAACGCACAGTGCATGACGTGTCGACGACGTATCTTTAGCTACTAGATAATTCAAGTTCAACCTACCAACGACGGTCGGGTCCCAAAGCTAATATTACACCATCAACAATACTCTATCAAAGCCTGTACTGCAATGAATTAAGGACGAAAATACCGCAATTTCTGGAGCAGCTTAAGTGGTGCCTGGTTAGTGCATCTGGGACACTACATCACTTCACTCTGCTACTTACCAATGTGACCACGATACCAGCATTTTCAATCTTAGTAGTTTAGAATAGAAGTCTTTTTGGCAAGGCCATTACATTTTTAGTTTTTGGTGTATAAAGTTAAGAACGCAGTATATTTATTACCTCTATGTGAAGCAGCCATGAATACTCGTACATTAGGTAATAGATATAAACAAAAAGGAATATTAAAATAGGTAGAAACAGTGTGAGTAATTCTTAAAAATAAAAAGTGTATTATTAATGGTGTTTGCAATATACGAGTATATAAGAGAGAATCGGTCTTATTTTTTATTAATTTCTTAACTCTGAGAACTGTTTTCATAGAAAATAATCTGAGGGTACGGCAATGCCTCCGCCAAGATGAACCAAAGGAAGTAGGGCACTACGTACCTTTTCTCGAAGCGTTTCATCGTATTTTCTAACCCCAGACATTCGATATGGATATTACTAGGGAGCCCAAATTCTCAGAATACGATCTTAACTTATGAAACATGCTAAGTTTTATTTGTCTGGGTTTAGTACCTTGGATTTCATTAGTACCTAAAATATGTCACTCACTGACTCACTGACTCATTCACTCATGATCATGAAAACCTCAATGGTACTTTCTGAAGTCCTAGAAAGCTGAAATTGTAACTTTCCCCTCCAAACACTCATATAGGTGGTCCAGTTATGTATTATATAACAATTTTATTCCAAACTCCCAAAAGTCCTGCTAGGATTTGCACACAAACAACGAAAAAATTCCCGAAATGAAATCCCACCAAAAACATATCATGCAAAGACTCACAAGCTTGATAACCTTATACTGTTTAAAAGTTATCAGATTTCACGTAGAGCCAAGCCCTTAACTCTACACGCCCTTCGTCTTGGTCAAAAAGTATGACTTGGCTGTTTCGTGGGTCTATTGCATGGCACAACATTAAATACCAAGGACTTAATTTCTTACTATAAGTCCATGGAAGTGGCCGCGACATGCCCAAGCCATACTTTTTGATCAATATGAAGGGTTTGTAGAGTCAGGGCTTGTAGAGCTATGCTTTGTAAAGTTAGAGTTTTGGCTTTTCGTGAGATCTGATAAATTTCAAACAGTGAAAGCTTATCAGCTTGTGTCGTAAAGCCTTATCTGGCTTACGAATTGAACTTATTTATTTAATATACGTAACTGCACTTTATAGTGCACACGTATCTGACTATCTTGTCTAAACTAGTATTTCTAAAATTTACTGATTATATTTATCTGAATTGGGCTGCCAAAACCCCTGTGACCTCCAAACTCCTATTACATTCACCCCAATTCTCACTGGTCTGATAATTATGATACAATCGCCGCAGCGATAACATACTCATTTCTACTGCCTGACACAATCTTTTGATCCTAATCTATCTGTTTCTGAATATGTACTTTTCATTAAGCAGAGTGAACATGTTCAAACTCAACAATGATCCTTTTACTATTGAAACACAAAATCATTTGTTACTCCCTCAGCTCCAACTCATGGCTGACTGTAAATCATCGCACCAGTGTTGCCACCTTCCTCCTACCGGTGCCGTGTTCATTTAGTGCAATTAGATAGAAAATATTAAATTGATAATGAGAAACAGTTTTACGCAAATTTAACTCGCGATATTCGCGACAGCTTGTGAATCTTGGCAATCTACTTTACAGTTTTTTGGTGAGATCTACTTGTGTCACTTCTTTGTAAACAGGTTAGATGTCTGTTACCTGTATAAAAGGCGAGGCCATTTGAAAACCGTTTCGAGGACATCATATTTTATATGATGCCTATTGGGAACAAAAAGGTCGAAGAGGATAAATGCCTTTTAATACATTTTTCCTAAAATTCGGCTGATGATATTATATTTTGGTAATTTCAAGTATAAAGTCATAAAATGTAAATAAAATCATGTATAAATAAATATAAATAATAACGTAAATATGTCATCTAAATATTAATACGTATGTTGTCGTTGAGTTGCTTACCTTATAAATAAGAACATCTTTTACAACTTTCCCCAAAAGATGAAATGTAAAAACCACGTGAAAACAGATTTACCCGCGTTGGACCTCTATTCTCATCTCACCTATTGAATGGACCGGAAAAGAAATGGGATGCTTTATCTGCTGAATCAGAATACTCGTACCTACATTATACTTCAATGGCTGAAAGGTATTTTTCAGAAGGCCGTGCGTGTCTAGTATTTTACCTACTTTGTCGACCCCTAGTGCAGGCGTGTGAAAACAAATTCAAAATGGCGAACTAAATATGGCGGCCGTCACGCAAATTACTCGCCGCCTGTCACTCATAAACTTAAAAGAATAATGGCATCCACACCTTGGTTTGCCCTATTTATGTTTTTAGTACGATTATAAACTTCAGGAAATTATAGCGGGCTTGTTAAAAGTCCTAAGTTCTTTCGAAAACGGAAAGCTGTAAAGTGTAATAAAGGAATTCCTTCCAACTACTGGTAATTATATCATAATTTACATACGTGGCATGTGTTACAGGTTATTTTACTAGTATATTGTAAGTTGTATGATAATAAACATTTCCCTCTTAGATTTATAAAACTTTATCATGAATCGGTGTTTTTAGTATTCGTTGTGCAAATACAGTTTATAAATATATTATATTTAACCTTTATGAGCTTTTTATTAATACTGTTATTAAAACAATTAAAAAAATTATTATTACTCGATATATTTCGGCCCTCGGTATGGGGCCGTCATCAGTCGAATGTAAAAAAAATTTGTGACATATAATTTAGGTATAATAATAAAAAAATAAAGAGTAAAAGTGACACTGGTAAACAATTTTAGTTTTAAACTATTTTCTAAAAAATAACAAAGTAGGTTTCTCTAATAATTATGTTGGTTATTTTTGATATTATTTAATCACTGCTCTTCTTGGATGATCGATGATGGTGGTTGGGTGGTTGTGTGATGTTGTTGGTGTTTTTACTAGAAAATTTGAGCGGTCTAATTCGTCGGTCGGTTGGGTCATGTCTGTCAGTGCTGTCTGTTGAGTCCAGGTCCATAATGAGCACCAAGTGACCAGATATATGACGTCTATAGACGTACCAACAACCAACATAATTTTTAGAGAAACCTACTTTGTTATTTTTTAGAAAATAGTTTAAAACTAAAATTGTTTACCAGTGTCACTTTTACTCTTTATTTTTTTATTATTATACCTAAATTATATGTCACAAATTTTTTTTACATTCGACTGATGACGGCCCCATACCGAGGGCCGAAATATATCGAGTAATAATATTTTTTTTAATTGTTTTAATAACAGTATTAATAAAAATACAGTTTATGGTATATATAAGGTCTTTCAATTTAAACTGAAAGTAATTCAGGAGGTGATTCAGTATCGTTAATACATCACATTCCACTGCAAAGTACTTTTACTTGCGCGCACTTTTTCTTCACTTGTCCGTACAAACTGAGACAGCTGATCGGACCACTTGGAGTGGATTGTGATGTATTAACGATACTGAATCCCCTCCTAAATTATTTTCAATTTAAATTGAAAGACCTTATATATTATGCATCCCGTAACAAAAATGGTCTAAAACTGATAACAATGGCCGGAATTTCTTTATCTTTGAAGAAAGCAAAATCTTTTTATTCTTTTCTCAACGAGCTCTAGCTAGAAAATTACACTGATGATAAGATGAATGATAAGAAAAATAAAATTTCGACTCCTTTCTCATGTATGGCACTTGAAAAATTATTTTTCAATGCAAGTGCTCGTAAAGGCCCACTTTTTATGCATCAAAACCGAACAGAAAGTCGATTATTTTGCCCTAGGGCTTTATTATTATAATTTTTTATTTATTTACAATGGTTGGCTAACCTGCAGCCTTTCCTGAGTACCATAAATGTTATACTTTTTTTCCCACTGTTTAACGGCTCTGGATACAGTCCTTTTGAGCCAATCATAATTTAAAGTTCACAAGATTATATTTGTTTTATTTACTCACACTATGCATTGAAAAACGTAGTATGATACACGGGCATAAGAGCAATAAATTACTCGGGTACGTTTAAAACACTCCTTACGCTCGTGTTTTAAATCGTCCCCGTAATTTATTCCTTTTCGCCCTTGTAGCATAAACTACTATATAAAATTGAGTTTTTGATTAAATTTTTGGTTTGGGCTCAACGTTCTATATGAAATATTTAAATTTTAGGTCTATATCTCACTTTTTCTACATTCTAGAGACCCGTGACATACGGACGGGGACAGACAGAAGAGTCCGAAGTGTGATTTTAATAAGGCTCCATTTTTCTCTTTGGGTACAGAACACATTTTTGTTTATAGGCATCCAGGAGACCCTTATTCGATAAGGAAAAACGATATTTATTAAAAAGCGTACCTAGTTGAAGTTTTTCTATTTAAAACTGTAGATTTGCAAAATATAGAAAATATTCCATAGAGAAAAAAAAGTTTGGAACAACATCGACTCAAATATCGGAAACATGCATTCACGTCGAATTGAGAACTTTCTTTATTAGAAATCTGTTGAAAATACCGTGTCAATAAATACCAATTTATAGGGTTCTGTACCCAAAGGGCAAAGCGGAGCTCTATTAATGTCACTCCGCTGTCCGTCTGTCACGGGCTTCGAGCTCTTAGACGGAATGAGATAGAAACCTGAAATTTTAATATGTTGTGTAAAATGGTAATATATAATTAAAATTATATTTAAATTATTTTTCAGGGGGGCCTCAATCGGCCTCATACATGAAAACGGAGCAAACATTTTTTTCTTTTCTTACCCTAGCATGTGGGGTGTATTGTTTTGACCTCATTAAGTAGAGAACAAATGTTTATTTTTTATTTTTACTTATCTTAAAAAGAAGGGAAATGGGGGGCTATCAAAGTTGCTATTTTTAGATCATTTTTGTTACAAGATCTATCTCAAAGGCCAAACGCAGTTAGGAATTTGAAATTCCTGTATATTATGTACCATATGATGTATTTAAACAACAAATACTTAAAACGCCGTTTTATTAAGTAGTTTTAGAGTTACGTCCCCGAATACTCAACCAACTTAATTTTACAGTTTTTATGTCTGACAGAATTAGAGGATTACCCAAAATTAAATAAATGGTCATATGTACGGAACCATAACAAAGCGAGGCCCGACTCGCACTTGGCCGGTTTTTATACAGTTATTTCCATTTTTGTAGGTAGTGAAAACTTGGTAATTTTTACTTAACAAACAAGTGAATTGGAATTTGCCAACATATTTTTTTATGATTTTTGTTACAAATGATTCTAGCAATAAAATGAACTATATTAGTTATTAGTAATAATAAAACTAAAAACAGCTAAAATAAATACATCTGAATTTATCTAAAATTACATCAAGTACGATTCTTAATATAGAATAGTCCTGAGTATCGTCTCCACAAAATTTATAATAATCGCTTATTTCCAGGACAAAAGCACTGCAGTAAGAGGTAGTGGTTTTCGGACTTGACCTATTTGTGAAAGTTGTCCCAACTGCGAGCTAGTCCGGTCTCTGAACGATTAACGGCCATCATAACCGGCACAGAGCGATAATAATCCACCATTATTTCTGAATGCCATCCTCAGGGGCGAAATTGGGTTGCGGTAGCTTGCCAGACGTGAGGCAAGATATTACTTTAATTTTAATTATACTACGTGGAGTGCGAAAGAGGTGTATCAGGATCGGAGAAGATGGATTTTTTATAAGCCTTAGACGTATTTAAAATTAAGGTGAATTGTAAATAAAATATCGTGCCACACGGGTCAGAAAGGATTCATCTAAACCAACGACATAATGTCGTTGATCTAAAGAGATATGAATCGGTATATTGACTAACTTTTATTAACATATCCCAGGCATGCCTTTTAAGTTCTATCGTTTACATATTTACCGCCAATTTCAAATTTAGAACTGTTCGATATTCAAATTTGTTCGAATTTAGAATATCAAAACAATTGAAAGAATTAGGATTAATGAAATTGCTTAGTCACAGCGTTGTTTTGAATATGTCAGGTCACGTACGAAAATTAATCTCACTCAGGAAAATGTCTGTGCAATAATTTTCTACAACTTCCGAAGAGGCCTAATATGGCTACAAAGGAATCACACACAGAATCGCCTACTTATTGCTTCGAAAATATTGTGTAAAAACAATCTTCCGATCCCCGATGCAGATCCGACAGATGTTAAGATCTCCTAAAGATAAAAGATCCCTTAAGCGCCCCAGGAGTATACAAAATACCGTGTGACTGCGGGCACAGTAACATACGTGAAACAATACGTCTGAAAGAGCACATACGAAGCATAAAATAGCTTAACATAAACGGCTTTGCAGTGGCCTTAATTCCGGATACTAGTCACCTTATTTTGAGCTAGTCACTATATTTGGTTTGACAATCAAATGTTGGAGAGAATAATTTAAACACCTTGTCTGTGCATCCTCTTTACTATTTAGTTTTAAAAATATAAACGTATTGTCTGTGGTAAGGCTCGCCGCCATTCTCCCGCCATTACTTGCTTGCTTGTCATGTTTTGTCTAAATACACGTTGAAACATAAAACTACTTTTAATTATAAACCACAACAGGCAAAGCCACCGTACTGGCCAAGAAGAAATTCTTTATTCCCCGGAAGGTGATGGAAGCAATCGATATAAATAACCATCCGAATTTTAACAGAGACCACGGTTGGCATTTGGCGCCAACCTGGCAACCTGTGCTCAACGCTTCGTACAACAAAAAGTGCCAACAGTCTTGGAAGACATTGTCAGTGCTGCGTGTATGACTGTGCCTAGTGATACACGTATCCCGGAAGTTTTAGCGATAACTGCATCAAACGTCCGGTCGGGTCTGGTTCCGGTTCCGATACCGGTAATCTCTGAACGCAGCCAATTAAATCAAATCAAATCAAATCAAATCAAATCAAAAGGTATTTATTGCCACAAGATGTAAGATGTACATAGAAATACAAAAAAATACATGTTAACTTAGAATACTTAACTAAATAATAGTATTCCTATGCACTTATGTGGCAAAAGGAACAGTCTCAGACATGTTGCGTGTTGTGTAACAACAACACAACGCTGGTTTTCAGACTGCCCCTTTTACTATGCTAAACTTAAAAATATATATATTTACTTTTTAATTAAATTAAAGTGGAGATCATCTTACAATTTCTATAACGTGTGGATTCATCGATATATGGGCGCTTTACACAATTAATTTACAATTATCAATCAGAAAGACAGCTTGTAATGTTTGAAACCCAAAAAAAATATTTTTTTTTGTATTTTAGGTTTGTATAGTGTTAGATAAATCTTAAACAAAATATCATATTTATATACTTATAATATATACATGTTTTCATAAAAATATCTATATGCTTCATAAAAAAAAAGAAAGAAAAAAATTATAGGTATGCAGAATCTTGCTGTTAAGTTTAGTGGTTTAGTGGAAAGGCGAGCGGCAGCGAGGGAAGACAGGGATGCCAGTACCACAGAACACAGTACACGATTGAACGCCGCGCACTAATTTACGGTTTCAGTGTTTCGAAAAGCTAACATCTGTGTTCCATGATGAAGCCATATGTCTGCGGTCTGTCAAACGCTGGTATTTAGAATTCCAGCGTGGGCATACCAGTCTTGGTGCCAAATCTCGTGAGGGACGTCCATAATCCGCCTTCACTGAAGATAACATTGTTGCTGTAAGACAATTAATCCTCGAAGATCGTCATGTGATATATCGGGAGGATTTTAGGGACAACCATTCAAAAGATCCATGGGGCGCTGTGTGTAAGAAAGCCAGTTGGATCCTGCATTTGCTTTCCGAAAACTCTTTAAAGGTTCAACTGAGGAGAGTCAAATGCTGTCTACGATATCGTCAGTGGTGACGAACCTTAGATCTATGCCTACGATCACGATTCCAAACAACAATCCACAATCTACGTCTTCCAAGACGAGCCAAAGGCTAATAAAGTTGTTTACTCTAGAAGCAATTCAAAGAAGATGGTGGCTAAGTTTGTGGGGAAAAACGGTCATGTTCAATTGTAGAACGGTTAATGCAGAGTGATATATCACAGTTTGTTTACCACAAGTCATCGCCAAACTTCAGAAATCTAACCCAAAATGACGCATCATCCTACACCATGACAACGCAAGCTCACACAGCGCTCGTCAGTCAATTGAGTATGTGAAGCAGGAAAACGTAGAATTTCTTGACCATCCTCTATACAGTCTTTACCTAAGCCCTAAAATTTCTTTCATCATCTATTCATCCATCAGCCTAGTTCGTCCACTGCTGGACATAAGCCTTTCCAGGACTTTGCTACTCCCGGCGGTCAACCTGGAAGAATTGCCCATAATCACACACGCTGGGCAGGCGGGTTGGTGAGCGCGGTGCTGGAACCCTGGCACCAGTGACGCCACTGCCCGTCACCAGTCTGTTCCTTATAAGGCCCGGCTATTAGGGATGGATATACCGCCATTCATCGGTCCCAGGCATGGTGGACCTCCTGTTTTTTTGCCTGTGAGCTGTCCTCTTACTCTCCCCCGAATTACTTCGAGGTAGAGAAATTTAAAAAAATATATTTTTTTCCAAAAATTAAGAAATCTCTTCGTGGTCAAAGGTGAAGACACAGTCAACGCTTTCAAATCAGCCATATTGAACACCCCCACTTTGGAGTGGAATAAATGTTTTAATAACCGGTTCGACCGATTGGAAAGTGAATACTTTGAAAAACGATAAAAAGTACTATATGGTTCTAGTTTCTTTTTTATTTAAACGACAAAATTTTTAAACATTACACTTTTGAAGTGCTATGACTATTTAAATTTAGTTCGATGTAACTATTCACTAAAATTTATCCTTTTATTGGTTCTAGAATGGCGTGGCGGTGTGTGCGTGGCGCGGGGTGAAGAGCGGCAGGGAGAAGGGGTGGCGCCATGAGTGCCCCGGAGCCTCTGGTGCTTCAAGCACTGCAAGGCTACACCGATCAGAGCGACAAGTGGCCCGGACCTCGCGTCGTCAAGATCTTTGTCGCTTCTGTTTACCATGGTGAGTGTCTACTCTTTGTCGAGTGGGCAGTGCTGAGTAGGGAAATGTTTGAAGGAGATTGTATTTTGTAAATTTCGCTATCCATGCTCCCTCAACGGAAATGTAATATGCTTTAGAAACCCTACAGGAATTTCCGAAATATTTTTTTAAACTGAAGAATTTCCGTATTTTTGCCGGGTCTCCTACTTAATTCTCCACAAAAATGCCAAATCCCGGACTAGCCATTTTTGAGTTTAACCGTGGCAGACAGACGCATCTGATTTTGACGCATTATTAAAAAAAAAAACAGTCAAGTGCGAGTTGGACTCGCGCACGGAGGGTTCCGTACCATTATCTATAAAAACGCCAAAAAAACTACGTTTGTTGTATAGGAGCCCCCTTAAATATTAATTTTATTCTCTTTTTTAGTATTTGTTTTTATAGCAGCAACAGAAATCTGTGAAAATTTTAATTGTCTTTTTTTTCAAGTCATTTATTTCATAAAAAAATTACACACTACAAACATTAATATATCCGCCAAACTGTACAAAGTTTGTTGGCAGAACAGAGTGTTGCGCGTTTTGTAAACGTTTCCGGGGTAACGCACACTAAAAAAAGTGTGTGTGCACGCTTTACTTCAACCATATATCATAGACTTCCTAGAATAAAACATCTGTAATATAAAACCTCATTGGTTATTAGCATAGACGAATACAGCCTATATTGTCTATGTTTATTAGTTAGTACTAGTACTACATTAACGAATGATGACGGTAGAAATTAATTTTTATAAAGGAATGCTTCACATACTTAGACCATATTTATAACAGGAGTAAATTTGTGCTGTGCGTTTTTACCTCCCCTCCCACGGAAAATGGCAGAATGGATTCAGTAGATACTAAGAGATGCGCTATAGCACGTCCCGTGCTAAATGGTCTAAGTTCACATAGGAAAATGGGTGCTTATACGTGTCACTACTATCATTGTGTATGACTCTGAAATGTAATTATTGTTGACGAAAAAAGCCTCTAACATTAATGTGCTCGTAGCCTTAAAATACTTATATCCGGTGCTACGCCGCCGTAGCATTTGCTACAACGCAATCAAGGGCTACTAGGCCGGGTAGATGTAATATATACGGTCATTTCCATTCACAAGAAATATCTAAATATGATTTATATAAAAACGTGAGGCGTAACGTCGTCGCGTAAACGTCTTTACTCGCCCAGATGAAGGCAGTCTAAATCTGCTGAAACTGGTCGGCTTTCCCGATCATAACACGTATTGAGGTGAGCCGTTTTATATAAATCATGAATTATCCTCAAGTCTCATTTAATTCTATAACAATCTAAATATGTAATTAAATAATAGCTGTATGTAATTGTCAACCGTACGCAACACTTTTCCTTTAGGAGTTATAGTTCTTCTATTCCATGAGAAGGAATCTCAACTTCGCTACCTCTTTCCTTTACAATTTTTTACTAGCAATTATTATATCCGAAAGGTGATGGGTGGTGAGCCCTAACGCTTTAATTCGGGCACAAACTGCTTAACATACACACATACATATAGTCACGCCTGTCTCCCAGAGGGGTAAGCAGAGACTACAGATTTCCATCTGCTACGATCCAGATACACCTCTTTCGCATCTTCCACATTCATCAATCTAGTCATACAAGCTCTTCTATTCCGGGTCCTTATTCAGTATGTCACCAATTTGGTCAGCATACGTCCTTTTAGGGCGGCCTGGTCGAGTTGTACCTTCCACTTGCACGCCATAAATTTCTTTCGTCACTCTACTTCATTCATCCTCTCATCATGTCCAACCCACCGAAGCATTCCTTTTTCTAATCTAGTCACTACATCTTCTTTCAAGCCGCAACGATCCTGTATGTCGATATTTTTCACTCTGTCATTCAATGTTAAGGGGCTCTAAAACACTAAACATAAGTTTTTCATTGGATTCAGTTGCGTCAATGTAGATAGAGAAATTTTGAAAAAAATATGACTTTAGTTTTGCGTGCGCGGCATCTGATTAGAACAGGATAGACGGTTAAAAACCAAAAGCGTTAAAGCAGGACTGAATTTTAGCATTGTGCAGCCCCTTAAACCACACCTACTACGTACTACGTGCATTACTACGTAAGGAAGGCGTTGGAACGCATTTGAACTGTTTAACGTGCCTCCTAAAGCACCAAGATCGAACACAATTTATGTGCACTGCGGGGATTGAACCCCCGACCTTCGGGTTAGCAAGCGAGCGCTCTACCACTCGGCCAAAGAGACCAAACAAAAAAAAATCACTTCTGTTTACCATGGTGATTATGAACTCTTGCTGAAGTTTTATAAAAAGCTTTTGTGAAAGCTACTTGACCTAATAAAAGAAAATGAGCTTTTGGTCGCGATCTCATCAAATGTAAATAAATGATTGCGTCCAAAGATCTTACCTACAAGATAGAATGTTCTAAGAAAACTAAAAAGTAACATTACTTCCGGATTTTACAGACGAGAGTCTGCCGATAACATTACTTGTTAGTTCTTGGCACATTGTGGTCAGAACTTTGCCAATATTCGGGCTTCTGAATGAAAGTAACAAGTGGCTTAGGCTTGAGCCCATTGAAGGCCTCATTTCACGTGGAAATTTCAGATTGAAAGTTTCAATCTCAGGATTCCTGTAAACAAGCGAAAACGTTTTATCAAATACCGTCTGTTATCCTTCTGTAGCATTCCTTAAGGCGCTACGGAAAAAAAATCGACACTTTAAGGACTTGCACACCTACTTCAGTAAATAAGGTATTATTTTGATAAAATAGTATATTATGTTTGGATTCTTTTTCTAGGGATCTGTTAAAACAGAAACGCGATTGGAAAAGTTCGGCTCGATAGAAATATTTATTGAAATGAGGTTCTTTTCGACACCAATTCTCCTGGTTTGAGAATTAAGAATGACAAATAGACTGCAACTATATTTTATTAGATGGGTTTTAACAGTATCTAGGACCTGGTTAAACGAAATTTTGATAGCAACTTTAGTACATTTTATATTAATAAAAAACTGACTTTTTGCTACTTTTCCACGAATCCGTCCCTCTTGCACTGAGGATTTTTTCGCATATGGAGTAACAGGGACGCTAAAACTTTTACATATCGCCTAAACAGCTGGACTAATTAAAATGTAGATGTAACTGTCTCGGCTCGGGACATGTTTACCCACATATTTGCACATAACAAAGATGCACAATGTGATGATTTTCCTCAGTTTTAGGATTCCGTACCTGAATGGTTCCAAACGGGACCATATTACTATTAATATTACTAATAAGCCTCCGCTCAGTAGCGTGCATGGAAATTTTTATTGAAAAAGCAAAGACAATGTCAAGTATGAGTAGTAAAAAAATATATAAATAATAGAAAACGACTTTGAAAAAGAAACATTTTGCATGAAAATGTCTGCTTTAGGGCATGCTAGCATATGCCTTGGCCATATGCCATTTTTTTTTCAATATTGTTTTTTATTATTTTCATATTTTTTACTAGTCATACTTAACATTGTCATTGCTTTTTCAGCGAAAAGTTCTAGGCACGCCACTGCCTTCGCTGTCTGTCTGTCTGTCCGTTCGTCTGTCACAAGGGTCTACAGATTCAACCGTTATAGGTAGCTAGTTAATCAAGGCAAATAAAAAAATTGAAACCAAAGTGGCAAAAAGTAGCATTTTTAACGTTATCATGTAACCTCCCCCCCTCCTATCTCCGAAAAAAGAGGACCAAAAATATGAAAGAAATCATGTTAATAAGTAAATATTGAAGGAAAATAAAGCAGTTACGGTATTAGGGTTCCGTAAAGCGGGAGCTGCGAATTGTTTGTTACCATTTTATTGGCTTGTTTTGGTTGCTTTAATGTTGCTATGGCATATATATTGTTGTTATTTATATTGTGTGGTGGTACAGAACCCTTTGTACGCAATTCCGATTCACACTTGCCCAGATATTTTATGTGACCTAAATTATAAAGTAT
This sequence comes from Ypsolopha sequella, assembly GCA_934047225.1. Lineage (NCBI taxonomy): Eukaryota > Metazoa > Arthropoda > Insecta > Lepidoptera > Ypsolophidae > Ypsolopha > Ypsolopha sequella. The sequence continues at coordinate 4,265,504 of OW203988.1, read as the reverse complement.
TAAGATGACACAATTGTTTGTATAAAATCCAAAAAATATAAAAAGTTAAGGGTCGCTTCTTTGAATTTGTAAATATATATCTTTTTATAAGAAACAAGCAATAACCCTTTTTTAAAAATAATGTACATATATGTTACGAACTTTTTTGCCGTTGGGTTCAGGCTAATGATGGCTAAAAATTCATGATTTATCGAAAATAAACATAATAAACATAATGTCAAAACTTCAATTTATCCAAAGTAATTTAGCTTTTGTTTTTAACACTTATGAATTATTTTGCAATGAAGATAATTTAGTTTTGACAGCACTAAAACAAAAATCAAAGCCATCAGAATCGGCTTTATTGAACATTAACTAATGCTCAAAACTGAATTTAAGCTTAGCCGGCTAACCTTTAGTTTATCATCAAACCTAACATCAGCCGTAACGTATACATGTATAAATAATGAACTGTCCGTAAAAACAGATATTTTTTTGTTATAGAAGCTCCAAAATAACTGGATTTTCCTTGGTCTTCAAGATAGGATATTTCTCGGAATTCGCAGCTAAATTCACTAAAGAAAATTCCATTATTTTGGAGCTATTTCAATATTATATCACTAAAATTTGTGTGAGTGTCCTTATTACCTGGCAAAATGAAATACTCGTAGATATTACAGCGTCGAGTTTTTCTTCTAGAAATCAAAATTAGCCGATTGGTGTCGATTCTGTGTAATACGACTTAATTTATTTGACAGGACTAACCTTATTCTATGAGTCCTGTCTTGCTTTTCGATATAGAAAGAAAAAGACAGAAAACTCAAATTAAGTTTAATCCTGTCAAATAAGTTAAAACGTAATACACCGAATATCTATTAATTTAAATTCATATTCAAATAGTTTATTTTGTAAAATAAGTATGAGTCAAATTACCTTATAAAATTATATGTAACAAAATAATAAATGTACCTGAACTAAATTAAAGGTTTATTTAATTTATGAAGCAATATTATATACGATTAAAATGATAGGTAAAATCTAGAATTATACAAGTGAAATCTAATCAACCGCCCGAATCCATACCGGAGACCCGGCCAGCGACCAGTTAATGTAATATCTATTTCGATACCATAATATAATTATAAATTATATTATATTACAATATACAAGGTGTAACAGCAAGGTGTAGCCATATTTGAAGAGCTTATTCAGTCAATGGTTTAGTACAACTTTTACTAAGGAGCAAATCCAGTATATCGAAAACAAAAAATTACTCGCTTAATAGAAAAATGCAATGCCGCTCGGCCGAAATGTATGGAAGGGCAGATTTTTGACCCTACAGTAAAAGTTGTTCTATTCCATTGACTGAATAAGCTCTTCAAATATGGTTACACCTTTCTGTTACACGTTGTATAGTACATTATTTCTGTGCTTATTTTGGGGGGGGGGAGCTATTATATGGGTATTATTGTGATTTCTTTCCAAGTCTGAAGAAGCGATTCTTAATCAGAATCTTAAAAGGATAATAATTTGAAAGGATGATCGTTTTCCAGATTTCCGTGAGGAGCGGAGACAACTTCTGGAGATGGTCGGACCAGAGCTTCAGTCCACGTATGATGACCGGTATATTGAGGTAACTGCTAAATTATACGTTTTTTACATAATGTAAAAGTGAGTGCCAGTACTGCATGGGGTCTTGTGTACCTACAGTGGACATCACGTCAAGCTGCACTTTAGACTTTTGGATCTATCTTATATCCTTCACTATTGTGGCTAATTTAGTACTACAAGTGTACAGCCTGATGTGATTTTCCTGTACATATTGTATAATGTTATTTATGTTTATTTTATAATTTCACGTTGTATATTTTAGGTAAGTTATGGTGATTTCTGATGAACTCGTGGCTATCTTCTTTTTTTTTTTGTAGTTGGTGCTTTGTTTCTGTGGGCATAAAAAAGATAATAATTTTGTACATTAACCATTAGCTCCACTTTAGCACTCCAATCGTATTATAGTTGTTAACTTAGGTACTAAAGTTGAACTTCAGCCAAAATTAGCACTGTTTATTTTAACTTTTTAACATGTTTCGTTAGTGTTACAATTAATATTTAAGTAGGAAGAATAAATATTTTACCGTACAGATAAATTGAAAAAATAAAAAGCAAGACCAATGTTCAGTGTGCAAGAATGATTTTTAAAATTATGAAATAAAATATATTGAAAAATTACTTATTACAGGCCGATTTTAATGTAAAAAATAATACAAGTAAATAATCTATATCGAATAGTTTTATACAATAAAAATCAAGTTGGGGAAATACTTTTATAGAATTACAATTAGCCCGGAAGTAACTAATTGTGCGGACGCCCTACTGGTTCGACCACCAATACCATCTGCATTGATGTCATCCCGAGCCCTGCGAGCCGCAGCCCGCAGTGTGAGGCGTAACGTCGTCGCGTAAACGTCTTTACTCGCCCAGATGAAGGCAGTCTAAATCTGCTGAAACTGGTCGGCTATCCCGATCATAACTCGTATTGAGGTGAGCCATTTATATAAGTCATGGGGAAATGCATTATTTATTACATATATAATTTTTAATAATTAAAATAATATTATCTATTTAATATATAAGAACGGGTTCTTGATCTGCTTGCGTTCGTGGTGACTACAACTTCGCCAAAATATCTGGAGCTCACAAAGAAACTAAATATCGTGGCAAGAAACCGTAAATTCTTGTAAAAATAAACAAGTTTTTCCAAAACCGGGCTCAAAGTAAGCTTTCTATGTGTACACGTATTTGACTTAGAGCTCCCCCTTTATACCCCAACGAGGCATAAAATATCTGCAATTTTGCTGATTACAAACTCCCTTCGCTTTGAATACCTCCCATCCGAATGTCGCTGGAAGTACACAATCACGTTTCACGTAAATACGAACATGTTACAAACGAGTTCTCAACTTTGCCTACATACGTCATACGTACAGTTTTAACCCGAATTCACGAATGTTTGCCCGCTTACTTTTGCGGGTTCTGTGCTCGTATGTCACAGATTGTCTTTTGTACGTTTTTAGAGCGGAGCCCGCTCTACATTCTCGGTGAGACTCTCGCTTGAAGGGGACAAAGCTATACGAATGAAGCGAAATGCTATAGTTTCTCTTCTTTACTCATATAGCTCTGTCCCTTTCATAGCAAGAGTCTCGGCGGGAATGTTTTTTACGCACCTGGCAGCGTTCCTGGCCGCAAAGCTATCTGGCGAATTTACCGAAGTCTGAGCCTCAAAACCGACACGGTTCAGCGGCTTCTTTGTAAAAAAAAACTTTTAAAATCTTTTTTTTTTAAGTGAACTATCAAAAATCTAAAAATAATAACACGATTCATACTGAATGGACGTAATATGTGTAGATGTAACTACATAATTAATTACTTATATCACTAAGATTGGGGAGTGTCCATCGTAACAAAAAATATTTTTACGGGAAAAACTCAACGATTCGGTCAAACTGATGCTCCGGTGCGTGAGCTTTGTGACATTTTTTACACTCATCGTTATTTAGAAGTAGATGCATAGATATGGTAGATCTAAATAGATGACGCTAGTGTACGTACTTCACGTGCCAAAAAAGTGCGCCAAAAGGGAGAGCAATGCTCTTTCTTCACAGATATTGACTCCTACAACTTTGAACATGTCTCATGTCTTCTGCCTTAAAATTCCTTCTAAAGTTCAAACAGCTGTCAACCGTTTTTATTGTAAGATGTGACAAGCTTGGTTTTCTTAGAGTTTGTTGCATTTGCGTCATCCATTCAGATCAGTGTCTATGGGTAGATGCAATGTAAGCTGCGAGTTCAAATATTTTGAAATTTCTTCCGCACAGTTAAAAACGGAGGACTTAAATAGTAGATTGTATTAAAAGGGAAAAAAAATTAAATGAAATGAAATTAAAATTAAATGGGTTATTTACGAGTATTAGTATTCTACTAAGGCCAAAACTCGAGAAACACTCAACAGTTTTGGATGCGATTTTCTTTACTATCATTATTGTGGCCCTGATCAACATACACTTCTGGACACATCTATTGGCCCACCTTAGAGTTTAGGTTTCGATGGCCCCTACCTAAATATGATTGCTAGATTGAACAAAAACTATTGATCCAGTTTTAAACCTGATACGTTTTACCATCTTTTTCGATCGCATTGTTTTAAATTTGAATTCAGAATACCACACGACATGGAGCTACGACTAACAAGTCGGGTATGCGCCTTGATGAAGGCAGTTGATTTTTTAATAAAAAACATGTTTAATCAAATAAAGGTTTAAGTTGCCTAGTTTAAGTTCTACAGTTGCCTTTGTAGACGACAAAAAACCCCAATATACGGCGTTTGATGATTAAAAGGTTTCCTTTTGCAGAGTGAATACTTAGAACCCTTAGATCATTTTACGAAGGGTAGCCATAAAAAAAATTGATGTAGGAAAGAGAGGGAGTAGTCTTTCGTTATTAAAATATGATAATTCAATATATGTTTTTTTCTAGTTACAACGTTAAGTTTAGTATCATTTTTAACTAAACTTGAGACGTACAGGCTATATACGAAATAATACTTATAGTATTTCATATAAAAATCTCGAAATTAAAATAAAATTATAAAAAAATCTTACTTTTTTGACGATAATTTAATTAAAGTTAAATTTGTCGGGTCCGATGATCCAAACGACTCACTAATCTGTTTAACTTATGTTGAAGAGGCTTTTTTTACATGCATAAGATATGGCCCTCAATGGCGCGTCAAAAATTACGATACACACGGTTGATTCACATGTTGTGGTTATAGTGATATCCTTTTATTTTTCACTTCAGTAACATGGTCTCAAGGAGCTGTGGATATCTTTCGGCACTGGCAAATACCATAGCTACATACCGGTGAATGAAGTAGCAAACCATTTAATCGCAGATAAAACAGAAGCTTTAAGAGGCTACCATGCATTCACAGGGTGTGACACCGTTTCAGCGTTTCATTCTATGCACTTAATCAGCATTTTTCTAAACTGCCTGTCTCCTTAGAAGACAAATTAAAAAACAAAACTCTCCTAAACCTTCGTAATAAGCCCAAACCTGACTGCGATCATTTTACCTTCAAGACTGTTTCTGAGTGTGACGTTAAGAGAGCAATTCTTTCTATTACTTCAAAGGCTGTGGGTGATGACGAAATTTGCTCTCAAACGCTGCATCTTATATTAGATGAACTTTTACCTGTCCTAGCTGACGTTATCAACTGCTCCTTGTCACCAGCTCATTCCCCACAGCCTGGAAAAATGCACATGTCATCCCTCTTCCAAAGACTACAAACCCTTCATCGTTTTCTGAGTATCGTCCAATTTCCATTCTTCCTATCCTTTCTAAAGTTCTTGAGTCTTTAGTCCACAACCAAATTTCGTATTTCTTATCTAAAAATAGGTCACGGCACTCCTGAAAGTCTCCAATGATATAAGATTAGCTATTGACAATAAGAAACTGACTATACTCACACTATTGGATTTCAGTAATGCATTTAACTGTGTAGACTTCGATGTACTCCTTAGCATTCTTAGCTCTCTTAACGTATCTCCTCTTGTCACAGAATGGTTTGATACTTATTTAAGGGGTCGCCTGCAGTGCATACGCTCGGATGAAGTTTCCTCGGAGTGGTGCCAATTGACTGCTGGTGTACCTCAAGGTGGTGTCCTCTCTCCTCTCCTTTTTTCAATTTTTATAAATTCTGTTTCCAATGTTCTTTCTTCAAACTACTATCTTTACGCAGACGATTTACAACTCTACCGCCACTTTGTCGTAATTGAGGCAGATATTGCTGTCTCAGAAATGAACAGTGATCTTTCAAACATTCACAGGTGGGCGGAGGCTTTCGGACTTTTGGTTAATCCCAAAAAATCTCAAGCCATTATTTTCGGTAGCAGATATATGACTAACCTTCTCAATCAAACGGTAATTCCACAAGTAGTTTATAACGATATCCCTATTGCCTACACTAAATCTGCAAAAAATTGATTGTAATCTGACGTGGGCTGCGCATATTAATGAGGTCAGCAGGAAAGTCTTTGCCACATTTCATTCCCTTAAGCGTCTCCAGAAATTTCTCCCCTTTGAAACTAAAGTTACTCTCGCATTTTTCAAATAAGGCATTTTAGTTTGATTTATCACTACCTGGGTCCTGAATACCAGTAACAGGCATTATTTAGACATGCTTACTCTAACTTAAACTGCACCATCTTTTTCTGTCATAAGAGTTTGTGGTCAAAATCGGGTCTTTGTAATTTATAGTGTTCTCGATATTGTGGAGTTTTTTTTTTTTCATCTATTATACTCAGACTAATACATCATGTGGGTACTTTTTAAAAGGGAGATTAAATAGGCTTTTAAAATTAATAATTTTTATTTTATCATCTGTTAAATTAAAAATGATATGGACGACTTTGTACAAAAAAAAGGAAAATGACGATTACATATTTTCTTTTTTTTAGCTTTTCTGTGGAAAATATTGCAAACTGAATAGCAGAAATGAATTGTACGTATTTGATTTACTCGAAAATGATACCCAACTTGACCTTTTAGCTACAATGTTAATGTCAGGAATCTCTCCCCCCCCTACCACCCATATAAAAAACTTACATTAATAAAATTAATGGCTACCCTTCTTAAATCATTCTTTCAGTCCTAAAAAGCAATGCACCAAAAGGAAATATCTTAATCATTAATCGCCGTATATTTTAGTGTACACAGGCAACTATAATTTAATAACGCATGTTGCCTCCATGGGCATCTACGACAGCTCTAATACGATTAGGCATAGAGTTTATCAACCGCTCTATGAAATTTTGAGGGATCATCTCCCATTCCTCTTCTATGGCAGTTTTCAACTCCTGCAACGTCTGGGCAACTGGCTGACGAGCCCTAACACGTCTTTTTAGCTCGTCCCACATGTGCTCAATCGGGTTCATGTCTGGGCTTCTGGCTGGCCAGTCCATAACTGTGATGTTCACATCACGAAGATATTCCCTGACGATGCCGGCCGTATGGGCTCTTGCATTATCATGCATAAAAAGGAAATTTGGGCCCACATGGTCCGCGTATGGCATCACGTGAGGTTCTAAGCACTCACGAATGTACCTTTCAGCATTTAATGTTGGCAGCCGTGGTCCCGTAACAACCTCAAGTTGAGTTTTGCCGCTCGCGGATATACCGCCCCAAACAGTCCATGAGCCACCACCATAAGCAACCCTCTCTAGAAAGCAGCATTTTGCAAAACGCTCTCCCTTACGTCGGTAGACCTTCTTCCTTCCATCATTGCCATGTAACGCAATTTTAGACTCATCAGAAAAGAGTACACGGCTCCAATGCTGCTGAGTCCAATTTAAATGAGTGCGCGCGAATTGAAGGCGCGCTGTTCGGTGGGCTCGCGTTAGTTTGGGGCCATTAGCTGGCTTGTGTGGTACCATATCGCGTTCTTTTAACCTTCTCGGAACAGTTCGAGCGCTCACAGATACTTCGTGGAAGTCGCGAAGTTGGTTTTGTATCTCAATGGAGGTAAGGTGACGATTTCTCAAGCAGGTCGTCACGATGAATCGATCCTGCCTTTCAGTTGTGGCCCGAAATCGTGGCCTTCCTTGGCGACGAACAAAGCCGCCAGTCTCTAGGTACCTCCGATAAACATTTTGGACCGCAGATCGACCTAAATTAAGTTGAGCACTTACATTTCTTTCGCTGTGTCCGGCCTGGATAAGTACCACAGCTTGGGCGGCGACTTCAGGCGAAGTATCCATAGATTATTGATAGAACCTCACCTTAATCTTAAGAATAAGTAATGTTTGTTGCAAAACTAAAGAGAAAAATCACACTTTCAAGAATTAAATCCAAGTAAACCAATAAAATCAAGTTAAAATCAAGTTTTCTTAGTATTCGATTGTTTGATATCAACGAACAGGCTCCAAATTGTCTTTTGTTTCTTTAAACCCTGTGTTCGAAATTCAAAAAAGACTATTGAATAAAATTATGAATGTGCCAGGTTCAAAACTGCATAAAAACTTTTTGCTCGACCTAATATAAATTTTTAGCTAGGACCAAATGAAACTGAAAATGCAAGGTGGGCCAATAGATGTGTCCAGAAGTGTATTATATGCTATAAGGGGTGTTGATAAAATAACATCCAAGCCGAAAACAGGGCAAATGTTGAATAAACGCGAGCGGAGCCGTGGGTGGAAGGCTAGTTCATTTATATCGGCTCAAGCATCAGTTATGACTTATGAAGTTATGACACACACGAACAGATGTGTTAGCTTATAAGAGTTTCAATTTTTAGACGGATGTATCCTTAAATCCACATTTAAGAGAAAATCGCGTAAAAGAAAAATTCTGCTCAACCAACTTAACCGAGATAATCCTCAAACTGAAAAAGGTTTTTTTTATTAAATCTTTACTTTCTAGAAAAATAAAGAAGCATTCAAGCTAAGTGTTAGGAATTTGTGGAAATTCTCTTGGGTTTATTTTTAATTTGTAATTGAAGTACACCGAAATTGCTCTTAGAAAAAGTAAATTGATTTTGTGGTATTCCCCCAAGAGTACTCCAGGCTCAATCGATCGTGAACATATTAAACGTTTTAAAAGTAAAAAATCAACTTTGTATTGACTGTTTGTAAAATGTGGCCGACAAGTTGGTATTGTTTAATTTACATAAAAACGGCTCACCTCAATACGTGTTATGATCGGTAAAGCCGGCCGCAGCCCGCAGTGTGAGGCGTAACGTCGTCGCGTAAACGTCTTCACTCTCCCAGATGAAGGCAGTCTAAATCTGCTGAAACTAGTCGGCTTTCCCGATCATAGCACGTATTGAGGTGAGCTGTTTTTATGTAAATCATGAATTATCCTCAAGTCTCATTTAATTCTATAAGTAATTGTTTAATTTATTTTACTTTTTATTTTTGTTTCAAGTTGTATGATTAGTCTCGCTAGTGGTTCGAGTGCTTAAGGATGGTCGTCATAACGCAACCAACTCAGTTGTGGGTGTGGCCAAATGTCATGCTGTTTCATTTCGCTATAAGGTGCACGCTCCATGAAACTTGCGAGGACAATACAATCGTGCCGATTTCGTCACCGGCGCAAAATTGAAAACTTGTTTCAGGAGAAACCACATTTTGTCAAGACTGTGGACGTTTTCAAACATTACTTTTGGCTATTATTAATCTGGATAACATTTTCGATGTTTGACAAGTATTAATTTTTTTATTTTATCTTAAACAATAAAATCACATTCGGTAAAAAAAATGTTAAATTTACGAATTTTAGGGGTTTATTGTTAAAATATTACTCAAACTTCACGGTTTTTAGTTCGACTTAAACAGAAATCTAGATAATGAAATTAATAAGTTTGAAATTGCGTTCTTGTTACACTTATAAAAATCTTAGGTATGTTATGGAGAAACATACATAGTTATTAATTTATATCTAGATACCTGTGTAAATCTTTAAATAAATAAATTGTAGTTGTTGTTGGGGTGTTTGTAACTTCTTGATAGAACATTTTAATATTATTATTTTATTACATCGTTTAAACCATTTAAAGTAATGCAGAAAACCTAAAATCCACCGCAGCCGGATGGAAGTCTTGTTAAATTACAGTAATTATACAAAAGGTGTAACCATATTTGAAGAGCTTATTCAGTCAATGGTATAGAACAACTTTTACTATGGAACAAACCATCTCGAAAAATCCAATGCCGCTCGGCCGAATTGTATAAAAGGGCAGATTTTTGCAGTTGGCTCCATAGTAAAAGTTGTGCTATAACATTGATTGAATAAGATCTTCAAAGATGGTTATACCTTTCTGTTACACGTTGTATAACACAAATCAGTACAAAAGTCTGAGATCAATTCCAAAGATTCCTTTAAACCATGTTCACGGTTCTTCGGTCTTGTTCGGATCTTATAGAAGAATTACTTAAGTCACTCCCTAAAAATAAATAAAGTAAATTTTAAATAAATATCAAAATTTAAAGGGGCATTAAAAATTTACTTCAAAGTTATGTTAAATATTTAAATATATAACAATATAAATATAATAAATATAATAATTTATAATATAATAAATTAATATTAAATATAAAACAGTTACATTTTTTTTTTTGTGAGATATATTTCGGGCCATTCGAGCCCGGCATCAGTCGCAATGGCCCAAAATATATCTCACAAAAAATTTTATTTAACCGTTTTTTATGTAATTATAATCATTTAAAAGAAAAAAAGTCGACATTCAATATTTATTTACTTACCTATTATATTAACGATATACTTACCTTCTCAAAAATATTTGGCTGTATATCACACGCAATCCTTATTAATATTGTCTTGCTCGCAAAAGACACTCATTAATAACCATTATTTACATTTTTTCACGAAACAGACGTAATTACTTGAAATAACAATATAATTGGCTTGTGATTCGATAAACATTTTAGTATGGCACTGTAGAAGATTTGTAGCCCGAATCAGTGCGTTGTAGAGATAAAAATAAAACTAATTTAGCATCCTATTACGTTTTTACAAGACAAATTCAGCCTTGAAATTTGTGCCCAAATCGGGTGAAATCATATACAAGACCGATATAGGACTGTCTTATGATTAATGCTTTAAGTCTCAAAAAAAACGTGTTGATGACTTACACTAAAAGTGGTGCAAAAGTCCCTTTACAAGAGCGATGTAATGTGGGGCCATACACTACTCTGCAACTTGAAACTTGTATAATAGAAGACATGCGTTAAGTTTGCGGCCGCAGAATCATTAGAGCTTCGACCCGACCATGTCTATTGCAAGATTTAAGCTCTGCTAAGTTTGTTTGTAGTTTACGGTTAAAGTTTGAAAGGATAGGTAGGGCTTTACAATCCGGATATCCGTATCTACACTATTAACTACATATTAATACGACACTTAATATCCGGATAATGGTGTCACAGATAAACGGATGATATTATTTTTTAAGTGTTTCATCAACTTTTTTTTATTACAATTTCCATCAGGAACATAATTTAGCAGGACATAATTCTTTGAGTATTATGATATCTATGTTATTTGTTCATAACAATGTTGCATTGTGATATGATATGAAGTTTATTTCTCAAGGAAGTAATATTAATTGTATGTGAACGGAGAAGAGAAAGAATATTTTTCAAAGATCACATAATAATCTTTAGTACGTAGACTTTGATTTTTACATACAAATTAAATTACGGTAGCTCAGGGGTGGAATGCCGGCCTCTTAATCTTGAGATCTAAGTCCGGTCCCCAGTCGGGCATGCACCGAGGAGTTTTTTGGAATTTATTTTATAGTATCTAACATACCACTTGTTGAACCAGTATGCCTAAAAAAACGATGAAACCGTAAAAAAGTATAAATGTTTGTCAGTTGTTGCTTGGATTAGACCAAATGTGCCTTGAATTTCGTTTATCAATAAATAATCCTTTCAGACCTCAGTCACATGAGTCACTCTCCTCGTACAGTATATGGGTCTGTAAAATTTCGAAGATTAATACCACATACGGAGAATAACAACTCTACGTGAAATCCCAAATACCTATATGATACCAACTTCGTGAAACACCACCACTGATTTACGGAAAATACTATCCACTCTAGAAATTACGTATAATACCAAATACTGATAATACCAACTTTTGATTGCAGAGCCTACGTCTATAACCGAATACGAAGAATACCAACTTTTAATAAACCTAAGCTGCCCTTATTGTAAGTCCAACTCATATAACCCCTTGCTACCCCGTACACACAGAGAGAAAAAACTAATAAAAATACAGCAAATTTGCTAACAAATACTATTTATTTAATTCAACAACTTCATGCTCCTCATACCTTGTATTGTCTTTATACCTATTTACTGAATATTATAAAAAAAACAAATTAAAAACCAAATAATTATTATTATAAATAAGTCTCCTAAGTTCTGTTTTTTTACTTAATTAAACTTAATAACACTAATTTTCTTCGAAAGTCTATGGGACTAATGCGGCTTGTCTTCAATTTTTTCACGTATTTAACGTATTGCTGGTCGAAACCAATGTCCATACTTCGACGTTTGCTTTTCTTGCAAGGGTTTTGAAAAAAAAATCTTATTATTTGATCGACGTGACCAGACTCCATCCTTATTTTATTTATGAAATCTAACAACGTGGGATTTCGGTGAATCCTCGCATTCAGTGTCCGGTTCCATCCTTCAACAGGATTGTTTGTCCTATGGCGTTTATTAGCCACACTGATATCGTTCAAAGAGTATTTATTTAGCCACTGCCTTTCAATATTCAGTTAAAATTTTTGTGCGAACAGATTTTTCTCGCTCATGTGTAATATAGCTTTCCAAGCTTCTTTGATCTTGTTTGGTGGTAGTAATGGCAAATTTGCCGCTAATCTTGTTAGTCTTCTATTTGCGGCCGTTAGATGCAATTGAATTTTCCTCGCATTTTTCCACACCGCTTTACTGTAATGATAGAAGCAACCCGACAGTTGCGCTTATTAACAGGCTTATTTATATAAGTAATGAAAGTTACAAAATTAAAATAATTTTCATTACAAACGGATATATTTTTCGAATATGTACCAAAACTACCCAATTATCTCCGTTATCCGGATTATCGGAATAGTTGAAATCAATGAATATATATGTAAACACGCTTATGTTGATGGACTCAAAGCTTGCGGTACTGTTAAGGTACAGTATACTTATATATTACACTGTAATTTCAGATATAATTACTATACGTAGGGCGGCTGACATGTAATCTCCTTGGTCAGAAATATATACAAAAATAATGCTGACTGGTATGGATTTATATTCGTTTGTTATTCTATTTTCAAAATGTATTACATTCATTTGTTTATTGCATCACGTTTATTTGTCTCCTACAATTGTTTCGAACATGTCGGTAGAAAAAGTGAAAATGGATAAAATCGAGCAGCGTGCGGTGATTAAGTTTTTGACTAAAGAAGAGAATACGCCTTCGGAGATCAGACAGCGTATGTTACGTGTGTTTGGCAGTTTGTGTTCTTCCAAATTTGTTATAAAGTTTTGGTCAAGGCAGTTTAAATTAGGTCGTGAGAGCCTCGAAGATGATCCTCGTAGCGGAAGACCAGTTTCGGCCGTCACCGATGAAAATGTAGCCAGGGTGAAAAAAAATATATTAGAGGACCGACGAGTGAAGCAGTGGGAGATAGCTAGAGATGTGGGCGTCAGTAAAGAGCGAGTCAATGAAATAATTCATGAGCATTTGAACATGTCCAAGGTTAGTGCACGTTGGGTCCCTAGAATGTTGACTGCATTTGACATGGAGAGGCGTGTCAAATGTTGCGAAGAGTTTTTGGACATGAGTCGAGGGAAAGAGGAAGAAATAATTTCTAGAATTGTAACATGTGATGAGACTTGGATTCGACAATGGGACCCGGAAAGTAAGCAAGAGTCGTTACAGTGGAAATTTAAGGATGAGAAGCCGCCTCGGAAATTCAAGGTCTGTCCATCGGCCGGTAAACTTATGGCTACAATCTTTTGGGACACAGAAGGGATTTTGCTCATAGATTATTTACCAAAGAAAACAACAATGAATGCTGATTATTACTCAAACTTATTATATCAACTAAGAGAGACAATAAAAGAAAAACGGCGAGGTAAACTAAGCAAAGGAATTCTGATTTTGCACGATAACGCACCAGTGCATACCGCACGCACAACAAAGCTAGCAATTAAAGACAATGGCTTTGAAACCATTGACCACCCCCCTTATAGTCCAGATCTAGCCCCCTGTGACTATTTTCTGTTTAGACTTCTCAAGAAAGACCTCAGGGGACGAAGGTTTATGACCGATGACGAAATGAAGGCAGCGGTTTCTGAATATTTTGACGACAAACCGTTTTTTTTTAATGGCTTAAATTCAATATTTGAAAAATTTAAAAGTGCATTTTATTAGCAGGGGACTATATAGAAAAATAAAAATAAACTATCCAGTTACGTCTTTTCTTTCATAGTTAGGTAGACTACAACGTGTAACAGAAAGGTGTAACCATATTTGAAGAGCTTATTCAGACCATGGTGTAGAACAATGCATTTTTCTATGAAACAGTCGTTTTTTTTTCAAGATATAGGTCTTGTTCCATAGTAAAAGTTGTTCTATACCATTGACTGAATAAGCTCTTCAAATATGGTAACACCTTTCTGTTACACGTTGTATATTCATACTCGAAACTCAAAAACAAAAACGTTCTTCGTACAGTAACTTTGATTTATATGCTACGCCATGGTTTTGTATTCACTGCATACAGCAACTACATAAACAAACCACGTCTCTTCGGCTTCAACCGGCTTTGTCGGTCTGAGCTTCAAACTTTGTGCTTCGAGATTCAGGATACATGCGTTAAAACGGAAACTTTGCTTGAATGCTCTTAAGGGGCTGGTAGTCGCCATCGACCTTGAGTCGACCTGTGTCGGTACAAATATCGACAGACACTATATTGAAATAAAATTCATATCAGCGCGCACTGGGGCAGTGCGCGCGCGGAGGTAGCTGAAAACCAGCGCCAACCAAAGCATGTTTATGTTTGTTTGCTGAGCTATATCCTTTTGTCGTGTTGTTATTTTTATCTATAGATTACTCCCTACTTAAGTAAACCTTTTTCTGCTGTGTTAGCTATAAGTTTCTTTTTTGTAAACGCGCCAATAAATTTATTTTCTTTCTTTCTTTCTTTCCCTGCATTACGACGTCGCTGGGTCTCCGGATAGCACAAAATAGGAGAAAATAATACTTTTCACATGGTCGCGATGGCCGGAAAATAATTCCCACAAATGATTTTTCTAAGCAATATTTTTCTTGTATTTTAGTGCAAGAACTATACAAATACATTAGTGGTTTTAAAGAAATAACAAATCTTACTTAATTTTAGTTTAAGAACAGCTTGACTTTGAATAATATTTGCAAGTTGTTTCTTATGCTCGAGAATAATTTCCTAAAATTAAGTAGTTCTTTATAGTTTAACTTACAATATATATTTCTTTTATGATGTTTAAACATATCGTCTAAGAGAAATAACTTTATCAATAGAGTCATTTTCGAATGACGCTGTTGTTATTTATTATCCGTAAGGACCGGGGACTTCTTTTTAGGGTTCCGTAGTCAACAACAAGGAACCTTTATAGTTTCGCCATTTTCGTCTGTCTGTCTGTCTGTCTGTCTGTCTGTCCGCGACTTAGCTTAGAGACTATTAGTACTAGAAAGCTGTAATTTGGCATGCGTATACATATTTATCACGCCAATAAAGTGGTACAGTAACATTTTGAAAAAGTTTTTTTTTTCGGGACGAGCGAAGCGATGGTGATCATAAATTTGGGAGCCAAGCGACCCCTTTAGTTTTAATAGGTTTCTTAATATGACCGATCACATCATGAAATGGTCAATTCTACAATATGGCCCCGGCAGATGCACATTCGCCAATAGTAGTTTATGAAACTGCCACATAAAGAGGTTATTATAATACGAGTGTGAGTTTAAGAAACAAGCGGAGGCGAGTTTTACACGAGTTTTTCAATAACTAGTTATTTGTAGTTTTATACACTACTTTATTTACACTCCTGCAATAGGTTACCTACTTATTTTCCAATCCCACAGAACATGAGTCCAATCCGGATTCAATGAATCAATCAATCAAAATTCTTTATTTTTCAATCAATAAGATCTTATTGTCGTAAGTTTTTCTTGATTTTGCTTTGATTGTTCGTCATTTTTGTTGCTCAGTATATCCTGTCAGACATTTTTGTCCAGAATAAAACTTTAAACAAACAAAAAAGCAATAAATATGAAATTAATAAATAACGCACAAAGTCAATCTTGCAGTTTACCGCGCGTGTAGGACAAGGGTCTGGTCACATGATTAAAATCAATCGTAGTCCACAGCGCATAAGTTTGGTTATAAGTATGTACATCATTCAAACCATTCCCTATTAAAACCTCAGATATGGCTGTATGAACTAAGTTTCCTTTGCCTTCCAATTTCGTGTAACTGTATTTTTATAGCAGAAAAGGTTCTTTAAAAGCATTATTTTGTTGAGAAAACTATAATTTTAAATATTTTTTTCTGTCTCAGAGTTGTTCGTAAAAAAAATTGTCCTTATGCATTATTTTAGAGTTCATTATCAGGATTGTACGATAACAGTGACTGAGTGCAGATAAAAGTGTTTAACGAAACACTTAAATCAACCAAACACAACGCGAATGCAATGAAAATCCACAGGCATTCCTAGTATTTAATGTCTGTGTGAAAAGCAAATCTCAAAATATCTCACATCCGGCTTAAAATATTGTTCAAAATGAAATTATCTAACACTTCACAGTTCACGTACCAAAGTCTCAAAAGCAATTTAAATGTCGGTGGGACGCGTCATGAATAGGAGAAATGTTTTATTGAAGCGACTGTACACTCACGGCGTTACTTTTCCACTTGCACTTTATCGTGCAACAATATTTGAATTCAGAGAAATATAGTGAAGTTGTGGAAGCCGTAAACTAACGATAGAACTCGTCCACACATACAACTTTTTTATATAAAAAATCGAGTAATCGAGAAAAAAAAATAGGCAAGTGCTAGTCGGACTTGCGCACGAAGGGTTCCGTACCATTTTCTATAAAAACGTCAAAAAAAACATCTGTTGTATGGGAGCCCCCTTAAATATTTATTTTATTCTGTTTTTCAGTATTTGTTGTAATAGCGGCAACAGAAATATATCATCTGTGAAAATTTTAACTGTCTAACTATCACGGTTCATGATATACAGCCTGGTGACAGGCGGACAGACGGACAGCGGAGTCTTAGTAATAGGGTCCCGTTGGTTACCCTTTCGATACGGAACCCTAAAAATCAGTTGTTGCATACATTTTGGTCGGGTAGGTATAAGTAACTTTTTTATGGAACAGCTGATTTTTTTTTCGTGATTCGTGGGTTGGCCCCATAGTAAAATTTGTTCGTATAGATGTGTACCATCACAAGTTTCCGGCTTCCACACCCAGTATATAGCAATTTCGGACATACTATCGGGGAAAATGATTGCCATAGTTATAAAAGCAAAAAGTGGATCAGCGGAAATTGCCTAAAACCGCATTAGCCAGCGAGGACTCTACGAGGACTTGTAGCAAAGTTCAGAAGACTTACATTTATTAAGAAAGAAAAAATAAGCTGGTCAAGTGCAAGTGTAACTTACGCAAAGTATTCCGTAATTATACTTACTTGAAAAAATATCGACATATTTTACAGTTAGCTCCTATTACGAGCAGAAGAGATTTGTTAAGGCGATTACCGTCGCCAAATTAGCAGCTCGATGTTTGTCTGTATGAATATCGACGGAAACGACATTGAAATAACGTTCAAATCAGTGCACAATGCGTGGTGGCTGTTACGACGCTCGCTGCGTCCTTGAAAGGGCAAAATAGGAGAAAATAATACTTTTCACATGGGCGTCATTGTTTGATTGAATAATTCTATGTTATATTTATAGCTATCAAGTTTATCTATTTATCAAAGCATAAATGAATTAAATCACCTTAGCTGCTTAGGAGCAGTAGGAAATTCAAGCCAAAAAACACCATTCAGTTGAAACAATTTTTCATATAGAAGTTTTGGTGGTACGGAAAAGAAAAATGTTGCATATGTTGTCCTAGAGTTGATAATCCATAATACATTTTTTCAATATTTTTGGTTTGGCCATAAAAGAGGAGTAGGCTTTAGAAAGTACCCATTTGGCGATATTAAGGGCCTTAAGCGGCGGTAGCTCAGTGGTAGAACGCTGACCTCTCAATCTTGACATCTAGGTTCGATCTTCGGTCGGGCATGCACCAATGATCAATGTATTTGTTTTTACTTACCACTTGCTGAACGATGAAGGAAAACATCATAAGCAAACCTGCTTCCCCTTAATAGCGTGTGCCCGAAGTACGGCGATAGGGCTCACCACAAATCACGTTAGGACGTAATAATCGTCCGTGAAACGCGGGTATCAGAGTGTGGACTGTGACTTGCATTTCACAGTTCACACTCGGAACACCTGTGACACGTAAATTTTGTGAATAGGTACAACGGTCTCTTCTTATAAACTACTTTATGGACCAGATTAATTAGCAAGATGTAATTTCCGCCGAGCTTCCATTTTTAAGATACCTTGTTACGAAGGGTCATTAAACATTGTTCCTGATCACTAACCGAGTCTTGAGTATGAATTTGGGCGGTTGATTAAATTTCATTGATATTTTATCCGGCGTCTTCATTTAAATGACATAATTCTTGATAACAAATGGCAACTGTAGACCTCAAAACAATCCCGTGCAGCTTGCTACATATCTATTACGTCGACTATTGGAGCTAGTTTAAGCTCATTCAAGCAAAGTTTTCACTTGAACGCATGCGTCCTGAATCTCAAAGCACAAAGTTTGAAGCTCAAACAGACCTATCAAATGAAGGATTGAAGTAGGGTGGTTGGATGTTATGTTCCTGCTGTGAATATGGAACCACCGTGTACTAAAGAAATGAAGGATACTGTATTGAAAAAGATTTCAATTCAATTCAAGATGTATGCTTTTCGAGCCTGAACAATCCGCTGTCGTAGGTACTAAGTTGTTTGTAATATTTTCTTTTTGATTCTGTTTTTCTGTAAACATGTGCAATATATGTATATTCATATTTTCGTAATTAACACGTCTGCTTATACTCGTATAAGGTAGGATCGTACCGCGAGTCTATTGTATTCAATTGTCATCTCAAATCAATAATTCTACCGGTTAAGATATTAGGTGCTACTTATGTTGCATGCTAAATAATGTTACCCTGCGAGGTGTCCACGGAAGACCAGAGTCCTGGATTCGTGCTGGGGGCTCGGTTGGTAATCATTGAACCTTGTTCCTGGTCCCTGGCTGGGTCTCCGGTATGGGTTCGGGCGGCTGATTGGATTTTACCTTGTATAATATATATTTTACCTATCATTTTAATCGTAAATACTTAATTTGCTACATAAATTAAATAAACCTTTAATTTAGTTCATGTACATTTATTATTTTATTACATATATTTTTTTTATTAGATTAAATTTGACGTGTAAAAAGTGCATGTATCTATATCTGCTTTGCAAAATAAACTATTTGAATTTGAATTTGAATTTGAGTGGTACAGAATAGTGCCATGACACATGCTGAGTGGAGGCCTTTTGGGTGTCACTTCTGTTTTGTTTGTTATTGATTATATTGTATTTTAATTGTGTGACACCAATAAAGTTATTTCTATTCTATTCTGTTCTAAGTTTAAGTTATAGACCGCCAATACCAACTTGAAATCGTAAAAGGAGATCCTCTTTAAATCTTATAATATTGAATTCGAGTATTCACGCAGCTGCACGCATTTTCCTTTCCCGCTACACAAATCGTTCCCCGCTAACATCTATAGTACCTACCACGGGGTGCTCTGTGGTACCTACCTTGACTCTGCTAGCTTCTTTCAACCTGCGAGACTGTCGTGCAGTGACTCGCGCACTATCTTGTTTCTCTATAATAATATGTAAATATAATTTACACAGATGAATGGGTTTATCCTTTGTGTTATAATTATAATAGGTTCATTAAACCAGGACACTTGTTTTCAGAAAAAATGTAAATGGAGTAAAAGGTCGTGATACATTCTAATAACACCTGAACCCATTAGTGAATGTTTTCAAAATTTTATATTCTTTTACTACTTTGTACGTAACTCTGTGTGGGTAAGTAAAAATGTTGGGTAAATAACAGTTTTTCTTACGATTCTTTAAGTTACTTCAAAGAGAACTAACAGTATTAATATTAACCGTTCACAGTCTATGAATAGTCGTGACCGTGAGTCGTGAGTTACTGAGTTCGTGGTTCTATTTTTCAGTTGTTATCCAAAGTTACTCCGATAATCTGAATTGGTGCAAATTACATTTTCTGAATTATAACAAAATTACTTGTGATCTCCACGATCTACCGTATCAGGTACAAGTGGCTCAGCATTGCACGTAAGCACGCACAGCCCTTTGTAAGCAAATAACACCTAAATAAGCGGTCAAACTTTCATCTGGATTACTATACAAACAGTAAGAGCTAACCCAAATAAGATCCATGCTCTATAATTATTTTCGAACAGACAGACATAACCAAAGACCAACCTTGTCCCAACTATGCTGCGCTTTGAAACTTTAACCGTAAACTACAAACAAACCCAGCAGAGCAACATTTACCTTTTAAATCGTGACGTAAACAAAGATGGCCGCCACCCGCGCCGGAATCGGCTTGTGGCCGCGAACTTTGCGCGTCTCTTCTATTCACAAGTTTCGAGTGGCAGAATGAGCCCGTAATGTACGACCTTATATTACATCGGTTTGTGAGGAAAATTTGGGTTCGGTGGTGTTTTGAGGGTAATAATTAAACAGCCTCAAAGCTGAAATGGGTGGTATTTCCTACTCACTCTTATAAATGGTAGTGCTCACAAATTATGATTCGGCTCGTTTTCGAGAATACGAACATTTGCGAAGATTTCAATGCGCACTATATTTTTAGCGTAAGTGTACCTTTGAGTTGTAAAATGTTACATGTCCATTTATTTACGCATAGAGGCTTGATATTGAAATCCGAAAACCATGGATATATAACTTTTACTATGAAGCCAAACCGAATCACGGAAACAAAATCAGCTGTTCTATATGAAAAATTACGCCCCTTTGACCAAAATATACGTACCAAGCGTTCTTTTATCGTAGTTGTAGCGTGTTGTAGATGAAATCCACAGTCCAAATTTATGTTCCTAGGTTCAATCAGCTGGCCCGGGCATTGATATACCAGTCAGTCAGGATATTCTCTTATTTAATATATTTAGCCAAAATTGTTATACTTACTCATATACAAATTACACAACCATTATACTCAAATACACATTTACACATTAAATAAACAATAATTGTACACTCTCGATGGAATTCGTGCGGCTCTCTGCAGGTGACGACAGAATAACAGCGTCGCAGATTTCGGTTTGCGGCATTATGCTGAGTCGGAGCCTTTTTCTCTTTGCCGCGACACTCATACCACTAGGATAAATTTAACTTTTATTTCTGTGTTTTAACTTTATTTTCTTTTTTTTTCTTTTATTTAAGTTCTACTTTGTTTTTGTATGTATGTGTCGTGTTTTTGGGAAATAAATGTTATATCTATATATCTATCTTTTTTTGCGATTTCAGGTTTTTTTCCATATTAAAAGTTGTTCGTATAGACGAGTAGACCACCAATTTTCTCGGCATGTACCAAGGCGGCGGTCTGCTTGAGATTTACTTTCCACTTGCGCACCATGAATTTTCGTCAATCTACTTACATTTATCATCTGTGTATGACCAAACCAAAATTTCCTTTTCTATTCTAGTCACTATTGAAGTAGGTAATTATTTATATTGGCAGTTCGACTTGGTGGACATGCACTACGGCACGGACGGTGGAGACGAGAGCAACCCGGCGCTGCTGCGGTACCACCTCGAGGAGATCCGGGGCTGCAACAGAGCTTCCAAAGCTGGATATTTCATTGTGAGTTAAACTGGATGAAATCCCTTGCAGCGAGCAAAGCTTTTCTTTTACTTTTTAATGATCTTATAAACGTTTTTTAGATTTGCCACACACGCACTTTGTAAAAATGGCGGGCTTACATTTTTTCTTGTTTTTCTTTCCTTCCGGGGAGTTGGCACATGTAATACAGATCTTTACTGCGTGCGGTACGCAATTATACGCTTCACAAACTTTGCACTTTGCCTTTGAGAAAAAAAATAGTCCAATGTGATAAATATTATTTTTCAAAAAAAAATTCTACCATTAAGAGTATGACATAGCCAAAACAAAAACCAGTTCCGGGCGTGGCTTATTCTATTTTACGATAGCGCGCGGGGGGAAATTCGTCCCGGTCTCTAAGCTCGCGTCACCATAGCAAAAATACGAATAGAGTGGACGAGGCAGGGTCAAAAGTAATACGTATTTTATTTTATCTAATTTATTAGAGTATTTCGATCATCGTCACACGGCATTGATCCTACTTGCTATCACGTCGGGACGTAAATTTATTATGGTCGGCTAAAAGTGGTTTTTTGAGTGTTTGATTTATCAGTTGACCCTCGGAACATTTCAGACACTCCTTTAGAGATACATAATAATATTGTGACGGTTAATTGTCACCATTACCCATTCTTTAAATATTTTTCGCCCGTTGAGCTGGTTTTACACTTGCGGGAAAATAAATTGGACCAAAAATTTCTTTACAAATTTTTTTTACTAAAGTTGTTATTACAAAAAGTGGAAACTAACAAATATTCTCAGAAGGAATGCACCACGTCACTATCTATCTCACTGTAGCCTATATCAATTATGCCTCTCTCATTCAACCACGTTTAACTGCGTTACTATCTCATTCCAACTCGTTTTAAATAGCGTCACTATTTATCTCACGCTAACGCGTGTTAAATGGCATTTCTAATGAACGTCAAATATTTTTACTGCCCGCCAATCTTTCATTCTAAATTCTAATTATTTTAAAAAATACGCAGCTCCTTTGGTAGTAAAGTAGCAATAACTTTTTTTTCAAAAGTAAAACACAGAAATTGCCAGATCATTTGAAAAACAATATTTGATGAGCCGTTATTTAAGACAATTTGCAAAACTAACATAGGACATTTTTTTTCAGGGTGTGGTATCGAACTAACCTAATTACAAAAAATTGCTCATAAATTGGGTTTTTATTTTTCTTCCTGATGTAACAGCATTTCAAGGTTTATTTTTGACTTTATCAATAGCATGACTATTCAGAGTTGCGTAACAAAAATTTTATTCTTAGAATTTAGAACTGGTTAGCTTTGACTCTCAAAAATCTATTCGAATTTATAAAAGTACCATCAACTCGAAGACTATCTACTTTTTGCTGAGGTCATAATTTAATATCTGGTCAGTCATGAGCTGGCCTACCAGCCTTCCAAGGGAAAGCGTTGACTTTTGGGACTCCTGTTTACCCTTAGGATAAATCTCCAAGTGTTTAAAATATAGAAATTTATTTGTATCATAGTTTGAAATGTTCAGGTCCCTTTACACAAAATGAAAAAACAAAACTCTTTTAGGAATAATTTGTTGTCCCTATGTTTGTCTGTTTGTCCGTTTGTCTAGGCAATTTTTCTGGGTAAAATCAATAAATGCTAATATTTACAGCCCTGTAAAATATACATATTATAACGTTTTTATGGCCTTTTGGTTAACTTTTTCATACAAATTTTCTCCTTATGAAAATATAGAGATCAACACTTTTAAGAAAGAAAGCACAGAAAGGAACTGTAGAACAAATAATGTAAAAAATATAAAACCATATCTTTCTATTCTAAAGGGATTAATAATTTACTGTTTGTTCAATGTGGCGATAGCTTTGTTTTTTATTCTTTTTTCTTTGTTACAAAGATAACAAATATTTTCATACAAGGTTTTCCTTAAGGGCTATTTCTCCGAATTTGTAACAAAATATTAAGAAATAATTATAACGGTAAAGTACAACTCTTAGCTAAGACAATTTATTATTAAAAGTTTGCTATATGCATAAACATATTTTAATGATATTATGGTATCTTCAAAATAATTGGGTTTTCCATAAGCGTGATATCAGATTATTTAAGAAATTTACGGCTGGTATCACGACGACGGATAAGCCAATTATTTTATTACTATTGTAATATAATTAAAAATATTTTAATGTATACAGCAGACTTTTAACTATAAGTTTTCTTAACTAAAAGTTGTATTTTTACTTATTGAAATTGTATTTCTCATCAAGAAGTGCAAGATGACAAGATATTCAAAATAAGTTAATTGAATTTGTAAAATGGTTTCAGGTCAAAACAGTTTTCCATAAAACGGTAATCGTTTATACTTAGCAAAGTGTGTAAACTTAGTCATCTTAACATGAACGACGCCTGTATTTCTCTCTTTTATATTTCCAGTATAGATAAAAATATACAAACTTGTTAAACTTTGCGTAAAAACGAGGCAATATTGACGATATCCTGACAGCTATTATGATGGTGTTTTATCAAATTTTGCTTTTTGGGCTGTATAGAGACGTAGTTAGATGTCACTAGAATATACTCATGAAAAAAGATATGAAGAAAATAAGCTGTAGACTTCACATTCGGTTTATACCTATTGTATGAATTTTAAGAAAAATACAGGGGTAAAGGGACCTATTAAGGAAAACCTTGTATTAAACTATTTGTTATCTTAGTAAAAAATAATTTAAGGAAAAAAATGAACAAAGCTATCGCCACCTTGAACAGTAGATAATTAATCCCTTTAGAATAGAACAACATAGTTTTCATATTTTTTACATTACTTGTTCAACAATTCCTTTCTGTGTTGACTTTTAAATGCAAAATATTATCTCAAGTGTTCATCCCTACATTTTCATAGTGAGAAAATTTGTATGAAAAACGTAAAAGAAAAAAAGTAAAAACCTAAAACGTTATATAAATAAAAACGTCAAAAGTATGTTTTTACAGCTCTATAGAGGGCCGTTTATATTGGTATTTATTAATTTTACCCAGAAAAAATTGTCGAGACAAACGGACAGACAGACAAACATAGGGATAACAAATTAATCCTAAAAGAGTTTTATTGTTTCCATTTTGTGTAACAGAACCTGAACATGTACCGACAGGATTATCTACGATCTAATAATTTTGCCATGCACTGTAAATATTTCAAAATAAATTTCTATATTTTAAATGCTTGGCGATTTATCCCAAGTAAGTGTACCTATATAATTTGCAAAAAACTTCACTTATTGGACCTGAAATGGTGAGCCTAGAGGGTAATTTCACGAAAAGATCATTGACCTTTGATACAGATCTCAGTAAGTATAAGTAAATTAATTTGGGTTTCAATAACGATCACAAAATTATTCTTTTAGAGTAACATATATTATTTTCCCGCATAAAAGTATGAATTCATTCCAAATTCATTCAGTTTTGTTGTTATGACTATGGCACGATGTAGCTAAATCACTCATACGCATATTTTGTTGAGTTTTGAACGGCAGGAATATGATGCTCCTCGAAATATTACTTTATAAAATTAATTTCAATGTGTTTTGAAGTAGTTTTGGGAGATATTTATAGCTTGCAAAAAAGGGCACAGGTTCCACGTCTTACGGGCACCAACGCTAGGCGTAGACTGACAATATCTTGCTGCCGCTGACTGCATCAGTGGATTTACGTATTTTTGGAAAAAGGGGGTGCTTTTTTTGACCCGAATAACGTGGTATTTGGAAAATGAATAGATATCATTCACACTAATTTTATTAAAAAAAAACCAACAAAATCGCGAAAGCGATACCTGAAACAAAATCGATAAGAAGTGTGCAATAGAGGGTTACAAAAAATTCATTGACAGTACAAATATGAATCGATTAACGTGGTTTGTGGAAAATGAATACCTTAAAGTTCAACCAAAAACATGTATTTTTTTTATGGCTATACGTAACCTAATTATTGCAACAAAATCATCCGAAAGCTGACATTTTATTTCTGTTTGTATTTTCGTTCCCCTCGAAAATTGTCGTTCAAAGTATGTTTTTCCGGGTATTTCAACCATTACGAGTCAAATGAAATAATCCCCAACTCAATCCAACCCATATTTTGACCAGGAGCCAAATTATTGTTATTTTCAAATAAATTGGGTCTCATGGCCAAAATATGTGCCAGACTGAGTTGGGGATCGTTTCTTTCGGCTCGCCATGGGTGATATATCCGGGAAAAATACTTTGGTCTACCGTTTTCTCCTCGTTTGAAAAGCCCTCAAAATTGAACTACCCTCAAATATGAACTACCATCAAAAATAAATTCGAACAAATTAGACTTTTTTTTCCTTTGGACCTTAGAAACTATGTACAAAGTTTCAGACCGCTAACCAGAATGCAGCGTATGAGTTGTTTTCACTTCTTATGCGGTTTAGCTCCCTAAAAATATTTGCTACACAACTTTTGATCTATGTTTCATCTGTAACATATTGAGCATTTCAATCACGATTCTCTAAATAAATAAATTAGTTAGAAATAAAATGAATTAATTAATTAACAACTCAACTAAATAAAAACATTAATACCCTAGTAATCTCCACATCACCAAAGGTTAACTGGTAAAGAATGCTAATTAGCATTAAGTTCGCCTTTGTGAACTGTATATTCGCGTGTCAAAAATGCATTACTAACCATTTTTAAATTTCGAATTTACGAAAAAGCCACGATTAAGGAATTAGTTAAAGCTTGTTTACGTAAAAAAATAATTCATCGCTGTTGAATGGAATTCCCAACTTTATTTTTTAATAAAGAAAAGTTCGTAAAGGGGATTAAAAAAAAGCTCTGCTCCAACCATACCAACTCATAGATACCGGTTATGGCAGGTTTGATTACTAGTTTATATTCAAAAAAAGAACTCAGCCAATACCAGTGGCAAAGAACAATTTGAAAAAAAAAAAAGTTTGTATGAAAATGTTCAGTCTAGGGTAGGCAGTGTCTACCCTGGTGTCCTACAAACTTTTTTTTTCAAAGTGTTATTTAAATTTTTTCATATTTTTTTTATTGTCAATCTTGACATTCTGATTGCTTTTAAGGAAAAAAGTTCTATGCCCGCCACTTGCCAATACCCAAGTTAGGAGTTACGAAGACTTTGGTTTTAGCTAAGCTAAGACAGCGATCCTTTGAAAGGTCAAAGATAAAGGGTTTTCTCGAACAATGAATCTAAGTTTTTCTATCACAAAAAACTTTTGGGTCTAGTTTTTGAGAATTAATTAACTGTTTAAGCAGTAGGTAAATAAAACAATCTTGAGAACGTATTTGTTCACGAAATTCGACGATAAGGCCCCGTTTTATGTTGGGATGTTTGAATCATCGGTGCAAAGAGGGTGTTACAAGTGTTGACTGATCTTCTAACACCCCCTTAGGGATCTACATATGTCATGAGAATCCATCCATCCATCAGCCCGTATTCGTCTACTGCTGGACATAGGCTTCCCCAATATTCCCCATCAACATCACTACACTACTCTTGGCGGTATATAAATTACGAGGACGATTTAAAACACGAGCGTAGCGAGTGTTTAAAACGTAACCGAGTAATTTATTGTTCTTACGCCCGTGTATCATACTACGTTTTTCAATGCATAGTGTGAGGAAATAAAACAAATATAATCTTGCGAACTTTTAATTATGATTGGCTCAAAAGGACTGTATCCAGAGTCGTTAAACAGTGGAAAAAAGTATAACATTTATGGTACACAGGAAAGGCTGCAGGCATGGAAGTAGTATGTACTTCTACTACATACTACATACTACTTCCATCGCTGCAGGTTAGCCATAGTAAATAAATAAAAAAATGAAAAAAAAAGCCCTAGGGCAAAATAATCGACTTTCTGTTCGGTTTTGATGCATAAAAAGTGGGCCTTTACGAGCACTTGCATTGAAAAATGAATAAACATTATTGTATATTATAATATAATTAAAAAATAGTAAAATCTATTAAAAACAATTTCTCCGAGATAAATAAACCTGAGAAAAATCCGTATATCTTACTGACTCACTCGCTCATCATCGCACAGCCCAAAAGGCTAGAGCCAGGAACATACAATTTTTACATTAAGTTACATTTATAATGCAAACGCACTCTAAGAAATAGGGGATGAATGTTTGTATGGGAATTTCGTTAGTTTCGTGGTTTAAACCATGAGAATTGGAATGAAGCCTTTTGAATAAAAAAAAAGTGTCTCATCGTTTTTTAAAAATCATCTTTTAAGGCGTAAGGGGGTAAAATAGAGAATGAAAGTTTGTTAGGAAATTTCGTTAGTTTTCAAGTTAAAACCATGAGAATTCATATTAAGCCTTCTGATTAAAAATTTAGAATAAGGTTTCAGGGTTTTTGGAAAATTCGTAGAATTAATTCATAGAAAAAGAAAACAGACACTTCACTACGGAAATTTTAGACTTATTAAATTATTTACTACGGAATCATACCAGTGACAAAACTAATCGATCAAAAACGCGGCTTTGCCTTCGGCCTCGCCAAAGATACTTTAGAAATAAATCAATTCAGAGAACGAGAGAGAGTTACATTCGTTAACGAAGACACTTTACGTGAAAGTATAATAAGAGATCAAAATATAATTTCGTCCGAAAAAGACACTATAACTGAGGAGCAATTCAAAGAATTAGAAATTGTTTCGTTCGGAAACGTGGCTCGGCCTTCGACCACGCTAAACACATTTAAGTAAAGAATCAAATCAGAGACAAGAGAGTTTTGTTCGTAAATGTAGATTCTTTACTATGTGATCTAATCAGTTATCAAAAATAATTCCGATCGGAAATGCGACACGGCCTTCGGCCTCACCAAAGACACTTTATCTGGAGATCAAATAATAAGTCAACAAATAATTAAACTCCAAATTAGAGTCAGGTCAAATACGTACTATAAAATTAATGGTTTTTAAAAAAAATGACAGATTCGATAGATAGGCCTACACAAAAACGAAATCAACGCGAGTGAAGCCGTGGGCAAAAGCTAGTCTTATATATGATTATTGACGTTTTTAAATTTGTTATGCACTCTAATATAGCTAAGCTTACCTACATTGTCTAAGGCGTAAATATAGCGTACAATTGACAGATTTTTTTTTGGGACTATGTGTTAAGTACACACTTAAGTTTATGAATCGTTACCAATAACCAGGTACGTTATCTCCGCTGACATCTTTATTAACCAATCTGTAACACTTACAAAGTCTTTACGACGTAAAGAAGTCTTCATACAGAGAGCCAAATGGGAAAAGTTTTATATTATAGCAGAAAGCCGTGATAAATTGATAGTGCAAAAAAAGTTTCATGTTAGATTCCATTAATAATGGCATGGCAGTAACGGTTAATAAAAGTCACGAAGCTTTTATTAAAAGTTTTTATTGATATGTGGTTAAAAAGTTTATAAAATACGTGCCTGAAAAGTCTGTAAAAATGTTCCTATCAAACTAGTCTATTTAAACAAGGAGGTTAATATTCTAGTTTGTGCTTAAATTTCTAATGTTGTTTTTTTTTTGAGTTATTTCAATTAAATGTTATATAGATAGCGTTGCGCCTATTATCAAGTTTTAACAGATTCAATAGGGGTAATTTTGAGCATGGTGAGACCTCAGAATAAGGAATACAAATAGAAGCCTGGCTAAAATAAGAACTGGGCATTAGCCATTGTACTCATCTAACGTAAATTACTCCTGTGTACGAGTGAATGAAACGACGGACCGCACTTACTTTATATTTTTTCCTGGTGTGTCACTAGATTGAACCAAACAAATGTCAGATGGATGTAATTTGGATGTATTTTAAAAATTATAATACCGTCAAATTAAATATGTCTCATAATTGTATCGTTGTGTTGTAATATCGTTCGTAGCGTGCATCACATCTTAATTTGGTGGCATCGAAATGTCTAATGCATTTTGCGAAAGTTTACAGCTTCACCGAGAGAAATTAAATATTTTTGTGCTCTTCCTCTCAAAATTCGTGAAAGTGTGATTTATTATTGTTTGTGTTGATTGTTTTTTTAACATTGTAATAAAATGTCTTGTGCGATTGAAGGCTGTAAATCGCATAAAGGAAGAAAAGAAAACAACAATGAAGCAATATCATTTTATCGGTGAGTTCTGATAGTTTTTTATGTTAATAAGTTGCAGGATCATACCTAAAACTCAGTAACAATAATAGTAGTTCTCGTAAATCATACTCGTGTTCAATTCTACACCGATATTTGCCTGTTTTATATGGATTTTCTGCCGACTATCAGAGGTTATGTTTTTTCGCATAGTGATGTACTAAAGTCTGTGTGGCAAACTATCGAACATTGGTTCCCGCGGCAGCCGTGCATAAAGGATAATACCGCAGATTAATTGCAGCGCGAGTTAAGGGGGGCTTATCCCAATTTTGTCTATTTTCAAACTCATTTTAAAGCATCAAATAGTTATTTTTAAAATCTGAAAAAAATATATGTTTCAGATACATCTTTTCTGCAGGTTTTTTTGTGGTTCAATTTGCGAGACGTTACACTTTGCTCGATCGAAAAAAAATCCGAAACTTTGTCGATTTTTAAGATTTTTTTCGTTTTATGTAACGTGTACTTAACCAAATTGTATGAAAATTGCAGATAATTAAAGAAAAACTATTGTACTAATAACTTTTGTGGTTACTTTTTTTTTAGTGAAAATCGTTTTTTTTTTTCTTAATTTAAAAAGAAAAATTGATTCGCGACTACTCGGCGAGCGGCCGCCAGTTGCCCGCCAGCGGCTGTCGAGGCAAGACCTATGTCAGTTTTCTGAGCCCTGATACCCCCTCACTCGCCTCGAAGCTCTGATAGAGTGTACTATTACTATTTAAATAATCTTGCAAATAGACATCAAACTATCAGTTGTGTGTACATGTAAATAAAAATCATTTAGTTGTATCTTGCTTGGATGTTTAAAAATAAAGATGAAAACTAGAAATAAGAAGAAAAAACCGGCCAAGTGCGAGTCAGACTCGCGTACCTAGGGTTCCGTATTGCGGATGATAAATTTAATTTACTATTTTTTTTCGTGAATTTCTCAACTGCTTTATTTTTCCTGTAATCTTTACGTAAACACTATTACCATGATTTTTTCATAATGTCCGGTCTACCAGTTTTGGAGATAAAGACATACATTTTTTTATATCAATGTATTTTTACAATCAGCTTTTTAATATCTATAATTTTATACCCATATTGTATTTTTAGGATAACATTTTTTAGTTTTGTTTTGGAAATATTTTGAATAATTTCAATCTTTTTTTTACATCGTGATATGTGGGCAAGTAAATGCTATTTTTGTGCCAAATTTCATGTCTTTATCTGTAAAGGTGCTAAAGTTATGAGGCTGTGACATACGGACGGACGGACAACGGAGTCTCACCATAAAGGTTCCTTTTGTACCTTTTTGGTACTACGGAACCATGCAAATCATCAAATTTGAGAGTGCTGAAGATAAGAAAACAATTCTTTGAAACAGTAACGAGATTTTTTATTGATCGTACAGAACAACCAACTTTTGAAATTACGCAAAAAATGTAAACAACTCACGAGTCCGAGTATAACTGTACAACAGTAAAATGTAACAGTACTTACTCTTGCAGTCAGACAGAATGTATAGATATATAATGTACATATTATGTAAATATATATTATATATATATATATATATATAAAATAATGCGATTGTATCTACGTATTATTATTTTTTTGTAAGCGTAAGTATGAATCGTATGTAACTAAGTGATTAAATAAAATTTCTTAACTTCAGCTTATCAATTCTTCATACTGAGCAGGGCACCTTCGCATCGAGACAATGCATAGAGGCAGCAAGTACGACAAAACTCGATAAAAACAGTAATTGGTATTACCAGGTACAAGGACAGCTTTACGTGACAGAACGGCGATTATGTCTCTTTGGCATTTGGGCAGGAGATAATGAACTTGTACATATTGAACGCATTACAAGAGATGATGATTTTTGGATGACGAAGATGGAGAGGAAGCTAATACAATTTTATATAAAATGTGTAATACCAGAGATAGTGAAAGTGATAGTGAAATGAGTTTATTTGCCACAGAACATATAAAAAAGAAGACACAGTACAACACAAAACAAAATGGCAAAAAGGAGCAAGCTTATCAAATGCTTGCAGCTCTGATTTTCAGTTTGCCACATATGAACAAAACACAATAGCAAATAGAAGTAAAACATAATAATTAATAATTAAGAATTTTACCTAGTACAATTATACTATTGACTAAGAAAATAATGAATAATAATAATTTATTCATAAAAATAATATTGAATAATTGAAATAATATTGAAAACACACTAAAAAATAATTAATTTGACAAAGAATTACAAATAAAATAATAACAGTCTATTCCATTTACGAGGTTACATTTGACACTTCTGAGAACTTAACTCTGCACGTTTCACATAAATTGAAAAAATAAATAGTCTTTGTTCATGATAGTAAATCACCGTTTAAAAAAACCACAATCAATTCAAAAAATTATACAATTAATTCACAAACATAATCAACTTATTTTTTTTAGATATGGTGCTCAAAATAATTATAACTTTAAAATAAAATAATATTTTACTGCGAATACGCGTTAACGTTCTATGGTTTATTTTTTACTTTTAAACATAGTGACGTAGCTCAAAAAATCTCATAAAATCGGTTAGTTAATCGATTATTCTCTTGTGTACCGAGGTCGTAGGAAATAAAAATCTACTAAAAATATGGTCCACCTAGCAATCACCATGGTTACCATGGCAATCACGATCAGCCATATTGTTTGTCTGTTCAGTACGGTGCAGAAACCTTGTACACGTTGCGTGCGTGTGTTTTGTTCTTGCTTGACCACTAAAAGAACAGTGTTGGGCAGTCAAGCGCGGGAGTTTGTGGTACAGAATGTGAGTTTCAGAATGGTAGTCCACTCTTTCGTTATCAGTCGAAAAACTGTTTCCCAAATAAGTAAGGAAAAGCCTGGTAAATATATACCAGAAGATAATAAATTAAAATCGCCACTTAAGAAAAAAGTTAGAAGGTCGATAGTCACACAAACAAAATGCTGTCGTTGTTGCAAGAAGCATGCTATAACGTTACTGCTGCGAATTGGAAAATCAAAATTTCGCTGATTGGGACCGAGATGTGCATATTGATGCCCTAATAGATAACCAAATTATAATAAATACGGTGGATCCTACAGACGATGGTGAGGGTGATGACGACGATGGTGACAATGAATATGATGCATCGATTTTAAATAGCGAGCACGCATAAGTCGCATGCTGATAAGATTGAAAAATAATAGTATGTAATCAAATTAAAAAACTTGACTAAGTAAGTTTTGTTTATTATATTAATCTACAGCAAATCTTTTACGTTTCGATTTTGTCAACTCGATTTAAATTTGTTGGTTATAGTAATCGAAAGTCGATGTCGTTGTGTATCGACTAATATGGTACTTCGCTAGTACTCTATTACTAATGGATGTCATGCAAAAAAAATTAGAGAGAAAAGACATGTTCAGAAATGGAATGAATAAAAATGGAAATTTACATATAAAATAATAAAATAAAATAACAACATGGTATAGTAAACCCACGGTATACACGCGGGATGCCTATAAGAACTCTGACTTTGCATGATAATAAAAATAATATTTAATAAGAAAACGTGGATCCTTCACCTATCTCAGAGCAACAATCAAGCTATGACACCTCGCAACTGAACAAATCGTGCGACTAAAAATACCGAGTGGGAGAATTTAAAGTATGAAATCGAAAATACTTCACCAAAAATCAAAAAATAGGTGCGACGAAGAGCGAAGCGAGAAGAAGCGTGTTAGGTTTACATGTACTCGTAATATAAAATAAGGAGCCGAGCGAAGCGGAAAAAAGGGGTTTTTTCAAATCCATTTACTCCACTATAACGTCATCTACGTATTTCTTTTTTGGGTAAATGTTTATTGAGTATTTGATTAAAATTCTCACTCGCACTGAGGGTTTTTTCATATATGGAGTAACAGGGACGCTAAAACTTTTACGTAGCGCCTTAAAATCAAATTGTCACTAAAATAGAAAATTGTTCGCCTGAGAATTATCAACTCAACTCAAATTTGTAATTTCAAGTCGCCGTTTACAACATTTTTATTCGCTTACAATCTTTCACCCACTTAGTAGTACGCTATATTCAGTATTTTTGCCACCTTATATTTGAATTTATATTCGCTCATTTAAATACTACGCCTATAATTTCAGTTTTAGTGCCGTCGAAACCTAAATTATTCCAAAGTAATTTAGCTTCTATTTTTAATAATTAATAGTTCATAACTATTTTGTAATAAACAAAATTTAGTTTTGACAGCTCCTAGATTACAATGAAAGCCTTCAGAGTCAGCTTTGTTAGCTCATATGGTTACCAAGTGTATTAAATATTTTTAGCTGTACTTCCAAATGTTTTACAAGAGCGTGCTTAGATATTGCTCATATGATCCAATGTAATAAACTCCCCTATTTGTACTAACTCAGTTTTTTAGTAGGAATAGTTTATGTTGGTTCATTTATCGGAATCAATTCTTATTAGTACGAAGTACAGTTACTGGCCCCGAACCTATTTTAATGTACGCGGCGGTCGGTGGCGAGTCACGTGAGGTCACGATTCTAGCCGCTCAGTTGCATCGTAAATAAATACGTCGCGGTGAATTGGCGGGGGCTGAGGTAGCGATAAATACCTACAGGTCCTGGATAACCTGCCCTTAAAAGAAAAATAATGCCGAATAAATATCGCTATATTTTTTTGTTATAGATTTCCAAAAAGGGAAGAATTAAAAAGTGAATGGCTTAGACGAATAATTGGACCAAATTGGGCAATTAAAAAAAGCAGTCATATTTGTTCAAACACTTTACGCCGGATTCTTTTGGACCAAACGAAAATTTAAAATGGAGACGGTTAAAAGCAGATGCTTTACCGACGTTATATTTACCAGATACAGACACATTGGTAACCTTTAAATAATTATGTATAATTGCATTATCAATCTTGTTTGTAGGTACGTGCTTGTACTATACTATAGTATATTAACTCGATAATTTTTCAATTTTAGGCAACAGAACCAGTACCTATGGATGTCTGTGGTGTAGAAAAGTGCATACTTCTATGTTCGCAAATCGTTCTGAAAGGCCTGTTCAGAACTTGTACGGTACTTCCGTGATCGACTTCACGAAGAAATTCCGCAGATCAAGACATTTTCGTACTTAGTGGTTGACAATAAAAGTACTTTGACAGGGTAGTTCTATCGTGAAACGAATTTTGGGAATGCTTATTGACTTGAACTGCGCATAGTTTGATTTCTTATTACAGGTTATTAGGTATTTTAATCGTTCATTATTTGTTATTAGTTATCATTCAAGATGAGTTGATGTTTATTTGATAGAAATAATAAAAAATTGAAATTACCTCTGTAGTAATTGCGCTGTCATCGCTCATCATTGACATAATATTATTATTACGAATCCTATAAGTCTATGATTATTATGATTTCTATTGTTGCGATTAATTCCTTATTCCTTGATTGAACAAAGACGCGACATCAACGAACATCTATTTGATTGAGTTAAGAGGCGACTTAAAAAGCATCCACTTAAATAGTTTACGGTTGTATCTCTGATACAAACTACAGCATTTTTTGTACTAGAAACAAGCACAATTTTGGACTAAACTTATGTACCTACCTGCCTACGATATAGTAATTTGTACTTAATAAAAATATTATGCTAAACAAAAGATATCCTTTCATTAATTCCTTATTTACACAATATAACACGTGTCCCACTGGGGTAGACAGAGACCACTTTGCTATTAATTCTCTTGGCCTCCTTCCAAAGCAAGAGGATGTCACCAGAAAAGTCGGTGCCTCCTGCATTCTCTTTTTTTTCACACTTTGATACGATATAATGTGTGGTAAGCAGATTGGTCGTGGTTCATTTCGATTTGGTTTATTTATCGTAGTCAAAAATCGACATTGTTACATCACTAGTAAAGCAACGAACTAGTGACAACCTACCTAATTAAGAAAAAACTAATACATATCCATTTCTCTCTAACGTACTAGAATGTCGTAAGAAAATCAAGGATAGGTGTCTTTCTCCGTGTATTATTTTAGAAAGAAAGAAAGAAAGACATTTATTCGGTGAAGAGTGAAAAACACAAGACAGTTACACAGATAATTATACATTAACGCTTATAACTAACATGAAGACACAAAAAAAAAAGAAAATTACAAATAAGAGCATATATACATTATCGTGCATTCATCTCCACCGAAAAGGCCGCAACTCAGCATGTTGCTGTGCCGAGATAATACATATCCATAGAAATATATATACCCCGACACAGCGCTGGTATTCTGTTACGGCCAGTGCGAGTGACTTGCGGTAGCAAATGTACAGTTTCTTGCCACTAATAAAGTATATACAAGTATCTCTATACAGCTTCTATTGTCAATAACATAACAATGACAACCTACAAATCAATATACAAAACTATATACACAAAAAGTATAACTATAACTTTTTTTAAATTAAAAATAATGCGCAAACATTTTGTTGAAGGAAATTCCAAAAAACATAATAGCATGAGAGCACACTGGGATTAATATACAACATGAAAAAGTGAAAGCAAGTTAATTTGACTACAGGTAGAATAAGGACTGATTCCTTTGCCCATCTAGCAGATATTTTTTGTATTTGAATTTGAACATGTTAACTAATTTCAGATCACGTAACGGTGGAGGAAGGTTGTTCCAACATTTCGTGGCTGCATACCTAAAGCTGCCACGAAATGCAGTAGTACGATGTCGATGCATGGACAAAAGATACGATGATGCTCTTGTATTGTATCGAAACTGATCACGGGACCATTTCAATTTGTCCTTTAGATAATCAGGTGATCCAATTTTGATCACACCAAACAACAATGTAGCCAGGTGGAGATGTCTACGTGCTTCGAGTTTTAATAGGTTTGATGCATTCAGATAGGGAGTTACGTGCGTCCGAGGTGGAATCGGGAAGCAGAATCTCGCGCAAGCGTTTTGAACTCTTTGAAGCAGCTTAATCGTTCTAACTAGCAAACAAGGACCATAGACTGTATCGGCATAGTTGAGCCTTGAGAGAATAAGGGATTCGCAGAGTTGGATGCGTAGATCTACACTAAGGTAATCACGAATCTTGTAGAGGATTTTCAGTCTATAAAAGCAATTTCTCACAGAAGCTAAGACGTGATTCTCAAAGCGCAGATTACCATCCATAAGCAGCCCTAAATTGCGTGCTTCATCTACTCGGTCTATGCTTTCTCCATTAATTGAGATATAAGGTGTCAAATTTACGATCTTCTCAATTTGTTTAACGGAGCCTAAAACCAAAAATTTAGATTTGCTGGGGTTAAGGACCAGTGTATTTTTATGCGACCAACCAGCTATGCGGTTAAGATCATCAACGATTTTTATAACAGATTCTTGAGTCGCTCGTGGATGAAAAGATAAGTATAGTTGTAGGTCATCTGCGTACATGTG
The DNA here is from genome assembly GCA_934047225.1 of Ypsolopha sequella. Classification (NCBI taxonomy): domain Eukaryota; kingdom Metazoa; phylum Arthropoda; class Insecta; order Lepidoptera; family Ypsolophidae; genus Ypsolopha; species Ypsolopha sequella. Next base: position 4,228,215 of record OW203988.1, on the reverse strand, counting down.
ATATTTGCAGTGTTGAATCTCTTTGATAATGTCAGCGCTGTATAAAATAAAAAGAATGGGGCCCAAAATAGAGCCCTGAGGCACTCCTCTGGACACTGGTCGAGGTGACGAACATTTACTTGCACCAGATACATTACTCTTGATTTCTACAATTTGAGAGCGACCATCAAGATAGCTATTGAACCATTTAACTGAGCCATTGTCGAAGCCATAATAAATAAGTTTCGATAAAAGAAGAGCGGGGTTAATGGAGTCGAAAGCACGGGAAAAATCGAGAAGAGTCAAAATAGTACCCTTGCCTATATCCTGAGCCTTAAGGATATTGTCAACAACGTCTAAAAGTGCAGTGGCGGTGCTGCGTTGTTTACGGAAGCCCGACTGCAAGGGGGGTAGTATCTTGTTTGATTCAAGGTAGCATATGGTCTGTTGACAAATTATCTTTTCAAGAATTTTCGAGAAACAAGGAAGTAGACTGATAGGGCGTAAATCTTTCACATTAGTAGGATTGTGGTTTTTAGGTAGGGGACGAACTAGAGCCACTTTCCACACATCGGGGAAGGTAGACGTTTTTATAGATTGATTAATGATGTAGGTCAAGATGTCTAGCGTACGTGGTAATGTTAGAAGAATCATCTTGAGAGCGATACGATCGACTCCTAACGCATTTGATTTTAAGCGATTGGTGATTTTTCCTACTAAGTCTGCTGTAACAGTTTCGATACTGAAGGTTGAGGTCCCAAACCTATGAAGTTCAAAATATGTAAGCAAAGATATATCAACCTGTTCTTCACCAGGGATGTCGAGAAAATGACGATTCAAGTCATCTGGATCATGAAAATGCGAAGGAAGGTCTTTGCTTTCATGATTACGTAAGACTGAGGATTTAAGATTTTTCCAAAGTTTTGCTCCGTCATTACAGTGAGTATTAATGTTGTTTTCAAAAAATGCTTTTTTCTCATTGTGAATTGCGACGTTAACCAGATTTTTTAATTCTTTATAATACTTTTTATGGCCTTCTGATTTGCTTATGTGAAACCGCTTATGTGCTTCATCTCGTAAATGCATCATGAATTTGACATTATCAGTTATCCATGGATAGCTGCGCTCTTTGATTAAGATAGTCTTTTCAGGCGCATGTAGGTCAAAAAGATTGATCATGTAGGTATTGAAGACTCCAATCATGTCATTTACATTGTTTTGGGTTTTAATGTAATCCCAGTCTATTGAGTTGAGGTCTTTTTCAAACAGCTCAGGGATGATGTCATTGAGAGGCCTGAACGTGATCCATTGGGGTGTAGGTTTAGGCTTTTTAAAGTTAAATTCAGTTACAATAAAAGCATGTTTACCCAGAGCTGGAACGAAATCTACAGTTAAGGAACGTGCCACGGCGTCTGTGCAAACTAAGTCAATCAGGGTCGCGCTGGTGTCGGTAAAGTGAGTCGGTTCGGTTACTAATTGTTTCAAATTAACAGAATGTATGAAACTGTCATATACCTTGATATCAGGATCACTGGAATCAAGAAGGTTTATATTGAAATCACCCAGTAAAATAACATTTTGATATCTGGAAAAATATGTTATGGAGTCAGTCATAGCGTCGAAGAAGGAGGTGGCGTCAATCCAATTTGGCCGATAGGCTGTCCCGATAATGACCTTAGTAGAATTAACATTCTAGCTCAACCAAATTTGTTCTACCGGATTAGCGTCGGGGTGGGCACAGAGCCTAGCATTAATACCGCGCATTTTAGCCAGGCTTCTATTTTGTATTCCTTATTCTGAGGGTGAGACCCACAGACTTGTGGGTGAGATAAACTCATTACAAGGAGGTCAACGGAACTGCTTGGAAATTACGAATAATCCAAATAAACAGCCTCCTTACACCAAACCTCTTTTCTCCAGTGTCTTATCGGCGGCGACGCGTCATCATACCAGCCAGTGTTACCGTTCGAGATCCCGGCAGATACATTCGAGGAGCTGGTGACAGCAGGGTCGGCAGAGGCGGCTCTGGTGCAAGCTTGCTACAAACTTAACGGAGATGGAAACTATCACCTTGAAGGGGATGATGAGTGGTGAGTGAATTTTATACTTTTGTGGATGATGTAGATGTTAAATTACTTTTATTAACCTAAATTAGCGAATGCTTATTCTATCCCCATTATTTAAAATTATCTTTGTGTAAACAGGTAAAAAGCTTTCTTTCGTTGCTCCATATTTGTTCAACGGGAATTCTATAATAAATGCTCTAAAAATTCTCGCTCGTTTGATATAAACACCGCAGGTCATCCGAGCATTCTTTCATGTTTGGACGCGTGTTCGCTTCTCGGAGCGGTCTCTTCAACGTGTGCTTGTGTTCTATCTATATGAGCTTTTACTAGAGCATGTTGTAGCATTCGCTACAAGTATTCAACCTTTTTATATATTTTTAGTCTTTCTTTATCGTTGGCTGCTTTTCTGAATTTTCGAATTCAAATAGTTAGAATATTCTTGTCAGATTTTTTTGTTATTTTTCTCATATCAGAGAAGATCGTGACAGAGGAAAGAAAATCACTTTTGCAAAATAACAAATTTAATATTTAAAATATAGAAACAGAGCGCAATTGCCCTGAGCATTGTGTAAGCCAGTTTTCCTGCATTTCCCGGTAAGTTTTGTGTAATTTTGGTTTCATTCTCTGAAAATCCTTTTTGTCCCGTTTCCAATACGTTAACTTCCTTTCCCTCGTTTCATAAGCATGTCTTGACGCCGTTGTTTTATTTCTTTACAGCGACCCTTCGGGATTATTTTTTAAAGGGTTTCTGGGTCTCCCCAGTCTGATTATCCCATCCGCCATCTCGTACGGTTGTATCTATTGAGGCCTGATGTAAGGACCACGTCCCTGGTGAGCTAAAGCTTCCGATACTAAAATTGAAATCGCCAAGCTTCATCGACTGCTCCCGGGAACACCGGAAACTCCCAAAGTCACGAAGAGACCCTTACCAGGTTTTTAATATCTGTAGCTTAATATTCAGCATCGATTATTTTTATTCCTTAGTGTAAAGCTAGATAACGATTGCTCGTAACACCTTATTATTACGTTTTTCTTTCGGATCAAGAGTTATCAAAACTTCCGTGAAATCTTAGTTTAAAGGATCCTATAAACTAGTGTCGACAACCAAATTTAAAATCCATTATTTTATGAATAAATGCGTCGTTCAAGCTAAAAGGAAATTAAAATCCTAAATAAGTGGAATTTGACATAATAATTTTTTTTTGATCTAAGAATTTCCTTTATACCGATACTCCTCTGATATTATTGTTCTTTTGTACCATATTTTTCTTACTTCGGTTTTGTTATTTTTGTGTTTTGTTATTTAAATTATACGGCTTATTCATCCAGGTTTACCTCTTTTTTTGGCTGTCACCAGGCTTGCCTGGTGGCAGTCCAAATTTAATTCGAAATTACGTTCGTTAGTATGTAGTGGCGGAAAATAATAAATAATTTTTTTTTTAAAAATAACGCTACAAATATGGCGCCCGAACAAAAGGTAAGTACGGTTTTCTGAATATTACTTGCTGTACTTTAACGTTTTTTTCTCAATTCGACGGTGGTGTCTACGCTTTCGTAGACTAATTTTCCAACCTACTAAATTTTGTTTGTTTTCAGGCAGCGTTTTCTCTTCTAAGGAACCCCAATACCAAGCTGTCGAAAGGAACCAAATTTTTTCACGAAGAATATTTTTTGTCTTTATGAGTACCCTTAATTTGTGAAATCTATGTTTTGCAAATTTTAATAAAGGAATAAAGTATTTACACACTTTTTGTGTATTACCTGTTTTATTTGTGTGTGTATATTATCCTATCCCTAACCTAATTTCCTTATGTATAGTTAGGTAGGACCTGCAGGTAAGTGCATTTCAATATTTAGTAGCCTATTACTTTCCATATCTATCATTAAAAATTGTTACCTGTTCTAGTAAATAATTTACACTGAGTTTTCAAGTCAAATAAATTTATTGTAATTTATCCATAAATGTGGTAGTTTCTAGTTAAACATATTTATTGTGTTTCTAGCATAATTGTTGATACCAGTAGATCCGGGTGGTCACTTTATTCATTTTCTGTTGATCCCTAATCCAATATAGGCAATCTCATTTTGTTACAAAATTTTCACAATAATATTGAGATTGGCTCTTCCATGCAAGAAATTTTGTCGCAAATCCTCGAATTAATCTTTTTGTTTTTACAGAACAAATGTTGATTTTTTCTTGAAAAGGTTTTGCAATTGCTGAAATCTTTGTTTACATTTTCAGTCTTGTCAACTGTCAAAGTCGACATTTGAATATTTGTCTATTATTTTGAACTTTCTGGTTTACATTTTTTAACAAACTATTTTCGCTGTATGGAGGTCAATTGAATAGCAAAACCTTTTTTTGCACATATCATTGCGGCTTCCGATTTACACTATTTTTGATAAATTCTCCCTTTTTGTTAAATAAAGTATCCTTTCGATTTTAATTTGTTGGCTCTTGGTTTGATGGTTGTTGAGTTGTTGGTCGTAGATTTGTTGATCGTTAATTTGTTGGTTGTTGATTCGTTGGTAGTTAATTTGTTGGTTGTTGGTTTGTTTGTAGTTATTTGTTGGTTGTTGATTTGTTGGTAGTTAATTTGTTGGTTTTTGGATTGTTGGTTGTTGAGTTGTTGGTTTTTAGATTGTTGTTTTGTTGATTTGTTGGTTTTTAATTGGTTAGTTCTTGTTTTGTTCATTGTTGGTTTGGTAGTTGTTAGTTTGTTGGTTGTAGATTTGTTGATCGTTAATTTGTTGGTTGTTGATTTGTTGGTTGTTGAGTTGTTGGTTGTTGTTTGTTGGTTGTTAGTTTGTTGGTTATTGATTTGTTGGTCGTTCATTTGTTGTTTAGTGGTTTGTTAGTGTGTTGGTTTGTCCTCCTTCAGGCAGCAACGGTGCAACGTTTCTACGTGATTGTTGCCTGAAGATAGTTTGTGGGTCACAGAGCAATATAGGCTACTACTTTGTTTTTACTTAATCAAGTCCTTTTTTTTCGAGGCATTTTGATTAGTCTAGGTGTTTATTCGATTGTTTATCCTTCTGGAAGTTAATTTCCTTTAAGCTAGTTTAAATTTTTTTGTGTCGTTTGAGGATATTGTAGCATTCGCTACAAGTATTCAACCTTTTTATATATTTTTAGTCTTTCTTTATCGTTGGCTGCTTTTCTGAATTTTCGAATTCAAATAGTTAGAATATTCTTGTCAGATTTTTTTGTTATTTTTCTCATATCAGAGAAGATCGTGACAGAGGAAAGAAAATCACTTTTGCAAAATAACAAATTTAATATTTAAAATATAGAAACAGAGCGCAATTGCCCTGAGCATTGTGTAAGCCAGTTTTCCTGCATTTCCCGGTAAGTTTTGTGTAATTTTGGTTTCATTCTCTGAAAATCCTTTTTGTCCCGTTTCCAATACGTTAACTTCCTTTCCCTCGTTTCATAAGCATGTCTTGACGCCGTTGTTTTATTTCTTTACAGCGACCCTTCGGGATTATTTTTTAAAGGGTTTCTGGGTCTCCCCAGTCTGATTATCCCATCCGCCATCTCGTACGGTTGTATCTATTGAGGCCTGATGTAAGGACCACGTCCCTGGTGAGCTAAAGCTTCCGATACTAAAATTGAAATCGCCAAGCTTCATCGACTGCTCCCGGGAACACCGGAAACTCCCAAAGTCACGAAGAGACCCTTACCAGGTTTTTAATATCTGTAGCTTAATATTCAGCATCGATTATTTTTATTCCTTAGTGTAAAGCTAGATAACGATTGCTCGTAACACCTTATTATTACGTTTTTCTTTCGGATCAAGAGTTATCAAAACTTCCGTGAAATCTTAGTTTAAAGGATCCTATAAACTAGTGTCGAAAACCAAATTTAAAATCCATTATTTTATGAATAAATGCGTCGTTCAAGCTAAAAGGAAATTAAAATCCTAAATAAGTGGAATTTGACATAATAATTTTTTTTTGATCTAAGAATTTCCTTTATACCGATACTCCTCTGATATTATTGTTCTTTTGTACCATATTTTTCTTACTTCGGTTTTGTTATTTTTGTGTTTTGTTATTTAAATTATACGGCTTATTCATCCAGGTTTACCTCTTTTTTTGGCTGTCACCAGGCTTGCCTGGTGGCAGTCCAAATTTAATTCGAAATTACGTTCGTTAGTATGTAGTGGCGGAAAATAATAAATAATTTTTTTTTTAAAAATAACGCTACAATGTGCAAGAATTATTCTTTTATTTTTATTTTTCTTATTCGTTAGTATTCTTTTGATGTACATGGCGAAAGTTTTTGGGTTATCGATATGTAAGTATTTGATTTAAATGGCTTTATTGAGAACTGGTTAGTTCAATTTAAATAGGCGTCACTTAGCTGAAGCCCGTGATCAACTTATGGATGGATATATTAATAATTTGCAATATTCCACTAAACATTTATTCAAATGTAAGTAAGGAAGTAAGTAATCAACTTATTTCAAGCCACCGTACTTATTATACTACTACACAACATTTTAACTTAAAAATGTAACTTTAACAGTAATAAAATATGTACCTACGTACAGAAATAAATTTAAATAATTATAAAGCTTAAATTATTACCAAAACTGTCAACAACTACGTTAAAAAAAATTAATACTATTATTTAAAACAATTTGGTGGCAAGAAAAGGGCTTTATTTCAGCATATTGCTGGAAAACGTTTAGCTTTACAGCACTGATTTTCGAATAATACCCGAATAGCAGTGACTATGACATTGATTGGTTCTACATCTTTATGTTATCGTTTTAATAGCAAGAGTTTTTTAGTGTCTGGCTGAAGATGTGTTAAACGAAACCGGTTGCTAAAAACAACAAATAGATGCTGTGGAACTTGTTGCCCAAGTAAGATTTTTCATTGTTAGCATATCTTTTTGTAACGTTTCGAATTTTTCTTTTTTTAACAGCAGTTTCGCAGCCTGATTATGAGTAACCCGCTTTTTTCTAATTAATCGAAACAGAACACTTAAATTCAAAATTCACTCAGAAGTTATTCAAAAAACCCTTATTACCTATGATGTATTTTATATGCTGCCTTCGCAAAGTTTCCATTAGTTTATGTAAATTAGAATTTTAAAATTTTAGAATTTCAAAGATTTTAGAGAAACCAATTGAAACTTTGCGATGACAGCATACACAATATTACACAATATATATGTTATAAGGTTTTGTTGAATAATTATTGAGAGAATTTTGAATTAAAGTGTTCTGTTTTGTTTATTTAAGAAAAAGCCAGGTTTTTCATAATCCGGCTGCGAAACCACTTTTAAGCAGCTTGTGGATAAAATAATGTAATTTTTAAACAAATTTCAAGTCTCTATCTAAAAGTTATGAGAATATGACATACGGACAGACGGACAACGGAGCCTCACCATAATTAATATTTTTTTACCCTTTAGGTACGGAACCCTAAAAATAAATACCCCACTTAATTTTCTTTCCTAAGTGATGTTAAAACAAGCAATAAAAAATACGGTCGGCTGTTACGCAGCCTGAAACTTTTAATGGACGAAACGTTTGAGAAAACTTTTTGATATCGATCATGAGGAAAATGGACTTCTCTATGGGAACATTTTACCTGAACCGTTTATTTTAAAAAGGTCTCTGATTTATTTGTAAGTTATTCCCATTTAATCTTTATTGGGCAGTTGTTGAAACGTGCTTTTGATTTTGCCAATATCTGTCTATAATTCCCTAATGGCCAATCTGGACTGTCCCCAATGTCCGATTTCAAAGGGTTCCTAATGGACGGATGAAAAATTCGATTATCCAGATATTGCTCGTATTGGTGCGATGGAAAAATCGTTTGCGGCGGACGAAATTTTTATATTTCAGAAGCGAATATTTCGATTTTCAAAATTAGGTACACGTTTATACGAGTTCAGTTTAACAGTATCTAAACTCGTGGTAGACAACATAGTACACTTTATTATAAAAAAAAACAGCCAAGTGCGAGTCGGACTCGCGCACGAACGTTTCCGTACCATTATCTATAAAAACGGCAAAAAAACATGTCTGTTGTATGGAAGCCCCCTTAAATATTTATTTTATTCTGTTTTTTAGTATTTGTTGTTATAGCGGCAACAGAAATACATTATCTGTGAAAATTTCAACTGTCTAACTATCATGGTTCATGAGATACAGCCTGGTGACAGCCGGATAGACAGACGGACAGACAGATGGACAGCGAAGTCTTAGTAATAGGGTCCCGTCGGTTACTCTTTGGGTACGGAACCCTAAAAACGGCTTTACACTCACGTATAGTTATTTTTGACTATATGCCAACTGTTTCACCGATACAATTTCGGCATTTTCATGGTCAGTGTTGTTCGTAGGATCGTTATATATCCTTGGGTTTCCAAGGGATAAATGCAATTAAAATTTAATATCTGAAATTTTTATTGTTTCTCAGAGATTACAGATTTCCATTTGCTACGATCATAAAATTAAAGCACAAGCTTTAATTTTTATCGTACAGACAAACTTTTTGCAAATACATAAATATTTTTTGGCTTTCTCATTGAAAATTACGAGTAGGTATTAAACTGATATGAGGAAGTGGTATTTTATTCCTTCGTTTCAGAAGTTTTTCTATGGAAGTGGTTCCGTAGTATCAGTGGAGCAAGTAGTTTCATTTTCTGAACGTATACGGTAGCTAGGTCAAGCTCTACTTTGAACAGCACTCCACATGCTTTTTTTTCTTCTCGACGCTAAAATTGATAAAGTAATGGTTTGTGGTAGGCAACGAAAGCCGGTAAAATCAGGTTTGTGGCAATAATCTGCATCGAGCTGGTTTTTCTAGTCGCCTCCATTAAGGCGAATGAATACGCCAACTGAAATTTGGACCTGTCTTTGAAGGCCTACTCCTCCCATACGGGTGGACCAAAAACTTTCATAAAAATATATGATAGGCATTATATTATTTATAATTTTAAGTTTCATAAACTATTTTTCTATTGTAGGTTTTGACAAAAAAAATCGAAAGTCATCGAAAGTTTCACATGATTAACACAAGAATTCTTTTACTCCTTCCAAACGCCTAAAGCGATTTTAATCATTATTTCACCAAATTATAGGAAATTTTTAGATCTAAAAAATTTAAGTTCAATTTTTCTTTTTCGTTTATGGCGTCCATGTGAAAAGTGTTATTTCCTCCTATTTTGCGCTAGCCGAAGACGCAGTGGTTGTCGTAACAGCCACTTTTCAAGGCACGCTGAAATGAACGTTATTTCAATGTCGTTTCCGTTGATATTTGTACCGAAACACATCGAGTTGCTTATTTAGCGTGGTCATACGCCTTAAGAGCGGTATCGCAGCCGGATTGTGAAAAACCCACCTTTGTCTAATCAATCGTAACAGTACACTGAAATTCAAAATTCACTCAATAGTTTCTCAACAAAACCTTATTACCTAAGAATTGTGTATGTTGTTATGTTGCCATCGCAAAGTTTCTATTGGTTTCTGTAAATTAGAACTAATTACATAGGTAATAAGGTTTTGTTGAATAACTATTGAGTGAATTTTGAATTTTAGTGTTCTGTTTCGATTACTTAGAAAAAGGCGGGTTTTTCACAATCCGGCTAAGAAACCGCTCTTAATGTTAGTGGTACTTTAAAAGCTGGGTTGTCTTTGAAAAAAAAAAAAACTAAAGTTTGAAAGCAGGGATTTCTTCCGCCGTATATGAGCTAATGAAAGCGCTGCATTTTATTTATAGCTGAAACAAATCAGTTACTTAATAGCACAGTTTTTTATTGTTTGTGTCTGTAATTTTTTTGTTCACGTTTCATGTAAAAACTGAAGTAATTGTCTACTATAAAGGTAAATTCCAAATTAAAGGCTCGGTTGGTGATCATTGAACCTTGTTCCTGGTCCCTGGCCGGGTCTCCGGTATGGGTTCGGGCGGCTGATTGGATTTTACCTTGTATAATATATATTTTACCTATCATTTTAATCGTAAATATATTGCTACATAAATTAAATAAACCTTTAATTTAGTTCATGTACATTTATTATTTTATTACATATATTTTCTTTATTAGATTAAATTTGACGTGTAAAAAGTGTATATATCTATACCTGCTTTGCAAAATAAACTATTTGAATTTGAATTTGAATTTAATGCATAGGTGCCAATGTTACATAATAGTGTTCTGTCTAGTTCTGTCTTTTTCTTTCTGTATAGAAAAGACAAAGATAGGACGCTCAAAATAAGGTTAGTCCGGTCAAATAAGTTAAGTCGTGTTATACCGAATCGACACCATTAACAACTTTGTAGCCCATTAATTAAAAAAAAAGAAGCCGCTTTCAGTCTGCTAATTTAAGAGTGTTTTGGATCTTATTAGATTTGGGTAATTCATTAGCAATGGTTACATTGGTTTCCAAAGTACCATGAGCACTTTTTATGGACTCTAAACGGTTTTATAAATTTGCGAAGCCTTTAAAAGTGACGAAACTGATGTCTTAAAAGAAAGCTCTTGGGGGGTTTTTGATTTCATGATATGGCAGCTAAGTTCAAATCTAGCGCGAAAATCACTGTTGAATGTTATTAAAAGTAATAATATTTATTTATTGAAAGACTATATGTAGCAATACTCAAAGGCTTTTATTCTATGTAAGTTATCTTATTCTTGGAAAAATTTGTCACTTACACTTTTATTTCATGCAAACATATATTTTTAAACCTACCAGAACACCATTTTTGCTCTGGATTTTGGTCCTTTCGTTTAAAATTTTAAATGGTGCGTTAACAACACTACGATGTCATCATCATCATCATCATCATCATCATCATCATCATCATCATCATCATCATCATCATCATCATCATCATCATCATCATCATCATCATCATCATCATCATCATCATCAAGTTTAAAAGGCACCCTGTAGGGGCGCAGCAAATTAGAGAGGAGCAACTAGCTGACTTAATCTTAATCTACAAACTTATCAATATACAAAATTATCTAAGTATACTTATCAATTTTAATTATAAATAGGTAAATTAGAAGTAACTAGTAAAGAATGAGGCACCCATGTTGTGTAATATTATAAATGTTAGTAACCATTTATTTCATTGTAATGCTAATTTTATCATAAGAGATTCTGCCAAAATATTCAGACAGCCAATTTCTATGACAAATTGTCATACATCCCCTTTCAACTGCCTTATCAGAATCTCAATGATATTGGAGTAATCCTCTTGGAATATCCTTTCCAATGTTTACAGTTTTTCGATATTTTACCGAAAGTAGAGTGGGGGATTCGGCAAGATCGTAAAATAAATTATTTATTCAGAAGGACAAATGTATTGCCACATCGGGCAAAGGGGCTAGTACACGAGGAAAATTCAGAGAACAGTAAGATTTCATCTAAAATGTTCTTTTTTCTACTACCTTTATGATCAGGTCAGTTTGAAATATCGTATTGAAATTGCATTTATTGCAAAATTAGGTTCTTTTTGACGTTTGTCTTCATTTCATGCTAAATTAGGTTCGTTTTGACGTCCTTAGTTTGTCTTTACAATCGATATTCCTGCGTTCCGATTCACAACATAATCGATTATATCGCATCTGACGCTTCTTTTTCCACAAATAAAAAACGCCGACCGAAGCCTGAAAAAAAAAAGGTAAAAACCGTGCTGCGCTTTGCAAAGTCATAAAATACATTAAATTTGAAAGGAAAAATTGAATATTTAAATACATAAATCAGGTAGTAGAAAAAGTATCGTTTGCACCGAGTAAAAATGGGTTTTCTTACCCTCGGAATGTAAGCTTTCGACTTGTTCATTCCTCGGGTAAGAACATTTGCCATTTTATACTCGTCACGAAATATACTATTTTGTGTTCTTTCCCCCGATATAAAATTTTAAGCGACCTTGGTTTTTCATTTACTGTTCAGCATCATTAAATATAGTTATATATATTTTTATTTATACGAATCAATAATTAAATAAAATACTTTATAATTATAAAATTACACGGTTTAAGATATATTTCGGTCCGGCATTCTATATAGGAGAAACCAAAAATCCACTACACATACGCATAAATCAACACCGACACACATCATCCATACAAAACAACATTCTACCCATTCCTACACACACACGCCTACACAACCTAACATTTGATCAGTGCTTCACCGTCAGAATCATTAAGTCATTTCATCCCCCCTTAACCGACATACAGCTTAGGACATGGGAGTCCTCGTTTATATGGTCTCTTGGTGCGCATTACGGAGATGGCCTCAATAAACAACATTTATGCCCCAGATTTCCTACCCCCTCATCACCATCATCATCACCATCACCATCACCAGCATCTTCCTCGTCATCGTCATCATCATCATCATCATCATCATCATCATCATCATCATCATCATCATCATCATCATCACCTCATTATCGAAATCGAAGCTCGATTGTAAATAGTTTTTATAAATAGTTCTAATACATATTTTATCTATGCGCTAATGTTAATGTCTATGGATGTTGTCAAGCCATACCTATTTCTATTAGTATATTTAACTGATGCCGGGTCCACGAAATATATCTTAAACCGTGTAATTTTATAATTATAAAGTATTTTATTTAATTATTGATTCGTATAAATAAAAATATATATAAAAAGCTTTCCAAAAGTGAATATATTTTATACCATAAATATAGTTATATTATTATTGAAATAATATATATAGATCATTGTTTTAATGTAATATATTATATATTTATTATTAGTATTATTACCAGTATATTACTCCTCTATGGTTTTTACTTCGTTGTAATTATTAATTACAAAAATATATTTGGTAAATGTTATCTATCTATATATATATTCAGTCAATGGTATAGAACAACTTTTACTCAGTTTTTTATAAAAATTATAAAACTATCATTTTACTTTCGCCCTGAATCTGCCCCACTCGCACTGAGCGTGTTTTCGCTTGGAGTGACAGTGACAAAAATAAAATTCGCATAGCCTCTTAAATGTTCTTATTTGGAGTAGTAAACATGTTATATTATGGAGTTGCTTATGATATTGGAAGGACATACAGGAGATTTATTTATTTATTTATTTGACAACCAAAAAGAAATACATATTTTACAATAATAAGGTGTATCAGAAACCTGTAAGGGTTTTTACGTACACCACTCTGTTTATACACTGTGTAAGGTTAAACAGTAGTATTTTGGGCAGCCGTGACATAATGTGAGACATCGGGATTTCGTTCGGTAATAGACTACACGAGTGTCCCAATGTCTAATTATGTCCAGTTGCACATAATAATTTATCTATGATCATCAAACATATCGTCTTCGCGTGACATTATTTATAATATATATGAATGACTAACAATTTTACGAAAAATTTGAAAAAGCACACTCGTCATGATATTGTCCTGATACTTGTCATGATACCTGAGACCATGGAATTAGTATGTACATGCCTGAGACCAATCGGAAGCGAAAATGAGTAAAGACTTTTCGCTTCTGATTGGTTCTCTAGCGGTTTTATAATAAATTTGGCCAATCATAGCGCAGAATTGCAGTGTAATATTTTTTTTGTTTTTGATGTTTTGATGTCGTAATTACCTTAGAGTAGCTAAAATAAAATACTGCAGCTTTACTTCGACGAAGATTCTGGTCACCGTTAATCATTCTTGTGTTTTGAAAGTTCTAAATTTAAAACACGCAACTACACAAACGGGATATCGCACAACAATCCAAGCGTTTGAAGTATAGCCGCATCAGTAAAGTTTCACCAGCTTACTACGCAATTGCTTTACTGGTCGATAAATAACTATGAAAACAGGATATTCCATAATTCTAGGTCAGGGAAGGGTCGGTCTGGGTACGAAACTGAGTAAAAACTATTCCAAAGAGGAATGGATGGTTGCCGGTGGAGAATTTGTCAGATTTCTTTTAGTATTATATATTTCTTTCAGTCCTCGGCAATTTGTTCTCAACATAAGAATTTGTCCCAACGCATTTGAAACAGGGAAATCATTTACTTCTTTCAGAGAGGATATCAGAAGGCTATATGAATATAAGTGATGTCTATATCGTGACGTGAACAAGCTAAGAAGAAGGAGTTGATCTTGCTAAGCTTCTTGCCATTCTTCTTAGCAAGACTAATCGAATGGGCGGAGTTAAAGGCATAATATTTATTTATTTCTCGTATTTGTATTTATTTATTTACGTATTTATAAATCAACTTTGTTGTATTTATTGAATCACATTTATAATAATTGGATAGGCAGAGTAACGGTTATGGGCATTATATTTATTTATTTGACGTATTTGTATTTATTTATTTTTAAATTATAAGCTTTGTTGTTTATTTATTATGTACTTATTCCTTTATTTTTATTTCTGAAAGTGTAATATTTAAAGAAATGTACGTTCCTTTATTATATTTAGTTTAATTGTTTTATTTTTTATTTGCATTACTGACCTGTAATATGTGTATTAAATGTTTCTATAAATAATACATAAATAAATATATTTCATTTCATATTACAGGTATAGTAACATGTGATTTCAAGGAAAATTATCATTCAGTAACTCATATTTTACTCAGTAAGAGTGTAACATGTAACCAATCTGTGTCATAACTTTGAAATAGCTCGCTCGTTTTAAATAAGCCATATAAACCCAATCTTTTTTGACGAAACATTTAAAATGCCCATCAAGTTTACCATTCAGATTGCATAGTGGAACCTTTGCTATGGAAGAAACATCAACATGCCCTCTTTTTGCCCATCTGCTCATATTACCGCCTCTATGTCTAATAAAACCGCCTCTATGTCTAATGAAACCACGTCTATGTCTAATGAAACCGCCTCTATGTCTAATGAAACCACTTCTATGTGTAATGAAACTGCCTCTATGTCTAATGAAATCACGTCTATGTCTAATGAAACCGCCTCTATGTCTAATGAAACCACTTCTACGTGTAATGAAACTGCCTCTATGTCTATTGAAACCACCTCTATGTCTAATGAAACCTCTGTGGTCTAATCTAACGTTTTGAACGTCTTGATCGTTAATAATCCGGAGGTCGTGGGTTGAAATCCGGCACATTGTTGTTCGGTCTGTCTATTTCGGAAGGCACGTTTTAGCTGGGTCGTAATAATTTCCGGTAAAACGTGGACGCTAACTAGACTTCTATGTTTTTCCGTCAACCGTTTAAGGACTGAAAAAGTTTACAATCTCTGGTATCACCGGGTATAACACATTTCCCTCAAATTAATTATCACTGTACGCTCAGACCAAATAAAAAATCAAGACGGAGCGCACTCCTTGTAACGGGTAAAAACACGCCGTGGGTCCTCGCAGTATGAACACATTTATTCGAGCGAAATATGAGATACCACACATTGGTGTCGATTCCGCTTAGCCCAACTTAACTTATTTGACAGGACTAAACTTAATTTAAGCGTTCTGTCCTTGTCTTTTTGATAAAGAAAGACAAAGACAGGACGCTTAAAATAAGGTTAGTCCTGTCAAATAAGCTAAGTCGTGTTACGCCGAATCGACACAAATGTCAACTTTCCTAGTCTTTAAATGGTGAACAAAAAAAAACATAGAAATATGATTAGGGCTAAAAAAATTCCCCACGAAAACTATGTCGGACACAGTTTTGTATGGTGACGATTTCAATGGCGTTTAGTGTCTATGGGTTGGCTAATTATAGCTGGCCCATGTCATGGACACACAATTTGAATCAATCGTGTGCCTTTCCCCCTTTTGAAAGTCTGGTACTGTTAAGGTTATAATGTGTTCACTGTCACGTCGGGAGAAATTAAATAGTCAATTTAGAGTATTCAACCTGGTGGTCCAATATCGAGAGGGAAATTAAAGACCAGAACCTGTCCACAATAACAACCCGGGATAGAATATCCTGGCGCCGACATACGAGGAGGCCCGACCCCAGCTGAACTGGGAAGAGGGCTAGAGAAAGATAGAGACTAAATCATACTTTAATTACGATAATAATTGAAGGCACTCTTATCCCAAAATTAGTAATTTCAAAGTCAAATAGAGCTTTCAAATATCGTCTAAAACTTCCAAAAAAAATACGCAATATAGTTCGAACCTTTATCTAGGTCTTCCACGCATGTGTTACACGACCAGGGGCTCTACCGCGTCATTCTCATTTGTATCAACTTCAAGCAAATGGATGCGAAATTCAACGCGTGCAAAAGAGATGGCATGTCAGGCGGGCGTCGTCGCACGCACGACAAATTTCAATCTCAAGTTGATGTTGATGAAAATGAGAATTACGCGGTAGACCCACTGATAAACTTTGCTCGATAGAAATAATTCACGAACACAGCATGTAATAAGACCTTTCAAATCATGCCATTTCCATAATTCCACTCTTTTATTAACAAAACATATCTGGTAATATTGCTCTTTAAATTTTCTAGGTCGACCACGTAAGTGGGTTTTAATAAACATATCCCTTATTTATTAACAATTTTAAAACCGATAAAAACAACGAAAAAGTACAAAAGTGTGGTTATTTTCTTTACTCCTTACACGTAAAGAAAAAGACAGAAAGTCATTCTTCTGGGATAAGAGCGCCTTAACATGTTGCCGAGACAATACTAGCGCAATGCATGTGTCCGTGGTTTCCGGTATTTATAGCACTCTTTGTCCGCGGTGACGGTAGAACAACGACTGCCGGACCCGTGAAAGATTGACACAAATGCATGCGAATGCGCTGCAAATATTACATTGCAAATCAGCATAAAATCACGAGTCCCTACAGTACCATTTTCGAAATCAACTTGTTAGAAACTTAGTTTGTTTTCTTCATTTGCCATCTTCAAAACAGACAGTTCGGTGTTCCGGTTTTTATATCCTCAGCGGCAATATATGAACAGACATTCTTACCTGAAATACGACTGTTAATCCGTATGAAGTATAGATAGAAGAGAAGAGGGTTTACTCAAATCGTTTTACGTAAATCGGATTACAACTTAATGCCGCCGTGGCAAAGCATATACGAGAATGCTTCCTTGCTTAAGACTGTACATGAGCCTAGGGCATGAACAACGCCAGAATTTTGAGGATTCATTTGAATTGCAGAAATTCGGACTCTCCTTGCATTGAAAAGATTTGACTTATAAACAATGTAATTAAGATTTATACTCGTGTCAAAAAAAAATGTTTTCCACCCTTTTTTTTTGGTTTTCAAACGTTCGTTTCAAGAACGCGGTTAAAAGACCAACTTGTTTTTTTGTTTTCATAAAATGGCTAATAGAAATATGAAGGGATTCTACTTAAATCCAATAAGATTCTTCCCTACAAAATATTTCAGTATTAGCTAAGAACACACCAATTTGTTGTTTCGCTGCGTTGTATTACGCGTCCAAGAAAAAGAGGCCAATGAGCCAACATATATAATCGCCTCTATCAAAAGCAAATAAGATCTTTGCCATGGGACTTATTGTGCTAGACGGGTAATAAAAAAAGTTGCCAGAGTAAGCCATCCTCTTAAGTATTAACGTATATAAAATCACTTCTCTATACGATTGTTGATCCCTAAGACGATTGTAATAAAACAAAATCCTAATCATCACATGTTCTCCAAAAGGGAGCTGATAAAAGTGCTTTGGAGTGTGGTCCCAACGTGATAGGGGTTTGCTTAATCGCCGTATTTTGGGTACAAACACCTGATTTTTAAGGCATACCTACCTCACATTAAAGCCGATTCTGAAGGCTTTAATTTTAGTTCTAGTGCTGTCAAAAGTTAAATTTTTTCAAAGTAATTTAGCCTCTGTTCTTTAAACTTATGAATTATTTTGCAATGATAAAAATTTAGTTTTGACAGCACTAAAACTAAAATTAAAGCCTTCAGAATCAGCTACATTGTTTCTTTTTCTTATACCTGTTGTCGTACGTCATCTTTACAGGTTAAGTAAATGATGGTAAGTATGCAAATACAGGACTAGAACTCAGGTTTTAAAATTGAGAGTCGAACGTCTACTGACTGAGCTACCGCTGTTTTGTGAATAAGAGATTAGTTTAAATTCAAAATTCAGATAGTTTATTTTGCAAAGTAGGTATATAAAATACACGTTCCACAAGTCAACATTTAATGTTATAAAAAATATATGTAATAAAATAATAAAACTAGATTAAACGTTTATTTAATTTATGTAGCAATATATAATAGTAGTTTATGCTACAAGGGCGCAAAGGAATAAATTACGAGGATGATTTAAAACACGAGCGTAGCGAGTGTTTTAAACGTAACCGAGTAATTTAGTGCTTTTACGCCCGTGTATCATACTACATTTTTCAATGCATAGTGTGAGGAAATGAAAACAAATATAATCTTGTGAACTTTAAAT
This sequence comes from Ypsolopha sequella, assembly GCA_934047225.1. NCBI lineage: Eukaryota > Metazoa > Arthropoda > Insecta > Lepidoptera > Ypsolophidae > Ypsolopha > Ypsolopha sequella. The sequence continues at coordinate 4,209,779 of OW203988.1, read as the reverse complement.
TATAATTGGCTCAAAAGGACTGTATCCAGAGCCATTAAACACTGGGAAAAAAAGTATAACGTCTATGGTACACAGGAAAGGCTGCAGGTTAGCCAACCATTGTAAATGAATTAAAAAAAATAATAATAATAAAGCCCTAGGGCAAAATAATCGACTTTCTGTTCGGTTTTGATGCATAAAAAGTGGGTCTTTACGAGCACATGCATTGAAAACGATTAAAATTATAGGTAAAATATATATTATACAAGGTGAAATCCAATCAACCGACCGAACCCACACCGGAGAACCAGCCAGGTTTTTATTTTACAATTGTAAAATAAAAAGTGGAAAAAGTACCTACCCTTATTGTATAGGTACTCTTTAGTTTTGGAACAATATAATAAATAACTGAAGAAATGTTACTGCCTATATGGAGGAGCCCAAACTTGGTGTGTCCTTAAAACTGTTGAATAAAGGGAAAGTTCAATTTGGTTCATTGACTGCTCACTTTCCCCATACTGCCCCATCTCACCGCGCTCTCCTGTATACCTACATTGTATTTAGGGAGCGGTTTTTGGGTGATATAATTAATTTCGTTATAAAACTGAAGAATAGGTCTTAAATGAGTAATATTCGTCTGTATGGAAATTGTGAAACGTTAAATTCGCTACATGAAATGTGGCACCTTTTTTATTAAAACACTCGCCCATCTGAAGCTTTTTCAATAAAATAAGTAATGAAATAGAAAATCCTAACAAAATGCGAAGCAATCCAATTAACAAGTTAATTCAGTAAATGGACCCGTAACTTAATTAACACGTTTTGTACTAATTTGATTGGAGTCCCTTTAGTCAATCGAATACGAAGTTTTTGAAAACGATTTCATTAATAATTATCGTCCTTGTGTGTTTGTATGAGTGTAAAGTCTGTTCGACGAGAGTTGATAAATATTATTAAAACGTCTCTCAATAGTTCCATCTCATGATTCGTAGCGATGTCTAAAAGCCTGACGATGTTATTATAACGAAACCGGTCGCTAGTGTAGTATACAACGTGTTACAGAAAGGTGTAACCATATTTGAAGAGCTTATTCAGTCAATGGTATAGAACAACTTTTACTATGGAACAAAACTTGTATCTCGAAAAACAAATTTTACTGTTTCATAGAAAAATGCAATGCCGCTCAGCTGAAATGTATGGAAGGGCAGATTTTTTTTCGAGATTTCGGGGTTGGCTCCATAGTAAAAGTTGTTCTATACCATTGACTGAATAAGCTCTTCAAATATGGTTACACCTTTCTGTTACACGTTGTATATACAAAGTGGAAAAGAACTTAGCAATAATATCTACATGAATCTAGTGTTGCCAGAAACACATTTATTGACACTTTTAGTACAAGCTGCTCCATCTATCGAGTCGTTCGGTACTACTTTTTCTTTTTTAATTTGACTTTGAAAACCCCTCATTGCCGCACGCAAAAAGTTTTGTGGTACGTCGCAGCTGTTGTCAAGCGCGGGCCCGGGCGGCGAATTTACAAAAGGCTGTATACTACGAGTATTTGAGTTACAGTCCCGACTATGATATATCAGTTTTTGTTTGTGCGTAAAAATTAAGAAAGTCTAGTAAAGTACATACGATGACTTTATTAGCATAGAGTTTGTAAGTGTTAATTATGTATCATAATAAATAAATAATTCACTTTTGTTGTGATCTTAAGAATCGGTGTATCTGTGTTGTTTTGAGGTTATGTACTGTCTGAAAACATAAAAGAAAAAACATAATAAAACCGGAATTGTTCTGCTTTCGCATTTAATATTTGCTGTTTCTTTCATTTTGTAAACAAATTTCTCCTGGAGAAATAAATGGTAAGTAAAAAAAAAATTGTATTATTATCATACATTCATATTTTAAAATTCACACTAACATTTCCTCGTATAACAACAGAGCGCTCTGAAGTTATCATGTCATAGCGCTGCCGTCTAAGCTTGCCAACAAGAATATCGCTGATTCCCGCCGCTATAAATTGAATAATAACATTGTTTTATGAGCTTCGCGAAACTGTACAATGAGAATCAAGAATTGGGTACAAAGAATCGAGAATTGCGTATATTTGTAACTTAAATAGAGCAACACCGTAGCAATTATTAAAGATTAAAATGTATATAGATTCGTGACAAAGTGCTACGATTATTCTTAAATTTCAAACAATAAAATATTACCCAATCAAATATATTATTTTTTAACATTACATCATTGCAGTATAGAAACGCAGAAAGAAAAGTAAATCTGGATGTGAGGAGCTCTGAACCATTCGAACCCGGCACCTCTCGCTCTCGACCTCTCGAGTGGTCCCGGGTTCGAATCCCTATTCAGAGCTCCTCACATCCAGTTTTACTTTTTTTCCTGCGTTTCTATACTGCAATGATATAATGTTAATTTATATCTCCTTGCGATGGATAAATCGCCAAGTGTTCAAACATAGAAATTTATTTATTAAAAATATTATTATTTATCATTTATTCGAGGACAACAAACGTCGTAAACATGCTACGCCCACAAGCCTCTACGTATTTGCGCCGTTTGGTCTCGAGACTTTGTGCCCGTGGGCACAAAATAGATACTACAAGAAGGCCGACTACATACAACGAGCAAAAACAGACGCACACATGCATAGACGCGTACGTATGATGATCTCGGCAGAATTTCGTATTGGCGTTCGACCGATTTCAACGGAGATCGTCGTACGTACGCGTCTATGTGTGCGTGCGCCTGTTTTTGCTAGTTATACGGAGTGAACCTTCTGTAAGTGGGTATTTTGTGCCGTGGGGCCCGGAAGCACGACTATTGTATAAGAAATTTCCTCGCCCCTACGGATGACCGTTACTTCGGCCGTTACTTCGGCCAGAAAATTAGTTAAGCCATTCAAAGAGGTAATGTCGCCACCATTCCTTGCACCCTGCCCCGGGACAAATTCAAATTCAAATAGTTTATTTTGCCAAGCAGGTATAGATATATACACTTTTTACACGTCAAATTTAATCTAATAAAGAAAATATATGTAATAAAATAATAAATGTACATGAACTAAATTAAAGGTTCATTTAATTTATGTAGCAATATTACGATTAAAATGATAGGTAAAAGATTATTATACAAGGTGAAATCCAATCAACCACCCGAACCCATACCGGAGACCCGGCCAGGGACCAGGAACAAGGTTCAATGATCACCAACCGAGCCCCCAGCACGAATCCAGGCGGCCGACCAAATCCCATCCTATATACTACATAGGAATAGGTTACATATATAAATACATGCCTACCTCCGGCAGCAGTCTCGATCCTGTTTTTTGTAGTTTTATTTGGTTTTAGTTTTAGATGACCTTTAGTAATTTAAATGTTTTTAACAATAAAAATCGTAATGATTAATATATCGGCAATATGTGACTTATTTCCGATAATACTGTGTGTGTGAAATTGTACAAGAATATTTTGTTATTTACAATGTTTTTTAATTTCATTATCAGGTTCAACAATCTGCTGGAAAGGGAAGAGCAGCGGCAGCGGCTTTCGGAAGTTCAAAAGGCGTTCAACGCTTTAGCGCTTGAAGCGCTGTCAAGGGGTATCGATGTAGCTGACCTGTTAAAGAGTTCCGTAGAGTTACAATGCGAGTTAGCTTTAGGTAAGATTTTTATCATAAACCAGATAATTGTATCGATTCGGCGCAACACCTCTTGACTTATTTGACAGAACTAAACTTAATTTGAGCCTTCTGTCTTGTTCTTTCCGTATCGAAAAGACAAAGACAGAACGCTTAAAATAAGGTTAGTCCTGTCAAATTGGTTAAATTGTGTTTAGCCGAATCGACACCATTATATATTTGTAAGTTAAATTTGTAATAATATAGTAAAGTAAATACCTATTATCACTAGTAGTTCGACCCAATCATGATTTGTTCTTGACCGATTTGGCTTATCTTCAAACTTAAGTATTCTTTTTGTCTCATTTCCTCGTATACCAAATTTCATGACGTTCCGATCAACGATACTCGAGTTATCGTCAGACAAACATTCATACATATGTACTACATACAAACGCCGGTTTGTTCAAGTAGACTCTGAGAACTTCGTTCGCTTCGCTCACTCGTTCACTTCGCTCACTCGTTCAATAATATTGAACAACATTCATTTCAGAAATCTACAAACTTGTATGTTGGTAAATGATCAGTCCAAATGATTTGGTTTAAATTTTTGGTAAAACACTGGTCTAATTTATTAATAATTTCAAGTTGTAAATTGGTACATAAATATCTAAGAAAACCGGGCAAGTCCAAATCTTAAGAACTTAGGGTTCACCGTACTTAAATTGTGTTTTAGTGAATTCTGTTGATGATAGAAACATTGCTATTACTGTTTTACTCAATAGTCGCTCTGTAGTGTGAAGTATTTGAGATTTTTCGGTAGCATACTTTTGGAAATAAAGGGAGGAAAACAGAGTTTCCTTACTAACTTAAAAATATATTCCATGAACTTTAAGTAGTTCAGTATTTTCAGTATGATAGAATAAAAGAAACCTGTCCATTTATATTCGTTATTTATTTTCAGTATGATAAAATATAAGAAATCTGTCCACTACCGGGTATATATTTTCAGTAGGATAAAATAAAAGAAACCTGTCCACTTATACCCGGTATTTATGTTCAGTACGACAACATAAAAGTAACCTGTCCACTTATACCCGGTATTTATGTTTAGTATGATAAAATAAAAGAAACCTGTCCACTTATACCCGGTATTTGTTTTTCGCAGTCTCACACTTTGGCCCTCAGAGAAAAAAAAGATGAATATATTTTTGTGATAAAGGCCTCTAAACTATTTTTGAAAAACTATATAAGCTTTTATACCTATATTTATATTCCCTTATAGCTTGAGCCTTTAAAAGTGGCTGTGGCAGACAAATGGATAACGAGTCATCATGAGTGTTTGTTTTTCTCATTTTTACCTACGGAACCTACAAACATTTTTTACGAAGGACGTTGCCAGTGCCAGATTACGTTGTCAAAACCAGAAAAATAAATTATTGTGCTCATATTGTTTCAATCCATTGAATCTTTAATTGCATCGCATGAAAAGGATTCAGTATTTAAGCCGCTTAGGATTTCGTAAAATGTGTACTTCAAAGATCAAATCTTACTCAGATTCCCTCAGTCGAGAACTGATTGATAACGATAAAACAAGCAGATAGAAGGTAGTAAAGTTGATGACCCAGTATGCTTCTAGGTCGACTAAAAGACCATCCCAATAGAGCTCGCATAATCTGGTCCAATTTTACGACCCAGTCGATTATCTCCACGATAATATTACGACCTCTTCTCTATAGAATAGATCATAAAAATGACTGACTTACCCTAAAAATGCCTAAAGTCTTTAAGACGCGAGGGTAAACGTAATTATGAGGGTACGTTAAATGCTGGAGTTGACCTTGTATTCGTATCTAAAACCATTTATGAAGACTGGATTTTGGTATAATTTTTACCGGCAAATTTCATTCTTCTTTCGCAAGGTTCTTTGCTATTTATGCCTTTATTAAAAAAAGAGAAAATAAATGAAAATGAATTTACTTTCGCTTCAAGTAAATGTTTCTCTCTTTTAATACCAACCTCACTTGCAATGGTGCAATTTTCGTTTTACGTTCTTTTGAACTCTGAAAGTAATATAATTTTTATTAGGAACAAAGTGCCAAGCTATAATTTGTTTATTGTGACCTACAATACTCTATAACGTATCTTTGTTCCTACATCAAACATTTTATTGGTCTAGCTTTATGGCGTAGACTATATTTCTGCAAAGCTTTCACTGATGTAGATTTTATACTATACTCTTTGCCGTCTTTTGTTTTACTCACTGATTTTAATGGTGGATTTAAAACTGGAGAATAAACATTTTATTATTTTTAAACGTTATCTCTTTTATCTTATACTGTATTCAGCGAGGCGATGCAAAGCGGTCCATACAGCCTCAGTATAATGATAATTCATTTTAAAAAACGATACTACTGATATGTATGACTTCTGTTATAAAAGCATAAAAATGATTATCATGGTATATGGGTTAGGTCACGAGCAGTTAGAGGCAAGATTTCTTTTCTGTCGAGAGTCGAGACGGCGGAATTTCCTTTGATGCGGCGACAGGTGTCAGTTGGGGGAATGACCCACTTTACAACGTCTCAGTAAACGTAGTATAGTTCGTTAGCATACTCGTAATTTTGAAATTCAACCCAGGACAGAACTTACAAGGGAACTTTTCAATAGACTTAACCCTCACTTCTGTCGTATGATAACAAGAAGTTTGAGCTTTAGTTTAGATCATATAGTTTAGATCGCAGTCCAGATCGTGGCTCAGATCAATATTACGGATTAAACACGTTTCCCAGATCTCCTATCAACCGGAGTACATCCCAAGGGCATGGTGGCCGTGCTACGACCGACTCCAGAGCCGGAGTCTGATGACACGAAGCTGGCAGTCCTGGCTCACGGCAGGCTGAGGAAACTTCAAGCTCGTGTAGAGGACACGCTGCCGTCAAGCAATGTCATCAATCTGGAGTAAGTAACAAATATTAAGGGTCACAATGTTTTAACCAAAGTACTAATGAAGACCAATTAAAAGGCTGCTGTTTTCCCTAGAACAGATCCCGTATCAACGTTCTAGTCCCATCATCAGACCCTGATCACCATGTTTTACCAAAGTACTAATAATAATCACTACATAGTATAAAACAAAGTCGCTTCCTACTGTCTGTCCCTATGTATGCTTAGATCTTTAAAACTACGCAACGGATTTTGATGCGGTTTGTTTTTAATAGATAGAGTGATTCAAGAGGAAGTTTCATATGTATAATACAAGCCCGTGCGAAGCCGGGGCGGGTCGCTAGTAAAATATAAGGTTAAACAATAATAGTTGGCGAAACTCAAAACATAGTAGTACTAGTCTATATGAACAATTGTTTGTATGGGAGCTAAGCGCAATTCTTAAAATTTGTTTTCACCTTTCCATGCTGGACCAGTCAGCTGATCGCAGCAATTTGTATGGGAGGAAGAGACAATAAGTTGCGAATTTCGCTTAGGTCCCATACAAACAATTGTTCATATAGACTAGTACTACCTATGTTTTGAGTTTCACTAACTAATATTATTTAACCTTATTTAAATAAGCCCAAACTCGAAAAGTCTGCAGGCTGGTGTCCGTTGAGGAATTCCCGTATCCACTTTCTAGTCCCATTATCAGATCCTGGTCACCATGTTTTACAAAAGTACTTATCAAGACCGATCAAAGAAGCCCAACTCGAGAGGTTTGTTAAAAAAATATTTAGCAGTGGGTGATTTGAACTCGCGACGATCGTTTATTAACGGTTCCTTGTGAATTTATTTACCAAGTTATTAGATATGTTAGAAAACATATAAATAGCACCACTCTTTAGGAACCCGAAATAAACATAAATCACCTTTTTCTAAAGTCAAACCTGCCAAAGTATCTCTTTCGTCGGACATGGTATGAGATATTACAATAAACTTCCAAAAGAGGTCCACAGTTTATCAGAGGATAAGTTTATTAAGGCGTTATATGCAGCAGAAGTGCTGCCACTTTAGAAAAAAAAATAACATTATTTACTTACTAGATTAATTTTTGAAAATCTACTCAACTAAATGAGTAGATATAGCAATTAACTATTTTTAAATAGCATGGTTTTCGTAGACAATGTCTTTGATGAGCTAAAATTTTAACTTTTGCTAAAAACGGCTGAAAGTGACACCACTTTCGTAGCATAAAGTGCCTTAAGCAAGGCCAGCCTATTGAAAGAGCCATAATTTAATTTAATTCTCTTTTACTAACATAATTTTCAAGATATTTGTTACTAACACATATGGATCATTGATATCTGAAATAAATGGAATATTATTATTATTATTATAACATAAAATAAATAAATGATGATAAAGCATTGTGTTATAATAAAAGTGATCTTTGTCATAATGATAGTTAATATAATTTTTTTTTCCTTGTTGTGTCAACATTATTTTCAGTCTAAATAAAACTATTTATCCTGATAATATACAGCGTATATTTTGGGTAGATCCGCTTCCTACTCTGCTAGAGCAATTGGTAGTTCCAATATCACGGAATTACCAATATCAAGTCGTCTAACTCAAATAAATCCACACATGGCACTATTCATAATTCGGTTCTGTTTATTTGTACCAAAATTCACTTACGTTCTGCGCTGTACACCCGTTTGGAATCATAAAAACCTTTTGGACACTTTAGACAAATTAATACAAAAAATTCTTAGTGAAGTTCTGAATTGCAACCTAGACGAACGGAGTTGGACCCAGGCATCGTTACCAGTACGTTTTGGTGGCCTGGGAATACGCAAAATTTCGAGTATAGCACTCCCAGCGTTTTTGTCCTCAGCCTACAGCACACGAGACCTCTTTGGTAAGATAATTTTCCCGTCAATTGCTGACGTTGAGGTCTCGGGCTTGGACGAGGCTAAGAGCGCCTGGGCAGTAGCATGTCCTAATCAGGACCCTCCAATTACACCGTCATCGCAGAGGTTATGGGACGAGCCCCTCTGCAAGTTGGAGCAAACGAAACTGCTCGAAGGAGCAACCGACCCAGCAGACCGGGCCCGTCTCCTAGCCTCCAATGAACGCGAGTCGGGTTATTGGTTGAACGCCATCCCATCTAGTAATATCGGCACCTTATTAGACCGTAACACTTTGAGTTTGGCTTGCGGTCTTCGCTTAGGCACGAAGATCAATGAACCACACCGTTGCCGTTGTGGAGTACGCGTCGGTCAGTTCGGGCACCATGGTCTATCATGCCAGCTAAGCGCCGGACGTTCAGCCCGCCACGCTAACCTCAATGACGTCATCCGTCGGGCCCTTGTCAGTGCCAATGTACCGAGCATTCTCGAACCACCAGGGTTAACCCGGGACGATGGTAAGCGGCCCGATGGAATGACGCTCCTTGCATGGAAGCATGGCAAGCCGCTTGTGTGGGACGCCACATGTGCAGACACACTTGCCCCGTCCTACCTACAGGCTACCTCGGTCGGTGCTGGCGCGGCTGCAGAGGCAGCGGAGTCCCGAAAGCGGCGCGGGTATGTCGCTCTTGGCGAGGGCTACATATTTGCGCCGTTCGGAGTTGAAACTCTGGGACCATGGGGCCCAAGTGCGCGACGACTGTTTCAAGAACTGTCGTCGCGTCTGGTCGACGCCTCTGGTGATCCAAGAGCTGGAGCTTACCTCGGCCAGAGGATTAGTCTATCGATTCAACGAGGTAACGCTGCCAGTCTCTTGGGTACTCTCCCCAGCGGCAACGATCTAAATCAAATTTTTCATTTAATTTAAAACGTATTTATAATTTATACTAATAATACAAATGTACTACAGTATTGTAAAAATATAATTTCCTAACTTATGATTCCTCTTATAAAGAATTAACGTTAGTTAATTAATAGATGATTGGACTCTAAGAAGTGATACACTGTATGGGACAGGAAGTTATTGTATTATTTTCCTTCATGACATAATTCTTCCTGTCTTGTATTTTTATCCCTTTACCCAATTAAAGTAAAGGTTTACCTGCTTTGTAACCTTCCTTTGTAACAAGAAATATTTCAAAAGTAGAAAAATGAAGATATGATTTTGCTAAGTTTCTTGCCCATCTTCTTAGCAAGATAACTAAAGGGGCATATTTTGATTTATAGCGGATTTATCTATTAACTTTGTTGTGTTCATTGCATTACATATTTTGATTTACAGCGGATTTATCTATTAACTTTGTTGTGTTCATTGCATTACATAATCCTATATTTATACATACACATACATATACTCATGCCTCCCTCCCGGAGGGGTAGGCAGAGACTACAGATTTCTGCCTGCTACGATCCTGACACACCTCTTTCGCCTTTTACACATCCATCAATCTAGTCATACAACCTCTTCTATTGCGGGTACTTTTGACATTGCCCTTCTACAATATCTCGCCAATTTGTTCAGCATACGTTGTCCTTATAAAGCGGGCTGGTCGAGCTCTACGTTCGACTTGCGCACCATAAATTCCTATATTTATTCCTAAATTTTTTATGCAAGTGTTTATTTAAATGTATGTTAGCATAACTTTTATATAAACAGGTGGTAGAGCTGATGCTGGGCTTGACTGTGGAGGTACCACCATCTTACTTGGAGACCCCCTCCAAGTAATTCGGGGGAGAGTAAGAGGACAGCTCTCAGGCAAAAACCAGGAGACCCACCATGCCTGGGACCGATGGATGGCGGTATATCCATCCCTAATAGCCGGGCTTTATATCGAACAGACTGGTGACGGGCAGCGGCGTCACTGGTGCGAGGGTTCCGGCACCGCGCTCACCAACATGCCTGCCCAGCGTGTGTGAGTATGGGCAATTCTTCCAGGATTACCGCCGGGAGTGGCAAAGTCCTGGAAGGCTTATGTCTAGCAGTGGACGAGTTAGGCTGATGGATGGATGGATGGATGGAACTTTTATATTTATTTGTGTATTTTCGATAAATTGTGTGTAGTTAGTTATAATAAAAAAGCTAACAAATAAAAATAAAATAATATACTTTTCAATGCATGTGCTCGTAAAGGCCCACTTTTTATGCATCAAAACCGAACAGAAAGTCGATTATTTTGCCCTAGGGCTTTAATATAATTTTTTTTTAATTTATTTACAATGGTTGGCTAACCTGCAGCCTTTCCTGTGTACCATAGACGTTATACTTTTTTTACACCGTTTAACGGCTATGGATACAGTCCTTTTGAGCCTATTATAATTTAAAGTTCACAAGATTATATTTGTTTTCATTTCCTCACACTATGCATTGAAAAATGTAGTATGATACACGGGCGTAAAAGCAATAAATTACTCGGTTACGTTTAAAACACTCGCTACGCTCGTGTTTTAAATCGTCCTCGTAATTTATTCCTTTGCGCCCTTGTAGCATAAACTACTATTATCAGTAATGAATGATTGAGATACAATCAGTGTGATATTTAAAACCTTACTAATTAGAAGGAGGTCTACTGTCAGGGGTAAATAGAAGCTCCGCCCGAGGCTTAAAGGGAAGATAAGCAAAAATAATTAAATTTTCGAGTGAACTGTGTAAAATGGATTTTAGCAATTCTCTAATTACGTATTGTTTTCTGTAAATAACCGACTTGTATAAGAAATAAAGTTTTCATGAAAATAAACAAGAATTGGCCTCTTTTGAGAATAATAATATACTGAAGAATATGCATATTGTATTCTTATGCCTCGGTTTGAGGTAGCAAGAGAAAAAAACTAAACTATAAGAAATAGACAAATTATATTTTTGTAATTTATTATTAAATTGCATTAAGGTGCTGCACAATGCTATAATTCAGTCCTGCTCCAACGCTTTTATTTTTAACTGTCTATGCTGCTCTAGCCGGATGCCGCGCACGCAAAACTTCAGTTATTTTGAAATCGCGGCTACAATTAGGACATTAAGTTTAAGTTCTTTATGTAATAAATATAGTTTTTTCTAGTACGTACCTGAGTGTGTCTGGATCGTAGCAGATGGAAATCTGTAGTCTCTGCCTACCCCTCTATGAGACAGGCGTGCATGTGTGCAAGAGCATGTGTGTATGTAATAATAATTTGAGTATCCAAAGCGATAGATTTCGCTATAAAGATATATAATCTATAGAAAATAAAAACTATGTTTTACGTGTTAAAAAGATACGAGTACGTTCATAAAGTAAGTTACTGATAATAAGTACAGTTTAAAGAGAAAAAAGACACATTTATTTTTGTACTCACCTTTTATTTTTCCCACACTGTTTTCCATCCTAAAACAAGTTACTAAGTACAACCTGGTCACATTATCTCGAGACCTGGCGTCGATGACGTCACGTCGCGTCGGCGCTCAGATACAGAGTGCGGGGAGGTGAAAGGAGAACGGGGGCGGGTGGTTCGCATTCCAGCGAGGTCTCGAGATAATGTGACCGGGATGTACAAGGGTATATACAATTCTTGTATACAAACGGCAATATTATGTAATTTAGAATGATAAGGTCACCTATGCTGTAACACGTTGGCCCAGTTTAGTAAGTAATAACATATCGCTACCAAGTCGTTTGTAGCAAGCATGTGGCTATGCCATCGCTGTTAAACTTTCAGGCAAAACTTTAGTGAACTTTAAGGCCCACTTGCAGCATGTTCTTAACTTGACTTTAACTTGGGTTAAATAAAAAAATAGAGGGTTAAGGCGATATGTAAAAATTTTAGCGTCCCTGTTACTCCATATGCAAAAAACCCTCAGTGCGAGAGGGACGGATTCGTGGAAAAGTAGCAAAAAGTCGGTTTTTTATTAATATAAAATGTACTAAAAATGCTAAAAATTTCGTTTAACCAGGTCCTAGATACTGTTAAAAACCATCTAATAAAATATAATTGCAGTCCATATGTCATTCTAAATTGTCAAACCAGGAGAATTGGTGTCGATAAAGACCTCATTTCAATAAATATTTCTATCGAGCCGAAATTCTCCAATCGCGTTTCTGTTTTAACAGATTCCTAGAGAAAGATTCCAAAAATAATATACAATTTTATCAAAATTATACATTGTTTACCGAAGTTGATATAGAAGTTCTAAAAGTGTCGATTTTTTTCCGTAGCGCCTTAAAAAAAAGGTCTCTTGCACCAATCAAAATTTCGGGTTAAACTATGGTTAAACTAAGAGAAAGTTATCAGAATTTAACCCGAGCCTCACCTTGAGTTAAACTGGGGTTTGTGAAGTAATGTTTTCAGTTTGACATAAATTGTGTTGTTTCCAATGACATAAAGATTGATTGCAACTAATTACTTTACGGTAACATTCTAAATAAATTAGAAAATTTAAAACAATCGCTTAGCTCGGGATTACTAACCCGCTATGTGAGAACGTACGCTTCGATTAAATAAATTTGACAGATAAAATCGATAAATTCTAAACGATAACCCTTATTGCAATGAAATAAGAGTTACATACTTATTTATCGAATCGATATCGAGTCGATACCAAGTTCATGCTAGTACCCCGTTTCGTTATTATCATGGTGCAAAAGGACTAATGAAATGTCGAGTTCGTTAACTCTTCCCTTGGGTTAGTTAACACGAGAGTTAAGAATCTTTCTCGATCATGTTGCAAGTGGGCCTAAGAGCAACTAAGAGCTACTAAGAGCCTACCCTAGCAACTTTTTATTACCCGTCCAGCACAAAAGTCCAATGGCAAAGGCTTTTATTAGCTTTTGATAGAAGCGATTATATGTTGGCTCATTGGCTTATTTGTATTCAACGAGTAATACTAATAATCACGCAGCACAACAACAAATTGGAGGTATTTTACCATATACTGAAATACTTTGTACCCAAAAAAAAAATGTATTTAAGTAGATTGACTTCCTTTTTCTATTACAGCCTATTTTATAAGAAAATCAAGTCGATCCCTTATCCGAGTTCTTCTGCGGAACGTTTCAAAACTAAAAAGATAGGTTAGAAATATATGATTGTAGACAAAAGTTGTATATATCTTAGGATATAGCTTATAAGTACGTTGACTTAATAAAATATCAAGAGATCATGTATATAGTTATATATTTTTTCAATTTCAGGAGAGTCCTTTTTCCAAAGAACCCTTGAAAATCTGGCGTTGCTCATGTTTTAGGGTCAGGTTTATCCTTAACTCTAAGTTTTATGTAGGTACTTATGCGGTCGACCGCAAATCTAACGTGAGTGAGCGAGTTGCGTATCGCCGCCGCAATGCTCGATTCGCAGGGGAAGGTGGGGCGCGGGTGAAATCTGAAATTTGGCTAGCTTTGTGCTCTCAACGTTGGAGTATCACTGATTCTAATATTTTTACAACACAAATAGTTTTCTCGTTTGACCATCAGGCCAACATCAGCGGACTCCTCAAGAACGGACCCTCCCTCAGAATGTGAAGAGAGGCTAGCTCCGTTCAGAGAGAAGTTGCAAGCTGTCGTAGGTTCCCTCGTCGACGACAGCTTGAGTAAAGAACCCGACCAGGGGAAGGGAAGAAAAAAGACTGTACAGGTGAGCGAAAATAATATTGTATTTTTTTTAGACTTTATGTAGAGATTGTATACTGAAGCACAATAAAATCTTATTAAAGTTACAAGCTACGTAGATTTGCGGCTTACAGCTGTAAGTAATAAGGATTTTTTGCAATCTGAAAATTATCTTAAATATGAAATAGCTGGATTAAAATATGTTCAGTATTTATGTTCAATTCAACATAAACTTATACGACCTCATTTAGTCTTTGAATGCTCATCTTTAGAATGTCATTTGTATTTAATTTTTTTATTATTGGTATCTGAACGTAAAAAAAGGCGGACGGAGTCGCAGCTAAATAACTACTGAAGCATAGCAATGGTGGCGGTGGACTTACTATGAAAACTGGCTTACTATGATGTGAATGTGTGCGTGCCGGCTCGTGCAAATAAGCGGGTCGGCTTACTAAGGATGCTTCAGTTGTTTGTTGGCGAAACCCTGTCCGGGATATTTTAACGTCCTTGATTGGTATAAGACGAAAGCCTATAGCCACCAGTTAGTATGAAAAGTTATCCTTGTTCCCCATTAATTTACCGTCATTATATTAGCACAAGTGAAATTCGAATGATTTAAAATTAGGTCATATTTTTCAATTTCCTCTTGGTCTTTGAAAGGAAATGGAAAAGAACATAACTCTTCATTTTCTTAGAGGAACCAACGGTCCCTGAGTATAAAAGCAGAAATCAAATGTTGATATTTAATTACCAGTCAGCCAGTAAAAAAATACGTAGTCTGTTTCATTTAGGGAGACAAAATTGTTGGTTTAAAATTTTGAACCGAAAAGTGTTTACTAAACATTGAATTGTTACGAATGAAGCTTTTTAGACGCATAGAAATACCATTGGTTGCTTGAGCATACTTGATTGAAATCACCGACACGTGACAATGGCGGAGTTCGGGCGAGTGCATGTCATACACGTCAGTATGAAATCACCCGCACTCCCGTCTGTCGCGTAATGGATGGCCTACCCTAGCAACTTTTTTTATCACCCGTCTAGCACAATAAGTCCCATGGCAAAGACCTTATTTGCTTTTGATAGAGGCGATTATATGTTGACTCATCGGCCTCTTTTTCTTAGACGCGTAATACTAGATCACGCAGCGAAACAACAAATTTGGGTGTTTTTAGCTAATAATGAAATGTTTTATAGGCAAAAGATATTATATTCAAGTAGATTGACTTCATATTTATATTACCTAATTTATTTAAAAAAAAAACAACGGTTCGTATCCTCTACGAAACGCACAACTTAAGATGGTTCTTTTTATTTTTGAATTACAGATATTAAAGAAATGTGATTTATGGCATTTCGCGAACATAGTTTAATGTTAGTTAGGCTTTTCCGGCAAAATTTTGTTATTTTATGTATTACGTTGTAAATGTATGGGCACACAAATTTAAAACACGCTTATGTATTGCATAAAAAAGCAAAATTTTGCCGGAAAAGCCCAACAGACACTAAACTATGTTCGCGAAATGCCATAAATCCGTTTTATATGTGTAATTCAAAAATATGAAGAACCATCTTAAGTTGGGTATTTCGTAGAGGATAGGAATCGTTCTCCCTTAACCGCTTTCTTCTGCGAAAAGTTTAAAAACAAAAAAAAAAAGGATGTTGGAAATATATATTTTTGAGACGAAATATACCTTAAGACATTGCTTCTAAGTAGATTGAATTAATAAAAGACCAACAAAACAAATGCACTTTTTCAAAATGAGGAGTTTTAGCATTTTAAACCATTTAAAGAATAACCAATAGATTTAATTGTCATTTTTTGGTGGAGTACTAGTCTGATATTGTTTTAATGAATGAAGTTTCAATGAGTTGTGGTATAATAAAATGTCCCATTAAGAAGTGACAAAATACATCATCTATTGTTTTAATAGAACATCAATTTTAAGGCGATATGCGAAAAAAATACGGGTGTTTCTTTTCTGTGTATTTCATGAAAAACACGGAAAATTATAATCAATTTCTGGTATATGCATCTTGACTATATAATCTAGGGTTTTGAAATTGGAAAACATGTTTGGATAAATTTTCCTCGATAGAAATATATGTTGAAATGAGGTCTTCAAACACACTTTTTTCCTCGTTTGACGAATAGGAACCATATACAGAACTCAAACATATTTTATTAGGTGTGTTTCAACAATATCTAGAAATTTGATATTTGTAATTTTGCTAGCCATTTTAGTTTTTTTATAAAAATTATAAAACTAACATTTTTCGCTTTCGCCCTGAATCCGCCCCTCTCGCACTGCGCGATTTTTCGCTTCGGATGACAGTGACAAAAATAAAATTCGCATAGCCTCTTAACACACAAATTAACTGTTGAACTGGAGCTAGAAAATTGTTTTATTGACATTAAAGTTTTTTTTTTGTTTTAGGAGGTTTTCCTGGAACACATCACTCATCTTAGGATATGTATAGAACATAATCGTCTTTATAAGGTTACTGATAAGAAGGTCGAAGAGGCAGCTAAAAGTATAATAAGCAATATGAAATGGAACTTCGAAAACCGTACACGACATCCACCTTACTTAATATACGGACCTGACGCCTCGGGAAAAAGCACATTACTAACACATTTATACAACAAATGCCCGGAAATATTCCCAAAGCCGGTTCTAAGGATAATCAGGTTCTCAGCTTCAACTCCAAGGTCTGCTTACAATTTAGAGCTCTTGAGAGTGATGTGCCAACAGATATCGATAATTCTTAACATTCCAGAAGGTTATCTACCGAAAGACGCGAGCTTCGATCCTCTGTACATAAACAACTGGTTTCAAAGCTTGCTTCGGAGATGTGAGGATATGGAAAACGAGATTTTATTGCTATTCATCGATAACGTTCATCGAGTCAATCCTTTAGAATGTGATATAGTGACTGGCCTCTCTTGGTTGCCGACGTCTCTGCCGAGGAATGTATTTCTAGTTTGTACTAGTGCTGTGCCTTTGGACCAGTTACAACTGACCCCAGCTCAAAAAGAAAAGTTTATGGTACAACAGTGCTACCACCTTCTGGAGGCGATAGAAGAAACTCCGGACAATCATAGCTACGGAGATTATATCGACGGTGCCTTTGACAATTTAGAAGCCGTTTTCGGTTCTAAAGCTTTTAGTAAATTAGCAAGTGAGTATGAGTATGAATAAATTTGCATGTAAATACGGCTTTTCCATGTTTCTGTGTATGCAAATCACGTAACACTTGTCGCCTGTAAAAAGTAAATGGTATAATTTTGTTTCACAGCTTTGCTTTTGAACTTTTAAAACGCTACCAATTTTAGAAATTTTCATGTTTTTGTGTTTTATTTTTAGGTTACATAACTTGCTCGGAATTTGGACTGACCGAGCTGGAATTGCTTGAGCTGTTAATGCCGACAAGCAACAGTGAAGCTGTGATTGAGCTTAAGGACGCCAACTTCAACTTCTCTACCATCTGTGTCGCCAAGCACATGATGAGTAAGTTACTTTAAGTCTTCAAACCCCAAATTTCCATACCTCATCAGGGTGCAATGAAAACCATGTAGGATAACTTTTATTTCCGTCGATCTGTCCGTGTGTTAAGGCTTTTTTGCTCAGGAACGGCTTACCGCTTATCGTCTTCAGACGAATAATAATAATAATAATAAAAAAAATTGCACAATAACAATATGTATGTACAGAGGCGAACTTAACGCCATAAAGCCTTTTCTTCCAATTAACCTGGGGCGTTGTAGAAAATGTAGGGTAGTGCCCAAAAAGAAGAAAGGTAATGAATACTAAATAATATACATGATGTACTTATATAAAAATAAATAAATGTATATATATAATACAAGAAAAAAAATAGAGGGGTTATAGTATAAATACATACAAATGGTAAATTTACATAAAGCTAGATATACAAATACATAAACATACATGAATACACGAAGGCAGTTTGAATATGCTAAAACTGGTCGATTATCCCGATCGTAATAGTTATTTAGGTGAGCCGTATTTATATGTTATAAAAAATTATAGGTTTGTTTTTTTCGACATACACATCTATATGTGTTCACATGACACATGAATATTAAAAAACAATACAAATTTTCTGTTGTTTCCCGATGTTTTAGACTATTTATACTTTATACAGAGACAAAATACATAACATAATAATATAATATATCAGAATAGATATAAAACAATGGTATTGTATGATACAGTTATACAGAAGTTTAAAATTTAATAAACTTGTTCTTAAATCATCATACGTACAAAATAACCTAAATATCAAAACCTATAACTGAATTCAAGCTCAGCATTAAACTTGAATCGCACTGAGCAGAGCACAATGTTCTGCGGTCACAGCATCATTGAATATCACTAAACCAAGTTTCACTGCAGCTGGCCAGATGCTCCGACATAGTTTAGATTTATTGGATTTTGCGGAGGAATTACCATCGTGTGTGATTGTGTGTGGAATTGTGGGTACACAGGAAATTGCGTTGAGTAAGGCCAAGAATATATCTCCCTTGTTGTATTTTGATGAGAACGCTTGGAAATACAGTTAATACTTGCGATTGTTGGCGCTTGGCTGAATAATACCATAGTTTTAAAATACTTGTTTTCACTATATTTTATTATATCCCAACTAGATTTGCCTTACCATATTTTATGGTGTAACCATATTTGAAGAGCTTGTTCAATCAATGATATAGAACAACTTTTACTATGGAACAATCCCTGTATCTCGAAAAAAATATTTTACTGTTTCATAGAAAAATGTAATGCCGCTCGACCAAAATGTATGGAAGGGTAGATTTTTTTTTTGAGATTTCGGGATTGGCTCCATAGTAAAAGTTGTTCTATATCATTGACTGAGCAAGAGAGGAAAATGTAAATGTAAAATGGAGTAGACTATTACAGAGTTAATTATGATTAATCATTTACTAAAGTAGGGCCACTGAGTGATGGCACTTATGACTGCTGCATTTAGTAATGAGGTACATTTCAAATTTCGGTTAAAAATAAAAATCATGTGTAAGTTTACTCAACATTAGACACTTCATTCAACATTCAACATAATGATACAAAAAGAAAATGTGCCAAAACCAGTGGCGTAGCTATCGGAGGGCTATGCGGTGTAGTGCCCCGGGGCCCCCAAGAGATGTTTAAATATCTAAATCGAAAACAGTATTTTACTATCATTTATTTTCGTTTAGTTTAACTTCGTCATTGCTTTGTTTTTAATTAAATATTATTGCGTAACTTGGCGACCTCAAACACGACCTATAAAAAATGAGAAATTTAAAAAAAAAATCCTTTGTTTCTATACGAATTCTATTGCACAATAAAGCAACATTCAAATCGAAAAATAATAACCGAAACAAGTAGTACATCACTATCAACAATGAAGTATTACATTTTTTAATCCACACTTGCTTATAAATAATTACGATACTTTGTAGGCATTTAAACGTCATAGGCGCCATCACTCAGTGGCTCTACTGTAACGGCATAGACTAAGTATAGTAATACTATAGTAAGTCTATGTTAATGCGAGGAATCAATGTAAATAAACTGGAAATAGTTGTCAAATTTCGCTTATTTTGATTAGTTTGTAGAGAAAATTCACAAAAATGAACCCTTTATCTAGTAGGGGACTATCTTTAGTACATTTGATTTTGTTATGTGATTGGTAGCCTTTGTTACTCCTGGAAAGCTAACCATTGTCTCCCAAATGTAACAAAGAATATAATATATGTACCATCGAAGAAATTGCCGCAGACCCGCATTTCTCTCTTATCACCATTGCAATATGGGCGAAAAGTAGGTCTACGGATTTTTCCTCAATAGTACGTAGTAAAACGTTTGCACGCCAACGTACCCAATAGCAGTTCGTATTTCGATGACATAAAAATCATTTGAAAATAGACAGCTTTAGCGGCAGCAACTCTATACTATATACAAGGTGACTTTTTGACCATCGTACAAATTCACACTGGTGGCTTGGTAAGTGATCAGTATCATGCATCAATAACAATTTTGTTGAAATTCGTAAAATGAAATTTCTACTCTCCATAGTGATTCACTCGGGACTGGAACTGATTTTATATGGGAAGCCGAATTTCACAAAAATTTTGACTGATCCAAGATACTGATAACTTATCAAGCCTCCAGTATGAATTTGGACGATGATCAAAAAGTCACCTTGTATATAGTGTGGAAAAAAAACTGTCGGTGTAGGAAAATTACCGTCGTTGTTTATGATAGCAAGTTAATTAATTAATAATTGTTAAAATAGTTATAAGGTTTTAAGGTCTTCCTTCAATTTGAGACATAATCTTACAATATTTCTTAATAGCGATGTCGCAGCCGGATTGTAAAAAATCCGCCTTTTTCTAATTAATCGAAACAGAACACTTTAATTCAAAATTCACATAATAGTTATTCAAAAAACTTATTACCTACGTATTGAGTATGCTATCATCGCAAAGTTTCCATTGGTTTCTGTAAATTAGAATTTCAAAAAATTTCAATTTGCCAAAACCAATGGTAACTTTGCGATAGCAATATACACAATACATAGGTAATGAGGTTTTGGAACAACTATTGAGTGAATTTTGAATTCAAGTCTTCTGTTTCGATTTAAAAAAGGCGAGTTTACCACAATCCGGCTGCGAAACCGCCGTTAAAAAGGCATTCATTTTTTATCATTGAACCTGTCAATGGATGCCACAAAGCCGTAGGTTGATTATTTTCGCATTTTTGCTGGATCGATTTCCAGTTGAAGCAAACGGCTACAAAAATCCTGGAATGCAGTTTTACTTGAGTATAAAAAAAAGGAATCTTTGCTTTGCGTAAAATCTATGTATTGATTGTCATCAATATTAAAGGTACTTTCCCTCGACGAACCACTTTTTTTCTACGACGATGTAGCCAGTAAAGGGCCCGTCAATATCTATAAATACTTGGCCTTGATACAAATTTATATAAAAGCAAGGTTCATGGTTAGGATTCAGGTGTACTCGAGAGTCAGAATCTTGTTAGAACCATGAATCTTGGACACAGGTAAACTTCTCCTCGAGAACGTGGTCTCCGGTCGCTCCACCTGGCGGTGGCGGGCCGCAGCTGCATCAGCTCGCGCAAGACGGCGCTACGTGAGAGTGCAGAGTGCACTCCGAGACGCGCACTCGGACTTGGCTGCGTTGCACTTCGCGCACTTCCTGGCTGATCCTGACGATACCGACACTTCTGATGCGCAAGAACCGGGTCAGTGAAAATTTGTTCAAGGCTTTTAAGTTTATAGTATAATCTACATATTATTTATTCTTTATTGTACACAGAAACACGAACACAAATACTAGTTACAGTAAAAGGTATACATATGAGTTAGCTTATCTCTAATAAGATACCTATTTCTTACAGCAAACCATTGAGCA
This sequence comes from Ypsolopha sequella, assembly GCA_934047225.1. Taxonomy (NCBI): domain Eukaryota; kingdom Metazoa; phylum Arthropoda; class Insecta; order Lepidoptera; family Ypsolophidae; genus Ypsolopha; species Ypsolopha sequella. Next base: position 4,188,228 of record OW203988.1, on the reverse strand, counting down.
AACAATTAAAATTTAAATAAGAGCAATCATACACATGCACAAAAATAAAGTTTGCCTAAATGTAAAAAATAAAATATAAATAATGTATAATATAATAACAATGTACTGACTTCTATTATTATATGCATAAAATACATAGCTACCATAACTATACACATAATGTAATAAAAAATATATAATATAAAGTACATAATATTTTTTTATTCAGTAAGCTAAAGATAATCATCTTGTCAATAAAACACATTCTTGGTAACTGTTCCACTTTTATATCTATACTCGTATTACACTAGCGACCGTTTTCGTTATAATAACATCGTCAGGCTATTGGATACGAATAAGGCTATACAATAGCCTGACGATGTTATTATAACGAAACCGGTCGCTAGTGTAATATAGATATAAAAGTGGAACAGTTAACAAAAATGTGTTTTATTGACAATATGTTTCAAATGTTCCATCAAGAACCAACAACGACAAGTATCAATTTCAGCTAAAGATAATCTTTCAGCTTTTTCTTGAATGAACTGATAGTACGACAGTCACGAATACAATGAGGAAAAACATTTCAAAGTCTGACTGCTTGAACAGTAAAAGAATAATTACCATAAGCACCAGTATTGTGTACTGGAGTTTTAAGAAGTGACATAGTTCCAGAACGTAGAGGTCTGTCTCTGATTGAAAATTCAAAACGCTCACGAAGGTAAGCCGGGGAAAGTGGATTCTTAAGTATGTTAAATAGGTAGGATAACTTGTGATAATTTCGGCGAAGACGGATTGGCAACCATTTTAACTCTTTGCGAAAATGAGAGACGTAACCAAACCAAAGATAAATCGTGTAGCTAAATTTTGAAGACGTCCAAGTTTATTTAACAATTCCTCGTTGACATCAAGAAGACAAACATCACCATAGTCGATAATGGGAAGAAGAAGCGTTTGAGCAAGCATAAATTTGGTTTTAAAGGGAAGAAAATTCAGCACCATGAGCTCTTCTGCTGGTCTCATTCACATGCGGCACCCAGTAAATATGTAAATTATGAACTAATAAAGATGAGTTTGAGCTTTTTAGCAAATCTCGATGCCAACCCAAAAAAAAAGTCTATTCAAATTTTAAGTTAACTTTTGGCATATTAATTATTGCAAAGAAGACATTTGGGAACTAGGTAGTAATTTAAATATCTGTCACTGCTTAACCTGTTTACTTACAAATTGTCCAAAGTATTACACTTAAAGTAGTACACTTCTATTAAGATTTATTTTCCGTCAGTTAGCAGGTAAAAAGCTTATTTTTGCCGTTTTCCCTATCTAAAGCGTCGCTTACACTTGCCAACTAATTCTCATGATATTTCCTGACATTATTCTTATAACCTGCAAACCAACTGTTATTTGAACCCTTATCATTTCGTCAACAGGCGCGATCGATAATGAAGAAGAAGCCCTCCTGGATCCTACTCCATTCCACACGGCGAGCAGAACGGCTGCTGCCTTCACACAGAGACACGTGGAAGAGTCGTGGCTGCACCTGCTGTTGGCTGGCGATTTCACCAAGCTGAAGGACCTCACTGTCTGCAACTTTGACTTCTTGCTTGCTGCTGTAAGTATTCTACCTAGGTTCCGTTTTTGTTAATTATTGTACGTTACACTCCAGACGCTTGGTGAATTAGAGTAAAAAAAGAGTAACATTTCGGCCGTCACGATACTTTTGCTAGAGTATGTATGTTTGTGTATTTACAAGCGAATGTCTATGTATAGGTATATTACTGCAGTATAGGCGTGCGGCATGCACGTCGGTTGCGAAAGGAACTGTTTCTAACCAGGTGTCCCACGAACACCTCTCAATGATATACTTTTAGTTTTGTGTCTGTCGGACCGATCAAAACATTATCTCCTCAAAACTTCTAAAAGTCAGTTATTAGCTATAGAGCTATAGACCGGGTGTAAATAGACAGATAACTTTACATAAAGCCATCTACTGATCACATTGAACAACTTTCCCAAAGAAAATATACTTTGAAAAAATGTATTTATATAAATATAATTTTATATTATTATGTTATGTTTCTTTGGAAAAGTGGCTCAGTATCATAGAGTGTGTCATTTCATTAAAAGATGCAATGTTACACCCTGTATATGAATGCCACATCCTCACAGGTAAAACATCAAGCTGTAGATAAATTCTACCATAAATTTTAGATGATTGAGCGTGCTCATCAGTTCGTAAACAGCTCGTTACTCAAAAAGTCACGCTTCACCTTTCAATTCTAAATTAAGACCTAGACGTTAATGTTATGTTATAACAATATTTTTGGGGTTAATGTGACCCGGTTTCAGGGCAGTAATAATTTATTTATTTATTTGAAATGGAACACCAACTGTACACAAATTACACAAAAGAAATTATTTACAAAATTAAAATTCTGATATGCGGACCAGTTACAGGCGTTCACAACATTCATAGTTAAATTATAAACACAAAGCAGACATATTATTTAAAGCAAGAATTATAAAATCAATATAATATAATAATATTTAAACAAATTTACATGCATAACCATTTAACCTAGCTTAAAAATATACAAAACATGAGTGAAAGACAAAGCAAAATTATACTAAAGAAAATCTTAGCAGACTATTCCTAAACTTACTTGGGTAAGGACAAGTAAAAGATATCAAGATCCGGGACACTTTGGCTTTTTTCGTTGTATATTCTCTTAACATTTTGGTGATTGGTGATTACGTATCTGAATAAATTATAAAAAAAATAAAACCACCACACAATGTTTCATAAAACGGGTAGACTCACTTCAAGCTTTGTTTTTCCTAAATAGTTTTAGAAACTCAACTGATGCCGGGACCGAGTAGGGCCTGAAATATATCTTGTGACCATTTTATTCTGCATATCTTTATATTATCAATCACTTTATAGTATACTACGTGTAACAGACCCTGCATCTCGAAAAAAAAAATGTTTTTCGAGATGATCGGCCAAAATGTATGGAAGGGTAGATGTTTTTTTGAGATTTAAAGGTTGGCTCCTTTGTAAAAGTTGTTCTATATCATTGACTGAATACGCTCTTCAAATATGGTTACACCTTTCTGTTACACGTTGTATATCCTTAATGATGGGAAGATTATAAGCTTTAACAACATATATATTTTTTCAATGCATGTGCTCGTAAAGGCCCACTTTTTATGCATCAAAACCGAACAGAAAGTCGATTATTTTGCCCTAGGGCTTTATTATTATTATTTTTTATTTATTTACAATGGTTGGCTAACCTGCAGCCTTTCCTGTCTACCATAAATATCATACTTTTTTTCCACTGTTTAACGGCTCTGGATACAGTCCTTTTGAGCCAATTACAATTTAAAGTTCACAAAATTATATTTGTTTTATTTCCTCACACTATGCATTGAAAAACGTAGTATGATACACGGGCGTAAGAGCAATAAATTACTCGGTTACGTTTAAAACACTCGCTACGCTCGTGTTTTAAATCGTCCTCGTAATTTATTCCTTTGCGCCCTTGTAGCATAAAACTACTATTAACAGATTTTGTTTTTCCCTATTCAGAATAATGAATCTATCAATTTTATGTAACATTTGCGATTTCAACTCACGAATATATCACATTAATATAAAACGAGTCAGTAAAGCCGCGTTTTAATAGAACAAAGCGTTAAGTATATAATTCCAATTTCCGATCGATTCCAAAAGTGGAGGCTAGTCAATAAGTGGCACTCCCAGTACACGTTCATAAACACGCGTCACTGATGATAATAGAACCACAAAATAACCACTTACAGAAGGTTTACTCCGCATAACTAGCGAAAACAGGCGCACGCACACATAGACGCGTACGTACGACGATCGTACGTACGTACGAGAGTTTTAGAGTTATTAAGTGAATCAAATTTGTAATTTATTTTATTAAATAAATTATTTATGTTGAAAATATTGAAGTTTTATTTTTTATTGTCCTATTATCTTTTTTACAACTAACACGTGCCTAATTAAGAAATTTATTCACGAAAATAATTTTGTCAAGTTAAAATATTGAATTAGCATACTGTGCGTCGGTCGAATGCCAATACGAAATTCTGCCGACATCATCATACGTACGCGTCTATGCATGTGTGCGTCTGTTTTCGCTACGTCGTCGAGTCGGCCTTCTGGTAGTATCTATTTTGTGATAGAACGATGTACCAGAATGTTATAGGAGTGTTTTACCTACCCAAAGAAAAATAAAAAAGCCCTTGCTGGCATTCTCTAAAAAAAAAGCTTCAAATTCTAATCCCAGACAGAAACTTAATTTTGTGGAAATTTTGACTAAAAACCCTAACCAACCTAGAAAATGTGTGAATTATATATTTTTATTTTTTATTTATTTATATGTTCTCTTTAATGTTTAATAAATATTTTTATCAATTATAAAAATTATTATCACACTTAGACACTTGTATGTACAAGACTAGAGGACGCCCGCGACTTTGTCTGCGTTGATTTTGGATATAAACAAAACAACCTGTTTCTTAACCGTTAATAATGCATTTACGCATTAACGCGTTTACACTTTCTACATGGGTGAACTTAAAAAAATCCTTTCTATGTGCACCTTTTTACCCCTTAAGGGTCCGAGTTCGGAAATCGGGCAAAAACAGGGTTCGGCATTGTCACTTTAGATGATAGTAAATATAAACATTTCTAAACCAAATAAGTACCACGTGCTACTCTATAAAATAAATAAGAATTTCATTAAAAACAATCACTGTAAATTTTGTATCAACTTCATAAATAAATCAGGAATTTCAAAAAAAAACTCTAGAATAGCATTATCGTATCATCACTATTGTGATTTAATTAGATACATAACAATGACAAAACATATTACAGAATCATAATAAAACATCAAACAACATTAAATAAAAAAACAGTTTTCAGATAAAATTTATAGTTTTTCCATACTACGCAAAAATGTTGCAAAAAAGTCAAAATAACTTAATTTTTCTATGCGCAGCTGTTGATTAGAGCGAGATGGACAGTAACAAAATAAAAGCGATCGAGCAGGACTTATTTCCACGAAGCGCTATTTTCCAAATTTCATGTTTCTATCTTCAGCGGCTTAGGCTGTGTGCTCTCTGTCTGACAGCCAGTCCGGAACTGTTTTACTCGTATAATACAGGGTGTAATCGTTAAGCGTGACCAGGCAATTATTCCGTAACTATTAAAGATATCAAAAAAATTTAAACTGATATTAAAAGTACGCTACCTAATCAGTAAAATGACATCAATAATGTTTTGAAAATCAAACGAGAAGTATCCAAAATTTTGACATTAAACATTAAGTATGAGATTAGTGGAATGGTTTTAGTTTCCTTACTTTAAGTAGTCTAGTACTCATTTTACCTTAATCTCATTTTATGATTACGTATGATATGACAATGATGATTTTCAAGTAGATTCACGTGTAGATTAATTATGTTACCACTTCAAATTAGTAATAAACCTTGTTTCAATATCGCATTTATTTGAACTGGCTGAAAAGCAACACACTACAAAAAAAAGATACTCTTTGGTGTTCGTTCTAAATACAAAACCTTTATCGCGGGTTGTTATTCCCGCCAATTGTAAATAATCGTGATTGTTTCATTTATTGATTGAAAAAAGGCATATTCCAATATTCTACTAACCTCATACTAAATGTATTGGAATGTTTAATGTCAAAATTTTGGTTTGATTTTCAAAAAGTTATTTATGTCATTTTACTGATTAGGTAACGTACTCTCGATATCAGTTCAAATTTTTTTGATATCTGTTTTAGTTACGGAATAATATATTATTTTATATTCTTTTTAATATCTCGGAACATATACAAAAATAATCTGTTTAACTTATCTAATAATCTATATACCGGGTGTAATTGTTAAGTGTGTCCAGGCTATTATTCGGAATAATAGCCTGGACACACTTAACGATTACACCCGGTATATAGATTATTAGATAAGTTAAACAGATTATTTTTGTATATGTTCCGAGATATTAAAAAGAATAAAAAATAATATTTCCTTTCAAAACCTTAAGATAAATTTAAAAATAAATAGATATAAGTTTGTTTTTTTTTTATATAGAACGCAATTCTCGATGCATGAGTTCTGCTCTACTGTTTATATTTTTTTGTACGCTTGAATATAATCGTAGTCCATAGTCCGTATACTCTTTTTAGTTTTATTTTATTTGTCAGAGAGATAATACAATGAATCGTAACACATTTTACTGTGCTATAACCTAAACGCTCACTTTCTAGGTCAAACTCTATGAATATAGGTAGTAATCAACCTGTCTGAAATACAAACTCACGTATTGTGTAGAGGAATCCATTGTGCTTTCAGCTATTGAACTGGTCAACATTTGGTGAACGCTTCTCTATTCAGTTTATTATAAACTTCAAACGTCTGCCATATACAACTTTATTATCATACAGTTTCTGTTAATATTTTGTTTTGTTCTCGAAGTACACGACTCTTGATATCATAATTTTTGATGTAATAGTATTTTGTGCAACTGTGACGTAATATGAGACATTCGGACACGAGTAAAACGAAGTAAGTTTCGTAAAAGACTGCACGAGTGTCCCAATGAATGAGTATAATTATGTCCATATGAATAATACTTGCGATTGTTGGCACTTGGTAAAACTTGGATAACGACATGATGTATAGATGCACTTGCACGCGTTTCACAGTTAAAAAACTAATTTAACCCGACCGGTTTCGGTTTTACACCATCATCAAGGGTTTGGTTGAATTATTTGGAAGTTATATAATATAACTAATTAATTATTTCGTAAAAATAGGGTCATCTATATAGGTAAATAATAGTAGTTTATGCTACAAGGGCGCAAAGGAATAAATTACGAGGACGATTTAAAACACGAGCGTAGCAAGTGTTTTAAACGTAACCGAGTAATTTATTGCTCTTACGCCCGTGTATCATACTACGTTTTTCAATGCATAGTGTGAGGAAATAAAACAAATATAATTTTGTGAACTTTAAATTGTAATTGGCTCAAAAGGACTGTATCCAGAGCCGTTAACCAGTGGAAAAAAAAGCATGACATTTATGGTACATAGGAAAGGCTGCAGGTTAGCCAACCATTGTAAATAAATAAAAAATTATAATAATAAAGCCCTAGGGCAAAATAATCGACTTTCTGTTCGGTTTTGATGCATAAAAAGTGGGCCTTTACGAGCACTAGCATTGAAAAAAATTTTAATGCGAAATACGTTGCTGAAATTGTATAACAGATGATGATACTCCATTGATGAAACGGGCTAGGTACTAGAAGAAATAAGTGAAAATTGTCAAGCTAAGTATATTAAATACTTTTAAAAACTTAAGAAAAGCTCTTTTTGTACATTGACGATATTCCAAAAAGAAAGCGGTATAGGATATTGATACAAAAAAATTATGGAATTTGTGCCGGTATTTCATGCATCACGCAAAAACGACTGAACGGGTTTTGATGCGGTTACCATTGTTCGATCGTCAGCAGTGAGACATTGGTTAAAAAGAAAGAAGGAAGGGAGATTGCTGTTTGATAACTTATTATCGAGCTTAAAAACTGGGATACTTTTTATTGCGGGATTCCCAAGGGATTACGCTGTGGCCGCATTATCTTTTTCCATGCGGTTGAAGTCGCGGACAATAGCTAGTTTTTATATAATTAAATAAGTTGATCAGACAATGGTGCGCTGATTACTGAGATTAAAGCCTACAGATTAATCCAGCACTAAGCACTAACGCAGTTAAGCGACAGTATTAAATTGTAAAGCATAATATACGTTTACAAACAGTGACTTAATCCTACATAATACTGATTATTGCGGGTATAAACAGTGGCAATATCTTACATAATATTGACTGTTGCAGCTGCAAACAGTGACAATATCCTTCTAAATATTCACTTATGCGGGTAAAAAAGTGACTTTATCAATTTATCCTACATAATGCTGATTATTGCGGGTATAAACAGTGGCAATATCTTACATAATATTGACTGTTGCAGCTGCAAACAGTGACAATATCCTTCTAAATATTCACTTATGCGGGTAAAAAAGTGACTTTATCAATTTATCCTACATAATGCTGATTATTGCGGGTATAAACAGTGGCAATATCTTACATAATATTGACTGTTGCAGCTGCAAACAGTGACAATATCCTTCTAAATATTCACTTATGCGGGTAAAAAAGTGACTTTATCAATTTATCCTACATAATGCTGATTATTGCGGGTATAAACAGTGGCAATATCTTACATAATATTGACTGTTGCAGCTGCAAACAGTGACAACATCCTTCTAAATATTCACTTATGCGGGTAAAAAAGTGACTATATCAATTTATCCTACATAATAGTGATTATTGCGAGTATAAATAGTGACAATATCCTACATAAAACTGTCTGCTGCAGTTTACAAACTGTGACAATACTTTACTTAAGACGATTACCGTCGCCAAATTAGCAGCTCGATGTTTGTCTGTACGAATATCGACGGAAACGACATTGAAATAACGTTCAAATCAGCGCACAATGCGTGGTGGCTGTTACGATGCTCGCTGCGTCCTTGATAGGGCGAAATAGGAGAAAATAATACTTTTCACATGGACGTGATTGTTCCACTGAATAATCCTATGTTATGTTTATAGGTATCAAGTTAATCTGTTTATCAAAGCACAAATGAATTAAATTGACCAAGCTGCTTAGGAGCAGTAGGGAATTCAAGCCGAAAAAACACCATTCAGTTAAAACAATTTTTCATATAGAAGTTTTGGTGGTACGAAAAAGAAAAATGTTGCATATGTTGCCCTAAAGATGATAATCCATAATGCATTTTTTCAATATTTTTGGTTTGGCAATAAAAGAAGAGTAGGCTTTAGAGAGTACCCATTTGGCGATATTAAGCGCCTTAATACTGTCTGCTGCAGTTTACAAACTGTGACAATACTTTACATAATACTGACTGTTGCAGGTACAAACAGTGACGATATCATATCTCCGGTGCATCCTCGAGCACGTGCGCTGCTACATCCTGGACCGTGACGTGGAGCTGGTGTACGGCGCTGTGAGGAAGTCGAGCGACATCCTCACTAGAGACCCCATGCAGTTGGGGGCTCAGGTACGTCACTAGTTCATGTCACAGCTAAAGAGCTGTAAATAGCTTCTAAGCTTCTTATGCTTATGAATTAGTAGGTAGAGGGAGCTTTAAATAAAATAAAACAAAAAATAAAAAAGATGGTCCCAAGTGTCGACTGTCACCAGAATAGCCAACGTTCGTAACACCCTATTTTCATCGACAATTTTAACGTCCCAATTTTTTTATCGCCGTTCTTTGGACGTAAATACACGCTTTTTAGGGCATACAGGTTTACCATACAGTGTTTTTCATCACTTTCAAATACTATGGACAAAAATTTCGAAAAACTCGTCCGACTGGATTTGAACCGGTCTCAATATTGCGAGTCCTGGCGTCTTACCCTGTATGTAACTATACTGCTGCTTGTTGATTAAGGTTGGTCGCCATGACGTGAACAACTCAGTTGTGGGCGTGGCCAAATGTCATGCTGTTTCATTTCGCTATAAGGTGCACGCTGCATAAAACTTGCGAGGACAATACAATCGTGCCGATTTATTCGCCGCTGCGAAATTGAAAACTTGTTTCAGGAGAAACCATATTTTGGCAAGACTGCGGAAGTTTTCAAACATTATTTCTGGTTATTATTAATCTAGATAATATTTTCGATGTTTGAACCATATTAATTTTAAAACAATAAAAGCACATTCGGCTACATTTTTGGTAAAAAATCGTTAAATTTACGTATTTTAGGGGATTTTTGTTACTCAAATTTCATGGTGTTTAGTTCGACTTAAACATAGATCTGGATAATTTTAATGGACTCAGCCTAAAATATTATAATAACATTCCATTGACACCCTACAATGTAGTGACAAGGTTTGGGCGTAATGACGCCTTTTAAGTATCCATATTTCTGTAGTTTATAATGAAATGAAATATTTATAAAATTCAATATATTTAATTACGTAATGTACGTAATAACAGATACACTTATTACATGTCGGTGTAAGTGTTCTATATACATTTTGTATTTGAGATAGTCGTGTAGCGGTTTGTCTGTTAATGCGTTTCTAGTAAATTCCACCAAGTGCCAATAATCACAGCCATCAACTATATTATTTTCAATGCATTTGCTCTGTCAGATAGCACGACCGGCAGGTACCCGGTCTTTCCACCAGTCGTGCAACTGGACAAGATAAAATTAAACAGTGACCTAATTGTAACCTAATAGTTGGTAAAAGGTTCTGAAGAAAACTTCGAGGTACTTTACAATGAAGTGTATTTAATTTTATCAAAACAAATCGTCAATTCCACAAGTCAAAGGTGTTACGGAAAAATTATACTTAGTTACAAGCTTTTGGCCAAGACCTTCATTTGGCATATATCCTGCCAAGACATTCCAAAACCTTAAGTACCTTTAAATAGTTGTGTCAGGTACCGCCTTAACATCTGGTAGTAATATTACATTGGAATTAGTATGGCCAAGACATAAATAAAACATTTAAGTGATAACTAGATGGGTTAGTTACCGCCTTAACCACAGGTAACTAGATTACATGGAATCTTGTGAAATTACATTAAAAAAAAACTTTAAGAGTATGTAACAAAACTTGTAAACAAACAAGGGAAATAATTTCCAAAATAAAATCTAGCTCAGGGGAGCCGTGGATCCAACTAGATAATACCTATTTGTCGATCATACTCTTTAAACTAAATCGTCTGGTACACCATTCAGTTCTACCAGGAAAAATATTACGGAACATTAAATTTTACAGTTTGGGTTATTCAGTGAAACAGGAAGAAGAATTTACACTTGGTTACTAATAGGACACATAACTAAGTGTCCTGAAAACATACCGTCCTAGGTACCTTAATTGTGTGTGCTTGATGGTAAATTTTTGTGATAACCGCACCTAAAAAATTTGCAATGCTACAGCTCGTAAATGCCCACATTTTATGCATCAAAACCGAACAGAAAGTCGATTATTTTGCCCTAGGGCTTTATTATTATTATTATTATTTTTTTTTAATTTATTTACAATGGTTGGCTAACCTGCAGCCTTTCCTATGTACCATAGATGTCATACTTTTTTTCCACTGTTTAGCGGCTCTGGATACAGTCCTTTTGAGCCAATTACAATTTAAAGTTCACAAAATTATATTTGTTTTATTTCCTCACACTATGCATTGAAAAACGTAGTATGATACACGGGCGTAAGAGCAATAAATTACTCGGTTACGTTTAAATTTATTCCTTTGCGCCCTTGTAGCATAAACTACTATTATGACTTTGTAGTTGTAAAATTAATATGGGCGAACGACCGACCTTTGCTGCGATGCAAAACCTTTTACCTAAATCCCGTTAGTTGCTTTTTGTGCGCCAAAAATCACAAACCTTTGAGAGCCGGTTATTGTACCGACTAGGGCTTGAGTTCTGTGTTAGGGATCCGTAATATTTAATCCTATTATTCAAGTTAAATTCGAATTTGTTCATCAAAACACTACTGGTAATTGAGCTTTTACAGGTTAAATAACTACTTAAAGTAGTTATTTAAGAGGATGGCATACCCTAGCAACATTTTTTATTACTCGTCCAGCACAATAAGTCTAATGGCAAACACCTTATTTGCTTTTCATAGAGGCGATTATATATTGGCTCTTTGGCCTCTTTTTCTTGGACGCGTAATACTAGTGATCACGCAGCGAAACAACAAATCGGTGTGTTTTTAGCTAATACTGAAATATTTTGTAGGGAAAAAAATATTGGATTTATGTAAAATCCCTTCATATTTCTATTGCCTACTTTATTAAAAAAAAACAAGTTGTTCTCTTAACCACGTTTTCAAACAAACGTTTGAAAACAAAAAAAAAAGAGGGTGGAAAGTATTTTTTTTTTTTTGACAAATGTATAAATCTTAATACATTGTTTACAGGTGGAATCCCTAGGGAAAAGATCGATTAATCAAATATATTTTCTTCAATATGAGGAGAGACCTAGTTTCTTCCAATGAACCCTTGAAAACCTGAGGTTGTTGATGTTCTAGCGTCAGGTGTCCCGTTAATGAACACGTTTTATAAAAATTTATCCCTATATCGGAAACTTTGCCGAAGGTAATGTAAAAGTATATGTTTTGAGAAAATATTAAATCAATATTATTTAAAAAAACACGCTTTTTTTGGTGAGATTACAACAGAACCCACTTTTTTGACAACGAACTGTTTTCTCTTTGCCTTTTGAGGCAAACCGCAAAACCAGTTGACCTCTACATTTCTACCAGCCCCTAATTTCTGGGGATATTGGACTTTTTCACTAGTTTCGTGACATTTAGACTTTTTGTGTTTTATGATTTTGTTGTGAGAAGTTTTGTTATTAATTATTTGTTTTGTTATTTATTATTTATTTGTAGGGAAAGTGGTTTTATCCTTCCTCGTAGATAATTGTCCTAGGATAAAACTTGGCACGATTCAAGTCCTATAGATATAGGTCACATTTAATAGGTAAAATATAATAAGTAGAAATATAATAAGTAGATAATAAGTGAAACGGCTCACCTCAATAAGTATTTTGATCGGGATATTGAACGACCAGGGCGGCTATTCTCGCAACATTTTTCACACGCTTTTTGTTTCATACGACTTCGTTAATCGCGTGATAAATGCCGTGTGATGATAATACCAATAAGTAAAACTCCTTATAAGACATGTTAAACATGTTAATGAATCCGGGCAAAGGGGTTTTATTTTAATAGCTTTATACGTTTCTGTGCAAATAGCTTCTAAAAATCACCCGCCTTTGGCCTTCGCAAATTGTCGCATGTGCCAGAATTGCCGCCCAGCTATTGAAATAGTTATTGAGGTGAGCCGTTTTACAATAATCATGTTTGATCCTCAAGTTTCATTCAATTCGATATAGTAACCTATTTAACTGGTACGGAACCCTCAGGGCGCAAGTCCTACTCGCACTTGACCGGTTTTTTAACTTTTTGTGAAAGATTTACAATTTTTTTTACTTTATGATCTGCCCACGACATACACACAGTGTAAGTGTCGATGTAAAGCTATAAAATAAATGAGAGTGGTACTACGAAGAGAAGAATTACTTTATACTTTACTTTAGTTTTATTTTTTGTAATGGGTAATGTATTATTTTTTTATAATATACCTAAACAACCACACAAAATCTTATTTAAGGTCTTAAGAGATGCGAACATGCTGCCACTTTAGAAAAAAAAAACATTATTTATCAACCAGAATAATTATTGAAAGTCTGTCCAATAAAATGCCTAGAAATAACAATGAACCATTTTTAAAAGGCAAAGTTTTAAGAAACAATGTCTATTTATACAAGGTGTAACAGAAAGGTGTAACCATATTTGAAGAGCTTAATCAGTCAATGGTAAAGAACAACTTTTACTATGGAACAAAAAGTGTATCTCGATAAAAAAAACAACTGTTTCATAGAAAAATGCAATACCGCTTGGCCGAAATGTATGGAAGGGTAGATTATTTTTTTGAGATTTCAGGGTTGTCTCCATAGTAAAAGTTATTCTATACCATTGACTGAATAAGCTCTTCAAATATGGTTACACCTTTCTGTTACACGTTGTAGATAAAATTTAAAAAGCGGCTGTTTTTAATAAAAGTTAAAGTTTTAGCTCGCCGAAGACTATTTTTATGAAAAGTATGCTAATTAAAACCAGATTTTCAATAATTATTCTTTTAGAAACCGATTTTCTTTTTTTTAAATCGCATCACTGTAGCAGCTCTTAAGGCTATGAGAAACTAAGTTTGAAATATTTCGAAGGTTGAAAGTGAAAGTGAAAAGTATTTATTTGCCACAAAAAAGAAACACACACGCACAGAGAAAAAAAAATGGCAAAAAGGGCCAAACTCAGCAAATGCTGCTAGGTTGGCGTGTTACATTTAGAAAAGGCGAAGTTATCAGTTCCTATCGTCCAGTAAGTGATTTAATGTAATTTTCCGACCCATTAACGGGGTCTAATGAATCCACTTTATTTGAACGGAACTTTTAGGTTTCCAACAAGTTTCGTGCTCATCAGTTTATGATTCATTTAAAGCCCCTGATCACGTTTTGCGTAAAGGTTTTATTTCCAGACAAAATTATATATTTAATTGTTAACGGGACACCTGACGCTAGAACATCAACAACACCCGGTTTTCAAGGGTTCATTGGAAGAAACTAGGTCTCTCCTCATATTGAAAAAAATATGTTTGATTTATCGATCTATTATCTAGGAATTCCACCTATAAACAATGTTTTAAGATTTGTACTTTTGTCAAAAAGAAAATGTTTTCCACCCTCTTTTTTTTGGTTTTCAAATGTTCGTTTCAAAGACGCGGTTAAGAGATCTACTTGATTTTTTAAAATTAAATAGGCAATAGAAATATGAAGGGATGTTACCTAGATCCAATATTTTTTTCCCTACAAAATATTTCAGTATAAGCTAAAAACACACCAATTTGTTGTTTCGCTGCGTGATCACTAGTATTACGCGTCCAAGAACAAGATGCTAAAGAGCCAACATATAATCGCCACTATGAAAAGCAAATAAGACTTATTGTGCTGGACGGGTAATAAAAAAAGTTGCTAGGGTATGCCATCCTCTTAATACAAAATTAAACACTTTTTTTTTTTAGTTTATTTATTCACAACAAAATAGTACACATTATAATATTAAGTATTAAATGGATCACTTAAGAACGTGTACGTAACTTTTTAGGGTTCTGTAACCGAAAGATGCCAAATGGGACCTTATTACTAAGTCTCCGCTGTCTGTCTATCTGTCCGTCTGTCACAGGGGTCTACAGCTTGAGCTGATGTAGTAAACCGTTTACCGTTACGTTTTGAAAAAACACACTGTGATATTATTCTACCATGTGGAATAAAAATAAATTTAAAAAGTTAAATCCAAGACCCAATACAAAAAACATTGAAATAGTAGATTTTTTTTTATTCAGATGTATATACAAGCAAAACAACAAAAAATAAAATTAGGGTTCCGTACTATAAAGGTGTCGAAATGTTTGTCAGGTGCTACCATTTTAGCGCCTTGTTTTTTTCGCCTTGATATTGTTGTTATTTACTGTAATGTTTTTAGGGTTCCATACTCGTATTGTGTAGTAGTTATTCTTTGTGCGGGAGTCCATCTCGTACTTGACAATATTAAAATATTGCTAAATACAGAAAAAATATTTATTTAGTCGCTTTAAATAACAATGACAAAAATTAAACATACGTATCTAAAACGGAAAAAATATTTAACTTAAAATCTTTATAGATACAAATAAACAATAATTTAAATTGTGTCATTAAACCACTCAACTGTTTTACTTAAGAGGCCGGCGGACCAATCCAAGTTCATACAAACGAAATACCAAAAGCATTTGTAAGTCATAGATATTCTTAAGGTAGTATGTATTTATTCCGATTGAATTACAGAAAATCTAGGTTCCCAAAAATATATTAAATAAGAACACTGATTTAAACATGAAATAATAATATGAGAATACTAAGCTTTCTATGGAAATGTTAAATTGCTTATATGTCGTATTTAAATCAGTGTCCTTTCAAAATATATGTTTGGGAACCTAGATATTCTGTAATCCAATTGGAATAAACACATACTATCCTAAGAGAATCTATGATTTACAAATGTTTTTGCTATTTCGTTTGTACGAACTAGACATACACCGCCGGCCTCTTAAAATTAAACTTTTGTATTTTAGTTAATTAAAATTATATTTAATTACTTAATTGAATACTTTACGTTAACAAAACTAATTAGGGGAGTTGTCTTCGCTTGATTAAATTTAAATCTCTACCCGCAATCTGTTGTAATGCTGATTTTAGATAATAAAATGGAGGTTTTGTTATATTTCAAAGGAATTTATAGATGTAATTCAGTTATTTTACGGCCCTTTTGGAATTAGATTAATGGTTCATGGACTACTTGAATTCTTCTATTTGAAGAACTCAGTTAAAACAACAACAAATTGTTCTCGAGTGATGAAAAATTCATTAACAAAAATGTCTATAGATACACAATACAAATTGTATGGGTTCTATCACCGCTACATGAATTACATCCCCTAGTTGTTTAAAGATTAAGTAGCTGAAGGAAATCGTTGATTAAAATAAACTAAAATAAAATGACTGCTGATTAGACCATAATAGTAGTTTATGCTACAAGGGCGCAAAGGAATAAATTACGAGGACGATTTAAAACACGAGCGTAGCGAGTGTTTTAAACGTAACCGAGTAATTTATTGCTTTTACGCCCGTGTATCATACTTCGTTTTTCAATGCATAGTGTGAGGAAATGAAAACAAATATAATCTTGTGAACTTTAAATTATGATTAGCTCAAAAGGATTGTATCCAGAGCCGTTAAATAGTGGAAAAAAAGGATAACATCTATGGTACACAGGAAAAGCTGCAGGTTAGCCAACCATTGCAAACAAATTAAAAAAAATAATAATAAAGCCCTAGGGCAAAATAATCGACTTTCTGTTCGGTTTTGATGCATAAAAAGTGGGCCTTTACGAGCACATGCATTGAAAAAACTAAAATAATTGCAAGGAATATCAATAATTCACTATAAATTTATTTCATGTTGGCGTCAGTCGTGATCTAAGCTTTTTATCAGCTAAACGATAACCTGCTAAAAAAATTTTTTTTTTCGAATCCGTTTACTCCACTATAATGTCATCTACGTATTAAATTTTTGGGTAAATGTTTATTGAGTATTTGCGAAGATTCTTACTGAAGGAAAACTCGATTGGATGAAATTTTCTTGATAGATTCCAAATTGTTTTATTTTTTCCTGTAATTCTGAAATCCTAACTAATTTCATTGTAAAATTGCATTCAAAATGTGAATATTATGTATTTGTAAAGTCTCCTTGAAAATCTTTTTTACAAATAGCTTAGTACATTTTATATTAATAAAAAACCGAATTTTTGCTACTTTTCCATGAATCCGTCCCACTCGCACTGAGGGTTTTTTCGCATATGGATTAACAGGGACGCTAAACCTTTTACGTAGCGCCTTAAGTTCTCATAATGGCTAAAACAATAGAGGTCTAGATCGTGGCTCGTATCCATCTTACGGGTTAAAAATTATCTTCATTTAAGGTCTGAAGATATTCTAATAATTTACGGTCATCAAAGATTTGTCTCATATTTCTCAGTGAAGACTGTTCTAATTTCTAACTCAATCAGCTCAGCCATTCTTACTTAGGTTATAGTCAAAGACCTACTGGTTTGAACCTTTAAAAAATTTATTAAGCTAGGAGCTTCACCACATTTTTTCCTCAAGTAATTCTAAGCATTTCTAGCCCGGGCCACAAAAAAAAAAAGCTGCTGGCGGGGGGGAGGGGGGTACAAAGGAGCCGCTCGCCCACCTTTTTTTAAAAAAATCTATACGTTTCCAGTTGGCTACTATGGCAAGTTTGGTATCATTTTTGTATAAACTGAAGGTGTAGAATTCATTTCTGGTATTTACTTTAATCATTTTCATAGCAATTTTTTGAATAAATCATTAAAAAGTGAAAAGTTTCAAATTATTTTTTTGCTTTGAGAGCTAATAACTTTTGAATAAGAGAAAAAAAACGAAAATAAAAAATATTATAGTAAAGAGTATTTTATGAAAATTCTAACAGTATGAATTTCAAAAAATTGGTACTACAAAAAGTGGGTAAAAAAAATATATTACTACCTCGCAGTGGTGGCGACTCGCACTAAGAGGCGATTAACTATCTAACAAATGGTATGTATTATCAGCGTAAACAATTATTTTATTATTAATTCCTTTGTAAAAAAAAAACCATTGGTAAAAATACTTGGCTGTACGCTGAATGACTGGCTTCCGAGCCACACTTTTGAGATTCTTGTTTATAAAGTGTGTACTAATTGATAACCGCTCGCCATCAGAGCAGAGCTTCTGAAAGTGCGATAATATAACAATAAAATAAAAGCATATAACAATAAAAGTGGACTTAGAACTTTGTCTTACTCAGGAAACTTAAAAAAAAATAAGAAATATTATATATATTTATATATAGACTTACGTTTAATAACATAATTCTGTGCACCTTAATTTTCTTTTAAAACAGTTGCAACGATTTTTGCATCCTGTCTTGCACCTGCACCGAGTAAGTTCCAAGCACGCACTTGTGACATCTGGTAAGTCTGACTAATAAGGGCTCTAAATACCTTATTCTATACCCCAACCCCAAGAAGAAGGGCTTGGAAGGTTTTGGGTTGGCACTAAGGCCTGGCCCCAAACATGGACCCCTTGGTACATTGCGCGAAGTGTGTGCTGGTGAAGAGCGGCCTTCATTGGAGGAATGTTCTCCAGTTCTCTATCCCTCTTCGTAAATAGATATTTTCTACATTCATTAACAGTAGTGCAAGGGCTTGAGCTGAAAAGTCAAATATTGGAGTCATTCTCACTACTCCCGCTACATAATAGAAGTAAACAACTTTACCTACATAACCTGAATTTGTATCAAATCAGATTTAACTTACCGGTCGTACATTGTAATAACAAATTTCTGAATAAAACTGTCAGCTTCTGCCAATTTCCCATCCATATGTTGCGTCAGGGTAGGCGTTCCAGGCGTCCAAGGCGGTCTTTTTGTCTCTTCCATTGAAAGAAGATACTGTGTCGCATCCTGTCAAGGCATGGAAAGTTGGCAGTACTTCAGCTCTTTCTAGTCCCGAAATAGTGTAGTTTAGTTAGTATGTATTAATTTTATATCACGTTTTTAATACTTAGAGCACGATGAACACATACCGAGTGCATTGGCAATAGTGTGGCATAAAATACAAGTGTGGTTTTTGCCTGTGCCCATGTGAACCCTCAACTCTTTTATTTCTGGCAATTTTTGAATACATGAAATGGCTACGACAACTACGTCTGTATCTACAGTACGAATCACAATGTTTTTATGTCCTCGATCGACAGCGTCAGCAACGTGAAGTAACATTCTAGTATCGGCCTCTTCGTGGTTACTTGGTTCATTAATTTTCCTGTCTCGACTGTGATTACTCAAAACTGCAGTCTTTTGAGTTAAGTTGAACTCCTTGCCTTCAGCCAAATCTATGGAGAGGCATCGGACAGATAGCAGATCAAAAAGCTCCTCTTTATTTAATTCCACCCGAAGGATGTAGGATTATGTAGGTAAAGTTGTTTACTTCTATTATGTAGCGGGAGTAGTGAGAATGACTCCAATATTTGACTTTTCAGCTCAAGCCCTTGCACTACTGCTAATAAATGTAGAAAATATCTATTTACGAAGAGGGATAGAGAACTGGAGAACATTCCTCCAACGAAGACCGCTCTTCACCAGCACACACTTCACGCAATGTACCAAGGGGTCCATGTTTGGGGCCAGGCCTTAGTGCCAACCCAAAACCTTCCAAGCCCTTCTTCTTGGGGTTGGGGTATAGAATAAGGTATTTAGAGCCCTTATTAGTCAGACTTACCAGATGTCACAAGTGCGTGCTTGGAACTTACTCGGTGCAGGTGCAAGACAGGATGCAAAAATCGTTGCAACTGTTTTAAAAGAAAATTAAGGTGCACAGAATTATGTTATTAAACGTAAGTCTATATATAAATATATATAATATTTCTTATTTTTTTTTAAGTTTCCTGAGTAAGACAAAGTTCTAAGTCCACTTTTATTGTTATATGCTTTTATTTTATTGTTATATTATCGCACTTTCAGAAGCTCTGCTCTGATGGCGAGCGGTTATCAATTAGTACACACTTTATAAACAAGAATCTCAAAAGTGTGGCTCGGAAGCCAGTCATTCAGCGTACAGCCAAGTATTTTTACCAATGGTTTTTTTTTTACAAAGGAATTAATAATAAAATAATTGTTTACGCTGATAATACATACCATTTGTTAGATAGTTAATCGCCTCCTAGTGCGAGTCGCCACCACTGCGAGGTAGTAATATTTTTTTTTTACCCACTTTTTGTAGTACCAATTTTTTGAAATTCATACTGTTAGAATTTGCATAAAATACTCTTTACTATAATATTTTTTATTTTCGTTTTTTTTCTCTTATTCAAAAGTTATTAGCTCTCAAAGCAAAAAAATAATTTGAAACTTTTCACTTTTTAATGATTTATTCAAAAAATTGCTATGAAAATGATTAAAGTAAATACCAGAAATGAATTCTACACCTTCAGTTTATACAAAAATGATACCAAACTTGCCATAGTAGCCAACTGGAAACGTATAGATTTTTTTAAAAAAAGGTGGGCGAGCGGCTCCTTTTTTTTTTGTGGCCCGGGCTAGAAATGCTTAGAATTACTTGAGGAAAAAATGTGGTGAAGCTCATAGCTTAATAAATTTTTTAAAGGTTCTGTATGGGACCGATCCAATAGATCTTTAACTATTATTGCCACGGACAGGCGGAGGCTTTGCTATAGGTGTTTATTTTTTTCAAATAACCCTATATGCAAATCTCGCTAAGCTTTGTGCAAACAGCGCGGCGCGTACGGTAAATCTGTATGGCAGGTGATCCCCTACATCAATCCAGCTTTTACACGATGTTTAAACGAAAAACGCTTGTGTGTGGCTTGATCTTGTTGTTATACTTTTTATTTGAATACAAACACGAATAATCTAGCTTTAGGGAGTTAAGGCGCTACGGAAAAAAATCGTCACTGTTAGAGCTTATCTACTACAGTAAAGAAGGTATTATTTTGATGAAATAGAATATTACTTTTGGAATCTTTTTCTAGTTATCTATTAAACAGAAACTCGATTGGAGAAATTCGGTTGAATAAAAATATTTATTGAAATTAGGTCTTTTTCGAAGCCGTTTCTCATGGTTTGACAACTTGGAATGACACATGGACTGCGATTATATTTTATTAGCTGGGTTTTAATACTATCTAGGACCTGGTCAAACGAAATTTTTATAGCAACTTGAAAACATTTTATATGAATAAAAAACTGACTAATCGTAAGGAATATCAATAATTCACTAAAAATTTATTTCATGTTGGCGTCAGTCGTGATCTAAGCTTTTTATAAGTTAAGCGATAATCTGCTCAATCTGTTAAGGCGATACCATAAAAAATGATTTTTTTTTCGAATCCGTTTACTCCACTATAACGTCATCTACGTATTTCATTTTTGGGTAAATGTTTATTGAGTATTTGATGACGATTCTTACTGAAGGAAAACGCGATTGGATGACATTTTCTTGATAGATTCCAAATTGTTTTATTTTTTCCTGTAATTCTGAAATCCTAACTAATTTCATTGTAAAATTGCATTCAAAATGTGAATATTATGTATTTGTAAAGTCTCCTTGAAAATCTTTTTGACAAATAGCTTAGTACATTTTATATGAATAAAAAACCGACTTTTTGCTACTTTTCCTCGAACCCGTCCCTCTCGCACTAAAGGTTTTTTCGCTTATGGAGTAACAGGGACGCTAAAACATTTGCACATCGCCTTAAGTAGAGGCCAAGCGATCGATTATTTTTTTATGACAACCCAGAAAACGTTATTCTGGTAAATAAATATTTTGTACTAGAAAGTATAATTTTTGATGGCGTAATATTTATTTATAGTTGTTTAATTTTTTTGTAGCGCTTAACACTTTTCAATTAATTTTAAAGTAACTTTAAATGAGTCCCCTTTTCAACCCTCGCACTGCGCTTCCTACTCTACCTGTGTAAACTAGGAAATATATATGTATATCCAGATCATAAGCTTTCCACCGTTCCTATTTAGGGCAGTGTAGGTAAGAGTTAAAATTAAACTGTTTTAATTTTGATTATGTTTATTTTGCGAAATCCATCGCTATAAATCCTCTTAATATTATTAGAGTGCATTCTAAACTAGAAAAGATCAATCAGAAACAAATCCAAAGACAAGAATTTGAAAAAATTCCCCGGGCCAGGATTCGAACCTGCGACCTCTTGTTATCAAGACAAGTTTGTAATGCACTCTAATAATATGTTTTAATTTTCGTCTCTAATAAGTATGAAATCAATGAAAGTACCAAATCTGTGTTAAAAATACCTTTTCGTTTTTCTATTGTGTATATTTATCTTCGTTCAAAACCTGAGCTTTTCCCGGATGTCAACATCCTGCCAATTCCACACACACGCCTCCACAACCAAACAAATTTAATGTTTTTTTTCCTACATACTTACGTGTACTCATGTCTTCCAGAGGGGTAGGCAGAGACTTCAGATTTCAATCTGCTACGATCCAGACACGCCTCTTTCGCCTCTTACACAAATCAATCGATCTAGTCATACAAGCTCTTCTATTCCGGGTACTTTCGACATGATCCTTCTTCAGTATGTCGCCAATTTGGTTAGCATACGGCCTTCTAGGGCGGCCTGATCGAGTTGTACCTTCCGCTTGCGCACCATACTTTCATTCATCATCTCTACATGTCCAAACTACCGAAGCATTCCCTTTTCTATTCTAGTCACTAAATCTTCTTTCAGGCCGCAACGATCTCGTATGTCGATATTTTTCACTCTGTCATTCAATGTTAAACCACCCATGCATTTCCACTGCATTCACTCTTCTTTGTTGTTTATCTTGCCATACCCAACATTCACTACGATACATAAGTGTAGGAGCCATCACTCCATTATGAACCGCCAATCGTGCCTTTGCAGTCACATTTTTTTTAACTTTGCAAAGGTTAAAAAAGGAATATATATGTTACAGGTATGTTTTTCGTGTTATCTATTCAGGTGACGTGACGGTTTTAAATGTAGCCTTGTTATTGTTTGTTCTAAAATCGCTGATAGAACCGAACTGACATTATTTTTCCGTTGCAATATCAGTCGTTTGACTTTTGTTTACACTTACAGTATGGTAAATGCCATGCCATTTAAGGCGCTACGGAAAAAAAATAGACACTTTTAGAACTTGCATAATATCTACTCCAGTAAATAATTTATTTTTTTGATAAAATAGTATATTATTTTTGGAATATTTTTCTAGGGATCTGTTAAAACAGAAATGCGATTGGAGAAATTTGGCTCGATACAAATATTTATTGAAATGAGGTCTTTTTCGACACCAATTCTCCTGCTTTGACAATTTTAAATGACATATGGACTGCAGTTATATTTTATTAGATGGGTTTTGACAGTATCTAGGACCTGGTTAAACGAAATTTTGATAGCAACTTTAGTACATTTTATATTAATAAAAAACCGACTTTTTGCAACTTTTCCATGAATCCGTCCCTCTCGCACTGACGGTTTGTTTGCATATGGGGTAACAGGGACGCTAAAACTTTTACATATCACCTTAAGCGTCATTTGAGCTTGCTAAACATTGTCAGTTTGCTAAGAATTTCTGAGATTTATCAAACAATGCAACTAACGTTATAATATAAATGTAACTAATTTAGGAAAGGCAATGACCTTTATTTCCATGCTACCGTCCTCAAGTAAATAGAGATATCCGAGCCACGATTTGGACGACGATTTTGTTTTAGCGACAATGAGAATAAAGCGGGTTATTATCCAAATTAATAAAATGTTTCATTAATTGTACTGTCTTAGAATAAAATATTTAATACGAACTTGAAAATAATTATTCTTTGATTGTATAGATTAATTAAGAAAGTACACAAAAGTCTCATAACAAGTTTGCGTCAGAACAGAGTCGACTGCTAATTGGTGCTCCCTTCTCATCTCAATGCTGATTGGCTAACAAACTCCGGACTGGAGTTATATTTACACCAGGAAACTTAGCCCTAGGCGGTGAGGATTTGTGCTGAATTTCTATTCTTAGTTAAATAAAAGGTCGAAGAATTATAATTTATAATTGCGATTGAGGATACTAGGTGAAACTTGGAAAGCATCTTGAAATAAATACTCTTGTACACTGTTTCACAATATATTGTTTACTTTATTACACCCAACCGGTTTCTTATATTAATGGTTAAATTAGCTACATATTTCGTAGAATTTTAAGTAAAACATTAGCATTAGCAACATGAAAGGGTAAATTGTTAGTAAAATCTAACAAGTAACATAAAAACATAATGTAGAAATATACCGTCCTGTCGCTCGTTATTATTATATTAAATATATTACCGTAATTACAGCCAAGTTAATTAAAATTTTTGGTTTTCAACGTATATGGGGCATAAATTATCATCTTTAGATGCAATGCAGTTCTTCTTCACAGCATTTCCATTCGTTTCTTTTACCATTTAGCAATTCAAAGGAACTTAATCGCACACGCGCTGATCTAGAGACTGGTTGCGACGTCTTACTGACTATCTCCGATCAAGCACAAGTGCCTTTGTCCACGGTCCAGTAAATGACGGCTCCGATAAACGTCCGTCAAACGCCGGACCTGGAGGATGGAATCATTGCCGGAAGCTATCTGTCTTATAGTCCGGTTTCGGCTCCGATATTGAATCGCAGCAAACAGCCAATAAATAGCGAACGTTCGGACGGACCGTGGACAAATCCTATTTAAGACAAGTGTTTGTATTGCGAGCATACTCGGGCCCGGCAATGGTCCGATCTAGCGGCACTTCCAATCAAGCACAATTACTGGAGGTGATTTTACAGAACGTTTACCGAACGTCGGGCGTCGGATGTCGTGTGGACATAAAGGGTCATTTAAATACGAGTACATGAACCGGTCCGTGATTTATCGGATGCCATACAGGACCGTGGACAAACGCTGTTATAAACCAAAATAATAAAACGTAAATATTCGATGCAACCAGCTGAAAACAGGGTGGCTAACAAGGAAATGCAATGCAATTTTTAATCAAGTTAAAACAATCGACCAATTTAAATTTTGCAGTTGCAGCATGCGGCTAGCATAATGTGCTAGATTGCTAAACAAAGCAAAATTAATTCATTACCGGCACCAATTAGTGCCTTGTACGTACATTTGGTTGTTGTGAACGCAATCTGGGTCTAATTTAATTTTAATCAGGCTTTTAAACAAATTTGAACTCAACAATGTTTTCATTAATGTAAATGTAGGTAAGCAAGTAGATCGATAATCTGGTTTTAATTCAACAAACAAATTTAATAGCAATATAAAGTTAAAGTATCTTGTTGTTTGTATATATTTGTATAATTTGACTGTCGATTAACTTGTTTTTTGTACTTTTTGAAAAATGTCCTTTTTGCAACTCTCGAAATAAATACGGGATGTTGATTTGAATCGCAACTTCCGTCGCAATACAAAACAATAAAAAAAAAACGATTTTTTATCCAATTCCTAGTTATCCACGATTTTGGTTGTTTTTGGTTTGTCCACTGTTGCCAAAGTTTGGCCAAAGTCAAGAAAATTTTACGACTAATGGAATGACTAATAATTTATCTTCGATTATTTGGTATTACGTTATTTATTGAAATAACCATTTTGTTTATTATTACACCCCTTGCGTAATGAAAGTTGCGAATTAGATCTCTTTTGCCTCTTTTGTGTTCTGGCACAAAATCTCCGTTTGTTATTGTGTGTATTAAATTTGTTATCGTGTGTATTAAATTTGTTATTGTGTGTGACAGATAATAGCGTGGCTCCGACCAGCGGTGGCGCGGCGGGGCGTGCTGGCGACCCTCGTGACGGCCGCCATGGCCTGGTGTGATGGATACGACAAACCCTTGCTGGTGCCTCTGAATGGCTGGTGAGTTCCAACTATGTACATCGTCACGACATGAAGCTCCGAGGGGGTTTCAGAGGTATTTCCGAACGTGGACTGTGAAAATGCAAGTCAAGTTTCACCGACGATTCTTACGTCCCAGCATAATGGATGATCGCGTTGTACTTCGGGCAAAGCTCGCAAACCGAACACATATGTGTCTCTATGGGGTTTAAAAACGGGACCCCTGGTTAAGGGGCAACAAATGCGGATTGCGTATATAGATATTTAGCTCGATTTGTTGTCCAAACTAGACACCAGAAAATTTTGAGAAAAATGTATGTACAAAATCATATGTCCATTAAGAGTCTATATATTTCACATTGCTT
Organism: Ypsolopha sequella; assembly: GCA_934047225.1. Taxonomy (NCBI): domain Eukaryota; kingdom Metazoa; phylum Arthropoda; class Insecta; order Lepidoptera; family Ypsolophidae; genus Ypsolopha; species Ypsolopha sequella. Next base: position 4,162,064 of record OW203988.1, on the reverse strand, counting down.
CGCATGATTCTCTGTTATATCAACAATACATCATAAAGTGTGGACGATTGCTACGTCCTTAATATGGCTAAAACTTAATTCTATTAAATTTTATCGACACAAAAAGAACTGTAAAGTTACCTGCACACACACCGTACAATAAACCGAATACTATAAAATTTCATGATAATTGATATTGCTCAATATAAAGCACGACCCTAAAATTTTAGAAGACTATTATTTTCACCGTAAAAGAATGTTTTTTGCTTGATGGATTCAAGTTTTTTGCTTGATGGATTCAAGTTTTTTGCTTGATGGATTCAAGTTTTTTGCTTGATGGATTCAAGTTTTTTGCTTGATGGATTCAAGTTTTTTGCTTGATGGATTCAAGTTTTTTGCTTGATGGATTCAAGTTTTTAAAAGTTGAAATGTTATCTGCACTCAAAAAATCAAAAAATCTTTGACTTGGTAGGTACTTAATTTCATTCGGTGTCGGTACATACGTTTGAAACGATTCCTTCACACAAAAAATTCCTTTATACTACACCTGCTCGGAAAGTACCTTCTTTCTTTGTTGAAAACGATGCAGAAAATACGTCATTACTGTCATACAAATATGCGGGCGGCAAAAGTGTATGAAAGTTCATTGTTAACGTGCTTGAGCGGGCAGAAAAAGTATATGCAAATCCATTGTTAACGTGCTGTTTTTTTTTTAAATAACATAAAGAATGAGCAAGTGGCCAAGTGGCCAGTATTATTTTGCGAACTCGTACATAAAACTCGAAAACTGATACTGGCCACTTGATTTTCCTGCACATAATAAAAAATAAGAAGGAAATAAAAAGTGACAATCGCACGCGAGTCAGTGGGTTTATTTTATTGTATCTTGATTAAAAGTAAAATTATACTATTTCCTCGCATGTGTAGTATAAAGCACTATGTATCACTCGGGAGAAAGTGCGATTCCCAACTCGTGTGTATTGAGGCCCTTGGCTTCGCCTCGGGCCTCAAACTACACCCTCGTTGGTAATCTTCCCCTTTCTTCCCTCGGTGAACAATGTACTATTACCTTCACAAGATCTCATTATTATCTACAAATGTCAAATTTAGTAAGTATTAATATATTTTATATATAACGTTTAATATTTGTTTATTTTATCATACATTTTCGACTCGGTCGCGTTTTTACCGCCTGCGACTTCTGCACGGCCAACGAATTCTCGCTCTTCTTCCTATTTCTTAAGAGTTGTGGTTTAGATGTCAATGCTCAAAGTTGTTGACGATTAATTCAACCTAAACGGTCAATACGAGGCGCTTAGTAGCGCAAAATTAAGGCACTACGGAAAAAAAATCGATATTTTAAGAACTTGCATATCTACTTCAGTAAACAATGTATTATTTTGATAAAATAGTATATTATTTTTGGAATCTTTTTCTAAGGATCTGTTAAAACAAAAACGCGATTGGAGAAATTCAGCTCGATATAAATATTTATTGAAATGAGATCTTTTTTTGGCACCTATTCTCCTGCTTTGACAATTAAGAATGACATATGGACTGCAATTGTATTTCATTAGATGGGTTTTAACGGTATCTAGGACCTGGTTAAACGAAATTTTGATAGCAACTTTAGTACATTTTATATTCATAAAAAACCGACTTTTTGCTACTTTTCCACAAATCCATCCCTCTCGCACTGTGGGTTTTTTCGCATATGGAGTAACAGGGATGCTAACTTTTACATATCGCCTTAACAGCTCGACGTGTGTCGGTACAATATTGACGAAAATTATATTGAAATAACGTTCATTTCAGTGCGCATTGCAAAGTGGCTGTTACGACGATCGCTGCGTCTAAAAGTGCAAAATAGGAGAAAATCGATTTTCACATGGACGTGGTTATTCTTTAATATGAAATATATGCAATGATATAATATTAATTGAAATAAAATATGAAATATATTTTGTTATACCTTCTGCCCTTTACCTTCTTCCTCTCTCAAAATATAGTATATACGTTTAGGTTGAGTGGGACGGTGTGGACGTCTGGTTGTTAGTGTGCGGGGGTGGATCCTTTTTGTACTAAAATAGTTGTTTAATTTATTGGCATCAGAAAAATGTTTACCTGGTATTATTACTTCTGAAAATAAAGTTTATTACTTCATTATTATCTATTTCATAGTTTATTATTTCATTTTGTAATGGAAAAGTAATTTTACCGAAAATGCTACCGCCCACAGTCTCTACTGGTTTTGTTTATACGGGTCCCCACAACTTCGACCTAATCAATATCAATACATCATTATCAATACAAATAATAAAAGAGTTCGATTAAAAAATTCGATGTTCTATTTGTAGCTATCAAGTTTATTTATGATTCAAAACATTAAGAATAGGTGTATAACATATTATTAAAGTTAAAATAAATTAGCATGAAAAAATACAAATATAAAATACAAAAATACCCAGAGATATAAGTATTATTTAAATAAAACTAAATAACAAATATTTACCACATCGCCATCGTCATGTGGAAGGAAATCTAGAAGGCGGCTTTGCGGGCAACAGCTAGTTAAAATTATAAATAAATTAAATCAAATATCTTGTGAGGTATCGTTTGAAAAATCTAGTTAAAATTTTGCTAGAAACTACCATATGTCACTGATCTCTTTAGCTTCTGAAGTTAAAATTTAGATTTTAATAGGATTAATATTATATAAGCTATAGAATACGGGAAAATTGCAGGATTACGCAGAAAAAAAAATCGTTTGGTCTATTGACTGTAATACTGGTACAGAATCCTAATTGTGCGAGCCCAACTAGCTCATGTCGGTTTTTAGGGTTCCTTACCCAAAGGGTAACCAACGGGACCCAGTCCATCTGTCCGTCTGTCACCAGGCTGTATCTCATGAACCGTGATAGTTACACAGTTGAAATTTTCACATATGATGTATTTCTGTTGCCGCTATAACAACAAACACTAAAAAACAGAATAAAATAAATATTTAAGGGACCTCCCACATAACAGACATGTTTTTTTTCCTTTTTTATATATAATGGTTCGAAACCCTCCGTGTGCGAGTCGAAATCGCACTTGGCCGGTTTTTTTATTCAGAACTAACACAGAAGGATAACGTGAAATATTTTGCGACTGAAACAGAACCAGTCTAAGAACTCATAAGCAAGTGTTATGTCGACACGTAATTTCCTTGTTGTTCACGAAGAATACTCAAGTTCTCTTGTCTCGAGTATACTTACACAAAGACATGGCAAGTACTCGTACATCGTACGTTAGCTTTTGTGCCTTTTCTTTTTTCTCATTTCGACTTGTTTCCTGAAGTGCGAGCAACCTCAGTTTCAAGAGTATTGTGATCACAAAGAGTTATGCAAATCAGCTTTGGAGTTTCTTTAAATGGGGGTACATGGAATAAAAGTTGGATAAGTGGCTGCACAATGCTAAAATTCAGTCCTGCTCTAGCGCTTGTTTTTTACATTAGGACTACATTAGGACAGCGTTTCTTAACCTATTTTGTCCACGGACCCCTTAGGAAATCAAGCACAATTTTAAGGACCCCCTTAATAAAAAGCAGCAATAAATTTCGGACCATTTATTTTAGTTCCACAAATTACAAAAAAAATATACTTTTTCATATAAAATACCTAAATGAGAAGGTTGGTGCTGCTTTTTTGCAACTAAATTAGTGATATTTGGGTTTATATTACTACTGAGATTATAATCTAGTAATAGCCTAATCTATTACTAGATTAAGCTGCGGACCCCCATACATATGCTCGCGGACCTCCAGGGGTCCGCGGACCACAGGTTAAGAAACGATGCATTAGAACATTAACTATATTTTTTTATGTCATAAAGATGGTTTTTTCTAGAGTATTTGCGTGTGTCAGTTTCGTTTTAATCGGTTTTGAAATATGGAAACTGAATCACTTTTTTCGTGAAATTCATGCTTTTTTAAAAGTATTATAAGCAGAAGAATATTGAAAGTATGTTTATTTATAAAGTGTTATTAATAATTGTCTTGAGTCAAAAATACGCCATATTTTTTTCAAATATTTACCATCTACAATGACGGAACTGAATCCAATGCAAAACTGATGTTTAGCATTGTGGAGCCCCTTAAAGTGACGTTTTGAGTTAGACCTTATAGAAGGCTCAGCTATAATTCTGAACTTGTAGAAAATAAGTAATAGACTTCTGTTAAAGTGTTTTCGGTTGTATGGTTTGTCCGTTTTAATTAAAGTAAAGAAATAAATAAATAAATAAATGGTAAGGTATGTTAGCCTAAACAAAATTAAAAGAAGAAAGTCAATCAGTGCGCTTTTCGAAACTGTAATCTAATGAAATTTGACAGATCAAATTGCCGAAAAATTGTGAAGTAATGAGGAATGTCAAAGCAAAACCGTTTTTTGTAGAGAAGGTAGACAAAAGCTTTTTATGTATAATTCGAAGTACGTAACAAGCATTTTTCATAATATGATTATATAAACAAAATTAGATGGCTCAAGTTTTTGTCACATGCTGGATATGCTGGTGTTATATTTTCGGTGAAACATCGAACATTTGCGCGGAAGGTATATAGGTATACTCTCTACGTGCCGGAAGTACGGTTGCCAGATGGGAAAACCAAAATATTTGGGCAAAATTTAAAAAAGTTGGGATTATGGGATTATTGTCGAGACAAATAAATATTACGAAACCAAAAATTTTTTTTATTATTAAAATTAAAGTAATTACAACAAAATACTTTTTCACCTCACAAGCTCGGAAAGGCTCTGTTTATCATTAGAAATCTGGGTGGAAAAGCGCACTTCATCCGCTAGCGTGGAAAGTGTTTTTAAAATTCGAATATTTTTATACAATAATATTACACATTATATAGAACCTCATTGGTTTCGTAATAGTTTATATTCTCTTCAGCCAGTCCACTGAAATGCAAATACTTATTTCATGTCATGCGCCAGCCTCATTTAAAGAATGAACGCACTGGCCAGCAAGAAAATTTTATTAAAAACAAAAACTTTAAAATTTCCTTCTCTTTATTCAATTCACTTTCCTTTCATTATTTTGGTTTGTTTTTTGATAAAATCAAAAGAAATCATAAAATATGAGCGAGGTTAGCAGCGACGAAGATATAAGTTTAACACCTGCAGAATTAGTGCAAGCGGTACATAATGCTGAGTTGAGTTTTCTTCCAGAAAAATCGCGCGAAAAATGCATAAAAGCGTACGATATATATTTTCTTGCACCTAACATTTTCTTCGATTTTGTGAGGTGAAAAGTTAAGTGTTTCGCTTGGCAGCAAATTTATTTAGCGTCTCGTACCTTTGAAACCCTCGCTACGCTCAGGATTCTATATTTGAACCACTCGCTTCGCTCGTGCCAGCCTTGCATAAGAAATAACTATTTTGCCCGCCGATCATTGTTATATTTGTAATTTGTCGGGATAATTTGTATTTTGTCGGGACTCTGGTCATCATTTGAAATGTCGGGACAATCCCGACGAATCCCAAACCATCTGACAACCCTAGCCAGAAGTCCGGCGCGGTGACCCCGTTTGTAAGGTCAAACACAAGGGATATTAGATTTGTCACCAAATAGCTCGAGGCAAATCTCTATTGATAATGGAATTATTTTTCTTTATTATTATTTTGCAAAACTTTAGTTGTTAAAACGTCGACAGTAATATTATTTCGCATACCTTTTTTACCTAAACTAAAAACCTTCCAGTGAAAGGCTCTTTATATAGCCGATTACATGATATAAAAGGTCTTTACATATGAAATTGCCGAAGTTTTCTTACAGATTCATGATGTTCATGATAATTGATGAGTTCATAATTCCTGTAATTCAATAGCTATTTCTATTATTATTTTTTTGTTTGAAAGTTGATTTTAAGGTTTTACATCTACGAATTAAATTTTGTTTTTATTATCAATTTAATTAAATTCCATCCGTTTCCATGATAAGATTCGTCATAGTTTTTTACAGCTGACACTTTAAAAAATTAAATTAATGTTGCTGTTAGCTTTTCATTCATACACAAAAGAAATTATATAATTTGGATTTGTCATTCCTAAAAAAAATGCAAAAATGTTAGTACTGAAAATTGAGTTTCCTTCAAATTCTCTAAAGAAAACAGCAATTTCATAGGTAAAGACCTAGTATTTAGTAAGGTTGCGCCGGCGGGGGATTATTTTGAACACACAATTTGAAGCCTCTATTCAGGCAATTTATTTTCCGAGTTGTCGAAACGGTTTATATAAAAACATTCACGGATTGTCTCTACTTTTAAATAAATATACTCAACAAAACACAGTAAATTAAATACATCTCACTTATATTTAATTTAACATGTTTTGTTGGGTGTATGTATTCATTTAAAAATATATTAAAAGACAATACAACAATATGAATTATGTTCAGTACAATATGTGATTTTATACCTGTCTACATATTAGTTGCTCACCTATGAAAATGCTGAAATTTTATAATTCCTGTAATTCAATAGCTATTTCCATTATTTGTTTTTTGTTTGAAAGTTGATTTCAAGGTTTTACATCTACGTATTTAATTAAATCTTCAAAAACAGTTCGTCCTAAATGCCATCCATTTCCATGAAAAGAATATATTTTTACAGCTCACACTTTTCAAACATGTAATTAAAGTTGCTATAAGATTACTAAAACACAAAGTTAAAAAAAATTTGGATTTGTCATTCTTGAAAAAATGCAAACAAAATTAGTTCTAAAAATTTATTTTTCTTCAAATTCTCCATACAAAACGGAGATTTCATAGGTAAGCACCTAATACAAGCAATAGATAAAACGCACATTCCTTGTAAAATGGTAATTCTTTGATCAATCAAGTCTACTAAAACTAGCAAAGTACCTTAACTATGTAGCTATCAAGTTTTCTCACTGGCCCCAATTACTAAAGAAAACTTAGCTACCCTTACCCTCACAAAAACCTTCTGAATGAAAGCCCAAGCCCTTTCCCTGAACACGCGTATCAACAATGTTCTCACCACTTCATTACGGTTCAGCGCTAAGCGCAGCTGCTGCCGGGATCAGTTGGCAATCAATCAAACCGGCACAGAGAGCTCTTTAGCTGTTTCTAGCCTAAGACTTTTTGTGACATCCTTTGTTTATTTTGACAAATCCTGCAAACACAACACGAGTTCTGTTTTGTTTATTTATTAAACAATGTTGTTTTATTTTTGTTTCAACAAAATTTGTTTGTTATTTCTAGATTGAAATAAAATCCTCAACTATCGCGTTCAGAGACACCATGGACACCCGTCTGGATATGTTGTTGATTAGTAAATAACTAATAAATAATCATTATATATAACTAATTAATAACAATGATAATTTAAATTTGATTTATGTGAGAATTTTAATTTTAATTTTTCCTTTTGGTTTTGCTGGAAGAAATATCTTCTTAGAGATAAGCACGCCAATGTACATTTTGTTTCAAATTGAAATGATATGTATCCATATTTCTGTGCGTGTGTACAATAAAGAATAAAGAAAGATGTAGAATCGAAGCATATCTTACAATATAAAAAGGGTATATTATTTATTAACATTAGAGTATATATAAGTAAACTATAGAGCGCGCGTAAGCAAATTATAGCGTAAGCACAGGTATGAACACTATTCATACCATTTTTTAAAAGTAATTACTGTAAAATGTGCACTACCGTTTTGCTTAAACAATTCCCGGAAGCAAAACCGAAAATAATACTATTTATTTTCATCGCTAACATTGATATAACAAAATTAATCAGCAGTTAGTACTATGTAAACTGCTAACGGTCGGCACAAGGCGCTACTAGCGATGCGCGTGCTCTATAGTTTACTTATGTATACTCTAAGACACGACCTTTTCAGAGAAGTCTACACTATCTCTGATCGCGATAGTACATTGTCTCTGTTTTATGGAATTGTTTTGTTTGATATACAATATTATGTTGTTTTCAAACACGAGTGAGCCTCACTTCTTAAGTGCTCACAATTCACAACTCTTCAAGGAAAACCTAACCGTAAGAGTGTTATTAAACTGTGTTCATAACAAGGAAAAACAAATACAATAATTTGGGGTAAAGTATATGAAAATGAAATATTTAAAAATAATATTTCCTGGATTGTGCTAACACTGGACATTTAAATGCCGAATATTATAAGGATTCCAGGAAATATATTTAAAGAAAAATTTATATTTAAATTATATTTCTATATAATTTGTACTTATATTTAAGTAATGACGGCCGTGTAGACATACCATACAGATCTGACGTTTCTAAAACGCGGAACATTTTGATTTCATAATTTCATTCCTTAATTATAAGCGATCATGTATCCAAACACATATTGTTCATCATTGTCACAATCCAAGAAATCGAATTGTATAATTTTTTTCGCGATGAAAACTGTTTTTCATGAAACAGTAACTGTTTATCTATAGAAAAATGTATAAACGTAGTCTTCTTTATATTAACAACGTCTGTATTTCTCTCTTTTTTTTAATTTCAGTTTAGATAAAACTTATACAACTTGCAAAGCTTTGCGTAAAAACGAGGTAACATACTCACAACATCCTGACAGCTATTATGATGGTGTTTCATATAATTTTGCTTTTTGTACTGTAAAAAAAAATGTGACAAAAATAAGCTGTTGACTTCACATTCAGTTTTTACCTTTAATATGAATCTCGAAAAAAATCCAGGCGTAAAGGGGCCACTTAAAAGCAGATCTGAATAAAATTGTAATGAGAACAAGTGGACAGAAGTGGCGAGCACTATACCGTCCTTAAATAAATTTTCTGTCATCTTTGCAATTCCTCTTTGTTCTAATTAATGAATTAAAGCGCTCTTAAACAAGGGACGATGAGAAGCGAGTTTCTTGCTGGGTGTTGTGTAGGGCTACCATCTGATCAGGATATTGAAGACAAGTTAAAGGGATTTAAATAAACGAATAACGTTCACTAAAACGCAGTCACTCTATTTATCCGGCTCTAAGGCACAGTTCCCTATGAGCTCGAGTTTAGCACTAACAAGTGTAAGAATGAAGAAATTACTTAGTTCGATTCGAGTTCGAACTTTGGGATTCTGAATAGAATAGAATAGAAATTGTTTATTTGCAAAAAACTTATCTTATTACATTAGGTGTTGGAACATCCTTTTAAGTATTAAAAATACCTGTGCCAGGATGCCCCGCTCTTTCATAACTATGGTTGGCGTGCACAGAACTTTTTGCTGGAAAAGCAAACAATTGGTCAAGAACACCAATAAAAAAAATATAAAAAATTTAAATATAACTTTAAAAAAAAAGTTTGTATAGGAAATTTTGACTCTAGGGTAGACATTGTCTACCCTGGCGTCATACAAATTTTTTTTTTCAAAGTGATATTAATTTTATTTTTTATTTTTTTTATTGTTATTCTTGACCAATTGTTTGCTTAAAGTTTTACAAAATAAACTTAATATAATATAATTTTAAACTTAGTTATTATACAAAAGTGTGAGTGTGTGTTGAGTGTTGAAGGTGTACGTGTTGGGTATATATATATATATATATATATATATATAATATGAGTTTAGTTATGAATGTAATTGTAATTATGAGTGTGTGTGTTTGTAATTATTATAAACTATATCTCCCTAGCCCTGCGACCGGAGTCTTGGGTCTGAAGATCGTCTATTTCAAAGAACATGTCTGTCTTGAGAGCTCTCGCGCCAAGCTTAGTGTGGCGTGGCCTTTCTGTGACATGTCTCTATATCCATCCATAGTAAATCGTCCGCCAACAACACACACAACGCCACGCCTTCTGTCTGGCGAGTCTTAAGGCGATATTTAAAAGTTTTAGCGTCTCTGTTACTCCATATGCGAAAAAACCATCAGTGCGAGAGGGATGGATTCGTGGAAAAATAGCAAAAAGTCGGTTTTTTATTAATATAAAATGTACTAAAGATGCCATCAGAATTTCGTTTAACCAGGTCCTAGATACTGTTAAAACCCATCTAATTAAATATAATTGCAGTCCATATGTCATTCTAAATTGTCAGACCAGGAGAATTGGTGTCGAAAAGGACCTCATTTCAATAAATATTTCTATCGAGCCGAATTTCTCCAATTGCGTTTTTGTTTTAACAGGTCCCTACAAAATGAATCCAAAAATAATGTACTATTTTATCAAAATAATACATTATTTACTGAAGTAGATATGCAAGTTCTTAAAGTGTTGATTTTTTTTCGTAGCGCCTTAAGAGGATGGCCTACCCTAGCAACTTTTTTTATTGCCGTCCAGCACAATAAGTCCAATGGCAAAGACCCTATTTGCTTTTGATAGAGGCGATTATATGTCGGCCCATTAGACTCTTTTTCTTGGACGCATAGTACTAATGATCACGCAGCGAAACAACAAATTGGTGTGTTTTTAGCTAATACTGACATAATTACTGAAATAATTTGTAGGGAAAAAAAATAGATTAAATAGAATCCCTTCATATTTCTATTACCTAATTTATGAAAAAAAAAACAAGTTGATCTCTTAACCGCGTTCTTAAAACCAACGTTTGAAAACCAAAAAAAAGAGGGTGGAATCTGTTTTTTTTTTTTATAAATGTATAAATCTTAATACATTGTTTGTAAGTAGAATCCGTAGATAAAATATCAATAAATCAAATTTTTTTTTTTCAATACAAGGAGTGTCGGAATTTCTTCAAACGAATCTGTGAAAGTGTGGCCTTGTCCATCCTCTAGCTATCAAGTACAGTCTTAAATAAACCAGTAAAGGAGTAAAAACAAAAAATGGACTCGGCCATTTAAATTTCCTAGTAGCTTTTTCAAATCGGTATAAAATGAACTTTAATTTACACCAGTATTGTTGTTCAGTATGACCAGTAAAACATGTAATTTAGTAGTTTAGTAGATAGGATTCTAATTTGCTACTTTCCCGGCGGATTAGATATAATACCCATCTTTGTCGACTCAAACCCTAACGCCAGGGCCACAGCTTCAGGCTTCTGGCGGCGCTTCTTCCTGCGCTTCCAGGCGGTTTTTGAGACGGGCATGGCCCTGCCACGACACCCGTCGGCGCTTTCCACCGCATCGGATGTATTAGCGCGCTCGCTCTCTCAAAGCGTTCGACACTAGGTTCGTCCTGTGCGCTCGATCACTGTTTCAACCGCCCGCCTCCCCGCACACCGCCATCCCCAGAGCGCAAGTCACTCGAAGCCGGACAAGACGCGCGAGCGGTGACCCATGGCAAGCTCTATACAACTTCACACATTTGTTCTCTCCGCCAGCGCTATCGCAAGAAGAACCGCTTGGCGCGCCTCTCGAAGCCTGAAGCTGTGGCCGAGTGGTAAGGCAGGCAGGACGCACCCTTTTAATATTGCGAGTGACATAATCCAAACAGTATCAATATTCCACAATCGAAGGCGTGGCGATGACGTCAGCGTCGTGTGCCACAAAAAATAATGTGCTATTCAGACACAGTTAAACATAGAGCCCAATGTATTCTGATCATAAGGCGAAAAATTATATAACTTTTCTGATATAACTGTTCCGTCTGGACGTTCATCAGTCAGTGGTATTCTTTTGTAGGTTGATGCGAGGGAATGCGTTCGCAAACGCAAAACTTATAATTGGTTTTTCTATTTTTGAATAAAAAGTATTAGATAAATGTGATATATTATGGCATTTGCCGACCTTAGTTTAAAATTAACTAGTCTTTTCTAGCAGAGTTTTGTGTTTATATTTTAAGAGGCTATGCGAATTTTATTTTTGTCACTGTCACTCCAAGCGAAAAATCGCGCAGTGCGGGAGGGGCAGATTCAGGGCAAAAAGGAAAAAAGTTGGTTTTATATTTTTATTAAAAAAACTAAAATAGCTAGCACAATTTCAAATATCAAATCTCTAGATATTGTTGAAACACACCTAATAAAATATGTTTGAGTTCTGTATATGGTTCCTATTCGTCAAACGAGGAGAAAAAGTGTGTGTTGAAGACCTCATTTCAACAATTATTTCTATCGAGGAAAATTTATCCAAACATGATTTCCAATTCCAAAACCCTAGATTATATAGTCAAAATGTATATTCCAGAAATTTGTTAAAATTTTCTGTGTATTTCATGAAATATTTATTTATAAATATTTGTATCAAGCCGAATTTCTCTAATCACGTTTCTGTTTAACAGGTCCCTAGAAAAAGATTCCAAAAATAATATACTATTTTATCAAAATAATACATTATTTACTGAAGTAGATATGCAAGTTCCAAAAGTGTCGATTTTTTTTCCGTAGCGCCTTAATAAGAATAAATTGCCATGGCATGCTTTGTATTTATAAATGGAGGATTTTATTAACAGAAACATAAAAACTTAAATAACATGAAATAAAACTAAAATTAAACCTTACAAATTTACCTATAAAACTAAAATGTCTCCTAAAGTAAAATTAAACTAAGTAAAAAATGTTGGCCAGATCGCCGCCGCCGTCTTGTGGCAGGGTTCCCAGAATGCTGGCAGCATTTCCTCTTTGATTTATAATTATATATATAATTTATAATAAAATTACATTTATAAATGTAATTCTTATTTTTTTTTAATATTGTGTCGCAGTTAATTGTATTGTCTTAATTGTTACTCTACCATCGGCTGGTCACCCTCATCTTGTGTTTTTTTATACTAATTTTCTTTTTAAGGGTAAATTACTTTAAGGGTAAATGTGCCACCTAAGCGCTTTTAAGTGTTTTATACAAGAATTTCTTTTATAACTTCTTTTCAAAACGGCTTTGTTACAATAAAGTTTTACCTTCATATCCTCATATACGATTAATTACAAATAAAAAAAGTCTTTTTATTTTGTACTTCACTGTAATCTTCGGTGCACCTGATTATTTACCGAATTAATACATAACATATCAAAATATTAATCCGCAAATTTTAATAGCTTACATAACAGTAGGTAAGAAGTTAAGGAAATCTTCTTTTTCCCTAATTTAGATTTTTACAGGCGATATGTAAAAAAATAGGGGTGTTTCTTTTCTGTGTATTTCATGAAATACAATAATCAATTTCTGGTATTTGTATTTTGACTACACCAATCTAGTGTTTTATAATTGGAAAACATGTATGGATAGATTTTCCTCGATAGAAATAATTGTTGAAATGAGGTCTTCAAAAACACTTTTTCTCTTCGTTTGACGAATAGCAACAATGTACCAAACTCAACCTTATGTTATTCGATGGGTTTCAACAATATATAAAGTTTTGATTTTGCAATTTTTGCTAGCTGTTTTAGTTTACTTTTTTCCCTTTCTCCCTGAATCCGCCCCTCTCGGACTGCGCATATTTTTGCTTGGAGTGATAGCGACAAAAATAAATTCGCAAAGCCTCTTATAACTAACTTTCTCCCTGAATCCGCCCCTCTCGGACTGCGCATATTTTTGCTTGGAGTGACAGCGACAAAAATAAATTCGCAAAGCCTCTTATTCTTGGAATTTTTTCAAGTTTTTTGAAGCGAAAAAACGAATACGATTGAACGATTTTTGGTAGGGTAAAATCTTATGGGTTCACGTCACCGGCATGCTGCGTGTTACGTACGCAACGCCGACGTGTTGCGCTTGGCCAGCAATGAAAAGTCTACCTTCTGTCGGCGCATTTATTTTTGCTGATATTTGAAAACTGGTAGATTTTCCACTGCCTTCCGAACCACATAAACCGAAAACAAATTTTCCCCAACGGGATTTGAACCCATGTCCTCGGGATTAGGGGTCACGATGTTCGATCCACTAGGCTTCGAGGTGGTAATTGGCCTGAAGTACGAGTTTTAACACAGTTAGGTATATTATGTTATATCCCCACTCCATATTAAAAAACTCTGTTAAAATATGAAAAAAATATCAATTATTGATCGTGCTTGGCCAATTACAGGAAAACTATAGCGATAAAAAAAAATAATCACAAATGAGAAATATAAAAAAGAAGTAAAATAAATAAAACAATATTTTAAAAAAATACAATATGGGTATCAAATTGTAGGTATTGATTTGAAAGTTGATTGTGAAAATATATACTTTTACTATATTTACTGGCACTGGTTTCGAAAATTCTTTAAAAAACCCCAAAAATATGTTTCCCTCCCTTATCTCTAACACTGGTGGACCAAAAAATATGAACAATTTATGGAAATATGTGTATATGTAAATATTACAGGACAAATAAAGCAGTTGAGAAATTTACAAAAAAAAATTACAAAATTAAATATATCATCCACATAACGGAACCCTAAGTATGCGAGTCTGACTCGCACTTGGCCGGTTTTTTTATTATTACTTTGTAATTTACATAATAGCTTAATTTTTTTGTGACTTTTTAATTTATCTTAATATTTCTCTTTGTGTATAATAAAAACATTTCATAATAATCATAATAATAACTCCATAGCTTAGTTATAAAAAAAAATTTAATCTAATATTCTAATAATAATATATTTGTAAATAAGTATAATCACTAATCTATACCTGAAAGTATATCACCAATATGTGTATGTCTCCACCCCAGGCTGCAGCCGCCCATCGCGTCCACAGTCCGCGTGGTGCACATGGGCGGGGCGGCGGGTGGCTCCGGAGCCCGTCTCCTGCAGCTGGCGCCATCTGGTCAGCACCTGGTGCTGGCGCCGTCAGCCGGGGACCCGCAGCTTTGGCACGTCATGTCCAACTCCAAAGTGCACACTTTTAAAGGTTAGTGATTTGGATTTAGTCTTAATTTTATCATTTATTAGTCGAATCAATAGACCTTGGGATTAGAAATGGCGACCGTTCTATTCACTTGCAAAGTATCTCCGTCTATATTTGCATATGGAAATACAGATACCATTAAAAACAATAGCAATCAATGTACAATGCTTCAAGGATCTTTGGCGCGAAGATGACAGGTAACAGGAAGGTGCAGCTGTGAAACAACGAATAGGATAGCAGCGTTAGTTCCGATTTTGACCACGACCAATCCACGCGCAAAAAGAGCCTTGTCAATCATTCAAATTCTATACAGGTGACGTAAATATTTCAGGTGTGCTTATTCTAAGGTCTGGTCTATGCTGACAGTACAGCAAGATTGGGTGGCCAGTATGGAACAGCTGATTTTTGGCCGCAATTTCAGTGTTGGCAAATAGTAAAAGTTGTTAGTACAGACGTGTACTATATCAGTTTTGAGAAAAAACCTTGAAAATTATATATTCCGTCAAAAACGATGTGTATCTTTAGGCGAGCGAATGAACTCATGCAGTTCGGTGCGACGTGTTTTAATGAAAGATTTCAAAAGTAAAGATAATTAAGCCCTTACCGTACTATGACAGCACCAAAATGTTTCCACCTTTAAATGTGTGACGCTCACACGTTTGGAATCAGTGCTCATCTGAACACATTGATATTTGGACGCCTTAATCATTTTAACAACTTTAGTAGTCTGATCAGTTTGCTGACCGTAGGTAGATAGATTGCGCACTCATAGTTGTGCGCGCGTCGGCATTAGTTAACGCCAATGATCTTCCAGCCCTAGATATCTTACTCCATATATAGACAGTTGAAAATCATGGCCCAAGTTTGTGATTACAACTATACATCGAAACAAAACAATAATAACATAAAAGCCAAGTAAGGATGTTTCGTTAATAGACCTTGTCCGCTCTAGCATAAGATTTGTTTTCCACGATCGATGTAAGCAGAAATTCTATTTTGCTTCCGTAGCTCACAAAAAGTCGTAAAACCATATCGACCAGCCAGCGAATATAGAGCTCAATGTTCATTATTTTTATATCTTTCACCTTTATGCTAATGCATTAAGGTAGAAAACGGATTGCATCATATTGTCGATTTACGACGTATTATTGTTGAAACAGGCAAAATTAGTTTTAGGACTATAAAAGGAATGGAGTCGCGCTTCGTTTATTTTAGCCACTGATGACGATGATGACGGAACAAAGAAGATGTAATTTATTATTTATATTTAAGGTATGTACTACATACAAACAATCATACATAAATAAATATAGGTTTGTATATATTTATGTATGTATGATTGTTTGAATGTAATATGAATGCATGTAGCTTTTAGCTATGTGGATATATAATATATTTGTTTAATATAACCAGAGTTTGTGTACCCTGGATCGAAGCAGGTTTATTCATTTGTACTTGTCACTAGAGGGCGCTGCAAAAGTAACTCATTAATATAAAATAAACTAAAATATTGGAATAGATAGGAGCTTGATATATCACACAAATGTTATGAAATATTATTAGATACATCATTCGGGAAGAATAACCACTGGATGGATTTCTATACAGTTTTCAATGTCAATTAGTGGTTTTTTCAGAAAAGTTTACGTACTGTAAAACAACATACAGTAGAACGAAATAAATAACGCACTTCGGCAATATTCGGTTGTAAGTATAAAAAGATATTGTATTGGTTCTAAATCAATGCAATATCTTGTAAACGTATTTACAAAGAATTGCTAATATTACCGAGAAGCATTGTTTATTTTGTACTACTGTGAAATTTACATTTCATAAAAAATATTTAACATGTATTGTGAATCTTACGTCATCAAAAGAAATAAAACCGAAATTGTGACACAAAAACTTATTTATTAGATAATTAAGTGCCTTGGCACAAATTTAACTTATTATATACTTGTCTTTTTGAAGTGTACTTTTTTTCAACATTATCTTTTTTGCATATGTAATGTAGACGGACATCGACAAACTTTTCAATTACAGCCTTAGTCAAATCATACACATGATTAAACTGATCTTTGGTGTGGGCATCAATTTTTAAACCATTCATTATACTTTAAACCCGGAGTCTTTACCACCAACCGTTAATGAGGTATGTATCGTAAACCAAAATTTTTCCAAAAAAAAAATCTATTTTCGTTTTTTTGAATATTTTGTGTATAAATCTCGTTAATACCTTTTCTTAAATTACCATGAATATGGGTCTAGCTTCAGCCGTTTAGGAGATATGGGGCGTTGAAGTTTTGATATAAATTTGATATATTTGTTGGCACATACCTAGTGTGATGGTCCTAGTGTCAGAACTGCCAGGGACATTCCTACTGTCAGGAACAACCGCAATTTCAGGCACATCCCTAGTGTCGGGTACATCCTTAGTGCCAGGCACATCACTATGAATGGCACATCCCTAATGACAGGTACATCTCTTGTGTCAGAGACATCACTATTTCAAAGTCAAATAATGCAAAGCACATCTCTAATGTCATGGGCATCACTACAAACTCGGGGACATCATTATTTCGAATTCAAAAATAACAAGGCCCATCCCTAGTGTCAGGGACTTAACTATGCCAAATTCAAAGAATGTCGAAGCACATCCCTAACGTCATAGTATCGGATGGTTTTCAAAATAAACATATGAATTTCATACCAATTTACTAGACAAGAAAAACTTACTGGAAACTTGAAATAGCTCTCCAGGATGAAATACTTACATAACATTTGAATTTATTTTTGAGAAACATAAATTAACTGCTTATATCTGTATTAAATGATATTTAAAAATAAATCAAAGAATAAAAAGAAATATTTATAAAAGGCGACTCCATTAGAACTTTTTGTACTATGTTCTTGTTGCTTGTCTACTTTCCTAGTTTAACGTACATGAATTGTGATGCGTATGTAAGAGATAACAACAAAGCGAATGGTTGTTCAAATTTTTTCCTTTAAAACACCGAATATTTACGATTTTAGTATCATTTATTATATTTAAGCATATTTCTACAACTTTGATGTAATAAAAGGTAGTAAATACTGAATAATCACCAAAAATATGAGATGCCATCTCTTTTTCACTGCGTTATGGTGTCGTTTTTACACTTTTTTAGGCAACAATTTAGCGTGTTGTGTCACGCGGGGTCACGCGCTGTCTGAACGACAATCCCACTCCTCAACTGTATTGAGTGGGTTTGTACGGGGCCACTTTTGGCGCGCTGTCGCATAATCTAGGGCTGGAAGATCATTGGTTAACGCACACATTACAAAACAATGCAATAGATTTTAGGTGCCAGGGCTCATCTAAACTTTTGAAATCTTTGGTTTTTTTAGCATTGCACAGCATATATTATAGTATGAGTCCACTCACTATCTTCTGATCTATCCGCAGTTTTCTTCTTCTTTAAAAGAACCGACTAACTGACTGACTGATCTATCATGGCTTAGCTATCTGTCCTTTTGTGAACATAATCTCATGCACGAAGCATGACCCTGGGGCCTTCGATTGCCCAAATAACTAAAATTGCAGGCTTAAATTAAATAAATGATGATAACGGCGTCAAAAACAGTAGATCTTTTTTATGTTTTCCAAAAATTACATTTAAAAGCGCTCTTTTCCTACGGTATTTTATTTTCTTCTCAATTTAGCTACTTAAATTTCAGTTGATAGGACCTTCGTCAAAATCTCTTGTAACTATAGTGAATGTAGTCGTATAGCATTAGAATCGTTCTCTGCAAGTGACAGGTAATTGGCACATCAAAGGTTGCTCATGGTACCAATCGCACTTGCAGAAACTTTTCGACACATATGTATGTCAAGGTGGTAACAGAGGATATCCGTGCAAAATGCAACGCAAAATATTACATACTAATTCTAACGCACTCTAAAAATAATCATCCATCAGCCTAGTTCGTCCACTGCTGGACATAAGCCTTTCCAGGACTTGGCCACTCCTAGCGGTCACCTTGGAAGAATTGCCCATACTCACACACGCTGGGCAGGTGGGTTGGTGAGCGCGGTCCCGGAACCCTCGCACCAGTGACGCTGCTGCCCGTCACCAGACTGTTCCATATAAGGCTCGGCTATTAGGGATGGATATACCTCCATCCATCGGTCCCAGGCATGGTGAGCCTCATGATTTTTTGCCTGTGAGCTGTCCTCTTACTCTCCCCCGAATTACTTCGAGGGGGTCTCCAAGTAAGATGGTGGTACCTCCACAATCGAGCTCGGCATTAGCTCTACCACCTTTACCTAATAATAATACCATGCTTAAAATTACTAATGATGCATATTTTTAGGGTTCCGTACCCGAAGGGTGCCAAACGGGACCCTATTACTAAGCCTCCGCTGTCTGTCCGTCTGTCACAGGGGTCTACAACTCCAGCCGTTATAGATAGCCAGAATCACAGAATACGTTTGAAATAGTATCGTTTAAACGTTAAAGGAAACTCCATAAACCTCGGAAACTATATTGAACTGAATTCTTTTTTCAGCGAAGCCAAAAATCCGTTTGCTTTTTTAGGCCACTATTTCACATTTATATGATTTTGGTGGGATAAAAAGTCTAGCAAATATAATATTTTGATGCTTATCTATATCTTGTTTCCAGTCAATGACATGTTGTGATTAATACTTGCGATTGTGGTCATTTAATGAAACTTATAGAACAGCTTTATGAATGATAACAGCACTTGTTCTAGATTCACAATATTTTTTATATTGTACCATCCATCCATCAGCCTATTTCGTCCACTGCTGGACATAAGCCTTTCCAGGACTTTCCAATCCCGGCAATCATCCTGGAAGAATTGCCCATACTCAAACACGCTGGGCAGGCAGGTTGGTGAGCAAGGTGCCGGAACCCTCGCATCAGTGACGCCACTGCCCATCACCAGACTGTTCCATATAAGGCCCGGCTATTAGGGATGGATATACCACCATCCATCGGTCCCAGGTATGGTGAGCCTCATGATTTTTTGCTTGTGAGCTGTCCTCTTACTCTCCCCCGAATTACTTCGAGGGGGTATCCAAGTAAGATGGTGGTACCTCCACAGTCGAGCCCGGCATTAGCCCGGCAAAAAACCAGGAGGTCTACCATGCCTGGGACCGATGGATGGTGGTATCCATCCCTTATAGCCGGGCCTTATATAGAACAGACTGGTGACGGGCATCACCTGCCCAGCGTGTGTGAGTGTAGGCAATTCTTCCAGGATGACCACCGGGAGTGGCAAAGTCCTGGAAAGTCTTATGTCCAGCAGTGGACGAACTAGGCTGATGGATGGATGGATGGAAAGGTTTGTTGTAAAACGAGTACAAGTGACGTTATTATTCATCATGTTGCCAACGTTTTGGTAATATTCTATATTGCCAACCTGCATATTCCCAACATGCATGTCTACATAATAAAGGCTACTTCTATCCATAACGCATATTATAACCCGCAATACTATAAATCATCAGGTGAAATAGATTAGATATTTGACGTCACTCAATTAATTCTCCACCCACTCCTTTCTCCCTTTGGGAACAAGTTGGCTTGTCATCAATCAATAATGACCTCAACGTTCCTAATAACAAGGGCATCTTCACATTGTCCCTGCGAGATCGAACCTTTCCTGTTTTCTGAACCGAATCTTGAAGGGAGTATTTATAAGGGTTTATGTTTGTATGATATCAACAGATTATTCAACCATCCGGCGTAAAAACAAATATTGTGTCTAATCACAAACCAATGGAGAGAATTGACCATGTGTATCGCAATTAAAAAAAAATTGTAATTAAATACCTTATTCTTATTCTTTATTGTACACAAAATATTTAATTACACACGTAAACATTAAAATTTGTGTACAGCGGCGAGCTTATCTCTATGAGAGATTTCTTAATGTAGTAACCTTTTCTTTTTCTTATTTTTTTACGTCCTTCGTGAGACTCAGTGGCGTGCACAGAACGTTTTGCTGGAAAAGCAAACAATTGGTCAAGAACAACAATAAAAAAATTATGAAAAAATTAAAATAGCACTTAGAAAAAAAATGTTTGTATAGGAAATTTTCACTCTAGGGTAGACATTGTCTTGGCGTCATACAAATTTTTTTTTTCCAGTTGATATTTAAATTTTTTCATATTTTTTTTATTGTTGTTCTTGACCAATTGTTTACTTTTCCAGCAAAAAGTTCTGTGCACGCCACTCCCAGGTATAATCAATTAGGGTTTACTTGACAAAAAAAAAGAACCAGCCACCTTTGATGCAAAATTCTTACCATGTTCTTAAGTCCAACAAATTACGTTACATTGGCTAAATCAAATATTCCATAAATATCAATGATTATTAAATATTTTCTCAAAAAAAAAAGCAAAATATGTTTTTAAAAGGGTTTTGTTTCCGTTGCGGCTTCCCCTTATTAATTATAACGATGCACTCTGTCACACGCTTCCCTTAAATAATAACAGCAACGCACTCTCCCCCGCGCTTCCCTTAATTATTATTGGCCTTACAATCTCTCCCACGCTTCCCCTTGTTAGTTATAGCAAACCTCTCTCCTCCACTATTCCTCTTATTAATTATAGCATTGCACTCTTCCCTACGCTTTTTCTTACACGTTATAGTGTTGCTCATTCCCCCACGCTTTACCTAATTATTTATAGCGTTGCAAACTTCCCGTTGCTTATCCTTATTAGTTATAGCGATGTTCTCTCCTCCGCATTTCCCCTTATTAGTTAAAGCGTTGTTCTCTCCCCGCGTTTCTCCTCATTAATTATAGTTTTGTACTCTCTCCCACGCTTCTCTTTATTAAATTATAGCTTTGCATTCTCCTCATACACATGCTTCCCTTAATTATAGCGTTGCACACTCATCACCCTTTTCCTTGTGTTGGTGATATTCTTTGGTTCAATTACATGATATGGTAATAGACCATGAGTCATTTACACAAATGTATGTTCATTTAAAACCGATTCGAACCTTTTGGAATTTTTTATACATTTTAAAACTATAATGCTTGATTTATATAAAAATGGCTCAACACAATACGTGTTATGATCGGGAAAGCCGACCAGTTTCACTCAGTGTGAGGCGTAATGTCGTCGCGTAAACGTCTTCACTCGCCCAGATGAAGGCAGTCTAAATCTGCTGAAACTAGTCGGCTTTCCCGATCATAACACGTATTGAGGTGAACCGTTTTTATATAAATCATTATATATCGTCAAGTCTCATTTAATTCTATAACTATAATGCTTTATTAGATTGTAAATAATGAATGGATGAAACCATAAAAAGAGACTAAAAAAAAGTATTCTATGTTTATAGGTGAAACTGAAAGTCTCACTCAAAGACCACTCTGTGCTCTCACTCACTCATTTAATTTTGTTCTAATTCAAGAAAAGCAAACAAAAGTCAGATTCTAAATTCAAAATTGTCAATAAAAATTTAAATTGCTCTGAGGATTTCACTCGATCTTCAGATATCTTTGTATCCATCCATCAGCCTAGTTCGTCCACTGCTGGACATAAGCCTTTCCAGGACTTTGCCACTCACGGCGGTCATCCTGGAAGAATTGCCCATACTCACACACGCTGGGCAGGTGGGTTGGTGAGCGCGGTGCCGGAACCCTCGCACCAATCGGAATATTATTAATATTTCCGTTTTTGTTTCGTCAAAAAACGGAAACACATGTAAAATTGGCTCTGACCGGTTTTGGTCTTGGCAACCACTTTGACTCTACGGTGCTAGTGCACCCGAATATGGCTAATATGGCCGATCGTCTTAGAAAACTCCCGTGTTTAAAGTAGGGTGTATCGAAATCCCACTTTTTTCGAATTTCATATTGTACAAGTGAAATTATTTTATAAATAGCTCAAGTAAAAAAATTAAAATATTGGACTGTATCTCCTGCTCGCTCAGTTGATACAAACTTCAATTAAATAATAATCGTTAGTGAAACGTGGGTGAACCGAATGTGGACTGTGAGTTGCATTTCACAGTTCACACTTGGAACACCTCTGACACCTCGTAGGGGATTCATATCGTGAATATATTATATTCTTTAATATCATATATTATATGGAAGAAAAAAAGTTATATTTCGTCAGTCATATTTTTGGTATGTGATTCACCATAAATAGGTCTTGACAATTCTGTTGTTTTTTGAAGTTGACCGAACAAAAAACTATTAAATTAAATGAATAATATGGAAAATTCTTTAAGAGAAGATTTTTTTACAATATTTTTTGATACACTTACACTGGGTGTTCAGATGAAGTTGCGGAAGCCGGAAACTGGCGATAGTACTCGTCCATACAAACAACTTTAACTATAGAGCCAATCCTCGATAAGCGAAAAAAAATCAGCTGTTCCATAGAAAAGTTACATATAACGTAGCTATCCAACCAAAATGTATGAAACAACATTTTTCTTTTTCTCGATTTTTCAATTTTTTTTTCACGGAAAATTGTTCGCTTGGGTGAATATCTGTACAAGGCTGTAACCAAAAAAAAAAAATGCAAAAAACATCACAGACGAGAAATGTTTTTTTCTTTCATAGATTTTGTAAAACTTTGAACTTTGTACAGAAGATTTAGTCCCATATTATTATTATTTTGTTTGAGCTTATTATAGATATTTTTAAAATAATTTCATTATTACAATATAAAATTCGAAAAAGTGTAATTTCGTTCGACATACCCATCCATATATAGTCTCCATAATTATTTGTAGGATAGGGCCTCAGGTGGTCGGGATTCAAATAACTATGCTTTGGTGTGTGCCCTTCTCCCCTGTCCCCTGACCCCCTCTGTCTTTGTCCGGAAAATCAATATGTCCAGATGTTAAATAAGGCGTATATACATTAGTGAGCAGCAGAGTAAAAATTATGTTTTTGCACCATTATTATTTTGCAAAATGAAGTAGGATTGCTGAAAGATTGGTCCAATTTTAGTTTACGACTGAATAGTGGCACTTTTAGTCCGCTTTTCTAATAAACGACGACCTAGATTCTAAGATTGAAAGATAAAAAACCAATTAAAACTTACCGTTTCTGATATCAAACAGTAAAAACCTTAAGGGAGTTTTGTAACTTTACAAACATAATTTACTTTCACATAAAAGACAGACAAAGGTGGCACTAATTGCTAATAGTAATATCTTCCAGGCAACCTTTGGGTGGAATGAAAAAGATGTTAACGATAAAAAGGGTAGCGTTAATGCTAACAAAAAAGCAACGTGCTAATTTTAACCAAATGTAATATTAATTAACATAATAATCTAATATATATTTTATATTTAACAAATAAAAAATACATATACATACAAAAATTTAAATAAATAAAATAAACGTAAATAAATAAATACGTATTATACTTAAATACTAAATATTAGGGACGGGATATTTAGATGGAGTCCTATTTTGACGGGTATTCAGAATGAAAAAAGTGCTTCACTTTGATCTTAAATGAGTTAGCATTTTTCAACTTTTGGATAGAAAGGGGCAAACGGTTTTGTTGCTTTACTTAGCAAATATAAAATAACCATTACAGCCTGTCAAATACAATTATTACATTACATAACACTACATTATTCGACTGATGACGACCCTATACCCCATATCGAGTAAAAATATATTTTAATTGTTTTGACATTAACTAGATGTGCCCGCGTCGGAAATATAATAATAATTAATAATGAAAAATAAACCCCGAAGTACTTGAATCATAAAGAGGAGATGGTTGTGAGTGACGTTGGATATAGGAGACAATCTCGGGAATTAATTAATAAGTATAAAATAATTTCTCTGGAAAAATAATTTGATGCTCAAGTTGCGTCGCATTATGTTACGTCTTTGCAAACCCAAAACAGTATGAATGGCCGTTTAGACATGACATACAGATCTGACGTTTGTGAAACGTGGAACAATTTTATTTCATAATTTCATTCTTTAATTATTAAGCGATTACTTATCCAAACCCATATTGTTTATGCCGTTCATCATTGTCACAATCCAAAAAATCGAATTACATAATTTTCTTCTCGGTTTTGGCGTTCGTGCGCACACAAAGGTGTGTAGGGCGCCATCTCACTCTTTACCGTAAATTTTATCCCTTTTTAGCTTTTCAATTTTATATAATAGATAAGTAAACCATAGAAATAAATAATGCTTAAAAAGCACAATATCATTATATTTATTCACGGTTACATGAAGATTTTTATGAAAACAGTCGCAAAGGTAAGTTATTGGCATTTAAAGTAAGCTTAACGGCATAGATCGTGACGTCATCGAACACGATGGCCTATTTAAAGTGATACTGATAAATTCACTATCGCTAACTTCGGTTTGATTAGGAATTTAAAAAAATATATAAAATTGTTGTGCTTTGCAATGTCGAATTGATCAGTTACTTTATAAAATTGTTGAGTAAATGGTGAGTACCTCTTTCGTAGGACATGGTATAAGATTTTACAATAAATTTCCAAAGGAAGTCCTTACCTTTTCAGAGAATAAGTTTAAACGAGGGCCTCCTGAAAAAGGCACATTATAAAATAAGTGATCATTTGGATGATGGTGAACAATGGTGTTACAGTGATAATGATATTTGTAATGATAGTAGTTTATAATTTAACAAGTAGTATAGTTTTCTAACCTATGATTCCTCTAAGGAGTTAACATTGGTTAATTACAGACTGTAAAAGGAAATAGACTATATGAGACAGGTAGACAAAGACACATATGTTTTTCTTTTTTTCATTACCCTGAATTCCTGCTGTCTTTTATTTTCTTATCCCTTAGTTAAAGTAGATAAAAGTAATTTGTATAGTATAAGTTTTATGTTAAAAAAAAAGACATGATCTTGCTAAGTTTCTTGCCCTTCTTCTTAGCAAGACTAATCGAATGGGCGGAGGTAGGCATGTATTTATGATTTGGATAGGATTTGGTCGGCCGCCTGGATTCGTGCTGTGGGCTCGGTTGGTGATCATTGAACCTTGTTCCTGGTCCCTGGCCGGGTCTCTGGTATGGGTTCGGGCGGTTGATTGGATAATTATAACCTTGTATAATTATAGATTTTACCTATCATTTTATTGGTATTTATTGCTACGTAAATAAAATAAACCTTTAATTTAGTTCATGTACATTTATTTTATTTTTCAATGCAAGTGCTCGTAAAGGCCCACTTTTTATGCATCAAAACTGAACAGAAAGTCGATTATTTTGCCCTAGGGGTTTATTATTATTATTTTTTAAATTTATTTACAAATTTTTTAAGCCAATCATAATTTTAAGTTCACAAGATTATATTTGTTTTATTTCCTCACACTATGCATTGAAAAACATAGTATGATACACGTGCGTAAGAGCAATAAATTACTCGGTTACGTATAAAACACTCGCTACGCTTGTGTTTTAAATCATCCTCCTAATTTTTTCCTTTTCGCCCTTGTAGCATAAACTACTATTATTACATATATTTTTATAAAATTAAATTTGGCTTGTAAAAAGTGTATTATAATATATACCTACTTTATAAAATAAACTATTTGAATTTGAAATTTGAATATTACTGAACTCATTGTCTGAGTGCAGTGCTTCTCCCCCAGCTACAGTATGCGGTGTAATAGCTGGAGGAGGAGAGCAAGTGCGGTCTGAAAGAGATAATGAACTTTGAAATGATAGGGAATTGTACAGAATAGTCTCATTTTATTTCAGTTGTATTTAATTCAAAGACCATTCAACGGCCGGTGAACGAAGCAGCCCTTCGTGAATAATGTAATTAATTCAATTTATTTGATTACGGCTTTCATTCGAATAATGGCCGACATCCAGCCTCCTTTGTTGTGTTGAATTTGTAGCGCTCCGTTGGGATTAGAATTCTGGAATGTTGATTCTAGAGGATATCTTAACAATTATGTTTACTTGCGATTTTTCGTTGATGAGAATTTTGTTGCTTATATTAATAATTAGTGTTTATTCTTTTTATAAGATGTAACTAGTCTGTAGAGTTCTTATAATTGCTAAAACAATAGTTTAACAATATATAGGAGCCAAGATCGTAGCTCGAAAATTATTATGTTATACGGGTTAGAGTACATATATCTATGAGTCATGTCATGAGTACTTAGCTGCCACCGAAAAGTTTTAACGATGTTTGAAATTGATTTCAAATAAATAATTTTAATTTTGTTTTGAAGTTATATGCCGAGTATACAGGTTGGAAAAAATTCAAGGTTCCTGGAAGGGAACCACCTTAAATCCTTTAGTAGCTAACTTTTAGGAGCTAAACTTTTTAAAAGAAACAAACCTGCATTCTGCACTATAAGAAGTTTCTTCCAAACATACATCAATGCAAACAACCTGCAATATTGTAGTTAAAATACTGAATACTTGGCGGCAAGCATGTATAGGTACACTTGACCATTAACAATTAAAGAGTAAAGCAAAGAGGCGATTAAAATTATATATTTTTTTAATGTAGTTTTAGTTAATTAAAAGTTAATAATATAAAGGCAAAAATGAAAATTTTACTCAAGATATATTTCGGGCCCCACTGAGATCAAATTCTCAACTGATGCCGGGCCCAGTGGGGCCCGAAATATATCTTGAGTTAAATTTTCATTTTTGCCTTTATATTATTAACTTTTAATTAACTCAAACTACATTAAAAATCTTACAAAAAAGAGACAAATATATATTTATCAAAATATTTTTTTTAATTATTTGTTTTGTTTCTCCAAGTGCGTCATAGAACTTTTATCCTTTGTTCGCATTAGTTCCATTGCCTAGTTCCATGATGGAACGGCTGCATTTTATTTGGCATCACGCAAGAAAATTGTTTTGTTTTTCTTAAAAATATACTGGCTATTACCTATAAAATGTTATATCTAGATTAAGGCTCTAAACTGTGGGATAGATGATGTCTGAATCGGTTGTAAAATATAAGGAAAAGGAGTCGTTGTAAGTAGATAGATACCCGTATTTGTTTCTACGTGGTAGGTTCTGATTCATGGTACTTTACGTTATTAAAGACAAATTAATTATTTTTCAATGCAGTTGCTCGTAAAGGCCCACTTTTTATGCATCAAAACCGAACAGAAAGTCGATTATTTTGCCCTAGGGCTTTAATATTATTATTTTTTTATTTATTTACAATGGTTGGCTAACCTGCAGCCTTTCCTGTGTACCATAGACGTTATACTTTTTTTACACCGTTTAACGGCTATGGATACAGTCCTTTTGAGCCAATTATAATTTAAAGTTCACAAGATTATATTTGTTTTCATTTCCTCACACTATGCATTGAAAAATGTAGTATGATACACGGGCGTAAAAGCAATAAATTACTCGGCTACGTTTAAAACACTCGCTACGCTCGTGTTTTAAATCGTCCTCGTAATTTATTCCTTTGCGCCCTTGTAGCATAAACTACTATTAAGCATTAAAATTGTCAATTGATAATAGCCATAATTTATTTACAATGGTTGGCTAACCTGCAGCCTTTCCTGTGTACCATAGAAGTTATACTTTTTTTACACCGTTTAACGGCTATGGATACAGTCCTTTTGAGCCAATTATAATTTAAAGTTCACAAGATTATATTTGTTTTCATTTCCTCACACTATGCATTGAAAAATGTAGTATGATACACGGGCGTAAAAGCAATAAATTACTCGGTTACGTTTAAAACACACGCTACGCTCGTGTTTTAAATCGTCCTCGTGATTTATTCCTTTGCGCCCTTGTAGCATAAACTACTATTAAGCATTAAAATTGTCAATTGATAATAGCCATGGAGGCATGTGGTCCTTTTCTGAGCTATAGTTTTATTGGCAGGTCATACCGGAAGGATCCTCTGCATGTGCGTGACGAGGGAGTCCCAATATCTGGTGACCGGCTCGGAAGACACCAGCGTTATCGTGTGGGACCTGCACACTCTCGCTGTCAAAACCAAAATATTGTAAGTTTCCACTCCCGCGCTGTGTTGAACCGCTTTCTAAGAGCTTTGTTTTGTAAGGATTATTAATGGGACACCTGACGCTAGAACATCAACAACACCAGGTTTTCAAGGGTTCATTGGAAGATACTAGGTCTCTCCTCATATTGAAGAAAATATATTTGATTTATCAATCTTTTATCTAAAGATTCCACCTATAAACAATGTACTTTTGTCAAAAAAAAAACTGTTTTCCACCCTCTTTTTTTTTGGTTTTCAAACGTTCGTTTCAAAAATGCGGTTAAGAGATCAACTTGATTTTTTTTAATAAAATAGGCAATAGAAATATAAAGGGATTTTACCTAAATCCAATATTTTTTTCTCTACAAAATATTTCAGTATTAGCTAAAAACACACCAATTTGTTGTTTCGCTGCGTGATCACTAGTATTACGCGTCCAAGAAAAAGAGGCCAAAGAGCCAACATATAATCGCCTCTATGAAAAGCAAATAAGGTCTTTGTCATTAGACTTATTGTGCTGGACGGGTAATAAAAAAAGTTGCTAGGGTATAAAATTCATCGCTGTTACATATGTTGTCGTGGTGTAGTTCTACAATACTAGTGGTTATAATTCGGTTATTTTTAAACAATCTTAGCTACTAACCGAGTTATACAGGTGGAAAAAAGCGGTGGGTAAAGGAATAGCACCACAGAACATATAATAAGGACCTTATTTTTGCATTTTTGCTAATTTGAATCCTGGCTGAGGCAGGCAACATTAAAACAATATATAAATGTAGTTTCACTTATTTGAAAAAATCAAGGAGGCTTTTAAAAAAAAATCTTCTTTCATGAATATTTAAGGTGCCGACTCCTCTTTTTTCACACTTTATAAAACGGACTGTCCACCGTTAATTTAATATGGCTTACTAAGAAATTAATGGAAAAACTTCAGTGTCTTAATTTGACGTGTAAGCGAAACGTCATCATCATAATTTTTTCTTTTTACTCCTTGGGAAGAAAAAGGCCTCAACCGTTCTTCGTCATTATGCTTTATTAATAACACTAAAGGTTGTTTTGTAGAGATCTTATCCATGTATTAGTACAGATTTCTAGATCCCTGTCTAGTGATGTTTTGGCAAAGAGGAAAACATGTGTTTTGGTGACGGTGTGACCTGTCAAGCTCCATTTTCTATGACCGATTTTTTTGAACACCGGTATTTAGTGTAACTTTCTAAAGATTTTAATTTGAAATTGTGATGAAACTTCCATATTTAGGGTGACATGATCACAATGTGACCAAACCCTAAAATATGGATTTAAAAAAGTCCATATTTCACAATAAAATAAAACCAAACTGGGGCTCTACCGCGTAATTCTCATTTGTATCAACTTCAAGCAAATGCATGCGAAATTCAACGTGTGCAAAAGAGATGGCATGTTAGGCAGGTGTCGTCGCATGCACGTCAAATTTCAATCTCAAGTTGATGTTGATGAAAATGAGAATTACGCGGTAGACCCACTGATCGGATGAACCAAAACTAGCGATGTATGGTATTCCTTTACGAAATTTTCTCAATTCATTATATTTTTTAGAGCATCAAAAAATCCGAACAGTTTCACTTAAATATCGGGTTGCAACTACTTTACGAGTGTGCAAACCCACTTAGCAAGAACAGTCCTTTGCACTTGCGCTGATGCATCGCTGCGGTTTCGAAAGCCGTCAGCACTTGACTGAGCGAGTTCAGCTTTCAGAAGCTTCGTACGAGCTTAAGTAACGGTGACTTCATCTAAGAGAAGTGAGGTTTCAAGAGACGAAGTTATAGGTATACTGAACTTTAAGACAACCTTTGCGGGATGACATTTTTAAACTTTCCCACAAAGATACTTATCGCGTTACTCAGACAAAAGTATTTAATTTTTTGTAATGTTTCTCAAATATCCGTGTCTGTATTTGAAATTTAAAGCGAAATTGTTATTATCATCTAGTTGTTTGGCTTTAGAGGAGAGGAAAGGTAAATTGGCTCGCCAAATGAATTTCAAATTACACCAAAAATTTTGTACACCCTTATATAAAATAGTACAAGGTCAATCGCAACCTCTATTTAGACTCTTAATTCTAGAGAGACAATGAAACAGTTTATGTTATAGTTCGCGAAATATTATTTGCACCGATTGATGTAAAATGAGAAGGACAGCTTATCCACCTTAAACAATAACGCCATAAAAACAGATCTCCTGTTTTTACAAATAATGCAAATGGCGTAAACGGTCTTGGTACATTATAATAAATGCAAGTGATCATCACACCTAAACATTTTGGTGATTTTTTATAAATTTCACATTATTTAGTTTATTATTTGTTAGTAAAAATGTTGTGTATCGAAACGGTGCAAATTATATATCTTGAATTATACCAAATTGGCATCGACATACTAAAAAGGGCCGAATCAAAATAATGAATATGGAGGAAGCATCAAACATGTATGATAGTAGACTTAGAACTTTATATAGTATCTCACGCAACTATGTGTAATTTATACTACGAACATAGGTAAATCATAATATAACACAAAGTTACACCACTTTTTCAATCTAAGGTATATCGTATCACATCTACAGTACCTATCACAAAATATTTATGATACTGTAGTTTCATCCCTCTGCGTACATTTTCACAAACAGAAAAAACTATTCCCGCTCCGTCAACAGCCATCAATCTTCATACGTCTACTTACGCGTCTGTACAAAATGGACGAGCAAGTTTCAGAGAATGTGGTGCCCGTTCAAATTACCCCTTTTCTTTGCGGTTCTTCATTAATCATTCCATGAACTTTTCGAAATTTCACTTTGCTCATTCCAATTTAATTCCTACCATGTCTGTATGAATAAGGACAAGGTAGATACCAATTTTATTATAACTATTATGCCATATTTTTATTTTTATTATTCTTATTGATAGTCAAAATTATCTTTAAGTGATTAATATCATAATTATTGTTCAGTAAGACCTACATTTTCTACCCGAACACTAAAATCTAATCTCAGATTTATATTTTCTCTGGGATTCATTTATGTCAACCATTTGCAACTTTAATTCCCAGGGAACACATAGCGCCTGTGCTGTGCGTGGCCGCCATCGTCAACAGATCTCTGGTGATCAGTGGGGGGGAGGACTCAGCTGTCATCGTCACTTCTCTCATTGATGGTGCCCTGGTAAGCATTTCAACGCAACCCAAAAACCTCAACCTCAAAAGTTGATAATAAAACTTTCATCACGTTATATTTGAATCATTACCGGCAT
Source organism: Ypsolopha sequella (assembly GCA_934047225.1). NCBI lineage: Eukaryota > Metazoa > Arthropoda > Insecta > Lepidoptera > Ypsolophidae > Ypsolopha > Ypsolopha sequella. The sequence goes on along the minus strand of OW203988.1, from coordinate 4,130,047 downwards.
GCCGCGTTTTCGTTACGTCGCGTTTCTGTATCGCGCGTTTCTTTTCGTAGATTTCTCTTTATATCGTTGATTTTTGTGCTTTATAAACCGGCATATTTATAGGCAGCGAATTATCGTTTGTTTGTTACCATGCTATATGTTACAGAATAGTAGAACTAGTGAAACTTTTTATTCCCACTACTTCTTCTGTCCACCAACATTGTTCTACGGTAGAACTAATGGGAGTTTTTGTTCTCACTGTTCTACGATTTTCAGTAAACATATTCATCAGGTGGTATCTTTATTTCCGAGGCTTATGAATGACTTATTCAGCTTTACAGTGTGTCGAGGCTCTTTCTGCGCCCCCCCATCACTATCATTCACGCGCCAAAAGATCCTTCTTGCACTGTAAATACGAACTCTTTCATTCTAAAAACGAATGGCAGTATACGTGCAAGTTTATTTGCGATTGATGTCATATTTTTGATTAGATAACCAAACTCGACCACCACCGTGGTCCCATCACTGGAGTGAAGGTGATCCAAGATGGCGAGATCCTTGTGACGTGCTCACAAGATGGTACTGTCGTCACGTGGCATGTCGACAACTTCACTACACTCAGCACTGTATCTGTTGGTATGTAACTACATATATTCATTCGTATCCAAGCTTGGGTGAATTGCAGATGCCATGGCTTTGTTTGTTCCTATTGTCTACGTTGTTTCTTGTAATTTATTTAACGTAAAGCACCATAGATCGGTCAGTTCAAAATCTACGCCGGCTTTTGCTAAGAAGTGCAAGTTATTTGTTTTCTGGAACTTTTATTTTTTTTTAAGTAGATAGAATCCAATACTTATAGAATATGTATATTAAGAGCACAATTTTATCGCACGAATAAAAAAAATATTCTTAAACTTTCATATCTGTAAGCCAAAGAGAAATATTACAAAGTACTGAATAAGTAAATACCATTAGTTGGTTTGGATCTTTCACACTATTCTGTTTATAATAATAAAATTGTGAACCAATAGGTGCGGCGATCCACGCCATGGAAGTGACAGATGACAATGTGTTTCTGCTGACGCTGCAGGGAGAGAACGAGCTGCACTTGAGAACCTTCATCACCGGCACACACCTGCATCAGCTGAAGAGGCATAAGTCCAAGGTAACCTTTAGGGATTCAACCTTCTTGAATGAATGAATTATTGATTTGACACTTTATTGTACACTAAAGTCATTAAGAAAGAAAACGGAGTTTTGGTAATATTATTTTGTACAAAGGCGGACTTATCACGTGAAGTGATTTCTTCCATTGGGTTGAATTATTGACTTACCAACCAATGGACATAGGGTCTAGTACAAAATTTACGAAAAAAGTGTCCGTAATTATGTGCAATATCAAAAACGAGGTTACATCTATACATTGTAACAAAAGAAGAATAAGATAAGAGACAAGCCATGATTTTTCGGAAAATTTACCCTGCCCGCACTGTTATAAGAATTGTTTTCCACGATCACTTTAATGAGAAAAGATATTTTGCGTTAGTAGCTGGTAGAAAGTCGTAAAACCATTACAACCCCAGCTATTAAAGAGCTCAGTATTATTATTTATCTTTCAACTTTATGTCAATGCAAATAAGGTAGAAACACAACACAGCACGACATATTGGACGAGTAGTTCGTTGCTCGAACAATCAAAGACTGGCGCGCGTTTCAGTGTCTTTTTTCGTTTTCAGCATAGTACGTCAATGCTTTTCAGTCTCTTTTGGTTCGTTTAGTTTTGAAAGCAGACCCGATGTCCATGGTTTTTCAAGTCAATGGGTTGAACCAATAATCGCTGTCAAATAATGGCTCCAATCCTATAGATAAAAACGTACCTGTTATATTGTTCTACAACGATCAGTAACCAGCTTGATGTTATTAAGTAAAGTTTCTTACTGTACCTAACGATCCTACCCTAATATGTCAGGATAGTTATCAGAAATATCATAGAATCAGAGTTTATTTTTATCGCTTCTACCCTATTTGTAGGTTTTGTGAATTTTAAACGAGTAGCACCATCGACCATCTCCGAATTATCACCTGCTGTTAGAACTTTTCTCTTTCGGTGACATCTATTTTTTTTTACCAAGTCGTGAGTCATGATGATTCATTACAGAAAAATTCATTGCGAGGAACTAAATAATAAATATCCTTTGTAAAACTCTCTAGCGGAGCGAGGCGACCCTTCTAGTTTTAAGAGAAATATGATCTGCCCAGGCAGATCATGATATATCCAATTCTATGATGTGCCGACGACATAAATAAAATATCGACGGTAAAACTTTGAGGCCGGGTTCCGCACTGAGCCTCAGGGTATTTGTGGTCTACTCGAAGTGACGGCCGAAAGCTTTGCATACACGATGCTCAAAAGGGAAATTTCGTGATAGCAGTTGCAGTTGTTTGTAATAAATGATATTTGTTCCCTCAACACAGACCGTGTTTGGAACAAATATGTATTTTAGTTCTAACAATTACGGGTTTAACTTTGTCAACTTTGTCATACTTAATTTCAATGTTTCTTCTTGTATTAACTTTATTGTTGAATTCGTATGAAATTGTATGATTTTCAACTTAAAAAAGGACATTTTTAGGTTGTTTAGTTTTAAGTCAAACATGTATATGATATAAATTTGATTGCTGTGAAACCAATAAACATAAAATAAATAAATACTAATAAAATAAATGCCAATTTAATCTTTTTGCGGTCTATATGTATAAACGGATAATAGCATGACGGCAATAATATATTTGTATGTTCTTATTGGTTCTTATTGTGGCATTATAGCTGTAATAACAATTGAAGGGTGTTTTGGAAAAACAACCAATGTCACTTTTCCGACATTTTGCAGGAAGTAAATATCAACATCATTCAGCCCACATCTACCCACTGTTGGGCATAGGTAAATAAAACCTCATTAAATTCGTTACATGGAAAAATCCTTATTTATGTTTTTTTATTATTAAACTTGGTTATATAAAATACTTAATTTTGTAAATAAAAAGTTTAAAAAATGTTCATTTATTGGCTATTCTTCATAGAAACGTTACAGACGTTGGTTTTTCCGGAAGCACTCTGTTTTGTAGCTACATTTTGAATGTACTTTGGTTGTTTTTGCTGATTCTAATATTACCAGATTATTAAATGTACAATAGAGAATCTATAGAGCAAAAACAAACAAATTCGAAAAAATTGGACATTGGTTGTTTTTCCAAAACAGCCTTCAATTTACAAACAGGGAGCTAGACTGCAGGCGACAGTACAATCGTACTTTTTACAAAACTCTATAAAATAAGTTCATTACTTAATACCTTACATAGAATTTCTGCTATAACACAATTTTTACGATACTTGAATGTAATTAATGATGAGTGAGTGTTTCCTTCCCGTAACTAATTGAATCTGAAATTTAATCGTTATATTATGGCAGCCAAATGGATTCATCTGTATTTACGTTTAATTTGATTGGATGTAAAACACATTATTGCACCATACGCGTTCACTTCAAATGAATGTTTTCGAAGCACGTAATATATGCCTACAGAATTACTACTCCTATAGCCGGCAAATTGGACTAACAAACCGTTGAATACAATAAAATTGGTCTGTAGCTATTAGATCAAATAGTACCATGATTCACTTAGCAATTTAGGAGTATTTCGATACCTCCCGTTCAACATTTATTAATCTGTTTGTACTCATTAAAACAATAAAGAGAAGGCAAGGTCGTGAATTTAGTTTATGTGTTAATAAGATTTTGGTTCCTGTCAGGATACTTCTCTCAGGAGTTATTTTTTCCTAATTTCCAAATAATATATTTAATCCTCTACGTCCTTAACACGGACGAAATAAGGTCGATTATTCCCAGCATAATCGAGGAGATTAACCTGGAACCTCGTTCTTCTTAAAGTAAGATTAGTTTCCGCAAGTGTTTGTATAACTCTTGCAACCTCTCTCAAGCACTTCTAAGGGTAATTGGGTATCACTTTATGGCTTTAACTCCTACTTATTTCGATTCAAGGAAGGAAATAGCTGACGATTTCTCGTGGCCCCTCTAGTGTACCCTTTTTTATCGCATTAGAACGGCTGTGGAAGTTAAATATACCGATTCTTTTCTGTGGTTTTATTTCGGTAGCTATGGTGTTGAGTCGGTACAATGTCAAAGGGAAATCTCTGCACGATAAATGTGGCTCTACCTTTCTCAAATGGTATATGAAAATTGTAGTTTGATAAAATAAAACTATTCGTTTTAAGAATCTTAAAGCAACTCTAAGATACTAATTAATTATATTATAGCTAGTTTATCAACAATGGTGTCGATTCGGTGGAGCACATCTTAATTTATTTGATAGGACTAAACTTCATTGAAGCGATCTGATCTTGTATTTTCGATAAAGAAAGGACAGGACGCTAAAAATAAGGTAAGTTCTGTAAAATAAGTTAAGTCGTGTTACACCTAATCGACACAATTATATAACTAAAATGCATAAATATACTTATAAGTAATTATACAATGTTTTCGAGATCATTGTCCTTTTCATATTCAATAAATATTTAAGGCAACGAGCTCGCAAATTACACATCAACACGGAATATCGTTGATATGAGGTAATCTTTGGAATTTTAACTCATAAAATTAAGTGGTTTTGAAAACGAAAACTGTTGATTGTACTAATCCACGTAATCAGCTTTACCTACGCCAACTCAGAACTCGCGAAACTGTATCAGCTTTTACATAAAAAAGTTAAATATCTAGACTACCAAAAGTATTAATTTTTAAGGATGGCTCGATAGAAAAGTTTATAGTATTGGTTTACCAGAAATAGTTCCCAAAAAAACTAAAATTTCGCGATGGATTCGTACTTTGAAGTACAAATACTCGTATATTTTTAATATAACTCTTTCCAACTCGTTACAAGTTAATATAGTCTGCATGTAAATGTAAGTCCCCCTCCGTTATTGGAGGAGGGCCCGCTACATTCGAAATAAAAGCAATTTACCTTTTCTTTTTTTTGTATAAAGGAACCTTTCATCTGGTCCTGGGGTTGATCAATCTATAAGGCTTTTTACGCATATTGTATATTGAAGACAGTTTCATTTTCTCGGCTGAAAGGTATAGCGTCGAAGAAAAAAGTTATTTTATGCTAGCCACAAATATTTAAAATGGAAATAATTCAAAATTTATTATTACATACGGCTTGAACACTCACGTGTGATTTTTGTTGACTATATGCCAACCGTTTCACCGATACAAGTTCGGCATTATTAAGGCGAGTGTCGTTCTTAGGACGACGACGCGGCGTTCACCGTCGTTGTCAAACGGGCGCTGGCAGCCGCCGATCGGCGATTCAAAATTTCCATTGTTTTCATTCTTGACTTCTGTTGCAAATGTTTTATTGATACAACTGCTTTCAATTAATATTCATTGTTTTCTTGTAAGCTTTTGTGCAAGAAACAAATATATTTTAGATGACTTTTGACTTTTAAATTTTAAAATCAGAATGAAAACATAATAAAATAAATAATAACTTAATCAGATTAATAGTTCTGTGGATGAAAACAGTTTTTTTTTGTACTATTTTATGAAACTGTGACATAATAAGAGAAATTTTGTTCATTTTGTTATAGAGTGCATGAGGGTCCCAATGGCTAATATGTCCCGTTGAACACAATACTTCATCAAGGACCATCAAAAATACCGTCTACACGTCTTGTAATATTTTCAACTAACACGAAAAATGAGAAGGAAAGTGCGGGTTTCTTTTTTGCATCTATAAGCTTAGGCAAGTTCAGCCTAATTGTCAGTAATTTATGGACTAACCCTTAATGAAGGTGTTCTGTGGGAGCCTTCAAGGCTGCATGGCAGGGATATCTTTGCTTAGCCCAAAGCAAAAGAAGAAATATTCATAGCAGAATCACAGAGCAGATATACAGTGTTACATCGCGTGTAACTTAATATATATTATAACATCGGTTTTTAACATTGGATAATGTAGGTACTTATAAAACCGTTTTCGATTTTGTAAATAATTAATTTGTAATTACCTTGTAAATGCTATAAAAACAAAAAACATCAACTCTTTTCTAAGACGTAGACGAACAAACATAATATGTAGTACATTGTAAATTATAATATTAATGAATAATATTATGTAAAGTAATTGGCCGGCCATTTCATAAATTATTCTCTTTATGTTTTTTTTTATTGTTGAAAAGCTGTCTAGGAAATTGCACCTTATTTGCCTTTTATAATTCTATTCATAAAATGCAATTACGGGACTTACCTCGTTTCTTTATATTCCAGTAGTATTTCTCTTAGAGTTTCCTTTTTAAAAACTAAGTGCTCTTTTCATGCTTTCGTTTTTTTGTTTACTTCTTATTCTGTGACTTTGTCTTCTCAGCAATGATAAGTTAATCCTTTCTTATTAACGCTGGAACACTAATTTTAACAATAAAAGTTTAGCTTTCGTGTACCGGGTGTTTTATATATCCATCAATATTAGATTAATAAAACGGTTGCTGATTGAAAATCATATGTAACAATTATTTTCAAAAAGGGCCGTCATTCATATTAACCGCATTGACAAAATCAAAATAGTGAAGAGGTACTTCGGAAACAAAATTAGCAAGTATCCTGAAAAAAATAAAATATTAAATGACAAACAGTTTGGTTTTAGAAAAAACGCAGTACTTCTCAAATATTATGTCAGTTTACCAATGAAATCAACAAGCACTTGAACAGAAAAAAACAGGTGCTTGTTGTTTTAATCGACATTAGCAAGGCGTTTGATAATCTTGATTATAAAAAATTATAAAGTTAGCACAGAATGAAATACAGGGTTATGACGAAGAAAGATTCACATCTGTTAAAATAGCCAATAATTTAAGTATTACAGTCAAAACTGCCAAAGGCACCGCTCAGGGCTCAATTATGGGTCAAACTGAATATCTCCTTTACATTAATGATATGTGCAACATTATGGATGAGGGTTCTGTATATCAGTTTGCCGATGACACGTGTATTGCAGTAGCAGAAAGAGATATAAAAAAGACAGAACTTAAATTACAAAACAACTTTAACATTTAACATTATGTAAATGGGCGCATGATATGGGACTGGTTTTAAACAACAGTAGAACAAAAGCAATGCATATTCATTCTTCACATAACAGTGCTCACCAGCCAACTATTGTCGCACATGATCATCACTGCCTTCATCAAAATACTCGTATGCTTTGTTAAATAAAATTTGATAAAGAACATGTATAAGGTCTTGCAAATGAAATTGCTGTTTTCTATAGAGAATTTGAAGGAAACTCAATTTTCAGTACTAACATTTTTGCATTTTTTTTAGGAATGACAAATCCAAATTATGTTATTTCTTTTGTGTATAAATGAAACAACATTAAGCTAACAGTAACATGAATTAAATTTTTGAAAAGTTTTAGCTCCAAAAAATTATTACGAATCTTATCATGGAAATGGATGACATTTAAGACTAACTGTTTTGAATATTTATTTTTTATAATCAAACTGAAAATAAAAACAAAATTTAATACGTAGCTGTGAAACCTTGAAATCAAATTTCAAACAAAAAACAAATAATTGAAATAGCTATTGAATTACAGGCATTATGAACTCATGAATATGTAAGATTATTTTGGCAATTTCATAAAATACCTATTATTTTGGTTTAGTAATTGATAACAAATTTAACTGGCACCCGCCCATTAACTATGTAAGAAAAAAATTAAGAGCTATATTCTATGCAAACTGTCTTTTCTCAAATATAAAGTACCGTAAAAAATATTAAGGTTATTATATCTAGCACTTGCTGATTCCATTTTTAGTTATGGACTATGGAGTTACGGTAAAACACATAAAACTAATTTAGAAACTATATTCAAACTCCAAATTAGACTTTTTAAAACAATTATTCCTAAAAATATAAAAGAAAAACATTCTCAAGATTACAACTCGTTTTTCCGCTTGGAGTAACAGTGACCGTTTAAAACCCAATACCTTGACATGTGCAGGTGAAGTGTTTCTGCGTGGCACACGACTCGTCGCGCGCGGCTGTGGCCTGCGCGGACCAGCGCGTGTACCTTTACAGTCTGCACAGTGCGCAACTCCTGCGCACGTTGCCCGTGGCGCATGACCTCGCCGCGCTCGCCATCGCCGATAGAGACCACTTCCTGTTGGCTGCAGGTTACCATTTCTTTATTTTTTACCATCACTTGTGCTAAGCGTTTTTGAACGCATCTGTGGTGTAGGTGAAATGAAAATGAAAAATTAAATTAAAAAATATTTATTTCTGTAACATGATGTCTTTGTAGGCTGTGATAACCCTAGTAAGTTTATACAAACCTGTAACAGGGTTACCGCGCTCTTCCGCCGGTGGTTTTAAGTTACAAAATATGTAATAAAATTAAAGTAAAGATAAACACAATTAAACAATTAATTCTATATTGTTTAGTGTAGGAATGTGCGTGTGTATAGTTGTTATGTTTGTGTTGGAGAGAGGGTGAGTGAGGGTGTGTGAAGGTGAGTGTGTGAGAGAGAGAGAGGGTGTGTTTGTGTGTGTGAATGTGGTAGCTAATGTTAATATTGTAATTTAGAATGCATGTATATAAATATGAACAATAATGCCTGTTTATTACTCAGGAATCGTCATAAGTTCTTCAGTTTGTTCAGTAGGTCTAGTAGTCTGATGAACGTCTCGACTAATTTTGAGGCCGTGGATTCAAACCCCGCAAGGGTACGTTTGTGTTCAGTCAGGCACGTTACGTTACGAGCCGTAAGTACGGCGATAAGGCTCACCGTCAATCACGTGGGTGTCTTTTGTTTTGTTGGTCTATAGCTGATGAACAGCTAAACCAATTGAGATAAATATTGGCATGTATCTAGGAAAATAATTGTATTGGAACCCCAATTGTATTAGACAAAGAAATTTTAAGGTGTAATTCCATAGAGACCCCCGGGAAAACTAACCAAATAAGCATATAGATTGCATGTAGCATTTAAATGAGTTTGTTTTGAAAGAGATTGACAGAACTTTTCTTTTTCTGTGTAGTTTCTTAGGAACTAACATATATTCCTTTCTTATTGCTCATGTACTTTTACCAGGTGGCAACAGAGTAACGATCTACTCATTTCACACGGAAGACAATTTGACCAACTTCAGGCCAACCAAACAAATGAAGAGGAGACAAACCAAATCCACAACCAATGTCTCTCTACTACAGGTCAGTTTTATTCTGTGTACTATGAACTATAAAACAACAAAGCTTTATGAAATCTTTTGCAAAATTTACAAGACTTTATTTTGATTCCAAGTTGTAAATTTTAAAGGTTGGTCTAAGATATTATTTTTGGGAATAAAAACCACTCTTTTTTTTACTTCTAAGAAAATTCGTGTAAAAGAAGTGTCGTTTTAACCAGTAATTTATGGATGTATAAATAAAAGACCCTTATTCGGTTCTAAAAATACAGAAACTTTTTAAAAAGTTGCTCGTGTATTTCTTATCTGTACATTAAAGTAAAAACCTTTTTTAATTTCTCAAAACAAAATTATTTCAACCAACGGAGTTGGTCTACCTCAAGAAAACTGAATTGAAAAAGTTTGAGCAGGTTTTCACACGTTACTTTTTTAATAACTGAGTTTTCATTTGCCTTTTACTTATTACATATACATGTACATTGTACATATATGATGTTGACATCTGTAGACCTCCGAGTTCAATGACGCTAAGTAATTTAAAACGTAAGGGTAACTTTAAATTTTTTTAAGGTTTTTTTTCTATCAGGGGTCATAAACAACTAAAACTAGAGCCAAATTTTAAAATGTAACTTATAGTTTATTATTGAATTGGATTTTAAATTTAACCTTGGAAACTGGACCATTTACATTCAAATTTACTCAGCATTACTGTACTAGATCTTCTAAATATATTATATATGGGACAAAAGATCTACATTTTTGTGTTGCTGACAAAAATAGGGATCTAATAAATAAATTCGCGAGAATAGCAGTGACAGGTACACCGTAAAAGTTAGACAGGTTTCCAGCGTGAATTTATCAGATTTTTACTCTCCGAATCGGTGTTTCCTTTCCACACTTTTTATGTCTTGGCTGTTTGCTAGGAATGTCACTTTCCTGAGTCTGTTCAGTTGTGAACTGCCTTTTTTGGTAAATTATTATATTCTGCCTTCTTTATCGGTTTCTAAAGAAAATTTGATAAAATCTTAAAGCGAATTTTGTTCAAGATATTTATATTGAGGAGTAACATCACCAGATTACGGGTTCATTTTAATTTCCTTTACCCCGCGTGCGTTCATATGTGAAAAATTTCATAGGTGAAAAACTCCACGTAACGAAATGTTCTTGGTATAATAACATTAGGATTAACAACAAAATTACACCAAAGAAGTCAAAACTTAATTCCCGTCCTGAATTGCGACTTACGACTTTAAAACCGACTTGTACAAAGCAACTTGCTTTTTGATGCTGTGTCACATCAAATCAAAGAGATAATGACTCGGCATAAAAAGATAGTTACTCAAGTAAGATGCCCTAAGTCATTGAAAACCAATAGAGCAAAGTGTCTTGAGCAGGCCGAACAAAGCGAGCTGATCCCGATCAGCTGCCTGGACATATCTCGCGACGGTCAGCTAGCCGCGTCGGGCTGCGCACGCGGTCTGGTCCGCGTGTGGCACCTGTCTACGCACCGCATGCAGGCCACGCTATGTGGCCACGTGGGCCACGTGACCTGCGTCACGTTCTCACCGAACAGTCTGCTCGTGCTGAGCGGCTCTGAGGACAGGAAGGTGGTCGTGTGGCAGCTCGCTGACAACTCCTCCTCTCTGACGTATAAGGTCAGTGGGTTGTGGGTGATATGATCGCCATAGATTGATATTTTTTAACAAGGAATAAGAATTTGTATATGCTGAAATCGTTTGGTCTGCCTTGGCGTTATTAAGTCTTATCGGACCTAGCGTACGGCCCCTGTCTACGGAGATGATGTGCCTAGCCACGCTGGCTCTTTATTTGGTAGCATTCCAGCGCAAAACTCGCAGGTCCGCAAATTGGGAGCAGACCGGGTGTTCCGAATACATCGGTAATCTACTGCAGGGAACGTCTACAGGTCGTCAGCTTTTAAGTTCCTTTCGTTCAGGTCAGTTCCCCATTCACAGCTTGCAACCGTTGTCGTGCTTGAGCTTGCTCCGCCCCGTCGACGAGTAATACCTTGGCATGGTATAAACTCGTAGCTGCTAGCAACACCATGCCAATTGAATATAAATTCTTAAATAATAAGTATGTTGCCCAAGATTGATATTGATACTATCTTTATTCCATATGTAGGGTCACACGGCAGCGCTGCAGTCTCTAGTGATGATGTCGGATGGGCGACGCGCCATGTCCGGGGACCGAGCCCGGAACGTGCACGTGTGGCTCGTGGACTCCGGCATCGTGCTGCACTCCACCAACGCGCCTTCAGTGAGCCTTGGCGTTACCTTGAACATGAAGTTCGCTGTGAGTTCACCTCCTTTACAGAGTTCGCGAATCTTTAGTAAAATAAACCAGGTACGTATACAGAGATGTTAACACCGCTCAGAAAGACTTATTTGTTAAAACAATATTTGTTGCTTATGTGTCCATATTCTCAAAATGAGTTCTATCAAAATTGTGAATAGGTTATTATTATCTTTTAATTATGATTTATTGGGTTTTTTAAGTTTTATCGACATCTTTTAATTATTAAAAAAAAAATCTTTTGTTTTTCATTTTTAATGTGTAGGATTAGAATTATGTATATTTTAATTAAGTTTATAATAATAATTGCTATTATTATAATATTGCTATGCCGCTATTGGTAAAATTACACTTGTACTGTCTATTTTTAGAAACACCAATGAAACTGTAATTTATCCCAATAAATAAATTGAATTGAATTGAATTGACTTCTGACATGCACTCCAAAAACTAGACACAGAATAATAAACAGTAAATAATAGGTACAAAGTATGACAAAATATAAAAGGATAACAAAAACATGTTCCATCAAGAATCTCTCTTTCAATCGGTAAGATATTGGAACGTCTTTCCTCCATAGAATTACGAGAAAACTCTCCAGCATAACTTTCTTCCTGAAGGTTCTATCAGACGGTGACAACGCCATCCGCATTTGGGCGCTGGCTGGCGTCGACAGCGGCGAAGAGAGGAGACAAGTGTCTCACGCCGAGAGGATCACCTGCTTCGCTCTGACGGCTGACTCGCAGCACGTCGTCACCGGCTCTATGGACATGTCGCTCAAAGTCTGGCAGCTTGACGGAGGGAAGCTGTCACAGGTTAGACTTGGTGCTGATTAAATGCTGAGAGTCGGAATTAGGTGCCGATCATGGGTGATGATTAAACGCTGTAATTTAATCTGATTATTGAATCGAGCTCTAAGGGTTCCGTAACGTTATTTAAATATGATACTAATAATGTTAACAAAAAATGCAAATACATCCATCATGGAAGAAATTGCAAAATTAAGTTGGTCAGGTATTAAATATGCCACATAGAATTGAAAACTAAAGATTTTCAGATTTATTGCTTACTTATTCGTTTGGAATACATAATTGTAGGTCACTGGGAAGTACACTTTATATTTTTTGATGATCATCAAGGAGTGCCATTTTGAATATGAAAATATTATGCTTTGAAGTGACGTTTCTTTTATTGCGCTATACTAGATAGTTACTTTAACTGCTTACTTAGCTTATTCGATATTCAACATGACACCTCAATTCGTGCCTTAGAAAAAAGGCCTGAACACACAGGTAGAGTGACAGACTGGTACCTGACCCCTAAAAATAAACCATACTATGCAAGAAACTAAAATGTAGTTCGTTGATAGTAAGCCTATAACTTATGTAATTTTATAATAAAAGTTTTATTTTTTTTTAATTAAAGTGTAATAAATGTACAAATGATTATTTTCATTCTCATTCGCAACTAAGAAATGAAATTAGTTGCCAACCGAATATTTTTTCATAAAATACAATATTTGTCAGATCAAACGTTTCCCACTCTAAGAAAATCTAACAATCGAATATCTATCTAAAGGTTTCTGTGATACAATAATTTTATTATTGGTGAAGAGGTTTATGTATTGGTTTTCAATGCGATTCTATGTTTCATGGTGATTAGGCTAATGATAAGACCTCTTGCTATTGATTTCACTTTGATATACGTATGAAACGTCTATGTATTCAGGATATTTTTGGTATTTGTTCCATATTGAAATTTGTTGATGGACGAGACAATAAAGTGTGGCGTAGTCGTGATAAAATTACTGGAAACTCCATAAAGTGCGAAGTGCTTGGAAGATAATAAAAGCAAAGTGCACTTAGATATAAAGTTCTTTCGATAAGAAAAGTGAACAGTGGAATTTAGAACGATGGAAATTTAAGATGCCAGTTAATAATTATTTTGCTATCTTAAATTAATGAAAAATTAAGTATTAATTTGAATTCGTTTAAATAAGTATTTCTTAACACTTTCAAGTGGGCTTCATTTTTTCTTCAAGTACGCTTTTAGTTTGATTGATTCTCCTCAACAACCATTGTGTCAACACTGGACACTTTTTATGTGATGAGTGGCCAACTAGTGCTAAAGTATTTCAATCCACCATACAGACTGTCTATTTTATTTGATCCCCTAAAATTACAAAAGTTAAATGCTATGAAACGGTCCACCGGTCAGTACATAATATACGCTTGAATCTAGTCGCAGATAGCGTCGCAATAGCGCATTCTTGTAGCATCGTCGACGAGGGAGTGAGTTGCACGGGGTCATACTGCGCAGGTGATGGCTAACTTCACGTACGCCTTCTGTACTGGCCTTAACTGTGCTGACTGCTGGTTATTGATTAGACGTCCAGTATCTCCATTGACTTCAACTCCAATAATTGCTGCTAGGTCCTGGTTGGCCACTCAGACATCGTGACCTGCTGCGCCGTCTCCATCACCAATAAAACTCAAGTGGTCTCCGGCTCTTGGGACTGCAACCTTATCGTGTGGGACATCAACACTGGCGCTGACCTTCATCTGCTGTCGGGTCACCTTAGCAAGGTCACCTGTGTCAAGATCACGGCCGATGGCGCCATAGCTGTTTCTGGTAACACTTGCCACAAGTACTCTTCTCCGATTATTTGTTTTAAACCGATGAGAAAGTAACATAAGGTTACATCTACTTACTACCTTTCTTTAGTTAGCTTAGGTTCAAGCCAATATTTGTACATGCATCCTAATTTATCGTGAAACAGAATTTTGGTATATTTTAGCGAATAGCTTGGCCTTTTCTAAATTACTAACAATTATCACAACCTTAAGTTTTAAATGTCCTATGATGCTTTTATTTTATGTGACAATAATTGAAGTCATGGGTGTAATTTCAACTATAATTACGTATGTGACAGATGGACGGATGGACGGACAGACAGTGGAGGCTTAGTTATTATATCCTGATTGGCACCCTTTTGGTACGGTATCCTAAAACTAAAACCAAACGAACTCCTAAGAACCAGAGTCATGAAAAAATAGGTATTGATATTCAGAAAAAGTCAACCAGAACTTTTTGTCTTCTCAGGATCTGAAGACAAGACCTTAATAATCTGGGAGACAAAACGAGGCCTCGCTCTGACGTCACTGGCGCTGCATGTGCCGCTCATTGGATTCCAAATCACTAGCGATTGTGCTCGCATCGTTGTTCATCTTCAAGATAGAGGTGAGGATGTATTTTCTAATCCTACCCACTCTAGGAATCTGTGGTATACTGTGAACATGCGTGGTCCTATGGAGGTGTTAATAAAAGAAGTTTTTAAAGAACTTTATCGATGGCCTTTTCTAAATATATGGCTACAGGTGTATCTATAGCTGCACCAATCACTTTATTCTGTCGGAATCTGTATTGGTCTGGTCCGACGTTCCTCTCAGCTATTGGTGGCATTATATTTTGAACTATTTTATTAGTTCTTCACATTTAAGTGTGTTTAGTTTCTTTGGTAACGTTACTGTTTTACTAATTTGAAAATCGGTTAGTACATAATATATTATAATAATAAAATAAATGTATATTAAACATTTCCTGTTTAATCTAAAAATTTCTTCTAATATAGGGTCACAAACTGCCTTCTTAATCATTCCTACATATATCTTTTCTTCATTTGTGCTTTTCCATTCCATTACAGCCAAATATTACTACTATGGAAAATCCAATTATTTTAAAGTTACTGTGATATCATAGAAAAATATGATTTTAAACATAGTAAATTATTAATTTAAATAGTTCTTAGCTAAAAGATATTTATGGGCGAAACAATTATTTCTGTTGATATAAGTCCATGAAGTGGTGATAGTTTCCATAATCATCACATTGATCTTGCGTTTATTGTTTTAAGTGGTGTTTTTTATACTTATTTTCGTGCAGGTTGTCTGCCAATCATCTGCTTGCACAATACTCCAGCCACATATGTTAAAATACCAACGTATGCCGCTCCTACTAAAGATATTGATGGTAAGTTATTTTATATGGGTCTTTGATCATTTCACTATTACTCTTGACCGGTAAAGATTCTTTTTCCGGTTCAGTTCCTAATTCATTGCGTTCTTATATTTGATTCTTTATACATTTTCGAAACTTGTTTTACTTTATGTTATTAATTTATTTCATCAACCTCAGAAATTATTTGATGAAATTGGACTGTTGAAAAGTTGTTATCAAATAACTTTGAAGATGGTGAAGATTTTTTCATCAGTCTTGAAAGGAAACTCTAATGTGGTGTATCTCCCCAGAACTGCGGCCGCTGGCTGCGAAGCGACCGATGCGGCGACTTCTCAAGAAGGAGGTGTCTCTGGACACGTACACTTGGCAGAAGAAGTACGGTCACCTGACGTCAGCCGCCATGATGGCACAGGTCGACGAGAGACTCAAGCGGAGGTCAGATTTGTTCACCTTAAATCTTTCTTAATTCATTATGAACTTGGGAAGAGCGGAGGTCCTGTTACATAAAAGGAAGTCCCTACATAAGTATAATTAGAAATAAAATGGTGGCGTAAATAAACTTTTTCGTATTTATTTTTTTCTGTTTTGTATTCTTACTCTAAATCAGAGTTAGTTTTGTTGTGTAATTTATTCCACATCTGCAGCATTAACACTTTTTCAATGAACACCGATGCATGCATCTCAATGCTTGCAATTATCCAAAGATTTTTTCTATCTGGATAATCTGCATAATAATAAATTGTTATCTATTTTTCTATTAAACTATTTTTACTGAAATCTGCAGTAAAAATGGAAAAAAATATTGAAATAGATTTTTTTTAAAATCCAAATATACAAATGGATATCACGGTGGGTATTCAGACACACGTTGAATTTTGGGATAGCAAGCCCTGTTTTCAGGTGCACGCATAAAATATCTTAATTTTTTTTTATTTGTATTCAAAGTTCGAGTACTATACTAACTGTCGATACAAGAAAGACTACAAACTAGGATTAACTTCAATAGTTTAATCTCTAACCAATTAAAATACTAGCATTTCTTTTCATTGTGCATTTATCGTCATATAAAATAAACTGTCATTTTTTTATCTGAAAGAGACAGCTAAAAGATCGCATCTCTTAGTTAAAAGAACTTCAAGGGCTCCCAAAAGGCACGTACTTCCTCAATTCTCTGCTTTTGTCAACTTTTCGGAGTGTTCATTGTTATAAGTTTCCTTTATTGTCTTCAGGTTTTCCGTGTCCGCCTCCATGGAAGAAATATCTAAGATTCAAGAGGCTAAGAATAAGGACTTGGGCTCACAGGTAAGTCACTCCAAAAATAACTAAAGCTCTTCTGAATGAGCTTAACGTTTATCCTTTGTCGTTTGTTATTAAGGTTCCGTATGGAAATTAAAACCCTCGCAACGAAGCCTCGGTGTCTATCCGTACATTCATATCCTGTATATCCGTATGCAGTTGAGTAAAAGCCCAATGTCTTTTTTTAAATTGTTTTTATTCAGATTCATTTGCAAAATATCTAAAGTCAGTAGAAGGACCTATTAGTCCGACGTGCTTTTGTTCTTTAATTGTTATTGAAAATAAATAATGGAATGAGTTATGCAGACTGATATGATGACTGATAACGACTGAAGGAGTCAAAATATAATATATGTTTTTGTTGTTTATTAATATATATATATATATATATATATATATATATATATATGTATAATCCATAAATAAAAATCAGTTAAAAGAAAATAATAAAAAATATATTTATTATAACTAAATTAATAAAACCCTTGTATAACGTACCAGGTACGCTTGGTTGACATTTTCTTTCAGAAATAGGACCTATCTATATATGACATACTTATTCTGGCTTCTTACTAATCAGCTTTCGGATCTAATCGGCTTTGTGATTTTTTCTGATAGTATGTATATTATTGGCGAGTTCGTGAAATGCCTATTTGATGGGCTATTAAAAGTAAAGAGTCCGAGCTTTTTCATGTATATTATGAAGTCTGTTTCTGTCGAGGGGTGTAAATGGACAGGTATTTTTAAATAAAATCACATAATTATCGATTGTATTTTTATTTGACAACATTCGCTTGTCAAACTTTTTATGTATAAATTGTAATGATAGCAATCTTTTATTTTATCTTTATTGGATTTTTAGTTCTCCTTTTGATTCTTGACCGAACACATTGACTAAACATGTGACCAATAATGTGCTTTCCCGAACTTAAGAAATAAACAAAGTTATCTAAATTGATATTAATTGGAGACTCGGTTGAGAACGACGCAGATCCAATTTGGTGGTTAATTGGTGACCAGAAGCCGATATTAATACTTTCACAACTTGTTCCAATATTTCGGACGACACTTCCTTCAATTTTTGCCGCCTCAAAGTGGTTTCATCAAATTATCGTTACCTAACTCAGTTTGAAGCGCTTCAAAGTGGAAAAAGCTAGCATCCGATATTTATAGACGAGTTCAATAACTCAATTTGAAAACCGCTTCAAATCTTTCGATAAAGCTTAGCAGAGTCCCTGCCGGTCTCAGACTGAAATAATAAAAACCGGCTAAGTGCGAGGAGGTCTCGCGTTTTAAGAGTATCGTACCATTCAAATAAGTTAGTAGACATGAATAAAAATTAAACAAAATTAACCCTTCATGCTAAATTTCAAGTTTCTAAGGAAGTGTCCTTTAGGTTTTCATGGTTAGCCAATTTGTATGAAATTAATCAAAAGCTGAACTCCTTCCACATGAGATGTCTGCGCTCAATATTGCGCATCAGATGGCAGGACCGTGTTACCCATAGAGAAATACTCCGCCGTTCCAACATGACGGGCATAACATTGAGGCCATGCTATCAAAAATCCAACTAAGATGGTGTGGGCATGTGAAGCGGATGAATGTCTGCAGACTGCCGAAAGCCTTGTTCTATTCGGAACTAACACAGGGGAAACGGAACCCCGGTGGACAGTATTTGCGCCACAAAGACGTTCTCAAACGAAACCTCAAGGCCTGTAACATATTACCTGATAGCTGGGAAGAACTAACAAAAGTGCGGCCAGAATGGCGTGCCGCAGTGCATCAGGGTGTTAAAAGCTTAGAGGAAAGCCGCCTTCAAGATCTAGAGGCTTTAAACGTTATATAAGAAAAAGTAGACCAAAGCCTTCTAACACCTTCACATTTAATAAAGAAGGAGAACTCTATTGCGATGAGTGTGACTGGGTGTTAAAGAGGAAGTTCAGCTTCTCCAGTCACCTGAGATTGCAAGCCAGAAACCAGTAACGGTCGCTGTCGTTGGACACGACAAGGAGGTCGTGGAGGTCATCATGAAATTAATCACGTAAAGGTCAATTACTCTTTTTCGCATTGAGTAAGAAGTCTTACTCAATCAAAACGTTTGATCATAGGATTACTTAATGTAAGGTCTCTCAATACAGGCAAGGACGAATTCATTGTGACGATGGAGAAATATAAGCCGGATATAATTGCACTAAACGAAACGTGGTTGAAGGAAGGCCAGGACATATGCGCACCTAAAATACCCGGATATACATTGAAGCTTCTCCCGCGACCACGCGATAAAAGAGGCGGCGGTGTAGGTTTTTACATACGCTCAGGCATTAGCACCAGAAATCGACCTCACCCGCCATCTAACTTAGAACAAATGTGGCTGGAAGTGAACATACTTGGCGTGGGACGTATAGCTGTCGGCACTGCGTATCGCCCAGAGTCCGGTGTTACAGTCAGCTGTGCAATTGACGCCTTAAGTCAGTCTATTAGCACATTTGGCTACTGCAATCATATTTTCCTCATCACAGATTTCAATGTTGACCTTCTGCTACCTTCTAAGTCCCCAGCTCCTGAAGTGATCACTTTTTTCAACCAGCAAAACCTTTCTCAACTAGTAAATGAACCAACTCGAATAACAGAATCAACAGCCACTCTCCTTGATTTATTTATTACAGATAGCCCGGAGTTAGTCTGTAAGATAGATGTTCATCATAATCGAGCAATTAGTGATCATGGTATGGTTTTGGCGGAATTGCACATTAAAAAAACCAAAAGAAATCCCCCAATTTGTATTCAAGCGTCTTCTAAAAAAAATAAACTACGATGAATTTATGTTAGACTTGAACTCCTTACCATGGTTCTCTATTACTGTACTGAGTAACGTGGATGACATGCTAAATCAGTTTAATGAATTTATAATAAATTTATTTGACAAACACGCGCCACTGAAACGAATTCGCGTCTCACATAAGCAACATCCTTGGATCACAGACGTCATTAAGATAATGATGACACACCGCGATGAAGCACTGAAGCGAGCTAATAAGACTAAATTAGATAGCCACTATCACTACTATAAACAACTAAAAAACTTAGTTAATAGCTCTTTGAAAAAAGAAAAAGCAGCTTTTTTCAAATACTATGTCAATAAAAACATTAAAAAACCACAGCAAATGTGGAAATATCTAAGGCGCTCATCTGCTACATATAAATCCGATCAGCCAAACATACCTAAGCATTTGAATAGTCCGGACGATATTAACAATTTCTTTTTAGATGTCCCTGGAAACCCAGCTTCTCAATCAGATAAAATACAATATTACGCTCACAATAGATATACAGTCAATGAATTTAATTTAGAATTATGTTCTGAGGACCTGGTAAATAAAATCATTTACGCAATAGGTACAAACGCTTCTGGATTTGACACAATCTCTATAGACATGATACGTATGACTCTCCCCTGTACATTGCCAATAATAACATTTATAATTAATAAGTCTTTAGAAACAAATACTGTTCCCAAAGCGTGGAAGTTGGCTAAAGTAAAACCCTTGCCAAAAACGAACACAGTGGAGCAGATCAAAGACTTAAGAGCTATCAGCTTACTACCAGCACTGTCAAAAATTATTGAAAGAGTGGTAAGTGTGCAACTAACCAAATATTTAGAAAAGGAGAAAATTCTCCCCATCATGCAATCCGGCTTTCGCAGCGGAAGAGGCACAGACACAACACTAGCTCACGTCACTGATGACATTCTGGCAGCTTCAGATAAGGGCCAAGGAAGTATTCTTGTACTTCTAGATTTTTCCCGTGCATTTGACTGCCTTAATACCAAGTTGCTTTTAGCTAAACTAAGGTATTATGGTATATCAAAAACAGCTTGCTCATGGTTTCAGTCATATCTAAACGATAGGCAGCAGTATGTTGAAACTATCGATGAGAATGGGAACCTGAAACAGTCGAGAATCCTTGATGTACCAAGGGGATGCCCTCAAGGTTCCATTTTAAGTCCGCTATTATTTATTATATATACTGCTAATCTGCCTAAATGTCTAAAGCATTGTAAAGTGCATCTTTATGCGGACGACACCCAAATATACCGCTCATTTGCCCCGCTCCATACAGATGAAAATATACAAGCGATAAATGAAGACCTTAACTCCATAACAAGTTGGTCAAAAGAAAATTGTCTTGTAATTAATCCTAATAAATCCAAATTTTTGGTACTAGGAACCAAACATCAATATAACGCAATCACAAAACAATCACCTATTCTAAAAATAGATAACAAAATTATAGATATGGTAAAATCTGCTAGAAACTTGGGGTTAACTATTGACAATGAATTAAGATTTATAGATCATATAAACTATAAGACTAGAAACGCTTTTTATAGGCTCAAAGTACTATATGGATATCGAGAATTCCTATCCGAGGAAGTGCGAATAACTCTAACTGAAACACTTGTATTATCGTTGTTCAATTTCGGGGATGTCGTATATGGCCCAAGACTATTTGCTAAGACAGAACGCGCAATTCAACGCGTGCAAAACGCATGCGCTCGCTTCTGTTTTTCAATACACAGTCGAGCTCATATCACACCATTCCTCAATAAAAAAGGTATCCTTAAAATGGCAGCACGTCGACAATTGCATTTAGCTAATCTTGTACGTAAAGTCGTCCATAAGCAAGTACCAGAATACCTAAATCAAAAAATAATTTGGAAAAGGGATATCCTCACGTATAATACAAGAAACAGATTCAATAATAAAATGAAAATACCCATATATAAAACTGTCGGATATAGAGGAAGCTTCAGTTACGCAGCATCCAAAATATGGAACGATTTACCTCCGCCCCTAAGAGAAATAAAATCCCCAAATACATTCAAAACTAAATTGCGTTCTTTGTTACTACTGAAGCAACAGCAAGATTCTGCATACCTATAATTTTTTTCTTTCTTTTTTTTTTATGAAGCATATAGATATTTTTATGAAAACATGTATATATTATAAGTATATAAATATGATATTTTGTTTAAGATTTATCTAACACTATACAAACCTAAAATACAAAAAAAAATATTTTTTTTGGGTTTCAAACATTACAAGCTGTCTTTCTGATTGATAATTGTAAATTAATTGTGTAAAGCGCCCATATATCGATGAATCCACACGTTATAGAAATTGTAAGATGATCTCCACTTTAATTTAATTAAAAAGTAAATATATATATTTTTAAGTTTAGCATAGTAAAAGGGGCAGTCTGAAAACCAGCGTTGTGTTGTTGTTACACAACACGCAACATGTCTGAGACTGTTCCTTTTGCCACATAAGTGCATAGGAATACTATTATTTAGTTAAGTTAACATGTATTTTTTTGTATTTCTATGTACATCTTACATCTTGTGGCAATAAATACCTTTTGATTTGATTTGATTTGATTTATTTTTAACAGCATCGTGAGATTTCCGTGGTGGGCTCAGTTCAATGAAAATGCATATAATTTTTAACTTTAATCAGAAAAGTAGAAGTATATAGCTAATACATACATACTACATACCGTATTTGTCACGCCTATCTCCCAGAGGGGTACGAAGAGACTACAGATTTCCATCTGCTACGATCCAGACACACCTGTAGCTAATACAATGGTAAATCCAAAAATATATAGTTCAGCTGTAGGTTTCTCAGTAAAAATACCCGAAAGCTTGTTTACTGCATCAGGGCAAGGAAATAATGCACCGTGAAAGGTGCTGCTAAGACCAAGTGTGGGGTTTGCCAGATGGGAAGGCGCTACGTGAGTTCATGTAAAGCGCTTTGTTTCAACAAAAAAGGTTGACCATCTGGTAGGCATTGCCTAAATTCAAATGTTTCCGATTTCGTTTTCGCAGAAACGGATTTATAATTTTTCCAACTTATAAACTTGGGCTTTTGTTGAAAAAGAAAAGTTTGTGAAGTTTATGTTGTACACAATGTACAATTCCGTCTGTATGTATTTTGTTTGAAATTCAGCTTCATTTGACATCCAGAGATTTCATTCGACGGCCGAATATTTCGTTTGATACCCAAATATTAAATTTGACAACCAAATATTTCATTGACACTCAAAGGCATCGAATATCTTACTTTTCCAAACAATTCTCCAATCAATCTCTTTCAAATTTCAACTAGCCATGTGGTTTTTGAGTTCTGCCGCAGCGTTTACTTATCAGATATTACGTTAAAACCGCGCTCATTCAGTTTTAGTTGGATGATACCTGATATGAGAAGGCTATATTTAAGGGTAGAATGAATGCGCTTTCCTCAAGACCCTTTTACAACAAAGCCATTTGATCCAACAGGTGAGCACTCTGGAAGAAGCAGCCATAGCGCAGTCCCAGCACTTCGACCAGCTGGAGGCTCTGTGGAACAAGATCTCACCGCCAAGACGTCGCTCCAACAAGGTAAACAAACAACATTTGGTACACCTGTACAACTATTAACCTTAGCACCCTGAAAAAAAAGCACAGCCAAGTTCTGGCTATTCAACCAGATAGAGGTGTCGTGGAATAAGATGTCGCCACGGAGACGTCGCTGCAACAAGGTAAAAAATATTAGTCTATTAGCTAATTAGTCTTTTCAGGTGAGTGCTCTGGAAGAAGCAACCTGGAAGAAATCCCTCACTTCGATCAGCTGGAAGCGCTGCGCTGTGGAACAAGATTTTTCGACTAAGACGTTGCTGCAACAAGGTACACAAACGCATATTGGTCCGTACACATAGGCATTTTCAAAACAGCAGCTATGGCTCGATCCACCAACTCCATTGTCTTTTTGAGTAGAAGAGCAAGAAACTTAGCAAGACGTGTATTTTCTTTCATTTTTGTTTCTCTTGATAAAAAAAAGTTATTCGTTGCCTTCCTTTTTTAGTTCTTCTTTGTTTATAAATATATAGTTAATAAATTATTATTAGAGCGCATTACAAACTAGAAAAATCCAATTAGAGACTTTCAAGTTGATCTGTTAGAGTCTGTAATGCACTCTAATAAATAATATTTAGAGTATTCAAAGCTATGGATGTCGCTTTAAAATATAAAATCGTAATATAATTTATATTTATAATATCAAAATGAATGAAATATTGAATGAAAACAGTGGATGAAACATTGTTCGCCATGAAGTCAAATTTGATAACCTAGTTCACATAATAGGTAGAATTTGCTGTCGGTGAACGAAAATTAATTATACCAAAATCCTTAAAACCATTGATAACAAACGTTTATTCAAAAATAATGTTTGCTCATCAAATTCGTTTCGTCATTGTCACTACGCTGCGCTGTTTTTTCCCTGCCGTGTAAATTCCTTTAGCTAAAAGTATGCCACTTTATATTTCCGGTCGTAACCCTGATACATTCCCGCCACGCTGGTTTTTTGCGGGAAATAACTTTTTTTTTTCATCTACAGTCGCTGTCAAAACAGAGCTCGCTGATCGAGTCTCGGTTTGATTCTTCGGATGAAGAGCATACGCCGGTTGACGAGCAAGGTAACTACATAAAGTACTAACATACTTAAGCTTTTTGTATGCACTTAAAATTATCTTGGAAGCTAGCTCAAATTTCAACTATTTCATAGTCAGGATTGTGAGGCATTGCAGATTTGAGACTTAAATTCAAAGTTTAGTTTTATGATCGCCATACAAAAATACGACTCTAAATAAAGTATTTACATACTTTGAGCTTTTTGTATGCACTCAAAATTATCTTGGAAGCTAGCTCAAATTTCAACTGTTTGATTGTCAGGATTGTGAGGCATTACATATTTGAGACTTAATTAAATTCAAGTTTAGTTTTATGATCGCCATACAAAAATACGACTCTTATTAAGAATGCACAATGATAATATCAAATGAAGTGTTGAAAAAAGGTTACAAAAAGAACGCTATTTTCCCGTACAAAATATAACGCGAGTTGGAGTGGAAATCCGTAGACAATTTCCCTTGATCCAAATCTCAGAGAAAATTCTAACTAATTAACTGTTTTCAAAATAGGAGTTTATCAAGTGCCTTAAGAATGAAGTACCTCTCTTGGTCTGAACTACAAAGACAATTCAAACCCACAACTTTTGCTAACGTATGTGTATGTGTGTCCGTCTGTATTGAATCAATAATGAGGTAATTTTGTATGTTTTAGTTTCATGATACAAAATCCTTAAAATCGGTTTAGTTTCTAAATCACATTCAGTTTTACTTTCATAGCTGAAATCCTATATTACTTATATATGAATATTACTTATATTATATGACATGACAATACTGTCTATATTTTGTTAATAAATAATATTTAAAATTGTAAAACTTTTTATCTTACGTTGGGAAGAAACAATACTAAAATACCCCTTTTATAGATTTTTTTTTCTTTCCTAAGACATCTGTTCTCTAGAAGTCAGCACTTTATTTGATTGTAATTCTTTAATAAAGAAAATATAAGCTGAAGTCAGTGTAACTGTTTTTTACTTTAGCTTTTTCAAATTCCTTTGATCTCCGAGACTGATATTCGTTACGATTTTTTTCCAGAGCACATGGTGGAATAAATACGAAGAACTGTACATCGAGATAAAAATATATACTTGTATTTAATAATATATACTTGTATTTAATAATTTTTAGTTTTATTATTGTTTGTTTATTTTTATTGGAACTAGGCTCGGCATTATTTACATTTCAAACACATGTTCGTTTGATAGTTCTTATATTTTACATGATATTGAAGGAGTGTTATTCATTTTTATTTAAGTTATTAAATTATTAATTATTAGAAATATTATCGTAAATCTTATGAGCGACTTAGAAATCTTCCTGTATGACTGTGAAACTTTCATCTGTGTAGTATTCTCTATAAGAAACCAAAATATTATTTGCAGTAGTAAATAATAATAACGGACTTTGAATACCTATTATGAAATGACAGTGTCAAATCCTGTTGCTATTTAAAATACCGTAATAAAGAGAATTCATGAAGATGAAAGAAACCATAAATGCGCGTTTAATTATTTATAGGTATAAAATGCTGTGCTCAATATGAATGGCAAATTGATTCTTTCCAAAGCATAAAATATGAGGCTACCTTTAAAATGTGCTTTTCATAGCTGAGTTTAGAAGCAACTTTGAGCTCACATTTTCAAAGTAATTCACTACTGCAGACGATATTTCAAATGGCTGCTCTGAATTCAAATATTAAAGGCATGTAGATATTTCTGTGGCATTTAATGTGGTAGCTCGCGCCTCAGTGCTATGTGATCTATAGGTATAGTTGTTTATCTTTCCTGAACAGTTTCTGGGTCTGTTATTTTGATAAATTGGATTTCCGAAGAACTAAATAACTCTAAGCTTACTTGCAGGTGAGTTATAAATATAAAACACTCAAAAGTTGAAGCCACAGAAGCTGTTTCAGACTTTGCTTAGTTAATGTTTAAGTATAAAAGTAGGTACACTAGTGGTTAGTATATCCTTTGAATACGAAAAAAGCTATATTCTAACATAGTTAGGTAATTAGATCAGAAATATTATTATCTGCCACTTTTCGTTTACTCTTTTTCAGAAGTCTACTTTTGAGCTGCACATTATATTATGTTAGGCTGAGCGCTGCTAAATAACTCTATAACTATTAAAATGATGATTGCTTTTAACTTTTAGTAGTTTATGCTACTAGGGCGAAAAGGAATAAACTACGAGGACGACCGAGTAATTTATTGCTTTTACGCCCGTGTATCATACTACGTTTTTCAATGCATAGTGTGAGGAAATGAAAACAAATATAATCTTGTGAACTTTAAATTATGATTGGCTCAAAAGGATTGTATCCAGAGCAGTTAAACAGTGGAAAAAAAGTACAACATCTATGGTACACAGGAAAGGCTGCAGGTTAGCCAACCAATGCAAATAAATTTAAAAAAAAAATAATAATAAAGCCCTAGGGCAAAATAATCGACTTTCTGTTCGGTTTTGATTCATAAAAAGTGGGCTTTTACGAGCACATGCATTGAAAAAATATTTAACTCAAGCAAAAGGCAATAAGAGGCAACAAATACTTTTTCCCTAAAAAAGAAAACTGTTCTAAACCAAAAAATTTATAATTATGTACGTACTATAGAGTAAGCACATGTCTGTAGATTACAAACTAAATGGGAGTAGTTTCTTCTAAATTAGTATCTTAGAATAATATATATCGAAAAAGTACCTAACCTTTCAATTAAATTGACTGTGAGGAGGATAAATTTTGAAAATTACTGGTCAAATTTTTACTATCATGCGATATGACAATACGGAAGATGTAGACTCGTTTTATAGTGCTGAGCCGTTGGATTTTTGTCATAGAGAAACTTTTATAACATTAATTATAAGTAGAGTGCATTACAAACTTAAAATCTATCAGAAACAAGTTTAAAAGCACAAATATGTTTAAAAAATTCCTCGGGCCAGGATTTGAACCTGCGACCTCCTGCTTACATGACAGACACGCTACCGACTGCACTACCGAGGTTTGTATCTAGAACGACGAATTTTTCCACCATAACTGTACACAACATTTTTTGTAACTACTTGGTATACCAGCTTGTAATGCACATACTGAACACTCACGAGGGCGTTATGTGATTTCACGCCTTGCTCATCCTGAACAGAAGGCGCTGTCGTCACTACAAAACCTGTTTCATCAGACAGTTAAGAAATTCACGGTTCTCATGAACTAAGATTATATGTTTTTATTGCGAAATCCATCGCTTTGAATACTCTAATTATTATTAGAGTGCATTACAAACTTAAAGTCAACATTGTCCGATGTTGAATTTCTGAATTTCTTAACTGTCTGATGCAACATATATTGTAGCGAAAACAGCGCCTTCTGTTCAGAATGAGCAAGGCGTGAAAACACATAATGCCCTCGTGAGCTTTCAATATGTGCATTACAAGCTGGTATATCAAGTAGTTACAAAAAATTCGGTGTACAGGTATGGCGGAAAAATTCGTCGTCCCAGATACGAACCCCGGTAGCGCAGTCGGTAGCACGACTGTCATGTAAGCAGGAGGTCGCAGTTTCAAATCCTGGCACGAGTAATTTTTTTCAAAATATTATTGTTTTCAAATTTATTTCTGATTGATTTCAAGTGTGCACTTTAGTAATAATTAGAGTATTTAAAACGGTGGATTTCGCAATAAAAAAATATACCTTTAATCTTTTGTTACATTTCTCAAAAATCTACAAATAATTAAGGAAAAACCGCATGAGTGTTTTGTTAAATACAAATTCCTTTTTGTTGTGTCGCATCTTTCGTATTCTCAAAAAGTTCAAATAAAAATAACTAATAAATATAAAAAAAAAATACTTAAAACCATTTAATTAACATTTTAAATAAATTGCAAAGGAAAATATCAAAATTTACCTTTCTCAGTGTTAAAACTAGTGTTTTCCAAACTGTGATCCCTTATAAAGACTTTCTACATAAGTACACATAATAATCGTAGTACATACAAGAGTAATATGAGTCTTATTGATTAAATTATATTAATGTAATGATTGCCTATTATATGTATAAAAATAATTAGATGTTGAATTTGCCTGAACTTATTTCTTTACATAGGTATATATTTAAATATGACATAAAGTAATATGAGTGCCACGGATAGACGGGTTGAAGAAAAATACATGCCCAAATTTCAGTTAAATTCATTTGGTTCGTGTAGTTTGACAAACACACCCCAAAATAACACAAAACGCCAACGCCTTGCTGTAAGTGTTAGCGATTTATGTAATTTATGATTTAACTAAATTTACGAATAACATATGATCATGATTATGATAAATGAAAGAATTTTCATTTTAGTTGTCACAATTAAGTATACAAATTTCTGTTGGGACTTACCTAGCATTCGCCAACATTTTTATACGAGGTAATTATCGTCTATATATACTGCTGACAAGAAGCGCCAAAGTTAGAAAAAAGCATTTCATGTTCTGTTTGAAAACTTATCTAAATTTAATTAAAGTTTTTTCATTTGAATTTGTTTTTATTTAAAAGTATTCTCACCATTTCACAATAAATTAATTTATGTTTAATGAAAAGTAGTTAAGGGTGTTATTTTATATTAGGTAAGTAAATATATGTCGTGACTACATGTTAAATAGATGACCTGTAGATTTTTATTGATGTTTTATTTCGCATTTAGATGTCTACAAATATGAAAATGTATTTATTTCTACACTTTAAGTTGGGAAATTCCAATACGCCCGTCACTGAATAATTAAAAATAACTTCGTAGCTGCTGTCTTTAGTGTCGTAATTTAATTATTCCAGAAATTGGAAAATCGTTACTTCCGACGACGTTTATATGTTTTTAGTGTAAAGTTCAGTTGTCAGACAGCTGTCACTATTTTATTAGATCCCAATTAACTTAAATCTGTACAGCACCAGAGCTGCTCGCATTGTGATTTTTATTTTATATCCATTTTACGAAAATCGCATTTAAGTAGCAACAACCTTTTTAGGAAATATATAAAATATTGAAATATCGTAGACGTTAAAATGATTAGGCAATGCAATAATATTTGTTAAGTAGTTGCACGTATTAGTAGTCTTACTGTTTAGGTTTAAGGCTGTTTTTTATTCGAACAGAATACAACACTATCTTTTTTGTCGCACTTTCCAATGTATTCATTTACTGATACTAGTAAGAACATTGTTTGCAATGATATAAACAGCACAAATATTTTTTTCCTGAAAAGTATTTGTAAGTTAAGTAAATAGATGATAGCCGAAAGCCTTTATGGATGTTACACACAAGTACTCTCACAACTCCTCACACTTCAACAAACAAAAAACCTATTGAAAATACCATCGACATTTTCAGAGCGAAATTCTCAACTCATCATGAACGAGAAAACTTTGCGATTCTCTCAAAGAAATTTCAACTGAAATTACAGTTAACTTTTCTTGTAACGAGAATTTTGAACCAGGATAAGACATCTGATTGGAACAATTGTGCCTCAGACAGAATATTGTTTTAGAATCTTGGGAATGTTTCGACACTTGATACTGTTCGTCAGGGAATCATGCAATGTAAAAAGGTGTATGTTGATTGATAAATAATTGTTCATGAAAAAATTAGTAACTGAATTCCGGTAGAAAGGTACGGATAAATCTTCATAAACTGGTAGGTACCTCTAATTGTTTCGATGAAATGTCTTATCGGTATCACTTATTTGACTTATACTTCATGTAGTAGACCTAAGCTGTGCAATAACTCTACAAAATGCAGTTAGTATGTCACCTTGTTGACTATTTGTATAGTGTTTTATATATTTTATCATTTCTTATTCCTCACCATTGTGAGTTTTATTTTTGACCTGTCGTGGGGTGTTGATTCTGAAAATATATTCTCTGTGTTTCTTAGAAAAACTGTTTTATTTCGCAATCCCTTTAAAAAGTTCGAATAGTGTGGTTACAAATTATTAAAGTTTTAGCGTCACTTCCTTTGTCTCACCTAAACAAAGATTTTGTTTGGTGTTTAGTGTAAAAAGAAATAGCCGAAATATTTGTTTTGTGATAAATTATATCTTTAAATCTTATCTTCTCTTCTCTTAAAAGTTTAAAATTATTAAAGAATGAGAACTTAATCTGCTCTGATAAATTCGTAGTTGTTACTCTGATTACAAATTTCGGGTATACTTGATATTTCCTCATAATAATATCTTCCTTGACGGTCCTTTGTCGGAAACATTTCAAATCAATTTCACCGGAGGTCGACTATCCAAAAGCATCGAGAATAAATT
This sequence comes from Ypsolopha sequella, assembly GCA_934047225.1. Classification (NCBI taxonomy): domain Eukaryota; kingdom Metazoa; phylum Arthropoda; class Insecta; order Lepidoptera; family Ypsolophidae; genus Ypsolopha; species Ypsolopha sequella. The sequence continues at coordinate 4,099,387 of OW203988.1, read as the reverse complement.
CCAATGACGATATTCGAAAAAATATCTATCTTCCTTCCGATGCCTTACAATTTAGAATAAACCTTTATATGGTGAAAGGACCCGTCCAAAGAGGGACATGAATGAATATTCCTTTACCTGCGCTATTTACAGTATATGAGGAAACCTGTATGGAATACGTATTTGGAGAAAGCTTACTTATTGTCATGACATTTCCGGCTGAGAGATGATGCGAAATAAATTGTGTTGGTAATACTGTACCTATTTATTTTTTATTATTGGAATAGGTATAGTATTAATCAAGATCATAGCTAGGATTTTGTTTGGGGGAGGGCAGGTAAGGGAAACCTGTAATAATACGCATGCTACAAACGCGCGAATCAACTTTTGAATAAATCTTTAATTAAATGCAACCAAGGGTACCTAAATAAAGTTATTTTATATTAGGAATCATATTAAATGATTTTATTCGATTGGTTCGAAAGCCCAAGCACCTGCTAGGGAGGTAGCTGCCGCCCCTACCCGTATCTGGCTATGCCCATGGTATTAATTCCTATTTATATTTATATCCCTATATCCGTAATTATTTTCAATTATGTATGTTACCGACCAAACCCGATATTTGGACTTATTTTAGGCCTAAACCAAACTAGTTTTTCGAAAATGCTTCAGCGCGGAAGAGAGCCGGTAGGTTAGATTAGGTTACGTGGCGCGACTCGCCATAGCTTCTTGGTTATTTTTTATGACAACTCAAAACCATTTTAGTCTAGGCCAAACTAGTTTGGCCAAAAATTGTGTTTAGCCAGTAACATATCCAACCCGATTCAATTGCCAATAGGTAGGAACATTGTAAATTTAATAAGAAAATATACCTACGAATAAAAGTACCACGGTTTGTGATTTCTTAATTACCCTTTTAACCGTTTATGTACTCGTAGCATACGTAGAAGTTTAACATATTATAATGTATTTGATGAATAATTAGCCACTTGTGGAAATTATTAGTTATCGTATCTAATCTTCATGAGTGTATCTCTACAATCAGGTCGATACAATATGTTGATGTGATGGCCAATAACAATATAATTTAGAGTAGTTCGGCTTGTGGAAAGAGTCGCATTAATAACAAAAAACAATCGTGATTGTGGCAAATAGTGACTAAAGTGAACTAAGGAACCTCAATAGATTAAATAACATATTTTTGATTACGGCCTATAGAAACGTAACACATAATACGGACGCAATGCTAACAAACAAAGAAGCTTTTTATTTGCACACAAACCACGCCTTGAACTTTAAATCAAACCAGACTCAGGGTCCAAAAACATATCGGCCAGTAGAACTATGACTTGCATAGACAGCTTGGAATAAAATTACTGGCCTGAAGCAACCATAAACATGGAAAATATCTCTTTCGGAGGAAACATTATATTTGCATCTGAAAACAACAACACCGGATTCACATTTCTTTCATTGGGACTGAGCACTATTGGAATAGCGCTGTCAAGTGCAGCCGTGGCGCTGCTTCTGTTGACAGCGATACTCTTCGAGCAATGGAGGCTAAATTACAAAAATCAACTGTTGCTACAGTTTATATTGGCGAGATTTTTATACGTCCTCGCGAGGTACGTTTTCGACGCAACATTAGTTTTTGGATTTCAGGTCGACAGAAGTGGCATTTATTTTTACTACGACATGTGTTTGCTGATGTATACAGAGCTGGCTTTAGTCTCGTGGATGTTTGTGTTCACGAAGCAAATGTACGACAGTTTAGTGAAAGTTCTGTACGTTCGTGGGAACCACAAAGTGTTGAGGAACTCGTTATGCGCGTGGTTGCTACCGATCGCCGTCATGGCTTCCATTGGCGTGACTTGTTATTTCAAAATTAGTATTTATTTAAAAGTGTTTTTGGTTTACTTCTTTCTCATTAAATGGCCTCTAGTTTTTGCCAATGCAGTTTTATTGATACTTATTCTTAGATCAGTAACTAAAAGCAACAATAACAGAAACGAAAGTAATTTTAGAATAATCATTGTGATGTTGTTAATGATTTTTACATTTTGCATCCAGCAGATTATTCATGACGTGTACGAAGTCATTTTCATGTTGTTGAGTGAGATCGGTAACAGAGCGGATCGAGTTAAAGGCTTTTTTATTATATTTAACATTTTTGCATTGTATCAGTGTCCTATTTCAACTATGTTTTGGCTGTTTGGTAATGCAGGGACAAGAAAACTTTGGAAGTTTAAAAAGGGTAATGAGAATAATTCTGTATCGATACGAAACAGTCAAGTTCCTTGCATATTTGAATTTGAAGCGTCTCGACCAGAGAGCAAGATCACGAATGTGCCGACTTTGTCAAAGGAACAAAAGCGAGTTGGAAACTCAAATAACCATGTTAGGTTTTCAAGACAGATTCCGAGTCAAAATAGATATTCTAGCCACTTATGAAGACGATTTCAAATATATGTAATTTTTTCACACTTGTCCGCGATGTCATGACTTGCTCATTTGCGATGTGAAAGGTAACCTTAAAGAGAAGGTTTTAAATTCTATATTTTATATGAAGTTTTATATAGATTTTGAAGAAATTGTGGTCGAGGCTTAGAAAGGGTCGAGGTGACAGAGCCGGCATGGTGTTTTCTATTGCAGTTTATTACCTATACATGGTGACTTTTAATGTAACTCCGATATTTTGGTAGATTGCAAAAGACTGGTTTCATTACCATAAATTTCATTAATTAAAAAAAAAGTAAGTGCCACTTAAAGATTTCCGTAAAACCCAAAGAAATGATGGTCACCTGAAAAGAAAAAACAATTAGATCTCGCGAAGTTATTTTTATTGGTGAGCTCACTATTTTAGAACATTTTGAATTTGTTCCGTATGGGAATAGCTAGGATATACAACCATATTTGAAGAGTTTATTCAGTCAATGGTATAGAACAACTTTTACTATGGCACAAACCCTGTATCTCGAAAAAAAAATTAACTGTTTCATAGAAACTTGCAATGTCGCTCGGTTTAAATGTATGCAAGGACAGTTTTTTTTTTTTTTTGAGATTTCATAGTTGGCTCCATAGTAAAAGTTTTTCTATATCATTGACTGAATAAGCTCTTCAAATATGGTAACACCTTTCTGTTAAACATTTTATAACCAATTATATTTCCAAGTAACGTTTTTTAAACTTTTTTTTCTTCTCATTTGTATTGTTTTTACACTTAAAATGTGTTCTACGAACGTTTCTTGATAACCTCTAAAATTATCAGGGTTTGGTCAAGTACTTGATAATATGTCGATAAAATAGAGGTATTTTTATAGCACAAATCGTTAGAAAGGTTTGATAAGATACCAGATTGTCTAGTCAAATTAAAAAAATATTAAAAATAACGTGTTTTATTTTATCTGCAGTGATTTTTTCTTATATTACTTACATAACAAGTTTCGTACCTAATGCGTACCTACTAATTAGTCAACATATAATATGTGGTCAACATGTCAAAATCAGAGAGTTGAAGTTTTGGGTTCTGAAGATTTTTTACTCAAATTACATATAATTATAACAATGTATTCTCCCAAACATGTATTATTATTATATGTAATTACCCGCACCCTAAGGATTTTTAAGTTATATTTACATTATTCTCGTTTTTAATTTATATCATACCCTTAAAATTATTTCGGGAACGCTACCTTAAACGGTTTTGCGCAAAATTGTCTTGATTGACTTCAAAATTGTCTAAGCTACAATATAAATAAATTTAGGCATTGGTATGTAGCTGTATATATTACTTATTTAAGCAACTCATGGGTAATATTATTCGTAATGTTATTTTATATATTTAAATGGGTGTTTAAATGTTGTCTGATAGTTAAAAAGTCATTTCGGGAATGCAGCAATAGTTTGATCAAAATGAGCTAGTGGGCGCCGGTCATCAGTCTTGTGAAGTTTTTTTTAGATAAGGAGGACAGTGTTTAAGTATTTTCCGCATTGAATAGCATTTTTTTCTGATAAGTACCTTTTATTTCAATATTTATGTAGCGTTCTTTAACTCCTCATCATTACGGGAACGCCAATTTTTTATTTATTTTGCCAAAAAGTTTTGTAATTTCACCACAATTCTTATAAATAATATGGCTTAATATTCTGTAACCTTCAAAGCCAGCAGCCGACATGGCGTCGTCGTTATAGTGTAAAAAAAATATGTCAAATCGATATTTCGGAAACGTTCTCGGACTGTGATGGGGCGTTCCCTGATGTTTGAATGAAGTGCAAAGTTTTGTATTTTTAGGCCAATTCTGTTTGTTTTCAGCAAAACACAAAGCAAAAAAGCGAAGAAAGAAAAAAAGAAGAAAAAGAAATTGCTTATAAACACCATATTTTTATGTTACTTACACAATTACTAATATTTCACGTCAGATCTAAAAATATGTATACATACCGCTTTTTTGCGTGGCCCTCTTGAAATCTGCTAAAAGATATGTAATCCCATATTTATAAAGCATGAATTACGATTTAAAGCAAAAATTATTTTTTTAAATTTGTAAAGTGAAAATGCTCACCTCTTTTTGACCCTATGTATGACCGCGCTCCATACCTATAAGATTGTTCTTCAATTGTTATCGAAAATTGATAACCAACCGGGTAGATATAATTTAAGATACATATTTACATTGATAATTCAAACTTAGAGACCGTTTTGATTAATATGATGACTAATATGTTTCTTGGGAAAAAATATTGGAATTAGATTTTTTATTTCTTTTTTTATATTTTCTTTATTTTCAAAAATCTGAATATATACTATAATTAGAATTGCAGATTTGTGACAAATCTAGACATAGGTGACAGAAAATATTGTCCCATAGTTTATGGGCCGGATAGCTCTAGTGACACAGGTTACTTTTTATCCCGGCAAACTGCAAACTAGATAAGCGCGGACAAAGCCGCAGGCAAAAGCTAGTACGGCTTTTTTTTCCTATGGCAATGGCCGCTATTTTAAGTTTTTGCCAGTGCCAAGTCAGATTCTGACATAGTTATTGAGACGCCATTATTTATTACGCACTGTACATATGGCATATTATTCAGAGATCTCTTTGCCCAGTCTTACAGATTACAGACTCAGGATTTGTCTTATTGGGTCATGGAAGACCAAAGTAAGAAATAACTGTTTAACCGTTTTAACCGTTTGTATCCCACGTGTGTAGATAACAATGGAAGATTTGTCGTCGCCCTAGTGCCTATTTGTTTAAACGACAAATTTGAAGCCCCGAAAATGTCTTTTTAATGAATAATAGTAGTGTCAAAAGTCGGCACTCGGCCTCGCGGGCAGAAAGAGTTCAGCGTTCTCACTTTAGATGGATGTAAATGTTACAATGTCTAAACAAAATAAATAACACTTGCTACTCGATAAGATGAAGTACAAGGGTTGATTAGAAAATTGCAATAAAATTTTATACATTAAAAAAGGTGAAATATCAAGAAAAGGGCTTATTCCACAAGGCTTATTGTTACAAACTTTTTGTCCAGAAATCCCCTTCCGGCGCTCAAGGAAAACGGAAGGGGATTTCTGGACAAAAGTTCCACAAATCCCCTTATTAATTTATTTTCATGTTTTTATTAAACAACTAATAAGGTTATCACGGTATTTATTTTTATACATAGGTACTATCGAGGAAACGACCGCTAGCCTACCTTAAAGCTTAGAACCGCTTGTAGCCTGCCAGCCGTTACCGCACTCACACATCCACGCGCTCGACCAATGACTAGCAAGAGCGTGAGATGGTATTATTACGAGTGTAAATTCATTGTTTGCTGGTGGCGGGTAAAGTTTGAAATTTGTGATATGAGTATTCTATTATTTTCTTTACCATTACGGCGCGGTGCTGCCTTGTCCTTTGTTTTATTTTAGACCTTTAGAATAACTGCAGAGTCCTCTATTTTTAAGTGGTATGATAATATTTTATAAAGATGATAAATGTTTAATATTAATATTAAATAAATATATATGTTTTTTATTGTAGCGTTGTTAATCAAACACAAATAAATAAATAATAGGACATTTATTTATATTCAAAATAAGATTATTACACTAGGTTTAAAAATAGACAATGGCAATTTAAAGTCAATAAAATATAAAATTTCGAAAAAATTTACACTGATTGTACACCGTTTTCCTTGAGCGCCGGAAGGGGATTTCTGGACAAAAAGTCCACAAATCCCCGACGCAGAGGATCTTGGCAGGGGATTTGTGGAATAAGCCCAAGAAAAACGCCCCTATAAACGACTCCGGTCGCCCGCGAGCTGTCAATGTGAAGAAATGTTTTTTTTTTCTGAAGTAACTCAGGCCTATGTTCAGCAGTGGACGAATACGGGCTGATGGATGGATGGACTCAGGGTATCCGCACCTGCTAAACACATAGCAAAAGCTATCAGGATGGCTTAAACATTTTTTTGGCATATTAAAGAGCTTAAGAATCTCCCTGCATTCGTCTGAGTAGCTGTTAAGAATACCCTTTACGCCTGGATTTTCTTAAGATTCATACAAAAGGAAAAAAACTGAATGTGTAGTCAACAGCTTATTTTGTTAATGTTTTTTCATAAGTATTATCTAGCGACATCTTACTACGTCTCTATACAGCAGGATATCGTGAGTATTGACTCGTTTTTAAGCAAAGTTAGCAAGTTGCATGATTTTATCTAAACTGGTATAAAAAAATTAGAAATACAGACATAAGTAAAAAAGACCAAGTTTACACACTTTTCTATAAATAAACAGTTACTGTTTCATGAAAAACAGTTTTGACCTGAAACTATTTCATAAATTCGACGCTTTTTGAATATCTCGCCATCTTGCACCTCTTGATGAGAGATGGGTCGGAATGCGATGTGGGGGAGAAGGAAAACATATATAAAGATGCGTGGAAAGCTTCATTGGATCAAAGCCATCAGGACGTCACAAACACCTAAAGCATTTAAGTATATGGTAGCTGAGCACAATGGCCCACCTTAAATATATAAACTGTCTTGCTTTAAAAGTTTAGTTTAACGTAATACTCAATAAAAGTAAAATTAATTGTGAATTTGTTACTGTCACGAAAAAACTGAAAATCTTTTTCGTTATCTTGTATTGACATACGAGTGCAATTAAATCCCATAACAGAATTCGTGTAATTAAAAATGTGTTAAGGGGCTCCACAATGCTAAACATCAGTTTTTTGTTGGATTCAGTTCCGTCAATGTAGATGGTAAAAATTTGAAAAAATATATGGCGTGTTTTGTGACTGAAGGAAATTAATAATTACACTTTATAAATAAACATACTTTCAATCTTCTATTACTTATATAAGTTTTAAAAGCATGAATTTCACGCAAAAAGCGATTCAGTTCCCGTGTTTCAAAACCGATTGAAACGAAACCAATACACGCAAATACTAACTAGAAAAAACCGTCTTTATTACATAAAGAAATTATGATTTATGTTAAACTGTAGCTACGATTTCAAAATAACTGAAGTTTTGCGTGCGCGGTTTTTATTAGAGCAGGATAGAGAGTCAAATAACAAACGCGTTAGAGCAGGACTGAATTTTAGCATAATGCAGCCCCTTAAGCAATGTTACTCATGAAAACGCAATATAAATTCATGTTGTAATACTCTAGTCGATTTACCTCTTCAGTCGATGTGATTGCTCAAAGCCTTCGCGTTAATGTTCCCACGTACTCATAATATTGACACTGTGAAACGGGGACTATGTTTTGAAAGTAAACCTTTGCGAGGTAGGAGCTGGCTGTTTTCATGAAAATTTCAGCCATCGAATTCGAGTCTATACAGGATGACACTAACTTATGAGCTGGGCTTCCAAGTCCGTGACAAGAAAAAAAAAACAAACTTCTAAAATAGATATATTAACCTCATTTCTCGGTAGTAACCAATTTAATTTAAGGCGCTACGGAAAAAAATCGACACTTTTAGAACGTGCATATCTACTTCAGTAAATAATGTATTATTTTGATAAAATTTTATATTATTTTTTGGATTCTTTTTCTAGGGATCTATTAGAACAGGAACGCAATTGGAGGAATTCGGCTCGATAGAAATATTTATTGAAATGAGGTCTTTTTCGACACCAATTCTCCTGGTTTGACAATTTGGAATGACATATGGACTGCAATTATATTTTATTAGATGGATTGTAACAGTATCTAAAACCTCGTTAAACAAAATTTTGATAGCAACTTTAGCGTATTTTACATTAATTAAAAACCGACTTTTCGCTACTTTTCTTCGAATCCGTCCCTCTCGCACTGAGGATTTTTTCGCATATGGAGTAAAAGGGACGCTAAAACTTTCACATATCGCCTTAATTAGACGTAAAATCCATTAACTATATGTGTCATGCAATTTGACTAGACTTAACAAAAATGTGACATACCTAGGACAATACAAACAAATATTTTCTTATTCTCAAAATCGTCAATTTATATAAGCGAAAGTTTCGAGTTTCGCAGCCGGATTGTGAAAAACCGCCTTTTTCTAATTAATCGGAACAGAACACTGAAATTTGAAATTCAAGCAATAGTTATTCAAAAAACCTTATTACCTATCTATGTATTGTGTATGCAGCCTTTGCAAAGTTTCCATTGGTTTCTGTAATTTAGAAGTTCAAAAATTTAGAATGTAAAATGTTTTGAAATTCTAAGTTACTGAAACCAATGGAAACTTTGCGATGGCAGCATACATAATACAAAGGTAATAAGGTTTTGTTGAATAACTATTTAGTAAATTTTGAACTTAAGTCATCTGTTTCGGTTAATTAGAAAAAGGCAGGTTTTTCACAATCTGGCTGCGAAACCGCTCTTAACCGAATGAAACAGATACAGCAAATAAAAAACATATTAATATTAATTATAAACAAACATTAATGTTGATTTTTATATCTTGTAATGTAGTCTAACAATATGTAGATTAATCTATAAATCATATACACCGGAAGTAAATACTTTTCTCTAAGATAAAAGATTTCTTTCGTGGCACCTAAGTAAAAATGTCCCAAAGGAGTATAAAGAAAAACTTTCTTATAACCCGTGTCAATATACTTGATGTTTTCAAATAGTGGCCGATGTCAGAATTCTGACGTATTTCGAAACATCAGCCGCCATTTTAAAGCATCAAATTTATTGCCACGGGTTATTACTCGTAACCTCACCAATTCTTTCGAAACCAATTCCTTTTCAATTCAATTAAACGGGCTCTAATATGGCGGCTCGGGCGGGAATTGAATCTAGGCTCCTCAGGTGTGACTCCCTCTAATTGGTACCTACCTACGGAACCAGCCTCGTTAGCGCGACCCTAAATTAGCTCGCAATTAGCTTGAAATTACTTCGTGTAACAGGACACGGGATCCTCCAGATCGATAGATAGGTTTTTAGAGATCCGTAATAAATAAAACCGCATATACTGGGTGTAAATAAACTTCTATCTTAAAATGAAATCAAATACTCAACTGATCCTACTGAACAATTTTCTCAGAGAAAAAAAAAGTCAGCCACGTGCGAGTCGGACTCGTACACAAAGGGTTCTGTAACACCACACAATACGGGTAAGGAATTCTAAAATATTATGGTAAATGACAAAAATTAAGATACCAAAGCAACATGAAGGCGACAAAAACAAGGCGCTAAAATAGTTGCGCCTGACACAAGATTTAGCAGCCTCCGTGTACGGAACTTTTTTTTAAATTAGTTGTTTTAAAATAGATTATGCAATAGAGTATTTACAATCTGATGAAATTTGAAACTTTTATATAGTAACATTCTTAATAGATAAATAATAATAAGTGTTCCACAATAATGGTGAAAAAAATTATTCCGATTTCTATCTCGTATTCGCTATGGTAACACTTATTCAATGAAAATTTTATTTTGCTATCTACCATGGTTCAAGCTGTAGACCCCTGTGACAGACGGACAGACAGCGGAAGCTTAGTAATAGGATCCCGTTTGGCATCCTTAGGTACGGAACCCTAAGAATGGACCTGCCTATACAAACTTTATGTTATTAATAAAGTTAGTATGGAGAGGAGAACGGTTTTGTTAATTCGCGCGGGTACGTTTTTTGGGAAAGTTGTTCTTTATTAATCAGTAAATAATTGAATGAATGAATGAATGAACGAACAATTTATTGCACAAAAATAAGAAGATAAGATACATACAAAGAATAGATAAAGGGCCAGGGCGGACTTATGTCTATAAGACATTTTTCCAGACAACCTTGGAAAAACATAAAAACATTTTTAACTATGAAATTTAAATCAGTGCATAGCATATACCTATAAAATAAAAAGTTATTTGAAACCTATAATCTAAACATAAATATACTACATAAATACGCGGATAAAATATTATAAGTCTTTACATATGAAATTGCCGAAATTTTCTTACAGATTCATGAGTTCATAATTCCTGTAATTCAATAGCTATTTCCATTATTTATTTATTGTTTGAAAGTTGATTTTAAGGTTTTATATCTACGTATTAAATTTTGTTTTCATTGTCAGTTTGATAACCAAAATAAAATCTTTAAAAACAGTTCGTCCTAAATGCCATCCATTTCCATGATAAGATTCGTAATAATTTTTTAAAGCTGTCACTTTTCAAAAATTAAATTGATGTTAGTTTAATGTTGTCTCATTCATACACAAAAGACGACCACGAGAGAACAAGCGAGGTGTCCAATCGTTCTACGCTCGGCGCAAATTAGCGAAAGTATGTAAAAAATAATGTATACGAAAACTGGCAAAAAAATGACCTGAGGAATATTTTTAAATTAATTCGGCTTTATTTTAATTATTAAGTTATCGATTTATTTATTGTTTATCCTTTTCAAGTTAAACACTCATAAAATCAAAATAAAACATTATTTGGTATTCAAATTCAAAAAATTTATTTTGTCATGTAGGTATTTAAAATACACTTTTTACAAGTCAAATTTAATCTTATAAATATATATGTAATAAAATAATAAATGCACATGAACTAAATTAAAGGTTTATTTCAATTGTGTAGCAATATATTTACGATTAAAATGATAGGTACAATCTATAATTATCTAAATTGAAATCCAATCAACCGCCCGAACCCATACCGGAGACCCGGCCAGGGACCACGAACAAGGTTCAATGATCACCAACCGAGCCCTCAGCACGAATCCAGGCGGCCACCAAATCCCATCTAATACACTACATACTAATAGGTTACATATACAAATACATGCCTACCTTCACCCATTCGATTAGTTTTGCTTTAAAGAAGGGCAAGAAACTTAGCAAGATCATGTCTTTTTTTAACATGAAACTTGTACTATACAAATTACTTATGGGATAAGAAAATACAAGACAGTAAAATCTTCTTACTGATGTAAAGTAATTTTTTGAGCCTTTACCCGGCGGTCCCGGTGGGTCGATTCATTACCGAGCCAACAAGGAAAGAGCCTTAAAAAGATTAAGAAAAATCTCATTCAATATATTTCTCATATCTCAATATATTACCATATCATATAACTTAGTCTAAACACGTCTAGTATTACATATTGCCTGACGACCCATGTCAGATTTGCATTGTCATACCCCAGCGGTTTTTCATCCAACACAGTCAATCTTTCTAAGAACTTATACAGGCTATTTTACCTTTGTTGATCCGAAAGATGAATAACTGTTCTATAGAAAAGTGAAATACTTAATCCAGAATTTACGGAATAGCTGTTTTAAAGTGATATATCGTCCGTGCAAAGGTCCCCGTTACTCTAGGCGAAAAAACCCGCAGTGCGAGAGGGACGGAATCGGGGAAAATTTACAAAAAGTTGGTTTTAAATAGATACAAAATTAACTAAAATAGCTATGAAAGTTTTCATAACCAGTAATTTAGGTATTGTTAAAACCCATCTAAATAAATATTTTTCAAGTCTGTACGATATCCCAATTTGTCAGAATATCAAAAAAGTGTAAATTTAGACCTCATTTCAATAATTATTTCTATCATGTAAAATTTCTGCAATGGCGTTTCTGATAGTCCAAAATCTAGAAAAAGGTTCCAAAATTGTCATACTAATTTGTTTAACTTGGCACTTCTTTTGAACAGCAGAAAGATTACTTTGAAAAGTGTATTTTGACGATATACCCCCTTAATTCGTGATTTATATGTTGGGACTACAGAGATCAGTAGATTTGTCGTTTCGTTTTACTTATTTCACCGACATAAACACAAAAACTATAAGTATGGCATAGATTTCATATTTCTGACGCAAACTATTTATAGTACACATGCAAAAAGAGGACAGCGCATCAACCTGTAGCCACGGACAACACAACACATCACATTTCTATTGATATTGGGTCTCGCATGAGGCCAATTTTTGGCCTCATGCGTTCGCAAGCGCCACGCCTCCTTACCATGTATCTTGATATATGTGGCTGGGACCATAGAAACACTTGTTCTCATATATTTTGCGGGTCAATAACGATCAAAAAGTCACTGGTCACTGTGTGTATTAATAAAACAAAAATCTTGACAAAATTGACAAAACATGGATTCCGAGACTAATCATCATCACACTATCTAGGTCAAAAGAATGCTTTTAAGTTACTGTTACCATAACTCCTGTTTTGGTAGGAAGCAGGTGCTATTGAATCCAAACAGGAGTCAATCAAAAAAGGAAAGGACAGTTTGCCATCAATCACCATCCAGGAAGTGCCCCTGTTGTGCTTTTCTTAGCTTGAAGAGGATTGCAAACTTGAAGATCCCACCAAAAACATAAAAAGGGGCCGAGTTTACTACATAGATTGTCAGCTACACCGAAAAACGTTCCTTAAGTAAAACATAACCTTCTTCACTAGTTTTAAAATAAAGTTTGTTAGGGTCCTTGCTACTAAATAAAGTAGAAATTGACAAGTTTACGCGAGTAAAGTTTGAACAGTTAATCATACATGCAAATAATTGACTACAAAAACTTGCCAAATTCTATATGTAATTAGACTCGTGTAATGAGGTCTCATATATACCGTTTAAAACACAAATTTTATTCCACGTACCACGAACAACCCAATTTGACTCTCAAGATCCATTGAACTCTATGTATCTGAAGGGTCTAATTAAGTTGGCCCCCTATTACTTTTAACAATAATTAAATATAAGTAATTTTGAGTTTTTGTTTGTACACGCACAATAACCTATCTTTATATGCCAAATTTCAAGTTTCTAGGTCGCCTGGAAGTTGTTTAAGTTTTATATGAGTGAGTCAGCCAGTCAGTGATGAAAATACTGATTTATTGACGTGATTTTCTCAAGCACTGTAATAGTTTTATTTGTTAAATTTAGGATTTTAGGTACTTGCGGCAACTTTGTAGGTCCAACAGAAAATAACTTATGGGGGGGTCAAAAGTAACAAGAAATAAATGTTTAGTGTAATATAATACATAGCTGGTGCACGGACTTTTTGAACTCGGCCCTGGACACGCTGCCGCGTGGCTAGATGCCATAGACAACGTCTATGCTAGATGCTTTAATAAACTTATAATCTACCTTATGGCAATTTATAACTTACTCCTGGGACATAAAATAGGAATGCCTTTAGCAGATAATAGTTAGATATTTTATCGATGAAGTTTTCTCGACGAAGACTCACTGCAGCAGCAGTATTATGGCTGATAGTGTTAAAATTATGACAGACGTTAAACTTAAGCCCGATCGCACTTAATAAACGTAAACTCGGATCCTCTCACTCCGTAAAGAAATGAACGAATGACACAAAACAGTATATATGTTATGTTATGATTTCAGGACAGACTAGTTTGGCCTATACTCTATTTTAATAGGGCAAATAATGTTTTTTAACATTTTTATAACCTAAAAGTGATGAAATATATGTTCAACTGCAATTTTTGCTGCACAATTAAACATATTAATGTACGTGAGTTCACTTTTATTAGTTTAAACCAAAATGTATATAAAAATGCTTTCTTACATCATATTTGTCACTTAGGTTACAAAGTTGTTTACAAACATTATTTGCCCTATTAAAATAGAGTATAGGCCGAACTAGTTTTTCGGTAGTCCTGCAGCGTAGAAGAGAGCCGGTACGTTAGGTAAGAAGGTTATATAAGATCTTTCAATTTAAATGGAAAGTAATTTAAGAGGTGATTCAGTATCGTTAATACATCACATTCCACTGCTAAGCACTTTTTTTGTGCGAACTTTTTTTTCACATCTCTGTACAAAGTGGTCCGATCAGCTGACTCAGTTTGTATGGGCAAGTGAAGAAAAATTTCGCGCAAAAAAATGTACTTTGCAGTGGAATGTGATGTATTAACGATACTGAATCACCTCCTAAATTACTTTCCATTTCAATTGAAAGACCTTATATATGGCGTGTCGCCACCTTCATGGTTATTTTTTTATGACAACCCACAATTACTTCCGGGTTTGGCCGGTAGCATTTTACTAACTATTATATACTGCTACTTTGATGTATAATTTTTGCCTGTGTCGCGCCACGCTTAAAAGTTGTTCTATGGAACCAACCACCCACTTGTTGGTCCGTAGTTTGTGTCAACACAATAACATTATGAAATATCCCTTTATAAGTTTCATCGATAATTATTAAAGATAGATTATTAAAAGCTATCACTGGTTGAGGTAACAATGCAAGAAAATAAATTATTTAGATTTTGAATATTTAATAAATAATAAATGATAATGTTTTATTGAAAGATTGAAACACTTAATTTAAATCTAATGGAATAAATTAGTTCACTATTTTATGACAAACTAAATAACTCTGAAGGAAAAAATGTAAATAGTGTATTAAAAATTTAAATTTGCTTTTATCTATTTTAGCGAAATTTTAAATGAAATTGGTATGTTGTACAGCGGACGAAACGAAAATTTTAAGAATTTCCATTTGTCTGTCTGTATGTGTATATTATATATGTTCTATTTTAACTCGATAATTGAATGCAGTTTTCCTTATGATCATCGCAGTGAACCTCGTAAACATATGCTATAAGAGGTGTTGATAACTACCAAACCGAAAACGGGGCAAAGATTGCATAATATGTGGGCGGAATCATCACTGAAATCACATTAAATTATCAGCTGTTTCATAGAAAAACGCAATACTGGCCAAAAAATGTAGAATAGTTTGTCTTTGTAGGGTTCCGTACCCAAAGGGTGCCAAACGGGACCGTATTAAGCCTTCACTGTCTTATCGTCTGTCTTTCTGTCTGTTACAGGGGTCTACACTTTCAATCGTAATGTGTAGCGAGTTGAAATTTTCACAGAAACAAGAAAATTTGAAAAAGTATAATATTTTAACGTTATTTATTTCTGTTTAAAAGACGGTAATACATACCAGTTTTAAATTTACTCAGATAAAAAAAATACTGTCAGGATTGTTTGTCGGGCGCTACCGTTTAAACGTCTTGTTTTGTCGCCTTGATGTTGCTATAGCAAAAAAACTATTGAAAAACTTTTTTGGCGTCGAGATAGAAGCCTGATTTTTTTACAGCACCACGGGGCCATAGACTTCTGTGGTATCAGGTTCAACTTGATTTCTCATATTGGGCCCGAGCAAAAAAATCTTGACAGACGGACAGACGGACAACAAAGTGATTAGAACCTTAAAAACATTGAAAATTAAGTTTACACAGATTTTTTGGCCCTGGATAGAATAAAAATGTTGTTTCTATTGTTACTCATGGCCAATTTATTTTAAAAGTTTAAAGTCAATGCTGGAATTGAGTCAAATATATCCAATCAAAAATTTCAAGCCTTTATTATTTTCTGACTAAAAGCTACACGCTTACACACTAAAAGGTTTAAACTCTACATAATCCTGTTAAAGCTACGTATGGAAAAACTTTAATCTGTTATATGGAGCTAAAAAATATTGTTATCAAAGCGAATTTTCAAAAGCGTTCTTTCTATATTGGTAGAGGTATGAATATAGTTAATCTATAAAATCAAGCAGTTTGTAAAATCTAGTAGTTTGCTTCGAACTGTGAACTCTTACAGGTGTACTTAGAGGTACTTATTCTTAGAGGTGTACCTCTTACAGGTGTACCTCTTACAGGTGTACTTAGAGGTACTTACTCTTAGAGGTGTACCTCTTACAACCCCATATCACGTTGGAGTCACCACTTTGGAGTATTTTGAAAGGATCTCCAGTCCCAAAAATTAAACTTTGAGTAGTTCATATGCGTATACTTTCTAAAGTAAATATTTATGGATAAAAACAAATCAAGTCTTGATCGTTATGTGAAAATTCTGATGTCCATTCAGTTGGCAATGTTGCCTTTACAAAAATCTATTATGGAGGCTTCATATACGCCATACCTTTGACTGATTTGGCTCATGTACGTATTTTTTTGTCTCTTTTACTCGCCTACTAGATTTAATGACGTTCCGATCAACGATACTCGAATTATCGTCAGACAAACATTCATACATATGTACTACATACAAACGCTGGATTGTTCAAGTAGACTCTGACAACTTCGCTCGCTCGCTCAAATAAACTGGAGAATGTCTAGTAACAAAAAGCAGCGGGCTGTGTCAGAAATACAACCGTAGATTATTTGAGTGGATACTTCTTTTGTCGGCCACAGATATCAAAATAATATGTCAGTGATAGCGCTGGACATTCGCTAACTAGATCATTTCAAAACTGTTATAGTTCCGATGTCTAGTCAACGAATTAAAATTTTATGGAAATCTATCTCAGTACATCCCTTCCTAGAAGGATTATGGCCCCACGACACGGAGGTTGTGTGTGATTTTGAGTACACAACACGTACTTAGCTCACTACGATAATCGCAATATGATTGGCTAATGATTACCACGCCATTCCGATTCCAGCCAATCATAGACTTGAGCCGCACCGAAAAGAATGGACCTAGTCGTTGTCTTTATGTTATTGTATTAAAGACGAAAATGTAAAAAGCACTATACGTGGTAATGTGTCAATCGTTTATAAGGTTATGTCATTTTTAGAGTTTTTGGTTTTAAATTAATGAAAATTTCGAATACTTACGCATAAAAACTGATGCCATGTCTCTTGCAGTGTTTGCTCTAGTTGCTTATGCACCATTTTACGGAGCAATCCAGCATTTTGTTATAATTTTGTTGTGATCACTAGTGCGGACGGCGCACCGCGCAGCGCAAGACAGATCAACGTAATACACATAAAAATAAGCTTTGCCCACCTGGGCACATAAATAGTGGCGTCAATTTTTAAGCGAGTTTATGTTCCCATAAAGTTTTAGTTCTTTGTGTCTAGTAGGTACTGTTTTATTCAAAATATTAGTCCGCCCGATGTACTTTCACTGTATACTAATTTTTGTAGCGCGGGAAACTTTGATCTAGCAATGGCAAAGTAGAGTACATGGCACATACAGATCGTTCACAGTTTATTTACCTCTGACAGCTATTTTATGTCCAATACTTAAGAAACATTTTCAAACCACCTAGAGTGGTAAACTTTGAATGAGCTGTACATGTCATGGTTTGACAGTATACAAACCTATAAGAGAAACAGAGCTATGAATACTAGCAAGCAATACTCTACTATTTTATCTTGAAAATATAAATCTAATTATAGATTTTTTTTTGTTGACACGTTCGGCTACTCTCAAAAACTAGAGCTCGCTTTTCTATGCAAAAGAAAACTGCCGATCGAACTTATATTATGTGTAAAACTGTAGTGTAACATATAGCTAGGCAATACGTTAGGTTTAGGTAAGGCTAGGTTCAAGGTAGGTTAAAGGATTATTTGTTCGTGTTTAGTTGGCAATCGATAACCTTTATGGATCGACATACGTCGCATTGACTGAATTATTTCGTGTTTTACAAAAATAAATACAGATCGAGTATAAAAGATCTTTCAGACAAAACACGAACAAGATTCCTTAGAGAGTCCCATAGATGTGAAGGTGGTTCTCCATAAAAAAGATTCTTTAAAGAGTCCTATCGATGTGGATGTGGTTCTCCATCTATAAATATTCCTTCTTGAGTTTTGAAGAAATACGACAAGCGGGTGCTCTACGACATTCAGAGCTCCCCTCCCTTAATGTATACTTGATAATTAGGGTGCAGCAAATGAAAATAGAGTCAAAGTAAAAAATAAAGTGGTATAATTCAACGAAATCCCTACGAGATCCCGAGTAGACTGTGTGCATATTACAGTAGCTAGCTTGATATGGATTGCAATGGGCGTATGCACGTTGGAGCCCCGTCCTCCATGCCCTCTCAGACTCCGTGGTCGCCCGGAGCCGTTTTGTCAAAATTTCGTTCGTTCGAACGCAACGTTTCAAATCTTGGTACCTCATCCGTACAGCCATAGATTTAGCTACATCTATGTGTACAGCTGAGCTGTGGAACTTCCTGCTGACGTCCGTTTAATCCGGAATAATCCGGATATTTATATAACCCAGATTTCTTCAGAAGACGGGTAAACAGGTACTTTCTGGGTGAATGCACTTCATCAAATGTCTCATTGACGCTTTATCAGGCGCTTGGTCCCAATATTATACTAAGCCTATTATGAAAAATAAACATAAGGCGTCGTTTTGAAAATAAAATTATGTACACATTTTTTCTGAAACCATCTAATTATTGATAATTACAGATCGTTTTGTAGATAGTTTTATTTTTGCTCCAGGCGTGTATTGTATACATGTTCGGACTACGCGTAGAGGGTCTACAGAACGGGAAAATTATGGCGTAGCAGTTGCTACGCCGTAGCAAAAGTGGATACGGGTTCAAACTTGAATTAAAAATAAAGGATGGAAAAATAAAAAGATGTTGAATACCATTATGTTTTTAAATAATACTTTAATTTGATTAATACTTGCAATTGTCGGCACTTGATGAAACATTATCAACATCATCTTGATAAAAACACTTGTACTGTTTCATAATATTTATAACTCCAACCGGTTTCACCTCACGGCATTATCAAGAAACAACAAAATGTATCAAGATTAAAAGAAAAACTATTCTTCACTAAAATATTAACTAAAAATAGAATATACCTACCAAATCTACTGTTTGTAAATAATACTACATCAATCACTTTTTAACTTTTATTTGTTAAGTTGGCGTATATTTCACAAAAATTCCTTTACCCGTTCCCAACCTGGAGGAGCCCAAATTTGCTGTGCCTTGAAAATGTTTTTTGTTTTTTAGAAAACGAGTGATTGAAATGTAATGATAAAGTACATTTTTGCAATCAGCTCACGAAGCCCTTTTATTTGATAACTTACACGAAAGGTTTTAGAAAAAAAAAAACGTAAATGGCATTACAAAAAATGATGACTTCATAAAAACCAAACGGCACAATTACCTTTTGAAAATTTTTTGTTCTTTATTATTTTTTTTTTTTTCTTTATTTAGGAAAATCTACAGCAGTATATATGTTTAAACATAAATTACACAAATTGTAACAATACAGCCAAATGTGATTTTCACTATAACATATAACAGTACATTTCTAACGAGCCATAAATTACAAAGCTGTTAAAAGTTAAATTACAAGCTAAATTACACGGTACAAGCAAAATTAAAAATAAATAATCTAAACAAAAACAATTTAATAAACAATTAGTTGTTGCGCGCTTACACAAACAAACGAAATACATAATGAGAGGATGTTCGTGTGTATGCGTGTGTATTAAATGGTGTGTGAATGAGGAGAGGGAAGGAGTAATGTAAAATAAATGTAATGTACTTTTCATACTTATGTCTACATAGATGATTTTAACAGAATCTGACTAATGCGATATTTGAAAGATGCTTTAGATAGGACAAAAGGGTCAACTTCTGAAAAGTGTTTATTATAGGAATGAGCTATTCTAAAAGTATTGCGCATAGTTTGAATACGATTTAGGTATAAAAAATAACTTAGCAGCTGTGTGCCTGGTTCGTTTTCTTGGTACATTAAATTTGAGCGCAGACAGCAATTCTGGGCAGTCAATTTGTGCCGAGCATTATGTCATGTAGCAGTAACATGTTTAATAAAATTCTGCATTTTTGCAGCGACATCATATTGTGGAATCCGCAAGCTTCCTCATAGCCGAAACGAACACTTTGTCAATAGTTCAGATGTTTTATGTATTTCCTCTGAATACGTTCGATTTCGTCAATGTAAACGGAATATTGCGGCGTCCAAATGCAACTACAATATTCCAAAAGACTACGGACATATGCATAGCAGACGACCTTAATTGCAACATTACTGCTAAAAGGCTTACAACTCCTATTACAAAACCCAGGTTTTTATACGCTCGGGACGCTATGTCTTTAATGTGGTCATTAAAAGATAGCTTGCTGTCCAGTGTAACGCCTAAATCTTTTATGCTTTCTACCCTAACTATATTAGTATCACTTAGAGAGTACATATGCTGCATCAGTTTACGTCTTCTGGTGAAGCTTATGGTGGCACATTTATCGACGTTTACAGATATTTTATTAACCGACTTCAAAAAGGAGGCGGTTCTCAATTCGACTGTATGTTTTTTTTTTTTTTTGTTATTTTTTTTTGGCGTTGTTACTCGATAACTCCGTCATTTCCCAACCGATTTGAACAATTCTTTTTTTGTTTGAAAGAGTATACTTCCAGGTAGGTCCCATTTTGGGTTTGGTCATGATCTGATGAAGGTCTTCAGAGATAGGCAGTGGAACTCCTCAGAAAATGACAGCATATCTCTCAAAACTGAGGCAATCGCTATGTACTTGGGTGCTGATTACAAGGTATTACTTGAAAATCGACATTCTTCCACCTGACCTTCGATCCTGGCTTCATCAATATATTCACCATAGAACTCTTCAACGGATCAGAGCACATAACTCGAGATTGCGGCAATCACTGCGTTAGGGTGCTGATTCAAGGGTATTACTTGAAGATTATCAGAATACCCACCTGACCTTCGATCCTGGCTTCATCACCATAGAACTCCTCAACGGATGACAGCACATAACTTTAGATTGCGGCAACCAGTTTGTGTTAGGGTGCTCATTGCAGGGCATTGCTGAAAATTGCCAGTGGACCCACCTGAATTTCGATCTTGGCTTCATCACCGTAGAACTCTTCAACGGATGACAGCACATAACTCGAGATTGCGGTAATCATGTTGTGTTAGGGTGCTGATAGCAGGAAGCTACTCAAACATGGCTACTTATACTCACTTGAACTTCGTTTCATATTAACACCACGTTTGCAAGAACTACCTATACCTCACAATTTAACCCAGCAACACTAAAAAATGTGAAATAAAATAAACTTTTAACAAAAAAATAGCAACCGACTTCAATAGTAACAGCAGTCATTCACTAAAAAGTTAATAATAATTCAATCAAGACCGATGGTACCGAAGCAACACTTTTGCCGACTTCTTTCTTCCTGAAACATTATGTTATCTAGAAGTCGGCGTATTTCCTACGATATAGCAACATAGAAACCAATATAAGAACGCCGACTTCTAGATAACATAACGTTTCAGGAAGAAAGAAGTCGGCAAAAGTGTTGCTTCGGTACCATCGGTCTTGATTGAATTATTATTAACTTTTTAGTGAATGACTGCTGTTACTATTGAAGTCGGTTGCTATTTTTTTGTTAAAAGTTTATTTTATTGCGTTTGTAGTCGTCTATGGTTATGCGCCTCTAATGTGCATAAAGCCTGATACCGCACCATTTTCTCATTATATCGTCTCCAACAATGATATCGCCGTGCCGGACCTCTGCCAAACCGTCATTAAAATGATATCGTGACGATTATAACAAGATTCTGTCAAAAAACAACAACTGATTTTAGTGAAACCCGGGTGTTTATCCAACCGTCTGTGGCACAATTAAAACGCCCAGCGGAAGAGTGGTCTAACCCACATAAATTTCTATGCCTAACAACCCCTCTATAAAGTTAAGCATAGAAATCTCGAGTTGTGAATTTGTGTGGGTTAGGCCACCCTTCCGTTGGGCACCTCGGTTCAGAAATTACTGGGCTGGTTTATTAGATTATAGACATAGTAGGTAGCTGTAAAACTACAATAGGACCACAGAAAAGATGCAAATCATCTAGAGCAACGTCATGTTTGAGAAAAAAAAAATTACATAAAGAAATAGAGCCTTGAATGAAGCGTTTGTACATACAATTTTTGGTACTGGCAAAATATCAGTATCACAGATTATTCTGTGGCGTATGCTGAGCCAGCGCCCTTTCAGCCTCTGTGTTTAAAATTGTTATTAATTTGAGGATTCTAATGTATTTGTTATATTTTAAACTCTGAATGTGTACTTTTTGAGTTTTTTGTAAGAGGCATTGAATAAGTTTTTATCTATCTATCTATATATGTAATAGAGCACGCAATGCTAGAAAACTTGCAGGTGTTACTCATAGACTTACGAAGTCTAGTAAGTTGACACATGTTTTAGGTCCCAAAGTTTACAACCTGCTTCCAAGTGACGTATTACAGTCCCCCAATTCAGCAATATTTAAAACCAGGCTTAAGTGCTGGCTTATCCAGCAGGCGTTTTACTGTCTGCAGGACTTTTTAGATAATACTAAAAGTAATTAACTGGTAGGGTAGGATGACTTACCTGCCTGTTGATTAAAATGTTTGACATTCATTCAATTTATAATTAATTTAATTATTTTGTATGGCTGTACTTAGGTACATATTTTTTAATATTGTATTTTTTGAATATGTGATTGTGTAAATTTTTGACATCTAATGTATCTAATTCTATTGACATGTAATGAAACTTATGAATAAATTGATTATGATTATGATTATGACTATTATCTACAAGTAAATTACATCGGCATTGACCCCTGATCCCACACACCATACAGACTTTACATACCTAACGTCATGATATCGTACAAGTGTGAAAAGGTCCAATGAATCTGAAGGGCTCGCTCCGTTCGGAACATGAGATTGGATCTGCCAACTACGAGCCCTGCCGATGACGTCACTTCACATGATGTACTATTGCGGAACATTTTGCAGACCTACTTTTCAACGTTAAAACGTTTTTAATATGAGCTGAAAGTGGGCCTGCAGAATTTCCCCTGATGGTATTTACGTCGGGTTCACTTAAATTAAGGAGGACCTCTATTTGGTAACTGACAAGTTGAGTAATTGACCTTTGAGTGGTTTTATATGGTTCTTGACTTGTGTGTGTTATACTATAAGATCGTTGATAAAACTATCGCCAAGCCGAAAACTTTCGGTACTACGCAAAGTTTCGACCAATATTTTTACTACTTCAATATTTGATTGAATTGTTGTACTGTAAGAAAATGATGATAGGGAAAGCAAATTATGCCATATATATTTTTTATATTTAGAGTTATACGATATGCTATGATGCTTTGATTTTGATGTAGATCAGTATTTTTATTTGTTCCCACTATCGTGTCGTCATTACGGCGGGTTCAATAATTTTGTACATGAGGTAGAAATTTTCTTAGCCAAAGCTACCTAAGTAAAAAAGTATAT
Source organism: Ypsolopha sequella (assembly GCA_934047225.1). Taxonomy (NCBI): domain Eukaryota; kingdom Metazoa; phylum Arthropoda; class Insecta; order Lepidoptera; family Ypsolophidae; genus Ypsolopha; species Ypsolopha sequella. The sequence goes on along the minus strand of OW203988.1, from coordinate 4,075,860 downwards.
AAACTTAACAAAGAGAGTTTTGAAATCAACGCTGTGGTCCCGCCATTTTGACGTATACGATCATTACCAACCACTTATACAAGGAATTGGAATTCGGTAACACAGAGCCACGAGAATATTAACGGTTATCATAATTTGTTTGAGAAGGTACTCTTTGAAACCACATTTCATAGGTATCTGCAAACAAAATATAAAAATCAGATTATGTAGAACCATAAAATATAAGACAATGTTGTTATTTGTGTATGAAATGAAAAAGGAACAAAGAAGTTTTTTCTTTCAAATTGTTTGCTTTGTGTGCGCTCGTTCTAGGGCCGCAGATATAAAGGCAAATTGGGAAACATATTAGGAACGGCACCTTTTCTTAATTTTGGATTCTTCAAAACCTGATTTCTTGCTATTCCTTACATACAAAACGATATTTATTTAGTTAAATTTCTTATTCAACATCTCCACCTCTGATTTAAATGCATCTTCGCATAACAATCTAGGGTTTATTAAAATTCAAAGAAAAAACTTAGTTGGGAGCTCCCAGGTATAGATGAACCACATAACTGAAGGAACGCCCGCGGTACGAGGGGAGCGTCGGGCGACGCGGAGCTAGAAGCAACCCTGCCTCGCGCTCGCACCTCCCCACCCCGCTCGACTCCTTACCTCCGCCCCGCCCGACGCTCCGCTCCTACCGCGGGCGTTCCTTCAGTTATGTGGTTCACCTATACCTGGGAGCTCCCAACTAAGTTTTTTCTTTGAATTTTAATAAACCCTAGATTGTTATGCGAAGATGCATTTAAATCAGAGGTGGAGATGTTGAATAAGAAATTTAACTAAATAAATATCGTTTTGTATGTACTTACCTATTGTTTTATTTCGCTTTATGACCAAGGGATAAATTAGACTTTCGCCACTTTCGCCTATGAAACTAAGTTTTTTTCTTTGAATTTTAATAAAACCCTAGATTGTTATGCGAAGATACATTCAAATCAGAGGTGGACATGTTGAATAAGAAATTTAACTAAATAAATATCGTTTTGTATGTACCTACAGTGCTCCCAAAGTGATAATGCGCATACAAATCTTCGCCACTGTTCGGCAAAGTTCGTATTTCCTTACACTTTCTATACAATCAATATGGTCACGTGGTACGTCCGGTCGCTCGGCTATAGATTTGTATGCGTATTATTACTTTGGGAGTACTGTACCTATTGTTTTATTTTGCTTTATGACCAAGGGATAAATTAGACTTTTGCCACTTTCGCCTATGAAACTAAATTTTTTTCTTTGAGTTTTATTAAAATCTCTAGATTATTATTCCTTGTTGGATAACTGATAAAACGTAGATATTATTAAGTACATCTGCAAGACATCTGCCAAAATATATTTTTTAGATATTCCTTACAGAAAAGTAAACTTTCTAAATTTTTATTAACTTTTTTCATTTTTAATCGTGTACAACGACCTATTTAGGTAACTAACGTAAGATTTCAGTTATTTAGGTCATAAAGCATCTTATCCCATATGTGAAAATTAAATAATAATAATACTAAAACTTGCCAATTTCAAAATATTTTATGAGATATTAAAAAAATCGGCAATTTTCCATTGACCTAAAGGTAAGGACCAGGCCAACGAAGCGAGTAAATGACCCCAGTGCGTAAGTGCTAAAATGCCAATTTAGCACAAGCGCGACTCAGTGTTCCGTGGGAGATTGTGCAGTGTGTTTGTGTGTGAACTTCTATTAAAAAGGCCTTGTTGCACAGTAAAAGGCTGCAAAAACTATAAAAAAAATTTAAAAAGCCAGATGGGATATCGTATCATCAATAAGTAACCGTACATCATGTTTTTTGCTTGTTTAACAACTAAATAAACCATTTTCGAAGCGATAATTATATTATCGAAGTCCATAATGGCGGCCATGATGTTCGCTACCACCTCACGCAAGTTTGAACAAAAGCAACTTTGTACGGGCGTCATTTTTATAAACCTGTATTTTATTGTTGTCTTAGAAACTTATGTAGGAAATTTAAAATTTTGCTTATGGGAACTTAATATACGATACTAGGAAAATATAATAATAATAGGAAACTAAAAATTGGATGAAAAAAATAATGGAATGAAATAATGAACTTTATTTTCAGAAGTAAAATACCACGAAAACATTTTTCTGGTGTCAATAAATCTAATAATAACTTCGGCCTGGATTTAATTAAGATTTGATTAAGATTTGGTTAGCAGACTAATGGAATAAACTTAGTTTCATTTGTCTAGCTTTTTACCCGACTACGGCGAAGCCAAAGTAGGGTTACCGGTTGGGGTGTAGATAAGATGGCACTATTGTATCGTGCCCCCTTATCGACACTCTGACCGGGTTACCTGTAATTATGACTACGGCAAAGCTAAAAGGAGGGTTATGATTTTGACCTGTATGTATGTATGTATGTATGTACGTACGTATGTATGTTCATCTGTTCTCTTATAACTTCTAAACTACTTATCATAATTTGATAAATTAGGTATCGTTGAAAGCGTCTTGACCATCCGTTAGTTATAAGCTATGTGTCGTCACAATAAATTGAATGTGGCGCCCTCTAGAGGATAAACAGTCAAGAACTAAAAAAAAAACCTATGGTGCCGTGTTTGATATCATATGAAAGGACTTAATAAGGATATTTCAAAAATATATATATTGTGAGCTTTTGCTCGCGGCTTTGCTTGCATGGACCCGATAATTTGGAATAATTTATTAAAAACAAACAATCACGAAATAATAACCCCAAAATAATTTAGATAAAATTAAGTTTAAAAACTAAAACCCGATTAATTACTCACGATCACGCTCTAAAAAGTATGAAACAAGAAAATAAACGTTCATAGTGATATTCACAAGATAGCCGTAGTCGTATGCACACTGCCTTAAATAAAAAAAATAATGCATTCTAACAGTATTAAGCTTTAGGGCAAAGTGGCATACGACCACGGCTATCCCCTGAACATCACTATGAATATTTGTGATTTTCTTGTTTCATACTTTTTAGAGCGTGATCGTGAGTAGTCGGGTTTTAATTTTTGAACTTAATTTTTATATACTTTGAATTACATTAATACCTAAAACACGTCGAATTTGTCACTGATTCACTCACTACCATACAAAAGAAATTAAGGATTCATATACGCACGTACAAGGTTACATCGCACACCTACGCAACGCGGCATTCATGTTCGCGCCAAACCCGAGTGAAGTTAGTACCAGCGAGACAGAGAGAAAAATATGAAAGAAATATATGATGTATGAAAGAGAGAGATATACTAACGTCCGAGGCGTCATAAAGTGTGGCGCCGGTTGTAGTTTGGGAAAATGTTTAGATGGGCATCTCCTTCCTTTTGAACTCATTGCAATTTTCATAAAAAACATTAAAAGTTGAATAACTCAAAAACGGTTAGGTTTGGGGTAGGGTGTTTCTTAGTCAGATCAGTTAGAAATGATGAGCACTACACGCCCTTAACGGATCTAGGTCGACTTAATCTGTAACCCTATATACTCATACATACCTACGTATAGAACGATAATACAATTTTTATTAAGAAAAAGGATACATCTAATTACGTGAAAACAACAAAGCGGCTGACAGCCGTTAACAGCTCTTGCTAGGTGTAATAATATGTTTATAGCCTTTATACGAGTGAATGATGAATAAATATTACACGATTTTCCTCGTACGTTGCTTAAATATAGGTAATAAGCTGGGAGGTTTATTGCAAAACTTGCGTGTTCCTTCAAAAACGAATTTTGTGGTTTGCTAGGTAAATCTTCATCATCATCAGCTACAGCAGTAATCTTCAATGAAAACCCTCCCCGAAGGCGCCACAACACCCAATTTTCAGCCATCCTCATTTGATGAACATTTTCAGATCACTTATCCCTCAAGATTATCTAAATTAGGTTTATAAGGCAACCGTTATTTAAGTTTTCCAAACTAAATCAGATTTGATTGCGATGTTTTGAATGTGTAATTGTTGGATTTAAAAACATGTCACCCAATTCGCAAAAACGTGATTATATAATTTGTCTAATAATTTATTATAACCCTTGATAAGGGTTATTGCCTTGATAAGGCAAGGCAATATTATGTACGAGGGAGGCTGAAAAGTAACCTACCTAACTATGAAAGAAAAGACGTAACTGGATAGTTTTTTTTTATTTTTCTATATAGTCCTCTGCTAGTAAAATGCACTTATTAAATTTTTCAAATATTGAATTTAAGCCATTAAAAAAAAAAAAACGGTTTGTCGTCAAAATAGTCAGAAACCGCTGCCTTCATTTCGTCATCGGTCATAAATCTTCGTCGCCTGAGGTCTTTCTTGAGAAGTCTAAACAGAAAATAGTCACAGGGGGCTAGATCTGGACTATAAGGGGGGTGGTCAATGGTTTCGAAGCCATTGTGATTAATTGCTAGCTTTGTTGTGCGTGCGGTATGCACTGGTGCGTTATCGTGCAAAATCAGAATTCCTTTGCTTAGTTTACCTCGCCGTTTTTCTTTTATTGTCTCTCTTAGTTGATATAATAAGTTTGAGTAATAATCAGCATTCATTGTAGTTTTTTTCGGTAAATAATCTATGAGCAAAATCCCTTCTGTGTCCCAAAAGATTGTAGCCATAAGTTTACCGGCCGATGGACAGACCTTAAATTTCCGAGGCGGCTTCTCATCCTTAAATTTCCACTGTAACGACTCTTGCTTACTTTCCGGGTCCCATTGTCGAATCCAAGTCTCATCACATGTTGCAATTCTAGAAATTATTTCTTCCTCTTTCCCTCGACTCATGTCCAAAAACTCTTCGCAACATTTGACACGCCTCTCCATGTCAAATGCAGTCAACATTCTAGGGACCCAACGTGCACTAACCTTGGACATGTTCAAATGCTCATGAATTATTTCATTGACTCGCTCTTTACTGACGCCCACATCTCTAGCTATCTCCCACTGCTTCACTCGTCGGTCCTCTAATATATTTTTTTTTCACCCTGGCTACATTTTCATCGGTGACGGCCGAAACTGGTCTTCCGCTACGAGGATCATCTTCGAGGCTCTCACGACCTAATTTAAACTGCCTTGACCAAAACTTTATAACAAATTCGGAAGATCACGAACTGCCAAACACACGTGACATACGCTGTCTGATCTCCGAAGGCGTATTCCCTTCTTTAGTCAAAAACTTAATCACCGCACGCTGCTCGATTTTATCCATTTTCACTTTTTCTACCGACATGTTCGAAACAATTGTAGGAGACAAATAAACGTGATGCAATAAACAAATGAATGTAATACATTTTAAAAATAGAATAACAAACGAATATAAATCCATACCAGCCAGCATTATTTTTGTATGTATTTCTGACCAAGGAGATTACATATCAGCCGCCTTCGAAAAACTTTCAGAGCAAAGATCTCATTAAGAATGCATACAGATGTAGGATTGATAACTGAAAATACATTGTATTTTCAGTTAACCATGTGGGAAAATAACTCCTCTTGCCCATTTGGAGCATCACTTTGATTGGTATTGGGTATTTGGGTATATGTTTATAAATATATATATTAAAAAATATGTTCCAATTTTATATCAAAATTAAAATAGGTGACAGTGACATTTATTGGAAACAATTTTCCTATTGCCCTTTTACAACACAAAACATAATGTGGACATATTATTTCTCTTGCCTTATTAACGGATAACGAACAATATATTCCAGGACATAGGAAGACTTCCCAATCCGAATACGATTGAATTTGCAAAAATATGATTGCATTTCAAACGATTTTGATCGACCTATTACCAAAGTGTAGGTAGGTAATGCGACTATTTCATTAAAAAAATGTATATAACTACTCGTAATTAGCTAGGCTTCACCATCTTTATAAGAAAGTTCAAAAACAAAATCAGATTTGCATGAAACTGAAACCAAACATTTTTTTTAATACCTTATAGCATCCAATTAGTGCATACTAGTATTCACAGTAGAAACAACCATTTCTACCGGTGTTAAGCTACATAATCGCTTGCAGTTTCCCCAAAATTTAAGTTTGTGCTACAATACCAGAATCTGAAAAAGTACTCTCAGTAGCATCTAATGAAAAGAAGGATCACAAATGTGATAAAAAACCGGTCAAGTGCGAGTCAGAGTCGACAGTTTTGAAAACAGAAAATTTTGTCGTTTTATTTTCGTGAATTTCTCAACCGCTATATTTTTCCTATAACCTTCACATCCATCCACCCATCCATCAACCTGTCTTCGTTCATTGCTGGACATAGGCCTTTCCAAAATTTCGCCATTGTTGGTGGTCCTACTGGAAGAAATGGAATGAATTAACATAAGCACATATTACCATGTTTTTTTTTTATTATTTTTGCTCCACCAATTTTGGAGATAAGGGGGAACATACATTGTTTGTGGCTTTTCGAGAATTTCTCGAAATAGATGTAAGTAAATATAACTAAACTATATATTTTTACAATCAATTCCTTAATACCTACAATTTGATACTTTATTATTAAATTGAATAGTATAAAAAAAAAAAAAAAAAAAAAAACTTCTTAGCCGTTAGACGTTAAATATTTTGCTCCTCTTATAATTTTAATAAATAATTAGTTTTTCGTGTTATTTTGTACCGGATTATATCATATTACGGTGTACGTGACGATCTCCTGTTGCCCATCGTTGAATTGCATCATCTACCTACTTCAACATGACCAAGAACTGTTGCGGCTGTGATGAAGTTCTACAAAGCAAGGACAAAGTCGTATGTACCGAAGTGTTTTGTTCTCGTCACTACCACTACTTATGTGTTGGTTTGAATGCGCAAAATTTTGATTCACAAACAAACTGGAAATGCCCTCTATGCAAGACGAAAACTCCAAGAATAACCGACAACACGAACACTCCAGTTAAAGAGCTTCAACATCCTGCTTCGTCTTTTGTCACCATGAGAAAACGTCGTGAGCCCACAAATACACTGCCCGATAGTGGCGACACAATGATGGACATCAAAATGGAAATACTGACTATGATCGAAGATGAAATAAGCCAGACCATTGAAAAATCTGTCGCCACGGCATTCAAAAGGATTATGGACGATATAGAATCCCTACGTAAAAAAGTTGATGCTGACATGGAAACCCTACGCGCTTCCGTCACTCATGTTTGTGGCACTTTTGAAGAGAACAAGAAGTCACTAACCAAGCACTCCAACGAAATCAAAAGTCTACGCACCGAGAATGCCACTCTTCGCACCAACCTAACGGATCTCGAATCCCGAATGAAGATTTTGGAAAACGAAAACGCACGGCAGCAGCAATGGTCAAGACTACAGAACGTCGAGATCGTGGGAGTGCCTGAATCTAAGGACGAGGATCTGTCGGAAGTGTTGGTAAACATAGCGAGTCACGCCGGTCTGCGCCTCCAGGTGGAAGATATTGAGTTTGCTCATCGAGTTGTGCCCCAGCGAGCTGTCTCCGGATACCCTCGAGCCATCGTCGCCCGCCTGCGTCACCGTGCCACAAAAGATTCCCTAATCGCAGCTACGCGTAAATGTCACGGTATCAAAACCAAGGATATCGGTATTGCCGGTGAGCCTAAACCTATTTATGTTAATGAACATCTCACAAAAAGCAATAAATCACTTTTTAGGGAATGTAAGATTAAGGCCAGGGAAATCGGATATAAATTCACTTGGACAAAAAACTGTCGCATCCAAATGCGAAAACAAGAGACTTCCCCAGCAATAATGATTTCATGTACAACAGATTTGCAAAAACTTACCTAATAAGTATTCTTTTAACGGGTTGTAATCAGCCCATTGTATTATACTTTCTATTAGCGTGCCACACATTATCAACACACACAAAAAACACTAAATTCCCGCATACCCCTCCATATAAAAACGTACTTATACACTTAACACATTCCTTATCAAACATTTACACTCCTATCCTACCCGTATACACTTATAGTATACCTATATTATTTTTTGTCACGTTAAAATTGCAGCAAACCAAGATATTAAAAGAAGCTAACTCAATAGCAAGTATTATCAAAAGATCTATCTGTATACTATACATTACTTTTGCTTCGGTAATATTTTTAAGTAAAACGCTCAAACTAAATTATATATCACGTCCTTTCTGCGATATCTATCTCCTATTTATGAGACCGAAGAAGCACCGGCCAGCAATCTTTTCTCATAGCAAACCGGTTACCCCGTCGACTGCAGGTACCAACTATTATCAGTGCTACATATCAGAATTATTTTATTCACCTTTTAGTTACCGAGCTCTCGACGAGTAAATCATTAAGCATATTTTACCAAAATGTACGTGGGCTACGAACAAAAACTTCTAAGTTTTACAATAATGTACTCCTTTCAGACAATGATCTCATACTTATAACGGAGACCTGGCTATGTGAAGGTATACTTAACTCTGAGTTATCAAACGATAGGTACGACATATTTCGATTGGATAGGGACTCGCCGACCGCTGGCGGAGGTGTGATGGCGTTGTGTGCATCGCGGCTCGGAGCACGTGCGAGACCGGAGTGGGGACACAGTCAGCTTGAATGCGTCTGGATCACGGTGAGTGCGCGGGCCTTGGGTTCTAATCGCGATCTTCACGTTGCTACTGTCTACTTTCCTGAATTTAATTTACCTACTAAAATGCAGTTGTTCCTTGATTCACTTTCACAAATCATAGATCAACATCCTGATGATTATTTTATCATCGCAGGGGATTTTAATTTATACTGCATTAAATGGACAAAAGAAGGACCACTATTACTGAAAAAAGGAACAACTGAATTGCAAAATACTGCATCTAACTTAGTAACTACAACATCATCTATAGGTTTGCAACAACATAATTTATTGACGAACACATGCAACAATACACTTGATTTAATTTTTACGAACTTTAACATAGGAATTGAACGTGCTGATCCAATCTCCAAGGAAGATGTATTTCACCCCCCGGTTCAATTAAATGCCGTAGACGTCACGATCCCTTCTTTGAAATCTAAACCCCATAAAAAGAAATTATTTAGAAAAGGCGACTATCCTTCTATTAACACAGAGTTACTGAATACTGATTGGGTTGTGTTGAGGCATGGGTCTGTTGATGAAGCTGTGGATGTATTTTATAAAATCATCAATAGCCTAATTGATAAATATATACCACAAATATTTATAACTTCATCTCATCAGTATCCAATTTGGTTTAGTCGTGCTTTAATCAATCTCACGAAAGAAAAGAGCAAAGTTCATAAAAGATGGAAGAAGTATAGAAATCCGGTAGATTATCAGACTTTCTCACTGTTACGTAGCAGGCAGACTTCCCTTCAGGAAGAATGTTATAGAGATTACATTTCACGCTCACAAGCTAATATAAAAACCACACCTAAACTATTTTGGTCATACGTGAAATCAAAACGGAAAAATAAATCTGGCTATCCAAGTCAAATGCAATATGACAATCAGAATTTAAATAATGAAGAGGATATCTGCCTAGGTTTTAGCGACTTCTTTGAACATATGTTTTCGAAGCCTGCAGAAGAATATCCCCCCTCTGATCTTCTTGAAGTATTAAACACAGATATACTAGATGGATTGGTAGTAACACGTGATAGTGTTGCAAAGCTTCTAGGTGACCTTGACACGTCTAAGGGAGCAGGAAGCGATTGTTTACCTCCCATTTTCTTTGTTAAATGTGCAAAGGCGCTATCTGAGCCAATTGCTATTTTGTTCAATAGGTCATTTAATGAAGGAGTTTTCCCTACAATATGGAAAATGGCACATATTGTACCAATTCATAAAAAGGGAATAAAATCAGCTATAGAACATTACAGGCCCATTTAAATTTTAAACGTTCTCAGTAAGGTAATGGAACAAGTTGTCCACAATTTTATTTACTCTTCAATTGCAAAGTCAGTTCCCGCGCAACAGCATGGGTTTCTCAAGGGCAGATCTACTACGACCAACCTTGCTGTTTTTCTTAATGACGTGTCTAGAGGTATGGATAAACGTGGTCAGGTTGACGTGATCTACACTGATTTCGAAAAAGCATTCGACCGCGTGGATCACGTCATCCTCATGCGGAAGCTGCAGCACCTTGGTATTTGTGGCGATTTGCTTAGGTGGATGAATTCATATATTAAAAATCGCAGTCAAGCTGTGGTGCTGAGTGGTCACAAGTCTAACTTCATTGAAATTACTTCTGGGGTACCACAGGGTTCCATTCTTGGTCCTCTCCTGTATGTGGCCTACCTATATGACATATTTGAATGCTTTCATCATGCAAAATTTCTACTCTACGCTGACGATACTAAGGTGTATAAGAACATAGTGAGTGTCTCAGATTGTCTGCAACTCCAGGAGGACCTTGAACGTCTAGCTGAGTACTACTGTAAGAATAGAATAAGCATTAACATCTCAAAATGCATGGCAATTACCTTCACACGTAAACGAAAACCTACTATATTTGCTTACTCCATTAGAAACACTGAAATTAATAAAGTACAGCTGGTGCGTGACCTAGGTGTTCTACTTGACTGTAAATTAACTTTTGCTCATCATTTTGCCAATATAATGGACAAAGCTTTCAAGAGCCTAGGTTTCATCATGCGAATCTCTCGTGATTTTACAGATTTGGGCTGTGTCAAGGTTCTCTATTACGCATACGTTCGAAGTCTACTTGAGTATTGCTGTTCTATTTGGAATCCCTTTTATGAATGTTATAAAAGCGGTATTGAACGAATACAAAAAAAAAAAAAAAAAAAAATCAAAATGTTTATTGTGTTAACCAAATAATTACATAATTACAATTACAGCTGGAGCCTTCTTTTAAGTAAAAATACCTGTATCAGAAGACTCCGCTCCTTCAGTCCGCAGCTTTGGTTTTACAAAACAGTTTCAAAAATTTGCTTAAAATTTAAAATTTACAAAAATTAATTAAAGTAATAATAAGAACACAATTAAAGTAATAATACGAACACAAAAGAGATATGTATATAATAAAAGAAAGATAACATCCTGCATGCGTCCATATTATGGAAATAGCTAAATATGAGGGGGTGCATGTGTGTGTGAGAGGGTGCAAGGGTGTGTGTGAGAGGGTGTGTGAGAGGGTGAGGGTGAGTGTGTGTGTGTGAAGGTGAGGGAGGGTGTATGCGTATGTTTATTTGTATGCTCTATATTTATTTATCTACATACTAGTTTAGTTTATTTCTAAGTAATTTGGTAAATTAGGTTTTCAGCCTCTTCGTAGCTCTTTGTTTTTAATAATAAAGTTGTTTGCTTTTTGCATTCAAAATTACTTTTTGTACATATATCTAGAATTCTGCTTATTTGATTGTACATATAAGCTGACTGATAGTTATATTGTCTGCGCGCAAAAGTAGATTTGTAAAATGGAAGTTTAATTATGTTGTCTCTTTTTCTCTTATTTGAAAATTGTGGGTCTAAATTAGAAATTTTATGCTTTTTTAGGACTGTATTTGCAATATATAATTTTCTTACGGACAATAGCTCCCAAAAAGAATATAAATTATCTGTTGGGTATCTATAGGGCTTAAAATACATAACCTTTAGCAGTGCTCTTTGGGCTCTTTCTAATTCAATAAATTTAGATTTTGCAGCTCCTCCCCAAACAGGTATGCAATTATTAAGTACAGATTGGACGAGGGCTATGTATATTTTATTGAGTAGTAAAGGGGTAGCTATATGTCTAAGCATTTTAAAGATCCAAATTAACCTTCTTACTCGAGCACTCAGTATTTCAATTTGTGGGAACCAGGATAGTCGCTGGTCTATCATTACGCCTAAGTATTTAGTTTTGGAAACCTTATCAATGGTAGGGCAATTACAGTTTTGATAGTCATTTGTACAATTATGAATTTTGATTTTAGTGTTATCGGGGGGCTGGGTTCGATTATATTTGGTAAAACAGATAAAGTTGGTCTTCAGAGCGTTAAGAGTGAGCAAGTTAAAGTTAAGCCAATGTGACACTATAGAAAGTCCAGATTCTGCACTCTTCAGAGTTGAGTTCCAGGTTGTGTCTGAAAATACTACTGCTGTATCATCAGCGTAGGAGATTACTTTAGCGTTCTTAATGTTCATACTGCACAATTGATTTATGTACACAAGGAATAATGTAGGGCCCAACACGCTCCCTTGTGGGACACCGAAAGTTATTTCTGTATCATTGCTGATAAATTGACCTACTTTGACTTTTTGTCTCCTGTCACTCAGGTAGTCTTTAAATAGTTTTAGTGCAGTGTCCCTAATACCAATTTTCTCCAACTTTTGCACAAGAATGGGAATACAGACGGTGTCGAAAGCCTTTTTCAAGTCTAAAAATACAGCGAGACATTTTTTACCATTATCTACCTTTTCTACAATGTGTGTGGTTATAGCTGTTACGGCATCTTCTGTGGACCTACCATTTCTAAAACCGTACTGGGCATCGGATAGTAAATTGTATTTGTTTAGGTACTTAATAAGTCTCGTATTCAAAAGCTTTTCTAGAATTTTAGAAATGGATGGCAGTATCGATATTGGTCTATAATTATTGACATCGTCCTTCTCCCCGCTCTTGTACACCGGTGTTATGATGGATTTTTTCAGAATGTATGGAAAAATGCCCTTTGAAAAACATAGATTTGTTAAGTGACAAAGAATAGGTACTAGTTCGTGCTTGGCCATCTTCAGAAAATTAGTGGGTATACTATCATATCCAGGGGCACTCTCCGACTTAAGGTTCATGAGAACATAATGTACCTCATCTATATCAGTTTCCAATAGTACGAATGAATTGTCCTGGTTTTCTTGTTCATTGTTTGTTGATTGATATGTAGTCAGTGAATTATTATCCAATATGTCCTCAGCCAGTTCTTTACCAATTTTAGAAAAGAAATTATTTACATAGTCTACAGATTCACTTTGAGTATTTTTGATGTCAAGAAGTTTTAAATTATCAGTTTTGTTTCCTTTAAGATAAGTTAGTGATTTTATGTTTTGCCATAGAGATTTTGGATTTTTTGTTGATTCTGCCAGTTTGTTGCTCTCATATATTCTCTTTAGTTTTTTTATAAGATTATTACAGTAGTTACGATACCTTCTATAAGTGATTTTAGCAATTTCGTTATCAGGATTCAGTCGGAGTTGTTTTTGGAGTTTATTTCGATTTCTTATGCACTTTAAAACCCCAATAGTCATCCACGGTTTTAAGATCCGTCTACATTTAGGTATATTTACTGCTCTCGTGTTCTCACGTAGAGACTGAGAAATTCCTTCAACCAAGCGCTGCACTATGTAATTAGGATCATCAGAATTTAGAAGCTGTGATAAGCTCCTTTCCGCAAGACTAAATAGCGCTTTATTAAAGTCGGTAACATTTTTAACCTTTGTGCATGTATTGCTGACTTTTTGACCAGATAAATTAAGGAATACCATAGAATGGTCAGTGATAGTCGTTTCAAGAACTGCAATTTGTGCTGACATTTTAGTCTTATCGATCTTCAGTAGGACATGGTCAAGGCAGCCAACTTCTCTAGTCGGTATAGTATGACCTGGCATCAAGCCATGCATACAAACCATATTTAAGTAATTTTCTCTATTAGTACGTTCATAATTTTGTTCATTTTCTTTAGAAATTAAATTTATATTAATATCTCCCGTTATTACGATGTTTTTATATGTTTTTATAGTTTCTAAGTGGGCACTCAGTGAGTTTATGAATGGATCAGCATTTGTGTTTGATGGAGAACGATATATCCCTAACAAAGCAGTATTGTGCGTATCTATTTGCAAACACGATGCATGCTCCAACTTGATTTCTCGAATCTTAGTGATAACAATATCATTTTTGATGTATATCACAACGCCGTCATTCTGATTCAGATGTCGGGTAGATTCACACGTTGTATAGTTTTCTAAAGACGGGGTTGGTTTATCTGCATTTAAGCGACATTCTGTTAAAACAATTACATCTGGTATAAAATCAAAGGAATGAACGGTAAGATTTAGATCATCGATATTTTTATATACACTTCTTATATTTTGGCAAAGAATTTTTAAGTCATTTTGTTTGACGGGTATAAGTCGAGTCAGATCTTCAATTTCACATAGAACAGAACTGGCAATTTCAATATTGTCTATATCGTGCAATGTGTTAGTAAGTGTATTACTCATAATAATAAGATTCTAGTACGTAGTGGACGTAGCTTAGTGGTTTTAGATATTTTCTAATAGTGTTTTGTGAGTAGAAGCAGAGAACCATCAATCCTAGGGCAAGAATTTTTGAGTAGGTATGTGTATGTAAATATATGTATGTAAGTGTGTATATGAAGATCAATATGTTCAAAGATTGTTTGTTAAAATGTATGTGCGAGTGTGGTAGGGCATGTTTAAACCATAGTATACTTAGTAATAGGCTAGGGTGCACTATATACAATCGAGCTCTGGCTAGTCACTTTTGGGTAGAGTTCAGGAGACGTTGAACCTGCACCTCACTGGTGATATGTATGATCGGTGATTTCTCATCCTTCCTCACGTTGACCTTGCCGAAAGCAGTCCAGCAGAACTTATAAGCTTGTGATTTAGCAAGGTCTCGAGCCAGAAAGTAGAGTCGCGCCGCCTTGGGTGTCAGTTGCTCTGAGATGTAAACTGGCGTATCTCCTTTCTCTGTAATACCTAGGTGTCTAGCACAGAGTTTTGACGTCTTATTCTTGTAGTTATAGCTTTTAGTGGCCGTCAGGATGTCTCTCTTTAACATGGTTGACTGTAGCTCCACCACCAAAGTATTGTTGTTTTCCTTCTTTTTCACTCGAAAGATATCTTTTACATGATTCTTAGAGAATTCTGTGTAGTTAACTGTCTTGGCAAGTTTCACTGCCATGTTCAGCAAATCCTGTTGGGTTTCATTCGGCTTGTATGGAACGTTCCTAATTTCGATGAGCGTCTTTTTGTTTTGTCTGTTCATGTCCTCCAATTTATCTTCCAACATGGCAATGTACTCGCGGTCCTTCTTTCTTTCGGATTCCAACACATCTAGTTTGTTCTTCAGTTCCTCATTGTGGGCACTTATAAGTGTCATTGCGCTTTCAATGTTACCTATAGACTGTCGTATGTCCTTTATGGATGGGCCCACTGACGCAGCTTCATGTTCTTGTTTTTTAATGAAGGATTGAAACATATTTCTTATTTCTTCCTTGAAGGCGTCATAATCAATGTCCTCATTTCGTTTTCTTTTGTTTCGAGCTGTCACATAGTCATAAGTAGGAGGCGTTTTATCCTGCTGACCAACTAAGGTCATGTCTGACTCAGAATATGATTTATTTGGTGATTTTGACATAATTATGTGTAGATGTAGCGGTAAAGAAGGAAAACTTAGCTCACTTTATTGTATAGTGATGTGATGACGATCCGTAGCGTAGTCAGGTAGCGTAGTAGGCGAGTGGTACAGAACTCGTAGCTTCCGTAGCTCGTAGCAGTCCGTAGCACTGGCAATCCCGTTGACCTCGACGCAGCGGCGATGTGAGGAGTATAGCAATTATGCAGCTATCTCTGTTACCCGAGGTGAGGAGGGGTGCCGCTCGCTAGACGCGCACGCACCGTACGCGTGTTGGCGTGAGTTGCAATTCACTTTTATTTAGTAGGCTAAGTTTCAACACTATTTTCATTGACATAGGAGTTATTTTAGAATGTAGGTTGAATTTTGTTTAGAGTAGAATCGGACACACGTCTGGTTGCGAACAAGACTCGGACGAAAGAGGAAAGGAAAAGATTCTTAAGATATCTAAATTTCCGTTCTAACTACTCGGCCATCGATTACAATGACTCCTGTATGCACCATAAGTTTATAACTCTGGAGGATAGGCGCACACTTTTTGACATGATGTTTGTACACAATATATGTAATAATAATCTTGACTGCTCAGAGTTAACAACCCTAATGATGCAACTACGTGCACCATCTAAACGGACTAGACATACAACATTGTTTCATGTACCTGCAGCCCACACAAATTTTGCAAAAAATTCCATAATTTTTAGGGCTCAGAGGCTTTACAATACCTCCTTCTCATCTATAGATCTATTTTATGGATCAGAAGCTAGTTTTAAGAGGGAAGTAATAAGCAAGATACTTAATAAATAGATATATAATAAGAATGTGACTGCACACTATATTCGTAACAAATAATTATCAACATTCCTCTATCCTAGTTCCCTACCCTACCATACACACACACACTTACTTTTACTCTGACATCCTACGCCGCTAACTTTTCAATATTACTATTTTTCTGTATATAAATGTATGTATTTTTTCCTCTTGGTCTATGAAGTTAGTTTTAAATGTATTATTTTAGAAAATGTAAAACCGTAATTGGCATAAGTTTTGATGTTATTAGCTACGATTATAAATGTTTAAGGCTGTGGTTTTTGTAATAACAATAAAATAAAATAAAATAAAATAAAAAAATAAAAATATAAAAATTATTATACATTTTTTTTATATTTCTCATTTGTGTTATTGTTTTTTAGTTTTCTTATAATTGGCTAATTATGACCTATGATCGAAATTTTCAAATATTTTTTGGTCCAACAGTTTCGGAGACATACTTTTTCAAATATTTCTCCAAAACAGTACCAGTAAATTTTATAATTTTTTCCTATCAACTGTTTAATACCTACAATTTGATACCCATATTTTATTTTTACAAAATATATTAATTGATTTTACTTTTTGAATTTTTCTCATTTGTGTTAAAAAAAATCTCTATAATATTCCTGTAATTGGCCAGCTATGAACTATTTTAACAATTTAAAATTTTTATGTTTTTTTTTTATTATTTAGCAGTGCTAACGTTATGAGTCTGTGACATACGGATGGACAACGGAGTCTCAACATAAAGGTTCCTTTTGTACCTTTTAGTAACTACGGAACCCTACAAAAAGAAGCTCACAAGAATTTCATTTACAAGTGCTTGTCGCTTGAAATTTGTTTTTATTTCTTAGAGCTGAACAGGTTTATTTCGAATCAGGTTTTGTAATAAACAGACTTATCGTGTTATAATCGTGTTTAAAAACCTCAACACGATAAACTTGTTTATTACAAAAAAGTACGCACTTGAAATTATACATGTTGCTTCAAGTAAGTGACTAAAGTTATCTAAAAAACACCAACTCAAAAATGAACTTAGACATCTAAAAGATTTTCCCAACCTTAATCAGAGAGTTCTAGAAACAATTTCTCTCCTTACTAAGTTTAGATCACACTGGCTTTCCATACAAATTGATAGTAATCTGTTCAATTGAGAACTTGTAACTACAATCATTGTTCATGTGAAAGTTCTATCAACTAGCAACTACAGTCTCAGCAAGGATCGGTAATTGCTTTTAAGTTGCAATCTCTATACACATAAACTACAACGTCTGTCTGTATGTACGAGCACAGAAGAAAAAGTAACGAGTATGTTAAGTGTAAGGTTGCTTTAATTTAACAGAATTATTCAGTTTATTTAAGTGTTTCATAAGAATTTATAATTAAGATATTATTTAGGATACTTAAAATGTAGTGCTTAACATTATTAATTTGTTTCTGGTTTAATTATCTATTCAAAATGTTAGGTTTCCTGTTTAATAAATTGCAGTTTTGACTACTTCCGACAGAAAATGTAAAATATAATTTAGGATACATCCGTTTTGTGATTGTGAGGGGAGGGACTTTGTCATTGAGAGTTTAGTTTGGAATTAGCCTTCAAAGAATAAATGGTACCGTAACTCTGAATTTATAATATAAGGTTAAACGTCAGCCACTCAGCGCAAAGTGCATAATTTAACTTTGTATTTCTTGGTGAGATGTTAATAATTTAAAAAGATTTTAGTATGTGGCAGTTAGGGATGGGTTTCCACCCGGGAATATTCCCGATTGCGGGAAAATTCCCGGAAAGTTTCCGTGAAAACACCCGTTTGGGAAAATATTCGGGTGTTTTCATTTTGACATTTTGTTTTAATATATTTTGAAATAAAAGCTATCCACCATGGCAAATAAGTAGATTTGCTGTATTGTAGCTAAATGACAGGAAGTTCTTCTTTAATTGACAGTATCATTATTTTCTTCATACAATAAATAATTTCAATTTTTTTTTTCTCAGAAAGTAATGCAAATTTCAGAAAAACTTTATCAGTAAAAGGTGTTTCTAATAGCGTCAGCAGTCTATCACAAAAAAAAAATTGTTCGGTTACTTAACCTTTTAATTAAATATTTTCAAGTGCCTGTAGTTTCCAAAGCGCATATTTTCGCAGTTAAGTGTGAGAAAATAAAATGTTAGCTGTGGCTTCCTCTATTATCTGCAGTAAGTTTCATTTTAAGTTTCATAGTATTTGTGAAGAAAAATGAAAAAACCCACTGATTGGGAATTTTCTCCGATAAACACCGGGAATTTTCCCAAACGGGAATTAACCCGGGAATTTTCCCGCGCCCTTCTCTAGTGGCAGTTGACGCCAATAGTTCAGTATAAGTGAGGTTTATTAAGCATGAGTTTGAAATTTAATGCACAATTAGTCATGATATTGTCCAAACAATGTTAAAACAGCATTTTAAGTTAGTTTTGAGTTGATCATGACTAATTGTGTGTACAATTTTAAACTCTTTCTTTATAAACCTCACTAATACTGAACTATCGGCGTCAAATGCCAGAGACCACAATGCTTTTCAAATTTAAATTTCTAATTGCGCTAAACTACTTTAGAACCACTAAACGATTCTGATGCGGCTTTTGGGAAAAGCTCAAGGATTTAGTAAGCATTGAGTTCGAAAGTAACCCTATTTAAAAGATTTTGTTAACTTTGTCTTTGCTTGTAAACTTTATTTGATTTTCATTTTATTTTTTTATTTTTATTTAACCCTTATTTCTTGATACTCATCACTGCTGTGTCATCATGATCAGTGTTCAGTGAACATGGCGACCGGCACAGGGGTGCCAGGTGATGCACTTGCACTCCTTGGCAATCCTGGGATCAACCTATAATTAGTTTTTAGTAGACTAACTGTTGGAACCTCTGAATCTGAGTTGTGTCATACTATATGTAATTCGAGCCAAATAGCTAGGTTTAATAGTAGTTTATGCTACTAGGGCGAAAAGGAGCGTAGCGAGTGTTTTAAACGTAACCGAGTAATTTATTGCTCTTACGCCCGTGTATCATACTACGTTTTTCAATGCATAGTGTGAGGAAATAAAACAAATATAATGTTATGAACTTTAAATTATATTTGGCTCAAAAGGACTGTATCCAAAGCCGTTAAACCGTGGAAAAAAAAGTATAACATCTATGGTACACAGGAAAGGCTGCAGGTTAGCCAACCATTGTAAATAAATAAAAAAAAATAATAATAATAAAACCCTAGGGCAAAATAATCGACTTTTTTTTCGATTTTGATGCATAAAAAGTGGGCCTTTACGAGCACATGCATTGAAAAATTGTTTATTCTGTGGTTTGGTACTAATAATCTAAAGGTACATGAAAAAAGCTGCACCTCTTAGATTTTTTTTCTGCTAGCGCCCATGCCAGTGTCATCTTTTATTTTAACTGAAGCAGACCCTAAACTTTTGATACGGGGAAATAATGTTAAATTTTGTCATATTGCAAATCGATTGTAAGTTAAACACGAACAAAATCAAATTGTCGACTTTTCTTGGTTGTAATATTATTGCTTTTATAAGTTGTAAATAATTAACAATTGAAGATTTTAGTGAACAAGTTCACTATTTGATTTATCAAATTTTTCATTTAAAATTGTTTATGTTATTGAGTACGTACAAATTTCTTTTGGAGTTACTCGTGACAAACAAAAATATCCCTTTCTGAGAAAAGCATTATGTGGAAGATTATCCTAGCCTAAACCTTTTCTTCCAGAAAGAATACTTTTACATTTTACCTTTTCAAGGTTTTAATGAAATTCTTTGGTATGAAATGCAAAGGTTATTCATATAACCAAATTCAGAGAGAAAATTCAATAAGTAGGTGTTCAGTACCCTAATAGTATTTGGACATAATGTGAGACAATGGGACATGATAACAGTGTCCCAATGTCTAATTATGTATATTTGCACACGTCAAACTACCAAGGTTTTGGATTATTAGTGTTTCTGAAATAAACAGATACAGAGGCAATCAATTACTAGTCAGGTAGCAGTGGCGTGCACAGAACTTTTTTCCGGAAAAGCAATCAGAAGGTCAAGTACGACAATAAAAAAAATATGAAAAATTTTTAATGACACTCTGAAAAAAAAAGACGCCAGAGTAGGCACTGCCTTTCCTAGAGTGAACATTTTCATACAAACTCATTTTTTTCAAAGTGTTAAGTATTTAAATTTTTTCATATTTTTTTTTACTGTCGTACTTGACCTTCTGTCAAAAAATTTCTGTGCACGCCACTGTCAAGTAGGATAATTATGGTTCTTACTAGTTCAGGGATGGAAGTTGTAGTAGTGGAGGTCGAGGTCTGAGCGGTGTAACAGTAAATTGGGCCAACCACAGCGCAGAATTTATTATTACTAATTAATTAATTAGTATATATAGTTACATTTTTTACATTTTAGCCTATTGTAGTAAGCGAGTAAATAAAGTACATTATAAAAATGTTAAGATATTTTCTTAGGTTACGCGTGTAGTAAGCGTGTCTTTGAACTTTTTTTACCCGCAGCTTTTTGTTAAGAACTCGTTAAAAAGTTTTTAAAATCATTTGTGAGGTTCTGATTAACATTTTGCAATTTTTACGACCCACTAAGAAAGGAAAACTCTTAAAAGTTTTGAAAGAGCGTACAATAAAATAATGTATTTCCAAACTCCACGGCTCATCATTTGCTAATAAAAATAAAAATTCGGAATAATTACAATATGTATTTTATTTCAAGTATAATAATGTAATGATCCCCTGAAGTCTTGACTATCTGAGTCTAGAGGACGTCCGCGACTTTGTCCGCGTGGATTTATGATTGCTCATTCGATACAAAAGTTACTACCTGCTTTTACCCCCTTATGCGGTGAATTTCTTTCGTTTTGCACCTAGGAACATAATATTATCGAATTGAATGATACTTGAGAATAAAACATGATTATTGCAAAACGGCTCACCTCAATAACTAATATTGATCGGGATTGCCGATCAGTTTCAGCAGATTCAGACTGCCTTCTTCTGGGCGAGTGAAGACGCTTCCGCGTTGCGTCTCGCACTGTGGGCTAGACCTCGTGCTACGCGGGACGTCATCGCGCGGTGCAGTAGAACACAGCGGCTTTGCTTTCTCTGTCGGTCAGTCACGGAACTGTTCTATACCGAGGAGTGTTAGGATGAAGCCGAAAACTGGCGATAGTACCCGACCATACGAACAACTTTCCGTAAAAAGAAATTGAGAAATCGATAAAAAAGAATCTGTTGTTTCGTACATTTTGGTCTGGTAGCTATGTAACTTTTCTATAGAACAGCTGTTTTTTTTTCGCGATTCGAGGGTTGGCTCCATAGTAAATGTTATTCGTATGGACAAGTACTATCGCCATTTTCCGGCTTCCACAACTTCATCTTAAGGTGGATGATCCAAGGTAGTTTTTATAAAAAACTTGTGAGAACCAATAACGACGACAGAAGTATTATTATTTAATTCAGATACCTTTTTCCACACGTTACATCAACTTTACATCTGTGAATAGTCAGTATTCTTAAAAACAAAATGTTTTAACAGTCTAATTTTGCAATTTAAAACTTTCATACATTGGATTACAAAAGTTTTAAATAACAAAATTAGATTCTAAAAAAGTTTGTTTGTAAAAAAAGCTGTTTATTCGCGGGTGTAAAGTTGATGGAACGTGTGGAAAAAGGTATCTGAATTAAATAATAATACTTCTGTCGTCGTTATTGGTTCTCACAAGTTTGTATGAAGATAGCCTTGGACCATTATAAATAACCAAATGGTTGCCTGTGGACATCTACGTTATAAAACCATATATTTCTAAAGATATATAATATTCTTAAAACAGTTTAAATTACATACAATTATGTACATCTTTTTAGAATGAACAGAAAACAGGGGAAAAGATTGAACCAATCAATAAAGAAAAGAAAAGTGTCCTCTTATTTCTCACAAAACTTGGGTAAATAAATCTGATTGAATATCGTTTTATGTTTTAAACGTAATTGAATTTTGTGTAAGTACTATTACGTACATTAATATATTAAATTGATTCTTTTGTAAATGCGACGAAACCCAAACTTCATACCTCGAATTTATTGTATTTATTTTATTTACTTACGAAAAGCTTGTTCAATTGTTATGAATAGGCAGGGAAATATATTGATATAAAAGTTTTGCCAGTCGATAACAATTTACCTTTATTCGAGAGTTCTACGAAGAATCAAACCATGACTTCTCGTAAAGTCTCCAACAATGTTGTTGTAAAGAGAGCGAGGTCGACACAACTCGACACAACGGAAGGGACCTCACAGCCTGCAGGTTGAGACCGACCGACAACGAGATACGAGTACTCGTGAGTGGAAACTCGTGGAGAATCACGCACTGAACCCTAAAAATGCCGTCTGGGTTCCGTCAAAAAACTAATGAATTTTCCGAGTCTGTCCGTTCGCATCATAACTCAAGAACGGATAAGCCGAAATTTTACATTCAGATGATTATTATGATAAATAAAACGTATAATACACACACTTAGATTAAATTAGTTCTCAACATACAACCTAATTCTAGTTCATCGATACTTGTGAAATGATTACGAAACTTAATTTAATTAGACATGGTGGTTTAATATTTCATGTTTACCTAATGAAATATCGATCACTAACAACAAATTTAACTTCGCTATGTACTGTTATTTATTAATTCATTTGCTATGTTCTCACAAACAAAAACATTATAAGTACCGGAATAGAATAAGTAATTTTTCAATGCATGTGCTCGTAAAGGCCCACTTTTTATGCATCAAAACCGAACAAAAAGTCGATTATTTTGCCCTAGGGCTTTATCATTATTATTATTTTTAATTTATTTACAATGGTTGGCTAACCTGCAGCCTTTCCTGTGTACCATAGACGTTATACTTTTTTTTCCACTGTTTAACGGCTCTGGATACAGTCCTTTTGAGCCAATTATAATTTAAAGTTCACAAGATTATATTTATTTTCATTTCCTCACACTATGCATTGAAAAACGTAGTATGATACACGGGCGTAAAAGCAATAAATTACTCGGTTACGTTTAAAACACTCGCTACGCTCGTGTTTTAAATCGTCCTCGTAATTTATTCCTTTTCGCCCTAGTAGCATAAACTACTATTCCAAACATGTTTTCTAATCTAACCAAGAATTAGTTCTGAATAATTTTTAAGCAATTTCTGCACTTACCCCAATAAGCATTATCATTTGTTCATTTTTAGTCGTAAAACTTATAACAAAATTTTAATAAGTTTCAAACTTCATCTTTATATATACTAGTGGCTTTTTAGTATCTGAAAAGTCTAAATCTAGAAATAGTATTTGTCTATACGAACAACTTTTACTATAAACATTATAAGAGAAGACTATTAGAAACAAAAAAAAACAGTTTCGACATGTAGAGAGGATGAATGAAAGTAGGTAACGAAAGAAATTTATTGTGCACAAGTTGAAGGTACAGCTGGACCAGGCCGCCCTAAAAGGATGTATGCTGACCAAATTGGCGACATATTGAAGAAGGGCCATGTCAAAAGTACCCGGAATAGAAGAGCTTGTATGACTAGATTGATGGATGTAGAAGAGGCGAAAGAGGTGTGTCTGGATCGTAGCTGATGGAAATCGGTAGTCTCTGCCTATCCTTCTGGGAGACAGATGTGAGTATATGTATGTACAGTGGTGGTCATATAATTAAAAACGCTTATTTAAAGGGCACATTTTTTTCAAACTAACAAGTAAACTATTGCATTTATTTTCTTGTATTTCTTTCGGTTTCGCAAAACTTTTCCATACTAGCGGTACATTCGTTGGTACACATGATTGGCTAAAAAATAAATAGATAAACTTTTTACATTAGATCTGAACTTAGTATTACTACTTACTGGCTGGTCACACAAATAAGAACGCCGAATACCTAGTTTATTTTTTATTCAAATTTGAATAGAGAACACTCTGTGGCTCTGTGGTTGTAGGTCACAATTAGGTTTAATTTTGGCGCCATTTAATTCTGTAAAAGTTTAAAAGGTGATTGTTTCATATGAAAACAATGGGGAAAAATAAAAGTTATGATAAATGTACAAGGGAAGTTATAATAAAACTTCGTGAGAAGAATTGGTCGTATAAAAAACTAGCCGACCATCTCGAATGCTCAAAAACGATGATTTTCCAAACTGTGAAGCATTTTGCTACGTATCAAACTACTTCAAATGTTCCGCGTGTACCTAAACAGAGAAACTACTCCTCGAGATGATCGAAATATCGTTCGTTTGACAAAACAAAATCCTTTTGAAGGGTCTAATGAACTGAGAAAAGAATATTTTGGTGAAAACAACCCTATAGCAATCTCAGCACGCACTATTTGAAGGCGTTTGATAGAAGAAAAGTTGCACGGAAGGGTAGCAAGGAAGGTGCCCATGTTGAAACGGTGCCATAGGCAAGCCCGGCTTGCATTACAAGAAGGTATAAAATATGGACAGTTAGACAGTGGAAAAATGTTCTTTTTTCTGACAAGAGAAAAATAAATAGAGTATGCTCTGATGGAAAACGATATGTACGAAGACCTCGGAATAAAGCATTTGACCCTTTCAAAGCATGGTGGGAGAAATGTGAAAATGTGCGGGGTGCTTTGTTGGACCTGTTAAGCTGATAAAAGGAAACATGGATCAATTCCGATACAAAAATATACTGGAAGAAACAATGTTACCTTATGCTGAAGACGTGCTTCCGGCTATTTAGACACTCCAGCACGACAATGATTTAAATTAAAATAAATAAATTACTGTTTATTTTCAGATTAAAAATCCATAGGTAGGTTAGTGTTAGGCTTAAAACTAGGTTAGTAAAACAAAGGGAACATGTATAATATTAATTATTTAAATAACCCAATGGAATTTCTGGATGGGATAATCCATTCGGTCCGCAATCATCTTCAGGATGCCGTTGCCACTGCCCCGTAGTCTGAGTAGCAAAGAGGCAGGTTTCTTGCGCATTATGGCGTAGAAATCATCTGTACGCGCCTCCGCGAACATGCCAGATGCACTGCAGAATCGCGGCAGCCGCAACAGCATCCTAAAGGCGTTGTTATATTGCACACGCAGGACGTTGTAGGCTCGTTGGCCACTCGAGTAGAACGATTGGCAGTATGCTTAAAATAGTGTTATTTTAACATCTTTTGTGCATCAAGCGAACCTGCGTTCTCCTTCATTATTGGAGTCGTCTCCGAGGTCCTCCGTCACGACATGGCCAATATACTTGAAGCGATCTACAACTGGAAGGGCCAATCTATTTAGTACAACAGGAGGTATATTACTAGGCCGATAATTACCAGCCTTAAATACCAAGACCTCACTCTTTTTACAGTTGTACTTAAAACCATGCCCCTCCATGTACCGCTCCCGAGTAGCCAACAGCTTCCTAAGTGCACTGATCGACGGGCTCAGCAGTACCATGTCGTCAGCATAACTGACGCAGGTTCCGTCTACGTAGCATAAAAAGCATACTGCACTCGCCGTTAAGGAATTTCTCACATCTCAGCCCAGATCTAAACCCAATAGAGTATCTTTGCGAAGTCAAGAAAAAGGTTTCAAATCGACAGTATGGCAATTTAAGAGAGCTGTACGACGTTTTTTTTAGAAGAATGGAACTCTATCTCTCTTGCGAAATGTCAAAAATGTATAGAATCAATGCCTCGCCGGTGTAAAGCAGTAATTAACAGCCGTGGACATGCTATCCTGCTATTATTTTTAATTTAAAATGTATTAAATTGCTTTTTTTCTTTACCAGCTTCACATTAATGTGATTTATTTAATCTAAGTTTCATATAAAACAACTCTCGAGCAGTTTATTAAATCGTTCTTAATTATTTGTCCAGCTTCATTACTATTTGAATTTGTTACTATAGAGAATAAACAAAATTTGTAAAAAAAATTGTTAGTGATTTTATTCTATATTCCTAATGCCATTTGCTCTATTCATGTGGCTATTTCATAGCATAACTAGTTACTTCTAAGAAGGAACACATATGACTACATTACAACTGTATGTAAAAAAGCAAGTCCATGAAAAAGATACAAGAACTACTTTAACTAAAAATGTAGTCTGGACGGCAGTTCTGGCACTATTTTTTACTCGATATATTAATCATTCAATTTTTATTTTGAATTACCATGCGATGTAAATACCCGTCAAATAGCGATTAAGAAATGAAAGAAATTGTTACCATCAGGCTTTCAATAAAAATAGTAGTTTATAAAATTGGTACGTAAAGAGGCTAAACACGCTCGTTTCTTAATATTATACACGAGTGTTTTAATGCCTAATTATTGTACAGTTTTATACACTAATTTATCTACACTCATGCTATAGATTGTTACCCACCTGTTTCCAGTTCAAATAATATTGATTAAATCAAGCTGATTCTGATTTTTCTGGAAAATATGGTTTGTCCTATTCGTCGCTGTTTCCAGAATGTTAGGTGTAGTCAAATTATGGTTGTTATTATCACTCATTTTCATTTCATAAAATAGTTGACAGCATCAACTATTTTATGAAGTGAAATAATAAAATTAAATATATTTATTTATGGAATGTAACTTTTTGTAAGCTGAATTCATACTTAAGTATAAAGATGGATCGACTTAGATGAATTTATTTCGCGATACGCGACATGTTTCGAATTTCTTCGTCCAGCTATCATCGCCACGACGATGTTGGGGCTGGCGCGCACCCTGCGCACCAGGGACGCGCATCTCTTGCGCATCACTGTGTAAAAGCAGTCGATGCGCGCCTCCGCAAACATGCCCGAGGCACTACAGTGCCGCGGCAGCCCCAGCATCGCCCTCAACGCGTTATTATATTGGACACGGAGAGCCCCGTACTTCTTTTGAGTGTAACTCACCCACAGGTTGCACGTATAAAAAGATGCGCAGTAGGCTCGAAATAGTGTTTTTTTCACATCCGTCGAGCAACGTGCAAACCTGCGGGCAATCATATTATGTAATGTAGTACGTATATCTTATTATTATCTTATATACAATTATTACGGGTCGGTTTTACTGTAATATAATTAAATTATCTATGTCTATAGGTAATAGTTTTATATACTAAATAATAATATAAGGAACTACAGAAGGAAATAATAAAAATTAGGTTAACTTAAATTTAATACAAAAATACACTTGAATAAAATAAAAAATAATTTAATAAGGAATTAATAATATTATAAATATACGCAATACATGTAATAAATATATGCCTAATTTCGCCTTTTTGATTAGTCTTGCTAAGAAGAAGGACAAGAAACTTAGCAAGATAATGTCTTTTTTTTCTTAATATTAGTTACTTTCAAATAACTAAAGTAAAAAGTAAGCCTATACTTTAATTCAATAAAGAGATAAAAAATACAAAACAGGAGAAAATTATGACATGAAGGCAAAAAATATATATTACCTTTGTCTACCTGTCCCATAGTTAGACCAAACTTAAAGCTTTTGACCCACAAAAACAAAGTTAAATTTCTCCGTAAACATAGTAGATGCTAGTGATTGTTCGCACTTGGTGGAATTTATAAAACATTGTTTTAAAAAACATTTGTACTTATCCACATATTACTTATAACTTTATTATGCCCCGACAAATTCTCCGTAAACTATTGCGCCAACGCGCCAACCAACCAAAATGCAATAGCCCATCCGCCCCACCATAGACAAAAAATGCAAAATTCAAAATTCAAATTCAAAATTCAAAAAGTTTATTTTGCAAAGTAGGTATATATAATACACGTTTCACAAGTCGAATTTTAATCTTATAAAAATATATGTAATAAAATAATAAATGTACATGAACTACTTAGATTAAATGTTTATTTAATTTATGTAGCAATATATATACGATTAAAATTATAGGTAAAATATTATTATACAAGGTGAAATCCAATCAACCGCCCGAACCCATACCGAAGACCCGGCCAGGGACCAGGAACAAGGTTCAATGATCACCAACCGAGCCCCCAGCACGAATCCAGGCGGCCGACCAAATCCCATCCTATATACTACATAGTAATAGGTTACATATATAAATACATGCCTACCTCCGCCCATTCGATTAGTCTTGCTAAGAAGAACGGGCAATAAACTTGGCAAGATCATGTCTTTTTTTTTAACATAAACTTAAACTATACATTGAATTAATTATATCTACTTTAACCAAGGGATAAGAAAATACAAGACAGCAGGAATTCAGGTTAATGAAAAAAGAAAAACATATATATCTTTGCCTACCTGTCTCATACAGTCTATTTCCTTTTACAGTCTGTAATTAATTAATGTTAACTCTTAAGTGGAATCAAAAGTTAGGAAATTATATTAATTAATTAAATTATTACCTACTTTCATTAAAATCAGTATCACTATAACACCATGCTTCACCATCATCCAAATATTCATTTATTTTATAATATGCCTTTTTCAGTAGGCCCTGCTTAATATACTGTTTAAACTTATTCTCTGACAAAGTAAGGACCTCTTTTGGAAGTTTATTGTAAAATCTTATACCATGTCCTACGAAAGAGGTACTCACCTTGGCGAGTCTGATTTTTGGAAAAGCCAGTTTATACTTATTTCTGGTTTCCTTACAATGTTGCTCACCAAGCCTTGGGAGAGACTCAACATTTTCTCTAACATATCTAAGGACTTGGTAAATATATTCACAAGGAACAGTTAATATATTAATTTCTTTGAACTATATTAATAGTAAATTGAAATTGAAATGTAACCTTCTTACGACCTTACCTCCTAACCTCGTCCTAACTCCTAACCTCCTTAGGGGTATTATTTTGTAAGTATAGGCAATTTTATATAAAACACCTTTGGTATAAAATTGACACTATGCTCTACTCTTAAGCTCATAAATCGATAAGAGTGTAGATAAAATCTACAAGTTCACATTCATAGAAAAACTATTTTCATATCATACGAAATCTTCCTTCGACATTTTGCACACGTGCCAGAATAGCAGCCTAGTATTTTCAATGCACTTTGTGCTCTACCAAGCTCGTATTGTTCGTAACGAGTTTATGGATCAATAAAGGCCGATGCTAGTTTACGGTGCATCGTCAAAGTCTTCCTCAAAATAGGTTGTTTGATGTCCCTTGCTCAAGCGACTGTAAAATGGGAAATTGGAAAAGCTAACAAAAGCTAACAAAAGCTGACAAAAGGATGAATACGTGAACAAAACGTGTAGCCTCGGGCTTACATCGACTGGCGCAGGAATATTCTGAATATTGTTATAGCTTTTGCTTGGAACTTAAGGGGAACGAAAATACAAACAGAAATAAAATGTCAGCTTTCGGATGATTTTGTTGCAATAATTAGGTTACATATAGCCATAAAAAAAATACATGTTTTTGGTTGAACTTTAAGGTATTCATTTTCCACAAACCACGTTAATCGATTCATATTTGTACTGTCAATGAATTTTTTTGTAACCCTCTATTGCATACTTCTTATCGATTTTGTTTCAGGTATCGCTTTCGCGATTTTGTTGTTTTTTTTTTATAAAATTAGTGTGAATGATATCTGTTCATTTTCCAAATACCACGTTATTCGGGTCAAAAAAAGCACCCCCTTTTTCCAAAAATACGTAAATCCACTGATGCAGTCAGCGGCAGCAAGATATTGTCAGTCTACGCCTAGCGTTGGCGCCCGTAAGACGTGGAACCTGTGCCCTTTTTTGCAAGCTATAAATATCTCCCAAAACTACTTCAAAACACATTGAAATTAATTTTATAAAGTAATATTTCGAGGAGCATCATATTCCTGCCGTTAAAAACTCAACAAAATATGCGTATGAGTGATTTAGCTACATCGTACCATAGTCATAACAACAAAACTGAATGAATTTGGAATGAATTCATACTTTTATGCGGGAAAATAATATATGTTACTCTAAAAGAATAACTTTGTGATCGTTATTGAAACCCAAATTAATTTACTTATACTTACTGAGATCTGTAACATATGTCAATGACCTTTTCGTGAAATTACCCTCTAGTATTGGCTCACCATTTCAGGTCCAATAAGTGAAGTTTTTTGCAAATTATATAGGTACACTTACTTGGGATAAATCGCCAAGCATTTAAAATATAGAAATTTATTTTGAAATATTTACAGTGCATGGCAAAATTATTAGATCGTAGATAATCCTGTCGGTACATGTTCAGGTTCTGTTACGCAAAATGAAAACAATGAAACTCTTTTAGGATTAATTTGTTATCCCTATGTTTGTCTGTCTGTCCGTTTGTCTAGACAATTTTTTCTGGGTAAAATTAATAAATACCAATATAAACGGCCCTCTATAGAGCTGTAAAAACATACTTTTGACGTTTTTATTTATATTACGTTTTAGGTTTTTACGTTATTTTTTTTACGTTTTTCATACAAATTTTCTCACTATGAAAATGTAGGGATGAACACTTGAGATAATATTTTGCATTTAAAAGTCAACACAGAAAGGAATTGTTGAACAAATAATGTAAAAAATATGAAAACCATGTTGTTCTATTCTAAAGGGATTAATTATCTACTGTTCAATGTGGCGATAGCTTTGTTTATTTTTTTCCTTGAATTATTTTTTAGTAAGATAACAAATAGTTTAATACAAGGTTTTCCTTAAGAGGTCCCTTTACCCCTGTATTTTTCTTAAAATTCATACAATAGGTATAAACCGAATGTGAAGTCTACAGCTTATTTTCTTCATATGTTTTTTCATGAGTATATTCTAGTGACATCTAACTACGTCTCTATACAGCCCAAAAGCAAAATTTGATAAAACACCATCATAATAGCTGCCAGGATATCGTCAATATTGCCTCGTTTTTACGCAAAGTTTAACAAGTTTGTATATTTTTATCTATACTGGAAATAAAAAAGAGAGAAATACAGGCGTCGTTCATGTTAAGATGACTAAGTTTACACACTTTGCTAAGTATAAACAATTACCGTTTCATGGAAAACTGTTTTGACCTGAAACCATTTCACAAATTCAATTAACTTATTTTGAATATCTTGTCATCTTGCACTTCTTGATGAGAAATACAATTTCAATAAGTAAAAATACAACTTTTAGTTAAGAAAACTTATAGTTAAAAGTCTGCTGTATGCATTAACATATTTTTAATTATATTACAATAGTAATAAAATAATTGGCTTATCCGTCGTCGTGATACCAGCCGTAAATTTCTAAAATAATCTGATATCACGCTTATGGAAAACCCAATTATTTTGAAGATACCATAATATCATTAAAATATGTTTATGCATTTAGCAAACTTTTAACAATAAATTGTCTTAGCTAAAAGTTGTACTTTACCGTTATAATTATTTCTTAATATTTTGTTACAAATTCGGAGAAATAGCCCTTAAGGAAAACCTTGTATGAAAATATTTGTTATCTTTGTAACAAAGAAAAAAAAATAATAAAACAAAGATATCGCCACATTGAACAAACAGTAAATTATTAATCCCTTTAGAATAGAAAGATATGGTTTTATATTTTTTACATTATTTGTTCTACAGTTCCTTTCTGTGCTTTCTTTCAAATGCAAAATATTATGTGAAGTGTTGATCTCTATATTTTCATAAGGAGAAAATTTGTATGAAAAAGTTAAACAAAAGGCCATAAAAACGTTATAATATGTATATTTTACAGGGCTGTAAATATTAGCATTTATTGATTTTACCCAGAAAAATTGCCTAGACAAACGGACAAACAGACAAACATAGGGACAACAAATTAATCCTAAAAGAGTTTTGTTTTTTCATTTTGCGTAAAGGGACCTGAACATTTCAAACTATGATACAAATAAATTTCTATATTTTAAACACTTGGCGATTTATGCCAAGGGTAAACAGGTGTCCCAAAAGTCAACGCTTTCCCTTGGAAGGCTGGTAGGCCAGCTCATGAGTGACCAGAATATGATTATGACCTCATTTATTTGACCTCAGAAATTATGACCTCAGCAAAAAGTAGATAGTGTTCGAGGTGATGGTACTTTTATAAATTCGAATAGATTTTTGAGAGTCAAAGCTAACCAGTTCTAAATTCTAAGAATAAAATTTTTGTTGTGCAACTCTGAATAGTCATGCTATTGATAAAGTCAAAAATAAACCTTGAAATGCTGTTACATAAGGAAGAAAAATAAAAACCCAATTTATGAGCAATTTTTTGTAATTAGGTTAGTTCGATACCACACCCTGAAAAAAAATGTCCTATGTTAGTTTTGCAAATTGTCTTAAATAACGGCTCATCAAATATTGTTTTTCAAATGATCTGGCAATTTCTGTGTATTACTTTTGAAAAAAAAGTTATTGCTATTTTACTACCAAAGGAGCTGCGTATTTTTTAAAATAATTAGAATTTAGAATGAAAGAGTGGCGGGCAGTAAAAATATTTGACGTTCATTAGAAATGCCATTTAACACGCGTTAGAGTGTGATAAATAGTGACGCTATTTAAAAAGAGTTGGAATGAGATAGTAACGCAGTTAAACGTGGTTGAATGAGAGAGGCATAATTGATATAGGCTACAGTGAGATAGATAGTGACGTGGTGCATTCCTTCTGAGAATATTTGTTAGTTTCCACTTTTTTTAATAACAACTTTAGTAAAAATTTTTTGTAAAGAAATTTTTGGTCCAATTTATTTTCCCGCAAGTGTAAAACCAGCTCAACGGGCGAAAAGTATTTAAAGAATTGGTAACGGTGACAATTAACCGTCACAATATTATTATGTATCTCTAAAGGAGTGTCTGAAATGTTCCGAGGGTCAACTGATAAATCAAACACTCAAAAAACCACTTTTAGCCGACCATAATAAATTTACGTCCCGACGTGATAGCAAGTAGGATCAATGCCGTGTGACGATGATCGAAATACACTAATAAATTAGATAAAATAAAATACGTATTACTTTTGACCCTGCCTCGTCCACTCTATTCGTATTTTTGCTATGGTGACGCGAGCTTAGAGACCGGGACGAATTTCCCCCCGCTCGCTATCGTAAAATAGAATAAGCCACGCCCGGAACTGGTTTTTGTTTTGGCTATGTCATACTCTTAAAGTTTTCATCAGGGACTAGTTTTTTTCGTTCACCAGTTTTGGACTGTTGGAAATTGGCAGTAGGTTTTGTTTTTGTTGGTGCGTTATATTGTAGATAGACTGGTATCTTTATAGCCCGCTCCTAATCGTTTTTCATACATTTCTAAGTTCCAAAATAATTTGCAAAAGACTTCCATTTAGACAGTCAATATGAAGAATGGGCCCTGATTTTTCACAATTGATTATTTTATTGTTTACTACTTTATTATTATTATTGTTTACTACTTCAAAAAAGAGTTATAAAAACGTGTTTGTATATGTGTAAAAAGCTCGGTGCGCTCTGTTGGCCTAAAGGTTAGGTTAGGTTAGGTTACCCTCGTACCACGAAACATGGTGCGCGCGGCAATAAGCGACGCCCGTCACACAGTTTGCGATACAGTCGCTATTGCGAGACGTTTTCATATATATTTTTATGATTTCCAAAAAAGGTATCGTTGAACCTTTTCGCTGGCCGAGTCTCTGGTATGGGTTCGGGCAGTTGATTAGATTTCACCTCGTATAATTATAGATTTTACCTATCATTTGAATCGTATATATATTGCCAAATAAATTAAATAAACCTCTTTTATTTTATTATATATGTATATTTATAAGATAAAATTTGACTCGTAAAAAGTGTATTATGTATACCTAGTTAAAGCGCTACGGAAAAAAAATTTACACTTTAAGAACTTGCATAATCTAATTCAGTAAATAATGTATTATTTTGATAAAACAGTATATTATTTTTGAAATCTTTTTCTAGGGATCTGTTAAAACAGAAACGCGATTGGAGAAATTCAGCTCAATAGAAATATTTATTGAAATGAGGTCTTTTTCGATACCAATTCTCCTAGTTGGACGATTTAGTTGGACATATGGACTGCAGTTATATTTTATTAGATGGGTTTTAACGTTATCTAGGACCTGGTTAAACGAAATTTTGATAGGAACTTTAGTACATTTTATAATAGTAAAAAACCGACTTTTTGCTACTTTTCCACGAATCCGTCCCTCTCGCACTGAAGGTTTTTTCGCATATACAGGGACGCTAAAACTTTTACATATCGCCTGAACAAAATAAACTATTTGAATTTGAATAATATTTCCCAAACAGACATTAAGGCGATGTGCGAAAAAAATA
Source organism: Ypsolopha sequella (assembly GCA_934047225.1). Classification (NCBI taxonomy): domain Eukaryota; kingdom Metazoa; phylum Arthropoda; class Insecta; order Lepidoptera; family Ypsolophidae; genus Ypsolopha; species Ypsolopha sequella. The sequence continues at coordinate 4,041,326 of OW203988.1, read as the reverse complement.
CGGGTGTTTTTTTCTGTGCATTTCTAGAAATACACGGAAAATTTTATTAAATTTCTGGTATATGCACTTTGACTATATAATCTAGGGTTTTGAAATTGGAAAACGTGTTTGGATAAATTTTCCTCGATAGAAATAATTGTTGAAATGAGGTCTTCAAACTAACTTTTTTTCCTCGTTTGACGAATAGGAACCATATACAGAACTCAAACATATTTTATTAGGTGTGTTTCAACAATATCTAGAGATTTGGTATTTGAAATTTGGCTAGCTATTTTAGTTTTTTTAATAAAAATATAAAACCAACTTTTTTCCCTTTTGCCGTGAATCCGCCCCTCTCGCACTGCGCGATTTTTCGCTTGGAGTGACAGTGACAAAAATAAAATTCGCATAGCCTCTTTACTGTTCAGTATGCGCAAAGCGCATTAGGAGTAATAGTGATTGTTGTATGAGGCTCCTTTCATGCACCCCTAAATACCTAGGTAGTTAATATTTTAAGTTGCTAACATTTCTACAAACATTATAAAAACAAAAGCATATTAGTAATAAAATGATTATAATTACATAGAAAAACAGTAAAATGAAAAATTTTTGTGAGATATATTTCGGGCCAATCGGCATCAGTCACAATGAAATGATGAAATTATAACAGATAGGTAAAAAAAAAAAATTCAAATATTATAAAATTTAAACATTTTACTGTTTTTCTATGTAATTATAATTATTTAAAAGACAAAAAGTCAATTTTCAATATTTATTTTCATAATACGCGATATAGTAATAAAATATAATTTCAGAAAACATGCACATAGAGTGCGGTCTAAAGTTCTGGGTTCCAAACAATAAGAATGTGCGTTCTCCTTGACTGCCGCGATCTGTGTGTGTGAAGATCCAAGCCAAAATACATTCAAATAAAGGGTGGTCCAACCAAAACGCACGATGTTAATTGTAAATAAAACAAAAAGTTTTAGCTCAATGTCAGTCAAAGGGGGGAGTGACTGACATTGAACTGAGAACTTGGGAATCATCTTACATTCAAAGGGGGGTGTGACTGACATTAAACTGAGAACTTGGGAATCGTCTTACATTTGGTCACTTGGTGCCCACTACGGAGCCGGACTAAACGGACAACACTGGCCGAGAGACAAAGCCTTCTCTACCTTCACCAGATGAGAGCAAAAAGGTAAATTAAATAGGTTAAGAAAATAGGTTAAGTTTGTCAATTTATTCTTAACTCTATTTTATTTATGATATTATTCCATATTCGACTGACGACGATCCCAAGTGGGTCGAAATATATATCGAAAATTTTCTTTTTTATTTAATTTTTACTAGAATATTCGTAAAAATCTGTATATATATAAAATAAAACGGTAAAAAAAGCTTTTATTAAGTAAAAATATTTATTATCCTATTATGATAGAAGGATCTATGACAATAATGTATGAAATAAAATATCGGCCAAATGCTCGCCATGGCTTCGGTGGCATACCTCTATCTGATGGTCGATATTTTCAATGACTCTGTTCAATATCGTTAATGTGCCGAATTATCTCAGCCTATAGCTCTTGAATTTTTCTTGACTTATTGAAGTAAACTTTTTCTTTTAAATATCCTCAAAGAAAGAAGTCCAACGGTGTCAAATCACATGATCGTGACGGCCAATTAACATCGCCACGACGTGAGATAACACGGCCATTGAATTTCTCGCACAAAAGAGCCATTGTTTCGTTGGATGTGGGGCAAGTGGCATTATCCTGTTAGAAACACATATCGTCCAGGTCCATATGGGAGCTAAAGGAAAAAATAATTCAGCACATTAACCACATTGAACCTCAGTTATATCTCAAGTTCTTCTTCAATATATCTCAGAGCCATTGAAAATATCGACTATTGGATATAGGTATGCCACCGAAGCCATGGCGAGCATTTGGCCGATATTTTGTTTCACACATAATTGTCATTGATTTTTCTACCATAATAAAAAATATTAAGATAATTCTCTTAAAACTTTTTGTTTTATTTACAATTAACATCGTGCATAATGGTTGGACCACCTTTTTGTAAAATTCGGCATTTTACAAACGGCGTCGTCTCGGTTTCTTAACGCTCGCTGTTTTGCAGTTTCCTGTTCAGCAAATTGAAAAATGCCTGCTACTTGAAAAATGAAAGTCTTACCAAAAAGTGAAAAATAGATGCGACGACGAGCGGAACAAAGCGGAGCGAAGAGGAGCGTGCTAGGTTTACATTTAAGTACATTTTAGGAGCCGAGCGAAGCGGAGCGGAAGGAGGTGACCCTCAATAGTTCTAACAGAATTACTATATGCCGAGGCAAATCATAAAATGCCGAATTTTAGTATATGACGAAGATTCGTCAAATAGCAAAATAGCGAATTTTGAACCTGTCAATCGTTTGTAAATTGCCACATTTTACTATTTTCCTGCGACAAAAGGACCGAGTGAACGGAGTGAACGAGGAACGTAGAACTCTAGGCCGCACTCTGTGTGGTCACCCTGATACATAATTTCAGTGAAGCTCAAGCACTTATACATTTAGCACATTACATCTTAACCGTTTGAGTCTTTTACAGCTTTTAAATCTTTGAAACTGGTCCTGTAGTTATTTTACACAAATTAATGCAGAAAAGAGGCACGTCCACTTACCCAACCGGCAGGGTCCAAGTTTGTTTCGGCCGAGACATAAATAATGCAAAGCTATGGCCAACAAGCCGGGTAACCTTGACATAAATAAGACTTATAATACAACTCTAATGAGATTCTATACGTGTAATTTTGATGTACGTACCATTTAGGTTCTTTAAGCTTAGTGCTATATTAGAATTTCGAAAGGAATAATACTCGCAATAAGAATAGTGCATTTTTAAGTAGAGGAATGAATTAAAACGATATCAAATATTGTTGGAGAATTTTCCGAGTAAAGATGTATTTACAGCACTGAACTCTAAGTAATAACTACAAGTATGCTGAAAAGTAGAAATGCTGTGCCATACAAAATGACAGTTCTTTTTTGTGCCGTTTCAAAACGCCCCCACCGAGCGTACCGGGAACTAAATTTGACACTAACTTGTTATAATAGATAACGTCACTGCCTCATCTTATCATTAGTTCCGAGTACGCTCACGTCACTCACTGAAGCGATCAGCGCCAAAATGGCGATAATCAAATTGCCTAATTATCAGGTAGTCAGTAGCCATTCCACCTTACTTGTATCAATATTGTATCGATACATTTCAGTGATTTACAGAATGTGCCTTTTGTAGCTATAAAAAGGGAACAGATCAAAATGTTGAATATAATTCGTCACTTTCTTATGACGCCTTTCAAAGAAATTAACCTATACTGCAATTTTTTTTCATTAATATAGTCATTTAAAAGCACCAAAAGCTTATTTTTCTCGTGATGCCTGTAGCCGTTAAAGTACGGGTAAATTGTTCAAAAACATACTTTTCAGTTTGTTGTATTATTTTGGAAGACATATACCCAATTTTAGGGCTGGGATATACCTATTTCTACAGATATTTCTTACCTAATTATGTATTTTATATCTATTTATGTAGGAATAATGTTGCTATAAGCTTGATCAGGTTTTTCTCAAAAAAAACACCAAACTTCTGTTGTGTTGTGACCTGTTGTGAAACTTTAACGATAATAATCGTATTGAACTATTTGAATTCGAAAATAATAACGTTGAATGGGGATGCATTTTATATAATAAATATTAGTAATATAATAATATCACATGGATTAAATTTTGTACTACGTCATAGATCTGGAATAAACACATGTAATCTATCTATTTAATTCTATACTAATAATAAAGATGTAAAAAAGTCATGTATGTACATTGAATATTTTTGCGAAATTTTAAATGAAATTACGTCAAACGCGAAGAGTTAAAAGCCGGATCACTCGCATTCACTTTAAGAGGCTATGCGAATTTTATTTTTGTCACTGTCACTCCAAGCGAAAAATCGCACAGTGTGAGAGGGGCGGATTCAGGGCGAAAGCGAAAAAAGTTGGTTTTATATTTTTATTAAAGAAACTAAAATAGCTAGTATAATTTCAAATATAAAATCTTTAGATATTGTTAAAACACGCCTAATAAAATATGTTTGAGTTCTGTATATGGTTCCTATTCGTTAAACAAGGAGAAAAAGTGTGCTTGAAGACCTAATTTCAACAATTATTTCTATCGAGGAAAATTTATCCAACCATGTTTTCCAATTTCAAAACCCTAGATTATATAGTCAAAATGCATATACCAGAAATTTATTACAATTTTCTGTGTATTTCATGAAATACACAGAAAAGAAACACCCGTATTTTTTTCGCATATCGCCTTAATTGTGTGTACGGTATACACACGTGGACTCAGTGCGCACGGGGGTTTTCTAAGAAGATCGGCTACATTAGCTACCTTTGGATCATCAGCGTCGTACCGACTAGGAGACAAAGTAATCACCATGATCGAAAACGGTCGAAGTGGATCAGCATCACTGAGACCAAAACTAACATTTTTAGGTTTTTTAGGATTTTTGTCTGTCTGTGTCTGTGTGTATTATCCGTTTTAGCTCGAGAACCACCAAATGAATTTGGATGCAGTTTTCTTTATTATGATAAGTAACCATAGTGACCCTGGTCAACATATTTTATAGTGGTTATTGATTAAAAAAAATATCAAGCGAAAAACGGGACAAAGATTGATTAACGCGGGCGAAGCCGCGGGCCAAAAGTTAGTAGCTTGATAAAACTGAATTTAAGCTTAATCGAAAATACCGAACATGGGGAAAAGAATTCGAAAATTGTTCATTTGTTCATCACACGGGAACATTGACGCAGAACTTGGTCGTCGCTAATAGCTGAGGACGTCCAGATGGCACCCGAGTGGGCGAATGAAGGAACTTGTCGATAGACGCACCGTTCCAACGGAAAAGTTTTAATTAATTGCAGGTAGAGCGATTATGTGACGATCGGATAGCATGGGGGATAATATGGGATGAAGTTGAGTTGCTCTTTCTGAACGAAGCTGTAATGATGTGGTTTCATAGATTATTAGATAAAAATAAGCAACAAAATTTTTACATTTGTCCATTTGGCAAGACTTTGTCTCAGGGTAATTCTTCTCTTTGTAATTTACCTCTCGTTTTAATACAGTAATAACTACTACACAAATTATAGTGTAACGACCAAGGAATTATATTAAGTCTCATAAAAGAAAACGTTAAAATAAAATAGCGGCTAAGTGCGAGTCGTACTCTCGCACGAAGGGTTCCGTACCATTATCTATAAAAATGGCAAAAAAACATGCCTGTTGTATGGGAGCCCCCTTAAATATTTATTCTTATTGTGGTTTTGTGAAAATTTCAACTTTCTAACTATCATGGTCTATGAGATACAGCCTGGTGACAGACGGACAGACGGACAGACAGACGGACAGCGAAGTCTTAGTAATAGGGTCCCGTTGGTTACTCTTTGGGTACGGAACCCTAAAAAACCTAAAACTGGAACTAAACGTGTTGCCCCGTATAAACCAAAAATGGGTAGGTATTTTTATTTTAGACCGCATATTTGAGATACCAATAACACGCACTTGTTTTGGTAAAAATGTTTACACTTCTCTAGATCCTTTTATTTACAATAATCTCAATAAAAATCTGACATTAATAAATCTACCTAGAAGGGAGTGCTCACAAAAAGTCCATGATTATCTACTTAAACTAAACTATGGAAAAACTAAAGAATTGTTGAAATTTTGTTAATAGGATGTGCCGCAAATTGGTCATAAAAGGACAACAAATTACACATCTTTCTTCACAAACACACTCATACTCACCCTAACACTATTCCACTACAACAAGCCCATACACTCATACACTCAACCAACATTTTAAATTAGCCCGTTTAAGTTAGTTTTAATTTTATTTCTTTTGCATGCATGTTAAATGTATATAAAGATGTAAACATTAAATTTTACAGCATATTTTATAAATCAAAATAAACATCACCTATCGAAGTCTGTATCTCGTCGAGGGGATATGACACTGTGACCCTAAGATTCAGGATTACCTAAACTAGGGAACAGGATAACTACCTGGGTACTTAAGATAATTACTAAGACATAGAATAAAATATATCAGTCTTGTACCTAATTTTAAGGATATTTTTGTAACGAAAATAAAGAATTATTATTATTATTATTTTTGTATAAAAAATATCGTGAACAATTAAAAGTCACGTTTTTTTACGTGTGTTATCAAACGGGTGGTTTCCGTGCAAATCTAAGTCTGCTACAGTTTAAAATTTATAACAGAACTACGTTTTCATATATGTTTTCATGGCCTCAATACAAACGGTTTATTTAAAGGATTTTCTGAAACTATAGGTTGAGAAATAAACAACGCCAGAAAACAAATAAAACTCATAATTTCTAATAATGTGTTTGTGTAAATTCCACAAACATAAAATTTAGTCCACACACAAGTACCATTGAACCGGTCACAACCCTACATGCACCACATTCACCACACACACATATAAAGATAAGGTTTTTCAATTGACCGCCCGTCACGACACGGCTGAACGACATAAAAGCGCTAGCAAGCTCAAACGTTGCCCTCATTTGCCCCTCTTTCATGAATCTACCCAAAGGTCTGCTTTGATAAGAAAAAAGCTGAATTGATGTGAAAGTTGGTGAAATATATAGTACGTACAATGAGCGGGTGGGTTATGCCAAACTATTTAATAAAAAGTCACCTGCTATTAAACTTTTATTTAAAAATGTGATCTTGCAAAATCATACTTTAAGCTCTATCGTTGGTCGATTAAAAAAGGTACAGAAAAACAATAAATAAAAAAAACATAGGCTGTCATTGGGACTGCCAATAGAAGTTAAAGCTTAAATTTATGAAATGTCGGTGACGTGAACTCATAAAATTTTCCCCTACCATAAATTGCTCAACGGGCTTAAAGAAGTTTTCACTTGAGAGCGGTTTTGCAACCGTATTTTTCTAATTAATCGAAACAAAACAGTAATTCAACAACAAAACCTTATTACCTGTATATTGTGTCATCGCAAAATTTCCATTGGTTTCTGTAAATTAGGATATCAAAACATTTAAAAAACTATTTTTTTTTTATTCCAATGTAAACTTTGCGATGGCAGCATACACAATACATAGGTAATAAGGTTTTGTTGAAAAACTGTCGAGTGAATTTTGATAATGATTTTGAGCTAGACCCATGTTCATGGTACTCTAATAAAAGGCCTCGCCAAGATCTATTTGCTGAAAATGCCAAAACTTTAACGTCTTATATTTCCTAAACGGCTGAAGCTTAACCTATATTCATAGTTCTCTAATAAAAAAGCTTTACAAGATATTCCAAAAGAAAACAAATATTTGTTCGCCAAAATTTTGTTCGGTCGTATGTCCTGAACGGCTGGTGCTAGAGACTCCGGGTTTAGACTTTAGTGAAAAGTTTGACATGGACTACATGACTTAAACAAAAAAAATATGGCTACGCTTCGGCCCACGTAATCACGTTCGTCCATCAATGCCTAACTTGCCGGCCGTGGCAGTAATCTACTATATGCTCAATACTGACCACACATAGGTTAGTCTTTGATATTCACAGTAATTAGAGAAAAGTAGTTTGAGTAATCGACATCTACTGTAATGAGCTCTTCTATCAAATAATTTAGAAATCACAAAGGAGATACAAATAAAATCGACGTCCAAAGAATTCGGAGAACAGGATGTAACCGACCGAATCCCTTAAATTTTATTTACATAGACGCAAATGCAATAGACTTATTTGTTTTCTTCGTGTGCGCCGCCTTCACAAAAAAGCCAAGAAATGCCACAAATAAGCTCTTTTAAGTTAAACCCTACGCATGGTAGAATAAAATCTTGTTCAGATCCAATAATGTTGTCAGGAGGTGAGGTTGCGGAGTACGATGGGGTGCGGAGTGCGGAGTGCGGGGTGCGGGGTGCAAAGTGCGGGTAGTCGGAGAATTGTCTTGTTATAATGTCCCAACACCAGTCGCGGGTGTTATTAAATGTTACAGCTTAGCGTTGTTATTGGCTTTAGGAAATAAAGTTACGGAGTTATGGGGTTGTATATTATTGTGAAAAAGAAAATCTTTGTTAATAAGAAAAAAATGTTATATATAGCGTAGAAAACTTATCTACTTGAAAAATTAAGGCTTGATCTTGCTAAGTGTGCCTCCTGTTTTTTTGCCTGTGAGCTGTCCTCTTACTCTCCCTCGAATTACTTCGAGGGGGTCTCCAAGTAAGATGGTGGTAACTCCACAGTCGAGCCCGGCATCAGCTCTACCACCTGTTAAGTGATCCCTGATCACCTAAAGATATGTTTCAGTGGAACATAATAACCCATTAATATTATTAGAGCCCATATAATTAGACAATAAGATATATAGAACGTCAGGTAAAATACTTCATGTCTTCTCTTAGATGTCGTACAAAGCGACTGTATAGGTATAAGGTGACATTCATTTATTCAACCAAATTCATACCGGAGACTTGTTAAGTGATCAGTATCACAGATAAATAATACTTTTTGGTAATTTCGCAAAACAAAATGTTGTCCTCTCATAGTAATTGAATCGGCGCTGGGCTTAGAAGGGGACACGGAATATATAATTTACGAATTTCATTTTGATTTGCATAATTTAAGATTTTACAATAAACTTCCAAGGGATTACTTTGTCAGAGAATAAGTTTAAACTGTTTATTAAGCAGGGCCTTTTGAAGAAGGCATATTATAAAATAAATGAATATTTGGATGATGGTGAAGCATGGTGTTACAGTGATAATGATATTTGTCATGATAGTAGTTTATAATTTAAGTAAGCAGTATAATTTCCTAACTTTTGATTCCTCTAAGGAGTTAACATTAATTAATTACAGACTGTAAAAGGAAATAGACTATATGAGACAGGTAGACAAAGATATATATGTTTTTCTTTTTTTCATTACGCTTGATTTCTGCTGTCTTGTATTTTCTTATCCCTAAGTTGAAGTAGATATAAGTAATTTGCATAGTATAAGTTTTAGTATGTAACTGATATATAAAAAAAAGACGATCTTGCTTATTTTATTGCTCTTCTTCTTAGCAAGACTAATCGAATGGGTGGATATAGGCATGTATTTATATACGTAACCTATAAGGATGTATGATGTATATAACCTATGTATATAGGATGGGATATGGGTCGGCCGCCGATGGTAATCATTGAACCTTGTTCCTGGTCCCTGGCCGGGTCTCCGATATGGGTTTGATGGGCAGTTGATTGGATTATACCTTGTATAATTCTAGATTTAACCTATCATTTTAATCGTATATATATTGCTACATAAATTAAATAAACCTTTAATTTAATTCATGTAAATTTGTTATTTTATCACATATATTTTTATGTTTAAAATATGCAAGAAAGCAATTTTCTGAGATGTAACAGGTAAAGTGTTTATCTGGTTCATTTGAAAAATTGTATGACAATCTACCATTTTTGGTGATACATTTTCCACCGGAAACCTGCGGGCCTATTGTGTATCTCTAGTTGCCTTCTGGACTGGGTGTCTATCATCAAAAACATAGATATACTATCGAATTCCGATGTCCTAAGGATATTTTCGTACTTGAAGTGACGACACAGATTTTTAATAGTTCAATACCCACTAAAGGCAATTTTGAAATTTCAGTTTTTAGCTATGTTTTTGATGATAGACACCTCGTGCAGTTGGCAACTAAAGATACAGAATAGGGGGGCTGGAGAGATAGTCAGCATTGCTATGCTTGTACTGCGATATTCAATTTTGTAGTCGAAACCAGATAGGAAGTGTGCGTAATGGAAAAGTCGCATGGTGCTCATTGCTGGGAGGGTTTTATGGGGATGAAATATTGAAGTCAGTGGTTTATGGTCGGTAACTAATGTAAATTTTCTACCATAGCAGTAAATATATTTTTATAAGATTACATTTGACTTGTAAAAAGTGTATTATGTATACCTACTTTACAAAATAAACTATTTGAATTTGAATTTGTATTTGAAGGGGCAACCATTGGTACGCGTTATTGCAGAGCGTGCTACGTCGCACCGTAACTGGAAGAGAGTGCTACGGAAGTGGCAGCAGCATCAATAACGGGACGAGTTTATGCATTTTATACATCAGCATACAAATGAGATGACAAATCTTTTTGTATTGAATCAAAATAGGCGACTGGCACTATGAAATTGGCGGGAAAATCGTAAAATGCATTAAATCCCTAAAATCCGTGTTTTTTTATTTTTATTTGTAGTTTCTACTGTTTTCCATGACCGTGATTCGTTAAACTAAAAGACCCTGAGTAGGGCCAATCATCATACATATATATAAAAAGAGAAGTCCTGACTGACTCACTCATTCACTGACTCGCCCAAACCCTTGGACTTAGAAAGCTGAAATTTTGCACAGAGCTTTGTAGACACAGGAATAAGAAAGGATTTTTCGAAATTCTACCTCTAAGGGGGTGAAACGGGGTCCAAAGTTTGTATGGGGAAACAAGATTAATTAGACAATTTTATTCGAGACTTCACAGGAGTACTCCTATCCATAAATGAGTAAACATGTGTTTCAAGTTTTTTCAGAATTCAACCCCTAAAAGGGGGAAATGGGGTGACGAATTCTGAAAATAAACATGGGTATCGTTTGTATGTTTATTGGGTCGATGATTACAAAAATAACAACGATTTCTAAATCCAACGTGGTGGACGTGAAATACTATCATCCCCTGTTGAGGTGCGATGGGGTTGAAATATGTAAATATAAATATGGGTATCGTTTTTATGGTAAAAAACTGATAGATAAAAGGCCCCGCCAACGAGACTTAACCTGGGGATCAAATAATTGTTCCAAAACACTCCAAACCAGATTTAAATACGTTCTATAAAAAGTACTACACAAAAACTAAATCATCGCGGGCAAAAGCTAGTATTCAATATTTGAAAATTTACTTCATGAAAACCTTAGGTATTTTGGATACCATTGGATATTTTTTCTGCCGACGGCCATAGCCTCTCGCGTTTTTTCCAAGCGCTCTTTTATTGGTGAGTTGACACTCGCTCGCATCAGGTTCGTTCATCAATCATGTGTAAACAAGGGTGGTTGTTTCTCTCATCATATGTTCACTCAAGCTAAGTGAACTTACGTGTTCCAATCATTTTTGTGCGAGCCACATGAAGTTGAAAAATTGGCCTTTTATTGCTCTCAAAAGATACTTATATTTAGGGATATTTTTTTATTCACTTTGGGTTTACGCTTGGCTACCACCGCTTAAGGATGAAGGGCATTCGCGCAGACTCCTTTTTCAAAAGAATCAGAGTGCTATCAGGAAATGAGGACACTGGCAGGGAGTCCTACATCTCCAAGATTTAAAACGTTGTGTTTGAGCTGTCAGAATACTGACAACAAATGTACTCGTGAAATTATTTATTTGTCTTCCAAACATAATTATTATCACACAGAAATTTGTTTTAAAAAGAATGCGACACAAAGGAATAAGCTCAGCTATATGCTGTGATAGAAAAATAAAATGGTCTTCACAGCGCTGATTTTCAGCTTGTCCCCGTTCTCGCAGAATGTGCACATATGCGGGTTGAAAATTGGGAAAAAAAGATTTAACATTATGATATAAATACAGCATGCAATACATTTAAAAATAGTAATAATAAAAGAACATGAATACATTAATGAACAAACAAGAAAAAAACGTTAATGTGAAACCTTGGTACGCGCCGTAAAAGGGAGACGCGTGTATTATATGTAATAAATATGTCGTCGTAGATAGAGCTGATGCCGGGTTCGACTGTGAAGGTACCATCATCTTAGTTGGAGACCCCCTCGAAGTAATTCGGGGGAGAGTAAGAGGACAGCTCACAGGCAAAAAACCAGGAGGCCCACCATGCCTGGGACCGACGGAACATGGAGCCGGGCCTTATACAGAACAGACTGGTGACGGGCAGCGTCGTCAGTGGTGCGAGGGTTCCGGCATCGCGCTCACCAACCCGCCTGCCCAGCGTGTGTGAGTATGGGCAATTCTTCCAGGACGACCGCCGGGAGTAGCAAAATCCTCGAAAGGCTTATGTCCAGCAGTGTCGAACTAGGCTGATGGGTGCATAGATGGATGGAATATGTCGTGTTATTGATAGCGTCGTTTTTTTTATCCGTCTACACCGTAGATGGCCTGAAAGCTGTTTTTTTTTTTTTTTAAACGAACAGACTCAGAAAAAATTATTCAAATGTTCGATGACTGATCGGCGGTTACCAAAGAAATACAAAAATAACGTGTTTAAAATGAAGTACAAATTTTTAAGCAGCTTATGTAAAAATTACGAAAAATTTAATTTACCCGCTCCATAGTAAATAATGTTCTAAGTTTTTATACCAATGTTCGATAGATGCTCGTCTAAAAAGTAACGGTGGGGCATCAAAATAAACTTTCTAGTAATTAAAAAGATTCTCATAGTTTATTATACCATTGATATGTTTATATATACAACGTGTAACAGAAAGGTGTAACCATATTTGAAGAGTTTATTCAGACCTTGGTATAGTACAACTTTTACTATGGACCAAAATCCGTATCTCGAAAAAAAAATCGACTGTTTCATAGAAAAATGCAATGCTGCTCGGCCAAAATATATGGAAGGGCAGATTTTTTTTTCGAGATTTCAGGTTTGTCTTCGTAGTGAAAGTTGTTCTATACCATGGTCTGAATAAGCTCTTCAAATATGGTTACACCTTTCTGTTACACGTTGTATATATGTATTTGTTATATTTTTGTTTGAAAGTAGATAATAGTAAAAAAGATTACGGTTTCCCAACATCTAACTAAACTTCACACTTTTATTTGTAATACATAATTTAATTTTCTTAAACTTGTAAAATAAATAAGTATACTATATTAATAAAATATTAATAAAAACAGTGAACCCTAGTTACACTAAAATAAACATCGAAGAACGACATAGATCGTGGCTTAGCTTTAACATACTGCATTAATCACTCTGAAATAAATTTAAAGTTGAGGACAAATGAAGTACACCTAGAATGAAGCGAAACCAATATTTTCTCAATAGAAAGAAATTGCAAAGTTACCTCCGTATACAATAAACCGCAAGTATTCCATAATACTTTATATTAGTTAGATCATAAAACATTGTGTAATAATAATAACTGATCTCAATAAAGCACGCAAAAAATAGTAAGCTCAGTACGTTTATTATTTTTCAATGCAAGTGCTCGTAAAGGCCCACTTTTTATGCATCAAAACCGAACAGAACGTCGATTATTTTGCCCTAGGGCTTTATTATTATTATTTTTTTAAATTTATTTACAATGGTTGGCTAAGGTTGGCTAACCTGCAACCTTTACTGTGTACCATAAATGTTATACTTTTTTTCCACTGTTTAACGGCTCTGGATACAGTCCTTTTGAGCCAATCATAATTTAAAGTTCACAAGATTATATTTGTTTTATTTCCTCACACTATGCATTGAAAAACGTAGTATGATACACGGGCGTAAAAGCAATAAATTTCTCGGTTACGTTTAAAACACTCGCTACGCTGGATTTTTAAATCGTCCTCGTAATTTATTCCTTTTCACCCTTGTAGCATACTATTATTAAATATATTTTTATAAGATTAAACTTGACTTGTAAAAAGTGAACTATTTGAATTTGAGTTTGAAAGATTTATATTTAATAATAACTATTATTTTTACCGTCAAAATGTTTTTTGAGTTAAATATACGCTCTTTGAGAGAGCGCGATGCTTTGGTTGTGGTCGTGCCAAAAACGACTCAGAGCGCGCTATTTCCAATGGTGAATTTATATTTTTGTGAATTTATTTATATTAAATATTTACAATGATGAAAGGTAATCAATCATAGAGTTAGAGTTCCGTTCTAAATAATGCAAAATGACGATATCAATATTTTCAGTTGCCAGTTATGTAATTGCTAATAGTTTATGTCTCCGTATTAAATTTGATTTAATTTATTTATTAACAAAAATCCACAGCAATACAAAATGTGTTTACTTATAAAATATTATTTGTAGATACTACCAATAACGGATTTTACTATGCTATGTTTGTTCAATAGGCAAAGATGAGCTTACATAAAATCAATAAATATGATGGCAAAAACTGCTTTTTCGCGAAAAATTAGCTTTTTCCTGAAAAATTGAATTATGGCCTAATGATTATGCGACCATACGAAATTATTTCGCGAAACAACAGCTTTTTTGTAAATAAGCGAGACTAAAACAATTAGTAAAAGTCAAAAATAGGTGGAATGACGAGTGAAGCGAAGCAGAAGTCACTCCGAGCTTGCTGTTTTCGAAGTGGTACTGTAAGAAAAGCCTCTTTTTGGGTATTAAGTCACAAAATTAATGTTAGTTTAATGAGGGAACTACGATGGTTAATTATCCATTTACTATAATTTTTATTAAATTATTATAATTATTCAACTGAATACTGAGTACTGAGTAATCAGAATTCCTTAGAAAAACCCATGAAAAAGCGAAAAGCACAGAGTTATAAAACTTATTAAACTTAACCCATTAAAATGGTGACTCAAAGCTTTCAGTGCTCTAACTAAACAAACAAACCTTTTAAAAAGCTTTTTCACGGTGAAAACTTTTTGAATAAATTTCAATCCCGTCTTTTTTAAATATATATCGGTTGGTTCGTGTTTTTTTTCAATTGCACTCCTTTTTCTGAGTATTAAGCCAAAATTGCCTAAGACTCCGTTATATTATGTACTAGATTTTGCCTGCGGCTTCGTTTGTCTGACGGTATCTTTGAGTGGTATCGACAGTTTTCAGCTTGGTGATTATTTTTTCAACACTTATGTTGACAAGGGTCACTATCACATAACAATAAAAATTCTGTGGCATCCAAATCCCTTAAGTGGTTCTCGAGTTAAAACGGAACAAACATAAGTACATACATACAGACAGACAGACAAAAATTCTAATAATTGTAGTTTTGGCTTCAGTGCAATACAAATAACCCAATTCTTTTTAAATTTCACAAACAATTCAATGTAGAGACACGACTTTTTTACTAGTTTATTTGTAACGACATGATGGCTCGAAATATATATTGCTTTTAGTTATTTATTGATTTTATTAGATAAATAAAATGGTTTTCATCTGTTGATATTATTATAAAACTCGAGATCTTTAAAATGTTTACAAAATGTACAATGTGACATTATAATGACTCGTGTTTACTATATTAATTTCACTTAAGAGGTCGGCGGAGCAATCCTAGTTCATACAACCAAAACCATTCGTAAATAATAGACATTTTTGTATTTATTCCAAATGCATAACAGAAAATCTAGGTTCCCAAAAGTAAATCAAATAAGAACACTGATTTAAACATGAAATATGACTTAACATTATATCATTGCAGTATAGAAACGCAGAAATAAAAGTAAATCTGGATGTGAGGAGCTCTGAACCGGTAATCGAACCCGAGCGAGAGGTCCCGGGTTCGATTCCCGGTTCAGAGCTCCTCACATCCAGATTTACTTTTATTTCTGCGTTTCTATACTGCAATGATATAATTTTAATTTATATCTCCTTGCGATGGATTAATCGCCAAGTGTTCAAACATAGAAATTTATTTCTGTCATAGTTATGAAATATGAGAAAAATAAGGTTTCTACGGAAATTTTAAATTGGTTATGTCGTCTTTGATTCGGTGTCCTTTTAATATTTATATATATTTGGGAACCTAGATATTCTGTAATCCAATCGGAATAAACACACACTATCCTAAGAAAATCTACGACTTACAAATGGTTTCTGTATTTCGTTTGTATGAACTAGGATTGCTCGCAGGCCTCTTAATGTAAACCTTAACGAAACTTCTAGTACCGAAATAACAAGTATGTACATGCTAGATGTAGATGCTAGTTATTGTTGGCACTTGGTGGAATTTATAAAACATTGTTTAAAAAACACTTGTACTTATCCACATATTACTTATAACTTTATTATGCCCGACCGGTTTCGCTGTAAAGCATTTTCTAGGACCTTTTACACATCCTAACTAACAAAGAAATAATTTACACTACAACCATGTCTAAAATGATGTGCAATAAATGAAACAAAAAACAGAAGGGGAATTTCAAATCAAAAATGGTCGTTAAACGATGGAACTTAGTTGAGTCAAACGTTGTGATGGAATTCTATACAATATATTACGGATTATGTCTCATTGGTCAACGTTGTGTAAACAGTTGGATTAGTAAGGGTTTAAGTGATGGGGATGTCATATTAAAATATATTTTCAATGCATGTGCTCGTAAAGGCCCACTTTTTATGCATCAAAACCGAACAGAAAGTCGATTATTTTGCCCTAGGGCTTTAATGTTATTATTTTTTTTTATTTATTTACAATGGTTGGCTAACCTGCAGGCTTTCCTGTGTACCATAGACGTTATACTTTTTTTTACACCGTTTAACGGCTATGGATACAGTCCTTTTGAGCCAATTATAATTTAAAGTTCACAAGATTATATTTGTTTTCATTTCCTCACACTATGCATTGAAAAATGTAGTATGATACACGGGCGTAAAAGCAATAAATTACTCGGTTACGTTTAAAACACTCGCTACGCTCGTGTTTTAAATCGTCCTCGTATTTTATTCCTTTGCGCCCTTGTAGCATAAACTACTATTACCCATAATGGTGGAAATGTATGTACTTAAATAACTTGGTTGTTATTCAAAGAAATCTCGCTGCGCCTCATCGACACGTCGAGGGACCCTAGGGCTGGCGCGTACCTCGACCAAAGGCTAAGACTGGCACTACAACGAGGAAATGTCGCCAGTATCTTGGGGACCCTCCCGCAGGGCAGCGATTTAGACCAAATTTTCAGTTTATGAATAAAATTTCAGGTAAGTTTGTTATTTTTATAACTAATATTATTGTACAATTTTCTTAATTAGGTTTCACTTATTAATATTTTTAAGTTGTTTAGAATTTTAGATGAATAATGTTATTTTAGTATTTTTTCAAGAAGTACGTCATTGTGTAACTTGGTTGTTTATTGTTTTATTTGACTAAATTATATATAATTCATCTCATCATTAATTACATTGTTTAAACCTAAAGCCCCTTTTTTATATAAGTTACTTCAACTTAGTTGAAACCTCTACTTTTCATTACCAACGTGAGGAAATAAATTCAGAATAAAAAATAAAAAGAGATCAGATATATTTCAATGCCATTTAACTAGACGTTTGACATTTATAATATCTATGCATGCCAGTAAGTGAGGAGCCTTTTTCGATTTTCAAATTTACTTTAAACGAATTTACATCCCACATTTCGAGTAAAGTACGACCTACTTTCAGAGCATTAGTAATGAAAATCAATGTTCTGTAACTCCTCGTTTAAAACGGTACCTTCATCCCGAATTCCAGCTTTATCAGTCTAATGTTTTTTTTCAGATAAATACATAGGGATAATCGTTTTAAGACTGCACCCTATAAAAAATTAACCTTTTCGAATATAATTCAGAGCGTGACTACTGTCGGTACATCCTTCTCTTTGTTCAATTTACAGCGTTTTTATTCAGCGTCAACCACAAAACGTTCTGGTTATGGAGGTATTCCATACCGACCGAATCCTGACCTGAATATAAATGCGGCAGTTTAATTTCTTTTCATTCTATGTAAGTATATACTTGACAGATTAGTTATCTGTATTTTAAACACGTTTTCTAAAAAAAAATATTAACTGCGACCTCTCAGTTATTTTTCTCTTGTAGAACCTACTTATATCTATTAATATGCTTTTATCAGAGATCGAAATAGAACACATCGTTGCGACATGAATGCCTCAGGGAGTTTTAGAGGTGTTTCTGAATATAGGTTGTGAAATGGAAGTCATATATCACACTCGTACACCCACGTTTCATCGACGATTATGCCATCCTAGTTGATGGCTCTCGCCGTACTTCGGGCACAACTATGTACCCACAGCTTAAGGTGCTACGGAAAAAAATCGTCAATTTCAGAACTTCTATATCTACTTCGGTAAATAATGTATAATTTTGAAAAAATTGTATATTATTTTTGAAATCTTTCTCTAGGGATCTGTTAAAACAGAAACAAGATTGGAGAATTTCGGCTTGATAGAAGTATTTATTGAAATGAGGTCTTTATCGACACCAATTCTCCTGGTTTGAGATTTAATTAATTTAGAATGACATATGGACTGCAATCATATTTTATTAGATGGGTTTTAACAATATCTAAGACCTGGTTAAACGATATTTTGATAGCACTTGTAGTACATTTTATATTAATGAAAAACTGACTTTTTGCTACTTTTCCACGAATCCGTCCCTCTCGCACTGAGGGTTTTTTCGCGTATGGAGTAATAGGGACGCTAAAACTTTTACATATCGCCTTAAGAGGCGTCGTTACGCGCAAACCTCCATACAAACGCTGTCATCACATTGTGAGGTGTCTATAGAATGTTATTATAATATTTTGAGCTGAGTCCATTAACATTATCTAGATCTATATTTAAGTCAAATTAAAAACCGTGAAATGTAAGCAATATCTTAACAAAAAACCCATAAAATACGTAAATTTAATGGCTTTTTACAAAAAGTTTAGCCAAATGTTTTTTTATTGTTTTAATAAAAATTAATACAAAACAAACATTTAAAATGTTATCTAAATTAAAAAAAACCAAAAATAATTTTTGAAAACGTCCACAGTCTTGCCAAAATGTGGTTTCTCCTGAAACAAGTTTTCAATTTTGCGCCGTGTCCTCGCAAGTTTCATGGAGCGTGCACTTTATAGCGAAATGAAACTACTTGACATTTGGCCACGCCCACAACTGAGTTGGTCGCGTCATGACAACGATCACACACACAAATGTGTTGCCACGAGATTTGAACCTGCGACCTCCAGATTAGTGGTTGTGACTTCCAAACTGCTAGACCACAGGAGCGGTCAAATATAATGTAAATGGAACTCATATTTGTTTCTATCAATTTTTATATCTTTGGTATTATAATGGTATTGGTATTATATATGGGTTCCGTACCCAAAGGGTAACCAACGGGACCCTATTACTAAGACTCCGCTGTCCGTCTGTCTGTCCGTCTGTCACCAGGCTGTATCTCATGAACCGTGGTAGTAAGATAGTTGAAAATTTTACAGATGATGTATTTCTGTTGCCGCTATAATAACAAATACTAAAAAAACAAAATAAAATAAATATTTAAGGGGGCTCCCATACAACAGACATGTTTTTTTTTTGCCGTTTTTATAGATAATGGTACGGAACCCTTCGTGCGCGAGTCCGACTCGCACTTGGCCGGTTTTTCTTTTCTACTTTAGCAAATATCTTTCTATTTGCTCCCAAAGGTTACCTGGAAGATATTGCTATCAGAAATAAGTGCCACCTCTGTACACAATGATTGATTATGTTTTATGTTTATCTTTTATATCAATTTGTGTAAATATTCAAAAGTGTTATAAATAAATACTTATAAAAACGTTTTTATCGTTGTTGCAAGGCTGAAACCTAACGTTTTTTGCGACTTTGCTAATGCTTAAAAAAAAAACAAATATTCGAAGACACCTGCCAATATTCTAATACAAAAATGTTGTTGCTTCTTTGTATACTAAAAATAAGAAAATTTAGGTCATAGAAGTAATACTTAAAGACATTCCTTGATCTTCCACAAAAGACGCTCATTAGTCAGGTATTCCACCGCTATACGTCATTAGGCTTCGATATAGAGGCTGCTATAGAACACTTCGGTATGCTCTCATTAGATTACACCGTCCCTCTCTCCCCTGCTCAAATGGTCCCCCGCAATGGCCTCTTCCACTAGCTGCTTTCCACTTCCAAGTCCCAAACCTCTTTTAATGCACCGTATTTTTTGGCATGTATTTAACGCGGCGACAAATTAATCTGAATTAGGGATTTAAAAAAAATTAAAGCCGGTAGCAAAAATAATAGGTTGGCAGCTACATTGAAGGATAATTTTAAGTAGAAAGTAGCAGCTTTATAATCAGGTTATAGGCTTTGTTTTAACTTAAACTGGCATTGATTTTTTGTTTTGGTAACTGAATTTATTATTAAGCGAACATTTGACGACGGATAAAAAGTAGAAAACAGGCTATCTTAAATTATACAATGAGGTTGTATATAAAGTTAACTGAGATGTGAAGAAAATATGACCATGGTCATGAAAAACATACTTTGTGCGACATTTTTAGAGCTCTGAATAAAACAAATAGTGACATGCAAAAAAAATTGTTTAAGTTTAAAAATAATAAAAAAACTGAACATAACCTAACTTTAAAGACCCAATATGACTTCTGCAATTGCTTCGGCGTTGCGGAAAGTGCAGCCCCTTCGCCCTTGCATAACAAAGCACAGTCACCCATGCTCACCTTCGCAGCTTCGGCTTGTTGGTCGCCTTCGGCGACCAGCCTCAGCCGCTACGGCTCGCTCGGGTGCCTATGCCTTGTTACAGCAGGCGAGGGCTGCCCTTCCTCCACGCCTACGGCTTTTTATATACACTCTAGGGGTAGTACCCACAAGACTGTATAAAGTCGGGGTGCTCTGATTCGGTTTTGGAACTTATTCAACCTATTTGCTTCTATGCAACGAGCGCGCTTGTCGCCGTTTTCATTCAATTATGATTCTACAAACAAAAATACTGAAATCCTAATACTTAATTATAGTACCCGTTTTAATTTTTACAGCTGCTTGCAAATCGCAGCCCGAATGTGTATTTTTATATGCAAGCCTATAGTTGCCTATAATAGAATGTTTGCTATCCTACTGTTAAAATTAGTCGCCATGTCATTATTTATAGTACCTCGCCTATGATTTTATTGGCCCTGTTTAATATGTTTGCTACCTTTAAAGTAGCAGCCATTATTTAGTTTTTATAAATCCCCGCATTATAAAGCTCATCTAATATAATTATTGCTAAAATATTTAATTGCTGCCAAGTTATTTTTTAGAAACAAAATAGTTAGTCGCCCTTTAAGTTGTTAGTCGCTTCGAAAATAATTTGCCGTATTTTTTGGGTTACGTCAAACTGAAACCGTGAAACTGAAAAGCCGTTATTCTAAATTGACTTTGAGCTTGATCAACAAAGTAATATTTTTTTCAATGCATGTGCTCGTAAAGGCCCACTTTTAATGCATCAAAACCGAACAGAAAGTCGATTATTTTGCCCTAGGGCTTTATTATTATTATTATTTTTAATTTATTTACAATGGTTGACTAACCTGCAGCCTTTCCAGTGTACCATAATTGTCATACTTTTTTTTCCACTGTTTAACGGCTCTGGATACAGTCTTTTTGAGCCAATTACAATTTAAAGTTCACAAAATTATATTTGTTTTATTTCCTCACACTATGCATTGAAAAACGTAGTATGATATACGGGCGTAAGAGCAATAAATTACTCGGTTAGGTTTAAAACACTCGCTACGCTCGTGTTTTAAATCGTCCTGGTAATTTATTCCTTTGCGCCCTTGTAGCATAAACTACTATTAAATTTAACAATATTGATTTATATTTTGCTAATTTGCTTCAAAACGTTATCAAAACTTTTTTTACATAATTAACGAGTAACTAAATAAGAAACAAGATATTTATTCTTCTCCACAGTTACCCACAAATTACTGTGTAAATCAAACCCAAATTGAAGTGATTATATGTGCTACGTACAATCGGTAAACATGACTACGTCGGTTCTCGAAGAGAGTGCTGCTACGTCGTAACCGAAAGGTGCTACAGCATTCGTAGCATTCAAATTACGCTTGAAATTACTAAATTATCCGCACAAAATGAATTGACTTATATTTTCATGACAATAAAGATGATTTTGCGTTGCCAAGTGTTGATTTAGGGTTTGCCAAATGGCCATTATTTAGATAATTTGGTTAGCAAACGAGGGAGTGTATGCTTACCTGAAGATTTACGAATGTAATCCAAGATGTAGAATGGTAGGTAACTTACATATTAGTTACAAGCTTTTGCTTACGGCTTTACTCTCGTGAAAGGGTCTCTCAACCAACAATTTTTTTTTGCGTGTGGGATAAAAAATGTGGCCATTCGAATAGTAAATAAGTAAAAATGTCATGTCTGTACATTGAATATGAGTCGAATCTTTGAGTAGTATTGAAAGTTTTCGGCATGGCGGTTATTTTATTAACATCCCATATAGCTTATAATGTTGACCAGGGTAATTTACTGACCAGGTTACTATGATAATGATAATGAAAACCATGTGGAAACCACATTTAAATCCGTTGAGTGGTTCTCGAGTAAATACAAAACAGACTGACAAAAATTATAAAAAATTTAGTTTACCTCAGCGTGATGGATGATGATCCCTATAGCCGTACTTCGGGCACTAATAAGACACACGGCTCAATGTGCTTTCCAGAGTACGCAGAAGGAAGACAAATGTATTCCAACGTGATTTGAACCCGCGACATCCTATCAGTAGTCGAGTACTCGAATCACTACGCTACAGAGGCGGTCAATGTTTTTTGTAATCGATTAAAATGCAAATAGAGTAAATTTCGAGCTTGAAATATTACATGAATATAGCGATAGGTAATTTATTTAAGTGTCTGACCTTTCGAGTCTTTCTCTAGCCCCTACATCATAGGTTATGCACTTTCACACCTTGGGCTCCTTTTACATATTTCCAGTTTCAAATAAATTGATTCTTATAAATCGGGTGATATTGGGTACAAGGGGTGCTATGAATTGAAGATCATTGCTACTAAAATCCAGTTACATTCATTAGAGTCCATATCTTGGGATCAGTACGTTGGTTGGTTGTACCGTTTTTTCGTTTATGTGTCTGAGTTTTATTGATAATCATAATCATTTTAAAAGTCAATGTTTTTGCTACCTTTTAGGTAACCCGCCTATTGCGACATTCTTAACTTGAAACTTACTCAAGACTATTGCGCGATAAATATATAATATTTATTAGGTATAACCGATACTTCATGTTGTTAAGTATTATTGTTTCATTTTGTTACGAAATTGTTATAACTGTATTAAAATTATTTCACTTCTCAGGCTCTAAAAATTGTTGGTTTATGCTTACTACAATCGGCCTTAAACTACGTTTTATGCTATAGTGCATAAAAGTGTTTACTTCTTCTAAGACTATGGCAATAGGTCATACAGCCAGACACACAGTACAACTTCATAGACAAACTTTTTGAAACTCAATAATGTTCGCGCTAAGATTTGATCATATTATCGCAAACTGACAGGGCAGAAGCTTCATATAATGCTCAAGGACATATACAGTGACTTTAAAGAGAGATAATATAAAATATCTTAAAAGACATGCATGTCTGATTATTTATTTAGGTTATATAGACATGGCTGTGTGGAGAAAGTTCCCTTTGCCTTCCCACTTGGTTCAAGAATATAAAAAAAAAGTGTCTGGAAAGAGCTTTTGTTTTTTTCTCAGACAGCAGTACATATTTAGTTGTATGGTTATTTAAATTTGCATATAGTTATTATCCAGTTATAGTGAAATAATACTGTTTCATTTCCTCGCAATCGAAGTGAAAAGTAAAGTGTTGAACTCGTCTACAAACGCGTCATATTACCTCGAACAATAGCTGCCGGGTAATGTAGCTCGTTTTATGCACTCGTTTAACAGTCTATTATTATTTTATTTAAATTTTATTGCAATGTTTATTATTATCCTTTTAAAAGTGTATGTTTTTCTACGTTTGTAATTTTTTATGGGCTCAAAATGCTCAAAGTAAATGTTTTTTTTTTATCTTTATTGGATGGTTTGGTCACGATGTGATCATGTCACCCTAATTGTACAAATGTTAATAAATATATTATATGTTGCTTTCATAAGCTTTATTTATTTCTTTTGTTCCTTCCATCCATCAGTCCGTATTCGTCCACTGCTGGACATAGGCCTCCCCAATATTACGCCACTCTTGGCGGTCCTCAGTCATCCTCATCCAGCCACCACCCGCAACGTCGTTCAGATCGTCAGTCCAGCGAGCACGAGGGTGGCCTACGCTGCGCTTTGCTGTACGTGGTCTCCATTCCAATGCCTTACGGCCCCAACGGCTATCACGTCGGCAACAAATATGGCCAGTCCACTGCCACTTCAACCCACTGATTCGGCAGGCTATGTCGGTCACCTTCGATCTCTGACGGATATCTTCGTTTCGGATTTCTTTCGTTTATTAATTATTTATTATTATTATTATTAAATATTTTTTTTTATATATTTTTTTATTATTTTGATAATAATTAATAAACAAAAGAAATAATTGTACAAATTAAATATAGGTATTTGCTACTAACTAATATATAGTCACTACTTATTTAAATACTAAATGTTTTATTTTTTTTTATTTTTTTTTATTTTATTGATTGGGAAACAAACAGTTTTCTTAACACATAATACAAATGAAAATAAAATAATCTTAAAACCAAACAAGTTTCCACAAAAATCTTGCAAGTAAATAAATTTATGTGCACGGCATTATAACAACGCAACATGTACTTACGTTATAAGTTACTCAGTAAATTTATACAAAACAAAGCAAATTGAAAAGGGAAAAAATATATATAAATTACCAAATTAACAAAGCAAATTGAAGAGAGGAAAATGTACATAAATTAAAAATTAACACTAACACAAAGTTAAGTATCACTAAAAAAAAAACATTTAGTACTTTTTTAAAAACGTTTTAAATAATGAAGATTTAAATAGACCCAGCGAAAGATGCAATATATCAAGATCAAGAAAATCTTTATTATAACAATCACAAGCACGAACCAAAAATCTATTTTTTGCATAATTTGTACCCGCATGTGGTATACTAAATAAAGACTTATTCCTAGTAGTAAAAGTTCGACATTTGAATCCAATTTTATTCAAAAGGTAAGGGGAATCCAAAATATTATTGACTATTTTAAAAAGAAATAATAAGTCACGGCAGATACGCCTTTCCTCCAAAGCAGCTATCGTATCTGGTTGAAATCGGAAATCCGAGCTACGACTTTGACGATAATTTAGATATCTCAAAAATTTATTCTGGATTCTTTCTATGGAGTTCACATGTGTTGCGTAAATTGGGTTCCAGACAGTAGAAGCATACTCTAGGTGGGATCTTACTAGCGCATTATAAAGAATTTTAAGGGTACTTGCACTTTTAAACTCCTTGCCCTGTCTCAAGACGAAACCCAACATCCGATAAGATTTCGTGACAATTTTCTCAACATGATTCCGGAATGAAAGCTCGCCATCTAAGAGAACCCCTAGGTCCTTCACCTCAGTCACTCTCTTAAGTGTTTTATCAGATAAGTTATAATTATACGTTAAACTATTCTTTTTCCTTGTAAAGCTAATCACACAACACTTGTCTACATTCAAATGAAGTTTATTTTGATTACAAAACATACTCAAGTCATCCAAATCTTTTTGCAATAGTATGCAGTCTTCTTCAGTTTTGACAACCGTGAATATTTTTTTATCGTCTGCATACAGTAAGACATTCGAATGATGAAGAGATTGGATGACGTCGTTAACAAAAATATTAAAACGTAGAGGGCCGAGATGTGAGCCCTGGGGCACTCCAGAAGTTATTGGAATAAAAGAGGAAATGTAGCCTTTAATGGTAACTGCCTGTGTACGATGACGTAGATAAGACTCGAGCCACCGAAGAAGGTCACCGTGTATACCAAAATTCTCCAATTTCTGGACCAAAATAGAGTGACAAATTTTGTCAAAGGCCTTGGAGTAGTCAGTATACACGGCGTCCACCTGGAAGCCTTGGTCCATAGCCGAGAACACCCGATCTGTAAGTTCGCAGAGATTAGTCTCCGTCGAGCGTCCATTTACAAAGCCATGCTGATGTTCTGTTAGAGAAGATCTAATGCTAGGAAAGATGTTATCATAAATAATTTTTTCGAACATTTTGGCCATTATAGATAGTTTGGAAATTCCACGATAATCCGCAACATTTCGTTTGTTACCACTTTTAAAAATTGGAACTACAAAGGACCGTTTCCAGCATTTCGGAAATGTACCAGTATGTATTGATCTACTGAATAGTATTGTTAGTGGAGCGGCTAGTTGACTAGCGCACCGACTGAGAAACACGGGATGAATCCCGTCCGGACCTGGCCCTTTAGATAAGTTAAGCCCTTTCAAATATTTTTCTACAATATTAACGTTAATGTCCACCGAATTAATACTAATTTGATCATGAACACAGTTCGTGAATGTAGTAGGGCTTGAATATTCAGGCTCAAACACAGACCCGAAAAAGTCGTTGAATAATTCAGCCATTTTACTTCCATCATCGGCCACGCGGTCTAAAAAATAAACTGAATCAGGAAAATCAGATGAATTATTTTTCTTAGACTTAATATATGCCCAAAAATGTTTTGAGTCAGTCCGTATGTTTTGTTCAGCTCGTGAAATAAATAAGTTGTAACACAGTGCCTGGACATCTTTTTGTTGTTTACGTAGCCCAGAAAAGATATCATAGTCACATTGTCGGCCATAGACTTTCCAACGGCGGTGGGCTCTGATTTTCTGTTTTATTAATTTAATTAAGCCTTTAGAGTACCATATAGGGTATTTTTGGCTTGAGGAGGGAACCTTAATAGGTACATAGTCATCAATAATTATATTTAATAGATCATAAAATCTCTGTACAGCCATTTCAACATCATCTATATCAAGCTCAGTATACCAGTCTAACTGCCCTAGTGCGTCATTAATTCTATCGTAATCGGCTGCAAAGAACCTACGAATGACCTGCGCAGCGGGTGGTAAACATCGCTCAACATACGTAACCTGCGCTTCTATCTCAAGTGGTGGGTGGTGAGCATCCTCAGGGAGGGAGAGGGGCGCGCACCGAATGTTTTCTAAATTCAGCAGCATCTTAGCTTCCTCTGAATTAAGAGCAGCCAAGGTGCTGTTACAGCCACCCGGTTGCAGCCACTTCATTCAAAAAGAGAATAACAAAATATTTGTCTTCTTTGGACCTCATTTCGTACACATTTCATTAAAGTATGATAGACGACTTGGATCACCCCGCGCTCACTGCAGTTTGGTGAAAGTTATTTGGTGGAATGTGCCCAGAACGTGTCTAAACGTTAGGACTAAACCATTTTTGTTTCTTTTATTGTAAAGAATAAAAGTTTTTTTAATATACATATTACCCGTAAAATATGACTTACTTCGAATATTAAGATTCGTAAAACACGAAAAAAAAAAGGAACAACCTTTTTTTTGAAAATGATTCATTAGTCTGAACGCATTTTTATAAACGTCGGCGGCCTAAATTTATTTTTGTAACATTCCGTGTTTATAAACGGTTTTCATGTAAAAAATACACCTCACAAAATTGGGGACCAAGTATCAGGAAATTGTTTTGTTATCATCTCTGCCTGTTACGACCCCACTTTACGCGGGTGAGTGGAACAATCAGGTGCGCTCCCTGGGAACTGGTAAATTATTCTAGAAAGAAATCGTTTCAAATTATAATTGGATCCTGAGCAAATGATATTTTAAAAGCGTTATTTTATGTTTATGGAAGGAAATTTCTAAGGAAAATTACAAATTGAAAACCTAAATGAATGAAAATATGAAAGTGTCACTAGCCTTTACACACAGCTCCGCCCGTGTTGAAGTGAAAGGCTGCTGTTTTCCGATTTTTCTTCGACTTGTTTCACTGACCTGATTTCGTTATCCATCCATCCATCAGCCTAGTTCGTCCACTGCTGGACATAAGCCTTTCCAGGACTTTGCCACTCCCAGCGGTCATCCTGAAAGAATTGAAGCGCGGTGCCGGAACCCTCGCACCAGTGACGCCGCTGCCCGTCACCAGTCTGTTCCATATAAGGCCCGGTTATTAGGGGTGGATATACCGCCATCCATCGGTCCTAGGCATGGTGTGCCTCTTGGTTTTTTGCCAGTGAGCTGTCCTCTTACTCTCCCCCGAGTTACGTCGAGGGTGTCTCCAAGTAAGATGGTGGTACCTCCACAGTCGAGCCCGGCATCAGCTCTACCACCTGATTTCGTTAGCTGACAGTCACAAAGCTGATAAGAGATCTAGTTGACAGTGAAAACTGCATTCAAAATTGTTGCGTAGTTTTTGAGTTAAAAACGGAGACAAAGACAATTAGACATACTTACAGACATGAGACGTTTTAGGTATATTTTAATTGTAAATAAAAGAAAAAGATGTTATTATAATGACACATATACTCAGAATAAATCTAATCCCAAATCGTTTTATATATCGTCAAGACATGAATCCCCGAGGGGGTGTTAGAGGTGTTCTTAGTGTGAACTGTGAAATGCAAGTCACAGTCCATACTCGGTACACCCGCGTTTCACTGACGGTTATTACGTCCCAACATGATGAGTTGTGAACCCTGGCGTCATTCATTGGTCGCAAATACCTATAGACGCTTTTTAGGTCATGCAGGTTTCCTTTCGATGTTTTCTTTCATCGTTCAGCAAGTGGGTAGTCAGAACAAATACTTTGCACATAAATTCCGAAAAACTCATTGGTGCATTCCCGACTGGGGATCCAAAATGGATTTCAACATTGAGAAGTCAGTTCTATTCCTGAACTACGCTTAAATCACAATTTGTTTTTGAGAATGTATTTTTATTTTTAACCAGTTAAATAAAATAAAAATATGTTTATTTGCAACCAAAAAGATATGTATACAAAAATATTTTATGCACTATTTCTATATTATTTGACAAGTGTGTCTTTTATAAACTCTAATCCCCACATTAGGATTCCCTGGGTTGTGGGAAATTAGACCCTTCCTGGTGAGTCTGACGATAATAAATTTATTAAATATTTAAAAGTAACATAAAATTAAAAAGTAAAATTAAATAAAGTAAAATTAAAATTAAATATTATATTAAAATAAAGTTGCATAAAGAGTCGCCGTTCCAAAATAAATTTACCATGACCTCGAGCCAAATTTAAAGCCAAAGAAAATAACACAGTCCATAGAAAAATAACACAGTTCATAATAAGTATAAAATGTTGACAAAGTTCACTCGAACTGGGAGTACAAGTGAAGTAAGAATATCTTGGTAGGAACAACAATGCAGTGAAGAGTCCTCGTGGCAGACGGCCACTCCAACCTCATCTTCTGACATCCAGACCAGCTAGGCTCTTTGTTAGAACAAGTGCTGACGAGATGGACAAGGGACGAGGGACTAGCGAGTTTACCAGCTATGATGCAAGTTATTAAGGTGATTCCTGGGTTTCATAGACGATTTCCACCAGGTGCGGTAGTAAAGCCCATTGCTTAGATAGCTATATAAAAAAGTTGTATTATTTACAACACACACCCTTTAAACAACTTTCACTTATTTACTGAGTCTTGCGTTTTTGTCAATATCTAAATATATAAAACAAAGTCGTGTTAGTTACACCACTTACAAAAAATACAATACAAAAATATTTATTTCGGTAAAAAAACACATTTTAACAAAAACATTGTTGAGGCCTTCTTGTAAGTATAAAATACTTGTAACAGAAGACCCCACTCTTCCATAGCCATAAATTATTAAAATTTATACCAAAACAAATAATTGTAATAAACTTTATAACAAAAATTAAAATATTTTTACATGACAATTAAAGTTAAATGCACGGTCTTATTCGTGAGTGTGTGTAAATGTGTGCATATGTGTGAAATCTGAGAATATAAGGGTTTGTGTGAGTGTGTAGTGTGTAAGGGTGCGTGTGTAAGTAAGTAAAGGGTAGGTGAGTGGATGTGAATAGCTATTTTGTGCGTATTGTAGGTATCTATATATATATATATATATATATTTTTTTTTTTTTATTGTTTCGGTAGAAATATGATATTACCATGGTATACATATAATACTTAACACTATTAACATCTTTTGTTAAATTTATAATATAGGATGAAGAAGTTTCTCTGTTTCTTCGTACCTTAGAGTCTTGAGCCAAGCAGTCAGTGTTACTTTACATTCATAATATGTTTTAGAGTAGATGGATAACATTTTGTTTAGCGTATTATAAAGATATTTAGTCTGTGCGAAATATTGATGACTTGCAAAGGATGTTTTGACAACATCTGTAGGTAGAACATGCTTCCTCCTTTTAAATTGTTTGCTAGGGTCAAAAACCAAAGTTTTATGCATTTTTAAAATGGAATTTAAAATATACAGCTTTCTGACTGTTAATAAGTCACATTGTTTGTATAGCTCATGTGTGGAGAATTTATATTTTTTAAAGTACATAGTCTTCAACAGGGCGCGTTGAGACCTTTCCACTTCTAAAAACTTTATTTTAGAGGCACCACCCCAAATAGGAATGCAATAGACAACAATAGATTGAACCAAAGCAATATAAATCTGTTTCAGTAAGATATCCGAAGCTACATGTCTCAAACGTTTAAAAATCCAGATTAGTTTTCTGATGCGGTTACTTACTAGTTCAATATGATCATGCCAAGAAAGTCGCTGGTCAAGTATAATACCTAAATATTTTGTCTTGTTTACTTTTCCAATATTCGGACAATTACAGTAACAGTTCTCAATATTTCCGCACTGGTGAATTTTTACAGTAAAATTAGCATCAGGTTGAGTTCGTTTAGTTAAAGAGAAGCATATGTAATTTGTTTTCATTGTATTAAGCGTAAGTAAGTTAGAACTGAGCCAATGAGCAATTTTAGACATAACCGATTCAGTGTTCTTACGCACAGAATCCCAGTTATCACCCGAAATCACTATTGCAGTGTCATCGGCATATGAAAAGACCTGGGCACCACTTGTTTTCAGTTCACACAAATCATTTATGTAAACCAGAAACAAGGTGGGCCCAAGGACACTGCCTTGCGGTACGCCATATGTTATTTTCGTATCACTGCTTACTTGCTGACCAATTTTAACCCTTTGTGTACGATCTAAAAGATAGTTTTGTAATATATCTAGAGGTGTACCTCTTATTCCTATGTGTTCCAATTTGCGTACAAGAATGGGGATGGATACTGTATCAAATGCTTTTTTTAGATCGAGAAAGACTGTGAGGCATTTATTACCGCAATCAAGTTGTTCAGTAATGAGAGAAGTTAAAGCTGTTACGGCGTCTTCGGTTGATTTGCCTTGTCTAAATCCATATTGAGAATTTGATAAATATAACTCACACTCACACTTATAACTCAAGATCGGTTGGATCGATTTTTGGTGTATTCTTATCCGCTCCGAATAGCAGAATAAGTAATAAAATATCGGATAAGTTATCGAATAACAATAAATGAATAAATTAATTTTACGAATGCAAACAGCATGTGGTGCCATCTGTTGACAAAACTACGCATCTAAAAGAAACCTATTTATCTAGCGTTCTGTTAAATAACATCTAAACCCCAAGTTTTAAAATCGCTTAGTTATTCCAAGAACTATTATTTCTGCATATACTCAATACCCTACGCTAAGCCTAACAACGGTACTGAAACTACATGGGTCCCTGCCATTCTTCTTTCGCAATGGCAAGCAATAAAACATTTCTGTATTTGCAAAAAAGTTGTATTAATGTTATTACCTTAATGAAATCCTAAATTAAGTTTAACTAAAGTTAACACGATATTATTAGACTGTTAGGCGGAACGAAGTTCGCCGGGTCAGCTAGTAGTTTATAAAATGAAATAACTATTTTGTTGTTAGTTATTAATAATTGATACATGCACAATTTAGCATAGTAAAATCCGTTATGTGCAGTATGTACCAATAACATTTTGAAGTCAACACTTTTTGTATTGCTGTAGATTTTTGTCAATAAATAAATATAAATAAAATCTTTTAAACTTAATGGGGATCCTTATTTTAACAATTATGAGGAGATTCGAACAAAATTTGGCAACCGTAATCGTATTTGTAATAGAGAACTTCAGCTAATAAGAAACTAAACGAGAACTGAATTTAAAACACCGAATTGAGTGAGCCATAAAATTACACCCTCACCCTTATGAAATTCCGATGTACAATTTAACTGTGTAATATCGTATTCTAACCTTGCAAAAAAATCATGGACCGCTCCAGACTAGGGAACAGCCCACCGCCAAAGAGTTAAAGGTCACAAAGTTTGGATATTTTTTTTATTTTATATCATCGCTGGCTCGCAATAGGCAGACACATGGGTTCTAGCCCCGTCCACGATAAATTTTACTCAATTATTTAGCTTAGATTCAGATTCTTTATTTGCATATCACAGTATTATTACAGGTGGAAAATAAATATATAGTATCATGTGATACCCTGTTAGGGCGTAGCAATATTTTTACAAGTCTAGCAATATATTATTTAAATTATTAGTGACAAAAATAAAAATACATAAAAACTTAAAAAAACTAATATTAGTTACATTAACTATCTATAATTAATAAATGAATCACAGAAAGTATGAGGATAGAGTCACCGACAAAGTTTTGACGTACCATCAGATGTTACAGAGTAGTTAAAATGTTCCGTTTTGTAATGTGATTTATGTGTGTAATATAGATTTATCGTTGAAAAATTCTTCTATGTTGTAATAGGTTTTACTTATTAGAAATTCTTTAATCTTTTTTACAAATAAGTTAATTTTGTCTATATTTCTGATATAGCCTGGCATGTTATTATATATTTTAATAGCCATTGAATGTGGCCCTGATGATATTATTTTCAGGTTTGTAACTGAGATTTTAATTTTATTTTTGTTTCGATTGTTACGTTTGATACGTGAACTATCTACAGGCGAATAAAGGCTAGGGTGTTTTTTAACAAATTTGCATGATTCCAATATATATATACATGTAAGAGTCAATATGGAGTATTTTTTGAAATAAGGCCTACAAGATTCAAAGTTATTTATATGGGCCAGTATCCTTATACACTTTTTTTGTAGTATGAATATTTTATTTATGTTACTACAATAGTGTGATGCCGTAGGAAAGTCTAGAATGGGCATATGCATAATATGCTGATAGGGCTGTTTCAAAGTTACTCACCTTCTTAAGTCGGTAGAAAGCATATATGAACGACGAGAGTTTATTTGTTAGTTTCTGGATATGAGGTTTCCAGTTTGTATCCGTATCGAGGTCTATGCCCAGTAGAGTAACCGATTTTACAAATTCAAGAGTTGAGTTTTTGTATTTGTATTCTATTTGTAATGGCCTTTTCTGGTATGGTTTAAATTGAATTAATTTAGTTTTTTTCAAGTTAAGTTCTAGGTTGTTGCAATCTAACCAATTTGTTATTTTATTTAAAATTTGGTTTAGTTTATTCTCTAGTTCTGTAATTGTGGAAACTGGAATCAGCACTGAGATGTCGTTTGCAAAATGTAACAGATCGTACCTCATCTGTTCACGTCTCAATTCACAAATAAATGTTATGAAAATGGGCAGGAAGATTGTTGTATGTAATTAAATAAATCACGTTTAAATAAATAAAGCAAATTGAAATCGATCGCGTAGAATAACTGATTTTAAATGATAAATACAGTAAACTCAACCACCGGCCCAAACAATCGGTCCAATATGGAAGGAATTAAGAATAAACTTTCAATTTCAAACATTATGGTTTCCAATTATGCGTGAACCCTAAATTAGCTGTTGTTGTCACGCAACTGCCAAGTTGTTGCCACGTAGACTAGATGACGCCTTAGGCTTGTCACCATGTGTCTATCTCTTTCACTCTTACTTGTATATTTTTGTCCTGTCCTGCTTACGCCGAGTATATGCTGTTGCCATGTTTTGTTGTTATGTTGCCATCTCTATTACTCTTGTTTGGTTGTCTCACTTTTGTTCGTTCTGCACGAAAGCGCACATAACACCGTTAGCACCGTTTACGCCGATAGCACTGATAACGCTGATATCACACTTAGTATATAAATGGGTGAAATGTAGGGTGGGAGCTCATTCAATTTTACACCGCCGTCAGTGGAAGTGCTGCAAGAAGTCTTAAAGGAGTAGTTCATTTTCAAGTTTGTTTGGGGAAGTTTTTGTTTGTTTTAATGGTGATTTTGTTTTCGGAATTTGCGATTAAAATACGGAATGTGTCAATCTATCTGTTCGTTAGGTCTCGGGACCATTTCGCGTCGCGTTAGCTTTTAGGTGGCGGAATGCCCTTTTTTCGTAAATAGATTCGGTTATGGTCAATAGTTTTTGACTTTTCCGACTCGGCGATTGACACAAACGCGTTTGAATTCGTGTAGGGTGAACGAGCGAACGAGCTAGATTCCGCGTTATGTAAAGGGTTCGATAATCGTCTTTTCAAGTTCCGAAATTAAAGTACGTTCCTAAATAATGTAATAGTGCATAGGTCGATTCAGGGGTTGATGGGGAGGAAGGGAGTATGGTCTCTTCTTAGTAATGCCGGACGTGGAAACGGGAAGATGTACCAGGGTAACAATGGCATAGGGCTAGTCGCTGGGATATCTTGAAGAGTCAGGCAGGGAGCTTACAGAGCGGAAGTCGCTCTGGACTAGATTCAGGTCACCTACTGGTGTGAACGACAGAGTCTAGTTTTAACCTCCTCTGGAGGGAAGCAAGCGTCTGGGATGGCCTTGCGCCAGTTTTACATACTGGAAACACATCCTCCATGAAAGGCGATGTTTATGGCAAAGCGTCCGAGCCGTGAAGAGGCTGCGATTTGTTCTGTCCTTTGTCATCTGACTGAGCTGGTCATGGTCTCATATCTATATATTTATATATACACATGATCATATAGGCTATCCCAGCCAGCGGGGTGACGTCCTTTTTACCTACTGTATCACCCCCTGTCTGAGTAGGGCAAAGTTTTAGGGTGTTAGGCACACAGAGAGGTTTCAACTTGCCTCACTTCTTTCTGTCGATTAGTTGAGGGGTTGTATGGTGTTTGCTAGCACAATATACAACCACACACACGTTTAATTGTAAATGTGAGGTGACGGACCTCTAGCTTTGAAAATTCACACATTTAAAAGCCTAGGAACATTTGATTTTAGGGCCAAATGTTAGGTAGGTAAATTCCAAAAATTCAAGTCTATTGTTAGGACATTAATAGGTTTTTTTAGAAATTATGCATAGTAGGAGGTTTCAGGTAACTTTCTTCATTGTTCAGGGAAAATAGGTCAATAAATTCAATTATGATAGGTTACAAGTTTTCAAGTAGATAGGGACCTCTGAAAATTAGAGTTAGTGATTCAGGAATAGGTTGTTGTTGACTAGTTTGTCTGACAAATAGTTTCATTGTTTACTTATCTGAGAGGGCTTTAAAGTCCAAAGAACTCCAATTTTGAATGTAAGGACATAAGGCTTTGATATTCAAATAGTTTCATTGTTTATCTGAGAGGGCTTTATAAGTCCAAAGAACTTAAACTTTGAATGTAAGGGCATAGGGCTTTGATACTGAAATAGTTTCATTGTTTATCTAAGAGGGTTTTATATGCCCACAGAACACTAATTTTGAATGCTAGGGCATAGGGCTTTAATATTGGCAATAAATATGAAATGATAGGAAACATAAGTTTCACCACTTAATTATGTCTTAAAATATTGTATTTACTTAGGTATTTCTTTCAAGAAATAAAGAGACTTGAGTTTGGCACAAAATATGCCTAAATAACATAGAAAGCCTAGATTTAGAATTCAGGTTGATGAAATGTATTCTAGACCATAAAAGTTCATAACTGTAGTACCTATCAGACCCTTTTTAAGGTCAGTTCGTAGTAAACATTAAGTTATAAAGTAAAATCAAATAGTTTGGTATATAAGAATCCAAAATAGAGTATAGCAGACTGACGAACCTTTTAGTCAGTATTTACTTACTTACTCCCTTGTCGAAATGACTGCATTGATACAGAGTAGAACCTAGATGAAATATAGAATGTTTCGGATTTTCTTTTATTACTCAATTGAGTAAGTAACTAATAAACTAAATACCGTGAAAATAGTTCGGGAAATCTTTATTCAAGAGAATAATTTCAATTCTTATAAATGTTCAATAAACTTGAAGTATGTACATAACATGATGTATTTGTTTGCATAAATGCTTTCCCTTGTCTGGCAAAATAAAAGCCTTAACTGATACTATACACCAAATATGGGGTAGTAAAAGTTGTTCTTCGTCAATGGAATTAAATGAATACATCTTTAGAACAAAAACAAAGTTCTATTAGTATTTTTAATACTACATTACCTAGAGCAGATTTCTCTTTCAAAATATATTGAAATTATTCTACTGAGTGTAGTTATAAAATTGACTACATAAATAACTGCAATACTGTTAAGGATGAAAGTCACAGTAGTTTCATATTACTAGAAAATCAATGATTTTTAAAGTAAACTTTCTTACATGAAATGAGGGTTGAAAGCCTAATTTATTGTATTCAAAAGTTTTAATATATTTGAGACTTATTAGGTAAAAACCTTACTGAAACTTGGAGATTTTTAGAAAATGGGTAAAATTCCAACCTGGTAGTAATTTGTACTTATCTGACTTGCATTAAATACAACAAAAACGATTGTATTAGAGAAGTTTATTACTGAAACAACTTACAATTTTGACTTGATAGAAATTCTCTATTGAATAATAAACAGAATGACTGTACGCTGAATATGAAAGTCTAAGTTTTTTACTAGATAGTTTTGTCAAATTGACATAGCAACTTTAAGTTGAGTATTACCAGCAGTATCTAAGAAATTAATTTTAACTGTCAGTCACTATTTGAGTAGATCTGTTAAGAGGCCGAATCTTTGAATGGGACATGGTGCAACACGAGTGATTTCAATGTTTATTACTCAAATAAATAGTAATATTTGGTGTATTTGTATGAATGTACTTGTTCTTTTGTCAGGCAAAATTCAGCCACAAGCTAACTATACACTGAAATGGGGTAGTTTAGCTTACCAATGTCATAAGAACAAATAAAATATATTTGGTACAGAAACACAAGATAGCCATAAGTTAGAAATCTGAAATCATTCTGTTGGATTAGTTGTGTCATTTGTAGTTTTGGTTACTACGATGGTAGGGACGCTCTGGATTTCTTGTTGGTTCTTTACCAGAGCTGTGTAGTCAGGGAACCAACATAGGCGCGTAAAATTAAAAATAAATAAATAAATCTTAAATTTAGAATTAAAAAAAAATATACACTAAAAAAAGTCAAGGGGGTATTCCACATCCAAGGGAAGGTACTTCTGAGAAGTTGCCAATATGGCTTTCTTTGAGTCTCTATTTTATTGACCAGATAATCACAGATGTGAGAATTTTACTCACTGTCCTATGGACTTATTCGAAGATTACCAGCTAAATAAGTAATTTTCGTATAGAAGTATCTATCGAGTAATAAGTTCTACAACATACATAAAGGTCAGCTGTTAGAATACTATTCAGCTTTGATCATCAATAAATTATTAAATTTCAAACTCAGAAATACCTCACCTCATCCATCCCCAATTACTGGTAGTGGTTATTAAAAAAAAATAATAATAATGCATTTTATTCATAACATAAACAAACAAAATATGAATGTGATGTATCATCTTAAGTAACGGGTATAGTCTAACATAGTAAATTCACATAGCCTCTTAAGAGGCTGACTGGCGCAGAATTGCTACAGAGATTTTATTCACCTTTTTATTATTTGAAACATTAATGAATTTTACATCTAGAATTGTTTACAAAGTGCTATTTATCTCTATGACTTTCATATATTGGCTTAACTGACAAACAGTGAAATTTCTAATCTGAACATTTTACCAATACTTTATATTCTCTGATTTTACTATCTAAATCTACGAATTTGGTTTTAATTATTTTATGTCCAATTTACTTAGCACGTGAAAGATAAGTTATATTTTAGAACAGGACTATTAATAAGGGTTTGTTAGCTATCTTCATCTCTGAATCACTTCTAAAGAATTTGGGTTACTACTTAAGGCGCAACGTAAGGTTCTAATCTGACGATCACACTCTGGCCATATATCTGTTAAAATCATTTCTATTAAGCACCAAACGTTAAACTATGTAGGTTGTAAGTGGGTTGTTATTCGGGTCGATGGAGTTCAGTGTGAGCGAAGGGTAGTGTTACAGGGTTTAGTACAATATGGTTATCCGTGACCAGGATAGGTATTTTGGGCTTATTTTAAGTAATTTGGTGCTTTTAGAAATGGTTTGATACAGTAATGTCACCCAGTTTTGGGTACAATTTGCTGTTCGTGTAAATAGGAGAAGTGATTTAGAGTGTTACGATAGATAAATATTTGTATTTATAAGAGGTAAACAGTATATTGTAAATTTGGTCCTGTGGAGGAAGACAATGTAAATTTGTCAACAATGACCAAGGTAAACATTAGCTTCTTTGATAGGAAAGTTAACTTCTGATAGTTTCATTGACTGCGTCACTTGTCATAGGTGTCAGGGGAAGTACTCCAGTACTGACGTACAGTCTCCGTCTTGGTTGAAGATTTAGGGACATCAATAACGGATCCAAAATCTGGAAAATAAAATCAGTCAATTATTATAATACTTTATCTTTATATAAACTTATAATACTTTATCGTTATGTATTGTATTTCGCTTTGTTTATGGAGTCAAGTATTCAAATACAAAGATTGACAAGTAGGGATGAAGTAGGTCCATTAGCGGATGTGATATAATCTATGCGGCTATAAAATTAAAGAGAAAGTTATTCTGCCAACACAGTAGAGTTAGTAAAAATTACATATCTACCGATTTGGTGCTTTGCAACATGGTTTTTCAAGTAAGGCCTACGGCCAACTGTTTTATTGACCTTGAAGAGAATTACAATGGTCATTAATTAACAACTAATGTATGAAAGGCCTACCCCTCTGCGAGACAGGCATGAGTATATGTATGTAATGTATGGAACTACAGAGGTTATCACATATATTGGGAGGCTATGGGACTTTAGTATAATTAAACGGGAACCTAATGATTGACGAATTGGATTTAACTTTGAAAGTACGTAGATGTATATAGGTACCTTGTATGCGTGAAGCCTGTTAGACGTACGGTAGATGGTAACATATCACTTTTACACGGAACTATGGGAAGATTCTGTCCATCCAGGATATAGGTAGTGCTCCAACTTTGTACAATTCTTCAGAAGTTATGTTGTAGAGAACTCCATAAGGCAAGTCCGGTGTCTTGCCCTTTTATCGACAGTGTGACCGACATCTGTAAGTAAATGAAAAGGTTTATGAAATGTTTGTTTATGGTGATGAAAGTTTGTATTTGTACGAACATAATTCAAGAATTTTAATGCTTGTTGGCTCTTAGAAACAACGACTATCGCATGAAAAGCTTCGTTTTCGTGTAATAACTAAGTGTAAATCTAATAATTTCGAAGTAGAATCCAACTGGAAATGTTTACGTTTGTAAAAGCGGTACATACCTTTCTTGTGAGATAATTTTGCGTCCTAGTTACAGTAGATATGCTCATGGATCATTTTCGGTATCTTCTAAGTGAAGCTTCTTTTGCGGTAGGTCCGTCATGGAATTTAATTTTAAATTAAAGAAAGCGTCCGTCACTGAGCAAATGGCGTCTGTCAGCTTCAGTTTGAATTTGTTTTGTTTGGTATGTAGAGTTTGTCACAGGTTAGCGAGATTTTTAAAGCGCTAGATATATTAAAGCTGTTCATATATAGCAAACATTGTCTACATAATTTGATTTTACTTTAGGAGACATTTTAGTTTTATAAGTAAATTTGTAAGGTTTTATTTTAGTTGTATTTCATGTTATTTTAGTTTTTATGTTTCTGTATAAAGAGCTAAACCGAAATGTAGAATATAACCATAGAGTATATTGATGAATGTAACCACAGGGTCTGTTCCGTTTTGGAGACAATGATCATTGTACGCTGGGTTTGCGTTTGGACGTGGGTAGAAATTATTTAAAAGCTGGATTTATTAAAAGGTTTATTGTATAAGTAACAAAATAAATAAATTCAATTTGCACTTATGTCAGTTAATTTAAATTATGAGAGAGTTGATGATTGTGTACCCCAACTTTATATTAATTTCAAATGTTTGATTGTTTGGACAGATAGCGTTTAAAGTAGTGGCTAGTGAGCCTACTAGAGGATCGTAATGCTTTAAAGGAATGGGGAAAGTAAGAAAATTACCGGAGTAAGTTGATTCAGTGTGTAGGTAAAACTTTGTAACATTGTGTTGATGTGTCACATGGGTTTCTGTAAAATTATTTGTCATATTCCTAGTTCTTAGATAGAAGCACAAAATAAGAAGATATAGTACTTACCCGTTCATGTGTGTGATCCTGCAAAACCTAGTTCATACAACCGTCCTGCTTTATACGTTTGTCTCGTTCGCGCTACCGTCGAAACTCGTCGCTTTATCTCTGTCTTTCGCCGCCGGTGTTTTGATCAAGCAACAAGCTCGATATTCAGTTGACGATATAAGAATGACAAGTGTAGTATATTTCTTCTTTATGTCGATGGTTGTAGTATGGAGTTGAGTTATTATTAAATACTTAGGTATCTACAGTTGTTTATTTACGTTTATTTTCCATTAAAATACTAGCAGTTCCATCTAGTGCATGAACTAGGAACTTATTGGGTCGTCAAAATTGGGACACTTATTGACGAACAAGCGTAACAAAAGATAGGTAGTTGGTACCGGAATAAATTCATAGATGGCGTTAATACATTATGTTTCATGACGAGTTAAAAATGTTCCAAATTCCTTTTATCAAATGATTATATTAATTGTTCTCATTACTACAGATTTATGTTAGCTTTGCAAGTAAAGTCATTTCGAGATTTGCTACTTGCCAAACAGTTTGTATTTTAAACTACTGGCTTTATATATGGTTTCATTTGTGTTGAAATAAATTACATAATATTCATCATTTACTAAAGTAAACTTCAATGTTTAGAAAAAATTTATGACGGGAGATAGTAGGGGGGGGTGACCTTCAAATGTCGAATTTCAATATAACAAGAGAATTTTATTAATGTTGGAGTTTGTTTATTTACGCTAAATATATTATCTTATATTTATTTAGAATTCTGGATAAACCATGGCGAGAATCACATGGAATTACGTTCAGTAGGTACCTAGTGCAAATGTTGATGAGTGAGTTACAAATATATAGACGTGTAAAATATAGACGACGGTTATCTAAAAATAATTGGAAATTTATCGTACGTAATAAACATATTAGTGTGTGATATGTCTATTTATTGTATTTTTATGTTTTATGGTTAATTTTCGATTCGCATCGGCAGGGATCCGTGCGCGAGGTTTAGATGTATTGTCTTGATTTGTAAGCATAGACCACCTTCTTCATTAGGTAGTTTTGGGGATCCTTTGTGAAAACATAAGTAGATGCATGGGTTCCGACGATTGGTTTTCAAACTTAAGGGTGACAGTTACATGGGTAAATAAACTAAAGTTGTTTTATTTAAATAATTGTTTTCTTTTTGGTTATTCTCAAAGTAAATATGGGGGTGTTGTCTAAGGCGGTATTTGTAGTATGTACTGTATAAGTGTATTGTATATATTAGAGATTGAGCAGGTGTAATTTGCGTAGGTTTTCATGCCAAATTTTGAGAAGGAGTTACAATTAATATTATGTCAGTACCAAAGAAACAATTATGGAAAATAGTATTTATTTTAGTTAGTTGAGAATGGGGAAAGGTTAAATATAGTATAGTAGTTAAAAAAAAAATGTATTTAAATTTAATTAATGTACTATTGTCATCATACACAAAGTAAATACCTACCTATAATGTGTGGACTTTGTATTTTACTAATAATTGATATGGGATGAAGAATGAATTGGTAATGGGTAATAGAATCAGGATTCTGTATGTAAAGTTTCACTTTCTATAAGAGGGTCCAGTATGAAAAGTAACAGTGTTGATAAATCAAATAAGAATCTGTAAGTGTAAATTTAAAATGGGAATAAGCTATTAGTAGAAAATCGGGTGCCTACCGAAGTGAGGATTTAGTACAAAAAGAGTAATATAAAATTAAGAGGTTTTGCTGATTTATTGATGGTCCAAAATAATGATTTCTGATAAAAATTGAGGGAAAAAGTTTATTGTTAGGTGAGATATGTAAGTACGTTGTTTCAAATAGAAAATAAATAATACCGTCAAAACTTTATTTTATTAAGGGGAAGTAAACTTTTCATACATACAAGAGAAATGAGTAAATTAGTAGTACGACAAGGGATCGACGTGTTAATAGTACTGTAGAAAAGGTTATAGATTGCGTGTTGGTTTGGTTATAGTCTTGGACTAGAATTTCAGGGTATTTCAGGGTTGTGTAATTAGTATCTTTAATATATGTAGACAGTGAAGAACAATTTATATTAATTGAAGATCTGGATGGCGAACTCACGAGGATCGCAACTTATGTGTTGAAGGGTTAGATCGAGAACTGAGTTGTACTATAAATTATCTTTGTTGTACTTTGATAAATGCAAAAATCTATTGATCTAGAAGTTTTTCTTAAAGTGAAAGTAGATAAATATATCTTATAAATATTGGCTAGCTTAACTTTTAATTTTTAGAGAACAAAAAGAAATATAAGTAAATTAGGTAGTGTTTTAATCTGACTGGTGGTTAGTGTATGTTATTTTCGCACCAATAATCAAATGTCTCTGTGGCCGAGTGGTTGAATGTTCACCTAGGAGCTAGGAAACCGGAAGTGCGAATCTTTAGTGACGCTAACGTATTTCGAATTCATTTTTTGTGTTTTTGTACTATCTTCTTATTCATATAGGTTGTTTTTATGTAGATGTTGTATTAAAAATATAATATTTATGTTTGGTATGATAGCCTTTATTTTACATTTGATTTCGCATAGGATGCGTGCGTGACGTCAGCATTTATTTACTAGATTTGGGTTGTACATGCAACCAGTGCCTATGTGCTAGTATACTTTTATGAAGCTGAGGGCCCAATTAAATTATATCTATCTTGTGAACAAAGTATAACTGAACAATCTACACTTTAGTTTATATAGCCAGAAGTAATCGGTTGCGAAATTTATAGGTTTAGTCTATGAAAGTCAGGTTCCCTGACGATACCTACTGAATTCATTAGAATGATATTTTAAAGCAATTATTACTACTGTTAGTAAAAACTAGAATAACTTAAAAATATTCTAAATAATTTAGCATCTTCTGGTTATAATTTGTAGGGTTGTCAATATTAATTATAGTGTTTACTATTATTGTTTACGTGCAGGGAAATAATACCTTCGGTCATTAAAAATTAGACAGAATTTGATAATTAAATGGAAAAAAAAAACTGTTAATGACTTTCATTGGTAGTTAGAATTTTACTTTAAGGAATTAAATAAAATCTATTTAATTACAAAAAAGTCTTGTTTTATTTAATGAAATATTTAAGGACAAATGGAAAAGGAAGTAGACAGTACGCCACTGATGAAGTTTTATATTTTACAGGTAGATGAGGAAGAACTTACTTATTAAGTACAAAGGGAAGTAAGATTGGGGGAAAGTAGAGAAGAGAAAATTTAAGATCGGGGAGAAGTAGAGAAGAAAATTAAAAATTTATGAAATTTTAATATGTTGACTGTGTAAATGAGTTGTCAATTGATAGTAAATTAAATAAAAATAAAAAAAAGTACAAGATCGTATTTTAATAAATTAATTTATTAAGAAATGAAATGTAAACATATTTGGAAGTTTATTAAAAGCAGTTTATTCCAATTTCTCGTTGTCTTATTGAAATAATAATAAAAAAAATATTAAATTATAGAAATTAATTTGGGTTTTATTTTAATTAGTGGTAGTTAGTTATGTTATAAGTTAGTTATAAGTTAGCTCAAAAGGTATTAGCTTAAGAGGTATTAAAAGATAATATTTTAAATAAGAGGTACTTAAATCATTTAGATTTGTCCATATTTGTTGAGCTGGTGGTTCGTTAGAGAAAGTGTTAGAGAGAATGAGGAAGGAAGTAT
Source organism: Ypsolopha sequella (assembly GCA_934047225.1). Lineage (NCBI taxonomy): Eukaryota > Metazoa > Arthropoda > Insecta > Lepidoptera > Ypsolophidae > Ypsolopha > Ypsolopha sequella. The sequence goes on along the minus strand of OW203988.1, from coordinate 3,997,216 downwards.
GTTGTCGGTGGAAGAGATAGAAAGATACGACCATGACAATTAACTTTGTCTTTGGCCAAGAAAAGGGCTCTAGCGAGACAACAGTTTCAGGAATGTGGACTCATGTTTATTGTCGTGTTATCCTGGAGACATTACACTACACAACAAACTATTTAGTTGAAAAGGAGTTAGGTTAGAGTCGTCTTGACTAATTAGCAGTATAAACTGCGATTCTAAATAGTTTCACTACACACGCAGCTAATGCATATTTCCTCGGCAACTATACATTCTCCGAATGGTTGATTAGAATTTAACATTGGAAGAGATTCTAGACTGGGGAATTAGTTATTTGGGTACTTATCTTGAGAGCTATTAAAGTGATCTCGATTCAAGAAAGAGACACAAAGGCACATCTATTGTTCAAATTGAAAAAATAGAATTTGGCTAGAAGGTTGTTGTGTTACCACTAGGGTAGAGTTAATTCACAACTAACTTCTTTGAAGGATTGAGTTCTCCTTGTTTGATGGATATTTATCTGTAATTAATAAACCTATAGATTAGAATTTCAACTGATTTAATTTTTGATTAAACGTTTGGTATAAAAATTACACCACACATATTCATTCTGGGAGGAACATGATAATAAATACCGAATTTATTTAGATATGGTTATTTTTTTATGCAATTGTGAATAGGCATATTTGCCAATGTTGACAATTGTCGTATATGACACTTTATGTGTCTAGCACTCTGCGTAATTAACTTTGTGTAGATATGCACTCATGAATATAAGCGTAGTTAAAAATCAGCGAATGCTTGCATTTTGGCGTTTAAAAGTACTTTGCGTACATTTAAAATAAGTTATATTTTATTTTTTATTCTTTATGTAATTGTGAATGGGCATATTTGCCAATGTTGACGATCGTCGCATATGACACTTTACGTGTCTAGCACTCTGCGTAATTAACTTTGTGTAGATATGCACTCATGAGTGTAAGCGTAGTTGAAAATCAGCGAATGCTTGCATTTTGGCGTTTAAAAGGACTTTGCGTACATTTAAAATAAGTTATATTTTATTTTTTATTCTTTATGTAATTGTGAATGGGCATATTTGCCAATGTTGACAATTGTCGTATATGACACTTTATGTGTCTAGCACTCTGCGTAATTAACTTTGTGTAAATATGCACTCATGAATATAAGCGTAGTTAAAAATTAGCGAATGCTTGCATTTTGGCGTTTAAAAGTACTTTGCGTACATTTAAAAGAAGTTATATTTTATTTTTTATTCATTATGTAATTGTGAATGGGCAATGGGCATATTTGCCAATGTTGATAATTGGCGTATATGACACTTTATGTGTCTAGCACTCTGCGTGCACTCTACACAACTTTGTGTAGATATGCACTCATGAGTGTAAGCGTAGTTGAAAATCAGCGAATGCTTGCATTTTGGCGTTTAAAAGGACTTTGTGTACATTTAAAATAAGTTATATTTTATTTTTTATTCTTTATGTAATTGTGAATGGGCATATTTGCCAATGTTGACAATTGACGTATATGACACTTTACGTGTCTAGCACTCTGCGTAATTAGCTTTGTGTAGATATGCACTCATGAGTGTAAGCGTAGTTGACAATCAGCGAATGCTTGCATTTAGGCGTTTAAAAGGGCTTTGCGTACATTTAAAATAAGTTATATTTTAAGTTAGTTTTAAAAGGTACATAAAGGTGGTGTTAAAAAGGTAAAGGTGGTATTAAAAAGGTTAAGGAGGTATTAAAAGGTAATGGTGGTATTCAAAAGATAGTCATGTTAAATGGAGGTAATTAAAATTAAATAGGTTCATATTTGTAGGGCTGGTGGCTTGTTAGAGAAATTGTAAGAGCGGTTGAGGAAGTCAGAGTGTGTCGGTGGAAGGAATGGAATGAAACGACTTTGACATATGACTATGACGTTGACAACAACAAAAAAGGGCCCTAACAAGACAACAGTTCGAAGGTGTGGACTTAAATTTATTGTCATCATATCCTGGAGACTCTATACTACACATAAACTTTTAAGTTGAATTGGTGTTAGGTTAGAGTCTTAAAGACTAAAGGACAGTATATACTGTGATACTTAAAGGTTTAACTCTACACGCAGCTAATGCTATCTTCGGCAACACTATACATTCTCCGAATAGTTGGTTAGAATTTAATGCTGGGAGAGATTCCAAGCTGAACAATTGCTCATTTGGGTATCTGGATGGATAGCTATTAAAGTGATCTTGGTTTATGAAAGAGGCGCAAAGCGGGTCTACTTAAATTGAAAAAATAGAATTTGTCTAGAAAATCTTTGCGGTGTCACTAGGACAAGGTCGTCTCACAAACGATCTCTCTGGGAATTTCAGATCTCCTTGTTTGACGGACAGATTATTCGTGAACAATTAAGCCATGGTTTGGAGTCTCAATCGGTTAAGTTTTGATTAACTACTTGGTATAAACACACACCACACGTGAACAGTCTGGGAGAAAGGTGATAATAAATTATTATAAGAGTGAACATTGTTATCGTGTATTTGTGAATGATGGGAGAGAAAATTTCCTTCGTTTAAGGCTTGCTAATCTGCGTAAATTTTGGGGAAAGCGCTGTAACAGATCGTACCTCATCTGTTCACGTCTCAATTCACAAATAAATGTTATGAAAATGGGCAGGAAGATTGTTGTATGTAATTAAATAAATCACGTTTAAGTAAATAAAGCAAATTGAAATCGATCGCGTAGAATAACTGATTTTAAATGATAAATACAGTAAACTCAACCACCGGCCCAAACAATCGGTCCAATATGGAAGCAATTAAGAATAAACTTTCAATTTCAAACATTATGGTTTCCAATTATGCGTGAACCCTAAATTAGCTGTTGTTGTCACGCAACTGCCAAGTTGTTGCCACGTAGACTAGATGACGCCTTAGGCTTATCACCATGTGTCTATCTCTTTCACTCTTACTTGTATATTTTTGTCCTGTCCTGCTTACGCCGAGTATATGCTGTTGCCATGTTTTGTTGTTATGTTGCCATCTCTATTACTCTTGTTTGGTTGTCTCACTTTTGTTCGTTCTGCACGAAAGCGCACATAACACCGTTAGCACCGTTTACGCCGATAGCACTGATAACGCTGATATCACACTTAGTATATAAATGGGTGAAATGTAGGGTGGGAGCTCATTCAATTTTACACCGCCGTCAGTGGAAGTGCTGCAAGAAGTCTTAAAGGAGTAGTTCATTTTCAAGTTTGTTTGGGGAAGTTTTTGTTTGTTTTAATAGTGATTTTGTTTTCGGAATTTGCGATTAAAATACGGAATGTGTCAATCTATCTGTTCGTTAGGTCTCGGGACCATTTCGCGTCGCGTTAGCTTTTAGGTGGCGGAATGCCCTTTTTTCGTAAATAGATTCGGTTATGGTCAATAGTTTTTGACTTTTCCGACTCGGCGATTGACACAAACGCGTTTGAATTCGTGTAGGGTGAACGAGCGAACGAGCTAGATTCCGCGTTATGTAAAGGGTTCGATAATCGTCTTTTCAAGTTCCGAAATTAAAGTACGTTCCTAAATAATGTAATAGTGCATAGGTCGATTCAGGGGTTGATGGGGAGGAAGGGAGTATGGTCTCTTCTTAGTAATGCCGGACGTGGAAACGGGAAGATGTACCAGGGTAACAATGGCATAGGGCTAGTCGCTGGGATATCTTGAAGAGTCAGGCAGGGAGCTTACAGAGCGGAAGTCGCTCTGGGCTAGATTCAGGTCACCTACTGGTGTGAACGACAGAGTCTAGTTTTAACCTCCTCTGGAGGGAAGCAAGCGTCTGGGATGGCCTTGCGCCAGTTTTACATACTGGAAACACATCCTCCATGAAAGGCGATGTTTATGGCAAAGCGTCCGAGCCGTGAAGAGGCTGCGATTTGTTCTGTCCTTTGTCATCTGACTGAGCTGGTCATGGTCTCATATCTATATATTTATATATACACATGATCATATAGGCTATCCCAGCCAGCGGGGTGACGTCCTTTTTACCTACTGTATCACCCCCTGTCTGAGTAGGGCAAAGTTTTAGGGTGTTAGGCACACAGAGAGGTTTCAACTTGCCTCACTTCTTTCTGTCGATTAGTTGAGGGGTTGTATGGTGTTTGCTAGCACAATATACAACCACACACACGTTTAATTGTAAATGTGAGGTGACGGACCTCTAGCTTTGAAAATTCACACATTTAAAAGCCTAGGAACATTTGATTTTAGGGCCAAATGTTAGGTAGGTAAATTCCAAAAATTCAAGTCTATTGTTAGGACATTAATAGGTTTTTTTAGAAATTATGCATAGTAGGAGGTTTCAGGTAACTTTCTTCATTGTTCAGGGAAAATAGGTCAATAAATTCAATTATGATAGGTTACAAGTTTTCAAGTAGATAGGGACCTCTGAAAATTAGAGTTAGTGATTCAGGAATAGGTTGTTGTTGACTAGTTTGTCTGACAAATAGTTTCATTGTTTACTTATCTGAGAGGGCTTTAAAGTCCAAAGAACTCCAATTTTGAATGTAAGGACATAAGGCTTTGATATTCAAATAGTTTCATTGTTTATCTGAGAGGGCTTTATAAGTCCAAAGAACTTAAACTTTGAATGTAAGGGCATAGGGCTTTGATACTGAAATAGTTTCATTGTTTATCTAAGAGGGTTTTATATGCCCACAGAACACTAATTTTGAATGCTAGGGCATAGGGCTTTAATATTGGCAATAAATATGAAATGATAGGAAACATAAGTTTCACCACTTAATTATGTCTTAAAATATTGTATTTACTTAGGTATTTCTTTCAAGAAATAAAGAGACTTGAGTTTGGCACAAAATATGCCTAAATAACATAGAAAGCCTAGATTTAGAATTCAGGTTGATGAAATGTATTCTAGACCATAAAAGTTCATAACTGTAGTACCTATCAAACCCTTTTTAAGGTCAGTTCGTAGTAAACATTAAGTTATAAAGTAAAATCAAATAGTTTGGTATATAAGAATCCAAAATAGAGTATAGCAGACTGACGAACCTTTTAGTCAGTATTTACTTACTTACTCCCTTGTCGAAATGACTGCATTGATACAGAGTAGAACCTAGATGAAATATAGAATGTTTCGGATTTTCTTTTATTACTCAATTGAGTAAGTAACTAATAAACTAAATACCGTGAAAATAGTTCGGGAAATCTTTATTCAAGAGAATAATTTCAATTCTTATAAATGTTCAATAAACTTGAAGTATGTACATAACATGATGTATTTGTTTGCATAAATGCTTTCCCTTGTCTGGCAAAATAAAAGCCTTAACTGATACTATACACCAAATATGGGGTAGTAAAAGTTGTTCTTCGTCAATGGAATTAAATGAATACATCTTTAGAACAAAAACAAAGTTCTATTAGTATTTTTAATACTACATTACCTAGAGCAGATTTCTCTTTCAAAATATATTGAAATTATTCTACTGAGTGTAGTTATAAAATTGACTACATAAATAACTGCAATACTGTTAAGGATGAAAGTCACAGTAGTTTCATATTACTAGAAAATCAATGATTTTTAAAGTAAACTTTCTTACATGAAATGAGGGTTGAAAGCCTAATTTATTGTATTCAAAAGTTTTAATATATTTGAGACTTATTAGGTAAAAACCTTACTGAAACTTGGAGATTTTTAGAAAATGGGTAAAATTCCAACCTGGTAGTAATTTGTACTTATCTGACTTGCATTAAATACAACAAAAACGATTGTATTAGAGAAGTTTATTACTGAAACAACTTACAATTTTGACTTGATAGAAATTCTCTATTGAATAATAAACAGAATGACTGTACGCTGAATATGAAAGTCTAAGTTTTTTACTAGATAGTTTTGTCAAATTGACATAGCAACTTTAAGTTGAGTATTACCAGCAGTATCTAAGAAATTAATTTTAACTGTCAGTCACTATTTGAGTAGATCTGTTAAGAGGCCGAATCTTTGAATGGGACATGGTGCAACACGAGTGATTTCAATGTTTATTACTCAAATAAATAGTAATATTTGGTGTATTTGTATGAATGTACTTGTTCTTTTGTCAGGCAAAATTCAGCCACAAGCTAACTATACACTGAAATGGGGTAGTTTAGCTTACCAATGTCATAAGAACAAATAAAATATATTTGGTACAGAAACACAAGATAGCCATAAGTTAGAAATCTGAAATCATTCTGTTGGATTAGTTGTGTCATTTGTAGTTTTGGTTACTACGATGGTAGGGACGCTCTGGATTTCTTGTTGGTTCTTTACCAGAGCTGTGTAGTCAGGGAACCAACATAGGCGCGTAAAATTAAAAATAAATAAATAAATCTTAAATTTAGAATTAAAAAAAAATATACACTAAAAAAAGTCAAGGGGGTATTCCACATCCAAGGGAAGGTACTTCTGAGAAGTTGCCAATATGGCTTTCTTTGAGTCTCTATTTTATTGACCAGATAATCACAGATGTGAGAATTTTACTCACTGTCCTATGGACTTATTCGAAGATTACCAGCTAAATAAGTAATTTTCGTATAGAAGTATCTATCGAGTAATAAGTTCTACAACATACATAAAGGTCAGCTGTTAGAATACTATTCAGCTTTGATCATCAATAAATTATTAAATTTCAAACTCAGAAATACCTCACCTCATCCATCCCCAATTACTGGTAGTGGTTATTAAAAAAAAATAATAATAATGCATTTTATTCATAACATAAACAAACAAAATATGAATGTGATGTATCATCTTAAGTAACGGGTATAGTCTAACATAGTAAATTCACATAGCCTCTTAAGAGGCTGACTGGCGCAGAATTGCTACAGAGATTTTATTCACCTTTTTATTATTTGAAACATTAATGAATTTTACATCTAGAATTGTTTACAAAGTGCTATTTATCTCTATGACTTTCATATATTGGCTTAACTGACAAACAGTGAAATTTCTAATCTGAACATTTTACCAATACTTTATATTCTCTGATTTTACTATCTAAATCTACGAATTTGGTTTTAATTATTTTATGTCCAATTTACTTAGCACGTGAAAGATAAGTTATATTTTAGAACAGGACTATTAATAAGGGTTTGTTAGCTATCTTCATCTCTGAATCACTTCTAAAGAATTTGGGTTACTACTTAAGGCGCAACGTAAGGTTCTAATCTGACGATCACACTCTGGCCATATATCTGTTAAAATCATTTCTATTAAGCACCAAACGTTAAACTATGTAGGTTGTAAGTGGGTTGTTATTCGGGTCGATGGAGTTCAGTGTGAGCGAAGGGTAGTGTTACAGGGTTTAGTACAAAAAACGATGCAGGAATCTTCTGCTAGGGCTGTAGGGAGGTCGTTTATATAGATGAGAAACAAAATACAGCCCAAAACGCTTCCCTGTGGAATTGAGCCTTTCATTATAGTTTTATCTGATCTAATGCGCTGTATGTTCCCTTCATTAAAATTTGTATTTTCTACTTCAACATACTGTACACGATTTTCTAGATATGATATGAACCACTTGTGCGAAATCCCCCTTATTCCTGTTCTGTATAGTTTGTCTAAAAGTAATTTGTATGAGACACTATCGTATGCCTTGCTCAAATCAAGTAAAAGGCCTACAGCGTATTTTTTATTATTAATGCTTTCATGGACAAGTTTTAAGTATTTGTATACTGCTAGGGTAGTTGACTTTGTTTTTCTAAATCCATTTTGACTTTCATGAAAAATTTTGAATTTTTCATAAAAGGAATAGAGTCGCTTTACCATTGCAGTTTCGAAAATTTTTGCTGAAGTGACAAGTAACGCTATGGGACGGTAGTTGTTTGGATCTGTTTTTTTTCCTTTTTTATGGAGAGGTTTTACTATATATACTTTTAAAGCGTCCGGAAAAACGCCTTCCGAGAAAGATTGGTTTATTAATATTGTGTATGGGAGAGTAAGTTCTTCGGCACATTCTTTTATTAACATTGGTGGAATTTCGTCAATACCGAAAGACTTTTTATTTTTTAGACCTTTAATTATTTTATAAACTTCGTTTGGTTCTATCGGATGTAAAAAGAATGTGTCTTTCAGAGATTCAATGTTGGTTTCTTTTGGTTTGACGTTTGTGTGTTTGTTTCCTATTGATGCAAAGAATGTGTTAAGTATGTTTGCGTTTTGCTTTGGGTCGCTTATCAGTTTGTCGTTTGCTATAAGTCTTATGTTATTTCTGTTTAATTTTGGTTTTTTGTTTGTTTCCTTGTTAATAATTTCCCACATTGTTTTAGTCATATTTTGAGAATTTTTAATTTTTTTTATATTATTATTTTTTTTTGACTTAGCTATTGATTGTTTTAATATTTTACAATATGATTTGTAGTATTTTTTTAAAGTTACATTTTGTGTTTGTATTACAATACTTTTTAGCGCTCTTTTATTTTTACACGAAATTTTTAAACCCTTCGTTAGGTAGACATCTTTGGATACATTGTTCAATCTAATACGTTTTTTTGGCATGGATTTTTCTAGGGCATTTTTTAGGATGGTAGCAAAAATATTAAAATTTTCATTTATGTTACATTTTTTGATTAATGTATTTTCCCAGTCTATTTGTTTCAGTTCGTCACGGAATTTTTTCATGTTTGTTTCGTTATAAACTCGTTTTACCATAGAAAACCGTATTTTCTTTTGTACAGGACGTGGTATTGAGAAGAATATTCCCCTGTGATCTGAAAGTCCAAGTTCTTGTACATCTACTTTTGGATCGATGATATTAAAGTTTATAAATAATAAGTCAAGGCAGGCTTGTTTTCTAGTGCGTTTTTTGATAAGCTGTTTAAAATTATTCTCTAACATTAGATTATATAGCCTAATTTTAGCGGTATTGTTTTTGAGGAAGTCTACGTTTAAATCTCCTACAATTATGATATTTTTTTTACTATATTTTGTCTGTATTCGTTGAAGTAGAGTTTTTAAACTAGCGTAGAAAACTTCAACATCTCTTTTACTGTTTGGCCAGTATAACACGATTATTACTGTGTTTAATTTTTGAATCTCAATAGCACATATTTCAAAAATAAACTCTATAGATAGCGATTTAATGTCTGTTAGTTCGATGTATTCTAGATCATCTGGGCTGTTTCTCACCAGTATACTCACACCTCCACCGTCGTGGTCTGTACGGCAAAAGGCCGTTACTACTCCGTAATTATTTATATTCAAAATTTTTAGTTTATCTTCATTTAGCCAAGTTTCTGTAATACATAGCACGTCGATATTTTTTCTTTCTTCTAATAACGCATCCAGAAGATAGACCTTGTTATTTATGCTCTGCATGTTCTGATACAAAAAGTTTAGATTAATTTCCTGACTTTGATGTGATTCGCAGCTGGTCTTCGTTTTCTCGAAAAAACAAATTTTCGTTAAGTTCTACATCACTTGGATGTTGATTGTAGTCGTTGTAAGATTTCGATTTTTCAATAAGACCGATTAGTTTCCATAGGTCCTCCGTTATGATCTTTAGAGCATTAGCTCTAATAATGCCTGTGTGCTTATCATGCATGTTTGTATCATATTGAAGGTTTAGATTTGTGTCTAGTATGTATGCGTATTGTAGTGTAACATTATCCGAAAACAGTAGTTTGTTGAAAGTTTCGATTCTACGATTTGAAATTGTAGTGTATTTAGCGCATCTGAAAGTAGGTAGGCACAAAATGATGTTTGTGTGCTGTACACGTTGTAGTGTTTCTTTGATGAAGAGAACGAGTTCGTGGTAGTTCTTTGATGTTTGAAAGTCTTCGTCACCTATATATATGACGCAGTAATCCTCAGATGTGTAGTCACGTATCTTATCTTCGATTCCTTCGAGTAGTTGTTTTATTCCGGAATTTGGTTTGAGATAATGTATAGAATTATAGGATTTTGACAGGTGATAATTATACTTTGAACTTATTTTATTGTTTTTGTTGGTATTCAGGAAACAGATATTTCTAAGTTCTTTTGTCTTTTGCTTATTTTCCTGGATTTGATTTTCGTCTGATTTTTGGTTTACAGAAATTTCCACTGCTGCTTCTTCTGTTTTTCTTACAACTTTTTGTTTCAGGTTAGAGTTCTGTAAGTGGTTCTCTGAAGTTTGAGTTCCCTTATCTTGATGATTTTTTGATTTACCGTTTTTTCTTGGCGTAGGGCTCTTCGGACTATTTGTAGAGTTGTGCTTATAATTAGGGTGTTTGTTTGGCATAGGTGTGCGTGGTTTAGTTAAGTTTCGTATATTTCGTTCATAGTCTGAAAGTTTTTGTTTTACATGATGTATCTCAGATATTTGATTTTCTATTTCTTGTTCGGCGCTATTTAATTTTTCTTGGAGTGCACCGTTTCTTTCAAGTAGTTCCTCTTTAACTTCATTTGGGTCATTTAGTAAGTTTGGGCAACTTCTACTCAGTCTGTTTTCCATCGTATTGGCTATTATAGAGTCGAATGAGGAGAAAGAGTTTTCGGTATCAATGTTGTACTAAATTTTTTTTCTGAAAGTTATGTTTATTGGTGACTCTTGTGCAGATTTTGACGGTTCATTTTGATCCGATGATTTTTGGGATGGTGGTGAACCTGGCGAGCTGTTTTTGTTCTTTGTTTGTACAGCTGGGCCATTAAGTTTTGAGGGGTAATTTTTCTTTTCTAGCGTTGTGGGTGTAGATTTTTTTTTCCCATCCCCTTTCTTGTTGTAACAATTATCACAGTTCCACGAAGCCTTGTGGTGTGATTGCATTGTGCCATAGAAACGACACGTTGAGACGCTTGTGCATGTTACATGGAAAGATTTCTTACAGTTTAGGCACGTTAGCGATTCTCTGTCCGTAATTTTTTTTTTGCATTTCTGGCACTTTTTATCCATTTTTATTTAATGGCTAGCGCGCCATCTGTTGTCCAGTAATTTTACTATTTTTGCGCCCTCCCTCAGTATAGCGCCCTCTCTTGTTGAGTAGCTGTAACTATGTCTGCAAATATTAAGTGATGCTATAAGACGGTCGGTGTAGTACTGCTATTCCCCGCAGTGAGGCGTTGTCGTAATTTGTTTATCACTTCAAGGGTTCAAAGTCCATTTGGTAAGAATTTTCAAACGGTCTTTGTAATTGGTTTTTATGGTTAATTTTGTCCACTAACACTTTCACTCTTGAGTTTAAGTCTATTTAACACGAGTTTTGATCACAAGTTTTAGCGCAAGTTTTATTTTTATGCACTGTTCTAACGGCTTCCCCAGCCGCTAGGAATTCACAATTTTGCACTCTTATATACAGTAATTTGAGCCACTAGCACTTTACAGTGTGTACTTATCATTTTTACTTATTTTTAACTATAAACAATAATAATATTATCCCTTTTGCTATTATTTTGGATTAAAATACGGCAGAGCTATTCAAAACTAAACTAGCGGGTAGAAATTCATATTTTTTTACTTATATATTCCATAGAGTGATTAATAGAGTGAATACAGTGGAAATGCGCTCCTTACGGTTTAACAATTAATGATAGAGTGAAAAAAATCGACATACGGGATCGTTGCGGCCTGAAAAGAGATGTAGTGACTAGAATAGAATGATTTGGTGGCTTAAACATGTAGAGAGCATGAATGATGGTAGAGTGATGAAAGAAGTTTATGGTGCGCAGGTCGAAGGTATTGCTCGACCAGCCCCTCTATTCTGTATCTTTAGTTGCCAACTGGTCTAGGTGCCTATCATCAAAAACATAACTAAAAACGGAACTTTCAAAATTGCTATTAGTGGGTATTGAACTATTTACGAACTGTGTCGTCACTTCAAGTGCGAACATATCCTTGGACAATCGGAATTCAATAGTATATTTATGTTTTTGATGATAGGCACCCAGTTCAAATGGCAACTAAAGATACATAATAGGCCCGCAGGCCGCCCTTGAAGGACGTTTGCTGACCAAATTGGCGAGATATTGAAGAAGGGCAATGTCAAAAGTACCTGAAATAGAAGAGCTTCTTAAATTGATGGATGTAGAAGAGGCAAAAAAGATGTGTCAGGATCGTAGCAGAGGGACATTTGTAGTCTCGGCCTACCCCCATGGGAGACTGGCGTGAGTATATGGTTTATTCTATAGGCACATATGCGGGTTTTCAGTAACACAAAATTTACCTAGCTAACTAAATTTACCACAAAATTTACCCTTCTTACGACGTCATATTTGCCCCTGAACAATACACCAAATTTCATTGTAGACGAAAGTTCTGTTTTATAATATTTGAAGTTGAAATTGTGAAACACATCTTCGGATTTGTAACAAAGTTTATAGAAATAATTATACAGCCCATATACAACATTTAGCTTGAAAAAATGTTAACCAATATTTTACTATATGCATAAACATAATGTAGTCGTAGCACCACAATCTACAGACCCACGCAAAATATAAGGTAACTTATTCATTTTGAGGGACTTAATTCAGTAAGTAAATAAAAATTAATTAGTCATAATACTTACTTAGTCGTTTTATTTATCCGATAGGACTTCACAATAATAATTACTGATGTATAACTTCTTTATTTTTGATAGGTACACTTTTACATTTGTTTCACTACACTTTTTCTCTTTTCGTCTTCGACCGACTGACGTTGGGAGATGGCGCCATTCTCTCTGCCAAACTCGTGTTAGTCAAATGCAAGCCTCTTTACGGATACCTCAGTGGCGGCATCTTCCATCGGAAGTCGTGTCGATGTCGGTACAAATTCATTGTAACAAGCTGACTACTCTTTTTAAACTCCAATAATAATATTTAAAACAAACTATTATATAAGCAAATGCTTACACATATTTATTGATATTATAGTAACTTTATAATTCATGGATTTTCCATTGTAGTGTTATTAGCCCTAAATTCTTTAAATGATCTTATATCACGCTTATGGCAAATCCAATTAATTTAATTTATTTATAAACAAAAATCCACAGCATTACAAAAAAGATTGACATAAAAAATATTGTTTGCAGATACTGCCAATTACGGATTTAACTATGCTTCGCTAACAATGTATTACTAATAGCTAGGAACTGGATCATTTTAAATTTTAAGTACAATAATGACAAAATCGCAAGACTCAGTAAAACAATGAAGAAAAGGTGTGTGTTGAATATGAATAAGCGTGACAGGTTTTTACGTGTTATGTGGAGATAAGTGAGGTTGTGTGTGTGTGCATGTGTGTATGTGTAAGATAAAACCACTTGATAGTACCTAAACTAAAAGACATTAAGTATCTACCCGCATGATACAAAAATAAATAAAAGCAAAAGTTTGCTCAACAGAAATGGCCCTAAAATGTATTATATGTATTATTTGAAGCTACCATTAAAAAAATTAACATTTTTCTTAGCTGAAACTTTTATTTTGAACGTTAGAATTATTTCTTAATAATTTGTTAGAAATCCGAGGAATCAACTCTTAAAGCTTCAACTGGAAATGAAAAATGGCGCAAAGGAAGAAAACATTAATAAAAAATTCTATCTTTAATTGCACTTAACTAATTTGTATTGGATTTTCATTAAGTAATTACCTGTTCTTTATGATTTTTTGCACTTAGATTATTGTTATTTTCTGCAAATCTTCAACCGTTAAGTTCAACTAACCAGAAAATTAACTGATTGTTTTTGTAACCAACGATTCTTAATCCAGGAATAAAGTATAAGCATTATTTAAGCGAAAAAATTGTTTTTTTTTTTTTTTATAAATAAAAGTAAAAGATTTGAGTTAAATCAAACTATTCTATATTATGCCAAAAATATATAATATATTTATAAAACTAATTAAATGATATCACGAAAATATATATATAAATATCTCACGAAAATAGTACTAGCTGTTGCCCGCGCCTTCGTATACGCGTGGATTTAGAATTAATATAAACAATCTGCTACATATAAAGTACCAGGAAAATTAACCTTTAAAACAATTTGAAATCTAATATTTGATAATTAACAAATATTAAAAATTATTGAAAACAAAGTAAGTACTACATCAAAGAATCATATTAAATAAAATTATAGGAATGCAGCCTCAGTCTAAATTTCATGTTGTTTTTAAAAAAGCGGTAAGTACTCCTTATTTCTGATAACTTACTGAAGTTACCATGAAGATACAGATTGTCATTAATATGACAACATAAAAATGTTAGCTTCATTAATAAGGAACAGGCCTACAGAACATCATTTTACTCCTTAGGGAGTGTAGTAAACACACTTCTCACCGACGATTATTTCGATTCAACATGGTAGGGGCACACAATTGCCGGACTTCAAGCACAAATTCTTTGAAGAAAGTTTGTAAAGAAAATGAATGTGAAAATTACTAAGCATAAATCGGTGACTTGCCGAAATATGAAAGAAAAGATTTCGTCTTCGAAACAATATCACCTGGTAATAAATATTCATTTCAGAGCCGCCATTCGTTTAACGCTTCTCGACAGGCGGACGAAAATGAAAATGATAAATTATACTGAGCTTACTTTAGAGATGGATACCCGTCCTCAGTTTATGAAATGTAGGTCTAGTTTACACGGGTAGAGTAGGAAGTCGATTGTAAGTGTTAAAAAGTACCATTTACGTTACTAGCCAATTAGCTAACAGTTTTTACTAACATTTGTAAGCGATTTCAAAATAGTACTTATAATTTGGCCAAGTGCCAGCCGAACTCGCGCTAAGGGGTTCGTACCACAGCACAATATGTGTACAGGACGCTAAAATCATTATGATAAATAACAATGTTTATAGCACACCGTGCGTAAAATGACCATTTACGCACGCTGCGCGTGCGTAAAGTCGGCATTTTCCGCACTTGTGCTATAAAAAATTATACGAAACTCGTGCGAGAAACTTTTTCTCGACTCTCGTATCGTAATGTACTAATATGTAGATGCCAACAAAAAAAGACGACAAGAAATAAGCCGCTAAAATGGTAGCGCTTGACCAACAATTCATATTCATATGCTTTAGTTAATTCTTTATTTAGTTTATTTATAACGTTTAAAATTATATTTATAAACTTAAATAACATATAAATAATGATTTTTTTTTTATTAAACTAACTTAAAATTAAATTAAATATAAAAAGAAAAACAAATACCAACCTGCCTGTCTCATAGCGGGCACTAGATTAAATAAAATATGTGAGCCAGATCACCGCCATCATCGGGGAGAGTACCCAATAGGCTGGCGGCGTTGCCTCGCTGTATTGCGAGGCTTATTCGCTGACCAAAATAGGTCCCAGCCCTTGGGTCTCCGGAAGCGTTGACCAACCTCGACGATATTTCCTTATATAGGCGCTTTGCGTCTGGTCCCCACGGCTCCAGGGTAGTTTAGTTCCAATATATATGTCGTGGCCATATCGTAGGATTGGCCATTTCATGATCTGGTTGGCCATATCGTATTTCTGTTAAAATTGGGAGGGTCGCCTCGCTTCGCTCCGCTTCACTCGGCTCTCAATTCCTATTCACTATTCAGTGAATAAAAGGCATTCGTACATAAATATGGACCCATAGTCTAAAAGCACGCAGTCCGAAAACAAATGTGCCCTTACGAAATTTGAACCCGAGACCTCCAGATTAGTGGTCTGGTAAAGAGGCTCAGGGACCCAAACTTGCACTTTAACTTGTTGGGATGAAACTTGGCTCGATTCGAAAACATATTATAGGTAACATTTAAGAAGTGGTGCTCCCCGGGAGGCAAAAAAAAAGCCGGGTATCAGGGGGGGGGGGGGGAGAAAGAAAAAGTAATTTGGTCCTGTATCTGTAGAGTTCACTGGTACCCAAATTTTTATTCTCGAAAGATTTCTTCTAGGCTAGTATTTGAAAAATGCAATTAATTGTCCCTACGAAAAGTCATACAAAAAAGAAAAAGCCTGGCCGAGGAGCACCACTTCTTAAATTTTACCTACAGATACTTCAAATTGTGCTCAGTTTCATCTTAGCAGAAAAATGTGCAAGATTGCATAGAACCTTGACCTCCGTACTAGTCGTAACGTTCAAACAACTAAACCACAATGATAATTATCCTCAATATTATATTCCCTCTATTTAGTGAGTCTCATTTCCTAAGCGACTCTTAATACTACTCTGTAAGTATACGTATAGAGAAGAAGAAGTGATACGCAGCTGCTAGCGCATATTTTATAACAAACTGCCATGACACGGCACGTAGCAGCCGCGTTCAGTGGGCATACTAAAGAGCTCTCCCGCTTATATTCCCACAAACTTCAGGTCCATAGCTGTTTAATAATAGTCTCTATTGCTGAGAAATAAGATTCGAGGTATGTGTCTTAAACCTGTGGTAGATATTACTATAAAAGCTGTTGCAAAACTTGCAAATGGTAGCGAAGTACGTGGGGCACATAAAATAAAAACAGAATAACACTAATTTAAATCATTCTTATAGATCTGAAGCTGGAACGAGTTAAGAATATAAGTTTTTATTGCGAAATCCATCGTTTTAGTACTCTAATAAGAGTCCATTACAAACTTGCATTCAATCAGAAACAAATTTAAAATCACAAATATTTATGGAAAAATTCCTCGGGCCAGGATTTGAACCTGTCAAGGCCATGCTTACATATAGCGCGCCTATATATAGGTTCGTATCTGGAACGACGAATTTTGTCACCATACCGTACATCGAATTTTTTTTAAATACTCGATATACCAGCTTGTAATGCACATACTGAAGGCTCACGATATATATGATTTCACGCCTTGCTCATTCTGAACAGAAGGCGCTGTCGTCGCTATAATATGTACCTGTTGCATGGAACGAGTTTATATACGAGTATGCTTTTTTATGATTATTGATCAAAATGTATTCTTAAGAGGAGGCTTTCCTTCTGCACACAGCGGCTTTACAGACTGACTTTAATAAAGTTGAAAATCGCCTGTGACAAAATGCTCGCAAAATGATTCAGATTAAAATTTACAATAATTATTTAGGCTTACCTTTTTCCATGCAGATAAAAGTCGCTTTCTTGCTGTGACTATTTATTTTAGACATAAAACTTATAGGATGGCTACTGCGTAGCGTTTCTGCTTTTGTGGCCTACGTAACAGCATTTAGGACGAAACTTTTTTTTAAGATTTAAAAAAAAATTAATACGTAGATGTAAAACCTTGAAATCAACTTTCAAACAAAAAATAAATAATTAAAATAGCTATTCTATTACAGAAATTATGAACTTAAGATTATGTAAGAAAATTTTGGCAATTTCATAAGTAAAGACCTATTATATCCATAGTACATAGATATGAGACTTTTTGATGTGTTAATCATGTGTTTTAAAGTAAATACTTCTTTGCTCGCATAACGACTTTTTTAAAGAAGAATGATTTGATTTTGATTAAAGATTACTACGTCTTTTCGTTCAATATTTGTTATTACTTATTATTCATAATACTTTAAGGCTTATTTCATCGGAATAATGAAAATTTTGAAATGATCTCGAAGAAAATGCGCTGCCATATTAATATTAAAATATCTATTGGTGCCATTGATTCCTTCCTCTGTGATTAAGAGGTGGCATAATAACTAGCCATTTAAATAAATAACGGCTGTTTCTTTGACACCACCCATTTTTTTTAATTTCACAGTACTACTAGATGCGAAGAACAAACATGTACGGACTAAGCTCGTTAGTTATATTCAGCAACTTAAGTAATTAAAGGAAGGTGATATATCACTGGTTGGTAACAACTTTGCCTTGCCTGTTAAGGCAAGGTCTTTTAACTAGAAGTTTTACCTTTTACGAAACAACCAAGCTATAAAATAATGATATCATCAGCCATACAGTCGCAACAAAAAGTGCTGTGTCATCTCGAGGCCATTACTGTGGATATTGTGTAGCTTTTGTTACGGTTTGCGTTAGACCAGAAAGTGATTGTCCGAATTTTGTGGGTCATGTTATATTTCAACAATGTTTTACAAAAAAACATTGTGGTTTTAGGTACTTAAGAGTATTTTTAATTAAAATACCTAAGCCATCTTACGATTATTTATGTTGCTAAAGTGTATAATGTACGAACGCCAGCATGACAGTTCTTATTGCCGTTAAAATCGTGTACAAACTTGAACTGCGGGCGACTGTACAATTGTATAATTTAAATATTGCAGCTGTAAATTAAAGAAAGTATACACGGACGCCCATCCACCTCTATTCATCATCGACATCAAAATGCGGCAATGTAAAATATAAATAACATACCATAAGCACCAGTATTGTGTACTGAAGTTTTAAGGAGTTTTAACATAGTTCTAAAACGTAGAGGTCTGTCTCTGATTAAAAATTCAAAACGCTCACGAAGGTAAGTGGGGAAAGTGGATTCTTAAGTATGTTAAATAGGTAGGATAAAATATGAAAATTTTGGCGAAGACGGATTGGCAACCATTTTAACTCTTTGCGAAAATGAGAGACGTGATCAAATTTACAAAGATCAAACATAAATTAGATAGCAAAGTTTTGAAGACGTTCAAGTTAAGTTAACAATACCTCGTTGACATCAAAAATACAAACATCACCATAGTCGATAATGGGAAGAAGAACCGTTTGAGCAAGCATAATTTTGGTTTTAAAGTCTTGAAAATTCTGATCTTGCTTAAGGGAGTGAAAAGCACCATGAACTCTTGGTCTGCTAATCTCATGCGGCACCCAAGACAAGTGACTATCAAATATAATATCCAATTTTTTAGCTTTGTCTGAGATGATAATTGGAATCCAAGTGTAAATTACGGAGAGAATTATGTCATTGCTAAGAAGACCCAAGCAGTATTTACTGCACATATCAACATGGCTTGTGATTTCTTAGGATTGACAAGGAGACCAAATGAGTTAGCCCATTCAGAGATGCAATTGAGCTCATGATTCATCCTTTGGATGGCCGCGTGTACAACCTCTACATGAAAATGGCGATACCGTTGTAAATCGTCTGCATAGACATGATAACGTAAAGATAACGTTCAGGTGATAGAATTTATAATAGTAGTTTATGCTACAAGGGCGAAAAGAATAAATTACGAGGACTATTTAAAACACGAGCATAGCGAGTGTTTTAAACGTAACCGAGTAATTTATTGCTCTTACGCCCGTGTATCATACTACGTTTTTCAATGCATAGTGTGAGGAAATAAAACAAATATAATCTTGTGAACTTTAAATTATGATTGGCTCAAAAGGGCTGTATTCAGAGCCAATAAACAGTGGAAAAAGAAGTATAACCTTTATGGTACACAGGAAAGGCTGCAGGTTAGCCAACCATTGTAAATAAATTAAAAAATAATAATAATAATAAAGCCCTAGGGCAAAATAATCGACTTTCTGTTCGGTTTTGATGCATAAAAAGTAGTCCTTTACGAGCACTTGCATTGAAAAAAATTAAAATAGGAGAGGTGAAATGACGCTGACTCGTGGAACACCAGCAGTAAGTACGCACCACCCAGATGTTATATCATCATGTTTTGATTAAAAAAGGATACATGAAATGAGCCAAGGACAACAAGGAGAACGTCTTTATGTTCGTAGCGTTTTTTTTTTTAAATACAGAGGCAACCACTGTCTATCAGGTGGACATTAATGTAGACACAGTTTTTGTGTAGTCAAATTTAATTATATAAATAAACAAATTATATAGTAACATTTAAATACAACTTCAAATAACGACGATAAATTTTTGTGCATAAAAGAAATAACCTATATAGAGGCGTTGGTAACACTCAAATACTAAATTTAAATCGTATATATTTCCAGACACCTCTCTCTCCACTCGCGAGCACTTCCCTAGTAGCAATCGAGAATGGTGTCATACATGTCATTTTTAGTTGAGACGTGTCGCGATGTAGCCGGTTTGAATAATGTAACAGTCATCGTGCACCAGAGATGCTTTATTCAAGAGAGACGTAGTTCACCAATATTCAAAAGGTACCATCAAGAAATTTCCGGACGATCTTATGACAGAGCAGTAAAGTTCAAAAGTGGATGGGCCTTAATTCAGTAACAGTATAGGACACTTTCCTTCACAGACAGGAAAACGTATAAAGAAACGCTTCGTGGTATATGGCAAGGGCTGAGTAATAAATGATTCATAGAGACGATTTTATAGCTACGCACCGTAGCACCAAACTTCGTAGTTGAATTGCTACGTAATTGGCTACGCCGTAGTAATAATGGTCCTACGTATCGTAGCTACGTGGAACAAAAACACGCGTCGAAGTTGCATTACGGTTAGAAAAGGGACTTGATTTGCTCCCACTCTTAAAACGAACTAAAAATAAAAACATGAAGTAAAATTAATTTTGATTTGATAAATTTGAATCAATCTTTTTTTCACATTCCAGTGAATAAGTATACGAAATTGTATGAAAACGTTTCATTTTATGATTGGCTTTCGGAGACACAAAATCCCTTTTAATTTTGTAGTTTTTTTGGCTTACAAATAATGCTTGAATTTAAAAATGTTTGATCAAAACCATGTGCTGTATGTCACATGACAGAATAAAAAAATTCCGAACATAATAAAGAATTTTGATATACACGAAAATATCAGTCAATTTGCAGTTTTAGTTCAACATTATTAATTAGGAATTAGAGATAATGGAATAATCCACAAAAACCAAAACTTAAAACAATTTTTTTATTTATAATAATCAATTAAAGCGTGATTGATTATGGTTACGTACAAAAGCTGATTTTCTCTGCCTTATACAGGAGGTCTGTACGCGCAACTGAATTCGTTGCTGTATACAAAAAGACTTGTGTGTTTGTAACGTCATGTCCGAGCTGATCATTATATCATTTTTATCGTGTCCGGTGATTGGCTAGTAACGTCCATATGATCATAAGAATACTTAAAGATAAACATATAATTTAGTATGGGAATCATAAAAAGAGTTCTTATTTTGACAAGTTCATGCTTGTAACATATCTAAAGATGTGTCCAAAGTTTCGGTAACCAAAAGCTTTTTCTGTGGTAGCTAAGTGGGATGGCCCACCTTAATGTATTAGATCTCAGAGCCGGAATGGCGTGATGCTGCGGAGATGTTCTTTTGTCGAGAAGATTGCTCCGTTATGCTCCAAATCAGTAGCCGTGCCGCGTCTTACCACGTCTCGCCCATCCCGCGTCCCAGCCACCCTGCGTCCCGCCCGTCCCGCCACGTCCCACCACTACCACTGCTATGTGCGTCTACTGAATATTCGTTTTATGATATATAAAACTTTTTTAACCACAGACCAAGTTATTTAAAGGTTTTATTAGGCACTTTTTTTGGTGTATACTTATACAATATAACTATCTTCTTTTTAAAGAACGAATTGACACTCCTTTGTACACAAAATACATATGAAAAAAAAAAAGGGTTTTGAAAACGCAATTTGAAGTGATTTATTCCAGCTAATCTTTGGGTGATAGAAACTTTGGGGGCGCTTTATATAAAATAAATTGTTGTTGCCAGTTTGATGGTTAAGTATGTAATGTATATGAAAGATGATTCTTTACTTAAACTTATACGTGATTATTCATATCTAAATGCGGCAGACGTGTAGACGTGTCGCCACAATACCCCCCTTAATAAAATAAAATAATAGTACATTACGATACGAGGCGATGAAACATTTTCTGAC
This sequence comes from Ypsolopha sequella, assembly GCA_934047225.1. Classification (NCBI taxonomy): domain Eukaryota; kingdom Metazoa; phylum Arthropoda; class Insecta; order Lepidoptera; family Ypsolophidae; genus Ypsolopha; species Ypsolopha sequella. The sequence continues at coordinate 3,975,536 of OW203988.1, read as the reverse complement.
GAGTGTGAGTTTGCGGCACGAGCCGAAGGCGAGTGCTGCAATCACACGAGTCGAGAAAAAGTTTCTCGCACGAGTTTCGTATATTTTTTTATAGCACAAGTGCGTAAAGCGGTCATTTTACGCACGGTGTGCTAGAAAATATATTAATAAAAATTTGCCGAAACAATAATAAATTAGCAATAGCTAGCTCTTATCACGAGAAAAGTAAAAGGGGGATAAACAATAATGACATGGAAGTTCAGTAAATTAAATAAAAATCAATAAGGTGGTTGCGTCAGTTTTCGTTCCCAAACGCACAACTTGTTATTGTTTTCCTTATTTTGAAAAAAATGCATTAAATAAATGTGATTTTCAATGCAAGTGCTCGTAAAGGCCCACTTTTTATGAATCAAAACCGAACAGAAAGTCGATTATTTTGCCCTAGGGCTTTATTATTATTATATTTTTAATTTATTTACGAGAAGTTGGCTAACCTGCAACCTTTTCTGTGTACCATAAATGTTATACTTTTTTTTCCACTGTTAACCGCTCTGGATACAGTGCTTTTAAGCCAATCATTAACTTACAAAATCGTAACAATGTAACTTTCAACTTTAATAATTAAATTGTTTTCTTTGATTATATTTGTTTTATTTCCTCACACTATGCATTGAAAAATGTAGAATGATACACGGGCGCTTTTAAGCTTGTAGCATAAACTACTATTATGGCATTACGTGGCAATGGTTTAATGACAATTAGACTTTTCTAGCAATGTTGTGTTCTTTAATGCATTACGTTGTAAAAGATCCTGTACACCAACTTTATACACGCTTTAAAGTCATCGTGCAGGATCATTTACAAAATCATATTTAAAATAACACAACTGTCGAATCTCAACGTTCGGTACACGATCCACAAGAGAGATGCCTAGCATGACTCGCCCCATAGCTCTCTGTGCCACTTTTATTTTGTGGATGTGAGTTTTTAAAAGGTACAAAAGGAAACTTTATGGTAAGACTCCGTTGTCCGTCCGTCCGATCGTTCGTCTGATCGTCCGTCCGTATTTCAGAGCCTCATAACTTGAGCACCGTTAAAGATAAATACTTGAAATTTGGCACAAAAATAACATTAATTTTCCCACATATCACGGTGTAAAAAAATAAATAAGAAATTTTAAATTGTTCAAAATATTTCCAAAACAAAAGTTACAAAAATAAAAAATAGTATCCTAAAAATACGATTTAGGTATCAAATTGTAGATATTAAAAAACTGATTGTAAAATCATTCACTATATTTACTGGCACTGGTTTCGGGAAATCAAAAAAAAGCAACAAAATATGTATGTCCTCCCCCCTTATCGCCGAAACTGGTTGACCGAAAAATATGAAAAAAATGACGATTATAGATCATAGCTGGCCAATTACAGAAAAATGGTAATATGTGTTAATGTAAAGATAACAGAAAAAATATAGCGGTTGAGAAATTCACAAAAACAAATAAAATGAGCGAAACCCCTGGGTACGCGAGTCTGACTCGCACTTGGCCGGTTTTTATTTAAATACAAGTTAATTAGTTTATTAGTTTTTCCGGAAAGACATAATTTATGATACACATGTCATATTTATTGTATATCATAAAATGTAGTAAGTGGTGGAGCTGATGGGCTTGAATTTGTAGAAATTTTAACATGGTGACCAAATGGATTGAATAACAGCTTAAAAGTGTTTATATCAACATTAACATGTTTTATCGCAGAAAATTGTGCAGCTACACTTTTCGCCCATATTGGCATAGCGTAAAGTTATTTTTACGATGTCTATTTTTTCCTTTATGGATAAACAAAATATCGGGCCGATTTGAAGTAGACGGTGTAACCACAGACCTTCATCGTGCCATTCCAATATCAAACAGAAATTATGTGGAGCTTAGTAATCGCCATCTTATCCGGAAATTAGAGAGCTACCCAGGAAATTCTTCATCCGGGTTCCGTCACGGCACGTCACTGAGTCATTCCTTGTAAACTTGACTTAAATAAATAAATGACTGTTTATTTTCAGATTAAAAATCCATAGGTAGGTTAGTGTTAGGCTTAAAACTAGGTTAGTAAAAGAAGGGAACATGTATAAAATTACTTATTTAAATAACCCAATGGATCTTTCCATCCAGAATTTTTGGATGGGACAATCCATTTGGTCCGCAATCAGCTTCAGGATGCCGTTGCCACTGCCCCGGAGTCTGAGTAGCATAGAGGCAGTTTTCTTGCGCATTATGGCGTAGAAATCATCTGTACGCGCCTCCGCAAACATGCCAGATGCACTGCAGACTCGCGGCAGCCGCAACAGCATCCTAAAGGCGTTGTTATATTGCACACGCAGGACCTTGTAGGCTCGTTGCGTGTACTTAACCCACAGGCCGCTCGGGTAGAACGATTGGCAGTAAGCTTTAAATAGTGTTATTTTAACATCTTTTGTGCATCGAGCGAACCTGCGGGCCAGCATGTTGCTCCTCACCACCAACGCCCTGCGTTCTTTTTCAATATCGGAGTCATCTCCGAGATCCTCCGTCACGACATGACCAAGATACTTAAAGCGGTCTACAACTGGAAGGGCCGATCCATTTAGTACAACAGGAGGTATATTACTAGGCCGATAATTACCAGCCTTAAATACCAAGACTTCACTCTTTTTACAGTTGTACTTAAGACTGTGCCCCTCCGCGTACCGCTCACAAGTAGCCAACAGCTTCCTAAGTGCACCGATCGACGGGCTCAGCAGTACCATGTCATTACGTAGTAATACTTTATATTCTCTGACCATGTCGTCAGCATAACTGATGTTATTGACACAAGTTCCATCTACGTAGCATCCGACATGCAGACATCCGACATCCCCGATCAGATCATTAGTATACAAATTAAACAAGGTTGGTGAGGTCAGTCCGCCCTGTCTTACACCACAATCCAAAATATAACTTTCAGAAAGAGCACCAGCCCATCTCACTCGGTTTGTTTGATTCCTGTACCAGAACTTAAACAGCGAGATACATTCTGCGGGAACACCTGCCTTGCTAAGTTTGTGCCATAGTAGATCGTAAATCGTACTGCTTAAAACTGGTACCTAGTTGATAGGGTTATCTACTCAGCATTTAGAAAATGATAATGAAAATGAAAATTGCAATAAAAGCCTATCCCCTGAAAAACCCTTTAACCTGAAACATTGGATGATTAAAGAGAATATTGATTGTTTATAAATCGACGCCACCCGCGTCTTAGTGAAATAAACCGGCCAAGTGCGGGTCGGACTCGCGCACGAAGGGTTCCGTACCTTTATCTATAAAAACGGCAAAAAACACATGTTTGTTGTATGGGAGCCCCCTTATATATTTATTTAATTCTGTTTTTTTGTATCTGTTGTTATAGCGGCAACAGAAACAAATCATCTGTTAAATCATCACTATCTTACTATCAATACTCATGAGATACAGCCTGGTGACAGACGGACAGACAGATGGACAGACAGACGGACAGACGGACAGCGGAGTCTTAGTAATAGGGTCAGTAATATACACAATTCTTATGAAAGCGGATTCGAAAGAAAATACACAGGAAAATTTTATATTGAAATTCAAGGGATTTTTATCTAGTAAATGAACGTGTTTTTATTCTTTTTGTTGTCGGTGGAGGAGTTTGTTCTGATTAAAGTGTCAATTTGAATTTTATTTTTACGTAAAATAAAAAATACGCCTTTTTTTCTCAGAAAAAGATTCTGATTTCCCAAAAGCAGTATAACGCTCTTCGCGTGCAGTATAACGACGCGTTCAGGACGTTGGTGCGGCTGCCCCGGTTCTGCAGGGCTTCGGGCATGTTCGCGGAAGCAAGCGTGGATTGCTTCTACGCGACGATGCGCAGGCGCAGCGCGTCTCTGCTCTGTAGGGTGCGGACCAGCCGCAACAACATCCTTAGAATGTTCACCAACCAGTTAGATACATACTACCCTGGGCACTGTTCCAGTCTACATATAAAGTAAAATATATTATGTAATAAATTATAAATGACTGTATGTAATTATTAATATTTGTATTAACTAATCCTAGATAATTAAGCCTACCTTGTGTATAACTAACAAAATGAGTTTTTTGTTACTCGAATAAAGAAATATTATTATTATTATAAAGGTCATCTGGCAAATAGCTCCCACAGGAATATATCAGCTGCATCTCGCAATTTCCGTGAACAATGTACACCCGAATTTGAAATGTAAACCGAGGAAGGTGCTGTTCTAAATTTACAAGTTGGAGTAGGAACGGGTCTGCATGTGCTGAAAATCTGGTAGTTAAAGGAATGACGTATTCTAGCAAATTATAAAAAATAAATTTAAAATTGAATTATGCTTCAGGGAAATTTGAATTAAAAATTTTGAATTAAAACATTCTGAAATTTTGAATTTCAATAATTTTGAAATTCTTATTTACAAAAACCAATGGAAAGTTTGCGATAGCAGCATACACAATACATAGGTAATAAGGTTTTGTTGAATAACTATTAAGTGAATTTTGAATGTAAGTGTTCTGTTTCGATTACAGTGCGCGCCAATCTTTTAGTCGCCTCTGAAGCTAGCCCCAAGAATCGACGCATTAGCCGTTTTACGGTATCAGGGGGACGTTACAGGAGCGAGGGCGCGGAGCACACCCGCCTGCGTGCCGCACCACACCCCCCGCTCGCCGTTCAGCAGGTGTCAACACTATGCGTTAGTGTTAGTGCTACGTCCGTACATTACACACGCACGCGTTGCATGAAAAGTACCTACGAGGAAAAAAATGTATGATTCGTTAAGTTAACCGTTGAATCTGTTTGTTATAGTTTATTGTTTCTGTTGCCTTTATTTGTTGTTTTGTTGATTTATTGCCTCGCGGACGTTATAGCGTTTTAAGGCGACAATGTAGGAAAATGGTGTATTAAAATAATTATTGAAGTCAGTGACAATGATAATGGACCCGACGACGACACTGAGGAGGACCAAAATTCTACAGACGATAGTGATTCGGACGAAATCTTCCTTCTTCAAGTAGGGAACCAGTTTTTATAGATGGTGTCTCACCTCTCTAAATAAAGTAACAACGTATTTGCCTATATTTGTACATTATAAATTTACTTATTTTTAACATTAATGCGTTTTATTTATATACTTAAGATTGCACTAAAATAATAAATAAATAATTAAATAGCTAGGTACAACAAGTACACCTTCCCACTTATAGTAAACATTTAATAATCAACCGTTGATATTATTGTTTCCTTGACTATACCTGCGCAAGCTTGCACTCGTAACTGGGTTGTTCTCAAAATAAATGTAGTTTTTGTGTCCATTTCACAATAGTTTTACTAAAACGCCTATAAATTGTGAAGTCCGCCTTTCCTAATATCAAGTTTATCTTATTGCTTTGCTATGAATTGAACTTAAAAGTGATTTATTCTTAAAATATTTAATCCATTATTCTTTTATTTAAAAACGGCTTTGTCAAAACAAATATTTTTTCTACCATATTTTTGTTACGATTTTGTAACACTGATATAACGTTAAAAAAGAATATTCATATTTTTTGCTTCATGGCAACACAGGAAGTTGAATATCCCTAAACAGTTGACATAAGTGTCAAGCAGCAGCTATTTTTTTTACGGCTGTTGTGAGTTGAAGATTGCGTGAACAAAAAAAAAGCCTTTTGGGAATTATTTTTGTCACAAGGTTTTACAGGAACAGGTGAGAAGTATTTTTTGTTTGTTTTGCCAAGCATGAAGAACTTTGCATAGAGATCATGTGTATTCCATTAACTTCTTTCCATTCCTCAAATGTGATGAGCAGCAAATATTTTGAGGTTAGGAAAACGTGATTTTAGATTTATTTTTGTAACTTTCTTTTGTAACGTAACAAAATTATACAGTAAAGTTGTGGTTACATTGAAATCGTATAGTAAGTGTGTTTGTTTGTGATTGTGACTTTGTTGTTCCCGCGGACCCTGTTTTTTTTTTTTTTTTGTAGAGGAAAAGTCGGTATTCTAGCAAGCGGGCAAGTTAATAGTGATATCCTTTCCACTTTAAAAGTTGGCTTTGCTAAAAGTTGCATTTTGGACGTTATATATAATTAATTCTTAATATTTTATTACAAATCCAGAGCATCGACTCTCAATAGTTGATTACGTAGAATTCGTTTAGTTTAATTAAAAAAATCATTAAGGTTTTCTGTTAATTAATAGAATGTTACTGTAATTTGCTCAATATTATCATTATATAATATAATACTTCAGAATATTTCAGAATAAGCCCCATGTTAAAGCATGTTCCACTCACCTGTCACTCGTGCTTTCCCGTTGCGTTTCGGAAGTACTCGTTAAATACACGTGAATTTCAGAGTATGTTTTATATCCGTGGTACTGAATATGCTCGGTGGTGGGGATTACAGCTGAGTGGGGGATAAAAGTGTACTGATTATGGTATACATATGACACACTCAATGACCTACATTAACTACCGGAGCAGCTTGACATCATTAAAGAACTCCTTTACGGTGTAGTATGTTCTCTAACATGCAATCGTGGATAAGTATAGAATCGGTGTCTGTTTTTTGTAGCTACACGGCATATATCAAGAATAGGCCGATTGAGCTTTGGAAGTGTAACCAACTAATCAAATTAAAGCAGAAAAACAACCTAAGATGACGTCACAATTTTCAAATATTCTAAATCTTCATGCAAGGTGACAAATAAAGTTATTTTTCTCAAAAATATGTTGTAATGCTTTAATTACATATTGCATAGACATGCCAGAAAGTACTTAGAGCTATTTCAAGTCTCCAGGAAATCTGAATAACTGTCCAGGAAATTCGTATGAAAATCCATTACATACCATGTTTTTTTTTTTAACTATCCGTGTCTATGTTTTAATTGACTAAAGAGTTTGGCGATCATACGGTTTTTAGCGGCCAGTATAAAAAGAAAAAACATTACAATTTCATGTTCAGAAAACGTTTGCTATATTTTATAATTGAAAATATACATAATATTTTAATTGATTTTATAGTTATATTTAAAACCATTGAACACTTAAAATTTAACCTCAATTTTATGAAGAGGGCTGGCCGTATACATATGCCCAACGAAAAAAAAAAACGAAATAAATTAAAAGCGGGAAATTATGTTGTTGCATAATATTTTCATTTAAAGTTTTTTGTGTAAATAAATTACAAAATGAGTTCAGAAGAAGACTCTGAAATAGATTGTACTCCTCCAGATCTAAAAGCGGAAGCGGAATTAGCAAAAAACAACTTGCTTCCGCCAAAATCTAAGGAAGGATATTCAAACAAATTACGAAAAGTTCATCAAGTGGAAAGCAAATAAACACACGAACAGTTGGTCGGAAAATGTGTTTTGGCTTATTTCAGTCACCTTAGCCAAACAAAGCAGCCTTCCACTTTATGGGCGATGTATTCCATGCTCCAATGTGTTGTGCTCAATAAGAATAAAATAAAATTGAAAAATGACAACAATTTGATGCCATGGCTAAAAAGGCAATCAGATGGCTATATAAGCAAGAAATCTAAAATATTTCAAGCCAACATATAGATGATAAATATCTAGTTATAAAGGTAAATAAATGATGTAATATTATTTTATGGCTCTAAAGTTATAAATAGGCCTTTAATTCATTATTAAAATTGAGTTTTTTGTTGTAGGTTGTTCTTATCCTATCTCCTTCGTTGTTATTACTTGGAGGCAGTCGTGTTATCGGCTGTCCAAAATAGTTAATATTTTATTCATCCAACTTGGGTCCTTAACTATAGTAACCTACGTGCTAAGTTTGCATGCAACTCATTTGCAAAAATTTAATATTTTGAATAAAATCACGGTCCACGGAGCTACCAGACGGAACGCATCGCGAGCTGCTGTTGCCCTTCACCCCCTCGGGGAAACGAGACAAGCTGTGATTTTTTCTCTCGGTCTCTTTGTTTCGTGCAACATCGGCAATCTTCGAGCAACTTCGGGACTGTGCGACGAGTGGACTATCTGCCCTCTCACAACTGTCTAACCGTGGTGAAGAAAACATCTCCAAGTACTGTGAATTATTATTTATTATCTCTCACTTCAAACTCATCTTATAATATTAATATCCCGAAAATGGGTGGGAAAAAATGTGATGCTTGCAAGAAGTTCGTTGCGGCGGGCGAGATAATGGTGTGTTCTACTTGTGAGCGCTGTTACCACTTCCAGTGTTTGCGTATCTCTGCTATAGAGTTTAAAAACTTTACGAAGGAGCAATGCCGTATCGGCAAGTGCACTACATGTACAGCAAGTGAACGTATAAATAAGACTCCGTCGCGTCAAGGTAACACGAACGAAAACATAATTCTCGGATCGCCGTCGGCGTCAGCGTCGGTGTTGACACCAACTTGTCAACTACCCTCCGATTTTGATCAACGTATGCGGTCAATGATGATGAGCTGTATTTCAACTCTAAAAACGGAACTACAGCAAGCCATTAGAGATGAAATAGTACTCGTTAAATACACGTGAATTTCAGAGTATGTTTTATATCCGTGGTACTGAATATGCTCGGTGGTGGGGATTACAGCTGAGTGGGGGATAAAAGTGTACTGATTATGGTATACATATGACACACTCAATGACCTACATTAACTACCGGAGCAGCTTGACATCGTTAAAGAACTCCTTTACGGTGTAGTATGTTCTCTAACATGCAATCGTGGATAAGTATAGAATCGGTGTCTGTTTTTTGTAGCTACACGGCATATATCAAGAATAGGCCGATTGAGCTTTGGAAGTGTAACCAACTAATCAAATTAAAGCAGAAAAACAACCTAAGATGACGTCACAATTTTCAAATATTCTAAATCTTCATGCAAGGTGACAAATAAAGTTATTTTTCTCAAAAATATGTTGTAATGCTTTAATTACATATTGCATAGACATGCCAGAAAGTACTTAGAGCTATTTCAAGTCTCCAGGAAATCTGAATAACTGTCCAGGAAATTCGTATGAAAATCCATTACATACCATGTTTTTTTTTTTAACTATCCGTGTCTATGTTTTAATTGACTAAAGAGTTTGGCGATCATACGGTTTTTAGCGGCCAGTATAAAAAGAAAAAACATTACAATTTCATGTTCAGAAAACGTTTGCTATATTTTATAATTGAAAATATACATAATATTTTAATTGATTTTATAGTTATATTTAAAACCATTGAACACTTAAAATTTAACCTCAATTTTATGAAGAGGGCTGGCCGTATACATATGCCCAACGAAAAAAAAAAACGAAATAAATTAAAAGCGGGAAATTATGTTGTTGCATAATATTTTCATTTAAAGTTTTTTGTGTAAATAAATTACAAAATGAGTTCAGAAGAAGACTCTGAAATAGATTGTACTCCTCCAGATCTAAAAGCGGAAGCGGAATTAGCAAAAAACAACTTGCTTCCGCCAAAATCTAAGGAAGGATATTCAAACAAATTACGAAAAGTTCATCAAGTGGAAAGCAAATAAACACACGAACAGTTGGTCGGAAAATGTGTTTTGGCTTATTTCAGTCACCTTAGCCAAACAAAGCAGCCTTCCACTTTATGGGCGATGTATTCCATGCTCCAATGTGTTGTGCTCAATAAGAATAAAATAAAATTGAAAAATGACAACAATTTGATGCCATGGCTAAAAAGGCAATCAGATGGCTATATAAGCAAGAAATCTAAAATATTTCAAGCCAACATATAGATGATAAATATCTAGTTATAAAGGTAAATAAATGATGTAATATTATTTTATGGCTCTAAAGTTATAAATAGGCCTTTAATTCATTATTAAAATTGAGTTTTTTGTTGTAGGTTGTTCTTATCCTATCTCCTTCGTTGTTATTACTTGGAGGCAGTCGTGTTATCGGCTGTCCAAAATAGTTAATATTTTATTCATCCAACTTGGGTCCTTAACTATAGTAACCTACGTGCTAAGTTTGCATGCAACTCATTTGCAAAAATTTAATATTTTGAATAAAATCACGGTCCACGGAGCTACCAGACGGAACGCATCGCGAGCTGCTGTTGCCCTTCACCCCCTCGGGGAAACGAGACAAGCTGTGATTTTTTCTCTCGGTCTCTTTGTTTCGTGCAACATCGGCAATCTTCGAGCAACTTCGGGACTGTGCGACGAGTGGACTATCTGCCCTCTCACAACTGTCTAACCGTGGTGAAGAAAACATCTCCAAGTACTGTGAATTATTATTTATTATCTCTCACTTCAAACTCATCTTATAATATTAATATCCTGAAAATGGGTGGGAAAAAATGTGATGCTTGCAAGAAGTTCGTTGCGGCGGGCGAGATAATGGTGTGTTCTACTTGTGAGCGCTGTTACCACTTCCAGTGTTTGCGTATCTCTGCTATAGAGTTTAAAAACTTTACGAAGGAGCAATGCCGTATCGGCAAGTGCACTACATGTACAGCAAGTGAACGTATAAATAAGACTCCGTCGCGTCAAGGTAACACGAACGAAAACATAATTCTCGGATCGCCGTCGGCGTCAGCGTCGGTGTTGACACCAACTTGTCAACTACCCTCCGATTTTGATCAACGTATGCGGTCAATGATGATGAGCTGTATTTCAACTCTAAAAACGGAACTACAGCAAGCCATTAGAGATGAAATAGCTTCTGCTATGACTACTTATAAGATTGAGGTCGAGGAACGCTTTACGAAAATTGAGGAAAATCTCGGTAAAGTCGCTGAACTAGAAAATGAATTAGCCGTATCGAACGCAAGGATTATAGAACTTGAATCACAATTTAATAATCACCAACAATGGCTTCGTGGCAACAACATCGAAATCTCTGGCGTACCTGAGCAAAACTCCGAGTCCTTGCCAAATATCGTGCAGCAGATTGCAGGAATAGCTGGTGTGACCCTTGCTCTGGGGGACATCGAGTTCGTAAACAGAGTCCAGCCGGCTCGACCTATTGCAGGACGACCAAAATGCATAATTGCCAAACTCAAGACAAGGATGAGCAAGGACGCCATTATGTCCGGGATACGAAAACGTCGCGGCTTGAAAACGTCTGAAATTGGAATATTGGGAAACCCTCAACCGATTTTCATCAACGATCATCTGACCCCAGCCAACAAGAGATTATTAAGGAGCTGCAAGGAGCAGTGTTCAAAGAAAGGTTACGATATAGTCTGGGTCAGAAATTGCAATATTTTCGTCCGAAAAAACGAGAAGTGCCCTCAAATACGTATTTCTACGACATTAGATTTACAGAAGATTGTATAAAAAAGAAAATTAATTTAAATGTTCCAAGTTTTGTTAATTTCACTATAAAATATGTTTTTGTATCTGAAAATAAAAATTATTATTCTTGTTATTCCTTTATTCATTTCGTTCGACAAACCTGCACATACACCCTCACACACATTATCCCCTCCTACTCAACTTGCATTAAAATTACTTTAGAAACAAACACACATAATAATTACATACCTATAACAAGTAATTACGGTTTACCTTATTCGCTTATTGCATTGTTGAAATTTTATGATCGCTACAAAATACCAATAATTATTGTCAAATCAAAAAAGCATCTGTTCATAACTCATAAGATTATTAAAAACAAACAGTACCTCATTCTTCTCGTTAGAATATTATATTCAGAAATGGTTAATCTTTTAAGACTTAGCCGAGCTTTTAAATAACTTGAAAATATATTATCAGAATACCAGGGGGCTACGAACAAAAACTCTGACCTTACATCGTAACATTTTGTGTAGTAATTATGACATAATAATTGTCACTGAGAGCTGGCTTTGCGATGGGGTGCTTAATGCAGAGATCTGTGATAGCAGATACGATGTATTCCGCCTTGATCGAGATAGACTCGCGACAGGTAAGAGGGATGGTGGCGGTGTTTTCATACTGGTTCGGTGTTCGTTGGCCGCCGTTGTTCGCCCTGAGTGGGGCCGCAGCTCCAACTGGGGCCGTGCTCCCGCTGAGTGTCTCTGGGTAACAATACCAGCCAAGTCGATCAGACAGGGTGGTCAGCATTCTTCACGAGACTTGCATATATGTGTCTCTTATGCATCTCCTGACGGTCTGCTTCCTGATAGCCTCGATAAAATAATTACATCAATTACCACTGTAAGGCACTCGCACCCTAAAGACCACTTTTTAATCACCGGGGACTTCAACTTACCAGAAATTCGTTGGGATAAAAGTTCACCTAACTCTCCCTTTCATATTCACCGAGGGTCTGCTGCCGTTTATGATTTAGGAGTGAGACTCGTGGATGAGTTTGGCTCATTAGGCTTTGAACAATATAATTTCATTCCCAATTTATCTAATAATGTTTTAGACCTTATCTTTGGCAATTTTGGTCTGGAGTTGAATCGCTGTTTGAGTCCTTTAGTCAACGAAGATGTCGCCCACCCTTCTTTAGAGATAACGGTTAATGAAATTTTAACCACTCCTCTAAGGGAAGCCAATCATCCTAGGCGTAGGTTTAGAAAAGGTGATTACGAGAGCATACGTGCCCTTATTTCAAATTCTGACTGGACTCATTTGCTAAACCAAGGTTCTATCGATGAAGCAGTAGAAAAATTTTACGACATATTAAATTCAGCCATAGAAAAATTTGTCCCCCTTGACACCAGAAATCGACGCAATGCCTTCCCCCCTTGGTTTTCTCCGGCTCTGATTAAAGTGATTCGTGAAAAAAATAAAGCGCACAAAAACTGGAAACAATTTCATAATCCTTCTGATTACGACGAATTCTCACTTCTTAGGCGTAGGCAGCATGACCTTCAGCAAGAATGTTACGAACGTTATGTATGCTCTGTTCAGAGTTATATCAAAGAAAATCCAAAATACCTATGGAGTTTCATTAAGGCTCGTCGAGGTGGATCAGGCTATCCAAGTTCTTTGGAATACAACGGAAACACTCTCAGAGCGGGAAAAGATATTTCTGAAGGATTCAATTCCTTCTTTCATAGCGTTTTTGTTGAGCCTGCTCAAAACTATGATGATGACGTACTTGCTCCTCCATACTGTGATGATGGGGACATAATACATTCTATAGAAGTCACTCCGAATGAAATATCAGCACAAATCTCAAAAATAGATCCTAATGGTGGAGCTGGCAGTGATGGTCTCCCTGCTTTCTTTATTGTGAAATGTGGCGGTGCTCTCAGTGTGCCATTAAGTATACTTTTTAACCGTTCTCTTTCTGAGGGTAAATTTCCATGTAAATGGAAAGATGCACATATAGTACCTATTCACAAGAATGGTCCTAAAACAAAAGTGCCTAACTATCGCCCTATATCTATACTAAATGTGCTCGCCAAGTTATTTGAAAAAATAGTATATAACAGATTATACCCAACAATTTCAAAAGGCATACCTTCTGAACAACATGGTTTCCTTAAGGGACGATCGACTACAACGAATTTGGTTGAGCTGGTATCCTTTGTCCTTCAGAAAATGGAGTCTGGCCGGCAGATTGACGTGGTCTACACGGATTTTGAAAAGGCTTTTGACCGCGTGGACCACGTCATTCTGCTACGAAAGCTTGGAAAACTTGGAATACAAGGCGATCTTTATCGCTGGGTGACTTCTTATATTTCAAATAGGAGACAAGCAGTTGTGCTCGGTGGTCATCGCTCAAATTTCGTTGATATTCCCTCCGGTGTTCCTCAGGGCTCTCACTTGGGTCCATTATTTTATTGTGCTTATATCTATGATATTTATAGTGTATTTCACGACTCCAACTACTTGCTGTATGCGGATGATAAGAAAATATACCTGGATATTAATAATGAAGCTGATTGCGAATTACTACAAGCTGATCTGGACCGACTTAGTATTTATTACAGTAAAAATCGGATAAAAGTTAACGTTGCTAAATGTGTCCAAATAAGTTTTTCCAGGAAGCGTAATCCTGTCATACATGCTTATAATATTAGCGGTAATCCCATACAGCGAGTAGATGTGGTCAAAGACCTGGGTGTGAGCCTTGATTCAAAATTAACATTCGAGCACCACATTGATGCAATTGTGAGCAGGGCATATAAAAGTTTAGGTTTCGTAATGCGGGTATGTGGTGAATTTAGGGACCTTTCTTGTCTTAAGGCGGTGTATTTTGCTTATGTTCGAAGTTTATTGGAGTTCGGGTCTTCTGTATGGTCACCACATTATATAACTTATAAACAGCGTATCGAAAAAATACAGGAGATTTTTTTAAGACATCTAAATTTTAAAGCCAGATTACTAAAAATGAAATACGAAGATTCTTGTCTACACCATCGCATTCCTTCGCTCGAGGATCGCCGGCTTTTGCTTGATATGTCCTTACTATATGACATTGTTACTGGTCGTATTAACAGCATGAGCATAGTATCTAACTTTCCCCTTAGAGCCCCCTCATTTCGCACCCGGCACTCTGCTAGACTCTTTTATTATGTACCCAATGTTCGCACAAACTATGCCCAATCATCTCCTCTCATTCGTCTAGCTAACGAATACAATAAAAAATTCTTTAAAATTGATCCATATGGAAACTCCAGAACTTCATTTCGAAATAAAATAATGAACGAAATATATTGCCCTAATGAATAACCGTAATTATAATGATAATGATGATTTTGCTAAACACCCTCCCCTTTTTACACTCCCCTCACTTACACAAACACATACTCTCTCATACATACTCATCTTACATTAACTCCACACAACACAAACGTCTTGTCGAACAAATGAGCAAATTAAACTATAAGATTACGTTAGGTACTTGGTTAAGTTGCTATAAGGTTGGTATAGTATAAGTAGATTGTTTAAGTTGGTATAAATATAAATTGGTTAAGTTGCTTTATTTTCTTTAAATGTCTAAATATAAGAGTAAACTAACGAATTAGTTAAGTTTTGATTATTATTTTTTACAGTTGGGGAAATTTGTTATTGGCCTTAGTTTAAGTTTAGAAATATTGTTTAGAGTATATTATATCGCTGTTAATTTCCTGAATAAACTAAATAAATAAATAAATAAAATCATGGGAGTAAAAACGGTGCATGTAGAAGTCTGGAGCTTGGGAATCTAACTACAAAAGACGTCAAACACCGCTATAGCATTATTTTAGTAAAATTGCGTGACACATAAAACAAACTCGATCGATTGTTTGTTATTCAAGATGAGTTTGTTAACGTAATAAAAAAACTTATATAATTTGAAAATATCTCGTTTTATTTTTGGGAAAAGCACTATACATGCTTCGACCATAATTAGCTATCCTGGACTCGTATATAAAAGTCCTCGCCCTACGGGCTCGGCTTTTTAACTTTCTCGTCCAGGATATCTTTAATTACTGGTCTCAGATGTAATGTACTATTAAAGGCGATTCCTATTTATTTTTTCATTACATCTACGAGTACTTCAACAATCTCGTTAATTGTACCACAAACTCACTAGACTTTTTGCTTTACAAATTGCAAAACGTAATTGCACAATAAAACGCACACGGGTTCGCCTGCAACTGGGGACATTAGTGAAAGTGCTGAAGCCATTAAATAAATTACATGTGTATACTGCAGAATTGAAAGTGCTAGTGTACAACGCAGTGTCGGTCTTGTTGCAAGAGAGACAGAGTTCATGTTTGTATGCTACGAGTAGCTTATTTTTGTTGGAATTTATAACTGGCACAATATTTTTTTTTTACTCTGCAAATTTATAAATAGAGTTCCTTGGAGCCATTTGATATATCTACGGAATGAAAATACCATAAAAGTCTTTCTTTTGATTCTTAAAATCTGTGTAATTGGTTTCACCACACAACAAAACTTGATAAAGTTACAAACAAACAATAGTGGCACTAATTATTTCTTAATTCTTTATTGTACACAGATAAATATACAACAAAATAGGTTTCTTAAATATAATGTACAGTAGCGAGCTTATCTCCAAACTGAGATTTTTTTCAGCAAAGCAAGCCTGAAAGTGAATATTTGTTTTGGATTTTTGGGTATACATATGTGCACAAAATAAACTACTTAATAAAAATTACTAATATGGCCATTAAATACTAAAATGTAACCTACCAAACTAAGTATCTAATAATTACACACTTACTTATTATATACTTACAATAATATGCATACAATTTTAACATAATTAATATAACTTTTTATATTCCTATTTTTACTGTGAGCGACATAGTGTAGACATTTTTATACACATCTTCATCGTCAGGTGTTTTCTAAGGCATGTTGTTTGGAAAGTACATAAGATTCCAAGAACAACAAATAACGTTGTGACATTTCTGTAACAGACATACACACAGACGGGCAGACTCACGACTCAAAATATAAAAATATACACAAAAAAATAATTATATGGTTTTCTTCTCTTCAGCATACCTACCACCGTTGTGACTGTTCCAAGTTGGAACTAAGGCTTCATAGGTAAGTATTTAGGTAAGTAATAATTTTGTTCGTCACAGCCTCATGCTGAGTTACGCCAGGGTCACAGCTTTAGGCTTCTGGCGGTGCTTCTTGCTGCGCTTCCAGGAGGTTTTTCCGACGGGCTTTGCCCTACTACGACCCCTGTCGGCGCCTTCCACCGCAGCGGTCGCTCACTCAAAGTGCTTGACACTAGGTTCGTCCTGTGCGCTCGATCACTGTTTCAACCACCCGCCTCCCCGTACACCGCCGTCCTGAGAGCGCAAGTCACTCGAAGCCGTACAAGACGCGTGAGCGGCGACCCATGGCCGGCTCTATACAACTTCATACATTTGTTCTCTCTGCCCGCGCCGTCGCAAGAAGAACCGCTTGGCGCGCCTCTCGAAGCTTGAAGCTGTGGCCGACCAGTTATGGTCCATTTGGTGTCAGTGTTTCATGTCTTTTTTATTAATTATTATCGTGTTTAGATTAGATTATTTTTATGTATATGTTAGCATATAAGCATATATACCAATAACGCCTATATCTTTTTTTTCTTTGTATTCTTATTGTCCTCAAATAAATTCCTTTCTTTTTTTTCTTTCTTTTTTTTGAGTACGAAACCCTAAAGAAAAACATTACGTCAGTGAAGCCACGGGCATAAGTAAGTTGGATATTGTTTCGATGTCTACATTTTTACTTCTAGAAAAATAAAAATCTGAGATATAAAAATATGTTTAAGTACGGAACCCTAAAGACTACGTAGATGAAGACACGGGCATAAGCTAGTTGGTTAATATTTCTAAATTTGTATTTTTAGTTCTAGAAAAATAATAAACAATGTCTGAAGATTTTATATAAAGCATGACTCATATAGGTCCCGGCAGTAAATAATGCACATCATATCGCAGCGTCATCTCAGTCCGAAGTACTAACAGCCCGGTGACAGAGACGGCGCTCTACGAAGCCGAATATAACCGATGTGCATTATTTAATGCCGGGTACTGTAGTCACTTAGTTCGTTCATATTTTGTCTTCGGTCATAATACAAGTACTTACCTACGAGTATATCTAAGGGACATCAACATGGAAACGCACTAAAATAACGCTTTAACGAGAGAAAATTCTGAGAAAAGCTTCACATAAAAACTATTCTAAGAAAAAGCGCCGCTTTGTAACGTAATATTTCAACGAGTAAATGTTTTAGAAGAAAAATATATCAATTTCAACCCTCAACCTTGTTTTATTTGCAGTAGTATACATATATCGGTCTTTTTCATTACTCAAGGAATATGCAACAAAATATACACTTATATAAATTGCTTGAGAATCCTTAGGTACAGAAGCATTTTTAGGGTTCCGTACCCAAAAGGTAACCAACGGGACCCTATTACTAAGACTCCACTGTCCGTCTGTCTGTCCGTCTGTCCGTCGGTCACCAGGCTGTATCTCATGAACCGTAATAGTTAGAAAGTTGAAATGTTCACAGATGATGTATTTCTGTTGCCGTTATAACAACAAATACTAAAAAATAGACATGTTTTTTTTGCCGTTTTTATAGATAATGGTGCGGAACCCTTCGTGCGCGAGTCCGACTCGCGCTTGGCCGGTTTTTTGTTTGTTTGTATTAGTAAACTAGCGGACGTCCCGCGGCGTTGCTCGTGTAGATCTCCATTTTCCTGATCCCGTGATAATTTCCAAAAATCCAGCTTTATTCCCTGTCTACATTACACAATATACAAAATTTCAGCTTTCTATGTTTAGCCTGGGCGTTGATGAGTCAGTCAAAGAGTGAGCGAGCGAGTTAGTGAGTCAGGACTTCTCTAAATATATACAGGGTGTAATCGTTAAGTGTGACCAGGCCATCATTTCGTAACTATTACAGATATCAAAAAAATTTAATCTGATATCGAAAGTACGTTACCTAATCAATAAAATGACATCTGGTTTGGCCTAGGCCAAAATATTTTGTCCTTAAATCGGGTTTGGCCATAATGGGTGGTTTAAAATATTGAAACATCTGCCATACGATAAATAAAAATAAATATTTCTGATTGGACTTTGTTTCGTAAAGTTCTTGAAAATATTGAACCAAGGAGTTGAATTATCTATTTCCAATATCATAATAGTATTGTATCGATATTGGAACACAGTTTGTGTAAGGTTCTACAGGGCAAAGGGTGGTTGTAGATCATTTGTTTGATGCAAAGTCTGATCCAAAAAAGGTCGCCTCCATTTGTTAGTAAAATATCGTTCGATAAAGGTGCCTTGGAAATCAAATGGTAATATCTTTTTTACATAATATTACAGTAAAAGCTCCTATTACAGAGGCAATATTTGAAAGTAATAAAGAAAAATAAGTATTTGTTAGCATAAAGAAGCATAATAAATTATTTCAAGAAAAATGAAGATTCAATTTTATATTTCTTATGACATTTTGTTTGTTAAACGAGTTTATAATTTAAAAACTATATTTTAGTGTTCAAGTTGTTTTTTTTTATTATAGATGTATGATTAAGGTTAGAGCCAATTAAGTCGGTAGTCGGCTCCTTATACGCAGGGTGAGCTAGTTAAATGTATTGTGGTTCCGTACAATAAATCCTATCCTTCCTAACAAATTAATAATGCAAAATTATTTGTTCGTAATGTTTTCAAGCTATAAGTGCTTGAATGATTTTAATAAAATGTTGGTACATAGATAGCTTATGAATCGTGTGTGATTTCCAAATTTCAAATAATCTCCTATGCTCTATTAATTTTTACACTCTGTATTTGCACTCATTATTTGGTAAGTACCACCGTTTTTTTATTTCCGATTTATCAAAAACAACAAGTAAAGCAAACGGGAATCCACACAAAAAAACAAAACTTAAGTATAACTTTAAAAGCTTTGTTTTATTTTTACAATAAAACTAATAGACATAGTTTATTAAACCTGTAAATAAGTGTATGTGATGTATACATACATTAAATAACTAAATATATTTCATTTAATTCATCTAATATCGCAATCGTACATTAATTTATTGTCTAAACATTAATTTAATTATTCATACATTTCTATACATAGATTAGAACTGATCAATTTATAGTTTTATGATAATATTTATTTTTGTGCCAGTGACAATGACGCCACTGGGGATCCGGCGTCATTATTAAGTGATTCAAGTATGACAACTTAAATTATAAAACACCTTGAAATAACGTTATTTATATTTCTGAATATAAATAATATAAATAATTTATATAATATTATAATTATAAAAAAATATTTATACAATATTAATGATATAAATAATAAATAATATTTCTTAACTAGTTATTTAAAATGTAATGATTTTACAAGATGATTAACATAATAAATTATGCTTATTAACAAATCAGAATATTGTGTCCGTTTTTAGGGTTCCGTAGTACCTAATATTTTCCTTAAAATACAATATGGATATCAAATTGGAGATATTAAAAAGATAAATGTAAAAATATATACTATTACTATATTTACTGGCACTGGTTTCGAGATATCTTTAAAAAAAACATAAAAATATGTATGTCCCTCCCCCCTTATCTCCGAAACTGGTAGACTGAAAAATATGAAAAAAATGACGATTACAGATCATAACTGGCCAATTACAGGAAAACTAAACCAATTTAAAAAAAGTTAAGCAAAAATGAGAAATATACAAAAAAAGGAAAATAAATTTAAAAAGTGTTATAAAAGTACAATATGGGTATCAATTTGTAGGTTTTAAAAAGCTAATTGTAAAAATATATAGTTTGACTATATTTAATTGCATCTATTTCGAGAAAAAATTGTAAAATCATAAAAAAATGCATGTCCCCCTCTTATCTCCAAAACTGGTGGACCGAAAAATATTTAAAAAATTTTGGTAATATGTGTTTACGTGAATATTACAGGACAAATAAAGCGGTTGAGAAATTCACAAAAATAAAATGTAAAAATTAAATTTATTATCCCCAATACCGAACCCTAGGTACGCGAGTCTGACTCGCACTTGGCTGGTTTTTTGGTTTGTAGCCTGCGGGTCTACCGCGTAGTTATGATTTTCATCAACATCAACTTGACATTGAAATTTGACGTGCGTGCAAAAGAGATGGCATGTTAGGCGGGTGTCGTCGCACGCACGTCAAATTTCAATCTCAAGTTGATGTTGATAAAAATCAGAATTACGCGGTAGACCCGCTGGTCAAGAATGCGGTAGAAAGACAGTGTGGCCGCCATTTTTAAACGCACTTTTACCTACACAAATGTGTAAGTGGAAACTTTGTCCGAAAATAGATTGGTACACACAACATGCCTTTTCTTTTTGAGAATTCGTCATCAACTGTTACAATTTATGTATGAGAATTCACCTGACACTCCAGACGACTCGACTCCTGTAGTTTTAAATATGATAATCGAGGCAACCCCCGTAGTATAAACAAAAATTACATGTCTTTTTTTTCAAACGCATTTTATTATTGCCTCATTGTTTGAGAAAAGCCTCGATGGAATCGGGTATTGTCTATTTCGTTTTATAAACTCACCTCGATAGACAACTTTTCGATTCGAATCTTTGTTTCCACCGCTCGGATATTGTCTACTATTTCTTGCAATTTTAAATCCCAATCTGCATATCTAAAGGTTTAAAATGTTTCAAAACTTCCTCCAGCTACACCTTCCTTACACTACAACCCTTTTAGCGCTCACTAGTGTGTTCATGCAATATTCATGTCCACGTTATACTAACTCGTACATTTACGAGAAGAATACTTACATTATAAACTAGTGCACGCCCCACAGCGTTTCTCGCGTAGATCCTGTATCCCTGATCCCGTAGAAATGTCCCAAAATCACTGTCTACGTCAAACCAGAAACTTACAGTTCAAATTTCATGTTCCAAGGTCTAGCCATTTGGTCTAATGAATTAGTACATTACGATACGAGAGCGATGAAACGTTTTCTGACGAGTGTGAGTTTGCGGCACGAGCCGAAGGCGAGTGCTGCAATCACACGAGTCGAGAAAAAGTTTCTCGCACGAGTTTCGTATAATTTTCATAGCACAAGTGCGGAAAATGCCGACTTTACGCACGCGCAGCGTGCGTAAAGCGGTCATTTTACGCACAGTGTCCTATAAAAAATATTATCAAAACATATAATTAGTCTAAGCTAAGAAAATCGTTTTGAAGCGAATGCTTCTTTGTTGGCGCTTTAGATAAATAGGGGGTTCAATTTAGAACTTGTACATCACTTCCGTGGTTGATTTCAGGAAAGAATTCCGCTGATTAAAAAATCTATAGTTATTAATTTGTACATTCTTTGTTAAAATACTAACATTAAGTTAAGTTAAAAATAATTAAAAATTGTTTCATAATTTTGTATGTACTGTTCACGCTACAGCGTGACGCGTGATTTGCGCGCGCATGCGCGGATGACCACCCCCCCCGCCGCAGGCCGGTCGAGGCGCGCGCGGGCGCTGGTCCTTTCTGTTCTGCCGTAAACGTCGATCGAACGACACGTATGCACACTCGCGCCGTCAGCCCAAACAATATCGCGTACCTACCCTTTAGGTTGTGAAAGTGTTGTGTTCACAGTATATACCAAGACATTTTGCACATTCCTGACCAAAATGCCAGCTCCATCAGCCCAACAAGAAGGCTCAGCCCGTCATCGCATTCGTCGGCTCGTCTACAACATTCCAAAGCAAGGTCAGTGCACCCACAATTCTCCCGTGTCAAATCCCATCAGCCCTGCATTCCTGTAGCCAGCGGTTACATTTTGGCCCTTCGAACCGTTAGAACCAGCCCCCCTCTATTTACTACAGTCCATTTTCAATCCAGGAAAAATTTTGGTCACTTCGAGCCGGTAGTAAAACATTTTTTTCAATCCAAGAAAAATTTTGGTCCATCGAGCGGAAAATTTTTGGTTTTTATCACCCCCCGCCTCCCCCCCCGCCGGCCCGTAACTTTGTCTGGACCAGCCCCCGTCGATTTACTACAGTCCATTTTCACCCGGTGGCATATTTTGCCCCCTTTCCCGGCAAAAAATATTTTGTGGTCTCGAATACCTATTGCGGGTAGGTAATTAGAACCGCCGCCGCCTTGAACATAACCTTTGTTTCTTCGGCCCGCGCAAGTTACAAGCTATCCGCACGTTGGAGTTGGTAGCGCTCAAGTTTTAATAACTCATTTTCACATATAGTCACACTCATCACACATTCAATCAGCACATACACACTCAGCTCATTTTCACTCACACATTCAATCAGCACATACACACTCAGCTCATTTCCACTCACACATTCACTCATCACATACACATTCAGCTCATTTTCACTCAATGAAACCAGCACTCAGCGCACTCAGCACACTCATCACACACACACTCATCATTTACACACTCAGTTCATTTTCACTCAATGACTTCAACTCCAACAGAGAATTCTTGTAACTCCGCACAACGTGTAGTGAACGTCACTAACACACCAATTTTGTTGCCAACCGTCTCACTTAAAATAGCAGACGTACATGGTCAATTTCATTCAGCACGAGCCCTGTTAGGTTTTATCTCACGTCGTGGTACTCCAGTTCTCATTCGCTCAGACTGCGGCACAAACTATGTAGGTGCTAGGAATCAGCTCACTGAAGTTCAGAACTTCCTCAGGTCAAACAATGATGCAATCACTCACAAGCTCGCGAATCAGCACATAACTTGGTTACTGAACCCGCCTAAAGGTTCGGCGCTCTGCACGAAATAAACGTAAAATCCACCAAGCAACTACTTTATCGCGTGATAGGTGAACAGCACCTCACTTTTGAGGAATTTTCTACCCTTTTGGCTCGAATTGAGGCTGTACTCAACTCAAGACCCCTCTGCCCAATTTCATCCGACCCTACGGGCTTTGAACCTCTCACGGCCGGACATTTCATTATTGGTCGTCCGCTCACCGCTCTACCTGAGCAGTCTTTTGACAACAGACCCATATCTGCTCTTAAACGGTTTCAACTCATTCAAGCGCTCTCTCAGCGCTTTTGGACTCTCTGGTCCAGATCCTACCTCCATACCCTGCAAACCCGCTCCAAATGGCTCTCCCCTTCTTCCCCTCCTCAAGTGGGTGAACTGGTCCTCATCAAAGAGGATGACCTGCCTCCGCTCCAATGGAAGCTGGGGAGAATTCTCCGCACGATACCTGGCAAGGATGGAGTGATCCGAGTTGTGGATCTGGACACAGCTCATGGAAATCTGCGACGACCTGTGTTCAAGATAGCCAGGCTGCCGTTGGATTCAGCTCAAGAGGAGTCGCAGCCCCGGCCCCCCCAGGATGTTCACGCTACAGCGTGACGCGTGATTCGCGCGCGCATGCGCGGATGACCACCCCCCCCGCCGCGCGTCGGTCGAGGCGCGCGCGGGCGCTGGTCCTTTCTGTTCTGCCGTAAACGTCGATCGAACGACACGTATGCACACTCGCGCCGCCAGCCCAAACAATATCGCGTACCTACCCTTTAGGTTGTGAAAGTGTTGTGTTCACAGTATATACCAAGACATTCTGCACATTCCTGACCAAAACGCCAGCTCCATCAGCCCAACAAGAAGGCTCAGCCCGTCATCGCATTCGTCGGCTCGTCTACAACATTCCAAAGCAAGGTCAGTGCACCCACAATTCTCCCGTGTCAAATCCCATCAGCCCTGCATTCCTGTAGCCAGCGGTTACATGTACCTTTTTGGCTATTGATTTATAATAAACCGAAATTATGGGAATGTGCTGACTCCTAGCTTACAGTTAACACTTCTTTTTAGGAGTCAGATACTCATTGTATTTTATGATGTTTTATGGTTGATAAAGATATTTTATGTTTATGTTATGTTTAATGATTAAGGCATTTTTGCATTTAGTACTTGACAATAAAAGTGCTTGTGGAAGTTCTTATATGAAAAGAATTTTACTCAATTATTCTTAATATTAACTTGATATGCGCATGATTTGATTTCTTATTAAGTATAATTACGTGTTTTAATCGTTTATTATTTGTTATTAGTTATCATTCATGGTAAATGTATGTTTATTTCATCAAAATAATGAAAAAATTGAAATTACCACGAAGTTGATGCGCACGCTGCCATCACGAATCAAGAATCGCACAGCCCAAGTGAACACCACCGCCATGCTGCCGCCCGCGCCGCCGAGAATGTCAGTGCAGGGACTTAGTCCGCTTATGACAGACCCTCGCTTGCTTAACAACGAATTTGAAAGGAATTCGAAACATGTCGCGTATCGCGAAATAAATTCATGTAAGTCGATCCATATTTCTACTTAATTAAGAATTAAGAAGTTTGAAAGTTTATTTTTATGCTTTTCTCTGTGATTGACATCAAATGTCACAACATGCAGTGAATTGCGTCTGGAACCGAAATAGTAAAAAAAAATACCAAAAATTTTTCTCGTTGTCCCAAAATTAAAAATGATGGCAAAGAAGTATCCGCTTAAATAATATACGATTGTATCTCCGACACAACCTGCTCCTTTTTGATATAAAATTTAATCTCGCAGTATGTCAGACATCCCTTTATTACTTCAATCGGCCTATCAGGAAATCTGCTTTGTATCAAAACGAGCGAAATTAATTTACAAAATGAAATAATTTAGATGAAGAAAAATATTTTTTTTGGGTTAATATCTTACAAGTCTTTATTATATTATGATAACATGTTTTTTACTAATATACATACATTTCCTAGGATTTTCGGGTGGCTAGTTTGGGCAACAAATCGAACTAAATATACGCAATCTGCGTTTGTAACTGCCTTAATACAGAGGTCGTAGTGAAGTAACTGTGGGTGCTGAAGCAATAATTAAATTCCTCTATATTTACATGCATCCAAACACAGGCAGGCTTTGATATCCTTTAACTGAATTATTCATGTTCTGAACGCGCCTCTGAATCAGGCTCTACGTTGACGTAACTCAGTTTGCATAGAACAACTACAAACCTGAGCGCCCACGCAATATTAACAAACAGAATACCAACATGTTTAAACTACTAGACTCTACGCGTCCTCTTGTTTCGCTACGACGTAGCAAGTGCTACGACTACAAATATTTCCCACTTTGTAGACCTGCTACGCCGTATATTGAACGCATATAATGCTTCAGGGAAAATAAATAAAGAATAAAAGACAAAATTAACTACTTTTATTATGCCAACCAAAATTATCATACATACAATTTATTCACATGAATATAATTATTCCAGACTACGATGTAGTAACTACGATGGATGTTAAAACACCGTATTTACAAAAACAATTTTATTTTAATTTAAACAATGCAATAGATTATACCTATATAGTCATTTTGCACCAATTTCTTCAACTGAGCCCCATGTCATATGTAACTTCTTGGGGTGTGCTTCATTTCATTGTATGGCTGCTAAGTTCAAATACAGTGCGAAAAGATAATCTTAATCTTTTTTTCTTCTGTTTACTGAAAAAACTGTTTTAGCTTTTGTTGGATCAGATTATGACTAATTGTGCATTAAATTTCAAACTCGTGCTTTATAAACCTCACTCATACTAAACTATTGGTGTTAACTGCCACATTCCAAAATGTTTTTAAACTTATAACTTCTAAACAAGAAATACAAAGTTAAGTTATGCACTTTTTGCTAAGCGACTGACGTTTAACCTAAATGTACAAACACAACTCTTTTACCTTGAATATTTTTTCAACATGTTGAAAATCAGTGAGCTATTAGTATTGTACTGAAGCGAAAACTACCATTTTTAGATTTTTTATCTGTCTGTCTAAGACTCGAGAACCACTCAACGGATTTCGATGCGGCTTTCTTTATTATCATTGTAGTGAACCTGGTCAACATATACTTATTTATTTATTTATTTATTAACATTATGTTATTGCAGTATAGAAACGCAGAAAGAAAAGTAAATTTGGATGTGAGGAGCTCTGAACCGGGGGATTCGAACCCGGGACCTCTCGCTTTTCGGACGATTGCTCTATACAGGTCTCAACTCAAGTCACGAATTTACACATGTGCTTTCCCATACTGCAATGATATTTATTTACATACCCACATACTTATTTCTTACGACATAAACTCTAGGCTATAAGGGGTGTTGATAAAATAATGCCCAAGCCGAAAACAGGGCAGAGATAGAAAAATCGCGGGCGGAGCCTTAGGCAAAATAATAGTACCATAACAGTAATAATATTGTTTTCAATGCAAGTGCTCGTAAAGGCCCACTTTTTATGCATCAAAACCGAACAGAAAGTCGATTATTTTGCCCTAGGTCTTTATTATTTTTTTCTGCATTTATTAACGAGAATTTGAAAAAATTCCCCGGGCCATGATTCGAACCTGCGACCTCTTGTTATATTTGTTTTATTTCCTCACACTATGCATTAAAAACGTAGTATGATACACGGGCGTAAGAGCAATAAATTACTCGGTTACGTTTAAAACACTCGCTACGCTCGCTCTACGTCCTCGTAATTTATTCCTTTTCGCCCTTGTACTATACACTACTATTAAAGACTTATAATAATAATAAAGTTTGTTTTAGAATTAACCATATTGTGTTTTGTTCACGTTGTGGTGGATCGTCGTGAACAATGAGTTTTTCAGACAGGAATCTGCAAATTAAAAGCTGACAAAGCCTGGGGAAAATTTAATTAATTAAGGTACGAAAGTTGTATATTGCTTGCGATTATGCGTATGGTTTAATACTGGACGTAAATTTGTTTCTCTACGTCAATAAAAGATTACACCGTTAAATAAAATTGCCAGGTTTTTTCTTCTTTTCCATACATTGCTGATCGACAGACAACAAAAAAAGTTAAAGACGCATCGGAAAGTTCCTTGTTACTTTTTTGAAAACGATGCAGAAAATACGTCATTACTGTCATACAAATATGCGGACGGAAAAAGTTTATGAAAATCCTTTGTTTGTTGAGTGGACAGAAAAAGTTTATGAAAATCGATTGTTGACGTGCTGTTTTTTATAGTCCATCCATCCATCAGCCTAGTTTGTCCACTGCTGGACATAAGCATTTCCAGGCCTTTGCCACTCCCTGCGGTCACCCTGGAATAATTGCCCATACTCACACACGCTGGGCAGGCGGGTTGGTGAGCGCGGTGCCGGAACCCTCGCACCAGTGACGCCGCTGCCCATCACCAGTCTGTTCCATATAAGGCCCGGCTATTAGGGATGGATATACCGACATCCATTGGTCCCAGGTGTATGATTGGCCTCCTGGTTTTTTGCCTGTGAGCTGTCCTCTTACTCTCCCCCGAATTACTTAGAGGTGGTCTCCAAGTAAGATGGTGGTACCCCCACGGTCGAGCCGGGCATCAGCTCTACCATCGGCTGTTTTTTTAAATTACATAATATTTTTTATTACATGAGCAAGTGGCCAGTATCATTATGTAAACTCGGACATAAGATTTTTTTTTTCATAATTTTTCCATACCCGTGTCAGGTTAAATTACTTTTAGCTTTTTCTAGACAGACTCTAAGTACTTAAAATGGCGTCTAATAGTGATAGTAAAGACTTGATGATGATTTTCCAGCGAAGAAATTTAAATAATTTGTTTTTTGCTTTGAACAGCGAAGCCGGCGGACATAATAAAGTGGTATATTACATGTGGATTATTATTTTCCTCGTACGTGTAGTATAAAGCACTATGTATCACTCGGGAGAAAGTGCGATTCCCAACTCATGTGTATCGAGGCCCTTGGCTTCGCCTCGGAAGTCAAACTACACCCTCGTTGGTAATCGTCTCCTTTCCTCCCTCTGTGAACAAAGTACTATTTTGTATCTCTATTACTCATGAAACTTTCATCTATATTCCTGGCATTAGATGACTCTTTACTCTTGAAAAGTAAAGAATTTGATAGTAAATTTTTTTGGCGTGGCCTTGTTTTTAGAAGTTAGTGCTCCAGTATGGTTTTTCTTAAACTGGACCTAGTAATACACACACACACACACACACACACACAAATATGCAATAAGTATAACCAACAATTTAAATTGGTTATATATAAACTAACGTGACCCGGAAGTACAGTGCTACAAGGATCTGATGGCACGTGTAGGACAGTGACAGGAGGGCGCAGCTGTGAAACAAGGAGTATGGTAGCGGCGTTAGTTCTGATTTTGGACACAACCAATACACGCGCCATAGGATCCTTGTAGCACTGTAGTAGCGAAAACTGCATCAACAGTCCGATCGAGTCTGGTTCCGATACTGGAAACATCCGAACGCAGTCGAAGAGCGAAAAATTTGCGAACAATTTCCCAAAGAGTTATAGATCTATACAAATCAGTGAACGACTAAAACATAGAAGTCGAATTAGAGCCGAAAAATAAAATGTGTAGAAAACAATTTTGTCTTTGAGTCTTTGAACGGCTGTCTTAGTGTCGCATGACAACAGTACGAATCAATAATGAGCCTTTTGCCCTTTTCAATCTGTGGTGCGATTTTCGAATGACACTTTTTAATAAATAAGTAATTAAGAAAATCGTGTCTGTACACTATAATTTTTTTAATTTTGGTCTGTCTCTCGGCTTGTATGTATCTTCCGTTTTAACTCGATAGCGACTCAACGGATTTGGAAGTGATTTTCTTTATTTTCATCGTAATGGATCTAGGCTATAAGGGGTGTTTATAAAATAATTGCCAAACTGAAAACAGGGCAAATATTGAATAAACGTGGACGTGGACGGAGCCGGATGCGAAAGGCTAGTAATCAATAAAGATGATGGTGAGTCAAAATCTCATTTAAAGCTTGACCTGTGCTTCCTTGCACAGTTAAACAAGTAAGTATTATCCGTTATATTCGTCTTAATAAGCTAAACTATGAGGATACAGAAAGCTTACTGAAAATAGTCTCTTGAAAAATACAATCTGTACTGAATTTCATTGCCATTTATTATTATGATTTTCTTTTGACTTTATAATGTTTCTCTCTGCATGAAACACTATACCTACTTATATTACACTACAGTATACTTAATAACTTGAATTTTATTTTTTATGTATTTTATTAATATTATATCCTTTTTAGTCAAATACACTCCAAGTTTTGCAAATACTCTACCGAACACATATTAAATTAATTACTTTTATATGTAAACCTAATTATAATTCAATAAAGTGTGTAATTTTAATAAAAATTTAATATTTAGTATGTCAAACTAGATACCTGTCCGTCAAACAGTTTATTTTATAAACTAGTACGGCGAGTAGTCTTAACTTGACAATAAATCTAATTATGTAAAACTGTATTTTTAAGGGTTTTGTAAATTGTTATTTATCGTTTGTAAATTGTTATCATTCATTCATTCATTCATTCAGTCTTATCCGTTATAAACATTTACACGTACTTGTACAGTCAACAAAAGAGGTAGGGAACCAAGCCCAGCGCAAACACCTTGATCCTACGACCTACACGAGAGGGATAGACGAGGTGAGATAAATATACGCACTATTTATCAAGTATTATTCATTTCATCTATCACTCATCCGCGGGTGTAGGATCGAAGTGTTTGGGCTGGACCTGGTTACTTCTGCCGTTCTATTTTGTTGATCGTACATAGTTATTATGTATTGTACGTATGTATGTATAACAAACAAGGTTTAATTAAATTTCGTACCGTGAGCGACTTACAAAGGCTTTGTGGCATTATTAAATTCAGTAATAAATAACTTTGCTGGATGATTGATTAACACCAAAAGCAACATTTAATATTAACCACAGTTCTTTGTACACAATTTATCTAATTTATGTAACTAAATAAAGCGTGGTATATTTTAAAATTTTGATGATGACCTTATTATAAAACAATATGTAACCAATACCATTTCATATCATTTCACTAATTTCATTTCATTTCGTTTCACTAATTTCACTATTCCATTTCACTAATGCGAAAGTTTGGATGTTTGAATGGATGGATGGATGGATGTATGTTTGTTAGTCCTTCACGCCGTTACTAATGAACTTATTAGGCTGAAACTTAGCACAAATGTATGTAGTTTCAGACCTGAAATAGGACATAGGCTAGTTTTTATCCAATAAATCAGTTCCCATGAGAAGGCACTGGGGTATCAAGTTTCAAATGAAAAGTGTTGTTTTACTCTTTATTTTTTTATTTATTACACTTAATGTACAATTACACAAAAACATGAAAAAAAAAACAATTCAAATATTTTACAGCGTACAAAGGCGGAACTTATTGCTAATAGCAATATCTTTCAGGCAACCTTTGAGTGAAAAAGAAAATATAGAAAATATAATGAAAGGAGCGTGTAAATGTTACGAAATCAAACATAAGAGTAAACTACATAGACTTATTATTGGGGGATGTCTTACGCTATAATAAATGAATACATAAACAAACGCAAAAATATATTATAGAGAATATAATAAATATACTTTTATAAATACATTAATACATATATAATAATAAAAAAGATAATTTTAGATGAAATATTAATCAAATGAATAAATGATAGATGAGTTAGGGGCGTAGTTCACTAAAGAAGTGAGACAGTTTTGAACGGATACAGGTAGACGATTCCATAGTCGAGCAGCGTGCACTGAAAAAGAATCACAGTAAAAACCAGTTTTATGTGAAGGTATACATGAATTTTTCTGGTTGACAGGGCGTTGCAATCTGCGTCGATTATAAAAGAAACTAAAATGTTCCCGTAGATAAATAGGGTGAAGAAGCATTGTTAAGAACGTATAGAGAAGAAAGTATAGAGAAGAGACAGGACATAAGTATTTCTACGAAAACGAATCGGGAGCCATTTTAGTTGTGTGCGAAATTCAGAGACGTTAAGGGATCAGGGATGTTAAAATATTATTACGATCCATAAACAATGTAAACAATGCAGTTTCGTGTAAAAAATAAATACTTTAAACAAGTAAAAGTACGTATACATTTTAATCAAGATGCTTTACAAGTTTTATCATTGCCAACAAGTTATACATTATATTAAATCAACTACTACTTGGGATTGTTACAAAATTAATAATTTAACAATAGTTTTGCGCAAACAATAAATTAATAGTAAATTTTTTTAGCGCTCTAAATAGCCGACTACATAAGATTACCGTTTTTTCAATAAGCACTGAATGTCTGATGTGTTTATTTTAATGTAAGGATAGGCATTTGCAAATTTGAAATGGAATAAGGATCTTAATTTCAGAAGTAAGAATACCATGACAATCGTCATATTCCGGATGTCAAAAAATTTCATGAATATTTTTTTTACTATAAACCAATATTGGTTTTATTACACAACAAAAAAAAATAATAAAATTAAAACTAAATAATATTTTAAATTAAACTAAATAAAAAAATATATCAAGGTCGCTGCCGTCGTGCGGGAGAGTACCTAGCAGGCTGGCAGCGTTACCTCGTTGTATGGCCAGACTGATTCTCTGGCCGAGTTAAGTCCCAGCCCGAGGGTCCCCGGAGGCATCGACCAGGCGTTTTGAAAAATCTTTATATAAAGAATGTGCACTCGGTCCCCACGGTCCGAGTGTACTTTATATGAATATTTTGGTCTGAAAAGGTCCACCCGCACATGACATCCACACGGTCCGAGTCCAACTAGAAATATATCTTTCGAGAGCGGGACGACTACGTCATGAAAATCAGCTGGTCACCAGCAACACTCAAAAGGTTCCCTGTCAGATGACTGTAAAAAATAAAAAGATAAAAGAAATCGGAAAATTATTAAGAAGGAAGTTGCAGGTGCAAATCCTGTACGGGCACAATTGCGTTCGGTCCACAGCACGTTAAGGGCCTTACTATTGCCAAATGGGTACTTTCTAATGGGTACCTCGTTTATGGCGAAACCAAAAATAATGAAAAAATGTATTATGAATAATCAACTCTTAGACAACATATGCAACATTTTTCTTTTTCATACCACCAAAACTTCTACATAATTTTTTTTTTTACTGAATGGTGTTTTTTGTCCTCAAATTCCCTACTGCTCCTGAGTGGCTTGGCCGATTGAATTCATCTATGCTTTGATAAATAGATAAACTTTATAACTATAAACATAACATAAGATTATTCAATCAAGTAATCACGTCCAAGTGAAAAGTATAATTTTCTCCTATTTCGCCCTATCAAGGACGCAGCGAGCGTCGTAACAGCCACTATGCATTGCGCGCTGATATGAACGTTATTTCAATGTCGTTTCCGTTGATATTTGTAGTGACAAATATCGAGCTGCTAATTTGGCGATGGTAATCGCCTTAAGGTGCATAATCCTGCCAATATCGGAATAAAGTTTATATCAGCGCTCATTGCAAAGTGTCGGTTTTGGCGACCACCCGATCGCAGATAGCACAAAATAGGAGATAATGAAACGTTAATAAACCAATCAAACTATAAATTACTAAAATTCTTTAAATGAGGATCTAAGTTTTTATTATAATACCTTCTATTTAACTTAGTTTCATTTTGTTTCTTTGCATACTATTAATTAAATCGGATCATAATCTTAATTTAGACCTTTTTTTTTGTATTTATTTAATACATTTTTTTAAATACTATTTCGGACATCATGTTTCAGATATTCTGCTGTTTATCACAGATTACATATTTTTAAATTTTTTCAGTTTATATTTAACATCTGAATTGAACTGGACCTTAATAGCAGCTTTCAAGGTAATTGGCGTGTATTCACCTCCATACATTTTCGCCTGAAGTACGGCATCTCAAAAACATCTCTGACCCCCCTCGGCGTTTTATGTCGTAACGATGTATGTTTTAGAATAAAAATCACTGTTTTACATCAGTAACGACTACCGAAAAAGGTGTGTCTGGATCGTAGCAGATAGAAATCTGCAATCTCTGCCTACCCCTCTGGAGACAGGCTCACGAGTATATGTATGTATGTGTGTAAACTACAACCTATAAGTGTTAACTTTGCACGTTTTAATTAAAGTCTTGAATAGGAATCGCTTGTCCACCGATTTCAGGCAGTAAGTTATAAAACTTAAATCAAGCTATCGACTGAAATCAGAAGCCAATAGAGACTAAAAAAAGAATTCGATACGCTTCCGATTTCAGTTGATAGTTTTGACAGTAGAGACACGAAAAAAAAAATGTTTGCCTTACGACAGAAATCGGTTGGATAGCGATCGTTATCTTTGTCGACACTGTTTTATCGGATTAATTCAAATCGGCTGATCCGTACGAAGTCACAGAGTGGTCCATTCAGCCACAGTATAAGCAAAGACAGTAGGGAAATTGAACCGAATTCCTGAGTTAAATACCTACGCGCCACCGAAGCGTTAGGGCTGTCGCTCACTCATATCATTACTTGGGTTTTTCGAGATACGATAAGACTCGTCATCGTCATATCAAAATTAAAAATAAGCATTAACTTATCTTAAATAATAAATAATGAACGATTAAAAAACGTAATAATAATCTGTATTAAGAAATTAAATTATCCTTCCCTAATGAGCAGACCAAGTCAATAAGCTTTCCCAAATTTAAAAAACTACCCCAAAAGAACTACCCCGTCAAAGTATTCTCAAACACTAAATAATAAAATGTCTAGAACAAGTTCTGAACAGCCCCCCCTATACGAGACGCGACCATGGAAGTATTCCCTACAAAATAACCACGAAGGAACTGGTTGAATTACCAATCACCCTGCTAATAGAATAATAAAAAAGACAAATTACTTTTGCATCAGGAATGTTATTTACCTGTCAAATGTCAAATTTTTTTATGCGGTCGGGTAGCGCTCGGCAAACCGATCACTAAAGTCGAAACCGCAACTCGCTAGGACTTACGGTTCGGGAGATATGGCCGATCAAAGTTTTGGCAATATTTTTTTTTTCGACTTTTTATTTTTTTTATTTTATTTTCAGACAGATCTCGTCGAGCCCTTTTCTTGAAGTACCATGAACATGGGTCTAGCTCCAGCCGTTTGGGAGATACGGGCCGTTAAAGTTTTGACACCGGGGGGGGCTAGATCTCGGCGAGACCTTTTCTTAGACACCCATCAACATGGGTCTAACTCAAGCCGTCTCGGAGATACGGGCCGTTAAAGTTTTGACACTTAAAAAAAAAAAACTTTTTTGTCACCCTATGGTCGGACCCCTAGGGATGTACCACCTTCCGTTCCGAAGATATGGCCAAAACAAATTTTTTTTGTAACAAATTTTAGAAAAAAAAAAAATTCCCATCCCTAGTGACCGGGGACATCCCTAGGAACTGCGCTCGCTCGCGCTTCGCGCTCGCGGGCTTGTTCCGGCGAACTTTCTGTCAATAATGTCAATTTTTCCCATCCCTAGTGACCGGGGACATCCCTAGGAACTGCGCCCGCTCGCGCTTCGCGCTCGCGGGCTTGTACCGGCGAACTTAAATACTGGTGGCTTGGTAAGTGATCGGTATCATGCATCAATAACAATTTTGGTGAAATTCGTAAAATGAAATTTCACAAAAATTGTTAGTAATCCAAGATACTGATCACTTATCAAGCCTCCAGCATGAATTTGGACGATGATCAAAAAGTCATCTTGTATATACCTACTTTGCAAAATAAACTATTTTTTTAATTTGAATTTGAATTTAAGACAGAAAGATAGACAGAGAGACAAAAATTGTAGTTTTGGCCTCAGTACAAAAATATTTACTAATAAATAACTCGTTAAATTTTAAATTTCATAAAAAATATTTAATGTACAGATAGACATGACTTTTTTTCTACTATAGCTAAAGATAGATGATTGTTTACGTAATGATTGCCCACGGTAACTTCCTCCACATTTACTCTGACCCATTCCAGCAAATTCTATAATAGCGGAGTTGTATACCATAAATATATTTACTCTGAGACATATTCCGCATATTCGTCGTATCTGCCGTTTGATTGAAAGTACCGCGCGCCGCTCCACCGATTGGTTGGCTAGACTTGCTTGCGGCAGCGCGGCGGCGGCGACGGCGGCGACAACCGACAAAAAAGTCAAATTCAAATTCAAAGAAACCTGCTTTTTGTTCTTACAAGCGTACTTAAATCTATTAACTATTTATTTTGCCCTGGTAACAGACAGTATGAACATACATAAAAAGAACGCGACAATTTCAAAAATTTAATTTGTAATGTAAGTAGGTACTACTCTTGAGTGATATTTTTTAGTCTTACCTTTGGACATCAGCCGGAAGTTTAAAATAGGCGATTTCCTTTTTTCGTGACGAATTTAGGCATCCAAATGCGCAACAATATCTTTGCGACATCGTGTTCATGTCGGCACAGACTTTACAAACGCCACGTCCTATCACCCGCTTACGTCTGCGGCGTACTGGCAAGGCAAGCGCGCGCGGCGCGGCGCCACCGCCGGCCCCAGCGATTGACCCCCCATGTCTGCTTAGACGGCGTGTAGAGCACGCGTCTGATGTCTGAGGCTCGAATCGGAGCGCTTACAGGTAGTTTCCCTACTGTCTTTGCTTATACTGTGATTCAGCTGGATATAAAGTAGGGCAGCGTTTATAGACATTCTATTACGCCGGTTTCAATTTTTATTTCCTTACCTTTCTTGGTAATGAATGGCGAAGAAGGAATTCTTTTATTTGCGTTGACTGTCTGAGGGATACCATTAGTCTGACTTATTGTTAGCTTTAAATAAAAAAGACGGATGGGTCCGACTTGAACTCAGCCTTTGTGGGTTCTGTGTCTGTACCCTGCACACTTTACCTAGCTAGATATACTAATAATAGTTATTTAACATACACGTGCGGAAAGTAAGGTTTTATACGAATAAGTGCCAAATTGAAAACACGAGCGCAGCGAGATTATTTATTCGGATAAAAACCTTTTACGCTCAAGTATCTTACAACATTTTTCAATGCATTTTGCGAGGAAATACAACAAAAAAATAAGTATAACAAAGAATGGTGTTTATCATCATTCAATTATTGCTAGAGCGCGCATACTTATAAATAATTGTTTTTTTTTGGACAGCAAAACCTCCTTGCATCTTTGTAATTTTTTAAATTTATGACTTGCACCATGCACCACAGAGTCAAAAACTTAAAAAAATTACTTTATTTCACGCGTGAAATAAAGGATTTCAGTACTGTTTTATTTCACGCGTGAAATAAAGAGTCGGTTTCCGCATAATTTTGTTACACAAAAAAGAAAACTTTACGAGCAACTGTATTGAAAATAATATTATTCTTCTGTGCTGGTTTATAGAATTGTTAACAATGAAAATTGGAAACTTAGGGATATATAAGGTCTTTCAATTTAAATGGAAAGTAATTTAGGAGGTGATTCAGTATCGTTAATAGATCACATTCCACTGCAAAGTACATTTTTTTGCGCGAACTTTTGCTTCCCTTGTCCATACAAACTGAGTCAGCTGATCGGACCACTTTGTACTGAGAAGTGAAAAAAAAGTTCGCGCAAAAAAAAGTGCTTTGCAGTGGAATGTGATGTATTAACGATACTGAATCACCTCCTAAATTACTTTCCATTTAAATTGAAAGACCTTATATATCGCCACGATATGAATCCCCGAGGGCGTGGCAGAGGTCTTCCCGAGTGTGAACTGTGAAATGCAAGTCACCGTCAACACTCCGTACACCCGTGTTTTGCCAACGATTATTATACAGCCTTCGTACGGTCGTACTTCAGATACAAATACACGCTTTTTAGGGCAGGTTTCTTTATGATGTTTTCCTTCTCCGTTCTGCTAGTGGTAAGTAAGAACAAAAACTATGCATATGCACATAAATTCCGAAAAATTCATTGGTGCATTTTTTTTATCTATGAATACAG
This sequence comes from Ypsolopha sequella, assembly GCA_934047225.1. Classification (NCBI taxonomy): domain Eukaryota; kingdom Metazoa; phylum Arthropoda; class Insecta; order Lepidoptera; family Ypsolophidae; genus Ypsolopha; species Ypsolopha sequella. Next base: position 3,938,240 of record OW203988.1, on the reverse strand, counting down.
AAGTAAAACGCTCCAAAACATAAGTACGTTTTCTTGTAGGTACAACGGTTCTGGTTGCTGCCCTTTGTGACCTTTCTCAACTTTCCACCCAATAAACAAATTATTTTGTTCGTGCCATGTATAGATTGATTGATGGCAATAATTTTGATAAACAAATCGTTAGTAATCTATTTCTTGCAAATATTTTTATTTTACTCACAAGAGTAACACATTTTGCAGACGGTTTTTTTTATCTTTTTATTTTTCTAAAAGGATGATTGTTCTAATACTTAGCACAGATTGAAAGCTTTCGTTAGTAAACCTCGATCTTAACAAAAATATGTTATAATATCCTTCGGACCACCGCTCTCCCTTCAAATATAACCCAAATTGATGACTATAATTTTCGCGTTAAATTTGGTAAATATCTAAATTATTTTGTGAAAATCTTTGAACAAAGTTTTGGCATGTAGAACGAAAAACATTTAAAAATACGTGTAGTTCATTTCGAACCCGAACATGACAGGATAAATTTTTTGGTCAAACTGGCTGTGAAAAAAGGTTTGTTTTTGAAGTGGATACTTCTATGTTCGCTTCTCGTATGGAGAACATGTTCAGAACTGGACGTCACTTCCAAAACGACTTTTTTAACGAAGGATAATTTGATTTCTAATTATAGATGATTATTTCTTTTATTCGTTCATTGTTTGTTATATTAATTTTATTATTCATGATAATTAGGTTAAAGATTTTATTTGACAAAAAAGTTAAAATTACCTCGCGTGGATGCACTTCCTTAAGGCTTCTACCAACGCCAACGACCTTGAACTAAGTAACTTTGTAACCATTTTATACGGTAACTATAGCATTTTTCAACAGAAGAAAAATACATAGTAATCTGCATGATACAAATAGTGATGTGGTTTTTCCTGAATTTCATTATATTATACCGAAGTGAAGCAAGAAAATTCTAAGTTTACCTTACTTTCTCGATTTTTTGTTCACTTGTAACAACATAACTGCTGCAGTTCTAATCGAAACAGTATGAAAAATTATAAACTTCTAGTCAAAATAATATAAAATGATTTGGTTTTCTTAATTCTTGGAAATTAATTTTATTTTAGATATAATAAATTACAAACACACTATTTTCGCACTTGTCAGATTGCAGTGCAATTTGATAAGGACTTTATTTTAGTATGATTTTGTTCGAAATTTCAACCACCACGAATCGAGTTGCTAATCATTCCGACGAGGCCACCTTAACGAGTGATCCTTACCTTTATCTTTGGCCATTGGTTCCTTCCTCGGTGATTGACTAAACAGGTGGTATTAAAAGTATTCACTTAAATAATAAACGGTTGTATCTCTGACACCACTGCTTTTTTTCTTGTTCACCAAGTACGAGTAGTATCAGTTTAAAATGCTCTCCGCACTGAAAACTTATGAATTTCAATTTGGGAACAACTTGACAAACTACTCAGCTTCAAAACTTCAAAATTAGTTCTCGGAAACATTAAGGGGACACACGTTCAAGCAAGTTTAATTAAATAATGGACAGCTTTATGAGTAAACGTTATGAAACATTAGTTAGTCTCACAAGAGCTTTGAAACAAACTATGTTGTGTTTTAGCGCAGACTATGCTAGTATTGATTTTGGAGACTGTCTGTCTTTCTGTATTATGTATTGTCTGATGTATATTCCATTTCTACTCGAAAACCACTCAATGTATTTGGATGCGGTTTTCTTTATTATCATTGTAGCGACCCTGGTCAACATATAGGCTTCTAAGGGGTTTTTTGATTTTGTATTTTATTTTTCTTATTTTTAAATTTAAAGTTACATATAATATATCTATCTGTTACTTATGTAAGAGCGGAGCCTCCTATTACAGGTAAATCTTACTTAAAAGTAGACTCCAATCACTGTATACGATATTGTATGTATAAGTTTTTGAAATAAATAATTTTGTATTTTTTTGATAGTTTTTGTAGGTTCTTGATGGAACATTTGCAACATATTGTATATCAAATACTTGCATAATATTATATTTTACTTAAACCGGTCAATATTTTTACTAAGCTTTGGTAATCAACCGTATTCTTTTAAATTTCAGTTAATAAATATGAATTAATTAATTAAAACCGGTCGCTGACAACAATAAAATAGTGGAACACTTACCAACTAAAAGTTTCATATACATATTATTATGCTATAAGGGGTGTTAATAAAATAACCGCCTAGCCCAAAACTGTTGATAAAAGTTTTTATCTTTTATTTCAACGCGAGGGAAGCCGCGGGCACAAGCTAGTACTTTAAAGTTGTTCAAAGAATACCAAGTGTATTCTGGGTTCCGTAAAAACTTTAATCAGTTACTGATCAGTTTCATCTTAACCAAGCGTCTCCTCCTTCCCCCTCAAGACCGGCAGAAGACAAGTTGAAATATCGAACTAGTTCTCAAATAGATGAGACACTGCAGCCGAGAATTGAGACTTTTATTTATATTTCAATAGTTGGAGGTTGTGAAGGTTCTCTATTTACAGAGATGAATCATTCTTAATGGATTGAGCTTAGTATACAGCTTGGTTAAAAAGATTTTGAAAAAAATTAGGGTGCTATTCACACATTGTGGTCACACCATATACTACGAACAAAACTATATATTACAACCAAATTTTTTAGTTCACTGCTTCGAAATCTTTTTTGCCAAGCTATAAATCCTAAAATAGTTGAGTTATTTCGTATCTACTAGCTTTTGCCCGCGGCTTTGCCCGCGTTGATTAAGTTTTTATATAGTCGTATCGAACCAGTCAATATTTTAATGTATCTTTGGCGGTCTTTGATAACTTATTTAATCCCCTGGTACTGTATGTTTGGCGAGACTGAAGGCCGAGCCGCGTCTCTGAACGACACTATTTCTTGTTCCCATGGGAACTGATTTATGGGATAAAAAGTAGTCTTTGTCCTATTCCAGGTTTAGAACTAAATTTGTGCAAAGTTTCAGCCGAGTCGGTTCAGTAGTTACGTCGTGAAGAAGTAACAAATATCCATTCATCCAAACTTTCGCATTTATAATATTAGTGGGATGGGATTAAAAATTAATCCTAATTTTGTCCGAGAGGGTGCGTCAGATAAAAGTTTTTCCGCGTATGGACTGTTATTCATGTAATTGTAGTCACCAACGATGTTTATGTCCCAAAACGTGGGGTGTACCTATCGCCACACTTAGGGCACAAACATACCCTTACATTTACACTATTTTTCTTTGCATGAATGTATTACTAAGAGTGGCTTTGAAGTTTGGCTTCAACTGCCAGGGCGCCGGCGGCCGACACAGCATTGCACATTAAATACCGCTTTAGACGTTGCTAAATTAAATTAAATTAAATTTATTTAGTTGATAAATTATCAGCACTGAATGAGAACAGTGTTTTCAACTTTTTGATATACTTTTTGATAATCGATATATGTACTGTACTAGTTATAATTACAATATCACCTCATTATTTTCAACGCAGCGGTAAGTATTGATCTTTTCCATGTTGTGCTTTTGGTGTTTTCTCCTCGAAATATTATCAACTGAATCGAGAAAAAAAATTCCAACTTCAACTCAAGATTACTGAAACATATTGCTGATAAATATTTACATCAACTCACTTCGTTCGTTTTGTTATCACAATGTCTCACATTATGTTAAAGTTGCACAATCGTATTTTGTGCAACTGTAACATAATTTGACACATTGGGACACGAAATTCCTTCAAAAAGAATCAGTCAGTCGCGATTATGTTAATCAGGTATCGCCTTACTATGTTTCACAGTTTCTTCAGAGGCAAACAGGATTACGCCACTGCGTCCCGTTTTGGCGTCCCACTGTGTTATCCTGTTAGCCTCTGAAGAAACTGTACCTACAATGACAGTAAAGCTAGTAAGGCAATAAAGCTAATTCTGAAGGGTTTAATTTTAGTTTTAGTGTTGAAATTTTCCAAAGAAATTTAGCTTCTAATTCTTACTCTTAAGGCCTTTTTTGTATCGAAGAACTTTAGTTTTGACAGCACTAAAACTAAAATTAAAGCCTTCAGAATCGGCTTTAATATCCGACTTAAATGTCGTGAGTAGCCGTCTTATACTTATTATGAATCCAAACCACGAATCTTTTACGAGTAGGAATAAAACAATAGGGTAGTATATTATATTCCACACACCCATATAATTTACATAAAAGTGGCGCTAGCTCAAGGGTAGAACCAATGGCTTTTTTTGAATTTACCTATGTGCATACTATTTATTCTTACTTATCATTTGCTGAAGGGTAAAGGAAAACATCGTGAAGAAACGTGCATGCTCTAAAAAGCGTGTATTTGTGCCCGAAGTACGACGATAGAGCTCACTACTCTTCACTTTGGGACGTAATAATCGTCGATAGACCGCGGGTGTACCGAGTGTGGACTGTAACTTGCGTTTCACGGTTCACACTTGAAACAAACGGGACACCCCTTCAGGGGTTCATGTGGTGTCGTTTTTTTTTTTATATTTTTATAATTTACGTACCTTCCGAAAACGAGTTTGAAGTCGGTTAATAAAGTAGCCAGGTATTAAATAATGATAATAACAGAAAGGTCCACGATATCTTACCAATCCAAATTGAAGTTCGTTTTACAAAAACGTGATCAAGCTCCAATCCCGAAGTCAATGAATCAGAAATGAGGAAAGGCCTTTCTGGTATTTTCTCATTTCCCGTGGAGCCTGCGCGTATTTTTATCTGCCTTTTTATATCTGTTAAATCGCAGATCAGCAGGTATAGCCTTTAATATTGACTCTCATGAACCAAGGCATATCACCCTTTTGCAGATAACCCTCTTGCAAGAAATGAGTTGAACATATTTTGTATCTAGGTATGAATTATTCGAACGAGGGACGATTGTGTTTGATAGTGGTAGTTTGTTTGATAGTTGATATGTTTGATAGCTGTTTGCAAGAAAGCGTTCAGAACACTAGGGTTTATTATCAGGACAGCAAATGGCTTTACTAGCATCACAGCTATGAGAAGTTTATACAACGCCTTAGTTCGCAGCAAGTTAGAGTGTAACGCAGTTGTCTGGGCTCCCCATGAAGCAAAGTATAACCTCATGTTAAAGAAAATTCAAAATAAGTTTATACAATAATATATATGCTTCATGGAGTGTATCCAGTGATGTATCCGACATTATTCGTTTTGGGTATGGTTGGCTACAACAAGTTGGAGGTTCGACGGGAGCTTACTTTGGCTTCGTAATTGTTTAAAATACAATTTAATCCGGTTTTACTGATGGAATGTAAGCTATAGTGACCAAGGACTTCTTAAGGGTGCAAAATTTCCGATTGTTTCATATAAGAAGCAGTAGGACAAACCTTCACCAGAAGATTCCCCTTACACGGGCACTACAATTGCTCAACAAGATCCACGATCACACACACCTATTTCTCTGCTCTCTGGGTGAGTTCACAAGAACAGCCTTGTATTTTATTTGTTATGAATAAAATTGTTGCTCTGTGATGTTATGTTATATGATTTTCGTTTCGTGTAGAATACTTTAAAAATTTTTTATACTTTATTTTTGTTGTATACATTTGTAGTAATTTATATGTATAATGTATATTGTTCATGTTTGCTGCATTATTGCTTTGGCCTAGCTGTTAAGACAGTGTTATGTAGTAAATATACAAATTTAAAAAATCAAGTACTAAAATAAGATATATTAAAAAAAAACGAACAATTGCGAGTAGGATTCGCGCCCTGAAGGTTCCGTAGCATTCAATTAAATTAATAAACTTTAATAATGTTTACAAGAATTACAAACTTATCACTACCTACAAAATTTATGAAACAAAGCTGAAAAATTAATTAAAGTAATCACCAGAAAATTCTAGAAAATATATATGTAATTAATCATATCCTATATAATTATTTTATACGTCGGAGCCTCAGAACATTTAAATAGTTAGAAAGGCCTTGGAGCTGTATGCGTACCAGAACCTTTGTCGCCTCACACCCACAGGCACACACCTTGTCGTAATTGAAATACTATAAAAACTTTTCTCCTTGCTTGTACAGTTATCCAGTCGATTTTGGGGTAACTGACAACGGTTTCTCGAATGTTATAAAAGTTTTATCTTAAATCTTAATTTAAGAATATCGCTCATGGAATAAAAAACGTCTATCGATTGTGTGACACCACGATACGGCACAACACTAGCGAGCAAGTTTGTCAAGTAGGGAGAGCATACATTACTTGTTTACTACATCTTAGCCAAAATTGTGAGCGTACATTGCCGGTAATGTATATTTTTGTTGTCACGATGAGTAAATTAGTTATTTATCTAAAATTCTCATTTTATACAAAGTTTTTATAATTATAGGTGAAAGGAAATATCTCAATTTTTCCGGTTTGCTTTCTTATTCGTGATTCTGCAAGTAATGATTGCACAAGACGGCATTTCTCTTTAGATTAGGCAGGGCTGTTCACAGAGTCACGGTTCGCGTGCGACTATGGGCAGCGATCGCGTGTTTCGGTCTAAGTATTGGTGTTCAACAGTAGTTGTGGCGCGCGTGACACGCCCACTTAGCCTTTCTATTTGATTTAAATGTTCTGTGGTCGGAGCTAAGATTGAGACTTAGATAGGTCTAGATTTTACGTGGTTATATTGACAAAAACAAAAACTGACCAATATCACGAAGTGTGTTTTTTTTTGCAGTTTGTGTCATTTAATTTTAAGGGTTTCGTAGCCCGGGTGTAGCCAAGGTAAGAAACCCTTATCATTACAACATGTCACAATAATAAATCTCTGAACCCGACAGAGCTATTTGGCTCACACATAGGGTAACTAAAAAAGATTTATAATGGTTGGGAAAAATGTAAGGTTATTTATTGTTTAACACATGTATTCCTGGTTCTGTTTTGGGATACAATGTTTTGCGAATTCCACATTTAATTTTGACTATCAGCATTTAGCAAATTTAACGAATTTAGAATTAAATATTTTACCAGAAGGAAAAGAAACTGGATGAATTGATACTTAGGACAATTTGATATTTTGGACGTTTTGTTTACTGAGAATTTTTGATCTAGACATAATTGTAAAATTAGTCATTTTGATACCATACTTAATTTAGTACTTCAAACGTATTGGACCTAAAGGATATATTCTTTCTTTTTTTTGTGTCTTGGCGACGGCTGCTATTTTATGCGCCACTATACCCCGTTTCATTCACAGATAGAACGATACAAAAATCTGATAAAAATATGAGGTGGCAAGCAGTATTTGAAAAAATACAAAAGAAAATTGTTTTTAAAATAACATTACTTACATAGGTGCAGTATAGAAACAATGCAGTAAAGAATAGAAAAGAAAATGTGGATGTGAGGAGCTCTGAACCGGGATTGGAACCTGGGACCTCCTGGTTCAGAGCTCCTCGCACCCAGATTTACTTTTCTTTTTGCGTTTCCGTACTGCAATAATATTGTTGCGTAGGTCATAAAAGGCTGGAACGCTACGATACCGCCATCTATTATCTATAAACAGAACCAACGGAGTGCTTGCAGTGCCATCTTTTATCCAGTAACAGAAGTAAAGAGATCGGCGCCATCTGTTGTCGAGAGGCGGGATGCGAGAACTATAGACTAGACTATTCCATACGTCGCTCGTTTTATACAGAGTGTAATGGTTAAGTGTGACCAGGCGATTATTCCGTAACTATTACAAATATCAAAAAATGTTAAACTTATATCGAAAGTACGTTACCTAATCAGTAAAATGACATCAATAACTTTTGAAAATCAAACGAGATTTATCCAAAATTTTGACATTAAACAATATGTTACAACTTCAAATTAGTAATAAACCTTGTTTCAATACTAAATGTATGGGAATATTTAATGTCAGAATTTTGGATACTTTTCGTTTGATTTTCAAAAAGTTATTGACGTCATTTTACTGATTAGGTAACGTAATTTCGATATCAGTTTAAATTTTTTTGATATCTGTAATAGTTACGGAATAATCGCCTGGTCACACTTAACGATTACACCCTGTATACTGGAAAGTTCTACAATTTTTTAGATGGTTAGTGTCGTCTCGGAGCCTTCCAGATCGTTCCCGACAATGCTAGAATGTTCTCGCATTATGTTCTCGAATATTCTAGAAGCTTTACTAAGCCATATAATTAGCCACCGCGTGGCCAGACAGTTCCCTACAGTTTTGTATGTGATAGATTCACTTAAGTCTGCGATAGGAGTAAAGTGAAGTGCAAGTTAATGACGGACGTTCAAGTAAAACGATTACTGTTTCCGATTACTGTTATTTGTGATTGTCTGTAACTGTTTAAATAAAGTGAGAGTGGTTAGGTGTAAATTAGTATAGATTTATTTATCCCGAACCCCAGCTCGTAACAAAATAACGTTAATTTATATTTCCTTGCGATGAATAAATCGCCAAGTATTCAAACATAGAAATTTATTTCTGTCATATTCAAAAATTCTTTTTGTTAAATTGGTCGAAAAAAACACAAGCTCGTAGCACTCTCGTAGCAGTATTTCTCTTAAAACTCGCGTGAGCTGACATACTAAATTATTATTTCATGCCCGTTTGATAATGACGGTGAACCAAAGATAAATCTTTGCGGTGAACGCCGCGTCATCGTCCTAAGAATGACACCCACCTTGATAATGCCGAGATTCTATCAGTGAAACGGTTGCTTGTAGTCAACAACAATCACACGTGAGTGTTCAAGCCGCATGTAATAATAATTTAATATTTTTCTTCATTACTCTTTTTTACTGCGACATCCTCACTTGTTTCTCAAATGTTGACTGTCTGGTTATGCCACAAAAAGAGAAACACCGAACTTTTACTATAAAGATAGACAAAGAACCCGAGAAAACATAATATTTGTTTATGCTTATTAGTGAAGTAAAAATAAAAGACAAGTTGTAATATAACGTCGTATTATTTATTTTCGTCAGTGTCCCAGCCGACCGATGTATCGGTCAGCGTTACCTCAGTAAGTACACGTATTAACGCTACCTTTTACCAAATTTCGAAATACTGATATTATTTTTAGAGGTCAATGACCTCGCAACGCAAACGTTCTGGCGGACCTCCGAGGGAAGAGACTAAATATTTACAAATTTATACAATAACTTAGATGTAAATGAAGAAATGAGCGGTTATTGTCTACAGATGCCCTTTATGTGTTTTATTTTTAATATACATAGGTAATTTAGGTAAAAGGCCTCTTACAGATCTTTCGACAAAGGATCGTAATGGAAAATTAAGTATATAACTCACAGAAATTAACTAGAGACTTAGCTCGTTTGTCGTGAGTCGTGGCACTGTGCGAGCGAGGCTCAATTATAACTGGAGCGTGGGCGGAACAAGGAATTCTGTGAGATATACAACTTGTTTTCAAGTTAAATTCTCAGATCTGAAAGGAGCCTTAAAATCAATATTAATTTCATCCAAACGTGAAAAATGGTTACATTTCGAAAATTCAGGCTATTAATGTATGGTTTATCTGTAATTTACATTATATAGAGTTTAAAAATGTATTCGAATAGATATTCTCTAACAAACAGGCATCATAAATCGATAGATAGGTACATCCCAATAAAAAAATCTTGTTAACAAGACTAGACATATAAAATTATCAATTTCTCAAACACACATAACATCCTTCTTTATTGACTTTAATACAGTTTAGTACAATTTATAAAGCATATATAATATTGTTTATGTCACTCGATAAATATACATTACGATATTATAATTTCTACTTATTTTCATACGAACAGACTAAGAAACGGTATTTTTCAAGTAACGCGAAGAATTTAAACTTTTAAATAATTCACTAACTCAAAAAATAAAGAACTTTGATATTGGATATATTTAAATCTTTGGCAGTGTTTTTTTTTATCTCCACTTTCGACATTTCATCTAAAATCTAGAACAATGAGGAGTTATCAAGATCTTAGATTTCTTTTGAGATGTTAGATGCACGTCATATGGCGCAAATAGCAATTTGGGAACCAATATTGCTGGCAGCATAAACTTGAAGCCAATGTCAAACTCTATAAACAAAGGCCTCTTCAAAGGCAGGCAACATTTTCCTATTCTTGGTCATTCTTATCCAGCCACTACCAGCAATCAGTTTTAGCTTCAGTCCAGCGAGCTGGTGGGTGTCCTACTCTGCATCAGCCGGTTCATGGTCTCCACTCGAGAACTGTTTTCCCCCATCAGTAGTTGGTTCTTCGGCAGATATCACCAATCCACTGCCACTTCAGCTTGTTAATCTTCGAGGCTATATTGATGACCTTGATTGTTTGACGAATCACCCCATTTCTGATATGATCCATTAAAGGGACTTCGAGCATAACCCTCTTCATAACTTACTTGAGCGACTTTAAATCGGTGGACTTGTCCTACTGGCAGGATGCACTGGTATTTAAATACTTATGACCGATATTCCAAGATTTGCACAGCGCCATCTATGCGTCACAAATAGCACTACGTAGTAGGTTCTAACAACTCCTCATTAATTCACAGTGACGCGGGGCAGATTTATCGAGCGACATAGATGAAAAGCCTCTACAATAAAGTGTCGGTTCCATTATTATAATGGACCCGGGTTCCGTACTGAGGTCCGCCTCAAAGCCAACAGAAGCCGTGCGCGTACACACTACAGTACACTATAGCCGCCGGCGCCAAGCGACCACTACACTGTCGAGCCACACTTCAAGTCTTTACCATTTAGTGCTGGATATTTTAGTATGTCGTTTTCGGCGAGGTTTCAATTCATGATATATTCATGGTTTAATCCATTCTTGAACGGTTGAATGTCATGCTTTTTTTTGTGTTAAACTAGGTTCACACATGGGCTATGTGTCTATAATCATTACATCACTCTCTACTACCGGTTTTGGTCTGGCAAATAAAAGTTCGTATTACGCAGTCGTAAGTTTGAGAGAATAGGTGATACCTTGTAATAGAGGAAAATTAATGTAATTTCAAACCATTTGATGTTTGATACTGAACGTTGTCACTTTTTGATGGAACAATATCACGAATCATTAGAACCGTAATACAATCATAAGGAATGTCTTATCCGTACAAAGGATAATATTAATAAAAGTAATTTACTTTTACCTCAATTCAGCTTCTCATCTACTTCAGCCCCTATAGTCCCCTAAAATTTATGTCTATAATGAAGTTTACATGTATTTTGGAAAATCTAAAAATATTATATACATCAGTATTATACTGAAATAGATAACATAATAGTCCCCACTAGACGATCTACATTACGATACCTTTTATAATGTGTTTAATAGTTCATGGGGTGTAGAACTAGATGGTACTATCACATGTCAGGAGGTCAGCGCAGACGAAGTCATGGGCAAAATCTAGTAAATAATAAATTCCTAATAGACTATGTTAAATATTTTTATTTAAAGAATTGCAACTGGTTTTTTCGATTAAAACATCTTTAGCAATCAGTTTCAAACTTATAAATAAAGTTTTTAAGGGACAGTGTACGAAGAATTTATTATTTAAATTCATTTGAGTCAAGTTCAGTTATTAGTATCCAGCTACTGGCGATTTGTGAGAAGGGAGAATCCATTGTTATACCTGCGATATCTACTTGACTTAATTTGTCTCGGTTACAGTCTTGAGTATCATCCTGCGAATATTTACATTAAGCTAGTGAGGGGAAAGTACTGCTTATTAATTTATATTTGTTATTTTACTAAACCCGTGTAAACCCATTCTGATTTGTTTGTCAATTCAATAGTTCAAGAATAGGATTAAAAGTTTCAAGTTATAGATAAATCCCGAATAAACATCTTGACATTATCTTCATAATCTCAGTCGTTAAATAATCATGAATGAGATCTTAGAATGTTTCGATCAGATACTGTCAGCAAAGACGGTAGGGTCTAAAACACCAACAATCAATTGGTCGGTGAAAAAATTGTTGGTACTTTTCTCATACCCAAAATCGTTTTCTAAAAATGTTACACACGTTAAAGTTAATTGAATAACAATTATCTAGAGAAGAGATAGATAAGATACAAAATTTGTATGAGTATAACAATATTAATTCGGTTAGCTATAAGTACCCTTATACCAACAGTATCTGCTCCTATATCTGTATTATTATTTTGCCAAAAGTCATTCTATTTTTTGCATTTATTTACAACACAATTGTGCTTCTGAAAGCAGATAACAGTGAGATTATAAATGTTCTATAGTTTTATTTTATGTTTCTCTATCATAAACATCCTTTACACATACAAAACTGTGCGTTTCAAATACAAACTACAATAAAATACCTTTACTAGTAATAAGTGAGAAAAGTGAGCCTATCCATTAGTTTGGTTCAAAACGCACAGATTTAGTTCATCTACTGAGTTACATTATAAAAGCTATAGATACAATCGAAGTTCACAACATATCTCGGAAAAAAGCATTCAAAACAGTAACAGGTAAAAAGTAAAGTATCAAAAACATTTTGTGTCCCATATCAGTCGAGTTAATATTTGTGCAATAGAATGAATGTGTTAAAACAAAAGTTAAAAAAAAAACATTCGTCTTGAAGTGTTGCTCAAAAGTTCTGGTTACCATGTAGCCTCCGACAGACATATAAACAAGTGTATAATAAGCATATTGTTAAAAAATGGACCAATCATGGCAGTGATACGGCAAATCAGTGCTGTCATTGGTCAATTTCAAGATCCCACACTTATATGTCCAGCAGATGCTGTAAGAGAACTGAGACACTATTTTCAAATTCTGAAGTTCTATCGATTATATGTCGACCAGTTACATATTTTAATGAACATGATTGACGTATTCAAAATTCGAATATAGCTGCTCTCATCTTGAGATTGCTACCGATGTCGATGCACGATTCCATTTCTTCGTAAAATTAGCTATAATTTGTGAAAACATTCACAGGAATCACTCCGAGAACTTATTGCCAAACAGACAAACATCTAACAATAAAAATTTAACTTGTCTACACCCATGATAAAACATTCAACAAACAAGAATAGTATTTTGAATTAATTCATTCAACAAATAAATTATATACCTGCAACATTGATAGCTACGTTATTTTGTAATGTCGACCATTCTGCTAGAATTTTTAAAGATTTTAATATTTAGCCAACAAAGGCTACGGTAACCAGAATCTTTGAAAATTCCAATTCTGCAGGTTTTCCATTCACTGTGATTGCTAATTCTAGGAAGGAGGTCATTCTTAGAGTCTACAGACAGCTACTCTGATATGGTCTCAGTCTCAAGACAGCCCATAACCTCTGGCCTACTATACGCTCTTCCTACTCATTCTACTCACTTGAAAACACCACCCACACTCAAAAAGGCTACGGGATATTGACACTAACATCAATAACTTAAACGTTTCTTGATTAAGTATATTACTAAGCAAAATACTAAGAAACGAAAGTTTTGAGGTAGGACAAAACAAGGAAAGTGCAACCCTGTGATTAAAAGTTGATTTCGCCTTCCCAAATGTGGAATGATATCTTGAAGCATCTGATATGTGGGATGATGTGTGTAGCGCCGCGGATCGCCCGCCTTCGTCCCGGCCGACGGTACAAAACTGGAGCATACCTACATACATATATGATTCATAATTATATACAATATACAATAAGATAAACACTATGAGCCTACGGGACAAGACGCTGGCGGGCGGAGAGGTAGCCCTCGCGCGTCTGTATACATTCTCACATTAATATACATCGTAACTCGCTCTATATATAACAAATATTACACGAACGCGCACCGCGCTCGTTCAAACAACATAATATACAGCGGAATCGTAGCACTCTTTCGATTCGATAAAAAAATTGACTAGAAAATTCTCAATTCGCTATGAGCGGCACTATGTGTGCGTGGCAGGAGGGGAGAATATGTCGGCGGCGCGCCACGCCTCCGCTTCCTCCTCCGCGTCGTACTGCTGCAGGAACGGGTTGGTGGAGCTGTACCGAGGGGTCAAGCCCCCGTTTGACCCCGAGCCTACGGCGTTCAAGGTCACTGCCAGGCCTGCCGATGTTCCCGGTATGCCGGATCGTGGAGACTCGCGGGAGTTTGAATCCCTTGGTGTGGTGTCACGAGGCGTGGTGTTGCGAGGCGAGTCTCGTGGTGAGGCTCGTGGGGACACACGCGGGGAGGCACGGGGGGAGCTGTTGCGATCCGGCTGACGCAGGATGGAGGAAACAGAGCCACCGTGTTTGATGGTATCCGCGGGGCTGTGTGAGCCGGAGCTACTGGTGGGTGAGCCGGGGGACGACACTGTCACCTGCCGAGAGCGTGGCGGAGCGGGCAGTGGGCCGCGCAGAGGCGACTGCGGACGATATTGGCCGCCCCTGACTGATGAGAGAACCTGAAGAGCAAACAAAGGCAATATTTAATAAGCCACCGTTATTATTACATCATCTATGAAGATATTAAGAACACAACAACCGAGACAGTACACTGTGTCACAATTAGAAATATCAAATGAGAATAAAACATGCCATCCAGGCCTTGTACTCTCAAAAAGGTTTGATCGATCGTTTACATACTCGTACGTCCCTCTCTGATACACGCAATAAGAGTGTGATCGACATGGATTTAGGACCGAAACTTGAATTTTTTTCACTTCGGCTTATCCCCCCTGATATATCATCCGATCGATTGACCTGGGCGCCCTTGATCTATTTTTATTTAGCGGCCTTAAATAATTTAATTTTTTTTAACGAGGTATCATGTTAAAATACTTGTTTTTATCTTCAATTTCTTTTTGTTTACCATCATCAAACTTATCTAATGCGTTTTGGAAATTCTCAAATTTATAGCGAATGACACTTTACTGGTAAGGCATGCTTAATTAGTATAGTTCAGGGGAAAAAGTTTATTAGTGCTTGGTTGCAAGCTGTGAGCAAGTCTAGGGTAAGCATGTAGCCAATGATGATGTCAGTGATATAAGCTGTGTCATGGTGGTGTTACTCACATGTGCGGGCGGCGAGCGGTCGGGCGCGAGCCGAGCCGAGAGAGCTGGCGGCGGAGATGCTGCTAATGCTGCCACTGGAGGCCGATATGGACTGACTGAGGGCGGAACTCGGCCTAGGGACATTGCTTCGAGTTAAGATCTACTACTGTTCGAGTAAATTCAAATGCATCTTTTACTATACGGGCCCATCCACCACTTGTGTAGTTGCCTAACAGTAGTAGCATTTTATAATCAGAAACAAACGAATAATAGGAGTTTTAGAAATGTATACAACATGAATATCGAATACTGACAAGAATTGAAGCCACCACGGTTTTTAATCAGAAACAGGGAATAGTGGTCCTGGGAGTGTACCTTGGGGGAGGGTGGCTGAGCCCGCTGGCGACGCACTGGCTCTGCTTCCACGCGGCCCGGGCGCTGGCTCGCCGCGCCGAACTGTCTACAACCATACATGCGTTAAGGCGATGCTTAACTTTAATACTTCCCGGTCAATGGTTCTTGTTAAGTACCATGCAGGTTACTGTGTCTCTAGCTGTACTGAGCTCAGTGTCACTACAATGTATGTTGGCTGTAGCAATGTTAGCATGCTAGGGTTAAAAGTTGATAATTGGAAGCTTTTCGTTTGTTAAGCTTTTTCATGCGCTATTGTCGTTGAAAAAGCTGTTTATGCAATATTTTGCAGTAACTACGAAGGCGTGCATGTTACGAACTACCTATTTTTCATTTATTAAGTAATGTTTAATGTTGTTTCCTCTTGAATTTATGTACAATTTATTTACCCTAGTGTGCAAGTAAGATTTCTTGTGAAGTTAGTATGAGTCTTTATGCGTTATTTTCATTTCTTTAGTCAACAGTCCTCTTGTCCTTTCTCTTCAATCAAAATTCAAGCCTTCTTGCCTAGGAGCTAGCTTCTAAAAAGCATGCCAAAAACTCGGACGATTACATTACCTGAACGTTTAGGTGCCGGCCATATTTGAAGAAGACATTGAAGGACATGTATCGGCCTTTGATAGTCCAATTCTGTAGGAGGTTGCGACTGCAGCATTAGCGGTGGAGCCATAGCCACGGCCAAGTGTTGTGGGGACATTTTGTTTCGGTCTTGAGCTGCCACGACTAAGGCCAAGTGGTCGAGTAAGAACACGAGTGTGGCTCGGGCGGTGCGAGGCAGACATTCCACAATCGACGCCATGAGGCGAGCGTTGCCCTCTCGGTCATCGGGCAGGCAAACACCTGACAATTAGACAATTGGTTAGAAAAGATTGGATAGATGTTTCGTTTTAGCAAGTTTCTTAAACGAGTATTGTTTTATTTTTTAATATAGTTTTTGGGAATTTTAAAAATTCTGTTTTCGCTTTCATTGGTACTTATTTAAGTCCTAAGCCCGAATCGCTAATAAATGTAATAAAAGAGTACTAAAGCCTTGTTTCTGAACTTTCTAATCACTGTATAAATCTTCAGTTTAAACTTAGATATGTAAAGGTGTTTATAATTCATTATAAATATAATATAAATCAATTCATTTCACAACGAGCTCGTCTCCTACGTGAAGATTTTAATGAAAAGATTTTATACTAAAAGTGATAAATATCACTATCGCTAACTTCGGTAATTATAGAAATTTTTCAAAAATTCAAAAAGTTTTGTGATTTGCAATAACTAATTAATTGGTTACTTTGAAAATATATTGATATTTCACAACAGGAGACGAGCGCATAAATTCTTGAAAAATTATAATAAACATACCAAGGGCATCCAAAGTCATTTGATATAGACAGCGACTGAACAACGGCTGCGGCAATTCCCTTAAGTAATCCTTCAACAATCCGGTGATCACGTTGATGTCGGGAACTGAATCTGGGGCTAGCTCCACGCCTCGTGCGTTACGTTCGAACGCTTCTCGGAGGATACGCTTTTTACTGGCCGACCCACATAACCGATATAGACCTGCAACAAGAAAACGTGTAGCTGTTACAACCAGACAATTTTATCAATTGTATGACAATTTAGACTTGTCACGAAACGATGCCGCCAAGCGACTTGTTGGGTTCCTGCATGACGACTTAAATGAAAATTAAAATGAAAATATGTTTATTTGCAACCAAAAAAATATATACAAAAATACTTTATGCTCTATTACTACGTTGTTTGACAAATGTGTCTTTTACAAAACTCTAATCCCCACATTAGGATTCTCTGGGTTGTGGGAAATTAGACTCTTACTGGTGAGTCTGACGATAACAAATTTATAATAGTAGTTTATGCTACTAGGGCGAAAAGGAATAAATTACGAGGACGATTTAAAACACGAGCGTAGCGAGTGTTTTAAACGTAACCGAGTAATTTATTGCTTTTACGCCCATGTATCATAATACGTTTTTCAATGCATAGTGTGAGGAAATGAAAACAAATATAATCTTGTGAACTTTCAATTATGATTGGCTCAAAAGGATTGTATCCAGAGCCGTTAAACAGTGGAAAAAAAAGTATAACATCACAGTACACAGGAAAGGCTGCAGGTTAGCCAACCATTGCAAACAAATTAAAAAATAATAATAATAAAGCCCTAGGGCAAAATAATCGACTTTCTGTTCGGTGTTGATGCATAAAAAGTGGGCCATTACGAGCACATGCATTGAAAAATATTAAAAAGTAACATAAGAGACAAAATAAAAGTAGTTGAGTAATGTATGACGTGTGGGTGATAATTGTATGTGGAATGTTATTAGAGTGTCAGTGTTTTGGTATTCTGTGTGTATGTGAAAGGGTGAGTGAAGTGGGGTGTCTTATATGAAGATGTATGCCTGAGTTTTGAAATACTTGATACTCACAGACAGGTACATGTGTGTTAGGATTTATGTATCAATTTTAAGGATATCCTCGGTTTGTTCGCAATCTAAGGAGGAAAGCCAATCGTGTAGATTTTTTTTGCATGGGTAACGTTTTAGATGATGAATGGATAGGGTATTATTTGTCCTTGAATATAAGAAAGGACCTAAGAACGGGGAAAACTTCTGAGCAGAGCTTAAGAAGCCGTACTTTACATTTTTAGGTACTTTTTGGAAAAACGCCCTTCATCCTAGCTCTATCTGTGCTTTCCATCAGATGGCCAAGCTCATTACGAATAATAAAAATGAATCAAGCCAAATCATGATTTTTTGCAGTTTAACAATATATTATCCGAAATGAAACCTATGAATCGTTCACCCACTTGTTCGGTGCAGTTAAACATGTGCCAGACAATATAAATTGTAAGCTTTATCATCAATCGCTTCTTACCGATGATATCCAATCCTCTTCGCTCTATTTCCTCCACACACCTCCTCACGATAAGCGGTACCGGCGGTGCATGAGGCGGTCGGACTTCCCTCGCGATCACCGCGTCCAACTCGGCTCCGAACAAAGGGGGGGGAGACAGACGCGGTGGTGCGGGGCGACGACGGAATAGCTCATGTGGCTCTGTGTGCCTGACGCGGATGTAGAGCGTTCCACGAGGTTCCATCTGTAGCACAACGTTTACAGATTTACAGTAGCCATATCAGGGAAGTCACAATAGTGGAATAAATTTCGGTCGAAACTTCTGACTTAACCATTGAATGGTATCCCTGATCCCTTTATGTCTTTTACGAAATCCAGATTTAGCTTTATGTTTGATCATACAGAACGAAGATTCTGCTGAACTGTTACTCTTATTGAAACAGTAAAATGTACGTTTATTACAGCACGGACCCCAAACTATTTAATTTAATTTACATTTACATGTTTAAGAACACTATCGACTTAAAATAATTTAAAAATATATATACATATACCTATGTATCATAGAATTAAATGAGACTTGAAGAGACTCCTGAGACTCCTCAAGTCTCATTTTCGTAACGTCGTCGCGTAAACGTCTTCACTCGCCCAGATGAAGGCAGTCTAAATCTGCTGAAACTGGTCGGCTTTCCCGATCGTAACACGTATTGAGGTGAGCCGTTTTTATATATCGTCACGACATGAATCCACGAGAAGGTGTCAGATGTGTTCCGAGTGTGAACTGTGAAATTCAAGTCACAGTACACACTCGGTACACCCGCGCTTCACCGACGATTATTACGTCCCATCGTGATGGGTGGTGAGCCCTATCGCCGTACTTCGGGCACGCTTTTTTTTAGGACATGCAGGTTTCCTTACGTTCACTTTTCGTTCACTGTTCAACAAGCGGTAAGTAAGAACAAATACTACAAATACTATGCACATAAATTCCGAAAAACTCATTGGTGCATGCCCGACCGGAGATTGAACTTAGGTCTCAAGATTGATCTCAAGATCTCAAGAACGCTGGTTCTACCCCTGAGCTACCGCGACTTTTTAGAAACTTAAATATTTATTCACTATAGACTTAAAAGTGTCCAGAAGTAGTATAATTTTAGTGCTCATAATTAAATTAAATTACGAAATAAAAGTACTTACGTATTACATTAAAATCTTGCAATACAAAGGTTACATTTGGACTTAATTTAAACAAGTAACCTAAACTCTCTAACTAAGCACAAAACGAATGAGGGCATTATTTGTGATTTCTTTTATCAGTCTAGCCAGCCTTTTTGGGGACATTAATCCAGAAGGTTTCCAAGAACAACGCCATTTCAGGACTCATTACAATCTCACCTTTAAAGCCAGCTGGTGTGAGGACGACCTCGCTAGCAGATCTGGCAGTGTGACAGCTCCCCGATAGCACAGCTTGTGTCTGTGTTGAGGATCCCACGAGTAGACCAACACGTCCAGCTGCCGATTGTCAACTAGCTCCAGCTCGAAGGACTCGTCCCAGTCAAATTGAAGCTCACCAGTACGGACCTGGAACAAGAAATGTTAGTAGAGTTTATATTGTTGGTTTAAGAAGAGGCCTTCCTTTTTCAACAGTTTTTGAACGATTGTACTGAATCTACCACATACGCAATCAATATGAAACTTATGTATATGTTTTTTCAAACCTTTATCTTAACGTTGTAAGTTACCTAATTGGAAAACTTTCGCTCGATAGATTTTATTTTTGAAAATAGTCTATTTTTGAGCGTTTTTTTTTGGTTTTGTGTTTAATCCATTTGATTTTTATGTGTCATATTTTACTATATCAATACGAAAACCTTGTTTATTGACCAATGTAAGTTCAAATATGACTTAAATGCAATATTGTAATTTTAGTCGATTTTAATGTTAAAATTAGACTCGTTCTGAATAGTTTCGCGCGCATTTTGGCGCACGTGATTTTCAAGTTTATGAAAGATAGTCTACGGGTTATAATTGCAAAGCCGCTGTGCGCCTAAGGAAGGCCTCGTCTTAATAGCTCTAGTAAATGAAACATTCGTGATTTTCACACATTATTAGTATAATATGACGTAACGGTTGTATACAGCTCGGTTAAATACTTATTACTTAATAGCCCTGTTTGGATGTTTGCTAGATAAACAAGGTGATAATAATTTATGCAGTTAAACTGATACTGGAGTTTTGGTAAGTGACCAGTATTACGGATCAATAATATTTTTTTGAGAAATGTGAAAACTAAAATTTCATCTTTCCGTATTATCGGAAACACGGGGTTGCGTTTGTAGGGAAGAGAAAAAATAAACTAATTTCCCAAAAATGATCATCAAACCATTATACTTGCTGACTCTTCAATTTGAATTTGACTAAATGAATTTATGACACCTTATAGTACATCTTTTGATACTCGAACGCCAATTTATTAATATAAGATTCGGTTTCGAAACCCGCCGGTTAAGCATTAACGTTTTATCTATTAAATTATTGAGCGTTTTTTATTTCATTTATTAAGTATTTCATATTAACACTTGCCACTTATTGCTAAACAAGTATCAAGATTTATTTTCACAACAAACCTTGCTCGTCCCACACACATATTTTAAAAATACAAATTTCGGACCTGCAGGCTTAGCACTACCAGACTATAACACTGTTTATAACAGTTTCGTTAGTTAAAAACACCGGCCAAGTGCGAGTCAGACTCGCGCACGAAGGGTTCCGTACCATTATCTATAAAAAACGGCAAAAAAACATGTCTGTTGTATGGGAGCCCCCTTAAATATTTTTTTATTCTGTTTTTAGTATTTTTTCTTATAGCGGCAACAGCAAATACATCATCTGTGAAAATTCCAACTGTCCAACTATCACGGTTCATGAGATACAGCTTGGTGACAGACGAACAGACAGACGGGCAGCGGAGTCTAAGTAATAGGGTTCCGTTGGTTACCCTTTGGGTACGAAACTCTAAAAAGTATAATATGATGCTCAACCTTCGACTGTACCACTCACCACGGTCCTAGCTTTGTGCACCCGATCACACTCCAGCACACAGTACAGGTCTCTCGGCGCGACCGGGGGCTGGGCTGGCGCCATCGGGCCGGACGGTGGCGACCCAGGGGATGAACCGGATGGTGCCGGCCTGAGACCCCGTCCCGCTAGCAGGTGTACCCAGAGCATCCCGGACATTCCGCCGGACAGGCGGGACAGGCCCGTCATTGAGGCCGATAAGCCACCGCCGCTCGGCTTCTCCACTTTGTATTTTAGGAACTCTGCAAAAAATAATTAAAATTACTCGTTTAATTCTGAAGCTAGAAAAGAAAAAAAAGATTCTTTGTTGGTTTGGGTTCTCGTAAACAAGATTACAACTACACAATGACGGATGCGGAGCGGGGAGGCGGTGCGCTGGTCGCTGTCCACCTGCAGGCCGGCCCTGCGCCAATACCGGACCCAGCGCTAATACCGAATACACAACTAACTAGGGTCATTGTTAAACTGGAATCTGGTTGCAATCTCCGTATTTATTGTGGCTATTTCTTGCAGTGCTCACGGCTTTTTGAAATTTATATCCGAGCAAATAACTTACCACTGTTTCGATAAATGTTTACTTACGGCTTATTTTAATTAGCGACGTAACGATACCGATACCGATATATTGGCCGATATAATCGGCAGGCCGATATAATCGGCAGGCCGATATATCGGCATCGTCGATTTAAATACAGCCGATATCACAGTTTGAAAAGCGCGCGAAAAAATGATTTGCGAAACAGATTATCTGCTAGTAATTTGAATAAACTTTGTTTCCTTTACAAAAACCTTCCTTAAGTGAACTTTGATTATTAATATTGATTTACTTTTGATTTGATTGCTTGAGAATTACCTAAATAAATGTTTTCTTTGATTATGATTTGCCATTTTTCATTATTTTAAATTTAAATTTTTGTCACACTTTACAAAATCGAGTGTCTATTTATTCTATTTAACATAAGTAAGTTTTATGCATATGAAGTACATCATTCTCTATTTACTGGGTGTATTAACTACTAAACCATCGATATCGGTATCGGTATCGCCAATTATTTACTTCGATAATCGGTATCGGTATCGTATCGGCAAATTCATGTATCGTTACATCCCTAATTTTAATGCCAGGTACTCATAAAACTGCTTTTGATGTTGCAATTGCCTTATTGCAGTATGGAAGTAGATAAATTAGTATATTACGATACGAGAGCGATGAAACGTTTTCTGACGAGTGTGAGTTTCTGTGAGAAAAAGTTTCTCGCACGAGTTTCGTATAAATTTTTATAGCACAAGTGCGGAAAATGCCGACTTTACGCACGCGCAGCGTGCGTAAAGCGGTCATTTTACGCACAGTGTGCTATAAATAATATTTTGCGACGTCCACCTTGGCGGCCTTTGACAAACTTGTTCACGTAGACGAGTACATTACTGTTGTTATAATATTTATAAATAATTGTTTCCTTCTTTCTAACAATATCTACATTAATATTCTGAGGCCTATCTTCCAGTACGCCTACCATCGAGTTCACACCTTAATGCTCGCTATCGACTGCGTTAAATATTTATATGAGAAATGGTAGCGGTTTACGAAAGCAACCAAAATTCCTAATACAAAATATTTTACGCAGTCACTAACGACTATTGAGTGGCACACTCATGCCTACAGAGACTAAAACAGTTACGTACTTACTTATATGTATGTATATACTTAGAATCTCACCATTAGGATTAATATCCAAGTGCCGCTGATGTCGCGACCCCGGCGTCGGCACCGGGCTGGGGTTGGGACAGTTGAACCTGGACCCCAATTCCAGCAGCTGCCTCACTCTCCTCGCGGAAGGTGAGCTGGTTGGTCCCAGCTGCTGGGAGGACAGGGAGCGTGCGGGGAGGTGGCGGGGTCGCTCCATGCGGCCGGCCCGTCCTGCCAGGCCGAGGGTTGAGCCGAAACGGCTGCTGTTTTCCATCTGTAGGTAACAAAAGTTATAATACAATATTTTTGGCATAAAAGGATAGATACTTTGAATTGCCTTAATTACCCACCAACGCCTAGACCAACCAGCTGGGCCTAGCTAGGAACATGAAATTTGGATTATAGGTTTTTTGGATGACAAAGACATCCGATAAGAAGGAATTTATAGAAATTCCCTCAGGATGGATCCACAAGAGCAACGCTACGGGGCGTCGTCCTCGGTTAGTAATATCACAGATAATCATTAGTATGTGGTTATATCCAAAGCTAGATCTTCATTTAAACTCGGTATATTTAAGAAAGTTGACAACCTAAATTAGTAGGACAGGCACAGGAAGGAAAACACACCTGTACCTTACTTATGAATTTCGAACCTGGGGGCCTATTTAGGAGAAACAGTCGAAGCGAGATTTCTAAAACTCGAGCTAAAAATGTATGTGATTCGACAGATAAAATGGGTTTTTACTGTCGAGAAGGCTTATTTGACAGACTAAGAATTAATTTCATTATACTTTTCGCTAGTATAGTTTTTATTTATCTAAATCGTTTTTTAAGATTTTAATTTTGTTTCTCGGCTGTCAAACAGGTTTTTTTTTTCATTTCGCTGGTAGCCGGCCATACTCTTTTTTTTATAAAATCTAGGCATTGTCGATGCCTGGTTGCTGGTGTACGCGGGTGGATCCTGTTTGGCTTAAAATACTAATATTTTGTTATTAGAATGTTTATACTGTTGATTGTTAGCACATGGTGGAACTTGGAATACATTATGAACAGAAAATCACTTGTAGTAGTACTAGCACTGGTAGTATTTATTATTAAAAAGTGTTTACGTTGTATTTTAACTTCCGAAAATTAAGTTTAGTATTTCATTATTGTATTTCATTATTGTTTTACAAGGCCCTCATCTTTCTATTAATCAACTAAAAGACCATACTAACATTTTTAAGAGCATCGTGTATATTCTCGGCGGAGTAGTGTGTGGGTAGCCTCGGTCGCAGGGACTCATACAGCGCGCTGGTGGAGGGAGCACGTGACAGCCACGCGCGGTACTCGTCAGATGTGAACACTGACGGAGACGGCGGCAGTTGACCTGCAATGTGAGGATATCAGGCTTCATAGATAATGAAGAGGGGGAGAACCTAGGAGAAGACCTTTGTTTAACTGGAGTTTAGCAATTAATAAAACACATCGTCACAATACGAGCCCCCGAGGAAGTGTAAGAAATGTTTGGAATGTCATATTTCACACTTGTTCACCTACGTTTCACTGAAAGTCTTAGGGTGATAGGTGGTGAACCGTATTTAGAGCATAAATGGATCCACTTATCTTGCCTTCCGGAACAAGCAGACCGAACATAAATGTGTCCCCACAGGATTTGAACACTACTCTTTTGATACGCCCTTACGCCCCAGACAACGAGATAAAAACGGAGGCATTGCTGTTTTTCAAACATAAACAAACTACTTCAGGAGACCAAGTCACTTATTCACATATTATTATTAAGTGGTTTGCTAATGTAGTGGTGATAAGCACCTTAGATTTTAGGTTTTTTGATTTTTATTTATTAGGAACACCAACATCTAGAATTCATCGAAGTAATGGTTGAATTTATAAGAAAATATCAAAAATATTTATATGAAATTAATCAAAATTTATGAAACAAAATAATTGACATTAATAATATTTATTTAAATTAACAGAAACTTATACTTACAATTGAAGTAAAATTATTTGCAATAGATATTTACAGTTACACTAGATATTTACAAAGTGAAAGTCATTCCATTTAAAGATTACTATTAAATAAAACGAAAATTAAAAATAAATTAAAACGAAAATAAAAATAAATTGGACATTAAAGTTAAATTTTATGTGACACCTAGTCCACTAAGACATGGTCAAAGACACATTTTTTAAACTCATTTACGTTACCTTGAAATAAATCAAGATAGGCACTATGTTTATTTAACAATGATACAAAACAAACACGAACAAATCATGAACAAATGATACATACTATGAGATCGATATAAAACTACTCTTGGCTGGGACATTGCTGGTGACCTTAAGTCCCCACATATTCTGAATGTTATTGTTATGTATTTGATCACAAGTACATATATACACGTACGAGTATGTAGGCTGTTATAACTTTGAACGCCTGTAAATAAACACTACGACGACGTTGCGTGACCTTAGTAATTAGATATACGTTAACCAATTTCAATAATTACCTACGTGACTCATGGGAAAAGTTGAGAAAACAAAAGAAACGTTTTTACGCAGGGAATGAAAACTAACCTCTGGAAGATCGTAGATCCAAGCGAGAAGACAAAGGTTCTGGCTCATCTTGAAGAACACTACCAGCTCGCCTACTCAATCCCAATCTGAAACCAAAAAAAAACCCTTACAATCCAAACAATATTTGCTTTTGCTAGAAAAGGAAATAAGGTTAAAATATTTAGGTTTTAACCTTGTCCCTGTCCCTCTCACATCCCGTGGCAACGAGTTAAACTTCGATCCAATGTCTCTTCCCAAAGTACTGCTTCTATATCCACTGAGTCCAGAATAATACGGTTGTCTCGTTGGAGCAGTTGCTTCTGTGTCCGACGAATAGTCCAAACTTCGATTCCTCCTAGCCGTCCCAAACTTGCTGCTGTATGACGGCAATCCCAGACCAGATGTCCCATACTGCCCCAAAGTTGATCCGAGCCCCGTTCCGGACAACCCAGTGCCGACCCCTAACCCTGAACTCGTCAACCCTGACCCTACTAAACTTGAGCCCGTAAGGCCACTTAAGCCAGTAGTCGAAAGGCCAGAAGAAAGTCCTGGGCCGCCAAGGCCGGAACCGGTCAAACCAGTTCCACCTAACCCTGAGCCTGTAATGCCACTTGGTCCACTCATACCAACACCTCCATATCGCTGGTTGTATCTTGATAAGCTTGCACCTGAAAAGGAAAATGCGTGGTAATTGATCATAAGACTTGTACATTTTCGTTGACACTTTCAAGTAATGGAACTTACCTCCACCAGTAGCCGCAGAAGCCTTTAAACTTGAGCGCAGTAATGAGTGCCGTCCAAAGTCCGAATGTGTTTCTGCTCTTGGCAACTGCTGCTCTGAACCGGACCGTGGCACGCGGCCTCCGAAGCGTGTGCTGAAATTGAAATAAAAACCCTCATCATTTTATTTGTTCCTGGAATTAGATCTTTAGCTTGTAATCAAACAAATAATATAGAAACGGAATAACATCGCATATATAATAAATGTGTCACAGATATAATGTGCATAGAAATCTATAGCAGACTGACCGGACTTGTCGTGGATTGTACAGAAAGCGTAAGGAAACACGTGACGAAAAGTGACAAATATTCCTATGCACATTATTGCGTTTCATAAAATAGTTCCTATGCCGTGATGTTGGCTCCCCTATCTGTCAATGATGTCTAAACGAGATGACTGGATACAACAAAATTGTATGTCTATGGATTGGTTGATATAAACTGGATTGCATTGCTAACAACATTATGGCATAGGAACTAGGTACTTTATGAAACGCACTATATATGTACTTATGCAGCAAAATAACATTTCAAAATCTTTAAAAATCTCAAACAAGAACGCCTAGCCCCGAAGATAAACTTGATGGCAACAAAGCTAGATTGCATCATGGCAAAACAATTGATTCAAGAATTTAGCAGCGATAGTTCAGTCAGTAGAGAACCGGACTCTCAAACTTGAAACTCGAGCATGACTCCCACCGTTCGACCACACCATTCAGAATTCATGTGCATATTATTGGTTGTTGACGGTGTAATAAAACACTGTGAGGTTAACCTGTGACAAAGCTCATGCTGTTACGTTAAATTTGTCGGTGAAAAGAAGTTGTTTAACTAGTATTGACTATTCTAGTGACAGTTTAAACTCGCTGACAATCCCTCGATTCAAGACTTGCGGCTCCAACTCCGACTTGCGGAACTCTCTTACATCTATAGCTAAGGAAGGTAGTCAAGTAGTCATGATTGGTATACGTACTCGTACCTGCCACTCTCGGGTGGGTAGTAGGAGTGCACCTTCTCAGCGAGGCTCTCGAGGGTGTTGGGGTAGGACCGCTCGTAGGGCACGTAGTGTTGAGTCGACGAGGACTTGGGCTGCTCAGTTATCACTGGCGGCGGCGGTCGGTAGCTGAGGGGGAGACGGTGACCTTTATAATACATTCTTAAAATAGTTATGACTATTTTGTACTAAATCTTTATTTTTATTATAACTATTTGGATAACTTTATGAATATTTAATAAGAAATTACTTATTATACTTAGTTGAAATTTTAGATAGTTAAATAACTTATATCATTTTTGAAAATTGGCCTATTCGCAATCGTTACATACAAGGTGAATTTGTGAACATCGTCCAAATTCATACTTGAGCCTTGGTAAGTGTTCAGCATCGTTAACCGATGGCGATTTTTGTAAAATTCATAAAATGAAATTTCGACTCCCCATAGTGATTCATTCAGGACTGGGAATGAATTACTATGGGAAGTCGAAATTTCATTACACGAATTTCACAAAAATTGTTATCGATTCATGATGCTGATCACTTACCAAGCCTCCAGTATGAATTTGGACGATGATCAAAAAGTCACCTTGTATATATATCTAGCGTTTTCTTTATGTTAAATGTTTTAATTATTTTGCATTAGGTACGAGTATAATTACAGATTAATAAAGTAAGAAATTTCCGTATTGTAAGTGTACACATTTGTTTTAAAATAATTGGTGTTACATTAAAATTTACGTAATAAGCGGAAATGATGTATGTATCTAAATCGTAATAAATAAATTATTTATTTTCATTCATTCTATTTCATTCTCATGCTCTTTCACTCTCATTCGCTACAAGAAGTTGAATAACCCCAAGTTGTAAGATATAAGCGCGCGATCTACCCACCTCCAAGTGGAATGGTCTGAGGGCGGCCGGGAATTGTAGTACAAGTCCAAGGCAGTGGGGTCAGGAGACAGGGCTCCCAGCTGCAGCCTGCTCCGTTCCTCTCGACCGTCCCCAACCGGCCTGGTGCTGCCGGGCCCGCCGGTCGCCCGCAGGGTGCCGTGTCTGGAGGTTACATAGATGGTATTTTATACAAATGTAGTCTCTTGGAACGAGTAGTCCACCACTAATCCACCACCACGGACTGAAAATCAGCGGTGTCGGTCTTACTTTGTTAGACTACAGCATATGCTGAGTCTTGGCCTTTTTGGCTGCTGCGACACATGAATTTTTCTAGTTTAGCCACATTGTTTTTTCTTATTTTTATTTTGTTAAATGTCTCGTTTTTAAGCTTTTAAAATGTAATTGTGTTGTGGCAGATAAATAAACAGATATTCTATTCTATTCTATTCTAATTCGGAGATCTTTATTTTTGTGACTGTCACTCTTAGCGAAAAAACGCGCAGTGTGAGAGGGAGGATCCAGAGTGAAAGAGAAAAAACCGGTAGTTCAAGTATAAATGTTGTCAATCAGCTCTTCAATATCTACAATTTGATACCCCGGGACTTTTATTTATTTTTCAATGCAAGTGCTCGTAAAGGCTAACTTTTTATGCATCAAAACCGAACAGAAAGTCGATTATTTTGCCCCAGGGGTTTATTATTATTATTTTTTTAATTTATTTACAATGGTTGGCTAACCTGCAGCCTTTTCTGTGTACCATAAACGTTATACTTTTTTTTCCACTGTTTAACGGCTCTGGATACAGTCTTTTTGAGCCAATCATAATATAAAGTTCACAAGATTATATTTGTTTTATTTCCTCACACTATGCATTGAAAAACGTAGTATGATACACGGGCGTAAGAGCAATAAATTACTCGGTTACGTTTAAAACACTCGCTACTCTCGTGTTTTAAATCATCCTCGTAATTTATTCCTTTTCGCCCTAGTAGCATAAACTACTATTATGTGGAAAAACGAATGCTATTTTTGTGCCTCTTTAACGGTGCTAAAGTTATAAGGCTGTGACATATGGACGGACAGACAACGGAGTCTCGCCATAAAGGTTCCTTTTGTACCTTTTAGGTACAATGTAAACCTAAAAAGTATGTTTTTATTGTAATAAAAAAATCTAAAATAACTAGCAGAATTTTCAAAATCAAAAATTTAGATATCTAAAGTCCATCTTGCAAAATACGTTTGAGTTCTGAAAATTATATCTATTTGACGAAAGACGAGAAAAGGTGTGTTTGAAGACCTCACTTTCAAAAATTATTTCTATCGAGGATAATTTATTTAAACATGTTTTCCAAAATCAAAACCCTTGATTATATGATCAAAATGATTATATGCCAGACGTTGATCATAGTGTTTTGTGTATTTAATGAAAAACACAGAAAAAGCCCTATTTTGTATACAGTCTGCTTCGAAAGACACGTGAATCGATTTTGTGTATTTGTTACAAAATATTAAGAAATAATTATAACGGCCAAAATACAACTTTTAGATTAGAGCAATGTGTAACAATAGTTTACTATGATTAAACATTTTTTAATTTTGGAAGCTTCAAAATAATTTGATTTTTCATAACAGTGTTTTAGAACAATTAAATTAAAAATTCTAAAATCACTCTTATGAAAAATCCAATTATTAATAAGCTACCATAATAATATCATTAAGAACACGTTTAATCATATACCTAATAGTAAACTATTGTTATACATTGCTCTTATCTAAAGGTTGTATTTTGGCCGTTATAATTATTTCTTAATATTTAGTAACAAATACGGAGAATCGACCCTTAATCTGAGGGTCAATTCTGCCCAAAGTATCAAGTAAAAAATAAATAGTATAGTAGTATGAATTCCAAACACAAGACAAAATAAGACAAATACTCCTTCATCCATCAGCCTAGTTCATCCACTGTTTCCAGGACTTTGCCACTCCCGGCGGTCATCCTGGAAGAATTGCCCATACTCACACACGCTGGGCAGGCAGGTTGGTGAGCGCAGTGCCGGAACCCTCCCACCAGCGACGCCGCTGCCCGTCACCAGTCTGTTCCATATAAGGGGGTCTGTTCCTAATAGCCAAGACTTATATGGAATACTCCTTATTATACACCAAAATAAATAAAACAGGTAAAAGAAAAAACTTATAAAAGAAGGGAACAATGAGCCCGTCTCCTACATTAAGATTTTTATGAAAATCAATTGCGTTTAAAACCTATAAACAGTATTGAATTTTTTTTTTTATATCTTAAAATATCAAGAAGTTATTGGCAATCAAAGTGAGCTTAACGGCATGTCACGTGACGTCATCTGACACGATTTTATATTAAAAGTGATAAATATCGCTATCTCTAACTTCGGTAATAACAGGAATTTTAACAGGAAGAAAGAAAAAAATCATTAAGTAATCTTTTGAAGACAGGCAACGAGGCTACGAAACCCTAAGAAAACGACAGAATTGCGGCGCCATCTGCAGCTTACTTCACGTGCACCGTCTATACTGGGCCGAACTGTACTTACTGTGAATAAGAATACTGTCCATCCACACGATCTCTGTCTTCATCGTCGCGACAGTCTCTCTTCAGCACCACGACAGGAGGGGGCTTGTGTTCAGAGCGTGGCAGCGATGGGGAGCCAGGGCCAGATTTACCTGGACAAAAATAATTATTGTTATTTAAAATTGGGCAATTGCGAGTCGGACTCGGGCCCTGAGGGTTCCGTACCACTACACGATATGGCTACGGAACCCTAAAAATACTATGGTAAATAACAGCTATATAGACAAAAAAAGCCGCTAAAATGGTAGCGCCTGGCAAACAATGCGCCGCTCCCGCTGAGTACGGAACCCTAATATCTTAACCGCTATATTTTTCCTTTGATGTTTACATAATTATTAGTTTTTATGACTTTTTTCATATTTTTCGGCCGTCCTGTTTCAGTGATAAGGGAGGGGGACATGCTAACGTTAAAAGTACTACTTTTTCGAGGTTTTTTAGGGTTCCGTACCCAAAGGGTAACCAACGGGACCCTATTACTTAGACTCCGCTGTCCGTCTGTCTGTCCGTCTGTCACCAGGCTGTATCTCATGAACTGTGATTGTTAGACAGTTGAAATTTTCACAAATGATGTATTTCTGTTGCCGTTATAATAACAAATACTAAAAAGTTGGATAAAATTAGTATTTAAGGGGGCTCCCATACAACAGACATTTTTTTGTACCGTTTTTATAGATAATGGTACGGAACCCTTCGTGCGTGAGTCCGACTCGCACTTGGCCGGCTTTTTTGTACAGGAACCCTTTATTAAAATTATTAAATATATATTTTTAATAATTTAAATATTTACGTAATAGGTGCCATAGCTAAACGTATTCTGCCTACCTATAACGGCTGAAGCTGTGACAGATAGACAGACAGCGGAGGCGGTGTCGGAGGTGTTTTCGTATATGAACTGCGAAATCCATGTTACACGGGTGTGGACTCGCACACCTTCGTTTCAACCACGACTATTATGTCCCAGAGTGGGTGGTGAGTGTCGCCGTTTTTCGGATACAAATATATTATTTAGCAAACTAAAGTGCTCAAAAATTACCTTTGCTGTTCTATGTTCCTACTATAAAAGGCAGTTCCTCGACATTTCAAACAAATCCTTTAAGGCGTTACAACATGCGAAAGTGCTGCCACTTAAGAAAAAAATATTTTTTTATTTGCTAAAATAATGAGCGTTTTTCTCGTTGTTTTTTTTTCTTAGTTCTTAATTTTCCACCAGATGTTGCTGTCCGTGTCACCATAGACAAAATATGTTCCGTAGCAATCAATGTCAAAGTGGTTTTTTGGTTTGTTTGGTTTTTTTTTTGTTTCTGATCCTATTAATAATTGTCTAAATTTTGTCTTGATTCTGATGCTAAAGCATAGCGTATATCCTAAGTCTATGGCTAAAATATACGACAGTGCCATCTAGGAATCTTATTAAACACTAAATTTGACACAAGGAAAAACGCTCATTATTGAAAATCTGCTCAAGTAAATGTCTAGAAATAGCAACGAACTATTTTTACATAGCGTAGTTTTCATAGACAACGTCTTTGATGAGCTAAAATGTTATCGTTTGGTAAAAACGGCCGCTTCTGGCATAAGTTAAAATACTAGCTATATAAAGACATTGCTTCTGAAAACTTTGCTATGTAAAACTTGTTCATTGCTATTTCACATGCTGTAACGCCTTTATATTCAAAAACTACCCACATTTATCGCATTATTTTGTGAGTTTTTTTTTACTGTTAATATTTGTTTTGTTTTTATGTGTTACTTGATATCATTCTTTATTTAAATCTTATTTAAATCTTTAACATGATAAGTACATACATCCTGCACTCTTTTACAAAAATGTTATTAAAATGTACGTGTTTAATTGGCACTACCTATGGCAAACCAAACTTTTGCGTCCGCAATCACATATCACTCTCTACCTGTCTGTAACAGAATACCAGCGTTGTGGCATAGTATGCATACATTATGTTTGTATTAATGCGTCACAGCACTATGCTGAGTTATGGCCAATTTGGTGACGTTGAATGCATGGGATAGCTTCATCCTAATCTTAGACTATTGTGATTAATATGTTAATTATAAGTATACTAGTTTTAAGTTAATAGTTATATGTTGCTTTTCCCTATATTGTTGTCCCCGAATAAATTTCTTTCTTTCTTTCTTTCTTTCTTTATTGGGATTCCGCAAATTCAACAACCAATTTGGAAATAATAATGTAATTTTTAGGTTTTGTATCAATTTATTTTTATTTTTATCGCTATGTTGGCAGTTGGTTTCACGCTGTAAAACAATTGGCGTTGCCTGTAATTTTAAAGTCGTTGTAACTTAGGATACTTAGTCTATGGTCCCAACGTAAATTCGAGTCATGTGACTATTTATACTTACTACCTACCTATACACACTACTTGGTGAAACTTGAAACAACTGAAGATAAAGACGCGAAAATCCATGGTATTTTGCAGCCAAGAAGCTTTTAACCTCAGAATAAGATTAGTATTCTGAGCTTTTAACATACCTAACCAATGAAAACTGAAAGTGGCCAGTTCAGTTGCCAAATTTTTGTCGTAATACCTTTTCTCTGCCTGGTGCACAATAGTAGCCTCCTTGGGATGGACATGATGATGACCACATCGTCCAGGCTCATTCTTCTTACGTCCACCAGGTTCACTGCGAGGATCTCGTCTCCAACCTTCAATCGAACAACGAAGGTTTTATTTATTGAGAAGATCATAACTATTTAATGAAAAGGGGAATATGGTTGGGGTCTGCAATCTCGTAAAATTTGTAGTTTTCTGTAATGACGGAGTGTTTTCAATAATAATAATAATAATAATAAAATTCTTTATTGCACTAGTTAAATTTTTGTACACAGGCGAGCTTAATACTATTTAGTATTTTCTACCAGCTAACCTTTAGCAATGGGGAAGTTTTTGGGGTAGTGCCATGATTTCCAAATATATATATTTATTATTTTATTTATTAAATGGATGATATAAATTTATATTATATATAGTTACATAATAAAAAAATAAACATTAAGTAAAATTAAAATTTAAATTATTAAAATTAAACTAAATAGAAAATATTTGCCAGATCGCCGTCGTCATGTGGAAGGGTACCTTAAATACTCAATGAATTATATTAAATTACATGCTAATAAACAAAATAAATTAATAATTGATAAGTTCAATTAAAATAATATGATAATAAAATTAGTAAAATTATTTAATTTAATAAAATGATTAAAAATAATTTTAATTCCTTGTTATTTTAATTTATTAAGATTTAATTTAGGGTTATTATTTTTTTACTACTTGAAAGTTTACATATACCGTACATAAATGTCTATAATGATGAGAATTTACCTAATAACTCATAAATAACAGTCATAAGAAGAAATTAAGAAACGGTCTGTAAATTAAGAAAGTTTTGTTTAATTGAACTCTTGAAGACTGACATGGACGAAGCTTCACGGATGTGTAGCGGCAAACCATTTCACAAGCGTATTGCACTCACGGTGAAAGAATTTGAATACATGCATGAACTATGCGCAGGTGTGCGAAGAAGCTACGCTTTGCTGGGACGTTGATGACGGTCGAGGGACGAAAGGGATACAAAGGGATACATACTTTTAGATAGTTTTCTTGGATTCACCATGTGATTCATTTCATTCCTTATTGTATGTATTTCACCTTAATAACTATTTCTAAAGTTACTTTAATGTTCAAATTCGTACATTAAAACACAATCTGATTGACATGCTGAATCAAATGGAACTTCGAAACCGTGAGAATACCTACAGTCGCCGCTTGTCTAAAAGCATCCTTACATACATGCATTAGATAAGGGTTTCACAGCGTTGGAAATAAATGAAAAGTTATTTCCATTTAGTTTTTCAGCGCCTTCTGGAAGCATGTTACGGACACTTGCTACAATTATGCTCATAATGAAACTTCAAAATACCTTCAAGCAGCCACTGTTGTAGACGGCGGACTCCAGCGCAATCCTCGATATGAAGACACCGTCGGTCCTGCCACCCCCATCCCCCTCTCGAATGTACAGGCCCAAGGTCTGACCAGGTCGCTTCACTATCTCCACCAGCTGCACTATGTGCCGGGAGTCCTGGGAAAATAAATAATTAATTTTATTTACAAAAATAAAAATGCCACGTTAACACTAACTACTAGTATTTTAGTTCGAAAAGGATCCGTCCGCGCCATCGAACAGCTATCTTCAAGAAGGAATGCAGTACCGTCCGATTTCGTCAACTAATCAGTGCTTTTGCATAGACTTATATACTCACTCCCAGTTACCAGAAATTCTGTATTTCTATCACTGCGTGGTGTTGGCTTAGTTGGGTAGTTGCTCTATGGCTCACGCACACCGACAATGTCCTATTTTAATTAATAATATATATTTTAAAAATAAAACGCCATGATAACATGGAAATACAAACTTATATAAACGTTTTATACATTTAGTGTTTGCTGTTAAAAAAGAAAGTACCAGAAAACCGTTACGCGTCTAAAATCTAAGAACAGGCATTGGTGTGCAGACGTAAAGCTCCAAATGTAGCTATCTGGCTACGTTAACCATTGACATAACAGTTTATATTCTTTACCGTTGCACTCGGATACAGGTGAACGATATTGTAAACTTAAGCCTTTGTTATAATATTTCAACAGTATGTTGACAACAATTGTACTTACACTCAGATAACGTCTCGGTACAAAATATAACATTTTTTTCTAAACTTAAACAATAAATATTGCTATGGTTCAGTAGTCGTTGATAAAAGTGAGTAGCTATACTTTGTTAAATCAATTGATATAATATATAGACATCAGTTAGTTAACAATTATTTAAGTTAACCCGTGAAGGGGCAGGAGGCATGCCGGTCATGCCAGAAATTTATTATTATCGAAAGTAAATAATTGTTTTGCTAAAATATGGTCTACATAGCGAAACGGTACTTTATTACAATGTCTCAAAAAAATTTGAGAGTTCGTTCACTATGTAGTTAAATTAGATTTACTTGATTTAAACCGAGCTTAAATCGTATTCTGTTAACCGTCCGTTCTCTGCGTGTATACGCTTCAGAAACGTCTTGCCTTGTAAAATGAACTAGAACGTATTTCAATTAAGCTCGAAGTAATATTTAAGCTCCCATAAAGTAATATCCACCACCATAAAGGCTCTAACTATAACTGTGTCTAGACAGACCTATTCTGAACACTAAACGGCTAAATTAACCGCAGAATCTGCCTGCAATAAGCCACCACGTTACAAAACCCCAATGCTGTTCGACCACCACCCCTATGCGTAAACTCTAAGAGCCAAGCTGCAGGTCTAGTATTGCTGGTCGGAAATAGCAATATAACGCTGAGTATCAGCTAACAATGTCTGGTCTGAATTGCGTGCATTCTTGCCTGGATCTAGGTCAGCTCTAGGCACGGGGTAGACATTCTTCTAAAGTATCAGAGGTCCTATTAATCTTCAACGAGTTGATGGTTACTTGCAATTTGCGGGCGTCAAATGGTAAAAAATATGGCCAAATTTGCAAATGAAAATAAAAGTAAATTTGTGAGTTTAAAAACGGTGAAATTTAAGCAGTTTTGGAAACAAAAAATAGTGATAGGACTTGTTTATAATTACTTTACTTTTATAAATATATAAATAATTATAAAATAAATAAAATTGTAAAGGCTTATGTCTAGCAGTGAACGAACACAGTCTAATGGATGGATGGATGAAAATAAAAATAACACTTTAAATATAAACTTACTAAAAAAAGGAGACTCCTAAATTAAATCAAAAACGATTGCACTCTTTTTACTACCAATACAGATAACAATTTATATATAAAACGTGTAACAGAAAGGTGTAACCATATTTGAAGAGCTAATTCAGTCAATAGTATAGAACAACTTTTACTATGTAACAAACCCTGTATATTGAAAAAAAAATTACTGTTTCATAGAAAAATGCAATGCCGCTCGGCCGAAATGTATGGGAGGGCAGATATTTTTTTTGAGATTTCAGGGTTGGCTCCATAGTAAAAGTTGTTCTATACCATTGACTGAATAAGCTCTTCAAATATGGTTACACCTTTCTGTTACACCTGGTATAAGCTTATTATTTCGTAAAAGCAGGATTGGATAAATAAAAAAAAAATGTGAATTTCATATATTTGGCCGTACTGAAGTACAAAATACGAGTATAAACATTATGAAAAGGTATGATACACTCACAACGGGAGAGCCCGTATTATGGACGACGTACATATCGCAAAGTTTTGAATTTAATGAGGCACTGTAACTAAGCCAACAGTTCCGAATTTATGATATCATCAGTCTTACAGAAGCTTGTATAAATATTGTTTACAACTTCCTGCATAATAACAGGAAATGCTAATAAAGCACTTCCGTTTGGCTTTGCGTTTATCATGTATAATACCTACATACTTATATAAAACGGAAGTAAGTCGGTAGATTATAACTTAAAAGTTGAATATATAGGTCAAGTCTATTATTCCAAGAGCTATAGAAATTGCAGTGCAAAAATAAACATGAACTTACATGACACATTCAAGGTTCTACAAGTCCTGGTAGTATCTACAAGTCATATACTTAAGAGGCTATGCGAATTTTATTTTTGTTGCTGTCACTCCAAGCGAAAAATCGCGCAGTGCGAGAGGGGCGGATTCAGGGCATGAAGCAACAAGCCAGTGGAGAGCGCATGCGGGGGTAACGCGACTCGCCAAACATCCGCTTCCCAAAGCGTATAGGCGCTTGAAGCGAAGCCATTGGTTTTAGTCAGAGTTTGGCTGTGTCCGTGAAAACATAGCGTGTTTCTGTAGAAAAAATCCGAAATTTACAGTAAATATGCCTACTTGTGCAATAAAATGGTGTGGAAAGAATACTTCAACTTCAAGTAACACAAAAGATGGAGTAACATTTCATAGGTAAGGGTTTTTGTATACTTTTAATCTTCAAAATATAACAATTAAATATTTCAATTGAACTTGCGCTTTGCGTTGATGTCTTCACGTCCTCTCTTTCTGTCGCACGGTGAAATGCACAACAGTTGTCTCTTTTTTTTTCGATAGTGCTGTCCTACCGCGTGTTTAATAATTTATCGAACAATGTATTGTTGCTTACATACATTGTATGCATGTAAGTATATGTAATGTATGTAAGGTAAGTACTTAATGTAGGGATATTTTTATACGCGTTTGTTTAGCGTCAGAAGTGCCTATGTTTATCAGTAGTATATGTCAGTGCATCTGATACCGTTTTTAGGGTTCCATACCCAAAGGGTGCCTAATGGGACCCTATTACTATATTATGTGTAATAAAAAAAATATATAGATGCCCGGCTAACCTTCATTACAAAAAATAATCAAAACCCGAAGGATTATATAAGAAAATATACTCCAAATTAATTCATTTAAAAAATCAGTGAGTAGCTACTTTGTCAAATAAATAATTTTGTTTTATTTATTACCCAACAATACTTTCATTGGTATATCTTTGACAAACTTGAAAATTCCAAATTTATTTTTTCGATTTTATCGATATTGATAATTTTTCGTTTCACTTGTATGACATCCCTACACAAATTACGCATCAAATTTTGACCTTGAGCTGTCCAATCACAGCTCGCTAAGCTGTCACGTCCCCCGCCGTATATTGGTGACTTGTGTTTTGAAGGAGAATGTATCTCTGCGCTCTCCACTGGCTTGTTGCTTCATGATTCAGGGCAAAAGGGAAAAAAGTTGGTTTTGAATTTTTATTAAAAAAACTAAAATACCTAGCAAAATTTCAAATATCAAATCTCTAGATATTGTTAAAACACACCTAATGAAATATGTTTGAGTTCTGTTTATGGTTCCTATTCGTCAAACGAGGAGAAAAAGTGTGTTTGAAGACCTCATTTCAACAATTATTTCTATCGAGGAAAATTTATCCGAACATGTTTTCCAATTTCAAAACCTTAGATTATATAGTCAAAATGCATATACCAGAAACTGATTATAATTTTCCGAGTATTTAATGAAATACACAGAAAAGATACACCCGTCTTTTTTTTCGCATATCGCCTTAACTGTCTTACGGTAGCAAAGGATTTCTGTCTATCATATACGCTTAACGGGGGACGATTCGTGTCCGCTACGAAACGCATCACTTGAAATGGTTTAAGAATAATAATCTTAAGTTGTGCGTTTCGTAGCGGACATGAATCG
Organism: Ypsolopha sequella; assembly: GCA_934047225.1. Lineage (NCBI taxonomy): Eukaryota > Metazoa > Arthropoda > Insecta > Lepidoptera > Ypsolophidae > Ypsolopha > Ypsolopha sequella. The sequence goes on along the minus strand of OW203988.1, from coordinate 3,899,117 downwards.
TTCTCCTTAAGAGCGGTTCACCAGCCAGATTGTGAAAACCCCTCCTTTTTCTAATTAATGGAAACAGAACCCTTATGATAATTGCACACTTATATTCAAAATTGATTCAATAGTTCTTCAATAAAACCTTATTTATTACCTATGTTATATGTACATGCTGCCATAGCAAAGTTTTCAATGGTTTCTTTTCAAAAATTTTGAATGAAATATAAGAGTTTTCATTTATAGAAAACAATGGAAATTTTGCAATGGCAGCATACATAATACATAGGTTATAAGTTTTGTTTGAATAACTATTAGAAAAAGGCGGGTTTTCACAATCTGGCTGCGAAACCACTCTTAACGCGTCGGTGTTCTTGGTGTCTGCTATTAGCTACGCCGTAGCTACCGTAGCACTGCCAAATCATTTCAATTGTCTACACGTAAAGCGTTGACTTTTGCTAGAAGCTACATTACAGCTTAGTGCTGCCGTAGCACGTCTGTTGTCTCCGCACAACATGTTGGCTTTAGGACGCCTGCGGGGCGGAGGCGAAGGCAGGGACGAGGAGCGAGGGATTTTATTTGAGATATCTTTAGATTTATTTGGAAGGTACCTGGCAACCACCAACCATTTTGATTTATTTTTATACTTGGAGTTCTTTTTGTGTAGATTTTCCTTCATAAATGAATCGCCGTGACGATTGCCTAACGATATTTTTAATAAGAAAATAATGTTAATTATCTTACTTGCAATGTAAAGAACTTCTTAGCAGCGTCGATGTTGTTGCGGCCGACCTGACGTATCTCGAGGATGCGCACGATCATCTCTCCGCGACGCTCCACTGCCTGCACACGATATTATACTCTATTTTATAGACTGTTGAGTTTAAAATAGCAACACATTCTCTTTCGTTTCAACAGACATATTAGACTTGACATTGTTGTCGATTTGGGGTAGCACAATTTAAGTTATTTGATAGGACTAAACTTAATTTAATCGTTCTATCTTTGTCTTTTCGATACAGAAAAAAAAAGACGGAACGCTTAAATTAAGTCCTTTAAAATTCGTTAAAACGTGCTACACCGTATTGACATCTTTATCTTTAAGATCGTGTAAGAAAAATCGTACCAAGTTTGGAACCCTGCACTGTCGGAAACGTACACCAACTACATATCATATTGTGATAAATAATAAATTTCTTTATTTTTGAAACTTGGTGACGTATCCAATACAAAGAGGTGTAAATTAACATCACAGGGTTATTTTTGGACCCCTAACCAAATCTAAATATGATGTATGGAAAGACATGAAAAAGTATTTGGTAAAAATAATATCAACTTTTCCTTTTTTAAATCCGCCTTTTACACCACTTTGTAAATCCCAAATTCCTAACCACGTTCGGTCACCCTTGCGCTCAACGCGGTGGCGGGCGATGGAAACGTTAGTGAGGGGGGTGGCCGGACGGCGCGTGAGTCGGAGCGCACGGTGAGCACAATTTTAATTTGTGTGTGAGGAAAAGTTGACGTAAAAATGTAAAAAAATTACGTTTTTTATTTGATAAATTGATTGTACTCATGCAATACTATGACGTGAAAAAATTTGGTTAGGGGTCCAAAAATAACCCTGTATATCTGTGAATAGCTTTGAAAATTAAATTATTTTTAAGCTACCATAAAATCATTAAAAATACGTTTATACACATAGTAAACTACTATTATGTACTGTTCTTATCTAAAAATTTTATTTTGTATTTGGCCGTTAATATTTTGTAACAAATACGAGAAACTAACGGGTGATTGCTTTAGCAACTGAGACGAATATACCCAAGCATAAATAAATACAATGCTTTTTCACAATCTGGTGTAGTAATAGGGAATATGGTTAGAACTTTTCGAGCTAAATTTAGCTACTAACGCTTAGTCGTAGGTGGCAACACTGCCTCGAAAGCAACATTCACAAACGCAAAGTTATCTGGCGAGCTTTTAAAATAAATATAAGTACCTCGAGCGCCGCGGCTGTAGTTGCGTCATGATCGTTCTCGACCATCTCAATCTGTCTGAAGATTTCATTACTGACGCCAGACACCTGAAAACAAACAAGGAGTTACTTACTTTATGACTCCTTACCTAACTTTATAATATACCGGCTCGCTACAGCGCTAAAAAAAAAACATGTTAAATAATTCCAAAAAAAAAAACATGTTAAATAATATAGTAGATGCTAGTGATTGTTGGCACTTCGTGGAATTTATAAAACATTGTTTTAAAATCCACATATTACTTATAACTTTATTATGCCCGACCGGTTTCGCTTTAAAGCATTTTCTATGGCCTTTTACACATCCTAACTAACAAAGAAATAATTTACACTACAACCATGTCTAAAATGACGTACAATAAATGAAACAACAAACAGAAGGGGTGAAACCGGTCGGGCATAATAAAGTTTTAAGTAATATGTGGATAAGTACAAGTGTTTTTTTTAAACAATGTTAAATAATACATCCCAACCGTATAATTGAATCTTTCTGCTGACTTTTTTTAAGACCTTAAGTTATTAACTCGATATGAAAGAAAGAAAGAAAAGAAAGAAAAAATATTTATTTCGGGTAATCAATCGGTCGAGCTTACTTACTATTTACAAATTATACAATACAAGTAAACCCGCGGTGGGGTGTACTACAACTATATTATTTTTAAAACAATTACCCGAAAATGGAAATAGACTCAGCTATATGCCATCTGAAACAATTTTCAGATAACGCTGATTTTCAGCTATTCCCATGCCACGAATGGTTTTTTATATTTGATATAAGTTTTTTGTATTATACATAAAAATAAGAGATAATTGTGCACGCAGCAGATAGCACTCATAATGATATGTGTCGGTGTACAAATATCGACACTGAATTAACGTTCATATCAGTGAGTATTGCAAAGTGATCGCTGTGACTCTGGATAGCGCAAAATAGGAAAAAATAATACTTTTCACTTAAACGCGATGGACGGAAAAAATTAACTATGAAGCCGTAGGCAAAAGCTATAAGCCGACATAAAAGCATAATATTATTTTATAGAGAATATAAAAAATAAATTGGCAAAGAGGAAGTTTAGGCTTTCGTGGTACGTATAGGAGAAATTAATGAAAATGGTTATTAATTTTATTCGAAAAACTAGCTTTTGCCTGCGACTTCGCCCGGGTTGATTTATTTATTAATCGTTTATACTGATGATTGTTGGCACTTGGAATACATTATGAACACAAAATCACTTGTACTATCCCACAAATTTATTTGGAACTTCCTGACCGGTTTCACCTTCATAGCAATATCACAGGAATTATTACAAGATCACACACTACACACAATTATCTACACAATAAATAGTTTCCATCAGTCAGTGCGAAAGTCTTTGGCGAGGCCGAAGGTCGAGACGCGTTACCAAACGAAGTTATTTTTTGAAAGGTCATTTGATCCCCCAGTAAAATATTTTCGCCGAGACCAAAGGCCAAACTGCGTTTCAAAAAGAAATTATTTCTTGATCTTTCATTTGTTTTCCAGGTAAAAATATTTTTCCTTTTTACTTTTTTCGTATACTTTGATGCTACCAGATTTTTAAATCAATCTGTCTATAGATGAACGAGGGGACGCTTTAAAAAAACTTTGTGATTTAAATACGCATGCAAACGTATATAAAATTTAAAAATATTTGAAGAAACAAGGACAGAATAAGATATAAAAATAAAAATTTTTCGTCAAACATTTATATGTAGAATCGAAAAAAATTGTTTTAACTATCTGAAATTTTACAAAACACATTATATGCTTCGTTATTTCTTAGGTGATTTTGTTCAGATTTTTAAATATCTCCGTCTAAAATAAAAGGAGGAGCTTAATTTTCAGAACTAAAATATTCATAACATTACAAAATTGATCAAAAGACTTCAAAATGAGTTCCAGAAAGAAACCTTGCAAAAGAAATCCTACTCGAAAAGCTTTGTAAGAGCAAAAAGAAGTTGTATGTACCGGAATTTTTTTTGTTATCTGTGTCTGAGCCAAATCTGGGACAAGACAAAACCAACCGGAATTGAAAAATTTGTAGATTAGATTGATGGATGTTGAAGAAACAAATATATGTGTCAAGAATTTAGAATCTTAGCAGATGGAAATATGTAGTCTCTACCTAGTTTGGGAGACAAGCGTGAGTATATGTGTTTATGTAGAAGCAAAATTTCAGCTATGTTTACTATGTATAGGTCAAGTGGATGTAAGATTTAAAAGAGTGACATACAGATATGACAAAATTTACAACTCGTATTTGTTATCGATGAGTTAATTGGATATCACGCAATATACTTGAAATCTTGACAGGCAAATTTGGAGAAATTATAAAAAGGTGACATTTTTTTATGATGCCAAATTCATACTGGAGGCTTGGTAAGTGATCAGTATCATGTAACAACTTTTTGCTAATTTTGCAAATAATATTTTGACCACCCATAGTAATTGACTCGAAGCTGGGCTTGCGTTTGTGGAAAACATGAAAAAAGTAATATACGAATTTCACTAAAAGGGTCATCGAACGTTGATACTGAGTACTTACCAAATCTTTAGTAGGAATTTGGCTAACTATTTAAATTAAAGTCACCTTGTATTATGAAAATGATAAACTAGCACCATACATAATTCGATAAAATTGGATAGCAAATGAGGGTATGTAGCACGATCAGATTGTAGGTACCAGGGAAGCAGAAGAGGGTCACAACACTAAAAGACCTGTGTGAGACATACTGGAGCAGTTACCTTCCGGAAGTCAGGCTGCAGCACACAGGGCGGCGCGTGGTTGGCGCGCGGCAGCCCTGGTACACCGGGTGGCGCGCGACCAGGCGACGCGGTGAGGTCAGGCGCCGCACGGCCATTCTCCTGAAACAAAGGAAAAAGGAACCGTAAGTTTATGTACACCTACAGCTCTATTTTTCAAACATCTGTAGGGCCCAGAATTAGAGACCAGTGGTTATATTGGTTAATTCGCCCATTACCGACTTCTAAGGATTTTGCAGAAGTCTCTCTAATGAACGAGTGGTCAGCTTTTATTCTTCTACTTTCTGGCCTTTTATCCTAGGTGTCTTCGAGACGCTTTTCATTAGGCACGGTTGTAACTAAGTACAAGACCATTGTCTATTGAAAGAATGAAAATTATACTTAAGTCCAGAGTTTGAAGATATATTTTGGCTTTTCTAAGTTTAAAAATAGAATTTTAAAGCTTGTATTAAATTAATTGGCTTGAGCATTGCAATTTGAACTTTTGTATATGAAATCATAGAGCTCAATTTTAGCTGTCGATGCACGATGAACCTTTTTTAAGAATAAAGGCTCTATTTAGCTCGTAAAGTGGCTCAATCGATCATGTATTTGCCTGACTGGTACTATCTGATTCAGATAGTGATTGACTGGCATTTTATGTGAGATAGATGCGGCTTTGTGGATCGACTGATCTAGACAGCCATTTAATTTCACCGATTTCTTTGTAGGAAAAATTGTTCGATACGGTATTATGTACCTAAGAGCGCAAAAATAATAGATCTTTACATATGCAATTGCCGGAATTTTCTTACAGATTCATGAGTTCATAATTCCTGTATTTCAATAGCTATTTGAATTATTTGTTTTTTATTTGAAAGTTGATTTTAAGGTTTTACATCTACGTATTAAATTTTGTTTTTATTTTCAGTTTGATTAAAAAAATTAAATCTTCAAATACAGTTCGTCCTAAATGCCATCCATTTCCATGATAAGATTCGTAATAATTTTTACAGCTGACACTTGCTGTTAGCTTAATGTTGTCTCATTCATATACAAAGAAATTACATAATTTGGATTAGTCATTCCTAAAAAAATGCAACACTGAAAATTTAGTTTCCTTTAAATTCTTTATAAAAAACGGCAATTTCATATGTAAATACCTAAACTGCTGCCGTTAATTCGAGAGAATGATGACAGATGGAGTGTGGCGATATCTCGAAAAAATACTACAAGTCAACAAGAGCTTCTTCACGACAAAAATAAATAAACACACGTTAAAAAATATCAACGGTACAACAAATAGGACGAAATAAATCCAAATCACGATTATTTAAACTTTTTTTATAAATAAAAACCCTGGAATAGAATATATATACGATCTTATTATTTGGTAAGGTATATCAGTTTTATAATACGACAACACTGCCTTACACCGCAGATATTATAAACCTTTTTCTGAAATGTCGATTCAAAAAGTCGAGGATTCATACTGCAGGCATTATGATTGCTGATTTGACCGAAATAATGAGCAGAAGGAAATTTTAGTTATAGCACGAGCTCTCTGAAAGGTGACATTTATTTATACAGCCAAACTACCATATTGGCAAGTAATAATAGTAAATTAGCAACACGGATCGTAATACTTTTTGCTAATTTTGCCAGATAAAATATTGACTTCCTATAGCAACTGACTCGGAGCTGGACTCGGGAAAACGATAAAAACAAATTAACGAGTTTCACAAAAAGGGTAATAGAACATTGATCACTTAGATACAGAGTCTTAATTCAATATGATTTCCGCTACATAAATAAAATGACAACCTCTATATAAGGTTCTTAAATTCAAGTGAACACAGTATCGCTAATAGACAACTTTTCGCCAAAAATAATATTTTTTGCGCTTTTTTTTTACTTTTACGTAGAAATTGAGTCAGCTGATTCATTCGTTTTGTACTAGGAAGTGGAAAATATATACGACAAAAATACTTTTTATTAACAAATGGGACCTTTTAACGATATACAATCTACCCTAAAATCATCACGATAAATATAAAATATTGAAATGCAATACAGTAAAAAAAAGGTTTTATCCCCTGACATTTGCAAACGTCACCATTCTCTCGAATGAACGGCCGGAGTTTAATATAAAAAAACTTTTATACGTATATTAATTATTGGTTGTTTCAACATGTAGAAAAGTGATTAAAGTATAAAGATTTGTAGAATAGTAGCAGTTACTTGTCCCAAACTAAATAAAACAACAATTATTCTATTCCTGGTACAAACGGACACTTCCATAAAACGTATTGCTAATTTTCAAAATTAACTGTGAATCTTGTATTTAATGTTTTTAATCAATATCCATTGATATTCTAACGTTCCTTACTATATATTTATCTCCTTGAACTATGCCAAACAAAAATATAGGTGTGGATCACATAACAACAATAAATAGTAAAAATATTTCTTATTTGGGGGAAAGTGATGAGGTATTTGTGACTTGAGTAATATCCTTAAGAATCCTTTCGGTAGTGTGGCTGGTGAAGCCCTTTGAATGGTGGTGCAGAAGCTGAGGTCAGAGAGGTGACCTTTTATAACACCTTTTGACACAACCAAACACAAAATTCTATGTGTAATGTCAAATTGGGCTGTATAAAAGTGTTTGGAGTGTGTTTAAGGCTGGCCATGTTAGGCTAGCTGCATGACAACATGCAGTGCTGCGTCACAGTCACAGTTTTTCCCAGTTACCTGTGGGGTGAAACAAGGGTGTTTTTAAGCACCAACACTGTTTGCGTTGTACTTGGCAGTCTTTTTGCAACAGTAGTGAACGAGGTCTTGCAAACCTCTTCCGAAGGTATTCGCAGGTATTCCAAACTCAAAGCTTGTACCAAAGTGACGTACCCAATTATTACCGAGGTCATGTATTCTGATTATTCCGATATTTAGCAGAGTACCTGGAAGAACTTCAGCAATTAATATCGCCCTTCCACCAGGCTTGCTGCAAGTTCGGCAAGAACTAGTATACCCAAAACCATTAATGGTTTCAATCAAAGCAATAACCAATTTACTTAATTGTAGTCTAAAGCAGCTTGATTTTGAACAATATTTTCATGCTGTTTCGTATATACGAGAATAATTTTCTAAAATGAGGTTGTTCTTGATAGTTTTACTAACTACCTAAAAGTTTATTTTTTTTAATTTTTAAACATACCGTTCAAGGGTCGGCTCCACCAAACATACCCTCGTGTTTGGACTGTTTAGCACATTCATATTAATATTTTTTACAAATAAAATTTGTTTAGTTAGATAAGAAGTTAAACTACATTATGCGTTTTTGAGATTTGACACAAGTATCACAATCATCGAGAAAAAAAATCTGAGACATCACTAAAATCACGAAAAACGTCATTTGGCGTTGCAAAAAGAAAAATGTTATTTTTTGTTGCAAAATGTATAATTTTAAGCGTAGAAGGGTCAAATCTTCTTCTTCATATAATATTTTCTTTTTTTTTCTTTTGTTATTTTAAAACAAGTACACAAATATTTTTTTTTTTTTGCGTGATTTCTCGGTACTAGAAAAATGTTGAATGTTTGGGTATTTCTTTTAAAATGACGAAAGGAAAAAATATATAAAAAATGGAAAACTACTTTCATTTCTATACTCTATAAAAAAATAATTTATTTTGTAGTTAGGTCAGTAGACTGGTCATACTATGTAGTTCCAACGCCAAATGACATTTTCCGTGATTTAAGTAATACTTCAGATTATTTTCTCGATGTTTGTCATACATGCATCAAATCTGAAAAATACATTATGTACTTCAACTTCTAATAAAATTACATAAATTTTATTTGCTTAAAATATTTTGTTTTGATATGCTAAATTGTCCAAACGCGAAACCATGTTTGGCGGAACCGGTCCTTAAGAGAAATAACTTTATCAATAGAGTAATTTTCGGATGACGCTGGGAAGAGGTGCCTTATTGCTAGAGAAAATATTTAAATAAAAATCTTGATTTATTGTTGTCCTACGATTACTATACATCTTTCACACTTGCCGTCACTCAAAACTAAAAATTCATAAATCAAAGAGCAGACCACACTCCCAAACATAACCACTTACTTCTAACATTTTAAACCTTCAGATAACTTTTCCCAACCACTCCTAAGTGTAACCCAAACCAGTTCCCTAGGTTTTATTACTCTTGGAATCTTCAGTTGGGGCAGCATTTGTTTCAGTGCGTTAGTATTTGGCGGTCGATCGAGTGCCCCCGCCCCCCTGGTTAAGGGTAGGGGGGCCGTGACCTAATTCCCCACTCCCCCTTCGTGTACGCACGGGGTCACTGTACTGCATCTGCAAGGACTGAATGCGGCAGAGGTGAGTGCCTCCAGAGCTAGGCTTGCCAACCGTCCCGTATTTTTGCCCATTTATTCAAATGTCCCATATTTCATCCTGTCGTACACAAAATACATACAAATATGTCAACGATTAGATACAAAAACAATGTGGAAATACACGCTGTAATCAACGGAATTTGCAATAAAATCGACAAATGATTGAAAGTCAAAATTTTTGGCTGTCAAACTCATTATTTTGCATCAATACCGTCAAGCAATGCAAAAACTTCGTTATTTAGGCACTAATCAAGGGGAATCTTTCAAAATGTTTGTCCTGGCCAAAATGTAAAATTAACTGTTTTTAGTTACTTCGATCATATTGTCCCTTAAAATCCAGAAAAAAAGTAGGCACACACAATGTGGAAATGTGCAGGTTTTGTAAGCCAAGAAAATGTATATCTGCCATTTTTCTGTGGTTCTTCGCTAGATGGAAGTTTATAGGCCATTTTGCAGCGCATGTATCTTTATGCGAGCTAAATAAAAACCTCACGACTTACATCCTCAAGAGGGTGTAAGAGGTTTTTTCGAGTGTTGACTGTAGCTGGAACATTTAGCACTCGTACATCCGAATTTTTCGTTTCAACGTCAATAGTCAAATGGGAGAACAAATACACGCTTTTTAGGAAATGTAAGTTTACCTGTCTTTGTTAAAATCTCAGACCAAATAATAATTCCATACGGAGTGCTGCCAACATTGAAGTGAGGTCGGTTTTGTAAACATGTGTGCGCTTAGTGAGTGTTGCCGCGCAGTAAAAACTGAGACAGATTGCGCATGTGTGAGTCTCAAGACGTGTACGAACACGAAACTGTCTCACTTTTGGCCTGTTTCACCCGTTACATGGAATTAACTACGTCTTGATTTTTTCTTTGGTCTGAGGTTGAAATAAGACACTTGTACTTAGGGATTGTGGATTGTCACGTGATTGTCCTGTGGACAAGTATAGTTCAGGAAATATAACTTGACCCGATTCGCCTTGTAACTTCTATGGTGAATCAGATCAAATTATATTTTAATCTATAAAAGTGTATTATTTCAACAAAGATGTATATATGTTACTGGCCAAACCCAATTTTAGCATTAATATAATTTTAATTTATTTTTTTACTTTGAGGATTTTAGTATTTTGTCCTTGGCCAAACAAATTTTGGGTTGTCATAAAAACAACGAAGATTATTTATATATCTAACTTTCTAACCTAACCTACCGGTTCTCTTCTGCGCTGCAGGACTTCCGAAAAACTAGTTCGGGCTAGGCCATACAAGTTTGTTCTAAAATCGTGTTTAGTAGGTAACATAATAATATATAAATTCCACCAAGTGCTGACAATCACAATCATCAAAATGTTACCTTAAAGTGTTCTCTTTCACCATTGGGCGAGTGGTAAAGTGCACATAAATTCCGAAAAAAATATCAGTGATCAATCCGCCAGCAGGTTTCAAACCTTTCTCAAGATTGTGAGTCCGCGTACTTTCAAAACGTTAACATGTTAAGCTCACACAAAATACGAATGAGGTCACACGACGTTTCAATTTATTCAATAAAACTTTATTGTTCATAAATGTTATTACAGCATCAACCGCTAACATAACACAACATGTGACATAAGTACTACAATTTTACGTTATCTTTTATGTGAATAAATACAATTTTAGCTGTACTAGCCTTTTATTTGTAGTTTTAAGCATTAGAAAATAATGATAATAAAATGAATCTGCGATCATCTGCGAGGCCGTCATCAGTGGAGTGGCCTCCCTAATATTACGCCACTCTTGGCGGTCCTCAGTCATCCTCATCCAGCCGCCACCCACAACGTCCTTCAGATCGTCAGTCCAGCGGGCACGAGGGCGGCCTAAGCTGCGCTTTGCTGTACGTGGTCTCCATTCCAATGCCTTACGGCCCCAATGGTTATCACGTTGGCGACAAATATAGTTTTTGTTTGAACTTTATTTTAATATACAGAAGTGAAGCAAGAAAATGTACTCTTATTTCTCGATTTTTTATCCAGTTGTAACTGTATAACTGCTGCAGTTTTTATCGAAACAGTATAAAAATTTACAATGCGCGGTTATTCAAACAATTAATAAAATATGTATTTACTTTTTACACTTCAAAAAGTTGATATGCTACGTACCATCGAAATAATAATTTCGATGCTAGGTACTTTTAGATGTAAAGATTTCTACTAGAGTAACACTTACCTTGACGTAAAGATATTCACTATCTGTTGCTTCATTCAAAATATTTTCATCGGACTATAATTTCTTCATATGAACTCATTTTAATCAGTAATTATAAATTCAATAAAATACCTACCAATAAAATATTTACGTTCCGCGCGCCATATTTTTTATTTTTACGTTGCCTCATTTGTATTCAGCCAGTAACAATAAACAACCTCTTTGCACATTGAAATTGCTAGTGAGTAAGCAACAAAACCTCCATCCATATTCAAATAACATGACAGTTAGGATTTTATAGTGGTATTGCCGGCATGATAACACGACGGATGTGGATTTTCATACTTATATTGCTGGCCGCTGATGGCTTGTTTTTCACCACTTCTAAAAGTTCGATTTATCTCGAACAAGGATAAAGAAGCTTGCTTGCTTGCTTGAGAAAAAAGTAAAAACCCAGTACTAAATCATGAAAACGCATTATTCTGTTAACTTGATAAGTTAAGATAACACATGCGGAGCGATATGTTCATAAATCTTATAATATATTCTTCTATAAAAAAAATGCCTGTACTACTTGGGGCCGCATACCTAACTTTGAACAATTTTCCCCTTAGAAAGTTGATAACCGACATACGTGGGCTCGGTGCCCATAAACCAGATGGTTGAAAATTGCCTATAAAAATATAAATTCATAACCCACTTTTATAGTGAGGGCCATGGTATAAACAAATGGGGCAAGGGGGTTGCACAAATCGTGACATGGTGTGACAGGGGGAAGCTATGACTCTTTGACGTTACATATAAAATAACAGATTAATGGAAACATACTTTGTGTTTACACATTGATTAACGCATTGTAAAGTTTAAAAAAAATTACTACTACTAGGTATAAATAAACTAGAAAAATGTAAAAATTAAAAACTATATTACTTAATAAAAAAATACTGGTCAAATCGTCGTTGTTTTGTGGCAGAGTCCCTAAATAAAGAGGCTGGCGACATTCCCATCGTTGAACGTAGTCCGAGGTATGCTCCAGCCCTTAGACCCCTGAGACGCTGACCAAAAGTCTTCGCTTCTAGATTACACGGCCCAAGGGTTTCAACACCAAAAATCGCAAATGTATTCTGAACCGATCGAGGCATATTTGCTCCTTTTAGATCCCCCTTCCGCTGCCGCTGAAGCGCCAGCCTTAGCAGCGGTCGCCGGGATGTCGGACGATGCAAGCGCAAGTGTCAAAGCAGTTTACGTCCCATAAAAATTTAATAGTTTTAATCAAACTTTCAATAAAAAGCTTAGAAATATGTGACGTCACACAGACATGGTACTGGGAGAAGTCACAACCTCATAAAATTCATAATAACGTAACTAACGGATAGCACCTTGTTGCTATACAGAAAAGCAATAGGTTGTGACCACAGATTGTGACAGACTGCATTCATCTAAATGAAGCTCTACTAACAAAACTTGCTGTTCTGTTCAGTTTCAACAGACCCGTACAAATAAAATCACTTGAATTGTATTTTTTGTTTATATTTAGCCCGCCCGATCACGTTGCCTGAAATTCCATTATTCGCATGTAACATCAACTAACGATTTGACGAATCATTCCAGCGAGGGCTGTCCAATCTAAGCGCGCTTTTAGCTGAGGTTACCTTGGATAAGTCTCTCCAAAAGAGCTTGTATGACGAATTCGAATGAAACAAACAAAAAAAAACATTTGTCAGGTTAGAGTGATACATCTGTCGTTTCGGAAGATAAGATATAGATGTAAATATGTTGAAAAGATATTTTTAGATTTGTGACGTTTTATGATATTCCGTATTTGTTCCCATATGACAACATTTTTTACAATAACTCTTAAAAGAACAATATTTTAGAGAGACTGATAATGAAAAAAATCTCAATACTAAGTTAGTATTAACACATACGCGTCCCATAAAAAAGTGAAACAATTATTTACAATGAAGCAAAAAAGACGTGAATGTATGAAGCGAACAGTTGAAATTCTAACCAGACCGAAATTTCTCCGAGTCACATAATCATGTTTTAAATCTACAAAGGAAACTTAAAGAGGAATTCAAGAGAAAAAATATTTCGTTTCGATTCTGTAATGTACGCGACATACAGAAAATATTATTATCTTTCATGATACGCACGTTCAAAGAAGGTATCTTACAGCAATTTCCTTCAACATATAAACCAATATTACAGGATGCCCAATTATGTATCCGAGGAGTGCATAAACGGATTTTCAGGTATTTTGCCTGAATGCGGTGACAGTCAACGCCAAATACTTGCTTTACTTTCGGAGAATCAGAATCAAATTAGGAGCAAAAAGAAATTCGGTGAATAGATAAGGTTGGTACGGATCCCTAAAAAAAAACAGAACACAATCCTAACATCAAGCGCAAAAAATCCTATTACATTTCTACGGTTCATCGGACGCGGGAGGCTTTTTTAGCCGTTTTTCTGTTTGTGAAGCAATTACACGACCCTTTAGCAATAAAACCGCATACTGAAACAACCTATATATTGACTTCGGTTCGTTGTAAATTAGCTTTTATTTCAACGGGATTGGAGTTCATTTGGCTTAATGTTTTGTTGCCACGCGATAATGATAAAGCAAAGGTTTCGAATGAAGAGAACAGATTATGAAATTTCAGTGAACTGTTTGCTAAAGTTGTATTTAGCTGGAAAGTTAATTTTAAACGAAGAAATAATACGCTATCGTAGCTCGTAGCCAATTTTCGTAACATCAGAAGATTGCTACGAATTTTCGTAGCGCTACTCTCCGTTCCTAGAACAGCGGTGTATTGAAATTTGTTGATCTTGTTTATACACAAATGTGAGTCATACGAGTAATTAGAAGATAATATTTAAACAATGCAAACCTTTGTAAAAGTTTGAAAGGTTAAAACATCAAAAATAATCTACAACTTTTTAAGTTTAAAAAGACGATCCGCACAAAAGTAGGTTCCCTGAGTGACGTGAAATGAGATTCAACTACTGATTGCTCTAAACACGTTTGGCACACCCTGGACAATACAACCAAGACCCAACTATCTGACAAATCCTTCCACTAAAACTGGTGATGGGATTCGGCCGTGGCTTAGAGATTGGCGTGGCATGGCGTGGTAGTAGAGATTGAAATGTTATAAAATGTAGATCTAGCTCGATTGATGTGCCAAGTTTGATATTTTTGTTTTATATTGTAGATTTTAATATGGAGATTCCAAATATTTTAAGTGCCATTTTTTATCCATATTTTTTTGGTGATTTTCAGCATCGCGTCCAAGATGGCGGCCTTGTACTGACTTCCTCAATATTCATTGCACACTGTTGACCAATATGACAAATTATGTTTTTTTGATCAAGAAATACGAATTTACATTTAAAATAAGAGGAAATTGAGTTCTTTTTCTTTTAACAGGTGTTAAAAAAATCCCCAGACCGTATCATGTATCACCTGACTTACCTAATACAGATGTGTAATAGGATTTTTACTTGGACTGATATATTTAGTCCAAAAATAATAAGTGCATAAAAGTTATTTTAAAAGGCATTATTCACAATACATACATACATACATATACTCACGCCTGTCTCCCAGAGGGATAGGCAGAGACTACAGATTTCCATCACAGTACAGTGTTATTATTTTTTCTCAAACTAATTCGGCAAGGGTTTGTTTTCCTTTTGAGAAATGAACACGGGAAGAGCTTCATGTTTGCCCTAGGGCAGGAATAAATTTATGAAAACTGAAAAATGTGGTAGGAAAAAATGGCACCTAAGATATTTGGAATCTACATATCGAAACCTACAAAAAAAAATATGGCACAACGAGCTGGAAAACATTTCAAACCCTACTACACCGTCATGACAATAGCCATGCTGCCACGTGACTCGGTGTGTTTCAATGTGACGTCGTTAGAAGCCGTACCGAGAGAGTGGTGATTCTACTTTTTTAAGTACTTTCTGAGCGAGCGCACTTCATCCTACGTCATATCGACATTTTCTATCAGGCGTGATCGAGGAAAATCGACAGATCATTGTTTATAACAAAATTGCTTGGAAATAATTACTAAAATTATATCCCGAGACCTTTTAACTACATTAGAGACGAGGGAAAAATCGTCGTCAGGTTTTGCTGCAAAAGCGACTGCAAAATTTTGTTTTTTATGAAAGTATTTTCATTTCGTGGCGTAGTTCATATTTTTACCTTTAAGATCATCATTATAAATTTAAACTAACGAATCAACCAATAATGGCTCGATAATTGGCTAAAAATTTAATTTAATGCAGTTTTTGATGGCTCTTGAAATCAAAATTAGGCCAAGAATACTTTCGATTACTTAGTTAAACTTCTTCGGGTCCTTGTATTTTATAGATATTGACACAAAATATAATAAACCACTGTCACTGTTCTATAACAATTCAAATATAACCGAATAACATTAAGGAGCCATAAAAAATAAGCCTCGGTAAGTAAATAGTGGGTATTTATTTTCCGTAACGAGGCAGCACGTAAACTGGGTTAAGACAACAAGACGATTACACGAGCGCTTGCAGCCGAGAGCAATCCTCTTTGCAGAGCGACGAGGAATATGAAACATCTCGACTTAAGGCGATACAATGAAACGGAATACTATGCTCCAAGGCTTTCTTGTCTATCTCGCTTTAATAAGCGGCGTGATGCACGCTAGTTTTTTGATTTGTTACGTATCAGAAGGGTGCCAAATGGGCGTCCCTTGTTATTATATTACTTTTTAGAAATGTAAACGGAACACAATTCATATAATAATTATGGTATTACTTGTTTAGAAATGTAAACGGAACACAACCATCGTTTGTCTCTTTCTTACTTTTTTACGTCTCTCTCTTGCGCTGTCAACTGCCATACTGTCCACTTGTGTTTCTCGTCTATTAGAATAAAATTCCTTTTAAGTAAATCAATCTTGTCTTTTTATCATAAATCTATCATTACTAAGCCTCCGCTGTCCGTCTGTCCATCCATCTGTCTGTTACAGGAGTCTACAGCTTTTGCAGTAATAGGCAGTTCGAATTTTCACAGAATACGTGAACGCGAAGTTAAATTTATATTTACACCAACATAATGATTGGTGTAAATAAGTTTAATTTGCGTGCATCTTTGTCCGTGTGAAATTTATGATTTCTCTCGAAACAGAAACACTGTTCCAAAAACACAATTAATGTAGGTTGGGGTTCAGAGTTTAAATCATTTTATTTGTATTCTAAAAATTGTAAGAAATATTTTTCAACCCACTATATCTCATTAAACACATAAGACTACAAATATTTCCACGTAGCCCCTTAACAGATCTCCGAGCTAAGTGCAATGCGCCTTGAGCTGTTTGCAGATGGCCGCTAGCTGGAGTTAAGTTTTTAATGTTATGATTAGTTGCTAAACCTTATTTTAACCCGTTTAATTGTCGTTATCGCTATAACAACAGATCGCAGTACAGATCGTAACTCAGATCCATTTTCTCAAATAAAAGCGTAATTGAGAAAATTCCAATAATAAAGCATCCATTTTATAGATTTTCTTAAAAGTTTATGAGCAGAAACAAATTGTCTTAGTACCTATTCAAGCGATTTAATAAGTGCGGAACTACGAAGATAAAAATGACCCCAAGACACTTAAATTCAAAATTCACTCATTAGTTATTTAACTAAACCTATGTATTCTGTATAATGCATTCGCAAAGTTTCCATTGGTTCTCTAAACTAGAATTTCAATTATTCTTTTTTTTATTTAAATGTACTGTTTCGATTAATTAGAAAAAGGTGGGTTTTTTACAATACGGCTGTGAAACTGCTCTTAATAGAGAGGCGTGAGTAAAGGCACAAAATAATGCAAGGAGTTCAAGGCAAGAAGCCATAATTTAAAGATACTCTACCTCAATAGTAAATAATATCGAACAAACCGGATGCTTACTTTTGACTCGTATCGCAATAGAAATAAATGTGACAACGACAATTTCTTCCAATGATGATACCATAAATAAAGAAAAAAATATACAAAAGAAATGCTTTTTTTCCTAAGACTTGGCACTTCGGTTCGGTTTTTGCAGCAGAAAACTGCACAACGCGGATTTTTTTACGCTTTTGTCTTTTCTTGTTTTTGGTCGCGTTGTCAGATTCAATATGACTGTCGATCTAGCACAACTGGTTTTATATTACGCGTGTTCTTTGGAGACGAAGTTTTAGGCAGAGGGGAAATGTATTACATAGCTCCTCCATTGGTATATATGCTCTAAGTCTATGTCTATGGAAACCCACTACACACAGACTTTTAATAATTGAATGTCTGTGCTACCAGTGGCGTGCATAGAACTTTTTTCCCGAAAAGCAATCAGAAGGTCAAGTTTGACAATTTAAAAAACATGAATAAATTTAAATAACACTTTGAAAAAAAATATTTGTATGAAAATATTCACTCTAGGGTAGGCAGTGCCTACCCTGGCGACATACAAACTTTCTTTTTTCAAAGTGTTAATCAATTTTTTTCATATTTTTTTTATTGTCAAACTTGACCTTTTTGTTGCTTTTCCGGAAAAAAATTCTATGTACGCCACTGTGTGCTACAAGGTTTGTTTGGTCCGTGGATAGATTGTGTCCAATATCGTAATTAACGCCGCTACCATACCCCTTGTTTGACAGCTGCACCCAACTGTCAATGTCATCCACGCGCCAAAAGATCCTTGTAGCACTGTACAGTCAGTTTTGGTGAGTGAATATCATGGACAGGGGGATGCAGCTGTGAAAAAAGGGGTAGTATAGCAAGGTTAAAATTCCGATTTAAAACTACGACCAATCCAAGCGCCAAAAGAGCCTTGTAGTACTGTATGCATTGAGAAAACTATTTTAAGCTTCTACTGATAAATTATTTAAAAGGGGATTGTAAAGTACGAGAATAAGTTCCATATTATCAAATATTCAGCCTGTGAAAAATAACATTTTCCGATAGTTCAAAGCAAACAATGTATTGTTCCGTGATTTGAAATAAATCACTTCTATTTCCTAGTAATCTGGTATTGAAATCGAGTTTTGTAAATTTTCCTATCGTACGACTCTCTAGGGTGAACCTTTTCGTACGATTATCACCTTTGTGCCAACGTAACAAAAGCTGCCATGGTATACTGTCACATGTACAATCCAGAACAGAAGTTGTTTAAACTTTTATACATTTTTTTTTAATAAAAAATTCCTATAATAATTCAACAACGCTTAAGCTAAACTCACGCATAAGACGATTTTGCGTCAGTTTAGCTTATCCATTCATCCATCAGCCTAGTTCGTCCACTGCCGGACATAAGCCTTTCCAGGACTTTGCCACTCCCGGCGGTCATCCTGGAAGAAATGCCCATACTCACACAGGCTGGGCAAGTGGGTTGGTGAGCGCGGTGCCGGAACCCTCGCACCAGTGACGCCGCTGCCCGTCACCAGTCTGTTCCATATAAGGCCCGGCTATTAGGGATGGATATACCGCCATCCAGTGGCGTGCACAGAACTTTTTGCTGGAAAATCAAACAATTGGTCAAGAACAACAATAAAAAAAATATGAAAATCTTAAATATCACTTTGAAAAGAAAAAATTTGTATGACGCCAGGGTAGACAATGTCTACCCTAGAGTGAAAATTTCCTATACAAACTTTTTTTTTTCAAAGTGGCATTTAATTTTTTTTTTATTTTTTTTTATTGTTGTTAATGACCAATTGTTCGCTTTTCTAGCAAAAAGTTCTGTGCACGCCACTGCCGCCATCCATCGGTCCCAGGCATGTTGGGCCTCCTGGTTTTTTGCCTGTGAGCTGTCCTCTCACTCTCCCCCGAATTACTTCGAGGGGGTCTCCAAGTAAGATGGTCCTCCACAGTCGAGCCGTTATATTATTACTATTACATAAATATATATACAAGGTGACTTTTTGATCATCGTCCAAATTCATACTGGTGACTTGGTAAGTGATCGGTATCATGCATAAATAACAATTTTGGTGAAATACGTAAAATTAAATTTCGACTCCCCATAGTGATTCACTCGGGACTGGAACTGACTTTCTATGGGAAGCCGAAATTTCATTTTACGAATTTCACCAAAATTGCTACTGATCCAAGATACTGATCACTTATCAAGCATCCAGTATGAATTTGGACGATGATCAAAAAGTCACCTTGTGTCATCATGACATGAATCCCCGAGGGGGTGTCAGCGGTGTTCCGAGTGTGAACTGTGAAATGCAAGTCACCTGATTAACTTAAGCATTGTTGAATTATTGTCCATATATTTCATATATTTCGCCATCTTCATATAAGTTTGAAAACTATAATATTGCGTCAGTGAGATATACAGAGTGATTGGTAATTCGACCTATTCCTTTAAAGGGGTTATACTAGGGATCATTTCCAACAAATAATGCCTATCAACTAGGGGTCGAAAATGATAAATTTTTTTTCAAGTAAAACACGTCGATATTTCAAAAATAAAAAAATAAAAAAGGTTTTCTTTTCACTTAAGACCTTTTAACTCTGGGATTATGGGAATTCAGGGCACGTATTTTTTTATAAAAGATCACTCATCTATCATTGATCAGAAATATAATAAATAAGTGCTGAGAGAGGAATAGTTATTTTTAAATTATTTATTTTTGGTTATTAGTCTGAAAGTTTGAAAAATAATACCTTCAATAATAATTAAAAATAAAAACCTTCGTTACTCGGAGACCATTCATTTTCGACACCTAGTTGATAGGACTTAATTCGTTGGAAATGATCTCTAGTATAACCCCTTTCAAGGAATAGGTCGAATTACCAAGCACCCTGTATACTACAGAGCTCCCAACAAGCCTTTTATTTATAACACAGCCAAAAAGAACAGTTTAAATGCTCATGTACACTACAAACATGTAAATGTAGAGTAGATTAAAGGCCTAATTATTTCTATAGGTCCCTTTAGGAATAATTAGGCCTTTATAACAATTCTTTAGCCTCACGATAAATAATAATGGTTATTAACTCAATAACTAAAATCGTTAAATTTTATAGAACCTTAGTAAATTGTTAGTCTAAATATTATACTCATAAATACGTAGCGTATAGGAGGAAAACCGTATCCTATTATTGTACAAAGGATCGTCTCATATTAAGACGGATTACTGCCAGTCTGGATCCAAAACATTTATGGGAAGTCAAAATTTTGTTCTTAAGGCGAAGCCACCTTTGCTTCAAACGGTAATGACGCCCGCATTCTAAATTTGGATAGCTTAAAAATGAAGCGCTCCCTCGCCAGCCTATTAAAAACTGGCACTCAACCCGTCGGTCGATGGGCGTACTCACCATCGATCGGCTCGTACAAACCGGGCTCAATGGACTGCGCGCGCCGGTTGCCTTACGTAATGCGCAGACCACCTGTTGGAGGTCTGTCATCGCCTTAATATAACCCGGATGGTGGGAATGTCACCTGGGGTTGCCAACTTTGCATAGTTTTCTAAAAAACTGAAATTGGCTATGCGCTAGCCGCTTGTTTCATCTATAATCCCGCAAAAGTTCATGACCTAGTAAAATATGATGCACGGATGTTGATCTGTTATGAAATGATGGATGATATGAGCGCCATACTGAATCGTTTCTACAGTCTTTAGCTCATCATTTTCACTATCCCATCCCGAACCCAGTATATTTTCTAATGAGATTATTTGTTTGTAGAGGAGATTAATATTTTAATCTTGATTTTCAAAACTTTTGGTATAGCAACACCGATTGTAGTAGAGGCGTGGGCATGCCTCCTCAATTCGGTCAGGTTACCAGTCATTGCACCCTGCAACCTTCGCCCACTCAAGTGCATCGTGGGACGGATGGTAATGATCTTAATTTCAAAAGCCTTTATGCGAATATTACGAGAATGGATCGTAGTATTAATGAATATTGCAGAGAGCGATTTCAGTAAAATGCAAGGGTTGTTCCATGAACAATGTTCGTGTGAGAACTGGGTCGGCTGTATGCTAGTGCATGGTATGGGGAGCCCAGCCCAGAAAGATTGCTCATATTATTTTCAGTGTAGTTTTGACAATATCAGGGACTTGATGTAACTACAGAATTTCAACTTTGATGCCTTAGACTAATTCGTTTGGTGTCAGAAGGCAAAAAGGCTTCTTTGCCACTCTGTAATTGTAAAACCAGAAGAAATATACATCAGATGTCTGTAGATCTGTAGCCTAAAGCGGAGTTGAACCTAAAGCTTTTTTGTATGGTAGGTCCACCGTTTGGTTACCAGTATAGATCTGGGCATATCTTTAGGGCCTAATAGTACAGGAAAGCTGATTAAATTTTTGCATCATTTGACCAAGGCGCAATGGAGTGCTCTTTCTAGCAAAAATTAATTCACCTTTCCTACACCCTTGTAGGCGTCAAGGTAATCCTATTATACCTATATTATTGTGCAATTTTTAGATAAATAAAAGCATATTTTTTTCTATATTCTATTTTACTACTTTTATGTCCAACTGGTTCTAGATTTGTACTGTCAACCAAGCGGTGGACCAATCTACAAGAAACCAGCTAAGTGCGAGTCAGACGAAGGGTTCTGTACCATTATCTATAAAAACGGCAAAAAAAACATGTGTGTTGTATGGAAACCCCCTTAAATATTTATTTTATTCTGTTTTTTAGTATTTGTTGTTACATAAACACATCATCTGTGAAAATCTCAACTGTCTAACTATCACGGTTCATGAGATACAGCCTGGTGACAGACGGACAGATGGACAGACAGACGAACAGACAGATGGACAGACAGGCGGGCAGCGGCGTCTTAGTAATAGGGTCCCGTAGGTTACTCTTTGGGTACGGAACCCTAAAAAGAGGGCCAGATTTTTTTTGACAATTCTAGTTGTCTAATCCACAATGGTGTCGATTCAGTGTAACACAAATTAACTTATTTGACAGGACTAACCTTATTTAAAGTCTTTGTCTTTTCAATACAGAATTAAAAAGACAGAACGTTTAAAAAAAATTTAGTCTTTCAAATTAGTTAAATTTTAGTACACCGAATCAAAACCATTATCACCCAAACTGAGCAGAGTTATTTTAAACAAAAATCCTCACATCTCTTCAAAATAAAATGTTGTATCCGCTTGAAGCTTGTTTATAATAGTTACAATAAAATTCCGATAAAAATGAACACTTTAAATGCAAATCGCTTCGCAATGAAGAACGATAATTTGGGATTAATGTATTCAGGTTCACCAAATATTATCGTGTAATATCTCCGTAAAAACGAATATTTAAATAAACGACGTTTAACATTTTGATATCGACAGTCTCATCGAAAAAGGTTGTATCTCAATTTAATTAGGAAGCAAAAAAACAGTGACAAGAAAAGTGGCTTGTTTTTTGTTTTGCATAATGTTTCTTTCAATTGAGCTTATGATACTCCGATCAGCTATAACTACTTAACTTTGACTATATTGATGGTCATATCATAAAGCACATTTTATACGATTTTTATATTTGAATCAGTTAGAAATTTACTATTTAAAACTAAGAGCACGTGACATGGACAGGGTGATAAGGACTTGCTTTTCTAAAGGAACTTATAAATATTTTTGTGCCAGAATACAGTACTTACAAGTATAGGTAACGAAATTGTATTTAAAATTACAATTAAAAAGAAGACATGTAGGCTGTGTTTATGACAATTAAACAAAACGCTTGCAGGTTTTAAAAACGGTTTTAAACGTCACCACAATGAGTGTCTCGAAAACGTCTTTCTGATCATTATTAGGCCGGACCTTGATATTTGGAACACATCAGGGGACACATTGTCGGTGTATATGTCCAATGTTTGAAATCAAACAATCTATATCTTTATTTTATATGTGGAACAAGATTGTTCTCTGAAGAGTTTTAAAATCTCTACTTACTCTGTTTTGTTACATTTTATTTTGATGAGTAAACTCAACAAAACTTTTTATTACTATATAATTTAAAGTATCTAAGCCTATCGTAAATATGTTAATGTTTACCCGAGTTTGCATCCCGTTTGATAAGACGTTCTCGCGTTAGAAAAACGTCACCCACTCTCAAGCAGCACACCGCCCCTGTACACCGCTCTAGCCAGTGGGTTAACGTCGCTTAGTTGCAACCTTTTCCGTGACGAGGGTCGATTATGATAACGATCATTATCTTTCATGTTTTCTTATAAATCGTATAATGTTAATAGATAAGATGTAATGTACATTGCTATGGTCGTAAGAAAGAAGAATTTAAAATTGTATATATCCTGTTGAATATATCCTACGATCGGTACCGAAGTCGGTACGGAACAAAGGTATTTAATTTTAGTATGCATGTGCAGGACTTTTTAAAGAAAAAATTTAGGTAGTATATTTCGTGACGAGTATAAAATGGCGGATTTTCTTACCCGAGGAATGAAGCTAGTTTCGACGTGAGCGGAAGGCAAACGTCGAAAGCTTACATTCCGAGGGTAAGAAAATCCATTTTTACTCGTTGCGAACGATACTTTTTCTACTACCTGGTATATGTATTTAAATATTTTATTTTTCCTTTCGAATTAAATGTATTTTATGACTTTGCAAAGCGCGGTGCGGTTTTTACCTTTTTTTTTCAAGCTTTGGCTGGCGGCTTTTATTTGTGGCCAGTATCATTTTGCGAAAAAAAACTGTCAGACGCGATATAATCGATTGTGTCGTGAATCGGAACGCAGGGAATTTCGATTGTAAAAACAAACTAAGAACGTCAAAAAAACCTAATTTAGCATGAAATGAAGACAAACGTCAAAAAGAACTTAATTTTGCAATAAATGAAATTTCAATACGATATTTCAAACTGACCTTATAGTTATTCCGCAACGGGGCCCGGAAAGTTCGATTTTCAATAGTATTAAATGGAACTTTTTCATAAAGGAAGTAGAAAATATATATATATATCTCGACTTGTTGACAAAACGTATATTCTTACATTTTTATCAATACAATGTAGCTTCCCCTTTTAAATATCAGAAAACTACGTCTTAAAAAGCACTCACAAGACTCAGTCAATTTATTTCCCTAGTAAAAACCTGAGAGTAGATATGAAAAGAAAATGTATTTAGTTTACCGTCAAGTGAAGTAAAAATAAATATTATCTTGTTTATTTATTTATGGTATTTATTAAAATGTAGGTTTAATGAGGTAGGTAGTATATTTGTATAATTGACAAGTTTTTAGATTTAATTTCTGTTGTTTTTTTCACTTAATTTACCAAACATTTATATCTATATTTTCCATCCCCCTTTTACTTTTCGTGTTTTTTCTTCAAGTCGCTTCAAGTGATAAGTCCACCTTTATACAAAACTATGTTTTCAAAACTTTGTTTTTTTGTCTTTTTTGTACAGTAAAGTGTCGATTAATTAATTGAATCATTCATCCCTTCATTCCTATTTCTGAGATTAGAATACCATATAGAAATGTTGAACTTTGATAATTCTGTGTCATTAGTATACATTGTTGTCCTTATTTTTTTAATAAACTTTGGTAACTAAATGGGTTAAGCAAATATTGTATAATTTTAAAAGTGTCTGGCCGGTAGACAATGTAATAATTTTTGTAATATCGAGTTGTCTAGCTCACAAACGAGCTCTGAATAACGAAATACATCATCGATAGAACTAGGCTCACACGTGCGCCTACGCGTGCCCTTTAAACGTTAATAATTTATTTACTGACATTTACAGGCTTGTGGCTGAAAGCGGAAAATTTAATGCGATGAGCGGTGTTCCGTTGTCCGTTAACAGGTTAACTAGAGCTTCATTCCAAAGACACCACACTCGTTGTCCGTTAACAGGTTAACTAGAGCTTCATTCCAAAGACACCACACTCGTTGTCCGTTAACAGATTAACTAGAGCTTCATTCCAAAGACACCACACTCGTTCTGAGGGCTTTACATCTTTTTCAATGTATGTGCTCGTAAAGGCCCACTTTCTATGCATCAAAACCGAACAGAAAGTCGATTATTTTGCCCTAGGGCTTTATTATTATTTTTTTTTATTATTTATTTACAATGGTTGGCTAACCTGCAGCCTTTCCTATGCACCATAAATGTTATACTTTTTTTTCCCACTATTTAACTGCTCTGGATACGGTCCTTTTCAGCCAATTACAATTTAAAGTTCACAAGATTATATTTGTTTTATTTCCTCACACTATGCATTGAAAAACGTAGTATGATACACGGGCGTAAGAGCAATAAATTACTCGGCTACGTTTAAAACACTCGCTACGCTCGTGTTTTAAATCGTCCTCGTGATTTATTCCTTTTCGCCCTTGTAGTATAAACTACTATTAAGGCCCTACCCATCGGATACAACAATCCTATTAAGTGATTTTGATTTCAACTATATTATCAGAAAGTCCACATTAGAACGCTGCGGGCACGTATAATCAGTGAATGTTCAAGGTTGTTCTGGAATTTCTAAAAAAGTATTGAGAAATATATAAAAATGATCTACAAGTCTTTAGTTAGGTTTAAAGAAAATTCAGAAGTTCCAATTCTTTCAGGAAGTTGAACAACTTTGCAATAAACACATATTGGCATTTAAATAATTTTATTATAAAATATATAAAAAATCTATATTTGCAATTTAGGGAGCTTCCATCCAACCATCAGCCTAGTTCACCCACTGCTGGAAATAAGCCTTTCCAGGACTTTGCCACTCCCGGCGGTCGTCCTGGAAGAATTGCCCATACTCACACACGCTGGGCAGGCGGGTTGGTGAGCGCGGTACCGGAACCTTCGCGCCAGTGACGCCCCTGCCCGTCACCAGTCTGTTCCATATAAGGCCCGGCTATTAGGGATGGATATACCGCCACCCATCGGTCCCAGACATGGTGGGTCTCCTGTTTTTTTGCCTGTGAGCTGTCCTCTTACTCTTCCCCGAATTACTTCGTGGGGGACTCCAAGTAAGATGGTGGTACCTCCACAGTTGAGCCTGGCATCAATCAGCTCCACCACCTGTTGGGGAGCTTACTTGGCGATTTTTTTCTATCGAGTGAAGTTAATACTTAATTACGTGTTCAGATCAACGAATATCTAGATTAGTATATCCTCTATTTGTGACACATCTTTTATTGTATTTGAAATGCGATAATGAACTGACAAAATTAATTTAAACAAACACTCATTCTATAGTGGAAGAGCCTTGAAAAGGAAGGGGGAGGTGTCCTAATTTGCATCACAGTGAGTCACATCAGGGGAAGGTTCGTTTGTCTATCACAAAATAGTAGCCCGCCACGCGTTTATGTATTGCATTTAGCATATTTGCATTTTGTTTAGCATTTTTTTGCAGTTTTCATTGTACTGTTAGTATGTAGGCTTTTTATATATATCAAAGCTCTCTACGAAACAGCAAAATCATAGCGTTAATATGCACGCTACAAATGTGCTACGCGCTACGGTACGGCTATGTGTCGCTACGATGTAGAGCGCCAGAGATACGCACCGTGTTTTTCAATGTGTGAGAGAGTAACTAAGATGGAAATACAGGGCCCAGTGAATCGTCGCCATACAGGAGGTATGACATTCATCGAGAGAATTATGTATCTTCTTTAAGTAGATACTTAAGACTTTTTATTTAATTAGGTAGTTGTGTGACAAAATTGAAAAAAAGTTAAACTTTCTAAGCCCCCGTAAAATAACGTTTTATGTTTAAAAAGTGTTGTTCATATTATTTAAAAAAAAAGATAGAAAAATATGCTTGCGCTTACGTCACAGTTTTTTTTTACCGCCCTATTCTGTTAATGAGCGCAGATTGGAAATGCCAACATTTTTTTTACTTATTAATTTTTTTACGTTGAGACCCTAAGAAAACCCAAATTAATTTTGTATGTATGTGCAAGTTTAATGTCTTAAATTTTTTTACGAACAATGTAAAGCCGCATCCTTCTGCCTTCGAAAGATATTTAACTCCAAAGCTACGCCTGGACCGCTTCTCATGCGTATTCAATAGCAAGCACACACCGCTTTTAATGGAATAGGAACTAGTTTACATATAAATATAACTTACGTACAATAGTACATTGTTCACCGAGGGAAGAAAGGGGAAGATTACTCGATTATGCGATTCCCAACTCGTGTGTATTGAGGCCCGAGGCGAAGCCAAGGGCCTCAATACACACGAGTTGGGAATCGCACTTTCTCCCGAGTGATACATAGTGCTTTATACTACACCTGCGAGGAAATAGTATAATTTTACTTTTAATCAAGATACAATAAAAGAAACCGACTAACTCGCGTGCGATTT
Organism: Ypsolopha sequella; assembly: GCA_934047225.1. Taxonomy (NCBI): domain Eukaryota; kingdom Metazoa; phylum Arthropoda; class Insecta; order Lepidoptera; family Ypsolophidae; genus Ypsolopha; species Ypsolopha sequella. The sequence continues at coordinate 3,871,446 of OW203988.1, read as the reverse complement.
TCACTTTTTATTTCCTTCTTATTTTTTATTATGTGCAGGAAGAGCAAGTGGCCAGTATCATTTTTCGAGTTTTATGTACGAGTTCGCAAAATAATACTGGCCACTTGGCCACCTGCTCATTTTTTATGTTATTAAAAAAAAAACTGCACTTTAACAATGGATTTGCATATACTTTTTCTGCCCACTCAAGCACGTTAACAATGAATTTTCATACACTTTTTCCGCCCGCATATTTGTTTGACAGTAATGACGTATTTTCTGCATCGTTTTCAACAAAGAAAGAAGGTACTTTCTGAGCAGGTGTAGTATAAAGTAATATTTATACTTTGTAAAAAAGTGCTCTGTGGTGGTGACCGTCACACTTTTGTATGGCGACGTTCCACTGTGCGGCGCCTACTAAGCCCCCTTGACAGCTGTTCATAAAATCACACTGGGTGTTTCCTACTAGGGTTGTAACACTGACAAGTTTAAAAATCAATTCGTGTTGCAACACTGGCCGTTTAAAAACGGCATTGTCGCTTCACTGGTGTCAACTGTTCCAACATCAACTCTAAACAGGTTTCGCAAGTTTCGTATAGGCACGTCAAAATGGCAGATAATAGTCATACACATACAATAACACAATTTGAAACATTCGTGTAAAACTATTACGAAACACAAGTGTCCCAATGTAATTATGTTCAGTTGCACACAATACTTTATCTACGACCATCAAAAACATCGTCTTTATTTGTAATATTTTTCAACTAACATTTTCACCAAAAATGAGAAGAACACTCGTTCATGAACCTCGGGTGCGTCGTCTCAGTAATGCTGCCTTGACTGTCTGGCAACACTGGCCAATCATCATAAAAGAGGCGTGGCTTAAGAATTCCCCAGGGCCACAGAAATACATCATTTGTGAAAATTTCAACTGTCTAACTATCACGGTTAATGAGATACAGCCTGGTGACAGACGGACAGATGGACAGCGGAGTCTTAGTAATAGGGTCCCGTTGGTTATCCTTTGGGTACGGAACCCTTAAAAGAGAGAAAATACAGACCTCGTTCATATCAAGAAGACTAAGTTTATAGACTTTTCTACTATACATAAACAGTTACCGTTTCATGAAAATCAGTTATTATCTGAAACCAATTCACAAATTCGACGCTTTTTGAATATGCAGCCATATTTGCATATCTTGATGAGAGATACGTCGGAGTGTGGTGTGGAGCGAAGGAAAACATATATAAAGATGTGCGCAAAGTTTCATTGAGATCAAAGCCATCAGGACGTCACAAACACCTAAAGCATTGATTAGGCAGGTGAGCGGGATGGATGTTGTGCATATCTGTTCTATATATACCTATAAACATTAGTTTTGGAATTTTTATGTGTCTTATAATTGTTATGTGCTTATATTGTTGATGTGCCTTTTCTAATAAATACATAAATAATAGTAGTTTATGCTACAAGGGCGAAAAGGAATAAATTACGAGGACGATATAAAACACGAACGTAGCGAGTGTTTTAAACGTATTCGAGTAATTTATTACTCTTACGCCCGTGTATCAACCTACGTTTTTCAATGTATAATATGAGAAAATAAAACAAATATAATCTTGTGAACTTTGCTCAAAAGGACTGTATCCAGAACCGTTAAACAGTGGAAAAAAAAGTATAACATTTATGGTACACAGAAAAGGTTGCAGGTTAGCCAACCATTGTAAATAAATTCAAAAAAATAATAATAATAAAGCCCTAGGGCAAAATAATCGACTTTCTGTTCAGTTTTGATGCATAAAAAGTGGGCCTTTACGAGCACTTGCATTGAAAAATAAAATAAAGCCGTGTACTAACAGACTGAGAGACAGACAAAAAATCGAGTGAAGCTTTCCTCTAAAGGGTTTCGTTTCTAAAGAAACCCTAAAAATAAATACCAATGGAGCAAGTAGGGTGAGCAGCGTCTGCAAGGACACGTCGTCTAGACAAATCTAGTGTAATGATGTCATCGTGACGTCAGACTAATAACGTCTTTATTGTTGGTCGAGCGGAATGCGAGCGGAATTTCAGGATAAAATTCACTGCTTCGTTAACTCCACTATTCATACACTTAGCAACACGGCCCTTCTTATTATTAGCTTATAGAGCCCTTAACTTTACTCTTGACTGGCATAAACAAACGCGTCTCCTGACGCATAAAGAGGCTCTTTTGGCGCGTAGATTGGTCGTGGCCAAAATCAGAACTAACGCCGCTATCCTCATAAAACTTAATCCTTGTATCATAGCTGCGCCCTCTGTCAATGTCATACATGCGCCAAAATATCCTTGTCTTATTGTACGTACAAACAGTGCTATAAGGATACTAGGATACTACGTGGATTGGTATTGCCCAAAATCAGAACTAACGCCGCGCCGCTACCCTTTGTTTCACAACTGCGTCCCCCTGTCAATGTCATCCACGCGCCAAAAAAGCCTTGTCTCATTGTAATATAGTATACATACATATGTGTCCAGTCTACTATGTATTGGGTCTACAAAACAGGAAAATATAGACCGTAACGTTTGCTACACGCCGCGCCGATGCGATAAGAGGCCGTGAGCCGGACAACCGAGGATAATTAAGTTTTAAATGATTATAAAAATCATATTGTTGTAAAAATGCAAACGATTTCATATGAATTTTGGGCTCACAAGCTACGATGAACGTTTGCTCTGTCGGATGATAACCGCCATTCTATAATTTGCCACTTAAAATGCTGGTAAAAGAAGGTTTATTTTTCCAAGATATTTTGTAATAAACCAATTAAGTTTTTTAAGCTCGAAAATAATAAGTTTGAAAACGGTGTTTTTTTTTAATTACTTTTTGAATGAACCATTTTTTCTTTCTACTGCATATAACATTTTATAAACCTTAAACCTTACACAATACATCACTTTCCTCCCTGCAATATATAAAGTCATGTAAAGATCTGTTCGCTCTCACTATTGCTGTATTTTTTTATTTTAAATTTATAATAATAAAAAACAGAAAATATTACATATTCCCATGACGAATTGGAAGGCTTTAAAGTCGACGAAAAAATTACAAGCAATTTTACTGAGAACCTACTAAAATATGTAACATGCATGAATAATCTACTAACCAAAATGGATGCCGAGATGAAATATTTCATGTGGCACATTGTAAATCATGTTTTGTACAACAAATATCGAACGAACTAGGCTTAATTACACTGAGATATTAACATAAGTAAACAATACTGTTTACGGAACCAAGATCACTTTAATCTGGCACCTAATTATTTTCTACGACAGACAAAAACAGTGTAGACATTGACAACCGAACATGCTGGCTTCGTTAGTAGAATGTCTGACAAGAAATTTAATAAGAAATTAACGCCACTTGATATGATACTGCACAATAAAAATAAAAAATCTGTTTAATTTTATTTCAAATAATTTTGTGACCTACGTTATATTTGATTTCAATTCAAACCCTAGGTTTTCATTTTCCACTTTAAAATTTGTATATTTTTTTGTCCTAGGTGTACGTTGAAAAACAGCGCTGTTGGTTTTTTTAATCTAGCAGCACAGCTGAGCGTGCCACCTGTTGCAAAAAAGAACAAAGAATATTTAATCGACATTGTATTTCTTTTTAAATTTAGTTCGGAAGTTTGTCTTTTAATTTTTTATGTGTCTTCATTGTTACACTTTTTTTTTTGGCAAGGGATCTGTTTTCTTTCTTTCTTTCTTTCTAAAGAGCGGTACTTTAAGCCAAGTTTGGAAAGCCACTTGATGTGCTTTATTTAAACCATAGACTTGGTCAAATTCAAGATTTTGCTACTTCCATCTTTTTACGTCTGTTAAACTATATACCTGTATACAACTATAATACATATATGTTTGATCCTTTTCTTCACAGAAAAAAATTCTTCACTTAATTTTAAACGAAACATTTTTGAACAGGCAATATAATACCCAAACGTACGTCGCTTCGCGGCATATTAGTATTGTAGGTGCAAGCCACACTTCCTTTTGTATTAACAAGAAAGACCCTAACGGATGAAAACACACGTAAAGTAATCAAATAAAATTTCAATTAAAATGTTTGAATTCTTGAAAATAACCTAATTTCTTTCCATATTGAAGTTAAAAATGCGTTGGCAAAATTATAAAATGTTTTGAAGAATACAAAATGTCAAATATTAAAATGCAAAATTACAAAAGTTCACCCTCCCCTGTGTCACAGACAAGTGTCGTGTGCATCAAATAAATTAAGTTTCAGTTTGACGAATTCTCTTCTATGTAGATCAACTAACGTGAATGAAACTTCTGAGCTTGAGCATGTTCGGTGGTGGATAATACCAACGCTTTGTCTTTGAACAGTTTAATATATTCTGAACGTATACGTATTAGCATAGCACGAAATAACTGAACATATTGTACGGAAAATGTGTAGGTTCTTGTACTTCTTGTACGTGACGAGGATAGAGAGGAAAACTCGTCAAATGACGTCACGCTGCTCAGTGTACACATTCCTATGGCATTTTACCAACGGTTTCCTTTTAAACCTTGTTCTATTTTCCTGTACTGTTAATTATTTCACAAACTTTAAATCTAACAGAAGTTTTTTATCTTAAAATCAAAATGATTTGTATTTTGTTCGTTAAGCTTCATGCATCAAAATCTTATTAACCAAATGGATGGCCAGCCAAAAAATCAATCAACCCACCCAATACCACGATTTCAAGGTATTGGCGTTTGACACTCAGGGGTCAAGGTCTTTCGGTGCATCAATTGCGCGTGTGACTCAGTGGGTTAACTACAAAAAATAGCTAAGTAGATAGTTAAATTTAAATATTTTGTACCATTTAGTTTTACAGAAAAATTTAAGCTATGCCAGTAAAAACAATTGAAACCTTCACCAATGAGAAAAAAAAATACGTAACTTCGGAGATTTTTCTTTTGTCGTTTTAGAATACGGCTTTTATCATACATTCGTTACATTTCAAGAAACTATTTAGTTACACAATGTATCAACGCAGATGATAAAAAAGTTGAAAATTTACACAAGTGCAGAAAATTTTAGCTAGGTGAGGCAATGTAAAATTATGCAAGGTACATTTGTTCCCAACACGCGACGCGTATATGCGTCCTGAATACGAGGGCCAAGAAAAGCAGGAAAATTGTGACGTTTTAGCAAAAAGGGAACGTGGTCTCATGGAAATCACATTTCGTGCAAAAGAAAGATGAGAGACGAATCTTTTCCGCTTTCAAACCTATTACACGTCTGCACAATAGTGCTTTGGAAAGCCTTGAAGGAGATAATTAATAATAATAACATAATTTCAGCAGTAAACTGCAGTTGATGGTGATAATTAATGACACATTCGTACTTTTTTAGATGCTATTGGTTAAACCCGACAACAGGACAAACTAGTTTGGCTCATGCCAACATTGACAGTACAAAGGTCCGCGAAACGGAGCACAACGAGCCCCGCCTTGTATTCTGTAACAGGAAGTTGTCTGCAACTTAACCTCGCCTATGTATTTGTTGATCCCAAAAATCAATAAAGGAAATTAACATAATAAATAAACCCTTATTCTACAAACAAAACAGTATCTAAATATAAACACGTTATAAAGTCTGTCACGCGATTAAACCCTTTATATCCTCACGTGGTGGCAGATGTGTTCCAGGTGTCAACAGAATAGTCAAATACTTGAACATCAACTTTTCACTGGTGAACATTTCGTTGCAAAGTAGCGTAGTCCTATTTTTAGGAAATCAACCTTACAGTATTTTCCTTTACCGTTCAGTAAGTGGCAATCCCATCAAAAACATTCCTGTAAATAATGATGCCAAGACTTGAACACTTTTGCCGTAATAAGTTTTGAGATCCCGAGTAAAGCCAAGTGCATTCTGATACCAATACGTGGTACGAGTATCAGGTATCAGGATGCACTGTGATGAGAAAATGATTTCATTAAAATTTTGAAAACTATTTTATCTGATCCACGACGTTTAACAATTAATTTCACAGTACAGCATATTCTTATGCTTTGTGATTGCAAAGTCCAAGAGATGCAAATTTTTAATCAAATTAAATTGGGTAATTTATCACAAATAATCATAGAAAAAATATATACAATAATCATTCATAAATAATTTATTATTTTATCCATGTGTGTAGTTTTTACACAACTATCGGATAATTTGCTAACTTCATAATCAAAGGTTAAGATTAATTGCTAACTTGGCTTTCTCGGGAACTCAATTTTTATTACGGCGAAAGTATATATGTATAAACCTATAAACTTCTTAGTTTTCAAAAAAGAGGAAACTCTGTGGTATAAAAAGTCAGTCAGTCAATTTACTTGTTTAAATATATTTAAATGATTCTTGAGTAACTAGACAACCAAGCCAGCCAGACGAATGAGCCAACCAATAACCGCCTCTATGAAATGATAATGAAAATTTCGCCATTCGTTTATTTGACCTTGTTACGTTGTAAGCAAATATCATATTGGTAGAAAATATGCTGCCAATAAAGAATTTTTGTGATAATTTTACAACACAATTTTTGGACTTTTTCCTTTCTTTTCTCCCAAAATACTTATTACATGCCAAATTTCAAGTTTGTAGGTCTGCTAGAAGTACTTTAGTATTTTGATGATCGGTGAGTGTCTAACAAAATAGCAAAATTTTAATAGCAGATAATTTCTACATTATATTTATTAGAAACTAGTAATTTTGGGATTTAGTAATGTACATTGGATGCAATCTCTAACGTTATTTTCAGGTTTATGCTTGCATTTACAACAGAGATATATACATAGATTGAAAGTGCCTCGAGTTGCTTCCAGAAATGGGTTCCCAGTGGCGGCCGTTTGCGCTCGACTTGGCGAGGCCACTGCCGCGACCCCTGATAATTACTATCCACATCAATTCCGGATAACTCACTGGCGGAGATCGAACGAGAACCCTCTGATTGAAACAATGGCGTTCTAAAGACTGTGCTGTTGCTAGTTTATAAAATATTAAATGTCAAAAGGTTTGGTCATGGCAGGTTGAACGCCCTATAATCCAAAAGCTAGACGGTGAGTTGGTTTCTTTATGCCATGAATATTTTAGGTAAATCCGGCGAGGTTCTGCCTTTTAACTCGAAGCTATAATGGGCAGATTCCATTAAAGATTGGACATTTTTTGATTAAAATGAACAAAAATGGAGGATTAATAATCCATAACCCAAATATTTCCCTGTTATTTAATACCAGATATCTGGTATCATAAAAATAAGTTAAGGAAGACTGATGAGTAGATGTTGATACGCATCTATTTATTAGCAAGTTTCATTTAACGTTTTGGTAGAGATATTGGTTTGGTAAGATATCTCCTATAAAATAAAATACAACTTATAACGCAGCGTATTTTGAGCAACATACTAACTTCGCTTTAAGCGACTCTCTAATTAAAATATACAAAGAGGTGTCAGCTAGAGATTATGTAATATTATATTTGTAAATATCATATTTTCGTAGAAGCCTTAAAAAACTCGTTAAGTTTAGTCACTACGTTTTGTTTTAAACATGGAGAAGTGTGACAAATTGCGTGGATGAGTCAGTTAAGAGGGCGCCGAGCAAAATAATCTAAAACGACAGTCACTGTTAAATTGATTTATTGAATAATATTTCAATGATAAATAAATAAAATATATATTTATTATCACAGAGAATGTATCTACACTTCCGCCGCAACGAATATTAAAAATAACTTATGGTGTAAGAAACAAATCTATCTTAAGTAGGCCCAAAATCTATAAAAGGTATTGGAGTTTTAGTCATTTCAATAACTTTACTGTCGAATTTTGTCTCAACCACAATTTAAGACAATCACAAACGTTATAAAATACAATCGGGCCGTTTCACATTTTTAAAATTTTGTCTGATAAATTAAATATGATTTTTTCTGTTAAATTCAATAAATATGACCACGATAAAAAACGACCAGCCCCCCTATTCTGTATCTTTAGTTGCCAACTGAAAGAGGTGCCTATCATCAAAAATATAGATAAAAACTGAAATTTCAAGATTGCCTTTAGTGGGTATTGAACTATTAACAATCTGTGTCGTCACTTCAAGTGCGAACATATCCTTAGGACATAGGAATTCGATATTATATCTATGTTTTTGATGATTGACTTAGATGATAGATGATAGATAGATTATATAAATATGATATACCTATTAAGCTTATTAGACTGTAAATTAACGTCTTAATTCTTTATGTTTAAATATATTTTGGGAGGAGCCTAGTTTCCACTACACAAGGAAACTTTCTGTGGGAACTAGAGTTAACCGAGAGGTAATAGAGAGAACCTATTTTGTTATAAAAAAAATTTCATTTTTAAATTTTCATTTTTAGACACCCATTCCAGAAGGCAACTAGAGATATATAATAATTAGGGCTCGGATAAATATGTAAACACATATTTTTTATTTGAATAATTTGCATTAATTATTTGGTTTTCTACATAAATTATGATGTTTTGAGCTTGAAAATGAAGTTTTTATAATCCATATTTTTCCATATTTTAGGGTTAAGACCATATTTTTAGAATTTAATCACATTATTCCATATTTCCTATCTTTAGTACTTAAACTAGTAAAAACTGCATAATTTTTGCTTTCATAGCGCCGCGGGAATACATTGTCGTTGCGTAGCAAACATTTTTCGGACCAAACAGAAGGAGCTTCAATTTTGAAAATTTAAAGAAACATATTGTTGTATACTGCAACAACTCGAATACAGAGACAGACTAAATTTAAGCTAAGAAATTTAATTTTGCTGATTTTTAAATATTTATTTAAACAATTATATTAGAATAAAGTGTTTCGTGTTTGGAATTAGCTGTCAAGCAATTTAATTTCGTTGATTTTTAATATTTTTTCAAACAATTAAGTATATTAAAATAAAGTTTTTTTTGTTGGGTATAAGTTGTCTTTTTAATCCATATTTTTCCATATTTCCGTTTTTTAGATCAATATCATATGTACATATTTTCGGATTTTTAGCACATATTTATCCGAGCCCTAATAATAATGTATGCCCGCATGAAAGAACAAGCGGGGTGTCTAATCGTTCTACGCTCGGCGCAGCCTTAACCATAAGCAATAATTATATTTTGTAATTTATCAATCCTTTGATAATAATCTGAGTTCTCTGATAATCGTGCTATAAAGTATACTGTAGCGGGTGACCTGTGTGTACAATCGATAACACAAAAGTTCGAATGATGATTCGAAAATAAAAACATGTTGTTGTCTGAAATGTACTTATTCAAATTGATTTATCTATCACACACTTATGAAGAGTGGATTCTTTGAGTTTCAAAAAATATATGATTTTTAATATACCTATTATTTATTACAGACACTACACGCACTACACTAATTAAATACCTCTGTACTAATAAATTTAAAATGTACCTACTGTTTTAATATTATTATTCCTTTTCTCACTTTTTTTTGTGTTGAATTTTACACGTCCTTCTGCGCCTTTATTTGATTTTTTTCTAAATTATGTCCTATGTCTGGGGTATGCTGAAAATCTCTATGAGATTGTCAGCTTTGCTGTGCATGCTACCATTTGCCAGAAATGTTTAAAACTTTTTTTTCTTCTATTTTAACCTATGTATAATTTTAATGTGTTTAGTTTTAAGTATTTTTTTGGCAATAAACCTTTTTTACTTACTTACCTTCACTCTTTTTTAACCATATAAATCGATCAGATGGATTTGAATAGAGTAGAATCATTTATTTGCTTGAAGATAAAGTGTACAGTAAACGGATGTCACAAACAATAGGTTCAAACATATTTTGCCAAAACTGGCACGCAAAAATTAACTTGAAAATAAATAATACAAAATGTCAATTACAAATTATCAGTATTAACTTTTATTTCACTATCATTTATCAATATTATAATAACACATATCAACTAATATTTTAGATAATGCATTTTGAAATTGTATAATATTTAATTCTCGCATGTTATTTGGTAGATTATTATATATAGTTTTATTAAAACATGCATTTCTTGCACTATGCAATGGCAACACTGTAATATTTTTTCGACCTTTTCATTTTATTCTAATATAAAATTATTGTGCACAAATACACATGCCTTATAAATGCACATGCAGCTAAGCGTAAGTAGTAATTTAAGTATTTTTTAAACAGTGGAGCACATTGTTCTCTTTGGTTAGCTCCAAAAAAGCATAGATAAAATAACAAAATTTTGACGGAAAAGCCTAACTGACGTTAAAATGTTTTCGTGAAATGCCATAAATAACATTTATTTTATGTCTTCAATGAGCGTTTTTTCGTTGTTTTTTTTTCTTAGTTCCTAGCTTTCCTCCAGATGGTGATGTCCTTGTCACCATAGACAAAATGTGTTTCGTAGCAATCAATGTCAAAGTGGTTTTTCATTTGTTTGGAATCGGTGCAAATTTTGTTTTTGATTCTATTGCTAAAGAATACGACAGTGCCATCTAGGAATCTTATTTAACACTAAATTTGACGTAAGGAAAAACCTCAAAACGCTCATTCAAACTTCCTGATTTTTTTAAATCGTTATTTTAATGTACTCGCGGAAGATCGATGAGATTAATATTTTCGTTTAGTAGTAGGTACCAAATTGTTATTTAATCACTGTGCGTCTTTTTACTTTTAAAAAACTTGAGATTGGCGGAACTAGTGTGCGGAGTCACATTATCGGAAGGCAGATAAAATGGCATTGAATTGAATTCAATTCAATTCAAAAATAAGAAGAACCATCTTAAGTAGTGTGTTTCGTAGCAGATGCGAGTTGTTCCCCCTTAACCTAATATAGCTCAACAAACTTTACCTTTGTTTCAGTGTTAAAAACAAAAAGAATCATTCAAACAGCAATTACAAGTTCAGAATTCAGAAATAAACAGATCAACTGCTCATGTATCACCTCTCACACTCTGAATCAGTGCGCGTCATACATTATTAAACGTGTTGAACATTATTTCGACATAAATTCTTCACTTTAGGTATTTTCCCTTCTGGCACGTCGTCTGAACGCCATTATAAAGTTGCGACTTCGCCATTAGACTTAGATCTTTGACAAATGGCCAGCCTGTGTAAGAGTTGGCATTTTATCAGCAAGATCGTTTTTAGTACGTACATATATACTCACGCCTGTCTCCCTGAGGTCTAGGCAGAGACTACAGACTTCCATCTGCTACGATGCTGGCACACCTCTATCGCCTCTTCCACATTCATCAATCTAGTCATGCATGCTCTTCTATTCCGGGTACTTTTGACATTGCCCGAAGTACCATGAGAGGGTGTGTTCATCGCTATACTGTGGCTGGGACGTAATATAATCGACGGTGAAATTTGGGTGTACGAGTTTGGAATTTAACTTGCATTTCACAATCGAATGAATGAAAATTGAGTAAAAGAAATTTATGTTGCGCAAGTGCTTTGTTGGGGCTCGACCTGCCCCCCTATTCTGTATTTTTGGTTGCCAACTGAACTGGGTGCGTATCATCAAAAACATAGCTAAAAACAGAAATTTCAAAATTGTCTTTAGTGGGTATTGAACTATTAACGAACTGTGACGTCACTTCAAGTGCGAACATATCCTTAGACAATCGGAGTTCGATAGTGTATTTACGTTTTTGATGATAAGCACCCAGTCCAGTTGGCAACTAGAGATACATAATAGGCCCGCAGGCCGCCCTAGAAGGATGTATGCTGACCAAGTTACTGAAGAAGAACGCAGAGCGAACACCAATGTGCCCCTACGGGATTTGAACCTGCGATCTCCAGATTGTTCTATTCTTCTTTAATAATAACATAATTATGTTAATTAATATTACATTTGGTTAAAATTAGCACGTTGCTTTTTTGTTAGCATTAACGCTACCCTTTTTATCGTTAACATATTTTTCATTCCACCCAAAGGTTGCCTGGAAGATATTGCTATTGGCAATAAGTTCCGCCTTTGTACACAATGTATGTCTTTAATGTGAAAATGTGTTGTAGATTATGTTTGTAAAGGTACAAAAAGTGTAATAAATAAATAAATAAAGTAAAGATGTTTTTTGTTATCTATTAATACGATTAAGAACACGATATTTAAGGTATTTTATGAAATGAGACATAATCATTTATGAAATGAGACATAATCATCTGAGTGTGAAACAGAGCAAATCGGATAAATAAATGTACGCACAATTTCATTTAGAAAATAATCAAAGTATTTCTTTTGTATTTCACGATATTTCCAACCCAGTAGATTCAGACAAAGATAAATATACCGTTTGTGATAGACAGGCGTAAGCTTAGAGTATATATAAGTAGACTATAGAGAGCGTGTAAGCAAATTATAGCGTAAGCACGGGTATGAACACTGTTCATACCATTTTTTAAAAGTAATTACTGTAAAATTTGCACCTACCGTTTTGCTTAAACAATTCCCCGAACCAAAACCAAACATAATATTATTTATTTTCATCGCTAACATTGATATAACAAAATTAATCAGTGATATAAACAAAATTAATCAGCAGGTTGTACTATGGAAACTGCTTACGGTCGGCTCAAGGCGCTACTAGCGATGCGTGTGCTCTATAGTTTACTTATGTATACTCTAAGGGCATAAGCTTATTTAAACAAAAAAAAACAAGGGTGTCCGTAAGAGTGGATCAAATTTATACTTTTTTAAAATTTCACATTGTATAGTGAAATTACTTTGAATCGACACATAAAAAGCACAAAGAAAAATATTTAAAATATTAAAGATCTTATGCTGCCCCACTTGATTCAAAGTTTTACAAAAATGAACTAAATGTATGGAGGAAAATTGCTTTTTCATGCTTTTTTAGGGTTCCGTAGTACCTAATAGGTATATGGTGAGACTTCGTTGTCCGTCCGTCCGTATGTCGCAGCCTCATAACTTTAGCACCGTTAAAGGTAAAGACGTTAAATTTGGCACAAAAATAACATTAATTTGCTCACATATCACGGTGTAAAAAAAATATGAAAATATTGAAATTGTTCAAAATATTTCCAAAACAAAAGCGAGAAAAATGAAAAATATTATCATAAAAATAAAATATCAACAATTTGATACATGGGTATCAAATTGTTGATATTAAAAATTTGATTGTAAAAATATATATACTTTTGGTATATTTACTGGCACAGGTTTCGAGAAATCATTAAAAAACCACAAAATATGTATGTCATCCACCCTTATCTTTACATATACATATTTTATGTATGTACTTTAAACTTTCATTTATTAGCTTCTATCGCCAAAGGTTTACTGGTAAAAATCTCTTTCAAAGATAAGCTTGCCTTTTGCTTAATATATTTATTTTTTATTTTAGCTTCTTATTCATTAAGTAATTTTTTTTTAAAGTGGAAATTTTATCCACCATATTGTCCGTTATCTTTCAGACAAACGATTATACAGTATGTAAATAGATAATTATCTTTAGATAGAACTACAAAATCTACAGATCATACTATACAACTTTTCCAAAATAACAAAATGAAATGAAATATGAAATTAAATTAAATATACCCACGTAAATTTAAATAAAATTGGACCTCCCTTAGAAAACTTACAAAATAGTTTTTAGGTTTTACAAATTTCACATGTATGTTTTATTTGGGAAAGCAAAAAAAATAAGTCAAATGTAAAAATGCATGCTAAAATACTTTCAACAAAAGAAAATTTTGGTGCAATTGCACATCAAATCAAATTAAATCATTTATTTGTCAAAAATTACATAAAATCATTACAAGAAATGTGCAATTTGCTTAAATAAGTGGGGGCCGGACGCGCGATGACTTTATAAAGAAATTTCGTCGCCCCTGGTCGACGTTTCGGGTGACCGAAGGGCTGGGGCCTATTTTGGCCAAATAATAAGCCTGGCCATCCAGCGTGGCAACGCCGCCAGCCTTTTGGGCACCCTCTCCAGCGACGGCGACGATTTGGCCAGCATTTTCTACCTTATGTAAATATTTTAAGTTTAGTTTAGTTTAGATTCATTTATTTTAGTCCCCTTATTTTTATTATTTTAATGTCACCTAAGTAGTTTTTAATGTTTACATTAAACAGGATTTGATGTGACGTTGACTACTTTTTTACATCAGAAAAATGTTTACGTGGTATTCTTACGCCTGAGAATAAAGTTCATTGTTGTATTCTTTTCATAAATAAAATAACTATAAAACATACAAATAAATAACCGTTAGATCACTACTTCATGACAAAGTCATCCACTACACTCTGCCTTTCAAATGTCCATTTCTGCAATAAATTGCAGAATACTATCTATAAAACCCATAAAGGCCAATAACTCTAAACTTCTTTCCTCCATTTTATGACGTCAGCTAAAATCGAATCAATCCAGTCCAATCGTTAACACTTACGTCAAAAGAGCTACTAGACAGAATAAGAAAACTAAGTAAAGAGTAGGTCGGGTGACGTCACAGGCACAGCCAGCACACCATCAAAGTAGGGTAGTTCCCATCACATTTATCACTTCGACACTAAATAGAACAGTCTAATTGGAAGTGAAAAATGTTGCTCCTTCTAATGAGGTTGCTCTTATTTTCTCGAGAAGTAAGAAAATGTGAAGGTTTAAAATTACAACGGCAGTGCAAAGTTGCGTCATTCCTGACTGCACAGTTTGGCGGGAATATTTTTTATTTTAGGCGGTAAGATGGATTTAACAGCGATCTGGACTGCGATCTATTGTTTTTAGAGAATTAACCCTCCTAATTAATGGTAAAACAATAGATTTCGGTCTAAATCATGGCCGGGATCTAGGGACACGTCAGTACCACGCCAAGAAAAACCAAGAGAAGCAGAGCACTACGTATGTACCTTTTTTTCGAAGCGTCATACTTCGGTCTCGATAATACTAGAAAGCCTAAATTCCCATGATAATGTGAAATAAACAGACTTACTTACAGACTGAAACACGCTTAGTTTCATTTTTCTAGCTTTTATACTTTGGATTTTATTGATACGTAAATTACGTCGATTTCGTCACTCACTCACTCACTCACTCACTCACTCACTCTCTGACTCATGCTCATTAAAACTTCTAAAGTACTTCCTGAAGTCCTAGAAAGATAAAATTTGGTATGCAGGCTAGGATTTACATACAAACGAGAAAAAAAATAAGAAATCTGTAACTTTCCAACTCCTCATAAATCTGCAATTTTAGGTGCAGGGGTGCTTAACTTGGGGTGCAGGTCTATATGGTATAAAATTTCCTTACAAAAATAAATAAAACCACCAAAAATATTACATGTAAAGTAGGTTGCCAACACTCACAAGCTTTCACTGTTAAAACTTTATCAGATCTCATGTAGAGCCAAGCCCCTAACTTTCTACATCTTGCTCAAAAAGTATGACTTGGCCGTTTCATGGAACTATTGTATTTAATATTGTGTTATAATATAATATAACATAACACAACATTAAAGACCAAAAGTCCATGGGAGTGTCTGTGTGAAACGGTTAAGCCATATAATTGACCAAGATATAGGGTTTGTAGAGTTAGTGCTTGTAGATTTAAACCTTGTAGAGTTAGGGCCTTGGCTCTACATGAGATCTGAAAACGTTTTATAAGTGAAAGCGTTATGAGCTTATGAGTCTTGGCACCCTACTTTACATGAAATGTTTTTGGCAAGATCAATATTACAGCATAAGAGGGTAAAATATCTTATAGCTTTATATACCTAATATGCCGAGAAATATTGTGAAAATACTCATTTATTTCATTACAAAAACTGCAATAAACTGGATATACTCGAAGCTGAGTTTTTTAGCATCATTCTCTTTTACCTTTCAAATATATTTAAATGAATGCTAAACACTGAAAGGGTAAAAGTGATGGTCTGATGAGAATGGCCCGTCGCCAGGCGCCAGCCTAGCCCCGCCTTTAACCCTTATCCGTGATTGCTGGACTAACTTAACGACGCGTCTCTGTGTGGGTAGCTATCAGTGAAGGTCTAAAGGAATCGGACACCAGAAACCATTCATCACACCCTAATAATTAAGAGTTAATGGTTTATGCTTAGGTCTTAAGGTACCTTTTTCTCCTGATTTCCTGATGCAGTTTTTGGTAACGGAATAAAAACAAATATTTTTCTAGATTGTTCTAATTTTATGGGAACATCGGATAGGTTGTAACAATATGTTAATTGTACTAAAAAAAATAAAAAATGTGGTAAAACATTATCACATTAGTTAAAAGTAGTTTTTACTGTTACTTATGTAATGGTATTCAGTGGTATGGTCATTATAAAAAAGATTGGATAAATTAGTGTCGGAATAAGACATAAGACATAATTTATTTTGACACCAAAAACTTTTTTGCAAACACTCAACAGATCAACAGACATATTTAAATAAACATAATTAAATTATAATTAGAGAAAGGGAACGAGCATTCATCTGCTAAGTGTAGGTATCCGCATGGATGTTACCCTGTCTGTCAAACTAAGTTGCCTTGTCCGCATGACAGCCAGTGGTCCTACCGATCGATGGATCAGGTTTGGCGTAATATAAACAAACAAAAACAATGAATAATTATAATTAAGGTGAAAGCTAAACCAATACTGCCTAAAATCTAAATAACCACTATAAAACAACTAATAATAACTATAACTAACTAACTAACTGTATTGGCTTGCAATTAATCCCTTTTTTCTTTTCCCATCCAAAATTAAACCCCTAATCCTTTTTTTGACTCGTGGCTCCATCTGTTATCCGTCAAATGAAGCAATGGACCGCACCCCCCTCCGTGCGTCTGACCCCGCAGACGCAGGCAAAAAAAAACTATCTCTCGGAAAAAGTATGGCGACACGCATGCTGCGCTAATAATTAAATTGGAACTAAAATACTTAAAATACCGAATATAAGAGACTTTGAACTTTGGTGAAGTGTAAAAGTGATCTTCGCATTGCTGGAGCTCCAGGAATTTGGATATTTCCTACGTAGCCACGTGAGTCTCCCCTTTTTCTTCCTTCATCTTTCCAAATTGTGAGCCAATTTAATTTTCAAGGGTCTGTCAAGTAGATAATAATAATAAAACAAAGAGTTTCTAATTGCCAAATTTCGTTTGCCATAAATATCAAAATTCATTATAAAAATTCGGTCGTCGGTGGCTAAAGCCCGACCACTAACTAATAATATAAAACAACGAATATTCAATTCAAATTTATTTGCACCATAATGTTCGAAAGGTCTTAAATAACATTTATAGTATCAATTACGGACCCTGTCAGGCACAGCAAAGTAACTTAAAGCTAGTAACATAATTATTGTTATTTTACATAGGTAATTATCTTTATACTTATGGGATATAAAAAAACATATCCATCTTATATTTAAGTGAGTAAGTATCATAAACAAGGCATGCATTTGTGCTTAAAATCTAGGTAAATACAATTTCTTTCTTTTATATAGTTATTTAAGTATTATTCAATTGTGTAGGGACATTTTTGTATTAAATATGTTTTTATTATAAGTTGTAAGTTTTGGTTCATTTTTTATATCATTTGGTAGTTTGTTAAATAGTCTTATTGCCATATAATATGGGTTACGGCATGGGCATTTGAGTTCTAGATTGCGGTAAATTTAATCTTTCCTTATGACGTGTATTGATATTATGGGTATCTTTAATATACCGTTATTAGCCGTCAAAAAGATAAATGTTATAGATAAACAAACATTTCAAAAGAAATTAATATACAGATACAGATATGTCAAGACAAATGAATGTTAATCTTTTTAATAATACAAAGTAATAGAGATACAAATATGTCAAGACAAATAAATGTTAATCTATTAATACCTAATACAAAGTAATAGAGATACAAATATGTCAAGACAAATTAATGTTAATCTCTTTAATAATACAAAGTAATAGAGATACAAATATGTCAAGACAAATAAATGTTAATCTATTAATACCTAATACAAAGTAATAGAGATACAAATATGTCAAGACAAATTAATGTTAATCTCTTTCATAATACAAAGTAATAGAGATTCAAATATATCAAGACAAAGGAATGTTAATCTCTTTAAAAATACAAAGTAATAGAGATACAAATATGTCAAGACAAATAAATGTTGATCTCTTTAATAGTAAAGTTAAATAGTAAAGGAAAAGTCAGTAAGAAAATGTATCGTATTTCTATTCCCGTAAAAAACATTTAAAATGATATCTTATTTACCTCAAAAAAAGATGTAACCTTAAAAATACACTTCATTTGGCAAAGAAAACTATTTTTAAAGTATTCATATCAAAAGTTTGTTGATAAAAGTAAAGTGCCCATTATAGGGTGTATTTCCACATAATGTAATATCTACGAAGCTGTATTATAGTTAATACTTACTATATTCTGCACAACTGTGGAAAAATCGTCGCAAAATCTTTCTTACTTGAGACCAAATGAAGACATATCGCTCAACATCACTCCCCACAAGTATGTAGGTACATTATCTTACCACAAAAACGTTTTAAAATATTCCAAGGGGACCCAAGACGACATTAGGGATGGAGCGTTTTTGTGACATAAACTAATTATCCCTGCTACGGGTCCCTCCACCGGCGAGGTTCCGTGACGAGCGACTAAAAGCCTTGGACTCACTTCCCATGAAATTAATTAACTACGTGATTTTTTAATGCGTCCTATTATAATATGACAGAGAGGAGAAAATGGCGGATAAGAAAACTCTAAAAAGTCATTTTGTCAGTGAAAATTCACGAAAAACATAATATTTATTTCAGCTTTACCCATATTGGTTGGTTCCCAAGAGAGTTCCGAGATAAAAATTTGAGTGCATCTGAAAAATTGCAAAATCTGTCATTTAAAATATCATTTATCATATATCCGTGGCTGCGGATCCGCCATAAAATATATAAATATTCGTAGTCTAACATTGAAAAAATTCAACGTAGGTGTTATCTGTTTTAAAATACGCTTCCTTAGACAATCTTTGTGTTTTTTTGTCATTGAAAATTTCTTTACTTTTTCCGCATTGACCTAAAAGTTTTAGCCATTCTTGAGTAATGAAACAAGTTGACAGACAAATAGTAGTCTGGTAAAAATATTCTTGAAAAATTCCTAGAACTTAGTCGACAAGACGCAGTGTACATCAGCGGTATAAGTATTATGAAAATATTTAGATAATATTAATAATGTAAAATAATATAATACTTCTATCAATTTTATTACTAGATTATTGTATCAACACCCCTTATAGCCTATATGTTGACCAGGGTCACTGCAATAATATGATAATCAAGGAAACCGCATCCAAATCCGTTCAGTGATTCTTACGGACAGACAGATAGACTGAAAGACAGATGATAATTCTAAAAATTTTATATTTAATCGCAGTACAACACCTACCAATAACTTGAAATTACTACCACGCCTTTTTACTGCTATATTATTAGTTTAGATAGAGATTAATAAATATCGTTTAAAATCCGCGTTTGTAACTTTTGTAACAATTGTAAATATAAATTACACCTAACGCCACGCTCGTAGCACTGTCTACGAATATGCTAAGAGATTCGTAGACCTTATATTTCTCAGAACCAGTATCGTTCTCGTAACCGTATGAAAGTTGCTCTATAACGTCATTAATTATGGTTGTCCAGTTACATCAATTCTCTGAAAAAAAAAAACATTGTTCACCATTACAATTCAGACTTCGTTGAAGCTATTGTATTTTGCTGGAAACTGTTGACGTTTTTTGATGTGCTCATACGTTTTGTAGAACTAATTAGGAAAGAAAATTTACTTTTAATACTAACTGCTTCATTATTACTTAGATGGCTCCTGTCCCTTGATCTGTGCTCGTAGTACGATGACGCGCGACTTTGTCACGCATTTTATCGAACTAAAATATTAAGCAATTGTACGCGTTAAAACGCCTAACAAACGAAATCGCACGTCATTGTGCTACGAAGGCTGGACTAAGTAAACTTAAATTTACTGCCAATCTTTATCCTTATTATTTAATCTTAGGTAGGTAGGTAGATCTTAAAAAGTAATATGTGCCGTATGCTCCGCCGTTAGATGTACAATTTTAATGCCTTAATTATTAAACAAACAAAATATACAAAATAATTCATTACATCTAAGAATAATAATTATAGTGGGACATTGTTAATTGCATGTCAAATTAAATTTATGATTGAATTGCATTAATGACAAAAAAACTAGATAAAACACTTTTATATAAAATTTTAGTGAGATATGCATATTTCGAGCCATTCAGCCCGGCATCAGCAGTCACAATGAAGTAAAAAGGAAAATACTCAATACTCAATATGTTTATTGCAAGCGTAATGTACATTGTACATTAAAGATGTTACATAAACATTTTAGATCATTATGCACCCTGTTGGGCACTGCAATAATTGTGAGAAAAGGCGGCTTATTTCGAAATTGTATAAATATATTTTATGAGTTTTGTATGCTTAGTTAAGTTTATTACATGTATAACTATTTTATGACAGACTATTATCGTCCAAATATTCTTGGACGGTGTAGTAACATTTAGCAATTAATAGATCTTTTAAATGTTGTACAAACTGAGCAGTAGTTATGGTATTTTTTAAACTTTTAGGTAATTTATTGAATACATAAATTGACATCGCATATGTATTTGATGATTGTAATTTGAGACGCATTGAAGGTAGTATCAGTTTATTATTTGGACGCAATAAATATTTAGTATCTAAATTTTTCCTTGTTTTGTAGGATTCCTGGTTGTTTCGGACTAATTTGCACATTTTGCATATTTAAAAAAATATATAACAGATAGGTAAAAAATATAAAACTATTTACATTTAACCTATTTACAAGATATTAAAAGAAGGTAAATGAGTCACATTGCCCCATGCCACCGCATCGATGCAGACTTTTCATCATATTTTCCTTTTTACTTCATTGTGACTGATGCCGGGCCCGAATTGGGCCGAAATATATTTCACAAAAAAAAATTTATGTGTATTGTCTAGTTTTGTATCACTTAAAAAGACAAAAAAGTCAATTATTTATATAAAAACGGCTCACCTTAATACGTGTTAACACGTATTAAGGTGAGCTGTTTTTATATAAATCATGAATTATCCTCAATTCTCATTTAATTCTATAAAAAAGTCAACATTTAATATTTATTTACATATCAAAATTATAAATACCATTCCTTATCATTCTATGATTTTTTTTTACAGAGATTAGATTAGATAGTAAGATTTTTTGATTAAATAACAATTTTTGTTTAAAAAATCTTGAAATTTTAACTTATTTAATGCAGTGCTATTTCTCTGATTGAGTTCGGAAGCTTATTATAAATTTTGTTACACGTGCCGAAAACACTTCGATTGAAAAGTTCTGACTTTTGAGGGGCAGCCTTTTACCTTATTGCGGTGTCTTTTACTCGTGCAAGAGGCAAACAGATGGAGGTTTGATTAAACAAAAATTGATACTTCCAATATGTAAATGAATGGAAAAGTTAATAATTTCCGCTCTTGAAAATAAGGCTTACAAGTATCTCCCGGTTTTGAGCACAAGATAACTGTTTTGCGTTTTTTTTGTGTTTTAAATACACGGAGTCTATCTTTGGAATTGCCCCAAAAGATCATACCATACCTAAGGGTAGATATCACGTAATATGTGTGGTACGCAGTCAGCACTGTGTTTATCTCTGCTACTTTGCGGAGCATATATAGGGCATATGCAAACGAATTTATCTTTTTGCAGTAGCTTTTAGAGTCTTTTTACTGTTTTATAGCTTGGTCACGGCTTGATGTACCTGGAGTAATCTATTTCTTTATATATATATATAAATACCCTGACTGATCTATCATCCATCACCTAAAGCAAAACCTAGGTTGTATCTGGATAAACGGGATGCACACAAGCAACGCTGCGGGCATCCGCTAGTTTTGGTTAAATTTGTATGATACGGCCACTAGAACCAAAGTTATCGTTTGAATTAGATTTTCGTAGAAACCCTTTCTGGTCATGGATTAAATTATAATAGTTTATTTAATTTAAGTTAAAATTAGTATAGCGTGGACGGAGTCACGGGCAAAAGCTTGTTATTAATAAAGCTTTGACAATTTCCGTTACAAATTAATATTACTAAAGGTGATTAGACATTTCGTCACTCATATATATATCCTTCATATCAAACAGGAAACTGCATTCAAAGGAGGAATTACTTCGTAAAAATACATACGCAAATTAAAGATTTAACCTTCTTGACTCTCATTACCGCTAGAACAATAGGATTGCAGTCCAGATTATGGCTCGGAATCATCTTAAAGATTAAGAGACACGATAAAATAAATGATGCACGCGAATAAAAACAATCAATTAGGCTCTTCAATCTAAACAAAAATAATAATGTCTTCGAATAATCAGCCGAGTGACATCTTCATAAGCCTAAGATAGTACAGACTGTGCATAAAGAAGTGAAACACAAAGCGGCGTTCCGTCTAGAGGAACAATGTCCCGCTCTGACGCGCCCTCCTATTCTAGGAATAGCCCCCTCCTCCCCTCTCTGTAGAACCCCTAATGGGAAGCGTCGAGACCAAAAATTTGGTGCCAACTCGAACTTTCAAGCCCTCTTCATGCTGGAGAGCAAAGTAGCAGAGCGCTTCAAACTGGGCCACAATATGCGCGAAGGAATTTGAACTCTATCACTGTGACACAGAATACATATTTGGGAACCAGCACGTGAGTTTAAACAGTGCCAAGACGAAGATATTGATAGAATTTTACGATTCTGTCTCCTAAGAGAAAATTACAAATACGTCTGTTTAGAAATTCAATCGGAATACATTTTGTAGTTTTCTTAAAATTGTTGACGTTAGACATTAAATGTATGTAGAAGAAAGGTTGCATTCAGGTCAGGTAGATGGTTGGAGTATAGTTAAATTAGCAATAGGTAATTGCCTCACCATGTTGGTAATTTTAAAAATGGTGGCTTGATAAAGCTGTTATTCAAATGAAAAACAAATGTAAACATTGATGAACACTTGGCATCTCGGAACGTATGACTACAATACAAACAAATGATGTGAAAATGAAAAATATTTTATTTCACATCAACAGTTTTACAATTGAAGCAGAATTCAGTGGCTCCCAGACTAGACCATGGAGAGTCTGTACCATGGGTGCCGGTAAATAGATTACAATATAGATGATATACGTGTTCGTACAGGTGGCTAACAAAGTGACAATAACATACAGTTAAAATAAAAGATCATTAGAAAAGTTGACTTATTAAAACCTAATTATAAGACTACAAGTAAAACTAAAACTATAGGTAAGTAACTTAAACTCACTTCAAATTGATAAAACCTCGAAAGCTTATAAGTGTTATTTTTTCAAAATGATAAAGTATCTACATATATTTCGATTACTTTTCAGCAATATTCCTGAAAAGTCAAATTGGTTATGATTTTCCGATGTTCTGACCGAGGATACCACGAGCAACCAAACACAAGCGTTTCTAAAACCTCAATTATATACAAATAAAGTTGTAGATTATCTGAAATGAATTTAAACTCATACTAAGTTAATTGTTTCTGTTCGAATATGAGGTTTCATATTTGATTTCAATTTAAAACATAACATAAACATTTAATCAATGTTCGTCTGAGTATTTTATTTGTTTATTTTTCCCAGAGAATATACCTATACACCGTTTTGTTATGACATGCTCAGAGAATATACCTATACACCGTGTTGTTATGACATGCTCAGAGAATATACCTATACACCGTGTTGTTATGACATGCTCAGAGAATATACCTATACACCGTGTTGTTATGACATGCTCAGAGAATATACCTATACACCGTGTTGTTATGACATGCTCAGAGAATATACCTATACACCGTGTTGTTATGACACGCTCAGAGAATATACCTATACACCGTGTTGTTATGACATGCTCAGAGAATATACCTATACACCGTGTTGTTATGACACGCTCAGAGAATATACCTATACACCGTGTTGTTATGACACGCTCAGAGAATATACCTATACACCGTGTTGTTATGACACGCTCAGAGAATATACCTATACACCGTGTTGTTATGACATGCTCAGAGAATATACCTATACACCATATTGTTACGACATGCTCAGAGAATATACCTATACACCGTGTTGTTATGACATGCTCAGAGAATATACCTATACACCGTGTTGTTATGACATGCTTAGAGAATATACCTATACACCGTGTTGTTATGACATGCTCAGAGAATATACCTATACACCGTGTTGTTATGACATGCTCAGAGAATATACCTATACACCGTGTTGTTATGACACGCTCAGAGAATATAAATATACACCGTGTTGTTATGACATGCTCAGAGAATATACCTATACACCATGTTGTTATGACATGCTCAGAGAATATACCTATACACCGTGTTGTTATGACATGCTCAGAGAATATACCTATACACCGTGTTGTTATGACATGCTCAGAGAATATACCTATACACCGTGTTGTTATGACATGCTCAGAGAATATACCTATACACCGTGTTGTTATGACACGCTCAGAGAATATACCTATACACCGTGTTGTTATGACACGCTCAGAGAATATAAATATACACCGTGTTGTTATGACATGCTCAGAGAATATACCTATACACCATGTTGTTATGACATGCTCAGAGAATATACCTATACACCGTGTTGTTATGACATGCTCAGAGAATATACCTATACACCGTGTTGTTATGACATGCTCAGAGAATATACCTATACACCGTGTTGTTATGACATGCTCAGAGAATATACCTATACACCGTGTTGTTATGACATGCTCAGAGAATATACCTATACACCGTGTTGTTATGACACGCTCAGAGAATATACCTATACACCGTGTTGTTATGACATGCTCAGAGAAAATACCTATACACCGTGTTGTTATGACACGCTCAGAGAATATACCTATACACCGTGTTGTTATGACATGCTCAGAGAATATACCTATACACCGTGTTGTTATGACATGCTCAGAGAATATACCTATACACCGTGTTGTTATGACATGCTCAGAGAATATACCTATACACCGTGTTGTTATCACATGCTCAGAGAATATACCTATACACCGTGTTGTTATGACATGCTCAGAGAATATACCTATACACCGTGTTGTTATGACATGCTCAGAGAATATACCTATACACCGTGTTGTTATCACATGCTCAGAGAATATACCTATACACCGTGTTGTTATGACATGCTCAGAGAATATACCTATACACCGTGTTGTTATGACATGCTCAGAGAATATACCTATACACCGTATTGTTATGACATGCTCAGAGAATATACCTATACACAGTGGCGTGCACAGAACTTTTTGGTGGAAAAGCAAGCAATTGGTCACGAATAACAATAAAAATAATATGAAAAAATTTAAATATCACTTTGAAAAAATAAAGTTTGTATAGGAAATTTTCACTCTATGGTAGACATTGTCTACCCTGGCGTCATAATTTTTTTTTTTTCAAAGTGATATTCACATTTTTTCATATTTTTTTATTGTTGTTCTTGACTAATCGCTTGCTTTTCCAGCAAAAAGTTCTGTGCACGCCACCGCCTATACACCGTGTTGTTATGACATGCTCAGAGAATATACCTATGCAGTGAATACTGTAGAGCGAACTATACCGGTCTCTTTTCTTTGAACTCACAAAAGTTATTTATTTTTACCAAGACGTTAGTTAATTGTGGTGTAGGAAAGAAGTAATTTTTGACAAATGCCACAATATCCAAAAACAACTTAAGTGTTTTACTACCCCAGACTATGCCCCATCACGCATGCGTCAATGAAAATATCGCGTGATTCTCACAGAAAAAGCCTTTTGCCAAATGTTGGAGAAAAATTTCTTTACGGTCAAGTAAATACGTGCGAAGGGCAAAAACTAACTTAGTGAAAAAATACCTACGTTGCATTTAAAGCCTTTGTTATTAACTGAGCAATTTATATTAAATACCAACCTAAGTTTTATTAGAATAGCTTTTCGTATTTTAATGTTATTATTTAAAAAAAAGTGATTAGGTATTTCCGAAATCGCTACTCACAACGATGACTTTGCAATAAAAATTTTGAAAATAACGATTGTTTCTAATTTAGAGTATAAATTTCTGTATAAAATTATCAATTAATAACCTTAAAAGAAAGGTTACTCTCTTTACCTCTCAATGTGACTAAAATCCATCTCACATATTAACCTGTTTGCTTGCAAGAGGACGAATTCGTACAACGTAACAGTAGATTTCTGATTTTCTATTGTCATAGTTTGTTTCGTTAGTAAGAGGATTAAGGGAATTTTTGTTCTTGTCTTCATCATTCCACTTTATTTACAAGCTTTTTTTACAAATTATGTTTAAACTCAACGTTGGATAAGGTAGGTACTCGTAGCATAAAAAACACTCTATTTAAGAACACCTTGAAAAAATGTGTCATTATTACAAAATAACATTATCACAAATGGCCGTTTGGCATATTTTTTTAGGTACAATTTAACGGGTTTACTTTGTAAATAAAAGCAGAGATATTTAAGCAGATTCTGAAGACTTCAGTTTAAGTGCTGACTGAATTAAATTTTCAAAATAGTCCTTAAGTGCTAGGAACAGAAGGGGTGGAGTTAGGCATATATTTATTATTTGTATTGCATTATATTTACCTGTACTTATATTTCTGCTTATATTTTTCATTATTCAAGTCTTGTATGTATATTATTTGATTAAATTTATGTAAACCTAACCTTTATTATTTTTTTGTGTATTTCCTCATATTATTATATATAACTCAGATTAACTTTGATAATATAGTCATATTGTTTTTTATTTTACATTAATACCGACCTGTAATACATGTAAATAAATATAGATAAATATATTTCACTTCATATTTCATTTCGAAGTTAAATTACTTTGGAAATATAAATTTAAGTTTTTACAACACTTAACCTATGATTTTATATCGGCTTCAAGAATTTCTGTGAAATTTCGTTCTGAAAATCTTCTGTTTAGTTTAAAATTTATGTGCAAACTATGTTTTGTAATAGAACAAAAATAGACCAAAGTACCTACTGCAAACAAAGAAGGATTATGATCTTGAATTAAATCGACCCTTGATTAGCAGAAAGTCACAAAAAATATTAAAACAAAAACTATGGGAAAAGAAACCAATAAATAAACTTTCCATGAACCTTGTAATCGTTTATACTAAACTAACTCTTATAGTACCACGATAAGAACGATTCGACAAAAAGACACTTAACAGATACATAATGATACGTTTATCTAATATGTAATTCTTTGTTTTCTTCATATGAAAGCCCTCAATAATCTCAAACAAAAGCAATTACTTTATTGCCTCCTCATAAATCAACTATTGTCAAGAACAGCCCACTTCAGCCTAACGACCTAGATATATAGGTTTGTATATCTATATATCTAACGATCACAAAAGATTTCAAAAGCTTTGTTAGAAATTATAGCGCAACTACATAAAATTACACTTAGCTCTTCAATACCTGAAATTGTATATGTGCATTTATACTAAAGCAGATTCTGAAGGCTTTAATTTTAGTTTTAGAGTTGTCAAAACTTAAATTTTACAAAGTAATTTAGCTTCTGTTTTTAACACTTTTGAACTATTCTGCAATGAAAAGAATTAAATATTAAAGATAACTTATTTGTTTTTTTTTATTCAGTTTACATTATATATTTATATAAACACACTTATTAAAATAATTATTTCCAGATATATTTCGACATTTATAGTCGGCGTCAGTGGAATAATAAATTGTATCTAATTCCACTGACGCCGACTATAAATGTCGAAATATATCTGGAAATAATTATTTTAATAAGTGTTTTTATATAAATATATAACGCAATGAAAAGAAATTAGTTTTGACAGCACTAAAATTACAACCTTCAGAATCAGCTTTATTGTAATCTTATTTATAATATACACCATTAGTAAAAATGTTGTTTCTATAAAGCTGCAAGCTTTGTCGCGCATGACTGATATGTATATATTAGTAATAATAATATTGATAATATGTATCACGCATGCAAGTTTGCTGTTCTAACTGGACTGTATTTTTCTACATTATACTAGACACAATGTAGGGGTTCAGATAATGTCACGTTTACATCAATAGAGGAGAAACACCCACTTCTCTATGTTTCCATCACATGAAATAAAAGGAACTAAAATATTCTGAATCATCGTATTATTTTTATTATATTATTGAAAATATTTTATTTCTGTAACATAATTTCTTAACATAATGGGCTGATAACCCTAGTAAGTTAATACAAACCTGAAGTAGGGTTACAAAACGTGACGTCATCAACCAAAATCGTAGTTTAATTGAGGTTTCACATTATAGTTGTATTAAAGCGCTACGGAAAAAAAATATACACTTTTAGAACTTGCATATCTATAGGTATTTCAGTAAATAATGTTCTATTTTGATAAAATAGTATATTATTTTTTGGACCTTTTTCTAGGGATCTGTTAAACAAGAACGCGATTGAAGAAATTCCGCTTGATAAATATATTTATTAAAATGAGGTCTTTTTCGACACCAATTATTGTCCTGGTTTGACAATTTAGAATAACATATAGACTGCAATTTTATTTTATTAGATGGGTTTTCGCGGTATCTAGAACCTGGTTAAACGAAATTTTGATAGCAACTTTACTATATTTTATATTATTAAAAAACCGACTTTTGCTACTTTTTCACAAATCCGTCCCGCTCGCACTGAAAGTTTTTTCGCATATGTAGTAACAGGGACGCTAAAACTTCTACATATCGCCTTAAAAGATACTTTGCTAAGCAACTTGATTAAAACTTCGTACATGTACGAAAAACATACCCCTTCAAATTCAGAGATTAAATAAATGAAATATATCAAAATGAAACAACGTTATTGGAGCCAGCATGCTCTTTACTAAAATTATCTTGGATTAAAAGATCAAAGCCGAGCAAATTCTCAGGAAAATGGTTAACTAACCCCTATTATTTTGGCACAAAATCATTAAACCTATACTGGGTGTAAATTTAATTATGTTATCCTTTGAGGAACTTATTCCGTGAAACTAAACACACTAGCAAAAAGAAAAAAAAGGCATGGTAAACCTTTTTAAATTTTCCTTACAAATCAAATTAACAGGTTGGGGTTAAAATTGGAAAAAAGTAGGTAGTCATAAGGATTGCTGACAGAAATGAATTTTTTTCATTCCTGGCCAAACCCAACACGTCATAGCATGGTGGTGACTCAACGCGCCTAAAGAAGTTTTCACTTCAAAAACGTTTTAACTTAAACTGAATAAAGAAATTGTCAATGTGTTTAAAATGATGTCAAATGGCCTCCTTCACTTTGAATATATAACTTCATATAATAAACTGTTCCGTACCAATATAGTGAGTAGACAAAAGACCTTCCGGTACCATGTGAATCATTATCTACTGATCCTTTTAAAATCAAAATTTTTGCTTCAGAAACCTATATCAAAAATCAGAGGGGTAAAGTCATCCCTATAAGCCAAAAACACTCGAAAATTTAAGAAATATGTAAATGGTTTAAACGAAAACAAACAAAATAAAATTTGTTTTCTTTTTAAAAAACTGAATTCTCTTTTGGGATGAGATAAATAAGTAACAAACTGAAATCATTGACAATAAATATATTTCCTAAAGAACCCTATATAAACCCCCTTTATACACAATAATAAACAGACCCTACCTAAAAAAGGTACAAACCATCCCAAATTAAGCGAAAAGCGAGAGCCCCGGGCTAAAAGATCGCAGATCACAGTGCCCCGGATCATGTACGAAAAGTTAGGTTACCCAGGCAACTGAGCCCAGCCGTGCGCGAAAACCTTATAGATGAGGACCTACTGAAAACTCTGTTTAAACATGATTTTGGATTTTCTTTTATATCACTTGTAATATATTACTTCTAGGCCTCGTAATGTTTGCCACTTGGAGAATATAGTACATTCCAAAGTGTATTATTTTATGGGACAGATGTAAGCTAACTTTCTAATTAATGGTAATAACAATAAAAAAGTGTAAAGCACTACAAAAAAATAATGAGATTATAATAGATAGGGCGCACTGTATGTTTCCGGAACTGATCAATTACAAAAATAACGTTTAAAAAAAATTACAGTGTTTGAAAATGGAACACTTTGACTGTAGAATACGGTTTTTTTCGTCTAACTGTCACTTGTATTTACATAGTGGTGTCATTTTAAAAATTGCGTGTCTTCAACACCATGGATTTAACTCGAGAAAATTTTCTTACTTTAATTTTCTAAGATTTTAAGTGTAATTTGACATCACAGGAGAGCCTCGCTCGGCTTCAAACTGCTTTTGCCGATGAAGTACCATGCAAGACGACTTTTTATAGCTGGTTTGTAGAATTCAAGAGCGGTCGTGTAAATCTTAGTGATGAATTTCGTGATGGTCGCCCGTCTACCGCCTGTGCGCCTTTTGATTGAAACAGACAGACATACTCTGTATGGGTGACCTTCCAGGAGATTCGAGCATTTTCAGGCATAGGCATAAGTTAGATACAATTAATCCTTCACAAACATTTGGATGTGAAAAAGCTGTGCTCGCAATGGATCCCACATAATTTGACTGAGGCTCAAAAAACGGACTGCATCACTTTTTGCAATGCCATGCTTAGAAGATTCAACAAAGAGACGTCAAATTTGGTGTGGAACCTAGTAATGAAATATATCAAAATATGATATCGAAATAATAATGATTGCTTCTTTTTTTTTTAAACTGGACACATGGCTACTGTTGCTTTGGATAATCATCGAACCGTGAATAGTGATTAGTACACGATTAGTACACTTGGACAAATAGTACACGATCGTTTGCTTGCTGGAAGTTATTGATGAACTTCGTAGAAATAATCGTCAACGCCGTATCATCTTGCACCACGATAATGCCAGCTCTCACACGGCCAGACAGGCAAACGAATTTTTGAGGATGAAAAAGGTAGAACTTATGAGCCATCCTGCATAAAGCCCCGACCTGGCACCTTGTCACTAAAAATAAGAAGCAGTTACGCGGTCAACAATTTTCATCACCAGAAGAGGCTGTCGAAGAGTATGCAAAACAGGTTTCCGAAGTCACTACGGAGGAATGGCATAAATGTTTTAAAAATTGGTTTATTTGTATTAAAAAGTGCATTAACGCTTACGGAGAATACTTTGAGAAACAATAAATTAATTTTTGACTATACAAAGTAATTTTTTCTTTATCAATCCGGAAATTATGAGTGCGCCCCTCGTACATTATTGCCACGTTCTGTAATGACTGCGTTGCTGAAAGCGCTACGTAGTACAGCTCCAGGCCTACATAGCACAGTCAGCATTGCAGCTCTTGATGGATCAGCTGGAATAAAAGCCGAAGCTGACAGCGCTTTAAAGCGCGGACAAGGGCTGCAATTATGACCAAGCTTGAAAACCGAGAGCGTAGCTAAGCTAAGCTCGAGGCCATCATAGCATGACCAGCAACGCAGTCATTGAGGACGAAGGCTTGTATAATCTGTCAAACTGTTTATACAGTTTTGCAGGGCATTGTTTTAAAATATAAGATTTGTTTCCTGTTTAATAATTTAAATAAATAAAAAATTTAAATAAAATGCCTTACTCAAAAATGCATGTAATGTGGTCAATTGCACCTAACTATTTTTGAAACAGAGGCAAAAAACTCTGGATTGTAGCAGATGAAAATATGTAGTCTCTGCTTACCCCTACGGGAGACAGGCGTGAGAATATGTTATGTGTGTATTTTTAAAATAAAAGTAGACAATAATGAATTTTCAAAAGAAATTACTGGTGGCTAGAACTCACCAGAAATGCTGGCGGCTTTTCAAGTAGCGCGTAAAGGTCATCTTTGCTCAAAGAAGGTTGTTAAAATAATGACCACATTACAAGCATTTTTGAGTAAATAACTATTCCGCCCACAGATCATAAACGAAGGTTCTAACCTAACATACCAGCTTTCTTCTGCGCTGGTTTTCTATAAAAAGCTTATAGTGCAAACCATTATTTTAAAGTATACATAAACACAATAATTACAGATATTTATGTGTATAAAACTTCCAGTTGCCTGTAATTTATTTAAATTTACCAGTTTTTCCAAATTCACACTATATTAGACAAAATAACTGCATATAGTAAAAAGTGGATATTATGGCGACAGAACCTCACTCGATACACAAGTATCAACCCTCGCCTTGAACTTAAAGGTCTAACAGGGCTATATGATCTCATCTCACATACCTTGCAACATATTTGAAGCGAAGTACGAAACCGCACGAACGCCGCGGGCGGTTTACTTGTAACTTGAAAGCGGGTTGAATAATCAACCTAAATTTCAAGAATTTAGGTTATACAGAATGCGCATTTAAATGTATACTTTAGGAAATTTAAATTGCATTGATGAATGGGACGGCTTATCTATTGTGTTATAATTGGTTCATTAAATAAAAACACCTGTTTTCACAATAAAAATAATCATGGGGTAAAAGGTACATTCGGTGTTCATCACACCTGAACACATTAGTGAGTGTTTTCAAAATGTCATATTCTTTAACTTTTTTGTGTGGGTAGTTGTAGTTGTTGGCTGTATAAGTAACTCTTTTTCTTACAATTCCCTTAAATTAGGGCCACTGAGTGATGGCGCCTATGACGTTTCAATGCCTACAAAGTATCGTAATTATTTGTAAGCAAGTGTGAATAAAAAAATGTAATACTTCATTGTTGATAGTGATTTACTACTTGTTTCGGTTATTATTTTTTGATTTGAATGTGCTTTTTGTGCAATAGAATTCGTAAAGAAACAAAGAATTTTTTTCTTAGAAAAAAAGTTTCTAATTTTTATAGGTCGTGTTTGAGGTCGCCAAGTTGCGCAATAATATTTAATTAAAAACAAAACAATGACGAAGTGAAACTAAACGAAAATAAATGATAGTAAAATACTTTTTTCGATTTAGATATTTAACCAACTCTTTTCAACTTCGCTCAGGGTGTTGAAAAGAGTTGTTTAAAGCTTGGGGGCCCCGGGGCACAACACCACCTAGCCTTCCAATAGCTACGCCACTGGGTTTGGCACATTTTCCTGTTTTATTATTATGTTGAATGACGTGTCTAATGTTGAGTAAACTCACACCAAATTTTTATTTTTAACCGAAATTTGAAATGTGCCCCATCACTAAATCCAGCTATCATAAGTGCCATGACTCAGTGGCCCTACTTTAGTTCTAAGAAAACTAAAAGTATATACGTTAACTGTTGACAATTTATGGATAGTCGTGACCGTGAGTCGTGACTTACCGGGTACCGAAGTGCCTTTATTGTTCAATTGTTATCAAAAGTTAATCCACAAATTATATTTCCTGAACTA
Organism: Ypsolopha sequella; assembly: GCA_934047225.1. NCBI lineage: Eukaryota > Metazoa > Arthropoda > Insecta > Lepidoptera > Ypsolophidae > Ypsolopha > Ypsolopha sequella. The sequence continues at coordinate 3,837,858 of OW203988.1, read as the reverse complement.
TACCAGTATAGGTAATGCCGTATGGGAAAAAACCAAAAAATTAGAAAACTATATGTACCGTGATGTACTTTGCCAAGTCTCCACATATTCTACGAATCACAATACCCGCGCATATGAAATATTCTGTGAGTCGTGACCTACCGGGTACCGACGTGCCTTTATTGTTCAATTGCTATCCAAAGTTAATCTGCAAATTATATTTCCTGAACTATACCAGTATAGGTAATGCCGTATGGGAAAAAAACCAAACAATTAGAAAACTATATGTACCGTGATGTACTTTACCAAGTCCCATATATTCTACGAATCACAATACCCGCGCACATGAAATACTCTATATTTAGTAAGGAAAAAGAAACGAAAATATTTGCGTGAGTATGTTTTTATGGGAAAGCTGTTTAGCATGATCAGTTTAGGGTATTTTATTTAATATTATGCTTGCGTAGGAACCGTCTGTTTTTTTACAATATGGAAATGCTGGGAATTGTAGAGGAATTTAAATATGTTTGTTGAAAATCATTGAACCGAAGGAAGATGAAAGGACATTCGATTCAACATGACAGTTTCATGAAAAATATCATAGAAGGAAAGGTTGAGGGGAAAAGGGGAAGAGGGACACCTAGACGCACCTACTTTACTCAAGTGAAGGAGAAAGTTGATTTTATGTCATATCAAGAGGTCAAATCACTTGCAGAAGACAGAAAATAATGGCGGTTACTCTACCGAAAAGAGCGGGGCTCTTAAGTTATAAATAAATAGAGTCATGTTTATTTCCTTCCTTTTAAGGTACGATAAAAAAGACACTTTTGAAATTCGATAGTTTTGGCTGTCGGTACTTGGTAGAATACATACTTACAAAGCAAAGTAGCTTGTAAAATTAGGGTTTAAGATATTTATTTCTCATAAGAACACATATATAGGTATTCACTTAAAATAAAAAATATATTTTTTTTTGCAAACGGGTTGGCCTTTTTAGAACATCTTCAGGTTGTACAGTATTTCTGATACAATCATATTCTATAAATCATCCAATAAACCATGCCATAGATAAGCGCTTATTTGTCCTTTGAAGTGGACATTTGGCCGGAGGCAAAAACAATCACTAAACGCCGATGTGAAACGCAAATACGATGAAAATGTAAGTACATGTAAAATTCGCCTTTATTACTAACGGTAAAGAGCTTTTTATCCCAGTTGCATCTCCCAGATAATTTTGAGGTTCTATAGCTCAGAAACACCAGAGGCTCGTTACGAATCGCCAATAAAGAAGAGCTATATGACTTGGGCTCGTAAAGAGGTATTGAAGGTTAAGTAATGGCTTTATCTTACATTGGAGGAGATGTCTGAGGAAAACTGTGAGAGGATACAAATCTGCACCTTCGTAGAAGCAAATCAAAGAATGCTCAAAATATATAAAAAATTATAATAAACAAAAAAAGTTTATTTAAACAGATCCTTTGCTTACAATCCTCAAACTTACTAATGTGAAATAGTAAGTAAGTACAAATTAAAAGCCAGTTCTTGAGCCTAAGATTTACACAAAATGGCGAAAGATGCAGCACTTAACACGAAAAATCCCGTAATCAATGTAATACTAGCTGATTCAAGTGCAATAATATCACACTGTAATAAATTATTATAAAAGTGTGAGAACTTATTAGTATATTACCCACATGCAACGCGATACAGAATTTTGACACTTAACATAAAAGCTCAAGATAAAAATCAGCTCGCCGTTACAATAATGTCTATTTTCATAGATCAAATCATCGATTCGTCGGCCCGAATTCACGTGACCCACCGTTTTAGAGCCAGACTCCTTCGATTTGAAGTCAACTCAGCCATGCTACAGAAAAACATAGCTCCATTCGTCTACAGCGCACAGTGATCCACAAAACGATAAAAATCACGAGTAAAAGAGCGTAAGGACGAGAATCCCGAGTGTAGTCAGAAGGAATAGGCTCTTGGGGTCGTCGCACTGGAGTCGGGCGGCAGGCGGCCGGGAGGGGTGAATTCGGCGCGATATCGATCCAGCGTACCTTCCTGCGGCCGCAGCAGAGCATCCTCCTGGCGCGGGACTGACCGCCCGGCGAAGATTTGAGCCTGGTGAGCTTCCGCCACTGCATGGATGTGGAGTCAGGGCGCGCGGCAGGCCACCCCGGGCGCCCAGACGCGCATCGCGACGCGTAACGCCCTTCCCGAGCGGGCGCCTCTCGCGGAATGCCCGCCGGACCTTCGCGCATGCGCCCCAGCCCTCTAACCCCTCCCTCCCTCCTTACACTTCACGGGGTCTCCCGATTAATAATTCCGGCTACGCTACCAGTGCGTATGTGGGTTAGTTTTTTTTCGACGATCGATGCGCTGTTTAAGCAGTGCAGTCGGCAGATGACCTACAAATTGAGTTACAATCTGATAAGCGGCCGATCGCTTAAATTATCTGGCGACGTAAGGCTGAGAGATCAACCTTCTTGGGTTCTACCTCCGATAGTTAACAGTCCAAACAGTCTCGGTTTTTATATCTTTACATATGAGTAATATAACTGACATCGTTTTCAAGTTCATAGTAATTTTAGCATAGAATCACGTACGCAATTACTATTTTGTAAGCAAGAGATCATTGAATCATCCGCGTAACCGACGTGGGCGCATTGCGAAGTGTCGTAGATGCGTAGGCCGTAGTGCGTTCGTAGCAATAGCGTAGGCGTTTCGTAGTCCCGTAGGCGGATTTAATGTCTACAACATGATAATATTGTTTTAATATTTTAATATTTATGGTGATTTTATTATTTAAAGTGAGGTCTTGGGTTTCTTAGAATCATTAAAACTGAATATTTTAGCAGATCTAAATAATTGGCGGGGTAATGTAGGTTTAAATGTACATTTAAAACAATTATTTCATCATCCATTATGTCGGCTGAATTCTCATAAATTTCGTACCATCCAAATAATTGTGGCAACTTTCTTCAGCACAAAAAAAACCGGTCAAGTGCCCCGATATTTCCTTACCGTTAAATATAACAAATAAATTAACAAACATATCTTTACGTACAAAATGTATGAAAAAAACTGCTCAATGAAATTATATTCAAAACTATGATTTTTACAACAGTATGAGGTTATAAAACTGGAGTATTCGACATTGATTTAAACCGTTTCTGAAAAAAAGGCCTTGACACACAGACAGGCTGAAAAACATAATGATGTGATGCAATAATGGTTTCGTTTTTCCATGATGAAGTACGGAGTCTTAAAAAATTGCTTACATACCTATATATTATGCAAATTACTTTTAAAAACACCTAACAACATCGATCACACACCCTCTCACATTCACATTTATATTCAAGTGCATAATTTTGTATATTGTGGTTTATATTTACTTTATTTTTATTTTTTACCGAGGTGATTAGGGACTGGCACCTGGAATACAGATCTTTCGGTTTAGCTCAGGTGCCAAGGTATTATTAGTTTTGTATAGTTTTTCCTTAAAAAATAAAAATGTGTACTTATTTATGTATAGCTATAAGTTTTTCATTTTGTAAATAAACAATTTTATTATTATTTTATTATTATGACGCATTATCAAAGGCATGTATTTTAAAAAAAGTTGGGTTTTTTCGAATCCATTTACTCCACTATAACGTCATCTACGTATTTCATTTTTGGGTAAATTTTCGTTGAGTATTTGATTAAGTTTCTCACTGAAGGAAAACACGATTGGATGAAATTTTCTCGATAGAATTTAATTCCAAAAAGACCTATAAATTGTTTTATTTTTTCCTGTAATTCTGAAATCCTAACTAATTACATTGTGAAATTGTGGATATTATGTATTTGTAAAGTCTCTTTGAAAATCTTTTTGACAAAATAGCTAAGTACATTTTATATTCATAAAAAACCGACTTTTTGCTACTTTTCCATGAATCCGTCCCACTCGCACTGAGGGTTTTTTCGCATATGGAGTAACAGGGACGCTTAAACTATTACGTAGCCCCTTAAACGCATAACAGAAAATACTAAAATTGCCACTACAGTTTTCTATAAAAAATACTAACTGCACATCAAAAAAATACTGATTTGTACACTAAAATACTAACTGTGCCGTAATAGGATTTATAGCACACCGTGCGTAAAATGGCCACTTTACGCACGCTGCGCGTGCGTAAAGTCGGCATTTTCCGCACTTGTACTAAAAAAAATTATACGAAACTCGTGCGAGAAACTTTTTCTCGACTCGTGTGATTGCAGCACTCGCCTTCGGCTCGTGCCGCAAACTCACACTCGTCAGAAAACGTTTCATCGCTCTCGTATCGTAATGTACTATTCTGAGTTGTCATAAAAAAATAACTACCTAACCTTCTAACCTAACCAACCGGCTCTCTTCTGCGCTGAAGGATTTCTGATGGCAAATTTAGTGTGTAAAATAATATTTTTATGTGCAAATAAGAATATCCCATTATCAAAGACTATGGCGTCGACCACATGGACCCGCGTTCCACGTTCTGCGTACCACGGTCACTGTTATCTATACAGCTATAACCGCGCTTGGAGACACCGCGAGAACGCGCGTTCTATTGTTTGAACCGCAGAACACAGAGCGCTCTGTGTGGTAGGCGCTTAAGGGCCTTACTATTGCCAAATGGGTACTTTCTAAAGCCTACTGTTCGTTTATGGCCAATGCAAAAATAATGAAAAAATTTATTATGAATAATCAACTCTTAGACAACATATGCAAGTTTTCTTTTTCATACCACCAAAACTTCTACATGAATTTTTTTTTACTGAATGGTGTTTTTTGACCTCAAAATCTCTACTGCTCCTGAGTTGCTTGGCCGATTGAATTCATCTAAGCTTTAATAAATAGATAAACTTTGTAGCTATAAACATAACATAAGATTATTAAATCGAGTAATCACGTCCAAGTGAATATAATTTTATAATATAATTTTCCCCTATTTCGCTCTATCAAGGACGCAGCGAGCGTCGTAACAGCCACTATGCATTGCGCGCTGATATGAACGTTATTTCAATGTCGTTTCCGTTGATATTTGTAGTGACAAATATCGAGCTGCTAATTTGGCGATGGTAATCGCCTTAAGTTTTAAGTGCAAATGAAATGCAATTTTTTCGTGACTTGTCGCATTGGCTCCTACTATCCATACAGTTAGGATAGTTTGTGCCTTTGCGTTCCCTCTCATACACAGCGACCGGTTAGGTTTGATTTGAGAACTGAGTCACGCGTCTAAGGGTCGGTTGCGCCAAACATGCTCTCGCGTTTGGACAGTTAAGCTTATTAAAACAAAATATTTTTAACGAATAAAATTTTTGTAAGTAGTTAAGAAGTTGAACTACATTATAATTTTATCGGAAAATATCGGAAATTTCAGTAAAATCACGGAAAACGTAATTTGGTTTTGGAACTAGTATGATCAGTCTACTGATTTAACTATAAAATATTTTTTTTTTATATAGTAAAGAAATGAAAGTAGCTTTTACAGATTTTTTATTTTTTTATTTCCTTTCGTTATTTTAAAAGAAATACTCAAACATTCTACATTTTTCCTGTACAGAAAAATTACGGAAAAAGAATTTGAATGTTTGTGTATTTCTTTTAAATAACAAAGGGAAAAAAATATTAAAATATAATATGAATAAGGTACTTTGATCTTTACACGCAAAAAAAATTATTATAATTTGGAACAAAAATATTTATTTTTTTTTAATATCCCAAGTTTCATTTTTCGTGATTTTAGTAATCTTTCCAATTTTTTTCTGGATGATTGTGATACTTGTGTCAAATCTGAAAAATTATAATGTAGTTCAACTTCTGAACTACTTACCCAAATTTTATTTGTTAAAATTATTTTGTTTTAATATGCTAAATTGTCCAAACGCGAAAGCATGTTTGGCGCAACGCTTTTAAGGAACTTTACTAAATTTCAGTTTTGCATCGATTTCAATTCCGTATATGAAAAAAAAAAGAATAAGGTATAGTGTGTTTTTGACTCAAGACCGTTAATAATTAAACTTCATAATATATACATCATCAATAGACGTCCTTTTAATCTTCTTACATTTAAATTACTTTAAGAAGATAAGACCCGTATAACAAGGTTTACCTCCCAACCACAGGAAGGATCCAGTACAAACCACATGTATGGAACCAGCCAATATAGACATCGTGCTGTAAGTGGCCCCTAATGGAAAACTGTCACGTGTAGGCAAAGATTTAAAAATTAAAGATAAGCCCTTACCGTACTATGGCAGCACCAAAATGGGTGACGCTCACACGTTTGGAATCAGTGCTCATCTGAACGCAGTGATAGTTGGACGCCTTAAGTGCACTTAAAGTTAATCATTTTAACAACTTTAGTAGTCTGATCAGTTTGATGACCGTAGGTAGACAGACTGCGGACTCATAAGTGTGCGCGCGTCGGCATTATGTTAATGTACGCATTCAAAAACAATGCAATAGATTTTAGGTTCCAGGGCTCATCTAAACTTTTGAAATCTTTGCGTGTAGGTACTGACACGGAAAGAGCGGCCTTGAACCTTACAGCGTTGTCATAACGATTATAATCGAGCTAGACGTCGACGAGTTATTCACGATGGTACATCTCACGTAAATTTTAGGTATATAGTTTATACCAGGGGTCTCCAAACTACGGCCCATGGGCAACATTTTTTAACATTGCGGCGTCATATCCGTTAATCTTTAACAATAAAAATTAAAGCCGGCCAAATGCGTGTCGGCCCATGCGCAGTGTAGGGTTCCGTAGTTGCCCTGCACAATATGCGGACTTCTTCTCCAAGCACATTTTATAAGTTTGTCGACTAATACAGATCGCGCCAAACTTCTGGTACGCTCGGAAGTTGCTCTTCCCAAGAACGGCCTATACATTTTGTTCCTGCTGATGCGAATCGCCCCGTGTTAAGAGGAGACTAAAAGTTTGGCGCGATCTGTACGCGTTAACTCGTAAAGACTACTTAACTGTGATAGTTTTTCTTTTAATTTCGTTGTATATACTACTGCCGTGATTTTTTCACGTCTCCAATACAACCGTTTCGCTGGCACGGGGGGGACACTTGACTCTAACAAAAATTAACACTTTTAAGCTTAATATTTCGCAAACGGAACCCTGGATCGAAAATGATCTTCCCACAACCCCAATATTTTTAAAAAACCTATCCAACGTCTCCCCACACTAGGGGATAGACGAGAAAAAAAATCATCCCCACTTTACGTGTAGGGGAGGGTACCCTAAAAAAAAATATATTTTAAAAATTTACTGTACCACTTTATCGGCGTGATAAATGTGTATACCCACGCTAAATTACAGCTTTCTAGTACTAATAGTCTCTTAGCTAAGCCGCGGACAGACAGACAGATGGACATTGCGAAACTATAAGGGTTCCTTGTTGTTGACTACGGAGCCCTAAAAAGGGAAGTCGAACTGCATGTATCTGTCTGTAATACATAGTTATCAACGAGTAAACTCTCGCAATACGTACTCTTTCCTTTCCTCCTCTTCACGAGTACTTTAACAAACACGCCTGAGGGTAAGACGAAATAAAACCCATTACAACTTGACAGGAAACCCAAATATTAAGTAAGAAAGTAAACATTTGTGTTTAATTAAAATATTAAAGTAGCCTTACGTTGATGTGGGAAAAAATACATTTACAAAATCTCAAATGTATTTTGTGAGTTCTTTTATGTGGGTTTATTGGGAGTATGCGTTACGCTAAATGTTAAACTTTTTCGGTTTCTTTTTTATTCCTTGTGCCACTGGAAAAGTCGATGAGACCTAAGAAGCAGTTTTTTTAGGGTTCCGTACCCAAAGGGTAACCAACGGGACCCTATTACTAAGACTCCGCTGTCCTTCTGTCTGTCCGTCTGTCCGTCTGTCACAGGCTGTATCTCATAAACCGTGAACTATCATTGGTGAAGCCACGTTTTATTTATGGTTGTAAATCGAGCCAAAAAACGATCAGGATCTTGTTGTAACAGTTCCAAAAAAGCTCGAGTAATGTTCAGCTTGATATGTTTTTGTGCATCTGTAAGCATTCTAGGGACTCAGCGCGTGGATACTTTTTTCAACTCCAAGCGTTCGTGTAAAATGTTATGCACACTACCAGTCGAAATCTTTGTTTCCTCAGTTATAAAAGGTACTGTGACACGACGATCTGTGAAAACAATTTTTTTTTGGTCACTATCCGTTGTGGGGCGACCCGAACGAGCGTCAAATTTGGTGGATGTTGGTCCACGTTTAAATTCAGCGCACCGACGTGCAACTGTAGAATACGGTAGAACATTTGCTCCTAAAGTATTCTGTAAGTCTTGATTAACTCGTTTCGTAGTGAAATTTTCACTTAATAAATTAATAACTTAATAAATAAATACTTAATAACCGCGCCCCATTAATTTTTTTCCATTTTCGACAACACGCTACGACAGACTGGCCAGACTGCAGACAAAAGACTTCCACTTTTAAAAAAACAAAAGATAATCAAATTGTTTCCTTTTTTTAAATTTAATCAATACTCCAGCTTTACCAGCCAGTATTTACTTTCTGTGGTTCCAAAGAGTTTGTACCTCATGTCATTATCACTTTATAATGAACGCCCTCGTACTTATACTCATGTTATACTTATATACTTATACTTGTACCGTACCTACGTATTTACCGAGCCATTCATGCAACCATGCGTAAAGTGCATCTTCGTCACTATATAGATCATTGGTTCTTCCGAGTGACACACTGACACATTTTCTGTCCACTAATACAAGTTACACACAACTTAACGTCTTGTGAGAAAATAGGTACTTGCTCATCATATCTCGCCTTTTCACAAAAGCTCCGCCTCTGCCGCTTTGTCTTTCCAACATAACATTAAATTCCTGCCTTTATATGAGATCATAGCACAATGATGCACATAACGATGTTGGAGTTGCCTCTTCTCAATAAACTTCCTATATTTAAAAAAAAAAGCAAATTTAAGTCAATTTACGAGTGTAAGTACAAACATTATTAGTAACTACCTAATTACAGAAAAGAAGTGCGACTCCCTCCCCACAGACAAACCAAATTTCTAGTTGGTTTTGTGGGACGTATCTAGATTAAGTTATCTTTGATATAAATAAACATATTTATTCATTCATTCATATACCTATAACATACTGGTTGTTAATAGGCAGGTGTTTTTGAATGAAACAAAGCGGTGATCTGGGAAAAATGTTCTCGTATTTTCTAAATTCAAAAATTCAGGTAAGAACGTTTTAAAACATGATAAATGTGCATGTATATAGCAAATTCACCTATATTGCAGGTTGTATACGTCAAAACAAAAAGCACTTTGAAGAAAAATGGCCGAATCTGCATACCGTAGCGCTCGTGAGTTCTTAATTTCGAAATGGCGTGGGGTCTCTCCGAATTTGATTAGGGCAATTTGGTAAATTCTTATTTTCCCTTCGAAATGCGACGAAAGGGATTTCCAGCGTGATTTGGTATGTGAGCACTTCGCAGGGAGTGGAACTCGACGAATTTGGGCGTTCTTAATCTTTCAATTCGTAAAGTAACTTCGTAATTAGAAAGAAAGAAAGAAAGAAAATAAATGTATTGGCGTGATCACAAAAATTAAACAAAGCAAATAGGTTTACAAAAGTAGAGAGTAGTCTATAAATAAAAATAACAGGACAAAAGGATGTAGATCCGCTATGTGCCATCCAAAATATGCTTTGGTTGGCACTGGTTTAGGTTTAATTGCATAGGTGTATAGGTGTATGTCAACTTACTAGCCTTTGCCCGTGATTTTACTCCTTGTTCTTGAAACAGTACGGTCACTTATTGCTCATGCTCTATTTTACCCCTTGTTCTTGAAACAGTACGGTCACTTATTGCTCATGCTCTATTTTACCCCTTGCTCTCGAAACAGTACGGTTGCTTATTAGAGGCTGTCAGTTTGTGCACCCCGTTGTATGTATTTTTAATTTAGGAGATATTCAAAGATAAATTATTATTTTTCTGCCCAGTAGGAGGTTATTGACTAGGAACATTAAAACCTATAGACATAAATAATTTTGAATTTATTTCTGGAGAGTAAATATTGTATGTAATTATATCTAATAATTGTAAAATTTGAACCGTCAATCGGGCGCCTGACTGATATCAGTCCACACATGGCACTATTCATAATCTGATACTGCATATTTGTACAGAAATTTACTTACGTTCTCCGATGTGCCCCTCTGTGGAAATCTGAAAATCTGACGAACTGTTTGGACGAACTAATAAAAAACACATTATTCAAAATTCTAAATTACACATTGGATGAGCGTACCTGGACCCAGGCTACCCTACCAGTCAGGATGGGAGGCCTAGGTATACGTGAAATTTTTAGTGTTGCACTCCCGGCCTTCCTGCCCTCGGCTCATAGCACTCGCGACCTCTACGGTACTATTAATAAACCCCTCTCTTGGTGACGTTAAGGTTGCAAGCTTGGCCAAGGCTAGGAATGCCTGGATGCATTCCTCGCCAAATCTAATTCCTCCGATCAATTTAAAATTGCAAAGTTTATGGAATGAGCCCTTGTGCAAACAAGTTCCAACACAACTCCTTGAAAATTCTTCCAACACCACTGACAGGGCTCTTCGCTTCGCCACTAGCACACCAGATTCGGGCTACTGGCTGAATACGGTGCGTTAACCAAACATCAGCACTCTGTTGGATAGGACAACTCTGACTTTGGCCGTAAGCCTGCGACTGGGTACAAAAACGAACCAACCTCATCTCTGCCGCTGTGGTAGAGCGTCGACCCACTTGGTCACCACGTTCTGTCCTGCCAATTCAGCACCGGCCGCCTCACGCGTCACGCTGATTTGAACGACATTATCCGCCAGACCCTTGCAAGCAGTAACGTCTCAGCTATTTCAGAACCGTGCGGGCTCTCCCGGGACGATGGCAAGAGGCCCAACGGAATGACTTTGATGCCGTGGAAATGTGGCAGGCCCTATCCCACTTACCGATGACCTGCTCTAAGGTGGGCGCCGCGGCTGAAAAAAGAAGGCGAAAATACATGCCCATGGGTACGGACTATATATATATTTGCGCCCTTCGGCGTCGAGATACTCGGACCTTGGGGGCCGAGTGCACATTCTTTGCATAAAAATTTGTCGAAACGCCTGGTCGATGCCTCCGGGGACCCTCGGGCTGGGACTTACCTCGGCCAAAGAATCAATCCGGCCATACAATGGGATAACGCTGCCAGCCTGCTAGGTACTCTCCCGCACGAAGGTAGCGACCTTGACAAAAAAAAAATTGCTTTAATTTCTAATATATTTATTTTTAGGTCTTTCGTTTAAGTTTTTAGTATTTATAGGTTTAAGTATTTAGTTTTCATTTTATGTATATAATATAATAATTGTAATAAAATAATATGTATTGCATAATAATAATAGAGTATCCTAAGCGATGGATGTCGCTATAAAAACATATAACAATAATGATTAATTAATAAGATTAATGAATTTACAAATTCAGGACAATAAAGTAGTTAGGTAATTAACAGCTTGCAAACTCACTAAGTAAAATTAAAATAATGAAAATTTTAAGTTATAAAAAATGTTGGATTTTGATAAATAAAAATAACGCAGTTCATGTGTTTTAAATTTTTCGTCATTAATGCTCTAAAATTAAGTAATATTTAAACATGTAAAGTGGCATTAGGCACGATTCTGCCGGATGTCGATTGTAAACCAATATTGTTATCAAGAATCAATAATTATGCGAGATATAAATTCGATTTACAGCCCTAGGGAGATCAGTAAATTTGAAAATCGAACGAGGCTCCTTATCTAACCGGTTAGTCACTCGTCTAAATAAGGTAGGAGTTTCATTTCAATACATATTTCGTATGTTATCGTTACATCCTTATATCAGAATCATCTGGTATAATGTAGGTAGACCTGTTTAGGACGGATTTCTGTTAATTTTAACAGAAAAAGCGCATCGATTTCTGAGTACGGTATTTTAGTTCTTTAATCCCATAGAAAGCAGTAGGTACCGAGCTTGTCTCTCCTTGGGGGACATACAGAAGACGGGAAGCCAGCACAAGACCAGCACGACGGTAAAAGTGTTCCGTGAGCACGACGATTACACGAAAAAAGGAAAAAGAAAAGAACTATACCTTAACTATATCTAACAATACCTTAACTCAGCGGTTCTTAACCTTTTTTGTCCACGGACCCCTTAGGAAATCAAGCACAATTTTAAGGACCCCCGTATAATAAAAAGCAGCATTAAATTTCGGACCATTTGTTTTAGTTCTACAAATTACAAAAAAATATACCTTTTCATATAAAATACCTTAATGAGAAGGTTGGTGCTTCTTTTTTGCAACTAAATTAGTAATATTTGGGTTTATATTACTACTGAGATTATAATCTAGTAATCGCCTAATCTATCACTAGATTAGGCTGCGGACCCCCATACATATGGGTAAAGCCACGGATTTTGCCACATTTGCCCTACTCAGAAATGTCCATTCAATTTTCTCTAAAAATATAAGTTACTACAGTTTTTGAAGCATTTTTATCGAATTAAGTAGTTCGTTGTCTAATATGGCAAGTGGTAAAAGTTACAGAATACCGTTCTACAGCTGAGCAATTTCCACGTTTTCCCCAAAAATGGGGGATTTTAGAGTAAAAACAGCAGGGGAAATTTGGGGGCGGTTAACTTGGATCAAAATTTTCAAAACTTCTAGCCGTTTTAGATGTTCAATATTCAATTCCACGGCATCATCATATAATTGGCTAGTGTTTTATATGTTTGGCAAAAGAATACAACCGTTCTCTCTATGTGTTTTCGGTGCTCGAATAATTTTACGTTATTTCTGACTTTTTCGTCATTAGTACAACGCGACCATTAATTGTCTCAAGTTTTTAGCTGAGTTTTGTGATTTGTATTTCTTTACGACTGGCTACATTAACGCTCATTATAAAATAAATAATAATAGCTCCAACTGTTATATTGCGTCAGTAGATCAGTCAACTTTGTTGTGAGTGCGCATGGTCAGTGGCTTGAAAAACACGTTTTGTTCACATTTACCAATGTAAGCTTCAGATTTTTACTGATACTAATAGTGCTCTAGGTTCCAAAAACGTACAATTTTGAATACTGATGATTACAAAGACTTACATTCAGTGGTTTGCAAGTAATCTTTGTTTACGTTTACGCTACCGTGACCATTTCGCTACTTTTTCGACACTTCTTCGACACCGGTGACGTATTTCTTACGACACCTCAACTTCGATACCATTTTAAAGGTTTGGTTACACACGGCGGTCTATTTATTTATTTACCTAAAGAGCTTAAAGTTTGTTTGTATGTAGGATAAAAAATTAATATATTAGACTTGTTTGTCTTTATGATTACATATAATTAACATAAATATTTTATATTAATATAATAAATGCGAAAGCTAGTCTAATATATAATTTTCTTGTAAATATTTACAGATGCCTCTAACATCGCATCTAACATCGTCAAATGTAAAAGAGGTTCCGAAAGAGTGCTAAAACGGTATAATGAAAAAAAATGCTACCATGAACGAAAGCGAACAAGAAAAGTTGCGGGCAACATAGAGAGAAAATAAAAAAAATATAGAACACAATCTCAATTAATTCAGGATGACAATTCACAAGTTGGCCTCTCTTGCAATGGCATAACTATCTCTAATAAAATTAAATGCAAATTTTGAAAACAAACTGTTACATTTTATTTTGATATTGGGTTTGGTGTAATCCAAACTTTATAATTTTTCACTACCAGTTTTTGTCACTTTTACGCTACCGTAGCGTAAATTTTTCGTCACTTTTACGTCACCGTCGCAAAAAATTCTGCGACACTTTTTCGCGATTTGTGGCAAAATTGGTGGCCTTACCCATATGCTCGCGGACCCCCAGTGTTCCGCGGACCACAGGTTAAGAAACGCTGTCTTAACTCATACAGAGATAGACAATTGCAACTACCAGCCTTCATTCCTGTGTATTGGAGTCCTGATGATTCCAGAAAATGCATTCCATTTGTTTTATCGAGATCTCAGTTTGATTGAGTTTTTATCGAACAGAAGCATCTATAAATTGAAGCCGGGCAGGCGCTCTGAGTCATAAATAAACATGGTTGTGGTGGTTGTTGAAAGACTTGTAACATTTAAATAAGAAACTGGTCTACTGGTCATTAAAGGGAAATATCTTCTAAAAGAAATATACATATTCATCACATACCTAATATAATAGTTATTTTTGTTACAAGCAGTGGCGTATTTTAAGATTTGGCGCCCTGGGCCTGTAAGGTTTGTCGCCCCGTAAATTAACGAGAAAAAAGCAAAAATATTTCAATAATTAAATAAAATCCAGCAGTGTGATGATGTGGGCTGTGATGATGATAGTGAATGAAAAAACTAAAAATACCTTGCAAACAAATAAACACCATTTATTAAATGTTTACATGTTTTTTTAATGACAGTATAAACTCAAAAAGCAATATATATTAACGGACGAATAAACCAGATAGGTACCTAACGATTGATAAAAAAGCGCCCAAAGGAAGCTGAGCGCGAGGTGCAGCTTGCGCCGCCCCTCGCAGCCTGCCGACCGCCCCGGGCCATGGCCCGTTTGGCCCTAGGGTAAATACTACGCCACTGGTTACAAGGGGCCAAAGTAATATTTTGTAGATACGTCGAGGGCATTATTTTGAATTCTGAGCGAAGCGAAGGATATTTTTAAGTACAGTCCCGGTCCTCTAAAAAAGGCCGTTTTGCGTGAATCACATTATGATTCTGTTCTTATGCCGTCTCTTTTGCACGCGTGAAAAAACTCTGACTCTATCCTACTTTCAAATCATTTTATGATTCACCCAAGTCGGCCTTTTTAGATCCCCTGAGCGTAGCGAGGAATTCATTAGATATATGCCGCGCCGCGCCGCCCAAGAGCAAAATATCTTGGCCCCGAGGGATACACACTATTTTTCATCACTACCTATCAGAAAAAGCTACGAGTACCTGCCTGGTATTTTGTGGTAATAATTGTTGCATCACATTAGCTGTATCATTTACTATGTTTTTACGAAATTAATATATCACTGCTCGAACATTTTAAATTATTATTTGCAATAACTTAGCGGAGACTTTGGGATTCAATTAACATTCCTTGAATTTTTTTCATATGCTATATTATTTAAAGAAAAAAAACCAGTGTTGAATTCTTATAAGTTCGTTCGAGAATATAGTGTCTTGTGTTTTCTCGCTACTGAGGTGAAAAGTTGTTGTCACACGAAAGCAAATTTATTTTGTTTCTTTTACCTTTGAATCCCTCATCACGTTCAAGATTCTAACAACTCGAGTGCGTGTTTCGTAATAGTGTCCCAATGGCTAACCATGGCCAGTTGGACACAGGTATTATACAGGACACATGTTGTATTTTATCTACGACTATCAAAAAAATCTTTGCATGTTTATTCATAATATTTTCAGCTAACAATTTCACGAAAAATGAAAAAATAAAGCGCGAGAGCTTAGGCAGGGTCTTAATAGGTTTAGCGTAATTGTCGGTACCTAATTTACGGGATACCTCTTATTGAAGTGTTCTGTGGGAGCATTCGAGGCTGCATGGCAGAGATACCTTTGCCCTAGCCCAAAGAAAAAAAAAAGAAATATTAGTCGCTTATAATCTTTGAATATATTCGTCCAATCACGGCGCAGAATCGCGGTGTTATAATAATATTATTATAACTTATTATTGTATCATTGCAGCCACTGAGCTATCCAGTTCTAGTTCACTATCCAGAACTGGATAGCTGTGGTAGAGCAACCGCCCGGTAAGAGAGAGGTCCCAGGTTTGAGTCCCGAGTTTCTATACCGCAATGATACATTCATAATTTATATCTCCTTGCGATGGACAAATCGCCAAGTGTTTAAAATATTGAAATTTAATTTAGATCTTTCGATCAACAATATTGTTGATCAAAGTTTATATCATAGTATTATTATAAAATCGGAAAAACAATGAAGATAACTTCAAGTGCGATCTTCGCACTTGACTTCCTACTCTGCCAATGTAAACCCCCCTTTAGTGTACTGGTCCCCTCGTCATCGGCATCTAACGTGACCTTAAGCCATCTGTTACACACAGTACGAACCTTTACCTAAATACATCGTACTTTGTTCGGCAGAGTTTAAGCAAGATAGCAAGTTTTTAACTTTTCCGGAAGATGGCGCTAACTCATTAGCCCTCTGTTTCCTAAAATAACTTTCATATGAGAATACTTATATAATATTAATATACCTACTTAAATAATAATAATAATAAACCTTTGTTTTATTGATTGTTAATCGAAGGCTTGTGCACTGCTCTGTTATTTGTGATTATCGAGGATTATTAAAGTATCAGTGTTTTAGGTTAAATTGGCAAAATAATCTTTGTAAATTGGTATACATTTATTTATCCCGAACCCCAGCTATAACAATATCATGGTAGCTTCAAAATGATTGGATTTTTCATAAGCGTGATAATAGATTATTTTATGACTTTACGGCTGGTACAGTGCTCGCCAATCTTTATGTCGCCTCTGAGTGAGTTACGAGTGCAACTTTGCGCAGGTACAGTCAAGGAAACAATAATATCAACGGTTGATTATTAAATGTTTACTATAAGTGGGAAGGTGTACTTGTTGTACCTAGCTATTGAAATATTTATTTATTATTTTAGTGCAATCTTAAGTATATAAATATTTTTTTATTTAGAGAGGTGAGACACCATCTATAAAAACTGGTTCCCTACTTGAAGAAGGAAGATTTTCGTCCGAATCACTATCGTCTGTAAAATTTTGGTCCTCCTCAGTGTCCTCCTCCTCCTCACATTGTCGCCTTAAAACGCTATAACGTCCGCGAGGCATAACAACAACAATAAACTTTAACAAACTAAATCAACAAAACTTTAACAAAAATAAATCAACAAAACAACAAACAAAGGCAACAGAAACAATAAACTATAACAAACAGATTCAACGATTAAGTAATTTAACGAATCATGGAATGTTTTCCTCGTAGGTACTTTTCAAGCAACGCGCGCATGTGTAGTGTACGGACGTCGCACTAACACTAACGCATAGTGTTCACACCTGGAGTGGCGAGCGAGGGGTGTGGTGCGGCACGCAGGCGGGTGTGCTCCGCGCCCTCGCTCCTGTAACGTCCCCCTGACACCGTAAAACGGCTAGTGCGCCGATTCTTGGGGCTAGCTTCAGAGGCGACATAAAGATTGGCGAGCACTATATCATAACTATGGAAAAGCCAATTGTTTTATAGATATTGTGATGTCATTAAAAATATGTTTAGCAAACAGGAAAATAAAACATTCATGACAGCAAACTATTGTTAAAAGATGTCTTAGCTAAAGATTGTATTTTGAACAACTTGCCGTGTCAAACAAGCTCTACTTACTGTGTTGATGATTTGCCACTTTTTTTTTTTGCTTAGGTAGAGTCCAAATAAAACCGGTAGATGTGGTCAATATTTAAATTTTAAGTATTCAGTCTTACTTATCTTCAACATTTGGATGTAATTTAATTACTAACACATAAAAAACCGGTCAAGTGCGGGTCGGACTCGCGCATGGAGGGTTCCGTACCATTATCTATAAAAGGCCAATGAACCTTAGTGCTGACCACTTACCGAGTCTCTAGTATAAATTTCTAATATAAATTTCACATCAGAGCACAACAGAGAGCTGGACAGCTTAGCTCTCAAACTTGACAGGAGTTAAGAAGCTGTCGCTGTGGCCGAGAACGGCTGTGAAGCTATATATAGTATAAATTTGGTTATATAAATAAAAGTCGCCTTATAATTACTACCTGTTTTAAACAACTAACAACTTCGTTTCAGTAATTTTCAATGGAATTGTCACTTGACTCTAACAAAAATTAACACTTTTAAGCTTAATATTTCGCAAACGGAACCCTGGATCGAAAAATGGTCTTCTCACACCCCCAATATTTTTAAAATTACCTATCCAACTTCACCCCACACTAGGGGATAGACGAGAAAAAAAAATCATCCCTACTTTACGTGTACGGGAGATAACCTAAAAAATTTTTTTTTTAATTTTACTGTACCACTTTATCGGCGTGATAAATATGTATACCCATACCGAATTACAGCTTTCTAGTACTAGTAGTCTCTAAGCTAAGCCGCGGACAGACAGACAGACAGACGGACAAGGCGAAACTACAAGAGTTCCTTGTTGTTGACTATGGAACCCTAAAAACCACGTAATCTAATGATCCTAATGACTTACATATACATATAAACAGTATGGTACCTATGATGATTTACTCAAAAAAATCAGTCCAACTTATGAACCAAAATATATTTCATTTGGCCTAAACTTTCTTAAAGTTTAACCTAAGTTGCTTGAAGCACTAGTAACTTTGACCATAGATAAATAAAGGAAGGATAGATTGCTCACTCCATACATTAGAACAAAGCCCGCGTAAAACTTATTATTTTCGCCGGTACCTAGTAGTTCGACTTATTATTTTTGATGTCGCTACTATACTTACTAGATAAATTATGAGATACCTAGTGCCATCTATCGAGCAGTTTATAAAACGAAATTCGATGAGTGTGTGTGTACAACTATACTGCGCCTACAAAAACAAAAATTTGCTAGAATACGACAATACGCGACATATGGCATACGATAAATCTGAAGATAAATCGCTCAACCGTGCATGACAGTTGAGTCAAAGAGTAAAGTTATATACCGGTATGTATCAGTAGTGTGTGTTAGGTAAATAAAGCGTATTTTAATGCACATATTTTGTTTAATTGATCGTTGTGCGCCATCTACCGGAATCCAGAATAACCATCTGCACGCTTAGTTAGATTGCCAGAATGAAAAAAATGTTAAAACACCTGATTACGAATTCACTATTTTCCGATGCGATGTTATGAAAATTTTGAGTTTTTATTCATAAAATAAATAAATATGTTGAACCAGAACAGTAAAATGCTATATTTCGTCGATTTCAGACAATTTTTATTTCCAGCGAGACAAGTAACGCCACGCCATCTAGCAACGTTTGTTTTAGTATTGCGAACAGTACAAGGAGATAGCAATCTATCCTTCCTTTATTTATCTATGACTTTGACAGAGCATTTTTATTCCAACCACACTGCCACCCTGCATCCTCATTGAACTGCACATCGACTGCACTATGGCCGAAATGGTGCAACAGCAAGGAATTTAAAGAAAATACTTTTTTTTTTATTAATTGGCTCAATTATTGTATTTTTTTGGCATAATAAATTTAACATTCTGTGATAGAAATTATGGACCAAACCAACATTCTATAAACATACATTGGTATAGATTCGGCATAACACAACTTAACTTATTTGACAGGACTAAATCTTATTTTAAGTGTCCTGTCTTTTTCTTTCTTTATCGAAAAGACCAGGACAGAACGCTTAAATTAAGTTTAGTCCTGTCAAGTAAATTAAGATGTGCTACACCAAAATCGGTTCCATTATGTGATTTATTTTTACATTAATTAATTTAAATTAGATTATATAATTATGCTCAGTCAAGTGTTTCTCCTGAGTTGTGCCCAAGGGTCTTGGAGCATTGAAGGGTGGAGGTAAGCACTGATGTTGTCACCACCAAAACTATAGCTGCTGCTGCGGTCGCTCTGAAATACATGAAAAGTTTTGTCAAATACATGATTGAAACTCGTTCTAATTGTTTGTTAAGTCAACAAAATTCGAGG
This sequence comes from Ypsolopha sequella, assembly GCA_934047225.1. NCBI lineage: Eukaryota > Metazoa > Arthropoda > Insecta > Lepidoptera > Ypsolophidae > Ypsolopha > Ypsolopha sequella. The sequence continues at coordinate 3,818,035 of OW203988.1, read as the reverse complement.
TTTGATGAGACAGCGTAATGGCTTCCAAACAATTTTAATCTTAAGTTTCAAAATTCAAAATTCAAAATTCAAAAAGTTTATTTTGCAAAGTGGGTATATATAATACACGTTTCACAAGTCAAATTTTAATCTTATAAAAATATATGTAATAAAATAATAAATGTTCATGAACTACTTAGATTAAATGTTTATTTAATTTATGTAGCAATATATATACAATTAAAATTATAGGTAAAATATTATTATACAAGGTGAAATCCAATCAACCGCCCGAACCCATACCGGAGACCAGTGGCGTGCACAGAACTTTTTTCCGGAAAAGCAATCAGAAGGTCAAGTACGACAATAAAAAAAATATGAAAAAATTTAAATAACACTTTGAAAAAAAAAAGTTTGTATGACGTCAGGGTAGGCACTGCCTACCCTAGATTGGACATTTTCATACAAATTTTTTTTTTCAAAGTCATATTAAAATTTTTTCATATTTTTTTTATTGTCGTGCTTGACCTTCTGATTGCTTTTCCGGAAAAAAGTTCTGTGCACGCCACTGCCGGAGACCCGGCCAGGGACCAGGAACAAGGTTCAATGATCACCAACCGAGCCCCCAGCACGAATCCAGGCGGCCGACCAAATCCCATCCTATATACTACATAGTAATAGGTTACGTATATAAATACATGCCTACCTCCGCCCATTCGATTAGTCTTGCTAAGAAGAACGGGCAAGAAACTTGGCAAGATCATGTCTTTTTTTTAACATAAACTTAAACTATACATTGAATTACTTATATCTACTTTAACCAAGGGATAAGAAAATACAAGACAGCAGGAATTCAGGTTAATGAAAAAAGAAAAACATATATATCTTTGCCTACCTGTCTCATACAGTCTATTTCCTTTTACAGTCTGTAATTAATTAATGTTAACTCTTAAGAGGAATCAAAAGTTAGGAAATTATATTAATTAATTAAATTATTACCTACTATCATCAAAATCAGTATCACTATAACACCATGCTTCACAGTTCAGTTTACAGTACTAGGCTTTTGATTTGCCCCGTCATATTGTAGCGTCATCTCTGTTGTGCAAAGCACTAACAGTCCGGTGACAGAGACAATGCTTTATGAAGCGGAAGTTAGCCAATGTGCCATACCAAAAGCTTAGTACTGTACTTGTCTACCTGATGTAACTAGCAACCAGTATGAAGAAGTCAACATGAGGTGATGGCCTGTGTTTACCATCAGTAAAAGCTAAAGAATTTAGAATGTTTATCTGTCTTCTAGTAAGTCTTTCGGTTAGGGTGTAGATAAGGAAGCACTATAGGAAAAAAGACTTCAAAAATTGTCACCAGGCGCCTCCTTGGATTATGCTTTTTCTCAACACTCTGACCAGTCTTTCAATTTGTATGTCTGTAAAACTACTACCCTAAAACAACTAGCTAAACAGCTCAAATAACCATGTGTCTGTAAAGCTGACTCTACCCTAAAACTACTAGCTAAACAGGGGGTCAGAGTGTCCAAAGACAATATAACCATTGGAGTGTCGATAAGGGGGCGCGATACCCCCTTGTGTCAAGAAAAGCAACCAAACGGCTCAGTCAAACAAATCAGATAGACAGTTGTCCGTTTATGACGGACCTTCAAAATCATAGATTGATACTGACCAATCTGTGTATTTCTACCTACCTCACAACTACTGTTGCCGCGCGAATGATTGCTCCATCTCTTTTGGAATCCTCCACTGCTCCGTTTGTTGAAGCCGTTTTGGTTTTGGTACCGATTTTGGTGACCACCTTGGTTCTGGTTCTTATGTTGCCGCCACCCTCCATGCACAGGTGTACTCTGGCTGACGGGAATGAAATCAGCATTTTTATCACTCGTTTCAGACATTATTTATTACTGTTGGATGAAAAACAAGTTTTCAACTTATCATTCAAGAACAATATTAGAAGATTTAGAAGAAAAAAACGTTTTTATAATTTATTTTGTTTAGTTTGGTTTGAGTTTTTTTTAATAGTTTTACGGCTCTGGATGCAAGTCCTTTTGAGCCAATCGTTTATTATTTTGATTTTGTGAGCACATAGCTTGTCTAAAAAGTCATGAAATGGAACTAAAATTGTTTTTACTGGTAACACCTGATTTAACCATACAAAAGACGAGACAAAAGACCTCAGAATTATTCTGAGCAAAAGACTTATTCTGAGACAAAAGATCTCAGGTGTTGCCATAGTAATTCTGTTTTGGCCATGTTTTGGCAAAGAAAGTGGCGCCCCTATTTATTTTTAGACCTTATTGACAATCTGTACACATCATTTTATTACTTTTACAATAATATTTTCATTCCATTTACTGTTTATCAAACCTTATTCTGAGGTTTATCCATAGTGTTTTTAGTATATTTATTCCTCAGAATAAGAATTATTACCCTAGGTACGCCAGTCTGAATCGCACTTAGCTGGTTTTTTTTAATATTAACGCCAGTAAATAAAGTAAAAGTATATTATTTTTACAATTAACTTTTTTATATCTTCAATTTGATAGCCATATTGTATTTTTAGGATAATATTTTTTATTTTTCTCACTTTTGTTTTGGAAATATTTTGAACAATTTCGAATTTTTCATATTTTTTCTACACCGTGATATGTGGGCAAACTAATGATATTTTTGTGCCAAATTTCATGTCTTTGTCTTTAACGGTGCTAAAGTTATGAGGCTATGACATACGGACGAATGGATAACGGAGTCTCACCATAAAGGTTCCTTTTGTACCTTTTAGGTACGGAACCCTAAAAACAATATTTCCGATTTAGTGTTGAGATACTCAAATATCTGACTTCTGTGAGACTGTCGGGCTTTTTGACCAGACTATTCATGACCCAACTTTTATTTCAAGAAAAGACATCCAGGACGCAAACCATGCCTGGGACCGATGGATGGCGATATATCCTTCCCTAATAGCCGGGCCTTATATGGAACAGACTGGTGATGGGCAGTGGCGTCACTGGTGTGAGAGTTCCAACACCACGCTCACCAACCCGCCTGCCCAGCGTGTGTGAGTATGGGCAATTCTTCCAGGATGACCGCCGCTAGTTCGTCCAGCAGTGGACGAACTAGGCTGATGGATGGATGGAAATATCGTTATTGATTGACATTTTGGAACAACGCAATATCTATTAGACTGCTGCTTAGATAGAAACATTTTTACGGACTGCTCATTCCGTGTGCTGTTGTAGTTTTTCTGTGTACCTACAAACGCAGGCACAAGCTTGGGACAAGTCATGTGCCGTCACTCTCATGGCGGCCGCGGCCACCTCCTGGGAACTATCGTTTATTCCCGCGCCTTAAGGGCCTTACTTAATTGCCAAATGGGTACTTTCTAAAGCCTACTCTTCGTTTATGGCCAAACCAAAAATAATGAAAAAATGTATTATGAATAATCAACTCTTAGACAACATATGCAACATTATTCTTTTTCATACCACCATAACTTCTACATGAATTTTTTTTTTTTACTAAATGGTGTTTTTTGACCTCAAATTCCCTACTGCTCCTGAGTGGCTTGGCCGATTGAATTCATCTATGATTTGATAAATAGATAAACTTTATAGCTATAAACATAACATAAGATTATTCAATCGAGTAATCACGTCCAAGTGAAAAGTATAATTTTCTCCTATTTCACCCTATCAAGGACGCAGCGAGCATCGTAACAGCCACTATGCAATGCGCGCTGATATGAACGTTATTTCAATGTCGTTTCCGTTGATATTTGTAGTGACAAATATCGAGCTGCTAATTTGGCGATGGTAATCGCCTTAAAGATATGAACTTAAAACTTCTCTAACTTAAGTTATGAAAAGTATATTCAAAATAAAAAAAATGGTTGTGGAATAGTCTTTATTCGAGTTATTTGAGCATATATATCTGAAACAATGAAATATAACGAAGAAATTATTATGTTGTAGTCTTCAAAATTATTATTATAATTTGAAAATTGTTGTTTATTAATTATCCAAGACATACAACATTTGTTCATCAACTGCATGGTTATATCGCGAGTACATCGCATAGACCACTAATACATCATACACAATGGAATACCGTTTGTGCTAGAAACATATCTGGGGGTTGTCTGTGGTGCTACCCTTTGAGTATATGCTCTAAGATGCTACCCCTCCCGTAGAGGGTGACTCGTTCTACGTGGTACCCCTCAGACCAATAAATTCCTCAAACCACTGTAATTTTGTAGGTGCGAAGTGAATCATGAGATGGCGTCATTGAATACAAAATATACAAATGTGTAAGAAGTTCTAATATTGCTTGAAAGATGTCGTTACTTATGAAATAAGTTTTGAATTGACTTATTTTTGAAGAGAAGTTAATCTTATCAATAAAAATAAAAGTTATGTGGATCTTTTGGCGCGTGGATGACAGATAAGATAAAATAATAAGCCATAATCTATTTAAACAATGGCAATAAATTTACAAAAAAATAAATAATAGCTAATATTATAATAATTGAAAAATAAATAGGTTTTTTTCTGTTTTACATATTTTTAATGCTACGTTTCAAATTGATACGTATGGTATATTATATTATATTATATATACAGGGTGGAAAAAATTTAAGGGCCCTGGAGGGGAACTACCTTAAATCCTTTAGTTAGCTCATTTTACTGAAAGGAAACATTCCTTTATTTTTTAAAAGAAACAAAACTACATTCAAAGATATTCTGAAATTCGGTTGTCTCACCCGGGAATCAAACCAACTAAAAATTAAAAAAATAAACCCTCGCTATTTTATTATACGAATCGGTAGGATTATTGTTCAGGATAAAATTTGTCTAATAAACATTTGGTCTTACACTCATCTGTTGTATGAGATACCCATGAAATTTTATATTTAATACAAGTTCCTTATTAACAATACCTAGTACTGTTCACTTGTAACACGTTATAATTTTCTTATCTCTCTTACATCCAAAGACATCGTATGAAATACAAGCTTGCTAATGTTATTTATATTAAATACATTGTTGAAGACTTCAATAAGAAAATCGTTAAATGGTAATAAAATGGTAATAAATATATGCACAGCACAATTCCTTCTTGCACTAGGCGTACTGACGAAAAGTTAAAAAAAGGAACGTATTTTATTTGCAACGCCGAACAAAAAAATTGAAGTTCGAACGATAACTTTCAACATTTTTAAAATCGGTAAAAATATTCGTTCGAATTTCAAATTTTGTTTTGTTTTGCTTTTATTCTGTGCTGTCATTGTGTAATAATGGCGTGTCATTATTACTTTACAAGTGAACAGTACTAGGTATTGTTAATAAAGAACATGTAATAAATATTCAATTTCATGGGAATCTCGTAAAACAGATGAGTGTAAGACCAAATGTTTATTAGACAAATTTTATCCTGAGCAATAATCCTACCGATTCGTATAGTAAAATAGCGAGGGTTTATTTTTTGAATTTTTAGTTTGTTCAGTTCCCGGGTGAGACAAGCGAATTTTAGAAAATCTTTGAATGCAGTTTTGTTTCTTTTAAAAAATAAAGGAATGTTTCCTTTAAGTAACATGAGCTAACTGAAGGATTTAAGGTAGTTCCCCTCCAGGGCCCTTAACTTTTTTCCATCCTGTATATACCAGGTATAACACATACACAGGGGTAAAAATACTTTCTTTGCTTTCTTGAAGTGCCACTTGTACTAATTCCAATGTAAATTAAGAGCTGTGCTCTTGTCGGTAGAGTCTGCTCCATTCACTTTTGCACTCTGTCTTTTCCTTAACTTCCTGATATGATACGACATTTGCTTTCTATTTCACGTTGGACTAATATTTACTAAATAATTTGGCTAAGTGTGACTGGAACTCGTACACAAAGAGTACCAGTGAGGTACCATCATATATAAGGTCCTTCAATTGAAATTGAAAGTAATTTAGGAGGTGATTCAGTATCGTTAATACATCACATTCCACTGCAAAGTACCTTTTTTTGCGCGAACTTTTTCTTCACTTGTCCATACAAACAGAATCAGCTGATCGGACCACGTTGTACTGAGAAGTGCTTTGCAGTGGAATATGATGTATTAACAATACTGAATCACCTCCTAAATTACTTTACATTTAAAGTGAAAGACCTTATATATATAGTAACACGTATTCTGTGAAAAATTTCAACTAGCTACCTATTACGGTTGAAGCTGTAGACCCCTGCGACATAGACAGACAGACAGCGAATGCTTAGTAATAGGCACCCTTTGGGTACGGAACCTTAAAAAGCAGTGAGTTTGTGTTCAAAATGCATTCAACCCAGACTCACTGCTTTAATGAGTAATATTTTATTTTAACTATTTTGTTTTGATCATGCATGCATGGCTGATAATAAAATAAATAATGCCACGATTTTACTCAGACAAGAAAGTTAGATGCCTCAAACTGTCAGCATAAATTACAAGTTGTATTTAATTTCGTAAATAAATTAATTACCAAGGTGATTAAAGATACTCTGGTAAATAATTTGACTGTTTTGTGCAAAGCCATGAATCGCGAAAAAAGTGTCAAAGCTTTACGGATATTTATTAATGATGAAAATCATAGCAGTGACTCCGTTTACATTCTAGGGGAAAATATTGACCAGCAAATTTCTGGTAAGTGTTACTTGTAAAGGCACCTCACGTGGCGTAGCGTATTCGTGTATTTGCTATATTTACCCGGATACAGCCATGTGTGGAGAAGCAATTTATGTACCTATTCGTATTCGCTATTTGCTGTATATTTTGCCAAATACGCATTTCATCTACTTGTCGGTTTTTTGTACCGCTTCAAAGGATTATTGACTGTTTAGTCCATGTGTGAAGACATGTTTATGATGTTGATGAATAAGTTTTACAAATATTCGTCCAAATACGCGAACACATCTCCAGCGGAAAAACGAATACGCCAAGTGAGATGCCACCATTATACGAATAAATACGGATATATATAGCCTTTAAAATCATTTACAAATAGGGAGCTTGAAATATCTGCACGTGCCATGCATTTTGAAACATCAAAATACGCCGAGAGTCAACTGTCATGGTGATTACTGATTTGATTACAGTTGAACATAAGTACAGTGCTACAAGGATCTTATGGCACGTGGATTGGTTGTGTCCAAAATCGGAACTAGCGCCGCTACCATACTCCTTGTTTCACAGCTGCGCCCCTCTGTCAGATCCTTGTAGCACGGTATACAATTTTTCTGCTTTAAAAATGCTTCTACCTCTGTTTTTCCCCAATAAAGTAGTGTTTCCTCTATGCTCTCCACTTATGCTCGCTTTTTTTGTGTGGTTGACAGTGGTTGTATGTGATTATTAAACACCTGTTTTTTTTAACTTTGAAGCGCTCTAGCGTAAAAACACAGTGACGTAAGACCTTAAGTGACAGGTCAAATTGATTTTTTTTGACGTAAAATTTAATCCCTATTGATATTAAACATGAGCAAATTATTTATAAACTTTGCTTGCCAGCTCCCTAACTATAAGGAATTTTCGTATTTTCGAACTTTACTCAGATTAGCAACTGCCTTCCACATAATTACTCATGTGGAATGAAATTTCAAGCTGAAATTTCTTGAATCTAAAGTAACTTTTTGATTCGCTTCTCTAAATTATTTTCACGTCTCGCCGCGACTTATACCCTCATACCAGACAGGTACCTAAATTTAGGTACCCAATTTCATTTTATTTCATTTAAATTTCATTCCACACCTAAATGTTTTGTCTATGCCATCCATCTTGCTTTTCTGCTCAGTCTCGAGTTTCCCGCGCATGCGATTTGAGCTGATTGTCAGTGTCGTTCCGCGTAAGAATGATCTGCTCATCAATTATTTTACATCGGAATGCAAAAGAATTAAAATCAAGGTAAGTATGTACATAAGGACGCGAAGACTGTATTCTGAGTTCTGAGACATTCTGCAAACAGTGCAAACATGAATTTTTAAACTGTGGTCATACGAGACGTTTGTTGCGTGTGGGTAGATTAAGATAAAAATTTAATTTTAAGCCTAACTTTCAGAGAATGACAAGCCTTTTTTTACAATTCGCCATGTTCTAGGTCTGACAGATTTGACATTATTATTGTTTATAGAGATTTTTGTTTACTTTAAGTTAATTGAATTTATTTTAATATAATTTAAGTAAGTTTTAATTTTATTTCTTTTTTTTTGTTATATTGTAACAAAATGACATGTAACTGACCGTTATAAATAAAGATCTGTATCTGTATCTGAAAATTAAACTTGTTTTTTTTTTTTGTTGAGATACAGACCATTTCTTCTTCTTTTTGGGGGTGCCATATCCTAGCGGATGTCGGCAATATAAGGGAGGAGTGCAGAAACTCCCCTTCTTTTAAACTTGAACCTACCAGTGCAGAAGTCAATTTTTGAACCATTTGAACCTATCAATACTGAAGTCACTTTAAATCACAAATTCACTTCTGCATCGACTACGGCGCTGCGGGAAGTGCAGCCCCTTCGCCCTTGCGTAACAAAGCACAGGCACCCGTGCTCGCCTCCGCAGCTTCGGCTTGTTGGTCGCCTTCGGCGACCAGCCTCAGCCGCTACGGCTCATACTGGTGCTTAAGCTTTATTACAGCACGAAGGGAGGGCAGGGCTGCCCTCCCTTCGTGCCTTCGGCTTTTTATATACACTCTAGGGGTAGTAGCCACAAGACTGTATAGAGTCGGGGTGCTCTGATTCGGTTTTGAAACAGATTTAACCTATTTTACCCATGAAGTGGGGGTACACTTACCTCCTTTTGAGCAGGATTTCTAGGTAAAAACAAATAAACCGAATTACGAATAAACGAATTACGAATGACAGTAACACATGACGCAGTTTTTTTTTTTGCGTTCTGTTTCATCGATATTGCACAATATTTTACACCACAGATAATAAACTAGGGCAGATTTGGTTGTCAAACGCCCATTTTAACGTTCCGTTTTCGCCTTTTACCTGATTTGAGGTTAGAAACAATTTTTATTAATTTCTCGAAAAATGTGCATTACCTTTTAATAAGTGTGGTAGCGTTAAAATCGGGGACCCCACCTCTACCAGCTTTAACCACTTTAACCACTTTCACCCCCATACAACTGCCAAACGATACTAAATCCAACCCTCTAAGAATATGAAAAAATCAGAAAAACAAAAATGTTCAACATTTTTTAACTTGTTTATGTTAGAGGCCCTCAATCTCAATTAATCGACTTTTATTTTTTATTTTTTGCTTTGTTGGTAGGTTAGGTAGGTACTGAAAACTAATAGTTTTCACCACAGAAATCAGAATCTATATTCTTTTCACAAAATAATTTTCGAATTTATTCATTGAAAATATGTACTTTGGCAGGTGACTTCTTTCTTGAAAAAACTTGGTTAAGATCATTTTACTTATTTTATAATAGTATCGTGTCACAACTTTACCCGGACAGGAGTATGGAAAAATGATTTTTGTTTACGAATTAGGAACACGACTATTCACACAATGGTCATACTGCATCGATCGATGAAGAAGATGGACGTCAACTCAGTTGCGGCCGCTGCGATTAGTTACAAATATTATTTATGTGCACATAAATTCTTAGAGTTATAATAATATTTCTTTCTCTAAAGCAAATTAACGCAATACAAACATGTATTCTCAGTCATCATGCTAGACTTTAGACTGACAGTCACTGATTGAATGATGACCTTCCTACAAATAAATGTGTAAAATGCTATAGGTACCTACGGTTTATCCTGAAGAAGGAAGTTTCAAAAATGTAACACATTAACGTGAATTTATTTATTTATTACCACACGTAGGTATTAAATAAATACAAAGATAATGCACGGTAGATAAGCACTTATAAGTATGAATAAATAATTAATCACTTAACCTTAACAACAAATTGAACGGATTTATTAAGTTTTGTACATATTGTTATAAATACTGGTGATTCTTGGTTCACTAATACTGATCGAGAATTAAAGTAAAAAAGGTTCCTCTTCAAAAATTCAAAACAACATTGAGTCCTAACTCAGTTCTAAAAACTACGAAGTTACACACAGTACGTACTTGTAATCACAGTAACTTGAATTTACTCGAGGAACGTAAGCTCAATAGCTCAACGGAGAAAAAACTAAAATCACTAAATAACGCACGCAAATTACCGGCGCAAGCAACTACGAAAATAATGACAGATGGCATCTGCGGACATTATTAAAAGTAGATTTGGCTGTTAAAGTTGTCTGATTGATATTTTAAATGGACAAGGTCCCTAATGCGTTTCAGAAAATATGTACAGCGCTGCAAGAATCTGATGATCAGTGACAGGGCGGCACAAGTGTGAAATAAGGAGAATGGTAATGGCGTTAGTTCCAATTTTGGACACAACCAATCCACGCACCATAAGATCCGTGTAGCACATTAGGTAGCGAGCGCCCGCGCCCTCTCTGGCACACCAAAGCGTTAAAAAATTCCCTTCTCAAGTTCTAACACTGGCAGCAGGACAGCATATACATTTTTCAACGCTTGAAAAAGAGATGGCATTAGTAGCTGTGCTGCTCGCTGCCCAGAGTTTATGAACGCAGCTAAAAATATTTCTCTACTGTGCTGTCAAGTCTTTTTGTTGTGTTGGTCGGACTATAGCCGTAGCCTAGGAAACGGGTGTAGCTACACAACAACTTTGATAAGTCATTGCATTATTGTTACATAAAATTGTAAACTATTTCTGCAATATTACCTGAATCCGCTTGGTCTGTTTCGTGTTGTGATGAGGAGAAAATGCCCAGAGATGTTTTGAGGTCTTTGACAGATCGTACTATGGCTGGCAGGTACGACTGACTTTCCACATATTTTCTACGAATAACCTGAAAAATAACCGGAAAGAGTGCTCTATAAGATTTAAAAACATGTATAGCGCTTGTATCCTACCTGTTCCAGCCCCAAAAGTCCAATGAATCGGGTCCCGGGGTTCCCTTCTCTTATACTTGCTTGATTTGACATTCGTATCGTGTTATCACGTTTTTATCGGGACAGGAGGGTTGGGAAGGTGGTAGAGACTGGCACGGCACGCGCCAGTGTCGGCTAAATGGTTAATAACAAAATACTGTGGGAGAAACGTGGATTATCGAACTTATCACTACTTGGTATATAGGCTGCTCTTTGAATGCTTATCAACTATCAATTTCACCCATACATGCTATATACAACAAAGTATCATTATAATAAATAATATTTTACATTCTTAGTTCAAAGTGTTACTAAACATTAATATTATTTTTGAAGATACAAGTAACCTAGCAGATAAATGCTAAAAGAAAAAAAAAAATGTTTCACCGCTTCTTCATGTACACACCAAACCTATTTATTAAATTGGGCAACCTTTTGTAAAACATTTTTCAACACCTCGAGGAATAACTGGCTCTTATTTATCTTAATCTTATTTAACACAAGTATGACTGTAACATAAATAAGCAAATATATAACAAATATTTCTCAAACAGCGACTACCCACATCTATTTGGCAACAGCCTAAATAACACAACAAGCAAAGATAACATACCATTATACTATCACACATATTAGGGAAACATATTCACCCACACCCAGCAAAAATGGCAGGTGACACTACCCAACCGTGACTGAAACACCACCTGCGTGCTCCCCTATCTATAACTAGCTTAATTTTTCCACAGTAATATCCCCAGTCTGTAACAGAAAATAAGTTAAACCACATAGCAGCATAGTAACACTTGTTTGATCAATACTCAGAAAAGTGCTTGTACTCTGTAGTTAGAACAATGTTAAGTTGGAGTAAACAAGTGTTCAAAGTTCTCTTACAAGTTTGAAATTGTGTCCAAAAATGTCCGAGATGGGGTTTGAGAATGTATTTTATCTTGAAAGTGAGTTATACTTGTGTGTTGTTGTGAAAGTGAAGGTGGAGTGGGACGTCGGAGGAGGGTTGCCTGGTAACACTCTCTCGGATACTCTCCACCTCTCGGCTCAGTCGGGAGGGACAGATCAATAACATCTCCGACACGGTGGATTGTGTTATGCAATGATCCTGCTATTTATTTCAGACATTTATTTATGTAAATAACTCAATTACAATATTTAGGTCTCGAAAGATGTCTTTGGAGCAATTTATGACCTTTAATTTTTTTTCTACAGTATGATTTTATAGTTTGTGGTGTGTAATCTTATAGGCAATCTTTTTTTTAAACTCCTTACGAAATAAAGGTCAAGCTTTATTTCTAACTGAAAATATATATCAAAGCTTCTCTACAACAAAAAAAAGATTAAAGTAAAGAGTCTCAGACAAAGATTTAAATGCATGTAAACTTAGTTCAAAATGTATCTGATCCACATATACAAAATAAAAAATACAAGTATACATGAAATCATTACTAAACTTGCAATTTGGCAAAGTAATGCAACATAATACCTTAAGAGAAGGGGGATTACCAGGTATCTCTATTTAATTAGAAAATTGAAGGAAGATAATTGGTACAGGCAATTCCCCTAGTAAAGAGTTTAGTTTCATAGGGTCAGCTTTGAGATATTTTTTTTTTAAATTGCGTTATTGATGATAGCATTAATCCACTTGCAATATTTTGTTAATTTATCTTCAAGTTTTCTTTACTCTATGATGAAAGTACTGTTATAGTTTAAATTATGTTATAGTCTTCTCAGACTGAGTGTGCGATGGCAAAGTAGTAACAGAGGTAATGGCAAATTTTCAGGACTAAGGTGGCCAAGTTGTATTAAGCTGATATTCAGAGTCCCAAAGTTCGAACTCGAATCAAATTAAGTGGAGTTTTTTCCATACTATTTGACAATGGGGAGTGCTAAACTCGAGTTCAAAAGGAACTGTGAATACAAGCCTTAGAGTTTATGTTATACTTTTCAGACTTTGAGTGCGCGGGAGACGAAGTGCTAGTGGAGTCTTCGCCGCCCGCGTCGCCCGCACAGATGGCGGCGCGGTTAGCAACTGTCGCGCAGGTAATTAGAATAGAATATCCATTTAATTATATGCCACAAAGCAACACACAATAAAGCCGATTCTGAAGGCTTTAATTTTAACTTTAGTGCTGTCAAAATCAGCTACACTATTAAATCTCAACTTAGTGTTTACAAAATGTATACCTACTTAGCTTAATCATAAAAACCGGCTAAGTGCGAGTCGGACTCCCGCATAAAGGGAAAGGGTTCTACACCACCACACAATACGGGTACGGAACCCTAAAAACATTATGGTAAATAACAAAAATGTATGCGTAGGAATCATCCTGGCGACAAGTGCGGTGCTCAGAAGGGAAGCTAAAGGCACACCCCCGACTCTTCATAGTCAAGGCTCAAGTTATTTACCTACACTCTCACGCGCGCATCTGGCTTGTCCGCACACGCTTGTGTGTGTGCGTGAGCTAGTCTAGGGCTGGCAGCAATCGTGTGAGCGTCGTCGCCCGAGAGGGACACAATATAAGTCAGCAACTTATGTGATTCTCTTCCTAAATTTTAGCGTAGTCCAATTTCTGGTTCCCCGTGGATTAATCAGTATTAAAAAAATATATGTATATATATGTATATATATGTATATATATATATATACAAGGTTAAATTCAATTAGTTGGCGAAATTTGAAACATATGAAGAACATGTCCATATGAATAACTTTTTTTAATAGGATAGTGAAAAATTCTTAAAATTCGTTTTCACCTTTCCATATTGGACGAGTCAGCTGATCGGAGCAATTTGTACAGGAGGAAGTGAAAAAAAGTTAAGAATTTCGCTTAGCTCCCATACAAACAGTTGTCCATATAGACTAGTACTACCTTTGTTTTGAGTTTCGCCAAATAATGTTATTTAACCTTATATATGTATATAAATCGTTACGACCTGAATGCCCCGGGGGGTGTCGGATGTGTTCCGAGTGTGAACTTTGAAATGCAAGTCACAGTCCACCCACACTCGGTAAACCCGCGTTTCACCTGCAAATATTACGTCCCAACGTGATGGGTCGTGAGCCCTATCATCGTTCTTCGGGCACAAATACACTCTTTTTAGGGCATGCAGGTTTCCTTACTATGTTTATATATATATATATATATAGTATGCCTAAGCTTAGTAGGTACCTATATAGTTTCGTGTATGCATAAATGATCATCATATAATTAACAACTACTCAAACATAAATTTTGGAAAAAAAATGAAAACTTGTCAAAACATGGAAAGTTATAAATACTGATTTTATTGTTCCAAATGCGTTACTGAACGAAATTGTAAGGTTTGATCACGCAATTCTAATTTTTGAAAAAAAGTTTTCCAGGCATCCATAAACACTGCAATAACGCACCATACTGATTAAAAATCAGTATCGTGATAAAACTTTGTAACAAAACACGCGCGCAGCAAACGAGTGGTAATCGAGCTCTGCCTGACTCCAGATTTCCACTAACTTGCGGGGGACCGCGGGGTACGTTAAATTCGCGCGGGGAGGTGAGTGTCGCTTCTTTACGTAGTAATACTTTATATTCTCTGCTAAAGGCCTCAACATTCGTATACTTTCTGACAGCACGGCGGTACTACGAGCCCTAAGCAAGACTATTGTAAACTCTGGGCTAATACTACAGTGTCTAAATCAACTGGAAGAGGTATGCCGACACAATAAAGTCACCCTCCAGTGGATAAAAGGACACAGCGGATCGCTGGGCAATGATGCGGCAGACTAACTGGCAAAGAAAGTTGCAAAAATGGAACCGGTAGGTGCTGAACCACTGGTTCCCTTGCCCTTTAACCAGATACGAACCTGGCTGCTTGAGAGAACCAGCTCTCAACATGCTGAGCGATGGGCATGAGAACTTGTAGACAGACGAAAGCGGTTTTACCTACCGTGGACCGTCGCCTGACAAAGTAACTACTTCGTCTCAATAGACTGAACCTTCGCATGATGGTAGAGCTAATTACGGGACATAGTAACCTCAACAGACATTTCTTGAGGTCTGACGGATAGTCCTCTATGCAGAGCTTGTATGGAGACCGAAGAAACGCCGACCCACGTGACGATAGACTGCGTAGACGTCAGCACACAACGGGCTGAGATCCTCGGTGAACCGGGGACGCTTCGCCAGTCCTGTGGTGACCTAGGTCGCCTCTTGGGATTCTGGCGAGAGCTGGGCTGGCTGGAATAGCCGTCTCCACACTTTCCACGCACAAAGGTCTGAGTAAGAGACTAGGTGCGGAAACCGAGCCCACCAAGAAGAAGAAGAACAAAAATGTATACGCCATATTAACAGAGAGGCGACAAAAACAAGGCGCTAAAATAGTAACATTTGACAATACGGCTGATATCGAAAGATATGCCAGAGAAGCCTGTATGGTGGTTTGAACAACTCTTGACACCAGATTGGCTACTAACATGACTCTGGAAAAAATCACACTGCCCGATTAGTCATAAAATCATATCTTCCCTCAATGCACTGTTGTTGTCAGAACTAGAAAGTGATCTGATTGCTGATAGGTTTACAAGTGTGATTAATAAATGTGCACGTGATGACTAAAAGGCTGTCCTAATAATACTTCCTTTTATGTCCTTTTGTTTATTTATTATTATATATATTATATGTATTTTTATGTGTGTATAATTAGAATGGAGTTGCTTCAGGTTGGAAGTGTAAAATGTCATAACGCCGGGAGCACTTGACTGTATAAGGATCTTGCGCCCCGCAGACTCACCTCTCGACAACCTTAGCTGCTTACGTACTGTTGCCCCCTGGCCGGCCCATGGAGGCTAGATAGGGGGCCCACAACAGCTATCCTGCTGGGTAGTTATCAAGCAGCAAGTCTTCATCTGCCAGACTTAAATTTGTGAGAGATTTTTGAGGCAGATGTCTGCTATCTCACTCCATAGCCCTGATATCTGGTCCATTTAGCATCCTATCTTCATAGCCCACTCCAAGTCACTTCCTTCCTGGCAATAGTTTGGCAACTATGGGGGACTGTCCGTTAGGTATCTCAGTGATACATTCAGGGAGAGGCCTCCATGGATGCAGCCATTTCACATTTTGATTAAATGGTACCAAAGGCTTCTTCAATGTTGGCTTCGGCCCCATGAATGCCTTTCAAATGACCGTGTCCCCATGGGCCCGTGACTGAAAAGTGTACCTATATAATAATAATAATAACTCAAAATCCAACCCTACGTCCGAGCCGAAGCTGCGAGCTGTTGGGTAGTAGCAACCCCACGGACCCGAACGTGATCCCGGGGAACGCCCTGTTCCTCATCTTTGGCTGGCCATTGTTGGTCGGTTGAAGTTAACAATAACGAGTCACAGATCCCCCACTTCTGGCTTGCCGTGGGAGGCCGGTCAGAGTGGAGTAGCAAGAGCTATATGCTCAAAGGGTGGATGTGAAACGTAAGTGGTGAGTGGACACGTGATGCTGGACCCTCAGGGAGCAAGTGATCGTCGTTTAAAGTCCAGTGACACCTCTCCACCCTTTAGCCGCTCAGCTAATATTGCCCCCTTGTCTCTCCGTGCAAGCGACCGTTTAGGGGGGCCATTTAATTAAGTTGGTGAGTCTCCGCCTGCCCATTTTTCCGTGTTGTTGATATAGATCGGGCAGGTGCCATAGTTCCTTTCATAGTCCCAGTTACTCAGTCCACTATCACCTCAACCCAATAGTCTGGTTCCCTTTGTTTCCATTCCTTACAATAGTCCTACACTGACCGGGGGTTGTCCTTGGGTGCACTCCTACAGTGCGTACAGGGATAATCGTCGGTTGGTGTCATATCACTTTTAGATAAAATTATTTAAAGGGCCTCTACGTTTTGACTTCGGCCCAATGCACGCCTCCCAAAAGTCCGGGAAATAAATATATACAATAATAATAATAATAATAACACGACAAGAAGAAGATAGACGAACAGACAGAAGACAGACAGCTGAGGTTTTGTAATAGGGTCCCGTTTAGCACCCTTTGTGTACAACATCCTAAAACCTATGGGTGCTTTAAGGCGATAGACAAAAGTTCAAGCGCAAGACAAGCAAAGATTTTTTAAAATGAGATATGCTATGACGAGGGGCCAGTCGGCATCGGCAGTAGTGTTGTCCATAAGATGAGCTTGTGCTCATCCACCTACCCTTAATTTACCTTATTCTGTTTTCTTTTGTGTAGAGTGCGACAACACAAAGCGCAGCGTCGCCCGGCGGCACGGTGCGCGAACTGATAGTCATACCGGAGATACCAAACTCCATTCACCTTCAGCATGCTATACAACAGGTAATCGTGGTTCTACGGCTATTTGCTATACAGTTTTCAGCTTTCGGGGACCATCTTGAGGCTACGAGGTTTTTTATATCTCATTCCTTTTAAGTTTTAATTTCGGAATCAAGGGATTACGATTTATTGAAATCCGACTTTCGTAGTAGAACAAAATAAAAAAGAAATTTCATATTTTCTTGTTATTTTTATCATTAATTCAGTTTTCACATTCTAAGCCTTTCTACTGGCGTTTTCAGATGCTCCTGTCTGAAAAAAGAAGCCTAGCGATAGTACCGGTAAAGATAGGCAATTTATATTACTCTTACATAGATCGATCAACCCAGCAGGGGTAGAATTCAGATATCAATTCCACAAATCGATTTGAAAAGCGAGAACGTATGTGGTACCATTAATAAAACAAATTGTAAATTTTTTGTGCCAAACAACAACCTCCGTACCCGCTCACACGGGCTCTTTAGCAACGTCGTCTTCATGCTCCGTGGCACGAAGGGAGCGCGTGAAACTCAATGCAGTCTTGGTATCAGAACTACTGTGTGATCTTTTCTCTGACAGAATGGTGGATGTGTTGCAGGCATGCTTGAAATTATGTAAGAACGAAGCCTCAATGACGATATCCTTAGAATCTAAGTCTTAGACCAAAATATGTATTTTTTATCTTGGTTACTTTTTTATTGTTTTCTTTATGATTTTATGTGTCCAAATATTTTATGTTAGCTTTCTTTTAACTTTTTAATTGTACGGTGAATTGGATTAGTCTGTAATATGTGCTCTGTGTCTGTAATGCTGTGCAAGATTTTTGTAAAAGGGGGAAGATACGGTACGTTCTTACATCGTCAACTGAAAAATAAGCCTGCTGCATTTTTTGGTTGATGATATACGAACATTCCGTGTCTTCCTTCTTTTGTCTTATTAATGGTACCACCTATGATCTCGCTTTTCAAACCGATTACGAAAGTCCATTGAACTGGGTTTTGTAGGCCCACGTATTTTTCTCCTTTTGTTTTTATCTAAGAGTGGGACAGATGAGTTGAAAAAGTAGTACTGAAAGTAGTTCGACTGAAAATTGGGTCTCAAGTACACAATCCTTGTTGTGTTGAATGCAGTTTTAAAACTTCGGTGCTTGCAGCGTTGCTATCAAATGGCCAGCTTTGATTGGCTTACGACCTGTCAAAGTGATAAATAGAAGTATTTCAGAACAGTTATTAAATATTTCGTGATTATTTTCCAGAATCTTTGGTTCTTCATCCTTTTTCACATTATTTGTACATTTTGTTTTTGAACGAACGAACAGACAAAATAACTACACTAAAACTGTTTCCGTTTTTGAGTGGAACCTTAAAACTGCCTAAATTAAGATTCGGTGAAAATTTTCAAAGTATTGTTTTTTGCTTCCATAAGTCATGTCTAAGCCCAATCCCCAGTCGCATTGTACCTATGGAAAGCTAAAATTTGGTTTTGCGAAGTTGCTAAAAAGGGTATTAAATTATTGATGTTGAAATGTTTTTTCATCAGTCTGTTAGTTATCTCGTATTTTTGTGTAAATGTAGTTTCGCCATATATCGCCGAGGGTAATGTGGAAGATGAATCCGAGCCACGATCTAACCCCTTATCGTGTAACTTCAACATCTATCGCTATCACTTTAAAATGTATCGTGATTGGCTAGAAATGACATTCATTTGAAAAGCGAGAGCGATATTCATGTTGAAAACAATAAGACCCCTGCACTTCGTTCTATTGTTTTGCAATAATAATATTTAAAAAGGTTAATAACGATTTATTTGTAATCTTCAGGTGTCCAGTACAGTGGTGGAGGTGAATGGAGACAATAGTTCAGGGCACTCCAGCCCCACCGCTGACCAGCAACACACATACATCACCGTTGCAAGTGAGTATCTACCAGGTGCAAACCAATTACGTCACACAGTCTTGGTACGCGACCGCAGAGTACCGCTGCTCCAATTGAACTACAAAAATATTGTTATAAACATACGCACGTCGGCGAAAAAGCCGAACCTTATATCCATCCATCCATCCGTCAGCTTGTCTCCGTTCACATAGGACATAGGCCTTTCCAAGATTTCGCCACTGTTGGCGGTCCTCCTGGAAGAAATGCCCATACTCACACGTTGAGCAGGCGGGTTGGTGAGCGGGGTGCCGAAACCCTCGCACCAGTGACGCCGCTGCCCTTCACCAGTCTGTTTTATAAAAAGGCCGGCAATTTTGGATGGATATCGCCATCAATCGCTCCCAGGCATGTTTGGCCACCTGAGGGCCTATTATGTATCTTTAGTTGGCAACTGGACTGGGTGCCTATCATCAAAAACATGACATACTATCGAATTACGATAATGTTCGCACTTGAAGTGACGACACAGTTTGTAAATAGTTCTATACCCACTAAAGGCAATTTTGTAAGTTCAGTTTTTATCTATGTTTTGGATGACAGGCACCCAGTCCAGTTGGCAACCCAAGATACATAATAGTAGAAATTCTAAATTGCCCTTTAAATGAACGCAGTTGGGAACAGGCAACTCTTCCGGTTCGATTTGGCGGATTGGGCATCCGTAAAGTGTCCAGCGTAGCACTACCGGCGTTCCTGTCCTCAGCTCACAGTACGCTTGACCTCATTGGTACCTTAATTAGCCCATCACTTGGTGATGTCGAGGTCACGTGCTTGGCTGAGGCCAGGAGCGCCTGGATTGATATTGCTGGTCCGAGCCAAAAAACCCCGATAGTTACGATATCGCAGAGACTGTGGGACGAGCCGCTCTGCAATCAGGTTCAAAAGAAGCTACTGGAAACTGCAGAAAACCCTACAGAGCGAGCCCGTCTCCTAGCAAGCACAGAGTCGGAGTCGGGGTACTGGTTAAATGCCCTACCGTCGGCAAGTATCGGTACCCTACTGGACAAAACTACTTTTAGTTTGGCAGTCAGTCTGAGGCTTGGTGCAAGAACCAACGAGCCACATCGCTGCCGTTGCGGGGCAAGCGTTGACCAACTCGGTCACCACGGCCTGTCATGTAAACGTAGCGCCGGTCGTCTGCCGCGCCACGCTGCTTTAAACGATGTCATCCGTCGGGCTCTCATGAGCGCCAATGTGCCCGCCGTATTAGAGCCCAAAGGCCTAGTACGCAGCGATGGTAAGAGGCCCGACGGACTGACACTAATCCCCTGGAAAAATGGGCAGTCGCTGGTGTGGGACGCAACATGCGTCGACACCGTAGCGCCGTCTCATCTCCAGGGGAACGCTGTCGTTGCTGGCGTGGCGGCGTTGACGGCTGAGGGTCTCAAACGGCGTATATACGTGGAGCTGGCTGAAGGCTACATTGTTATGCCTTTTGCCGTAGATACCCTGGGGCCGTGGGGACCAGACGCAAAGCGCCTATATAAGGAAATATCGTCGAGGTTGGTCAACGCTTCCGGAGACCCAAGGGCTGGGACCTATTTTGGTCAGCGAATAAGCCTCGCAATACAGCGAGGCAACGCCGCCAGCCTATTGGGTACTCTCCCCGATGATGGCGGTGATCTGGCTCACATATTTTATTTGATATAGAGCCCGCTATGAGACAGGCAGGTTGGTATTTGTTTTTCTTTTTATGTTTTTTTATTTAGTTTTAAGTTAGTTTTATAAAAAAAAAATATCATAATTTATATGTTATTTAAATTTAGAGAACAAATAAATATTAACTTGCTTTTGGAAAAAAAAAAAATATTTCTGTAACTTAATCATAAATGTTTTTACAAGTTGTTGGAGTCTCCTTTTAAGTAAATAATATACCTGTCTTAGGAGGCTCCGCCTTACATTGATAGTATATAATTAACACAAAAAAAAAGATTCAAAACATTTAAATTTTGACAACAACGATACATGCCGTTAAGCTCACTTTGATTGCCAATAATTCGATATCTCAAAAAATTACCAAGTTATTGGCAATAACTTTGTAAATTTTTGAGATATCGAAAAAATAATTTTGCTACTGTTTTTAGCTTTTTAAACGCAATTGGATTTCATAAACATCTTCATATAGGAGACGGGCTCATTGTTTATCAGAAGCGTGTTTGCTTGACAACTATGGTCTGTCTATCTTTACTTTAACAATAAGAAGAGAAAGAAAGAAGTTTATTACATATTAGAATTAATTTTAGCATTCATTTATTTACATATTTTATTTTATTTTTTGTTTAATTAAAACATTAAGTATATAAAAATTATCTTGATTTTGAACATAAACACTTGTACAAGTTGTTTCATAACACAATTATATTTGTTGCACACTTCCCGTTGCACACTTCCCAACCGGTTTCGGACATATTGTTGACATACGTTTGTCGTTTTATGGCTCGTATATTAAAATAATAAATATTCTGTATCCCCTGAAGATGGATTAATGTCCGAAACCGGTTGGGAAGTGTGCAACGGGAAGTGTGCAACAAATATAATTGTGTTATGAAACAACTTGTACAAGTGTTTATGTTCAAAATCAAGATGCTTTCTATGTTTCATCAAGTGCCGACAATCGCAAGTATAAATCATATAAAAATTATTTTCGAAATATATTTCGGCCCACTTTGGGGCCGGCGTCAGTCGAAATTCGAAATTCGACTGACGCCGGCCCCAAAGTGGGCCGAAATATATTTCGAAAATAATTTTTATATACTTAATGTTTTAATTAAACAAAAAATAAAATAAAATAAGTGCTCTATGTAGCAATATATATATATTTATTTCAAGTTTATTTACATATTAAACTTATAAGCATGAAAACGGGATTTTAAGGTTAAGGACTTTTTTCCATAGTCAACACTTCCTAGGTGTTACGTGCATGTTCTGCACAGTTATTTTGATTGCACATTTTATTTACTTTTATTTTTGTGTGTTATTTTATTTGTAACAGTGCAAGGTTCTTGGGACCACCAGGTTGACCCATTAGATCTGCCAGTGAAAGCTGAGGTCCACAACAGCGATTATGAAAGCAAGTGTTTTTTTTTTGTTCGCATCTCTATATATCATTGAAACGGAGCGTTTGACGTTATAAATGTTAAATAAACGTATGAACTTATTTTTGAATTTAGTATTAAGGTAAATCTAGTATAACTGATGGCAGCAACGTGAATAGTGCCGCACTGATCTCTCTGGTGTTCGAGGGGAATCAAGCTGTGAATGCGCTCAGATATTACCTTCATAAATAATTATTTAAAAATTAGTTTAACTAAAACTTGAAAAAAATCAATGGATCTCATAAATAGATCTTATTGGTAAATCTTTCGATATATTTTTTTCAATATATAAAAGATGGCGTATATACAACGTGTAACAGAAAGGTGTAACCATATTTGAAGAGCTTATTCAGTCAATGGTATAGAACAACTTTTACTATGGAGCCAACACCGAAATCTCAAAAAAAAAACAGCCCTTCCATACATTTCGGCCGAGCTGTATTGCATTTTTTCTATGAAACAGTTTTTTTTTTTCGAGATTGTTCTATACCATTGACTGAATAAGCTCTTCTAATATGGTTACACCTTTTTGTTACACGTTGTATATAAGCCATCTCATTCCGGATAATCTATAGTTTATCATATACATTTTTTAACTGAAATAACGTATAAAATAAACCGAGTTAGTTGAATCGTAGTTGCGAGAAGCGTGGCATAGTTTTTAATTGCAAAAGCATCGTGTCACGCTCCTCGCACTTGTGATTCAACTAAGTTGCGTCACGCGCGATTAAATATTGTATTACGGGGCCTGATGATGATATTATAATCATCGTAACCTCGACCTGTGCCTTAAATAAAAAGATTTTAAAGTCAGTTTATCCGTTTATTTAACATGCATGCATCTCTATTTCATCATAAAATGCTTTTTTTATTGCATGTGGTCTTGGATGTGGGGTTATGGTCTTATATAACATTTTATTTTACTAAAACAAACATAATTGTGTAAGTAAATATAACAGTAATACAATTAAACAATTCTTTTCGATATATTTTGGCCCTATCAATATGGGGCCGTCATCAGCCGAATCTAAAACTTATGTAAGTAAACTGTGTATGTCCTTCTTCAATTTCAATATACCTATATATAATATACCTACTGTGTAACAGACTTTGTTAGTCATAATGCGTTTTCATGTGCACTGCACAGTTACGAAAGTTCATTACAACAATGAAACGCTTTGAAGATCTCATATAAGGTATTTAGTAAAAGGGAATCCCTATTATTGCCCTCCTACATTTGATCTCCGAAAATCTCAATCTGATTATCTACACCTGTCAAACAGATACCATACTAAAGACCTTATACATCATCAAATACATCTTTGTACTTGTCAAACTATTCAAATACAACTTCTATTTCCACGCCTGTAACGTTCAAAACTAACTTTTCAGACAAAACTACAATTACTACTTTCTCCTATAACAAAAACAATCTAAAACCAATCTTATACCTTGCAAATAGAGTCTAAAATCACCATTACCAATTAATTAAATAATTTCTCGTATAAAAAATTAAATAATAAGGTGTAATACCAGGGGTAGTCAGTCAGGATTACCCACCTGAGCGAGTATTATGAATGGGCGCACGCAGAAGGGTGCATCTATTGTGACATTTGATACAATCTGCCCGAGCGTGGATTTGCTGGTTCCCTTTGATATAGCGACGTCCGCGCGTGCGCTATGGACCATGTTTCGACGACTAGACGTTTTTTTATTTTTAATATCAATACTATTTATATGTTTTCATACCGGGTTTTGTGATACAGATTGTTTGAATCAGAAATACGTTTGTTTTTTCGAGATATTTATAATGTTCAAAACGGTAATAAATACCGGGTGTATTAATTACGTGCTCAGAGAATTAAAACACATGCTCTACGGTTTATACTGAACCACTTAGAAAGAAACATTTTGAAACAACGCGAATAAGAACATTTTTAATACATACGAGTACGAAAAAAAACAATTTATTTGCAGAAGTCATAATAAAACAAAAGTTATAATAAAAGTTTCTGTGTGATCAGTAGAGCATGTGGTTGAATTTTCTGAGGACGTCACTAAAACACCCGGTATGATTTTAAATCATGACGATAAATATTTTTATTTAGCACAAGCTATGTTTTAATATTTTTTCAATGCATGTGCTCGTAAAGGCCCACTTTTTATGCATCAAAACCGAACAGAAAGTCGATTATTATTATTTTTTAAATTTATTTGCAATGGTTGGCTAACCTGCAGCCTTTCCTGTGTACCATAGATGTTATACTTTTTTTTCCACTGTTCAACGGCTCTGGATACAGTCCTTTTGAGCCAATTACAATTTAAAGTTCACAAGATTATATTTGTTTTCATTTCCTCACACTATGCATTGAAAAAATTAGTATGATACACGGGCGTAAAAGCAATAAATTACTCGGTTCCTTTGCGCCCTTGTAGCATAAACTACTATAATATACATTCATGTTCATATACGGTTATTACGTAATACACGGTTACGGTTTCAAATAACCATTTTTAAAATACATATCAAAACCGTTTTATAAAATGAATTCCAAACATACTTATTATTTCCAAAAAAAAATTATGTTGTCTATATTTTTTTTCATATACACGGTTACGGTTTCAAATAACTATTTTTAAAATACATTTCAAAACCGTTTTATAAAATGAATTCCAAAGATACTTATTATTTCCAAAAAAAAATTATGTTGTCTATATTTTTTTTCATATACACGGTTACGGTTTCAAATAACCATTTTTAAAATACATATCAAAACCGTTTTATAAAATGAATTCCAAAGATACTTATTATTTCCAAAAAAAAATTATGTTGTCTATATTTTTTTTCATATACACGGTTACGGTTTCAAATAACCATTTTTAAAATACATATCAAAACCGTTTCTTATAAAATTAATTCCAAATATACTAATTATTTCCAAAAAAAAATATGTTGGCTATATTTTTTTGGAAATAATATCTTCATTATAATAATCCATATTGACATTAATATAATTCAATTCAATTCAACATCCTTTATTGTACACAAGAATAAAACGTATATAAGTAAGCCTGGATTCGTGCTGGGGGCTCGGTTGGTGATCATTGAACCTGTTCCTGGTCCCTGGCCGGGTCTCCGGTATGGGTTCGGGCGGTTGATTGGATTTCACCTTGTATAATAATATTTTACCTATAATTTTAGTCGTATATATATTGCTACATAAATTAAAAAAACATTTAATCTAAGTAGTTCATGTACATTTATTATTTTATTACATATATTTTTATAAGATTAAAATTTGACTTGTGAAACGTGTATTATATATACCTACTTTGCAAAATAAACTTTTTGAATTTTGAATTTTGAGTATCAGTAATCTTACAGATTAGGCAGAAGGTGAGCTTATCCCTGAAAGAAATTTCTATGTTAGTGATAGAATCGATCAAACAAAAGGTGAGTATTTCATAAGTGCACACAAAGACAAAAAACTGTTCTAAATCCACAATTATGCGTATGTATTTTATCAACATTAAAAATCACCCTGTACACAGCATCATTTTCAATATCTTTCGAATAAAACTTACAAAGGGGAAAGTTCTCAATTATATCGCGCACAATAAACAGGTGGGGTGAGACAGGTAGACACGAGCGGGACAGCGCCACAAGCACAAACGAGATAAAAAACTCGAAAGAGATGAAATTAGTGCGAGCAGGATAAGGATTCCATGAAGCCCGGCTATATGTCACAAGTTGCCTGGGAGATTTCATCGGACATGGAGGTGCCTCGGTATCGGTCCTATTACCCCTGTGAGTGTGCCACCCAGTTGCCAAGTGATGATTGCTATGAGACTATGAGATCAGGAGCCCTATTATAGGGCTATTAGATTTCAAAGTTTCATCGTTCTCAGTCGAGGAAGGCTTTTTAGAACAGTCGGTTTGGTACAGTTTTTGACTGTTGTAGTTTTCATTGTTTTCTAAAGTGATAGTAATTGTGGGTTTTTGATATGATTTCGGCTGCAAAATTATAAGTAAAAATAGCAAATAAGTTTTCTATGAGTGTAAAATAAGAATGTTAAAAAGTTCAAGTGTCTTTCTAAACAAAATAAATGCAATATGATTCATAAATTCAGTATCAATTTAGTGATAGTATATTTTCGTGTTTTATGTTTTGGAGTTTTAATGTCTTTTAATTTTATTAGGGTTACAAAAATAGCATTAATTTGCCCACATAACACAGTGTAAAAAAATTTGAAAAATTTTAAACTCTTCAAAATATTTGCAACACAAAAAAATTTAAAATTATCCTTAAAATACAAATGTGAAGAGCTGATTGTAAAAAATATATGCTTAAACTATATTTACTGGCACTGATTTCGAGAAATCTTTGAAAAACCACAAAAAAATGTGTCTCCCCCACCCTATCTCTGAAACTGGTGGACCGAAAAATATGAAAAAAATGTCGATTATAGGTCATAACTGGTCAATTGTAGGAAAATTATATCGATAAAAAAAAGTTTAACACAAATGAGATGTATAAAAAAAAAAGTGAAATAAATAAAAAAATACTACATGGGTACAAAATTGTAGATATTAAAGAGCTGATTGTACCACATTGATAGGTACAACAACTTTTTACAGAGCAGTTACTTACAATCTTAAGACACTTAAGTATTTGTGAGACTGGTACCTCAGTAGGTGGAAGACCTGTATTTTAAGGAAGGCTCTAATTCCCATGCCGGTAGGCGGACATTGATAGAACTAAATAACAGGTTGTTGCAATTTGAACTACTGTATATTATGCTATTTATTAATTATCATGTCATGTGTGATCATCTATGAGAGAGTGCGTGTGTGTGAAAGGGGGTGTGCGTGTGTGTGTGAATGAGTGGGAGAAAGGGTATGTATTTGGAGTTTGAGATGTATAGTGTATCTGTTGGATGTATGTATGAGTAAGCGTTTACTTTAAACATATCATCAAACTGTATAATTAACTTAATAATTATCATAAAAACTACATTCAATAAATGGTCAGTGTCAGAGTAGTCCAGACTTAGTACCCAGCGATTAATGGTGTTTTTATATTCTCGTTTAAGAAGTAAAAATATATAGTTTGGCAACATTTACATGCATCTATTTAGAAAAATCGTCGGAAAACCACAAAAAATGCATGCCTTATCTCCAAAACTGGTAGTCCGAAAAATAAGAAAAAAAATATTTTAATATATGCTTACATAAAGATTACAGGAAAAATATAGCGGTTGAGAAATTCACGAAAATCAAATGTCAAAATTCCCAAAACTATCGCATTATTACGGAACTTTAGGTACGTGAGTATGTCTCGCACTTGACCGACTTTTTGTCATAATATTGACTTGTTAAAACATTGATTATAACTTTAACATGATCAAACCATAACAATACATTGGTATTTGACACGTTTACTAATAGCTTGCACAAAAGAAAAACCAAAAAACTAATTCAATAAATAATCATCCTTATCTCTAAATGTCTAAGAAATCTTTTCAGATAACCGTCGGAAAGGCCACTAAAATTCATCATCTTCATACAGTGGCGGATACATAATGGGTGGCGAGAGGCGAATGAATTCCTTTTACTTAATACATAAAGGGACTTCCACGATGATAAATTGATAACAATAGAGATCAGTCTCTGACACTGTAAAACATTTTTAATAAATAAAAAAGTAAATAACATTGCTGGTATTTATAGAAAAAAATATTTATTCCAATAGCTCAAGATGTAAATCAGCTTTGATATTTTTTTGTTTCCTCGACTGTCTTCATAACACTGTTCTCAGTTAATTTATGTTTCTTCATTGTTGTCTAACAAATTCATCTTCAATACCTTAACTATAACAATCTCCTTTCACCGGGCTACTAGAACTGTTGCTGGGTGTCACTCAGGGCGTGCCCGGAAATTTTTGCTGGAAAAGCAACTAGAATGTCCAGTACAGTTACTAAAAAAAAACACGATTTCGAAAAGAAACAATTTGTATGGTGCCAGGGCATGCGCACATGTAGAGCAGATATTTAAATCTTTTTTCAAAATAGAATTTTAATGTATTCATATTTTTTTACTAGTCATTAATTCTTATTGCTTTTCCAGCAAAAAGTTCTATGCACGCGACTGCTTGTAAGGGTCTTTTTTCATGAAATATTTTGTGTACAGGTGAGAGTGGGAACGGAGTCAACTACCATGTGCAGTACGTGGAGCAAGAGTTGTACGCGCAAACTCATCAGACGCATATGTAAGTTCCTTATGTTTTAACTGATTCGCCGTATATCTTCACGACATAAGAAGCGAACGAGTATCAGAGGACTTCGTGTCTATTGAACAGTAAAACTTCTTGTATGACTACCTTTACGTGGGCGTATTAAGAGGATAGGTTCTGCTTGCATACTACTCTGTTACTCCATGCGGAAAGAGCAGCAGTGCGAGAGGGACTGATTCTGGGAAAAAGTCAAAATGACCACCTTTTTCACTAATTTTATTATACAAAAAAGCAAAGGTACTATGAAATATCTGCCCTGTTAAGAGTTTAATAAAGTTTATACAGAATTTATAGTTCGTGATAGTTCGATTGAATAATCCTATGTTATGTTTATAACTATCAAATTTATTTGTTACTCAAAGCAAAAATTAATTAAATCGACCAAGCCGTTTAAGAGCAGTAGGGGATTCAAGCCAAAAAACACCATTCGGGTGAATTTTTTTTCACATAGAAGCTTTCGTGGTATGGAAAAGAAAATTGTTTCACATGTTGTTTTAAAGTTGATGATTCATATGAATTTTTTTCAATATTTTTGGTTTAACCATAAACGAGAAGTAGGCTTTAGTAAGTACCCATTTGGCGATACTGAGCCCCTTAATTAGGGCTCCATGTATTTCTTTTGGTACTATTCTGTCATCCATCCTCTCTATACCAAGTTTACTGATGATGGTGACGTCACAGGGAAACCCTTCGCTCGTACCCCGTGTACACCGCGACCGAGAGCACGAGCGAGGCGGAGAATGCGTGGGGCGGCGGCTCGGAGGCCGAGTTCGCGGCGTACGGCGTGGTGGTGGCCGGAGACGACGCCGAGGCGCCGGCGTCCCCCGCCACGCCGGCGCAAGGTCACCAGCCGCCCCGGATGCCGCCGGCTACCGTGCAGTGGCTGCTGGATAACTATGAGACTGCTGATGGTAACGTTTCTGTTTTGAGCAGGATCCATTGCTTTGTCATTTGAAACACAGAATGACTTTAATGTAACCCCGATAATTTAATAGGTTGTAGAAGAATAAAAACTGGTAATTGCATTAATTTAAAAATATTATATGTATAAAATAAACGAAGTTTTATCGTTGATCCCACTATTTTGGATATTTATTAAATAAAAACGTTAATAAACAAAAAAAAAATTTTATGTTAAAAT
Source organism: Ypsolopha sequella (assembly GCA_934047225.1). Lineage (NCBI taxonomy): Eukaryota > Metazoa > Arthropoda > Insecta > Lepidoptera > Ypsolophidae > Ypsolopha > Ypsolopha sequella. Next base: position 3,788,296 of record OW203988.1, on the reverse strand, counting down.
GTGTTCCATTGACGATTCTGAAAAACCTCTAATTTTATTGGGGTTTGGTTAAAAGACACCCAGTAAATTGCAAAATAGCTTATATATAAGTTAGGGAATCAAGTCGTGACCAAGGTCGGTTGGCTTCGCAAATGTTGTTAAACCTTGTACCCGTAACAATTGGAGGCGCGGTTTAAATAACAAAACCGGCCAAGTGCGAGTCGGACTCGCGCACGAAGGGTTCCGTACTATTATCTATAAAAACGGCAAAAAAAAACATGTTTGTTGTATGGGAGCCCTCTTAAATATTTATTTTATTATTTTTTAGTATTCGTTGTTATAGCGTCAACAGAAATACATCATCTGTGAAAATTTCAACTGTCTAACTATCACGGTTCATGAGATACAGCCTGGTGACAGACGGACAGCGGAGTCTTAGTAATAGGGTCCCGTAGGTTACACTTTGTGTAATTTTCATCGGTTACATTACATTAAACTACCGAATCAAGGCATTAAGGTTAAACGTCAGTAGCTTAACGCAAACTGCATAACTTAACTTTGTTTTTCTTGTTTCGAAATTTAAAATTGAAAAGCTTTTTAATCTGTGTCATTTGACGCCAATAGTTCAGTATTTGTGAGGTTCATAAAGCAAGAGTTTGTAATTGTTTACACAATTAATCATGATCTTCTCAAAACCAACTTAAAATGCCGTTTTAACTTTGTTTGGACCAGGCCTCGTAGCACAATGTTTAATCGCGTGCGATGCCACTTAGTTGAATCACAGGTGCGAGGAGCGCGACATGATGTTTTTGCGATTAAACCGTACGTCACGCTCCTCGCACTTGTGATTCAACTAGTGGCGTCGCGCGCGATTAAACACTATGCTACGCCCGCAGATCATGACTAATTGTGCATTAAATTTCAAATTTATGAAATTTGATTGTATAAACCTCACTAATAATGAACTATTTGCGTCAACTGCCACATACTAAAATGTTTTTAAACTTTTAACTTCTAAACAAGAAATACAAAGTTACGTTATGCACTTTGTGCTAAGTGACTGACGTTTAACCTTAAGAATAAAGAATAAACAATTAAACATATGAACTTGCATAATAATGCCAATTCTTAGTTTTAGTGCTGTCCACTTGTACTTGTATTTTTCCAAAGTAATTTTGCTTTTGTTCGTAACACTTATGAACTATTTTGTAATGAAGAAAATTTAGTTTTACAACACTAAAACTAAAATTAAAGCTTTCAGAATCGGCTTTATTACCTTATTTATTAAATTTATAAAACAAAGATTCTAGTTTCACCCCTTTTCGGATGTGCACTTGTACGAGGGACACACTGTATATATTTCTTTACAACTTACATATTACAACTTACATCTACCATTACAGGATAACCTAATGCGATAGAATGCGATCTTTCAACATGAACTTATTCATAAATTTTACATTTATACACTATTATAATTATAACACACAATGTACATAGCTGTCTTTGTGAAATTACTCAGAGCACAACAGAAAGGATCGATCAATTCCGCGATGAGATTGAAAGTGTGAAGCGCACGCGACAGTGGTGCCTCGGACAGCAGGTTGGTCGGTGAGCGCGGCAACCGCCGGCGCTCCACGTATTTGTCCGGCACACACATGCTCACCTCCCACAATATTACCGAATTGTGGATTCGGCCTATAATTATTTTATAAACATATGAGACTAAAGCGACTTCCGGCCTTACTCTCAGTTCATTATACCCTACCATCCCTAGTATAAACGGTGTTGGGTACATTAGTGGGTAAAACGGGTAAACTCCGTAATTATTCTTATACAAATATGAGTACAAACGGAATATACACTTAATAAAGCCAATAATAGTTATCCGACCGCTGGAGTTTTAACAGAACGCAGTCTACCTGATCTTTTCTTGTCATCCACACTTGAGTGTGCATTGCACCTTTTAATATTACGATACACAAATTACTTTGTGATTTTCAGTTTTTCCATAAGCTTGAATGTTGTGTTAGTCGAGTGGCCACAATGGTGTAATGCAATTACTACTTCTCGTTCTTCTTTGAACGTCCATTCCATCGTGAAATATTAATATTGATAAAATGTTTTTACATTTTATTGATCGTAAAACAGTTGAAAATTATGTGCGTGTGACAATACTTAAGGACCGACTAGGTAGTAACGTCTGCCAGAGTAAAACTATTTGCTTTTAAGAGTTTAGTACCGCGCGTTTTCTTTTCTTAATTTTTCATGAAATTGTTATTTGAAAAGATTATAAAATGCCAAGCGAAGATGATATTTTTGTGGTCGTAAATAAAGTATTGAGTCCAACTGGACATAATTAACGTAAATGTAATAACCAATAAATCCAATAATAAACAAATAAATCATAACTAATGATTTATTCTATCAAGTGTATGCATTATACACAACTTAAGAGCGCACCGAGCTTTTTACACACACAAACACGTTTTTATAACCCTTGTTTGAAGTTGTAAAAAATTAAATTAAAATCTAGGGAAATATATTGGTATTATTGGCGTTATATACTAGACAATACACACAATGGAAACACGATTTGATAAAGTTGGCTCGACAGAATAAGTTCGCAAAGTTACCTCTTTGAGCCATTTGTTCCTCTATTCCCCTACTTTTTCATCTAAATAAGTGATTTGATAATCTGATTCATTTACTAAAATAAAGTTCATACACGTAGAAGACTAGAGCGTTTATATAGATACACGAATTTTTTTTTTATTTGAGAGCAATATGATGAAAATAACAACGAAAAACATTGAAAAAGTGCAAAAGTGTGGTTATTTTCTTTACACTTTGCACGCAAAGAGTCAAAGGCTAACGCTCCGTGCGCTCTTAACGATTCTGTTTAATTTTACGTCGGTAGACATCGTTTGCTAGAGTTTCTGCACATCGAAACAAGGATAAAGTAGTAAAATCAAATCTTACTACCTATAATATAAGAAAAAACTAAAATCTAAAAAACACCCTAAAAGAATAACTTACCTATAAATTAAACTATATAAAATCCTTTTCTTCTGTGCTGTAGGTAATTGTTGAAAATAAATAAAGATAAAAGTTGCATAAAATGACAACCTGTACTGTAAACAGTAAACAAAAGAGATATGTAATCAGGCCCAGCGCGAACACTGCGATCCTAACACACAGGTGAGTGATAGATGATATGAATAGTATTGTCATGTAATTGTAATGTCATGGCATTAAACTGTGTGGAGACCTTTTTGGTGCATTCTGTGCTATTTTTAAGTTCTAACTATAATTTAATGTAAATATCATGTACCAAATAAAATGATTCTACCTCTCACAATCTGAATAGATAGATATTATATATATTTATGTTTATGTAGTTTATTACACACTATGTATATTTATAATATTTTATAGATTGTATTTATAGTAATTATTGATATAAATTTTTATTTTGTTATTAAACTTGTATAATTCTTTGTATTTATTTATTTATTTATTTATTAGGAGCACCAATGTTACATACACAAAAAAGCTTTATCAGAAGTTAAATGTAACAATTACAATATACATGATAATACTTTCAACAGTGCAGATCAATAATCAAAAGCTACTATGTATATATAGTATATATCAGCATCAACACTTTGTATTATTGTTTCTGTGTATTTCTTTTTTTGTATTCTTTTTAAATTTTAGTATTTTAGCAATTTATTTATAAATATGGATTAATTTATCTGAAATAAATGAATATTATTATTATATATAAATACATATATAAATAAAAGTATTTATAGAGCAAAACTAAAACTAACGCTAACAGAATATTATGTATGTTCTTCTTCCCTGTGTACACGTGTATGATTGCTTCGTTTATGTTACTGTTTCCTATTGTGATGGTTTTGTTGTCAGAAATCTCTGTTTAGAGATAAGCTCGCCAATGTGCATCTTTTTTCACTGTAATTTTGTTCATGTTTATATTTCCGTGTGTGTACAATAAATAATAAAGATTCTATTCTATTCTATTTAAGAGTCAATACATACAAACATGCACTATTAAGTATTCTTCAATAATTTGTCAGTGGATCTTAAAATCAAAGTGTTTGCGCCGGGCCTGGTTACTTATTGCTTATTACATAGAGTTGATAGAACCAAAAGTTGGTGTCCTTATCAGTTGATTTGTGCAATCAATAAATAAAAACGTGCATTTCAAAGTCATCTCTTTTGCTAAGTCAGTAAGAGCTAACCAATTACATGTACGTTTACTTGACCCTTATTAGCTACCAGTAGATACTATAGTTGCCCAGCTCAAATAGCCTTTAACCCCTGACAGGCGTGTCGCTGCCCCGCTCCACTCTATACGCCCATTACCTTCGTCACTGCGCGACGCACCGCCTCGATCCTGTGAACGCGGCCTCCTTCGGGAAGCTCATTAGATCCGTCTTTATTGGACTTCGCACTCGACGGTAAGTGGATCAACTTAGCACTTTTGTGGATGGATGGATTTGAGTCGCTCAAGGGGCTACAGTATGCTGGTAAATGTCCTGCTTTAACTTCCAGCACGCAAAATTTCAGTTAATTTGAAATTGCACTTACATTAAGTCATTACATTTTTTAAATAATAAAGATAGTTTTTTATCGGTTTTAAAGCTAGTCGGGAGCTAAGTCGTCTTTTTCGTGAAATTTATCCTTTTTTTTAAATAACTAGATTTTAAGAAGATAATAAAAGTATGTGTATTTATGAAGTGTAATTAATTATAGTCTTGACTTGAATCAAAAAGAATACCATATTTGTTCCAAATTTTTATCGTCTACATAGCAGGAACAGAATCAGGTGCAAACATCATGGTGATAAATACTCGTCTATACAAATAACTTTTAGTTTGGAGCCACCCCTGAAATTGCGAAAAAACTGTTCTATTTATTTTGGTCGAATAGATACGTGTATTTACCTGTTCTATTGAACATCTGATTTTTGTTGCGCGTTATCGGGGTTGACTCTATAATTGAACTTGTTTGTATAGACCAGTAATATCACCAGATTTCGACTTTTCAGCAACTAAATTTCCAGCCAATAGTGGCAAGTAACACAGGAAAAAAATAAATTAGATGGATAAGGTAGTTATAAAATTTTTGCAGCATTTTTATTTTGAGTTAATGAATAAAAACGTGTTTAGACATAATTAAAAAAATACTAGATATACAACAAGATGAATTTTGTAAATTCACAGAACAATAGCCAAATACACGATTGTAAAGCTACAGTGTCTGTTCATGTTTGGTTTTATGTATTTATTGTTATAGGTTGGGGACACGAGGCAACTCCAAGTATCACTACTACGGGATCCGAGCGAAGCCGAACGCGTCAGGTAGTCCGCTGAGACACGACAGTGGTGACGAGAACAAAGATGCGCCATTGTCACAGGTAAGACCTTCCTAATTTTACGTGGCAATCATTTATAATTTTTATGAACCTTGCGTCCATCCATCAGTGGATTGATGATGTTGAAAGCATAGTTATTTTTCAAGCAAGTAAGTTTAAGCAGTCAAAGCATTAAAGTCGTTGGACAGAATGATTAACGCCTGGTTTGCTGTTACTCTTCCATTTTCTGGTCAAGCTCGCTTCATCCTAGGTCTGGTTGACCTTTCCATCAGCCTCGGTAGTGGCCAAACGAAAACAATAGCGCATAAATAAAATATAATTTTCCGTACAGGATTCCCGTGACCGCGACTCGCTCGAACCTGCCACTGTGGGAGGTAACGCCAACACAGCTCATCGCCAGTACTTGGGTACCGTGACTCCGCCCGAACCGCCGGAGTTGACTGTGTCTGACATGCCTGAAGATGTACCCGTCTCTGCCCTCGAAGCGTTGCGCAATCATCATAGGTGAGATATATTTGTAACTCCCAGAATTCCCCACTTCGGAAGTGAATGCAGAGCACCAGCACAGCTCATCGTCAGTACTTGGGTACCGTGACTCGGCCCTAACCGCTGGAGTTGACTGTGAAGGACATGCTTGAAGATGTCTGAACTCAAAGCGTTGCGTAATAACAGAGGTGAGATATTTTTGTGATTCCCAAAATCTTCCGAAGTGAGTGCAGAGCACGAACAAAGCTCATCGCCAATACTTAGGTACTGTGACTTCGCCCTAACCGCTGCAGTTGACTGTGAGAAGTGAGATATTTTTGTGATTCCCAAAATCTTCCAAAATGAGGACAGAGCGCCAACACAGCTCATCGCCAATACTTGGGTACCGTGACTCCGCCCGAACCGCTGGAGTGGACTTTGATGGACATGTCTAAAGAGATGCCAGTCTTTGGCCTTAAAGCGTAGCGTAACCATCATGTGAGATATTTTTCTGAGTCCCAAAATCCTGTACTTGGGTATTATGATACTGCCTGAGTCAGAGTGGATCACGTAAACCTCTGAAGATGTGCCGATCACTACCCTTGATGTATTGCGTAATATGTTAAATGAGATTATACTCCTTCAAGTTAAGCTACGATGAAATGCAGCGTTGTGATTAACCCAATTGTAGCTAAATTAGTATCGCTTATCGAGGTTTTTCTCAAACCAAAAACTGGGACATAGACTATTATACTCTTAAAATCATGACCGAAGATTTTTGACAGCAAATATTTCTGTTGAACAGGGAACACGGTGCAGAATTCCTTGAAGCTGTGGCAGCTTTGGACACGACAGCGGTGGAGCGAGCTCGCCGATCATTCTGGCGTCGTCCGCCACCTGAACTGAACCGACGCGACTTGTGCAAACTGACCGCTAAGAAAGAGGTACAGTAATAACATTTAAGGATGGTCGTCATGACGCGACCAACTCAATTGTAGGCGTGGCCAAATGTCATGCTGTTTAATTTCGCTATAAGGCACGCTCCATGAAACTTGCGAGGACAATATACGAGGGGAGGCTGAAAAGTAACCTACCTAACTATGAAAGAAAAGACGTAACTGGATAGTTTTTTTTTATTTTTCTATATAGTCCTTTGCTAGTAAAATGCACTTATTAAATTTTTCAAATATTGAATTTAAGCAATTAAAAAAAAAAAAAACGGTTTGTCGTCAAAATAGTCAGAAACCGCTGCCTTCATTTCGTCATCGGTCATAAATCTTCGTCGCCTGAGGTCTTTCTTGAGAAGTCTAAACAGAAAATAGTCACAGGGGGCTAGATCTGGACTATAAGGGGGGTGGTCAATGGTTTCGAAGCCATTGTCTTTAATTGCTAGCTTTGTTGTGCGTGCGGTATGCACTGGTGCGTTATCGTGCAAAATCAGAATTCCTTTGCTTAGTTTACCTCGCCGTTTTTCTTTTATTGTCTCTCTTAGTTGATATAATAAGTTTGAGTAATAATCAGCATTCATTGTAGTTTTTTTCGGTAAATAATCTATGAGCAAAATCCCTTCTGTGTCCCAAAAGATTGTAGCCCTAAGTTTACCGGCCGATGGACAGACCTTAAATTTCCGAGGCGGCTTCTCATCCTTAAATTTCCACTGTAACGACTCTTGCTTACTTTCCGGGTCCCATTGTCGAATCCAAGTCTCATCACATGTTACAATTCTAGAAATTATTTCTTCCTCTTTCCCTCGACTCATGTCCAAAAACTCTTCGCAATATTTGACACGCCTCTCCATGTCAAATGCAGTCAACATTCTAGGGACCCAACGTGCACTAACCTTGGACATGTTCAAATGCTCATGAATTATTTCATTGACTCGCTCTTTACTGACGCCCACATCTCTAGCTATCTCCCACTGCTTCACTCGTCGGTCCTCTAATATATTTTTTTTTCACCCTGGCTACATTTTCATCGGTGACGGCCGAAACTGGTCTTCCGCTACGAGGATCATCTTCGAGGCTCTCACGACCTAATTTAAACTGCCTTGACCAAAACTTTATAACAAATTCGGAAGATCACGAACTGCCAAACACACGTGACATACGCTGTCTGATCTCCGAAGGCGTATTCCCTTCTTTAGTCAAAAACTTAATCACCGCACGCTGCTCGATTTTATCCATTTTCACTTTTTCTACCGACATGTTCGAAACAATTGTAGGAGACAAATAAACGTGATGCAATAAACAAATGAATGTAATACATTTTGAAAATAGAATAACAAACGAATATAAATCCATACCAGCCAGCATTATTTTTGTATATATTTCTGACCAAGGAGATTACATATCAGCCGCCCTACGTAATCGTGCCGATTTCGTCGCCGGCGAAAAATTGGGAACTTTCAATAGAAACCATATTTTGGCAAGACTGTGGACGTTTTCAAACATCATTTTTGGTTATTATTAATCTAGATAACATCCTCGATGTTTGACCCGTATTATGCGGCTACACTTTTAGTAAAAAACCGTTAAATTTACGTACCTATTTTAAGGGTTTGTTGTTAAGATATTACTCAAATTTCACGGTTTTTAGTTCGTTTTTAGTATAGATCTAAATATTGTTAATGGAATCAGCCTAAAATGTTATAATAACATTCCATAGACACCCCACAATGTGGTGATAGCGTTGGTATGGTGGTTTGCGCGTAACGACGCCTCTTAATTATTGCGTGTAGGAATCTTCGCCACTCTTTGGCAAAGGTCGTATTTCCGTGTTTGTATTTCCGTTGTCTATACAATTCATGACAGATTAGTCACTTCCGGTCGCCTATTGACAGCCAAAATGACACCCGTAATCGCTTTCGGTTACGTTTTTCATTTTCTCTTATTTTCTCTAGAAAGTTTTCAAATACTACTTATTCCTCCAATTTATGATTTGGCTCGTTTTGGAGAATACGAACAGTATCGAAGATTTCTATGCGCATTATACCTTCAGCAGATCTGTACGTCCTTACTTGTTTGTTACGTTCTTATGCAACGGCATAGGTACTTCTGCTTGTGACCATTTTATTAGGATTCCTCTGACCGCGGTATAGAGACTATTTGCCCGATTGGTATGAAATTTGTCATGTACAAGTAGATGCAGGCTATAAGGGCACAGCAAAAAGAGGATCCTTAAATGATTAGGAAAATATTTGGTGACGTCACATTGTGTTGGTGACCTGTTTTTACACGACTGCTCCCAAAAAACAATGTGACGTCACATTGTGTTGGTGACCTGTTTTTACACGACTGCTCCCAAAAAACAATGTGACGTCACATTGTGTTGGTGACCTGTTTTTACACGACTGCTCCCAAAAAACAATGTGACGTCACATTGTGTTGGTGACCTGTTTTTACACGACTGCTCCCAAAAAACAATGTGACGTCACATTGTGTTGGTGACCTGTTTTTACACGACTGCTCCCAAAAAACAATGTGACGTCACATTGTGTTGGTGATCTGTTTTTACACGACTGCTCCCAAAAAACAATGTGACGTCACATTGTGTTGGTGACCTGTTTTTACACGACTGCTCCCAAAAAAATGGAGTATATTGTTTTCAGGGTTCATGTATTTTTCTTTATTCCATCATATCTTTTGAATACTTTAACCGATTTGGATGAATGATGTGTCATTAGAATCTCTATACCATCCGGATTGGCACTGGGTATAAAAGTATTAAATAAAAATAAATAATAAAAAATATAAAAAACACGACTGCCATAATTTCAAAATTAATTTAGTAACGATACCCAGCGCAGTCGGAAGACGTAAAAAACAACACGTATTGAATGTAGATTTATCCCCCGACTGCACTGGGTGCCGTCACTAAGTTCATTTTGAAATTATGGAAGTCGTGTTTTTTAATATTAATTTTTTCATTTAGATTAAAAGCCTACCTAATTCGTGATTATTGTATATATTACCGGTAAAACCCAAATTTGGGATAAACTGCTTTAGACTATGCCAAAGTGGTTTTAGGTTGTCACTAAAAATAACCACGAAGGTTACGTGGCGCGACTCGCCATATATAACCTTCTAACCTAACCTACCGGCTCCCTTCTGCGCTGCAGAACTTCCTGCAGACAAAACTAGTTTGTCTTAAAATTGGGGTTAGCCGGTAACATATACAGTTTTACAATCTTGTTAACCAGTATTTTCTCAGTTCCAATATGCACTAACTCCCGTGTTCCGTGCAGGTAGCTAAATGGCTGAACACAGCCGAGCTACAGCTGCATCAGCGAGCTGTCGAGTTACTATTGCCGGACGTGCTGAGACCGATACCTGCGCATCTTACACAGGTACAATATCTAGCGGATATTTCAACAATGTGGTCCATTTTCTTTGATGCCATTTAGTATTGACCGCCTCTGTGGTCTAGTAACTAGACTCTAGTGTTTCGAATATCTCGACCACTGATCCGGAGGTCACAGATTCAAATATCGGAGGAGCACATTTGAAGGGTAAGCGGGAAGAGGGATCATAGTCAACAGAAGGTAAACTTGAAATAAGTAGAAAAAACTTGCTTAGGTTATTATTTTAGAACTCTGCTTAGTGGGCTTATTGTAATCACTGTTAATTATTGTAATGACAATATTTTTTTTCTCAAAAGCAAACTTTACTATCAGCCCATAGCCCCATATTCACAGTTAAAAGACATTTTTTTTAACTTTTTGTACTAGTTATGACCTTTTTTTTATGTTAGGTTTTTAAGCTTCTTGAGTCCGGTTTATTTTTTGAAGCGATATTCTGCGGACTGTGTTATTTTTTTCAAGTTTTTGTTTTCGCTCAATAATTGTTATCGAGACGTTTTAGGAGATGGCACTATTTACTCAATTTTGAAAAAAACTGACAATGATCTTTCTTCCCGCGTACCCTTCATTTGTTTTCAGTCTGCCTGCTTCGGAAAGCACGTTAATTAAGCTGTGGGTATACATTTTGCCCGAAATACGGCGATAAGGCTCACCACCCATCAATCACGCTGAGACGTAATAATCGGCGGTGAAACCGGTGGGTGTACAAGTGTTAGTTTGAATTTCATAGTCCATACACAAAAAACCGGTCAAGTGCGGGTCAGAATCGCGTACTTAGGGTTCCGTATCGTGAATGAAAACGTCATTTTTGTCATTTTGCTTTCGTGAATTTCTCACCGCTTTATTTTTCCTGATATCCTTAGGTAAGCACATTTTATCATGGTTTTTTTCATGTTTTTCGGTCCACCAGTTTCGAAGATAAGGGGGTGACATACATTTTTTATGGTTTTTTTTAAAGATTTTTCCAAATCAGTGCCAGTAAATATAGTTAACGTATATATTTTAACAATCAGCTTTTTAATACCTACAATTTTTATTGTTGTATTGGAAATATTTGGAAGAATTTAAAAATAAGGAAAAAAATTTTTTTACGTTATATGTGGATTCATTAATGCTATTTTTGTGCCAAATTTCAAGTCTTTACCTTTAACAGTGCTAAAGTTTTTTGGCATACGGACGGACAACGAAGTCTCACCATAAACGTTCCTTTTGTACCTTTTACGTACTACAGAACCCCAGAAATCCATCGATGATTCATGTGGTGTTAAATTTTGTGTGTATTAATAATGGTCTCTGGCAGGCCATCCGCAACTTCGCCAAGACGCTCGAAGCAGCGCTGTCCGCTGGGTCGGCCGGCGCGCCTGGAGTCGCCGCCCGGGCGCAGGCATCGGCCGCCGCAGCGCTCGCAGCCGCTCTCAGACGATACACCTCGCTCAACCATCTAGCGCAAGCCGCTAGAGCCGTGCTCACTAACAGTCATCAGATTCAGCAGGTGAGCTGGACTATCCGCATTTTGCGAAGATACATTTGTATTTTGCGCTAGGTGTTGCACCCCCCATCACTTGGGGATGTTAATAGTTATTTAAGATACACGTGCGGAAAGTAAGGTTTTATACGAATAAGTGCCAATCATTGGCACGCATTCGGATAAAAACCTTTTACGCTCAAGTATCTTACAACATTTTTCAATGCATTTTGCGAGGAAATACAACAAAAAAATAAGCATAATAAAGAAAGTAATTTTATTTCACCAAAGCCTGTTTACAACAAAATGACGTGCTTTCTTTGCAGAGCGCGCGTTTCATACAGTTTTTTCTTTCTTGAGGCAAAGCTACAGTATACATACAGCCAATAATTTGAAAAATATTTTTGTTTGCGGAAACAAAACACGTATTTTTAAATGAGATAATCAAGAATCTTATGTGTTATGGTGTTTATCATCATTCAGTTATTGCTAGAGCACGCATACTTATAAATAATTGTTTTTTTTTGGACAGCAAAACCTCCTTGCATCTTTGTAATTTTTAAAATTTTATGACTTGCACCATGCACCACAGAGTCAAAAACTTAAAAAAATTACTTTATTTCACGCGTGAAATAAAGGATTTCAGTACTGTTTTATTTCACGCGTGAAATAAAGAGTCGGTTTCCGCATAATTTTGTTACACAAAAAAGAAAACTTAACGAGCAACTGCATTGAAAAATTGTTTTCGAATAGAGGGATTTACGAGTATGATTAATACTTGCGATTGTCGGCACTTGGTGAAACTTGGATAACAACATGATTGCACTTGCACTTAACAGGTGGTAGAGCTGATGCCGGGCTCGACTGTGGAGGTACCACCATCTTACTTGGAGACCCGTCGAAGTAATTCGGGGGAGAGTAAGAGGACAGCTCACAGGCAAAAAACCAGGAGGCCCACCATGCCTGGGACCGATGGATGGCGGTATATCCATCCCTGGAAAGGCTTATGTCCAGCAGTGGACGAACTAGGCTGATGGACTTGCACTTAATGCACTTAGCTTTTAAACTGTGAAACGAGTGCAAGTGCATTTATTTATCATGGATTTACGAGTGTTGTCTGTTCTAGCGTAGTCCATACTCGGGATCACCTCTGATACCACTTCTTGGATTTGATGTGACGATTATGTTTTTTTAATGTTGTATTTTTCTGTAGAAATTCGTTCGTTCTGACAAGTACAAACGGCACATTATTTACACATTACTCGTAACTTGATTGAACTTTTGTTTTTAATTATCCTCACAGAAGTTGGCAGAGAAGCAGATAATTAAATCCGTAGTATGTTGTTGACTTATTTTGTCACCCAAAGTAACAAGCATTTGACCCGAGAGAATTCTGCCATTATAAAATTCAGACGCCTATTTACATTGAAACTTTCTTTTATATAATTTGGACAACGGAAAATTAATATCATTTTAATCCTGATGTTTCAACTTTGAGGTTCGGCAAACTCGAGAAACTAATTAAATTATTTCATATAAAAATATAGAAGTACCATAACATTATTTATTTACCGATCATGGAGCGTGGATAGAGTTTCAGTTTGGAGACTTCTCATTCACTTGCTTGCATTTTCAAATATACGTGTCTAAGACAATTAAACAAATTGGCCAACCAAAAACACCTCTGTCAAAAGGTAATAAAGTCTAGGCCATTTATCTAATAGTCTTGGACGCCTAGCATATGCTCCACATTGCTGATTAAGTAAAATTTTTTGGCAAGATTCACAGTAAAATATGTCTTATTCCCAGATGCTAGCGGACCTGAATCGCGTGGACTTCAGAGTGGTGCGTGAACAAGCGGCCTGGGCGTGCTCGTGTGGAAGCTCCACCACTGCCTCAAGACTCGAGGCTGACTTCAAGGTGAGAGGAAACTGTTGTTATCATTTGCTTGCTATCTTATACCGACTATAATGATTTTCACGTAGTACATAATTATATTGTAGTTTCTCACACCTATTTAACTGCCTAACTAACAGACTGACTGACCGATCCAATCAATTTTGCGAAATTGATCTAAGGTATATTTGTAATAACCGAAGAATTAGATTATCCATCAATAAAAGCACGATAAACACGACAAAATAATTAATGACATTTATAAACCGATTCAAGTTTCTTTGACCACTTAATTGATACTTTAAAAAAGTCGATTTAATTTTGATAGGTTCAACATCACTGACATCATTGAACTGTCAGAGAAATCATCCTACGTGAAAAACATTATAGCGGGCGCCACGCAGCGTTGCTCTAATGGTCCCCGTAGTTAATGTCTACATCATACAACGAACCTACAGTCCAAATATAATATGTTTATGTATATATAAAAAAATCAACTTCAGATTAGCTGGATATATAATAATGAAATAGGCCATCTCATCAATAAGTGTTATTTAGTTGTATTAAGCCGCTACCTTGGCTTACTGCAGATGTTTTATCTTATGACGACGGCGGGTTAGGCTCATAGTAGTCCGTGCACGTATACGTTGTCAAAGTGTGCGTGAGCGCTCTCCCGCTCACACACGTACACACGCACACTTCAGCAACCTATACTTGTACGGACTACTACACAACCAACATTGATTGACATTATTATTGTTTTCAATGCATGTGCTCGTAAAGGCTCACTTTTTATGCATCAAAACCGAACATAAAGTCGATTATTTTGCCCTAGGGCTTTATTATAATTTTCTTTTTAATTTTTTTTCAATGGTTGGCTAGCCTGCAGCCTTTCCTTTGTACCATAGATGTTTTTCTTTTTTTTTCACTGTTTAACGGCTCTGGATACAGTCCTTTTGAGCCAACCATAATTTAAAGTCCACAAGATTATATTTATTTTATTTCCTCACACTATGCATTGAAAAACGTAGTATGATACACGGGCGTAAGAGCAATAAATTACTCGGTTACGTTTAAAACACTCGCTACGCTCGTATTTTAAATCGTCCTCGTAATTTATTCTTTGCGCCTTTGTAGCATAAACTACTATTATAGAGATTGTTGTTTACTTTAAATTAATTCAATTTATTTATTTCTTTTTTTTTGTTATATTGTAACAAAATAACATGTAACTGACCGTTATAAATAAATATCTGTATCTGTATCTGTATCAAGCCTGTCCCGCCTTCATGAGATGAAACATCTGTACAACTTTATTAGCATTGCTTTCTGTTACTTCGGAAATGTTCTTCTAAGTAGCGGTTTTATTATTATTAATATTTTAGTTTTATCGTTTATTTGGAAAACCAACAGAGACTACACAAATAAGATCACAATAGTTTGATACATAAGCAAGGCCAATAACAGGTTGGTTATTACTGAAACATCTATAATTGAAATTTCAGGCAACATTGGGCCGTGGCGCCACCCTGGAACAGTGGGCCGCCTGGCTGGAGAACTGCGTGCTCGTCTCTCTGGTTCCGTATGAGCGCCGCTGTGACTACGCGGCGAGGGCCAGGCGACTGTTACTGGACTGGTCGTTTTATTCCTCGCTTGTGATTCGGGAGCTGACACTTAGGTGAGTTTAGTTTATAGGAAACATAATTTTGATGCGATTTGGATTAACTTTGGATAACAATTGAACAATAGAGATACATACCGGTAAGTCACGACTCGCGCCCACGGCTATCTATAAACTGTGAACAACAAATTTTGAGTCTCCTAATTCTTTAAAAGTAACTAAGAGAATTGTAAGAAAAAGGCCCTAATTTTTTCCCCACCATTTTTATTTACAGCTTCCCACACAAGGTTATGTAAGAGATAGTAAAAGAATATTAAATTTTGATATCATTCTCTAATGGGTTCAAGTCTGATGAATACTCATTAGAATGTATCAAAACCTTTTACTCCATTAACATTTTTTGTGTAAACAGGTGTTCTGATTATTTATAACACAATAGATAAGCCGTACCATTCATCACTCCAAATTATATTTCCTGGACTATACACAGTGTGGAAAAAAGACTTCTAACAAATAAACTTGACTTAAATTTATTAAATGAATTAAATTTATTAAATGAATTAAATTTATTGAATGAAAAAACTAAAAATACCTTTCAAACAAATAAACACATTTTATTCAATTTTTACATACTTTCCCGTGAACAATTTTTTTAATGACAGTATAAAGTTTAAAAGCAATATAAATTAAGATGCCTTTATGAATAAACTAGATAGGTACCTAACGATTGATATAGGCTTGCCGCCGTGGGCCATTGCCCTTTTGGCCCTGGGGTAAATACGCCACTGTCGGAGACAATTAGGATATGATTGGAATCCTGTTAAGTCTCACATTTGCTAAAACAAATCGATCACAGTCCAGATCATGGCTCGTACAAAGACTAAGCGAATTAATAAAGCCCATGTCCCCAGGTCGGCGGCGTCGTTTGGTTCGTTCCACCTGATCCGTCTCCTCTACGACGAGTACGTCGCGTATCTGATCGAGCGTCGGGTGGCGCAGCATGAGCGCAGCCCGCCCATCGCCGTCATGCATAGAGCTCAGGTATGATATCAATAAGGGCAGTGTTGCCAGATGAGGAAACTGATATTGCAGTGTTGAGGGCTCAAAATTACCAAATTACAGTAAATGAATTGATAATTTTATACGCTACATAATTCTAAGTTTTAAACAATAGTTCTTGACGTCTATAGGCTTTCATCGCCTGGAATCATTATTTGCTATGCAACTTCTTACAGTAGAAAAGTAAATTCAAAAAATCTTTAAATGGCGACAACTTTTTCTTCCGACACCAGATTTTAATGAAACAAAGCTTATATTCTAATCCAAATTAAGTTCTGTCCACCTGTGAAAACTACATGGAAATCCGTTCTGTAGTTTCGAAGATGTGCGCGAACAAACAGACAGACAGAAAAGAATTCTAAAAATAGCTGATTTGTGTTCTATTGCTCTTTAGTCACCCCATTTCTCTTTTTATTACTTTTCTTCAACGTACAGACACACCGAGTTCTACTCTTTTATTATATGTATAATGATGTATACTACACTCGGCAGTCTCCTAGATCTTCCACATTAATCCGAAACGAATGGACTGAGAACTATTATAAAAACCCTCGGTTATTATCATTGTTAAATTGTCTCGTACGTTTGTGAACGATTTTGAACTCTATTCCCCAGGAAATAGAAGAGGACGAGCCGGCAGAAGACACGTCTCGTCTCTCGGCCGAGGCCGACGACGACGACCCCGACTGGGAGTGGGACGACGAAGAGGAGGAGGACGATGAAGCGATGCCCGTCGAATGTAAGAAACAGAAGGTCAACTAGGTACGTTGGAGAATGAACCTTGTTGCTTTGTGATACGGTTCTCGTTGATATGTACTGAAAGGGACGACGATAAGCGATTTCTAGAAAGTGAAACAGGAAATCAATTCGAGTGTGACGCTTATTACCTGCGCTTTAGGTTCTCTTTTCAGGAAACAATTGTATAATAATAATAATTAATGATGATAGTTTCAGAATTATTCATTTATAAGTCCATAGCATGAATAATATTTCACTGGAAACGCCCACCTGTATCTACAAATGCGAGGAAAAATGTTGAACTTAGGATGTTTCGATATTTTAAGCTGCTATATAAGTGAATTAAAATAAATATAATAGAAGTACTCGTATTTTACATTCACATTAGATTACCAAAGTTATTTTACAAAATTTCCAAACATTAGCCTCGTTGAGTCTCAACCGTAGATACGGTTATCTACGGTTATCCATATTAATAAGTAATTTTAGAGTGATTTCTTCCCGTACTCTAATTTGCACATTATGAAATTACAAAGTAACAGGTTGGCAAAAAAGTATTTGACGCGGTGACAGGTGGAACTAAATATTTTGGTCGTAGTCGTCGTATACCGTTTGGTCGCAGTGTGTTGTGGCCATATGGTGTGGTATAGCGCCCACATTTTTCTAAACTCTTGTTTGTCAAGGTTCCGTTGTATGCAAGCGTGTGGGCACAAAATAGATACTGCCAGAAGGCCGACTCGACGACGGAACGAAAACAGACTCACACATGCATAGACGCATACGTATGATGATCTCGGCCGAATTTCGTATTGGCATTCGAACGGCTTCATCCGAGATCGTCGTACGCACGCGTCTATGTGTGCGTGCGCCTGTTTTCGCTAGTTATGCGGAGTGAACCTTCTGTAAGTGGTTATTTTGTGGTGTGGTGATGATCAAGACGCATTTTTGCACTGTTTCTGTAAATTACAAGTTGTTTATTTAGAAGTATGTACATTACCACACGGTACCATTTAACATAAGATATGTCTGCTGCACTGTATGTACGATACGGGTGTAGTGGTAAGAGTATTTTAATTTGTGTGTAAAAGTGCTACACAGGGTGTATACGCAAGTATAAATGTGTAAATATTTTACTGAAAAGTATGCATACATATTTTATTCCTTGGCTTTTTTTGGATCTAAAAAAATAGTTGACTACGTTGCCAGGTAATCTAATTCAGACCAAAATGTAGAATAAACATCAAAATAAACTGTTGATTGCAGTTATATTCTACAGAGCAAGCCTTATAGCTGGATCACAGGATGTTTAAAACAACTTTTCGTGTTAAAAATAAACATTTAATTATAATTAAGTAATTTAAATGCTAAGTAGGTAGCTAAATAAATGTCATAAAATAGTTTTTAGGACTTTTCTGAAATATAAAGAACCAAAGATAATTTCTGCAAGAAAGTGGGTTCCAATTTGTATATAATGTAGTTTCTATAATATATCGTAGAGTTATTGATTTTTAGTTGTTATTTTTAACTGCACAAGTTTTTGCAATATCAGTCAAGTTTTTATGTACCAAAGAAAGAGAAAAATGTAATTATTTTAAATGATTGCTCAGTTTATTTATCTTCAAGATTCAAGATTCAAGATTTCATGAAATTTCATGAATCTTGAATCTTTATTTATCTTGTAATATTTTCGCTTAATTGTTACATAACGAATACATAAGGTCTTTCAATTTAAACTGAAAGTAATTCGGGAGGTGATTCAGTATCGTTAATACATCACATTTCACTGCAAAGCACTTGTTTTTGCGCGAACTTTTTTTTCGCTTCTCAGTACAAAATGGTCCGATCAGCTGACTCAGTTTGTACGGACAAGTGAAGAAAAAGTTCGCGCAAAAAAATGTACTTTGCAGTGGAATGTGATGTATTAACGATACTGAATCACCTACTGAATTACTTTCAGTTTAAATTGAAAGACCTTATATATTTAGAGTAGGTATATCCGATGGGTTATTTATATCTAGGTTTAATTATGTAAATACAATAATGTAAGTACAGACCTGCCAGAGATGTAATGCGCATAGAAATCTGTATCCGAACGACTGCATTACCTGTCATGGATTTTGTAAATTGTAAAATGTGTAAGGAAATACGAAGAGCGTCGATTCTATGCGCATTATTTAAATGGCACTGTATGTCGAACAAAAACATAGTGCGCAAACTGTACCTTATTCCTACAACAATAGAGTTTCAGCCACAGCACCGGTTGCAAATAGGGGATATTTAATGAAATCATATATTTCCAAAACATTTAGCTCATATTAAACGATATTTGACTTTAGGATCGATTCTTTAAATTAATAATTGCAACGCCGTAGACAAATAATGTACTATGTACATGAAGAGTGGCTCGAAAATTATCAGATTTTACCTACACGATTTCTTTAAAGAATTGGCACCTAAATTCACGACTGTCGAAAATTCAATTATTTTGTATCTACGTAGTTGTAAATCCAATTTTTACATTTAATTGATACATAATTTGTATAAATCATTAGCTGGAAGCAACATTTTTCTTGTTTCAAAATGAAATTTTAAGTATGAAGAGTCGATCTATAAGCTTAAGGTTTTTCTTGTGGGAGCTCCATTATAGAACAAATGTTTCGCGAGTGACATTGTCTTAAGATGCATCACAGTTTATATAAATATAGGGTTTTATTAAATATTAGTCTCTTTACGTCCGTTGTAGTACCTGCAGTTGGCATGAAAATTTTTAGGATAACCTACCAGCCAGCTAGGCATATTTTGTGATGATACTTTGTGATCAGGAGACACTCCTGTACCACGAAAAAGCCGATTCTGAAGGCTTTAATTTTAGTTTTAGTGCTGTCACAACAAAATTTCGTTTATTGCAAAATAGTCCTTAAACGCTAGGAACAGAAGCTGAATTACTTTGGAATAATTTTAGTTTTGACAGCACTAAAACTAAAATTAAAGCCTTCAGAATCAGCTACAATATAGTTGTATTGCATCTTGCGGGTGCACTAGACAGCATATAGAAGTTATGGAGTTCTGAAAAGTATCAGAAGTGTATTTATAGGTCACTATACCAGCCAACCACTCTCATATGCCAAATTGTGTGGTAAATAGTATATGCTGATCAGACAAGTACCAGAAAAAATCAGATATGAAATGTACTGAAGAAATGTAAAGAAGGCAGTCTGAATCTGCTGAAAATAGTCGGCTATCCCGATCAAAAATAGTTATTGAGGTGAGCCGTTTTGCAATAATCATATGAATTGATTTTCTTGTTTATTTTTCAACTTAAACTTGATATTTTATATAAACAAATCTATGCGAAATATAATTCCTCACAGCTTTGGGAAAAATATGATAAGTAATGTATATTATAGTACTTAAAACGTACATTTATGTTTCAATTTTTATACTACCCACAGTACTTTTGATAACATCCAGACGTTTCAGGGTGTTTCCAGACGGCGTCATATATTATTATTTATTTATTTCATTTAAAATGTATATAACATTACAGTTTATCAACTAATACGTTATACAATTCTATTATTAACAAAAAAAAAGACATCGATAAAAATTTTAATTTCAAGTGAAATTCAAAAAATACAATAAAATACAAAACATTAACAATTTTCAACTATAAATAGGGACATTCTTGTCATTCATCATGCTCGCAGATCTTCAGGCATTTCTCAGTCACAGTCATCAATCTATCAGCAAATAAATGACACTCTGGTGCTGAGGACAATAGTGTGTTGAGTGATGACCGGGCACGTACGAGTGGAGACATGCATATATACCTGATTGGCTGCTACAGCCACCTAAAAATTGTTTTGCTAGCTTCAAGGCTAGTATGTAATAAAAACATAGCGTAGTGTTTTTCTGATATGTAAAAGATCTCAGTTTCAGAATAAATTTAGTAATCGATTTATTATTAAAAAAAAATCTGACCTAAACTTACATAAATCATATATATCGAATTCTGTGAACCACCTCTTGATATGCCTTTAATTTGGTATAGAATAGAATTTAAATAAACATTTATCATTCCTACTAAGCACTATCTCCTATGTTACCCTTAAAAAGGGATAAAGTGTAATTTTCATGTCAGTCAATAAGCCTTACATATTTAGGGTCTGTATATATCGATGTGTCTTACGGTTTTATATACAAGACGACGTCGCAATTTACATCAATATTGCCTAAAATAAAACAGTATATATCGTAACCTAGATATCCATTTTTAAATAACAAATAAACTATATTTTTCGATCTCATAGTTTCATACAAAAGAAAGTACTGCCTTGTCGGTTGCCTTAAAATAAATTTATTGCGATGTCGTTTTGTATTACAATATACAGGTTGTGTTTAATAGCAAAAAAAGTATTACATGATGTTGTGAATTAATATCGTATCTTTAAAATTGAACTAAATATTTGGTAAATAGTGACATAAAACAATCGGTCCTTGGGTAATGCGCAGTGACAGTGGTTTCTACAAACATTGAATCAGTACCTCCAAAAATATTTTGCAGTGTCACCTATGTATGTATTAGAATCACCTTGTATATATTATGTATCATTTGAAAAGCCTTCTTGATTTGTGCATTACCTACAAACGAACTATTTCAGCAATGAAAGCAAGCAGTCTATAGAAAGGTATAAAAATATAATTCTAGCTGTCGATGCAATCAATGACAATAGATTTGTGCTTTGAATTTCTGACTTAATGTGTTGATTATTATTCACACAATTCGAACATTGTGGAGTTATTTAAATGAAATACTGTTGAATGTCGTAAGTCAATATTTTTGATCACTCGTTTTCGCTCGACTAGTCAAATGGAATTGCACTAAAATAAACTTTTGTGTGAAGATTCACTTTTTGTGCAGAAGCAACATTTTAAAATTACTATCATGGATGATTCCACAGAAGGCACATGACTATTTGTTGACTAATTTGAGAAATACGGGCTTGAGTTCTTGAAAAAACTGAACGCATCTGCACAAAAAGTGAAATTAATAGTATATATTATATGATATAAATGTTATTCGTATACTTATATGTTATTGAATTATTGCGATACAGCCGGTTGGCACCTGTATTGTAACTTTAGACGTAAGACGTAGTCACACTCTAAGTTAAATTTATCGTAATTAATGTATTATCTTGGAATAACTGACGATATTGAATGACGATAATCTGGACCACTGCCTTACTTAGGGTGGGTCTATCAATTCTCTGATAAGCGATTTCCAGATAAAAGGTTAAATGAAACATAGTTTGCATAAGGTACTTGAGTAATAGACAATGAGCGTTTTTCCTTATGTCAAATTTAGTGTTAAATAAGATTCATAGATGGCACTGTCGTATTCTTTAGCAACAGAATCAAAGACAAAATTTGCACCGATTCTGAACAAACGAAAAATCACTTTGACATTGATTGCTACGAAACACATTTTATCTATGGTGACATGGACAGCGCCATCTGGAAGAAAGCTAAGAACTAAGAAAAAAAACAACGAGAAAACGCTCATTTGCCAGTTTATTTGATAATTGATAAATCCACCCTAAAAGACATATCCTATTAAAAGCCGTTCAAATTGTAGTGATACTGTACTACGTACAACTTGGAAATCAGGCAATGCTGGAAAATGTCAGTTAGAAATTTATGAAAAGCTGGCACGTATAGTACAAACAAACAACCCTATAAGCTGTTTATCGTACAATAATAATCTTAATCTACACTCATATCGTAAAATCTTGATTATGAACTTGAAAATGGTGCATAATGAATTTTTTTTTGCGACCGTCACTTTCAAAGAAAAAAGTTCAAATAAAAGTAGTTTTAACAAAATAATGCTTTCAAATATTTTTTTTCTGATATACTATAAAAGTATACAGTAACATTAAGTAGGAAGGTAAAGGGAACTTATTCTGTACCGTGATGCATGACTGTGGTTTTAATATCTTATACCAAAGAGGTTTTATATGAAATAAAATAATACGTACCAAACAATACCCGCCTGACTAAGGAGGTAAGGAGTTAGGATGAGGTTAGGAGGTTACATTTAAATTTATTTTCGACCATTTATTATCTACGGCAGCCGCAGTGGCGTGCATAGAACCTTTTTCTGGAAAAGAAATCAGAAGGTCAAGCTTGACATTATATCATTGCAGTATAGAAACGCAGAAAGAAAAGTAAATCTGGATGTGAGGAGCTCTGAACCGGGAAACGAACCCGGGACCTCTCGCTTGCCGGGCGATTTTCTTTCTGCGTTTCTATACTGCAATGATATAATGTTAATTTATATCTCCTTGCGATGGATAAATCGCCAAGTGTTCAAACATAGAAATATATTTCTGTCATAGTTTCAAGTTTGACAATAAAAAAATTTAAATAACACTGAAAAAAAAAGTTTGTATGAAAATATTCACTCTAGGGTAGGCAGTGCCTACCCTCGCGTCATACAAGCTTGTCCTTCTGATTGCTTTTCCGGAAAAAAGTTCTATGCACGCCACTGACGGCAGGGGTCGGCAACCTTATGATATAGGAGGGCCACAAATGCTACCAGGCGATCAGCGAGGGCCGCATTTTGTGCAGTATTGCGTCTAAATGTGCATCTTTTAACTGAGAACAATGCTTGCTTTTTAGATAGTTCAGAATAGAAAATGTCTGCTTACACAAATATAGTTATCAAGCAGTGGTTGCGAACTTTGCGGGCCACAGCAAAGTGGTTCACGACCCCTGACTACGGTGAGACTGTTGGACTATTTCTTAGGACGATTATATTTTGGTTGGCACCATGGTTTACGGAGAAATTTTACTTCGCTTTTGTAGGTCTTTTGAGCTTTTGCTCAGAATAAAATATCCTGAGGTCAAAAGTATCATTTTCATCTAAAATGGCTGACAGAAGTGAGTGAACGATGATAATGTGACTACACTTGACATTCTGGAAACTTATAAACAGCGACGAAAAGGAAGAACCGTCTTTTGCCAGAAAAATCATAAAACACACTGTTATCAATAATTTTTAGACTGGAAACTGCATGAGTGTAGATAAAGCAGTGTATGAAACTACACATAAGTAGGTGTTAAAACATTCGTGTATTCTACTTAAAAACTCGCGAACGGTTCCCTTTTTAAACTCGCACTCGTAACCTCTTTATGTGCCGGTTTCATAAACTACTATTATGTAGACTTAATGAAAAATGCAATACACATCGAACACGCTTGTCTTAGTGTAGGACTTACATCAAAGAATAATAGTACTCTTCTAACTTACATTGTAGGCGTAATTCGCGTCAAATAAGTTGACGTGTGCTTTTCGAAGCGGTATGCGTCGTGGTTTGATAGTAGAATCCATATTATCATGAAGCGGCCAAGCGTTCAGTTAGTAATATTGATAAGCTATATCGGTCCAATACACATCGTGATGTGATATGACCAGTGACAAGTTATATTATATTATGAAATGCCACCAATTCATGAAAGAATGGACGCTGTGATATGGTCGAATATACTGTGATCGGTCCAAGGAATAGTGAACACACGGGTGTTACTTTGTGTATATGTTGTAAATACGTGCTAACTTTTAATAAATAAAGTGATATCTTGTAATCAATTAACGGCAAAGTAATGATTCCAAATGAAATGTTCAGTTAACCTATTATGCAAAAATAAAATAAAATAGGTATCGATTGTACTTTGAACACTACAAACTGAAGATAGCTGAACTTTTAGATATACAATCGTGTATGAAACGAGCTTATAAATTTTGTACCAAGATAGGGTAGCCTGTCAAAAGTTCCATGTAATATTGACTTAAAAACAATTGACCGGACTGCGTTTTTGTCTTTTGAAAGATATAATTTTGTTTTGAAGATATAATTTTGTTTTGAAGATATAATTTTATTTATCACTAAACTTAAGTAACAAAAAAATTACTTAAAATTAAAAATAGATGAACTTGGCATTTTTTTAAAGTTTAAATTGTTTATTTATACCTGAATCTGTTCAGAGATTTTTTTTAAGGGTCTACTTAGTATAAAATTACTGGAAACATTATGTGATTATATTATTTGGGTTCATCTGGCAGTCGAGACTTCCGAAGAGGGTATGTGTTTAATGGTTCTAATTCTAATAATTAAAAGATTTTCGCAATAAGTTGGTATATGCCCTACGTGGTAATGAGAAGTGTCCCATGTGTATGATGTTGACGATCCAACAACCAATGATTTCGAAACATTGCCAATAACCATGATTGACGCTGGCGACACACGAGGCATCAAATACATACCTTTCAAACAGGAAAATTTAATTGATCTGTTTACAACTCGGTGAAATTGAAATGGTTTTGGAAATGCATACTGGATTTTACAACTTTTACTATAGAGACAAACCTGATATCGGTTTGATACAAAAGCACAATACTTGATTAAAATGTACGGAACAGCTGTTTTTTTTTTGGGATTTTTGGTTTGTTTCCATAGTAAACGTTGTTCCGATAGAAGTACGGTCTCCAGTTAGTTTTTCCAAAACCGCCAAAACCGTTAATAAACGGGTCTCCTAGTCAAGTAGGTACTAAAAATCTTTTTAGTAAGCGCAGTCCAAAGTCAGGAATGTAAGAACCTCCGTGTATGTAATGTAAAATAGGTAACATAATTGTATAAGATACGATTTGAAAGTCAAAATGTATATGTTTTGTAAGTGGACGGAGAGTGAATATGTCTGGGAATAAACTAGTCATGATTTGTGTTTATATTGGTGTTTTATTTACTTACAACACTCGCCAAATATCCTTGCGCGCAGGCGGAAATTTCGTGGTTAGTGAAATGCAATAGTCCCCTTCATGGCGAGAGTGTAGAGGTGCGACCACAAAAGTTGGCTAAAAGTACTCGTATCTAAGGGTATAAAGGCAAAATAAAAAATAGCCAGAAAACGTTTCAGGGTTAGGTGCTTAACGTATTTTGAATTTTTGACCTTCCTAGTTTCGAACCTGAATGCATTGATATAACAAGATACGGTACGTTCCTTATATCGTCAACTGAAAAATAGACATATTTTTGTGACTTCCCTTTAGTTTTGTCTAAGCCTGAATGGGGTATTGTCTATACATGTCTACATTTAATACCCTAAGGGTATTGTATAGTTACTAGCGCCCCCGGGGCAAGGCGTATGACCACGCTAAATAAGCAACTCGATGTGTGTCGGTACAAATATCAACGGAAACGACATTGAAATAATGTTCATTTTAGCGTGCCTTGAAAAGTGGCTGTTACGACAACCACTGCGTCTCCGGCTAGCGCAAAATAGGAGAAAATAATACTTTTCACATGGACGCCATGAACGGGAAAAAAAATTTGAACTTGAATTTTTTAGATCTAAAAATTTCCTATAATTTGGTGAAATAATAATTAAAATCGCTTTAGGCGTTTGGAAGGAGTAAGAGAATTATTTTGTTAATCATGTGAAACTTTCGATTTTTTTTGTCAAAACTTACAATAGAAAAACAGTTTATGAAACTTGAAATTTATTTTTGACTCTATAATGCCTATCATATATTTTTATGAAAGTTTTTGGACCACCCGTGTGGGAGGAGTAGGCCTTCAAAGACAGGTCCAAATTGCAGTTGGCGTATCCATTCGCCTTAACCCTTATATTTCTACGTGGCTCGATCGGGATACGGAAAGCTGACTACGACTGACCGCTAGGTCGCCCGACAGACTTACTAAATTCAAACTCGAGGCTGAGTTCTATGGTTGCGCGGTAATAAATAAGCCAGAACTACATGATAAGGTAAGAAACAATTATCATTTGTTCATATATTTGTGTCACAATTCTAAAAGACTAGCTCGTCATAATCTGGCAGACATAGGCAACAAAAAGAAAAAGCAACATTATTCGGCCTCGGTCCAAATGATTTTGGGTCTTGTACATGGTAAAACTCGTCCCAACGAGTTACACTCTTGTTTTGAGGGTTTTGACGGAAATAAAAAGTTGTTTCATCGAGTAACAGTGTGACTGGTTGGGACATTTAATTTTTTATCCCAACGAGTTACACTGTGACTGGTTTCGGTGAGAGTCGTTGGGACCAAAGGGAAACTCGAACGTCCTCACTTTGCTAGTAATTCAACTATGGGTGTTGCGAGGTCTTTGGCCTCAATAGTTGTAATTTATAGATAGGTCTTATAGAGTGCAGAGGCTTACACCCGTGTTCACTAACAACCAACAAGGAGTTGTCTACATATGGATGATTTATCTCACGAGAAGCGACTATGACTTTGGCCGACTAGTCGGTTGAAAAAAGGCAGACTAGTCGGCTAAACCGATCATTGCTTTCGGTAGTATATAGAAACTTATGTGACGCAATAAGTTCTTAATTCAGTGTTGTAAAAGTCGCGTTTAGATTAAATGTATAGTCTTCTTGATTTAAGTCTAAAGAAAGTGTTCCTATTCGTAGATTATGTTACAAACTGTAAGGCTGATTGTAACTAAAATAAAAATGAATAACAATAAAGATTACGATTTCATTTCAATCACCCTATTTTAAGCATAGAAATATGTAAAGTAATAGGCCGACTAGACGGCGCTTTTGGCGACTACAAATATGGCCGGATAGTCGGCTTTCCCTACTAGTCGGTATATCTCTAATTACAACGCAATAAGATCTAACCTGGTTTATTCATCCAAAGATGTATGTAGGTACAAGTGAACGCACCACTACAACCAAGCGTGACATGCCATCGTAACAGAAGAAATAATAGTAGGTACCTACCAAAAATATCCACTCTTCAAAGAGTTGCGGTGAGAGCAGCTTTTTATTTGCTGCTCTCACCACGCGGCAATAAAGTGCATTTCAGCTCGCACAGCGCTGCGAGGCTTAAATGTTAATCACCTACGAGGCGCCTCTTTCTACCGCGTAAATCTATCTCTTATATACCCAGTGAATGTTTCGCCCGGGCGGGCCGCCTATGTACTTGTAGCCTTCGTGAAGTGGAACGGCCCTGGTAATACTTAATTTTGCTCAGCAAACAGCGGGTGTTCCGCGTAATTCTGATTTTCATCATCAACTTGAGATTGATATTTGACGTGCGTGCAAGAGATGGCAAGTTAGGCGGGCGTCGTCGCACGCACGTCAAATTTCAATATCAAGTTGATGTTGTGATGAAAATCAGAATTACGTGGTAGACCCGCAGTTCCATTACGTATACGTGTTGTACGTGTTTCAAGAATTTCGCAATTCTAAACCACAGCTGAAAAACTAAACTCTAACAGCGTGTCAGGAAGAATTTAATAAAACACAAACTTGTTCTCATAATAAATATTATTTCAACATCAGCCTAATTTAGAACAGGCGGTAACGAATTTGCATTAAAATAATATTTACAGAGAGTTTTATATATATTCTAAATTCTATGAATTGCACCGTTTTAACATAATGTATTGTAATTCCATCCTAATACAAGGATTGCACGTCGAGGTCTTACAGTACAAATCACAAAAACAATATATTGATCAACCATTAAAATGTAGTCCCTTACTCCAAAGCTGGCTTGTTTGCATTTAAACCAAAGCTTCAATTTTAAATAATTAAAGTGCTACTCGCACATACCACACAAGTTATAACAACCGTCAAATTTATACAAAAATAAATAACAAAATAAAGTTAATTGTAAATTATTTTACCATAATATTTCTAAGAACTTACCTACGTGGCAGTTTGGAAGTACCATTCCATTGAACCAACCCCGTTTAACCAAGAAATGGAGTAAGTTGCAAATTCTAAATTATATACAAATGTATGTTTCCTACCGTGTGATTTTCAAAATACAAATCTGATTTAATTTTATCGTGTCTTGACTAACTCGGTACCGGTGTGAATTGAGAAAGAAATGCTGTGAAATAATTAACCTAAATAAAAGCTTTAATATACAGCAAAATGGAAATGGGTGCCGAATTAGTCAAAACTAAAGTATAAACAAAATTCATTTTCAAACCGATGTATTTGGGTACAGATACTTTATCTCGCGAACTCCCGTTTGACTATGGTTGTAGTAGTGACGTGTACAGATAAGTTTTGTGTGTATTGCGCGTTTTGTAGCGCTCCCGAGGTTATGCACTATAGAAGAAATGCAGGCACTGCTAC
Organism: Ypsolopha sequella; assembly: GCA_934047225.1. Lineage (NCBI taxonomy): Eukaryota > Metazoa > Arthropoda > Insecta > Lepidoptera > Ypsolophidae > Ypsolopha > Ypsolopha sequella. Next base: position 3,759,134 of record OW203988.1, on the reverse strand, counting down.
AACCATAGCCAAACCAACTTTGTGAGATAGAATATGTGTACAGGGTGTAAAAGCAAAGGCAAGAATAATTCTAGGGTATGTTAGTATGAATCATACAGTGTTTAAAAAAAATAGCGGCAATTTTTTTTATGTAGCAGTACCACATAATAACACGATTTGTTAAACTTGAAATACTCTAATCCGGTGGACACTCTCGCTGGTCGTTGACCTCTGATAGCGTCAGTAGCACAGAACATAATTACTCAATGTGATTGGTCGTTACCGCACTACGGGGTGAATGAACTGCATTGATAAGAGTGCGTAGCTGGATCTTAGGAAAACAATATAATTTTTGGTAAAAAATTATGGTATACTTTTTTTTATCGTAATCGTATCATTATCGTGTATTCTTTCATACCCTAAAGGGATTCTTGGTTTTGCATTTACACCCTGTATATGATTCGATGAACAATCCATAAAATATATCCCTTAAAGGAAATTACGATCAAAAAGGTAAAATGACATGAGGGTCGATCCCGATTTAAACAGATCTCTAATTTCTTTGGTTCGAAAGTGTCTAGCCTGGTATGAGAACTAGCGATCTAATCTAGTCAAAACTTTTTTAATTTCATCAAGGGGATCGACTGCTCGTCCCGAATTTCATACAGAGTGTAAATATAATGGTGTAATAGTAAATAAATAACAGTCTGCTGATCATACTGAGTTGATTAGAAACATTACATGGTACTCAAATTAATTATAGACCTTCAATTTTATGAAGACTTGGATTTGTATTCTTATAACAAAAGAATCACACTCTCGCAAAATATTTTATACGAAGACATTTTTTTTTCGAGATTTTTTTCTATACAGTATGTGATTTCATTTAATGTTGCTTGTTTATTTACAACCTGTATGTTTTCCCGAAGAATAGAAGAATTTCGACGGGTTCCGGGACGAGATTAAACTACATACTAGTATGTTTAAGGTCCTAAAATCCCGAGTGAGATATTTTCCGGGGTCATTGTGGCAACAAACATTCCAGCAAACATTATAAAATTTTAATCCACATAATTCGATTCGGCTGATTGGAACAATCTCGTATTTTGAAATAAGAACGAAAAACGTATACAACGTGTAACAGAAAGGTGTAACCATATTTGAAGAGCTTATTCAGTCAATGCTATAGAACAACTTTTACTATGGAACAAACCCTGTATCTCAAAAAAAAAATGGACTGTTTATAGAGAAATGCAATGCCGCTCGGCTGAAATCTCTTGTATAATATATATACAACGTGTAACAAAAAGGTGTAACCATATTTGAAGAGCTTATTCAGTTAATGGTATAGAACAACTTTTGCTATGGAGTCAACCCTGAAATCTCAAAAAAAAAAATCTGCGCTTCCATACATTTCGTCCGAGCGGCAATGCATTTTCCTATGAAGCGAGTAAATCTTTTTTCGATATACAGGTTTTGTTCCATAGTAAAAGTTGTTCTAAACCATTGACTGAATAAGCTCTTCAAATATGGTTACACCTTTCTGTTACACGTTGTATACGATTTGAAACTGTGGCTTGTCTAATTTTCGGGGACATTAAAAAGGCGAGACTATCATAGTTGTGACATTATCTCACAGTAGTTCTAGTAGACCCAACAAATTTTTTTTGCTGGAATGTAACCTGTAGACCCCTAAAAAGTGTCACTAGTTTATTTAGAACCTCCTGGTCAGACCTTTATTTATAACGTTATAAAAATACCAGTAAAAAGTGTTTTATAGCGTTTTGATTGTCTCGTTCCGTTATGTTATGTAATGATGTATCAAAACGAGATACCACCGATACAAATTTATAGCGATAAATGACGTTAGTTTCATGTGTATATTTGTCTAGAAATAACGTTATGCCCATTGTCAACGCTGAGCCAGCGTGTAAACCGTGTCTTGGACAATATGGACCAAAGCTGGCCGGCCAGCCTAGTGTTGTCGGTTTTTCATTTACACATTTTGGCGCCAATGCGCCAAGAGAATTTAAAGAAACTTGCTATTTGCTATTTTAGGCGTTTTACAAATAAATCGGTTGCAACGTCAATTTTGATGTATGAGCAATGCCATTAAAGAAGAGTTCTAAAAATGGCGGCTAATTATGAGTTCGTATTCTGTCAGAAACACATGCTTCAGCCGCCATTTATAAAATGAGCAATACGCCAGCGTGTAAACGGGTTTCCAATGCTTGGCCTTGTTGGATGACCAGTGACCGGCCCAGCGTGTTCAGGAACCGTTATTTATAACGCTATTTCAAGGTCTGCTCCTGGTATTTGTATGTGTGGGTGATGGTGTGTGTGAATGTGTTTAGGTTCACATGTTGAGCGCAGCGGATCGCTTGTCCCGGTTCTTGCTCCGCGCGAGAGTGCGAGCCTTGCACGCAGCGTTGTTCTGCAGATGCTGGAAATGGGATTAAATGTTGTTATTAATCACTTCTTCACATATTTTTATTGGAACGTACTTTATTGTAGTTTTCACTGTTGGCACTTGTTTCGCTCTCTTGATAAAGGTTTCACTATTATTTGCTAGATTTAAAGGGAGGCGAATATGAGTAAATCAAAGTGAAACAAGTCTGAAAGGCAGTTTGTCGTGCGAGCGGATGATGATAGTAGATGATAAATAAAAAGTATTGTCAAGTGTATAATGTACACGAAGCGTTTCATTCGATATATGTTTAAACAGACAAATCAGAAAATTTCACGTCACGTACAGAGTAGATACGGGTACGTTTTAAAGCGTGACGCCCAGGGTCGCAGCCAGGTGCACCCCTCGTGTCTAATTTTCAAATTTCAAATTTTTATTTTGGGGCCACAACAGCTTATGATTAAGTTAACAATGTAGCCGATTCTGAAGGCTTTAATTTTAGTTTTAGTGCTGTCAAAACTAAAATTATTCCAAAGTAATTTAGCTTCTGTTCCTAGCATTTAAAGACCATTTTACAATAAACAATATTTAGTTTTGACAGCACTAAAACTCAAATTAAAGCCTTCAGAAACTGCTACAATATAAAAATAAATAAAAAATACAGTAAATGAAGCCAATAATAGTTGTCCACCAGTTATACAATGAATACATTCGTAGTACAGAATAGCTAAAAATCAAAGTAACAATTAAAATTATTATGTAGGTACACTTTTCAGTCGCGGGCCCATAGAGACCCGGTCATTTGAAAGGCGTTCATGGGTGACTAGTGACTCACCCTAGTGCGCTTGTTGAGCTTCGTCTGCGGCATAGCTAGCGGCTGTACGTCACTCAGTCCCAGCGCCGCGCGCAGTACTGACGAGTGGGGGGCCAGTGTCTGTAGCGTGGCGCCCAGGGCCGCAGCCAGGGTTGAGTAAGCGGCATTGGAGCCCCACGTGTCGTATGTGACGGATTCGACTCCCATGCGGATCGTGACGCTCGGGACCTCGTCGTCCTGTGAAGGGAAAAGGTTTGGGTGTCACGTTGATGGAGATGGTTTTGAAATTGTTTAAGTTCTTATGAAAATGAAAGGTATGAATGGCGAACTACTTTACACCAGCAGAGCCCTGGTTGGTAATCAATACAAGTATAGTACGTTTCAAATACCAAGGCCCCATTACACTTTAGACGGTCATTAGGCGTTAACAATAGGATTAGTGATAACAAAAGATACCTGGCCAGATACGCGTGCCAATTTGAAGTGCTTTAAATTAGATAACAAAAGGCAAACATTATGAGCCCCATTGTTAAGTTTCTAGTGCAATAGGGCCTTGGTATTTGAAACGTATTTTATCTTTTGTTATCACTAATCCTATTGTTAACGCCTAATGACCGTCTAAAATGCAATGGGGCCTTGGTATTTGAAACGTACTATACCAGCCTGTCCGCACACGTTTGTTTGTGTGCGTGCACACGGACAGCCAACGGCCGGCAACGAACTGCGTACTCCCAGCTATCCTTATAATTTAGGTATTTTATGTAGATAATAAAAACATCTACAAGGACGCCGTTTAAGCCATTTGTGAAAGTATTTTTTCAACCCATTACATTTTCATACAGTACATTTTCAACCCAAATGAATAGCCAATGCAAAAGATCGTTAGAGTCATCTTACACTCGCGTGAACTCTCAGTATTGATCCGATCAGATACCAGATGATTTATTTCAAAATGTCAATGAAATGTCAGTTAAAATGACATATGTATAAAGTATCCCTCCTCTGTGATGTGACGTCACACACTCACCTCGAAGTACTTCAATATATCCCTGAAGGTGGCCCTCTGCATCTTTCGCTCGCGTTTTGCTCTGTACTTGTGCGAGTCGCGGGACAGCTGCTCCAGTTGCGGCAGGATGAGCTCCACGTGCTGTGCTATGACCTCACTCTCGTCATCGCTGTCGGTGACCAGCTCGTGGGCGATGGCCAGGGCGGTGCCAGCCGCCATACGGACCTGGGGGTTTGGACAATCATTACGTTTCAAGTTTTGGTGCTTGATTTTACGAGGGAGATAAAATCTTACGTTTTAGAATAGGTATAATGGAGCTGTGACAAACAGAGCACAGAAGTAAATAATATCGGAAAAAATGGTCTCCATTGACAACTAGTAGAATCAGATCGTAATTAAAAGCGCATGTTATTGATGGAAAACAAATGTAACCCTTATCCAACAGACATAGAATCGCGTTTAAAGCCAGCTACTTAAAGTTCAGCGGCTGCAGCACACTGTATGTATCAAATTTCGAACTATCACTGACGACAACTTGTTTTATCGGAATTAAGTTTTGATATTCAGTACAGCACTTATGCCTGCTTTGCGCGGGTAGTGTAGGAAGTCAAGTGGGAGGGTTAAAAAGTATCCTACTAATCCTACTAATATTATAAATGCGAAAGATGCATGGACGGATGTTTGTTACTCCTTCACGCCGTAACTACTGAACCGATTGGGCTGAAGCTTTGCACAAATGTACAGTACTCTCTCGCTAGTCCGCCGCTTGATAATCCGACAACTACTATAATCCGCCTATTTTTTGCAAGTCGATGTCTCTCTGTAATCATGTTATTACGAAGATTTATTCTGGTAAAAAACAAGCCAAATTAGAGCAGTATTTTTCAAAACCTGAGTAATCAGTTAATGTGTCAGTTCATTTTTAAATTTTAATACAAATGTACATATGTATTTACCTTCATAAGTACTAATACAAAATTACTATGTTTTTTTGTTGTTTTCCTCAATTTGATGTTCCTGTACATTATAATCCACCGTTTTCGGTAATCCGCCGGTAGTCCGGATTTTTTGGTGGCAAATTAGCGAGAGAGTACTGTAGTTCTAAACCTGAAATAGGACATATGCTACTCTTTATTCTTAAACCAGTTCCCATGGGATGGCAATGGGGTACCAAGTTCCTATATAAAAGTGATGAAATGTTACTCCTTCACGCCGTATCTACTGAACCGATTAGGCTGAAACTTTGCACAAATGTAGTTCTAAGCTGTCTTCGCAAAAACTAGACCAACGCGAGCGAAGCTGCGGGCAAAAGCTACTAATTACATAACTAGCCAAATGTAAACGATTGCAAGATGATACTAAAAATTGTAGCTGGGTATGTAGATGGTTAAAAGTCAAAAGCGATAAATGAAGACTAGTTGAATAGATAGTTATGCAAGTTACTCTACTACCAACTAGCTTAATGTAAACCTAGCTTTACTACCCTAATACTCATATAGGTCTGTTTTGGCAGAGTAAATATATTTATACAGTAGTGAATCTTAGTAAAAAGCTCTGATTCAACCTTACGCACACAGATGCGTGCTCTACACGCTGTCTAAGCGAAGTTCGGGGGAGATTCTCAGCGTTTATACTAAGATTCACTACTCTATAAATATATTTACTCTAGTTTTTGTAAGAAATCTAATTACACGTCAAAACGTATCTTGTTGATTCCTTATCGCACGTTACACTCCAGACTCTTGGCGAACGACAGCTAGGCCGAAAAAAAATGCAAGACTCCGACCGTCACGACACTTTTGCTATAGTACGTTACAGCCATGCATGTAGTGCAGTGTTGTTATATTTACAAGCGTATGTCTATGTATAGGTATAAACGTTGTAAATGTATTTCAGTGCACTGTTACTGCATACATAATATTAGGTCTTTACATATGAAATTGCCGTTTTCTATGGAGAACTTGAAGGAAACTCAATTTCAATACTAACATTTTTGCAATTTTTTTAAGAATGACAAATCCAAATGATGTAATCTCTTTTGTGTATGAATGAGACAACATTAAGCTAACAGCAACAATAATTTAATTTTTCAAAAGTGTCAGCTGTAAAAAATTATTACGAATCTTATCATGGAAATGGATGGCATTTAGGACGAACTGTTTTTGAAGATTTAATTTTTATAATCAAACTGAAAATAAAAACAAAATTTAATATATAGGTACAAAACCCTGAAATCAATTTTCAAACAAAAAATTTAATTTCATTGAATTACACGAATTATGAACTCATGAATCTGTAAAACAATTCAGAATTTTCATAGGTAAAGTCTATTCTATAGCAAAAGGAACTTCGTTCTAACTAAATCTAGCCGCGTGTCGCACAGCACCTGTCGTTGTTTTACCTCAACACTGGCAGCCTCGAGGAGCTCAGCCAGCTTCTTGAACGTCGGCGGTTGGTTCTGTAGCACGCTGTATGCGTGTTGTGGTGGCAGGAGTGTCAACATGAGCGCCCATCCGTCGAGCGCTGCGGCGTGGTATGCACCTTCCTCGACTACAGCACCTGACACTTTCACACTACCGTCGCCCTACAATAGAAAGAGCAAGATATCACTGATATTATTAAAATAATACTATTTACCTATAAACAAAGATTATTTAATTATATTACATTAAAACCGACCTATATTAAGTGTATTGATATACCTGCATTACATAAATAAATATTTCTATAACATATTTCTTTTTCATGTTAGTAATACAAATTTATATAACATTTCATGTTAAGCACAAGACATAATTGATAAGATTTGACACAATGACTTTTTATTGTATGCATTATACTGTACATAAACCGTTATGTTGCACTATCGTATCACATGCTATATATTTCAGTCACGATCACATTATGTAACGTATGTAAACAATAACAATAAACATTTGCGCAGTTGTTTCTTAACCCTTTATAGCGCACTTTTTGTTTTTTGAGCTCCAAGCGCCAAACTTGATCATACTGGTATATCAGTAACATAGTAATGTGTTTTTTTTATGAAACACGTTTTCTTCAAAAAAAAGCTATATGTACCACTAACTGTCTAGGGAAAATGTTAAACATGAAGTGTGCAGTGGTATATTCATCTACGACTACGGTTCGCTCGCTTCGTTCAGAAATACGTCAAAATTGCATTGAGTGGTATATCAAGTTACCGCCGCACGCTATCCATATCCGAAACGATCCGAAACGGATCCCCTTAATAAATAATAAAGCGTCATCTCTGTCGCACTCAGTAGTGACAGAGACGACGCTATACGAAGCCGAATCGTCGTCCGTCACTGCTGAATGCGACTGCCGGATACTGTAAGAGTATAATTTTACCTTGAGATAGCTGCCACTGAAGATTGTCTCGTAGACTCGCATCACCTCCAAGATCTCTGTGAGGTCATCTTCCAGCAGGTAGCAGAGAGCAGCCAACGACGAACAGCACTGGGAAACAATACCATACTCTATGACTTGTGTACTACCAGGGAAAGTTCCGCTAACCCACTTTTCGTTCAAATTCAAATAGTTTATTTTGCCAAGCAGGTATAGATATATATGTATATACTTTTTACACATGAAATTTAATCTAATAAAAATATTATTATATGTAATAAAATAATAAATGTACATGAACTAAATTAAAGGTATATTTAATTTATGTAGCAATATATTTACGATTAAAATGATGGTAAAATATATATTATACAAAGTAAAATCCAATCAGTTCTTACAGTTAGTTTGATCATATAGTTTACAGTACAGCTGAACGCTATTTTGGGCACTGCACTGGAATTAAATAAGCGTGAGGTACTAAAACAAATCTGACAGATACACTGACGGGTGTACACCACACGCCGTGTCCTTAAAATAGCCGACAAGAGGCCACTTTGTGGCGGCGTATCAAACCGTGCCAAAAGATTAGAGTGTATAGTTTTGTACAGTGGAGACCACATCAAGCTATACACTTGCAGTACGACATTAGCCCCTACAAAGAGGAATATAAGATAGGTACAAAATCCAATGTGTCTAACTTGATGCGGTCTCCACTGTACCCTCCCCCATTCGATAGGAATTTTCCTCAGGATGTGTACCGAGCCATTCCATGTTCGACTGTGGAGTTATTACCATCTTAATTGGAGACCCGTCGAAGTAATTCGGGGGAGAGTAAGAGGACAGCTCACAGGCAAAAAAACAGGAGGCCCACCATGCCTGGGACCGATGGATGGCGGTATATCCATCCCTAATAGCCGGGCAATTCTTCCAGGATGACCGCCGGGTGTGGCAAAGTCCTGAAAAGGCTTATGTCCAGCAGTGGACGAACTAGGCTGATGGATGATTCCCATGTTAGTCAAATAAGTAGGTACTACAAAACCGGTCAAGTGCAAATTTATTTATCTAAATAAATCTACGTTTCAAAACCTCGCATTATAAATGAAGATAAATATTATTATGACACAGACCCCTGACCTAGGCGTGAAGAAGTTTGCTTTACATAAGTTTTTTTTTTTTATTGATAGCCTTATCTACGGAGATAAATAGCTGTGACATACAGACAGACAACTCACCTTGCAGTTGTAGATAGCAATATTTGCGATACAGATTCAACTTTATTATTCGAATAACTTTTTTCATTTTGGTTGCATTCGAATCCAAATGTTAGTTTTTAAAATATTAATTCATATTTTCTTTTCATAAAACTAAACCAAAAGAATCAATTCTTTGGAGAATTTTCTATAGGAAACGCTGAACAAAACACTAAAAGAAAAATATATATCTAATCATTACTAGAGTGCATTACCAACTAGGAATTATTATTTATTTATTTATTAATACACATGAATACATTACAGACACAAGTCCAATGCGTATACATGGAAAACAGAAACAAATTTCAATACACTAAAAATCAAAATATACATACACTTAGAATAAAAATATGGTTACTGCTCCAAGTATTTCACCACACATGTGTGGATTTGGGTCAGTGATGCAGAGAAAATATCCATCTCTGGTTGATTTCTAGCCATACCGTTGAGTAAACGAAGCACGCGGCTGAGAGGGGCCTTGTTCACGAGGTTAGTGCGAGCCCCCGGACACTGGAACAGTCTATGACTGCGCGCGCGCGTGTACTGATCCGGCACCCATAGATATATCAGTGCCAGCAACGATGGGACATGAGTCAAACCTCTTAGAATTTTTACCATAAACATAGCCATTGTGGAATCCCTTCTTAGCTCTAAGCTGTTATACCCTAACGTGCCCAATAGGAACATCGTTGGGTATAAAAAGGGATAATACTTAAAGGTACGTTTGTATAAATTACGAAGGAAGAGTTTTTGGACTTTTTCGATCGTAAGTACATGTTTAGCCTCGTATGGAGTCCAGATCGTCGAATTAAATTCCAGCCTACTCCTAACGTAAGAGTTAAACAAAGTACGAAACGTGCCTTCCTCGCTTTCTTACTCAACTCTTCAATATAGTAGCTGTACTTCAAGTCAGCAGTAAATAGTACACCAAGATCCTTAACAAAATCCAGCGCACGCGGTAGCGGTGAACCAGCGAGCTTGTAAGGAAAATGGAGAGGATCACGCTTTCGGTGAAAAGTAAATACAAACGACTTATCGACGTTCAGCTCTAAGCAGTTTTTGACACTCCACGAGTGCACTGCATCAATTTCACGCTGAAAACGTCGACATTCATCGATGGTATTTAGTGACGCAACCAATTTAACATCGTCCGCAAAAATTAATATCATGAAGTCATCAGATATTAATTTGGGGAGATCATTAATAAATATTAAAAATTCCAACGGACCCAAATTACTGCCCTGACTTATTCCTGACCTAGGAATCGATCAGAAACAACAGAAATCTGATGCAACAGGTATTGTAGCGACGACAGCGCCTTCTGTTCAGAATGAGCAAGGCATGAAATCACATAACGCCCTCGTGAGCGTTCAGTATGTGCATTACAAGCTGGTATATCAAGTAGTTACAAAAATTCAGTGCACAGATATGGTGGAAAAATTCGTTCTTCCAGATACGAACCTCGGTAGCGCAGTCGGTAGCGCGCCTGTCATGTAAGCAGGAGGTCGCAGGTTCAAATCCTGGCCGTGGATTTTTTTCAAAAATATTTGTGCTTTTAAATTTGTTTCCAATTGATTCCTAGTTGGTAATGCACTCTAATAATGATTAGAATATTCCAAGCGATGGATTTCGCAATAAAAACATATAATATATATCTAATTATGGTATCAAATAACAAGATTAAGACGAGGTGCAACACTGCACATGAGAACGAAAACCAATTTTTACGGACACTTATCGTGTGGTATAAGCTAGGGCTTTTGTGATAATCTTAGGCTAATCGGGATAGCACCTTACCTTAGCCAGCAGAATGATTGATTATCGATAACAATTGATTTACAATTGCTCCGGCACGATCGTGCCTCCTGGCACTTTACTGGTTAAGTTAGTATTGCAAAGCAAAACCTTTTTAGCCTAAGGAAATTAACATAGTATATTCACCTCAGTGCGTGTGTCCAGCGAAGCAGACTTGTCTATTGCAGCAACCGTGAGCGCGGGGCGCACTTCACGTAGATATTCCTCGCACCCTTCCTCGCCGATCTGTTGAGTATTACAAACTATTATGGCATACTGTCCTAATGGTAGGAGAATAAATACTAAATTCATTTATAACTGTATACTTCTGTACACAAGCACGGGCCAAAGAGCAGTGTATTTTGTCATGCTTACTCACTCGCACATGGACAATCGCGGTATCATTGCTCCGTCCGCGGTATGCATGTCAACGCACAAGTAAGACAGATTGTTTCAGGTACTTTGAAAGCAATAAAAGTCTTATAATTTATGTAAACCGTGATTTTTTTATTATGCTTGCCCTTGACAAAATCTTAAATTGATCTGTGGCAAAATGACGCTCTGAGAAGTGACCGCAGCCAGGAAAAAAAAAGACAGATGACTTTTCTGTCTGTGGTGCTTACTGGACCAATTATTATATTAACCTCGCCATTTTTTTTAAGGGATCCCAAAATGTAAGGTACAGCAAGCCGGGATCTGTTGTTTTAACTCCCACCCTGGGAATACGTGCAGGGACTCCAGGGGAACGAATTGCGGACGCATTGACCACGACATTACCGGGATTTGAGCTCGCGACTGACCGTGATCGTCGAAAAATCATCTGGGTTGTCAATTGTATTTTTATCATCTATACATTTTCAGTAAGAAAAATCAAACTAACCTGCAAAGCTAAAACGGACGCAGTACCAGCAGCCGCACGCTTCTCCCCGTCCTTCCCCCGCCGCAGCATGCGGGTCACGTGGTCGGCTAAGGTCGCCCTGTGATTGGCCAGCACGTGCGACAGATTGCGCCGCTGAAGCACGGTGCGCAGGGAGACTAAGGCCGACGCGCGCGCAGCGTTGGATCGCGCGCTGAGACCGTCTATCGTCTCCAGCACTTTCTCTTCGAGCTTCTCCTGGAGCTCGTTTTCTGGAATTGTTTAGTTATAGAGCTTAGAGCTGAAGGAATAAGAATTGGTACATGTTGTTGGTTCAGAAAAGTGTTATAAAAAGAGATAAAATTAAAGAAAACTAACTAGTTTAGGTTTTAAGATAGACCCCGTAACAAAAATGATCTAACACTGACAGCTTTGGCCCCCCATAAAAATATCTGTACCCAACTTAATGACCTCTACACAATGACATCCTATGTACATGCCAAGGTATGAAAAACAAAAATCCTTTTTGACCTTTTTTCATGCATGAACCTCCTGAAAATTTATATTATTTAATTTTCAATTAAATTAAAAGGTTTTCGGTCAACATTTCCACACAACATATCAAAAGTTCAAAACTGTAACTAATTCCGTCTAAGAACTAACCTAAGATGCTAAACATCAGTTTTGCCCTTTGGGTCCGGAACCCTAAAAAAAAAAACATCGTCACGACATGAATCCCTGAGGATTCCCAAGTGTGAACTATGAAATGCAAGTCAGACTTGGTACAACCGCTTTTCACTGACGATTATTACGTCCCAAACGTGACGTGGGTGGTGAGTCCTATTATAATACTTTAGACATAAATGGACCACCGGCTTAACGTGCCTTGCAGATCGAACACAAATTAATGCGTACCCCAGAGATTAAACTCACGACCTCTGGTTCAGCAGGCGGCGAGCACTCTGTACCACTCGGCCACATGTTGTCTAGCATATACAAGGTGGCGCAAAAGTAATGTCATAATTTAAATTGGCTGCCAATTTGTTATAAATGAAAAAAAAAAGCTTTTTTTTCATAGAAAGTTTATTTGAAAGTGTAAAATTGATGACATTAATTGGAAAAAATTATATCGCTCCCGAGTTGATGCATAATGGCGCTCGTTTAACGGCATTTTGAATTGTTGCTCGCAAAATATCTGCCTATCTGGCTCCAAATTGGCGATTTCTTCTTCAATGTTATCTTTCAAGACTTGCAAGGTTCGTGGTTTGTTGTGGTAAACGCGAGATTTTGAAAAGCCCCAAAGGAAGAAGTCTATCTGACGATCTGAATGGCCGTTTAAATCTCCAAAACGCGAGATCAAAATTTGTCAAATAAGCAGTAACAATAATTCCACGTTCTTGAGGTGTGTACCGCTCCATGGCTTGTTGACAATATATCTACATCATAAATGTCAAAGCACAGTAACATTTGGAACAATCTGCAAAAATGGCAGCCAATTAACATTATTACATTACTTTTGCGCCACCTTGTACATAAGTACGGAAAAATTAGGGGAACCTAGTGAATATAGAGGACATTTTTAGTGGCATAAAACTTTAGGTTTCGATGAAGCGTATTTTGGAACAGTTTATGCAAATACATAAAACAGACTTTTAAGGAAATTTGAATTGACCTTTTATTCAGCCTTAAAATAGCTTCTATTGTAACTAAATTAGAACCACAAATACATCCTTAACCTTTCGTTGAATCGTTATCTAACATGTGTTAATATCACAAATGACCTTGAAGTAACCAAACATTGCTAAGTCTTTTTATCTCAGCTGCCGTCGCCGCCGAATATTTATAGCATAATGAGGAAATAAGACGAGATTCAAAATTCAATCTATACTCGTTTATAACCACCAGTATCAACACTGTCTACAGCTCTACAGAACCAGTCATCACACTTGTAATTTTCACTTTGCTTCCCCAGTCTTTAGCCTTCTCGTAATTACCAAATAGATACTATGCAGTGTAGATATTATTAAAAGCTGATATTTGTAAACAAAGCAATTATTTGGCACTACAGTTGCAAATACTGTGAACTGTGAAGAATAGTGTCAAAAGAGTTCCATCAACATTTTAGTTCAATAGGTTGATATAGATTTTAATCACTTAATTATTTAAAGTATTTTTAAACTAACATTCAATCTAGTTATCCTTCAGTTAAGGATAATCGTCATGACGCGACCAACTCAATTGTGAGCGTGGCCAAATGTCATGCTGTTTCATTTCACTATAAGCTGCATGCTCCATGAAACTTGCGAGGACAATAAAATCGTGCGGATTTCGACGCCGGCGTAAAATTGAAAACTTGTTTCTCAGGAAAAGTCTCTTTTAGCAAGACTGTGGCGGTTTTAAAACATTATTTTTGGTTATTATTAATCTAGATAACATTTTCGTTGTTTGACCCGTATTAATTTTTATATTTTATCTAAAACAATAAAAGCACTTTCGGCTCCACTTTTGGTGAAAAAAAAACGTTGAATTTACGTATTTTAGGGGTTTGTTGTTAAGATATTACTCAAGTTTCACGGTATTTAGTTCGACTTAAACATAGATCTAGATAATGATAATGGACTCAGCCTAAAAGTTATAATAACATTCCAAAGACACTCCATAGTGTGGTGACAGCGTTTGTATGAAGGTATGCGCTTAGCGATGTGTCTTAATACAACAGGTGGTTCGGTATTTAGGGGTATAATAATTATAATGCATATTGTGGTATAATAATTATAATGCATATTGTGGTATAATAATTAGTTTGTTTCACAGTAAATACTATTAATGACTTAATAATTAGCAGAACCAGAACAGGTCAAATTGCAATGATAATTTTATTACTTCATAGCTTGAAAGCAGTTCTAGTGAAAAGTAATTGAAACATTATGTTTATGGATTAGGTTAACAAGTTTATAAATAAGCACTTCCATTAAATTTATATGAGTATATTCATTTCATGTTATGATCTCTGTAAATTCATATAAAACTCTTTGTATGTTTGACAGAGAAAAAGTAGGTAGCAAACTAGTTCAAACTACTGAAATGTATTTGAAATTTTTGTAACAATTTTGAAAACTTATTTGGTTGTAATGGTGAGTCAGTCTGAACATAAACTCCATTTTTAACTTATTTCTTGCGAAGCCCCACATTATGAGATATAATGGTATCGATTCGGCGCAACACAACTGACAAGACTAACCTTATTTTGAGCGTCCCGCCTTTGTCTTTTCGATACAGAAAGAAAAGGACAGAACACTTAAATTAAGTTTAGTCCTGTTAATTAAGTCAAGTTGTGTTGCGCCGAATTGGTGTTATTGTTAACTTATCGAGAGCATGTTGCACCTCATGTGAGCATGCGTAAATGTTTTCTACAGTTGGAATGTTACCCAAAAAGAGGCAACTGCTTCTACTTCAATAACATTTAGTAGTAAGAATTTAGCACCATTTGTTATTTTACCTGCTTCATCATGATTACTCTTGAGGTCTGACTGTCCCGACGTCTCCGAGTAGTTATCATTGGTCAAGTCGATCCCAGCATCCTCATCAGACGAGTAGGCTTGCTCTGTTCTTTTATGATCTGAAATAAACAGAATAGTAGTGTAAGCTCAATTGGATAAACATTTTACTTTTGTATTTTTAGTTAATGTTAACAGTTTATTTACACAAATTATGTTATATTTATTTTGCAAACAACACTGGATACAGTTAACAATGTTTTTAGAAGAATAGAAGAGCTTGTATGACTAGATTGATGGATGTGGAAGAAGGAAACAAAGTATGTCAGGATCGTAGTAGATGGAAATCTGTAGTCGCTGTCTATCCCACTGGGAGATAGGTGTGAAGTAAGGTGTATGTATGTTTTTAATTTGATTTTCTTAATGTTAATCTAAATTACCAAAATTTTTGTTTGATTTTGTTTTTTCTATTTTCATAAATATTTGCAGATGCTCATGTTGCATTTGTCGCAGGAAAATAGTAAAGTTTGACATTTTTCAAACGGAGTTGTTATTTTCTAACTGCAATTTTCCCGTTCGGCCATTCGACTTTGTCATTTTCTAAAAAGCCGAAATCTACAGTCTTTCACCAAAAAGTGAAAAATAGGAGTGACGAAGAGCGGAGCCAACCCTCAATAGTTCTAACAGAGTTACTATATGCAGAGGCAAATCATAAAATGCCGAATTCCACTATATGATGAAGATTCATTCAATAGCCAAATTGTGAGCATTTAGAAACTGACGATGCTATTTGTAAAATGACAAATTTACTTTTGGCTTGCGACACATACATTAGTCAATTTGAGAGTGTTGCACCATGTTACACATATTCCAACATTTTATTAATATTTTGTAATAATTATAGAAGTAAAATAACAATAGCAGTACACAATGAAATTAGAAATAAAACCTTATGTTGGATTTTGTTTTAAGGTTTTTAAGACTGAAAGAAATAGGTACATATTAACCCGTAGACTTTCACAAACCATAATCTTGCTGTAAATCAATTGTTATCGACAATCAATAATTCTACTGGTTAAACAAGAGATCATTGTAATTCTACTACATGGGAAATACATGGTAAATATACATAGACAAAGCAAGAGAAATTTAATGAAGCTTGCAATAGCTCTCACATCATAGCAAAGAATCTTGGAATAATAGTAAATGCAGTGGAATTTATGTTTTCAAGCAGTTTCATAATCATTATGCAACTGTTTCCATGTCTCTGCACAGTACTCATGGGGCCATTGCTTGTTTGTATGGCCTGGTGTGGATTTTGAACATTTGTTTTATTAACTTCAGCTAGGTATGAACGCTTAAGATCTGTGCATAGAAAATGATTTTTCAATGCATGTGCTCGTAAAGGCCCACTTTTTATGAATCAAAACCGAACAAAAAGTCGATTATTTTGCCCTAGGGCTTTATTATTATTATTATTTTTTATTTATTTATAATGGTTGGCAGCCTTTCCTGTGTACCATAGATATTATACTTTTTTTTCCACTGTTTAACGGCTCTGGATACAGTCTTTTTGAGCCAATTATAATTTAAAGTTCACAAGATTATATTTATTTTCATTTCCTCACACTTTGCATTGAAAAACGTAGTATGATACACGGGCGTAAAAGCAATAAATTACTCGGTTACGTTTAAAACACTCGCTACGCTCGTGTTTTAAATCGTCCTCGTAATTTATTTATTTTCGCCCTTGTAGCATAAACTACTATTTTGCATCAAAAACTGAGTAGGTGTGTGCTCACTCAGACTGAGTTGTGTAAGATTTCTTTAAAATAGCTCTACAAAAATGGTCCAACTTCTTATCAAAATTGTGAGTTGTTTTATTATCTAAATGCAAATTACATAATAATGTATCCAAATGTGGTTGTTTGTTTACAAATAAACTTCTCATTAAATGTCTCACAATTAATTGTGATATTGATCCAATTTCCCTCATGGTACTTGGGGGTTTTCCGGCAAGTTCGTAAAATATACAGGGAAGCCCTCACTACGTAATTAGTCCCGAGTTAGTAAGTATACATCATAACATTGTGCGAAATGTGGCTCTGATGCTGAAATGTGGCTATGATGCTGAAATTGAGGTTAAAATTGTTGCTGAAGATTCTTTCTTTGTGCATATGTTGCCCATATGTTTCAAAGCTGGGTGCAACGACATGCCAAGACAAAACGACCGTGAACAAATAAATACGTGGATTTGTCATATCTACGGACGGAAAGTACCACAAGGTCAACGCGTGATCTCGAATTGGCACATTCCTTTGGTGACTGCACCAACGAAATATGAAATTATTGATAAGTAACGACGTTTACTAACCGTATTTTCCTTTCTTCTTTCCTTTAGGCATGGTGAAATGTTGTTTTCTGGACAAATTCAAGCTGAACAGATTGAGGCAAAAAAATATTCACTAGTTATTTTTCTAAGTTTCACACTTAATCAAGACGGAGATAAGTTCAATATATCAGTTCCTATAGAACGATTTAGACACCAAATGCAACATAAAACTAAAATTTCAGAAAAACTTTTTAACATGTTTGACCGTGTAACATGCACACTCGACTTCGCTCTTTTGACTTTTTTTTTGCGCAATGCGCTGTCAGTTTTAAGGAGGCGGGCGGGAGGGAAAAATCGTAGCCATTTTGAATTTAGCCTTGCCAGCGCACAAAATTAAATCCACTTAATTTTGTTAAACTAAGAACCACTCTATATTATAACATTTTCTTGTAATCGATTAGGAAGATAAAATATATTGGAACATATTTAATCATATAAACAATGAACATCGATCAAGTGATACTACTAAGCTATACTTATGTTTTTGTATAATATTTTATTTCCCCCGAATTTTTGTTTTCGAACTTCCTGGTATCATTGGTAGTGACGTACCCATTTGCACAACAAATCGCAATCGATAATTTACGTTGGACAAAGTTTTGCAACAGTACTTTAAGCTTAAAAGTTTTTAGGGTTCCATATAGAAACGAAAACTTTTGTAGTTTTGTATGAAAGGAGCTTGCCCGAGAAATGGTTAACGTAATTAACAACAATTTTTTTTTTACTTCAACCACTTGGTAGCAAGAAGCTTACAGCTTATTAGGCTGGTAATTACCGGTACCTACCTATATCTATTGATGTATTCCTACATAACAAATAACTACAGGTTCACATCACAATCTGTCACCCTGGAACGTTCACAAAAAGGGTGTGTTTTAGTCGGCCATGGGCGTGCTAAAATAAATTTCTAGCACACTGTCATCTTCAATTTTGTTTTGAAGTCCGAGCGTGAGCTTGAGCAAAAACCGGCCAAGTGCGAGTCAGATTCACGTACCTAGGGTTCCGGATTGTGGCTAATAAATTTAATTTTGTTTTTTTTTTTTCGTTTTTTCGTTAACCGCTTTAATTTTCCTTTAACCTTTACGTAAACATCTATTACCATGATTTCTTCATATTTTTCATTCCACCCGTTTTAAGATAAGGGGGGGGGGGGGACATACAATTTTTAATGGTTTTTCAAGGATTTCTCGAAATAGATGCTTTTAAATATAGCCAAACTATATATTTTTACGATCAAATTTTTAATACCTACAATTTGATACCGATATTATATTTTAGGATACTATTTTTTATTTCTCTAACTTTTGTTTTGGAAATATTTTGAACAATATCAAATTCAATGTGATATGTAGGCAATTTAATGCTATTTTTGTGCCAAATTTCATGTCTTTATTCTTAACGGTGCTAAAGTTATCAGGCTGTGATATATGTATAGACTTTACGGACGGACGGACGGACAACGGAGTCTCACCATAAAGGTTCATTTTGTATCTACCTTTTTAGTACGGAACCCTAAAACTAAATCTTGCATGTATGTAGTGATGGTTTCAATTAGCTCATATTCATACTTCATTTAGGATGTACTTGCATTCGACAGTCAACAGCGGGCGCATTTGACATTGGCGTACAATATCTAGATAACTAGAGTTTTTTCTGGGCGGGCCTGGCCCCTGAGCAGTGGCTTATAAATGCTTTGATCAACTTTTCAGTTTGCCAAACTTTGTAAAACTGTATAAAGATATAAACAATATAAAAAAAAAAGCAAAGTAATAAAAAGGAACTGTGTGAAGCCGAAGTGTTAAGGCTCCAGTCCCCTAAAAATCAGTATTCTTGCAGAATTATCAGAAAAGAAAGATTTTATTTTAGTTAGTAAGAAAGCAATAAATAAAATACATTTTACGTTAATTTATAGTGTGGAATTTGAAGATTTCAAAACATATTTTTTCATTTACTTTAATGCTACTTTTAATAGGTTTTTTAGGCTTTAAACATACCTTTATTTATGTTCTACGCGTTGAGAGTCTCATTCATGCACACGTCACGTAAAAATGATGTCAAAAACAAGAAATTTATCCAGGTATCATTTATTTCCATATCTTCAACAATAATCTTACCTGGTTACTTTTTTGGATAATACTTTAGTTTTCTTATTTCGTGTGCTTTAAGTAGTTGTGATTTTATGAATTCAACCACTGCTAAAATATTTTTTTTCTACTAGAAAACTATCGTTTAGCGTAGTCAAATTTAAAACACGTAGAATAGAACTATTAACAAGTGAAATAACAAAAAACGGTACTTAAAAAAATATTTTAAGAACATCTATCAATTCGAAACTTATCGAGAGTTTAAAACACAAAACGCGTCGAAATTTCCCTCAGTTTCGCTGGGACATCGCAGCGTTCAGACGTGTGTTGTGTAGCTCGACGTCATTTTACCTCTCGCTCGCACGGTTGCTCCCTTTCCCTCGCGTAGATTCTTATGGAGAGGCGAACTGTTTCATGAAAGTTGCTCTACTTGAATATTGCACTTATCATTTAATAAGTAAACAACTATGGATAAAATATTTTTTGAATATTATAAGAAATCCCTGTTTCGAAAAAATAAAGTCTAATCTACGTCCGTCCGTATTTCACAGCATCATAACTTTAGCACCGTAAAGATAAAGACATGAAATTTGGCACAAAAATAGCATTAATTTGCCTACAAAATTTGAAAATTTGAAATTGTTTAAAATATTTTTAAAACAAAAATGCGAAAAATAAAAAATATCCTAAAAATACAATATGGGTATCAAACTGTAGACACTAAAAAGGTGATTGTAAAAATATATACTTTTACTATATTTACTGGCACTGGTTTAGTGAAATCTTGAAAAAAAAACACAAAAATGTCTATGTCCGAAACTGGTAAACCGAAAAATATGAAAAAAATTACCATTATAGATCATAACTGACCAATAACCGGGAAAACTATAGTGATTTAAAAATATAAAAAAAAAGTAAAATATATATTTTTTTTATATAAAAATACAATATGGGTATCACATTGTAAGTATTAAAAAGCTTATTGTAATAATATATAGTTTGGCTATATTTAATTGCATCTATTTCGATAAATCCTTGAAAATCTATAAAAAAATGTATGTCCCCCCTCTTATCTCCAAAACTGGTGGACCAAAAATATGAAAAAAAATCATGGTAATATGCGTTTACGTAAGAATTACAGAAAAAATAAAGCGGTTGAGAAATTCACGAAAAAAAAAAAGATAAAACTAAATTTATCATCCACAATTCGGAACCCTAGGGTCTGACTAGAGTCTGACTCGCACTTGGCCGGTTTTTTTTCAAGATGTTTGCAGTAGGCCGTTTTTTTGGGCGGTTTTAATTTAGTTTTCGGAGCTTTTATTACTACCCTTAATTTTTACCATAAGTATCCGGTTATCCGGATAATACATTATCCGTTATCCGGATAGTAAAAATCTGCGAATAATTGCATGCCCTAATTCGCTTAGATTAAGTTATGTTAATGTGTGTTAATTCGAAAACCATTACGAGATTTAGGTTTAATAAGCCGTATTTTAGAAGTTGTGGTCTAAAAAACCCACGGGGATGGCATGACACAAATTTTATACCAGCACCGCTGTCGCCACTTTTTGGAATAACGTATTATTACCTGGCTCTAGTCCCGTATAAGTCAGTATTCTCGCTGAATTATCAGAAAAGAAAGATTTTATATTAGTTAGTAAGAAAGCAATGACTAAAATACATTTTACGTTAATTTAAAGTGTGGAATTTAGAGATTTCAAAACATATTTTTTCATTTTCTTAAATGCTACTTTTAAAAGGTTTTTTAGGCTTCAAACATACCTGTATTTACGTTCTACGCGTTGAGGGTTTCATTCATGCACACGTCACGTAAAAATTATGACAAAAACAAGAAATTTATTCAGGTATCATTTATTCCCATATCTTCAAAAATAATCTTACCTGGTTACTTTTTTGGATAATACTTTAGTTTTCTTATTTCGAGTGCTTTAAGTAGTTGTGATTTTATGAATTCGACCACTGCTAAACGATTTTTTTTCTACGAGATAATTATCGTTACATTTCCAAATTTTATAAAGGTATTTTTTATATCAGGCATTAGTTAAATGAAAATCTTGATTAATAAATAAATTTTCGGGCACAACTACACGCTTTTTAGGGCATGCAGGTTTCCTTAGAGCGATAGGGCTCATCACGCTGAGACGTAATAATCGTCGGAGAAACGCGAGTGTACTTATAGGTACACGTATGGGTGGACTTATGACTTGCATCTCACAGTTCACACTCGGAACACCTCTTGACACCCCTTCGGTAAAAATCTGCAAATAATTGCATGACCTATAAAATGTATTGTGTCTTAATACTAATCACTTTTACTGCTACCAATAGGCCATCTATTCCAGGTAGATTAACTTTTGTTTATTTTGCTTTTGCAAATTCATTTTGTTTGTTCCGATAAACTAACCAAACTTTGTAAATTACCGTTACTTGAATTATAAAAAATCTTCACATGTCAAATTTTAAGTAATCGTACATTCATTTAACGAAGTAGAGCAACATTCATGTGCGGTCTCTAACATCTTAATGCAGCGGGGGGAGCGCCACTTCTAAAGCCTCAGGTAAGATGAAAGCGAAATGTTGCAAAGAGAGTCTGGGGCCTTAAGCCATATATCGGTTTTCGGCATGTTTCCTGTTCAAATAAATCTAAACAAAATAATCCAAAATTTTCGGGCGTTTTTTTATCGATTTTTGATCTCATTTTTGACGTCAATTGCAAATAGGTATTTATGGTTGCTGACCCAACTCAATGCCTAAGAAAATACAATGCATTGCTAAGAACACCGTTCGTTTGTTCGTGCGGTACTCTTGCTGAAATAACGAATACTATGAGTATACCTGAGACACATTATTTTTTTTTGTATTTTTAATTGGCTTTTTATTTTTGAATGACAGATTGAATTAAGGGAATCAAGGGAATCAATTCAATCAAGTGTGTTGGACGATTCTATGCAATGTCCATTTTTTGGCACTTATCGGTGAGGCTAAATAAGCCGATATGGGAGCGGCAAATCTCCCGCACAAGGGGCGCAAGGTCGAGACGTTGCCTCCTTTTG
Source organism: Ypsolopha sequella (assembly GCA_934047225.1). Classification (NCBI taxonomy): domain Eukaryota; kingdom Metazoa; phylum Arthropoda; class Insecta; order Lepidoptera; family Ypsolophidae; genus Ypsolopha; species Ypsolopha sequella. The sequence continues at coordinate 3,736,609 of OW203988.1, read as the reverse complement.
CGTTTGTCAGCCAACAGGTTGGTGGTGCAACGTGCGTTTTCCCCTGAAACAGTATTTCCAGGTGACTGCCCGCACGGTGGCGACCCAGCCCGCATGCTCTTGACGCAGTCCTTCAAACGCAGAAAAGGGCTGCCCAAGTCTCTCTTGGCATCCGCGACGGCAGCTGAGCAGGGTCCAGCGCTGCACATAGTGCACATGCTTCAGCTAGCGCAAGCGTCACTCTAGAGCAGGGCGTGTGGCTGGGTAGGTGTATGAGTTCTAGTACCCTCTTATTAGCGACTCTGTCTTCCCATGTCATGTCAAGGATGTTTGATGTTCTTATCTGATGCACGATTCGGCTCCATACAAAAGCATGCTCAAGATACAGGCCTGGAAGACGATCAGTTGGTCTTTATGTTAAGGTGCTTACTATCCCATACTCTTGTACTGAGCTTCCCAAACAATGTGGCCGCTTTGCCGATGCGGGTGTCGATCTGCACACTGAGCGAAAGATTACTTTCTCGACACTGGTTAACCTAAATTTACAGAACTTGTGGACTATTGGACCTATTGGTTGTGCCATCCAAAAAATAGCTAAGTAATCTCGGGACAGCGAGTGGCTATTGCATAGTGGCGCAGAATTCAAATACTTACTTATACTCTTGCATTAAAATACTTGTATGCAAATAAAAAAAAAATAATACTTCAAAATTAGATTCCTCGGAAGTAGATTATTTGAAAGTGCACTTGAGTGAAATTATTTCAGTGTCCACCCTAGAATTTTGGGTTGGTAATGTTATATTTTGTTCATAGAAAGAAAAAACAAATAGAAACAGATTCTGACTCCCTGAGATGCGTACAAATAATTAAAAGTTTTTGTATCAGGAAAAAGTATCAGGATAAAGCTACTAGCATTAAAAACGGTTTTACATCTGCAAAAAAAACTTTATTTTCTTAATTTTCCGCTCGCAAAAGTTATTTTGAAATTGCAGCTTCATTAGGACGATTGACTAACATTTTTTACATTTTATAAATATAGGTTTTTTAGTGAGCATAATATATAGTTTCGTTTTAATCGGTTTTAAAATATGGGATCTGAATCGCTTTTTTCGGGAACTTTATACTTTTAAAAAGTAATTTACCTAATTGATAGAAAAGTATTTTTATGTAATGTTATTATTATAAATAGGTAATGGTGCCTTAATGCATTAGGGTTCGTCTTCAATTTAGCCACTACAAACCCTAAAGTGATGTGATCGAGTATGGGGCAGAAATATATTAGCCTTTCTAAACTCGCGCCCGGGTATCGCTTGCACTTACACTGATTTCAAAATTAAACTTCAAAAGGAACCCTAAAATCATGGTAAATAATTCCACTTGCAGTTATGGAGGACAAACTTGACATGACACTTACGATCTATTACACTCTATGTATCTAAAAGGGTATATATCTAAATGTACCTATAGCAGGTGGTAGAACTGATGCCAGACTCGACTGTGGAGGTACCACCATCTTACTTGGAGACCCCCTCGAAGTAATTCGGGGGAGAGTAAGAGGACAACTCAAAGTCAAAAAACCAGGAGGCCCACCATGCCTGGGACCGTTAGATGGCGGTATATCCATCCCTAATAGCCGGGCCTTATATGGAACAGACTGCGGTGATGGGCAGCGGCGTCACTGGTGCGAGGGTTCCGGCACTGTGCTCACCAAACCGCCTGCCCAGCATGTGTGAGTATGGGCAATTCTTCCAGGATGAGCGCCGGGAGTGGCAAAGTCCCGGAAAGGCTTATGTCCAGCTGTGGACGAACTAGGCTGATGGATGGATGGATCTAAAGGGTCTAATTAAGTTGGTCATTTATGACTTGCTAAATAATTAAATATCTATTTGTGATTTTCAGCTTTTTTCAGGCGAGTTTCAAAAATTGATTATATAAAGGGCAATAACATTTTTTTGCTTTTTTTTTTACAGCATCATGGAGCCGTACATTTCTGCAAGCAGTATCAGTTTCAATTTGATATCTCATACGGGACCCGAGCAAAAGGGTCGTGACAGCAGACATACGCATTCCGTTTTTTTATTTTGAGGTATGGAACCCTAAAAACAGTTATTTGGCTGCGTCTGGATAATATATCTATCTACATCTACTCGTACTATGACTAAAAGTTTACTATGTACGTAATGGTTTTTTTTGTACTCAATAATAAGTAGTCATAAATCCTTGTAAACGCCTAAAAATACGGTATGATTTGTTCATTCAGGTAATTCATGTTTTAGTTACACTTGTAAAGTTAATAAAATAATTGTCAGATTTAAACAAATCTATAACTAAATAAGTTTATAATTATAATGTTTTATTAAGTTAAATATATTTTTTTATGAATTTTGTCGAAATCACAATTTTTAATAAAGCTTCAATGAAAACATAGGAACTTAATTATATTGACATTATTGGTTTAACTAAAAAAACTCGTTTTAACACCCATAAAATAACACAATTTTACTTTTCTAAATAAATGAAATATTTACAACTAAAATAAATAAAAATAAATATGATGTCATGAATTTTTTGATAACGGAAGAATTTCTTTGTTCTTGTGCTGTTTCGTCACAGTTACTAGGATCTCTCCACTTAGCTTTAACTTCTTTAGACCCTGATAGCTTCCCAAATCGAAATTCTGCACACTGCACTGTCACTGTAGGGGGTATACCTTGGAATATTAATCTTGAACTTTTTCGCTTAAAATTGGCAGAACCTCGCATTTCTTCAACTTCTCGTCCATTTATATACCATCTTAGCTCGGAATCCGGAGCTCCACGGCAGATAGCTTCGATGTCATCATCTTCACCATATTCCTGACCTAAGCCTTCTAATAGAGGTCTTCTATGTTCATGCCCATCGACAACCATGTAAGCTTTTCGACTCGCAAACCTGTACGGTGGTACGTCCCTTTCAATGTCACATCTGTATAATCCTGTTGCTTCCTCGGTCAGGGCTCCAAGGCGGAGATGACAGGCTGATGGTCCACACGTGATCTGCTCTATTCTTCCTACTCCGAGAATGGGGAATGAGCGAGTGCTGGGAGCCGCTCCAGGTTTGTATCTGAAGAACTCGTTAGGTCCTTTGAACCAGTTGAGGAGGGTGAAGTTGGCGTCGTAGCGACATTCAATTTCCACTTCTTGCTGGTCCGCGTGAACGACAGGTGGTACTATGAGCTCAGTGATGTTGAAGTTTCGAGCGTGAGAGCCGGCGACTGAGAGAAGAACCAGCATAGAGAAGGCAAGCACCAGCATGGTGTCTGGACGCGCGCGCGTGTCGCACTGTGCTCTCACTCCCCCGGCATAACACGATCTTAATTAACCAGTTTATTAAACTCCGACACTTAACCGTAGGATGGGCTCTCTCCCCAAATTGTATCATTGTGTTTTTTTCTCGGTTCCTGTTTAATTGATAATTTGTAATTGCCTGCATAGGGGATGCCTACGCTGCCTAAGGGCGTAGTTAATGGCTTTGACTATTAATTTTGAAAAAAAAAAGTTTTTTATTAAGTTTAATTTCATAACATAATGCAGTGACTTACACAATCATAGTTTCTTACTTATACGTATGTATGATTCAGAGTTATCGATGAGTATTACATCATGATTTCTTTTACGACTCGAGATGAGTAAAGTTTATTCGTATGAATTCATGTCACACTTTTTGCTATACAATAAGATAAATTATGCAACAATAATTATTATTATATTATGCAGTAGATACGTAGTATTTTTATGTTTCTTTGAACTAAAAACGTATAAATCGCATTATAAATAGTTTTGAAGTCACTTTGTCATACAGCAGCCAGAGTAGGGTTAGAGGAGTCAAGACAATCATGCGAATTGCGCTCAAAATGTGTCATCCAATTTCACCCAGCAACGCAACGTAGAGGTAATCGTCCAATTACAGATATCCGTTCTGCTGAGATTTGTCCTTAAATATATAAAATGTTTACAGTAAAGATATAGGTTTTAGGGCACTTTAAGTAAGTATATACAATGAAAACTTTTCATTAAATGATTAAAATTTGATTATCTTATTATAAGCGGATACCGACGTCTACGTAAGCATTAAGTTATTCTTATTGTAATAAAATGATAGATATAGTTCAAAGCAATTTTTTATGAGAGCATCAAATTTAGTATGAGGGTACCCTGATAAATGTTAGCCTAGTTTAGCCCTCCGAGCTTTTTTTTCTTTCTTATTTTTCTTAAAGCTATAACTGAAAATTTTAACAATTTTTGCTGTTAATTTTCAATTACATACAAGTTAAAAAAAAATAAGAAAAAAATATGTTGAGATTTTTTTTGGGCCCTAGTCACACCGCGTGGGTACCCTCATACCAAATTTGGTGCTATTATCCGCCCAGGTAACAGTAATTTAATTTCACTAAGCCATCGTACTATAAGCCTCTATTGATTAGCTTCAAGTTTCCACGATATTGCAAATGCGTCAGCAGACCTATCCAGTGTCTATGCCAGGAAAACATTTTGTGCGTGCATAAATGACTCATTGTTCACATTACATTATTTCTTGATATTGTTAACAACCCATATTTCTCAGAAGGAGCAAGGCTTCCTCCTATAACATACATGAATTAATTTGAGATGATCTATGAATCTTCATGAAGTCAACCAATTTTTATTTTTATTTTATTTTATTTTATTTAGGGAACAAACAGTCATTTACATATAATAAAAAATAAATAGACAATAACAAACAGACCTAAAGTTCCATAAAAGTGAAACACTTAATGAAAAATTTCGAACACAATTAAACAAGACGGAATAAACTAAAAATATGCTAAACATTAAAGAACAAGCAATATTAAGTATACATTAATTAATTACTTATATAATAATAGTAGTTGAACAATAATATATACACAAAAATTTAAAATAAAAAATGCAAAGAACACATTCAGAATAAAGCTTCTCCAACTTTATGTTTATAACCAGATAAGGATAATGCAAAGATATCTATATCGCTTAGACACGTGTTATACGTGTTAGAAGCACGTCGGAAAAAAGTATTTTTTGCATAATTTGTTGAGCAGAAATGTAAATAAAAAGTATCTTTTGAACGTGAAGAGGCACGAGGAATTTTAAATGTTACTTTTTCTAGTAATGCATCGGAATCAATTTTATTGTTAATAATTTTGAAGAGAAATAAAGAATCTAGGTACTTGCGTCTACTTTGCAAGGATGGAATACTATGGTGTTTAGACGCTCTCTCATAACCTTGAAAAAAGTTTCTTGTTCGATACTCAAGTGATTTAAGAAATTTATTTTGTATTCTTTCAAGTCTATCAATGTGGACTGCGTATTGAGGGTTCCATATGACGCAACCAAATTCCAAAATACTACGAACGTATGCAAAAAACAATGTTTTAAAAGATGCAGCACGTTTGAAGGGCTTTGAAAGTCTAAGTATTAGACCTAAGTTTTTATAGGCTCTGGCAATAATATTGTCAATATGTATATTGAAATGTAGTTTGGAGTCGAGAGTTATGCCCAGATCCCTCACCTGGTCTACACGTTTGATAACATTTCTTTCAAACTTGTATTCAAAATTAATAGGCTTATGTTTCCGAGTAAAGCTAATTGTGTAGCATTTGTCAGTATTAAGGACAAGTTCATTTAGCTGACAATAATTGACAAATCTATCTAGGTCCGATTGTAGTTCGTCGCAATCGTTTTCGGATAGGATAACTTTGAATACTTTTGTGTCATCTGCATACAACAGATGGCATGAGTTTTCTAAACAGATGCTAATATCATTAATATATAAAGAGAACAAAAATGGACCCAAGTGAGAGCCCTGAGGCACTCCGGACTCAATAATAAGATACTTAGAAGTAAAACCCTTTAGTGACACAGCCTGACTCCTATTACTAATGTATGATTTTAGCCACCTTAATAGATCACCGTGTATACCAACTCTTTCCAGTTTTGAAAAAAGTGTATTATGTTTTATTTTATCAAACGCTTTGGAGAAGTCAGTATACACGGCATCCACTTGGCAGCCAGCATCCATGGCGTTTAGTATAAAATCAGTGTAAGTAATAAGGTTAGTATCAACACTCCGGCCTCTAAAGAAGCCATGTTGTGAAGGTGACATGTAGCGTGCAACAACCTTGGTCAACTGTTCGGTGACTATCTTTTCAAGTATTTTACCTAAAAGACAGAGCTTTGAAATAGCCCTATATTGTTTGATATCGTGTTTGTCCCCACCCTTGGAGATAGGCGTGACGAGTGCTTTCTTCCAGATTTCGGGGAAACAGCCTTCAGCCAGGGATTTGCGGTAAATAAGAGTTACTGGAGTAGACAGTTCTTTAGCACATTTTTGTATTATAATAGGGTGAACTTGATCATGACCTGCACCTTTATTAATATCCACTAGTTCTAATTGTCTAAGTACGAGAGCTTCACTGATATTAATGAAAGAAATATCGATTGGACTTTCTTCTGAAATATTGGTTGAGGACCCGCTTGTATCATTATTGCTGTTAGTGACAAACACGGAGTGAAAGTAGGTATTAAAATAGTTACATATTGTTTCGGGATCAGATGATGTTTTGTCATCGTAGACCATGGTTTCAGGAACAGCGTTAACAGTAAATTTTGACTTAATGAAACTCCAGAAGTACTTAGGTGATTTATGTATATTATCTTCTGCGAAACTTATGTAAGACTGATAGCATTCTTTAATAATTTTCTTTTCTCTAGCTCTCAGTAACTTAAAATCTTGATAGTCCAGTGGATTCCCATAAGTTTTCCATCTGGTGTGTATTTTCCGCTTTTCGCGAATTAATTTTATGAGGGGTCTAGAATACCAAGTTGGAAAGTGACTATTATTACAACCCCTACGCACTGGAATGAACTCTTTAAACAATTTATATAGGATTGTGTAAAAATGGGTAACTGCTTGCTCCGTATTCATACCTGATAAAACTCGCCAGTCCACATTAGAAAGGCCCTCATTTATTTTGTCAAAGTCTGCGGCATGATAAAGAAATTTATTTCCTTTAAACTCGGTTTTGAGTGGGCAGCTAGGCAAGGAGATAGAAAAGTCCAAAGATTTATGATGAAGGTCTTCGGGTGTTAGAGGCTCAGTGCATGCTACGAGAGTACAGCTTGCATTACATAATACTAGGTCCAGTATGCGCCCATTAGTATTTGTACACCAGTTGTATTGTTTCAAATCTGTCAAGTTCATGAAGTCACTTAAAGCGTGTGCTAAGTTATTATTATTTGTTTGAATACATAGATTGCTCAAACCATCCCTGAAGACCCAGTCCGCATACGTAATATTGAAGTCACCGACTATCAAAAATGTATCATGAGGATGGCTAAACATAATTTCAGAAACATTATCAAAAAATTGTTGCAATAAAGAGTAGTGATTATTGTTACGAGGGTAATGAGGAAAATAGGCGCAACCGATATGTAGGCACGGGGTGCGAGGGTCGGCCTCGGTACGGGCGCGGGCTTGGCCCGGCGGCGCACCCAGCTCCACAGTAAGCCACAGCTCCTCGCGATCAGGCGCACTCCACTCGTCGCGCCGACGCGCCGTGAGCCCGCGGCGTAGCGCCAGCAGCACACCGCCCCCCGCACCCCCCGACCCCCCGCGGTCACGTCGGTATACATCGTAGTCACTATGAAAATATTCTGCATTACTAAATTCACTCGATAGCCACGTCTCTGTTATACAAATTACGTCATATTTGGATCCTAATACGTTTTGTAAGAAAGAATGCGATTTAGTTCGTAAACCCCTCACGTTCTGATAGTAAATGCTCAGTAAATCCTGATTAGCCATCAGTAAAAATTTCAATAGAAAATTGTCTTAAAGTCAGACAAGAGTCACTTCGAACATAAATACTTTTATTAAAACCACGAATAGATATCTTTGCAAATTTTGTTCTTATTATAATAACACGCCACATGAAGCCGTTTTTAGCTATACAATGTAAACACTTTAAAAGCGAGAGAATGAGGTAAGTACGTAAACCTATGATGTAACATAAACCTTTTGCATTGATATCAAATGTTTTGAGACAATTTGTGCGTAATAGAAGTCACTTAAGTTTTGACAAATCAAGTTCATTTTGTATGCGCACAATTTTAGATTTTTCGCTTTTGCGCATTAAAATTTTGCAGTCTCTAACCCACAGAAATTGATAGTTTAGTTCGATTTTCAGCTCCCGGGCTCGTTTAAGCAATAGTTTGTTGGTAGGAGTAAGGTGATCGCTTAGATACAGGTTAGTGGGTGCGCCAGGCAGGCCGATGTCATCTGAGGTGAGCCCTCGGCGCGCGCGCACCGCGGCCAGCAACTTGTCCTTGCATCGGCGCTGGGTGAACCGGACAATTATCGCCGGAGTACGCATCTCGCGGGTAGATTGCGCTTGTTTACCGTCACCGCGATCGAAACGGCGAACCCGGTGAATCGAGTCTATATCACAGTCCCCCAAATTAACCCCCACTTTAGCACAAATAGAATACAAAATGTTTTGCAGGTTCTCGCCGCTGCTGAGTGGTACTCCAGATATCTCCATGTTATTCAATCGGGAAAACTGATCACGATCGTTGTTTTCACGTTTGAGATCGGTGATGGTTTCTTTGGCTTCATTAAGATCCTTTTGGAGTTTGGTGAAAGTTGACACTTTTTTCTCGACGATCGTGATTCGTTCTTCCATTGTTGTGAAACGGGACTCAAGCTCCTTCCACTTAGAATTCAGATCCTGTATACCAGTACTTGCGATTTTAACATCACTTCTCATTGTACTGAAATCCTCCCTGAAAGCTTTGAGCTCCTGCAGGACATCGGCAATTTTGGGTTCCGTAGTTGCTAGGGAGACTCGACAAGAAAAACAACGCCAGGCCGCCTTCTTGTCCAAACTCATCTTTCTCCAAGTAGTTTCAGACACACCCGAACACGAAAAATGCAGATGGCCGTTGCACTGGCCGCATTCCACAAAATCCGAAGCATGTTCATTACATTTAAAGCAGTTCATTGTTGTTTGAAACAATAAAACTGCAAGAGTTCAAAACTACTGCGTATCTACACAATTTACCGATCAACAAAATAGTTCACGGATGAGTCAGCTTGCTCTGGTAATCGTAACGTCCGTCCGCTAACGAGTTCGACACGGTACTGTATTTCGAACCAATACGAGGATCATCTCTAAAGGACAACATTTTAACCCGTACAGACTAAGATAGAGTCACGCACGACTCTCACCCCCGGTTTCTGAAAGGCCAATCAATGTTAAAAGTAGATTAAAAAATAATTATCTGCGGATTAAGCCAAAAAAAGTGGGAATTTTACATTGAAATCAAAAATTAACTAAGTTAATTATTGATTCATCACTATTCAGACTTCATATATGCTTTATTTTCACCGTTATTTGCGATTAAAGTTTTTTTAATCTACTGTTAACTTTGATTGGCCTTTCAGAAACCGGGGGTCAGAGTGCCCACGCGCACATTTAGGAAACAAGACATTACAATTTTATTACGAGTAATCTTCTTAAGTGTTATCTGCCTAATTGAATAATGCATCGCCATAGCACCGTCGACTAACTTGCTTGCAATAGAATATTCAGCGGTCCGCCTCCAAGCGGGACGATGATTGACACTCGAATCGAGTGTCTCCTTTTAAATAAATTGGTTTTAACGATACATTTTAACTAGTTGACATAGGAAGCTTTAAGATTGCATATCCTGAGATTTGAATACTATAGAGCAATAAGGATATAGTTTTCTTTTTCTAATTCTTGTAACGTAAAAATAAGTTCCGTGATCAACAAAGAACCAAAGTCCACGGCTTAGCTCAGAGACTCTTGGTACTAGAAAGCTGTAATTTTGTATACATATACCTACATATTAATCACGCCAACAAAGTGGTAAAAGAATAGATATCTTGTGAACAATTCTGAAAAAAACAAAACGATCTGCCTCCCCTGCTCGTAAAGTGGGGATCATTATTTTTCTCGGCGATCCCTTGGTATGGGATGTCGTTGGATAGGTCATTCAAAAATATTTCAGGTGTATGAAAACCATTTTTCGATTCAGGTATCCGTTTGTGAAACATAAATTTTTTGTTAGAGCCAGGTGTCCCACCGCCCGCCAGCTAACGGTTGGTTTATATGTGAAAAATTTCACGGTGATAGGTAGTACATATAACGAAGTTAAAAAAAAACCATCACAGCTAAGTATAGCCTTACAAGTAAACGAGTAATATTCAACTAGGGCCGATTTTTCAATTGACAGATAATAGTTATTTATGATATTAGTGCGGTAAGTTGGTTTTTACAAACGAGTAGACGAATGTAAATCCGAGACGATGTTGAGGGCTTACCATAGTCACGAGTTTGTAAAAAACAATTTCCGCACGTGTGTCATACAACGTTTTTCAACACATTTGCGAGAAAACAGTACAATAGGTAATGAAACAAACTTTTTCATTGAACTATTTTTAATAGCAAATAAGAAATTATACACATAGGTCACTACTCTTGGAAAGAAAGTAATTCATTGAAGTAAGCCATCAAAACATTTTCAGAGAATGATTGAGTATTTCTTCGAGTCTTCCATGATATAAAATTATTGTAAGTCATTAAATAGCGCTCTCGCGATTTTGGCAGCAACAGACCATTTTCTGCAATTTGCGCCTCATTCATGATATCAGGTGGGTGGAGTAGATTCCATATTAATATCGGATTCGTCACTTGAATTCATATTATTATTTTGTTTATTATTCGGTAAGTCGCAACAAACAATCTTTGACGTTTCTAATCTGATATGAAAATGGGTTAACTAAAATGGCGCGCATTTGCAATGCCAATGGCGCCACGTGCATGTGGTGAAAATTAGAACTACATCTTTCGTTTCATTTTCTCTTTAGTATTAAAGTGAGACAGACGTATTGAGCAAAAGCGCTTCCAAGGAGTATCGGTCATTCAGCTTATTTATTCCCGTAATGTGAAACTTCTTGGTGGAATTCTTATATATTTTTTATGGAAATTAAAAAAAAAACCGTAAAGGATACGCACGGCGCTATACAACGGAGGATGCGGTAAAATAGGTACTTAGGTGAGAGTACCTATTTTACCGCAAGGTCCATTGTATGGTGCGTAATGTTTAACTTTCGAATAATGGTATACAGGCTTTGTAAATGCATTTTTTGAGCCAATGTGTTGAAAAATTTATTCCTATTCATAAGCTACGTTGGTTTCACTCTAACACCTTTTGCTTTATGAAATCGATATAGTTTATTCCTACGAACAAATTTTATCTGGCAATTGAAAAATAGGCCCTAACATAAAAATAATCGATTTTACGAGTATGTGGTAACAACACTATTTTCGGTATATGTTTCAATTCAAACAGTAGTGGCGAAAAGTTCTCTAATAAAAAGACCGCTTTGGATGAATCATGTTATGATTCTGTTCTAATGCCGTCTCTTTTGCACGCGTGAAAAAACTGACTCTATATCCTACTTTCAAATCATTTTATGATTCACCCAAGTCGGCCTTTTTAGATCCCAAATTTATGTCATTTATGGTAAGTCATTTATGGTGTATTATCTATGTTTATAATCATAAACTCATAACATAACACAATGTAAATCTGTTATTTTCATACTTTTTTATACCTTCATGTTACGCTTTTATAGTTTTTTTTCGAATGCATTTCGAATTTAGAACTCAATCAATTTACGAATTACCGATCAATTTATTAAAATGAAAAACATTATTCATCACCATCATTTTGTATCGGTTCAAAATAATTTTAATTTTCCGTTTTTTTTATGAACAATTAAAAAGGTATAATAATAAAATTAGTCCTAGTATTTTATACAAAAGTATTTTTTCCATGAGTAGACAGGCATTTTGTTTTGTAATACATACAGCGCCATCTTCATTGAAGCTACGGAATGAAAAAAGGCGCGCAGTTCAAGACGTAGTCACGCAATGCAAGTGTTACAAACATTGTTCGTACTACTTTACACAGATGGCGTTAAGAAAAATACAATTTTAAATTTATAGACCAAAGATTTGGGTTAGTAAGTCGGTAATGCTGGAGCACAAAATTATTCTATATTTGGCCACCTAAAAAAATACCTATACGTGTGTAGTTCGTATAATTGTAAACAGAACTGGTCATGGGCGCCGCGCCGCCGAGAGGGGGATGCAAGGGGTGCACTTGCACCTCCCTGACTTGGAGAAAACTACACAAAAAAAGGTACATATAAAATAAAGAAAGTGACTTGATTGAGGTAAATACCCAAACGTATTATAATTTTCTTGTTTTATAATTCTAGGGATGCAAATAAGTATTATATCATATAATCTACGAATAGTAGTAATTATTTTTATTATTCGTAGCATATAATTTATGAGTAGATGCCCCCCCTGACAATAATCCTGCGGCGCCCATGAAACTGGTTTGATACACCCGCCAACCGCGCATTGTGGTCGCTCCATAGACTTTGTCCATGGGTCGCTCACTGCTTAGGCACTTTGAAAACTACGCGCGCTATCTAGCTCAGGCACGTTCGGAGCCCGTCGTCGTCGCACTAGGCGTCCGCCTTAGACACTACACTACGCTCTACATCAGGGGTCTTCAACCTTTTTTAGCTGGTGGGCCAATAATCTATTCCAGGTCTGTCAAAGGGCCGCACATTGCCGCACGTAAACATACCACCTCAACAATAATTTAAAACCAAACAAGTGAATTAAAAATGTCTTACAGAATAGATGAAAATTTCCTTAGCTTCTGAGGGCCGCAAAAAATGTCCCGGCGGGCCGCATGCGGCCCGAGAGCCGCGGGTTGAAGACCCTTGCTCTACACTATATGGACGCAACGGTGGCGGCCGGGGCTGTTGAATATGTTTGATTTTTCGTGCCCGTCGCCATCGTCGCATCCGCATCCGCGCTAGGCTTTTAGTGTGGACGAGGCCTTAGAATATAAGTAATATAATGCTTATATTACATTTTTTTTAATTAATAATATCTTCATGTATAATTTCAATATAATATAGGTTTATCAATATGTAATTTCTTCAAAAAAAGAAAAAAGAAAAATACATTTCGGACCCTATCGGCATCAGTGGCGATATTTCTTTTTGGCAAAAGATAAAAAAATCTCAAATTAATAGAACAGAACAATAAAGCACGGTGTTTTGCTTTTCTAATATTACAAACATGCAAAAATGTAGAAATAAAAATATAGAAATGTGATAAAAAACCGGCTAAGTGCAAGTCGGACTCGTGCACAAACGGTTCCGTCCATCCATCCATCCATCCATCAGCCTAGTTCGTCCACTGCTGGACATAAGCCTTTCCAGGACTTTGCCACTCCCGGCGGTGGAAGAATTGCCCATACTCACACACGCTGGGCAGTCGGGTTCGTGAGCGCGGTGCCGGAACCCTCGCACCAGTGACGCCGCTGCCCGTCACCAGTCTGTTCCATATAAGGCCCGGCTATTAGGGATGGATATACCGCCATCCATCGGTACCAGGCATGGTTTTTGGTGGTCCTGGTTTTTTGCCTGTGAGCTGTCCTCTTACTCTCCCCCGAATTACTCCGAGGGGGTCTCCAAGTAAGAAGTAGTCCTCCGGTTCCGTATCATCACACAATACGGGTACGGAACCCTAAAACATTATGGTAATTAATTCCACTTGTAGTTATTAGGGCCAACTTAACTTAAAAACTCTATGTATATCTGAAGGGTCTAAAATTAAGTTGGTCAACAACGTCGTTGACCAACTTCCTACATAATGAAATATTTGTAATTTTCAGATTCTTTCCTATGCGTAAGACCTATAAGACTTACTCGTACCTGTGAACGAAGTTTCAAGTTTCTAGCCCTGCGGTCCGAAATAGAATTACAATGGATCATAAGCCATTCACTTCATACTTTCGTAATCGATTTTAGCGATGTAATTCTATTTCGGAACGCAGGGTACGTCAACTGGGAAGGTTTTGATTCCCTTGCGAGCAACGAACTAAACTTTTATTTAGGTCGTTGCTTGCGAGTGTCAACATTTGTATGAAATTGGTTATGTAAAGTGCAATAACTAAAATTTTATTTAGGTCGTTGCTTGCGAGTGTCAACATTTGTATGAAATTGGTTATGTAAAGTGCAATAACTAAACTTTTATTTAGGTCGTTGCTTGCGAGTGTCAACATTTGTATGAAATTGGTTATGTAAAGTGCAATAACTAAACTTTTATTTAGGTCGTTGCTTGCGAGTGTCAACATTTGTATGAAATTGGTTATGTAAAGTGCAATAACTAAACTTTTGTTTAGGTCGTTGCTTGCGAGTGTCAACATTTGTATGAAATTGGTTATGTAAAGTGCAATAACTAAACTTTTATTTAGGTCGTTGCTTGCGAGTGTCAACATTTGTATGAAATTGGTTATGTAAAGTGCAATAACTAAACTTTTATTTAGGTCGTTGCTTGCGAGTGTCAACATTTGTATGAAATTGGTTATGTAAAGTGCAATAACTAAACTTTTATTTAGGTCGTTGCTTGCGAGTGTCAACATTTGTATGAAATTGGTTATGTAAAGTGCAATAACTAAACTTTTATTTAGGTCGTTGCTTGCGAGTGTCAACATTTGTATGAAATTGGTTATGTAAAGTGCAATAACTAAACTTTTATTTAGGTCGTTGCTTGCGAGTGTCAACATTTGTATGAAATTGGTTATGTAAAGTGCAATAACTAAACTTTTATTTAGGTCGTTGCTTGCGAGTGTCAACATTTGTATGAAATTGGTTATGTAAAGTGCAATAACTAAACTTTTATTTAGGTCGTTGCTTGCGAGTGTCAACATTTGTATGAAATTGGTTATGTAAAGTGCAATAACTAACATTTTATTTAGGTCGTTGCTTGCGAGTGTCAACATTTGTATGAAATTGGTTATGTAAAGTGCAATAACTAAACTTTTATTTAGGTCGTTGCTTGCGAGTGTCAACATTTGTATGAAATTGGTTATGTAAAGTGCAATAACTTTTTTTCGCGTTGAGTTAGAAACCTGATTTTTTTACAGCACCATGAAGCCGTAGATTTCTATAAGAGGTATCAGTTTCAACTTGATATCTCATAAGAAGCTCGAATAGGGTCTTGACAGACAAACATACAGACAGACAGACAGATAGGCAGGCACACAGATAGACAGACATATAAACAGACGGACAACAAAGTGATCCTTTAAGGGTTCCGTTTTTTCATTTTGAGGTACGGTACCCTAAAAAATAAAAATTTGGCTAAAATTTAATTTAAATATATTTGAATTTTAATTTCGAAGCATGAAATGTTTTTTCCCTCAAATTTATCTAAAATGTAAGTAAATATGTAACAACTAAAAGAATAAATTCCAGACTCCCAGACTCCCAGCTTGGATGTTGTATGATATTTTAGAAAACTGACCTTTGATAAATAATCATCTGGGGGCACGGCATTGCCCAAACACCAAAACTTTTGAAAATCCGTCCAGTAGTTTTGCGTGATGCGTTCATAGATAGACAGAAATTTGTGTTTTGATATCTTAATGGATAATTATTTACACAACCATTACAATTTTCCAAACATAACATTTTGGTCGCCAACACGTAAGATGTCAGGAAATCTCAGGATATGTGGTCCTAGTAACCTTTATACCCAAAAATTAAATAGAGGGTTATTTTTGACCCCGCCCTTATAACTTCAATTAAAATTCCCGTAGTATGTGTTTGTCAGAACCGCAGAAACCGCTGTCAGAAGTATGCCATCTGCATCTATAACGACATCGTTAGGGCGATTATCGGCTGTCCGTCGGGTGAAAAGTTGAACATGTTAATTCCGCGTTTGTAGCACTAAGTTCACGGGAAAATGGCTCTAAAGTGCGCTCCATTAGAGAAATGTTCGCTCTTCATCCACGTCCAGGGTGGATTGTAGAGTAACTGGAGCTAGGTAGATTCAGGGGTTCAAAACTTTTGACAGAATTTCATTTATTTTGTATATTGAGTATTTATTTTGTATATTCGAATAATACCCGAATGTGAGTCGCTCACATTCGGATATTATTCGAAAATCAGTGCTGCAAAGCAAACTTTTTTGTACTAATATCCTGACAATTATAACTTTTTCTTCCCACCAAATAGATTGTTGTCATTCACCAGTACAGAAGGCGTGCGTGAAGTCATCTCAATTCTGAAGTGATCTGTTACCGTTCTGGAGCCGTATTTTTGAATCATTCTTTTTCAATTCGCGTGCGAAAATATATACCTGTCTCATCTTGCAAATGACAAGTTCTGATGTGCTACGTGAGATGGGTATATACTTTCGCACGTCAATTGAAACCGAAGGATTCAAAAATACGGCTCCTGATACTGCGTACCCCCGATTCCTCCAACCCCGAGCACAGAATACAGTCTGGATACACCAGAGGCGATCTGAGAGTTTTTAAAAATTCCTCTTGGGCGCCGGGAAGGAGGTGCAAAGGGGTGCACTTGCACCTTCCTGTCTTAGAAAAAACAAAAAAAAAGCAATAAAATCAAAATGAAAAGAAATATTTTATAAAAGAACGTGACTTAAATTGATGTGACGTTAATGCCCAAACGTACATTATTTTGTAAGTAGGTATTTGTTCCCATAATTATGAGGATACAAAAAAGAATTTAAATCATATAATGCATAGGCAGAACACACGCCCCTAATGAAACTACTAACGGCGCCCATGATTCCTTGAATTCTATAACTACATTATATACCTCGGAAACATAAATTACCTTTCAATAGACATGCTACTCGTAAATTGGTATTTTAATAAAAACAATTGGATGATGAAGATAGGTTTTGTCAATCTAGTTTGTTTTATTACAGCTTCGATAATTTTTTTATTATTTATTACACTTTTTGTACCTTTACAAACATAATTTACAACACATTTTCTGGTAAAAGACAGGCATTGTGCACAAAGGCGGCACTTATTGCTAATAGCAATTCCAGGCAACCTTTGGGTGGAATGAAAAAGATGTTAAAGATAAAAAGGGTAGCGTTAATGCTAACAAAAAATAATGTGCTAATTTTAACCAAAATGTAATATTAATTAACATAATAATCTAATATATATTTTTGTACAAATTAAGTACAAAGGATATTTTTTTTCTGGTATAAAGCCTCCCTAACCATCCCCCTTCTTGTACATCCATGATGATATCTGCTGTATGTTTCAAGTTCTAACCAAATGTTTTCAACTCCTTATTTTATCGCAGCCAGAATATGCAGCGGTATTTCGCGCCATCACTTACTGTACCGCCGCAAACTGCTCGCTGAAGCAGAAATATGGATATACCTTAGAGAATAAGAATAATGAATATAGACCTAATATCTACTATATTTTACGTTTTTCTCCTCGAAACGTTTCATTCATGTCAAAACCATGCAGTCAAGGGCAAAATCTCGCAACAGGGCCGCGTTCAGAAACTAGGGGTCGCGACACGGTTTCTAATGCCATCTCTATTGTAATTGAATACGCTATCCTGCTGTCAGTGTTAGAACCTGACGAATCAGGCGCAGCAATAAAACACGTGGAGTAGGGCGAGGTATTAGTATCTCAGACTAAGGAAACTTAGTCATTGATTAGTATAGAGATTATATATAGTATAACGTTATGACAGTGGGCCTGGGAGAGTGGTCACAAGCAGTTGCGTGATATTATCATAGACTAACGTGTATTACTCGTAATAGTTAGTCTATGGTAATATTTATAAGTCATTCGTCTTTTACCGATTTCCATAGATTTTGCCCAACGTAAAGGACTCGAGCAACGATTTTGCCTGATTTGATTACCTATTGTATTAGTGATAATAATAGAACTCAATAGACCTATTACAGACAGGGAAACCACATACGGTAAAAGAAATATTTGATGAAACGCAGAACATGAAAACGGAACAAACTGAAAATCAGCGCTGCACACACATTTTGTCATTTTGTTTTTTTTTATCATGTTTATTGAACAAATTATACAAATTACATTTACAACAAATCACGTAAACCACGAATGTATATCTACAGATAGTGAGTTCTACGTTAACACGTTTCAAATAAGTTACATTAGCTTACTAATTATTGTACAGCATGTAGCTGAAGTCACTACATTCTAAAAAGTAGTTTTTAAGTTTGATCATAAAATTATTTTAATTAAAATACCATTTTTGTAACTCTCTTGGAAGGCTATTTATGATTTTCATGTTTTGTTATGTTTTCACTAGTATCCCGCTTCGCCCCGCCCTGCCGGTATCCACAGCTCCATAGTCAGACCAGCGGTCGACGGTATCTATGGGCATTATTTAGCTGCTAAATGAAGTTTGTAACTTCAGTTATGTGTGAATCGCATGTTGGGTGTTAAAGTGATTGGGCTCGTTTAGAAGTTGCTTGTTGTAGTACTCCCTGAGCCTCGAACGAAGTATACGGTTGACTAAATAAAAAAATTGTAATCGTCATTAATACCTCAATAGCTGATTTTCTGAATTTGCGGAGATTGAGGAGATCCGAACTGGGATGTTGGCTGTCATGGGCGCTGGCAGGACTATTGTCAGGCGGTGCATCTACCTATTTACTTAAAAATTATAAGATATTAATACTTTTTTGCATTCCTATAATTACAGGAACAAATACGTATACAAGTACGTTTGAGTATTTTCATCACGTCAAGTCAGAGTTTTGAAAAATAAGTTTAAATGTTATAATATTTCTAATTTTTGGGTATTTTTCTCCACGACCCTTGCACACTCCTCCCGGCGCCTGTGGATGTTAGCTATATTTTATCATTGTTTTTACGAAGTTTAGTTAGGTACTTACTTTTTGCAACTAATACTGCAGCCTGAACCATGACAGTAGGTATTGTTGAAATTTAGCACATAAAGTAGGGCCACTGAGTGATGGCACTTATGACAGCTGCATTTAGTGATGAGGTACATTTCAAATTTCGGTTAAAAATAAAAATCAAGTGTGAGTTTACTCAACATTAGACACGTCATTCAACATTCAACATAATGATACAAAAGCAAAATGTGCCAAACCCAGTGGCGTAGCTATCGGAGGGCTTTGCGGTGTAGTGCCCCGGGGCCCAGTGGCGTGCACAGAACTTTTTGCTGGAAAAGCAAACAATTGGTCAAGAACAACAATAAAAAAAATATAAAAAAATTTAAATATCACTTTGAAAAAAAAAAATTTGTATGACGCCAGGGTAGACAATGTCTACCCTAGAGTGAAAATTTCCTATACAAACTTTTTTTTTTCAAAGTGATATTTAAATTTTTTTATATTTTTTTTATTGTTGTTCTTGACCAATTGTTTGCTTTTCCAGCAAAAAGTTCTGTGCACGCCACTGCGGCGGGGCCCCCAAGAGATGTTTAAATATCTAAATCGAAAAAAGTATTTTACTATCACTTATTTTCGTTTAGTTTAACTTCGTCATTGTTTTGTTTTTAATTAAATATTATTGCGTAACTTGGCGACCTCAAACACGACCTATAAAAAATGAGAAACTTTAAAAAAAAAAAATCTTTGTTTCTACACGAATTCTATTGCACAATAAAGCAACATTCAAATCGAAAAATAATAACCGAAAAAAGTAGTACATCACTATCAACAATGAAGTATTATATTTTTTTATTCACATTTGCTTATAAATAATTACGATACTTTGCAGGCATTTAAACGTCATAGGCGCCATCACTCAGTGTCTCTACTGTAGTGATTAGTACATAGGTACTGAACTGAGATGTTTTCTACGCAGGCGCCATGTGCATCGTATACCTACATTGCGTATTTCTGTCCTGCTGGTCACGCATATAGCGCGTTTGTCGTCATGCGGAAGAGCAAGTATGACAGAACGACGTGTGACGTCGTCTCAGAATGAGCGCTAGAGGCTCATGTTAGAATCACTGGTGCCCATTTAAAGTAAAGTTTTAGCGTCCCTGTTACACAATATGCGAAAAAACCCTCAGTGCGAGAGGGACGGATTCGTGGAAAAGTAGCAAAAAAGTCGGTTTTTTATTATTATAAAATGTACTAAAGATGCTATCAAAATTTCGTTTAACCTGAGGGCCTATTATGTATCTTTAGTTACCATCTAGACTGGGTGCCTATAATTAAAAACATAGATATACTATCGAATTCCAATTATTGTCCAAGGATATGTTCGCACTTGAAGTGACGTCATAGTTCGTGAATAGTTCAATACCTACTAAAGGCAATTTTGAAAGTTCAGTTATTATCTATGTTTCTGATGATAGGCACCCAGTCCAGTTGGCAACTAAAGATACAATAAGATACAATAGAGGGGCAGGTCTGAGATACTGTTAAAACCCATCTAATAAAATATAACTGCAGCCCATATGTCATTCTAAATTGTCAAACCAGGAGAATTGGTTTCAAAAAAGACCTCATTTCAATAAATATTTCTATCGAGCCGAATTTCTCCAATCGCGTTTCTGTTTAACAGATCCCTAGAAAAAGATTCCAAAAATAATATACTATTTTATCAAAATAATACATTATTTACTGAAGTAGATATGTAAAGTGTCGATTTTTTTTCCGTAGCGTCTTAAGGTATCAAGTAATCAACGGGCAGTGTGACTCCAAGCGGAAAAACGCGCAGTGCAAGAGGGACCGATTCAGGGAGACAGACAATTTTTTTAAAATATATATAATAAAAAAAATTACTAGAAGAACTTTTTAGTAGCTCGTTCCGAGAACCTCAATTTTAAAAATCGTCTCTATGTTGAATTTGCCCGCTCTGTATTTCTAGCCGCTCACTTAGTTATTAAGTCGCATCACCAATGATATTAGAATATCATTGCGCATCACGCTTAAACATATAGTATGCAAAATGGATTATTTACAGCCCACTTTTTGTAAACTCGATCTGGATTTTATAATTAATCAATATTCGTCTTCAGTTTAGTTAATTTTTCGCTTACTCAAATTCATACCGCTCAAGTTATTAAAACAGTGTCTATCTCATCATCGGTCGCTAAGTTTTTTTTATTCGCTCGTTTTATTATTCCCCTCTTAATGATTATTTCTAATGAGTCAAACATTTTTAATCGCGTTTCTGTATAACAGAAATCTAGAAAAAGGTTCCTAAAAATGTTATACTAATTTATCAAAATAGTAGCTTCTTACTGAACGTAGGAAAATAACTCCAAAAAGTGCCAATTCTTCGCGGCGTCGCCTTAAGTCCTAGTCGTGGTGACGTCATATTTTCTTTGTAATCGAATCTTTAGCAACAACTTGTAACTATGGGTCACTGTACATAAAATGGGCACCCTAAATCAGTATAGTAATCAACAATACAACAAACCGACATAAAATAAAACGAGCAAACTCAACAAAACTCAAAACATCGAAAGCCTCCAGATAGGATCTTGAAACGAAAAGATTAGGCCGTCTTCGGGCGTCCAATTAAATGTGGAAACAATGGCGGCGTCAGGTTATCAGTTGAAGATCATCGACTGTCATCACGCGATCCTAGCTGGGTGGCAGCTCCGGGGAAGGGAGGGTCGATGAGGTTAAAAGACGGAATAAAGTTGCAATAACTTTTTAATAAATATTAGTTATTAAGTTAAAACATGTTACTTGAAATAAGACTGTCATGTGTTTTAATTGATATATATCTAACTCACCCATACCGCGTACTCTTCTCTCCCTCAACGCTCTTCTAAACGCCAATCAGGACTGTGATCTGTTTGCTGATGGATGGCAGAAAATATTGTCAGAGTGTTTGTGTTTTTGTGAGAAGGCCTGTTTCTGACTTTATGTGTTATTCTTATTTATTTTAGTTGATTGTACCATTTTGTGTTTGTGTTACTATCTTTAATTATTGTAATTGGTTTGTCCGTTTTAATTAAAGTAAATAAATAAATAAAAAAAAAATAAAAAAAATTCTTCACAAATTTACATTATATGAACGCTCATAAAGGAGGTCTAGATAGAAATGGTTGGAGAATTTTTAGTTCAGGATCGTTTTAAGAGTAGTAAGGAGGTAAACATAGTCAATGTCCTTGGACCTACGGGTTGTTTTGGAGAGAGGGGGGGAGGTCAAGAAGTTCTTTATGGTTTTTCGCTTCAAAAGCGGTGCAATGTACTCGTAGCTAAAAAGTGGTTGAGAATAAAATGAAGCCTTTAAAATTTCCTACATGATTGCTTTATACATTATTCCACATCTCTTATACTTATAGTTACAAATATTTGACAGGCGCAATGTTGTCATCGTCGCTTAGACGTCTTCACTCAACTATACAAAGGCAGTCTGAAAACCGGTTATTGTTGAGGTGAGCTGTTTGTTTACATCAGGGTTTCTCATACTTATAGCCCCACACGTACCCCTATCAAATTCCACAGACGACAACTATCCCCTAAAAAAAAATGGAAATAAGGTTTTAAATAAAAATTTAATTAAAAATTATTACAGTCAAAAAGAGCAATATGTTAAATTTTTTTTTGTTATTACCTTTAGATGGCTTTTTATTTATGAATTTTAATATATATGTATACAAGGTGACTTTTTGGTCATCGTCAAATTCATACTGGTGGCTTGGTAAGTGATCAGTATCATGGATCAATAACAATTTTGGTGAAATTCGTAAAATGAAATTTCGACTCCCCATAGTGATTCACTCGGGACTGGAACTGAATTTCTATGGAAAGCCGAAATTTCATTTTACCAATTTTACAAAAATTGTTACTGATCCAAGATACTGATCACTTATCAAGCCTCCAGTATGAATTTGAACGATGATCAAAAAGTCACCTTGTATATATTTTTATAAACAACAAAAAAACAAATGATACGATATATTTCGACTCCTTTCTTTAATTCTGTCATTAATTTATACAGTATTCAATATGTTTTTAATAACTTAATGTGATGGGTGGACTTGTTTGTTGTCACAAATTTATTCGATTTAAATATGGATGGACGTAATTAATGGACTTACGATGTAATATTGCTCAATTAATATCTTAATTCAGTAGATTTCTGTGTTTGGTTTTTACGGTAGGTATGTACACTGACACAAAGTGTAAAAACACACTCTCACATGAGTAAATTGTGGTGCAAGCGCGAGCTAGTCAGTTAGCCGCAATATAGTAAAAGTCTTCGCGAACCCCCTCAACTGGCAAACCCCTAGGAGTTCACGTATCCAACTATGAGAAACCCTGGTTCACATCATGAGATATCCCCAAGTTTCATTTAATTATATTGTTATTGTCATTGTATTATATTGTTAGAAATATATTTTTCCAAGGCCTGACTCTCAGAAAAGCTGCAGTACATACTGGGAAGGACAAACAGATATATTTTATACATACATTTTATAACGGGTATTCCCAATAATATTTGTACAAAAGTCGCTAAGCTCCAGTTATTTCTGAATAATTTATATAGTAGTTGATCTATCGTTGAATAGTTTCCTGTGTCGGTAAAACTTTTAAAAGCATCGACGTTTCAAAGTCGATGTTTAACAGCTTATCCAACTTTATCAAAATAAATAGCTTTTAAGCCCCCTTTAGACGTTGCTAAATTAGCAACATTGAATCAAGCAATTCAGCTTCCCTAAACTCGTAAACTCGTAGGTAGCAAGTCTGAAAGCCTTTAGCATTGCTTACTCACTAACTGTTGTGCTAATTTAGCAAGGTCTAAAGGGGGCTTTAGCCAAAATCTAGGTTATTTGAAAATTAATTTAAACTGATAATTAATGAAGTATTATCCGTGATCCAAAGTTCAAGATGCTCATGTTAGGGTGTAGTTTACCCATTGAGGTCCTTATTTCCTCCCCGCCATTGATTTAACCTCTAGATACGACATGACATTACTTTTTTCCTTTCCTTTTTTTTGTATCAAGTGCCCTATTAGGTTATCTGATTAAAAACGGTAAATACCAATTAGGTTAATAACTAAGTTAAGTAATATATGTACTTAATTACTACTCGTATGTCTTATAAAATAACTTTATTATTCTCATAACAAAACTATCTCACACGAAATTGAATAATATAAACAGTTGTCAATAAATAAACAAACAAATAAACATACAGCTAAATTAAACAAACAAATAAACAGAAGTTTCTCAGCTTCACGTAGGGCCGTATTAGGCTATATAGTAGAGGCCCCTAGGCCCCTTCTCCTCTTTTATAACTAACGTTGTCTATGTCTGTCAATGTCATTCGGTTTTACATTAGATAAAAAATAATTTACCTGAAAAGCTATAACAGTAACCAATTATTGTAAAATTGTTTGTCCTTTAAAAAACATAGGCAGTCGTGGGGACTGCCGACAGAAGTGAAAACTTGACTGTCAAAATACTCGTAGCATGTCGGTGACGGTGACGTGAACCCATAAGATTTTCCCCTACCAAAAATCACTCAGCGCCTAAAGAAGTTTTCACTTCAAAAATTTCACTTTTAAATAAAGTAAAACGAAAGCATGAAATTAAACTACTTTGACTTAAAATATTCAATGGATTAAGTTGATGGTTCTTGGTGGAATATCACCAAGATAATCTGGTCAGCTATCCCGATCAAAAATACTTATTGAGGTGAGCCGTTTTGCAATAATCATGTTTTATCCTCAAGTTTCATTAAATTCCACAAAATTCTTGTATTTTTATTCCAATAATTTTTTTTTTTGGCGACCGTTTTCGTATGACACATCCTCGGGCCAACAAATACTACTTTAATTGAATAAAGAATAAAAAAAATACAAGACAAGAGAAATTTATTTCATGGAGGAAAAAGAAATATAACACTTTTGTCTACCTGTCCTATTTAGTCCATCTACTTTTTACAGTAATTTCATATATTACTTGACATGGGGCCCCAAGGCAGAGCGGGGCACATTAGTACATGGCTTATTGGATATTCCAGCCTTGGCTTCACTTAGTACAAATAACAATAACATTATTTGAGGGAAACAAGATGATAAGGATTTTGTTGTTTATATTGTTGATACAAGTTAAAATTTTCTACGTGTTACCATGGACGAAGTTCGCCAATGGTGTTACATAGCTCTTGGCACAGGCGCGTAAGAAATCCTCATCATTTCGACATGTACGTCACATGTGTTGTAATTTTGATTTTTACATTTAATTTCTGTCGTGTGTCTTGGAACTGTACTGCCTATTTCTAATTTGTTTGTCTATGTGTGGAAACTTTGTTTGTTTGTGTATTGTTTGTCTATGTGTGGAAACTTTGTTTGTTTGTGTATTGTTTGTCTATGTGTGGAAACTTTGTTTGTTTGTGTATTGTTTGTCTATGTGTGGAAACTTTGTTTGTTTGTGTATTGTTTGTCTATGTGTGGAAACTTTGTTTGTTTGTGTATTGTTTGTCTATGTGTGGAAACTCCGTTTGTTTTTGTATTGTTTGTCTATGTGTGGAAACTCCGTTTGTTTTTGTATTGTTTGTCTATGTGTGGAAACTCCGTTTGTTTTTGTATTGTTTGTCTATGTGTGGAAATTTTGTTTGTTTGTGTATTGTGTCATGTAATTAATGGGTAACTGTTTGTTTGTGTATTGTGTCATGTAATTAATGGGTAACTGTTTGTTGACCAAATATAAAAAAACTCCGTTTCTGAATTCGGCAATAAGTTGGCAGGGGTGTTTTTCTGTAAAATTCGTTTGGTTTCATGAAACATTTTTCAATTTCAAGCCCGATTTAGGAAAAACAATTTTTCAAAGAAAATCCAAGAATTATAAAAAAATTAAATTCGTAGTAGCAGCATATAAAAATACATGACAAAAGTTCAAAAATAGTTCTTATGTTACAGGCAAATGTGTACAAAGTTAAAAAGTCTATACTTAAATTAAATATTTTTTTTGTTTACAATCTTTGTGGCCCAGATTCTCAATCTCTAAGCAATGCGTTTTTCGGAATTAATCTGCATACCACTTACTGATCAGATAAGAAAATACTAGGGTCTCATCACACCAACACAGTTGAAATACCAGCGTGTATTTGTGGCTGTTGTTTTTGTTGTTTTAAACTGTTCATAATATTTGCACACCATGTTATGGTTGAATTTGCTGGAATTGTTTAT
The DNA here is from genome assembly GCA_934047225.1 of Ypsolopha sequella. Taxonomy (NCBI): domain Eukaryota; kingdom Metazoa; phylum Arthropoda; class Insecta; order Lepidoptera; family Ypsolophidae; genus Ypsolopha; species Ypsolopha sequella. The sequence goes on along the minus strand of OW203988.1, from coordinate 3,710,492 downwards.
TTTAAGCCAACTTTGTAACCAAATTCTTACGCAGATAAATAAATTACTTACTTACTACTTACTTACTCAAGTCTAGCAATAAAGCGATAATAATTAATCGCTGAAAACACCCTATGGGTATTAAAACACCTCTGATACCCCTTCAGGAATGTATACCGTGATGTTTACATATGTCGCTTCAAATCCCAGAGGTGATTTCCATCACACACCTTCTAACATTTTTTACGAGTTTTCTTCCCTAAACGGTGACCTAAACATGTTACAAAAACGCAACACGAGGAAGAGAGTTCTTTTGAAATATGACACATGAACGGTAGGGCGTCAGTGACTAATGACGTCACGTCATGACGCGTCTTACGTCACGCGTTACGGCGTCACGTGAGAAATGACGATGGGCTTAGTTTATCTGCTTTGAGAAAAATGTTGCTGTAGCAGATGGGAATGAAATATTGCTATAGGTTTGTGTTTGTTTTATTAATGACATCTTATTTATAGCAAAAGGTAAGAATTTATCAAAGAAAGTATTAGTTGCTCTTCCTTTGGCCTCACAGTTTCACAACATTTATGCCGCTGATTTTATTATTCTAAGATTTACACAACTTGGGTACAAATTCAAAAAGCAAAGACAGCGATAAAAAAATTTACTAATAAACCAAAATTTTTCGTACCTCGGCTTTCGGCCTCGAAGTAACCTGATAAATATTACGGTGATAAACTGATAAATATAAATTATGTAATAATAATAAATATTTGCGGTACTTATTGCAATGATAAATAATAATTAGTCGAAAAACAAGTTTTTTTCAAATGAGAATTTCTTAAGGCGCGTTTAGTGATTTTTGTTTGGAGGAAAAAATCGTCACTGTCACCGACATGCTATTTTGACAGTAAAGTTTTCACTTCCGCCACATTCCCATGACTGCCTATTTTATTTTTCGCTAGAAGTCATGCTCAACCCGAAATCCAGCTTTCAAATCGAAATTGATTGGTTCGAACATTGGCAACTTAACCATCTGTTATCTCAAAGTTGTTCAATAATTGCCCAACTTGTTCGGCTTAGAACAACACAGATATCGGCGCGTAGCGATAATAATCGAAAATGGTTTAATTGATAAAGTTTCCGGAAAACCTTGAGGATAATGAAGGTTTCATAAACGCTCTACAGATTGATTCATTAATGTAGAAATTAAATTGATAGGTATGACCGTTAACGTTTTAGGCGTGTGGCAACGCCACGTCACGCACAAATAATATTGTCACTCCATGTCTTCTCGTAGATGTCGTAAAAGGTAACTAAAGAACTATAAAAAGGTATATATGAAGTCACACAAGTGACAGTCTACACTCAGTACACCCACGTTTCACAGAACGTGACGGGTGGTGGCCCGAGCTATTGCCGTCTTTATTCGGGCACAATACACGCTTTTTAGGACATGTAGATTTCCTCACGACATTGTCCTTCACCATTCAGCAAGTGGTAAGTATTAGGTAAATACAAATACTATGCACATAAATTCCGACAAACTCATTGGTTTAAGGCCGACCGGGAATCGAACCTGGGTCTCAAGATTACCGCTCTTTATCTGAGCTACCGCCCGCCGCATCTCTGAGCTATCACCGCATCCCTGAACTACCGCCACATCTCTGAGCTACCGCCGCATCTCTGAACTACCGCCACATCTCTGAGCTACCACCGCATCTTTGAGCTACCGCCGCATCTTTGAGCTACCGCCACATCTCTGAGCTACCACCGCATCTTTGAGCTACCGCCGCATCTCTGAGCTACCGCCGCGCCGCGCCGCTACAGAAAACAATAAACAATAGGATTGTTGTTATTGTCTATGACACATTTTAGCAGCATTAAATGGCAGCCAAAACTGAAAAGGGGAAAAGGTTCATGATTGGTTCGTACTGTTGTCGTGCGACACTAGGCCAGCCGTGATTGACCAACTCAAAGACACAGGGAACGCTATTGGAGCCGTCGCCAAACAAAATTGTGCTCAACAGACTTTGTCGTGGGCTCACTTTTCAGTTCTAATCAGACTTCTATGTTTTTAGGGTTCCGTACCCAAAGGGTATCAACGGGACCCTATTACTAAGACTCCGCTGTCCGTCTGTCACCAAGGTGTATTTCATGAACCGTGATAGTTAGACAGTTGAAATTTTCACAGATGATGTATTTCTGTTGCTGCTATAACAACAAATACTAAAAAACAGAATAAAATAAATATTTAAGGGGGCTCCCATAAAACAGACATGTTTTTTTTGCCATTTTTATAGATAATGGTACGGAACCCTTCGTGCGCGAGTCCGACTCGCACTTGGCCGGTTTTATTCAGTTCTAATCAGACTTCTATGTTTTTTTAATTCACTGAGGATCAGACATTCTTACGTTATCGACTTCCATTGATTTTGCGCAAGTCTCTGCTTTCACTCACTCGCTTTATGGTAAGCGCGAAAAAAAAGGAAGCGGCAAACCCCAGAGTTATTTAAGGCGAGGGTATCCAGAGAAATCCGTCCTGCTCCAATGCTTTCATTTTACACTTGACTATCCTCCTCAGTGGAAGCGGGCCGCTCAGAAATATCACGATTTCAAAGTGTTTTTATTTATTATTTTGGAATAAGAAGGATGGGATTTTAATATGACGGCCGTTTTATATTTCATTTTGTATGACGTTTATTTTGGTAAAAGTTTTATTGTCCAACACCTTATATAACTCAAATAAAATTATATTAACATCACAGTTTAAGCCTATCTATGTGATTTTATTGGATGGAGGGAAATGCAAGTAATCACGTATCGAACGGCCGAAACATCAAGGAATGAAATATGACATGTATTTTTTTCAAAATTTTGCTATCGCAATATAGCCGATTTTAAAGGCATTAATTTTAGTTATAATGCTGTCAAAACAAAATTTTCTTCATTGCAAAACAGTTCATAAGTCTTAAGAACAGAAACTAAATTACTTTGAAAAAATTCAAGTTTTGACAGCACTAAAACTAAAATTAAAGCCTTCAGAATCGGCTATAATGTCACGGTTCAAATTGGGAGAACCCCACTTAAGGTGACGTGAATCAAAAATTAACCACATATTATGTTGATCATACTGAACAATTTTTCTAATGACTACTAAAACTAGGGAGAAAAGTTACTTTATGATTTATTTGCCAGAATGTAGGTATTTAAATTTTGTTTCAGGAGTTTGTTTCGTGTAATTACAAAAGTCATTGTTTAGTTTAGTTTCATCGATGACACTTTGATTACACTCCGTAGGAACCTTATAGCTAGATTATTATATATATATAATTTTTTTTTTTTTTTTATATATTTATTTATATATACAAGGTGACTTTTTGATCATCGTCCAAATTCATACTGGCTTGATAAGTGATCAGTATCTTGGATCAGTAACAATTTTTGTGAAATTCGTAAAATGAAATTTCGGCTTCCCATAGAAATTCAGTTCCAGTCCCGAGTGAATCACTATGGGGAGTCATCAAAATATATTTGTTTACAATAGTAATTAAACAATTACGCAGTCAGTAAAGCCGATTTTGGAGGCTTTAATTATAGTTTTAGTGTTGTCAAAACTAAATTTTCTTCATTGCAAAATAGGCCTTGGGTTTTAGGAACAAAAGTTAAATTACTTTGGAAAATTTCAAGTTTTGACAGCACTATAACTAAAATTAAAGCCCTCAGAATCGGCTTTAATATCATTCAATCATTACCAGCTGCGACCGTTGTTTTCAATTTTAATAAACTATGACATTAAAACAATATTTATCTCCATTTCCACCACAATTCCAAGGGACGACTTTGTGCCCAGGGCGGGCGCGGGGCGCGGGTGCGGGGCGCGGGCGCGGGCTGAACACAAATCATTGGTGAAATAAAGTTTGTTCCCGGGATAAAAATAATAAAATGTTCGGCTTTTTGCCTCTAGGGATGCATTTTGTATCCGCTGTGATTCTTCGTTATGTTTAAGCAAAATAAAATATTTTTATTGTTGGTACATCGAGTAACTTATCGTGTACTATGTTACCGGAAGATTTTCAACATAGGAACATTACAATAACCCTGGCATCTGTGGTGGTCATGTCTTTGTACCAAATTCTTGTTAAAATTAAATATAAGAAAAGGATCTGTAAAAAACAGTAGGATTTTGTTGGAAGTTTATAAATAAAATGTTTTTATAACAGATGTTTTATTAAATACCGGTTTTTACAAGCTTTCCGTGACATATATAATATGTAAAAGGCTAATTTCTAACAACTCAACAATTTCTACACACAAACAAAATACGAATATCTGAAATATAAATAATTTTTCGTATCACATAGCACTGAAAATTATCCCGAACATTTTCCTGAAAAATGCTTTCATTTGAGAGTGATGCTTCACACGACGACGCTTATGAATTCTGAAATATTACATCTGAAACACAAAGGAGGGAAAAATTGTGAAAAACTGGGTTACTTCTCGTTCGTACACATCGACGGTGCCCACAGAGCACAAAAACCTTTTTACTCTCCACTATTACTGGCCAAGTACGAGACGGGCTTCGGTCTATTAGGGTTTCGAAAAATCGCAACAACCCGTGAAAGAAATAAATGTTTGTTTGTTTTAGTTACATGTTAAAAAATACATTATAAATCGCAGTGACGTAAAATGTATCTTGCATCCATCCATCAGCCTGTGTTCGTCCACTGCTGGACAAAGGCCTCTCCAATATTTTGCCATTGTTATTGGCGGTCCTTCGTCATCTTCATCCAGCCGCTACCCGTAACGTCCTTCATGTCGTCGGTCCAGCGGGCACGAGGTCGGCCTACGCAAACGCAAGGTTTTGCACGTGGTTTAGATTCCAACGCCTTTCGGCCAATAATATACAGAAAGTCCAAATTAGTGAATTCAATGTTTACAAAGTATATTACTTTAAATATCAATTCATCGGAGATTCAAAATTCCAAGCATCGAATATAATAAAAACCTAGGTAAAATATCCATATCAACTTTGTTATTTAAGTGTCACGCCTTCTATTTTTTAATAATATAGCAGCGGACGCCATCGATAATTAATTTAATAAATAATATTCATAGAATAAAAGTACGCTAATTAATTAATATGGATCAGCCGATGAATACAACAATATAACAAAACTGAGTCAGAATTCTAATCACGGGAATATCCATATTAAAATCAATAGCTCAAGTGCATAAATCACATTAATTACCTATCTAATTTCGATCTCCGATAATTGCATATTTCATTTGAAATTTCCGAAAAATATATATAGGTAATGTATCTACAGACACGAATCTTTTATTATTTATTGTTAGTATAGATTTCACGTTAATTTTTATTAAAATTTTGTTTTTTGAATTTGAAACTTTTTAATAAGGTCAACCACCAAGGCTGAACCAGGAACTGCCGAAAAAAATATGGGCCAACCCGATGTCGCCGGGGCCCTGTGTCGCTTTTTTACGAGTTCTTTCTGTAATTTTTCACGAGAGACCCCGAGTTGGGCTCGGAAAGAGATATTTTAAATAAAAATAAAGACTAACGTGCTTTTTGCGTCCATTTATAAAATTGGCATTTGTCTTGTTTGTGTGACAAGTGATCTATGGTAATAGCTGTTATTAATTACATAGACTTAGGATATTGGCGTATAGACAAACATAGCGTGCGAGAGAGAAGAAAATCCCTTATGGCAATATAGCAAGAGTGAAAATGAAAGTAAATTTAATCGATTTGTAACAGCTTTTGAATGACAGGCCATCACAAGCCGGCACGCAACGAATGAGCTCTTTAGATTTTTGGTATTATTTGTTTTTATTCGTGTTTATTCTTAATAACTACAAGTCTTCAATAATGGTTACTTGTTCTGTGAGTGGTAGTAAGTAGTAGTGGTAGTCAAAGAAATAATCCTGATAATTGCACATTTCACAGGTAAATTCTCAGGACTTCTTCATTGTTACGATGCGTTTATTTTTTGGTTTAATTTATGTTATATTATGTTTAAAATACGAAATAATATCAATCGTATTGTAAATTTTTATACGCTGCATGGAAAACAGGACGTCACGTTGTGCATGATTATGGTGGAAATATTTTTCATCAAAATAATTTACATGTACGTTAGGGCTTGAAATTATCGAAAATGTTATCGATATCGATGTCGCAGGATAATCGGAAAAAACGAATCAACGTGAAAATCCTAGGATTTTTGCAAAAAGGTCCGGATGATTGCAATTTTTCTGTTAAGAGCCCTCTAGAAGAAAATTGTAAAAAACCCGCCTTTTTGTAATTATTCAAAACTGAATTCTTAAATTCAAAACTTGTTCTATTATTATCCTATAAAACTTTAATACCTTTGTATTGTGTATACTGTCATCGCAAAGTTTCCATTATTTTCTGTGAATTTGAATTTTAAAGTTTTAAATATTAAATTTCTTCCGCTTCGCTTCGCGCGTCATTGTACCTATCATTGACTTCTTTTCCAATTATATGGACCATTCTATTTAGGGTTTTCGTGAAAAAACAACTACTGCTACTACCCCGCATTCTGTGTGCTGAGGACCTTATCTGTAAAAAAAAAATGAAATAAAAAGGCTTGAAAAAGTTACCAAATCTGATAATAAAGATCACTTTTTCAATAAAAATGTATTGGTATGCTGGTGAAGTGTATGTATGCTGCCATCGTAAAGTTTCCATTGGTTTCCGTAAATTTGAATTCCAAAAAATTTTAATATAAGAAATTTTTAAATTCTGATTTACAGAAACCAATGGAAACTTTGCGACGGCAACATACACAATACATAGGTTTTCTTGAATAACTATTGGTTGAATTTTGAATTTAAGTGTTCTGTTTCGATTAATTAGAAAGAGGCGAGTTTTTCACAATCCGGCTGCGAAACCGCTCTTAACTTGCCTTTCGAAGCAAGCAGACCGCACACAAATTATTGTGCACTGTGGGGATTGAACCCACGACCTCTGGGTTAGTAGCGAGCGCTACCACTTGGCCACAGAGGCGGCCTTTAACTTTTTAAAAATTACAAGACAAAACAAATATTTTTTGAACCATATAAAAAGAAAAATTACAGAAGAAAACAAGTACTTACAATGTACTCGTAGGTAACAATTAGCGTCCTTATTGTTTGAAGCGATTTTTCTCAGACAAACTTTGTGTGGAGATGAAGTCAAGAAGAGACAATCGTGAAGGTGGTGTACACAGAAGATAAAAAAATTGTATAGAATAAGTAATTTAACAATTTAATAATATTAATACTTAAATAAGATGAAATACTAACTAACACACTCGCTAAAACCATCACTAAATCATTACCGTCAGCAACATTCTAAATAAAGTAAATAACGCACATTGTTCCCTTATCGCCGACTCCTGCGCAGACGTTAGATGGACGTGTGAATGCGACTGTTCTCACTTTATCCGGAGCCGTGTGATCGCTGTCACTTCGGTGTAAATGCGCCTTTGTCTCGACTTTGCATAAGGTAAGGACTCTCTGGGAAAGTCGGCAATTGCTATTGAGGAAGCTAGTTTTACCAAATGAAAGAAACTATTTACGTAAACAATAATTCTTGGGTATATTTTCCCAATTTGTTTGAAGCTCTTTCTATGATTAATAATAAAGCATTAAAAAATTCGTGTCTGTACACAGAATATTTTTGTGAAATTTTAAATGAATATGGGTTATTAGTACTTACTATTGTACTAATGCCAAAACTAAAGTAGAGCCACTGAGTGATGGCGCCTATGAAGTTTAAATGCCTACAAAGTATCGTAATTATTTATAAGTAAGTGTGAATTAAAAAATGTAATACTTCATTGTTGATAGTGATGTACTACTTGTTTCGGTTATTATTTTTCGATTTGAATGTTGCTTTATTGTGCAATAGAATTCGTATAGAAAAAAGGTTTTTTTTTTAAAGTTTCTCATTTTTTATAGGTCGTGTTTGAGGTCGCCAAGTTACGCAATAATATTTAATTAAAAACATAACAATGACGAAGTAAACTAAACGAAAATAAATGATAGTAAAATACTTTTTTCGATTTAGATATTTAAACATCTCTTGGGGGCCCCGGGGCACTACACCGCATAGCCCTACGATAGCTACGCCACTGGTTTTGGCACATTTTCCTTTTGTATCATTATGTTGAATGACGTGTCTAATGTTGAGTAAACTCACATTTGATATTTATTTTTAACCGAAATTTGAAATGTACCGCATCACTAAATGCAGCTGTCATAAGTGCCATCACTCAGTGGCTCTACTTTACAATTTTTGTTAGTATGTTCCGTTTTAACTTGAGAACCACTCAACAGGTTTGGATACGGTTTACTTTAATATCATTTTAGTGACATCGTAGTGATCAATAACTGGTATTGATAAAATTACCGCCTAGCCGAGAACTGTAGACAATTGAAAGACACTTCCACGCGAGCAAAGCCGCGAGAAAAAGCTGGTATAGTATATAAAGCTCTAAAATAAAACCGGGCAAATGCAAATTTATTTAAGAGCGGTCTGTACGCGTGATTGAACTAATCGCTACATACAAAAAGCCGTAGTGTATGTGATTTCATGGACCACTTTAGGATGTGTTCGATAATTACAAAATAGCTGCGTGAATTGCGTCTATCTGTATGATATTCATTTTTTTAAAGACCTCACGTCGCAGCATTAGACCATTAAAAAAAACCGGCTAAGTACGAGTCAGACTCGCGTACCTAGAGTTCCGTATTGTGGATAATATTTTTAATTTTTGTCACTTTGGTTTTGGAAATATACTGAAAACTTCACAAACACCTAAGGCTTATTCTATGATAGAAGCGGTATTGGCCCACATCTGTAAAAGTTAATAACCATTTATAACTTTTCCGGTTTTATTCACATACCCCGCATACCCGTCTATAATATAGAATATTTTATGGGCTTTTCTCGTATGCTTTAAGAAATAAAGTGGATGGGACGGCTTAAATGTATAATTATTTTCTTATAACACAAGAAAAACATGCAACAAAAAAAAAATAGTTTTGGAATTCTTAACCCCTCAGGTGCAAACTAGTAAACTTTAAAAATTCAAAATTATTCAAAATTGCAAGTTGATAGCTTTATTCTGCTCGGAGAGAAGTGACTGCTTGACGGACATACAGATAAATGGAAGGAAACCCGACTTCACACGAGTCATTCTATGAGTGTTGCTTTTTAGAGTTCCGTAGCCAAAGGTGCCAAACGGGGCTCAATTACTAAGCCTCCGCTGTCTTTGTCTGTCTGTCACAGGGGTCTACAGCTCCTGGTAAAAAGTGTTCTGTGGTCTACAGCTTCAGCCGTTATAGGTAGCTAGTTGAAATTTTCACTGAATACCTTTCAATAAATAAGCAATTATTAAAAATAATTGTATCCCTACAAAAAAATCGAAAAAGTAGAATTTATCAACGTTATCGTGTCCGAAACAAGTAGACAGAAAAATATGAAAATAATCATGGATAGGTGATTACGTATACCATGAATATTTCATAATAATAATTATATGTACAATATTACGTATACGTAATCACCTATCCAGTATTTTTTTCATAATAAGGATTACAGGCACAATGTTCCGTCGTTTGCCAGGCGCTACCATTTTAACGGCTTCTTTTTGTCGCATTAATGTTGCTATGGTATCTATCTTGTTGTTATATACCACAATATTTTTAAAGTCCCGTATCCGTATTATGTGGTGGTACGGAGCCCTTCGTTCGCGAGTCCGACTCGCACTTGCCCAAAATATTTTGCATTTTTGAGTAAGATAAGAACCCCAAAAAACTAAATACGAATGGTACCATTTAAAACGTACAAAGAAATTCAACAGACAAGGAATCTCAAGATGTACATAGGCTTTCCAAAACAGAAACCTTCAAGCTTTAAAGCTGTCTTGTTTTCACCGCACGAACGAACGCATCCAAACGGGAAGTCACAAAATATTTAAGTAATCTGAACGAAGCAAGTCGCTCGCTGCATACTGAGCACCTTCAATGTGACCTGCCCACCCTACAATGTCCTACATCCTTTTCTCACCACCCCTTCTTCTGTAAGGCTGAGGAGATCATCAAATATACATTTTCGGATATTAGGTTTGCGGTAGGGCGGCTCGCCACTAGCTGGCGACAATCTAAAGAAAAACACCGAGGATAATACCCTTGAATATGTATGGAAGTAGAAGCGGGAAAATATGGATGCGGTGTATTTAAGGTCAACTCTATAGGTATGGTCACGATCTTTTTGTGAGAATTAGCGATACGCTGGCAACTAATCAGCCAATCACAGAGCTGCATTTCGTACATAAGCATCGCCAAACTTGAAATTCTCAAATGTTATTGAAGGGGTTATTGAAGTTTTTTTTAATGAGTGGAATCAATTGATTCTTTGTAAAGACCGACAAAAATGGCATGGAGAAGAAGAGGCCTATGCTCAACAGTAGGTTCGTGAATGATGAAAGGCCGCTCCACATTTTCGGCGAGACTCTCGCCTGAAGGGGACAAAACTATAAGAGTATATTTCCTTTACTCATAGCTTTGTCCCTTTCATGGCGAGAGTATCGCCGAGAATGTGGAGCGGCCTAAGGAGTGTCCACTACACTCATGTATACTGCAATTTTATACAGAAAGTCAAAAAAGAAAAAAAAAAACAAATCCAATAAAAACACATCTATTTCGTTGTTTATTTTTAATTAAATATACAAAACTAGAAAATTATTTAGAAAAATAAATAAATAAAATAAAAATGTATTTATTGATCACCAATTGACAAAGTCAGTGTACAAATATCTTAGACTAAAAGTTTTCTAACAATATAGAATCAAAGATTACATTGAAAAAAAATCTGATCGTTACGTTGCTGACGTTCTTCTAATTCATTCATTCATTCAGTACGACAATAAGCTTACAAATACAAAATACAAAAATATTTATTTCTCAAAGTACAATAATATTCACACATACTTTACAAATATCTACTAAATAAGTAGGACCACAAAAAAGGAAGTGCACAGTATTGGCAGTCGTTTTGCAGTTCAGTTGCCACATCTTATCCCGAAGCTGGTTTCCACGATCCTGTCTCCAGGGCAGGGTGGAAGCACCTTGTCTCCAATACCTTCAGCTGAACATAATGATGTAAATGAGATGCCCGTGCAGACGTCTTGCTCGGGAATGGCGATTAATCGGATCTAGCAGCTGATCTTTTTATTTTATTTGCCCTGCTTTATGGGGGAAGAGGTTAACGGTGCAGGGTTGTCGAATTGTCTTTTTATTAATAAATCAACGAATATAATTATGTGTTTTTGAATGTGTACTAAAATAAATATTTACATGTATCTCACTTATTGCACGTGAAATAATTTTCAAATCCAATGTATAAAAATTGCTTCTTCAGTTTACTGAAAGAAATTTATTTTAAAAATAAGTCAGCCTTTGCCATTTTCTTTCAATAATGAATTGTATTTATCTGTGTTTTTTTGTGCAATAAAGTGTTTATTATTATTATAAAAGATGAAACCCGATTTTTAGAAAAAACTAATTATCTTTGGTTGGACTATTGTGTCGATTCGGTATAACACGATTTCAATAATTTGACAGGACTAACCTTATTTTAGGCGCCTTGTCTTTGTCTTTTAGATATAGAAAGAACGCTTTAATTAAGTTTAGTCCTGTCAAACAAGTTAAAACGTGTTACACCTAATCGACACAAATAACTATACAAGTTGACTTTTTGATCATCGTCAAAATTCATACTGGTGGCTTGGTAAGTGATCGGTATCATGCATCAATAACAATTTTGGTAACATTCGTAACATGAAATTTCGACTCCCCATAGTGATTCACTCGGGACTGGAACTGAATTTATATGGGAAGCCGAAATTTCATTTTGCGAATTTCACAAAAATTGTCACTAATCCAAGATACTGATCACTTATCAAGCCTCCAGTATGAATTTGGACGATGATCAAAAAGTCACCTTATCATCTCTGAAACGGATGAACTGATAGTAATCTAGGCTTCGTTTTTATCACGGATTTATTTACAGAAACTGTAGATTATTACGGAAAATGTTCCCAAGGGATTTGGTATCTTTTGTCATTTAGCAATTTTGAAATATCGCACTTTTGACATATGTCACTGAAATTGGTCAACTCTTTTTTTAGCTTCACAAAAACAATATTAACGCTGGTGAAGTTGCGGTCAACACCTAGTATTTAATGAGAGTGGTACGGTGAGGATGTCTGATGGTTGTCGGTGTGCGCGGCCGGATCCTTTTCGTACTGAAATGATACGAGTACAAGTTGTACGTAGAGTATCAACATTTACGTTACGTTTTACTCAGTTTTGTACTGTTTTTGCATCGTTCAACAACATATTTCGTCATGATGTAAACAACAAGTATGATCGGGATAGCAGACCAGTTTTAGCAGATTCAGACAGATATTTTGGGCGAGTGAAGACGCCTACGCGACGACCAACGACGTTGTGCTTTTGCCATATTGATTTCGACATATTGGATCGATTTGGACTTTTCATGAAATAAAAGAAGCTTTTTATCCTAAATCCCAGCTTGACCTCTAGAATCATACAATATCATTGTTATTATTAGAGTGCATTACAAACTAGAAATCAATCAGAAATAAATTCGTGAGCGTTCAGTATGTGCATCACAAGCTGGTATATCAAGTAGTTACAAAAATATTTGGTGTACAGATATGGTGGAAAAATTCGTCGTTCCAGATACGAACCTCGGTAGTGCAGTCGGTAGCGCGCCTGTCGTATAAGCAGGAGGTCGCAGGTTCAAATCCTGGCCCGAGGATTTTTTTTCAAAAATATTAGTGCTTTTAAATTTGTTTCTGATTGATTTATAGTTTGTAATGCACTCTAATAATAATTAGAATATTCAAAGCGATGGATTTCGCAATAAAATCATAATATCATTGTTTTGATTAAAACCAACCAAAACGCAACCAAATGTCAACAAAATAAACAACAACAACTTCCACAACAATATTTTACGGATTTCACCGACATTCAATCCCAAGAAAACGTCTCGAATCCTGAACCCTCTTTTGAAAGGTACCGCCCCACCCGATATGCATCTTTGCTATTGAAAACCCCTTCTTTTAATCCTATTTGAAAGTTCCAAATTTGAAAACACCTCTGTTATTCAAAGCTCTATTTGCATAAGAGGTAAAGTTCAGAGATATATTGGCGCGATTACTGACAACTTTCCCTATTTACATATCTTTTCGAAGAATCTTTGTACTCAGTTTTCGTTCGGAAATCTTGTGATTTGAATTTTGAACGGTTATTGATGGATTGTGTTTTGAACGAAAATTATGATTGAGGTTGTTTGCTATCGGTGAACCTTTGATCTTCTAAAAAAGATAACATGAAATCGTCAAGACATGTTTCCCTAAGGGGTTGTAAAAAAGAATAATCAATTCTCTATTCACCGACGATTTTTACGTCGCAACGTGATAGAGGGTGAGCTTTGTCGCCGTACGTTGTACTACACTATAAGTTTTGTCGCCGTACGTTGTACTACACTATAAGTTTTGTCGCCGTACGTTGTACTACACTATAACTTTGTCGCCGTATGTTGTACTACACTATAAGTTTTGTCGCCGTACGTTGAACTACACTATAAGTTTTGTCGCCGTACGTTGTACTACACTATAAGTTTTGTCGCCGTACGTTTTACTACACTATAAGTTTTGTCGCCGTACGTTGTACTACACTATAAGTTTTGTCGCCGTACGTTGTACTACACTATAAGTTTTGTCGCCGTACGTTGTACTACACTATAAGTTTTGTCGCCGTACGTTTTACTACACTATAAGTTTTGTCGCCGTACGTTGTACTACACTATTAAGTTTTTCAGACCATGCAGGTGTTGTATAGAGGGAAAAGTTACAAAATCTACAACGATGTTTTAGTTCTAAAATTTACAAACAGGACTGATTTAATATTCAAAACTGGGACAAAAGTGGGTCAGTGAGGGAGCGACAACAACCGAGTGGAGTTGGCCCATTACTGTTTAGTTATAAAAAATAAAAACTTTATCTGTCTCGTTAGAAACTTTTTATGTGGACAATAATAATTTTGCCCGCTTTATTTAATGAGGTATTTCAAATAAACTGTGTAGGACACTTTTTCGTTATTCTTTAGGATGGGTCCAAGTAATATTAAATGTGACCTTATGGACAGAAATAGTATCGGCAAAGAGGTTATTTTATCCTAGAGAAGTACTTTCAGTATTGTATGGTATACCTGTATACAGAGGGGGATATGGGTGTCCTAACCTCAGAATATTGTTCTGTGGTCCTAACTCCCTCCGAAATCTGGTTCGATGTAACATCAATTCCATTTTGAATTTTAAAAAGATTGAATTTAAAAAACTCTGAAATTCTAATTTACAGAAACCAATGGAAACTTTGCGAATGCAGTATACACAATACGTAGGCAATAAGGTTTTGTTGAATAACTGTTGAGTGGATTTTGAAGTGTTCTGTTTCGAGTAATTAGAAAAAGGCGGTTTTTTCACAATCCGGCTGCGGTACTGCTCGTCATCATAAAAAAAAATGTAAATTAACATTACATCATTGCAGTATAGAAACGCAGAAAGAAAAGTAAATCTGGATGTGAGGAGCTCTAAACCGGGATTTGAACTCGGGACCTCTCTCTTAGCGAGAGGTACCGAGTTTGAATCCCGGTAATTCAAAGCTTAGCGAGAGGTCCCGAGTTTGAATCCCGGTTCAGAGCTCCTCACATCCAGATTTACTTTTCTTTCTGCGTTTCTATACTGCAATGATATAATGTTAATTTATATCTCCTTGCGATGGATAAATCGCCAAGTGTTCAAACATAGAAATTTATTTCTGTCATAGTTTAAGAAAAAATGGTTTGTATGTTTTTTACAAGCAGCCTTCGGCCTCGCTTTTTATAAATCTGAATTAAAATTTATCAAAGATTTTATGAGTGTCGATTATCATGGCAAACAACCTAACACTTGTCCAGTTTATTGACGGAAGATTACAAAAGGTAAATAATAACGGTGGCTCAGTTGGTAGTAATAGGCCTCTCAATCTGAAGGCCCAGGTCTAAACCCTGCCGGACAAGGCCGCACTATAAGATTTTCGGAATTTTTGTGCATATTTGTATACCACTTACTGACGTTGAAGAAAAACGCTGCGAGGTAAACCTCCCTAAGTAAAGCATGTATTTGTGCCCGAAGTACGGCGGTAGGGCTCATACTCTATCACGTTGGGACGTAAAATGCGTCGGTGACAAGAGGGTGTACGAGTGTTGACCATTCCAGTGACAGTTCACTGGAAAGCACCTGACACGACCTCGGGATTGTGTGTCGTGTCGAAATATGTTTCTATGACTTACAGGTTCTAAATTTATTATTTTACAAAATGTATGCATACATTTCTCATGAAAAACAGTAAATTTGTTCTGAGCATAGCCTACACATCTGTTGTCTTTGTCCCACAGTCTCGTCAGAACAATATTAGACTGACTTCACACTATATAATATGTTTTGCTAACAGAATAATTCCATTGGTATCTTTTATTTACTTGCCAAACAATTGACACTTCTCTTTCACGTGAAGAGTCGCTCTAAGCAGTATAAAAGTTAAATATTTTCGTTCGATAGTTTCAGGATTCCGGCTCAAAACGGAAAACCAAAAAGCGAAGCCTCGGCTCCTGCAAAAACAAAAGGAAAGATATTCAGTAAAGTCTCACTTGGTAATTTTTACCTTCGTTATTCAAGAGGATAAAATCTACATTGACAGAATTATCGTTTATGTACGACATAGCTTGACACTTGATATTCATCTTCAGATTCCAAGATACATTACATATATCTTGTAATTACAAAGTACAAAGAAAAATGTTTTGCTATCTATGAAATGGAACAACTTGCTTCCAATTTTGTATCAAATAAGCGTTTCAAATCCTGCTGGTCAACCAATGACCAATAAGTCTGTCGGAATGTATGTGCATGTTATTTGTCACAGAAGTGAGCTTCCTAAACAGTGAAGGAAAACACGCATGATACCTTTATGTTCTAAAGCACTGATAAACTTGCAAGTTCAAAAACACAAATGAAACTTGCATGTTGTAAAACACTTATAAGAAAACTGCATGTTTTAAAGACTGATGAATCCTGCATGTTCTATAGTAGTTTATGCTACAAGGACGAAAAGGAATACATTTTTAAACGTAACCGAGTAATTTATTGCTCTTACGCCCGTGTATCATACTATGTTTTTCAATGCAGTGTGAGGAAATAAAACAAATATAATCAAAGAAAACATTTTAATTATTAAAGTTGAAAGTTACATTGTTACAATTTTGCAAGTTAAGTGTAATACTTCTTCCCGCTAGTTTGAATGTTTGACTTAAGTTACTATTGTTATTTTAATAATTATTAATTATTAATTTGTTCCCTTTGAAATTCAGTGTAAAATTAAAATGTTGTGAACTTTAAATTTTGATTGGCTCAAGAGGACTCTATCTAGAGCCGTTAAACAGTGGAAAGGGGAAAGTGCAGGTTAGCCAACTTCTCATAAAAAAATAAAAAAATAATAATAAACCCCTAGGGCAAAATCATCGACTTTCTGTTCGGTTTTTTTGATGCATAAAAAGTGGGCCTTTACGAGTACTTGCATTGAAAAAACACTTATGAAACCGGCATGTCTGATCTGGTCCATAATGGCTAAAAAGTAATTTGATAGGTCCAGCTGTTATCACATTGGGACAAATACATATATTATAGCCGGTGAATCCCATATGTACGAGTGCTCGAGTCACAGTTAAAACTAGGTAACACCTCTAACATTCCCACTCTATAGTACGGACACAGTATAGATGAGTTACAGTATTACATCTGGGGCAGTGTCCGAAACAACGCTCGGTAGACGCACGCATTAGGGCTGCCCACATAAATGCAATTTTCGCGTCTATACTTAACTGCGGCGCATCCCTACTATGAGGTTTGAATCGAGATTTGGAAGCACGCGTTTTAGCCGTTTTATATGAAGATAATACTGTTTACTTATCTATACTGTGGTACGGATAACTGTATCGCTACTAGATATTTAAATCTTCAGTGGAGTACAACCCTTAACCCCTAGCGAATGAGTAAACAAATTTTAGCGTGCGTAGAGGGACCGCGGTTCTAAAAGACCCCTGTTTGTTCAGCTAATTGAATTCATTGTAACAGCTTAAATTATGTTGGAACTGTCTCACAATGCAAGCGGGGATACATTATATGTGCTCACTGCTGCAGATTATATGTGAAAAGTAATTTGCACCTAATATGTATATAGGTATACCCACGGACAAAATACAAATGGTACATTCCCAAAGACTTTATTTAATCTCTAGCTTTAAATAAGTTTTTATGAAGCAAAGAAAAAGTTTTAAACAGTTTACTTCAGTACATGAGTCTCCAAGACACGCAAAGCTTTTATAGTACAGGAGTTTCGTTTACACAAAGAATCAGAGGATTTTACACAAAGGGTGTCAATGAAATTCAAGGAAATCAAAGAAATATACATATGTAACTTGATCTACTGATGATACTGAGAAACATTTCCGAAGAAACATACTTCCAATACTTTAAAAAATACATTAAACGTTTCCTTACTTATTTTGAAAACCTACTGTATGGGCATAGGCAGTTCCAGGTATTTTTTACTTTTTTTTTGGGAAAGTTTTTCAGTGTGGTTTGTAGATTATGTAGTTTCATTTAAACATCTGTTTATTTACATAAGGTATACAAAACTAATATCGCTTTTAAAATTATTAATACACATATATATATTTCTAATTTTACGTAACATATCCTTTAATTGTTTACTTCTAAAATAAATTCATCGACATTGATATCAAGAATCAAGCTTTTACAAAAAAATCATCACAATAGAACTTTATTTCATACAGTTAAATACCAACTGGCACCGGGAGTCTGTTAATAAGCTAAAACCAAAAATATTTTAAACATTTCTTAAAAAGGGCCAACCGAATCAAAGATGTCCCTTCACTTACCAAGTCTCTAGTATGAATTTATACTTGCGATTGTCAATTTTATTTTAAATGATATCCCACTTGGCTGAAAATATTGCCTATTTATATTGGTTAGGCTCCCTGACTATGAGGCGACAGGTGTGGAGTAGTCTCACTCGTCGGTTTGTTGGCAAGTAACTCCGCTACAGTACAGGCGAACACGCAGTGGCTTTCACTTGGGAATGCTAAAATGTAGCATAAAGAGAGTTTTGAAAATACTAAAAATTCTACTAAACATACTACAAATACTAAAACTTCCGGAACTCATGGAACTTCAAGGAAGAAATTATTTAGTACAGTACATACATACTTACATATACTCAAGCGTGTCTCACAGATGTATAGGCAGACACTACAGATTTCCATCTGCTACGATCCAGACACGAATAGTAAACATAACACAATTTTACAGTAAACCTTCATTCTTATAGTTTGAGGATTCCAGTAGGGATCCTTCTTTTATATTATAAGTGGCAGAAAGGGCAAGATTATTTGTGAATTTTTCCATATCCATCAATCTACTCATACAAGCCTATTCCGGGTACTTTTGATATGGCCCTTCTTCAGTATGTTGCCAATTTGGTCAGCATACGTCCTTCTAGGGCGGCCTGGTCGAGCTGTACCTTCCACTTGCGCATCATAAATTTCTTTCGTCACTCTACTTTCATTCATCCTCTCTACATGTCCAAACCACTGAAGCATTCCTTTTTATATCTTAGTCACTACATCTTCTATCAAGCCGCAACGATCGCGTATGTTGATATTTTTTACTCTGTCATTTAATGTTAAACCATACATACTACGTAAGGAACGCATTCCTCGAGAGCTGCTGCGTGAGTCATCCGCTAGCAGCTCGGAAGACAATGTCGGAGATTGAAGACGGACTGGGCTGCCGGTGACGTTACCACCGGCAGTCATGAAGAAGGAGTGGAGCTGCCGGTTGTACCACCAGCGGCCCGGTACGACATAATCTCCGACATGCCGCCAACTACCGGACCCGCGGGTTGTAGCACGTGAAGACGAAGCCCGGGCAAAGACGTAAACATCAAGGCCCGTACCCGACCCCGACTACTGCTTGAAATTCCGAGAATGCTCAATTGCAACGCCAACTTTGACAACCTTCACAACCTGCGCTCAGCCCGTACGCCTACCATGAGTTTGGTCTTGATACTCGTTAGCGAATGCGTAAAATATTTTGTCTTAGAAATTCCGATTCCTCTCGTAAACTAGGGGCGCTGTTTTCTTTCTCATATAAATATTTTTTGGCAGTCGCTAGCGAGTATCAAGGCCTGAACTCACGGCAGGCTTACCGATCTGTATGCTCGTTTAAAAGAGGCGCCATTTTAGCCCATTTGAAAAATACCTTGACAACTTAGTGAGGTTGCTTCATGAAAGTTGTGTGAAAGTTTCAGCGCGGGCAGATCATTGCTGTCGCCGAGGCTTGCCTGAAGATTGTTTGTTTGTTTGAGCCACGTATGAAACTTAAAGTATTCGATACATTTCGATACGAGTTGATAAGTTAATTGAAATATAATTTTCTTGGGACAAGTTTAAAATGTTTAAGAAGCAAAGTATTGTACTTAATTTCTGTAAATATAATAATACATTATGACGTACTTTACGTACGTAACGTATGAGTAGCTTAGTATTCCTTACAACCTACAAACGTTACATTTGATGGCTGATAATCAAACGCGGATTGTGTATTTTTAACTCGTTCTGTTGCCCAAACTAGCCACCAAAAAATTCCGAGAAAAATAAATGTAGTTAATCATATCTTTATTAAGGGTTGCAAGTTTTATAAAATTTATATATTATATTTATTTTTTCAAAAAAAAAAAAAATTCTGCAAAATACAACTTTAAAAATCTCGGAAACAGAATATGCGTTTGAAATGAAATTTTCACACAAAAAGATCTCATTGTTATCCACAAAGTTTTAACTTTATTCTTGAGTCAGTTTTACCATGTGATTTGTATATTTTTATCATATTTTGTCGACTCCGTCGCCTTTTTTCCATCTGCGACTTTTGGGCGGCCAGCAAATTCGTTGTTTAGAGGTCAATGCTAAAGGGTATTGAAGATTGTACTTTGTGAACAGAGTATTTAAGTTTGTTACATAGTTGGTTGTTTTCCTCTAAATTTGCTAGTAGTAGTGGGCAGGCACCCACTAGAAACGATAATTCAAAAAGCAAATTAAAAAGATCAAATCATACACCTTGTTTAAAAGTTACATAGCGGGTCTCAAATAAACAAAAGAACTCTAGTTACCACCAATAATATTTATTTCCTATTTTTACCCCACATCTACCTCAGATATTTACACGCGGATTCCACATATCTTAACCCTAAAGCCTTCAGGGCTGATACTTTATATTTACTTACCCAGTAACGAGTAAACGATGCCTCGCCTTGAGCTTGCAATAAATATCGCAATTCCCAACTAGCGGCCGCTACCGCCTATAGCATCGCATTATACAGGTTGCTCCTAGATTGCTGGTATTCACTGAAATCATACAGGGTGCATGAAAGAAACCACTCCGATTGGCGTGAACCACTCATTGCTTCAAATACGCCTGGCACACCCTGGATAATAGTTTGACAGTAGATTCTGTGGAAGAAGTCACTGGTATTAAAGAGGTGACCGTTGCTACTTTCATCTACAGATTTCCCTTGAGTCGCTAGGATCAACACAGAATTTCTGTAAAAACCAGATAACTTTCTCTGCGTATAAGGTAGTCATTTTAACATAAATAAATACATATACTCACGCCTGTGTCCAAGAGGGGTAGGCAGACTGATTTCTATCTGCTGCGATACTAACACACCTCTTTTTTAAATTTATGAAAATTTACTCATTAAACTTTTTCAGTATGATCAATAATCTATACTTCTTCAGCGAATGTCTGCAGCTTATTTACACTCTGTATAAATAGTTTCGTTGATCTCTCGATTTTCGTTCTTAAGGCGGTACGATAAAAACTTTAATAGCGCTTCTGTGCGTTGAGCGGCTTCTGTTAGCACGCGATGTGGAGCCTTAAGCTATCTTGTTGCGATCTCGTTTATCTAGATCCAACAGAATGCGAATTCGTATTTTATACGCACCTTTATGCGAGGTGCACACTCGATGATTGCAAATGTTGCAATGGGCTTTCGTCGAAACTCGATATGTCTGTTTTTTATTTGTACGCAGAATAACTTTGACATTACTAACTCGGGCATGTAGTTGGAATAAATACGAGTTTATTTAGGTAGGAGTATATTAATACAATATACTAGTAAGTAGTTAGGCATTATGTATATTCACTTTATTGGTTTTGTTTCTTTTATTTTATAAATTGAGTATCCCATTTAAATAATACTTTCTTTACGACCCAGAAGTTGGCTGTAAGAAATTGGTTTAAGTTCGCCCTTGTATAAAATTGTGTGTTTTAAACTCTGTACCCCATTTCTTATTTAACCGTGTAAAAAAAAAGTGTATATTCATTCATTCGTGTATTCGATAATGTCTGTAAAAGAAAAAGATACTTGTATTTGTACCATATTTCAAGTCTCTGGCTTTAACGGAGCAAAAGTTATGAGGCTGTACATACTAGTACATACGGACGGACAAAGAAGTCCCACCGTAATGGTTTCTTTTTTACATTTTGGTTTCGCAACCCTAGCGATCCTCATACAGTTTCCCTTGTCTGTCTCCAGCAATTCAAGAACGGCGGCTTAAATTCGCAATGTGTTCCAGCTTATAAGCGTATTTTGAAACAGATTAGTCTTACAGCCATGCAATTTTTTTAATTTAGAGATAGTTGCATATTTAACTTAGATGTAGAGTCAATAAACAACCATCAGTGTAAACAAGTAGCAACAATCAGCGCTACAGAGGCACCAGGAGCACGCGATATGCAGCCCGAAGCTATAAAGTCGCGATCCACTTCCAGATTGCTTAGAATAGGCGTGCCGAAGCACTGCCTTCAGTGATTTGTGGCTAAAATATTGATACAAATGTGTAAAAGAAGAAGAAATCCTATGTGTAATTGAACGATATTTTTTAAATAATCTTGAGATTTTTCTGCTTATACCACGTTTAGAATTAAATTTACTTACGTGCACGTAAACTACACCAACAAAATAATACGGCGAATAATTTGTTTTTATAAAGTATGCGAACGACCTATTTTCAAATGGTTTTCTTGAACAACTAGAAAAGGTTTTATTGAATAGAATTCTGTTTCATTAGCGGAGCATCTTTTAAATATCTATGTACTATCACACTTTTCGCCTGTATTGCAATGGTGATAAGAGCGAAAAGTGGGTCTGCGATAATTTCTACGATGGAACATAGTTGCTTTGTTAGACATTATTCACCCTAAGAATAGTATTAATCTGTAACATGGCCGGCGATCTACTGTTTTACCAGATTTTGTTTTAGCGATAATGATGGTTAAAAGGGTGAAAAATAGTAGAATTGCAAGCGTGACAAAATTGATAGTAGAATTGATACATACTCGTGCAAATATGGGCCGCCATGCAATCGCTGACAGAGCGGAAATCTCTCGACCTGGCGAAAATGCATTCCTGGCCGAAGCTAGCAACGTGAGGCCTACGTGACTGCATCAGCGACACTGCAGAACAGTCATGTTGACTGTGCACTGAAATATGCGAAAGAAATTTGTAATTCACTTTTTTACCGCTTTTTCTCTGACTGCTTAAACTGATTTAATAATACATTACTGCTGAGACCAAGTAATTGAGCTCTCCTGGACGAGACCGCAGGGTGAGGACTTTTATATACGAGCCCAGGAAGACTAATTATGTATACTGAATTTTTTTTTTAATAAAGCGAGAATATTTATAGTAGGTATATAGGATAAAGAGTTAAATAAAATTTAACAAACATATTATATTGAAAGTCACGTTGCTCATATTGGGGCAAAATTTTGTGAAGGTGTACGAGAAAGCCCTATTTAAACTTACATATTGTTAAACTCAAGAAAGATTCGTTTCGAGTCAAGCACTTGTAGGCGGAAAATTCGTTTAATAGAGTAATTCGATTCACGATGCAAACCACCGTTTTTTTTTTCACAAAAATAACCGCTAGAAACTTTTTCTCAATTTTGGACATTATAATAAGGCAACTGACAATAGGCTGTGTTCAGTTTGATCGTCAGACGACCCCCGCACTGACATTTACACATTAATTGACAATTAATTGACTGAATTAAGCTAGATAATACGGCTTTGAATTGAATAAATAAATTTTAAGTGTTAAATGGTTTTAAATTATAAAATTAACAAAATTAATCTATTTTTGTTATCGTTATTATTATTGCAATTGTAAAACATAGCAAACATCTCTACATTCTAAACAAAAAATTGTAACTCATTTTTTTTTAACTGGCCTCTTAAACCGTTATGATCGAAAAACTATTTAGACATGGGTAGTTTAAAAAATTAAAAACGATGGTTTGTAATGGATTTTCATACGAATATATTGAACACTTATTGAGATTTACTGGAGACTTGAAATAGCTCTACAGGATGAAATACTTACTGGCTTTTATTTACAGTATGAAATGATAACATTAGAATATACTCGTATTTTTGAGACAAAATTATTACTTACTATTTTATACTTAATATAGACTTATGTTTGGCCTGATGGGAAGATGATGGCGGGCGCTCGTCCAGATTGGGAGAGTGAAAGCAGGGGCGTAAATCTATTTTATTAATTTATTCTTTATTGTACACACACGGAAATATAAATATAAACAAAATTACAGTGAAAAAAGATACACATTGGCGAGCTTATCTCTAAACAGTGATTTCTGACAGCAAAACCATCACAATAGGAAAAATCTGTCAATCTGTCGTGAGACTTCTGCAAAATCTACGGAAGTTGGTAACGGACTAATGACTGATACTACGCAAATGCCTGTAACCGTAGGGTTTCTTATGAAGCCATGAAAATAAAATGTATAATGGTTGCGGCACAGGCATAGCATTTTATAGGTATATGTATAGAAAGAATTTAGGAAGATGTGGCGCTTGCTGCCTGCTCAAAAACAGACGCCGTAATAATAAATAAATAAAAAATGAGTTCAAAAACTAAAACCCGACTCCTATTTCACGCTCTAAAAAGTATGAAACAAGAAAATATTCTCATCTGAAATTGTTATGTACAAACGAATCAATATTTATCGTCTATTAAATAAACAACTTACACGTAATACATTTCAATGTATTTAATAAATATTCATAGTGATGTTCAGAGGATAGCCGTGGTCATATTTAATATAACTTCACGTATCCTATAACCAGAGGACAATCAAGACGCTTCCAACGATACCTCATTTGTCAAATTATGATAAGTAGATTAGAAGTTATGAGGGAACAGATGAACATTCATACATACATACATACATATATACCGCTCAAAATCATAACCCTACTTTTTGCTTCGCCGTAGTCGGGTAAAATACCTTTATTTTGGTATAAATATCAAACAGACATTCTTCACCGGTGGTTCCATAGTCAGTGTCATGATTGAGTCTTATGATAATATATTTTCCGGTTTGAATTTAGTGGTTGTTGTACTGTTCATTTATTATCCAGAGCAGTCACACAGTCATGTTTGGCACAGTTCCTGTCACGCCTCAAAACGTTGCTCTTTCAACTAGACGGCAAACCGTGTGTTTCTGTTAAAAGTTACAAATACAACCTTTATTTCCCTAGAAGTAAGCTCCACGTGGACAGAACCCGTCAACGTGTTTTCAGAGTAGAACTACAAAATTGTGCCTGCCGTTTTGGTAGAGGATATTTGCTCTATTACCCAGGTAATAAAGGTAAGTTTGGGTAAAATAAAGTAACTAGAGAGCCAGCAACAGTCGAAATCTTTCGCAGTTGAATTTAGAAGCTAGTTCAAATCACGTACATGGATTTGTTGGCTGAAAAACTTGAAAGTTTCCGGTCTAAGTAGTTAAGTTTGTGGCTTCGCGTATAGAGTTTCTTCTGGCTTTGGGAATCTTAAGCTGTACTTACTATTTCCAAGGGGATAATTTGAGAAAGTTTATCTTATTACAAGTTTGGCTTACGGGTTTCATGTAAGAACTTCATGTAGTTGGTTTTTTTTTGGAATTCTAGAGTTTATTTATTGATGAAACTCCATTAACGCAATGAAATATCTTACTTGTACTTATAGTTCTACTAAAAGGCTGAGAAATGAGTGCTCTCTAAGGGTATGTGGATGCAAAAGTCGAAAGCAGGGTCTTTGACTTAAGAACTTTGTTTGGACTAGTTAGGAAATAAACATACTAAAAGTCCTTATCCCTCCGAGTCGAGCCCGAGGGGGGGGGGGGGGGGCACAAAGAAGATCCCGTTTTTTGGTTTTTTGCTTACATCTCAACAACAGCTGGTTCTATAGACTTGAAATTTTGCATATAGATACCTTATATAGTGAAGGCGTCGACTAAGAAAAGATTTTTCAAAACACACCCCCTAAGGGGGTGAAACGGGTGTCCAAAGTTTGTATGGGGAAACAAGATTAGTTAGACTATTTTATTCGAGACTTCACAGGAGTACTCTTATCTATAAATGTGTTTCAAGTTTTTTCAGAATTCAACCCCTAAAAGGGGGAAATGGGGTAAAAATTTTGAAAATCAACATGGGTATCGTTTGAATGGTTTATCGGGTCGCTGATTACGAAAACAACAACGATTTTAAAATCCAACGTGGTTGACGTGAAAAAGGCTTTTAAATTCGACCATTTTTCGAAGCTCATAGCTAGGCAAAGATTGGAGATAGATAAAAAGTGTGAAAGCTAAACTTGTAGAAAATTTTATTAGCTTTCATTGTGTAGTAAAACAAAATTTCGTACAATGCACGGTTTTCGAGATGTAAGCAAAAAACCAAAAAACGGGATCTTCTTTGTGCCCCCCCTCCTCGGGCACGACTCGGAGGGGCAAGGACTTTTAGCATGTTTATCTCCTAACTAGTCCAAACAAAGTTCCTAAGTTAAAGATCCTGCTTTCGACTTTTCCATCCACAAATTATTCGTTGCTTAAGCTATAAAAGGGCAACTTAGTTGCAACTAATGTCCATCCATCAGCCTAGTTCGTCCACTGCTGGACATAAGCCTTTCCAGGACTTTGCCACTCCCGGCGGTCATCCTGGAAGAATTACCCATACTCACATACGCTCGGCAGGCGGGTTGGTGAGCGTGGTGCTGGAACCCTCGCACCAATGACGCCGCTGCCCGTCACCAGTCTGTTCCATATAATCCTTCGGTCCCAGGCATGGTGGGCCTCCTGTTTTTTTGCCTGTGAGCTGTCCTCTTACTCTCCCCCGAATTACTTCGAGGAGGTCTCCAAGTAAGCTAGTGGTACCTCCACCCACCCCCGACACTTCATAGTCAAGGCTCAAGTTATTTACCTACACTCTAACGCGCGCATTTGGCTTGTCCGCACACGCTTTTGTGTGTGCGTGAGCTAGTCTAGGGCTGGCAGCAATCGTGTGAGCGTCGTCGCCCGAGAGGGACACAATATAAGTCAGCAACTTATGTGATTCTCTTCCTAAATTTTAGCGTAGTCCAATTTCTGGTTCCCCGTGGATTAATCAGTATTAAAAAATATATGTATATATATATATATATATATATATATATACTCACTATATATATATATATATATATACTCTTTATATATACATATATACTTATATATATATACTTATATATAGTATGCCTAAGCTTAGTAGGTACCTATATAGTCTCGTATGCATAAATGATCATCATATAATTAACAACTACTCAAACATAAATTTTGGAAAAAAAATGAAAACTTGTCAAAACATGGAAAGTTATAAATACTGATTTTATTGTTCCAAATGCGTTACTGAACGAAATTGTAAGGTTTGATCACGCAATTCTAATTTTTGAAAAAAAGTTTTCCAGGCATCCATAAACACTGCAATAACGCACCATACTGATTAAAAATCAGTATCGTGATAAAAATTTGTAACAAAACACGCGCGCAGCAAACGAGAGGTAATCGAGCTCTGCCTGACTCCAGATTTCCACTAACTTGCGGGGGACCGCGGGGGACGTTAAATTCGCGCGGGGAGGTGAGTGTCGCTTCTTTACGTAGTAATACTTTATATTCTCTGCCTCCACAGTCGAGCCTGGCATCAGCTCTATCACCTGTGTTAGTGTGCAACTAATGTAAACAAACCAAATCATTAGAAAAAAAAAAAAAAACATTATCACAACCTAGTCTGAAGTTATCTTGAATGAAACCGGTCGCTAAGAGGAACCAATAGGTACTGTGTACTTATACTCATCGTACAAGTAACATTTTTCATTGCTTTATTTAATGATCTTAAAGTAAGCATGTATCTACTAAGTAGAACATCTAGTTTATTCAAATTACACAAAGTAACGTTTCAGCAGAAGTATCTAAAGCTTTTAAGTTATAATTCTACAATGTCAGACAAAGGTGTAAACTAACTCGTTATAACGGGTAAAGATAATGGACAGGTATACTCGCATATCTTTATCAGTAATTTTTTCATTAGTCACATTGTGTACATTTGGGAAAATGTTCAATTATTACTATACTATTATTATACTTAGTTCAATTATCAGTTTATTAGCTGTGGTTTTATGATAATACCTGTCTAATTAAACTCGTTATTTTTGAATTGGCTAGCGTTTTTCTAAAAGGAACCAGTCCACAAAATAGTTAAATGCGTTCAATATATGTATGTGAAAATGCATAAAAAAAAAAATTTAATGCGTAAATGTTCAATAGTCAACAAGACGTCAAAGGCCTCTTTGTCTAAGTATTCGAAATTATTCGTTTAATATCTTTGCTACACCAATGAGAAATAAACTGGTTTGTTTTAATAATGTACTCAAAAACGTTTTATTGACATTTATTTTAAAATTTAGTTATTTATTTTTATTTATTTATTAATCAAGGAATACTAACAGAAAGAGGTACATAATGCTTAGATTTTTGGGTATAGGGAGGTAAATATTATACTAAAATCTTGGACGAATGGTAGAATTAACGGGAATCTGTGACGTGAACAAATTACATTTGTGAAAATTTAAATTAAAAGCTAATTTTATACAAAGTTGAAATAAAGAAAATTACTTATAGCTTTTACTTTTAAAAAGTTTTTTTTAAATTTTTTTTCAGAGAATATACGCCATTTTAGGACATAGTTTTCATTATTTTGGTATATAATATAAATCATTTATTTCGGACATACATCCATAAAGTGTTAGTAACAATTTACTTAAACCTATGTTAGTGTACAAAGAAAACAAACTATTTACAAACAATATATTTACAAAATTTTTATTTAGCTGCCCTGTTGGAGGGTAGCACATGCGTGGCGGTGTAATGCCTGATGATATGACCATCCATCCTTTCAGCAACAGTGACCAGGAGACTATTGGCGCTGGCGCGCACCCGCTGCATCAGAGAAGCGCTTCGTTTCCTCATGATGGCCTGGAAGCCATCCGTGCACGCATTCGCGAACATCTCCGATGCGCTGCAGTAGCGCGGCAGCCCCAACTGCGCCCTAAATGCATTGTTGTACTGAACACGCAGAGCGTTATAGGCTTTTTGAGTATAGTTGGTCCATAGGCTGCAAGTGTAAAATGATTGGCAGTAAGCCCTAAACAAGGTGACCTTCACACTACTCGTACACTTCGCAAACCTACGGATCAATATATTACTTCTCACCGCCAACGCCCTGCGCTCCCTCTCTATGTCCATATCATCTTTTTGTGATGCGACGAACCAGTGCCCCAAATATTTAAATTCAGATACCATTTTAAGAGGAGTGCCCACGAGAGTAACTGGAGGAAAGAACTATAAAACTTAGTACCCGCATTGAAAATTAGCAACTCACTCTTCTTGGCATTGTACCTAAAGCCATGAGTCTCCGCATACCGCTCACAGATGTTCAGCAGCCTTCTGAGAGCACTGACAGAGGGACTCAGCAACACTATGTTATCAGCGTAACTAATATTATTGACAAATTTCCCATCAATGGAGCAACCTACCATGGCATCACTGAGCTCCCCTATCAGCCGATTCACATACAAGCTGAAGAGCCTTGGAGAGGTCAACCCACCCTGCCTCACTCCGCACTCCAACCTGTACGGCTCGGATAGTGAGCCTGCCCACCTTACCATATTACTCTGATGACCATACCAGTATTTAAACATTTCAATGAGCTCATCTGGTTACGTAGTGTCCTCATATAGCTTCTCCCATGGCTTATTGTAAGACACCAAATCGAAGGCTTTTGACAGGTCAAGAAAACACGCGTAGACGGGTGTCTTCCTGTCTGTGTAGTACCGAACAGTGTGCTTCAGACAAAGGACTGCTGTCTCTGTGGAAAGTCCAGATCTGAAGCCAAATTGGGCATCGTGAAGAGTTAGATGTTTATCCAGTTGTTTGTCAAGCACACTGTCCAGCACCTTAGCCAAAATGGTAGCCAACGAGATGGGTCTGTAGTTATTGACATCAGAAGCATCTCCTGTTCGGTTCTTCACTATCGGCACCACCAGGGTCTTCATCATCTCGTCAGGTAAGTAAGAATGCCTTACACAAAAGGTGAAAAGCATGGCTAGCACTCTGGGCAAATGAACACCTGCATGTTGCATATAAATTAACCATTGAAGATAACTTATTTGTTTTTTATTCAGTTTATATTATATATTTATATAAAAACACTTATTAGAATAATAGTTCCAGATATATTTCGACAAATAGTCGGCTTCAGTGGAATTTTATACAATTAAATATTATTTTAAAATGTCATAAAATGAAGTGAATGATTGACAGACAAATGAGAGACAAAAGAAAAAAAATTATAATCATGAAAAATAAAAAGTATATATATATATATAAATAAATAAATATAAAAATTAATAATCAATCAATAACAAAGATAAATAATCATCCAACCATCTCCACACTCCAATTCAAAACCTACCCACTCAACACATTATAATATACATTATATATATAATTATATATATATATATATATACAAGGTGACCCCCTGATCATCGTCCAAATTCACACCGGTGGTCTGGCAAGTGATCAGTATCATGCATCAATAACAACTTTGGTGAAATCTGCAAAATGAAATTTCGACTCCCCATAGTGATTCACTCGGGACTGGAACTGAATTTATATGTGAAGCCAAAACTTTACTTTATGAACCTCACAAAAATTGCTACTGATCCAAGATACTGATCACTTATCAAGCCTCCAGTATGAATGCAGGGTGACTTTTTGATCATCGTCCAAATTCATACTGGAGGCTTGATAAGTGATCAGTATCTTGGATCAGTAGCAATTTTTGTGAGGTTCATAAAGTAAAGTTTTGGCTTCACATATAAATTCAGTTCCAGTCCCGAGTGAATCACTATGGGGAGTCGAAATTTCATTTTGCAGATTTCACCAAAGTTGTTATTGATGCATGATACTGATCACTTGCCAGACCACCGGTGTGAATTTGGACGATGATCAGGGGGTCACCTTGTATATATATATATATATATATAATTATATATATAATGTATATTATAATGTGTTGAGTGGGTAGGTTTTGAATTGGAGTGTGGAGATGGTTGGATGATTATTTATCTTTGTTATTGATTGATTATTAATTTTTATATTTATTTATTTATATATATATATATACTTTTTATTTTTCATGATTATAATTTTTTTTCTTTTGTCTCTCATTTGTCTGTCAATCATTCACTTCATTTTATGACATTTTAAAATAATATTTAATTGTATAAAATTCCACTGAAGCCGACTATTTGTCGAAATATATCTGGAACTATTATTCTAATAAGTGTTTTTATATAAATATATAATATAAACTGAATAAAAAACAAATAAGTTATCTTCAATATTTAATTCACTCGCAAAAGCGATATATAAATGTAAATATTATTTCAAAAACTGCACGAGATAAAATATCAAATCGGGTTTCGCACTTGTACATCTGTAAAGAAGGTAAAACACCAACTGCACCACGGAAGCAACACCTAACAAAGAGGTTCACAAGTCACAACCCATGAAAGTCTGTCTCGAAGATACAACAGAGCGAAACACACCGTTTGCACATCTGCCTTGGAAACGGATTTGTACAACATCGTGCCGCCCTTGCGGAGAAGTTATCTGTTTCGTCGCCACCAACATCAAAGCAGTTTTTTATTTACTATAAATAGCTTTATTTGCTCATCATCTCCATTTTCACCTGTGACAGACAAATGTACCATTGCTAAATTAATTTTAATTTTATATTCTTTCTTTTCAGAACCATAAATCAATCTTGCTTTCTTTCCAAAAAGTATACATATCAATCATGAAAGAAGTTATAAACAAAATTAAATACTCTATAAATAAACTCTTACAATACTATTTACACCTACAATTTCTAGGAGGATGTCTGCAAGTAGGTGCAGCACCAAAAGGGCTGATCCCTAAATTCCCAACCCATAGTATGCCGCTTATAATACGAAAACACATGATATCAGTCAACCTCGTCAACGCCCTACATACAACCAACATGTTATACATTCAATATTATTATCTCTGTACAAACCAAAAAAATCTTCTGGATAACCTACTCAAAATTTCGCTAGTAGCTTTTCCTCACTTGTTCATCGAAATACAAGATCTTATATCAAAAGCTAGATTTAGACTTGCACACGAAAACATCAAACAATCTCGCAAATTTCAAAATCTTCTTAACTTTTATCATCAGAAACACATCAAATTGCCGATAAATTACGAACACGAAAACAAATTTGGTGAATTGAATCTGACTCAAACGGACCTATCACAACCATTCATAATTCCACCACCACCAATAAAACAAAACCAAACCACAATAAACTTATCATCACATGAAAACATAGTTAATTTATCATCACTTCAATTAACTTCCACAGATAAACAACTAATAAACAAAGGCCTAAGCTTTTGTCCCACCAAAAAATTGGACCGTATCAAAATTGTAAATGATTTCGTACAATTTGGCCGAAACTTACGTTGGAAACATTACTGGAAAACCCATACACCATCAACAGAAAATCAAATTCATGACGCATTAAAACCGTTCCAACCACCGTCACAAAATGAACCACCCCCACTTCCCTCTAATCATCCCATCGAAATTTTCATGACGAGTATCCTCTCAAAATTATCCGATGACAACTTTATAAACAACTTACAAGAACATTCAAACAATCTAAGTATAGAAGAACGCTCCTCACTAAAAAAACTTCAAAATAATACAAACATTATAATCCTACCAGCAGACAAGGGATCAACCACCGTTATACTTAACAAATCAGACTACATAGCAGAAGGACTACGCCAACTAAGTGACACGAATTTCTACAGTCCGGCACCAAGC
Source organism: Ypsolopha sequella (assembly GCA_934047225.1). NCBI lineage: Eukaryota > Metazoa > Arthropoda > Insecta > Lepidoptera > Ypsolophidae > Ypsolopha > Ypsolopha sequella. Next base: position 3,677,918 of record OW203988.1, on the reverse strand, counting down.
GATACATGCGGTCAAATCGTGAATGTTGTCGAGAACATTGTCCAAATCAGAGGTACATCCGAAGGACTCTCCGAAAGAGACAAAGAACTTCTTTTGCCAAGTCATCCGAGGACCCCACATTTCTATTTACTACCCAAAATACACAAACCAAATCACCCCGGAAGACCAATTGTCGCATCATATGACTCGCCAACAGAACGAATATCTGCATTCGTCGATTATCACCTCCAACCAATAATAAAAGCCCTACCCTCCTTCATCAAAGACACTAACCATTTCATTGAAATAATTCAATCGTTACACCTCCCTGCCAATACACCATTGCTCCTTGCAACCATCGACGTCACCTCATTATATACAAACATACCTCATAGTGCCGGCCTTTCAGCTCTCCGTGATCATCTTAACAATAGACCAGCTCCTCATCAACCATCAACAAATTTTATTACAGAACTGGCTAAAATCATCCTCGAAAACAATTATTTCACATTCGAAGAAAAATTCTATCACCAACTGAAAGGAACAGCAATGGGTACTCGGATGGCACCAAGTTATGCCAATCTCTACATGGCTTCAATTGAAACTAGCTTTCTTAGTTCTGAACCCTTACAACCTCTGATTTGGAAAAGATTCATCGACGACATATTTGTGATCTGGCCGTATGATATAGACTCCTTCAACAGCTTTCTAAACAGACTCAACCAATTCAGCCCACTTAAATTCACCCATGAAATCTCCAGCAACAAAATCACATTTCTAGACGTTGACATAACACTAGGAAACAACAACCACATGATAACATCAGTACACTTCAAACCCACAAACAAACTCCAGTACCTTCATTTCAATAGCTGTCATCCAACACACGTTAAAGCATCTATTCCATATTCATTATCACTCCGTGGCCGTCGGATATGTAACAACCCAAACACACTTGAAACATACCACAACACAATACATACAGGCCTTCTAAATCGCAACTATCCTAACAACTTCCTTAATAAACATATCCACAACCGACCGAGATACCATAACAATAGAAATACACAAAAGACTGACACACAACCACGCCTCATCACCACATACTTTCATGGAAGCCATAAACTTAAAAAACTCATCAAAGACTTCCAACCCATCCTAACACAAAACAATGACACAAAAGACCTTTTACCTCACAACATTCAAATAAGCTATAAACAAAATCCCAACATTAAATCCATTCTCACCAAGACAAAGACACAACTATCCATTCCAAACACAAGCACATCACCTGGCACAACACCATGCCGACGGCCACGCTGCAAAACGTGCGCAATCATTAACACTAACACTAACATCAACACTCACCACACATCCAATACCTATCACGCCCAACCCAATAGCTCTTGCAAAACATCAAACTGTATCTACCTTCTGGAATGCAAACACTGTCCCGCTTTTTACATCGGGGAAACAAAAAACAATCTTCACATCAGAATAAACCAACACAGACATACATCGGACTCCATTACAAACAACACGCTACCCATCCCAACGCACACACGATTTCACAACAAAACATTCAATAACTGCTTCACCGCACGAATCATCAAATCTTTTTCACCACCACTCACAGACATCCAACTCAGGACATGGGAGGAGTCCTATATTTGGTCGCTTGGTGCCCATTACGGTCCGGGTCTTAACAGACAAAGATAAGTGATCATCTACCCGTCTCCACGCTTCAGTTTAGAGACCTGCCTACTTAGCACATTATAATGTATACATAATATGCAGGGTGACTTTTTGATCATCGTCCAAATTCATACTGGAGGCTTGATAAGTGATCAGTATCTTGGATCAGTAGCAATTTTTGTGAGGTTCATAAAGTAAAGTTTTGGCTTCACATATAAATTCAGTTCCAGTCCCGAGTGAATCACTATGGGGAGTCGAAATTTCATTTTGCAGATTTCACCAAAGTTGTTATTGATGCATGATACTGATCACTTGCCAGACCACCGGTGTGAATTTGGACGATGATCAGGGGGTCACTTTGTATATATATATATATATATAATTATATATATAATGTATATTATAATGTGTTGAGTGGGTAGGTTTTGAATTGGAGTGTGGAGATGGTTGGATGATTATTTATCTTTGTTATTGATTGATTATTAATTTTTATATTTATTTATTTATATATATATATATACTTTTTATTTTTCATGATTATAATTTTTTTTTCTTTTGTCTCTCATTTGTCTGTCAATCATTCACTTCATTTTATGACATTTTAAAATAATATTTAATTGTATAAAATTCCACTGAAGCCGACTATTTGTCGAAATATATCTGGAACTATTATTCTAATAAGTGTTTTTATATAAATATATAATATAAACTGAATATAAATTAACCGCTATATTTCGACCCCTCAGTGAAGCCGTCATCAGGCGAATAGGGAAAAATATTATATGACATATATGTATAGGTATTTGAAGTAAGAAAACCGCTGACATCTATTGATATAAAAATATAAAAAAGTATACTATAAATCATGAACCAGACTTTTTGAGGGAGAATTTAGTCAGCCAGCGCTAGGTGGCGTTATCATACAGAGTGCTCCGATTCTGAATATTTTGTTATATAAAAAAATAATAAAATAAAAATAATAATAAATTGTAAATTTGGATTTGTCAGTCAGTCAAGTCAGTCAGTTAGTCAGTCAGTCAGTCAGTTAGTCACTCAGTCAGTGTTGTTTGTTCAGTCCAGGTCCATAATGAGCTCCAAGTGACCATATGAATGATGTCTCCCATGTCCGTAATTCAATGTCGGTTAATAGATTTTTTTTTTTTTTTTTAAATCAATACCATATTCACTTTCACTCCGCGGGCACCGAATTTGCAACTATCAAAATGCACTTATTTACTACCATAACAAAATCCACAATGCTCTCTCCAAACGAAACTATCCAAACCACTTTCTCCAAAAACACTTACACCACAGACCACACTTTTACAGACAAAACAAGAACATAAACACAACCAACCAAACGCGTCTCATCACCACTTACTTCCACGGCAGTCACAAACTCAGATCACTTATTAAAGAATCCCTTCCAATTCTCAGACAACACAACGAAACCCAAAATCTACTACCCGCTAATCCAAAAATTTGTTACAGACAAAACCAAAACCTCAGACACATATTCAGTAAAACAAAAACAACACAACCCATCAACCTCATCAACTCATCACCTGGCACAGCTTCTTGCCGACAGCCTCGGTGCAAAACATGTCCCATTATTAACACAGCTACACATATCAACACTCACCACACATCAAACACATACAAAACACAGCCTAATACATCATGCAAAACCAGCAACTGCATTTACCTACTAGAATACCGTCATTGCCCGGCATTCTACGTAGGTGAAACCAAGAACCCAATACACAAACGAATGAACCAACACCGACACACAGCAGATCGCATACCAAACAACATTCTTCCCATACCTACACACACGCGACTCCACAACCAGACCTTTAACGACTGTTTCACTCTACGTATCATTAAATCATTCACACCTCCATTAACCGACATTGAATTACGGACATGGGAGACATCATTCATATGGTCACTTGGAGCTCATTACGGACCAGTGGGTCTACCGCGTAATTCTCATTTACATCAACATCAACTTTAGATTGAAATTTGACGTGCGTGCGACGACGCCCGCCTAACATGCCATCTCTTTTGCACGCGTTGAATTTCGCATGCATTTGCTTGAAGTTGATACAAATGAGAATTACGCGGTAGAGCCCCTGGACTGAACAAACAACACTGACTGAGTGACAAACTGACTGTCTGACTGACTAACTGACTGACTTGACTGACTGACAAATCCAAATTTACAGTTTATTATTATTTTTATTTTATTATTTTTTTATATAACAAAATATTCAGAATCGGAGCACTCTGTATGATAACGCCACCTAGCGCCGGCTGACTAAATTCTCCCTCAAAAAGTCTGGTTCATGATTTATAGTATACTTTTTTATATTTTTATATCAATAGATGTCAGCGGTTTTCTTACTTCAAATACCTATACATATATGTCATATAATATTTTTTCCTATTCACCTGATGACGGCCCCACTGAGGGGTCGATATATAGCGACTAAAACCATTTAATTGTTTGTATTTATGTGGAGTAAAACATATATATACAAAATAAAAAAAGGCCCTTGAACGGTGTTTTATAAAAATATTTTATTAACATAATTAATATAAATTAACCATTATTTTTTATGATTTTCTAAAGAATTTTCCGATAACCTTGTCACTTGAGAATGTTAGACATTATACTGATTGTAATGTGTGTTTGCTTATAAAAAAAGTGGTCTGTCTCTGTCTATCTACTCATCTGTCATCTGAATTAGTCTAAAGCAAATTATTATAAATTTTTCTTGATAGCAAAGGACACATTTCTAAACAGCCATTACTCAAGTGACGTCACACGAGGGCAAATTGAAGTTGCAGCCTTTTCATAAAAATATTCATCATACTGAGGTGTTTTAGAACAAAACTTCGAAAATACTGCTTATTAAACCTAAATCTCGAAATGGTTTGCGAATTAACTCACCTTAACCAATTTATATTCTCTGCCTTAACATAATTTAATCCATGCCAATTGATTACTTAACAGAAAGCACTCTCTTTACCTGTTTTTTAAAACTAAAGGAGGAACAAATATCGATATCTATAAGATTTTTGTTATACATATCGCACATACAATTATAATGTTTTTTTTACCTGAGTCGGTTCTGATAATACTTAAAGCAAAAATATTTTTTGATCTAGCAGTACGAGGTCGCAACATGATGACACAACACAGATAGCTCATGAATTTGAAAATAATTGTTTATGATTATAAATTATACTTATAAATCTTTTAATAATTTGACAAGCAAACATGTCGTACACAATGAACAGAGTACAGCCACGGACGGACAGACAGACAAACATCGACGCTTCGCTATGGGTTTCCGTTTTCACGACTCCCAGTTGAGGAAAAAGCAAATATAATCCTAAAAGAAAAGAGCCCCTCAACTTCGCGACAGACTTTAAACTAACATCGGGATTTGTGAAAATTTTCAGTTCAGACCTAGGAGTTAGGGCGGGCGACAGTTTGGCAGCCGACGCCGGGAGTTTTAGAAAAATTCAGCTGGAACATGTTTGAGAGCCAGCTGTCACTCGCAGCTAGACCCTGGTCTGCTGGGGATCCATGGGAGGATATTATGACATGCTGTAGGATTAGTAAATTCAAAATTTGAAAAGTTTCAAAATTATAATGTTTAGCAAACGTAAATTAAATCTGTTTGAAAATACGCTTTAAGACAGCACACTAATAGAATTTTAGATTAACCGTATTTATCTACACACCAAATTTTAGATTAATCGTATTTATCTACGTATCAAATTTTAGATTAACCGTATTTATATACATACCAAATTTTAGATTAACCGTATTTATCTACGTACCAAATTTTAGATTAACCGTATTTATCTACATACCTAATTTTAGATTAACCGTATTTATCTACGTACCAAATAAATTAACCGTATTTATCTACATACCAAATTTTAGATTAACCGTATTTATCTACATACCAAATTTTAGATTAACCGTATTTATCTACATACCAAATTTTAGATCAACCGTATTTATCTACATAACAAATTTTAGATTAACCGCATTTATCTACATACTAAATTTTAGTTTAACGGTATTTATCTACATACCAAATTTTAGATTAACCGTATTTATCTACATACCAAATTTTAGATCAACCGTATTTATCTACATAACAAATTTTAGATTAACCGTATTTATCTACATACTAAATTTTAGATTAACGGTATTTATCTACATACCAAATTTTAGATTAACCCTTTAACGGGCGGCTCATACAAAGTGGTCAGTAAACTGGACAGTCACATCAAGGTCGATATTTCATAGATTTTCGCGAAAAATAACCATTTCAAGTTTTTTTTTCTAATACATATCATTATAGTTTGCACCACAGAAAAGATTAGATACCAAATTTTAGATTAACCGTATTTCCGCTCACGGCCTCACCTTTCTAGAGTTATGCCGCAGATAGACATAATAGTGAAATCATAAAAATTATGCTAAAAATTTTCATCCAATTTGCGGAAGCCGGAAACTGGCCGATAGTACTCGTCCATATAACGACTTTTACTAAGGAGCCAACCCTCGAATCGCTAAAAAATGAGCTGTTCCATAGAAAAGTTACATAGCTACCCGACCAAAATGTATGAAACAACAGACTTCTTTTTTCTCAATTTCTCGATTTTTTTTTTACGGAAAGTTGTTCATATGTGCGAGTACAATCGCCAGTTTTCGGCTTCCGCGACTTCATAAAAATACATAAATATGACTTTAGGGCTAAATTTGGTATTGAAATGATACTAACTCGTGTCATATGCGCTGTCACTAAAGGGATCTGATTAGTGACTGCGATAAACAAATTAAAAAAAACCGATGTTAGGGTCTACCTCAGCGCTGGTAGAATTTAAAAGACTCATTACGAAACCACGCGTCCCGCTTATCTAGATCAAAATTCAATAAAATAGCTCTAAATTGATCCTTTTTACATTAAAAAGAAACATGGGCATTCATGGGGACTGCCGACAGAAACCAAAACTTTACAGTCAACATTTACATGTCGCTGACGTAGAAGACGTGAACCTATAAGATTTTCCCCTACCAAAAATCACTCAACTGGTCTAAAGAAGTTTTCACTTCAAAAACAATATGATCTATAAACCTGAGCGAGCAACTAAGGTTAAACGTCAGTTGCTCTGCGAAAAGTGCATAACTTAACTTTGTTTTTCTTGTTAAGAAATAAAAATATAAAAACTATTTTGGTGTGTGGCACTTGACGCCAATATTTCAGTATTAGTGAGGTTTATAAAGCAAGAGTTTGAAATTGTATACACAATTGGTCATGATCTTCTCAAAACAAACTTAAAATGCTGTTTATACACTGTTAGGACAAGATCATGACTAAATTGTGCGTTACATTTTAAAGTCATGCTTTATAAACCTCTCTAATACTGAACTATTGGCGTCAACTGCCACATACCAAAAGGTTTTTATATTTACCTCTTCTAAACAAGAAAAACAAAGTTAAGTGTTGCACTTTGCGCTAAAAGACTGACGAAAATCTTTTTTTTTCTTGCAACTGACTTGCATGGTTAAGTTTACACAGTCTTGCTTAAGACAATGAAAGTTGAAATAAACATTAAATTTGAACCTCCAACATAGCCTCCTGAGAGTCGAAGCAACTACCACGCGACTACGTCGCGTCGCCCGCTCGACGTTTTGACAGCGTGTGTTTCACGAGAGAATTTACGGCTAACAACCACCTTACGTACGTAGCGTTTGTTTCACAGTTTTTGATTAGTTTCATTTGTTTCTGTATTAATTCAGTTCAGTATTTGACAAAGTTACCTATTCATTTATCGCTCTGTTTTTGTACCAACAGTTGGATCGAATTCAAATGAAAATAATTTCATATTCAATCTAATAAGGAGTGTGTACGAGTGTTAACTGTTGTAGTGACAGTCCACACTAAATTAAATTTAAGCCTATGTGCTAATTGTCTAGCTAGACTGTGGTTTATCCCACTTCAAAATCGTAATCATCGCAATCCGTTGATAATTTGCGGAGTCATAAGTTGACGAATAAAGCAAATAGAATGGTTAATACTTGCGATTGTCGGCACTTGGTGAAACATCATCATAATATTGATAAAAACACTTGTACTGTTTCACAATATCACTTTATATTACTCCAACCGGTTTACCCTTACGGCATTATCAAGGAACACTAGCTATTAAACATAATAAACAATAAACCACAAACAAATGTGTAGTATTATTCACCATCTGCAATGTTTAAATAACTACTACACATTTGTTTGTTGTTTATTGTTTATTATATTTAATAGCTAGTGTTCCTTGATAATGCCGTAAGGCGAAACCGGTTGGAGTAATATAAAGTGATATTGTGAAACAGTACAAGTGTTTTTATCAATATTCAAATATAATGGAATGGGATATAGTGGTATCATGCTATAATCGTAATAACAAAGAGAGTCTCCAGTATTAATTCTTTTACATAAACAATAGTCACCTTGTATAATGTTACGTGTATGATGTTTTTGTTTTCATAACTTTGACGCAAGCTAATATTTTAATATTTTGAAATGTTTTTGAAAACATGGCGCAAATGCAAAATGCATGTACGTAAGACGTGTATAAAGTAAATAAGTATAAATAACATATAACATTTCACTCTCACCTCGTTTGCACTTTTAGACAATACATTAGCTGAGACAATTCTCCAGGAGTCCTCGGAGTACTGAAATAAGGCGAAGTTACCTCCGAGTACCAGACAAAAAGGTAAAGTTACCGTCTGTAATATTGCAGATAATTAGTTGTTTCAGAAATGAGAAAACTCTCGAAACACCTGGCTCTCGGGAACTTACATCTACTCCAACGTGGAGCTACGAATATTAGAGTCATCTAAATACTAAATGTATGATGAAAATCGTGAAAAATTATGAAATGTGTAACGTCAATGAAGATTTCTGACGGGCCTCAGTACTTGTCATCCTTGGATTGGTGACCAATTATTGTGGCATTTATTAGGCTTCCGTACCTGAAGGGAAAAATGTCGCTCTGCTGTCCGTCTCACATAACATTATTCATAAGTCCGTCCGTATGTCACGGGTCTCTAGCTCTAAAACGGAATGAGATAGAGACGTGAAATTTTGATTTATTATTTAGAATGTTGATCCAAAATCGAATATTGCATTAAATGTAATTAAATAATTTTTCAGGGGTGGCTTTTCTTCTTACCCTGGCATGTGGGGTGTCATTGTCTATAACTTACCCTGACATGTGGGGTGTCATTGTCTAAAGTCGCCGTCAATAGAAATTGTGGACTATGTAAACAAACCGTTTTGTCAATTTTTCTCAAGGTTCTGTCACGGAGTCTCATTGAACATTATTCCAAATCATGAAGCATCAAGTCTTACCAGTCATTCACTGTATTTCATCATGAAATATTCAATAATCACCAGTTAATTACGGAAAATCATAGAATCAACAGTCAATTCTGTACTGCGTCGAGATTGCTGTCATATTTTTTTCTCATCGAATCTGTATTGTCTTTGAAAATTGGTGATGTACGAATCTATTTGAATATTAACCTATTTTATTCGTGATGTTATTTTATTCCGTCATTTTTTTTTAACAGCGTTACTTCATAATCTTTGACATAAACGTGTGTGTGATTCTATCGAGAGCTGTGTGATCTTCCAGCGTTGCTCTAAAATGTGTAGCTCATGTCCTAAAAGTAGAAGAAAAAATTAAAGAACTGGATGGGATAATAGATACGGCCAACGACGCTGTGACAAAACCATTTGTAATTAACGTGGGCGATTTGACTAGCGATTCATCAGAATATTTTAGCGATGAATCAAATAAAGAAAACTAATTAAGCACCTAACATATTTTAATCACTTACTTGCCCATCTCTAGGTAGTTCACCTATTCATAGACAAAGACAACATGGCGCTTTGTTTACATAGTCCACAATTTCTATTGACGGCTACTGTATAACTCATATGATTTATTTTTAATTTATTTCTATCTTGAAAAATAAAGAAATGGAGGGTGTCAAAGTTATCAGTTTTAGACCATTTTTGTTACGGGGTCTATCTGAAACACCAAAGTAGTTAGGAATTTGAAATTTCAGTATTTTATGTACCATATGTTGTATTTAAATAACAAATACTGAAAACGCTGATTTATAATGTAATATCATTTGATGCCTCACATGAATAATTTAAAATTCAACGAACATTTCCTAAATTTCCAGTATTAAAGCTGTCATTATAACTCTACATGACAAGACAATAACGTTTTACTGCTTACAAAATAGTTATACATAAGAAAATTCAAAATTTCTTTATTAAATATATAGTTGAAAGTACAGGTTATATATTACCCCTGTTGAGTTCGTGTAATTTCGTGTTTATTAGACGTGACTAAGGCGCTACGGAAAAAAACTGACACTTTTAGAACTTCTATATTTACTTCGGTAAATAATGCATAATTTTGATAAAATAGTATATTATTTTTGGAATCTTTCTCTAGGGATCTGTTAAAACAGAAACGCGATTGGAGGATTTCGGCTCGATAGAAATATTTATTGAAATGAGGTCTTTATCGACACCAATTCTCCTGGTTTGACAATTTAGAATGACATATGGACTGCAATTAAATTTTACTAGATGGGTTTTAACAGCATCTAGGACCTGGTTAAACGAAATTTTGATAAAATTTTTAGTTCATTTTATATTAATAAAAATCCGACTTTTCGCTACTTTTCCACGAATCCGTCCCTCTCGCACTGAGTGTTTTTTCGCATATGGAGTAACAGGGACACTAAAACTTTTACATATCGCCTTAATTGTCGTTACGTGTACAGGTCTACTAAAAAGGCCGCTTTGATTGAATCATATCATGATTCCGTTCTAATGCCGTCTCTTTTGCTCGCATGAAGAAACTCTGACTCCATCCTACTTTCAAATCATTCTATGATTCACCCAAGTTGGCCTTTTTAGATCCCCAGAGCTTAGATGCAACTCACCTAAGAAAGAAAAACCACAGATTTGTAATTTTCTCATGTACTGTTGAAATGTTGTAGAACTAACACAAAAGTTTGGTGGGAAAAATTATCGCATTTAATCACATTTTTGCTTTGAATACCTACGGTTCCAATTTAAGAAAAAAAATACGGGAATTGCTGTTATTCATAACTTCACTTTGTATTGTATTACGTATTACATATTATCATCAAACTTGTGGTCTCTTAAGAGGATAGTTTCCGCAAAACCATAATTTATTCTTCCTGGTTTGAAGAATCTAGTAATACTACATGAAAAAGGAAAAATATGTATTTCTTTCGGGAATATAATACACACTTATATCGGAACAGAACCGTCAGACATCATTCCAATATTGAGAAATAAAGTGCCAAAGATGTTTCTAAAAAAAGTTTTCATGTCGAGGTTTAAGTTTATTTAAGTAAAAACCCTTTCATATTATTTATGAATTAAATTCTGTATAAATTTTATTGAACTCTTAACAGGACTTATATTTCATAGCACCTTTGCTTTATTTTTAAATAATAAAATTTGTGAAAAAAGTTGTCATTTTGACATTTTTCCAGAATTCGTCCCTCTCGCACTGCGGGTCTTTCCGCATGGAGTAACAGGGAGTAATGCAAGCGGAACCTATACTCTTAATACACAATTATCTAAATGACAACATTTACCTTAATTAATTCTATGCTCGGTACATGTCCACAAAAAGCGATCTGCCCTTCTCAAGTTTTTTGGTCTCGCCTTCGTTACTCCATAACCGATATTTTACTCTAGTCTACATACATGATTCAAGCCATAGATTTACTAAATCTATGATGTACGGAGTATTCTTCTGTTTTTTTTTACGAGAAGAGTTTGTCTTTGCGAACGTAGCTCCATGCTTGCATCCTTAGCCTCTTATTACAGCAGTAAGAACAACTTGTCTCCTATTTATAGTTAATAGCTTACGAAATGTCTCTGCTGCATATTCACACTGAACCTCAGAATAATATTCTGAGCACTGAACAAAATGAGTCTCTAGCTTCGCTACATGACATAACGAAAAAATTAAGCATATACGTACAAAAAAAAAACTACATATTTAAAAAACGCATGAACGATTTGTGCATAAATTAACGTGTTTCTAAAATGATAAGCAGATTTTATTCGACCTAGAGCAACATTTAATTCAATAATTTCATTAGTAAAATGACAACAACATTACAAAAATTGCAAGTAACAATAGTATTTTGTACAACTGTGACATAATGTGAGACATTGGGACATGAGTGCTTGTTAAATAGATTAGCACGAGTATCCTAATTATGTCCATTTGCACATTATACCTTATTTGCGACCATAAAAATTCACGAAAAATTAGAAAAAGAACACTCGTCATGATACTGTCATGATACTCGTCATGATGGAATTAGTATGTAGATGCCTGAGACCAATCAGAAGCAAGAAGAGTAAAGGGGCGTGGTTTAAGATAAACCGTTGTTGCTTGTGATTGGTTCTCTAGCGGTGTTATAATAAATTTGGCCAATAACTGCGCAGAATTGCGGTGTTATAATGTAGTATTATATAATCTGTCAAACAATGTAACTACTTATAAAGCCGTTTTTGATGTTGTAATTACCTTATGAGAGTATGGGAGTAAGTAAATAAATATATGCAGTATGTCAGTAAATAAAACTCGGTCTGAAAAATTTTGTGAATCTGAAATGATTGCCTAGCAAATAATATGACAAAGGAATTTTCTCAAGAACAGAAGCACAGAATGTTATTAAAACTTGATAACCCAATTAATGAGGAACAGGTCCCTCATCAACTGCCCACAAAAAATGGTTCCATCCATCGTCTTCAGGAAACAGAAGGCCGCTATTAATTCTGATTGGATACAATCAATTCGGAGAGCCACCACTACCGCATCTTACAGGAATAACTGAGGAAAGTGAGAAAGAAAAACTCGGAAACAAAGCGCGATAACACTAGTATATTCTTATGCTGAAATAATTATGACGCGTTTTAAGTTCTTTAAAACATCTCTTTCTAACGTTCGATGTGTAATATTTAATGCTAAGTATTGTAATGAACACATTAAGAATTGGCTGGAAAATTATCAAAAAACCACTAAAATCCGTGATGTTTTTCCAATATTTTCTTTCTAAACTTTTTATAGTCTCGATTAGTTAGATTCAAAGCTTCTAAGTAATTCAAAATGTCCAAATAATTGACATTTTGAATTATTCCCATATTTCAATTCAAAATGAAGCAAAATAATGAGAAGGTTGTTTAAATCCTTAATAAATATGTAAAATACATTATGTGATTACATCTCAATTTTATCCCGTATTTGACGAAAAATGGGAGAGAAACCTTTTTTAATGTTTTTGTGGTTTATGCTTTAATTTTTTTTTGTAGCTTTAAAATAAGTAATAACTCTAGATATATAAAATATATCGTCATGACATGAATCCCCAAAGGGATGTCAGAGGTGTTCTGAATGTGAACTGTGAAATGTAAGTCACAGTCCATAATAGGTATACCCGCGTTTCACCGACGATTATTACGTCCCAACGTGATGGGTGGTGAGTCCTTCGCCGTACTTTGGGCACAAATAAACGCTTTTTAGGGTGTACGCAAGTTTCCTTACGATGTTTTCTTTCAACGTTCAGTAATTTTTTCCTAATTTATGTGTGTGCTATACTGTGAACAAAATTTCAAGTTGGAAGTCAGCTGGAAGTGCCCTATAAGTTTTGGTTCCCTTGCGAGTGTCAAAATTTGTATGAAATAGATTATGTATGCAATTACTTTTTTCGCGACAAGCTAGAAGCCTGAATATTTTACAGAACTATGGAGCCGTAGACTCCTATAGGAGGTATCAGTTTCAACCAGAATTCGTCTCATATGAGGCCCGAGCAAAAGGGTGACAGACGGACAACAAAGTGATCCTATAAGAGTTCCGTTTTTTCATTTTGAGGTAAGGAACCCTAAAAAAAATTATAAATTAACGTTCGTTCTTCGTAGGAACTCTTCATACTTATGATTGTAATTAGGGGTAAAGGCACCTCTCTATAGGATCAAAAGAAAATGTTTGTGAAAGACCAAGAAAAAAATAATGATGGGAATCTTCGGAAGATAAGGAAGTGATCAGTCACGACCGCTGGGAGTCTGCTTATATTGATACTGAAATTTTCGGGTAAAAGATGAATGAGGAAACCGGATAATAGCGTAGTGGGTAACGTTGCTATTTGTCAGGGGACCGACGCGACGACACACTTCGAGAAACACTTCTTCAGCCACATCTTTTAAAACACGTAACGCGGGAAAAAAAATTAACCAAAAATGTAAACCAACTTCAAATGTAACAGCAGGCATTCACTAATACCTTAGCCTTAACATTGATATTTTTAGGTTAAGATTTTTTGATCCAATAATTAATTTTGTATTTGTATTTGTTCTAAAAAGTTTAAAATAATTGTATACTGACCGATGGTACCGAAACAGCACTTTTGCTGACTTCATTCTTCCTGAAACATTGTATTCTTCAGAAGTCGGCGCCCTCACATAGGTTTTGATGTTACTATACCGTAGTGACTACGCCGACTTCTAGATAACATATGTTTCAGGGAGATAGAAGTCGGCAGGTGTTCTTTCGGTACCATTGGTCACATTGTACTATCCCACCAATTATACAATTACTAGCGACCCGCCCCGGCTTCGCACGGGTGCAATGCTGATACTAAATATACTACAGTATTTAAGGCACTTAATTGGATAAGGATTAATGCTGTATTGCTTAAAATCGCTTCGTAAATAAGCCATTATTTCTCGTAAAAAGTAAAAGATAAAAAATGGTTATTGTGGGTTATCCCTAAGAGAGAGACATAATACCATCGCGGATTTTTTCGTAGACCTTTTTGAGGTGTACAATACTGTAGTACATTATTTTGATCTATAAAAAAAAACAAAAACATGTGTTTATTCACGACATCACATTAGAAACCTCTAAAATTATCAGTGTTTCTCTGCATGTATTATACACATAAACCTTTATCTTGAATCACTAGCTATCTATTAAAAAACCGCATCAAAATCCGTTGCGTAGTTTTAAAGATCTAAGCATACATAGGAACAAACAGCGGGAAGCGACTTTGTTTTATACTATGTAGGAATTTTTAATGAATGACTTTGGTTACTATTTTGTAGTAGAAACTCTTGGGTTCCGAACCCCACAGTTCAGAAGCGCGGCGACTTTATAAAGAAATTTCGTCGCGCTTGGTCGACGCTTCAGCTTCAAGTGACCGATGGGCTGAAAGCTACTTTGGCCAAAGAATTAGTTTGGCCATTCAACGTGGCAAAGCCGCCAGCCTTTTGGGCACCCTTCCTAACGACGGCAGCGATCTGCCCAGCATTTTCTATTTATTATAATTATTTTAGGTTAACTTTGTTAGATTTTTTATTTTAGGTCATCTTTAGTTAAGTTTTTGAATGTTATTTCAGTTTTTGTTAAAAGTATTTTATTTTACATTTTTTAGTGTTGAAGCGTTAAATCTTATAATGGTTCGAGTACTCGGCCCCTAATCTGGAGATCACGGTTCAAATCCCGTAGGGGCGCATTTGTGTCAGTCTGCGTCCTTCAGGTCCACATTTGTGTCCGAAGTACGGCGATAGGGCTCAGCACCCATTACGGTGGGACGCAATAATCGTGGATTTACGAGTGCGGCCTACAACTTGCGTTTCCACAGTCCATGCTCGGTAACACTTCTGACACCCCCTCGGAGAATTGTGTTGCGATAATGTACATTTTCTCACCCCTATCTCCCAGAAGGGTATCTAGACGTAGTAGACAAGGAAACATCTACAAGCGATATCCCATTCTACTACTTATTAGAGTCTTCCACAATTACCAATCGAGACATAAGCATAACATAACATAAAACATAAAAAGTATTTATTTTCAAACATAAAGTCACAATTGTTTTAAAGCAACTGGCTTCCAAAAAGTTAAAACTGAGATTCAGGAACCGTTTCTCCTCTTATATTATAAATTATACAAATCAAAGTGTTAGCGTTATAATTATTTGCAAAAAAACACAAATAGGAATGTGGTTAGTAGGTACATAGAAATCTTATAATATCATATTAGTGCGTTTTTATTTCCGTGTGCTTTCAACTTGATCCCATAAGGGATCCTATAAAGGAGACGAGAAATTGTAATTGAACTTGTAAAAATCTCTTAATTTCGCGTAATTTACTCATTATTAGAATACTAAACCGCTTTTTCCCTATTCCTATATGTGATTATAAAACGGTATACCTATACAGGCGCAATCTCAACTCTCATCCAACATACTGTCGCCAGAAAAACTCCATCTCCATCTGAGACCGGAAGTCGGCAGCAAGATTAATTGTGACGTCACGTCCGGAAGTGACGGCGCACCGGAAGTGGGGGGTGGACGGACGCAGGAAGTCCGGATGACAAGACTTGTTTGCCTACGACTGTGTTGCTCGAGATTAGGCTGGAACCTCGATATTAATAATAAATTATACATTCACTCTAATTATTATTAGAGTGCATCACAAACTTGAAATCAATCAGAAACAGATTTTAAAGCACACGTTTTAAAAAAAAATACTTAGGTCAGGATTTGAATCTGCGACCTCCTGCTTACATGACAGGCTTCTAGTCAGAAAGAGCAAGGCGTGAAATCGCAAAAGGCCCTCGTGAGCGTTCAGTATGTGCATTACAAGCTGGTATATTAGCATAGACGAAGTATTTCGTCCATGATATTAGTCAGAAAATTCGGTCTATGGATATGGTAGAAAAAATCGTCGTTCTAGATATGAACCTTAGTAGCGCCGTCGGTAACGCGCCTGACATGTAAGCAGGTGGTTGCAGGTTCAATTCCTGGCCCAAAGAACTTTTAAAAAATATTTCTGCTTTTTAAATTTGTTCCTGATTGATTTCAAGTTTGTAATACAATCAAATAATAATTAGAAAATTAAATTAAATTATTCCATAGCCATTTTGTTAATTTCACTTTAGATAGATCATGTATTTTATGATCATATATACAAATTTAGTACAGAGTTTTGAACACACAATGCTTATTCAGCTTTTCTTGAGCTTCAAAATGTATATTTTTAGATTCATGCTCATACATAACTCACATTCAGTCTTCAGTGTGAATCCATTCCCTGCAAGTAACAAAGCTCTCTAACACGCGGAATACGGAAGTTTCAGAAAGAGCTACAAAACATCGCCACGCACGGCATGTGATGAGTTTCAGCAACTCTTGTTTGTTCCCACTTTGTAACTAACTCTGGTTGCGAAGTAAAAGTATGTGCTTTATATGAGGCTTTATGGTCTAATGAAAAAGTGCTTTCTCGGCTTTTATTTGCAGTACCCATTGTACAGTGGAGATCACATCAAGCTAACACTGTATAGATGCCTAACTACTCTACATTTTGAGTGTTATAAAGAATCTGCAATCAGTCCTCTCAACCCCCTCAACAGTGCTCAACAAACATACTAACATAGTATATATAAATATAAATAAACATAGTATACAAAAATACTCAAAGCCCGCGCGAGAAACTTACATCATACACCTTTCTTTTGTGCACATTATCGCCGTTCATCTGGAAATGAGGTCAAAGTCCAAACTTTTGGGCGGAGGTAGGCATGTATTTATATATGTAACCTATTAGTATGTAGTATACTATAGGATGGGATTTGGTCGGCCGCCTGGATTTGTGCTGAGGGCTCGGTTGGTGATCATTGAACCTTGTTTTTGGTCCCTGGCCAGTTCTCCGGTGTGGGTTTGGGAGGTTGATTGGATTTCACCTTGTGTAATATATATTTTACCTATCATTTTAATCTTATATGTTGCTACATAAATTAAATAAACCTTTAATTTAGTTCATGTACATTTATTATTTCTTAAATTTTTTTAACATTAAATTTTGACTTGTGAAACGTGTATTACAATAAGGTCTTTCAATTTAAATGGAAATTAATTTAGGAGGTGATTCAGTATCGTTAATACATCACATTCCACTGCAAAGCACTTTTTTTGTGCGAACTTTTTTTTCACTTCTCAGTACGAAGTGGTCCGATCAGCTGACTCAGTTTGTATGGACAAGTGAAGAAAAAGTTCGCGCAAAAAAAATTACTTTGCAGTGGAATGTGATGTATTAACGATACTGAACCACCTCCTAAATTACTTTCCATTTAAATTTAAAGACCTTATATACCTACTTTGCAAAATAAACCCATTTGAATTTGAATTTGAATTTGACTGATTAACCCGACGTCATCTCCACTGTACTTACCAAGAGTTACAGGTGTGTGTGCGCAACTTTTTCGTATAATCGATTTCAAAATAAGGTGAATGTGTGTTATTATTACAAGGTGACTGATTTATATTGTCAAATTCAAGCAAGACGCTCGGTAAGTAATAAGACAAGAAAAGAAACAAGGCCATTGAATAGTAAAACTTACAAAATATTTTGCTGTTACATATTGAATGACTGTTTTAATTCGAGAACGCGGTAGAAATATAAATATATTTATTTATGTAATGTAGCTACTTATATCAGACACACTTTTATTACAGGTTGGTTTTAGTGTAATATAATTAAATAATTTATGTCTATAGGTAATAGTTTTATATAATTAATAATAATTATAGGGAAATACAGAAGGAAATAATAAAGGTTAGGTTTACTTAAATTTAACAAAAAAATTTACACTTCAATAAAATAAAAAATATAGGAATAAATATATGCCTATCTCCGCTCATTCGATTAGTCTTGTTAAGAAGAAGGGCAAGATTTTTTTTTCATAATATTAGTTACAAACAACTAAATGCATTTAATTTAATTGAGGTAAGAGAAAAAATACAAGACAGGAGATTTTTTTTCGTTATTATTATATCATCATAATATATATCATCGTAGTAACCACAGAAGGGCGTCGAGGACAAACAATGTAATTTGTACCTGTCAATCGTGTCACCTGGGCCCCAAGATTCAAGCCTAGCTTACGTTGGGGACCGCCGGATACATACCCTGATTTGTAAACTTATAATAATTGAAATAAATAAATAAAAAAAGAAAAACAGATTAATAAAGTAACCCCGGTCAAAAATTCAAATTCAAAATTCAAAAAGTTTATTTTGCAAAGTAGGTATATATAATACACGTTTCACAAGTCAAATTTTAATCTTATAAAAATATATGTAATAAAATAATAAATGTAC
Source organism: Ypsolopha sequella (assembly GCA_934047225.1). Taxonomy (NCBI): domain Eukaryota; kingdom Metazoa; phylum Arthropoda; class Insecta; order Lepidoptera; family Ypsolophidae; genus Ypsolopha; species Ypsolopha sequella. The sequence goes on along the minus strand of OW203988.1, from coordinate 3,658,918 downwards.
ATGAACTACTTAGATTAAATGTTTTTTTTAATTTATGTAGCAATATATATACGATTAAAATTATAGGTAAAATATTATTATACAAGATGAAATCCAATCAACCGCCCGAACCCATACCGGAGACCCGGCCAGGGACCAGGAACAGGTTCAATGATCACCAACCGAGCCCCCAGCACGAATCCAGGCAGCCGACCAAATCCCATCCTATATACTACATAGTAATAGGTTACATATATAAATACATGCCTACCTCCGCCCATTCGATTAGTCTTGCTAAGAAGAACGGGCAAGAAACTTGGCAAGATCATGTCTTTTTTTTTTAACATAAACTTATACTATACATCAAATTACTTATATCTACTTTAACCAAGGGATAAGAAAATACAAGACAGCAGGAATTCAGGTTAATGAAAAAAGAAAAACATATATATCTTTGCCTACCTGTCTCATATAGTCTATTTCCTTTTACAGTCTGTAATTAATTAATGTTAACTCTTAAGAGGAATCAAAAGTTAGGAAATTATATTAATTAATTAAATTATTACCTACTTTCATTAAAATCAGTATCACTATAACACCATGCTTCACCATCATCCAAATATTCATTTATTTTATAATATGCCTTTTTCAGTAGGCCCTGCTTAATATACTGTTTAAACTTATTCTCTGACAAAGTAAGGACCTCCTTTGGAAGTTTATTGTAAAATCTTATACCATGTCCTACGAAAGAGGTACTCACTTTGGCGAGTCTGATTTTTGGAAAAGCCAGTTTATACTTATTTCTGGTTTCCTTACAATGTTGCTCACCAAGCCTTGGGAGAGACTCAACATTTTTTCTGACATATCTAAGGACTTGGTAAATATATTCACAAGGAACAGTTAATATATTAATTTCTTTGAACTTTTCTCTTAATGAATCCCGGTGCTTCATATTATAAATAGCCCGAATTGCTCTCTTCTGCAAAACAAAGACTGCGTCTGTATCCGCGGCTCTACCCCATAACAGCATGCCGTATGACAAAATGCTGTGAAAGTAACTAAAATAGACTAGTCTAGCAGTATCTACATCAGTAATTTGCCTTATGCGTCTAACAGCGTATGCGGCCGAACTAAGTCTACCACATAGGGCTTCTATGTGGGGACCCCACTGAAGACGAGAGTCTACCGTAATGCCCAAAAACTTAGTTTCGTTAACTAACTCCAGCTTGGACCCCTGCAAAAGCAAATTACAATCCACTTGAATTACATTTGGTAACGTGAATTTTATACATTTCGTCTTTTTTGCGTTTAAAACTAAATTATTTACAGTAAACCAATCAAGCACTAGTGATAAAGTTGTATTCGCGTCGTCAAGGATATCTTTACGTCTATTAACTTTAAAAATAAGTGACGTGTCGTCTGCGAATAGTACTATCTTAGTTAAGTCTTTAATTAAATAGGGAAGGTCATTTATGTAAATTAAAAACAGCAAGGGCCCCAATATGGAACCCTGCGGGACACCCATTTTAACTAATGCTCCACATGATTTTACCCCGTTAATGTCTACCTTTTGAATACGATCACTAAGATACGACTTCATTAACGCCAAAGATTTGCCCCTCACTCCGTAGTGATCTAATTTACATAAGAGTGTTTCATGATTAACGCAATCGAAGGCTTTCGAGAGGTCACAAAATACACCAAATGCATCCTGCTTTTCTTCCCAAGCATCAAAAATATGCTTAACTAAAGCAACTCCTGCATCTGTGGTTGACCTCCCTCTAGTGAATCCATACTGTTCACAGTGAAGCAATTTATTTAAATTAAAATGAAATAACAATTGATTAAAAACAATTTTTTCAAAAACCTTACTCAAAACCGGTAAAACTGACACAGGTCTATAGTTTGATGGGTCACCGTTGTCGCCTGATTTAAAAAGGGGGATCAATTTACTAAACTTCATTAAGTCAGGAAAGACACCATCATCTACACATTTATTAAAAATTAATGCCAAATAAGGAGCTATTAAATCAATAACAGAACTTATAACTTTCACAGATAAGCCCCATAAGTCCTCGGTTTTTTTCAAGTTAAGCGATTTAAATGCTTTAATTACAGTTAATGAATTAATATGTTTAAAAGCAAATACAGAAAGACACTGCGGTACGTTATCTATTAAAAGATCCTGCGCAAGCCCAGGGCTTGAATTTAAATCTTTAGTTGTTAAGGAAGGAATTTCAGTAAAGAATTGTTCAAAGGCATTCGCAACCTCTTTATCTCCCGTAACGACTTCATTGTTAATACTTAACTTAAGCTCGTTATCACGTTTCTTACTTTTCCCAGTTTCAGTATTTATGATGTTCCATACTGTTTTTACTTTGTTATCGGACCTTTTAAGTTTTTTATTCAAGTAGATACTTTTTGCTTTTAAACACACCAATTTAAAGATGCGTGAGTAATTTTTCATGAATTCAGTAAATTTAACATTATTATTGTAGGACTTTTTGTCGTATAATTCGTATAAATGATTTCTGCTTTTGTAAATACCTGGAGTCGCCCAGTCACTGAAGGTGATTTTACTTTTGTTAGAAAGTTTTTGCATCTTAAACGTATTTTCGAACTCTTTGGAGACTATGTTGAAAAGGTCTGTAAAGAGAGCGTTTGGATCGTCTTGGAGAAGATTAAAATGTGCTAATTTAACTTCTAGGTTTGCTTTGAAACAATCTACTTTGTGAGTTGTAATAGGCCTGCAAAAAGCTTTTTTGGGCAATTGATTTACGCTTTGTTTAATGGTTATAGTTTGGCCACTGTGATCGGACTGCAAGCGGTTGATTACTTTATTGTCTGAATATTCGCAATCACAGAATATATTGTCGAGGCATGACGCAGTATCCCGAGTAATTCGAGTAGGTTCTAAGAACACATTAGACAAATTAAATGATTTGAATAAATGTATTAATTTTGAGCGCATAATCGATTTTTCTAGTAAATCTACGTTAAAATCTCCACATATAATAACTTTTTTCTTGGAATCAAATAATAATTTTAAAACCTCTTCCATTGCTTTTTCAAAAATGTTGTAATCTTGTCCTGAGGGTCGGTAAACACAGAGAATAATATATGTACTCATTTCTATGCAAGCTAATTCAATTTGATGTTCTACAGAAAGTTTTACTATGTCTTTTCTTTCCTTTGCTTTTATATTATTTTTTACAAGAATCATGGATCCACCTTTTTGTATTTTTAATCTATTGTAGCAGCTAAGAACACTAAAATTATTCACATTAAACTGCATATTATGTTCATGTAGATGGTGTTCGGTTACACACAAAATATCTGTTTTTGATTCCTCTAAGAACAACTCGATTGAAAGTATTTTGCCGAGAAAGCCGCCTTGTATATTTTGATGTACCACCTTTAATACAGGCAGCCCTCCCGTTGTCTTCAATTCTAAAAAGAATTTTTTACAATTTTGTTAGTACTTGTACTAACCGTGTCAATAGGGACAAAATTATGTAAATAATTAACATTACAAATACCATCAATTATAACAGGTATTGGAAAATTTCCTGTTACACACTTTGTAACAGATTCACTACATTCTAAAATGCATGCTAACTTAGTAGCTAATTGTTTTTTATAATAATTTGCAAGGTACAAAGTACCTTCTGTCAAAAAAACAGTCATGTCATGATCAACAAATAAGCTTTAAGAGGTGTTGATAAAATAACCGCCAAGATAAAAACTGTCGATAATTGAAATACACTTTCATGTGAGCGAAGCCGCAGATGAAAGCTAGTAATAGCATATAATTTTAAAGTGAAGTCATATCACAGCTCCTTACCGTAGATAACTCCGTCGACACTCGTTCGAACAAAGTTTTCCAATAAAAATGGAAATCGACACAACTTGCCTGGAATTCACTGTTTTAATTCATAATATCGTATTTTTATAACTTGCGGGTAGTTTTCAAAGTTTGCTAGTTTAGATGTTGAAGAGGCTTCTATTAGTCTGCTGCTCGCTCGTTTTATCGTGAGTACTTGGTAGAATAATGCTGTATTTATTGTGAGCACTTGGTAGAATAATGCTGTATTTATTGTGAGTACTTGGTAGAATAATGGTGTATTTATTATGATCACTTGGTAGAATAATGCTGTATTTATTGTGAGTACTTGGTAGAATAATGCTGTATTTATTGTGAGCACTTGGTAGAATAATGCTGTATTTATTGTGAGTACTTGGTAGAATAATGGTGTATTTATTATGATCACTTGGTAGAATAATGCTGTATTTATTGTGAGTACATGGTAGAATAATGGTGTATTTATTGTGAGCACTTGGTAGAATAATGCTGTATTTATTGTGAGCACTTGGTAGAATAATGCTGTATTTATTGTGAGTACTTGGTAGAATAATGTTGTATTTATTATGAGCACTTATTAGAATAATGCAGTATTTATTGTGAGTACTTGGTAGAATAATGCTGTATTTATTGTAAGTACTTGGTAGAATAATGGTGTATTTACTGTGAGCACTTGGTAGAATAATGCTGTATTTATTTTTATTGTATTGCATAATAGCGATTTGCCATCGTAAATAAAATAAAATGACATTCCTGTTTTGATCATAACATTTTTGGGACCATCTGACATAAGGATAACAGGGAATAAGGGTAGCAGGGTAAAACAGCTAACCTGCAATACGAGAATGTTTTTAATGTTACTGTTTGTGAACCCAAATTAAACCATTAAAACGGAGTTATCATTTAGTTTACACCCAGTATAAAAAAACAGAAAAACGTAGATTGCCTAACTCATATTTACCGTTTTGTGTGAATTTTAAATGGATCCCTCCATCCAAGCTTTTCAAGTTAAAGAAGATTAGTTGGATCCATCCAACAGTATTCATCTACTGCTGGTCGTAGGCCTTTCCAATATTTCGCCACTCTTGGCGATCCTCATCCAGCCACTACCCGTGACGTCCTCCAGGTCGTGTCGGTCAAGCGGGCACGAGGTTCGCCTACGCTACGCTTTGCTATACTTGGTCTCCATTCTAACGCCTTCCGGCTCCAACCGCCAATTACTACTAGTTCGCCCCGAATTGTGAACTCGAGACCCCCTCTTAAACCCCATATCTCAGCAACCCCTTGACCGATTTGTCTCATTTACTGGAGTTATCGTCGGACAAACATTCATACATACATACAAACGCCGGATTGTCAAGTAGACTCGGAAAGTTTCGCGCGCTATTTCAACTAGTTTTGCCTCATTTACTTGAGTTATCGTCGGACAAACATTTGTGGCGTTCATGAACGCCTCCATAATATATTTTTGTAATGGCAACATTGCCAACTAGAACTAGATGGTCATCAGAGATTTTTACTTGATGATCGAGACGTAATTGTTTGTTTTTGTCTTTAAATATTTACCTCAGAAAGTATATGCATATGAACAACTTAAGGGGCTGAACTATGCTAAAATTCAGTCCTGCTCTAACGCGTTTGTTTTTTGACTCTCTATCCTGCTCTAATCAGAAGCTGCGCACGCAAAACTTCAGTTATTTTGAAATCGTGGCTACATTATGACATTAACCATAATTCCGTAATGTAATAAAGATTGTTTTTTCTAGTATATTATGCGTGTGTTGGTTTCGTTTTTTCTCGTTAGTATCTCTGTGTGTTAGTTTCGTTTCAATCGGTTTTGAAACATGGAAACTGAATCGCTTTTTTCGTGGAATTCATGCTTTTTTAAAGTAATATAATTAATAGAATATTAAAAGTATGTTTATTTATAAAGTGTAACTAATAATTGCCTTGAATCACAAAATACGCCATATTTTTTTCAAATTTTTACCTTCTACATAGACGGAACTGATTCCAATACAAAATTGATGTTTAGCATTGTGGAGCCCCTTAACGTTTCATTTTGGAACTGGACACCCATTCAAAATACTCCAAACATTCATACATACATACAAACGCCGGATTGTTCAAGTAGAGTCGAAAAGCTTCGCTCGCTGTTTCAACTAGTTTTGCGGATGTTGTGGTAAACATTATATATTTAAAAACTGATGAAGACTTCAGAAATTAAGGTAACGAGAGAAATAATAATTAAGTAACAAAGTTCATTTACTTAATCAAATACGAAGTAAACAAAGGAACATAATTTAACCTATTTTCACCGGCACAATGGCGAACATTTCTCGAAGGCGTTTCAGTTAAATACTATCACTTCGGTGTGAAAATGCGAGCCGTGTCTCTATGGTATCTTGCTGAAATAACTGTAGGCCTGCTAAGCTCGAGTTAAAAGGTATGGTCGTGGAATTTTTAAAGAGGAGTAAGTATTCTTCTTCTAATTCCTAGTTATTTTGACAAAACAACAAAGTCATGAAAAAAATAATGAACAAATTACAGCGGTAGGTATTCAATTTAAAAATGTTGGCGGTAGAGTGCTGGCCTCTCAATTTTGAGATCCAGGTTCGATTCCCAGTTGGGCATGCGCCAATGAGTTTTTCGGAATTTATGTGCATAGTATTTTGTTCTTGCTGAACGGTGAAGGAAAACATCGTGCTGAAAATTGCATGCACTAAAAAGCGTGTATTTGGGCCCGAAACGGCGATAGAGCTCACCACTCAACATGTTGGGACATAATTATCGTCAATGAAATGCGGGTGTACCGAGCGTAGACTGTGACTTGCATTTTAAAGTTCACACTCGAAACACCTCTGACACCGCCTCGGGGATTCATGACGTGACAATATATTTATTTATACAACGTGTAACAAAAAGGTGTAACCATATTTGAAGAGCTTATTCTTTCAATAGTATAGAACAACTTTTACTATAGATGGAGCCAAACCTGAAATCTCGAAAAAAAAATCTGCCCCTCCGTACATATCGGCCGAGCGGCATTGCATTGTTCTATGAAACAGTAATTTTTTTTTTTCGGGATACGGGGTTTGTTATATAGTAAAAGTTGTTCTATATCATTGACTGAATAAGCTCTTCAAATATGGTTACACCTTTTTGTTACACGTTGTATATTTTAAAATTTCAGGTGCAGGTCCCCACAAATCTCGTCGCAGTAGCGCCCTCGGTTGCGTGAGACACGGCACATCGCGTGTGTCGGATGGAACAAGTTTGCCAAATGTACAATCTACTGATGTTGTACGTTGAATTCATTGCCAAGGAAATTATGATATGAAGTGGTTTCATAGGAAATGGACGCGACAGGTATAGGATACTGATACGGGGAAGGAGGTTTTGACGAAGATTTACGGGAGTTTGTGCAATTCGCGTCTGTTGCCGAGTTTTTCTTGAACCAGCCTGCATGTATAGGTATTTCTAGGGAACCAAATTACTCAAATTATTCAAGAGTTCAGTTGGCTCTGCGCACCCTTTTGTGTGTTAATAAATCCACATACCATTACTACTGATCATACTAAACCACTTTCCGAAAAGTATGTGGTTTGACCGCCTCTGTGGTTTAGTAGATCGAAAGTCTTGACCACCAAAATCCAGAAGTCGCGGATTCAAATCCCCTTTGTTTCCGCTTTGCGTGCTTGGTTCCATATTTGTGCCCGATGTACAACACTACTCATCACGTCAGGACGTTATAATCGTCAGTGAAACGAGGGCGTACGAGAGTGGACTGTGTGTCAATACTCGGAAACACTTCCGACACTTCCATTCATGTCGTGACGAAGTTTACGTGCGTTTTGTTCAAGATTACTTATGTCTTTAAACCTGTAGTTCGTCAAAACAAGACATTGGCTATTTAGTATCTACCGCTGCGGAACTCGTCCTTGCATAGGTTAATAAATATGTCTGGTATCAAGAATTTATAGCCAGAGCCCAAGTAACATTTTAGCTCTAGTGGACCTTTATTTCGGTTCTGCTTAGATATTAAAGAGTTAGCGTTTACCTTACAAGAGAGTTGTAGAGGGATATAGCACCTAGCAGATTGATGGATGTGGAAGAGGCGAAAGAGGTGTGTCAGGATCGTAGCAGAAGGAAATATGTAATCTCTGCCTACCCCTCTGGAAGATAGGCGTGAGTATATGTACAAATTTTGTTGATCTGTAACTTGAGAGTTACGCTCTGGTCGGTGCAGTTACCGCCATTCTTCTCAGCCTTCTGCTAATCATTTGATCTCTTGATATGACATATTATTAACTTTCTCACTCACTTGATTAACATAGGTGGCCTTGGTCTACCTCTTCCTCTATGGGTAAACGATTTTACCTTTTGCAGTACGATTTTCTCTGATTTACATCTGGCAGGCACGATGTAACTCATCGCTAGATCCGCGAGTCGATGGTGCCGCCGGCAGCGAGTAATTTTAATAACCGCCTCGGATCCTCAGATAACACTCGGGTCTCGGGTTATTTATACTCTGTGGCCACGACATGCTTCTGGTTTAAAGCCTCCTATACACGTTGTTTTTAGGGTTACGTAACTAAAATGAAAAAAAAAAAACGAAACCCTTATAGGATTACTTTTGTCCGTATGTCCGTCTGCCAAGACTCTTTCGTATCGGAAAATGAAAAAAAAATAACCCTTGTAGGTTCACTTTGTTGACCGTCTTTCTGTCCGTCTATTCGCCTGTCAACACCCTTGTGCTCAGCCTCCGTGCGAGATGTCAAGTTGAAACTGATACCTCCTACAGAGTCTGGCCCCTAGTGCTGTAAAAACATCGTGGTTCATTACTCAACGCAAAAAAAAATTGCTGTCTTTTACATAATAAATTTTATACAAATTTGCTCACCATTAAAACCTATATTGCACTTCCAGATGACTTAGAAGCCTGAAATTTCGTTCACACGTAGGTCTTATGGCTTATACAGGGTGTAAAAGTAAAGGCAAGAATCCTTCTAGGGTATGTTGGTATGAATCATACAGTGTTTAAAAAAATAGCGGCAATTTTTTTTTATGTAGCAGTACCACATAATAACACGATTTGTTAAACTTGAAATACTCTAATCCGGTGGACACTCTCGCTGGTCATTGACCTCTGATAGCGTCAGTAGCACGGAACATAATTACTCAATGTGATTGGTCGTTACCGCACTACGGGGTGAATGAACTGCATTGATAAGAGTGCGTAGCTGGATCTTAGGAAAACAATATAATTTTTGGTAAAAATTTAAGGTATACTTTTTTATCGTAATCGTATTGTCAGATAGCACGACCAGCGGGTACCCGGTCTTTTCCACCGGTCATGCCTCTTAACAAGATAAAATTAAACAGTGACCTAATTGTAACCTAATTGATGGTAAAAGGTTCTGAAGAAAACTTCGAGGTACTTTACAATTAAGTGTATTTAACTTTATCACAAAACAAAACGTCAATTCCACAAGCCAAAGGTGTTACAGAAAAATTATACTTAGTTACAAGCTTTTGGCCAAGACCTTCATTTGACATATATCTTGCCAAGACATTACTAAACCTTAAATACCTTTAAATAGTTGTGTCAGGGACCGCCTTAACATCAGGTAGTAATATTACATTGGAATTAGTATTGCCAAGACAACAAATAAACATTTAAGTGATAACTAGATGTGTTTGTTACCGCCTTAACCACAGGTAACTAGATTACATGGAAACTTGTGGAATTACATTAAAAAAAACTTTAAGGGTAACAAAACTTGAAAACATACAAGGGAATTAATTTCCAAAAATAAATCTAGCTCAGGGGAGCCGTAGATCCTACAAACAATAAATATTTGTCGTACATACTCTTTAAACCAAATCGTCTGGTACACCATTCAGTTCTACCAGGGAAAAAAAATATTACGGAACATAAAATTTTACAGTTTGGGTTATTCGGTGAAACAGGAAGAAGAATTTACCCTTGGTTACTAATAGGACACATAACTAAGTGTCCTGAAAACATACCGTCCTAGGTATCTTAATTGTGTGTGGTTAAAAGTAAAAATTCCAACACATACTTGAATTTCTCCAATAAACACCACAGGAAATGACACGCCGTCCGCTGCCCCCTTCAAGGTCAACGATCCTCGTCCACGCAGACAAAGGAACTGCTTACTGCGTACACCACGCGGCGATCATTCCTCTGCCAACCGGATAAATCACCAACGAGGCAATACAACTTCAAACTTGAAAAATCTGGTAAATCTCGAAAACACCCTGGAATTAGAAGAGAATAGACAATATTAAAACCTTTACCACACGGAACGATGAGAACAAAATTCCGGTGACTCAAAATACAAAGAAAGCAATACATACCATGATCTGACGATAGTCAGAACTCCCTCCAACCCGACGAAAAAAAATCCTTTTTTACATCATCCAAAAGAATATGTATAATCTTCCTGAAATACAAAAACAATATTATAGAACTATTCCACACAAATGAATAATTAACCAAATTGAACACGAAAACCCACCTATATTATTAAAAACACAACTCCTGTTGGCACAACCGCCATTAAAAATAAAAAATAAACTCAACACGAGCTATCAGCAAAAGCTCCGGCCGACAAATGAACGAGAAAAACTCCTCGGAATTGCAGCAGACACGCGATTATCTTCATGTCTAGAAAAGAGGGTAAACCGCAATTTACCATCAAGTTGTGATAACCGCAACTACAAAATTTGCAATGCTACAGTATCAGTATCGTGTATACTTTCATACCCTAAAAGGATTCTTGGTTTTGCATTTACAACCTGTATACAACGTGTAACAGAAAGGTGTAACCATATTTGAAGAGCTTATTCAGTCAATGGTTTAGAACAACTTTTACTATGGAACAAACCCTGTATATCGAAAAAACATTACTTGCTTTATAGGAAAATGCAATGCCGCTCGGCCGAAATGTATGAAAGGAGAGATTGTTTTTTGAGATTTCGGGGTTGACTCTATAGTAAAAATTGTTCTATAACATTGAATGAAAGCTCTTCAAATATGGTTACACTTTTCTGTTACACGTTGTATAGGTCTTATAGGGAAAAACCTAAATATTTTTAAATATTGAATTATTTAGGAAGTGAATAATAACCAACTTCATTAGTACTCCAGTAAAGTTAAACATGAAGAGGGGGTCGTGCTTGCAAAAGGTCCGGTCATTCTGAATTTTTTATATGTTGTTAGGACTTAAACCAAAATTAAAAAACCAGATTTGCAATTTCCAAAGTGCTGTGCGAGCGGCGGTGTAACCAAAAATCCATGAAATTTTCGGACTTTTTTCAGTTTTTGCTCAATATCTCAGTGAAGGAAGGATCTGATCGGTATAGTCACTTTACATACTTTAAAAGTTAACTAAATTTGCTACAATTTTAAAACAAGGAAAGCTCTATACATCCGTTGGTTGCCAAGATACAGTTCAGTTCGTCGAAAATAGGTAATTTTTACCAAAAAGTGTTTTTTTTCAAAATCGTCACTTATTTTGTAATATATCTTTTAAAATACGCATCCCACGTCAAACGTTATAAGAAATGAAGTAATAGTAAATTTAATTAGAATTCATTCGAGCCCAGACTGGTACCTGTAGGCCCAGCGGTTCTCTCATAAACGGCAGATAACCAAAAATTCATAACTGGGTTTGGGGAGAAATACATATACACTGTTCTCACGTCTTTTTATGGTTTTATTTATCAAACAGTTACAATTTATTTATTTTTGTTATTGTTAAAAATTGTTAGATGAAAAAAGAAAAAATAATATACCTATCGGGAATAACGACATCATTAAATATTGTTTTATATACCTACATACTAAAATGCTTGTACAATCATCGTTGACAAATTAAATTTACACAAAAAAAGCTAATAAAAACCATGTAGGTATTGTGTTTTGGTTGCCAAATCATGCCTTTCTTTTTATCTTAGATGGCCCGGGCTTGGGCTCGCACGAAGATGGTGTCTCGATGGCGGCGGTGGACGCTGGGAGAGGCGCCCAGTCTGTAGTCAGGTCATCTTCATCGTCCGACCATCTCAGCTCCACTTCCGGGACGTTAATGCACAATTTGCCACCGCATGACTGGCAGAGGACTGAGCAGTGGAGCCCAGCCTTTCTGCACGAGCAGCTTCTAGAGCACCCTTTCTTGCATTTACATGAAATTTTTCGCAGAAGGTCAGGAGGTGCGGGATCCATGGTGGTGTGGATGGGAGTGAGTCCCTGAGATGGGATTAGGCATGTATTTATATATGTAACCTATTAGTATGTAGTATATAGGATGGGATTTGGTCGGCCGCCTGGATTCGTGCTGGGGGCTCGGTTGGTGATCATTGAACCTTGTTCCTGGTCCCTGGCCGGGTCTCCGGTATGGGTTCGGGCGGCTGATTGGATTTTACCTTGTATAATATATATTTTACCTATCATTTTAATCGTAAATATATTGCTACATAAATTAAATAAACCTTTAATTTAGTTCATGTACATTTATTATTTTATTACATATATTTTCTTTATTAGATTAAATTTGACGTGTAAAAAGTGTATATATCTATACCTGCTTTGCAAAATAAACTATTTGAATTTGAATTTGAATTTGAAGACAGCTTCCACCCCTAATCAGTGGGATTCAAGTTGACTCCCTGCCACTTCTGCACTTGGAGGTAACACCTTGCTGCATGGTGGCCTGCTGCATCTTCTGTCGGTGGCAAACGAGCGAGATTTATGCTCGTTGAAGTGACAAACGTCTTATACCTCAGGAAATCCAAAGTATCCCTCCCGATGTCACCCCCATATAGAGCCACAAAGCACTTGATGGCTGCTTCTCTCATGGCTTGTGGGGTGGAGACTGGCCGAAGGAAAACCTCCACTTGCTCAGCAAGTGGTTCACTTTTGCTCAGGAGTGTGGTGATTTTGGTCTTTCTTTGGCCAAACGGTGCTGAAGTTGTATCGCACCCGGTAAATGCGTGGGTGAATAGTACCGTCCCTGGTGATCGCTGGGAGTCCTGGTGGTTGTAGGAGGTCGAAGAGTAGTGACAGCAACCAGCTTCGCTCTTCGTGCTCTTCTGAAAGTAGACGTTTGTCTCCTCAGCGCCTGAGAAGAACGAGCAGGTCGACGTCTTCTCCCACTATGACGACCCGATTGGCTACTGCTCTTTTTGAAAGCGCCGTCATGACGATCTCTCGGTCCGCATCTTCTACGGCAACAGCCACTTCTACTCCCTCTTTCTGAAAGGCGTCAGAAAGAAGAGTTATTAGGCGTCTCTTATTGTTCTCATTGCCCAATGCATGCTCTTGAGCAATTTGAATTACTGTGGATTCATCGAATGTCAATTCGTAGCTGGAATAAGCTACGTAGCGCCGGAGTCGTTCCGCTGTTTTGGTGTTTTTATTGGTAGCATCTTTGGAGCAGCCATCAAAAACGATGGAGACGTTCTTCCCAAAGTGGTTACGGACGTAGGTGGTATAACGCACCAAAAGTGCTCGAACTGTGCTCTTCTGCTGCCACACGACCTTGTGCAAGAGGTAGCCACCATCCAAAACCACGTGAGTGCTGGCATCTATCGGCGTGTGGCTAGAAAGAAGAGTGAATGCAGAGTACAAAGTGGATTTTGTGCCCTTGCGCATCCCCTGTTCATTGAACAGAGACATCGGGAACGGGGCCAACTCATATTTGAAGTTATCCTGTGAATCCTGTTCAGATTGCTTTGCAATGCACACTCGCTGGAAAATTGTGAGTGGATCCACAGCTACTCTTCTATTTCTGTCCGGCAATTTAACGGATGAGGTGATCGATGCAAAATAAGTGACCATTTCGAAAAATGTTACTTTTTGGAAAAAATTGCCTATTTTCGACGAACTGTATCTTGGGAACCAATAGTTATACAGAGCTCATCTTAGTCTCAAATTGTAGCAAATTTAGTTAACTTTAAAAGTATGTGAAGTAACTATACCGGTCAGACCCTTCCTTCACTGAGATATTGAACAAAAACTAAAAAAAAAAACGAAAATTGTATGGTTATTTCAGTATACCGCCGCTCGCACAGCACTTTGAAAATTGCAAATTTTTTTTTTTATTATTGGTTTAGCTCCTAACAACATATAAAAAATTCAGAACGACCGGACCTTTTGCAAGCAAGGATGTACATCTTGACAGGACTATAGACCCTGTAGAATAAATCGTAAGTGTGAATTTATTTTTAGTTCTTAACTGCAAGTGGAATTATTTATTATGTTTTTAGGGTTCCGTATCCGTATTATGTGGTGGTACGGATTATAACGGATTATTACGGATTATTATTACGGATTATTACGGATTATTATAACGGATTATTACGGATAATTTATGTGTAGAACAAAATGACTGAATATTGTATAATACTGTATAATAATAATTTAAGCTAAGGCATGGTATTTCTAGTTTCTAGTTTTGTAGCATTTTAACAACTTGAAATTATTGTAAATATTCATATGCCTTCTGGCAGACTGTAGCGTACCTAAAATTATTTCTATGACCTATTGTATCACCTACTTTCATGAATAAACGAATTCTTATCTTATCTTATCTTATCTACGGAACCCTTTGTGTTTGAGTCCAACTCGAACTTGGCTAAATTATTTCTCTTTCTTGGGCCCCATGAGCAGAGAATATAAAGTATGAGACCTCCTAGTCCAAGGCCCCATGGTGCTGTTGAAAATTCAGGCTTCAAACTGAACGCGAAAAAAAGCAATTGTCCTTTATGTAGTCAATTTCATACAAATTGGCTCACAATGAAAACTTATAATGCACTTCCAGTTTACTTAGAAACTTGAATTTCCGTTCACAAGTAAGTCATATAGCAATAAAATTACCAAAACCGTTAGTTTAAAAAAAAAAACATTTTCAACCATTGCGCAAACACAGTTTTTAAAAGTTTTCAGGCAATTTCCATTTTTCAGTCAGCCAGCTCAGTAGCCTGGTGCTCGAATAACAACAAGTTTCACCAAGTTGTGCAACAAATTGACAAGTCTCCAACAAATGCTACTATAATGGCTTGCAGCTGCCAACAATTGTTACCAACTAAAGAATTTATGGATTTTACGTTTCACAGAGAAACAGATGAACGGTTTTTAGGGTTCCTTAGAGTATAAAAACTCCTATAACTTTTTTTTACCAATTACAAGTAGTAGATTAATGTAGCGGCCTCGGAATAGACGGTCGAACGTGATAACTAAATATGGGCCGAGGCAGTGGAAGCGTGCTGGGCCCATAACCTAATATGTTTATATCTTGATGGGTTGACGAATATTAAATACTGCAGTGGATATTTGCCCAATACTTTTATTTATTGTACGGCACATTTCAAATCAGGACATTTTCTTGTTCTTTCAAGAGGCAGAGAGAAACGGAGGTAAGTAATAACAATATAGACCGATAGTTTAGTCTATTTTCAATAATAGCAAGTGCGTTCTCCTTTATCAAATCCTAATAAGCCGAAGCACACATACGTGAGTCCATCAAAGCCCAAGCCGCCAAGAGTCCAGTAAATGAAAGATTTGAGATCGAATTAAATATATACTTAGTAAAATGGGTTTGAAATTATAGTATTATCATCATTGACAGTCCTATATGTCAATGAATATCATACTATTATCACTCCCAGGCGTATGTTGATGGACTTTTTTTATTACTCGTCCAGCACAATAAATCTAATGGCAAATACCTTATTTGCTTTTCATAGAGGCGATTATATGTTTGCTCCTTGGCCTCTTGTTTTTGGACGCGTAATACTAGTGATCACGCAGTGAAACAACAAATTGGTGTGTTTTTAGCTAATACTGAAATATTTTGTAGGGAAAAAAATGTTATTTAGGTAACATCCCAGGCTCTTTAAAATGGTCATATTACACGCTTGTTCGAGAAAATTGCTTTTAATTATGCATAAATATGGATAGTAGGACGAGTGCGAGTTGGTTTTGCACTTATAAGGCTTCGAAACCACGATCAGTGGGTCTACCGCGTAATTCTCATTTACATCAACATCAACTTGAGATTGAAATTTGACGTGCGTGCGACTACGCCCGCCTAACATGCCATCTCTTTTGCACGCGTTGAATTTCGCATGCATTTGCTTGAAGTTGATACAAATGAGAATTACGCGGTAGAGCCCCTGCTAATACAGATCCAAGGTATCCCGGGTTCATAGCCCATGCTGGGAGCCCCACGGTATGTCAACCGCTTCAAGTTTGGTTTAGAGACTGGAAGCTATTTATATTTTATAGTTTATAAATAATAGTATATGGTAGTAATTTGTAGAATATAACATTATGTTATTGTTATTATTATAAAATAGAAATATCGTTTGATTCCAAATGTACCGTGTATTCTTGTACTCTTAGTTAAAAATGTGATTTCATAAGAACATTTATGTTTTTAAAACTACATTGGTTTCTGATACAAAACAATAAAGTTATACTTAAGGCAACAAAAAAAACTACATCAATGCAAAAACAACCCTATCCTTGAGACAATATAACTCAAAACTCTATATCACTTCTTGCAAGAAAGTGAATAGCTATGGTTATGTTACACAGGGTGTGTTTTCTTGTAAACGGGGTGAACCAGGTGCGAGAGATAGGTATAAAGGAAATGAGACGCGTCTGACGGAGACCTACCGTCATAACCGTGAAGCAGGCATCGCTAGCAGTAACGCATGTTGGGACTTCAATATCAAACCTCCAACACACAGTACAAGCTAACAGATATCACCACATACGTCTGTGTGTATGTGTCGTGGCCATATCACGAAGTATGAAGTAAGTTACGATAGCCTTCCAACAAAAAGTCAAAAATTGGTGTGACTACTAAGAAACGAGGTGGAGCGTGTTAGGTTGTTGGTGACCATAAATTCGGGAGCCGAGCGAAGCGGAGCGGAGTGACGCGACCCGTTTATTTTTAACATGATGATGTGGCCGATCAGGTCCTCTAAAAAGGCCGTTTTGGATGAAACATATTACGATTCCGCTCTAATGCTGTCTCTTTTGCACACGTGAAAAAACTCTGACTCCATCCTACTTTCAAATCATTTTATGATTCACCCGAGTCGGCCTTTTTAGATGACCAGATCATGAAATGATCTATCCTACGATATGGCTACGACATAATGCGTGGACGCAGTGAACGGTAGGCAGCCAAGTAGTGCGTGGAATCAATACATGTGACAAGAAGAATATAAGGTAACATTAATTCATACCGAAGACTTGGTAAGGAATCGGTATTACTGTTGATAACAGTTTTGCTAATTTTGCAAATTAAAATGCTTACCTCCCATAATTATTGACTCGGAGCTGGACATGCGTTTATACTTTTATAGGAAATCGAAAAAAATATTTATATATGTCACAAAAAGGATCATCAAAACTTGATACTAAGAACTTACCAAGTCTTCAGTATGAATTTGGCTAAATTAATAAATGTCACCTTGTATACAGGGTGTTACGATGAATATGCAGAAGCCGGTAACTACACATGAACTACTACTTTTCGTGAAAAAAATTGAGAAATCGAGAAAAATCATATATTTTGGTCGGGTGGGTAGGTGTGTAACTTTTCAATGGAACAGCAGATTATATTTTTCGTGACTCGAGAGCTGGCTCCATAGTAAAAGTTGGTCGTGTGGACGAGTACTATTACCAGTTTCCGGCTTCCGCGACTTCATCTTAACACCCAGTTAGTGAATCACATGCACTTGTATAAGCTCGTCCCTTCAACCGTTCTAGAAGAGGCGTCATTGTTGCCCTAATGTAGATTTTGATTGAATCAAGTAACACAGAGCATTTTTGAAAGTAAAAAAAAAAAACGAAGTCAGTAGCGTATTTTTATAAAAGCCTTTTTGCCATTTAAGCATAGTAAAAATATTTTGTCGTTAAGCAAAACTGGAGTTTTAGGTAAACATAAATACATAAATTTACAAATTCAGTCCTGCGGTATTGTATGCATTCCAAATCCAGTAATTATTTTGATTTGTTTTTATTATCACACCCATCTGATAACGAAGATAAATTACTCGTGAGCAGTTCTTACCACGCTACAAGCGGGAGGAAAATTTGAGGTCGCCACGTTTTTGTAAGATGGTTTTTCAAGACGAAATCATCAGTGAAAAGGATGTATAAGACAGCCACGGTTACAAAATTGCCCTAATTTAGTGGAATCATATAAGAGCACAAGCATTATAAACAATTGTGTTACAATAGTACATTTTTGGTCATATAAATGATGGAATAACCCGCGCGATCGTCTTAAATATCTATTGTTCTCCAATTATCAAAAAACGATAACTCAACGGCAGTGGCGTGCATACAACATTTTTCCGCAAAAGCAATCAGAAATAAAATGTAATTTAATTTTTTCATTTTTTTTTATTGTCAAACATGATCTTCTGGTTGCTTTTCCAGAAAAATGTTCTATGCACGTCACTGCTCAAAGAGTTACAAAAGAAATATATATTATAGTGCGTTGCTGGAAGCTAGAGGTCTACCAAGCTACTCTGGAAGAATAAATTGGCCATATCCCGAAGAAAGCACAAGTCAAAAACCAGGACAGCTTGTATGAACCGGTTGATGAATGTGGACGAAGCAAATAGTTTATGTCATCCTAGCCCACTAGGAGACAAGAGACAAAAGAGAGACAAAATGATTTTATTGCATGAGTTTTTACAAAAATTGTTATTCAACTATACTTATTACTAGAGACGTGTACAATTGTACATGCTGAGAAACAAATTAACTAAGTTACCAGGGGTCCCCAAACTCGGCTAAGCCAGCAATGCGGGGTACCAGATTATACATTGCTTGCAGTAAAATTTAAAATTCAAGTAGGTATTCATTCATTCATCCACTCATTCTTTAATTCTCTCTAAGAAAAAAAAAAGAAAAAAAAAAGGAGACATGCTAGTCTAGATTATTATGTATGTACGATCCTAAGGTTTAGCTTTTTTAAAAATTTAAAGTGCAGTTTGTTACAGAACCACATATAGAATACACTAACATTATGATTAATTCTTTTTCCCAAACTTTTCATGACTACATCCCGTAATAATTCCGACAAAAAGCATTAATCAAATTAATTTGTTAACAATTTTCCTCACACCTGCCACAAAAACGTCTCATCAAAAACCTTCAGCGATGACGTACAAAAAGCACTTCAGCCTATTATATATATATATAGACGCATTAAAAGATTGAGAGCGAGAATCTTGACACACTCCACGAGGGTTCCGTACAAAAATGGGGACCTGCAAACCATTCATAGACGAAACCACTCATGCTTGAGCTATTCTGTAGAGGGTTTGGATTAAAATTAGGCATCAGGTTAAACTGGAAATGGAAATCCCCTAAAAGTGCTAGATTTAATTATCCTAATTGGTTTCCATACAAACGGAAACGCTTTGCTCTTTGGAGTGGTTCTCGACTTTTGTAAGAGAAAATTAAATTATTTTCTCCTGCCTGGTGTTTTGATTGTGAAGCAGTGACAATTGTTCCTGTTTTATCATTTTCATTTGTTTCCAAATAAATACATAATTAAAGGAAACTATTTTTTTATGTTTTACTTAAGAAGATGGCACACTCTAGCAACTTTTTTTATTACCCGTCCAGTACAATAAGTCTAATGGCAAATACTTTATTTGCTTTTCATAGAGGCGATTATATGTTGGCTCTTTGGCCTCTTGTTCTTGGACGCGTAATACTAGTGATCACGCAGCGAAACAACAAATTGGTGTGTTTTAGCTAATACTGAAATATATTTTGTAGGGAAAAAAATATTGAATTTAGGTGATATACCTTCATATTTCTATTACCTATTTTATGAAAAAAAAAATCAAGTTGATCTCTTAACCGCGTTCTTGAAGCGAACGTTTGAAAACCAAAAAAAAAGAGGGTGCAAAACATTTTTTTTTTGGCAAAAGTGTAAATATTAGTACATTGTTTATACGTAAGTTCCATAGAGAAAAAAACAATAAACCAAATTTTTTTTTTCAATACAAGGAGAGCGCGAATTTCTTCAAACGAATCCTAGATAGCCTGGAGTTGGTCATGATCTAGGCTCAGTGAGGTACAGTCTTAATCTGTATAATGGATCTGGGCCACGATCTGGACTGCGATTTATTGTTTTCGAGATAACGAGAATTGAAAGGATTAAGGTCCCGTTCATTAGATTTTCAAACTCAGAACATTTTACATCAATGATTTGGAACGAATTTACAAGAACAACCATAACGCTCAAAAATTGCTCTTAGTTAAAAAGGTATCTACAAATTCATAATCTATGTGCAGAAATACATTTTTTTTGTGGTATCATTGTGGATTATTTGTACACATTGTACAACTTGAGAGTTGTGTTTTGTGGTATTATTGTGGATTATTTATACACATTGTACAAAACTATGACATGAATAAATTTCTATGTTTGAACACTTGGCGATTTATCCATCGCAAGGAGATTGAATTAAATTTGAATATTAGCTTTTATCTATTTCTTACCTATGTATATCAAAAAATAATTAAGAAGAGACTTTGAAAAAAAAAATTAAGAATATAAATTTTATTCGCATAATGAGCGATCTTATACGATATATAGAAAAATAGTAAGATAGATTACTATTTACCACCAACATTTTTATGACAAATAGTAAAAAAAAAACAATGACAATTATTACTTAATTTGCATTTTGCATTTTGCAAAATTAATGAAAAAAGGAATAGTCAACAAAAAATATATATATTCATAATCTTTTTACACGAACATTTTAAAAAACCTTGGCCTTTAAAAGCTGATAATTTTTGGCATATTCCTCTCAGATTGATCTAGTAATATGATTGTATTATACAGCCTTCGGTCAATTTATAACTATTTAACTAGATTAGTTTAGTAAGATACTTATATCACTAGATTGCGACCGTGTCATAATTATATCCCTAGTAACATAGATAAGAACCTCTTTCGTATAACTATGTTACGCTATATAACTATATCCCTAGGGATATAATTATATCCCTAGGGATATAATTATATCACGGCCATAACTATCTTACTGCGACATATACAAGGTGACTTTTTGATCATCGTCCAAATTCATACTGGAGGCTCAGTACGTGATCAGCATCATGAATTGGTAACACATTTTGTAAAATTCGTATAAGTAATGAAATTTCGACTTCCCATAGTAATTCACTCCCAGTCCTGAGTGAATTACTATGGAGAGTCCAAATTTTATTTTATGAATTTTACAAATATCGTTATTGATTCATGATGCTGATCACTTACCAAGGCTCAAGTACGAATTTGGACGATGTTCACAAATTCACCTTGTATACAAGGTGACTTTTTGAACATCGTCCAAATTCATACTGGTGGCTTGGTAAGTGATCAGTATCATGCATCAGTAACAATTTTGGTGAAATTCGTAAAATGAAATTTCGACTCCCCATAGTGATTCACTCGGGACTGGAACTGAATTTATATGGGAAGCCGAAATTTCATTATACGAATTTCACAAAAATTGTTACTGATCCAAGATACTGATCACTTATCAAGCCTCCAGTATGAATTTGGACGATGATCAAAAAGTCACCTTGTATATAAGGTCTTTCAATTTAAATGGAAAGTAATTTAGGAGGTGATTCAGTATCGTTAATACATCACATTCCACTGCAAAGCACTTTTTTTGCGCGAACTTTTTTTTCATTGGTCCGATCAGCTGACTCAGTTTGTATGGACAACTGAAGAAAAAGTTCGCGCAAAAACAAGTACTTTGCAGTGGAATGTGATGTATTAACGATACTGAATCACCTCCTAAATTACTTTCCATTTAAATTGAAAGACCTTATATAACATTATTTGTACGTACGACCGGCAGCTAACTTGTGTTTACTCCCAGTCGTACATAATTCTAATTTGCAGCGACGGGGGAAGGGGAGGGTCGCTTCTTTACGCGGTCATATTTTTTTGCACCCGCCAGTGGTAGAATGTAAGAACGGGGTTGTTGACATTGATTTATACATGGACACATATTTTAAATAAAGTGTTCAACAAATCCATTAAAACAATAAAAGCAACAAGGAGATAAATAATTCCTCTTCGCTAATACAACACATGACTATTAAATTATCATGATCACAACACCCCCGCTGAGAACAATTCGGAATGAGGCTGGCTGCAGGCAGTACGACAAAATAAGGCTGGCTACAGAAGATACGTCACAAGTCACTATCGGAAGGATTAAAGGTGTTTGTATACTTGCGTTTTTCGTTTCATTCTGCATGCTTATTGCTTTATTTAAATTTAATGTTTGTCACTCTAAGCGAAAAAAAACCCAGTGCGAGAGGGGTGGATTCGGGGCGGAAGAAAACATACTTTTTTGTATATTTTTATTCTTATATTAATATATCAATCATAAGTATTAATTGTAATTTTTTTAAATTATCTGGAAACTATTTATCAAATCAAATCAAATCAAATCAAATATTTTTATTTCGGACTAGGCCATAGGTGTTAGTACTACAAACAACTTATTAACTATTAGTATAAATAACCTATATTATTTTAAACTACTTTGGGACTCTGTCCATATGTACTGAGACCCAGTGTCTCAGGATTGAACTATCAGTCCTGTTGGCAATATTGTTCAGGAGACCATTGACGCTGCCGCGCGTCCTGTGCATCAGCGAGGCAGTTCTGTTGCGTACTAATCGTACAATGGCATAGAAATCTTATAAATCTTTATAAGAAATTTCCATAATTTTTAATGACGCGATTAGAAAGACACTTTCAGTCTGGTTTTAGGTGTAACCACGCAAGAACGTGGACGTTTTGAAACATTATTTTTGGTTATTATTAATCTAGATTACATTTTAGATGTTTGACTCGTATTCATTCTTAGTTTTTATCTAAAACAATAAAAGCACAAGTCATTGGGCACATTTGGTAAAGAACCGTTACATTAACGTATTTTATGGGTTTGTTGTTAAAATATTGTTAGGTAATGTTAATGGACTCAGCCAAAAATATTATAATAACATTCCATAGAATAGACACCCCACAATGTGTTGACACCGTTTATATGGAGGTTTGCGTGTAACGACGTGTTTTGGATATTTGGTTTCTTTTTAGGTAAAGTAATAAACAAGTGTGCGCTCATCCTTAAAACTGATGATTTGTTTTGATCACCTCGACTGCTCTCAGTGGGCGGCCAAAAACTGCATTCGCATTAAAACATAAACAACCCAAATTACACTTTAAAGCTGAAGCTATTAAGATCAAGTTTCAACCACAGACCAAATCTCAACTTCCGAAATCCAATATTGTGCAAACAAAACTACTACAGCGATTAAGAATATTGTAAATGGCTTTTATTTCCATCTCAATATAATTTCAACTCTATAGTAACAAGTTTAGAATTTAATTTTGTCTAAAGAAGATAGTCTTCACTAATGTGATTTTAGCAGCATTGTTTTTCGATAGTACCGTTGGAGTTTCTGCAACTATGTACACAAACTAAGAAACAATGTTATTCTGTTACACTGAATATGGTGTACAGATATACCTTTGCGTATCATTTTAGGGGTCTGTCGATGTACATAACATTGTCTTTTGGAAGCCTTGTTGTCCGTCTGTGTGCATGTCCATCCGTATAACTAAAGAAGTTCTTTAACCTCTCATTTATGTAGTCGAGGATCGAAACAATTGATACCATTGTTATATTTAATTATTTTAATGTACGCAGACCATGGGTTAAGGGTCGATTTTTCTGATTTGTAATGAAATGTGAGAAATAATTATACCGCCCAATAATAACTCGATATAATGATATAACTAGATATAATGTACGAAAATAATATACTATATAACAGATTTTGTTAGGTATAATCTGCTCCATAAATAATTTTCGACACACATCAAGTTTTTGTGAATTTAAAGCTAAATTCTCTGTGGAAAATTTCATTATTTGGACGCTTAAATAAACAGGGTGTAATAATGACCAGGGGCTCTACCGCGTAATTGTCATTTGTATCAACTTCAAGCAAATGCATGCGAAATTCAACGCGTGCAAAAGAGATGGCATGTTAGGCGGGTGTCGTCGCACGCACGTCAAATTTCAATCTCAAGTTGATGTTGATGAAAATGAGAATTACGCGGTAGACCCACTGCTCAGAAAATTAAACCACATGCTCTACTGATTACACAGAACCACTTTCATAGAAAAACGTTTCAAACAATGCTTAAAAATTAACTTCCCCATACATTTTTTTATAGCTTTTCGTCATTTTCTATGGAAAAGTGAATATTTTTTCGC
Source organism: Ypsolopha sequella (assembly GCA_934047225.1). Taxonomy (NCBI): domain Eukaryota; kingdom Metazoa; phylum Arthropoda; class Insecta; order Lepidoptera; family Ypsolophidae; genus Ypsolopha; species Ypsolopha sequella. The sequence goes on along the minus strand of OW203988.1, from coordinate 3,634,695 downwards.
GTTGTTTCAAAAGTTTTCTATGAAAATGGTTCCATATAATCTGTAGAGCATGTGGTTTAATTTTCTGAGCAGGTCAATATTACAGCCGATATTGATTGATTGATTGACAACAAATCCAACCGGTTTCGCATTTCAGCATTATCAAGGAACCACAAGAAAACTATCAAATAGAACGATTAATAAATAGTATACCTACATAATATAATAGTATACATATTATCATGCGCAGCCTGGGCACAAAATATGATGTCCCAATACCGTGTTCTTATTTGAACCTTCGACCTCCGTTTTACTAAGCTGAGACTGAACTACTAAGCCATAGAAGTAGTCAAAGTCAAATCGAATTGAGAGCAAATCTACGAGGAGAAGAATCTATATTTTACCGTGAAGAAGAAATTATTTCCCTTTAAAATCCAATAAAAAATCCACGGAACCTTATTCTTTTATATTGAAAGGTTGCATTGTCACCGACATTGTGTCCCAAAGTCCCAAGGGCTCTGACCTAAGCTATTGATCCACTGATACTGAAGTCTTTCACCTCAATTCCTTTTGGGAACTGATTTCGCATTATGTACAAGTATAGGTTGTTGAGTGATAAAGGTTAGTAGCTTAAAGGTGATATTTTTTGGCAGACTGGTGTTAGGGAAAATGTGAATATAAGATTTTAAAAACACTTGCTCTTTTGAGTTCAATATATTTTGGGTGTAGATTTTTAAAAACTTGAAGTGTACTGAAACGCAAACCTATTATGTAATGCGTATGATTGAATAATTGGCAAAATGCGTGTTTATTTTATTGAGTTTAAAATAAGTTTATTGGTTTGTTTGGGTTTATACTGGTTGTTAATTTAAGCCTTTTCCCTTCAAACCAAACGTTCTAAATAACAAAATGTTTTAAATTTATACTTGCAATTGTCAGCGCTTGGTGAAACTTAAAAATAGTTGTTCATATTAAAGTTGCACACCCCGTTTTAAGAAAAAAGTTTATTATCTTAACAGCCTGTATGGAATAAACGAAAACGGTAATTAATTAATTTTTAAAAATAATTCTTGTAGTAACTTGTATGTTTAAGTAGAATTACTCTTTGATTCTTAGAATACTTAATAAATTATATAGTCTATGGGTGCGATATAGTTATTATTCGGTAGTGACAGAATAACAGCGTCCCTTTGCTTCTGGCTTTAGGGACAAAAGCTGAGTCACCGACCTTTTCAACAGAACCTGTCTAATCTTAAATAGTCTTTAAGTATCATGTGTTTTGTGTTGTGTTCTGTTAAATAAAAATCTTTTCATTTTTATTTTATATACGAGGCAGAAGGACAGTAATCATCATCATCATCTTCTTCACTCTCTTCCATCATATTCTGAAGGTTTTCTCGTCTAATAAATCTAATAATCGTATCAACGGGCACAAAATTGGCATCGACCCGGCGCGCGCTGTCAAAAAGACAAAAACCCGCCGAAAACTGTTGACACAGAGTAGGTTTTTAATAAGACCACAGGTTAGTATATGATTTGATATTAATCTACACCAACGCAAACGCTCTATGGAAAACGTTCCGATTTGAACTCATGTCTAATTCTCCCACATATTATATTGTGAAAGCCTCGCATATTATTGAACCTGCCCTACTTATTATTGAACCTGCCCTACTTATTAGACAACGCACGAGATACATCAAACAAAGCCAGAACAGTAAAGACATTTCAATTCCTTACTTGTCCTAAGCAAATCCTTACCCTAAACAAATAATTCTCACCCTTAATGGACGACAAGCGTTATTCAAATACCCAAAACGTTTTGTGAATGGGTAAACAAATACGCCCGTCGGACAGTGAGCACCCAACGATTGTTTCAGATACGGAACCCTTCAAATTGAATAGTAATCGTAATCTCCTTCATTTGTTCAAGATTATGGAAGAGTCATTGCTCTCATATTTCTTTGAAGATCCCTAAATTGTTTTGCTTCTCTTGCCGACTCTACTTTGTTGCTTATCTAGCTGATAAACTGCTGTGCAGATTAGCTTAAATATTGAAAACAAAACAGGTACAGTGGAGGTCACGTCAAGCTATACACTTGCTGTACTAAGTTAGTCTCTATAGTAGTGAATGATATACGATACAAATCTCTACTGTACATGTGAAGAATAGCTTCTGTCCACGGTTTCACTCGCGTGAAAGTGATTTTAAATAATGGTCAGTTTTCGGCTTGGCAGTATTTGATCAACCCTCATCTTTATGTTGACCAGGGTCTCTTCGATGTTAATAACCAAAAAGAGACAGATAGACAAAAATTGTGAAAAATTATAGTTTTGGTCTCAGTCAAATAAAATTTACCTAATATTTAGTCTCAGCCAAAAAAAAAAAACAGTCAAACCCATTTCGCACAATTACTCAATGTACAGACCTTAGTATTGTCTTTTTGGTGAATTTATAAATATTATACGTCGTCACGACTTGAATTCCAGTGAAATGCAGTCACGGTTCACAATCGTAGTACCCCCACGTTTCACCGACGATTACTAAGTCCCAGCCCGATAGGTGTTGAGCACACTATCGTACTTCGGACACAAATTGGACCAACAGTTTCCAAAGCACGCAGACCGAACACAAATGAGCCCCTACAAGATTTGAACCCACGACCTCGCACCACTAGATCACAGATGCGGTCAAAATTCATTTCTCATAGATAGCTTTAGTCCATTGAAGTCTGGGTCAGAACTTTATATATGTTACTCAATGTTACCGGACAAACAAGATTTTAGGACAAACTACTCGTAGTTTGGCTAGTTTTTTGGAAATCTTTCAGCGCAGAAAATGCTTCAAGGTTATTTTTAATGACAATGCAAAACCACTTTGGCCTAGGCCCAACTAGTTTGTCCTAAAATCGGGTTTGGCCGGTAACATGTACATACTTGTCCACTGTTATTTTTGAATCTGCTTGATATACTAGCTTGTACTGCACATACAGAACGCTCACGAGGGCGTTATGTGAACCTTGGTGGCGCAATTGGTAGCGCGCTTGTCTTGATAACAAGAGGTCACAGGTTCGAATCCTGGCCCGGGGAATTTTTTCATATTCTTGTCTTTGGATTTGTTTCTGGTTGATATTTTCTAGTTTGTAATGCACTCTAAATAATATTTAGAGTATTCATAGCGATGTATTTCGCAAAAATAAACACAACATGTTCATAATTATAGGGTGAAAGAGATAATCTCCCATCATAGTATTGCATCATACTAATACGATTCAGCTGACAGTTGTGTGGTGAGTTCCCTCTATTAAGGTTATCTGTTGGTCGGCCATATTGTGTGCTTCAGCACGTTTGTTTCAGGCGTACGTAGAAGTCGGCTAAGACGGTTTTGTTAGCTATTCGTCTGAGCACGAACGTGGGCCTAAAAACGAACTGAAGCCCCTCCCAAAACATTAAGCCTGGATTTTTCTTGAAATTCATACAAAGGGTAAAAACTGAATGTGAAATCAACAGCTTATTTTCTCAATTTTTTTTTCACATATATTATCTAGCAACATCTAACTACGTCTCTACACAGCCTAAAAAGTAAAATTTGATGAAACACCGCATAATAATAATAGCTGTCAGGATACCGTGAATATTGCCTCGTTTTTACGGAAAGTTTAGCAAGTTGTATAATTTTTTATCTTAAGTGGAAATAAAAAAGAGGGAATTACAGACGTCTTTCATGTAAAGAAAACTAAGTTTAAACACTTTTCTATAAATAAACAGTTAACATTTCATCGAAAACATTTTTTACCTGAAATCATTTCACAAATTCGGCGCTTTTTGAATTTCTCGCCATCTTGCACCTCTTGAATTGATATAATTTTTTATCTTAAGTGGAAATAAAAAAAGAGGGAATTACAGACGTCTTTCATGTAAAGAAAACTAAGTTTAAACACTTTTCTATAAATAAACAGTTAACATTTCATCGAAAACATTTTTTACCTGAAATCATTTCACAAATTCGGCGCTTTTTGAATTTCTCGCCATCTTGCACCTCTTGAATTGATATAATTTTTTATCTTAAGTGGAAATAAAAAAAGAGGGAATTACAGACGTCTTTCATGTAAAGAAAACTAAGTTTAAACACTTTTCTATAAATAAACAGTTAACATTTCATCGAAAACATTTTTTACCTGAAATCATTTCACAAATTCGGCGCTTTTTGAATTTCTCGCCATCTTGCACCTCTTGAATTGATATAATTTTTTATCTTAAGTGGAAATAAAAAAAGAGGGAATTACAGACGTCTTTCATGTAAAGAAAACTAAGTTTATACACTTTTCTATAAATAAACAGTTACCATTTCATCGAAAACAGTTTTTACCTGAAATCATTTCACAAATTCGGCGCTTTTTGAATTTCTCGCCATCTTGCACCTTTTGATGAGAGATAGGTTGGAGTGCAGTGTGGAAGGGGGAAGAAAACATAATAAATAAAGATGTGTGCAAAGTTTCATTGAAATCAAAGAAATCAAGACGTCACAAAGACCTAAAGCATAAGTGACGGAACTGACAGATCTACTGTATTTTTATACACAGTTATTTTATCGTATTACGTACTTTCTTTTTTATAATTCTTCCATTTGTTTAAAGCTCGATAAAATCTTTCCTTACGCAAAAACAAATACTGAACGAACTTAACGTCGCTGATAAAATTTTGTTTCTAATAATTTAGTAATTAAAAGAAATGTAATTTATAAATTTTATTGTTAAACGATATTTCTATATCATAATAATTTTTAGACTATAATATATGTACTAAGAAATTTATTCAACTTGCTGCTAAATAAAATGCTTAAAGTGACTAGTGACGAAAATTATTTCATAATTTTATATCTAAAATTACCTTTATTCGAGCATCTATCAAACACGAGTGTGTACTTCGAAGAACACTCGTGCGAAAGAACGGAAGTTCAAAGAACTCAAGTTCGAATGAACGCTACTTCGAAGAACGCTTGTACGAAAGAACGGAAGTTCGAATGAACGCTACTTCGAACAACACTTGTACGAAAGAACGGAAGTTCGAGGAACTCAAGATCGAATGAACGCTACTTCGAAGAACGCTTGTACGAAAGAACGGAAGTTCGAGGAACTCAAGTTCGAATGAACGCTACTTCGAAGAACGCTTGTACGAAAGAACGGAAGTTCGAATGAACGCTACTTCGAAGAACGCTTGTACAAAAGAACGGAAGTTCGAATGAACGCTACTTCGAAGAACGCTTGTACGAAAGAACGGAAGTTCGAATGAACGCTACTTCGAAGAACGCTTGTACGAAAGAACGGAAGTTAGAGGAACTCAAGGTCGAATGAACGCTACTTCGAAGAACGCTTGTACGAAAGAACGGAAGTTCGAATGAACGCTACTTCGAACAACACTTGTACGAAAGAACGGAAGTTCGAGGAACTCAAGTTCGAATGAACGCTACTTCGAAGAAACGCTTGTACGAAAGAACGGAAGTTCGAATGAACGCTACTTCGAAGAACGCTTGTACAAAAGAACGGAAGTTCGAATGAACGCTATTTCGAAGAACGCTTGTACGAAAGAACGGAAGTTCGAATGAACGCTACTTCGAAGAACGCTTGTACGAAAGAACGGAAGTTAGAGGAACTCAAGGTCGAATGAACGCTACTTCGAAGAACGCTTGTACGAAAGAACGGAAGTTCGAGGAACTCAAGGTCGAATGAACGCTACTTCGAAGAACGCTTGTACGAAAGAACGGAAGTTCGAGGAACTAAAGGTCGAATGAACGCTACTTCGAAGAACGCTTGTACGAAAGAACGGAAGTTCGAGGAACTCAAGGTCGAATGAACGCTACTTCGAAGAACGCTTTTACAAAAGAACGGAAGTTTGTAGAACTCAAGTTCGAATGAACGCTACTTCGAAGCACGCTTGAGCGAAGCAACTCTTATAGATACGTAACAGGTGTCAAAAGTGACCCGTGACTCGTCGGTGAAACGCGGGTGTATCAAGTGTGGACTGTGACTTGCATTTCACAATTGAGCATTGCATTTTTCTATGAAACAACCAAATTTTTTTTTCGAGATTCAGGGTTTGTTCCATAGTAAAAGTTGTTATATACCATGGTCTGAATAAGCTTTTCAAATATGGTTACACCTTTCTGTTACACATTGTATACGAATACTTAAAATAATCACAATCCATACCCAGTTATATCTAATCATATTCCAAAACAGTATTTGAGTAAAAATTATCAGCAACCAGAAAACGCGACTCATTTTATGCCTCCTTAAACACTTCAAACAATAAAATTTGCATAACACCGTTTCTTGGCACCGAACCCGCGTCTTATTAAATTTCCCCTGGTTCGAACCCTCCAGATCTCATTAAAGGTTTGTACTTAACCACCTAGCCGTGTTATTTGATAATAAATCATAGGGTTACAGGAACATTGCAGTCTGGAGATGACTTTTATAGCTCTGGTAATCCGACCAGGGCGTCAGGAGGTGAAGGCGGTTGTTAGGATTTCAGGTTTATCCTTTCATGAAACATTCCTGCGGTAATATTTTCGTAATATGAGAGTGCTTGAGGTGAAATAGGTGGTACTTTTCGGTTAAGGCTGGATTTATTTTATAGGCGAGCAAAATTATGGATCAGCTTTCAAATGTTTTTGTAAATGAATTAAGTATACTTTATTTTTAGTGGTGTCGGGAAAGAACAAAATCTTCAATTTAATTTTTAAAATTCATTTTTATATAAGGGACATTAATTTATGCAGCCAAATTCATACTGGAGGCTTAGTAACACTTTTCTCTATACATACATGTAATATAATAATATATGTCGTCACGACATGAATTCACAAGGGGATGTCAGAGGTGTTTCGAGTGTGAACTGTGAAATGCAAATTTTGTTCCACACTCGGTACACCCGCGATGAGAACTATTGCCTTTTAACTCTTTTCTAACTTCGCAAAATAAAATGTTGACCTCCTATAGTAATTAACTCATGACTAGGCTTGCGGTTGTAGGGATCACGAAAAAAACAACGATTTGTACAAAAAGTGTGATTTAACCTTGATACTGAGCACTTACCGAGTCAAGTACTATCGTCGGTTTCCGGCTTCCACAACTTCATCTTAACACCCAGTATAATTAAAAGATTTTTTTTTATATCATCAAAAATATTTTCATTGTGAAAAATTTATGTTTCAAAGAAAAACCAGTAAATAAATTGACTAGGTACATGTTTGTGATGACAAATCATAAAACAGCTATCGAATATCATTATCGTAGTCTATTAAATAACAGACAGTCGAATGTAATGCAATATCACACAGCTGGCAGTGATAATACACCCGACAGTCACCGATCCGATCTCACTTTGATCTAATAACAATGCCATTTGCTGTTCAACTTTCATTGTGATCGATAGTTTTTAAACAAAAATGTTTATATTCACTCTGATTTTGTCATCTGCAATGTTCTCGATATCCTCAACATCATTAGTGACATTTGTTGCAAGTTCCGATTTCTATTCACCCTTTAACTTCAAAGATAAGGAGTTGCCGTGTTCAAGACAAACAGTGGTCTTTCCGGAATCTGTTGACTATTCAATAGTTATATCAACCAAAATACCTGTGAAAGGATTCGTGCTACCCACAGATGGGGAAATAATATTGGATAGTGAAATCGAATTTGGAGCGGACACGAATGATAGTACCTGCACTGAAGGAAACGCATTCTACATGAATAAAGGATCTACTTCTTGGGCACAGCCAGACGTCTGGCATTCGGAAAGATTCAACGAAGCCACGCCAGATGCCGAGAGAATACCTTGTTATGATGATGTAGTTGTGTTTCCTGAAAAAGCTCCATTTAGTGTTGTACTACCAGATAATGTACAAGAAGTCAAGAGTATGATATTTAAAGGGATTCCCGTTGTTGCCGATTATCTGGCAAACGTTATATTTCAATCATTCAATGATGAGACACAACGATTTGTTTTGAACAAAAATCTGATGATTGGGCTAACGATAAGACAACCTAACTTTCAGCATCACTATGCAAATGCTATGTCAAATTGTGATTCACTTTCTGGATGTCCTTGTCAAAAACATCCGTTACAAATAAATTGTGCAGCAAAGTTTTGCCCAAAGCCAGCATGCTTGGAACCAATTAAACCCAAAGGTAATTGTTGTAGAATATGTGGTGGAGTGCTTGCCTTCAATGTAGATGGTTCATTTAGCCCTATAGAATTCAAGGAATTGGTAGAAAGAATTGTTGATTCTTACGGAACTGATAGCGTCGTGTACCACATCGGAAGACTTGTGAATGATGAAGTGCAATTAGTTATTGTCGATAAAGGTGATTATGTCGGTACTAGTGCTATGGTAGTTAACGATATAAGCCACGTAATGGACACGGATTGGATCAAAGGTGTGCAAAGATATATGCTTAGTGGCAGTCCGTTGTCAAAGAAAGGGTTGGGAGGCAAAATTGCAGTCTCTATGTTTTTTGTGGTGGTATTAGTTATGAGTGGTATTTATGCGTACTATTACCAGCTACCGAAGGTTCAATTTCCTTTCTCTAGAAGGGATCATCGTACAGCTTTGTCGAGGTTTCAGAGGCGTACCGATAGTGTTGTTACTTTGACAAGAAGGGATTCAAATGTGTCTTTGCCAGCTGCCACGTCATTTAGAAACCCATTGTATGATTCTAAAAGGGGGCGTGTGGAAGTAGTAGAGACGTCAGCAACTGAATAATAAATAGTACTTCTACGTTTATACGTTTACTGTATGTAATTATATTATTCATAATCAATAAATATGTAAAAAATACTTTATTACTTTATCGTTTCTATGATCTAGTCCATAGGTTCCCAATCAGTAGGAGGCACCCCATTTGGGACTCAAGGGGGGGCGGGTGGCTCCAAAAAACAAACTGTATATTTATTAGAATTTATGTTGTTGGTAAGTATGTATCGGAAAAAAATGGTTTTATGCCAACACACCTAAGCTAGCAGTAAGCTTTTGAATCAGATTACTTGACGTTATCATTGCAGCTTAATAATGAGCAGTGTACGCCGTTCACAAACTAACAAGTAAAAGGGAGGGGACTTGCGATTCTAGTAAAAATTTGGGAGATGCGCGTATGGTAAAAGGTTAGGAACATCTGATCTAGTGGTTTGATCCACTAATCCGGGGGTTGCGGGTTCTAATCCCGTAAGTGCACGTTTGTGTTCGGTCTCAGTGCTTCGGAAGGCACGTTAAGCTGTGAATCCATCTTTGTGCCCGAAGTACGGCGATGTAGGCTTCATTATGCTGAGATTAATAATCGTCGGAGAAAAGTGGGTGTACAAGTGAGGAGCGTGACAATTCAGACTCAAAAATACTTTGGCACTCAAGATTCATATCGTGGCGATCTTTTTTTTTTCTTTATGCATTTTCGAAAGAAAGACATGCCAATAGAAATACCAGGACATCATAATGTCGGTGGAGCTCATATTGAGATAACTCATTACTACAAAACAATAATGCGGCTGTAAATCAAAGAGCTCCATATATCTCTCCGCTCCTGGTACTCGCGACGGCGACGCGCGACCGCCCAGACCGCGCGGCGGGGTGTCGTCTAGAAGGGATAAATCAAACATTTCCACGACAGGAATCCAATGGATATAACTCATGGAGCTATAGTTAGATGTGCAGATTTAGAACGTCTAGAGTTTGGTCTACGAGTGAATACGTAGGCGTTGGCATTTCACGATGTCTAAATAAATAGCGGCGTGACACGAATGACGAAATAAGTGTTGCAGACTTAAGGGTCGGAGTTCGGACATCGGGCAAAAACAGCGTTCGGCATTCTCACTTTAGATGAAAGTAAATATTAAAATATCCGAACAAAATAAATACCACTTACTTTTTATTATAAAATGAAAAATAAAATCATCAAAAACAATCACTGTAAAATTTTACAGTATGTTCAGAAAAAGATCAGAAATTTCAGGAAAAGCTCTCGCATTCTCATTATTGTGCGTTAATTAAAGATATCAAAATGACAAAACATATTTCAGGAACAAATTAACACATCAACTGAGGTTTTCCGTGCGCGGCAGTTGATTAGAGCGAAATAGACAGTAATACACAAAAGCGTTAGAGCAGGACCACTTCCAGGGAGCGCCGTCCCTTAAGAAGAAAACCTTATCCACAATATATTAATTATATTTTATTTATACATAATTATTATGCATAAATAAAATGTAATTGATACACCAGAGTAATTGATGAGGACAATATTGTTAGAAAAAAAAAACCTTGGATATAAAAATTTACCATATATGCCATATACCGGAATAAATATATGTACTTAAAACAAAAGCATAACACAAGACGAATGTAACACAAAATAAAATTGAAAACTGAGAAAAGATATTACAATTTCCACCTGTGATATATTTATATTATATATTTCAGTGTACTGTTTTCACAGCTGCCTAAACTAAAATCAGACAAACAAAACCCACAATGCCGTCGGGTATAACATTGTTATTGTATTGTCAGTATAGGTTACACGGCATAATTTGTCATAACTATCTATAGCTTAAGCAACGAATAATTTGTGGATGGAAAAGTCGAAAGCAGGATCTTTAACTTAGGAACTTTGTTTGGACTAGTTAGGAGATAAACACGCTAAAAGTCCTTGCCCCTCCAAGTCAAGCCCGAGGAGGGGGGGCACAAAGAAGATCCCGTTTTTTGGTTTTTTGCCTACATCTCGAAAACCGTGCATTGTACGAAATTTTGTTTTACTACATAATGAAAGCTGATAAAATTTTCTACAACTTTAGCTTTCACACTTTTTATCTATCTCCAATCTTTGCCTAGCTATGAGCTTCGAAAAATGTTCGAATTTCAAAGCCTTTTTCACGTCAACCACGTTGGATTTTAAAATCGTTGTTGTTTTCGTAATCAGCGACCCGATAAACCATTCAAACGATACCCATGTTGATTTTCAAAATTTTTACCCCGTTTCCCCCTTTTAGGGGTTGAATTCTGAAAAAACTTGAAACACATTTATAGATAAGAGTACTCCTGTAAAGTCTCGAATAAAATAGTCTAACTAATTTTGTTTCCCCATACAAACTTTGGACACCCGTTTCACCCCCTTAGGGGGTGTGTTTTGAAAAATCCTTTCTTAGTCGACGCCTTCACTATATAAGGTATCTATATGCAAAATTTCAAGCCTATAGAACCAGCTGTTGTTGAGATGTAAGCAAAAAACCAAAAAACGGGATCTTCTTTGTGCCCCCCCCCCCCCCCTCGGGCTCGACTCGGAGGGATAAGGACTTTTAGTATGTTTATTTCCTAACTAGTCCAAACAAAGTTCTTAAGTCAAAGACCCTGCTTTCGACTTTTCCATCCACATACCCTTAGAGAGCACTCATTTCTCAGCCTACTACAAGTAAAGGTACTGTTGAAAAGCCGCAATTAACAAATTGAAAAAGAAGAAAAAGCTCATTATTTTCTCTTTGAAAAATGTCTTATATAGGAAAAGTTTTTCAGTATCAATGTTTTCAGTAACTACATGCAGTTTGTTGGTGCCTTAAGTATATTTTGGAGGCTGACAGTTCGTGAAGCTGGGAAATGCGCTATTACACCTATGGTACAATAAAAAAAAAAAATCAAGACATGATCTTGCTAAGTTTCTTACCCGTTCTTCTTAGCAAGACTAATCGAATGGGCGGAAGTAGGCATGTATTTATATATGTAACCTATTAGTATGTAGTACATAGGATGAGATTTGGTCGGCCGCCTGGATTCGTGCTGGGGGCTCGGTTGGTGATCATTGAACCTTGTTCCTGCCCCCCTATTGTGTATCTTTAGTTGCCAACTGCACGAGGTGCCTATCATCAAAAACATAGCTAAAAACTGAAATTTCAAAATTGACTTTAGTGGGTATTGAACTATTAACAATCTGTGTCGTCACTTCAAGTGCGAAAATATCCTTAGGACATCGGAATTCGATAGTATATCTATGTTTTTGATGATAGACACCCAGTCCAGAAGACAATAGGCCCGCTGGTCCCTGGGCGGGTCTCCGGTGTGGGTTCGGGCGGTTGATTGGATTTCACCTTGTATAATATATATTTTACCTATAATTTTAATCATAAATATATTGCTACATAAATTAAATAAACCTTTAATCTAATTCATGTACATTTATTATTTTATTACATATATTTTTTTTATAAGATTAAATTTTGACTTGTGAAACGTGTATTTTATATACGTACTTTGCAAAATAAACTATTTGAATTTGAATATGGTACATGAGCCATTTCACATTGCAACATTCAAATGTTCGCGACAATCTGAAATGGCTCAAGCACCACAGGAGCACAAAATATACACTACCAGAAGGCAGACTCCATACAACAACGCACACAGACGCACACATGCATTCTCAGCAGAATTTCGACCGACTTCGACCGAGGAGATCGTCCGTCGTACGTACGTACGTACGCACGTACGTTTGCGTGCGCCGGTTTTCGCTAGTTATGCGGAGTGAACCTTCTGTAAGTGGTTATTTTGTGACAGGAGTTAGAAGCGCATTTCCCATCATCACGAACTGTCAACTGTCAGTTTCTCCCTCTGCAAAAATATACTTTATAACGAGTTATTTGTATGTTTGGATAGTTGTCCTGTATAAGACGAAACTAGGTAGTTACCTGATAAACTCGAAATAAATGTGTAGATATGAACGTAACGTAACGTAACATTAAAATTCGTCATATGGCAATACAAAATAATTAATCTAACAGTTTAAATGTTGGGACATAGTCAGAGAAGCCTCTTTCTCACAGAACCTTAAGCACTCTCGCATTACATCCATCAATCTGTCAATGTATCTGTATATGTTTGTGAATGTTTTTATTTGTATTTGTAAAAACTTAATTATACAGTGCAATGGATATCTATCTGTAATGCTGTATAAATAATAAATAAATAAAGTAATTAACCTACGATAATCTTGTTAAGTTACCAAGAATGTGTTTATTATAAAAGTGGCGTGCACTGAACTTTTTGCTGGAAAAACAAGCAATTGGTCAAGGATAACAATAAAAAAAATATGAAAAAATTTAAAAATCTTTTTGAAAAAAGAAATTTGTATGACGCCAGTGTAGACATTGGTACCGATCCGGCGCAACACAACTGACAAGACTAACCTTATTTTGAGCGCCTCGTCTTTGTCTTTTCGATACGGAAAGAAAAGGACAGAACACTTAAATTAAGTTTAGTCCTATCAATTAAGCCAAGTTGTGTTGCGCCGAATCGGTGTTAATGTCTACCCTAGAGTGAAAATTTCCAATACTAACTTTTTTTTTCAAAGTGATATTTAATTTTTTATTTTTTTTATTTATTATTCTTGACCAATTGCTTGCTTTTCCAGCAAAAAGTTCTGTGCACGCCACTGGGTTAAACACATAGAGCCCATAGTGGTAGAGGTACCTAACATTAACGAATTACGACTAAAAATAAGACATTTTTATATTTAATCGCTACAATTTCAACATTTTTTTTTTACCTGTAAGGAATATTTTTTTTATGCGATTTTAATTCCTTACTTCCTTTTTCACATTCATGGAAATTTTATTAAAATGACATAGACTGTAAAGGCATTGTACGACGCTTTAGTGAGGAGTAAATTAGAGAGCATTTCAAAAATCTGGGCTCCACATAAAACTAAATATAGCTTGATGCTGGAGAAAATACAAAATCAGTTTTTGAGATTAGTGTTTTTCAAATTATGTGCAGTATATCCTGGGTATCCTTTATTATAACCAAACTTATTTGTCCTTGGAATGGTTGGGTATACAAAACTAGAGGCTAGGAGAGAACTTGTCACTACAATATTTAAGATCTTAAGAAGCTGGCTGTGCAATCCCGCGGTGCTAGAGAGCATCGAACTGGTGGTGCCTGTGAGGGCACGCGGGAGCTGCGGCGGCGCGCGGGGAGCCTGCTATGGTTGCCGCGGGCTAGGACCAATCTCCTCAAAGAGGCACCTCCTCATTTCCAACCTCCTCACTAGAGCTGAGAGGGTACTAAATAAAGTAAATGAGGAAATAAATTTGCACAGTCGTACTTTGGGTGAATTCACAGAAGTAACTTTAAAAATTTTATGAAAATACTTAGAATAGTCACTTAACGTTATAGTGTAGCCGATTCTGAAGGCTTTAATTTTAGTTTTAGTGCTTTCAAAACTAAAATTACTCCAAAGTAATTTAGCTTCTGTTCCTAGCAATTAAGGACTATTTTGCAAAAACAAAAATTAGTTTTGACAGCACTAAAACTAAAATTAAAGCCTTCAGAATCGGCTTTATTATGTATATTTGTGTTTTAGAATTTGTGTTAATTGTATAACGAATTAGTTAGCTGTAATGTTAATTAAGTAAATAAATAAATATATAAATATTTCGCCTAGTACCTATATTTATAAGTCAATTTAAGAACAGCGTTAATAGGTCACAAACTATTTCTAGTTCTGAATTTAATACATTTTCCAAATAAGAACATTTTTTATGACGTCCTTTTCCCCCGTATTTATATTTTCCCGATTTAACATTAAAAATATGTTTATGCATTTAGCAAACTATTGTTAAAAGTTGTCTGAGCTAAAAGTAGTATTTTGGCAGCTATAATTACTTATTAATATTTTGTTATAAATCCGGAGAAACGACCATATGGGTTGGACATACATTCCATAGGGTGTCAAAGAAAGTTTTTTTATTTTTCTTTGTCAAAATTTTAACAGCCCTAATCTCCTAAGCGGCTAAAGCTAGACCCAAGTTGATGGTACTTTAAGAAAAGGGCTTGACTATATTAAAAAAATGAAAAAAAAAACAAATTTTTTATAATATTTATAACTCTTTATAAATAATCTTCGAGAATGGCCCGAGCTTTTACCTTTTCTACAAAAGAAAACTTTTCTACTAAAGAATTTGTTTCATTTATTTATTTTATTTTATTTATTAATTTCTGCGAAAACAACGTTCACCCTGGAGGGAGACAAACTCAAAAGTGTATGGATGGCGACATTGTCTCTCTCATCAGAGAGTTCACTGATAACCCTCAAGGTGGTACATTTTTATATATATTTTTTTAATGCAAGTGCTCGTAAAGGCCCACTTTTTATGCATCAAAACCGAACAGAAAGTCGATTATTTTGCCCTAGGGCTTTATTATTATTTTTTTGTTTATTTACGAGAAGTTGGCTAACCTGCAACCTTTCCTGTGTACCATAAATGTTATACTTTTTTTTCCACTGTCTTACGGCTCTGGATACAGTCCTTTTAAGCCAATCATTAACTGTAAATTGTAACAATGTAACGTTCAACTTAAATAATTAAATTGTTTTCTTTGATTATATGTGTTTTATTTCCTCACACTATGCATTGAAAACCATAGTATGATACAGGGGCGTAAGGGCAATAAATTACTCGGTTACGTTTAAAACACTCGATACGCTCGTGTTTTAAATCGTCCTCGTAATTTATTCCTTTTGCCCTTGTAGCATAAACTACTATTATTCGAAATGATGAAGCGCGTTCAGGCTCGCCCAGCCAGTACGACCTCCAAATTAACGATCAAGTCTCTAGATTGGACGATCATATTACATACATGTATTCCCGAGGGGGTGTCAAAGGGGTTCCAGTGTGAACTGTGAAATGCATGTCACAGACCACACTTGGTACCTCAAATTTTCACCGATTATTATTACGTCCCAAATGCGATGGGCGGTGAACTCTATCACCGTACTTCGGGCACAAAAAGTCATATGAATGAAAATTAAACTTATTTCAGACTTTCAAAAGCTCCTCCTGGGACGCTTACAGATACTACCAGGCTGAACGAGTGACTGAATAATTTCATTATCTGCGTAAAGAAATTTATAATCTGACTGGAGTGCTAAGCTCTATTGAAAGCCGCATGCTTAAACAAATTAACTTTATACTACACCTGCTCGGAAAGTACCTTCTTACTTTTTTAAAAACGATGCAGAAAATACGTCATTACTGTCATACAAATATGCGGGCGGAAAAAGTGTATGAAAATTCATTGTTAACGTGCTTGAGCGGGCAGAAAAAGTATATGCAAATCCATTGTTTACGTGCTGTTTTTTTTTTAAATAACATAAAGAATGAGCAAGTGGCCAAGTGGCCAAGTGGCCAGTATTATTTTGCGAACTCGTACATAAAACTCGAAAAATTATACTGGCCACTTGCTTTTCCTGTACATAATAAAAAATAAGAAGGAAATAAAATAAAAAGTGACAATCGCACGCGAGTCAGTCGGTTTCTTTTATTGTATCTTGATTAAAAGTAAAATTATACTATTTCCTCACAGGTGTAGTATAAAGCACTATGTATCACTCGGGAGAAAGTGAGATTCCCAACCCGTGTGTATTGAGGCCCTTGGCTTCGCCTCGGGCCTCAAACTACACCCTCGTTGGTAATCTTCCCCTTTCTTCCCTCTGTAAACAATGTACTATTATACTACACCTGCTCGGAAAGTACCTTCTTTCTTTGTTGAAAACGATGCAGAAAATACGTCATTACTGTCATACAAAAATATGCGGGTGAGAAAAGTGTATGAAAATCCATTGTTAACGTGCTTCAGCGGGCAGAAAAAGTATATGCAAATCCATTGTTAACGTGCTGTTTTTTTTTTAAATAACATAAAGAATGAGCAGGTGGCCAAGTGGCCAGTATTATTTTGCGAACTCGTACAAAACTCGAAAAATGATACTGGCCACTTGCTTTTCCTGTACATAATAAAAAAAATAAGAAGGAAATCAAAAAGTAACAATCGCACGCGAGTCAGTCGGTTTCTGTTATTGTATCTTGATTAAAAGTAAAATTATACTATTTCCTCACAGGTGTAGTATAAAGCACTATGTATCACTCGGGAGAAAGTGAGATTCCCAACCCGTGTGTATTGAGGCCCTTGGCTTCGACTCGGGCCTCAAACTACACCCTCGTTGGTAATCTTCCCCTTTCTTCCCTCGGTGAACAATGTACTATTATGTGTCTCTATCTGTATTACTCATGAATCGTGGTATGGTATCTTGGCACTGCTATCTCTATTACTCAAAAATGGTGTTATGGTATCGCTGTCTCTGCTACAATTATTAGATTTTTTTTTCAATTTAAGGAGAGTCCTTATTTTTACCAAATAACCCTTGAAAGTTGTACCAAATAACCCTTGAAAGCTGGCGTTGTTCATGTTCTAAGGTCAGGCCCATCATTAACAGAATAATGTTTCTATAAATCATAAGCTTTAAATGAATAATAGTTATTTTTCTGAGCTCGTCATTCATACACCCCGTATCCCATCCTCTATTGTTTTATTATTGTCCGCTTTTTTCCAGTCCCGTAAGGGTTAAGCGCAGGTGGCGGGTTATTTTTCATGTTGATTGTGTTTATCCAAAGAGTTCCAAGTTTGAATGTATTTCGCGGGTCAGTGCCCGCCAGCCGACCGTGAAACTGGTTACTTTGTTACTTCTGCTGATGTAACCTTTTTCTGAAATAACGTTTTCAAAAAAAGAGTTCCTTTGCCTTTTCAATTTTAGGATACTGGATCAAGATTTATCTTGCACTGAACAACATGCAGAAAGCAAGTAAGTACCTACTTGCTTTCTGACAAAATGTTAAAAGTTTTAATTTTTTTCTAGGTAAATTAGATGCTTTGAAATAAGACTTTGAAATTGTGTTATAAACAAAAAAGATAAAATGTTTTTTCATGGAAACTCTATTTACATAGATTAATATGTAACGTTATTTTAGGACAAATAATGCATAAATAACTTTGTGTCGCTATTTATGATTTTTTTCTTATGCTACTTCATAACGTTTAATTGACGAAATGTTTCAACCAAAACGCTAGCAAATACTTCATAACAGTATATTTATATACCTATACATAATAATATATAAATAAATCTTATAAAAATGTTCAAGGATTTTTTAATAAATTGCTTTGAAAGCGAAAGAAACCTATCAGTTACCATTATCTGTACTTACCAGTTTTAGGAAATCATCTTCACTTTCATGCTATATATAATATCAAACGACAAATAAAACAAAAATCTCATTACAACACTGATCCTTCACAAAATATGAAAGGGATCTTCATAACAAGAATGTCATGAAACCCTACACTCTTCAAAACGGGCCAAGATCTCTTTGTCCTTCATTTCCCTTCCTTTACTTTGAAAGTTCGTTTTGGCCGAATCAATAGTATTGGGTTTCTTCAAAACGAAGACACGAATTGTCAGCCGTTAAATCATTTTTGAGGTCGCTGTCTATTTTTTTAAATAAATTACTGGGTATAGGCAATATTTAGAATATCACTGGGTGTATGGCACAAAAGAACCTGCTTAAAATACATCGTGATATTTAAGCGGTTTAGAATCATGAACTGGGTACGTTTATAGGTTACAATTATAGGTTATATTTATAGGTTATAGGTTATACATTTATAGGTTCCAACTTTAGAATGAAATTTATGATTTGGTGTTACTATAATGTATAATTTACACCTCCACATGATAATTTGTTGATCTTTCTGTTAGCTACCAAGGGTTGCCTGGGAGATATTGCTATGAGCAATAAGTGCCGCCCTTTTAGACCATGTTTAATTGTTTCTTTTGTCTTTTAAGTTATTTGTGTAAATGTGCAAAAAGTGATATAAATAAAAATAAAATAAACACGAGTGAGTGTCTACCATCGAAATATGAAATAAATCGGAACAAGTCATTAAGTTAAAGTTAAATAAATGGTTTTGCTGCTTGCGGAAGCGGAAACTGGCGATAGAATATACAACTTTTCGTGAAAAAAAATCTAGAAATCGTGAAAAATTTCTTTGTTCCTATGTACTATCGCTAATTTCCGGCTTGCGCAACAACCTCATCTTAATCTTAACACCAATTGGTGTTTAAGTTGTAACGGCTAAACTATTAACAGAAAATCACAAAGCCACATGTAACTTAGCATAACATCAAAATACTTTCCCCTACCGCAACTCCAAACTAGGAAACCGACCACCCTTACACTTTTGTCAATCTTGACATTACCATTTTGCCAACGAAATTGAAACTTTATGACAACGCCAGAAGGCACAGTATCAAGTATGAAACAAAGTTGGTATTTGTAATTCGATTACCATTCGATTCATTACTCGAGACGTTTCGTGATTCGAGTTTAATTCGAAAACGCATCTCGTTTGAATGGAAAGTAAAGTGAATTAAGATGGATGGAGGTTAAGGGTGCAGGGGGGGGGGGGGGGCGGTACAGTTGTGTATTATTGGGGAAGTTGCGCAAATACACTTTGCCATTTTCTTACCTAATACTGTTGCGTGGGTCTTTACTACGCCTTTTAAGAAATTAAGTATGAAATAATTTTTGAAGTGAAAACTTCTTTAGGCACGTTTTGCGATTTTTGATGGTGGAAAATCTTATGGGTTTGCGTCACCGTACGTAACTGTCACCAACATGCTAATGTTTACAGTAAAATTTTCACTTCTGTCGGCAGTTTCCATGCCTGACTATGTTTTTTAATTGAATTTGAGTGCTTTGTCTATTTTAAAAATTATAATTATAAAACTAGAAAATACTAGAATTAATATAGAAGGGTTGAATTTTTATAATATAAAAACTGGTAAAGTTCAACTAGAACTCACGCGCTTAGAGTTTTGTGTTAGACTTGAAATATAAATATAGTATAGTATTTTAGGTATTATTTTAGGTACTTAGCGCCATCTAAATTCAAGATTTTAAAGCTTACAAATTTTTATGCATTTTATTAAAATATCTATGAATTTACTCATTAAAAATATCACCTAATTTTTTTTTGTGTGTAAGTGTGATTTATTCCACAATTTTCGTGATACTTATAAAGGGAGATTACATTTTGATACTGTTGTATTTTTACTCGTAGATGTTTCTGTTGTTTATGATACAAAAACTTTCACAATTTGAAACTGATTATAAAATAGTAGTTTATGCTACAAGGGCGTAAAGGAATAAATTACGAGGACGATTTAAAACACGAGCGTAGCGAGTGTTTTAAACGTAACCGAGTAATTTATTGCTTTTACGCCCGTGTATCATACTACGTTTTTCAATGCATAGTGTGAGGAAATGAAAACAAATAAAATCTTGTGAAGTTTAAATTATAATTGGCTCAAAAGGACTGTGTCCAGAGCCGTTAAACAGTGGAAAAAAAAGTATAACATCTATGGTGCACAGGTAAGTCTGCAGGTTAGCCAACCATTGTAAATAAATAAAAAAAAAAATAATAAAGCCCTAGGGCAAAATAATCGACTTTTTGTTCGGTTTTGGTCAATAAAAAGTGTGCCTTTACGAGCACATGCATTGAAAAATATATTTTACCTCCCTATGTGGGAAAATAATGCAATTTTAGTACTAAATTTCAAGGCTCAAAAGTTTTACACCCTTACGGACAGACAACGACAGCGTCGCACCCTGCTATTTCCTTATAACCCTTTGGTTACAGATCCTTTATATATGTATACCAACTAAATTAGATTTATATTTAACGTATGCAATATACACATACATCACGGGAGTAGAAAATACAGCCACTTAAACTTCGACCAAAATAAAATGAATGGACGGGCGGGCCTTGTCTTTACAATTTGCTCACTCATAACGAGTCTAAGCAATTGGATATATACTTCAATACCTAATTTTTATTTTTATGTTTATTTTGCTTTTTGCACTTTGTAAATGCACAAGAAGGTATTTTTTCGTCAGTTATTTGGATGGCATGTAATAATAAGCGTACGTGTCACTCTTCTAACAGACAGAGACAGAGATGAAGTGAGAGCCGGCGCTCACTTTACAGACTTCAAAAATCTGTACCATAGTAAAACCATAACAGTAGTTTAACTCTCGCCCCGTACGAGACTTAAATACCTACTTTTGCAGGGTTGTCCCTTCTTTTAGTTTCGTATCATTGTTCGTA
This sequence comes from Ypsolopha sequella, assembly GCA_934047225.1. NCBI lineage: Eukaryota > Metazoa > Arthropoda > Insecta > Lepidoptera > Ypsolophidae > Ypsolopha > Ypsolopha sequella. The sequence continues at coordinate 3,613,673 of OW203988.1, read as the reverse complement.
GCTAATAAAAAATCAATACTTAAAATGTTTTGAAGCCGATTATGACAAATGAGCTATCAATCGACGATGTAGTGAAACATCCAAACATACATACCTACTACAAACAAACATACATTCATATCATACATAATAAACATATAGACACTATAACCCATAAAGAAATCTTACTTCCTTATCTTAATAATTGTAAGAAAAAATATTGGCTCCTGAACTTTACTTTAAAAACATGGGCATCGTCAAAGGAGGGAAGGGCGTAGCTGTCCCCCCCTAGAGATTCGAAAAACTTTTGAGATTTTAATAACAAAGTAGTCGAAAAATTCGCGAGGAACACAAGAAGATTATCTTAAAAACTTAAAATTAGTTTATTTTAGCTACAATTTATGTCATCTTGCCCCCCCCTGGCGATGCCTTTGCTTAAAAATCTTTGTGATTGTTACCTAAATTAATCAGTTAAATTCATTAGAGTACATAATAAAATTTAAGTATCTAATCAAACATTTGCGATTTCAATCATATCAGCTCCACGTTTAAAAACACCTTGAATAATTAACAAACATAGCACAGTTATGATCATAGGTACCTATGTTAAATGTGAACAAAGAAAATACGGTTTACATTTCACATTATTATTTATATATACCATCAATTCTTATTCACCTTTCTTGTTGAGTAGGTATTGAGAAGAACAATAATTCTGGATTTGAGGAATTATTATTGAGGCATCCGAAGACAGTACAATATGTTCGATTGCGTACTGTCGACATACTTGAATTGGTCGGTGACGCGTGGCGCGCGGCGTGGCGGCTTGTTTGAGAGACTTGACTGAGCGCGACCGCCACAAATTATAGAGGGATAGCGACCGCGGCGTGACCCCGACTAGCGCCTTCCTTGTATACTAAGATATTGCTGTTGTGTGCGTACTGTAGTTCGTGCGTACTAGCACGCACACATGTTAGCCGAGCGATGTACCTTTGGTTGAAGATAAACTACTGTTCTGGTTTTACTATGTCTGTACGCTATGGCCCGTCCATTTATTTTATTTTGGTCGAAGCACTTAAACGATTAATTTATTATCTTATTCACAAATCCAATAATAACACCTCTAGCCGCAAAAAATAGCTTTCAGGATATGTTCTTGTCCAGTATTAGATTAACTTGATTCCAAAGCAGGCCCTTATTTATAGTCACAACTGCAAAGGTTTTCGGCGACCAAATAAATTCCGAATGAAAGAAGTGGGCAAGGTACGTAATGCGTTCAGACCTTTCTGCTTATACAAAGAGGCTACAACAATTCGATAAAGCGAGTTAAATATAGCGATTTTACTGTTAAATGTTTTGTGTATATGTGTATGAGCCGTTGCAACAGAAATTATAAAAAAAAAGTTGTGATCTTGCTAAGTTTCTTGCACTTATTTTTTGCAAGAGCAATCTAATGGACGGAGTTAGGCATCTATTTATTTATAGCATATTTATCTATCAACTTTGTTGTGTTTATTGTATTATGTATAGTATATATAATATTATTTATTACAATACCTATTTTTTACTAATGCATGTGTATTATTTTATTAAATTTTAATTGTTTTCTAATGGATTTCCCATTATAAGATTTATGTTTTGTCGTATTATTTTGTTTTTTTCAAGATTAAACTTGTGAAAAGTGCATTATATTTTGCAAAATAAATTATTTGAATTTAAATTTGTTTATTAAAACATTTTTATTCTTTTTGTATTTTGATATATTAAAAGAGCGTTATAGAGCGAATTACAAATAAGAAAGTTAGAAATAATGTTACTAATATACTTGAAGAACTGTTGAACTTATAGATACGAGAAGTATGAGATTTGCTTTTGGACATTTTGCCACAGGTAGTTTGCTACAACTGCGCTGGTGCGTAGCGAATCTATTATTTCTAGCCCGTAAACTGCTACGCCGTAGCAATGCTGTTACAATATAAAAAAAATGTATGTAACCGGCCAAACCCGGTTTTTAGGACAACCTAGTTTTGCCTAGAGCAAACTGAATGAGCATAAGATTCAGGTCTTAATCACGTTATAATGAAAACACATCTAAATGGATATGTGGATAAATGATAAATGGATATGATGATAAATGGGAGTACATGCTTCCTTTAATACTAAATGAAATACCTACCCATACACTAGATAGACTAAAAAACTTAAATAATAATAAAAAGCGAAAAAGTGCCATAAAGCTTTATTTTCTTCAACATCAGCAGCCTGTGGCTGCGTGATTTTATATAACATAATATAAGTTAGAATTAGTTTAGTTAGTTTATCATAAAGTTTGCGATCTCGCCATACCGCGCATAAACCATGTGGTTTTAGTCGGATGGCTTTAAATTCTTAAATATGTAAGTAAATTTAACTATGAGAAAATAAACTTAAAAAAAAAATGTGCTCTACTTTCCGACGCCTCTGTAGGCTGTCGTGGTCACAAGCTAACTGGTGATATACTGTAGAAAGAAATGCTCCTCTGTCCAGCAGTGGCGTGCACAGAACTTTTTGCTGGAAAAGCAAACAATTGGTCAAGAACAACAATAAAAACAATATGAAAAAATTTAAATATCACTTTGAAAAAAAAAAAATTGTATGACGCCAGGGTAGACAATGTCTACCCTAGAGTGAAAATTTCCTATACAAACTTTTTTTTTCAAAGTGATATTTAAATATTTTTTTTTTTTTTATATTGTTGTTCTTGACCAATTGTTTGCTTTTCCAGCAAAAAGTTCTGTGCACGCCACTGCTGTCCAGTCATGTGGCATGGGCATTAAAACTATGTAGTGAATACTACTTGTATATCTAGTAAATATAATAAAATTATAACCAATTCCAACGGCCAACTCAGGAGCAACATGTAAAATGGTATAATATCGAGCCTTGTGAATGCGAAGGATTGGCAGCGCAGCGCCCTGAATGGCAAGGGCTTGTACTGAGGCATGTACGCGATTTTGAGGAACAGCACAAAACTGGCCTCGATGCCAAACGTGACGTCAAAAGCTTAACCGCTATTCGCTTTAATTTTGTGGACGGTAAACTCACGTGCGCTTAGTGTGCACAAGGGTTCACTAGGAAGATCGGCGGCATTAGCCATCTTCGGGATCATCAGCGTCATACCGACTAGGAGACGAAAAAGTCGCCATAACCGAAAATGGTCGGAGTGGAACATCATCATAATAAAATACCAGTAGATAGATCATTCTTGTTCCGAACAAGTTGTTCGTGACTTTAAGTGATCTTTCAGATATTTTTTCTCGATAATTGTGATACTTGTGATACATAATGTAGTTAACTTATTAAACAAATTTTATTTGTTGAAAATTATCTGATTTAATATCCCAAATTGTCCAAACGTAAGAGCATGTTACAGTTTTTGCGCTCCTAATGGTACATTTGAACTCTTACCAGGTGTTCACGCTAGACCGTGACGCATGATTCGCACCCGCATGCGGGGATGACCCCCCCCCCGCCGCGCGCCGGTCGAGGCGCGCGCGGGCGCTGGTCTCGCTCTGTTCGGATCGACGAGCCTCTCTAGGCGCACGCGCGCGCGCCCGCGCAGCCGACAGCTCTAAACAATAGACATTCGCGTCAGCACAAACAATATCGCGTACCTAAAGTGTAGTGTTAATACAAGTGCTGTGTACATCACTCAAACCAGGACATTCAATACATCCCTGCACAGACGCCAGCTCAACTAGCCAACAAGAAGGCTCAGCACGTCACCGCATCTCCTGTCGGCCCATCGAGAACAACATTCCAAAGCAAGGTCAGTCAGTTTACCCACAATCTTTTTCTTATCCTGTCTACTCTCCCATTCAAATTCCATCAGCTCTGCATCCTGTAGCCAGCGGCTACATTTTTGGTTCTTCGGCCGGATCGAATTTTGGTCATTTCGAGCCGGTAGTAAAACATTTTCAATCCAAGAAAATTTTTGGTTTATATCACCCCCCGCCTATCCCCCGCCGGCCCGTAACTTTGTTTGAACCAGCCCCCGTCGATTTACTACAGTTCATTTTCACCCGGTTACATATTTTGCCCCCTTTCCCGGCAAAAAATATTTTGTGGTCTCGAATACCTATTGCGGGTAGGTAATTAGAACCGCCGCCTAGAACATTCTATTTATCGGATCGGTATAGAACCGGCCCCCCCCGCCCCTTTACAGAATAAACTCACGTTCATCCCGTTTGTTATTATTGTTCGGCTCAGGTAATATAATTGTATCCATTCAGCCCAATTGTTTATTACAGTCCACTATACTTCTTTATTAAACCCAAAATAGTTTACGTATTTTGCGAGATTTTTTTTTTTTTGGTGCGAGTTTTATTTCGTTTTATTTCGTTTTATTTCGTTTTATTTTGAGTACATACGTATACATTGCATCATTGGATTGTCCGCTCATTTAGATCCGATTTCTGCGAGGTAAACGCATTCTTTGTTGTTTACGAGTTCGAGGCAGTAGATAGGTATTTTATTCTATAAATAGAATAGCATTTGATTCGTGTAAGCGGGAAGTAACATAATAACATAGGAGTGAACAAGGTCATCAGCCCTTTTTGATATCTTGTGTTACAGTAATATATTGCCGGACCGTTTATTTGTGTTATTGTCTGCTTTTTTTACCCGGGTATATATATATAGCACAAATATAGTAAACAATTTGTTTTTTCAACTCATCTCTGATCTTGTTGTTTGTGGTACACATATAGGGTGTTCCAAGTTGGTGTATCAGCTCATATACAGGTTGTTTTTAAAAAAAAAAATTATTTTTTTTTCTCTCTGTCGTGTTTATTTTCCGTGTTCCGTTTGAACATGGCTTTTGTTATTTCGGCCCGCGCAAGTTACAAGCTATCCGCACGTTGGAGTTGGTAGCGCTCAAGTTTTTAATAACTCATTTTCACATATAGTCACACTCATCACACATTCAATCAGCACATACACACTCAACTCATTTTCACTCACACATTCAATCAGCACATACACACTCAGCTCATTTTCACTCACACATTCAATCAGCACATATAGACACACTCAGCTCATTTTCACTCACACATTCACTCATCAGATACACATTCAGCTCATTTTCACTCAATGAAACCAGCACTCAGTCATCACACACACACTCATCACATACACACTCAGTTCATTTTCACTCAATGACTCCAGCTCCAACAGAGAATTCTTGTAACTCCGCACAACGTGTAGTGAACGTCACTAACACACCAATAATAGCAGACGTACATGGTCAATTTCACTCAGCACGAGCCCTGTTAGGTTTTATCTCACGTCGCGGTACTCTAGTTCTCATTCGCTCAGAGTCGGCACAAGCTGTGTAGGTGCTAGGGATCAACTCATTGAAGTTCAGAACTTCCTCGGGTCAAACAATGATGCAATCACTCACCAGCTCGCGAATCAGCACATAACTTGGTTCGGCGCTCTGCACGAAATAATACTCAACTCAAGACCCCTCTGCCCGATTTTATCCGATCCTACGGACTTTGACCCTCTCACGGCCGGACATTTCATTATTGGTCGTCCGCTCACCGCTCTACCTGAGCAGTCTTTTTACGACAGACCCATATCTGTTCTTAAACGCTTTCAGCTCATTCAAGCGCTCTCTCAGCGCTTTTGGATTCTCTGGTCCAGATCCTACCTCCATACCCTGCAAACCCGCCCCAATCAGCTCTCCCCTTCCTCCCCTCCTCAAGTGGGTGAACTGGTCCTCATCAAAGAGGATGACTTGCCTCCGCTCCAATGGAAGTTGGGGAGAATTCTCCGCACAATGCCTGGCAAGGATGGAGTGATCCAAGTTGTGGATCTGGACACAGCCCATGGAGCCGCAGCCCCGGCCCCCCCAGGATGTTCACGCTAGACCGTGACGCATGATTCGCACCCGCATGCGGGGATGACCCCCCCCCCCGCCGCGCGCCGGTCGAGGCGCGCGCGGGCGCTGGTCTCGCTCTGTTCGGATCGACGAGCCTCTCTAGGCGCACGCGCGCGCGCCCGCGCAGCCGACAGCTCTAAACAATAGACATTCGCGTCAGCACAAACAATATCGCGTACCTAAAGTGTAGTGTTAATACAAGTGCTGTGTACATCACTCAAACCAGGACATTCAATACATCCCTGCACAGACGCCAGCTCAACTAGCCAACAAGAAGGCTCAGCACGTCACCGCATCTCCTGTCGGCCCATCGAGAACAACATTCCAAAGCAAGGTCAGTCAGTTTACCCACAATCTTTTTCTTATCCTGTCTACTCTCCCATTCAAATTCCATCAGCTCTGCATCCTGTAGCCAGCGGCTACACCAGGTTTATCTGTGATTTGCTACATAGCATGTTCTATTGATCATCTATCAAACTGTCTTTTTAGGAGTTACTAACGAAACAATATTCACTTTTAGATAAACAGAAATTAACACTGGTTTGAACTGAAAGATATAGTTACTATTCAAATATTTTCAAAAATAGAATAAGTAGTTATTTGTTATGCAAGGCTGGAAAGTTAATTTTTGGCGCGAGTACCTTGTATTGAAACCTGAGCAAGCGAAGGATTCTAGGATTGAACCACGAAATATATAATCCTGAGCGTAGCAAGGGTTTCAAAAATACGAGACGCTAAATAACTTTGCTGCCGAGCGAAACACACAACTTTTCACCTCACTAAATAACTTTGCTGCCGAGCGAAACACACAACTTTTCACCTCACTAAAGCGAGGGAAATGTTAGGTGCAAGAAAATATACATCGTACGCTTTTATGTATTTTGCGCGCGATTTTTTCGGAAGAAAACTCAACTCGGCATTATGTACCGCTTGCACTAATTCTGCAGGTGTTAAATTTATATCTTCGTCGCTGCTAGCCTCGCTCATATTTTATGATTTCTTTCGATTTTATCAAAACACATGCAAAAAACAAATCAAAATAATGGAAGGAAAGTGAATTGAATAAAGAGAAGGAAATTTTAAAGTTTTTGTTTTTAATCAAATATTTCTTGCTGGCCAGTGCGATTATTTTTTAAATGAGGCAGGCGCATGACATGAAATAAGTATTTGCATTTCAGTGGACTGGCTGAAGAGAATATAAACTATTACGAAACCAATGAGGTTCTATATATATATATATTTTGTAATTGTACGAAATCTTTATTGAAAAAAAACATTCGAATTTTAAAAACACTTTCCACGCTAGCGGATAAAATGCGCTTTTCCACACAGATTTCTGATGATAAACAGAGCCTTTCCGAGCTTGTGAGATGAAATAGTTATTTTTTAAGCAAGGCTGCTAAGTTGTAATTTGGTGCGAGTACTTATTTGAAACCAGAGGAAGTGAAGGATAAGAAAAAACAAAAGTAAAACGAACAATCTTTTTCTTTTTTCATGCAATCATTGTGCTGACCAGTGCGATTGTTCTCAAAATGAGGCTGGCGCAGTGCTCTGATTTGAAATGAGTGTTATCGCTTTTTTCCTCTATGGTATTAATGCTTTTCAGTGGGCTGACTAGCAAACTTTTTTTGAATAGATTCGAGTTTTAAAAACCTTTTCCATGCTAGCGGATAAAATGCACTTTTGCACGCAGATTTCGAATGATAAATAGAGCCTTTCCGAGTGTGTGAGGTGAAATTAAAATTTTCCTATTCAATAGGACTAGTGTTTTAAGTAGCACATAAATAGCCTCGCTTGTCGCTCGGCTCATGTCTATGGCAACACAGCTACAAGTAATAAACGTTAGGCTGTTTCGAAAATAAATTAGGGTAACACTGAAAAGAACTCCGATGCCGATAGTTCCTTTAATGAAGTAATTTCCTTAAGGATACGGGATGAGGGAAGTTTTTATGGCGGTTCTCTTTTTATTTTACTCAAGGAGGTGCTAAGAGTGTGTGAGCATCTGTTTTAGATGATTCCTCACGGTGAGTAAAGAGTAATTCTACTCTTTCTAGTTCCAGTCTCAAGAAGTATTTTAACCCAGTATTTTGCCTGCTATTAATTCTCTTACTACTTTTTAGGGTTCCATACCCAAAGGGTAACCATCCATCCATCAGCCCGTATTCGTCCACTGCTGGACATAGGCCTCTCCCATATTACGCCACTCTTGGCGGTCCTCAGTCATCTTCATCAAGCCGCCATCTGCAACGTCCTTCAGGTCGTCAGTCCAGCGGGCATAAGGGTAACCTACGCTGCGCTTTGCTGTACGTGGTCTCCATTCCAATGCCTTACGACCCCAACGGTTATCACGTCGGTGAAAAATATGGCCAGTCCACTGCCACTTCAACTTACTGATTCGGCAGGGTATGTCGGTCACCTTCGATATCTGACGGATATCATAGGGTAACCAACGGCACCGTATTACTAAGACTCCGCTGTCCGTCCGTCTGTCCGTCTGTCACCAGGCTGTATCTCATGAACCGTGATAGTTAGACAGTTAAAATTTTCACAGATGATGTATTTTTGTTCCTGCTATAACAGTAAATATTAAAAAACAGAATAACATAAATATTTAAGGCAGCTCCCATACAACAGACATGTTTTTTTTGCCGTTTTTATAGATAATGGTACGGAACCCTTCGTACGCGAGTCTGACTTGCACTTGGCCGGTTTTTTTTAGCGATTATGACGACTTACCAAATTAATGTCAACGTAATGTCATCAAGAAAAACGCTTTCCCGTTAATTAAAAAGAACCTTGTTATATTTTTCGCTTTTTTAAACGTCTCTAAAGAAACATTTGTTAGTACGACCGGGAAACGTGTAGTTTAATTATAGACCACGTCACCAACACTCCCGTCATATTAAAGAAAACAAGTTAGAATTAAAAACACAAAACCTCTTCACTAGAAACGAAACAAAACCTTTTAAAAACGCAAAGAAACCTCTCCAAAGCCATTTTCTCTTAAAACCTCTAGCACACAAGTACAAAGAAACATTTGCGTGCCCGTAGCTATCTGCTCATAATAAACTCAAAAACCGCTCTCTATACAAAACACCTTCAATAGTGTGAGCACATGACACTCGAGTGAAGAGCACTCGAACATCTGTCGTCACTCGTCACGTGCCGAAAGCGGAATCGAGTGATTTTCATTCATAGAGACCTTTTACAACAGTCTGCACGAGGACGGGATCTCGGAAACGTTCTGCCGTGAAAGTAATGGTAGCCGACTGACGGGAGAGGAGCTCGTAGACAGAGAGAGAAACTGAATAGATTATATTGACGGCGAATTTATTCTGTGATTTGCGATTAATATAATAAGGTAGGTTGTATTTGTATTGTTCACAGTCTTCACTTTCAAACACAAATTAAAGTGCGCCGTGGTGATTGAACCCACGGCCTCTGGGTATGCAGGTGAGCACTATAACTTGGCCAAAATTACCTCATATGTATGACATGTATAAAACTTAGTACCAGTAAAATTAAATATGAATAATAATGGTTGTTCTTGACTGAATAAGCTCTTCAAATGTGAATTGACCATTCTGTTACACGTTGTATATTTATCTAATAATAATGTATTTACCCATATAAATGGTATCTAAAACTTTTATAAATTGAAACTTATTTATTATTTTGGCATATAAATAGGAAGTATATAAGTACAGTAAACAGTAAAGTACAGTAAGTATTTTAATTGTATATTTGTAAAATGTATTTATTATGTTTGAAATAATTATTTATATATGTAGGTATATGTATTGTATACATATATGTATTAGTATGTATTATTATTCATATAATTTGGCTTCTACTTTATATATCTTATTTTATATGTACACCGAATCTTCAGCAATCTTAATGTATTTTTTCCACCTAAAGGTTGTCTGGAAGAGATCGCTTTAAGCGATAAGACCGCCTATTTGTACTTACCCTCTGTACTCGTATTTTTAAGTTCAATTAATTGTATTATTTTTCTTTTGTGGTGTGACAATAAAGCTGTATTGTATTGTATTGTATTGTATAAGTACAATATATATAACAAACTATCATACTACTTGTACCGTACAAATAGTAATATAGTTTGTTATGTACCTATGTATCAAATTTTTATCAAATATTTATAATTAGTTTATTCCACATGTACACTTTATGAATAATCATAATGAACAGAAAATCACTTGTACTATCCCACAAATTTATGGGATAAATTTGTGGGATAGTACAAGTGATTTTCTGTTCATTATGTATTCCAAGTTCCACCAAGTGCCAACAATCAACAGTGTAAACATTATGAATAATCATTTCTTCACGAAGAAATCGCTTTTAGTAATAAGCCCGCCATTGAACAAGAGTGTGTTTATTTATATTCTTTATTTTATTTCGTGTGTGTACAAATAAAGTGTCTATTCATTCATTCAAATATATTACTATTTTTTTTATGACTTGTAAGTTTATCGCATGTGCAGGGTTCTTAAGACTGTTCTTGTTGCGGTTGTTGAAGCAGATATTTGGGGTGGGATTAAGAGTGAGGGTTTCTACTGATTTCATATTGTTTAGGTCTAAGAGCTGGTCTCCGGCAGACAATAAGACGTATGTAATTAAGGAATTCAAGAATCGTGCTTTTGCATGAGTTATCTTGTCGAATTTGATAGAAAGAAATAATGAAAACGGAATTTATTAAAACGGATTTCTTTGGTCCTAAAGTAGATAGAGCTATTATTATATGAAATTTAATTTTGTTATTATAAATTATTTATTTATATTATATTACTATCACATACTACTATTATAAAACTATTACTTCTTCTGTGGTGAAGCAGGCTTTATTATTACGGATAATAATAACGCCTCCGAAAAACCAATTAATCCAGCGAACTGCTGCACACACTGAAGGTCAAATGATGAGCTTTTTTGCGTTTTCATTTTTCATAGTATTTGAATGCATTTTACATCCATTCATCCATCAGCCTTGTTCGTCCACTGCTAGACATAAGCCTTTCCAGGACTTTGCCACTGTCGGCGGTCATCCTGGAAGAATTGCCCATACCCACATACGCTGGGCAGGCGGATTGGTGAATCTGAGTAGCGGTGAAATTTGTTATCGAAAAATATACAAATTTAACTGTGTAATATCTACCTAACAATAAATTAAACATAGCAAGTTAAAATTTCTCACGACCACCTGGTTTAAATAATGAACCTCCGCATAAATTACTGAACTTCCGAAAGAACTTATGAACCAAAAGTCAAAAATAGGTGCGACTATGAGCGAAGCGAGGAGGAGCGTGTTAGGTTTAAATGTAAGATAAAATAAGGGGCCGAGCGAAGCGGAGCGGGGCGAGGTGAGGTCTCTAGTTATAACAGAATGAAGACATACATATAGACGGACAACAAAGTGATCCTATAAGGATTCCGTTTTTTTGTTTTGAGGTATGGAACTCTTAAAAGTGGATAAGTAAAAAAAAAACAAAATAGCTAGCCAAATTTACTTCAACCAAAATCTAAATACTGTTGAAACCCATCTAATAAAATATGTTTGAGTTCTGTACATGATCCCTATTCGTCAAACGAGGAAAAAAAGTGTATTTAGGTTGAACACCGCATTTATATAATTATTTCTATCGAGCGAAAGCTTTTCAATCGCTTTTCTACTAAGCAGGAATCTAGAAAAAAAAAATTATCAAACTAGATGCATCTTTTTAAAAAGTTAAATACTTTTACGGTAGCGCCTTAAATATGCCGGTGTGAATAGACAAGCATATTTAAATGAAATCACATTATCTACATACTCTTAATACTGAACAACGTCTCCAAAAAAACGAAAAAAAAAATGATTTTCAATCAGAAAAATAAAAATTGATTTCTAAAAATTACTAAGCAAACGTGATAATATATTTTTCTATTCGCGCAGGTATGTTTCTTTGAAAAGGTTGTCCAGTATAATAGGTTGTCAACTATAATCAGTTGTCCAGTATAATAGGTTGTCCAGAATAATCAGTTGTCCAGTATAATAGGTTGTCCAATATAATCAGTTGTCCAGAATAATCAGTAGTAGATTTTGTGAGCTCATTTAAATATTCCTGTCCATTTGTACTATACTTGGTGTTATTGAAACTATATAGGTACATGTTATTAGGTTAAAGAACTTGTCAGTGATGTTCTTTAAAAATATTAGAAAATGTAAAAGTAACAGAATTATGAAATTAGCATATCGGTTACGAATCAGTCCAAATCTAATATTATAAATATAGGTAGATATACAAGGTGTAACAGAAAGATGTAACCATATTTGAAGAGCTTATTCAGTTAATGGTATAGAACAACTTTTACTATGGACCAAACCCTGCATCTGGAAAAAAAACTTTTTCATAGAAAAAGGCAATGCCGCTCGGCTGAAATGTATGGAAGGGCTGATTTTTTTTCGAGATTTCATGGTTGGCTCCATAGTAAAAGTTGTTTTATACCATTGACTGAATAAGCTCTTCAAATATGGTTACACCTTTCTGTTACACGTTGTATATAATGCAATAAATACAATAAATTTAAAAGATAAATACTCTATAAATAAATATTTGCATAGCCCCCCTAAATATTAAATTATCCGTGACACAAGTACATCGGACTACAATTACAACTTAATTAATACCAGCATTACAGCCCAAAAATGCAGTAACTAAATAATGAAACCCAACTTAATGAATACTTAGCTAAGTAACACTTAACTAGCCACCATAAGTGTTAAGGAAGGTGATACGAACGAGGATTATTAACGCTATAAACGTTAAGGTTTTGTTAACTTGACCCGATGTAACGATTATAGGATGTAGTTACTGGGAAATATGTATAATGAACAGGGGAATTCAGGGTATTAAATAGGAAGGTGAGGAAATTTGTATCTAATATTATACTGGCTTACAAGTGGTAGAGCTGATGCCGGGCACGACTGTGGAGGCACCACCGTCTTACTTGGAGACCCCCTCGAAGTAATTCGGGGGAGAGTAAGAGAACAGCTCACATGCAAAAAACCAGGAGGCCCACCATGCCTGGGACCGATGGATGGCGGTATATCCAGCCATAATAGCCGGGCCTTATATGGAACAGACTGGTGACGGGCAGCGGCGTCACTGGTGCGAGGGTTCCAGCACCGCGCTCGCCAACCCGCCTGCCCAGCGTGTGTGAGTATGGGCAATTCTTCCGGGATGACCGCCGGGAGTGGCAAAGTCCTGGAAAGGCTTATGTCCAGCAGTGGACGAACTAGGCTGATGGATGGATGGATGATTATACTGGCCTTTTCCCTATAGTTTAATAAAAGTGGCTCGAGTCCTGTGACAGTGGTTAGAGTAACATGCCTGCAGGCGAAAAAAAAGTTTGTTACTTACAGCTAAATTTAGTTTGCAGTTAACATAAAAGTTAAACTAAAACAATGACTACTTAACTTTTAGATAAACTAAACTTGTTGTGTTAAAATTCAATTGTTGCATTACTTAAAGTTTAGCTTATTGCGTCATAGATAAGAGCGATTTTTTATTCGGTTGTGGACTGCTCAAGATTATGTGATACCTAGCAAATTTTTTATTCGGTTGTGGACTGCTCAAGATTATGTGATACCTAGCAAATTGCGTGGCCAACCCACCTTAAAAAGATTAAACATTGATAAATTTTAATATACAAATATAAATATAAAATAAAATGTATAGGTGAAGAATATCAAAATTAAATATAAAATCTTAACGTCATTAATAAAAATTAAACTTACTATTCACCAATTAACCATCAAACATTTTGAGGGACGCCGAAAAACCCGGGAAATTTAAAAATCTTCTAAAACTAAAAATATCTATTTCACATGGTAAACCTTTAGCAGCCAGATTGTGAAAAACCCGCCTTTTTCTAATTAATCGAAACAGAACACTTATATTCAAAATTTACTCAATAGTTCCCCATAGTTTTCGGAAGGCATTTTTGGCGACTTTTCTAGTGTAATGTTTGTGATTCACAGGATTCTTGTACTGATTATCAGGACCAGGATCAGGACGTGTTAACTTATTAGTACAAATCTGCGACAAATAGAATGTGCAGAGAAATTTATAGCCAACCGCTCGGACGTGCATTATCTGCCATGGATTGTATTGAAGCATAAGTTAATACAACCTTGGCCGAAGAGTGGCAAAGATTTCTATGCGATCATCATCATTCAGCCCACATCCACTCACTGTTGGGCATAGGCCGCTTCTTGTCAACGCCATTTTTGTCTCTCGCCAGCCTCATCCATTGCCCACCAACAGTCTTGACGATAGCGTCTCGCCGATATTTTTTAAATGGTAATATTTTTTTGTTGTTCAGTAGAGAACATCTTATCATCTCTGTTGCCTCTCTAAAAATGGCTGACAGCTCCTAAATTCCTAGACACAATTCAAACGTACATAATTACAGCTCACCCATTGACAAACATAGGGAAAGTTGTCACCTTATATGGCAGGAATCGGCTTTCTTAACGGTACACACCATGGAGGTAGCAGTGTTTATAGTACTAGAGCAATGACATCATCATTATCCTCCTCGCCAGGGTCGGGTCTATATGTCATGTCTCGCCATTTCTTTCTGTCCAGTGCCGTCTTCCTCTTAAACTAGTAGTTGCCCCGAACTGTGAACTCGTGAACCCCTCTTACAACCCCATACTCAGCAACCCCTTAGCCGATTTGGCTCGTGTTTGAATTTATAAATTCTTTTTGCTTCATTTTCTTGCTTACCGAATTTTATGACGTTCCGATCAACGATACTCGAGTTATCGTTGGTCATAGATTTATACAGATTGTTCAAGTAGACTCGGAGAACTTCGCTTGCTCGTTCAGTTATTAAGATTTAAGTACGTGAAAATTGTCATGATGTTCATGGGGGCAGCGAACTGGACAAAGTTTTTTTATTAATACTCTTAGTACAAATTGTTTCTTTTGTGGGTTTTTTATTTTTAACTATGATAGAAATAAATTTCTATGTTTGTTTACTTGGTGATTTATCCATCGCAAGGAGATGTAAATTAATATTATATCATTGCAGTACTTTTCTTTCTGCGTTTCTATACAAGGTGTAACAAAAAGGTGTAACCATATTTGAAGAGCTTATTCAGTCAATGGTATAGAACAACTTTAACTATGGAGCCAAACCTGAAATCTTAAAAAAAAATCTGCCCTTCCATACATTTCAGCCGAGCGGCATTGCATTTTTCTATAAAAAAATTTTTTTTTTCGAGGTACAGGGTTTGTTCCATAGTAAAATTTGTTCTATACCATTGACTAAATAAGCTCTTCAAATATGGTTACAACTTTCTGTTACACGTTGTATAATGTTAATTTTATTCTCAAGTTTAGATTTTTCATTTTTTGTTTTGTTAGTTACATTTTAATTCACGAATGAATTGCAATTATGTTAGTATTATAATATCTCAAAAAAAAAAGAATTGCTGGGAATGAGTTAATCAGAATTCTAGTTTTTGTAGGTATGATCACACAATTTGAATGGTGAGTGTAAAATTCCACTTTTCTAAACACATGTAACAACAGCGGTGTATATTTATTTATATTTAGTTCATGCCACTCGTACCTCCATGGCACAGTCGGCCACGGCAGCTTGTCACAAGAAACGTAATTTGCCGCCATAATGGAATCGGTATAAGAGGATCAAACTATCAATAGACTCTTTTGATTGGGTATTTTGAAACGCGCCAGACGGCGTTCTTTCTTGAAAATTAATGGATATTTTTCGTTCTACTATACGTAGATAAATACCACAGATATCAGTAATATGGTTAGGGGGCGTGGCGCTTGCGATCGTATGAGGCCATAAATAGGGCTGATGCGAGACCCTACGTCAATAGAGATTTGATGTGTTGTGTTGTCCGTGGCTACAGGTTGATGCGCCGTCCTCTTTTTGCATGTGTACTATTAGTGTGCGCAAGAAATATGAGTACGAATGCCGTTTATGTCAGTGAAATAAGTGGGAGGAGAAATAGAGACATCTGAACACGAATAATTAGAGTAATAAGGCAAATTTCCTGAATCATCATCGTCGTTATTCGTTTCTATATCTCTCTGGAGACCTCGGTTGTGACTTAGCTGATAGCGGAAGATTCCATTTGCAGTACTCGAAGGATTTTCTGATAAACTTTCTTTTTCAGGTTTTTCCAGGAGTGATATTTTCTCAAAAGACCTAATTAGTTTAAATGCTTTGTCACTCCAAAATCTGTAGCCTTCGTCTCCTTCGTACCCAATAAGAATCCCCTTTTTAACTTTCTTTTAGCTTATTGCGATTAGCTTTTGGGATATGCGTATAGCACGTGTAGCCGAGAATCCGTAGGTGTTTTATCAATGACTTCTTTCCGTACTACAATTCATGAAGAGATTTGCTTTGTACGCTAGACGGTCCAGTTCGATTTAGCACGTAGACAGTTGCTCCTTCAATTTCTGCCCACAGGCCACCAGGAATTTTCTCATGTGCGTGCATGATAGCTTACACTGCTTCTACTACTGCGATTTTCCCGCTCTACGTATCTAGCTTGCCTGTGTGTGTGAGGCATTGTCAGTCTTTGCGTAATGCCACTCTTTGCGTAATGCCACTCTTTGCGTAATGCCACTCTTTGCGTAATGCCACTCTTTTGTAGAATCTTTCTAAATTCATCGCCGACAAACCACGGTGATTGCTGAGAACTTCTTTCACAACGTGTCCCGCAACTTTTAGCTTCAGCTTTAATGCTGCATCAGACTTTTGAAATATAAAGTAAACTTGTCAATAATGTGTGTAGTCATTAATTGATAAACACACGAAAGAATTACCGCGCTATCGCGTGTGAATCGTGAGTTACACTGAATAGAAAAGAGCAAGAGCGCCGGTTTTGATCCCCTCGCTACCCCGCCCAGCTCCAACTCAAACTCTTGGTCATGACAGCGAGCTAAATAATGCCATTTCTAAGTTTTTGACTATGTTTTCTAGTTTTATAAGTTCATGTTTCTATGACATTAGTTTTGCAAATATTAAGGTAAGACGATAAAACCCTTTTTGTGATGGTTCACCTGACTGTCTGACCTGCCCCCCTATTCTGTATCTTAGGTTGCCAACTGGACAGGGTGCCTATCGTCAAAAACATAGATTAAAACTAAACTTTCAAAATTGCTTTTAGTGGGTATTGAACTATTTACGAACTGTGTCGTCACTTCAAGTGCTAACATACCCTTAGACAATCGGAATTCGATAGTATATCTATGTTTTTGATGATAGGCACCCAGTCCAGAAAGCAACTAGAGATACATAATAGGCCCGCTGGTGCCCGTATGTTTCGGTGTGATTTTAAATACGTTTCACATCAAAAAGTTATAACCTTATAAAATCGGGTGATTATTACTTATGCGCCACCTATTATATGCTGCAATAGTGTAAGTAATGGCAATATTTACTGTAACATTTTGATGTCTTCCGTTATATGACTTCTCAAGTCAATCTACATAAAACAGAAATATATTGAGCGTGAACGATAACATTGAAAATAAACCAATTTTACGATGATGTACCATCGAATTGCAAATTGTATGATCGTAGCAGAACGACTCGTTTTATGATCTACTAGCTTCTGCCCGCGGCTTCGCCCGCGTGGCCTACAGGAAACAAATTACATTTTTTTCAGAAACAAACATTATAAGTGCTCTCACTCCCTCTGGGAGTCAAGGTGTAGTGCTCGGCCGAAAAACTTGCATGCTCAGACTACTAACGCGCCCTGCTCGGCCTTCGGCCTCGCGGGCGCGTTCTCCGTCCTCACATGCTCGTTTTTCGGCCTCACCAGAATGCCAAACACGGGGAGCCACCGATCAAAGTTTTTCCAAAAGATTGTCAAAATCTCTATCAGTTGTCAAAAAATGTCAAATTTGAATACAGCAGCGTAATTGACGACCCCGAATGCCCCTTGACTTTTATGCAAATCGGAATAATTTATGGACCTGTCAAAAAACTGTCAAAACCTGTCAAATTTAATTTTTTATTGGTCATGTAGCCCCAGCTTGACCGATCACAATAGTTGAAACCCGAACTTCCTACGATTAGCCGTTCGAGAGATATGGCCGATCAAATGTTTGGCAATTTTTTTTTTCGACTTTTTTTTAACGTCATCTAGATCTTGCCGAGCCCTTTTCTTAGAGTACCATGAACATGGGTCTAGCATTAGCTGTTTGGGAGATACGGGCCTGTAAAGTTTTGACACTTTCGGCAGGTAGATCTCGTCGAAACCTTTTCCTAGACACCCATCAACATGGGTCTAAGTCTAGCCGTATGGGAGAAACAGGCCGTCAAAGTTTTCACATAAAAAAAAATTTTTTTGGTACTCCGTGGTCCAACCCCTTCAACCTTCCATTCCAAAGATATTTTGCTGGGATATTGAAAAATAAAGATAGATAGATAGATAGATAGATAGATAGATATATAGATAGATAGATATATAGATATATAGATGGACAGATAGATAGATAGATAGATTGTGGATATATAGATATATAGATACCTCAAAAGGAAAACATGGAACCCTAATAGGATCACTTGTTTGGCTGTCTGTCTGTTCGTCTGTTACAGCCGATTTGCTCTGGCACACATACTTTCAAGAATGTTCATGTCCACTATATTAAATTTCAAAATCGATGCCATTTTCATAATTAACGTCCCAAAAAACCATAAAAACGACACCCATATTGATATTTACACATTTCAACATATCAACCCCATCGCACCCCAACAGGGGATGATGGTATTTCATGTCCATTACGTTGGATTTAGAAATCGTTGTTTTTTTCGTAATTAGCGACCCGATAAACCATACAAACGATACCCATGTTGGTTTTCAGACTTTGTCACCCCATTTCCCCTTTTTAGGGGTTGAATTCTGGAAATGCCTTTTTTACGTCCACTACGTTGGATTTTAAAATCGTTGTTGTTTTCGTAATCAGCGACCCGATAAACCATACAAACGATACCCATGTTGATTTTCAGACTTTGTCACCCCATTTCCCCCTTTTAGGGGTGGAATTCTGAAAAATCCTGAAGCAAATGTTTACTCATTTATAGATAGGAGTACTCTTGTGAAGTCTCGAATAAAATAGTCTAACTAATCTTGTTTCCCCATACAAACTTTGGACCCCCGTTTCACCCTCTTAGGGGGTGAATTTTGAAAAATCCTTTCTTAATGGATGCCTACACTATATAAGGTATCTATATGCAAAATTTCAAGTCTCTAGGACCAGCGGTTTAGGCTGTGCGTTGATATATCAGTCAGTCAGTCAGTCAGTCAGTCAGTCAGTCAGGACTTTGAATTTTATATATACAGATGTAACTTGCATGACGTTAATAGTTATTGTGTTTGTCGATAATAAATCTATATCTACCTATGTTGTTGTGATGAAAACACTTGTACTTTTCCACAAATTGTATTTAGTATTTACTATGCCCAACCGGTTTTGCTATATAAGCATTATCAATGGCTTTAACTAAATAAATATATTATAAACAATGTTTATATTCATCTCTAATTGCCGGGCCTTACATAAAACAGACCATTGACAGGCAGCGGCAGTGCGACGGTTTCAGCACCACACTCACCAACCCACCTGCCCAGCTTGTATGAGTATGGAAATTTCCTCCAGGAGGACTACTTAGAGTGGCGAAACGTTGGAAACGTCTTCATGCAGCAGTGGACGAACCAGGCTCATGGATGGATGGATTGTTTATAAAATATTTATTCAGTTAAAGTCCTTGACAATGCTTATATAGCGAACCTGGTTGGGCCAGGATCGAAATTTGTGGAAAAGTACATGTGTTTTTATCACACTAATGTACAATAGATAAGTTGCACCAAGGGTTCAATCCAAATCCAATTCCAACAATCAACCACCTACCTTTGGTATGGCTTAATAGTGCTTTGTTTTGCCCTTTTGGGTACGGAATCCTAAAAGGCGACTTTCTGAAACTCCTCGTAAACAAATTAAAACAATTTCGTGACTTAAATTTCTAAAGGGAGGCAGTTCGGCGGCGTCGAACAAAATCATCGGAGTTTTTTAAATTTAATCTCCAACGGCAACAAGCTGTTATTTCTGAAAATCAATTTATAAACAACTTAGCATCTTGTTAAAATTCTTCGGATGTAATAAGGCAAAGGCATTGAGGGAGGAAGGAACTGAATCATTCGTAAAGAAGTGAAGAATGAAAGAAACAAGAAATAGAAAGCGTACTCGAATACATAAACGAATGTTTGTACTCTTCGCAAAATGTATAGAATGCTCTATGGTAACGTAACAGTGTCAAAATAATTCAATTTTGTTAGTAAGAAGGCAAAGCTACACGTACCCGGATCCAAGAAACAAACCCATGCGAGTAAGCAGAATAGACTGATAGACAAAATGTCAACATTAAACATCTTCTTCTCTTTTAATCTGGAACGCAACGTCACATTTTGTAAACTCGTGTCACCCACAAATAAAGCGTATTTCTAAGCATATACAGTTTATGTAATCCGTTATTTTTGACTGTGGTATATAGGTAGAAACGTAGAAAAAATAAATCTGGGTGTGATCTTCAATATTAACTTTTATTTTACGTCTTTTTATTACAATAATCTTTTAAAAATATACACTATAACAGCTTTTAAAGTTTTCAAAAATATATAAATATACTGATAAATAAGATAAACAAATACAAGGAAATCTCAAGATATATTTCGGGTCCGACCTGGACCCGGCATCAGTTGAGTATCTTAATTAAAATAAATAGACATTGACATATATATAATAAAAGTACATGCAAATAGATAGTCTAGGTCATAACCTGTCATGTCATGTACTTTTATTATATATATGTCAATGTCTATTTATTTTAATTAAGATACTCAACTGATGCCGGGTCCAGGTCGGACCCAAAATATATCTTGAGATTTCCTTGTATTTGTTTATCTTATTTATCAGTATATTTATATATTTTTTTAAAACTATTACAATAATCATAATTATTTTAAGTTAATAAATGAAAAAGCTTTGAAAATTATTTTTTTTCACATTTTTCGATTGTGTACTTCGATTTGACATACAGTTCTACCTACGCGCGTAAGTATGCCGGAGGCAAACTTATCTGTCTTAATATGAAACGTGGCATTTTGACAGTTTGCCACGTTCCACCAGCGCCCTGACTCCGGCAAACTTACGTGTGTAGATTTGTGCGTAAGTAGTACTCCTCATAATTTTCCTACGCCCATGTTAAGCGCGCTTATGCTAAGCATTTGTTGAATTTAGACCTTTCGCAGCGGTTTGAAAGAAACTCGGAACATTCCGCCTGAAAGTTTCAATAAGATAATATTGTTGGAGCCCTCATCTCGTTCGCCAACTTTAGCAATAGCGGGACTTGAAGGAATATTTGTTATGATCGATTCTGTTAACTTGATGATGAAATTACTAGGGCTTGGGTGGTGTGGATCAATTATTAAATTCTTTTACTTCAAATATTTTTCGATTCTCTTAAGAACCTTTATTCTGTTATCTTCATTACATTCTTCTGTTAGGAAATTTCAAATGACAGTGGGCAAATTCGTTCCAAGCGCTGCCAAGACATACGTTAAATGAAAGGACATAATGTAGTCCTCAAGCAAGCAGAATACCATCAAAATTTATTCGAGAGATTTCGAGATATGACTAGTTTTTAATGTTTTTTTATAGGTGTTACAAAACGTTCACTGATTAATTGACATGTTTGTTTAGTTGGAAAGAGTGGAGCTACATTAAAGTGACGTATGGGTGAAATGTAATGTCAAGAAACTCTTTCTGAGTGGGGAATAACCTCGACATAATTTTTTTTTCCAATATTTTTCCAAACCCTATTTTATATGGGATTTTGGTATCACTATCGTCAACATAAATGTATGGAAGGTCTCGCAAAGCTCGTTTTGTTTTGTTCTTTTTGGGTTTTTTTGTTACTTTAGTGAGGCAAATTGTCGAGTTGGTTACGCCCTGTTTTTCCAGGCATTCATAGACCCTGTTGTATGGGTATTTTTGCTCAGCCTTACCTTTGTTGCATGTCATACCACACTTGGGAGGCTGACGGCCGAGCACATCTCAGATTCGAGTATCCCAAAGCCGAAGAACGAGCATGTGATTGTAAATCAATATGTAATTGAGGTTGTAAAAATAAATCAACGGAGATTCGTGGTTCAACTTCATGGTGAAAGTCAACAATAAATATATTTTGGCATTTTTTATAGAGAAGTGATAATATGGTATAGTCTTCGGCTATTTAGTTATACCTCTATGTAAAATTGAACCCCGAAAACATAAATTTTACTGGTAATTCTCGTAAGCATTGCTACATTTTGTTTAATATTTTCCATTAACATCTAGGTCCCATGAACATCCGACTTTGTGAGCCTAGTGAATATCAGCTTCAAATCAGGTTTAAATGTTTTACTGGTAAATAGGAAAACTATATTTTATGTAGGTACGTTTCTTTAAAGCATATTTTCTCGTTTACATTACTTTGGATTTTAGTTGATTATATCGATACATCGAAATTGTCTTTAACATTTTCAACTAAAACATATACAAATATATATATTATATTAGTTAAATATTGCCTAGATTCTATACTTTATATTGTCTGCTAAGGGCTTGTCTCATCAATTGCTGATAAGCGCTATCCAGAACAAAAGTTCAAGAATGGGACATATTTTGTATGAGTTATGTGACGTATAAAACATCAGGCACTTTAGCAGCAAGTAGTGAAAAAGGCACACAGTTTCTAATTATTTTTTTCTTAGGATTCCATTCCAAATATTGTAAAACGGATCCACGCAGGTCCCTTTAAAAACGCTGCGAATTTTATCGTTGACTATTTCAAAGTAAAAAGAAGACGCAAAAACCGAAATGAACTTTCCTAATCCCCTCATCAACCTTTATCCAGTAGTCCCCAGCTAACCCTCTCCTGCAAGAAGTCTTAATCACCGCTGCACTTCTTTTCCCAGGAAGATTAATAGCATTTTGATGAATTGTCGTCGCGCCGGAGGGTTGTTGGGTTGACTGATAAAGATGCGGGATTACTTGAGGTGTGATAAACACGTCTCTTTTTAATTGTTTTATTTATTATGTTTATTATACCGCTATCTTTATATGGAACCACATATATTCTACAAATTGAACAATTTTTCCCGTGCAAAACACTAGGCGAGTGAACTTTTTAGGGTTTCGTAGTAGCTAAGAGGTACAAAAGGAACCTTTATGGTGAGACTCCGTTGTCCGTCCGTATGTCATAGCCTCATAACTTTAGCACCGATAAAGATAAAGACTTGAAATTTTGCACAAAAATAGCATCAATCGACGAAAAAAACATTTGAATTTTTTTTTATTGTTCAACATTATATATTTCCAATACAAAAGAGACATCCTATAAACATCTTATAAGTACAATAGCTGCAATAGAGCTATCTGTAAAAATAAATTACTGGCACCAATTTCGAGAAATCTTTGAAAAACTACAAGAAATGTATGTCTCCCGTCTTGTCTCCGAAACAAGTAAACCGAAAAATATGAATAAGATGTCGATTGTGGGTCATAACTGGTCAATTACAGGAAAACGATAGCGATTAAAAAAATGTTCAACAGAAACGAGATTTTTTTTAAAATAAAAGTACAATTATCGAATTGTAGGTATGAGATTGTAAAAATATATAGTTTGACTATATAACTTGCATCTATTTCGAGAAATATTTGAAAAACCACAAAAAATGTATGTTCATCGGTCGACCGAATAAAATGAAAAAAAAAAAATCATGGTAATATGTGCTTACAGATTACAGGAAAAATATAGCGGTTGGGAATTTCACGAATTTACCCTACATACCACATTGTTTTGCTATCCCTACAATTTTAATTTACCCTAAAAACTACATTGTTTTGCTATCCCTACAATTTTAATTTACCCTAAAAACTACATTGTTTTGCTATCCCTACAATTTTAATTTACCCTAAAAACTACATTGTTTTGCTATCCCTACAATTTTAATTTACCCTAAAAACTACATTGTTTTGCTATCCCTAAAATTTTAATTTACCCTAAAAACTACATTGTTTTGCTATCCCTACAATTTTAATTTACCCTAAAAACCACATTGTTTTGCTATCCCTACAATTTTAATTTACCCTAAAAACCATATTGTTTTGCTATCCCTACAATTTCCATCAACATATAGGACACTCAGCCAAATTGACCTGAAAACTGGTCAATTATATTGTCAGATAAACCATTGTTTGTTGCCAAATTGTAGTGTGTTTGACATATTGCAATATCAAACCGTGTGACGTGTGGTTATTGGGTCAGTAATTTGTAAATAGAATAAATACTCTATTAAAATAATAAATGTAATGATAAAGCGTTGTGTATTGAATTGAGTGGATCCTGCCCCCCTATTGTGTATCTTTAGTTGCCAACTGCACGAGGTGCCTATTATTAAAAACATAGCTAAAAACTGAAATTTCAAAATTGCCTTTAGTGGGTATTGAACTATTAACAATCTGTGTCGTCACTTCAAGTGCGAAAATATCCTTAGGACATCGGAATTCGATAGTATATCTATGTTTTTGATGATAGACACCCAGTCCAGAAGGCAACTTGAGATACACAATAGGCCCGAAGGTCCTGAGATTATTAGAGATGTGGTCTACTGGTCAAGTTGTCAGAGCAAGAAGACAATGAATAGTTTTTAACCTCTCCTCTCTCTGAATGACTTACTGACAAAGCTAAAAGCTAGAGCTTTTCGTTTGTATACAGAGTGGAAAAAATTTAAGGGCCCTGGAGTGGAACTACCTTAAATCCTTTAGTTAGCTCATTTTTCTGAAAGGAAACATTCCTTTATTTTTTAAAAGAAACAAAACTGCATTCAAAGATCTTCTAAAATTTTCTTGTCTCACCCGGGAACAAAACCAACTAAAAATAAAAAAAATAAACCCTCGCTATTTTATCATACGAATCGGTAGGATGATTGTTTACTTAATATCTTTGCTTACTTATAAGCTCGCATATGTACATCAAGTGGCGTGCATATAACTTTTTGCTGGAAAAGCAAACAATTGGTCAAGAACAACAATAAAAAAAATATGAAAAAATTTAAATATCACATTTAAAAAAAAAAATTGTATGACGCCAGGGTAGACAATAAAGCCAATTCTGAAGGCTTTAATTTTAGTTTTAGTGCTGTCAAAGCTTAAACTTTTCCAAAGAAATTTAGCTTCTAATCCTAACTCTTAAGGACCATTTTGTATCGAAGAATATTTAGTTTTGACAGCACTAAAACTAAAATTAAAGCCTTCAGAATCGGCTTTATTGTCGACCTTAGTGTGAAAATTTCCTATACAAACTTTTTTTTTTCAAAGTGATATTTAAATTTTTTCATTTTTTTTTTATTGGTATT
This sequence comes from Ypsolopha sequella, assembly GCA_934047225.1. NCBI lineage: Eukaryota > Metazoa > Arthropoda > Insecta > Lepidoptera > Ypsolophidae > Ypsolopha > Ypsolopha sequella. The sequence goes on along the minus strand of OW203988.1, from coordinate 3,588,258 downwards.
GCTTGCTTTTCCAGCAAAAAGTTCTGTGCACGGAACTGTGTACATGCTATTTCTAAGTGAAAAGTGAATAATATATATGTGTACAGTGAAGAATAAAGAAACGTCAAATTCGAATTGTATTTTCAGAAAGCGATTCAATATGAACGCTATCGCTTTTTCATAAATTCATGAAATCTCGAAGCGCGTTTCGCGGTTACATTCCTTTATGCATATAATTTTGGTCGAAATATCCCGGATTTTTCCGCGAATATTTTGTCAACGCGAGTTTTCAGGAAAATGTCAATGGCATTCGATGTCGAAACTGTACACTTCACTTTTAAATTACAAAGGAAAATCATTTCGTAACAATTTGGACATTCAACTATGGAAAAGCTTTGATAAAAATGTACCAGTGGAAAATGTATCAGAGTACAAATATACAGAGTGTAACCATTATTGGTGATTGAATATAGTATTATAATAGTTTATATCGTGTTATAATAGTAGTTTATGCTACTAGGGCGAAAAGGAATAAATTACGAGGACGATTTAAAACACGAGCGTAGCGAGTGTTTTAAACGTAACCGAGTAATTTATTGCTTTTACGCCCGTGTATCATACTACGTTTTTCAATGCATAGTGTGAGGAAATGAAAACAAATATAATCTTGTGAACTTTAAATTATAATTGGCTCAAAAGAACTGTATCCAGAGCCGTTAAACAGTGGAAAAAAAAGCATAACATCTATGGTACACAGGAAAGGCTGCAGGTTAGCCAACCATTTTAAATAAATTAAAAAAATAATAATAATAAAGCCCTAGGGCAAAATAATCGACTTTTTGTTCGGTTTTGATGCATAAAAAGTGGGCCTTTACGAGCACATGCATTGAAATATATGAAATAGATATTCATTTAATTTTATACTCATAAACCACAGAACATATACACAAGGAAAATCACAATTGAGTTATTTTCGATATACAAGGTGTAACAAAAAGGTGTAACCATATTTGAAGAGCTTATTCAGTCAATGGTATAGAACAACTTTTACTATGGAGCCAAACCCGAAATCTCGAAAAAAAAATTTGCCCTTCCATAAATTTCGGCCGAGCCACATTGCATTTTTCTATGAAAAAGTTAATTTTTTTTTCGAGATACAGGGTTTGTTCCATAGTAAAAGTTGTACTAAACCATTGACTGAATATGCTCTATAAATATGGTTACACCTTTCTGTTACACGTTGTATATTTCGGCTCACTTTGGGGCCGGCATCAGTCGAATGAGTGAAAAATTTGAATAGTGAATGACATGAAGTAAAAATATATATAACCTTATAATTTATGTTCTTTCTTCTTTATCCTTTTTCTTTTATGATTGTAAAAAGTTCTAAGATAAGCTAACCAACCATCTTGAAATTATTTATATGCTTTTGATCCGTTTTTTCGGAGTTCAAGCATAGAAATTAAATTAATCATTATATCCAATGACTCAATTTGCTCTGAAGATCCTAAAAGAAGCTAAAGTATGCTTAAAAAGTCTGATTGAGTACCACATTTTGCATCAATAAAACTGAACTCTATGACAAATAGCGCTCTATGAGCCGTGGATGTGGCACCAAGAAACACGTGCTCACGAAAAACTGAGCTTTTATTGAATAACTCGGCTTTTAGATGAAATTATTAAAATATTCTAAGATAGACCCACGAGGTCATTTGTTGCGTTATATTTTATACAAAGTTGAAGAATTTATGATTTAAGGAAGGCCCTGTAAGACTTGAAAAACATAAAAAAAACTTAAAAATAATAAAGATAGTAGACTATATTTCTGATGGGCATATCTTGAAAAAACACTCTTAATTTTATACTTATTGATAACGAGGTCATAAATTAAAAAAAATAACATGATTAAATACAAGTCTTCTGTAATGATCGGCTATTTCATTTATTTAAGCCCCGAAAAAGAAGAGAAATAATTTGTTGTCCGCTAAAATCTTTTTTCTTCGTCATTAATGGCTATCGTTATACTGTGGTGAAATTAAAAACCATAATTTATTTTTATTGCCATTTTCCCTTCGACTTGAAAAATAAAAGTGAGCTTTTTTATTTTTTACATTTTCCCAGCCCTCTTTGATCTGCATTTAATTGGGGAGGAAAGTTTCGAGGAAATTTTTTCTTTAATTTCAGTAAATTTTGCTAAATGATGGGGAATTAATTCAACCCTCTAACTCGTTGACAAAAGTTCGGATAAACAAGGAGATAAATTATAGAAAATGCGGTTAATGTTTTAGGATTCGACGAAAGTTTGTAAAAATAAAAAAACATGAAAAAAGTTCTTGACTGTAAAAGAAAAGCTGTAGATCCATAATTTGGGCTTGATAAGTGAAGACGCTGGGACGTTATAATCTTCGGTGAAACGTGGTTATACAAGACATCCCTTAGGCGGTGTAAGGGGTATTTTCGAGCGCGGATTGTAAATGCAAGTTACCCACGTTTCAGTGACAATTATTAAGTCCCAACAGCGTGATGGGTACGAGTAACTCACAGCTTAACGTGCCTTCCGAAGCAAGCACACCGAACACAAATGTGTCCCTACGGGATTTGAACCCATGACCTCTGGATTACCTCTAGACTAGACCTCTGGTCGAGATGTTCGAACAATTTGAACACAGAGGCGGTCATACAGTAAAGGTAAAATGGTATTTTGTGCAAGTATGTCCCAAAGTCTAATTGTGTCTACTATATTGTTGAACACAATACTTTATCTATGACCATCAAAAATATCGTCTTCACGAGACATTATTTATAATTAGACATCGGATTTTATGCAAATATGCAAATGCATATAACTCTCTAATTATGGCGTTAATCCATATTTTAACCTTTTTTCCCAATCGTGCATATTTCGTTTAGTAGCGGGAGGTACGTATAGGGACCTAGGTAACGAAAACGTGTAGGGCGCGAGCGCAATGCGTGCGTTTTGTCCAATGACGTCAGTTGATGAAGAGACGTCGTCGTTTTCGGCGTACAAATTGCTACTGGGCTACTGGGTGACAAACGTTACAAAATTGCGCTCGAAAATTTTGAAAAATACTTAATTGTATATGTCACAAAAACTATGCATAACTTTAAGCATATTTCGCTGTATATTGTACCGTCTTTAATTAAAATGTATAAAAATAATAACGGTGTTTTGATTGTGCATATTTTGGCCATATCAACAGTTTTGTGTGCATATTCAGCCTTTTTTAGTGCATATTTGCATGCATATTTTGGCACTTTGTTAGTGCATATAATCCATTGTCTATTTATAGTGTATTAATTAACAATTTTACAAAAAAAAATGAAAAAGAACACTTGTCATGATATTGTCGTGTTAGTCTTTATGATACCTGAGACTATCTATGGAATTAGTACATACATGCATGTGACCAATCAGAAGCGAGAAAGAAAAGAGGGCGTGAAACGGTTATCGTTTGTGACTGGTTCTTTAACGGTGGTATATTAAATTTGGCTAATCATAGCGCATTATTGCGGTGTTATAATGTAATATATTCGGTCGGTCAAACAATGTAGGTACTTAAAAAAACGCTTTTGATGTTGTAATTACCTTATTGCAGTATAGGAGTAGATAAAGGCTTTCTAGAATGAGTCATATTAAAGGCAATACTTTATATTCTCTGCTAAAGGCGTGTCAAACTGCTCGTATCAACGCATGCATATAAACCTGACTCACGGTTTAATATATTCATACATTTTACAATAGAATCTTTGTGTAAGATCAAAAGGGTGGACTTTCATTGTATTAAATTTGCAATTTTCGTGTTATTAAAAGCGAATATTTGCATCTTGATCTTGAAGGATTTTTTTATGGTAGAGTTTATATAATAATAACAGATATATATCGTCACGACATGAATTCCCGAGGGGGTGTCAGAGGTGTTCCTAGTGTGAACTGTGAAATGCAAGTCACAGTCCATACTCGGCACACCCGCGTTTCAACGACGATTATTTATTACGTATTGCGTCGTTTTCTTCAGTTGTTTTAAAAAAAGCCTTTGGTAAATAGGTTATTTCAAAAATGCAGGACAGCATGAGTTTGAAGTTTAATGCACTATTATTCATGATCTTGTGCAAACAAATTTAAAACAGCATTTTAAGATGGTTTTCAAAAGATCATGAATAATTGTGTATGCAATTTCAAACTCTTGTTTTATAAACCTCACTAATACTGAACTATTGGCGTCAATTGCCGCAGACCAAAATGCTTTTCCATTTTTCATTTCTTGACAAGGAAAACAAAGTTAAGTAATGCAGTTTGCGGTTGGTTCATTCCTTTTGTTAGTAATCAATAATGGTGTCCAAATTATGTACAAATCAATGCCTTTATATAAATATATTTCGACTATTTTCGACCCACTTGTGGTCGTCATAAGTTAAATAATCATAATCGACTGCCAACGACAACAAGGGCTTTTTTATGTTGAAAAAAACCATTCTTTTGTATTCATATCTATATATTATATCCATCCATCCATCAACCCGTATTCGTCCACTGCTGGACATAGGCCTCCCCAATATTACGCCACTCTAGGCGGTCCTCAGTCATCCTCATCCAGCTGCCACCCGTAACGTCCTTCAGATCGTCAGTCCAGTGGGCACGAGGGCGGCCTAAGCTGCGCTTTGCTGTACGTGGTCTCCATTCCAATGCCTTACGACCTCAACGGTTATCACGTCGGCGACAGATATGGCCAGTCCACTGCCACTTCAACTTACTGATTCGGCAGGCTATGTCGGTCACCTTCGATCTCTGACGGTTATCTTCGTTTCGGATTTTATCCATCAAAGATACACCAAGCACAGCCCGCTCCATAGCTCGTCGAGCGACCTTAAAAGGATATTAATTTGTTTATTTATTTATATATAATCATATATAATCATATTTACATAATACCTTTTAAGGTCGCTCGACGAGCTATGGAGCGGGCTGTGCTTTGTGTATCTTTGATGGATAAAATCCGAAACGAAGATAACCGTCAGAGATCGAAGGTGACCGACATAGCCTGCCGAATCAGTAAGTTGAAGTGGCAGTGGACTGGCCATATCTGTCGCCGACGTGATAACCGTTGAGGTCGTAAGGCATTGGAATGGAGACCACGTACAGCAAAACGCAGCTTAGGCCGCCCTCGTGCCCACTGGACTGTCGATCTGAAGGACGTTACGGGTGGCAGCTGGATGAGGATGACTGAGGACCGCCTAGAGTCCAAAAACAAAAAAGCAATGAAAGGTACTACTAAATATAATATTTATTTATAAATAAATGAAACGAACATGTACCTTCACATACAGTTCATTAAAACGTGGTACTTGTACTAATTTAAGTAATTTTGTGCGTGATATTCCGCCATATTGGACGCAGATGGAATCAACCCTTCCACAAACACGGGTTGAAAATGTTAATTAGAATAACATTTAATTTGCGACCTTTGTTGTTTCTTTCAAACAACATGCCAGAAATCTTATCCAAGGATCTTGCTCATTAGCCCACTTACGAGCAAGCTTAGCTCGTGTTTCGTCGGGACTGGGATTACCAGATGGTATAATAAAATTGGAGGTCATGTCCTCGTTTTTGTCCTTCCGTCCTCCCTCACCTACAGAATGGTCTCCTTTATCAAACTTCGACACCTTACGATTTTATTGTCGGACGACTATCGGTTTAGAAATACCGTTTGACCCATCATGTTACTCGGAAAAGACATTCAAATATTAGCGTTAAGGTTCTTTATTTATTACACAACAAATCAAATGCATAACAATAAAAAATTACAAAATTAAAACTTAATAATATTTAAAATTAAACTAAATAAAAAATTGTATCAAGGTCGCTGCCGTCGTGCAGGAGAGTACCTAGCAGGCTGGCAGCGTTACCTCGTTGTATGGCCAGACTGATTCTCTGGCCGAGGTAAGCCCCAGCCCGAGGGTCCCCGGAGGCATCGACCAGGCGTTTTGATAAATCTTTATATAAAGAATGTGCACTCGGTCCCCACGGTCCGAGTGTCTCAACGCCGAAGGGCGCAAACATATAGTCCGTACTCAGGGCTACATATCTGCGCCGCTTCTTTTTTTCAGCTCCTTCCGCCGCGGCGCCCGCCTTGGAGCAGGTCATTGGTAAGTAGGACGAGGCTAGTGTATCAACACAAGTCGCATCCCACACCAAAGACCTGCCACATTTCCACGGCATCAATGTCATTCCGTCGGGCCTCTTCCCGTCGTCCCGAGAGAGCCCGTACGGTTCTGTAGTAGCTGGGACGCTACAGCTGGCAAGGGCCCGGCGGATGATGTCGTTCAGATTAGCGTGACGCGCGAGGCGGCCGGCGCTGAATTGGCAAGACAGACCGTGGTGACCAAGTGGGTCGACGCTCTCCCCATAGCGGCATCGATGAGGTTGGTTTGTTTTTGTACCCAGTCGCAGGCTTACGGCCAAAGTTAAAGTTGTCCTATCCAACAGAGTGCCGATGTTTGGTGAAGGCAACGCATTCAGCCAGTAACCCGACTCTGGTGTGCTAGTGGCTAAGAGACGAGCCCTGTCAGCGATGTTGGGAGAAGTTAAAGTTAAAGTTAAGCGTTAAGGTTAATTTTCAAATATTCTAAAATAAGATTATGTTTATTTTGCGAAATCCGTCGCTATGAATACTCTAAATATTATTTAGAGTGCATTACAAACTAGAAAATATCAATCAAAAACAAATCCAAAGACAAGAATTTGAAAAAATTCCCCGGGCCAGGATTCGAACCTGTGACCTCTTGTTATCAAGACAAGCGCGCTACCAATTGGTCCGGGGAATTTTTTCAAATTCTTGTCTTTGGATTTGTTTCTGATTGATATTTTCTAGTTTGTAATGCACTCTATATAATATTTATTCTAAAATAGTTCTAAAAATAACTAAATAATAAAAAAGAAATAAAAATCATATTCAAATTAAAATTTTTCATCTGGCAACCCTAGCCGAGGTCTTAAAAATGTTTGATGCTTTCCTCGTTTATTTCCTTTTTACATACGAGAACATACATACATATACGTATGCCTGAGATAGAAACAAAGATATGTAGACACTACAAATAGATACAGAGCTTTATATTCTCTGCTACAGATCACCATTCATTCATATTTATGTAAATGTATTTATTGATGACAATCCCAAATAAAAAATTATAAAATTTGACTACAAAATTAATATAAATAAGTTCTCGGTCAATATAAACTAACATTTATCTAAGGATGAGATTAAGGATTAGGAAATATAAAAATAGTGGAAGCCATGGCAAATGGGTATTATTTATAAATGATCCTTCGTTCGGCTTTCAGCCTCACCAAAGACACTTAGCAGAGGAACAATTAGAACAAGAAATAAAGGATCAACTTGGTTATCAAAAAAATTACTTCGTTTGGAAAGACGGCTTGGCCTTTGGCCTCGCCACAGACACTTTAGCAGACGTTTAATTCAGAGAACAAGAAACCATTTCGTTTTCAAGGAGATCAAATCAGTTATCAAGAAATAATTTCGTTCGTAAAAGCGGCTTGCCCTTCGGCCTTGCCGCGCAACTATGAACAGTACCTACGCGATTAGGACCAAAGTTTGTAAAAAAAAATTTGTTCAGTCAAGTGACAGTTCTATCTGTGATTTGATTCTAACATTTAAATGTTATATTTATTGTACAAAAAGGCATTGTAATGTAACGTTGTAAATAACAAACAAAATAGATTCTCATTGGTAATTTGTTGGTTTGTTTACTTGACTCTACCCAACCCATCATCTATCTACCTAGTTCAGCCAAAAGTTCTGTGACTCACATTAAATTTGATATTTTTCATCCCAGACTGAATCTAGTAAAATTAATTAATGAAATTTGTTGGATAGGTAATAGTCACTATAAAAAATATTGTAGCTGCTTAAAGCAAATTAACATTTTAACAAAACTATCCTTGAAGCAGTCCGAGGCCGATATCTTAAAATACACGACATAATTTGGGATTTTGGCCATCTTTTTTTATCCTTTATATACTCCTATAACTTTTACAATTTGGATTTGTGTTGTGGTTTAAAGCTGACTATATTGTCTTTTAGACAAACGATATTAGAAAACAAAAACATGGCTTGAAAATTTTTGGGAAACAATTTTACAGCACCATCAATATGAACAAATCACGCCCAATGGATGTCTTAGAAGCATTTTTTATTTTCTATCGTGTTTTTAAATTAATTTCAAGATGTATTGCTGAAAAAACAACATTTTCCATCTGATCACAAGCATCAATATCAAACTTTTTTCACATTTTCATCCATATCTATGGAATATCATAAACCCAAAATACATTCGTATTTTAACAACCAAAATCTGCAACTTTGAGACTCGTTCAAAAGTTGATTTTTTTATGATATAAAATTACAATCAATTGTTTATTGTAGTTTGAAACCTACTCTATCTTATATATATATAGATTGATGTTCTAGAGTTTCCTTGGAACCTTGCATTTTTTTTAATGCAGTAAAAGAACTTATGGCAGGACTAGGTATTGTAAGGAACGTATCTTTTCTTCAGTTTTATTCCTACCCTCGTATAATATGCATTTCTTCAGCCCCAGCATGACACCAACGTAATAAAATTTATGAAATGTAAGATATTACCGCGGATACGTCTTTTATGCGCCATAAACCACCGCGCTTCTATTCAGAGACCCTACACGCTGTTCAATGATGAATTTGATGAAATGTAGGTGTATTATTGTTATGTTATGAATTTATGATATCCTTAATTAAATTTTAGGAACGTTTCTCACGAACGTAACCCCCGATTTCGCACATGAGAATTTCAAGTTAGGTGATTCTGAACTATGAAATGCAGCGTTGTGATGGGCTCATTTGTGCCTTAAGTATTTCTTGGTGAGATTTCCTCTAATCAGGAACCTAGTATGTGATTATTGTATATATTTACAGGCGTTTTAATACTATCATTACCTGCTTCAACGACTACCTGGGCACACTATACAGGATGTTAAAATGAAGTTGCGGAAGCCGGAAACGGGCGACAGTACCTATTCATACGAACAACCTTTGGTGAAAAAAAAACTGTTTATTCATACATTTTGTTCGGGTAGCTGTGTAACTTTTCTATTAAAAGTTGTTCGTATGGACGATCAATCGTTCAAGACGAGTACTATCGCCAGTTTCCGGCTCCCACAACTTCATCTTAACACCCAGTATATATTATTACTTTTAAATAGCTCAAGATAAGACTAGTTCCGCTATAATTGAAGTTTCTTCGGAGGCAAATAGGATTACGCGACGTTTACCCATTTGCCACTGTACGAATAGACTTTTAAATTCGATTAAAAGTTTGTCATTACGCTACCGATTGAATGAATTGTGCATATTATGTGACTTTGATTAATACACCCAAATTAATATTAGAGACTCGGTCACTGATGCTTATCAATGCTCAGTTAAGTGCGAAATTTGAATATATTTTGTATTTAGTTTTTTATACAAATTTTTTTGTAAGACTTTCATAGAACCGTCGCGTCGTTCCGATCACTCACCGAGCCCTAAACATGAATTTGGCTGCATTCATCAAAGTCACCTTACATCCACACACAAGTCTATCCAATACCAAACAGCCTTATTCCAAAGCAATAAGCTTTAATATGCCCTAACCTTCGACATAAACGTGGTCTAGAGAAGGCGTCAAGTTCCATAGGAACTCTGGGGTGAACTTCTTTTGTTGCCATCCGCGCCGTCTATTCTCGAGAGGACCTTTGTAAGATCGCTACTTTATTCTACAGAGAAATATGGCTAGAAATGTGGCTAGAAATGTGGCTAGAAATGTGGCTAGAAATGTGGCTAGAAATGTGGCTAGAAATGTGGCTAGAAATGTGGCTAGAAATGTGGCTAGAAATGTGGCTAGAAATGTGGCTAGAAATGTGGCTAGAAATGTGGCTAGAAATGTGGCTAGAAATGTGGCTAGAAATGTGGCTAGAAATGTGGCTAGAAATGTGGCTAGAAATGTGGCTAGAAATGTGGCTAGAAATGTGGCTAGGATTGTGGCTAGAAATGTGGCTAGAAATGTGGCTAGATATGTGGTTAGAAATGTGGCTAGAAATGTGGCTAGAGCTGTGGCTAAAAATATGGCTGGAAATGTGGCTAGAAATGTGGCTAGAAGTAGCTAAAAATATGACAAATGGGGTTGGAAACCCTTGAGTTTCAATGATTTTTAGTTTTTATAATTTACCGTAATAAACGCCATAGTAACACGTATTCTGTGAAAATTTCAACTATAACTATAACGACTGAAGCTGTAGTGTAGATCCCTGTGACAGACGGACAGACAGACGGAAGGACAGCGGTTTGGCACCCTACGGTACGGAACCCTAAAAATGATACGTTAACAATTTTCCTCTAATCCCTATTACTAATTTACAATGAAGATAGAAGCTGACTAAATGAGATAGCGCTAGAAATTAAAGCCTGTGGGCTAAAATATTAAATTACGATATAAAGTGGTCAGGAATAGCTTATGCCAACCTAATGCCAAAATCACAATGGCTTTAAATTAAATTAACTAAATTTTAAAGCGGATTTTACAAACCTACAATGGGCTTATGTTTGGCCATTACCGCATCTGATGAAAAGCGCGATAAGATACGTAGGATGAAGTGCGTTCGCCCAAAAACTAGGAGAGTGACAGCAGGCGAGGCGTTAACAGTCTTTCCAGGGACTTCCGAAAAAATATATGGAAGTCGGCAACGGACGATTGCCTTACACTACGCGACTGCCTGTAACCATTCCCCGGTACGGCTTATAATGACGTCATACCAGAACACGAAGAGTCGCTTGGCGGCATGCTTTCGTCATGACGGTGGTGACAAGCCACAGCTGAAGCCAGGAAAAAGGTGCCTACGTCGTCATCTCTGTAGACGGACGGGGCCAAGGCCCAATGACGTTTTGAAATAGATGGACAGTCGTAGATTATTAAAACTCGCGCGAGGTGACATACTAAATTATTATTACATACGGCTTGAACACTCACGTGTGATTGTTGTACTCTATATGCCAACCGTTTCACCGATACAATTTCGGCATTATCAAGGCGAGTGTCGTTCTTAGGACGACAACGCGTCGTTCACCCGCGCATGTGAGTGTTCAAGCCGAAAGCGCTCTTATCCCAGAAGAGTGACTGTCTTTTTCTTTACGTGTAAGGAGTAAAGAAAATAACCACACTTTTGTACTTTTTCGTTGTTTTTATCGGTTTTTAAATTGTTTAAAAATAAGGGATATGTTTATTAAAACCCACTTACGTGGTTGACCTAGAAAATTTAAAGAGCAATATTACCAGATATGTTTCGTTAGTAAAAGAGTGGAACTATGGAAATGGCATGATTTGAAAGGTCTTATTACATGCTGTGTTCGTGAATTATTTCTATCGAGCAAAGTTTATCTGATCGTGTAACACATGCGTGGAAGACCTAGATAAAGGTTCGAACTATGTTGCGTATTTTTTTTTTGAAGTTTTAGACGATATTTGAAAGTTCTATTTGACTTTGAAATTACTGATTTTGGGATAAGAGCGCCTTACCTCTTTATAATCCCATAGTCACTTTTGTCTGAAGTCTAAGGACTAGTGACAATATTCTCTTTAGATGACGTTGCCACACGCCATATTTCTAAATATGTTAACTTGATATAGGTAACAAATTGTATGGACTACAAAAGCTCGCATGAAAGTATGAGTATTATCATCGACTAAGTTTACTTAGTCTATGGTATTATTAAGTAATTTTTCAATGCATGTGCTCGTAAAGGCCCACTTTTTATGCATCAAAACCGAACAGAAAGTCGATTATTTTGCCCTAGGGCTTTTTTCTTATTATTTTTTTTAATTTATTTACAATGGTTGGCTAACCTGCAGTCTTTCCCGTGTACCATAGACGTTATACTTTTTTACACCGTTTAACGGCTATGGATACAGTCCTTTTGAGCCAATTATTATTTAAAGTTCACAAGATTATATTTGTTTTCATTTCCTCACACTATGCATTGAAAAATGTAGTATGATACACGGGCGTAAAAGCAATAAATTACTCGGTTACGTTTAAAACACTCGCTACGCTCGTGTTTTAAATCGTCCTCGTAATTTATTCCTTTGCGCCCTAGTAGCATAAACTACTATTATGGTATAGAAGAGTATAAGAAATGTAATAGACTGCCAGTTATTTCTGAAACAATATTCCTGACTGATAATAATTGAACAACTTGTGTCAAAAACACCCGCACTTATGAAATATGTACAGACGTCTGCAGTTTAAGCTCCTTATTTGTAAACGGTTATAATGACTATGACACCGCAATAAGCACTAAAACATAGTAATTCCATGACTGGAACATGCGGATTTCGTAAATGTACGAACGCCAGCATGATTAACTACCTGGTTTATTCTTTCAAGCTGACTATCCATTTTCAGTTCTTATTGCGGCGTCATCATAGCCGTTAAAATCGTTTACAACTAATATATAGACGTTACCTTCACTAATGATAAATCACTAAAATGAAAATGGTAAATTTGACATTTCACAAATTTTCCTAAGTATTTAAAACAGTCATCATCGAATATTATTTTCCCCGACGTCCCAACGACTTCGATCCCCTGGATGGGATTTCGTTTTTCCCGCAGTTTACAAATAGTATGTTATACGCATACACGCGGTTAACTGTATCGAGTATATGGTTTCCTTTGAAAGCTATTTGAAGAAAATGAGGTATCTCAAGAGTGACCACTCGATGCCTAAAGATGAGAGAAGATTCAATCCTTTTAGCTGGTCGAAGTCGGCTTATTGATTTGGATAGTTGGATAAAAATAAAGTTTTAGAAGGAGGTAAGTAAATAATAGCAATATTTTTAACACAACATTTCAGATTTATCTTTTTTGACTGCGCTCGGCAAAGATGCCAATGTTGCCAATGTTCCTCACAAAATGCACGCTATAATTTAAAGCGCAAAAAAAGCGAAAGATTTAAAAGGTTTAGTAAAAAAATAAATTAAATCAGATCAAATCAAAAATTTATCGTGACTCAATTAAAATAAAATAAAAAGTTTTCAATCCACTCAGTCATAGTGTCTATAAAAAATTAGCAAGTAGTTGCAATGTCCATTTGACATTTTGTTGAACAATGATATTCTTTTAATGGAAACATTTTGTAGAAAATCTCTAGATGCGGCGCTAGACGTGTAAAAGATATTTTGAACGATATCAAAGTGAAAATTCGCTAGATCCAGCACCGAAAGAGCTAAGTTGGTAACACTGGTGCTTTTTCTGACTTGTTTGGGTGTTTGTCTTCTCATTTGTCTGCTGCATAACTTAAAAACGCCTTGACTGATTAAGCTGAAATTTGGCTCGTAGATAAATATTAATTTGAGACCTCGGTAGCAAATCGGATGATTTTTATAAATATATATTTTTAATGACATATTGGCGAATTATCACGATTTAAAATGGTACGAATACAAAGTAAAATGTTCCGATAAATATATAATAAAAAAGCCTTTTTACTCCAAAATATAGAAAATTTACTCATTAAATAAAAGTTCTTAATCGTCCAGGCAAACCAACCGGTTTATGAATCATTCGACTAATATAAAAGAGCATATTACTTTGCACAAATTTGTACTTTTCAGTTTCGTGTTTTTGTATTCGTATTTGGTTCGTGGTTATATCACAATTCAGTACCTTCCTTTAGGGTATTCGCAAAAGGTGGCTCTTAGTTTGAGATTTGTAAAGGTTAGGTATGAACCTTGAATAGGAACCGTTCACATTGTCACGGTGACAATGGGACCGTCTTCTATGTGTCACGTGACAAAATGTCACCTCCTTCCGACATTCCTTATTGTGTGGATGTCGCCCAATGCCCAAAACTTTTAGGGCTAACGCTACGCACTACAATGCCGCGTCAGTGTATTGAAATATCGATATTTGAATGTGTTATCGGGACTGACCCTGCTAATAAAAAGCTTGCCTAAAAATTATGTCGGAAAGATATTGAAACGTATCGCGGGATAAATTTTACGTTAGTGTAATTATCCGTCTCATCTTTTAATTACTATCTCACTTTACGTCTGGTACGGATAACCACTGACCTCTACAATTAAAATTTCAATTTCTTTCCGATATTATTTTTAGGCAAGCTTTTTTTTATTGCGAGTTCGTCTTACAGTACTTACAAATCTTAAAAGAGAGATAGTTTTGAACTAGTCGCATTAAGAACGGAGATCTTTGCTAAAATCTAAACTAGCGCATATATTCAAACGAAATTCGGGAACCATTATTGTTTAAACGAGCGAGCGAAGTTCTCCGAGTCTACTTGAACAATCCCGCCGGCGATTGTATGTATGTATGTATGTATACAATTACTTATCATTGAATTTATATAAATACGCGTACTTGTTTTGCTGAACGGTGAAGGAAAACAATCTAAATACCTTAAAAACCAGGTAGTTTGGCCCGATACATAAGTATAGCGATAAGTTTAACCTTCTATCACGTTGTGACAACAAATCGTCAGTAAAAAGAGGGTACATGAGTTTTTACTGATGTTTTAGCGTCCTTCTGTTACTCCATATGCAAAAAAATCCTCAGTGCGAGAGGGACGGATTCGAGGAAAAGTAGCAAAAAGTCAGTGTTTTATAATATAAAATGTACTCAAGTTGCTATCAAAATTTCGTTTTTATAATAAATAAAAATGAGTATGGGCAATTCTTCCAGGATGACCGCCAGGAGTGGCAAAGTCCTGGAAAAGCTTATGTCCAGCAGTGGACGAACTAGGCTGATGGATGGATGGATGGAATAAATAAATAAATTTATTTCGGGCTACAATACCCATAGTTTGTTAGTATCTAACAAAGTAAATAATAAACATTGACATGTTGACTGTACCTATGTGAGTGTCGTCTGCCAGGCGAGGACGCTTGCTTGCAGTTGGAAGCAGCGACTCAGATAGGGACAGTCAAGCCTGGCCACAATGGTGGACAGGAGGGTGTTGGAGCTGGCCCGCAGACGGCGCATCAGCGAGGCGGCGCGCTTGCGTATTGTTGTGTAGAAGCAACCTGTACGTGCTTGGGCAAACATACCTGACCCACTGTAGTGTGTGGGGACAGCCTCAGCAAAATCTGAAACGCGTTATTATACTGTACCCGGAGGGCACTGTACGATTTTGGAAAATAGAAGGCCCACAGATTACATGTATAAAATGAGGTTTTTTAACCTGCTTGGAGCACCGGGTAAAATCTGCGTGCATCATGTTCGCTCTGATCGTTTAACCAGGCCCTAGATACTGTTAAAACTCATCTAATAACATATAATCGCAGTCCACGTGGGCTATTCCGAAAAAACAGTGGAAGCGAGTTTTCTAAAACTCGACAGACAAAACAGGTTTTTACGTTTGAGATGGCTAATTCGACAGATTTGGACTTGCCTTCTATATGTCATTCCAAACTTTCAAACAAGGAGAAATAGTGTCGAAAAAGACCTTATTTCAAAAAATATTTTATTGAGCCGATTTTATCCAATCGCGTTTCTGTTTAACAGACCCCTAGAAACTGGTTTTAAAAATAATATACTATTTTATCAAAATAAATCATTCTTAACTGAGGTAGACATGTAAGTTCTAAAAGTGTAAATTCTTTTTCCGTAGCGCCTTAAGTTACTACTGTAAGTTGAATTCGTAATTAATTATGTAACAACGGATAAACTTACATTGTCATACTACATTTCAGTGCAGTGACTGCGTCCACTGACAACATACACTCGCTCGCTTGAGAACGAATTCGGAAAAAAAATCGAAACATGTCTGTCGCGTATGGCGAGATAATTCATGTAAGTCTGTCCGTTTTTAAATAATTAATTAAAGAAAGAAAGAAAACCTTTATTTTTTGCTACAAAAACAAAAAAAAAAAAAAAAAAAACAAAAACATTATACAAAAAACAAAGAAAACAGAAAAGTAATAATAATAATAATAATGAAACATGAGAAAAAATAACGATTGTAGCAACAAAAAAGTCCTTGGCTCAGTATAATGGCGCAAGCTCCATGAACTTACGATGCTGATTTTCAGCCAAGGCCTAAATAATATAAGATATTATAAGAATTATTTAATTTAATAAATATACATGCATAATTATGACTACATAGATATTGTGCGAGACATAGATATTGTATATTGTATTATTTTTAACATGCATATCGTTACTACATAATGTATAATTTTATAAATAATAATAATTTATATACCTCAGGTATACTATTTCTATAAGTAGGTACCAACTATCAAAATGAGTCTTGGCTATTAGCCGTTTTTTGTTTCCTAGAATACGTTTATCTGGTCTGACTTTCTTCTGATTCTGGATTTAAAGTGTGAATTGAAAAAAAAAAGTTCATATATAGGAGATCCCTTAAATTGTATAGACGATAATGTATAGTGTATTTGTACGCTAACCCCCGCTTAGGATGAGCAGAGATATAAAGGGACGGGGCTGCGGACACCCCTTATGTTTCATTAACGACTATACACCATAGAGCTAGGAATATAACATTATGACACCGTTTTGACAATTTAATGAAAATAAAAGACATTAAAAGGAAAAACAGAGTTTTGATACCATACTCTTGTACAAAGGCGTACTTATTGCTTGAAGCGATTTTTTCAAGCCAATCCTTGGGTGGTGAAGACATTCTAGAACGAGTGAGCGAAGTTCTCCGAGCCTACTTGAACAATCCGGCGTTTGTATGTAAATGTATGTATGTCTCAAGCTCGGGTATCGTTGATTGGAACGTCATGAAAGGAGACGGTCAGTTCCCCATAAACAAAATGCCTTAAGAGAGTACACAAATATATTGTGGTCAATGATAAAGAACAAATTCAAAATAACACGGTTTGACTATCCATTTAAAACGGACACCATATTTTAATAACTTGTTATAATAAATCGTTTTTATTTTGAGGTTATTTTCATATGGCATTGCGAAAATAAACTTAAGCGCGTTTGAAACGTTCATAGTTATAACAATGTTTCACAATGATTCTGATATATATAAAAGGGTCATGCTCGAATGTCAGTCGTAATGTAATCTCTATCAAAATCCAAAAAAAAAGCATGAATCGTGAAATAAAAAGCTGGGACTGCCGATTGCGTCACGCATGGCGCGCGCTTTCGTTTCGTTCGGTGTTCGCTCTCATGACCGGCTGCGACATTACTTATTTATTTTAATATCTGTGTCCGTGTTATTATAAAAGTGAAACTAGCTACGAATAAATCTAACAAAAATCATAGTATACATTTATTTCATGTACGCGGTTAAGGCCGATTCTGACCGTCTCCTTTGGTAAGCGAGTAAATGAAACAAAAAGAGTTTTAGTTCAAACATGAGTCCATTTGCTTGATACTTGAGTTATCGACGGACAAATATTCATACATACATACTGTGACATGCAGTCACTTCTCACTGGATCTAGCAGGATCTTTCTCGAATGATACGACTTTGTTTCGTTCGCTTTGAGTTCTTGTTTTATTTATTTTTTTTTCAAAGATTTAAAAAGTAAAGATAAGCCCTTACCGTAGTACGACTGCACCAAAATGTTTTCACCTTTAAATGGGTGACGCTCACACAATTGAAATCAGTGCTCATCTGAACACAGTGATAGTTGGGCGCCTTAAGTGCCCTTAAAGTTTTGAATTTTTACGACTTTAGTAGTCTGATCTGTTTGCTGACCGTATGTAGACAGATTGTGCACTCATATTGTGCGCGCGTCGGCATTATGTTAACGCACACATTCAAAAACAATGCAATAGATTTTAGGTGCCAGGGCTCATCTAAAGTTTTGAAATCATTGTTTTTTTTTTAATATAATCTCGCTAAGTAACACATGCACACGTTAAGGAAGGGGAGCTCTAAACTTTGTAGGGCACTCGCTTATCGTGTCGGAGGTATTTTACTTTTCGAGGATTCCAGAAGGAATCTTATGGAGATTCAGCTTCTCCTCAGCAGGACTCTAGAAGGAATCTTTATGGAAAGCCACCTTCACATCGATGGGACTCTCTAAGGAATCTTGCTCGTGTTTTGTTTGAAAGATCTTTTATGCTGGATCGGTATTTATTTTTGGAACACACGAAATAATTCAGTCAATGCGACGTACGTCGATCCATAAAGGTTATCGATTGCCAACTGAACACGAACAAATAGTCCTTTAATCTACTTATAAGACCTAATCTTACCTAAACCTAACACATTGCCTAGCTATATGTTACAATACAAACTTGATTGTTCTAAGTACATTTGGATAACAACATTAGCAGCTTTATTTATTTGGACACTGCGGTCTTTTTGCAACCGATTTGGCTACCTATGAAAACTGTTTCATAATTTTTATTATGGTACAGAAGCGTTCCAATTTATATCTTACTTGACACCTAAGGATGCAAGGGGGTTGTATGGGTATATTAGAAGTGTCCAAGTGACAACAGTCAAACACTTGCCCACTTACCACCAAGGATTATTCCGATTCAACTGAAGCGTTCTCTTCTTAATGTTTGTAAGTGTACATCGTAGTCCAGGAGCCAGCACACAATGACCCCACGTAAATCTCCCGTCCCTCCTCGGACAGCGGAATTCATAAATTATGATTCACTTGTTCACCGAAACCTTTTTTATGGTAACGCTTATTTTGTAGCAATTTTTATTTTTACCCGTTTTCGGTCGACGCTTAGCGCTTGTTTTATGGGGCCGGATTCGGGCTCACGTTTTATTTGGTAAGTTTGTATTTTTGGAGCATTAGTATGATTGAAGTTTACGATTTTAGTTCATGGCTTGTTTTAAATGAACATTTTGTATTTCATATTACGATAAAATATTTTAGCTTTTTTTAAATGTTTTTGTCTATGGTTTAAAGAAATTATTTACTGTACACAGATACATTTATTACAGTAAGGGCCTTAAATATGATGTACAGTGACGAGCTGTGTCAAGACTGTGATTTCTTCCATTAAACCAAGCTTGCAAAGCAAATTTTTTTTTAAAATTTGCGTTTGCGTATGTGAACAAACAAAATAATCTACTAAATAAAAAATTATCATAATATGGCCATTAAATACAACTTAACATAACCTACCAAACTAAGTAATAATTACATTTAAATGTACTTACAATACATAATATTGTATAACTTTTTATATTCCTGCTGTTTAGATAAAAACACAAGTAGTAGTAACACATATCTTAGATAATATCTACACACAGAAGAACAAATTAGGAGGAAGAAAGATTCTCTTCATTTTTTTTTTAATACGCCAGTCAGGCCAAAATGGCTATTTATGAAGTACAATTATTTACGAGTAAGTCATTTTTGACTAGAGTCGCTTGGCGTAGGATGAGGTGATCAATTTAGATGCATCACTGACGCATATTATACGCTTCGACCGACGCTACCTAGCGGGTCTACGATGCAGGAAATCTGTAGAGTCGTAGCACTTGCTACACACCGTAGCACTTGCTACACAGCGTAGCACTTGCTACACACCGTAGCACTTGCTACACACCGTAGCACTTGCTACACACCGTAGCACTTGCTACACACCGTAGCACTTGCTACACACCGTAGCACTTGCTACACACCGTAGCACTTGCTACACAGCGTAGCACTTGCTACCCAGCGTAGCTAAACAGGGACGCGAACTACTGTTGCGCCAAATATCAAATCACATAATAGTGTATGGGAAATTTATGTCAAGGCGTGCTGACTAAAAAACTGTATCAATTTTGCCAATATTTCATTGTATATGCAGCTAACTAATTTAACACTTCATTACACGCGCGGGGCACAGGCGTGCCCCAGTGATGAATATTTTGTAATTATTTGAACACTTTTATACCGACAGTCTTCTTTTCTTGAGTACCTGCAGCTTGTATATCATTGCTTGCACTAGTCAAGTTTCGACAGTATCTGCGCATAAAAAAGTTCTCTAGGAAGGTTATACTAATGTAAGGGAACGCTTTTCAGAACTGTGACGGACGATCATTTAGATTGAATGTTGCTTTTTAAGAATATTCGTCGTGACTTATTTTTTTCTTTAATTGTTGTAATTATCCTATCCAATTATCCTCAGTCCAGCGGGCACGAGGGCGATCTACGCTACGCTTTGCTGTACGTGGTCTCCATTCCAATGCCTAATGGCCCCAACGACCATCACATCGGTGACAAATGTGGCCAGTCCACTGCCACTTCAACTTACTGATTCGGCAGGCTATGTCGGTCACCTTTGATCTCTGACGGATATCTTTGTTTCGGATTTTATCTATCAGAAATATCCCAAGCATAGCCCTCTCCATAGCTCGTTGAGCGACCTTAAATTGGCGGATCAAGCCTTTGGTAAGAGACCACGTCTCAGCGCCGTATATCATCATAAGTTTAATTTTCCTGACGAATTGAAGATAACTTTTAAAAGCCCAAATTAATATAGCGTCTAAACTCTTGTAATGCTCCCACGTGAATTATTAATGATAGCTAAAATCCGTCTACTTAATTATGTACCGACTCCAGTTTACCGTACATTAAGTTAGGAAGGGTCAATACTTAGCTAAGTAGGAACGGCTGAAGTTGTAACTAAGAGATTATGAAGTTCTCCTTCATTAGCCTTGAGAGGGTTTACACGTGTTGCCGAAGGAACCCTGAAGTGTTATGTTTATGTTTGCTTTACCTGGTTATGTATTTACTTGAGATTTAGTTTGGGACAGACATGTAGACTATACAGGTAGGTACTCGTATTTTATCTCTAGAGCTGAAATTATTCTGATAAGGCGGCTATTCTCATGCCGTGTATAGTGCGCGCCAATCTTTTAGTCGCCTCTGATTGAGTTACGAGTGCAAGCTTGCGCAGGTACAGTCAAGGAAATAATAATATCAACGGTTGATTATTAAATGTTTACTATAAGTGGGAAGGTGTACTTGTTGTACCTACCTATTTCATTATTTAATTTTATTTTAGTGCGATCTTAACTATATTAATAAAACGCATTAATATAAACACCATTTTCCTACATTGTCGCCTTAAAACGTTATAACGTCCGCGAGGCATAACAACAACTATAAACTTTAACAAACTAAGTCAACAAAACAACAAATAAAGGCAACAAAAACAATAACAAACAGATTCAACGATAAACTTAACGAATCATGGAATTTTTTCCTCGAATGTACATTTCATGGAACGCGCGCATGTGTAGTGTACGGACGTAGCACTAACGCTAACGCATAGTGTTGACACCTGCGAAATGGCGAGCGGGGGGTTTGGTGCGGCACGCAGGCGGGTGTGCTCCGCGCTCTCGCTCCTGTAACGTCCCCCTGACACCGTAAAACGGCTATTGCGTCGCCTCGTGCGGCTATCTTCAGAGGCGACTAAAAGATTGGCGCGCACTGTACAGATAATTCTACTAATACTCTTGTATTTCTCAGTTTTGTTATTTGGGTTATAGCTGTGCCGCCCGGCACAGGTAAGTCGAGGTCACGGTAAACGTTCAGTATGAGTACTATTTATATTATATTACATACAATATGGGTATCGTTGGAAAGCTAAAATGACAATCAACAATAACAAAAAAAATACTACAATAAAAATAAAAAAATTGTGTGCTGTTGTTTTTGACATGTTACGCTACCCTACATTTATTTTTTTAATTTATGGTCAAAGTTATTTTTTTTTAATATTTTTCTTTTTCTTTATATTTTTTATAATATTATATTTGAATAAACATATATACATATAGCCAAAACTTTTTTTAATGTACTTTATCCCGTATATAAAAAAAATACTTTTTTCTATTTTTTTAAAGCTTATAGAAATTAATTCTAGTTTTAGAAAAAGAAAGCCGGATTAGATTTTGACAACTAATTTAGGAGATAGAGCCAAAAACAAAATTGACGCGGAAATTTGGCGGGAAAAAAGAATTCACCAATAATTCTACAGGTTAAAGACATCTTATAAAACCGCAAATGCAATGGTTTATATTTTAAAAGATTGATACTTTTTTGTGTAAAGATTCACAGCATCTTCACAGAAGATAGTTTGAATGAATGGCCGTGGGTAACATCTTTGCATGTGACTGAAAAGACCAATGCGAGCGCTACACTGCTTGTCGCATCTGTCGCAGGTAATAATAATAATAATAATAATAAATACTTTATTGCATTTATTTAGTATAGTTTTATTTTGTTTATACTTGTATATTGATAGGTAATTTTAATTTATAGTTAGTTTTTATTTAGTATAGTTTTATTTTGTTTATAATTGTATATTGATAGGTAATTTTAAATATCCTATATATTATATATTAATAATACAAATATTGAGCATAACTTGTGAAACATAGATAACGACTGAAAAATATTGAATACCACATAATCTTTTCCTTTATTGCACACAAAAAACACAGATAAATACAGATTAGAATTAAAAGAAATACAGGACAAAAGCGAACTTATTTCTGAAAGAAATTTCTTCCAGTCAACCATAAATGGCAGAGATGAAGAAAAATTATACATTGGCTTATTGAAATTTTAATTGAGTGCATAAAGTGCAACGGAGAGCTAACTACCTTACGGTCTAAAAAGTAACAAAGAGTATGTACTAAAATAATATATATATTATATGTATTTAAATACGTACTATACATACATACATATATACTAGAGCTGCTGAGAGGACAAAAAGTGCTTCTTCAAGTTGAATTTGAAGGAAACAATTGAGGGACGACTTTTAAGGGATGGTGTTGCGGTGTTATGTTGAATCCTTTCCAGCTTTAGCATGTCGAGCCATTTTATGTCGTGACTCGTTTTCCAACTAAACAGGAGTCGTATCCACACAGGAGAGTAATTATCAGTGTGTCGAATTAGCCTTCCGACCGCAAAAGCTATCTGTCGAACTCCATTGAGTACATATTTAGCTCGAGCCTTAGAAATCTCGCTTCCACTTCTTCTCAAGATCTGAAAAACCGTCAACAATGAACCTAAACGCATCTATTTCAAAACAGAACTATACCCGCTCGGTATAAACCCCTTCAAGTTGCAAGTCTAAGTTCGTTGTTGTAACTTGTCGTCAGGTGCATGACATCTATGATACTGTTAGTTGGATGGATCACTGCTACTTAGTTTAAAAGGCTTTTGGTTTGAGCAATTACTTGCCAGGTTTAAGTTACTGAAGTTCACATTAGTCTTGGAAGAGAATCTAAAGTCTTTTGTTAGAAAATATCGAAGATGTTTAAGGACTTTTATATGTACCATGTTCCCATAGTCGTCAATTGACGCTTAACATGCCTAAACCAAAATATTATTGAATTTGAACTTATTGCTTTGCATACCGAAATTCATGGAAATATTCCAAGAATACCAATTATGAAAACCTTTGGCAGTACAGATAAGTAAAATAAATAATTTCAAAGTACAAAATCCTCTTTATTAGACAAAATCAAGGATATTGAGACGGAAAACATCTAAACCAGTAATCTGCGGTTAATACGAGGTTAATCTCGTACTTTGTGATATCTATAAATTTTTGGGTAGTAATAAAACGAGTGACTGTAAATGAAAATTTTAAGTGACAAAAACAATTAATTTGACTTATTGTTTTACTAAGTGAGCGAATGACTGCGAGTGACGAGAAATCAATAGAACAGCAACTTGAAAACATTCATTTGAGTTACTTAAATTACAAAATCAGAAGCTTCATAATATTTGAGCAACCTGATATTTGTTTGATTTTTAACATCAGGTCCTGCATTTTTTTCAATATTTAGCAAATATTTTTTTTACAGTGAGCGGCATTTTATGTTAAATGATGGGGTAGTTTTTAACAGAAAGTTTTAAATTTTCTGTTTTAGTGACAATTTAATTTTAAGTAATAAAACTAGGGACGTCGCCTCGGCCCGCTACGCTTCGCTCGGCTCCTTATTTTATCTTACATGTAAACCTAACACACTCCTCCTCGCTTCACTCGTCGTCGCACCTATTTTTTGACTTTTGGTGAAGTAGGTATCTTTGATTTTATACTTTAAATTCGCCCACTCAGTATTTTTAGTCATTTAGTAATTAAGTCGCATGCATAAAATTTTTGTATGCAAAATAGATTATTTACAGAACACTTTTGCAAGCTTCGTCTGGATTTTATTGTTAATCAATATTCATCTTCAGTTTAGTTAATTTTTTGCTTACTCGGATTCATACCGCTCTAGTTATTCAAACAGTGTCTCATCATCAGTCCCTAAGTTTATTTTCTTCGCTCGTTTTATTATTCCCCTCTATTTTTGTTTTGCGATATCGCTAAAAGTATTGTTATTATACCTTTTAAATATATTATAATATATAAATAAAAAAGTATTAATCCATTTCGAGCACGTTTGAAATATATTTCGGCCCACTTTAGGGCCGAAATCAGTCGAATGAGTCAATTTTTTTTGGTACTATTCCTGTAATATTTTGTTTTCTTGTACTTTCTGTCGTGTTTACTCGATGAAATTATTCTTACATTAAGTAAGCGAAGTTGCATATAGTTTTTTGCAAAATAAACAAAAGCAATGTTATAAATATTATTAGAAAAATTGTATCTAGGCTGTCATCTACCAGCCGACTTTTGGAAGTAGAGACGAAAAAAAACAAAAAACAAAACGTTCCAGCTTTTCAACCCTCTCAATAAATAAATAAAGTCTAAAACAAGAAGGGATTGCCAAGAATGCTCGCTATGACACCGGTCACCGGTCCTCCAAGGGCGGAATGCGACTGTCCTTCACCCTTCCTTTGAGGACACCTTATTTGCGAAAACCTTCCCTGGCAAGGCCTTCCTTGATTGTGAGGCAAATTGTTTTTGAACGAGGCAGAATTGGATTGTCGTTTGCAATTTAGGACAAAAATCATTGCTGTCTAGCGAAGGGTTTGTAAGAGTACTTTAAAGCCTGCCCATAATCGAAATAAATAAATATATTTTCTGGTATTCTTACCCGAAATGAGATCACGCGCAGTTTATAAAGGAACAAATAATATTGTCAGTTTTCTTATTGTTGCCATCTAGTGATTTATCTTACAAAATAATTATAAAAAAAGATTTTGCAGCCATAAGCAAGTCAAAAAATTTTTAGAAAAGAGATTCTGCAGTTAAAAACAAGTCAAAAAAGAAGTCATCCTGTTCAAAAAAATATTGTGGAAATGATAAATTTTAAAGACGAATTATGACGAGGTTTCCTGTAGCCAGACGCATACCTGTAGCCAGACGCATACCTGTAGCCAGACGCATACCTGTAGCCAGACGCATACCCGTAGACAGATATAAAACGAAACTACCTTATAAGGTTTACGCTATCCTACGGAACTTTAAAAATATTATGTTTTTTTTATCATCATGTTAACATTTACTCAAAAATTTCGCATGTTCGTAATAGATATTTTACTAAACACGTCGTATTTTTTCTTTTTCTTGTTTCTGCCGCTAAGCATTTTTACATCTATAATTTGCTATTTTTATTTGGGGAAACTATGACAGAAATAAATTTCTATGTTTGAACACTTGGCGATTTATCCATCGCAAGGAGATATAAATTAACATTATATCATTGCAGTATAGAAACGCAGAAATAAAAGTAAATCTGGATGTGAGGAGCTCTGAATCAGGAATCGAACCCGGGACCTCTCGCTTGCCGGGCGATTGCTCTAACCTCTGAGCTATCCAGGTCTCAACACAACTCGTGAATTTACCAATGTGCTTTCCCATACTGCAATGTTATTTATAGATACCCACTTTATAGTAAGCCACTTGGCGCCTAGAGGACGTCCTCTAGGTTCCCGGTGCAGAGCTCCTCACATCCAGATTTAATTTTATTTCTGCGTTTCTATACTGTAATGATATAATGTTAATTTATTTGGGGACTTTGGTATTTAAAAATGTTATATTACAATAGTTAATGGATGCCCCGCAGTGTTGTTTGCGTGGATCTCGTTTCATTCGATTCCGTGGGAATGTCCTAAAATCCCTTATTTTTTTTTATGAAAATCCAGAACCCAAAAGTCAAAGTGGAAGAGAGCCGGTAAACTAGTTTGTCCCAAAGTCGGGTTTGAGATCAACCTTATAATCCCGCTTCCTGTTAAAAGTACCTATATTGCCCAATAATCACATATCAATAGTCATAAAGACCGGACAATGTGATAAATAATTAATCACCTTGCCCGATTCGACTAGATTCGACAACTGATTTATCACTTGATTTACAACATACAAAAAAAAAAACATATATATCACTTGGTTTAAAACATATATATAACTTGGTTTACAACATATATATCACTTGGTTCATAACATGTTCACAACATATATATCACTTGGTTCACAACATATATGTCAATTGGCTCACAGAATATATATCACTTGGTTAATAACATAATTATCACTTGGTTTACAACATATATATCACTTGCTTTACAACATACATATCACTTGGTTTACAACATATATATCACTTGGTTCACATCATATATCACTTGGTTCATAACATATATATCACTTGGTTCACAACATATATCACTTGGTTCACAACATATATATCACTTGGTTTACAACATATATATCACATGGTTTACAACATATATATCACATGGTTTACAACATATATCACTTGGTTTACAACATGTATATCACTTGGTTTACAACATGTATATCAACATATTATCACTTGGTTCACAACATATATACCGGGTGTTAATAGAGGTAGATCAGTAGAGTATCTGGTTTTATTTAAAGGTCGCAGTCTATTTACTCTCTGTATAGATGAGTAGTTTGCTGCAACCATTGCTGTTTGAACATTCACCTGAGGCGTACGAATTGTAACTGACGTGTATTTACCCGACTGAACTTAACAACTGAAAAGTTTTACAGTCATGTGAAGTTGTGGGCGTACAAGTTTACAAGTTTCGGAAGTTTTCATGAAAAGCCTTGTGTTGTGTGGTTGGCCGCAAGTCTTGGGAAGTTTCGCGTCAACTGGAAGGTCCAAGTTTTAAAGATTTAGGGTGTACTTTGTCGTTATAATATTTTGTCGCTCTTGGTGAAAAAATATGAATTTCTAGATTTAATACAAAAAAAAACTGCTAACAATGTGCTAAGATTATATGTTTCTATGGCAAAATTCATCGCTTTGGATACTCTTATTAATATTAGAGTGCATTACTGACTACTAAGAAATCAATAAAAAAAAAAAATAATAAATGTTCGAATCCTGGCCCAAGGAATTTTTTCAAAATATTTATTTCTGATTGATTTCTAGTTTGTAATGCACTCTATATAAGGTCTTTCAATTTAAATGGAAAGTAATTTAGGAGCTGATTCAGCTCGTTAATACATCACATTCCACTGCAAAGTACTTTTTTTTGCGAAAACTTTTTTTCCACTTCTCAGTACGAAGTGGTCCGATCAGCTGACTCAGTTTGTACGGACAAGTGAACTGCGCAAAAAAAATACTTTGCAGTGGAATGTGATGTATTAACGATACTGAATCATCTCCTAGATTACTTTCCATTTAAATTGAAAGACCTTATATAATGTGCTAAGCTTCAAAATAGAGCCGTACTTATACTGCATCACATACGATGACAGTTTAAGGCGCTACGGAAAAAAAACGACACTTTAAGGACTTGCATATCTACTTCAGTAAATAATGTATTATTTTGATAAAATAGTATATTATTTTTGGATTCTTTTTCTAGGGATCTGTTAAAACAGAAACGCGATTGGAGAAATTCGGCTCGATAGAAATATTAATTGAAATGTGGTCCTTTTCGACACCAATTCTTCTGGTTTGACAATTTAGAATGACATATAGACTGCAGCTATATTTTATTAGATGGGTTTTAACGGTGTCTAGGACTTGGTTAAACGAAATTTTGATAGCAACTTTAGTACATTTTATATTAATAAAAAACCGACTATTTGCTACTTTTCCACGAATCCGTCCCTCTCGCACTGAGGATTTTTTCGCATATGGAGTAACAGGGACGCTAAAACTTTTACATATCGCCTTAAGTTACGTGAGTAAACTGTAATTTAAAGAAAAGTTGCTCATTGAAAATACAACAAACCCAGAGCTGGTGAACATAAACGTGGAGTTACATTAGGCAAAATCAGCTTTCTCGTGGTTGTAGTTTTTTCTTATCGAACAACAAACTTTAATAGACTGGGAGCTAGCAGGTCCATTGGCTTTCTACGGGGTCAAAATTTCCGTTCGAAAAAAAGCTGATTGTAAAAATATTTACCTTAACTACTAATTTCGAGAAATCTTTGAAAAACCACAAAAAAATGTCCCTCCCTTATCTCCAAGACTGGTGGACCGAAAAATATTAAAAAAATGTCGATTATAGCTGGCTTATTACAGAAAAACTATAGCGATTGAAAAAAAGTTGAACACAGGTGAGAAATTTAAAAAAGAGTAAAATAAAAAATTTACTCGCACATATTTCGAGAAATCCTCGAAAAACCACAAAAAAAATGGGGACGGCCCTTATCTCCAACACTAGTGCACCGAAATATATGAAAAAACATCATATGTGCTTATGTTAAGATTACAGGAAAAAATAAGCAGTTGAGAAATAGTTTTTTTTTTCTCACATTTGTTTTGAATAATTTTGAACAATTCAAATTTTTCATTTTTTTTTCCACCGTGAATGTGGGAAAATTAATGCAATTTTTGTGCCAAATTTCATGTCTTTATATTTAGCGGTGCTAAAGTTAAGAGGCTGTGACATAAGGACGGACGGACGCTTACACCATTTTGATTTTCACCTGTTGTAAAATACTCATCCAAAACAATCTGAAATGCCTATTAACTGCAACGTCATACCTATTAAGTATTTGCAAGTTTCACAAAAGAAGATAGGTACCCAAAAAATGCTCATAAAATGCACGGAAAACAAAATCACAAACCAAACCATTAGAAACGCATTACTTCCGCGATTCTTCATGCACTTAGCAAGGAGTTTTCAATACTTCTTGCTCATCCCCTTGACTTTTCTGACAGCTTGGAATGCACTATTCATCTCGACCAAACAATGCTTTTCTATTTCAACCCGTATTTCTAAAGCAGTACAGTTGAAATCGTAGTGGTATGTTTGTAAGTATGCAGTCAGGGGTGCCACCCTAAAAGCACGAATCATTAGGTGCAGTCACCAATCACTGGACCTAAGATGTTACAAAGATGTATCAGAATCTAAGAGATGATGTTTGTAGGGGTCTTTTAATTGTTCATTCATGTGTACTTTATTTTATTCCCCAGAATAGAATGTAAAACATTACAAAATTGGAACGAGGTCTAAAAAGGTTAAAAGCATTAGATTGAAAGCGGAACACTACAAAAAATTTAAAGAAAGTTTCAGATTCTCTTGTTATAAAACTTTTGTTTAAGGTATATAATAAAAAATGAGCTGAAAACTAAAGCAGAGCTGAAAACTTTATTGTATACCGTCTAAGCCCGAATGATAGATCCGATAGCATTACCCTTTTATTAATACTATTGCTTTTTATATCAAGTTGAATCTGATACCCCTTACAGAAGTATGTGGTGCTGTAAAAATCAGGTTTCAAACACGACGCGAAAAAAAGTTATTGCACTGTACATAATCAATTTCATATAAATTTTTGACACTCGCAAGGATTCAAAGCCTATAGGGCACTTTCAGTTTGCAAGTTGGTCTTAAAGCACAAATATAGAAAAAAATGAAAAATATATAAATATTAAATTTACAAATAGAAGAGCTTGTATGACTAGTAGATTGATGGATGTGGAAGAGGCGAAAAAGGTGTGTCTGGATCGTAGATGATATAAATCTGTAGTCTCTGTGTACCCCTCTGGGAGACATTCGTGAGTATATGTATGTATGTATGTTAATTATTTAGAAAGTTATTTTAACCAACCTAATTAGACCCTTCATATACAAGGAGTTTAAAGGATCGTAAGTGTCAAATTAACTTGGTCTACATAACTGCAAGTGGAATTATTTACCATGTTTTTAAGGTTCCCTACTCATATTGTGTGGTGGTACGGAAACTTTTGTGTGCCGTTCCAACTCGCCCTTGGCTGGTTTTTTATTTGATCTCATATACATTTTTATAAGGCACAAATAATTTACTTTTAGTTTTCCAAATTACAGTTACGAATTCTTTTCGACACTTTTTCGAAAAAAAAATGGATCGGACATTTCTTCGGATCTAATGGCGAGGCCGAAGGCCGAGCCTCCAAGTGTCTTTCCAGTGAGGCCAAAAAACGAGCATGTGAGGACGGAGAACGCGCCAGAAATCAACTGTCATTTATAATTTATCTCCTGATAAGAAGCCTGGAAACAAAAAAAGTATCATTCCATTTAGAAATTTATAAAGCAAAACGCCGTGATTTATTTCTTAAATCTGGTAGGTATTTTTCATTATGTTTTCCGTCTAATGTTTCACCTACAAGTATCTGTGACATTTCGCCGACAACCGAGGGGTGTCTCTGTCGTCACGACTCATTACTCACATTCACCAGTCGCTGGACTGAACGGTATTTTGTTTTGTGCTTGAGACTTTTAGATTAGGAGCTAGCAATGCGGAAACAGATATATAATATTTTTCAATGCAAGTGCTCGTAAAGGCCCACTTTTTATGCATCAAAACCGAACAGAAAGTCGATTATTTTGCCCCAGGGCTTTATTATTATTATTTTTTAATTTATTTACGAGAAGTTGGCTAACCTGCAACCTTTCCTGTGTACCATAAATGTTATACTTTTTTTCCACTGTTTAACGGCTCTGGATACAGTCCTTTTGAGCCAATCATAATTTAAAGTTCACAACAATGTAACTTTTAACTTTTAATTAAATTGTTTTCTTTGATTATATTTGTTTGATTTCCTCACACTATGCATTGAAAAACGTAGTATGATACACGGGCGTAAGAGCAATAAATTACTCGGTTACGTTTAAACACTCGCTACGCTCGTGTTTTAAATCGTCCTCGTGATTTATTATTTTTCGCCCTTGTAGCATAAACTACTATTTTTACCAATGCCACTCAAAAAGAAGCTGTTGGTTCACCGATAACAGTGAATAACTGAGTGAAAAAAACAATTTTTTTTATTTGTTCAAACTTTTTCTGGGATATATGAAATATATAAATGATCTTGCTAAGTTTCTTGCCGTTCTCCTTAGCAAGACAGATCAAATGGGTGGAGGCAAATGGGGCATTATATACATTTTTTTGACGTATTTCTATTCATTTATTTAATTATTTATTCATTAATTAAATTAAAGTCAGCCAAACTTAATAACTTTTATGTTTTTTTTTTTCCTTTTATATATATATATATATATATATATATATATATTCATTTTGCATTTAAACTGACATGTAATCTGTATTGTACAAATTAATATATTTCATAATTTTGATAAAAACACTTGTACTGTTTCAGAATATCACTGTTTTATTGGTCCAACCGGTTTCGCCTTACGGCATTATCAAGGAGCTGTTAAAATAATAAATAAACAAAGGAATGCGTAGTTGTTGTTTACATTGCAGATTGTGGGCGAAACCGGTTGGACTAATAAAACAGTGATATTGTGAAGCAGTACAAGTGTTTTTATCAAAATTATGATGATGTTTCACCAAGTGCCGACAATTGCAAATATTAATCATAATATATTTAATTTAATTTGAAAGGATAACAACTTGAAAAGAACTGGTGTAGCTGTACGAGTACAAAGTATCATTGTATGTACGAGTATTATATGTATGTACGTTTGACATTTGCACGCGGTAATGGTTTGTTTACGTTGATGAAATTGTGAGGAAAAGTAGGGCATTTTGAAAATAGCAGGTGAGGGTACGTAAAAGTTTTAGCTTCCCTGTTACTCCTTATGCGAAAAAACCCTTAGTGCGAGTGGGACGGATTCGTGGAAAAGAAGCAAAAAGTCAGTTTTTTATTAATATAAAATGTACTAAGCTGTTTTGTCAAAAAGATTTTCAAGGAGACTTTACAAATACCCAATATACACACATTGGAAAAAGAAAATGGGTATAGGTTTTGTTATAAGGTTATTGGTGTGCCGTTTTTTCGAAAATTGTAGAGATTTGATGAGCTGCAAAATTTTGACATAAAATGAAAATAAAAATGCACGGTATACATAATAATAACTGCAC
The DNA here is from genome assembly GCA_934047225.1 of Ypsolopha sequella. Lineage (NCBI taxonomy): Eukaryota > Metazoa > Arthropoda > Insecta > Lepidoptera > Ypsolophidae > Ypsolopha > Ypsolopha sequella. The sequence continues at coordinate 3,555,989 of OW203988.1, read as the reverse complement.
AACAATTAAACCATTTTTTAATCATTATAATCGATGCCACTTCTTATGGTATACCTACTTGCGTTGACATTGACAGTGTCTCGGTTCCCTTCTAAGTGAAACCCTCTGTACGGAACCCTGCATGATGCGAGTTTAATATCCTTGCTGAGTGGCAGCCCTGCATTCTTTCACGGGGGAAAGGGCGAAGTGAGTGCGTTTTGGCAAGCTGGGGTCCTGCAGGTTTCTGTCAGGGTTTGAAAAAGTGCGGTAAACAAAGTATAGATTTTTTATGTTTAACTAATAGTGGAATCAATTCGGCGCAACACAACTTAACTTATTTGACAGAACTAACCTTATTTTGAGCGTTCTGTATTTGTCTTTTCGATACGGAAAGAAAAAGACAGAACGCTCAAATTAAGTTTAGTCCTATGAAACAAGTTAAGTCTTGTTGCGACGAATCGACACAATTATATCACTACTTAATAAACCAATATTTTTATCTCAACTAATTATTTTATCAGTGCATATATTTACGCATAATTATAGAGACTATTACGTACCTACTACGAATGTAGTACGTAGACTCAAAGGCGGAAAAATATTATTTTATGTTGCTACGCCGTAGCAAATATAGAAAAAGTCCGTCGTGTAATTTGTAGGAATTGTAAGGGGTACAGAGTGTTTGAAAATGAATATTTTATTTATTTTTATTTAAGGTCACAAACAGTCTATAAAAAAAACATTGAAAAGAAAAGTATGCTACGTAACAATTGATGGATGGATTGATGAATGTGAAAGAGGCGAAAGAGGTGTCCAAACAATGTTAAAACAGAATTTTAATATGTTTTTGAGATGATCATGACTAAGTGTGTATAAAATTTAAAACTCATGCTTTATAAACCTCACTTATACTGAACTATTAGCGTCAACTGCCACAGACCGAAATGTTTTTCAATTTTTAACTTCTAAACTAAAAAAACAAAGTTAAGCTATGCACTTTGCGCTAAGCGACTGACGTTCAACCTTAAGCTGTTGGTTTTTGTACCCAAAATACGGCGATAGAGTTCACCACCTATCACCTTTGGGACGTAATAATCGTCGGTGAAAAGCGGGTGTACCAACTGTGGACTGTGATTTGCATTTGTGACGATATGTTTTAATTGATTTTCACAGTTGTTTTCTAATTTATTAACTTACAATATCCCGTGCACTGAAAAAGAAAATTTATAGCTTATTATATTCATCCCTGAATATCTTTCAAGATTGATAGAACCAAACAAATCGCCACATCAAGTTAATTCACTTCTTTCCTTAATTTCCCTTGCAGTAGGGTGTAATGCACGCTGCATTGCGCTAATAGCGCATGACGTCATAAATTGCGACCAATAGGGATGCGTCGTGACGTCACTCGCAGGATCACTAGACTGGAGGGAGCGGAAAGTTTGGAAAACAGATTTAATTCGTCATTTGTGTTTTGTAGTTGTGAGGAAAAGTTATCGACTAGCTATTATTGTTGAAATAATGTGGAGTTAGTAAAGAGGGGATGATTGTTGCTGTCGTCCGCAGAAGAGGAGATTACCTTTGTGTCCCTGCTGGCGTCTCTAGGATGGTGGCTTGCTGTACCTGGTTTTTAAAACCTTTATAGCACATTAAAAAAACGCATACGGCAAATTAAAATAATTGGTCAAGTACTTAACTGAAACGCATGAGTTTAGGGCAAAACAAGAAACAAAAGAAAACGGTTTTCTTATACTTTAAATTTGGCATTTACTTAAGTGTACGTTTTCCACCAAATTTGTGTTTTATTTACTTAAGTCAGTGCCTTAATCACATTTTTAGCGTCTAGTGATTCATTAAATAAATCAAGACCAGTTTCGCAGCCACATTGTGAAAAACCCGCCTTTTTCTAATTAATCGAAAGTGAACACTTAAATTCAAAATTCACTCAATAGTTATTCAACAAAACATTATTACCTATGTATTGTGTATGTTGCTATCGCAAAGTTTTGCATCGGTTTCTGTAAATAAGAATTAACTATTGAGTGAATTTTGAATTTAAGTGTTCTTAGTGTTCTGTTTCGATTAATTAGAAAAAGGCGGGTTTTTCACAATCCGGCTGCGAAACCACTGTTAATTAAAGATTTTTTATACATACATGTACTCATACCTGTTTCCCAGAGGGGTAGGCAGATACTACAGATTTCCATCTGCTACGATCCTCACACACCTTTTTCGCCCTTTCCACATCAAGTCATACACACTCTTTTATTCCGGATACTTTTAACATTGCCCTTTTTCGTTATGTCGCCAATTTAGACAGCAAATTTTTTATACAGTTAAATTGTAATATTGGCTGCTAGCTATGAAGTTGACGAAATTTTCTTTCATGAGATCATATCTCCTGTAATTTAATAGCTATTTCTATTTTTTGTTTTTTGTTTGAAAGCTGATTTCAAGGTTTTAATTCGTCGTTTTAAATTTTGTTTTATTTTCAGTTTGATAACTAAAATTAAATGTTCTAAAATAGTTCATCCGAAATGCTATCCATTTCCATGATAAGATTCGTAAACACTTCTTACAGATGACACTTTTCAAAAATTAAATGAATGTTGCTGTTAGCTTAATGTTATCTCATTAATATTATACACAAAAAACTACAAAATTTAAATTTGCCTTTCTAAAAAAATGACAAAATGTTAGTACTGAAAATTGAGTTTTCTCTAAATTCTCCATACAAAACGCCAATTTCATATGTAAGGACCATAAATTATGGTTCGATAACTACCAACCTACAAAAACTCTTCAAACCCAAAACAGCAATATCACGCGCAAAACCATCAGAATTTAATATAAGGATCGTCGTACACTAAACCTCTACACCGCATTTCAGCTATAACTTATTTATAAGTTGCAGAACCCGAGGCTCGCCATTATCTGCGGAACCCTTGAGGCTGGTTACAATAGAACCGGGTTATGAAAGGACCTTAATGGTTTTTATTGAGCTCTGAAATCGATTTATTGGATAACTTTGGGCTGAAGAAATGACATTTAATTTGTAATTATGATTTTACGAGTAGTTATGATCGATTCTTAATAATTATAATAAAATTCTTTATTGGACAGAATAAAATTATTGTACATAAGCGAGCTTAATACTAATTAGTATTTTCTACCAACTAACCTTTGGAAATGAGGAAATTGTTGAGGGTAGTGCCATACTATTTAAAAGGGGTAATCCTGAAAATAGTACTTAAATAATAAATTATTACACTACATCCTAATAATCATTTAAAGCAAAGTTATAGTGCATAATAAAATACATAAACTACATAAACAGTTTACACAAATATATGGAACAAGATCACAAGACGTAAGAAATAACTGTAAAGCCCAAAAATACAAATATTGTACTGTAAGCAAAAACAGTTTTTGAAAACCATAAACAATTCACGACTTTGGAAAACCCAACGATTTTGTAGTTACCCATAAAATAATAATAAGTATAATATTATCATTTAAAAATATGTTTTTGGAACAGTTTGTTGTATGTAGCTATTTGTTGTATAACTAGGTAATTGTTATATTTTGTACAATTTTCGAATTTGTTGTGTTTAAAATTTCTGTGTTCGAGTATATCGTAATATTCTTTCTAATACTAAATATGTTTGCGTTTGGTATTTTATGATTATTTTTACAATTGTGACTGTTTGTTACCTAAATAAAATTATCTTATTGTGTATTAAAGTGATTAAATGATTGTACTCATCGATTCTATGACGTTTCAATAGCACTGAGGTGGTTGTGGCAAAAATTCTTAAAAATCTACTTCTTTAAATCTAATTCACTTCACGACATGAATCTCCGAGGGGGTGTCAGAGGTGTGTACGAGTATTTTTACGTTCCAGCGCACAAATATGGACTCACAGTGCCTTTCAAAGCACGCAGACCGAAAAAAAATGTGCCCCACAGAATTTGAACCCTAGACCTCCAGATAGGTCAATGACCTCCAGATTAGAATTCGAATAGGTACTCGAAAAAATAGACCATAGGCGGCCAAGAATCGTTTAAAAAAAAACATTTATGCTGTTGCATCTATTGCTTATTATGTAAAGAACCATTGCATGATTTTTTTCTCTCTGATTGGTGTTTTATAATAGTACATTACGATACGAGAGCAATCACACGAGTCGAGAAAAAGTTTCTCGCACGAGTTTCGTATAATTTTTCATAGCACAAGTGCGGAAAATGCCGACTTCACGCACGCGCAGCGTGCGTAAAGCGGTCATTTTACGCACAGTGTGCTATAAATAAATTAAAGTCTACTAGCTCAGCCAGAAAAGTGGCCAATTACCCGAAATATTATATAAGCATAAAAAATAACGATACGTATCGCTCTACATACGCTTCTTGATTGCTTGCGCTTTTTACTGCATTTCATAGTACGGAGACCCTGTACTATGAAATATGGCAAGAAGGCGATAAAGAAGTGTATCGATAGCGATACGTATAGTTTTTTTTTTAACTGATATAGTACTGACTCGGAATAGATTCTAACATAATAACAAATTTGAAAGGGTATATTTATATTAATAAAAATATTTTAAACTGTTAGGCATACTTCATGCAAGTTTACGAATCATACATAGTGAATAATAATAATTATAAAGTCCCTTTCAATAGAATCCGCCAATAATGTAAACAAACCAATTTATACACGATTACTGCGTAATTACTTACATTTGAATATCAATCCTGATCATATTCACATTTCAAGGAACCATACATTGTTCTTAAAATCATTTCGACACCAAATAACTTCTTTATGATAGTTATTTTAATTAAAAATAATCGGACGACGAAAATTTCAATAGTTTGTAAAACTGTCATATTAATTTTTTTATCATCAAAGTCTTTTTTGTCTTTGGAAAGTTAGTGTTGTGACTTCACAAACCTCTCACAAACACCGCTTTTGTACCAACAAAATGAAAATTTGTAATGGCCGCAAACAGCTGATTTAGAGAGCGGGTTTGGCAATTATTTCATTTCCTTAGATTTTTTATTCATTGGTGGGTATTGTTCCGAGTTCTGTGCGTTTTTCTGTTTCCTCTAATTATCGACGACTTTGCTTTTTGTATTTTGGTTTTTTGGCATTTTCTTTGCGATTTGCTTGGATTTATTCTTGGAACGACGACTTCTGCGTGAAATCACGGACTTTGTTTTTGCTTACGATTGGATCTCTTTCTCAAGAAACAAGGTGGTAACAATGTTTATAAACTATTAATTCTTTAAAATCTAATAAAGATGTACACATAATCACTTAGAGATGCTAAGAATAAATCCAAGAATAATAATAAAGTGAAAAATTATTACGTGGTGTTTTTAGGTTATAATGAGTGAGCCGTAACATCAGGGTCGAAGACTCCTCCGCCTGCCAAAAAACAAAAAATTCATCTGACCACAAGGGAAAAAAATTCTAGTGAATATTTATAATTATTTAGAAAAATCCTCTCTTACATACCCATCCAAAATGGAGTTATATAAAATTACTTCAGAAATTATGGAGGTGTCTCAGTATGTTGTAAGAGATACCATGAAGCATTATTTAGAAACTCAAAAAATACCACACCAAAATACCACTTTAACATCAGTATAGGTACAACCAAATCTTTGGGTACAACACCATAATCATAGAGAACTGTCAAATAATTATCTTGTTTACATTATTGGCGGATTCTATTGAAAGGGACTTTAAATACCCCTATGAAAATAGCAGGAAGGAAAACATTCCATGCTTGAATTTTTTAAATGTCTTACACGGTTTGCAGAAAAAATACGCTACATGTAACGTAGAATCACATTCGTGGTGCAGCATAATGCGGTGACCTAGGTACCCTAGATAACTGAATACTAGCCTACTTCCCCCTGCGTACGGTGACCATGGCTTTTAGATCAAGGGATCTTTATCGTAAGATAAATGATGAAAATTCTGGAATAATTTCGAATCGAATGAATAGATTCAAAAGAATTACGACTAATAACCTTTTACCTTAAGCCGATAATCAAAATAATATAAATTGGTTACCTTTTCTTTTCATTAATTAATACCATTCTTTTTTTTAACTCGGTACTGATTTCTTTTAAGCGACCTTAATTTGTTAGTCTGGCAATTCTTGAATGATTATATTCAAAAAACTTATCAAATGCAAGTCAGAGTCCTGCACAAAAGTATCCTTACCACCACACAATACGGTACAGAATCCTCAAAACAAGATGGATGCCATAGTAACATCAAGGCGAAAAGAAACAGGTGCTAAAATTGTGTCTGATAGAAAGTTCTTCATCCTCTGAGTACGGAACCCTAGTTTGTATTATTTGTTGTTTTACTTTAGATACTACAATCTAAACAAATTTAAAAATAGTTTGTTTTGCTGTTTTTAAAGCGATATGTGAAAAAAAATACGGGTGTTTCTTTTCTGTGTATTTCATGAAATACACGGAAAATTATAATCAGTTTCTGGTATATGCATTTTGACTATATAATCTATGGATTTGTTTTTGGAAAATATGTTGGGATAAACTTTCCTCAATAGAAATAATTGTTGAAATGAGGTCTTCTAAATGAAATTAAAAAAAAAGCCTGATGATGTTATTATAACGAAACCGGTCGCTAGTGTAGTATATATAAAAAGTGGAACAGGTACCAAGAATTTGTTTTATTTGGAAATAAAGTCCTTTAAATATTATATAAGGTCCTGTTTTTTGTACAAATCCTGGTGACACTACGCCTACCTGACCCAGATTTTTATAACGTTGCAGAGAGAATGAAATTGCGGGACTGCCTGCAGTTGTTTTTTTTTTCGCTAGGTTGTATTTTTTATAGTCGGGGTATTTTTTACTCTCATATTGAAAAACTGTTGGATTGCCCATGTAATTCATGAGCTGTACAAAGGGAATCATGAGGATTGTAGAAAAGCTTTGAGGAAGTAGAGCTTTTAGACTTTTTACTTATTTTGTACATGCGGGTAAAATATCTTTAGATTCGAAAGTATGTTGCGGTTTTATATTATATTAACTTGTCGATGTCTGCAACTGTTCAGCCTGAGGTTGTTAATTTCTCCGATTATTTGAGTTTCTCGATATCTTCCTTCCTTTCTGTGTTGATGATAACATCACCATTTTACGTTTTATGTAAACTACGCACGTGAAATTTCAACTCCTCGGGGTATATGACAGGTGGTAGAGCTGATGCCGGTCTTGACTGTGGAGGTACCACCATATTACTTGGAGACCCCCTCGAAGTAATTCGGGGGAGAGTAAGAGGACAGCTCATAGGCAAAAAATCAGGAGGCCCACCGTGCCTGGGACTGATGGATGGCGGTATATCCATCCTTAATAGCCGGGCCTTATATAGAACAGACTGGTGACGGGCAGCGGCGTCACTGGTGCGAGGGTTCCGGCACCGCGCTCACTAACCCGCCTGCCCAGCGTGTGTGAATATGGGCAATTCTTCTAGGATGACAGCTGGGAGGGCCAAAGTCCTGGAAAGACTTATGTCCAGCAGTGGACGAATTAGGCTGATGGATGAATGGGGTATATTATTGAATAGACTAGAGATTTTGTGTCCTCACTGCTTGTTTCCTTATTTTTTTTTATATTGCCACAAAACTTGAACTCGATGGTCTAAGTATTTTATTGCTGCCTCTTTTGGTGATTTCCGCAAAGGACAATTGCTCGGTAGGTCGCTGCTTCTTACACGCATCTCTGATTGAGCCTTTGTGGTCCTGAACAATACTTTTGAGTAAAAGATCCTGTTCCAGTGTCTTCTGAGTAGTGACGTCGGCTGCAATGCCTTTTTGTTTCAGTAATTTGTACTGAACTGCCATTTAAGACGTTCTGCTTCCAATTTTGCGGCACAAGTTGTTGATTCTCAGTTTTTTGGTCTGAGTTTAATTTTCCATCCGAAGCAATGGAACAAACCTCATTTAGACATTATTCGACTGAGGTCATCTATATCTGAATTTCCGGCGTCAAAAAACCTTCAAGGGCTGATGATGATACAGTGGGCACTACGTCATCCGTATGGCAGGGAGGTGCTGGGGGAGGGCTCCTTCAAAGCAGGAGGCTCTCTCCTGGGTTTGAAATTGTAGCTTCAGATCAAAATTCCTAAGTTTAGGTTGCTTAAACTGGGTGTACGGGCGTACGAGTAATGTCTAGTAGGCCTACCATGAGTTTGGGTCTCGTTACCTGACTGCGTAAAATATAGTAAGTATGTAAGTAAGTAAGTAATATATTTATTTCATGCCACCATATACATAATACACATACATAACACAGAATGGTAACTTAAAAAAACTAAAACGAAAAAATTTTATATAATAAAAACCCTACAATAAATATGTTATATTAAAAATTCTGGTTTCTCTCGTAAACCACTAAGACGCCCTGTACAATTACTGTTACAAGTACAATGTGTCATATAAATATATAACGCAGTTGCTAGCGAGCATCGCGGTATAAATAAATTTAAAGGCCTACACGATATTTTATTTGTAATTCTGTGTTGGTACAAAAATATCTGTAGTAAGTAAATGCTATTGTGTCTGCAGTACTTATCCAAAAATGGATGGCCAATCCACCATTACCACAGGAAATGCTTTGTCATTTTCAACTCCCCCATACCCTAACAATGCCTACACAAAACATATCTCTGCTCCTATTGACTGCTATGTAGCAGTTACATATAATAAGATATACGACTGATATACGACAGTCCGCGTGCCCCTAGGACATCCGTAGGGAGTGCAGTGTAGCATGATGCATCAAATTGCCATGACATTGCTAGATATGAAGCTGAAAGGCTGCGTTCCATCTTCTGAAATCTACATATGAACAGTTGCTCAGTCAAAACTATTGGGAGTTACTGCAAAACTGAGAGCATAATCTACGTTTTGCTACGCCCCACTTGTAAAATAACTTTTTTCGATGTATATATCGTGTAACAAATTTAATATGTATACAGGCATGTATCTGGAGCTGTATTTTTGAATCACTCGCCGTGAATCATATATTCACGCACGAAAATAAATCACGTGTGAAATTCAATTCGAATGAAATTTTAAGTATTTTTGAATCAGTAGAAATCAATGTAAACGGTTTTCGTTTTAAGCAAAAAAAAAAAAAAAACGGAAAGCAATATTTCGTTGATTTTAAAAACCGGTAATGAATGGAGGTGAACGGAACGTAAATTAAAAAGTTATAATGTCATGTCACTCTCATCGATGCATCGACATTGACATTTTCTTCTTGTCATTCTTGCATAGCTTCTACTAGTAGAAACCGGAAAACGAGTGGGTCAGAACACTCGTTGCAGAATTCATGGAGAGAATTTTTAAAAATACTGATTTCAAGTTCTTCATGCGGATTCATATGCGAATTGAAATTCGAATGATTCAAAAATACAGCTCCTGATGGCGCGTGGATGACAGTGACAGGGGAGCGCAGCTGTGAAACAAGGAGTATGGTAGCGGCGTTAGTTCCAATTTTGGACAAAACCAATACACGCGCCACAAGATATTTGTAGCACTGTGTGTCGCAAAAAAATGTCATGATATAGTATATCCTCATTTCAAGTATGGGCTATCACTGGAATAGTCAAACCTCCTTTTGACCGACGATTTTTACATGATAACCTCATCACTATACTTCAGATACAAATACACCCTCTTTTTTGTCCTAACAATGGATTGCTGCAAGGAGTGTTTTTCCTTGTGTCAAATTTAGTGTTCAAAAAGATTCCTAGATGGCACTGTCGTATACCTTAGCAAGAGCTTAGCAACATAATCAAAGACAAAATTTCCACAGATTCCAAACAAACTAAAAACCACTTCGACAGTGATTTCTACGAAACATATTTTATCTATGGTGACATGGACAGTGACATCTGGAGGAAAGCTAAGAACTAAGAAAAAAAATCAAGGAGAAAAACGCTCGGTGTATACAAATATTTGTACTCCATCAATCAGCCCGTATTCGCCCACTGCTGGACATAGGCCTCCCCAATATTACGCCACTCTTGGTGGTCCTCAGTTATCCTCATCCAGCCGCCACCCGCAACGTCTTCAGATCGTCAGTCCAGCGGGCACGAGGGCGGCCTACGCTACGTTTTGCTGTACGTGGTCTCCATTCCAATGCCTTACGGCCCTAATGGTTATCACGTCAGCGACAAATATGGCCAGTCCACTGCCACTTCAACTTACTGATTCAGCAGGCTATGACGGTCACCTTCGATCTCTGACGGATATCTTCGTTTCGGATTTTATCCATCAGACATATTCCAAGCATAGCCCGCTCCATAGCTCGTTGAGCGACCTTAAATCGGCGGATCAAGCCTTTGGTAAGAGACCACGTCTCAGCGCCGTACGGTCATCACTGGAAGGACGCACTGGTTGTATACTTTAGCCTTTCAGCACTGCGGTATTGGCGACGTGAATATGTGACGCAACTTGCCGAATGCTGCCCAAATATTTGTACTATGATCATTAATTCTAAAACACTTATTGGTGCAAGGCAGCTTTACCGAAACGACGCATCCGAGGTTCATGAACGAATGTCTTCTCATTTTTCGTGAAATTGTTAGTTGGAAATATTATAAACAAAGACGATATTTTTGATGGTCGTAGATAAAGTATTGTATGCATTTGAACATAATTAGACATTGGGAATTGGGACACTAGTGCAAAATTATAACGAAACTCAATTCGTTCGTTTCGTAAACAAGCACCCGTGTCCCAAAGTCTCAAATTATGTTACAGTTGCAAAAAATACTATATTCTTCTTATCTTCGTGATCGATTTGAACTTTTGTTGTCTTCTAGGGACAAGCCGGCTCGTGCACGTACTGTGCACAAATCGTGTGCATTCGGCCAGTCCTTCACCGTCATGGCCATAAGATTATGGAATTCGCTTCCCCATAACATTAGAGACTGTCCTACACTCGGTATTTTAAAAACAGAGTGAAAGAGTACTACCTTTCAACTCCATGAGTATCTGTAGATAGCACAATATTTATTTGAACTATTGTTATGTATTTTTATCTTATTTTTTGTAAATATTATATATATATATATATATATATAAGTAAATATGTTTATTGTTTAAATAGTTACTTAATTATTATTTATGTAGGTATATTGTTGTTATTTATAATCATAGGGTGTAAGTATATTAACATTTTTAGTGTACACGTATGTATGTCTACTTTTTATTATTACTTCTCTTTTTTCAATCCGGGTTTGCTGGAAGAAATCTCTTTTTAGAGGTAAGCTCGCCTATGTACATAATATATCTAAGTACTTTGTAAAAATGATGTTTTGTGTGTACAATAAAGAATATGAATATGAATATATTGCAAGTAGCGTGTACTAAAAATGCTTCAAAAGCCAAGTTACCGTTGATTTGTTCACTTTGTCCTTTGTCCCGGTGAGTTTTGATGCAAAGTGAAGCCACATCATTACTAAAAGTATGAGCAATGATAAATGTAATTATTGAAAAAAAATACTTTAAATAAATATAAAAAAAACATAAGATAGGAAAAAACTAAATTAAATAATTTTTCACTTGAGATTATTTAATGGTCAAGCATCATTAGTTTGGTGCAAGTTAGCAAATAGACCTCAACAAGACCTCCTCCATACCTCCAGCACCACTGAAATACGTCGCGTGCCCAAGTCTGACATTCTTGAGAAATTCCCGGATCGGAACGTGCCCTTCAAATATGGCGAGCAGACGACGACGGGTTAACTTGGAAGACTTCAAAAATATGATGCAAGCAAGTAAGTTGTAATCTAATCTACATTTTATGCAAGTAAGTGTTGATTTTTAGGGTTTCGTACCCAAAGGGTAACCAACGGGACCCTATTACTAAGACTCCGCTTTCCGTCTGTATGTCCGTCTGTCTGTCCGTCTGTCAACAGGCTGTATCTCATGAACCGTGATAGTTAGACAGTTGAAATTTTCACAGATGATGTATTTCTGTTGCCGCTATAACAACAAATACATCCATACAACAAACATGTTTTTTTTGCCGTTTTTATAGATAATGGTACGGAACACTTCATTCGCGAGTCCGACTCGCACTTGGCCGGTTTTTATTTAAATGTATAGTACACTCATTAGGCTTACGCTTGCTTGGTCTCTGCCGCACTTGATGGAAAGCGTTGATGATACCTAGGACGAACGCGCTCGCTCAGACAGTGGGAGAGTGAAAGCAGGCGAGGCGATACTCAGTATGTCCAGGAACTTACGCAAAATCTACACAAGTCGATAAAGGACGAATCAATGGTACTACAAATTTGCCTGTAAGCACTCCCAGTACTGCTTCTCATGACGTCATGCCGGAACACATGTCGATGTTTTGTCTGTAAGCTCGTTGCAAAAACATTTTCTTGCTCTACATTTATACTCGTACTGCTTGCATGTGCATGTTTTATGCGAGGGGTTGGGCGCTGCTTGAGTCTGCATTTTGAATAGCATGGTAATATGCAATATGTTAAATAATTCTTTCATCAAACATCGCAAATAAATTTGCAAAATATTATACATTTTATAAAAGTTACTTCTTTATTTATCTATAGGTATGTGCTAAATAACAGCTTGGCAAAAAAGAGTTTGACACGGTGACAGGTGGAACTAAAAATGTTGGTCGTAGTACTTATACCATTTTAGTGCCCTTATTTTTAGGGGTCCGTACCCAAAGGGTAACCAACGGGACCCTATTACTAAGACCCCGCTGTCCATCTATCTGTCCGTCTGTCCGTCTATCACCAGGCTATCTCATGAGCCGTGATAGTTAGACAGTTGAAATTTTCACAGATGATGTATTTCTGTTGCCGCTACAAAAACTTAAAAAACAGAATAAAATAAATATTTAAGGGGGCTCCTATACCACAGACATGTTTTATAGATAATGGTACGGAACCATTTGTACGCGAGTCCGACTCGTACTGGGCTGGTTTTTTTTTCAATACTTTTTGCTAAAATCACAAACACCGAAGCTTTTGGTATTGTAAAGAAACACCTACTTGAAAAAAAAAACAACCACGTTTCACCTACAAGTATAAGGTTCCCAGCGTGATGGATGGTGATCTATTGCAGTATTTCCAACACAAATTTTACCTCAAAATTTCGATTTGAGCCCGCTACCTCTAGGTCGAGAAGTTTGAGTCACTAGACCACTGACGCAATTTGGAAACTAAAACAATCTATGAAAAAATATATCTTTTTTGCTTTGTGAATCAAGCGAGAAGAACATTAACAGATTTTTTATTTAAAGTATGTTTTAAACTTGAGTTATCACATCAGACTGTCAAATCAAATGTGACAAAGTTCATATCGGTGTCGATTCGGCGTAACACGTTTGGGAGGACTAACCTTATTTTAAGCGTCCTGTCATTTTCTTTCTTCATCGGAAAGACAAGGACCGAACGCTTAAATTAAGTTTAGTCCTGTCAAATAAGTTAAGATGTGCTACACCTAATCGACACAATTGCCTTCTTTATGTCTCCGCTTTTGAAATTAGTCACTTTTCTACAATATTTTAAAAATTCCTATGAGATAGAATATTAAATAATAGCTCTTTCTGTGCAGACAATAACTAAATAACGGAAACCTAACATTAAAATAAAAAAATTTAATCAAAATCAAAATCATTTATTTATAACATATTTAACAGTTTTGTTGTCAAGTTCTCCTTTTAAGTTTTCACCTGTAGTAGGAGAAATTCGCTCTTTCATCCATAGTTGCGACAGAATTATAAATAAATATTTAAACAAAGCAAGACTTTAAAATGTACCTTCGAAGAAAAGCCTGCCGTTCCACTCACCACCCGCACTGCAATAGTAATAAGAGCGTTAAGTAGGTCAGCGGTAATCTCCACGATGGCACATTATGTGAAATAACTTGTGAACTTATTAAATAGTTATAGTAAGCAACCAAAACACGTGCTATTTACATCCTAACCATCCTAACACTAACATCTTTACTAAACCCTACTACTACGTTAGTTCATAAATCACAGATATGTGTACACGATAATTCAAAATACACTCTAAATAATATATTTCACGCAAGTCGTAATCGGGTAAGTATTTTATTCGGTAAACAATTCGAGCGGCTAAGCAAATTAATCTGCAACGAATTTCCAAAACCCTTGAACCGCTGGCCCTAATTGCTTTTCCTCAAAAATAAAACGATTTAAACGTCCTTTTTCGTGTAAGATAATGATGATTCCCTCGGAAGGGTTCCTAATGACCTTTGTCTTGTTGTATTGGGGCTGGAGGTTTGTGCCTCGGTGCGACGCGGCGCGATATGCGTTTTGCGCTTCCATTGGTAAAGTTGAAAAATAATAATTAAAAAAAATTGGTCCAATCTTGAGATCTAGATTGTAGTTTAGAGATCTGTAAATGAACTAAAGTTAAATTAAGCACCTTATTTTGTATCAATTATAAACTCTGAAAACTAGGTTTTTTTTTTGTACAAATTTGCGCGCTCTGAGCTGTGGCTCTTCTGACAACAGAAAAACCGTGCTCAACAAAAACCTGGGTTTTTATCAAACAACTCTTGAAATAAAGTTATGTTTACAGAATTTTCTAACGGGCTCGTGTTAATATGAACTTAGTATCATTTATCTATTATTTTACTTCGTAATTAGCACTATATTTTGTACAAATAGAAACTCCTGGTAACTTCTTGAATTTTTTTCATTGAGCCAATTTTATTATTTTTCGTTTTGGACCCTTTGGTTTCTTTGAATTTTTATTAAATTTATTTTTATTTAACATACACGTTTTTAAAAAATCTTGATCTTCATTTAAGTGCTCTGAAGTTTTAGCAGTTCACTTCTGCATTTCTCAGAAAAATATGGTATAATTAGATATGTTCATCTATTTATCTATCTATCAATCTCCATGCGATATGGAAAAAAATTAACATACTTGTATCACAGTGGAGATTCTGATGTGTAGTCTTTGCCTGCCCCTTTTGGAGACAGTAAAACCGACCCCGAAGGCTATAATTTCAATTTTAGTGCTGTCAAAACTAAACTTTTTCATGAACTATTCTGCAATAACAAAAATTTGTTTTGACATCACTAAAACTAAAATTAAAGCCTTCAGAATCTATATTGTCTGCTATATTATCAGCTATATTGTCTGTATATAAATTATATTGGGAACCCCAGCGGAATTAATAAAAAAAGTGTAAAACCTTTTTCTGAAATAAAAAATACATTCCTGAGGGGCTGTCGGAAGAGCTTCCAAGTGGGAACTGTCAATAGAACGCCCTCTTTTAACCGACGATTTTTACGCTTTAATGTTGCTGTATTTCGGGCACAAAACACGCTGTATATCAGCATAAAAATATGATTTTTCGTGTACGTGAAATTGCACAAAATTGAATTTTAAGTAATAAAAAATTCCACGTAAGTGTATTTACGTGTAGGTATTAGACAGTTAAAAAATATAAACATAAGTCTCGCTACTCGCTAGACGCTCTGCAAGTCGCGCGTAACTTATCGCCTGCGCGGACCAAGACTTATAATATTCTAAATACGGAACCCTTTTCCTCTCTTAAGAGGCCGGGTTTTAATTAAACAGCAGAGTTTAATATCAAGGGTTGTGTTTTTATTAATATTTTTCGTCTTATTTGTTTAATAAAGCAATGAATGTAGTGGCGGGTTCAGCATTTTTATAAGCATCAGCCTGAGTTTGCTGAAAGTTTTAAGTCAGCTATTTTCTGTTTGTTTCTTTTATAGTGATTTTTTCTGTGACGATGAAATGTTATAGATATCGAAAAGGGATCTATTTTGCTTTGCCAAGTGTCTGATTCTAAAGGATCTTGTCGGTTTGATTTAGAAATTATTTTATTTGAAGATTTCTGTAGAATTATTTAGGAAAACTCGCAATATATTCAAGAAATGTAATGACAAAATAAATTTTACAATTTTAACAAGTAAAAGGTTTTTAATTTGTGCACAATGGAAAGGTACCACCTGTTCAAGAAGCTGACACAAAAATTCTGCCCCCGAAAATGTGCGTTTGGAGTAAAGGAAGTCTGCCTTCGCGGCAGCGAGCTACGTTCCTATTGGTTACTTGCAAAAATACCACTTCCGTTCCTCCAAAAACATTACAAAAACAATAAGTTGGCCAATTAACTTAAACCTAACCCTACCTGTGGAATGGAGACAATTATCATTTTATTTACAAGGCTTTATACATAGAAATTAGCAATGTTATGAAAATAATTGACACTCACTGACTCGAATATAAACATGGCGGTTGTATAAACCGGAAACACATTTTATAGACCTGTAAACTTTGATCACATAAATTATCCAAAATGACATGTGTGTAACTAAATTCAAATCTACGACGTAACTCAAGTAAATTAACATTATCTTAGACATTAATAATTAGAAATAAAGAAGGAAAGTTTCTAAATCAAAATCTAACAATATTCCAAGAATAATTTTAAAGCTTCCGGGTTAAATTATTCATAATTTCAAATACTAAAAATCATAAAAACTAAACATAACAATAAACCACACTGATTCTTAATTTAAATCAATAATTAACTGCAGAAAAGAATCTTTATCAATGTTACATCACCGGATGTTTACATCTAGAAATTATTTGCTCCGACACGGCCATTCTGCAAGGTGGTGTGTGCCCAGCGCCACTATGGTTTTCTCAGTCTAAAAATTATCTTTTTCAGTTTTCTGATGTCCTTACCCAACGGGTTTGCTTAGGGAAAGTAGCCTAACTTAAGAGACTAATATTTCAAAGTTTGAAACGGCATACATTCAAGGGCATGTAAATTGTTACAATGTAGGATTCTAGACCAAAACAGTCGCATTTGTGATTAAGGACCGTATACCACAACAGTCATATTTTATTGAAAAACTGTATGAGGTATACAGTCATGTCTGCGATATAGGACCGTATACAACAACCATCATATTCGCAATGACAAACTGCATACCACAACAGCCATACTTGTGTCTAAGGACCGTATACCACAACAGTCATATTTTATTGAAAAACTGTATGAAGTATACAGTCATGTCTGCGATATAGGACCGTATACAACAACCATCATATTCGCAATGACAAACTGCATATCACAACAGCCATACTTGTGTTTAAGGACCGTATACCACAACAGTCATATTTTATTGAAAAACTGTATGAGGTATACAGTCATGTCTGCGATATAGGACCGTATACAACAACCATCATATTCGCAATGACAAACTGCATACCACCACAGCCATACTTGTGTTTAAGGACCGTATACCACAACAGTCATATTTTATTGAAAAACTGTATGAAGTATACAGTCATGTCTGCGATATAGGACCGTATACAACAACCATCATATTCGCAATGACAAACTGCATACCACAACAGTCATACTTGTGTTTAAGGACCGTATACCACAACAGTCATATTTTATTGAAAAACTGTATGAAGTATACAGTCATGCCTGCGATATAGGACCGTATACAACAACCATCATATTCGCAATGACAAACTGCACACTACAACAGTCATACTTGTGTTTAAGGACCGTATACCACAACAGTCATATTTTATTGAAAAACTGTATGAAGTGTACAGTCATGTCTGCGATATAGGACCGTATACAACAACCATCATATTCGCAATGACAAACTGCATACCACAACAGTCATACTTGTGTTTAAGGACCGTGCTCATCATTAACGGTCCCTATAACGGCTTCCACAGCGTCAACGTCATCTAGCTTATCTTTAGCGAGACGTTTCCACAGGATCCAAGAGATATTTAAATATTCCGATATGTCTTTGTTCGCATCGCAGGTATGTTAGACTACGTCACGAGAGTGGTGATTCTCAGGTTCAAATGTCGTGATAATCCTTTCCCTTGGTTCTGGCCAGGTTGAAGTGTTAACTAGCCATTCGTCAGCCCATGCTCGGGTCCGACCTTTAAAGAGACTTGTTACCTTCATTCTCGTATCGAAGTCGCTTAGCTGGTAGTTTGTGACTGCGGTATCGATGTGGTTGCACCACTCTTGAACGCCCACGCTGAAGTTGGGGTCGAACGAAGGAAGGAACACGTCGCTGATCTTCGTCTTTTCCTGTGGTGGACGGCCTAGACGCTCGCTCGTCTTCTGCATCCACTCCATCATGGTTGTGAAAAGCTGAGGCGGTACCCCAACCCAAGATGGTGTCTCATCTCCACTCATATTTTCTGTAAATGGAAATAAGTTTGTAAAAGGAAAACGAGAGGAACTATCCCACCGCTGCTGTGACGATGAAATGTTATAGATATCGAAAAGGGATCTATTTTGCTTTGCCAAGTGTCTGATTCTAAAGGATCTTGTCGGTTTGATTTAGAAATTATTTTATTTGAAGATTTCTGTAGAATTATTTAGGAAAACTCGCAATATATTCAAGAAATGTAATGACAAAATAAATTTTACAATTTTAACAAGTAAAAGGTTTTTAATTTGTGCACAATGGAAAGGTACCACCTGTTCAAGAAGCTGACACAAAAATTCTGCCCCCGAAAATGTGCGTTTGGAGTAAAGGAAGTCTGCCTTCGCGGCAGCGAGCTACGTTCCTATTGGTTACTTGCAAAAATACCACTTCCGTTCCTCCAAAAACATTACAAAAACAATAAGTTGGCCAATTAACTTAAACCTAACCCTACCTGTGGAATGGAGACAATTATCATTTTATTTACAAGGCTTTATACATAGAAATTAGCAATGTTATGAAAATAATTGACACTCACTGACTCGAATATAAACATGGCGGTTGTATAAACCGGAAACACATTTTATAGACCTGTAAACTTTGATCACATAAATTATCCAAAATGACATGTGTGTAACTAAATTAAAATCTACGACGTAACTCAAGTAAATTAACATTATCTTAGACATTAATAATTAGAAATAAAGAAGGAATGTTTCTAAATCAAA
Source organism: Ypsolopha sequella (assembly GCA_934047225.1). Lineage (NCBI taxonomy): Eukaryota > Metazoa > Arthropoda > Insecta > Lepidoptera > Ypsolophidae > Ypsolopha > Ypsolopha sequella. The sequence continues at coordinate 3,536,991 of OW203988.1, read as the reverse complement.
ATCTAACAATATTCCAAGAATAATTTTAAAGCTTCCGGGTTAAATTATTCATAATTTCAAATACTAAAAATCATAAAAACTAAACATAACAATAAACCACACTGATTCTTAATTTAAATCAATAATTAAACTGCAGAAAAGAATCTTTATCAATGTTACATCACCGGATGTTTACATCTAGAAATTATTTGCTCCGACATATATGATATTGATGGCACTGATACTGGTAAGGCAGTCGTGTCACAAGATCGTGGGTTCAATTCCTGCGGTGCACGTTGATTTGTATTCGATCTGCGTGCTTTGTAAGGCATACATTTCACAGTGGACACTTGAGTACACCTCTGACACTCCTTCGGGGATACATGTCGTGATAATAGGTTTTTTAATTTGTTTATTTTTGTTTATCTTTATAAGAAAAATCGCATATAGCAAATTTTAATGTGGATAAATTTATTAATAGAAAAATTATGAATCCTCAAAATCTAAGTAAAGAGTGTTACCTAATTTTATGTGTTATTTATATACCACTTAAAGCATATTTACTTATATAAGGGAAGGTTGCCCATATTGGATCAATTTTGATTCAACTGAAAGTTTATTAGAAATGTGATGATTTATGATTGTGATTTCTGTTTTAATGCAAAGAGCTGTTATCTATTACCAACATTTTATTTATCCAGAACTACTACCTATTGGCAAATACAAAAGAAAAATCGTTTTTAAACAAGCCTAAGAAGAGTACGATATAGGAAACTATTCTCCGAATTTGTACCTATCGTATTCCAAATCGTACTTAGTAAATATGTATGGTTATTTTCAAGTAAAACACCATCAAAATTAACATTTTCCTTAATAAAAAAAAACATCTTACTTTACCTTACCTATTTCTTTGGAAAAAGCAAAAACCTTTAGTTGTTTTCATTCTGATATATCAATATCAATCATCCTGTAATATATATTCTAGCCTCTCTCGGCTTTTCTAAGCAAGCAGTCTTAATAGTTTATAATAATAATAATAGTTTCTTTTAAACCATTAATTTTTGATAATTTCTTAATAAATTTAATTTTTGTCACTGTCACTCCAAGCGAAAAATCGCGCAGTGCGAGAGGGGAGGATTCAGGGCAAAAGGGAAAAAAGTTGGTTTTATATTTTTATTAAAAAAACTAAAATAGCTGGCAAATTTTCAAATATTAAATCTCCAGATATTGTTAAAACACATCTAATAAAATATGTTTGAGTTCTGTATACGGTTCCTATTCGTCTAACAAGGAGAAAACGTGTGTTTGAAGACCTCATTTAAACAATTATTTCTATCGAGGAAAATGTATCCAAATATGTTTTTCAATTTCAAAACCCTAGATTAAATAGTCAAAATGCATATACCAGAAATTTATAAAAATTTCATGAAATACACAGAAAAGAAACACCCGTATTTTTTTCGCATAAAGCCTTAACGTCGGATCGTAATTGCTCGTTGCACGCATCCACGGACTGTCCAAGCCACGCGTTGCTTAACCGCGGTTCGTTTCATTATTTGAACAAATGTATATTGTTACACTAATAAGGTATTAATTAGAGCAATCCCTGTTAGCGAGACACTAACGGCCACTAATGATGTCCGAATGCTTTGTAATGCATCGATGCAATTCCGTGATTTGATTTGTGTATAGACCGATTCTATGTGTATAGGCCAGCCACTAGAAACAGGCAACGGAATGTAGAACAAAATATCAGTGCTAAATGCAAATCATAATATTGTTTTCCTTACTTTTGAATAAAGAGTAATAATAAGAGTAATATAATTTTGAATAAACCGGCCAAGTGCGAGTCAGACTTGCGTACCTAGGGTTCCGTATTGTGGATGATAAATTTAATTTTGTCATTCTTTTTCGTGAATTTCTCAACCGCTTTATTTTTCCTGTAATCTTTACGTAAACACATATTACCATGATTTTTTCATATTTTTTGGTCCACCAGTTTTGGAGATAAGGGTTTTTTTTTAAAGATTTCTCGAAACCAGTGCCAGTAACTATTGCAAAAGTATATATTTTTAGAATTAACTTTTTAATACCTACAATTTGATACCCATGTTGTATTTTTAGGCTAATATTTTTTATTTTTCTCACTTTTGTTTTGGAAATATTTTGAACAATTTAAAATTTTTCATATTATTTTTTACACTCTCATATGTGAGCAAATTAATGCTATTTTCGTGCCAAATTTCATGAATTTATCTTTAACGGTGCTAAAGTTATGAAGCTGTGACGGACGGACGGACAACGGAATCTCACCATAAAGGTTCCTTTTACCTTTTAGGTACTACGGAACCCTAAAAATGTTAATTTATGTATGGTCTATTTTGATTACTTTCGATTACAATCTTACTGTAAACACGCTTTTAAGTTTGTTAATCTAATGCTAACAAAATGTAAAATTTGATGTGTAATAATAATAATGACATTATTTTATTGTGTCAATCTATTTATTACTAAGCAATTTTTGCAAATTGCTTTAAACCGCATTTATTGTATACTTAAACGTTGCATACGTAAAAGTAAGGAAAAATATTTCGATGTACATTTTGTAAACGGGCAAGGTTCTCCTAATTTGTATCTTTTTAAACTCATTTTAAACCGTGAAATTATGATTATAAAATAAAAAAAAAAAATTCATGTCATATTTCACTTTTTACCTTAATATTTCGGTCGTTTGATACGTAATTACTTGAATTTACTTGCATTCAATAAAATCTCAAAGATAGGCGTAAACTATGACATAAATATAATTATATATAGAGTTATATCCAGTATGACGTAACCTACTCTTTAAAACTATATTTTAAGAACACTTTAAATGTCTTCGCATATTTAATAATAAAAAAAAAGTTTTGGACAACGAAACTAATACCAAAATAAACATGGTACAAAAAGAGATATAAAACGTCTGTCATATTAAAAATCCATCCTTCTTATGCCAAAATAATAAATAAAATAAAAACACTTTGAAATCGCGAGTTTTCTGAGCGGCCCGCTTCCACTGAGCGGGATAGTCAGGTGTAAAATGAAAGCGTTGAAACAGGACCGATTTCTCCGGATCCCCTCGCCTACACTAGCTAATTCTGCAGTTCGTAGTTCCGTTCTCATTGTAATCATGTACAATATTGTATTTTGCAATGGCAATAAGGTCGTATACAAAAAAAAACAAGATAGACTATATAGATAGAGGAAAATAAATCTCATGGGGCTCGAACTCGATAGCTCTGCCTTACCGAATTTGTAGGGAATATTGAGCACTTACCGAGTCTTCATAATTTGACTGCATGAATTAATATCACCTTGTATAAGCAGTAGCCTCAAATTAATCAAGGCACTACATTTTTTATGTTAACATGCTCCTTGGACCTGTGTTGAGGACTTTCTTGTATATGTTACCGGCCTAACCCGATTTTAAGACGCACTAGTTTGGCCTAGGCCTAAGTGGTTTTGGGTTGTCATAAAAAAATAACCATGAAGGTGATGTGATGTGATGTCCTCCTCATCGTAGTCCGACGACGGCGACGCGTTTATGGAAACCCTTCCAGTATTCAGAACCCCAGTACTTCTGAGCTGCGGGAGGGTTTACTAGCATTAATTCACAGAAAGTTGCTTTAAACCATTCCACTATTCAGAGTTGCGAACGATCTGGATTCGGGTATTGTTTCCGGTGTAATATTCAAGACTTTATAATAAAAATGCTTCCTCTACTCAGATCCCTAGATAGCATAAAAGTACTTAGGTGCGATCTGACTCGCGGGAGGGATTTCTGCGCTATGCTCCCCGATCTCAGATCGCAAGCGACACGAATCTGGATTCGGGTATTGTTTTCGGTGTAGTATTCAAGACTTCATAATAAAAACGCTTCCTCTACTCAGATCCCTTGATAGCATAAAAGTACTTAGGTGCGATCTGACACGCGGGAGGGATTTCTGTGCTATGCTCCCCGATCTCAGATCGAAAGCGGCACGTGCCAAGAGAGAGAGAGAGAGCGATATCATGCGCATCGCGCTTTTGTTTGTTAGGGTTCCGTAGTACCTAAAAGGTACAAAAGCAACCTTTATGGTGAGACTTCGTTGTCCGTCCGTCCGTCCGTCTGTATGTCACAACCTCATAACTTTAGCACCGTTAGAGATAAAGACTTGAAATTTAGCACAAAAATTGCATTAATTTGCCCACATATTACAGTGTAAAAAAATATGAAAATTTTTAAATTGTTTAAAATATTTCTAAAACAAAAGTAAGAAAAAATATGTATTATTCTAAAAATACAATAAGGATATCAAATTAAAGATATTAAAGAGCTAATTGTAAAAATATATATTTTTACTACAACCACAAAAATATGTATGTCCTTGTCCCCTTATCTCCGAAACTGGGAGACCGAAAAATATGAAAAAAATATAAATTATAGATCATAACTGCCCAATTACAGTAGAACAATAGCGAAAAAAAAATGAGCACAAATGAGAATTATAAAAAAGAAGTGAAATATATATTTTTTTATATAAATACAATATTGATATCAAATTGTAGGTATTAAAAATTTGATTGTAAAAATATATAATTTTACTTTATTTACTAGCTGGCACTGCTTTCGAGAAATCTTTAAAAAACAATAATATGTATGTTCCCCCCCCTTATCTCCAAAACTGGTGGACCAAAAATATTAAAAAAAATCATGGTAATATGTGTTTACGTAAAGATTAAAGGAAAAATAAAGCGGTTGAGAAATTCACGAAAAAAATTGTTAAAAACTTTATGAATATATTGTCATACGTTTATGCAATTCAATTTTTTTTCTTAGTACTATGATATTCATCTTTTCTTTAATCTTCGCTTGATTACATATATGTCCTTACTATGCGTATTCTGTTAAACCTATAACCCAATGTTTAGTCTGAGTAGCGGTAGGAATTCATATCCATAACACTAGTATTGCGTATGTAATGCCTCCCGCATTACAGAACTAAAAGCAGGGTAGGCTAATCTGAGTAGCGGTAGGAATTTATATCCATAATGCTAGAATTGCGTTTGTAAAGCCTCCCGCATTACAGAACTAAAAACAGGGTAGCATTTAATTCATCAAACTGCGCGTTCAATCGCTTAAACCCTCCCGCAGCACAGAAGTACTGTGGTTCTGAATACTGGAAGGGTTTCCATAAACGCGACGGCGACCTCATGATTTGTTGGACTTCTACGGCGATGAGCGCGGATATGACTCGCGAAACCCAGCTTGGTTCTAAAAGTCCGATTACAGCGACCGCAGTGTAGTTCACCGCGACCGTTGTACGTGTATGTGTATGTGGGCTTCGGACGAGTCTTGCGCTGCTGCCGGTTGGAGTCAAGGGTCTCGAGTCTGGTTTCTTCGAACTCCTTTACACGATCATGGATGACCGAGCGCCACCCAATGCGCTCGCGAGCAGCATTGGGTGGCGCTCGGTCAACCATGAAGGTAACCACTACGTGGCGTGACTTGCCATACCTAACCTTCAAACCTAACTAGGCTCTCTTCTGCGCTGAAGGTTTATTAAAAACTATTTTTTTCTAAGACAAACTACACCGACAAAGAAGACGATCTTGAAATCAGATTTCCAACTCAAATTCCTTACTCGTCGACCAAAATGATAGCATATCACACACTACTTAACATAGATCTAAAATATCGTAGACGGAATAACCGTGCACTGGTCACATTACGAGTGACGTATTGGACACATTCGTCACAGCGAGATACGAGTAGGATTGGCTATCAGTCATCCCTCGTATCAGATCGCGTGTTATAAATGAGGTTGATGCGTAGTCTAGGATATTTGGTGTCAGTGTATTTTGCGATAAGCATGTTCAACTTTCAAAACACTATATTATGCCTTGGTCCGTTTGTCTGCTGAGATATGCACATGATAAAAAAAAAACGGTCAAGTGCGAATTTAATGTTGTCATTTTGTTTTCGTGAATTTCTCAACCGCTTTATTTTCATATTTATTACCATAATTTTTTTCATATTTTACGGTCCAACAGTTTTGGAGATAAGGGAGAGACATACATTTTTTGTAGTTTTTCAAGGATTTCTCAAAATAATTGCAAGTATTTGCATTTTATAATAATATTTTTTTATATTTCTCACTTTTGTTCAACTTTTTTTTAATTGCTATAGTTTGCTTGTAATTGATTAGTTATGTATGATATACATTTATTTGTAATTTTTCAAAGATTTATGAAATCTGTGCCAGTAAATATATTTAAAGTATATATTTTTACAATGAACTTTTGAATATCTACAATTGGATACCCATATAGTGCTTTTAGGATTTTTGTTTTTGGAAATAATTTCAAAATTTTTAATTTAATTTTTGTTTAATTTTTTACTTGGTGTAATGAAAGAAAATTATTGCTATGTTTGTGTCCAATTTCAAGTCTTTATCTTGAACTAAAGGTGCTAAAGTTATGAGATTGTGACATATAGTCATAGGGCTTAGGAAAAAAAGCTGCGTTTTAGGCAGAAAGCAAGCCGCTTTGTCCAGTAATACTAAGGACCTATATGAATGATTTCATCCGAGGAAATGAAAATTTCATTCACTAGAATTCAAGATGGCGGACGTTTTCCAACATGGCGGCTGCATAATTTAAAAAATTTATAGAATCAAAACGGCTTCACCGATTTTAATTATTAGGGTGTCAATCAATTTGTATTGACATATTGAATAATAAAAAAAATATACCGTATAAAAAATTAAAGATGGTAGCTGAATATTAATAAAATTATGAAATTTTCTAAATATTTTTTTCATTCTTATGATAATAACAACTAAATTTTCTATGATATGGTCACATGTTTTTATAATTTAATAAATTATGATAATATTATCTACAAAACTAAAAAAAAATCTTGAAAATCCGATGAGTAGTTTTTAAACTATACGCATTTCAAAAGAACCGCGCGGTTTCGAATGTCATCACTGCACGTGATGTGATGCATCATAAAATCAAAACGAGTGCACCAATTTCAGTAATTTATACATCAGATGATTTGTATTTATATCTTGTAATTTATAAAGTCTTGTGAAAACCGGCCAAGTGCGAGTTGGACTCGCGCACAAAAGGTTTCGTACCAAGTACACAACTGTTTATTTGTTTGGTCACAAGTTACTAATTTCATTATGAATTGATGTTTCAATGTTTTGATTTCCTACAGTAGATATGATTTCTCATAATAATAACATACAGGAATTTCGAAATTCCTAACTAGTTTAGTTTTTGAGATAGACTCCGTAATAAAAATGTTCTAAAACTAACAGAAGGCCCCATTTCTTTATTTTTTAAGGTATAAATTAGCAATAAATACATTAATCCTCTGTATCTAAAGCTTCATCCAATGTGGTTGAACTGAAAGAAGAAAAAATTCATATGAAATCAGCCCAGAATGTACCTATATCATCAATTATCGTATTTTTATAAGTAAAAATTAAAGAGATACCTTTCGTTTTTGCAGCTGCCTTTGCATGTGCTGCATTGCATTGTGCAGGGTAGACCCACCCGTCGACACGAGCAACGCATTGTTTCGCAGCCTTTTTTACAACCGCAATGGTCTAAGTAAGATAACTCATGCCATATCTCCCTGGCTTCAGACCATTGTGGTACCCAACTGTCATCAGATGATTTCCAACCCCAAGAGGATGGAGATGGCACAGCGGCATTGTCGAGAATAACGGAAGTGCCCATAAGTGTCCCGCTTGATAAGTGGCACGGAGCACGTGTTTTTGTAATGCCGCCGATGGTGGTGGGATGCTTGTTACGAATTTATTCTTGGTAGCAAATAGTTCCTTGCGTACCAAGTTGACCGACGAATGCGCTGTTTGTGAATCGTACAGGTAGCAGGTGAACTTTTCCAGCATAGCCATAATTTCTTTAGGAAGACTTTGTATTGGCTGCGATATTTCTTTTAAAGCTGGTGTAACTTCAGGGTGTGACAACCACGTTTTGAAGCATGACTTCTTTCCTTTTGTATGGAAATAAGAAGTAGTGTCACAGCCTGTAAAGGCGTGAAAGCCACGAAGAGCAGTTGATCTGTCAGGGCCCAAAGTGTTGGCTATTTTATGAACTTCGACATAACGGCGTTTATTTGCCGTCCCGGTCAATAGCCACAATTCTTGCAGGCCACTCTCAGTTAAAGTTTTATAAAATGATATCAATAACACCAAAACATCTGTGTCGGAAGATCTGACCAGAATACGCGTGATTCCCTGTTCTGCCATATCCTTTGCGTGAAGTACGATGCGGCCATCGGCTTCTTCTGCATGCGTTCCTATTGTTTTTCCAGAAATTGCGGTGCGAGTGTAGTCTGAAGAAGTCACTAGATTAGCAACATTTGTCACCACATTAGTAGCATCAAAGTCATTCAGGAAGGCTTGCCTCAGAAACTGAAATCTGGTTTTTAATTTTATTTTTGACCAGATCAAGCTCCCCTAACTAGTGCAAAAAGTAAAATCAAAGAGAATAGACCTTGTATGGAATCATTATCTCCCGAAAAGCCTAAAAAGACAAGAACGAGAAGGAAGAGGAGCTGGAATTCGACGTCAAGTTGTTGCCAATAATATCTTACCTTCTGATTGGTCAGATTTTTTACGAAATGAAAAAAATAAATCAGAGCTTTTTCAGTTTCTGGGGCAAGCCTTCCTGAATGACTTTGATGCTACTAATGTGGTGACAAATGTTGCTAATCTAGTGACTTCTTCAGACTACACTCGCACTGCAATTTCTGGAAAAACAAAAGGAACGCATGCAGAAGAAGCCGATGGCCGCATCGTACTTCACGCAAAGGATATGGCAGAACAGGGAATCACGCGTATTTTGGTCAGATCTTCCGACACAGATGTTTTGGTGTTATTGATATCATTTTATAAAACTTTAACTGAGAGTGGCCTGCAAGAATTGTGGCTATTGACCGGGACGGCAAATAAACGCCGTTATGTCGAAGTTCATAAAATAGCCAACACTTTGGGCCCTGACAGATCAACTGCTCTTCGTGGCTTTCACGCATTTACAGGCTGTGACACTACTTCTTATTTCCATACATAAGGAAAGAAGTCATGCTTCAAAACGTGGTTGTCACACCCTGAAGTTACACCAGCTTTAAAAGAAATATCGCAGCCAATACAAAGTCTTCCTAAAGAAATTATGGCTATGCTGGAAAAGTTCACCTGCTACCTGTACGATTCACAAACAGCGCATTCGTCGGTTAACTTGGTACGCAAGGAACTATTTGCTACCAAGAATAAATTCGTAACAAGCATCCCACCAACATCGGCGGCATTACAAAAACACTTGCTCCGTGCCACCTATCAAGCGGGACACTTATGGGGCACTTCCGTTATTCTCGACAATGCCGCTGTGCCATCTCCATCCTCTTGGGGTTGGAAATCATCTGATGACAGTTGGGTACCACAATGGTCTGAAGCCAGGGAGATATGGCATGAGTTATCTTACTTAGACCATTGCGGTTGTAAAAAAGGCTGCGAAACAATGCGTTGCTCGTGTCGACGGGTGGGTCTACCCTGCACAATGCAATGCAGCACATGCAAAGGCAGCTGCAAAAACGAAAGGTATCTCTTTAATTTTTACTTATAAAAATACGATAATTGATGATATAGGTACATTCTGGGCTGATTTCATATGAATTTTTTCTTCTTTCAGTTCAACCACATTGGATGAAGCTTTAGATACAGAGGATTAATGTATTTATTGCTAATTTATACCTTAAAAAATAAAGAAATGGGGCCTTCTGTTAGTTTTAGAACATTTTTATTACGGAGTCTATCTCAAAAACTAAACTAGTTAGGAATTTCGAAATTCCTGTATGTTATAATTATGAGAAATCATACCTACTGTAGGAAATCAAAACATTGAAACATCAATTCATAATGAAATTAGTAACTTGTGACCAAAACAAATAAACAGTTGTGTACTTGGTACGAAACCTTTTGTGCGCGAGTCCAACTCGCACTTGGCCGGTTCTCACAAGACTTTATAAATTACAAGATATAAATACAAATCATCTGATGTATAAATTACTGAAATTGGTGCACTCGTTTTGATTTTATGATGCATCACATCACGTGCAGTGATGACATTCGAAACCGCGCGGTTCTTTTGAAATGCGTATAGTTTAAAAACTACTCATCGGATTTTCAAGATTTTTTTTTAGTTTTGTAGATAATATTATCATAATTTATTAAATTATAAAAACATGTGACCATATCATAGAAAATTTGGTTGTTATTATCATAAGAATGAAAAAAATATTTAGAAAATTTCATAATTTTATTAATATTCAGCTACCATCTTTAATTTTTTATATGGTATATTTTTTTTATTATTCAATATGTCAACACAAATTGATTGACACCCTAATAATTAAAATCAGTGAAGCCGTTTTGATTCTATAATTTTTTTAAATTATGCAGCCGCCATGTTGGAAAACGTCCGCCATCTTGAATTCTAGTGAATGAAATTTTCATTTCCTCGGATGAAATCATTCATATTGGTCCTTAGTATTACTGGACAAAGCGGCTTGCTTTCTGCCTAAAATGCAGCTTTTGATACTAATATTGCCGTAAGCCCTTAGAATAATACGGACGGACAGACAACGGAGTCTCACCATAAAGGTTCCTTTTGTACCGTTTAGGTACTACGGAACCTTAAAAACGTTGGAACCTCAAAATGTCATTATAATTAATTTTTGCACAACATTGAAATCATTTATACCGCGTACGAATTTTTACCTTTCCTGTACAGTTACAACAATCAGGTTTTTTTTAACCGAAACACTGCCTCTAGAAAAATATAACACTTGGTATTTTTTAAGTGTACACTTAAATATTAAACATATTAAACTTGTTACATCATCCATCACCCATCCATCAGCCTAGTTCGTCCACTGCTGGACATAAGCCTTTCCAGGACTTTGCCACTCCCGGTGGTTATCCTGGAAGAATTGCCCATACTCACACACGCTGGGCAGGCGGGTTGGTGAGCGCGGTGCCGGAACCCTCGCACCAGTGACGCCGCTGCCCGTCACCAGTTTTTTCTGTCAGTCAGTGGGCCTCCTGGTTTTTTGCCTATGAGCTGTCCTTTTACTCTCTCCTGAATTACTTCGAGGAGATCTCCAAGTAAGATGGTGGTACCTCCACAGGCGAGCCCGGCATCAACTCTACCACCTGTTACATAAATCAAGTTATTTAACTTTTTAGAAGCCTTTGTGCCTTTAGGTGGCTTCGTATACTTATGGTAGTCATAAACTCATAACCCCAAGTTAGAAACCAATTGTTACGTTCACAAAGAAGCGTAGGTAGCCAAAATCAATAGGCATTTAAAATTGTTTCAGCGAAGTGTAAACATTACCTCGGAAGCCTTTTAAAATATGCCTACTTATTGAACTTTCACTTTCGTCGTTCGTAAGCAGCTTACAACCTCCTCTTAAACGGGTTGTTCTAAAGCGATGCGATGCTACACAAACGAATTAACTAGTTAAATGGATACTACCCACAATCTTGCATGATCTATAGTTTAACTATTGTTTTAGCGACAGTAAAAACTTAACAGATTAATAAAAATAAAGGAACGAGAGATGTCGCGGGACACCCGGTTGGAATGAAGTTCTGATCTAAGAAAGAGAGAAAGAAAGAAAATATTTATTTGTTTGATTTTTGGTTAAGAGCGGTTTTGCAGCCGGATTGTGCAAAACCCGCCTTTTTCTAATTAATCGAAACAGAATACTTCAATTTCACTCAATAGATATTCAACGAAACCTTATTATCTATGTATTGTGTATGCTGCCAGTTTCTGTAAATTAGAATTTCAAAATTTCCTTTTTCCTATTGGTCTTGGGGCGGAAAGTTCACAAAGACAAAACCTATCCCTAGATCGAGTAAAAGCTGCAGAAATCCATAAAATACTATAAAATAATGAAATACTTATACTATGTAATATAAAAAATTACTTAGCAAAAGTGTTGTGAACCGACCGAAGCATTACTTTTTCTATTATAAACAAAAAAATAATAAAAACAACTTATATATAAATAAAAAATAAATAAAAGTATAATAGTTTTAGAAATCCTAAATATTGCGCTTTCAATTGATTTCTTGTTTACTGGGGTCAAACAGCGAGAAGTCGCGTTTTTAACGAAGCGGTGCCAGCTACTCAAAAAGGCAAAAGGCTTATGGTTGGTTCGAACTGTATGTTGTGCGACACAAGGCCAGCCATGCTTGGCTGACTCATAGAGACCGTGAACGCTAATGAAGCCGTCGCCAAGTGTTGCCAGATGTAATTTCATTATATTTTCATGTCATGTCCTATAACGTATTTTGTAAACTTTTATACAAACGCTGTAATTTTGGCATCAGAGCTCTCATACAAACACCGTATCTTTTGGGTGATTTTGTATGGGGACACTATAAATTTCAAGCTAAGCTACTGCATTTTACGTTGCTGAATCTGGTAATACGCCGTCGCCATACTAAACTGTGTCCAACTGTGAGTTCGACACAGTTTTCGTTTGCAAATTTTTAGGGCTAATCAGATGCCTTATTGTTTAACTTCAACATCAATCGCTATTGCTTTCAAAAGTACGCGTGATTGGCTAGAAGTGATGAGTCACGTAATTTCTAGCCAATCACGTTACCTGCAATAGCGATAGGCGATTTCATGACTATTTCCTTACACAATCGCGCGTCAGACCTGTAGGTTGTTTTCGTGTTTTTGTAAACTTGAAAATATCCTTTATATTTAGTAGGCGCATTTCTAACAAAGTTTATTCAAAAATGGCACCAGAGACTGAAAAATGCATGAGGCTCATGATTGGTTCGTACTGCTGTCATGCGACACTAGGTCAGCCGTGATTGGCCGACTCAAAGACACTGTGAATGCTATTGGAGCCGTCGCCAATTGTATTCAACAATTTTTCAGCTCTAATCAGACTTCTATGTTTTTTTCGTTCACTGGCTGTATGACATGGGAATAACCTTATCTTTTAAGTACTCTTCAAAACTCTTTAGCATATTGGAAATTCTACTTAGCTATGTTTTCCGTATTTCACGCAGAGTGTGGTTTTCCTAACGATTTTGTGAAGTTCCAGTTTGGAAACAAATTTTGAGTTTGGAATTCCGTATTTAAGATGTACCTTCACTTCGCGATGAGTGCTTGGTAATTTTGTCATTTAAAACGGTGTTTCTTGACGTTGTGTGGACGTCGTGCAAGATTTAAAAAGGAGTTTTCTTTTAACTATTACTTGTTTACTAATATATTACACTCGGGAACACTTCTGGCACCCAGATTCATGTCGTGGTGATACTTTTTATTACTTTTTATATGATATTAAGTAAAAATAATACAAACATTTTTAACATGTGTTCTTTAAGACAGTAGGTATATAAATTTTTATCTTAGAATATATTGAAGACTATTATCGTTCAATATTATTAAAGAGACATCACTTGGAGCAAATCTAAACTAATACAAAGATATGTTGTGCCAAAGTACAAAATTTTTTACGGAACCAGAACTTGCGCGTATTTAATACCGAATATATTTAACACAATACCGGTAGAGGTTGACGAAACTTTAAATGGCAAAATAAATATAAAAATATTTAAAAAAAGTGTTTTCTCAGCTTCAAATAAATTATAAAAAATATGTTACATATTGTTTTAAATAAAACCTGTATTTAAAATAAGTTTAAATTTAAAAGCCTTTGTAAAAAAGACATGTAGACACCGAGAGCTATAGATAAACTGTTGAGCAGTTTGGCTTAAAAATTGTAAAAATATCATGTTATTGTCTTTTGATAAATAAATAATACCTATCTATCTATCTTGTGATAAGGTTCCAAACTAAACCTCAGTGAAATAATTATGCACTCTACGCTTAGTGAGATAATCTACTATTATCGTAAATTAGATGGGACAAAGCGACCGATATATCGATATAATAATTTTCCAAATAACGTATGACCTGATGTTCAAAATACATCGTTCCACAAGCTAATGCCCAATAAATTTAAACGGTAACCAACCTTTGTAAATTTGGTAAATTTACAACAATAGCTTCCTCCCAACTAACATTAATCTGCGTTCATGTAGTGCAGTCATAGCAACTTAAATCCTAAATTGTGTGGACATTTATCCAAATTTAGTCCTGACCATGTAGCTGCTTATTCGCATATCTCAGAGAGTAAGGTTTTTAATACGCTGAGAGCAATGAAGCTAGGTAAGTCTGCTGGTCACGACAGCATTGGCGTTGAGCATCTGCGTTTCGGGGGCCCGTGGGTGGTGGTGTTCCTCTCTGTGTTCTTTAATGCGTGTCTGAGGCACGCTCACTTACCATCGGATCTACTTAAAACCGTAGTCTCGCCTATTATTAAAAGTAAGACAGTGTTAGCATCTGATAGTAAAAATTATCGCCCGATATCTCTAGCTACAACATGCGCAAAATTATTTGATTCCATTATTTTAGATATTTTGTCAAAATTTATTAGCATTAACGATGCTCAATTTGGATTTAAGAGAGATAGTTCTACTGATTTCGCAATTTTCTCTCTAAAACAGACCATCAAATACTATATTGAGAGAAAAACTCCGGTGTTTGCATGTTTTCTCGATTTGAGCCGCGCGTTCGATAGAGTGGACTACAGAATTCTTTGGAATAAACTGCGTGAAAGAGGTGTGCCTCCAGACATGATCAACATCCTTGCCAGCTGGTACGCAGATCAGAGGAACATGGTTAGGTGGTGCGGGGCGCTGTCAGAGCAATTTGTGTTGCCGTGCGGGGTGAGGCAGGGGGGACTTACCTCCCCCTTGCTCTTTAACCTGTACGTTGATGCTTTGATTGGTGAGCTCAGGGAGATGCGTGTCGGATGTCATATTGGCGGTGAGTGTGTGAACAATCTTAGCTACGCCGATGACATGGTCCTCCTGAGCCCATCAGCCGCAGCTCTGAGGCGTCTCTTGGCTATCTGCGAAAAGTATGCGGCTGAACACAAGTTGGTCTACAATACCGCTAAGTCTGTGGGTATGGTGTTTTCCGAGAACAGTAAGGCTGTTTGTCCTTTTCCGGTTTACCTGAACGGGGATAGTATTTCGTTCGTTAAAAGTTTTAAATACCTTGGACACTGGGTTACATGTGATCTTCATGATGATGCTGATTTGGATAGAGAGAGACGTTCATTAGCGGTCCGTGCCAATATGATAGGTCGTAAGTTCTGCAAGGGATCTCGTGACTCGAAGTTGCTCCTTTTTAAAACATACTGTCAAACTATGTACACGCCGCATTTATGGACGAAGTATTTAAAGGAAAACTTCCGAAGATTTAAAGTACAATACAATGATGCTTTCCGCATTCTCTTCCGTCTGCCACGATGGTGCAGTGCGTCCACGATGTTTGCTGAGGCGCGCCTGCCGTGTGCTGAGGCAGTTATCAGGCAGCGGGTGGCGAGTTTTAGGTTGGCTCTTTCTACCACTAGCAATGGCTTAGTAAGGACTGTTCATGACTACAGCCGTTCAATTGCGACTTTCTGGACAAATTTATTAAAACCTATGGCGCACATACCTTAATATTAAGTTGTGTTACGATTTGTTGGAAGAAAATGTATAATTAGTTTTAGTTTTTAAAATCTTATCTTGTAATTTAAAATATGGACCAATGGTTTGAAATAAAGATTATTATTATTATTATTATTATTATTATTATAGCAAAATAGCAACTTGCGAAATTCTTGAAAAAAACATTCGTCCTTTTCGGTTTATATTCTATGTCAAAAAGTCCGTTTGTTTATGGTTGTAGTAGTGACGTGTACAGATAAACGCGTTTTGTGTGTGTTGCGCGTTTTTTACGTTTGTACCGCTCCCGTTGTTCAACTATTTGGTACTGACTAATGAAATGCCCATACTCGCGGCTATCTCATTCCTCAGTTGCGTCGCCGACCTGTTGCTCCATAGATCCTCGACAAGAAATCTTAATATTCCGTGGCTCGGTGCATGATATTAAAGCTACAAGACACCATATTACCAGGACCAGTCGACTGACAAATTGGTTCCGTGGCTGAACCACGATGCCGGGTCAAATGAGTGAACAGTGTTATTCGGCGCGGTGATGTGAACATGCAAAGCGATTTATTAAACTTCAAAACAGCAGTATTTAAAAGTGGAACGTCTGAAAAATTGTCAAAATTACCTATAAACAGCCTGTGGGTGGCAGCGCATCAGGCATGTTTAACGAGGCTCGTATTGACAGCTGGGAAATAATGAAATAAACTATTTGCTTATATGTTACCTGCCAAACCCGATTTTAAGACAAACTTAGTTTGGACTAGACAAAAGTGGTTCTGGGTTGTCGTCAAAAATAACCATGAAGGTTATGCCATACCTAACCTCCTGGCTTCCTTCTGCGCTGTAAAATTTCCAAAAAAAAAAACTAGTTTAGCCTAGGCCAAACTAGCCTGTCCCAAAATCGGGTTTGGCCGGCAACATATATAACTCGACAACCACCCTACGGATTCTGACGTGGTTCCTAGTGTTAGCTCAGTAATTTTGAAGAAAGGTGTATCATAAATTCATAACATAACGAACGGGACCATATTACTGCAAATTTGTAGAGGCTTCACCTATGGCGTTTCCTTACTGTTCACGCCAGTTTACTGTGACGATATGTCGCTGGTAATAGGAAATTCATATCTGTCAGTATAGACAGGAGAAAATGGTCTGTTAGTCCGTATCAAGTTAATATAGAGACCGTAATTAAGGTCAAACCGTAATGAAAGGAGCTCGTAATGAGCTCGGATCGCGAAAATAAAAGCGATTTATTGGCGGAGCTTGAACAAAGGACCTCCTTAATTTGTTCGTATAATATTGGACTAACGAAATAAAGACAAACATATGAATTTATACTTTTTCAATGCAAGTGCTCGTAAAGGCCCACTTTTTATGCATCAAAACCGAACAGAAAGTCGATTATTTTGCCCTAGGGCCTTATTATTAATATTTTTTTAATTTATTTACGAAGAGTTGGCTAACCTGCAACCTTTCCCGTGTACCATAAATGTTATACTTTTTTTTTCACTGTTTAACGGCTCTGGATACAGTCCTGTTGTGCCATTAATTAACTTGCAAAATTGTAACAATGTAACTTTCAACTTTAATAATTAAATTGTTTTCTTTGATTATATTTGTTTTATTTCCTCACACTATGCATTGAAAAACTCGCTACGCTCGTGTTTTAAATCGTCCTTGTAATTTATTCCTTTTCGCCCTTGTAGCATAAACTACTATTAAAATGATTAACGGTGTTATGACGCACATTGGAAATGTATCAATTAAAACATTGACAAACTTTTAGCGTGTTTACATTTGTTACGTATTTTATCAAAATGTAAAGCACAAAATTACATAGTTTTCTTGTGAAAACCTATTTATTATACAACTATCACGGGTGCAATGCTGATACTAAATATACTACAGTATTTAAGGTACTTAATTGGATAAGGATTAATGCTGTAGCGAGGCCGAAAAACTCGCATGTTCGGACTCCGAAAGCTGCCAGCTCGACCTTTCTCGTAAAAAGTAAAGGATAAAAATGGTTATTGTGGGTTATCCCTAAGAGACAGACATATAATATTGCGGTTTTTTTTGTAGACCTTTTTAAGGTGTACAATACTGTAGTACATTATTTTGATCTATCTCGTAGGGGTCAGCCAGCGTTTGCAATGTAAGCGCAAAAAAATGTGTTTATTTACGACATCACATTAGAAACCTCTAAAATTATCAGTGTTTCTTTACTATACTTTGCATGTATTATACATATAAACTTTCCTCTTGAATCATTCTATCTATTAAAAATAACATATCAAAATCCGTTGCGTAGTTTTAAAGATCTAAGCATACATATGGACAGACAGACAGCGGGAAGCGACTTTGTTTTATACTATGTAGTGATAGTGATTATGCGCGAAACTTCCTGTCAGCCTCCGTGTTTCCAGATTCCTTTCAAAGAAGAGTAAACAGTAGAGATGAAACGGATAGTGATTTGGCCGGATACCGGATACCGTATATCCGGCCAGGCACTAGGCCGGATAGCCGGATATCCGGCGGCCGAATATCCGGCCTCAAGATATGCGTTTCGCACTAATTGAGCAAGTCTAAACATTACGCACCAAGGTGCGTGCGGGTGCAACTGGGCGAGATTATTTGTGCATTTTCTAAATCATATCACAATCATACAAATGCTGGTCTGCAAACGCGAAACAATTTCCGATCCTACAGCGGTATATTATACTGTTTATAAATGGACAGGTATCCTTAAATAAAACTGCGTAATCTACTGTTCATACTGAACAAATTTCACAAAGTAACATATTGCAAAAAAAAAAATTAACCTGCCCGCCCTCAGAATGAACTCAAAATGAGTAAGGAAACCTGAAATTCTTTTTTTTATTTCCACAAGTATGTTTCTTTGGAAAAGTTGTTCAGTATGATTCTTAGACCATGTGTTTTTATTAAAAGCTACCTGTTGAGTTACATCCGGTATATTGTGAGAGCAAAAGAAGCTGGTGTAATATATGAAGAAAAGCACAAACGTTTATTTCCAAAAATTGCTGTAATCTTTATCTACCATAGCTCAACTCTTATTCACGTTATGTATTTAGATTATTCAATCATTGATATAATCAATTTATTTTGTGATTTAAACGACTTTTGTATGCTAAGTTAAGTATCCGGTATCCGGCCGGATACTGGCAACTATCCGGCCGGATACCGGATACCAAAAATATGGCCGGATAGGCCGGATACCGGATAATAACCGGATATCCGTTTCATCTCTAGTAAACAGTTACCTTTTAAACGAACGCCCTTCATCCTAGATCCCATATTCATATAGGTCCATATAAGGGCCCCTTTTCCTGACATTGAACACCCCATTTTGCATCAAGTAGAACTGAACTCTATGACGTTTCATTATCGTTTAAAATAGCGCGCTCTGAGCCGTGGCTGTTATGAGAAACGTAACATCGCGCGCTCACAAAAAACATGGTTTTGACTCAAAAAGTGTTTGCGGTGAAATTTTCAAAATTTTATCCGCAAAAGTACTTTCTAAATTACCTTTCCTTTAATGTCGTCCAATTTTCGTACAATTTGATAACGTATATTTTAATAAAACGAGAAAAAATGTGAAAAATCGACTAAGTTTCAGTTATTTTTTCGATTAAGACAAGGTGTCGCGCGAAAAAGGATGTATCTAAATTATATAATTTTTTCAGACAAGAATGTCACAATTTTATGGTTAAAAATTTATTTGAAAAGAGACTAAATTAGGATAAGCTCCGCCCCCCCCTGATGCGCTAGTGGCCAAGCGTGAGACCTTAGTAAATAATAATAAAAAAATAACAAATTGCCATAAAATCTCCGAAAATGGTCGCCCGAAAAATATGAAAAAAATATCGATTATAGATTAGATCATAACTGGCCAAGTACAGGAAAACTATAGCCGTAAAAAAATTGAGCACAAATGAAAAATGTATACGATAAAAGAAGTAAAATAAATTAAAAAGTATTTTTGAAAAATACAATATTGGTATCAAATTGTAGGTATAAAAAATTTTATTGTAAAAATATATAGTTTGGCTATATTTAATTGCATCTATTTCGTGAAAACTTCATCAAGGCGGTCGCCGAGCGAGTATAGCAGACAAGCGTTGGCTATATTTCTCTCGCTCCCTTCTAGATTCGAGCCGACTTTACCCGAACGAGCGTTACATAGCCGAGCGTGACGCCACAGTCTTGTTCAGTGCCCACAAAAGAAGTGCTCAGCGCGCCTAAAGAAGTTTTCACTTCAAAAGTCACGAAAATAATGACAAAATTAAATTTATCATCTGCAATACGGAACCCTAGATTGATTCGCACTTGGCCGGTTTTATATTTATAATACACATTTTGTAATGATAAAGATTAACTTACGAGCAACGAACTAACTTTTAGTTCGTTGCTTATGAGAGTATGATAAGTAATAAAAATATTAAAAATTCAAAGCAAATCTTTTCATTGCCAACAAAGGTACAAAAAAGTGCCATCTATGACATCAAGACTATGACACTTTTTTCCCCATCCTCCCCGGTACCGGAGATGACCCACCGGGGAAGATGGTACCAAGCCTAATTTAAACTAGGACCTGCGGGTCTACCGCGTAATTCTGATTTTCATCAACATCAACTTGAGATTGAAATTTGATATGCGTGCGACGACACCCGCCTAACATGCCATCTCTTTTGCACGCGTTGAATTTCGCATGCATTTGTTTGAAGTTGATACAAATGAAAATTACGCGGTAGACCCGCTGCTCTATAAAGTTGTCAATCAATAAATCAATTCTTCAAGGCCGTTTTTGGCGGCGCTGGTGAGCCCTCACGTGGCTGACGTAGCCGATTTTTGCAGTGAACGTGCGACCACATTCACTGCACATCAGCACCCCTCCAACTATATTATAATTGATGGCCACTGGTGGTCGGGCCTTAAGCTGGTCTCGTTTTGTGTCGAGCTCAGCGCGTCTAATCGACTCGAAAGCATACACCTTAGTGTTCACAGCCTGCCTCCAATGTGGTCTGTCTGCTGCCAGTGTATCCCATTGTGCTGGGTCTATTGCACATTTCTTCATGTGGCGGTTAAGCACATCTTTATACCGCAGAAATTGGCATAAAAAAAAAGTTGTAAAAATATCATGTCGATATATCAAGTATTTTTCGAGATGTGACAAACCAAGAAATTTTCACTTTTATGTATTAAGCAGCGATAGGGATAACCAACAATTAAGTTGTTCAATAATAATTAAAACTTACTTCTTGCTGTAATAAATACAAAATTCCCAAGTTACAAAACACTTAAAAACTCCTCCAGCGATAATTTCCCAAGTTTCGTAGTCAGGAAGACGTAATAAAAACAGCTCATCATCTGAAAGTTAATAAATAATAAGTTATTCAACCATTAATGAAGCAGCGACGTGTACTAAGAGCTTTCCTGTGTCTCGAGAACAAGTGAAAAATTAATTTCTTTTCCTCCCCCTAGTTTTGTGTGGTCTAAGGTTGGTGGTAAAGCGATTTGGAGCATTAAATTAGGAACATTCCATTGATTGTTATATTTTCAAATAATTGATTTTTATTAGTTGTAAAATAGCGATAAATCATTCAATCAAAACTAAAAGTTACCAAGTTTTGTCCTTACAAAACTTGAAAAAGCAGTACTGAATCGAGTGATCTTTCCGAGGTTTGTGGCTTTGTTTGTTTATTCAATTCTTAATGAGCTTACGCTTCGTCAATGGGACCGAGGATGAAGAGCGCTCGCCCCGAAGGTACTTATTTAATCTTCTTTTAAAGGAATTTAGTTCTTTAACTATCGGATGGATGGTCTGTAACTATACAGCCGTTGACATGGAGTTCCACATCTCAGCTGTACGAAGATTAAAAGAAGATTTGAAACATTGCATTCGAGCTGTCGGAATACAAAGTAGATATGTCGTTTTCTCGAGTGAATATCTTGAGGATAAAGTCATGTAGGATGTCAACTGAAGATTGATTTTAAAAAGTTTCCACCGTACTGAGTGACAAAACCTGTACTATAATAGTAAATATCATTGCCCATACGCTCAGCCCCGGTCGCAGCCGAGTAGAAACATTAGTTAATTAAAAAAAACTATGAAGTATTTAAATGTATTGTTTAATGTAGGGTTCAGTAGAAGAAAATGTAATTTGACGATTAAGAAATTCACCAGTGTATAAGATAAGTATTTATTTAAAAAAAGGAAGTTCAAAAGACAAAACGCCTTCACTTTAGTTTTGGACCAAACGAACATAGTTTGAGAAGAAGAGAATCAATTAATTTCCTGGAAAACTAAGTCGTATCAAAGAAAAAGTATGAAACAATAGTTTGGTATGTACAGTCACTAAAAGAAGTAAGCAAACAGGCCCTTCTATCTGGAGATCCTTCAGATAGTGACCGAAGCATGAAACTTGGTACTGGTGTAGCCTAAGTCAAAATGAGCAGATTAAGGCCTACCCCCAGCAGTTACACTATTCAGGGGGGTATGGATGTCGGAGTAAGCTCCTGCCGCTCCGTAAACAAAAAATACTAACGCGTCGTGATTCCACACAAGGGCATATTTGGTATCATTTTCGTATAAATTAAAGATGTGGAAGTAAATTTTTACATTTTTTTAATGCCGTTACCCAAAAAAAAATGGAGATTTTAGCAAAAACCTGAAAATGACGGTAAACTATTTTCGCTTCAAGCAGATGTTACGTAAAGAATAGTTACTTTTTAAGATTAAAAAAGATACTAAATGGTAGCATAGTTATTGTTATTTATGAAAATATAAACATCATATATAACTACTTACTTCAAAAAAAGATAAAAAAAAAGAAAACGCCTCACGTTTCTCGCTTTGTTAAGAACAGTAACGAGCGAGCAATCCGCTCCGTCAGCAAAAAATACTAACGCGTCGTGATTTCACACAAACGCATATTTGGTATAACTTTCATATAAATTAAGGATGAGGAATTCAAATTATTTTTAGGTTTTTGTAATACCTTTTGCTACAAAAAGAAATATTTTTTAAAACTTTATTTATGTTTATAGTTACTAGTATTATTTTTCTGTTTGAATAAGTATAACTTGAAAATTTGCATTTTTTATAGAAATTAAAAATATTGCTGTATAAAATAACTATCCTAGTTTATAAAAACAAATAATTTATATTTATTTACAGAATAAATGGCGCCAGAAAAAATCCGAAACACTAGGTGGCGTCGAGATCAAAAGACGCAGTACACTTAAAGGTGAGAAACTCTCGTTCAAATATCATAAGTTCCTACTTTTGTTAGTTTGACATTAGAGTTTTACATTATTTTTACGCTACACTAAAATACTTGCAAAAGTTAAGCTTTTCCTTAAAACATATGATAACATTTGTAAGTTTCGTATTTATAAAACACAAAATACAATTTTAATTTTGCAGTTGATTTCATAGGGGGTTGAGAATGTAATTAAGTTATTAATCGCACGCAAGAAAAATGTAAACAACATTGTAAAATTTCATAATATGTATTTTTAATCAAATAACCTTTGAGAATGGTTATACGCAAAACCGGTTGGGTATAATAACATATATAAACGTTTTGTGGACAATAATACATTGTTCACCGAGGGAAGAAAGGGGACGATTACCAACGAGGGTGTAGTTTGAGGCCCGAGGCGAAGCCAAGGGCCTCAATACACACGAGTTGGGAATCGCACTTTCTTCCGAGTGATACATAGTGCTTTATACTACACCTACGAGGAAAATAAAAGACAAATCATGTTTAAAAACACTTGTACGTATCCCACATGTAATATCCCACACCTACTTTCCATACCCGTGTCAGGTAAAGTTACTCTCAGCTTTCATTAGACAGAAGCTAGCTAGTAATTTTACAAATTTAAAATTTAGACAAAACAAAACAAAACGATTCGTGCGTAATTTTAACGTTTTCATTTCTTTTGATAACATCAGTAGGTAACAATTGACATACTAGAGTATGGTTATAAACTTCTTGGTAGGTAACCTAATTTAATCATATTATGGCAAAAGACAAAAAGTTTTTATGTCCGAGTTCGCAAAATGATACTGGCCACTTGCTAATGCTATATTAAAAAAAACAGCACGTCAACAATAGATTTGCATTTAAACTTTTTCTGCCAGCTCAAGCACGTTAACAATGGATTTATACGCATATTTGTATGACAGTAATGACGTATTTTCTGCATCGTTTTCAAAAAAGTAAGAAGGTACTTTCCGAGCAGGTGTAGTATAAATACAATTGTTTTTATTATAACAAAGAGATAGAATTTGTGTAGGTACATATTATCTTTACGAAGGGCTTTTAAAACCATGATCCACTTTGCAAGCCATAATTGTGCGTTTGTAAACACTAACAAATAACAAACTCTAAAGGAAATTCCTTTAACAAACAAATTTGTAAGGTAATTTTCGAAACTACCGCGCTCTTCTTTGGTCCTCTTAAATAATATTAAATTACGAAACCTTCTAGTTAGGGCGATTTGCGAAAAAAATACGGGTATTTCTTTTCTGTGTATTTCATGAAATACACGGAAAATTATAATCAGTTTCTGGTATATGCATTTTGACTATATACTCTAGGGATTTGAAATTGGAAAACATGTGTGGATAAATTTTCCTCGACAGAAATAATTGTTGAAATGAGGTCTTCAAACACACTTTTTCTCCTCGTTTGACGTATAGCAACCATTTATAGAACTCAAACATATTTTATTGGGTGTGTTTCAACAATATTTAGACATTTGATATTTGAAATTTTGCTTTAGTTTTTTTATAAAAATTATAAAACTAACATTTTTCGCTTTTGCCCTGAATCCGCCCCTCTCGTACTGCGCGATTTTTCGCTTGGAGTGACAGTGACAAAAATAAAATTGGCATAGCCTCTTAATTCTACCTTTAAGTCATAATTCTGTTAACGAAGAAAAATCGAAGGAAAATGAAAAGGAGGAATAATCTAAAACTTATTTCGATTTCATGAACTTGATGAGCAGAAAACAAACAACCCAAAAAGCAACAGAAAAATGTTAGTGCGGACTTTTAATTTTAATTCCTTTGCAAATGCTTCTAAAAAAAAATGAAAGGCCAATGGCGGCGGTGGAAAAACAAGCATGGACGGACGTTGGCGGTCGACGGATAACGAAGTTTTCTGCTGGAAACTCTATTAAAAACATCGTTGGAAATGCTGTTGAAATTTTAGTCAAAAATTGTTATTTTTAGCGTGAATTTAAAAATCAAACAAGGAATGTGGAGTATTTTTTTGCAAATGACTTTAGGAAATGTGCGATCCTACTTGAAATATCCAAATGAGAACATTTTTGTGATTCTAAAAACGTAAATTGGTGAAAATTATTAAAAACAATATGTTTGTGGTAGCCGGTACTTTTTGTAAGTTAGAACGATCCTAAATATTATTATTATAGTGCATTACAAAAGAAAGGATTAATGAAAAACAAATTCCAAGAATGATAAATATTAAAAAAGAAATCCTCGGGCTAGGATTCGAACCTACGACCTATTGCTTTCTGCAGTTGCAGCCGGCAGCGCGCTTATCGTGCAAGCAAGATCGTGGGTTCAATTATTAAATCTTCTTGTCTTTATGTATATTTAAATATAAGCCACGTAGCATAGGTATAGGTTAAGTTTTAATATTAATTAAGTCAGGGTTCAGCAGAATACAAGCGCTGTAGCCCCTAAGCCGAAATCGAAAGTCTTTCACCAAAAAGTCAAAAATAGGTGCAACAACGAGCGGTGCGAGGAGCAGCTTGTTAGGTTATATGTATTACATAGGGAGACGAGCGAAGCACCCCTCTATTATGTATCTTTGGGTACCAACTGGACTGGGTGCCTATGATCAAAATCCTAGATAAAAACGGAACTTTTAAAACTGTCTTTAGTGGGTATTGAACTACTCTTTTTTACGAACTGTGTCGTCACTTCAAGTGCGAACATATCCTTAGACCATCGGAATTCGATAGTATATCTATGTTTTTGATGGTAAGTACCCAATCCAGTTGGCATTTAAAGATACATAATAGTATCAAGTACCTTCGAGTAATAATCGAGTAATATGTACCTTCCACTTGCGCACCATACATTTCTTTTGTCACTCTACTGTCATTCATCTTCTCTATATGTCCAAACCACCGAAGCATTCTTTTTTCTGTTTTAGCCGTTTTATTATAGATATATATACAGATTCTTATGAATATTAAAGTAGAAATTGAATAAAAAAGAAAATTTTCGAGATATATTTCGACCCACTTGGGATCGTCGTCAGTCGAATATAGAAAAATCCATATTTTCCATATTCGACTGACGACGATCCCAAGTGGGTCGAAATATATCTCGAAAATTTTCTTGGATATATATATATACAGATTCTTATGAATATTAAAGTAGAAATTGAATAAAAAAGAAAATTTTCGAGATATATTTCGACCCACTTGGGATCGTCGTCAGTCGAATATAGAAAAATCCATATTTCCATATCCCAAGTGGGTCGAAATATATCTCGAAAATTTTCTTTTTTATTCAATTTCTACTTTAATATTCATAAGAATCTGTATATATATATATCCAAGAAAATTTTCGAGATATATTTCGACCCACTTGGGATCGTCGTCAGTCGAATATGGAAAATATGGATTTTTCTATATTCGACTGACGACGATCCCAAGTGGGTCGAAATATATCTCGAAAATTTTCTTTTTTATTCAATTTCTACTTTAATATTCATAAGAATCTGTATATATATATATATATAATAAAACGGTTAAAAAATCTTTTTTCTGTTCCAATTTCTTTCATACTTATTACGCTTTCTTCATCGTTGTCTATTTCGCGACTGTCTTGAGGAGTTATCCCTGATTCTGCATTCAAACAAACTTTCAAAATATTTCTTCCAGCGTTCCAGAACATTTCTTTCATCACACATCTAACATTATCTCTAATAAATAAAGTAAATAAATTTAAACTCAAACTGGTACAGCACTACCGGTGTTTGCTTCATCAATGTCGAATAGTTTGTATTCCTCTATAATAAAATAACTAATTTTAAAATGAAAACAAAACTGCTATTCCCCACAAAAGTACAATTTCTTCCTATATGAACAAAAAGACAAATGTTTGTTTTCAATAATTTATCAAAATTTTGCTTGAAAATGAAATTCCTGTCGAGCAAATTAAAAATTTTATCTAAAACATTGGTGGATCAACTGTATAAAAAAATATTTTTAAACAGCATTTTGCATAATAATTTTAGGCTGTCTAAAGAGAAAATGAGAAATTCTCTGCATTTTATTTGCCAACGATAAAATAATTTTATATCTCCACCAGTTGCAATATTGTGAACAGAATTACTCATTAAAAACGAAGAGATCTTTAAAATAGCCGTTTAACTCGCTAACCAAATTTTCTGTTTCTTTCTTAAACCCAAAACTGTCTTGAGAGTAAAAAGGAAAGAATGCACTTTATATTCAAACTGCTGGTTTGTCTGCCCTCAAGTTCTTATTAACATTTAAATTTCGAATTCAAGATTTGAAATTATGTTGATAACGAGGTTTTGAAATGACTTTGGATTCCTAAACCTCTATTCTAGACATTCCTTCTTGAATGTTATCTGATAGTATTCTTAAAATGTATTTAAGAGGATTATACATGCAAAACCATAGTTTATTCTTACTTGTTTGAAGAATCTAGCAATACAATACATAAAAAATGTGTTTCAGCCCGGAATTTAATGCACAATTTTATCGAAACATAATCTTCAGAAGTCTTTCAAAAATTGTGAAATAAAAAGCCAAAAGCAAAAACCCGTACGTATTATTTATGAATAAAAAAAATGTATAACCTTCTATTTTTCTCAAACAAGTGAGTAATACGATCACAACCTTATTCAAGATAAATTGAACTTAGAAGTGGTGAAAAAGCGGTCGGCAATATTAGTATGAGAATCCATATCTGTCGTATCATCTATCACGAATATAGAATGAGGTTTGTTATATTTACTCAACTGACTCACCAGTAATTTCAATGTGCAAAGAGGTGTAATATTGTTACTGGCTGAATACAAATGAGGTAAGTTATGAAAAAAAAAAGGCCAAGTGCGAGTTAGACTCGCGTACCTAGGGTTCCGTATTTTGGATGATAATTTAATTTAATTTTGTAATTTTTTTGTGAATTTCTCAATTGCTTTACTTTTCCTGTAATCTTTACTTGAACAGATATATATTTTTTATTGTTTTTCAAGTATTTATCGAAACAGATGCAATTAAACATAGCCAAACTATATATTTTTACAATAAACTTTTTAATACATACAATTTGATAGCCATATTGTATTTTTATAAAATATATTTTAAAATTTATTTTAAGTACCTACTTCTTTTTTATATGAGAACAAATGAGAACTTTGTGCTCAAATTTTTTTAAATTGCTATTTTTT
Source organism: Ypsolopha sequella (assembly GCA_934047225.1). Taxonomy (NCBI): domain Eukaryota; kingdom Metazoa; phylum Arthropoda; class Insecta; order Lepidoptera; family Ypsolophidae; genus Ypsolopha; species Ypsolopha sequella. Next base: position 3,508,865 of record OW203988.1, on the reverse strand, counting down.
GCCAAATTTCATGTCTATGAGGCTGTGACCTACGGACGGACGGACAACAGTCTCACCATAAAGGTGTACCTTTTAGGTACTACGGAACCCCAAAAACAAAGCACGTGGAACGTGAACATTTTACTGGTATTTTATTAGATTAATAATTATTGATTTAACTGTTTGATATAAACGCTCGTTGCTACCAGAAATTGTAGCATATAAAAAGTAGTAATACTGACTAGTGACGGGCATCGACGTCACTGGTGCGAGGATTCCATAACCACGCTCAGACACCACTAATTGTATGCTAAAGGGCGATACTTGCAGTTGGAGCAGGGGCCCATAGCTGTCCCAGATTTATAGTATACAAGTATCTTATGATCTAATATTTAATATAAAATGTCCTACCAGACAGTTGTATGATGACCTCATCAAGTAGTCCTCGCACGAAGACCCTTCGCTGCGGAGACCAAGGCGTGTCGGTGCCGTGACACGTAGATCACCTTCCACGATGAATCTAAACACAACCCTCCTACCCCGGGATGCATCCGAACCCTTCGAATCGTAATTAACAAGTCCACTTGTCGGAAGCCGCGTGGACACAGGTTATGTCACACACACACATGAAATTCACAAAAAAGTGGCCGTCACGCCAAAATAACATCAACCATTGACTGAATACTGTTTTTTACGATGTCCGCACCGATTTCCCTTCTATTAAGCCCTTAATAACACATATTAAAATCGTCCGCGATCTATACCAAGAAAATTCCACGTCCCTCGTTTTTGACAGCTCCAAGTCCATAGACAAATTATATAGACCCTTGATGGATGCGTTCCGAAATATACATTTTATTCTGAACAGTCCCCCGCTCTGGGCTGAGCAATCAGTCCACTAGCTCATACAACCGGGAGACGGGAGAGAGTTGTCATGGCTCGTCACAAAATCGAACCTTCGACCAACACCTCTGCGACGCGTGGAGTTCCGTCTCCGCCAAAACAACTTTAATATACGGCCCCGGCGCCAAACAAGGATAGCAAGTTCATATCCTTCCAAAGAATTAAATTTCCTTCCCTAGGATGCTCAGTCCTGTCTGACCACAGAGAGGACGAGAGTTGAGGACTGCTTCCACTTAACAATATACAGTGGCAAGCTCCTCAAAAATTAGGACAGTTTCCCAAATAACGCAGCGGAGGTGGGTCTTCGCCGACTTGACGGCAGCTTCAAAAAAATTCCCTCCCCAGTGAGGGCAATTTGGGGGACTGTACCGCCAAGTTACCCCTTTCCGGGCGAAGATTTAACTTAAACTAGCATAGTTATTTACAAAACAAAAAATAACAATATCATTAGCAGTACCTCTGTAGATTGTGCCATTGTCAGAACGAATAAGTGAAGGTAAACCCCTACGCGACACGAAACGATCCAACGCGGCGACGAAGGCCTCCGTAGTCAAAGCTGATACCACTGCCAAGTGAACGGCCTTGGTGGCCAAGCACACAAATACACAAGGTATGCCTTCACAACCCGAGCGTTGCGATTGCTGAAAACCCCCGTGCGCATTACGTATGTGTCAATCCGACACCAACAGATTTACCAAAGGTCCGTCTTGGGTAGAAGCAAAGGATGAAGACTTCCGTATGGCAGGTCAGCTCTCCAAAATCAGCCTCCAAAACGCAGAAGTCCTTCATAATCCGTGAAAGGATTCAAACGAGCAACCGCTCACTTCAGCCTGGCGTGATCCTCGCGCAGAACTCGAAGTCTAAACTTGATGAGGTCCGCCTGAAGTACACGTACCCAGTGTACCAATGCGCTCCAACGCTCCTCTGCACTCACGGCTGGGGACAAAATATATGAATATCATTGACTGGTTGGTATTTCAACATAATACCACCATCATATTGGGATCCTCCAAATCTGCAAACAGTATATGTTCATTTGAAAGCCATTTCCTAAGTTCGAACGTAATAATCCAAGTATCGAATCAAATATCGAATATCCAAAATTGTGGATACCTCCACCAATGAAGAAGAACCCAGAGTCTTTTAAAAACCAAATAGGATCCATCCTAACAAATCCGCGCCCAGGAAAACATCGACTGGGGCCGGATGACAAAACGTGGGTCTGCCAGATGCAGACCTGACGTGCATGAGATTGTGGACGGAGGAAGGTCCAAAGAAGGCTGCCAGCCGACAATATTGTCTATAACCATGGCTGCAGCCGCTGATTCAACTCCAGTCCACCAATACCTAGGAGCGGCACCGACGAAACCTCCAGGTTCAAAACTAATCGGTGCGCCACTTGACTTTCCAAGTCGAAGAGGGCCCTTACCCTAACTCAATCCCCCCTGGGGCCCTAGACGCGAGCCATCGCGGTAGGCAACAGAACCGTCCGCGGTTCCGTACTCATGGCTTGAACAAGCTAGTTACAGGCTACCCCACCTGTGGAGTGCAGGACCAGTCCACTGGCAATAATACGGCTGGTGTGTGCACATCCCCACCCTGGGGGGAGCGTAGCCTCCAACTCTCCCTGAGTACGGCGGGTGGTACTCTAACCGCGGGTATTCCCGGTACGGCGGTGAGTAACCCCGTGACTCCGTCTTAACACGGTGCTCCATGCCAGCTGGCACCAAAACCGGCGCGGGGAGGGGGGGCCTAGCCCTTGCCAACTCCAATTGGCCCCCGCCCGTAGGGGCCCAATTCACAACATGGCCATATGTGTGATAGCCCGTAGGCGAGGGGCTCCCTACGGGTCCACGCGCAAATACATAACTCACCTCCCGGTGAGGGGGCGCGCCTCGCGCCGCAGTCCTCCGTTCCGGCGGAGGGGAGCTCTGCCCGACAGCATGCCTTCCCTGGACCGAGGGGGGGGAAGTTCTCCCTGACGCACCCCCGTTGTCCAAGGGGGGGGGAGTTCTCCCTGAAGCACCCCCGCCCGTAGGGCTCCGTCGCTGCGGGACCGGTGAAGCCGCTTCAGATCTGTTGGCACACAACAATAAATGGTGAGGCCCCTCACAAACACTGCAACGTCGTGGCTCGGGACAATTACGTTCAAAATGATTGCCCAAGCAACCGAAACACAGGCTTTTGCGCTTCACTATGCGTCGCCGCTCGGTGACGTGCAGGTTTCGCCACTGCTGACATCTCAGCAGGTCATGCCCCGTATGGCCACACTGTAAACAGGTCGATGACCTCTTGATCACGGCGACCGCCGCTAAACGCGCAATATCGCGTCCCCGTGACTGCTGCGGTTGTCTGGGCTCCCCACATTCCGATGAGCCAGCAGACGAAAATGATTGCGCCCCAGATGGCGCCAAGTCCGGTTGTGATGTTTCTGCTACCCTAGCTTCATATTCAATAAACTTCATTAAGTCCGTAAATTTAGGCACAGTGCTGCCATCTTTTTCTGCGGACACCCGCTCAAAACGTGACCTCACGTCATTAGGCAACCTACCTAAAATAATGTGAACGAGTAAAAACGACCACTCGTCCACCGGTAAACCTAAAGTTCTAAGGGCATTACACGCCACGGTGACCGGAGTCAGCAACTGCAACCTTAGTTGAGCCCGGTCGGTTACCCTAGGTAACGTCAACAATTGAGACGCATGCGCATCCGCCAGTAAACGCATGTTCTGATACCTATCATTTAATAAGCCCCACGCTATATCATAATGATCATCCTCTACCCTGAGGTGCTGGATGAGCGACCTTGCTTCGCCCTCCAATGTTGACATCAAATATGCCATCTTTTGCCCCTTTGATAAATCTACCCTAGAATTTATTAATGACGTAAACATATTCCTATATGAAACCCATTCTTCCATTTTCCCATTGAATTTATTTAGTTTTAAATTAGCCAAACTACTAGACACGCCATCTACCGGTTGAGGCGTGACAACTACAGGACCTCCTGAATTTTGCCTCTTTAGATCAGTAACAATATTCGACGTTATAACCAGCATCTTACCAGTGGCGCCATCTGTTGGTCTAGGTGCGCTAACAACCGGGCTGCCCGATTGTCGCTTTTTGATCATGGAGGCCGCCTCAGTTACATCATCATAAATTTCCATTATCTGAGCTAAATCCGTAACATACCTCTTCAAAGGCTCGTCACTTTCCTGCAGTGCTGCCACAGCCGCCTCTGCATCAGCCAGCCGCTGATGCATCCGCTCGGCTCTCTCCAGGATTGCATTGTCGCGATCCGAACGAGAAAGCAATCCCTGGACGGTTGTAAACCAGCGGAGCTCTTTCGCCAACGCAGCCTTGTGAGACTTGGACATCATGCCGCAATGAACCGGGAAATGTATAAATAAAAACTATTTAGCAAACACCCTGACACGGCACAAAATACAGAAGCACTGCTCAATAGGTACCCTACCTATAAATAGAATTTAATTAGCAAAATTAATTCCCAATTACCAATGTATGTACTGTCCGTCAATACTAAACAAACAAATAGGTTCCTACCTAATTCTATATTACCAAATTTAAATTATATTTGGTGTATACAATACACACAAACCCGAATGCACATTCCACTATGCACTTGTATACATGCTTGTAAGTACATAAATTCAAGCCAAGATAACCGTATATTAGCTAACAAGTTGATTTCCAATCTATAATATAAACCGTTATATGATATAATGTTATTGCAATACAAGAACACTTGATATGTACTAAATTAACAATTTATACTGATATTACTGAACCACATCAATGTGGTACCCTCCGGTAATCAATTATCTACTCAAAGCACTAAACAAATCCAATTTGTAATTGCTACATGTACATGTAAATAGCCTAGCTATGTTAACAGTTCAATGACACTGGGGCCGCCCAGTTCCGCTGTTTATATGTATATAAACCAAAGTTGGGATTAACCACGGACTGGCTACCAAAACTTGTTTGATATAAACGCTCGTTGCTACCAGAAATTGTAGCATATAAAAAGTAGTAATACTGACTAGTGACGGGCATCGACGTCACTGGTGCGAGGATTCCATAACCACGCTCAGACACCACTAATTGTATGCTAAAGGGCGATACTTGCAGTTGGAGCAGGGGCCCATAGCTGTCCCAGATTTATAGTATACAAGTATCTTATGATCTAATATTTAATATAAAATGTCCTACCAGACAGTTGTATGATGACCTCATCAAGTAGTCCTCGCACGAAGACCCTTCGCTGCGGAGACCAAGGCGTGTCGGTGCCGTGACACGTAGATCACCTTCCACGATGAATCTAAACACAACCCTCCTACCCCGGGATGCATCCGAACCCTTCGAATCGTAATTAACAAGTCCACTTGTCGGAAGCCGCGTGGACACAGGTTATGTCACACACACACATGAAATTCACAAAAAAGTGGCCGTCACGCCAAAATAACATCAACCATTGACTGAATACTGTTTTTTACGATGTCCGCACCGATTTCCCTTCTATTAAGCCCTTAATAACACATATTAAAATCGTCCGCGATCTATACCAAGAAAATTCCACGTCCCTCGTTTTTGACAGCTCCAAGTCCATAGACAAATTATATAGACCCTTGATGGATGCGTTCCGAAATATACATTTTATTCTGAACAGAGCTCAAGCGAAGAAATAGAGTCCAATGAAAATATTTTGAATGAAGCAACAGACAGTAAATACTTGGACGTCAGGGTAATATTAATTACAAATTGACTGCATTATTTATAAGCTAGAGTTGCTAGTGTCTATAACTTTTCCACTAAAAGTGCGTACCTTATCAACTTTTTGAATTGTAATAAACTGTATTAAAAACTGTAAGTAAAACTGTATTTTACTGTTTGAATATCCGCCGATTATGTTTAAGAATAGTATATTTCGTGACGAGTATAAAATGGCGGATTCGCCTTCGGCACACGTCGAAACTAGCTTCATTCCTCGGGTAAGAAAACCCCTTTTTCTACTACCTGATGTAGCATTCACTACAGGTATTCAACCTTTTTCATCTATTTTAGTCTTTCTTTGTCGTTGATTTCTTTACTGAATTTTCAAATTTTCAAATTTAGAAGGTTTTGTCAAATTTTTTTGTTATTTTTCTGATATCGAAGAGTATCGTCGTAAAAAGATTTTTTTTTCTGATATCGAAGAGAAAAGTCGTAAAAATAATACAAAATTTGCCACAGAAAATTAATATGAGAAATTTGAAATCCCATTGAATTCGCGAAACAGAGTACATTTGCCCTAGAGCTAGTGGAAGCCTGTTTTTTTTTTTTCTTTTTTTTTTATGAAGAGTATCGTCGTAAAAAGATTTTTTTTCCGTGGTTTGATGGTTGTTGATTTGTTGGTTCTTGGTTTGTTGATTGTTAATTTGTTGGTTGTTGATTTGTTGGTAGTTAATTTGTTGGTTGTTGGTTTGTTGGTTGTTAGTTTGTTGGTTGTTGATTTGTTGGTTGTTATTATATTAGTTTTAGGTTTCCTATTGGTCGTCTTGTTCGCCCGAGGATTTTCTTATCGCATCCTTATCTTGTTTTTACTTAATCAAGTCCTTTTTGTTTCAAGGCGTTTCGATTAGTTTAGGTGTACATTCGTTTGTTTATCCTTCTGGAAGTTCATTTCCTTTAAACTAGTTTAATTTTTTGTCCCTGTTCGGGCGCCATTTTATAGCATTACTTTTAAAAATTCGTAAGCTACTATAGAATCACGAGTGTAATTTTATTAACTTGGTCGATCTGGCCTAAATTTTGGCTGTCACCAGGCTTGCCTGCTGATTTATGTATTTATTTATTTATGTATTATGTATTTATGTATTTATTAAATATTTAATTTTTTCTTTCAAATTTAATGTATTTTATGGCTTTGTAAAGCGCGACGCGGTTTTTACCTTTTTTTTTCATGCTTCGGCCGGCGGCTTTTATTTGTGGCCAGTATCATTTTGCGAAAAAAGAGTGTCAGACGCGATATAATCGATTATGTAAAGACAAACTAAGGACGTCAAAATAAACATAATTTAGCATGGAATGAAGACGTCAAAAATAACCTAATTTTGCAATAAATGAAATTTCAATACGATATTTCAAACTGACCTGATAGTCATTCCGCAACGGCGCCCGGAAAGTTCGATTTTCAAAACTAATTTCGAGTATTAAATGGAACTTTTTCATAAAGGTAGTAGAAAAAAGTACTTTATAAGCCTTGGCGGCAATTGGGGCATTGATGGATTCCGCTCGTCCATTAATGCCTAATTTGCCTGCCACTGCAGTATTATACTAAAACTCTGAAACGAACAGATATTTTATACAACCTTTGGTTTTCTTTACAATAAAACTAGTAAAAAAAGTGAAGCACATTCGGCTACGTTTTTAGTAAAAAACCGTTAACTTATGTATTTTACGGGATTGTAAAAACTCAAATTTTACGATTTTTAGTTCAACTTAAACATAGTGTTCACGCCACAAGCGTGACGCATGCGCATGGGTAATCTCGCAACACAGCGCCTCGCGCCAAAAGACTAGCGCGCCGGCGCTTGCTCTCTTCCGCGGCGGACGTCTCCCGAAACACACGTGTGCACACTCGCGCCGCGACACGCCGATAAATCTCGCGTACCTAGCGCTTATACCAGTGTCGTGTTCACATTACTCCACCAACCAATACATCCTGCTCATCCCTGCTCAAGACCAGCTCGATCAGCCCAACAAGAAGGGACGCCACGCGGCGCATTCGCCGGCTCAAAGCAACCATCCAGAACAAAGGTTAGTTCACTCACGTTTCTCTCACAATCTTTTCTGCTCATATCCTCAAATCCCATCTGCTCTGCATTTCATGTAACTAGCGTGTACACATAGATCTAGATAATGTTAAAGGACTCAGCCTAAAATTTTATAATAACATTTCATAGACACCCCACAATGTGGTGACAGCGTTTGTGTGGAAGTTTGTGCGTGATGACGCCTTTTAATTGGCCACCTGTGTAGTCAAGTGGTTCGAGTACTTGACTACTAATTCAGAGGTCACGGGTTTAAATAAATCATTTTAAATCACTATTGTTCAGTCTGCAAGTTTCGGAAGTTTTGTGCCCGGAGTACTGGAATAGGTCTCACTACCCATCACTTTGGGACGTAATAATCGTTGGGGAAACGTGGGTGTACGCTGTGTCCTACGATTTGAATTTCATAGACGTTATGGCAAAGAAATTAAATTACTATATCAAGTTTTGAAGATGAAATAGCAATATCATAGCAAAAAGAAATGAGAATCGATACAAAAAGGAACCAGCCACCTTAAAAGAAGCCGGACAAGTGCGAGTAGGCTTAGCGCTTTGAGGGTTCGTAATGAGGGAATTCTGAAACGATGTTTATTTACATTTTTGTTCCGTTTTCATAGTAAACATGAAAAAAATTACGCGAAAACAATAATGAAACCTTTTCTTTCTAAAGCTTTTTATTTGCAATTATACATATATAAATTTAAATATAATTAATAAATAAAATAAATTTTTTCACTTGAGATTAGTTAGGCCCTTAGTGGGCCGTCATTAGTCAAGTAGTATATAATATTATATAATAAATTTATTTTATTTATTAATTATATTTAAATATATATATGTATAATTGCAAATAAAAAGCTAATAGAGGCAATATTATATATTTATTAAAGTATTACTCGCACATGTGATTATAGTATAAACTTATTAACGAATAACTCTTTTCTTTCTAAAAGTAGAGGAACGAATAATCTGAAAATGTTATAGATGGCATGTAAATAGAGCAGGAAACCTATAGTGGTAGGTATCAACAATAAAATATCTGAACCGTAAATTACCGTTTACGAAAATTAGCAGTTTTTTTTTTCAATACTACTATAAATTAAGCTATTCTTAGTAAAGGGGTTCAACCATGTTCTGTGGGTTCAACTGATAGGCAGAAAAGCGGATAACAAAGTGATGCTATAAGGGTTCCTTAGATATATGAAAATGAAAATGAAAAATATTTATTTCTTTAACAAAAATGGTAGGTACATACATAATATCTTGGTGGCTGTGACCTTTTATTAAGTGAAGAACACCTGTATGAAAAGGGAATATACAACGTGTAACAGAAAGGTGTAACCATATGTGAAGAGCTTATTCAGTCAATGGTATAGAACAACTTTTACTATGGAGCCAACCCTGAAATCTCAAAAAAAAAAAACTGTTCTTCCATACATTTCGGCCGAGTGGCAATGCATTTTTCTATGAAACAGTTAAATTTTTTTTCGAGATTCAGGGTTTGTTCCATAGTAAAAGTTGTTCTATACCATTGACTGAATAAGCTCTTCAAATATGGTTACACCTTTCTGTTACACGTTGTATAGAACTCTTTATAGAACCCTAAAAAGAAAAGAATTTAGAATTTGGAACTAAAAGCTGCTGGCCACTAACAACAAGCCCTTGATTTACGTTCCGAAAACTGAAAAACAATTGCAATTTGGAACGTCAATGGTTTGAATTAAGCAACAGTGGCGTATTCAGGCACTACCAAGTTTTTAATATCCAGCGCGAAACGTTTAAATGAGAAAATATATTCAAGGCTACTCCTTAGTATTTCTTACGAAAATATGTGAGGTAATTTTGATTGCTAGGGCCTAATCCTTTTTTTGCCTATGCTTAATCTAGCTTAACCCCGAGTCAATTAGTATGGGAAACTAAAATTTTATTATGAATATTTTTCTATTAATTAGGCTTTATCAAATTTGGCTTTTATAAAAACACATAAATATAAATATATAAAATACGTGTAAAAACAATTATAATGCAGCTAAACTCTCTGAATTAGCCTCTTCTTCTTGTCGTTTGTTTAGAAGCCAAACTGGTGTTAGAATTGTTCAGGCCACTTACAGGCCTCTGGCAAGGTTCCGTTTCTTAAGGCGACCACTTAAGGCGATATGTAAAAGTTTTAGCGTCCCTGTTACTCCATATGCGCAAAAATCCTCAGTGCGACAGGGACGGATTCGTGGAAAAGTAGCAAAAACTCGGTTTTATATTAATAAAAAATGTACTAAAGTTGTTATCAAAATTTCGTTTAACCAGGTCCTAGATACCGTTAAAACCCATCTCATAAAATATAGTTGCAGTCTATAATATGTCATTCTGAATTGTCAAACCAGAAGAATTGGTGTCGAAAAGGACCTAATTTCAATAAATATTTCTATCGAGCCGAATTTCTCCAATCGCGTTTTTGTTAAATCCCTAGAAAAAGTATCCAAAAATAATATACTATATTATCAAAATAATACATTATTTACTGAAGTAGTCCTTAAGTCCTTATATGCAAGTCCTTAAAGTGTCGATTTTTTTCCGTAGCGCCTTAAATTCCAATTTCGCTCAGTAGTTATTCAAAAAATCCTTATTGTATGCTGCCATCGTAAAGTTTTCATTGGTTTCTGTAAATTAGAACTTTAAAGATTTAAATATTAAAATTCCAATGTACAAGAAACCAATGGAAATTTTGCGATGAAAGCATACAAAATACATAGGTAATAACGTTTTGTTGAATAACTTGAGTGAAATTTGAATTTACGTGTTTTGTTTCGATTAATTAAAAAAGGCGGGTTTTCACAACTCTGCTGCTAAACGGCTCTTAACAACCATTATCTTTCGATATCAGCCGGAACCAACAGCTTTACGTGCTTTTCGAGTCATGGAAGGACACAGGTGTAAATGCGACTAATGGTCACCCATCCAAGGATTGGGCATGCCAAGCGTAACTGATCACACTGCCGCACGCTGCTACAGGCCCCCCTTCTGGGTCCCCCAATAATCCTAAATTCGTCACTGTTTATCACCGGGAGGGTGACGACTGACGAGCGAGATGAAACGAGGCGTGCGCGTTGAGTCGTCCGCATCGCGCGTGGCAAACGGTACGTAGGTATGCACGGGCTGTTGGGCTGGGAACACAGAGTAAGTGGTCTGTGGTTGGGAATTTGGGATCTAGATTTGAAATTAGAATATGGAGGTGGCGTGAATAGCTGCATCGAATGATACTGGCTGCAATGCGATTAGAATAAGAATAGGACGGCCTTACGGGTAAATTCACTCGCTAGCCCGTAGAATAGAAATATCTCTCTCACTCTGTCTAGCGATGGTGCGAGAGAGAGCAACAGCAAAATGGCGCACGGTTAATCCTATACTTAATAAAAACGTGGTTGTACAAAAAAAAACTGGAAAAATATTTGTTTGATAAAGGAGTGGTAATGTTTCTGACTAGTGACGGGCGTCGGCGTCACTGGTGCGAGGGTTCCATAACCACGCTCAGACACCACTAATTGTATGTTAAAGGGCGATATTAGCAGCTGGAACAGGGGCCCATAAGCTGTCCCAGATCTATATTCTACAAATATCTTATATTCTACAAATATCTTATATTCTACAAAAGAATGTACGAAATGTCCTACCAGACAATTGTATGATGACCTCATCAGCTAGTCCTCGCATGAAGTCCTTTCGCTGCGGAGTCCAAAGTGTTCCGGTGCTGTGGCACGTGGTTCACCTTCCACGAAGAATCTAAACACGACCCACCTACCCCGGGATGCATCCGAACCCAGAAGAAATGGTAATTGACAAGTCCACTTGTCGCACACCGCGTGTTCAGGTTATGTCACACACACACAGGAAATACACTAAAAAATGGCCTTCACGCCAAAATATCGTCAGCCCTTGACTGAATAATGTTTCTTACGATGTCCACATCGATTTCCCTTATCATTTATCCATTAATATAGCACATATTATAAAATCGTCCGCGATCTGTTATAATGTCCACGTCCCTCGTTTTTTGACAGCTCCAAGAGGGAGAAGTGTTACCACACACAAAAAACAACATCGTTGACCGAACACTCGACTGATGCGTTCTAAAAATATACATTTTATTCTTAACAGACCCCCGCTCTGGGCTGAGCAATCAGACCACTAGCTCATACAACCGGGAGACGGGAGAAAGTTGTCATGGCTCGTCACAAAATCGAACCTTCGACCAACACCTCTGCGACGCGTGGAGTTCCGTCTCCGCCAAAAACAACTTTAATATACGGCCCCGGTGCCAAAATAAGGATAGTAAGTTCACATCCTTCAAAAGAGTTAAATTTCCTTCCCTAGGATGCTCAGTCCTGTCTGACCACAGAGAGGACGAGAGTTGAGGACCGCTTCCACTTTACAATATACAGTGGCAAGCTCCTCAAAAATTAGGACAGTTTCCCCAATAACGCAGCGGAGGTGGGTCTTCGCCGACTTGACGGCAGCTTCAAAAAATTCCCTCCCCAGTGAGGGCAATTTGGGGGACTGTACCGCCAAGTTACCCCTTTCCGGGCGAAGATTTAACTTAAACTAGCATAGTTATTTACAAAACAAAAAATAACAACATCATTAGCAGTACCTCTGTAGATTGTGCCATTGTCGGAACGAATAAGTGAAGGTAAACCCCTACGCGACACGAAACGATTCAACGCGGCGACGAAGGCCTCCGTAGTCAAAGCTGATACCACTGCCAAGTGAACGGCCTTGGTGGCCAAGCACACAAATACACAAGGTATGCTTTCACAACCCGAGCGTTGCGATTGCTGAAAACCCCCGTGCGCATTACGTATGTGTCAATCCGACACCAACAGATTTACCAAAGGTCCGTCTTGGGTAGAAGCAAAGGATGAAGACTTCCGTATGGCAGGTCAGCTCTCCAAAATCAGCCTCCAAAACGCAGAAGTCCTTCATAATCCGTGAAAGGATTCAAACGAGCAACCGCTCACTTCAGCCTGGCGTGATCCTCGCACAGAACTCGAAGTCTAAACATGATGGAGTCCGCTTGAAGTACGCGAACCCAGTGTACCAATGCGCTCCAACGCTCCTCTGCACTCACAGCTGGGGACAAAATATATGAATTTCATTGACTGGTTGGTATTTCAATCTAATACCACCATCATATTGGGATCCTCCAAATCTGCAAACAGTCTATGTTTATTTGAAAGCCATTTCCTAAGTTCAAACATAATAATCCAAGTATCGAATCAAATATCGAATATCCAAAATTTTGGATACCTCCACCAATGAAGAAAAACCCAGAGTCTTTTAAAAACCAAATAGGATCCATCCTAACAAATCCGCGCCCAGGAAAACATCGACTGGGGCCGGATGACAAAACGTGGGTCTGCCAGATGCAGACCTGACGTGCATGAGATTATGGACGGAGGAAGGTCCAAAGAAGGCTGCCAGCCGACAATATTGTCTATAACCATGGCTGCAGCCGCTGATTCAACTCCAGTCCACCAATACCTAGGAGCGGCACCGACGAAACCTCCAGGTTCAAAACCAATCGGTGTGCCACTTGACTTTCCAAGTCGAGGAGGGCCCTTACCCTAACTCAATCCCCCCTGGGGCCCTAGACGCGAGCCATCGCGGTAGGCAACAGAACCATCCGCGGTTCCTTACTCATGGCTTGAACAAGCTAGTTACAGGCTACCCCACCTGTGGAGTGCAGGACCAGTCCACTGGCAGTAATAAGGCTGGCGCGTGCACATCCCCACCATGGGGGGAGCGTAGCCTCCAACTCTCCCTGAGTACGGCGGGGGGTACTCTAACCGCGGGTACTCACGGTACGGCGGTGAGTAACCCCGTGACTCCGTCTTAACACGGTGCTCCATGCCAGCTGGCACCAAAACCGGCGCGGGGAGGGGGGGCCTAGCCCTTGCCAACTCCAATTGGCCCCCGCCCGTAGGGGCCCAATTCACTACATGGCCATATGTGTGATAGCCCGTAGGCAAGCCCCCTACGGGTCCACACGCAGTTACATAACTCACCTCCCGGTGAGGGGGCGCGCCTCGCGCCACAGTCCTCCGTTCCGACGGAGGGGAGCTCTGCCCGACAGCATGCCTTCCCTGGACCGAGGGGGTAGGAGTTCTCCCTGACGCACCCCCGTTGTCCAAGGGGGGGGGAGTTCTCCCTGAAGCACCCCCGCCCCTAGGGCTCCGTCGCTGCGGGACCGGTGAAGCCGCTTCAGATCTGTTGGAACACAACAATAAATGGTGAGGCCCCTCACAAACACTGCAACGTCGTGGCTCGGGACAATTACGTTCAAAATGATTGCCCAAGCAACCGAAACACAGGCCCTTACGCTTCATTATGCGTCGCCGCTCGGTGACGTGCAGGTTTCGCCACTGCTGATATCTCAGCAGGTAATGCCCCGTATGGCCACACTGCAAACAGGTCGATGACCTCTCGACCACGGCGACCGCCGCTAAACGCGTCATATCGCGTCCCCGCGACTGCTGCGGTTGTCTGGGCTCCCCACATTCCGATGAGCCAGCAGACGAAAATGATTGCGCCCCAGATGGCGCCAAGTCCGGTTGTGATGTTTCTGCTACCCTAGCTTCATATTCAAGAAACCTCATTAAGTCCGTAAATTTAGGCACAGTGCTGCCATCTTTTTCTGCGGACACCCGCTCAAAACGTGACCTCACATCATTAGGCAACCTACCTAAAATAATGTGAACGAGTAAGAACGACCACTCGTCCACCGGTAAACCTAATGTTCTAAGGGCATTACACGCCACAGTGACCGGGGTCAGCAACTGCAACCTTAGTTGGGCCCGGTCAGTTACCCTAGGTAACGTCAACAATTGAGACGCATGCGCATCCGCCAGTAAGCGCATGTTCTGATACCTATCATTTAATAAGCCCCACGCTGTATCATAATGATCATCCTCTACCCTGAGGTGCTGGATGAGCGACCTTGCTTCGCCCTCCAATGTTGACATCAAATATGCCATCTTTTGCCCCTTTGATAAATCTACCCTAGAATTTACTAATGAATTAAACATATTTTTAAAAGAAACCCACTCTTGAATTTTCCCATTAAATTTATTTAGTTCTAAACTAGCCAAACTACCAGACACGCCATCTACCGGTTGAGGCGTGACAACTACAGGACCTCCTGAATTTTGCCTCTTTATATCAGCAATATTATTTGACTTTATAACCAGCGCCTTACCAGTGGCGCCATCTATTGGTCTAGGTGTGCTAACGACCGGGCTGCCCGATTGTCGCTTTTTGATCATGGAGGCCGCCTCAGTTACATCATCATAAATTTCCATTATCTTAGCCAAATCCGTAACATACCTATCCATAGGCTCATCCATTTCCTCCAGTGCTGCCACAGCCGCCTCTGCGTCAGCCAGCCGCTGACTCATCCGCTCGGCTCTCTCTAGGATTGCAGTGTCACGATCCGATCGAGATAGCAATCCTTGGACGGTTGCAAACCAGCGGAGCTCCTTCGCAAACGCAGCCTTGTGAGACTTGGACATCATGCCGCAACAAACCGGGAAATGTATAAATAAAAACTATTTAGCAAACACCCTGACAAGGCACAAATACAGAAGCACTGCTCAATAGATACCCTACCTATAACTAGAATTGAATTATCAAATTAAATTCCCAATCACAAATGTATATACTGTCCCGGTAATACAAACAAACAAATAGGTTCCTACCTAATTCTAGAATTTAATTATCAAATGTAATTCCCAATTACATATATATTGTACCAATAATACAAAACAAACAAATAGGTTCCTACCTAATTCCAGAATTTAATTAACAAATGTAATTCCCAATTACAATACTATGTAGTGTACCTACAATACAAATTACAATTACCAAATTTAAATTATATTTGGTGTATACAATACACACAAACCCGAATGCACATTCCACTATGCACTTGTATACATCCTTGTAAGTACATACATTCAAGCCAAGATAACAGTATATTAGCTAACAAGTTGATTTCCAAATCTATAATATAAACCGTTATATGATTATGTTATTGTAATACAAGAACACTTGATATGTACTAAATTAACAAATTATACTGATATTACCGAACCCTTCGAATCAATTATCTACTCAAAGCACTAAACAAATTCAATATTATTGTTACATCAATAACATGTACATTACAACCATGTAAAAGCCTAGCTATGTTAAAGTTCAATGACACTGGGGCCGCCCAGTTCCACTGTTTAAATGAATATAAACTGAAGGTAGATTAACCACGGTCTAGCTACCAGAGATTGTAGCTTAAAGGAGTGGTAATGTTTCTGACTAGTGACGGGCGTCGGCGTCACTGGTGCGAGGGTTCCATAACCACGCTCAGACACCACTAATTGTATGTTAAAGGGCGATATTAGCAGCTGGAACAGGGGCCCATAAGCTGTCCCAGATCTATATTCTACAAATATCTTATATTCTACAAATATCTTATATTCTACAAATATCTTATATTCTACAAATATCTTATATTCTACAAAAGAATGTACGAAATGTCCTACCAGACAATTGTATGATGACCTCATCAGCTAGTCCTCGCATGAAGTCCTTTCGCTGCGGAGTCCAAAGTGTTCCGGTGCTGTGGCACGTGGTTCACCTTCCACGAAGAATCTAAACACGACCCACCTACCCCGGGATGCATCCGAACCCAGAAGAAATGGTAATTGACAAGTCCACTTGTCGCACACCGCGTGTTCAGGTTATGTCACACACACACACAGGAAATACACTAAAAAATGGCCTTCACGCCAAAATATCGTCAGCCCTTGACTGAATAATGTTTCTTACGATGTCCACATCGATTTCCCTTATCATTTATCCATTAATATAGCACATATTATAAAATCGTCCGCGATCTGTTATAATGTCCACGTCCCTCGTTTTTTGACAGCTCCAAGAGGGAGAAGTGTTACCACACACAAAAAACAACATCGTTGACCGAACACTCGACTGATGCGTTCTAAAAATATACATTTTATTCTTAACAATATTTTTGAATTCTCTTTTCATAAGAACAAGCAATGATATAAGAAGAAAGTGTAGATAGGTTACCTACACTAGATTCTAACTTCTAAAACGGCATATAATATGATATATATGGCAAATAATATGAAGCACCGGGATTCATTAAGAGAAAAGTTCAAAGAAATTAATATATTAACTGTTCCTTGTGAATATATTTACCAAGTCCTTAGATATGTCAGAAAAAATGTTGAGTCTCTCCCAAGGCTTGGTGAGCAACATTGTAAGGAAACCAGAAATAAGTATAAACTGGCTTTTCCAAAAATCAGACTCGCCAAAGTGAGTACCTCTTTCGTAGGACATGGTATAAGATTTTACAATAAACTTCCAAAGGAGGTCCTTACTTTGTCAGAGAATAAGTTTAAACAGTATATTAAGCAGGGCCTACTGAAAAAGGCATATTATAAAATAAATGAATATTTGGATGATGGTGAAGCATGGTGTTATAGTGATACTGATTTTAATGAAAGTAGGTAATAATTTAATTAATTAATATAATTTCCTAACTTTTGATTCCTCTTAAGAGTTAACATTAATTAATTACAGACTGTAAAAGGAAATAGACTATATGAGACAGGTAGGCAAAGATATATATGTTTTTCTTTTTTCATTAACCTGAATTCCTGCTGTCTTGTATTTTCTTATCCCTTGGTTAAAGTAGATATAAGTAATTTGATGTATAGTATAAGTTTATGTTAAAAAAAAAGACATGATCTTGCCAAGTTTCTTGCCCGTTCTTCTTAGCAAGACTAATCGAATGGGCGGAGGTAGGCATGTATCTATATATGTAACCTATTACTATGTAGTATATAGGATGGGATTTGGTCGGCTGCCTGGATTCGTGCTGGGGGCTCGGTTGGTGATCATTGAACCTGTTCCTGGTCCCTGGCCGGGTCTCCGGTATGGGTTCGGGCGGTTGATTGGATTTCATCTTGTATAATAATATTTTACCTATAATTTTAATCGTATATATATTGCTACATAAATTAAAAAAAACATTTAATCTAAGTAGTTCATGTACATTTATTATTTTATTACATATATTTTTATAAGATTAAAATTTGACTTGTGAAACGTGTATTATATATACCTACTTTGCAAAATAAACCTTTTGAATTTTGAATTTGAATTTTGAATTTTGCACACAACATAAATTACTTCAGTAAATTACGTAGTATTGTAATGTCACAATGACACGTAGAAGTCATAATTATCACGAGCGAAAAAGAGACAAGACCTATATGTTGCTGTGCGTCGTCCCGTGCGACGTCCGTCGTGCGCGTCATACGTTTACGCTGACGTAATACTGAGTTCAGGTTTGCAAATTAGCCTAGTTTTAACGTGCCACTCGCGGATCGCCTATAAACTATCTACACTTTGTTCTAATATCTATATCTATATTTTGTATAATATATATTTTACCTATAATTTTAATCGTATATATATTGCTACATAAATTAAATAAACCTTTAATCTAGTTCATGTACATTTATTATTTTATTACATATATTTTTATAAGATTAAATTTAAACTTGTGAAACGTATATTATATATACCTACTTTGCAAAATAAACTATTTGAATTTATCATTGAGTATAATCAATATCACTTGGTTGAAAATTTCAGTAAGGAACAATATTTGGGGGCTTGTCTTCTTACAAACTAATGAAGACTTTGTATTAAATAGTTAGTAATAAAGTTTCTGGATAATTGCAGTTATAAAATAAGAAATAAATATTGGTATCGATTCGGCATAACACGTCTTAATTTATTTGACAGGACTAACCTTATTTTAATCGCCCTGTCTTTTTCTTTCTTTATCGAAAAGACAAGGACAGAACGCTTAAATTAAGTTTAGTCCTGTCAAATAAGTTAAGATGTGCTTCAGCCTCACGAATAAAAGCAGTATCGATTTTAGCATTACACAGTAATCGAACTGATCTGTATGGAGTATTTTTCTGCATTTTTTTTCAAGTGAAATATTTCTTTAGACGCCTTTAGTTGGGGAAAATCTTATGGGTTCGCGTCACCGTGTACGTCACCATCACCGACATGCTGTGTTGATAGTAATGTTTTCAATTCTGTTGGCAGTCCCCGTGACTGCCTATGTTTTTTTACTCTGACAGGGATCCTAAGGATCCTATTTCGTGTCGCTGGTGGCCGGCCGGTTTTTATGGCGTCCTCGTCTCAAAACATATGTTTTCGATAAGAGTGAAAAAGTCGGTGGGATGTCTGATTGTTGAAGTGCGCGGGCGTATACTTTTCGGATTTTAACTTGTTGGTATATACAACGTGTAACAGAAAGGTGTAACCATATTTGAAGAGCTTATACAGTCAATGGTCTAGAACAACTTTTACAATGGAACAAACCCTGTATCTCGAAAAAAAATAAAACAACTTTTTCGTAGAAAAATGCAATGCCGCTCGGCTGAATTGTATGGAAGGGCAGTTTTTTTTTGAGATTTCAGGGTTGGCTCAATAGTAAAAGTTATTCTATAGCATTGACTGAATAAGCTCTTCAAATATGGTTACACCTTTCTGTTACACCTTGTATATTTTTGACAATCAAATATTAAAATGCATTATTCGTTTATTACTGTATTTTATTATCCTGCTACCTACCTATACACACGTGGCATACCCACAATCAACAAAGCCCGGTTTAGTTAGATCCCACCGATGACACCATAAGAAAGCAACTTGGAGCTAGAACATTCCTGACAATTGGCTGGGCAGCTCATTACGTTTTATTAGCACTAGCCTCGTCCGACAAGCCGTCCACTGACGTCGACATCGCTGCGTGTCCATTGTCTTAAAAACTACACGTAACTACCAATAGATGTCGCCCCCGGAAATTAAATAACATCGTGTTCAACACGCAGTTCAAATATCAGCAGTTTGTTTACTCAAATAGTTTGCAGGCTTTGATACTTCGACATAAAGGAGCCGCCGCAACTCGTGTCGAAAGGTTGCATCGGCATATTAAAAAAAACCGTCAAGTGCGAGTTGGACTCGCGCACGAAGGGCTCCGTACCATTATCTATAAAAACGGCAAAAAATCACGTTTGTTGTATGGGCGCCCCCTTAATCTGTTTTTTTGTATTTGTTGTTATAGCGGCAACAGAAATACATCATCTGTGAAAATTTTAACTGTCTAACTGTCACGGTTCTTTAGATACAGCCTGGTGATAGACGGACAGACGGACAGAAGGACAGACAGACGGACAGCGGAGTCTTAGTAATAGGGTCTCGTTGGTTACTTTTTGGGTACAGAATCCTAAAAACACGAGTTGTGGTGTACAAACGCCAACCTGCTGGTTGTCTAACATTTTTTTTATTTGTAACTGGCACATAACGTGGAATCAGAGAACTCGGTGAATGGTTCATGAGAATGGGCAAGACGATAAAAAGAGGCGCTAGAGAAGTTATGAGGTTTTCAAGAGATATTTGGCGGAATATTTGAGAACTTTGGTTTGAGAAAACTTCAAACAGAATTGGATGATTTGAGGATTTAAAATTTTACACTCAACAATGAAATAATTTACCTACTTGTTTATTTTCAAAAGTTATTATTAACATTTCAAAGTAAACGAAATTTTCAAAATATTTGTTTACTTGAGCTTGTAATCTAGAGTATCTAAAGCGATGGGTTTCGTTTAAAAATCATAGAATCTTATTTTCACAAAGTTTCCAAAATGGCATGCAAACTATTTGAGCAAACGAAATGTACCGAATCTCGAATAAATAGAGTGTTTAACATTCCTCAGTTAATTGTAATAGTCGATTCTCCGAGCACACCTTACATTACATCAGTGAGCATAAAAAAAAGGTTCACGGTTGAATTCAGTATGTCCCTAGGAAACGGCGCGGTGCGGGAGAGGTAAACTTTGCTATCAGCGCCTAGTGTTTCAGAAGTGAATAAGTCTAATATACAACGTGTAACAGAAAGGTGTAACCACATTTGAAGAGTTTATTCAGTCAATGGTATAAAACAACTTTTACTATGGAACAAAACCAAATCTCAAAAAAAAAAATTAACTGTTTTATAGAAAAATGCAATGCCGCTCGGCCGAAATGTATGGAAGGGCAGATTTTTTTTTTGAGATTTCAGGGTTAGTTCCATAGTAAAAGTTGGTCTTTAACATTGACTGAATAAGCTCTTCAAATATGGTTACACCTTTCTGTCACACGTTGTATATGGATGGAATGCGACTTATTTATTTACTGTTATTTAAGCAATAATAAGCAATAAGAGGGTTATTGTAAAATAATTAAATGGTTTTTAACCATTGATATTTATTTTTATTCTGAGCTGACGGAGATATAATATCATGAGCTCAGAATAAAAATAAATATCTTGGTAAGAATCCCTAAAATTTTTAAGTTATTATTCTGATCTGATCTTACACATTTTATCAATCTATTAAATTTTAATTAACATTGTGTTTCAATTTTAAATTATTTTGAAATAATAAAATCCCGTGCCGTGTGAAGTAATGGAACCTATCTATTAACACACGTTATATCGAATTACGCTGGTCTGTTATGGCGGAGACATAAGATTTTATGTAGCAGCGATAGCGGATCAAACCCTATTGCCTTCTCTGTTTTGCTTTATACACACGTGCTATATTAAAGAATGTTCCAAAATTGAGGAAGGGTAATTTTTTTTTAATATTACAACGATGACTAAAGAACATAGCATGTAAATAAATGCTGGCATGTTGTCCTCATAATAACATAGTTCTATAAGAAAATGTAATCGTAAATTTGAATGAAATATGGTAAACGAACTCGACCGAGAAAATCGGGTCATCGAGACCTCGGAGTCAATTTCCGCTTTCAGCTGCTTTGCTTCCCTTCCCCAATTTACCTCTCTCATATCATTTTTACATGAAATTATTGCTTTAATTAAATAAATTTTTTTCTTATATTTAATATAAATTTAAGGTGCTCTTATCCCAAAATCAGTAATTTCAAAGTCAAATAGAACTATCAAATATCGTCTAATACTTAAAAAAAAAAAATACGCAATACAGTTCGAACTTTATCTAGGTCTTCCACGCATGTGTTACATGATCAGATAAATTTTGCTCGATAGAAATAATTCACGAACACAGCATGTAATAAGACCTTTCAAATCATGCCATTTCCATAATTCCACTCTTTTATTAACGAAACATATCTGGTAATATTGCTATTTAAATTTTCTAGGTCGACCACGTAAGTGGGTTTTAATAAACATATCCCTTATTTTTAGACAATTTAAAAACCGATAAAAACAACGAAAAAGTATAAAAGTGTGGTTATTTTCTTTACTCCTTACACGTAAAGAAAAAGACAGAGTGTCACTTTTCTGGGATAAGAGCGCCTTAGTGTTTTGACAAAAAATTTGTTCAGTAATAGCTGTTACATAAATTTATTTTTTAGTTTGCATTTAGATGGCATCGCAACCCGTCCTTTTCTGCATAAAATACATTTTAACCCTGAATCAACATCTGGACAGTCGTCATTATGTAGCTGTACAAAGCTACATAATTGCAAGTTGCTTGTCGATGTATTTCGATAAAAACAGTGTCGAAGACAATAATAATAGTAGTTTATGCTACAAGGGCGGTTACGCGGTTTTAAACGTAACCGACTAATTTATTGCTCTTACGCCCGTGTATAATACTACTACGTAAAGGACTGTATCCAGAGCCGTTAAACACTGGAAAAAAAGTATAACATTTATGGTACACAGGAAAGGTTGAAGGTTAGCCAACTTCTCGTAAATAAATAAAAAATAATAATAGAAATAAAGCCCTAGGGCAAAATAATTGACTTTTTGTTCGGTTTTGATGCATAAAAAGTGGGACTTATAACAACATCTGAGAGATCTATACAAGAAAGTTTCTTGAAATAACTGTGTTATGCGCGGGAAATCTTCGACAACACCCTAAACTTCTATGACAAAAAAACATTATGTTCACAGAATTTCTGACTAATATGTACTGCGCTTATATTATGTATTTTTGAATCGGTTGGCAACCAGTTGACATCAGAAACATAGATATTTTAACGAATTCCGATCGTTTAAGGAATCATTAGCACTTGAAGTGACGACACAGTTCGTAAATAGTTCAATACCCACTGAAAGCAATTTATAAAGTTCAGTTTTTATCTGTTTATGGCGGTTGGCAACCAGCTGGCAACCGATTCAAAGATACTTAATAGGCCCGCAATATGTTGGATGAAGGAGATATCGTATCTGCATGGAGAAGAAAGAACTTGAAACACAACCTTAATTATTACAAATTTACTCTTATTAGAATTTTCTCAACAATCCCTTTGAGCCTAAGTACATTTCAGAACGCAGCCTAGCGTGTCCATAGTGTTTCTTTGTAGCGTGCCCTCGCTATCTGTCCAGGAAGGAGTTGGGCCTTGTTTGACCGTGTTCTGGAGATGATGACGTCGAAGTGAGACGCCTTTATCGGTGAACGTGTTTCACAATTGTGGTTTTGTACCACTTCTAGCTTATGGACATAGGTTCTTAGGATATCGGGGCTACAGAGACGTGCTATATTTGAATTACATTTTAAATCATTATTTTTTTACCGCCTCTCTGTTTTCAAATTTATATTCAGTATACGTACTTCTAAAGGCATGTTTACCTGTGAGTTCCTTGTTTGTGACTGAAGTACAGCGATAAGGCTCACCTCACCACCATCACGCTGGGATGTGTTAATCGTCGGTGAAACGTGGGTGTATGAGTCTTGAATGTGTTTAGCGTTTTCACAGTCTTTACTTGGAAAAAACTGACACTCCTGAGGGGATTCATCTAGTGACGATGTATATTATTATTATTATTATATAACTTTAAGAAGTAGCCGAAGATTATTTTAGGCTTCCCAAAAACATTTCCTAATATTTAATTGTGCATGTTTTTTTTTCAATTAATTATAAAAATGGTTTATTACTGATTATTGTAAAACGGCTCACCTCAACAACTATTTTTGATCGGGATAGTACTCGTACTGCGTAACGTCGTCGCGTAAGCGTCTTAACTCGCCCAGAAGAAGGCAGTCTGAATCTGCTGAAACTGGTCGACTATCCCGATCAAAATAGTTATTGAGGTGAGCCGTTTTGCAATAAACATTTTTTATCCTCAAGTTTCATTCGATTCAATAAGTTTATAAGTACATTGCGTAGAGTTTTGTGTGAATAATTCCAAGAATTTTGCCTCTGCTGTACAAATAACTTTACCTACAAAATCTGTTAATATAGCCGATTCTGAAGGCTTTAATTTTAGTTTTAGTGCTGTCAAAACTAAATTTTCTTCATTGCAAAATAGTCCTTAAGTGTTAGGGTTAGAAGTTAAATAACTTTGAAAAAATTTAAGTTTTGACAGCACAAAACTAATATTAAAACCTTCAGAATCGGCTTTATACTCACTAATATTATAAATGCGAAAGTTTGGATGGATGGATGTTTGTTACTTCTTCACGCCGTAACTACTGAACCGATTGGGCTGAAACTTTGCACAAATGTACCTATAGTTTTAGATTGTAATAGGACATATACTACTTTTTGTCCCATAAACCAGTTCCCATGGGAACAAGAAATAGTGTCGTTCAGAGACGCAGCTCGGCCTTCAGTCTCGCCAAATATACAGTATGTTACCAGGGAATTAAATAAGTTATCAAAGACCGCCAAAGATACATTAAAAATATTTACAGATTCGATACGACTATACAAAAACTTAATCAACGCGGGCGAAGCCGCGGGCAAAAGCTAGTTGAATATAATATCAAAGCTTATACAAACATGTACGACGTACTTCTATAATATATGAGTATATACCTAATATTAATTTAGTATTGAATCTATCGAAGCAATATTAAACATTTCCCTTTGATAATACAAGATGAAGTCTTACTTTACGTATGTGTATGTACAAGTACATATATACGAGGGTTATATAGGTAAGATGAATGATTGGTGTGGTTTAATTGTAAGTCGGTCACTTCAAAATTAACACCATTCTTAAGGTGAGGTAAATTATTATTAACACATTCATTAAGGTGAGCCATTCCACAGTTACCATAGAAAAGCCCCTTGGTGTTTGTGAAGTCTTGATATGTGCAATCTCAGCGAAACTATGCACACAACTTTAGATGGTACATATTTGGATCAGAATTCTATAAAACACTGCCTGAATTAGAACTCTTTTTATAATTTTAATATAACGAGACAAGTTGAATGCTCGATCCCCCACTCCTTTTGACACGACCTATGTATATTAAAGCATCGATGAAATTGGAAATCAGGGAAAACCTGTCTACAACGAAATTAATACATACAAAAATTTTAATCACGTTCATAACTCGTACTAGAAATATTTATCCCAAGAGATTTCTGGCAGATTTCGAACCCGGGTTTTAGGATTGAGAATGGCGTACTACTGACTGAGTTTATGCTGCTATAATATTTAGGTGATCAATCTGAAGTAACCGACCTACAGGAAGTTCCCATTAAATGTTAATTGGACAAATCAATAGCAACAGTACCCCTAAACATATTAAGTTAATATAACGAATGAATTGGCCATGGGAATGAAAATTTATAATTAATAACGGATGCAACTCATTCATAACTTATTTTGTCTAAAGGTCGATTTCCGTACTTGTTTATGTAAGAACTAATCAAATAATCAAAATATAGTTTTTGAAACTGACCTCGTTTTAAAAAAGTTTAACAGCCTATGGTGTTAGTTATTTTACGTACTCCAGATATATTTTCGGAAAATACCTAGGTATGTAAAATCCTGAAAAGGATCCTTTAAAATACAATAAGATTTGAGCTTGTTTCATCTTGCCGTGCTTCATATATTGTTTTAGCAATAGGAAAAACTCAACAGATTATTAGTACATTACGATACGAGAGCGATGAAACGTTTTCTGACGAGTGTGAGTTTGCGGCACGAGCCGAAGGCGAGTGCTGCAATCACACGAGTCGATAAAAAGTTTCTCGCACGAGTTTCGTATAATTTTTTATAGCACAAGTGCGGAAAATGCCGACTTTACGCACGCGCAGCGTGCGTAAAGTGGTCATTTTACGCACGGTGTGCTATAAAATATGTTTTACATTAACAATAATATATATTCACATATTACTAAGTGTATTACGCGGATTTTACCATTAACCCGCAAATAATTCTAATTAAGGATGGTCGTCATGACGCGACCAACTCAGTTGTGGGCGTGGCCAAATGTCATGCTGTTTCATTTCGCTATAAGGCGCACACTCCATGAAACTTGCGAGGACAATACAATCGTGCCGATTTCGTCGCCGGAGCAAAATTGAAAACTTGTTTCAGTAGTAACCACATTTTGGCAAGACCGTGGACGTTTTCAAACTTTATTTGTGGTTATTATAAATTTAGATATTTTCGATGTTTGACCTGTATTAACTTTTTAAATTTTATCTAAAACAATAAAAGTACATTCAGCTTTTTTGGTGAAAAACCGTTAAATTTACGTATTTAAGGGGTTTGTTGTTAAGATGTAACTAAAATTTTACTATTTTTAGTTCCATTCAAACATAGATCTAGATAATGTAAAATATTATAAAAACATTCCATAGACACACCACAATGATAACGTTTGTATGGAGGTTCGCGCGTAACAACGCCAACTGACTTCAAAATTTCTCTTACTACATTATTTAGGGATATAGGGCTGTGTTAACCCATCCATAGCTTGCAAAGTAGGTAATACAAAGCAGGCAAACTGAATGTTCACCATAACTCAGAGAGTGACACCCTATATGAATTATTGAATACCCTTGACAATGGGGAGGGTTAACAGCACGACGGATATGAAGCTGTTTTGCGATCACAATCTGAAGGTTGTTTTGAAAGGCTGACTCACATTAAGCTATTAAATTACGCTTTTCGAGAAGGTTTAATAAAGCTAATCGCACACTTAGCAGAATCGTACGAACCACACGCGCCGCATTTTAGAATTCTTCGCACCTGTAATCTTTTGTAACCTCGTACACGGATCATTTTATTTCATTATTTCATCAATTGCGACGCATATAGCGCATGCAATCCTTACGTAGACAGGGGAACAGTATAAAAAATGTAGACAGTATTATATGGTGTGGCGCCCCACTATTTCGACTATACGACCTTTGCTCTCAACTATTTAGATTTGTGTAATCTATGGATTATTGTAAATACTTCGACAAAATTCTATACAATCCAAACAAGAGTACAGTTCTGCAAAATACTTTAACAGTGAAAGTTCAACAACACAAGAATACGTAACGCAACGTAACGTACAACTACAGATTAAGATTTAGTTCAGCTACAAATTATTAACCCCTTAACAAGCACGCTCATCATCGGCGACTTTCAATAAGCAAATTTCAATAACACACGGATGCAATTCGGGATCAGCCGACGACTCACAAGTGCACCGGACCCATAAGAACACAACTCTTCGGTGATAACTGTCAGCTGCCAGTGTTTGTTATTAGTATTTTAAGTTTTTTATTTCTCACGAAAAGTTCTATTCGTAATATTACTAGTTATTTTTCTCGTGATTAATTTCAAACATTCAAAGTATCAATTTGCGATTACCATTATCTATACTAAAACCTAAAAAGAGTTTCTAAACTTACAAAATAATATTTCGGTTTGAAAAGCAAAGCGATCGATATGGAAGAGTTGGAAGCAAAGATCAAAGAACTACAAAAGGAAAATGCTGCCCTTACGGCAGAATTACAAACAATACCTAGTAATTTATATTCTCCTAACACACCACCATCCCCAGCCATATTTAAAGTAGCCTTAAAACTTCCTCCGTTTTGGACGGAGAAGCCAGCTCTTTGGTTTGCTCAGGCTGAAGCCCAATTCAAACTGTCAGGCATAACTTCAGAAAACACGAAATTTGACCACATTATCACGCAGCTTGATTGCAGAATTGCCGGAGAAGTTGAAGAAATGATACTCAACCCACCTCAGGAAAACCGTTACCAGAAATTAAAAGAAGTAATTATCAGACAACTCTCCTCATCACGGGCCAAGAGAGTTAGACAACTAGTTAGCTACGAAGAACTTGGAGATAGAAAACCCTCTCAGTTCCTGAGACACCTAAAGTCCTTAGCTGGGGACACCTTAACCGATGACGGCATTCTTCAAGAATTGTGGTTACAACGCCTTCCTCACCACATCCAAACGATTCTGACCGCACAGGATTTACCATTAACAAAGCTTGCTGAATTGGCAGATAAAATGATTGAAGTCACAGCACCAACAGCGTTCGCTGTTCAAACACAGCCAAAAACAGCAGATGTTTTAAACCAAATCAACAACAAGCTTGAAGCACTCTCTCTCAGAGTAGATAATATGGCCGCAGGTACCCGTGAACGTTCCAGGTCCATTTCTAGAGGACGGCCCTCCCGCTCTCCATCCCCATTTCAAGAAATATGTTGGTACCATCGCACGTTCAGACAGAAAGCCTTCAAATGCTCAGCCCCATGTAAATGGTTTGACCAACACAGTAAGGAAAACGAATTGGGCAGTCAATAGTAGCGGCTACCACTGACTGTCCAACATCTAATACTAGCCGCCGCCTGTTTGTAGTCGATAAGGTAACTAAAAATTGCTTTTTAGTAGACACTGGTTCGGACATATGTTGTTTCCCAAGAAATAAAATTCCAGGCAGACTACCTGCCACAAAGTTTTGTTTATCGGCAGCAAATGGTAGCGATATAAAAACATATGGCTCAATTCCACTTAACTTAAATTTGGGCCTTCGCAGAGATTTTAAGTGGACATTCACCATCGCAGACGTAAAAACCGCAATCATCGGATCAGATTTCCTATCATATTACCACCTACTTCCAGACTGCCACACCAGTCATCTATTGGACGGAACAACAGGGATTCGAGCAACAGCAAAAATTTCATCAATGGAACAAATTAGTCTAAAAGCCATTTTTTCAACAAATTCAGTATTTGACAAGATTCTTTCAGAGTTCCCTTCTATAACAAGGCCCCCAGGAATACCTAGGGAATTGAAACACAATACCGTACACTACATCACCACAACCGACGGACCACCAATTTTCTGTTGACCGCGTCGTTTAGCTCCTGAAAAGCTCATTGCTGCAAAAAAAGAATTCGAAGCAATGATTCAATGTGGAACAGCGAGACCCTCCAAGAGCCCTTGGTCCTCACCCCTTCATATGGCACCAAAACGTGATTCTGCATGGCGACCTTGCGGTGATTACCGCCTCTTGAACTCACGAACAATTCCAGATCGCTATCCTATTCGCCACATTGGTGATTTTAATCATAATCTCGCAGGTTCAACTGTTTTTAGCACTCTAGATTTAGTCAAAGCATATCAACAAGTACCAGTTTTTGACAGCGATATCTGCAAAACAGCGATAATAACGCCTTTCGGCCTTTTTGAATTCCCATTCATGTCGTTTGGGCTCAGAAATGCTGGTCAAACCTTTCAAAGATTTATCGATGAAGTTGTACAAGGCTTAGATTTTTGTTTCGCTTACGTTGATGACATACTGGTTTTTTCACGCAACCATGAAGAACATGCAGACCACCTACGGAGACTTTTCCAAAGACTGTCCGAATATGGCGTGGTAATCAACCCATCAAAATGTACGCTGGGAGCAAATGAAGTTAAATTCTTACAATATAACCAAAAGTGGCACCTGCCCACCCACAGAAAGAGTACAAGCGTTACTAGATTTTACACTCCCAAAAACTGCTCAAGGGTTAAGAAGATTCCTCGGCATGATTAATTATTACCGACGTTTTCTCCCACACGCAGCAGAATACCAAGCTCCTTTAATCGATGCACTAGCAAAAAATGGATTGAAAGGTGCAAAACCTATGCCATGGACACATGAGCTCGAAAACGCTTTTGAAAATTGCAAGCACCACCTTTCAACTGCAACACTTTTAGCTCACCCCATTGGTAACGCTGCATTAGGAATTTTTACCGACGCTTCTTCAAATCAAATAGGAGCCTGCCTTCAACAACAAATAGATGGCCATTGGCAACCTATTGCCTTCTTCAGCAAGAAGTTAACAGATCAACAATCCCAATGGCCTGCATATTATCGGGAACTTCTCGCGATATACTCAAGTGTACAACACTTCCGACATATATTGGAAGCCCAACACGTAACTATATATACAGACCACAAACCATTAACCTTCGCTTTTACCCAACAACGAGAAAAACTTCCCCCGGCTTAATTAAACCAATTATCGTTCATTTCCCAATTCACAACAGACATCATGCATATCAAAGGGACTGACAACGTAGTAGCCGATACTATGTCCAGAATCGACGCTATTGAATTAACCAATGACTACACCGAACTTGCCCAGTCGCAATTATTGGACGAAGAATTAAAGGAGCTTATATGACTAACACAAACAACTCCTCTCTAAAACTTGAAAGCATCCCTGTTCCTGGAACTAATATTAGCCTAATTTGATGTGATACGACGACCGGAAAACCGCGCCCATTCCTAACTCCACCGTTCAGGCGTCCCTATTTTAACAAATTGCATAATTTAAGCCATCCTGGCATAAGAGCAACAACTCGCTTAGTCACTGACCGTTTTGTTTGGCCATCTATGAACAAGGATTGCCACGCGTGGACTCGCACGTGCCTTCCTTGTCAACGGAGCAAAGTATCTAAACATGTCAGCACACCACTCGGCCATTTCAGCAATAGTCACAGTCGTTTTCAACATGTTCACATCGACATCATCGGTCCGCTTCCAAGCAACAAAAATTACCACTATTGTTTGACCGCTATCGACAGGTTTACCCGTTGGCCTGAAGTTTGGCCAATGACCAGTATTACTGCTGAAGAAGTAGCGGAAACTTTTTACTATGGATGGATTGCACGATTCGGTGTCCCAACAATCGTTACGACAGACCAAGGAAGACAATTTGAATCAGAACTGTTTCAAAGCCTTCTACAGCATTGCGGAACCAAGCGAATTCGCACCACAAGTTACCACCCCTGCGCAAACGGTATGGTAGAGCGCCTACATAGACAATTAAAAGCATCTTTAATGTGCCATGGGGACTCATGGCTTAAAGCGCTCCCAATAGTACTTCTCGGTATGCGATCAGCATTAAAGGAAGACTTAAAAGCATCAGCGGCGGAATTAGTATATGGAGAACCCCTTCGTCTGCCTGGTGAATTTATAATGTCTCCCTCACTCCCTTATGACCAAATTAAAAATGTAAGCAATTTCCTTTCCGAACTACGCAAGAAAATGGCTGACATCAGACCAACTCCAGGATCACGTCATTGTCGACCCCATTCTTTTGTGTTCAAAGATCTCAATTCAGCAACACATATATTCCTGAGAGATGACACTGTGAAGACATCATTAAAACCCCCATACACTGGTCCCTACCAGGTAGTTTCCAGACAGATAAAACAATTACCGTTAAGATTGGTAATAAAGACGTAAAAGTTAGTTTAGACAGAGTAAAACCGGCTTACATCTCAAATGACAACAACTACCCATCAGAAAACTTGCAACCCACAACAAAAGAAAAATCCAAACCTACATTACAAAACAACGTACCCCAACAAACATCTACAATGCCAGAACCAACACCAAAATACACAACCCGCTCAGGGCGTCATGTACGTTTCACTATACCTTTTAACCTTTAATGTTCCTTTCTCCGCGGGGGGGTGGTGTGGCGCCCCACTATTTCGACTATACGACCTTTGCTCTCAACTATTTAGATTTGTGTAATCTATGGATTATTGTATTGGTTTTCCAAAAAGAACTGGGACAGCTGTCGTCAGTCTAGTAAACACGAGACGGAGTTTTAAAAACTAAGAATATCTTGTATATAGTAATGACCTGTTATTTCATCCTTTATTCATTATAAATACTAAAGTAAAGTGTGCGGAGTTTGTTATTTGTGTGGAGACGGCATTAGCCGTCCTACAATCTTAATACAAACGGGCCGAAAAAAACCCCTCCCAAAACTCGGTTCAACTCAGTTAACGACACTCGCGGTCGCACCGCAGTTAAGTACGCAAGTTGCCACGTTGACACTGCAACCCCCTCCCGCGCATTTTTGTAAATTATGGCACGAAATTATAGAATACGTTGTGCATTGTATGGCTGTTTAAATACAATTTTATCGGACAATTTAATATAGCATTACCAAATACGTAAACAGTCAGTTGGCAGCCCTAGCGTGTGTTTAGGCACCGAGCGGTTGTAGGTATTGATTTCAAGGCCCAGTTAAACTACTCTCTACTTTCTTATACTGTGACAAAGTCATGCTCGCACTTGGCCGGTTTTTTTAATATATCACATTATCAATAGATATAATAAAAGAGAAGAACCCACTATGTCTGTACATTGAAGAAAATTAATAAAAATAGAAAGAGTAAATCTGTTCGTTGCGACTTTAGTTTATAAAGTTCTTCGCAGCGTTGCGGAAGCCGTATCTAGCTGGTTGGGGCTGGGCGCGTTCGTAGTCCAAATAGGCGAGTTTTTCGGCTTCACTAGCTTTGTTTGGGATATTGTCAGTTTGTATATTCAATTGAGATGAGTGAGAGCGCTTATAATGTTATTTTCCGAAAAAAAAATTAAAAAAGTCTCACGTTTCCTGCAGGCCACGCGGGGTAAGCCGCAGGCTAGTTAAACTATGATATTCATTTAATTACACATCACCGGTTTGTGTAATGGACGATCAACACCAACCTTGCATTCAATTCAAGGTTTTTTGTTGATACACTTCGGTCCAAATAACTAGATAGGCCTGAAGTTGGCGCGCTGCTCGTGGCACTGATGTACAGTAGTGGGGCAAATGAGCGTTTTTCTGGTTGTTTTTTTTTTCTTAGTTCTTAGCTTTCCTCCAGATGTCGCTGTCCATGTCACCATAGATAAAATATGTTTCGTAGCAATCAATATCAAAGTGGTTATAAGTTTGTTTAGAATCTGTGCAAATTTTGTCTTTGATTCTGTTGCTAAAGTATACGACAGTGCCATCTAGGAATCTTATTTAACACTAAATTTGACACAAGTAAAAACGCTCATTGCAATGCGTGGTAACTTCAGGCCTATCTAGTTGTTTGGACATCTTACTATAATATCTGACCGAACAACTTGCCTGCAAACAATGTTTATCTAATTTAATTTATATTTCATGGTAAATGATTTAAATTTTAGTTTGTCAATAGTTGGTCTAACCATAACATAACAGCTATATTTAACAACAGCAGTTATTTTTATTTATAATATAATACTTAACTGTTAGTAATAATACTAAACTGTAAGTAACTCGCCCAGATGAAGGCAGTCTAAATCTGCTGAAACTGGTCGGCTTTCCCGATCATAACACGTATTGAGGTGAGCCATTTTTATATGAATCATGACTTATCCTGAAGTCTCATTGTATAAATAATAATACTAAATTACAAAATTATCTTAATTATAATATAATTATAATTCAAGTGACAAGCTTCCCATTTATTCTGACCGGTGCAGCATTTATCTTCGGAGTCGTTTTCTTGGACTCGTCGTCGGTCAACTGAGCGAAGTTCTTGTCCAGATTGTCACCATCAGGGTTCGGGTCTTCTATCATGTGCAAGGCTCGGCTGACGTCTGCGGCGGTCTCTTCTTTTATCTTGATGTCTTTGGCAGGGGAGATGTTCACTGTAATGACGTAATCAATACATTTTTTATTTATTTATTTAATTATTTATTTATTTACTCAGGTTAACAAACAGTTACAATACAGATAAAATACATTAATATAAACACAAACTAACCTAAAGAACCATAAAAAATATCAAACATAAATTAGCTCATTACCTTACAGTTAAATGATAAAAATATACAGTATGAGTGCGAAAATAATTATATTTATATAGAAACAGCATTATTATACATATCATAATAAAATATAATATAAACTTCATTGTACATACATGGTTTTCACAATAAATGAAACCTTATTCTTATAAGAGTGCAAACTTTCTAAGAAAATATCAATGTTACTCAGTACTTGATTATACTTTTTTGGGGCACGAACCAAATATCGATTTTGAGAGTAATTAGTGCGGCAGGTATCGACATGAAAGTTACCTAAGTTGCGAGACGAAAGCATGGGGACCTTAAAAGGAAGCCTTTCAACAAGTGATAGGCATGGCGTCAGTGATGGTACGACGGTCAGCAAGAGAGGTAATGACGATTAGCAGAGGATTCGTAGTCAGTGAAAAATGTCCTTGTTCTATAGTCTAGTGCCTTCAAAAATTTCTTCTGAACTCTCTCGATTCGGTCCTTATGTGTTGAGTAATTTGGACTCCAAACGACGCTACTGTAATCAAGAATACTACGAACAAAGCTGAAATAGATAATCTTGTACGTTGATGCAAGCTTAAAAGGTTGTAATACATACATATAATAAAAGAGTAGGCTCTTGGCCAAAAGAATTTACAGAGTGAGAGATGGTACACTCCCCGGCAGAAGCACAGTCGACCGAGGTTCAGAGCCCCAGGGAAAGAAACCGGCGAAAGATGTGAGCAGTATCGAGCAGAATCGCCTTCTGCATCCGCGCTGGAAGCGTACTGCCGCGGAATCCCAACCGTCTCAGGTTGGCTTCGAGGCTGGTTGGTATTAATTGATCCGTTCGCGGATAAAGCAACTGAGATTATTTCGGTGGATGCCACGCCCCACATGTCGGTAACCTCGTGAGCCAGGTCGAGATGAATTTGAGATACTTCCTCCTCTTCTCGGTTTCAACTTTCACGAGGTTTTCATCGTGTGGGATTGTAATATCCATCAAAGACACCCGAGACTGCGCCCGGTCCATCAGCACGATGTCATGTGTTATTAATATATCCAAAACTACGGTGTTCAAATTTGGCAGGTTAGGTTCCTTATACCTTGAGTATGCTGATAAAATGTTTACCTTTTATATTATGCTCAATTTTCAAAAGAGAAGCGAATTTTTCACTCGCTTTTGCAACAAACTCTTCGGTTAAATTCTCAAACACTTTAGAAATCATGAAGTTTTGTAACTGATTTACAAGATCTTGTGCATCTATATGCACCATTGCAGGCTCCATATTTCTTTTCCTCAATTTTCCATCAACGAGCAATATTGCTATGAAATTAAAACAAGTGTACAACTTCAGTAACATTTTGCATTGTTTTTGTAAGTTTGAACGCTTGTTTTTTGTAATAAAAATGAAATTTTAATTGTTTTTTTATCAGTAAGTATAAAACACTGATGAAATTAGTTGTTTTTAGGGTTGTGTCTCAAAATGAAAAAAACGGAACCCTCATAGCTTCACTTTTTGTCCGTCTATCCGTCTGTCATTCAATACCCTTCTATAAGTTTCATACAAATTTGCTCACCATGAAAACTCGTGTTCTAGTTGATTTAGAACCTTGAAATTTCGTTCAAGGGTAGGTTTTATAGCACACGTAAGAAAATGACCAATATTTAATTATTTAGGGAGTTATTAAAGACTTTATTAAGAGATCTTTTATATTAACATAATTTTAATATTAAGATATTAGATATTATATCTATATTTAGATATTAGTTGAGTAGATCGTAATTGTCAAGTAAATTTGGTCTTTCATAACTGCAAGTGTAATATTATATTTGACATAAGTTTTAGGGTTCCGTATCCGTATTGTGTGGCGGTGCAGAACTCTTTGTGCGTGAGTCACTTAGCCGGATTTTTTATAACTTAAGCCAGTCGTGTTATCTTGATGGAAATTCTAGACGTCCACTACTTCTATAAATTTTAAAATTTCAAAATACATAATTGATTAAGGCGCGTCCCCCAGCAAAATGATGTGATGAGCTGTTTCTTGCATCGTTTTAAAATTAATGAAAAATACTTCTTAATTAATGAAAAGCACTTCTCTCTAATATCTCGCCTGTAAGTTCCACAAATCAATAATTATTTTCTTAAAAAATACCTTAAGATATCTGCATTCAAAAGAATGACTGAAGTTAAAAATAATTATTTATTTCATGCTTCAACACTTCAAATTGACGTTGTTTATTTTCCCTGCGAAAAGTGTTATTACAATCAAACAAATGGCAATGACAGTTGGACCATTTGTCTAATTGTCTTGGACGCGTAGTACTATTTTGCGCTATCCGGAGACACAATGATCGTCTTAACGATCAATGATTTGAACGTTATATACATGTACTTTACGTCGATATTAGCACCGACACATCGAGTTGCTAATTTTGGTTAGAGTAGCGCCTTAACGAACTAGCAACAAAATAAACGTCTATTTTTTTTCTAGCCTAATTAGGTATGCTATTGATAGAGTAAGCATGAATTCTATCGCAGAAATAAAGGAAAGATCGCCATAATTTACGATTGAGTGAGATATCGACCGATTGTGAAGAACAATGGCGCTGCATCCATCAAAATGACAGAACCAGTGAATCCGCCGGCCGTTACGACGATCAACTACGAATCGTTTTTGATATCAATTTCAATGAAATATTTTACCTAAATGAGTTGGTTTTTGACCATGATGAAGCAAGATTTTAATGATTAATAAATTTTTTGTGTGTGCATTATTTGTACACATTGATGGAATTATATTTTACGCAATACCACAGTGCATTAAAATAAGTACATTTGGAAACATGCTCGTCGATCCTAAAGTCTAATAAATACTGTTTATTTAAATTATTTATA
Source organism: Ypsolopha sequella (assembly GCA_934047225.1). Classification (NCBI taxonomy): domain Eukaryota; kingdom Metazoa; phylum Arthropoda; class Insecta; order Lepidoptera; family Ypsolophidae; genus Ypsolopha; species Ypsolopha sequella. The sequence goes on along the minus strand of OW203988.1, from coordinate 3,472,288 downwards.
ATACTGTTTCAAATTCAAAATTCAAAAAGTTTATTTTGCAAAGTAGGTATATGTAATACACGTTTCACAAGTAAAATTTTAATCTTATAAAAATATATGTAATAAAATAATAAATGTACATGAACTAGATTAAATGTTAATTTAATTTATGTAGCAATATATGTACGATTACAATTATAGGTAAAATATTATTATACAAGGTGAAATCCTATCAACCGCCCGAACCCATACCGGAGACCCGGCCAGGGACCAGGAACAAGGTTCAATGATCACCAACCGAGCCCCCAGCACGAATCCAGGCGGCCGACCAAGTCATCTATGTCATCTGAAGTCTTGCCTTAACGGGACACCTGACGCTAGAACATCAACAATACCCAGTGGCGTGCACAGAACTTTTTGCTGGAAAAGCAAACAATTGGTCAAGAACAACAATAAAAAAAAAATGAAAATATTTAAATACAATCACAATGTCTTAAATTCTCAAGTTACGTCATACCGGGCAATTCTTAAAAAAATAAAAAAAAAATGGTTAATTTATGTACCAAAACATGTCCTAAAATGGCCTATACTCTCTGAAAAAAATAAAAAAAAAATAAAAGAATCTTACAAATTAAGCTATGGAGATTGATTTTCATAAAAATGTTCATGTAGGAGACGCGCTCATTGTTACGACATATTATCTTCGAGTGGTTGTTAGAGTGTTTCCTAGTGGTATACTGTTCATAGAGCAATAAAAACTCGTACACGCCCTTTTCACCGACGATTTAGTAAGTGAGGCCTTTTTTGCTTTAATAAGGATACTTTTTATGGCATGCAGGTTCACTGATTCTCCACCCTTCACAAAGTGGTAAGATACAAATACCCTGCAAACTATTTCTGAAAAACTCATTGGTGCATGCTAGACGAGCAGGATTAGAAGCCTGGTCTCAATATTGAGAGTTTTCCTACCAACTAAAGAGAAAACTACAGTTATGTCAAATTATTTATTATTGGTTTTACCCCCATTTGTTTAACGACGAATTATTCTTATGAAAAAGAAAAAAAATTGACAGTATCAAATTGTAGTTTTGGCCTCAGTACAAAACTAGTAACGAATTGAATTTATAAAAATTAGGATGGGATATCGATCATAACGGAATAGATCTACAGCTAAAAGACTCACTTTCATTATTGCGAGATGTTTTTTTTTAATTATTTTTTTTACAAGATTATTATTGGTATAGGTATACAACAATAGATAGTCGATCAGAATCCAATTGCCCCGACTGTTCGCTCGTTACGTCACACACCACTGATAATGTCATGACAATTCATGAGCTTAGTGCAAATGCATTTGCTAATTAGGTTCCAATGTTTATCTCTGTGTTTGTATGTCAATACTAATAAGTAATTAACTTGGCACTTAGATAACCATGTGTGTGTGGAATCTGACTTATAGATTATAGATTGATCCGAATCGAACTTTAACATCATTCGCTATCGCTTGCAAAGGTGTCGTGATAGGCTAAAAATGATTTGTGATGTAATTCAATGTGACAGCTGTTGAAGTTACATGAGAAGGCCCCAATCTATCCTTATGGCCTTAAGTGATGAATTGTACAATGAAATTATGTTAGTTTTGGTATGTATGAATGTACACTGGTGGACATAAAAATCGACTCAAGCATTGTTGTTCTACATTTAAGGGTCGGTATAATGTCAGATGCACAATTTCAAATGAGCATAAAACATTGTGTAACTTGGTCAATCGGTTTAATAAAAATAATATAGATAATAGACTATAGGGCTGATATTCGTGCAGAAGCAAAAACGCAAAAGCTTTAAGTTCGCTCGATAGAAAAAAATTACGAAGTTACCTCTATATTTCATGTTTTTCGAGTGTTAAAGGACCTTTCTTAAAACAGTTTGCCTTGAAATTTGTATTAAAAATAAGAAAACAAATGACCCCGTATAATTGCACGGGGATTTTGAATAATTCTGTTTCGTTTTCATTTAATTTAACATATAAGAATTGGCGCTTACGTCGATTTATTCTGAGACAAGGCGGCGACAAGATATCTCGGTCGCACGCGCTTTTTGTTCCATGCTTTGTTTCGTCACTCACTCACCCGTCGGTCAGTTGTGATCGCTCCGTTGAGACGGGAGGGCTACGTTTTTGCGCTCTCGACGTCCCGGTTTCGTAATTTAAATAAATCTCGTAATTTGAAACATGGGAAATAAATGCAACCAATGTAAAAAATTGAATAAAAATGTTTTACGAGTGAAAATAAAGCAGTGGATGAAAGTAATGCAAAGGTACGCCATTACTTAACAAAATAACTAGATAGGTCATGTTTTATTAAAGATGTTGAACTAAAGGTTGTCTCAATGGACTAATGAATATCGCTATGTTTTTCGTCTGAGTTATTTTTTTTAGCTTACAATTTAATATCACAATAAATATGGTTGATGGATGTGGAAGAGGCGAAAGAGTTGTGTCTGGATCGTAGCAGATGGAAATCTGTAGTCTCTGCCTACCCCTCTGGGAGACTAGCAAAACCTTATCTCACCATCACCATCACCATCGCGATCACGATCGCGATCGTGATCGTGGTCGTGATCGTGGTCGTATCGTCTTATCGTCGTATCGACGTATCGTCGTATCGACTTATCGTCGTATCGACGTATCTACGTATCGTCGTATCGACGTATTGCCGTATGGTCGTATCGTCGTATCGACGTATCATCGTATCGACGTATCAACGTATCGACGTATCGTCGTATCAACGTATCGACGTATCGTCGCATCCTCGTATCGATGTATCGTCGTATCGACGTATTGCCGTATCGTCGTATCGACGTATCGTCGTATCGTCGTATCGACGTATCTTCGTATCTTCGTATCTTCGTATCGACGTATCGTCGTATCGTCGTATGGTCGTTTCCTCGTATCGACGTATCGTCGTATCGACGTATCGGCGTATCGACGTATCGTCGTATCGTCGTATCGACATATCAACGTATCGACGTATCGACGTATCAACGTATCGACGTATCGTCGCATCCTCGTATCGATGTATCGTCGTATCGACGTATTGCCGTATCGTCGTATCGACGTATCGACGTATCTTCGTATCGACGTATCGTCGTATCGTCGTATGGTCGTTTCCTCGTATCGACGTATCGTCGTATCGACGTATCGGCGTATCGACGTATCGTCGTATCGACATATCGACGTATCAACGTATCGACGTATCGGCGTATGGCGTATCGACGTATCGTCGTATCGACGTATCATCGTATCGGCGTATCGACGTATCCTCGTATCGACGTATCGTCGTATCGACGTATTGCCGTATCGTCGTATCCCCGTATCGACGTATCGTCGTATCGACGTATCGACGTATCGTCGTATCGACGTATCGTTGTATCATCATCGTCATCATTATCTTTGCAAGTATGACTTTCGAAAAATAAAATTTTGAAATAAAAAATTAGATGCAATTACGCAAAAAAATTCCATTGCGAACAAACCGTTTTGTCAACTGGGTTGAATTTTATACATCGTAGATGCATTATACTTATTATTGAAAACTAGCACGTGCACGGGTTAATGACCGCGGATCCACACCGCTCGTGGGAGCTAAGAAATAGCGCTCGCGGCCGGTGACGGCTGGTCGCGCAAACAGTTGAGGTGCGGGGATGCGGGGGCAAAATCACTAATTTGTCCAGGTTTATACGCAGCCTTAAGGGAATCATTGAGTTAGCGGCCGCGGCCGCGATAGGTACAGATCGTTCACAGTTATTTTACCTCTAGGCTGATCGAAAATGTTTCTTAAGTATTGGACATAGAACAGCTGTCAGAGGTAAAATACCTGTGAACAGTCTGTATTTGAAAAAAACTATCGTCTTATTCCTGCTGCGCGGCGCACTTGCAAGCGAGTCGCCCCGCGCGCTTCCCGCAACCTTATTCTGTGAGGCGTCCGTATTCTGGTAATGTAAAGAGGTGCGATTGTGTAAGGTTGGTCATAGATGATAAATCTATACCATTGTCAAGGATCGTGTAGGGCAAATTCGAATTGTGTAAAACTGTCCATAAAATGAAGACCGAAAAGTAACCGAAGGTTTAGAAATGACCGATGGTTTAAAAAATGCGAAATGAAATTGCGTTTTATTGTGTACTACCTACGTAAAATGAAATTTGATAACTTATTTACTTTAAAATTATGTCAAGCACAAAAATAATAGATCTTTTTGATTACATTTTTTAAATCCACCACAAACATAGAATTCAATCGAAACTTATCTCCATGCAACTCGTATAACCAAACGCAACAATTGAAGGAAAACCGAGTTTCAGCTGCTCGACCCCAGATGGTGGCATAAGTTTACTACTACTCAACAGTATATGTAGTTGAAGAGCTTGACACGGGATTACTTTTTTTACTAGATGTGATGTCTGAAAGAGACAGCGCTATATCTTATCGTATTATTTGTCTTCGTCCGAGTTTTGTAGTTATAATAACGCGTCATAGTTTCGAATCAATTCAAGTGTCAAGTGCAACTGCAAAATACTCGTATTTTTGAATCGGTCGGTGTTTTATTTTATAGTATGTTTCTTTATTATATTAGTATGACGAAATAGCAACCGAACCAAAATACAAAAACCGGCCAAGTGCGAGTCGGACTCGCGCACGAAGGGTTCCGTACCATTATATATAAAAACAGCGAAAAAATATGTCTGTTGTATGGGAGCCCCCTTAAATATTTATTTTATTCTGTTTTTCAGTATTTGTTGTTATAGCGGCAACAGAAATACATCATCTGTGAAAATTTCAACTGTCTTACTATCACGGTTCATGAGATACAGCCTGTTGACAGACGGACAGACAGACGGACAGCGGAGTCTAAGTAATAGGGTCCCGTTGGTTACCCTTTGGGTACGGAACCCTAAAAAGTAAGAAAAAATAGTTTAATCTGTGGCCGAACTGCCCTAAACCTTTTCATAATATCTTTCCTACAAAAATATAACCCCAAACTGTGTTCATATAAAAAACAATTCTTATTTCTGTGCCAAAGCCAAGGGTTTTGACTAAAAAGCTCCACAATTTTAATTTATTGAACATCATTTATTGATTTTAATGGTAGAATAAAAATTGTTTTACCTAATTTTATTCCAAAATAATCAAAAACACTTACCGTTAAACGATTGTCATAAACAACAAGTCGCCGCAATCATTTGACATTAGCGATGAACTAACAAAATCTTAGACAATTCGAATTATCTGTCAATCTTAACAAATCATTCACTCATTGTCTAAAATAACAAAACAAATCGTAAAGCATCTATGAATACCATAGACAATTCGAATTGGCCGTTTGACAAGTGAAATGATTAGTTTTAAGCTATCAAATGAATACGATTTCATGACTATTTTCTTACACAATCGCACCTCTGATTTTCATGTTTAGTTTATGAGTTTAGCGAAAGAATCATTAATTAGAGTAAAATAATAACACATGTTATATACGTAAATAAATCCAAAATTTGGGTTGATTGGTTGTTTAGTAAGACTAATTAAACGGGCAAAGTTAGGCAGATATTTAAATTTATTTGTAGCGTATTTGGATATTTATTTGTAGCTCTTCTGGAAGGATGGGTTTTTTGTGCGAAATTTTTCTGATCTGTGCAGAGGTGTATATATTGTATGTAGAGCATGTGTGTAGAGTGTAAGGCGTTCATGTAGTTAACCATAATCATGTTGCTTCTGATTATTGGTGGTATTGCACTGAGGGCAATTTTTGGTATCAGCCCTTTCGGTGCTGCACCAATTTCCAAACATTTTCCTAAAAATTGTAAATGGGTATAATATTGGGAAAGTTTGGCTGTTATATTTTTTATTTTATTTACGATTTCCTTCATTTACGTTAAAATGTAAGTAAGAAGGTTCTAATTTGATTAACTGGCACGTTGCGAGTATTTATGTTCATCAAAATTATACTGACTTTGACAGAAGGCTGTAACAGATGATCAAGATTTTGGTATTTGTCAAAAATGCACAAAGGAGCATATAACAATAATTAAAGATGTTTTTGAAACGTGGATACGCTATATTGAGACGGCAGTAAGAAGAACACAGTGTAACCTATATAGCACAAGATTAGAGTCCATCAAACGAGCAGCAATAATTGTGTGGGTTCTGTTCCATATGCCTGCTTCAAGCAGTCCTCATCGAGTTACGTATTGATATTGGAGACCGTCAATAGCCCTCTGAAGAATGGAGAGAAATCCTTTGAGTCTCTGGCTGCCTTCGAATGTCTTGCGCACACAATGCACTGTATGAAATCAACTGCAGCTCTTGGGACAAATGCACGTGTGGTTGCGTCTCTGCAGTTTTTCAATTATGCACCTCGACGTGATTCTTCAATCTTTGTTGCATAAAATCTTTTTATTGTTGTTGCACTCGAAAAGAGTTATTCATTCATAAGTTTATAATATAATCACATGTGCGAGTAATACTTTAATAAATATATAATATTGCCTCTATTGGCCTTTTATTTGTTTTTTATTTTGATTTATTTTATTTTTGACGTAAAGATTATATTTTATGCTCTGTACCTATTTGAGACCGAGGAGTCGTCGACCTTTATTTTGGAAAACTCGCTTGGCTTTACCAGAACCGTAGTACTTTATTATTCTTTTATTACCCATTATTTACCATTTATTATTGTCTTCTACAATGTTAGTTTATTTAATAAATGATACAGCAAACTAACCTAACCTATACATTACACTTACACTTATTGCACAAAAACAAAACAAAAGGGAATATTTACATTACTATACACCACACACCACTAGTTCACAATATTGATACAAAATCGGAATCGTCAAATGCACTACACTACCACAAAAACACCTGATATTAGCCAAAATTTTCTTTCCACTTTCTATGTGTTTTTCATTGCCCGAAATAAAGACATTTTATTTTTTTATTTTTGCGTGACGGGAGCGTGTCGTTTGACTCTAAGTGCCTGATTAATTTAAAAGCAATAATCAAAATCGTTAGATCTTGTTTTGGTATTTTTTTTTTCAGGCGCTATTAAATATTTTCAAGCTTTTTCCTTCTAAAACAAATTGAATAAAAAAATAATCTCATAGGAATCTTTACTTCATTGAACCATACCTGAATATGTGATGTCTTCTGCATTTTAGCCCGTATTTGGTGAGAAACTGATGATAAACAGTTTCTTATTTTTATGACTTTGTAGTAACGCGTGAAGCTTATTATAGCTTTAAATGATAAATTATGTAAAAACGAATTCCAAGGGGTCTTAGAATAAGAATCAACGTATGTTTATGCAGAGCTGCAATTTTCCAAAGCGACAGGATGCAGCGTCTTCGAAATTCTAAAATGTCGAATTTCACATTTTGTCCGGGATAATCGCCTTAAGGAAATAACCCAATCATACAAACATTAACATATGAAATATATAACATATCATTTTAAAGGTATAGGCTTCCACCTTTGATTAAATGCATTTTTGTCTTAAAGCATTTGCTATACAGGCTGTAATTTTTTTTTTAAGTGATGTATTAATAAATATTGAAATAATCAAAAGCGAAAAATAAAAAAAAACCTTCTTTTACAAAATCATTCATTTATTCATTAATTAAGTTTAACATTAGTACTTCGTGTTCCCCCCCTAGCACTTATAACTGCTTGCAGCCGGTTAAAATGATATATATATTTCATATGTTTGTTTGTATGATTGGGTTATTCCCTTGAATGTAGGACAACAATGCTTGAGTCGATTTTTATGTCCACCAGTATAGTATCTTCGAATGGCGTATACAGGACACATTACTGGACCGATTATCTATATCTATACATATGCATATAATAAATTCGTAACCTAGTCAAAACTGTACATGCAATTTTTTTTAAATGTGTCTTTGTTGTATTATTTACTAACGCTGAAGAGGCCAGAATAGAAGTTTTTGGAATTTTTGTCTGTATCAAAACTACTGAACGCATTTTAATTGAATTTTAACTGTTTTTTTTATTTATTTACCATTTACACAAAATTATAACAGAAAATAATAATAGCAGCTAAAAACCACAAAGGTTTAAACTTGTGCTATCGTGAGTCACGTTACACTTAGCTACGAGAGCAAAATAATAATTTGGCACTTTGCTTACAATAAACAGCTAAAATTATCAATGTATACACGTCGGGTGCACAAGTATCAAATATGCATTACCTTGGACAAAAAAAGCTGACAGTTATCGGATAATTAATAAGGCGACGTAGTTAAAAGTACCTATGCTTATGTACCTATTATTATGTCTTAAAACGAAGTTTGTTTGTCCTACCACAGTTTAAAAGTCCTACTATCAAACTTAAGATGTAAAGTCGTGGAACTGCTATAAGAAAGCTTCCGCATTCACAAAACCCCGTCAACCTTAAAGTACCGCTTACTTTTGAGACTCCGCAATAATTTCGTTAGCTATACAACCCGTGATCTAATAAGGCAGGTAAAGTACTGCTTCGTTCTAATTAGTCATTAAAGAGTCCCCCCAGCGGCGTTGTGAAGCTGAAATGTTGCTATTTAGCTTCAGTAATCCTCCTGGGTAAACGGATATGGATGAGTGACTCTGTGCAAAGCCTTACATAACTTTGCCTCACCTTAATGGTATAGATGTACGTACCTCTCGATATTGTTAAATGTGCCTTTCTGCACAAAATACTAATTTTCATTGGCTGAGTAATGACTAAAATCTCTAGCTTATTTTTTGCAAAATGCAAAGACGAAATATATTTATTTATGTAATGTAGGTATAACAGACACCTACACACTTATTTTATAGGTCAGTTTTAATGTAATATAAGTAATTAAATAATCTATAAATAGAAAAGAAAAGATGCCTTTATGTAATTTTTAGAAACCCATTTAAAAACACCCCACTTGACAGTTTACGCTGTGGAAATTTTACTCCCAGGCTCTCTGAAAAACTCATATGACGCCAATAATGCTAACTTTTTACAAAAATGGTGAAAGACAAGTTTTTTTTTGTTTCTAAGAACTGTCCCAGCCTGTGAATGAGTTCACATAAAAAAAACAAATGTATACTTAAATTTTTTATTGAAATGTATGTTAAACACATTGTGCAAAAAGTGTCATATTTCTCTCACACGCTTCATACTCAGCTGCCTAGATAATAAAACCTGGTTACAGAAAAGAAACAATTCTTAATATTGTACGCAGATAGACGTCTATATGACGCTCCTCTGCCATTTTCCCCCAAATAAAAACAAATTTTCTGACAAAATTCATGCTTCTTCATACCGCTGGTAAATCCCTCGTCAGTCATACTTATGTCTCGCAACGATCGCCCTAAGTGGATCAGTAGATTACGTCGGATCGAGTCACCAGTACTGGGTTCCATTCCCGGCGGGATCTGCTAAAAGATTGTACTGAATTTGATGGGCCATCCGAGTCTAATGTAATAGAGCTTTTGTTTGAAAAATCCCTTTTGCGTTGGTACTATTTGTATTTTGTGGTGTAACTGTTTCAAATGATAAATATTGCATTTGAACACATCACATTTGTACCGCAAAATACAATTTAAAATTTTTGAAATCCCTATTTATGGAAACCAATGGAAACTTTGCAGTAGGTTGCTTCACAATACATAAGGAATAAAGTTTTTTTTTAATAACTATTGAGTGAATTTTGAATTTAAGTGTTCTGTTTTGAGTAATTAGAAAAAGGCAGGTATTTTACAATCCAGCTGCGATACCGCTCTTAAGGCGCTACTGAAAAAAATTTACACTTTTAGAACTTCTATATCTACTTCGGTAAATAATGTATAATTTTGAAATAATTGTATATTATTTTTGGAATTTTTCTCTAGGGATTTGTTAAAACAGAAACGCGATTGGAGAATTTCGGCTCGATAGAAATATTTATTGAAATGAGGTCTTTATCGATACCAATTCTCCTGGTTTGACAATTTAGAATGACATATGGACTGCAACTATATTTTATTAGATGGGTTTTAACAGTATCTAGGACCTGGTTAAAGGAAATTTTGATTGCATTTTTAGTACATTTTATATTAATAAAAAACCGAATTTTTGCTACTTTTCCACGAATCCGTCCCTCTCACACTGAGTGTTTTTTCGCATATGGAGTAACAGGGGCGCTAAAACTTTTACATATTGCCTTAAGTAAGGTGAAATATGAATATCAATTAAGTGAGAGTGTAAATGCAGTAATAGTATTTCAGGTTTCGTTTTTGAATTTATGAGCCTGTTTTGCAAAATTACGACTTTATAAGATCAATACATAGCATAAGACTAGTTTGGCATACTATTAGTTAAGACGACATGTAAAGCAAACAGAGGCGGATTTAGATCTAGGTCTAGATTTGGGACCCTAACCGTTAATTAGGTTTGTAAATGGGTATATTTTTGTAAATATTATTTCGTAATAAGGATTGATTCTTGGGATTTTTAACAAAATCTTTAAAAATAAATATAACACCCAAAAGGCCACGTTTAGCTAAGAGCAACGGTATTCAAACAGTTCACTTTATGCAAAAACATATTTTTATTGATATTAGAGAATCATCAAAAGAATAGAATATTTGATAGGAGTGAGATTCGGATTTTTTCAGGAATTTATAGCTAACTGCACAACTTTGTAACTAATCCAATCAAATGTTATTTTTGGCCGTTAAAATTATTACGAATCCCAAAAAAATGTGGTCTGCTTGTTAACTGCTTTAACTTACTTCTTTCTAGATTATTCGAGGGGGGAGGTGGTTACTTTCCCTCATGGAGTCGTCCCTGAAAGCAACGTAACCAAATAGACAGATTGTTATATGGTGAAACAAATATTTTAATAGGCCAAGCCGTTAGATTTATTTTCTCACCAGGTAATACCTTAAGCACAGAATGTATAAAATACACCACACTTACTAGGGACGGAGTCAATATATGCTAATTGAAGAACGAAAACCGCTTTAAACTAGCTCATAACTAGTTATATTTATTTATTTACACGTATTTCTATCTTTTACATGTTTGAAAAGGTAAATTCTGTAATAAATGAAATTAATTAAACTCAGCACTGCAATCACACTCTATTTTAAATTCAAATGGGCAGAAAATATGAATTAAAGGCTCTCATAATTCGAAAACCAAGAATTTAATAAGCAGCTGAGCACCCAGTGGAATAAGGCAAATAAAAACACAGCCGTTAATGCAGGAGAAGGAAAATGGTGGAAATCTGAGGAAGATAAGCGGAACAGAAATGTGAGATGTTTGTGGAACTTCGTATACTAGAATGTGGATGCGGTATTTTGTCTTATTATGTTTGTGATGTTTTTATCATAACCTTTCCATAACGTCTACACAAGCTTAGAGTCAGTGGAGCCCCGGTAAATATTGGACGAAATTTCATTGGTTCGCTTGAATTTAATTTATGACCTTCATTCGACTGTCTCTTTTTTCTCTTTGACACATAGATTACACATATTACCTCTTTGCTTTGATATAAACATAAACGTTTTTTTTTAGTCAAATGTATTTGTTTTAGTAACAAGCGTAAAAAAGAGGTCTTTAGAGTGGCTACATGATGGTGGATGAGACATAAAGTTATAGATTTCGCTTATAACAACGGAACTATGTCATATCCAACTAGTCTTTTCACGAACTCTTTCTGTCTAATGTTGGTGCTTAAGGCTAGACGGTAACTTTTTACCGCGATTTCGTCTCCTAGCTCTTAACGTTTTATTGCTATCCTATTTAGCCTACATACCGAACTACTGCATTTTTCAAATGTTTATAAACTACCACGGGGTCAATATGTATACAAATTCTTAAAAAAAAATTGTTATTTGAGAAAAATCTGTGTGGAAATGAGACGTTTTGGAGCGCAAAATACAATATTTCTGAGTACTTTGTTGTATTTTTGAAACATGTTGATTACCAAAAATTTTAATACGGATAGGAAGTATAGGTTGGGCGATAGATAAAGTTATTTTAATTTTTATTAGATTTTATGCATTAGCGTACAACTGAGACGACAATTCTTTTTGTACGGCATCAAAATATGACCCTATTCCCTTAAATGGCTACAGCTTACATTTTTTGAAATAAATACATTATTAATCTTTGATTTTTTTGCCCTCATGCGTAGATTTAAGACCACGTTTCATAAGCGAATAATAAATTGTAATAACAACATTGTAATAGTTTCATTTTTGACAGTTTTTTAATATTCCAAAACTTTTTGCTGTAGTAATAACAATGACAATATATGTAAAATGCCAAAGCAACCCAGTCACCATATTCCTCACTCTCTCGCCGATTAATATATTTAAATTAACTTAATAGTTAGTTTCATATTAAATTAGTTTTAAGTAAATAATTACTATTGTGACATAATTTGTTTTAATTAAAATTATAATTTTATTATTTATAGTACAATGTTAAAAATTGTCAAAGTTTTGTTTTGCAAAATTTTGTAAATTAATTATGGGTCTGAATAACTGCCTGAAATAAATGAATTTTAGTTACTTTTTTAATACTTTTAGTGATTTTCAAAATTCATATCGAGATTAATTACCCATAAAATTTATAAGAGATCTTGTCTGCTATCTATTTATTTAAAAGTCTACCTATAGGTCTACTAGTCTACTATAGTACTCAACGTTGGGCACGTCATCAAGCTGTTGTTACGTTTCATTTTCTTTAACGGGACACCTGACGCTAGAACATCAACAACACCAGGTTTTCAAGGGTTCATTGGAAGAAACTAGGTCTCTCCTCATATTGAATGAAACATATTTGATTTATCGATCTTTTATCTAGGGATTCCACCTATAATTAATGTATTAAGATTTAAACCTTTGTCAAAAAAAATATGTTTTCCACCCTCTTTTTTTTGGTTTTCAAACGTTCCTTTCAAAAACGCGATTTTATTTTATAAAAAAGGCAATAGAAATATGAAGGGATTTTTTCCTAAATGCAATATTTTTTTCCCTACAAAATATTTCAGTTTTAGCTAAAAACGCACCAATTTGTTGTTTCGCTGCGTGATAATTAGTATTACGCGTCCAAGAACAAGAGGCCAAAAAGCCAACATATAATCGCCTCTATAAAAAGCAAGTCAGGTCTTTGCCATTAGACTTATTGTGGTGCACGGGTAACAAAAAAAGTTGCTAGGTTATGCCATCCTGTTAAAATAGTGCGCTCCGAACTTCCGTTACGACAACCACATCACTCTCAAAAAGCGTGTGTTTTACTCAAAAAGCATTTTTACGGTGAAGATAATTGTTATTTTTTAATGTAACACATTCTTCGCGTGCTTTATATTGACTGAGATCAATTATAATGCAACGCTTCATGATCTAACTTAAATTATATATTTTTATTGACCCAAAATAAAACTTAAATAACATTAAAAATTAGAATAGACCTATAAATACAAATAAAGTATAAAGTAAGCTATATACATGCATAATTTTAAAATTATTAGAATAAATAAAAAATGCTGGCCAGATCACCACCGTCGTTCGGTAGTGTACCCAGAAGGCTGGCAGCATTACCTCGCTGAATAGCGAGGCTAATTCTTTGACCGAAATAGGCTCCAGCCCTCGGGTCACTGGAAGCGACAATTATTGTATGAATTATTGTGTACTATTGCGGTTTATTGTACAGCTACACTCCAACTTTGAAATTTTTTTAGTCATGTTTTCGTCACATTCCGGGCGTAGCATTAGTTCTCAAATTTACCAAACATTTATTTCAGAGTGATTGGTGTTGATACAATAAAATATTTGAATTTTTATTGTATTGACTCTTAAGGGGCTTCACAAGCAAAACTGCTTTTATAGACGTTTTTAAATTGGTTTAAACTTTCTATATCAATATTACAAAACTCTGAAAAAAATATATCACACATATTGACCCATGTCCCGTAATTGTGATGTTTTAAAATCTTAAAAGCATTAAGCTACAACGAGAAAATAAATACCTTTATTAACCTTTCAAATGCTTTAAAAAACTGATAAATAGTTTAAACTTTTTAAATTCAAAAGTGACAAGGTTAAAACTTATACACACACACGAACAATACAAAAATCTAACACAATGATGTTTAAAAATTTTAAATATCAAACTTAACACATGTGAAAAGCATTATTTTCTCTATATTGCGCTACCCGGCGACACAGCGATCGTCGTAACAGCCACTTTGAAATGCACTCTGACATGAACGTTATTTCTATTTCGTTATTGTCGATATTTGTACTGACATATTTCGAGCTGCTAATTTAACTTACTGAAGCCCCTTAATAAGAACTCGACGCATTAATAATTATACTTAGAAAAATCTGTAAGATGGATCCTAGACACAGTTTGGATGTGATCGATGATTGCGATCTTTTGTTTTACTATTGTCTTAGCGATACTGAGAATTACCGACGATTAATGCACGCATCTATGTGCATAAAACTTTCCGACATCTGTGTAAACCACGTAGCGGGTACGCCGCGCCGCGCCGTAGGGGACCGAAACTGTAGAGCGGCGACCTATATTTATGTTATCTTATATTCTACTAAAAAGTATTGATATTCGTATTTTTAGCGGCAACACTGAGACTCGCTCCAGGATATTTTGGTGGATGCAACTCGGAACATGATTGAACTAGGAACTAGGAATGGTTTGAAAGTTCGACAGGATTTTCTATCGCGTTTTATGTTGGTTTGTTTATTTTTTGGTCGGGGTTTTGAGAGTAAATATGAAGTAAAGGAACTGCAATATGATTGGTTGCATTTGTATTTGTTTCAGAAGCTTTCATTTTGCTCATTGTAGTTCCACTTTCAATATAATTCTGTTATAGCTACTAAGTAATAATAGTTTATGCTACAAGGGCGAAAAGGAATAAACCACGAGGTCGATTTAAAACACGAGCGTAGCGAGTGTTTTAAACGTAACCGAGTAATTTATTGCTCTTACGCCCGTGTATCATACTACGTTTTTCAATGCATAGTGTGAGGAAATGAAACAAATATAATCTTGTGAACTTTAAATTATGATTCAGAGCCGTTAAACAGTCGAAAAAAAAGTATAACATTTATGGTACACAGGAAAGGTTGCTGGTTAGCCAAATTCTCGTAAATAAATAAAAAATAATTATAATAAAGCCCTAGGGCAAAATAATCGACTTTCTGTTCGGTTTTGATGCATAAAAAGTGGGCCTTTACGAGCACTTACGTTGAAAAATATGTTTTTACATCAGTGCTACTCATATGTAAATCAGTGATTATGCGAAAGAGATCTTTCAAAGCAATAATTTTAATAAGCAATAAGCAATAAGTTTTATAGCGATGACATTCATCGCTTTGGATACTTTAAATATCACTAAAATGCATTACAAATTAGAAAAGATCAATAAGTATCCAACTTCAAGCCAAAGGTCGCAGGTTCGAACCTTGGCCCGAGAAATGTTTTCAAAATATTTGTTTACTTGTAATTTGTTTCTAATTGATCTTTTACAGTTTCTAATGCATTTTTTAAATGATAAAAATAAACTTCTAATGATAAGTACTAAGAACTTACTTATTTGTTTAGGTTGATTGAGTTTAAAACTGTTTGTATTTAATTTTTGCTAAAACAATAGCTAAACAATGATTACATGGCAAGATCGTGCTTTGAATCTAGGAATGTAGGTGCTTCTTGTTTGAGTTTTATTCAATTTAAATCCGTCGGTCCAGATGAGAACTTCAGTGTAAAAAAGAGATCACACGCAGGTTTGAATCCTGGTCCAAGGAATTTCTCTGGTTTGTTATCAGCACGCAGCAAATCACCGGCTGCCAGACTTAAATTTTCGAGGCAGATGTACGTTATCTCACCCCATAGCCCTGTTATTCGGTCCATTTAGCATCCCATCCTCATAGCCCACTCCAAGTCGCTTCCTCCCTGGCATTACATTGGCAACTATGGCGGAATGTTCGTTAGTGCATTTCAATGATACATTGAGGGAGAGGCTTCCATAGATGCGGCCATCTCACCTTTAGATTAAATGGTACCAAAGGCCTCTTTAATATTGGCTTCGGCCCGATGAATGCCTTTCAAATGACCGGGTCTAAAATTATTGAAGAGTGTACCTATAACTATATAAGAATATAAAGAAAGGCGTAACGTAAACCTCCATGTATCTCCGTATAACTTTTGTCTGTCTGTCTGTCTGTCTGTATGTATGTATGTTCCGTTTTAACTCGAGAACCACTCAACGGATTTGGATGCAGTTTTCTTTATTATCATCGTCGTGACCCTGGTCGACATATAAAAGGATATAAAGGCTGTTTATAAAATAACCCTATAGTGACCCTGATCAACAGGTTTTAAAGAGTGTCGAAAAAATAACCGCCATGCCAAAAGCGGGGCAAAGATTGAATAAAAACGAGCGGAGCTAGTATTAAATAAAATCTTGCAAGGCCGTGATAGTTCACGACTCAGTTATATATTTTATTATGGTACTAGGACCAAGCCGCAAAAAGCTAGCTATTTTTAATAACTTCAGACTCTGGTGTATAAAAGTCTAAGCTAAGCCAAAGCGTGGCTGCTCGACGCCAGTTAGTCTTGCTCCGAGAAGCTCTGGAGTTTGCAAGATTAATTACAAGTCGACACAGTGCGCTCCTTTGAGACACCCGGCACCGCAGAACGGTTTTATTTATACTTTTTTTAGAGCTTTTCTTTAAAGGGGTTAAGTTTTAACGACAATAAAGAGTTCGGCTGGCGAATCGTGGGACAGTTCTACGTAAACACAAGTATAAAAATTGTTATGTTGTTTTTTTGTTGCATTAAGGCGCTCTTATCCCAAAATCAGTCATTTCAAAGTCAAATAGAACTTTCAAATATCGTCTAAAACTTCCAAAAAAAAAATACGCTATATACTTCGAACCTTTATCTAGGTCTTCCACGCATGTGTTACACGATCAGATAAACTTTGCTCGATATAAATAATTCACGAACACAGCATGTAATAAGACCTTTCAAATCATGCCATTTCCATAATTCCACTCTTTTATTAACGAAACATATCTGGTAATATTGCTCTTTAAATTTTCTAGGTTGACCACGTAAGTGGGTTTTAATAAACATTTCCCTTATTTTTAAACAATTTAAAAACCGATAAAAACAACGAAAAAGTACAAAAGTGTGGTTATTTTTTTTATTCCTTACACGTAAAGAAAAAGACAGAGAGTCACTCTTCTGGGATAAGAGCGCCTTAATAGTAGCTGAAAGTGTAACGATTGTTGATAAAGTTTTTAAGCTTATCTGCACAAGTGGATAGAAATTACTGTCTCGTATTATATTTCATTGTTTATTTAATGTGACGACTTTCCCATGTCCGTCGCTTTGAGTGATAAGTCCTTGTCCAACATTTTGTATTCGAAACTCTGAATTCTAGTTTTTGATTTTATTGTGAACGATAATTCATTCGTTTGATTGTAGTTTTAGAATAGATTTTTAAATATAGGTCAAGGTAAGCAGAAGGTTGCGCGGGTTCTAGCCTAAGAGTAAATGTAAACCTTAGAGAGGTAAAAGATTGCCTATTTATTTTTAGAATTTCTTAATTTGTATCCTCTAATCTTAGGTTAAAAGTAAAAACGTGCTTTGGACAATTCAGTATTCCCCTCAACCTTTTTAAAACTTATTGATGTAGATGTCTTTGGCACATCGTAGGATTAGGCATATTATGATCTGCCTAGGCATATCATGGTTGTGTTAAAACTACGGAGGTAACATCGCTCCGCTTCACTTGGCTGTACTCTGCTCGTGGTCGCCCCTATTTTAGACTTTTTGTTGAAAAACTTGCAATTTCTTTTTTCATGATATGCCCAATTCTAAGATATGCCCACGACATAGGTACGGGCAGCCCTACCGTAGCATATCGTTTGTACGACTGCTGTTTTTAATACACGGACGACGGAAGTAGTGATCAAAGTAAGAACTACATATAATCACGGCATGTATCCCCGAGGGGGTGTTACAGGTGTTTCTGAATTTGGACTGTTACTGAACAGTCAATACTCACGCACTGTTTTTCACCGATGATTTTTATGTTCCAATAACGTGGCCCTTACTGTCGTACTTCGGGAACAAATAAATGATTCTTAGGGCATGCAGGTTTACCACACAGTTTCTTTCCGAAAACCTACTGGTGCATGTTTGATCGGCAAGATTCAAACCTGAGTCCTACCGACTGAAGTATGCTGCATAAAGTATCAATGCCATTGTATACAGTAAAGTATTGAATTCTGTTTCAAGTCTTACGCGAAGATGTAAATTTGAATCCCACATTTATTTCTCTTTTATTTATATTACAAGTTATACCTCAATCGACGCAGCCGCTCCTTAGTTAATTGTTTTAGTGTAGAGAAGGACAAATTATGGATTTATTTATAATTTGCAATATTCCACTGGACACTCTTAATAATTAAAATGCAAGCTCAAGCAACCCAGTGTGCTGCAATGGTCAGGCAAGCAACATCCAGTGGTCAAGCAAGCAACATATCCATCAGCGCTGCTTGACCCTGCATAGAAAAATTGTTTAGCTGAATATTGCAAAATTATCAATAGATTCATAAGTTAATAAAAAAATAAAAAAATAAAAAACTTTTATTTCGGACAACTTGGATCCATAGCATGTTGGACTTGTTGGAATGATGGACTTCCGCAAAGTAACGCCTATTCCAATAAATTATACACAGAAGGACTGAAGGTACAACGAAGCATTAAACAGGGTCCAGTTGATAGACAGAACCAAAATAATAATTTATATTGATCGCTGTAATACAACCAAACCAAAATCCAGTGTATGAGGAAAACAAACATTTTCGACATGTACGGAAAACTATCTCCCCTATCCATGAATGTTTGATGTAACTAGGATACGAATACTGGTGAAATTTTAATTTTCTGCGGTCTGGTAGTTTCGACTATCATTTTGTTCGAAGTTTTAATTGTCAAAATGTTCAACATTCGGAAATAAAGGTAGTTATTTTATTCGAGTTACATAGTATGTAAAAAAAAATAAAAGAGCTTTGATGAATATGGAAGAAACCATTGGAATCTCGAAAATTTCGAGATAATGTAATTGTTTTTGAAGCAAATTCAGATTTATTGTTAATTAAAAGTCGTTGCTTTTGGCACTGAAACTGAAATTTCCCTATGAAGCAAAGATTGATTTAGCGATTATTATAGTTGTTATTATAGTTGTTACCTAAAGGATTGGATTAGCTGTTTTCCTTGTAATAAAAGACTGATGTAGTGTTTATTAAAAGTTGACAGTTATAGCATTAGATCTGCTGTTTTCCTTGAAAGTAAATATTAATTTAGTGATTATTAAAAATGTTACTTATAACACTGGATCCATTGTTTGCCTATGAAGCAAATATTGATTTAGTGATTATTAAAATTGTTACTCATAGGATTGGACCTGTTGTTTTCCTACGTAAAATCAACAACGGAAATGTCGTGGATTAATTTATACATAATAAGATATATAAGGTTAAATAATATTAATTGTCGAAACTCAAAACATAGGTAGTACTAGTCTATATGAACAATTGTTTGTATGGGAGCTAAGCGAAATTCTTAAAATTTGTTTTCACCTTTCCATACTGGACCAGTCAGCTGATCGGGACAATTTGTATGGGAGGAAGAGAAAAAAGCTTAGCTCCCATACAAACAGTTGTTCATATAGACTAGTACTACCTATGTTTTGAGTTTCGCCAACTAATATTATTTAACCTTATATGTAAACAGTGTGTCCCTCGTACAAGTGCACATCCGAAAAGGGGTGAAACTAGACCTTATTCTATCGACAAAAAATGTTTTTTTTTTTAGAAAATTTTTGTTTTATTACGTTTTAAAAATTTTGTTGCCTACTATGGAGACTATGTATAAAATATGTCATAACTTTGATCTATCGCGAGTAATGCAATGAAATAATACTTTTATAATCCTTAAGAATAGACGTTGCATACCAAATCAATAACAAAACATAATCAACTACCATTACCATAAACATAATATCCTAAAAGATTACTTCTTTAATTTTTCCGTCTTTTTTTCAGTAATAGTAAATTTTTTCAAAATAATGTCCCCGTTTTACTATACTTTTATTCCTATTTATCATTGCCTATTCCATTATCTTTCTAATAAAAAAATACAACGTTCTATCATAAATACAATATTTTCTACGAGCGGTTAACCAAAGGCACTGCGCTCGCGTCCCATACAAAGATACCCAGTGGAGTATTTCTTCAAGATTAAAAAAAAAATAAAAAAAAATATTTTCTTTGTTTTTGTCGATATATTTAGATCAAGTTTCACCCACTTTCGGATGTGCACTTGTACAAGGGACACACTGTATATATATATATATATATATATACCCTTTTTATTTGGTTAAGGATGTGCTTTAATCTTACATCCTTTCATACAAAAAATTAAAATAAGATTATGTTTTTATTGTGAAATCCATCGCTTTGAATACTCTAATTACTATTAGAGTGCATTACAAACTTGAAATCAAACAGAAACAAATTAAATTAAAATTAAAGCACCAATATTTTGAAAAGTAATCCTGGCCCGCGAGATTTTTTCAAGATTTTGTTTGTGCTTTTCAATTTGTTTCTGGTTGATTTCAAGTTTGTAATGCACTGCAATAATAATGAAAATTAAAATAATCATTATTGTCTCTTAGTTGATTAACGAAATATCCAGATAGGTGTCTACACTATCTCTGAACCCGACTGTATTACTGATCATAATCAAAATTGTTTACCAAGATTTTGTCAAACCTCAAAATCTTTACAAGAGCGGAAACATGAAATGAGCCCACATTACGCACTGTTATCGAGAGCTCGCAATTAAGTTAGCAACTTGCTCACTTAGCATCTCGCTCACAACTTGCCAAGTTGCGAGTTGAACTGTCGCTGAACTTATTAACGAGTTGGCGAAACTCTCACTCACTAAGTTTTATCGCAATTTGTAACGGAGAACGAATAGTAACTACAAGTCATGCTTCAAGGCAATAATCTAAGTTTCAAAATATTTTGGTCCACAACAAAAAGAAAAATTCAGTTCATGATTTGAACCCGCAACACTCTGATTACTACGCAAAAGCAAACCTACAACATGGTTCATTACAATAAATTCTCATTACGCTGCTTTTGGTCATAGCGTGATCATACGTAGGTGGTAGGTAGTAGAACTGATGCCGAGCTCGACTGTGCACCATCTTACTTGGAGACCCCCTCGAAGTAATTCGGGGGAGAGTAAGAAGACAGCTCACAGGCAAAAAACCAGGAGGCCCACCATGCCTGGGACCGATGGATGGCGGTATATCCATCCCTAATAGCCAGGCCTTATATGGAATACACTGGTGACGGACAGTGGCGTCACTGGGCGAGGGTTCCGGCACCGCGCTCACCAACCCGCCTGCCCAGCGTG
Organism: Ypsolopha sequella; assembly: GCA_934047225.1. Taxonomy (NCBI): domain Eukaryota; kingdom Metazoa; phylum Arthropoda; class Insecta; order Lepidoptera; family Ypsolophidae; genus Ypsolopha; species Ypsolopha sequella. The sequence goes on along the minus strand of OW203988.1, from coordinate 3,450,766 downwards.
TGTGAGTATGGGAAATTCTTCCAGGATGACCGCCGGGAGTGGCAAAGTCCTGGAAAGGCTTATGTCCAGCAGTGGACGAACTAGGCTTATGGATGGATGGACGTAGCCTAAAACCTTCCCCAAGAAGATATAACATATTATTTAAATCGGACAAACAATATAAACTAATAAAATAGGTACTTATAAAACGGTTTTTGATCTTGTAAATAAAATCTTGGAGTAAATAAAAAAATATGTCAATAATACTAATTTAGGAGGTTTGGTTTGGTTTGGAGACAAATTTTATCCTGAACAATAATCCTACCGATTCGTATAATAAAATAGCGAGGGTTTATTTTTAAAATTTTCAGTTGGTTCGATTCCTGGGTGAGACAATCAAATTTCAGAATATCTTTGAATGCAGTTTTGTTTCTTTTAAAAAATAAAGGAATGTTTCCTTTCAGTAAAATGAGCTAACTAAAAGATTTATGGTGGCCCTCCAGGGCCCTTAAATTTTTTCCACTTTGTATATATGTCTATTCAAATTAGTTTCAAAAATATGGTATAAATAAATATAACCACAACTTAAAAAAAAAATTAAGGAGGGCGTAAAGTTAAGGTCAAAAACAACAACTCACCATTTTTTTAAATTATTATTGTAGTGTTTTTTTTTTTAATGTTATTTGTCTTTCTAGCTTTCCAACGACACCCATATTGTATATAATATAATATAAATACTGCTCATACTGAACGTGTGCCCTGACCTTGACTGAACTGTGCCGATCGGCACAGTTATGAGCTTACGGGTTTAAAACTATTCGTTTGCTCCTGGTTTATTCGTCCAAGGTTTGCTCCTTAAGGCGATATGTAAAAGTATTAGTGTCCCTGTTACTCCATATGCGAAATAATCCTCAGTGCGAGAGAGACGGATTCGTAGAAAAGTAGTAAAAAGTTGTTCTTTTATTAATATAAAATGTACTAAAGTTGCTATCAAAATTTCGTTTAACCAGGTCCTAGATACCGTTAAAACCCATCTTATAAAATATAGTTGCAGTCTATTTATCATTCTAAGTTGTCAAACCAGGAGAATTGGTGTCGAAAAGGACCTCATTTCAATAAATATTTCTATCGAGCCGAATTTCTCCAATCTCGTTTCTGTTTTAACAGATCCCTAGAAAAAGAATCCAATAATAATATACTATTTAATCAAAATAATACATCATTTACTGAAGTAGATATGCAAGTCCTTAAAGTGTCGATTTTATTTCCGTAGCGCCTTAAGGTTCGGCGGCAGTATGCCTGGCGGGCCATCCTCTGACTAACTAAGTACGAGTAAAGATCGGTTAAATTAAGTAGTTATAATTTAACCACAAACGTAAAAAAGCTTAGGTTTTTGTTTTTCTTAAACAATGTTTTTTTTTATCGGCACTTTTTTCCTGTAACACTAGTAGTTTCCTACTAACTAGAACATTTCGTTCATAGTTTGCAAAAACCAATATCAACATTCTACCTACCCAATTATGTTGTTACTAAAGCATCATCCCGAAACCAAAAAGCAGCAGTCAACAACCTTCCCTCCAGTCCACTTTGCAAACCTCTGAAGTTCTACGAAATCTCTTCAGGATTCTCCCAGTCTGTGGTGTGAATCCCTAGAGATGCACAAAGTTTTAATCTCAGTCTCGTCTGGAAAGTAATAAATCGTTGCGAATGAGTCCCAGTGCTGGCAAGCGTATAGTTATTAGCATAAATTGTGCAGCCTCCCACGTGTAAGATCCATTTGTTGGGGTGTATCATGATTGAAGTTTCCGAAAAGACAAGCCGTGTACAACCTTAGCCAGCGGGCCTATTATGTATCTCTAGTTGCCTTCTGGATTGGGTGTCTATCATCAAAAACATAGATATACTATCGAATTCCGATTGTCTAAGGGCATGTTAGCACTTGAAGTGACGACACAGTTCGTAAATAGTTCAATACCCACTAAAAGCAATTTTGAAAGTTTAGTTTTTATCTATGTTTTTGACGATAGGCACCCTGTCCAGTTGGCAACTTAAGATACAGAATAGGGGGGCTGATATCCCGCTTATTATAGTAAACTAAAACTGTTCATTGAATTTTGAATGATGCATTTGTTAATGTACATCCTCACACGAAGTTTTACTTCATGGTAAACTTCTGTGGGAAGTTGCCAAATTGTTCGCTTTTTTATGATTTGCAAGTTGTCCAGTATAATCAATAAATCATCAAGTTTATGTTTTGTAGCACGTACAGTTGTATTATTTAAAACATGAGCGTATAAATCTTTGCCACTCTTCTACATAGGTCGTATTTCCGTATTTCATGACAGAAAGTGCACTACAGGTTCCAATTTTTTAAAGCAAGAAAACTTATCGACTCATATTTCGCCTCCATCCTCGGTATATGTTGCTCGCTCGGCTGCAGCAGCAAGCAACTGATGTGTTTTTGGCCCGGCCGCTCTACAGCCAATATAACGCCTATTTCAGATGAAGGCAGTCTAAATCTGCCGAAACTGGTCGGCTTTCCCGATCATAACACGTATTAAGGTGAGCCGTTTTTATATAAATCTATTTCAATATGTCAAATTAGGTACACTTTTGCGATAATTTCTATGTTTTTATAAATTGGCTGCCTTTGTACGAATTCCCACTCATAACGATCTAGGACTTTTATTGCTCAGTTTCAGAACCTCAGCTTAGACGAACTTCTCTAGTTGAACCCAAAACTTTTCGTTTCAAAGGCTTCACTTTAATAACTCCATGTACTAACATAAAGGAAATAAAAAATATTATGCAAAATGAAAAAACGTTCAGCAAAATTAATCCCATAATTTTATTCAAGCCAGATCTTTTGTATCCAGAAAATTAAGGGAAAACAATGCCTCTAATCCTTCTCTTTTTCCTTATTTAATTCTTCGTAATTAAAACCTACTCTATAGGGTGCCCAAAACAGCAGATTTCTTAAAGGATTGCCGCAACAATATAAAAATAAAAAAACTTGATTTTTGTTTTTGTACATTTACCTAAATTACAGTTATTACAATCAAACAAGGCGGTATTTTTAGTTAAATATGTTAAACTAATTGCGAAAGTCTTTTAGCAAAAATGTTGCGCCTTAATTACCTATAAAATTGGGGATGGAGCGAGGCGACCCCTTAGTTTTATCAAAATGCATGATATACGCATTAATGTATGATATACTCATTAATGTATGATATACTCATTAATGTATGATATACTCATTAATCTAAAAAATCTCGTTCGTGTCTCACTCCACTTATGTTTATACAGACTGCTGGGTAATTCGACCTATTCATTGACTAAAGATCATTTCCAACGAATTAAGTCCTATCAACTAGGTGTCGAAAATGAATGGTCTCCGAGTTAAGAAAGTTTTTATATTATTTTTCAAACTTTCAGACTAATAATGAAAAATAAATAATTTAAAAATAACTATTCCTCTCTCAGCACTTATTTATTATATTTCTGATCAATGATACATGAGTGACCTTTGTAAAAAAAAAATACGTGCCCTGAATTCCCATAATCTCAGAATTAAAAGGTCTTAAGTGGAAAGAAAACCTTTTTATTTTGTAATTTTTGAAATATCGACGTGTTTTACTTGAAAAAAAAATTATCATTTTCGACCCCTAGTTGGTAGGCATTATTATGTTGGAAATGGTCCCTAGTATAACCCTTTTAAAGGAATAGGTCGAATTCCAACCAACCTGTACATCTAAACTAATTTCACTTTTTTGTAAAAATGACAGATTTTATTTGCTTTTTCTCGAAAAAGCGAAATTATTTCCCATCATGATCGCGTAAACGCTACGCTATAATTCAGTTTTTCACAAAAAAGCGCAAGCGTAAAAGCAGTTTATATCATCATACGGCCACATGTATAACTAGTCTACAACAACTAATGACTTCTAAGTATTTAGTTTATAAGAAATATTGTTGTCTACGTATGTAATTGGAATATTTTTCGGCATTTGTTCAACTAAGATGCAACTTACCCCCGGTTTCTGAAAGGTCAATCAATGTTAACAGTAGATTAAAAAATAATTATCTGCGGATTAAGCCAGAAAAAGTGGGAATTTTACATTGAAATCAAAAATTAACTAAGTTAATTATTGATTCATCACTATTCAGACTTCATATATGCTTTATTTTCACCGTTATTTGCGGTTCAAGTTTTTCTAATCTACTGTTAACTGTAAACCGGGGGTTAGTGTATTAATATAATATATCAACTTAGGAAAAAAATTTACTTCAAAATATTATTTTGCCGAATTATTTATTGTATAAATTGATATAATCATAAAATAATTAAAGAAAATAAGAATACATCGGCAGAATTCCTGTCTTTTCTGCTCCGCTAAATATTTCACATGGTATAACTATATCTTCGACTTGTGGACCACTGTACATTTAATCCACACCTTACGCAATAAGCAGTGACGTGTAATAAATGCGACAACTTCATTTGTCGGACTTGTCTGCCGACATGGTAAACAATACGCCCACCAACCGAAGACGGGTTATTGCATAGAGTTTGTAATCATTCCAGTTAATATTGTTCTTGAATTGTTTTAATTTGCTATTGGAGAATGAATGAGTAAACGGTTAGAATCAATATAAATTTAAAGCACCAAAATACAGGTTAAATAAAATGAGTTTTTCAATACAAGTGCTCGTAAAGGCCCACTTTTTATGCATCACAACCGAACAGAAAGTCGATTATTTTGCCCTAGGGCTTTATTTTTTTTTTCAAATTTATTTACGAGATGTTGGCTAACCTGCAACCTTTCCTGCGTACCATAAATGTTATACTTTTTTTCCCACTGTTTAACGGCTCTGGATAGTCTGGATACAGTCCTATTGAGCCAATCATTAACTTGCAAAATTGTAACAATGTAACTTTCAACTTTAATAATTAAATTGTTTTCTTTGATTATATTTGTTTTATTTCCTCACACTATGTATTGAAAAACGTAATATAGTACACGGGCGTTAGAGCAATAAATTACTCGGTTACGTTTAAAACACTCGCTACGCTCGTGTTTTAAATCGTCCTCGTAATTTGTTCCTTTTCGCCCTTGTAGCACAAACTACTATTATTTCATTCAAAAGGTTTCAATAACAAAGGTATAATGGCTGGTGACTCCTTTTAAGCCTGAAAAGGCCTGCGTCAGGAGTCAGGATGTTGACTCTATAATAAAATAAGAGACTGAGCTTATGAATGTAAAACAAAGCAGTTCTACACGAAAATTGGCAATTGAAATAAAAATAAAAGTATGTTTATATTTATTTTATTAGTATTAAATTCTGTCAATCAATAATCTGTCAAAAGATACATTTCTAAACAGCCTTTTCTCAAGTGACGTCATACGAAGGCAAAAGAAGTTACGTTTTGTCGTAAAAATATTCATTTCTGTTTTAGACCACAAGTTTTGAAATACGTTTCATTAAACCAAAATCTTGAAATGATTTTCGAATTAAGACACCTTTACATGAAATAAATCTAAGCGAATTCGACTTTTACAATTTGTGTGTTGTTTATTCCGATTCAGATGTGTTTTAGTATAATATATACTTAATAAAAACGCGATCGACCTGTATTTTTTTTATTTTCATCATAGTTTTAGGCTAATTTAAGGCTCGAGCCTTATCAAGGAATAATTGACATTGATCTTATAGAATGCTGGTTTGAAGTAACATCTGAAATTTTGTTTATTCGTGAAAATTTTCATTCAACCGCTTTAGGAATTAGCAATCAAAACGCACTGAAAGCAAAACTGTAAAACTAATTAGATTTATAGTATTTTAATAAATGTTATTAAATTTGTATTTTAGATACATATTAAAGCCGATTCTGAAGGCTTTAATTTTAGTGTTAGTCCTGTCAAAACTAAATTTTCTTCATTGCGAAATAGTTCTTGAAGTTTAGGAACAGAAGCTAAATTACTTTGGCAAAATTTAAGTTTTGACAGCACTAAAACTAAAATTAAAGCCTTCAGAATCGGCTACAATATAGACATAACTTTAATATACATAAATAAAACATTAATCAAGTTCTTAATATTATTTTACTTATGTATATTTAAATTTATATCTACTGTATAAGATTTAAAGTCAGTAGATATTAATAAAAGATTAACATTACCTTTCACTGTCTGTACAGGTAAATATAATATTATATGTATTCATATATATGTATTATGTTGTACACTTTTATTTGTTTATATTTTTATATTAAGTTATATATAACTATTTTATTGCACTTGTGCACTTGTATAATTAACTCTTTTTGTTATTTCCTCTTGGTTTTGATGGAAGAAATTTTTTCTTAGAGATAAGCACGCCAATATAAATATTGTTTCAAATTTAATATAATACGTATCCATGTTTCTATGTGTGTGTACAATAAAGAATAGAATATAATAAAAGGAGGAGTAAAGTTTAAAACAATTCAATGCACTTCCGAGGTCTATGGCAGCATCACACAATGTGAAATGTGGGAGGGTCTGATATGGCACATTATTATGGTAATACCATAAAGCGAGTGCAAACCCAGTGACGCTTTTAAAACGCAGCATTGAAAAATCTTTGAGGAATCCTTTAATAAATTTTATTCAAAGAAGCGTGGTAGTTTTCTGGTTAAGATTTTTGAAAGATTTAAATTATTCTTTCTAAGAGAGTTGCAACAACGTTCTTATTTAAATTCTATCAATTTTTTTCAGAGGTACATAAATGTACTGTAGATTGTTGATTTTGCCCGTGCTTTTTGCTGATGTGGAATCAGTCCCACTTGAAAATTTCCATAGTTTCGTTGGTATTGAAAATTTGGCCGAAACAAACAAACGAATTAATCTAATTATTATTAGAGTGCATTAGAAACTTGAAATAAATCAAAAACAAATTTAAAAGCACAAATATTTTGAAAAAATTCCTCGGCCCTGGATTAGAACCTGCGACCTCCTGCTTACATGACATTTATATTTATAATTAAAATATGACTACGGATTGCGAAGTTTATTCTTGTCCTTGATAAATTGTTGCTATACCTATCGTTCGTTTCGTAATAGTTTTGCAAGAGTGTCCCAATGTCTAATTATGTTCAGTTGCACACAATACTTTATCTACGACCATCAATAATTTCGTCTTTATTTATAATATTTTCTATCAATTTTACGAATTATGAAAAGAAGAACTCGCTCATAAACCTTGCGTGCGTCGTTCCGGTAATGTAGCCTTGACTGCTAATCAGGATAAAGGGATTTTTTTCTCGTCTCTGTTGTTGATTGACTTTCTAGCTGTGTTATAATAAATTGGGCCAATCGCAGCGCAGAATTGCGGTGTTACAATGTAATATTATAACATCGGATAAAATATATATAAAACTGCTTTTGACGTTGCAATTACCTTATTGCAGTATGGAATAGATAAATTTATTTATAGAAATTGTTCTGATATATTTCACCTTGTTGTTTGCACTGGTTGCGAAGAATAGTAAATAAATCTTGATACCTACTAAGTTCAAATCCTGCCTAGAATTCTTATTTACAGAAACTAATGGAAACTTTGCTATGGCAGCATACAAAATACACATACGTAATAAGGTTTTTTGATAACTATTGAGTTAAATTTGAATATAAGTTCTGTTTCGATTAGGAGCATTTTCGCAGGTGGATTGCGAAAAACCCGCCTTATTCTAATTAATCGAAAAATTCCAAATTCCAAAACGGAAGAAAAAAAAAACTAATTAGAGTTCCGTTATTAACTGAATTATTACTCAAAACACTATTATGAGCAGCATTGTGGTTACTTGGCAATCATGACTTAAGTAATGTTTTGAATTCTGAACTCTATGCTTGTTACCGCATACAACCTCACGTGTCTGTATTGAACATATCGTTGTGCCAGCGAAAGTACATAGTAATTGCCAATGATATTTTAATTCTAATTACTAATTAATTATTACAATGTGCGTATCATGTCCCCTAAACTCTAACGATTGTCCTTTATTCTATTGGTCTAGTATAGTTTTCTCGTAAAATGGGTAGCTGACTGATAATAGTGAAGGTTTTTGAAATATTCATTGCTGTATCATGTGGGTCACAGAATGTTTGCATTCTGTTTTGGCATATCACCTTCTGAGATAAAACGTGTTCAATATGATAGTCATTTACAAAAATACCTCTGTAGTGCGACCTGTAAGATTTCAGGTGCTATCAGCCCTATAGTCTATTATCTATATTATTTTTATTAAACCGATTGACCAAGTTACACAATGTTTTATGCTCATTTGAAATTGTGCATCCGACATTATACCGACCCTTAACTGATTAATTTTGAACCAGGTGTCAAAAGCTTTGAGAGCATTATTTACATTTATGTTAAGGACTTCAAGATTTTCAGACGATATTATTGCGTTTGTATCATCAGCAAAAACAACCAGCTTAGAATATTTAACCGTTTGCATAACATAATTGATTAAGTCATTTGTAAATACAATAAAGAAAATTGGTCCCAAAATTGAATAAACGCGGGCGGAGCCGTGGGCAAAAGGCTAGTTATTGATAACTTCAGTACTTACCTCAGATTTAATAATTTCACTTCACTAAAACGTTACCAAACAATCTAACATCTCTAACGATGTAATTGATTATTTTGGTACTGTAAAATTGTAACAAAGCATTTTGTATTGAACTGAAGTACAAACTACCAATGGAGTCTAAAAATACCAGTGCGAACCGATACCACAGGGGATAGCAACGTTTTGTTGCAGAAATGTTTGACCATTCGACGTGTCGGGGTTGCGGGTTCGATACTCAGCGGCTGCGGTTCCCACTAAATCCATTAACACCAATGGCCAGGGAGAGCTGAAATTAATTATTTGCGGTATTTGTACTAATAGTTATTTAAAAACAGGACAGAATATTACCGATTGTTATATTAGGGTTTAAAATTTTACTGGATTAAGGCGCTGTTAATTCATAATCTCGGTAAAACGGCCTTTTTAAAACCATTACATCTACAAAATGGTGATATATTTATGCTTAAAAAAAAAAAGCATGACATTTTCAAAACCGTTATGCAGCGACTGTAGGAATCCAAAACAAAATTAAACATACTTCGATGCATTAAATTTTTTTTCAAACTTACCTCTACACTAGTCAACATTTACTTTCAAAACAGTGTATCTCTTTATTGAAAATTATAATTCACGTGAAAAATATTTTATAAAATTCATAATTTTAAACTGTAACTTTAATTGAATCGTAAATACTGAATTTTTTACGGGTGAAAAACGTGTTTTTTGAGAGCGCGTGATGTTTCCGGTTGTTGTAAACGCCACTGCTCAAAGCGCGCTATTTTAAACAATAATGAAACCTCATAGAGTTCAATTATATTTGATCCAAAATGAGGTGCTCAATGTCTGCTATAACAGGGCTTTAAAGGGATTTTTGTAACCTAGGGCAATTTTAGGTAGTTCCTACTGATTTTTAAAGGATTAAAGGATAATTTAACCCTAAAATTCTATTTAACGCTTAAAAAAAATAGAATAAGATAGCAGTGAAGATCGTGGCTTGGTTCCATCTAGCAGATTAAGCTGCTATTTCCCATAATGGAATGGCATATCATTCAGATTTTGAGATAAAAATGCATTCACCTATATCATATTTTCTAGAATTTACCTTTACACCCTGTCAAAGCTCCTCAAATCATAAAATAAATTTAGCAAATGTACGATGATGATATCAGTCTAAAATAAAGTTCTTTAAGCTATAAGGCTGCAGAAATTTGTTATCTTTTGTTTCTCTTTGGTACACAACAGAAAGTATTCTTAGAAAGTATCTTATTTTATCAATAATGCAGACAGACCTTGCAAGACCGCAGTGAAAACAATTTTTTTATATTTTTTATTCATTATTTTACACTTTTATTACATGATGAACAGTATCAATAAACTAACATGAGGTTGTCTTGATACTACAATTCGTGAATAGTACTCATATTTATCGTGTTACGCTGGGAGAAAAAAAGTTGCTCCAATTTCATAAGATGGGTTTTAAAAATATGTAATAATGTAATTAGGCGTTGACAGAATAACAGCATCTCACATGCTTCTGTGGCTTGTGGGACACGAGCTGTGTCAACAACCTTTTTAATCTAATTATAGTTTGTTTTTACTTTTTTGCTAAAATTTTATGTCATACCTGTATGATTTGTTAAATAAAACTATTTTTATTTTTTGCCAAAAGTATTTTAAGGTTATATTCCATTCGTGGCATAGCTAGAACGGCTGTCCCAATTGAGTTTAAATTTGGCATGTGAAGCAAAAAAATAGAAAGATACCTAGGTATATGGTAAGTATCAAATTTTGAAAATTCGATTATAAAAAAAAAAAATAAAAAAAAAAAATATAGTTTATTGGATAACAAATCGTTTTAACAATATATGAGGTTGATTTCCCCTTCTGAGTGTAAATACAATCGTGCCAGGAGAAAATCACTCTCGCGTAGCAATTTCAGTATTAATACATTTTGTTAAATCTTTTTACTTAAGTGAAACTTTTACAGCTATATTTAAGAACTGACAATCATAGTTTAATTAAGTGTGTAGTGATGTGTGAGAGGGTAAGGGTGTGAGAGGGTGTGTGTGAGGGTGTGTGTGTGTGTGTGAGAGGGAGGGTGTGTGTGTTTGTGTAGCGCGTTGTGTTTATGTAGTACATAATAATTTATTATATCTTATTATAATACTTTATTTCTCAATATGAATAATAGTTTTTTCTGTTTCCTCATAGCTTAATTTTTTAACCCAGTCTGTCAGCAGCCGCTTAGATGTAAAGCTTTTTTCAGTATAAATATTTAGAATTTTATTAGCAAGGTTATATAAATGACATACATATTATACATATTGGTGCTGAGCAAAATAGGTTTTACATTTACTTTTTTTAGCTACAGTGTCTTTACGTCTCTTTGCCAGCACAGTGGAATCAAATGGTAGAGATTTGTGTTTTTCTAAAATGGTGTGTAAAATGTACAGCTGTCGTACTATCTCAGTAAAAGTATTCTTTGAGCGCGTTCTGCGTCTAGAAATTTTACCTTGGATGCACCTCCCCATACTGGAATACAATAGGTTATGATTGATTGTGCCAAAGCAATATATATATTTTTTATGAGATTTTCATTAGCAGAGTACCTCAATATTTTAAAAATCCAAATCAGTTTCCTTGTCCTTGATGCGATTAAATCAATTTGGGAGTACCAGGAGAGCCTATCGTCAATCATAATTCCTAGGTATCTGTAAGTGGCTACCCTACTTATCACGGAACAATTACAGTTAATGCTACTCGGATTTTCACAGTTGTGTACTTTAAGATTGTAATCATCTGGTGGTTGAGATCTACTGTTTATAGAAAAACACATGAAGTTAGTTTTAGAAGAATTTAGTGTAAGTAAGTTATGTCTAAGCCAAAGAGCAACAATAGAGAGTGCAGATTCTGCGTCTTTTTTGATAGAAACCCAAGAGCTGCCCGTGATCACAATGGCAGTGTCGTCAGCGTAGGAGAGAACCCTTGTATTATGGAGTTTTAAATTACTAAGCTCATTTATATAAATTAGGAATAAGGTTGGTCCAAGGACCGAACCCTGAGGCATATGATTATACGTTAATTGTTATGTGTGACTACACATTCATCAGACTTTCAAATTTGTTGTAGCCACAGAACATATTAATAAGGAATAGAAATGCCATGACCAATACGTCAAGACATAACACGCGGGCCTCTCATTTCTCAAACGAACGCGTTAGAACAAACATGTTGTAAAAATGGTGTTTTGCAGCGGTGCAAATTGTTCTAACTCTTCAAATAACGCAAATAAGACATTCAAAGGAATTTCATTTCACTCGCAAGTACTTCAAACATGTATTTACTGTGATATTTATAGAACAAACCTTGCGGTAAATAAAATGTTAACATTGCCATGAAATATTTATCGCTGTAGCGAGTAGCGTTGAAATTAGACAATATTTTTTCCATCGCAGGTATAAAATATATAATAAAAAGTGTCACACATTGAGTTAGAATATTAACGCCGCAATGTATATTTTTTCAAACATTATCAACACGGACCTAGCTGTGTCATAGAACGGCCGCTGGTCATGGCGTTTTACAACATATGTATAATAGCCTGGCAATATGCCATGACGTGTTTGGTATTTTACATCTAAGCTTCATAGAAATACGGTGTAATTTTGGCTGTATGAAGACGGGTGAATCTATGTGTGCGCCGCGTATGTTTACTAACTAAAAAAACTATCGTATTCCAAAAAGTGGCGACAGCGGTGCTCGTATAAAATTTGTGTCACTTCATCCCCGTGGCTGTAACGGAGAATTTCTCCAAGCTCAAAATAATGATTTTCAACTACTCTCAGAAGATAATCTAAAAAGATATAATACAAGAGTATCAAGAAGCCTCAGTGTTCCGTTGCCAAGACGAGGCCCCGCGAGCGTCTCAGACGAACTCTATGCAAATTGGAAATCTCTCGTTCCTACATCAAACAGTTACTACCTCCTTTGTGGAATTTACATACGCTTCAGAGGACAGTAATGTTGGTGGAAAAATAATATTTGATGATATACTTGCCTTGCTTGACAGTTTATTTAGAAATGTATTAAGTTTCAAATCTCTGGATTTTAGGCCGATTACGAAGTGCACTGGATATTTTAATAATAATAATAATAACATATCTTCACGACATGAATCCCCGAGGGTGTGTCAGAGGTGTTCCGAGTGTGAACTGTGAAATGCAAGTCACAGTCCAAACTCGGTATATCCGCGTTTCACCGATGATTATTACGTCCCAACGTGATGGTTATAAACATTTCTAAGCAATGTAACAGGATTAATGACTAAAACAGTGCATGTAATTAGCGCTCAGTACTTAATTTCTTAAATATACATATATAGTATACCTATTTTGATCTTTTTCAAAACGATGGCTTTATTGAAAGCAAACAAATGTTACTTAAAACTAAACTTTTTTATATTGAATAAAACACTCAAAATATAATTATGGGTTTTATTCAATTAATATATAAAATATATTTTACAAAGTTAAGCTTACTTCTAAAATAATTTCTTTCAGTACTTGTTCAGTGTAGTCAAACAGTATACTTAGTATTTTTAATATAATCATGTGAACATGTGAACATAATACAATTTTAGTAATAAATTTCATCTACTTATATAAGTTAGTAGTCTTTTGTATAAGTTAGTAAGTTAAACAGTACATTTAAGGCGCTACGGAAAAAAACGACACTTTAAGGACTTGCATATCTACTTCAGTAAATAATGTATTATTTTGATAAAATAGTATATAATTTTTGGATTCTTTTTCTAGGCATCTGTTAAAACAGAAACGCGATTGGAGAAATTCGGCTCCATAGAAATATTTATTGAAATGAGGTCCTTTTCGACACCAATTCTCCTGGTTTGACAATTTAGAATGACTAGTTATACTAGTCTATAGACTGCAACTATATTTTATTAGATGGGTTTTAACAGTATCTAGGACCTGAGGGCCTATTATGTATCTCTAGTTGACTTCTGGACTTATTAAATAACTGATCATTATTAAATATCATTATTAAACATTATTAAATAACTGACTTTTTGCTACTTTTCCACGAATCCGTCCCTCTCGCACTGAGGATTTTTTCGCATATGGAGTAACAGGGACGCTAAAACTTTTACATATCGCCTTAAGGTATTGCGAAGTCCTGTTGGCACGTCGGATACTATAAAATAGGGCACACGCCATCGCGTAGAGTTTCTTCATCTGGACGAATGAGCTGGGAATCTGAATTTTGGTGCTCGTGTGGACAACCGTTCACTACCATTTAGCTTACGTATACTAATACCTAGTTTACACTAGTAGAATAGGAAGTCGATTGCGAGGGTTAAAATATATCATGTTACATTATTATAGACAAATGTAACAAAATGGCAAGATGATATAGAAAGTACCATATTACATTACTATATCCACTGTGACAAAATGGCAAGTTGATATAAAAACTATTATATGACATTGCTATAGCCAAATGTAGCAAAATAGCAAGATGGTATAAAAAGTACCATATTACATTACTATAGCCAAATGTAACAAAATAGCAAGATGATATAAAGTGTTCCATATTACATTACTATAGCCAAATGTAACAAAATAGCGAGGCGATATAAAAAGTACCATATTACATTACTATAGCCAAATATAACAAAATAGCAGGATTATACAAAAAGTATCATATTAGATTAATATAGCCAAATGTAACAAAATAGCAAGATGACATAAAATGTACCATATAACATTACTATAGCCAAATGTAACAAAATACCAAGATGACATAAAATGTACCGTATAACATTACTATAGCCAAATATAACAAAATGGCAAGATGATATAAAATGTTCCATATTACATTACTATAGCCAAATGTAAAAAAATGGTAAGATGGTATAAAAAGTACTATATTACATTACTATAGCTAAATGTAACAAAATAGCGAGGCGATATAAAAAGTACCATATTACATTGCTATAGCCAAATGTAAAAACATAGCAAGATGATATAAAGTGTTCCATATTACATTACTATAGCCAAATGTAACAAAATAGCAAGATGACATAAAAATGTACCATATTTTATTATACTTATTATTATTATTATACAAATTATAATTAAATTAAATTAAATAAGTAATATGCTCCATAGAAGACCATCTTTATCCATACTCATACTCATAATAACAAACCTTTGTATTATAAATACGGAGTCTTCTTTGCGAATCATTTATGTAATTTAACCATATATTATAATTGTTATGTTCCAATTTTTAATAAGTATGTTTAGTTTAGCATAGTGAAATCCGTTATTGGCACAATAAGATGATATTATGTTCAAGTAATCTGAATGTACTCGCTGTGGATTTTTGTTTATGCATAAAAAAAATATATATATATTATATTACATTATTATAGCCAAATGTTACAAAATGGCAAGATGATATAAAAATTGTAGCTAGGGTATGCACATGCCTTCATGCAAACCTGGCTTATAACTACCGCCTTTACTTGAAGTGGTTAGGAGATAGTTTAATGCAAAACCGAATTGACGTATTTGCAAACATGGACAGCCAATATGTTAATTGCGGTTAAGTAGAATCTTTAGTTATTTAATAAAACGTTCCCGTAGATGTAAGATATCAATATTATGGTATCTTTAAGCCTATGACAGTTTGCCTGGATGTATTTTACTGCTCGTTTAGTTTAATGTGATATGGTTTTATTTTTTGTCGAAACAATACGAGGCACGCGTTTTTTCGATTTTGTTACATTTAGTCCTTTTGAGGGTTCTATTTTTGAATCATTATTTTATGGATGTGTAGGCACTCAACGTTCTTTAGTCGATAGACTAAGGTTCTTTCTATAATGATGACATTAAAAAGGGATTTAGAATAATCCTTGTATATAAATAGACAACATTAAATGTATATGATTTGTTCTGTTTAGAAACAAAATTATACTTTAAATATATAATATGGCCAAATTATGTATAATTTTTTTAGGTAAAGTTTAGGAAAGAGAAAAATCTACAAAAATTGTATTTTCAAGGAAACGAAAAAATCGAGTTTTTTATCAGCAACCAGAGTAACCAGTGGCTGCAGTTTACACCAATCGGGATGGCTTTTTGTTCTTCCATTTTCATGCACTCCATATAATTCGCAAATACTTGCATCACCAGGATTCATGTAATTTTATCTTAAATGTAATCGAGAATTTTGGTTAACACACAAGCAAAATAATAATATTTTAATGTGCATTATTTTTATATATACTAAGCTTGGTGAAGCATTAATTCAATAAATATTAAATAATATTTTTTGTTAGTTGTATCAATTTCAAACTTGTAAGATTATCATTTCACTTTGGCTGTTGACTGTACATATAATACTAGTACAGTGGAGACCACATCAAGCTATACACTTGCAGTACGACATTAGCCCCTACAGAGAAGAATATAAGATAGGTACAAAGTCCAATGTGTCTTACTTGATGCGGTCTCCACTGTACCTGATATCGTAAATTATTAATAATACGAGTGGTATGAACTATATATGTAGGTATGTACAGATCGTTGTTACAATTATTATGTTAAGCTACACCTCATATCTAAGAATTAGTGCAAACACAATTGCAGCTACACAAGACCATTGATGGCAACAGTGTTGCACAAATCTTACTCGACTATTATAATTTATTCTTACGACTCGGTAAAACATGGGATTATACCAACCTAGACAGGTGGTAGAGCTGATGCCGGGCTTGACTGTGGAGGTACCACCATCTTGCTTGGAAACCCCCTCGAAGTAATTCGGGGGAGAGTAAGAGGACAGCTGACAGGCAAAAAACAAGGGGGCCCACCATGCCTGGGACCGATGGATGGCGGTATATCCATCCCTAATGGCCGGGCCTTATATGGAACAGACTGGTGATGGGCAGCGGCGTCACTGGTGCGAGGGTTCCGGCACCGCGCTCACCAACCCACCTGCCCAGCGTGTGTAAGTATGGACAATTAATTCTCTCAGGATGACCGCCGGGAGTGGCAAAGTCTTGAAAAGGCTTATGTCCAGCAGTGGGCAAACTAGGCTGATGGATGGATACCAACCTAAACCAATTTTGCTTGAAGAAGGCGAAAGGCCCTCTGTTTTGGTTACAAAAAAATATATATATCGTCATGACATGAATGCCTGAGGGGGTGTCAGATGTGTTACCGAGTGTGAACTGTGAAATGCAATTCACATTCCACACTCGGTACATACGTGTTTCACAAACGATTATTACGATATCTTTTTAATTTTTTTTTTTAAATGTTAAGTACAAATTTTAGTTTTTGATTACCAAGAAAGTGGACTGGTCACATTGAGTGTATCAAGCAATCTTAAAAAAAAATAGAAACGTAATTGTAAGAATAAAAAAAAATCATTGCTGCATACTGTTGACATATGCGGTTAATTAGGCCGTTGATGTTGATGTTATTAAATTATTTTTCAAACCGAACAGAAAGTCGATTATTAAAGCTACGCTCGCGTTTAAATTCGTCCCCGTAATTTATTCCTTTTCGCCCTTGTAGCATAAACTACTATTATTTTATTATTATGTTTTTTTTCCAAGTCACGAGATTCCGAGTGCGTGTTTTACAAGTCTTATAGCACACATATAGGAAAAAATCTAAAAATTACAAATATATAATTATTTAGGAAGTTATCAAGACTAACATTAACGTTCTTTGGTGTTATCAGTAGAGCATCTAGTAATTTTGTGTCAGTAAAGTAGTTAAATAACAAGAAGAATCCAAAAAATATAATTGAAAAAAAAAAATGTAATATGAACAAATATCTGATGATTATACAATAATACAACAACTTCAAATATTATAACTTAGATATATTTATCTGAATTATTTCTTTGAAATATTGGTTAAGTATTCTTTTAGCGAATTCAAGTCACTAGCGAGCTTACTTGCAGTCTGAATAGTTTTCAACTTATTTGCTTTTGAATAAAGTTTATTATAACTTGAATGGTTTGGTAAATTATGAACATATACGACACAGTTGGTTAATTCGTTTAGAGTAGTTAATTCGTTTAGAATAGTTTTCTCGACGAAATTAGTGTATACACTGAATAGTTTAGAGTCCAACGTGGTGTTAACAAATTGTCAGCCATGTTTTAGATAACTTTCAGAACTCATAAAAATGTCATATTTGGTATTTTGAATATTGCCTCTCAAATTTTCGCATCGTAAAATTTTGTCCAATACGCAATAAAAGTCATCTTTCCTCTTTTTAAACTTGCCTGCGTCGAAGAAAGCCTGCAAATTTAGATTTTACGAGGAGAATGATAAGTTTCAAAAGCCCCATAAAAGTTATATCCTGAGTCATAAAAGTGTTGTGTGCCATGATTTTTATGATTATTTGATCACAGGAGAATAGTCTACGTCAGAACTACTATATATTCATGTTTTCGGTTTTTTTATCAACCATCATATGAACTGTTAGAATGTTTATTCTTTCTTTATATTTAAAACTTAAATAACAAAAAAAAAGTTACTTAATTTAAAACTAAATATTCCTTAAATTAATTATACAAAAAAAAACTGGTTAAAACTATCCTATAAATAAAATAAATCTATAAATTAAATTAAACTAATCTAAATCAATATTACCTAAAATTACAAAAATTAAAGATAAAAAACCCGGTCCAGGTCGCTGTCCCCCGGTAGGGTGCCCAGAATGCTGGCAACGTTTCCTCTTTGGATGGCCAGACTGATCCTCTGGCCAAGGTAAGCGCCAGCCCTCCGGTCACCCGAGACATCGACCAGGCGCGACGAAAGTTCTTTAAACAGTCGCCGCGCCTCCGGACCCCACGGACCCAGCGTCTCCACCCCAAACGGCGCAAACATATAGCACCTGTCCAATGCAGAATACTTGCGCCGTTTGTTGCTTTCAGCAGTGCCCGCCGCTGCACCAGCGGCCCTGCAGCTTTGTTGGACATAGGAAGCCGCCAGCGTGTCCACGCATGTTGCGTCCCACACTAGCGGCCGCCCATGTTTCCATGCTGTCAAAGTCATGCCGTCGGGCCTCTTTCCATCGTCCCGAACGACTCCTGTTGGTTCACGGGTCGAGGGTACGTTGATCGTGGTGAAGGCCCTTCGGATAATGTCATTCAGGGCAGCATGGCGAGAGTGGCGGCCGGCACTGCGTCGATTTCTTTATTATTTAACACTAGAGTAGGCGCGCCCAAATTGACTCCTGAAACGGTCGCGCGGGGTACATGTGTAGCCCATTTTGAATGCAAATTTTGTGGGTTATCTTTAGGTAGAATGAAAAAGTTTTTAATTTAATGAATAATCATCTTTATTTTTATCGTTTAATAATGAAAAAATAAAAAACATGAATTTTTTAGGTACTTTTTAACGAAACAATAGAATACTTGGAATAATCAACATGAGACGCAGACGCCGCCATGATTTCCTAAAAAGATATTATATTTGTTATGAAACGGTATGTAACATGCAAAAATTACACGAAAATGAAGTACTCTTAAAATATTAGTACAATTTTTGCATAAATAATAGGGATTTATCACATTCCTCGAACGGTCGCGCGGGCTACATACGCAGCCCATTCACTTTATTAGTCGTTCTGTTCTGAAGTCCATAGGGTCCATAGTAGAGGAATACACGGAAGAATAGCGCAGTAGTGTGACGCGTTTGAGAAAGAAGCACCAATAATATACCCTGGTCTACACCTGTAGCCCACGCGTCCACTCTAGTGTTAATGTACACAGAAAAGCAGTTAAGACATATAATGAATTAAAAGATATGTACACAGGCGAGCTTATCTCTAAAAGGAGATTTCTTCCAGCAAACCTAAGCGGGAAAGGGAAATTTTATTAAAATAAGTAATCATACATACGTGTACTACAAAAGATATATCTTAAATAATGTATACTCTTTGTATAGTTATCATACAAAACCTGTTACGTTTTAAAAAAGAGTTTAAAAACAGCGGTGATCAACAAATTTATCTATTTTAATATTGTGGAATCGTCAATTAATAAGATAAGCTGGCTAAATACACACATTTAAATAACCACATAAAATGTTGTGCACTTATGTAAACATTCATGAAAAACCACACCAGTTTCAAACTAAAGAATAAAATTAAAATTAACATTTATACATCTTTCCCAGGACATTATCATGTTTACACTAACTTTCTAGAAAAGATGTACCTACCGACAGTAAACAAGTCAAAGGATTATCTTTTTTTAGGGTTTGAAGTCGGTGTCGTTTTCCTCAATTTTTTTTCAACTTAAAGCTTTTTTATATTTAATAATATCGGTGTATCTGTATAATTCCTTCCATTCAGACACACCTATTGTGTATTTCCAATAAATCCATTGCTTACAGGTTTACCTTCACACGTATATAGATTGCGCAGAGATTTCAGAGATTTGTCATTAGCAACCTCCGACAATGGCGTATTGGCGAGAGGAATGCCAATATCGTACTATTGTACTGAACCCTCCGGATAAGCTTTGTAGGGGAGAGTTTAATGTGTTCACATATAAACATGTTATTTATATGTTAAGGTAGGTATATGTATGCAGGCTGTATAAGGCATTGTTTTGTGATGTATATTATGTTAATCGCAGACTACTTTAAAGTGTTCTGAAGGATCATTAATTTTTTGGGAATTAGTTGGTTTTACAGAAAATTAAGGCGCTCTTATGCCAAAGTCAGTAATTTCAAAGTCAAATAGAACTTTCAAATATCGTTTCAAACTTCAAAAAAAATACGCAATATAGTTTGAACCTTTATCTAGGTCTTCCACGCATGTGTTAC
Source organism: Ypsolopha sequella (assembly GCA_934047225.1). Classification (NCBI taxonomy): domain Eukaryota; kingdom Metazoa; phylum Arthropoda; class Insecta; order Lepidoptera; family Ypsolophidae; genus Ypsolopha; species Ypsolopha sequella. Next base: position 3,430,291 of record OW203988.1, on the reverse strand, counting down.
ACGATCAGATAAACTTTGCTCAATATAAATAATTCACGAACACAGCATGTAATACCTTTCAAATCATGCCATTTCCATAATTCCACTCTTTTATTAATGAAACATATCTGGTAATATTGCTCTTTAAATTTTCTAGGTCGACCACGTAAGTGGGTTTTAATAAACATATCCCTTATTTTTAAACAATTTAAACACCAATAAAAACAACGAAAAAGTACAAAAGTGTGGTTATTTTCTTTACTCCTTACACGTAAAGAAAAAGACAGAGAGTCACTCTTCTGGGATAAGAGCGCCTTAAATTGATAATTTCACAAAATATAAACATAGTTATGACATGAAGGGTGTCAGAGATGATGAGAAAGGCAAGCCACTGTCTACACTTGTACACCCACGTTTCATCGACGATTATTTAGTCCCAGGGAGATTTATGGTGTTCCTTATTGCCGTATTTACGAGTAGGGCATGCAAACCGAACACAAATGATGAGGATTTAAAGCCTAATTTTGACAGTTTTCATCTCAAGAATTAAAAACATATGAGTCGTTTAAGGTGGATGGTCCAAGGCAATCTTCATACAAACTTGTGGGAACCAGTAACGACGACAGAAGTATTATTATTTATTCTGTTACCTTTTTTCACACGTTCCATCAACTTTACACCGGCGAATAATCAGTTTTTTTACAAACAAACTTTTTAGAATCTAATTTTGTTATTTAAAACTTTTGTAATCCAATGTATGAAAATTTTAAATTGCAAAATTAGACTGTTAAAACATTTTCTGTGTTACTACAAAACGGTGTTTAACTTTAGACAAGACAGTGTTTAAATATGTTGTTGTCCCCTTTTCTTTCATATCGTAAAAAAGTGACAGCAACAGATTTAAACACTGTCTAAAGTTAAACACCGTTTTGTAGTAACACCGTTTGTTTTTAAGAAAAACTGACTATTCGCGGGTGTAAAGTTGATGGAACGTGTGGAAAAAGGTAACAGAATTAAATAATAATACTTCTGTCGTCGTTATTGGTTCTCACAAGAACTACCTTGGCCCATCCACCTTACAAAAAAAAAAACAGTTGCTCAAAACATAGTTACGATAAATAAATTCAATAAGGATCTATAAAATATTAACCTGTTTACTGTTTACCAATTACCTACCACCCTCATAGACGGTTAACACAAACAAATGAGGATTTAATTCGGTTGACTTAATTTGTGAACAGATGAGGTCATTTAGAATCGTTTTATCACTCACTTTTTTATCCATCTATTATCAGATTAATTCAATTTTGAACCATTGTTATATGTAAGTGTAGCTAATTCAATATTTATAAGGGATTCTTTACTACGTTTAGTGAGACGGTGCAAAGCGGGACATACCTAGACCACAAAATAACCACTTACAGAAGGTTCACTCCGCATAACTAGTGAAAACAGGCGCACACACACTATTACGCGTAAAAAGACGTAAAAAGCAAGACGAAACGTGTTTACGTTGATTGGACTAGATTTTAGATAGTTTGTTTTTTTTTATTTATTTATTACTTATTTTGGAAAACTAGCGACTATTTTAATAACAATAGTAAAAAACTTAAATTAACTCTAGCTAGTCATAATAATAATAATATGTTTTTTATTTCAGACCAATATAAAAACGAATGTTTTTTTACAGTCCATATTCTTAACAACAATTCAATTTATAATTTAAAATTAAGAAATGTCCAATATAAAATTTTAATTTGTTCTACCCTGTTTAGAGTATTACATAATATTCTAATAGAAACTTCATAAAAAAAAGGAACGTAAATAAAATTCAAGTTAATCGATTTGCCAGATAACTGCTCATCTTTGATATCATAAACGCTATAACGAGTACCATAGTAAAATACGGTCTATGTCCAATAGTGAACGACCACAGGCTTATGATATGATTCACTATTGAATTAAATTTAGAATAAGTACTCTTAGATGAGATAAACACTACTAAAGCACCAGAGTGTGATGTGTTTGTAGATGGGATAGGATGCGTGATGACTGTGTGGAAGAGAATGCTAGAAGAAAGTATGTTAGTTAGTGCTTAAAATGAAATTTTGTACACATATAATATTGTAACGATTTGGTCTTTAAGGTGGCTCCGTCGGAATACTTAGCAACTCGATTCGTGGTGGTTGAAATTTCGAACAAAACCATATTAAAATAAAGTCCTTATCAGGTCGCACTGCAACATGGCTGTTACGTCAGTCGCTGCGGCTGACAAGTGCGAAAATAGTGTGTTTTTAATTTATTTTATCTAAAATAAATTTAATTTTCAAGAACTGAGAAAGCCAAATCATTTTATATTATTTTGTCTAGAAGTTTATAAATTTTTATACTGTTTCGATAAAAACTGCAGCAGTTATGTTGTTACGAGTGAACAAAAATCGAGAAATAAGGGTAAACTTAGAATTTTCTTGCTTCACTTCTGTATATTATAATGAAATTCAGGAAAAACCACATCACTATTTGTATGATGCAGATTACTATGTATTTTTCTTCTGTTGAAAAATTCTATAGTTACCGTATAAAATGGTTACAAAGTTACTTAGTTCAAGGTCGTTGGCGTTGGTAAAAGCCTTAATTACTGTAATGGTATAATATTTCGAGTAATAAATAAATGTCTAAATGTCAAAGATGGAAGTCAGCATCTCCTTCTGTTTGAAGTTCGTAAATATAAAAAGACATCCTAATGTATCTGTGTGAGTACTGTGTTTGCCTCAACTCTGATTGAGCAACCTGTATGTCTCTTTGGGTAAGTAGTTCATTATGATCAGTAGATTATGTAGTTTTATTTAAAGATGACAGTCTATTTACAACAGGTATTCAAGTGAGTGTAAGTCACGCGAAGAACAATCCCGTACAAAAGTTTCGGGTATACTATCACTTCAATTTGCTCACCTAAAACTTAGTTGTTTTCAAGAATTTTCACTCCAGTCTCTTCGTAGAGGACTCTTTTGTACCAAAGTACGCACAATAATTTCTTACGACGCCATTTAGCTGTTTCTTTTACGGTGAAGGCTGTATTCTTCCTTTCTTCACTCACATTATTAAAACGGAAGGCGTATCCTGAAGTTCTTTATTATTCCTTATTCCGGAAGATAAAGGAATAAAAACTTTTTGGGGGTGAATAAAATAACGATAGTGGAACGGAACGGAAGGTGCGTCGATAGGTGAGTCGGCTTACGTTAGCTATTTTGGTTTATCGGATTTGGAAAGGGATTCTGATTCAAAGTTTGCGGCTTTATTGATTGAATTAAATGTGTACTCACTAGCATAACTAAGAATATTGAATACATTACAGCAATTGCATTTGCCCGCGGCTTCGCCCGCATTTATTAAGTTTTTGTATAGTCGTATCGAATCTGTAAATATTTTTAATGTGGCTTTGGCGGTCTTCGATAACTGATTTAATCCCCTAGTATACTATTTTTTGCGAGGCTGAAGGCCTAACCGCGTCTCTGAACGACACTATTTCTTATTCTCATGGGAACTGATTTAAGGGATAAAAAGTAACTTATGTCTTATTCCAGGTCCAGAACTACATTTGTGCAAAGTTTCAGCTCAACCGGTTAAGTAGTTACCGGCGTGAAGAAATAACAAACATCCATCTATCCATATACATCCACCCAAACTTTCGCATTTATAATATTAGTGGGATTGTCGATACTAATTGTCATGCATTTTGCTACGATTAATTTAAAAGCAGGAAAAAGCTCAATCTTGAGACCCGGGTTTGAATTGCTACTTGTTGAATGCTGTAAAAAGCGGAATCGTGCACGCAGTACGGCGATAAGGTTTAAGCCCAATCATGTTAGGACGCAAAAATCGTCAGTGAAAAGAGGTTGTACGATTTTTGAACACCTCTGACCTTTCTTAGTAGATACCTACACTTCACATAGACCACACCCTCCAAATTTGTGGCTTGGCTGTGCTACCTGTGATAATTTTGCGTTTATGTAAGTGCATGTACAGGGACAAGCCAAAAACCAGCGCTGTGTTGCTTTTCGTCATATTTTATGTCTAATATTATTTAATTGTTTTCTTGTAAGTTTAGTATCTTAAGGCCCTACGCATCCAACACAATAATCGTATTAAGTAATTTTGAACTCAATGATATTGTCAGAAAGTCTACATTAGAACGCTCGCTTCGTGCGCTGCGAGCACGCATAATCGGTGAATTTGCGAGGTTTTTCTGGAATTTCTGAAAAAGTATTGAGAAATAAATAAAAATGTTTCAATAAGTGTCTTAAGTTGTCTCTAAAGAAAATTCAGGAAAAGTTTTAATTCTCTCCGTTGAACACCTTTGCTATAAACACATTTATTCGCAATTTGACGAGCTTACTTTGTGATTTTTTTCTATTGAGTGAAGTTTACTCAATTACGTTTTTAGATCAACTTGTGTTTAGAGTATATCCTCTATTGTAACATATATTTAACTTGTATTTGAATGAGATATTGAACTGACAATATTAATTAAACAATATGCTCATTTTGGAATGGCAGGGCCTTAAGATATTTTTATTTAAAAGAATCTCATTTTCTTTCTTTCTTTCAGTATCATATGGTATCACCTATTTTAACCACTTTAGCCCCCAAAGTTAAATGTTCTCAAAATGCTCTTTCAAATAAGTTTAGTGTTTTTTTACGCGTCGCGTCGACTACTACGCTCCGTAAAAGCTTCAAAAAACCTCATAGAACCTAATAATTGAAACGACGTACAGCAACCGTAGGATAAGTGGATAAGTGCCCTACGAACCTGTCATATTAGGCTAAGTATTAAGAGAAATAAAGTTTTTTTTTATTTTTTTTTTATTTTATCAGTGGTATTCAAAGTCAAATGAAAAAACGATAAATAAAAGAATAGATATGTCGTGCAAATTTTCTTGTCTTTCTTCTCAGCAAGGTTTATCGCAGTGGCAGAGTTGTATTTATTAAATTTTTTTCGTTCACCGATTTGTACACATTTATTATTTTTTATTGTTATTATTGCGTTTAATAATCATTTTATTCATACACGTTTTGTTTGAGTTAAGTGTTTTATTTTATCAAATTAAAGTCTCAATTTTCCTTTTATTTTATTGTTTTCCCGTGTTAGATTTTGCAGTATTATATTTGGTTCAATTCCTTTTTAAAAGTTCGTTTTTAATAAGTAAAATTAGTTACATAACAAATTATAGTATATTCACATAAAATTATGGTTTGGTTTTATTTAATGTTAGAAATCTTATGAAATCTTATAATCGTAGGTATACAGGATAAAACAGTCATTCGTCACAATTTGAAACATATTTCAACTAACATATTTGGCAGATATTAAATACATACACACAAATAAAATATCGATAAAAGCGATTGAAACAGAAACAAGTATGTATAAAGATAATCTACTTAACCATCCCCAGAAATCCAATCAGCTTACCAAAAACGACAACAAAATCAATCCGCCTACAAAACGCAAAATCTGCAAGCGCATGCTCCATGAAAGGAGATTACAGAATTGGATCTGGACCTTCCTAATACTCAGCTATATTAAATTTTCGATAACGCATCGTCTTCAAAGCGAATCAGGATTGGATTGGGGGATGCATCTGGCATTCTGTCGTACGAGATAAGGGTATCACGTCACTTGCATAGCTGAAGATGCTTAGCCGAAATTGAGTGCAGATTGGTTCTAAGATGCATTCGTAATATGATAGAAGGTTTGTTTGAAAATAAAGATTATTTAAGACTTTAAAAACTTTCAGGTTTCAAACTTTAGTATATAAAATAACATTATAACATAACAGTATAATATAACATTATAACATAACATATTTAATTTAATGTATTTTAACGGTTTCTGAAATTTCATTTGTCAGTTGACCTGCGTTCATGGTGGATGCAAGTTCGCCGAAATAACAGGAACTCACAAAAATAAATAAAACTCTGGTAAGAATTTTCGATTACTAACTGCTGTAAGTTGAATTCAAAATTAATTATATAAAATGGATCGACTTACGTGAATTAATTCAGGACACGCGACATGTTTCGAATTGTTTCGACTCCGTCCGCTGACGATAGACACTCGCTCGCTTGAGAACGAAATCGGAGAGAATTCAAAACATGGCGCGTATCGCGAAATAATTCACGTAAGCCTATCTGTTTTAAACAATTAACTTTGGTAAGAAGCCACAAAACTCAAGATTATTTGTTTAAGAATCTTACGTAATTCTTTTAATATAATGTAAAATAACTCTATCATCATGTTAAACACAAAATTAATGGTTAACAATTTAGTGGAAAAATAAATTGCACCTGTTTGTTTTTATCTATTTATAATAGTTTACTGCCAGATATCTTCTACTAAAACTTAATTTTCCAACGATTTTATTCAAATTTCATTACATTATATTTTAAATAACGTTGAATATTTCTAAAGCAAAATTTCAAGTTCATATATTTACTTGAATACATGCTCTTTCACATATTTACATTTTTTGTGTAAAAAATAAGTTCTTATATAAAGATACTTTCATATGTTTTCAGCCTAATGTACGAAATAACAGTAAACCAAAATAGTATTCCCTATACGCATACAAAATCTCTTTACGAGATATTGTGGCACGCGGCCCGATGGGAAATTCAATGCCATCAGTAAAGACTTGCAAGTAACCAAAAATGTTAGACACCCGAACCAAACAATAACCAACTGTTTTACAAGGGCTAAGGTTCTTGACGATAGTTAGTTTTCTTGGAACACAAATCCTTTGCTTTATCGATTCACTATTATTGCGGGGCAAAAATGAAAACATAATTCAATAAATCCACGTAAGTCGGAGGTAATTTAAAATATTGGATAGTTTCCAAAAAATATACTAATCTGAAGAAATAAAAATCCGTAAGATGAATCTGAGCCGCGGTGGACACGATCTGTTTTAGCGACAATGAAAATGTAATATGTCCATAGAGAATTATCATTGGGTCAACTATCACTTCGGAGGCAAGGCTTGGAATCCTTATTGCATAAAAAACACACCTTGATCGTTTTTAGGGTTCCGTACCCAAAAGGTGCCAAACGGGACCCTATTACTAAGCCTTCACGGAGAAAAAATATTTTAACAATACTACCAGATAGTTTTGTAAAAAATACCTGGTTAACAAAAACAGAATTATGTTATGTTAACTTGAATTATTGTATACATTAGATTGTACAAGTAAACTGAACAATAAATATAGACGTCACATATAGTACAGTGTTTTCTGTTTAAATGAACTATATTCAGGTTAACGGAACCAGAATATTTTCTCGGTGTTCGCTATCTATCCGTCAGCAGGGGTTTACAGCTTCATCCGTTATAGAACCCGTTGAAATTTTCACAGCATACGTGTAACTATGGCGTCTATTACGGAAAACAATCAAAATAAAAAATAAATTGAAACCTAAAAGGGGTCCACCCTCTATACAAAAAACCTCCAAAAATACGGGTTTCAAATTTGGTAAGATTACATGTGGTTTAATTTAAAGTAAAAACAACAAATAATAAAAATAGGGGTTCCATGATCAGAGGTTGCCGAATTATTTGTCAGGTGTTACCATTTCAGTGTCTTGTTTTTTGTCGCCTTGATGGTACTATGTCATCTATATTGTTGTTATTTCCGATACTGTTTTTAAGGTTCTGTACCAGTTTAGTGTGGTGGTACGGAACTAGTGAACCCAACTCGCACTTGGCCAATTTTAGAACATAAAAACCATAATAAAACAAAACAACTTTTTTGAAAATAAAACTCTTCTACCTGTCCACAGGTATTCACTTCATTAAACTAAACCCAATCGGTTTCGCTTATAAGCATTCTCAAGGGTTTTGGGATTCCGGGGAAACGTGTAAACAATCTTTATTTGTTAATATTTTGTAATAGCTTAAAACCCTTGAGAACGCTTATAAGCGAAACCGGTTGGGCTTAATTTAATAAAGTGAATATCTGCGGACAAGTAGAAGAGTTTAATTTTCAACAAAGATGTTTCATAAGTTCCACCAAGTACCGACAATCAGGACCATCAACATTTTAAGACAAAACAAAATTAACTCTTGCAAACATTTTGTGTTGCAGTATCATTTTATCAAACTTTCAAAGATGTGTAACATAAGGGGTATAATAGCTCCCGGAAGGAACTAAGTTTAACCCCTTGTATCTTGTAGATGCTATCGAGCCACAGTTTAGCCAAACAACCATAACAGCAAAATATTCCGTAACTATCTTTAGTAGCTATTGTCTGCAGCTTTGCTTGTTTAGAGTTTCTTGAAATACATTATTGCTATGATCTTTTTGTTTGTAGCGAAGATTAAAACTGTAATTTATTTTACTCTTACTATGATGAGGTTTCAGATCTTATGATAATAAAACTAAATATTTGCGATTTTAAAGCATTGTAGCGACCGCGGCCATTGAAGCTTTATACTACTGCGTAGCAGTAAAAGTATAAATGTTTAAAGAATGGAAAATAAACCGTAGCGAAGCAAGAAAAGTAAAAAAATTACCAATTTTTGCTATTCATGAAAGCGCTAGATTTTATCTGCTTTTTGGTGGAAAAGGTTCTCCTTCAGGTTCTCCTTCTTCAATAAACTATTAATAAATTATTATTATTTATTATTATTATTAATTAGAATTCGACCGATGACGGCCCCATACCGATGGTCGAAATATATCGAACAATAATTTATTATATTATTTATTATATATTTAAATAAATAAAGCTTATAAAAGCAACATATAATATATTTTTCAATGCAAGTGCTCGTAAAGGCCCACTTTTTATGCATCAAAACCGAACAGAAAGTCGATTATTTTGCCCTAGGGCTTTAATATTATTATTTTTAATGTATTTACTAGAAGTTGGCTAACCTGCAACCTTTCCTGTGTAGCATAAATGTTATACTTTTTTTTTCCACTGTCTAACGGCTCTGGATACAGTCCTTTTGAGCCAATCATTAACTGTAAATTGTAACAATGTAACTTTCAAGTTTAATAATGAAAGTGTTTTCTTTGATTATATTTGTTTTATTTCCTCACACTATGCATTGAAAAACGTAGTATGATACACGGGCGTAAGAGCAATAAATTACTCGGTTACGTTTAAAACACTCGCGTAATTTATTTCTTTTCGCCCTTATAGCATAAACTACTATATTAACATATTAATAATTTTGTGACAAACAAAATAACGATTTTCCCATACTTATAACTTATAATTATAATTTGTGCTAAAATCAAAGAGCGATAATCGCGTGGTATACGTGCGGATTGAATGTTCGCCTCGCCGCGGGACCGTACCGCAACAATGCCTTTATTGCCTTAACGGGGTGTAATTTATGTGGTGACCGCGGGTACTTTCACCTGAAGGGGAGCGTGGTCTGTTCCTGTTTGAGACAATAACATAGGAAGAAAACTAAATATTAAAGAAAACTTATTTGTTTTTTTTATTCAGTTTACATTATACATTTATATAAAAACACTTATTAAAATAATTATTTCCAGATATATTTCGACATTTATAGTCGGCGTCAGTGGAATTAGATACAATTAATATACTATGTAAATAAAAAAAAAATCTATTTAAGAAAATTAAAACGATACATACAGGGCCCGGTAGTAAATTATGTACTTCGTATCGTAGCGGCATCTTTGTCGCACGAAGCGCTAGCAGTCTTGTGACAGAGACGGCGCTCTACGAAGCCGAAGATAGACGATGTGCATTATTTACTGCCGAGTACTGTACTATGATGCAATAGTATTTTGTGCAACTGTGACATAATGTGATACATTGAGACACGAGTGCTTGTTTACGAAACGAACGAAGTGAGTTTCTTAGACTGCACGAGTGTCCCAATGTCTAATTATGTCCCATTGTACACAATACTTTATCTATAACCATAAAAAATATCATCTTCGTGATACATTGCATAATATATATTTTACTAACAATTTCAAGAAAAATTTGAAATGAACACTCGTTCATGAACCTCAGGTGCGTCGTCCACTATTGCTACCTGAGGGCCAATCAGAAGCCACGGCAAGAAAAGAGGACGTAGCTTAAGAAATAAGGGCGGGACTTATTTCTGGTCTCTGTTCTTGATTGGCTCTCTAGCGGTGTTATAGTAAATTGCGCCATTAATAGCGCAGAATTGTGGTGTTATAATGTTATATTAGATACTCATGTAATATATATTATAATGTAATATTGTAAAGAATTATATAATTTTTTGCTTTTATAATCTTTATTTATTTATTTTGTTTATTTACAAGTATTAAACAATAGAAAAATATGACTCGATATATCACCAACATATTTTACACAAGAACAGCATTAATTAGATAATATCAAAAGTAATCAGCACCATCTGTAGAGAAACCAATTTTATTTTTTTTTTTAGAAAAAAGTAACTAAAATTATTTACAAGTGTCACTTTTACCTTTTTATTAACATACCTAACTTATCTGTAAATATTTTTTTTGTATTCGAATAATGTAATATTATAACAGCGGATAAACAATGTAGATACTTATAAAACCGCTTTTGTAGTTGTAATTACATTATTGTAATATGGGAGTAGATAAATACATGTATTTACGCCTGGATTTTTCTTGAAATTCGTACAAAAACAGAACGTAACAGAACGTAAAAAAGAACAGCTTATTTCCTTCATTTATTTTTTTATTAGTAATATATATCAATATAATTATATCAACTGGGATTCAAACCTCTAGTCAATTAGATCTTGATAGAACAGTTGCTAGAGCATTTGTACATCTTCGAAAAAGATACATCTAATGCATTACACATGATTAGTCAATTCACAAATTATTTATAAAACAGATGACATGCATGAATATTTATAAATACGCAAAATACTTTGAAAAGCTAGTATCAGAGTGGAATGAACCTGTAAACCCGCGGTTCGAGCCGGAAAGCGGGGAAACCGAAAGCTCCTCCGTTAAAGCACGTTACAGGAATTTCCCAGATTGAGGCTTTACTTTGTTAATAGTGTAATCATTAATAGCATTTACGTATACTAGTTACAAGCAACATGTTATTGTAAATAGCTTCTCTACTTAATTTTCTTCTACCAGATATTTAATTTAAGTTAAATTAACTATTATCTCCTGTTATTCGTTGGAAAAATTATTTGGGTGAAAAAGCTAGAAAAATGACAATTTGAATAGATGAAACAATTTATTTGGGAAAATATTCTCTATTTTTACAAAAAAGGTTCTTACTTGAGTTTTCTTCATTCATTTTACATTTAAATTGCATTATTTAATTAAATTATTATAAAATCTTTCTAACTGATAAATCCTTTCGCTTCATCTGGTCATACGGTTCAGGCGAGAATTATCACCACCGTCATGACGACACCATACTGCCAAGGTACCTAATAATAGTTTATGCTACAAGGGCGTAAAGGAATAAACTACGAGGACGATTTAAAACACGAGCGTAGCGAGTGTTTTAAACGTAACCGAGTAATTTATAGCTTTTACGCCCGTGTATCATACTACATTTTTCAATGCATAGTGTGAGGAAATGAAAACAAATATAATCTTGTGAACTTAAAATTATAATTGGCTCAAAGAGACTGTATCCAGAGCCGTTAAACAGTGGAAGAAAAAGTATAACGTCTATGGTACACAGGAAAGGCTGCAGGTTAGCCAACCATTGTAAACAAATAATAAAAAAAAATAATAATAAAGCCCTAGGGCAAAATAATCGAATTTCTGCCTTTACGAGCACATGCATTGAAAAAGTATTTAAATACACTTCGAATTCTTAGGACCTTTTGTTTAGAACAAACTAAATAGAATTTTAGAAATATACCCTATGACGCGCTATGCTTGTATAACTACAACAAAAACCGGGCTTCTGGATCAGAACTATGATAAAACCACAGAACGATAAAACTGAAACGCTTATTACAACTGTTAAATAGACTCAAGATGCTTTTCAGAGATTTACAGACTATTTTTATTTTTATATATTAATTTTAATTTTCTTTATTATCCTTACTCCTATATTCGTCCATGCTCCTACTAATCTTTTACTCTGATAAGTTTTTTTTTGTTTTGTTTAATTTTACAGGTATATGGAGAATGTAATGTAACATATAGCTAGGCAATATTTTAGGTTTAGGTAAGGCTAGGTTTTATAGGTAGGTAAAAGGACTATTTGTTCGTGTCGTGTCCCGAGTAGACTGTGTGCATATTACATATCACATGTAGTATGCACACAGTCTACTCGGGATCTAGTAGGAATTTTGCTGAATCATACTACTTTGTTTTCTTTTTTTCTTCCTAATTATCACATATACATTAAGGGAGGGGAGCTCTGAACCTCGTAGAGCACTCGCTTATCGTATTTCGTCAAAACTCTAGAAGAAATATTTATTTATGGAGAGCCACCTTCACACTGATGGGACTCTCTAAGGAATCTTGCTCGTGTTTTGTCTGAAAGATCTTTTTTATACTGGATCTGTATTTATTTTTGGAAAACACGAAATAAATCAGTCAATGAAACGTATGTCGATCCATAAAGGTTATCAATTGCCAACTGAACACGAACAAATAGTCCTTTAACCTACCTATAAAACCTAGCCTTACCTAAACCTAAAATATTGCCTAGCTATATGTTACAGTAAGTACTTGACGGATTTTGATTTTGATTTTGTTACACTGTTTAATGCTTTAATTTTAGATTTTATTTATTAGTTTTGTAATCTAAATTTTATTTAGTTTTATCACAAAAAATGTTACTTGGCCCGCGGAAAGGCGCTAGAGGCCATTACTCGATTACCGCCTACAATGGCTTCCAACGTTACTCCATAATAATCTAAATTATATAATTTGTACTCATTATAAGTATGTAATTTTTATAACTTGTTATAACGAATAAACTTGGTTTTTTTTTGTTCTGAGCAGCCAAGCGACTTGTCGTGTTGACGTCATGAGATACCAAAACGGGAGAGTGAGTTACTTTTTGATAGTTTATCTTTCTTCTTTCTGGGTGAGTGTTCTTCATCCTAGGTCCCATCATTCTTTCCATCGAGCACGGTTATTGTATGAAAATTAATATTTTATTTTAATTCTAAATTTAGTTTTAATATATCACAGAAACCGTTTCCCGGAAATTAATAACACCGATTCAATTTCCTCCCACAGGAACAAAGGCTTAACATGAAAATAAAAACCGCCCGCATTGTTGACGAAAATTTTTCTCAATGTGAGTGACGTTATCGAAGGCTTTGTGCGTCTGATAGGTTTTGTTGCGGGAAACAATGAGGCGGCAAAAAGTTAAAGGCTAGCTGAGAGTTGCCCAAAATATGACGTCATTCTTTCGAGAGCACGATGATTATTTCTTCTAACCGGTCGGCCACAGCTTCAGGCTTTGAGAGGCGCGCCAAGCGGTTCTTCTTGCGACGGCGCCGGCGGAGAGAACAAATGTATGAAGTTGTATAGAGCCGGCCATGGGTCGCCGCCGTCTTGTCCGGCTTGTGCGGTGATTGAGCGCACAGGACGAACCTAGTGTCAAGCGCTTTGAGCGAGCGAACACGCTATACATCCGATGCAGTGGAAGGCGCCGACGGGTGTTGTGGCAGGGCAAAGCCCGTCGCAAAAACCGCCTGGAAGCGCAGCAAGAAGCGCCGCCAGAAGTCTGAAGCTGTGGCCTTGGCGTAAGGGTTTTGGTGCGAGCTGGAACATCTTAAGCCTACTAAAGTATGAAATAATAGTGCAAGAAGTTGTGTGGTGTTAGTAAGTGGCAATTTTTGACACCATTCTTCAGATTTGGAACAAAATACGAAAAAAAGAAAACCGTAACGCTAAGAACGTATGTCCCAGCTAAAGATATCGAAATGATGAACTACATGCATTTCTATTATTTCTTTTAAAGTATCTCTTACGTAATAGGATTTTGGTATTGCCTTCGGTGCCGGTGCCGTGCAACTTGAAATTCACGTGGAAGTCACGTGATTTTGTTTTATATGTTAACCGGTCGGGCATAATAAAGTTTACTATACATGTGGATAAGTACAAGTGTTTTTTTAAACAATGTTTTATAAATTCCACCAAATGCCAACAATCGCAAGCATCTACTATACTATTTTTCAGTAAATAAACTGTTTAGCGTTACGTCACAATTCATTAGAAAATATACAATTACGTAAATATAATTTGAATCACTTACTTTGTATGAAATAATCAGGTCCAATGTAGACCATGAATTAGCTGGATTATACATTTGTTGGTGATGAGTTGGTATATGGGTTGGTCATTTAAGGTTCAAAAGGTTAATAATTCTGGGTCACAGGAGAAAAAGTGAATCAAAGACACAATAGTAAACACAAAAAGATCTGAGATTCAGCTGGGTGAATCTGAATGCTCCATACCTCCAAGCTTTCAGGCTATACAAAAGCTTTGAAATTAGTTTCATTATCAGTTCTTCGCAGGTGCAAGCTCTATGCACTAGTATTCTAGCGCGACTCCGCTTTTGTTCAACTTAATAAGCTTTATTAAGATCTCTTAATGCGCTAACTCTGCTGAAACGCTTAAGAAAATGCAGTTTATCTAAGGACACTCCATTTTAGTTTCCACCGCCTCTTATAGTGAAGATGAAGTATTAAAAGTTAATTTAAATTTGTAAGAGACCAAGTTAACTGCATCCATTCTGAGTTTTGATAGTGGAAGCGGATTTTAAACGAAAATTTTTTTGTTTTTCGGAATCAGGTTGGAGTCATCAGATTTTCGTTGAATATTTTTTCTGTTCTTATGTGGATATTATTTTAATACCTTTAAAGTAATATAATATGGAACGATAAGCGTTACAATTAATGTATCGGATTTAGCGTGATGATCATGGAGCAGAAAAAACAGACAGCCTGCCCTTTCTTCTTCCTACAGAGCAACAAACTTTCCTGTTCCGGTGGGAATAACAAAAATGGTTTCTAAATTCACTATGTGTCAGTCTTCGCCAACAGATAAGTTTGTGGTCCTGTAGGGCCATAGATAAAAGTGGTATAAACCGTAAGGTTCCTCTCTAACTAGCGAAGGTTGGCAGTCAGCTTGGCATATTGTGCCCCTTCCCTGTGCAAGGATTGAGTTTGTCTCCTACAAGATTTTAATTTGTAAATTTTTTTTGGTAATTAATTATTTAAAAACGGATAGACTTACATTAATTAACTCGCGATACGCGACATGTTTCGAATTCTTTCCGAATTCGTTTTCAAGCGAGCGAGTGTCTGTCGTCAGCAGATGCAGTTACTGCACTGAATCTTTAATCATTAATTATGAACTAAATTTACATGAGTTACAAATCTAGAATCAATTATGTTTAAAAACCTAAAAACAATAGTTAATTATTTTTTCGATATCTCGAAAAATTACGAAGTTATTGACATTCAAAGTGAGCACGGCATAGATCGTGACGTCATCGTTTAGGATGGCGTACTAAAAGTGATAAATATCGCTTTATGTAATATTCGGTACATTATTATAGGAATTTTTCAAAAATTTGAAAATTCTTTGTTTTTTGCACTAACTCATTGATCAGTAGCCCTTAAAAATAAATACTGAAATTTAGCTAGTTACAACTCATTCCTGTCCATTCACAGATGTCGCGCAACCAGGCCTTATTTCTGCGACCCGAATCCTTTTTCCGCGACTTTGTCTATTTGCCCTGTCCATTAGTTAAACAGTTTTTGAACTACGAGTACTCGTATGTGATCCTCTTCATCTAGTCTAGGATAACACAGTGTCATTTACACCGTATAGCTCAGCTTGACTTTATGTCGATAGAATGCTGGCCTCTCAATCTTGAGATGCAAGCACGAATGAGTTTTTCGGAATTTTTGTTCATAGTATTTGTTTTTACTTACCACTTGCTGAACGGTGAAGGAAAACATCTTAAGGAAACCTGCAAGTCCTAAAAAGCGTGTATTTGTGCCCAAAGTACGGCGATAGGGCTCACCACCCAAAACGTTGGGACATAATAATCTTCGGTGAAACGAGGGTGTACTGAGTGTGGACTGTGACTTACATTTCACAGTTCACACTTGGAACATCTCTTACACCCCCTCAGGGATTCATGTCGTGACGAAATATATTTTTCTATGTATTTATAAAAGGAAGGCTTTATTTTGAAAATTAAAAGTTCGTTTAATTTAAATTTAAATATTTATTGCCATATTTTTAAAAGAACTTAATAACTTAGTAATCCTTATCGGACACAGCAATATTAATACTGAGGTGTTGTAATTCAATCAAAAGATGACTTAGCCCAAAAAGAAAATGGATACCTTCCAATTATCTGGCAATAACGATCGCACTTCAAATTTCAAATTAATTGAATCAACAAACCAGGAGGTATTTTCAGCAGGTGCGAAATTTATCAACCTACTCGAATGCTTTGATGTTTAATTAAATGCTTTTATTGTTTGGGCTAAAGTAGGAGAAACTACGATTTTGTATGATTAACACTTGCGACTGCGGCGCCCTTGGTGAAACTTGGAGAATAACATAATGAACGATGACAACAGCACTTGAACTCGTTTAACAATGGGTTTTATTAATTAACGAAACCGGTTTCGACTTTGCACCATTATCAAACTTGGAGAATAATAGAATGAATGATGACAACAGTACTTGAACTCGTTTCACAATGGAGTTTATTCATTAAACCAACCGGTTTCGATTAAACACCATTATCAAACTTGGAGAAAAACATAATGAATGATCTATCTATTGATAAATATCTATTACGTCTATCCCCCCTTTTCAATTTCTTCACCACCCAAAAGTTGGCTGAAAGAAATCGCTTTAAGTGATAAGTCCGCCTTTGTACAAAATTATGTTTTCAATACTCTGTTTTCTTTTATATTATGTCTTTTGTGTACAATAAAGTGTCAATTCATTCATTCAATGATATTAATAGCACTTGAACTTGTATTACGATGGAGTTTAATAACTTACCCAACCGGTTTCGATTTTACACCATTATCAGAAGGATCAATCAATGCAATATCGCAAATTTTAGCAATGAAGTATATCTTCATTGCTAAAATTTGTGATATTGCACGTAATAGCATAAAAAACCATCTTAGATTTAGTAGATTGTGTAATTTTTGTAGTATTTTGTGCAACTCATAATTTGAAACGTTGGGACACGAGTGCTTGTTGTCGAAACAAACGAAAAAAGTTTCGTAATAGTTTTTCACGAGTGTCCCAATGTGTAATTATGTTCAGTTGCACACAACAATTTATCTACGACCATTTAAAATATCGTCTTTATTTTTAATATTTTCACCTTATAACTTCACGAAAAATAAGAAGAACACTTGTTCGTGAACCCCGGGTGCGTCGTTTCAGTAAAGCTGCCTTAAAGGCCAATCAGGATAAAGGGGGCGTGGCTTAAGAAATAATGTTGGAGCTTATTTCCCGTCGATGTTGTTGATTGGCTCTCCAGTGTTATAATAAATTGTGAAAATCGCACTGCAGAATCGCGATGTTTTAATGTAATATTATAATATTTAAATTTCATTTCATTTCAGTACGGACCAAATGCTTAAGTGCATTTTTGAATGTCAATTTGTTTTTTTTTCGTCCACCGCGCCGCACTTAACACCTACCTCTTGTAGCTTAGTCCACAAACAACGTTTTGAAAGCACAAAATTTTAAATGCATCGCAAAACCTTCACAATGGTGTCATAATTAGACGCCATAATTTACTGAAAACCGAGAAGAGCACTCATCTTTCCCTCTTATCGTTTCACCTGAAATCCTGAAATGAAATGATAATGAGTGGCTTTTCAGCTTTTGTTGTTGGTATTTCGTTGTTTTTCAGGGCATTGTGGCTTGGCGTTTAGAGATTATGGTCGTTATTATTTAAATTACCACGAATGAGTTCTTTATTTAAGTATAATTTTCGCACGTAACTAGTACTATTTATTTATTCTGTGACGTCACTTGAGATGTCAAACATTTAAACACATTGCAGATGTAACGTAATTTGGTCGAAAATTGCAGGAAATATCTGCAACAAGTATCCATTTATTGAAGTATATTTGTCATTTTGTTCTACCAGATAAAGGTATCATTAAATTTAAAGAGCTTTCAAAGGTGGTACGTAGAGTTTACAGAATTCCATCTGGTACGATCCTGACACACCTCTTTTGCTTTGTAAATTACGAGCTTTTCTAATTCGGATCCTTCTGTATTGGTCCTTGTCCAGTATTCCACCAAATGTCAAAACACGTCTTTATACAGCTGTACAAACTCCTACACGTAATTTTAATTTAGTCTTCTTTTGTTTAAAACTTGTAGAGGATTTTACCACACTATTCAAGACGACGTTTGAAAATTTGAAATAACGTTTAATTTTTAATAAAGTTTTTGCACAAAATCAATGATCCTATATAAAAACGTATACTGCTTCCCCTCGTTAAATTTCTAATAAGTAAATAGTCAGAATCCTTTAAGAAGCTATGCGAATTTTAACTTTATCACTGTCACTCCAAGCGAAAACACGCTCAGTGCGAGAGGGGCGGAAAACTAAAATAGCTAGCAAAATTTCAAATATTAAATCTCTAGATATTGTTAAAACACACCCAATAAAATATGTTTGAGTTATATGGTTTCTATTCGTCAAACGAGTAGAAAAAGTGTGTTTAAAGACCTCATTTCAACAATTATTTCTATCGAGGAAAATTTATCCAAACATGTTTTTCAATTTCAAAACTCTAGATTATATAGTCAAAATGCATATACCAGAAATTTATTAAAATTTTCCTTGTATTTCATGAAATACACAAAAAATAAAAAGTTCTATATTTTACATATAGCCTTAAATATTAAAACAGATTGGTTCATAAAAGGATCAGAGTGTCGATATAGGAGCACAATCTTCTGCGCTGAAGGATTTCTGGATTACCATAAGTAATATGAAAATATAAGCATGAAGATTTATTTATGTCGAGTCGTGGAACCTAACCTAACCTAGAGACCTAACCTAATCTAGAGTCAACACCATGAAAATTACAAACAAAGAACTTAGAAGAAATAAGAAAAAAGTTCTCCTGTCTGAGTATAAAGACGTAATTTACTTAATCTGCAGGACTTCTTTCGTGGCTTTCGCTCTACTGGCTAGCTTCAGCGCTGAAGAATTTCTAAAAATTTCCAAGTATTTTCCCAGAGTGCCTCTTTATCTGTAATTGAATGAATTGCAGTAATCCATCATCAACTTATAGAAGTATTCATAATTTGCAATTATCCTTGCATATCGTTGGCATATCGTAGAGTTGGGCATATTTTATTTCTGTTAAAACTAGGAGGGTCTAAAATAAATTTATTTACAGGTAAACCTAACACGCTCTTCTTCGCTCCCCTCATCATCGCACCCATTTTTAACGTTTGGTGAAAGATTTTCAGTTTCATACTTGACGATATCTCCACGATATCTAGACTACACCCCAAACCGTCGTGGAAACCAAAGTGTTCCCATAAAGGGTGCCTTTTTTCAACCACTCTCTTAACAACAACTATAACCTTATAAATAAGGGTACAAGTCCAGATAGCCTTTAGCTGATATATTTTTTTATTTTTTATCCCTATAGCACTAAACCTCAAAAGGAGAAATAAAGCACGTTTCATACTGTTAGGTAAAAAAATGGATATTTTCAACAGAACAACCTGATATTTTGTTCACAGTACAGTAAATGACAGTCTTTGGACGCGTCAGTTTTCACAACTACCCCCATTTGTAAGTCTCGAGACGCAATTACAAGACGACACTAGCGAAGTCACTCAATTAGTATGTTAATTAAAATGGTCGTAGAATTTCTAGGAAATTCTCCAGAAAATTGTGCAATATTCCACGGCGTTCTTGCTTACTCACTTTAGCTTAAAAGCATGTTTTTTAGAATTTTTAATTTATTATTATTATTTTGGTAGCAGAAACACTAGTTGACGAAAATAAAAACAAAATTGATACACGTAAGGAAATTTAATTCCAATTTTTTCTATGCTTGCAAGAAATTAAACTTTAAAAATCACAGGTTAAAAACAATCTTGTTAAAAAAACAGCAAACATAATGTATATGATTTTGCTACAAAACCTATTGAATGACTGACATGAGAATTTTAAAGATTGATAAAATTAAGTACTTAGTACCAAGCGTTAAAAAGGAACGTTTTCCTAAGAAAAGTATTGTACCAATCTACAATTGCTTTGTTGCTGTACATAACTAACATTGCTAAGTTTCAGAATAAGGACATCAAAACTATTCTAAATCGTGCCATTATACCGATAGAAGCGTTTTATAAATGGCGGCCGATGTGGATTTCAGACGTAAAAAATATATATATAATCGTCACGACATTAAGAGGATATACCGTGGCGAAATCAGTGTTTGATGGGCGTGGTTTCGCGCTCGCCGCGAGCAGAGAATATAAAGTATTACAGCGAGTCAGCGCGACAAACCGCAGCTGCAGGAATATTGCCGTTGCAATATTCCACAATTTCCACATAACATACTAAATAACTAATCAATTCAAAAATAAATATTATATTATTAAATACAAATAAATTTAATTATCATACAGATACAGTTATCGAGTTTTCACTGTATTTTGAAATTTTAGAACAGAAGCAGTGGAGTCGCTATTATGGTTTTATTTTCAAAAATATTGACCACAAAAAAATAAGTTTTCGTGATGATAAGCTAATTGTTGGTATAGGAGCCCAGATAATTTTTTACACGTCATTTTCAGGATAAATTGTATAAGAAAAGGACAATGGTTCTTTTAAAATATTTTAATCAGAAGAATTCAAAATCAACCACGTGGTTTACAATCTCCTCATTATTTTCTACTACTACGGCCTTTGGTCGCGAGTTTGTCTCTGGATAATTATTTCTTGGAGGTGCTTTCGGACACATGTTTTCTTTATCCTGTTCTTTCACATATTCTGGATCACGAATTTGTAAATTTAGTCTGTGTCTGGGATCAACCACTTCTGGTAAAAGACAATCATTGAAAAACGAAAGCAAATGTGGCTCCATTTTTTCATGCCAAAATAATAATTGGTCATGCTCTAGTATAATTTCGGTTTTTATCTGATTATTTCCGTACCATACGGCCAATGCACATTTTCCTTTTTGACAAATATATAATTGGCCTTGAGCTTGAATAAACCAATCAGATCTTTGGTTTACTTCTATCTGTCCAGTTTTCTTATTTTTACGCCAAAAATGCATCTTTATGAATTCATTTGAATACATTCTGTAACAAAAGTGAATATTGTAAACAAAAAGCTAAAAATATATTTACTTTTAAATATTTTGTCTTTATTTATTCATAAACTCACAATCTTCGATGCCTATTTCGTATGGATGTTCTTGTTCATCATCATCAGTATGATCTTCTTCATGTCTGCGCTTCTTAGTCACATCCTTAGGTCTAGAATAAAAAGACAATATTATACGAATGTGACAGTGGAATACACGTAAGCAGACACAACCGGTATTTGCCATATGGGCAGAGTTTGCTGGGTAGATGGGCTGCAGAGTTTATTCAAACAAAAGATTTTCACATTTCACACAATTCACAGTTACATTTACAACATTGTTGATAAAAGACTAAAATATGACATATATATACATATATATTTTATTTCATTACCCCAATTCCAAGGTTTAAAATTATATTGAAAAAAGGCAAATTTGGGATAATACCCCCTCAATAGAAATATATTAGTACTTAGTATTAAAATTATTTATAAACAGAATATTTTACTTTTTTACTTTGATATTATATTACTTTGACATTTTGATACATGTGATGCTAGATTATTATTGTTTAGATTAAATTTTTTGACATCTGTATTGAATTTATTTACTTTTTAAATTATTTATCCTCTTACTTTTTTATTGTTTTAGATTCCAATTGTTTGTGTTAACTACATTGAGAAGTGTAACCGGCGGTTATAAATAAATATAGGCTCGTCTCTTATAAGAGTATACGAACAAAGGTACCTTCATTTTTTTTTCCAGAATAGCTCTTGTTATTGTTATTAATCTCACGAAATTTGTTACCGGAAATCGATAGTTTCCTCAAAAAAAAATTCAAGTTTCGTAAAATAACCTCAAAAATTGTCTTAAGGTGCAATTTTAATTGATTTTATGACTTGATATTTTTTTTTGGTTGTGCTTCGAAACTGCTGTGAGTCATGCATTAAAATTGACGTAATTTAATTATTTTTTTTTGTTATAGTATAAAACCAATGCAGGCATTTTTTTTTCTTTGTGATTTCATTCAAAGTTTATAAAGTTTATGCATGTCTTTTATTTAGCTTAACAAAAATAATAGGTTTCCTTTTTGTTGTATTTTTGCTGATTAGTGATTTAATAGAAAAAATAGGTTGAATCTGTTGCAAAACCGAATCAGAGCACCTGACTCCATGCAAAAAATAGGTTGAATCTGTTCCAAAACAGAATCAGAGCACCCTGAATCTATACAGTCTTGTGGGTACTACCCCTAGAGTGTATATAAAAGCCGTAGGCGTGAAGGAAGGGCAGCCCTCGCCTGCCGTGACAAAGCATAGGCACCCGTGCGAGCCGTAGAGGCTGAGGCTGGTCGCCGAAGGCGACCAACAAGCCGAAACTCCGAAGGTGAGCATAGGTGACTGTGCTTTGTTACGCAAGGGCGAAGAGGCTGCACTTTCCGCAACGCCGAAGCAATTGCAAAAGTAATTTTGGGTCTTTAAAGTTAAAGAGACAAAAAAGTGAGGTTTCGTTTTGATTTTTTTTTTAACTATTTTCATTTCCCCCCCCCCTACGTATACTTAATATTCGAGTTATTTTATTCTACCTAAAATAACCTAGAAATTTTTAATTTTGAAAAAAAAAAAATATAAAAAAGCTATTGATTTCCGGTACCCCCCCTTCGGGGGAGGAATTATACCCCCCCCCTCCCCCTTTAAACATATACATAGGTACTTATATAAGAGTCCTTCCTAAATATATCTTATGTCTCATGTCTTATACCATCACCGGGTCCCTGAAAAACATAACCCACCCTCGGGTGGGCGGTCGGATAAAATGACGAATTCAAGTAAACAAATAAACTTTTTGTTTGAAACAAATTTTTCGTTACGATTCGATTTTGCTCGAAGTCGGTAGATGCATAATATGCCAGACGAGCTATTTTTGTCTAGAGATAGTAGTAGTAACTCCTGTCCTATAATTTTACAAGAATAAATAATCTGTCCCTGAGTCTGATATTAATACATCATCAACTGATAAAGATCGATTAGACCTATAAAAATATAAAGAAAATGTGACAATGATAATGGTGAAAAAATAGATTTGGTATAATGAAATATATATGATGCTTCATTTAAAAAAATTTAAATATTGGACATATTTCAATTTTTTATACTAGGTAAGTAATATATATTTGTAGCTATTTTATTCAAATTTGTTTTGAGAAGAAAGAAAAAATAACAAATTACTACACTTAAATATTTCTAACATCATATTTTACTTAAAATTATAATAATCATAACATTTTGAAACCCTTACCCTCTTTTTGGAATCGACTGGGTGTTTAAAATTCTCTGCTCGTTTAAATTAAAAATTATCAATGACGACTCCATGACTTTGCTTTGTTCTGTTGCTCCCGAACCACTTGCACTGTCATTGAACGTCTGTGCTGATGGGTTTATATAATCTATCTTATTTTCATGGTTATGTAAACATCTTTTAGCCCTGAAAAATATCACATAATATATAAGTAAAGCGTTTTACAGATACTACACTAGATTCCAGAAAAGTCCGTCCTTGCAAGTTGACATGTAACAAATAAAAATCATATGTAGGTACTTACATGATTTTTGCGACCATGTCGTGACCTCTAGCTTGCATGTACTTCTTATATTTTTTTTACGTATGATTGTTCTGTTTTGATTTTATTCCCCATTTTGGGGTATTGTTTTACGATTACGATTTATATCAGTAAACAACAATCAGTTTTAACCCTAAAACGAATCTTAACGAGATAAAAACTATAATGCAATAATGAATATTAACTTAGCAATAGATTATGATTGATAACAAACTTAAAATTTGTGGAAACGGGGAAAAACAAAGAGGATCAAACGCAGCACAGGTCCTTCGCACGGTAGAGCTCAGCGAGCACTGAAGAAAGTGAACGAGTGTGACAGCGCTATAGCCCGAACGTACAGAGCAGCAGTAGCACACGCGATAACAATAGTGCGCGCAAATCTCGACCTTACCGTCACTTGACGCGCAATTCATGTAAAAAATCGTAAAAAAATAACTAGAGTACCCAACTGAAAAATGATAACAGATAATTTAAAATAAAACGTTTCACATTCAGAGAAAAATCGTGGTTAGGATACGTTGAACCATTGAGGAGTAAAATGAAAAAAAGGGAAATATAAGACGTTACTTTGGAATTATTTTCTATCGAGAAAATTTTATCCAATTGCGTTTTCCATAACACATAATTTGAAGAATATGCCCAAGATTCATATAGTCTGAAACCAGATCTTTATATATTGTAGTTGTGTCATAAAATGAAATGAAAAACCCACTCCGATGTCGGTATATCCCCTTAATCCTGCTTCGGCCGCTTTTAGGGTCCCGTAGTACCTAAAAGGTACAAAAGGAACCTTATGGTGAGACTTCGTTGTCCGTCCGTCCGTATGTCACAGCCTCATAACTTTCATGAAATTTGGCACAAAAGTAGCATTAATTTGCCCACATATCACGGTGTAAAAAAATATTAAAATTTAAAATTGAAAAAAATTGGCACTGGTTTCGAGAAATCTTTAAAAAAACCCCAAAATATGTATGTCCTCCCCCCCCTTATCTTCGAAACTGGTAGACCGAAAAATATGAAAAAATATCATTTATAGATCATAACTGGCCAATTACAGGAAAAATCTAGCGATAAAAAAAAATGGGCACAAATGAGAAATATACAAAAAGAAGTAAAATAAATAAAACATATATTTTATAAAAATACAATATGGGTATCAAATTGTAGGCATTAAAAAGTTTTTTGTAAAAATTTATTCTTTTATTATATTTACTGGCACTGATTTCGAGAAATCTTTAAAAATCCCCAAAAAATATGTATGTCCACCCCCCCTTAACTCCAAAACTGGTGGACCAAAAAGTATGACAAAAATCATGGTAATATGTGTTTACGTAAAGATTACAGGAATAATAAAGCGGTTGAGAAATTCACGAAAAAGAATGACAAAATTTTGTTTATCATCCACAATACGGAACACTAGGTACGCGAGTCTGACTCGCACTTGGCCGGTTTTTATAAAACACGTGTCTTCATCACAGCTAATATTATATTCATTGCAGCCATAAAGCTCAAAGTCAAAGAAGGTGAGACAGTATTTTTAAATTAAGGCCAGTTTATCAATTTAGCGTTACTTTTAGCTCAGCGCCTTAACTAATAATGTCGTCAGAATAGGTGTGCAATACAGGGTTAACGACCTCAAACATTGTAAAAGAATGGATAAACTTCGTACATGAGAAAAAGTGTTATGTTGTTTCTAAAGTGAAGATTTTTAAGGTACCAACATTGTTTTATTTAGGATAAAGATTATTTATGGTCCTTAATGTGTTAATAAAGCGATAAGTTGATATTGGGACAAAACGTTGCTGAGCATACACGGTGAGATCTGTTGGAAACGAAAACTGGTGATTGTAGTAGACCATAGGAACAACTTTTAATATGGAAATAATCCTGAAAGCGCAAAAACTAGTGAGCTATTCAATGGAAAAGGTAATACCCGACCAAAATACATGAAACAGTTGATTTATTTTCACGATTTTAGACTCTGTTCGTATAGACAAGTATAATCACCAGTTTTCGTTTCCAAAACCACTAAGAGAGTGTAGAGAGCATACATTTTGCAACTGGTCTTCAGAAGCAAACACAAATTAAAAGGAAACCACTGACCTTATGGATAGTGCCTAACTATGGCTTGCATGAAACTGCAGCATTCAATGTTAAACCAGACTGAATAAAACAAATGCTTATAAATGTTTTATTGCTCGGACACCTCTCAAACCAGTTTCAGTTTGTTTTGAATATTTCCGTAATAAATCTGGCGGAAAAACGAATGAAACTGAATGTCCCGCTTTTTCCGAAGCTTGCTCGCAAAAAGCTTCAACAAGCTGCATAAAACACGTAGCTAAACAATAAAAATATGAAAGCTAGCGACACAGCAAGTTATTGTTAGAGGAAAATATATTGGACAATTTTATGAAATCTCGTTCGAGGAGGGTTTCGAGTGTTTTAAGTTATGCACAAACAAAACAATCGGCGAAGCATGAATATTGAAGTATATATCGTCGCGACATATATTCCCGGAGGGGTGTCAGAGTTGTAACCAAGTGTGTGTCACTAGAACAGTCAACACTCATACACCCACCTTTTAACCGACGATTTGTGGGGTAAGCCTTATCGCTGTTATATTTGTGGGGTGAGCCTTGTTGCCGTTATATTTGTAGAGTGAGCCTTGTGGTCGTTATATTTGTGGATTGAGCCTTGTTGTCGTTATATTTGTGGAGTGAGCCTTGTTGGTGTTATATTTGTGGAGTGAGCCTTGTCACTGTTATATTTGTGGAGTGAGCCTTGTCACCGTTATATTTGTGGAGTGAGCCTTGTCACTGTTATATTTGTGGAGTGAGCCTTGTCACCGTTATATTTGTAGAGTGAGCCTTGTTGTCGTTATGTTTGTGGAGTGAGCCTTGTTGTCGTTATATTTGTGGAGTGAGCCTTGTTGTCGTTATATTTGTGGAGTGAGCCTTGTTGGTGTTATATTTGTGGAGTGAGCCTTGTCACTGTTATATTTGTGGAGTGAGCCTTGTCACCGTTATATTTGTGGAGTGAGCCTTGTCGCTGTTATATTTGTGGAGTGAGCCTTATCACCGTTATAATTTGTTGAGTGAGCCTTGTCGCTGTTATATTTGTGGAGTGAGCCTTGTCACCGTTATATTTGTGGAGTGAGCCTTGTCACTGTTATATTGGTGGAGTGAGCCTTGTCACCGTTATATTTGTGGAGTGAGCCTTGTCACTGTTATATTGGTGGAGTGAGCCTTGTCACCGTTATATTTGTGGAGTGAGCCTTGTCACCGTTATAATTTGTGGAGTGAGCCTTGTCACCGTTATATTTGTGGAGTGAGCCTTGTCGCTGTTATATTTGTGGAGTGAGCCTTGTCGCTGTTATATTTGTGGAGTGAGCCTTGTCACTGTTATATTTGTGGAGTGAGCCTTGTCGCTGTTATATTTGTGGAGTGAGCCTTGTTGTCGTTATATTTGTGGAGTGAGTCTTGTTGTCGTTATATTTGTAGAGTGAGCCTTGTTGGTGTTATATTTGTAGGGTGAGCCTTGTTGTCGTTATATTTGTGGAGTGAGCCTTGTCGCTGTTATATTTGTGGAGTGAGCCTTGTTGTCGTTATATTTGTGGAGTGAGCCTTGTCGCTGTTATATTTGTGGAGTGAGCCTTGTCGCTGTTATATTTGTGGAGTGAGCCTTGTTGCTGTTATATTTGTGGAGTGAGCCTTGTTGGTGTTATATTTGTGGAGTGAGCCTTGTCGCTGTTATATTTGTGGAGTGAGCCTTGTTGGTGTTATATTTGTGGAGTGAGCCTTGTCGCTGTTATATTTGTGGAGTGAGCCTTGTTGGTGTTATATTTGTGGAGTGAGCCTTGTCGCTGTTATATTTGTGGAGTGAGCCTTGTTGGTGTTATATTTGTGGAGTGAGCCTTGCTGGTGTTATATTTGTGGAGTGAGCCTTGTCACTGTTATATTTGTGGAGTGAGCCTTGTCGGTGTTATATTTGTGGAGTGAGCCTTGTCACTGTTATATTTGTGGAGTGAGCCTTGTCGCTGTTATATTTGTGGAGTGAGCCTTGTCGCTGTTATATTTGTGGAGTGAGCCTTGTTGGTGTTATATTTGTGGAGTGAGCCTTGTCACTGTTATATTTGTGGAGTGAGCCTTGTCGCTGTTATATTTGTGGAGTGAGCCTTGTCGCTGTTATATTTGTGGAGTGAGCCTTGTTGTCGTTCTATTTGTGGAGTGAGTCTTGTTGTCGTTATATTTTTGGAGTGAGCCTTGTCGCTATTATATTTGTGGAGTGAGCCTTGTCACCGTTATAATTTGTGGAGTGAGCCTTGTCACCGTTATAATTTGTGGAGTGAGCCTTGTCACCGTTATATTTGTGGAGTGAGCCTTGTCACCGTTATAATTTGTGGAGTGAGCCTTGTCACCGTTATAATTTGTGGAGTGAGCCTTGTCACCGTTATAATTTGTGGAGTGAGCCTTGTCACCGTTATATTTGTGGAGTGAGCCTTGTCACCGTAATAATTTGTGGAGTGAGCCTTGTCACCGTTATAATTTGTGGAGTGAGCCTTGTCACCGTTATATTTGTGGAGTGAGCCTTGTCACCGTTATATTTGTGGAGTGAGCCTTGTCGCTGTTATATTTGTGGAGTGAGCCTTGTTGTCGTTATATTTGTGGAGTAAGTCTTGCTGTCGTTATATTTGTGGAGTGAGCCTTGTTGTCGTTATATTTGTGGAGTGAGCCTTGCTGTCGTTATATTTGTGGAGTGAGCCTTGTTGTCGTTATATTTGTGGAGTGAGCCTTGTTGTCGTTATATTTGTAGAGTGAGCCTTGTTGTCGTTATATTTGTGGAGTGAGCCTTGTTGTCGTTATATTTGTAGAGTGAGCCTTGTTGGTGTTATATTTGTGGAGTGAGCCTTGTTGTCGTTATATTTGTGGAGTGAGCCTTGTTGTCGTTATATTTGTAGAGTGAGCCTTGTTGGTGTTATATTTGTGGGGTGAGCCTTGTTGTCGTTATATTTGTGGAGTGAGCCTTGTTGTCGTTATATTTGTAGAGTGAGCCTTGTCGCTGTTATATTTGTAGAGTGAGCCTTGTTGGTGTTATATTTGTGGAGTGAGCCTTGTTGGTGTTATATTTGTGGAGTGAGCCTTGTTGGTGTTATATTTGTAGAGTGAGCCTTGTTGGTGTTATATTTGTGGAGTGAGCCTTGTTGTCGTTATATTTGTGGAGTGAGCCTTGTTGTCGTTATATTTGTAGAGTGAGCCTTGTTGGTGTTATATTTGTAGAGTGAGCCTTGTTGTCGTTATATTTGTGGAGTGAGCCTTGTTGTCGTTATATTTGTAGAGTGAGCCTTGTTGGTGTTATATTTGTGGGGTGAGCCTTGTTGTCGTTATATTTGTGGAGTGAGCCTTGTTGTCGTTATATTTGTAGAGTGAGCCTTGTCGCTGTTATATTTGTAGAGTGAGCCTTGTTGGTGTTATATTTGTGGAGTGAGCCTTGTTGGTGTTATATTTGTGGAGTGAGCCTTGTTGTCGTTATATTTGTGGAGTGAGCCTTGTCGCTGTTATATTTGTAGAGTGAGCCTTGTTGGTGTTATATTTGTGGAGTGAGCCTTGTTGGTGTTATATTTGTGGAGTGAGCCTTGTTGTCGTTATATTTGTAGAGTGAGCCTTGTTGGTGTTATATTTGTAGAGTGAGCCTTGTTGTCGTTATATTTGTAGAGTGAGCCTTGTTGGTGTTATATTTGTGGAGTGAGCCTTGTTGTCGTTATATTTGTGGAGTGAGCCTTGTTGTCGTTATATTTGTAGAGTGAGCCTTGTCGCTGTTATATTTGTAGAGTGAGCCTTGTCGCTGTTATATTTGTAGAGTGAGCCTTGTTGGTGTTATATTTGTGGGGTGAGCCTTGTTGTCGTTATATTTGTAGAGTGAGCCTTGTCGCTGTTATATTTGTAGAGTGAGCCTTGTTGGTGTTATATTTGTGGGGTGAGCCTTGTTTTCGTTATATTTGTAGAGTGAGCCTTGTCGCTGTTATATTTGTGGGGTGAGCCTTGTCGCCGTTATTATATGCTTAAGGCGCCTCCTCCCACCGTCATCTAAAAATTACTCTATTGATAACGTTATTTCTCTTAAACGGTTTGTTTAAAAATTATAAAAATATTGTTAGTTAAACTATAATAAATTACTTCATTTAAAGAAATTGTTCTTGCGTATAAGAAACAGCATGAAAATATTGTTCAAAGTCAAGCTGTTTTTAGACTAAAATTAAGGAAAATTGGCTATTTCTTTGAAATCACTAATGGTATATGTATGGTTCTTGCACTGAAACACAAGGAAAATATTGCTTAGAAAAATCATTTATGGATTTTTTTCCGTCCATCGCGTCCATGTGAAAAGTATTATTTTCTCCTATTTTCCGCTGAAGGAGACTCTGGCGTCTCTCTGAATTCGTCTTTGACAACGAAACCTGGATATGCGTTTTTCTGGATTGAACTCTGGATTGGTCGTTGTTTTACCAACAATGAATAACACGTACAAGCAATAACTGGCTCACAATGAATATATTGTTAATTTACAACAGCTGATAGACATGCGTATATAAAAATGTTCGAGTGTATCGCTTCACGGGTGAGCGAGCTCTGCCGACTCAAGACAAGCCGTTTTTTCGGGGTACCTCCTTTTCTTCATACATTTCGTCGCAACTCCGCTGCTCTGGTTTGCGGTTGCACCGATTCTTAACATGCCCCCCGGCGTTGAAAGCCCTGCTTTCAACAAGATAGCTGATTATCTTTATCGTCTGTCTGGTTAATCGGAAGGGGACAGATTTTGGTGAATGCTCGCCTTATGACACCTTTCTTGGTGAGGATATCTGCTACTCGACAGACTCCATCCTTGCCAGGAAATACTTCCAAAATGCGTCCGAGACACCACTTCAGTGGTGGCAGGAAATCCTCTTTCACTATTACTAAGGTTCCCTTGTCTAGCTTGCCGTTGCAGGAACGCCATTTAGTCCTTTGTTGTAACTCGGATACGTATTCTTTCATCCATCTGACCCAAAAGTGCTGGCGCATCTGTTCTACGCGATCCCATCGTTGTAGCCTATTCGTATTGACGTCGTCCAACATCGGACTCGGCAATGCAGTTAGAGGTCGTCCAACCAAGAAATGACCAGGGGTAAGTGGAGTGAGATCACAAGGATCAGAGGACATTGGATACAATGGACGTGAATTTAAAATTGCTTCGATCTGTACTAACGCCGTGTAAAGTTCCTCAAAGGTGAGGTTAGCTTCGCCTAAGACTCGCATTAAATGGAGCTTGAAAGATTTGACTCAAGCCTCCCAAATCCTCCCCATATGTGGGGCATAAGCTGGAATAAATTTAAAGTCTATGTTCTCATTTGCCATGATTTCGGATAATGACTCTGAATTATTTTTAATGAATCTTTGAATTTCGTTTTTGCCACCATGGAACTGGGTTCCATTATCTGTGAAAATTTCGCGCGGTTTTGAACGACGAGCAATGAATCTGCGTAGCGCAGTGATATAAGTTTCTTTGGTCAAATCGGTGACCAATTCTAGGTGTATGGCCTTTGTAGTAAAACAAACAAAGACTGCTACGTATACTTTTATTAGCTTACACCCGCGGCCTTTACGGTCAGCAGCACTTAGAGGTCCTGCGTAATCGATGCCGGTAGTTTGGAAGGGATAGCCTGGATCTAAACGCTGCTGAGGTAGGTTGCCCATAATAGGGCTGACAGTCTTAGCTTTCAAACGAAAACACCTAAGGCATTTTTGTGCAACAAATCTAGCTGTATTTCTTCCACCTAACGGCCAAAACTGTTCTCTTACTGATGCAAGCAAAAGCTGTGGTGAAGCATGAAATAGAATTATGTGTTGATGCTCGAATATGAGTTTTGCTATTGGATGCTTGCATGAAATCAAATTGGATATTTTTTGCCATATTCAAATTGAGAGTTGCTTAATCTGCCTCCGACTCTAATCAAACCGAACTCATCCAAAAAAGGTGACAGAGACAGTATACTGTTTTTGTGTGGTAAGCTTTGTTTTCTTGTTAAGAGGTCATACTCTTCCTCGAATGATTGTTTTTGTGACAATTTGAGCAACAGTTTAAAACTATTTTCGATTTCATCGACGGATAGAGGACCCTTGATTTTTGTATTGTCCCTTTGACAATTGTGTATAAAGCGTAGTGCGTTTGCAAACGCCCTTTTTAGTTTCAATAATTTAGAAAATCTTGTGAATTCAATTACTTCTGCATTATCTGTATTTGCCTCGGATGCTAAAACTACTTTTGGAATGTCTTCTTTCTGATAATCATCCTGATGATTTTGCAAAAACTTGGGTCCTGACCACCACAAATTTAGATTATGAATTTCTGACATGTTTACGCCGCGAGTTAACAAATCTGCAGGATTATTATCACTGGAAATGTATCGCCATTCATGATTTTTGGTAAGCTGTTGAATTTCAGCCACACGATTCTGAACGAATTTTTGTTTAAGTTGATTTGGTGCCGTTTTAAGCCAAGCCAAAACTATTGTTGAATCAGACCATAGTACACATCTATACACTGATAGCCTAAATGCTTTAAGCAACTTTTCAGTTAACCTTGCAGCTGTGAGTGCACCGCAAAGCTCCAAACGCGGTATTGTTTCGGGCTTGAGAGGAGCGACCCTGCTCTTTGCGCATAATAAGTGCACGTGTACCTGATTATCGCTAGTAATACTTCTGACGTAAACGCAAGCCCCATACGCATCTTGAGAAGAATCACTGAACGTGTGCAACTCGATTTGACTTGGATTTATACCTGTCACTAGACGAGGAATCCGAATATTATTGATCTGAGCAAGTTCTGAAATATATTTTTGCCAAACTTGTGCTAAATTGGATGGAAGTGGCTCGTCCCATGATATTTTCAACAACCAAAGTTTCTGTAGCATGATTTTTGCCTGGATAACAATGACTGTGAGTAATCCCAAGGGATCGAATATCTGCCCTATCTGTGACAAAACTGATCTTTTTGTATGAATTTCGTGAGATTTTGGCTTAATGTCGAAATACAAATTGTCTTCTGTTGGCGACCAACCAAGACCTAATGTGTGTGAGGAACCTGGATCACCTAGATTTAGTTTCTGATCTGAATTTGAATTATTATCAAAATGTTTGATATTGGATCTAATTTTGCGCAAGTTAAAACAGGCGGATGATAGTTCTTGAATGACTTTGTCTCTGATTTCGACTAATTGGTTGGGGGATTGACTCCCAGTGACTAAGTCATCAACATAAAAGTCTTCGCTTATAATCTGAGATATAACACTATTTTTGCACTCTATGGCCAGCTGTTTCAAACATCTTATCGCCAAAAATGGAGCTGATGCTGTGCCATAGGTCACTGTATTAAGATTGTATATCTTAAGAGAATCACTTGGATTGTCCCTCCAAATAATTCTCTGGAGATGCCGCTGCCCTTCATGTATAGCCACTTGCCGATACATTTTCTCTACGTCACCCGTCATGACATAGGAAAAATGCCTAAACCGAATTAGGATTGAAAATAAATCGCTCTGGATTGTGGGACCTACAGCCTGGATATCATTACAAGATACGCCCGTGGTTGTAGGCGCGCTTGCATTAAAAACTACACGGAGCTTTGTAGTTTCACTGTTTTCGCGTAATACGCCGTGATGCGGCAAGTAATATGGGTTTTTCACGTTTTTGTCCACATTTGTGTTTGTATGTATTAGAGACATATGACCTAACTGCCTATATTCCATCATGAACTCCGTATACATCCGCTTAAGTTCTGGTGAGCGTTGCAATCTGCGTTCAAGTGCAAGAAAACATTGTCTTGCTCTTGCGTATGAATCTCCGAGGCTGGACTCTGATTTTTTCAAAGGAATAGCAAATGAAAACCTACCATCTGACAGCCTCGTGACATTGTTTACAAAACTGTCTTCGCACAGTTGCTCCTCCGATGAATAAATTGAGAATTTATTATCTGGTGTTTCTTCGAGAGTCCAGAACTTAGCTAATTGTTCTTGTATTTGTGTATCGTTGTTTTGTATGAAATTACATGTAATTGAATGGCTCTTTGTTGGCGTGTGTGTTTGACTTAATCCACTAGTGGGACCTGAAATTATGTATCCTAACTTTGTCTGTTGCAAAATGGGACTATACTTACCTAAACGTATTTGGCCTGGTTCTAGTAGATCCCAAAAAATATCTGCACCGAGTAGTATATCTATGCTCGCTGGATTAAAGTATTCGGGATCTGCCAGTGTTATGTCCTTATATATGTTTAATTTTTGCATTTGTGTTGTACTGTTGCAAAGATTAGCGATATTTGGAAGCACCAGCATGGATAATTCCACTTTGAAGTCTGATGTTCTCGATTCAATTAATGCATTGCAACGCCTTGTGATTTTTGAAACTGAATTATTAATGCCTACCACCGACGTAGACGTATTTGTGCATTTTAATTTGAGTTTTTGGTGTAAGGCCTCCGTCATGAAGGATGCCTGGCTCCCAGAATCTAAAATCGCCCTTGCTTCATGACGTTGCCCGTCCTTATCTGTAATCATGACTACTGCGGTCGACAGCAACACCCGCTCTGTCACGCTGACTGAAAGTGTTGTGGCGCTGCTGCCTGGCGCATCGTTTGTGTCTACATGTAATACTGTATTGTGTTTTTGCGAGCACTTCTTGCACGGGCCTAATCTACATTCAGCAGCTTGATGACCAGGTCTTAGACAATTTTTGCACAATCTCAGCGACCAGACCGTTCGTGCTCTCTCTTCGGTTGATTTCCCAAGAAAAGACTCACAATAATAAAGTCTATGTGCTTGATTGCAAACAGGACAACTGGGTGTCCTATACCTACCTGAATAGGCATGTTGATTATTGTGTTGATTGTTGTTTGAATTGTAGTTTGGATTGTTGTTTGGATTGTTGTTTGGATTGTTGTTTGGATTGTTATTTGAATTAATGTTTGAATTATTGTTTGAATTGTTGCTTCTATTGTTATTTGGATTTTTACTTGTATTGTTATTCGTATTTTGGTTGTAATTTTTGTTAGTGGTTTGATTATTGTTTATGTTTGTGTACAGGCTTTCGCTTGTAAATTCATTATCACTTGTGTTGTCTGTACAAGCAGCTAGCCCCTTAATTTGAATGTTTGTATATTTATTGCTTCCCATACTTATAGTGTGAAGTACATCAGCCCTATCCTTCAAAAAAGATATAAACGTAGCAAGCGTTAAGTCTGTGATCGTACTCTTTTTCTCTTCCCACATTCTTGAAGTCCTAGGATCGAGTTTCGAACTCATTATAAAAACTATCAATGAATCCCAAGATGTTGTTGGCTCACCAAGTTTTTTCAAAGATCTGAGATTTTTAGAAAATGTGTCAACAAGTTTTCGAATATTTTCTGCGGATTCACGTTTGATTGGTTCCACGGAAAACAAAGCCTGAATGTGATTTTGTATTAATAAACGAGGGTTATCATATCTACCGCATAACTCATCAAATGCAATCTCGTAATTCGAGGCTGTAAAATCTAATGACCCTATCACCTCCGCAGCGTCACCTTCCAATGCAGCCCGCAGATAATGAAACTTTTGAATTTCACTAATCGATTCATTTCTATGTATAAGAGAGCTGAAA
Source organism: Ypsolopha sequella (assembly GCA_934047225.1). Taxonomy (NCBI): domain Eukaryota; kingdom Metazoa; phylum Arthropoda; class Insecta; order Lepidoptera; family Ypsolophidae; genus Ypsolopha; species Ypsolopha sequella. The sequence goes on along the minus strand of OW203988.1, from coordinate 3,394,670 downwards.
GTGTCTCTGAATTCAAGCCATTTGGCGTACTCGCCACAGAATTTTGGCACGTGTATGGTCGGAAGTTTTATACCGCGAAAACCCCTGGTCTCTGTTTCCCTGACCACACTGCCATCCTGAGATTTTCCTGAAACTGACCCATTGTCGTCCAAAACCGGCTTTGGTTTATTGTTTTCATACAGTTCTTGCGCCCTAGCTAAAATTAAAAAATATTTGTTCTCAAAGTCTTCCCTTAAGGCATACTGGGCAGCGGTATCTGTGGCCTCAACACTAGTTTCTATAGAAGTTTGAATATCTTCGAAAGTTTCGTACACCTTTTTTAAACATTGGATTCGAAGGTGTAAATCAATGTTTTGAACGTTGGTTAAATTCGGTTTTAAGTTGTTGACAAAATTAATAAATGTTGTAAGGCGACCCTTGGCAGAACCACGTCTGGCTATTAATTCTTTGAGTTCCATTGTGACTTTGCTGACAAAGTGAAACGGAAGCGAAATCTTTAAAAAGGTACGTAACTATAAATTATTATTATTTTAGTATTTATTTATTTTTATTTATTATTATGTCATTCATTTAAAATTCATCACTCAATAAAAATCTACTTAATATTTTAATTTGAACTGACCAAAATAAATTTTACATAAAAAAAATGATATTAGCCCAATAAAATGCAAATGACCCATTTGAGAAAATATTATCAAAGGCCAACCCAATCATACCTACAAATTATTGTTCATTGAAAAATTGTTAAATACGACAGTAAATCATTTCACACCATGACCAAAATATTTATTACATGTGGATCACTAATTAAATAGAAATAACTCAATACGATCATTCACTAAAATATATTCGTCATGTGTAATTAAATGTTAGAAACTATGCTATGATAACTCCGTTATTGGAAAGAGTGGAATGTTTAACTCGACCGCCTAACTATTTAACGTAACTCAAAAATTCATTTTAAATTTAATAAAATTGAATCTTAAGCCACTCCAATAGAGTTGACTTGTTTACTACTTGAAGTGCATTTACAAAGTTGTATTCATATGGGCGTCGCAACGCCTTGGCGATGAGAACAAAGACAGAATCGTAGGTAATAAGTTACTATGCACTGATTTTAACTCGTAAACAGATCGAAGCGTTTTATAACTTTTGTAATCTTATACGGAAATTGACAATTTGGGACGGAAATTGTGGAGAAAATATGGAAATTGATAGAAAATTATATTTATGACGTATTAAGGCTGCTAAATTATGAAAATAGCAGATAATATCATAAATTATTAAAAATAAACACGGAAATTCACGACATGGAACAGAAATGATTGAAAAAAATATGTAAATAGAATGAAGATTATATTTATGATATATTAAGGCTGCTATTATGAAAAATAGCAGATAATATCATAAATTATTAAAAATAAACACGGAAATTGCTGACATGGAACGGAAATTATTGAGAAGAATATGTAAATTGAATGAAAATTATATTTATGGTATTATATAAGTAGGTATTATGGCTGCTATTAAAAAAAATAGCAGATAATATTACAAATTATTAAAAATAAACAAACTTCGTAGGATAATCGAATAAAGTTATATGAATTAAGATTTATGGTAATAAATCAGTACTTATTTGAAATTAATTATAACATTAAATACTGAAATTGTTGATATTTGGTTAGGACTCGCTCAATAACTTGCTTTGTCTTTAGTTTTTAGACATCTACGTAGATAATTAAGGCTGACTTATCTTGCACTGATTCCGTGATGGGTACTCCTGGATACGTTCTGACTTCTGGTTTTATGTATTTCTTCCTGTAACTGGCACTGTATACCGTAACTGGCTGGTAGTTTTTATATCCGTATGCCGAAGGACCATGAAGGAGACTCTGGCGTCTCTCTGAATTCGTCTTTGACAACGAAACCTGGATATGCGTTTTTCTGGATTGAACTCTGGATTGGTCGTTGTTTTACCAACAATGAATAACACGTACAAGCAATAACTGGCTCACAATGAATATATTGTTAATTTACAACAGCTGATAGACATGCGTATATAAAAATGTTCGAGTGTATCGCTTCACGGGTGAGCGAGCTCTGCCGACTCAAGACAAGCCGTTTTTTCGGGGTACCTCCTTTTCTTCATACATTTCGTCGCAACTCCGCTGCTCTGGTTTGCGGTTGCACCGATTCTTAACATCCGCTATCCGGAGACCCAGCGACGTCGTAATGCAGTGCGCGCTGATATGAAAGTTATTGCAATATAGTTTCTGTCGATATTTGTACTGACACAGGTCGACTCAAGGTCGTTGGCGGCTACCTGCCCCTTAACATACAGTATCCAAACCCAGGTGTCAAGATTGAGAGTCCCGTCTGAGCTAGCACTGCTTTTTAGCAGTAGCATGTTCTATATTCAGTTCATAGCATAAAACGCAAAAATAAGGAATTCTCTAGAATAGTGAATTAACTTTTTGAGCGACTTCTTACTTTATTTTGTCAGAAAAAACGGCCAACTAAATTTTATTCTTTTGAGGTCGTTCTTGAGCTCAGTTTTGAAGAAATTTTTCTAAAGAATCCAATAGTTCATTTTGTTTGCAATTTTTGTTTGTTTTTTAAATTTTCTATTCTCGTCAGACAAAACACATGCATAATATTTAAGAGCACAACCACGGGTAAATTGTTGTGTCCTACAGACTAATACATAACAGAGTATCTGAGTACGAATTTGCCTGTACAAGGTTAGTATAGACCTTGGACACGGACTTTTGATAATGGAGTGAGAGCTTGTATATCGCGAGTCTAGAAAAGTCGTTATAAGCGATAAAATTGCCAAGTGGTATTTTTTTTAGGATTCCGTAGTACCGTAAAGGTAAAAAAGGAACCCCTATGGTGAGACTCTGTTGTCTGTCCGTCCGTCCGTTCGGTCCGTCCATATGTCACAGCCTCATAACTTTAGCACCGTTAAAGATAACGACCTGAAATTTGGTACAAATATTGCATTAATTTTCCCACATAGCACGGCGTCATATTATTTTGAAAATTTTGAAAAGTCCAAAATATTTTCTATACGAAAGAGAGAAAAAAATCCTAAACACACAATATGCATATCAAATTGTTGATTAATATCAAGAGTTGATTGTAAAAATATATTTTTTAGGTAACTATATTTCCTGGCACTGATTTCGAAAAATCTTTGAAAAACCACAAAAACATGTATGTCCAAAAAATCTTATCTCGAAAACTGCTGGACTGAAAAATATGAAAGAAATGTCGATTATAGGTCATAACTGGCAAATTACAGGAAAACTATAATGATTTAAAAAATTAAACACAAATGAGAATATAAAAAATTAAAATAAATAAAATAATTTATTTTATAAAAACACAACATAGGTGTTAAAAAGCTAATTGTAAAAATATATAGTTTCGTTATATTTACTTGCATCTATTTAGAGAAATCTCTGAAAAACCACAAAAAATGTATGTCCCAAAACTGGTAGACCGAAAAAAAAAAATCATGGTATAATGTGCTTACGTAAGGATTACAGAAGAAATAAAACCAGTTGAGAAGTTCACAAAAACAAAATGACAAAAATAATTTTTTCATTCACGACACGGAACCCTAGGTATGCGAGTCTGACTCGCACTCGACCTTTTTTTTACCGTGTCATGTTTATTTGTACTACTAATTTGGCGCAAAATAAAGCATTTTTTTTTCTTTCTTATACACTTTATACAAGTATTCTTGAATTTTTTTATCTGCAAGAGCTACTATAAAGATAAGGGAACAGCATTTTTGTTGCATGAAATATTATGACTTACAATATAAATTTTCGATGCTTAATTTAGATCTGAAGTCAGATTTTTTGTATCAGCTTTAGTTTTTGAGATATACTTAATGATAACGTGATCTTCAAGAAAAAAATATTTTATAAAAAAAAAATCAACCTCTACTCATCAAAAGTTTTCTTTTATAAGATTATAAGATCTTTTATCTTCTAAAACCATTTGGACCGGTTTCTTTTGTTAATCTAGTTTATATCAATCACGCACAATTTGAAGGTAGATCATTGGTGTTCAATACTTAAAATGTGGTAATTTTTTATTCGCCCATAATCTCAAAGACTCGACTCGTGCAAAAAGGGTTATTATTACTATTATTATATTATTATTATTATTATTATTATTATTATTACCATTTTCTATAAATACGGCAAAAAAAAAATCATGACTGTTGTATGGGAGCCCCCTCAAATATTTATTTTATTCTGTTTTTTAGTATTTGTTGTTATAACGGCAACAGAAATACCTACATCATCAGTGAAAAATTCAACTGTCTAACTATCACGATTCATGAGATGCAGCCTGGTGACAGACGGACAGACAGACGGACAGCGGTGTCTTAGTAATAGGGTCCCGTTGGCTACCTTTTGGGTACGGAACCCTAAAAACAGAAAGTAAAACCTCTATGCAATCTGTCCTAATATCTGAAGCGAGACTTTGTTACTTTGTGTTTTTGAAAGGTCCGAAATTTTATGTCAGAATTGTAATAAAGTGTCTGTATTTGGTCTCGTCCTATTCGGCGGCATGTTAGATTTACCTCCATAAGTAAAACTCCGTGTACAAAGTGTAAGTACCGATGTACCTGTAAGGTTAGTCTACTCATATATAACGCGGGTGAAGCCTTAAACCTGGGTCATAAACCCAAATTAGGCAAGTCTTAGTGTCGGATATACGGGCTGGTAATTTGGCAAGCCATCAGAGAAATTATGCGCAAATGCGCAAATGTTTGCAAGGGAAATTAATATTGAGAGTTACCAGGGACGTTAATAGCCAGTAAAAAAATTAACTAGTTAATAAATCAGACAATATTTAAAGAATCGAACGTTATGTAGGACGAGTTTTTTTACTAAGAAATCCTGGATATTATTTTTAACCAAGGTTAAAAACAACATGAAATCGTTAAATTTCCCTTCAAATTAATAGTCTTTTCTAAATATTTCTCAAAGTTCAAAGACAACGGCTACTCACGATGTACAATCAGATATCACCTGACTAGTTTTGCAATAATAGTATAGCTTCTTCGGAGGTCAATCGGGTTTCGCGACGATTCCCCGCTTGATACTGCAAGCCGTGGCAAGGTGGCGGACTAGGGCGGTACGGGGGGTTAGGGAAACGGCGAATGGAATAGTTTTTTGTCTGTTTTCAGTGCAAGGTTTTGGTGGTTTATGGTCCTCGTCAATATTTGTATAAATATAAGTAGATACCTACAACAAATTATCACATTGTATAAAAACAACACAATGAAGAATTGTTTATAAAGTCATGGCAAAAGCTTATTTTCACAGTAGTCTGACAGACAACAGTCTCTATTTTACCGCTGATTGGCTGGCTGTCGTGGCATCCGCTTCTCATTGTCGGTATGCGCAGGTGAACCCTCTTCAGACCAAAATACTACTGGGTAGTTTTTTCATTCCCTTACGTCAGAAAAATGTTGACGTTTTTCTGAAAATAAAGTACTCGTACATTATTTAATTTCGCCTTGAAACAAAAGTGTGACAAACTACTTCCTCGTATGTCCAAAATTTAAGGCTCTGAATGTACGAACACGTGTGGCTGTATCCAAGTTTATATTTGCCTTATTTTCTTGTTACGAGTACAAGCCGTGTTGTTCAGCAAACCACTTTTCTGATGAATGTTTAAAGTTGCTTACTCTCCTGTTAAAATACTTTCTTACATTAAAGTTCACGTTATTGCCTCTGTTTTTCTTACGGTACTCTGACAGCTTGGTTATTATGAGTGTCATAATTTCAAGCATACTTTATTACTTTATGAAGAAAAGTTTTATCACCTATAACTTAAATTAAGTAAGAAAAAGAAAGTAACTTGAGGTTTGACATGGTAAAATGTTTTTTTTTTATAAAACTGACCTCGATTTGTGCTCAACAATTAGTTTTCTAGTTTCTCGAAAAATATTCGATATTTTATTTTAACTCGTATTTTTGTTGAAACCAATTTAATCAGAACAAACAACCTATTGGATATTTCAATATTATTTTTTTTCATTTCATTTCAAATATATTTATTTATTCAGAGCAGCGATTTGGACGAAGTTTTTTATTTATAATATAGTTTATCTTTTAAGGTGTTTTAGTTTATTTTAAGGATATTTTTAGTTTAGTTTAGTTTAGATGTTTTTATTTTAGTCCTTTTAATTTTAATGTTGTTTAAGTTAAATGCAATATACTTTATTCATATAAAGCGGGTGAATGTTTGTGAGACAAAAATATTTTTTTTGATCCTGAATACAACCTGATCTATGTTAACACAGAAGGCTTAGAAGATCAGGGTTGCCGCAACGTATTAACCTTCTTTAGGTCTCAAATTGCTCAGGTCCGGTATAAACTGTACGTGAGATTTTCTGAAATGGGTGGTCGGGTATAATACAGTTTTCCGTCCTCATCAAATGTTTGTTAAACAGTTACGTTCAGTAGTTACGGCGTGAAGAAGTAACAAACATCCATCTATCCAAACTTTCGCATTTATAATATTAATGGGATGTTCTTGCTTCAATTATTTAATTTAGGTGTAAGATTTTATTTATTTACTCGGCGACACTAGTGCGAGAGTTTCGGCACCGCGCTCACCAACCCGCCTGCCCAGCGTGTGTGAGTATGGGCAATTCTTCCAGGAGGACCACCAAGAGCGGTGAAATCCTGGAAAAGCCTATGTCCAGCAGTGGATGAACTAGGCCGAAGGATGGATTTATTTATTTGTACATAAACTCACAACTTATCAGCTCGTATCCTTTTTTAATTATCTACTTATAAGTTTGCGTTTAATGTTCAATAGTCTAACCTGAAATTGTAAATAGAATACCTTAAATATAATTTTCAATGCAAGTGCTCGTAAAGGCTCACTTTTTATGCATCAAAACCGAACAGAAAGTCGATTATTTTGCCCTAGAGCTTTATTATTATTATTTTTTTATTTATTTACGAGAAGTTGGCTAACCTGCAACCTTTCCTGTGTACCATAAATGTTATACTTTTTTTTCACTGTTTAACGGCTCGGGATACAGTCAGTTTGAGCCAATCATAATTTAAAGTTCACAAGATTATATTTGTTTTATTTCCTCACACTATGCATTGAAAAACGTATTATGATACACGGGCGCAAGAGCAATAAATTACTCGGTTACGTTTAAAATATTATTCCTTTTCGCCCTTGTAGCATAAACTACTATTTTAGCAACTTTGAGAGTTGTTAACAGGCTGATAAGATAGCATTTATGATGATGTCGTGTGTATGTAGCTAAAGTAAAAGTTATATTTAAGGTTACAGTAAAATTTATACCAAATAAAGAATTTTGAAAAAAAAAAAAACGAAAACAAAAGAGGTCGTGGCTTCAAATCCCGTAAGGGGACATTTGCGTTAGGTATTCGTGCTTTGGAGTGCAAGTGAAGCTGTGGTTTCATATTTACGGCCATAGGGCTCACCACCCATCACCCCTGGCCGTAACAATCGTCGCGTCGGTGAAATATGGGTATACGCGAGTGTGCACTATTGCTTTTCAGTTCATACTCGGAAACACATCTGACACCCCCTCTGGGACTTATGTCGTGACAATCTGTAATTATTTACCTACTTTTAATTTTCAGTAAATAAACCAGCACTCTGCACACAGCCTACTGCAAATTAAAGAGGACGGGTCGGTCCTTTTCGATTCCGGTATCGCGCCGGAACTCATTTACCCAAAATTGCTCCAATTTATTAGGATTCCCGGAATAATTATAGGTAGCGGACAATTTATAATTCCAGTTTCGGTTATTTATAAAACGGTATTAAGACGGGAATAGGCGTTTTAAATTCTTCGTTTTGTTTGTTTAAATGTAGACTTATTTTTTATTCATTTCGGTATACTAAAAAAAAGTGAATAGTTATGAAAATGTATAAAGTGAATAGTTAAAAAACAACTAAAAACGAGCATAATTTTTTTCATTAAATAACAAATTTTGATAATTATAAATTAATAAATAATTATAAAATTAATTAATAATATTCTCAGAAGCAAAATTGGTTGGCATTATTGATTGCATGTGTATTTTTTTCAACAAAGGTGATATTTTTAAGGTATTTTGGATAAGTATTTACTTTTGTGTTTTTCAATAGACTTCGTTTATACAACGCAACGTGTAACATAAAGGTGTGGTCATATTTGAAGAGCTTATTCAGTCAATGGGATAGTACAACTTTTTATATATGGAAATACTGAAATCTTGAAAAGAAAAGACAATTTGCCATTCTATATATTGCAATTTTCTATGGTACAGTTATTTTATTTTTCCCGATTTCAGGTTTGGCTCTATAGTAAAAGTTGTTCTATACCATTGACTGAATAAACTATTCAAATATGTTACATTTTGTGTACTGGGTGTTAAGATGAAGTTGCGGAAGCCGGAAACTGCTGATAGTACTCGTCCATACCAACAACTTTTACAATGTAGATATAAATACTGTAAAGTCACCTCAAGATATATTTAGGGTCCGATCTTAATGAAAAAAAATATCTATCAGTATATTTAACAAACAATATTTGTGCCTGTTGCTGTAGAAACTCTTGGGCCGTGGGGTTCGGAAGCGCGGCGACTTTATAAAGAAATTTCGTCGCGCTTGGTCGACGCTTCAGGCACACCCTCGACACTTCATAGTCAAGGCTCAAGTTATTTACCTACACTCTAACGCGCGCATCTGGCTTGTCCGCACACGCTTGTGTGTGTGCGTGAGCTAGTCTAGGGCTGGCAGCAATCGTGTGAGCGTCGTCGCCCGAGAGGGACACAATATATAAGTCAGCAACTTATGTGATTCTCTTCCTAAATTTTAGCGTAGTCCAATTTCTGGTTCCCCGTGGATTAATCAGTATTAAAAAAATATATGTATATACAAGGTTAAATTCAATTAGTTGGCGAAATTTGAAACATATGTAGAACATGTCCATATGAATAACTTTTTTTAATAGGATAGTGAAAAATTCTTAAAATTCGTTTTCACCTTTCCATACTGGACGAGTCAGCTGATCGGAGCAATTTGTATAGGAGGAAGTGAAAAAAAGTTAAGAATTTCGCTTAGCTCCCATAGGTACCTATATAGTTTCGTATGCATAAATGATCATCATATAATTAACAACTACTCAAACATAAATTTTGGAAAAAAAATGAAAACTTGTCAAAACATGGAAAGTTATAAATACTGATTTGATTGTTCCAAATGCGTTACTGAACGAAATTGAAAGGTTTGATCACGCAATTCTAATTTTTGAAAAAAAAATTCCAGGCATCCATAAACACTGCAATAACGCACCATACTGATTAAAAATCAGTATCGTGATAAAACTTTGTAACAAAACACGCGCGCAGCAAACGAGTGGTAATCGAGCTCTGCCTGACTCCAGATTTCCACTAACTTGCGGGGGACCGCGGGGGACGTTAAATTCGCGCGGGGAGGTGAGTGTCGCTTCTTTACGTAGTAATACTTTATATCTTTATATTCTCTGCTTCAGGTGACCGAAGGGCTGGAAGCTACTTTGGCCAAAGAATTAGTTTGGCCATTCAACGTGGCAAGGCCGCCAGCCTTTTGGGCACCCTTCCTAACGACGGCAGCGATCTGGCCAGCATTTTCTATTTATTGTAATTATTTTAGGTTTACTTTGTTAGATTTTTTATTTTTAGGTCATCTTTAGTTAAGTTTTTAATGTTATTTAAGTTTTTAGGTAAGTTTTTCTGTAATAGAAGAGGAAATAAAGTAGACATACCTATAAAATATACACATACATGTATAAATAATAAACAAAAAACATTTGAAGCTTTTGTAGTACTTATATTTAATTTTAAAAGATTATAATATGTAGCTAAATCTCTAATCGTGAAAAAAAATCAGCTGTACGATAAAAAAGTTACATAGCTACCAAAGCAAAATGTATGGAACACCTGTTATTTTTTCTCGATTTCTCAATATCTTTTTTCACTAGAAGTTGGGCATTTGGGTGGGTACTATCACCAGTTTCTGCCTTTCACAATTTCATTTTAACACTATATATTCTCGAAACCTGTCCGTCATGTACGACATACGCTTGATCACAGACCCGCTTGATGGACATGTCCAAAATACATACAGTAACAAATCTGTATACTTACACTGCTGACCTAGTTCGCTAAGTTGTAGTAGTGCTCTCAGTAACTAACAGTAACTCACATAAGAACGCTTACCTACACGTGAACGCCGCTGCCGCCGCTCGGGAGTTTGATGCGGTTAGGTGCAACGGCTACTGCAATGTGAAAACGCTTAGTATTTTTTATAAATGAAAAATACAAAACGAAAATATTGTAGGAACGTGATTATTTGTGTCTTACTTTAGAGAAATAAAATTATTTTCCTAATTTATTCCTAAGATTAATTAAAGCTACATGGACATCGAGCATTCTTGAGTATAAAATATTTTTATTAATATTTTTTGCCTAAACGACCCTTCTTACACTCATGTTTTTTTGTTAAATCAATGTAATTCAGTTATATAATTTTGGCATCGTCAAAACGCAATGAATCTTTTGCAGCAAAAAAAAATGTGTTCCAGCCAGTTTTATACCAGAAAACCAGCAAATTCTGTAGGGACTGACACAAAACAAAGTTTAGCAGGACAAAATATATATTTTATTAAGAGAATCTGTTTCTAATTGATTTTTATATCTTGCAGTGCAATCTTATACATTAGAAGCTTCCCAAGCAACTAATTTTGCTGTAAATCATAATAATCTTAGGACTTGTTAATGTCTTTTTAACTTACTTAACCCATTATTTCACAAAAGCTTAAATGTACAAAGGAGGATAAAACTTACCTTTTGAACATCTTTTTTGCGTGAGATTTTATAAATGCAATTTTCGTATGATTGATTACATTTAAAAACATTTTTGTGCAAAGTTTTTTCATAAAATACGTAGCGAAGTTTGACTACTATTGTATTTTTTAACTTTAACCTGTCCATTTCGCGCGATCGCACACCATATCTATTAATTTTTGCTTATAAACGAAAGTGTATTACTGAACGGGTTAAAGTAAAGTATTAAAATATCGTGTCCCGGTTCGAAGATCCCATTCAGATTTATTTTCATTATGCGTTTCAATACTGCAAAAATTTAAACTTAAGACTGTACATGAGCTTAGACCAAGAACAACTTTCAAGGATTCGTTTGATGTAATTCAGACTCTCCTTGTATTGGAAAAAATATATTTGATTTATTGATCTTTTATCTAGGGATTATACTTATAAACATTGTATTAAAATTAATTTCTTGGCAAAAAAAAATACATTTTCCACCCTCTTTTCTTTGGTTTTCAAACGTTCGTTTCAAGAACGCGATTGAGAGATCAGGTTTTTTTTTTTTTTAAAGTAATAAAAGAATGATGGGATTCTACTAAAATCTAATATTTTTAGGGTTCCGTAGTACCTAAAAGGTACAAAAGGAACCTTATGGTGAGACTCCGTTGTCTGTCCGTCCGTCCATATGTCACAGCTTCATAACTTTAGCACCATTAAAGATAAATACATGAAATTTGGCATAAAAATAGCACTAATTTGTCCCCCCTAATCTCCAAAACCGGTGGACTAAAAAATATGAAAAATTCATGGTAATATGTGTTTACGTAAAGATTACAGGAAAAATAAAGCGGTTGAGAAATTCACAAAAAAAATTACAAAATTAAATTTATCATCCACTAGCTTCTGCCCGCGGCTTCGCCCGCGTGGAAACAAATTATTATTTTATAATTATATATTATTTGTTATAAGTGCTCTCACTTCCTCTGGGAGTCAAGGTGTAGTGATCGGCTAAAAAACTTGCATGCTCAGACTACGAACGCGTCCGGCTCGGCCTTACATGCTCGTTTTTCGGCCTCACCAGAATGCCAAACACTCACCGATCAAAGTTTTTTCCGAAAGAGTGTCAAAATCCCTATCAGTTGTCAAAAAATATCAAATTTGAATACAGCAGCGTAATTGGTGACCCCGAAAGCCCCTTGAGTTTTATGCAAATCGGAATAATTTTTTGGACCTGTCAAAAAACTGTCAAAACCTGTCAAATTTAATTTTTTTTTGGTCATATAGCCCCAGCTTAACCGATCACAATAGTTAAAACCCGAACTCCCTACGATTAGCCGTTCGAGAGATATGGCCGATCAAATGTTTGGCAATTTTTCTTTCGACTTTTTTTTTAACGTCATCTAGATCTTGCCGAGCCCTTTTCTTAGAGTACTATGAACATGGGTCTAGCATTAGCTGTTTGGGAGATACGGGCCTGTAAAATTTTGACACTTTCGGCAGGTAGATCTCGTCGAAACCTTTTCCTAGACACCCATCAACATGGGTCTAAGTCTAGCCGTTTGGGAGAAACAGGCCGTCAAAAAACTTTTTTTGGTACCCCGTGGTCCAACCCCTTCAACCTTCCATTGCAAAGATATTTTGCTGGGATATTGAAAGATATAGACAGATAGATAGATAGATAGATATATAGATAGATAGATATATAGATAGCTAGATAGATAGATAGATATATAGATAGATAGATAGATATATATATATAGATAGATGGACAGATAGATAGATAGATAGATTGTGGATATATAGATAGATAGATTCCTCAAAAGGAAAAAATGGAACCCTAATAGAATCACTTGTGTGGCTGTCTGTTTGTTCGTCTGTTACAACAGATTTTACTCTGGCACACATACTTTCAGGAATTTTCATGTCCACTATATTAAATTTCAAAATCGATGCCATTTTCATAATAAATGTCCCAAAAATCATAAAAACGACACCCATATTGATATTAAAAAATTTCAACATATCAACCCCATCGCACCCCAACAGGGGATGATGGTATTTCACGTCTACTACGTTGGATTTAGAAATCGTGGTTGTTTTCGTAATCAGCGACCCGATAAACCATACAAACGATACCCATGTTGGTTTTCAGACTTTGTCACCCCATTTCCCCTTTTTAGGGGTTGAATTCTGGAAATGCCTTTATTACGTCCACTACGTTGGATTTTAAAATCGTTGTTGTTTTCGTAATCAGCGACCCGATAAACCATACAAACGATACCCATGTTGATTTTCAGACTTTGTCACCCCATTTTCCCCTTTTAGGGGTGGAATTCTGAAAAAACCTGAAACACATGTTTGCTCATTTATAGATAGGAGTACTCTTGTGAAGTCTCGAATAAAATAGTCTAACTAATCTTGTTTCCCCACACAAACTTTGGATTCCCGTTTCACCCACTTAGGGGGTGAATTTTGAAAAATCCTTTCTTAGTGGATGCCTACACTATATAAGGTATCTATATGCAAAATTTCAAGTCTCTAAGACCAGCGGTTTAGGCTGTGCTTTGATATATCAGTCAGTCAGTCAGTCAGTCAGTCAGTCAGTCAGTCAGGACTTTGAATTTTATATATACAGATAATACGTAACCCTAGGTACGCAAATCTGACTCGGACTTGGCCGGTTTTTTTTTTCGTTACTAAGTATTTCAGTATCAACTTAAAACACAAAAATTTGTTGTTTCACTGCGTGATGATCGTGCATTACTCATCTAAGAAAAAGAGGCCAATTAGCCAACGTATAATCGCCTCTATCAAAAGCAAATAAGGTCTTTGCCATTAGACTTATTGTGCTGCACGGGTTATTAAAAAAATTGCTAGGGTAGGCTATCGTCTTAAGAATAATATACATCCATCATTCAGTAAAATTTGTGGTAAAATCCTGGAAGCTGGGTTCAGAATTCAAAAGCTATTACTATTATTTATTATAATGTGTTTTTTACCGAAATAAATATTTTTGTATTTTTGTAATATTATTATCCAAGATCTTGAAGCACGGAATTGTTATTGCAAAAATGTTTATGTTTCCAGAGGTTCATTGCAATTTCAGTGTAAATTCTGTCTCAGCAGCTTTGATACTCATTGTGCGGCGAGCCTTATTCTACCGCTAGTATAGTCAAACTAAAAGTACCACAATTTCAGTGAACATACGAGAATAATATTTTTCAGTTCCGTATAAACTTGCTGTAGTTTTGTAAAGTGTACTTCACATAAGCTTTCATATAGTAGTCGTTCTTTTAAATTTTATTATCTAATGACTTATTTTCAGCTAGAAAACATATATTAATAGGTAAAAGAAATAGAAAGTAATCACTTTTTCATCAAAGATCTAAGTTAGCAAAACGACAACTGCACCCGTAGCACAGAACTATTCAATCGCAAAAACGTCCTATCACGATCCTCGCACTTGTGATTCAACAAAGTCGCGTCGCGCGCGATTAAGGCCCTGCCATTCCAAAATGAGCATTTTGTTTAATTAATATTGTCAGTTCAATATCTCATTCAAATACAAATAAAATATATGTAACAATAGAGGATATACTGTAAATACATGTAAATCTGAAAACTTAATTGACTTAAATTTGTTCAATAGAAAAAATTTTCAAGTAAGCTCCTCAAACAGCGAATAAATGTGTTTATAGCAAAGGTGTTCAACCTAGATCATTAAAACTTTTCCTGAATTTTTTTTACAAGTAACCAAAGACATTTATAGACCCAATTTTATTAATTTCTCAATACTTTTTCAGAAATTCCAGAAAAATCTTGCAAATTCACTGATTATGCGTGCCCGCAGAGCATGAAGCAAGCGTTCTAATGTAGACTTTCTGACAATATAATTGAGTTCAAAATTACTTAATACGATTATTGTGTCGGATGTGCAGGGCCTTAAACATTGTGCTACGAGTACTGGTTTCTATCAGGGTAAACTTTTCGTATGAGCAAGAACCATGCGGAGCGACTTTTTGTTGAAGGACAGATCTGCCACAAATCGGCAAATGTTTCGTTCACTGATAATGCGCATATAAATCTATTAGCCGACCATTGTATAGACATAATTACATAAACATGTTCCCATTATCAAAAGTAAAATACAAAGAGTGCTAATTCGCAGGATGATCACAATAATGATTGGTCCTCAAAGCGCTTTAACACCTTTTCAACGGCCCGTTAAAATGTAATTTGGCCTTAATTAAAAAGGGCAGCCATATTGATTTCGATTCGCAGAGGGATGAGACGGTTAATTTTCGAAGAGCGAACTTTATGAGGGATTTTATGGATGTCGAGTCTTCTATTTGGGCTGATTGAAAAAATGTCTGGACGGGAAGTTTAAACAATCTTGTAGAGTATTATATTTATACACAAGTGTAAAGCTTAAAAAATAGTAGACTGTTATACGAGTGCATAAAACGAGCCATATTACCCGAGATATTTAGCTGCCTGAGCCCGTATTTGTATTCGTCAACTGCTGGACATGGCCTCCTCTATATTACGCCACTCTTGGCGGTATTCAGTCATCCTCATCTAGTCGCCACCCGCAACGTCCTTCAGATCGTCAGTCCAGCGAGCACGAGGGCGGCCTACGCTACACTTTGCTGTACGTGGTCTCCATTCCAATGCCTTACGGCCCCAACGGTTATCACGTCGGCGATAAATATGGCTAGTCCACTGCCTCTTCAACTTACTGATTCGGCAGGCTATGTCGATCACCTTTGATCTCACCTTCGACTGGCAACATTACCCCTATGGATGGTTAGACTATATTTTCTGGCCGATTTTTGCACCAGGGCGGTAAATCCCAGTCTGTCGAATTTGCCTTCTCGACCGTAAAAAGGTGCTTTATCTGTCGAACTCCATACATTTTTAGCTCAAGTTTTAGAAGTCTCGCTTCGACTGTTTCTCCGGAATAGCCCCAAACCTTTTGATCACCCGAGAGGTAAAGCTTTGAGCCTTAATATATAAGCATAAGTTATCAAAGTTAACCCAATGAGGTTCATAAGTTAAACATAAGATGGCCAGACAAGATCGTGGCTTAGATCAATTTTATGAGTTATCCTGTTGAATTCTCAGTATCGCTAAGACAATGTAATACAACAGATCACAGTCCCAATCGCGTCTCGGGTTAGCGGGGGTTAATAGTAGAATTCAAAATGATAGACTCGAAGGAATATTTCAAGGCTTTATCGAAAATGAAAAAAGAAAAAGAAGTATGTTAGGCGTAAGAAGATGAGGACCTGCAGTATCTTCGCAATCTACTGAGAATTGTATGTATTGTTTATGTATGCTGATTACGTAACTATGCGTCCTACAATGTACGTACTTGTGCTTCTAAGATTAAATGCTGATGAGGTGTGCAAAAGATACTAATGAACAGTTTCTCAAAGAACCGACGCTAAAGAAATTATAAAAAACGCAATAAAACTTTTTTTTACCTCCTCTTTTAAGGGGATGTGCGGCGGCATAGGGCGGTTTGAAGTCTTTTATTTTTCAAAGTTATAATTTTGAGCTCTTTCTTAATGTATGTCCCTAATCAATTTGTAGTAAGTTGGTTAATTAAAAAAATCTATGACGCCTTCTTTAATTTGTTATAATATTTTTTTTATGTGTAAATATAATGCTTTAGAAATTACATTCTTACTTTCAATTTAGTTTTTATAATAAATAATTAAAAAAGCAGTAAATCTAAGAAGAAATAAAACGTTTTTGAGACTGCCACTCGTATGTCAAGAGTTGGTTCTCACACATAAGTCAATTTAATTGTCTTTCCGTCACTAAATCAAGGGCAAATTCTCGTTGTGGGCCCTTAACACCTCCGTTAATGAGTTCCCGTAACCGCCGTGCTGACGAGAGATTTAACTGAAAACTGCAGCGTGGCTTGATGAGGGCCGGTTTTTTACAAAAAAGCTGGAATTTGCTGGAAGTACCGATAAAAATGTATTTAATTGGAGATATGCGGTTTTGATTATTCATGCCGCAGAGCTGCAATCTGTTCAAAAGCTGGAATTTTGGGCTTATAAATAAGCCCGTTTTGGATTTTATTATAGGTAGTAGCATAAAAAACATATGTAACAACATATCGTGACGACATGTATATCCAAGGGGTTGTCAGACATGTTCCAGAGTGTGACTGTTACTGGAACTCTTTTCACCGACAATTTTACGCCCCAGCCCGACAGGGGGTCAGTCTTGTCGCCGTACCTCGGACACAAATACACGGTTTTTGAGCATGCAAATTTACCGCATAGTGTTTTCTTTCACCGTTTAGCAAGTATACAAACATTGGTGACCTTCTATCAGCGAGCTAAGTAAAATAAAAATAGGTCAAGTGATCCAATAGTTTTTTCTCACTTTTTTTTTACAGCCGAAAAGCTCAACAAGGCAGTAACTATATTCTTACTAACACAAATAAATCATGAAACAAACCACAAGACACTTTCAATTACCATTTAAAATCTTCTTACAGTTTATATCAAAGACCTGCGGTGTTTGTAAAAGGGGTTAAGTCCACAATAAAGGTGTTTCATGAATTTATAGCCACTTTCCTGCTCTTGGTCTTTTGGAAACCTTTTGAGATTCATAACTTTAAATACTTCTTTTGTTGCTCGGTATTGCGCCTACTTATTATGAGCTGAAAGTATTACAGAGCGACTGTGGAAGTCGAAAGAACTAGTCATAACGCTCAAAAAACAACTCTCATCTTAAAACAATGGATATTAAGAATGTAATGAATGCCTCCATTTTATTAGCTTAATAGCTTTAAAATAATGGGATTGACTGGGTGTTAATCCTTAAATAGTAATTTTTGATTTCCTTTAATTGTTAATATAAAATGCAGTGGGTTCAGTGGGTTGTATCACTTGTACCAGAGATAATTATTTAAGTGGATACTTCTTAAGTCGCCTCTTTACATATACACCTAGGAAATAATTAATGGCAGTCATAAATATCATAACAATATTCAATTAAAGAAATTATATATATATATATATATATATACGAAAACACAAAAAATATAATTATAGGTAGTAAAATATATTTCGAACACTAATTGTGGTCGGCATCAGTTACACAATTATATATAAAAGTTAAAAATTAATAATTATAAATTATAGGTACTTATGATACTGAATATTAAATTTTTTTATATTATATTTTATATATTATATTATATTATATTTTATATTAAAAATAAAATATTCAGTATCATAAGTACCTATAATTTATAATTATTAATTTTTAACTTTTATATATAATTGTGTAACTGATGCCGACCACAATTAGTGGTCGAAATAAATTTTACTACCTATAATTATATTTTTTGTGTTTTCGTATATATGTATGTATATATATATAATAACAATATTCAGTGATGGCAGTGCATTCGCTTTCGAAGTCATTTGATTTTTTAATGACTGATCTACGCAACTGCGATACCGCTTGGCGGCATGGTTTCATTATGACGTCATACTGGGATACCGCTTGGCGGCATGGTTTCATTATGACGTCATACTGAGATACCGCTTGGTGGCATGGTTTCATTATGACGTCATACTGGGATACCGCTTGGTGGCATGGTTTCATTATGACGTCATACTGGGATACCGCTTGGTGGCATGGTTTCATTATGACGTCATACTAGGATACCGCTTGGCGGCATGGTTTCATTATGACGTCATACTAGGATACCGCTTGGTGGCATGGTTTCATTATGACGTCATACTGGGATACCGCTTGGTGGCATGGTTTCATTATGACGTCATACTAGGATACCGCTTGGTGGCATGGTTTCATTATGACGTCATACTGGGATACCGCTTGGTGGCATGGTTTCATTATGACGTCATACTGGGATACCGCTTGGTGGCATGGTTTCATTATGACGTCATACTGGGATACCGCTTGGTGGCATGGTTTCATTATGACGTCATACTGGGATACCGCTTGGTGGCATGGTTTCATTATGACGTCATACTGGGATACCGCTTGGTGGCATGGTTTCATTATGACGTCATACTGGGATACCGCTTGGTGGCATGGTTTCATTATGACGTCATACTGGGATACCGCTTGGTGGCATGGTTTCATTATGACGTCATACTGGGATACCGCTTGGTGGCATGGTTTCATTATGACGTCATACTAGGATACCGCTTGGTGGCATGGTTTCATTATGGTAGTGACAAGCCACGGTCGAAGTTAACCAGCAATGAGGGGTTTCAAAGTCAAATTAAAAAAGTAGTACCAAACGACTCTATAGATGGCGCAACCAGTACTAAAAGTGTCAATAAATGTGTTTCTGGCAACACTAGATTCTTTTGATTCAATCCATGCATGTATTATTGCTAAGATCCATTGTTCTTTCCGTAGTAAATTCTTAGGGAAACTGTGTGTTCCTATATTTTTACAATTAGCCACACACAACGCATGGGCTGACCATGTTGAAAGTTGAATGAAACACCAAATAGAAAACAACACCATATAAACACAACAAATTAAGAATATCTTTGTGAAGGGTGTTGTTGAGTTTGATAATTGACCTGAAATTTTTTAGCACAAAAAATATTGCTGCCCACAGATTAAAAAATAATCTTAGTTTTTTGACACTTGAAAGCAAGGTAACGCCATCTATGTTTACCTCTGAAAGCTTGATCAAGTTCAGTCTTTAAAACCGCTCTTTGAAGTAAAAGGATTAGTCAGTAAATCGGGTCTTATGGTTGTACTGTCCAGGGTGCGACGGGTAAACTAATCAGTGGTTGTATCACTGTTTACGCCACTCGAGATGCTTCTTTCATACACCGCTAAATATATTCGATATGGTATTCGTAATCGCTGACAACATTCGGTATGTATTAAATTTTCCAAGTGCGTTTTGTTCCACCACTATCCTTGGCCATGAATCATAAACTCGGATTCAAGTTGCGGGAAAATTAAATGGCGTGTGAATAATAAATTAGCATTAGTGACAACCGTATCTGAACGCGTAGCTTCCGTAATTCAACCTTCTTCGAAATTTTCTTTTACGGCAACATTGAATTCTTTTTAGGGTTCTATTGAAAATTCAAGATCAATTAAACACAGAAGTTTTTATACATATAAAAACTACTGCAATCTTACATGATATTATTAAAAAATTCTATTCCTTTGTTTGTGGTTAAGAATAATTGGTGTATAAAATGTATAAAGATCTTTTTTTGTGTATAAAATTAATTATGAATTAATTGATTTAATATAGATTTTCAATCATTTAACCCTCTTAACTATATAAGGTTAAATAATATTGGTTGGCGAAACTCAAAACATAGGTAGTACTAGTCTATATGAACAATTGTTTGTATGGGAGCTAAGCGCAATTCTTAAAATTTATTTTCACCTTTCCATACTGGACCAGTCAGCTGATGGGGCAATTTGTATTGTATGGGAGGAAGAGAAAAAAGTTGCGAATTTCGCTTAGCTCCCATACAAACAGTTGTTCATATAGACTAGTACTACCTATGTTTTGAGTTTCGCCAACTAATATTATTTAACCTTATATATCGCAAAAACAATAGAAGGCAGTAAAGATCGTGGCGCCATATCTAACAAGATTAACGAAATGGATTTCGTTAAAATTCAAATTTATAAATAAAATATACGCTTCAATTTAATATCTGCCAACAGAACCCATGCTTAAATTTTATCCAATATTTGACTGTTTTTCCGGGAAAGACAATTTCCTTTGGGTAAAGGTAACGTTTACGATAATGTTTTCTTATCTTGATAAATGGCACGAAAAGGACACGATGGATAGATAATTTGAAAGATTATTTCGTTACATGGACTAAATTGAATTAGCAAAAGTCTATTTTATTTAGTTTGGGTTATACAATAATCAGATAAAGTATATGTTTTAGGTATCGTCACGCCATGAATCCCGAGAAGTTTCTGTGGATGGACTTTGAAACAAAGAGTATAAGTAAGTGTCCTCTTTGAAATGCAAGTCAGCACTGCAGTCTACGCTAATACACTTGTTTAATTTTGTTGCCTTGAAAGCTTTAATGCTTTATTTATTTATAGTTTTCTTCGCGGTTCATGTACATGACACAAAACACATAACATTTATTATATTAGAGTATTTATTTAGGTATATACTCTTTGGTTTGTGGACTTCAAGCAATGTGTCTAAGCATTCATTGATGTCAAGGATTTGATGGACATTACTATGTGAAAAATCTTAAAAGGAATCGTTTGGCCGGAGTATCGGAAAACAACTAATTCTAGTAAATTATATCTGTGTACCAAGTTGTGATCGGCGGTACGGAACGGGGTGAGTTTAGGGACTCATTTATTTACTTATTTTAATATTCCAACACAAAAATAAGGCTCAGGTACGGCATATAATATCACGCAACGATACGAAGGGACGAACAGACCAGTCTGGGAAACCCCTTCAACACTCACGTTTCATTGACGATGTTTAAGTTTCAGCGTGATAGGTAGTGAACCAGCATCGTGATACTTTGGACACAAATAAAGACCTTTTACTTAAGAACCCGGTCCGCGACGACGACAGTTTTTGTGCAAAGCATTTTCATTTAGATGGCCAATATGAATTGGTGTATGTCCCTGGTTTTTACAAAAACATCGCGGTAAAGATGAGAGAAATATTTAAAAAATACTTCGCATCAAACGGACGAAAAATACGGAGCGGCGGGTCTACCGCGTAATTCTCATTTTCATCAACATCAACTTGAGATTGAAATTTGATGTGCGTGCGACGACGCCCGCCTAACATACCATCTCTTTTGCACGCGTTGAATTTCGCATCCATTTGCTTGAAGTTGATACAAATGAGAATTACGCGGTAGAGCCCCAGGTTCTTAAGAGTACACGAAGACAGATTGAGCACCACATTTCGAATCAATCAGAATTAAACTCTATTACGTTGCTTTTTTGTTCAAATAACGCGATCTAAACCGTGGCTGTTACGACAGCTGAGAAACCCGCGATCACGAATAACTGAGTTCTTATTGCGTAACTCTTGATATATAGTTATTTTTATAAAATCGCCATGCTGGGCTATTCTTTATATAAACGTGATGTTATTTACGTAATTTGCAACATATTTAGTACAAATAGAAATTCGGTGAAAGTTAGAGGTAACTTCGTGGTTTTTTTCTAACGAGGAAATTTTATAATTTTACGTTTTGAACCATTTTGGGCTCCTAAAGTTATAATGTCTTATCCATAAATATATTTTTTTACAATTCTGTACTACTGGTCTGAATTTAGAATTTAGAATTGTCATTTAGCTTCATTAAGAAACGTACCTCTACAGGATTTGAACTTGCAACCTCCAGATTAGTGGTCGATACGTTTTACCTACTGCACCATAGTAGTGGCAGAAAAGATTTCTGTCTTTATTTTACATATAAACTTTTGTTAAAGAACGAGAAGTGTCGTTGGACACCTGGTTGGAACGAAGTTCCTTTCACTACTGACGCGCACACTGCATTTCTATACTGCAATATAGATAGACAAATGTAATGCTTGTAAGTACAAAAACACACAAAAGTGTCGTGACGGTCGAAGTCTTGGACTTTTTTCGGCCTAGCTTTCATTCGCCGAGTGTAACGTGCGATAAGTTACTTCTTTCCAAAAATATACAAATTTATCAGACACATAACGCTTATTTGAGGCTATAGTTAAACGAGCCCGTAGATCTTTTAAAAACAATGACATTACCCATTGTATTTCAAATAACCTACAAGTATTTATTTTTTTTTTATTAAAAAAATATATATACATTATACATAACAGTGTATCGGAAACCTTTTGAGGTTTTTATGTACACTCAGTTTCAACATTCGTTTAATAACATTATTTCAACTGACTGTCTACTAGATACTTAAATAACATTGATCAACTTAGCTTATAAAACACAAAAACAAAATCGAGGGTAGAACTACACGCCACTAAGTAACACAGTCGCAAACTGTTTGGAATGCAGAATAACAAAATAAGGCACGTTTGTAGATATCAATTACATTCATTCTTAATGCTACTATTTTAAGGACTAGTTGAGATTACCACCAGCTTATTACAATAAGTTTGCCTTATTAGATTGAGATAAGGATTTACACTGCTAACTGCTATACAGGATGATATATTATTAGCCTACTATGTTTGATACAATTACTTTTACATATTTAATAAACAATAATAGGTATGCAATAATAGAAATTATAAGTAAATAAACAATAATAGGTATATAGTAGTAGAAATTATATAGGTATGTAAATAGATAAACGCAGTGCATAATAGATACATAGTGCTGCTTAAATAAGCTCTAAGAAATGTCGTTTTAATTTATAAGCTGACTTGATCAATTTAAGTGCTAAAATCATCTGTTTCAATCCTGAAAACAACTAGCCGCACAAAAGCCTTCCTGAAGAAAATTCTCCAACTAAAACATACAAAATATGGCGCACAAATCTCACCTAATGCTCCCCGTTTGTCACATGACAATTCTCGAGGTCCCAACTTTGGTGCTGCCGTATTTTAAATTGTCCTCCTTAAGGAAACTTTGGTCGTAATTTGTCCTTTAACGTACCCTTAGAGGTCACGTGCCGGCCCCTAAACTATATTACAGCTGGTATAGCAGCTGGTTGGAAAACACGAAGTAATCTGGCTGAGTGTTTCAGAATTTCAGCTTTTTCGGATAAATTGCTTTATGTGTGTTATCTTTTTCGGTGTGTTAATGTTTAAAGAGAAAAGTGGCTTGAATGAAAATGAAATTTCACTTCTTTACTTTATTTTTGGTATGTAGGTTTTCAGCCTCTCAACCTTGGGTTCGAATTTTCCAGATCATACTTTTCCAGGTATTTGTATAGTTATCACTTGTTAGTATAGTATGTTACTTAAAATAATTTGGTTCTTATGATTTACCCTTTCGATTAGTATCTGTATAAAATACAGATATTAGTATCATGATTTATATAAAAACGGCTCACCTCAATACTTGTTATGATCGGAAAAGCCGAACAGTTTCAACAGATTTAGACTGCCTTCATTCATACGCGACGACGTTAAAACGACGCGAAACGTCTTCACTCGCCCAGATGAAGGCAGTCTAAATCTGCTGAAACTGGTCGGCTTTCCCGATCATAACACGTATTGAGGTGAGTCGTTTTTATATAAATCATGAATTATCCTCAAGTCTCATTTAATTCTATAATGATATTATTATATGTTTAAAATACAGAATGTTTTTTTTACACATTAGTCCGGATTAATTTCCGGTTTAGGTACGTGATTTTATTAAATTCTTTGAATGCAGTTGTTCTTTCCTTTAAAGAAAAAATAAAGGTTTATTGCTACCCTCAACATTTAGTGTATTTTCCCTCCAGAGGGCATTGGTTTGATTCACTCTGTAACTATGTCGTGACGATAGTTATGTATAGGTTTGTTTGGAACAGTTTTCCAGAGATAATAGTCACTAATTCCGTACGTGCAGTTGGTTTGTAAATAAAAACATACGACAGTTTTCGAGAATATCTACTTCACCTCGTGTATTCGCTAACTTAAATGAGCACATTTCGCAACAACTTGGTTTCATAACTGAAAACTCCGGACCATTTCGACGCTCGCAATACTCCTCAATGTTTATTACCTACGTCATTTCTAAAGAAAACAACCTTCACAACTTTTCAAAGGATGAAGTTACAATTTCATTCTTAAAGTTTTCGACAATTTATTACCTTCCAAAGGCTGTCTAAAAGTTTCTGCTCAACAATGCTCTTTGAAAATGATTGATGAAAGACCGAATTGAAATTTAGAATTGAAACCCTCTCTCTCCTCTCAATGGCTAAGATGACAGCCTTTCGCGATAACTGAATTATACGCAAGAGTGATTTTGGAGGTTAGATCTGTTTTTGATAAATTGAAATTTGGGAATTGTTTCTGGCTGCTTTACTGTTTTGATTAGGTCGAGTTGACGTGATGGACATGTCATCAGCACATCCTAGAATTGGGCATATCATGATCTGCCCAAGGAATATCATATTTTTGTAAAAACTAGGAATATCGCCTCGCTCCTCTCCATTCGGCTCCCCAAATTTATTTACATATAAACCTAACTCATTTTTGACTTTTGGTTAAAGATTTTCGATTTTATTGCTTACGTTCTGCCCAAGTCTGTGATCTGCCCATGACATACATATTTAATTAATAATTAAACCAAGTTACATTTTTTATTTTTTATACTCTTTCGTTGATACCGACTACAAAATAGTCTAAATATATTAGGAAACTGTTTTTTATATGTATAATATAAATAGGTGTTACATTTAATAATATCAAATGAAAAACAAATAAGTATTAAAATGTTTGTATTCGGCTGCGTTTTCTTAAAAGCTGGATTACACAAATAATATCTTAACTTTTTACATTACGACTTTCAAAACTTTGCTAATGTTGGAAATTCAGAATTTCAAAGTAGCCAAACACTTGAAAACTAGTTCAAAATGCGACCTATTTGGCACATTCGTTCAATAGTTTGAGAACTACGAGAAAGGAAGGAAAGTTAGTAACTTGGCGGCGTCGTCGAATTAAAATGCTGCGTCTTATACGAAAACCCGAGTTTCTTGGCAGATTATTAACTAAAAGCAAAACAGTGTAACACATGGGGAGCATGTCATGCATAAAATACTGTATACTGAGAATTTTCGAGCATGCTCCAAAGAAAATTGGTACTGTGAGTTTTTGGATGACAAAGCCTAAAGTATAGCAACCTAAAATACTAGGAATCTGGAAGGATTTTCATGAAAAACAGACGGAGTTTTCAAGTCTGTAGCTATTATTGTAAAATTCAAAGATTTTATGTAGTATGTGTGTGTTTATTTCTTCAGTATACAGAGAGCACAGTTTCTTTTTAAGACTTTAATGCATTGTAGCGTTGTAAAGGATTTTTCGTCGGAATGAACTCCAGACGTGTTTAGTTGTAAAATGAGATCGTATATTTCTTTGCTTTAAGTAATGTAAGTCGTATTTCTGTTGCTTGTTTCATTTCTGGGTGTAATTTGAATGTGATTTCGAGCTTTAAATTAAATTGCCAGACGTAATAATTTGCGAATAATTTGGAGTACATTCGCGTTTTGCATCTGCTCCACTTTGTATTATAAAATATTCGTAGAAAACCATTCCGAGTAGAAAGCGTTTCTCTTTTAATCTAAGCAACATTTTAGCTAACCTTTATTATTACGATAATTATTCTTTTTATGTTTTAACGAGCATTAAGGCGATACCAAAAAAAGGGGTTTTTTTTATTCCATTTACTCCACATAACGTCATCTATTTATTTCATTGTTGGGTAAATGTTTATTGATAATTGATTAAGATTCTCACTTAAGAAAAACGCGATTGGATGAAATTTTCTCGATAGAATTTAATTCCAAAAAGACTTCTAAATTGTTTTATTTTTTCCTGTAATTCCGAAATCCTTACTAATTTCATTGTGAAATTGCATTCAAAATGTGGATATTATGTATTTGTAAAGTCTCCTTGAAAATCTTTTTGACAAAACAGCTTAGTACATAAATTTATATTAATAAAAAACCGACTTTTAGCTACTTTTCCACTAATCCGTCCCACTCGCACTGAAAGTTTTTTCGCATATGGAGTAACAGGGACGCTACAACTTTTACGTATCACAATAATAGTCAATAGTAAAGTCATATAAATTATTTGAGCCTGCTTACTAATTGTAATTTCATATTGATCACAGTCATCATTTGGAAAATAAATGTTTTATAAGTATATGTAAATATATTTGTTATAGGTGTAGGATGTTGATTTATTTGTTGTTAGGTAATTTTAATTAAGAGTTAGTTAAGTTTTTCATTGCTCTTTAAGCGTCAAAATTAATTGAAATATTTTATAGAATAGTATATTATGAATTTAAGTAAATAATGCTAATAATTTAAAGTTATAAATGTATTGAAACAAAATTGTTCCCCTTCAGCAAATAGTTCTGCAGTTTGGTTTAAAACAAAAGCTTTAATAAATTATCGGGTACACAAAGAATGTGGGGTAATGTATAACAATTTGTACTGCAATTGTTAGTGCGGGCGCATTATTTACAACCTTTCGATGAGATAGTGATGTGATCTTGTTACCTGTTTTAATTGTTTATTATCTGTAAATAAACATTTTGAAGCAGTAATTTTTAAAGAGTTTTTTTTTCAAAATATCTGTTTACTTGAAATTTGTTTTTGATCTTTTCTAGTTTGTAATGTACTCTTTAAAATATTTAGAGTACATAAAGCGATGGATTTTGCTTGAAAGCATTTGATATTTTTTAGCATAATCAATAAATTATGTGGTTTCATTTAAAGATACACGTCCACTTACACACGGTAAATTTTTTATATTGAAACAAAATTCAAGCAAATCATTAAGGCCCTGCCATTCCAAAATGAGCGTTTTGTTTAATTCATATTGTCAGTTCAATATCACATTCAAATACGAGTAATATATATGTTACAAAAGAGGATTAAATAATCCTAAGAAAAAAAATATTATAATAAAAGAAAAAGCCCTAAACCCTTATACTAAATAAAATATTATACTAAATAAAATATTATGCTAAATAAAAAATATTATCTAAACCGTTGCCGTCGGGTGCGGTGCCCAAGAGGCTGGCAGCATTACCCCGTTGGATCGCCAGACTGATCCTCTGGCCGAGGTATGCCCCAGCCCTTGGGTCACCAGAGGCGTCGATCAGGCGTGTCGAAAGTTCTTTAAAAAGGCGACGTGCGCTCGGACCCCACGGCCCCAGGGTTTCAACACCAAACGGCGCAAATATGTAGTCCTCTTCGAGGAAAGCATATTTGCACCGCTTTAGATTTTCTGCCGACTCCGCAGCCGTACCAGCCCTGGCTGAAGTCGCCTGTAGATGGGACGGGGCGAGTGTATCAACACACGTCGCGTCCCAAACAAGCTGCCTGCCATTTTTCCAGGCTAACAAAGTTATTCCGTCGGGCCTCCTGCCATCGTCACGGCAAATGCCTAGAAGCTCTGAGGAAGCAGGTACATTGGCGCTGGCAAGGGCCCGACGGATGACGTCGTTAAGGCTGGCGTGGCGCGATAGTCGTCCCGCGCTGAGCCTGCACGAGAGGCCGTGATGTCCGAGCCGACCAACACCTTCACCGCAACGGCAACGGTGGGGCTCATTTAATTTTGAACCTAGTCGTAGGCCGCAGGCTAGGCTTAGTGTGTTCCTATCCAGGAGGGTACCGATGTTCGCTGATGGAATGGCGTTGAGCCAATATCCCGACTCACGCTCTCCAGAGGCCAAGAGACGAGCCCTGTCTCCTTGGTTATGGGCGGTATTTAAAAGATTTTCTTTCACCTGCCTACAAAGGGGCTCATCTCAGAGCCTCTGTGAGGACGGTGTGATGGGGAGGTTTTCGTTAGGGCAAGCTGCTGTCCATGCATTCCAAGCCCGAGACCTCGACGTCACCAAGTGACGGGCTTATTATGTTACCGAAGAGGTCCCGTATGCTGTGGATTGAGGACAGGATGTAATGAAACCTATTTTGTAATAACATAATAGACCTCCTTGCTGCTGGCCTGGGAAATATCGATCGAGGCGGAATTGACAGGGTGGACGGATGTGAGAGGATTTTGGTTAGAGAGAGGTTAGAAGGAAAATGAAGAGAAAAAAGGAGCCCTTGGCATAACAATCTCTGTTACTGGCTCCTTCCAAAATATCGGAAATTGGAAACACCGACCTCATATTTTCTGGACTTGTTTGGTGCATATCACCTCCAGTGGAAACCTTGACGTCAATCTCGACTACGTTTGAACAGGAAGAATATTTGAAGGAAATTGGAATCCTGGCTCCGCCAGCCACCGCTGCAACTTCTTCCTAGCCAGCTTCACCCGAACTTGTACATAGTGGAAGTGTTTAATTGTTTTGTTTAATTGTTAATCTTTAGTTAGTTTAAATTTCATCATCATTAAATTTTCATCATTATCATAGGAAGTGTGATTTTATTAAAAACCCACACCTCACTTAGTAACAAGGAACGCAGGGAGGGCCACACTACTGATTTTGCGAATTCCGAGACCACCCAGCCGGTGGTGTGAATTGTTTCTGAACCAGGTGGCCTGGGTCCAACTCCGTTCATCGAGAGGGCAATTTAGAATTTGGGTTATCGTGTTTTGAATTATTTTATCTAAAGTGTCTAAAAGGTTGTCATGTTTCCAAAGCGTTGTACAACGTAGAACGTATGTAAATGTTGGTACAAAAAGACAAAATCGAATTATGAAAAGAGCCATGTGTGGGTTAATTTCGAAAAGGCGGCTGGACGACTCTTCGAAATTTTGAATTTGTTCCGAAATATATTTTGGGATACCGTCATCTAGTAAGGGTGCACCTAGGAGTCGAAGCGACTCGTTGGTAATTATCTTTATATTTGGGGCTACACTGTTTAAGTTTTGTATAATTTCGTCTTTATTGCAAGTTGTGGCCGGAATAAATAATTCGCATTTGTTATAGTTTAAATCTAGTTATATGTCTTTAAACTCATTGCAAAGATTTTTTAAATCTGCTAAAACCGAAGTCGCTTCACCTCCCATGGTGCCGTCGTCCAGATACCAGACATTGAATTTAGAATTTAAAGTCGAAACTATTGGGTGGATGGCCAGGCTGAAGATAGCCGGGCCTAGAGGATCGCCTTGTTGACAGCCTACTTCGGAACTCAAAAGATGGCTTTTGTATATTAGATTGGTAGGTGCGCTGTATCATTGCCATATATATTTGTAGATTTGTGGTATGTTTTCTTTCACTTGAGTCAACAAGGCGCCTCTGTCAACGGAGTTGAAGGCGTTTTTAACATCCACCTTCAACATCACCTCGCATCCGCCGTTATCTAGGAAGGTGCGGGCCACGTGAACTGCAGCCTCGCAACCTCCCCGGCTTCCAAAGCCTAGCTGCAAAGGTTGGAACTTATCTGAGAGGATGGGTAGCAGATGCCCGCAGCAGACCTTGGAAACTATACGACGGACGGTATTCCCAACCGCAATCGGTCTTATGCCACCATCTCTCTTATTAAGTGCGCATAAATTTGCTCCATACAGTATCTTGGTTATATCGCTGCAAACTTCTCCTGACAGCATCAAGTTGACCAGCTGTGTCAGGTCCGACAAGAGGGCTCTGCCAGTTTCACCAGTAGCCCCACAAATAAGATCTTTCAGGTGTTGGGCTGAAAATCCATCTGGACCTCCGGCGGAGCCCTTCCTGAAGGACATAATTGCAGCCTCGACTTCTTTAGTTGTTGCTGTCGGTGAGTTGTCTGAGGGCTGGGGTGGGTCGGGAAGCTGCAGGGAGGGTGCTGCTGGCGGATGTTTCGACGCCAGGGTCAAAAGTGTTTCAGGGGAGTCGGGAGCAATCACGTCGGATGAAAAAAGAAGCTTTGCGGCTCCCCTTATATCGCCGTCATTAAAATTAGATTCAATTTTTTTATTTATATTGTAATGATCGTTTCTTTTTGAAAAATTTGGTTTTTTTTTGATAATAATTGGATGTGTTTGATTTGTGCTGTTCTTTTTGATTTTTTGTGTCAGGGAGCCGTTTTCAGCCTCCTTTGATACATGCAGTGTCCGGTATGCAAAAAGGAATAGGTTCCGCCAGCTGTCTTGGTCGTTTTTGTTGATAACATTTCTTATGCAGCGGGACAGAGAGGCACCAACGGAAAGTCTGGCTCCACGAGGAACGCGTTTAACAAGCGGAAGATTTGATTTATATTCGCTGAGTTCCTGCCAGAGATTAGTGTCAGAATGTGTAGGTAGGAATGTACCAGAACTACCTATAGTATTGCGAATAGGATTTGGAACTTTATGCTTTTTGCTAATGTGAATTTTAAGGCCTCTCTGTCCTCGTAAATACTTTGGATATTTGCATTCCGGGCACCGCACTAGTTCATCCGACGTGACAGGGCCGAGTGAGGCATCGGTACCGCTGGATGGACCTGCGGTCTGCGACATATTCTGTATCTAAAAATAATAGTAAAATAAAATAACTTAGAATAAAATAACTTACGTAACACGTAACATTCGTTACATGTAAAACTTACAAAGTACTAAAATTATTCTAAAGTAAAATCTGTGATTATCGCATATAAATATGAGCTGATGGTGAATGAATTTTGATATTGGCTTTGGGTAATCTAGCTGGCGAAGGATTTTGACGTCACCAAAGTTTACCGAGACTTGAACCACTTGACATCCTTGAAGAAGGTTCCCTAGGGTAGTGACGAAGTCGCAGACTTCTCTGAATACCGGCGGAGAGGGTTGTTCGTGCCGTGCTCGTCTCACAGTCGAAGATCGACCCCATCGGTCGCGTGCGGTGCTTATGATGCGATGATCCTACGTAGAAGTAGGGGGCTGGTCTTTATAGTAAGAGCAGTCGTAGTGGAAGTTCCGCAGGTATAGATGCCGGGAGTCCAGTACGTAGATTCTGTTTTTCATTCCATGTTGTAGCGTGGATCAGGTCTTTGCCGAAATATGTGGCTTCACTGCTGCAGATACTTGTAATTTGGGGAAGGCTGGTCCAGAAAATATGCGTGATTACTAAGGAAAATATTGATTTATATAAAAACGGCTCACCTCAATACTTGTTATGATCGGGAAAGCCGACCAGTTTCAGCAGATTTAGACTGCCTTCATCTGGGCGAGTAAAGACGTTTACGCGACGACGTTACGCCTCACACTGCGGGCTGCGGCTCGCAGGGCTCGAGATGACATCGATGCAGATGGTATTGGTGGTCGGACCGGTAGGGCGTCCGCACAATTAGTTACTTCCGGGCTTGCGTTATTAATTGTGCGGACGCCCTACCGGTCCGACCACCAATACCATCTGCATCGATGTCATCCCGAGCCCTGCGAGCCGCAGCCCGCAGTGTGAGGCGTAACGTCGTCGCGTAAACGTCTTTACTCGCCCAGATGAAGGCAGTCTAAATCTGCTGAAACTGGTCGGCTTTCCCGATCATAACACGTATTGAGGTGAGCCGTTTTTATATAAATCATGAATTATCCTCAAGTCTCATTTAATTCTATAAGGAAAATATTAATATTTATTTTTTAGAAAAAATGTTATAATGACAGTCTGACAGTAGACCATAAACCATAAACCAAGAGGATATACTTTAAACACGAGTTGATCTGAAAACATGATTGAGCTAACTATTTAGAGAAAGATCGCAAAGTAAGCTCCTCAAATTGCGAATAAATTGAATGTGTTAAGAGCAAAGATGTTTAACCAAAAGAATTAAAACTTCTCCTGAATTTTATTTACACATAACCAAAGACAATTTTTATTTATTACTCAATACTTTTTCAGAAATTCCAGAAAAACCTCGCAAAAACACTGATATTGCGTGCGCGCAGCGCACGAAGCGAGCGTGCATAGTATTTGTGGTACCTTATACTTACCACTTGCTTGCACCGTGAAGGAAAACATCTTCAGGAAACCTAACCTGCATGCCCTAAAAAGCGTGTATTTGTGTCCTAAAAACTCACCACCCATGACGTTCGGACGTAATAATCGTTTGTGAAACGCGGGTTTACCGAATGTAGACTGTGACTTGCATTTCATAGTCCACACTCGGAGCACCTCTGACACCCCAGGGATTCATGTCGTTATGATATATATAATATATATTATATATCATTTAAACAAATGAAGACTAAAACCAATTGAATAAAGGTTTTCATTTTAAGACGCACCCTTCAATCACATCACTACTTCAGGTCAGTCAAATTCAATGTTCGAGCCGAATCGGTAAATAAAACAGTATTGAATCGTTTCAACTAGCGGAACGGAACATGCCGG
Source organism: Ypsolopha sequella (assembly GCA_934047225.1). Taxonomy (NCBI): domain Eukaryota; kingdom Metazoa; phylum Arthropoda; class Insecta; order Lepidoptera; family Ypsolophidae; genus Ypsolopha; species Ypsolopha sequella. The sequence continues at coordinate 3,361,868 of OW203988.1, read as the reverse complement.
CATGTCCAGCTTATTGATACGACGAATAAATAGCGCTAAAATGACGCTCTTGGTAGTTCCAGCAAAAATTAAAACATGGGTGGACAGATATGCTCCGAAAGGTCATTTCAAACAGTTAAATAAGCCGTCAAAAAGCTTTGTTAAGGGCGGGACTATAATTCATCTAACGAACTACCATTTTTTTTAATTCTCTTTGATGTTCAACATTCAGTGTATGAATTGCCCTGTTATGCATATCATTCATACAAAATATATTTAATTTACAATCGCAACTCAATATTTTTAATGCTGAATAATATGATATTTAATTCTTAATATAAATCTAAAAAATACTACATTAAATAAACGTACTACGGAATAGGAAAGAAAATATCTTTTAACGAAAAATTTGATGGACATGTATTCGAACAAAACCCATCATAAAATCATGCAAAATCTGCCTTTGCAGATTTTCCATAGGTGCCAGAAAATTTCGCAAAATAATTATTACCTGGATAGCGCTTAACCGGTCAATATTAAGGCGATATGCGAAAATATCACGGATGTTTTTTTTCTGTGTATTTCATGAAATACACGGAAAATTATAATCAGTTTCTGGTATATGCATCTTGACTATATGATCTAAGGATATGCAATTGACAAACATGTTTGGATACATTTTCCTCGATAGAAATAATATTGTTGAAATGAGGTCTTCAAACACACTTTTTCTCCTCGTTTGACGAATAGGAACCATATATAGAACTCAAACATATTTTATTAGGTGCGTTTCAACAATATCTAGAGATTTCATATTAGAAATTTTGCTAGCTATTTTAGCTTTTTATAAAAATTATAAAATTAAAATTTTTCGCTTTCGCCCTGAATCCGCCCCTCTCACACTGCGCAATTTTCCGCTTGGAGTAACAATGACAAAAATAAAATTTGCATAGCCTCTTAAGACAATGATGTACCCGTGAACTACTCGCATGTCTTATATAGGCAGTCACGTACAAAGTCAAAAAAATGAAAATGAAACGTTGCGTCGTCGTCGCCGTTTTTATGGTTGCAACATTTTAGACCCGCATCGTATCTGTATTATTCGAATGCAGTGATACAGTCATACAGTGTACTTTTTGCTGAGTATACTTGTAAATGAATTGTTAACGATACAGTTCATACGAACAACAGCAGTGAAGGTACCTAATTGATTTAAGAGTGGTGTCGCAGCTGGATTGTGAAAAACCTTCCTTTTTAGGGTTCCAAGGAAGAAACTTATAGTTTCGCCATGTCCGTCTGTCTGTCTGTCCGCAGCTTAGCTTAGAGACTATTAGTACTAGAAAACTGTAATTTGGCATGGGTATACATATTTATCACGCCGATAAAGAGGTACAGTAAAATTTTTAAAAAGATTTTTTTTTGGGTACCTCCTCTGCACGTAAAGTGGGGATGATTTTTTTTCCTCGTCTATTCCGTAGTGTGGGGTGTCGTTGGATAGATAATTTAAAAATATTGGGGGTGTGAGAAGATCGTTTTTCGATCCAGGTTTCCGTTTGCGAAATATTAAGCTTAAAAGTGTTATTTTTTGTAAGAGTCAAGTCCCCCCCTGCCAACGAAACAGTGGTATTTGGAGACGTGAAAAAAATCACGGCAGTAGCATACATAACGAAATTAAAAGGAAAACTATCACAGCTAAGTACAGATCGCGCTAAACTTTTAGTCCCCTCTAAACACGGGACGATTCGCATCAGCAGGAACAAAATGTATGGGTCGTTCTTGGTTAGAGCAACTTCCATGCGTACTAGAAGTTAGGCGCGATCTATATTAGTCGACAAACTTATAAAATGTACTTGGAGAAGAAATCCGTATATTGTGCAGGGCAACTACGGAACCCTTCACTGCGCGTGGCCCGACACGCACTTGGCCGGTTTTTTTTCTAATTAATCGAAACAGAACACTTAAATTCAAAATTTACTTAATAGTTCTTCAACAAAACCTTATTACCTATTATTTATATATTATTGTGTATATTACTATCGCAGTTTCCATTGGTTTCTGTAAATTAGAATTTAGATAGATAGATAAAACATTTATTCACTATTACAATACCTACACAATTCACATTCAACACAAATAAATATTTCAAATGTTTTGATTCAAAATTTTTGGAATTTGAATTTACAGAAACCAACGGAAACCTTGCGATGGCAACATACCAACGACATTCTCAACATACACAAAACATAGGTAATAAAGTTTTGTTGAATAAATATTGAGTGAATTTTGTTCTGTTTCAGTTCATTAGAAAAAGGCGCGTTTTTCACAATCCGGCTGCGAAACCGTTCGAGAGTGACCGTCTGAAAATCGCGTTTCTTTGCATCATCTTCAATCATCAATACTCGTAGTATGGATTGTTAGAAAATAATTTGTTATATTCCGCGCATGGTTTGCAATTCAAGATGTGTCAGTAATATTGCAAATTATGTTTTAAGAATTTTGTGTAAGTACAGAAAGTTTGCCTTTTGTAAATAAGAAGGTAACTTACTTACACATATAACTATATTTTCTTTTAATAAACAAAAATCATTCAAATACTTCTCACCCTGAGGTTTCCATACCATTCCAGGAAGTTAGTAGATATGAATAAAATTGTAACAAAAATTAAAAACTTTTTTTTCCACAAAATATAAAAAGAAACAAAAGTACTACAAAATTATGTTTGTCAAGAAATATTTCACTAAGAGTGAGAAATAATTAACTTTGGGACTTATTCCTTCGCTGTGCCAAAACACAGTTTTTGTGAACTAAATTTCAAGTTTCTATGTCAACTGGAACTGTAAGGGAAATTGATTACGTAAAAAGAGCAATTACTTATTGTTGAGTTGAGTTGAGTAGAGGCTGTTAAAATGGAGCATACATCATTCACACAACAGGAAAACAAAGATAGGAAATGACGCCATAAACTGCACTCGACTCCTGAAATTCACTCCAACGCTATAAAATATACTGAAAAAGCCATTTAAAGGAAGGAAACGCCATTTTGTCCCCTGAAGTGCCTCCTTCGCCATTTTACTGACAAACAGAAGGCTTCAGTTGCTTTCGCTTGTTATAATGTGTGTTTTAAAGGAAAGGGTATAATATTACACGATAAAGTATAATGTTGTGCGATAATATGTCGTATGTTAGAAATAAACACTGTGCAAAATTGTTATCATACGAGCTTTATGGGAGTAGACCTCTGTTTAAAACTTTTCTACCCTTGTGTAAAATTTCTATGTTAAAATATATAATATATTTTGGATTTCCTTAAGTTCGAAGGTTTAAAATTTTACTACTTATACCAGTAAAATAATACATACTATTTTCGTAATAGACTGAACGAGTGTCCCAATGAATAATGAATGAATTAATGAATACTTTTATTTATCAAAAGGTAGATTATCTTAAAGCTAAATATGACCCACAAAACTGCATGTACAGTTTGACTGTGGGATCTATGAGTCTCAGATACAATTTTATTTAAATTAGTACCTACTTAAGGGCCTTACTATTGCCAAATGGGTACTTTCTAAAGCCTACTCCTAGTTTATGGCCAAACCAAAAATAATTAAAAAATGTATTATGAATAATCAACTCATGTACAACATATGCAACAGTTTTCTTTTTCATACCACCAAAACTTCTAGATGAATTTTTTTTTTTACTGAATGTTGTTTTTTGACCTCAAATTCCCTACTGCTCCTGAGTTGCTTGGCCGATTGAATTCATCTATGCTTTGATAAATAGATAAACTTTATTGCTATAAACATAACATAAGATTATTCAATCGAGTAATCACGTCCAAGTGAAAAGTATAATTTTCCCCTATTTCGCTCTATCAAGGACGCAGCGAGCGTCGTAACAGCCACTATGCATTGCGCGCTGATATGAACGTTATTTCAATGTCGTTTCCGTTGATATTTGTAGTGACAAATATCGAGCTGTTAATTTGGCGATGGTAATCGCAAAGTAATTAGTACGATCAGCCGAACAAAAGCGGCCACGCCTCCGCTACCACTTTACGTGCCATTGCTAAGCTATGAATTGGCGTGGGTATCCGCTGACGCGCGGCCGACCACCGAATGTCTAGTTATGTTCAGTAGCACACAATTATTTGTCTACGACATAGACAATACAGTGTCTATGGTCTACGACAGTCAAAAGTATCGTCTTCGCGTGACATTGTTTATAATATTTTCAACCATCAATTTCACGAAAAAGAACACTTGTCATGATACTGCTACTTTATATTTTCTGATACTGCCATGATACTTGTCATGTTAAAGTGTTGATACCTTACCATAAAATTAGTATAACATGCATGGGACCAAATAATTAGAAGCGAGAACCATTAAAGAGGGCGTAGCGTGGTTAAGATATACGTTATCGCTTCTGATTGGTTCTCTAGCGGTTTATTAAAATAAAAATTTGGCCAATCACAGCGCAGCGCAGTGTTATTATCTGATATTATAACATCGGTCAAACACTATATTGTTTTTTTATGTAATTAGCTTATAGTCGATAAAAGTTCATTTTATATCTAACGACTCAACGAGTGAGGCACATGTTTATATTTTAAGAAACAGAATATGGTGAATAAATGCTGCAATTTTACTCGAAATTTTACAAGCTTAACCAGTTTTGTCATCAATTTTAGATAAAAATTGAAGAATAAACGAGATAATGGTAGGACGCGATCGCGCCTTGTGAAATAAGGCGGATTAACCATGCGTGTTAAACCTTGCATAAAATAGAACCGGTATACAACTTACTAGTAGAATCATAGTATATGTGAAGCCGTAGTACATGCAATATAACTTGAAATATATACAATAAATAAAAGAAAATTATAACTTGAAATAAATTTCGGCCCTTAGTGGGCCGTCATACTTGACTGATGACGGCCCACTAAGGGCCGAAATATATTTCAAGTTATAATTTTCTTTTATTTATTGTATATATTTTCAAGTTATATTGTGTAATTATAAATAAAAAGCTAATTAAGGCATACTATAATATTTATTAACGTAGTACATACAGGTACAGGGCTGAGAAGCCAGTGTTGTCAGATCCAGTGTTCAAACTAATGGAAAAGTTGCAAAAACTTAAAATGTTTTTGTTTTACAGGTGCTTACAAAGAACTTGATTTTTTAGGGTACTGAAATTGGCACGTGCAGCAAAATTAATATTTTTCTTTGTTTGCATTAAAATACTAAGTAGCACGTAAGAACTTGGGTCAAAATAAGTGACATTTAAAAAAAAAACGGCCTTGACCATACGAAATTTACCTATTCAAAGGATGTAGGGAAAAAATGTATCAATCATCAGTAATATCTGTAGGTAAAGATACAGTATATAATTTTTCGTGAGTTTACAGTACTTGACATTGAAGTACTTGACATTGAGCATGTTATTTTCATCAATTTAAACTGAATTCTACGTATATGAAGTTTAAATTCATTATTGTTTAAACTAGCGTTACGACAACTGAAGCATCGCGCGCTCTGAAAAAGTGTGTTTTACTCAAATAACATTTTTACGGTGAAAATAATGGTTAGTTTTAAGGCATATGACCACGCTAAATAAGCAACTCGATGTGTGTCGGTACAAATATCAACGGAAACCACATTGAAATAATGTTCATTTCAACGTGCCATGAAAAGTGGCTGTTACGACAACCACTGCGTCTCCGGCTAGCGCAAAATAGGAGAAAATAATACTTTTCACATGGACGTCATGAACGAAAAAAAAATTTTGGACTTGAATTTTTTAGATCTAAAAATTTCCTATAATTTGGTGAAATTATAATTAAAATCGCTTTAGTCGTTTGGAAGGAGTAAGAGAATTCTTGTGTTAATCATGTGAAACTTTCGATGACTTTCGATTTTTTTGTCAATACTTACAATAGAAAAACAGTTTATGAAACTTAAAATTGATTTTTGACTCTATAATGCCTACCATATATTTTTATGAAAGTTTTTGGTCTACCCATGTGGGAGGAGTAGGCCTTCAAAGACAGGTCTAAATTGCAGTTATCGTATTCATTCGCCTTAAAATGTAAGACAATGGTACAGATTCGGCGCAACACAACTGACAAGACTAACCTTATTTTGAGCGTCCCGTCTTTGTCTTTTCGATACAGAAAGAAAAGTACAGAACACTTAAATTAAGTTTAGTCCTGTTAATTAAGTCAAGTTGTGTTGCGCCGAATCGGTGTTATTGTGACTTGTTTTATGTTGAGATTAGTTACGCAGAGTTTCATGATCTAATTTGAAGTGAAATTAATAAAAATAAAATTGAATTAATAGCGTGGAAACTTTTAATGAGTGGCCAATGTTAGTTAAGGAGCTTACTAGATTTTGTTATATCGTCGCTAGTGTTCCTAAATATTAATATAGAAGTTAAATAAACAAATTAAATAATAGCGTATTATTACTTAAGTTTTAAGTACGGTTTGAAGGTAACTTAACAATGTTTTTCTATCGAGAAAATTTTATGGAATAGATTTTCGCCACTTTCTGGACGTAGCATTGGTCCTCATGCACCTCAGTACTGCAATACCTAATATTTATTTGAGAGTGATTGGTGCAGTACTGTTGATATAACAGTGGATCATACGAAGCAATGTGGGGTATTATAATATGTTACCCACGTTGATGGACAGTACTACTAGCCTGCAGGTGTCACGGCGAATTCCGGAATACGACAGTCCGCCTGTCGACGATCGATTTTTCGTTCGCATAATTACTGTACGTCTCACGGCGATCGATTTTCCTTACTGGTATAAGAGACATCATAAGTACTGTCACCGCAGAAGTGATCTGAATGGACTTACTGTTACAACAAAAGTTCCTAAAGTACAATAGTTTATAATGTCATATACAATGCTGTCATATATATAACATAGGCATTTTGATATGTGTTGTGCAGTGGCGTGCACAGAACTTTTTGCTGGAAAAGCAAGCAATTGGTTAAGCATAACAATAAAAAAAATATGAAAAAATTTAAATATCACTTAGAAAAAAAAAAGTTTGTATAGGAAATTTTTACTCTAGGGTAGACATTGTCTGGCGTAATACATTTTTTTTTTCAAAGTGATATTTAAATTTTTTCATATTTTTTTTATTGTTATTCTTGACCAATTGATTGCTTTTCTAGCAAAAAGTTCTGTGCACGCCACTGGTGTTGTGACAGTACGCCTATAGGCAATGTATGAAAAATTAAAAGTGTCACAGCAGAGTAAACCAATAGGTTAATACTGTCCATCAACGTGTTAAGGTTACCTGTTACACTCGGTTTTCATGATTTTTACAGTTTTTTTTATAAGAATAAATTTGTGCAAGCAGCAACAGTTTGCTGTAGAAACATAAATAAAACTAAAGCAAACCAGAAAATTTCTAGCAAAAACTGAAGGTATAGCAACACTGCTCGGCCGAGGCAGACACGGTGTGCCAAGAATCCTCAATGAGTCCAAACTAGGACAGTACAGGAGCATCTAATTAATTTTTAATTGTTTTCGGAAGTCTTTCCTTTTGGTCGTTACGTTGGCGGTCGATTTAATTAATAAATTTTCGTTTTGAAAAATTGTTTGGAAGCTATGATCGAAATAAAATTTCTTTAATTTTGATGCTTGGCGATTTAAACATCACAAGTATGATACAGATTTAAGATTTTAGACTTGCGAACTCATCCATGGCTTTCCCATATCGCAATTAAATGTAATCTTATCGTTAGTTTTTGTAAGGTCATAGTGTATGTGTAACTTGTTTAACATGTTTACACAATACAATACGTGGATGCCTAGATATTTTAAAACTATTAAGTTTTTTTTATTTTTATTAAAACATTAATTAACGTAAGTAGCATTTATGCTACTTATTTAAGATATAATGAAGACAACACTTGTACTTTTCCACAAATTTGTGGTACAGTACAAGTCGTTTTTAGGGTTCCGTACCCAAAGGGTAACCAACGGGACCCTATTAACTAAGACTCCGCTGTCCGTCTGTCACCAGGTTGCATCTCATGAACCGTGATAGTTATACAGTTGAAATTTTGACAGAAGATGTATTTCTATTGCCGCTATAACAACAAATACTAAGAAACAGAATAAAATAAATATTTAAGGGGGCTCCATACAACAGACATGTTTTTTTTGTCATTTTTAGGGTTCCGTACCCAAAGGGTAACCAACGAAACCCTATTACTAAGACTCCGCTGTCCGTCTGTCTGTCCGTCTGTCACCAGGCTGTATCTCATGAACTGTGATAGTTAGACAGTTGAAATTTTGTCAGATGATGTATTTCTGTTGCCGCTATAACAAAAAATACTAAAAAACAGGATTATTTATATTATTATAGATATAAATACAGAAGATAGGCAAACTGCAAATTATATTATTAAAGATATAAATACAGAAGATAGGTAAACAGGTTTATTTATATTAATATAGATATTTAATTATACTGCCTTTCAGAATATAAAGGTCCTTCGTGCATCGGCACAGCGTGCTGTTAAAGATACAGTTTTATTCAACCGTATGTAATGGCTGAAAATTACAACCGCTGAAACACTCAACCGTGTATTTTACAATGTTCTGGTTTGGTTGAATGTAACCGCGCATTCATAATAACAACTCTATTGATGTTACAACGAAAATTTAACAATTTGAACGGTGCAGTTTCACGCTATTTGAATTCCATGAAAATGACCAATGTTAACGCAGCATGGGTCGTTTGTGGAGGCGATGGTCACGTGATATAGCTTTCCAGCGTTTTCATTGGTCAAACGCTTCTTCGAAAGACAAAAACCCCTCTAAAAGAAAATAAATATGAATAGACGGAACTACTTTTACAATGATCTCAGTTATAGTCTTATATCATTATCTTATCTATTATACACACACACACATACCCTTCCCTACACTGTACAATATGCACAACACTCACAAAACATATAACATCATCTACAAATTATTATTATTATTATATTTTTAACAACATACACCTATATATCTTCACAGCTCCCATGTATACAATGTAACTCGTTAATCTTATCACGAGACTTTTATTGATGACTACTATTTAATAATTATTGTTAAGTCGCATTTATAATAGCATTAAATTTTAGCAATTAGCACCTATGTTTGCTATCCCGTGTTAATTTGATTGGTTGCTTACTATAATTATTTAATAAGTTCACAAGTTATTTCACATAATGTGCCATCGTGAAGATTACCGCTGACCTACTTAACGCTCTTTTTACTATTGCAGTGCGGATGATGAGTGGGAGGACGGGCTTTTCTTCGATGGTACATTTTAAAGTCTTGCTTTGTTTAAATATTTATTCATAATTTTGTCGCAACTATGGATGAGAGGAGCGAATTTCTCCTACCACAGGTGAAAACTTAAAAGGAGAATTCGACACCAAAAACTGTTAAATATATTATAAATAAATGATTTTGATTTAGATTTTTTTTAATAGTAGTTTATGCTACAACGGTGAAAAGGAATAAATTACAAGGACGATTTAAAACACGAGTTTTAAACGTAACCGAGTAATTTATTGCTCTTACGCCCATGTATCATACTACGTTTTTCAATGCATAGTGTGAGGAAATAAAACAAATATAATCTTGTGAACTTTTAATTATGATTGGCTCAAAAGGACTGTAAGCAGAACCGTTAAACAGTGAAAAAAAAAAGTAAAACATTTATGCTACACAGGAAAGGCTGCAGGTTAGCCAACCATTGTAAATAAATAAATAAAAAAAAATAATAATAAAGCCCTAGGGCAAAATAATCGACTTTCTGTTCGGTTTTGATGCATAAAAAGTGAACCTTTACGAGCACTTGCATTGAAAACATATTTTTTGGTAAGTAATTTTAATTTAGATTAATTTTAGTTTTATAATGTCATTGAATTTGTTGTTTATGAATTAAGCTGATATACCCAGTCAGGGTTCACACATGGTACATCCACTTTTCACCGACGATTATTACGTCCCAAATTACGTGAGCGCTATCGCCATACTTCAGGAACAAACGGAGTCCGAAGCATGCAGACCAAAAACAATTTAAGGCGATATATTAATAATGGTACGGAACCAGTCCGACTCGTACTTGGCTGGTTTTATTTTAATCATCCAATATTAATCGAAACAAAAATGGAGGAACTTTATGTCTATTTGGGGCACATGTAACTTTCATTTTAAACTTTCATTTTAGTAATACTCAACTTAAAAAAAAATACATTGACAAAAATATACAAAACGAAAATCTGATTTTTTGGTCGTATGGGTTTGAAGTTCTAGGGCTATCATTCAAATGTGGGATTATCTACCTATTATACTACATAGCAAATTTATTGCTTCTTATTGGATTATTTAAAAAAATCTAACCTTGATTTTTTTAAAGTCATATACACATTTTGAAAAAGCTTCTTTGACTTTAAATATCGGACTTTTAAAATCTCAGTTAATTATTTAATCACACAAAAGTGCAAGCTTCACTGTCAGAATGATGTATTAACACAGCGATGGTCGAGAGAAAGATCGATTGGTAGATGCACTGTCAAATCTGGACACAGTCATCCATCTTGGTATATTGACAGCTTCATTTTATTGTCAGTTGTATCTGTAGATCGATGTATAGATTTCAATACAAACCAAATAAATTGTACTAGCGATCTAGATTATAACTCTTTTCTCACGATTTGCTGTGCTACCTATATATTAAACGTGAGGTCACCGTATACTATCCTAACCTATTTTATTAGATCCTATTTTATGTGCTTAAGAACAATTTCGCAGCTGGATTGTGAAAACCCGCCTTTTTCTAATTAATTGAAACAGAATACATAAATTCAAAATTCACTTAATAGTTATTCAACAAAACCTTATTACCTTATTGTGTATGTTGCCATCGCAAGGATTCCATTGGTTTCTGGAAATTAGAATTTCAAAATGTTTTATTCTGAATTGATTCAAAATTTTTGAAATTCTATTTTATTAAATATTTTATTTTATTTTATTGTGAATACAAACAGTCACACAGAAACATAATACAGTAAGTTATCTTAACAATTAAATCGACCTACAGTTTTCCGAATTTACGTAAGTGTGATGTAGAACTAAAATAATCTAAATTTAGTAAAGGAAAATAATAATAACAAAGTAACTTACATGAAACATTTTCTTTTTGAATATATTCAATGTGTTACAGAAAATATCAAAATCAACTAGCCTGTTATTATAAAGTTTACATGTACATATGAAAAAAACGATTCTGACCATAAGATGTGCGGTTTGTGGATAAGGAAAATAGCTCTTTTTTGCGTGATGCCCTATACGGAATTTCAAAGTTAATTTTACCCAACAATGATGAGGAATCAACATAATTATTGAGAATTTTGAAAAGAAAAATTATGTCAATAAAATCTCGGCGACGCTCGAGAGATGTAATTTTGTGTCATTTAACTGCATTAACGTTATCAGAAAATTAGTTACTTGTACGGTAGTCAAGGTTTTTTATAAATTTATTCTGAAATGATTCGATTCTATCTACATGTATTCGGTAAAAAGGCCGATAGGATTATGTTACCTCAGTTAACTCAGGCACCTTGTTTGGAAAAATATATATCGAAAACATTTGTTATGTTTTATTGTATCTTCAAATAATTTCAAATTTGTGTTCTCCTATATCAACGTAGCTTAATTATATTTATTTCGAGTTTATGCATTATTTTATATATATATATATATATATAGATTATATCAATTTACGAGCCCTTTGAAGCAATTTGATTGATTTTACATGTGCCTTCACACCACTGACGAGAAATATAATTTGCTTCAAAATTAACTTATTTAATATTGCGTAGACGATGTTAATTACGAAGTTAACGAAATGAAACAATTAATTTATTTCTGAGAGCTTGTTTGGCAAAGTTTTTGCTTGATGAAAACTTAATATGAGATCTTTACGAGAAAGTAATATAATTAAGCGTTAACGTCTTTTATTTGCTTACAGTATAAACACAACTTAATTATTATATTCGGATTTCCACCATAATTTAAATCTTCTAATAGTTACTATAAAGATATCTGTCAGAGATCGAAGGTGACCGACATAGCCTGCCGAATCAGTAAGTTGAAGTGGCAGTGGACTGGCCATATTTGTCGCCGACGCGATGACCGCTGCACTGGGGGGCCGTAAGGCATTGGAATGGAGACCACGTACAGCAAAGCGTAGCGTATGCCGCCCTCGTGCCCGCTGGACTAACGATCTGAAGGAGAAGGACGTTGTGGGTGGCGGCTGGATGAGGATGACTGAGGACCGCTAAGAGTGGGGTAATATGGGGGAGGCCTATGTTCAGCAGTGGATGAATACGGGCTGATGGATGAATGGAATAGTAACTAACATAAACGTTCGATAGATGCTTAAAAAGGCTACTTGTCATGATAGGATTTTAATTTTAGAAATTTTGCCAGCCGATTTAAGTTTTTTTTTTAGTATATATTTTTTCTTTTACCTTGAATGCCCTCTCGCACGGCTCGTTGTTTTGCTTAGAGTGACAGTGACAAAATACACGTTACTAAAGTTTTTATTTATTTTTTATTTTATAAATTTATTGGTTTAACAGAAATCAAATGTTCTACACGAAAAAAATCTATGCCAATGACAAAATCCAAACATTTTAAAAATGTGAGGGTAAATTACTTGTTTTGCTAGCTTATAGTCTCAAATAAAAAAAAATACAATACATGTTACAAATCATACAGTTTCATCCCATCCTAATATCCCACTATCCCATCCCATACCACATTTCCATCTCATCCCACTAATCCCATACCATACCATACCAAACTATACCATACTACTAAATATTATAAATGCGATAGTTTGGATGGATGTATGGATGGATGTTTATTACCCTTTCACGCCGTAACTACTGAACCGATTGGGTTGAAACTATTGGTAATTCCGTGATATTGGAACTACCAATTGTTCTAGCAGAGTAGGAAGCGGATCTACCCAAAATATACGCTGTATATTATCAGGATAAATAGTTTTATTTAGACTGAAAATAATGTTGACACAACAACGAAAAAAGTGTGACAATATCATCTAGACACACGCTAGAATATTTTAAATCCTAACTGGCTTAACGGCCAGTTCAGTCGACAGTGTCAGCCTCCTTTCTCTCCAATACTCCTCCTCAATGGAAGACTGGACTGTCCTCAACAGCATCTAAACATTCATCTTCACCAAAGCACTCTATCATACTGTCACCCATCAGGCGTACAAGTTCATTTTTCTCACACAGAACTCATGCTTACCTCGCGGTAGAGCTTTTGTAAAAATGTCCGCAGTCATCTCTTCAGTCTGCAGGTACTCCACTTTCACAATGTTACTATTCAATGCCTCTCTGATGTAATGACATCTCACATCTATGTGCTTTGTTCGTTGATGATGAACAGGGTTCTTTGCAATCTGAATAGCTGACTGGCTGTCACTATACAGCATGATCGCACCACGTTCCTTTCCAGTTAGCTCCTCCATAATTCGCTTGAGAAACGTAGACTCTCTGCATGCCTCTGACATCGCAACATATTCAGCCTCTGCACTGGATAGGGCCACTGTACGCTGCTTCTTGCTTTCCCATGATATAGGAGCTCCTCCTAGAAGAAATACGTATCCTGAAAACGATTTCCTATCACTGATATCTCCAGCATGATCAGCGTCTACATATCCAGTCAGACATCTTCCTGTCTTCTCAAAATTCAAACTGTAGTTAGCTGTACCCTTAAGGTATCTCAGTAATCGCTTTGCTGCGTTCCAGTGTTCAATTGTGTAACAACTGTTGAATTGGCTTAGATATGCCACTGCATGACTGATATCAGGTCTTGAGCAAACAGCTAGGTACATAAGTGAACCTATCAACTTCTGGTAAGGAACATCTTTGGGTGGGATGAAATTTGCATCACTGGGTTTCTCCAATTTTCTACCTGTTTCTAGCGGTGTTCTCACTGTTTTACATTCAGACATTCCGAACTCTTTCAAAATTTTCTGAACATATTCGCTTTGATCAACAGTTAGCTTGTTTCCTTCTTGGCAAATCTTCATTCCTAGAAAGCTATCTATTTTCCCCAAATCCTTCATCTCAAATTTACTTTTCAATTCTTTCTTGACAATATCTTTCTCAGCTGCATCGTCATAGAAGATCAAGATATCATCTACATAAACTGCAATGTAAATTACGTGTTTGCCTAGTTTCCTGAAATAAACACATGGTTCGTTGGCAGACCTTGTGAACTTCATCTCAATCAATGCGTCATGAAGTTTTTTATTCCATTCTCGTGGTGCTTGTTTGAGACCATACAGCGCTTTCTTGAGTAAACATACATGATTTTCTTTGCCTTTCTCTTCAGCAAGTTTAGGTTGCTTCATGTAAACTTTCTCTCTCAAATCTCCATTCAAGAATGCTGTAACTACATCCATTTGATCAATCATTAGATCATTCTCAACAGCTATAGCAAATAGAAGTCTCAGTGTGCTATGTCGAATCACGGGAGAAAAAGTCTCTGTGTAATCAAGTCCGTGTTTCTGTGTAAAGCCACGAGCTACTAGTCTAGCTTTATATCTTTCCTTCCCCTCCGGTTCCTGTTTGATTTTAAAAATCCATTTGGAATCGACTACGTTATGGTGGGAATCCATATTCTTGACTAAGCTCTACGTGCCATTCTTCTCCAAGGCATTAAGTTCAGCATCAATGGCCGCTTGCCATTTATCTCTATCATGTCTGCTGAGCGCTTCTTCAACAGTAACTGGGTCATCACTGCGTTCTTCTGTGGCTTCATACAGATAATAGTCATTGTATCTCTTAGGCGTTCTCTCGCGTAAAGGATATCTCCTGCTGCTCTCTGGTTGTGCTTCAGGTGGTTGCAGTTCATCCTGAATTTGTACAACCTCAGGTGACTCCACTCTTTCTACTTGATTATGTTCATCTTCTACCGATGTATCATCTGCGGTACAATATTCGAACGATTCTTCATTTACCACTTTTGGTTTATTTACTAGCTCACGTCTCTGTTCCTGCTGCCTTCCATTGTTGTGTGTCTCTACATTCAACAATTTTGGTAAGATAGTCTCTCTTGGAACTGTAGCTTCTCTTTTATTGAAGAACTGATTCTCAAAGAATGTCACATCTCTTGACTTCTGAAGCTTATGGGTCACCGGATCACAAAGTCTATACCCTTTGGATTCTGTGCAATATCCGACGAAGATCATCTCCTTGCTCCTCGCATCAAGCTTCTTGCGTTTTGCTTTCTCAATATGCACAAACGCTCTACAACCAAAAACTCTCAGCTGGCTTAGGTTCGGTTTTTCTCCTGTCCAAGCTTCAAATGGCGTAACCGTCAGCGCTTTTGTTGGTGAACGGTTCTTCAAATAAACTGCAGTATTGGCAGCTTCTGCCCAATACATCCTGTTCAGGCCTGCTTCTTCTAATAAGCAAATGCTTTTCTCAACTAGCGAGCGGTTACTGCGTTCCGCTACTGAGTTCTGGTCGGGGCAGTAATCAATAGTTAGTTGATGAATAATTCCATTTTCTTTGAATAACTGACTAACCTCTTTATTCACGAATTCTTTGCCATTGTCAGATCGAAACTTCTTGATCTTTTTGTTAGTTTGATTCTCTACTAACAACTTGAATTCAACAATCTTCGAAAAAACTTCACTCTTTTTGCGCAAAAAATAAATAAATGTGTATCTCGTCTTATCGTCAATAAACAAAAGAAAATATCTCATGCCGCCGTGTGACTCCGTACTCATTGGACCGCATACGTCCGAGTGTATAAGTTCTAGGGCCTCACTTGCTCTAGATGTGCTCTTCTTGTTAAAAGGAGTGCGTGTTTGCTTACCTTTTAAACATGGCTCACATTGTAGTTTATCCTGGTTGTTGAAACTCACTCCTGTTGCCATACCATCTCTCAACAGCTTTAAGTTGGGTAATCCGAGATGTGCCAGTCTCTTATGCCAAAGCTCGTTATCATCTGGGTTGGAAACTGTAAAGGCCGACGTAGGTTCTGTAGCAACGGATTTAAATTTGTAAACTCCGTTCTCACTTTTACAGTTGTAACTCGCTTCTCCTTTTATACAACATATATGTTCTTGTCATATATGTCACACCCTTTCTCGGAAAATACAACAACAAAGTTTCTACTCACCAGTGTATCCACACTCAATAAATTCGCAGACAATCCAGGTACATACTTTACCTCTCGTACTCCAAATTGCATACTTCCATCATTAACGACATCACCTGAACCTTGCGCATATAACTTCTGGCCGTTAGCTACACTGATCTCTTGAGAAATGTTAAAGTCTCTATAGTTAGCTAGCCAGTCCTTGCGGTTCGTCATGTTTGAAGACGCTCCTGAGTCCATAATCCATTCGTCGTCGTTTCTCTTGATGGCTGAAAATGTGGATCCTTTATCCTTGCTTGCATTGGGATTTTTCGGACAAATCATTGCTATATGTGGTCCTCCACATACAAAACATTTAATCTCTTTCTTCTGCTTGTAACGCTTCTGCTGCGCTTTCTCGTTGTTGCCTTTGTTGTTCGTGGAATCACTCTTGAACCTTGAACGGTTTTCTCTACCTTTGGCAATCAATGCATTCTCATTGGATGTCGACGGTACCGGACTATCCATTTGAAGCAATTTTGTTTTTACGTAGTTAGTCGTAAGTGTAATGTTGGCATTCTCTATCGTCATCTTCAAGGGTGCATACTCTTCGCTAAGCCCTTGGAGCATAAGTGCTGCCAGTAGCTCATCATCAAGGTCCTTACCGATGTCTCTCAGTTGTTGAGCTACTCTAAGTATCGTGGTCACATACTCAGTAATACTTTTAAATTGTTCTAACCTCAAACTCACAAGGTTACCCAGTAGTCTGCATCTATTAACTATGCCTTTGTCTTGGCAGTTCACTTCTAGAGCTTGCCAGACCTCCTTGGCAGTACTAGCCTGTCTGACATGAACTAGCAAATCCGTACTAATCATGAGGCAGATCTTAGCGCGAGCTTTCTGATCTCTCTTCGTTGCCTCTACATCCTTGGCAGCTGGTGTAGTTTGTACATAGCTCCATAGATCGTCATGTACTAGTGACATTTCCATCTGAAATTTCCATGTTGAGTAGTTGGAACTTCCTTCAAGTTTCTGGAATGTCGGTATGCTACTACTACTGGTACTCATCTTGTTGTGTTGTCTACGAGATGACTGCTCTTCTTTAGTACTTTCTCCAGCACTACTCAGCAGCTCGATCTCGAAAAACAGTTTTTACAGCTCTCTGTCTGTTTCGGATAAATACACTGCAGGCTCATAACCTATTGGTAATTCCGTGATATTGGAACTACCAATTGCTCTAGCAGAGTAGGAAGCGGATCTACCCAAAATATACGCTGTATATTATCAGGATAAATAGTTTTATTTAGACTGAAAATAATGTTGACACAACAACGAAAAAAGTGTGACAATATCATCTAGACACACGCTAGAATATTTTAAATCCTAACTGGCTTAACGGCCAGTTCAGTCGACAGTGTCAGCCTCCTTTCTCTCCAATAGAAACTTTTAAATGTAGGTCTAGACCTAGAATAGAACACAGGCTATTTTTTATCTCATAAATCAGTTCCCATGGGAACAAGAAACAGTGTCGTTCAAAGACGCGGCTCAGCCTTCAGCCTCGTCAAACGTTACATGGCGGGGATTAAATCAGTTATCAAAGACCACCAAAGACATTTTAGCAGAGGATTAGTTCAGACAACAGAAAGTAATACCGATCAGAAAAGCGGCTCGGCCTTCGGCCTCGCTAAAAACGGAAACGTGTCTTGGTCTTCGGCCTCACCAAAGACACTTTACATGAGGATCAAATTAGCGATGATGAGAACCCAAAACACTTCAAATACTACAAACCAGAGTCAGGTCAACTACGTACTAAAGAATTAATGGTCTGAAAAATATTTACAGATTTAACACGACCATACAAATACTTAATCAACGTGGGCGAAGCCGCGGGAAAAATACAGTACTTTATAATTTCAAAATTCGTAACTAAAAACATTTTATATCCCGATCACGAGGCTTCGTGATTATCTTATTTTATGAAGTCTCATTTTTAGGGTTCCGTTCCCAAAGGGCAAATCGAACCCCTATTAATGTCACTCCGCTGTCCGTACTCTGTCTGTCCGTATGTCACAGGTCTCTAGCTCTTGGATGGAATGAGATAGAAACCTGAAATTTTCATATGTTTTGTAAAATGTTGACCTTAAACTGAAATTATAATTTGAAATGTAATTAAATAATTTTTAAGGGGGGCCTCATAAATGAAAATGGAGCCGAAAAAAATTTTTTTTTCTTTACCCAGCATGTGGGCTGTCATTGTCTAGAGCTCATTAAGTAGAGTATAAATATATTTAAAGGAATTAGAAATTTCTGTTTAATATGGACCACATATTGTACTTAAACAACAAATATTAAAAACGCCGATCTATTATGTAGTTTTAGGGTTATGTCCCCGAATACTCAACCAACTTAATTTTGCAGTTTTTTTGTCTGATAGAATAAGAGCATTACCTCAAATTAAATAAATATATTGTTTGAAATAATTGGTCATATATGTACAGAACCCTTAAAGAGCGAGGCCCGACTCGCACTTGGCCGTATTTTGATTTTTTATCAATTTCTAATAAAATATTGGTTATCAGATTAACGTTGCCAAATATTAACTGTATTCGTTTAATTTGTTAAAATGTTTGTTGAATTTGCCCTTGTTTTGGTTTTTAAATTATTTTTATATACGGGGTGTTAAGGTGAAGTTGCGTAATCCAAATTTGGCGATAGTACTCGTCCATAGAAACAATTTTCCGTGGAAAAAATTGAGAAATCGAGAAAAAAGAATCTGTTGTTTCATACATTTTGGTCGGATAATTAGTAACTTTTCTATGGAACAGCAGATTTTGTTCTCGTGATTCTCGAATTCTCGGTTGTCTCCATAGTAAAAATTGTTCGTATGGAACATAACATGGCCGTTTCCGGCTTCCGCAACTTCATTTTAACACCCTGTATATTTTATATTTGCCGTCATTCTGTTAGTCGATTTGGTATCTCTAAGTCAGTATTTTCAGCCGAAAGTTTAATCAGATAATATGCTTTTAGTAATTTTTTTTTGTAGACCGTATATTTCGATTAGTTAGCCTGGCTAAGTTATACCTTTTTTTACAAATATGCCCTTTATGCAGACGTATTAAGAACTGCCTTTGCATATATTGAATTGGCATTCACTTACGTATTAATTAATTTATCCCAAATAGCTAGGCTCGATGGCTGAATTGCAAATAAACATAGAAGCTCAATTTGATTTGCTGATTAGCAATACATTTCCAATCAATCCATAATTTATGCAAGAACTGTGTCAATTCAATTATTATTTACGCTTGCAAAGTAAAACAAAGGTTTACTTTTGGAATTATTTATCAGAGTTTCAATCAAAGCCTACCTTAAATTCATTTACGTTCAAATTAAGTGAATTCCAATTTACATGAATGTTTTGAAAGACAGTTCGCAGCTTTGGGTCCAACCTTTGGGGTTGTGGTCAAATAATAGGTATTCAAAGTTAGGACACTTTGGGTCTGACTATTCAGGTGGCCAGTCCGCGCTTCGTTCATTCTTTGCATTCCTATGCACTTGGTCTGTGTGGTCCAAGTGAAAGGAATTAGCGGAAACAAAGTGACTGAAATTGTTTAAGTCAATGGTATTACAAAATAGTTTTCGGTCAACGGTTTTTGTTTTTTTGCGGATGTTTCAACCGATCACCTGTAAAGTGTACGTCATAAGGAATTGACGGGTTCTGAGAAAGTGTGCACGCGCAGAAAACGGGAGAGTGAAAGTAGTGAAAGTAAAATGAAAAGTATGTATTTGTCACAAATAAGAAACACACATGCACAGGAAAAAATAAATATAATAAATAAAGTTGCAAAACGGGTCAAACTCAGCAAATGCTGCTAGTCGCAAGCAACTTACAGCGTTGGCTTTCAGTTTGTCCCATTTTTTTACAAATAACACAAACATTACATATTCCTTGAGGTAGGTTTAAAATTTAACTACAATGTTTTTATCAAATTAGATTAAATATACCTAATTTGAAATTATAAATATTCACAAATTAGAACAAATTCGGCATTAAATTACATTTTACCTAAATTACATTTTCAAGAAGACGAGGTTTTATCACTCAACGTAACGTTAACGATTGACTGATACAACGAAACCTCTAATTAATCTCCTGGTATGGCCAGCTCCTCTAAAAAGGCCGCTTTGGATGAATCATATTATATTTCCGTTCTAATGCTGTCTCTTTTGCACACGTGAAAAATCTCTGACTCCATCCTACTTTCAAATCATTTTATGATTCACCCAAGTCGGCATTTTTAGATCCCCTGTTATCGAATCGCTTCATTAGCAGCTGTTGAAGTGTAAGGATTTCCTGCGTTTGGATTTTCTGCGTTTATCCTTTAATTATGTCTTGGTCGGGGTGTACCGGGCGTAATTATTATGATATTTTTTTGCCATATTCCCATGACCAGCATGATATTTCCGTTTTTCTTAAAATATTCACGTTAAGAGCTTGCATGACTAGATTGATGGATATAACAAAGGCAAAAGAGGTGTGTCAGGATCGTAGCAGATGGAAATCTGTGGTCTCTGTCTACTTCTTTGGGAGACAAACGTAAATATTTATTTACGCAAAATTAAAATAGCAATAAATGTAAAAAGCTTTTATCTTCTGGATCAATCCTATAACAACGGATCACCAAACTTTTCCAATATACGTAACCTACGGGCCCCGCTGCACTGTCGTTGTGGTCACACCGAACACTTTGTTTTGTTCCAATATACGTAACCTACGGGCCCCGCTGCACTGTCGTTGTGGTCACACCGAACACTTTGTTTTGTTCCAATATACGTAACCTACGGGCCCCGCTGCACTGTCGTTGTGGTCACACCGAACACTTTGTTTTGTTCCAATATACGTAACCTACGGGCCCCGCTGCACTGTCGTTGTGGTCACACCGAACACTTTGTTTTGTTCCACAGATTCCCCACCATTGATTTAAACTCCGGTTTAATCTTTGAAAAAGCGTATTCTGAATAGCAGGAATACTTTTTTGTGGTGACTTTGGTGTAGGCAAAAGGTTTGTTTTTGGTTAGAGATTCTCTGTCAAAAGGTTTGTTTTTGGTTAGATATTCTCTGTCTAAAGAAGGACAAAGAAGCGGTATATTTTTGAGTAAAATAACAGTATTTTGTGCAACTGTGACATAATTTGGGACAATGGGACAAGAGTGCTTGCTTACAAAACGAACGAAGTGAGTAATATACTTGCCCAATGCCTAATTATGTCCAGTTACACACAATACTTTTAAATACAAGTGCTCAAAATTACTTATTTTTAAGCATCAAAACTGTTCGTTAAATCAATTTTAGCGCACTCGTGTGTTTTATTTTTACTTTTTTAGTAGAATCCTTTCAAATTTCTATTACCTATTTTTATGAAAGAAAAATCAACTTGATCTCTTTACCACGATGTTGAAAAAAAGGGGTGGAAATCATATTTTTTTTGGCAAAATTATAAATCTCAATACATTGTTTGTACGTAGAATCCCTAGATAAAAGATCAATAAGTCAAATATATTTTTTTCATTTTCTTTTTTATTTATTTTTTTATTTATCATTACAAGGAAAGTCCGAATATCTTCAAACGAATCCTAATAAATTAATAATAGATATACACAAAAATATAAAACTTCGTAAAAATAGAGACTTATTGTTAAAACCGTTTCTTTGTCACAAAAAGAGAGTCACAAATAGAGAGTGCCGGTCACTCAACACCTACCAATTTCAACTTTCATCCAATCTTCGACACCGGGTGTTGGTTACAAATAAGCTTTTTTTTTCCAATATTCGTCATTTGATCCCCACGTTCGGTGTCCAATATTATTTTTCTTTTTTACACGAATCCGTAGTAATTGTATACTAATAATAGACTGGCGTATCGGTTGCAGAAACCGTAGAAAGTTGTGTAAGTTTAATAAAAAAGACGTTAAAAGTTTTGTGGCGCGTGCAATGGGGAGACAGATGTTCAATTCATTTCTTATCTGTCTAGTGTAAAGAGTTGTTGAGAAAAAGAAAAAGATTACGCACGAAATATTTTTTTAATGTTGTGTTATTCTTGCAGTTTACTGTTAAACCTGTAAGAATTACGTGTATAGTAGGTAGTTATTTAAAAGGTTACAATTCATTAAACTTGAATTTAATGAAGAGCTACTTATATGAGAGATCTACAACGCCTCAGGTTAACTGGAAGAAAAGGCTGTATAGCGTCAAGTTCGCCTCTGTACAGACATATTGTTATTGTGCAATAAAGAATTTTTATTATTATTATTATTATTATTATTATGAGAAAATCTAAAGTCGGAATTTCAACTTATTATATAATGATGTATAATATATGTATTTCAAGGAGTTCCACTTTAAAATAGAAAGTTTTAATTTTATTTAACAAAAAACTTAAACACCAACTTAAAATAATTATAAAAAGTAATTGATATCTTTCTTCTTTACATAAAAGAATAGTACCCGGTGTGTCTGTACATTGAAAAAACCGGCCAAGTGCGAGTCAGACTCGCGTACCTAGTGTTCCGTATTGTTGATGATAAATTTAATTTTGTCATTTTTTTTTTGTGAATTTCTCGACCGTTTTATTTTTTCTGTAATCTTTACGTAAACACATATTACCATGATTTTTTTCATATTTTTTGATCCACCAGTTTTGGGGATATGGGGATGGACATACATATTTTTGTGGTTTTTTAAAGATTTCTCGAAACCAGTGCCAGTAATTATAGTAAAAGTATATATTTTTACAATCAACTTTTTAATACCTACAATTTGATACCTATATTGTATTTTTATAAAATATTTTTTTTATTTATTTTACTTCTTTTTTATATTTCTCATTAGTGCTGAATTTTTTTTAATCGCTATAGTTTTCCTGTAATTGGCCAGTTATGATCTACAATTGACATTTTTTCATATTTTTTGGTTTACTAGTTTCGGAGATAAGGGGGAGGCAAATTAATTCAATTTTTGTGCCAAATTTCATGTATTTATCTTTAACGGTGCTAAAGTTATGAGGCTGTGACATACGGACGGACGGACGGACGGACAACGGAGTCTCACCATAAAGTTCCTTTTGTACCTTTTAGGTACTACGGAACCCTAAAAAGTAATAAAGGATTGACTTAAGTGTAAAAAAGGGTTGACTAAAGAAGAGTAATTTTTAGAATTCTTTTCTGCATGTCTGCTTCTTTGTCTGTTTCTTCGCACACATCTCCAAGAGCATCTCATTTGGATGAGGTTTCCTTTAATATCATCGTGGTGATCCTGGTCAACGTATAAATTACAAGGGATGTCAGTAAATTAACGCCCAATCCGAAAACGGGGCAGAGTTGTATAAAAGCGGGCAGAGCCACGGACAAAAGGCTAGTCTAAACTAAATCATTATTTAAAAAAATGGGAAAAGTTTTTTGCGATTTCTGACATTTCTAGTACTCAAACCTCAGTCGATCCAATAGAGACTTTTGATCCTTATAAGAAACAGGATCGATTGGCATCAAAAAAAGTTTTTGTTTAAAATGATCATTTTCTTGCTGATTGTACATTTTTTCCAAAATCTGTAAACGCAGTTCAGGATATCTTAAAAAGTTATGGATAGTCTCCTAAAAGCGTTTTCCTGTAACTATAACGGTTAAGGTACCTGCCCTTACTGTACCGTCTCAAAAATTCACCCTGTATATGTTTCAAATTTCGCCAACTAATTTAAAATTATGTAACTCTGTGTAAAATAGTTGTCTACCAATAGATAGCAGGCAAAACTCGAGTACTCCACAGGTTAACTGAATTATGTGACTTTGTGTAAAATATCAACTGTAAGCATTCCCACTTTAACGACGTTTAATAAACTCGGCACTTCCGTGACTGATTCTCAGAAGGTATTTATAACATGGTTTATTAGTTACATGCTTGAAGTATTACTTAGTTTATTACTAACAAGTTTAAAATCAACAAAAGACTAGGAACAGCTTTGTTTCTCAAGGAAACTAAGTGCCGTTTAAGTACTTGTTATGAAACCTAGAACAATACTGCTACATAATTTACTTAAAGCTAGCCTTCGTGAGGTTAAGGCCTTAAGAGCTGCGAAAAAGCAGCCACTTTACAAAAAAATGTCTCACTTCACTTTAAAAGGAGAAAACTGTCAATGCGTTATGGTGGGAAATGCGCTTTAACTCTTTTAATAATGGTACATGACATAAGCCATTTCACATTGTCGCGAACTTTTGAATATTGTAATTCCCACTATCAAGAACTGCTTCCTTCTTTGTGCAAAAAAACATAACTTGGGAATATGTACCTATCACATAGAAAAGCAAATTATTTGAATTTTTCAAAAGATCCCCTTAAATGTCCGGGGAAATATTCAATTGTCGTGTTTGTTCGAAAAATTGCTTTTCTATATCCTTTAAAAATAAAATTAAATATAAATCGTCACGACATGAATCCCCGAGGGGGTCTCAGAGAAGTTTCAGAGTGACTTGAATTTCACAGTACACTCACGTTTCACCGTCGATTATTCAATCCCAGCGTGATAGGTGGTGCCGTATCGCCGTACTTCGGGCACAAATCGGTTCCACAGCTTAACATGCCTTCCAGATAGATCGTATACAAACGTGCCCCTACCGGATTTGCACCCACGACCTCCTAAACTAGACTAGACAAAAACGAAACACCAAACTACCTGAAATTGTTTATCTTTTCCCAAACTGCAATAAGTTTTATCATACAACATGAAAAGCGGTTTTGTTAGTAAATTTTTGCATTCATTCCATAAAGTTCCATTGCCTTGTCCCATGATGTAACTAGTTCAAATTACTGTATACAACGTGTAACAGAAAGGTGTAACCATATTTGAAGAGCTTATTCAGTCAATGGTATGGAACAACTTTTACTATGGAACAAACCCTGTATTTCGAAAAAAAAAATTGACAATTTCATATAAAAATGCAATAGTAAAAGTTGTTCTATACTATTGACTGAATTAGCTCTTCAAATATGGTTACACCTTTCTGTTACACGTTGTATAATTTATCCTTAAAGACCCCCTGAGCTCATATTAGAACATAATTAAGATTGTGTTTTATGCCCAAGCAACATAATGAAATTATTAGGCTACCTACCAATGTCCTCATCCAATCACATATTCAAAATCGTGACGGAAGTGAATAGAGTCATCAGACGAAATCATGGGGCGATAATCTCACAATTTCAACGATGTGATCAAACAAGGCCATTGAGCCCGAGTTCACTAGGAAATTATGTGCTCAAGTGGGGACACCAGGCGATTATTATGTATGATTCTATGAGTTTTAAAGCTGGGCCTTACGAGCAGTTATTTTTTTAAATAATTATATATTATATATTATTTATACATAATTATAATTGGAACGAATTGGAATTGTTGCGTTCAAGTGCGGATAAACAAAATGACACCCAGGTTATGCCGTGTGTGGAGAAATTAATTATCGCAAATGCATGCCAAAAACATTTCATGTTTAATGTTTAGAATATCAACCTATTTAGCAAGATGTGAAGTTTGCGGAGTCAATATAATATATATTATCATGGGTAAAAAATATCTAAAATTCTATGAAAGTATTTGATATTCTGCTGATCTTCAATTCTCATGGTCAAGTCATGTGCATACAAAAACATTAATCATAAGGTAAAATCAACTTGAAGAACGAATCTTAAAACGAAACTAAAAAATAAATGAATAGCATTTCTCCTGCTTTTTGGATAGATACTGAGTGTAAACGGGTAAACACTCAGTAGTTATTCACTGGTGAGTATTTACTTGGATAAATACCATTGCTAATTGGGACACTCCTGCAAATATATTACGAAACTCACTTCGTTCATTTCGTAAACAAGCGCTCGTGTCCCAATGTCTCACATTACGTCACAATTGCACAAAATACTATAACGCGTTCCAAGAAAATGTACAAATAACAGGATAAAACCATTTCCAGGAAGTGATGACGTGTGCACGAGGTACGACCACGGAGATCATAGACCTCGTTCTGTATCTGAAAAGCTCCCACGTCAGCCAATGAACATGACTTGTTATGTAGGTATTATGGCGTGGCCATTTCGTAGAATTAATTATGTACTGGGTGCCAAAACATATTTTTAGTTGCTAGAATAGTCAGGTCAATGCTGACGTGACGTAAATTACTGAAATTATATTTTTTTCCTATTGTTCCAATATATTTCAAAAAAAGTATGTATTATATAATTTTCAAGTAGATGCACCCCTCTGATATAATCCTACCAGCGCCCATGTGTACATGTGTATCTTTGAATCTGTTGCCAACTGGTTGCCAACCACCAAACATATAAATAAAAACGGAATTATCAAAATTGCCTTCAGTGGGTTTTGAACTCTATACGAACTGTGACGTCACTTCAAGTGCGAAAGTGTACTTAGACAATCGGGATTTGATAATATATCTATGTTTTTGATGGTTGACAACCAGTGGGCAACCGAATGGGCTGAACGCCCATTGAAAAAAAATGTCTTATATGTCTTATGTTTTGAAATACTATCGTAACTTTCTTATTTCATGCCTTATGATATAGGCAATTTTACCATATGGCTACTACATAAAATATGGATATCTTGTCAACAAAACAGTCAACACTCGTACCCTCTTTTTCACTGACGATTTTTACGTCACAATATGATAGTGAGTGAGCCTTATCGCCGAACCTCGTGCACAAATATTTACCCCACAGTGTTTTCCTTCATAATTCATCAAAGTGGTAAATATACAAATATACAAGTATACAAATACTAAGCACATAAATTCCGAAAAACTCATTGGTGCATGCTTGGCCAGGAAGGATTCGAACGCGGATCTCGAAATTGAAAGTTTTGCAACTGCTGTCTTAGGGTTCCTAACCCTCCCGGAATTCCCGGGAGACTCCGGGAATATTGTTCAACCTCCCAAGCACCCGGGATGCAATAAATACTTCGGATTTTCTAAAATAAAATAATTGTCATTAACGAAAAAGATAAATAATTTAATGACGAAATAAATTTAGATTTTTCATGTAAATCTTTATGATTATGTGCTCAAAAAATGCTCTAAGTCACAAATCAACAGATATTTGATGCTTTTACAAAACAAAGGAAAATAAAAAAAATTCAAATATTACTGACTTTAATTCTATTGCCCACCGATTTGTTCAAACTTCCCGAGTTGGTTCCTTCAAAAATTGGCAACCCTAGCTGTCACCCTTATTTCACAACATAACAATAATTGTAATCACTCTAGAATTTATTTCCAAAGAAGCAGAAGTTCAAACATTTCGCATGCATCGTGAAAGCTGCCCGTAGCGAATCGCTCATTCATTTCTATTTTATGTTACGCGTAACAAATCTCTTATTTGTTGAAACGTTTGTAACGTTTTCATACAAAAGAAGCATGTTTGCTCGCGCGTACTAGGCGTGCGTTCGAAGAGACGCACGAGTTAACTCGTGTTTAACATATCTTTTGTCTCGCACTTTATTGTTCGGAATCGTAAAAGTGACATTGTGTGATTCTATGAAAACGACTGATTTAAAAGTCTAGGCACTTCTCTGTTCGTCTATGTTACTGTTATGGTACATTCGCTCAGTGTGGGCCACACGTGAGCAGCTAGCATAGGTAATGGGAACGCCTAAATTTGGCCTTGATAATTATAAATAAAACTGGTCAAGTCTGAGTCTCAGGGTTCCGTAGCATTTTTATCAGTTAGTAGACAAAATCAAACTTAATCTTACAGTTTCGTTTTATACATTTACGTACAAAATTACGAAACAAAATTAAGTTGATCGTTTATTACTCCTTCGGTAATTAAATTTCATTGACTTTCAGTATTTGTTATTTAAATACAGTGTACTTCAAGGGCACATAATACACAGAAATTAAAAATTCCCAACTAGTTTAGGTTTTGAGATAAATAGTAACAAAAATGGTCTAAAACTAACATATTTGACAGCCCCCCGTTTGTTTATTATTAAAGATATATACTTTGACGGCCTCCCTTTTGTTTATTATTGAAGATATAATATACTTTGACGGCCCCCCGTTTGTTTATTATTGAAGATATACTCGTACAATGAGCTCTAGACAATGACACCTTACATGTTAGTTGTAAGAAAATAAAATCATTTTTTCTGCCACTAATCTTTTATGGTGTTTTATTTTCCAAATAAATACAAAAAATGTCTTCACAAAACCTGCAAATATTACGTCGCTTTCGCGGGAACTGATTCATAATTTTCGGATTCATAATTCCAGTCTAGACTAGACGTCTTTGTAAGCGGCTTATTTTGTTATTCTACTTTTTTACCAATTTGAATCTCTCAAATATGAAATAATCGGTCAAGTGCGAGTAGGATTCGAGCTCTGAGAATTTCGTACCGTTATATCAATTTAAGTTATATAAAATACTGATTATTATTGTTTTAAAATACTGATTGTATATGTTTAGTATATCAATGTGTGTGAGGAGATCTTGCCCAAAATACGCACAATATTAAGCTAATGTTTATCTATTTGCCTTACAAACCTAAATCATCATCAATGTTTAGCATATTCCATCGTTCTCTGCCCAGAGCGGAATCCTTTAGTTCTTGGTAACATGCAACTCCTTGCCTTTGCCTTAAGACGGTCACTGAACTTCATCCTCGGTCTATCTCTTCCTCTTTTCCCCTCTATTTTCCCTTCGGTTATGACTTTTATAAGAGGATCAAACGCCTAAGATACGGGTAATTACCTAGTAACCAAAAACCTCCCAAATTACATAGTAACTATACACAAGAAATATTCTCTTTTGTCTACCAAGTTTTTATTTTCTCTCTAGCATTACATTCGCTCGTAAATCCCATAGAACGGAATACTGTTCAACCATTTCCAATAAAATGTAAACAGAGAGTTTATATTTTAATTTCGATAGTATCGTATCGACCGGTGTTGTCCTTAATGTTCTATTTCTCTGCAGTCTGCAACACGACGTAATTTTCCAAGTTGTTAAGCCAAGAGCTTCTCTGTTCTCAGTGGAATGTTTGCGTCGACATCAAGGATTCACGAGTAGTTGTTTTGGGGAACTTCTCTTAGACAAGATGTTTGATATAACATGTGATTTATGGTAGCATTTCCCTAACAAGGGGTATGTGTACCTTCGTGATACCATATCTGAAGGACAGGACGTATAAACGTTTCAATAAAAGGGCTATCCATTTACTATACTTAAGAGTCTCGGCATTTTTTTGACTTTGTGAGATTTAATTAGATTTTTTTTAACCTTAAGGGCTTCTCAATTTCACAATTTCTCGTAAGATCAAATTTTAGTTGTTGTAAAGAAAATATTAATAAAAAACTGTACGTATTTTTTTGGGCGTATAAAGCTAAGAAATAATAAATATAAATACTGGATGTTAATTTCATAACCTTTTTTCTTCCAACAGGTTGTTCTACCCATAAATTTGCACAACTTTTAATATAGGCCCAAAGTTAGGTGTTCCATAAGAAAGTTCAATACCTCCTCGACCAAAATGACAGCTGATTAATAAATCATTAATTTGGTCTCAGTAAAAGTTGTTCATATTAATGGTTAGAACAATCCGTTTTAAGGAAAAAAGTTATCATTTTAACATCCTGTATATGGGAAGCCCCTAAAAATACATCGTTCAAGTTAAAATATATATTCCACTTTGGCGGTATATTACAAGTATGTCAAAAAATGTAAATCGACAAGATTCTAAATACGGATGTTAGAAATATATTCAAAAAATACGGAAACATTTATGTACGTATATACTTCTTCCAGAACATAACCTGAAAATTAATTGGCCCGTAAAATTGGAATTAGGATTATCAAAATTAAATTTGCAAATTTTTTCAAAAAAAATATGTTTCTGGCAGTAATAGATAATACTACCTACATATTTTTCAAAGACTCTAGTCTTTTTTGTAAGAGTGCCCCAGCTTTGTTCTATTTGTTTCCGGGCCGGCATCAAATCCGATCTACCGGAAATGATTTCGCGCTGGTTTCCGGTATTAACTAGACATTTCCTTTATTCGGCTTCTTTGATTGAATTAAGTGTTTTAAGTATTACACAAAAAAATAAATGATGTTATTTTTTGCGTGATATGATAGCTGTTTTATGGGATTCTGTCTCGTATTTCGAAGAGAAAACGAAAGGGGAGTCATGTAAAACAGCTACCATGTTATGCAACCGCTCCGTATCGCATCGATGTGAACATGGCAATCACAATATATACTTCTTTTAGTTATTAAATCTGGACAATAAATACCCATAAATAAATTATGTTACACCATTATACCATCTCCAAAATAACTTTCGCAAGTTTTTTTTTTAAGTCTGAAGATTTTATGTATCTTTTAGGATTATATAATGACATAACGACAGCGCGTCAACGAAAAAACCGGCCAAGTGCGAAGAGTTCCGTACCATTATCTATAAAAACGGCGAAAAAAACATGTCTGCTGTATGGGAGCCCCCTTAAATAATTATTTTATTATGTTTTTTAGAATTTGTTGTTATAGCAATAACAGAAATACATCATCTGTGAAAATTTCAACTGATGAACGATCACGGTTCATGAGATACAGCCTGGTGACAGACGGACATACGGACAGACAGATGGACAGCATAGTCTTAGTAATAAGGTCCTGTTGGTTAGCCTTTGGGTACGGAACCCTAAAAAACAATAATAATGAAATAAAACATAACACCAACATTTCCTTTCGATTTAAATTATTTCGTGCACCACAACAATTATTACATAAATCTTAATATTAATCTAACGGTATGTTAATCTTTAAGTTTAATGGACCGCGATCATTAACATTAACCCGTTATTGTGACACAGTTTGTCCATTAACGGATAATCACAATAATGGACATAATGTGTACAAAAAGAACATTATAATGTTCATGACAAGCATTTATTAATCCACATTATTACTTACTGATCAAACTGAACAGCTACTCTAAGAAATAACTGAAAGGTACATATTAACTTCAATTTTTTTTTATTAAAGCCGATTCTGAAGGCTTTAATTTTAGTTTTAGTGCTGTCAAAACTAAATTTTCTTCCATACAAAATAGTCCCTAATAGTAAGGATTAGAAGCTAAATTTCTTTGGAAAATTTTAAGCTTTGACAGTACTAAAACTAAAATTAAAGTCTTCAGAATTGTCTTTATTGTCGTCTTTGGTAGAATTTCCAGATCTTATTTATTTTGTCTAGGTATCACACACTAGAACGATAAAAATAAGATAAATATGTATTCATTCCGATTTTCTTTATAAATATAGCACTGTTTATTAAAATATACTATTATGTCGGGCCCTTTTGGGCTCGAAGTTGCATTCGATATTTTAGAACTATGTCAGTCAGTACGTACCTGACACCTCAATGTGTCACAGTTCTACTGTGGCATTTTGCTGAGTCAGGGACCTTTTTGTTTGCTGCAACTTAATCATTTAGAATATGTTACCTTAAGTAAATAAGTGTATTTGTGTACGATTTGGCATAAAAAAAAGTCCTTTCTTTCTTTACCTATTTCAAAAAGAAATATTCGTATTCCATACAATACCTGTGACATTATTTAACTTTTAAATTCAAATATCTCAAAATGTAAAAAATATGACATTCGTCGTTTAAGCTCAACTGTATTCTATAATTAAAAATTATACATTTACTTCCACACCTACGTTTAAATTTTTGAAACATCAAATTTTTAATAGAACCATGCTTTTTGGTAAATTTGTTCATGATATTCATTAGAGAATGTAAACAGTAGATATTAGCATGTTCAAACATTTTGTGTGAAGGGAAGCAACGTGTTTGGCTGAAATAATACAGAAAGTTTCGCAGAGGTCAGAATGAACATTTTCCTGACAGTTTTGACTAATAGCCAACAGTTTGGCCTCAATCTAGAACAAGTGGGTACTATAACTGGTAAAGGTCATTAATGTTTCTTTGTCAAAAACCTGACAGCAGTTGTGTTTGAAAACTTGTGAGCTTTGCTAAAGTTTTTCTCGGCACCATATAGTAAGCTTGTGGACTGATCTGATCCGATATCGAATGCCGGATTGTTAGTTCTTGATGTCATTTTTATGTATGACAACGACTACATGACATACCTTATTGGACCACTGCACAAAGGCACTGACCGTTTAGAAGTCTGCAAATGAAATTTTTATGATTTAGCATCATGAATTACACCTATAGTGCAGTGGCGTGCATAGAACTTTTTTCCGGAAAAGCAATCAGAAAAACAAGTTTGACAGCAAAAAAAATGTGAAAAAATTTAAATAACACTTTGAAAAAAGAAAGTTTGTATGGCACTGCCTACCCTAGAGTAAACATTTCCATACCAAGTTTTTTTTTTCAGTGTTAATTAAACTTTTTCATATTTTTGTATTGTCAAACTTAACCTTCTAATCGCTTTTTCCGAAAAAAGTTCTATTTGGTGCACATGTACTTCAGGTCCTAACAATCATATTAAAAATTCCTTCAGCAGTTTCTTACCTGGAGGAGGCCAAACTTGTGTGTTTTGAAAATGGTTTTTTAGTTTTTTAGAAAATATAAGTGGCTGAAATATAACAATGTTGTATATTTTTACAATCAGCTCATGAAGCCCTTTCATTGGATACCCCATACGATAGTTTTCAGGAGAAAATAAAAATTCTAAACAAAATTTTAAGGAAAGTAACATTATATAATTGCAATATAGAAACGCAGAAAGAAAAGTAAATCTAGATGTGAGGAGCTCTGAACCGGTAAGCGAGAGGTTTCGGGTTCGAATCCCGGTTCAGAGTTCCTCACATCCAGATTTACTTTTCTTTCTGTGTTTCTATACTGCAATGATATAATGTTAATTTATATCTCTTTGCGATGGATAAATCACCAAGTGTTAAAACATAGAAATTTATTTCTGTCATAGTTTCGAAAAGGTTAAGGTGTGTCAACTCCCTCCCTAAGGAATCTTTTTTAAAAGAACGGCTTGCCAATTTGCGGTTTTCTTACAAATACACCTTCGTACTCTATCCACTACTATATTATATTTTGATTAAGAGTCTAACAAATTTTAAATGTTCATAAAAATATAGTTTTGCGTTAGAAAAATCAGCCATCAACTTCTACTTTATATTTGACTAGCTTTTGTTCTCAACCTCTCCTGCGCTAACCACATGATACTTTACTCAGTAACTAATAAACTGTGAACGTGGACTAATAAATGTAGGTACATATATCGCCATCTAGTAGTCCAAAGGGGAAACTTACTGGTGTGTATTTGTGAAAAGGATGTTTTTTTGTTCGCATGTTCAGAGAGAATGTTCGGAGAGAATGTTCAAAACTTGTGCGTCACTTCCGGTTAAACCTTTTTTAATGAAGGATTATTTGATCTCTGATCATAGATGATTAGGTTTTTAATTGTTCATTAATTGTAAATAGTTATCATTTATGATAAGTTAATGCTTATTTTTATGATAAATTGTTGCTTATTTGCTCAGAATAACCAAAATGCTGAAATTACCTCGGAAGGGTAATTTATTCCTCCCTCCTTCGACCAAAATAAAATGAATGGACGGGCCTTGTCTTTACAGTTTCCTCACTCATAACGAGTCTCAGCAATTGGATATATACTTCAATACCTAATTTTTATTTTTATGTTTATTTTGCTTTTTGCACTTTGTAAATGCACGAGAAGGTATTTTTTCGTCAGTTATTTGGATGGCATGTAATAATAAGCGTACGTGTCACTCTTCTAACAGACAGAGACAGAGATGAAGTGAGAGCCGGCGCTCACTTTACAGACTTCAAAAATCTGTACGCTATGGCCCGTCCATTTATTTTATTTTGGTCGAAGCCTCCCTCCTCGTAATTATATTTTCTTTGGCCATTGATGACTTCATCTATGATTGAGTAAAGATGCAGCATAAAAAGTTGATTTACGGTATAATTTACTCTGACTTAACCCGCTGCTTTTCAATCATAATCTTAAGTTACTGCTAAGACAATTATACAGTTAAAACCCAATGCCTTTATACGTTAGTTTATCATCCCGTACCTAAGGAAATGGAATTTCCGAAACCACGCCAAACTGATTGTTACATGGAGTAGAAAGCAAACGAAAACTGTATTAATTTTATCTTGAACACTCTTATCTATCTGTTCGCGGCTCACTGAACACGTCACTAGCTATTACAGTGGCTTACACACACACACACACCCTCACACACCCTCACACTGAGCTTTTGTTCGGGAAAATGTCTCAATTTAGGTATCGTCCCAGAGGTTTCACCACAGTTTTCCATCTGCTACGATCCAGACCTCTGTCAACCCTTCCAGATTCATCAATCTAGGCATACAAGCTCTCTAGTCCGGTGTTTTTGACTCGTCCCTGATCCACAATGTCAACAATTTGGTCGGCATACGTCCTTCTATGCAGCCCAAATGGCATAGTTTAAATTATGTTAAGGTGTGTTAATTCGAAAACCATTTCGAGATTTACGTTTAATAAGTCGTATTTTCAAAGTTTTGCTCTAAAAAACCTCATGATGATGAATATTTTTACGAAAAGGCTGCAACTTCCATTTGTACTCGTGTGACGTCACTTGAGTAATGGCTTTTTAGACATGTGTCCTTTGCTATCAAGATAAATTTTTAATAATTTGCTTCAGACTAATTTGACAGACAGAGACAGACCACTTTTTTATAAGCAATCACACATCACAGTCAGTATATATAATGTCTAAAATTCTCATTCACGGACAATTCTTTAAAAAATCATAAAAAGATAATGGTTAATTTACAAACCAAAATAATGAAAACTATGTCCTAAGATGACGTAAATTCTCTGAAAAAAAAAAATAAAAAAAATCTTTTAAAAATTAAGCCATGGGAATTCTACAATTCTAAGCAGCGCGCGTGCAGTCAAATGTGTTATTTTCATACAAATCCGAAGCCAGAACTGAACAGATTTGGTTCTGGCTTCGGCTTTATACGAAAAATGTTTGACGTTCAGCAGCACACTGCATGCACGCTGCATATAACAGTGTAATTGTGCTGCTGGTCAAACTCTACTGTCTTTTTTTGACCGCCATATACAAGGTTAAATTAAGTTAGTTGGCGAAATTCGAAACATATGTAGAACATGTCCATATAAACAACTTTTTCTATAAGGATTGTGCAAAATTCTCAAATTTTTTTCAACTTTCCAAATTGGGCCAGTTAGCTGATCGGGGCAATTTGTATAGGAGGATGTGAAAAAAAGTTGCGAAATTCGCTTAGCTTCCATACAAATTGTTGTACATATAGACTAGTACTACCTATGTTTTGAGTTTCGCTAACTAATATTATGTAACCTTATATAACTAAATTATTTTTAATTATGACAATTTTTTTATGACAACTTACAACTTCTTAGCCCGCACTGTCAAAATTTCATTATTTTATTCACAGTATCATATTGTACGAGTATCATTTAGAAATTCCCACGAAGTCGCATATCAAGGTCAGAGCAATAAATTACTTAGCTGCAAACGTTTCATCAAATTTCGTAGATTGGAGGGTAAATAATATAAAATTAGTTGTCTGATTTTTTATATTTGGTTATTTGTGATGATTTGAATTGATGCAGATTTTGAAGCCTTTAAACGGTATACTCATAAAAGTTAAATTCCTTTGTTCTAAGGAAAAATTTAATTATATCACCAAATTTCAGTTTTGATTAACCTTAGACTGTTAAAATCTGCTAATTCTAACATATCTTGTTAAATTGACGCTTTGATAAGTTTAATTTATCAAATGTTTGACGTAATGTGTTACCTACCATTCTTCTTTATTTTTATCTTGTTAAAATATCATGCATAAAGCTTTCTACATTTCAAGTCAATGGAATTCGTTTCTATCAGAAATGCAATATTTTGTTAAAACCCCAACGTAATAGAACGCGTGACTTTTCCCGTTTCTTCACAAAGCATTGATTGGCTGCTGCAAAAGTATTTTTTTCTTTTTATTTGTATTATTTACCGTGCAAAAGTTAAGGCGCTAGGGAAAAAAAATTGACACTTTTAGAACTTGCATATCTACTTCAGTATTATAATAAAATAGTATATTATTTTTGGAATCTTTTTGTAGGGATCATCTAAAACAGAAACGCGATTGGAGAAATTCGGCTCGATACAATCTTTTTAGACACCAATTTTCCTGGTTTGACATATGGACTGTGATTATATTTTATGAGATGAGTTTTAACAGTATCTATAGATAACGAAATTTTGATAGCAACTTTAGTACATTTTATATTAATAAAAAACAGACCTTTTGCTATTTTTCCTCGAATCTGTGCCTCAAGCACTGAGGGTTTTTTCGCATATGATGGCGTAACAGAGACGCTAAAACTTTTATTTATATTTATTTGTTCAAAATACCAACTCTGTTTTTTTTAATCGGTGATATTTTTAACATTTTGTTGAGAAACACATAAATAAAAAAAATAATAATAATAAAGCCCTAGGGCAAAATAATCGACTTTCCTTTCGGTTTTGATGCATAAAAAGAGGGCCTTTACGAGCACATGCATTGAAAAATACTTTATGTATCGACTAATCTATTCAGCCTATCCGTCTTAATTCTATTAAGGTAATCAGTATATTTTTTAAATATAAGTCAGGACTTAGAATTTTTTTGTTTCAAGCTCCAAAACATCCTTTTTTCACATGTATTCTCCTTAAATAAAAACTTTAATTTTTGATATCTAACAATTTGTTTACATTAAATTATGTTACGGTATATTGATTCGAAAACCATTTCAAGATCTAAAAAACCTCATAATTATGAATATTTTTACGAAAAAGCTACAACTTCCATTTGCCTTCGTGTGATGTCACTTGGGTTGTTTAGAAATGTCTTTTTCTATCAAGATAAATTTATAATAATTAGCTTCAGAATGATTTGACAGATGGATGACAGATGAATAGACAAACAGAGACAGACCACTTTTTATAAGAATTCACACGTCACAATCAGTATAATGTCTAAAATTCTCAAGTGACGTCATATCCTACAATAATATATAAATTATACAAATAAATAATGGAAACTACGTCCAAAAATGGCGTACATCCTAGAAAAAAAAAACTTTTAAAAATTTAGCTATGGGAATTCACTAGAATTCACTAGATCATACTCGTAAATATGTGAATAGTGTGTAGGATATTTTAGAATAGAAGTAAAACGTTATGATCGAGCTGGGATTCGAAATCTCGGTAAAATTGAAGTTCTATTATTTTATATATTGACCTTTTGTCTTTATAAATGAATGGAATTAGATAAAACAAGGTAAAATTAAATTTCAGTGAGATACATTTCGGGCCATTCGGGCCCGGCATCAGTCACATGTGACGGGCCCGAATGGTCCGAATATATCTCACAAAAATTTCATTTTACCTAGTATTTTACATGAAAAATAGGCATGTCAATATCTCAATGTCTTGTTTCTTTTTTATCAAAATCGGGAGAGTGGTTGCAGACAGTTTCGTAGCATCAGTCTCTAGGCAGATTGAATAACGCCTCACCTACTATAACTCTCTTGCTTTACGGGCGAGCGTTCTTCATCCTAGGTATTCTCGATACATTCCATCACGCGCGATAATGGCCAATGTGTGTAAAAAAACATATGAGAAACTGAAACGAAATGAGAATACAAAAATACTTTTGAGTAAGAGTTTGTCTCTATCTGTATATTTGAAATCATAATAGATATATTATATATTGTACTTTTTTAAGCTTTATTTATTTCTTTGGTTGATTTATTAATATTAAAACAAAACTGTGTGTTTAAAAAGCCTTTATCTAATCTGTATATTTGAAACGTCTGTATACAAAATTCTCAGCGTATCTGAAAGCCCGAGCGAACAATGCATGTCACAGTCAAAGTGTTCCGGTCGGGCCTTGTCGACATTGCCTGTATCTAACTATACCTACATATACATATATATATTTTCAATGCATGTGCTCGTAAAGGTCCACTTTTTATGCATCAAAACCGAACAGAAAGTCGATTATTTTGCCCTAGGGCTTTATTATTATTTTTTTTTTTTTAATTTGTTTGCAATGGTTGGCTAACCCGCAGCCTTTCTTGTGTACCATAGATGTTATACTTTTTTTTCCACTGTTTAACGGCTCTGGATACAATTCTTTTGAGCCAATCATAATTTAAAGTGCACAAGATTATATTTGTTTTCATTTCCTCACACTATGCATTGAAAAACGTAGTATGATACACGGGCGTACGCTCCCTACGCTCGTGTTTTAAATCGTCCTCGTAATTTATTCCTTTGCGCCCTTGTAGCATAAACTACTATTATATATATAAGCAATAATGGTGTAAAGCTGGTGTAATGTTAGATGCAAGAAAGCGTTTGGAACGCTTTTTTACATCTTTGGGGTAAAATTAAAATGAAAAAAATCTGTAGACATATTCATAAAGACACGCCTGTCTCCCAAAAAGGTTAGGCAGAGACTATACAAACTGTCATATATTGCGATCCTGATATACCTCTATCGCTTCTTCCATATTAATCAGTAATTATATTTAAATTAATCGAGGGATACTTCATCAAGAAGCTATTAAATCTGTATATCAACGAGCTGATTGAGAGCATATTATCCCGTACTATTTATAATTTTATTTTTGTTTTTAATTTTGAATTGTTATTGATAATCCACGAATGGAGGGATGAAATTTTGTAAAATGAATGAGAAGAATTTTAGAAAATGTTTAAAAACTATTTTATTTTTCTTTTTTATTACTTGTAGTTTTTTTTTACTTAACATCATAAATATACTATTCCGGTACACCTTCATGGTTCTTTCATCTTCGGAAAATATTCGCAAAACGCTTATATTTGTGGCATTTTCGATCCATTACCTGAACAAAACTAGTCGATTCCGCTACAGTCGCTGCGACGATGTAGCGGTGAAGGTGAAATGCGGTTTTAACTTCCGCTGGGGTACTGTACGTCTGCTCTGCGCATGGAGTACTAGTGGAGAGCGCATGCGGGGGTAATGCGACTCGCCAAACAGCCGCTTCCCAAAGCGTTTAGGCGCTTGAAGCGAAGCCATTGGTTTTAGTCAGAGTTTGGCTGTGTCCGTGAAAACTGTTGTGAAAACTGTGTTTCTGTAGAAAAAATCCGAAATTTACAGTAAATATGCCTACTTGTGCAATAAAATGGTGTGGAAAGAATACTTCTACTTCAAGTACCACAAAAGACGGAGTAACGTTTCATAAGTAAGTGTTTTCGTATACTTTTAATCTTCAAAATATAACAATTAAATATTTCAATTGAACTTGCGCTTTGCGTTGATGTCTTCACGTCCTCTCTTTCTGTCGCACGGTGAAATGCACAACAGTTGTCTCGTTTTTTTTCGATAGTGCTGTCCTACTACGTGTTTAATAATTTATCGAACAATGTATTGTTGCTTACATACATTGTATGCATGTAAGTATATGTAATGTATGTAAGGTAAGTACTTAATGTAGGGATATTTTTATACGCGTTTGTTTAGCGTCAGAAGTGCCTATGTTTATCAGTAGTGTCTGTCAGTGCATCTGATACCATTTTTAGGGTTCCATACCCAAAGGGTGCCTAACGGGACCCTATTACTAACACTCCGCTGTCCGTCCATCCGTCCGTCCGTCTGCCTTGAGGCTGTATCTCATGAACTGTGATAGCTAGACAGTTGAAATCACACAGATGATGTGTTCCTGTTGCCGCTATAACAACAAATACTAATAATTACAAATATTTAGTTATGAAGGTAGTTATTATTACTAACTTAATTAGACTCTTTAGATGTATGGAGTTTAAAAGATTGTAAGTGTCAAGTTAAGTTGGTCATTCACATTCACAAGACTTTATCTTCGAAATATAATTCCGATTATTTCATAAAGATTGTGTTGAAATCTTTCTTGGGATACGATCTGTTCTCAGACATAAATTTTCACCAATTTGATACAGAATCCACAAATCACTTGATTGACTTAGCTTCATGTGTAATAAAAAAATATGTGGATGCCCGGCTAACCTTCATTACAAAAAATAATCAAAACCCGAAGGATTATATAAGAAAAATATACTCCAAATTAATTCATTTCAAAAATCAGTGAGTAGCTACTTTGTCAAATAAATAATTTTGTTTTATTTATTACCCAACAATACTTTCATTGGTATATCTTTGACAAACTCGAAAATTCCAAATTAATTTTTTCGATTTTATCGATATCGATAATTTTTCGTTTCACTTGTATGACATCCCTACACAAATTACGCATCAAATTTTGACCTTGAGCTGTCCAATCACAGTTCGCTAAGCTGTCACGTCCCCCGCCGTATATTGGTGACTTGTGTTTTGAAGGAGAATGTGTCTCTGCGCTCTCCACTGGCTTGTTGCTTCATGGCTCTGCGTTACCTTTTGACGGCGTAGCAAATGTTACGGCTCTATAGTTTTACAGATTTGTAAATCCCCTACGTCGTAGTCAGAACGCGGACGAAAATACGTACGACACGTAATTACGAGCTAAAAAATATGCGAGTTGGACAGGTGTCGTGAGGGGACCGTTATCTGCCTAATTTTGTAATAATTAAGATTATATCATTGAAAATCTAACCTTATAGTTAAATCGTAACTAGAGTTTTGTTTTTATTTGATGTAGTTTCATTTATTTATTTATTTAAGGAAAAAAAAAACAAGAAAATATAAAACAATTGAGACGTGTGCTCGAATAACGTTGTATGTTACATTATGGCGAAAGTTAACTAATGATGGAATAATGCAAATCTTTGTAACATACATCGTTGTTCAACTGTATGCTAACGTTTGACTAAACTTCACTACTATTATGATTGTAAAACAAAACTCAGTTGCAAACAATGCCAGTGTTGACGGACAGCATTTTTCCATCATTAGATAACTTTCGCCAAAATGTATACAGCGTTGTTCGAGTACACGCCTCAATTTGGGCTCCCTTAGACTCTAAAGCAGGGGTCGGCAACCTTATGACATAGGAGGGCCACAAACGTTACCAGAGGATCAGCGGGGGCCGCATATAATAAATAACGCATTAGTCAATTTCGTATCATATTTATTGTAGTTTAAAACACAATTTATTATTAAAATCTAATGCGATTTTTGCGGCTGCATTTGACTTGCATTTTAGACGTGGAAATGCGTTAAGGCTGCGCCGAGCGTAGAACGATTAGACACCTCGCTTGTTCTCTCGTGATAGTTTTTTATCGTGGTCGTTTTTATTGAATTGAACAGAAAAAATCATATTTAATTTACCGGACAAAATTTTTAAAATGTGAAACGGCCCAATTGTATTTTATAACGTTTGTGATTGTCTTGAATTGTGGTTGAGACAAAATTCGACAGTTAAGTTATTGAAATGACTAAAACCCATAACCATTTTTAGATTTTGGGCCTACTTTAGATAGATTTGTTTCTTACACCATAAGTTATTTTTAATATTCGCTGCGGTGGAAGTGTAGATACATTATCTGTGATAATAAATATATATTTTATTTATTTATCATTGAAATATTATTCAATAAATCAATTTAACAGAGACTGTCGTTTTAGATTATTTTGCTCGGCGCCCTCTTATGCTTGCTTTTTCGTTAGTTCAGAATAGAAAATGTCTGCTCACGCAAATATGTACAACCAAACACAATTATCATGCAGCGATTGGGAACCTTGAGGGCCGTACCGAAGTGGGTCACGGGCCGCATGCGGCCCGCGGGCCGCCGGTTGCCGACCCCTGCTCTAAAGTATTAAACATTATTTAAGACATTTTTGTCTGTTTGTCTGCCACCTCTGTAGCCGAGTGGTGTAGCGCTCGCCTACTAAACCAGAGGTCGTGGGTTCTAACCCCGTGGTGGTCATTAATTTGTGTTCGGTTTGTGCCCAAATTACTTTGATAGGGCTCACCGCCCATCACATTTGGGACGTAATTATCGTTGGTGAAAAGCAGTTGTACCAGTGTAGACTGTGACTTACATTTGATAGTTCACACTTGGGAACACAACTGACAACCTCTCGCAAATTCATGTCGTGACCGGGGTACTAGCATGAACTTGGTATCGACTCGACATCGATTCGATAAATAAAAATTGAACTCTTATCTCATTGCAATAAAGGTTATTGTTTAGATTTTATCGATTCTATCTGTCAAATTTATCTAATCGACTCGTGACGCTGTGTACGTTTGTTTAAAAAAGGGAATAAATATGTTTTCTTTTTGTTAACCATAATTTACGGTATAACACACGTGACGAAAGTTATGCGCAATGAAACAGAATCTCTTTTATTTGTAGTCTGTTAAAAACTGTCAGCTTATTCACCTTAAATATAAAATACACCTTTAATCCTTAACTAGTGTTTTGCGTGGTGCGCGGGCTGCAGGCAGCCCGCGTGAGTTGTAATTGTTCTTTGTTATACTCTATTCATTGTTGTTTGTTGTTGCATTTAGTTGTTGTTGTAACTTTTTCGTTAACGTGACAGGACAAGGTATCGAGTAAAAAACACGTTTGAAATTGAGTTGCAACAAATTATCAGACGACATTCAAGTAATGGGCAGAAGTCAATTGTATCACGAAATGTCATCGGCCATGATCGGGTGGGAAAAAAGTCATCGGTCATGATCAGTTTTCAAAATTGTCATCGTCGTAAGCGTAATAGCGCGTTGAAATACGTGTGGTAACTTTGATTCAATTGAAGTGGACAAATATTTTGCTATTGTGTACTCTGACAGTTGTTAAAAGTCCAAAATCTTAACGGTCGAAATGTGCTTGAACGAACTTTCAACGGAGTCGAATCCCGCTAAGCCCAAACTCAAACGTTTTCGAGATAGGTCCAAATGAAACAGTCTTGTACTGCCCCCGGGGTTAAGTGAACTCGGCCTCATGAACTCACATACTCGGCCTTCGGCCTCGTATGTTCGTTCATCGGCCTCGCTTATACTCGGTTCGGCCTTCGGCCTCACAAGCTCGGCCTCCGGCCTCGCCGCTTGGTACTGTTTGGCCTCCGGACGATTCCTCCGGAATCGTCCTCCGGGGTCGGCCTTCAGCCTCCCTAGAATGACATCAGATATGACTCTGGTGGCCGCGGTGTCGTGCTCGGCCGAAAAACTCGCATGTTCGGACTCCGAACGCTGCCAGCTCGGCCTTCGGCCTCACTGGCGCGTTCTCCGTCCTCACATGCTCGTTTTCGGCCTCGCTATAAAGACACTTGTAGGCTCGGCCTTCGGCCTCGCCGGGATCCTTTACGCGAAATGTTTCCTCTGACAGCTGTCAAGTGTCCAAACTGTCAACGGTCGAAATGTGCTTGAACCAATTCAACGTAGTCGAATCCCGCTAAGCCCAATCTCAAAGGATTGGGAGATATGTCCAAGTGAAACAGTATAGTAATGCCCCCGGGGTAATGTGAACTCGGCCTCATGAACTCACATACTCGGCCTTCGGCCTCGTATGTTCGTTCATCGGCCTCGCTTATACTCGGTTCGGCCTTCGGCCTCACAAGCTC
Organism: Ypsolopha sequella; assembly: GCA_934047225.1. Lineage (NCBI taxonomy): Eukaryota > Metazoa > Arthropoda > Insecta > Lepidoptera > Ypsolophidae > Ypsolopha > Ypsolopha sequella. The sequence continues at coordinate 3,318,006 of OW203988.1, read as the reverse complement.
GGCCTCCGGCCTCGCCGCTTGGTACTGTTTGGCCTCCGGACGATTCCTACGAGGCCTCCCTAGAATGACATCAGATATGACTCTGGTAGCCGCGGTATCGTGCTCGGCCGAAAAACGCGCATGTTCGGACTCCGAACGCTGCCAGCTCGGCCTTCGGCCTCGCTGGCGCGTTCTCCGTCCTCACATGCTCGTTTTTCGGCCTCGCCATTAGATCCGATAAAATGTCCAATCCATTTTTTTTTCGAAAAAGTGTCAAAACCCCTGTCGGTTGTCAAAAAGTGTCAAATTTGACAGTGGATTCGTAATCACCGACCCCACCTGCCCCTTGATACCGAGTTTCAAGCGAATCGGAGCACTTTTTTTGGACCTGTCAAAAAAATGTCAAAACCTGTCGAATGTCAAATTTTTTTATGCAGTCGGGTAGCCCTCGACAAACCAATCACTAAAGTCGAAACCGCAACTCGCTAGGACTTACGGTTCGGGAGATATGGCCGATCAAAGTTTTCGTAAAAAAAATTTTTTTTTTTTCGTTTTTTTTATTTTTTTATTTTATTTCCAGAAAGATCTCGCCGAGCCCTTTTCTTAGAGTACCATGAACATGGGTCTAGCTCCAGCCGTTTGGGAGATACGGGCCTTTGAAGTTTTGACACCGGGGGGGGCTAGATCTCGGCGAGACCTTTTCTTAGACACCCATCAACATGGGTCTAACTCAAGCCGTCTCGGAGATACGGGCCGTTAAAGTTTTGACATTTGAAAAAAAAAAAAAAACTTTTTTGTCACCCTATGGTCCGACCCCTAGGGATGTACCACCTTCCGTTCCGAAGATATGGCCAAAACAAAATTTTTTTGTAACAAATTTTAGAAAAAAAAAAATTCCCATCCCTAGTGACCGGGGACATCCCTAGGAACTGCGCCCGCTCGCGCTTCGCGCTCGCGGGCTTGTTCCGGCCAACTTTCTGTCAATAATGTCAAAAATGTCAATTTTTCCCATCCCTAGTACCCAGGTACATCACTACGAACATCGCCCGCTCGCGCTTCGCGCTCGCGTGCTCGTTCGTGCTCGTTCGTAGGCTCGCCCTTCGGGCTCGCCTACTCACTCGCAAAACTCCCATACAAAATCCCATACAACGACCCGCCTCACTAAAATGTCAAAAACCCATGTCAAATGTCAAAAAATGTCAAATGTCGAGGTTTTTCCCCACTCAGTATTAGACACCCAACATTCCATACATACATCACTACCACCCCAAACGACTCCTTCCAACTAAACAACCATGTCAATGAGTCAGTGAGTGAGTTACCGTTTTGTAGCTTTATATATAGTCAATAAAGAGAAAAGTCATTAATTAAGATTTGACTTCCTTTTCTCTTTTGCCCAAGTTATTTAATAAAAGTTAATTAATTTTACATTTTGAACGTCAAGTTGGATTAAGTAACGTCACTTTAACGTATTAAAGAGGACTTAAGTAGGATTTAAGGCAGATGAAACACCTCAGCTGGTGAAATTCGAACGTTCCTTGGTTCGACCTCGATGTTCCTTGGTCCGTGTAATTGTTTTTAAAGTAGGTACAGAATTAAGTGCTGTAACTTTTACTATTTACGCAATAAGAAAGTTTGGAAAGGGCCGACCCTTCAAGCAATAGAAATGCTAAAATTTAAAACTTTATTACTAATGATACATGTATACATATACTCACACCCGTCTCACAGAGGGGTAGGCAGAGACTACAGATTTCGATCATGTATTTGTATATGTAGCCTATCAGTATGTAGTATATAGGATGTTTGGTCGGCCGCCTGGATTCGTGCTGGGGGCTCGGTTGGTGATCATTTAACCTTGTTCGTGGTCCCTGTCCCTGGCCGGGTCTCCTGTATGGGTTCGGGCGGTTGATTGGATTTCACCTTGTATAATATAAATTATTACCTATCATTATTCATTATAATCTTATCAGCTGACTTAGTTTGTATGGACAAGTGAGGAAAAAGTTCGCGCAAAAAAAAGTACTTTGCAGTGGAATGTGATGTATTAACGATACTGAATCACCTCCTAAATTAATTTCCATTTAAATTGAAAGAAATTAAAAAAATTAAAAAATATATATATATATAGCTACTTCAACACGCGTACACCCTCTTTTCAACGACGATTTTTACGTCATGACGTGGCAGGGTCTTCACCAGTTTTCTCACAGTATTTTTGTTCACCACTCAGCAAGTGGTGGGTATTTAAATACTATGGACATACATTTTAGAAAAACGTATGGATGCATAATCAATTGGCAGGATTCGAAACTGGGTCTTAAAATTGAGAGTCTAGCGTTCTACTGACTGAGCAACCGCGCTGCTACTAAAATATATTTTGCATATTTAAGCCTTATTTCCCGTGGTCCTGCCAACGTTGAATTAAATTTCTGCTCTTACCAAAATTGCCCTCTAGGTATTATTTGTAAGGGAACATTCGGGATAATTTCATTTTCAGACTCATCGATTCTCTATGGAACAGTGGTTCCAGCACTAAAGCTATCACTCCGTCACTCGGTAGCGCGGACGCAACATTATTATCGTGTTGTATTTTGTTTAGATATAATACTTTTCTTTGATTTTCTTACCTATTGAAATAAACCAATTGTTTACCATAATGTTGGAGTTGCCCTTTTAGGGTGCTTAAAAAGTACCTCATTTTGCATCTATCAGAATTGAACTCCATGACGTTTCCTTTTAGTTTAAGGCGTATGACCACGCTAAATAAGCAACTCGATGTGTGTCGGTACAAATATCAACGGAAACGACATTGAAATAATGTTCATTTCAGCGTGCCTTGAAAAGTGGCTGTTACAACAACCACTGCGTCTCCGGCTAGCGCAAAATAGGAGAAAATAATACTTTTCACATGGACGCCATGAACGGAAAAAAAATTTGAAATTATATTTTTTAGATCTAAAAATTTCCTATAATTTGGTGAAATAATAATTAAAATCGCTTTAGGCGTTTGGAAGGAGTAAGAGAATTCTTGTGTTAATCATGTGAAACTTTCGATGACTTTCGATTTTTTCGTCAAAACTTACAATAGAAAAACAGTTTATGAAACTTAAATTTATTTTTGACTCTATTATTCCTATCATATATTTTTATGAAAGTTTTTGGACCACCCGTGTGGGAGGAGTAGGCCTTCAAAGACAGGTCCAAATTGCAGTTGGCGTATCCATTCGCCTCGCTCCGACCCGTGCCCACAGATATACTTATGCCGTGGCTGTTAGGACTACCAAGAAACACGCGCTCACAAAAAACCGAGTTTTTATTTAATAACTCTCCTAGATGAAGTTATTAAAATATTCTAAGAAAAATAGACGTGGTCATTGTTCACTTATTTTTTATACAAATTTCAAGGCTATAAAGAAAGATTGATTTAGGAAGGCGCTTTAACACTCGAAAAACATGAAATTTAAAAAAATATATTCTATCGAGTGAACTTAAAGCTTTTTAGTTTTTTTCTATCAGCTCTATAGTCTACTACTTATATTGTTTTCATTAAAACGATTGAAAAAGTTACACAATGTGAAATGGTCATTTGTTTGAAGTTGTGCACCTGACATTATCCGGACCCTTAACAGTATTAACGAGAATCGAAATACATTCGAATAATGTGTTTGGCTAAAATTTGTCGTTCTGCTCTAATTTTAAATCCGTGATAAATATTAAGAAAAGTAAAGTAGAGTAAAGAAAAGTAAAGTTAAGTAAGAAAATTATATTATTATATTAATTTTCAGTAGATGCTCTACCAACATTAAGGTTACATCAAAGATCACATTCTTTGTTTTTTTTTTTTAAAACGAAATTGGAAATTTTAGAGATATAAGTTATTCAAATAATGTCGTATTTATTGTGTGTTTCATAGGTTAATTAATATCCTAATAGATTCTATTATTTATGATTGGTTAGTATTTTAACTATTGAGTTCTCAGTATTTATTGAACAATAGTTTCACAACAGAAAACATGCAAAATTGTGGCTCGAATCCGTTTCATCCATCCATCAGCCTAGTTCGTCCACTGCTGGACATAAGCCTTTCCAGGACTTTGCCACTCCCGGCGGTCATCCTGAAAGAATTGCCCATGCTCACACACGCTGGGCAGGCGGGTTGGTGAGTGCGGTGCCAGAACCCTCACACCAGACACCAGTAACGCCGCTGCCCGTCACCAGTCTGTTCCATATAAGGCCCGGCTGTTAGGGATGGATATACCGCCATCCATCGGTCAGGCATGGTGGGCCTCCTGGTTTTTTGCCTGTGAGCTGTCCTGTTACTCTCCCCCGAATGACTTCCAGGGGGTCTCCAAGTAAGATGGTAGTACCTCCACAGTCGAGCCCGGCATCAGCTCTACCACTCGTAAGCAATCCGTTTAGTTTCGAATTTTTGTCTTTTATCTCATTTTCATCAAATATCTAACAAAGCCTTTTATTGAAGAATAGATCTTAAAAAAACATCCGACAACAAAACAGAATACGCGTTAGAATTCCAATCAATTTTAATCAGAACGACGTAAAAAACCACGTTCCGCTTTTCTAAACAGCTCAAGCTTTCAACAAATAAATAAATCCAAGAATGTTTTTAATCTATATTTCCATAATAACCATGTTAAAGCATGTTAACTATGCGACACAGGGAGCAGAGCTCTATCTATAATCTTAGACCGGTCTAGACCAGATCTGATACAAGAAAACCAACCTTAGAAATCCAGTTAGCCAATGTAAAGTCACCCCTTTGCTATTAACTTGAAGTCTTTGGTGAAGTATTCTGGAAATGGTAAACTTATGGATAAGCCCTGTTTAGCTGAAGGCGCCTGTCCGTCTAAGATAGAATCTCGCGTCATTTTGTTCAAATATAAATATTATCTACAAAATTATTCCGTTCTACAACAGATTTGTTTTGTTTTAAACTGAGTATCTTTCTTATCACAGTGATACGACTTGTTGTGTCTTTATTCAATTTTTATGTTGCAAAATGGACTTTGAACGGCCGTGATAAGACGTATTTTAAAAACCGTAACTCAACAAGGCACGCCAGTAACAATACGTGTGTGGTGTCACATTTAAGGATGGACCTGACCCTAGAACATGAACAACGCCAGACTTTCGCGGGTTCTTTCGAAGATAAAGGACTCTCCTTAAATTGAAAAAAAATATATACAGGATGTAATCTTCAAGTACACCTGGACTTTGTATGAAAAAGGTAAAATCTGAATGGGAAGTCAACAGTTTATTTTCTTTAAATATTTTTTATAAGTTTTATCTAGCGACATCTAACTACGTCTCTAAAAGCAAAATGTGATCTAACATCGTCATAATATTTGTCAGGGTATCGTGAATATTGCCTCGTTTTTACACAGTTTAGCAAGTTGTATCATTTTTATCTGTATTGGAAATAAAAAAGAGAGAAATGAAGACGTCGTTTATATAAAGAAGACTACGTTTATATACTTTTCTATAAATAAACAGTTTTACCGTTTCGTGGCAAATACTTTTAACCGGAAACCATTTTACAAATTCGGCGCTTTTTGAATATCGCGCCATCTTGCACCTCTTGATGGAAGATGGGTTGTAGTGCATTGTAAGGGGAAGGGAAACATATATAAAGATGTGTACAAAGTTTCATTGAGATCGAAGCCACGAGGATGTCATAAACACATTAAGCATTTATATGGCAGCTGAGCGGGGAGGCCCACCTTAATATATGGACTGCATTTTTCTTCATAAAGGTAATAGAAATATGAAGTCAATCTACTGAAATTCAATATTTTTTTGCCTACAAAAGATTTCAGTATTACCTAAAAACCCTTCAATTTGTTGTTTCGCTGCATGATTATTATTATTGACCCTTAAAGACAAACAGGCCAATGAGCCAGCATATAATCGCCTGTATCAAAAGCTAATAAAGTCTTTGTCATTGGACTTTTTGTGCTGAACGGGTAGTAAAAAAAATTGCTAGGGTAGGCCATACTCTTAATATACAGCTAATATGGTGGTTACGTATCTTTGTATCTCCTAGTCCTTGGTTTTTACTACGCAGAGAAATACATATGGAGACTCTTGATGAAAATGATAAACCACATAATGAAGCAACTAAGTCGTATAAAAAGTATTCTATGCATAATAGATGGCTGCCCTTAAGGATAATTGCTCATAATACTATTCTGTGTCTGACTAATCCATACTCATTACTGAGGAGCTGATATTATAAATATTTAAATAAGATAAAGTATTTTAAAACGGTTTTTGCTTCACATATTTTTAATATCCACTCTACGCAAGTAAGCCAAAGTATGAGTCAGAATGCATAATGTATATTACGAGTATTTTACGCAAAAAGATTTTTTTTATAAAATACTATGTATCTCTCGTATGCAAAGCAAGAAATGCACATACAAATATGAGAACTTATCTAGAGCCACCTACACTAAAGGGAAACTTATATACAGGGCGTGATTTAGTCCGCAACTTCCGCCATCGGGATGTTAATAAACACTTTTCAAAAATAGTTTAAGAAGTAGTTTTGAAGTGGATACTTCTTTGTTCGCATCTCATATGGAGGCATGTTCAGAACTTGTACGTCACTTCCGGTACTACTTTCTTAATAGACCTTACTATTTGATTTTGGATTATATCTATAATGTTTAACGTTTTTTAAGAAGGACAATTTGATTTCTGTTTATATCTATAATCCTAAAACGTTTTATAATCGTTAATTATTTGTTATTATTCATGATAAGTGAATGCTTATTTGATTGGAATAATAAAAAAAAATTACCTCATAAGAGAATGCGCTGCCATTGAATCTGTGATTGAGTAAAGAGGTGGCATAAAAAAAATTCAAATACTATTATTACGGGTGTAAATCTGGGGTACTGGTTGAGGCTGGCGAGAGACCGATGAAAATGGCTTGGAGAAGAAGAGGTCTATGCCCAACAGTGGCTGGATGTAGGCTGAATGATGATCTCGGACACTAAATGCTCCTTTTATTTTGGTCGCGTGATATTTTTCATAGCACCATCATCTTTTAAGGGGGTTTCAGAGTTGTAGTCCGAGGGGATGGACTATGTGCCATCACTGTCACAAACGCTTCACACCACTGGGGCCATTCTTTAAGGATATGTTAAGACAAGTTAAATTATTGGTTTTAATTCTGAGGCTGTTTTCTTGGAATAATAATATGTGTTATGTATATTAACAGTCAGTAACGGAAGTCGCTGACTAAATCAGCAACCTATATAGAAACTCAATGACTCAGTACCCAGCTACTGTATATTTCCCAACTGTCTTCATATCTTAACGCTGGCACGAACAGTGGGTGAGCAGTAAATATAAGGTAACTTTGCTACTCGAGCTGCGCAATGTCAGGTCAGTTATCATTTTACTATGATAACTTTGTCCTCGTAATTTATTCTAGCCCGCAGAATTATTTCCTCGTACCAGAATACTAAAAAACAAAACTTAAAGTGCTTTGAGAAACCTTGCATAATTATTCAGTCACTTGATTGTTTTGCTTTTTTAGGAAATTGCTGCAATATTGTTATAAAAGTTATTTAAATTTTATTTATTCCTAAAACATTAACATAATAGCTTTTTTATAATAGAAATAAGTAGTTAGTAACTATAATATTTGTATTTACCACCATAAATAAATAAACAAACATGATAAATTAATGTAGGTTATTTAATTATAATTTATAACTAACATCTTGATTGCTTTTTCGCGTCAGGCAGATTTCTTTACATTTTTTATTAGTTTCTACAACATGATGTGACATTAACAACAGGAAATACGTTATTAAAATGTCCACCAACGAAATTATATTTTTAATAGTTAACTTATCATTTAGACGGCTGAATAGCGACAACACCAATTTTGTGGGTTGTCATAGCTGCCATCTTAACTTTCAGATTATTTTCAGTACCTACTCGTAGTGAGAGAGATGGTTGATTAAGCAACACATATAATGTCCAAATAGTGGTAAATCTTAGGTATGACTTGCTTATCATAACATATGTCGAATGAATGAATGAATAAACACTTTATTGTACAGAAAAATTAAAATAAAACACAGAATACAGAATAACAAAAGGCATGGGTGGACTTATTCCTTAAAGAAATTTTTTCCAGTCAACCGATGGTGTGGAGAAAGAAATAAATTTACAAGTGAAGTTGTGCAAAAAGAAAAATAATCTTCTTCAATTCTAATATTTTAATATAATACACTACATACTAATACATACACAAATACATAAATACATACATACAAATAAAGTAGCGCAGGCATGTGGCAGTGGTGTGCGCAGGCATCGCCAGATCGATATGATGACAATCGATATAAGAGGTAACAGTAAGGATTGATAAAAAGAAGTTGATTTTTCGGGCTTTTGTCATTAGACTTTGGCACATGTTGATTTACAAATGATAATTGGTAAAAGTAGGTTTTAGGAATAAAATAAGGTATTAAGGCTATTTAGAATAGGTGCGACGACAAACAAAGCAAGTAGGAGTGTGTTAGGTTGCTTGTTATCATCACTTCGGGAGCTAAGTAAAACAGAACGGAGCGAGGCAATCTCTGTAGTTCTTAACAGAAAACGAGCGAAGCGGAGAGGAGCGAGGGGATCTCTGTAGTTGTTAACAAAAAAATTGAGAAGACCTGGGTAAGTGGTCTGTGTTTCAGAACTACAGGGGTCACCTCGCTCTGCTTTACTTCGCTCGGTTTAGGGATCTATGTGGGATTTATGATCACAAGCAACCTAACACACTCCTCCTTGCTTTGCTTATGGTCGCACCTATTTTTGAAATGTCTTTTTTCAGCATTTACCATGACTCTGTGGTAAAACCTAAGATTGATCGGGCGCCTTAGGATCTTAGGATTTACCGTAGTTCTAGCTTTTACAGTAATATCAGCGAAGTACTTTTGGGTAGAACTGAATGGTCAATGATACACGGATAACAGCATCGTGAGCATCATGCACCACAACTACAGCCTACAGAGGCGTCGAAACGTCACACGACAAGTTTTTATTTTACGTGATTAAGACATTAAATTATGAAGGTAATTAGTACCCTTCATACAAACCCCCGTCCAGATTTTCGGCTACTTGGGGTCTGACCATTCTTTCTTAAAATAGTCCAACATTTTTTTTCTATAATAAGTTCATTATTTATTAATCCATTAGAAACTTTGAGATACTTACAGAAACTAAAGGGATCCGAACTCCAAAAAAGTAAAAAAATAAATCGATAATTGTTAGCTAATCAGATAACGGACTGATATCAGAATTGACTAAGTCATCTCCAACGAGAATATCCCAATTTCTTCCTCAACACGAATTTAGACATAAATATTTGTGACAATGTCACAACTGCTGTCGCGCGTTTCACCAAATCTCTTCGTTGTCACCTTTCAGACTTTGTGTACAAATTCCCATTTACCATTTTATATTTTACTACTGACATTTACCCTAATTCTAACAAAATAAGAGTGATTTTTGTTTACTTTGCTATGTGGGGTTGGAAAGTTAAAAATAAATTTAATATTATAGTATTACTTTTAGTTTATTTTTACTTCGTTGACATGCCTTTGATTTAGTCCTTTGAACTTTCGAAGCTGAAATTTTTAGATTGTATAAATAACACATATCGTCACGACATGAATACCCGAGGGGGTGTCAGAAGTGTTTCCAACTGTGAACTTTAAATACAAGTTACAATCTACACTGGGTACACCCGCTTTTCATCTGCGATTATTACATCCCAAACGTGATAAGTGGTGAGCCCTATCACCGTATTTCAGGCACAATTGGACCATTCCGAAGCACAGACCGAACATAAATTAATGTGCCCCGCGGGGATTGAACCCACGACCTTTAGGCTAGCAGGCGGGCGCTCTACATCTCGGCCACAGAGGCGGTATTAATAAGTTTAGACAAATGGTTTTATAATTAAATAAGTTGGCACAAAAAATAAAAATAAAAACTGCCATTCACTGTGACTACATCAAACGAAATGCAAGTCTTTATTTTTGGTATCTATTAAGTCAAACAATTTCACACACACACATTTTAATGATACCTCCTCTAAGTATTCTCTTTAAAGGAAGTAACTCTGCCTTTTCTAAGTACAAAGATGAGAAGAAAACCAAGAAGTTATGAAAACAATGTAAAATTACACTCTGTTAGTTGTCTTTTACTTTATTTCATGCACATGGATGACGAAATAACCAATCATATTTCTTAATTTTAAACATAAAATACATTATTACATGTTTGTAAGGACAGCCCCAGGATTTGGTAAAACTGTTCAATAAGGTTAGGAATTACCGGTAAAATCAGTTAAAACCGGTAATAATTGGACTATACCTTACTTGTTTTTCATTTAGTTTACATTATTTATGTTAATATACATATATGTATATTCCTATATAAACACTTTATTATAATTCATTCCAGATTATAGATTTCGACTTCTTGTTGGCATCAGTGGAACTTAAGAATAAAATTTTTATAGATAATTTTATATCAAAATAGTGAAACGTCATAATTTTTTAATATTATAATAAAATAATAAGAAGTAACTTCCCTAAACAAAAAGTTTTCAAATATTTAAAAATGCAAGAAACAAGTAACATTCTACCTACTAATTACTTAAACAACGTTTCAAACATGTTTAAAACAGTCCCATAAAAAACATCAGTCCATATGTATGTAAAATTGTAAACATCAGTAAACATGTTTTAGACATAATTTTTTAATTTCCTGTTTTAAACACTATATTTTGTTGTTTAAAAAAAAACTGTTTTTTTTTCCAACCCTGCGTAAAAGCGTGTTTGTACCAAAAGTACGGCGATAAGGCTCACCCATTTCACGTATTATTTTTGGGTACTTTAATTTATTACAAGAGCGCATTACAAACTAGAAACTCAACGCCCTCGTGAGCGTTTAGCATGTGCATAACTAGCTGGTGTACCAAGTAATTTAAAAAAAAATTGTTTGGTCAAGATGAGAACCCCGGTAGCGCCGTCTCGTCGGTAGCGTGCCTGTCATGTAAGCAGGAGTCGCTGGTTCGAATTGTGGCCAGACGATTTTTTTTATTATTTATTTATTTAAAATTCGTTTCTTATTGATTTCTAGTTTGCAATGCACTCTAATAATTATATTATTGTATATCAATATATCTATGGTTAGAGCTTTTAGTACAAATCACATGAATTTTCTACAGCATATCCATTTACCTAACCACGTAATAATTGTTTTTGAACCTCCGAGCTAGAATTAGTCATGCTGTAAACTAGCAAAACCGTTACAAATCGACCTAGTTCAGTCCTACCGCATCCGTTGTAAATAATACAAACTTATCGATCCCTTTACAACAACGAAAACTGGCCCTTATTCCAAATGCGATAAAATCCATCCTATCCAGGATTTCACGAAAACATGTTTAAGTAAATCCCGATTTTGCAACACAATTTCATTTCTAATCGCGCACTAAAATGATACTAATAACCTTTGAAATAAGAGCTATGTGAATCGAAACGTAAATGAAAAGAATAATCTTGTAAATATGACTTTAATTTGACGTGCGTTTAATATTGCATGTTATGATTTGTAAGTCGCGGTTTATGGAGTTATTTGGTGAACATTAAATTTAATGCAAAAGTTTATGGCATTAAGTATCCGGTTTTTCCAAATATTTCCTGTTGACCGGCCCGGTGGCCTAGTGGTCAAGTCTCGAGTTACTAATTCGGAGGTCGTGGGCTAAAATCCCGTAGGGACATATTTTGTCACCGGTCTGCGTGTCTCAAAAATGACGATAAGCTGTTGGTATTGGCTACGACTTGTTGGCAACCCCGATAAATATTGTAATTTTTTATTGTGGTAGAAATTCCACAATAAAAATTACATTATTTGTCTGAAAAGAGTCCCTGTCAAAATTACTGTTGAAGCGTGTGCAATTGCAAATTACAAACTGTGAAGGTAGGCATAAATGTCATTATTTTTCATACATGGATATTTATCCATCGCAAGGAGATAAAAATTTATAGGTACTGTATCAGGGCGGTATAAAAACGCAGAAGAAAACTAAATCGAGATGTGACTAGCTCTGCACGGGGGTTCAATACGGGACCTCTCGCTTACCGGGCGCTTGCTATACCAACTGAGCTATCCAGGTTTCAAAACCACTCGCGAATTTAGTCATGTGCATTCCCTATACCGCAACAATATGTAGGATGGAGCTCCACACATCCAGATTTACTTTTCTGCCGCGTTTCTATGACCCGAGATCGAGCACCTAATTTTGCATCAAGTAGAACTGAACTCTATGACGTTTAGTTATTGTTTAAAATAGCTCGCTCTAAACTGTGGCTGTTACGACAAGCGAAACATCACGCGTGCTCGAAAAACATAAAAACTCAATTTGTTCAAACTAGCTAGATATCATTCAAATATATTTTGTAAAGAAATAATCAACTCAATATACTCGTACTCAATTAATCGATACTCGAGAGAAAATCAATATAAAGTCCAAAATTAGTCAAATGAAGGTTATCAAAAGATTTCATTTACAGCATATACCTATAAGGTGAAATTTAATCAACCGCATGAGTTCATACTGGAGACTCGGTTAGTGAACCGGAACAATGTTTAACGACCAGTAAGGTGAAATTCGAAAAAAAATTTTTTTGCTCCTATACTGCCTATACTAGGATTTGTTATTGAACTAAGTGAATAGGAGCAAATTTTTTTTTTGGTGTTTTCGGAAAAGTGGGAATTGAACCTCGTTCCTGATCACTAGCCGAGACTCCAGTATGAAGTCAGGCGGTTGATTAAATTTCACTTTGTATATATGAATCAATCGATGTGGTTTGTTCAAATTTACTTCTTAAACGTTAGGATAACATAGGTGTATTTATAGGTGTAGATTTTCTTATTATTGCAATAAAATCATCCAAAGTCTGTCATTTAATTTCTATTTGCCTGATCTTTCCCCTTTAGTATAATATTAATAGAAATGGCAAGAAGAAATTACTCGTAAGTTGTTCGAGGAAATGTCTATTCAGAAACAATTTCAGACTCCCATAAGGATCCCAAAAATAAAAATGTACAATAAAAAACACACAAACAATAAAACCCATTAAAAATAAATCGGCTTACTCGTACGAATCATCATGTCCTACAGAAGGGCCAAGGCCCTGAATACGCATATAATAAGTTTTCAAGGAGCTTCAAACTTCGAGGGTCGATTTCAACATCTGTTACCTTCTTTCATTACTTAGATATTAATACTATTTTACAGGGAAAAACAGGCTTTATTAGGAACTATACAAGGGTCATAAATAAAGATTTTGGATGGTGGTGGTTTTAAACTTCTTGCCACATGTCCGTTTAACTATTAAACTGCAATTGAAAGGTCTCTGTTGGAGCCTTTTTGACAAAATAGGTATTATTTGTTTGGTGTAGGAGTACTTAAATACTTATGTACGCAATTAATAGTTATATGCCTTTTGCTTTTTGAGAATAATGTAATCTTCGGTGAAAGGAGGGTGTATGAGTGTAAACTGTCGCCAGCACTGCATACTCGGAAACGAATTATATGGTGACTTTCTTGAATTTTACTGAATTTATTATAAATATATGAATGTATTAAATAGCTGCATAATTTATTTTGGGTAATAATTTTTTTCAAGTATATTCTTATTAAATCAAATCAAATCATTTATAATCAGGTATCTGTGACCCATAGATAAATACCTTACAAACTAAAATATATACAAATACATACAAATACATTACAAAATTAAATCTTCACTTTGAACTGTCCCGTGGCACTTGTCCGTGTAAGCGACGGAACACCACGCCCTGCGGCCAAAAGTTTTCCTCCATGACGAGGTGCAGAAAGCAGTCCGGTACTCGCACCACAAACGCCAAAAAGTTGACGTTGCGGTGCGACTCCAGCAACTGCACCCTCGGCGGAAATCCTGTCTTTTGGCGCACATACTCCGCGATGTCATCGGCCTTAGTGGTGTAGTGCAGGCGGGAGATGTACACCGGCGTGTTCGGCTTAGCGGCACGCAACTTAAGGTTGGGCTCTATAGGAGCTTTGCCACAGCGGTTCTGGGTCACTCGAGGTTGGCGCTTCCTCCTTTGCACCGTCACGAAACGATCCTCATTAGCCCGGTTCAATGCCTTTTCTGGCACGGGCTTCGTACTGGGAGCGGCAGGGGGCGCTCGCGGTGACGCTGGCGAAATCTCGATGATGAGGCTTCGCCAGAGCTGCAGACACGGGCAGCGGGGCGGGGCGAGGAGCTCGTGGGGTGGGGCGAGGAGCTCATGCGTCGCTGCGTGGAGGGGCCGCAGGGACGGGTGCGGGGCTGTGGGGTGCACTGGCGGTGCATTCTGCAGCCTCAGCAATCGACGAAGGCGCTGGCGATGAAACTGCTGACGCGGAGATCGACGACGATATATCGAGGCCGGCTCCGCGATGCGTGTTTACGTAGGACACATCGATTGGTGACCTAGTTACCGCCACAGGTTTGCGTAGCTCGTCGAGTTCTTTACGCAAATCTGCGACGGTTTTCTGGGATGCATCCATTTTCGTCAGCACATCCGCGAGACTGACCTTCAGAAGCACAATGTCCTTCAGTAGGCTCGTTACATCGACGTGGTCGAACTTTAATTTTAAAATTAAAACTTGAAACTTCTGCATAGGGTCAAATACCGTTATAAAAAGCTGATATTATTACATCATACACGTACTAAGCTTGGATCTATTGTTTCAGTGATGATGAGAAGTATAAGGGTTAAGATGTCGTACTCTAACTTCAAATGACTAATTTATTTGGATCAAAAGAAACAAAATGTAAAAAAAAGAAGACCATGCTTTTTTGTGCGAGTTTCGTTCCGTTGATGTGCACATAAATACGTGTCTCTTCAAATTTATTTGAAATTAATATTTCTATTTGGCTGTGTCATGCATGACTAACGGAGAAAGAAGACCAGTTATTGTCCAGGATAAATTAATTAACTACGTCGAAGAATATATATATTTAGGACAGAACATAACATTTACTAACTTAACAACTAAAGAAGTCGAGCGTAGGATAAAGAAAGCGTAGAATAGATTTTGGTCTCTAAAAGACATATTTAAGTCCAACATTTCAAACAACCTCAAGAAAAAAGCTATGGATACAATAATCCTTCCAACTTTGCTGTATGGCTGCCAAACCTGGGCTATTACCAAAGATATAATTCATAAGCTTCAAGTATTCCAAAGAGCGGCTGAGAGAAGCATGTTAGGATTGAGAATATCAGATAGAGTAAGGAATACTGATATACGAGACCGAACAAAAGTGATCGACGCAGCGAAATTGGCATGCAGACTGAAATGGAGATGGGCTGGCCATATAGCTAGAACAGTCGATGGCCGCTGGAGTGAGAAAGTCCTCCACTGGTACCCTCACGACACCATCAGACCACGCGGCAGGCCCAGACGTCGATGGCGGGACGACATCACTTCGTTTGTTGGTGTCACTTGGACAAGACTAGCCAAAGAAAGAAAAATTTGGCATCGAATGGAGGAGGCCTTTGCCCTAAAATGGATATCCCACCAATCGGGAGTGGCACAATAATTCATAATTTAATGAAATTTTATTTATTATTATTATCACAATTTTTATATGTGTCTAATCATTAATCATTAATTTATAATTTAATTTTAATCTGTTTTGTCACTTGTTTCCGAATTTTGTGCATTATATAGTGTAATGTAAATTTTGAAATTGCATGGGAAATTAATAAAGGCTATTGTTATTATTATTATTATTTGGCTATATTTATATATAATATATTTATATAAATATATCTCGAAAATACTTAAATTTGTATGTTTCTGGTGTTAAATTCGAATATGAAAAAAAAGACAGAGCAATATTTGTTTCCAACACACGGAATAAAAAATACACATCTAATACTTCTCAAATATTACCCTTATTTTTGTAGTCGGGTAATCAATATACATATAAAATTACTTTTACTAATTTGTATTTCATACTTTCAAACAAAAATTCAAAAAACGATTCCTTTATTCCAAAAATAGCACATTGAAGTTTTTAAAACGACCGAATTCCTCTCCGGGGTTAGGTAGTTGCTCGGTGTCAAAGTATGACAAAACTCTTTCTGCTGATCTCTATCACCTGGGAAGATCTGTTTTCTCCTTTTAAGAAACATTCCGTAAATAGTTCCTTTTTACGAACATGCATCAGGGCTGCAGTGGGGGAAAATGCAATTAATTTTATCACAAAAGCTTCCTTTCGGCATCCAAGACGTTTCCTATCGGGGGCGGTATGGGGTGTTTCCAGTTTCACTGATATTCAATACATCAAAATGCTCTTTTGTAATAATTTTATTATATTTTATATTCATAATTAGAACTGTAATAAAATAGGATTCGCATCAAAGGTTCTAACACATAAACGTACTCACGAGTCGTCAATAAGTTTTATTCTACAAATACTCCTTGGTCAATCTGTATTTCCTTGCGATGGATAAATCGCCAAGTGTTAAAAATATTGTTTTTTTTTTTCTATAAATTGATAGTCCAAGTCGAGCATAGATATGACAGTATTAATTAAAATATACATATAGATAAATTATAGCAAGATATTTTTCAAATTTCGATAAATGTATATATTTTAGATGGTAGAGCTGATGCCGGGGTCGATTGTGGATGTACCAACATCTTTCTCGCTAACCTCCCGAAGTTATATAGGGAGAGAGTAAGAGGACAGCTCTTAAACAGGCACAACCGGGTGGCCAACCATGTCCGGGATCGATTGGTGGCGGTATATCCATACCCCATTGGCCTCTTCTTTTTTTCGCTAATATTAAAAATAAGCGAGCATATTATTTATTTAATAAAAAAAAACATTTGACCTACAGTGACGTCATCACCACACATTTCTGTACAGAAAAAATATTTCTTTAACACATCCTAAAGTCTGAAAAGGAACGGACCATTCAACCTAATATCATTACGTCACTTCATGTTACTACTATAACACTTATAAAATCGGTTCAAAAACACGAAATAGTAGTTTATGCTACAAGGGCGAAAAGGAATAAATCACGAGGACGATTTAAAACACGAGCGTAGCGAGTGTTTTAGACGTAACCGAGTAATTTATTGCTTTTACGCCCGTGTATCATACTACGTTTTTCAATGCATAGTGTGAGGAAATGAAAACAAATATAATCTTGTGAACTTTAAATTATGATTGTCTCAAAAGGATTGTATCCAGAGCCGTTAAACAGTGGAAAAAAAAGTATAACATCTATGGTACACAGGAAAGGCTGCAGGTTAGCCAACCATTGCAAATAAATAAATAAAAAAATAAAAAAAAGCCCTAGGGCAAAATAATCGACTTTCTGTTCGGTTTTGATGCATAAATAGTGGGCCTTTACGAGCATATGCATTGAAAAAATGTATTATTTAAATTACATACCAAAGTTGATTCATTAATTCCAATAAGCACACAAAAAGAGCATATTCAATTTTAAAAAATTACCAAATTGCCAGTCCTTTTATAAAACAGACTGATGACAGGCACGGCGTCACGGGTGCGAGGGTTTCGGCGCCGCGCCCACCAATCGGCGTGCCCAGCATGTGGGCATTTCTTCCAGGAGGACCGCCAAGAGTGGCGAAACCTTGAAAAGGCCTATGTCCAGCAGTGGGTGAGCATTAATGTGTATACTTCATTACCAGATGCTGTAACAGGTGAAAGTACATATTTAATGGCTTTTGACATACTTTGAATATACTAGCGTCCTCGTTGTTGATACCTAGATAGCTCAGATGGTAGAGTAATCACCACAAAAGCTAGAGGTCCCTTGTTCAAATTCTGTTTCAGTGCTCCGCAAATCCTCATTTGCTTTTCTTCTCTTCTCCTATACTGCAATTATATAAATTTTCATGTCTGTTAACCCTTTGAAAAGCACAGGACGGCTATAGCCGTCATAACAATAAAATTGTATATTCAAAGCTGTTTAACATAAAATGATATAAAAATACACGCCAGGAAACTAGCATAACCCCCTGCACAAGGCAATAAGAATAGTTGCCGAAGTAAACTACATCTTATTTTATTGTTATGTTGGTACCTAGTTGTATTTTATCTAAGGTTGGTAGGTAGTTAGCGGTACTGCGAGCTTGCTTCACTTGTAATCGATAAAGGTTTGGACGTCTTGATCTTTGACGTAGAGTTTTGTCTCGAGATTGTGTAGCTTGTAGGGTAAGAACTTCAGAATGGGGGCTTATAGGGGAGTGTACTGAGGTCAATATAAAAATAACCACATGTTATGTTCAACTTGTTTTGATGAAAAAATCACCAGCTGATTTCGTCTAAGATCACACCATCATCAAACTAAAACACGAAAAATACACTGATAATTTTTTACTATTGAAAATGTCAATAAAATACGAAATGTGTAATAAGTGATTTTTTGTGGAATTTTACTTAATATTGGGTTCAAGTAAAAAAATATATATATCTTATAAAATATAGCTTTTAAGGGCATACAGGTTTACCTCAGTGTTTTCCTTCAATGTCTACAAATATTAACTATGCACATTATATTTCAAATAAATCAATGCTGCATCTCAACCGGCAGGAATCGAACCCGGTCCTCAAGATTGAAAGCCCGGCATCCGACCGGCTGAGACATCGTCACGACATGAATCCCGAGGGGGTGTCAGAGATGTTCCCATGTCACACTTACTGTGAAATGAAAGTCACAGTCCACACTTGGTATACTCGCTTTTCACCGATGATTATTACATCAATTATTGTACACCGCGCAGAACCCACGACCCCTGGGTTAGAAGGCGAGTGCTCTACGACTTGACCACACGGGCGGTCAAAATACTTATAATAAAACAGGATATATTAATAGTAACAAATCTCATTTCATTCCCCAATACTCATTAAGAAAACCAGTTTTAACCTTCCACCTCCCGCTATAAAATCGGGACCAACACTAAAACCTTTTACAATTAAAGCTCCCATTATCGAGTATTTGTTAATCTGAGCCATTAAAATCGACCAAAGCTATAAGAACATCTAAAAAACCTTACTCACTAGTATTAAAGGTGGTTTTAGATGAGCTTGATAGTCTTATTAGTATTGGTCGGTGAAAAGTAAACGGTGTACCTGACCCCTAGAGTCGGACCTTTGGGTTGAAATGCAAATTCACTAGTTCAAGTCTGATTTGTGAACGTGGGTATTAAAGTTCAATACAATGTTCCAATCCTATTGGATTTACAAGTCTCAATCAAAAGAGAGAATATTTTTTGTAGATAATTTTGTAATGTAATTTTACGAAATTTTTTGTTGATTATCGACTCTTAGACCCGGATTATCATATCATAAAATTAATATATTTCCGTTTGCTAATACCACGTAATGTATTTTTTTTTATAGTATTTTACACAACAAGTGAAAAAAATAAGAATTACCTTCGAGGCATAATGTTGAATCCCGAGAGCAGCGAAGGATTCTTGAGTAAAATCTTGAGAGGAGCGAGGGATACAATAGCCGGGATATAATTTTTTCTCACGAGTTACTCATTTCAATTCCTTTCAATTCAATTCAAAACTTTTTATTTCAGCTTTCACACAGTTTAGCCATAGATTTAAAAATAAAACACAAAAACTAGTTATGTACTACTTTTTACCTTTAACTATGAAAAAATAAACAGTTGTATAATAACAACTTAAACCACATTTTATTATGCTGACAAGTGATCGGTAAATAAGAGAACAAAACATTAATTGTAATTACAAAAATATGTGCCTGTAAAAATAAACAGTAGTATAATAACTACTTGGAACACATTTTATTATGCTGACAAGTGATCGGTAAATAAGAGAACAAAACATTAATTGTAATTACAAAAATATGTGCCTGTAAAAATAAACCGTAGTATAATAACTACTTGGAACACATTTTATTATGCTGACAAGTGATCGGTAAATAAGAGAACAAAACATTAATTGTACTTACAAAAATATGTGCCTGTAAAAATAAACAGTAGTATAATAACTACTTGGAACACATTTTATTATGCTGACAAGTGATCGGTAAATAAGAGAACAAAACATTAATTGTAATTACAAAAATATGTGCCTGTAAAAATAAACAGTAGTATAATAACAACTTGGACCACATTTTATTATGCTGACAAGTGATCG
Organism: Ypsolopha sequella; assembly: GCA_934047225.1. Classification (NCBI taxonomy): domain Eukaryota; kingdom Metazoa; phylum Arthropoda; class Insecta; order Lepidoptera; family Ypsolophidae; genus Ypsolopha; species Ypsolopha sequella. Next base: position 3,297,734 of record OW203988.1, on the reverse strand, counting down.
GTAAATAAGAGAACAAAACATTAATTGTAATTACAAAAATATGTGCCTGTAAAAATAAACCGTAGTATAATAACTACTTGGAACACATTTTATTATGCTGACAAGTGATCGGTAAATAAGAGAACAAAACATTAATTGTAATTACAAAAATATGTGCCTGTAAAAATAAACAGTAGTATAATAACTACTTGGTACACATTTTATTATGCTGACAAGTGATCGGTAAATAAGAGAACAAAACATTAATTGTAATTACAAAAATATGTGCCTGTAAAAATAAACAGTAGTATAATAACTACTTGGAACACATTTTATTATGCTGACAAGTGATCGGTAAATAAGAGAACAAAACATTAATTGTAATTACAAAAATATGTGCCTGTAAAAATAAACAGTAGTATAATAACAACTTGGACCACATTTTATTATGCTGACAAGTGATCGGTAAATAAGAGAACAAAACATTAATTGTAATTACAAAAATATGTGCCTGTAAAAATAAACCGTAGTATAATAACTACTTGGAACACATTTTATTATGCTGACAAGTGATCGGTAAATAAGAGAACAAAACATTAATTGTAATTACAAAAATATGTGCCTGTAAAAATAAACAGTAGTATAATAACTACTTGGTACACATTTTATTATGCTGACAAGTGATCGGTAAATAAGAGAACAAAACATTAATTGTAATTACAAAAATATGTGCCTGTAAAAATAAACAGTAGTATAATAACTACTTGGAACACATTTAATTATGCTGACAAGTGATCGTTAAATAAGAGAACAAAATATTAATTGTAATTACAAAAATATGTGCCTGTAAAAATAAACAGTAGTATAATAACTACTTGGAACATATTTTATTATGCTGACAAGTGATCGGTAAATAAGAGAACAAAACATTAATTGTAATTACAAAAATATGTGCCTGTAAAAAAAATATGTTCTATGTAATAAATAGAAAATATAAAAAAAAAATCTTAATGCAACCACAATTACTAAAAAATCAATATTAATTATGTCCTAAATACCTAGGTAGGTATATACAACGTGAAATTAAAGTGGTTTTGGAAACAAAAACTGGTGATCGAAAAATGGTGATAGTAGGAACGTCGATACGAACAACTTTTATGATGGAGCCAAACTTGAAATCGCGAAAAAAAGAAAAAGTTTAACTTCTCTAATGGAACAGCTGTTTTGTTTTTCGCGATTTGTGGTTTAATTCCATAGTAAAAGTTGTTTGTATGGATGAGTACTATCACCAGTTTTCGTTTCCAAAACCATTTAAATTTCACGGTGTATATATTTTTTTTTAATATACTTTTGTACATTTACATAGATATTTAAAACACATTTTTACATAGAGTACACATATCGTGTACAAAGGTGGCACTTATTGCTTAAAGCAATATCTCTCAGGCAACTTTTAGGTAGAAAGAAAAGATATTAAAAAAAACTAACATAAAAAGGGGTGTTGTAAATGGTGTTTAAACTAAACTTACATAATGCTAACACACACACGTAAAATAAATGTGTTAATTTGTGTAAAAATATTAGATAAAACTTTTTGTAATTCAGATTATTGTTAACATTTCTTCATGTAACCACAATTAGTGAAGAACCATTATTGATTAGTGCTAAATGTACGTGACACTGTAGCCAATTCTGGAGGCTTTAATTTTAGTTTTAGTGCTGTCAAACATTAAATTATTCTAAAATAATTTAGATTCTGTTTCTAACTTTCAAGGACTATTTTGCAATGAATGAAATTTAGTTTTGACAGCACTAAAACTAAAATTAAAGCCGATTAGAATCGGCTTTATTGTTAGATAAAAAAATATATATAGGTATATACTATTTAAATTTGTGGTAAACTAATATTGATTATGTGCTAAATATATGTTAAATTATAACAAATAAATAATTTTATCGTCTTGAATTGTTTTATTTATTTAAATAAATATCAACCGGCATTGATTTTATCATAAAACTAAATTAATATTAGAATAAAAAAATCAGACTTGGCCGTTTGTTCGCTTGCAATCAGAAAAAAAAACTTAAGACTTGGCTTTATGGTCACGGATACCTTTGCCTTTTCCAGAAAGTATATGACAAATTATACAATAGTTTTTTTTCACTCAGTGAGAAATAGAGCGTTTTATTCACTGTTATCGGTGAACCAATGTTGTCGATTCGGCGCAACACAACTTAACTAATTTGACAGGACCAACCTTATTTTGAGTGTTCTGTCTTTGTCTTTTCGATACAGAAAGAAAAAGACAGAACGCTCAAATTAAGTTTTAAATGAAGTTGTGTTGCGCCGAATCGACACAAATATCTCCTTTTCAAGTGGCAATGGTAAAAAATTATTAAATTTATTCTAAAATACCACTTAACATATCATTATCTAATTTCAGAACTTATTTTACCATTTGCTACATAAGTTTTTATTTATTTGTTGTGGTTTTGTTGTAACAGGTGGTAGAGCTAATGCCGGGCTCGACTGTGGAGGTACCACCATCTTACTTGGAGACCCAGTCGAAGTAATTTGGGGGAGAGTAAGAGGACAGCTCACAGTAACAGTAACAGTAAACAGTAACCTAGTATCCCTCAGCCAAGAACAGTCCTGATCCGGTCTAGCGGCCGGCACACCGAGGGTACGGTATTTATATAGGGGGGGGAAGACATGCTCTCAATGGATTGGAGAGGAAGGTGATTATAATCAGCCGAGTGTTCACCCTAGAGCCAATATGGATATAGCAGAAAGGTAGGATAGGGGGAAGGCATGAGCTTTTTTTCGTCCCTCTCGATTGTCACCTACTTTTTAACTTGTGGCTAATTGCCAACCTGCTCTCAGAGTTGTTCAGGCCACCAAGGCAAAAAACCAGGAAGCCCACCATGCCTGGGACCGATGGATGGCGGTATATCCATCCCTAATAGCCGGGCCTTATATGGAACAGACTGGTGACGGGCAGCGGCGTCACTGGTGCGAGGGTTCCGGAACTGCGCTCACCAACCAGCCTGCCCAGCGTGTGTGATTATGGGAAATTCTTCCAGGGTGACCGCCGGGAGTGGCAAAGTCCTGGAAAGGCTTATGTCCAACAGTGGACGAACTAGGCTGATGGATGGATGAATGATGGATGGTTTTGTTTTCTTAAAATGCGATCTTTTTTGTTTATTAGAAAAAATCGTGACTTTAAAAATAAAACATAAAATATAATGATGCTGTAACCCTTCAATTAAATAATGAACAGAAAATCACTTGTATTATCCCAAAGGGATTGCAAGTTCCACCACGTGCCAACAATCACCAGTATATAAACCTTCAATTAAACTTAACGCACAATTCTTTGGTTAGAAAAAAAAAAACTTTTTGTCTCTATCTTTCTCATAACATGTTGACCTTAGGTTTCTTTTATTCGAATTTAAATTTGTAACTAAATTTTTCCTAAAAGACCCTTCCGAGACTCTACGAGTGTAACCCAGCGGTAGTTAATCCAAGTGGCCAAAGCTGAAGAGGTCATGAGAAATTTAATAAGAGGACCAGCGTCCCGCCGCCACCAGGACGGCTTTATGCAAATGCGGAAATGCTCTGCTGGATGACAGGAGGTTTTTACAGATAACGACAAAATGAGTTCGAAAGACTCCTTTATGGATATTGATTTCTGGCTACAAAACTAAATTTTTTGCTCCCTTACAATTTAAGTCACCATAATAGCAGTAGGAAGTACAAACATGAACAACTTCATGATTTGAATCGTTTTCTAGCGGATTTCAGCGTCGTATTTGACATCTATGTGCGTTTTAAGTTTGTAGGGTCTATACTGGAGATTTTGTATTTACTTATTTATTTTTATTTGAGTAAGTGAGTACCATGCGTACATATATAGGTTTTTGTGTTTTTTAGGGTTCCGTACCTCATAATGAAAAAATTGGAACCCTTATATTATAGGTTCATTTTGTTTTCCGTATGTCCGTCCTTTCAAGACCATTTTGCTCGGACCCCGTATCAGATATCAAGTTAAAACTGTTATCACCTACAGAACTCTAAGGCCTCACGATGCTGCAAAAACATCAGGCTTCTAACTCAACGTGAAAAAAAGATATTGCCCTTCACATAATCAATATCATACAAATTTGATCACCATGAAAAACCTATAGGGCACTTCCAGTTGACATAGAAACTTGAAATTTCGTTCACAAATAGTCTTATAGCACACAGATAGGCGAAAATCTGAAAATCACTACTTAATATTAAATTATTTAGGAAGTTATTGAGGACCAACCTAATTAGACCCTTTGGTTAGACAAGGTGACTTTTTGGTCACCGTCCAAATTCATACTGGAGGCTTGATAAGTGATCAGTATCTTGGATCAATAACAATTTTTGTGAAATTCCTTAAATGAAATTTCGACTTACCATAGAAAATCACTTCCAGTCCCGAGTGAATCACTATGGGGAGTCGAAATTTCATTTTACGAATTTCACCAAAATTGTTATTGATCCATGATACTGATCACTTACCAAGCCACTAGAATGAATTTGGACGATGATCAAAAAGTCACCTTGTATAGAATTGAATAGAATTGGACAATGTTAAACATCGTATGGTCTAAAAATCCTTAGTAGTCAGTAGTCATTCTGCCGTAAAATAGCACAAGAAAGCTCAAAGATTTAGAAGCTCAGTATTTTGGGAGCTTCAAGTTTCATTCATGCAGTAACTTTCAAACCCAGCAGCTTTGTTGCATGCTGTCATCGCAGTTAAAAGCGGGGTTCTTCCATTTTGTCTCTTTTTAAACTCACTTTAAACTGTGAAATTGTCATATTAAAATGTTAATAAATATTTCACCCTGATCATAAAATTTCGGCTGTTCAATATGCGATTACTTGCATCTCCTTGCATCCAATAAAATTGCAAAAATAGACTTACTTAATACGTTACGTAATACGTTAATTACGTTAATATAATTTTATTTGAGTTATATTAAGTTTTGGACAATAAAACTAATACCAAAATAAACGTGGTACAAAATGATATGAAAAACATCCATCATATTAGAAACCCATCCTACTTATTCCAAAATAATAAATAAAAACACTTTGAAATCGCGAGATTTCTGAGCGGCCCGCTTCCACTGAGGAGGATAGTCAAGTGTAAAATGAAAGCGTTGGAGCAGGAACAATTTCTCCAGATACCCAATACACATACAAAAACACAATAGCAAAAACTTCATAACAGAATGATTTATTCATATTTATTCATGTTTATTTTTAAGAACCTATTTTTTCATGCACATGTTCTTTTGTTCTCATGTTAGTCATGAAGACAATGGATAAACAGTACTTTTGCTTGCAGCCACAATGTGCACCAAAATATTAACGAATTTAATTATCATTAAAAATGCGAATTTATTTAAATTGTGGTACTCGTACCAATGTAAGCACTAAAACGATGATTCAAAATATTTACAGTGGCGGTAGCCTTGAGATCCAGGTTCGATCCCCGGTCAGGCATGCGACAATGAGTTTTCGGAATTTATGTGCATATTATTTGTATTATCTGATAATTACAACTTGCTGAACAGTGAAGGAAAACATTGTGAGGAAACCTGCAAGCCTCAAAAAACGTATATTTGTGCTCCATAGAACGGCGATAGGCTCACCATCAATCACTTTGGGACGTAATAATCTTCGACGAAACGCGAGTGTACCGAGTGTGGACTATGACTTGCATTTCACAGTTCACAAATTAGGGAATACCTCTGACACCCTCTCGGGGATTCATATCGTGACGATATATTAATTATTTATATTTATGAAAAACGGAAGTACATAAAATAGAAGAATGTATTGGTATATAGTAAATACAAAAGTAGTAGTGAGTACCTACCGACGAATGACCGTAATTCCTTTATTTTCAACGGTTTTCCTCTTAAAAACCGACCTCGACAGTACATTCCCCATAATATTTACCTTCTATTTGTAGTTACAACTATCGGTATATTTACCTTTAATTTGTAGTTATAACTACAGTTTCTAATTACCGTAACTATAAATTTAAAGCAAAATATCGATAATTTGTCACTATTTACTACAAATTCCCACTATTAGTCGTTAAAAGAGCACTACCTCTCTCTGTCTTAAAGTAGGTAAGTTATGTATGAATGTATTTATATTAGTATTTAACTTCAGAAGTATATACCTAATGGTAGAGTTGTATATATAGTCCAGTAGATTTAAGTTTATATATTGTTATTTTTTCTTTATTTGTAGTACACGTATGTATGATTACTTATTCTTATTATTATAGTGACCTCTCCCACTAAGGTTTGTTGGAAAAAATCTCTTTTCAGAGGTAAGCTCGCCTCTGTACATGTATTTTATTGTAAACTAGCTTTTACCCGCGTTGATTTAGTTTTTCTTTAGTACTTTTTATAGAACGTATTTAAATCTGGTTTGGAGTGTTTTTGGTGCAATTATTTGATCTCCAGGTAAAGTCTCTTTGGCGGAGCCTATTACCTATTAGTTTTTTTGAGATGATAATGTATATGTATATTCACAGTAAACTTACCTTTGCAATGATAGTTTAATACTTAACACGTGCACTAGTATAAATATGATATTTTGAGCTGCCATTCCACCATTGAAAATAACACTTTATCAACTTGATTGAGTCACTCTGTTTACCTGTGTGTAAAAAGTACAGAGAAAAATACGTTTTACAACCTAAGGAGTTCCTATTCAAATAAATATTGTGTTTGCTATAACCCAGAGAGCTATAATTGATCCTAATATACCTGCAATATAACTTAGTCATTTTCATCGCCGTTGTGGACCTTGGATAGCACTTTCGGTCTCCACTAGCTCTGTAATAACACCGGAAGAAATAACCTAAAATGATAAGAGTTAGGCATGGCTGTAGTACGACTCTTGTATCGCTGTGAGACGTATTTATCACCCCTTTAGCACTTCCATAGCCCTCTTGTACAACTTAATTCCATTTCTCATCACCTTCATATCGCCGTTGAAGGACCTAAGCCTGAAAAAGTTATGCCTAATCCGGGGGTATATCGGGGTTAGAGCAAGCTCTAACTCTAGTTTAATCGCTTATTTACATCTGAAAGATTTTAGGAGCGCTTTAATAGATCTTTTATAGCCCTCGCAGTAGCGCCTAAATGTTTGTTGGGAGGTTTCCATAGACGCTATGACGAGCGTAAAAGCAGTCTTTTGAAAATATATTTTGCATTACGAGGGCTTCAAAGTTAAACCCTTTACAAAAATTAGATGTTTATATTAAGAATTACACGGAATCTATGTTCTAATCAGTGACAATGACCTTAAACAAGTGTTAGGAAAATAACGATATCGCGATGTACCGGCGTGCAGCGCCATCTAGCCATAATTTGCCATAAACTTTTTACATATTTTTCTAAATGAGAAGAATAAAAAACATCTAATTTTGAAACAATATTTACAATAATTAATATTTGTCTCTATATACATAATAATATATCACCCCTATTCTGATAAGTTCTAAATAATTAAATTACAGTACTTTCTAGATGAACAAAACGACTGGCTCATATTTAACAATACAACGATATGAATCCCCGAGAGGTGTCAGATGTGTTTTCGAGTATAAACTGTGAAATTCAAGTCGTAGTCCACATTCGTATATCCATGTCTTACTGATTAGTATGCCCCAGCGTGATGGTTGGTGAGCTTTATTGCTGTACTTCAGGCACAACATGGACCCACACCACACAAAAGTGTGCCCATACGGGATTAGAACCCGAGACTGAGTGCTCAAACCAGACTAGACCACAGGCGGTCGTTTGGTATTAATGACAAAGATTCCTTTTCAACATTCACTTTTTTAGGGTATGGTACCATGTGGATATTTCACTTCAGTGACTTGTCGGTTCACCAGCAGGCCATCAGGAGAAGCACTCAAAAGCAGCCCTGCTTTGTCTCGCTCATAGTGCAGTATGCGGTGTTTTTGTACTTAGGCATCACCGTTTATTTCAAGACATCTGAAAGTCATCTTCACTATGTTATATGCAAAAGCATGACTTGAATTGTAGTTCTACTCTGCTACGGTTTTTTATTTCATTAGGGGTGGTAGCAGCAGGTACCTCTTGTCTCCTGGAATAAGTATTTTGAAAATAAGTTTGCAAACACAGCTTTATTCGATAAAGATCTGTATTAAGTAGCTGCCACAAACATATACCTATAGGAAATAATTTCATCAGAATAAGTATCTCGATTTAAAAAAGGTGACAACGACAGATTTAAACACTGTCTAAAGTTAAACACTGTTTTGTAGTAACGCCGATAATTTTTTAATTAATAATTTTTTAATTTTGTGTTAACAGCTGAGGGCAGAACTTCTAATGTAGTATCATTAGAAGTTCTGCCCTCAGCTGTTAACACAACCAGGCTGCTAGTTGAGCTCACTCTCGAGCAGGCTACGTAAAACTGGCCGTGCGTAAAGCAGTGCCCCCTAAGATCAATTCCTGCTGTTTTCAGTGACTGACCCTGAGACTTATTAATCGTCATTGCGAAAAGGAAAAAATGGAACCCTAATAGGATCACTTGTGTGGCTGTCTGTCTGTCCGTCTGTTACAGCCTATTTGCTCTGGCACACATACTTTCAAGAATTTTCATGTGTACTATATTAAATGTCAAAATCGATGCCATTTTCGTAATTAACGTCCAAAAAACCATTAAAACGACACCCATATTGATATTTACACATTTCAGCCCCATCGCACCCCAACAGGGGATGATGGTATTTCACGTCCACTACGTTGGATTTAGAAATCGTTGTTGTTTTCGTAATCAGCGACCCGATAAACCATACAAATGATACCCATGTTGATTTTCAGAATTTGTCACCCCATTTCCCCCTTTTAGGGGTTGAATTCTGAAAAAACCTGAAACAAATGTTTACTCATTTATGGATAGGAGTACTCCTGTGAAGTCTCCAATAAAATAGACTAACTAATCTTGTTTCCCCATACAAACTCTGGACCCCCGTTTCACCCCTTTAGAGGTAGAATTTCGAAAAATCCTTTCTTATTCCTAATCTACATTACAAAGGGAAGCTCTGTGTAAAATTTCAGCTTTCTATATCCAAGGGTTTGGGCTGTGCGTTGATGAGTCAGTGAATGAGTGAGTCAGTCAGGACTTCTCTTTTTATATATCACTAGCTTCTGCCCGCGGCTTCGCCCGCGTGGCCTACAGGAAACAAATTACATTTTTTTCAGAAACAAACATTATAAGTGCTCTCACTCCCTCTGGGAGTCAAGGTGTAGTGCTCGGCCGAAAAACTTGCATGCTCAGACTACGAACGCGCCCTGTCCGTCCTCACATGCTCGTTTTTCGGCCTCACCAGAATGCCAAACGGACTCACCGATCAAAGTTTTTCCGAAAGAGTGTCAAAATCCCTATCAGTTGTCAAAAAATTTCAAATTTGAATACAGCAGCGTAATTGGCGACCCCGAATGCCCCTTGAGTTTTATGCAAATCGGGATACTTTTTTTGGACCTGTCAAAAAACTGTCAAAACTGTTTAATTTTTTTTTTGGTCATATAGCCCCAGCTTGACCGATCACAATAGTTGAAACCCGAACTCCCTACAATTAGCCTTTCGGGAGATATGGCCGATCAAATGTTTGGCAATTTTTTTTTTTTCGACTTTAGATCTTGCCGAGCCCTTTTCTTAGAGTACCATGAACATGGGTCTATAGCATTAGCTGTTTGGGAGATACGGGCCTGTAAAGTTTTGACACTTTCGGCGGGTAGATCTCGTCGAAACCTTTTCCTAGACACCCATCAACATGGGTCTAAGTCTAGCCGTTTGGGAGAAACAGGCCGTCAAAGTATTCACATAAAAAAGAACTTTTTTTGGTACCCCGTGGTCCAACCCCTTCAACCTTCCATTCCAAAAATATTTTGCTGGGATATTGAAAGATATAGATAGATTGTGGATATATAGATAGATAGATACCTCAAAAGGAAAAAATGGAACCCTAATAGGATCACTTGTGTGGCTGTCTGTCTGTTCGTCTGTTACAGCCGATTTGCTCTGGCACACATACTTTCAAGAATTTTCATGTCCACTATATTAAATTTCAAAATCGATGCCATTTTCATAATTAACGTCCCAAAAAAACATAAAAACGACACCCATATTGATATTTACACATTTCAACATATCAACCCCATCGCACCCCAACAGGGGATGATGGTATTTCACGTCCACTTCGTTGGATTTAGAAATAGTTGTCGTTTTCGTAATCAGCGACCCGATAAACCATACAAACGATACCCATGTTGATTTTCAGAATTTGTCACCCCATTTCCCCCTTTTAGGGGTGGAATTCTGAAAAAACCTGAAACACATGTTTACTCATTTATAGATAGGAGTACTCTTGTGAAGTCTCGAATAAAATAGTCTAACTAATCTTGTTTCCCCATATAAACTTTGGACCCCCGTTTCACCCCCTTAGAGGGTGAATTTTGAAAAATCCTTTCTTAGTGGATGCCTACACTATATAAGGTATCTATATGCAAAATTTCAAGTCTCTAGGACCAGTGGTTTAGGCTGTGCGTTGATATATAAGTCAGTCAGTCAGTCAGTCAGTCAGTCAGTCAGTCAGGACTTTGAATTTTATATATACAGATGATGATGATGATGATGATGATGATGATGATGATGATGATGATGATGATGATTATGATGATAATTCTATGTAATGTATCTCTGTGTACAATAAAGAATAAAGAATGAATTACAGGGAACATCCAATTGGTTGGTCTTCTGAGGAATAAAATTGAAAATAAAAACCGTTTTCTCAGATTAAAAATTTAAAACATTTGTTGCTTAGGTTCACAGCAAACCAAGTTCCATAGTTTTGCCACAACCTAATATGGATGCACGCAGTCGTCATGTCGCAGTCTTTTTATAGCCAAAACGTGCTTTCTGATGCATTCACACCGGACATAAGTTATGCCTACTGGATCTGAACGAACGATCTTCACATTGGTAAGCCAAGACTCAACTGCACTACAAGCCAAAGAGACGTAAAATATGATAACAGTTAGATCAAAATAATCATGGAGTTGATATATCGACCACTAAGACGAGTCTATATTCAAATTGAATTCGAGAGTCCATGGTACCCCTTCAGTTTACACCGCTTTCATGCGTGTGAAGGTGGGTTAATTTAAAGAACATCTCGACCATGCCTTTGATTTGTTAAGGAGATCATACACTATCACTGAAAAAAAGTTACACTAAATTAAATAACGCTCTACTGATTTCATCTTAAAACTTTCCTAAAGAAACATACGCGATTACTTAAAATAATACTAGTGTGATAACTGCGGATTAGAAATGATATAAAAAAAACCAGCCAAGTGCGAGTCGGACTCGCGCACGATGGGTTCCGTACCATTATCTATGAAAACAGCAAAAAAAAACATGTCTTTTGTATGGGAGCCCCTTAAATATTTATTTCATTCTGTTTTTTGGTATTTGTTGATATAGCGGCAACAGAAATACATCATCTGTGAAAATTTCAACTGTCTAACTATCACGGTTCATGAGATACAGCCTGGTGACAGACGGACAGCGGAGTCTTAGTGATAGGGTCCCGTTGGTTACCCTTTGGGTACGACACACTAAAAAACATCCCACCATAAACATAAATGTGAAAAAGGGACCTAGTTTCGTGCAGGACTGTCGGCAGAGTAAAAATATATCCAGTAGTGAATCTTAGAAAACGCTCTGTTTCAAACTCACGCACACAAATGCGTGATCTACACGCCATCTAAGCGAAGTTCGGAGGCGCGGCGGCGTGTAGATTACGCGTCTTGAGTGCGTTCATTAAATAACCCTGGGATGGGTAGGAACACTGGCGTTGTAACGCTGAGTTTTTGAACGGGTTTCGTCGTGTAGCGACACTCCAAACGTCAGTTGTCATTTTTGCATTATATTTAGTATAATAACGTTGAGAGGACCCCCTCGGTACGAAAACTAACGTCATGTCCTTTAGGAAAATTAACATGAATGTCAGGTGACGTTTGGAGCCTATACGAACCTTGCGAACCCTGCTCAGAGTTGATGTTGAAAAATTCGACACCAGTGTAGCGACACTGTCATTTTTGAACGGTCGGTATTGAAACCCGGGTAGGAAACCCAACTCGGTGTGAGTTTATGAACGACTATCTGGATGTGCGAGTTCAAATCTGAGCGTTAGTAATAAGATTCATGACTCGATATATTTTTACTCTGCTGTCGGTAAATTGGGTGCCAAGGTTAATAAGGTTCCTTCAGTCACAACTGCAATATTGCACAACGTACCCTCTTTACCGAGTTAATGATTGGTATAATATAGTTATAGTCACATGGAAAATTTTACGCTAACACTAGGTTAGGCCTTCTAGAATAATTGAGTCCTCCTAAGAGCATTCATATGGTGGGTAATCCCCTCTTTGTCAAACCTATGCAAATATATTTTGGAATATCGTTGGACCTATGACATATCCTCATATAAACACCTCCGACCTGATCATCAAAGACATAATAGAAACATCGTTTGTATTTAAGAATCGCTATAAAACTTAAACCACATGGTTATAATTATGTTTTTATTGCGAAATCCATCGCTTTGAATACTTTGATTATTATTAGAATGCATTACAAACTTCAAATCAATCAGAAACAAATTTAAAAGCACAAATACTTTGGAAAAATTCCTCGGGCCAGGATTTGAACCTGCGACCTCCTGCTTACATGACAGGCGCGCTATTGACTGCGCTACCGAGGTTCGTATCTGGAACGACGAGTTTTTCCACCATACCTGTACATTGAATTTTTGTAACTACTCGATATACCAGCTTGTAATACACACACTGAACGCTCACGAGGGCGTTATGTTATTTCACGCCTTGCTCATTCTGAACATCAGCACATTTATATATCAGTACATAAATGTATTTTTTATGCTTTATTGCTTGTTTAAAATTTTAAATTGTAAATCCTTTTTGAGCACCTGCCTCTGTAACTTTCTGTCGGGTTGACTGGGAGAAAATGCTTCAAGCATTAAGTCCGCCTGTTGTACATTAAACAGTGTTTTGTGCAATAAAGAATTTAAAAGAAGAAGAGGAACATCCTGGCCCAAGGAATTTTTCCAAAATTTTTGTGCTTTTAAATTTGTTTCTGATTGATTGCAAGTTTGTAATGCACTCTAATAATAATTTAACCACATGCTCTACTGACCATACTGAACAACTCTTATTTTTGACGTTACGATAAATAAATAACTTATCCATAAAAATAATGTGGTACTGGCTATTGACTACAACTACGAGAATGAAATTCTCAAAATGATTGGTTACTTAAGCCACACTTGGGCACACCAACGAAGTCTATCATTCCAGCAGCAGTTGCCGAGCCATGTCGGCTTGGAAACCATCATCATCATCATCAATGAAGTACTGGTAAATTTCTATGGGTAGGTAAATTTATTTTAGTTCGAGTTATTCAGTCTTCTTCTTTCTCCAGCCCTCTTCCCAGTTCAGCTGGGGTAGGACCTCCTCGTATGTCGGCGCCAGGATATTCTATCCCGGGTTGTTATTGTGGGCAGGTTCTGGTCTTTAATTTCCCTTTCGATACTGGACCACCAGGTTGATGGTGGTCGTCCTCTCCCTCTTGGTTTATTTGGAGTTATTCATTATTATTATTAGAAATTATTAGTTCGAGTTATTCAGTATGATCAGTTAAATATGTGGTTGTACATACATCTTCTTAGCACGTCAAATATACGCATACAACTAGCATAATCTAGTTTAAATTGGAGCCCTACCCGGGTTAGCCTGTTTTTGAGAGACAAATGCATGAGACACTTATGAGACAAGTAGACAAATGCATTAGCAATCAGATTCTACACGAAACGATTATAACTTTCTCGACATTTTACGACAAAACCGATTTCGCTCGGAATTCAACTACATATACGCCCGACCAAACTAAATTCCTAAATTCAAACTTAACCGGCGTCGCTTCATTAAGCAAACAATTAAACTTCAAACTTGCCGTCAAATATAACGGCTCCTTTACTCTGAACGTACGTTGGCTCACGTTTGATCGAGTTATGCATTATTAATGAAACTCGGGCTGTAATTACGGACGACTGATTTATCGTCGCAGACGCGAAACTTTTAATCAGAAACATTCTGAGAAACGCCGACGTGTGTGTTCGGTTCTTTAGATTGAGTTGTCGAATTTTGGATTAGGAGCTTTGCCTGATCGGTTCAGTCGTTAATGTTTTTCGTGAGTATTTTGTTTACGATATATTTAATTGTAATTTATTATTTTAAGGGTTCCGCTACTAAAAATTAACAACGGAACCCTTGCAGGCTCACTTTGTTGTCCGTCTGTCTACGTCTATCTCTCCGCCCCTTTATTGAGAGATATCAAGTTGAAACTAAACGATGCTGTTAAGAGGCCGGTGGAGCATGCCTAGTTCATACAAACGAAATACCAAAACTATTTGTAAATCACAGATATTCTTAGGAAAGTGTGTGTTTATTACGATTTGAATACAGAATATCTAGGTTCCCAAATATATATTTTGAAAGGACACTAATTTAAAGACGGCATATAAGCAATTTAAAATTTCTGTACAAAGTTTATTTTTCTCATATTTTATGTTAAAATCAGTGTTCTTATTAAACACATATTTGTGAACCTAGATATTCTGTAATGAAATCGGAAAAAATACACACTAACTTAAGAATATCTATGATTTACAAATGGTTTTGGTATTTCGTTTCTACGAACTAAGATTGCTCCTAAAAAGTCAAGCTTCTAAATCAACGCAAAAAAAAACTGTAACGTAATAATCAATTTTGTACAAATTTGCTCACCATGAAAACCTAAAGAGCACCTCCAGTCGATTTAGAAACTTAAAATTTAGTTTAAAAGTAGGTCATAATCATAAAGCACACGTATAGGAAAAAATCTGAAAATCACCAACTTTCACTATTTAACAAGATATTATTGAACGAAATAATTAAACACTTTGGATACATAGAGTTTCATGGATCGTAAGTGTCACAGTGAAGTTTGTCCTTCTTATTTAGAAATTTAAGATTGAAAATCATTTTGGTATGTGTCAGTTGACGCCAATAGTTCAGTATTGGTGAGGTTTGTAAAGCATGAGTTTGAAATTGTTTACACAATTAGTCATGATCTACTCAAAACTAACTTAAAATGCTGTTTTAACTTTGTTTGGACAATATCATGACTAATTGTGCATTAAATTTCAACTCATGCTTTAGAAACCTCACTAATACTGAACTATTTTTGTCAACTACCACATACTAAAAGGTTTTTCAATTTTAACTTCTAAACAAGAAAAACAAAGTTAAGTTATGCACTTTGCACTAAGCTACTGACTGCAAGTTATGTTCGAATGAGTTCATGCTTTAAACGCTATATACGGACCCTCAAGACACGAGTACTATTCGCACTTGACCAGTACTTTTGTATATTCTTTAAATATGTCTATGAAATCTACTTTTCTAGGTGGATTCTGATACAATGAGAGTATTCTACAATATACCAGGTACGTGTATTTTATTTATCCTTGTGACTTAGCCAAGTAGAACAAAATTCACACTGTAAGTTAGTAAGTCAAATACGACTTGCTAACGGACAAGAATTGGACATTTAGTTACATAAACTAAATAAATTATGTTTTGATAGATTACTTACAGAGTCTCTAACATTTCTCTGTACAAATTAACGTCATTTTTAGCATGAATAGGAAAATATAGTTTACAAAAAAACCAAGCTAAGTATATTGCCATATTGAATTATCCACTATTCTCTTAGCGACGAAAGTACTTCAAAATTAATTCTCTTGGAGATAGAGCTTAGGGAATCAACTTTCTTTATACCATTTTATGTTTAATTTTCATAGCAATTTGAACCTTGTAACCTGTAAAATAAGGGTTATGATGGGAGAAAACTAAATTCTCCGGCTCTAATATATTCGCAATCCTTTGTACCTCATAACCTTACAGGCACGGATAAATGCTTTGTGGATCTTTTCATTAAAATATCACGTTGAGTTAGTTCTTTCGGAAAACTCAAGTAATTTTCTTGTGTCAAACCATTATACATATTTCCGTGGTTTTGATAACGAAAAAAAAACGTGTTTTTGTTGCACAACGTTGATTTTGAATCTTTCAGCTTAAGATCATTTATGTAATCATGAAAAGAAAACATCGTAAGACTTTACTATAATCGAAAATTATAATTCAATTGACACTTCAGGAATTTACATATACATATTTTTTAATAATAATTAATTTTAGAGCCTATCACAGAACATCAATTTACTACAATAAAGTGTTAATAGTAAGTTAATTATAAGTATTAATTAAGTAAATTGCAATTTCTTACCTAAGTTAATCTTGTATATAACCAGAATTTATTTAAGAACAATATACCGAGACCTAGATTAAAATAATTTGATCTGATTTCATTCAATTAATGTAACCTAAAATTATGCATTTCATGTGTATAAATAAATATCAGATTCTTTGAACTTGAATTACCTAATTATTTGTTAGACCCAGAAGAGAAAATAAACTGAAAGTAGTAAATTAGTGGTCCCGCAAGACAAAGTCCAAGCCCCGTCAGAGATTCACTTTACGCAGAGAATTTGCATTGTGTTGTGATTCACTGTCCATCTATAAAATATACCTTTTATGAATCGCCTCTGCTAACCCAGAGGTCTAGGGTCTTTTTAATAAAATATAACCTTTAACCTTACCCGCAATATATATTCACGACATATGCATGTTCGTATTTACAAACCGTGAAATATTTTACAAATAAAAGACACGCATAATATTAACACTCGTATCAAAAATAAACAATATTTACCACAATAAAGATTAACAATGCTTAACAGTAGTCCGTATTATATGGCAGTTAAAATACTTAATAAGTTGCCAGAAAAAACACAAAATGAACTTAAATTAACCAGTAACAAACTTAGAACATATTAAGTAGAAAAATGCCCATATAAAATTAATGAATATTAAACTAATTAAAAATAAATAAGTTAAGATGTGATGTAGAATGTTTCAAGTTCCTCTATTTTTAAGTTCAATTATATAAGTATACCCTCCCTATTTGCTGTGCCTACTAAAAGGCTGTAAGGTTGTAAGATCCTTATTTTTATTTTCATAATTTTTGTACACTTAGTTTGCAATAAAAGTTTGAGTTTGAGGGTTCAATTCCCACGGTGCATATTAATTTGTGTTCGGTTTGTGCCCGAACCACCCATCACGTTTGGAACATTTTATTCGTCTGTAAAAATCGGGTGTACCAAGTATCGGTTGTGACTTGAATTCCACAGTTCAAAATGACATCCCTTCGGGTGTCAGAGGGGTGTCGTGACGTCATGTTTATTTTTTTATTTTTAAGACCTTTTTATCCGAACTCCTCGATCACTTGGTTTCTCATATTTAAGTGGACAATTTACGCTAGAACATCAACAACACCAGGTTTTCAAGGGTTCATTGAAAGAAACTAAGTCTCTCCTCATATAGAGGAAAATATATTTGATTTATCTATCTTTTATCTAGGGAATCCACCCATAAACATTGTATTAAGATTTACACATTTGTCAAAACAAAATGTTTTCCTCCCTTTTTTTTTGGTTTTCAAACGTTCGTTTCAAAAACGCGGTTAAGATTTTTTTTATAAAATAGGCAATAGAAATATGAAGGAATTTTACCTAAATTCAATATTTTTTTCGCTACAAAATATTTCAGTATTAGCTAAAAACACACCAATTTGTTGTTTCGCTGCATGATCACTAGTATTACGCGTCCAAGAAAAAGTGGCCAAAGAGCCAACATATAATCGCCTCTATGAAAAGCAAATAAGGTCTTTGCCATTAAACTTATTGTGCTGGACGGGTTATAAAAAAAGTTGCTAGGGTATGCCATCCTCTTAAAAATAAGCGGCGGTAGTTCAGTCGGTGGGAAGTCGGACTCTCAATCTTGAGATCCAGGTTCCAATCCTGCCAAACCTGTCCAATGAGTTTTTTTTATTTAAATGCATAGTATTTTTGTACTTACCAATTGCTGTTTGTTGATGGTAAAAGAAAACGCTGTGGGGTAAACCAAACCCTAAAAAGTTTGTATTTGTGCCCGCAGTACGGTAATAGGCTCAATAGTCTTCGGTGAAAGAAGATGTAATTGTCTAAATGGATACTGTGTTGTGACGATGTATTATCTTATGTATTTTTTAAGAGGCTATGCGAATTTTATTTTTGTCACTGTCACTCCAAGCGAAAACACGCTCAGTGCGAGAGGGGCGGAATCAGGGCGAAAGCGAAAAATGTTAGTTTTATAATTTTTATAAAAAAACTAAAATAGCTAGCAAAATTTCAAATATTAAATCTCTAGATATTGTTCAAACTCACCTAATAAAATATGTTTGAGTTCTGTATATGGTTCCTATTCGTCAAACGAGGAGAAAAAGTGTGTTTGAAGACCTCATTTCAAAAATTTTTTCTATCAAGAAAAATTTATCCAAACATGTTTTCCAATTTCAAATCCTTAGATTATATAATCAAAATGCATATACCAGAAACCGATTATAATTTTCCGTATATTTCATGAAATACACAGAAAAGAAACACCCGTATTTTTTTCGCATATCGCCTTAAAGTGTGGCAAAGAAATTTTACTTTTGGCTACGGATCCTTTACTATAATGAAACACCAAAAACACATCACATAACTTTATTCGGCGCTTTCTTTTCAAGCAAGCAACCTACGCATTCTTATCATTAAAATCCCTTGTCTGAACGGAAAAAAGACAGCTTTTTAAAAGAAATATGAGCCATTTAACGAAAACAAACATTTGCATGATAAAAAAACATTATTTAAAAATTTTATATCTTTAATTCCAGTCCTTATGTGTTAAAAAGTCATTTGTTTGCTGTAAAAGTGCCGACACAGATCTGATTTGACTTTAAAAGGTTGTGTTGGAGATCTGATGACACGATTAAATTGGGATAAAGTGGTTTTAAAGTTGACTTTATTCTGTACTTTTAACTGTTTTTTACTCTTTCAATTTATCTTATCTTGAAGTCAACTAACAAGAAATGTTAGAATTTATAGGAAACCAGAATTCTTTCAGTTTTCAAAGAAATTTTAATTTTCTTTATTTATTTAAACGAAATTTTATTGAAAACATTATGTGTTCCTATATACATAATATATATTTATTCCTATATAGTGGGTGTAAAGAAAGGTTTTGAATTAAACAACATACTATACTGCTCATTTTAATCAACTTTCCCATTGAAGAAAATGCGCAAATGAAAAAAAATCACTCTACCTACTGTAGAGTCTACCATACTTGCTCTAAATAGTTAGCATAGATGTTGTTTCGGCAAATCTAATATTTATGGGGTTCCATACCCCAGGGGTGCCAAACGGGACCCTATAACTAAACCTCCGCTGTCTGTCCGTCCGTCTGTCACAGGGATCTATACTACAGCTTCAGTCGTTATAGGTATATTTGAAATGTTTACATAATACGTGTGTTATCCCCAGAAAGGGGATTCTCTTTTGTCGCCTTGATGTTGTTTTGGCATATTTATTGGTTTTTTTTATGTTTTAGGCTGCCGTACCCGTATTGTGTGGTGGTACAGAACCCTTTGTGCGTGAGTCCAACTCGCACTTGGCCAAATTATTTTTATTTGTGCAGGTTTGTTTCTTTGAGAAAGTTAAGTATGTGGTTTCATTTAAAGATAGAAATCTATATACATCCTGTACTTTCCTCTTTCTCTTTCTTTCTCAGCAAGTATGCGTTACGCCCAGCCACATAACATTCCTTACATTTTACAAAGGTTCACAATTGTTTTATATTTTTTTATATCCAGAGCTCGGTTATCTTGTGGCAATAATATAATTTTTATCGCTCTGAGTTGTCTTCACGTTTCCGAAGCTTTTATGTGTCTTTAACTTTTGAATGGAGCGTTTTAGCCATGTTTTGAAAATTTAAAACGTGTTTTTATCTGAACCATTCGGAGAAGTATAAAATCTTGTAAATTTTGGCTTCTTTCTGTATCTTATGTCGTGGCAAATATGTTAAAAAAATAAATATGTGTTGTATTGAAATGTCAGCTGACGTATAACTAACAATGTTCACAACCATCACATACCTACCTAATTGCATATGTAATTGCTCTAAAATTCGACACATATATTTGCGTGGGCATATTTCTTTGCAAAAACTGTAGAGAACGTTGTTTATTTTGATATTACCTGCCTTTTTATATCGTGTATATAGAAGTTAGCTAGTCGTTTTTTATGAAATATTCTGTCAGCTCATGGGTGGTAGACATTCCCTTCACTGGACCAGTCTTTTAGTAAGCATGCTGAAGCCGTTCGGCTCTACTTCAGAGTTGTCCTGGCCGGGCTGACTGACCGAGGGGAAGTGCACAATACTCACAATCGCGGAGAGTCATTGCGGACACATCGCCTCCGCTACAAATTTAGAATTTAGAAATGGGTGCTAGACCCAAGTCAGACATCTGCTAAGGCTAGGATCTTGAGAAAGTCACCATGGATTGTTAAACAAGATAAAAATAAAATTTAAACGTAGGCTAACACGTTAGAAAGCTGAAGAGTGGTAGTGGGTTGGTCGTATATGCAGAAAACCGTGGGCTGCGGTTACATCTTCCGAGGAACCGACTAACCAATGGGGGAAAAATGTTTGGGTGGTGACCACAGACCGGCAAACGCATTGTGGGAAGCCCACCGCCAGATGAACTAAGATCTAAATAAAATCAAAAAACTTTTGAGATAAACTTTGAAGTAGGCGTGGGCAAGAAAGTTTTATACTAACCATTCCATTTAAAGCCTTATTCTTATTTTTGATCAGGAACCCTAAAAACCAGACTGATTTGTCAAACGAAAGTTACAGAATACTTTAGCGTCAATATCTCAAACAGGTCGAGCTTTCAATGAGATTATGACGCATCGTTACAGACCGGATTAATGTAACATAAAAAGCTCAAAATTTGCATGAAAAAAGCTAAAAATATACATGATAATAGTCAAAATATGCAGCATTCTTAGTTATTTTATTTCAAAAACAACACACAATCAGTAATTAGTTCTTTTGAATGACATATTATTAATAATATCGGAAGTATTGTTAACAAATTATTTTACATTTTGCCATAAACAGAAACGATCAGGGGATCTAAAAAGGCCGACTCGGGTGAATCATAAAATGATTTGAAAGTAGGATAGAGTCAGAGTTTTTTCACACGTGCAAAAGAGACGGCATTAGAACTGAATTATAATATGATTCATCCAAAGCGGCCTTTTTAGAGGACCAGGTACTCTTCCAAATTTTTGGTGGGAAAATTACCTATCTTCGATCGCTCTAAACATTTTTGCAAGCAGAAAAACTCGTTCTACATCTACTGAGGTAGCTGGACAGTATTTGAATTTTGGTGCTATGTTGGCACTTATTGTTTCTGGCAAAGTATAATAAAATAGTGCAAAAATATACATCACCAATAGTTGTTTAGTCAATATATTGTAGCGTTTCTTTTTAAAAATATAGTTTTAGCCACTACATAATCACGGGCGTAATTTCGTCGGTTCGATCTAAATTTGGACTGCCACCAGGCAAGCCTGGTGACAGCCAAAAAAAGAGGTAAATCTGGATAAAGAAACCGTATAATTTAACTTTAAATAAACTAAAAATAACAAAACTGAAGTAAGAAAAATATGGTATAAAACACAATAATATCTGAAGAGTATTGGGTACTAAGGAACTTATTAAATCAACACAAAAATTATGCCTAATTCGTCTTATTTAGGATTTTGTTTTCCTTTAGCTTAAACGACGCATTTGTTCACAAAATAATGGATTTAAATTTGGATATCGAAACTAGTTTATAGGATCCCAGAAACTAAGATTTCACGGAAGTTTTAATAACTTCTAATCCGAAAGAAAACGTAATATTAAAGTGTTAAGAGCAATCGTTATCTAGCTTTACACTAAGGAAGAAAAATAATTGATGCTGGATATCCAGACTACTGGATGTAAGGCTACGGATACTAAAAACCTGGTAAGGGTCTCTTCGTGACTTGGGTGTTTCCAGTCTTCCTGGGAGTAGTCGATGAAGCCAAGCCGACTTCTGTTTTAATACCGGAAGATTTAGCTCACCAGGGTACGTGGTCCTTATATCCGGCCTCAATAGGTACAACCGTACGAGATGGCGGGAGGAATTGAAGTAGAAATGGGGAAAAAACTGGGAAGAACCCTTAAAAAAAACCTGAAGGGTCGCTGTAAAGAAATAAAACAACAGCGTCAAGACATGCTTATGAAATCAGGGAAAGGAAATTAACGTATTGGAAACGGGACAAAAGGGATTTTCAGAGAATGAAACCAAAATTACACAAAACTTACCAGGAAATGCAGAAAAAAACTGGCTTTCATGGTTCAATGGCAAATACGCTCCGTTTCGTGAAACCAATGCGATTTCAAATTTTGTATATTAATTTTCCATTGCAAATTTTGTGTTGTTTTGACAACGATACTCTTCAATATGAGAAAAATAACAAAAGAATCCGACAAAATATTCCAAATTTTCGAATTTGAAAACTCAGCAAAGCAATCAACGATAAAGAAAGACTAAAAATATATGAAAAAGGTTGAATACCTGTAGCGAATGCTACAATATGCAATAACCGGTGAAAAGGAGCAAATGCAAATGCAGTATGCAAATGCACGACCTAACTACCGCGCGCGCTGGTACTCCCGAAGAGCCCTGATGATGATGAGTCACTATCTCATCGAAAGCTCGTGCCTCCTTGCACAGTTGACCAAGTTTAGTGAGTTATATCCGTTATTAAAATATTTATGATTTCAATTCATTCATTCACACTTTAATGAAAATACCTACTAAGCCGCTAAAAAAAGCATACTTAGCGTCTTGAAAAATATTCGATAGAAGCAAATAATAGACTATTTTTTGGTGTCGGTCACAATGGGAAACATGAAATTATGACATAAATGGGGATGGTAAGGAAATACCCTTAATTGATATTGCAAATGTGATCTCGATATTCAATAAATACGTTTTATTGGCTTTTAAAACAATTTTTATGATCTCGAATCGGTTTCCATGACTCAATTATAGGAGTTCGAGTTAAAACAATAAAATTTAATTTATTCTCTTTAAGTATTCGTTTTATTTTCTATCTTGTAATTTAACAGCTTTCCAACTTTTATTTATGAGCGTAATAATCTCTTTTATTTCCATAAATTGGGCCTTAATTATTATGTTGGTACGAAAGTAATGTCTTAATAGTCGTCTTAAATTAATCTTCTATTGGAGCATTATCGTTTTTTTTCTTTCTAAATGTTAATAAATAGTCCACCTCTGTATTCTAGTGGTTCTAATACTCGACTATTAATACGAACGTCGCGGGTTCAAATCTCGTAGAGGCACAATAATTTTTTTTTTTATTTTTTTTTTCCAGTTTGGGCATACAATTAGGTAAACAGTGATTTGGGTTCGATCAGCGTTTGTACCCAGCGGGTGGTGAAGTATGGTGATAGGGCACACATCACCACCCTTAACGCTGGTGTAATAATCATCAGTGAAACGTGGGTTTACAAGTGTGGAATGTGACTTGCAAATTCACAGTTCATACTTGGAAACACTTCTGACTCCCCCTAGGGGATAAACATCGACGATGTATTTATATTTAATTTATTTATAATAATTCAAGTATATTTAATGTAATAATTGAATAAATAATATATTATATTTAATTACTTTTATTGGATTTTAGGGTTCCGTACCCAAAGGGTAACCAACAGGACCCTATAACTAAGACTCCGCTGTCCGTCTGTCCGTCTGTCACCAGGCTGTATTTCATGAACGTGATAGTTAGACAGTTGAAATTTTCACAGATGATGTATTTCTGTTGCCGCTATAACAACAAATACTAAGAACAGAATAAAATAATTTTTTAAGGGGGCTCCCATAGAACAGACATGTTTTTTTTGCCGTTTTTATAGATAATGGTACGGAACCCTTCGTTCACGACTCCGATTCTCACTTGGCCGGTTTTTATTTTTAGATATTGCATATGATATTCATACTTACAAAAAAGTACAAGATAAAATATAATGCTATGTATATAATTATGTATAATAAACAATACCGAAGTATAATTTCTATAAAATAATGATTTATATATTTTCATTTTCAGTCCAATCCCAATAAGTTGCTGGTGATCATAAACTTGGGAGCTTAGCATAGCGGAGCAGAGCGTGGTGACCCCGTCCGTTTTAACAGCTTTCATGATATAGCCTATCAGATCATGAAATGGTAAATTCTACAATATGGCCTCGACATATCCACATGAATTAGTTCTCTTTCATGTCTGTATTAAGACAAGAGTGATAAAATCTTGGATAGACCTTTCTATGTTCAGCAGTTGACGAACCAGGCTGATGGATGGATGTATCTAGTATAGATACTGTTCAGTTGACAGAAGCCCTCAGGCTACTGTCAACGCCTCGCAAATCAGTAACTAACAACGTCAAACCCTCGTCATAATAAAATTTCAAATTATCCATCTTGATAGAGAAAATTTCGGAAGTTTAAAAGTATCTGCTTTATCTCGAACAGAGAATTCATCTTTTAGATGGAAGGGAAGATTCGATTTGAATATCTCAAAGAGAAAAAGTAAATTTAGAGGAGCTTTATAGCCATACAAAGACGGTCATGGCAATTTAAAAAAAACTTTAATGGAAATGTCAGTCCGTCTAACATTGTGCATTTAATTTAAACATCAACAAGTATGTCAGAATAATAGGAAAGTTTTCAAATAAAATTATCATAACCAGAATCTTGAAAATTATTGAAATATCGTTTTTAAAGGTTCTGTACCTCAAAATAACAAAAAACGGAGCCTTCATAGGTTCACTCTTTTGTCCGTCTGTCTGTCAGTCCGTCTGTCAAGACCTTTCTGCTCGGGCCCTATGATATCAAATTTAAATTGATATTATACCTACAGAAGTCTACGGCCTCATAGTGCTGTTATTGCCCTTAACACAATTAATTTCATACAAATTTGCTTACAATCAAAACCTATATATATATATAAACCTATATATATATAAACTTCCAGTAGACTTAGAAACTTGAAATTTCGTTCACAAGTGGATGGACACGTACGTAGCATACGTTTAGGGAATAATCTGAAATTTACCTACATTTAATTTTTTAAGAAGTTATACAACTTAATTAGACACTATAGAATCTAAAGTTTAGATACATAGAAAAAAATAGACGGTCATTAAGACGGTCATCATAACTGCAAATGGAATATAAGTTTGTCTTATAAACAATATATACGGAACAGGTCTTTTTTTCTTTATAAGAATTGAATATTTCCAACACATTGTAAATATTCATTGATTAACATTTCGAAACCCATACAAAAGTACCGACTATAACTCAAAGTACGATTTGCAGCCTTTGGAATTTATAAATATCGAATATTCCAAAGATAATTTTCAACATGAAGTAAGATGAGTAAACTCTTTGTTGTGGGGCTTCTTGGGTGTTATCTGGGTTTTAGATAAAGATAACCTTACATGCCTAAAAGTTAGTCATCATTATAAGTTTAATGATAAAGAAATGACGCGATATCAGGTTTTCGAAGGATCACCTACTTGGTCTCTTAAAAAGTTAATCATCATTAGACATCGGATTGTATGCATTTGCATAGTTGCATAGACAAATGCATATATTTTTTGTACTCGTAGTTGCTTTCTTTTTTAAAATGCCTATTTTCGTACAAAACTATGAATTTGAAACATATATTGAACCCAAACAGCAATTTCGGACACAATATCGGAAAATATTCGCAAAAACTTAGATACTGTTTTATTTAAAATTTAGAAAAGTAGGTACCTACAAAATAGTAGTTTACTGTCATAAGAACAAAAAGTAATAAATTCCAATAATGACTATTTATATAATATATAGAAAACTGTATTGGTTTAGCTGCACGTGTTGAATTTGAGAAAGGAAAATGTATCTAAAACACAGTTTTTATTTTTAATACTGCATAGGAATTTAGCGCATATTGGGCCAAGTTTTCGTGCATATTTGTATGCTTATTTTACCACTTTGATATTGTTTATAATGCGCTAATCATAGTGCGCTTCTCTGCTCTCTAGGGTTCGTGATAGTAGCAACAGCATTCTAAGGGTGATAGGAGATAGTTGGGATGCACCAATAAAATTGTAAAATGGAGTAAGTTATTATTTTATTCTTAATTTAAGTTTTTTGATTTCTATTGTACAATTTTTAATATTATTTGTAAAATGTATGTTTTGTGTAACTATGGTCTATAATTGACTGAATTAAACGATTTATTATTATTATTATTATAATCCAAAGTCATCATTATATTATAACTTTAATGATAAAGTAATTATGTGACGTTAGGTTATCGAAAATCACCTACTTGGTCTATCTAAAAATCATTCAAAGGAATTAGAACTTTAATCATCAAAACATGTATCATCACGAAATATATCTCCGGCGGGGGTGTCAAGAGTGTTACCGAGTATCACTAGCCTCCGACGGAGGTGTCAGAAGTGTTACCGAGTGTCAGTAGTCAACACTCGTAACGGTGAGTCTTGTCGCCGTACTTTGGGCTATTAATAAATACAGGTTTAATACTTTTTCTTCTGTGGTTTCACTCGAAGTGTATTTCTTTACTATCATCACTGGTAAGTATAAAAATACCATGCGCATAAATTCCGAAAAACTGATTGGTGCATTCTAGACCGGTAGGATTCGAACCAGAGCCTCAAGATTGAGAGTACGGTGTCCTACCGATTAAGCTAATACCGCTGCTTTTTAGTAGGTATCTGTCTTACTCATCAATAATATTGATCTGGTGCTCAATTTTCAAAATGTCTTCAATGATTATTATCCGTGTTAAATGCGTTCAAAATTCCAGAATGAATTCACTAATTTCATTAAATTAATTTTGAATACGTAAGGAATGGACGGAATGTGGTGTGGTCACAGAGGAAAAATGCTCCTCTATGGGTGTGATTGAGGATGTTCACCATATCTTGGTGATATGTGTTCGGAATGAGGCCATGAGGAGGAGGAGGCAGCAAATTTTTAGTAATAATATATTTCGTGACATCGGTCGATGTAATACCACTTCGGCCCAGCCATGTTCTGATGAGGCCAGAATGCTTTACAGATTAGTTGAGTTTGGTTTAAGTGTTAGATCTTAAGATAATTTAAGGTGGTTCTATGAGGACGACATGGTCATGGCTTTTTACCAAGTCCTTTCTAAAATAAAAGATTATATAAAGGTGATAGGGACTGTCTTTGTCTAGATTGTTTTAGGATACAATTAGCACATATTTATATTTAGGAAAACATATTGCATGCTGTTGTTTTTATTGGATAAGTGCTTCTGTATGTTTTATTTTTTGATTCAATAAATAATTTTTGTATTTGTATTTGTATTTGTATATCTAGTATCATTCTGACGTCAGAAATATAAGGCTGTCTTTCTATTATGCATTCTGTAGCTGTCTCCCATCCCTGGAGTGCCTCGGTAGGTGGTCACAGCTATCGGATTAGATCTCGGTAACGTGATTAATTACGACATCCATGATTACAGCATGTGGTTATTCTTTTGTTTTATCTTAGTGGATGTGTCAGGGAGGATGTTAAGGCCGCACGAGGATCAAATTTAGATTGTTCAATGAGAGTTTTTAAAAAACTTTTTCAAGAAGTTGTTTGTTTAGTTGTTCTACATGGTCCTTATAAGTTTTCAAAACTCTGGTTAAACAACATCTTTTACTTTGATCAATTTTTTTTTTCATTTTTTTGTTATAAATATTTTATTTATGGTTTTTCCTTTTATATTTACAGTGGTTTATTTTTGTTTATGTATTATTTAGGTATGTTTAAGTATATTTGTTTAATTATATTATTTGCGTTTACTATATATTTATTTGAAAAATTGTATCTTTTTATTCTGTACACCGTCTCTACACATTTTTTTTTCTCTTAAGAGTTTCTCTATCCAAAGGTTGTCTAGAAGAGATCGCTTTTTAGTGATAAGACCGCCAATTGTACTCTTATTTTACTTTTTGAAATTGTCTATTTATTTTGTTTTTAGTGTGCAATAAAGAATATTTTATTGTATTGTATGGTCAAATTTAAAAAAGATACTATACATGAAACACAAGTACAGTGTCTCACCTTTTGACCTCGCAGTATAGCCAGTATTTCAAATGATAATAAATAAAATAATTATATCGTCACGACATGAATCTCCAGGGGGGTGTCAGACCTCAGAGCTGTTCCGAGGGTGAACTGTGAAATGCAAGTAATATAATTGTCTGCATTAAATTTGTTTAAAAAACATAAATTTAAAATATTACAAAAAATATCAGACATGATCGGTGTTACTACAAAACAGTGTTTAACTTTAGACAGTGTTTAAATCTGTCGTTGTCACCTTTTTTTTCATATTGTAAAAGAGTGACAGCAACAGATTTAAACACTGTCTAAAGTTAAACACAGTTTTGTGGTAAGACCGGATATGTCTAAATACATTTAAAAAGAAAATGACTGCCTAAAAATCATAAAAGTTTTGTTTAAACAAAAAATGACACAGGCGAGGCTTGTTAACATGAATATTTTCTTATTTCTTATTAAAATTTATTACAACAAGCATCTTGAATGTGCGAGTAATATACGTACACTGTCGAGCTTAACACAAAACTGAGACGTTTCTAGCAAATCAAGCCTATATATTTAATCAAAGTACTAAACAGGGCCTTAAATGATCTGAAGAGATGTGACAGCATGGAAAAAAAGGGCTCAGTCTCCGAGACAAGGGTCGTGTCGTGTCTGGGGCTTTTACTCCTTTTGTTTATCGTTTAATTCCTTATTCTTTGATAGGATTAACAAAATAGATTTGTCTTTAATTTCTTGGCTACTTTCAAATAATATAACACATTAAAATATCATCACGACATATATTATACCCGAGGGGGTGTCATAGGTGGTAACAACCGTCACTAGAACAAAAGTTTATCCCCTTTTCCTCTTTCCCTTTAATTCATTAGTGTTTTATTATTTTAATTCCTTTTTATTTATGACTCATTATTCTTTTAATTAATTTTATTTTAAACATTTTGACATTGTTTTTTTGTTTAAATTTTCTTGACATCTTTTAAACATTGTTTATTTTTCATTTTCACATTGTATACATATGTATTGATTATTTTTCTATTTTATTATCAAAATTATTTTGTTGTGCTCCACATCCCTTTTAAGTGAAGTTTGAAAATCGGCAGCTGTTTGCATGTCCAACAGCAACTTGCCGAAGCTTAAGCCTTTTTGTCTTCAGATAATTTATTATTCATAATATACATGTATATCGTTTTGACAAAATTTTACCCAACAAATTATTTTTTCTAGCAATTTTAAAATATTTTTTTTAACATTGAAGACATTTTTTTTAATTAATCATCTTTTATTTTATTTATTTATTAAATTTTTTACCGAGGATTTTTATGTCCCCTAAGTAAATGAAACATATAGCTATAGGTATTTGAAGCTAGAAACCACTGGCATCAGTGTTGTTTGTTCAGTCCAGGTCCATAATGAGGTAACAAACAACACTGACCTGACTGACGGATAATATAACAAACGACTCAAACCTAAATTTAACAAAATCTAAGTTCAGGATCGCAGCACTCTGCATGATAACGCCACCTGGTGGCCGGCTGACTAAACTCTCTCTTAAAAAAGTCTAGTTAATTATTTAATAGTAGTTTATGCTACAAGGACGAAAAGGAATAAATTACGAGGACGATTTAAAACACGAGCGTAGCGATATACGATAGAGAGCATACTATGTTTCTCAATGCATAGTGTGAGGAAATAAAACAAATATAATCTTGTGAACTTTAAATTATCATTGGCTCAAAAGGGCTGTATCCAGAGCCGTTAAACAGTGGAAAAAAAGTACAACATTTATGGTACACATTAAAGTTTGCAGGTTAGCCAACCTTTGTAAATAAATTAAAAATAATAATAATAATAAAGCCCTAGGGCAAAATAATCGACTTTCTGTTCGGTTTTGATGCATTAAAAGTGGGCCTTTACGAGCACTTGCATTGAAAAATAATACATACTATTTTATATTTTTATGTCAATCGATGCCAGTGGTTTTCTAGCTCCAAATACCTATATGTCACAATTGTCACATAATATTTTTCTATTCGCCTGAGGGGTCGAAATATAGCCCCTAAAACTATTAAATTAGTGTTTATATTAGGTCTTTACATATGAAATTGCCGTTTTCTATAGAGAATTTGAAGCTTACTCAATTTTCAGTACTAACTAGAAAATGAAAACAAAATTTAATATATAGATGTAAAACCTTGAAATCAATTTTCAAACAAAAAACAAATAATTGAAATAGCTATTTACTTACAGACATTGTGAACTCATGAATCTATAAGATTATTTAGGCAATTTCATATGTAAATACCTATTATTTTTGTAAAATACAATATACAAATTAATATAAGCAAATGAGAGTGAGCCCTATCACCGTAGGGCATTTTAGGGCATGCAGGTTTACCTCACCTCCTTCACCATCAGCGAATGGTAAATATACAAATTATATGTAATAACTTTTAAAATGTTATCGGCAATGTTCGAATGGCAGGGTTCGAACCAGGGTGTCAATATTGAGAATCCATCGTCCTACCGACTGTACTATCGCTACTTTTTTGCAATGTATATTTTGGTATGTCCATTGTCTTTTGGTTTGTGGACTTTGGCATCAAATTGGTGGCTCTGCTTTCCATGATAGTAGATATTGACTCACCCATTGCAACTAGACTTATCTTCAAAAGTACGAGAATTTATTTTCCTTCAATTAACTGCGTGCAAAAAGCGACCTTATACTGACTAATTACCGTTCCATTTGCTTTAAAACCGTCATCTTTTCTTTCTGGCAACCCTTTTAAATTAAAACTGCAATTCCCGTCATTCGCTCCTCCTTTGTCCACTGTCACGACTTCTGTTTACGGCAAGTCACGACCGACGACCGCTCCAAAAGCGTCTCTTGATAAAATCATTCCTATTTCCTACTTGACCCCAGCGCTATGTGGACGGTGAGTATGGGACGGTTTGATAAAATGCCACCGAATGGAATTGTGGTAAGTTGGAGGCTTCGGTGGAATTCAAAACTTTCGCAGGGAATAGGGAAATGGTTTCATTCATAATTTTCAAGTTCTATGCTTCTAAAGTTTAATACCTTAGGTGTACCGGCCAACTTCAACTTCTGTCGTTATCGCTATTGATGATGTGAATGATGTGTGGCGGCATTTTTTGCCAACCACGATACCTATGAAAGCGATAACAATGGATGTTGAAGTTATAAAATAAGGCCTCTGATCTTTATGAACGTTTATTTATATATATTTTTCCCTCTTCAATTTGCTTTGTTTTGTGTAACTTTACTGAGTAACTTAAAACGTAAGTACATGTTGCGGTTTCGATGCCGTGCACATAAATTTATTTACTTGCAAGATTTATGTGGTAACTTGTTTGGTTTTAAGATTAATTTATTGTTATTTGTATTATATGTCAAGAAAACTGTTTGTTTCCCAATCAAAAAAATAAAAATAAAATAAATAAACGTTCTAAAGCTCAATAAATAATGAAATGACGAACTTTCATAAGTAAAAACACAACCTAAACATTTTTCTAACGCCACGGACTGCAATAACTACCAAGTAATACTACAGTCCAACAAGGACCCTCCCGCGCAACGCAGATTCAGATCCACACCCTCCCACTCTCATTAAAAATGTATACATATTTTGAGCAGACACATGCAAACCGGGTGGCCAGCAGTGATACTAAAAAGGTCCATGTCAGACGAGGTGCAAAATAGTAGTTTATGCTACTAGGGCGAAAAGGAATAAATCACGAGGACGATTTAAAACACGAGCGTAGCGAGTGTTTTAGACGTAACCGAGTAATTTATTGCTTTTACGCCCGTGTATCATACTACGTTTTTCAAAGCATAGTGTGAGGAAATGAAAATAAATATAATCTTGTGAACTTTAAATTATAATTGGCTCAAAAGGACTGTATCCAGAGCCGTTAAACAGTGGAAAAAAAGTATAACATCTATGGTACACAGGAAAGGCTGCAGGTTAGCCAACCATTGTAAATAAAAAAAATAATAATAATAATAAAGCCCTAGGGCAAAATAATCGACTTTTTGTTCGGTTTTGATGCATAAAAAGTGGGCCTTTACGAGCACATGCATTGAAAAATATTTAAAAAGGAATCTGAAAAAAAAAAACTTATTCTACATGAAAAAAATACAAGCCATGATATGGTATTTATTGTAGTTTGTATGTTAAAATAAATAAATTTGCAGGGCTACCTAAATTTCATACATTTCATGCAAAGTATCGTGAAATCAATTTATATTTGCCCTGTTTGTATTGAGATGTAATAAACCATATATTTGATATGTAGATATATGTAAAGTTATCTATATATGTAGAAATTTTAGGTTATGTTACTGAGTTTATTTATATGTAAGTATACCTTTTATCAGTAATTTAGTTTGTAGTTGGTTAAGTTATGGTTACTGACTTTTTTTAAGCACTGCCGTACTCATTCAGTTTGCTGTAAAAAATCTCAGAGATAAACTCGCCGATGTACTAAAATTTATACATTCATACTACCTTTTTTGTGTACATTAAAGAATAAGAACAAGTTTCTTCGGAGGCAAACAGTGGAATCTATATTTTAAGATGTAGTCTACATCTTGAGTGGCTGTTTCTAAGTAATATATGAATCTTTCTAAACAATGCAATAGTTAGTATGAAATTAAAACATGCTAAAAGCAATCGACTATAAAACCTATTCAAAAAAGGAAGGAACCTAATAATGTTAAACGGAAATAGTTCCAACTGAAGTGTCCCGAGAGACTCCATTCACCAATGACCTTTCTGTCACCGCGGCTCCTGATGAATTGATACCTTACCCTTTGTTAGTCCCGATAAGAAGGGGGACTCGTGCCCTTTCCAATAGCGATTGATTAGCTGACATTTCAGAGCCCTTTCAGTTGTAGGGCGTCTTGGAAGAAGCCACATGAAACAGTTGGTGAAGCCTAGAGGGGTTGCAGTTCCTGGTAGTTAAGGTAATTTTAGCCTTTGTGTTTGAGTTTTGATTTCATGGCGTAGACGGGATTAAACATGATCCACTATGTAGTAAGTTATGGTTCTACTTATTGGCAAGTTCGCGTAGAGAGATATTTTTTTTTCACGAATGCTTCTGGGTATTTTATGTATAAAATTCATATTTATGAAACCGATTGATGTATGAAATTTTGGGTGTTGCTTAGTAATTTTAACTCAGGTGGGATACTTTTTTTTTCAGTTACAAGGTTCTGTTAAGCAGCAGTGATCGACAAAAATTGGTAATGATTTTAAGATCTACAAACGCGTTACCAAACCCTTGCCCGGTAACATAAAAGGTGGAAAAAAAGCTGACGGTAGCCACTTCGTTAGCGTTTTCGTTTTTACGATTATTACACACCTGCCTCTTTATGGTGCCCTGATCGTCCAAAATAGCTTTTTAATATATTAAAATATATTCTACGAGCACCCCTTTTAGTAGGCGTTTGAGCATATCTCTAGAGGGTTCATCTATCAATTCGTTTCTTTTGCTGCATTTTGGGTCTTATTGCTTTGTATTTTGGAGGTTATTTGGGCGTGTTAAATTGCGTGTGAAGTTGGTCTAATGGTGTCGGAAAGTAAGCTTACACCTGCCTGCAGGTGGTACTAGATAACAAAGCGCGTACCTTATTTACATGTATTGCCACATTTCACGCTTTTGTTGCCCGAAACACCATTTATTTTTCCTTGCCTTTTGTTGTTCGTTGACGTTTGGTTATGGATGTTTTTGTCAATTGTTGTTAAATTACGTTTCGTAAGGTTATTCATGCTCGTCTTATTGTCTTTATGATTGTTCTAAAGTGTAAAATCAGTAAAGTGTTTAAAGTCATACAAATAAGAAATTAAAACAAAGATATTATGCATTATTTTTGAATTTTATATATTTTGTTGTTTTTTTATAATCATTAGCTATCCCTTATAAATAAATAAGAAATTAGAAGGCTAAATTTCTTTTTTAGAATTTTCTTTTCTTTCCATAACTATACTTGTGTTGAAAAAAAAAGGTAAAAATTAAAAAATTGGGTGCACAGTTAAACATAATTTATTTTATATTATTTTAAGTATCACAGATCCATTTATTTTAATAGTCATTAACAAAAATATATATAGTCTACGCTGGCGTTAAGGTTTCATGTACAATCTTGTGAGTAAAAGGTCCATCTACTTTTGCTGATACGGGTAAGGGTATTTACACAATCTATTTCTTTATATACAAAGACTAATCTGAAAGTTGTATCCTTATGTGAAAAGACAGAGTATATAGTAAGGAGAGTAGCGAATCTATACACGTTCAAACTCGTAAATGCAATCGTTGAAGTCTTAAGTTGTAAAGTATCAAATAATGAAATACTAGGTTATACATAGTTAAGTAAATAATAAGCTCAGTTAAGTGGTATTTATTAAAAAAATCACGTTTATTGCCAAAAAAGTGCAATGGCAGCAGAGATTTGGCACAATATGATGAAGTCAAACAGATTCTAAAAACAAAGCAAGCAAAAAACGTGAAATTAAGCATTAAATATTCGTTTTATGTTTTCGTGAACACACATATACACTTATAAAATTAACAAAATACAAAATGTAACAAACTGCGACCAAGAGCTTTCGGTTGACAGTATTTCTTTTTAAGACATTATAGGCACTATTATTGCTACTATAATATAATATTCTTTTTCTCGCTTATCTACAGCAGAGTATATAATAATGTTCTATACAAAATATACTACCACGATTTTACATTTAGACCATTGGCCTACCAATGTATACTTTGCTAACATAACATTTAAACTACTATTTAGTTTACCAACAAATCATACATATCTTATAGGTACTTGGATCGTATTTTCAGGCCGTTCATTGCTGATTTTAAAACTTTCTTACAAAAGATTATACAAAACAATCCGTGTCAATGTCTTAGCGAATTCATAACCATGAAGGTCTAGCGTGGAGTAAATCGGCGGCATCATGTCGATCCATTTGTCTCAAAGCCGCGGCTAAACCGGCAGTGGCTCCCGGTCCACGGTCTCTACATTCCCATAACTCTAGAATAGCCTCAGTGGGTGAGCTCTTGGTGGCAAACCACGTTGTGTAACGATCTACGCCGAGCCTCGAAGCTAATGCCCGCCAATCGTTGCCTCTCGCATTCGGTGGGTCCAATATAGCACATAGCTGTCGTTTTATCCGAGCGCTGAGTTTGAATGGACCTTCACTTGCGCACTCATTAACGCCCGCCTCGCTTACGGTGACATTCCTTTTAGCACTACTATCACTGCCATCTTCGCTTCGGCACATTCTAGCCTCCAAAAGGTTCTCGGTTATATTGAAACTCCTTTGAGATTCCGCCCGAGGTGATCGACCTCGGGGTGACCTACTCCTTACGTCTTCCAGAGATATTCGGAATGTCTGCTTGTAAGATGGATTCGTCCTCTGGCATGCGGAGATAACGAAATCAATTGAGTCGCAATCGCACGTCCTGTCTAGAACAAAACTGCAGTGTAACGCATTGTAATGTGAACTCCATACGTGATTGAATGGAATCTCTTGGTATTGAATACCGGGTTTTGCTTTCCACCCAGGACTGACATGTTCTAGATTCAAACACAGATTGCTTCCGCCATCTTGGAATAGTAACGTTTTGGGCCGATCTAGGAGTACGCCGCCCATTTTCTTTTCTTGTTCTTGGCAATAGTACATAGCGCAAGGAGTATCTTCAAATACATAAAGCCTTATACTGTATTCGGTACACGACTCCGCCGGCGCTGAAGGTGCGTAAATAGCTAATTGTAGTGCCTTGACTGCTTTACCGTTGAAACTTTCACCGACGAGTACAAAAGTGGACAGCATGTCTGTAACGAGGTATATTTTGTCACCGTCCAGTTGAGTGAAAACCGGCGTGTTTATGGTCTCCTGTCCGAGGCCAACAACTTTCTTCCATTGTGGCTGAGAATTATCAGATTTTACGTTATGGTCAATGGCGTATAATGCCAAGTTCCAGAAACCGTGCTTCAAACTTGCACAGTGAGGTATTTGAAGAATGACTGACTTGTTTAGCTGTAGCCTTGGGGGTCCACATTTAACCACTGGACTCAATTGCGTGATACCTGTTGGGCAAAAAACGATTTGTTATTTTTTTGTTTCGAAAACCTGTCATGCGCGAGTGAACCAATTTTGAATAATTATAGATGTGGAAGATTTGAGCGAGTTTTAAATTATTATGTAAATTGGAAACAATATTTAAACTAACAAACCGATCATTATGTGAACGAATTTTATTAGCAAATGTTTTTGCTCTAATAGGTAGATCGTGTTTAATATACATACCTTTGCCTAATCTCGGCCTATGTCTATCGTCCCTGACTACAGCCACGTACATTTGTTCTCGTCTTCCTCTTCCTAGAGCATTTTCAGGAATGGATAGAGCTACTCCAGCCGCGGGAAGAGCCAATCTTGCTCCAGCTCCAGAAACAGACATGGATTGAGATGTAGGAGAGTTGGAAACTAGCTCCGCCAGTTGAAGAGTTACTGACTCATTTGCTGCATCGTACATCGACCCCGCTAGAGAAGGAAAATACCATGGTATTAGATTTTTTGCCATTTTAAATGTTTATTTTATGAATGAGCATAATTGGCCTAATCTTTATTAACGAGTTAGTTATTATACACACTTGTTAGATGTTTGTGTGTAACGTTAAATTGAAAGATAAGATATTCGTACATGCTAAGGTAATTCAATTAATTTAGATACCTAGAATTACGCCACAGGGATTAGATCGGATTAATTGTTGTATTCTGTGCATGTATCGTAAGAAAGGATTTAGTTCTACTTATGATAAAATAAATAATTATGAAAGCAAATTAAATTTTACAGTACGATGTAAAAATATTGGCGTATTTAGAACAGCGTGGTACAATACTTACAACTAGTAAAATAGCTATATAGTGAAACAGGATTTAGTTCAACTTAGGATACAATAAATAATTATGAACGCGAATTTAATTTTACAGCATGATGTAAATATTTTGGCGTATTTAGAGCAGTGTGGTGCAGTACTTACAACTAGTGAAACAGCTAGATACAGAATGTTCAGATTCACTGTATGGTTTGCTATCGTAGTCATCACTCGCTTGACCCTTGCTTGAAGCGCAAGGTGTCACTTGGTGGTCTACTGGTGAAGCGTAACTGCAACAAAATTAACAAGAAAAAGCTTAAAGGAATATAAATGCATTGTTTTTTTATTTAGCTTAACTCCATTTAAAATTTTGCGCTTATGAAGCTGTTACAAGGGTAATAAAATTTTGAATTCATCGGTTTGTTGCATGACCGTTAACAATTTCGCGTGTGAATCTCATATTCTTGCACTCCAATTTTATTACTTTTATTATATAAGTTTTAAATGTATGATATGACTCGTGAATGGCAAAGTTTTAGAAAAAGACATTTTTAAAGTTTAGACTAAATGCTAACAAAAGAAGCAGACATCAAACATTTTTCACACCGACCACCTCGCCTCTGCAGTTTAGTGGTTTGAGTGTGGAAATCAAAGGTTTGAATTCCGTAGAGGCACATTTGTGTTCGGTAGACGGGAGTCGTAATAGTCGTCGGTGAAACGTAGATGTAAACGTGTGAACTGTGACTTCACAATCCACACCAGGAAAGACCTCTGATACCCTCTCCGGGATACTTCACAATCCACACCAGGAAAGACCTCTGATACCCTCTCCGGGATATTTAAATTAAATTTTGCCTTTACTGATAATGAATCATTGAAGTTTTTTTTACCTATTTGTGAGGTGTGGTACATCATAGTGGTGCTCAGCTCTGGTATCTGGAGCAGCTGGATGCTCGTACCTTGGAGGTCTGTGCTGCATCAGGTCAGGAGCCAGAGAAAGAGACTGCTTCTCCACCGTAGGATACATTTCTGGTTGAAAATCTGGATAGAAATAAAACACTTATTACCAGATCTGGCAAGTTTCCGCCCTAGACACAATGAAACCACAGATCAGAAATAATTAAGCTGACACAAATTCGAGAATGGAGGAAAATGGATTAATGATGATAATAACTTGACCCAAGAAAGATAAAATAAATACTTTTACTTTAGTTATACGATTACTATGATGTAAATAAATGTATGTATATTTATGCACTTGGCAATTTATTTATCGCAAGAAGATGCAAATGAACATATTATGATTGCTATATGGAAACGCAGAAGAAAAGAGAAGCAGCAGGTATACTCTTTTCAATATTTATTAATTTCATCCCTGATGTTCTTTCTTCTAGCTACCATCTTTATGCAGATAACTTGCAAACATATTGCCATTTTTGTCTCTGAAATTTACTCAGCAATAGCTTCGATGAATGCGGACTTCGATAACATTCACAACTGAGCAACAACATATGGTTTTTTAGTAAACCCAATAAACTCACAGGCCTCTGGCACACATCTGCTTGACCAAAATAGTATACCATAGGTCTCATTCAATAACGTTCTGATTGCCTAAAAATTTTCGGAGTAATCTTTGATTGCAATCTATCGTGGTCAGCGCATATAAATGAGATTAGCCGCAGAGTCTATGCCACGTTCTCCAGAAATTCCTACCATTTGCAAATAAAATCACGCTTGCACAGTCCTTTATTATTCCTTTCATTGATTACGCTGATATTTGTTTTATCGATGCAAATGAATAATTTCTGAATAGATTGGAAAGGTTACAAAATTTTGGCATAAGGTTTGTTTATGGTTTGCGTAAGTATGGCCACGTATCTCACTATCGTGACGAAGTGGCTTCCTATTCGACTGCGCAGAAATGTTGCCTTTTGACTATCTTAAAAAGTCCTAATGCACCTGAGTATCTGCGTGAGCGCTTCCATTTTCTGTTCAGTAGAACTAAGCCACTTAGGTCACATAGGTACTGCCTCCTCCCGAAATATATATCGAAGATAATTATTTTTATCTATGTACAATAGTTTTGTAGTTAGTTCGATCAGTGTGTTTTTGTTTATTATTTTGGTAGTAAGTATTAAATTTGTACACATATGATTACCGTTTTCTTTTTATATATTCTTAAACTTATTTCAATTTGCTGGAAGAAATCTCTTATAGAGATAAACTCATCGCTGCACACTTATTAAAATTTTTACGTGTGTAATTAAATATTTTGTGTCCAATAGAGAATAAGAAAAAGTAAATCTGGATGTGAGGAGCTCTGAACTGAGATGATAAGTGAAGTGAGTATTATCATACCCGAATGGGAAGGCACATGAGAGTTGTGCTGAGACCTAGATAGCTCATTTTGTGGAGCAATCACCCGGTAAGGGTATTTCCAGAGCTTCTTACATCAAGATTAAATTTTCTTCTACGTTTCTATACCGCAATGATGTAATGTTCATTCAGTTATATAATTTCTGACTACGTAATAATTTGAATCATAGCTTTATGACAAGTAATTTACCAGTCCTAGTCATGGTGTACAACGAGTGGTCTCGGGTCTTCCTCTGCAGTAGCTTGTAGACCACAGCAGCGCCGGCGAGGAACACCACTACAGCGACAGCAATACCGATGTAGAGCGGTACGTCGCTGTGAGCCGCTACTGTTGGCAAGGGGTTTCGTTGTTAATTTAAAAGGGACAAGATGTTTACTAAAAATGGTCTTACTAAAAATATACTGGAATGTATCGGATGTAAACTCTCACAATTGCTAAAATAAAACGTTACCCTCGGATCCATCTCAAAGATTAATAGACAGATCAAATTAATCTATAATTTACCCCCGCTATGGTCTGGACCGCGATCTATTGTTATACTATTGTTTAAGTGATAATCATAATAAATGAGGTTAAATGAAACGTCACGCTCTATGTAAGAAATCTTAAGAAATTTTCAAAAAACTTTACAGCAAAAATGAAGTAAAGAGAATTTGCCTTTACCAAATTTTCTGAAGTGTTTAAAATTAAAAAAGCTTGGCGTGTGCATTTGAGAAAATTTTAAAGTACACTCAGTAGAATCTTGTAAATTTACACCCGATAGTACGTAAATAATTTCCATTTACACCTTATATTGTTTGCAATCTTATTTGTTGAAATTCTTTAGAAAAATTATTTGTTTACAAATATTGCAAAATAAGGTAATTATGTTGGAATTGCATTCAATATTTCAAAAGCTTCTGACTACTGCACTTATTTCCCAAAAGCTTTAAAACCGCTGTCACAACTAACTAGTTGTTTAAGCACTCAATTTAAACAAAAACATTACAGCAACACACAGTTGTGATTCACGAAGCTTTTTTACCTCTTTTTCAACTGTCACAACTTTTATTACGTGAGAAAACACAAGTGAATCGCTTTCCACAGCAACGCGCAGTTTTTGTTACAAACTTGAGGACGTTTCAAAAGTTCTTGGGAACTATAAAATAAACCACAGAATTATGAACTCCACCTGCATATGATAAGCTGTAAACGCTTGATTTTACGAGTTTGACTATAAAACGAAACTGGTTAAAAGTTCTGGCAGTGGGCCCTAATATTATTTATGTCATCGCCTCCCCAAACTTTACGATTGGACACGCG
This sequence comes from Ypsolopha sequella, assembly GCA_934047225.1. Classification (NCBI taxonomy): domain Eukaryota; kingdom Metazoa; phylum Arthropoda; class Insecta; order Lepidoptera; family Ypsolophidae; genus Ypsolopha; species Ypsolopha sequella. The sequence continues at coordinate 3,256,742 of OW203988.1, read as the reverse complement.
GCGGAGATTTTTAACGTCTGTTTTTTGTGTTATTACATCACCGTGAAAAGATTTTCAAATTAGGCGATGTCTTTTTGTTGAAGGGAGTTCTAAAGAAATAGAAAGTGCTTTGTTTGGTACCTTCTGTGTGGAAATTCACAGAATATAGGTTTCTGCAAAAATGTAAGAGAAGATGACAATCTTAATAATTTACCTGCTGCTTACCTAATATCGGTGTTAATACAAAAAAATGTAAGCATCTACTCAAGTAACTTAATGTTACTAAGGTAGCAAGAACGGCTAATTAATTAGTATAAAAACTCATACAAAACATCACAATTAAACTCCATAGCAACTTATCTCTTAACGAAATCTGTGTACAAAGTAACATAATTAAAAGTTGCGCAATATAAGATATCCCCTAGATTGCGGCACTATAACTCTTATACCAGTGCCACATGAACTCTTAGAGGAAATTTTTTATCTTTAAAATGAACCCATCGCATTTGCGAAGTCGATAACAATCTTCGAATCGAGCGCGTAATTAAAAACGATTCGATAGTGGGGTTGAACTGGGGGCATATTCGCACCTGGCCAAATGAAAAGGAAGGGCGAATACATATTCGATTGTTATATGAATCCGATTACAAAAAAAAAACTAGTTAGGTGCAAGTCAAACTCACGCACCAAGGGTTCTGTACCGTATATAATAATTATTTATTATATTATTTAAGAATTCCCAGTTTAATATTTTGCCTGTAACCTTTCCTAGTATTCTCATTACTCAAGATGACGTCATTAATATTGAGTCTGGTTTCTTTTTGAAATTTGGGAATTTATTAATGGGAATTTATTAATGGGAATTTCAGTTTTGAGGTAAACTAAAATTCTTATAGGAGAAGAGACTAAAGATAAACAATTCACGTACTAAACAAATAGTGGCTAGTTAGATTGCAAACACGTGTGTAAAAGGGATAAGGTTGAACTTTTGTAATTTAGATTCAGTCTCGATATCCTCGCGCCGGTTGAACCTAGCATTTAACTTGTAACTAGGGCATTCCAAGGAAATAAACGTGAACGCAATAGTAATAAAACTGTACTAAGCACCAATAAATTGGTTTGATAAACAACATTCAAGGGCACAGATGGTATATTGGTTAGCAAGTGTTTATGTTCGCGTAAACTTCATCTTCGCTACTCCATTTACGCCATATCCTTAATAAACCACAAAGTATAAACTGTTCTGTGATATGTATTTTATAAAAATGAATCAGATATCAAATGGTTGTTAAAATTTGTTTCCCAATGTAAACATCTAGCTACACAGCCATATATATTGCGATGCAGTGAGATTGCAAATACTGAATCCAAATCGAAATTTACAAACCCTTGTCGCTTACTCCATAACGCAGTAGGAGGCCTTGCGGAATTAAATGCTCAGATCTGATATCAAATTGCAGGAAACCCAACTTTTTGGTTTATAGTATAAGGGTTAAAATTGTTATGGAGGTCGTTTGAAGTTCGAATGCAGTTTTCGATCGCCCGCTGAGTCCACTCCTCGCGATCACAACAAATCAGTTTCCGAGCCCACCTCCAATGATTGTAGGAACATCTACATACGCATACGTTTTATAAAATACGCACTTTATACGATTGCTAGACTAATATTCAGCTTTACAAACGATGTAACGTAGAAATTATTTTAATGCGCATGCCTTTATGGCAAGTTTATTGAGAGGTCATACAATGGCTATAAAGTTTAGATGGTAGTGATTACCATTATCATTTGCGAGGGACGTTTAAGATTTAGCTTTAATGTTTTAGCACATTATAACTTTCATCATCTCTGCCTACGATATTAGAAACTCGCTGAAAGTGATCAGCACTAGATACCCATCTTAAACAGCATTCTTATTTAAAAAGTATTTTGTTAGAATTAACTTTAGTAAAACTTCATGGAACGAAAGCTTTACCACTAATTTCATCAAATAAATGAACCTGAGATCTTTATTGCCACTTTTCACGTTTAGGAAACAAAGGATGAAAAAGAGCTATATAATTTTGCCATGCCCTCTTTGTGAGTTCGCAATTAGGGTAATGAAGTGAACCGAGAGCCGAGTGTCAATGAATGGTTTTTGATTACCGACCAAACCGACCTATCCGTACATTTATACAAATAAAACTAGTCTGTATTATAAAAGCAGAAGAATCTTGTTATTTTGCAAAACGTCTGCCCAGAAATACAACTAAGTAGTATGCCATGAAAGGCAGTAAAGCGGAGAATGGAAATCCTGTGAGTGACATAACTGGGTTGATACGTATACTCAGATAAGCTAAAGAAAACATGCACAAGGAAAAAAGGGATCATTTGGGGATTTTAGCAACTAAAGGAGGTGACGGCATTAATAATCGAGAGATTAGTTCACGATTTAACCTACAATTTTTTTATGTACTGACGTGATAAGATTGAGGATTTTCGCCGTACTTTGAGCATAAATACATCCTTTTTAGGGCATGCAGGTATACCTCACAGTGTTTTTCTTTACTGTTCACACAATCCGAAAAACTCATTGGTGCGTACTGGACTCACAAGATACCAACCAGGGTCCTTTTGACTGCGCTAAAGCTGCTTCTTTATTGAGACTTACTAAACATTATAATATATATATTCAAAAAGTGAGTTTATACATTTGCAATACCAGAAAATCTACTTTAATCACTTTGCGAACCCGGAAAATTCTCAGCAAGTTCCTGACAACCCCTTAGCATTCAGAGCTCACCTTTCATGTGGGTAATTTCCTGATGGTCCGCATTCTATGGCTCTATTTCAGAGAGAAAAGCAGATAAGGGTTTTAATTAAAATATCTGAAAAGCTTTCATTTCAAAGAAATACAATATTTTAGGAAATTTTATAAAATTATGTTTGACCTAATAGTAGTAGATATAAAAATAGTACTAAAAAATGTACGTCACTTGCTCTGTTATTTGTAGTAAATAGGATGTATGAAGTATCCAATATTTCAAAGTTTTATTGGAAACAAATCACTCGTGAAATTATTCGCGAACACAAAACACTCTGAATGATGATTCTCGATAAATAATAATAAATCTCACTCGGAGATAAACCAAAGCAATTTGTGGTGAATGTGTGAGAGATTGACGATTTATTGGATTCTTGAGGATAAGAGAAATTATTTGGCATTGATATTAATGTCAGATTACTCGTATTTTCCTCCACGAAGGTAACAATATGAGTGGATGATTTTTTTTTTCAAACAGAAAGATAGATATTATTTATTTTTTATATAAAAGGAGCACTTTAAAATAATAAGCGTCCCTCTACTTTAATACCGGGTGTGGATGGACAGGTAACTTTAAATAAAACCACACACTTGATTGATCGTATTTGAACCATTTTCCCAAATAAATATAAATTCTGCAAATGAAAAAAATATGTCTCCTTTCCATACTAAACTATCGTTCAATATTTACTGTGTATGAGTGAGTTAATTTTATTTTTCTTTTGCGTGGTTATGTTTTTTTGAGAAAGTTGTTGAATATGATAAGTAAAATATGTGGTTTAATTTTAATTTATAGATCTGTCCATATAAGCACCCGGTATAACGAAAATATATTTTCCGTAAAATTTATTCATTTCACTAACTCAATATAAACGGAAAATAAGAATGGCGAGTATTCAGGAGAATACTCGGGGCTATTTATCAAAATATACGATAAACAGACGCATAGGAAATTGAATCCGAGTCAGCGGGGACCACGAAAATGATTTATGGCTATTATATTATAACAAAATATGAATTGATCATTCTTCATCTGCAATATCGAATTGAGACCACCTAGGGAGTAGCAGGTTGAAAACTTAAATGTATTTTTTTCGTTTAGTATTTGCGTGTCATACACGGTGGCTTTGATCAATGCAGCCATATTGATACTGGAGTTTTCGCAAATGATCAGTCATACATAACATAAGGTTCATTGAACAATTTTGTAAATTTCGAAATATTCAATTTTAACATAGTTGATGCTGATGGGATGTGTGTGGTACTTGGTAGAAATTACCATACATAATGTTAAAAAGACCATTTTGCTGCACTTAATCACTTAAACTTAGATATACGAGTATTATGTACGTTATTTTGCCCAACCGGTTTCGCTATATAGGTATTTATAACAATTTATGTTTTTGATGATATGTTACGTGCAATAGATTTAAAACAAAAGTTATATATTTTTTACAGATCCGTGGTATTGATGACCTGGATCCTGTGGGTTTGCGGGATTGAGATTTTAATGCGGGAATTCATTTCCTAGATGCAGCTATATTGATACTGGAGTCTTGGTAAATGATCAGTCATAACATAGGGTTCATTGAACCTTTTTGTTAATTGCGAAATATTTAATTTCAACTAGTATTCATTATCTTAAGTGAAAAATCTCCCATATACATAAACATTTCTTTAAAACATTTTACTTTTTATGACTAGAATCAAACTAGAATATAAAAAGGAATGCTTCGGTGAATTGGATTAGTAAAGAAGATAAATGAAAGTAGATTGACGAAAGAAATTTATAGTGCGCCAGTGGAAGATGCATTTCAACCATGCCACCCCAGGACATATGCTGACCAAATTGGTGACATACTGAAGAAGGGCAATGTCAAAAATAACTGGAATAGAAGAGCTTGTATGATTAGATTGAAGGCTGTGGAAAAGGCAAAAGAGGTGTGTCATGATCGTAGCAGATGGAAATCTGTAGTCTCTGCCTACCCCTCTGGAAGACAAGCGTGAGTATATTTGTTGTGTATATGTGTTGTATGTATTTCTTCATTAAAAATATTCCAATGAAATAAAGTCATGACATGAACGAAAGAAATTTCATTTTGCATCTCAAATATTCATTCATATTTATTCTGATCACGATATAACAGACCCTTGGTTATAACATATTTAGAACAGGTTGATATACCCCAGATGGTTATGGACTGAATTTTATATCTCCAACCTTTCTGCGCTGTCCAGTTTAATGTGGTCCTTTACCTTTTATTGATCTTCTCCCTGCTTTCTTAATGACTTCATCTCTAGCGAGACCAAAAGGAACTGGTGGATGGATAGAAATTTTAGTCAATAGTATGTTATAAAGATGAACAGACATTTCTTGTAGCATTTCATAGTTATGACGGTGCGCGCGGAAAAGGAAGTATATTTTTAGTTCCATGGCATCTGGTTCAACACAGTTTGCCTTTTCATAGAAATGCCTTAATTAACATGTCCCTAGAGGAACAGTTTCATAAGTTGAAATATTCTTGACAAGTTGAAATGTATGTCGTAAAAGCTAGAAGCACTTTTGCGGTTGGAATTTATTCGACACATGGACAAATAATTTTAAGATTTCTTCCTGCACTGAATTAGGTCTATTATAGTGATAAATAATGTTGATTGGGACAATATTTTGGCTTTTAAAACATATTTAAGAGATTTACTGATGATAGACAACATTTTTTATTATGAAACTGACTTCAGTGATCATAATATTCTCTTTTTTGTGTTTTGTTTAAAATTAGTATAAATAAATGTTGTGATAGCAGAAAATATTCCAAAAATATTTACGTAAAAACATTTGTTTTTATAACATAATGTTTATGTTTTAGTAAAATTCCAACGAAACTATACTGTGTAAATTTCCATCAAGAATTCAAACACAACAGCATATTCTACAGGAATTTGAACAGATAAAATTATGTGATCAATTTATTACTGTTTAGACAGTCTAAATTGCTGCTTTTAACGAGAACAGTAGTGTTATTTACATAGTCATTTAATCTAGATTATTCAATAGGCATTTAACCCTTTTAAATACCTGACGTCGGTCTCAGAGACTCCAGGGCTTATGCTTTCCAATTTCGTTGGAAAACGTAAGCCATAGGAATCTGTGTGTCTATGTACCTTTTCGTCGATGCCTTGCAATAATTTGCAAGCATTTGTTAGGTGTATACTTGCGCAAATCCGCGGTAGTTGATTAAAAAAAGGTTGCAAGTTGGCATTTTCTCTATGTAAATCTCATGGGTTTTTTTTGAATTGTAAAATTTAGAAGTGATTTTTATTTTGTGTCTATTGTTACTCAATAAGTAAAATTGTATTTTATTGTTTTTAATTTAAATTAAACCATAAGGAACTTGAAATACGTACATGTATAAAAATAATATTTATTTTAACTAGTTACTAAGGTTTTTGACATATTTGATAAGCGGTCTCTTTGACCGCAGGTAGGTGGTTATGTGACAAAAATAGGGGGTAGGTAGTTAAGGGTTAAATTGTGATAATACATTTAATTCAAATGGAAATAACGTCAACTGCATTGTTTTAGAATAATATTATCAAGGGTATGATTAGTATCAAAATGCATTTATTTAACATTCAAAATAGTATGTTGGGCAATTGTGACATAATCATAAACAAATAAATTATAAATGATGTCTAGTTCCACACAATACTTTATCTACAACAATCAAAAACATCGTCATCGCGTAACATTATTTTTAATAATTTCAACAAACAATGTCACTAAATAATATGAGCCATAGTAGTCGTAATTTTGGTACTATCTCTTTCACTCGATCATAATTATGAACGAGTTAAAGAGATAGACATAAGTTACAGTGTCTTTTATTCAAACACCTGCAATTTCAACATTGAACTGTTTTTATCCTTTTTTAATGAATTGGAAGAAAAAGAAACTAACAGAGCAAACATGACGTCCACCCGTGGGATATAATCTGCACTTCAATTTACCGTCAAAGGTAGGTAAAGCCCGTGCGGGAGGGGGGTTTCGGCTTCACAGATATTTCCGACGGGTTATACTGCCATACTACCAAAACATTGCTTGAGGCTTGAGGTTTTTCGCAGTATTTACTTTAAAAATATTGTATTTATTTGTTTTTGTGCAATATGAAGGCAATGTCTTAGTGTTATTTTATGTAGTTTTATGAGCTTTTGGTGTTTTTAATTGGAAATAACCCTATTTTTAGGGTTCCGTACAAAAAAACTAACCAACGGGACCCTATTACTAAGACTCCACTGTCCGTCTATCTGTCCGTCTGTCCGTCTGTCACCAGGCTGTATCTCATGAACCGTGATATTTAGTTACACAGTTGAAATTTTCACAGATGATGTATTTCTGTTGCCGCTATAACAGCAAATACTAAAAAATAGAATAAAATAAATATTTAACGAGGCAACAAACGTGATTTTTTGTCGCGTTTATAGATACAGTGCGCGCCAATCTTTTAGTCGCCTCTGAAGATAGACGCAAGAAGCGACGCAATAGCCGTTTTACGGTGTCAGGGGGACGTTACAGGAGCGAGGGCGCGGAGCACACCCGCCTGCGTGCCGCACCACACCCCCCGCTCGCCATTAGGCAGGTGTCAACACTATGCGTTAGTGTTAGTGCTACGTCCGTACACTACACACGCGCGCGTTACATGAAAAGTACGTTCGTGGAAAAAATTCTATGATTCCTTAAGTTAATCGTTGAATCTGTTAGTGTTGCCTTTATTTGTTGTTTGGTTGATTTAGTTTGTTAAAGTTTATTGTTGTTGTTATGCCTCGCGGTCGTTATAGCGTTTTAAGGCGACAATGTAGAAAAATGGTGTTTATATTAATTTGTTTTATTTAAACAGATAAGATTGCACTAAAATAATAAATATATATCAAATAGGTAGGTACAACAAGTACACCTTCCCACTTATAGTAAACATTTAATAATCAACCGTTCATATTATTGTTTCCTTGACTGTACCTGCGCAAGCTTGCACTCGTAACTCAATCAGAAGCGACTAAAATATTGGCGCGCACTATACCCTTCGTGCAAGTCCGACTCGCACTTGGCCGGTTTTTTTTATTAAAACGTTTAGTGTCAAATGTGTCTTGTATTGGAGTCATTGTGCTTTGTAAGTATCTAGTTCAGAAACCTATATTTTTTTATCCCAACACAAAAGTTATATCTATCTAGCTTTAAACAGGTAATTTTATGCAGAGTCATAAAATATATAAATTTTTCGCATTTCTAACATTTCGTGCAATTTATTGCAGCTCCTAGAAGTGACACTTGACCCGGAAAGCATAAAAGCAGGGGCAGGGTTCTTATTGGTTATTTGAGCGGTGTTATAATAAATTGGGCCAATTACAGCACAGAATTGCGGTGTCATAATGTAATATTATAACATCAGTCAAACAATACAGGTGTTTATAAAACCGCTTTTGATATTGTAATGTCGTGGAAGTAGATAAAGACAAAATGTATTAAATTAGATTAAAATTAATTTGAATTATAATTATTTAATTAATTAAATAGAAACAATTATTCTTCATAAAGAAATACTCATACTTACTAATTAAAGCCAACTAAGAACACAACGATGTATTCATAAAAGTCATACTCAAAATAGATCAAGATTTAGTGTTGATTTGTCGGGTTTGTAACAAAAAAAATGTATTTTTATAATTTTACAGTAGCTTACTAAAATGAGATTTTCCATTCCTATAAAAATCCCAACGTCACTAACGCCTATGAAAAATCCAATAATTGGAGCTTCCAAATATTATCAACTATTTTTCTAGCTTCTATAATTTGTATTTTGAGCATTGTGATTATTTTTTAAGATTTTGTTACAACTTCGAAAAATCGAACCAGTATCACTTTTTATTCTCATTAATATCACGGTCCAAATCGTGTATCAGTTCCGTCTAACACATAAAGTTAAAAGAAGAACCCTTACCGCCATGAACACCGCAATAGTCACCCACGCAGTCCGCGTGCTGCACGTGTGCGCCGGCGCATGGCGTGTCGCCGGCACACGCTCGCCGTCTTGTCTGCCGACAGTCGGCGCCGCACACCGACCACTCCGACCAAGATCCCCAGCGCCCGGGCATTGCTGTTACAGGAAGAGGCGATTTAGAAACTTGGCAGAACTAGTCAGTCGAACGCATTTGGGATGGAAATATGCCCAAACGTGTATGCAAATTCAGAAAGTAGCGCTTGAGCCTATTGCTGATAAGAGAAAATGATCCTGATGAGATGTCAAACGAATAAAATATGAAAGTGAACTTTCTAAAGAGAAATACAAACAGAAGAAGTGGTGTTTGTAAATTCACCTGGTGTAAATGGACATGTATCTTCTGATCACACTGAATAATTTTCCTTAAGAAACAAACACAGGCAAAAGAAAAAAAATGGACCTGTTCATAGTACCCATACAAAATTCACGTCGTAGGTTTTCAAAATTTGTCAGGTCAGGGATCGTGAACAATTTTTTTTTTCCGTAGGTTTTCTTTGGTAAAGTTGTTCAGTATGATCAGCATATCATATTATTTTATTTAAAGACACCTGTACATTTACACCCAGTCTATTTAAACCAAGTATTATCCATTATATTCTCCCTACCAAAGTCTCGTCATGTAAAGTATGATTGCTTTTGTACAAGTAGACAAAACTATTTCCTATTTTTTCTTATATTCAAATTCATTCATAACTTCTTACTCCGCAGAAACATAAAATCAAGTCAAAAAACTGTTGTTTTAATATTCGTAACACCTCCAAATTAATCGCTTGGGATTTCATTTTTTGCTAGTAAATTCCTCTCGCTACACATCAAATTTGAATTCAATACAAAGGCTGCTGTAAGAAAAAAACGAACCTTAAAATCATAATTCATAACGTAATAAATAACTAAACGGTTGGTAAGGCAGCTGTTACTCAAGGCTCCATTCTTGACCAGTATAAAGTACCAATTATCAGATTGTTAACATCAAATATTAATCTTATATTTAACTTTAATAATAAAAGTGGAGCATAACTCACAGCGTGAGGCATCAACTCTATAAATTGAAATTAAAATACACAGGCAATTTAGTACCACAAACTGCCCTTACATGCGAGTATGGAATAAATCACATCTTTTTTACAAAAGGAAATAATAGAGTATGGGTGTGTCGAGTCCTGAACCTGTGTATGTAACAAGAGACAAGCGGGTATGAAAACTAATTCTATTACCTTTGGTACAACATTTCTTGGTAATAAATTATCTTGAATGACATTTATTGCATGGCAAGTATAATTTCCATTTGTTCTTTTAACAGGTATGTCCTGACTTAGATTAGAAGTAGTCATAATCGCTACAGCTCATGTCTTGGTTTTAACGTTGTCATGTTCTCCTAAGTTTAAATGTGTGGGTATCGCGTATGCATATTAAACTACAAACACTTATGCAGCGTTTCTTATTAATTAATGCGCACACACATAAATCAGTCGTGGTTCGTTAGAGCAAGCGAGGAACAACTACATTTTAAGGGCTTTCACATTGAGTGAAATGTGTTTTTTGTGCTTCTTTTATAAACGTGAAACGATGTAAATAAATTGTACGTAATTGCGTCCTTCTGTCGCTTTGGTAGCGGCACTGGACTTTTTACAAAATAAAATGCTGGCCTGAAAGAAGATGCGGAAGTCATTTAAAAACTTGTTAAAAAGGTAAAAAAGATTTACATCATCTTGAGCACTGTTGTCGCCAAAAAAAGATTTTTCTTTACAAAATACCCTATAAATATAACCATTATGTAACCAACTTAAAAAGAGTCTTACACGTGAACAGTGTTTTTTTTAATATGTGCCTTAATAAAAGCCTCTCGACTCTGTATCTAAATCATAAAAAGCACGCGTTTAATTGCTAAAGGCATCATTTTAGTATCGAGCATCAAAGAGTATGTTTATTGTTTAATGCAGCAGTAAAATAATAAGCAAGTGGTGGCATAAGTCCCAAGCTGAACTAACCGCACATGTACATATGTTGTTTGTGAGACAGATGGAAATATGTTTTATCTGTCCTATAAGGTAAGTTAGATAGTTATTTTGAGCAATTTATACAACGAGGACAACATGCTCTGATGCTCCATCAATGGTTGTTTTGGTGACACATTCTTTTAAAAGGCCGGTGGAGGATGCAAGGTTGAACGGAACACCAAAATAATTTCTTAATTATACATACATATTCTTAAGGTGGTGTGTATTTATTGCGATTGGATTACAGAATATCTAAGTACCCAAATATCTATTTTATAATCCCTCGAGCGCTACTTTCGAAATTTGCATACAGTTTGGGCATATTTCCATCGCAAAAACGGTTGACCGGGAACACTGCTTTAAACAAGAAATATGAGTAAAAATAAGGTTTCTATGGAAATTAAAAACTGACGACAGATACTTGCTCGATTGAAAATGATTTCCGAAATAAATTGAAACATGTCGCGATAAATTGTATCTTAGTGTTATCCACTGTTTTAATTGTAAAGCCAGCTGACAGTAGTAATCTAAAAATTATTTACCGGTAAGATAGTAAAACTAAGAATTCACTTCTTCTTCTTAAACACAAAGCAAAGTTTAAGGGGAATAATAACGATAGGAAAAAGTATAAGAACGTGATTGCTCTACAAAACATCCTCCCATAAGTCTCACTAATAAACTAGACCAACCGGGCAGACAATAAAATCCAATCAAGACCAGTTGTTCTAAGTCGTGAACTTAAAGAAATATTGTCTCACTTAATTGCTTACACATGGCGGCGAAACATTAAAACGAAAAATATCTGTTATACTAAATATTCATAAAGGAGTGTGTTCGCTGTCTTTTTGGTGTTTGTAAAGCATATGGATACATAAAATGATATTCCTCAAAAATATGAGTAGGTATGAAATGACGCGGTCTCTTTATGAAATAAAAAGCAGGTTAGGATGATGTTTGGTTTGTTTACTCACCGATTAGTAATTGTTGTGTATTATCATAAGCTTGAAGATCCATGTATCCTTCTTCAGGGTTAGCAGGAAATCAGGAATTAGGTCAAATATATTTAAGATTATGTATGACTTCTTAATAATACTCATAAGACTTACTACAATTTTATCACTATAACGTTAATAAAACAAAGGAACCTTATCAAAATTATTAAGTAAATTCTGTCAAAATCATCATCAATGTCAAGAATATACCTTTGATAATGTTACATAATTAAATATCTACCGTTTTTTTGAGAAGGTAAAAGTTCCAGAGTTAAAGAAGGAGATAGAACATTTAAAAATGTTTTGGTTACTTTGATAAAGTAATAACTGGATCCACCGTCCGTGGCTCTAAGCCGGCACACGACAATATTAAAGCTTTAAAATACATGCCAAGCATGATTCGCGCATTACGGCTTAGTAAACTTGAGACAAGTTTTTTGGTAAGTAGATATAACAGATAAAGACATTTTCAAACGTATATTAATTTAAATTAACAACACGGACAAAATGTTGATACTGACCACTTTGACATGGTACACAGTCGGCCGTCCGCTGCACCGCCTGTCCCTGGCAGGGTGCCCCACCATTCAGTGGATGAGGTTCCGTGCAAGTCCTGGTGCGACGCTGTCCCGTGGCTGCGCGACCGTTGCAACGGCATTGGGACCAGGGGCCCCAAGAACTCCAGCCTCCATTCACTGTGAAGAAACCAGGATATTGTAAATACAATTGTCATGACCTGAATCCTCAAGGGGTATCAGAGTTTCCGATAATGGACTGTGAAATGCAAGGCTTGGCCCACAATCGAACAACCACGTTTTACCGACATTTATGATGTCCCCGATTTAAGCTCTATTGGAGTACATCACACACAGACCAAACGGTCAAATTGTTAAGTTTTACCCTATCCCTAATGTTATTAAGTAGCTTTTCCATCATGATCAATTTATTGGTTGTACAGCATAAGGTACATTAAGGTACATTAAAAATACTATCATGGTCCAGATGAGAAATTAGCTACCTAAATGACCCCGAATTCTATACAGCGGTACTAAATAGTTTATGATAATATCACTACTTTTCTCCCGGAATACCTATATACATATTATAATACATAAATATATTATAATGGTATTACATTAATAAAAAAAATGAATCACAGAAAAATGTGATAAGGTATTCCATAGAAAGTTTTGAAAGATTGATGGAGTTGGCAAGCTTAAGAGTAGAGTTTGATCAGAAATAAGTAGTTCGGTTAAATTTACATTATTATTCTATTTGTTTGTGCCAGCTGGTATCTTACAGAAATAATATAAAAATATTTCGATTATTAAAACGCAGCAAGCTACGCGGAAGCAGTCAAATTCAAGATTGAATGAGCGTTGATTTTCGAGATAGTGTCATCTATGCTATCGAATAAAGTTCCGCTGATCAATTTTTGCTCTTGTAATTATAGAAATAAGGGCGAAAAGTAGACCTGTAATTCTCTTGGATAATAAATTTTATGCTTTTGTTTTCAAAGTAAATGAAGTAACTATAAATATACAAGTTCTATAAATATAATTATATAAATACAAAGAAATGCTATAAAAATGAGTAGGTATAAAAGAGTACAAATAATTTGGATTCATAAAGCTATACTTACTATACATACTAAAGTAATAACTAGCTTAAAAAATAATCTAAAAAGTGCTTTCATAAACAATGCTACCTACTAAACTTGGTTGTAAAGTCAAAGAAATAAATTTTACTACATTATAAGTTATAACTTTCTCACAAACCTGCGGTGGAGTACCGAGTTAGCAGAAATTTTAAGAGTAAAGCCATAATAAATTCAACGTCCATTTTGCTTTTCAACCGTTATAAAAATGTTCTTCAATATAATTTCTATGATCTCATACAAGTTGATAGCAACGTAAAAGCTCTTAAACTCTTTAGAAAAAGTCTTGAATTGTCGTTTAAAAGAAGCAAAAATTAAGGATTTTCAAGAACGTACTATCAATTTTTGAAATCATGGGCATGCACAATTGTACAATAAGCACGCTAGCTTGCGTGTCTTCACAATCCAGCTTTGCGCCCAGGTTCTAACCGTTGAGCCCTTAGATAGCTAAAATTATATAAAATTATACTGTGATACGTCAACCAGCAGTGTACCTAAATAAAATTATCTAACAGGTTTGGGCATTTTTCTTCATTATTCTTTATTTTGTCTTACACATTTAAGTATTAGTTATTTCTTCAGTTTAAATATATTTAAAATGTACTTTATCCTATTACAACTATCATTCAACTAAGTCTCAATCTACAAGACTTACAACATTTCATATATTTGATCCTGATACCAGACTCTTCAAAAAGTAATTCAAGCTCAATGCTTCTACCCCACCTCATTTCATTTATATTACCAGGCTAAACGTCAAATTATAAAATAACTTCCCGAATAATGAATTCTTCATTGAGGTCGTTATTACCTAAATCCCCGACTGATCCTAAAAAATCTAAAGTCATTACTTAATACCTGTCTAGTTTCACTAAATTGTGTTTAATAGACTACCATTATGGCTTCTTAGATGCATAAAACGGTTATAAATTCGTGTCTGCCTTCACGCCACATGTTACCAAAATTACACTTAGTTTCGTAGATTTGGGTCGTCTCAAGGTTTTTGGAATTATTATTATTAGGTGCCCTTTTTGTCGACTCGTAGTGGGGTTTTAGAAAAAAATGAGAATATGAAGTGTGATGTGGTTAATTAGGTTGAACCGGCTGTGTTGAAGTCACACACATGGGAGACTACAAAAATGTGTGTCAATGCAATGTGGTTGCATTTTATAACTTCATCTGTACGTTAAAATGAGTTATTATTTTTAAAGGGATAATAATAAAGCCTCCGAAAAACAAATTAAATCCCAGCGAAACAAATTAAACTGCACACTGTCTGAGCAGCGGCAAAATTAGTTATCAAAAAATATACCAATTTGACTGTGTAACATCTACCGACAAAATAAATTAAACATAGCAAACTAAAATTTCTCATTGGTTTAAATAATGAACCTTCGAATAAATTACTGAACTTCCGAAAGAAATAGTAACTTACACATTACTTAAAAAACATAGGTAGTCTAAAACAAAACTATGAACCAAAAGTTAATAAAATAAACTTTTAACAAAAAAATAGCAACCGACTTCAATAGTAACAGCAGTCATTCACTAAAAAGTTAATAATAATTCTATAAAGACCGATGGTACCGAAGCAACACTTTTGCCGACTTCTTTCTTCCTGAAACGTTATGTTATCTAGAAGTCGGCGTTCTTATATTGGTTTCTATGTTGCTATATCGTAGGAAATACGCCGACTTCTAGATAACATAATGTTTCAGGAAGAAAGAAGTCGGCAAAAGTGTTGCTTCGGTACCATCGGTCTTTATAGAATTATTATTAACTTTTTAGTGAATGACTGCTGTTACTATTGAAGTCGGTTGCTATTTTTTTGTTAAAAGTTTATTTTATTTCACATTTTTTAGTGTTGCTGGGTTAAATTGTGAGGTATAGGTAGTTCTTGCAAACGTGGTGTTAATATGAAACGAAGTTCAAGTGAGTATAAGTAGCCATGTTTGAGTAGCTTCCTGCTATCAGCACCCTAACACAACATGATTACCGCAATCTCGAGTTATGTGCTGTCATCCGTTGAAGAGTTCTACGGTGATGAAGCCAAGATCGAAATTCAGGTGGGTACACTGGCAATTTTCAGCAATGCCCTGCAATGAGCACCCTAACACAAACTGGTTGCCGCAATCTAAAGTTATGTGCTGTCATCCGTTGAGGAGTTCTATGGTGATGAAGCCAGGATCGAAGGTCAGGTGGGAATTCTGATAATCTCCAAGTAATAACCTTGAATCAGCACCCTAACGCAGTGATTGCCGCAATCTCGAGTTATGTGCTCTGATCCGTTGAAGAGTTCTATGGTGAATATGTTGATGAAGCCAGGATCGAAGGTCAGGTGGAAGAATGTCGATTTTCAAGTAATACCTTGTAATCAGCACCCAAGTACATAGCGATTGCCTCAATTTCGAGAGATATGCTGTCATTTTCTGAGGAGTTCCACTGCCTATCTCTGAAGACCTTCATTAGATCATGACCAAACCCAAAATGGGACCTACCTGGAAGTATACTCTTTCAAACAAAAAAAGAATTGTTCAAATCGGTTGGGAAATGACGGAGTTATGGAGTAACAACGCCAAAAAAAAAAAAAAAAAAAAAAAAACATACAGTCGAATTGAGAACCGCCTCCTTTTTGAAGTCGGTTAAAAAGTAGGTGCGACGACGAGCGATGTATAAGGAGCCAAGCGAAGCGGAGCCGAACAAAGCGGAGCGGAGCGAGGCGAGGCGAGTTTAAACAGATTCATGACATTCAAAAAAATATATTTTTTATTCGGATATCGACGATAAAAATAGATGACAGTAGTTTTCGGAATTTCCAGTATTTCATTCGGTAGTTTTCGTATATTGCACAGAAGTTTTCGGTAGATTAGTATATAAAGCATTCATAAATTGAACATCCTCATTTTTAATTTTAGTTTTCGGAGCTTTTTTTACTACCCTTTTTAAAGTGGTGCTATAATAGCACTGCTATTATACAGATTGTAAGCCTTAATCAAAAACTTTCCTTCTCAAAGTTTATTCTGTGTCTTTAAATTATCACAACAATGATTACAACGAAAAGAAAAATCTTATGTAAAACAGTTATTTTCCAAATACAATAACATTTACAAAATAGAAAAAAATACATAAATCTGAGTAAAAGGAAAATCATAACATTTACAAGAAATATTGTAAACAACATTTTCTAAAAATATCAAACAATTTTGATACAATATCTGCTACAAATCCCATCATAAAATGCCTCAATAATCTCAGTTTTGGATTCAAGTAGAATCAATACGAACAAACACGAAGAACCGACCACCCGCGGTTCCAAATTTCGGTATTCTTCCCAATAAAAATTGATTGCCCTATTAGAACTTGAGTTTGTTATTAACCTATTAAAGCACAGTTAATCTAAATAAAGTGTTTTTACATTTCAAATATAAAACATAAAAAACAAAAGCCATTATGAGGTCTTTTCAGAGTTATTGTTGAAGCTAGTACCTTTATGGATAAAGTAGATACCAACAATACAATTGTGGTGGGTGACACATTGCGACCATTTAAGAAAAGTGCGTGGAGTAATAAAACGTATTGTTAAAGCTTTACAGTATACGCCTACAAGCTTCAAAGACTCATTTATGGGGTGATAATGACTATAATACTCTTTACGGATGGGACAAACAATTTGCACTCGAGTGTTAATGTTTCTAGCAATGATACTACAAAAGAGAGAGTAAATAAATTTAATAACCAGGCAGTTACTTTTTATTGCAATGCTAAATCTTTTAAATATAATATCGAGTTGAAATTTGTTGTTAAACCAAAAATAGAGCTAAGGCAAACAAATAGTAACTCAGGTCAGATGTTCTAATATGTTATGTTGGAAATGAGTTTACAAGTTTGTGCAGAGGTTTGCGGCTAACAACCAATAACTTTGCATTAAGATGTCAATTAGGTAGGGTTTTGCATTATGAAGCTTATGAAAGCAGGATTCCTTTGTAGCCATTACAAGAACATTTTGTTTTAATGAACCCTTATTAAATATCATGCATTAGCAAAAATAAAAAAGTTCATGAGACATGGTATTTTTTTTGTTATTTATAAAGACACCATAAAATATGATAAAGGACACAGTATCTTGTCGAGAGGTGCTGATTACAATCAGTTAGTCCGGCGCCATATTTCTACCTTGGCGTGGGCGCTGCGTCTCTAATGACTCTCCCATGCGCTTGCGCTGCTACATCGCAATAATTGCAAGCTTCGGCGCATGCCCTTTGATCTTACTGAAGTAAGGAGTAAGTATAGTGTAAGGATAGTTATTATCGGTTAGTGAGTGCAGCGTGAGCCTAGAATCAGCGTTAAAGAGACTAGCTTGAAAGGGCTCGTAGGCTGTCGACTGTATGCTAATGGGAGAATTATTTGTATGATGGAGATGTTGGAGGTATGAAGTTATCTGTTACGACTAACATCTTTGGTCATTAACTCGTTACACTGGTGAAGCGTGAGAAAGGATAAAACATGATCAACATTTTAAGTAATTATATGAGTTTTGGTATGAGGAATTGAGAACAGATTAAGAAAGTAAACAGATATCTATAAATAAATTGTTCAGGCAAGACCGACAAAAGCTCATGTACGCCAAAGGGAAAACATCACAAAAATGATGATGATCCATAATTCTATGTAAAAGTCGGTACAACATAAGAAGTAATTTCTCATAACTTACCATAAACAGTGAGTAGAGCCGGTTCGGAGACTCTCTTGCCAGCAATATTCTCTGCTACACAGGTGTAATTTGCCATGTCCTGTTAACAAAACGATTACATGCAGATTAAATTGTAAATTAGCTTATCTATCTAGGCATGGGAAGTCGTTAGGGAATGATAAGTATCTGTAGCTTGGTGTCGTTTTTCCTGAGATCCGTTAAAATAAAGAGAGCTAACGTTTAGATGGGACGTAATGTAAGTGGCCCCTTCAAGCTCAGCTGCCAAATAAAAGCTTAAGGTGTTTGTGACATCCTGATGGCTATGATCTCAATGAAACTGTGCGCAAATCTTTAAATATATTTGTGGTCCCCCACACACCGCACACCAGCTCATCTCTCAAGCTGAATTTGTGAAATGGTTTCAGGTAAAAACCATTTTCCATGAAACGGTAACTGTTTATTTATAGAAAAGTATTTACACTTAGTCATCTTTACATAAAAGACGTCTGTATTTCTCTCTTTATTTTATTTCCAGTATAGATAAAATTATACAACTTGTTAAACTTTGTGTAAAACGAGGCAATATTCATCGTGTCCTAGCAGCTATTATGACCGTGTTTTATTAAATTTTGCTTTTTGGGCTAAATAGAGACGTAGTTAGATGCTGCTAGATGCTAGTTGTGGAAAATATATATCCCATCAAAAACATAAAATGTACAAAAATGGCAAGTCTCGCAACGCAATCCTTCCACCGTAAAAAGTTGTGAGATCTTATGTAAAGCCAAGTCTGCTATTTTAGTTTTTATGGAAGCACCTTTTCATTTAAGTTAGTATGGGAGCACCTATTTAACAAATTTATCATTAATTGTTTCCTATTTAGTTACCTACCAACATTAAGTGACTGTATTAATATTAGTCATCTTTATTTCCTAATAAAATATAGTGACTTCGCAATCGCACAGCAACATATACAACATATCAGCTACCTAATACCAATTTATTAGCGATTTGAGAAGATATTTCTACGCATCAGTGCTTTATTTGTGCTCTGCGATTGCAAAGTCACCATATTTTATTAGGAAATAAAGATGACTAATATTAATACAGTCACTTAATGTTGGTAGGTAACTAAATAGGAAACAATTAATGATAAATTTGTTAAATAGGTGATCCCATACTAACTTAAATGAAAAGGTGCTTCCATAAAAACTAAAATAGCAGACTTGGCTTTACATAACATCTCACAACTTTTTACGGTGGAAGGATTGCGTTGCGAGACTTGCCATTTTTGTACATTTTATGTTTTTGATGGGATCTCATTTCTTTTTGTAGGTAGTCCTCCTTTTTTTCTTCTCGGGTAATATTTCTTGCACGTCAGCTGCGGATTTTCTTAAAACCCACTCCCTTTAACTGATCATTAGGACATACTCCTGAGAAACTATTATCGGGAAGGAGCATTTCATAATGACCACCTAAGAAACTACCAGAGAATCGTAAACGTTTCACTGGCATCCCAGGATCGCCACCGAATGATCCTCTTAAACGGCCATTTTCGTAAACCTTGAACGTAAATAGATACAAAGCGGTGGCTGCCATAAGTTCGGATACGGAACCGTAGGTGGTAGTTTTCATCATTGCTGTCGAGTACATGTGTCTCCACGCTCGTCACACGTATAAAGTTGCATTTCATCCCAATGCGCTACCACATACTCGACTACCGCACACCTAATGTCATATGAAGACTCAATGTTCCCATACATAGAGAATGGCAAAGAATGGAACAAACATGAACCATCTCCAGGTATAGGGACAACTAGGTGTGGACAAGGATTTTCATTTATGTACAATATTTCAGGTTCCATTGCAATATTAATTTTTACTGTAAGTTATTATTACTATTATCCACAATTAGATGCAACAGGCAGGTTAAAATTTCTTTTGACCATGAAGTGAAAGGCAGGCTTGTCAGTCTAAACCACAGAGTACATTATTATGTCTAAACCTCTCAGAATAATGAGCTAAACCTGGTCTTTTTTGAATGACACACGAGTACATAGATATTTCAATATACCTACATCATAGAAGATGCATATACAAATAAAACAACATTAGCCGCTTTATTTTTCCTTTAATATATTTAAAGCTTTACTTGATAAATAACCTTTTACCTTGATTTTTAGGGTTCCGTGTCATTAGGTTCCGTGACTCTATTACTAATCCTTCCGCTGTCTATCCATCTATCACATGGGTCTACAGCCTCAGCCGTTATAGGTAGCGCGTAAATATTTTCACATAATATATGTTACATTGTCCTCTATCACGGCAAATAATAATATGGCCCCTATCACAGCATAAAAAGTTCAATAAATGGAAATCCAAGGGGGGTCCAATTATTCGATGTTATTTGTTTCAGCTCTATCTTTATAAAACAACAATTTTGAGCATATAAATATTAGAGTTCCGTATTCAAAAGGTGCTGATTTGTTTGTCAGGCGCTACCATTTTAGCGCCTTGTTTTTTGTCGCCTTGATGTTGCTATGTCATCTTTATTGTTGGTATATACCATAATGATTTGGGGTTTCGTACCCATATTGTGTGATGGTAGTACGGAATCCTTCGTGAGCGAGTCTGAATTGCACTTAGCCGGTTTAATAGCGACTTAATTACGAAATGTTGATATTTATCTTCTTAAATAGACTAAATGTGTTTTAGGGTTCCTTACCCAAAGCACAAATTATTATAACAAAGGCTCTATCGTTAGAACGGTTATACATACAAGTTGAAAATTTAGGCAGACTACTTTAAAATAAAATAAGAAATAATAAAAATTAGGGTTCCTTCCTAAAAAGGTACCGAATTGTTTGTCAGGCGCTACCGTTTTATCGCTTTGTTTTTTGTCGCCTTGATGGTGCTATGGCATCTATGTTGTTGCAATTTACTTTTAGGGTTCCATACCCGTATTGTGTAGGGGTACGGAACCCTTTATGCGCGAGTCGGATTCGCAAACTACCGTTTTTTTAGTGACTTAATTACGAAATGTTGATATTTTCTTCTTAAATAGACTAATATTGTGAATGTGTGGAACATTATAAACCACCCTTTTTAGGGTGCCTTACCCAAGGAACAGATTATTATAACAAAGGCTCTATCTTTAGAACGGTAATACAACTTACAAGTAAAAGTTTAAACTTTGGGCAGTCTGTAGTAAATACTTTAAAGTAAAATAATGAAAATTTGGGTTCCGTACTAAAAAGGTACCGAATTGTTTGTCAGGCGCTACCGTTTTATCGCTTTGTTTTTTGTCGCCTTAATGTTGCTATGGCATCTTTATTGTTGTTATTTACTTTTAGGGTTCCGTACCCGTATTGTGTAGGGGTACGGAACTCTTTATGCACGAGTCAGATTCGCACTTTACCGGTTTTATTTTTTAGTTTTCGCACTTTAACTTTAACGTAGAATTTTTCGTTTTAGGCGTCTTTAATGCAAAGCAGCATACCACCAACGTCATCTAGTGTCATACAAATTTATAGATGCAGCTGGAAACATACATTTTGTATAGACTTTGTATGGAAATATTAAATTACCAACCGCAAATAACATTTTTATATTTTTTTGTTGCAATGTACACTTAACACTAACCGCATGCAAAATTTCAAGTTTGTAGGCCTGCTAGAACACCTTTAGACTTTTGATGATGTGTCAGTCAGTCATTGACAAAATAAGGGAACTTTGACTTGAGATATTTCGTATTCGAATATAGGTACAAAGTTGTAATTTGGGGTCAGAAGTAGGATCAGTAAGTACTCTTGGTTCCTGAAATTTCAGACTTCTAGCTTTACCCACAACGAAGATACAGGTGGGTTGAAAGTGCCGTGAGTTGCTTCGAGAAAAGGATGGTACGGCCGTTCCGCGTTTTTTCTGCGAGACTTTGCGGGGGCACTGCCGTGCCCCCAGATAAAGAAAATAAGCTGTTAACTTCACAATCAGTTTTTACCTTCTACATGAATCTTACGAAAAATCTAGGCCCTCTTAAGTAGAAATGTTGAAAAGAACTTTTGCGAATAAGTTGAATTTACTTTTAAAAACATGAAAAACGACGCAATGAAAATTTCAGAGAGGTGATGTTAATAAAAAGGATAGAGTGCTGCTGCTGGCACAAAACAAAAACAAACACAAACCAAATTCACTTTAAAATAACAGACACTCATGAAAATCCTTTTAACACGAATGTAGACGAAATTTCACAAACACGACAATTACTTGTGTCTCATTCGACAAAGAGTGAAGTTGTTAATTTTAATTATGGTACAAGAAGTGTGATTAAATTAATTAAAGGAAATGTTTCTGCCACCTTTGTGCACAACAGTGGTTGTATTACGGAAACCACATGAAGATGGATAGAGTTGGCAAAGAAGATAAAATAAAATATATAATTGCAATTCAAGATTGCAATTTAAGAGGCCTACAAAATGACAAGTAATTGATAAACAATAAAATTATATTAAGATATCGTAATTCATGTTTTCGAATACATTTTAATTGATGAACTGACTTCTTCAGAGACTAAACACAAAGCTGAGTACCGTATAATTTACGTAACTTCCCTCAACTAACGTCAAATAAACTAATCACTAGTCATCCTACACTATTCTCTCTTTAGACGTCAAAAGCACCATCAAACCTATTCCCTTGCAGTCAGTACAAAGCGACAGTAGCGGGTTGTAATTAATACATGTCTGCCTGCCGAGGCTAATTAGGTGCAGGCGTAAAACGGAAACCGGGCATGGTATGAAATATTTGCGATTGTCCCGTTACGGCTTCGCTTGATTGACGATGTGGGTGGTGACGACACATGATTCTTCAGCATGTGGTGGAAGGGAAAGTGGTCGTGTAAATCATAGGGGAGGGTCTTGAAAGAAAAAATGTTTGAGTAATGACTTCCAATTACAGCACCCGTTTTCGTAATCACCGATCAAGTGTTGAATATTGATTACAATATTTTTACATGTAAACCAAACTTATTTAACGTGATTTTTAATTGGTTTTGGAACGAAAACTGGACATATTGCTCGGCTACACGTACAACTTATGTAATAGAGCCAACCCTGAAAATAGTAGTCGTTGACAAAGAGAGGACGGTTGTTGACTGCGTCTGCAGGAGATTATCCTGGAGTCCCAGCAGGCGTCCCTAGGGTAGTAGTAAAAGGCACAGAACCCGACTTGAAGTATCTGTTTCTAGGGACTCCTAATATCATAATAAAAATAGCCATACGATAAATAAACAATTAAAAATAGAAAATAAAAATGCACGAATCACAAAAAACATAAAATGCAATTTCAAGTTTTATGAAGTGAGCGTGTGTCAAAATACAAATTCAAAGTGATTTTTCATTCACAAACAATTCTTTTTGATGACGCACCGAAAATAACAGAATTTTTCGCTCGACATGAAAGGCAGAGGAAACTGCGAAAAACGACACGGCACGACAAAAAGTCGCAAACAACATGCGACAACCGACTTCTGTTGCAATTAATAAGTGTCTGTCAGTTGCGACTAATTGGTTGCGCTTGCGTTGCGGCTACATAAAGAATTTGCAATCATGCGACACTGCGACACGACTTCACACAACCGAATCGGTGGACAGAATGCCACATGTACTTATTTCGGGATGAGTCATACCAGATGTGGCAAAACTGGAAGATAATGGCATTATTACGACAACTGCTAAGGATGGTTATTAGGGTATAAATAAGCGGTGGGTAAGTGTATGTCATAAGTACTCATAACAGATTAAGTTTGTGGTCTGGAATTGAGTAGCAAATTATTACCGTAATAAAAGAGACACTGATAGCATTTTTTCACAACACTACTACCTTTTGTATGTTCTCAACTGTTTATTGTTTATGACAAGTTTATGAACATGAATAGTATGGTTGTTTGAATAAGCCGAGATGAATTCGAGAAATTTTTGCTATAAATGCACACACTATCATAACAAACGTCACTCAAAAAAAAATAGTATAACATAATGTCAAAAAATTAAGATCGTTTTAGCGATAATGAGAATAAAGAGGGTTTAGTGATTTATCGTAATAATGAAAAAAAAATCTACTCATAATTAACGATGGATTCGAATACACACGGTTCCGACAAAAATATTTCGATCAAACTAACTCATACCGATTAAAAGTTTAGGTAGTAAAATATAATAAATAAAATACCCTTTCGATAAACCCATAACGAACCTGTAAAGTGGCTCTTGAAATCAGCAGGTTTCCCTCAGCGGAGACCAGCACGTTATGGTCTTGCTGCAAGGGTGCTCCATGCTTCAGCCAGTAGACCCTGGGTATGGGAGCAGCGGTGGGGGGCGTGCAGCGCAGTGACGCTGCAGAGCCTGCCTCCACCGACGCCGCTGATGGCGACATGGTGAACTGCTTCTTTAGGTCTGTCGAAAATAAAGTTCTATTAAAATAAATATAGTTTTATATACATATACTTATATTATATTATGTAATGTATTTAAGGGGCTCCATAATGCTAAACATCAGTTTGGCATTGGATTCAGTTCCGTCAATGTAGATGACAAAAATTTGAAAAAAATATGGCGTGCTTTTTGACTCAAGACAATTATTAATTACACTTTATAAATAAACATACTTTCAATCTTCTAATAATTAAATTACTTTTAAAAAGCTGAATTTCATGAAAAAAGCGAATCAGTTTCCATATTTCAAAACCGATTGAAACGAAACCAACACATGCAGATACTAACTAGAAAAAACCTTTTTTTTTTTTAGAAATTATAAAGAAATTATAATTGATGTCCTAATGTAGCCGCGATTTCAAAATAACTGAAGCAAGTGCGCGGCATCTAATTAGAGCAGGATTGACAGTTAAAATACAAAAGCGTTAGAGCAGAACTGAATTTTAGCATTGTGCAGCCCCTTAATAAAATAACATAAAAATACGTTAAAAGACAAATTAGTCAATCAATAACATTTATTTACATTAAAATAAATACATACTTAGAAACGACATGAATCTCCGAGGGGTGACAGAGGTACTTCCGAATATATGGACTATGAAATAAAAATCAGCGTAGTCTACATTCGTACACCCACGTTTCACCGTCGATTATAGCGTCCCAGTGTGAAACCTATTGCGCGTTCTTCGGGTACAAAATGGACTTGCAGCCTTCCGAAGAACGCAGAACGATCACAAATGTGCCCTTACTGGATTTGAACCCGCGGCCACCGGATTTGTGGTCGAGATAATCGAATCACAATACATCAATCAATATATTCGAATTATAATAAAAGAGTAGGATACATTGAAAAAAAAAAAACTAAAAAATAGTAATAAAACACAAATCAGCGATTGTAGAATTCTTTTCAGTCTGTCTGTCTGTATTTCGCGCACATCTCCAAAACCATTGAACAGATTTTTATGTTGTTTTTACAGGTGAACAGAGCTTAGTTTGGATGAGAATATAAGCTTAGTTTAACTAAAATCGAATGTCGAAAAAAAATCATCTAAATTTAGAAATTTTTGGAATTTACTTTTCTAATGCTAGAAGTAAAACAAACTGAATTTTTGTCGGTATTTCATGCATCACGCAAAAACTACTGAACGGGTTTGGATGCGGTTACGATTGTACGATCCTCAGCAGTTAGACATCAGACATGGACTATAAAGAAAGAAGAAAGGGAGATCACTGTTAGATGACTTATTATCTTACTTAAAAACTGTAAATAAACGTTATCAATTGACTAGTTTGTCTTTAAATGTAGTTTATATATATATATGTATATGTATATATAAGCTAACTTAAAAACTGGGATACTTTTTATTGCGGGCTTCCCAATGGATTACACTGTGATTCCACGCGGACGAAGTCGCGGGCTACAGCTAGTAAAAAAGTAAAACGCATAACACCGGGCTGTATGGAAACTCTTTCACTGTTAAGTGCATCAAACTGTGGAACTCCCTTCCTCACACTATCAGGGATAGCCCCTCCATTGGTGTATTCAAAAGGAAAATAAAAGAGCACTATCTTCGACAACCTATGCTGTATATAATATATATAGGTAGGTAAATTAGGTATTATATATCATCCATTATGTATTTATTTACTGAATATGTATTTTATATTTATTTATATTATGTAGGCATTTGCATGTAAATTTGATGTAGTTTATCATTATATTTTTAAGTATTACTTAAGTATAATTTAAGTATCTACTATTAATTTAATATTGTTTCTGTATAAGTATTATCGTGCACAATATGAATATCTTATTTATATCAAATATCCCTATCATCCTTGGTTTGGTGGAAGAAATCTCAATATTGAGATAAGCACGCCATTGTACATAACGTGTATCATGTAATTTAGAATTAAGTTTTCTTTGAGTAATAAAAATAAAAAAACGCCTAATTTGTTATAATATTTTAAAAATCATGTCCTGGTTCAAGAACTTGGTATAAAGTTTAATATTAAGATACACCGCTCAACAAACAAATTCTATTAAAAAGTTTTTGCAGACACTTTACGCTCTCCAAAGTTTAGATAAAAAGTTAAGGTACCGCATATTTTGCCATTCATCAGTTCGACGCGGCACGTCATAAAGTTTGGAATTTTAATAACGTTCAACTTAGGAAAAATTTACAACGTGGCAATAACCTCATCGAAACAGATCTTCTAATAGGTTGGCAAAAAAACAGGATTCGATCAAAGTTAGAACATTTAGGCAGAGCAACGAGCTAGCCACTAGTTTTGAATTTCCGTGAAACTGAGGTCATAAAACCAAGAAACCGCTTCTAAATTGATTAATCAATAACAATTATCAGCTCGTGAGACCAAACTGCCAGGTCCCAAATTACGTAATTGACGAACTTGTTAGTATTTTATTAAGATTGACGTGAGACCATGGCTCAGTGTTACACAATTTTTGTCCAATGGCATTACTATTGTTGTCAAACAATAAATTTGTTGACTTTTGTTGATCATGATTGAGGGGAGTATGGAAGAGTAGAAAAAATGTTTATTGAGAACACAAAAAAAAGAAAAAATACTTTATTCGTGGTAGTGGTAGTTCAGTTGGTAAGATGTAAGCCTCTCAATCCTGAATCCTTTTTAAATTCTGCCCATGAGCATGCACCAATGCATTTCGATATTTATGTGCATAGTATAGCGTTATTGCTGAACTTTGCAGAAAAATACGGAGTTAAGGCGATATGTAAAAGTTTTAGCGTCCCTGTTGCTCTATGTGCGAGAGGGATGGATTCGAGGAAAAGTAGCAAAATGACGGTTTTTATTGATATAAAATGTACTAAAGTTGCTATCAAAATTTCGTTTTACCAGGTCCTAGATACTGTTAAAACACATCTAATAAAATATAATCCCAGTCCATATGTCATTCAAAATTGTCAAACCAGGAGAATTGGTGTCGAAAAACATCTCATTTCAATAACTATTTGTATCGAGCCGAATTTCTCCAATCGCGTTTCTGTTTTAGCAGATCGCTACAAAAAGATTTCAAAAATTATATACTATTTTATCAAGATAGTACATTCTTTACTGAAGTTGATATACAAGTTCTAAAAGTGTCAATTTATTTTTCGTAGCGCCTTAAACCTGCGCTAAAAATTGTACGGCGATAAGGCTCACCCCTACCACATTGGGATTTAAAAATCGTCAGTGAAAAGAAGTAGTACGAGTGTTAAATGTTCCTGCCCCTCTGTTACGTATGTTTGGTTGTCAACTGGACTGAGTGCTTATCATCAAAAACATAGATAAAAATGAACTTTTAAAATTGTCTTCAGTGGGTATTGAACTATTTACGAACTGTGACGTCACTTTAAGTGCGAACATGTCTTAGACAGTCGGAATTCGATTGTATGTCAATGTTTTTGATGATAAGCACCCATTCCAGTTGGCAACTAAAGATACATAATAGGCCCGCAATTCAGTATGCACTCGGAACACTTCTTACACCACCTGGGGATATATTGTGTCTTATCGACATATTTTTACAATATGCACGATGAAATCCCTATGCCTCCTACTTCCTTACTAATATCATAAATCCGAAAGTGTGTTTGTTGGTTTGTCCTTCTTTCACGCAGCAACGGAGTGACTTATTGCACAAAGATAGTTTATGGGCCGGAGAGTGATATATGAAACTTTTTATCCCGGAAAAATGCAAGGTTCCTGTGGGATAGATCTAAAGCGTAATACTGTAAGAAGGTTGAACAGAACCTGATGAAATTTGATACAGAGATTTCCTTGCTCCAGAAATTAAATAAATCAAATTAATATTATAGTATTTTTAATCCTGAAAAAATACACAGCTCTTGTGGGACAGTAATTCTAACTAAATCTGTAATTAGAAATCAGATCTGAATAAAATTTGGTTTTCGATTGCCAGTGGGATTAAAACTTAACCCAGTAATAAAACTTGAAACATTCCAAATCAGAATCAAATACTAACGTACTATTAAATTATTGGTCCGAAAAATATTAGCAGATTCGATGGCACTACACAAAAATATTGACAGATTCGATGGCACTACACAAAAATATTGACAGATCCGATGGCACTACACAAAAATATTGACAGATTCGATGGCACTACACAAAAATATTGACAGATTCGATGGCACTACACAAAAATATTGACAGATCCGATGGCACTACACAAAAATATTGACAGATTCGATGGCAATACACAAAAATAATGACAGATTCAATGGCACTACACAAAAATATTGACAGATTCGATGGCACTACACAAGAAGCCGTGGCAAAAGCTACGTAATACAGATAAATTCTCTTCCAGCTCTTTAAATTCAGCTTGTAAAAATGTAGAAGGAATTGCATACGGACACAGTTTTGTCAGTGAACATCCATTTAACCGTTAACCTTTCCGTTTAAATATTCCGTTCGTCGATCAAACGAATCTAAATAAACATGAGTTGAATATAGCAACTTTACCAAATAAGTGAAACAGTTGGCATATAGTCAACAATAATAAAATAATCAAACAGGAGTGTATATCGGCAATCACAATATTTTATGATCTTACAATCTTAGATTTGCCTATATCTAAACTACTGTTTGTATCGATCATTGTCTACTAACGAACAAATTACATAGTGAACCAAACAATATTCCATATCTCACCGTGTCTCAGACGTAGAAATTCATTTATTTACCAGCAAAGTAAAGCAGTCAACATAGAAAATAAAATACGTAAAGGCACCATAGAGGGTCTCGCATCCCGTCTCGCACAGACGTGTGGAAGTAATGGAGCGAGCAACGCTCAGATTTATGGGTTCGCTACTCCGTGGCACAAAAGCACTCCGGAGTTGAAACGTTCATTTTGCAGTGAGACACAAAAACGATCCAGAAAGTAGAAATATTAGTCGAGTCGCTGGAGCAAGTTGTTTGATTAATTTTACAAAGTTACAGAGCTTCGAAGTGGGAGCATTTCGATGTTTTGTCGCTTACGTGTATGTAACTAATTCTGTTGGCGAAATGGTGGTGGAAATATTTACCATCGGGGAAAATTGCGAACAACCACTTTACTTCCTTATTGAAATAGACATTAGAGCGAACAGTTGGTCTGCAGAAGTTAACGAATAGTATTTGTTGGCTAGCGACGACGTGAAAATGGTTTAAAAGAATCCAACTTTTCAGAACTTTAAAAATAACTGCAAATGTGCAGTCGTATCAAAAACTAACTCAGTCGGCTAGAGATAGTACTTATCTTAATAAGCAACTTTATAAAGACATCGACATACAGGATCGTTGGGACCTAAGAGAAGATATTGTGACTAAAATAGAAAAGGGAATGCTTCGGTGGATTGGACATGAAGAGAGAATGAATGAAATTAGGGTGACGAAAGAATTTTATAGTGCGCCAGCGGAAGGTAGAGCTAAAATAAACGACTAGAAGGACATATGCTGACCAACTTGATGAAATATTGAAGAAGGGCAATGTAAAAGAGGTGTGTCAGGATCGCAGCAGATAGAAATCTGTAGTCTGTGCCTCCTCTGGGACGCAGGCGTGAGTATATGTATGTATGTATTAAATAGCCTTGAAATCGCTGAAAATTCAGTTTAATTTCATCTATAATTATAATGATAATTATGATTTTGCTAAACACCCTCCCCTTTTTACATTCCCCTCACTTACACAAACACATACTCTCTCATACATACTCATCTTACATTAACTCCACACAACACAAACATCTTGTCGAACAAATGAGCAAATTAAACTATAAGATTACGTTAGGTACTTGGTTAAGTTGCTTTATTTTCTTTAAATGTTTAAATATAAGAGTAGACTACCGAATTAGTTAAGTTTTGATTATTATTTTTTACATTTGGGGAAATTTGTTATTGGCCTTAGTTTAAGTTTTGAAATATTGTTTAGAGTATATTATATCGCTGTTAATTTCCTGAATAAACTAAATAAAATAAATAAATAAATATAAGTATACATATGTAATTTCATTATATGTCTGAAAGTATTAAATTTTCTTTTAGGTAAAAGATAAATGTATTATCAAAAGAAAAATAAAACATAGTAAAATAAAAGACAAACCTTTAAGTACTCCACAATCATCTACTCATCATCGCTAATCCTGCGCACGCTTGCCGCACGTTTATAGGATTATTACAAGCAAAGGAAATATTCGCTAAAAGATCCTATTGATGATTATAGAAACGTGAGGTCAGCTATTACACTGATCTTTAGCAATCACACGCGGGTTCAACAAGGCTATAATTTACTAACGTGATTAGCCAATAGAAAATATATAAATTTTATATTTATTTTATTTTGTGGGCGGTTTTCTTTGCACGTTTTGTTGCATATTCGTTATTACATGACGTATGTTGGTTTGAGCGTGTACAGAGGATAGATGAAACAAAATTGATGAAAGAAATATATTACGCTGTCCAAATCGTAAGATTAGAAAATGGAGATTTGGGTGACGGGCGTGTGTATATGTATGTATTATATTTCGTTGCATACATCGGTAGATGAATCTTGTTGAGAACACAATACTTGCATTTGATTGAAAGTCAAAATTAAGTGAAATCTGGTAAACATAATGAACAAAACTCTCAAAAAAAATTAACATAAAAAAAATGTGTATTATCAAAAACAAAATTAGAATTGTGTATTCAATTAAATATTAAATATAAGTTTTTGGGTAGGTAGTAATGTAAACTTACTTCTTACATCCTGTTATGTCTGTAACATTTACACGACACGTTAGTATAAGTGCAGTTGCGATTTGGTTAAGACAGAACATCCTGCCTTTTAATTTACCCTGAGGTATATAAGTTTGTTGACGAGTTAAGGACAACTTCATCACCTTGCACCCTGAATGAATCTCTTCCTGCAGGAAATAAGCTGCCGTGGCCAACCTGGAAGTCTCTCAACCGACTTCGAGCGCAGGTTGGGCGCTGTATAGAGACCCTCAGCAAATGGGGCATGATAAGCGCATCCCACACCAAGTGCGAGTGCGGTGCTCCTTCACAGAACATGTCTCATTTGCTCTCGTGCCCAGCGTGCCCAAATACCTGTACGTGGTATGACCTATGGACGGCCTCGGCAAATGCTGTAGATGTGGCTGCGTACTGGTCCAGGATCTTGTAAAGGAACCATCGACACGAAAATAAGAAGAAGACGAGTTAAAGTGCTCTGTAGTACCTAAACTCGTCAACAAACTTGTCGAAGTAGAAACGGGGATTCGGCTATAACTATATATAATACTAATATATATATAATTCGGTGGTTGTTCAGCCTAGGTCGGGGTTTTAATATTGAGATCAGGGTTCAAATTCTGTCTGCCAGCTTGGCTAAGCTTTACGGAATTTATCACTTAGAGGGTAATCTGAATGTGTGACATCTATAAATTATTTATGAATCTACTCTTTATTAGAAAAAGAAAAATACTAAATTTTTTTTTGTATTGTTAATTTACACCTATTGTCTACTAAAATAGTGGTTTTTCATGCTGGTTACCTACAAAATAATAAAACGTTTACATAATCTTCAATTTATGCAACCACTAAAATAATTATCGAATAAAACTCAAACAATTATATATTTTATAAGACAATTGTACCAATCTGATTTTTTTCTCTACATTATGATCGCCACAATTTTACCCAAAAAAATTGTGTTACTTATTTCTTGACCTAGAGATGCGTCCTGGGGATCTAAAAAGGCTGACTTGGGTGAATCGTAAAATGATTTGAAAGTAGGATAGAGTCAGAGTGTTTTTACGCATGCAAAAGAGACGGCAATAGAACAGAATCATAATGTGATTCATGCAAAATGGCCTTTTTAGAAGACCTGTTCAACGCAATTTTTTTCTTAGATGTCTTGGTTTTTGACATATTTTACGAACACTGTGCCTGTTGTCCCTTAAAAATTTACGGATTTGTATGAGGGAAATAATTTCCTGCTGCGCCGTTAAGGGTTATGTGAATAGTATATCTGTACCTACCACTTGCGGACGGTGAAGGAAAACACTGGAGGTAAATGTCCTAAAAATCGTGGGAAATGTAGGTGAACGAGTGTTGATTATTTCAGTCCACATTCGGAAACATCTTTGACACCCCTAAGGAGATACATGGCGCGCCAACATATTCATTTTTGTTGATAAATCAAAAATGAAGACATTTTCCTATCCTACCCTACTCACAGTAACATTCTGATTTTTGTTTGTTTGTTACATCGTAACTCAGCAACCAACTTACACATTGTATTGAAACTTTTTGCTGTAAGAAGTTGTCCTGGACTAAAGTAATGCTATTTGTACTGGGATATCAGGAAAATTCCTTGAGTTAAGATAAACCTATCTAAAGCAAAGCCTGGGCAACAAGCTAATGTAGAAAGCTAGTACAAATGAAAAGAGTTATGATTGCGAGGCAAAGTAACCTGTATTTTTACAGATAAACTTTCTTCAAACGAGACCAATCGTAATAAAACAGACTAGAAACAGAAACACGGATTTAAATTCGAAAACAAAGCTAAGCGTACACTAAATCACAAACTCGCAAAAGACTACAAATCCGCACTCCGTTTTGAACACATAGCTACAGCCGTGTATAGAGCGGTGAAGCAACGAAAATTTCGCTGAGGAAATGAAACGCTTTGGGTAATTTATAGCTTTACCCGAGCGAACACGTACGTACGAACTCCCCTCTCAGGTTTAGCTAACACTTATCATTTACGGCCATCTGCTGAATTTAAAACCATTGAAAACTTTATCCATGAGCAAGAATCGTACGATTAATTTTACTTTGGAAGTAACGCCGTTTTCTTTTTATTTATTTTTTTTGATTAAGAGAATATGTCACGCTTGCAAAAGTCACGTCACTCTATGCGAAAAACCGCGCAGTGCGAGAGGGACAATTTCCGGAATAAAAGCAAAATTTCGGCTTTAAATTAATATAAAATGAACTAAAATGGCTATCAAAATTTTAAACTAGCATAATAAAATTTAGATATTGTTAAAATCCATATATTTGTCACACTACGAGAAAAAGTGTCACTGAAGACCTAATGTAAATAATTATTTCTTCGAGGGAAATGTCAGCAAACGTGTTTCTGTAACTAAAAAAAACTAGAAGAATTATAATTCATCATTAATAGTTATAATTCAGTTAATATCACCAAATTATCTTGACACTTACGTATGTACATAGAGTTGAATAGATCGCAATCTTCATAGGGTCTAATTAAGTTGGTAACTAATTACTCCCTAAATACTTAAATATTGGTAATTTTCAGATTTTTTTCCTATACCTGTGCTATAAGACCTACCTGTAAACGAAAGTTCAAGTTTCTAAGTCAAATGGAAATATCCTGGTGAGTTGTATGAGATTTATTATGTAAAGTGCAATAACTTTTTTCGCGTTGAGTTAGAAGCCTGATGTTCTTACAGCACCATGGAGTCGTAGACTTCTGTAGGAAGTATCAGTTTCAACTTGATATCCCATGCGGTTCCTGAGAAAAAGGATCTTGACAGACGAACAGACAGACAGACGAACAGACAGATGGAAAGACAAATAACGAGGGTTCCGTTTTTTTTTTCATTTTAAGGTACGGAATCCTAAAAATGGCGTTCATTGTAGCCAGACGTCCCACAAACAACACACTATTAAAAAGAAAAGGGATTTTTTTAAATAAACGAAGGTTACCTCTTAGATATAAGGTGACTTCGCATGATACAGCCAAATTAATACTGGAGTCTCGGTAAGTGGTCAAGACTATGGTTCAATGTACTGGGAAAAAATATATTTCGGCTTCCTATACCTATTAACACGTGGTTGTTTAGAAATAAGTACAGCGGCACAAATATATTTTTTTGTATTTTGAAAAACCTTGGTCCTGACCACTTATCAAGTCTTCAGTATGAATTTGGCTATATCATGAAAATACACCTTATACAGGATGTTAAAATAAAGTTGCGGAAGCCGGAAACTGGTGATAGTAGTACTCGTCTATACGAATAACTTTTCGTGAAACTTTTCTATGAAACGAACAGCTGATTTTTTTTCGCGATTCGAGGTTTGGCTGCATAGTAACAGTTGTTCGTATAGACGAGTACTATTGACAGTTTCCAGGTTCCGTAACTTCATCTTAACACCCAGTATAAACGTAATAAATGAGTATTGAAGAGCATGTATCCAATGGAGTGTATTTTTTTTACAGAATGTCAAATATGAACTGCAAAGATTTTAAAAGATTTGTTGCTCAAATTAAAGCTTTCGCTGATAATAATTGCACGCGTAAACATATCACTAACTGCTAAATGGAATCAAACTTTGAATATGTAACATGAAACTTTGAACAGCTCATGACGGATTCACGCGAGATTAAGGCGATTGGATACGCCAACTGCAATTTTGGACCTGTCTTTGAAGGCCTACTCCTCCCACACGGGTGGTCCAAAAACTTTCATAAAAATATACGATAGGCATTATAGAGTCAAAAAAAAATTTAAGTTTCATAAACTGTTTTTCTAGTGCAAGTTTTGACAAAAAAAATCGAAAGTCATCGAAAGTTTCATATGATTAACACAAGAATTCTCTTACTCCTTGCAAACGCCTAAAGCGATTTTAATTATTATTTCACCAAATTATAGGAAATTTTTAGATCTAAAAAATTTAAGTTCAAATTTTTTTTTCCGTTTATGGCGTCCATGTGAAAAGTATTATTTTCTCCTATTTTGCGCTAGCCGGAGACGCAGTGGTTGTCGTAACAGCCACTTTTCAAGGCACGCTGAAATGAACGTTATTTCAATGTCTTTTCCGTTTATATTTGTACCGAGACACATCGAGTTGCTTATTTAGCGTGGTCATACGCCTTAAAGTAAACAGTTATTTCCTTCCGCTTACTTCGTCTGTACTGTTTATTTCCTTCAGATTTACTGATATACTGTTTAGTAAACTTCTCGCGAAATGGTTAGCTCGTAACCACACATTCTCAAATTTTAGATTTTCATCATTATCATCATGGTCATAATTATTTCAGATTTAGCTTCCATCCATCCATCAGCCTAGATCGTCCACTGCTAGACATTAGCCTTTCCAGGACTTTGCCACTCCCGGTGGTCATCACCAGTGACGCCGCTGCCCGTCACCAGTCTGTTCCATATAAGGCCCGACTATTAAGAATGGATATACTGCCATCAATCGGTCCCAGGCATGGTAGGCCTCCTGCTTTTTTGCCTGTGAGCTGTCCTCTTACTCTCCCCCGAATTACTTAAGAGAAACCATTTTGACTTTCTTTTTTTATTAACTATGTCTTTGCTTTCCACTCCTCGTATTATGTCAGCAGCACTGTATATGGTCAGTTGTGTATCATGTTTAATTGAGTTTTTTAGGGTTCTGTAGTACCTAAAAAGAACAAAAGGAACCTTTATGGTAAGATTCCGTTATCTGTCCGTCCGTACGTCACAGATAAATGGGTCGTTCTCTTTTTTTACCGACAATTTGGTAGCAAATTTTGTGACTTTCAAAAATAAAAAAAATGTTTTAAATGTTATATGTTTTGATTTAATATGGTTGACAAGTTATTATATTTTGCACTGAAATACTCAGCAGCGAAGATTTACTGCGTTTTATGGTAAAATTGCTTAAATGGATAGGTATGTGGTGGAAAATGTACACCTCTGTCACGATTAAGCTTTAATTTTTTTAAGCATCATGCACAATCATAAACATTTTCAAATTTCTCTTACGAAAAATAGACATTGAAGACATTTTAGGAATCAATTAAGGACCTCTTTATAACCTCAATAACAATTAATAATGACATATTGAAAACCCCTCTGTCACGTTTCATTCAGATATGAGAAGAATTTTTAATATAAATTGTAGTTCGGAACTATTTAGCATTTTGTGTTTAAATATATATATAAACCAGATAAATACAAATCGATTACCACCACATTTAAACATTATACTACAATTAATTATTGGAATAGATTACTAAATCTGTTGCCCGCCCAGGAGACATAGTTGTGACGGAGGATTATGATATGTGACAGAAGGGTTTACCCTTGATAACAATGTGTTTATTATACAATTTATAAATCTTGAAACTTACAAAAAAACAGTTCTTTATAATTCTTAGGTAACTAATATACCTAGTGACATGTCATACTTAAATTAATAATACTTTTGTGAATAATAACATTGATAATAAATCAGTCTGAAAGTCAGTCTTAAACTTACTACGATTTTTGTACTTTTCAAACACTTCTAACGGCTTTGCAAACTCGTACAATATACAATATACCTTCCTTTTTTGATAACATTTTGTTTGGGGACGATTTTCAGCAAATTTTCGTATGCCACATAGGAAACATCTATTTCAACTAATGTGAACAGTTTTCCGCTTTTATTTATTGCTCTGAAAAACATCACTTTTATATCGCCTTCTTCATCAACATTACTCATTGCAACGCCGACGTATATGTAGTCAACATTTCTTTTGCTTGTTACTCTAACTAAAACATGGACATCTTTCTTTATTTTTGTTGGATGAATATCATCTACAATTAAGTCATATTCATGTGATGTCCCAGGCACAGCTTCATCAGGCTTTGAAAGATTTTTATAATTCAAGCCGATTAATAAATCATTATTTTCTTTGAGCACTGCGTTAGGCTCTTTGGGATCATTCTGACTCACAAATATCTCGTTATCTTCTTCTGACCTAGAACTCGGGGAATACACGATATCATAAACGCTTTCTCGAGGAGCAATTACAATGTTTATTATATCACGCAAGGGGTCCTCAATATCATCGTGACTGCTGTTGTTATTTTTGAGACCCCTTTTAGGTGTTTCTGATACAGGGCGATAAGTTTTAGTTCTGTGACAAGAACATGATTTTTTGCAGAAACAACTTAACACCCGATGCTTTAATGACCCCGGACTCTGAGTAAAAACTTGATGGACTTGCATTGTGCCCTGCAACGGAACAACATTCTTTGGAATGATTGCGGCAACCCTTGCGATGTCATCATCAGTCACGTAAAAGAGCTTTATCTTAGTGGAGTCTTTAAGAGCCATTAAAAACTGAGCTGCATCAGCAATGTCATGTTCAGTTACAACTTTATTGTCTGTTTGCTGTTTTAAGGGTCCCCCAACTCCATCTGCTGCGCCTTTTCCGTGTCCTCCTTCAAAGAAATTCCAGGTTATATTCTCAAATCCGTAATTCCTAAAAAATCTTGTTGATATGAGGTAAAAGTAATTTTTTTGTTTGTTTGGGTAGCTGGCCCATCAGAAAACACGTGAACAGTCTTGACGCGTGGTAGGTCTTTCTGAACGAGATCTAGGATAGGGTCCAAATGTGCCCAAATTGCAGCAGATTGCGTGATTTGTTTTTTCGCTTTTCGCAACAGCGACGCTGTCTCTCAGCAGCTGTTAATGCCATTTATAGATTATTACTTAATCTTTGCGAAACCTAAAAATATAATAATATTTTAATTGATGTTCGACGCGGAAATAACTAGAAACGTTATTATATTAAAATTGGTTTCATTCAGGTGCAAAAAATAAAA
Organism: Ypsolopha sequella; assembly: GCA_934047225.1. Lineage (NCBI taxonomy): Eukaryota > Metazoa > Arthropoda > Insecta > Lepidoptera > Ypsolophidae > Ypsolopha > Ypsolopha sequella. The sequence goes on along the minus strand of OW203988.1, from coordinate 3,218,466 downwards.
AGTTTGTACAATTTGGGATCGTAATCGTTTTGAAACCTGGCAACGTCAATGAAAAGTTTACACCTCTGTAACGACTCTTACCCCTCGGTCACGTTAATTGTTACAGCGGGGTACCGTGACAGGGGTGTAAAATATCTATGTTCAAGTTACTTACATCAATACTAAAATAAATGCTGTAAACATAAAAGATTTCTGCGAAAGGTGAACTAAAGACAGTTTAGGTTTAGATAAAACAATAATAAACGACGCCAATTTAAAACCTAAAACTAACGTGACCGAGTGGCCGCCGAATAAACACACGCACCTCCTCTGATCACATTCGGGCGATTGACTCGGTTTGTTTGGGCACAGGAACGCGAAGCACGGCGGGAGGAGGAAGGGGGGTCCAATGGGCAATGCCACGGTCAATGAAAACCATTTAGCGCATAATACTGTTGGTATTCTCATGTGTGACAGAGGATAGCAAAAAAAAACACCACCATTGGAGACATGGATAAAGTATTTTTTTTCTTTTCGTAATTTCTATTTTTAATTATAAATATTGAGTGTTTAATTAAATTTGAAATCTAAGCTTTTTAATTAAAATTTTAGTAACTTCAGTGTCATACGATTTTTTTTTACCTGAACAATACAAATGCGGCGTGAGGTGATGGGAGACACCTTCATTTTGTATGAAAAACGCTTCTGTCACACTTTTTGTCACTTCTGTCACGATAATTTTGGTAGATTTAAACACAAATAAAAATTTAATACCGACAAAGATCTGTCATAAAAATGTTCATAAGCGCTACTTAAACCCCATTTCATCCAATCACGCAGGAATAAGAAAAAAAACGATTTTTTTCTAGCGGGAGACCGGTTATTGTAGGTAAAAAAAAAGAACTACCCAAATAACTTTAGCACCGTTAAAGACAAAGACTTGAAATTTGACAAAAAATTGCATCAATTTGCCCAAATATCACGGTATAAAAAAAAATACGAAAAATTTGAAATTGTTTAAAATGTTTCCAAAACAAAAGTGAGAAAAATAAAAAATATTATCCTAAAAATACAATGTTGGTATCAAATTAAAAATATATAATTTTACTAATATTAACTGGCACTGGTCCTTGAAAAAACACAAAAATATGTATGTTCCCACCCCTTTTATCTCCGAGACTGGTAGACCAAAAAATATGAAAAAAGTGTCGATTATAGATCATAGCTGGCCAATTACAGGAAAACTATAGAGATTGAAAAAAAATTGAGCACAAATGAGAAATATGAAAAAGAAGAAAAAAATATTTTATAAAAATACAATTATTTATTTTTTTTTGTTTATTTTTCCATAGTTACAAATTAAATACATTTTTAAGAATTTAAAGCTATCCGACTAAAACCACATGTTTTATGCTTGGAAAGGCGAGTTCGCAAACTTTATGCTAAACTAACTAAACTGAGAAGTTGATCGTAAAAATATACAACTCGGATTTATTTAGTTGCATCTATTTTGAGGAATCCTTGGAAAACCATAAAAAATGAATGTCCCCTCTTATCTAACTGGTAGACGGAAAAATATGAAAAAAATCATGGTCATACATGTTTACGTGTAAACATGTTTACGTTTACAGGAAAAATAATGCAGTTGCGAAATTCACGAAAAGGAAATGACAAAATTAAATTCATCATCCACGATACGGAACCCAAGGTACGCGAGTCTGACTCGCACTTGGTCGAGTTTTAGGGTTTCGTACCCAAAGGATAACCAACGGAACCCTATTACTAAGACCCCGCTGTCCGTCTGTCACCAGGCTGTATCTAATGAACCGCGATAGTTAGACAGTTAATTTTTTTCACAGATGATGTATTTCTGTTGCCGCTTTAACAACAAATACTAAAAAACAGAATAAAATAAATATTTAAGGGCTCCCATACAACAGACATGTTTTTTTTGCCGTTTTTATAGATAACGGAACCCTTCGTGCGCGAGTCCGACTCACACTTGGCCGTTTTTTTTTGTACTTTAGAAATGTATTTAAAATGAAAGTCACTGTGTGATATGATGATGGAAATTGATTTTCTTTATTGCTTCTTAACATATTAATAGTATTACATTTATATTTCCATGAATTCATTCCAGACGTCAATAAGCTTTTATTTTTATTTCAAAACACGCAGATGATGTTGTTTCCGGATTAGAAACGGGCGGAGCTTGAACATTTCATCAAAACTCATAATTTGAAAGTTGAGAATTTCCGCTGGTAATTTTAGAATAACCCACTTTAGCTTCTTGTCTTCTACCGCCCATATCCCAGTGGCGTGCACAGGACTTTTTTCCGGAAAAGCAATCAGAAGGTCAAGTACGACAATAAAAAAAATATGAAAAAATTTAAATAACACTTTGAAAAAAAAAAGTTTGTATGAAAATTTTCACTCTAGGGTAGGCAGTGCCTACCCTGGCGTCATACAAACTTTTTTTTTTCAAAGTGTTATTTAAATTTTTTCATATTTTTTTTATTGTTGTACTTGACCTTCTGATTGCTTTTCCGGAAAAAAGTTCTGTGCACGCCACTGCCATATCCGTATCTGTATGAAGTTTAACAGTTAATTCATAAACACGCATTTCTCTTCGTTAAATATTTCAAACTTGGGTACCATTAGAACGGATTCTTCATGCAACTTTATAAATATTTAACTGTATTATAAAGGTAGTAAAGTATAATTTAATAATTTAATAACATCATTTATTAACAAAATAAAATATGATTAATTTTTTTCATTAGGATTAAATATTATGTTAAAATATAAATCAATTTAGTGATTCCAAAGTAGCTATTTTTATCAATATGTATTGTGAAAACGAGATGAATTATTGCAATCTTTAATGGATTATAGTAGCCATCAACCTTTTGTCACACAAATGTGTTTTGGACATTAAACATTTTAGCACATTTTTAATAATATTTTTATTGGCTTTTATACTTGAGATATAACAGTAAATTTTATATATGTGATAGAATTATACATCTACAGCTACAGTTTATTATAATTATATAAATATAATTATATTAATTTATAATTATACAGCTACAGTTTTATGGACAGATTTAGTTTTTAATTAGCTTTGTTTGAAAGAAAATTATGTTCATTGGTGTCCAAATTCCTCGCATCACATTCACCTACTGAATTTTGTATGCCCCGTGAAAGGTCCAAGTATAACAACCAGCCATCATCCATCTCTAATTTAAACCAGTGTTCGTGAAACCCATTACGCTAGGCCTCGATTAAATTCAATGCTTGGGAGAGGTAAATCTTCCGTGCATATTAAATAAATGTCGGAACGACCATTTGTTAGATTTATGTTCAGTTGTGAGACTTATGGAGGGGGGGGGGGGGAGGGGCTAAAGCTTCTTGTTGTGGTCTCTAACTCAGTTTTGTTACGTGGTAATGGAAGCTCGGAATGGGAGTAACGGACTTGTGTTTAATTATCTTATGTATCTTTGCGGACGTTGAGTGAATAAAATTGGTACGGAGTTGGTAGGTTACTTAAATTACCAACAGAAAGAGCTTTTGTAATTAAAGAAGTACAGACACCTAAAATTTCAGGTTTGGTTCTGAACAAAACATTAGGTAGTACTAATAGTATCACCAGTTTCCTACCTCAAAACGGAATAATTTTTTATTTTACCGCACTCGCACACATCAATAAATAATGTTTAAATTCCAGATTTCTCAGAATGTATTTTTATAGTACCTTTTGAATTAATAATTATCTAGCCATCACTTTCCTGAAAAATTGAGAGAAAACATCAAATAAAAAATATAGTCAAATAAAAAATAATGTTGAAATTGGTTTCCAAAGAAACAAATCCGTGCAAATAATACATCAATTATGCCTGAATATAAAAATGATGGTCAAATACCGCGCCTGGAAGAAAGGGGGAACTAGAATGAAGTGCGCTTGCCCAAAATGTATGTGTAGAGATTTTTTTTAAATGTTTATTATAAACAAATAAGCAATTTCTTGATAAAGTAAGTAAACAATAGACTTACTTAAAAAGCAGTTAGCTGTAAAGACAAATGAAATAAAAAGTCGACAATATTAAAGGTCTATGTCTAGTTAAATGTAAAGCTAAGGTACATAAAAGAACAATAGATATACCTCTAAATATATTAAAACAAATTGTTCTCAGGATAAGCAAGATTTTCTAACTTAAAACAAAAATTTTGGGGTGTGTTTAAAGATATCGTTGGTTAAAGAAGTAATAAGTGTGGCAAAATTTGAAACTGGATTTCTTAGTGTTTAACCTATGATCTGCGTTCATAAAAAATACAACAATAAAACTAATTATTTCAATGTGCTAAACAGACGAGAAGAAGAAAACTAGAAAGAAAGAAAGTTCTTTTTTCATGTGAAAAAAGAGCTTTTGAACTTGTTTTCGTAAAGTTGACTGAAAAGATCCTTTCTCTTTGAGTAAGATCTCCTCGAATCTGTCACAGTCACAAAAGCTTATAGTTTCAGGATAGCTATTTTGCCGTTTCAGATAGATAAATTGTTTATTCTAGGAGAATTTGGTTTTTCTTGACCTTGGATTAACAAAGGTAGTTTAAACCGAATTAGTTTAACCTAAAATTGGGTTTGCCTGTTACATAAAATATGAATTAATAGCGAATTTTACTTTATGAGTTGCAATTAACAATGTTAAATATACATCTCCTTTTAATAATGCAACAGTAAAGCATGAACATAGTGAAACAAGTGCAGTGAAAATACTAAGTGACAGAACATTTCAAGCGTTCGCTTTGAAGCACTCTCTACAGCCGCTTTCGTTTGGAGGCTCATAAACGTCTAAATATACTCGTAGATAGATATACTCCAAACAGAACCAAGAGACATTCCCACTCATACTAATTATATGAAACAGCAACTGTAATACACCCGTTCTAAATAATTCTCCGCCTGACAGTTTTAATTGTTCCTTGAGAGCTTAAAATATAAACGCACCTCCACAAGGGTTTGTTACAAGGTCTATTTAAGATAATACATACAGGATTGTAAGGAAGCGTAAAAGTGTCACTCGTACGGTCTAACTTAAAGATTTACTGTACGTTTCCTTGGGCTAATGGTGTAGAAAGTGTATTTTAAATAGACGGTGCTAAGAATAGGTTTTATGACGGTAAAACGTGGTTGATATAGCAGGGTCGTAAACTGGGATTAACTGATTTTTGGTGTAAATTCTTCAGATAACTATAAAACAAAGGTCATTGTCTAAACAACCGTGATGGTATTTCTGTATTTTTAATCCATAATCGGATTTGGTTATTAGATAACGGAAAGCAAAAACTCCGTAAAATTTTATGTTCCGCTTTGTTAGACAAGGGATAAGAACTGTTATACTTACATGCTAACTCAACAACAGCCGGCTGACTTCGAATATCGCCTCGGCTACTCCAAGCGTAACAATTACACGTGAAACGATCATCACCAAAGTATTCTTCCAACTGGTCTCTAGTCACATTACACTCGGCTTCCACAATTCGCACACCACTTTGAGGGTCCACAAATTCGAACTGAGTACTTGCGACCGAACGGACACCGTTACATTTGAAGTAAACTTGCAAAGCGTTTGCCGCGCGACATCGCAATGTGGCTGGCTTATTTCGAACTACAAATGCATGTTGAGGTTCTTGTAAGAACATCGGCAGATCATCTGTTGAACTTTGAAGCAAATGATCCCCTGATAAAGAAGGTAATTCGTCAGTTTCTTCTGGATTCTCATGGTCATCTTCTTTATGAGACTCACTGTCGTAATCTTCTTCGAGATAGTCACGATGGTGAGGAGGTGGGTTCTTTTCAGAATTATAAGGGTCCAGTGCTTCAACCCCTGCTGGATGGGCGTATTCGGGTCGAAGAGGTACTGTTGGGGTTGGTGGTGGCTCGCTGTGGTCTAGGTCTGTTGAATTTGTCATATCTGTAACAAAATAATACATGAATTAAAAAAACGTTAAGTCAATACAAAAAAATTAAAACTGCGAATTTAAGTATATTATATTGTTAATGTAAATTATTTAAAGTAAATTATATTAAATGTTTACTTTAATATTTTTAAAATTTTTCTGATCTGGTTGGTACGTTTTGTGACTTTTGTTTAATATTTCCACTAATTTGAGAAACTAACCAGAAAAACCTAAATGGGCGAACTTATTTTTAGGATGCAGGGGGCTTTCCTTGCACTTATATTGAATTAATTAACGAGACATTGTTCTTCATCCGCTAATGGGTCTGTGTAACTTGCCATAGAACGAGAATTAATGGTGACTGAAATTAACATATTAAATTAACGACTATATACGTGCAAAATTTGCATAGTTTAATTTAAACTGCAATCCCAAACACAGATAAACGATATTAGCATTTCACTAATTGGACTTCTGACTTGCAACTTCATCTAATTGCAGTAAAAATTTAATTTCAAAAGTGACACTTGAAATAAACGGCATCTGTAATAATAGCATGTACCCTCCTCGCGCCATCGATTTCTCCACACGAACTCAACACCTGGTGTAACGCTTCACCCAAGCCTATTTACACGCAAAACATAGATATTTGGATACCAACCTTCCCAACATTCAAAAGCCTTAACTTCGTATATAATTCAAGGAAGAAAGTTCTTAAAGAATAAATTATAGAGTTGGTTTTCGTTTGGCATGATATTTAAACTTCCCCAGGTCAGAATTTTGCTTAGATATTGCTTTTGACATCAGTGTATGTTACTTCTTCAACCTTAGTGTTGACAGTAATACCTCTCCAGTTATTTGGATAAGGGAATTCGTATGAAAATAAACCGCAAATAGCGTGAGCCGTGGATAACATAATTAGTACTACTTCCGTTCAAGATATTTCTATTTCCGATTCGTCAGGGTCGGCTATTTTCTGACTTTATTTTTTCCTAATAAGATTAGTTTCGGAAACCGTGCCGTTTTCCTGACGATTTTGGTGTTCAACAAGCGTCAAAGATATTTTATTCGTGGTAGGGTCCCGTTTGATATTTTTGCTGTGACCTACATTTGGTACATTTACGTTTGCAAATTTGAAAGCCTGTACCCACATCACATTTTAAATAACATTTTCAGGTTTATTACACACATGTAGAGAAAAATTTTAATGCACGATTATTTATATTTATGCGTAGTATTTAATATAATTAACTATTTTAAGTATGAGTTTATTTAAATTAAAAGACGATGAATAAATGTCGAAAACAAAATTACACCTATAAGTCAATGTTTTAGTTTACAAAAGTTTTAAAAAAGTTGTCTTCATCAATTCTAAAAACGGTTACTTAATTACTACGTCAGAATATTGATAAAACAAAATCTCCTCGCATGTCACCCGTTCCAACGACATACTCATTTATTCTGACGCATAGTCAATTATAAATTCTGTTAGACGAGTCATTTGATTAACGTTGATACTATATACGAGGCGATACAAGTATGTAATGATGGTATAGCTTTCTGCTTTCTTCTCTGCCACGACTCGATCGTACATTTCAATTACTGGATAGACCTTCCATGATTATACATTTTATCCCAATGGCACGTTTTCAATGAGCCACGTATGGTGCGGATGACGCTGAGGCTAGTATGTCAGGAATAATTACATATTTAGTTACTTTCTTGGGAATTATAGTCCTGTAATATCTTTCTGTCACTATCAACCAATATTTCATTCCATGCATTAGCAGTAAAGTAAGCTCTGATGATACTTCATATTTCGCATATTAATATAATAATATCATATTACGCATATAACAGTTTTCAATATCAAAATCAATATACCAAAAGCTTTAGTTTAAGTTAAGTGCTTATCTGCTTAACCCATGTTGAAATCTTATTATTAATGGATTGTGAAATCACTCCAATGGTCGGTCAATTAAAATTGCTATTTAGCACTTTCTGATTTGATTATAACAAATTTCTGGTGTTCATTATTTCGTCATATTACCTTTGTTATATCACTTCAATTCAGAGCATCGCTTGTTTTCTTTTAATCAGTACAAAACTGACTTCGAAATACTTCGTTTTCTTATTAAAATTTCCAGTTGCCCAATTATTTTCAAAAATATATCCAAGTTTCAGGAAACATTACCACTACTACTGTGTCAACCTGGGTAATTGTAAACAGGGGTAGTTGTAAACAGCATTAATAACTTTTGTATCTTGCACGTTTTCGGACTGCTACCAAAACGGAACGCACCTTGAGTCTTTTGTCTATGACGGAAATGACAGATTTCTAACGGCGTCCGCATAACCTCACTTTAAAGTGTGTGTCAAAAGTGCTCCCAAAAAAAAACAATTATTAATTAGTCATATAATTGAATAAACTGGTGTATTGTATAAAATTACTGGGTAAGTTCACTTGTTTCATGTTTTAATGGATAGGTAAATAAATGTGCTTTACATATTATACTTGTTTTAACCAAAAACATTCCCATACACGCGGCAAAACGACGTTTACAATTACCCATAAAAAAAATGTTTATGGGGAATTGTAAACGCAAAAAGGGGTAATTGTAAATATTGGGGTAATTGTAAAAAATATATGTTGCCACATACATTTTAGTACAATAGAATAGTGGGGTGAAAGTGAACTTTTTTTCAGGTCTTCAGTATGCCACGTGTTTATGTCAGAAAGCGAGAGAATAAATACTCCTTAGAAAATCTAAAGAAAGCGGTCGAGGATGTTAAAGAAAATAGAAAGACTTATAGAAAAGCAGAAGAAGCATATGGTGTCCCCATTTCAGTGATTTATCATCGGATAAAGGGAAGAAAAATTGATTTTGAAAAAATGGGTGCCGGTGTTCCAAAAGTTCTTCCAAACAATGTAGAAAACCACATTGTTTCGTGCTTGAAGACTCGTGCTGAGATGGGTTATCCTGTACAAAGAGAAGAATTAAAACAACTTGTAAAAGAATATGTGGAAGCAAGTGCTCTGAAAACACCTTTTAAAAATAATACGCCTGTGACGACTGGTATTTTAATTTTATGAAAAGGCACCCAGACTTAAGCCTAAAAAAACCTGAACATTTACAAAAGGCGCGGAAGGATGCTCGAAAACCTTTTATTGTGTACCATTTCTATGACATAATGTTTAGAACAGTACACAATAATGGTTTGTCTGATAAACCTATGTACATCTTTAACGCCGATGAAAGTGGCTTCCAAAATGACCCCAGTAGACTGAGAGGAATAGGAGAAAAAGGCAAGGCTCTTTCCCGGGTATCGGGAGGTTCGGGCAGAGAATCTGCTAGTGCTCTTGCGTGTGTATCTGCTGATGGAAAATATCTCCCTCCTCTAATTGTCTTCAAAGGTGCAGCTGTTCAAGCTAGATGGACATCTGAACATGCTCTCGAGGGCACACTATATGCAGCAACAAAAAACGGCTGGATGGAGGAGCCAGTGTTCTTCAATTGGTTGACCAAATGCTTTATCCCATTCGTCAATAAAGTACGTGAAGATCGAAATGAGCCAAACCATAAAGCTCTTCTGATATGCGATGGACACACTAGTCATATAAGCATTAGAATTGTAGAGGCAGCAGATAATGCTAACATAATTTTAGTGAAATTTCCTAGCCATTTGACAGACCGATTGCAACCATTAGACAAAACAGTTTTTGGACCGGTAAAAACATTGTGGGAGAAGAAATTAGTTGAATATGGGATTAAGCAAATGGGAAAGGGCAGTGGAAGATTGTCACACTCAGAATTTAGCGAGTTGTTGGGCCAGGTATGGGTCGAATCTTTCAAATTAGATATAATCGTTTCTGGTTTTAATACTACAGAAGTATATCCAGTTGACGCCTCAAAATTTCCAAAAAAAAAATTTAATCCCGAAGAGTACAAAATATATCAAACTATGCTGCAAAATATGTCTAACATGATATCTGAAGATACTATACCTACAAGTGGTGGAGATATATCAACTGAATCTTTGCCATCTACATCTAGAAATGAATCAGCGTCAAACGAGGTAAACACCGAAGCTCTAAATAATTGCCGTGCAACTTCACAGCCAGAAAAAGCGATATATGCAAACAATCCAAAACAATAAATTTCGATTCAGCACAAATTCAAACTCAGGAGCGACAAGTACACATTAGTGATAATTTACTATATGATTGTGAGCAAAGAAATGACATGGCTATGCCATCTTCTTGCAGTGCACCTCAGGGTTCTAGTTGTGTCAATAGCCTTAGTACCATGGATGAAAATAGCAAAGTAGCTCCTTTAGTCAACGACATTCTGAAGTTAATAAGCCTAGATACTACAACCAGTGAAATCGTGAAACAGAAAATAATTGGATGCTTTATAAATTCTGTTACCGCTGATGAAGAGATTCCTTCACCAAGTAAAAATACTTTAGAAAACATTTTTGGCATCAATAAATCTCCTCGAAAAGAGAAAAAAGTTGTAATACCACGCCTCAAACAAAGTGTGTTTGGTGAAGTTCTCACATCAGACGAAGTAAAAGAAAAATTGAAAAATGCTGAAGAAGAAAAACTGAAGAAGCAATCTAAAAAAAAGAGTTCTAATATACAAGAGACAACGAAAAGGAAAGGGAAAAAGACGTCACGTTCAGATACTACAAAAAAGATAAGAATAGAAGCAATAAGGAAAGAATGTTCTTCATCAGAAGATGAGATGATAGTACCCTATGCTGAGAGTGAAGACAGCAAATATGATGCAGAGAATGATCAAGAAGTAATTGAAGAATATGAGGAACCTTTGCTAACTAATCCTGATCGTGGCAATTTTATATTAGTGCATTTTAAAGGAGGTAAACGATTAACTACTGTTTATACATATGCGTGTATTGTGGATGATGTAGATGAAGATGAAGGGGAACTAAAAGTTACATGTCTCAAGTGCATGGATAACACCAAAATGCTATTTTCCGTACGAGAAAATGACACAAGTTATGTCTCTTTTGATGATGTGATAGAGGTGTTGAGGGAACCCACCCTATTTTTGAGAGGCGAGAGGATGTATTATAAGTTCGAAAAACCTTTAGATGTCTTCGAAAAACCTTAGCCTTACTCTTAAAAGTATTTTTTAAGTAGTATTTTAAAAACTTAATAAAGATATTATGTGATTAGTTCATCTCATCGTTTGTTTTTATTTACCCCTTACAAAACTCATATCATTATTTTAGCTATTAAGAATTTGTTTACAATAACCCCACTGTATCTTGATTGTTTACATTTCCCCCAGTCTTATTTATATGAATCATTTAGGAGCTAGTTTACAATTTTTACAAATACCCCCCAGTTGAGTAAACAACTTGGTATCATTTGTACACATTTTAAAATGATTGCATTTTAGATTCACACTACGAGAGAAGCGATAACTATACTAGATTCAGATTTGTGTGTTTCTATTTACCCCAAAATGTGTTTTTTTGTGAAAATGTCTAGGGCAATTGTAAACACGTTTTTTTTTAACTTCCTGGTGGTGCAATATTATTAAATATTGTCTCAAAATTGGTATACACTCGCATTCAAAAACACTCCCAAAACTTATTGCTATGGTGACACAACTTGATAAAACATCAAAAATAAATGTGGAACAAAGTTGTTATTTTTTCACTTGTGTTTACAATTACCCTGGTTGACCCTACTACTTCTACCTACCGTAACTATAATTGTTAATTAACTTTACTATTATTTAGATAGTAAATGATGCAAAATTTGAATTAAATAAAAGAATTACTTAAAGTACTCGTAATAAAAAATTTAGTAACCTAGTGAAAATATAATATAATTGGTTAATAATAACAAAACTACTTTAAGTTTATTTTCAAAGAATCAAGAATACGTTTAGCAGACTAGTAGGGAGGTGACATCGAACAAAGGCACTTGCTATGATACAAAACCGCTATTGAATTATAGACGACAAACGTCATGAACAAATAATTACTAGAAAACCAGATAAGAGCAGAACAGCTGGCACGTACTTTTAGTTGCTATACTACTTTGGTAACATAAAGCGTGAATTGGTGTAATAAAGACAAATGATCCTGAGGCATTTTATATTTAAAGTTTTATGTAAATGAAGGTCTTAACTAAGAATGACAAGCAGTTACATAAAATTAAGTTTAATAAATTATAAATCATAGTGTTGTTTAAATAAATAGGTCCTAGTTACACACGTATACATTAGGTATTTGTGGCATTTAAAATAATAGCAAAAATAATTTTCAAGACTGGTTATAGCTTTCATTCTCTTACCAGAGAGTGCCTTTCAAGTGCGATAGCAAATGACGAAACAGCACTTAGAACTAAGTACTGTTAGAGTCACAAGCGCATCCAAATCAAGCAAGTGATTGTCACGAGGCACTTGTTCATTCACGACTCTATTTATCTATGTGAGAATAGATTTGAACTCTTGGGTTGGCTTGCGATTGCGGGTTATTGTGAAATGTTTTTTTTTTGTACAAGAGAAGTTTAATGCTGTCTAAATGGTAACAGATACATGTGATTGCGTTACGGGTACCAACTTAAAAAAAAGATTTTTTACTGATGAGATGAGAGATCTTTCCTATTACAATAGATCACTGATTATTATTACTGTATTAATAAGTACCAATATGCCTTTAAAATATTGTTTACCTATGTTTTTCATAAATATAAAGGTAAGACATGCAGTAAAATTCTAACACTGTTTTTTTTTTTAGTTCATAATTCATAGAAAATTCACAGACAGAAAAATGCAAGTTGTGTAGGTCAATAATTAAAAGGACAGAGCATTCTACTAATAGAGAAAATAGTGTAAGAAAGAGGGTGTCACGCATGGTCTCAAAGGATGGCCTACCATTCGGTGATTTCTGTGCTTCACCGGATATGCGAGATCTTTTTGCAATAGCTCGCTATAAACTACTTACGTTTTGTGGGATCCAGCGGGACTAAGAATCATCAGTCCCGCAAATACCGGGATTGAAATTTTATTGCGGGATTGCATTTCTTATTCATTTCATACTTCTACTGACGTTTAGAACATTAAATGTTCCTTTAACTCGCTAAAGTAGTTTGATGTAATTCTTGTTCATCCTTCCAGACAAACAAATCTGTTGTCGGTCTTAGTAAGAGAATAACAGGACATTTAAGGGTGCTTAAACAAAAATCAGTGAAATCTACGAAATATCATAGAAAACTGTTTATCCTGGGCAGACACTCAATAAAAAATTCAATAAAAAATCATTCAATAAAAACTATTACAAAAGACTTGACCTATATTTTTTTGAAATTATTATTCTGAATAGCAGAAATTCTTCTATTTCCTTAATAGCTTGGAATTGTAAGAAATTAAAGCAAAAAATAATGTACCATCATGTAGATCAAATATTTCGTAGTATATAGTTCTTATTAAATGAAAAATACTTTTTATAGAGTGGCTGCCTAGGAGAAACAGTTTTCCATGATATTTCCTGGATTTCACAAATTTTTGTTTGAGCACCCTTAAAGTGTTTGTACACAATGTTCTACATAATTTAACACTGAAAAAAAATATATTGAATTAAAAAATAGTAACATAATTCCGTTTAATTTACTAAAACAAACAAATTTGAACGTGTAATTAGGTTACTCTACGGCTAAATTGTAGCTTACAAAAAATTGTACGGTGCGCCACTGCCACCCACCCCCACGCATCCCACCCCGTTCCCGTGCGCTTAGCAATCAATCCGTCACAAGCAAATCAGTTTGCGCGGCAAATAACACTTGGAATTTGTTGATGCGCAGTCCCGCTAATCCCGCGTGATTTAACATGCGGGATTAATCCCGCAAAATACGTGCGGGATATTGGGATCCCGGTATACCGAGATTGCATTCCCTAGAAATAAACATCACACTTCTTAATCACAAGCGAAAGTTATCGCTTGGATAAGAGTTTCATAGAAACCTTTACTAGACAAAGATCATGTTATGATGATGATTTACTTAATGCTCAAGACGCTATTAAGTCGAATTTAATATTTAATAAATTAGTTTCCAAATGCAATAGCGATCAAAACATAGTGGCTTCGAGCGTTGAGTTGATTGAACGGCCGTACTGAGTTCAAGAGATCAATAAGTACATCTTTACTATCAACTTGTTAACCGATTGTGACTTTCCTAATCTAACCTTTCACTTCAATAGTATTCAACACTGTCTTTCATCAAGAGTGTTAGATGGTCATGATTCATAATGGATGTTGTCAGATTGTATTTTTTTTCATTTTGCTTTTTTTTAATAAAAATATAATTTAATTACCGTAAATTTTGTGATTTTCTCAAACTTCTGATCTCAAAGCCATTTCTTACTTTTACAATATTCTATTCCGAACAAAGCATGTTAATGTTTTCTTAGTTTTAAAATACCCCAAATTCCTCACCAGACGATGCAGTGTCACAACAGGACAGATTTACAAAATGGATGTAAATGAAGAAATACCTTATCGCCACGACACGAGGTGAAATATGTCCCATCTGACGAATGTTCGGATTCCTGAGGCTACTACTAACGAGGTCTAAAAACAAACTGAAAACTCATTGAATTGGCGTCATCCCGTCGTTTAAACTTAGTTGGGGTTCTTCCCTTTTTTTTACATTTTGTAGTGTAACGATTAACTTTATGAACATACTCGTATAAGTGAGATATTGGGCTGGAAATCATCGTTATGGTTATAACACTTATCAATGCTTTATCAAGATAGAAATCTACAACGGCAGACGCTGTGGGTGGAGAGCAAGTGTTATATATTTTAGATGTCCATACGAAAAAATAAAATGGAATTGCTTAACGGGAGTGACCCCACAAAGAGTGCCGCATCCCGTCATTTTGTCGGGTATTCGTGTAATTAAGGCACAATCGACGATGGCAGAGGAAGATGTTGATGATCGGTGTTTAATCAACGTCCGGAACGAATTCTTAGACGCATGGGTTCTTCTCTTTTCATTCTATTGACGAGTTGATAGCTGATGAGGCTTTAGTCTTGCATTGTTAACAATTTGTTTTTATTTATATTTGTTAGTTCATTTTATTTTATTTTCTGTTTAATTAAAACATTATATAAAAATGATTTTCGAAATATATTTCGGCCCACTTTGGGGCCGGCGTCAGTCGAATTAAAAACCAGTTGTTAGTTCATGACTTTTGTTGCAATCGTAATTGTTTAAGTTTATTCAATACATTCCCATTCTTTGATTCTTTAATGATATTTGTTTGACATTATTAAAGGTTAGACACTAATGCACAACTATAACAATTTGACACGACTCTTCCCAACCAAAACACATGCTCTACATTCCAACATTAGAAGAGCGTCTCTATCTAATCTAAGGACACACTCTCCGTATAAATAAAATTAATAGCACTCACACGTTTTTATCTTAAAACAAAACATATGGACGCGATCATTCCTTACACTAAGTGGCGCTCGATCCAAATACGGCATCAATAAAACTCTTCAAGCTTTAATAGCGGTACGATTACTGCAACTAAACCGAGTCTGTTTTTTGAGTGGACTGATAACTCGGAAATGTACAGAGCACTCAGAATATCCAATACAGCACACTGGAAGATGAACAGTTGTACAGTATGAACACGCGTCACTTCTGATTTTGTTCCTTCGTCGAGATGCAATAAAACATTGGAGCGTGAATCCGCATTTGAAGACGCCTCGCTTCCACTTGATTCAGTTTACTCGTAAATGCACTTAAGACTGGGGAGGCATAAAAAGATGCACTCGAACTACTTAATGGGTGTGTGGGCGTAACGTAGAACCATTTCCGAAGTTCACTTTATGCTTTATGGGACGTGTGAGATGTCTTCTTCGTAACCCTCAACTTTATGATTAATATTCGTATTGTAAGTTCTAAGGATCGCTCTTTGTTGTCTTTCATTACTATCTTCAAAGTTATGTTTAACATTAGTAACTGCGACTACTCTATCTTGTTTTACTCCTTTGAAATTTGATGCGCCACATGTTTTATCGCAAGAATTTCTCGAATATCATTGTAAGGGCTTGGGCTGCTATTATTCTGTCACAGCGGACTTTTTTAGACCGTGAAAGAAATCGACAAGATGCGCTAGAGCTCTACAAAAATTATATACCACAGAACGAATCATCCTTTGCCATCACCGACAAATTTTCACCCGTGTTGCTACAAAAGCACAAAAAGCGACCACACCCACAAAAACTGCGTGAATAGCCACCACCGGGGCAGTGAAAACGTAACACGATCCGCACAAAGAGTCGTCGAGTGCCAGTCAAGAGGTTCCCAAACAAGATAATCCCTTTGTTAGTCAAGTTATAATGGCGTCTCCTGGGAGACTTGCTTCGCTATTATTTTCTGCTTCATTCACACAAGCAGCTGCGAGGTGTGCTCGAGAGGCCGTTTCCGATTTCAGAGCTAATGGAATTTCAATTCCTGCAACTCTCGGGTTATGATTCACAAAAACTTTGTCTAATGGGATAGTCGTGTTCTGGTTTCCATTTAACTCGTGACGAGAAGTTTTTTGCTACTTCTTCGCTTGATGCTTTTACTAGTATCGCCCTTTCTTATCTTTTGCTTTTTAGTTTTATCGGCTCCGTTGCGTCTCGCCTGTGAATCTAGTCGGTGACAGCTTTCAGTTTTTTGTTAGAATCTTGAGATGATGATAGATAAGGTGTCAGAACCTCTTAAAAAACTTCGTTGCAAATGCAATGAAATAAGGTGGAGCGATAAAAAAGGGACTTTACATTTAAAATAAATTTTACGTGCTAAAGTTGATTCTAAATACTCGTATATTTCCAATACTTTAAAATGAGTATGAGATTTTACATATATATATTATAAAAAACAGCAAATCGAAAAGTTCAACTCACCATGTTTACCATCAGCGTTGACAGCGACCACCCAAAGCAAGGCTAGCATGAGCCTTGCGGCGGCCATCGCTGCTCACGGCCTAGCACGCATCACCTAAAACAATACGACACTGTTTGAATACGTGAAAGCTGACCAATATTTGTTGTGGCGGTGTACTGTCGCGGATAGTTGTGACTTGGGTGAAAATATGTCGGTACAAGATAAGGGTTGTAGTGAAGCTTAAGTACTCGCCTGTAGCTTTTTCATATTTAAGGCTATTTTTTGATGTTTGAAGGCTGTTCTTTGATGTTTGAAGGCAGTAAATCGTAAATACGTATATAGTTTTATTTTGTAGCAAAAGTTTATATTGTTATATTGCCATAAATTATAATAATCAAAATAGTTGATGATATTGCTTAATGCTTATTGAATTATATATATATAAGTTTTGTAACAGAAAAACCGAGAAAGACTAATTGAAATTTTCACTTTTCTAACGTAAACTATTAAAAAGGCAGAAAAATTGTAAGGCGCAAACTATAAAAAAACATCCTATTATGATTTCGAATAATCTTCCTAACAGAAAACCTTTGAAGTCCACTCAGTGAGTGGTCACTCAAATAGCCCGTTCCATTACCTCAGCATCGGTGTTTGAGGAGTGCATTTTAAGGGCACCATCGTGTGACCAATTTGAACCACTTCGGTTTTGAACAAAAAGCTAATGACCACTAGAGGCGAGAAATGGTCTGTCCAAAAGAAAAGCAACTCAAAAGTTCTCTTCTGATGCGAGATAAAAGGTAAATGAGGTTGGTGTTGGAGAGTTATATGAGGGGAGGATTTTTAATTGGGTGGGAAAGAATTATTATAAATTAATTCAAAAGTATTTGAAAAGTTGAGATTATTTAGCCTTACACTTCCGTGTTAGTAATATAACATACATCTTTGCAAAACAGGGTGTATTTGCTAGTGTATTAGTTATAACGAGTATTACTTACGTATAGGTATATTGTGATATTAAGAGGCTATGCGAATTTTATTTTTGTCACTGTCACTCCAAGCGAAAAATCGCGCAGTGCGAGAGGGGCGGATTCAGGGCAAAAAGGAAAAAAGTTGGTTTTATATTTTTATTAAAAAAACTAAAATAGCTAGCAAAATTTCAAATATGAAATTTCTAGATATTGTTAAAACACACCTAATAAAATATGTTTGAGTTCTGTATATGGTTCCTATTCGTCAAACGAGGAGAAAAAGTGTGTTTGAAGACCTCATTTCAACAATTATTTCTATCGAAGAAAATTTATCCAAACATGTTTTACAATTTCACAACCCTAGATTATATAGTCAAAATGCATATACCAGAAATTTATTATAATTTTCCGTGTATTTCATGAAATACACAGAAAAGAAACACCCGTATTTTTTTCGCATATCGCCTTAATGTTGATATACTTATTTCAAACCAAAATAAATAAGTTATCAATATAAGCATAAATTAGCTTTCGCTTTGATGATATAATTATCTCCTTTAACCTAGTAGACCTTTGTCCCAAATTCTATAATTTATTCTTGTGATTACCGATAACTATTCGTTATTTACAATTTGATTTGAATTTCAAAACTTCAAAAGCATCTTGGCGTAAATCATACTTAGTCTTTAATTCGATGGTACAGACACAAAATGATGAATCTAATCAACATCCATAATTAGGCAAATTCCACAAGATACCGTAAGCAAGAATTTAACGGGAAATTAACCAATCTAACATTTACTTAACGCTCATTTTCATCATTAAGGCGAAGATCAAGCACAAGTAGACGTAGCGAATTACAAAGCAAATCGGGATACCTTAAAATTGTTTCATCTCATAAAAGCTATAAATCCGTGCATCTAATCTAATATCACAAGCGTAGCTTCAATACAAGTCCTACGTTGTCCTTGTAGTTTATAATAAATAGCACTGCATCCATATGTTATATAGGTACATATTCAATCTGAAAACGCGATCACTCCAACTTTGAATAGATACAATCAAATAAAAAGTGGATGAGTGCGCTTTCCGCGATAGTTTTACGTGCGTCTTCCGATTCAAATCAGATACGAGTTATCATTTAAATGTTTCTGAGCTAAGCGGCTTACGATTGAACAAAAAACCAAGTACGGTAAAAAATATACCTTCAAAAGCAAAAAACGCGAGTGTGAGGTGCCTAAAGGTGAAAATTATAAAAGCTTTTATTGCCTTTGATAGACCAAAAAAGCAGATATATGTTTTTCTTGAATTTTTTAGGGTATTATGAAGTACTTTCAGCTCGTTTCATTGAACTCTGCAACTCGTTAGTTACGTAATACTAAAGAGAAGACCAGTGGAAAGGTAATTATAACGAATATAATGTATTTAATTTTATTTTCAATGCATGTGCTCGTAAAGGCTCACTTTTTATGCATCAAAACCGAACAGAAAGTTGATTATTTTGCCCTAGGGCTTTATTTTTTTTTTTTTTTCATTTGTTTGCAATGGTTGGCTAACCTGCAGCTTTTCCTGTGTACCATAGATGTTATTCTTTTTTTTCCACTGTTTAACGGCTCTGGATATAATCCTTTTGAGCCAATCATAATTTAAAGTTCACAAGATTATATTTGTTTTCATTTCCTCACACTATGCATTGAAAAATGTAGTATGATACACGGGCGTAAAAGCAATAAATTACTCGGTTACGTTTAAAACACTCGCTACGCTCGTGTTTTAAATCGTCCTCGTAATTTATTCCTTTTGGCCCTTGTAGCATAAACTACTATTAATTTCACCTAATTTAAAATTAAGACTGATACATTTTATAATTTCACCTAAACGTTATATTTTATACTAGTGGATGCTATAAAGCGTTGTTCGCGTAGATCCTATTTCTCCTGATCCCAAGAGAATATCCTGAAATCCCATTTTTAACGGATGTCCACGTCATACAAGGAACCTACAATCCAAATTTCATATTCCTGATAGATCAGTCAGTCAATCAATCAGTCAGGGTATTATATTCAATAAATTCGAGCCCTATCGTGGGTCCGGCATCAGTCTCATTGCGACATTCAATTATATGTAATTATAGATATTTCAATATTTATATTTATTTAGGTTTTATATATTTTTATTATTATTTACACATGTCATTTATATTTATATATATTAAAAAAAAACACTTTTAAAGAGATATATTTCGAACTATTGTTCGGCATCAGTCTTGTAAATATTAATAAATATACATAATTATTTACAAGACTGATGCCGAACAATAGTTCGAAATATATCTCTTTAAAAGTGTTTTTTATATATATATATAAATATAAATGTGTAAATAATAATAAATATATATAAAACCTAAATAAATATAAATATTATAATCTTAATAACGACAAATAAGTCTTTACTCTTTAATTTTTATTGTATAGATATTTCAGATATTTCGGAGGATATTTGCTTTAAAATTTCCATTACAAGATTTTGATCTAAATGTATAAATTAATTTTACACTTTACTGGCTTCAAGTATACAACAAGAATATGCTAGTACGTTAATTCTACTCAAAAAGTTCAACAATAATAAAACATATTAGAAGTATATATACCACCTTATTATTGCTACTATGCATCTGAAGCTTATTTTATTGCTCGTCGTTCACTCTACCACTTTGTTTTACTTCTGATAAGGCAGCTTCCGTTGACTCCTTATCGCATACCTTTTCAAAAACAATACTTGCATCCACAACTCCTGCAACAACTGAATCGCTGCAAAGAGCTTTTGATTCAAAGCTTCACTTTGAAAAAGCATGCGGTCCATAGACATGAAACATTTTTAGCGATGAAAATGATGATTAGGGCATATTTAAAAATACCAGCTTAAATCATGGCCAATTCTACTGTCATTAAATTTATTTTAATGGTTCGCAATTTAAAACAGTTGTATTTGCCCAAAGCAGATGTGCATTCATTGTTTAATTTGGATCGTTAACTATTTAATCAGATCGTGACATCTTACGAGTGTGTACAACACAAATACTATGTTAAAAACAGTGTCTGCTATTTTACTTTCACGTATTTTTATTACGAAGTACCTTCGCTGAAATTCCTCATTAAGAGTCAAATAGTGATCGCTACCAGGAAGTACTATCTATATTTTGTGGCAAAGTTGACAGAACGTCGTCGTGATTTAAGTTTAGTAAGGCGTTACATATAGAAGTAAAGATGAAAATATCATTAAATTGTAGGTACCGCATGACGACTGAAAGTTATGCAGTAAATTTTCAATAACAAGTTATGGAGAATTACACAGAAAACAAGAAATTACGATCACGTAGCGGACTAGCGGTGCCTCCTAGTGGCCAGGAACGATACAATCTAGCAATACACCATCTTTGAGATTAAATTAACGAAAAAACTGATTAAAATTGGTTCAGCCATTTTAGAATACGAGGCCACACTAACAACAGAGTGCACAAAAACCACATTAACGCAAACACACAAACAAACTCTAAACCCAAATGCGTATAAATTTGTTTCGACGTGAGTAAAAATACAAAAATAATATATGCAGTAAAAGCTAAAAATTAATTTTGGGTATGATGATATCTATTATTTTTTAGACCATAAATCATTCGCAGATTTTTGTTTTAACCTTCGAAACTCTAAACTAAAAGGGCTTTTGTATTTAAAACTCGTGACTACACAGTGTTACAACAAAATCGTTTCTTTTACAACGCTGTTCGTCAATTAATACCCTATGGAAAACGTATATGTGTTGTGCTTACTTCGATTTGATACTCATGATTAGAATGGTCAAGGCCGTTTTTTTAATTATTTAAAAGGTCACTTTTGACATGATTCCCGAAGTCATTAATCAAAACTGCGGTCTATATGAGTTTCCACGAACTGTCTATCATAGCTCATAATTTTAAAATATTTTAATTAGCGTATTTCCATTAGTAAATTGGTGTTCATTACAAAATAACTTACTAAACTCTCATGAAAATCAAATAACAAACTTTCCATCATTACTTTTTGCCTCGTTAATCAAAACAACGACTATCATTACATCAACAAAAACATCTCCAATTATAATAAGAAAATTTCTAAGAAAACCTTACCAAGGAGTGCCACGTGACAAAAGACTGTAATGGTAAATGACATTAGCCTATTTTTGAGCCGAACGTAATGGTAGGTTTTTATCTGATTCAGCCTCTTTTAGTACACCCAGCGCGTTTTCTTCCTCCGCCTCGGGTTCCATTGCGTAAGTCGTAAAAAAATCATAAACAAAATAATAGGTTCGTGCTCTTACTGTGAAAGAATCGAGATGATAACTTCGTGACCAAGTTCGATAGCATTGACAGATGGAAACAGTAATAAATCTTTTATTATCAGAAGTAATGCATCGGTAGTCATATTTTAGATGTTAATAAATAAAAGAACACCCAGAATTTGATAAAAATCAGGTATAAAAGCTTTGCTATTGCTGATGCAGTACGGCTGAGAAATGTTTTCAAATATAAACGTAAATGCAGTTTTAAGTTTGTGATGTAAATTTCATGTTGACATTAAGTGCATTTCATTCACAATTCACAACAATAAATGGTTGATGGCAGAGCTTTTACGAGAATTCATTTGAGCGTTTACAATGTTTATTTATTAAAGTTACAAAACATAATAAAGCTTTACAGACGAACAAACTTAAGTTAACATAATATATACTTCGATGTTAAAAACTTACAAGCAAAATATCCAACCATGTGCTTTTCACACTGAAATTGCAGTGTAAAAATTTGAATTTAATTAATTTTTCGCATCCTGACAAACTCGTGCACTAACCACAAATTGTTAAACCAATCGTGATCCTTAATAAAGAACAGGATGGAGTGATTGTCACAATCACACACGAATATTAAACATTACTGTAATTTTATCGAAAAGTCACTTTACTCGCGGTACACGATTCCGAAACGCACAATCGTGCGACAACGGTTAGAGCTTTACATCGACCTAAAGCCCGCTCGCGACGGCAGTCGACTGCCTGTGCCTGAACAAACCGTTCGACATAGAAGGGCATGAGGAGGTGGAGCGGGGTTAAAGACACCCGCGGCGCGCGAAGGGAACCACTCCACCAGGAGATAACTTTTGATCTCTTCGGAGTCATAGAAATTCTTAATGATGCAGCCACATCTGGTGACTAACCAGAAAAAATCGAAGCTCTAAGTGTTAATACATGTCAAGGCTCATGAAGTGACACAAAATTGAAAGCACGTTTTGACTGAGGGTGACATTCTCCAAAAATAGTCATAGCAGTAAATTAAACCCAAATGGTCGGATTGATTGGTTATAAAACGAGGACCTTTTTAAAATGTTACCACAAAAATGTTTCAACGGTGACCCGGTAGACATTTTTATAACTGTCTTGGATGTTAGATTACAATCTTGTCCCGAACAGACGTTGGCGTTCGAAATTGGAAGAAATACGGGATTGTCGAGCTGCGATGCTGGAATATTGCGTTTTATATTCTTTCTTATTATTTTCACATCATCCAGAGATCTTGGGACAGACAATATTGCACAAGGCGGTTTTTATGCCCGTCTCGGCACATGTCAGGGGCTGCACAAAGGCGTAGGAACCGAGCAGGTACACGAAAGGTCGGCCCCAACTCCTAGTCGAGTTACACGGACTCCTCATAGATTAATGACGGGAACATTGTGGAGTTAAGAACCCAAAAATTTACAACTGCATTGTGTTTGGCAGGGCACAAAAGGCACAATAGATCAGATCAGCTACTGTTATTACCTTATCGTTTATCTGAGCTTTGTTACAATTTCTCTCACTTTTTGGGCAATATGTATCGTATTATCAATGGGGATTTCTTACCCTAATCCGCGCTACAGATGTTTGCAAGGCGTACCGTTACCTTGTTACAAATAGTAATTGTGTTGTCGAGAGCGTAATTTCAAATTGAATAATTTGTACATTACAAGCTTTTATTCTTTGCTCGCCTAAAATTGCCTATTATATTTTTGTTCTTGTTTATATAACACAACTAAGTTAGAAGATCAAAATATGCCAACAAAATGAATGTATACACAACTTTCCAGGGACCTTTGAAATAGAAGACAAGACATCGGTCGCCAGTCACGACACGTAATGAGTAATGGGCGTAGATCTATCATTACTCACCGTTTTGCCCCCGAGTTTACAGTTCCTACCAGCTTTTCCTCAAGCAAAAATAATCCTTGGGTTAGAACAATAAGATTTATAGATCTGGAAAATTCTGGAGAAGCGCTGGCTGGTGTATATATACGGATCATCTGTCGTCGCGACGTCACTCCGTCGCGTCTTTCCACCTAATGGCTCTATGGAAGAAGCTCTCCACTTGACTGCACATCGGCATTCCCTTGGATGTGTGAAAGCTATCTTTAAACACTTGTTAAGGGGACAAATTTGTTTCTGTCATAGCCATATCAAAACTGTGAAGAACAGAGATAGGAGGTTCAGTGGCATGAAAAAAATAGAATCACTTTTTATTCCATTTCTCCTGCTTGTTATAGTTTATGCATACCTATTTGTATGCATGTGACTTTGATTTTTATTTTTGTAAAACTTGCATGAATATTCTAACTGCAGTTCGGGTGTCCCTTGAATTTTTTGGATAGAGCTAAAATTAAATTCTACCGTATTTTAAATTTTTACAACCGCCTCGCGCACTACTGCACACCATATATGCGTCCGGCCACGTGATTATAATCTTCAACTTACGGTGTTCGAAAATTTATTAAGAATTTTTTCCATACCATCGAGTTATGTCTTTCATCACGATCGCTGATAAGCAAATAGGGATTACAAATCACCTCATTTTAATTTCTTTTGGGTATTTGATTAAAATTCTTCCTTCATTCTTTAATTTTATGGCATCATTCCCAGTTTGCTAATTAAGCTATACAAATGACTTGGTTGGTCCCTAACCGCTGTACTGATTGCGTCTGACCGCTTGCTGTATAAGGAATTGTTATTCAGAAAACGTACTGGCTTGCTCATCCGTCCATCGCATTGTCAATGCATTCCCCTCCATTCTTATTGAGAATTTCTAAGTTCTATAAGTTCACATTTTACTGCTTTTGCCTTTACTATTTTTGTAAAATCATTCTGTTGTCGCTTCGTTTAATTGTGGTTTTGTCCAAATTTATTTAGTCTTTACTCTATCAATGAAAGTTCAAAAGCTGTTGGAATGACTCAGTATTATATCTATGTATGTATTGAAAAGGTTGCAACCTGGGAGATAAGATTACGGCATGATTCATGTGCTATTTGTAAGTGGATTTCAAACAAAACAAATTGTTGATTCTTATTCAAGAAATTCAAGAAATATACTTTTCTCATCATTAGTAATATTTATAAACAAACATTATAAAAAAAGGTTCCAGAAATTATGATTCAAAACTTTCAAAGAAACGACCTTTATAACATTATAAATTGTCCGTGATTATAAATCTTAGAGATATAGTACAGGAACGACTGGTTGTCTAAGACAGCATAGAAATAACATCGCAACTTTAAAATTATATCGCCGCCGCGTCGTCGTCTATGTCCCACGTCACCCTGCGGCCAGTTCATCGCTCATCGGTCAACACAAACACCTAACAAGAAAATGAATCCCAGTTTACTTAGTAAACTACCATCACTTTGTTTGTTTTTCAATCGTCTGCTTTGTTCACTTCAACTTCTAGCTCCAATTTCGGATCAAAAATCAACACTTTCTTTTCAAAGGGCAAAGTAATATTTTACGTGACTCCTGTGATCTTTTAAAGATATTTTATTAACTCATCACCTTGTTTGTTTCACTTTGTTGCGTATATTGTACGCTTAAAGAAACTGTATCTGCTGTAAATAAAAAGAAACCTCTTGCAGCAGCTATGAGTCGAACACTTTTTTCTTCTGAAGGTTTTATAAATTCCGTAATAAAATCTAAATAGCGTAGCCTTTGACAGTTTAACTGTACAAATAAGTGAAGCCAGAATCCCAGCTAAATAAGAGGTTCCTTTGGGATTGTACGGAAAGAAATAAATAAATGGAGCGATATCCTGGTACTACGGTTTTATTCTGGCTAATAAAATCTCTTGAGCTTCGATACTGTACCGGTTTGCCTGAATTATAATATAGAGAAGATAGAAACGCCTGCCTTGTGCGCTACCGGGGCTGTAATCTCACTAAGTAACGTCGTCTCAGTTCATACAATTTGCATTGGACTAGTCTCTCAAGCTAGCCATGACAATTTACATTTGCAATTATCTTTATTACGAATTCACTTTACAAAGCTGACAAATTATAGTGCTGGACTAAGTATTTTTCCATTTTATTTTTTATTTCTAACCTGAAGGGTAAAACAAAACCATTATGGTAAGACTTTGTTGTTCATTTGTCGATATGTATGGAACTTAGTATAGCATTACTCTAGTAATATCAAAAAATCACCCTAGACAATATAAAATTATAAAATATTAGCCTTTGTTATAGTTATCGAATTGAAACGTAATTGCCTTTTTTTCTAAAAATGAATAACGAAAAAATATGGAATAATCATATTTACATATAAATATATTTACATACGCGTAATATGAAATAACCATATTTAAATATAAATATATTTACGAGTAGTAAAAACTTCAGAAAAAGCAAAACGATTATGAAATTAATTCAATAATTAATACAAAGTCTCAAATTAACAATTTATATGTTTGTGAAACAAGGGTGTAATTACGACAGTTAGTACAAGCATTGAAACCTAAGGTACGTGAGTATTAATTATTAATTTAATTTATTTTGCTCGGCAATAATGTCGCCAAATGAGGGATTATTACGGTTCAACATTTTGTGTCGGGAGCTGTGTGAATTATAAACTGAATGTGTATCCCGCGGCAAGAGAATAAGGCATCGTGTGCTACCGGTGAGGTCGTCTCACGACGCCATTTGTCTAGAGCCTGGGGCAGCGCTTCGTGCAATTTGCATCCCTAAACCACGCCTCTCGACTTCCACACTATTATTCCTACCATTGTTTTCAAGACACTTATCTACTTCTCGATAAGCATCGTTACAATCATCTTTACATTTGTAACATTTGTAAATGCTTCGCCATTTGCAGTTATACGATTTTAAACATTGAATAAAGTTTCATTTTTGTAAGAAAAGACTGTTTCAATATTCATCTGATATACGCTCGGTTCTATTTTCAGAGCACATTTCTGTTCTGTTACAAAATGTCTCGTATCGCTTTTCGCAAACTCGTTTCTAGCGATTGCAGTAACCGGATGCAAAAGTTGAGCTTTGGAATTTTATTTATAAACAAAACCACGTTGGTGCAGCTTTTAATTTCAATAAAATCTTTTATAGAACTTCTTAAATGGGCGTGCAGAATTGAAATTGGTTACAGCTTGCGCTTCTGACCACTAATCATTATTTTAAGTAGTTAATAGTAAGTTAATTATCATAAAATAGGCTGGATTCAAATTATGCGGAGTAATAAACTGTTTAATTATAGGGTTTAGACGAACCTCTGCCTACGTGTGAGTAATTTCCATGCTGGACCTGTAAACCTTTAGCTCGGTACCAATGAAGAAACAAATGTTCCACTATCTCATAGCTTACAATGACGATAGGAAGCAGTTCTCATTTAGATGTTTTTGAAATAAATTATTATTTAGTATAAAGAAGAATAAAATTTTAAAAAATAATAAATAGGGGTTCAAACTTTGTTCCTGGTGAAATCTCTCTGACTAGAAAATAGAATAAATACACAAAATAACAAAAACTGTGAACAATGTTTTTGAAATAAATTATTATTTAGTATAAAGAAGAATACAATAAAAAAAAAAATAGGGGTTCAAACTTTGTTCCTGGTGAAATTCCTCTGATGAACAAAAACGCAGCTTAGCCTGCGGCCTGACCAAAATACTCTGGACTAGAGGATAACATAGAGGATAACAATAACAAGATATCTAAAATAAAATACTAGGTCAAAGACACACAATAATTTTGATGAGAAACGATCCAAAAACACCAAACCGGAGGTCAAATACATACACGTATTTTAAAAAACCGGCCAAGTGCGAGTCGGACTCGCGCACGAAGGGTTCCGTACCATTATCTATAAAAACGGCAAAAAAAAACATGTCTGTTGTACGGGAGCCCCCTTAAATGTTTATTTTATTCTGTTTTTTAGTATTTTTTATAGCGGCAACAGATACATCATCTGTGAAAATTTCAACTGTCTAACTATCACGGATCATGCATGAGATACAGCCTGGTGACAGACGGACAGACGGACAGACAGACAGACGGACAGCGGAGTCTTAGTAATAGGTTCGCGTTGGTTACCCTTTGGGTACGGAACCCTAATTTGCATGTTATTGTAGAGTATATAAATAAGTAGATATCTGATAATTTATCTTCAAATATTTTTAATCGATTCTGTAAATGATACGTAACAAGGGCCCTGACGAAACAAGTGTTATCACCCAGTGCGAGGACCACTAATGAATGTGTCTTTTGTAAGTTATCTTTTAAGTAAATAGACATTTCTTTTTATCATATCATTCAATTTAAAATAAAATTATTGACACATTCGAGTTCGACTAGACAACATAACATAAATTCAGTGGGTTTAAAAGCATAAGCTTGTAATTCTTATAGATAAAATTAACCATGCTCTTTTTTCTGTCAACTCGCAATGGACTTTGTTCCCGATAGTACTCGCAAGAAGCATGTGTAGAAATGCATGTGGAAGCTCTGTAGAAATCTCATGAATATGACATAGATGGCAAAGAGAGATAGATATTGCCCGAGCGAAAACAGGTGGGTGAGCACAGTAAAATGAAATCATAAACGCAACAATAGATATCAGACTTAAGTATCATGCTAATTTTAGATGGCTTGGTTGCTTTCATAATTAAAAACGAATTATCACGACATGAATACTCGAAGGGGTCTCAGAGGTGTTCCCAGGTCTGAACTGTGAAACGCAAGACACAGTCCACACTTGGTACACCCGCTGTTCACTGAAATTTTTCATTAGCATCAACAGAAGTTGTTCAATCTATATGCTACTACTTAGTTTCATTTTTCTCGTATAATTTTTTACATACATACATATACTCACGCCTGTCTCCCAGAGGGGTTGGCAGATTCTACAGATTTACATCTGCTTTGATCCTGACACACCTCTTTCGCCTCTTCTACATCCATCAATCTAATCAGACAAGCTCTTCTATTCCGGGTAATTTTTGACATTGCCTTTGTCAATACGTTTCCAATTTGGTCAGCATAGCTGTAGTAGTTATAGGGCGGCCTAGTCGAGCTCTACCTTCGACTTGCAGACCATACATTTGTTTCATCACTTTTCTTTCATTTTTTCTCTCTACATGTCCAAACCACCAAAGCATTTCTTTATCTATTCTAGTCACTACATCTTCTTTCAGGCCGCAACGATCCCGTATGTCGATATTTTTCACTCAACCGTTCTAAGTTAAACCACACATACTTCGTAAGGAACGCATTTCCACTGCATTCACTCTAATTTGGTCTTTATCTTGCCATACCCAATATTCACTACCATACATAAGTGTAGGAGTCAACACTCCATTATGAACCACCAATCGTACCTTTGCAGTCACATTTTGCCTGCACATAAAGGAGTGCAGTATATTTTTTTTGTGTCTAGTTTCCGCTATAATATTTAATTTAATTATTTTTTTTACTTTTATTATGTAAAAGTCTATATTATGTACATATATTACAAGTAAATCTATTTTACTTTCTTGTTTCAAATTCATTCTTTGGTCCACTAGTTTTAAAACTCTCAGTTTTACTGTCGACATATATAAAGAATATGAATTCCATTTCATAAAGCACAAAAACCCGACAATTGCGAGTTGGATTCGCGCACGAAGGATTCCGTACCATTATCTATAAAAACGGCAAAAAAATCACGTTTGTTGTATGGAAGCCCCGTTAAATATTTAATTTATTCTGTTTTTTAGTATTTTTTGTTATAGCGGCAACAGAAATACACCATCTGTGAAAATTTCAACTGTCTAACTATCACGGTTCATGAGATACAGCCTGGTGACAGACGGACAGACGGACAGACAGACGGACAGCGGAGTCTTAGTAATAGGGTCCCGTTGGTTACCCTTTGGGTAAGGAACCCTAAAACGAAATTTTAGGCATCACATAACAAAGAGGGTTGGTATTTGAATTGAGGAAGAAATACAAATAAGCATATATTTTGTTAGACAAGTTGTAACTTTTGTCCTTTCTTAAATAAATCATAATGTTTTGGCTCAGACGGTCGCTGTCCCTTAGAATTAAGAGGCGTCGTTACACGCAACCCTCCATACAAACGCTGTCAACAAATTGTGGGGTGTCTATGGAATGTTAGTATAATGGCTAAATCCATTACCATTATCTATGTTTAAGCAGAATTAAAAATCGTGAAATTTGAGTAATATAATATCTCAACAACAAACCCCTAAAATACGTAAATTTAACGGTTTTCTATCAAAAGTGTAGCCGAATGTGCTTTTATTGTTTTAGATAAAATAAAAAAAATAATACGTGTCGTACATCGCAAATGTTATCTAGATTAATAATAACCAAAAATAATGTTTGAAAACGTCCACAGTCTTGCCAAAATATGGTTTCTCCTGAAACAAGTTTTCAACTTTGTACTGGCGACGAAATCGGCACGATTGTATTATTCTCGCAGCGTTTATGGAAACCGTTCCAGTATTTAGAACCCCAGTACTTCTGAGCTGCGGGAGCCTTTAAGGCGAATGGATACGCCAACTGCAATTTGGACCTGTCTTTGAAGGCCTACTCCTCCCACACGGGTGGTCCAAAAACTTTCATAAAAATAAATGATAGGCATTATAGAGTCAAAAGTAAATTTTAAGTTTCATAAACTGTTTTTCTATTGTAAGTTTTGACAAAAAAAATCGAATGTCATCGAAAGTTTCACATGATTAACCCAATAATTCTCTTACTCCATCCAAACGCCTAAAGCGATTTTAATCATTATTTCACCAAATAATAGGAAATTCTTAGATCTAAAAAATTTAAGTTCAAATTTTTTTTTTCGTTCATGGCGTAAATGTGAAAAGTATTATTTTTCCTATTTTGCGCTAGCCGGAGACGCAGTGGTTGTCGTAACAGCCACTTTTCAAGGCACGCTGAAATAAACATGATTTCAATGTCGTTTCCGTTTATATTTTTACCGACACACATCGCGTTGCTTATTTAGCGTGGTCATACGCCTTAATCAATTGAATAAATGCTACCCTGCTTTTAGTTCTTTAATTCGGGAGGCTTTACAAACGCAATACTAGCGTTATGAATATGAATTCCTACCGTTACTCAGATTAGTGTACCCTGCTTTTAGTTCTGTAATGCGGGAGTCTTTACAAACGCAATACTAGCGTTATGAATATGAATTCCTACCGTTACTCAGATTAGTGTACCCTGCTTTTAGTTCTGTAATGCGGGAGTCTTTACAAACGCAATACTAGCGTTATGAATATGAATTCCTACCGTTACTCAGATTAGTGTACCCTGCTTTTAGTTCTGTAATGCGGGAGGCTTTACAAACGCAATACTAGCGTTATGAATATGAATTCCTACCGTTACTCAGATTAGTGTACCCTGCTTTTAGTTTTGTAATGTGGGAGGCTTTACAAACGCAATACTAGCGTTATGAATATGAATTCCTACCGTTACTCAGATTAGTGTACCCTGCTTTTTGTTCTGTAATGCGGGAGGCTTTACAAACGCAATACTAGCGTTATGAATATGAATTCCTACCGTTACTCAGATTAGTGTACCCTGCGTTTAGTTCTGTAATGCGGGAGGCTTTACAAACGCAATACTAGCGTTATGAATATGAATTCCTACCGTTACTCAGATTAGTGTACCCTGCTTTTAGTTCTGTAATGCGGGAGGCTTTACAAACGCAATACTAGCGTTATGAATATGAATTCCTACCGTTACTCAGATTAGTGTACCCTGCTTTTAGTTCTGTAATGCGGGAGGCTTTACAAACGCAATACTAGCGTTATGAATATGAATTCCTACCGTTACTCAGATTAGTGTACCCTGCTTTTAGTTCTGTAATGCGGGAGGCTTTACAAACGCAATACTAGCGTTATGAATATGGATTCCTACCGTTACTCAGATTAGTGTACCCTGCTTTTAGTTATGTTATGCGGGAGGTATTAAAAACGCAGTATTAGCGTTATGGATACGAAATATCTAAAATTAAAAAAAATCTAAAGTCTAAAATTTGGCTTATAGGTTTAACAGAATACGCTCGGTAAGGACTTCTATGTAAACGAGCGAAGATTAAAGAAAGGATGAATATAATACTATTAGGAAATAATAATAATTTGAATTGCATAATAAAGATAATGTAATAAAAAACTTAAGACAATGTAATCATAAAACTTTTACCATTAGGCGTATCAACAAGTAATTAACAACAAAACTGTCGAGCGTTAGGCACATTCTTGCTTGTTTTTAAATAATGCATGCATCTTAGTAGGAAGTTTCCCGGTAGAGATGCGGTTTTAAAATTGTTTTCGTGACAAAGTTTTACCACTGACTGTGTTACAAGTGTTAAATTCAAATTCAAATTCAAATAGTTTATTTTGCAAAGCAGGTATAGATATATACACTTTTTACACGTCAAATTTAATCTAATAAAGAAAATATATGTAATAAAATAATAAATGTACATGAACTAAATTAAAGGTTTATTTAATTTATGTAGCAATATATTTACGATTAAAATGATAGGTAAAATATATATTATACAAGGTAAAATCCAATCAGCCGCCCGAACCCATACCGGAGACCCGGCCAGGGACCAGGAACAAGGTTCAATGATCACCAACCGAGCCCCCAGCACGAATCCAGGCGGCCGACCAAATCCCATTCTATATACTACATACTAATAGGTTACATGTATAAATACATGCCTACCTCCGCCCATTCGATTAGTCTTGCTAAGAAGAAGGGCAAGAAACTTAGCAAGATCATGTCTTTTTTTTCAACATAAAACTTATACTATACAATATATGACTTATATCTACTTTAACCAAGGGATAAAAAAATACAAGACAGCAGGAATTCAGGTTAATGAAAAAAAGAAAAACATATATATATCTTTGTCTACCTGTCTCATATAGTCCTTTTCCTTTTACAGTCTGTAATCAATTAATGTTTACACCTTAGAGCAGGGGTCGGCAACCTTATGACATAGGAGGGCCACAAATGTTACCAGAGGATCAGCGAGGGCCGCATATAATAAATAACGTATTAGTCAATTTCGTGTCATATTTATTGTACTTTAAAATATAATTTATTATTAAAATGTAATGCGATTTTTGCGGCTGGATTTGACTTGCATTTTAGACGTTGAAATGCGCAGTATTAGGTCAAAATGTGCATCCATTAACTGAGAATAATGCTTGCTTTTTCGTTAGTTCAAAATAGAAAATGTCTGCTCACACAAATATGTACAACCAAACACAGTTATCATGCAGCGATTGGAAACCTTGAGGGCCGCACCGAAGTGGTTCACGGGCCGCATGCGGCCCGCGGGCCGCCGGTTGCCGACCCCTGCCTTAGAGGAATCATAAGTTAAGAAATTATACCTATTATATTAGAAATTCAAAACAAACAACAAAGAAATGCGCATTATATCTTTCTCTCTCTCTTTCTCTCTCTTTGGCAGTGTTATTTGCAATCTGAGATCGGGGAGCATAGCGCAGAAATCCCTCCCGCGTATCAGATCAAGTACTTTTATGATCATGACTAGATCTGAGTAGAGTAAGCGTTTTAATTATCAAATTCTTGATTACTATACCGGAAACAATACCCGAATCCAGATCGTTCGCAACTCTGAATACCGGAATGGTTTAAGGTAACTTTCTGTGAATTAATTGCATGACATTTGGCCACGTCCACAACTCAGTAGGTTGCGTCATGACGACCATCCTTAAGAATAATGTTAGATTTGACACGAACATTTATTAATTTTTACGTAGAATGCATGAAGATTTCAGAATAATTCTAAATATCTCTGAGTAGGAAACCCAAATAACTTGTTGCGCTAATAAATAAATTACCTTTGTCTTGTACTGCACCCGTAGCACAGTGTTTAATCGCGCATAACTCAGCGCGACGCCATTTAGTTGAATCACAAGTGCTAGGAGCATGATATACTGTTTAATCGCAAAAACATCGTGTCGCGCTCCTCGCACTTGTGTTGTGCCTACTTTATGTGAAATCGTTTACCGCTTACATTTGTTTTATGTTATTTATTTAAAAAAATAAAACAAAAAGATTGGGTATTTTTATCTTTTTTTCTAAACTGCATTTAATTTTAGTTATTTTTTTAAGTATGTAGTATGTATACCTATAGTATTCATGAATTTCACGTTAAAGTTAAAGCACTTAAGTAAAGGCATTCAAAGAAAGAAGCTATTCATAAAACTCCTATTAAAGTTTACTTACTTCCGTACATTATTTGGATTTTCTTGGGAAACGGCTTAATTAACTGTTCCCACTTATTTTAATTGGTAAAAATTGCATTTTATTATCATTAACACGATGTGAAAGGAAATGGATGAATTAAAATGAAAAAGAGAGCTTAATTTTATTACTAGTTAAAAGCCTTTTTAAATATTTATGTATAAATATAAATAATTAATATATCGGCACGACATGAATCCCTGAAATAGTGTCAGAGGTTTTCCTGAGTGTGAACTATGAAATGCAAGTCACAGTCCACACTGTTTCACAGACCGAGCCCTATCTCCGTTCTTCGGGAACAAAATACACGCGTTTATGTAGGTTGCCTCACGATGTTTTCCTTCACCGTTCAGCAAGTGGTAATTATTGGGTAATACAAATACATTGAACATAAATTCCGAAAAATTCCGAATTGATGCATGGCTGACCGGGGATCGAACCGGATATGAATATTGAGAGCCAGCGTTGTACCACCTGAGCTACTACCGCTTTATGTTTAATTAATATTAGTGCAAACTAAACTAAAACACAAGAAAACTTACTAAACCAAAATGATGTCCAAGGCAATTGGTAACAATATCAGCTGAAATTAAAAACAGTAAAATACAAAATTGGTATACTGTTTGATTTATACGTGTTGTAATCCAACTTCATTCATTCGGTCAGGTTCGTTCACTTACTCACTCTCTCTCGCTCTCGTTCCCTTGTCTCGGATATTGGACTGTGGTTTGTTAATCATATTATAATATTAATAAACAGTGAGTCTCGGTAATCCAGTGTTATTAATTAATTATTCCTAGGATTAGGCGAGTCTCAAGATATAACAATGGCGACGAGGACAATGGATTAAACAAAAAGAAAAAGTGAAAATTAACAGTGAGTGTCATCGTGTGTTGGTTAGGTTAACCATAGACGAAAATAAATTGCCGTCCATTGAATACCAAAGTTAAGTCTATATGTTGGTAGTACTGCGTGCTCAGATCGTTGATAGAGAAAACGGAACAAAAAAAAAGTAATCGAGCAAAAACACGCCTCATTTTTTGGTTCTGTGTCATCTGTCAAAGTTTTGATTGGAAAAAAAAAATAAAACAAATGACTTTGCAAAATTTTTTGGAAGAAATAAAAAATCAGAAAACAAGTTGGATTCAAGAATTAAACAGAGAACAATTAATTCGTATATTTGAAGAAATAAAATTATCCAGTTCAGACCTTAACGTTGAAAATTTAAGGAAAACACTACGGGAATTGGTAAAAGGTGGTAAGTTGTCATCGTACATATCATCTGTAGACAAAGAAGGTGACACGGAAGCGATTGTAAAAGTCAATATAGTGGAGGAGACACCACCTAAAGTCACTATGAATACCAGTTACGGTCGTATTGAGCCTTTCAATGGCAACAACTTTGAGTTGTTCGAGCAACAATTGGAATGTATTATAACCTTAAATGATATTCCAAAAACGAAACAAACTCCGTTATTGCTAACTAATCTAACTTCAAAAGTATTAGAAACTCTAAACCATCTTTGTTCACCCATTAAACCTATCAAGAAGGATTATAATGACTTGTTGAAGTTGCTGGAAGTTCGATATACAAAGTCAACATCTATAACATTAGACCGAGCGGCATTTCGTTCTAGAAACCAAATCCACAATGAACGGATAGAAGATTACATCATCGAATTGAAGAAACTAGCCAAGAGGTGTGATTTTAAAGACATAGAAGATCAAGTAAAGGAAAAGTTTATCGACGGAGTAAATAAACCACTCATAAAGTTTGAGTTACTGAAAAATGGTGATGTTACCTTGGATAAATTAATCCTGATAGCAAGAACTGTTGAAGCAGCTGTGCAACAATGTAATTTAACTCCACTAGAGTCGATGGAGTCTTCGCAGGCAACAGGGACTCAAGAAATGTTCCATGTAGGAAACAATCGTGCATCGACTTCCCGGAGTAAACCTTTCAGACAGGAGAAGCTACAAAAACAGACTCGTGTTCAACCATCTGCTTCAAGTAAGAAAAATAATATGGCATGTTATGTATGTGGAAAAGACAATCACATTAAATCAGAGTGTTCCTTAAAAGACAAATTTTGTTCGGAGTGTGGCAAGCAAGGGCATATTTTTCGGGTGTGTCGTTTACGTCAAACAAGAAAACTCGATGTGTTGGATGATGAAGAGATCAACATTGAAGATTCGATCCAGGGTTTGTTTGAGACTGAGGAGGCAGATGCCGAAATGTACTGTATGTATATGACTGACAGTTACAGAAAAGTGCCCCCACAGTTTTTGAATATATTAGTGGAAGGCAAAACTGTAAAGTTTGAATTAGACACAGGCTCTGAGGTAAGCACCTTGACCCTCAATGATCAAATCACATTGTTCCCTAGTAAAACTATAGAAAAAACAAATATTTCATTCAAAAACTTTGACCAAAGTCTGTCTAAGCCGATTGGTATGGTAAAAAATATTACAGTCAATTGGAACAACTTACAAAAGCAAGTTGATGTTTACATTGTTAGTAATGATAAACCAAGAATATTAGGCAGGAATTGGTTAAATATTTTTGAGCAGTGGCCTCTGCAATTAAATAACAAAAATGTCTGTGAATTAAAAATAAATGAAACTAATGATCCTGTTAAAATAATAAAAGACAAGTTCATGGAAGTATTTACTCCTGGTTGGGGGGATTTTAAGGGAGAATGTATCACATTGAAATTAAAAAGTGATGCAAAACCAAAATTTCTACCAGTACGACAAGTTCCTTTTGCTCTTAAAGATAAAGTTAAAAATGAAATAAAAAGGCTTTTAGACAATAAAAGAATAGAACCAGTTAAATACACTGAATGGGGCACACCGGTAGTGCCCATTCTGAAACGGGATGGGTCTGTCAGGTTATGTGGTGATTTTAAGGTCACTTTGAACCCGTATTTAGAGACAGACCATTATCCACTGCCTCATATTGAAAGCATACTCCAGACCCTAAAGGCTGGTGAATACTACTGTGAGCTTGACCTCAAAGAGGCCTATCTGCAAGCGCCTTTAGATCCAAGTTCCCAAGAGCTAACAGTAATTAACACAGAGCTAGGAACCTTCAAATATCTGTATTTACCTTATGGGGTCAGTACGGGGCCAGGCTCATTTCAAAGATTAATGTGTAGCAAACTGTGTCATGTACCAAATACTATTGTTTTTATAGACAACATATATATGTGTGGTCAGGATTTTAATGATATGTGTAAAACACTAGAAACTGTACTCAGTGTTCTAAAAGAATCTGGATTAAAAATTAAACCAGAAAAATGTAAATTTTTTCGCAAAAGTATCGAGGTTTTTGGATATAATATAAGTAAATCAGGCGTGAGTGTTGTAAAAGAAAACATTCAACCAATATTACAGTTACCTCCTCCAGAAAACATTACAATGCTGAGATCATTTTTGGGTAAAATAAATTATTACTCACGATTTTTAAAAAATATGGCAACCATAATAGCTCCTCTATATGAGTGTACCAAACTGAGCAAATTTAAATGGACAGATGAATGTCAGAAGTCTTTTGAATTAATAAAAAGAAAATTGATAACGGCACATAGTCTGATTCATTATGATCCATCTCTGCCACTGATTTTATCATGTGATGCCTCGGCAGGTGGAATTAGTGCAATCCTATCAAATCGCGGCTCAGACAATGTGGTGAAACCAATTATTTTTGCAAGTAAAAAACTTAATGATAGGGAGAAAAAGTATAGTGCTTTGGACAAGGAAGCTATGGCAATAGTATTTGGAGTAACCAAGTTTTATAATTTTATATATGGCAGGGAATTTGAACTTGAGACAGATAATGCTGCTCTGGTAAGAATTTTCGGGCCAAGTAAAGGAATTCCAAAGATGGCTGCAAAACGCCTACAGCATTATGCTATTTTCCTCTCTGCATTTTCATACAAAATTAAGCACATAACTACAAATAAAAATCCAGCAGATTATTTATCTAGAGTTCCTTTCGAAAGTAAAGAAACAAAAAGTTTAAACGGTAATTTTGAAATTTGCACCAATTATATAGAAAGTTCAGAAGTAGGAATTAACTGGGAAACTGTACAAAAAGAAACAAAGAAGGATAGTACATTATCAACAATATTAAGATATAGCTATGATGGTTGGCCGGATGTAAAATTTATTGATGAAACAATTAAACCATATTATATGAAAAGGAATGAAATAAGCCTTGACAGAAATTGCCTGTTCTGGGGACATAGAATTATAATACCCTACTCTATTCGAAATGACATCTTAATGGAACTACATAAGAGTCATTTTGGCAGCTCTAGGATGATTGACATTGCCAAATCCTATTTCTGGTGGCCAAAATTAAATGAGGATATTATTGATGTAACGAAAAGTTGTGTAAATTGTCTGTCTTATAGAAATACTCCCTCAAAAACAAATTTAAAGCCATGGCCTGTACCACCATCACCTTGGTACCGCATCCATGCGGATTACTTAGGTCCCTTGTTTGGAAAAATGTTTTTAATTGTGATTGATAGTTTTAGCAAGTGGCCTGAAGTATTTCAGATGGCAAATATTGGAAGTGGTCTTACTATTCTAAAATTCAAAGATATATTTTTAAGATTTGGATTTCCCATTCATTTAGTGACAGACAATGGGACGTCTTTCACATCTCAAGATTTTAAAATATTCTGCAAAAATGTTGGCATTAATCATACATTTTCACCCCCCCACAATCCAGCCACGAATGGGGCTGCTGAAAGATTTGTGGAGACATTTAAGTCAAATATCACAAAAATAGTTGAAAGTGGCAAATCCCTCAACTATGCTATTGGCATATTTTTGGCAGATTATAGAGCCACTCCTCATAAAGCCACCGGAGTTTCACCAGCTCGACTGATGCTGGGAAGAGAAATAAGAAACCGGTTTTCTTTGTTTAGACCAACTCCAATATTTCAAGATCTTTTATTAAAGCAAAACAATGTATCAAAGTCACATGAAGGTTCCAGGAATGTACACTTCGAGGTAGGTCAAAAGGTTATGACAAGAGATTACAGAAAGGGGCATAAACCCTGGACAGTAGGTACAATCATTGAGGAGTCCATTCCTGGAGCTACCTATTTTATTGATGTAGATGGCTTATGCTGGAAACGTCATGTTAAACAGATAAATAGTTGTAGTCAAACTATGTAGTTTAGTTTAGATTAAATAACTTTTAGTCATAAGTTACTTTTGTTAATTTTATGAAAGCGGGGAAGAGTGTTGTAATCCAACTTCATTCATTCGGTCAGGTTCGTTCACTTACTCACTCTCTCTCGCTCTCGTTCCCTTGTCTCGGATATTGGACTGTGGTTTGTTAATCATATTATAATATTAATAAACAGTGAGTCTCGGTAATCCAGTGTTATTAATTAATTATTCCTAGGATTAGGCGAGTCTCAAGATATAACAATACGCATGAGTTAAAGTAGCATTTATACAAGAAATTAATAAAAATGGTAATTATTTGTATTATATTTGACCTAATTTCAGCTCTTTAAGATAATCCGATTCTAAAATTTATACGTGTGACAACAGAAAACGACATACATATGTATAATAGACACGGCGAATTGATAAGGGCTCTTACCTTGGCTATGCCTATCTACGAAATCCTAAAAACGAAAAATAAAACCTCACAGACAGAAAGCAAAATAAATTAACCCAACAATGTGGTGATGAAAAGTAACAAACATTATCTTAATATAGACACAATAAATATTCGAATTTAAAACCGATCAAAAAAAGGTAACACAAAAAACAATACCCCGCAAAGTTTCTCATCGATATGCCATAAGGTTCAATCAATCATTGTCCCTAAAATAGAAAAAATAAAAAGGTGGGTAGGGAACACGACCTACGTAAACCTTAACTAACAAAAAAAAACTTTGACTTGTATATTTTTTGTGGCCCAACTGAGCACAGGGGGATTGTTTCGAACGATCTATTACGAATTCAGATAGATTTAGAAGTTTCATATGTGATTGTGGTGGCATTCAGACGAAATACATAAATTATTCGTCGTACTTTGAAATCAAACATTTTGTTGGTATTGAACTAATACATAGAAAATATATACAAATAAACAAAATGTTGCGCACATTGTTGTAGCTTTTTTATTTATGAGGCAAAATACAGCAAATATATTCATAAAACACCTTACATCATCCGGCCTAACGTAATCACATTCATATATCTCCAGATTCATCAACCAACCCCCCATCCATGTAAATGTCTGGAACTCTAGATCGACGTATGTGTGTACATTTTACGCGGGCATAAGATTCCACATAAAAATAATGATTACCTTTTTCTTTGACAATCCCCATATTTCTAGCACTTACCAACCCCTCCGCTTCTGCACTCTGATCCTCGGAAAGAATGAATATTTATGACTGGTAGGGCACATTTTTATCGTTTCTCCTTTGGACGTTTTATACCTGTTGTCAGAGAGGAATTTGATGAGCGTCCTCTCGTGTTTCCAGCAAAAACGTCGTCCATATACACACGCGAGTTTCATTAGACAGATAAATTAGAATTCGTATGTGGTAGCCCGGTTTCCAAATGTGGTTTCGCACAGGGAGAAAGAAATCCCAGTATTATACTTTCAAATTGATGAAATTCCGCAAACATTCGACGGGGGTTTTTAAATCGAGATCGTTATACCGGCAAGTTCTTGTCTCCGATTCGTATTCGAAACCTTGATGGCTTTTGGAGTCGTCGGTATTCATCAAATTATGTATTGGCTTTTTTGCTATGTAGATCTGTTACT
This sequence comes from Ypsolopha sequella, assembly GCA_934047225.1. Lineage (NCBI taxonomy): Eukaryota > Metazoa > Arthropoda > Insecta > Lepidoptera > Ypsolophidae > Ypsolopha > Ypsolopha sequella. The sequence continues at coordinate 3,177,185 of OW203988.1, read as the reverse complement.
ATTTACTCGCGAGTCTGCTTCATTGACTTACAAATGCTTGCACTGAGAGATCGTTTATTTTATAAATGTAATTACTATATTGTTGTCTACTGTAATATAATAAAATATATTTATTGCAATGTATCATATTTTATATTATTATACACTTTTATTATATTTATATGTTCTGTGCTCTGTTTATATGTTTTGTGGCTGTGTCCACAAACTGCATTTGTTATTATCGCAAAAGGAACAATTACCACAAGACCCAAATTTTATATTACTTCACATTCTTGCCCATTGTAATTATCAAAAAGTTTGACACTCTTATCTTTCTCTTGTTCATAAAGCTTGTTAAACTAAGAGTGGTCCTTTGAATTTTGTTATCAATGAATCTCTTTCTACTTGCCGACATGACTTTTTGTGTTCTCTTGTCTCCTATCTCTTGAACATCAACATCAAAATTGTTTTCTTTTGAACATGTTGCTTCAAGTCCGTTTACATTTTAACAATTTCTTAGCTCTATCAAATCTTAAAGGATGGCTAAAGACGGTCAATTTTCTTTTATCGAGCGCTCAAATTGAATTGGCTTCTTTGTTATTTTCTTGGAGATTCTCGGTGACCAGTTTTCGAGTTCATTCTAAGAACATATTGTATTCTATTTATCCTTTTTTAAGTCAATTTTCATTTTATCATCCATCAAATTAGCAGAAGAGCGGTTTGTGGATGGACCTTGTCCGAAATAACAATATGTCCCTAGTAAAAGGGTTGTACAAAATCCATCAAAACTTTGTCGCTACCTGTGTGACCTGTGACCGTCCGTTCGCTATCACCTGACACATTTTATGATCTAATAACTTCCGGAAGGGTGGACCTGACGTAATGACGCATATGGTGCTCGTTAAACCTGCAGTAATTATTATTTCCTTCTCATATACCAGAGGTGTGATGTATGGATACTGTATGTCAATGTCAAGCAGATGTTTGATATCTATTATGTTTTTTACAAGATATAATAATGTTGTATAAAAATATAGTGACTTTCCAAAGCTTTTTTAAAGAGACAGAAATAAACTAGAAAAAAATTCTCTGAGAAAAATAAATCTCAACAAGGCGAGAAATACACACACCGTTCTCGTGAGCGTTCATGTGTAATATGTACATTACTAGTTGATGTATATAGTAGTTCAAATTTGGACGAGTCGTGTACAAACTGGACAAGTCGGAGAAACGGGTTGGAGATTTATTTTTCCCAGAGAATTTTGTTTATAATTGATTTTTTGTCTTTTAATGCATTCTTATGATACCTATTTAAAGATTCCCAATCGATGGATTTCGATTTATAAATTATGCCTCTGTAGCCGAGTGGCAGAGCATTCGCCTGGTAACATAGAGGTTCAATCCCCGTGGTCACGTGGTGTACATTATTTTGTGTTCGTTAGTCGGTTCATAGTACCTAATCGTCGGCGAAAAGCGTGTGTACCAAGTGAAGACTGCGACTTGCTTTTCACAGTTCAGGCTGCGAACACCTCTGATACCTCCTTGAGATTTATGTCATGTATACTATCAATGTTTTAGATAAAACCAGTGTTTTTTGATGCGGGAACTTGTAAACCTCACTTACACAGGCAAATTGCTTTTACAAATTTATGCTAACCGCCAAAAAAGTAAAACCTTTCTAGAGAGGCCTCTTACTTTGAAGCATGCCTTCCATCTTATAACTTGTCGTTTAGTTTTAAATCCATCCGCCCCATGACTTGTAACGTTTGTTTACAAGTTACGAGCATGTTAACCGTTGTTGACTTGACAGGAACACAAAATGTTCGTTCATCTGGAACAATCTTGTATAGGCTAGAACGAAAATATGTTGGAGCAAGTACTGTGGTCTGCAGAAAAACGTATTACAGCTAAAAAGAAAAACAATGTGCTAGTCAATCTTGGGACGTCTGGTCAGATTCTTTTAAGATTACTAACTGAGTCGACCGAGATTGGAGCAATTTTTTTCATATAGCGAGTAGGCTTGCATATTCTGAAATAATTTCATTAGTATTATGTTACTATATATAGTCAGCACATTGTAGAATTGAGCTTAATTTATTAACATGTTCCTCTTCGTTTCGCTCGTCGTCGCACGTATTTTTGACTTTTAGTAAAAGATTTTCGATTTTATACTTTACGGTCTGCCCACGACATAAAGATGATAAATAAAGGTATATTAAGAGCGGTTTCACTTAAATAAGTACACTTTAGTGTTCTGTTTCGATTAATTAGAAAAAGGCGGGTTTTTCACAATCCGGCTGCGAAACTGCTCTTAATGGTTAACATCTATGTACGGGGTGTAAATGGACTGATATCTTTAAATAAGACCGTGTACGCTACTGATCATATTGAATAATTTTCCCAAAAAATCTGCGTAAATGAATTACATTATGCACCACTCAATACTAACTGTAAATACAGGTCGCGGCAGAAAATAATGCACATTTGCTATCATCGGCTTTGTAGACCGTCTTCTCTGTCACCGGACTGTTAGTACTTCGTGCGACAGAGATGACGCTACGATACCATGTGCATTATTTACTGCCGCGATCTGTACTTACTCTTACTTAACGTAAACTTTGTATGGACATATGGACAATACCAATAATTTTTGCATTTCAATTTGTTGCTTATGAATTTCGGCAAAGGTACACGGTAATCGAACCTGGCTTAATGTATTTCGCATGTATAAATTTACATTATTTTAATTTTTCCTCCAGATATATGTATATATTTTTTTTTGCGTGTTTTTTTTCGTTGTTGTCTGACAGGGATCCTTCTACGTGTTTATTTTGGTCAGCCAATTTTAATTGCGTCTCCCTCTCTCAAAATATACGTTTTGGTGGGAGTGGGACAGTGTGGATGTCTGATTGTCAGTTTGTGCGGGCATGTTGCGGGTGTGTGCGAGTGTGTTTTTCATTATCTCAATATATTTTACTTTGCGTGGGTTTGTTTCTTTATTGAATTTGTATAATATGAACAGTAGAGTATGTGGTTTATTAAAATATAGCAGTCTATTTACACGCTGTATACAAAAGAAAACCCTAACTGACTAATCTATTAATGCCTAAACCAAACAGCTGGACCTAGGAATATGAAATTTTGACCGTAGGTTCCTTATATGACGTAAATATCCGATAAGAAAAGCTTTTAGGAAATTCTCACGGGATCAAAAGACACAGGATCCATGCAAGCAACGCTGCGGCGTCTGCTAGTTTTAAATAAATGGATAAACTCACTTTAAAATCGGCACAGATCGAGCTTTATCAATAAATATTCATAAAATTAAACATAATGTTATTAAAGGAAGTTGCGCGATCTTACTTTTTCAATAAAAACGGGTTTTGTCGTCAAAAAGATAATGCCAACTCGGTTTACGCTTCCATGAAAGAGATGGGCTTAATTGAACGCATTTGTTTCGAAGGCTTTTACGCGATACTGTCACTTTTGACGCGTCACTCGATAAGCCACGCACAGAGCACATAACAAGCCACGTAGCAAGGGAAAGGTCAGCTAAGTGTGAGTAACCACGTTCACTTCTATTTTGTGTTGCAGGTATTCTATTTCACTTTGGTGTTGCACGTATTCTATTTCACTTTTGTGTTGCAGGTATTCTATTTCACTTTTGTGTTGCAGGTATTCTATTTCACTTTTGTGTTGCAGGTATTCTACTTCACTTTTGTCTTGCAGGTATTCTATTTCACTTTTGTGTTGCAGGTATTCTATTTCACTTTTGTGTTGCAGGTATTCTATTTCACTTTTGTGTTGCAGGTATTCTACTTCACTTTTGTCTTGCAGGTATTGATGAAGTCCGTTTTTCTATGGTTCTAGTATAGTCTGGCGTCTAGTGTATCTTCGTGCGCTACTTGATGACTGACGCATGGGAGAGATGTCAATGGCTTCGTTTAAAATTGTAGAATAATGACATCAATGGTGGTACTGCCTATAGATCCATGTTTGGTTTTTATGACGTTATAATTTTTTGTATGGATTTTTCCTTTTTTTGATGACTGAAGCATGGGAGAGATGTCAATGGCTTCGTTTTAAATTGTAGAATAATGACATCAATGATGGTACTGCTTATAGATCCATGTTTGGTTTTTATGACGTCATAATTTTTTGTATGAATTTCTCCTTTTTTCTGAAACCTGTCGTTTGGGATATGAAATGAGAGGACTTCATAAGATGATTGTGAAAATATACTACATTGTAAAAATGACATTTCAGCCATAATTTATATATTTTTTATTAATTAACTAATTTATTTGGAACAACATAAAGCAGATTTTGTAAATATAAAAGATCACATTTGTACAATAAATACGGCCACTAACAGTTGTTCACAACTAAACATGGAATTTTAAAAAAGCTTACATACTAAGAGACAAGATATTAAATATACATAGAGGAAGAGGGAAGAGATAGGGATGTTTCTTGTAGTAATTGTATTTTATTATGGTAAAGAATTAATTATTTTTATTTTTTCTGTTTTAAAAACGTTTTTAATGATTTGAAAGGGTCAGTTGTTTTACATCTTTTATTGTATTGGCGAACAACACGTAACAGCGTGGAGTTTTGGGCATAATTGGTGTTGACAAAAGGGACATGGAAAAGTGTAGTATTGCGCATTCGAGTAGACGGAGCTCTTAGCGCGATTTCCGAAACTAAATTTGGAGTGCCACGTTTACCAGATAGGATATCATGAAGTAACGCCATGTCTAACATTTTGCGACGGCCTTTGAGTTTCATTAAAAAGTGATGTTGGCAAGAACCTTCGCAGTCGAGGTTTTGGACTCTTGCTCTGAAGTTTAGATTTTAATAAATTTTGATTGGATGCGAAAGATAATTGTTTAGTGCGAGATATTTGTTTATTTTGGCTGAATAGGTAGGTATGTAACTTTTCTATAGAAAACTGTTTTTTTGCGACTTGAGGAATAGTTCCATTTTGTAAAAGTTGTTCGCATGAACGAATAATATCGCCAGTTCCGGCGTCCGCAACATCTTCTTAACACCTAGTGTATTTATTAATTAAGTAAAATTACCAATTCCATTTAAAAAAAAAAAAAGCCATAACAGTAGAGTGTTGTATCATCTATTCGAACCATTTCTCAAATCGCAAAAAAATACACCTCTTCTATAGAAATATTACATACCTACCCATTCAACCAAAATTTATGAAACAAAAGATGTGTTTTCACGATTTCTCGAGATTTGTTCACGAAATGTTGTTTCGAGTACTCTCGCCAGTTTTTGGCTTCCGCATCATCTTCTTAAGGCGATATGTAAAAGTTTTAGCGTCCCCGTTACTCCATATGCGAGAAAATCCTCAGTGCGAGAGGAACGGATACGTTGAAAGTAGCAAAAAGTCGGTTTTTTATTAATATAAAATGTACTAAAGTTGCTATAAAAATTTCGTTTAACCAGGTCCTAGGTACCGTTAAAACCCATCTTACAAAATATAGTTGCAGTCTATATGTCATTCTAAATTGTCAAACCAGGAGAATTGGTGTTGAAAAGGACCTCATTTCAATAAATATTTCTATCGAGCCGATTTTCTCCAATCGCGTTTCTGTTTTAACAGATCCCTAGAAAAAGAATCCAAAAATAATATACTATTTTATCAAAATAATACATTATTTACTGAAGTAGATATGCAAGTCCTTAAAGTGTCGATTTCATTTCCATAGCGCCTTAACAGCCTCTATATTTAATAAAGTAAAATCATAAATATTCCATTTAAAGGAGCTCTATGTTGCGAAAGTGCTGCCACTTTAGAAAAAAAAACATTATTTATTCACTACAATGATTATTGGAAATCTGCTCAAGTAAATGCGTAGATACAGCAGTGAACTATTTTTAAATAGCATGGTTTTCATAGACAACGTCTTTGATGAGCCAAAATTTTAACTTTTACTAAGAACGGCCGCTTTTGGCATAAGTTAAAATTTTATCTCATCAAAGACGTTGTCTATGAAAACTATGCTATTTAAAAATAGTTCATTGCTATATCTACGCATTTACTTTTGCAGATTTTCAATAATTAATCTAGTAAATAAATAATGTTTTTTTTTTTCTAAAGTGGCAGCACTTCTGCAGCATATAGCACCTTAAAAAAGAACTAACAAACAGATAACAAATGACACTACATCGGTGTCCCCCTTTCAAAAATTAATTCAAACAACGTTAAAAGCCCCATTGCAATTCCGATTAAAATTATTACCAAAGGTTTTGATATTTGAGACAACGATAATTGGAATGGATTTAACACCAATTTAAGACGAGAGTTTCTAAAATATTTGAGTTTTTAATAATATATTCTGTATTTAACGAGCATTGTAACAGAATACTTACTGACTTATTTATATGCCTCCTCTGTGGCTGAGTAGTAGATCGCTCGCCTGCTAATCCAGAGGTCTTGTGTTCAATTCCCGCTGTGAATATTTTCTGTGTGTTCTGTCTACGTGCTTCGGAAGACACGTCAAGCAGTTGGTCCATTTATGCCTGAAGTAACTCATCAACCATCACTTTTTGGGAAAAAATAACAGTACCTAGTGTACCAATTGTGGACTGTGACTTGCATTCCATAGTTCACACTTGAGAACACCTCTCTGACAACCTCTCGGGAATTCAAGTCGTGACGATATGTGTTTTAATGATATGTGATGGATTCCAAACCATGGATCAGGTACTTAATGCAATAGCCCATGTACCGGTTTTGGTACTGTAATTTTTTGTACCAAATGTTAAATAAATTGTATTTAAATAATGTTGCAATTGAGAGTGTGTGGGCTTTGCCATCGTTGCTAATTGATTTAATTTAAATAAATATCTTGTCTCGGGTTTGAAGTGATATTTAATTTGCATTTTATTTGAAATTCAGAACTTTTATTGAACTTGAGAACATTGATATTTTTAATACAGAAACTAATTATGGTGAACTTTAGCACAACTTTTTTTATCAATAAATGCGTGCATTTTTAAATGATAGTAATATTATACAGTATAACAAGATTGTAGTGGCAGCCAAAAGTAATTTTGCTGTGATTGGCTTGAAAATTTATTTAAGGTGGATGGTCTAAGGTAGTTTTTATAAAAAACTCGTGAGAACCAATAACGATGATAGAATATTATTATTTAATTCTGTTACCTTTTTCTACACGTTTCATCAACTTTACAACCGCGAATATTCAGTTTTTCTTAAAAAAAAATGTTTTAACAGTCTAATTTTGCAATTTAAAACTTTTATACATTGGATTACAAAAGTTTTAAATAACAAAATTAGATTGTAAAAAAGTTTTTTTTGTAAAAAAACTGATTATTCGCGGGTGTAAAGTTGATGGAACGTGTGGAAAAAGGTAACAGAATTAAATAATAATACTTCTGTCCTCGTTATTGATTCCCACAAGTTTGTATGAAGAGTGCCTTGGACCATCCACCTTAATTTAATGTTGGGGGTCAAATATTCAAACTCTGAAATTACATTTCGCACCCAGGCCAAGAGCAATCTTCTCGCCCCCCCTTCCGTGTAATGTATTTACCGTGTACCTTTGTGACAATTTCAGCGGAGTCGATGTAGGTCGTTGCAATAGATTGGGTGCAATGTAGATCAAATTTAATCTATTTGTCATAAACATGTTTGCAGAAGGAGACAAACAAATATAAAAATTTTAACACAGACAGCAATCCCTAAAAAGCCACCCCCCTCTGTCTGAGACATTCTTTTTTTGTCAACTTTACCTTGAAATTTTTCAGTCAGCGCGCGGACCATCGATATAAATGATTTTTCTATCTATTTGGTTTGAGGGGTATTAAATTCTTATTTTAATTTTCTTTTTCATCTACTTGAATCAGTCGATAAATCCTCTTCGGAATGCTGCATTAGACAGGTCTGCAATAGTTTTGATTAACTACAGTTAGAAACTACGAAACAAAAAAAAAAACGTTTCAAATTCATTCCCAATCTAGTTTTTGTCAGTTTCGAACGGGATTTAGATTCATCTCGGATTTCGTTGTCCCTATTTTTTGCCCGTCTGCCTTGTTTATTGTTATCCCTAAAACAATGGCCATAGTGACACATCCGGAGCTTATAATTCTGACACCATCAACGGAAATGCGAGTGATATGGGTATGTAATGTGGCATTACGACCTATAAATGGTCTATTCACGATCGAACATGCAGGAGATCATGTTTGTGCTCCGGACGCGATCGGAATATTAGGAAATGCTAGCTGATTTTACGCCTGTACAATTTTAAAAGCTCGTCTAACAACTATTAAATTTTAACAGACCAAAACGATCGCAAGTACCTAAATAGTTAAGTTTCACAATAATATTACAAAAAACATAAGAAATACATTTAGCTCTCGTTTTGGAAATATCTACGACTTTTACTGTTTTGATTGTAACACAGATAATATAATAATGTACCTACTTTATTTTGTTTTGAGGTGAAAAACAACTTGAAAATTATACAGAATATTTTGAATATTTCTTACCTCCAGCATAGGCAGCATGTTTGTCAGTGAATGTCTGTATTTCCGATCTTACCTTCTCTCTCCAGCGGTTGGTAGGTAGATATTTGAATTATGTAAGCGCCCTTTAGTAGTTGAATTGCATATTAAATCAATGCTTCGTCGTATTAGGTGTGGTCTAATCACTTTCTCTTTTAGATTTATCCATAAACGATATTGCGTTTATTGTGGACATCGGTAATATATTTAACAACAGCTTTAAATTAATTTACTATAACTTCGAAGCCCTTTTTATTGCACGGTCATGAGCTAGCATTTAATAGCTGTTAATTAAAGGTATATTGTGTGAATAAACTGTACCTTTTTTTAGCGTCATTTTGAATGTTGTCAGAAATGTGCACATTCTCAAAGTGACGAAAAGTAGTAGACTATCGTAAGTTGACAACTAATCTTGAAAATCACTAAGTAAACTAAACCTTATTCCACACAACATAAGATTTTCGTAATACATACTATAATAAATATAGAATAAGATTCTTTTCTTTTTTTTCGAGGTTTGTTAAAACAATTAAAAATTTTCTTTTAATATACATAAAATTTAATATTTTTTCCAATGGAACCCTAAGATAGAAGAGCTTAGACTAATTAAATGTTTCCCAAGCGAAGACTGATCCATCCGAAATGAGACGAAACGAAAACTTCCTTTTTTGAACTCAGCAAAAACTGTTCGTCTATGATAGACATGGTAGCAAAAGAATAAGTCAATATTTTGAAACATGACCTACAAAGTTAAAACTGAAAACACAGGGGCTGCTTATTTAAAAAAACAAAGCCGCGCGAGAGCGGAGCCGGGGGCTGCGACTTGGTGTTTATTCGGGACCCAATTTTATGATCGAGGACGTCCGTTCACGATGAAACGATAAGATCTTCTTTCATACTTTTTTGTCTTAAGAGTGTACCTGAGCCTAGAGCATGACCAACTCCAGGCTATCTAGGATTCGTTTGAAGAAATTCGAACTGTCCTTGTATTAAAAAAAATATATTTGGTTTATTAATCTTTTCTCTAGGGATCTTACGTATATTCAATGTACTAAGATTTATACTTTTGTCAAAAAAAAAATGTTTTGCACCCTCTTTTTTTTGGTTTTCAAACGTTCGCTTCAAAAACGCGGTTAAGAGATCAATTTGTTTTTTTTTTTTCATAAAATAGGTAATAGAAATATATATATATATATATATATATACAAAGTGAATTTGTGAACATCGTCCAAATTCATACTAGTGGCTTGATAAGTGATCAGTATCATGGATCAATAACAATTTTTGTGAAATTCGTATAATGAAATTTCGGCTTCCCATATAAATTCAGTTCCAGTCCCGAGTGAATCAGTATGGGGAGTCGAAATTTCATTTTACGTATTTTTCAAAAATTGTTATTGATCCATGATACTGATCACTTACCAAGCCACTAGTATGAATTTGGACGATGATCAAAAAGTCACCTTGTATATAATATATTTTTTCCCTACAAAATATTTCAGTATAAGCTAAAAACACACCAATTTGCTGTTTCACTGCGTGATCACTAGTATTACGCGTCCAAGAAAAAGGGGCCAAAGAGCCAACATATAATCGCCTCTATGAAAAGCAAATAAAGTCTTTGCCATTAGACTTATTGTGCTGGACGAGTAATAAAAAATTTTGCTAGGGTATGCCATCCTCTTAAGCTTCTTGGCTTGACACTATGTAAACTAAACTTGTAACATATAAGTAATGCACTTTGCAAAAATCACTAGTAATTTGTTTTAGACTAGTTTATTTTTGTATATATATCAACTTTGTTGTATTTATTTTATAACATAATTTATCATTTATTCCTACTTGTTTTTTTACGTATGCAAATGTATCATTTTATTAAATTAAAGTAAGCCAAACATCAATATATTTTTTTAAATTGTATTTCGTCCTCGTTATTTGTCCCTTTTCGCCCTTGTAGAATAAACTACTATTATATTTTAGTTGCCGTGTCATAAATGACAACTTGACATATATGTCATACATTTTCGCCTAATACAATAGCCTGAAGATGTTAGTATAACGAAACCGGTCGCTAGTGTAATTTAAATATAAAGTGGAGCAGTTACCAAGTAATGTGTTTTATTGACAAGATATATGTCATATATATTGCATAAATAAAAACTATTTCTATTTCAGGTTTGTGAACAAAATATAGTGAAACTGGAACGTTTCGTTGCCACAAGAACACAGCCCCGGAATTTAGGCGCCGTTTACATTAGACAATCCGATAGCAGAATCGAAAGAAACGTTAATGGAACATAAAAATGTTTACTGGCGACATAAATTATTCACAAAAGGAGTCGCCGATGAATTCCGAGATTTACCGCGCAATGTTTTATTGATAATGGATGTCAAAAAAAAAACTTTATTCATTCCCCTGAAGCGTGTTTTTAACGACCATAAAATTTCAGAATTTGATACTAACTTATTATTTATGGAAATTGAAACTTAATAATATTAAGGAACAGTTCTTTTAATTAACAATTCTTTAGATTAGAAGCAACATGACGAGAAATAACCATAACGGTAAAAAAATAACACTCTGCTAGACGCAATGGGTACAAATAATGAACTACATAAATAATGTTTGTTTTTAATAAAATTATAATATTTATATTAGTTGGATGTTTTTTGTATCTTCTGTGTTATCTTTCTGTTTTTGTGGTCATTTTGTAAATAAAACTATAAAAAAGCTGTAAAAAAACTAAATTCATCATCTCTATATTATCACATCGAATCTTCATACATGCAGAATATTTGTTTCTAATAGTTCTTTACATATGAAATTGCCGCAACTTTCTTACATCTACGTATTAAATTTTGTTTTTATTGTCAGTTTGAAAACCAAAATTAAATCTTCAAAACCATTTCGTCCTAAAAGCCATCCATTTCCATGATAATAATATTTTTTTACAGCTGACACTTTTCAAAAAATTAATAATGTTGCTGTTAGCTTAATGTTGTTTCATTCACACACAAAATAAACTAGATAATTTTGATTTAATTTAAAAAAATGCAAAAATTTTAGTACTGAAAATTGTGTTTCCCTCAAATTCTCTTTAGAAAACGGCAATTTCATGTATAAAGATTGGTTTTACCTGAGAGCCCATTTTTGAGCGTTATTATTAATTTCTTAAGACTTCGTTACAAAACTGAGGAATCGAACCTTAGACATTCAAATCTCGAGATAATTTCACGCTTAATACAATTTAAATTTTTATAGCGGTCACGCAATAAATACTGCCACGGAATTCTTATTAGAAACCACAATAGCTAATATTTTCATTCACACAAATAAAATCTACAACAGAATAGCCCGTACACCGTAAAACATACATCAATAGCGCCACTATGAATGGAGGAACATCGAAACTACGTAGTAAAGTGAAATAAAGCGTTTTCGAATCACCCTCTTGACAATACTTCGGCCCACGCTCAAAGTGTCCAGAGATTTGGAACACCACAATACTTTTACACCCCGAATGATTCGAAGGACGCGTTCGAATAATGATATAGGTCCCAAAGGACCCACACAATGCCCGGGGCATAATAATAGTTGTAGATTTGAAAGTAATTTGAATATGAATGGGCCCCTCCTGCGCAAACTGAGTCGTGTTTTAACAAATATGAAGTGTGTCGCTTTTATACTCCCTCGATTTTGACTTTCAAGCTGCGTTCCTGCGTATGATTGAGTGTACCAGACTTTTATACAGGATGAAAATTTAGTCACTAGTAAGTCTAAAACTATTACTGCTCGTCTGTACGAACAACTTTTACTATGAAGCCAACCTTGAAATCGCGAATAAAAATCTGTAATTCCACAAATTTTTGACAAGTAGTAGGTAACAATGAACCGTTTCTTGGAACAGATGATTTTATTTTCATGATTACAGATTTGGCACCATACTGAAAGTTAATACAATAGGTAATATGTTGTCAGCACATCGTAGAATGGATGCGTCTAGTGAAATATCAGTTTGTTTTTTATAGTAACTGATTAATTAGTTATAGCAAAGCAAGTACCATTATGAATTTTTGAAAAATTACTATTATTTATTACCGAAGTTAGCGATAGCGATATTTATTACTTTTAGTATGAAATCATGTTAGACGACGTCACGTGACATGCCGTTAATCTCACTTTGATTGCCAATAACTTCGACATTTTTTGAGATATAGAAAAAATAATTTCACTTCTGTTTTAGCTTTTAAAACGCAATTGATTTTCATAAAAATCAAATTTAGGAGACGAGTTCATTGACTATATCATGATCTGCGTTAACATATAATGATGAATTCTATTAAAACTGCAGGGGCCGCCTCGCTCCGCACCGCTTCACTCAGCTTTCCAAAACCTAATACGCTCCTCCACACTCCGCTCGTCGTCGTCACACCTATTTTTAATTTCATACTTCATGATACGCCGACGAGATGCGGAAGAGTTCTACATATATCTACGCTTCGCTGGGATCCCCAAATTTATTTAAATATACTAATCAAACACGCTCCTTCTCACTTCACTCATCGTCGCTCCTATATTTGACTTTTTAAAGACTTTCAATTTCATACTTCATGATATGCCCAATGCTACGATATGCTCTCGACATATTAGTATGAACGAGTACAATATCTCGTTTTCTGCTTTATAGCGACTTCATTTACACCCGTTATATTTAAACCTATAATTACGAAGGTCTTGTTTGCGATATCGATCGTTGAAAGTATTTTTGCACCAGAAGTGTCCTCTCCCGCGTGACCGTTTCCCCGTATGCAAATTATAGTCTCCCTCATGCTTTTAAAGCATTACTGTGTTTGTTTTTGGACGACTGTCTGTGTGTTTATATGTGGAGATTTATGTGTAGAGCGAATCAATACTCGTGCTTTTTTAAGCACGTGGAGCATTAACAATTGCTATGGATTTTTCGCAATGCAATGCTTGATGATTGCTTAATTGGATTCAACTCTTTTTTTCTCTTTGAATATTAATTTCGACGGCGTCAAAGTTACGTTTATTGTTTTTATTTTTTTATTATTTATTTATTAATTCACAGACATCCATCCTTACAGGCTAGCCTAATTCGATAGATATGTATATTTACAACCACAAATCTTACTTTCTACAACCTTTATTATACAATTTCAATGATTTTACAAAAACACCTTGTAGCATAGCAATTAATTATTTAGGTACTAGAGATATGCCATTTATTCAATAATTAATAGTTTTGAACAAAAATACACTTTGTAATATCTTCATAGATTGGTTAGAACTTGTAGTACTCGCCATTTCCATGAACGGACGTTATAATACCTTGTACGTATTCAATAGCAAGGACCCTCACAAACTTTCTTTTAAAACAACTGAAGAACGTTGCTTTTGCAAAAATGACTCAAGGTACCTCCATAATCTTCGGCACGCAATTTGCTCTCAACATGATCTCAATAATTTTTTTGGCGAAGCCGAAAATCCTGCACTGCCATTCTCGGCCCCTTTTTCACAGTTATATTTTTGGTAGGGTAGATTTATCAGTTACACACCACCCAAGTAACACATCAAAGCAGTATAACGGCCGACTTACAGCATTACTGTATCGTTTTCGCATTTTGAGTTAGTTCTATAGTAGCATTACAAACGTTTATACGGCTACTGTAATGCTTATTTGGGCACAAATTATACGGCTTTAGATCCTAAATAGGTTCACAATAGCTGTTTAATTGCATTAGAAGCGCATTATATTAGCATTATTGTGGTCAAAGAAGGTATCAATCGCATTAAAGAAGCATTATTACGGTCAATGAAGTTGTTAATCGCATTACAGAAGCATTATACTAGCAATATTATTGATAATGAAGATGTTAATTGCATTACAAAAGCATTATACTAGCATTAGAATGTAGTAAAAGAATGATTGGAGCTATTTAAGTGTTCACAGTTAGAACTTAAATAAACCCTACATAATTGCAAAAACATCTCTAAATACCACGGTACAAATGTTATAATACAATTAACGTTGTAATTTAACTACTTGGTCTCGTAATTGAATATGGATGAAGACGGTCAAAACTGAGTGAGTGACACCATAGTTGTTTACATCAAAACAAAACTTATAATACCGGGTAAGTTTTTGATTCTTTTGTAATTTTATGCCTTCAAATATTACTCCGCAATGTAGTTTACTGTTAATATCTATATAAGTTTCATTGAAAATTTTCACGCGCCTTCTATATCTTGTAGTTTTGATATAAAATGTTATATAAAGGTATATGTGAAATAGCAAAAACAATAGTGTATTCCTAGTATGGAACGAATTTTGCATAATTAACATAAAAGTATTGGTTGGGCGGTATTAAATTAAGTTATTATCATTATTATATAGGTATACTGCTTTTATAATTCGGTCCGAATGATAATATTTTTTGGTTATAAAATATTTACAAAATGGTGTCGGCCAATAGCAGCTCGGTGAGCCTTTAAAAAGGCAACTTAATGCCACCAGCACTATAAAAACTCACCCATGAACCATTATTAAGCCAGATACCAGATAGAAGACTTTTGATGAACCACTGTAGTGCCATTGTCTATAAAGTAGTTCTATATGGGTTCACCGGTATACCAGTAGACTTGATGTAGATTGAAATAGTGCCATTACCTGAACGAAATTTTGGGGATCCTTAAGCAAAACAATAAAACCCAATTCAGAATTTTTGTTCAACTTGAATACGTTTGTCAAGAGTTGATAAAAAGGCTTTTTGGACGCATTATCTACAAAATTATTCCTGTGCGTGGCTTATTAAATGATTATGGTGTTGTCAACAAAAAAAAAATTAAGTAGATAGTTTCGTTTGAGTACTTGAAAATCACTCAATTAACAATGCCATATTATTGTGATTCTAAAGATCTTATTTCAATGTCCCGCCGCACCGTGGGGCTTACTCTGATGCAGCTGCGGGACCGTTTCCCCAGTGCGAGCGAAACAGCGCTATACATGTTTATAGCTATATCTTGTGCACGCTCTGCACACCGCAGCGGAAAACCGATTTTGTCAGTTCAGTTGTGAAAAACTCACATGGCTGTGCGCTCATGGGTGTCGTTCTTCATAGGTCATTAAGACATATTTTCCGCAATTAGTTTATAAAAAGAAACGTTATTTATTATATTTTTGGTATAGTGTAGTCAGGTACTTTAGTCATCAAATATATCTGTACACTTTAGGATGGTCAAAAACTTCGGAAAACGCACTAACATCTTTTTTATGGATGATGTTTTCTAATAATATTGTTTTCTTATTTTCAGTAATGTTTGTACGAACCATACAATGCCGTTCAAAACAGTACAGACGATAGAGAGAAGGAAAACAATACTAGTTATTGTACCTTCTTTGTGGAAGGAAACTGTGGTGGCCGCCTAGAAAGACACAGTACAAATTAATGAAAGATTAGCAATCCAAGCCTCATAAAACAGAATGGAGATGAATGGACTACATTTTAAAAAGGAACAATATTTGAACATTTTAGCTTACCGAAGCTGAATTATCAATAATTGAAGAAAATTCAGACACAGACGTGAATGACACAGGCATGTTTGCACCCCGGACCATTGTCGATCATACTACAAACTGAGGGTTTATTTAGGAAAGTATGATTGACAAAAGATTGATTTAAATTTTATAATTTTGGAATAACGGTTCAGTCATACTTCTTTAACAAAAACTAAATAGTGGTACATGACGATAATTGTCAAAACTTATTTATTTTTTAAATATGATGATTCGGTGAGGTTCATTTTTATTAAAAAATTTATAACATGCAAAATAAATTGTTACAAACCACTAAGTCTACATAAATAAAAACTTAAGTACTTAAAATAACGTTTTTTATTCCTACAAACATAACAGGATAAATACGAGTGGTAAAGTTGCTCTTAATTATTTGTACTTGAAAAAAATCACATCTTTAAATATGATATTCCAAATCAATAGCGACCTTATAGCAGCCGGCACTTACGCCTTTATTGCCGTTGTTCGAATACAATAGTGAATCGGTGCAACTAATAGTCCCTTTTGATTTGGACTATCACAAATGAATTTAACAACTCTAGCAGGCAAATCACAAATAAAACATCTGATATTTACTGTAACTTTCTTCTCAGAATTTAGCAATAATGTAATTCCTTCTTCCAATAAATTATTAACATCGGTGACAAAATCTTTTTAATACGCTGTTAAATTTTTAGGGTTTCCAATTCAATAATAAATTCCAACCACTGAAAGTTAATGTAAGGATTTTCAGAAATGTGAAAAGATTTTTAGCCAAAATTCTTTCTTTGAGCTTTTAAAAACTGGTAAACCGTCAAAATTGAAATTTAAAGATATATTTTCTGGAACATCTGTCCAGTTATCCAATAGCAAATTTAAGTTATTAGTAATTACGTTATGCCAATATTTGTCCCCTTATTTTTTTATTATTGACAAATCTAGGTGTTTTTAAAATGGTCCTTGGAGCCATGTAATATTTCCGGAATCAATCCATTCATAATTTCCGCGAGATCTTTTAACACTATTTGATTAATATTCCTTTCAATAACCCATCTTCTTATATTTTCAAGAAATTAAGAACATTTTACATATTTATAAATATCACTGTCATTGTCATACTTTCAGCACCAAGCGGACAGAAAAAGACAACATTTTGTTGAATGTTCACGTTAATCACAACAAAAAATTTTTCAAAACACGAGAATGCCGTATCGTGTGTAATTCCAATGTTGACAGGTCCTACTTGATTTTGGTAACCTACGGAACCTTCTTTAATATCGCTACAACTCACTTCGCACGAATCGTTTTGTTGTACATTGATCGAATTCAAAGACATCATAATTCTTGTATGTTCTTTTGATATTTTTCGCCTGATTCCTCTGGTTCTTACTATTATTTTAAATGATTTTTTCAAAATTTTGTGAAACAAAATGCTGTACTAATTTTTACCTATATTAAATTACACGTACAATGAAATTACAATTAATGTTGTTACAAGCATATTATAATCGTTAATAATTCAGTTAAATTAATATTAATAATATGTAATATATAATTAATAATATCAATACGTCCACCATAAAATTGCTGTTGTTTTGTTGATCATATAATGTGCTTTTCCCCAATATGGCCAAAAAATGGTTTTACGAATACAGTAAAATGGATGTATATACAGCTTTACGCATTACAATTACTCACGTGTATTTGATTAAAGAGCTGTTAGTTGTACAACAACACTCAGTTGATCTTTAAGAATGCAAGCATTATATTGATTCACGTTTATGCTGTTAAGCAGTACTAGGCTTTCACTTACCACTTAAAAGTGCTATTACACAACAAAAGGCACTAAAAAAAGCTCAAAGCTGTATAAAGGATTTACGTGGCATTTCAATGGTTCATGTTTATGCTATTAAACAGCATTAAGCATTTATTTACTACTTAAAAATGCTGTTGTAGGTCCAAATGCACTAAAAACAGCTGAAAGCTGTACAGTTGCTTTGTGGTTTGCTGCACTACAACTAAAGGCTTTACAGTGGCATTTTGATATGCCATTATCCAACCGTTATATAGAGTAAAGCATCATAATGGTTTTGAAATGCCAATATAAAGCGTCAAGATGCTCGGTGAACTTATATAGGAGTTTATACGGATCTTAAGTTCTACATAAGTTTACTATTCGTTCGTTAAAATGCTTCCTGTGTTACTTGGGCAAGAACATAAAAAAACGGGCAAATGCGAGTCGGACTCGTGCATGAAGAGTTCCGTACCATTATCTATAAAAACGGCAAAAAAAAGATGTCTGTTGTATCGAAGGCCCCTTAAATATTTATTTTTTAGTATTTGTTGTTATAGCGGCAACAGAAATACGATCATCTGTGAAATTTTCAACTGTCTAACTATCACGGTTCATGAGATACAGCCTGGTGATGGTGACAGACGGACAGAATGACGGCCAGCGGAGTCTTAGTAATAGGGTCCCGTTGGTAACCCTTTGGGTACGGAACCCTAAAAACAGCAAAGGAGTTATAAAGACGGTGTCACGACGACGACGGTAATGAGCCTCGTGTCGCCTCGTATGACACGAGTTGACACGAACCGCGACTCGCTCGGTCACGTCGGGGTCGCGACGAGGTAATTTAGACGTACCGTATGTATGACACATACGTAATACGTCACGGGAAGGGTGGTAGCAGCTACGGTTTTACGTTATCAGATTTAGGGCTTGTTTACATTGAAGTTTTGTTTACGCTTAATATCGCAAAATGGGTACTTTCTAAAGCCTACTCCTCTTTTATGGCCAAACCAAAATTATTGAAAAAATGTATTATGGATTATCAACTCTAGGACAATATATGCATGATTTTTATTTTTCGTACCACCAAAACTTCTATTATAAAAAATTGTTTTAACTGAATGGTGTTTTTTGGCTTGAATTCCCTACTGCTCCTAAGCGGCTTGGTCGATTTAATTCATTTATGCTTTGACAAATAGATAAACTTGATAGAAAAAAAGACCAGAAAAATATTTAAAATAACGGGTTTTCGTCCTAAAATCGAGTATTTTTACAAGGCTTCGTTAAGTGACTTATAAACATTTAACAAGCAAAGTAAGTACATACACCACTTGGAAGTATCATCAATATTCTAATAATTAAAACAGAATAAAAATTAACAAGTAATCGAGGCACAATTAAGGTATTCGGAAATAGTTATTATTTCCAACGCAAAGGACGAGACTCGCTCAGCACAGTTCGAACGGCGTGGGGCAAATCGTGAGACGCTTGTTTAGATCAGCCAGCCAAATATGCGCTTTATTGTCGCGATACGTCTCGCTTCACATCGGAGTGGGCTTTGTCCTGCATCGGGTTTTTAAGCTTTTAAGTCATAAAGTACATATTATCATGATGATATTAACAAGAAAACTAAACGTTACATAGTTAAAAATGAGCAACTGCAAAGGTATTTGTTGTCTGTATTTAACTCATTTAATTATCATTATCGCTAAAACGATAGATGTTACAGATTCATCTGTAATATGGACCTGTGCCTCGATCTGGACCGTGATTTATTGTTTTATCGATCCTTAACCTAGGTCTTGTCTTTGTCCCAATAGACAATGGAAGCGTGAGACAACAAATTCGTTATGCTATACGGACGAAAGCGACAGCATGAATACATTTTTAAATCCTTTGAAATCAAACAAGAGTTCAATCGTTTTTCATTGTGACAGTACGCAATAAATAACATATTTGGTTTTCGCAAACAGGAATATAATTCCCATCTTAAAATATATTTAAACTGCAGGTAGAAAAATTAAAATGTAATTAAGAAAAACAAAAAAACTCGTGGCGGACCATTTACAAAATGTTTTCAAAAATTGTTTTAGGTGTCAAATGAAGCGTATAATCAAGGTGATTTCATTTACCTTTACGGATCCGTGTAGGTATTGTGTACAACTAGTGAATAATGTGCATTTTACAGATTTTTTTTATATATAAGCAAAAACATCTTATAGGCATGACATGTTTATTATATTATACATATAATAAATAGGTCACTATAAATTATCACAAATCATTAATAAATATATTTTTACTATTGTCTCTCGAAAAGGAGCCATTGGTTCACAGATAACAGTGAATAAAAGGTTATTTCCTTCACTGAGAAAAAAAAAATTATGTGACCATACATCCAAGTCTTATGTATTTCTTTTTTGTCTAGATTCAAAGGCACCAACGGCCAAGTCTGATTTCCTTTATTTCATCGTCTATATTAAATTTGTCATTTCTTGTTTCATTATTTTTTAAATAACTCACATCCACTTTCAGTACTTTAAATAAAACACAGTGGAGTATATTAACTCGTGAAAAAAAATTCCCAACTGGGCTATTGTATCCCTCCGCTCAGATGCCTTATTGTCTAACTTCAACGTCTATCGCTATTGCTTTCAAAAGTACGCGTGATTGGCTAGAAATGATGAGTCACGTCATTTCTAGCCAATCACGTTACCTTTAAAGCAATAGCGATGGACGATTTCATGACTATTTCCTTACACAATCGCACCTCAGAATTCTACTCTAGAATCCTTCGCTGCTCTCGGGATCATACTTTACGCCTCGAAGAGAATTCATATCTTTTTCACTTGTTGTGTAATCTATTACTATTGAAATCAGTTTTTACAACCTTAAATCGCACAAATAAAACGATTCGCATATATTATAATAACATATATGAATAAGATATAGTTTCTGTTTCATTTTTGTATTTGCCTACACAAGTCTATTAGATAAAGTGACACTTGTTTTTATTAGAGTGTCAATTTTTCTCACTCTACTCAAAACTGTCACTGCCACGCCCCTCCCCCTCTCAAGGAGTTAAATGAAACCCGATACAAAATAATCTCCGACACATGACAAGTAAAAAATAACGTTAGCTCTCGAAATTGTCAGCTACGTCAGTCTGACACGTGGCATGACAACTTTGTGTTAGACTAATTTACTTATCTAGTAACCCTTAAAAATTGAAGAATTAAGGCCTATATTTGAATGGGGATGGTTTCTGATAATTTTGTCAAGGTTTAACAAGCAACCCCTAGGTGCGTGTGCAAATCTAGTTGTGAGATGTCAATTTATTCAGTTTAGTTGGTTTTGTTTTTGTTGGTTGGATGGGGTGAAATATGGAAAAGTTATATTATGAATAAAAAAAAACAATACATGGGCTTGATTTTATTTAAATCCTGAGGAAATAAATTAGAATGATCTAAGTATATTTTTTTATATTGGTAACGATTTTATTTTAATTACTGTAAATTAAATAAGAAGAAAGATAGTTTCTAAATTATGAACAAATATGAGTATACTTTACGTACCTACATTATATATGGTACAATATATTTTTACGAGTATACTGGGTGTTAATTTGATAGCCTTTTTCCTTCAAACAGGTTGTTCTACCCATGAATATAAACAACTACGGGGCCAACCCTGAAATCGCGAAATAAAATCAGTTGTTCCATAGAAGAAGCAGTTTCATACATTTTATCAGCCAAAATGTAGCAGCTGATTTATTTTTGCGATTTTAGGGTATGGTAAAAGTTGTTCATAATAATGGGTAGAACAACCCGTTTGTTAACATCTTAACACCCTGTATAATGTAGTTAGTCCTAAGAGATTTATATGTTTACTTCTATGTAAAATAGTAGTTTATGCTACAAGGGCGTAAAAGGAATAAATTACGAGGACGATTTAAACGTAACCGAGTAATTTATTGCTCTTACGCCCGTGTATCATACTACGTTTTTCAATGCAAAGTGTGAGGAAATAAAACAAATATAATCTTGTAAACTTTAAATTATGATTGGCTCAAAAGGACTGTATCCAGAGCCGTTAAATAGTGGAAAAATGTATAACTTTTATGGTACACAGGAAAGGCTCCAGGTTAGCAAACCATTGCAAATAAATAAAAAATAAAAAAATAATAAAGCCCTAGGGCAAAATAATCGACTTGCTATTCGGTTTTGATGCATAAAAAGTGGGACTTTACGAGCATTTGCATTGAAAAAATTATTAATCGATCATTATGTCTAGTCGTCTCGTAAGGAGGGCAAACCTTTTTCGCCAACATATCGAGACAAATTTCACCACTATACAAATGTCATTCCTTACTATCCCATCTCTATTTCCTTGCTTAGTACCCTCCCCGCATAACCCCGCAACACCCCGGTTCTCTCTTGTCCGTGGTTGATAAGATGTCTAATGAGTTAGTAGCTAAGTGGTTTGTGTCTCTAAGTACGTTATTAAATTATGTCACACCCATTCAGGTGCGACGAGACGTTGGAAGAAAACAATATATTATGGTAATATCTTTTATAATTTTCGTTCACAAAATAAAACAACCAACTTCTCTCAAACGAAGCACACGTCAAGCGATAAAAAAAAAACCGGACCACAGAGCAGCTACCTCTCAGTTCTACCAATATTATCAAGAATATAAAATAGGTTTTATATTCTAGTGAAATAAACAAAGATTAATTAAGTAACGGGTTATTATACCTAACATTATTTATCATATTACAACACTATTTGATTGCCATAGAAGTTATATAGTTGTGGAATGACCTGCCCATAGCCATCAGGCGTGCTCCCTCGTTACCTGTCTTCAAAAGATTAGTAAAGGATAATTTTCTTACTTTCTAATCTTTTTATTATAATCTATCTACCTTTCCATATCTACCTACCTACCTTTATAATCGATCCTTGCCTTCATTTCCACCCAAAGGTTGTCTGGAAGAAATCACTTTTAGCGATAAGACCGCGTATTGTTATCTATCTTTATCTTGTTTTCTACTTTAAGTTTTTTTTTATATGGTGCACAATAAAGAGTATTTGTCTTGTCTTGTCATAGAATGCATTAACTACAATTGTTTACATAAATGGTATTAACCCAAAAAGAGGATACCCTGCCTAGTAATTATGTCTAATCAATACCAATCGTGATTCGAACTATGCAGTACAATTTGCGTTCTTTCGATGATGGGTAATTATAAATTCTACTTAAATAAAAAAATAACATGTATTGCTCAAAAATCTAAAAATGGTTATCCGTTAAAACTAACTTAAACAACTAGATGGCGCTGAAACGAGACGAAGAACCAACGATGTCCAAGTAGTACCCAAAGAGTACATTATAATATGTAGTACACATCGATCCCCAGAGGCGCCAGTTCTTTGGTGGTTTGTAACAATTACTGTTTAACTTTGGAGTAGGTAGGTAAAAAAAACACAAACAGGCTTTTTTTGAAGAATCTGATTTTGGAACAAATTTTCTTCGAGCTACTTTTAACGTAAAAATAGCTTTCGTAACCAACGTCTTCGAAATTAAAATAAAAGATATTTTGAATTTCATAAAAAAAGACTATGCGAAAAAAGGAATGAAAAATAGTATATATTCATATTCAATACCATTTTCACCGCACTCTGTATAATATTTGTGTAAGATATTGAACATTGAGGCCAAAACAGCGGAAAAAATTCGTGTTGACATTTCCTAGCTTTTATTTCAATAAACTGGCTGTGGCCTCACTGTAGCGGTAGCTCAGGGGTAGAACGCTGGCATCTCAATCAAGAGATCCAGGTTCGATCCCCGGTCGGGCATGCATCGGAATTTATGTGCATAGTTTTTGTTCTTACTTACCACTTGCTGAACGGTAAAGGAAAACATCGTAAGGAAAGCTGCATGCCCTAAAGAAAAGCGTGTATGCATCGTTCAAAATAAAAACTTGAAATTGCGCACAAAAATATAAATTTTCTCTCATGATACCTGTAACAAAAAAATCTTTTCTCCTAAAAATACAATATGCGTATAAGCTGTAGATATTAAAAATCAGGATGTAAAAATATATATTTGTGCAGTAATTACTTAAAAAATTTAGAGTTATATAGGAAAAGCCTATGACTGTGTCCTCCATGGTCGAATAAAACATGGTCTGTTCCTTATGTTTTCCTACATCGCGACATCGAAGTTTTTCTGACAACTAGAATATATACCCTGATGTTCTTTTGCAATTGGGAAGTCTGCAGTCAAACAGTGGCTAGAAGGCAGAGAGGCTAAATCTACGTTCCAGATATTGACGAATATCTGTGCAGACATTGACGGAAGTCTGTACATGTGGACGTGATGAACCTAGGGCATGATGGGTGTTTCACAGGTTAAGGGCAGCGGGGATGGGGGATGGCTTTCGTCGCGGTTGAGAAAGAGCGATGATGATGGCGATGAAGATGGATGACGAAACAAAAAATGAGGTAAAAGTTATGGTTCGTGGAACCTAGTTGATGTTCCACTGTGTGTAGCAACTTTGACTTCCCTTTTGTTTAAGGGGATCCGATTCCTATACAAAAGTTCAGGCCTTTTCCTGAGTTAACCATATGGTTATATGTACTGAAAATTATGTCAATAATCTTAGTAACGCCACAATAAGTCGCGAATTAATAAAATATATTTTTAAAAATTACCTTTCAAGCACATTTTAGTAATGATATTTCGTCAAATTCTGACATTGTAGTGGTGCGCACTACGCAGTAACATACAAGCATGTGTGAGTACCTTTTTTACGTATGTGTATATTATGCAACGCTGCCAGATGTACGGAGCGGGGACGACTGCGGCGTTGCCGCTCCGAATTCTTATTATAATTTCTTCGAAACTGCTAATGCATGCTTTTTTGATTCTAACTAGTGTTGCCATTGTACCAAATGTACCGTAATTTCGGTATGTAATACTAAAATTTTATCTCTTGAAGTCTAAACATTTTCAAGTTATATCTATCATGAATCATGCATGACAGTAAATACGAAATAAAGAAACAGGTCCTGATTTCAAAATATTTGTATCTCTGAAAACATCAAATACATATATACATATTATATGCTTTGCTTCGCTGATGTGATGTAGTTAAAATACGGAGAAAGGAAAATTGTGTACTATGTAATTTAAACATTGATGACAAAGAAATGGAAGAAATGAGATTTTAAAATATATATATTTTTTTATTTTCCTTCACTGGCGAGAAACAACCAGGATATCGAAACTGCAGCCAAGGAGAGAAAAAAATTCGCCATTATTCTAGCAGATGGCGCTTTCAAAATGAACAAAAAGCACAGCTATTATTACCAGGTTTGTGAAATTATTGTTATTTATCACATTTTAGTACTTTTAATATGGGGACAGTGGCGTAGCTCAGGCAGTAAAATGCTGGAGTCTCAATCTCCATACAATCGTAACAGACGTAACAATCGTCGGTGAAATGAGGGTGTAGATGTGTGGACTATGACTTTCACCGCACAGTCCACACTAGGAAAATACCTCTGACACCCCCGCGGGGATTCAAGTTGTGACGATATATACAAGGTGACTTTTTGATTATCGTCCAAATTCATGCTGGAGGCTTGATAAGTGATCAGTATCTTGGATCAGTAACAATTTTTGTGAAATTCGTATAATGAAATTTCGGCTTCCCATATAAATTCAGTTCCAGTCCCGAGTGAATCACTATGGGGAGTTGAAATTTCATTTTACGAATTTTACCAAAATTGTTATTGATGCATGATACCGATCACTTACCAAGCCACCAGTATGAATTTGGACGATGATCAAAAAGTCACCTTGTATACTGTAGGGACAATCCTGAAATCACAAAATAAACATATTTTTATAGATAAGTTAATTTAGCTACAACTATCAAAAACCACTAAACTTACACCATGACACATTATTATTTCTTACTTCCTTACGTTATGAACTTATGATTCTCTACTTTCTTCAGTACTTTCACAATTTTATTTTATTGCAGGTCTAGGGACAGCTCAAAGTGACAAAAATGGCGAAGTGTTATTTTGTGTGTTTCATAACACCGCTGCAACCCATCACTGTGTGTGGTGGAAGTTGACAGGGATGAAGACTTTATACAAGGAATGATACCAAAATTGGTATCGTTTTACAAGGAATGCGTATTACCAGAAATAATACTAATGAAAGTAACGAAAAATGCAAGTGTTACGATCTTGTAAATAAATAAATCTTATAATTGGTCTTTTTTATTTCATTATAAAAACTTCTCATTATATTTTCATAATAAAATTTCATTCATAGCAAAATAATACAAATTAAAACACAAAAAGAATTTATGATAGGGGATCGAACCTAGATACCACAAATTGCGAAGCAAGCATACGCTACAATGTACCACGCGGTGTCTTGTTGAGGTGAACGAAATTTGCTATATTTTCATACATAGCAAAATAATACAAATTTAAAACACAAAAAGAATTTATGATAGGGGATCGAACCTAGATACCATGAATTGCGAAGTAAGTATACGCTACAATGCGCCACGCGATGTCTTGTTGAGGTGAATGAAATTTGCTATTATTAATTACCTGTAGTGACAATTTACATGTGTGGGTAAGATTTCTTGTATACACAGAGATCGGTACAATTAAAACTTGTAGGCCAATTCATGTAAAAGTTGAATGATTTATCGATTGTGTAATGATTAGAACTTATCACATATGCTTGTATTGGATCGCGAAGTGAGGTTCTGTTTGTTTATATTACAAAGTAAGATCATTAAAAAATTCAATATCAATATTGGCAAAACAGCGCCATCTCACGAGGATGTGGTGCCTAGCTGCTCGAATCGTTCCCCCTTAAGAATCTTTGCTTACCATTTTGTTAAAAAATGTTTTGGTTTATATTTAAGATTTATATTTATATAATTGTGCCTTTTTTGGTAAGGAACGATTTAATTCAGTACAAAAATTATAATACCTAGTTACAAAACTACCGTTTCATTTGCCCAAAGCACCTTATCGGCAAATACGATTGATAAAGTTTTTTGATATATCCGAGCAATACCTATTTCTTTAAATTTGACGTGGTCTTGACAGTACAAGATTGAAAATTTCGAATCATTTTCCACAGAAAATTTTATCAATGTCAGCGCATGACGTAGACAGTAATAAGTTTATTCAGTTTCGTTTGATACTTATAACATTTTCATGGATTTAAACCCAACGACAATATTAAATCGATGTCAGAGAGAGCCATACAAAGATTAATAAAACAGAAAAGAAAAACAAATTCTAATAAATATAGGAACGTACTTTGTAATACAGTAGGACCTCAATAATGCGAACACCCAAAATTCGGTTCAAAGCGTTCGGATTATAGTATGTTGATATTCTGAAAGGCATTTTCAATGGTCAAAAGACGCCACGCTACATGACAGACAGAATAAAATAGCGGACGAGGAACTGACAATTAATACCTATAGTTGACGAATTAATACATGTGGCACCTAAAATATATAACACAGTATTGCGTATAGTACGTGGCAATACGAGTTGCAAAAAAAAACCGAACAAGTGCGAGTCGGACTCGCGCAAGAATGGTTCCGTACCATTATCTCTAAAAACGGCAAAAAAAACATGTCTGTTGTATGGGAGCCCCCTTAAATATTCATTTTATTCTGTTTTTGATGTGTACCGTTAACATTATTTTGTGCCGTAAAGCTGGCCGTAAATAATAAATTTGAGATCCTGCATCGCGATATCGAAGTTTTTCTGACATCTAGAATATATACCCAGATGTTCACTACTAATTGGGAAGTCCGTATTCTACACAGTAAGGCAGTGGTTAGTAGGTAGAGCTGTGCTAAATCTACCTTCCACAGACGTCATGACGCGGTTTCGGTACTGGGTGAGGATGGCCTCTCGTCCCAGGTTGCGATGATGATGGTTACACGATGATGATGATATTACGATGATGATGAAATAGAAAACGAGATAAACTGTACCCCCGCACCTTGGTCCGTTTAACCTACTTGAAGTTAAACTGTACTACGGTCCGCGTTTACCTCGTTCTCAAACCCCACTGTGTAGAAACTTTGACTTTCTTTATTGTTTACCAAAAACACTTTTTGCTTAACATTTTCTTAAAAAAATGTTTTGGTATATATTTAATATTTATATTAGTATAATTGTGCCTTTTTTGGTAAGGAACGATTTATTTATTTTAAATTCAGTATAAAAATTGCAATAGTTACAAAACTACTGTTTTATTTGTTTGCCCAAAGCACCTTACCGTCAAGTACGATTGGAGTTTAATTTGATATATCCTCCATAGGTTAAAGGAGCAATATTTGTATAAATTTGACGTGGTATTGACAGTACAAGATTGAAAATTTCGAATCATTTTCCACAAATAATTTTATCAACGTCAGCGCATGACGTAGACAGTAATAAGTTTATTCAGTTTCGTTTGATACTTATAACATCTTCATGGATTTAAACCCAACGAAAATATAAAATCAATTGAAGAGCCATACAAAGATTAATAAAACAGAAAAGAAAAACAAATTCTAATAAATGTAGGAATGTACTTTGAAATACAGTAGGACCTCGATAATCCGAACACCCTAAATTCGGTTCAAAGTGTTCGGATTAAAGTATGTTGATATTTTAAAAGACATTTTCAGTGGTCAAGAACCGCCACGCTACATGATAGAATAAAATGGCGGACGAGGAACCGACAACTCATACATACATAATAGTGGACGAAATAATACAGTACAACCATGGACTCGTATTGTTCGTCTATGGTACAACTAAAATATACAAGGTGTAACCATATTTGAAGAGCTTGTTCAGTGAATGGTATAGAACAACTTTTAGTATGGAGCCAACCCTGAAATCTCAAAAAAAAATCTGCTCTTCCATACATTTCAGCCGAGCGGCATTGCATTTTTCTATGAAACTTTTTTTTTTTCAAGATACAGGGTTTGTTCTATAGTAAAAATTGTTCTATAACATTGACTGAATAAGCTCTTCAAATATGGTTACACCTTTCTGTTACACGTTGTATATTATAACACAGTATAGCGTGCCGTGGCACTACAAGTTGCTGAAAAACGGCAGTTTCGCGGGGGCAGAGGGGAGAGGCGTTGGGATTAGCGGGGGTTCGGACTATCGCGGCTCTTATAAAGTGGCGTTTTCTATAATATCAATGAAGTTGAAGTTTACAATATAACATGGAATTACGAAAATGTACATTTATTTCAATTTGACAAGTCAGTATTTCATTGATATCATCAAGAAGTCAAGAAGAAGAAGATATGATAAAATATCTATGACTTCTTCTTAGTAGAGTACAACCGATGATGTTTCACAATCAGCGTTTTTTCTTATGTCAAATTTAGTTTTGAATAAGATTCCTAGATGGCACTGTCGTATTCTTTAGGGACAGAATCAAAGACAAAATTTGCTCCAATTCCAAACAAACGAAAGACCACTTTGACTTTGATTTCTACGAAACACATTTTATCTATGGTGACATGGACAGCGCCATCTGGAGGAAAGCTAAGAACTAAGAAAAAAACAACCAGAAAAACGCTGAGTACTGGATAATAAAACTCAAAACTAAGAGTATAAAAGGAGCTAACGTAGGCATTTACAAACAACCTGTCAAGTAAACTACATCTCTCGCATCATTAGTGGTCACATTGAGGGACGACTTTGCTTGGAGTTAACGGTTCTGTTGGCTGAAAGACCTACAACCTTTCAGTACTTCAGACTGCGTGTTTCAGCTGTCCATGCAAAGGTGTTCCTCAGTCTGGCCGGAGAGTTACCCCCGGTTTCTGAAAGGCCAATCAAAGTTAACAGTAGATTAAAAAGACTTTAACCGCAAATAACGGTGAAAATAAAGCATATATGAAGTCTGAATAGTGATGAATCAATAATTAACTTAGTTAATTTTTGATTTCAATGGAAAATTCCCACTTTTTCTGGCTTAATCCGCAGATAATTATTTTTTAATCTACTGTTAACATTGATTGGCCTTTCAGAAACCGGGGGTTAGTGTTCCAACGATACAGGGAGGTCCCATCGAGAAGAGAACTCGCTGACAAATAGGCTAGCTAGTCTTTTTAAGATCTTTTTTCAATTTATTTGTTAAGGTATTTACGATATGGGTCTTAGGGCCGGAAATAAAGAAATTTATTATTATTATTATTGCATTTTATATTTATTATATTTTGGGACTATGCAGTCCTGGACCTTTGGGAGGCGTGCGTGGGGCCGAAGCCAACACGTAGAAGCCCTTTAGACAATTAAATCTAAATGTGATACCTATAACACCAACCGACGCGACGATTATCCCTGCAAGCACTGTAGGAATGCACCCAAGCACAGCACCCGGGCAGTGTAGGTAGGACTAATGTAAAGAATGGAAACAAAGGAAATTGAACTAGTGGGTTGAGGTGCTAGTGGACTGGGTAACTGGAACTAGGATTGTGAAAGGAACTATGGCGTCTGCCTGTTCTATGTTAATTATTATTATTGTTAAATCGTAGCAAAACTAGACAAATAATGTGAGATTATAATCCCACTAATATTATAAATGCGAAAGTTTGGATGGATGGATGTATGGATGTTTGTTACTCCTTCACGCCGTAACTACTGAACCGATTGGTCTGAAACTTGGCACAAATGTAGTTCTAGACCTGGAATAGCACATAGGCTACTTTTTATCCCATAAATCAGTTTCCATGGGATGGCAATGGAGTGTCAAATTTCTTTAGAAAAGTGATGTTTTGCTCCTTCACGCCCCGTACCTACCGATTGGGCTGAAACTTGGCACAAATGTAGTTCTAGACCTGAAATGGGACATAGGCTACTTTTTATCCCATAAATCAGTTCCCATGGGATGGCAATGGGGTGACAAATTTCTTTAGAAAAGTGAAGTGTTGCTTCTTTACACAAGCTCCTTTAAATTTGCACAAGCGCAAAGTACAAAAAAATGGTATCAAATAAAAAGAAAAACGGTCAAGTGCGAGTCAGACTCGCAAGTCAGACTCGCGTGCCCGATTTCGTCCGTAATTTGACAGTTTTGCGAATAGTAAATTTAATTTTGTCATTTTTGGAACCTTAACGGTGAGATTCCGTTGTCCATCCGTCCGTATATCACAGCCTCATAACTTTAGCACCGTTAAAGACAAAGACTTAGAATTTTGCACAAAAATAGCATTAATTTGCCCACATGACATAGCGTAAAAATTTTTTTTTTTATTGTTCAAAATATTTCCAGTACAAAAGATAAAAATAAAAAAAATATTCCTAAAACCGCAATATGGGTATCAAATTATAAGTATTAAGGAGCTGATTATAAAATTATATAATTTGGCTATAATAACTCGCACCTTTTTCAAGAAATCGTCGAAATACCACAAAAAAAATGTATGTCTCTTCGCTTATCTCCAAAACTGGGGAACCAAAAAATGTGAAAAAAAACCATGGCAATAAGTGCTTACGTAAAGATTACAGAAAAATAAAGCGGTTGAGAAATTCACGAAAAAAAAGACCAAAGGAAATTTTCTGTTCCCAAAACTGTCAAATTACGGAACCTAGGTACGCGAGTCTGATTCGCACTTGACCGGTTTTTTTGTCAAATATTACAGGAATAATTAGCGTACTTACGAGTACAATCTACTACGCGGACTCAATGCGGAACTTATTGAAAATCATTTTTGAATTAGTAAACGTGCGACAACAAATTTTATAAGCAATCGTGCTTTTTTCGTTCAGAAACGCTGATACGCCTTTGGCCTCGCCAAAGATACTTTATCTGGGGATAAAATATCTAGCCATCCATCAGCCTGTGTTCGTTCACTGCTGGAAATGGGCCTTTCTAAAATTTTGCCACTCTTGGCGCTCCTCCGTCATACTCATCCACCCGCGAAGTCCGCCGGGCCAGCAGGCACGAGGTCGGTCTAGGCTACGCTTTGCTGCACGTGGTGTCCATTCTAGGCCTTTTGGCCCCAAAGGCTGTCACGTCGGTGACAAATATGGGCCTACCCACTGCCACTTCAACTTACTGATTCGGCAGATTATGTCGATGACTTTCCGCAGTGCTTAAAGGCAAAAGTATTTAACTTAGAAGTTATCTCTTATCAAGGGCTTGATCCACCGACTTAAGGTCGCTTAACGAGCTATGGAGCGGGCTATGCGTGGGATATCTCTGATGAATAAAACCAAATCAAATGAAAGATAAAAATAATTTCGTTCGAAAACGCGGCTCGACCTACGGCCTCAACAAAAACACTTTAGCAAAGGACATTTCAAAGAACAAAAAATAGTTTCGTTTGGAAAAGCGGCTCAGACTTCGGCCTCGCCAAAGACCACCAAAGATACTTTAGAAATTAAGATGACATTTTTCAGGGTATTCGGAAAATCATTCCATAAGGACAAAAATATTTTTCGAGATACAGTTGCTTTGAAGTTATAGAGCTGAAATTTTGCTTCTGTTGCTAGGGTTGGGTTTAAGGATTTAATATATTTAAGAAAAAAATATTTTGCTTCAAAATGTTAACACACTAACAGAAGTTTAATTTAGAGAAAAAAATATTATTTCGTTCAGAATTTACCTAAATTTTCAATTATGAATTTACAAATTTTACCTGGAATAAGTGATTGAGAAAATAATTTTATACTACAAAAAACTAAATCGACGCGGGCGAAGCCGCGGGTAAAAGCTAGTGTACAATATATTTAAAAAAAATATTCTTTTTCAATTTTTTCTTTACCGCAGTAAGCGACTGATTGCTATATGTACAAAATTTTGTAATCCGATAAAATCGCGACACCAGTGGCGTGCATTGAACTTTTTTCCGGAAAAGCAATCAGAAAGTCAAGTTTGACAATAAAAAAATATGAAAAAATTAAATAACACTTTGGAAAAAAAGTTTGTATGACGCCAGGGTAGGCACTGCCTACCCTAGAGTGAACATTTTCATATAAACTTTTTTTTTCAAAGTGTTATTTAATTTTTTTCATATTTTTTTTATTGTCAAACTTGACCTTCTGGTTGCTTTTCCGGAAAAAAGTTCCGGTAAAGACACGGTATCCTTTTGAAAAAAATGCTCGTATTGCCTAACATTTTAAAACAAGCGCACAAAAAAAAATAACATTTCTGTGCAAAAATAATTTGAATTTCCTAAAAAATAATCTGCTCCTAACTTAGAATATGCTTTAAGGCTCCTAGCATAAAAAGCGTGAACTAGTCCGTCATGGACAGAGATAGGTAAAAAACTCCCCGATAATAAAATTATAGGCGGACCACAGCGGCTATTAAATGCACGCCGCTCGTGAAATATACGGAGCAGCGGCGCGCGGGAGGGGGGGGGGGGGGCAGCGCACCGACTGACGCATTGTGACTTTAGGAATCTGAAAACGCGAATTTCAAGGGCAATATAATATCCATAGTTGACAGTATCTTATTTATTGTCTTACAGTTTTTGTCAGATCGTTTATCTCTTATTTCTTAGGTAGGTATATTAAAATATAATATTAAAGAAAATATATTTCGGCCCACTTTATGGCCGTTATCAGACAAATTCCTCCTACAAATGAAGAGTATTTTGGAAAAACAACCAATATCACTTTTTTATATTTTACAGGAAGTAAATACCAAGATCAATCAGTCCACATCTACCCACTGTTGGGTATAGATAAATAAAACCTTATAAAATAAGTTACATGGAAAAATCCCTATTTATGTTTTTTATTAAACTTAGATATATGAAAATACTTAATTTTGTAAATAAAAAGTTGAAAAAAATTGTAAAATTATTGGCTATTCTTCATAGAAACGTTCCTAACGTTGGTAGTTTTTCCGTAAACACTCCGATTTTGTAGCTACATTTTGAATGTACTTTGGTTGTTTTTGCTGATTCTAATATTACCAGATTATTGTATTTACAATAGAGAATCCATTGAGCAAAAATAAAACAAATTCGAAAAAATTGGACATTGTTTGTTTTTCAAAACAGTCTTCAAATATTTTACCAAGTTGGTGGCGAGTATTGAGACCTAAACTCATGGTAAGAAGGAACAGTATGTCACGCTCCTCGCACTTGCGATTCAGCTAAGTGGTGTCGCGCGTATTAAACATTGTGCTACGGGCGCTGGGGCGGCTAATCGCTCTGCTTATGAACAAAACCTGAATCATAGAGCGCATTAAATTTATGTGTACTTATACAGAACCTTTATTCTCACGGCAACGAATATCAGACAGTAAATTGATTTATTACGTGATATTGAAA
This sequence comes from Ypsolopha sequella, assembly GCA_934047225.1. Taxonomy (NCBI): domain Eukaryota; kingdom Metazoa; phylum Arthropoda; class Insecta; order Lepidoptera; family Ypsolophidae; genus Ypsolopha; species Ypsolopha sequella. The sequence continues at coordinate 3,142,932 of OW203988.1, read as the reverse complement.
GAGGAAAACGTATACATATCTACTAGGATGGAGTATTTGTTCATGTATATATGTATAATGTTATGATTAATTAATGAAATTTAATTAAACGAAAAATTTTTTGGTATTTTAGTCCAAAAAAGTCCCACAAACCGACATCCAAATATCCACGCACTTATACTACTCTCACAGAAAATTTATTTTGTGAAGAAACCGTCATGAAAGCTGGCCGGCCACAAGCGATACACAAAAGGATTCTTGATATACAAGTGTTAATATAAGTTATGAATTCATACTTTAATATATTTTAATAGACATTTACTACATCAAATATTGAAATTCAATTCAGCTTACCACCACACCAAAAAGAACGGCAAGAAACTCGGTAAAATAATTAATAAATAACTAAATATAAAATAATTTATATCTACTTACATCCATATTCATGATATAAAGATATATTAAAAACTATAATTTAATTATAGCGTAAATATAATTTAGATATTCTACAACGTGTAACAGAAAGGTTATTTAAAGAGCTTATGCAGTCAATGGTATAGAACAACTATTACTATGGAGTCAAGCCGGAAATCTCAAAAAAAATCCGCCCTTCCATATATTTCGGCCGAGTGGCATTGCATTTTCCTATGAAGCAAGTAATATTTTTTTACAGGATTTGTTCCATAGTAAAAGTTGTTCTATACCATTAACTGAATAAGCTTTTTAAATATGGTTACACCTTTCTGTTACACGTTGTATACATTAATAATAAACTATGAAAGAAATAAATTTCTATTTTTGAATACTTGGCGATTTATCAATTTAAGACAAAACCTCAGCCCAAAATATTCAACAAAAATGTATGTATTTATCGGAAAATGCGACGAAAATGTTACAAAAACTGCGTATTTTTTAAAGTTTTGACCGTCGCTGAAAAATCGTCTTAAAAATTTGTTTGCAAGAAAAATTCAAATGCGTCACCAACTTTCTACCAAATCCGAGTAATTTTCAACCTGAATGGAAACTTGGCGGACATTATCTATCAAGGAAACGATTCGGCGTAAAACTCGGCTTAATGAACTCATTATAAACTTGGCTAGGGTTCCGTTTCTCACGGTCGATTGCCTGGAGGGCCCCGTAGCCACTAATTAATTGACGGCGACTTTTCATTCGCCGATTGTGGGGAGGGGGTTCGATTCGTGTTGATTACAAAGGGTAGTTATGGAAAAATTGTAAAACTCAGCGGGGTGTTAGAGAGTTCGAATTGCGTCCAGTTTTTATTGTGGCCGACGGAGGGTAATTTTTTTTACTGCTCCAAGGATTCTAGCCTATATTTTAATAAATATGTCGAAATTGGATTGTAGAAACCGCTAGCTGTTTTATAAAATAGCTCCGTTATGTAAAACAGCTAAATACAGCTACCCACGTTTAGATGTAATGTAAAAAGTCTTCAACAAAAGTCAAAAATAGGTGTGATGACGAGCGAAGCGAGGTGGAGCGTGTTAGGTTTACATGTTAGATAAAATAAGGAGCCGAGCGTAGCGGAGCGGGGCGAGGCGACTCCTGTAGTTTTTAACAAAATTTACAGTCCAACGTTGAATTGTATGCTGTTTACAAAACCGCTAAATGTTGACCTGCTACATTTAGTAACACAAAACGTTTAACAAAACCCTGCGCTTTAACGTTTAGGGTTTTTTCATAACGGAGCTGTTTTTAAAAACAACAAGCGGTTTTGTAAATCTGCGGATTTTACTATCCATGTGCAATATAACATTAATATGATATAACCTAATATCACAAACTATGACATATTATCATATATCACAAATATGATATAACATTATATCATATTTTTTATCAGTACAATCAAATTGTGGCATAGTTATCCCTGACATTGAGCACCTCATTTTGCATCAAGTAGAACTGAACTCTATGACCTTTTGGTATAGTTTAAAATAGCGCGCTCTGAGCCGTGGCTGTTACGACGACCGAAATATCGTGCGCTCTTAAAAAACACGTTATTTGGAAATTTTCAGAAAACTATCCACAAAAGTACGCACTAAATTACATTTTTAATTATTTTTAATAATTTTCCTACGTTTTGGTAAAGTAAATTTTATATAAAACGAAAAAAACATAAAAAATCGACCAAGTTTCGGATTTTTTTTCGATCAAACAAAGTTTAACGTTTTGAACTGAAAAATATCTACAGAAAAATATCTAAGTTATTTTTTTTTCAGACATAAAATATCACAATTTGATGGTTTAAAATGAATTAGAAAAGAGACAAAATTGGGATAACTCTTATTGAGGAACCAAAACTCAAAGCGCGAAAAAAAAATTGCTGTTCAATAGAAAAGTTACATAGAGTACTCCCAAAGTAATAATGCGCATATAAATCTATAGCCGAGCGACTGGACGTACCACGTGACCTTATTGATTGTATAGAAAGTGTAAGGAAATATAAACTTTGCCGAACAGTGGCGAAGATTTGTATGCGCATTATTACTTTGGGAGTACTGTACCTTCTCGACCTAACTTTATGAAACAACTGTATTTTTTTACGACTTTTTTTTTACTTACAACTGTTGTTCGTATGGACGAGTACAACAATCATTAGTACTATCGAGCTTCCGCAACATAATCTTTACATACTGTATATCTAAACTACTGAAAATGTAAAAGGAAAATGTTATTTTTTAAATTATAAAAATCCTAGTTATAGTATATAAACTCACCTCAATATCTCGTATGATTGAAATCCATTAGTACATATACCTGCAAAAGAAAATCAGAAGCGTTAAGAGGAGGCCTTCCTTTTTCAACAGTTTTTGAACAATTGTACTGAATCTACCACAGACGCAATCAATATCAAACTTTTATATGTATTTTTTCAAACCTTTATCTTTACGTTGTAAGTAGCGTTACCTAATTGGAAAATTTTCGCTTGATAGCGATTTCGTCTCTTTTTGAGTTTTTTTATGGTTTTGTGTTTAATTCATTTGATTTCTATGTGTCATATTTTACTATCATCATCATATTTACAAAAATCTTGTTTATTAACCAATGTAAGTTGAAAAATGACTAAAATGCAATATTGTAATTTTAGTCGATTTTAGACTCGTTCTGAATCGTTTCGCGCGCATTTTGGCGCACGCGATTTTCAACTTTATGAAAGTTAGCCTAAGGGTTATAATTGCAAAGCCACTGTGCGCCTAAGGAAGGCCTCGTCTTAAGAGGATAGCCTACCTTAGCAACTTTTTTTATTACCCGTCCAGCACAATGAGTTCAATGGCAAAGGGCGCTACGAAAAAAAATCGTCATTTTAAGAACGTGCTATCTACACTGGTGGACATAAAAATCGACTCAATCATTTTTGTTCTACATTTAAGGAAATAACCCAATCTTACAAACATAAACATATGAAATATATAACATATCATTTTAAAGGTATATAGGTCTCCACCTTTGATTAAATGCATTTTTGTCTTAAAGTATTTGCAATACAGGCTGTAATTTTTTTTAAAGTGATGAATTAATAAATATTGAAATATTCAAATAGCGAAAAATTGAAAAAAAAAAAACTTCTTTTACAAAATCATTCATTTATTCATTAATTAAGTTTAACATTAGTACTTCGTGTTCCCCCCTCTAGCCCTTATAACTGCTTGCAGCCGGTTCTTCATTGACCTAATAAGTTTTCTATTAATTAAATGAATTTCACGTCCTGTATAGCGAATACTTTTAAACCAAAATGCATTTATTCAAAGGTGGAGGCCTATACCTTTAAAATGATATATATTTCATATGTTTATGTTTGTATGATTGGGTTATTCCCTTGAATGTAGGACAACAATGCTTGAGTCTATTTTTATGTCCACCAGTATAGTTCAGTAAACAATGTATTATTTTGAAAAAAAATAGTATATTATTTTTGAATTCTTTCTAGGGATCTGTTAAAACAGAAACGCGATTGGAGAAATTCGGCTCGATAGAAATATTTATTGAAGTGAGGTCTTTTTCGGCACCAATTCTCCTGGTTTGACAATTTAGAATGACATATGGACTGCAATTATATGGGTTTTAACAATATCTAGGACCGGTTAAACGAAATTTTGATAGCAACTTAAGTACATTTTATATCAATAAAAAACCGACTTTTTGCTTCTTTTCCACGAATCCGTCCCTCTCGCACTGAGGGTTTTTTCGCAAATGGAGTAACAGGTACGCTAAAACTTTTACATATCGCCTTAATAGAGGCGATTATATGTTGGCGCATTGGCCTCTTTTTCTTGGACGCGTAATATTAATGATCCAATTGGTGTGCTGAAAAATTTTGTAGGCAAAAAGATTGGATTTAAGTAGAATCCCTTCATATTTCTATTACCTATTTTATAAAAATAATCAAGTCAAGAACGTTTGAAAACCAAAAAAAGAGGTTGGAAAACAATGACTCCGGGCTGAGATTGCGTTTGTAGATAACACGAAAAAAACAATTGCGAATTTCGCAAAAATACTGAGAACCTACTTACCGAGTCTTCAGCATGAATTTGGCTATACAAGTATTATGTCAACTTAATAATGTAGTCCCAATCCGCCTCAACAGGCAACCTGATCGCATTTGGGACTAAGCCATTATCATCAAACTAATCGATTTAACCCCGCATCAACCTAGCCAACCATTCAATTTTATTGTATGGAATAACCCCATGTTTAGAGAAGAAGGGAGCTTTTTAGTGGGTGTGATTATGTCATGTTTGTTAATTTAGAAGTTTTGTGAATGTCATGGATATTGTGATTAATGAATGGTTTAAGAGTTTGTTTTTCCCAGGGATTTAATAAAAGAGCTGATGAGGGCGCGATATTGTTGTAGAAAATTACGTTTTATGGCAAGTTGTAGCCTTTTTAGGGTTCTTTACATAAAGGGTACCCAACGGGACTCTATTACTAAGACTCCACTGTCCGTCTGTCAGTCTGTCACCGGGCTGTATCTCATGAACCGTGATAGTTAGACAGTTGAAATTTTCATAGATGATGTATCTCTGTTGCCGCTATAAGATAAAATACTAAAAAACAGAATAAAATAAATATTTAGGGGGGCTCCTATACAACACACATGTTTATTTTGCCGTTTTTATAGATAATGGTACGGAACCCTTTGTGCGCGAGTCCGACTCGCGCTTGGCCGGTTTTATTTATTTATAGGTATGTAACGTAATGAACAAGGCAACTTTGAGATTTTTATACAGCCAACCCTAGGTAGTATATTAGATAGAAGGTACCAAGGGAAACAAATTTTTGAAAATTGAAATGAGAAATATAATAATAATACTGTCACGCAGTGGCGTGCACAGGACTTTTTTCTGGAAAAGCCATCAGAAGGTCAAGTACGACAATAAAAAAAATATGAAAAAATTTAAAAAACACTTTGAAAAAAAAAAGTTTGTATGACGCCAGGGTAGGCACTGCCTACCCTAGAGTGGACATTTTCATACAAACTTTTTTTTCTCTTTAAAGTGATATTTAAATTTTTTTATATTTATTTCAATGCCGTACTTGACCTTCTAATTGCTTTTCCGGAAAAAAGTTCTGTGCACACCACTGCTGTCACGACATGGTTACCTCAAGGTTATCTGAAGCAAAGTAGAGAAAAGTAACAGTATGACATCCAAGCAGTGTCCTTGAAACAACGGTCGGTATGCAGGGCGCATGCATTAGAACTGCCCACATAAATGCGCGTCTGGCTTCTCACACTCTGCGCGTCCGTACTTAAGGGCCTTACTATTGCCAAATGGGTACTTTCTAAAGCCTACTCCTCGTTTATGGCCAAATCAAAAATAATGAAAAAATGTATTATGAATAATCAACTCTTAGACAACATATGCAACAGTTTTCTTTTTCATACCACCAAAACTTCTACATGAATTTTTTTTTTACTGAATGGTGTTTTTTGACCTCAAATTCCCTACTGCTCCAGAGTGGCTTGGCCGATTGAATTCATCTATGCTTTGATAAATTGATAAACTTTATAGCTATAAACATAACATAAGATTATTCAATCGAGTAATCACGTCCAAGTGAAAAGTATAATTTTCCCCTATTTCGCTCTATCAAGGACGCAGCGAGCGTCGTAACAGCCACTATGCATTGCGCGCTGATATGAACGTTATTTCAATGTCGTTTCCGTTGATATTTGTAGTGACAAATATCGAGCTGGTAATTTGGCGATGGTAATCGCCTTAACCGCGTGTTTAGGCCGTTTTATATGAAGCCATAATACTGTTACTTTTTTGTACTGAGTCAGAGGTGTTTCCAAGTATTGATTGTGAAATGCAAGTCACAGATACTTGTACACCGACGTTTCACCGCCGATTTCAAAGTTTTTGAAAATCTGATTTACAAAAATTAAAACTTTTTTTTTTTATTTGAATTTTATTTTAATTTGGAATTTAAAAAAATTTGAATGAAAAAAAATTTGTAATTCTAATTTACAGAAACCAATGGAAACTTTGCGATTGCAGCATACACAATACATAAGTAATAAGGTTTTGTCTAAGAACTATTGGTGAATTTTGAATTTAATTGAATGTTTTACATAATTAGAAAAAGGCGGGTTTTTGCAATCCGGCTACGAAACCGCTCTTAAGCATGTTTAACGTACGTTACACATGTTGAAAATTTGCACCTTCGATTCTTATCTTCTAGACCCCTAAAACATAGTAAGTGACCTTCAAAACATTGACTCATTCAAATTGAGACCGTAACATAAACAAGAAAGGTCTATTATGCTTTGATGTCAAGTACTCAGATGGGCAACATTGATTCGTCGTTCAAAGCCATTTCTATGGCATTGAAACTCCAATTTGAACCTCATGTTGAGTTTCGTTATCATTGCGACGATCGTGCCACCTGCTTAGTTCTGAACCATGTTTGAAGAATTATTGATGAGCCTAAACATAGAACGGTAGTTACATTGACATGTTGTGTGAATGAGCAGTTGGTGATATGACCATATGTCATGTATATGTTGCAGTCAAAACTCATAGCCGGTCAAAAGTAGTTTTGACTGCGAGATTGAGTCAGTCAAAACAAGTTTTGACTAAGGACGTAGTGTTGACTGATATTCGCAGGCAAAATTAGTTTTTCGGATGTCCTGCAGCGCAGAAGAGAGCCGGTAGGTTATGTAACAAAATGAGTTCTGAAGTAAAGTAAGTAGTCTGTAAGAAAACAATTGTAATCCTGGTCACGAGTACTATCTGTAACTAAAAGATTCTGGGACTATTTGTAACTAAAGAGAAATAAATATCCTGCTTATACAAGTATATACATATGTGTTATTTACAGTCATATGTACGTACAGTACTTAGTATGTATTTATTTAATAATTAAACGATGACCGCTGCAAGCGACAACACCCGTAGATGGAAGTTATTGTATTGTATATACCTCTCTACGTCTCCTAAGTTATTATGACATACTTGAGAGTACATCGATTTATTAATTACAAATTAAATCATTGGCCGTGATTTATTTGTGTGATCGTCTAGTAGATTAGGACACTACGTTATGTTACAAAACGGTTATGCTCAAAACAATGTATATCATAATTCAACAAAGAAAAATAAAGTAATCAAGAAAAACTAATGTACTAGTTATTGGTTAAATGATACGACTTAGCTGTATTCTGGAACTCAGCTATATTTCAAGGCTATTATTGCCATTGAAAATCCAAGGGAAAACGAAACACATTATGACTAAATCACTATGTAAAACCACTTTTGATTCGACACTCCGTGAGACGTTTAACGAATAACACTTTCATTACTTCGTATGTTGCGCGCGACGTTATATTTTTAATTAGGTAAATGATTATGTAATTATCGGATAATATAGTAAAATGTGTGTGTGTGTGTGTGTGTGTAACATATAATATTGCAGTTGTTTGGGTTAGAAAAAGGGGTTGATGAACCGTAGATACTCGACGATCGGCGGCTGCAAGCGCTAAGGTGATTTAGCTAGATGTTTGATATTTGAGGGGATTCTAGACCCAGATGAGTCCAGAATGAAGTGGGGGCCCTACAAAATTAGACGGTAATCTCCCTGACCAACCAAATAATTACCCCCACGTTGTCACACAAAATGACACCGCTTCCGAACAAATTCCTGCGAAACAACCTAGACAACACCTTATAACCTAAGTGTCCCTAGAAATTTACACAGACATACAAAACCTCACAAAAACTGCCTCTAAAGCATTCATTCATCACACCTACGACTTGATCAAGTCAATTTCTAATTTTCTACGCTTGACGTGTGGACGGGATAATCGTAGGTGCAACCTAAGGAGCCCCTGATGCAGAATTCACCAACTCTGGTTCCGACACAAGCATTATGCAAGGCTTCCCATCAGAGTTAACAGCCATGTGAACCCCCGGACGTCTCCAGAGACCACAGTCCACAACGACCCCGTCCCTAAACCAGAAAGGGTTCCTAACATAAAACTCAGTATCCATATCATTCACAACAAAAATCTAAATTATGAAGACCTAAAAATGGAAATTGTAAAGAAAAGTCATGTGAGAAATTTTCTGCAGAAGTCTCGTTCCTGTACCTGTACCTAAAATCCTGTAGAAGTGGATAAGTGAGAGGGGAAAGAAATAATATGTTGGTGTGACACCCGTAGCTCGCAGTACCTATAAAATCTCGAATTTCTCACAGACTTTTTGTTAATCGAATATACAGCAGCACAGCTAGACGTAGAAACTCTAAAGGTCCTAAATTTTGGATAGGAATGAGGGACATATACATATTATTCTTTACATAAATAAATTGTGAAACAAATAATTGAAATATATAAAGCTAAATCGCGTTCGTGTTTAACACCGAAAATATATTATTTACTTCACTCCCGACACTTAATTTCAGAGCTCTGAATTGCAACCGTGCACGTCGCTAGTATAAATTACTTCAGAACCGACGCTAAAACTTTAAAACACAAACAAAGACGACACTTCGACGCGATTTCTTATAAACGTTCCGCTTCGCCCGTACCCAGACTTCAGGTGACCTCGTAGGTCCACGCGTAACCTGAGTGTCCCTAGACTATCTATGACCTAAAGGTGTTTATTTTAAACTAAGAAACCAAACTGTACGCGATGTGTTTCCTAGATCGACCTGTTTCCGAGCGTCCCGTCACCCAACTGTCCACTCTTTCTTTGTCCCCACCTATGGTATTTCCTAAATTTTGCATAGTTCTAAGCTCCGCCTTCCTTCCAGACACATTATTTCGTAAATTAATTAGTTGTCAAACACTACTTGAGGCTTGTTTAGCCAAAAACTCAACAAAAACAGTCAAGAGCGTGAAACACATTAAAACTAATCTCTTTTTCAACTCGTGAAACATAGATCTACAATAATTTTAGATGTGCCATTCAAATCTATAGAAAATAAGGAAATAAACATTTAAATATAGAATGCTGAATAATTTACTAGTACAATTACTGCTATATTAATCTTATCCATGATGCAAATTATTTTGGGCTTTTTTGAATTTCATGAAATCGATTAATTGAAAGAAAATGAGGTAGAACACGTTTTATTTTATATGTTTGTGTTCCAAGTCATTTAACCATTATCACTACATCAGACCCAGCCTTCGAACATGAAATGACACACCTTTCATGATTCAAGTTTTTAAACTAATTTTATCAATAAACATACACCACCTCTCTGATATTTGTAGATCTGTGGCTTCTTCCAAGATTTTACAAGTTTCACAAAAAATACGAACATGGTTTCAACATCATAAAACTTGACACACTCTCTAGGACAAAACTTATGTTTGTTTTATTGCATGGGAACTCTAAAAAAAATCATACTGGCGCCAATTGCTAAGTAAAATATAGATGAAAGCGTTTCCATGCCCTGAAGCTTGACCCTTGTGATGCTGTGAAATAAGGTCGCTAATACGTCTTAAATCCTTTACCTTATCTTAGGCTGTTATTAATTTGTTTCTGAAATCAACATGACATTTCCTTCCATAAAGCTATAAGTGCATTCAATTTTGTTTAAAATTGAACTTAAAACACAAAGGCATACGAACGAAAAATTAATTAAATTATTAATATTTGGCTACGCCTACTTATTTAGAATGGGTTGGTCCCAATTCCAAACTGCTGAAGTTCTACATCATAGATGGAGTTACTGGTATAAAATAATGAATAAAAGCAGTACAAAGTAATTTATATATTTCTGTATGAATGAAGAAACTTCAGTCGTTACAGAGCGCCCGTTGATTGTTGACACAGTTTTTAAATTCGTAGAAAAGAAAACTTGACAAAATCATAATAGTGAACCAATTTCACATTTAAATTTCATGAATCTATAGCATAAGTGCCCTCTCTTGTAATAAAGCCAAACCCCATTAAACAACCAACTCCGAGAAACTTTCTGAAATCCACTCCACGTTGTACACAAAAAAAAATCAACACAAGCGCCACCCACCGGATCTATGTTGCAAGTTTTGTAAACCACTCACGCGCAGAGTCCCACTCGACGGTTCAAACCTCGGCATCCTCCCTTAAAAGCATTAGGGGTGGTTCAGGCAATATTTAATAGATGGCGCTCTTTCATCCCTAACTGTTCTATAGATTTGATAACTAGCTTTTCGCCCGTGATTTCGTTTGTCAAAATGGAACACTCTTTCATACATACGCATTTTACATAAAACAGACAGACGTACGGTCACATACACAGACAAACTTACGGACCCTATCTTAGATAGACAGACAGACGGACTGACACACGGACACAAATCTATATAGACTAACTAACGTACCCTATTTTGTTAGACAGACAGACGGACTTTTATATAGGCAGACGTACGGTTTCATATATATACCGACACACGTACATACTGACAAACAAACTGATAATATAGAGAGACGGACGTACTGTTTATAGTCACACTTACATACATATAGACAGAATTTCAATCGGAAATTGTATGTATTTCACTAAACCGCACTAATCACCTTAATTATCAATACACAATCCGTCAATATTAAAACCCTCAAATTAAATAACATATCCACACACATATATTCTATTGCTACGTCATTTATTTATACTAAATTGTGTAACTCTAAACCACTTCATTATACGCTTAGATATTTCTCTAATCACTTTAAAATAATACTTATCTCTTTCAAAAACCTCGTAAACGAAGAGTGCAATTCAGATCGTATCTCAGATAAATTTAATTTATTTAAATTAGTATAACTATAGAACGCAGTTCAAATTGTGGCTCAGATAAAGTTAATTGCTTAATTCCGACAAGTGCCAACATTTACACACATGACATAAAAATGCTTCCACTTCCCAGAGAAAGATAAAATCAATATCTAATTTAAAATACCTATCATGTAATAAATTTCCCAAAACAATTGTGAGTAACATATAATTATGACCTTCTATTAAATTTAATTAAATCCGTGATACAGTTTTTACGCGAAACTATTAAATTATTAGAACTAACTGTCGTAATTAACATAGATTACATAATTAACATGAAAGACAAATCTGAACGTGAGACATTATAAACCAGGGATTCGAACCCGGTCCTCTCGCTTACCAAGCGGCTTTGCTACCAACTGTACCTATGCCCTCGACCATTCTCTACTTCTAACGGAAGTCAAAAAAAACAACTGTGCTTACCGACCCTAAAATCGGTCGATACTTTTACGTAATTCTGAGAAATTTTGAGCTTACGGCGTGCTTTATTTAACTTCGTGTTTTAAAATTTATAATCTGAATTGTCTGATACGCCCGTAGTCTATAAATTATTGATTTTTCTAGATCATGAATAACAAAAATTACATACTACGAGAATTCATAACAGAAAGAAAGTGAGAGAAAAAAATGTTAACAAAACCTGAGACGGAATTTTGACGCCCCAATAAATGAGTCAAAGTACCGGCCATAAAGTAAACAAGTGCCGTCTCTCAAAAACTGAATGCTCTAAACCACAAAACAACAAAAAAAAGTGAAAACAGTTAAACCCATCTAAAGTACTAACGCCATTCCATTTCTAAGGAATTTTGGCGCCGGCGCCGCCGGGGTACTTGCCTTCTAAATAATAGTAACAAACATCTGTGTTGTACAGATTTCTTGTTTACTTTTATTTTCTATGAATACAAGATGAATAAGAAATAGTTTGTAAACCCCATTTAGTTTTATCTATAAGATGAATTTACCTAGCTTTAACTCAAACAAATGATCCAGAAGAATCTCGTAATCAAGGTAAATAACTAATAACTTGTTATGTCCTATTATATAAATATAATAGCCACGAACATCACGTAAATTAATAGCATTATTTGAAACAAAAACTATTGTAACCAAAAAAATTAAACACATGTTTTGTCAGCATCGTCGCGACCAACTTCGTGTTTACAAAAAAAACGCATAGTTTTGTAGCGGTAAAAAGCTTTCGTTTTGACTATTCGTAAATAATAAAGCTTTGTGAATTATGATATGTGGAACTTTCTAACCGTTTTGTATGAATGCAACCCAGACTCTTTTATTTAGGTTCTCGTATTATAAAATAATACAAGATTGAATGACCTAAATCCTGGTCACGGCACCATCTGTAACAAAATGAGTTCTGAAGTAAAGTAAGTAGTCTGTAAGAAAACAATTGTAATCCTGGTCACGAGTACTATCTGTAACTAAAAGATTCTGGGACTATTTGTAACTAAAGAGAAATAAATATCCTGCTTATACAAGTATATACATATGTGTTATTTACAGTCATATGTACGTACAGTACTTAGTATGTATTTATTTAATAATTAAACGATGACCGCTGCAAGCGACAACACCCGTAGATGGAAGTTATTGTATTGTATATACCTCTCTACGTCTCCTAAGTTATTATGACATACTTGAGAGTACATCGATTTATTAATTACAAATTAAATCATTGGCCGTGATTTATTTGTGTGATCGTCTAGTAGATTAGGACACTACGTTATGTTACAAAACGGTTATGCTCAAAACAATGTATATCATAATTCAACAAAGAAAAATAAAGTAATCAAGAAAAACTAATGTACTAGTTATTGGTTAAATGATACGACTTAGCTGTATTCTGGAACTCAGCTATATTTCAAGGCTATTATTGCCATTGAAAATCCAAGGGAAAACGAAACACATTATGACTAAATCACTATGTAAAACCACTTTTGATTCGACACTCCGTGAGACGTTTAACGAATAACACTTTCATTACTTCGTATGTTGCGCGCGACGTTATATTTTTAATTAGGTAAATGATTATGTAATTATCGGATAATATAGTAAAATGTGTGTGTGTGTGTGTGTGTGTAACATATAATATTGCAGTTGTTTGGGTTAGAAAAAGGGGTTGATGAACCGTAGATACTCGACGATCGGCGGCTGCAAGCGCTAAGGTGATTTAGCTAGATGTTTGATATTTGAGGGGATTCTAGACCCAGATGAGTCCAGAATGAAGTGGGGGCCCTACAAAATTAGACGGTAATCTCCCTGACCAACCAAATAATTACCCCCACGTTGTCACACAAAATGACACCGCTTCCGAACAAATTCCTGCGAAACAACCTAGACAACACCTTATAACCTAAGTGTCCCTAGAAATTTACACAGACATACAAAACCTCACAAAAACTGCCTCTAAAGCATTCATTCATCACACCTACGACTTGATCAAGTCAATTTCTAATTTTCTACGCTTGACGTGTGGACGGGATAATCGTAGGTGCAACCTAAGGAGCCCCTGATGCAGAATTCACCAACTCTGGTTCCGACACAAGCATTATGCAAGGCTTCCCATCAGAGTTAACAGCCATGTGAACCCCCGGACGTCTCCAGAGACCACAGTCCACAACGACCCCGTCCCTAAACCAGAAAGGGTTCCTAACATAAAACTCAGTATCCATATCATTCACAACAAAAATCTAAATTATGAAGACCTAAAAATGGAAATTGTAAAGAAAAGTCATGTGAGAAATTTTCTGCAGAAGTCTCGTTCCTGTACCTGTACCTAAAATCCTGTAGAAGTGGATAAGTGAGAGGGGAAAGAAATAATATGTTGGTGTGACACCCGTAGCTCGCAGTACCTATAAAATCTCGAATTTCTCACAGACTTTTTGTTAATCGAATATACAGCAGCACAGCTAGACGTAGAAACTCTAAAGGTCCTAAATTTTGGATAGGAATGAGGGACATATACATATTATTCTTTACATAAATAAATTGTGAAACAAATAATTGAAATATATAAAGCTAAATCGCGTTCGTGTTTAACACCGAAAATATATTATTTACTTCACTCCCGACACTTAATTTCAGAGCTCTGAATTGCAACCGTGCACGTCGCTAGTATAAATTACTTCAGAACCGACGCTAAAACTTTAAAACACAAACAAAGACGACACTTCGACGCGATTTCTTATAAACGTTCCGCTTCGCCCGTACCCAGACTTCAGGTGACCTCGTAGGTCCACGCGTAACCTGAGTGTCCCTAGACTATCTATGACCTAAAGGTGTTTATTTTAAACTAAGAAACCAAACTGTACGCGATGTGTTTCCTAGATCGACCTGTTTCCGAGCGTCCCGTCACCCAACTGTCCACTCTTTCTTTGTCCCCACCTATGGTATTTCCTAAATTTTGCATAGTTCTAAGCTCCGCCTTCCTTCCAGACACATTATTTCGTAAATTAATTAGTTGTCAAACACTACTTGAGGCTTGTTTAGCCAAAAACTCAACAAAAACAGTCAAGAGCGTGAAACACATTAAAACTAATCTCTTTTTCAACTCGTGAAACATAGATCTACAATAATTTTAGATGTGCCATTCAAATCTATAGAAAATAAGGAAATAAACATTTAAATATAGAATGCTGAATAATTTACTAGTACAATTACTGCTATATTAATCTTATCCATGATGCAAATTATTTTGGGCTTTTTTGAATTTCATGAAATCGATTAATTGAAAGAAAATGAGGTAGAACACGTTTTATTTTATATGTTTGTGTTCCAAGTCATTTAACCATTATCACTACATCAGACCCAGCCTTCGAACATGAAATGACACACCTTTCATGATTCAAGTTTTTAAACTAATTTTATCAATAAACATACACCACCTCTCTGATATTTGTAGATCTGTGGCTTCTTCCAAGATTTTACAAGTTTCACAAAAAATACGAACATGGTTTCAACATCATAAAACTTGACACACTCTCTAGGACAAAACTTATGTTTGTTTTATTGCATGGGAACTCTAAAAAAAATCATACTGGCGCCAATTGCTAAGTAAAATATAGATGAAAGCGTTTCCATGCCCTGAAGCTTGACCCTTGTGATGCTGTGAAATAAGGTCGCTAATACGTCTTAAATCCTTTACCTTATCTTAGGCTGTTATTAATTTGTTTCTGAAATCAACATGACATTTCCTTCCATAAAGCTATAAGTGCATTCAATTTTGTTTAAAATTGAACTTAAAACACAAAGGCATACGAACGAAAAATTAATTAAATTATTAATATTTGGCTACGCCTACTTATTTAGAATGGGTTGGTCCCAATTCCAAACTGCTGAAGTTCTACATCATAGATGGAGTTACTGGTATAAAATAATGAATAAAAGCAGTACAAAGTAATTTATATATTTCTGTATGAATGAAGAAACTTCAGTCGTTACAGTTAGTTTAGAAGGTTAGGTATGGCAAGTCACGGAACGACCGCCATACCTGACCTTTGTGGTTATTTTTTTATGACAACCCAGAAATTCTTTTTAATCAAAATTACTTCAGACCAACTTAGTCAAAACCAGTTTTGACTGATTTAGCAGTCAAAACTACTTTTGACCGGCTATGAGTTTTGACTGCAACATATACAACACACAGATATATGAAGAGAACACGTGTCATGTATTGTTTAAAAGTTGAGCCAGTACAAAGGCCTGCGCAGTATCGTAACAAAATTTTCAAGGTTCTGTACCTAAAAGGTACAAAAGGAACCTTTATGGTGAGACTCCGTTGTCCGTCCGTCAGCCTCATATCTGTAGCAACGTTAAAGATGAAGACATGAAATTTGGCACAAAAATAGCGTTAATTTCCCCACATATCACGGTGAAAAAAAATTTGAAATGGTTCTAAATATTTCTAAAAATAAAGTGAGAAAAATAAAAAATATTGTCCTAAAATACAATATGGATATAAAATTGTAGATATTAAAAAGTTGATTGTAAAAATGTAGGTACACTTTTATTATATTTATTGGCACTGATTGCGAGAAATCTTTAAAAAATATGTGTGTTCGCATGTGTCCCCCCCTTATCTCCGAAACTGGTAGACCGAAAAATATGAAAAAAAAATTCGCTTGTAGATCGTATTGGCCAAAAACAGGAAAACTGTAGCAATCAAAAAAAATTGCGCACAAATGAGAAATATAAAAAAGTAAGAAAAATAAAAAATACATGTATTTTATAAAAATACAAGGGTATCAAATTGTAGGTATTAAAAAGTTGATTGTAAAAATATATAGTTTGGCTTTATTTAATTGCATCTATTTCGAGAAAACCTTCAAAAACCACAAAAAAATTTATGTCTCCCCCCTTATCTCCAAAACTGGTGGACCAAAAAATATGAAAAAAATCATGGTAATGTGTTTACGTAAAGATTACAAGAATAATAAAGCGGTTGGGAAGTTCACGAAAAAAACTTACTAAGTTAAATTTATCCTCTACAATACGGAACACTAGGTATGCGAGTCTGACTCGCACTTGGCCGGTTTTTTTGCAATGGTATTCATGATTTGTTTTTTTTAGGGTTCCGTACCTCAAAATGAAAATAACGGAACCCTTATAGGATCACTTTGTTGTCCGTCTGTCTGTCAAGACACTTTTGCTGGGCCCCCTATGAGACATCAAGTAAAAACTCATATCTCCTCCAGAAGTCCACGGCCCCATAGTGCTGTTAAAAAATCAGGCTTCTAACTCGACGCAAAGTTTCTCATAATTTTTTCTACGAGCCTATATAGTTTCTATGAGCCTAGTTTATACACCACAAGGGAACTTAAGTAGCAACTAGTAGTACCTTTATAACACAATAAGTAGGTTTAATTTGAAAATTAAGTTTCAGTAAAGCTCTGCTTTTTTGATACACGAAAAATTTTACTCCCGTGACTTTTGGACAAGTAGTTTGAAATCAGATCTTTATGCAGTTACAATCTTGGAAGAATTTGAAAACCAACTGGCATGTTCTCTCACGCGGGCTTTGATCTTTAATTCACAATACCATTCCTGTACCTACAGCATTGTTCAAATAAGAACACGAAAAAAGTTAACAGAAAAACTACACCGACGTTAAATTATAAAGGAACAACAACTTTTTAGCTGACTTCTTTCTTTCTTTTTTTGCATAATCTCAAGAAAAACAGCGTATGTAAAAATAACACATACATACATTATTACGCTTTTTTTTAAATGGTTAAGCAGTGCAACGACCCTGACACACCTCTTTCGTCACTTCTACATCCATCAGTTTAGTCATACAAGATGTTCCGTTCCGGATGTTTTCTACTTGGCCCTTCTTCAGAATTTCACCAATATATGTAATTGGCATACTAACGTCCATCTATAATAGCCCGAAGATGATTTTTCTTTAAACAAATTTAGTAAAGAGAAAAGCGCTTACAATGGACGCGACTTCTGTATTGAAATATTTGTAGTATCTAATTAATAAATGACTGATTAATTACTTAGTACAAAATTTATTGAATTTTTGAAAGATTCTTATTTTTACCGAAGTTAGCGATAGCGATATTTAGCATTATAGGTATGAAATCGTGTCAAATGACATCACGTAATATACCGTTAAGCTCAATATGTTTGCCCATAAGTTCGTCCTTTTTTGAGATATTGGAAAAATAATTTTACTGCTGTTTTTAACTTTTTAAACGCGATTGATTTTCATAAAAATCTTCATGCAGGAGATGGGCTCATTAGAGGTCATGTGACACGATAGAGAAAAGAGAAATGAAAATCAGATTTTGCTTACTATTTTAATAACCCTAAGTTAAAGAATATAGTTACACGTTATCACACGTATTTATTGGTTTGTACAATTGAAAATTAGACATACCCGCACAATGAATTATGAAATTCATAAACCTCCTTTTCTAAAGTCGGTTAAAACTTGCATGGAACTTTCAACATTTCTTCCCGTTTCCCTGTAATGTGGGTCAAATCGACTTCATACAAGCATTCTTTTAATATCTTCGAAAGAAATTTGAACTGAGCTCTACTAAGAACGCGGATGCCATAACAATGTCATATCTGTTTGAAAGCACTGACGAGTTGTTATGGGAAAACGAATGCATCCCTGTGTAGCTGAGAAGCGCTAGATTATACTTACAATGGTATTCAAATAAAGCGGCGTAGCGACGTTTGGAACGTCTTAAGGCGATATGTAAAAGTTTTATTGTCCCTTTTACTCCATATGCAAAAAAATCCTCAGTGCGGTAGGGACGGATTCGAGAAAATTTAGCAAAAAGTCGGTTTTCTATTAATATAAAATGTACTAAAGTTGCTATCAAAATTTCGTTCAACCAGGTCCTAGATACTGTTACAACCACAGAACATTTAAATCAAATAGAAAGGCTAAGTGGGCGTGTCACGCGCGCCACAACTACTGTTGAACATCAATACTTAGACCGAAACACGCGATCGCTGCCCATAGTCGCACGCGAACCGTGACTCTGTGAACAGCTCTGCCTAATCTAAAGAGAAATGCCGTCTTGTGCAATAATTACTTGCAGAATCACGAATAAGAAAGCAAACTGGAAAAATTGAGATATTTCCTTTCACCTGTAATTATAAAAACTTTGTATAATATGAGAATTTTAGATAAATAACTAATTTACTCATGGTGACAACAAAAATATACATTACCGGCAATGTACGCTCACAATTTTGGCTAAGATGTAGTAAACAAGTAATGTATGCTCTTCCTACTTGTCAAACTTGCTCGCTAGTGTTGTGCCGTATCGCGGTGTCACACAATCGATAGACGTGTTTTATTCCTTGAGCGATATTCTTAAATTAAGATTTAAGATAAAACTTTTATAACATTCGAGAAACCGTTGTCAGTTACTCCAAAATCGACCGGATAACTGTACAAGCAAGGAGAAAAGTTTTTATATAAAATGTATGAGAAAATATTTAAAAGTGAATAAGTGTGCGTTTATTTCCTCTACGGTGTAATTCTTGGCTATGCATAAATACATATTTTTCAAAATACATGAGATATTTGTACAGTCGAGAACAAAAGTACCTATTCGTGTGAAATGTATGAAAAAAAAATGAAAGTGTTAAAGCGTGTTTTAATTACTCTACAATGTAATTCTAAGCTACGTAGCTTAACATCGTAGCTTAACAGTCTGAAAACATTTATCAAAATATATAGGGTAAAATGTACAGTCGAGGTCAAAAGCTTCGGGATAAAAATTTAAAAAAATGTATGAATGTGTGATTATTTAATCTATAGGGTAATTCTAAGCTATGCACGTGTTCAATTGATTATTTATCAAGATATAGGGAATCTGTATAGTCGAGGAAAAAAGTTTTTGCTAAAATATTTAAAAGTATATAAATGTGTGTTTAATTATCCAACAGGGTAATTCTAAGCTATGCATGCATATCTTGAATATATATTTATAGTAGTTACAGTATGAAAGTTGGTATAACATACTAAAGGTTTTTACAAAATATATAGAAAAAAAGAGCTTGGAATTACACTGAAGAGTAAATAAATACACACTTCCTTGACTGTGCAGATGCCCCTTATATGTTGATAAATAAGTATTTAATCATATGCATAGCTTAGAATTACCATATAGAGTAAATAAACAGACACTTATACACTTTTTAGACATACATATGCATAGCTTAGAATTACGTTGTAGAGTAAATAAAATACACTTTTACACTTTCAAATGTTTTTTCATACATTTCACCCGAAAACTTTTGTTCTCGACTTTACAAATATATCATAGATATTGAAAAATAAGTATTTATACTTATGCATAGCTTAGAATTACACCGTAGAGTAAATAAACACACTTGTGCGGTTTTAAATATTTTCTCATACATTTTATATGAAAACTTTTCTCCTTGATTGTACAGTTACCCGGTCGATTTTGGTGTAACTTTTAACGGTTTCTCGAATGTTATTATATATAACACCTATTTTATGTCACCTAACACAAGTGTATTGGTGGTATGGACCAAAACGCCCATTCTCCTTTGAAATGGGATTTTCCATAAGAGTGTTTATGACAAATCCAATTATTTTGAAGCTACCATAATATAATTTAAAATACATTAAATCTTAATATATTCGTCGGTGAAACGCGGGTGTACCGAGTGTGGACTGTAACTTGCATTTCACAGTTCACACTCGGAATACCTCTGATACCCCCTCGGGGATTCATGTCGTGACCATATATTACTTACAAAGTTTCAAGTATGAATTTGGCTATATCAACGAAATCACCTTATATACACCTAATACACGTTAAAACAATTTTACTAAAATATGTAAAACAAGATAATAAATATAGAAAAAAAAACAACACACAAATTAGAGCAAATTGGTTTCTCGATTGATTATAAAAAAAGTTAGTCGAAGTTTTACGTTAAGAAAATACATCTGTTCCCATCACTAGCAATAAATCATCACGTCATATAATCAGACTGTGTTTAATATTAAGTTCGCAATACCGCTCCGGTCAAGTTAGCAACCACCTAAAGCCGGTAGGTTTATAATGGTCACATGGTATCAAAACTAAAACGTCGTAAATGAAATCGTTTGTTTGAAAAATACACCGTTTTACACAGAGATACGGTAGTTTTTTCATTTGATAAGTTTTCGATATAAGCCATTTGTTGTGCGTAGAAAGAACAACCATTTGGATTAAAGTTTTGATAGTATTTCAATTACGACAAGGTGTGTGCCTGTGGGTGTGAGGCGACAAAGGTTCTGGTACGCATACAGCTCCAAGGCTTTTCTAACTATTTAAATGTTCTGAGGTTACAACCCATCTTATACAATATAATTATTGCAGTCCATATGTCATTCCAAATTGTCAAACCATAAGAATTGGTATCGAGAAAGACCTAATTTCAGTGATTATTTGTATCAAGCCGAATTTCTCCAATCGCTTTTCTGTTTAAGCGGATCCCTAGAAAAAGATTCCAAAAATAATTTACCATTTTATCAAAATAATACCTTCTTCATTGAAGTAGATATGCAAGTTCTAATAGTGTCGAATATTTTTCCGTAGCGCCTTAATTGTTGTGAAAAGCGGGCGTACCAATTGTCGGTTGTGACTTACACTCACACTTGGGAACATTTCTGACACCCCCTCGGAGAACAACGTCGTGACGTCATATATTAAAAATTTTATTTTTTTAGACCTTTTTATTCGAATTCCTCGATGATTGACTCCTCAAACACTTTGTTTATGATATTCAAAAATAAGCGGCGGCGGTAACTCAGCCGAAAGGACTTCGGACTCTCAATCTTGAGATCCAGGTTCGAATCTTGTCCGATCGAGTATGCACTAATGACTTTCTATATGCAGTGTTTGTATACTTACCACTTGCTGATGGCGCGCAGTAAACACTCAGGTAGGCAAATAAATTTCTAGTCCATAAAACCTTGGTAACATTTGACGTAAGCTTTTTTCAATTATTTTTAAAAGATTGTTTGTCATTTGTTAGGGAGAATGTCGTTGGGTGGAGTCAAATTTTCCTACTGCTGTCAGACAGTTTTGTTCAAAATAAAACGTTTGACCAACAAAAATTATAACAAATAAATAAGTAAATAATACTATGACATAAATAAATTTCTATGTTTGAACACTTGGCAATTTATCCATCGCAAGGAGATATAAATTAACATTATATCATTGCAGTATAGAAACGTAGAAAGAAAAGTAAATCTGGATGTGAGGAGCTCTGAACCGTTATTCGAACCCGGGACCTCTCGCTTACCGGGCGATTGCTCTAACCACTGAGCCACATCGGAAAAGCACATCGGTAAATTCACGAGTTGTGTTGAGACGAGAGGTCCCGGGTTCGAATCCCGGTTCAGAGCTCCTCACATCCAGATTTACTTTTCTTTCTGCGTTTCTATACTGAAATTATATAATGTTAATTTAAGTAAATAATAAATTAATATAACCCGAATCAAAAGAACTAAGGAATAGAAAATGGCGATCCAAAGTATCCACGTCTTACTTACACATTATATCCGTCTATAATATTCGCACATGGAGATAGAGATAACATTATAAACAAAGTATTTGGTGTAACACAACTTAACTTATTTGACAGGACTAAACTTAATTTTAGCGTTCTGTCTTTTTCTTTCTGTATCGAAAGGACAAAGACAAGACGCTTAAAATAAGGTTAGTCCTGTCAAATAAGTTAAGTCGTGATATACCGAATCGATACCATTGTCGATCGCTCAAATCCCATACTAAGACGTAATATGTCAGGTGTGTGTTTGGTCTATGCTGACAGTAAAACCACAAAATAACCACTTACAGAAGGTTCACTCCGCATAACTAGCGACAACAGGCGCACGCACACATAGACGCGTACGTACGACGATCTCGGATGAAGTCGGTCGAATGCCAATACGAAATTCTGCCGAGATCATCATACGTACGCGTCTATGCATGTGTGCGTCTGTTTTCGCTCCGTCGTCGAGTTAGCTTTCTGGTAGTATCTATTTTGTGGTAAAACTAAAACGGGTAGACATTTTGAATCCCAAGATAATAAAAAAAAATATTAACACGTCCGTGATTGAGATTTCATTCATTACGTACAAATATATAAGTAAAGTTTATATTCTGACAACATAATTATGTACTATAAGAGAAAGTTCAATTGAACCACTTTTCACCGTTATTACCAAGGCAATTAAAAGTGAATCTGCACAATGAGCTTGTCTCCTAAATGAAGATTTTTATTAAAAACAAATGATTGATATCTCAATAAAGTAGGCGGAGGTAGGCATGTATTTACATATATAACCTATTAGTATGTGGTATATAGGATGTGATTTGGTCGGCCGCCTGGATTCATGCTGGGGGCTCGGTTGGTGATCATTGAACCTTGTTCCTGGTCACCGGCCGGGTCTCCGGTATGGGTTCGGGCAGTTGATTGGATTTCACCTTGTATAATATACTATATTTTACGTATATAATAAAGAATATAAAATAATAAAAGAATAAAGAATATATTTGACCTATCATTTTAATCGTACATATATTGCTACATAAATAAAATAAACCTTTAATCTAGTCCATGTTCATTTATTATTTTACTACATATCTTTTTATTAGATTAAATTTGACGTGTAAAAAGTGTATTATGTATACCTAGGTACCTAGTTTTCAAAATAAACTGTTTGAATTTGAAGTACGAAGCTATTGGCAATCAAAGTGAGCGCAACGGCATGTATCGTGACGTCATTCGACACGATTTCATACCAAAAAGTGATAAATATCGCTATCGCTAACTTCGGTAATGAAATGAGAGGAATTTTTCAAAAATTCAAAATTTTGTGCTTTGCAATAAATAATTATTCAGTTTCCATACAAAATACACTGATATTTAAATTCAGGAGCCAAGCTCATTATCCGCAATAGTTCTACGAGGAAGATAGTATAACGGTGAGCAATAATGTTTAATCGCATGTGCGAGGAGCATGACACGATGTATGTCAGCACGCTCCTTGCGCATGTTATTCAACTAAGCCGCGTCGCGTGCGATTAAGGGGCTTAGTATCGCCAAATGGGTACTTTCTAAAGTCTACTTCTCGTTTATGGCCACATCAAAAATATTGAAAAAAATATATATGAATAAACAACTCTAAGACAACATAATATGCACCATTTTCTTTTTCATTTTCATCAAAACTTCTGTATGAAAAAAATTTCAACCGAATGGTATTTTTTGCCTACTGCTCCGCTTAAGCTTAGTTGATTGAATTTATTTTTGCTTTGAGTAATAGATAAACTTGATAGCTATAAACATAACATAGGATTATTCAATTTATTTTTGCTTTGAGTAATAGATAAACTTGATAGCTATAAACATAACATAGGATTATTCAATTTATTTTTGCTTTGAGTAATAGATAAACTTGATAGCTATAAACATAACATAGGATTATTCAATTTATTTTTGCTTTGAGTAATAGATAAACTTGATAGCTATAAACATAACATAGGATTATTCAATTTATTTTTGCTTTGAGTAATAGATAAACTTGATAGCTATAAACATAACATAGGATTATTCAATTTATTTTTGCTTTGAGTAATAGATAAACTTGATAGCTATAAACATAACATAGGATTATTCAATTTATTTTTTCCTATTTCAACCTATCAAGGACGCAGCGAGCGTCGCGTCGTAAGAGCCACTTTGCAATGCGCGCTGATATGAACGTTATTTCAATGTCGTTTCCGTCAATATTCGTACCGACAAACATCGAACTGCTTATTGGCGACACTAATCGCCTTATTATGCTACGGGGCCTGGAAGCCTAAAATTATTTCAAAATAAAATATTCAACACCAATTTCTAGGTAAATACAAGAATTAACATAATTCATGTTTATCTTTGTAGATTTAAATAAACATTGTAAGTACACTCATTATGAAGTTCTCAAGATATTTTTAGAATTAAGGAGACCACACACATAACAAAACTGTTAAGTGAATCTGAAAGTTCTTTCGATCCTCGATTTTACTGCGGCCTTCCAGCTTCTAAACTTGTCGTTTACATTCCACTAAGACTTCTTTGGTACCAGAAACGGTAACAAATCAGGATAATTCCGCCGCAAACAGAAATGTCAAGACGCAAGACTTTATCCTTCTGAACAACTTACAGGGCTCTAGTGTACTTTAGGTTATGTCGATATGCAAGGCAGTAAGTACATTACTCGTCTTCTGAAGTGAAATATCCTATTATTACCAAAATAGCCGTATTTATCACTTTGAATTCGCTATCTTGACCTATCGGTTGGTGATCATTGAACCTTGTTCCTGGTCCCTGGCCGGGTCTCCGGTATGGGTTCGGGCGGTTGATTAGATTTCACCTTGTATAATAATATTTTACCTATAATTTGAATCGTATATATATTGCTACATAAATTAAATAAACATTTAATCTAAGTAGTTCATGTACATTTATTATATTATTACTTACATATATTTTTACAAGATTAAAATTTGACTTGTGAAACGTGTATTATATATACCTACTTTGCAAAATAAACTTTTTGAATTTGAATTTGAATATGAAGTCACGATCTATGCTGTTAAGCTCATTTTGAATGACAATAGTTTATAATTTTGCTTTTGTTTTTAGTTTTTTAAACGTAATTGATTTTCATAAAAATCTTCGTGTAGGAGACAAACTCATTTGCAAGTTATTTAAACATCTGCATTACTGTTGTATCAACATCTCATAGTTACAAAATCGGAAGAGTCAGATCTTTGTAGATAAACTAATAAGTCGCTGGCCCGTGAAAGACAAAGATGCGATGTTCCAGGCAGCTCCGTCGAAGATGTTTTTAATTCAATTATAAAAATCGTTCCTAATTGACTTTTTTACCTTGTACCGCAGTCTTATATGGAATTCGCTGTAAATAAATCATATAATCTTAGCAATTACAATTATCCCGTTATCCCTGACATTGAACACCTCACTTTGCATCAAGTAGAACTGAACTCTATTACCTTTTGTTCTAGTTTAAAATAGTGCGCTCTGAGCCGTGGCTGTTACGACAACCAAAACATTGAGCGCTCTTAAAAAACACGTTTTTCGCTAAAAAAACGTTTTTACGCTAAAATTTTCAGGAAACTATCCGCAAAAGTACTTACTGAATTACATTTGCCTTAATTTCCAATAATTTTCCTACGGTTTGGTTATGTAAAATTTATATGAAACGAAAAAAAAACATGAAAAATCGACCAAATTTCGGAGTTTTTTTCGATCGAGCGAAGTATAACGTATCGCAATTTGAACTGCAAAAAAGTTTGCCGAAAGAATGTATCTAATACATATATTTTTTTCAGGCACAAAATACCACAATTTTATGGTTTAAAATCAATCAGAAAAGAGACAAAATTGGGATAAGCCCCCCTTAAATAAAAACGTTCAAGTATGGGTCGGACTCGCTCTGTGAGGGTAGTGTTATGGAAAAGTATTAGTATTAGTATATATTGTTTTTTTAAATTATTATATTGAACGTGTTATACGGGTATATCATTTACTTTTATTACAAAAACATGTGATTTGATTTTTACAATTTAGACTCATTAGACTAATAAACAAACAAACCTGCAAAATTGAGTTGGTCGAGAGTTCGGGTAAGTAACCCTACTAAATAGATGGTGTTCTTGTTTTAAAAACATACTTTTTAAGTCGGTAAAAATGTTTGAATGCTTGGTCAAGGTCTGGTCTCATGGCACGCGCACGCGATACATCGATAGAAGGAGATATCTTATCGACATTTTAAAGACCCTAGACACAAGTCTATACGATAGCCTATTCGCATATTCAGCGAACCCTGGCATGATCGGAAGGTCACATGTTTTATGCATCTCGACCTGACTCGGATCTGAATCAATCCAGGAATGTATCAGCATAATGTAGGGAAGAAAACAAAAATTGCCTCCATAATCAGGGTATGGAGGAAGCTTGTTTATGACCTTTTTTGAGAGCCTCTTTGGAACAGAGGTCCACAAGATGTATGTTTTGATGTTATGCTCGCTCGGATCGATGTTTGGTTTTATGGTGATTAGGATTGTCTGGGAACGTCTCTCTCTGATTTCACAAGGATTGTTCATGTTTCTTACTATTTTTAAATGTCTATACAATAAAAATCCAACATAATTTTTAATTCAGAACCTGGGAGTCGTCCTACATCTGGTCACTTGGTGCCCACTACAACCATGAACTGAACAGAAAACACTAACTGACAGAAAAACTAAACCACCCTCTCATCACTTTCATCACGCTCTTCCACACTGTAGCATTGCAAATTTTGTAGGGTTGGTTATCACAAAAAGTTTACGGTGAAACAGGAAGAAGAATTTACCCTTGAATACTAATAGGACACATAACTATGTGTCCAGAAAACATACCGTCCTAGATATCTTCATTGTGTGTGGATAAAAGTAAAAAAATTCCAACACCTACTTGAATTTTTCCAATAACCACCACGGAAATGACCCGCCGTCCGCTGCCCCCTTCAAGGTCAACGATCCTCGACCGCGCAGACAAAGGAACTGCTACTGCGTACACCACGCGGCGATCATAACTCTGCCAGCTGGTAAATCTCGAAAACTGGTAAATCTTGGAAACAAGAAGATCTTGAAAAACACGAAGATCTTGAAAAAAACACCCTGGAATTAGAAGAGAAAAGACAATATTAAAACCTTTACCACACGGAACAATGAGAACAAAATTCCGGTGACTCAAAATACAAAGAAAGCAATACATACCATGCTCTGACGATAGTCAGAACTCCCTCCAACCCGACGAAAAAAATCCTTTTCAAAATCAATCCAAACGCATATGTAAAATTTATCTGAAATACAAAAACAATATTATAGAACCATTCCACACAAATGAATAACCCAAATTTAAACACAAAACCCACCTAATATAACAAAAATACAACTCCTGTTGGCACATCCGCCATTTTCATTCGCCGTTGAACGCCAACAAATGAAGAAACACTCAACACAAGTTTACTGTAACAACTCCAGCCGACAAATGAACGAGAACCAAACTCGACCAATGCAGCAGTCACGCGAGCAACTTATGTCTAATTAAGAGGGTAAACCGAAATTTAACGTCAAGCAAAACTTTTACGACGCGTAACTTTTTGTGATAACCAACCCTACAAAATTTGCAATGCTACAACACATACCCTGGATACCCCACCAACTACAGACAACTCTCTGTCCCTTTCAGGGAACACATATACCAGAATTGGGATGGCATGAGAAGAGTTGATGGTGGTGATTGTTGGCACTTGAAGGGCGCTTGTACTTGTCCACAAAATTTTAAAATTTTATTATTTGATATAAAAATTTGTGGACCAATACAAGTAGGTTAGGTTAATTAAGAAAAATATTGTCTTTTTTTTAATGCTTGACTGATGACGGCCTACTAAGGGCCGAAATATATTTCAAGTTCAACATTTTCTTTTATTTATTAGTTATATTTAAATTTATATATGTGTAATTGCAAATAAAAAACTAATAGAGGCATATTATATATTTATTAAAGTTTTAATTCAGAGTAATTTAGTCGAGCTCCGAAAAGAGGCCGGACCGCGACGACGATAACTTTGATGCAGAGTGTTAAATATTTTTCTGGCCTTTATCGCGATGGTTTTGGAAAAACCAGCAGTTCATATTGTCCGTCTTTATGAAGACCTAAGATTTATTTGATTGAATTGTTTCTCTTTTGTGAGTTGTTTTGGTACTTACGATTCCGCTCCGAATCGTTTTTCATAATATCTAAGAACCAAAATAACTCAACGGTTTAATCAAATGAATTTTAGGCCTTCATTTAGGCCGCCAATATAAACTGGTGTATGTCCGTGATTTTTACAAAAATATCTAGAATAATGCTTCCCATCAAATGGACGAAAAATATGGAGCGGGTTCTTAAGATAAAGCCCGTATCGACTTAAAAAATCCACTTTGCAAATCCCGGCCGCCGATCCAATTTTGTGTCCCCATTAAAAATTTGACTACCCTCCTCAGAATAGAGAGCTATCTTATTTTGGCAGCGCATGGCAAATTGCTTCTAATCTGTATCGGCCTCCCTTCAAATCCGGATAAAAGCTACTCGTATCTATAGGTGTGTATCGCAAGGGAGAAAAGCGATCCAGCGATTAGCGTGCATGCTTGGCAGTGCGTATACAAGCGGCAGATAAGACCCTGATAGCACCTAATGCAGATGCCCACCATCCCATGGGCAAACTCTCCACCACCCCTCTCTCAATCACAACTCTATTTACGATCCCATCGAATTGCTCCACATACATTGCTGTTATTGCATCGATAAGACGTGCACGAGAAGCAGTAAAACTTTAATGGATTTCCGACTGCGAAGAGTTGCGAGGAAGAGCTTTCCTTGAATGGTTGAATCGCGTGTCGGTACAGAGTATTTTGCTAGGCGATCTTTATGCAAATGTGAGGTTGTGGCGAATAATTATTTGCCTACTTTTATTGCTTTTACTGGGCAACCGATAAAAACAAGCATCTGCTTAGCAAATGGTTTGGTTTCTTCAATGCAAATTCCGTGTGCAATAACAGTAATGCTGTTTACTGAATGATCTGTCGGGTAAATGTTATTCGACGGTATTTTCTCAACTTTTATTTGTCCAATAAACAGTATGTAACATCAGGTGTTTTCACGTTATTTTTTCTCTCTGAGAGTTTATTCGTAAATTGTTTTTTAGTAACTTGGTTTTGTTTGCTAAAAGTAATGTTTTGTTTGGTCGCTAATTTTGAGAAATATTTGTGAATACATAAAATGAATACGTATGGCTTAAAACTACTTTCACTAAATATGTGTAATTCCCGGCATGAGAGCAAATGAATGGTTGTTTGAGATATTTAAGAGGCCCCTTTTTGCCGAGATTTTTCTTGAGATTCATACAAAAGGTAAAAACGGAACTTGAAGTCAACAGCTTACTTTCCTCTTATTTTTTTTTTTCATTATTATTATCTAGCAACATCTAACTACATCTCCATAGAGCCCAAAAAGCAAATTTTTATAAAAAACATCATCAATAGTCAATGTCAGGATATCGTGAATATTGCCTCGTTTTTACGTAAAGTTTAGCAAGTTGCATAATTTTTATCTATACTGGAAATAAAAAGAGAGAAATACAGACGTTGTTAATATAAAAAAGACTAAGTTTATACACTTCTCTATAAATAAACAGTTACCGTTTCATGGAAAACAGTTTTTACTCGAAACCATATCACAAATTCGGCGCTTTTCGAATATTTCACCATCTTGCACCCCTTGATGAAAGATGGGTCGGAGTGCGGTGTGAGGGGGAAGAGAAACATATAATAAAGATGTGCGCAAAGTTTCATTTGAGAGCAAAGCCATCAGGACGTCACAAACACCTAAAGCATGTGGCAGTTGAGCGGGATAGATTTAGCCTTTCATGTATGAGGTTCCGGGTTTGCTTAGCTCTCGATAGTTCTGAGTAGTTCTTGTTAAAAGCTTTTGCTTTTATTTTTAATCAGTTGAGTTATCATAATCGCTAAAACAATATACAAGGTGACATTAATTTATGCAGCCAAATTCTTACAGAAAATTCGATAAGTGCTGAATCAAGGTTTGATGTAAATTTTTGTGAAATTCATAACTTTTTTGTGTTTCATACAAACGAAAGCCCAGCCTCGAGTCGAATACTAGATTGGGAGGTCAAAATTTTATTTTGCATAATAAGCAAAAACTGTTATCGATGCTTGATGCGGACCACTTACCAAGCCTTCAGTATGAATTTGTTATATAGATTAACACGCAATATTGTGGTTCGTATTTATTTCACGAGTTAAATAGATATAGTATTGTTGAACATGGGATTCTTAGATCAAAATGTAGTAAATGGTAATGTAAAATGAAAAACAATATTCGGGTTGAACTTTCAACAATGATGAGAACCAAAATAAATTCAATAGCGTATTTATTAATATCGAATTATTACATACATAACAATCTCCACCGTTGATTTATTTAACTGCCATCTTGTTTTTATTCAAACGCCATATGCAAAGTATAATTATATCGACCGATCGAAATAAATTACAGGTCCACGTCAGTACAAATTATCGACGATTATGACACAATTTTTTTCTTTTTATACCCACGATTGCCCTTAGGCATTCAATGTATTGAATCGGGTTACATTCATTAACAATTCAATAGCTTTTTGATGATAATAGCACAGCAACATTAAGTTAAGGTAATCAATACAAAGCTAAGGTACCTGGTACAGTATGGTCATTGCATGAATAAAATTCAGAGAAGCGAAAATATTTGTTAAACGGTTAAATTCTCGAATTCTCAGAAATACAATACAAACTGCATGCAAGCGTTACAATAATTGCCATAAAATTATAGGTTAGCTCTTAATTTGTGAAATTACCGACGGAAAATGTTTTAAATTCTTGTTGTTGCATTTTACTTTATTATACTTGTCGACGGCATATCGTGGAATTGGGCCTATCATGATCTGCCTAGGCATATCGTATTTCTGTTAAAATCACATGTAAATGTAACACGCTCCCTCTCACTCCCCTTTACTCTGCTCGTCATTGCACCTATTTTTGACTTTTGGTGGATGATTTTCGATTTCATACTTTACGATTTGCCCACGACATTTCAATGAGATTTACTTCGGATCAAAACTTTTACGAATAAGTATATTAGTTGTCTTTAAAATAAGTCACAAAAATTAATGCCTTCAACATGAAAAAGTTCAAGTTCTGTAACATTGAAGCCATCACATTTATGTGTTCAGTCTGCGAGCTTCAGAAGACGGTTGCAATTATGTCCGAAGTACGTTCACCACCTTTCATGCGGAATCATAATAATTTTGTCCTTGAAACGTGGGTGTATAAGAGTGGACTGTGACTTACATTTCACAATCTATAAGGTTAAATAATATTAGTTGGCGAAACTCAAAACATAGGTAGTACTAGTCTATATGAACAACTGTTTGTATGGGAGCTAAGCGAAATTCTTAAAATTTGTTTTCACCTTTCCACACTGGTCACTGGACCATTCAGCTGATCGGGGCAATTTGTATGGGAGGAAGAGAATAAAAGTTGCGAATTTCGCTTAGCTCCCAAACAAAGAGTTGTTCATGTAGACTAGTACTAGCTATGTTTTGAGTTTCGGCAACTAATATTATTTAACCTTATACAAGGTGTAACAGAAAGGTGTAACCATATTTGAAAAGTGTATTCAGTCAGTAGTATAGAACAACTTTTACTATGGAGCCAACCCTGATATCTCAAAAAAAAATCTGCCCTTCCATACATTTCAGCCGAGCGGCATTGCATTTTTCTATGAAAAGTTATTTTTTTTTCGAGATACAGGGTTTGTTCCGTAGTAAAATATGTTCTACACCAATGACTGAATAAGCTCTTCAAATATGGTTACACCTTTCTGTTACACGTTGTATACTCGAAAACACCTCTGACACCTCTTCGGGGATTCATGTCGTAAAGATATATTGAGCATAACTATACGATACGCGAGTAAACTTTAATAGTACTACATATACTAGTCACATGTATGTGTGTATATTGTTTAAATGAAACAATGGATTGAAGTGTTATTGTGTGGTTCTTTTATTTTTAACTTTAGCTCTGACTGCTTTGTGACGACGAATTTTATTGTTAGCTATTTGAATCGACCCGTTGCGAGTGCTTGATGGAGGTATTTGTTTGCTTGTATTTTTATTTGTATTTAACTTAGATAATTAGCAATTTTTAGCAGAGAGTTAATTTGCAAAAACAAGCAAAGGATAATAAAATCTCCCAATTTATCCGTGTTCTATTAAAATAAAAGTAAATAGGTTCTTCCAGGGCAAGCGACGCATTCCATCAGGCCCGGTCTTAGACCATATAACAGGGACTAGGCAAGAGCACGAATTCCCCTCTGCCGAAGTATAATCTAGGAACAATTTGTTCGTGTAAGTTTGCTATGTGCGCGTTTTGTGTTTATGTTACGGCTTGCGATTAGTGAAACATTGAATTTTTCGTAAGTGTGTGCGAGAGCGAGGAAATGGGTGCTGTGCGTGTTTACATCCCCTCCCATGGAAAATGGCACATTCAATTCGGTATTAGGGAAGGATTTGGCACGTCTCGTGTTAAATGGTCTAAGAACCCAGTAGTGACTAAGCCTAAGCATACAATTGACTCTGAACTGAAAAAAAATAATAACATATTTTTCTTTGTAAAGTTAAGAAAAGTGAGATGCACAACTTTTAACTCTATGTAATTTGTGTAACTGGAACAAAATGTGAGACGTTGGGACACGAGTGCTTGTTTACGAAACGAACCAAGTGAGTTAGGTAATAGTTTTAAAAGAGTGTCCCAATGTCAAATTATTTTCAGTTGCACACAATACTTTATCTACGACCATCAAAAATACTTGTATCTTCTTTGCGTGACATTATACATATATATATATTATCAAAAGCCACAAGGAAATGGGGGGCGTGGCTTAAGAAATAAGGACGGGACTTATTTCTATTCACTGTTGTTGATTGGCTCTCTAGCGGTGTTGTAATAATTTGAGCCAATCACAGCGCAGCAATATTACAAAACCGCTTTGATGTTGTTATTGCCACAATGTAGAATGGGAGTAGATAAAAATTATAATTTTCAGTTCAGTGTCCATACTAGAATATATAAGTAGGCAGATCTATTTACTTTATTTTCCTTTATTTATCTACTACTGGTGTGAACATATTAAATATGATATGGGAATCATCACATGTTAAGACTTTTGCTCTAGCTCTATCAATCGTTTTGATCCCATTAGAAATATTTATCAGTACAGAAAAAGTATTTCAACTTAGTAAATTAGTTCTAAATTCCTCAATCTTCATCCTCAGTCAACATTCTTGTAACTATTTCCAATAACGAACCTTTCCTCTAATGAGAGATAAAAAATCTTTTATATTTCTTCGTGACTTTATTGGAGTTCTAAAAGCCTCGTAAAAGATCCAATAGCTGAGTCAAATAAAAGAATAAGACGAGTCTGTAGAGCTGAACGGGTTTCCGAGTAGTTAATTCTAAAGAATGTCTAATGAAATGTAATAGGGCTCGGTGAATAGAACCTTCTGAAATGAGAACTGACTTTGGCTGTGACTATTTGTGATCAAGAAGCTTGTTGTGCCAATCGGTCTTCTGTTTAGTCTGATATTGTTTAAAAAATATCTAATTCGATCATGCGCTAGAGTATGCGACTTTGAGGAGCAGCATAAAACTGACCTTGACGCCAAACGCGACGATTTAAAAGCCTGACGACTCACGTGCGCTAACTTCGCACGGGGGTTTTCTAGGATGATCGGCTACATTACCCATCTTCGGAAGCATTAGCGCCGCCGTATCAACTAGGAGTCGAAGAAGCAGTCATGACCGAAAACGGTCGGAGTAGAAAATCACCATCAGTCATCATCATCATTACATCATCTTTCCCGGTAACATTTTAAAGCCTCTGCCTACCCAAACTGTTACACTCAGCCTCTTAGCAAAACAATAGTATAATACAAAACATGGCCATCTCATACAGCTACCATCGCCAATCTGTTTTAGATTGTCAAATACCCTCATACCTTTAAAATATGTGAGTGGTCACGTGAAAAGGGACCTGAAAGAATTTGGCAAATTAGAACTTTCAGGAATAAGTTATAAAATTAGTTTTTCTCTGGGTAATTGTATCCCTTCAGGTCCCTTTTTGCGTGACCACTCACATATTTCAAAGGATTCTTAAAGCGGAATAGAAGTTTCAATACCATATATTAATTTCTAATTTAACTGAATCTTGCTTATATCACCAGTCTGAATGGTCAAAATTTCGTCAGAAGTATGCTGTCCGTCGCAAGAGCTGAAGACAAACGATAACTGACATGACATTATTAACTCGACGAGCTTATTTAGTGTCCAAGCAATTGTTAATTTCCTCCAATAAACGAATGGGCTAAATCCTCTTTGTGATGTTTTGTAATTGGTTGATTGGCTGGTCGAATAGTGTTGCTAGTTGTTCTGTTTTGCCACGTGCTTGCGGATTTTAATAAGATATTGTCTCTCACAGTAAAGCAGGATTTATATTTTGTCTATAGTCAAAAGTAGAGTAACTACCGTACTATTTATCCGACTACTTTACCATACGCTTTATCCACTGTACTCTCCTAGCTACTATCTTTATTTATTTAGTAACTGTTTACATTATGCTAGTAATATTTTGATCTCTTTAATCTTCTGTTACCCGTTAGTCTACCCGTGTAAACTAAACATAATATTTGTCTCCTACTCAACGTGAAACCAATCGATTGTGCTGTTTTATTAAGTTTAACGTGAGTTTCTAATATCGTGATTATTTTGAAAAAAAAAAAAATTCTAAAAAAACTAAAGTATATTGTTTCATTTACCATTTTATTTAGTCTTGTTGCAATGATGAAATGAAAGGTATTAGATAAAATCGATACGGCAACACTTAGTAACAATCAAATTGGATACCTCCCGGTTGGGAGAGAAAGTAGTAGTTCGTATAAGGTAACGTTCGCTTATGGGATAATGATAGAGGTTGAACGAACTGTGCGACAATTTGTTGTGATTCTGTTTGATTCTAAGCTGATACTATCAAAAATATTGCTGCACTATCAATGGTTACCAAAACAAGTCTTATCACCGTTTTTCTGGCACAAGAACGCTTTTTGTTCACCACAGAGTGTTTTCCTTCACCGTCAGAAAGTGTTGTGTAAAAATACTCAGTGGTTTTTCAAGTCAGGATCGGAATCCATGTCTCAAAATTGAAAGTACTGACTAAGCTACCGCAAATCAAATCTGGGACCCAAATTT
The DNA here is from genome assembly GCA_934047225.1 of Ypsolopha sequella. NCBI lineage: Eukaryota > Metazoa > Arthropoda > Insecta > Lepidoptera > Ypsolophidae > Ypsolopha > Ypsolopha sequella. Next base: position 3,107,182 of record OW203988.1, on the reverse strand, counting down.
AATTATATACGTAAATAATGGTCAAACACCTGACAGGTCTGATCTTGTGAACGTTGCTGATGTGTATAATGCTTCAGATTCCTCACCAAGACATAGATTCTGTCGTTGCAATTAAAAGACGAATTTGATAGGAAAATACCGTTGACATATTATTGCTTTTATTCCAATCATCATAGAGGTGAAAATTTCGCTAAAATGAGTTTTACAAAAACCCTATCAGAAGGGAACCCAAAAAATTTATTGATTCTCAAATTTCTTAAAAGAGATATCTGTTAAAAATTTATTCAAAGCGTAATGAATCCCGAGCCTTTGATTTACAAGAAAGTAAAATTGATTCCAAAGTAATAAAAGTAAAGAAATATAAAAGATCCAGGCAGAAAGTAAAAAGCTGGCACCTGTGCCCTTTGATCGTGATCCAAAGCCAAACAATCTCAGATTTGTTTATGAAATACAATAAAGAACATCAAATAGCGTTGGCTTTCGTGCTGTATCATGGAGGTTGGAGACTTCTTCAGACGGGATATGACTTTGTTTTTATGCTCAATTTGACTTTAGAGGCATTAAATGTATTAAGATTTATTTAATAATCTAGGTAAAACAGTAATTAATTATTCTGCTCGACATGTTTCAACTTCATTTCGAAATCATTTTCAAGCGAGCGTCGTCTGGCGTCAGTGGACGCAGACTCTGCACTTTTACTCTTGGTATTTCCACAATGTGATCCTGTCAATAATCGTTATGGCCATTGCTTAGTCTCGAATGGAATTCTTTCCATCTCGTACCAAAAAATATTTTTGATAAAGTCTGTTTGTATCTGAAATAAATAAATAAATACTTGGGCCACCGTGGATAAAAAGAAAGGTACTTTTGTAGATGTGAAAAATAATATTACATATATTATACACTAGGCTTTTGCTTGGCCACCATCACGTTTGTTGAAAAGCGCCTATATGACACATAGGATGAAGTGCGCTCGATCAGCAAGATGGGAGAGTGAAAGCTGTCTGTCCAGTCTACACAAGTCGGTGTCAGACGAATAACTTATACAAGGCAACAGTCTGTCACCACTATTCTGTAAAAGCCGCACCTCATATAAACTCATGCCCAGCATGTAGTGTATCATAACGATAACATAACAATACCAAACATTATAATCGTCAGCGAAACCACTGACACCCCCTCAGAGAATTCATGTCGTGACGATATACAACGTGTAGCAGAAAGGTGTAACCATATTTGGAGAGCTTATTCAGTCAGTGGTAAAGAGCAACTTTTACTAAGGAACAAAACATGTATCTCGACAAAAAAAACTGTTTCATAGAAAAATGCAATGCCGCTCGGCCGAAATGTATAGAAGGGCAGATTTTTTTTTGAGATTTCATTGTTGTCTCCATAGTATAAGTTGTTCTATACCATTGACTGAATAAGCTCTTCAAATATGGTTACACTTTTCTGTTACACATTGTACTATTTTTCGATATCTAACACAAATAATATTTCCTTTTGTCTTTTTATATTATTAAGATTGACAATGATTGTGACTGATGCCGGGCCCGAAATATGTCTCACCAAAAATTTAATTGAACTGTTTTTTATGTATTTATAATCATTTAAAAAGACAAAAAGAAATATTAAATATTTATTTAAACAATATTTCCCAAACATACTCGTACTTCCTTAAAGCTAGATCCCAAACTGTAGGCCCACATGATCAAGGATTTTTAAAAATCGAATACACATTTTACAAGCCCAGTTCCTATAGATCAGTTATCAATACAAAGAATCACAGATCGATATGTACAGATAGGACGACACTATGTCTCTTCCACTATGGTATAATGCGTTCCCGAATATTTATTCAAATCACGTCCTTATTCGATTCGTTTTGGAGATCTGTATGATTATTTACACAACATTTTTTTAAACTAGCTTTTGCCCGCGGTTTCGCTTGCGTGGAAGTGTCTTTCAGTTATCGACAGTTTTCGGGTTTGTGGTTATTTTATCAACACCGCTATATGTATGTTGCTTAGGATCACTATTAGTCACTATGGCGATAATAAAGAAAACCGCATCCAAATTTGTCAAAACGGAACAGGCAGACAATTTTTTAAATTTGTAGTTTTGGCCTTATTCAATAATATGTCTGTCTGTTTCGTTTTAACGAACTTGGATGCGGTTATCTATCAATCCATTTTATTTAATATTTCTAAAAAATACTTAAGGTCCAGACAAAATTTTTTTATTACTTTATTAATACGGAAGATTAATAGTTGCAAAATTGAAAGAATATACCTACTTATACAGGGTGTTAAGATAAAGTTGCGGAGGCCGAAAACTGGCGATAATACCCGGCCATAAAAATTTATTTTCCGTAAAAAAAATAATTGAGAAATCGAGAAAAAAAAGCTGTTGTTTCATACATTTTGGTTTGGTAGCTGTGTAACTTTTCTATGGAACAGCAGATTTTTTTTTCGTGGTTCGTTGGTAGCTCCATAGTAAAAGTTTTTCGTATGCACGAGTACTATCGCCAGTTTCCGGCTTCCGCAATTTCATCTTAACACCCAGTATGGATTATTTATAAAATAGCAATTAAAAATGTAGGATTGTACTTTAAATTTCATTGCTAACTAATTATTATTAACATGAATTTGCATCATGCAGTCTTTTTAAAACATTTATGTAAGCAATCATAATTATACTTTATCTAAAAAATTAAAAATTAACTATTCATGCAAATTAAACACAACATATACGGAAACATTTTACGCACAACTACAGAACCACAAGCGTTTATAAAAAAAAACGTGGTCATATTTTTCGTTTTCACTCGAGGACCTTAAATATATTGATTCTGGACAAATAATTGAATATTTGATCTCCTCTTCAAAAAATCGGAAGTGTTATTCTTTTCGGAGAAGTACAGTGGAGACCACATCAAGCTATACACTTACAATACGACATTAGCCCCTACAGAGAAGAATATAAGATAGGTACAAAGTCCAATGTGTCTTACTTGATGCGGTCTCCACTGTACTCTTATCTGATACGGCTTGGTAAAACCACAGTATAAGGAGACTGTAAGTTGTTTAACTGGGTGGTGTCCTTGAAATCAATTCCTACGGCCGCTCGGTGCCTAAACATGCGCTAGGGCTGCCAACTAACTGTTTACGTATTTGATAATACTATATTAAATTGTCGCATTATTTAATTTAAACAGCCATACAATGCACAACATAATCCCCCCCCCCACCTCCCCCTCAGCCAATGAACAGAATTGTGACCTATTATGGAACATTGATCCCTATTTACATGTAGCACATTTTAAATTTTAGAGCGATGGTTCTTGTAAAGGTTCCCCCACAAACTCACAGATTCATGTTGACATTTTGTTTGCAGGTGACAGTTATTTGATGTGACATGTTTTTTAGTAGAAGTTTCTATCTCTATGACAATGAGTCGTAAGAAAATGAATCGATATGTTGGGTTCAAATTTTAAATTATCACCATAGACACTAATGGTGGTTTATTTAATTCTTATCTCGGAAACAAATGCACGAGTACTTCCACTAGAACTTATTAACATTACGATATCAACCGGACTTCCATTAAGAGTGGTTTCGCAGCCGGATTGTGAAAAACCCGCCTTTATCCAACTAATTGGAACAGATCACTTTTGTACTTATTTTAGTGAAATTATTTATCATCTTATGTCGTGGGCAGACCGTAGAATTGAGCAGACAGTAAAGTATGAAATCAAAAATCTTTTACTAAAAGTTAAAAATAGGTGCGACGACGAGCGGAACGAGAAGGAACATGTTAATAAATTATGCTCAGTTCTACAATGTGCCGACTATACAATAACATAATACTAATGAAAATATTTCGGAATATGCGAGACATAAAAAATGAAAAAAAAATCTCCGATTTCGGTTGACTCAGTTGGTAATCTAAAAAAATCTGACCAGACGTCCCCAGATTGGGTAGCAAATTGTTTTTCTTTTTAGAGAAACCAATTTACAGAGACCAATGGAAACTTGGCGATGCCAACATACACAATACACAGGTAATAAGGTTTTATTGAAGAACTATTCAATGAATTAAGAATTTAAGTGTTCTGTTTCGGTTAATTAAAAAAGGCGGGTTTTCCATAATCCGGCTGCGAAATCGCTTTTAAACCTAAGCGAATTGACGTCTTCTAACGTGATTAATATGATTAATACTTGCGATTGTTGGCACTAGGTGAAACATCATCATAATCTTAATAAAAACATTTGTACTGTTTCACAATATCATTTTATAATACTCCAACCGGTTTCGCCTTACGGCATTATCAAGGAACACTATGTAGCTATTAAATATAATAAACAACAAATAAATGTGGAAACTTCTTCTAACGTTTCAACGGAATATTCAGTGATATGTATGGATAATGCTTCTTTTTAATTTGTCAATTCAAAATATAAACTGCTTGTTCCTCTAAAAAACCTATTTATATGCAAACATGAATTTTATCGACTATTACGAAAATAATTCTATGTGCACTGGGGAGGCAAAGATGTCTAAAACGAAGTGCAAAAGTGGATCGTCGTATCGTAATGTATGCCACAAATCGTGGAGCAAAGTGTTGGCAGACCACTAGCCAGACATTTTGGCAAGGAATCGGGTGCTTTGTTTCTTTTGCTTCTCTCTGTTGTGGTATTTCAAAGTTAATTTATCGTTTCCGACGCTTGAATTTTCTAGAAAATGCCGCACGAAAGGGAAATTTCAACGGTAACCATTAGTTTAAGAATTTGAGGCTTTTTATGTAAAGTCTTTGCTTTTCTTTATTTTTGCTGGAACATGGTGTACGTAATCATGTAAAATATTTTTTTTGATTACACTTCTGCGATATTTTTTGACATAGCTATGTTCTTCCGATACGATGAAGAACAGCGCTATTTCGAAATTGGTTTGTCCATCGGCATCTCACTTCCTGTTTTCGTTTGCTCTTCAATCGATCGTTTGACTTAGATAGGTGTCCTTAACGTATTATTATGTAAAGGCCTTAAAGCAGTTAATTGTCAAGATTTTGAGTAATAATGAAAACTTTTTTTTTTGTATATCATGGAATATTACAAAGCAGCGCAAAAAAGCTAATAACCTTGAAAAATAAAGTCAATGTAGATTAATTAATAAACATAACATATCTTCACAACATGAATCCCCGAAGGGGTGTCAGAGGTGTTCCCAACTGTAAACTGTGAAATAAAACTCACAGTCCATATCTACTTGGTTCACTTGCTTTTCACCGGCAATTATTATTTCCCAAACGTGATTGGTGGCGAGCTCTATCACCGTACTCGATCACAAATGGACCATTCTGGAACACGTAGACCGAATACAAATAATTAATGTGCTCTGCGGGGATTGAATCCACTACCTTGGGGTTAGCAAGCGAGCATTCTACACTCGGCCACAGAGACGGACGCGAGAAGGAGCCCAACAAACAAAACTGAGAAATACATGAGCGATAGAGCGTAAGCCGTTAAGTATTGATGAAATACGAACTGGCTTTATATCCGGATATATTCCCGCTATACCTTCGCTATATGTCCATTTGGGCACAAATTAAGCGGCATTCGTCAATACAAGAGGGTTACAATAGCGATTCATACACACCGAGGGGCTTAAAAAGCGATACAAGAGCGATTCATACGTCAGTCGGGGTCCACTAACTACCTTTAATTTCTATTTGCAATTTCGTCAATATAAGAGGGTTACAATAGCGATTTATACCCACTAAGGAGTCCAAAACGCAATACAAGAGCGATTTATACGTCATTGGGAGTCCATTAACTACCTTGTATTTCTATTTGCGATTTCGTCCATACAAGAGGGTTACAATAGCGATTTATACCCACTGAGGAGTCTAAAAAACGATACAAGAGCGAATTATACGTCTTCCTTGAATTTCTATTTGCGATTTGAGTCATGTTCCATCTCTTTTTTTCCTTGAAATGTTTAATTTGCGAACTCTTTCATTTTAAAACTTAACCTAAAATGGTGTAAGATACAAATAAAGTGAACGATATGCGACGCAAATAAATTGGATGTTATTTTTTCCATGGTATAGTATTATGTGTGTTGTGAGTGAAATTTCCTTACGAAGATAATTTTACTGGTATTCTATATATAGTTTTCCACTTCGTTTTTAATACGCCTTCCTAATAATGTGAAAGAAGATTGAAAATTAGAGAAATGTGCAAAGAGGTTAGGTTAGATATTTCGTTTATTTTCTAAATTATCGGCTGCAACTGCAGAAATGTAGTACTCCTTCATTCTTTTTAAAAATTCTTTCATTCTTTGTCGTCAATATCTGTAACGAAACGATAATTTCGAAGAACCAATTCAACAAAATAAAAATAACAATGGCGGAATATTTCTTAGGAGTATGTAACTTCTCTGAGCATTTCATACGTCGTTAGGACGTAGAAAGTAGGTGACTAAGTTTTAGAGCGATATGATAGCGGTGTATAAAGCCAAATCATGGCCTTGATAGCAATCGATCATAAAATTTTAGGGTACGGTAGCAAATATATAATGGTTTAAAATTAAATACACTGTAAAAGCTTTTAAAGTTTTTTGTTTTATAAATATAAATAATAGGTACTGATAGACATGATAATTTAAATATAAATACTGTTATCTCATCTATATATTTCGGGTCGGTGTCGGTTATATTACGTATCGTATCGTACCGTACTACCGTACCGTACCGTATCGTACCGTACCGTATCGTACCATACCGTACTTCTTCGTACCGTACCGTACCGTACCATGTCGTATAGTATCGTATCATATCGTACCGTACCGTACCAAACCGTACCGTATCCGTACCGTACCGTACCGTACTTCTTCGTACCGTACCATGTCATATCGTATCGTATCATATCGTACCGTATCGTACCGTACCGTACCGTACCGTACTTCTTTGTACCGTACCGTATCGTATCGTATCATATCGTACCGTATCGTACCGTACCGTACCGTATCCGTACCGTACCGTACTTCTTTGTACCGTACCGTATCGTATCATATCGTACCGTATCGTACCGTACCGTACCGTACCTTACCGTACCGTATTTCTTCGTACCGTACCATGTCGTACCGAACCGTACCGTACCATACCGTATCCGTACCGTACCGTACTTCTTCGTACCGTACCGTACCGTACCATGTCGTATCGTATCGTATCATATCGTACCGTGCCGTACCGTACCATACCGAATCGTACCGTACCGTATCTTATCGTACCGTACCGTACCGTACCGTACCATACCGAACCGTACCGTATCTTATCGTACCGTATCGTATCGTACCGTACCAAACCGTACCGTACCGAACCGTACCGTACCGTACTGTATCGTATCGTATCGTATCGTATCGTACCGTATCGTATCGTATCGTACCATATCGTGTCGTATCGTATCGTATCGTGTCGTATCGTATCATATCGTACCGTGCCGTACCGTACCATACCGAATCGTACCGTACCGTATCTTATCGTACCGTACCGTACCGTACCATACCGAACCGTACCGTACCGTACCGTATCTTATCGTACCGTATCGTATCGTACCGTACCGTACCGTATCTTATCGTACCGTATCGTATCGTACCGTACCAAACCGTACCGTACCGAACCGTACCGTACCGTACTGTATCGTATCGTATCGTATCGTATCGTACCGTATCGTATCGTATCGTACCATATCGTATCGTATCGTATCGTATCGTGTCGTATCGTATCGTGTCGTATCGTATCGTATCGTATCGTACCGTATCGTATCGTATCGTACCGTATCGTACCGTATCGTATCGTATCGTATCGTATCGTATCGTACCGTATCGTATCGTATCGTTTCGTATCGTATCGTATCGTATCGTATGGTATCATCATCATCATCATCATCATCATCATCATCATCATCATCATCATCATCATCATCATCATCATCATCATCATCATCATCATCATCATCATCATCATCATCATCATCATCATCATCATATTATTATTATTTTAAATTATTATAAATTATTTGAAAAGCTAATTTAACAAAAAACATGAATTTCATTGATAAAGTGTGTACGGAACACTCAAGGCACGAGTCCTACTCGCACCTATACGGCGATGTCACGTGTAATAGAAATATGAATCGCTCTTGTGTCACTGGTCTAAAATGGCAAATTCTAACTGAATTAGGAGAACATAAACTCTAATAGACTCCATTTAAGCATTATGTAACTCTACGAGAGTATTTAAACTCAACTGTACGTGCTTAATTCTTGTATCGGAGTTAGTAATATCGGATATACGGCTGCCATACATTGGCGTTATGATTACACTTTTATATTTCCTAAGCATACTATTACTGCCTATTGGAGTTGTAAATCGCTAAAATAGCATTTACTAACTCTTTTCTGCACCTCAAAGCTTCAACAATTGCTGAGAGCATTAGCTAACGTTTTTCTATGTCTACAAGTAAATTTCACCGCTTTTATAACCCTCTTTTGCGTCCAAGAAGATTTACAGAAGCGAATAAAGCAGCTTGTGTGTTAGTTGGGAGCAGATTAATATCTCGTAAAATAGATTCTATCCACGATCTTGCCTGCTATTTATTCTTTAACAAGATGTACGAGTATGTACTATTATATTTTCAAGGCAGTACATTGTTTTATTATTACTATTCTTACTAGATATCAGTGGAGTGCATATAATTTTTTTCCGGAAAAGCAATCACAAGGTCAAGTTTGACAATAAAAAATATGAAAAAATTTAAATAACACTTTGAAAAAAAAAAGTTGGTATGAAAATGTTCACTCTAGGGTAGGCAGTGCCTACCCTGGCGTCATACAAACTTTCTTTTTTCAAAGTGTTATTTAAATTTTTTCACATTCAAACGTGACCTTCTGATTGCTTTTCCGGAAAAAAATTCAATGCACGCCACTGCTAGATACATATATGACTCCCAACTAATCTAGCTACCTAAAACTCCATAGTATCCAATTGTCCATTGTTCCTAAGCCCAAGAATCTGCTTCCATTTTGTCCGTGAAGGTAAGGCGCCAAGGGAACACCGTTAATCCGACAGTAACAAAGCACAATACGGCCGCTGCCCTGCGGCGGACTTATTAACGGCCCTGTCACTTCTCCCAGTAACTTTCAATTAGGAAAACGCCCCGGATTAGAAAAGGCAAGAGAGGAGAATTTTGGTAAGGTTGTGGATTTTAGTGGGTTAAATCAAATGTACCTACCTATATAGTAGCGTTTAGTTAGTTGATTGTGGCAACTTCATCTAATAAAAAATTTGTCACTACATCTACTTATGTAGACCCTATTTATATACATGTATTATACAAGGTGACTTTTTGATCATCCTCCAAATTCATACTGGAGTCTTGGTAAGTGATCAGCATCACGAATCGATAACAATTGTTGTGAAATTCGTATAATGAAATTTCAACTTCCCTTAGTAATTCACTCTCAGTCCTGAGTGAATCACTATGGGGAGTCGGAATTTAGTTTCATGAGTTTTACAAAAATCGTTATTGGTTCATGATGCTGATGAGTTACCAAGGCTCAAGTATGAATTTGGTCGATGTTGACAAATTCACCTAGTATATGTATATGTATATGTATATGTATATGTATAATACAACATGTATATTATAAATAGTAATTACTTTTATTTAGTTTTATACTATATTTGTTGTTAAAATTGTATCTAGGTATACTTATATATTCTTTATTGGTGTGCAACAAATAATATATTTTATTTTATTGTTTTTATTATTTTATTGTTCACTTTATAAGCAAGTGTGTTGAAAAACCATATTGCAGTAGTTATATTAACCAATTAGTCGAAATGAAACAATGATCCAGACAAAACAATCAAAGATACCTTATCCCTAAGGACTCCGAGATGTAACACAATTCCCGTATTTCTACTCAGTTCGCCCAACAGGTTTTCCGAGAATAATAATCATTTAGAAATAGTGATACTCAATTCTTAGTAAACTTTGCCACTTTGCTACTGTTTACTAAATGTTTAGTTTAGAGTAGATTATAAACTACCTATAAATGTTATATTTTTCACTGGTACAACATGTACGAGTAATCTATGGTTAATGATCTTTATTCTCATAAGAACATAGTTCACTTAAAATGAGATTTTGCTTATATTCAGTTTATTCTATGATTTGTCGACAGTGTAAACATGTGGGTAGGTAATATTATACTTTAAAACACGTTTGTTGCAATGTAAGTTTTGAGCTTAGTTTTAAAAGTAGATATCAATTCACATTCTTTTATGTCATTTGGTAATTTGTTATAAAGTTGCACTCCACCATAATATAGTAAATTTCTTTTTAAATACTCAGTCCTTGGACAATGTGATTTTAGTATATTTTTTCTTCTGAGATTATGTTTAAATGTTCTTTTCTCCAGGTTAATTTCTGTATGAATTTGTGAATATGAATCTGATATTATAAATATTATTTTTTATTCAAGAATAACTTGAAGGCAAATAGAGGTATGGAAGTAGGCAGCAGTAGGTGGTAGAGCTGATGCCGAGCTCGACTGTGGAGGTACCACCATCTTACTCGCAAATCCCCCCGAAGCTATTCGGAGGAGAGTAAGAGGACAACTATCAAACATACACAACCAGGTGGCTCAAAATAACCACTTACAGAAGGTTCACTCCGCATAACTAGCAAAAACAGGTTCACGCACACATAGACGCGTACGTACGACGATCTCGGATGAAGTCGGTCGAATTCCAATATGAAATTCTGTCGAGATCATCATACGTACGCGTCTATGCATGTGTGCGTCTGTTTTCTCTCCATCGTCGAGTCGGCCTTCTGGTAGTATCTATTTTGTGCAGGTGGCCCACCATGCCTGGGACCGATTGAAAGCGGTATATCTATTCTGAATTGCCAGGCCTTCTATAAAACCGACTGGTGACGGGCAGTGGCGTCACTGGTGAGAGGGTTACGGCACCGCAACCACTGCCTGCCTGCCCAGTGTGTGAGTATAGTATGAGCATTACTTCCAAGAGGACCTCCAAGAGTGAGGAAATATTATGGAAAGCCTTTGTCCAGCGGTGGACAAAAACAGACTGATGGATGGATGGATAGATGGACACACTATATAGGTGTGGAAAATAAAACTATATTTTCATGTCTATTTCATAAGTAGATAGCTTTTTCAATACCATTATCTTTTATGTACGTCTTACTAAATGAAAAGATATTTAATGAGGCAGACAGATGAGTCTTACCATAACAGTTCCTCTTTTCTTTTTGCCTACAGAACCTTATGAGAGACCTTCGTCATACTTTGTGAACCTAATCAGAACCTTTCGTGCCGCCTTAAATTTCGTCCCCCAAATAATGCAAATAATTGTGAGAGCAATTTTCACTTCGTGATAATATCAGAAACATAATGAAATAAAGCGCTCAATGGATGTTAATTCTCGCCAAACTCCAGACCGAGTCTTTGTTCTACGCAATTAGACAATACTCAAATTAGTGAGCGGTTGCCAGCCGACCATCTGTATGAGAATTTCGGTAAGATCGTCGTTCATTACGTGTTTGGAACAAAAGACAGGGTGTTAATTTCGTCAGCTACTTCTGTCACAGGGTAGGTTATGTTCAGGATGCTAATTCCAAAAAATTTCATACAAAATAAATACTACATAAAAAAGATCTTTTCTATTTGTACTTAAACTTTCTTGATAAATGGTCACCGCGGCATGAAGTGCTAGTCGGTACTTATTTACATTTACCAATCAGTATTTGTCACTTGAAATATAAATATCTGTCATATAAAAAATCATCAGGTCAATATTCTTTCTTGAGGCCTTATGTCCATAAAATTTCAAATTGGGATCACTGTGCGCCGCGTTACATTTCAAACTTCGCACTTGGGAACACCTCTGATACCCCTTTATCAGGCATTCATGTCGTGACGATACGCTTTTTTATTTTTCATAAACAGTTCAAATCAAATACAGAGTACTTGATTATGTAAACTAGAGATGTACACTAGTTGGTACCGACTAGTCGCCGACTAGTCGGGAAAGCCGACTATCCGGCCATATTTGTAGTCGGCGATTAGTCGGCAAAAGCGCCAACTAGTTGGCCTATTACTTTACATCTTTTAATCTTTATTGTTATTAATTTTTATTTTAGTTAGAATCAGCCTTACAGTTTGTAAAATAATGTAGGAATACGAACACTTTCTTTGTTAAATAATTGGACTTAAATCAAGAAGACTATAAATTTAATTTAAAAAATAATCTAAACGCGACTTTCTGCAACACTGAATTAAGAACTTATTACGTCACGTTTAGTTTTTATATACCCGAATTATTTTTATATACAATGAAAGCAATGATCGGCTTAGTCGACTAGTCGGCCTTTTTTCAACCGACTAGTCGGCCAAAGTAATAGTCGGCACATCTCTAATGTAAACGGAATCCAAAGCAAAAGCCCTAATTCTTAAATTAAACGGTCACAAACTTGCGATTGTAGCTCTGAATCTGTAACACCAGCATCGTTAAGAGGCTATGCGAATTTTATTTTTGTCACTGTCACTCCAAGCGGAAATCGCGCAGTGCGAGAGGGGCAAAAGGGAAAAAAGTTGATTTTATATTTTTATTCAAAAATCTAAAATAGCTAGCAAAATTTCAAATATCAAATCTCTAGATATTGTTGAAACACACCTAATAAAATATTTTTTTGTAATGTATATGGTTCCTATTCGTCAAACGAGGAGAAAAAATGTATTTGAAGACCTCGTTTCAACAATTATTTCTATCGAGGAAAATTTATCCAAACATGTTTTCCAATTTCAAAACTCTAGATTATATAGTCAAAATGCATATACCTACCAGAAATTTATTAAAATTTTTCGTGTATTTCATGAAATGCACAGAAAAGAAACACCCGTATTTTTTTCGCATATTGCCTTAAAACAGAAGCTTTATATACTTGTTATATATTTAATTTTTGATTGTAGAATTATTCCGTTTCATTATAATTAAGTTCTGGTTCAGCTTTTTGCTGAATTCTAACTTGGCGCGCCCGTATGTCTACTTATGTATATGAATTCTAGTTAAATAAATTCGACTCAGGTCACCTGTGTCAGGTGGTTTGTGACCTTCAATTAGATTTTTTTTTTGGTAATTTGATTTTCCGACTCAGACCGAAACATCAAACATTATCGTCTCTATACTAAAGCGGAAACTTTGTACTTGGATGTCGTCAGCATCAAAGGAGGCCCATTAAAATTAACATCACATATTTCCCGTTGTTATAATTTAGGGTGGGATAAGCTACTCAATCTATGTAACATTTCAAAACTATATTTTGTAATTCATGGTAAGTAGGATGCCTTATTTGCCAACGTTCAACTAAAATTAAATGTAGAGTAAAATAATAATATTCGAAAATAAAAGTTAAAGTCGTTGAAGCTAAAAGGACGGCACAAAACTTTGATCAGCCTTGAAGTCTAGTGAAAGACGAATAGTAGTGCAAATAAAGATAGGCATCAAATGAAAGTTCCTCTATACAACCAGGAGCTAAACAGCGAATGAAAAGACAAAGAAGTCTGATTAGCGCTGAAAAATCAACCCATGAAAACTGTGCCCAGCACATGTTTGATATGGCGTTGGCTCCTACAGCGTTCACTGTCTCTATGAGATGTGTGTCGTATCATGCATCTCTTTTTAAGGAAAATGCAACAAAATAATAAATTAAGTATGCTCGTAGCGACCAATAGGATAGAGCGTCACGAACTTGACACGGATATCCAATAACTGTGTATTTAGGACTATTACTCTAATACTTAATAAATAAATGATTGTTTTTAGGGTTCCGTTAGTACCTGAAAGGTGAGACTCCGTAATCCGTCCGTCCGTATATCACAACCTCATAACTTTAGCACCATTAAAGATAAAGACTTAAAATTTGGCACAAAAATAGCATTAATTTGCCCTTATAAAACGGTGTAAATTTATTTTTATAATTTGAATTTGTTCAAAATAGTTACAAAAAAAAGAGAGAAAAATAAAATATGATCCTAAAAATACAAAATTGTTATTAAATTGTAGATATTATATAGCTGATTGTAAAAACATATATGTTTACCATATTTACTTGCACTGGTTTCGATAAATCTTTAAAAACCACAAAAAATGTATGTTCTCCCCTTCATCTCCGAAACTATTGGACCGAAAAAAAAGAAAAAAAATGACGATTAATAGAGCATAATAAGAATAAGCCAATAACAGGAAAACTAAGCGATTTAAAAAAAATTAACACAAATGAAATATAACCAAAACTGGTAGATCGAAAAATATGAAAAAATCATGGTGATATGTGTTTATATGTGAAAAATATAACGGTTGAGAAATTCACGAAAAAAAATTGTTTTTTATAATCGTTAAGGAACCCTTGGTTCGCGAGTCCGACTCGCGCTTGACCGTTTTTTTATGCACCGCTGGCCCTGCGTTATACAATCATGGCTGGCCCAGTGTCGCATGACACACAGTACGGACAACGAACCAATCATGAGCATTTTGCCCTTTGAGTGTCTGGTACCATTTTCAAAAGACAATTTGTTGGAACCGCGTCTTCTATGTTTTTTCGTCCACTGGAGCTAAATAATAGACACCAATGTACAGAAAACTCCGATCCTAAACGTATTTGTTGTTTCAGTTGACAAAGCTCATCAAAAGTTGACTAGTTAGGGACTTTGCAAAGTTACTTGAGGTTAAGTTGACAATTTAATGGCTTCGACAACAATCCCGACTAACAGCCTAACGGTGACAATGCCACAAACAAGGGCTCTTGCAAAACAAAAACGCATGGAGCATTTAGTGACGTGGTACAAAGTTTAAGCCGTATGTTTTACTGATCATATTGAACTGCTTTTGTTTTTGACTTTTAAAGAACGCTTAAAATTACCTATATTGGTACCTATATACCATGGGAATATCTGTTGCGTCGTTGCGTGAGTTGAAGATTAAGAGTAGAATATTATGTTTGTAGTCTGTACGTACACCTTCACATTTCAAAGGCTTCACTATTTTAAGTAAAACCTTCTCTTAAATAAACTAGCAAGACTAATCGGATGGGCGGAGGTAGGCATGTATTTATATATGTAACCTATTAGTATGTAGTATCATAGACTAGTATTTCGTCCATGGTAGTATATAGGACGGGATTTGGTCGGCCGCCTGGATTCATGCTGGGGGCTCGGTTCGTGATCATTGAACCTTGTTCCTGGTCCCTGGCCGGGTCTCCGGTGTGGGTTCGGGCGGTTGATTGGATTTCACCTTGTATAATATATATTTTACCTATAATTTTATCGTATATATATTGCTACATAAATTAAATAAACCTTTAATCTAGTTCATGTACATTTATTATTTTATTACATATATTTTTTATGAGATTAAATTTTAACTTGTGAAACGTGTATTTTATATACCTACATTACAAAATAAACTATTTGAATTTGAATTTGAATTTGACTTCTAGAATAAATTGACGTATGAAATTTTAAACTTCTCCGCATTGAGTTTATGACGTACTCGTATAAATTTGTTTTCGGTGTCAAAGTCATCGTTCGCTGCATTTTATAGTTCATAGCCTCAAAAAGTCCATCATTTATTTCGTTCGCGTCTGAGGCCGCACAGAAAATCAAATCGAATTTAAAAGTTTTGGTTGTTAAAAGCAATTATAAGTTTTCAAATAGCCCTTTCCTTTGGAAATTCTTAGCAATTATTTTCACGAAAGACATCATCAAAAAGTTTTAGCAAATTACTCATGCCATTTCAACATCTTGAAATCACAAGAACAGCTTAATGATGACATTATGAAATTTATAGCTAACTCAAGTAGTAATATTCAATATTATAGAATTAAATGAGACTTGAGGATAATTCATGATTTATATAAACGGCTCACCTCAATACATGTTATGATCGGGAAAGCCGACCAGTTTTAGCAGATTTAGACTGCCTTCATCTGGGCGAGTAAAGACGTTTACGCGACGACGTTACGCCTCACACTGGCAAAGCAGTCTAAATCTGCTGAAACTGGTCGGCTTTCCCGATCATAACACGTATTGAGGTGAGCCGTTTATATAAATCAATATTCAATATTCTACTTTCAAATAATCTAAAGCCCACTTTATTTTAGTCACGCATGCTTAATGAAACACTAAGCGAAATTCCAAAAACCTTTCAATGGCAGGAAAAAAGCGTCATAAAAGTTCTATATTACAACAATTCCTATGACTATAGTCATTGCACCGTCTATATTCTCCATTGGCAAGCCCATTACAAGCCGGAGTAGCTATTAGAAAACAAAAGAATACCAGTCATTAGCATGCATGCCACACTGTTAGTAGAGGACCGACGCCCAAACCTCTGTATGTTGCAGCTATTCTTATGTAGAGTGAAAGGGATGACACTATTGTGACAAAGGCAAATGAAAGCTGGAATATCAATGTTCAAAAATGAACATTGCAATTGGCAACTCTTTGCAAGTCACATATCGTCTGCCATTGTTCTTTATTTATTCTGATTGACTGCCTAGCCTAATATTTTTATAGAAAATACACAAATTAATAAAGTTTAGCATGTGTTTAATTAACGTGTTTGTTTTCTTAATGATAATAACGTGTTTTAATTTTTAATCTGTTGAATTCTCACTATCATTAAAAGAATAGTAAAAAAAAACCCGTGCAGACCAAGCCTCGGATCCGTCTCACGGGTTAGATAATTTTTGAATTTTATTCTCTCTCTCTCTCTCTCTTAAAATTGAAACAGTACTGCAATAAAGTAGAAGAGACCACACTAGACATCGAACTTGGATCAATAAGCATAGTTCTAACAGCTCTAACCGGGCAACCGGCCGGAATGTGATAATTACTATTAACAGCATTGGTATAATTATAATTATACAAAGGTATTGTACAGCCAGAGAAACTAGAGCAAAAAGATGATGGTTGTGATACCCATTCTACAACGTACAGTCGGATATTGTGAGACTGACATTTAAAACAATAACAAGGGAATTGTGCAATTGGAAAATTGTTATATGACCTATGATTTATTGAAGGTTATGATTTGCTCTTGTTAAAGGTTTTTAAGGCTTATTTATTGAACTTTGTCAAAATGGCTATGAAAGCTAATTTATATAAATAATGTAAATAAAGCTAACGTTTTTTTTTTATATTTTTCTTTATTTTCAAAAATCTTAACCTAGTTACATAAATGCACAATCAACAAAAACCCATAGGGTTTATCAGTGATTGCGGAGTTCGGTACTTATATTAAATGTATAGTATATAAATTAACTATATATAAATACGTAAATGCATATAAATCAACTGTTTATGCCCGTGACTTTATCTGTGATGACTTGATGATTAATACTTAGATACTTGCTGCATCGTGCGAACGCATATCCGAACAGCTTGTACTGCTTGCTCAACTGGCAGGATTTGAACCTGGGTCTCACGATTGAGAGTTCTGCGTCCTACCAACTGAGCTATCGCTGCTTGTACTCATTCAGATCCCAAGCAGCAAAATAGTCGAATAAGAATTTGTTTACTCAGCCTTTAATCGTATAAGAGCCGAGTAACCGTTCTTAAAACACCCATTTATCGTATAATAGCGGTTATCTCGACTATTTGGCAATATTTGCTAATGTGTGCTTTAAGGACGTCGAATAAACGTTTACAGCACTATGTTTAAGCACTTTTACTCCACCTTTTTGCAGATGCTGAATTAAAGTGGCTAAATACTCGTTATTCGATCGTTTGATCTATAACAGTCGTATAATAGCTGTAGAATAGCTGATTCGCTGAATTGGGTGCTTTTATACAGCCGTTACTCAGCTCTCTTTAATGTTTATATAAAAGCTTTATAAACGCAATCGAATTGCTTATGGCAACGTTGCTGCACGCTTATAGACTAACTCGTATAATAGAATTAAAAACGTTTGTATAGGAGCTGTAGTGTAATTAAGAACTTTTATACGATAATTAGTTAAAAGTAGTATTGTAGAGTTCTGGGAAACAGTAACAGCACAAGTCCGTCCATTTTGTCGATCGATACCTCGAAGACGTTTTCGCGAGTATTTTGCTATCAAAATGGATAAAAACAAATGGAAGAAATTGAAGTTGTTTTAAATCATCTTTGTTAAGAAAGGTATCAACATCCAAAAAGTCTGGCATTGTTTTATGAAATAAGATGTTCCTTTAAAGAAAAATAATCATAATTAAATTGGTTTTTTTTGGTCTCGTACCAAGCGAACCCTAAATCCTGTTATCATGGCGACACCTTGTGCTATAAATGTGGTGACCAGCACTCTTACTCGACTTTTAATGGAATAAGTTAGCTGTAACTGCAACTAGATTATCAATATGGACATAGCATTAAAAATAATTATTTAAAATATATTTAATTTTATAAATTAGTCGTCAAATTTAAAAAAATAGGCAGCGCATGAATGTTCATGTAAAAATGCCTTTGGGTTTATCAATAAAGCTTGTTGCGCATGATGTTTTGGAGTAGCTACACGAACAGTTAAAATGAACACATTAATTGTTCAAAAACTTGATATAAAAGTAATTACATTTGAAATGTAGTTTACTTTGTTTTACAAATATAATGTAGCACACGTGTACAAGCATTTTGCACTCGTTGAGTTGAAAATTTTCATTAAGTTAGTGGTATAAAAGCCTCCCTAAGATCGTTTACAGCACTTATTAGTCGAGTAAAAGCATTCTATTTGCTGTTATAGAACTAAAATTGCGAATAAAAGCAATTCGGCTGCTATTATAGCACACTTTATCTGTATAATAGCAAATCAATTGCGTTTATTGAACTAAATATCCTATATACGTATTTTGGTTGCTCTTAAAACACTCTTAGTGTTTTCTACCACTTTAACTCAAATCTTACAGCATTTTTTTGCTGCTTACTCAGCGCTTATTCCACTTTAACAGGACTTTAGTCTGAATAATTTGCGCCTTTTTTGCGTCGAGTAAACGTTTACAGCACTTTTACTCGACTGTTTTTAGAACTTTTATAGAACTTAATGCGAAAACAAGAACGTTATCTCGACCATTATAGCACGTCCATTTGCTCTTTGGGATATTTTAATTTAAAATCTAAGCACATGCCAGTGTGTCCAGCGCCAAGTTGAAAAAAAAGGCCGGCGCATCAGTCGAGTGATATACAACACGAACAATTTCAAGCTACTTTCAAGCTCACCAAAACTCAAATTCTATGAGACATATAAAGTTGCAATTTTGCTTGCATGTTGAAGTCTCTACAATTATCTGAAATCCTTCATTAATGAAACTTTAACTGTACTTGAGATGATGATGTACGAATACCGCTAATTTTGTTACCGACTGACTCACTCACTCACTCACTGATATGAAACCTAGACCTCTCCCAGTCTCATGTTTCGAAGACGCTTGAAAGTTCTAGGCGAACAGTCAAATGAAAAACAGGAAAATTCTTGAAATTTTGTATAGAGGTAGGTCATTGAGCGTATACAAAGGAAAATTTAAAAAATTACATTCATTTAATTATTTCAAAAGTTAAAGACTTCATTAGACTCTTGGGTACACAGAGATTTATAAATAGTATGCGTCAAGTTAAATTGGTCTTATATCTGCTCGAGGATTTAGATATAAAGGCAGATTGAGCACCTCATTTTTTATTTACAACAACTGAACTCTATGACGTTTACTTTTATTTTAAAATAGTGCGCCCTCAGCCGTGGCTGTTACGACCACCAAGAAACACGCGCTCACGAAAAATTGCGTTTTTATTTAATAACTCGGCTTCTAGATGAAATTATTAAAATATTCTAAGACAAATAGATGGGGTCATTGTTCACATTATTTTTAATACAATCCTCAAGGTTGTATCATTTAAGGGAGGCCGTTTAACACCGTTTCACACTCGAAAAGATTAAATTTAGAGGTCATTTCGTATTTTTTTTCTATCGAGTGCATTGAAAGATTTTGCATGTTTTCTAAAAATGTTTAGATTAGCTCTATAGTTTACTATCTATATTGTTTTTATTAAACCGATTGACCAAGTTACGCAATCTGAAATGGTCATTTGAAGTTGTGCATCTGGTTCTCAAGAAAAGCTGTTTTGCATGAATCACATTATGATTCTTTTCTAATGCCGTCTCTTTTGCACGCGTGAAAAACTCTGACTCTATCCTGCTTTTAAATCATTTTATGATTCAACCAAGTCGGCCTTTTAGATCCCCTGATCTTACACGGACCCATAAACTGTATGTACGGAACTCTCGAGGCACTAGTCTTATTCGCACTTGACCGGTTTTTGGGAACGTGAGTTCAACTTGCTTTAACATATACATAGATATCATAGCATTAAAAAGTTGAACAACTGAACTAATAATTATGTTTAAATAAATCATTTGTTTTTCATAAAAGGTCACAAATAAATAAATTAATATCTTCTGAAAAGCAAAAATAACCCATTTCCAATAAAAGCTAACACAAACTATTCGCTCTGGCCGTATCTGCAACGCTTTGAACCCATTCATACGGTCCAAAGTGATGTTGAATAACTACCAGTAACTAACGATACGATTCACAGTTTAAGGTGGATGGTCCAAGGCAATCTTCATGCAAACTTGTGGGAACCAATAACGACGACAGAAGTATTATTATTTAATTCTTTTACCTTTTTCCACACGTTCCATCAACTTTACACTCGCGAATAATCAGTTTTTTTACAAACGAACTTTTTTAGAATCTAATTTTGTTATTTAAAACTTTTGTAATCCAATTTAAGAAAGTTTTAAATTGCAAAATTAGATTGTTAAAACATTTTGTTTCTAAGAAAAACTGAATATGCGCGGGTGTAAAGTTGATGGAACGTGTGGAAATAGGAGACAGAATTAAATAATAATATTTCTGTCGTCGTTATTTGTTCTCACAAGTTTTTTATAAAACCTACCTTGGACCATCCACCTTAAATGCGCTACTATATTGCAAGGAATTCACCCTTTCAGCGCTAAAGCTTGCTAAGGAAGCTCTACCCAAAACGTACGAGTACCTATACACACGTACCTATTTGTTAGCAAGATATTTACAATATTCATTAAAATTGTGTATACAGTGTGTCCCTCGTACAAGTGGACATCCGAAAGTGGGTGAAACTAGATTTAAATATATCGACAAAAACAAAGAAAATAAATTGTTTTGATTTTTTTTTTATCTTGAAAAAATACTCCACCTGGGACCTTTGTATGGGACGCGAGCGCAGTGTCTTTGGTTAACCGCTCGTAGAAAATATTGTATTTATGATAGAACGTTGTATTTTTTTTTGTTAGAAAGATAATATAATAGGCAATAATAAATAGGAATAAAAATAAAGTGGAACGGGCACATTATTTTGAAAAAATTGACTATTACTGAAAAAAAAGACGGAAAAATTAAAGAAATAATCTTTTAGGATATTATTTTTATGGTAATGGTAATTGATTATGTTTTGTTTTTGATTTGGTATGCAACGTCTATTCTTAAGGATTATAACAGTTTTATTTTATTGCATTATTCGCGTTAGATCAAAAGTTATGACATATTTTATACATAGTCTCCATGGTAGGCAAAAAAAAATTAAAACGTTAATATATAAAACATAGAATTTCTAAAAAAAAAAAAAAAAAATTTTGTCGACAAAATAAGGTCTAGTTTTACCCTTTTTCGGATGTGCACTTGTACGAGGGACACACTGTATAGGATAAAATATATTACTTTAATTTAACATACCAGGTATTTATTCAATAAAAACAAAGACATGATCGTGTTAAGTTTCATGCTCTTCTTCTTAGCAAGACTAAGCAGGTAGTTAAGCATTGTTGTCCATGTATTTTTGTATAGCATATTTTATCGATCAAATAAAAAGATGGAAATTAGATAAAAAATTTAAACGAATATGTTTTTGTCTCTTAAAAACTTATTTCTCTATTAATTAATGTAATATATGAACTCAAATTTAAAAAAATCAAGGAATTATTATATTTGACCTTGCCTTACTAAGAGAATGTAACTCTTTTTATAAGTAGATAATTTTATAGAGCTCATTTGATACGATTTTCTTTTACATCGTTATGACCAAAACAATCAATAGGGTCGATGACCTCATATAGATAATTCATAAACTGTACAACACACACTTCTATAAACCATACCACTAAGATGACCAATCTACCAAGACCTTTAATTTTATTTATCCTCAAATAGTCTTAGCAGGCTTTTTGGAGTAGGGAGGAGGTCAACGTAAGCTGGAAATCGATTCCAATTATTGAAGTTTGATAAGTTAAATTAAAAAAAAGTTAACAAATTAAAATTTAAACTTTATAGGTATCAATCCAAACACTGCTTTCTTTGACAGCTGTGTTCCTACTTAAGAACATATTCATCACATTTTTTCGACTCTTTTCCTTTTGATCAGTACTTAAATGATTGAGGCAGTTTTTGAAAGTTTAGGAGCTGTCAAAACTTGATTTCTTACAAAGTAATTTAGGTTCTGTTCGTGTCACTTTAATACTATTTTGCAATGAAGAAAAATTTGTTTTGACAGCACTTAAACTAAAATTAAAACACTCAGAATCTGCTTAACTGCTTTAAATATGAGTTAGATATTTAATTATTTTAGGACACGTTAATTCACTTTTGGCCCTACGATTTAATTTTGAGTTAGTTTATTGCAACTATGATCGGGTTTTGAGTAACTTTTGCTACTATGAATTCTTGTAGAGTTTTAGTTACTGCCAATATTATGATTTAGTTTTGAGTAACTTTTGTCACTACAACAAACAAGCGAAAAGTCATTTGTTACTGGCGTCATAGTGACAATTAACCTGTTTTAATACAATAGGAAGTTGCACAATATCAGTAACAGCAATTGTAACAGCTATTAAAATCCAATTTATCAGACAAAATATTAGCAAACAAGTCAATATATCAATCCTTACTAATAGTTCAATTACATCGTCTAATAGGTTTAAACAATATCTAGTCTCATATAAGGTTATTAACACTACCCGAGTGCCAAGCTGCGAAGATACGACATTATACAATCAACCATTCATAATGAAGTTACCCAGTATAATTGCATCGTTTTCTTCTTGAAGATAAGTTTGTACAACATGTATGACACTTGCAAGGAGATATACAGAGGAGAGGTTATCGTGTTCAGATAAGAAAGTTAACGCATCTGACCGTCCCAGTAGTACGACCGTAATTTCGGACGGTCATTTAGATTTTGGAGAAGTTATGGTCGAGATTGGGTTATGAACCGTACAAGTTTGGTTGGATATCTCGTTTGTGTATTTTTGGGTCTGTTCCGTATTTGTTGTTACCTTCATTGGTTATTTTTAAACCAATTAAGATAACAACAAATAAGGTGTAAACAAGCAATAAGAGAATGACGGCATGAATCAGGTGTTATTTTTCAATAAATTACTAAATAATTTTAGTTTTTGTTTGTACATGGCAATACATTGGCTTAAGGCTATGTTAAAGGTATACGGTAGTGGATGGCTATATGTACTGCATTTCGAATAGTACACGCATTTATTCCTCGTTATCTTCTCCTTTTGAGTTGCCAATGCTCAGTTGTTCAGGTGGTCATTTCAAAAACCTTTGAATGTAGTCTTTATTTTCTCAAGAATTTATGACAAAAGTTCTTTCTTTATCTTTTATAGTCTCCATTATTACCATTTTTTGCCAATTTAAACAATTGACCATTCTTAATTGATTAATTCTGACCATATATCGTGAGTAGCTGTTTATAATTATAAACGATATAGTCAGATTTCACCCTACTAGTTTCACTGTATCCGTACAGCTTCTTCAGAGGCAATCAGAATCAGGTTTCCTGTCAGGCGAAATCTGACTATACAAGAGTATTAAGATGATGTTGCGGAAGCCGGAAATTAGTAAGCGTCCATACGAACAACTTTTAGTGAAAAAGAAAACAACAAATCGTCAAAAAAAAACATTTATACTACACCTGCTCGGAAAGTACCTTCTTTCTTTGTTGAAAACGATGCAGAAAATACGTCATTACTGTCATACAAATATGCGGGCGGCAAAAGTGTATGAAAATTCATTGTTAACGTGCTTGAGCGGGCAGAAAAAGTATATGCAAATCCATTGTTAACGTGCTGTTTTTTTTTTAAATAACATAAAGCATGAGCAAGTGGCCAAGTGGCCAGTATTATTTTGCGAACTCGTACATAAAACTCGAAAAATGATACTGGCCACTTGCTTTTCCTGCACATAATAAAAAATAAGAACGAAATAAAATGTGACAATCGCACGCGATTCAGTCGGTTTCTTTTATTGTATCTTGATCATAGAACACATATACCGAGGATCTTGATTAAAAGTAAAATTATACTATTTCCTCGCAGGTGTAGTATAAAGCACTATGTATCACTCGGGAGAAAGTGCGATTCCCAACTCGTGTGTATTGAGGCCCTTGGCTTCGCCTCGGGCCTCAAACTACACCCTCGTTGGTAATGTTCCCCTTTCTTCCCTCGGTGAACAATGTACTATTGTTTCATATTAAATTTTGGTCGAGTAGGTAATGTAACTTTTTTATGAAACAGCAGATTTTTTTGTTTTCGGATTGAGTTTTGGTTCCATAGTAAAAGTTGTTCATATGGACAAATGCTATCGCCAGTTTCCGGCATCCGCATCTTGAGAAGCTCTGAAATCAATGAGCGTTTTTCCTTATGTCAAATTTAGTCTTAAATAAGATTCCTAGATGGTACTGTCGTATTCTTTAGCAACAGAATCAAAGACAAAATTTGCACAAATTCCAAACAAATGAAAAACCACTTTGACATTGATTGCTACGAAACACATAACTTTATCTATGGTGACATGGACAGCGCCATCTGGAGGAAAGCTAAGAACTAATAAAAAATAAACAACGAGAAAAACGCTCATTATGAATCTAAACTACGAAACTCTTAGTGATAAAATTGACCATAGTACCATTTCCATCCACTTTGACCTTTTCCCCTCCCTTCCTTTCCAAGTACTCATTAGTACAGTTACAACAGAATGCTATTGTTAGCAGTTTAGTGCAGCAGCAACTATGACGGTATAAGTGTTAACTCGTGACTGTTCCGATATAGGCAAACAATAAGATGGAGCTTATGGTCAGAACATACAAGGTTGTTTGATAAAGTATTTTGGTATGAGAAAAAATGAGGACCAAAATTAACTTTTAAGTAAGAAAAAAGAAACAATGAGATTTATTAAAATATAGAAAAGCAATGAAAGTGTTAATAACACAAAGCATTAGAAAAAAAATCAGTGCGCTGTTGTTAAGATATATTGCGTCACGTTATAAATATAAACCTTTATAGACTCGATTGTGACCCGAATAGACAACACTTGTACACCCACATTTCACCGATGAAAGATAAAAAGTACATCGTTTACAAGAATAGCCCAGGGGGTGTCATAAGTGTTGCCGATGATGGACTGTGAAATGAAAGTGCTCACTCGTACACCCACATTCCAGTGATAATGAGCCAGTGCCCTATACAATGACATTTATATGAAAGCCTTTAAAAAGCCAAAAAAGTAGTAAAATATTTTTTCAAAATCACAAAAAAATATGAAGTTATTGGTAATTAAAGTGAGCTTAACGGCATGTCACGTGACGTCATCTAACACGATTTCATATTAAAGGTGATAAATATCGCTATCGCTAACTTCGGTGATAATAGGAATTTTTCAAAAAGTCAAAAAGTTTAGCGCTTTGCTATACTAAAACTAATTAATCAGTTACTTGAAAAATACACTAATATTCCACTACCGGACTCCATTATTACGTCTCACCTTAATGAGTGGTGAGCTCTATATCGCTGTACTTAGCACAAACATGGCCCCGCATCCTAACGTGGCATCCAAAGCTAAGGTTGCGAGATTCGTCGCATCGGGATCTGACGTATCGGTCGTGATTCGTCTGCATTCTCCCGACTTTTCATATGATATCCAGAATATCAACAAAATACAAGATCTCCCGACAAACAGCTTATCGGAAAGCTTTGAACTATTTATCTAAATTTTCGCGCTTTACAATTTCACGAAATCTTTATGGAAGTTTGACTTCGAAAGATATAATTTTATTTACATGGGATTGGGGAGAGCTCTCTATATTGCCTGATTGCTGTTTTCGAGAAGTATTTAAACATCTTTCAAATGACAAAAAGATGATAAATCTCATTTGTTTAATGTTATCAAATTAAATGCAATTTTTTTTTGTCTTTGTTTTGTCAATTCCTTTGAGAAAACTGATTGTGAAAGAGTATTTAGACAGCTGAATAATTAATATAGCAAATAAATTAATCATATGGTCTTTGATCTAATAATTAGACTGAATTTTGTAATTTTTTTTTAATTTAAAGTCTTTTATTAATAATAATAAAGTCATAAAGGATCAAAGTTGGTGGAGTCAGTGAAGATAAATGCTAAACACATGTGACAACGTCAGGACTAAGTTCATTGAGTATATTATTTACCTACAATTTTTATTGATCTCAAAGATAAAAAATTGATCCTACCCTAACCCTATCCGAAGCAAGCAGACCGAACATAAAAGTGTCTTAACAAGATTTGAACCCGCAACCTCTGAATTAGTGATCGAAATAAAATTAAAATTAAATTGAACCAATACATTTATTTAACCAATTTTAATGTAACTTTGAACTTTCCCAGAATAGGGATGTTAACATAATCACCCCAAACGTGTAGGGTTGTTTCAGGGCCACAAAGGATGTCCTGTACGAAAATAGTCACAAAGTCAATATACTACAATATAAACATTGTTAGGAGTACGGAACTCACCGGGTTGTCTGACAACCCAAGGCCAGGGCAGATGAAACTTTGGTGAAAATTCAGGAAATTATAAAATACTTTTGAGTACCGTATGCCTAAACATTTTTATATACAAAGTGACTTTTTGATCATCGTCCAAATTCATACTGGAGGCTTGATAAGTGATCAGTATCTTGGATCAGTAACAATTTTTGTGAAATTCGTGAAATTAAATTTCGGCTTCCCATAGAAATTCAGTTCCAGTCCCAAGTGAATCACTATGGGAGTCGAAATTTAATTTTACGAATTTCACCAAAATTGTTATTGATCCATGATACTGATCACTTACCAAGCCACCAGTATGAATTTGGACGATGATCAAAAAGTCACCCTGTATAGGAACATGTAAATCTAAAATCTTATACTACAGTATAATTTCGATCAAGTTCCGAAATATGAACCCCCTTCGTATATATTTCAAATATTATTATTATAGTACAAGGTGGCATTAATCTATGCATTAAAATTCATATTGAAAACTTGGTAAGTGCTTGTTCGAGATTCGATAATCTTTTTGTGAAATTAATAAATATTTTTTTCTTGTTTACTACGATCGATACGATTTCTTGCAATCCCAGCCCTGAGTTAATAGGTCAACATTTTATTGTGCGAAATTGGCAAAAAAATTTATCGACCCATGATACAGATCAGTTACCAAGCGTCCAGTATGAATTTGGGCGTATATCTTAGTGTGGTAAAAACAGGAGACTTCCGCAAAATGTAACGGGCGAATGACACTACGCAACTGCCTGTTACGACTTCCCCGTTTCTGTACAAGACTCTTTTTATTTACTCCCTGGGATGAGATAAGTTAATTAACACATAACAGACAATTTTATAAGTACCTATAGTGTTTGTCCGATGCTAAAAACCGATGTTATAATATATGTTATAACACCGCCATTCTTCCGCGCTGTGGTTGGTTGAATTTGTAATAACGCTGCTTAGATAACCAATCAGCGACTAATATACTTTGGGCTAGGGCAAACGTATCTCCGCCATGCGGCCTCAATAAGTTAATTACTGACAATTAGGCTAAACAAAGATCTCTAAGCTCATAGTAAAAAAAGTAATAACCGCGTTTTCTTTTTCTAAATTTTCATGAAATTGTTAGTTGAAAATATTACAAATAATGTGCACGCTAAACCGATATTTTTCATGGTCGCAGGTAAAAAATTGTATCTTACTGGACATAATTAGCTATTGGGATACTCCAAAACTCACTTTGCCCGTTTATTAAACGAGCACTCATATTCCAAAGGCTCTCATTAAGTCACAGTTGCACAAAATACTATCTATTATTCAGCTTTGAGCCAGAATGTTGTCGCTCGGCACCTTTTATGCTCTTACTATTTCCTGCCACAAAAGCTTACCCGAATTCAAACCAAGTGGAAATAAGGTTTAGTTAGAGTTATTAGTTTTCATTAGTTTCCCAAATCGTGAGTTTCCTGGAAACACTCCATTGAATTTATTATTAAGTTCGGCATGAAATTGTCAATTTGTACTGAAATGGTTTGAAACTCTAATTACACAAGTTTAACTTGAAGCGGCTTCACATTACAACGTTTAATTAATAGAATTTCGAACTAAGTTATCCTATTACTCACTTTAAGCAATTAATCCTTAATAGAAACTACTTCGGCTTATCTATCTTACCTTTGGCTTATGGCGTATGACCATGCAAAATAAGCAACTCGATGTGTGTCGGTACAAATATCAACGGAAACGACATTGAAATAATGTTCATTTCAGCGTGCCTTGAAAAGTGGCTGTTACGACAACCACTGCGTCTCCGGCTAGCGCAAAATAGAAGCAAATAATACTTTTCACATGGACGCCATGAACGGAAAAAATATTTTGAACTTAAATTTTTTAGATCCAAAAATCTCCTATAATTTGGTGAAATAATAATTAAAATCACTTTAGGCGTTTGGAAGGAGTAAGAGAATTCTTGTGTTAATCATGTGAAATTTTCGATGACTTCCGATTTTTTTTGTCAAAACTAACAATAGAAAAACAGTTTATGAAACTTGAAATTTATTTTTGACTCTATAATGCCTATCATATATGTTTATGAAAGTTTTTGGACCACCCGTGTGGGAGGAGTAGGCCTTCAAAGACAGGTCCAAATTGCAGTTGGCGTAATCATTCGCCTTGATGGATCTTCAAAGCTCATCTTAGTATACCTACAATAACTATACTGGACACGTTCCGGCGCTGCTTACGTGGATCCCGTTTTTGGTTATTTCCGAAAATCCCTTCTTACCGGATGCCTACGTCATACAATGAACTAACAGTCCAAATGTCATGTTCCTAGGTCCAGCTGTTTGGTGTGGACGTCGATAGATCTGTCAGTCACACAGTCAGTCAGGGTATTATGTTATATACAACGTGTAACAGAAATGTGTAACCATATTTGAAGAGCTTATTCAGTCAATGGTATAGAACAACATTTACTATGGAACAAAACCCGTACCTCGAAAAAAAAAAAAAAACAATTTCACAGAAAAATGCAATGCCGCTCGGCTGAAATGTATGGAAGGGCATATTATTATTTTTTGAGATTTCAGGGTTGGCTCCATAGTCAAAGTTGTTCTATACCATTTACTGAATAAGCTCTTCAAATATGGTTACACCTTTCTGTTACTTGTTGTATAAAGATGTTGTGTAAACTTCCTTAAACTAACATTTCATTATTAATAATTAAAAGTCTTACTTTAATCCGTTAAATAACTCACTAAAATTCCAAACCAATTTAAAATCTAGAACACATCTAGTCCACAAAAAATTAGTTGTTTGTTAAAAAAAACTTTACAAGTCAAAAGAAATAAACAAATACAACAACAACAAAAGCGAAACTTACATGGAAAGAAAACAGTTTTATCCTCATGCACTCTCAGGAAGTCACTTCGTAAAAAACAGAATCCAATCAGAATACACAATCCACCTCGTACTTCAATCGTTACGATACCACATAAAAGTGCCTTTTCAAAACTTTTTCAACACAGACACAAGCAGTTCTCAACTTTTTATAGAGTCACCGTGAACAGCGCATTCATTCTTTGATGCGGTAAAAACACGTAATGTGCTGTAAGAAATTCGTTGGGAAATACGTGCAGTAGTATTGAAAGCTAGAACGAGACTGAAGTTCGAAGTCTGCTTGTTTTTATCGCAACTTTGCACATGCGCAATGGAAGGGACTGAAGGGAAGAACGAGTAAAAGGATTTGTTTTTGGGAAAAAGTTGCTTGGTAATGACGTCATACATAGCTCATGAGAAAACTGGTACTGAAAAAAAAATAGGATTTTGTTAACTCTCCATTGATTGGTAAACAAACACCGACTTAAGCTTACAGTGCATAAACCATTATTACTTGATCCAAGTCCAAAGAGCTTTCTGTGAACATCAGGACCAAGCAATAACTTTGGTTCTAGATGCCATATCGTCATATTCCTTCTGGTACACTCAACTCTGCAATAGTAAAAACCCTATCGATAACCATACATTAATAAAAAGTAGTTTTCACGTAAATCTCGAACATACAGACAGACAAATCGACAGATACTGATCATTTATAAATTATGTTGTGCATCTCAGCGAGCCATAATAAATTATATGTCTATCATTTATTTTCTTGTGCGAGATAACCCTATTAAGTACTTTTGTATTATCTACTTCCAAAAAATAAAAACGAGATTTCCTCAATGATCTTTATCACAATAAAATTAAGAAATTCGTCCGATATTCCGGAAATATAATAAAATAATAAATAATTCTTCCAAATATATTTTGGGAACAAGATTATCTGCTAAAGTATACAAAAATTACACATATTTCGCACAAATATATTCCCACTCAAAAGTCAAATTAGAATTTTAAGGGGCTCCACAATGCTAAACATCAGTTTTGCATTGGATTTAGTTCCATCAATTTAGACGGTAAAATTTTGAAAAAATATGGCGGTTTTTTGACTCAAGACAATTATTAATTACATTTTATAAATAAACATACTCGCAATCTTCGTTTAATTATATTACTTAAAAAAAAGCATGAATTTCACAAAGTAAGCGATTCAGTTTCCATATTTCAAAACCAATTGAAACGAAACCAACACACGCAGATACTAACTAGAAAAAAACAGCTTTATTACATATAATTTCTTAACAAGAAACTCTAAAGCTCGCCTAATCTAAATTAAAAAGTTCGGCTATATTTTAAAATTGGTACCACAGTAACGCGACACCACTGTCACCTCAAGATCATAGAGGTAGCATATAGTCTGTACCTAGAGGGATATAAACAGTCATTTGTCAACTGTCAACTGTAAACTGTCAACCTATGGCTTTTGAACTGTCCAATGTCATATCATTCACATTGCAGTGTTTTGATATCACAAATGTTAAAATAAGAATAAACTTACTTTAAAATTTATGTATTTAAGGACCGTTCTATCAAACATGCTTTCGCGTTTGGACAATTACTTAAATCCAAATATTTTTAACAAATAAAATTTGTGTAATTAGGTAAAAAGCTGAACTACATTATATATATTTCAGATTTGACACAAGTATAACAATAATCGAGAAAAAAATCGAAAAAATCACAAAAATCACGGAAAACGTCATTTGGCGTTGGAGCTAGTATGATATTTCTAACGTAATGAGAGAAGTTATAATGATTTGTATTATTTTTAAATTAAATTTTAAAATACAAGTTACTAACTCTTTTATAAGATTACTATTTTCTAAGCTATTTGCTACCGAGATTTGTATGTAACTTTGGTAACATAATTTAGCATTAATACTGCTATCTCTATAATTTAATAATTCTCTATGCACAAAACAAACGTCGACCAAATGAAGTGCAACGCCAATGTGAAAGGTGAATAGACCAAAAGGGTTACTCGCAGCAAATGGAGCTAAATTAGGATTGTTTGTATTCGTGGGGCTACCGAGCCAAGTAAAGGTATTTAAATTAATTCCTTAGTTCCATCCTGTACGTATACATCTTTATGTAGACGTCATTAAAGTCGATTCTGAAGGCTTTAACTTTAGTTTTAGTGCTGTCAAAACTGAATTTTCTTGAAACTATGACAGAAATAAATTTCTACGTTTGAACACTTGGCGATTTATCCATCGCAAGGAGATATAAATTAACATTATATTATTGCAATATAGAAACGCAAAAAGAAAAGTAAATCTGGATGTGAGGAGCTCTGAACCGGGAATCGAGAGGTCCCGGTTTCGATTCCCGGTTCAGAGCTCCCCACATCCAGATTTACTTTTCTTTCTGCGTTTCTATACTGCAATAATATAATGTTAATTTAATAAATTTTCTTGCTTGCAAAATAGTCCTTAAGTTTTAAGAACAGAAGCTAAATTACTTTGGAAAATTTAAGTTTTGACAGCACTAAAACTATCAAGCCTAGTATACAACGTGTAACAGAAAGGTGTAGCTATATTCGAAGAGCTTATGCAGTCAATGGTATAGAACAATTTTTAGTATAAAGACAATCCTGAAATCTCAAAAAAAATTCTGCCCTTCCATATATTTCGGGCGAGCGGCATTGCATTTTCCTATGAACCAAGTATTTTTTTTTTTGATATACAGGATTTGTTCCATAGTAAAAGTTGTTCTAAACCGTTGACTAAATAATTTCTGTTACACGTTGTATACCTAGTCTAGTCAAAAATTTTGTCTATCGTAAAATCAAATTCGGAAAGAAAAAATAAATCGAAAATACATTCTTTGTATTCTTTGTTGTATATTTAATTAGATAAAAATAAAAATCATTCAACAGTCTTCTTCACTTCTTCACACACACTTCTTTAGTCGATCCGGCCATGCCAATGTTACGATGAGGCTTCGAGCAAGCTTTCTTTTCTAAAACTTCCCATAGTCGGTAGTCCAATGGGTTGAGGTTGGAGCTTCCAGAGTGCCAAGCTTTAGGTCTTGTTTAATAATGCTGGACATGGTTCTAAGTGGAATTTTCATCTCTCTAGACATGATTTTCTGTTTGCGGAGATGATTTCTACGTATTAGCTCAGCAACGGCTTTGATCACTGCTGCAGAGGTCCTTGAATCACGTGGGTAGACGCTTCTGGGTCTGTCGTCGACAGAAGACATCTTGGTGAATCTTTTGATAGTACAGTAGACGAATTTTTCTTGTTATACCGAGCGGCTTTAACAAGTTGAAATGTTTTGTAACACTTGTGTAGTGCTATTTTCTTTGATACCCCACTCCATGTCTTCAGCTGGGATTAATGAGATTAAATGAGGTTTTTGTAGAAGACAAAAGCCTATTTATGTCATAGTAAAAGCCACTTAATTTTTGAAATATTTTAGTTTTAAAGATAGGGACAGTATTTTTAGCCAAACTAGGTAGAATAAATACGTCGCTCACTACTTGAACAAAATATATCGAACAACAGATTTTTTGCGATTTCAAGGTTGTCTGCACAGTGAAAGTTATTAATGTGGGTGAGTAGTACTATCACCAGTTCTGGGCTTATCAGCGACAAAAAAGTCCTACTATCAGGATATATATCAAGAGGAAGAACTTGCTATACTATCTCCATAGGACGTCTATTCTATCTAGACACGGGAAAGCGTGTCCAGGGCCGAGTTTAAAAATGAAAGCCCGCGGACCATCCGTGTATTATGTTACACGGACCATTTCGAGCAATGCACTTCAATCGACACTTATTCATAAATTACAAGTGAAGAACGTTGTACAATATTGCAGTCATGCATGACTGAAGGTACTTCTTTAAACCTCGGCACCCAATTTAATTTCAAGTCTCTGACAATCCTGCACTGCATTTGTACTGAACTCGGCCCCTTCTTCGCATTATGTTTTGGAAGTTAGTTTTCTAGAGCCTGAATTGTAAGCTAGTTAATAACAATTATTGAACGATTTATTCTCAAATAAATGTTTTATAAATAAATGTATATTATATAACACAAACACTTATTATTATATTACCTGGCCATTTACAACGGGTATCTTTCAGTAATTTTTCAGTAAATACCCTTTGCGTTCACAAATGAAATTGAAACTTAATACATTTCGATTAATACGAATAATCCTTCAGTCTTCAAGGAGTCGACATAGTATAAGAAGACAGGTATGCTCAATTCATACTTTAGTTTTGTTACGATCTCTTTTCAAACTCCAAAAAAAACGAGTATTCGGACAACTTGTCTATTGCGTAATTACTATTTTGGTATCTATTTAGTACTATACGTGAGACGCATTCTTATAGGTCCTGTGACTTTTGATTGGGTAACTCCATTGAGGAACTAACTTTGAGGAGGTGAAATGACAGTTGGTTTGTTCGAAATAAATTCCGCCAACTTTCAGTGCACTTTCAAGTGCTATGGAGAATACCCTGTAAGTGGGAGTGATATGTTTAGTCAAGTTAATGCAAGTTGGCGAAATAGGACTGACCGGCTTTCCTCTATGGGTCCAGTATCTAGATGGAGCACAGCTATTTTCTTATACCATGGTACTAGAGAGCTTAGAAACTGGAGTTATTTAATGCTTCGTCGCTCTTAAAAGAGAGACTTGCGAGCCTGAATAGCCCTTCTGTAGGATGCCACTTATGTTTCTAAAGCAAAGTGGAATACCCCTGTCTTGGTCTGGTAAATACTGTTAGAAAAGGAGGGGTGATCAGTGAATTTGTCTAGGAGCAGTACTTACAAAGTAAAATGGTTGCTTTGTGGCGCTGTAAATGCATGGTTTCCTACAAAAGAGTTCAAATATGGCGTAAGAAATGTTAAGTCATTTTGAGGATTTTGCAAAAATTTAAAGATTTTGAAAACTGAAATAATAGCATGTAGAAAGATAGATCACAGTAGAAGTTTCCTACAAAACAGTACAAATAGAACTATCGCGTAAGAAATCTTAATTTTGCAGCTTAAGTAAAGTTTCAAAATTTTGTAAACTGAGATATTTTGCTGTTTTTTTATGCGTTTATTGAGTAATACAAGAAAAAATATATAATATTATAGAACTTATACAGCTAACGGAAACCATAAAGAGGTTTATGTGTCTCTGCAAGCGCTCACAATTAAATTTTACTTATTTAATTTTATCTATTTTTTTATCGAGATAATAAAGCCAATTCTGAAGGCTTTAATTTTAGTTTTAGTGCTGTCAAAGCATAAAATTTTCCAAAGAAATTTAGCTTCTAATCCTAACTATTAAGGACTATTTTGTATCGAAGAAAATTTAGTTTTGACAGCACTAAAACTAAAATTAAAGCCTTCAGAATCGGCTTTAGTGTCACTTCAAAATAGTTTTTATTTTGTGAGGATCACGACTCAGTTGACTTATAATTTGACTTGGTAGTTTGTTTAATATCTTTGGTAGCATGTACTCCCAAGTGCGAGTACCATAGTAAAGTTATTGTTGTATGAGGGTAGTTTGTATGTCGGTAAGTATATCAATTTACGAAGTTGATTTGGTCTTGTTTTTGTTTAACATAAACAACTTTCTCAAAGACGTAACAAATGTAAGATTATTTGGTTTTACCCATTTATAACTTAAGTGGAAAATGAGGAAATGGAAATAATCTATCTCTTGTTGACTGTACACTTAAATTTTAACATTAAACTAGCTTTGATTAAATTTAGTAAGTAATCTATATCCGAAAGAAATAAAGATTTGGGTACTAAGAGCACTTTTTGTGCTTTATAGACTATCTATAAAGTTGCGGAAACCGAAAACTGGCGATACTCGATAGTAATCGTCCATACGATTAACTTTCCGTGAAAAAAATAAATATATTATTTTTTTTCATAAATTTTTGTCGGATAGCTATGTAACTTTTCTATGGAACATCAGATTTTTTTTCGCGATGTGAGGGTTGGCTCTATATTAAAAGTTGTTCGTATGGACGAGTACTATCACCAGTTTCCGGCTTCCACAATATAGTATTTAGAAAGTATTTTTACAAGTTCTCTTTTTTTTTACAATAATCATAAAACAAATAATATTACTTATGGAAGAAAATGTCAGTCCTTATAAAAGCACTAAACTTGATAACTATTGATAATTGACTTGATAATTAATTTAGATACTCCCCCTGTAGCACTTGCCATGACAAATTTATCATCTATCGTGCATGCGTTTACCGCGTTTGTTAACTAACACGTGAGAAAGAGCAAAATATTATGTTGTCACGAAATATCCCCTAAGGGTTACTGGAACAGTCGACACTCGTACACCTTATTTCCCCGA
This sequence comes from Ypsolopha sequella, assembly GCA_934047225.1. NCBI lineage: Eukaryota > Metazoa > Arthropoda > Insecta > Lepidoptera > Ypsolophidae > Ypsolopha > Ypsolopha sequella. Next base: position 3,070,914 of record OW203988.1, on the reverse strand, counting down.
CGATTTCTGTGATCCCCCTTAAATTGAGCCTTGTCACCATACTTCAGGCAGAAATACACGCTTTTTAGTGAACCTCACACCTCACAGGTTTACCTCACAGTGTAGATCTATATCTAGACATATATTTTGTATCTAAAAAAACGAGTTTTTCTTCATTGCTCAGCAAATGGTAAGTATGCGAACACAACGCATATAAACTCCGAAATACTCGTAGTAAAATGCTCGTTTGGCAGGATTTGAAAAAAACTTTATTTTTATTGTAGATTGTATTTTTTTTACTTTAGCCATGGGTTTAATACTGCCTCCATTAGTTCTACATAATACTCGAATATCATCGATTTAGTGATGCCCCCTTTATTTACGTCCCAACGTTAGCCAGCAATTCGAAAGTGTATGTTGTAGAATGAGATTCTATTCTTATTTTTGAAATGATAATAAATATTTTTACTTAATAAAAGCTTTTTTTACTGTTTTATTATATATATATACAGATTTTTATGAATGTTATGGTTAAAATTAAATAAAAAAATAAACTTTCTATACACATTTCGACACACTTGGGGCCGTCGTCAGTCGAATATCATTTTTGAAAGATATTTTAGAACACACTATACGAGATATACATGTAGATATACATGTAGATATGAGGTCATAAACTAAACATGACGCTGATGGTTAATTGTTAAAGAACGACTAAATAGCTGATGACAATGGCTAATCAACTAAATCAAGTGCATGTCGTGTGCACACGCCCCTATGCGTTATGCGGGTGATAGCTGACGCCAATAATGCGGTGTTGCTAGTGCTCTGCATGGGAAAATGATGGAAAATATCTAAAATCGGCATGGTCATGCAATTTGGTACTTATTTTCAACTGTTATTTTATCTACTTTATGAAATAATTTAATAAATAACAAATTTCGTACATTTAGACGGTTTTTGTATTTAAAGTATTTTAGTATTTACAGTAAGTGACGGCATCACATTGGGCATAACGTTCGGATCCCTATATTTAAGGATGCGTTCAAGAAATATTTTTTCACATAGAAATGTGTGGTAATGACGTCACTAAAGGTCAAATAAAACACAACGTTTTTTTCACTTAATTAAGGCTTATTTTAGAATTTGTCTACTGAAAACAGTTTAGGAAACCTATTCCTCGAAATTGTATCCGCGTCGTAACTATTGGCGAAATTAGAAGTGACTACTTTGGTTTACATGGATGATGGCAGTGTTGCTATTTTTCTTATGCTTGTCTACTACTGCGTCTGTTGGAAACTTTCGATGAGACCTAGCAAGCAGAGCGCTCGCCAAAAAAATTACAAGTTTTCCGGTTCTTATGATTTTATGCCATTTCATGATATGTAGTCTCGTCATGAGGGTGGTGACAACCTACTATATTATAGTGAAGGGATTTATCAGTTAATTGTATTTTGGTCTAACTGGCAGGGCACGACGGGCGTATTTGAAAGAATGAAAGAAAGAAAAGCACGTTATTTCATATTCCGATCAGAAACAAGAAAAACTACAAACATACAAAATCACAAACAATGAAAATTAATGTACAGTAAATAATGTAAAGGTGGAAAAAGCTGCAATGACTCGGCTCTTTGATCGTATGAGCACGTAGCACTTATTTGCTTTCATGAGCCTGCTTCGTAAATTTCTGTGACATTGAATCAACTAAAATAAACCTAAAGTAACTAATGTATCCATACAGTTTATGCAATTTGACAGCCTAATAAAAATAAAATTGAGCTTCCAAAGCACGATGTTCTTAATTTTTTGTGGAATTTTAATTTTCAGCAACCAATGCTGGTTGGGATTTTACGTGACCAACCCTATAAGGAAATTTCTTCTTATTTAGTTTTTTGTGACAACTTCATAAAATAATTTGAGAACAGGTAAAAATTTATAAAATATTTGTAAGCATCCAGCAGAAAAACTTGCTATATATTCCCAATTAAATTTAAAGCTCGTTTTTTTTTTTGCGTAAGTAAAGCCATAAAACAAAAGTTTTTTTTTAATGGCCTTTAGAATTCGATGTTGAGATTTTGTGGCACCTCACTATACAGTTTTTATATGCTGTTGAAAAGCCGCAGTCCTACTATTCCCTCGTATTGCTTTGTTAAGAGGTCCCTTTACGCCTGATTTTTTCTCAAGATTCATGCAAAAGGTAAAAATTGAACTTGAAGTCAACAGCTTATTTTTCTCATATTTTTTCACAAGTATTATGTAGCAACAACCATCATAATTAGCTGTCAAGCTACGTGAATGTTGCCTCGTTTTTAAGAAGTTTAGCAAGTTGTATAATGTTCATCTACAACGTGTAACAGAAAGGTGTAACCATATTTGAAGAGCTTATTCAGTCAATGGTATAGAACAATTTTTACTATGGAGTCAACCCTGAAATCTCAAAAAAAATCTGCCTTTCCATACATTTCAGCCGAGCGCCATTGCGTTTTTCTATGAAACAGTTAATTTTTTTTTCGAGATACTGGATTTGTTTCATATTAAAAGTTGGTCTATACCATTAACTGAATAAGCTCTTCAAATATGGTCACACCTTCCTGTTACACGTTGTATATTGAAAATAAAAAAAAAAGAAAAATACAGACGTCGTTCATGTAAAGAAAACTAAGTTTATACACTTTTCAGTAAATCAACAGATACCGTTTCATGGACAGTTTTTACCTGAAACCATTTTACAAATTCGGCGCTTTCTGAATATCTCGCCATCTTGCATCTTGATGAGAGATGGTTCGGAGTGCGGTGTGGGGGGGAAGGGAAACATGTAATAGTGACCTATGAAATTGCCGTTTTCTATGGAGAATTTGAAGGAAACTCAATTTTCAGTACTAACATTTCTGCATTTTTTTTAGGGATGACAAATCCAAATCTTATAATTTCTTTTGTGTATGAAGGAGACAAACAAACAAAACTGAAATAGCTATTGCATTACAGAAATTATGAACTCATAAATCTGTAAGAAAATTTCGGCTATTACATATTATAAAGATGTTTGCAAAGTTTCATTAAGATCAAAGCCGTCATAAACACCTAAAATATTTATGTGTCAATGGGACCTCAATACCAGTAAGAGTAAAAAGTATGTCAGTGGCAAATTCTTGTTTCTTTTTATTGAAACAGCCAAAAATAAATATTTATACATCATTCTTTTTGGTATACCTGTTATCTTTCTATTTCTATTTTTACCTCGGTTTAGCACTATTTTGTAGAACATCTACTTTTACCAGTTTCTAGTTCGACAACAATTAAAAATAAACGTGCATAATCTTCTTTCTTTTCATTCTTACTTTTTTATTATATAATGTTTAAAAGTCTTTTACTTTCCTTTTTTTTTACTTCTTTATAAATAATCTGGCAACACTTTAATGCAGATTTACGTTCAACATGACGTGTTTATTACTCGCCCTCTTTCCTCCCGAGGGTTATCATTAGCACAATAAAGGACACACAATCACTGTCACACTGTCATTTGAACATGATTTCATTTTTTATTATCATGTTTATTCGTTTATTATACGCACCGGAGAAGTTTTGTGTCGATATGATTGATGGTTGTGAATCCATATTGAAAGTAATGCGGTCGAGGTTCGGGGAAAATTATCATTTCGATGTTTTTTCGGTAGTACTTATTATACTGGGCGTTAAGATGATGTTGCGGAAGCCGGAAACTGGCGATAGTACTCGTCCGTACAAACAATTTTTACTATGGAACCAACCCTCAAATTATTATGAAAAATAATTTATGGAGATTTTTTCCGTCCATCACGTCCATGTGAAAAGTATTATTTATCCCTATTTTGCGCTATCCGGAGACCCAGTGACGTTGTATTGCAGTACGCGCTGATATGAACGTTTTTTCATATAGTTTCTGTCGATAATTGTATAACACAGGTCGACTCAAGGTCGTTGGCGACTACCTGCCCCTTAAGGGTCCATATATGTCACAATGCACAACTTCAAGTGATCCTTTCACATTGTGTAACTTCGTTAATCGGTTTACTAATAGTAGGGTTTTAGAAAAAAAACGCAAAAGCTTTATGTTCGCTCGACAGAAAAAAATCACGAAGTTATCGCTAAATTTCATGTATTTGAGTTTTAATGGGCATATCTTAAATTATATATCCTTGAAATTTTTAAAAAATCAGTGACCATAAACCCCGTCCAAACACTTATATATTTATATATTTTAATAATTTCATCTAGAAGCCGTGTTATAAAATTAAACCGCAGTTTTTCGTGAGCGCGTGTTTTTTGGTGGTCGTAACACCACGGCTCAGAGCGCGCTATTTTAAACTAAAATAAAACGTCATAGAGTTCAGTTCTCATTGATGCAAAATGAGGTGCTCAATCTGACCATAAATGCATCCTTTATCCGTCTAACTTACAAGGTGCGATTGCGCTTCATAACTAATTGTTTTTCATGTTCCCAAAAACAGTTAATCTAATGGGTTAATTAACTGCACAAACTACTTTGTGTTTGCATTACTTTGCGAAACGTGTGACCAGTTAAATAAATAGCAAGTCATTTTTAAGCTTTGAATACGTTGTATTGGTCGTTCAATCCCCATTATAAAAACAAGAAGGGGTTACACAACATTCAAGATGTTACCACAACCGAAAACGTTTCTCAAACTACCGACACATAAAAAATAACCGACATCTTCAGATCGGACTAACCGATTAAATCCGTAAATCTGCCGGTGTAATAATTAATAAAAGTTGAATTACAATGTCTGTCCAAAGTTTACGAGTTGTATCGAAGCAGTAATTGGAATGTCAGTGGATATTGATCGAGAGATATCCAGAGCATTGTGACCAGAGGTTCTCTACCTACAGCAATGCACACATGATTGGCCATCTAAATAATGCCGCTTTTGTCTTCACTATCAATATCCTCAATTGGATGCATCTGACCTTCAGGGTGTTTATAGTTATTTGTTATGCAAGGCTGGAAAGTTAATTTTTGGCGCGAGTACCTTGTATTGAAACCTGAGCGTAGCGAGGGTTTCAAAGGTACGAGACGCTAAATAACTTTCCTGCCGAGCAAAACACACAAATTTTCACCCCACTAAAGCGAAGAAAATGTTAGGTGCAAGAAAATATATTTCGTACGCTTTTATGTATTTTTCGCGCGATTTTTCCGGAAGAAAACTCAACTCGGCATTATATACCGTTTGCACTAATTCTGCAGGTGTTAAATTTATATCTTCATCGCTGCTAGCCTCGCTCATATTTTATGATTTCTTTCGATTCTATCAAAAAACAAACTAAAATAATGGAAGAAAAGTGAATGTAATAAAGAGAAGGAAATTTTAAAGATTTTGTTTTTCATAAAATTTTCTTGCTGGCCAGTGCGATTATTCTTTAAATGAGGCTGGCGCATGACATGAAATAAGTATTTGCATTTCAGTGGACTGGCTGCAGAGAATATATAGGTAAACTATTACGAAACCAATGAGGTTCTATATACAGAGTGGAAAAAATTTAAGGGCCCTGGAAGAGAACTACCTTAAATCCTTTAGTTAGCTCATTTTACTGATAGGATACATTCCTTTATTTTTTAAAAGAAACAAAACTGCATTAAAAGATATTCTGAAATTCGCTTGTCTCACCCGGGAAATAACCCAACTAAAAATTTAAAAAATAAACCCTCGCTATTTTACTATACGAATCGGTAGGATTATTGTTCAGGATAAAATTTGTCTAATAAACATTTGGTCTTACACTCATCTGTTGTACGAGATACTCATGAAATTAAATATTTATTACAAGTTCTTTGTTAACAATACCTATTACTGTTCACTTGTAACAAGTAAATGACACGTTATAATTTTCTTATCTCTCTTACATCCAAAGACATCGTATGAAGTACAAGCTTGCTAATGTTATTTATATTAAGTACCTTGTTGAAGACTTCAATAAGATAATCGTTAAATGGTAATAATAAATGTATGCAGAGCACAATTTACTTCTTGCACTAGGCGTACTGACGAAAAGTTTAAAAAAGGAACGTATTTTTTTTGCAACGCGGAGCAACTAATTTGAAGTTCGAACCATAAATTTCGTTCGAAATTCAAATTTTGTTTTGTTTTGCTTTCATTCCGTGCTGTCATTGTGTAATAATGGCGTATAATTATTACTTTACAAGTGAACAGCACTAGGTATTGTTAATAAAGAACTTGTAATAAATATTCAATTTCATGGGTATCTCGTACAACAGATGAGTGTAAGACTTTAGTTTAGTAGACAAATTTTATCCTGAACAATAATCCTACCGATTCGTATAGTAAAATAGCGAGGGTTTATTTTTTAAATTTTTAGTTGGTTCAAGCACCGTTGGTTGGTTTGAGACAAGCAAATTTTAGAAGATCTTTGAATGCAGTTTTGTTTCTTTTAAAAAATAAAGGAATGTTTCCTTTCAGTAAAATGAGCTAACTAAAGGATTTAAGGTAGTTCCCCTCCAGGGCCCTTTCATTTTTTCCACCCTGTATATGTACGAAACCTTTATTGAATAAAAATATTCGAATTTTAAAAACACTTTCCACGTTAGCGGATAAAGTGCGCTTTTCCACCCAGATTTCTAATGATAAACAGAGCCTTTCCGAGCTTGTGAGGTGAAATAGTATATTTCATTACGAGTGCGGAAAGCCTGTCATTGCAAAGAGTTCCGACAAATGTCTACCCGAGCCGAGGCGCAGCCGAAGGTGAGGGTTGACAGTCGGAACAAGTTGCAATGACGGTTCCGCACGTGTACTGAACAACTATTTTTAATACAGTTGCGAAAAAATGAAGCAATTTAATAAAATAACAAAAACACAATAAACTCAACTAACTAATACTCCACGCAATAAATTCTTCGTATGTAGATATGTAGCGACTTTTTGACTTCTCCGAAGCATTTTGTGCAATTATACTGAGTTCCGGTGGTGTCAATTCAAATAAAATATCGTCGAAATTACTCATTTTGTGCAACAAACAACTAAACCCGCAAAGAAAATTTTTGGAAAATGGCGCCAACCGTAAAAGAATATAAGCAGAGATTTTTTTTTGTTTTCTTCACCCATTCTGGCTAGGCAAAGAGAACTATGCCCATACAGCCAAGTCTTCAGTAGATTTTTTTTATTGATATGAAATGAAAATGAAATTTAATGAGATGAAATGAAATGAAACCTAACCTAACTCATTGAATCAAATCATTAAATCTGATATTGAAACAAAATAGTAGCTTCTTTTTAGAAATATTTGCATGAATCATAAAAACTTCTTTGATTTTTTTTTTGTAAAAACTTCGTGGTTGGTTTTTTTCTTTTTAATAGACAATATTTTGACAGTTGGGAAAGAGAACGCACGAGTTCGGAAAAGGTAAAGAAAAAGCTCGAGTATGTAATAGCCCACATCCCGAACGCTATACGTCCCTGCAATACGCCACTTTTTGAGCAACTGTATTAAAAAATATTTTTCATTATTTGTATTCGACTTTAACATTTTATAAAAATAAATAAAATAAAATAAAATACAAATATTTTATTTCAGAGACAAGCTCATTATGTTAGTAACTTTTTACTATATTATTAACAAGTAATATAAAACAAAACAAATAATTAAAATAGAAGACAAATAAAGAGACGCTGAGGAAAGCGCTTCAGAAACCCTGCCCTTCTCGTCTCTTTAATAAGATGGACGCTAGTCCAGTGCTTCATAAAAGCACAGTCCGCATCCAGTCTAGCCACTATCACCTATAAAAGACTATGGGAGCTACTCCGTACTCGATGCATCAGTGACACGGTTCGCAGCCTAACGATAGTAGAGAAGCTATCGACCTACTATATAATCTGTGCTCCAGCCTCTGCCAGCATCCCTGATGCACTGCAGTACCATCACAGCCCCACTAGTGCTCTAAAAGCATTATTGTATTGAGTGCGCAGCGAATACCATGGTAAGAAATGAAAAAGATCTTTTTGTTTATTTAATATACGTTTTAATAAAGCCTAAAAAAGACGTTTGTGTGTACACTTTATTTTATACAATTATTTCACGAGAATACTTAGTCGTAACAAAGACTATTATCTATTTTTTTTAGTCAATTTGTCTACTATTTATTAAAATAATATCATTAGATTCTTGTTTTAACTGTATACAAGACGTTTTAAAATTAATAATATTTAAATTAACTTGTAAAAAATCATTTTCTTAGTTTTTTTGATACAATTCCTACCTAGCCTGTAAGCAGTGGCGTGCACAGAACTTTTTTCCGGAAAAGCAATCAGAAGGTCAAGTACGACAATAAAAAAAAATATGAAATTTTTTTAATAACACTTTGAAAAAAAAAGTTTCTATGACGCCAGGGTAGGCACTGCCTTTCCTGGAGTGAACATTTTCATACAAACTTTTTTTTTTCAAAGTGTTATTAAAATTTTTTCATATTTTTTTTATTGTCGTACTTGACCTTCTGATTGCTTTTCCGGAAAAAAGTTCTGTGCACGCCACTGCCTGTAAGACCTGTAAAATAATAAGTAATCTCACCAAAACTGTGTTCAATTTAGTATATAAATCTTTTAAAAATGTATAAATAGCCCACTTTTTAGATGGCGGATTTTTATGTTCTTAGGCCTTGCCACAACGTTGAATATTTTTACGACTGTCCGTGTATAGAAACCTAAGATGTCATTACAACGTTTTATTTCGAAGCAAGAATTACTCAAACCACCTGTTAAAGATATTGCAAACCTACCTACCTACATACTGCAAAAAGAATCATAAATTGTACGGGAACAACAACATTAACATCTTATTTAATTTTAATATCTATAAAACCTTTGAAAATGCTTATACCGTGAAACCGGTCAGGTTAAAAGTAATAATAATATAAAGTGGACAAGTACACGTGTATTTTAATCACAATGTTCTTAGGATCTCTCTAAGACCTGAAAGAAGTCAATGTTGTTGTCCCTATCACAATCAAATATCCAAGGTTATATCCTCGTTATGAACATTTTTAATTAACCCTGACAGCTTGTTCCAAAACAATACATTTTTCTTGTCATTTGTTACCAACCTAAAGTTTGAGAATGAGTGTTCTCTGACTGCACTGCCCCAGTAGATATTTTACTCTGGCACTGCCCTCAGCCGACATCGTTATTTTTTTTTCAAGTTGAATGTTGAAAGGGAATTAGCTGTTCTATCGTGATACTCTTGTTTCTTTTCTCTCCATCAAGCCGTGATGATGTTTAAAGTCAATTTGTAAGACGAAGGTTATTTGGCTTATGACGTGTTGGTATTTGACATGAGCATTTGAGCAATGCTCATTGGACGGTAAAAAGTTTGTGGTTACCCAATTTCATATGAGTGCGCTTTGTTTTGATTGTCTTGTTTTGGAAAGTCGTGTCCAATTTGTTTCTTTCCTTAACCATGTACCTACGAGGTATAAAAAAAACATGCATTGTACCAGTTACCTCATAAATATTATTTCTTTAGATAGTTTACAGTCTTAGTCAAAACATAGAATTTCAATAATACCACCAACGGTTTCCGTCACGAGTTTTTATCACGACGGTAGCCATTGTCACTATGCCATATTCAAATACTGAATGTAAACTTTCATGTCACCGACTTCGGCGCGTGCGATGCACTCTTTGATTTCAAAATTGTCTATGATTACTCAAATTGAAGGCTTCAGTGACAAAGGATTTTTGAATTCGGAATACAATGAGCTCATTAATCCTTTTATTGCTTTTTATGTATTCGTGGTCGAGATGTTTTATTTTCGTCACGAATGCGATACGGTCACGACTTTATTCATTAAGTAGTGATTCTTTTTGGTTTGAACTATCCTAGTTAGTTAGTGATACGTCGTTAATGCTTTTTGCTTATGATTCATTACTCTGTACAGTTTGGTTTCCGTGTAGTTTTGCTAGACACAAAAAAGCAATATTACTTAACCTTAAAGAAGAAGAAGCATGATGTGTGTCATCTTTCTAACGATGACAGTTAGGTTAGGCGTTACTTTACTTTTTGCTTAATTCCAAGATACTCGCATACGTACGTATAGGTAGGGGTCGAACCTACCCATGATAATGTTGGTTTGAAATGTATGAAAAATGTACGAAACTACTAAATTGGGTAACAAATCCAAAATTACATTAGTGGGAACATAATTTAGGGACATAATTATATAAATGAACTAATGGTTACCACTTCAAAAAGCCTAGTTTTAAAATAAATACTTAGCATTTTAATATTAATACTTTTAGCTTTGAAATTTATCTTCTTTAAAAATAATGGTTTGCTCTGTAATGTTAATACTCTCAGCTTTAAAATTTAAGTTCCTTCAAAATAATATTAAGTTATAGCCATAGAGGAATACAATATCTATAGTAATATCAATGGGAATTTCGCCCATATACATACAGCTTAGTCTGAGGTTTATTTTTGAGGATGACCTGAGGGGTCTGTCCCAAGAAGCTATACGTTATAAACTTTTTGGTCTGTCTTGTCTATGTCGCTGTCCTATTTGTCCTACCACCCCGACTCAACGCAGAAAATAGGTTGAATCTGTTCCAAAATCGAATTAGAGCACCTCGACTCCTCGCCTTGTGGTTACTACCACTATAGTGTATACAGAAAGCTGGAGGCGCAGAGGGAGAGCAGCCCTTGCCCGAAGTAACAAAGTATAGGCATTAGGTACCCATGCAAGCAAGCCGAAGCTGCGGAGGTGAGTATGGTTGCCTGTATTCTGTTACGTAAGGGCAAAGAGGCTGCACTTCCCGTAGCGCCGCAACAGTTGCAGAAGTAACTTTGGTAGATTATATCTACCTTGGTTATCAGCACGATTATCATGCTTATAATTTATCATAAAATAATTTCGATTTTTGTTAAATTAAAAACTCAGACATAGCTGTGTGTCCCTCTAAGTTCCCCTTGCCTTCCCATTTAGTGAAGGAAAAACATTGTGGGTAATTATCCCTTTGACGAACATAAGGTTTTCGCATGAAATATTGAAGTAATAAATTAGTCAATTACATTTGAGCGTAATAAATAAATAAAAGCAATTATTTTAAAATATATTTTGGTGCCATGTCAATAATTAGTGCCAGTATGTAAAAAACTAGAAGAAAAACAGCAAAAATATAAAATATATATACATATAAAGTAGAAAAAAATTGGTGGGAAAAACATTCCCTCTGCCATAGTGCGAAATATTAATTTTGTTGTGGAGAGTATTATTTTAGATGAATTTCAAATATTTTGTAGTCGTTAACATTAGTGTAGTGCGAAATTATTATTTATATAGGTTTAAGGATTTTTAAAATGATAATATTTATTTATAGGTGTATTATTTTTTGTTGCCTCAAATACTTTTTTTTTTGTGGTTTCCATTAATTTTACGGTAAGTTTAAATGTGTCCCTAAAATCTAAAGAAAAGGGCGAGTTTTTTGTTGAATATTTGTAAGCTTGAACCAAAATACGAATTTTGAAATGAATATACATCTTTAAATATTACTTTTTTGCATTATTTACTGCCGAGAGGGTTATTAAAATTATGAAAAATAATCACTTGATTTGCTAATATTGGATAAAAGGCATAGGGGTCGAAACAATGGAGGGAAATAAGATTATGCTTTTGGTGTTTAACAAGTTTAAAATAAGTAAGTACGTAGGTAGGTTATATTTTTGGAAATTTATGGAATCAGTATAGGGCTTTCTTTATGACGCTATCCCCAGTTTGATTGAACAAATCTCGTTAACACGGAAAATGGATTTAAAGTGGTATATGGTCAAAATCGACACTTTTTGAAATTATTTATATTCTATAAAGAAGTCCCTACATAAATAAATGAAATAAATTTAAATAGTTTAACAATTTTGGGACCTTTTCCTAGATTTTGGACTATCAGAAACGTGATCGGAGGAATTTCACTCGATAGAAATAATTATTGAAATGGGGTCTAAATGAACACTTTTTTGATATTCTGACAAATTGGGATAGCGTACAGACTTCAAAAATATTTTATTAAGATGGGTTTTAACAATACCTGAGTAACTAGATATGAAAATTTACAGAGCCATTTTATATAATTTTGTATTAATTTAAAACCGAATTTTGTCAATTTTCTCCGATTCCGTACCTCTCGCAATGCGGGTCTTCCTGTCTGGAGTAACGGGGACCTTTGCACGGACGATATATCACCCATAGATACAATCGTGTCTGCAATTTATTGTTTTAATGGTAATTAAAACTCAACAAATTAAACGACTTAATTCATAAATTAATTCTTAACAGCGCTGCATTTCTTATTTTTGCATCGGTTAACTTGAAATTTTCAAGAATCCAGTGATATCGGGCATAACACTTACAAATATTGCAGAACCTATTTATATATGAAGGGCATCAAGCTGGAAGGCCGATCATCCTACACAGGATCATCGAAGTAGATACAACCTTTCAGTTTGATGCCCTTGATATCATTGAAACTAACAGTAATTTGGCAACACAAAACTCGAACTGTGCCTTACAAACACAGATTTTAACGTGTTTTCATCCGGTATCTAAAATGAAATGCGAAACATATCTTTGTTTAGGTGCAAACACTGCAAGAAGGGGGATCCTAAGTCCTTTAGAAAGCGGCGAATCAAATTATGTTCAATGTTTGGAGAGGACGGCGGCTATGCAAATACCTGCTTTTGTTTCCAAAATACACAGAATTACATGTTAATGTGTGTGTAATTAATTTATTGTGTGGGAGACTTACCAGGGATGTTCCGGGGGAAATTGGTTCTGGGATGGAGACGTAGGGCAAAGTTAGTGATGATTTACAAGTGGTCGGAGTTGGACCGATATTGATTTTACTGTTTCCATGTTTGGGTAGTTTAGGGAAATTCTGTTGGAGGAATGACAACTTTACTAATAGTCTATCAATAAAGTTGCTAAAAAATTGGGAAGAGTCTAGTATATATTGGTGGACGAACTGGATAAGTCACTGGCCTTTGATACCGTCATTTTTTAAATTCAACTTCATCAATTTAAAGTTTTGCCCTTTAATGTTTCAAAATCTTTCGTAACGTTTACAAATAGTTCCCATTCAAACTAATGTGAATGAACAAAATGGTACCATGTTTTATGTAAATATACCGTTGCAAAGAGTAGACACACAAGTCAGTGGTGTCAAAGTGGATGCTGCTTACACTAGAATAATCGCAATCTGTAATGAACTTATTAGAAATAAACACTAATTATGCATATCTTAAAAAAAACATCAAACATTTCTTCAAACTCAATCCGGAATCGTTTGTTTAAATGTAGTATCCGGAACAGCTGAGATAAATTAATTTGGAAGGACGATATATTTTTAATTAATATATGAATAGGTTACATATATAATGTATTTATACATATATTAAAGTGCTAATCTAAATGGAGGCCGGAATACTTTGTTTATGGTCGTAATGTTGCAATTTTTTCATATTTGCCCCGAAACTTACAAAAGTCTCGTAATTTGGTGAAAAATCACCGTAACTAAACCTGACCTGTCAGGTTTGATGAAACTCCTGGGACATCCTTAAAAATGATTTTAAATAGTATTATGCTGATTTAATTTTAATTCAACTACTTATTCACAATAGATAACATGTATATTTCACCCCAAACAGCAAATTTTATACGTGACATTAATGTTACTGGATATAAAAATAAATAAATCTTCAAAGCAGTCGTGATGAAACTGGGACAGTAAGTACCTACTGGTCGAAGAAATCACTCTATTTTTGTTCATTTCATAATTTATTTTTAGTCTACATAATAGACATTTATACAAAATTTATTGCTTCAGATTTTCTTAAAATTCAATTTAATGCCTTGGGACAGCCAAAAATATGCAGTGCGTCACTTTGTTTAAAAATACCCATTACAACACAGTTTTTTGCAAAATTAAGTCTATTGGTTATTTTAAATTTCGATTGTCGACATACACATTATCAAGCTCACTATATTTTACTTACACTTCAGCCCATCCATACCGAACGGAAGGTCACGGCTTGTATTATTTAAATAGAGACTAACCTATTTCTCACTTACATTATACCCTTTCCTTAACCATTATTTTAATTCCCTCATACATATTTAGCGGGTCGTAACGCGTGACTTACAAAAAGTGACGGTTTGAATGATTATTTACTATTTTTCTTCCTTTATTTTTGTTTTGGCTGGAATGCTTTGATATTTGAATTGGAGATGTTTGGTACATTTTTTGTAGGTTAGCATAACGGTCAATACCGGCTGGAAATAGACGGGGATCGTTAAATAAAAACACGTAATTTTGTGATCACACTAAACAGCTTTCCTAAAGTAATATTTCTGTGCAAGCGAAAACATAAATCGCCTTTCCTTTACTAATTTTGAAAAGATTACTGCTAACATTGTACTGGCATGTCCGGTCAATAATGTTACAGAAGCAGCGGTAGTTCAGTTAGTTTGCCGGTTTCACAATCTTGAGACCTGATTTCGAATCCTACGGTTACTACACTGACCAGAGCTAGTCCTGCACCCGTAGCATAATGTTTAATAGCGCGTGACGTAACTTCGTTGAATCACAAGTGTGAGGAGCGTAACACGATATTGTTGCGATTAAACAGTTTTCATTGCTAATTAATACGACGTCGTGTAATGGTGTCAGCCATAATGTTTATTGGACAACGTATTGGTTGTATGAACGTTTCTGTTGAATAAAAGGTTTTTGTGTGCAAAACTTTAACGTTACTTTTATATAATATAACCATGGAATAAAAGTTAGTGCATGACATTTACATAACCAAACTATTTTGATTGTATGATAGACTAACTAAGGTTTGTTTGTGGCTAAAATATTGAATAATAACGGTTATATAACTTTAAATATATTTTTAAATCATTTAATGGTCAATTCTTCACTTTCATAAAACCATCCTTCGTTTTTTTGTACATATAAAAACGCGATTTTGTTTAAAAAATATGGATCCAAATAAAAGGCAGTGTTGGTTCACTGTTCTTGTTTTTCAAGAACCAATGTTTATTAGATCTTATGTAAGTTATTAAGAACCCTAAAATCGACTGGAATGGCCGGGGCGTTGCGTTCTGGATGAGATCTTTTTGTTATCTAAGTGTTGTAAAAAGGTCACCATGTAACTCAAACAAGATGGATGGAGCTTTATTATAGAGATGTATTTTGAATCATTGAAATAATTAAATTACAAAGAGAGCGTTTGTAAAACGTTTACTTGATCATTATACAACATTAATTTGTCAGTGCAAGTTAAATCACAGGTGCGGGGAGCGTGACTTACTATTTAATCGCAAAAACATCGTGTCATGCTCCACTTGTGATTCAACTAAGTCACGTTGCGCGTGATTAAACACTGTGCTACGAGTGCTGGGATATTTATATTCTTTGTATTTTCACTCTCAATGCAATCTTATCATAAGTACCAAAAAAATATGCTTGAGTCTGTAATTAAAGTTTAATATATTATATTTTCCGAGAGGACAATTTTACTATAATATTAAGCTCTAGATTAAATAATACATTTTTACAAGGTATACCGAAAATATAAAAAAAAAGATAAGAGATTGCTCAGAAGTTATAACAGAAATTCATTGATTGAGACCAAAATTACACAAAAAAACTTGCTTTGAACATTTAAGTTTCTGCCTTTTTGCAGTAAAACTGTCCAAAACCTTTTCCCCATCGGCTCTCTTTGGTATTTTTAAAATATGATCTCAATTTGCTACGCCTCATATTTTTTGTCAAACAACGCCCTATATCCAACCGAGCGTAACAAAACGTAATGTCTTTTATTTTTTTCAACATAAATTTTATCCACAACAAAAGTGCAAAAGAAAAATAGGCAATAGCGCGCGACTTTCAAAGTAGTTATTATGATTTTCATTAGACTCGCTCTTCGTATTATCGGCATTGGCAGTCTTTTTTTTTCTTGACCAGATTGTTATTGTCTTTGAAGAATCATGTCGCCATCCATCATCATTAAAATGATTTATTAGTTCAGTGTTTATGTACATTTTAAGTAGGTATTTGTGAAGTTTATTTATGGGTGTGATGTAATAACGCAAGTTCAATGTCTTTATTAACATCTAATCAATATTCTGATCAAAGGCTCACGATTTTTTACAGATGTTTTTAATAGTATTAGTAAAATAACATACTTATATTACATACTTATACATTGGGTATAAGACGAGTTAATAGACCTTGGAAATAGAAATAGTGACCGTGCTATCCAATACTTATACACTATCTCCGTCTATATTCGCACATGAAAACGCAATAGCAGTTAGTGTCGATTCGGTGTAACACGTTTTTACTTATTTGACAGGACTAAACTTAATTTAAGGTTAAACGTCAGTCGCTAAGCGCAAAGTGCATATCTAAACGTTGTTTTTCCTGTTAAGGCGCTCTTATCCCAAAATCAGCAATTTCAAAGTCAAATAGAACTTTCAAATACTGTCTAATACTTCCAAAAAAAAATACGCAATATAGTTCGAACCTTTATCTAGGTCTTCCACGCATGTGTTACACGATCAGATAAACTTTGCTCGATAGAAATAATTCACGAACACAGCATGTAATAAGACCTTTCAAATCATGCCATTTCCGTAATTCCACTCTTTTATTAACGAAACATATCTGGTAATATTGCTCTTAAAATTTTCTAGGTCGACCACGTAAGTGGGTTTTAATAAACATATCCCTTATTTTTAATAAATTTATAAACCGATAAAAACAACGAGAAAGTACAAAAGTGTGGTTATTTTCTTTACTCCTTACACGTAAAGAAAAAGACAGAGAGTCACTCTTCTGGGATAAGAGCGCCTTAAGAAATAAAAATATGAAAAGCATTTTGGTTTGCGGCAATTGACGCCAATAGTTCAGTATTAGTGAGGTTTATAAAGCAAGAGTTTGAAATTGTATACACAATTATTAGTCATGATCTTTTCAAAACCAACTTACAATGCCATTTTAACTTTATTTGGACAAGATTATGAGTAATTATGCATTAAATTTCAAACCCATGCTTTATAAATCTCACTAATACTGAACTTTTGGCGTCAACTTTGCGCTAAGCGTTTGACATTTAATTTTGGGCGTTCTGTCTTTTCTTTTTGTATCGAAAATAGAAAGACAGGACGCATAAAAAAAGGTTTGTCCTGTCAAATGAATTAAGTCGTGTTACACCGAATTGACACGGTTCCCATGGATAAATTTTTAAAAGACATTTTTTTTTTTTTTTCGAAGAGTATACGCCATTTTAGAACATCGTTTTCATTATTTTGGTATATAAATTAACCATTATTGATTTAAATTTTTTAAAGAATTATCCGATGATCTTGTCCTTGACAATTTAAGACATTATACTGATTGTGATGTGTGATTGCTTATAAAAAAGTGGTCTTTCTTTGTCTGTCAAATTAGTCTGAAGAAAATTATTATACATTTATCTTGATAGCAAAGGACACATTTCTAAACAGTCATTACTCAAGTGACGTCACACGAGGGCAAATGGAAGTTGCAGCCTTTTCGTAAAAATATTCATCATCATGAGGTTTTTTAGACTAAAACTTCGAAAATACGGCTTATTAAATCCAAATCTCGAAATGGTTTTGGAATTAACACACCTTAATATGATTTAATCGACACAATTGTGTATATTATTTTTATTGATTGCTACAATCCCATACTGAAACGTAAATATGTCAGAATAACAGTGTCCCTTTGCTTCTGGCTTAAGGGACAAAAGCTGAGTCACCGACCTTTTTAACAGAACCTGTCTAATCCTAAATAGTCTTTAAGTATTATGTGTTTTGTGTTGTGTTCTGTTGAATAAAAATCTTTTTATTTATTTTAGGTGTGCGTTTGGATTTAGCTGACAGTACAGCAAAGAGCGGGTGCGGCCATTTCTATTCCCAAGGTTTTTTGACTCAAGTATTACATGGGCTTGTGTTGTAGCGTGCTTGGATATATTTTGTCACCGTTTAGGTAGGTTTTTACATCATTTAGTATAAAGTGTCTACAGTACCTGGCAGTAAATAGTGCACATCGGCTATCTTCGTAACTGCTTCAACGCTACGATACGATGTGTATTATTTACTGCCGGGACCTCTACGGGTCCAAACTTTTATTCATAACGAGTCCAAACTTACATACAAAACGGTACACTTATTAATTCGGGCCTCGGTCTTGCCTGTTATTTATTGTTTTAGTTATAATGAGAACTCGACATATTATTATTAAAAGTAAATCAATCGATCCATAGGTATAACATAAATAAAGCTTGGTATGGCATTGGCATATGGAACTATGACATGATTCAAAAATCTACGCATCAAATCTATTCCTAATATTTACTTGAAGTTTTTCCAAATTGAACTGATGGAACTATGGCCGTAAATCATACCAAAATAATAAATAAATACAATAGGTGTCTTGTGTAACCCGGTTGGAATGAAGTTCCTTTCGCTACTGACGCGCACGGTGCCGGACTAATACAGCAGTAATATGTATATTAGCAAAAGTGTCGTAACTTGCACTTTTTTCAGCCTAGCTCTCATTCGCCAAGTGTCTAGAATGTAACGTGCGATCAGCACTAGTAGCATAGTGTTTACGCGCGCGACGCCACTTAGTTGAATCAAAAGTGCGTGGAGTGTGACACGATGTTTTTGCACGCTTTTTGCACTTTAGATTCAACTAGTTGCGTCGCGGTGTTACTACAACACGGTGTTTAACTTTAGACAGTGTTTAAATCTGTTGCTGTCACTTTTTTACGATATGAAGCAAAAGGCGACAACAACAGATTTAAACACTGTCTAAAGTTAAACACCGTTTTGTAGTAACACCGTATGCTACCGGTGCTGGAACTTTGTTCTGAAACTAAAAACATACCAACTTCGTTTGTAAAATAATCTAGAGAAGTAAACTTTCACCGTAAATGAAAAATTATTTTTAATTAAAAACTCCTGAATATGGGTTCAAATAAATCGCCGAATCCAGTTCCACAGAAGAGTTGATCATCGATCAGTCGGTAGCCATTAACATCTTAACGAGTACACTCAGCCGTAAACGAAAGTATTTAGAGTTATATATTTTATTTTTATTGCTTCAATTTATTTTTGTTACGTTGACGTCATTTGTTTTGTTATCTCTAGCCTGTTGGACCTTTGTTTTTCTCGATTTTATTGAATATTCTACACAACAAAAAATAATTATGAAGAGGGACACATTTTAGCTTATTTTAAAATGAATGGAAAAAACAATAAAAAAGTGTAGGACACTACAAAAAAATATTACACCTATAAATAAATATTACCACTTGAAAAATCCTTAAACATATCACTATATAGTAATGTTAACGACTACAAAATATTTGAAACACTTTAAAAATAATGCTCTCTACAAAAAAAAAAATCGTTCTATAATCAAACCACCAAAAACAATATCTTTTTTTATTTAACTTCTTTGACGGCTTTGGATACTACTTTACTAGTATATTCGGCAAAAAAGGATATCTCTGACAAGCGTTTCTAGACAGGAATATAAAGCAGCAGAGAGCTTATAGAAAGAGACCACACATGCAAATGAGTGAGAGGGAATGGTTTTTTTGGTGATGATAAGGTTTTTTTGTACATCATGAATTCTGTTAAAACTAGGGACGTCGCCCCCCTCCGCTCCGCTTCATCCATCCATCCATCAGCCTAGTTTGTCCACTGCTGGACACAAGCCTTTCCAGGACTTTGCCACTCCCGGCGGTCATCCTTGAAGAATTGCCCATACTCACACACGCTGGGCAGGCGAGTTGGTGAGCGCGGTGCCGGAACCCTCGCACCAGTGACGAACGCCGCTGCCCGTCACGAGTCTGTTCCATATAAGGCCCGGCTATTAGGGATGGATATACCGCCATCCATCGGTCCCAGGCATGGTGGGCCTCCTGATTTTTTGCCTGTGAGCTGTCCTCTTACTCTTCCCCGAATAACTTCGAGGGAATCTCCAAGTAAGATGGTGGTACCTCCACAGTCGAGCCCGGCATCAGCTCTACAACCTAAGAAAGTTCTGTTTACGACGGATTTATTATATTTAAATTTCTCGTTATTGGCACTATAATAAATTGTGCTACTTAATCAGGATATCGTCCATCAGCTGTACCACCGCTCCGCTTTACTCATTTTTATTTATCTTACATGTAAACCTAACATGCTCCTCCTCGCTTCACTCGTACTTGCACCTATTTGTGAGATAAAAGAGTACCTACCTATTTATAAATAATTAATGGTATCAGTTACTATCAGTTTAGAGTTAAATAATGCACTACAATACTTATACTTTATTATTTTTAATGAAAATCATTTTAATGAGGAGAAATTTTAAGGAAAGAAATATTTAAAAATATCTGTCCTTTTATACCCAGAATATAAAAAAAACGGCCAAAAGCGAGTCGGACTCGCGCACGAAGGGTTTCGTACCATTATCTGTAAAAACGGCAAAAAAACATGTCATCTGTGAAAATTTAAACTGTCTAACTATCACGGTTCATGAGATACAGCCTGATGACAGACGGACAGACAGCGGAGTCTTAGGGTCCCGTTGGTTACCCTTTGGGTACGGAACACTAATTACAGATAAAGTTTTGAGATTTTTTATAACCTTTAAATACCACCTCATTTCTTAAAACCGTAATAAGAGTTGCCGCTTGCTTCTTTTTCGGTGATTTTCGTTAATTAACTTTATCTCTCTCTCTCTTTAATGAAGGAAACAAATAAATCGTCAAATCGTTGAGTTTAACGGTTATCGTCTTTCTTCTGCTTTTAACGGCGTCAAATACTTCCATGACAATTTCTTTATTCACGGATGATTGTGTTGGCTGAACTTCTTTTTTGGCTAAAGCTTGCTGCTTTGTTCTTGTAGACTTAAGTTTTACATGTTTATTTACTCTGGCCATGATTCTTAATAGGTAGACAAGGACTTAGTTGCTACAATCCTGATATATTTTTTCTCCTTTCTATGCTTTGTCAATTAGTTTTCAATACGTATTTATCATTAATACTTTCTTTCTATTGATTTAATGTTTGAAAATATATAGATTTTCCAAAGTCTATTAGGAAGTAATTGGTGAATTCTTCATTGTATACTTTTAATTTAAATATACCTATAAATATGTGAAAACCAAAGATAAACATACAAGCAGTAGGTATTTAATCGACGGAAGACTCAAAATATAAAATTTCATGTTAGTTAAGGTTAAGGCCTCGTGAATCGGGTAATTGTTGAGATTATAATAATAAAACAATGGTTGTCAAGTCTTTTGTACTTCAGATTATGTAATGGCATAATTTTCAACTTAAAGTTTAAATTATTGTGCCCAAATTTTCTTTTGTATCCATGTGTTTCTAATTAAGAAAATATATCAGGGAATATAAGAAACCAAAATACAATAATTTTTTTGGCTCACCCTTAAAAACGCCAATATGTTGTCCCGTATATCATCGACATCATCCAAACTGTAAAGCAGTTAATGAGTCGACAGTTTTATTTCTTCTATATTAGGGTTCAGCAGACAACAAAGAGATAAAACTAGAGTTGTGGTTTTAAAATTAGTGTTATTTTTTTCTCGCAAACAGGGTTCAGATATAACACAACAACAATAATAATCGAGAGACATAATATTTGCAAATATGTAAAATAAAAAAAGATTTTTAATATTAATAACAGAATTCCACTATCAACATCAAAGCTGGCAACTTAGAGGCATGTACTAAGCTGGCAATCTGATATTGGTATCTACCTTTTTAACTAACTCATGTAAAAAAACGAAAGAAGTGTGTCAGGATCGTAGCAGATAGAGATCTATGTTCGTATATGTAGGGTATGAGTACTTATAAGAATGTTGCCTCGTATGGCATCTTTCTTGTCGAATATTTGTAACCGAAGTAAGACAAGCCAATAAAATTAACGGCACCAATTAACGCCCTTATCTTTCCAATCAAAGCACTAAAGACGTTGTATTTTCGCAACTAAGTTTAATACTACCCAAAGTAAGTATATCAATCTGAAAGGAAACCTCATCTTTATGATGTCGTTAAATGCTAATAAAACTGCTCCTAGTGTGGTATTCAATACCACCAGTACACTGGCAAAGCAGTCACTCAGCTATCACTTTTCGTACTGCTAAATTATATCGCGTAAAAATAATTTTTTCATTGATCAAACTAAAGTAACATCATGATAATCTATATATTTGGAGAAATTCTGAGTCACTCACGGACTGACTTATCAATGCCTAGCCCAAATCCTTGGACCTAAATAAATTTGGCACAGAGATTTCTTTTATAATGCAAACAAGGAATAATACCAGATTTTTTTAAATTTGGGAGAGACGAGATCCATAGAGGCATGGCCGCGGGACGTCCGCTAGTTAATATTAAAACAAGGTATAGGACTCGTGTATATACATATATGAATAAGTTTCATTAAAGAATAAAACCTGAAATCGCGGAAGAAAATCAGCTGTTTCATAGAAAACCATAACCAAAATGTAGGGAAAGTTTTTTTTTTACGATTTTTGAGTTGCCTCCATAGCAAAAATTGTTTGTAAAGACCAGTATTATCCATAGTTTTCGGCTTTTTAGCTACAAAAAATCTAGCCCATATATTGATTTTTAAGTATAAATATACAAATTATAGAAAAATCTGTAGCCCGAAGTTGAAAGACTGTTTTATCAATATGCTCACTCTGTCAGTACATTGCATTACTCTTTGGTGGCCTTCTCGCGTAAATTGATATAGGTAGGAGACAATGTTTAGCTCCACAGTTTATAGCTGCGGTTAAAACTACAAAGTTGAACTTGGCAATGTAGAGCATGGAATACCGCACAGGTTGAGAAACATATAGTTTAGGTATTACCCACTCAAATTGGTATCTACATATATTGGGTCTTTACATATGAAATTGCCGAATATTTTTTACATATTCATGAGTTCATAGTTCCTGTAATTCAATAGCTATTTCCATTATTTGTTTTTTATTTGAAATTTGATTTCAATGTTTTACATGTACGTAATAAATTTTGTTTTTATTGTCTGTTTGATAACCAAAATTAAATCTTTAAAAACAGTTCGTCCTAAATGCCATCCATTTCCATGATAAGATTCGTAATATTTTTTTACTGCTGATACTTTTCAAAAATTAAATTTATGTTTCTCTTAGCTTAATGTTGTCTTATTCACACACAAAAAATTTACATAGTTTGGATTTGTCTTTCCTAAAAAAATGCATAAATGTTAGTACTGAAAATTGAGTTTCCTTCAAATTCTCTATAGAAAACAGCAATTTCATATGTAAAGACCTATTATATACGGTTAAATGATGTTAGTTGGCGAAACTCAAAACATAGGTAGTACTAGTCTATATGAACAATTGTTTGTATGGGAGCTAAGCGAAATTCTTAAAATTTGTTTTCATCTTTCCATACTGGACCAGTCAGCTGATCGGGGCAATTTGTATGGGAGAAAGAGAAAAAACGTTGCGAATTTACCGGTGTGAACTTGGCTGCCGAAAGTTGGCTGCCAAAAAACCGACCAAATTAACAAGGTCAATAAATTGTGAAGTTAGCTGCCAAAAGTTAGCTGCCGATATAAGCCGAACACATTAACGAAGTATATAAACAAATTGTAGTTTAATCATCAGTATACATAGACAAGTCTTTTCACAAAATTTTTATTTGTACAAATCGATTTATTATGTTTTTTCGCAACATGAAAGATAGCTGCCATTTTTTAAAGTCAAATGAAAAAAAAAATTGTTTCTAAGGACACCAAGAAAGTTTTGTGTCAATTAATTAATAGTAAATGTGGTCCCTAACCGCTACGAAAATTCCCAACTTTGTCCAAGTCGACTAAAAAAAAAAAATATTTCTAATTTAAAAGAAAACAAATTATTTTCTGGGTCCACAAGAAGACCAAGAAAATTCAGCTACAAACATAAATACGTCTTGATGCAAAATTTATAGTTTGTCCCAATCGATTTACTATGTTTTTTGGTAACATGAAAGATAGCTGCCATTTTTTAAAGTCAAATGAAAAAAAAAAATACTTTGTTTCTAAGGACACCAAGAAAGTTTTGTGTCAATAACTTAATAGTAAATGTGGTCCCTACCCATAACGAAAATTCCCAACTTTGTCCAAGACGACTGAACAAAAAAAAATTATTGCTAATTTCGAAGAAAAATTATTTTTTTTCTTGGTCCACAAGAAGACCAAGAAAATTTGGCTAAAAATGATAATTAGAGTAAATATAAACACGTCTTGATACGAAATTTCAAGTTTGTCCAAATCGATTCACTATGTTTTTTGGCTACATGAAAGATAGCTGCCATTTTTTAAGTAAATGAAAAAAAAATTACTTTGTTTCTAAGGACACCAAGAAAGTTTTGTGTCAATTATTAAATAGCAAATGTGGTCCCTATCCATAACGCAAAATCTCAACTTTGTCCGAGTCAACTTAAAAAAAAAATATTATTGCTAATTTAGAAGAAAAAAATATTTTTTTTCTGGGTCCACAAGAATACCAAGAAAATTTGGCTACAAAAGATAATAAGAGTAAACATAAACACGTATTGATACGAAATTTCAAGTTTGTCCATATCGATTTACTATGTTTTTTGGCTACACGAAAGATAGCTGCCATTTTTAAAAGTCAAATGAAAAAAAAAATTACTTTGTTTCTAAGAATACCAAGAAAGTTTTGTGTCAATTAATAAATATCAAATGTGGTCCCTAACCACAACAAAAATTCCCAACCTTTTCCAAGACGACTAAAAAAAATAAAAAAAAATTGCTAATTTAGAAGAAAAAAAAATATTTCTGGGTCCACAAGAAGACCAACAAAATTTGGCTGCAAAAGATGATTAGAGTAAACATAAACACGTCTTGCTGCCATTTTTTAAGTGAAATGAAAAAAAAAATTACTTTGTTTCTAAGGATACCAAGAAAGTTTTGTGTCAATTAATAGATAGCAAATGTGGTCCCTAACCACAACAAAAATTCCCAACCTTTTCCAAGACGACTAAAAAAAAAAAAAAATTGCTAATTTAAAAGAAAAAAAATTTTTTTTCTGGGTCCACAAGAAGACCAAGAAAATTTGGCTACAAAAGATAATAAGAGTAAACATAAACACGTATTGATACGAAATTTCAAGTTTGTCCATATCGATTTACTATGTTTTTTGGCTACACGAAAGATAGCTGCCATTTTTTAAAGTCAAATGAAAAAAAAAATTACTTTGTTTCTAAGAATACCAAGAAAGTTTTGTGTCAATTAATAAATATCAAATGTGGTCCCCAACCACAACAAAAATTCCCAACCTTTTCCAAGACGACTAAAAAAAATAAAAAAAAATTGCTAATTTAGAAGAAAAAAAAATATTTCTGGGTCCACAAGAAGACCAACAAAATTTGGCTGCAAAAGATGATTAGAGTAAACATAAACACGTCTTGCTGCCATTTTTTAAGTGAAATGAAAAAAAAAATTACTTTGTTTCTAAGGATACCAAGAAAGTTTTGTGTCAATTAATAGATAGCAAATGTGGTCCCTAACCACAACAAAAATTCCCAACCTTTTCCAAGACGACTAAAAAAAAAAAAAAATTGCTAATTTAAAAGAAAAAAAATTTTTTTTCTGGGTCCACAAGAAGACCAAGAAAATTTGGCTACAAAAGATAATAAGAGTAAACATAAACACGTATTGATACGAAATTTCAAGTTTGTCCATATCGATTTACTATGTTTTTTGGCTACACGAAAGATAGCTGCCATTTTTTAAAGTCAAATGAAAAAAAAAATTACTTTGTTTCTAAGAATACCAAGAAAGTTTTGTGTCAATTAATAAATATCAAATGTGGTCCCTAACCACAACAAAAATTCCCAACCTTTTCCAAGACGACTAAAAAAAAAAAAAAAAATTGCTTATTTAGAAGAAAAAAAAATATTTCTGGGTCCACAAGAAGACCAACAAAATTTGGCTGCAAAAGATGATTAGAGTAAACATAAACACGTCTTGATACAAAATTTCAAGTTTGTCCAAATCGATTTACTATGTTTTTTGGCTACATGAAAGATAGCTGCCATTTTTTAAGTCAAATAAAAAAAAAATTACTTTGTTTCTAAGGACACCAAGAAAGTTTTGTGTCAATTACTAAATAGTAAATGTGGTCCCTAACCATAACGAAAATTCCCAACTTTGTCTAAGTCAACTAAAAAAAAAAAAATTATTGCTAATTAAGAAGGAAAAAAAAATTTTTTTCTTGGTCCACAAAAAGACCAAGAAAATTTGGCTACAAAAGATAATTAGAGTAAACATAAACACGTCTTGATACGAAATTTCAAGTTTGTCCAAATCGATTTACTATGTTTTTTGGCTACATGAAAGATAGCTGCCATTTTTTAAATCAAATGAAAAAAAAAAATTCTTTGTTTCTAAGGATACCAAGAAAGTTTTGTGTCAATTAATAAATATCAAATGTGGTCCCTAACGACAACCAAAATTCCCAACCTTTTCCAAGACGACAAAAAAAAAAAAAATTATTGCTAATTTAGAAGAAAAAAAAATTTTTTTCTGGGTCCACAAGAAGACCAAGAAAATTTGGCTACAAAAGCTAATTAGAGTAAACATAAACACGTCTCGATACGAAATTTCAAGTTTGTCTAAATCGATTTACTATGTTTTTTATACTAAAAAAGCTTTTGTAGCCAAATTTTCTTGGTCTTCTTGTGGACCCAGAAAAAAATTTTTTTTCTTCTAAATTATCAATAATTATTTTTTTTGTTCGATTTGGACAAAGTTGGGAATTTTTGTTGTGGTTAGGGACCACATTTACTATTTAGTAGTTGACACAAAACATTCTTGGTGTCCTTAGAAACAAAGTAATTTTTTTTTCTTTTGACTTTAAAAAATGGCAGCTATCTTTCATGTAGCCAAAAACATAGTAAATCGATTTGGACAAACTTGAAATTTCGTATCAATACGTGTTTATGTTTACTCTTATTATCTTTTGTAGCCAAATTTTCTTTGTCTTCTTGTGGACCCAGAAACAAAATTTTTTTTCTTCGAAATTAGCAATAATTTTTTTTTGTTCAGTCGTCTTGGACAAAGTTGGGAATTTTCGTTATGGGTAGGGACCACATTTACTATTAAGTTATTGACACAAAACTTTCTTGGTGTCCTTAGAAACAAAGTATTTTTTTTTTTTCATTTGACTTTAAAAAATGGCAGCTATCTTTCATGTTACCAAAAAACATAGTAAATCGATTGGGACAAACTATAAATTTTGCATCAAGACGTATTTATGTTTGTAGCTGAATTTTCTTGGTCTTCTTGTGGACCCAGAAAATAATTTGTTTTCTTTTAAATTAGAAATATTTTTTTTTTTTTAGTCGACTTGGACAAAGTTGGGAATTTTCGTAGCGGTTAGGGACCACATTTACTATTAATTAATTGACACAAAACTTTCTTGGTGTCCTTAGAAACAATTTTTTTTTTCATTTGACTTTAAAAAATGGCAGCTATCTTTCATGTTGCGAAAAAACATAATAAATCGATTTGTACAAATAAAAATTTTGTGAAAAGACTTGTCTATGTATACTGATGATTAAACTACAATTTGTTTATATACTTCGTTAATGTGTTCGGCTTATATCGGCAGCTAACTTTTGGCAGCTAACTTCACAATTTACTGACCTTGTTAATTTGGTCGGTTTTTTGGCAGCCAACTTTCGGCAGCCAAGTTCACACCGGTTGCGAATTTCGCTTAGCTCCCATACAAACAGTTGTTCATATAGACTAGTACTACCTATGTTTTGAGTTTTGCCAACTAATATTATTTAACATTACATAAAACAGTCCCGTGTCTGACTTAATGACATGATAACACAAAACCTAAACCGCTGAAGATCGAAACATGAAATTTGGAGTACCTATAATATTTCAAATATGTAAAGGTACGTTAAGAAAGAAATTTTTGAAATTCACCCCGTAACGTGGTGAAACTTGGTATAAACTTTTGTATAAAAAATGCGGTCTCAACAGGTATAAACGGCCTGTTTATATCCCAAATCCACACGAACCAAGTCACAGGCATCCTTTAGTTATAATGTACATACATACACTATGTTTATCTATTCAAGTCTGTTTCGTAAAGAAGGCAGAGAGCACGGATTTCCACCTGCTACAATAACGACACGAAACTTTGGCAAAAAAAAAATTATCCTGGCTTTACGGAAAAGTAATAAGAACCGGTCCTTCAGAAATATTAAGCACAAAAGAATTGCAAATAAAAACAACATCGTCTTCCATTTACAAATCTCGCCAAACGCACTACAGCCAAAAAACGGTTAATATCGCGAATAAAGATTGATGATGAATCAATCGCTCCATGTCCCGCAGATAAAAGAAAAACCCTGAGCAATCAATTTTAATCTGGGAACCTCGCACGTGGGATCTAACCTCCCTTTCTCACAATCCTTAGAGCCAGTAAGAAAGAAAGAGATAAGGGCGAGAATCAAGCTATTGGTTTTGATGTAGGTGCCATTAAGGCGATGACGCCAGCCTACTTACGGAATTAAACTTGGCTAAAGAAGATTGAGCAGGGTGCCTTATCGGCTAAGACAATGATGTAAGCGAAAACATTGATGGATATTGGACCTTAAAAATAAAGGGACGACTAATGTTAGAGATAAAAAGTGTAATGTTAATATAGATCACCTCTGTGGCCAAGTGGTAGAGCGCTCGCCTGCTAATCTAGAGGTCGTGGGTTCAATCCCCGCGGTGCATAATGATTTGTGTTCGATCTATTTGTGCCCGAAGTACGGCGATAGGGCTCACCACCAATCACGTTTGGGGCGTAATAATCGTCGGTGAAAAGCGGGTGTAATGAGTGTTAACTCTTATGCTAACTGTTTTATAGCGTCAGTCCACACTCGGAAACACCTTTGACAACCTCTCGGGATATATATGTCGTGACGATATGTATTTTTTTGTTTTTAATAAAAATATAACAATAACTTAAAGAAGCAAGTTATAAGTAAGATAAGTAAATCTATGTTTTTCTGTGATAATTTATTTCAAAACAGCTACAAAAATCCGTGATTTATTGGACGGCAGCAGAAACTGGGCTTTTGAATTATTTCCAAGTAAATCAATGTTGTAGCAAATAAATCTAGACGTAATAAATCGTTTGTATAGTTCTCTCGGCTTAACTGTTCCCTTGAAGTGTGGCGCTGCTGTCGTTAACTATAACTATTAATAAAGTAGTACAAAAATCGTATCTATAAATTGCATATTCTTGGGAACATTTCAATTAAATGGGTATTTAGTACCGTACCGAGGCCGAGACTACAATTTACACAATTTTTTCTTAGCATATGTTCCGATATAACTCGAGCACCACTTAGCTTTCTTTATTATCATCGCAGTTACTCTGATCAATAGAAAAGCTATATATCAACACTGATTGATAAAATAACCGCCAGCCCGATAATTGTTCAAGGATTGAATAAACGTGGACGGAGTCGCGGACAAAAGGCAAGTAAAATATAAAAAGCAGCAAGTCTGTCTTAACATGTCTCAAAGTAGCAAGTCCCAACGGTAATACGCTAGGATCTAAAAATCGTTAATGAAAAGAGGGTATATCAAGTGTCAACTGTTCAACCTTAGCCCTGCGCACACCCCCTCCCGTCAAAGCTTTGCGAATGCGCGATTTTAACGCCATCTATGATTTACTTCACGCACTTTCTGTACTGTCTGAAACTTTAATATATCCTTTGCTACATTAAATAAAAAAAAAACTTTTTGGCGGACTATATAATCATACACACAACTCCTCATAGGCAGGTAGTTGAGCAAACTCAGTACAGATTAATTATTTACTCTGGCTATTGATGTGCCACGATTTATGATGGATCGTATACGAGTAGGAACGCCTTGTGAAACTACTTGCAAAAATACTAATTTAGACTTTATTTCCAGGTAATAAGCTATGAAATGGGACCCGATAATACGATTCGTACTAATGTGTACATTTTTTGCTCGAGATATCGTAGCACGATATGAATTTAATGTTGTGGTTGAGATATTGTGTGATTTGTTGATAAATTGTGGAGAGGCTTGAGGTTGGTTCAGTTGCGATTATTATACGCCTGGTTTGTGATAAATTATGTTCATGTAATTTGTATAAAAAGTATTTAAAATATTTAAAATTTAAAATGACGACGGAAAGAGACCCGACGGTATGACGTTAATACCGTGGAAGCATGGGAGGCCGCTCGTGTGGGATGCAACCTGCGTGGATACGCTGGCACCCTCTCATGTTTCCCAAAGCAGTAGGGCTGCTGGTTCGGCGGCGGCCGCTGCTGAGCTCTCCAAGAGGCGTAGATATGTGGCAATAGGTTCAAGCTACATGTTTGCGCCTTTTGGGGTCGAGACAATGGGGACATGGGGTCCGGAGGCGCGTCAGCTTGTCACGGACCTCTCTGTAAAGCTTGTGAACACTAGCGGCGACCGGCGAGCTGGCTCTTATCTAGGCCAGCGTATAAGTCTTGCCATACAGAGAGGTAATGTGGCAAGTATTTTGGGCACTCTCCCGCAGGGCAGTGATCTAGAGGCAATTTTCTTTTTATAATTATTTTTCTAGGATTATTTTTGTATTAAATATATTAAATTTTTAAATTTGCATTAAATATTACCTCTCATTTAAAATACAATATAAAAACTTTAAAATAAGGTTGTTATCGAACGACAGGAGATACAGGTAGCCTCAGATAAAGATTCTTTATCTGAGCAAGCAGCAGATGCTCTTAGTTTTCTCGCCAATATTCGGAAAGAAATAGCTTTCCTTTACTATTTTAGCAGATATATTTTAAAATAAGCGTAATAAAATAAATAAGTCTAACAAGGATCTGACGTCACTTCCTGTACACACGAAATATTTATAAACTTACATATACTCAGGCCTGCCTCGCAGTAGGATTTTACCACAAATTTTTTGTATGCTACGATCCCGACACACTTCTTTCGCTTCTTTCATATCCATCAATCTAGCCTTCTTTACTTAAAAGCACGAAAAAAATTATATTATTGAAATTACATTACCTTTAATTAATGTTTTTATTCCCGAAAGCAGACAAATAGCTCACTGATGTTTAAAAACGAACGAATTCAGTTCAAAAAAAGGTAAGTACGGAAAAAATATTTCAGTTAAAAAAAACAACAACATACCCTGTAGACAAACATTCCTTAACACCACCTACTAAATAAAAACAAAGGGGTATAATAGTAATGCCACAAATTAAAGGGCTTTTACAAATTGGCTGCAGTGTAAAGACTTTGCAGACCCTACTTAGAAATGCAGGCAGTTTTAAAATTACGTTTACCTCCCGCCCTTGGGAAACACCAGATGTTTCTAGTGTAGTTGGAGTAGGTTCTGACGGTGATGGCAATGATGATGGAAGATTGGAGAAGGCTTCTTTTAATACAACAGTTAGCAGATTGGAAAACATCAGATGTTTCACTTTCAAGGAAAATGATCTGATTAGAACACCAAGTAACAAACTACCCATCGAACTCTTGTTGACTGGTATAACTGTATTTGTTTTAGTTTTGTTGTCATTCTTAGACAATGCTTATAATAAATTATTATGTTATTCCCTTGAGAATGCCGATAAGGCGAAACTAGTTGGGGTTAATTTTGCTGTAAATTAAATTGTGAAACAGTACAAGTGTTTGTTTTCACCCATTTCTAGTATAGTTGGAGTGCGTTCGGACATACAGGGTGTAATGATGACCTGCTCAGAAAATGAAACCACGTGTAGGGAATACCTCAGCAAAGCCAAAAAAAAAACAATTTCGAGAAAATATTTCTGTTTACAGAAATTTGTTTTCTCGAACAAAATAAATCGTGTTCCAAGTGTGCACCTTCCCTTCCAGTATTACTACATGTCAGTAACCTGCACGAAACGGCAACGTCGCATTTTTTAAGCCTGTTAAAAAAACGTGGTTAGTACGTTGCACTTGTGAGCGAAACTAAATTAATTATTAATTTCTAGATGTATTAATAGGAATGTCGAAATGAAATTTAGTACAAAGAACCCTCATAACATCCCCTATACGTGGTTTCATTTTCTGAGCAGGTCATCATTACACGGTGTATGTTCTGTGGTTCTGACGGTCATGGCAATGATTATGGAAGGTTAGAGAAGGCTTCTTTTAATACAGTAGTTAGCAGATTGTACTCAGGGACTAAATATGACTAACCAAGTTCGATATAAAAAAGTTGTAATAATTAAATTCAAATTCCCGATGCGTCGCAGCCGTTTTAAACTTACTTTAAAATCTATAGAGATATGAAAAAACAGGAATATTTTTTATTGCTAAATTAGGCACTAATATACGTTCAGTATCTTACTCGAATTAATTCCATTAGCGCTATTTAAAAAGTTACTCACTTTCAAAATTGATTATATGATATAATCGATAGCTTTACCAAAGTAGTCTTTCATATTGTAACTAAGGAACTGAATTTTCCGAAATTACACTACACACAAACTACACTACACCTCGTACATCTGAATGTTATGATTTTTATGTACCTTTTCTCAACATACCAGATCCAAACACCTTGTTTTTCCAACGTCAGCTCCCTATACCGATGGACGTTTATTAGTCTTTTCCCTCGGCGGAAAGCGGGCCGGTGGTGTTTTCCTAAAGGGGGCTGAGACTGGTGCCCATTAAAGATTCACGTCGGCGCCCAAGTGGCCGGTTCAGGTTTGTTTGGAACCGCCCGCCCAGCGCTGGTTGTTCGATTGTGGTGGTTGAATTTATAAGTTTGTTTTCCTTTCTTTTTGGGTTTGGGTGGCGGGTTTTTGTGACGTTCCGGTTATTTAGGGCGAAGGTGTACTTCGATAGTCATAGGGCGACATGCATTGCCTTAAATGTAGATTTAGTTGATATATCTGGTGTGTGTTCAATATATTTCTAACAAATTAAACTCAACGTATCAAAACTATATTTAATTATTGTTCAAGCCACCTATTGTTCAAGTGACAATGTCTTCGGGCGCGTTGAGCGTTATTTGGTAGGGGAAAATCTGATGGGTTTGCGTCACCGACATGCTAATGTTGACAGTTGAAGTTTTTACTTCTATGCCATTACTGCCTGTGTTTGTTTTAATATAAGAGTTTTAGTAACTGCAAATAAAATATAATTACTTGTCATATTGTAAGAATACAATAAAAATATTAGAAAGACAGAGACAACATCATTAACCCATTATCTTTAAACATTTCCAAAGAGAGCAACAAAGCAACATGATCTCAATACCAAATCTTCACGACACGTATAAAATCATCAAGTCATCGTGTCTAACATGGTAACACAGGTTTGCCACATATCATCAATCCGAGGCCGCTGGGGCGCTGCCAGTTCATTAATATTAGAGAACAATGTCCGCTTGTCTTTGGTAGGCGGCGATTGTGGATAACTGGGCGGGCTGGGCTCCACTTGCGTCTGTCATTATGTTACAGTGTTCTTTATAATTATTACAAAAATGAAGCAAAATGTAAATGGACAGGTATCTTTAAAATAGACCAAATAATATAGTGATGATACTGAACTGTTTTACCAAAGAAACATACACTATGATATCACAAAAATTTAAACAGCCTATTTAAAACTTTGTATAGACTTTCAAAATGAATTAGGAAATATACAAATATTTTTTTCATTTCAGCCGTTACGGTTATATAGGAGAGTTGTTCAGTATTATTTATACGATTTGTAATCGGTTTATGCTCTCGCCTGTATACCTCAGAAAGTATAAAATTTCTATCCGTCTATGTGCGTTATAATTATATAACATAAAGTATACATTTTCTGTCCATATGTGTGCGTTACAAGTTATAACATAAAGGATACATTTTCTGTCCGTCTGTGTGCGTTATAACAAAAAACTACTTAAATTTGGCATCAAATCGTGGGTTGAAAATTAACCCAGAATTTTGGAAAATACGTAACATCTTTGATGACGTATAAAAGGTTTTTCAATATTTGTAAAAGGTGTCTTTTTTAACGCAATTTTTTTTTGCTCCAACTGAATCATGCTTTACTAACAATTTTTTTTTATATTCATAAAACTTTTATATTGTGGGAAATTAGGCAATTTTACGTATATTTTTTGCCCCTATTAACGGTAAAAAGTAAGTCGGTTGAATTTAGCTCCACGGCACAGCACCCAGCAAAAATAACTGCAAATTTTACTATGTATAATGCTCGCTTTATTTTTAATAGAAAATGCGTTTGGTCACAAGTGGAACTCACTTTTACCAGCGAGTAAATTGAATATACCCGGCTCCGCCTCTTACCTGTACCTCGTTACTTGATCCTGAATATTGAATTCACAATAAACGCTTCTATTCCTATACCTCTACGAGTATATGTACTCTATCTATCTACTTGTGTACGATTGTACCCGTTCTCTCTACTCGATTAATGAATGCTAGTTCTTGATCAATTTATTGGATTATTTAAATTAACGTTTTGGAACGTTGTAATTGTTAATTGGAATAACAGAACGACTTTGTTTTGAACTGTTAATTGCGAAAGAATTTGTGTCATCATCGAAAATGACAGTTTGTTTCCGTTCTCCACTGGATATAGCTTCATCCTTTCTGCATCACTAATTCCTGTCCCAGCCTAGGTTGATGTCATCAAGGGCTTGACAGATATCTTGTTAATGTCATCAGCCCACTTAGCTGCTGCTCTGTCGGCTTCTACCTACCATCGCTTCTGGACTACCATTCAGTCAGAAATTACTCTACCATAATCACCTTTTGATAATTCTGTAGGTTTCTTTTTTGCAATTTTTTTTTACTTTAACTTTGCTCACTTTTAAATTTTACATCTGACAATTTTATATAAAATTTTGGTAGCAATATAGAATACATCGCGTATCAGTTTGGAAACCCGTGCTAGTTTTATTTTGAAACCACTACTATGACTAAACCTTCAAGTAAATTATGTAATCTGTAAAATAAGAACAGATTTCTTATAACAAAAAAAAAATTGTTTGCAAGGAATTCAAAAACAAGTGAAGTCAGATAAAGAATAACGGACCAATCAATGCCCACGATCAAATTTCCTTTCAAACGAATACCAGAAGCCGACCAATAACAATAACTCAAACAGCCTTCACCAGCTTTATATCAATCTCTTTGTCCATTAATATTCAGAAAGAGTCGGAAAAGGCGGCAAACAAATTGGCCGTAATAGCATAACAAGATACCAGGCAAGATTTACTTTAATTACTCTGATTATATCGTTATACTAGCTTTTGCCCGCGGCTTCGCCCGCGTTGATTTAGTTTTTGTGTACTAATTTTTATAGAGCGTATTTAAATCTGGTTTGGAGTGTTTTTGGTACAATTATTTGATCTCCAGGTAAAGTCTCTTTGGCGGGGCCTATTACCTATTGGTTTTTTTAAATTCATACATGAAGTACCTCTTTATACATTAGAAATTCTGCCCTCAGCTGTTAACACGACCAGGCTGCTAGGTGAGCTCACTCTCGAGCAGGCTACGTAAAACTGGCCGTGCGAAAAGCAGTCCCCCCTAAGATCAATTCCTGCTGTTTTCAGTGACTGACCCTGAGACTTACTAATCGTCATTGCGAAAAGGAAAAAATGGAACCCTAATAGGATCAGAAACAAACATTATAAGTGCTCTCACTCCCTCTGGGAGTCAAGGTGTAGTGCTCGGCCGAAAAACTCACATGCTCGTTATTCGGTCTCGCTAGAAACACACTAATCGGCCTTCGGCCTCGTGGAGCTTAGCTCGGCCTTCTGCCTCGCCAGAGTTCCAAAAAAAGGAACTCACCGATCAAAGTTTTTCCGAAAAAGTATCAAAATCCCTATCAGTTGTCAAAGAATGTCAAATTTGTATATGGCAGCGTAATCAGCGACCCCGAATGCCCCTTGATACCGAGTTTCATGTAAATCGGAATACTTTTTTGGACCTGTGAAAAAACTGTCAAAACCTGACAAATTAATTTTTTTTTGGTGGTGTAGCCCCAGCTTGACCGATCACTATAGTTAAAACCCGAACTCCCTACGCTTATCCGTTCGGGAGATATGGCCGATCAAAATTTTGTCAATTTTTTATTTTCGTTTTTTTTTTACCGGCGTGGTCGTCTAGATCTCGCCGAACCCTTTTCTTAGAGTATCATGAACATGGGAGATACGGGCCTGTAAAGTTTTGACACTTTCGGCAGACCGATCTCGTCGAGACATTTTCCTAGACACCCATCAACATGGGTTTAACTCCAGCCGTTCGGGATATACAGGCAGTCAAAGTTTTGAAATTTAAAAAAAAAAACTTTTTTTGGCACCCCGTGGTCCAACCCACAGGGATGTACCACCTTCCGTTCCAAAGATATTTTGCTGGGATATAGATAGATAGATAGACAGACAGATAGATAGATAGATTTTGGATAGATAGTTTGATATATAGATACCTCAAAACGAAAAAATGGAACCCTAATAGGATCACTTGTGTGGCTGTCTGTCTGTCCGTCTGTTACAGCCGATTTGCTCTGGCACACATACTTTCAAGAATTTTCAAACTTCAAAATCGATGCCATTTTCGTAATTAACGTCCAAAAAAACCATAAAAACGACACCCATATTGATATTTACACATTTCAAAATTTCAACCCCATCGTACCCCAACAGGAAATGATGTTATTTCACGTTCACTACGTTAGATTTAGAAATCGTTGTTGTTTTCCTAATCAGCGACCCGATAAACCATATAAACGATACCCATGTTGGTTTTCAGACTTGGTCACCCCATTTCTCCCTTTTAGGGGTTGAATTCTGGAAAAGCCCTTTTTCACGTCCACCACGTTGTATTTTAAAATCTTTGTTGTTTTTGTAATCAGCGACCCGATAAACCATACAAACGATACCCATGTTGATTTTCAGACTTTGTCACCCCATTTCCCCCTTTTAGGGGTTGAATTCTGAAAAAACCTGAAACACGTGTTTACTCATTTATGAATAGGAGTACTCCTGTGAAGTCTCGAATAAAATAGTCTAACTAATCTTGTTTCCCCATACAAACTTTGGACCCCCGTTTCACCCCCTTAGGGGTAGAATTTCGAAAAACCCTTTCTTATTCCTTGTTTACATTACAAAGGGAAGCTTTGTGCAAAATTTCAGCTTTCTAGGTCGAAGGGTTTGGGCTGTGCGTTGATGAGTCAGTGAATGAGTCAGTGAATGAATCAGTAAGTCAGTCAGGACTTCTCTTTTTATATATATAGATTGTCGAAACCATTTTACTACTACCACTAAACTATTTTTAAAACTCTAATTACAAAGATATTGGGTTTATTTTTCAACAGTTGAGTTGTCAACGATGGTGGTACACTTGTATGCGGGCTATTCACGCGAAAGCTATTACAACGATCCTGTAAAACTCGTAACGGAGTGTCAAAGTGGAGGCTTTTAATCACCCCTTTCATGAGTAATTGAAAATCTGATATGATATGAAAAGCGTGAATTCTGCAGTAATGAGTGATTGATTGTAGGATTAAAAAGACACCAAGCCACGAGTTTTAATATTTTTTCCCGAATACGGCAAAGCCAAAATGAAGCCAAAATTAGTATTAACTCAAGTAACGACCTCTTTTGGTCACATCTTTGCAATTTTACGTTCTTACTTAAATATTTAAAGAAGAAAATAAATAATTACTTACCTGCACGGTTCTTTCTGAAACTATTCATTGTACTTTTACAAATAGGTTAAGGATTTAAGGATCGATTCTCAGTACAAAATATTAAGAAATAATTATAATGGCCAAAACACAACTTTCAGATACGAGTTTTCCAAGCAGTATTTAATCTGTTGATTTCTTATTATCGCTAAAGCAATAGTCAAACAATAAATATCAGGTAAAATAGTGGCTCGAAACCATTCTACGAGTAAAACGTCCTCAGAAGGTTTCACACACAACAAGCACGATGCACCTCACATTACCTCATCAGCCTATCATTTGATAACCGAGATAACTCAGCATCCGGTAACGAGTGACACCACGCGGGAGATAAATGGCCCGTATTAGTATAATCTGTTAGCATTATGTTACGGAGCGACCTGTGTTACGCAGGATATCTTGATTTCGTGGTAGGTGGTATGAGCTGGGAAGGTTGTAAAATTGTTGATAGAAATATGAGGAGACGAGAAAAAGTCTGTCGAAACTTTATTTAGAAGAGTTTTTTCAATAATCGTGAGTCACATCGTAGAATCTGGCAAATCATATTTTTGTTAAAACTAGGAGGGTCGCTTTACTCCGCTCCGCTTTACTCGGTTCCCCAAATGTATTTACATGTAAACCTAAGACGCTGAGACGTGGTCTTTTACCAAAGGCTTGATCTCAACGAGCTATGGAGCGGGCTATGCTTGGGATATCTCTGATATAAAATCCGAAACGAAGATGTCTGTCAGAGATCGAAGGTTACCGACATAGCCTGCCGAATTAGTAAGTTGAAGTGGCAGTGGCCATATTTGTCGCCGACGTAATAACCGTTGGGGACGTAAGGCATTGGAATGGAGACCACGTTCAGCAAAGCGTAGCGTAGGCCGCCCTCGTGCCCGCTGGACTGACGATCTGAAGGACGTTGTGGGTGCCGGCTGGATGAGGATGACTGAGGACCGCCAAGAGTGGCGTAATATGGGGGAGGCATATCTAGCAGTGGATGAATACGGGCTGATGGATGGATGGTAAACCTAATACGCTCCTCCTCACTCCGCTTTGCTCCGCTCGTCATCCCACCTAATTTGGATTTTTGATGAGAGATTTTCGATTTTATACTTTATACTTTAGAATCTAATTTAGAAGTTTAAGTAATTCTACGACCTGCCCATAGCATATAATTATGTATCAAAAGGATTTAAATTCGGAATAATATGTCATTTTCAAGAGCAGCAATTGTCGGAACTTAAATAAACAATGAAACATACTTCGGTGCATAAAAAAAGTCTAACATACCTCTTAAATCACCTTTTAAAGCATTATTTCTCCTAATAGACAATTATAATTCACAATAAGACTATATCACAAAATTTGAAACTCTAAATCACATACATTGTCAGATGAATTTTTAATGAATATTACATATTACATTTTTTATTGAAATCATACTGCAAAAAATGTTCTACTCCAATCAACCGCATCGCCATTTTCAACCTTATTTCTTAGTGTAATATATCAGCTTTCCCCCGCGCCACACGGTCACTGTGAGAGGAGGCGAAAACAACCTCATGAATGGATATCCCGCTTTGCGTAATCAAAACTAGTGTCCTTTCCTTCTGTGCGAAGAGCACAACTCGGTAAATTTCAGGAGTAAGACAAAGATATAGAGATAACTTCTATGCATTTCTCTACTAAAGTACCAAAACGACATACTAAGTATATTAATGAGGTGTATAAAGCACCTCTCCCGCACTGAACTTATTAAGGGCCTTACTATTGCCAAATGAGTACTTTCTAAAGCCTACTCCTCTTTTACGGCCAAACCAAAAATAATGAAAAAATGTATTATGAATAATCAGCTCTTAGACAACATATGCAACATTTTTCTATTTCATACCAAAAAAATATCTACATGAAAAATTGTATTTACTAAATGGTGTTTTTTGGCTTGAATTTCCTACTGCTCCTTAGTGGCTTGGCCGATTGAATTCATGTATACTTTGATAAATAGATAAACTTAATAGCTATAAACATAACAAATGATTATTTAATCGAACAATCACGTCCAAGTGAAAAGTATAATTTTCTGCTATTTCGCCCTTTCAAGAACGCAGCGTGCGTCGTAACAGCCACTATGCATTGCGCGCTGATATGAACGTTATTTCAATGTCGTTTCCGTTGATATTCGTACTGACAAATATCGAGCTGCTAATTTGGCGATGGTAAACAGGAAGAGGTTGAAATAACCTCCTACCCCCCGCACTCTGCGTCCATGACACAACTATGTTTTTTCTTGTTTTTATAATTTCCACATGTATACAACTTAACCCTTAATAGCGCAGCAGGAAATTATTTCCCACGTTCAAATCCATCGATTTTTAAGGGACAACAGGCACAGTGTTCCCGCAATATGTCAAAATCCAAGACTTAGCATATTAGTCTATGATATAGAAACATTTTGCGTAAAACAGAACACATCTCTAGGAGCTATCAGGTCAAGAACAAAGCGCCACTAGTTTTTGTCAAAGTAGTGAAGTTTGTTGTTGTTTTGCAAAAGTTTCTTGTGATTATTTCGAAAAAAAAATACGGCTGGTACAAGTAACACATAAATTCTTAAAATTTTCGAGTTTATTTGATGAATTTATTATTGGTTACCTCTAAAATAAAAATATGTAAATATATGAAATTATTTTTATTTTATAGCTAACCACCATGAAAAAACACTATTTAAGTTGACAACAGGTATATAATTCCCACATGGTTGTACAACTAAATCAATAAATAAAAAATTTTATAAAAAAATTAATATTTTTCTCATTATAATAAAGTGTGGATTGATATATAATTCATAGCTATCATACATCCAGATTACTCAGAACCCTCTAAGGGTTAATACACACCCTTACGACACCTCGACACCCATTAAAAACAATTATACATAGCCGAAGAAATTAACGTTTACATTCCATTATAATTTAACTATTTCTTTGCTTTGGTTTTATCTATTTTATATTATATCATTGATTTGTAAGTGTTTTAAAGAGTCATGTTCTGTTTCAATCCATCCATCCATCCATCAGTCTAGTTCGTCCACTGCTGGACATAAGCCTTTCCAGGACTTTGCCACTCCCGGCGGTCATTCTGGAAGAATTGCCCATACTCACACACGCTGGGCAGACGGGTTGGTGAGCGCGTTGCCGGAACCCTCGCACCAGTGACGCCGCTGCCCGTCACAGTCTGTTCCATATAAGGCCCGGCTATTAGAGATGGATATACCGCCATCCATCGGTCCCAGGCATGGTGGGCCTCCTCTTTTTTTGCCTGTGAGCTGTCCTCTTACTCTCCCCCGAATTACTTCAGGGGGTTTCCAAGTAAGATGGTGGTACCTCCACAGTCGAGCCCGGCATCAGCTCTACCACCTAAGAAAATTCTGTTTACGACCGAGTTATTATATTTAAATTTCTCACATGCGTAATTTCGTTATTGGCACTTTAATAAATTGTTCTACTTAATATATTTTAATCTGTTCAATGTGCTGTGAAATATCAATGAATAAATTATTATTTCGAGAATTTTTGATCTCGTCTCTCCCTCTTGGCCGAAAGAATTTAAAGAGAGAGAGACGGTACATCCCTCGGCAGAAGCACAGTCGACCGAGGTTCAGAGCCCCAGGGAAAGAAACCGGCGAACGATGCGAGCAGTATCGAGCAGAACCGCCTTCTGCATCCGCGCTGGAAGCGAACTGCCGCGGAATCCCAAACGTCTCAGGTTGGTTTCAAGACTGGTTGGTATTAACCCGTTCGCGGATAAAACAACTGGGATTATTTCAGTGGATGCCACGCCCCACATGTCGGTAACCTCGTGAGCCAGGTCGAGATACTTCCTCCTCTTCTCGGTTTCGGCTTTCACGAGGTTCTCATCGTGTGGGATTGTGATATCCACCAAAAACACCCGAGACTGCGCCCGGTCCATCAACACGATATCAGGTTTATTCGTGAGAATAGTCCTATCCGTGATGACAGACCGATCCCAGTAGAGCTTGGCGCGGCCGTTTTCTAGTACTGGCGTCGGTGAGTACTTGTAATATGGCACCTTCTGATTTACGAGGTCGTACTTGTGGGCGAGTTCTTGATGAAGGATTTTGGCCACTTGGTTGTGTCTGTGCAGATACTCAGTGTTGGCAAGAGCGGAACACCCGGAAATAACATGTCGGAGAGATTCTCCAGGATGGGCACATGCCCGGCAGATGTCCTGGGTCCCATCCTTGATAATGTATTTCCGGTAGTTGCGCGTCTTGATCACCTGATCTTGTATTGCACAGACAAAGCCCTCGGTTTCCCCGAAGAGGTCACCAAAGCGCAGCCAATGCATGGAGGTTTTTTTGTCAACATGAGGCTCGTGAAGGGCCTTGTGAAACCTCCCGTGCAATTCCTTTCCTCGCCACACAGACTCTCGTTCAGCGGTGCTAAGTACAACCGGGTCGCGCCATTCTTCGTTGGCTAAGGACAAAGGGGTGAGTCCTTTATCACATGCCACGACTTCTTTATGGATTGCATCATCCGTTTTCGACAGGAAATAATCCCTGAGACTGCATATTTCACGGTTGTGCATAGCCTTGGCGTTTAAAAAGCCTCGACCACCACACTTCCGCGGGAGATACAGTCTCATGACCGACGAACGAACAACATGACCCCTCTCCACATGCAAGACCGCACACTTTTCGACCCCTAGCTCCATCCTGATGGAGTTGCTGAAATCATCAGTGATCTTCAACAACTCCTCCAGTTTCTGAGCTGTGGGGCCAAAAAGCTTCAGGTCATCCATGTAGAGAAGGTGCGATATCCGCATTCCTCCCCTCCGAAACTGAAAGCCCGCCGCTGATTTCTCCAAAAGTTGACTCAAAGGGTTCAGCGACAAGCAAAACCAAAGCGGGCTCAGACAATCACCCTGGAAAATACCCCTTTTTATCCGTATTTGGTCATCGGCATCCGTCATTTTCTCGCCTGCTAGACTAAGGATAGTACTCCATTGCCCCATACATGCTTCAAGGAAGTGTCGAACTGTATTGTCGACTTTGTACAGCTCAAGGACCCTTAGGAGCCAAGAGTGGGGAACCGAGTCGAAAGCCTTTTTGTAGTCTATCCAGGCGGCGGAGAAGTTCCGACGGTTGCGTCTGACCAGTTTGCCAGCGACCGCGTCAATGAGGAGCAGCTCCTTGCTACCGCGGCTACCACCCCTACATCCGTTCTGAGCATCCGAGATGATGTGATTTTCAACAATGTGTTGAGAAATCTTGGAGTTCAGAACGGAAGTAAGCGTCTTGTATAGAGTACAAAGACACGTGATGGGGCGGTATTTCGATGGATCCGCGGTATCTTCGCTTTTTGGAGCTAAGTGAGTGACTCCGGTAGTTAAGAAGTTCGGGAGCGTACCATCGTCAAGGGCCTGTTGGAACTGCCTTGCGAGGGTAGCATGGGATCGCCAGAATCCTTTCAGCCAGTAATGCTGCAGTCCGTCTGGTCCTGGACTTTTCCAGTTCGGGGCTTTACGGACCGCAGCAGTTACGTCCTCCTTTGAGATTCTGACTGGATTCATTGGCGTGATAGACGCACATGCTCCCTCGACAGCTTCGAACCACGGGCCTTCCTGATGGGTGACAGGCTGTGACCATAGGCTTCGCCAGAAGGCGACTACATCAGCCTGCTCCGGTCGAGCGCCTATCGATCTCATTTCCGGACGCTCCAGAGTTCTGTAAAACTTCTTTTGGTCACTCTCGAAGAGACGATTGTGTTGGTGCCTCTTTACCGTTTCGGAGTATCGCCTTAATCGCTTACCCCAAGCAGCAATCTTCTGCTTCAGGTAGTCGATGCGCTCTGTTAGGTTTTGGTTAAAGTCTGGGTGCGATATATCAATGTCTTGCCCAGCAAATGCCTCCGCAACAAAGCGCATCACTCTAGGCCTCGTGTTGCCTGACCTGAAGCTGGTCAGTTTGCCGATAAGGATCCTTGCTCTGGTGATACGGCGGTTAATTCTGCGTTGCCAGGCTGGTATCTGACCACTTCTGGGAGTGATTGATCCAGTACCTGGCATACGAACGCCAACTATCCGGCAAACTGCCATAGCGGCGCTGAATAGCACCGTATCCGTATCCCAGAGCTCGATGCTGCTTTCCAGAAATGGAGGCAGCACCTGATTAATGACCCCAACGACATCCCGAACCTTGATGCTCAGAGGCACTCGGGGAAGCCGAGGCCTCAGTTCCATAGGCACTTGGCGATACTCTACAATCGTCTCTTCTAATATGCTCCTCATTTGCTCTAAATCCTGGGAGACCGTTTCTGCAATGTTTTCTTCTGCGACATTTTGTGGATTAAGTTCTGACTCTTCATTGCCATTTGGTTGGGTAGAGACATCTTCCACATGTGGTGCATTATCCATTACAGGAACAGTCTCGCGTCTCAGTTGTTCGAGTTCGGTAGCGTTAAATACGTTAGAGCGCTGTATATACCGAACTCTGTCCGCTAAGTTTTGTTCCGTGACAGTTATCGAGGGCTCCAGCAACAGAAATTCGCGGAACATTACTGCTCGATATCCCGTTGCACCGGTATTGCCCCCCGTTGCTCTGAAGTACGCGCGCATGGCATTGGCGTTCATTTCGCTAGACCATCTCATGCGCCGTACTCTCTCACCAGCGGCGAGTGCCGAGTGCTGGGTCTGTGAAGACCCTGCCGACACCAAGCCAACTGGTGGTGATGGTGGATTGGCGGACTGGTCAGGTGGTTGGACCAGTCTGCGGTTTGTGCTGGCGGCTCGCATGCTGCTACGTCCAGCGCCAGCCCCAGACGCGCCCTGGCGATCACCCCCAGGTAGCGGCCCTATACGTTTACCATTATTCCTTACCATCATTAAGAGTTTGCCATTGCCCTGTTAGCCGTGTAAGTTTATTATTATTATTATTATTGTAATTATTTATTATTACCAAGTGTGCACTCTGACTCAAATTTTCCAGTTCACAGTTGGGAACACCTCTGACACCCCTTG
This sequence comes from Ypsolopha sequella, assembly GCA_934047225.1. Classification (NCBI taxonomy): domain Eukaryota; kingdom Metazoa; phylum Arthropoda; class Insecta; order Lepidoptera; family Ypsolophidae; genus Ypsolopha; species Ypsolopha sequella. The sequence goes on along the minus strand of OW203988.1, from coordinate 3,026,017 downwards.
GGGATTCATGTCGTGACGATATATTTATTTTGATCGTCTATGAAATGTTATATTTAACCGTTATCCAATAAAAGCTATTAAGTTTTATTCAAAGTTATCGGTATAACTTGTAACTTTTATAGTAATTTATGAATCAATTTACTTCATAAGTGCCGATATGCCTCGGGTTATAGCAAAAATATCGTGCATATAATTTAAGTTATGATATAACGCTGAAGCTTGCGTATTAAATACCTGATATCTTATGTTTAAATTAACTATTTATATGTTTACTTTAGACATGACAGTGAATTTGATAAATAAGTCTTCCATTTAGTATAAATCTATTTAATTTATTGTAGCTTGTAGTATATTTACAACATGTAATTTTCAAGGTCTTTGGTTTTAGTATTTCATATATCCCACTAATATTATAAATGCGAAAGTTTGAATGGATGTATGGATGGATGTCTGTTACACCTTCACGCCGAAACTACTAAACCGATTGGACAGAATCTTTGCACAGATGTAGGTCTAGACCTGGAATAGGACATAGGCTACTTTTTATCCCATAAAACATAATTAAAGCGGGCGAAGCCGCGGGCAAAAGCTAGTATTTCATATTTCATAGGATTATTTCCTTTTAAATTTGATTAATACTTGTCATTTATTAACGACATACTTACTTACTTCATTGTTTAGACTCATTTAGTGCACGTACAATAAACCCGTGATACTATTACTTATTTTACACCATTGTAAAACCGAAACCGGTTGGGTAAAACAAGTCCATACATATACTGTGAAACGACTACAAGTTTCATCAAGTGTGTCATGTTTTCAATTTGAGTTACCTTTTTGCTATTTAAGTTTTATTTGAAAATATATTTTTATTTCGAAACAAATTTCAATTTTGATATGTTGATAAAAGTATGTACTCCAGGCAAATATTCTGCCAAGTGAGCAACCAAAGTTCCCACTCTAGACCGTTGAACTCTAATTTTTGCAAACTTGACACACCAGACAGTAAAATAGACGTATCATTCAACCGAAGTTCCCACTCTAGACCGTTGAACTCTAATTTTTGCAAACTTGACACACCAGACAGTAATAGACGTATCATTCAACCGAAGTTCCCACTCTAGACCGTTGAACTCTAATTTTTGCAAACTTGACACACCAGACAGTAATAGACGTATCATTTAACCGAAGTTCCCACTCTAGACCGTTGAACTCTAATTTTTGCAAACTTGACACACCAGACAGTAATAGACGTATCATTCAACCGAAGTTCCCACTCTAGACCGTTGAACTCTAATTTTTGCAAACTTGACACACCAGACAGTAAAAGACGTATCATTCAACCGAAGTTCCCACTCTAGACCGTTGAACTCTAATTTTTGCAAACTTGACACACCGGACAGTAATAGACGTATCATTCAACCGAAGTTCCCACTCTAGACCGTTGAACTCTAATTTTTGCAAACTTGACACACCAGACAGTAATAGACGTATCATTCAACCGAAGTTCCCACTCTAGACCCTTGAACTCTAATTTTTGCAAACTTGACACACCAGACAGTAAAAGACGTATCATTCAACCGAAGTTCCCACTCTAGACCGTTGAACTCTAATTTTTGCAAACTTGACACACCGGACAGTAATAGACGTATCATTCAACCGAAGTTCCCACTCTAGACCGTTGAACTCTAATTTTTGCAAACTTGACACACCAGACAGTAATACACGTATCATTCAATATGGCGTTGTCATCGCTACAATACTTGATGCTTCGGACAGTTAAGAAATACACAGTTCTCATTAATTAACGCATTTATTTACTAATAGAGCTACAATAACATCAATACGTCACTTATTACTATTATGTAAACGTTCTATAAGCCGTTATAGTGCCAAAATTAAACAATAGTTAGTCCAAGGCACCCTTTTGCTGGTTAGGGCTGCACTGATAATAAATGAAATTATTTGTTTACTTTTACATACACAACCTACGGGGGCTTTGTACAGGCACGTTAACTCTATTTACACTCTGTATATGTTTTATTCCAATTGCAACCAGATTCCATAAAAATGTAAACACAACAATAACTGAAACAAATTCTGAGGTAGGCCGACCCTTAATGTCCAGTGATCAGACGCGGCGCCATTTCGAAATTAAATTAATGTATAAAGGAAAATACAATCGGTTATGTTAAGGTGCTGTTGAACGCTAAATCCCATGTCGGACATCGATTCGGCGCCGGACGTTAACTTCGTGTTTACGTAAGTACAGTCAAGAGCACGTAAAGTTATACACTTACTGTACTACATTAGCCCCTGTAGTAAATGATATAAGATAAGGTTAGGTCAAAATAACAATCAATAAGCATTACAAGCAGTGTTTTTAGCGTTAGTTAAAACTTAATGTTAGGCTAAATTACCATGAAAAAACAAAAAATCCTTCCTTTCATCTACATGTTACTAGGGTACTGTATTCATTGGATTTTGAAGCGGTTTATGGAAAATGAACACATTTCATTATGGAATAGTCCAAGAAAGTACAGCCATAAAGAACATAGAAGACTCTAATAAAGTGTCATTCAAAAATGGCACCAGGAACTGAAAAGACAAAAAGCTCATGATTGGTTCGTACTGTTGTCATGTGACACTAGGTCAGCCGTGATTAGCCGACCCAAAGACAAAATAAACGCTATTGGAGCCGTCGCCATACAAAATTGTGTTCAATACACTTTCTTGTGGGATAATTTTTCAGGTCCAATCAGACTTCTCTGTTTTTTTTGTTCACTGGTCACAGCTCAAACCAGTTTTCAAAAATGGCTAGCATATCAAACAAAAGTCTATACAGCGTACGCCGTATACTTTATACAAGTATCGCCTCAGTAAAAACGTGCGCTTCAAAACGACCCCAATACTTTCCAAATCTGACGTTATTGTAGATTATCTGTAATATTCTCGAGATTTCAGACGTATTTTCTACCTACATGCTAAATTTCAGCCCAATCGACTCAGCCGTTGTTGAGTCATGTTATAATTTATAACAGACAAATAGGTACTGAAATTTTGCTCTTATACTCAAGCTCCAACTTCATTTTGGACAAATAAACAGATCTGAATCCATCGTTACCAAAGCTTTGCTTTATGACACAATAAACGTAAATGTAACCCTGGGCTACCCGGGTAACTACAAAACAAAACATAGGCAGTCATGGGGACTGCAAATTAAATTCACTCCTGGCCAAGTGCAACACGTCATACTCATAGCTACAGATATACTGTTAACATTAGCATGTCGGTAACGCGGACCCACGATCTTCTCTTCTACCAAAAATCGCTCAACGCATCTACTATAAGCATAGAAGTCTTCACCTAAAAAACACGCGTATCTTCGAGACAGACGATAGGCACAGATGCGTCATAACAACAATGAAAAAAACAACTAGTTATTAAAGTGTCCAGCAGCACCTTAAGACAGCCGACTCGGCAAGAATGCGGTCAATTGTAAAATGTTACTTGATTACGATTATGATTATGATAAGCCTGTGTTATGCATTACAAAATGGGTATTAAGATTCTGACGGCTATTTATGCGTTGTTTTGATGTAGTAGATATTCCATTAGTTTTATTGTTCAGGCCGTGTCTCAATATTGATTTTGCTGTGGGAAAATTATAGAACAGGTGGTAGAGCTGATGCTGGGCTCGACTGTGGAGGTACCACCATCTTACTGGAGACCTCTTTGAAGTAATTCGGGGGAGAGTAAGAGGACAGCTCACAGGCAAAAAATCAGCAGGCCCACCATGCCTGGGACCGATGGATGGCGGTATATCCATCCCTAATAGCCGGGCCTTATATGGAACAGACTGGTGACGGGCAGAGGCGTCACTGGTGCAAGGGTTCCGGCACCGCGCTCACCAACCCGCCTGCTCAGCGTGTGTGAGTATGGCAATTCTTCCAGGATGACCGTCGGGAGTGGCAAAGTCCTGGGAAGGCTTATGTTCAGCAGTGGACGAAGTAGGCTGATAGGTGGATGGATGTGGGAAAATATGACTTGTAAAACGAAAAAAATTAAGAATTATCACGTCATGAATCCGTGTCAGAGGTGTTTCCGAATGGACTGAGAAGTGCACCTCACAGTTCACACTCGTACACCCACGATTCACTAACGATTATAACGTTCCAGTCCAGCGTATTGGACGGTGAGCCCTATCGCTGCACTTCTTGAACAAATATAGACCGCAGCTTTACTTTTCTTCTGAAGATTTGAATCGGCGTCCTCCATATTTGTGGTCGAGACGTTCCAAGCACTAAGTTACAGAGGTACGTGATCTAATGAAAAAAAAACCGGCCAAGTGCGAGTCAGACTCGCATACCTAGGGTACCGTATCGTAGATGGTAAATTTAATTTTGTAATTTCTTTTTGGAGATAATATTTTTATATTTCTTATTTGTGCTCAATTTTTTTAATCGTTATAGTTTTCCTGTAATTGACCAGTTATAATCTATAATCAACAATTTTTCATATTTTTCGGTCTACCAGTTTCGGAGATAAGGGGGGGGACATATATATTTTTGGGGTTTTTTAAAGATTTCTCAAAACTAGTTTCAGTAAACAAATTAAAAGTATATATTTTTACGATAACCATTAAATAGCTACAATTTGATATCCATATCGTATTTTTAGGGCAATGTTTTTTATTTTTCTTACTTTTTCTCACGTTTTATATTGAACAATTTCAAATTTTTCATATTTTTTTCACACCGTGATATACGTGCAAAATTTCAAATCTTAATCTTCAACGGTGCTAAAGTTATGAGGCAGTGACATACGGACAGACGGACGGAGAACGGAGTCTCACCATAAAGGTTCCTTTTGTACATTTTAGGTACTACGGAACCCTTAAAAAAAGGATTAAAAATTAAACATATATGTTTGAGCTACATCACAAAATAAATACATCACAATTTAAATAGTTATACCACAGAACACGATTATTATAAAGTGTTACTTATCGACATACCGTCTGTGACTTCAATATTCGTACATAAAACAAGACAAAATTGATTTACAAATTAATCTTAAAGTTTTATGACCAGTCATTATAAAATGTTGTCCGAGTATTAAAGACATGTTTTCATGATTGCCTTATTGAATATTTAAAGCCTTATCCGAGACTTACAAGCTCGGAGTAAAAAGAAAGAGGATAAAAGGTTTCGCCCAGATACATTATTGAAAATGGTAGGTAATGGAATAAGGGAAAAATGCTCGGATGTATTGAAATTAGTTGGGTATTATGTATGAATCAAACCCTTTAAATGATTGGAATCTCTTATAGTCTAGTCTTGACCTACAATCTTTATTAACCCCTTTAATTTTCAATGGTAAAACAATGGATCGCAGTCCAGATCGTGGGTTGGAACCATATTAAAAATTAACACAGTTTTATTGTTTAGCTCATGAAATTTTACAAATAGGCCAATGTTCCATATACAGATATTTAATTTCTGCTGCTCCAAAATGATCTTATTTTAAAGTTAAATAAAACATAATTATGAAAGCGCCGAAATTTTCTTACAGGTTCATGAGTTCATAATTCCTGTAATTCAATAGCTATTTCCATTGTTTGTTTTTTGTTTCTTTTTGCCAGTTTGATAAATCAAATTAAATCTTCAAAAGCAGTTCATCCTAAATGCCATCCATTTCCATGATAAGATTCGTAATATTTTTTCCAGCTGACACTTTTCAAAAATTAAATTAATGTTGCTGTTAGCTTAATGTTGTCTCATTCATACACAGAAAATATACATAAAATTGGGATTTGTCATACCCAAAAAAAAAAATGCAAAAATGTTAGAATAAAAAATTAAGTTTTCTTCAAAATCTCCTTCCAAAACGAACATTTCACAGGTTTGCATCTAATATTATTATTATATGCTACTAATAGGTTACGTATGTAAAAAACGCCTAACTCCGCCCATTCGATTAGTCTTGCTAAGAAGAAGGGCAAGGAACTTAGCAAGATCATGTCTTTTTTCTACATTATACTTTTTTTTTTTGTTGGAATTTTCAGGCATTATTTTTTTCCATATACTTTAAGTAACACTATATATTTTGTTCATAATTATTAAACATCTCATTTAAGATACATATTGTTATCAGTAACAGCAATTTTCGGATGACGCTAGAAGAGGTGCCTTTTTATAAATTGCGCCAAAGCACATGTCTGTCAGAATTCTAACATAAATGCATGTTTTGACGGCCATTTATAAAAAGAAGGTGATCGAACTATCTTTTTACCATTATTTCCGTAACATATCGAACCCATAACACAAACATATTAACCCATTACATGTACTCATGCAGCCGTCATGAATAAATAGTGTAAATAATACTAACGCATAACCCTTTCTTGTCAATTCATTCCAATAAGACCTCTATCATAGACCTCATTGAAATTCAACACTCGTCTCTCTGCCTATTTGTCTCACATTCTTAGTGAAGCAAAAAATATTAGCTCTTATACTATTTTTCTTGCGTTGGGAATGATGGCGGTTTATAAAACAAGGTGAATTGTACTTTATACAAGGTGAAATTTAATCAACCGCCTGAATTCATACTGGAGACTCGGCTAGTGATTTAGGAACGAGGTTCAATTACCACTTTTTTGGAAATAGAATAAAAATATTTTGCTCCCTTTCACACTGAACTAGTTCAATTACAAATCCTAGTATAGGAGGAGCAAAACAATTTTTTCTTCGAATTTCACCTTACTGGTCGTTAAACATTGTTCCTGATCACCAACCGAGTCTTTAGTATGAATTCAGGTGGTTGATTAAATTTCATCTTATATTTCTAGATGAATATATAGGTAACATTGAATTAACTACGGATCATATCGAACTGAAAAACATTACAAACTCATGATTTTTTTCTTTCCAATGGAAAGTAATAATAACTATAAGTGGCATGCACAGAATTTTTGCTGGAAAACCAATTGGAAGGTCAAGTTTCACAATGAAAAAAATTGTAGCATAAAACTCGACCTATACCCCACCCAATCTAGGTAATCGATTCACCAACTTTGTTCCAATATAGACCAAGCCTAGTTTAATTTCGACAACTTACATATTAAAATTTTACTTCGCTAAGCACACATTACATCTAAGAGCCAAGTTTCTACTCTAGAACTCCGCAACAAAGCAAGACCTGTAAATTGTTAATGTAGACATTTACGTACAAACGAACAGTGTTTTAGTATTGGCTGGTGATATCGATTCCCTTGTAACAGAAACAGTAAGGGACCAAATAAAGCCCACATCTTGTTACCTTAAAGAAGACATTTCGCATTTAACTACCTCAGTACAAGACGACGGGTGTTGTGGGCGTCAGTAATGATCCCTTTCGTGGTTGAGTACAAGGTGAAAGAGATAGCGGGTATAAAACTGTTGAAGGTTTTAGGTGCCATATTTTTCGATGCCCAGAACTTTAAATAACTTTAAATACTCTTTAGGCAGTAATAACTATAATAATAATAATAATAATAATTTTCGAGGTAAACTTACCAATCCGAGCATACTGGAGGGGTGAAATTGTGTGTACCGGATGACTATGTACACAAGCGCAGGATGCCGCTTCTTTTCGCGGTGCCCCACGGGAGCATTTTTTGGCCCTACCCAAATTCATTCACATCACTAAAGGTTAACTGGAAGATAATGCTAATTATCATAAAGTTAGCCGTATGCACAAGTTTAATGTGCAATCAAGAATTTCATTATTATTATAATTATAGCCTATAATCTATATTATTTTTATTAAACCGATTGACCAAGTTACACAATGTGAAATGGTCATTTGAAGTTGTGCATCTGACTTTGTACGACCCTCAACTCGTCTAATTTAACAAGATGCGATTGCGCTCCATATCTTTCGTCCTTTAAAAAACCGGTAATTGATTGTTTGCATGGTAGATTAATTTATCCAACCTTATCTTTTATCGCTTTCACTACTGAAATTTTGTACCAACCGTTAATATAGTTTCAGTATCAGAGAAAAACATTAAATAACTTCATTTTATTTGTACCTATTTTCAATTTCAAAATTGTGTGTTACGTGTTATTTTTATTTTTATGAATAGGTCCTGGATATCTGAAAAAAGATTTTATCAATAAATGATAAACCAAAATTGATTTTTGGTGTTAAGCCTTAGAAGGCTCTGTTAAATTCTTTTAAATAAAACTTTCTGGCTTGAAACAGTTTATATTTTTTTAATGCCCTGCCATAAATAACACGTTGAACTTAAAGCGACGACAGACGATTAATATTGCATGTTATAAGCAAATGAGGAACGCCACTCATTAACCGCTTGACACTTATAAATTGCGTCGCGAATTAATTCAGAATCCGTTCTTCTGGTAACTTGATACTGTGTTCTGGAATGGAGTCAGTACGCTTGCAGACATTTTATATCATCCCATTTTAGTCGATAAAGTAATTATTGAGACAATTTATTCGATCATCCGTTTTAATTGCAAAAAAACATGTTTTATTATTCGTAATTTACTATGTTGCTGTAGTGTGAAACATTGCTGTGTTTGTAGTTTTGTTTTATTTTGTCTAGTTTTGTAGAGTCTTCATCTTCGCAGTTTTATATGTAGGCGAATAACGATAGGAGAAGGAAGTATGTAAACACAACGAAAAAAAGTGTGTTTATAAAAAATTAAAACCGGCCAAGTGTGAGTCGGACTCGAGCACAATGGGTTCCATACCACCACACAAACCTTAAGAACCCTAAGAACTTTATGGTAAATAACTCCACTTACAGTTATTCATCGACGAGCTTAACTTGACACTTACGATCTATTCAATTCTATGTATCTAAAGAGTCTTATTAAGTTGGTCAGTTATAGCTAGTTAAGTTATTAAATATTGGTAACTTTCAGATTTTCCCTATAAGTATCTAAACGACTTACCCGCGAACAAAATTTCAAGTTTCTAAGTCTATTGGAAGTTGGAAGTGCCCTATAGGTTTCATGGTGAGCAAATTTGAAAATTGAAATTTAAAATTGAAATTGATTATGTAAAGGCAATAACTTTTTTTTTGCGTTGAGTTAGAAGCCTGATGTTTTTACAGCTCCACGAGACTGTAGACTTCTGTAGAAGGTATCAGTTTTAACTTGATATTTCACACGGGGATCGAGCAAAACGGTCTTGATACACGGACAGACTGACAGACGGACAGACTGACAGACGGACAAAAAAGTGAACCTACCTGCAAGGGTTCCGTTTTCTCATTTTGAACCAAAAAAAAAAGGAATATGTCTGATAGCCATGAAAGTGGTACATCAAACTTTCTACATTTTTCTAACATTACTTTTTGTAATGTAAGAATATTTTTTCTTTTAATTATATACTATATTATTATGTTAGTCATATTTATTGACTAAAATAAGCAGTTAATACAAAACAGCAATTTATTTCCCATGGAAAATAAAGTTGGATGGAAATTTATCACTTATAACCTCGATTTTTTTAAAATCTATAGCAGTTGGCCTGAGTTGCAACGTTTTAATTTTGTACGCATTTTCCTAAGAGTGTGGTTTATATGCACTGTAAATCTATACTCAAATTATGCAGTTTTTGCACATTATTGTGAACTTAAAAGTAACACGACACTTTAACTTGATTTATTCTTAATGTAATTGCAAGAAAACCACATTATATTAACCGTGCTTGATGTTATTCGTAATTTCTTCCGCGTTTTTTGAGGAATTGTCTTTATTTTTCTTTGTATTGAAATTCTGAAACTTCAATTAAGTTTACATCAATTATAATAACATCAACTTACAAATACACCTCTGTATTTCTCAAATAAGGACGAGAATAATCTTACAAATAAATACTGCTAAATAAACTTGCATTTAATAACACATACGAAATCATGCTTTATAGCGAAGAAAACAACTATTCACCTTCTCATCTCTCTTCAACAGACCGACCATAAAACGCGACATACTGCCAGCATGAGCGTCTAAATTCAAACCTTTGTTAATTCTTACACAACTCTTATGTAATTAGAAATAACGGTGATTATCCTTTGCTTTTTTAGACCTAAATCTGTAGCAGGATAGTGTCTAAATTCACAGCAGACACTGGCGGGACGGCGCTATGCGATAATGAGACAGCCCCTGACATACGATCCCAGTTAGCGCTGTATAGCTTAGCATATTTACGTTCAAATAGCACCAGTGAGACAAAAGGTTTATGGATGCAAAGCTAGCTAGTGAAGTACAAGTAATCGCCGAACTGGGCGGACCTAAAACGGAGCTAGAAGATGGAGGAAATCGTTTACTACCAACGTGTTGGGTAAACGAGTAAATGCCTTATGTATATTGGTGTCAATTTCATCATCATTTGCCTTCAGAGGTTTATTCTTACTCGTTGACAATCACATTTCGTTTACCATTTTAAGTACGTCAAAATAAAATCAGTTGTCTATTGGTCTTGTTTTTTGTTAAATTAAAGTTACTAAGATTTTAACTGGGAATAAGGGAGTTAATTTGAAAATTGTGTGTCTTGAAGAAATTATTTTATTTTGATTTTTATTTTATTACTACCTAATAAATTCTACAACACGAATCGTGTCCACAAGGATCAGAAAGGGCATATAATATAGATACACATCCAGACAGTTCATGAGAAATACACGAAACACGAGTGTCGAGGTATTTGATCATGGCCGGCCCAACAACGCTAAGGAAAGTCCAAGAAACAAAATTAACATTGGCTCCTTCTATGTAATAACGACAAATGATACGATATCAGTACAAAGAAACGAATATATCTTTGATGAACTCCTTAATTTTAGGGTTAAGTTACTTAAAAAGTAGCGTCCTGACTGATTTTCTGTTATTATACATACGGTCTTATTTTCTGTTATTATACATACGGTCTTATTTTCTGTTATTATACATACGGTCTTATTTTCTGTTATTATACATATGGTCTTATTTTCTGTTATTATACATACGGTCTTATTTTCTGTTATTATACATACGGTCTTATTTTCTGTTATTATACATACGGTCTTATTTTCTGTTATTATACATACGGTCTTATTTTCTGTTATTATACATACGGTCTTATTTTCTGTTATTATACATACGGTCTTATTTTCTGTTATTATACATACGGTCTTATTTTCTGTTATTATACATACGGTCTTATTTTCTGTTATTATACATACGGTCTTATTTTCTGTTATTATACATACGGTCTTATTTTCTGTTATTATACATATGGTCTTATTTTCTGTTATTATACATACGGTCTTATTTTCTGTTATTATACATACGGTCTTATTTTCTGTTATTATACATACGGTCTTATTTTCTGTTATTATACATACGGTCTTATTTTCTGTTATTATACATACGGTCTTATTTTCTGTTATTATACATACGGTCTTATTTTCTGTTATTATACATACGGTCTTATTTTCTGTTATTATACATATGGTCTTATTTTCTGTTATTATACATACGGTCTTATTTTCTGTTATTATACATACGTTCTTATTTTCTGTTATTATACATACGGTCTTATTTTCTGTTATTATACATACGGTCTTATTTTCTGTTATTATACATACGGTCTTATTTTCTATTATTATACATACGGTCTTATTTTCTGTTATTATACATACGGTCTTATTTTCTGTTATTATACATACGGTCTTATTTTTTAAATACCACGCCTGCCGGTTTTGCTCAAAACTAAATTTCTTATAGCCCTTCTGCTGCTGGTATCTTATACTCGCAATATGTCCTAGGTACTAACGCTAGATGTACAGCTAGCAGCACGGTTTATGAGGTCTGACCTTGACTGCGCTAGCAATTTTTTAGGGTTCCGTACCTAAAAGGTACAAAAGGAACCTTTATATTGAGACTCCGTTGTCCGTCCGTCCGTCCGTATGTCACAGCCTCATAACTTTAGCACCGTTAAAGATCAATACATGAAATTTGTCACAAAAATAGCAATTATTTGCCCACATATCAAGGTGTAAAAAAAATATTTAAAAGTCTGAAATTGTTTAAAATATTTCTAAAACAAAAGTAAGAAAAATAAAAAATATTACCCTAAAAATACAAGATGGGCTTCAAATTGTATATATCAAAAATGTTATTGTAAATATATATACTTTTACTATATTTACTGGTACTGGTTTCGAGAAATATTTAAAAAAATACAAAAATATGTATTTCCCCCCTCTTATCTCCGAAGTTGGTAGACCGATAAATATGAAAAAAATGTCTACAATAGATCATAACTGGCCACTTACAGGAAGACTGTAGCGATTAAAAAACATTGAGCACAAATGAGAGATATAAAAAAAGAAGTAAAATAAAAACAAAATACAATATGTTATAAAATATATAATCGGGTCTACCGCGATCAATTTTTACCTTTTTACGAAAAGGGGACACCCGACGTTTTGAGACAGTTGCATGTCTCATGGTCTACGGGAAACTGGCAAGTGGCAAGTATGGCGAGGCGCAGTGATGAGATGATAAATATGAGATAATCACCAAAAAATATGAAAAAAATCATGGTAAAATTACAAATTTAAATTTATCATCCACAATACGGATTCCTAGTAAAGTCTGACTTACACTTGGCCGGTTTTTTATTCTCTATCGCACTTAACAAATTTGTGCGCGAATGAATACATGCGGTAGTCCCCCACCACTTTCGCCGAGCGGTCAAAAATCGTGGCGCGACCTATAGTAGTAAGATAAATGTGAAATAATAAAGAGCTAGGTGTATACAGTGTTACCCATGAAGCGTGAGAATGTACTAAGTTAGTTTCGCAACAATGCTCAGACTGGTATTTTAGGAGCTTTGTTATTATGCTATTAATTTTCTGACCTCTACTGTAAGTACAAGTGCATGAGAAATCGAGTTTAGTTAGTTAATGCTAAACATATTTTCATACAATCCATGAGCAGTGCGGTTTTTGTCTTTTATCATTATCACTTTTTGCCCTGGGATCGGGTTTGGCCGGTAACATTATGTTATCTAATTATATTATTATATTATATTATATATACACTTAACTTTTACTTATCAACTTTTCATATTTGTGTATCCAAGTTCTATATACAACGTGTAACAGAAAGGTGTAACCATATTTGAAGAGCGTATTCAGTCAATTGTATAGAAAAACTTTTACTATGGAGCCAACACTGAAGTCTCAAAAAAAAAATCTGCCCTTCCATACATTTCGGCCGAGTGGCATTGCATTTTTCTATGAAACAGTTAATTTTTTTTTCGAGGTACAGGGTTTGTTCCATAGTAAAAGTTGTTCTATACCATTGACTGAATAAGCTCTTCGAATATGGTTAAACCTTTCTGTTACACGTTGTATAGTAAACCATATTTCCTTCACCACCCAAAGGTTGACTTGAAGAAATTGCTTTTAGTATTTACTCGTAACTTTGTATTATGTGTTTACTGTGTACAACAAAGTGTCCATTCATTAATTTATTCACCTTGTGATTCCTCTTTTTTTATCTGCTAGGAAAATTTTATTTAAACATCAATGTTCAATAGATGCTTGTTTTATACAGAAGGGTGGGATTAAAAAATCTTTTTGTTTACCAATAAAACCTCGTACATATTCGAGATTAAGAAATTCAGAAAAGCAAAAAGTCACTAAATAATACAGTCAAATTCATTCTGTAGACTCGGTAAGTGGTCAAGACCAAGGTATAACGTCCTTTTTTGCAGAATACGAAAACAACTCCGAGTCAATGGAAAGCCTAAATTTTATTTTGCGTTTTTCACAAAAAGGGTTATTGAACCTTGGTACTGACCACTTGCCGAGTCTCCAGTATTCATTTGGCCAAACAAGCAAGTCACCTTATATACATAGTGACATTTTTCTTGTCTGAATTTCTTAATCTCATTAACTACTTGATATGTATAAGAAAAATTGGCTGCCAACATTCGTCGAATGTCTATGTATTGCTTATTTATCTATGCCCGACAGTGGGCTAAATTTATAATGGCTGCTAAGATTTTGTAATAATACAAAATACACAGCAATAATAATGAAAATACAAAGAGCCGGAAAATAAATAATTAGGTATTAAAGCCGATTCTGGAGGCTTTAATATTAGTTTTAGTGCTGTCAAAACTAAAATTTGTTCATTGCAAAATAGTCCTGAAATGTTAGGGACAGAAGCTAAATTGCTTTGAAAAACTTCAAGTTTTGACAGTACTAAAACTAAAATTAAAGCCTTCAGAATCAGCTTTAGTATATCTTTAATGCAAGATATTGAACTTCAAATAGCGATTACCAAAACATTGCATTACTTGTACATTTTTCTAGTAATCATAACTAAGTATTTTAGGATAATGACAATCTGCCTGAAAATACGAAAGATTTCAAAACCAAAGATAAGCCCTTACCGTAGTATGACATCAACAAAATGTTTTCACCTTTTAATGGGTGACGCTCACACGTTTGGAATCAGTGCTCATCTGATCACTGTGGTAGTTTTTGAAATCTTTTGAACTTTGAACTTTTTGAACATTTGAAATCTTTGGAAAATACGCTAAGTTCAGCACTCTAGGTACTCGTATCCTATATAGCTATCAGCTATCCTAGATACTAGCAGAGATTCTAGCTTGCAGGTATCCTAGATAGCAGCTATCCTAGCTAGCAGATATCCTAGCTAGCAGCTATCCTAGCTAGCAGCTATCCTATCTAGCAGCTATCCTAGCTAGCAGCTATCCTAGCTAGCAGCTATCCTAGCTAGCAGCTATCCTACCTAGCAGCTATCCTAGCTAGCAGCTATCCTAGCTAGCAGCTATCCTAGTTAGCAGCTATCCTAGCTAGGAGATATCCTAGTTACATAGAATATTTATTATTCTAAGTCTAGCTAGCATAATCTAGCTAGCAGCTATCCTAAAAAAAAACGAGAGTTGTCGTTGGACACCCGGTTGGAACAAAGTTCTAACGTACCATAGGTATAGCAAAATTGACATGACAATTGATACTATTGTCGACATTTGTGACAGTGTCGGTGTCATCGTGTATTCTTAGCTTTACACCGCGAATGGACAGACAAAGAGACTTAAACCTTCACTCAGCTTAAAGACAATAGCCTTACAAACCTCACAATCAAGTCTTCAAACAAGGATAGACAAAAGGTAGACATATCGAGACCGTATCGATCGCTGTTCTCCATTTTCTATTGAATATTACATGGAATCGGTGCCGTTCGCCGCCATTATAGCGGAGCGTCGCGACACACGGGACGGAAATTATGTTGGCTAATTGTGTAAATTTATTACCAGTTTTTTCTGTTTTACCATTAAGAGATATTACATGTAATAAAGTGATTAAAGAAATATTTCTTATATAGGGCGCAAGTGGAAGGTAATGTTTGACCGGGCCTAGAAGGATATAATAAGCGTAAACTAAAGAAGGGTCAAAAACTCAAAGTTACGTAGAAAAGAAGAGTTTGTAAGAGATAAGAGTCAAAAGAGGTGTACCAGAATCGAAGCCGATGGAAATCTGTAATCTTTGCCTTTGAAAGAAAGGCGTTAATATATGTATGTAATAAGTATGTTTGTATTTCATGGATTTTCAATTTTGGATTTGAGCACCCAATATCTTTATGCAATTTACTATAAAAATTGCAATATAACTAAAAAAACTTTCAATTATTTAATTTTTTTTAATTGCCTCTAACAATAATAAGTAAGTGTAACATTTTTCATTTAGACGACTTTGTGTCTCAGTGTTGACTTTTTCTGCAGTTATTTTGACAACACCACTTATAGCCTCTATGTTGACCAGGATCACTATTGTGATATTTAAAAACTGCATCCAAATCCGTTGACTGGTTCTCGAATTAAAACAGAGCATACAAACAGACAGGCAAAATGTCTAAAACTTTTAGTTTAGCCCTCAATACAAATACAAATACAAATACAAAATATCTTTATTGGTAACACAAATTAAATTTACATGGTAATGTTTTTGGAATCACCTTTTAAGCATGCAATGCTTGTACCAGGTGACTCAGCTCTTTCTATAACTTTATATAATTAACTAAATGTAGAAAACAATAATCATTAAAACAAGTTTAATAAAGATACTAAGTGTAAGATATTTTAATATATTATATAGATATAATTATGTGTGTAAATGTATAATGTATAATTTTAATATTTATGTTATATTTGTGTAATATAAATATAAGGAATAGTTTAAAATTACAAATTAAATAAGATTATAGTGTTAGATTATATTATATCAATGATAAATTTAAAAATATATTATATAATTAATATATATTAAATGTACTTATAATAATATGTTATTGTATGCGAGTCAATAAATATTCAGTTTCTTCGTAGTTTAGTGGAAGTAACCAATTAGTAATTGCCTTCTTACATTCGTAGTAAGGCTTACCATAAATGTTTAATTCATGATTTAACTTATTGTAAAGTAATGCCGATCGTTTAGAGTACTGTACGCTTGCAAAATCGGTTTTAGTTTCTGGAATTTTAGCTATATTGTATTTTCTTCTTTTCATAAATAGTCTTGCATCATAAACAATATCTTTGTCTTTTTTTAGCACAGATTGAAGTATGTACAATTTCCTCACAGATAAACAGTTGCATAATTCGTAAAGGCCACTAGTTGGAAATCTCCTTTTTTTAAAATGCATTATCTTCAGAAGACCACGTTGGGCCCTTTCAAGGTTCAAGAATTTAGTCTTTCCTGCCCCTCCCCAGACTGGAATACAGTAAACCAAGATAGACTGCACCAAAGCGAAATATATTGTGCTTAGTAAGTCGCTATTTTTATTTTCTGATGATTTGGGTGGTGCAATGTGTCTCAACGTTGCGAATATCCAGCTGAGCTTTCGTATTCGGTTTGCAACTTGATCTAGGTGAGGATACCATGATAATCTGTCATCTAATATTACTCCTAGGTATTTAGTTTGTGAGACTTTCTCCAATTTGGGACAGTTACAATTTCCATTTAAAGTAGTGACACAGTTGTGAATCTTAATATTAAAGTCACTGTTTGGTTGGCGTCGAGCATTTATGCTAAAGCAGATGTAGTTTGATTTAGAGGCGTTTAGTGTAAGGAGATTATTTTTTAACCAATGACCCACCCGCTTCAATTCACTTTCGGCATCGATTTTAATTTTATCCCAAGATTCACCAGTGAAGACCACAGCAGTATCATCAGCGTAACAAAATATTTTTGCATTGCATAATTTCATATTACAGAGATCGTTGATGTATATCAAAAATAATGTAGGGCCTAAAACGCTTCCTTGTGGGACACCATATGAAACTTGGGCGTCGTCACTGATTGTATCTCCCAGTTTAACTTTTTGTTTACGGTTTGAGAGATAGTTTTTTAAAAGCAATAGTGCAGTGTCTCTTATTCCAATTAATTCTAACTTCCGTTCAAGGATGGGAAAAGAAACGGTGTCAAAAGCTTTTTTGAGGTCCAAGAAAACTCCTAAACATCTGTTACCTGTATCTAATTGTTCTGTAACAAAAGTACTCAAATCAGTTATTGCATCTTCAGTTGATATCGCTCGTCGGAAACCATATTGAGAAGGAGACAATATATCAAATTTACCAAGATAACCTAATAGTCGAACATTAAGTAACTTTTCGATGATTTTAGAGATAGCAGACAGGACAGAGATAGGTCTATAGTTATTAACATCGTCACTCTCCCCACCCTTGAATACTGGAGTAATAATGGACGCTTTAAGAGCAGTTGGAAAGATACCTTTCTGAAAACAAAGGTTAGCAAGATGAGTTAAAATAGGGACAATTAATTGCCTAGCATGTTTCAGAAATTGTATTGGGATGTTATCCCAGCCTGGGGCACTATTTGATTTGAGATTTGTTAGTATGTTATCTACCTCATGATGATCAGTATCAAGAAGTAGGAAAGAATTGGGCATTTTAGGGAGATCACTCAAACAAGTGTTCGTAGGGATGGTTGTTTGTGACTTTATATCCTGTGCAAGGTTTTTCCCGATGTTGGCAAAGTAATTATTTACCAAATTTGCAGAGTCTTTAGCTGACGAGGAAGAATTGATTAGGTCTGTGTGTGATATTTTATGTTTGTTAGTGTAAGTTAGGTTTTTTATGTACTATTTTTTTTACAATACTAATAATAATACCTCATTGCGTTTAAAATTTCACAAAAATCTTCAATGTACAGTCACGACTTTTTTACTTTTTATTATTAGTATATACAGTACTAGCTTCTGCCCGCGGCTTCGCCCGCGTGGCCTGTAGGAAACAAATTACATTTTTTTCAGAAACAAACATTATAAGTGCTCTCACTTCCTCTGGGAGTCAAGGTGTAGTGCTCGGCCGAAAAACGAGCATGCGAGGACGGAGAACGCGCCCTGCTCGGCCTTCGGCCTCGCGGGCGCGTTCTCCGTCCTCGCATGCTCGTTTTTCGGCCTCACCAGAATGCCAAACACGGGGACTCACCGATCAAAGTTTTTCCGAAAGAGTGTCTAAATCCCTATAAGTTGTCAAAAATTTTCAAATTTGAAAACAGCAGCGTAATTGGCGACCCCGAATGCCCCTTGAGTTTTATGCGAATCGGGATACTTTTTTTGGACCTGTCAAAGAACTGCCAAAACTGTTTAATTTTTTTTTGGTCATGTAGCCCCAGCTTGACCGATCACAAAAGTTGAAACCCGAACTCCCTACGATTCGCCGTTCGGGAGATATGGCCGATCAAATGTTTGGCAATTTTTTTTTTTCGACTTTTTTTTTACGTCATCTAGATCTTGCCGAGCCCTTTTCTTAGAGTACCATGAACATGGTGTAACCACTGGCTACAGGAAATGCAGAGCTGATGATAAAGGGAAAATGGATGAATTGACACGGGAGAATTGTGGGTGCACTGACCTGGTTGGAATGTTGGCGAGCCGACGAATGCGCTGACAATGTGCCGCGTGGTGTATTCCTTGTCGGGCTTATGATGACAGGGCTGATCTTGGACAGGGATATGCAGAATGTCTTGGAGTAATACACAGCACTGATATGTTCACAAGACACGGTAAATACGCGAGATTGGTTGTAGCGTCGCGAATGTGTGCACACGTATATTTCGATCGACGGTTGCGGCGAAACAGCCAGCTGTGCGAGCGCGCAGACGTGCGCCTCGGTTGGCGGCGCGAGCCGAACAGAGCGAGCGAGCGGCGCTCGCGCGCGCACCTCTAGCCGGCGCGCGGGGGGAGACTAGCTGTCCGCGCATGCGCGCGGATTCGTCACGTTGTAGCGTGAACATCCTGGGGGGGCCGGGGCTGCGACTCCTCTTGAGCTGAATCCAACGGCAGCCTGGCTATCTTGAACACAGGTCGTCGCAGATTTCCATGGGCAGTGTCCAGATCCACAACTTGGATCACTCCATCCTTGCCAGGCATTGTGCGGAAAATTCTCCCCAACTTCCATTGGAGCGGAGGCAGGTCATCCTCTTTGATGAGGACCAGTTCACCCACTTGAGGAGGGGAAGAAGGGGAGAGCTATTTGGAGCGGGTTTGCAGGGTATGGAGGTAGGATCTGGACCAGAGAGTCCAAACGCGCTGAGAGAGCGCTTGAATGAGTTGAAACCGTTTAAGAGCAGATATGGATCTGTCGTCAAAAGACTGCTCAGGTAGAGCGGTGAGCGGACGACCAATAATGAAATGTCCGGCCGTGAGAGGTTCAAAGTCCGTAGGGTCGGATGAAATCGGGCAAAGGGGTCTTGAGTTGAGTATTATTTCGTGCAGAGCGCCGAACCAAGTTATGTGCTGATTCGCGAGCTTGTGAGTGATTGCATCATAGTTTGTGCCGCAGTCTGAGCGAATGAGAACTGGAGTACCGCGACGTGAGATAAAACCTAACAGGGCTCGTGCTGAGTGAAATTGAGTGTGATTGAGTGAATGTACGTCTGCTATTTCAAGTGATACGGTTGGCAACAAAATTGGTGTGTTAGTGACGTTCACTACACGTTGTGCGGAGTTACAAGAATTCTCTGTTGGAGTTGAAGTCATTGAGTGAAAATGAACTGAGTGTGTATGTGATGAGTGTGTGTGTGATGAATGTGCTGAGTGCGCTGAGTGCTGGTTTCATTGAGTGAAAATGAGCTGAATGTGTATGTGATGAGTGAATGTGTGAGTGAAAATGAGCTGAGTGTGTATGTGCTGATTGAATGTGTGAGTGAAAATGAGCTGAGTGTGTATGTGCTGATTGAATGTGTGATGAGTGTGACTATATGTGAAAATGAGTTATTAAAACTTGAGCGCTACCAACTCCAACGTGCGGATAGCTTGTAACTTGCGCGGGCCGAAATAAAAAAGGCTATGTTCAAACGGAACACGGAAAATAAACACGATAGAGAGAAAAAAAAAAAATTTTTTTTTTTTTAAACAACCTGTATATGAGCTGATACACCAACTTGGAACACCCTATATGTGTACCACAAACAACAAGAGCAGAGATGAGATGAAAAAACAAATTGTTTACTATATTTGTGCTATATATATATACCCGGGTAAAAAAAGCAGACAATAACACAAATAAACGGTCCGGCAATATATTACTGTAACACAAGATTACCGTAACATAAAATATCGGAAAGGGCTGAACTTGTTCACTAATTTAAACAACACTTGTAAAAATACAAACAGCTATGTATGCACTTTTCACTTTTATGTTATTTGCCTTGAAATCATGTGCCGACAATACGCGTTGGTTCGTCGTCAAAAATTCTATTTATAGAATCAAATACCTACCTACTGCCTCGAGCGCGTAAACAAACAAAGAATGTATTTACCTAGCCGAAATCGGATCTAAATGAGCGGACAATCCAATGATGCTAATCAAGCTTTAATCAACGTAATAATACGTAACCGTAATAACGTGTGTACTTATGTACTCAACACACGTAACTTACGTATATATGTGACGTATATAAGTGCACGAAATAAAGCAAATTTATACTCGCACCAAAAAATATCTCGCAAGATACCTACGAAAACTATCTTTGACAATGGGCAGATGTACACCTCTCCGCGGGCAAAAATTGGGTAGAAATAGGTAAATTGGGTCGGGTCGGGTCGAGGGGTTTTAATAAAGAAATATAGTGGACTGTAATAAACAATTGGGCTGAATGGATGGGCCGGTTCTATACCGATAAATGGAATGTTCTAGGCGGCGGTTCTAATTACCTACCCGCAATAGGTATTCGAGACCACAAAATATTTTTTGCCGGGAAAGGGGGCAAAATATGTAACCGGGTGAAAATGGACTGTAGTAAATCGACGGGGGCTGGTTCAAACAAAGTTACGGGCCGGCGGGGGGGAGGCGGGGGGTGATATAAACCAAAAATTTTCCGCTCGACGGACCAAAATTTTTCTTGGATTGAAAATGTTTTACTACCGGCTCGAAATGACCAAAATTCGATCCGGCCGAAAGACCAAAATGTAACCGCTGGCTACCGGAAATGCAGAGCTGATGATAAAGGGAAAATGGATGAATTGACACGGGAGAATTGTGGGTGCACTGACCTGGTTGGAATGTTGGCGAGCCGACGAATGCGCTGACAATGTGCCGCGTGGTGTATTCCTTGTCGGGCTGATGATGACAGGGCTGATCTTGGACAGGGATATGCAGAATGTCTTGGAGTAATACACAGCACTGATATGTTCACAAGACACGGTAAATACGCGAGATTGGTTGTAGCGTCGCGAATGTGTGCACACGTATATTTCGATCGACGGTTGCGGCGAAACAGCCAGCTGCGCGAGCGCGCAGACGTGCGCCTCGGTTGGCGGCGCGAGCCGAACAGAGCGAGCGAGCGGCGCTCGCGCGCGCACCTCTAGCCGGCGCGCGGGGGGAGACTAGCTGTCCGCGCATGCGCGCGGATTCGTCACGTTGTAGCGTGAACACATGGGTCTATAGCATTAGCTGTTTGGGAGATACGGGCCTGTAAAGTTTTGACACTTTCGGCGGGTAGATCTCGTCGAAACCTTTTCCTAGACACCCATCAACATGGGTCTAAGTCTAGCCGTTTGGGAGAAACAGGCCGTCAAAGTTTTCACATGAAAAAGAACTTTTTTTGGTACCCCGTGGTCCAACCCCTTCAACCTTCCATTCCAAAAATATTTTGCTGGGATATTGAAAGCTATAGATAGATAGATAGATAGATAGATAGATAGATAGATAGATAGATGGACAGATAGATAGATAGATAGATTGTGGATATATAGATAGATAGATACCTCAAAAGGAAAAAATGTAACCCTAATAGGATCACTTGTGTGGCTGTCTGTCTGTTCGTCTGTTACAGCCGATTTGCTCTGGCACACATACTTTCAAGAATTTTCATGTCCACCATATTAAATTTCAAAATCGATGCCATTTTCATAATTAACGTCCCAAAAAACCATAAAAACGACACTCATATTGATATTTACACATTTTAACATATCAACCCCATCGCACCCCAACAGGGGATGATGGTATTTCACGTCCACTACGTTGGATTTAGAAATCGTTGTTGTTTTCGTAATCAGCGACCCGATAAACCATACAAACGATACCCATGTTGGTTTTCAGACTTTGTCACCCCATTTCCCCTTTTTAGGGGTTGAATTCAGGAAATGCCTTTTTTACGTCCACTACGTCGGATTTTAAAATTGTTGTTGTTTTCGTAATCAGCGACCCGATAAACCATACAAACGAAACCCATGTTGATTTTCAGAATTTGTCACCCCATTTCCCCCTTTTAGGGGTGGAAATCTGAAAAAACCTGAAACACATGTTTACTCATTTATAGATAGGAGTACTCTTGTGAAGTCTCGAATAAAATAGTCTAACTAATCTTGTTTCCCCATATAAACTTTGGACCCCCGTTTCACCCCCTTAGAGGGTGAATTTTGAAAAATCCTTTCTTAGTGGATGCCTACACTATATAAGGTATCTATATGCAAAATTTCAAGTCTCTAGGACCAGCGGTTTAGGCTGTGCGTTGATATATCAGTCAGTCAGTCAGTCAGTCAGTCAGTCAGTCAGTCAGGACTTTGAATTTTATATATACAGATATAGATTTTAGGTTGATAAATTCTTGCCTCTTAAATGGAACAAATCTCTTTGGATCTGATTTCAGTTTCCATTCTACATAAATTATTATCTAAATAAAAATCGATCAAATAAAATCCACGCAGTGTGCAACAGCGCTATCGTCTATAACTTCTTTTAAACACTAGTATGGCATCACACACTGCAATCGAATGTGTATTTTGCAGCTGTGTTTTCGCATAATTTTCATTCATATACCCGTTTATTATAAGACTATCGTTTGCTTTCGCAATAAACTGGCATACTATTTATTATTAATGTAAAACGCAATTTCTTCGTGCATTTCTGTTTTTATGCGAATTGTATGTGCTAACGCTAAGGTATATTGCCCGGTTATTAAAAGCTTATAGCTGGTTCTCCTAAGTATTTACATGACAAAATTAGGTGGTCAACTTCTGGCAGTAGATACAGCACTAAGATAAATCGTATTTTATGACCAAAGTACATAACTATTGCATTCAGGAGTAGTTTTAGGCTGGAAGGGTTGGAAATTAGTTGTCTCGCTCAGAGCAACAAACCCTGCCTTAAGCGAGAGAGAAGTTTGCCGTTGGAAGTAAGTACTTCCGTTCATATTCAATGATATCGATATATTTAGAAATTTAACGGCTTTTATCATTAACAATACAATGATAAAGAGAATTGCCTGTTGTTAGATTTGTGACAAGAATAGACTTTATCACTTGCAAGTACCATTTAAAATAGTGTGTTTTAGTCTCGTTGGAACGAGTTTTCTGATCTCTGTATTTTTTGTCCTCAAACATTGTGTTAGAAAAGAACAACAGGGAATTCCAGATATAATGTGCCAGATCAAACTTATCTAGGTATCATTAAAAAATAAGGCAATTTCAGAGAATGACAGAGGAACTTATTTTGTATGGCGGAATCTCCTTATGTACATACAGCCCTTAAAGTTGTAGCCGCTTAAAGTATAAACTGATTTGCCATTTCATTTATTTGTTACCTATATTTATTTATATATAATTATATAGGTAAATTCACTTAAAAGAAACACAACTACCAGTGGGGCCCGAAATATATCTTGGACTATATTATGTTATTCTGCAATAGTTGTGTTTCTTTTATGTGAATTTACCGTTATAATTGTATATAAAAAACGAAAAAACAAGCTGATAAAGGCAATATATATATTTTTCACTATATTTATTTAAAGATTTTTCTATTAAAGTTATTAGTTGATAAACTTTATTTATTTTAAAAAAAATTACTTACATTATATGTTTACATATGAAATTTTTGTAATGCATATGTAACGTTATTGAAAGTAATTAACGATACTAGAGCTGTTTCGTTTGTTCGTGCGTTACTGAAAATCAGTTCTGTCGGTCTAACTTTGTAAGACTACAGCATATGCTGAGTTCTTAGCCCTTTTGTCTGCTGCGACACATGACTTTTGTAATTTTTTTTACACTATTATCATTCTGTTATATCTGTATTGCCTTTGTATTTTCTCTGTTATGTAATTATGTTGTGGCTGATAAATAAACGAGTATTCTATTCTATTCTATTATTTATTCTTCATTGTACACACACGGAAATATAAACATAAACAAAACCACAGTGAAAAAAGATACACATTGGCGAGTTTATCTCTTAACAGAGATTTCTGACAGCAAAACTATCAAAATAGGAAAAAGTAACATAAACGAAGTAATCATACACGTGTACACAGAGAAGAAGAACATACAAAGAATTATACAAGTTTAATAACAAAATGAAAATTTATATCAATACTTACCATAAATACAATTTATAAAATATTATAAATATACATAGTGTGTAATAAACTACATAAGCATAAATATATATAATATTGACCTATTCAGATTGTTAAGCTTTTTCTAAAAGGAACTGATAGTTAGACAGTCACGAATATTATGTGAAAGAACATTCCATAGTTGGACTGATCAGACACTGAATGAGTTTCCATAAGCACAGGTGTTATGTGTAGGGGTTTTAAGTAGGGAGAAAGTCCTGAAACGTAAGGGACTATCCCTGGAGATTAAAAACTCAAAACGTTCACGAAGGTAAGCTGGAGAAAGTAGATTCTTAATTATATTAAAGAGACGGGAAAAAATTTGAACATTGCGTCGAAGGCGGATTTTTAATTCTTTACGAAATTGAGAAACGTGATCATATTCTATTCTGTAGAATGTTCATGATTTTAATCGATCAAAACGTCAATAACGACTGTATAAGTGTTTGATGGCATGAATTTTGGGTTCTGTAACGTATTAGTAGATACGAGCCACGAGTCGTAGCGGAAAATCTTACTACGCCGTAGCAATTATTTGTATTTTAATGTTTATCTACAAGAAAACGTTAAGAAAAAAAAACAACATTTCTATTTTGGCTTAGAAACTGTGTAAAGATTTTAGTATCAAAGAATATTTCCCGATAGTAAATAAATCACATGAAAAATATAATGATTTTGCATAAAATTTAACAAGGAAGGAATTCAAACTATGTAAGTTGTTATCATTTTAAAAATCATAAAGTTCAAATGATTAAAGGCTATTAACAAATAATTTGGCCAAGTGCAAGTCTGAAACACGCACAAAGGGTTCCGATAAAAACGATAAAACAAAAAAAAATAAAACAATTCATGGAAATAAATAAACATTACAGCTTTGATAACTTCCACCAAACTTAAGAAAAGTTAATTGGCACATATTACTCCCTTAATTAAGTTATACTACTTATATTGCCGACTAATAGATACTAGATACAAAAGAAAAAATATTTTTTTGGATACTACACAGACTTTTAATTTTGAATTTTGGTTGTATAGTCTTCCAAAAGATGACTTTAAACGTATTTTTGTAAGTACGTTTATATATACACTTATAGTTACATTATACTTTATATTTATATTTTTCTCATTGCTTTTTATAGTGATAGGCATTTCATTCAAAATCTTAGCATTTTCTTGTTCGCTCACCATAGTAATTATTTATTTTTGGAATCAAAGGTTTTTGCTTCTGATTTTTCTGGTTATAATGTTATGTTATACGGGTGTTTTGATGCAGTACGGAACCCTTTAACAGTATGGTGAATAGAAACAATATAGAACAAATAAAAGCCAAATAAACAAGGCAACAAAAACAAGTCACTAAAATGGTAGCGCGTGACAAACATTTTGGCACTCTTTGAATATGGAATTCTTATTTTTATTATTTGTTATCCGTTACCTGTTCATTTGTTACCGTTAATTTGTTATCTGTCTATCCATTAGTCTGTCCATCTGTCACAGGGGTCGATAGAATACATCTTATATAATGATTAAAAACGTAAAAAAGGGGGTCCCCGTACAAAAAGCACGCAAAAATATTTTGTAAATTATTTTTGTTCTATCTGAAAGACGATAATACATGGAAGAGTACATACTCTAACTAAATTATTATTACAGAGAACGCAAAAAAATATTATTACTTAATTATGTGCTTTCTGTTTGGAGATGAAAAGGCCGAGAGGACTGATGGACAAGACAGTTCCATCATCGTAGTCATAACAATCAACCAAATAGTACCATAACATAGTTCTAAGATTTCCAAACAAGATAATTCCCACTAATTATGCAATGTTTACAGCAATAAATCTCACATAATCCTCCACCGCACCACAATCTGTAGCCAACCATCGTGTCTCGCTAGTTATCCCACAAATGTTGGGTTAACTTAGGATCAGTTAGACAGTACTATCCGGGAATAGGGTTTAAACTCTCATGTTGGTACCGTGACTTCTACGGCACAATTCAATTGGCGCGTTCTTAAGACAATCGTTGTCCTTAAATAAACGAAGTTCCCTTATAATTTCGCAACCACTTCGTAGCTCAGCAATTTTCAAATTTTGTGCCCACCTTCTAAAAATTAAGTTAATTTAGAAATAGTCTATTTTTTATATTTTCTTCGATGAAATGAGATACTTTAATTTTATATTTTCTGAAAAGTGGTCTAAAATTATGATTATAAACAGAACTTATTAAAAAAAAATTTTTTTACACGAAAGGGAGAGATTTATTTTCCGTTAAGTTACCATCTTCATACACCCAAAAATCGGTTCAGTAATTGAAATTTATTCAACAGAAATTTATTATATCATCCAAATATACAATTAAATAAGATACAATAAAAAATAACATATGTTTAGAATAAATTTCTAGAGAAATTTTTATTATATATCATTCAGTTACCTTTCTACAATTTTAGTTTTGGAAAGTTTCATTTTCACTCTAACTGGTGGGAAAAATTGTGTATTATTAATTTATTTTGATCTAGGAATATAATTTTTATATTTTTTACTTATTCTGTTTGAATGATATTGAATATTTGATTTTTAATTCTATTTTAAACAACATATTTTTAAGGGGACAATAACTGAATGGACACCGTGGTAACTGAAAAGACATTGTAAACCTTTATTTACAATGGAATAAAAAACAATAATTTTAATGTTCTTATAAAACTTTATAAAAATTTGCAAAATTTATTACCAGTAAACATATGAGTGTACATTAGGGTGTGTCGAAAATACATTTTTTTTTCAAATTTCATATTGTAATAATGTAATTACTTTGAACGTGTAATATGTGTATGCTTTATATCTATATTACAAAATAAATGTTTTGAATTTTTTAATTATTTTTTTATGATACTTATAATAAGATATATATTTTTTTTATTTCTACAGACAGACAGACAAACAAAACAAAACTTCACATTTAAACAACGTAAACAGGCCCTAAATATGTCCATTCAGTTACTTTCTCGTCCCCTTATAAGTTACTAGAGAAAAATAACTGAAGAGACGTAACTTAAACTGTACCTTGGCAAATTTAAATATTTATTTTGGTACAATGAAATTGGAAAACTAGAAAGTTTCTTATAAAAAATTATGGAATGTAAATACTGTTACAAAATACTAAATAGTCGTAATTGAAATATTTTTTACTTACCGAGATATGTTGGTAACTGAACAGAACAACAAAATTAAAATATCACATCAAAACAATAGACGACCTTGCAACTTGTTTTGGACTGAATAAATCAAAATGGCGACGGCTAGTCTGATTGCTGGGTGTTGCCATTATAAAAATAACACAGAAAACTTCGTTCAGTTTTATAATATTTGGCATCAAAACATTGGTAAATGAAAAGACAGTAACCATGAGGACACTTTCAGGGACAATTTATTAAAACTAATAATAAAGGTATTTACCCTTTAAAGTGTATAGAAATGTAATAAAATGCTTCCCCTAATCACGTCTTAAGGTTGACATCATTCACACACATTCCTATGGTACATATTTTTCGTAAAATTTAATGTTGTACAAGCTTAGCTGACTTGGGGACAATCCCTTCTCCATACAACTAAAAATCTTAACTTCATGTTTATGCAGTAATAAAAAGTAATATTTAACATATTTTTTAAATATTTTTAGTGTTCTTTTAAAATTATGAATTACATTATCGATTAGTGTCCACATTGTGTAATTTCCGCAACTGAAACTTGAGATTTAAAAATATTAAACCTCGGGACATGCATCGAAGTGTAATGGGCACAAAATTTGAAAATTGCTGAGCTACGTCGAGTTCAAAAAATATTATTAGCACCATTTTGACTAAACTTTGAAGGACAATACAGAACGATAGAACAACAAAATAAGTGCTATTCATAAACTGTAAAGAGCTAATGTTGATACTTCTAATTCTCTTAGAAGCAACAAACAGAGTTGTAAGATAAAGAGTTACTTATATACCCGACATTTTTTTTTACAACTACCCACACAGTGTTATTTACGAAATACTAAAATATAAATAAATTTTAAAAACATTCACTAAAGGGTTTAGGTGTAATGAACACTTGAAATCATTTGAAAGTATCAAGATCGTTTACTCCATTATCATTTCTTGTAAACTCAGTAGGTATCTTTTTATGATCTTATTGTAACACAATAGATAAGCCGTCTTTTTTATTGTTCATTTATCGCTGCAAATAATATTTCGCGAACTATACAAACGAAATATGGTAACCATAATTTAGATCTATATCTATAGGTACAATAGTAATTTGTTAAAAAAGACAAACTTTATATTTTTTCGAAATATTTCGGCCTCATCAGTGAGGCCGAAATATTTCGAAAAAATATAAAGTTTGTCTTTTTTAACTATTATAATTGCTTAAAACTACAAATAAAAAGCTTAAATAGCTAAGGTTATATTTATTCATAAAATAGTAATTTGTGCAACAGTCACATAATGTAAGACATTGGGACACGAGTGCTTGTTTACGAAATGAGTTTTGTAATAGAATTTACACGAGTGTCCCAATGTCAAATTATGTTCAGTTGCACACAATAATATTTTATCTATGACCATCATCAAAAACAATTTCACAAAAAAATTTGAAGAAGAACCCTCGTCATGATATTGTAGTGATACTCGTCATGATACCAGAACCTCAATTTGTATGTCGACGACTGAGACCAGTGGCAGAGGGCGTTGCTTATTGGCTCTATAAAGACAGACTGGTATCACTTGTGATTGGTTCTCTAGCGGTGCTATAATAAATTTGGCCAATATCAGCGCAGCATTGCAGTGTTATATTGTAATCAATCAATCAGTCAAACAATTTAAGTACTAACAAAACCGCTTTTGATGTTGTAATTACCTTATTATCATGCAATATGGAGGTAGATAAAATAATTTTAACAATCAGTTTTAACTAATACCTCTAAAAATGTGACGTTAAGAACAACTAAAATTTAATTTCTGAAATTTTTTAAGATCAACCATAGAATTTTGGTTTATGATTTATAGTTTTTGTTTCAAAGAATTTTCCAACATTGAAAAATTGAAATTGAAATAAAAAAAATATTTATCTATCACCATAATAACTACACACACAATATAAATATCAAATTATTCAACAAATGTAAAAAAAACAATACATATAAAATTAGAGAAAATAAAATTATCTGTGAATAAAAAGATGAATGCATATTAAATAAGTTAAAATGTGATAAAAAGGGACAGACTCAGCATCTGTTGTCAGAACAGCAGCACAACGCTGATTTTCAGTCTGTCCCTTTTCCATGCACTAAAACAAATTTACAACATGTAACTAGCTTTCTGTACAATAGTTAAGAAATGTAAACTCATTCAAGATCAAAGTGAAGCAATTTTTTCATTTCGAATACCCGTCAAAATAAAACTTCATCTAAATATCCCGCCCTTATTTTCATTTAAGTATGTATATGTATTTATATGTATATTTCACATATATTTTATTTTAGGTTAATTTATGTATTTCTTGTTTAATAATAAAAATAAATATTCTTTTATGTTAACATTATGTAAGTTGAGTTTAAATAGTCCTCAGAAAAATTGTTATCATTTACAATACCCCTTTTTATGTTAGTTTTTTATTATCTTTTCTTTCTACACAAAGGTTGCCTGGAATCGTGTTCCGCCTTTGTACACAATGTCTGTTCTCTTTGTAAAATGTGTTTAAATATCTATGTTAATGTACAAAACTGTAATAAATAAATTAAAAAATAAAAAGTATTTTTTTTTTATTTCCGAAAAATGATACCGTGTTATGGTGGTAAAGATCAACATTTTATTTACATAATAGCGAAACTCCGAAAAGAAGGATTACCCCGACACTCTCCTTATAAGCTGAGGTTCAGACGTTATTCAATATTTGCTATAAGGATCTGCAGACAATGGCGGGACAAATATCTTTAGTACGGTAATGTGAGCTGGAAGCCATTGTTGGAGGGGATTATAAGGCCGCAATACGATCTTTAGTTATATATGAGTTGTATACTAGGAGCGTTGAAAATAAGTTTTGTGCTGGACTGGAATTCCGAAGCGCTCGAGATGGTTTAAATCCAGATATTCTGACTGTCTAACTCCAAAAATCTAATCTAATTTGTTTCACCGAAATAAACCAAACCTTCTTGGTGTTGATAATATCTCAAAAAATATCTCTGGTTTCTTAACTGAAAACAAGCGGAGACTACTAAAATAGATATCAAAACTTCATTTTAAGGGTATCCATGTTTAAACGGAAACCAAAGAACTTTCAAAAAGGCGCTTTGTTATATTTAAAGGGTATTTATATATATTCATGCCTCTCGTTTCTACCAGATTGGCCATGATTGTACCAATTCAGAATGTGCTCAAAATTCCAAATTCAAATCCAACGATATCCTAACCATTGGAAGCTGTGGACGCTGCAGTTCAGAGTTGCCATCTCAATTTTCTTAATTTCATTATTTTTTTTATTATTATCACATTGAAAAATGGGGTTAATTGGGCCCTCAGGTATTTTGCCAGGGTAAGCGTTAAAAAATCAGTGCTTAGGAGATTACCTTCAAATCCCCTAGGGATATTTTGTTTTGTTGATTTTGAATGGTGTATTGTCAATGTGCGCAAGCGAATCCTTTTCCGACTACAATGGTAATTTAATTTTTTGATGTTAGAAAAATGTTTACGTGGCATTCTTACTTCTGAAAATAGAGTTAATTTTATTTCATGGGGTGATAGTACTGAAATCCCAGCTTGTTGTACTTTTAGACGTCATCGCATCACAAGCAAAATATCATTATATTGTTGATCGAAGCGTTCTACAAAAAAAATTCGTGCATCAGTCTATTTATAAGTTTTATCATTTAAAGAAGCTTTTCATTTCATATATTTAAATACAAATATATTAATAAAATAAATGTCATTATAAATAAACATTATTTATTTAATATAGGCCTTATATTTGTTGGTAATTTTAATTTAGATTTAGTTTAGTTTTATATCTCCAACATTGTAATTTAGTAAGATTAAGCTTAGCTTTATAATGTTATCTCATATACAGTTATGTTTGTTAATAAATATTATTCTTTTCATTTATGAATAGTCGTGATTTTTCGATTGTATGCCATAACCTAGTGGCTCTACCGTTCATGAAATATGCCTCGACAGTACCGAGACTTTGCTACCATCATTTCCAGTTTGTGGTCGTAAAACCCTAAAAACCAGCAACGTGTACAGTGTAGCTACGCAAGAGAACCCTAAGGCTGTGATCCCTCAGCAGGCTGCGGTGGGCGTTGACACGTTCAGCTAATTGCACGGTGTTGTCCCGCCTGGATATGTGAATCATTTGCGGAGAAGCATCGTGACCAGATTTCTTGCAATGACTTGCTCAAGTTCTGTTTCACCGAAGAAGTTAATAACCATTTGGAGTTGGAACTCTGTTGAAGAGCGCACACTTAAATAAATGACGTTTATTCTCTTGTGAAGTAACTCGATCTCTTTTACTCATGAAATTTTATCGAATGTAATTCTGTTTTATAATGTAAAGAACTTTATCCCTTTTGTTCATGAAGGATTAACAATTTCGTTCATACATACATAGATACATATTATATGTCACCGGAAAATAATGAGAATCGTAAGTTGATCAATTTAATAGGTTAGGTTAGGTTAGTTTATGAATTACCGTGAAAAAACCTGCCGTGAAATTATAAACTACCTAGTGAATTGATCAACTTACGATTTTTGTTATTTTCCGGTGACGTGTACATATACTCACGCCTGTCTCCCAGCAGGGTAGGTAGAGACTACAGATTTCCATCTGCTACGATCCAGACACACCTCTTTCGCCTTTTCCATGTCCATCAATCTAGTCATACAAGCTCTTTTATTCCAGGTACTTTGGACATGGCCCTTCTTCAGTATGTCGCTAATTTGGTCAGTATACGTCCTTCTAGGGCGGCCTGGTCGAGCTTCCACTTGCGCACCATGAATTTCTTTCGTCACTCTATTTTCATTCATCCTCTTTAGATGTCCAAACCACCGAAGCATTCCTTTTTCTATTCTAGTCACTACATCTTCTTTCAGGCCGCAACGACCCCATATGTCGATATTTTTCAGTCTGTCATTCAATGTTAAACCATGTAAGGCATGACCTTGTAAGGAAGTTAGCGCTCAAGAGTATATCAGTATAAGTTTCTTGGTTTCATCACACCTTTTTGTTTGAGAATAATGATAAATGTGAACATATCAATGATCCTTTAACAACCATAAAAGTTTTGACGTTGTCACGTAGCATTACTATTCATTCTTATTGTCAGCGTGCTTTCATCTGAAACTACCGTTCATACGGAAACTTTTTTAGAGAAGTACACGAAGATTTTTTTTTGTTATAATTCTGGTGAAATTTTTGTTATATAATCGCGAATAGTAAATTCAGAACGTATATTGGTGATAAGTATGAGCTACCAACTTATTTGTCCATGGGTACCAATCATACTAGGTTAAGAAATTTATTTTCGTAGAAATAAAGCGACGTATACAAGCTATTTAGGAAAATAAACTTGAGGTCGCGAGTTCAAATCCAGGGGCACATTTGTGTTTGATCTGCGTGCTTCGGAAGGCACGTTATACTGAGGGTCCAACTTGTGCCGGCGATAGGACTCACCACCCATTGGGCTGGGACGTCATGATCGTAGGTGAATGAGTGTAGACTGTAACTTACATTTCACAGTCCACACATGGAAACAACTCTGACAGACTCTCGAGTATTCATGTCGTGATGATGTATATCAATCATAATAATTATAGAGTGTGTCTAATATATAAAGTGTGTAGTTGCGAAATGTACGAGTAGTGTGAAGGTCACCTTGTTTAGGGCTTACTGCCAATCATTTTACACTTGCAGCCTATGGACCAACTACATACTCAAAAAGCCTACAACGCTCTGCGTGTTCAGTATAACAATGGATTTAGGGCGCTGTTGGGGCTGCCCCGCTACTGCAGCGCATCGGAGATGTTCGCGAATGCGTGCACGGATGGCTTCCAGGCCATCATGAGGAAACGAAGCGCTTCTTTGATGCAGCGGGTGCGCGCCAGCGCCAATAGTCTCCTGGTCACTGTTGCTGAAAGGATGGGTGGTCCTATCATCAGGCACTACACTGCCACGCATGTGCTGCCCTCCAACAGGGCAGCTAAATAAAAAAATTGTAAATATATTGTTTGTAAATAGTTTGTTTTCTTTGTACACTAACATAGGTTTAAGTAAATTGTTACTAACACTTTATGGATGTATGTCCGAAATAAATGATTTATTATTATTATAATTATTATAGACACCCGGTGTGTCTGTACAGAGAACCCGGTGTGTCTGTACATGTAAGAAAATTAATAAAAATAGAAAGGGGTGACTAAAGAAGAGTAACTGAACACAAATCAGGGATTTTTATAATTCTTTTCTGTCTGTCTGTCTGTTTGTTCAAGCACATATCCGAAACTACAGAACGGATTTGGATGCG
This sequence comes from Ypsolopha sequella, assembly GCA_934047225.1. NCBI lineage: Eukaryota > Metazoa > Arthropoda > Insecta > Lepidoptera > Ypsolophidae > Ypsolopha > Ypsolopha sequella. The sequence goes on along the minus strand of OW203988.1, from coordinate 2,991,483 downwards.
GTTTTTTTATCATCATCGTAGTGACCCTTTTTAACATAAAGCGTATAAGGCTATAGGGGTGTTAATAAAATTACGCCCAAGCTGAAAACGGTTTAGAGTTGAATAAACGCGGGTGGGGTCGCCGACAAAACACATGCCTACTATAATACTTTACGCAGTAACACCTGAATCTATTCGTAAAGTGAGTATTGTAATTGTGTGACTTTAGTTTATAGTTTAAAGTTCTTCGCAGGGTCGCGGAAATCGGAAGTATCTAGCGAGACCTAAAAACGATCATGCGAGGACGGAGTTTACACATAGTTCGAACATGTGAGCTTATCAGCCTCGCTAGCTTTGTTTGGGATATTGTCAGTTTGTATATTCAATTGACAGGGAGTGAGAGAGCTTATGTTTGTTGTAACCATAATAGTGAAAAAATATGTCATTTGTTTCCTGTAGGCCATGCGGGCGAAGCTGAGGGCAGAAGCTAGTCTTCAATAAATATAATGATGTTAAAGTGGTAAGAAAAAATACTTTCCTTTTAGAAAATTAATATTGGTTATATCCTAAGGCATAAGTAGGTAGTTTCCTGCACTTTTAGTCTTAACAACTCAAAATATTCCTCAAAATATATAGTTAAAGTTGTATCATGGCGCTTGTACTCCCTGTAGGATGGTAAGTTAGCTGCGACGAGTTTTGTTCCCAAATACACAACTTCGGTTGTTCTTCTTATTTTTGAATAAAATGTATCACATAAATGGGATTTATGGCATTACACAACAGTAGTTTAGTAAGTAGTAGTTAGTTTTATATGTAAAAGTTTTATATGCGAAAAAACCCTTAGTGCGAGAGGGACGGATTCGTGGAAAAGTAGCAAAAAGTCGGATTTTTATTAATATAACATGTACTAAAGTTGCTATCAAAATTTCGTTTAACCAGCGGGCTTATGGTGTATCTTAAGTTGCCAACTGGACTGGGTGCCTTTCATCAAAAACATAGATATACTATCGAATTCTGATTGTCTAAGGATATGTTCGTACTTGAAATGACGATACAGTTCGTAAATAGTTCAATACCCGCTAAAGGCAATTAAGAAAGTTTAGTATGTATCTTTGTTTTTGATGAAAGGCACCCAGTCCAGTTTGCAACCAAAGATACATAATAGAGGGGCAGGTCCTAAATGCTGTTAAAATACATCTTATAAAATATAATTACAGTCCATATGTCTTTCCAAATTGTCAAACCAGGAGAATTGGTGTCGAATAAGTCCTCATTTCAAAAAAAATTTTGTATCGAGTCGAGTTTCTCCAATCGCGTTTCTGTTTAACAGATCCTTAGAAAAAGATTCCAAAAATAATATACTATTTTATCAAAATAATACCTTCTCTACTGAAGTAGATATGCAAGTTCGAAAAGTGTCGATTTTTTTTTCGTAGCGCCATAATGTAATAGCTTTTTTTTGTCAAGTCATGTTATTTTATTTATTACTTTGTAAAGTATCCTGCACAACGACTTTAAAGCAAGTTTATAATTATGCACGATCATTTACAACGTTATTCATAAAATAAAACATCTTTGCTGGAAATCCTAATAAATATTTAATTATTGTGGCATGATGCCCAAAATTAAGAAATATAATGATACTTGTGTTTGAGTACGACAACCTTCGATGACGCACTAAAAGCTCAGTTAAAGTTCGGTAACTTGACAAAGCGTTGTGTAGAACCTGCACTCACATCTACGATCTTTTCGGGTGGATCTTTTCCCCGTTAGATGTGATAACTCTCTTCGATTCTCCGTATCTGTTACAAAACATTAAGAAATAATTATAACTGCCAAAATACAACTTTTAGCTACAAAATAATTGGATTTTCCGTAAGCGTGATATCAGATTATTTAAGGAATTTACGGCTGGTATCACGACTATGGAAAAGCCAATTGTTTGATGGCCATTGTGATATCATTAAAAATATGTTTATGGATATAGCAAACCTTTAACAATAAGTTTTCTTGGTTAAAAGTTATATTTTGGCTGTGACAGTTATTATAATATTGTTAAAACTCGCGTAACCTGACATACTAAATTAATATTAGATGCGGCTTGAACGCTAATCTTGTGTTGTTGACTATATGCCGACCGTTTCACCAATACCATTTTGGCATTATCAAGGCGAATCTTGTTCTTAGGACGACGACGTGGCATTCACCGTTGTCGTCAAACTGGCATGGTAACCGCCGCGCGCAGATCGGCAAGCTGGGCGCGCGGATCGTGCGCTAAGCGTTGGCTGCGTCGTCGAATGAGGTGGGATGGCGGATGCACTTGATTCTTTTAATTGTTCCAATTGTTCGTTATTAGGGGTGGTTATTAAATAGACCGAGCTCACAACGTCGTCACTATCATTGCAATGGGTACTGTCCTAAAGTTGCTCGATCCATAGCGTACCGGTTTTCAAGACTGAGGCAGCTGCCAACCATGATCGCTGTTGAAGTTGGGATAACGACTTGTCCCGATGGCTCCGTGTATTTTGCGAGGATTTCTTCCTCACTAATACTGTCAAAACTACTGTTTGCCTTGTCAAAACAGATATAGTGGGTCGTATCCGAACTTAGTGCATGTTCTGCTACTGCTGACCCGTTAATGTCCAGTTTCTTCATGGAACAAATATGTTCGGACAGTCTTGTGGTCAAGTTGCGCTTGGTTTCTCCAATGTAGATTTTGCCACAATCGCACGGCACTTTACAGGTGTAAGTGGACGACGCAGGTGTCCAATCCTATCAGTTATGCTTCTCACAAAGGGCAATTAGATCCCTTGGATCCCTCTCAAGAACGGATGGGCGATGGTAGGTTGATGGAGTCGCAAGCTGGTTACTCTTTCTCCAATTATACCTATTGGCCTTTTCTTCTATTTCTGATGCGTAGACAAGTGCAGGTGATATGATTGCAAAATTAAAAAATAAGAAAATACTATATTAGAAGTGTAGTTCGGTTTGACTTTTTCGTAAGTTCGAATATGTAATTAGCACGTAATGGCGACATTTTCGTTGTTTTTGTATCACTTTTGAATTTGTTTTCTGTAATTAGCGAGATAATTGATATTTTTTACCGGTTTTTGTTTATTTTACTGTGTTTATCTCACATATTTGTTTATTGCAGTGATTTTTATTTGGCGTAGTGACATAAGTAATTAAATAAGTAATTGTCATCATCAAATCATCAGTGTTTTTTGTATGGTGAAAGTGGGGCCTTATCTTAGGGCGCCTATTCCCAGCGTCATCAGAAAATGACTCTATTGATAAATGGTTTTCGATGGTATGTTTAAGAATTGTAAAAAAAATATATATATATTGTTAGTTAAACTATGAAGAACAACTTCAATTAAGGAAATTATTCTCGCGTATAAAAAACAGCATGAAAATATTGTTCTTAGTCAAGCTATTTTTAGACTAAAATTAAGTAAAATTGGATATTTTTCTGAAATCACTAATGGTATTTGTATTGTTCTTGCACTAAAATACAAGGACAAAATTGCTTACAAAAATTAATTACGGATTTTTTCTCCGTCAATCGCGTTCATGTGAAAAGTATTATTATTTTGTCCTATTCGGAGACCTAACGACGTGGTAATGCAGTGCGAGCTGATATGAACTTATTTCAATATATTTTCTGTCGATATTTGTACTGACACAGGTCGACTCAAGGTCGCTGGCGACTACCTATCCCTTAATTAAGAATTCTTAGAATTGGCAGTTGCAACACGTGGTGTTTTTGTTTTGGATCGGCTTACCAACGTCATAATTCCACCCCTCGCCATTGCTGCCTAGGCATATCATAATTCTGTTAAAACTACAGGAGTCGCCTTGTTCCACTCTGCTTTGCTAGGCTCCCCTGACTTATTTTCATGTAAACCTGACACGATCTTCCTCGCTCCGTTTTGCTCCGCTCGTCGTCTTATTTTTAACTTCTTGGTGAATGACATTCTATTTCATACTTTACCTATACAATCTGCAGAATTCTACGATATGTACTTGAACAGTTTGCGGGAAAACGGTTATCAAATGAACACCCAATATGACAAACTTATTATCCCGATGCCGTACCAATAGACACAAATGCATGGAGGAAAAGCTATCAATATTCCATCTCACTGCGATCACTTTATACTAAGCCTTTGTTCGACGGCTGCATATAGGTCATAGGTTCCATCACGGTAGTGCGGACTAACTCAGTTACTATACTACTCAAAGCAATAAAGTAATTGCTAAAACTTTTATACTTTAAGTCCTCTAATTCATTTGAGATTCTTTCTCATTGACCTGAAAAAATACACGACAAAATTATTACGAAGCATTATAATATTCTCGATTATTTTTCCAAGTATTAAATTTCAATTTCACAGATCAGCAAACCGATTACGACCCGGAGATAAAAATAAAAAGTTGTGCTCTTCCAAGGAAATTTCGTAATTCCCTACAAGTCGAAAGAAAATGAAGATAATTTTCTCAGTTATGAAACATTATTAAGACTAAAACAAACGCTGCCGGAAGTCAGATTTGCAACCCTTATAAATATTCCGAGGGACTGTTTCAATTTTGTCTTAATCTCTAAAAGGATTGTTTACAATAAATATTTTGATTGGAAGTGAACGACGAAGTTTACTTCTGAATTCAGCATTTTTTGATTGTTTCATCTTTCTTTGAAATTTATTTTGTCTTGAAATTCTAAGGTGTGAAATTTTTTTAATGATATCTTCCATGACAAACATTATAAATCTATTGTATAAGCACATCCATTATAGTGTATGAGTTATGTTTTCATGAAGAAACGTGTGGTATTTTATAAAATTATTCAAAATTTTAAACTTTAAATCACAATTTACATAATTTTCTTTCTGTTACATATAAAATACATACAACACATTGATTGTCTTGAATGATAGAAAATATATATTATTGTGTATTATTATTGGTTTTAAAGATAAGAAGCTCGATATTCTTTATTTAATTTAGATTTACCGTACTTAAATATAAAAATCTTTTAGTATTTAAAAATTTAAACCTAGACAAAGAGTGGCTCACCACAAATTTCCCCTATAGTATAATAGAACTGGAGATCAACTCCAAACATAAAGTAAACAATAACAGTTTCCGAATTTCCGAATGAACGACCCGGTCTGAGTCGACCCGAGCTTCGGCCAACAGTTACTAAACCAAAATAAGTCCAGTCAGCTCACAATTTACAATTCTAATTAATCCTTGCTCTAAGATGGCCATCTCGGGCACGTTTTGTTATAACAGAATCACGGTGCGATGTGACACAGAGTGGATATTCCACAGAACTTTCAGATAGAGTTTTTTTTTGCCTCAGGCCGCCTTTACATCTGTGTAAGTTTTACTCATGTAAGTACCTTCGTTTCACTTTGATAAGCTGAGAAAGGATTGTGTGACCAAATTTAGGTACTTACATTAGTAAAACTTACAGATGTAACTAAAGGCGGCCTTATTGCAACACAAAATTTCTATGGGACATAAAATGTAAAGTACATTTAAATAAATTTATGTTACCTTTATCGGCTTATTTCTTTAATTTTTTTTTTTAATTAGAATATATAATTCTAATATAATTATAGGTAAATATATATACATCAGGCACAAAACATCATGATGGAATCCAAGATATATTTCGGGCCCTACTGGGCCCGGCATCAGTTGGAGTAATAAGTAATGATGACACGATGACAGATAATATTTACAAGATGACAATGAGAATATTATAATAAAAAAATAATAAAAAAGGCAAAACTACTTTCTTAAAACTAAACTTTTTGATTGAAGTGAGGATGTGTATGTGGGTGGGATAGATATTGTACTCATTACGGCCCTGGACTAAACAGACAACACTGGATTACAGACAGACCAAACTTATACAATAAAACATAACAAACACCTGACTCAAAAAATACATCATTCTAGACTCAAATTAAAACACACACATAATCTAACATTCTATCTCAATTCACCAGACAAATCCTCTCCCACACACACAAATACCTTCTATCTCTATCCAACCCACATACACATCCTCACTTCAATCAAAAAGTTTAGTTTTCAGTAATGAAGTACATGTGTTCTTTATAACATTTGTTTTTTATTTTGTGGTTACCTTGGTAGTGAGCGTATGGTGTTAGTGGTGGATAAGTGGATACTTCTGTATTGGCATCTCGTATGGCAGGGTCACTTTCAGTTTTTTTTTTTTTTTAACGAAGTATAATTTCATTATTGTCTTAAAACTATAGCGTCGTTTTATCAATCATTTTTTTTTTTTTTTTTTTTTTATTTTATTTATCTAATTATCATGTTTTGTACATATTTTTTATCTTATAAAAAGAAAATCACGTAAACCCTAAGTGGGTTTAAATGTGATTTCTGAGCCACTTCTTAGTGGTACAGTACATAACCAAAAAAAATACAAGTAAATAATAAAAAAAAGACATTTAACTGACATAATTAATTACTTCAAGACAATAGATGTCTCTTCATGATTTTTCTTACTTTTTTAGGTTTGACATCTATTATTTGTTATTAGTTATTATTCATGGAAAAGAAATGATACCTCGCAAGGCGCTGCCATCACTGACCACATTGGGTAAAGACGCGCATCTTTGACACAACCAGCGGGCGTAGCATAGTGTTTAATCGCGCGCGACGCCACTTGTTGAATTACAAGTGTGAGGATCGTGACGTACTGTTTAAGGCCATATGTAAAAGTTTTAGCGTCCCTGTTACTCCATATGCGAAAAAACCCTCAGTGCGAGAGAGACAGATTCGTGGAAAAGTAGCAAAAAGTCGGTTTTTTATTAATATAAAATGTACTAAAGTTGCTATCAAAATTTTGTTTAACCAGGTCCTGGATACCGTTAAAAACCATCTAATCAAATATAATTGCAGTCCATATGTCATTCTAAATTGTCAAACTAGGAGAATTTGTGTCGAAAAAGACCTCCTTTCAATAAATATTTCTATCGAGCCGAATTTCTCCAATTGCGTTTCTGTTTTAACAGATCCCTAGAAAAAGAATGCAAAAGCAATATACTATTTTATCAAAATAATACATTATTTACTGAAGTAGATATGCAAGTTCTTAAAGTGTCGATTTTTTTCCCTTAGCGCCTTAATCGCGAAAATATCGTGTCGCGCTCCTCGCACCTGTGATTCAACAAAGTGGCATCGTGCGCAATTAAACACTGTGCTACGAGGCCAGCTGCTTTTTTAATTCTTAAATTTCAAATATTTTTGTATATTTATTTTCAGTGCTAAATTAGTCATCCTGCGCGGTGGCGTATTTAAATTTTATGATTAATAGGAAATGAAGTGTGAAAAATAAATCCCATCAAAAACATAAAATGTACAAAAATGTCAAGTCTCGCAATGCAATCTTTCCACCGTAAAAAGTTGTGAGATCTTATGTAAAGCCAAGTCTGTTATTTTAGTTTGTATGGAAGCACCTTTTCATTTTAGTTAGTATGGGAGCACCTCCCAACTAGCACCTAAGCGTTATAATAAGCGTTACAAATGCCGCTTAAGAGAGATTTATAACGGCTAACCATCTTAAGCAAGCGCTACAGTAGCGATAGAGAACTTCTCAATCACTTCTATAACACCACTTTATACGGGCCTTAACGACACAAAGGCGCGTGAAAAGTGATTGTAGGAGATAAAACATATGTAATAAGTTCTTGTGGCACCTTAATAGAATTTGCACACATACAAAGGCGCGTGAAAAGTGATTGTAGGAGGTAAAACATATATAATAAGTTCTTGTGGCACCTTAATAGAATATGTACATATACAAAGGTGCGTGAAAAGTGATTGTAGGAGTTGAAAGATATACAATAAGTTTTTGTACCACCTTAATAGAATATGCACATATACAAAGGTGCGTGAAAAGCGATTGTAGGAGGTAAAAGAAATACAATAAGTTCTTGTACCACCTTTATAGAATTTAAACATAATTGCGACGTGACTGTAACAGTGAAATAAAACTCAAATGTTTTTTTATTACATTTTCAATAGCATGAGTGAAAGGAATATATGTTCTTAGATGATTTAAAAGTGATCGGATAAATGTCAATAATGGACGAATAAATGTAGGTAAATAATTGGAATGAATTTTCACTCACATACGTAAAAAACTAGTGCGAGCATCAGGTTACTGACAAAATATGCATTCATTTAGCTAAATATTTCATGCGCTTGCGAAACTCGTGGAATTTTTAGTCATTTATATTATTGAAGTGCAATAATTTTTTTAGGTTAACTTGTAATTTCTTCTCGAATGGAGCATTAGGACTTTTTGTAATTTTATTACAGCATTACATGTAAAATGGGTATGTTTATTTTTTAAATTATGGCCTGAGGTAAGAAAAGTGATCGATTTTTCGACATGATTAATCTCTTTATCAAAAACTGTAATGGCGGCTTGCTACAACTGGCTTAGACGTTTACTATATCCATTTAAACGGTTTAAGAAGTAGAAAGGCGCTAGTGACCACTATCACAACGCTTTGGGATCAACAATCACCGTACTATGGAGTATTTTTACTCTTTTTGGGGTACAGAAGCGCTTGAATTCTTCTTTTTAGCCCTTAAACAGTTACTATGGAGTTCAAGATATAACGTTGTACAACGTTGATGATGATGATGATGATGATGACGACGATGACGATGACGATGACGATGACGATGACGATGACGATGACGATGACGATGAAGATGACGATGACGTTGACGATGACGTTGACGATGACGTTGAAGATGACGATGACGATGACGTTGATGATGACGTTGATGACGACGTTGACGATGACGGTGACGATGACGGTGACGATGACGGTGACGATGACGATGACGATGACGTTGACGATGACGTTGACGATGACGTTGAAGATGACGATGACGATGACGTTGATGATGACGTTGACGATGACGGTGACGATGACGGTGACGATGACGTTGACAATGACGTTGACGATGACGTTGACGATGACGCTGACGATGACGTTGAAGATGAAGATGACGATGACGTTGATGATGACGTTGACGATGACGGTGACGATGACGGTGACGATGACGGTGACGATGACGATGACGTTGAAGATGACGATGACGATGACGATGACGATGACGTTGACGATGACGTTGACGATGACGTTGAAGATAACGATGACGATGACGTTGACGATGACGGTGACGATGACGATGACGGTGACGGTGACGAGGACGATGACCATGACGATGACGTTGATGATGACGTTGACGATGACGGTGACGATGACGGTGACGATGACGATGACGATGACGTTAACGATGACGTTGAAGATGACGATGACGATGACGTTGATGATGACGTTGACGATGACGGTGACGATGACGGTGGCGATGACGTTGACAATGACGTTGACGATGACGTTGACGATGACGCTGACGATGACGTTGAAGATGACGATGACGATGACGTTGATGATGACGTTGACGATGACGGTGATGATGACGGTGACGATGACGGTGACGATGACGGTGACGATGACGATGACGATGACGTTGAAGATGACGATGACGATGACGATAAAGATGACGTGATGATGACAATGACGATGACAATGACGATAACTATGACGCTGACGATGACGTTGACGATGACGTTGACAATGACGTTGACGATGACGTTGAGGATGACGTTGACGATGACGTTGAAGATGACGATGACGATGACGTTGACGATGACGGTGACGATGACGGTGACGGTGACGAGGACGATGACCATGACGATGACGTTGATGACGACGTTGACAATGACGGTGACGATGACGGTGACGATGACGATGACGATGACGATGACGTTGAAGATGACGTTGACGATGACGATGACGATGACGATGACCATGATGATGACGTTGACGATGACGTTGACAATGACGTTGACGATGACGTTGACGATGACGTTGAAGATGACGATGACGTTGATGATGACGATGACGATGACGTTGAAGATGACGATGACGACGACGATGACAATGACGATGACGATGACCATGACGATGACGTTGACGATGACGTTGACAATGACGTTGACGATGACGTTGACGATGACGTTGACGATGACTTTGAAGATGACGATGACGATGACGTTGATGATGACGTTGACGATGACGGTGACGATGACGGTGACGATGACGATGACGATGACGATGACGATGACGGTGACGATGACGGTGACGATGACGGTGACGATGACGATGACGATGACGTTGAAGATGACGATGACGTTGAAGATGACGATGACGATGACGTTGACGATGACGGTGACGGTGACGGTGACGATGACGATCACCCTCACCATCACTGTCACCGTCATCGTAATCGTCATCGTCAACATTATCGTCATCGTCATCGTCACCGTCACCGTCACCGTCACCGTCATCGTCATTCTCATCGTCATCGTCATCGTCATAGTCATAGTCATCGTCATCATCATAGTCATCGTCAACGTCATCGTCATCGTCATCGTCAACGTCAACGTCATCGTCAACAACATTGTAAACGTCATCATCAACGTCATCGTCAACGTCATCGTCAACGTCATCGTCATCGTTATCGTCATCGTCATCGTCAAAGTCATCGTCATCGTCATCGTCATCGTCATCGTCATCGTCTTCGTCAACGTCAACGTCATCGTCATCGTCATCGTCAACGTCATCGTCAACGTCAACGTCATCGTCAACGTCATCGTCACCGTTATCGTCATCGACATCGTCATCATCATCAACAATAAATCGTAATTGGTGAAACAATGATGTCCGCAAAATGGCGGATTATTATGTAACTAGGTGATTATTAAACCTCTTGTATAGGCTTAGCAGCGTAAGTTGTGATAAAGAACAGATTACAAACTTTTTTACCCGTACAAGATATCTATAGCGTGACTAATCCTGTTTGTAGTCATATATTTGAGTTATATTTCTCAATCAAACGGTTTTAGGTGCTAATGTTGAGCTACAATACTCTAATACGGTAAAGGTGCTACAAAAGATCTTTACAGATCGATTCTAACGCTATAGACTAGATACAACTACCATGTAACTGCTTGAGTGTTATATGTGATATTTGTAACTCTTTTGAAGCGCTTTTACCTTACTAATTGCTATTTTAGATCTCATAGTGCTATTTAGTATATTTATAACTCTGCATTGTATCTAAAGCCTGTACAAGAACTAAATAACACACCTCTGTTTCTCCAAAGCCGCAATTTGTCGCTACTCTACTTCTTCAATACCACCCTTCTCTTAAAGAGATATTACAATCTCTTATATATAGTCTAAGGAATATACAAACTCTCTTCAACCGCTGTTATATAACAAAGAAGCGGTACAGTGCCTTCTTATACTGCTTGTGTGCTACTTGGGCTATTTAACGAATGTATCATTAATTGTTTCCTAATTAGTTACCTACCAACATTATGTGACTGTATTAAGATTAGTCATCTTTATTTCTCTAATAACATATGGTGACTTCGCAATCGCACAGCAACATAATATGCAACATATCTACCTAATATCAATTTGTAAGCGATTTGAGAAGATATTTCTACGCATCAGCGCTTTATTTGTGCTCTGCGATTGCCAAGTCACTATATTTTATTAGAGAAATAAAGATGACTAATATTAGTACAGTCACTTAATGTTGGTAGGTAACTAATTAGGAAACAAACGCCAGTCTCGAAACCACGCTCGAAACCAGTGCCAGTAAATATGGTAAAATTATAAATAATCAAATTTTTAATATCTAAAATTTGATACCCATATTATATTGTATATTTAGGATAATATTTTAATTATTCTCGCTTTCGTTTTGGAAATATTTTTGTAAATAAATGCTATTTTTGTGCCAAATTTCATGTCTTTATCTTTAAAGGTTCTAAAGATTACCAACCGTAAATAACATTTTATATTTTTTTGTTGCAATGTACACTTAACACTAACCGCATGCAAAATTTTAAGTTTGTAGGCCTGCTAGAACACCTTTAGACTTTTGATGATGTGTCAGTCTGTCAGTGACAAAATAAGGGAACTTTGACTTGAGATATTTCGTAATCAAATATAGGTACAAAGTTGTAATTTGGGGTCAGAAGTAGGATCAGTAAGTACTCTTGGTAAATGAAATTTCAGACTTCTAGCTTTACATATGAAGATACAGGGGGTTTGAAAGTGCCGTGAGTTGCTTCGAGAAAAGGATGGCACGGCCGTTCCGCGTTTTTTTGCGAGACTCGGCGGGGGCACTGCCGTGCCCCCAGATTAAAAAATATGTATGACCTTTCTGTACCAGCAGTTCTAGTATCAGCGGGTCCTAGGTGATGTGCTTCGAGCTTTGCATCTTGATCGTTGGACTCGATTTGACGTTAGAATACTAATATCGAGATTGCATTCATAATTTCTGGCTTACAATTAATCTGCCCAGGAAGGACGGGACGCCGTTTGTGTTTTAATTGAATTATATTTTTATGGTTATTGCGTTGCTTGCGAATCCCCGAGTTTACTAAAAGATAAAGCTAAGCACTAAAGAAAATAATTGAATCGGTTTTATCTAGTTACATCTTTGTTTTCAAAAAAAGTCCAAATGTTAATTATCATGAAAATAATGGGTAAAATAAAAAGTTGATGGTAGTTCTAATTATAACTATTATTACCATTTCATTAGGCATATATTTAGTGTTTTCTTTTTTTTGGCATTCACTAACAATATTACGTCAGCAATTGGTTCGCATTTTACCTACTTTATTTTATTATATTATTTTATAATATACTTAGTAGAGGAATGTTACCAAACATGGAATAGTATCCCTAAAATGGACTACTATAATTTCTCTAAAACTACACTTCAAGATGCAATTCAAAGTTATTATTTATCTCATTCACTCAGTTTAGTGTCGCATTTATTTTGTCTGACCTGTCAGGTACGCGGTGTGGCTATGGCAGGCGTTTTTTGTTTTCTCAAGATACTCAAGGAAAAACATGGCTCAAAAGTTGACTGTCTTCTTTCTGGGTTCATAATGTCTGTGCAGGTCCAGAATTTGACACTCGAATTTGTGATTTTTTTAAGAAGATTAAGTTCTCCATTATTTTTTTCCAAAATTTCCTTACTTTTTTGTTTTTTTCTAAATAGGAATCACATGTATTTTTCTAATATTCCATATTTGGGCAGCTATTCCATAAATTGCTACCATTTTGATAACTTGATTTTTGAAAAATATAAAATTGTTTATTTTAAAATAAATTATGAATATAAATAAAAAAGTATTACTTGTAATCGATATATATTTCGACCCACTTGTGGTCGTCGTCAGTCGAATTGTAACAATAGATATTTGACATATAATATAAAAAATAAAAAGACAGATTGGTGACATTTACACGAATTCTAAACTATTGGAAAGGGGTGGAGGAATGACAGGAAGATAAGTTGTGAGAAAGAATGTTTGTGAGAAGGGGTGATAGGATTTGTGAGGGGTTGTAATGTAAGAGATGACGAGTGTATACTATGTATGTTATGGGGGAATGTGTGTGTTATGTTTGTCTGTTGGTTAGTGTTGTCTATTTAGTCCTGGTCCGTAGTGAGCACCAAGTGACCAGATGTATGAGGACTCCCATGTTCTAAGTTCTATGTCAGTCAGCGGGGGATGAAATGATTTGATGACACGAACGGTGAAGCAGTTGTTGAATGTTTGGTTATGGGATCTGGCGTGTGTGGGAATGGGTAACGTGTTATTGTGTATAGTATCTGTTGTGTGTCGGTGATTATTCATGCGTATGTGTAGTGCAGTTCTTGTTTCACCTACGTAGAATGCCGGACAGTGCCGGCATTCTAGTAGGTAGATGCAGTTTTCTGTTTTACATGATGAGTTATGTTGTGCTTTGTATGTGTTGGTGGTGTGGTGAGTATTGATTGTTGTGTCTGGTTTAATGAGGTGGCAGGTTTTGCAACGCGGCCGTCGGCATGGTGTTGTTCCTTGTGATGTTATAATAGTTTGGTTGTGTGTGTGATTTGGTTTAGTTTTAGATAATAATGATTTTAGATTTGTGTTTTGTCTGTAAGAGATCTGTGGGTTTGAAGGGAGTAAGTTTTTTGTTTCATCGTTTTGACGGAGTATGGGAATGAAGTCGTTAATGAGTTGTGTGAGTTTATGGCTGCCCTGGAAGTATGTGGTGACAAGTCGTGGGTAATTAGATGCATTGTTTTTTCTGTTTTGTGGGTTGTGGAATCTTGGTCTGTTATATATGTGTTTCTGAAGAAAGTGTTCGGGATAGTGTCTGTTACGGAGGCTTTGGTGTATTTTGTTGTGATAATTATTAAGGGTGGCTTGGTTGCTGCATATCCGACGGCCGCGAAGTGACAAAGAGTATGGAATTGATTTTTTTATGTGTGGTGGATGACAGCTGTTGAAGTCAAGGTATTGTAGTTTGTTTGTAGGTTTAAAGTGTACTGACGTAGTGATTTGGTTGTTTAGTAATATTAAAAACAAAAAACGAATACTAGGTCAAGAAAAAATGTTTGACTGATTATAATTACTAATAAACGTCTTAGATTTTTGTTTTTTTATTTTTTATTTTTTTTAAACAAGAAATCTAAATGGTATTCCATATTAGTAACTTTACTCTAATGATATACAATGTATGACAGAAAGCTGTGGTCATATTTGTAGAGCTTATTCAGTCAATGGTATAGAACAACTTTTACTATGGAACCAAACTTGTAATCTTGAAAAAAAAAATAAGCCCATCTATACATTTCGGCCGAGTGGCATTGAATTTTTCTATGAAACAGTTATTTTTTTTTTCGTGATATCTGGGTTTGTTCCATAGTAAAAGTTGTTCTATACCATTGACTGACTAAGCTCTTCAAATATGACCACACATTTCTGTAACACGCTGTATAAAATATTACTTTATATTATAAAATTAAATAAATTTATATTGCCTTTATCAGCTTATTTATTTTATTATTCCTTGATATATAATTATAAATATATACAAATAAGGCACAATTATAAAATATAATGATAAAATCCAAGATATGTGCCGAGCCCAGAGGATTTAATATATTTATACATTTTGTATACATTTATAATAATATAATATAGTTTATTAGTAATGTGCTTCAAAACTTCAGCATTTTGACACTTTTCATTGTTTTCAACTCAATTGAAATGTGAAAAATAAAGTTGAAATTATCGCTTTCTGTATTAACAACTTCAAGGATTGAGAACCACAAATCAACAAATATGGAAAGACACCTTGAAAGACAGTGTTAATTATTGAACTACAAACTTCTTTAGGCGCGTTGAGCGATTATTGGTAAGGAAAATATAATCGATTCGCGTCACCGACATCCTATGACGTGTTGCGGTTGGCCATCGGTAAAAAGTTTTCAGTTATGACGGCCGTCTCCATGACTGCCTATGTTTATATATATATATATATAAAAGTATTGGAAACTTTTTAACTCTTCATCAAAAGTACGAAAAGTACATTATTATTTCGTATTACACCAAACTACAACTTAAGAATAGTTGAAACTGCTCTGACCGATCGAATTGTCGATTATTAGATAGCATTAGATACCGTGAAATTTGATTTATTCGACTCTAACGAACACGCCATGTCGGCGTTCCAGAATTCATCCCGATTTCGATTCGATAACAAGATCAAATCGGTATCTAGTTGTGGCTCGACAGATTCTGAAAAACTCAAATACCGGCCGTTAGAACATCTGTCCCCTACTTCCTGAGGTTTAAGAAAGCGATAGTTGCTCCATTCCGAGTAGGGTTTCGTTCTAAAATTTATTGAGTAAGGCGTTAGATCAGTGTCTAATGGTACGTAAAAGGAAGCGGAGCTGGAGTGGTCTGCTCTACGGAACCGTAATAAGTGGATTGTTTGTGTTCTTGCCATGAATGGAAGGAGGTATGTTGTATCGGTCGGTAAATGGTATTTCATAACTTGGCAACTATTTCCTTAGTTGCGTTTAGAATGTTCTAAACTTTGTTTTACTGAATGTTGTAGAATTTTGAAACTTTGGGTCTATTTCACCCATTTATGATATATTTATGTGTCATCAATACATATAATAAAATAATAAAACCCGCCGTGCCTGTACATACATTGAAAAAAGTAATAAAAATAGAAAGGCGGTGATTAATGGAACACAAATCAGCGACTTTTAGTATTATTTTCTGTCTGTCTGTCTATCTCTCTGTTTGTTTGTTCGCGCACATTTCCGAAGCTGCTAAACAGATTTGGATGCGGTTTTTATATTATTATCGTAGTGACCGTGTTCAACAAATAGGCTAAACGGGTGTTAATAAACTAACGCCCAACCTGAACCCCCCCTTATTGTTAAACATGATAACCAGGGTCTGATGATGGGACTGAAAGGTGCATAAGGAGTTTGGACTTATCTGATTAGTTTTTATTGGTACTTTGGTAAAACATGGTGACCAGAGTCTGATGCTGGTTTATTCTTCTAAGGTCTGATGATATAAATTATTATATTATTATCACATACGGCTTGAAAACTCACGTGTGATTGTTGTTGACTATATGCCAACCGTTTCACCGATACAATTTCGGCATTATCAAGGCGAGTGTCGTTCTTAGGACGACGACGCGGCGTTCACCGTCGTTGTCAAACGGGCACTGGCAGCCGCCGATCGGCATTCTGATGATATAATAAATATAAAGTAATTTTAAGCTTAGAAAAAAGATATTCCAAGTGATATGCTAAAAGGCGACTATATCAAAAAATAAAATAACACTTAATAAAAGTTACCAGCAACATACTCTCACTTTTTATTGAACGGCCTACGTATCTATAAATAAACTTTATTAATAATGGTTGCCACTTTAAAAGGCTTAGCTTTAAAATGAATACGTTGCACTATAATATTAATACTTTCAGTTGTCTCCTTTAAAAATAATTGTTTGCTTTATAATTTTAATACTTTCAGCCTTAAAATGTATCTCCTTTGAAAATAATAGTTTGCACTATAATATTATTTTTATTTTTGTTTAATTAAACATTTTATAAAACTTATTTTCGAAATATATTTCGGCCCACTTTGGGGCCGGCATCAGTCGAATTAAAAACAGTAAATAATTCGACTGATGCCGGCCCCAAAGTAGGCCGAAATATATTTCTAAAATAAGTTTTATTCAATGTTTTAATTAAACAAAAAATATAAATAAAATAAATGCTCTATGTAGCAATATATATATATTTATTTCCACTATAATATTAATACTTTCAGCTTTAAAATTTCTCTTCCTTAAAAATAATTTTGTACAATAATCAAGTATTAAGTGCATTATTTAATTCTAAACTGATAGTTGCTCATACTCGTACTATCAATTATTTTTAAATAGGCAGGTACACTTTTATACATCGGCATTAAAAAAAATTACGAAAATCTTTTACCAAAAGCCAAAAATGCGACGAAAAGCGAAGCAAGGAGGAGCGTGTTAGGTTTACATGTAAGATAAAATAAGGAGCCGAGCGGAACGGAGCGGAGCGCCGTCCCTAGTTTTAACAGAATTCATGATATACACAAAAAAAAATCTTATCATATTATCATCAAAAAAAAAAAACTGATATCAATACCTCATTTCCATGTGTGGTCCTTTTCTATCAGCTTTCTGCTGCTCTATTTTCCTGTCTAGAGACGCTGGTTAGACATATCGTTTTTGCTGAATGGACTGAATGGACTTTGGAATGAATCCAAAGCCGTAAATTTTTTTTTTATTGTCTTTTAAGTACATATTAATTTTGTTGTGAAGGGCATTATTTTTAAAGCGTTTTAAATATTTTTTCGTCGTTAACGTTACTTTATAGTGCAAACGTTTATTTAAATATGTTTAAGGATTCTTATGTGATAATATTTATTTATAGGTGTATTATTTTTTTGTATTGTCTTATCCTTTTTAGGGTTCCGTAGTCAACAACAAGGAACCCTTATAGTTTCGCTATGTCCGTCCGTCTGTCTGTCTGTCTGTCTGTCTGTCTGTCTGTGCGCGGCTTAGCTTAGAGACGATTAGTACTAGAAAGCTGTAATTTGGCATGAATATACATATTTATTACGTCAACAAAGTGGTACAGTAAAATTTGGAAAAAGATTTTTTTTTAGGGTACCTCCCCTCCACGTAAAGTGGAGGGGAGGTACCCTAAAAAAAAAATCTTTTTCCAATTTTTTTTTTCCCGTCTATCCCATGAGAAAAAAAAAATCATCCCCACTATGGGGTGTCGTTGGATAGGTAATTTAAAAATATTGGGGGTGTGAGAGGACCATTTTTCGATCCAGGGTTTCGTTTGCGAAATATTAAACTGTTAATTTTTGTTAGAGTCAAGTGTCCCCCCCCCCCCCTCTGCCGGCGAAACGGTTGTATTTGGAGACGTGAAAAAAATCACAGCAGTAGTATATATAACGAAATTATAAGGAAAACTATCACAGCTGAGAAGGCTTTACAAGTTAACGAGTACAGATCGCGCCAAACTTTTAGTCCCCTCTAAACACGGGATGATTCGCATCCCAAGTAACAATTCATTCGGGCCTAGGTTGTGAAAACTTCCTTTAGTTTGTATTTGGGTCGCAAAAAGGTTAATGCTTTTCTATCCAGGCATATTAATTACTTGAGAATGATTATTAAGTTCTAAAACTACTTGTTTATCATAACAACCTTTAAGCCGTTGACAAGAGTTTAAATTAACGTTATTTTGACTTATGTTCCACGACCTTAAAGTCCTAGGATCTTATAGTTGTTGTAGACTCTTGATTAGGTTCTGGACAGGCTAGGATTATGCTTAAGTGAGATCTAAAGGTTAAATTTTTAACTTTGATATAACCACAAAGCTATGGAATGTTGAAATTACTTAGAAGTTATTTCTAAAACCTATCTAAAGCCTTTAGGCTGTATAAAAGTTGTCTCGGCAAACAAATTAGGACTGCATGGTGAAAACCAAGACCAAAAGGCTATAGTTCAGAGCTGAAGGCATGATTTATGTCCTACAAGAATATTTGAAAGCTTTAGAGGCATTCTCAAATATTATCAGTTGTCTCCGCGAATTCAAATTACGATGTCTTGCAAATTGAACCAACACAGGGTGATTTCAAAAAAACAGAGTGGAAATTTTAAACGGAAAGTGCGGAAAATTTCCTACGAATAATGAATACAGCGGTTAGTACATATTATTAGGGTTCCGTACCTCTAAAGGAAAAAAACCGATCAAGTGCGAGTCAGACTCGCATACCTAGGGCTCCATATTATGGATGAAAAATTTAATTTTGTAATTTTTTTCAACCGCTTTAATTGTCCTGTAATCTTTACGTAAACACATATTACCATGATTTTTTTCATATTTTTCAGTCTACAAGTTTTGGAGATAAGGGGGGGGGACATACAATTTTTTATGATTTTTCAATGATTTCTCGAAATAGATGCAAATAGCCAAATTATAAATTTTTACAATAAACTTTTTAATACCTACAATTTGATACCCATAATGTATTTTTATAAAAATTATTTTTTATTTATTATAATTTTTTTTTTATATTTTTCGCTTTTGCTCAATTTTTTTTACCGCTACAGTTTTCCTGTAATAAGCCAGTTATGATCTATAATTGTCATTTTTTTCATATTTTTTGGTCCACCAGTTTCGGAGATAAAGGGGGGGGGGACATACATATTTTTGTGTTTTTTTAAAGATTTTTCGAAACTATTGAGAATAAATATAATAAAATATATGTTTTTACAATCAAATTTTCAATATCTACAATTTGATATCCATATTGTATTTAATAAAATATTTTTTTTATGTATTATACTTATCTGTATATATAAAATTCAAAGTCCTGACTGACTGACTGACTGATATATCAACGCACAGCCTTAACCGCTAGTCCTATAGACTTGAAAATTTGCACAAAGATACCTTATATAGTGTTAGCATACAATTACAAAGGATTTTTCAAAATTCACCCCCTAAGGGGGTGAAACGGGTGTCCAAAGTTTGTATGGGAAAACAAGATTAGTTAGATTATTTTATTCGAGACTTCACAGGAGTACTTCTATCTATAAATGAGTAAACATGTATTTCAGGTTTTTTCCGAATTCAATCCCTAAAAGGGGTAAATGGGGTGACAAATTCTGAAAATCAACATGGGTATCGTTTGTATGGTTTATCGGGTCGCTGATTAAGAATACAACAACGATTTCTAAATGCAATGTAGTGGACGTGAAATACCGTCATCCCCTCTTGGGGTGCGATGGGGTTGAAATGTTGAAATGTGTAAATATCAATATGGGTGTCATTTTTATGGTTGAAATTTAATATAGCGGACATGAAAATTCTTGAAAGTATGTGTGATAGAGCAATCGGCTGTTACAGACGGACAGACAGACAACCACATAAGTGATCCTTTTAGATTTCCATTTTTTCCTTTTGAGGTATCTATCTATCTATATATCCACAATATATCAATCTATCTATCTGTTTATCTATCTATCTATATCCAAGCAAAATATCTTTGGAACGGAAGGTGGTACATCCCTAGGGGTTGGACCATGGGGTGCCAAAAAAAGTTTTTTTTTGGTCAAAACTTTGACAGCCTGCATCTCCCAAACGGCTGGAGCTAGACCCATGTTGATGGATGTCTAGGAAAAGGTCTTGACGAGATCTACCTGCCGAAAAAGTCAAAACTTTACAGGCCCGTATCTCCTAAACGGCTGATGCGAGAACCAAGTTCATGGTATTCCAAAAAAAGTCCTCGGCGAGATCTAGATGACGGTAAAAAAATTGCTATAATTTTGATCGGCCATATCTCCCGAATGGCTAATTTTAAGGAGTTTGGGTTTCAATTATAGTGATCGGTCAAGCTGGAGCTACATGTCCAAAAAAAATTTAATTTGACTGGTTTTGACAATTTTTGAACAGGTCTAAAGAAGTTTTCTAATTTGCATGAAACTCGGTATCAAGGGGCATTTAGGGTCGCCGATTACGCTGACGTATTCAAATTTGACATTTTTTGACAACTGATAGGGATTTTGACACTTTTTCGGAAAAACTTTGATCGGTGAGTCCCTGTATTCCCAGAGGGAGTGAGAGTACTTAAAATGTTTGTTTCTGAAAAAAAAGTTATTTGTTTCCTGTAGGCCACGCGGGTGAAGCCGCGGGCAGAAGCTAGTTTTTTTATATTTTTCATTTGTGCTAAATTTTTTAACTTCTATAGTTTCCCTGTAATTGGCCAGATTTCATATTTTTTGGTCTACCAGTTTCGGAGATAAGGGGGGAACATACATATCTTTGTGGTTTTTTCAAAATTTCTCGAAACTTGTGGGATTAAATTTAGTAAAAGTATATATTTTTACAATTAGCTTTTTAATATCTACAATTTGATACCCATATTATATTTTTAGGATCATATTTTTTATTTTTCTTACTTTTGTTTTTGAAATATTTTAAAAAAATTTAAATTTTTCAATTTTATTACACTCTGATATGTGGGCAAATTAATAATTTATATGCCAAATTTCATGTCTTTATCTTGAACGGTGCTAAAGTTATGAGGCTGTGACATACGGACGGACGGACGGACGGACAACGGAGTCTCACCATAAAGGTTTCTTTTGTACAATTTAGGTACTAATTGTAACAACTTTGTTGTCCGTCTGTCTGCCCGCCTGTCCGTCTATCTGTCCGGACCCTTTATCTCAAGAACGCGTGAAGTTATCAAATTGAAATTAAAACCATATAATCAAGTCTACTGTTACTTGAAGTTGCGAAAAAAATAAATTTTTATGTTAACGCAAAAAAATACGGCTTTTAATGCCACTAAAATCGTATATTTCGACATTCTTAAGAGAATCAAAATGTGTAGGGTACTTTCCGTTGACCTAGAACTATGAAAGGCAAGTATTATCTTATACTACGAATACAGGAAAACATCTAAAAACTATACATTTGTAATTTAATCATAAAAAAAAGTCTGAATTATTTATAACTAGCTGTTGCCCGCGTCTTCGTCCGCGTGAATTTAGTATGTAATGCGTTTCATATTTTACAATGAAAGCTTCAACATCCCGCTAAATCCTGTTATGCGTACGGTTTTCTTTAAAAAAAAAAAACCTCTTACACGTGTCTTATTTTTCTCAATATGATTTATGCGAAGTTGTAAGTAAGTGTATATATGTATATAAGTTATACATAATATATTAGTTTATATATGCCCAGGGATTGTGATTTTCCATATCAAAGTTTTTAACCCATTTCATCCCCATTAGGGGATGGATAATTTTTTTAAACTTTCCTACATGTATCTCATTATACGTTTTAAAGAAGGAATATTTAAGCAAAGTTCTAAGTAGATACACTCAACGGATGCAATTTTCAATATATAACTTAACACGCTATTTTACCCCCTCGGGGGATGAGTTTTGTAAAACCCTCTTACAGGTTTCTCATAATTTATTAAAAAGAGTATTTATGCGAAGTATGTTGACTCTTCAGTATATGTTGATACTCCCACGGATTATGATTTTCCAAACAAGTTTCTACCCCATTTCATTATGAATTGATTTTCAAAAAATCCTTTCTTAGCGGATGTTTACGCAATAAAAGGAACCTACGGTGCAAATTTCATGTTCCTAGGTTTAGCTGTTTGGTTTCGGCGTTGATAAATCAGTCAGTCAATCAGTCAGTCAGTCAGTCAGGGTATTCTTTTATATACAAATTTGTACGGAACCCTCGACGGGCGAGTCCAACTCGCACTTGGTTTTTTTCAGGATAGGTAGTCTGGTCACTGTTAAGGACTACTTAAGGCTAAATTTAAATGTTTTCAGTACTAAAGGTAAAACATAAGTTAGACAAGTACCTATCGACTAAACATAATTGAAAAAAGAAATAGTAACTTATTTGCACTCAAGGAGCAGCCTTGATATCACTTGTGATGAACACTTGAACACTTGAATTTCCTTAATGGTTGTGGTCGCGACTGGCGAGTATTGACTTACTCCTGACGATAACCTGAAAGCTGTGAAAACAGCCTTTTGGTTTTATATAGCTCCGCGAAATTACCTTTAGCTCTTACTTTGGCAAAAATTAAGAGTTTTGAGCTGTTATAGTTCTGAAAAGGATAACTTGAATGCTTTCTAGTAATTTCCTAACGTCAGCCATATTTATTTACTAAAATAAAAAATAAACGAACTGAAAATAACATTTTAATACAACGAAGCAAAATTAAATAACATGTTCTATACAATTTTAAATATACGTTTTTATATATGAGTATAACTTTTATTTCTAAAGCGACAAACCATCAAACACCTTATTTTTTAATTTTTTTTTATTTAAAATGTCCTGAAAATTTGCAATTACGAAAGGCCCGTCTCGCATATGGCACTATTATCCTAAAGTTTCACGATAATGTACCAATCGCACTATGTTTTGCATTTTATCTGACTTTAACATGCTACTAACAATTTTTTAAGAATACAACACTTACATATCTAGCCATTTTGAAACTTGGTATAATGACAGGGAATGGCGCCATTATAAATAAGTCATTTAAACCCACCATTAGTGTTTCTGCGTACAAACAATCTGAAACAGAAACATTTTAAAACCCGAAAGTCCTGGAAAAGCGTTATTCATTTCTATCAAAAAGGTTTTAAGTTGTCATAGAGTTACATCCAAGACTAATGTAGAACCTATTAGTTGTATTGTATGGTTATATTAACGTTAAATTAAGGTTGTGAAGGTTATATTTGGGTTTTGAGTAAGTAGTTAGAAAGGTTATAGATAAGAGCTACAGGTCTTGCTGTAGCTCTCAGAAAGGTTCTACAACGTGGGCCCTTTTTGCACTCAGGAGGTTAATATAACGTTAATATAAAGTAATTGAGACTACAAAGACTTATGAGCAGATTTCCATACAAAGGTATTAGAACCTTTTCAGTACCTTTCTAAAACCTTAAAAGTTACTTGGGATCAGCAGGAACAAAATGTATTGTTCTTGGGAAGAGCAACTTCCGAGTGGACTAGAAGTTGGGCGCAATCTGTATTACTATAGATAATGGTGCGGAACCCTTCGTGCGCGAGTCCGACTCGCACTTGGCCAGTTTTTATTGTTATTTTCATTAATTTTAAAATAAGTTGAAATATGTCCCTTTTAAATTTATTCTTGTTAGAAAATTACAATGTTTTTTTCATTTACTTTTTCGCAAAAACAAATCGCAGTTAATCATTAAATATATTATCTTTTACTGGCTCACAGATCAGTTCATGTATTTTCGATTCAAAAGTCTACAACACAAAATGTTTCCTTTCAAACGCTGCTGTATTTCAAAAGTGACTGAAAACTGCTATTCTACCACCAACTTAATAAGACTAAAATATTGCTCGTATCGAATGACAATAGAGACTAAAATTGGTAAACAGATTCATAATCTACAAGTGGCAGAATGCTGCTACTTCCGATGCCTGTTACATTTCAATATGAAATGCTAGAGCATACTCCGATAAAATTAGTACTCGCGTTACTGTTGTTATAATAGTGACAATTGACATATTATATGTTATTTAAAAGGAAATTTTTCATATTAAAGTAAGTATAAGGTAGCTGGGAAAGAAAGGAAAAATCCGGTTTTGTCTATTTGTTCGTCTGTCTATTTCAAAGCTGATATTACAAATTTCGTAAACACTAGCAATATTTCAATAAGAAAGATATTCCGGTAACTGTAAGAAAAGTAATCCGATTGGGTTAGAAAAAATGTTACTTGTTTAACACCCAATCCATAGTTGCTTTAAGACACATTAAGATATACTAAAGATAAAAGACTTTCCCGAGTAAAGTGAAAAAATTGAAATCCGTTCCGATACCTTTAGATCCCGGAACCAAACCGTAACTTAACCATAACCATATCTCACCACGACAAAATGGGGTGCGTCACTAAATATGCTGAGGACCACTGGATTGGCGCTTTATTACTCTACCGGTAAGTTTGCCTGCTCAGTGTGGGCAATATCAGCGCATTGCAAAGAAGAGGATGTAGCTCTAAACGACACATATCGGACCATTACGGGCTGCCTGAAGCCAACACCGGTTTGGATGCTGTACTCACTCTATGGTATCAAAGGTGCGTAGGGAGATCGCCTGCTGTATTGATAAACAAAACAAGAGACTGACCCAAGGCACCGCATCTACAGCCATAAACCTGCTCCTTACCGACATAAAAGCTGTCAAAGCTTCCTTTGAACCACCAAACCTACGCGCGAGGGTCCATCGAAGGAAAGAAAAGCCTTGTACTCGATCACAAATTCCTTCATCTCACCAAATGAAACCCTGTATCCTACATACAAACTACCTATAAGTCGCTGAACTCAGAACAAATACTATCTTCTCCCTGATGTCCCAACACCTGCACCCTGTACGACCTCCTCAACGGCAACCGAAAAGGAATCGACGTAGCGGCCCATTGGGCTGCCCAAATTTAGAATTGCCCATTGCCTTCAACACGACGAGAAGAAGACCGAAACTTAATGTCTTGTTTAAAGCCATAACTACACTACATAAGTTATTGCATTGCGACGCAACATCTCAAATTGAAGATCTCGATGAGTATAGTCAAGACAGCACATTTTTCGGTTCCTGAGCTAACCAAAAATGTACAAGCATCTAATTCAAACAACATAACCAAAGTTCGGCTACCTCTCTTACTTTTACGGATCTACCTTTGCATGCGCGAATGCTCCATCGGATATTTACAGCGGTCCGCCCCTGGCACAAATTGAATGGCCCCCGTTTTTAGGTAATTGGAATCCTGCCCTGGACTGCCAGACTAATAATGCAAAGAGTTTTGATGCGAGATATTAACAATTTATGATTTTTCCGGAGGTTAAATGCGATCCATGCGTTCGTGCGTAGCCTGAATTTTAAAAGTCAGTCGTGAATCGTGATACTTTCTGAAAAATTCAATTTGAAAAGCTATTTGAAAGAAGAAGGTTTTTGATCACTACGAAATATTTTTTGCTGCCTAAGCAAATTCAAATCCAAATAGTTTATTTTGTAAAGTAGGTTCACATAATACACTTTTTACGAGTCAAATTTAATGTTATAAAATATATTTAATAAAATAATATACGTACTATGAACTAAATTAAAGGTTTATTTAATTTATCTAGCAATATACAACGTGTAACCAAAGGTGTAACCATATTTGGAGAGCTTATTCAGTCAATAGTAAAGAACAACTTTTACTATGGAGCCAACCCTAAAATTAAAAAAAAAATCTGCCCTTCCATACATTTTGGCCGAGCGGCATTGCATTTTTCTATGAAACAGTAATTTTTTTTTTCGAGATACTGGTTTTGTTGCATAGTAAAAGTTGTTCTATACCATTGACTGAATAAGCTCTTCAAATATGATTACACATTTCTGTTACACGTTGTATATGAATTTACAAACCAAATGATGGGTAAAATCTATAATTATACAAGGTGAAATCTAATTAACCGCCCGAACCCATACCGGATAGTCTCGGCCAGTGACCAGGATGAAGGTTCAATGATTTCTTTTTTCGAAATCAT
Organism: Ypsolopha sequella; assembly: GCA_934047225.1. NCBI lineage: Eukaryota > Metazoa > Arthropoda > Insecta > Lepidoptera > Ypsolophidae > Ypsolopha > Ypsolopha sequella. The sequence goes on along the minus strand of OW203988.1, from coordinate 2,964,828 downwards.
AAAAAAAGAAATTAAAAATTCTGCTTCAATTCACACTGGACTAGTTCAAATATAGGTAGGATAGAAGCAAAAAAAAGAACCCTTTCGAATTTCACCTGACGGGTCATTAAACCCTTTAATTAAAAAAGCATCTCAAGGAAGTACTTGATCAAATTTTTAGGATTTTGCACAACTGAATAAAAAATCGGAAGCGGAAGCGGAAAAAAAGAAGTGGCGGTAGCTCAGGAGTATAACACTGGCCTCTCAGTCATGAGATCCACGTTCGATCCTCGGTTGGGCATGCACCAATGATATTTTTGGAATTTATGTGCGTAGTATTTGTATAACCAAAAATTTTACCACTTGCTAAACGGTAAAGCTCATCACCCATCATGTTGGGCCCTAATAATCGTTGGTGAAACACAGGTGTACTGAGTGTGAATTGAATTGATTTGCATTTCATAGTTCACATTTGGAACACTTCTCCCTCTCGGGAATTCAAGTCGTAACGATATATGAATAAAAAAATAAACTTTTAACAAAAAAATAGCAACCGACTTCAATAGTAACAGCAGTCATTCACTAAAAAGTTAATAATAATTCTATAAAGACCGATGGTACCGAAGCAACACTTTTGCCGACTTCTTTCTTCCTGAAACGTTATGTTATCTAGAAGTCGGCGTTCTTATATTGGTTTCTATGTTGCTATATCGTAGGAAATACGCCGACTTCTAGATAACATAATGTTTCAGGAAGAAAGAAGTCGGCAAAAGTGTTGCTTCGGTACCATCGGTCTTTATAGAATTATTATTAACTTTTTAGTGAATGACTGCTGTTACTATTGAAGTCGGTTGCTATTTTTTTGTTAAAAGTTTATTTTATTTCACATTTTTTAGTGTTGCTGGGTTAAATTGTGAGGTATAGGTAGTTCTTGCAAACGTGGTATTAATATGAAACGAAGTTCAAGTGAGTATAAGTAGCCATGTTTGAGTAGCTTCCTGCTATCAGCACCCTAACACAACATGATTACCGCAATCTCGAGTTATGTGCTGTCATCCGTTGAAGAGTTCTACGGTGATGAAGCCAAGATCGAAGGTCAGGTGGGTACGCTGGCAATTTTCAACAATGCCCTGCAATGAGCACCCTAACACAAACTGGTTGCCGCAATCCAAAGTTATGTGCTGTCATCCGTTGAGGAGTTCTATGGTGATGAAGCCAGGATCGAAGGTCAGGTGGGTATTCTGATAATCTCCAAGTAATACCCTTGAATCAGCACCCTAACGCAGTGATTGCCGCAATCTCGAGTTATGTGCTCTGATCCGTTGAGGAGTTCTATGGTGAATATGGTGATGAAGCCAGGATCGAAGGTCAGGTGGAAGAATGTCAATTTTCAAGTAATTCCTTGTAATCAGCACCCAGGTACAAAGCGATTACCTCAATTTCGAGAGGTATGCTGTAACTTTCTGAGGAGTTCCACTGCCTATCTCTGAAGACCTTCATCAGATCATGACCAAACCCAAAATGGGACCTACCTGGAAGTATACTCTTTCAAACAAAAAAAGAATTGTTCAAATCGGTTGGGAAATGACGGAGTTATGGAGTAACAACGCCAAAAAAAAAAAAAAAAAAAACATACAGTCGAATTGAGAACCGCCTCCTTTTTGAAGTCGGTTAAAAAGTGAAAACACTTCTTTGTCTGTCTGTCCATACATAATTATTTTGGACCAGGTAGAGTAAGTATCAAATTGCAATTAATACCAAATACTGACGCTTACATTTCCATAGACCTGCAAAAAAAAAACTGGCTTCTAGCCCAACAGACAACGAACTAGATTTGAAGATGTCAATAAACGAATCACAAGACTTAAGTGTAGATGGGCGGGACATCTGGCTAGACGGGAAGTGGATGGTGGACTAGGGCAGTAACAGTGTCTGAATCAAGGGTCAGGAAAGCGTTCTGTGGGTAGACCGATGGCCCGATGGCGAGACGATATCGTCAGGGTTGTTGTGGTGGGTAATGGATGAGGCTGGCGAGAGACCGACGAAAATGGCGTGGAGAAGAAGTGGTCTATGCCCATTAGTGGGTAGATGTGGGCTGAATGATGATGATAACTCAATGCATGAATAAATACGTTGTTTAATTTTTCACACAGCAATTATCCTAACATTATTGTGTCCAATCCCACTTGGAATGGGACCCCACAAAGGGCCCCCTACTCTCAACTTCAAATAGTTCTAAATAGTTCCAATCATAGCTCATCTAACCAGCACCACGTTTCAAAAGCCATTTCCAAAAGATTATAATTTGTCTTCTGCTAAGACACCAATTTCAAGTATGTTAACTGCTGATTTATAACCGACAGTGCTTAAAGAGGTAATTAACGAATAGCACCGTTATAATGCTCGGAAGAAAAATGTTTTAAACTTGGAACACCAATTCGTTATATTAAGGAGCAGCTCTTTCTTACGATTCTTTTGAAGTGGAGTGTAAAATATTGGCTACGTTCGTGTATTAATGGATTCTGGTGGCAATTTGTTATGTTGTTTATCTGATCCTACATCTTTCCGATTAATTATTTGCTAAAATCATACATCACTCTTTAAATAGCGTCATAATTGCTTTAAATTTTTGTTCGATAGCATATATAGATAAGAATATCTACCGATTATCATTGAAGCGATGAGAACTGGAGGGAGTGCCTTATCTTTTCCAGACACAACTGACTTGAATAACATGTTTTATTTGCAAGTATAGTATATATAGTATATATTTGTAAGTATTTGTACAGATAATAAGTTTGATGAATGGTCACTATCACATTGGCCTAGCTGTAAGGATAGTGTTATATTGTTGGTGATAAATAAATAAATAATAAATAAATAAATATTAAATCTAAAGCTGTTTTTATTAAGTTTTGTTCGAATTTGTAGGATTATTTAGTTGCATCTTTAAGTTTTACTAAATAATATAAAAAAATGAAGTTCCTATCGGTAGAATAGCCTTAACGATATGATACCCATGTTCTCCAGTCTCACCTATAGCTCAAAGCTATACAAAAATTAATTAAACAGTCGTTACTGTTACACAGTTCCATTTCTAATGAGCTTTTATTTCACTTCTGGTTTTGATTAGAGCGAACTCATTAAAGAAACGTGTAACGAACACTCTAAGAAAACGTTGATTGTTTTACCTTTATTATTTTACACCATTGTGACTGGTTTTACGAACAAGGCATGAAAAAATAGGAATAGTCCGTATTTTCTTGCACAGTTCACATTCGGAACACCTCTGATACCCCCTCAGAGATTCATGTCGTTACGATATATTTTATATTTACTTTTCTTGCTTTTTTGACGAAAACATGATGAACAACAAAAAAATTTAAATTCCCGGAAAATAAATGGTTAAAAATCAAACCCTGAGCTAAAAACACAATTCGATAAAATCAAATTTTGATTAGGTGTTATTATGCTATAGTTTGCTAGTATACAATATAATAAAAGATCATCATATACTCGTATATATAATATAAACAGTTACATATTTATCGTAAGTCATATGTTGAATGTAAAAATATAATAACAAGTTTTATAAAACCTCTAAGCTATGAAGAGACGGTAAATCTTTTACGATATATAACGTAGATTAATCCATAATACACACATTTAAAAACCTGACACTAATGTAGGACAATCACTCTCACACACACCTACTCACACACGTACACGTACACTTACCCTCCCTTCCCCACACACATTTACACACCCTCTCACACACACCCTCACGCACATTTTCTTTCTTTTGTTAGTAAACTTAGTCTTAAATCAAATTAAAACTAAATTTTTTTATTGTATAGAATAAAACTATTTGTAAATTAACATTTACTACAGTTACTGAAAGATAAGAGAAGATAATATTTATACTGAACGCGCATCGCACTCAGTGCAGCTTCGGTGAAATTCGTCCAGAGTTCTACCGTGTATACATTGGCGCAGTAAGTCATAAATATGAGGCGTTTGACCTCTGCACTACGTCCTGTGGAACCTCCGGGCGATCATATTAGCACGCACGCTCGTTGCTCGACGTTGACGTTCGATGTCATCGCTGTCGGAGAGGTCACTTCGCAGTGTATGCCCTAGGTAGGTCACCTTATCGACTCTTTGAAGAGTTCTTCCGTTCAGTACTAGAGCTGTACTATCTTAATATCTTAAATACGATTTCAACTAAATAAAGAAGGTCTTTTATGTAAATTAAAAACAACAAGGGCTCCAATATGGAATCCTGTGGGACACCCAATGTAACTAATGCTCCACATGATTTAACCCAATTAATGTCTACCTTTTGTGTTCGATGAATAAGATATGATTTCAATAACGCCAAAGATTTACTTCTCACTCCATAATGAGAGGTCACAAAATACACCAAACGCATCATGATTTTCTTCCAAAACTCCTGCATCTATGCTTAACCTCCTTCTAATGAATCTATATTATTCACAGTGAAGCAACTTATTTAAATTAAAATAAGATATTAATTGATTAAAAACAATGTTTTCAAAAACCTTATTGGGACCGTTAAAACTGACACAGGTCTATAGTTTAATGGGTCGCCATTTTCACCTGATTTAAAAACCGGCCAAGTGCAATTCGGACTTGCGCACGAAGGGTTCTGTACCATTATCTATAAAAACGGCAAAAAAACATGTCTGTTGTATGGGAGCCCCCTTAAATATGTATTTAATTCTGTTTTTTAGTATTTGTTGTTATAGCGGCAACAGAAATACATCATCTGTGAAAATTTCAACTGTCTAACTATCACGGTTCATGAGATGCAGCCTGGTGACAGACGGACAGACAGACGGACAGCGGAGTCTTAGTAATAGGATCCCGTTGGTTACCCTTTGGATACGGAATCCATAAAAGAGGATCAATTTAGTCAACTTAATTAAATGAGGAAAGACATTTTAAGTTTCTTATTCAAGTATACACTTTTTGCATTTAAACACACGAATTTGAAAACACGTCAGTAGTTTTTCAAGAATTCAATAAATTTTACATTATTTTTGTAGCATTTTATGTCTTATAACTAGTATAAAGGATTTCTGCTTTTTGTAAATACCTGGTGTCTGGTGGTGTGATTTCTAATGATAAGTTTGCATTTTTGTTATAATTGTTCAAGTCCACTAACTTATTCAATATAACGGCTCGGAACCCTCAGTATACGAGTCCTATTCGTACTTGACCGGTTTCTTTTACAAATTTCCAGTCACATGAACACGCATTTTATCGGCAGCTTCGTTTAACACCCGAAAATCCAATTAAGCTCGATAAATAATTCCGTTTATTTACTCCAGTTAATTCCCAAAACAACGGTTAAGTCATTAAACATTCGATTACGTTAAGCTACACATGTTTGAGTTGCACTTGAGTCAGCCCGATGTTTGCTAACTTAAGCATTTCTACGTAGATGTTGATGTGACTGCAACCTGTCCTCAATAGGATACTGTCGCAGTTTCTGGAAGGTTTGTTGTGTTAAGGCGAATGGATACGCCAGCTGCAATTTGGACCTGTCTTTGAAGGCCTACTTTCATAAAACTTTCATAAAAATACATGATAGGCATTATGGAGTCAAAAATTAATTTTAAGTTTCATAAACTGTTTTTCTATTGTTAGTTTTGACAAAAAAAATCGAAAGTCATCGAAAGTTTCACATGATTAACACAAGAATTCTCTTACTCCTTCCAAACGCCTAAAGCGATTTTAATAATTATTTCACCAAATTATAGAAAATTTTTAGATCTAAAAAATTCAAGTTGAAAATATTTTTTTTGTTCATGGCGTCTATGTGAAAAGTATTATTTTCTCCTATTTTGCGCTAGCCGGAGACGCAGTGGTTGTCGTAACAGCCACTTTTCAAGGCACGCTGAAATGAACATTATTTCAATGTCGTTTCCGTTGATATTTGTACCGACACACATCGAGTTGCTTATTTAGCGTGGTCTACAACGACTCCTGAAACATACTAGACGATCTTTGCGGCAGTGCGACCAGGCCCTGCAGTCTCGACAAAGATAGCGATCGCTATCCTAACGATTATCGCTATCCTAAAGTTATTCAAATCAAATTGTCAAGCTTTTCTATAGTATCTACCGTCAAGCTAACGACTGAAATCGGAAGCGAATTCGACTCGCTTCCTATTTCAGTCGATAGTTTTGATGGTAGACACTAAAAATAATCGATTTTTATCAGTTAACGACCGAAATCAGGGCCGTGTTAAAAAAAAGGTTTTATATTTCGAGCCACTTAAAACTACTTTTATACCCCCATATAACTCATTTCCTATTGGGCCTATGAAGTTGCGATTTTGGGTGCCCGCAAGTACCTACAATCCTAAATTTCACAAATGAAACTTGAACTGTGCTTTAGATATTTGCATCGAAAAATCAAATTTTTTATCACTGATTGATTCACTGAAACACTCTTACAAAACCTGAACCACTTCCAGCTGACATAGAAATAGAAACTTGAAATTTGGCATGAAAGTAGGTTATGAGTGCGTAAACAATGGAAAAATTCAGAAAATTATTTATATACCTACTATTAATTAGATCCTTAGATACACAGACTGCACTTGTAATAAAATTTGTGTTTTTGTGGTCAAGTGGTTGGATATAGGGAATGCAGCCCTGTAATAAAATTTCAATCCCGGTATTTGCGGGGCTAAGGATTATTAGTCCCGCTGGATCCCGGTATTAAAGTAAGTCTGACGAAAAATTACAAATTAATGCATAATTTGCATTTTGTTATCTGATACTTCCACATAATAAAAGAACATCTAAAGTCTTTATATACGAGTACATTAAAGCCAATTCTGAAGGCTTTAATTTTAGTTTTAGTGCTGTTAAAGCTTAAAATTTTCCAAAGAAATTTAGCTTCTAATCCTAAGTCTTAAGAACTATTTTGTATTGAAGAAAATTTAGTTTTGACAACACTAAAACTAAAATTAAAGCCTTCAGAATCGGCTTTATTGTCCGATATAATTAAACACTGAACAACTCAAGTCACGTCACTCGTCACAAGGTAATCAGTTTGTTTGCCTGCACCTACGCGGCGAGTAATACATGGAATTTGTTGATGCATAGTCCTGCTAATCCCGCTGAATCCCGCATTATTTATGTGCGGGACTAACCCGCAAAATTCATGCGGGATCCCGGTATACCAGGATTGCATTTCCTAGTTCGATGTTCTGCTGTCACTAATCCGGTAGAAGCGGGTTCAAATCCTGAAAAAGATTCGAGAGCAGTAAGCCCATTGAAATCTGAATATAAATTTAAAAATAAAAATACATTAAATAAATAAAAATAATAAGTAAGCCCAAATCGAAATACGGCTAATAGGGCTCATCAAGCATCATGTTAGGAGATTAATGTCATCGGTGAAACTTAGGTGTACGAGTGTGGACTGTGATTTGCATTTCACTGTCCATACTCGAAAACACCTGTGACACACCCTCGGGGATTCAGATCGTGACGATCGATGTACAAAAATAAGATAATACGTAACACAGTGAGAACACAGATGTAGCATCTCCTTACAATAACGCGACGCCCATAGTTATTCAACAAGTTTCCAGACGGGACACAGGAGGGCTCCCTGTATTACTCCACCACAATACAATACACGGCGTGTTATAGATATTGTTTCTAGTTTTCTTTGTGCACCGACGGTACTAACGGTACTCAGATTTTTCTCCTAATAATAGAATAAATAAATAAAAAAATAAGTTCAATAAGCCAATTAGTGAAATTAACATTCTGTAAAACACACTAAGTTAACAAGAACTGTGTGGTTAACAAAATTGCTTACTTGCAAAAATAATAAATATTTAAGTTGCAAATAAATATAAAGACTCAGAGCAATTTCATGTCACACCCACACTTAATTTTAATTAATTTTCGTACGTTTTACAATAGCCTCTATCACGGCAAAACAAATTCCCCATACAATAAAACCTCTAAAAAGTTGCATTTTTTTACATCATCATGTCCCCACCTTATCTTCAATACAAGATCACCGAAAAATATAAGTAAATGGTGATAATAGGTGACTGATTACTTAAAGATTACAAAAATATATAGAGGTTAAGATATTAGGGTTCCGTACTCAGCGGGAGCCGTGAATTATTTGCCAGGTAAAAAATTTCAAAAACACAAGTATCACAAATCTCTCGATAAAAATAAGTAACGACTGCTAACAATTTTTCAATGCAAGTGCTCGTAAAGGCCCACTTTTTATGCATCAAAACCGAACAAAAAGTCGATTATTTTGCCCTAGGGCTTTATTATTATTTATTTTTTTATTAACAATAATTGTTACTAATCAGTTTTTAATATCATATTGAAGTAACACCAATATTAAAACTATGCATACTTTTATTTTTTATGCACAGCCATATAATATAATAAAATTACAAAATTCGCGTATCTAGGGTTCCGTATTGTGAATGATTAATTTTGTCATTTTTTATCGTGAATTTCTCAATCGCTTTATTTTTACTATAATCTGTAATGAACACATATTACCATGATTTTTTTTTTATTTTTTGGTGGACCCGTTTTGGAGATAAGCCCCCCCTATATTATTGGGGTTTTTTAAAGATTTCTCAAAATAAGTGCTAGAAATTATATTAAATATATATTTTTACAATCAGCTTTTTAATGCCTACAATTTGATCCCCATATAGTATTTTTATAAAATATTTTTTTAATTAATTTTACTTCTTTTTTATAACTCTCATTTGTGCTCAAATTTTTTTATCGCTATTATTTTCCTGTTATTGGCCAATACTATATATAATTTACATTTTTTTCATATTTTTCGGTTTACCAGTTTCGGAGATAAGGGGGGGGGACATACATTATTTTTGTGGTTTTTTAAAGATTTCTCGAAACCAGTGCCAGTAGTATAAAAGTATAAATTTTTACAATTAGCGTTTTAAGATCTACAATTTGATACCCATATTGTATTTTTAGGCTAATATGTTTTATTTTTCTCGTAAGAGTCGCTTATTGTGAGTTATTTCTTCGACTGTCCCATTAATTTTTTCAATCAATTCCGAGTTGTGCAACTTATAAAAATTAAAAAATTATAAATACAAGTTTTAGTGTTGGCAGGAATTGGGGCTGTGTAAAACTCAATGTGTGAATCACCCGCGTAAAATATAAATTTTATCTGTCTAGCTGGCAGTAACCGTCACTTGACACTTAAGCAGATTTCACCGACTCTAGTGCATACGGCAGCCTAGATCGAAGTTTTATTGAACCTATAAAACCTTATGCAGTAGCTAATTCGAATTCAGGGTACCAAGTTTTAGTGCCCCAGGTGTGAAAAGTTCAATCAGGTCTTTTTATGATCGCGCAGTAGAAATATTCTCATCTGATTTTATTACCTACTGATCCTTTCTGTGCAGTCAGTTATGGGATTCACACTTTATAAAGAGGAATATAATTTAAGTCTAGAAATTGCGTTATAAAACTTATCACATTTGATTTTGTGGTATTTTGCTGTAGTTTAAGCAACAATTGGATAATGTGGTTTCGGCCATTGATAGAGAAATCTTATGTATGTACCCTTTTATGGACATAAAAAAATATTGAAACAAATCTTCTCAAATCGTCTTCAAAGTGTGAACTTAAGGGGCTGCACAATGCTAAAATTCAGTCCTGCTCTAACGCTTTTGTTTTTTAACTGTCTATCCTGCTCTTATCAGATGCCGTGCACGCAAAACTTCAGTTATTTTGAATTCGCGGCTACATTGGGACATTAACTATAATTTATTTATGTAATAAAGATGGTTTTTTCTAGTAAATATCTGCATTGTTGTTGGTTTCGTTTCAATCAGTTTTGAAACATGCAATTTGAAATAATCGCTTTTTTCGTGAAATTCATGGTTTTTTAAAAGTATTATAATTAAAAGAAGATTGAAAGTATGTTTATTAAAGTGTAATTAATAATTGTCTTGAGTCAAATGACACGGTACTTTTTTAAATTTTTTACCGTGTAGGTACATTGACGGAACTGAATCCAATACAAAACTGATGTTTAGCATTGTGGAGCCCCTTAAACAATACTTGAAGGCTTCAAGTTGAGTGAACACGTTATGCAAAGCACGTCATGGGTGAAAAATAGTGGTTCCAATATTTCCAACATAGTAGACCGAGCAGAGTGGGGACATTTTTTACGGGGACGTCAGTAAAGAATGTTTTAACCTTAAGGCAATATGTTGAAGTTTTAGCGTCCCTGTTACTCCATATACGAAAAAACACTTAGTGCGAGAGGGACGGATTCGTGGAAAAGTAGCAAAAATACGGTTTTTATTAATATAAAATGAACTAAAGTTGCTATCAAAATTTCGTTTAAACAGGTCCTAGATACCGTTAAAACCCATCTAATAAAATATAACTGCAGTCCATATGTCATTCTAAATTGTCAAACCAGGAGAATTGGTGTCGAAAAAAACCTCATTTCAATAAATATTTCTATGGAGCCGAATTTCTCCAATCGCGTTTCTGTTTTAACAGATCCTTAAATAAAGATTCCAAAAATAATATACTATTTTATTAAAATAATAAATTATTTACCGAAGTAGATATGCAAGTTCTTAAAGTGTCGATTTTTTTTTCCGTAGCGCCTTAATAAACTGCATTTTCAACGAAAGATTATTATTTGTTTCTGTTTCTCAATGTCGCAAAAACAGCTATACTTTGATCTGTCGTTATTGAAATCAGTATGAAAACATAGGAAAGTGTCCAAAATCAAATTCAAATATTTATTGCATTCATGTGGTACATGTACAATATAGGTTGTTACAATATATATCAGTGGCATCAAAGATGAACCTGTAAGGGCATAGAAATAGTAGTTTATGCTACTAGGGCGAAAAAGAATAAACTACGAGGATGATTTAAAACACGAGCGTAGCGAGTGTTTTAAACATAACCGAGTAATTTATTGCTCTTACGCCCGTGTATCATACTACGTTTTTCAATGCATAGTGTGAGGAAATAAAACAAATATAATCTTGCGAACTTTAAATTATGATTGGCTCAAAAGGACTGTATCCAGAGCCGTTAAATAGTGGACAAAAAAAGGATAACATTTATGGTACAAAGGAAAGGTTAGCCAACTTCTCATACTTAAATAAAAATAAAATAATAATAAAGCCCTAGGGCAAAATAATCGACTTTCTGTTCGGTTTTGATAAATAAAAAGTGAGCCTTTACGAGCACTTGCATTGAAAATAAAATAAAATTCATCCTTAAATAAAATCAATATTTTCTTAGATGTGGTGTAGTTATTATCATACTACCCACCTATAATTTTTTAATTTACATAACAAAGAAATTTTCGGGACTTTCCGGACAATTCTGGATAAAACATAAAATTAGCTAAAATTTATTGAAAAAAAGCGTTACTTTGCGGAAGTCCATCATGAATAAAATTACCCGTTTTAGGGTTTCGTACCAAAGGAAAAATGGAATCTTTATAAGATCAATCTGTTGTCTGTCCGTCCGTTTGTTACAGAGGTTTTTCTCAAAAACTATGTATCATAGGAATTTGTAATTAAGGATCATGTTAGGCGTTCCTGACGCCCACATTATATCGCTAGTCAAGGACTAGATTTTTTTACAATTAAAATATAGGTGTTTGAACGGCCCCAAAAAAAAAGAAACATGGATTGTATGAGGTATCATTTAAAATAACTATAATATCTAAGGATTCTAAAAATAATTTATTTTTAATTTTTGCTATAAAATTTGTTTGTATTTCTAAAATGAAATTGGCTAGAAATAATCGTTCCTCCGTGTGTAGCTAGCACGTACCAGAGATACAGCTTCTTTTTATCCTGCTTGTGCTCTCACGCATATCGCCTTTGTCAATGTGCGAGAAAGTAAGTACTATAGAAAGACATTGTATCGAAAGCGCATGCTAGAGCCTCTGTTCTCCTAGGTTTATTAAGCCGTTATTTAGATTAATATGGTTATTAAATATTGAATCGCATATTACCAGGAAACGGCAAGTTTTTTCGAATGTGTATTAGCTGCAGAAAAAATAATATTTTAACTGTAAAAGGTTCAATTTGCTTACTGTCCAGAATATGGAACCCTAATTGTGCAAGCCCGACTCGCTCTTGGTCGGATTTTTTGTATAATTTTGTGAAAATTTACCTACCTGCCATTTAAAACTCGATAGAGTTTTGTCCTATCTACAAATTACCTACAGACGTCATTTATTCCTATCTACAAATCTTTTTTACGGTTTATTAATTTAAGAGACGGAACGTATAATTGGCGGCAGATGGGACGTTAAATCTGAACATCCCCTTAATTAGTCAGAAATATGACGGTAGAATTAAATTGGACAAGCAGTGGCATGTGCTTTGCTAAGTTATATTTGTGTTTTACCTATCTAGTTGATGTGACGATATTCCGTTTTACCATCTAAATATATGTGGGCGCTTGTTATCTCGAAGATATCAATAAGTATTTTCATTATTTTAGAAACGTTAAATAAAATTAATATGTAATGTTCTTAGCCTGTGTACGGACTTTGTCCACACATTTAGATTATCTTAACATTTCTTAATAATTATTTCCTATTGACATAGTTTACTTAAGTCAAGGTTGCTAACACAGCGCCCGCAAGTATTGAGGACAAGTTAGTGCCTTCCGGATGTCGATATACCAGCGACACATTGTTAAGCCTAAAGTAATGTAGAAACGTCAGTTGGTTTCGTGCCACTCATGAACATTAACATAATTTATAACATAACATTTTATATTCCTTTTTCTCTTGCAATAACATAACAGTGTAACATTTATATTTAATTAATTAAACATTATTAACATAACAATTAACAATTCATTTCCACTATTATCCTGCCAAGGCACACTGGACTCGTGGTATCGGTCGGTCGTCGCGTTCGGATCACGAGTACCTTCTGTAAGGGAGAGCTAGTCCGATATTAGTCCCTACCCTTACAGCCTGCATTAAGCAATGTTTATGGTCAATACTAGCAAAATGTTATAACACTGTAATATTTGGGCAATTAATTTGTAGTTAATCCATAATTATTATTTATCTTTAGTAAAATTGATAACAGTAATTTTCTTATAAGTTTTAATTTAATAAGTAGCATAGACCTAGATTTGTGACAGCTGTGTGATAATGATAAGTGATAACTTCCTTTCGCGCCATTTAAGGCTTGTATAAGCGTGGATTTGGTAAAATTGCGTATACTTAGCTCGATTTGTAGGCCCAACTGGCTACTAGAAAATTCTGGGAAATATATATGTACTTAATCATGTTTTTCTGACGAATTAAGCCTTTACAGATTATCGAAATTTGATATCTTAACTCAAATAAATATATATCTGTAGGTACCTAATTTCATTCTGAACATTAAATTCGCTCGGACTCGCTTTCACACAATAAAAGATCTTATTATTATCTACAAAAAAGCTTTACCACTTTATTTCTGTATGTCCTAATGGAGCCACAATTTCAAAATAACTGAAGTTTTGCGTGCGCGGCATCTGATTAGAGCAGGATAGAGAGTTAAAAACAAACGCGTTAGAGCGGGACCGAATTTTAGCACAGTGCAGCCCCTTAAGAAAATGTGTTTATTCAATTAATTTATGTGTAATTTATTGTTTCTTATCTTTTAATCTGCCATGATTATGGTTTTTATATAGATTATAAGCAAAATAATCACATAACTCTTATTCTATGTGAATTTCAATACATTGGTTCGACATGCGACTAATCAAAACACTGCCTGATAATAAATATAATCTATTAATATGAAGCTTTTTGAGATTTTTGCTATATCGAATTGTTTTATTAAATTACAAAAGTAATACTTCAGTAATTGGTTTTAGTAAATGTTATTATTTTAAATAATTAAATAAAGAGAATACCTTTATTGACTTTGTGATATAAAACAGAGGTGGCGCTCTGGTATTGTAACATTTCTCTATGCTACTTCTGTAAGAATTAAACGATTATTATCTGCATCGTCATTTATATTCTATGGACTCCCAGAACCATGTCTCACGACTTGCGCCGACATATACATATATTTTTATTTTTTCAATATATTTTTCTTTCGTTCCAGCAGCGTCTCTGTTGGATCTTGGTTTTATTTGTTGAACAAGATAAATTGTTAAGAACTTCCGGGAGGAAGCGCAGGATCGCTGAATCTCAGGTTACCTTTAACTTAAACCAGGGTCTCATTGTATCTTAGTTATTGTAAATGGTTTAATAAAAAAAACTTTATATTGGAAAAATTGTCATAATCAATTTCCCAGTCATACTTTACTTAAATTTAAAACAAGAACTATTAAAATCATCCGAACTTTTCAAGTTAACGCAATAAGCCTGATTTTGCATAATAAATTTATATGATTTTATAAAAGTGCATAATTAGTTTTAAAGATTAAAGTTTTATAAGCAACATATATTTTTTCAGAATGTTTGCTTGTTTCATTTACATTTTTTGTGGAGTTTATTTCAATAACCGCTTGGAAAAACCGTCGCCGTTGATAAATCATAAAATATAACGCAGCTACCTTTAAAAGGTTAATAAAACTGGTTATTTGCAACTAGTCATGGATTAAGGTAAGAATTAAGTTATTTTTATGTTTGCTTTTTGTCAAGATCTAAGAAAAAATTTAAATGTGTTTTATGTATTTGACTAAGTAATACACCAGTATATATTTCAGTATATTACCACATTAGTTAAAAATTTCTAGTTTTCTTTAACATTATTTTCTATATTTTTTTTTTGATTAGCATGCTGTGAGTGTGCGTTTTTTGGGTAACAGTCTATTTTGTATAGACCTTTACTCATGTCACTGATTGTAACATGTTACGTATGCCTACCAAAATAAAATAAATAAAAACAAAAATACTTCATTTGTAGTTAGCAATTTTCTTTTTAAGTTTTTTATTATAAACGTTCGTAGTATTAAAACACCATATGCGTGCTTAGTGTCGATAATTTGGCCAAAATCTTTAAATGTAGGAAATACTTAATCCTTATTATAAAAATTAAAATGCTGACCTGATAGAACAATTTAGTGACTGATCAAGTGCATATCGAAAAAATCTGCGGAACTATCCCTAAGGGTAAAAGAACAAAGTCATCGAATGTTTAATATGTCATGCACCCGGAAAAACGCATTTAAATTAATCAATAGTTTAAAGCAAATCTTTATCTGCCAATCAAAGCACATACGAGTCACAAAACCATTAACGATCTAAGCTGAGATCGTAACTTAATTAAATACCCTCCAATAAAAGGTTCTTTAGTAATGTTCCGAAATTTGCGAGTCCGGAGAAACTCTGATTTTATGTATGGCTGCTCAAATGAGGAGATTAGTCATGGATTTAATTTTATGAAGAGCTAATTAGAATATTCTGAAGAGAAGAGGTACACAATTAGATTTGGTATTTTATTATTTGATGTCTTTATTTATGATAAGAATGATACGGGTGTTGATTTTTTTAGCAAGAGACTTGTTAGAATGGTAAAACTCTTTTCAGATTTCGGTTCCTAACTTTTAGTGAAAAAAACTAAAAAATAACCTTAGCTTTGTAAATAACATTGAGAAATAATATAAAGCTTATATTATTATACAATGTGTAACACAAAGGTGTAACCATATTTGAAGAGCTTTTTTTTTCAAGATACAGGGTTTGTTCCATAGTAAAAGTTGTTCTATACCATTGACTAAATAAGCTCTTCAAATATGGTTACACCTTTCTGTTACACGTTGTATAAATGTTATATAACTTCCACCACAGGGTCCAAAACACACAATGTTAATTTCAAAAACAGGTCAAGTGCGTGCCACGCGCAGTGTAGGGTTTCATAGTTGCCCGTCACAATATGCGGACTTAAAAGGTGCATAAACTTATGTTTACATTAACTACTACCTGTTTTTCATTTAAGTCATTTTCAGTGGAGTTTTTACGATATTTTCGTTTGTTGGTCGACTTTTACTTGTCTTGTAAAGCCTACTTAGCTGTGATAGTTTTCTATTTAAGATATGTACTACTACCGTGAATTTTTTCACCCAAAACAACCGTTTAGCTAGCAGGGGGTGGACATTTGACTCTTACAAAAATGAGCATTTTAAAGCCTAATTTTTCGCAAACGGATCTCTGAATCGAAAAAAAAGGAACAAGGAGGAACTTGCTTGCCAAAGTAAGATATTTATGTAATGACATTGACCCCTATTCTGAAGCAAGTGCCCTAAACTGACGTTTATAAAAAGTGCTCTAAAATTAAGTTTCCATGACTTAAAATTTTTAGGTATTCTGAAGCTGGCGTTTAGAAACGTCAAATTGAAATTGTAACTAAATTTACGATGACAGCTCTAAAACAATTCAACTTAAGGGTTTTTAGCGTTTTTGGTATTCTGAAGCAACAAATTAGAGCGTTAAATTGGGTTGACAGCTCTAATATTAGGAAAATTTAGGTTGCACCTTTTTAGGTGTGCCCTAAAAATTTACTAAGCTTTATGCAGGTTTTTTCAGCATTTTCACCAGTATTGGT